>CM073434.1:16742500-26742500 GCA_037114965.1 Monochamus alternatus | reverse complement strand
GACACTCTTCAACCTTCCAAAATTTCTCGAGATTATTTTCCAAATTTTTGTTAAGTGACACACTGCAAAATATATAATTATTTATTTTACTATTTATGTTAAATGATCCCGATACAATCCATGCGAATTTTGATTTTTGTAGCACTGGTTTTCCTAACCCACAAGCTATTTGATCTACGCATAATAAGTCATAGAACACTGCCGCGCCTAACAGCATATCTATAGGGCCCGATACATTAAAAGTTGGATCCGCCAGTGTAATATTACGTGGTACCTCAAAATTTGATGCCTTAAATGTAAAACATGGAATATTATCTGTTATTTTATTCAAAACCAAAAATGATAATTTCTTATGATACGAATTGTGGTGTGATTCAATGATCGCGTCCACTTTATTAGAAATTTTTGTGACTATTTGACCAACACCAGTTACCGATAAATTAATTTCGCTACTAACCAATCCCAATTTTTTAAATAAATCGTGCGTTATGAAGTTACTCTGCTATCCAGAGTCTGCTCTACAACAAATTTTGCGATTTTTACAGTCTCGGACATAAATTAACGCCGTTGATAAAAGAACGTGTGTTTCTGTTAACTCGAGCTGTGCGTACTTATAGACGTGTTTTTATTTTCGATTGTTATAGACGACTGCGAATTAGACGTCATCTGAGCATCTGTCGCGTTACTAACCGAGCCTTCATTCTCAAAATGCAAAAAGTGCTATGTTTACCTTGACACCTTTTACAACCGCTCGATCTACATTCTGTTCTAAAATGCCCTGATCTTAAACAATTTGTACATAGCTTCAATTTTTTCACCTCCGAATATCTATCGTTTATCTGTAACCTTAAAAAATGTCTACAATTGTATATAAAATGCGAACCCTTACAATATGCGCATTTCGGAATTTGATTTGACGTTGATATTAAAGAACGTTGCTCAAATGTTTTTTTATTAAATGATTTACCAGATATTTTAATATTACTAGCCGATTCTAAAGTTTCCAATACGTTACACCGTTCTGTTAAAAAACCTTTAACATCGCTTATTTTTGGCTCTGCAAGTTTAGCTGAAAAAGCCTCCCATTCTCGTTTTGTAATAATGTCCAACTTTGTCGCGATTAAATGAATTAAAAGACAATCCCAAGAATCTACCGCTTCTCCCAACTTTTTTAGAGCTCTCAAATGTTTATAAACTCATCCAAAAATTTACGTAACTCAATATGTGAGCTTTTTTTATAAGTTTTTTATTATCAAATCGAGCTTTTAGCAAATGGAGTGCAGTTTTATAATTTTCGTTCGATATTTCCAATGAGTCAATAACTTGTTTTGCTTCGCCTTTAAGTGCATCTCTTAAATAATGAAATTTTTGTACACTACTTAAACTTTTATTATTATACGAAAACGTATCAAAAAATCCTGACCATTCGCGATAATCGGCCTGAAATGTTAGGACAGATATAACCGGTAATTTAATATCAGAATTATTCGAGTTATTGTCATTAGCACAGCTTACTTGAACCTGAGAACTTGTTACCACTCTACCTGCTGCAATTAATTTTCGTGCCTGTGATACAACTGCAAAATATGAATTTTCTAATGTATCTCTGTATTCTAATTGTGTTTCACTCGCATCTAAACACTCTATTTTCGATTGTATTACATTGAAGTCTTTCCAAAGTTGATCTATTTTTTCGAGCCTGAGTTCTAATTCAAAAAAATTGTCATGATCAAATTCATCTACGTATGTCGTGAATCTAGTAATTTGGGCTTTTATTTGCCCTCGCTGTATAACTAAACCACGTACTTCCTCGTTAGCCATCTCAACCAACAAGAAATGCTTTTTTACATATATTTATTTATCTACGTGCAAAATACCTACGTGAAACTACTATTTTAACTGACTGATTTTGACTGAAGTAATGATATACTTCCAATGAATAACCAACCATCTTATTTTCGTGTAAATGATATAAAATCCGAGCTAAATCAATATTATCGAGTATTCAAACAAATATGAGACAAATATAAGGAACATGAAAGAAGGGACTTACTGGGAATTTTCTTCGCTGTGCTACGAGGACGTGTTTACAAACTACAACTGCTCCGCCGCCCGTAATGGCTGCCACTCTCGATCGTCGTACTTGTACCTGCTTCGCACTGCTTTAAAGCAATTGGTTCGAGGGACTAAACTATGTCGGGTTAATTTTCTCTTCGTGAGGTAACAATAAGATGTGGACTGTATATTTGCACTGATTTTATTAATAAACAACTTATATTTGTACAAAAATGGCGTGGCATCTAAAACACAACTTTACGTGAGCCCTTCTCTAACCATAGTCATACTGTTGGTCCTCCACTTTCTATCATACTGCTACTCCTGGCGAGCAGCGTCATCTACCGGAGAACCGCAGAACACTACTATGACTTAACTAGGGCAGACAGTAATTATAAATCATGTTATACTAAATTAATAGGATATGCTAACTATTGGGGACAGCTGGGACCAATTATGCCAACAAATATAATGAATCTTATTTGCCACGAGTAGAATGCTTTCTACTGTCTTGTTTTGATTGCGCAGGTGTTCTCTGCTAACTTTGGGTTGCGGAGTGCCGGGCAACGTGAATTCCTGAAGCTCCGCTGACTGGTATGCTCTTGCCGACTGATGTCTGTTATTCGGATCGATATCACCAAATGTTGATATGATGTTGATTTGAATGAATGGACTGTATAGATTTGTTTTATTTTGTATAACTGATAACTGAGTATATGTGAAGCTACAATATGAATAAAAATAAAAATGTTGACGAGCGTCCGTCACCAACAGCTCGCTGATTCCCACTGTCTTCGCGCTTCGCGTCCCGCGCTGGCCTCTTTCCAGTCGGCACTGCCAACCGTTGAATACTAAAATACTGGACAGTTCTACCATAGAATTTAATCTAATTTCAAACCAGTAATTGGCACCCCTCATAATTCATTCAAATGAGCAAAAACATGTGTGTAACCATTTAGAAATTCGTCAGTATAGACTAAATATCAAATCAAAATTTATATAAAATTTATTATTATTCATTATTTTTCAATAATACTTACTATTTTTGATATATTGTTGTAGTTTTTAGGGCCGGTTGTAGAAAGAGCAGGTTAAACGAACTTGGGTTAATTCTTAAACTTAAGTTATCAAATGGAGTGTTGTACAATACGTAATCGAGGGTCGGTTACCTAAACGTCAGTTTTATGAAGTTGGTAGTACATTTTCATTCATCCGAACTGCGGTATCCGTGCATCTGAACTACTAAAAGAAATTATCACGTCTTTGTAACAGTAATGTTGTGTAATGTTAATTAGTTATCTGTTATTAATGTTTGAAAACATTGAAAATGATTTCCAAAAAATACCTTTGTAAGCTAAATAAAACTCCTTTTTTTATATACGTTTTATAATTATTTTCTTAAATAAACATACACTATATCCAAGAGTATAATGTAGAAGTTTTTATGTCTCCGATGACCTACGTGGTTTACCAGTTCATTAAAATCATCATCGGTATAATAATACAAATCCATTATCAGTTTTTACTTTTGGAATTAGTTATTGTTATTTTTAGAACTAGGAATGACAGGGACACACTTTATAACTTATATTATTATAATTTTTAGTTTCTACTATTTCTATGATCTAACCATAAATGGAAATAACAAATAACCCTTTGTCCACGGAAAAATTATTAAAAAGTGTGGTTATATTTGATAAATGTAGTTTAAACTGCGAAATTTGGTCCGTAAACTAAAACTCTGGTTAAACGAGGAATTTATCTTAAACCATATTTGTACAAAGGTCATTGCATATTAAACTTAGGTTAATTCTTAACTATCCTTTCTACAACCCACCCTTTAACGCGCACAGAAGATAAACAGCTTATTTCGGTCATATTAAAATAAGTCCAGTGTTGACAAATGACATTAGGAAGTGCAAGGTTGTCAGATTCTCTAAATTTGACTGAAATCTAGCGAAACTGCTCCAATATGGAAATATTTAAAAATACTGGTCATGGTGCCAACAACTGGTGCAGTGCCAATAATTGGGAGTTTTACCCTAGATTATGAAGATGCCGATGTCAATTTTATTGAACGACAATGTAGGGTGAAGGTCGGTGTAATAATTTAGAAGATGTTCGCCGCCTTGGCACAAATACCTATACAGTAACGGCAAGTTCAGTTAGATACAATTTGGCAGCATATTTTATGTTTCATGGTACTGTTGATTTTCAGTGGTATCTCCATTAAATTATCGAATGTTTAAATATGTATTAACACAACTTACTTACCACTTTTCATTAAAATTTTTAATTTTTATTAGTACAGGCAACTGCCCATAAAATAATAAAAGAAACTTGTAAGATACTTTGGGATGTACTGTCACCTTCACAGCTGCCGAAACCTGTAAAAGAAGACTGGGGATAAATAGCAACAGAATTTTACCAAAGATGGAATATTCCTAACTGTATAGGAAGTGTGGATGGCAAACATGTCAATATACAAGTCCCAAAGAATTCAGGAAGTAGTTTTCTAAATTATAAAATGAGTTTTTCTATCGTGTTGATGGCAACGTGTGACGCATACTACCGTTTCATAATGGTTGACATTGGAGCAGTCGGGTCAAATCACGACTCTAGTGTTTTTAAATTTAATGGTTTTGCCAGATCTCTATTTAATGGTGAATTATACATTCCAACAAGTAAGGAGCTACCAAATACAAATTTAAAGATGTCATATTATTTAGTAGGAAATGCAGCATTTCCACTGCATATTCATCTAATGAGGCCATATCCTGGAAGCAATTTAGGAGTAAAAAAAAAACATATTTAATTATCGTTTGTCAAGATCAAGGCGAACTATAGAAAATGCTTTTGGCATTCTCAGCCAGCGTTGGCGAATTCTAAGAAAACCAATAGTAGCTACTTTAGATGTTAGTGAACTAATTGTTCAAGCTACTATTGTACTACATATTTTTTTACAAACTAGCGAAAAAGACATTCCAGTGGCTGATAGAAAATATTGCCCTACAGGACTAGCAGACCATTATGTGTAATGGAGATTTAGTTCTTGGCACCTGAAGATAGAACGGCCGTTGTTTAAGGTCTGTAAATCGTTTGGGATCAAACAATCCAACTAATTCAGCTAAGATACAAAGGGATAATCTAGCAGAATATTTTATGTCTCGTGAGAATTGACTTCCATGGCAGGAGGAATATGTTTATAGAGGAGCTGTACCATTAATATAAAATTGATGTGTGTTAACCTGCTAACTCATTGCAAAGTAGTGGTCTTCAGAAGATACGTCAGATTTTTCAGTTAAATCCGAGTCATGTAATAAATTACTTAAATTATTTTTACCTATTGTAATACAAGTATCTAATCTAACTGTTCTAAAGGTATGTCGCCTTTTTCTTTTTAAATATCGGCCATGTAAATTCTGTGACCCTGTTGATGTAGAGGTTTGCTGTGAACGTTTTGATGTGCAACTTGATGAATCTTCAATGTCTGGTGAACTACAGATATTAATTTCATGCATCTCTTTTGCTATCACTCGTCTCTATTCGTCTTCACTTGCTTCTTCATATTGTTTTCCATCATATTCTTGAATTATATTATTTAATTCTTTATTCCACACCTCTAACAGTTTGGCAATGTCGTGACTATGCTTTTTATTTAAAATATTTCCCTTTGCTCTGAAAAAAAAATTGGTTTAAAAATAGGCAAAATAAAATAAAAGTGTGCGTTCAAATAACATAATATGAGGCCCCACCTTTATGTATTTGTCTCGCAGATTTCTCCATTTTTTTTTTATTTCCTCAAGGGAAATTATTTGCTCCATAGCAGTGTATACCTCAACCCATTGTAGAGTAATGTGTATGTTGGTAACAATGTAAATCTAGTGTTAAGTTGGTACAGCTATAAATAAATACAAAGGCCAAGGTGAAGGGCGCTCTCTTTGCTAAAACTGTTTTTATTTGAGCAAGAATAAAAAAACAAAAAAGTAATAAAAATACTTTTCATTCGAATATCATCTTTAATATTTTAATAGGTCTGCTAAAATTTAAAAATGTTTAGATTTTGGTGCCAGAATTGTTATTAATTATTCATACCACACTCTCCTGTTGCTGCATAATTAACAGAATAATTTTTATTAATTTATAGAAAACACAGAATTTTGCACTTCAGTTTTTCAAACTGTCAAACATCAGTTTCATCAGTACAAATCTCCCGTTAACTCGTTTAAATCGACATTTACTAAAAAGATCACTAAACAAAAATTGCGGAGAAACGCGATGATGAGTATTAAAAAATTACTTGATTTTTATTGCTGCAAAACGTATGTGTGGGTACTTACCTTTAAACAGCTTACAAACAATCGATCGTCTTGTCATGACGCATTCACTACAACTCTATAGCGAAAGTGTACAGTTTAAAGACTCGCGTATAAAAGACAACCCGACTACGATGTGCGCATGCGTGTCCAAATTTTGGCGCGCGGGGTTTGAATATTATAGAATATAGTATTGAGCAACATACCTGTAATATAAATATTTGTTTAAAGTCATCCTGTTAATTTACACACGTTATTCATTTCTGTTCTTTTTTACCTAAGATGTCTAATTTAAGGCCAGAATAATAAAAGATGTTATCCATTTAGTTTTTTATTCTGAACTAGAAGTATTACAAAATAATTTTCACTTCTTAAAATTAAGATTTTATATAATACCTAATCACTTATTTTCATTAAAAATTGCGTTCAATGTGGAAATATCTGAAAGTTCCGAGTCAGATATCTTCTGCTCCTTTCTTCCTTTATTCTTCTTTTTTTGTGCTTAACATTTTGAAAGAAACGTAACTGTGGCGCAACCTTCTTATTTGTTGCTTTTTTTCAACAGGAATTAAAAGCTGATTGCATGACTTTCTTGAAGCTTGTACATAATCTATAGTTTCTGCACTTGACAGCCATCAACTATTGTCCATAAATTTTGCACGTTTTCTTTGAAGAATTCTTTGCATTTTTTAAAATTGTTTACTTTCATTTTATTGGTCATCAATTGGATACATATAAAGGCATGTTCACTGCTGTCATAGTTATTATTGTTGTCAATAATTAAACAATTATCATCCAAGTCTTCAGTAGCATTTTTTTTTTGGAATATTTTATAACGGACATTTTTTGCAAACTAAATATATATGCTTACACATATTAAATTGAAGTAGGTAATCATGACAGCCACAAGAAAAAGTGTGGATACAAGCTTGACACTCTAGATACTTAAAATTGCAGATACAGTTATGATTTCTTTCAACAATTCAAGTAACGATTGTGCAGATTTGTTTTTTGATGAAGAAATTATCCATTTGCTTTTAGAAATCTCTTCAAAAATATCTACTTCATTTACAAGTTGTTCTGCAATTTTATGTCTTTTTGGAAGTTAAGATAATTTGTATGGAATTCTGCTACGACAAATTGATACTTATCGCCTTAAAAATTTAGTACGCTATAACATTATTGATACTTAAATCGAGTCTTTGCTGATATGTTCCATCAACTGAAGAATTATCTTTTAAATCACAATGCCACTTTTTAAGAGACATGTTTGTCTTTTTTTTTAAGTTTTTTCTATAGCAGTGGGTCCACTGTGCTGGCCTATTAGCATAATACATGGTAAAATACTGGCCATACTTCTTTGTAGCAGGGTCATTCAGCATATTTTCTAAAAACATTTTCATCTTTATATTAAATGTATTTTCATCTAATTCATTTATTATGAGTTTAATTTGTTTTTTAAGTTCTTTTCTTGTTTCCAAGTCAGTAATTTTTGACAAATTTTCGAATAAATTCCTTTTAACGTGCCAGTCACAAAGAATTTTATTGGGATATTATTGTTATATGTATAAATGTGTATGTGTGTTAGTGATGATATGTATGATATGTGTGGTGATAATATGATTTTTGTTTAAATTTTTATTGGGCGCCAATGTTTTTATTTTATTTTGATTTTGTCTTGAATGGTGTAAATTTTATTTATGTTATATGTGAGATATAAAATTTATATTAATATAATTTTGTTTTATAATTTTAATTTCTGATTTTATTTAGCTAATGTTGTTTTACCTGTACTTTTCTATACCCTGGCTATGTTTTCCTCTTTTCTCAGGAGTGGATTCTAGCAGAGTAGCTAACACCTTTATATTAATATAAAATGTTCGAATATTTTTTACCACCCAGTAGATATAAAAACTATTCTTTTTAAAGAACAGTGCATTAACTTTTATTAATAAAAAACAACATCAAATGATAATTGCTCAATTGAACTATTACCCTTTCAACACAATGAATATTAAAGAATATTTTCTTACAATTTAACAATTTTATTTTTCTATTACCCCGTGTGTTTTTCCCTCTTGTGTTTTATTATTTTATGAAGCTATTTACTACTCTTAGGCAACAAGGAATACACACGAGTGTAATTGAAATTGCATGTGCTTTATTTATTTCTAGGTTATACGTTAGTTCTAAAAATTGCCGTATTTCAGAGCTCTTTATGTCATTCAACAATTAAATTACTGGAATTTATAAAGTTTCAGCTTTAAAATCAATTGAAATTTACTATAAGGTAAGTTATTAAATATTATTTAGTATTATCGTTTTAGGAGTTAAGTATTGATCAATTTTTTTATTCGATCTAGCTAGATATCGTAGTGTATACGTATACGTTATATTCTTACTCCTTTTGTAGACGATACTTCTTATTGATGCCTGGAATTGATCCTCTCTGGATGATGTTTAGTCTCTGGACGCTGTTGATCCTCCGTACTGGATATCCTGTTGAATTCTGGAATTTTACACCTGTTGTGTCTTGGTCTGTATTTTGGAGGTTTATTCCTCTGGAGATGGATTTCTTCGACCTTTTGCAAACCCCCAGGTCTGGTCTGGTCTGGTTATGGAGATGATTTCCACTAAATTCCTTGAATGTGGTATTGATAGAGGTTGACTTGAGTTACTTTTACTTTATAATGATGCTGTGAAACTGTTAAGTATGAATTTATGAATTTTTAATTAAATTTTAACTATTTAAATATTATTATTATTAACGTGCACCTCTTCTCGCTTCACACTTTCTTTCGTAACTAATCAATAAACTATTGTTTCTAGGTAAATTTACCCTCTAGATTCATAGTAATTTTTCTTAGGGTCAATACACAATTAACACTTTTATTTTTAATTATCTTTTCGAAGCACTATTCACTACACTAATTGTTTTTTTATATTCTTATAACTACAAATTACAACTACATAACAAATTTTTTATTAATTTTATAATGAAATATTCTTTAATTTGTTTCTTTTTTTAGAGTCCTGTCAGAGCTGTTGAATTTTCCTTGTATAGCCATCTTTACTTTTGACATTTCTAATTGTCATTTTGTTCAAAATTGGAATTTTCATTTTATTTAACTAATATTTTATTTGACCGATGTTTTCGTCTTGCGATATGCATATTTGCTAAATCTTTGTTCTTTAAGCTTTCTTTTGATATGTCAATGTCTTGGTTTTGAATTCATTTTCTTTATGTACTCTGTGTTTTTGTCTTGTCATGTCCAAATTAGATAAATAAATTTTTAAATTAAATTTAATAAAATTTGTATAATTTTGTTATTTTAATATAATAATAGGCTTCTTTCAATATGTTTATTTTATATAGTTCCAATAATAATAATTTCTCTATAATTTACCCCAATAATAATAACATTTCAATAGTAATACTCTATATTTGTTGTTTAATATGAATTTTATAGCATCTAATTTTATGTAAATTTCTATTTTATCACAATATATATATATATATATATATATATATATATAATGCTAAAAGTATTATAAAATGCATTTGCATCATCGAATAAAAATGTTTTTGGGTCAAGATCTGGTAATTTGTCTCTAATTAAAGAAAAAACTCTCCGTTTGTAGTTTTGACCATAAAAAAAACTACTGGAAATACTTCAAAATCATCATCTACCACCAAAGTGGTTAATTGTATTTGATATGGGTTCACTCCATGAGTATCATAAGAATATTGTTTCCATATTTGCGTAGTACATCTTGTTGGCATGAATTCATAAAAACTAAAAAGAAATTATTCGCTCCAATTTGTTGGTTTTCAATGCCATAAGGTTTATAAGCAAGGATAGGATCATATGAGTTTTGATATTTTTAACCAGTATATCTACACTTTTGGCATCATCGCTATGGAAAATTACATAGCCATGAACATTCTATGCCTTTTTGATATTATAAATATCATGACTTGTTGTATAACTGAGTCTGCTATCCGGATCAAATGTTTTGCCAATATCTTTCAAGATTCTATGACTGGGTATTCCTAAAAAACATAATAATGTCAATTAGTTTACAAAAATCTTACCGTTTTAATTTTTTTCACAAACATTCTTTATCAGCATAACAATTCTCAATTAGCTTTTATCTACTTTATACAGAAGCAGATACCAACCCCTTAATAATTTTGATGCGATCTCTTCTTTCTCAGTATTCTTTAAGTGCATTCTCTCAACTTCTGCTTTATGTCCAACATGATTCTTGACATATAGAACACTAACCTGACCCGTATTTTTGTCAACAGCTTCTATTCTTGCTAGACAACAAACATTTATTTTATTTGACCCGTTAACTTTCAGCTGTCTCTGGCGGAGTGGTGTTTTTGTTTGTAGTATGTAGGTACCAGATCAACGGCACACCTAACTTTTTTAGATTTACGAAACTTAAACAATTATTTCGACGTAGTTTCAATTTCCTCTTTCCATTTTCGAAAATCGTCTTTACATTCAAAAACTGGGTTTTCTTGTTCAATACTTAAATCACAGTATAGGGAGATCAGTAGAAACACTCGGGCCGAAATAATAAGTCGCGCATAGCAGTTTGCGCATCCATTTCAAGCTGCAGAGGCCTCAGAGCCGTATTAAAGCAATATTTTGAGTCTGATCGAGGAACGAGTCGCTGCGCAGCAGTTATATGTTTAAACATATCATCTATAAATAGTAATTTAAGTTTCTTTAAATTTCCTATAGACATAAATAAGTTATCTATAATATACTGTACAAACCATAAATGATGTTTTACTGCTATTGCTTTACCTATTAACTTATTTCTTAAGTATAACATTGGAATATAAATACTTCTCATGGAAATGAAGTTTAAAATACATATTTATATTTTTACAAATACAAATTCTGTGCAGTCTTCTAATAGAGAAGATTTATTAGAAAAGCTGCTCAGGATTAATAATAGTTCATACAAACTATGTCAAATACATTTTGAAAATAATATCTTTTCTAACGATTCGCGTAATAAATTACGCAAGGAGGCCGTTCCAATGTTTTCTGCACAAGACGGCTCATCTTTAAATTATGTATGTACATTTTACTGCACTTTTATCTCCAATTTAATAATTTTCAAAGTTAAGTAAACATAATTTTTCTGTTCTGAAAAATACTTGTCTTCTGGTTGTCCGTAGATCATTTAACACACAAAAAAATCATAATAAATTATTTGTCCACTAAACTTCACACGTCAAATTTTAAATGGAAAAAAATCCCCAAAAAATGTAATTATCACTAATAAAAAAAGTAAGGAGTTTTGTAGTGCAATAATATATAATTGAAACTCTTTTTTTTAAAGAGTCCAAAGAGGTAAATCGAATTTTCACACTGTATGTTAGTATCAGTAAATGATAGTATATAATACATGTTGAATTACCCATTTATAACTGTATAATGAATTATTACATAATGTGGATGGATATAACGTTAACTTTCATGTGGAATAACTACGCTTTCACGCACAAATAAAAAATTTTTATTCCGATCCTGATCACCGATTCTGTAAATTCCATGGGATGCGCTATCGCACTCACATTTCGAGGTCACCGCAGAAAACTGAAGGCAGTTCAAAGTGCCGACAACGGAGTGAAACTGCTGGTCTACCTATGCTGTGCTTAAATCATGAGTAACAGTCAAATGAACCTCCAATTCCTTGTATGTTGCTTCTTTCTCTAAACACATAGGACAAATTAAAGAGGCATTTTCTTTTCGCGTGAAAAAGTTATGTTTTTGTTTCATATGTCTGCTCAGATTACACTATTTTGAAAACGTGGTTACACATAATGTGCAGATGTAAACAATAGTTCTGAAAAATAAACTCTTCCATTAGAAAACAAAACAATACAACAGTTTATTTATAAATTATTTATGCAAGTTGCAACCGTCGCAGAGGAGCACAGAAATTATTTCTGATTTTGTGGTTTCGGTCTCAGGGTTATTTGCTATCGTGACGCATGCGCACATCACAGGAGTCGGGTTGTCTTTTATACGTGAGTCAGTTTAAAGTACTCAAGGGTCACAAATGTATTTACGTAAGCATTTAGTGAAAGGCCGCATAGGATTTTTTATATTTATTTTATATACATTATGAGTCAGTTTTTTGTAGGCAAATTTTAACAGAAGATAGAACACATGTTTTTAAGAAGAATAGTTACTATAAACATATGTCCCAGAAGGTTTCGTTTCCGAGATACAGGGTGTTGAATATAATTTATTGTTCTCGAATTTTCATTATAACTTATGGGATAATGCCTATTAATTAAGCTGCATAAAACAAGGGATAAGAATGTTCAAAAACTTGCACAGTGGCGGAGTGGAGCGGGTGCTCAACCTATTTCTTAAACAGAACTTCTACGCCAATGACTATTTTTTTAAATACTGTTATTTTCATTATTTACATATAATTTACAAAAAATACTGTCCCTTCTTCTGTTTCAAAATTCCTGTGCGTTTCCGAGTTATTTTGATTATTAGTGTTTGATGTGGTACTAATTCTTTCAACAAAACCTACCTAAATATGATTTGTTAAGGATTCGAAAGAGATGAAATCTCTTATTCTTTATCTCTTTCCAATGTAGTCAAAATAAATATTTGTTTTATCAAGCCATACTCAAATACAAGACTTATCTTGTTTCCTATTCGAAATCGAAACATTGGCTTAGTCAGAAAATCTAGATCAATAACTATATTGTCCTGTTTTCCAATTATTCCTTCCTAAATTATTAAGATTTTGATGCAGATGCTGATAATCAGATTGCTTTAACAAAAAGAAATAATATATTTGCTTTGCTAAATAATAGAGATTAATTTAATTAGTGTGTTTATTTATTTATTATTGTCTAAAAGTGTATTTAATTAAATTAATAAATAAATAATAAAAAAAACTAGACAAATTCTATGTTTATTTGGAATATAAGCCTACATTTTGCTACCATTTTCTCAAAAATATCATTAAATCTGTCCAGTCCGGCCATCTTCTCAGTGTGTCGTTTAGAAGCCTCACTTTCTCTATTACGTATCTTTTTTGTAAAAGAGATGAAAGGAATCTTCTTGTATGAACTGGAAGTGTCATTATTCACATTGTTAGAACTAGCAATATCTCCATTACTCTCCCTGTTAATTATTTCATTACTATACTGCAAACCCAGAGCTACTATTACATGTTGCTGCTGGCGTAATTTCAGGGCGATTGTACATAAAATTATGTACGTATTTTATTAAAGAATTACCAGTACCTTCTCTGCTTCCCTGGAGTATTATTATGCAAAAGAACACTCTTATATGTCCGCTTAAGGCTTTTCAACTTGGATTCAACTTGTTTAAAGGTACGGTAACACCAAATTTTTCTGTGCATTCTTATGCGATAGCTTCCCATGCGTATTTCTTTACTTCTGTGTCTAGTTTTTTTTGTATACTTCTTAATTATTTCAATAAAGATGTTTATTCTTTCTCGTTTGCCTGTATCTTCAATGATGCTTGATCCAGCTTCTTCGTTCTCAAAAACTTCTGTCTCAGTTGCAGTATCAATTTCATTTGGGTTTTCATTTACACTAGAGACGCTGCAGATTAAATATTTTACATATCTATTGTGTGAGAGGAACATAGCTCAAGTTTCCAGCTAAAATTTAAAACAAATCAGAACTACTATAAAAATGTAAAAAATGTACTTACTAACTTTAGATTAACATTAAAACGTAATATGATATTGTAAAAAATATATAAAGTACATACAACTCTTTTCTTGTAAAAGAATTTGTCCATCTGTTACAAAAAGTTCAATTCCACTTTCATAAACAGGAACGTGGGTTTCGTTTGAAATTAAAATACTTCTTGTGGCCATTTTTGGGGGAAGTAAGTAGGTATATAACAAAATAATGTGTTCGCAGTCAGACTAATCACAGTTACTGTTCCTATGGTTCAGTTAATTCCCTAGAATCCCATATATGTCTGTACAATCGGTTATTGCGGATGCAATAATCCGGAAATGCCTCTGGATTCTTCTCAACTTCTTTCTTTTTATGCTGATACCACGAACATTCGGGTGTTCCTTCTATAGAGCATAGTCCTAGGGTGTCTCCTGTAATAGTATCGGGTATGGGTTGTCGTGACAAGGTGTCAGCTACCTGATTTAGTGCTCCTTTGCGGTACTGGATGTTGAAGTCGTACTGTTGCAAAAATATGCTCCATCTTGCTAGTCGGCCAGCCGGACTTTTAATGGAATGCAACCAACGGAGTGATTGATGATCGGTAATAACAGTAAAATGATAGCCTTCAAGATATGGTCTCATTTTTTCGATTCCCCATACTATCGCCAAGCATTCTTTCTCTGTGGTGGAATAGTTTTTCTCGGCAGGGTTGAGGGTGCGGCTGGCATAAGCTATGACACGTTCAGTTCCCTCAATAGTTTGTATCAATGCTACTCCTAGACCAATACCAGAAGCGTCGGTTTGTAAAACAAACGGTTTGTCAAAATCGGGGCATGTTAATATAGGGGCTTCGGTAAGACATTTCTTTAAAGTTTTAAACGCCTTGTCCTGTTCTGCAGTCCATTTCCAATGGTGACCTTTCTTTAATAATCGTGTCAGTGGTGCAACTATCTCTGTAAAGGACGGAACAAATCTACGGAACCAAAATGCTGTACCTAAAAAACGTCGGACTTCACGCACATTTTTCGGTGTTGGAAACTTATTGATGGCGTATACTTTTTCTGGATCTGTACATATTCCATCGGAAGTGACTAAATGACCTAGATATTTCAATGATTTTCTACAAAATTGGCATTGGTCTGGATTCAACTGTAAGTTGGCCATTCGTAGTCGGCGGAAAATTTCCTTAAGATGTTTTAAATGGTCTTCAAATGTTTCTCCTAGAACAATTATATCATCTAAGTAAGCAAATGCATGTGGTTCCAGTTCCGGCCCAATAATGCGACCTAATAAGCGCTGAAATATAGCCGGGGCGGAGTGGAGACCAAACGGCATTACATTAAACTGAAATAGACCTCGTCAGGGGACAGCAAAGGCGGTGATAGGTTTGCTTTTCGGTGATAAAGGTATTTGCCAATATCCTTGTTTTAAATCGATGCTAGACATATATCAAGCTTGTCGTAATTTATCTAGGATGGCATTTATGTATGGTAGAGGGTATGCATCTTTCTCGGTAATTTCGTTGATTTTTCTAAAATCGATGCAAAATCTTGAACGTCCATCCTTCTTTCGCGCCATTACTATAGGTGAACTCCATGGACTTGATGAAGGTTCTATTATCCCCTCGTTTAACATGGAATCTACTTCATGATTAATAATGGCCTGCATTCTTGGATTTTGGGGCCGGTATCTTTGCTTAATTGGTTCTGGCTGGGAAAGGCGGATGTGATGTGAAACTAGTTTTGTGGTGCCTTTAATTTCGGAAAAACTAGGTAATTCTTGGTCCAGGAATTGTCTCAATCGGGTTTCTTCATTTTCGGTTAATTGTAAAGATAATTGTTTTACAGAAGGATACAAGGATATTGCTGGCATCGTGTGAACTTCTTCGTCATTGAAATAAATCGTATTAGTCTACAAGTCCATCTTACAATTACATTTTTTTAAAATGTCTATTCCAATTATCATGTCGGAGGTCAAGTCAGGCAAATGAGATATTAATTCGGAACAGGTTGTCCTACCTGGAAAATACTATGTGATAACCACCATGAACGGGTACTCTGTGTCCATTTGCCCATTCTATAGGTGGTGTTGCTATTTCTTGGAATGGTATATCTAATTCTTGACAATATTCTGCTATTCTGTTACTAATATAAATCAGTGAAGCACCTGTGTCTACTTGAAAACTGAAAAATTCCTATTTCCAATTTTTATTTGGACATACGGTCACTCGTCTACTCCAGCGATTCCTGAATGATGCGAGGTTGAAGCATTAGTGCATCCGCAGTCACGTGTCATCACACCATTTCGTCCACATTTTGAACAAAATAGTCTCGGTGGGGCTCGGCATTCGTACCGGTTGTGACCAGCTTGACCACATCTCCAGCAAATAACTCTTGGGGCGGCGGTAACAGGTGGTGTTGATTGTTCGGGCGGAATAGTTCCTATTTCTGGTTGTTCGGGAGGATTTCTTTGAACAGGATCTGGTCTTGGTCGATTGGTTTCTGGTAAGGGCCTAAGTTGTGTTGGTGGATTGACTGTTGGTTGATTCCTAGGAGGCGGCCTATTTCTACGTTCTGTATTATAGCTAAAGGGTACATGACGAGGTTTAAGCTCTTTGCTTAGAGTTTCAAATTCGTCGATCCTGACTACCAGCTCACTAATATTACTGATATCAGTTTGTCGTATGTATTGTCGATATTCGGGTAGCATATTTGCATATAGACGACGTAGAGTTCTTTCTTCTGAAAACATTCCATGGCGTCGAATTAAGGTTTGCAATGCCACTACGTATTCTCGGCCAGATTCACTCGCACAGATGTCACTTATGCTATGCCTCTTGGCGGTCCTTCTAGTTGACTCAAAACAAGGTAGCAGAGATTCAGATATTGATGAAGAAGATGCCTCATCTTGGTGATTTTTTCCTGACTTTGGTGAGCCCTCCCTGAAGAAGGTTACCAATCTCTTCCTTAGCGTCGCACAGTGGCGCAAAACGCCATTGTGCCACTCAAATTACTGTACACCCCTTAGGGTTGGGCCGTTTGAGGTGATTTTTTTTTTAAATGTTCGTCATAAAATTCCGTATCGATCCCTCTTTTTCAATTTTCGCTTTGGGTCTTCATTTTCGAGTAATTTGGCTCCAAAAATAGGTTTGCATGGAAAAAACTAGATTTTTCGCACAAAATGATCCTACGGAACACGAGATTGAAATTTTGCTGGACTTTTTTATGGGGGAATGCTCGTCTTGGAAAGTCCTGTAAGACTGCTCATTTAGATTTCGGGGAGAAATTTTCCGTTGCCCTTAAAATGGCCACAATCATCCAAAAATGTTCACATATCAGAAATCGTTCTACTGAAAACTGGGAAAGTATTGGAAAAAAATCTCATATCACAAAAATTATTTGTACACAGTCGAGGAATCCGCAAAAATTTTTCCAGAATTATTGGACATATTTTTGGACATTCACCAAAATGGCCACATACAGATTTTCGGAATTTTCCCGTAAATGATTGATTTTTCCTGAAACTGTTGGGATGGAAATATATGATAGTGAAAGTCTTCAGCATCTACTGGATGCTTTAAACTTTCGAGACCATACGATTGTATGTGGATCTTTCTCTTTTTGGTCATTTTGATCCAAAATCCACAAATGTTCAAAAATACTGGGAAATCATATGGCATTCCCGTTTAAATATTTTGGCTGTCCAAACAAATTCTCAAAAACTCAATCTTTTGAAGGGTTATTGTTATATATTTTATAAATACCTCTGTGTGTTGGGAAGAAAATAAAATTAAGTAGTAAAATCTATTATTTTCATTTATAATATATTACTCCAATCACAGTTATAAACACGTTTGTATCATTAGATTTCTTCATCACAGTGACCAATTGCGGCATAATATTTCGACCAGGAGCATATTATTAACCAAAAAATATTGTAAGCAAATTAGGAACACATCACCATGGCAGATTTTCTATTGATTTGCATTCCTATTGATATTCTTTGAATCACATCCAAGCCACCTATTATGCTCACTAGAGGGTCCATCTACTTCCTTGTCCTTTCTCCCAATAGAAAATCTTGTTTACGTACAAATAAATCAAAGAAGTGTCAGCTGCTTGAGAATTTGTGGAATGTTGGAGAGGTTTTTCAGAATTTTTAACATTATAAGTGGAGTTTTGATCAAAATAATCCAAAGATCAAGCTATGTTGTGCCTAATGGCACTTGGCTGTGCCTAATCGTCTCCAAGATTGTTACCATCAATTGTCCATTAATAATGAACTATTATATGCAAAATGGCCGCTTAAATTCCTCACAAAGTGTTAAAGACCTTTTTCAGAAGAATTCGGAAAAACTCCGGATCTTGGCATGTTTTGAAATATCCAAAAATGCATCTAAAAGGTCTCCCCTGCTGGATTGGATGCTGAAAACTTTCACTATCATACATTTTCATCCGAAAAATTCCAGGAAAAATCAATCATTTCTCATTAACAATGAACTATTGTATCTAAAATGGCCACTTTTGTCAAAAAATTGAATTCCCAAAAACATGTTCAAAATCATTTTTTATGGAATCTTTCTGACCTTTTTTAGAATTACGGGAAATTTCGGAAAATATGTATGTGGCCATTTTGGTGAATGTCCAAAAATGTGTCCAAAAATTCTGGAAAAATTTTTGCAGATTCCTCGAATGTGTACAAATAATTTTTGTGAGATGAGATTTTTTTCCAATACTCCCAGTTTTCAGTAGAACGATTTCTGAAAATTTTTGGATGATTGTAGCTATTTTAAGGGCAACGGAAAATTTCTTCCCGAAATCTAAATGGGCAGTCTTGTTGGGCTTTCCAAGACGAGCATTCCCCCATAAAAAAGTCCGGCAAAATCTCAATCTCGTGTTCGGTAGGGTCATTTTTGTGCAAAAAATCTAGTTTTTTCCATGCAAACCTAGTTTTGGAGTCAAATTATCGATAGGGAATTTTATGACGAACATTTTAAAAAAAATCACCTCAAACGGCCCAACCCTAAGGGGTGCACAGTAATTTCAGTGTGCGTCGGTAGCGTTCCTTTTGTAGTTAAAGAGAATTTTTTTAATTCTTTCACTAGCTCATCTTTTTTGAGCGTATAAATCCAGCTTACTCATGCTGGCGGTGCTCCCTCATCGCTAGAACTGTTAGATTCTTGTTGTTGAGGATTATTTCGAGCTGCATCGGACGGCATTCTGCTGGAAAATGACACCTCATACGTTACTAACGTGGTTATGAAAGCTTCGGGTGAAATCGGCCAAAATCGGCATTTTTCGGAAAACGATTGTAAATCCTCTTCTAAGTGTTGGTCTTGAATATTAGACATCTATCTCGACTAATAAGGGAAAAATCAGCGTCTATTTCCTCCGGCTGCAATCCGTTTTTTGACTCAAACTCTATATGGAGGAGTTATTTTTACAGGTCCAATATGTTCGAGACAGGTTGTGACAAATTTGGGTAAAATTGACAAATTTCAGTTTTTAACATAAATCGATATGAAAAGTTTTACAGTATAATTAAATTTTTCCCTAACTTCAATATTAACAAAGGAAACTGGTCCTGAGATTTTATTAATGCCTAATAAAATGGTAATAGTCCTAATTGCAAATTTTAAGATGCACACTGAAATTTCTATTTTCAAGTTATAGTCAATAAATGATATTTTAATTTAAACCAAAGAAAATAACACTCCCTGGTTTTATTTAAACAAAAGAAAACAACGGTCCCTGCTCGGGCGCCAAATCTGTGACGCCCTTTTTTTCCCTATCTCTCGCGTATCCCGATTGCGAACGACTATTACTAATTTTTCTTAGCGCCGGATATGAAGTCACCAGAGTCCGGTTCGGCCGTCAGATTTGTGACGCACCTTCTTGGACTAAATTATATTGTGCAGCGGTGTTCGGCGGCGGTAAGTGACGTCACGGAGACGCAATTCAGGATATCTTTTCGGTTAGTCTCGGGCGCCAGTTTCTCTATGTTTAACGTGGGAGAAACTCCACGTGAACTCGCCATCGGTTAGAGTAAGTACTCGGGCAGCTACAGTGAAGAAAGTTAAATTCCAGGGGTCTGTTATATTTCTTTTATTCCCAGAGAGCAACAAAACTAGTTTTATCGGTGTAGGGATATTTTACTTTTCAACTAAACAGAATGGTCAGTGTAGAACGGTAAAATTCTTTTTAAGTCCTTTTTTTGTTAGATCGGAATTTTATCAAAGTTGCTGATATGAATGAATACAACACATTCTTTCTATAACAAATTTTATTTGGTCAAATGGAAATAAATAATAGTCGGTCAAAACAGTAACAAAGACTATATGAATTTGTCTTTGAAACGGAAATACAATTTACAGTTAAAATAAATAAACGGTCTTAAAAATATCAAAATTGCTAGATAAATATATTTCCTTACAATTTTCAAACAGAATATAAAACGGTCTGCTTCGGTGCTGAAAAGAAATATAAATTATCTATGAAAAATCCTTAAAGTAAGACATATGGCATGAAATACTTTATTGGCAGAAAAATCTTTACAAATAAAATACGGACTAAATTATACCTAGAGAACGGTTCCAGCGAGGTTCTGAAAATAAAAACAAAATGTATGGATTTAGCAAAAATCTACTCTGAATTTATTTCGGCCCTGTAAATGCGAATATAAAGCATTAGTTAAAAGCGGTTCTGAATTAACTGTTGCCAAGGAGAAAGCGCAACAGTGCAGAGTAACAATATACAGCAATTGTTATTAACAAAACAAGTAAGCGAACAAATGGGACGGTTTTGGTCTAAGGGAAAAACGCAGTTTTTCGGATGTCTATCCGGAAGGATAGAAATGAGTGCACGCGGTGTTATGCACAGCCAAACCACCTCGGTGAGAACGACCCTGTACAACTTAGTCACCAACGACTCCTTAGTGCGGTGTTATTCACAGCCAAACACCTCGGTTTACGTTCGGTGGACCGAAACGGCGTATATTAGTCGTCGGCGGTGTTATTCACAGTCAAACCGGCAACGAGAACGTCGTTGGGCTCACTGGCGTTTATCACTCGCCGGCAGTGTTACTCACAGCCAAACCGGATGAGGACAACGTCGTGAAACGGCAGACAGTCGATGGCTCGGTTAGGTAGCGGTGTTATACACAGCCAAACTACCTTGTCCGTCAAAAGTACAAGCCAGCCCGTATGGGTTCAAAACACCTAAACGGCTTGAAAAGGATAGGATTCAGAAGAAGGAAGTCTTCCGACAACTCCCGGACTGCTGGCTGAAGCTGTCTTCCAACAACTCTCGGACTGCTGGCTGCAGCGGTTTTCCAGCAACTCTCGACTGGTGGCTGGAGCCACAAAATATATAACTAGAAGAAGAGCGAGATCCCAATAAAAAGAGAGAAACACAAACCGTAGCACCTCTACCGAGCGTCAGGCCAAACTTAAAAAGGCCTTCGATGGCAGGCCGGCCTTGATGAAAGATGACAGGGTCAATTCGATTTCATTATACAGGGTGTTTTATGTATAAAGGTAATATTTCTGCGATCAATAACTGACATAATTTTAAAATAAAAAAATTAAAGGAAATATGAATTTACTAATCCACAGTAATAAAAATACCAGCAATACACTTGAAAATGCTGATAAAAACATAAAGTGAACTAAATAAATTCATGTTTACTTAATTTTTTTACTTAAAATTATATCAGTTATTTATCCTAGAAATATTGCCTAATAAGTTAGGTAAAATTACTAAGGCATTACTAAAAATATATTTTATCAATATAATGTATTATACAAAAATATTTACAAATTATTTCAGATTAGTTAAAGTAGTTTCTCTTTGGGCATACATTTTTTTTTGACATTTGTAGGGCATTCTGAGATCATTGATGCACAAATCTTACTAATTAAGCATTTGTCATTGTTATTTATTATAATATTAAATTTATTACTTTTACCACCCTATCACGAGTTCTAGCTGGTGAGTTGTAATGCCGTTTGAATCCCGACAGTCCAAACAGCCTACAAATGTCAAAAGTTGTGGATAATGTCAACTATTAGATGAACCTCGTGTTCCTATATATGTAACAATTAAATGATTAGATAAGCGGAATTTACATTATACATGTGCGTGCATCCGAGCTACATATATTGACGAATACTTGGAAACATTTAGCGTGCCCAAATATACGTACATATCAGTCATCAAAGTACGCAGCTCAGATCCAAGCACTCGTATAATGTAAGTCCCGCTTTATATTAGGTCAGCTATCAGATTAGTTAAGGCAATAAATATTGAATTATACAGGTATAGTCACATACGAGATAAATTTTATCGGCCGATTTATTACGAAGATCAAATTGGCAGATTTATCTATTGATTGAAATATATCAATAATAATTAAAGCAAGTATAAAAATGTATTTTTTATAATTATTTTGGGTCTTATTTGAAAATAAATCAAGGATTATTAAGAAAGATAAAAGTGTCTAATACGCATACATATTGCTCTGCGGAGATTCAAGAATAGAGCTCCAGAAATCATCATTATAATAAAAAATGGATGTTAGCGATCTACTCGTATCTAATCTCAGATCATAGTTTCTGAAAACCTTTATTATTTAAAGAAATAAGATCTTTGTTCAGAGTAATGCACAAAATGTAACCAATGTTAACAATAAGAAATATATGTATGTTACATTTGCACGCTAGAACTGTGTCAATGAATGGTTCCAAAGTAACAATACTGGCCTCGGATTTCTACAGTTACATTTACGATTTATAATATCAAAGTTTTTATATATTTTTAGGTATTAATAATATTGTGTGAAACTAACTACAAGTTGTGTTTTGATAAAAATGACTTACAAAGAACGGGAGTTGATTATACAAATGTCTTCTCGTAAATATTTAAAAAATGTATATAGTTGCGTCATGAATTGAGACGGCTTACGGCACGGCTACCATTACAGAATTGTTTCTATTGCCAACATAATTTTCAATAGTTTCTAGGGATTAAAAACAATAATTTTTTGTAATTGAGTGCAATATACATATAGTGCAAACATTGAATGTAACATATAGTTTTATTATTCTCAGTTGCAGTTTCTTAAATATTTTGATAAAAATATAATGAACTATTCATTTGTTCGTATGACGTAAGTCGTATGAATTCTTGCCGCAACTATATCTTCCTATTACATTATTTACAAAAATAATGCAATAATATGTTCTATGCTACAAGAATTTTTGAAGTGAATGTTTCTCTTTCGTATGAGCCTAAGAATGAAGGGACTGTGTTGAGATGACTACGGAAATATCAGCCGCCATTCCCACACCGCTACGGTAGAATCGGAAATGTGAACCAGTTGAATAGATCTACTTGAAACAGAGGAATTGTCACCAGTTATTCGAATCATTGAAAGGAATGATTTAGCTCAGCTCTAGTACCAATATATGAGTAATATTTAGTAAAGCCGTTATTCGATTGAAGACAACACACCACTTATTCGACTCAACTGCAATTGGTTAGATGTCATACATTTTAATTGCAATTAGACGACTCCCATTAAGGTGACTGTGGTGGGACCTCGATATGATTTCTTAACATTGTTTACGATAGTCGCTAAGAAACTGGCATGCCTAGTTATTAGACGATCTCCACACAACAGATCACACCACAGTCGACTTTAATGAGAGTCGTCCTATTGTAATTAAAGTGTAAGATATCTAATAAATTTGAAATTCAGTCAAATCAGAGTTGCGTCGTCTTCAATGAAATAATAGCCTAAAACTGTTAGTATACATAATACATGAAAGGGATACTAATTTACAATATTCTAAACCATCCTCCATTGCTTCTTATCCAGTCATTGTACTTCTCAGTTATTAATTCTTTAATTTTCTCCAACTTCCAGACTGAAAAAAACCAAAAACAAATTTTGATTAATCATACAGTTTTAAAGACAATGGCTATAATCAATTATATTAATTTTTGAATATAAATTATAATTCCAATATCGACAAATGGAAGAACAAAAATTCCAATAAACCTATTTTACACAGTTGAACCATCGTCTGCTAAGTCACGTGGCCTTTGTAATACGGCTGCTGCGATTTAACAGACGATGGTTGAACAGTCTTTATTTTCAAGTTATTTATTACCTTAAAGCAGTGGCTTGAGGTCCATAGAAGTGATGGAAGCACTGCACTCTGCTTTAATGGGTCAAAACAACATTGCCTGGGTTAGACATCAGGCGACCTGTGTAGTCGGCAATTCAAACATGTCGTAAGCTCTTCAGCAACCCAAGTCAACACTACACTGAAAGCAATATATTGTAGATTTCGTTCACCCAGTGTTATTATCATTCGACTAACTTGAATGAAACAAAATATAAATTTAATACAATTAAGAAACTATTATAATATTGGTACTTACCGGGACATTTTCCTAATGCATATCATGGATGTTACCAAACAATTAAATAATTAACTCTCTTTCCAATTTCCATGTGTAATAAACTATATTTTCATAATCAAAACCTTCATTTTTCAAATAAGAAACATCTTGCAGGGATATACAATGGTTATGTATATATCGACTAATTATTCGTTAACTTAAATTGACCATGCATTTGCCGATGATCTAACCCGCAGAGGCTTTATTATTCAGTGAAGTACATCCTATCTCAATTTTTCCGTTTAACATTACTTGCCATTGTTTTCTTCTTTCTTCTCTTAAGTATCATAATTGAAAACAGTATCTACAAAGATGCTTTTATTAATAATTTATTAATTAGTATTTATTACTTTAGTATTTACTCAGAGTTTATTCAGTCAGAAAAATAATAATTTAAAGAAGTTTAATTCATGTAGACATAGTTGCGATAAGAATTCAAACGTTTTACGTCAAGGCCGACGTTACGCAACTGTCTTTATTGTCAACATAACTTTCGATATTTGATCGCATTAAAAACAATCATATTTTGCAATTTAGTGCAATATATAATGCAAACATTTAGTGTAGTATATAGTTTCATTACTCTCAGTTGCAGTTTCTTAAATATTTTGTTAAAAATATGTATAATGAATTATTCATTTGTCCGTATCACGTAAGTCGTCTGAATTCTTGCCGCGACTATATACAGCACTGTATATTCAAAACAACTTTAATTACTACTCACTAAAATATTTGCTAAAACTGTTCTCTACGAGTCTTGTAAATTTATATTTCTTCACACAAAACTTTACAAATATCTTCAGAAAAAAAACTTGAATTGAGTGTTCCACATGTCTATAAATCATACACAGCAATAATATAAATGAGGTATCTTATAGAATATCTTGTTTAAATTTTCACTCGAGCCCATCTCAGTTAACCTAAAAAAACATTCATTACTTTGTAATCAGTATTTTCGTTACTTTTTTAAAAATCAAATATTAAATTATTTGATCGGTTTGAAATATTAAATTCTATTTATTATGAAATGTAAAACTGTTACGTATTTTGCACGTAGATGCATAAAGCAAATTATTATTGGTTACTTCGAATGTATATATTTAAATAGTGCAATTTATTTCTAAGGATGTTGAATTTCATTTAAAAATAATAACTTACCTTTGATGACATATAAAAAATAAATTACATATTACATATGAAGGGTACAGGCAATGAAGGTGATATGTCAAAATTAGTAGTTTTGAGAAAAACGGGTTTTAATGTTTAGAGCCTCTGGCAGTTTATTATAGAAATAAAAATATAATTTTTTTTATTGTGAATCTATTAGACCATTAACTTGGAAACTGTTGTGTGTAAAAATAATTCTCAGTAATATTTAAAGAATGAACACTAAAGAAAAATGTATGTTAATATTCAGCAACTTCAAATTCAAATTCGCAAATTCTACCTTGTTTTTCTATAAATGTGGTATTTGGGTAAAGTAGTTTTGAGCATCTGAGCCACAAAACCTCTTCAGCTCTTGGAGATTCTTCCATTTCAAATTACTTATGGGTAGAAGGTCTGGAAAAAAAAAAATATTGGTTATATAAGAAGAGTTCATGTAAAATGTATGTTAATATTACCATTATATGAGTGATCAGGAAGTTCAAATTCGCCGTCGTCTATTTTATTTTTCATTCTAAATTTGGGGTTCGTAACGGCAGTGGTTTCCCACATACCATTGTACGTGTCTCGATGAAGTATCAGACCTGGGTGTTTTTTAACTATCTTCAGTTCTCTTATTGGTCTGGATGGAAAAGGACATATGCGCTTGTAGCGTTTACTAAAAAAAGTTGTCCAGCTTCTAAAATATGTTTGGTTAACTTGTTCAACATTAAAAGGCGAGGGTTTATTTCTTGACGTTCTAAACACTTCACACCATTCCTCAGGAAGTTCAACTTTGGTTTTTTGATTTATTAGTCCAAAATTTTTATCGCACTCCAGGTACGAATGTCCTCTAATTGGAAAGGTAACCTTGACAAAATCCAGTCTTTTTTCTACATGCACTACAAAGTGCAAAAAACGAAACATTGTATAATTCTTATTTTGGCCTCCACAAGAGTCGCAAAATATCTCAAGTTGGCGAACTTCTGGGTGGAGGTAATTATATAAAAAGTGATGTAATAAGGAGCAGACATCATCACTGCCTTTTTTGCCTACGATTTCCGGATACATATAAAAAATGCTTTGTGACGTAGAGAGAACATGAATATTAAATGAATATATGGACAACTGCCTTTTATAATATACGTCATTTGTGGTAATATTCGGAATCGGAAGATTTTTTGCAAAGTCGAAGCAAATTGCTTCGGTGGAAACACATTTTTGGCTACGGTTTTTAGCATCTCTTTTTCTTTTATAAAATTGTTGGGCTTTGATTTTATGCAATTTATTCTCAATGTTTAATTGTTGTATGTCTCTATCTAGTTTGCGATACTCAAGAACTTCTGTATGTGGTATATTTAGTTTTTCAGCTTCTAGACTTTTAATTTTAGCTAGGTGTTCATCACATTGGCTACAAGTGTCAGATCTGGGGTAGCCAAAAGCTATATTAAATTCAGTTGAAAATATAGTCCTATAAGTTTCATATGATGCGTGGGGAGTAGGGAACTTTTCGCAATACATATTAAACATTTTTTTAATATTCAGCTCCTCTGGCAGATATAATTTGGCAGAATCATTCAAGCTATAATGACTTTTGCGACCTTTAAATGACTTAATATGATTTCTGATCGAACTTCGTGTTGCATCGGAGAGTTTGTGTGGGCGATTGTTATGCTTATACCTCTACGATTTTTCGGTGCTTCTCCAGTCATTTTCATAGATGTCTGCAGTACTTCTAACTTCTTTCGGCCTATTCCATGTAAAGCGATAAATGCTTTTTTGCATACTTGTACTTCCTCGATATTACCTTCTATATTTAAAATTCTTACACGATATCGAAAAGAAGCATCGTGGAGGAGGGCATTTTGTTCCGGCTGTCTGGGTCTACGTTGTTTAATAGGAACAACCGTAATCAATCCACATAAATATATATTTTGCTCGTCAACTGAACTAAGCAAATTAAAACTTTGAATAATTTTTTTCCGGGAAAGTTCTGGTATACGCTCGAAACACTTGAACCTCTTACATCTACAATCTTCACCTAGACAGTGACTTCTCAAATTTATCAGTTTATTAACATCAGTCAGTTTGCCATACTTCTTTTTTTTCTTACTAGCATTTTCTAGAGTGCTCATAATGCTCATTAAAATGCCACTGTTTACTGTTTACTACACTTGTATCGACAGGTTAAAGCTTGTAGACCGCACACACGAAATCACTTGACATAACGCTTTTTTAGCTGGTTCCGCGCGGACATACCACCTTATTAGCCTGTTCAGAGAAATAAAAATATGTTAGAACTCCTGACTTGGCGTATTTTTAGCAGGTATGCGTAGATGAAATTAAACTTTACATCATTGGCTAACAGATGGTGCAAGTAACTCATTTTCGGCAAAAATTGACATATCGCCTTCTTTGCCTGTACCCTTCATATAATTTAAAACCTATTCCATAATTTTCACTCGCCATCTTGTCAACACCAAAACAAAATAAATGAAATAAATTTGACATTTGACATTAGATGATATCCGTTTATTAAAAATTTAGCGGTAAATTTAACGATAGCCAATGATAAGCTGAAAAAATCCGTCAGGATCCAATCATTATCCAGCAAATTGTCAGGACCCAATCACACAGACCTGTCAGGCCGGAAGGGCGGTCCCGTTGCTTATATTCCTATCCTACCTTCACCCCCATGGCTGGAGCTGTCTTCCGACAACTCTCGTTTCTAGCCTGTCAGCTCTCGACTTTTATCAACTTGCTCCCCACCTGACAACCACAGGTCACGGTGGGAGATGCGCGTGTGGTGCGTGATTTCGGAGTAGGGCATCGACGGTTTAGTACAAACTAGTGCCTACTGATAAAAAATTGGAGCGCTCGCTGGACTTAAACGAACAATAAAATAATATCTTCGGAAAATAAATTTACATTCGGGATGAACCCGGGTGGTTCATTACAGTTTAAAAATATTAAGTTTATAATGTGGTTTACTTGAACTATTGCTACTGCGCTTCTGATGTATACAAGACTTATTTAAAAATTTGTAATCTGAATAAATTTTTGCAGTTAGAAGTATTAGGTTTATGTGCAAGAATAACGCAGATTTAAATATTAAAATAACTTTAATAGCAGTGTCAACACTTTATAGATATTATATGTTGTAATATTATTCTAGATCTACTATATGACTGTAGTTAACTGTAGTTGAATGGTGAATAGTAAGTGGTAAAATACAAAGAGATACACAGAGTATTTTATTTTTGTATATATCCAATAAGAAGTACATCTAGAAACAATTTTATATGTTCTTCACAAGGAACAACATCAAATAATTTGAATAAATCAGAAAGTATGCTTTTCAGAACACGTTCTAAAATACCTACTATTTTTTAAATTTCTTACAAAACTTATTTTTTAAAAGTATTTTTTGAATATTTCTATGCCAATATCACAAAGTCTTTTGGCGAGTTCAGTGGGAATTCCTAATACTTTAGAACCATATATATAAACGATGATTTATAAGAATTTGGTTTGGTTTATTTGGTAACTGTTGGTCAAATTTAAGTACATAGTAAACATTCACAATTTTGGCAATTTGTTTTGTTAATCACATTTTTCGCACAATAATATGATAAAGCATATGTTTCCAGTGTAGCGGACAATTGTGTTTTAGTTCTTTATCTTAATTTTCACTATTAGAAAAATATTCGTCTTGTCGAACATGTGATTCTATAGATTCTGCGGTTTGTATAGAAAAACTCTTGTTAGACTTAGCAGGTGTAAGTAAACGGCTATCGATGATTCAAAAAGTATCTTGGTCTGATTCACAGTTGGTGTTATCTGACGATGATAATAAACTATTTATAGCAATTTGCCTGAAAGCCACCTCATCATTTTCGCGTATTTTCAATAACATCTTGGTTTAAACGAATAAACAATTTTTATCACTTATTTTTTCTTGTTCAAATAAACTAAGTGTACTATATATCGTTTGCAAAATGCCACCAAACATGGAGGGTGAGACAATTTACCATCGTTATTAACTTTTTTAATTTCTCGAAATGTATAAAAAAAATTCCAATAAAACCTCTTTTATTTGCGGATTTGCATCTGATAAAGCAACATAAGTGTGGATTACAGTTAAACAAATTATTACTGTTGTGGCAATCAAAAATTTGCCGTTACTTCAACCGAACTGCTTTTTAATTCTCCTGTGTCTAATAACTTAATATATTTATAGGAGCGGACGACGATAATGGACAAACTGAGCGGTACAAAGGTATAGTTCACACTAAAGATAAGTTGGATCTGGAACTCTATATATAAGGAAATAAATGCAAATCTTAACAGAAGATCAAATGATTAACATGGTAACTATATGTTACAGCAAGGAACTAAATGATAATCAAAAAATATATATTGTATAAAAGGGTATATGTATAATTTTCGTTGAATTCTATTGCAGGAAAGATTTGTAAATAGATACGTTGCTATGTACTGGTAAAAAAAGAAAAATATCCCACAACGGGTACTTTACAATCACAATTTCAACGCTTTCCAGCGCACGGCTTCCTGAAAAATGGGCGTTTCATCGGTACTCGATTGATTCTCCTGACGTTTCTGATCTCTGTCTATTACGGTCTGCTGTAGGGCCTCACGTTTTTATGGTTGAGGGAAAATTGTGGTCCGTTAGGGAAAAAGTGGGTTTTCAAATTTAAAATATTTTCTTATTTAAACACCTGCTCTTGAATCTTTCATCTTTGAAATAAAGAGCGGAAAAAATATATTCCTGATTATACCCATTCCAAACAAACGCTGATATTTAAATGACATTTTGTGAGTACAGTAGGGTGAATGCACCAATGGTTGACAAAAAGGTATAAAGCTACTAAAGTATTCACTTTTCATTAAAGTTAAAAATTTATTTAAGAAGAATCAAGTTTTGAGATTCCAAATAATATATAGAATCTTCAAAAAAAGTTCTTAATTTTGAAGACAAAAAATACAGGGTGATTTATTAAGAATGGGCAATCTCTGAACTGGAGATACTACACACCAAAATATGGCGATTGAGCCAAATATGCCTTATCCAAATGTTGCTGGTTTAAAAAATACAGGGTGTTCAATGCTAGAATTTTATTTTGAAATATCTCAATAACTTTGAAGCCTGTCGGAGTATTAAAAAAAAATTGGCACAATTATGTTTTTTGGCACGGCAAATAAGAATTTTTAACTAATTTTGACGTCACTAGTAGAGGGCGCCACCAGGGGCGGATGGGGAAGATTAAACCGGCCCGGGAAATCGGTAAAATCGGCCGGCCCAATTTTGTTGAGAAAAAAGATGATTAATATGATCCGATGAAAAAAGTATGATTTCTTTATTGTAACGGTCGTCGATAACATTCTGTATTAATTTTTTAAGATTTTAAGAAGACTTTAATTTTGAAGATTTTAATAAGTATAAAATATTTTAAACAGTACAACTGAATGTAAAATATCGAAAATATACTGGGTGTAACGGATGCTGATGGTCAAACTTCAGAGGGTTATTATACAAGTAATTTTCACCAAAAAAATATATTATAAGATTGTTTTGGAAAGTTCATATTTGCTCTTTTATTTAACATTTTTTGAATTCATAAAAACAAAAATATCTCTGTTATTCTTACAGCCATATCAAATTTAAACATACCATCGGAAAGACCGTTAAAATTGCTGCAAGACTAGCATATATGAGTGTTTAAAAAAATTTCTATACCAGGTGCTGTAAAAAGTTAAATGTAGTAATTGTGAAATGAGCAAAATTAGTGGTGTCTTCTTATTGGTGGTAACGCTGTGACGTACCTACGTCGTGATTGCAATACGACGCAGTGTCACTATGACGCCTGAGCGGTGGCGGCGGTAATCTCGGGCGCCAGTTTTTGTTTACAGTGCAGAAACACCACTACTCGGGAAGGCTACAGTGAAGACACGGTATGTCCATAGCAGGACTGCTCTCGTAGACGGCTGGCCAGGAACTGAAGTGCCTCCTCGGAGTTTGAAAGCCCTCAGTGCTGGTCACTGGTTGGCGGCTGCGTAGTGCTCCTCAGACGAGACTTGTAAAAATATCACCAAACGGCAACGGCTAGTAGTCCTGGTAGAATTTTTCTAAGTTCTTCATCAACTTAGAAAAATCATGAACAGCTCCTCTGGTACTGAAGTAGTGGACAGACAGGACTGCTCTCGACGACGACGGGCCAGGAACTGAATCGTCTACTCGCTGTTTAGAACTCTTCGGTGCTGTAGACAGATCGGCGGCGGCGCACTAGTCTCCCTTTTCAAAAATTCTTTCCTTAGCTCGGAGTCTTCACGAAATTATTCTAAGTTGATCAGCTACTCAGAATAATTCGTCAGCGAGGCTCTCGTGTGGCAGCGGGTGGGCCACGCGGCAGGTCTGTATGCTTGGGCAGCCGGGACAGGACTCACCCGCCAGTGTGCTGCGACGGGCTTGGTCTCGATGCGGACGGCAGCGGGTGCGCGCGCTAGCGTTCGGTAATTTAAACACATTTCAGCGGTCGGTAATAGGTTTATTAATACTATTTAGAAATGAAAATTTTATTTCATTACATCGCCAAAAATTACTAATTAAATTACTATATTTAGTAAGCTTTTCAACGATATATCAACTTTTGAGTTTGCTACTTTTTTGGCAACAATATCAAGCGCATAGGTAATAAAACCGTAAAAATCGAAAATACAGGAACTTTACAGTACTTTATTTTTATTTTAAGACTGTCCTTCCTATCCTTTGTTCGAGCTGTTCTCGAGTTTCAATTAGTACTTCAAATACCAAATATTTTAATCTACCCCACCAAAAGAGGAGGCCACCTAACTGTACCAAAGCGTCCTATCCATCTATCTTCATAATGCTCGTTTAGCCATACTCAAATCTCCCTGCTGTTATGTGTAGGACAACCATCCATTTGAAGCCAGGAATTAATCTGAAAATTTAAAAGAACCTCTTCTAATATAGTATGCAGTTCGTTCTGAAGAAGATCAAGAAATTCTTTGCTTTTAATTTATTTAGTATAATTGGTCTAAGAACGTAATTTCCAATTATCTCCATCCATACGTTAACTTTGATTGTTGGAGGGCCTGACAGCATGAGGATTCACAGCTGCCCACGTATGGTCATTATAACAATTAAATGTGCCATCTCTAGTAAATGTTAACTCGTCAGTCCAAATTATATCCTTGTAAAATTGCGGATCTCTGTTAGTTTGTTGGATTATAGCACTGACAAAACTGAATACGTTCTGCCCTATCACGATCTAGTAAATTTTAAACAAGGGTCAAGTGATAATGGTGAAGGTTGTTTCTTCTAAGACTTCTGTGAACTGACGTATGCGAAATTCTCCCAAGATGTATTGCTGCCCTGCGTGTACTTAATGTGGGAATTTCTTCAAAAAAGCACTTATACTTTGGTCTTGATGACGAATTACTTGATTGGGATTTAGACGATGATGCCCTGGAACACTCTCATTTTCTTCCAAAACCTGAAATGTAGTTACAAAAGTTTTTTGTTTGGAATGTCTTTCATGATAGCGGCAAGAATATTCTTCAACTGCTGCTATAGAATTTCCATTGCAAACACCATACACAAATAAAATATCTCGATACTCGTTATTTGCGAAAAAACGTGGCATCTTAAATTTACATACTCAAGTAATCAACAAGAACACTAAAGTACCTAATTTTATGACTTTGACGGTCAATAAGCACGTGCCACGCACGACTTTTCCTTGTTTCGACTATGTTAATGCCTTATCAAACTAAAAAAAATAGTCGCGGGCTACAGCGGCCCGGAAGCAACCGGCCCTTCGGGAAAATTCCCAAAATCCCCTTTGGCCCATCCGCCCCTGGGCGCCACTTATGGCACAGCATGTTTCTTTTAAATGGCAGAACTTTTTGGCTGTTTAGTGTATCTATCTGTCTATTGAAACAATCAATTCTCCTACCTGTTGTATCTAAAAAAGGTATACCTTGTTGAAATCGTTAGGAGTAACTGTTTTCGAAATAATCCTATTTGAAATATTCAGTGCACCGATTGAAAATTGGTATCGTTTCAGGTAGTGCCTTTTCTACTGAAAATACAGCAAATTTTACTTGAAAAAGTTGTTCAGAACGATAAATTATGGAGATGTACAAAATTTCAAAAAGATCGGCCTGCTTTGATAAAATCTTTGTGCTTTGCTGAAAAATGGTTTCAAAATCAAACCTCGCCGATCTTCTTGAAATTTTGCACGTCTCTATAATTTACCGTTCTGAACAACTTTTTCAAGTAAAATTTTGCTGTATTTTTAGTAGAAAAGGCACTTTACCTGAAACGATAACAGTTTTCAATTGGTGCACTGAATATTTCAAATAGGATTATTTCGAAAACTGTTACTCCTAACGACTTCAACCAGTGTTGTTCAAGTTAGTACAATTGTAGTGACGTTAAAATTAGTTAAAAATTCTTATTTGCCGTGCCAAAAAACACAATTGTGCCATTGTTTTTTTAATACTCCGACAGGTTTCAAAGTTATTGAGATATTTTATTTACTTTTTAATGGAGCAAATGACATATCGGCCGTATATATAATATAGGTAATTTTATACCTTTGCGTTGTAAAAAGGGTAATAAAATATTACAAACGTAACTGTAAAATGTTTCGCTAGTCAACCATCCTTTTTTTGAACGACCTAAAAAGTAAATGAAATTAATAATGACCGAGCTTCTAGGTGAGTTAAAGAACTCAATTACCCAATCGGGATTGGCGTTTCTTACAATTTCTGGTGGAATTCTTTCGATATACAATCTTAGGTGGATAAATTTGTCCATCAGTAGAAATTGTAAATAAAGCAGTAATGCACTCTTTGTCTGATCCAGATTTTATTTCATAAAAATTTTCCTCGGGGACCTAATACGAGACCTGTCTTTGGATTTGTTGCAAATCCTGATTCATCAGAATTGAGAATTCTGGTAGGGTCATCTAAAATGTCTTCAGCATTTTCTACGTTAAATAAGTTCGAATGGAATCATGCCATACTAGTATAGATCTCAGATACACATGCTCGTGCTCCATTTATAGATTTTGCATGATGTTGACAAACGACTGGGTGACGTTTCAAAAATGCCGAAAACCATTTTTTAACGGGCATGTGATCACGAAATTTATTAATACGATCGCCGTCTTTAATGATATCTCTGACAGTTTCGCAGAGTGTGGTTGGTTTTGTTCCCTTTTTTGCACATGGTAATAGCCACCTGACCAAAAGTTCTTCCTCATCCTTAGTTAATATGGTAGGAGGGCCCATTTGTCTTATTAAAGAAGACATTCCTTTTAACTTATTTATTAAAGTGGAATGAGGAACACCGTACAGCCGCTCCGCTTGCCTAACTGTGCAAACATTATTAGAAATGTCTCTTACAGCTTGTTGTAATTGTATTTTTCCACGGTCGGGAGTAGAAATCAGTTTCTATGATATCAAAATTTAAACAGAAGTAGTCGATTATTCCCAAGGGAGTATAATGCTCCCAAGGGAGTTTACATTATGGAGAACGTTTTTCATGCAAAAAAGATAACATTGAAGTTATTTATTGACATTTAAATTAAATGTTACATTTGTACAATTTTCAAAATTAATATTAGAAGGAATATTACTTTCGCTTACATTTACAGTTTTTGTGATTGCGCTAGTAGTGGTACCTACTAAAACCTGATTAACAATTTTGGTCTTATTTTCAATGGAGTTCTCGACATAACCCTCAGCGACTGTCATTGATTTCCAACCAGTATGACGTTTATTGTCGTGATATCCACACCAGCATCTGCCAGTAATGTCGCTGAAGATCTTTGTAAGCAGTGACCAGTCTAACATGCAGCATCAGGTAATTTTAAATACGAAGCTACTACACTCGGAATTTTTCCTGCTTTGTAGTACAAAAAAGGCGCTTATGCTTGACGTGGGGAGGACGAAGGGACAGGTATTTTCGAAACAATTCAAACATATTTCCCACATCGGTAACCAGAAAGGTTCGTGGAATCTTTGTCTTAGTGTTTGGAATTTTTACAATCAAGGAAGAGCCTACATCCTCAATATCATCTACAGTTAAATTGACTAGTTCATCAGTTCGACAAGCTCCGGCAATCCCCAGAATTAATCCAACCTATAAAAAATCAAAATACTTCATAATTGAAATATCTAATAACAAAAGTAATCTTACCTTAATCATTAAGAATTCTTTGTCGTCTGCACTTGATAGAAAACGGTCGATTTCTCCCTTTGCCAATATTTTCGATTTTTTCGCTTGATATCCGTCACCGGTTCTTTTCAAAAATGCGACTAGCTTGGGGAATTTGCTTATATCTATGTTGTCGTAAATTATCAAGCATGACTTAACCATAGAATATTGCGCCCATAATGTGGAAGACTTGTAATTCTTTACATTTTCACTAAAGTATGCCAACAGAACATTCTCGCTGTATACTTGAACATTGTTCTGGGCGCACCACTTTTTGAACCGATTGTAGACTATATCGTATAAAGATCTTGACTTCGTAGGCAGCAAATTGCTTATTGCAATATTTGCAGCCTCCACAATCTCTTCCGACTCACAATTATTCATTGTGCACTAAGCAAACTTTAAACTAAACCAAACTAGCACCTTAATTTGACAATTCTTTTTGTTTGTTTATTTTGTAGTTATGACAATAACTCAACGACTACTAAATAAATGCTCAAATCCGAATACAATAATTCTGGTACTACTTACTTCATAATGACAAAATATGTGTTTTTAAGTTAATGAGACCGTGGAAAAAATAGTATATACCATTCGGGAGAGATGCTATTTTGTCCTCGGTGCATTGTAGCCCTCGGGCTTCAAATTGCACCTCTGCCAAAATAACGCATTTCTCTCCCTTATAGTATAATGTACTATTCTGTATATTTAAAAATTTGTTTCTTATTATTTTTCTGCAAAATACAATATTTTACTAAACCAATAACTCAAATAAAAAATGAATCTACTAGCTGTTGACCACTACAAAGCACTAATATTTGACCACTACAAAACTGTGGTCAACTACTAGATCTTCCTTAAAACAACGCGTTTTTTTAAGTAAAAAAACTTTCTTTAGACAAATCTAACGCTACAAAACAGAGACGCAAAATCTATAATTTTCTTGAAACAGCAGTAGTGAACCAAAGTGGTCAATTACTGGCACATTTCAGCAAAACCTAATATAAAAATAGACAACTACATTCACCTAGCAATTAGTACATGGTATATTTTGTTAATACGTACGGCAAGAACGGATGATTTAAAATAAGTACAGTTGTCTACTTACCATGCTTATTGCTGCATAACCTGTTAACTATTACACTAACATGAAACATCTATATCGACTAACAGTAACTGCTTAATCTGACAATTCTTTATGTTAGTTGTGACATCTAGTAGTCAATAGATTTACTATAAGTTTAATACCATAGACAACCAACAAAATATTACAGATTTCTTATTTCTGCACATTAAAAAAAAATTGGTCAATTATTGGCTGCTGGTCAACTATGGATACCACAATCCTACATGAATAAAATTCGTTGTGAAAATATTAAGCCTGACACTTGTCTTCTAGCATCAACTTTGAAGCCGCTTCATTCTGATTTTCCTTAATAATTATGCCATGCCACTGAGGAAAAAAGTTTTTGATACTGTTCGAAATGAAATATTTTTCATAAAAATATTTTTCATATTTTTATAAAAAAATCAGTATTCAAAATTGCAAAATATTAATTATTATTGCCTCTTAATACACTTTTTGGAAGTATTCTCATTTTATTTATAAATTTTATACATTAAATATTGTTTCAATATTTTCATGTTGGAAATATGTTAAGGTATAAATTTTTTTAAAAAACTTTTAACTTCCTGTATTTCAAGAATGAGAGTATCAAACTTAAAGATAAATATACATAAAGAAAAAATTAAATACAATTAGTTGTTGAAAAATTACCCACCGTTAAATTTTATTCCCTGCCCAAAGTGATTATGAATTTATCTTGAAAATTTAAATAAGCATAAAATTTAGTATGTTGAAAAAGAATAGGTAGTACGTTTCTATAACTCCTTGCCTTTTCTTTTGTATCTGATTACTACTAATCCATGTTTTAATTTGAGGAACAGTACGACTTGATGATGTTAGCTTAATGCGTTTATAACATTTTTCTGAAGTTGGAAAACATTAATTTATAATACAATTCTTAAAATACATTTCTTCTCTGGAGTTGGCCATGATTTGCGTCTTACATATCTAATTGGAGATACTGTAACAAAAATTTGTTTTCCTTATCTCACACTTGTATTTTCTATCAACTAAATTAGTCGCTCAAAATGACTTTATCTATCATATGTGTTCGTTTGCCACACCGGAAATGAAACACCCTGTATATTTCCCCTATCTTTATTCGACTTATTTTTAAAATTCCTTTTTCATAGGATACCCCAAATTTCCTCATCCAAATTATAGACACTTTGATAATAACAAAAAATTTACCTGAACGAAGCTTCTTCTTTTTCGCAATTTTGTTGTCGATATTTACACCATTATCCAAAGTGGCATTGCTCTCAGTAGATAATAAAGAATTTCCATGACTATTTTTAGAATTTTCCAATATGGAGCTATAGTCAGAAGATAATGAAGAGTTTGTAACGCAATTTTTGTAAATTGCACTAGCTCTTTCTAGAATTCTATGCTAGGATTAATGGTCTGGTAAATGTTTTTGTGAATGGATACCGAGTGTCCCAGATGGTTTGCCAGATGTGTTACATTTGGACCATCTCCAGTTATATCTTCATTTTTATTTATCGATATGCTTTCTCAACTCTGTGCCATGAATTACATCATGACGTTTTATGCCACTTTCTTTTGAAAATTTTCTCATAAGTTCGCATGCTTGTAGGTATTTATATCTTTTCCCTTGCTCCGGTATACCAAATACAAATGGGTTATCTATAGGGACGCCCACTTGTTTCCGATATCGGATGACAAATGTAAAAGGGTAATTATGGACAACTATGGTAATAATGGAATTAGTGCAGTATTGTAGAATGCGGGTAATAAGGGAAAACAGTAAAACAGTAAAACATCTGCTATTAACATTTCTGCAAAAAAATATTATTGAAAAGTTCCAACATAAAAGCTATTCAAAAATTATACTTATCAAATTAATCCTGAAATTGAAAAAACATATTCTTAAAAAACAACATATTCTTAGCTGACAATTACATGACACATATTATACTTTTGGGACATAATGTGAAGACCACTATTTACCTTAGGTAATGAAAGAACACTAAACTTGTAAATTGCTCTTTACGTATGACTATGTCATCATGGACTTGAGGGAATATGAAAGTGTTTTCTTTTCCTTCATATTTTCTTATACGACTGACTTTGCATTGTCGATTAGCAGTAATTTCCCTAATTTTTCCATGAAATGTTTTAGCAGTCTCCTTTTTTCAATTCTGATTATACACAAATTATGTGAATACAAAGTCTCGAGTCTTTATATTTGTATCACTTTGGTAAGTATTGTCTCATTTAAGTCATGAAAGTTGTCCAAGTGTTCACTAGAATCCATATCTTCCATTTCAAATTCACTGTACAATTGCACGTCCACTTCAGATTCTGATGAAGTACATGATGATTAATTTTGTTTGTCTTTTTTTGTTTTTCTTTATTTGATTTGAACGTGCCACTAGGGCCTGGCTTTGAATTATCTTTTGCTTGTTTAATATTTTCTTCTTTTTGTTTAAGAATTTTTAATGCAGTTTGTGAAGTCAATATGTCTCCAATATTTTCAGAAATTCTTTTGCGCGTCTTTTTTCTGAAACTTTTTTAGTTAAATTTTGTGTCAGTTTAAGTCTTATGAAATCTTCGAGGCGTAGTGGTGGAGTAATAAATATTTCTTCCTGATTATTGTCCTGCTGATGAGGCACGTTATTTATTTCTTCATCTTGTGTAATGTTTTTCCCGGAGTTCTAAATCAACACAATATCAAAGGCCTCTTGAGCAAATTTTCCGAACTGTACTGGAAAGAGTCCAGTAGATCTAAATCCCGACATTAAATACTCTGGTTTAAATGCTTCTTCCCAGATAAGTTTTAACTTTGATGAAAATTCATCGTTGGGTAATATTCGGCCAGGAAAATCCCTATTAAATTTAATCATTTCGTTATTCCACATGTTTTTTATTGGTTTGAAAACACATTTGTCAAGGGGCTGCATGTAATGTGTAACATTTTACCAAAATAATTCCATTCTCAATTGCAGTTTTCGACAATGCATAACTGGTATGAACGGCAGCTCCATCATATGGGGCTAATTTTTTTAGTGCCTCTTTCTTCAAAAGTTTTAATGAATGGCAAAAAGCTGTCTTTAAATCATTTGTGAAAGAGTTCTCCTTCGATCCAATCTTTTTTTTGAGCTGTATAAACAGTGCCTGGATAGTCATCCTGTGGAATATAGGTTTGCCAAACATATTTTTCCTTGAAAATGATGAAAGAAGGAAGTGTTTTTTTTCCCAGAACTTTCTATATTTTTAGAAACGCGCTTTTGTCCTTTAGGTGCAATAATTCTGACATCTTTAGGATCATGAGAAAAACTAGTTTCATTACAATTGTAGACACGATTGCCCTCAGTAAGAGTAATATTTTCTTTTTTTAATAAGTTGCTTCGCATTTGGTACGAATTCTTAATAATAAAAGAATCGGCACCGCGTAACCGTTGGGAATTCATTATTTCTCCTTTTCGTACAGACAGTTCCGGATGTCTTCGCATAAAGCCTTCGTACCATTCACTACCAGGAACAGACTCATTCCAAAGTGTTCCATTTGTTTCAAAGTATTTTTCAGGAAAATTAACATTTCTTGTTTAGTAAGACCGTATCCATATTTTTCAGATTCATAAAGGTATTTCGCCAAAGCATTCTCATCCTCCTTCGACAATTTTGTCTTTCTGCCACCATCGATTTCAATTTTATCAATATTAGCAACATTTCGATACTTTCCTAACGTCGACTTAGAAATATTGTATCTTTCAGCTACGTCGCGATGAGTATTTCCCCGGTGAACATTTTGAAGTGCCATGTGCAAGGTGTCATAATTTACACGTTTATTTTGAGACTTGTAGGTTCGTGACATATTCTACAACAAAACATGCGTTTTAAATATGTCCATTATTACACACATTTCCTGTCCATTATTTTCCTCACACTCGAACTTTCTGCGGGTAATAATGGACAGGCTCCTGTGTAAAACGGGATTCAGGTAATCGGAAACCAAATGTCATGAAACATAACTTTACTTTATTGTAACCACCTACAATTTTTTATTTAATTCAATAACCTCTTATTTTATGACAGTTTTGAATACAGTAATTGAAAACGCAATCTTAAGTGTTCAATTCAGACCACGGTGTAAGACAAATAGGTGATGCGACGAGCCGACTGAAAGTGTCTCGGTTCCGCTAACGCGGCGTGTAGAGAGAGAGAGAGAGATAGACAACCCGGGCCATATAATCTTACAAGGGGACTTGTGCCGAATGCTGTAGAGGTCTTGGGGTAGTAGTTTTTTTATTATTAGGTTTCTAGCCCATGTTGGTACCCTCTATACCTACTCTACTCTATAATTACGAAACCTGAAGGTCGTCTTTCACACAAGTTGGGCGAAAAAAATGAAAAAATATAGCTCTATTTATAGGAAACAGCAAATTATATTTAATGATGATTCACGTTAACAGTCAGTAATATTAAAAAAGTAGAAATCTATAACCTACTTCATAGCTAACAAAAAAAATATTTCTGTACCTACAAGGATTCACCTTGAAAATATCAATTTTAAAATAACCAATTAGATAGACACCTACCAAGAGATTTTTAAAATAAAAGAAGTAGGAGAATCGATTGTTTAGATAGTCAGATGGATACATTAAGATGCAAAAAAGTTCTGCCATTTAAAAGAAACACATATGGCGCCCTCTACTAGTGACGTCAAAATTACAAATATATTTGAATTTCTCTTCCGCAAAAATCCCTGATTTACAAATTTTATATAAATATTTGGATTTCTTAAGAAGTTATTTACAAATATCGAAAATAAAATTTTAACTTTAACACCCTGTAACTCCGTAAATAATCAGTTTTGGAAAAAAAAATATAGAAAGAGGTAGCGTTTATTTTCGGTCTAGAATTATTCCCTGAATTTTTTGCTCATCATTTCCGGAGACCCTGTATATTTTCATTTCATTATCATAAGGAGAAAATTTATATTTCAATAAAAGGATATGTAATTACTATTTATTATACAGAATATTACTTTTATTTAATAAATAAACCGTTAATACATATTTTTTATGATTTATTGCGAACCGTAATTTTTTAACAATACATTTAGTATATTATTGCATTGATAATTGCATTGTTCTCATTATTATTAACTTCAGCTCCAGCGTCTTCATTCTAATTTCTATTTACTACAACATTGATTTCTTCTATTTCATCAAGCAAATCTTCATTCAATATGCAAATATTATGCAGAATGCAACCAGATAGCATCATATTGTCTGTAATTATTTATTTTTATATTTCAGTGGCCGGAATACCCAATTCAACAAAAAAAAGGAAGATTATCAATAACCTAATCAAATCCAGTCTAGTAGTTACTAAACATTTTAAAGGCGCCGTTTCAAAAACGAAAATGCATTTTCAATTACTACACTGCACTGAAATAAAGTTTTATTCATTTTTTCGTGGCTTTGTTAAACCACCTACATTTTTAAAGTCAACCAAAAGGACTATCATCTGGAAATTCCATCGATAAATTATTGATCCCTTCATATAGATTACATTTTCTCAAGTCTCATGTGATGGACTGAACCAGGTTCTCCTGAATATATTTAGTAGTAAAAAATAAGAAATACTACACTACTAAATTAGTTACAAATAAATAAAATCTATGACAACTTGAAGTTATATTTTAGTTTATCTCTGACCTTATTCGTGGTTAGTTCGTGATGTTTGGGCTTATTATCAGAACGTCTCGGTGAGGTATGTGAAATGTAAATTATGTTTAAATAGTTATTCCTATAAAGCTGGTACAACATCGAATTTAACTTAACACCTAAATAGTAAACATACAACTGCATTTATGGTAATGGGATCTACAAAACCATTTTCAACAGGACCTGAGAACTTCTTCACTACTCAAGATAAAATTTTTTTCCATCAACAGAAGCTAATCCTATTTCTAATAGTACTAAGAGTTCGCAGGCCTCTATACAGCATTATCTTCGCCGCTCACTTCCGCAAAATAAAAAATAACAAGATGAACTCTTGGTCACATTGATAGTTAAATTCATTCAGAATTGTGGAACAACAGAAATTTGAAAAATGTGTTGTTTGTCTTAATCCTAATTATCAATTGGCATCACTGAAAACGCTTTCTTATGCTTGGTTGGTGAAAATGTATAACACAATCCCTGAAAAACTAAAAAAAGAACTTTGTGGAATAATTGCTTCTTCGATAACATATGATCTACATATAGATGTGGACATCTATATATAACTAGGGTTTCATTGCTGTAATGACGCATCAGTTAGATAAAGAATGAAACTTTCAATCGGCTCTTCTTAATTGCTTTGAATATTCTGATTCACATATTGCAGCACATATTTCTAAAGAAATTAAACGCGTGTATGAAGGAAGGGGGTGTTTATAATAAAGTTGTTGCCTTGCTTTCCGACACTGTCAGTAATATAGTTGCGGTGGCGAGGAATTTAAAGTGAAAACACGTAGGACGCTTTGCACACACGCTAAACTATATTAGAAAACGTGTGCGAATTGCTAAAACCTTTCAAGGAAATTACTGAAGAAGATAATTCTGAAAAACAGTTGTGTAGTTTGTCCAAATTAATTTTGTTTAATCGTGGTTTGACGATTCACAATAAAATGAAAATAGAATTATGAAAAATATTTGCAAATATAGAAAACCACGAGTTATTAGCAACAGCCACACTATTAGACTCAATATTTAAAAATAAAGGATTTCAATCAAATCGAAGTATAGAAACGATTCAATCTGAATCCGATTCTTCTAGTAGGTGTCTGGCCTGTCACAGGTGCTTTAGCAGAAGCAATAATTGAATTTGATAGATACATACAAGAACCTTTACTTCGAAGATCCCTTTATCTGGTGGTGCCACAGGAAAATGTATTATCCCAGACTATTTAATATTATTAAAAAAAACGCTTTGTATATGTCATCAGCTCCGTACATTGTGAGAGAGTTTTTTCGAAATGTTCTTACTGAAAAAGCAGCAATTAACAGAAAGTTGTCGAAAACTCTTTTTTAAAATTATAATATGAATTCATAAGTCAATCAGTCGAAAAAATAACCATTAAGATATGTGTTATTTTTCATTTATAATAGTTTGTTATTTATTTAGTAAATATATATTTTTTATTTTCTTTTATATTATTTATTATTATAACACTCAGGGCTAGTATAAATACTTTATTACACTATCTGTGCTATTAACAGAGAAACAAACTAATTATTTAATATTAAACGGGGTAAAAAGGTAGAGAAAAGTAACGTGGCCGTGAATTCTTCCGCTGATAGTTGTCGTCTCTGTTTCCTCTAACTCTAGGTGGCGTCTCGTCTTCTTAAGGTCTGCGCAGCACATGGCAGAAGGCAAGTTTTGGTGGGTGGCTAACCAGTCGGTTAGGTAGACCGGTCGGATGATTACGTAGTGTTACATTATTATATTATTTATCTATTAAGAACAATTAAAATGATGCCGTACATTTGTGGAAGTCATCAAAGAATGCTTCTGTACTTTCTTAGGGATGAGAAAGAATACAATTCATTATTTGATGATAACATTTTTTGTAAAAATCAGTTATGGTAAAAAATCGCTGAAAGAATGAACAGTATGGGTTTTTTGTTGGGAATGGAACAGAAACAGAAACATCTATAAAATTCAGCTATCTGTTAGTTCCAATCTAAAAAGGAGAGCACTGGAAGAAATAATTCTTAACATGCATACATACCTTAATTTTCATCATTGTCCAGTGTATATTACATCAATTAACAATTTTAATCTGAGGTATGTTCATTTCATTACTATTATTCAACTAGATAATTTACAAATTTTTATTTTAGATAATTATTAATTGCTAAATATTGTGGATGTAAATTAATTCTGGATGTACACTCATATTTCGGATCTTCTAAACATACTTTTTATTATTTATTTATTTTTTTTTAATGTAGAATGTTAGTAACAGGACACCACAACAAAGGAAAAACTATTATCGATTGGGGGCAACCACCAAGCATTACACATCCCCGAAAAGTTGCCTCGGTTTTAGAAAGAGCACTCAAGGTTTAGACAATAAATAGGAATTACTTTAATTATACTAATTTATTTCAGTATCCATTTTATTTTTATATTTATTTATTTTTTCCTATATATACACATATATATGTTTGTGCCTGATTTAACGTTAATTGAACATTCTAATATTACATGGGTCAGATCTTCTATTTGTCCACATTCACAATAAGGATTTTCTGCCAAGTTGATACGATGTAAATGTTTCCTTGTCAAGCAGTGCCCAGATCTCATTCTGATAATCGTTGTTATGTGTCTTCTATCTTTGTAGGGGAACTTTGCAAACCATGCTGTGTTTAGAAAATTATTGGCTATTGCAGAATATGCAATCCCTTTTTTGATTTTATTTCCGACCATATCATGGTTTTTGATAAGGTTTTTCTCGAGGCATACTGCAAGCCCCTTGTTGATTGCGATAATTTCTCCAGTGCATATTTGTGTATGTTCTGGAAGCCTTGCATAGAATTTATATTGTAACCTTAGGATAAATACTCCAAAACCTACAAAGCAAATGCTTTGTGTCTAAGGAGCCGTCTGTAAATATCCAGGTGTGATCTTTGAATTTTTCACTAAATGTAAGAAGAAGTCGCTGTCATTGTTTATAATTTCTTTTGTACTTGTCATGTTTCCTGCAGGGACTGGGGTTATCTGGAGCTCCATTTCTACTTCATAACATGGGAATCTGGAATGAATTTAAATTATAAGTTTGAGTGTCAACGATATCTAAAGCTTCTATGATATGGTCTATCTCTCTTTCGCCAGTATCCTTGTTTGAGTGTACAATATCTGTCTAGTTTAGAGAGTGTTTCTGTGATAGGGTTGTTTTCTTCTGATATTATTATCATTACAAATTTCGCTGCCAGCATTTTGGTCTGAAGTCCAGATACATCTCTACACATTCTGATAAAAAAATGTTGGTAGGGGTGGTCTTCATGGAACCAGTGATAATCTTTAGAGCTTGGAATTGAACTATGTCAAGTTTTTTCAGTGAGTTTTGGGCAGACGGTTTTATGAATTTCGATCTATAGTCTAAATGAGACCTCACTATACCTTTATGAATAGTCAATAACGTGGAGGAATCTGTACCCCACCAAGTTCCGCTAAGAGATCTCATTATGTTTACTTTAGCTAAAGCCTTATTAGACATACTTTCGATTTGATCAGGCCAATTCAGAGTACATCCCAATTTTACACCCATGTATTTGATTTTGTTTTTCCATGGGAATGTGGAGTTACCAAAACAAATGGAAGGATAAAGGTTTTATGTGTATGGTGCTTTATTTTGAATTTTCTAAAGCAGTTTGTATTCACTTTCAAAAATGGATGCATATTTCTTCAATTTATTTCATTGGCAACGAAGACGTAAAATCGCTGCTTATTTATTATTAAAGAAAAGACAGAATAAAAAGTATCGGTCAGTTGGAACATGTGAAATTTTTAAATTAAGGAAGCAGCAAGGGGCGTATCAAAATGTAGTTCAAGAAATGCGTTCCAAAGATGAAAAAAATTCAGAAATTTTCATAGGATGTCAATACATGATTTTGATATTTTGGTGAAAAAAGTGACCCCATATATATCTAAAATGTATCACTCTCGGGAACCAATTTCACCTGGAGAAATGGTATCAGTGACACTTAGGTAAGTATCCTTACGCTTTTTTCTACTTGCTCCTTTCAAATTTATTTGTGTTTTATTTTTTTCTGTACAATCTGTTTTGTTTTAGGTACTTAGCAGCAGGTATGAGTATGAAAAGTGTCTCATACTTGTATAGATTAGGAGTAAGTACTGTTTCCTACATCATTAAAGCTACTTGTAAAGCTATATGGGAAGCATTAAAACTTGATTATCTAGCACAATATACAGAAAATCAGTGGAGAAAAATTGCTGATGATTTTGAAACAAAATGGAATTTTCCTAACTGTGTGGGTGCTATTGATGGCAAACATGTCAGATTACAAGTAGGTATCTTTGGTTTTCTTTTTTACACTATTTGCTTTTCTGTTTTAGGCTCCACCAATTACAGGATCTGATTATTTTAACTACAAGGAATTTTTCAGCATTATATTGTTGGTAGTTTGTGATGCAAATTATTGCTTCACCATAGTTGACATTGGTGCTAAAGGAAGGCAAAGTGATGGAGGGGTTTTTCGCAACAGTAACTTTGGAAAACAATTTTTTTCAAATGCCATATTAACTTGCCTCCTCCAAGAAAACTAACTGATACTAATGGAATAAATTTGATGCGGCCATATCCTGGAAACTTCCTCCCACAAAATGAAAGGATTTTAAACTACAGGCAAGTTGATAGGTTCACTGAATTTATTCAGTAGATTAATGGCTAACCTTATCTTTTTAGCATATACCAATGAAGATTTTTTCAATTACAGATTAAGCCGTGCTAGAAGGGTCATAGATAACACTTTTGGTATCTTAGTGGCAAAGTGGAGAATTCTGGAAAAGCCAATTATTGCTAAACTAGAAACAACAGAAAACATGTGGGAGCACTTGTTTGTTTACATCATTTTTTGAAAAAATCTGATACCCAAAAAGTTGACAATAAAAAATATTGCCGTTTTAATTATGTAGACAGGGAAACTGAATCGGGACATATTATTCCAGGAGAATGGAGAAACGAAGTATCAAATGGATTAGTTGGTGTAGGAAGAATGGGAGGGAATGCCTATGCTCAAGGAGCAAGTGTTATGCGATCTATGCTGAGCAATTATTTTATGCATACTGCACCAATTGAACCACAATGGGCTAAATAGATTGTATATATTATTTTTAAATTTAAGATTTAATTGAATATACAAGGTTTTAGAAGAATTTTAGCAACGTAAAAGCAAAGAAAAATTGAAAAATTTCGGTAAAAAGTTGTTACCAATCACTATTGTATGTAAATGTCTAGAATGAGGGGTTTTCGTGTGATCTTACATATAATTTTGTTTTTAGACAGTGAAAAATATAATAGGAAATACCATTTTTAATTTACGAGACAGGCTATATATTTTAATTTATGACAAATATAGCTTTATGCTGTTGTTGAAAATACATACTTTGCAATAGCCGAGGCAATAACTACAATTATAAAAATAAAACATAATTTATTACTAAAAAAAAAATAAAATAAAACTTATTCTGTTGGGCACAGGTCATATAAACTGTAAACTTTATTTAGCATATCAATTTCGGCTTTCATCCGTACTCTTGTGGGAAGTTTGTCTAACACTGACTGTATTGTCAAAAGGACTGGCGACAGCGGTTGTGTTGGTGGAATCTGTGGTGCTGGTTCCTTCAATAGGCCAAGCAACAACTCATTCGTTTCATCTGAAATTTAAAATATAGCTATTTACTTTGAATTCAAAATTATTGAAATATCAATAGTTTAGATGTACTATAAAGGAAAGCCACTTTTTAATTGACATGTAATTTTTCCCATTTAACCAATCTTGTGTAACTCGTTTACAAGATGTCAATACATTTTAATTGACATTCTGTATTAATATTAGAAACTAGATATTAACGTACTGTCTTTTGTCCGTTTGGCAGACGTTGATGGGGTTGAGTACAGTAAACTACTGCTGGTACTAATTGGTGACATCAACTCGTTCTTTTGGGCCCATTCTTCTCTGCCAGAAAGAAAAGACTGTCAAAATGCTTCCACTATTTTTTCTTCATCTACTGCTGCTTCCGATGGCTTGTATGTCCTAATATATTTTAATTAATTTTATAATATCTAATTAAATTATAATACTATTTACATTAAATGACAATACTATCATATCTATTTTGCTACAGAAGTGAAACTCACCTAAGATGTTTTAAAAACGTACCCTTCAGATTTTTCCATTTCTTTTCCAATTGTTGCAATGGAACCAAACCGTTAATTTGGTGGAATACCTCTCTCCTTTAATTTCCTTGCTTCTTTGTTTCAAGGGTAATGTGCGGTCCCATAATGCATTTCTTGCCTGTACCGCTTCTGCCAGTTTTTCTATCAAATTGTCCTCATTTATTTCTTCTGGCTCATGCTCAGATACCAGTTGACTAACATTTTGGGTATCAGCATCTTCCAGACTGCATTCGTGAAACGGGAATTTTTCCAATATAAATATTTCACCACACTCACTACATTCAACTGGGGCCTGAAATCATGGACGAAGAAAATGAAATAAACAAGAGACAGATTAGCATTTTTAGTTTTTTTTGATAATAATAATAATAATATAATATAATATAATATAATATAATATAATATAATATAATATAATATAATATAATATAATATAATATAATATAATATAATATAATATAATATAATATAATATAATATAATATAATATAATATAATATAATATAATATAATTGTTTCGAGGACACATAAAAATTACATTTTAATTACAGTTTTTTTAAATTACAGTATATCAGGACGCATAAAAAACATAAAAACATAAGTAGATACACCTTATTTATCACAATTTCAGAGTACAGAAACATAATAAACACCAGAAAGTCAAACGTAGCACAAGACCATAGTTCACATATTTAAAACATTTAGAATACTGTCTAATATACATACATTCAAATACTACAAAACTATTACTGATTATATTTCATTTCTATATAATTGTGAATTATTTGCCTCGGATTTGTTAATATGTAATCTTTTAATTTTCGTTTAAAGGCAAAGCTTGTCATTTCTTTTATGTTATTAGGTATTTTACTGTATAGCTTTGGCGCCAAGAAATTATACGACCTTTGACCAATGTTTTTATTCATGAAGGGAGGTTTATATACATTTTTTCCTCTAGTACTATAAGAATGGCTGTAATAATTGTCTAATATCGAGGATTTTAGTATCAATATAAATTTGATCACTAGGGTAAGTGATATCTTTATGTAACATAATTTTTAAAAATCTCTTTTGTAGAATGACTAGTGGTTTTATATATGTTATTACAGCAGCACCCCATGACAGAATCTCATAATTCAGGTGACTTTCTACTAAAGCATGGTAAATACTCTTTATTTGACATGGATTCAGTATACTACACATATACTTAAATTTATATAAAATTGATTGTATTTTTTTTATTATATAATTAATATGAACATCCCATCGCAAGTGACAATCAAGAAATATTCCTAAATATTTTACATTTCTTTTAGGTATTATGTTATATGTAGCACCATCAATTTCAAAATTTATTGAGTTAAAACTGGGAAGTGTTGCCTTATTACAACAAAAAAGTATATATGTCGTTTTTTCCATATTAATAGTTAAAAGCCTACTGTCAAACCAATTTTTAATATATGCCAAATCAGCTTGTACCGTTTGTTTGAGTTCAGTCCATGATTCCGATCTATGAAGAATTACAATATCGTCAGCAAAACCAATGATGTTTCCCCTTGTTGGCAGTGAAAATAATTCATTTATATATACGGTAAAAAGGATTGGACCCAACACCGTGCCCTGTGGAACACCATATTCAACCGTTAATTCACTACTGTCGATGTTCTCCACTCCACAAAAGTTTTAAGCATATTCCTCTTACTCCAATATTTTCTAACGATTTCAAGAGTAGAGGGTGGCTAACAGTATCAAATGCTTTTGATAGATCTATAAAAGTACCCAAACATGGTATTCCCCTATCCAACGCTAAGGAGACATCATTTACCAAGGTTATAATATCATCTTCAGTTGAAATATTTTGCTTAAAACCGAATTGTTTTGGATTCAGCAACTTATTTTTATCAAAAAACGAAACTAATCTTGATTTCAAAAGTTTTTCAAAAAATTTTGCAAAATTTGTTATGAACGATATTGGTCTGTAATTTTCTGGTATTTTAATGTCTCCATGCTTGAATATCGGGATAATTAGAGAATCCTTGAAAGCTGATGGCCAGTAACCTATGGCAATGCATTTATTGAAAATAAATACAAGTGGCTCCAATATGTAATTAGCAATAGGTTTCAAAATTTCAGCCCTCAAATTATCTACTCCGGATGACTTATTACATTTTAATTGTTGAATGATTTACTTCCTGACTGTCAGTTGGCAACAACACCAATGAATACCCTGAATATGTTTTCCCAAAGAGCGTGTCTTTTTTAACTATTATCTTTTCTGTTAGTTTTTTCCCCATATTAGTAAAAGTTTTATTAAACTCATCAGTGATTAATTGCAAGTCAGTTATGATTTCATTAGTGTTTATTTTCAAGGAGGATATTTTATTATTTTTAGAATTACATTTTGTCAATTCCCGCACTACGTTCCATAATTGTTTAGTATTATTTTTGTTCTTATCTCTTAAACTATGATAGTAATTTTGCTTAGATTTTTTTATTAAATTTGTTAAATTATTTTTGTAGTTTCTATATTGATTTTTTAGTTCTATATCATTAGGGTTCTTTTTTAATTTCTTAAACATTTAATTTTTTTTGTTAATTGATTTTAATATGGCATTTGTTATCCATTTTGACTTTTTATGTGTTTTCCTTTTTGTTTTTATGTATATAGTGCAATCTTTGACATTTGAGACGATGATATTCACAAAAAGTTTTGTTGCAGATTCAATGTCAACAGCAGAGTAAATAATGTCCCACGAAGTATTTCTCATTTTTTTAATTAGTTTATCATTATCTATTTTTGTTACATAATGTTCTACATCGTTTTCACGTTTTTTATCATCAAATTGAATTTGCAGCATTGTTGTATAACGGTCAGTTATATTACTTTCCACAATAATTGGTAACATGAACTCTTTATAATAATCAGATTTGGGTCTAACAAAGATATGATCAATACATGATCTCTGATTCCCTAACACTCTTGTGGGATTATTTATAGTAGATGTGAAACCAAATTCATTTAATATGTTGATATATTCAATTGAATAATCATAGTTTTGAATTATATCAATATTTATTTCCCCCACAAAAATATAGTGATCCCTTGACTTTACATTTGACTGGAGATAATTTTGCAAGTTGTGATTAAACTAAAAAAGATCAGTTGAAGGTGATATATATACAGCTATAATGTGTATGATGTTGTTTGTATTAAAATAAATTTTAATATTTAAAGTTTTTATACTATTAATGTTCTTTATTTTATAGCTAAAGTTCAAGTTGGATTTTATATATGCCACTACACCATCATTTTGATTCAAATCACCATGGTTGTACACCATATTATAACCATCAATGTTGTATAGTTCCGGATATCCTAATTTCCAAGTTTCTGTTAATATCACACAATCAATATCTGTTTCTATATTATGTAAGAGAATTTGAAATTCATCAAAATTTTTGTTTAAACTACGGATATTGCTATTCACGATAAGGAAACTTTTTTCTGAATTATTTATTCTCAGAAGGGCTTTTGCTTCTTCACAATCTTGTAAGGTGTAACTTTCTATGACATCTATTTTAAAATCTCTTATATACTGATCCATACTAATAACTAATACAAGTCTCTATTTGATAGACAAAACAGTAACATACTATAACTAACTTTATAAAACCTATAAATAAATTATGAAAAACTGTTAATTTTTTACTTTGTTGTCTTTGAGCGAGTCGTTATGGTATTTTCCTTATTTTCCTTAATAGCACTTGGAGTAACATTACCTGCTTTATCTATCCTTAATTTCCGTATCTACAGGAACACTTATAGTAGCACTTGCTTGCCGAAGGAGCACTATTTGAATGATGACAGTAATCCTCTGTATTCTCTTTAGATTCTAACTCATCTGCAGTATACGATTTATTATTATAAACAATGAAAAACGCAACATACCTCGCTGCTTTCCATATCTTCTTCTTTAGGTTTATGGGCTTAGTTATTCAAACTATCTACCCAGTACTTTCGTTATTTTTTTATTTGTATTTAATAAGGAAATTTTATATATATTTAACTTGATGATGATTGTGTATTTTTTCAATATTTGAAGATTTCTGGACTCCCGATTCTGACACCAACACACTTCAATGACAATAATCACTAGGTCAGACAGAAGTGACAGAACTGAAAAAGAATGTGCTAAAAGGCGCATGTGCAAACCATAAAACTCTGGGTTCTAACATCAATTCGCACAAATATATTAAACTCAATCCAATTTTCCCGCCCCCTACATTTTCAATATTGCGAATTCGCAAAATATTAAAAATCTTGACATGCCGCCATGTTGATTTCAAATGGGCCAATCAGAACGTTACTCGCAATTCGCACTTCGCGATTCGCCTCTGTATGAATTAAGGTTAAAACTGTTCTGGGGAGATTTTTTTCTGAAAATGGTGGCTTCTGATTTACTCGTCGATATATCTAAAGTGTGTTTATTCAACCAATTATTTATCTCTTATAAGACAGTCATTTGTTTTTTCAATCATGTTGTATATGTTTTTGACTTTGTTTAACAGGACTGTCATCTGCATACTGCACTATTTGAAACCCCATGGGAATAATTTTGTGTAAATCGGAGGTGTAGATATTGAATAATATTGGGTTTAATGGTGATCCTTGCGCAAGTCCTTTCTTAGTCCTGACTGGACCATGCATTGTGTGGTTCTTGTCCTTAGTAAATACGTGTCTGTTATTTAAAAATTGTAATATAATATTGGATATATTATTGGAGAGATTTGATCAGACCAATTCAGAGTACATCCCAATTTTACACCCATGTATTTGATTTTGTTTTTCCATGGGATTGTGGAGTTACCAAAACAAATGGAAGGATAAAACTGTTCTGGGGAGATTTTTTTCTGAAAATGGTGGCTGCTGATTTACTCGTCGATATATCTAAAGTGTGTTTATTCAACCAATTATTTATCTCTTATAAGGCAGTCATTTGTTTTTTGAACCATGTTGTATATGTTTTTGACTCTGTTTAACAGGACCATGTTATCTGCATACTGTACTATTTGAAACCCCATGGGAATAATTTTGTGTAAATCGGAGGTGTAGATGTTGAATAATATTGGGTTTAATGGTGATCCTTGCGCAATTCCTTTCTTAGTCCTAACTGGACCATGCATTGTGTGGTCCTTGTCCTTAGTAAATACGTGTCCGTTATTTAAAAATTGTATATAATATTGGATAGATTATTGGAGACACCTAGATTATTAAGTTTTTGGTTTAGAACGAATTATCTAAGGAGTTATTTCTTTGTTATATTAGTCTGTGGCTAAATATTTGTGCAGATACAGTATGACTATTATTTGATAATAATTTTAGGAATATTTTTAGAAATCATTTAAATTAGTACAGTAAAAAAAATTGAATTAAGTTACTGCTTGATCTTGGTCAGTCCGCATAACTTCGGAACGGAGACCGCCCTCCGGCGACCGGAGACAGACTATGAATACCACCGTAAGAGTATTTTTATTATCTTATTACAAGTTCAAAAAACAAATTATACTCACAGTGACCAAACTAGAGCTATCAAAAGTGATATAAACTAAAATAGTATATTATATAAAAAGAAGTTAATAAAATTGCATGTACCTTCTCCAGTAATTATTTTCCTATCCATATTATTTCATATGCACTTTACAAATTTACAAATTTTTGACGACACTTTTCACGTCCTTCTATTCCTTCTCCAACAAAAAAAAAACTGTCTTATTCATATTCTTTGCGACATCACTCCACAAAGAATTATTTGAAGTTGTTTTGTCAGAAAATTTATTATTCAAATTTTTTCGCAGGGTTAGAAAGTATACAGTAGCTGCTTTATCTACTTCACTATGGATTCGTGAAGTCCAACCTTTTTTGATTTCGCATACGTTTTCTCTATTACTGCCTTCTGCATTTTCTGCGAGTTCTGTGATTCTTTCTAAATACTGTTGGGCAAAAATATCATCTAAAATAAAAACAAATTGGAATTTAAATATGTGAGTACTTTTTCTTTTGATAAGAAATAATAATTAGGAGCTCACCATTTTTTATCAACCTTGCTGTCCCTTTATCAATGGTCACTATATATCCCTTCATTTGAATCTGTACCAATTCATTTTTATCAGTTGTATTGGTCGTTTTATAATCCATAACCTCGGATAAATCTACTGTAAAATTCTTAAAACTCACGTTGATTAGTAAAATTTTTACAATCAATAATTTTTTACTCCGGTTATATATGTAGACATATTTTATGTAAGAATTTGTGTACATTTTTTGGAAGAAATATTGTTCTCAAATTTTAATTTATGATACACAAGTTGTGTATATTTATTTACTATTACTGTCGCTCTTCCATGCAACCAACCTTGACATTCTCCAGTAATAGACGAGTTGTTACAATTGCATTCCAAATAATTATGAGTACAAAAAAAATCAATAATTAAGAAAAACACAAAGAAAAAAATGTATAGAGAAAAAAACAAAATATGTTGCACATATAAGATAGATTAAGTACATACATACTATTAAGAATTTTGGGAGGTTAACAAAAAACTTTTGACTTGTTTTCGGAACGATAAAATGCTAGACGCAGGCTTGATATTTATAGGTATTTCATTATATATATTTGTGGCATTATACGTGAAACTTCTCTCAAATTCCGCCTTAGAGTGTTTAGGCACACTATACAAATCCCGGTTCCGCGTCTGTAACCCGTGAATATCACTATTTTTGACCAACTTATTATATAGGTAAGTAGGTAATTTAGTGTTTCTGATTTTATAAACTAAACAGGAGAGGTGGTACACAAATCGTTGGTGAAGCTTGAGCCAATCCGTATTAGGGAAAATTGCAGATATATGATCAAATTTGCGTAGATTTAAGAGTACCGCATGCAATTATTTTGAATTTTTTGAAGAGTATTTTTATCACTCAATCGTAAAGCTGGCCAGTAAACTATATCACAGTATGCAGGTTGCGACAAAATCAGTGAATCACAAAGTAATAACTTGGTTTCAGAAATTCTTTATGCATATACAGAACTTTAAGTTTGATGAAAGAGTTTGCACTACTTTATTTATGTGAGTAGAAAAACGGAGATCAGTATCTATAAAAAGTCCTAAATTCTTACACTCATTGACAGGTTTCAAAATTTGATCGTTAATTTTTAATTTTTTATGTTGTATCTAGTGACCTTTCATAAATTATTGATGTTGTTTCTTGGTTTGGTGATAGGTCAATTTCAAGTAGAAAAACCAATTTTTTACATATTGCCTACGTTTCGACTTATATTTAAGCCATCTTCAAGGCTCTAGAAATGCAAATGCGTTACATAAATAATATATTTTTTTTTTCTACTTGAAATTGACCTATCACCATACCAAGAAACAACATGAATAGTTAATTTTTAATATAAAATTGTAAGGTTGGTCCTGTAACTCTAACCTATTCTTGCCAAAAATCAGTAGCTGCGTCTTAGCTCCATTCAACAACAATTTATGAGCGTTAGCAACAGTAACAATATTTTTCAAATCGGCATTAATATGGAGAGCAGCAGCAATGTTATCCTGCGGTTTGAATGAAAAATACACTTGCGTATCATCGGCGTATTGATGAATCTCGCAGTGTGTTAAAAAATAATTGAAATCCGCGGTGTATATTGAAAAAAGAATCGGGCCAAGTATGCTCCCCTGCGGCACTCCTTGCTTAATTTCTTTAAATGGAGATGTATCTTGACGTGTAATGACTCTCTGCCTACGATCTGTTAGATAATTTTTGAAAAATAAGTGTACTGAATCACCAATACCGAAGAATTGCAACTTTTTCTGTAAAATTGTGTGATCCAAGGTATCGAATGCCTTCTGAAGTCAAGCAATATTAGAGAGGTGCACAAATTTCTTTCATTAGCACGAAATATATCATCAGTGACTTGAAGTAAAGCGGTAGTGGTACTATGCATCTCTCTAAAGCCTGACTGATGAGATGGTAGTATTTTATTTTCGTTTAAATAATTATTAAGTTAAGTTGTTCACGTACAATTGTTTCCAGTACCTTGGACATAGTAGGAAGGATACTTATTGGACGATAATCAGAAAGCGTCTGAGGGTTAGAATTCTTCGGGGTTGGGAGAACATTTGAATCTTTCCAAGGCGCAGGATAAGTACCTGTTGATAAGCACTTATTTATAAGGAAGGTAAAGTACTCCCCGAGTTGAGGAAAAATATATAATAACATGTTTTTATTTATTCCATCTGAGCCTATCGCCTGAGTTTTAATTCTGTTCAATTTCTCTAAATGTGACTGCAGAGAACTGGTTAAATTTATTATTATATAGGTACTGGTAGAAAATCATCATATTTTTGTAAAATAATATCTCCCCCATTATCACATATATGTTGAGGTATCGCATTTGCTAAAAAATCACTAAATAGGCAAGGATTGACATCATAATCTAGTTATTATTTTCACCCTCAGTGATATTTAAATACTTCAGTGTCCTTCAGAAGGCTTTTTCATTCTTAAATTTGTGTTGCAAAAACGCTTTCTTTTCCGCTTTAATGGATCGATTCACTAAATTACGCAATTATTACAAGATTCAACAGTATTCATTTTTTTTAATTTAATATACGCTGCATTTTTAAGTTTAATCATTAATTTAAGGTTTGGCGTAAGCCAAGGGGCAGGCTTCTTAGTGACTCTAACAGTTCTTAGAGGAGCGTGTATGTTAAAAACCTGTAATAAGTTAGAGTTCCAGAAATCCAGCATCTCATCGACAGTATTTAATGAATATAGTACTTCCCAGTTTATCAAACATAAGTCATTTTTAAAAGCTTCATAGGTAAAATCTGAAAAGTCTCTATATGTTACTAGCCTAGGTTTCAATTTAATTTTCTTGAGTTTCAGATCGCAATTAACTATTGAGTGACTAGACACTGGTTCCATATCAATAATGTGAGTATCAATAATAATACTAATATTAACAAGAAATGATATTTTAAATTGTAATACACGATATATCACTACTTATTACAGATTAAAATATCAGAAAAATATTTCTTGCAACTTGCAACAAATACATATACAATTTTTTTATACAAAAAGTGTAAAACCGGGGTAAGAGTGTTTAGCACGAAAACACAAGGTTAGAACCACAGTTCCCATTTACTATAGAACAAAAATTTACAGAACACAGACGACGTTCTATTCGGATTGTACAGAACTAAATTCTATGAAATATGTTTAAATTTTTTGCAGGCGAGTTATTATTTCTAATATTTTTGTGCGATTAGCTACATCTTCTATGAAATTTGCGAATTTAGTAAGCTGAGCTTTTAATTGGCCCCGTTGGACAATTAATTTTCGTAAAGATTCTTCCGACATTGTGTGATGTTTATCAAGATTCAAGTCAATATTCGCGCGTTTGTCTAAATGTAAACAAAAAAGGCAACAAAGAATACCCTCGCTATGCAATGCGGTCTATGGGAGTGTACAAGAAATATGCGTGTTTTTACAATGGAATTCGTAAATTGTTTGTAATATTGCGTATAACAATAAGAATTGCATGCAAGTTAAGTTAATGTTCGGTATGAAATGAAATAGGTAGAAATATGAATGAAAACGACTTAGAATTTGCTGCTGCGATCTGCTGCTTGATGTTGTATAGTTCCGGATATCCTAATTTCCAAGTTTCTGTTAATGTCACACAATCAATATCTGTTTCTATATTATGTAAGAGAATTTGAAATTCATCAAAATTTTTGTTTAAACTACGGATATTGCTATTCACGATAAGGAAACTTTTTTCTGAATTATTTATTCTCAGAAGGGCTTTTGCTTCTTCACAATCTTGTAAGGTGTAACTTTCTATGACATCTATTTTAAAATCTCTTATATACTGATCCATACTAATAACTAATACAAGTCTCTATTTGATAGACAAAACAGTAACATACTATAACTAACTTTATAAAACCTATAAATAAATTATGAAAAACTGTTAATTTTTTACTTTGTTGTCTTTGAGCGAGTCGTTATGGTATTTTCCTTATTTTCCTTAATAGCACTTGGAGTAACATTACCTGCTTTATCTATCCTTAATTTCCGTATCTACAGGAACACTTATAGTAGCACTTGCTTGCCGAAGGAGCACTATTTGAATGATGACAGTAATCCTCTGTATTCTCTTTAGATTCTAACTCATCTGCAGTATACGATTTATTATTATAAACAATGAAAAACGCAACATACCTCGCTGCTTTCCATATCTTCTTCTTTAGGTTTATGGGCTTAGTTATTCAAACTATCTACCCAGTACTTTCGTTATTTTTTTATTTGTATTTAATAAGGAAATTTTATATATATTTAACTTGATGATGATTGTGTATTTTTTCAATATTTGAAGATTTCTGGACTCCCGATTCTGACACCAACACACTTCAATGACAATAATCACTAGGTCAGACAGAAGTGACAGAACTGAAAAAGAATGTGCTAAAAGGCGCATGTGCAAACCATAAAACTCTGGGTTCTAACATCAATTCGCACAAATATATTAAACTCAATCCAATTTTCCCGCCCCCTACATTTTCAATATTGCGAATTCGCAAAATATTAAAAATCTTGACATGCCGCCATGTTGATTTCAAATGGGCCAATCAGAACGTTACTCGCAATTCGCACTTCGCGATTCGCCTCTGTATGAATTAAGGTTAAAACTGTTCTGCGGAGATTTTTTTCTGAAAATGGTGGCTTCTGATTTACTCGTCGATATATCTAAAGTGTGTTTATTCAACCAATTATTTATCTCTTATAAGACAGTCATTTGTTTTTTCAATCATGTTGTATATGTTTTTGACTTTGTTTAACAGGACTGTCATCTGCATACTGCACTATTTGAAACCCCATGGGAATAATTTTGTGTAAATCGGAGGTGTAGATATTGAATAATATTGGGTTTAATGGTGATCCTTGCGCAAGTCCTTTCTTAGTCCTGACTGGACCATGCATTGTGTGGTTCTTGTCCTTAGTAAATACGTGTCTGTTATTTAAAAATTGTAATATAATATTGGATATATTATTGGAGAGATTTGATCAGACCAATTCAGAGTACATCCCAATTTTACACCCATGTATTTGATTTTGTTTTTCCATGGGATTGTGGAGTTACCAAAACAAATGGAAGGATAAAACTGTTCTGGGGAGATTTTTTTCTGAAAATGGTGGCTGCTGATTTACTCGTCGATATATCTAAAGTGTGTTTATTCAACCAATTATTTATCTCTTATAAGGCAGTCATTTGTTTTTTGAACCATGTTGTATATGTTTTTGACTCTGTTTAACAGGACCATGTTATCTGCATACTGTACTATTTGAAACCCCATGGGAATAATTTTGTGTAAATCGGAGGTGTAGATGTTGAATAATATTGGGTTTAATGGTGATCCTTGCGCAATTCCTTTCTTAGTCCTAACTGGACCATGCATTGTGTGGTCCTTGTCCTTAGTAAATACGTGTCCGTTATTTAAAAATTGTATATAATATTGGATAGATTATTGGAGACACCTAGATTATTAAGTTTTTGGTTTAGAACGAATTATCTAAGGAGTTATTTCTTTGTTATATTAGTCTGTGGCTAAATATTTGTGCAGATACAGTATGACTATTATTTGATAATAATTTTAGGAATATTTTTAGAAATCATTTAAATTAGTACAGTAAAAAAAATTGAATTAAGTTACTGCTTGATCTTGGTCAGTCCGCATAACTTCGGAACGGAGACCGCCCTCCGGCGACCGGAGACAGACTATGAATACCACCGTAAGAGTATTTTTATTATCTTATTACAAGTTCAAAAAACAAATTATACTCACAGTGACCAAACTAGAGCTATCAAAAGTGATATAAACTAAAATAGTATATTATATAAAAAGAAGTTAATAAAATTGCATGTACCTTCTCCAGTAATTATTTTCCTATCCATATTATTTCATATGCACTTTACAAATTTACAAATTTTTGACGACACTTTTCACGTCCTTCTATTCCTTCTCCAACAAAAAAAAAACTGTCTTATTCATATTCTTTGCGACATCACTCCACAAAGAATTATTTGAAGTTGTTTTGTCAGAAAATTTATTATTCAAATTTTTTCGCAGGGTTAGAAAGTATACAGTAGCTGCTTTATCTACTTCACTATGGATTCGTGAAGTCCAACCTTTTTTGATTTCGCATACGTTTTCTCTATTACTGCCTTCTGCATTTTCTGCGAGTTCTGTGATTCTTTCTAAATACTGTTGGGCAAAAATATCATCTAAAATAAAAACAAATTGGAATTTAAATATGTGAGTACTTTTTCTTTTGATAAGAAATAATAATTAGGAGCTCACCATTTTTTATCAACCTTGCTGTCCCTTTATCAATGGTCACTATATATCCCTTCATTTGAATCTGTACCAATTCATTTTTATCAGTTGTATTGGTCGTTTTATAATCCATAACCTCGGATAAATCTACTGTAAAATTCTTAAAACTCACGTTGATTAGTAAAATTTTTACAATCAATAATTTTTTACTCCGGTTATATATGTAGACATATTTTATGTAAGAATTTGTGTACATTTTTTGGAAGAAATATTGTTCTCAAATTTTAATTTATGATACACAAGTTGTGTATATTTATTTACTATTACTGTCGCTCTTCCATGCAACCAACCTTGACATTCTCCAGTAATAGACGAGTTGTTACAATTGCATTCCAAATAATTATGAGTACAAAAAAAATCAATAATTAAGAAAAACACAAAGAAAAAAATGTATAGAGAAAAAAACAAAATATGTTGCACATATAAGATAGATTAAGTACATACATACTATTAAGAATTTTGGGAGGTTAACAAAAAACTTTTGACTTGTTTTCGGAACGATAAAATGCTAGACGCAGGCTTGATATTTATAGGTATTTCATTATATATATTTGTGGCATTATACGTGAAACTTCTCTCAAATTCCGCCTTAGAGTGTTTAGGCACACTATACAAATCCCGGTTCCGCGTCTGTAACCCGTGAATATCACTATTTTTGACCAACTTATTATATAGGTAAGTAGGTAATTTAGTGTTTCTGATTTTATAAACTAAACAGGAGAGGTGGTACACAAATCGTTGGTGAAGCTTGAGCCAATCCGTATTAGGGAAAATTGCAGATATATGATCAAATTTGCGTAGATTTAAGAGTACCGCATGCAATTATTTTGAATTTTTTGAAGAGTATTTTTATCACTCAATCGTAAAGCTGGCCAGTAAACTATATCACAGTATGCAGGTTGCGACAAAATCAGTGAATCACAAAGTAATAACTTGGTTTCAGAAATTCTTTATGCATATACAGAACTTTAAGTTTGATGAAAGAGTTTGCACTACTTTATTTATGTGAGTAGAAAAACGGAGATCAGTATCTATAAAAAGTCCTAAATTCTTACACTCATTGACAGGTTTCAAAATTTGATCGTTAATTTTTAATTTTTTATGTTGTATCTAGTGACCTTTCATAAATTATTGATGTTGTTTCTTGGTTTGGTGATAGGTCAATTTCAAGTAGAAAAACCAATTTTTTACATATTGCCTACGTTTCGACTTATATTTAAGCCATCTTCAAGGCTCTAGAAATGCAAATGCGTTACATAAATAATATATTTTTTTTTTTCTACTTGAAATTGACCTATCACCATACCAAGAAACAACATGAATAGTTAATTTTTAATATAAAATTGTAAGGTTGGTCCTGTAACTCTAACCTATTCTTGCCAAAAATCAGTAGCTGCGTCTTAGCTCCATTCAACAACAATTTATGAGCGTTAGCAACAGTAACAATATTTTTCAAATCGGCATTAATATGGAGAGCAGCAGCAATGTTATCCTGCGGTTTGAATGAAAAATACACTTGCGTATCATCGGCGTATTGATGAATCTCGCAGTGTGTTAAAAAATAATTGAAATCCGCGGTGTATATTGAAAAAAGAATCGGGCCAAGTATGCTCCCCTGCGGCACTCCTTGCTTAATTTCTTTAAATGGAGATGTATCTTGACGTGTAATGACTCTCTGCCTACGATCTGTTAGATAATTTTTGAAAAATAAGTGTACTGAATCACCAATACCGAAGAATTGCAACTTTTTCTGTAAAATTGTGTGATCCAAGGTATCGAATGCCTTCTGAAGTCAAGCAATATTAGAGAGGTGCACAAATTTCTTTCATTAGCACGAAATATATCATCAGTGACTTGAAGTAAAGCGGTAGTGGTACTATGCATCTCTCTAAAGCCTGACTGATGAGATGGTAGTATTTTATTTTCGTTTAAATAATTATTAAGTTAAGTTGTTCACGTACAATTGTTTCCAGTACCTTGGACATAGTAGGAAGGATACTTATTGGACGATAATCAGAAAGCGTCTGAGGGTTAGAATTCTTCGGGGTTGGGAGAACATTTGAATCTTTCCAAGGCGCAGGATAAGTACCTGTTGATAAGCACTTATTTATAAGGAAGGTAAAGTACTCCCCGAGTTGAGGAAAAATATATAATAACATGTTTTTATTTATTCCATCTGAGCCTATCGCCTGAGTTTTAATTCTGTTCAATTTCTCTAAATGTGACTGCAGAGAACTGGTTAAATTTATTATTATATAGGTACTGGTAGAAAATCATCATATTTTTGTAAAATAATATCTCCCCCATTATCACATATATGTTGAGGTATCGCATTTGCTAAAAAATCACTAAATAGGCAAGGATTGACATCATAATCTAGTTATTATTTTCACCCTCAGTGATATTTAAATACTTCAGTGTCCTTCAGAAGGCTTTTTCATTCTTAAATTTGTGTTGCAAAAACGCTTTCTTTTCCGCTTTAATGGATCGATTCACTAAATTACGCAATTATTACAAGATTCAACAGTATTCATTTTTTTTAATTTAATATACGCTGCATTTTTAAGTTTAATCATTAATTTAAGGTTTGGCGTAAGCCAAGGGGCAGGCTTCTTAGTGACTCTAACAGTTCTTAGAGGAGCGTGTATGTTAAAAACCTGTAATAAGTTAGAGTTCCAGAAATCCAGCATCTCATCGACAGTATTTAATGAATATAGTACTTCCCAGTTTATCAAACATAAGTCATTTTTAAAAGCTTCATAGGTAAAATCTGAAAAGTCTCTATATGTTACTAGCCTAGGTTTCAATTTAATTTTCTTGAGTTTCAGATCGCAATTAACTATTGAGTGACTAGACACTGGTTCCATATCAATAATGTGAGTATCAATAATAATACTAATATTAACAAGAAATGATATTTTAAATTGTAATACACGATATATCACTACTTATTACAGATTAAAATATCAGAAAAATATTTCTTGCAACTTGCAACAAATACATATACAATTTTTTTATACAAAAAGTGTAAAACCGGGGTAAGAGTGTTTAGCACGAAAACACAAGGTTAGAACCACAGTTCCCATTTACTATAGAACAAAAATTTACAGAACACAGACGACGTTCTATTCGGATTGTACAGAACTAAATTCTATGAAATATGTTTAAATTTTTTGCAGGCGAGTTATTATTTCTAATATTTTTGTGCGATTAGCTACATCTTCTATGAAATTTGCGAATTTAGTAAGCTGAGCTTTTAATTGGCCCCGTTGGACAATTAATTTTCGTAAAGATTCTTCCGACATTGTGTGATGTTTATCAAGATTCAAGTCAATATTCGCGCGTTTGTCTAAATGTAAACAAAAAAGGCAACAAAGAATACCCTCGCTATGCAATGCGGTCTATGGGAGTGTACAAGAAATATGCGTGTTTTTACAATGGAATTCGTAAATTGTTTGTAATATTGCGTATAACAATAAGAATTGCATGCAAGTTAAGTTAATGTTCGGTATGAAATGAAATAGGTAGAAATATGAATGAAAACGACTTAGAATTTGCTGCTGCGATCTGCTGCTTGATGTTGTATAGTTCCGGATATCCTAATTTCCAAGTTTCTGTTAATGTCACACAATCAATATCTGTTTCTATATTATGTAAGAGAATTTGAAATTCATCAAAATTTTTGTTTAAACTACGGATATTGCTATTCACGATAAGGAAACTTTTTTCTGAATTATTTATTCTCAGAAGGGCTTTTGCTTCTTCACAATCTTGTAAGGTGTAACTTTCTATGACATCTATTTTAAAATCTCTTATATACTGATCCATACTAATAACTAATACAAGTCTCTATTTGATAGACAAAACAGTAACATACTATAACTAACTTTATAAAACCTATAAATAAATTATGAAAAACTGTTAATTTTTTACTTTGTTGTCTTTGAGCGAGTCGTTATGGTATTTTCCTTATTTTCCTTAATAGCACTTGGAGTAACATTACCTGCTTTATCTATCCTTAATTTCCGTATCTACAGGAACACTTATAGTAGCACTTGCTTGCCGAAGGAGCACTATTTGAATGATGACAGTAATCCTCTGTATTCTCTTTAGATTCTAACTCATCTGCAGTATACGATTTATTATTATAAACAATGAAAAACGCAACATACCTCGCTGCTTTCCATATCTTCTTCTTTAGGTTTATGGGCTTAGTTATTCAAACTATCTACCCAGTACTTTCGTTATTTTTTTATTTGTATTTAATAAGGAAATTTTATATATATTTAACTTGATGATGATTGTGTATTTTTTCAATATTTGAAGATTTCTGGACTCCCGATTCTGACACCAACACACTTCAATGACAATAATCACTAGGTCAGACAGAAGTGACAGAACTGAAAAAGAATGTGCTAAAAGGCGCATGTGCAAACCATAAAACTCTGGGTTCTAACATCAATTCGCACAAATATATTAAACTCAATCCAATTTTCCCGCCCCCTACATTTTCAATATTGCGAATTCGCAAAATATTAAAAATCTTGACATGCCGCCATGTTGATTTCAAATGGGCCAATCAGAACGTTACTCGCAATTCGCACTTCGCGATTCGCCTCTGTATGAATTAAGGTTAAAACTGTTCTGCGGAGATTTTTTTCTGAAAATGGTGGCTTCTGATTTACTCGTCGATATATCTAAAGTGTGTTTATTCAACCAATTATTTATCTCTTATAAGACAGTCATTTGTTTTTTCAATCATGTTGTATATGTTTTTGACTTTGTTTAACAGGACTGTCATCTGCATACTGCACTATTGAAACCCCATGGGAATAATTTTGTGTAAATCGGAGGTGTAGATATTGAATAATATTGGGTTTAATGGTGATCCTTGCGCAAGTCCTTTCTTAGTCCTGACTGGACCATGCATTGTGTGGTTCTTGTCCTTAGTAAATACGTGTCTGTTATTTAAAAATTGTAATATAATATTGGATATATTATTGGAGAGATTTGATCAGACCAATTCAGAGTACATCCCAATTTTACACCCATGTATTTGATTTTGTTTTTCCATGGGATTGTGGAGTTACCAAAACAAATGGAAGGATAAAACTGTTCTGGGGAGATTTTTTTCTGAAAATGGTGGCTGCTGATTTACTCGTCGATATATCTAAAGTGTGTTTATTCAACCAATTATTTATCTCTTATAAGGCAGTCATTTGTTTTTTGAACCATGTTGTATATGTTTTTGACTCTGTTTAACAGGACCATGTTATCTGCATACTGTACTATTTGAAACCCCATGGGAATAATTTTGTGTAAATCGGAGGTGTAGATGTTGAATAATATTGGGTTTAATGGTGATCCTTGCGCAATTCCTTTCTTAGTCCTAACTGGACCATGCATTGTGTGGTCCTTGTCCTTAGTAAATACGTGTCCGTTATTTAAAAATTGTATATAATATTGGATAGATTATTGGAGACACCTAGATTATTAAGTTTTTGGTTTAGAACGAATTATCTAAGGAGTTATTTCTTTGTTATATTAGTCTGTGGCTAAATATTTGTGCAGATACAGTATGACTATTATTTGATAATAATTTTAGGAATATTTTTAGAAATCATTTAAATTAGTACAGTAAAAAAAATTGAATTAAGTTACTGCTTGATCTTGGTCAGTCCGCATAACTTCGGAACGGAGACCGCCCTCCGGCGACCGGAGACAGACTATGAATACCACCGTAAGAGTATTTTTATTATCTTATTACAAGTTCAAAAAACAAATTATACTCACAGTGACCAAACTAGAGCTATCAAAAGTGATATAAACTAAAATAGTATATTATATAAAAAGAAGTTAATAAAATTGCATGTACCTTCTCCAGTAATTATTTTCCTATCCATATTATTTCATATGCACTTTACAAATTTACAAATTTTTGACGACACTTTTCACGTCCTTCTATTCCTTCTCCAACAAAAAAAAAACTGTCTTATTCATATTCTTTGCGACATCACTCCACAAAGAATTATTTGAAGTTGTTTTGTCAGAAAATTTATTATTCAAATTTTTTCGCAGGGTTAGAAAGTATACAGTAGCTGCTTTATCTACTTCACTATGGATTCGTGAAGTCCAACCTTTTTTGATTTCGCATACGTTTTCTCTATTACTGCCTTCTGCATTTTCTGCGAGTTCTGTGATTCTTTCTAAATACTGTTGGGCAAAAATATCATCTAAAATAAAAACAAATTGGAATTTAAATATGTGAGTACTTTTTCTTTTGATAAGAAATAATAATTAGGAGCTCACCATTTTTTATCAACCTTGCTGTCCCTTTATCAATGGTCACTATATATCCCTTCATTTGAATCTGTACCAATTCATTTTTATCAGTTGTATTGGTCGTTTTATAATCCATAACCTCGGATAAATCTACTGTAAAATTCTCACGTTGATTAGTAAAATTTTTACAATCAATAATTTTTTACTCCGGTTATATATGTAGACATATTTTATGTAAGAATTTGTGTACATTTTTTGGAAGAAATATTGTTCTCAAATTTTAATTTATGATACACAAGTTGTGTATATTTATTTACTATTACTGTCGCTCTTCCATGCAACCAACCTTGACATTCTCCAGTAATAGACGAGTTGTTACAATTGCATTCCAAATAATTATGAGTACAAAAAAAATCAATAATTAAGAAAAACACAAAGAAAAAAATGTATAGAGAAAAAAACAAAATATGTTGCACATATAAGATAGATTAAGTACATACATACTATTAAGAATTTTGGGAGGTTAACAAAAAACTTTTGACTTGTTTTCGGAACGATAAAATGCTAGACGCAGGCTTGATATTTATAGGTATTTCATTATATATATTTGTGGCATTATACGTGAAACTTCTCTCAAATTCCGCCTTAGAGTGTTTAGGCACACTATACAAATCCCGGTTCCGCGTCTGTAACCCGTGAATATCACTATTTTTGACCAACTTATTATATAGGTAAGTAGGTAATTTAGTGTTTCTGATTTTATAAACTAAACAGGAGAGGTGGTACACAAATCGTTGGTGAAGCTTGAGCCAATCCGTATTAGGGAAAATTGCAGATATATGATCAAATTTGCGTAGATTTAAGAGTACCGCATGCAATTATTTTGAATTTTTTGAAGAGTATTTTTATCACTCAATCGTAAAGCTGGCCAGTAAACTATATCACAGTATGCAGGTTGCGACAAAATCAGTGAATCACAAAGTAATAACTTGGTTTCAGAAATTCTTTATGCATATACAGAACTTTAAGTTTGATGAAAGAGTTTGCACTACTTTATTTATGTGAGTAGAAAAACGGAGATCAGTATCTATAAAAAGTCCTAAATTCTTACACTCATTGACAGGTTTCAAAATTTGATCGTTAATTTTTAATTTTTTATGTTGTATCTAGTGACCTTTCATAAATTATTGATGTTGTTTCTTGGTTTGGTGATAGGTCAATTTCAAGTAGAAAAACCAATTTTTTACATATTGCCTACGTTTCGACTTATATTTAAGCCATCTTCAAGGCTCTAGAAATGCAAATGCGTTACATAAATAATATATTTTTTTTTTCTACTTGAAATTGACCTATCACCATACCAAGAAACAACATGAATAGTTAATTTTTAATATAAAATTGTAAGGTTGGTCCTGTAACTCTAACCTATTCTTGCCAAAAATCAGTAGCTGCGTCTTAGCTCCATTCAACAACAATTTATGAGCGTTAGCAACAGTAACAATATTTTTCAAATCGGCATTAATATGGAGAGCAGCAGCAATGTTATCCTGCGGTTTGAATGAAAAATACACTTGCGTATCATCGGCGTATTGATGAATCTCGCAGTGTGTTAAAAAATAATTGAAATCCGCGGTGTATATTGAAAAAAGAATCGGGCCAAGTATGCTCCCCTGCGGCACTCCTTGCTTAATTTCTTTAAATGGAGATGTATCTTGACGTGTAATGACTCTCTGCCTACGATCTGTTAGATAATTTTTGAAAAATAAGTGTACTGAATCACCAATACCGAAGAATTGCAACTTTTTCTGTAAAATTGTGTGATCCAAGGTATCGAATGCCTTCTGAAGTCAAGCAATATTAGAGAGGTGCACAAATTTCTTTCATTAGCACGAAATATATCATCAGTGACTTGAAGTAAAGCGGTAGTGGTACTATGCATCTCTCTAAAGCCTGACTGATGAGATGGTAGTATTTTATTTTCGTTTAAATAATTATTAAGTTAAGTTGTTCACGTACAATTGTTTCCAGTACCTTGGACATAGTAGGAAGGATACTTATTGGACGATAATCAGAAAGCGTCTGAGGGTTAGAATTCTTCGGGGTTGGGAGAACATTTGAATCTTTCCAAGGCGCAGGATAAGTACCTGTTGATAAGCACTTATTTATAAGGAAGGTAAAGTACTCCCCGAGTTGAGGAAAAATATATAATAACATGTTTTTATTTATTCCATCTGAGCCTATCGCCTGAGTTTTAATTCTGTTCAATTTCTCTAAATGTGACTGCAGAGAACTGGTTAAATTTATTATTATATAGGTACTGGTAGAAAATCATCATATTTTTGTAAAATAATATCTCCCCCATTATCACATATATGTTGAGGTATCGCATTTGCTAAAAAATCACTAAATAGGCAAGGATTGACATCATAATCTAGTTATTATTTTCACCCTCAGTGATATTTAAATACTTCAGTGTCCTTCAGAAGGCTTTTTCATTCTTAAATTTGTGTTGCAAAAACGCTTTCTTTTCCGCTTTAATGGATCGATTCACTAAATTACGCAATTATTACAAGATTCAACAGTATTCATTTTTTTTAATTTAATATACGCTGCATTTTTAAGTTTAATCATTAATTTAAGGTTTGGCGTAAGCCAAGGGGCAGGCTTCTTAGTGACTCTAACAGTTCTTAGAGGAGCGTGTATGTTAAAAACCTGTAATAAGTTAGAGTTCCAGAAATCCAGCATCTCATCGACAGTATTTAATGAATATAGTACTTCCCAGTTTATCAAACATAAGTCATTTTTAAAAGCTTCATAGGTAAAATCTGAAAAGTCTCTATATGTTACTAGCCTAGGTTTCAATTTAATTTTCTTGAGTTTCAGATCGCAATTAACTATTGAGTGACTAGACACTGGTTCCATATCAATAATGTGAGTATCAATAATAATACTAATATTAACAAGAAATGATATTTTAAATTGTAATACACGATATATCACTACTTATTACAGATTAAAATATCAGAAAAATATTTCTTGCAACTTGCAACAAATACATATACAATTTTTTTATACAAAAAGTGTAAAACCGGGGTAAGAGTGTTTAGCACGAAAACACAAGGTTAGAACCACAGTTCCCATTTACTATAGAACAAAAATTTACAGAACACAGACGACGTTCTATTCGGATTGTACAGAACTAAATTCTATGAAATATGTTTAAATTTTTTGCAGGCGAGTTATTATTTCTAATATTTTTGTGCGATTAGCTACATCTTCTATGAAATTTGCGAATTTAGTAAGCTGAGCTTTTAATTGGCCCCGTTGGACAATTAATTTTCGTAAAGATTCTTCCGACATTGTGTGATGTTTATCAAGATTCAAGTCAATATTCGCGCGTTTGTCTAAATGTAAACAAAAAAGGCAACAAAGAATACCCTCGCTATGCAATGCGGTCTATGGGAGTGTACAAGAAATATGCGTGTTTTTACAATGGAATTCGTAAATTGTTTGTAATATTGCGTATAACAATAAGAATTGCATGCAAGTTAAGTTAATGTTCGGTATGAAATGAAATAGGTAGAAATATGAATGAAAACGACTTAGAATTTGCTGCTGCGATCTGCTGCTTGATGTGTGTTGAATGTAGGCACTTGCGTCCTTCCTTATGTATGAATGCTTTTCAGCGTGTATGTAGAAAGATATTACCTTCAAATCGGGCTCGTAGGATCAATTTATGTTTTAAATGGGGCACTGCTGTGCTGTGGTATACTTCCTGACCACTCCATCTGTTTTTGGGCTGGTATCATCGGAAATTATGTAACAGGTAATAGTTTTAGTGTGATTTTATTAGAACTAGCATACGCTAGCCTTTACTGCCGGAAAGTGACTAACTACTGCATTACAATACAACACTAGCGTTGCGGTGGCTAAAGATCCCAACACGCACAGAGGCGTAACACATATTAATTAACATAAACGGAGAGGTTAGTTAACATGGAGAAGAATTCGTCAGGTTTTCTGACGTACTTTTGTTTTAGTTTGGTTTTCTCTGACTGGATTTGCCCCATAAATAATTTATAACCAACTTAGCGGAAGCGAGCGGAAACCTGAATTTTACAATGTCTCTGAATATTCCAACTTCATAGCTTCTCTTTTTAAGAATTCTTCGATGTATTTATTTCTCTTTTCTTGCAGACATGACAAGGCCAACATTTGAAGCGTAAGTTCAATTTTTGATAAATTCATTAAGATGAACCTAAAAGGTCACTTTTGCATTGCTTGCAGTCAATTTACATTTAGACAATGACTTGACTTCAGTCAATAGTATAAGTATGTTGGAAATGTATGCAGTGACATTCTATTTATGTTGACTTAAACAGCTAGGGTCATTCGTCGATTATCTCGCCTATGGCATACTGATGAGATAAGTATATGATAGGAATAAGTTTGAAACCGGTATATATCTGGTGGGCTGCTGACGAGTGACTAGTTGTTTACTATAGGTTTTCCAGGTGTAATTCAGTGCTGGTCGGGGCAGGGTGGATATTTTTTTAGTTATTTATTTATTTTCAACGAAATAACCTTTGACAAAAAATGTCATGTTGCAGCGTATTTGAGAGTAAATGATTTGACACCGAAAATCATCGCATATTAATTCCAGTCGTGAAAATATAGGGATGTCTATGAATCTTTTTAAAGTATAGCCGAATTGAAACTTGCAAATGTTTTTAAAAAATATGAAAGTGCATTCAATTTTACCCAGAAAAGGCCTTCTTGTCTGAAGTTGATGGGACGTGGCGTTTTCAAGAAAAACCGGAAATACCATTTAGAAGCCAAATAATTTTCAAGCATTTTGTTATAACTAAATGAAACAGTTTAAAAATTCATTCAAAATTGTTTTTAATTAATTATATCTGCCTCTTTTCCTCTTTAGGACCTCTTTATGTATCTTCAAACTAACTTACGTAATAATGAACCGATTTTGATGCGGCTTGTGCCAGTTTCCTTTAAAACAAATCTAGTTTCTAAGATGCCCCAATTTTAAACAAATAAATTATCGTTTAAAACATAAAGTGAACAAAATAAATGGACATCCTAGAAACGGCGAATTATTTTACTAATTTATATACACTTTTTTTCTGAAAATAATTGATAATTTGTAAATTTGGAACTAAGAAAGTTCACAGTAACCGCTTGCGTTCAAATAGAATAGGTTCCCACACAGCCAAGTGAATTTTAAACAATTTGTCCCGCCGTCCAGATCTACCAGATCGCATCTGCCGATCTGGTCTGTGAGGGGATAGATCGTTCAGTTGTCACTAACGGAAATATCTAAACCCTGTTGTTATTAACAGATTCGTTCTGGGAAAGATCAGATCGGTTGGTTAGTGGAAACATAACTTAAAGTTTGTGGGGATAGGATGACGGGAGAGAACTTGCATTAATGGGTTTGTGCGTATTAGAAATAGTTAGAGAAAAGAAGAAAAGGTGACATTGAATTAAGTGGGTGAAAAAATGGTTCGATGAACGAACTAAATACGGGCACGTGTTTAGTTCAGGAACTTCGTCAAAACGGAAAAGGTGATTTTAAAAATTATCTTAGGATGAATACTGAAAACTTTGAGGAATTGCTGTGTAAGTTTATTGTTTCAAATCAGTGTAATGGCTATTTATTTTGAATATTTTTGGTCTGGTAGGTCCATATATAGTGAAGCAAAATACTGTTATGAGAGATTGTATCCCAACAGAAGAAAGATTAATTGCAACTCTTAGAAATTTAGCTACAGGGTATTCATATGAAGATTTAAAGTTTTCTACGGGAATAACTGCTCAAACTTTGGGATATATTATCCCAGAGACTTGTTTTGCAATTTGTAAATTATTGAGAAATAACAAACATCAAAATAAAAATAGTATTCTTAACTATGTAAAGTGATAATAATTTATTTTTCCAATCTAATAGTAATAAGCTTATTGGTTAATATTTAGATTTTGTATACAGTATTATAGTGTCGTACAGTTGGAAAACGCCGTATGTTGCCATTTCTTAGTTTTTAGAAAACGACGCGCTTAAAATTTTGACTTATAAAATCGGCTATATCTTATACGCGGAAGCATAAATAATAAATAGAGACATGTATAAATAATTAGTAGCATTAAAGTCAACTTCGTTATTTATCGCTTTTCGTTGTAAAAAGAAAAGGTTCAGAATAAATAGTAAAAATATTGGACATACGTAAAATTGAACTACTAAAAACCATTTCGTTACTAAGCATAAAAATAGTATGTATAGTTTTTTTTACATACGGTAACGAGTTTAGTATCGTTGCCACTAAATACTAGTTATGAACACCGTATGTAAAACATTCGTTATTTATTTTGAGAACGTTAAAAAATCAAAACGGATTTATTTAACAAAAATTGTGTAAGTAAGCTGCACCCTCTGTAAAGTATAACTCAAATAAATCTTAACAAAACTAAAAAAAATTATTTAGTATTATTAATAAACAAAAATTGGTAAGTTATTTATAATAACAGCTGCTACATTAGGGAACTAACTACAAGTAGTGTTAAAAACATACACTAAAACAATTTTATTAAACACACACAAGGCGCACATTCTGTTTTACATTATATACCGTACATGACAAAAATTTGGTAACTCAAGTACATAATTATTTGGTAAAAGCGAAAATATTTACTTGGCTTGATTTGCGTTAACAAACAATGCACAAATCCAAATATGTATAGATACCATGGTAAAATACCAATTTTTACTCATCTTCAATTGTGTTGATTAGATCAGCTGCATTATGTTTCGCAAATATCGATGACAAATTGTTAAGAAGCTTATTTCTCTCAGCAGTTATACCTCTATTTGATGTGTAGCATTCAGGGTCATTCAGGATAATATTCGACTTCTTTTAAATATTTTTTATAAAATAAGCTTTTACAACCTAGCCTCGCCTCAAGTACTACAATGTCTTTTAAAAGTGGGCGGTATTTATTAAGTTTCTGGATCTGGTAGTTTGTTGTTAAATTGGGCCAGTGCTTAAAATCAGAAAAATGCATTGCCTTCACTAACGTAGCGCCATTATCTTACAGTTTTACACAACATTTATAAAATTTTGGAAGTCATACACCTTTGGATTATGTTTTAATCCTTTTTCCACAAGACGGTGAAAACTGTCAGCAAACATAAATGTGTGACCGACCTCAAAATATTTAATGGTTATTGTTTCTGCTGCGATGTGGTCTGAATTTATTAAGTAAATTAAAAAACTCAGTAAAGACCAGTTTTTATTCTGGCCACTGCAGTTATCAGCCCTTATAAAGATATGGTTTTTGTCACGTGCGTAGTTTGTCAAAAATTTGTAAATCGCACTGATTATATCTTCTTTCTTACGTCCAGCAATAGCTTTATACCAAAGTACTGTTACAGTCTTATTTTTTACTGAAATATTTCCTAAAGGCACGAAAGATTGGTTGAAAACAAAATTCGTGGTGTAAATATTACTTGTTTGAACATTTCGAGCCTAGGAAGCCTTATTACCTTTTGCATATCAGTGCAATAGTGTATAGTGTCTTCGTCGTCGGCTTATCGCGCCTGTATTCTTCCCTGGATTCTTCAGCTTTTCTTATGTGTTGTAGCCACTGACAGCAGGTAGGACAGTCATTATTAGTTGCAGCATTTTCTTTGGCATGAGCAACATCGTGCAACAAAAATACCTCGCATTTTTCGCATTCTTTATGCCCCAATTTTGCAAATGAAATATTCATGTCTTTAATTACGCTTCTGTAAAATTCATAAGAGATTATGACATTTGGATGGTTTTCCTAAAAATCTCGAAACATGCTGGTAATAGTGATGTCACTAGGTAGGTACAATTTATACGGTGCGTGCTCCCGTCTGTAATGCGAAACACACGGTGAATATTTTTTAACGTGATTTTGAATAAATTTCTTATCAATTTTCAACCTTTTGTAGGAACCACGTTTATCTGTTGGTGGGCTTTCAATATTTCGCATGATTGTATCATTGTTACCTGAATATCCTAGAGTTGTTAAGAAAAATATTTTACAAACTTCTACACGTGCGCCATTTTCTCCCTTTATAAAATATTTTCTGGTTAGCTGTCTTCTAGAATCTTTACTTGAACTTAAACGTCTTTCTATTCCATTAACTATTGCAGTTTAATGGCTTAAAAAAGCTTTTTTTAGTAAAGGTTTAATTCCAGTACTTTTTTCTTTTTCTGATTTCACCCTTTTTGTCAAACTTTTATCCAACTCCGTATAATTATCCATCGAAATTTCATTTTCTTCAGAACTCAACTTTTTCTCCGCTTTATTTCTAGGATTTGGCGTAACGTGTTCGGTCCTACAATAATTTGTATATTGTTCTGTTCACCGCTTTGGACTTCTACATCATTATCTTCTGTAACCATTTGAATTATATTTTTCTGCTCATTTCCTGAAATCCCTAGTTTATTCTGTACTTCTTCTTGTGCATTTCTTTCAGTTTCCATATCACTACGAACTGTCATCACTAGCATTGGTGTGATATTTTCTGGTTGGATTTTTGGAATGTCTCCACTGACACTGATTAGTTGTTGCAGTATTATCTGAAAAATATATGAACAAAATAAATAAATGTACCGATATAAAAGAAGTCCAATTTTAGGCGTAAATTGCATTTTGCATTTGATAGGTAAAATGAGACAAAAAAAGCACATGAAAAAGCGTCTACCTACTTATTACAGTGTTTATTGTACCATTTAATAGATCAATTAAGTAATTAACAATTAAGTGTTAAAATTTACAATTATTATTATTATTGAAAGCGAATTACAGTTTGGATTGACAAATTTTAACAAATCAATGATCAAAATGACCTATTTTAAAGGTCAATTAATATATTGAGACACGTCGACTCTGCCATGAAATAAATATATATTAATTTTAACTTACCTTCCACGTTTTTAGGTGGTCAATAAAACTCTCCGTTACGAGGGGTTGCATATTTTCATCTAATAAAATCATTTCGCTTATCAAAACATCATTAATTGTGTTACTTAAAACATCACTATTCGAATTGTTTTTAATGTCACTAGTTTTAAGCACTTCAAGCACCATTCTTTTCCTCTGGATCCCATTTTATAACATTTCTTAAGAAATGATTATGACTCTAAACTAATGCATGAGCACACACATACGTTTGAGAGCAAACTGAATAACAATCGACAATTTATTTCGTTACTAAACAAAAAGACCGTATGTTTTGACATACGGCGTAAAATTTGGCGGGAGCGCGACGCGCGCCATAATTTTCTAACCATAAACACTTATGTAACGAATCTTTATCTACATAGGGTATTTATGTTTAGGAAATTAAGATATTTTGAGCGACATACGTAAAAAATTGACATATACGGTTTTTATGTTATGTAATTAGCCACCAATTTTTTTAAACGTTCAAATGAACTAATATCAAAGTGTTTTTATCCGTTTTCACTAATTAAGAAAGAAAATTGCAAACAAATATATGATAGCTCTTAGTGTAGAAAATAAAAAAAAATTCAAATGCATAAAAATGCTACATGCGATGTTTTTTCATTGGACGGTATAATAGTCTGTAAACACTGAAGCTGATGAGGAATCGCTATAATGAATTGAAGAAGTTAACGGCGTAGATACAGTCGATATATGTTGTAAAAAATTGTAACGGTTTGGAACCTCTATGATGTTTTGCTTCTGTACAATATCGACGTTTTCATTTAACTGGCCTAATAAACCTTGAGTTATAGCTTTAAGCATCAAGGATTCAGTAAGAATTTGTTGTCGTGGTTCCATTCTTTTAAGTTTAGCGGAAAAAACCATAAACATATTATCAAACTCATCGAGTTTATCAGGTGGTGTTGATAAGTTTGTAGTACATGCTTTCATGAAGTCTTTTACTTCCTGATCGTAATCAGTTTTTCGTTTCTTGTTACTATCTCTTGTTAATTATAATTATGAATTTTTGTTTGTGGATGTTGGAAAGCATGGTAGAATATCTGACGGCGGTGTATTCAGTGCAACACTTTTTGGTCAACGTTTAAAAGATAACACTTTGAACTTGCCTGATACTAAATAAACTGATGAAAACCTTAATTTCGTATTTATAGGTGACGCGGCTTTTCCACTTGAGCCTCATCTTTTAACACCTTATTTACAACTGAAGTTGACCCATGGCAAACGTATATACAATTATAGAATTTCACGTCCAAGAAATGTCGTTGAAATAACTTTGGACATATAACTGCCGTATTTAGAATTCTACATACTACTATTAATATTGCGCTTGAAAAAATTTATTATGTTGTGTTGGCCATTTGTTATTTACATAATTATCTATGAAATAAAATTAAAAATCTATTGTCATCTTTGCAGAAAACACAGTGCCACAAGAAAAATGAATTGCACAAAAAGCTTTACATTTACCTCAAATTTGGTGCATACAATTCATCCGTACCTGCCCCACTTCTATTACTGTTTTCTACTTTTTTCCTTTCTTTTCTGAAGGCATTTCATAAGTTTTGAATTTTTGTTTTTATATCTTTGACAGTTACAGTTTCTAGATTTTTACTTTTTAACATTTTTAAAATATCGTCATAAGCTAACCTCTTTAGATTTTTATTTAAATAAGTTTTATCTTTTGTTTTCCATAAACAAGACCTTTCTTTATATAGCTCAATCATCTCAGATACAACCTCTTTCGTCCACTCCCCTTTCACTTTTTTACAATACAAAACCCCCGGTAAAATTGGGCCACTAAACACGTGAACACGTGGTTACCCACTAACCTGCCGATTTTTAAAAGCAAAACATTTGTGACGGTAGGGAACTGCTGAAGAACTGATGTTTGCACCGACTTCGACCGTCGTAGGTCATTAACGCCCTGATAAACAGGCCGAATTGGTCTGCGCCAGTGTAAATCTTTAAAAAATCCCTCCCGTGTATGCCTAGCTAATCAGGAGATGAGAGATACGAGGCAGACAAAGATGAAAGATGTAATGGAAGTTATACTGTTACAGTGCGCTTAACGGAACGCGGACTACGAGTTTGTATGATTGCATCTAGCGTGGTCCTTTAAATGGAGATTAATACAAAAATAAATAACTAAAATTGTATAAAATCAAATTAAATGCTTGAGATGAATACCTACCATTTTGGTCAATACATTACACACTGACGCTGAATAGAACATTTGAAATAAGCTATTGTCTCTGATTTCACCCCATACGTTTTAAATCCGACAAATAAGTTCGTTCCTAGTGTCCATAGTACTGGTATAAACTCTATAAAATCTAAGTGTTTCATATTAGGAGATCGTGGGGCCATACAACGAGACCTCCGCGGTCACTTGTACAAAAATGTAATGAATGGCATATGCATTTTTGGATTATTATACCAGGAAGGTTTAATGTTTATTTACTTTATGAATCCAAACATTGTGTTGCAGCCTTCTGAACCGAAACCAATAATATTTTCAAAAGGTGCTCTAAAAATTTTATTGTAAATTACTTCAGCTGTAAGTCCAATATTTGCGTGATTTGAATTTTTAATTGAAATACATTGTATTAGATTAAAAAAGTCTGTTTCAATTTCCTATGATCTATTATAATATATTGCACAAATACATAAGTTTTTTTTACTATTCCAATATCTGTGGACTCTTCAATTAATAACATTTTTTTTTGTATTTCAATTCAGTTACTAATAGATTTCAAAATATCCACTATAAAAAAGATGTAGAAGAAAATTGGGTTTATACATATAATTTGCTTTTATCCATTTATATATAAGAACATCAGCAGATTTATCAATTTCAATACGATCATTTAAACAGTAAGTATATTTATATTTTTCTAGTGTACTGTTTTAGATGGACCAAATTCAAATGTAGCATAAAAATTTTCATATTCAAAAACCATTAAATGTTGATGATGTTTCGCTAAAGATTTTGCAACATTTTTATAACTGTAGATTTCAAAATTTGATTTAAAAGTGGCATGTTTTCCTCCATGTACGAGTACGAGTATAAATGTACCAGCAGACCCATTACCTTCAAACACCTTTCATAATGTGTCAACATATGGGCTTTGGAATAAGATGGGAATTAAAACTGGATAAATACATATTGTCACGGAATTTGCCCCACTCACACCCAAATCGTCGACTGTGGTACCGCGAATTACTAAGATTGCCCCGATCGCTCCTACACGATTCTGTTAAACAAACAAAATGCCGTGGATCGAGACGGGACTAGAAAATTTGAGAAACGACGAGAAGCGTTCGAGAGATTCTAGAAAATAGATCTAGAGATGCTAGAATATACCTGGAATATTCGTTGGGTCTATAAAAGAAAAATAAACGGCCGATTAAGTTAGTCTTGTATAAGTCTTGTATTACAGTCGGAATTGAAGTGTTTAGTTGGAGATATCACAGTGATTTAGATAGCGATTAATTAAATAAGTGTTTAGTTGAGTTTTAATTAGTGTTCAGTAGTGTACTGAGTATAGTTAATAAAGAAGTAATTAATTTACGGATTGTTTTTCTGGCAATAGTAAAAGTCGGATTGGGAAATCCGTGACAATTTGGTGTCGGAAGTGGATTTCACTGGAAGTTTTAAAGAGCTTTCTGGAACCCTGTCCACAAAGTGGGATTTAGCTGGAAGTTTGAAGAACTTTCTGGAACCCTGTGCGTAAGTGGGTTTAAGTGGAAGTTGGAAGAACTTTCTGGAACCCTGTGCGTGGGTGGAATAAAGACCCAAGTGTGACATATCACCGCACTCGTTGAGACTTGAGGAAGTGAACGGTGGTATTCGCGAAGGACAATCTCGAACATTCTAGAACTTTGTACGGGAGTGAAACAAAGACCCAAGTGTGACATATCACCGCACTCGTCGTGACTTAAGGAAGTGAACGGTGCTATTTGCGAAGGACATTCTCGAACATTCTAGAACTTTGTACGCGAGTGAGACAAAGACCCAAGTGTGACATATCACCGCACTCGTCGTGACTTAAGGAAGTGAACGGTGCTATTTGCGAAGGACATTCTCGAACATTCTAGAATTTTGTACGCGAGTGACACAAAGACACAAGTGTGACATATCACCGCACTCGTCGTGACTTAAGGAAGTGAACGGTGCTATTTGCGAAGGACATTCTCGAAGATTCTAGAACTTTGTACGCGAGTGAGACAAAGACCCAAGTGTGACATATCACCGCACTCGTCGTAACTTAAGGAAGTGAACGGTGCTATTTGCGAAGTACATTCTCGAACATTCTAGAACTTTATACGGAAGTGAGACAAAGACCCAAGTGTGACATATCACCGCACTCGTCGTGACTTAAGGAAGTGAACGGTGTTATTTGCGAAGAACAATCTCGAACATTCTAGAACTTTATACCGAAGTGAGACAAATACCCAATTGTGGCATATCACTGCACTCATTTCATTGTAAGGAAGGCAACAGTGATATCTAGAAATACATTCGTGGACATTCTAGAACTTTCAAAATAGAGTGAATGCCTGTAACTAGAAGTCAAGTCAACATGGATGCACAACTAGCAAAGCTGTTAGAAATGATGCAAACCATGCAGGAACAGGGACGGATGATGCAAGAGAAATTAGAAGAACAAGGACATAAAATGGAAGACCAAGCGAAGACGATGCAAAAGAAATTAGAAGAACAGGGACAGGCGATGCAAGAAAAATTTGAAGAACAAGGGCATAAAATAGAAGATCAGTCTCAAACGATGCAGGAGAAATTAGAAAAGAAATTAGAAGAGCAAGGGTATAAAATGAAAGATCAGATACAGACAATACAACAGGAAATGAAGGACCAGACGAAGGAAATGCAGACAAAGTTAGAAAAGTTGGAGAATACACTAGAAGAAAAACTAGAGGAGCAGTCTCATAAAGTAGAAACACATGTAGAAGAGAAACTGTTGGCACACAAAAAGGAAATAGACGAAGAAATAAACCAGGTTAGAGAAGAACTTAGACATAAATTAGACAAGATAACAAAGGAAGGCGTAATCAAATCAGAAGGACCTGTTATCCGAACTCAGAAAACGAAACCCCCCGAATTCGACGGCAAGGTCTCCTGGAATGTCTATCTGCGTCAGTTTGAAGCAGCAGCTGCGGCAAACGAGTGGTCTGATTGTGAAAAGGCTACTGCTCTAATAATTGCTCTACGAGGGGAAGCTCTTGACGTCTTACAAGGAGTACCTGCGGGGCAGCAGAATAACTACGACATTCTAAAACAGCATATGGAAATGAGATATGGGGATAAGCACCTGCAGCAAGTTTACCAGGCACAATTGAAAAATCGTCACAAACAGAACGGAGAGAATTTACAGCATTTTGAGACCGATGTTGCCCGACTGGTTCGATTGGCTTATCCAACAGCCCCGTCCGAATTCTTAGACCAGCTGTCCATCCAAGTTTTTACCGATGGCCTAAGAGATTGCGAAACCCAGCAGGCATTACGACTCGCCAGACCTAAAACGTTGAACGACGCTCTTTCGCATGCACTGGAATTCGAGGCAGCAAAAATGGCATCTGGTAGGCATGTTAAAGTTCGGGCCATCAGTGATAACAGCGATAGTATGGCAACTGGAGACATAATAAAAACGCTAAAGGAGATTATTGATAAATTCAGTCCATCTACTAGGACAAAGAAGGAACAATCTGATAGTCGAAGGGATCGCCTTGTTCAATGCTGGAACTGTGGGCAGATGGGACATCTGAAGAGACAGTGTAGGGCCCCAGTCGCAGATCAGCAAAGGCGCGACTCCCAAGCGGCAGCCTCCAGAGAACATGTTAAAGTGCGGACTATCAGTGATAATTGCGATAGGATGGAAAATGGAGAGATAATGAAAACACTGAAGGAGGCCATTGATAAACTAAGCCTAACTACCAGACCAAAGAGAGGACAACTCGATAGACGAAGAGAACGCCCACTTCAATGTTGGAACTGTGGGCGGACGGGTCATCTAAAGGGACAATGTAGGACCCCAGTGGCAGATCGGCAATGGCGCGACTCCCAGGTAAGAAGGAGACATGGAAACGCAGATGCTCTTTCTAGACTTTGTCCGACCAACGGCAAACACTGCAGTAGTCTTGAAAGGAAAGAGAACATCTCATCAGTTTCTTGCAAGGTAGTAGCAGCCCAACCTGAAGACCGATGGAGTTCAGCAGCGATTCGGGAAGACCAGCAAGCTGACTGTGACATCAAGCCTTTACTAGACTGGAAAGAAGCCAACAACCGACCATCTTGGGCTGAAGTCAGTAGTAAAAGCCCAGCATTAAAGAGCTATTGGGCTCAATGGAATTCCCTGGTGTTGGAAGACGGTGTCCTAAAAAGAGCATGGGAGAACAATGACGGAACGGAGGTCAAGAAACAAATACTACTCCCGAGGTCCCGGGTCAAGGAAGTGCTGCAGGAAGTACATAGAGGTACTGGGGGTGGTCATTTCGGTATCAATAGGACTCTACAGAAGATTAGGGAGCGTTTCTACTGGTTGAATTGTAGGACGGATGTAGAAGATTGGTGCCGAAAATGTGACATATGTGCAGCAAGCAAGGGACCGAAGACCCGTTCCAGAGGCAAAATGCGCCAGTACATCGTAGGAGCGCCGTTTGAGAGGATTGCCATTGATATCGCTGGTCCCTTTCCGAAAACCCTAAGTGGGAACCGATATCTGCTAGTAGCCATGGACTACTTCAGCAAATGGCCGGAAGTATACCCCCTTCCCAATCAAGAGACCACAACCGTAGCAGAAGCGCTAGTCAACAACCTGTTCTGCAGATTTGGTGTGCCCATGGAACTACATTCAGATCAGGGCCGAAATTTCGAATCAGGTGTGTTCCGAAAGGTCTGCGAGCTTATGGGAATCCGAAAAACCAGGACCACCCCACTGCATCCCCAGTCAGATGGTATGGTGGAACGCTTCAACGCCACACTAGAAACCAATCTGAGGATGTTTGTGAACGAGAACCAGACAGACTGGGACAAGCTCATTCCACTCTTCCTGTTAGCTTACCGCTCAGCTGTCCATGAAACTACTGGGAAGACTCCCGCAAGGATCATCTTTGGAAGAGAGCTTCGCCTTCCAGCAGATTTGGTATTTGGTCGTCCTGCGGAACAGCCCACAGATCCAGACAGTTATATCCATGACTTAGAACAAAGACTAGCAGCTGTACACGACCAAGTCAGATCTCGAATGCGACTAGAGAGCGATCGCATGAAGACTCGATACGACGTCCGGGCCAATACAGTCGGATTCCAACAAGGTGACCTGGTGTGGCTGTACAACCCCACGCGGAAGAAAGGAAAATCGCCTAAGCTAAAGAACCGTTGGGAGGGCCCCTACACCGTCGTTAAAAGAATCAATGATGTCGTCTACCGGATACAGAGGACTCCTAGGAGTAAGATGAAGGTCGTCCATCTGGAGCGTCTGTCCCCGTATCGAGGTGTATCCGATCGGGACGATCGGTCCTAAGGAGGGGGCAGTGTCACGGAATTTGCCCCACTCACACCCAAATCGTCGACTGTGGTACCGCGAATTACTAAGATTGCCCCGATCGCTCCTACACGATTCTGTTAAACAAACAAAATGCCGTGGATCGAGACGGGACTAGAAAATTTGAGAAACGACGAGAAGCGTTCGAGAGATTCTAGAAAATAGATCTAGAGATGCTAGAATATACCTGGAATATTCGTTGGGTCTATAAAAGAAAAATAAACGGCCGATTAAGTTAGTCTTGTATAAGTCTTGTATTACAGTGTTGAATTGAAGTGTTTAGTTGGAGATATCAAAGTGATTTAGATAGCGATTAATTAAATAAGTGTTTAGTTGAGTTTTAATTAGTGTTCAGTAGTGTACTGAGTATAGTTAATAAAGAAGTAAATAATTAACGGATTGTTATTCTGGCAATAGTAAAATTCGGATTGGGAAATCCGTGACAATATGATGATGTTCTTCTAGTAATATGTATAAATTATTTATTTTAGGAATTCTTGGAGCAAAAACTAGGCACATAATTTCTAGCAATTTTTGAAGTACTGAGTAGTACCCAAGATTGGATGGCTTTTTGACCTAGCATATGACCCACCTTGTCTAAACTAACAATACTAGGCTTATTTTTCATATTCAGAACACCATAGTTGAAATATTGAATTCTGCAATTAAGATCTGATAACGGAATATTTTTTTTCTCAGTTAAAAATTTTATAAAAAGCTTTAGTTCCAGTTAACTGATTCCTTCAATAATGTCATGTATGACACCGAAAGATAAATTTTTTATTTAAATGGAAAAATGTAAATCATTTAAAATAATCGAATCTGGTGAATTACAATTTTCCCAATACAGTTCTGGCTTTCTTATCAAATTTTCAGTAGGTACACAGTTTTTTTATGTTCCTTTATCTATTAAACATATTCTACAAAATTTAGATGCATTGAAAGACAATACCATACAACCAGCGTACCATAAAATTTGCTTCTTTTAATAATAATTCCTTCAGTTTCTAGAAAACTTATGCTTTTTAAGTCTAATGAATAAAAGAATGTGATTTAAATGAGATATAAAAATATACACTCCCTAATTTATGCACACCAGTTTTGGAACCAATGTTTCAAATTCATCAAAAAATAGTTGAATCTGAACCAACGCATTTTATTTAAAAAGAGAGCCATCATAAATATGTTCAAAATAATTTGAATTTACTTCAGTAGCTCGATCAAAAAATTGTATGAACTTATCACAGACTGTAAAGTCTCTAAAATAGGAACGTACATAAAATAAGAGGTAACAACCCAGTCAATATACGTTTTAGATTTGAAATCAATTACCTTTTCAACTCTACTAGTCACAGGAATCTCTTTTGGCCGTACAGCAGGCAATTTTTTTATCTTATGCACAGGGTCAAATTTGTGTAAACAAATTTTGAATTTGGACATGGTGGTTGTCTTCAGCAGTACTGTTACAAGAAGCTAACTGATTTTGTGATAAATTTAAATTTTTTTTATTATTAGTACTTGAAAGAGCTAATGAAAGCAGTTGATGTGGAAGTAGAAAATAAATAATTTGCATCATTTTCTCCAACAATTTCAAAGAACTTTTCATTTTTAAGACATTTCAAAACATTCATTTTCATTGGCAATATTGACATTTGTTTACTGATTAGACAAGGTATTTTTATATTCAGTTGCAGGTGCTTCACACTCACATCACTAAAAGTTTTAAAAAATAAGTTGCAGTTTAATATAGAACATCTTAACTTTAAATATGGTCCAATCCTTATAACAATGAAACACGTAAATGTTTGATGAAGGTATGTGGAAAATAATACTTATGATTACATGCAAAACAGCAAAACATTTTGGAGAATTTTCTTCTTGAAACCTATTTACAATTCTGGACCTTAGCTCTCTCATTTTAGTAGTGAACGGTTTTTCAATAAACTCCCAAAAGTGTTGCTAATCTGGATCAAATTTTGTTTCAAAAACAAAATAAATCATGAAAAGATAATCAAATGCTTCGATTTAAGAAATAATTTTTAGTAACGTTATTATATTTTCATCTACACATATGTGGTGCACCATTGTTGCAGGGCAAGTTTCTTCAAAAATTAAAAATAGCTGTAATGTAGTCTGGCTGTCCCAAAACATTTGTAATCACTGTCGTGTATTTTGTTCTTCCATACAGTTCTTGGAAAATTTTTAAACTCGAGGAAACGTCTTTCAAACGAATTGTCTTGTGTTCAAGAAGTGATCAAAAAGCTTCATTGGTTGATTACACTCTTCTTTTTAAATATAAAATATCTGTTTTTGATTGGTGTAAACATATTTCATGTTTTAAACTTTTGTGACTTAATTTTAACAATTTCTTGAAGAATTTGCCATTTGTCATGTAACAAACCAATTGTAACTTCTATAGGCAAATTCAAAACCCTTTCTAATATGTCTAATGTACTATTCCAACGAGTTATAACGTCTATTGTTAGTTTTAAATTAGGACGTAAAAATATTAAAAGTCCCCGCCTCTAGCCCTTCCGCTTCAGGGGAGGAGGAGGTACAAATATCTCATTTTTTTGTTTTTCGCTTATAACTCGAAAACGGTACGTTGCAGTGAAAAATGTTTTACATAAATATGAGAGGTTATAAAATTGATTTCCTACATTTTTTCGGTACAATGCTCCGAATCCGAGAACTATCGGTAATTAAAATAATAATAATAATAATAAATAAAATAAACGTTTTGCAAAGAGAGCGCTCTCTATATTCCTCTGTCAGTTCATCTATCAAGCTCCGCGATGACAATGTTGTAATATATCCTCTACTGCTTTTCGAACGGATTTGCATCAGTAAAAAAGTGACGTCGACTTGAAGGACTATTTGCAGTAAGAATTGGCTCCATTTCTCTTACCCTTATTCTTATTCGATGAGGGTGGTATGAGGAAAACAAAAAAATCTTACTTTACACGTTGTTTAAATCATCTCATGTCATCTATAAAGTAAAGAGGTTCCTCAGTTTCCACAACTAACATATAGGAACATAAGGCAGAACGTACCACTGTTTTTGATGGATCTAGCAGCTCTTCCAACAACATTATGTCGGTAGAACTGAAAACGGATTTGCATCAGTAAAAAAGTGACGTTGACTTGAAGGACTATTTGCAGTAAGAATTGGCTCCATTTCCTTTACCCTTATTCTTATTCGATGAGGGTGGTATGAGGAAAACAAAAAAATCTTACTTTACACGTTGTTTAAATCATCTCATGTCATTTATAAAGTAAAGAGGTTCCTCAGTTTCCACAACTAACATATAGGAACATAAGGCAGAACGTACCACTGTTTTTGATGGATATAGCAGCTCTCCCAACAACATTATGTCGGTAGAACAGAAAAGGCGCTAGTGTGTGAAAAATTGTGTCGACATTAATTTCAATCTGGAAACTGAATTTTAGTGACTCAAGAATTATTTATCTCCAACCACCAGAACAAAGATAGGCTGATCAACCTATTGACCTCTAAACTCCTGAAAAGCGGCACCATAATACTGACGTGTTGATTGTAAGTACCAGTCCGTAAGTGAAGGGGTAGACTTCGACTTCGAAAAGTACAAATCAACGTTTACTCCATCCGTCAAATGTAACAGCTGGGACTCAAGTAAAAATATATCATAACATAAAAAGAGGAAATGAAGTGTTCCATAACTCGTTTTCCTCGCATGCTGATATTAAGAAAGCTGGGCCAATATGTATGCTGAGATGGTACAGTGTCCCTGCTAAGTTCTCTGAACACTTTCAGGTACGAGTCATTTTTGAAATCGGCATCGAATATAAAACGAGATCTTACATCACGTCCATCTAGCCAGGGGGGTAACGAAAGAACATGTATTACGCACATTCCACCAGGTGCAGCTCTAACTGGGAAACCAACTACCTTCAGATCTGTAAGGTTGGGAACGCAAAGATTATATCTTAGCTACTGTTGACAAAAAACGAAGCAACACCCAAAGAAATTTTGGACCTCATATTTTGTAGATGCACTGTAGCAGTGGAAGGAGCAACTGCAAAAAAGCAGCGATGAGTTACTCTCAATTATACCAAAACTATCAGGACCACTGTTTAAACAGCGTCCCCATTTTAAACAAATATAACGAAGAACACTTCTCTTACAACAAACAGCCGAGGAGTTACCAGGAGAATTATGACAAAAATGTGTAAATTTTTTTTAATTGCCTATTTTTGAGAGGCGATATCTCGGAAATGGTACATCGTAGTGAAAAAATGTATGAAACTAATTTTACAGAAAATTTATAAGTCTCTCATTTTTCGATGCAACGCACAGTTTTCGAGTAATAAGTAAAAAACCAAAATTGGGTACCTTTCAAACCCTCCTTCCTCCCCCCCCCCCTAAAGCGGACGGGCAAGGGATGGACTTTTAATATGTTTACGTTATAACTATTCCCAACACATTCTGGAATTAAGAGAGGGTAGCAAAAAGGCTACAGCACTTAGGCCCCATTGGGCCCCTTGTACCTTCTCCCATTAGGAGATCAGTCCACCTGAGCCGCCGGCCAGCCTAATAAGGAGAAAAAGGTGGTGACGTTGCTCAGGGGGATCTCTCTAATATAGGCCATAAAAGGCCATCGCTCTCCCAACATGGACTCTCTTATTGACGAGATGGCAGTGCACTCACAGATTGCATGGAGTATTGTCTCGTCTTCCTGTTTGCAACCCCTACAAAGAGGTGTATCACACTTCCTCATGTAATAGAGGTGCTTTCTTAGCCAGCAATGTCCAGTTTGAATAACTGTCACCAGGCGGAGGTTTGTCCTAGACATAGCCAGGTACTTTTTGGCTGTATCCTTGCAGGGGTATTCTAGGAGCTCCTTAGCAAAATGACAGCCATTTGTTTCATCCCAACTCTTTGTTATTCCCAACACATTCCTGCACCCAAAAATTTTCCTCCCCCTCAATGCACGCTACGCCCCCTTTTCGGCCATTCATTGACTATCCTAAAAGGTTTCTGTCCAGTTCTTAGTTTCTGCATTACAAAAACTAGTAATTTATTTGTGGCAATAGGGCTTCTATGAAAATGTTCTACAATACATTTTACTCTTTTATTAATATCATGCATTATTTTAAGCTCAGCACGAAAAATGATCCTACTTTGTTATGTTATCACAGTCATTGTACCAGTCGCGTTATGTGTTACGCAGACAACGATTTTATTGTTAATTTTCCAATCAGTTGAAATATTTATTAACTTCTGTTTTATATATTGGGCTGTATCTTTTTCATGACATTCGAAACAACCCCATAGTGCCGAACGTAACTCCTAAAATCTTATAAAATGTAATGCATCGTAACTTCTTGGTATGATGTTGCACGAGAAATTCATCCGCCCCAATTGAAGATATAATTTTTCTTCCGCGGAGGTACATTTTCCATTAAACAAACCAGCGGTAAGTAAGTTGCGAAGGAATATTATAATTTGGCTCAATGAATTAAATTAATAAAACCAGAATCTTCCACATCAGAAAATGGTTTAAGATCCGTAATAATAATAAATTTCAAAACCAAATCGTTCATTTTTCTTTATCGTTTCTTTATTGCTTTTCTAGTAAATCCTTTCAGATTTCCCTTTGTTGTGTACCAAATCATACATCCAGTATCGAGTTGCATTATAATCTTCCATCTGACATCCCCACTAGCACAATATTATATTTAAGACAATTAGGAGATAAAATCATAGGAATTAGACTCAGTTTTGAGAGTTATTCCTCACAATGAGCAAATGTCCGCTTTATCCTCATATTTCTCATACGTATTATAGAATTCAAAAATAGATATCGAATTTTGCAATCCATAAAGTATTGTCTAATAGATTTCCAGTATAAATCTACAAGTAACCTGTTTATACTTATAGTTATATTCTGGTAATCTGTATTTATATTTTACGCAAGTTTTATTTTGGAGTTCATATAGAAATAGATTAGTTAGTTTTGCATCAGAATGACTATCCTCTATCAATCTGTTTCTGAAGTATGTTGGAATTTTATATTTGGCCTTTATCAAGAAATATATAAGCAATTTCTGTGTGCCTATAAGTGAACCTGTAGTAATTTACTAAGGTACTCTGAAGGAAGTTTTAATTAGACTTTGTATACAGGATCTTCTACAAGCTCTACAAACTTTGACAAATGGTAATTTTAATCATTTTTTTCTTATATGAAAATAGGTCCGATGTGTTTTTGTTTAGACGTTACAAGCATTTTAAAAAATATAATTTCATATTTCAATCAAAATAGCCTAATAAATAAAAAATGGTGATCATTTTACAGCTATCCAGATAAGAATGATCCAAATCTCATCCCTCGAGAGAATCTTTAGTTTACTGATGAAATATGAAATTATATTTTTTGAAATGCTTGTAATTTCTAAACAAAAAGGACCAATGTTCATATAAGAAAACATGTTTGAAATTAACCCAATTACCATAGTCTGTCAAAGTTTTGTCATAGAGCTTGTAGAACACTCTATATAAACCTGAGAGCCTTTCCTCATTCTATATGCCTATAGTATTCTCCTAATAATCATTCTCCATGTAACCTATATTGTTCTGCCGGAACCTATGTAGGGTATACAAATAATATGGCAATAATTTGGCCACATACATTCAGAGGCTGATGGTCTCATGACAACCATGCCTTATAGACATAGGTCTCCAACGACTTCCTTTTAGAGATACAGATTAGTTATTACTTTACTAACTAGACTGCTAATTACGTAACAAAATTGATTAAGTATTATTAGTTTTTCAAGAAAATTTTAATTGATAAAAAAGAAATAAAAAACAGTTTTCAAGAATTGTGTTTTATTCAGATTTTTAAACATGTAATTTCAATATTTTCTATTATACAAGTTGATTTAAAAAACCGTGGAATTTCAGAGGGCAAATATATACCTGAAAAAATAAAAATGAATACAGATGCCTCTTTAGCGAGATACATTGTCTTAATTTTTCTACTTTCCTATATAAATAGATATGTAGTTTTTTCCCAAAGAAATAAATAATATATTTGAAATTACCTACCAGTATAGTAAGTAAATATTCACCTGTTTGATGTGGTGCTGTTCTAAGAGACATTAAAAGAACAAATTGTGATTTAGACTCAATTTCATTATGTACGGAATATTCTTCACAGATTAATAAATCAAATTCTTTTCTCAATGAACTATGTCTGAGCTGAAGATCTAACACAGATTCATGTTATATATGCAGTTTAATTCCGATGCAGTAGAAGGAGTAACGTCTATAGAAAAACCAATTCAGTAAAAAATATTGTTATTAATTAATTGTCAGAAGAACTTTTGACATTAATTTGTGCTAAAGTGTTAAAGTCAAATTTGTTTATCATTTCATTACACAAATATGTCATCCCGTCAACTGTTGAAGACATAAAATGAAACATTATAACCTTTAAATTGGTATTTTACGTAAAAATTTCCATTTAGTTACAATTAGAAATTTTATTAACAGACAATAATGCAACTTCAAATTAGTACATGTGGCAGCCAAAGGTTAGAAACCTGATATTTTGTTCAAACTGTTCTCACACACGATGTTTATTCAGGTAAATCCATTAAAAATTTATTATTTATTGCCGTTATCCACCTTAAAAACAATACTTGATTTGGAAATAGGTGTACCAACTCGTAAGTAACCAACATTCCCAACTGGAGGGGATGCAGTCACCGAGCTCTGTGACCAGCGCCAGTACTGAGGAAACGACATTATTCATTCTGCAATCGCTCGATTGATACGATACGACAAGCATTGTTACACAAATTATTGTTAATACACATTAGATATCATTATAAATTATATACAGTCCTCTAATAAACATTTAAAATCAAACACAAAACAATAGGTATATATTGTAACCTCGAAATTGGGTTATCGTAGAAACACGTCACGTAGACAAACAATTTTATTGTCTTGATAATACAAGAAATATCCTTCAATCCAATTTCACAACTGTCAACTCTTTACTTTGACGTTTGTCACTCGCGTTTGGCTGCTCAATATAAACTGACTGTGACGGCGGAATTGATCCGCTTATATAGATTTCTAAAGTTCTCGAAGTTTCTGCGATCTCGAGAACGTGTCGAGAAACAAATAGAATATATTTTTATGTTGTATCTAGTGACCTTTCATAAATTACTGATGCTGTTTTTTTAGTCTGGTAATAGGTCAATTTTAGTAGAAAAACCAATTTTTTACAAATTGCCAACGTTTATGGCTTATATTTTAGTCATCTTCAGGGCTCTAGAAATGTAAATGTGTTACATAACTAATATAAAATTACAATAAATTACAACAAAACACTTTGAAAATTACAAATTAAAATTACAATTTTTAACTTAATATTAGAGCAAGCTAAGTATCTAGTAATATTTATTTTTATTCTATTCATTTTAAAAGAAAGGGGGGAATATTCCGGAAAACGTCAAAATAAAGGTATTACAAAAATTATAAATTCGAACACAAACAAGAACATAATTAACAAACTAAAAAGGTAGGTGAGCTTCCGTAACATTATATACTATCCCATATACTCAGTTTACAAGCGAAAACCGCACAGCCCATAACCCATTCACCCATTGTCACAAAACAGGCAAAATGCAAAACACAAAGCACAACGACTCTAATCGAGGTTAAATACAGACACACAGATTACTGAACTACTACACAAAAATGGCAATATGACCTCGTACCACGTGTCGGAAAATAAATTATTTGCTTGTTCCAGGAGCAGTGGGGAAGATACAAGGAAGATATTTGACTTCTACAATAAAAAGAAAAAATATACTAGTTATGGAAAATCTTTTCATGAAGTTTTGATTTCCTCGTTTTGTGCAAAAAAAACTTGTACAGTAAATAAAAAATGTATTAGTTGCAGAGAAAATCTTTTCATGAAGTCCATGGAACTTCCATTCAATATTTAATTTTGATATCCTCGTTTTCTGCAAACAAAACTTCCCTGATACACAAAACTTAAGAATTACTAATAACCGACTACTGTAAGAACTCGAAGGTACATTAATTCCACTGTGCAACTAATAGAAATATCTTGAGGCGTTCCAAACGAATTCTGTGCTACTTGGGATTCCACGCTTCGGTTTTAGCACAGTAGGTGTAGGTAGGTAGGCAGGCATAAACTGCTTTGTAATGTCACGAAATGCGAGTAATAAAACTTTCACGGAAGTACCGATTTGTATGACGCATATTATCATTAACTAGCCCCTACTCAGTAATGAATACTTACGGTTTGCTGATCTGTACCATTGTTTCCAGTAACAGGTTTAACTGTGACAATAATTTATGTTTTGACCAAAGTGAGTGCGACAATCCTCTGAAAGTAATTTTTTGTTAAGTTGAAATATTAATGGTCTTTTCTCCAACAGAGAACAAAAGAGCGGGTACCATGGTTGGGGGGTCCAGAGTGGTACTACTACGATTCTTCTAGCCCTGTCCTGCACAATTTTTTGTAAGACTCTTAAGAATTACTGATAGGTTAGGGAAAGTATAGATCTGAACCTCTCTTCCATGAGACAAAGGCATCACATTTCTTATTGTACAATGTTGCAAAAAGGTCAATGCTCGACTAACTAAATTCGTTGAAAAATTAAATCACTCAGTTCCCATTCGGTTTCTTTTGATCAGGTACGAGATTCCGCGTCTGCCTCGCAATTATCTTCCGAGCGTATATAGATTGCGAAGGAAAAAATATTTTTTGCTTTGCACCGTTGCCAAATACACTGTGATATTTCAACCAATACCGGATTTTGCACGCTCTACATTCTATCAGTCAGTCATAATGTCATTAATTTTAACCACGTATTCGGGAGGCCTAATAAAGGCAGAAAATCGAAAAACATTTTTTTTACTCGACCTTTAAAAAAATAAACAAATCATCCTATACAAATCGGTAACACGACGCTCCTGGTACGTTACGAACTTTCTAATGACGCACCCGCACGACAATCGAATGCCGGATTAAACATCGTTGCCACATCATGTTTACATACATAATATCGTCTAACACTTTAGCGTGTTATTCAAATTTACCCCCATCTAGCACTCTGCATTTCCCGCATTTCTTGCCCTCTAAATTTGTAGATCACGCCACACACTTGGAGGGGGATGGAGAGAATACAAGCAGTAAGCAGTTGTTTATTTCGGTCTCGCGTATTCGTCGTAAATTCACAATGCATAATTTTACAAATTCCGAATATGCGGAAATGGTAGTGTTATACAGAGAATGTTTACGAAATGTGAATGCCGCTGTTACGGAATATTGGAGATGTCTACCTAACAAGACTTTTTCCAGGTGCGCGAACTTTGTGTAAGTGCCTTCGCGATACGGGTTCTGTGAAACTGCATCGGGTGAATCAAATTGCGGCTGAGCCTAATTTTATTAATAAAGTGCTATGGATGGATGATTTAAACGTCTCTCGACGCCCCTCCTCCGTTTTCTTCCATTTGAGGTGCAAACAAAAACTGAAGTGTGTACAAAGAGCTGCTCAAAACAATTATTTATGTTAAGTTTATAATTTTGTTACAAATTTCGAAGTCTTCTTCATTATTGCAATCGTTTTTGTATATACTGGAATTGCACGCCATAATTTCCTTAGTTGGAATTAAATAATTACAGCAAATTTTTTCTGAAGCAAAATGATTTTTTATAACTAAAATTGAATTTAAAAGACTTAGCTGCATTTGATGATGGTAAAAACAATAAAATGTTAAAATAGGCAAGTCTGGAAGTAAACGCTGACCCGCAGCATTTCTAATACTAATTACTCGTTGCCAAAACGACTCTGGGTCTGTCTGAATATTATTGTCGAAATATTGTTTCCACTAAATTGTTAGCAAATTTCGATATTGAATTTTTTAATAAATTCAAAATGTTTCTGCTTAATGGCCAACAAATCAGACTCGGGAATAGCAAAACTGTGTTTAAATAATTTGCGAAATCATAGCCTAAATCGGCTTCATTGCATGGTAGAAAAGTTGATTGATATTTCATTGAATTATGTACCACACCAAGTTTATCATATATCTCAATAAATGTTCTCTTCATTATTTGCTTAGCCCATGTCCAAATTAGCCCCTTAATTTCCTTAAATGCTTTGTAAATATCGATCGTTTCTTTTTGAAAGTAAAGGTTTAACTGATTGATTTGTTTTAAAATTGGTTTTAAGAATTGTAAAATGGCCTTAATTTTTGGATCTGAATAGTAAGTATTTATAAGTTTTGCTGTATGACACCTGTTGACGCACTAGTTAATGTTATGGTATCTGTAGACTATAGTTTTTTATCGTTCTTTTGGGATTGCCTAGTGTGGGGTTCTTAGATTAAAAATAACAATTCCACGGTTTGTAACACGTTAAATATATTAATAAAGATATAACAACTGGGAAAGAATGTTCCACCAATACAGAAGTCTGGACGGATGTTCAGCGATAGCAAGTAACTGCCGTGGTTCTCACCGGACCTCTCGACGAAGGTCTAGGGAGGCTGGTTAATCTCTGACCATCTGTTTATTTTATCATAATTGGACTCAGGTCAGAGGGTACTTTTATGGTTTTATTGGCATTGATTTGTTTGTTGCTTTAGTGCAAATGTCGTAAAATGTAATTGTAGGAATCACAGATGTAGGTCGGTGACCGGTGTCGGTGACCGCTACACTTAGAAACTTGTAATGAAAGTAATATTGCAGTTTTGTATTATATTAAAGACTTGTACAACGTAACATATACATACTCTCTCTCTGGTTTTTTACATACAATTACTCTACTCAACTTATTTCCCAGAGGCAGCCACTAATACCTAGTGCTGCCAACATTGGCTATCAAAGTATTTATTCAAATATTACCGGCCTTAACAACACCACTTACTTTGACAATGCATTGTGAAAAAAGTTTTTGATTCTAAGTACTGATTTATTATTTTTTCTATTGCTCTATATAGCCACAGACTTTGAGATAATTGCATTGTTATATTTTGCAATATTAATCAGATCATATAAATCTTTATACTGCGCCATTCTGAGAGGACTACATTTAAACCGTGAGTATGATTCACGTAAAAGAAAATCTATTTTACTAAATACTTCACTGGCTTTAGAAGAACACAAATGCAGACTATGGCAAATACATTTTGCTAGTATCATATCTTGATTGTCACGATCTCTTATACGTGCCCAACCCCATATATTTTTGGCGGATTCAACTTGTCTAGAAATTTCCGATGATATCGAGGTATCATTATTTGCAGTAGTTGAGGAGAACGCGACTTACAATTTTTTGTGTTGATAAAAGGAAAACTTTGAATGACCAATATTCCTGATTATTTGAGCATGACGCAATTACACTTTATTATCACGCCACACTTGGTACGATGAAACTTGATAGAATCACTTGGTGGACTAGATGATGTGTAGGGCTTATTTTTGTCTCAAATTGTTGATTATATCTGTTAGCACGAGTTTCTGCTAAACAAAGGTTGCAATAACTGTTTTTATTTTTTCCTTCTGTTGGCCATCCTATAGAAGATATTCATTATATTATAACCCACAACCCCAAAAAAAACATAATTAATTACACGTACCTTTAAATGATTCATCATTTTCCCAGTCTCGCCGATGGTGTTTTTTATATGTGGCACATTTGCCCATTATTGATGTTTTTAAATAGAAAATGTTGGAATTTCTGTCCAAGATAGATGTCAAAAGTGTGAAATCACCAAACATGAAATATCGACAAATGACATTTGAGATAATACCACAGATTATAAAGAATTAGATCAAACTGCGTTGTGGTTTATGGTGTGACCACTAATCTTCTGTGGTTGGTGTGACTGCCTGTGTCGGCGAGCTGCGTTCAGATATACAGAGGAAAAATATCATCATGAAACCTTAAAAAGTTTGCATTTCTTAAAATCGCCCAAAATAGCGGGTTGCGCCTTCCACAAAATACCGTTCATTAAAAGTAACCCAAATTGCGATCAGTAGCCCAATATGGCAACACTGGCGGAGTAGGACGCAGAGGTAAGAGAGCGACGGGCACTGTTCTTGCTTTAAAAATGTATTTATTCGACACCTAGCGAGGGTACTATAATATTTCTTATTTACGAAAGGAGGCTGAAATATAATGCGAAATATAACTCATCTCAGAATAGAAATCAATTAAAATGCGTATTTTTAAAATATCTCCCCATCTATCTAAGATCTAGACGTTTGTGGTCAATATTAAAGTGAAAGTATTGGATATTATGTTGCAGTGGCGGATTCAACTTGTATAGAAGTCTTCGATGGTATCGAGGTATCATTATTTGTAGTATTTGAATAGAACGCGACTTGTGACAATTGTGTGCGACAATTTTTGTGTTGATCAGAACTTAAACAGTTTGTACATAATCGTTTTTGCCGAACAAATGAATTTCGCTCTTGCGCGTTTTTTTTTTGTGAAACACAGAACATACATAAAGTTTATGTGTTGCGTTACATAAAATACAAGGTGTTGAAGAATTATTCTCCCTTAAGAAAAATATACCGCGCGGTTTGAAAATAATTAGTTGATTTATTCGAAGTATTTATTTTGACATTATCCAAAAGAGGCGTTTGAGCTCTAGTGGGTTCAACTGAAGTTTTGGCTTTACTGCGACGCGAAACAAAATCGCTGAAATGAAGCTATTTCTTTAGTACTAGGAAATTCTAATTCAAATTACGTAACTATCCCAAAGAAGCGTTTGAGAGTTAGTGCGTTGAACTGAAGTTTTAGATTTACTGCGACGCGAAACAAAATCGCTGAAACGAAGCTATTTCTTTAGTACTAGGAAATTCTAATTCAAATTACATAAGCGTATTTGAACTAGCTTACTAGAGAAGTAAGAAGTCCCAATTAGACGTGTTTTTAAACTAACAATATTTTCGCCATAAGTCGTTAGTAACTCTCAAATCAGACGCATTTTTGCATGTCTTATGACCGGTGCAGCTTCCAGCTCTTAAAGAAGACTGAAAGCTATAGCCTTTTTATAATAAAACGAATTTATAAAAGAATCGTAAGCTTTGGTAATTTCCAGAAGCTAAGGATGTTTTTTGTACAAGCGATAATGCCGCTCATTCCAAATGTGTAACTAAAAAATTAAATTTTTCTATAGGTTCTAGATCCGTGCTATTATAAACATCCGTATTGAGAAGATCATAAAATTATTTAAATTCTGGTAAAGTATGGTCTGAAAACTTGGCAAATTAATAGGGGATAATTTTATCTTTTTACGGTTGTTAGATTCGGAGTATTACTACTACTAAATTATATGCGGGTTCTATCTTATGTTCTTTCTCACTAATCTCTAATGAGACGGCCAGATAAATTAAAATCAAATTCTTTGCGAACATTTTCTTTCGTGGCGTTTGCTTCACTTTGAAGAACAATGAGCAAAATAACATTCTCGTAATATTTTCTAAAATCTGCTGCAATTCGCTCAACAGAAGTTAACATTTTAAATTGATCATGAAAGTTTTGTTCATCTTTCGCCGTTAAGGAAAAATCTACCATTCTGCAACTTGATTAAAACGTATTTGGCGTAGCGCCTTGTATTGTTCAATATTGTTTGCGTTTTGCGACATTTCAAAATTTAAAAATGAAATAGTGAGGATACGAGATATGCGGGTACATAGTGAATTTTAAATTTTAATGAAGGTACTAATGATTATCTAATAAGGTGCTTACTTTTGTGTCATAAAGACAATAAGATCCGGTTAAGAAGAAACTAAATTAATAAGTGAAATAACATATTACAAGGGTTATGCGCTGATACAGAAAAATGTGTAAATCGATAGAAATGGACTAAATCGACACTTACCTTGCGACTTTCTCACCCGCAACTTGTTCCGATTTAAAAAATGATTAATAAAAAAACTAGAAAAAGTTAAATACAAGAATAAGCCAATAAATTAATATAATTAATTTCTGCAAAGAAAACCTAAATAAATTTATGAACACTTGTACTTTTCAAATTCAATATTTGAAATGGTCTCATTGGTTGCTAAATTTTTAAATCTTTACTTTTTTCACGTAATCAAGTCTGCAAGACTCAAGAAAAAGAGAATGTTTATTTTTCTTAAGGATAGTTATAATAAAGAAATATGCATATGAAATTTAATGCAAATAAAATTATTGAATTATTTAATTGAAAAAAACTGCAATTTTTCATCAGTCTAAATTATAAAAGCATTCACATTATATCGTTTCACACGAGTCTGACGATATTCTAAATGTTGATCTATATCAAAGTTATTCTGTGGATTAATCAAATGTTCTTTTCAAATTCAAAACATCACCTTTCAAAATGCATAAATTATGTAAAATGCAACTCGTAAATGTAATATGACAATTATCCTCTGGAATTACGATTTATTATGAATTATGAATAAATTTTAACCTGTTCGATCGTATTTTTAACGGATCTGCTTAGAGTTTGTGTGACGAGGGCACGCCTGATCATAGATTGTAAAACAGATTTGTAAAAATTCCTCCCGCGTCTACTAAACAGGGGAGGAGCATATCTGCAAATTTATCAGGATATTTTGTGTTTTCATCCAGAATTTGGCTTATACCTTTCCCCAGAGCCGACAGACCCCTACCAATCTCATGCTGGAAGCTTATATGACAGTTATATCTCTTTACGGATGCCTGGGTCTCCCCGGGAGAGCATGTCTATGTAGTAGATCCTCCCTATCCTATTTGTCGAGCCCATGTGTCAAAATATGTCTCCATCTTGTACTAAGTGCTTCATGTAGTAGAAAGGGTGAATATTTGTCCTTATCGGGGTTAGCGCCTAGAATTTTTATATTTTCGGGAAGATCTGAAACTTCCACGGGTACGTACGAATTATTGTGCAAAATTAATGCATCAACATATATATTCAAGCCTCTGTCCTGTTCCTGAATTATACTGCCGCTAGTTGCCATGCTGTTCAAGCCATGGTCTCTAGAGCAACATGCGCGTGTCGAACCGCTCAATCTGCACTAGACCGGCGAGGTCGAACCGCCCAGATTGCGGCTCTTGCCTCTATCACACATTACACCCAGAGAGTCAGCTTGTGTTTTGCGTCTCCTATCAGCCGGTTACCCGCCACCGGCTCTCCTCTCTGTCAATCTAGACCTCGAGCGAGAGCGAGAGAAACTGCGACGTCGTTATCTGGATTCTGACCCGTTATAACGTTTTGCTCTACGTAATTCATCTTCTAAGTCTCTTTTCCAATTCCCTCTTGTGTTTTCCCATGCCTATGCCTGTAAATGACGGTTAAATTGAAACATATACTTACGAAAACGTTGAGAATTGAACAATTCACATACGTATCAATTTGGAGTTGTAAGTCATGGGTAACAGCCCATCTCGCATTCTGTTATTCATATTATCAGTAGTTAAAATATCGGATTTATTACTAGCACTTGGGACATGTTAATAAGGTAAACAGTCATTCGCTTCAGTATTAGAAGTATCTACTTCAGAAATGACATTTAAAACTAGTTGCAATTCATCATCTGAAATAGTAAAATTTTGATTCGGCATTAGACTATCTTCAAAGTTAACGCCATTAAATTGAAAATCTATGGTAGAGGTGCCTTTACTGGCACTGCTACTTCTACTAGTATTACTAGTAGCAGTACTAGTATTACTACAGTTTGTATTACTATCTTCCAGGAAATTTAAAACATGAGTAACCTCATTTTTACAAGACCTGTACCATGTGCTGCGAGTTACCCTGGGAAATGTAGGCATGTTTAATTATTTAAATATAAACAGAATTAGGATTTTTGAAACAAGTATGCAGGTACAAGAATGTTAGAAATGTTTATACTTAATCCTTTTAACAAGATATTAATGAATTATTAATATAGTCCACTAAATGGAGGGAAATAAAAATATTAACTTCTTCGGTGACACAATTGACACAATTTCAGTCAGCTCGCTTGCAATTTGCTACTTACGCCCTAAACAAGATCCCTAAACATAGGAGGTTGCCTACAAACTTTCGTCCAATAGCATTGCAGAAGGAATTTAATTATGATTTTCGACATCCAACCCAGTGTCACTTATATTTGAGTTTTCAGTCGTTTTTCAAATTTCTACTACAATATTATTAACACTTTAGAACATATAACAAAAAATTATAAACAGACAGTTTATTCTGAAACTGAGCATACATATAACTTAATTGATAGGAATTGTAGGAGATATATATATTAGCTTAAAATACCTTTGTAAAGCAAATAATAAAGAATATGGGTAGATATTGTGGGTGTAATTCAACGCTGGTCGGGGCTTTAGTCCGCATAGTAATTAGTTTCGCAAAATATTGTTAATACCTAAAAATATATTAAAAACGATGACATAAAGGGTAAAATAATTTTTTTATTAATTAAGTTATTGTCATGTTTAATTTAAATTCATTGACAGGTTAAAGTCAATTTTTTACATTGTCGATATTTAATTTCAAATAATAATAGAGAATATATGGGTAGATATTGCGAGTGTAATTCAACGCTGGTCGGGGCTTTAGTTAGTTTCACACAATATTGTTAATATCTAAAAGTATATAAAAACAGACTATAGTGATCCGTGACCACTGTAAATTTCGATCCTTCAACATAAAGTCTGAACTTCTCGATTGCTCACAACACCGCTAAACATTCGCGTTCTGTTGTACTATAGTTACGTTCATTGAGATTAAGGGAACGAGATAGATAGCATATTACTTTCTCGCCTTCAGAAGTTTGCTATGTTAAGACTGCATTGATTACGAAACCCGGTGACAAGACAGGGGCAGTAATTAATTGATCCTTTAATGCTTTAAATAAATTCTCACACAATTCATTATATATAAAAGGTTTATTCTTACGAAGAAGATTAGATAGAGATGCTGTTAAAGTAGAAAAATCCGGTACAAATCTGCGACATCATGAAGCTAACCCAATTATTCTTCTAAAACATTTAACTGCGATATTAACAGAATCTTATAAAGCAAGAAACCCTCAGTCTTTTTGACAATTCTTGGTATAAATCTAAGAAATTTTCCTTTTTATAATTATAACATTTTGTAATTTTGATACGATTTCGTTTTTTTTTATTATTTTCATGTCGGTCACCAGTGAAAATATTCTTTTCTACTCTGCATTAGAATGTGGCAAAATTAATACCAAATTTGCTAATTGGCATAGATTTTTAAATAGAACTTCTCCGGTGCATACCTTACAATTTATCTGGAGTTATGAGCAAAATTTTTCAATTTCAGATTTTTCAAAATAGAATTTTAGATTTCTAAGCTCAGATTCTATTTGATTTGAATCATCTAATATTGTTTCAAATACTTGAATTACGTTTTTAATTGTAATATTTGATAAACATAAGATCACTTCTGGATTAATAAACTTAATTTCTTGAAATAAATTTCGGTTAGGGAAATTTGCTCTGAAATTTGATAACTACATTATCGAATTCATTTCGGTTAATACATTTTTGACACTCAGGACCTAAATAAATTTTACTTAGGCCAAGAATATTTTTCTAGAGTTAAAAAGGTAAATCTTTCTATGTTAACTTTATGTTATCAAGAAAATTTTGACCAAATTTCTCACGATAAATGGATTTTCCTCCCCTGAAATAGAGCATTGAATTGATTTGCATAATGATCAATAAAGGTTAGAAAATACCTTTTTCCATCGAATGTAGCATGAGTAGTGGCTTCACAAACATCGGAAGAAATAACCTCTAATATTATTTTTGCTTTGCATTCTTCGGTCAAAGGTTGAAATGGCATTCTAGTCTGATTTGCCCTTAAACATGTCTGTACTTGGATATATCGAAGAATAATTTAAAACATATTTTAAAAATATGCCTTGGTAATATTATCTCCTGACCCCTGTAAAATAAAGTTAACAGCAGTTATAAAATTTCTACGTAAAATTTCAGTCATCTATAATTCGACAAATATATTTGTACTGTAACAACCACCGAGTATCTGCTAAATGCAATATGCGAGTTTGTGGCATATTAAACAAATCTTGTAGTTCATAAAGTTCAGCTGTTTTTTTTTTCGGTCTGGACGAAAAGTAATTGGTTAATGCTCGTACGAGTTCTTCAGAAGTTCTTGATAATTCTTTACCTCCTTTACTAGCAATTAAAGCAGCTGAATGGCATATACACTTTAAAACTTTAAGGTCATTACCATACCAATACCATACCAATAATATTTGTTAAAGTTATTTCCTTAGAGACAGATATGCTTTAAATTGATCATATATCGTCGAGTATCGAATGTAGAGTGTAGCAGACATGTCAGTCATTACTGCTACAATTTTTCATTCATCGTACTTGTATGTACACTATATGTTAAATAGTCTGTCAAGTTTTTTTTAACGTGACAGAAATCCTGCAAGTGGGTGTATTGTTTATTTTACAAAAAGTGTAGTCATTCACGGGTTGGGAGTGTCTTTTTGAATCTCTATTTTCCCTTTGGCATTGGCGTAGTTGGTATTTTCTTAAGTATCTCAAATTTAATTGCATTATGCCTGTATCAACGATGATTTGTACCTGTTGTAACAGGTCTTATGAAGCTTTCCTAACGGTTAAATGTTCTATTTGCAAAAAGTCGTTTTGGTTGTCTTTTAAATGCATAGAATTTGAGAACGAATTAAAAGACTTAAAGGCACTAACCCTCAAAGTGCAGGATGATATTCATACTTTGAAGATAGAAAGTAATGAATTAAATCTGTTTCTTATTATGTTGATTTTGAAGAAATTGTGATGGAAATTAATGAGCGTAGGAAGCGACAACAAAATCTAGTTGGTGTAACTGAACTCAGAATCAGGATAAAGATGCTTTGTTAAACAGTGAGAAATCTGAGGTTATAGGATGTGCTACATATAATTCTACCCGAACTTAATACAGATAATGTAAAACCAACAAGATTAGGATGATTTACCCCGGATAAGTGCCGTTCAATTAAAATTCCTTTATAAAATGAAACTGATGTTCTCAATGTAATTCGTTATAGTAAAGTTCTAAAGAATAGCAGACTGTACAAGGGTGTTTTCGTTTCTGCTGATTGTACTCCGAGGCAATTTAAATATTTGAAAAAAATTAAAGATGAATTAAATGTAAGAAAGAATGCTGGAGAAACAAATATTAGAATAAAATATATCAATGGAATTCCTAAAATAGTATCGGTAAACTAGATACGCCCAGAAGATCAATTTTGCATATGAGCTGGTCACTTTTATTTGAACTGAATGACATTAGCTTTGCCTTACAAAAGTTTTATGTGAAATTATATCAAATTTTTGATATGCATATACCCCTTTATAATTCTTTCAAGCGCAAGTATCCCTACTGGTACAATTCTGAAATTATAGCTAACATTAAGAAGAAAGCCAAACTATACGAAAAATTTAAAAAACTAGTATTTATAATTATTTACGGGAATTTAAAAGATTACCAGGGTTAATAAATGAACTAATTAAGTTTGCCTTTGACAAATACATTATTGAACTGCAATCGCAGATTTCCAGCAATTCTAAAAAATGTTGGTCTTTTATACATTCTAAAAATAGAAATAGTAGAATTCCTGGTCATATGTATAATGCCAACATTTGTTTTGATCAGGCTCAAGATATCGTCAATGCCGTTGGTGTCTTCTTTAGCAGTGTTTTTGCTGAAGCTACTGATCAGTTTAGTCCGATGGAAAGTAATAATAATATTGTCATACATTTTGATGCAATAACAGAGGATGAAGTACTTATTGCAGTAAACAAACTTAAAAATAAAATAACATCTGGCCCTGATAATATCCTTTATAGTTAAAGACTGTGCACGGGTATTTGCTTCTCCGGTCTGTTATTTATTCAACTTAGCTGTTAAATGTAAAACATTTCCAGACTCATGGAAAACTGCAAGTTTGTCCAATTTTTAAAAACGGTGACAAAACGATTATCCTAGACCCAACTGTTGCATCTACCCGTCGGCTTCTGCTGCTGCGAGCCGGATATCACACTATTTATAGCTTGCAAAAGCTGCAAATTTGCATAAGTTTGATAGCTACTTAAAATGCTTACTGCTTTACACAAGTCAGGTCGAGAACACAACATTACATACATTATCTTCAATATGTTTACTTTCCGACTTTTTGCGTTTTAATCCGTTATGTTCTAAAATTTAACTTCATAGGAGTGCTACAGGGTTCGCAATCTTGTATACAGAAACGTTTTAAAATGTTTTTAAGATATATCGTCTGATTTTTTATTTTGTGACAAACTCTGCGTTTAACATTCCTAAAAAATGTCTAACTGGACCTAGATCTTTCATTTTAAAATGATTGTTCAATAGTTTCTTAATTTCTATAATTTCTGAAACGTTTAATCCTGCCACTAAAGATCATCTACGTAAAGTAAAATAAAAATTTTGGAATTTTCTGGGATTTTAAGATAAATACAATACTCATTTTCGGATCTAGTAAAATTTAAACTTAACTTTAAATTATTAAACTTTTTGCACCAATTCTTTGGTGAAGCTTTCAGTCCGTATGAGGATTTTCTTAGTTTTACTATTTTTCCCTCATTCTTATCAAAACTTTTAGGCAACAAAATGTAAATATCGTCATTTATGTCTCCGTTTAAAAAAGCATTACATACATCTAACTGGTAAACTTGATAATTAACGTTATTACACATAGCTAAGAAAATTCTTACTGATGGTAATTTTGCAACAGGTCTATAGGTAAATATCAGAATTGTACATATTTGTTTGTTGAAAGCCTCTTGCCACTAACCTAGCTTTATATGTTTTTACATTTCCAAACTCATATCTTTTTCGTTTAAAAACCCATTTCCACTCAATAGCTTTACTTTTAATTTTTTCATTTACCGAAAATCAGGTTTAATTTTCTTATAATGCACATATTTCAGTCCTTATTGCTTCTTTCCATCCTTCTGACAATATTTTGATACATTGTATGAACTCATTCTCTTCATCTTCGTCTAATTCAACATCTGTTTTTAAAACATTGAGAATCCTTTTAATATGGTCACTTGTCAATACAGTTGATGTAGGGTATCTTATATACACTGTAGGATCTACAAATTGAATTATTTTGATAGCTTCAGCATTCCTTTTCATGGTTCCATGTTCTTTTGAATATTTTAGTTCTTCATCGATATCAGGTTGGAAGGGATTGTTTGGATTTCTTATCCTATCTATTTTTTGGTGTCTATGAATGTCTCCTTTAAAGAAATTTCTTCTAAATGACAATTAGTGCAATTCCATAAGTTTCTTCCTCCATCTTCTATTAATAATACTTCAGTTTTTATATTATCTATTTTGTCATAATTAGTTTTTACCAAGAAGTTCCTTCCTCCATCTTTTATTAATAATACTTCAGGTTTTATATTATCTCGTTTGTCATAATTAGTTTTTATGATGCTCCATAATCTTTTTACATTGTCTATCCCACTTTGTTAGCTATGCAATATAGGTCATCATAAGGATTTTTTCCTTGAGGTTTGAATGTTGATGTATCTGTGCTAAATTGAGATACAAATTTATTATGCATATACCATGATGTATATTCACCATAACCTTCTCTGAAAAATAGATCCCTGAATTTCTTCTGTACATAATTTATTGTCTTTGGAATTTTCCGACATGTAAAGAGACATTGAATCATCACTTGACTTAAGATTCCCCAACTTTCATTTTGTTACTAGGTATTCTATGATTTACTGCTAATAGACTTAAAGTTGTAGAGCCTGTATTTAACATTCTCATTAACATGCCTGGGCTAACTTTAAGATAGTCTCATCTTTTACTATTTTATCTTCAATTTTCAAGAACCATTCTTTAGTTGCTTCATTAATGCATTTGATGTCTTCCTTTGTCCATTTTAATCTTCTATAAAAGCCTTCTTTATATGCTAGCATTCCAAATCCTAATTGAATCTTTTTATTAGCCATTGTATCATCATAACATATAATTTTAATTTCTTCATCATTACTCACGAGAAATGCTGTATCCAAATCCATATCACAGTTGTCATATTTAGTATTTTTCTGTTTTTTCTCTTCGTAACTCGTATCTGCTGTTCACTACTTCTTCATTAACCTCGGAACTATCCTCGTCATTGTCTTGATACACACTACACCACAGTTTATACAGTTCGTCGAGTGAAGGTTCCAGAGGGTGTGGCTAAATCGCGGCTAAATGCGCAATGAACACCAATTAAATTCATTTGTACACGATGAAGTGGGAGAAAATCTATTTCTTGACAAATCATCGTGCCCCTTGAGCGCGCGAATATGCGCAGCTAAATGCGCAGTCGTCTTTTGGTGGTCTAAAAAAACGAAATCTGGGACCTCGACATCAAAGGAGCCGACGTGAAGACGACGGACTGTATAATAGACTGTGCACTACACTATCAGTTTCTTTTAGATCTTGTTCATTTTTAACATTTTCACTTAAGTTTTCGCCATTGTGAGGGGTTGGACCCAGAGACAACAAAGAATGAGACGACCAGTAGTAATGCTTTCATTTTCCAACAGACACGTAGCGCGCCATTCTTATCTGCATGTATTAAACTAGACGTGCGGTACATTTTTTTAATACAATTTGGTAATTTTCTTTTTCTAATAAAATTAACAGTATGATTAGGTTTATTTAAGAAGAAAATATTGTAACCAACCTAAATAATCAAAATTACAGTTAATTTTATCTGAAAAAATAATAGGATTATGATGAACACAGGATATTAAAAAAAAAAGAATTTACATTACTATAAGTGTACCATTTTCATTTTATTTCAGATAAAAACAAAATTTGTTTAATCAATTAATACAAATAAAACATTAATTATAAAAATATATTTTTCATTTATTTTTTTTTATTTCTTTAAAAAAATATAATATTTGATGCAATAAATAAAGTTTATTTTATTTCTAATAAATAAATATCCCTATCAACAGTTAACACAGAAAACCTTAAGGATTTTGAATAACACTTTATGTAATCAACAACGAATTTTTTTAAAATTTTGTTCAATTCTCTTTTGTCTTTTTTCAGTCAAATTTTGATTTAATATTATTTGTGTATTTTTTAATAAAAATAAAAAAACTCGTTAATTATTAATTGTTTCATTTCTTCAGTGATGACCGCAATGAAAAAACGTGAAATTATAATATTTTTTAATAATATAAATTATGTTTATTTTTTGATTATCACAATCAAAATGCATATCCACAAAAGTAGTACTTATATCATACATTTGAGTTAATTAAATAACTAGTTCTTTAGTTGGATAACACAGTCTTTTACAGTAAATTTCCTTAAAAACTATAAATGAATGGTGATTTTCTATATCTTTTGATAGAAGATAATCCTTTCAACATTTATCAATTTTATTTCAATTTTTTTTTGCAATGTATCCTGCTACATATGAAGTAACTTGGGCATCAAAATTTTCGTTTTCCAAAGAAATATTTAATTCTGGACTAAAATTTTCTATACATTTTTTAATCTCTGGTAGAGGTTCCCCTTCTATGTTTAAAAAAGATTCAAAATTATCCAAAATTAAACAATCACCCTCCTCGCAATTCTTTCCGAAGACTTTATTTGATATAAAATTATTTAAGTTATGTTTTAAGTGCAGAAGTAAATTGATCACAGGAAGGGTAAATATTAGCAGCTTCATGTTGTCTTATAACTGAAAATAAATAAACTAAATTTTCTAATGAGGCCTGATTCTTGTTCTAAAATAATCGAAACCTGCATCTTCACATTCTTCCACAGTTGTTGAATAGAAATTATATTATTTGTCCAACCATTTTTAAACGGAAACATATCCTTAATTTTATTTGATGTTTGAAATTTCCATGTTTTAATTTTAGGCAAAGTATCATTCCATAACTGAACATGCATTGACTCTTTTGAAATTGCATATCTTAATTTGACCCTATTCTTAGCGTACTTAGTATACCCATTAAAACTATCAAATACATTATTTACGTCTTCCACAAACTCTGCGGTGGCCATCGCTTTTTAAATAATTAATATCAACATACATTGATTCTAATGCAGCAGCTACAGTGTGGTACAAAGTTTTTGCTACTACTGAAACTTTCATTTTTAGTTGACAATTAAATTTTAAATCATATAAGCTCTTTTTAGCTCTTTTTAATTGTATAAAGGGCTTGAAATCTTTTAGCACTGTCTATGCCATAAACTTGTTTTATGTGATCAAATTTAGTTATATTACTATCATTATAAATGATATTGTAGTTTAAAAGAGTGTTTCTGGTCGATTTTAAGAGATGTGGTGGATAATAGAAAATATAAATTTTTTGATTTTCATTTAAAAAATAGTTATTATTATTAGAAAGGATTTTTAAAGCTTTTACATTAGTTGGGTCTTGATCACTGTAGCTTTTATATTTAAGCCAATTGAAGTTAAGGCATTAATAACTTCCACCACACATTTTTCTAAAACTTCACTGGAAACAGCATTTTGGTTAAAAAAAAATATGCAATGGGTTGTTTCCATTTTTTTAACCCTTGGACCATGAATATCAAAGCATGGCCAGCAAATAATTTTGTATGCCCATAAATCCTAAATCCACTGTTCCAATAAATGTGTCTTAGTAAAGTTGTAGGTACACCAGTAAAACAAAAAGGTGAATAATTCGGTGATAATATGCTGCCCTGTAAGCGAAGCGTCCTTAGTTTAAATAGTAACTAGTTATTGACAGTCAGCAATTCCTGTGATTTAAAAAAGATGATATTACAGGACTGCTGATATTATATGTTATGTTATATTAATAATCCATATCAGGTGGAAAAATAAAATAAATGATTAAAAAAGAGATTTATATTACAATTCCCTCCATAAGAGGCTGAGGGATTCTTTCTGTGACATATATATTTTCTTACGAAGGCATCGGTAGTATAATCATACGGTACAAATTACAATTACCACAATTAGAAAAATATATAGGATAACATTCCTTGTTTTCATATTTTCAGTCACTAAGATGTACAGGTTTTAAACTTCGTTAGGCGTTGTATATAGTCACAAGAGATGGTTGATCTATGGAATAGGTCTGTTTTACACGACACTGTTCGTGAACTAGTTCCTTATGCTGTGGGATAATCAGTATTTGATTGTCCTTTAGTTGTTCTAAGAATGTTATTTGTACCTTAATATTTGTCGAAGGGCATTGATGCAGTTTATTTTGAATCAATAAACACTTGTATATTTACTGATTTGACTAGTAAATACAAGTCACTGAGTAACACTATCGTTACACATGTAATACACGAATATTAATTATATGTGATTACAATTATTTCACTAATTACAAAATAACCAGCGGCCTTTCAATCCAGGCAGCGCTCATGTTCAGAGTCGAATCATGAATATCCGCTGACAGGAGGCGGCTTGGGCTTGGTGACGACATTGCCCAATAATGTTTATAAACACCAGGCCGATACGATTCATATATCTAACATTATCAATTCTAAGAAATGAATCGTTAAGTTTTTTATTTAAGTTAATCAATATAGAACTTTGTAGATCTAACTGTGGTTTTATTTCGTGTTGATTTTTTAGTTTGTATATAAAATAAAAATTGTTCAATTTTTGATAAATTGCAGTGAGAAGGGCCCAGCTCAGATAATACTTGGACAGTTTGATTTTTGATTTTGGTTAAGTCGATGACCTGGATAAAATCGTGGCAATGGGAGAAAACACGAGTTTCCTTACTTAACTGACTCATTAGAAGAGGGTTTTCGGTAGCTTAGATTTTTTAAAAGTTGGCTAAGGGGAATGTTATCGTCAGGAGAATCAGGATCTTCAGTTGGGAGGCCATGTTCTGAAGCGAAAAGAGGATTATCAATTTTCCGTTTTCTTGGTTTAGGTTTACGTTTTATAAAAGCGTTGTGATATTTATCACCTTGATGTCCGGATTGTTTAAATATTTCTATAGTGAGTCCTAAGTCTTTAGATGTTAATTCTTTTGTATATCGGGGAGACAATTTATTTTCGTCAACTTCAAAAGCATCGAGTTCTCTGCGAGACTCATTTAATTTAGTTATGATTTTGTCTTTTTTGTTTTAATATTTTGTTTAATTTGGTCATACATGGATTTCATGATATTTCTATGTTTTTCAATGTAATCGGATGTAATAATCTGTTCATTTATATTAAAATTGTCTGGCCTACTGTCGACGCGAGTAATATTTATAGGAGACTCCTTGGTTGTCGCATGTATCGTATGGTTATAGGAAATTACACGCCAAATATATTAGGTAGTCAATCGGTGCATTTGGTTGTTCAGTTTTTATACTTATTAAGTCAAGCAAAGTGGAATGAAGCCTTTTAATATTTCCGTTTGTAGTATGTCCCTGTATGGAGTGGAGATATTTTGTGTAGGTTACAAAAATCTTTAATCATAATGTTATTAAACTCTACACCAGAATCTACCAGGATTTGATACGGGTAACTATGACTTTCGATAAATTTTAAAAGACTACGTTGAACAATAACTCCAGTTATTGCGTCAACAGAATAAGCATGTGCGTATTTAGAAAAAACATCAATGATAGTAATAATTTTTTGATTATTAATCGAAAGTGTATCTATATTTAGGAGTTCAAACGGAGAAGAAGGAGTGTATGTATGTTGAAATTTCGGGTTTGGTGGATGACGATCGGTTTTCATGGTAATACATGTTTGACATCTGGAAATATATTCTCGGATATGCTCAAACATATGCGGCCAATAATATTTTCGTAAAAGAGCTTGATGAGTTGCCGTTACTCCACGATGGTATTTTTTTGCCTCATGGTTGGTTATATTTAATTTTTTTTTTCCCTTGTTCCGTAAGAACATTTTCAACTTGTTTTTTACAAATTATGAATTTATATCCAGAAGGGAGATTATTTTGTAGGGTTCTAATAACTTTTTGTTCGAGTTCAATAGATTCAAAGAAAAGGGAATTAGCTTTTATAAATGTTCTTAGGAATTTAAAGATTTCATCGTCTGATGGTCTATTAACTAGTTTTATAACATGTTTTGTTTTACCGGGTAAAGTTTTTCCGGAATAATGTGTATTTAACTTGTTTGATTCATTTTCTGAAATTATAAATTGATGATTAAAGAGGTTTAGGATATTATCTGTATATTTGATTTCTAGGATAGGATTAGACCGGGACGTATGGATAGTTTGTGCATCAGTTTCAGGATGGCTTCCAGGCAATTGCTCAAAATATTTTAATAAGGATTCATACGCTTCACAATTACAGTCATTAAGAATATCTTCAAGAGGAATTTCGAAAAGTTTATCTAAATCCAAATCTGATTCGTCTACCTGAGCTATCATCGAACTTGTATCATTTTGTATTGAACTTGTTTCAATAGGATTAATTTTTATACGAGCAAGAGGGTCGGTTTAGTTGATTTTACCCTTTTTATATTTAATGACATAGTCATACTCTTCTAGTTTGAGTTTCCAGCGGACAAGTCTGGAGTTAGGGTCTTTTAAATTAACTAACCACTGTAGGGGTTAGTGACCCGTTTCAATTATGAATTTTGTACCGGAAAGATATGGCCTAAAATATTTTACGGAGTTGACAATTGATAAGAGCTCCTTTTCGATCGTCGAGTAATTACATTCGGCGGGATTGAGAGTTCTAGAGTAATATGAGATTGGATGACCGTCTTGGCTTAGAATACTTCCGATTGCGAAATTGGACACATCACAAGTGAGAGTAAAAGTTTGATGAAAATTAGGATAGGCTAATACAGGCTCGTTACAAAGTAAATTTTTGCAAGTTTTGAAGCAATCTAAATAATCTTGGGAATAGATTTTGGTATCTTTTTTTAGTCTTTGTGTTAGAGGTTTCGTTAGTTTAGCAAAATTAAGAATAAATTTACGATAAAATCCTAGGGGCCGATTGCGCCGTTTGTGTAGTAAACAACGATTAACTAATCATTGATTTTTTTAAATCATTGTTTATGTTTATGTGATTTGCACCGCCGAAACTAAAACGACGTTTAGTTAATCGGAGATTACGCTTGGCAACAACGCAATTTTAATGTCAATTAGTCATTTTGCTAACTTCAGATAGGTGTTTCTAACCTGTTTTCTGGCTTTGTTTTGTAGTGTAGTGGTTTTGTTATTAATTTGTTTGTAAATAAATATCTTAAAGTTGCAAAGAAATTTATTACAATACAATCATGGAGGTCGAAGGAAAAAAAAAATGCGGTGTACAAGCCTTACTGCTGAGGAAAAATTATTAATTGCGAATATTTGCGCTCGCTATAAAAACATTCTGGAAAACAAAAAAACAGACCATGTTTCCAGCGAGATGAAAAACCGAGTTTGGAAGAAGATTTCTACGGAAATAAATTCAGCTGCCCTAAGCACGATTTATAGGACACCTGAGGTTTTGAAAAGGTTTTATGAAAACCGAAAGAGGGAGGTGAGAAAAATCGCAGCAGAGGAGAAAAAAGAAATTTTTGCTACAGAAGGGGGCAAGGCTACTAAAGTAAAGAAAGAAGAATGCCATGATATTTTTTTATCAATGATGAATTCCAAGACGGTGTATGGATTGGAAAATAATTTTGATGGAGATGCAGAGCCACTTACTGAAAATTCATCAGAAATTGTAATTATGTTATTAAATTTATATAATAATATAATACAATATTTTAATGCTATGAATATATTGTTCTTAATACTCAAGTAATTATCCCATTTTTCTTTCTAGAATTCAAGCCTATTACATCATGATATAGAATACGAACATATAAATCATGAAACTGATCGTAATGACATTGAAATTGTATACGAGACATGTGACTCGTCTATTAACGAACAGGTAAGAATTATAATAACAATTTTAACCTGACCAGACTTTTTGATGCACTTTGTAAACCATTGCTATTATTATTGTGGCTATACAGCGCATTTACTTAATCAGTTCAACTCTAGAATAGGAATAGACCCTCCGATTATCACTCTTCATGATTGATGCGTGTTTCACCGTATAGTGTATGTCACGTGGTATATGACATAAGCTCTATTTTTCACGTGGCCATGCTTCATGTTACAGTTTCAATAAAGGTTTACGCAAAGTATTTATGAAGTACATGTTTTAGGGCACAAGAACTTGGAAAAAATATATTCCAAGTGATTTAAGAAAGCCATTGACAGCCAGTTTAGTAGAGGAAGATTTACAAGAGCCAGGATTATCAGGTACAAAACAGAAGATAAATACTGAAGGTAAATTATTATGATGCATTATATGTTGGTAGTCTGCATAACATTTCAGACACTTTTAACTTCTTTTACACTGAACTAGGTTAGCTAGCAGATCTAACCTTGTCTTATAAAAATTCATCTGACAAAAGTTGTTCGCATTTAGTTGGCAAAAAAATTTGTGTAAAATTGAATAAGGCTATCAATGCGATTAAACAATAAAGTTTGTCAATTTGCAGAAATTCTCTACCGTTTTCAAATTTTCATTTCTTTCAGAAACGAACACTTCTCAGTCAAATAGAAAAACTCTGTCTACTTCAAGGCGTCGGCTAATACCATTAATTAAATCGTTGACCAGATCAGATTTAGCTACAAAGTATGACCAATTACTTAATGACAGACTGGAATTAACAGGGCTTCAAAAAACAAAAATTGAGGAGGAATTAAGTTCAATAAAATCAGAATCGGCACTAAGAGTCGAGTTATTACAATTACAAATTGAAGTGGAGAAGGAAAAACTTAACAAGTTGAAAAGCAATTGTTAAAAAAATATATTTAAACTGTATTATATGTATGCTATAATATAAAAAAATTATAATCGAGCAAAATATTGTGTTATTAATTGATTCCTGACGTGATTTACGTTTTCATTTAAGTTTGGCACGTCTCCTGCATCACCAACAGCAATAAGGTAATTCAATTCATCTTAGTTTATATCTTCAGGTAATGGGGGTTCCGCTTCATTCATTTGTTTTGCCAAATTATAAAGGACCGCTGTAGCTACAATTACTTGTAAAATTGTATCGATCTTAATTCTCATCCCGTAAGCTAAAACAGGAAACCTCCTTTTCCATACCCCAAAACATCGTTCAATGGTATTTCTTGACCTTATTTGGGCCTCATTATATAATTGCTCACTTCTTACTAATGGGTTCGCTAGTGGAGTTAGAAAATAATTTCTTACTATGTAACCACTATCGCCTAAAAACAAAAAGTTGTTTATAAATCTATTTGTAAAAATACCTCATACAATTCAGTTGTAAGTTATTTTTTAATTTATATATAATAAATAAGAAAACATTCCTTAATAGTTGAATATTTAAGTACAAAAATAAAAATTAATTAATGTTGGGTATTGTTTCATATACCTACCTAATAGTATGCAATTTGGGAACTCGTTGTTTTCGAAACGTCTTCTTAGTCTTGAGTTATTAAATATTGTTGAGTCATGTGACGACCCTGGCCACCGTGCGACAACATCCAATAGCTTGAGATCTGCATCACAAGTAGCCTGAACATTAATCGAGAAGTACCCTTTCCGGTTTCTAAAAACTTCAGGATCTTCCCCTCCTGAAAATAATAAATGCGATTATTATAGGTTACCAATAACTAGGTATTTTAGGTTATGCATACAGAAAATTATTTGTCATCTATCATTATAAAGTATGGAAAGCAGGATGAAATAATGAGATAGATATACGACATACCCTGCCGCAGGCTCTGCATTGCAATCTCTTCACACCCCGTGCCGTATATGTGTCTCATTATTCCGTCCTTTGTTCAGGCAGTGCTGTGTAATTGACTTCCATACAGTGTGTGTGGTTGACCCCCTATCTTGAGGCCTACCACACAATTGTTTTGTAGGCCTACCTGGAGACTGTATCGTCACATGAGTTCCATCAACACAGCCAATCACTCGAGGAAACAAGGCTATATGATGGAAATCGCTTTGTGTTTGAACAAGTTCTTCTGGGGCAGGCATTTTGACAAACCGTGGATATAATCTTGCAATGGCCAGTGTTACCTTGGCAATGATTCTTGATGCAGTGGAAATATCCATACAGATGAAGTCTGCTATTGTAGCAAGATGACCTGCACTGGCATAAAATCTAAGACCAGCCAGTAATTGCTCAATAGGTGCCACACTATTGTTTCTAAAAGTAATACTAATTATCAATTTCTGCCAGTTCAAAAACACCACAAACTTTGTTTTATTTTATTATATACTTACAAATTATTATCGTATTCTAGTTGGTCTTCTATTATTTCCAATAAATACAGAACGGTATTTTTGGTGAGCCGAAAACGTGTAAAAAATGTAAGGTTATCCAACTCGTCAAAATTGATTTTCCTTACATATACTTTCCGTGGAACACCAAAGTCAATGACATCTAAAATATCTAGATCATCATTTATGAAATCTTCTTCAAATGCAAAATCCATTATATGGCAATAGGTTCACTCAGATGAAAATTTAAAAGCAAAACTAAATTGCCTAACGATAACTAATAAAATCTAAACCAAACAACCAACAAGTGACAACAGTGATAAAAAGATTGAGGTTATATGTAACCGAACATAAGAATGAAAATAACATGAATTGGTTGTGAGATTGCGCAGTTCTGCGATTAAAACTAATCCACCTTTTAAACATACAAAAATGAGCGTTTAACTTAATCAACGGTTAGTACGGTCTAAATGTTGTTTAACGGACGGTACAACTGATTTATTAAATTAATCACCGTTTAAAGTTTTAAACACAGAACATCTGTTTTAAACACTGTTTAGTCAAACGGTGCAATCGGCCCTAAAAGTCCAAAGAATGATTTTATTTCTTTTGTCGATTTCGTCAAGGGAAAATTCTTTATGGATTCTAGTTTCTTGGGGTTAGGTCTTAATACCTTCCGGTGTGATAATATGTCTTAAAAATTCTACCTGTTTACATAGAAATTCCGATTTATCTAGCTGTATTTTCAGATTAGCTTCTGCTAGAGTTTTGAATACAAGTTCCAAATTTTGAATATGTTCCTGAAGAGAAGTACGAAAAATGATAATATCGTCTATGTAAACAAAACAGATTTTATGTTGTAAATCTTTAAGTAATAATAATAGCCTTTATTTTCCAAGATAATTAATTAACAATATTGGTATAGAGAAAAGAAATAAATACAAAAAGGAAAAAAACCGAGGATCAGATTACTGAGCAGGTTAATGCTCAGCCTCTGGTATTAATCCTAAGCTGATCGCAGCAATATACAATATAAACAAATTAATCAGTATAAAAAAACATAATAAACATCTCATTCACCTACTTCTAAGCTGTGCATACTAATAAACAACAGTAACAAAAAATAAACAAGAAACAAGGAACAGTGGAAGACAGAACACATGACAACTACACATGCCAAGTTTGGTTTTTTCTATTCTGTTCAAGAAAAAGTTTAGACTTTAATAGTTTTTTAAATTGATGAATGCTCTTACTTTTAAAGTTAGATGGTATTGAATTATAAATTTTAGAGATCTGGTATGAAAACGAACGTTTAAAAAATTCAGTACGGTGTTGGGGAGGAGTCAATGTACCTTTAAAATAAATATTAATATTGTGAACATCAGTCCTGAAAGAAATTTTATTATAAAGATAGGAAGGTGCTTTATATAGAATTATTTTGTGATATAAACACGCACTATGTAAAAACCGACGATTATACATATTGAGCCAGCCAATTTCGCATAAGTTATGAGAAATATGTTGACGTCTCCTAATTCCAAAGATTAGTCTTAAGCAAGAGTTTTGTACTAACTGGATTCTTTTAGAATCAATAGCATCAATGCACGGGCCATAAATAGAATTAGCAAAATTAAATTTGGACAAGACTAAGGATTCACATAAAATGGATTTAACTTTCCTTGATAACAAGTGCCGACTATTATAAATTAATTTAATATTACAGTAAGCTCTGCGAATGCAATCACTAATATGAGGTTTAAACCTTAAACTTGTATCATAAAAGAGACCTAAATTTTTTGCTTCATTACTAGAGAATATTACTTGATGGTCAATAGCCAAGGAAAAGTTATTTATATTTTTTCTTTCTTTTGGAGGGTTGGCCCTAATAAAATTTTAGTTTAAGCGGCATTAATATTTAACGCGTGTTTTTTAGTAATTTGAATTAAATTAAAAATATCGTTATTAATAATCTCAATTCCTTCATTCAAGTTCCGAGCCGGAAATCCGTAATATAATTGAGTGTCGTCTGCGTAAAAATGAATATTTGTTTTCTATTGTATCTACAAAACCTGAAGTATATAAAATAAGGACCTAAAATCGAACCTTGTGAGACACCTGAAAAAATTTCAAGAGGGGCAGACATCTTATCATCAATTTTTACTACCTGCTGGCTATTATGTAAAGCTGTTTCGCACCCATGAAGTGGACGGAAACCAGACTGAATAATTGGTAAAATGTTATGTTGAGATAAATAGTTACGTAATTGGTTATCTACTACGCGTTCTAAAATTTTTGAGAGTGTGGGCAAAATACTAATAGGTCTCAAGTCCTTAAATTCATTTGGATTACTGCATTTAGGAATTGGCTGTATAACTGCAAATTTCCAACAGTCGGGAAAAGTACTTTTTTGTAAACAAAAATTTACAATATCAGTAATATATGGCAAGATAAAAGGGCAACACATTAATAACATTTTTATATTAAAGCCATCGGAACCTGCCGCATTCGATTTAATATTGTACAAAATAGATTGGACTTCAATTTCAGTGATAATAGTGAAATTAAATTTATCAATATTATTATGTTCTACATTATTCAAATAATAATCTAAAATATCTCGATCAGCAGTTAACTTCGGAATGCAGTTTATATAAGTTGGTTAACATCACACAATGAATCAGGTATAGCTACACGTTTTTTCCCAAATTCAGTGACACTAAGTCCTTCCATACTCCATTTATCCCATTCTGCTGCAGTCTGTACTCATAATAGACCTTCTTTTCATTTCTACATGCAGATGTAGTATAATTACGCAATTGTTTGTAATAATTGTAATGCTCCACGTTTTTGGTATGTCTCCACTTAGCCCTCGCTTTATTTCTTAAATATATTAAAAAAAGTATATTATCACTTATCCATGATGAATATGCTTTTGTAATTTTTATCGTTTTGATTGGCGCGCGAATATTAAATAAATTTATTATTTCATTATTTAAATATTGTAGTTTGTCGTTTATGTTCACTATATAATATATGTGATTGAGAGTAAGCATTTCCAAATCATATAAAACAATTTGATAATTAAAATATTTAAATTCTCTGATTGTTTTATATATAGGCTGTTTACATTTATTATCAAGTTCAAAATTCAATTCACAACTTATTAATTCATGTCCCGACTCTAAATTCTCAGGGGTAACAACATTCACATTACTAACTGCATCAACATTGCCTACTATAATAAGATCAATAGTGGTTAAAGAAGTTAGAGTTATATGGGTAGGCACGTTAACAATTTGCGTTAAATTATAAGCCTCTAGAATTGATTGAAACCTATCATGAGCGTAATTATCACTTAACACATCAATGTTAAAATCCCCAAGACAAATTAAATCATCGCAAGTTAGTGCAACACTTTGCTCGAATTCATTTAAAAAGTTTACGGAAGCAAAATTTGGAGGTCTATATACAGCACCCACAATTATTATATGTGAACCAACAAGAATGTTTAGCCAAAGCTGCTCAATATCATTAACAATAGGTAATAGAGAATATTTAATACTATTTTTTATATAAACACATACCCCTCCACCAACACGATACCTACGATCATTTCTGACTAAACTAAAACCCTCCATTGAAATTACTTCATCACTAATACGCGGAGATAACCAGGTCTCCGAGATACACATAACATGGTATCTATTTGCCAAAATTTGTTCCTTCATTTCAATAAACTTTGGGACTAACGATCTAATATTAAAATGGGCAATGTGCAGTTTATCAATATCACCCATCTTCCACTGATATTCTAAAAAAGAAACAGAAAAAAGTTAATACATACGTAAATTATATAAACCTTCACGAGAAAACTAATTAGTATAGTAAGTTATACAAAGTATACCAAGAAACAGAGACAGATACTAACTAGAAAGTAATTAAAAAAATATATCATATAAAGCAAATTAAGCAATATTAACCCTTAAAAAATGGTATGTAGTCAAACAATAAATTGAAATGAGACCTAAGGTAGAAATACCTGAAAGTAAACTATACTTACACTATATTTATATAGGGAGACTCAAAAGTTAGCAGTTCCTAGACACTATATAAACAAGATATTTAAATAGAAATGGTGAACAATTTAATATATATTATTAATATGTAGTTTATACTGTATAAAAAAAGAAAAAATGAAAAAAAAAAGAATTATTGGTAGCAATAAACTGATGTCGCTCCTTAACATGATGAACAATAAGTTGTCAAACATATTTGCTCAAATCTTCAGAATCGGTAATTTTTACAATTTTATTTCCAACCCTGGTTTTTATGCAGCCACTACTGGACCACACCTTCTCATTACCCAAGGCGTTTTTGGCATCAAAAAGCAGTTTCCTATTACCTTTTGTCAAGTCCTCACATATATATAGCTTACTACCCTTAAATGTACGTCTTCTTTTGAAGACAGCTTGTTTATTTTCAAATGAATTAAACTTCACAATTACAGGTCTTGATTTATGTGTTTCATTATTGCCGCTATAAGTGCCCACTCGGAAACAACTAAATTCTTCGCCTGAGAAATTAAGTTTAGTATAAGTGTTTATAATAGTCAATAACTTAGAATGTAGCTCTTCTTTCTGATCATCCTGTATACCATAGATACACACATTGTTTACTTTTTCTTTCTGCTTCAACATATCTACTTCTTTATCTAAATACCTTATTCTCTGCTCATTGCTTGCTATATTTTCTTGGAGTTTTTTGAAGTCCTCACTTATCTTATCTTGAACAGTTATTGTTATAGTGCCAATAAATTTCTGGTCTGCTAACAATTCCTCAATAGTTTCTCTTATAATAATTCTTAAATCACTTTTTTTCCATCTTACTTCTTGTGGTACTCATGATATTGCTGCAGTAATAGATTCGCCTTAAGTAACTGTCACTTGGAGTATATATATCTCGACAACTTATTACTTTAGTAATTAGGAATAAATACTTAAACGGAGCAGACAACAATTCGTGACGACTCACTAGCCGATATTGCTGCGAGTACGTTATCTATAATACGTTGAAACATCGGAGGAGCGTTCTTTAACCCGAAGGGCATCCGAACATACTTATAATGTCCATTTTCACTATTAAATGCCGTTTTTTCTATAGAGTTTTCGTGCATTTCTATCTCGTGCAATCCGCTTGCTAAATCTAGGGTCGTAAAATATTGACATCGTCCGAGTTTGTCAAGGGTGTCGGAAATATTAGGTAAAGGGTACCTGTAAGTTTTTGTATTGTCATTAATTTTCCGGTAATCACTAGACGCCATTTTTGTTTACCTGTGGCGTCAATTTTCTTTAGTACAATCCAGATTGGTAAACTATAGAAGGACGGATAATATTATTTTGCAGCATTTCATCAATTTGTCGTTTTACTTCCTGCTGATGCACACGAGGATATCCATAAGTTTTAGTATTAATAGATATTTCATTATGGGTTTTGATCTGATGTTTAATTTGATTTGTAAAGGTTAAGGCATCATTAGGGAAGTGAAAACAAGTTTCATATTTTTTGCAAAGTTCAAAAAGATAAAAAATTTTCCTCGGAATTCAAATGTTCGGTTCTAAGCAAGGTTGTCATATCTTTTGAATTTTGATTAATATGGTTTAACATAATTCCTTCTTTAGTTTTAATCTGTAGTGTTTGAGTAAAGTATTCGTCAAGTAGTGTTGCGGGTAAACTTTGGTCAAGGGCAATGGACTGAGTTTTTGAAGTAGTATTATATATTTCAATTTATGCTAATCTTTTCTTTTTTATCATAATTTAATCCTTTTGTCAAGGAAATTTCGTCTCAAGATAAACTAATAAGGCTCTATTTATGCCCGTGTTAAACGGAACTTTATTAAAAAAAATTGTACTGTCGATTTCGAAGGTAATTTAACAACATTTTTTAAAAATCGGTAACTTCTTGCACTCCGCTTATAAATTGCTAGAGCACATATTTTGTTTTGTAAACTCTATTTTGACTTACCACACTATTTATAAATCGGGATTTAATAAATCGTACTCCTGTTTCATTCAAACCTTCTAATTTTGTAAATAAATCCGAGTTTTTACAATCGTACAGTCTTTATTTTATTCGTCACTTTCTTTAAAATATTGTTTAATTTACACACATGCATTAATTTTTGTTTATATGAATGGTATAAAACTTTTTTTCTTGGGGTTAGTGTTAAATATTTTTTATTTGGATTTAAGTTTTTAACTTTCATTAAAACATTTGTAAATTTACTCCTTCAATGGGTTTTATTATTATTTGGTGTTAAATTTTCTGTTCATGGTAGCAAAATATTATTTACACTTCCGCCATGGTGTTCTAATAAATTAATATTAATTAATGCCTCATTTTTGGATTTATTTATACTTAAATTTAACTTGAATATATCAGAAACAGCAAATTTAATTAGTCTTGTGAAGTTTCAATTTAAAACATTTTTTTGAGAAAAATGTTCACCGCACTGATACATTTTTGTAGTAGAAACATTAATTTTTTCCTCTAATGTTGCGTTCATAGCGTTAAACTATTTTTTTTTTGTTTTCCTTCTACTTAGGAGCAAACATCAAGTAATTCAGTTGTCTCTTCTAGTTGAGATAAGGAAATCTAGAAAATTATAAAAGAATTATCTATTTTAAGTTACTTTCTTTTATCACCTTACCTTTGGCATCAATCGAATATACAACTATAATATAATCACACAATGTTATTAAAATCAGATTATAGTCTTTTTATTTTCTTTATTACCAGACCTACCAACAGAGAATTTTATACTGTATTAGAAAGATATTTTAAGCTAATATAAATCAAATCTCCTACATTTCCTATCAATGAAGTCATATGTATGTTCTCTGATACCAAACATCTAGGTATGCTAATGAACAATTCCACAGACAAAGCTCTATTCAATAATTATCTAAAGAAATTAATCTATCTAAATTTACTAACCTTGCTTTAATGAAAACACTATAAATATCTAACTTCACTTTTGGCAGTTGGAACACGACAATTCAACCACAATAGATGAGATCTGACCTATTTCTGCATTTTTAGGATTGCTTCTTCAGGTGGCCTCCTTTAAGTTGAGTCAAATATCTAACTATAAAAATTATTATAAAAATTAAAATTATTAGTAGTTAGTTTCACACAGTATTATTAATACCTAAAAATATATAAAGAGAATTTTATCTCTAGCTACCAACATCGAAAAGCAAATTCCTTACTCAACATGCACACAAACGAAATTTAATATACTATACAAGCAGACGCGCATCCACTGACTGTTTCTCAAAAATCGTATTCAATAATCTGTCTCATTCTTTGTTGTCTCTGGTTGCACCTGTTCTGTTCAGTGTATATAACAGCATTAATAGCTTTAGCCCAAAAACTTTTGTCTAACCTTTTAGTACTGCTTAACAAAGTACTTGCCGCCTCTACTAACGTGCTATTTTCTCGTTCTGCCCTTCTATTTTGTTGGAGTGTATATAACTGTTCTCTGGTGTTTAACACCTCTTCTCTCTAGTATTTCATTGACATCTTATTTATAAATTATAGACCATTATCCGTTCTTAATGTTTTCATTTTATATCCTGTTTCTCGCTCTGATTTTTGTTTTAAAAAATATACAAACATGAATTATGAAAAATCATCTTTGAGGATGAGGAACCTTCAAGTGGAATGGTTTCCATAGGCCCACATACGTCTGCATATATTAATTCTAGAGGTGTAGCGGTCCTCGACTCACTATTCTCAAAATTAAACGATGTTACTCTCCTGCAAGACATGGTTCACATAACATTTTTAGCAGTCTGTAAATTTTATATTCTTTTTCTTTAGAAATTCTCTTATATGTTTTAAATTCTGATGACCCAATGTATAGTGCCATTCTTTTATATTATATTTTGTTTTTAATCTCATGGAATCGTAAGATTCGGTAACCTCTAATAAACAACTGTCTTTCTGTAGATCAGGTCCTGGTAATTCCTCCGGTAACTCTTGTGCAGCACAAGTTGATATCTTGTACTCCCTGTGTTCATAGCTAAAATGCATTTTGTATAATTTGTTTATCCTTGTAGCCAATGCTCTTGTATTGCTCTATCCGTCAACAAATTTACAAGTTCCGTGATCTGAAGTCATAAAATAACCTCTGTGCGTATGCTGCAGAAAATAAGTTGATTTTTAAATCCGGTACAAATAATACATCTTATAGGGTGGTTTTTATCAACCTTTTGCCATTGTATGTCCATAATGTTATTTTTCCAATGCCTTTTACATTCAGTTTTTATCCGTTTCCAACTTTTGTACTTCCTTTTTCTCTTTTAGGTTATTTATGCTTTCAAATAAGTCTTTGTTCCAGCACATATGTTCAAAAAGTGCCTTACCGAACCAGGTAGGTACATGTTCTTATATAGGTTCATAACCTACCTCTTACTTAAATCGTTACCCTAATTAATTTACAACTTAAAATGAAATAACAAAATAATAAATTAAATTTATTTGTATGGGTAAGGGATCATATTTCTTACTATTAAAGTGAACTATATAATAATTGTAGGAAAACCCTGCAATTTACAATTTTATATTCCTAATTCCTTATAATAAGCTTGAGGATATAAACTAAACTATTTATATCTCCTAATTCTAAACAATATTCTTTCAAATAAAAGTTTTTGAACAATAGTGAAACATAACTTCGAATACATTGCAACTAAGAAAGAGTTATAATTTGTTTGCAAGATTTTTCAAAAACTTAAATGTTCTTTTCTTCTATTTCCAATTTCTTTTTTTTTAATTTCACAAGTTCTTTATGGCGCATCATTTTTGTTTTTTCTATTTCTTTTATCACTCTCTACAGCAGTATTTTCATTTGGATTTTCACTGGATTCTAATGTGTGTTCAGAGCTATTAGGCTTATTGCCTAAAATATTATCCATTTGATCATATAAGTATAAAAACGGCTAGGAGAACGTTCACTTTTAGTTTTATTATCTTTTGCATTTTTGTAGGATCTTTCCAAACTCTTCAATTTCTGTGTACATTGTTCAAGTGTAAAGGAGAATCCTTTATTCAATAGGTCTTTTTTGGATGTGTTCTCTATGTTTATTCCATTGATTGCATTAATAGAATTACAGCATCATCATAAAAAATATTTCGGCTGGCTGGGCAACGTCAAAAATATCGTCTTAAGTTAATGATACAATTCTAATTTCTGTGTCGCAACTTTTACTATGTCGTCTTGGTATATTATGAAGAAATTCCAGATCTGAATCAGAGTCTATAAGTTTACTACTTGTTGAAGGTACTTGTTCGGAAATAGATTTACTTTTCTTAGTATTTTTAATGAGAAATCTACAAGAGGACTTACATGTAACCTATTATCAATGGGCTTACCAAAGTATATTTAAAAAAATAAAATATTAAAAAATTGAGCTTTTAGTAATTAAAATGTTACAACAAACGTGTGAGAAGATTTTGTCAAAACTATCTTGACAAACTACATAGAAACAAGCATGATAAGAATTATCTAATAAGCAGTTTTATGTACATCGCACTATTAGTATTAAGTTTCATAAGCATCTACTATCTACGTTGTTTCAGAGTTACAGGGTGTGTCACATTACATGTACCTATGTACTTAATCAAAAAACTACGAAATATCTACGCTATATCTTACTTGTCCATTGCTTATCCTTTTATTTATAATATAAGAATACATTAAAAGCAGACTACAAACAGCAACAAAAAAACAACTACGTTTACGGTCTACAATAGTGGTCTGTTAAAATATGTTTTGTGGTTTATTTATATAATATATCACAAAACACAAAATTTGTGAGTGGTAATCTAAACCAAACAAGCGTTAGTGACTGTGATCTAAACTGAATTTAAACCACGGCCACGAAACTAACTACCGCGTCTTTCTGGGAGTTCAATGAAAAAGCACTAAGCACCAAGGCTTGTTTGATATGCATAAGTAGTGACATCTCTTAAAGCGAAATGCAAACTGCTGTAATTAATTTGTGATGGCGAAATAAGAAACTGCAAATATTATGTTGTGTTTGACTGATTTCCTTGATATGTCTTTTATTTTTTCCGATTGTACTAAAAATGCTATTGGTGTAATAACATTCTAAATCAAGACGTAATGCACTAAATCTAGTACAATTGTACTAAAAAGAGCAGCCCTGGACTCAATGTCACTGAACTTAATTAAAACAGGTTTGTCAACATGGTATATCCAAAGAATCATAGACAGAATAAGAAAAGTAAATATTTGATTGAGACCCAACATGTGCGGATCTTGTGTGATTTATTTGTTAGCTAGGTTATTTATTACTCTTTTTTAATTTTAACATTTTGTACGAAGATTAATTTCACTTTATGTTGCTTCATATCAACTGGTTACATTTTAACAATTATTGTTGCACAATATCGTGCAAACCCAATATGAGTGTTTAATAAACTGCTCTGTGTGTCTTCCTGTTTGGGATTAAATACTAACTTTAGATGGAGTGACGTCACAATCCACAAAGCGCTCATGACAGAAATTTAAAAATATAACTTGTTGGAAATGTTTCCAACATATTGAGGCCTCTGAGTTTGAAATGAACCTCCTTTTCATAAAGAAACATTTATAAACTAATATTATAACTACATGCACTAACCTAAATATTTACCATTAATTTTTACATCTAGATATTTACACTATATACAATTAATAGATAGGTAGTATGGTTATTTTAGTTATAGAACGTAAGTTCTGAACGTAAGGTTCCACTTTTTGTTTTTACTTGAACAACTGTCACTTTGCCATCTCTGCCTGGAATAATTTTTACCATAGGCCATTTTAAAGGAGGCATATTGTCTTGTTTGACTAAGACTAACATGGCCTCTTCAACATTTGATATATCATGGTGTCATTTTGGCCTAATTTGTAACTGTCCTAAATAATCTTTATACCACCTCTTCCAAAAATGTTGCTGCACCTGAGTACACAATCTCCAGAATTTTAATCTATATTGAGGAATAAGTGTTAAATCTGGTTCTGGAAAAGATGTGATTGGACATCAATTAAAAAATGCCCCGGTAACAAATATGTTAAATCTGAAGGATCATTTGAAAGTTGTGTAATTGGACGTGAATTTAGAATTCCTTCTAATTGAACAATAATTGTATTTAATTCTTCTTATGTAAATTGTTGATTACCCATAACTCGTTTTATATGATATTTCACACATTTTGCCCCAGCTTCCCATAAACCTCCAAATACAGGAAAGTAACTTGGGATAAAATTATATTAAATTTTTTCATTTGGACAAAAATTTTCTATTTTATTTTTGTGTAGAGTGGAATTATAAATTTTATAAAATGCTGCCAATTGGTTATTAGCTCCTTTAAATGTAAGCCCATTATCACAACAAATCTGCGACGGTTTGCCACGCCTATAAATAAATCTTTTGAAAGCATTCAAAAAATTCTCAGTGGTTATATCTGATAAAGAGTTCCATATGACTAACTTTTACAGAACAACATATGAACAACGAAATATAAGCTTTAATAGTTATTGTTTTTCAAATCCTAGACTGTTTAATAAAAAATGGTCCACAAAAATCTACTCGCGTTTTGAAATATTCTAGATGAAATTACTTTTTTTTTCAGGTAATGACCTCATTAGTTGCTCTGAGCACTGATCTTTCAACCTAAAACAAGTTGTACACTTATGTATATTCTTTGTTCTTTCCCTTGTACCATTTATTAACCAATATTTTAAGTTTAGGTTACTTAGAACTTGTTTTTGTCCTGCATGGAATAATCGTAAATGATTATCAAATTAGTTACATGATTCCTCTTTGGCAATATTACAGGGTGTTTCTGATTATAAGAAATAGTTGAATTCTGTAATCTTCCATCTACATGTAAAATGCCATAAACATCGATAAAAAGCGATATATTTTTTAATTTTGTTGTTATATGTAAACCAGAACGTACCTGTTTAATTTCATCCCCAAAATGAATATTCTGTTCGTGCCTTATAATAATTTTTAGAGCATTTTCCAATTCTATTAAAGTTAATATACCAACAGTTTTGTCTTTTTTCTTTACCTTATTAATAAACCGTAAAATGTATGCTATAATTCTTTGAAGTTTTTATATATCAGAAAAATCGTTAAAAAAATGAACTTTTATCAGAATCTACTATTTGAGCAGCAATTTGGACTTTTTCTTGAGAGCATGTTTCGGGAATATTTAAATTAATATTTGTGTTAATGTAAGAAATTTTTATCTAAGTTCTTTTAGCCCATGAAACCAAATGTCATTATTAAACATATTTTCAGGTGCTACACATCTTGAAAGACAGCTGGATTTATTTTTGAATTAATATAAGCCCAATTAAAATCAAAACATAAATTTTGCATTTTTATTATTCTATTTGCTACATAAGGATTTAATTTTATAGGATTTGTTTTATTCCATGCTAAAACTATTTTTGAATAAAATAAAAATATTTCATTTATTTTTGACTTTAGTAAATCATATATCTTTTCTGTTTAATGACATAACAATAAAGCACTATTTAATTCTAATTTTGGAATTGTTAATTTTTTATTAACAGGTGCAATTCTGGACTTAGAACAGAGTATGTTTACATGAACTTACTTACACCGTAAGAAATTAGACAGACATGACAATAACCGACTAATTCTATTTTTGCAGCATTAACAAATTGTAAATCCCGAACATTTAAAATAGACATATTTGCTAAACCTTTTACAAAATCTTGCCATAAATTCAACAAATCATTTGGCCTAATATCATCCCATTTTAGTTTATTAACCCACAATTTTTGCATTATGACTTTTGTAGTCACTAGTACAGGACCGGCTAAACATATTGGATCATAAAATTTGCAAATAAAACTTAATACCTGACGTTTTGTGACACAACTATTATTATCACTATTGGGTGAAGAAATTTTAAATGTCTCAGACCTTATGTTGTAAGACAGACCTAACGTTTTTAAAATTAAGTTATCACACAACTATTATTATCACTATTGGGTGAAGAAATTTTAAATGTCTCAGACCTTATGTTGTAAGACAGACCTAACGTTTTTAAAATTAAGTTATCTTTAGTAAGTTCAATTTCCTCAAAATGTTGTTTTTCTGATGGAATATCTTTTATAATTGACAAGCCATTAGCACTCCATTAATGCAATTCGAAAGAACCTAATTTTAGGATGTCAATTAATTCATTTTTAATTTTATGGTTTCTTCAATAGTATCACAGGATATCATCAACATAAGTATTATGTAATAAGGTATTAGCTGCTAAAGGAAATTCTTTTTCGCGACTATGAGTAAGTGCAACCAGATATCTGGTAACTGAATATGGAGACATTGAATAGGTAAATTGGGATTATCTCTCCATAAAATATTTTGTAATGGTCGATGATCGGGATGTACTAAAATAATTCGATACATTTATTTTGTGTCAGTTAATAACATACTTATAGCTGCGGAAAAGAATTAAAACATCAAACAATACAACTCGAAAACGTGTTGTTTTTTATCTTTCCTTATAATAGGGTGATGAACCATAAAATATACAGAACCATTATCTAAATTATAATTATTTAAAGCAACAATTGTATAGTGTTTTAATTTTATATGTATGTATGCAAGTAAAGGTTTACATGTGCCAGTGTGTTATATTATAAATAAGACTAATTATTCTAATAACTGTAAATGGACTTTTTGCTGGTGCATTTTATATTTATTATTCATTGTTTTAATATTTAAGTTGTGACATATTTCTATACAATTTTTATATTGTCAAATGGAGAATAAAACTAAACTAAACTAGTCATTTATAAACTCACTATATTGATAAAATAATTCTAGCTTAGCTTTAAACCTGTTTTCCAAATTTTTAAACCTTTTATAGGCAATAGAAAATTAATCTCCTAAATTTAAATCGTTCATTGATTGCTTTAATGGCAAACAAACTTGAAATTTATTATTAATTATTTGAACAGACTCTTGAAATGTTGACTCACAAGCTTCCTGTTCATTTAAGTATCCAGAAACAACTTCTGGCTACATTGTTTTCGTATTTCTTTTAATTTATTCAACTGCTTATTCGACATAATGAATTACTTAGATATAAAGAAATTAAATAGAAAAATATCAGTTTCAAATAACCGTAACTATGCAAAATGTATACTATTTATATAAAATACAAACGTACAAATAACAGAAGACCTAAATACCCATGAAGTCTTCTGCATTAGATAAGAATTCCTGTTCTCCTTGGACTGCAACTGCTGTTGGAACTGCAACAATATACGGCGCTACTGATGCAACCAACGACTGGAACTGCAACAACCAACGACGCAACTGCTACAACCAACGAATGCAACTGCAACAACAACGACTGCAACTGCTACTGGAACTGCAACAACTGCCGGGCTCTAGATGATTCCTGCATTATCATTACTGCAGACTAGAACTGTGCTGAGTAGATATCACAGTGAACTGCATTAGACAGGTACAAGTTTTCTCTGCTCAAAATCTATCAGCTGGTACTAGAACCAATGTTGATAGTGCTGCCATCTACCACATGTGCCTCGTGGCATAAACTCGTATCGCATCAAAATCGCGCATTACCTTGACGCACAATTTTGGCCTTGATAAATTTGCGCCGAAGAATGAACGCTGACTGTTTTTTTGCAAAAGTTTTTTCACACATTTGTTACACTCTTTTTTTTATAAATATGTGCTTTAATTTTCACTTGATTTTATTTCATGTAATCACTTTTAACGTAATTTATTTTAATTATTTCGATACCTTTATAGCAACTATTTCTTATTTTTAATGCACGTGGACACTCATCCATAGACCTCTTCACTTTTCACTTTTTCACATAAAAGTATGAGGCTCGATGCGACCAACATGTTTGAGACCCAACATGTGCGGGTTTTCTTCCTTTTGTGATTTATTTGTTAACTAGGTATTACTCTATTTTAATAAAATATTTTGCACTAAGGTTAATTTCACTTTATTTTACTTCATAGATGGTTACTGGTTACATTTTAGCAATTATTGTTGCACAATATCGTGCATAATCAATATGAGCGTTTAACGGACTGTTCCGTGTGTCGCACCAATATCCTTGGCTGGATATATGACCTCGGATGAGCGGGGTCGAGAGGGATTATCTCTCTTTACCCACTTCATCGCTGTAGGCCCGGACGCCTCGTAGAGGTGGGTTCCTTATCTCCGGTCAGCCTCGACCGCAATCGCGGCCGATGCCGGCAGCTCGAGGAACCTCCTCCTATTCTGGCAAGCCCCGTCGACAAGGGCTTATCTTCTGGCGCTCTTCTGTCTTCTCTTCTTTCTTCGCCGACTCGTTAACCCCCGGGGGTAGTCATGTTTTGGTCGCGGCGCGAACGCCTCCGACCAGGTAGGGGTTTGGGTTAAGTCAGGATTAGCACTGTGGCTCTAGGGAGACGCTAGGTCGAAGAACCGTAAAGGCCCTATCGTCCAGCGTCGCGGAAAGGATAGGGTAACGGCACCCGCCTAGGCGGGCGCCGGGGTAGGTTAGGGAAAAGTCAATGTCTCTTCGTAGTCCTATTCTTGACCCTGGCGGTCCTGAAACAGAAGAAACGTCTCAACTTACCCCGCGTCCAGGAGTTGAAATCTTGGCCGCCTGTACCTGGCGGCCGCATCGGGTCGGTAGTCCACCGCCGCCTGGATCAGCTGGTTGCTGTGGACTTCTGCGCGTGCGAAGGCAGCTTCCGCTCGCGCTTTCATCGTTTCCAGGGCTGGCGTGAATCCCAGATCCCGGCGAATATCGCTGTTGCGGACGAACCAAGGGGCCCCCGTCGCGCAACGCAGGGCGATATTCTCGACGGCCTGCACTCTGTTCAAGTGCGTCTTCGCTGCGTATCCCCATGCTGCTCCGGCATACGTCAACTGTGGCTGCAAAATAGACTTGATTAACCTTACCTTGTTGCCAAGGCTCAGTCGGCTGTCCCTACGGAGTAACGGGTAGAGTTTCGCCCTCACAAATTTGCCTTTGCGAACCACTTCGTTGACGTGTGGCTTCCAGGTCAGCTTTCTATCTAGGGTCACCCCTAGATATCTGGCTTCGTCGGTCCACTGGATGTCCTCGTCGTTGAACGTCACGCGGCCTCTCGGCTGTGCTCTGTACCTACGAGAGAACATCATACCTTTGCTTTTCTCCGCGTTAATCGCCACCTTCCAGCGGTTACACCAGTCCTCCAGTCTGCCTAGCGCTCTCTGGAATCGCCTCGTCGCCATTTCCGGGTTAAGGGAACGGGCTAGTATGGCGGTGTCATCGGCGTAGAGGCACACGGAAGTGTCCTCCGTCCTGGGTAGGTCCGTTGTGAAGATATTGAACAGGTGCGGAGACAGCGCGGCGCCTTGGGGGACGCCGGCTTCCATGGGTCGATAGGTGGACAGGGCCCCGTCCACCTTCGCACGCAGCTCTCTGCCACTTAGGAAGGATGCCACCAGCTTCACTAGGCTAAGTCGAGCATCTTTACGATAAGCCCTGTCGAAGGCCTTGGCGACGTCCAAAAAGACTGCTCCAGTCGATTCTCTGGTGTTGAAACCTGCGGAAACAAGTTCTACTAACCTGAGAATCTGTTGCTCCGTCGAGTGGCCACGGCGGTACGCAAACTGCTCGTCCGGGAGGATTTGCAGTTCTTCCGTGGTCTCGTGCAGTCTGGCCAGGATAACCCTCTCGACTACTTTGCTCATTATGGGCAGGAGACTGATGGGCCTGTAACTAGAGGGGAACGTTAGGTTCTTACCTGGCTTAGGGATGAGAATCACGTCGGCCTTTTTCCATCTCCTAGGAAACCTGCGCAGTCTCAGGATGGCGTTGCAGATATTCAGCAGCGCCATCATTCCCCGGTGCTTTCTGAGTATCCTGTTCCCGATTCCGTCGTGTCCTGGTGCTTTGCGGGGGTTCAGGTGGCGCAGGATATCCTTCACCTCCTCCGGAGTAGCGGGTCTGATGGGTTCTGCATCGGGTAGGCGTCTTAGACGCCGCACACGGCGCTCCACCTCGTCGGTGTGGTCCTCGTCCTCGTCGTCGAGAAGGTTGTCTCTACACTGCAGTTCAAGGCTGTCCGCGAAAGCTTCTGCCTTGTCCCGCTTGGTGTAGACGATCCCGTTCTCGCCGTGAATCGAAGGTATCGGACGGCGGGGAGCCCTCAGCGCCTTCTGCATCTTCCACAGACCTACGTCTCCAGGATTCAGCGACTCCAGGTGTCTATGCCACCGCTCCTGGTAGAGTTCGTCCAGGGCGGCTTCGACTCTCCTGTTGAGCTGGTTGGCGACTTGCCTATCGCGCGGGTGGCCGGTTCTCATGGCCCATCGCTTGGCCGCGCGTCTCTCCCTGATCTGCTCCTGCAAGTCAAAAGGTAACTCACCTGCATAGTCCGCGCGTCTCCTTTCCGTCCTCTCGGTGGTGCTGCTTTCCAGGGCGGTGCGGATATCCGTCTCAAGGCTCACGACTGCTGCCTCGAGGTCCGTTTCGTCCTGGATGACAGGGACGAAACCGCTCCCAGTCGATCTGTCTCCTAACGACGGTTGCCTCGTCGCGACGCTCCTGCCCTAGCTCGAGCAGGATAGGCGAGTGGTTCGTGGAACCCTCGTGGCGCGTCGTCAGAGCGGCCTTCATCGGTATTGCCTTGAGCAAAGCGATATCCAGCACGTCCGGCCTAGCTGCTCCTTTCTGGAAGGTTGGCTCATCGGGTCCGTACGCAAGCACGTCGTCGTGGTTCCGCAAGAACTGCAGAAGCACCCTGCCTCGAGTTGAGGTGGTCGTGCTGTTCCACTCCGGCGATTTTGCGTTAAAGTCGCCGATGGCAACCGTACGCGGCCATGCCCCCATGACCGCCTCCAGGTCGTCGTCCAAGAGCGGGAGAGATGCTGACTGGTAACAGGACACCACGGCGATGTCTTCATGGCGGGTGCTCACAGAGACTGCCACGGCTTCCATGTTCACCAGCTGCGGGACCTGCAACATATGGTGTTTGATACCTGTTCTGACTAGCAGGGCGACTCCTCCTCCTTGTCTGGCCGGCCGGACCCTACGATACGTCACGTATCCGAGCATCCTGGCGGCCTGTGCGTCCCTCAGCTTGGTCTCTTGGATGGCGGCGACGTCTACGTCTAGACGCGGCAGGAGCTCAAGCAGGTCGTTCTTCCTTCGCTGGAACCCGTCGACGTTCCAGGAGGCGACTCTCAGGGACTGCACTCTCGGAGGATCTGCCATTACTCCTGTAACAGAGATGGCATTTTAGTGAAGAAGGCGCGCATGGCGGAGTACATCTCCTCCATTCTCGCCAGCGCGCTGACGAAGTCGGAGGGCGTACTCCACGCCTTCAGTTGCTACTGGGGTTTGGGGGCCCCCTAGGCGCCGCGGCGGGAGCCTACTTTTGCTTCGCGGCGTCGGCGAAGCTCTTCGCCGCCGTCCCCTTAGGGGGTGGCGTAGACTTAGCTGTTTCTGTTTCGGCTGCTGGCTTCGCTACTGTCGCAGTCCTCCTTCCAGCGGTCTTCTTGGGGGCCTGGGGGCAGCCCCTGTAGCTGGCGGGATGGGGTCCGCCGCAGTTAGCGCACTTGGCCAGCGCCTCCCTCGGCTTCTTGCATTCGGCCGAGTAATGACCCTCGCCGCACTTCACGCACCTCACCAACGCGGTGCAGCGGCTCTGGCCATGGCCGAACTTCTGGCAGCGGTGACACTGGGAAGCCAACGCTGCCGCCTTCTGGGGCTCTACGCGTACTACCAGGGAGCAGCACCTTGTCATCTTCAGGATGCCCTCTTGGTCTAGCGGCACCTGCACCAGGACGAGGGGCATCTGCTGCCTGGTCCTCGGCTTCGTCATTCGGGTGACGCTCGCTGGGGTGAAGCCCTGGCCTCGGAGATCCTCCTGGATCTCCTCCAGCGGGGTGCCGCTGGGGATCCCTCTGACTACTACCCTTAGTAGCCTATCCTCTTGGAGGGAGTACGTGTGGTACTCCTCTCCTTTGGCCGCCAGCAACCTGGTGAGCCGCCTGTGGTCTCCCGCGGTGGCAGGATAGATGGCCACACCCTCTCTAACCATCTTCGCCTTGGCGAAGTTGATTCGTTCGTCCTTCAAGAGGAGCGACACGGCGGTCCACCGTTCGCCCTTTCGGAGGATGACTGGCGGGATTTTCTGCGGCTTTTCAGCCTCACCCGCGGTGGAGGTGGTGATGGCGGCGGTGGCGGCGGCGGCGGTGGTTGCGGCGCTCGTAGAGGGTCCAGAGGATGGCGCTGCCTTCTTTACCATCTTGGGCTCCTCGTCCGAAGAGCCCGCGTCCCCTGAAACAGAGGAAGAAGTCAACTTTTTCCTTTTACCACCCTTACCTTTGCCGCTGCTGGTGGTGGTGGGTGGGGCTGCGGTGGGGGCGGCTTGGACTGGCGACTCATCCATCGCCTCGGGGGTGGACTGGCTGGGAGCTCGAGAGCCAGCCGACAGGTTCCTTATGAGCTCCTCTAGGGCACGATGACGGGCTTCTGCCGCTTCTTCGCGGGCTTTCACGGCCTCCTGGTCGCGGAGTCGCTTGGTGAGATCGGCGATGCTCTGCCTGAGCTGCTCGTTTTCGGCCCTAAGCCTGTCCATCTCCTCGTAACGGCGAGAGAGAATTCGCCCAGCGTGGGATAGCGGGCTAGACTGTCGCAGGAGCTCCCTTCGCTGCCCTCGCTGGGGGTCGGTGTTTGCGATCGGGATCGCATCGCGTCGTCCTCCTCGACGCCGTTTACTCTGCTCGACACTCCTGAAACAGAAATATCTGAGATCTCTCTGCCTAGGCTGGAAAATCTCAGACGGTCAGGCACACCGAATTCTTTTAAGAATAGCCTTTAAAAAGACTAGAAGTTTGTCTTGTAAAAGACAAGGTTTTGTGGGGCCTCCACTTCACTGTGCGCACACACTGGTTTGCACTACTTTGCCACTCACTCGTACACTAGTAGGGCAGTACCTACTCGCGTCGCTGCTGCTTGTGGACTTTCCGTGTGTCTTCCTGTTTGGGATAAAATACTAACATTAGAAGGAAGTGACGTCAGAATCCACAAAGCGCGCATGGCAGAAATTTAAAAATATAACTTGTTGCAATATTCTTACACTCTCCCTCAAATCTCTTTAATTTTTTTTTCAAATTTAACTTTTTTACAAAATTATTACACTTATCATAACTTACGGATTTGGTAAAAACATCTGCTAATTATTGTTCTGTAGTTCAAATGTAATGTAGTTTTACAATACCTTTGCTAAGTCTAATACAAAATGTTTTTTAACATCTATGTGTTTATATCTCCTATTATTTTCAACATTCTCTAGCAATTTAATTGTACTTTGATTATCTTCATACTATAAAAATAGTAATGAAAAATTAACTTCTAAATCAGCTAATAGGTTCTCAAGATGCAATACACATGGCACCTTTTAAAGTAATAAGTAACTCCGTATTTTCTACCTATAATATTTCCCTTCGTTGATTTGCCCTTTTTCTGCTAGCTGTACCAACATTAGTTCCTTAAATTTTCTTTTATTTATTAAAACCTTTTTGTTTATATAGAGACGAGTTGCTGTTGAGCATACCATTCTATTTCCTTGCCCTTTGAACTTGACGATATTGAACAAAAAGTAACCGATCTGAATTTGTCTTTTTGTAAAGTAGGAGTAGTTTATGTCGTATTACTAGTTTTTAATTACACTGAATTTGAGCAATCTGTTTTTTTACGAACTCAATTTTTAAATTATCTTCTGATAGATAACATTATATTTACTGATACATTTTAAAATTTTATTGATAGGATTTTTCAAGTACTTAGTATATTCTCTTGCATCTAACAAATTTGCAAACTATCGAGTTATAATGTTTAGCAACATTATTGTTCATATCGTAAAGCAAACTATCGATATGTATAAGGAACTAATTTTATGCAAACCTGGATGAATTAAGTATGTCACTTCGAAATTAAGAATTTCACTTGTGAAATAATACCTTTATTTGATATAATTATTAGTACAATATAATGCTCTAGTAAGCTCTTGTTTCACGTCTGGCGATGAGGGATCGAGTTTTAATATTTATAGAATCCCTTATCGCGTCATTACAACAGAACATAAAAGAACAGTGTATAACAAATATTGTTATGCTTATTGTACATGTTGATAACAAAATATAATTATATACAAGGTGGTCGCGATGTAATGGGCCAAAATTCATGACTAGATTCCTGACGTGAAAATATTGCGATTTAGACAAACTCACCTTAGCCCAAAAGTTGATACTTACAGAGATACAGGGTGTTTAATGCAAAATATTATTTTAGTTTTTTCTTATTTATTTCATAATAAATGCTCATATGGAGATGAAATTTTGGTGTTAGGGGTTTTCTGGGGCGAGAGATTGAAATATATCCATGGTTTGCTTGTAGCTCATAGAGAGCGCCACTTGCGCTAGGTCGAATGCGTTGAAAACGACAGAACTTTTTTATCTTTCAAAAATCTAATTCTCAGGTAGCAAATTCTGCTTTTACAACTTCTTTTACACAAAAAAGCTATACTTTTTGATAGTCGCTATCTTGCACCGTTCTCAATATATTTAGCTTTGGTAATTCGAGTAATCAAAATAAGGTACGAATGTCAAAAAGAACAAGAGAAATTGTGATGAACAATTGAATATCGAATATTACAATAAATGTTCAACATGTCCGTCTCCAACTTCAATACATTTATTAACGCGTTCAATGACTGCCGTTTTTTAAAATTCTTGTTACGAAATGATTCGGCGGCATTTTTCTGCCATAGCTATTCGCGGGTGTTTATAGTTTCTCTATAGACAACTGATTTCATGTAGCCCCAGAAACAAAAATCCATAGGATTTAAAGTCAGGACTACGAGGAGGCCATAATATTCGACTCCCACGACCGATCCAACGATCCGGAAAAATGTGGTCAAGATAGTTCCGTACTCTGACAGAATAATGAGGGGGAGCTCTATCTTGCATGAAAAATAGATTTTGCTGTGTATTCAGTGGTAAATCGTCGAGGTAGTCAACTAAATGGTGCTGCAGGAAATCTAAATACAAGTCACCATTTAGATTTAGAGGAAGCTCATGTGGACCCAAAAGGTGATTTGCTATGATTCCGCACCAAACATTTATCTTAAATTCATGTTGGAAGTGACGCTCACTGACTACGTGAGGATTTTCATTATCCCATATGTGCATGTTTCTAAAATTGAATTTTTTTTTTAAGTTCTTACATATCTAATGTAAAGAATGGCTAATATGATAAAGATAATAATGATTATGAAGAGGATCCAGGTGTAGTTGAAATGCCAAGGTATAGGCGTAAACTTCTCGATATGGATTGGTTGTAGTTTAGTGATTTTGTCCTTTGTAGGGTTCTTCTAAAGAGATGTTAGTAAGTGGTACCATAGGGAAAGATTGTAGGGATATATTGGGTATTAAATATGCATTACCAGTGATGATAGGATCTTGGTATGCATATACCTTTTCGTCTATTGAGAAATGGCATCCGATGGACATAGGAACATACAGGGTATCCTGAAACTAATGTAAGATAGAGCAAGAGTATGTTGATATTAGTTTTATGTTGGCTTTAATTCTAGTTTTATTTTAATAAAAGTACAAAACTAAAATAATTTCTTTGTTTCTGCACCACTACTTGAAGTTGGTATTCGCATATTCGCCACCATTGTCACACCAAGTTTTATGTGTTTTTACATTTTTATAAGCTTCAGCTTCCATTATAAACTCCTTTTGGTATTCAGATGCCTCATCTTTAGTTTTTAGCAAATAAACTTTACTGTAATGTGTATAGTCATCGAGGACTGGCAAGATATAACTTTTTCCATCCCACGTTATTGGTTCTATCGGTCCGCAGATGTCAGAGTGTATAATTTCAAGTGGTCTTTTTGCACTTTTTCGTACCGTATTAAATGCTTGTAAACAAACTTCACATACTTCTAAATTATTTATTTCCTTTTTGTTCAATGTGATAGTTCTGTTAGTTTCTTTAGATTTTCTAGTCCCATATGCCCAAGTTTTCTATGCCATAGTTTTAATTTATTTTCTTCCACTAAGTAACTCTCTATTTCTAAATTGTTTTCTGTAATTGCACTTACTGGGAGCAGATTTCTTCGTATGTACAGAACATCATTCAATATGCATGACTCCGTTTAGATTGTTCCTTTTTCTTTTGCTGTCATTTTCTCATTCTTCTTTGCTACGTTTATGCTTGACTGTGTTTCTGTCAAGTTAATGAACATATCTCTTGAATTTGCCATGTGCGATGAGCTTCCGGAATCCACACAAAATATTAATTACTCGAGTTTCCGTTTTCAGTTAGAAAAGTTATTTTATTTCTGTCATGATTTGTTTTCTTTCTATAAAAATAATTCTGCTCGAGATGATTTGTCTTTTTACATATGCTGCATTCTTTGTCATTCCTCCTGGGTTTGTTTCCCTGCTTGTACATTCACGTGAACAGTTTCTTGGAATATGTTTCCACATTTATAACATGTTCTTTCTTCTTTCAATTTTTGTTTAATTTTTATGTTCGTTTTTCTAGTTCTCTCAGTTGTTTGGAAAGCAACTTCACTTTCGTTTTCATTAGCTTTGTTACGCCCTTCTTCTACTAACAATCGCGCTGTTAATTTCTCAAGGGTTCTATGGTTTGTACTCATCGACTCCCGAGCCGTTATGAAATGTCTGTAGTTTTCTCGCAAAGTAGATATAATTTTCGAAATTATCATGTTTTCATCAACTGTTAGTTGTAGTTGTAGTAGGTTGTTTCATTTGTTGATTTGATATAGGTACTGGTTAATGAACAAACCTGGTGAGCTTGAGACTAAGGCGGGGTATAAGTGGGTGCAATAAATTTAAAATACTGAGTTGATCGGTATATTACAGCAACTGATGACAATTTTGATGGACTCAGATCAAAATTAACACACCTGTTATTGATTATTGACTTCAATTATAGTACGTCGGTGACGTCTGAAGCTACGATGCGCGAGCCACTACCACTTCACAGGTTGACTGCCCTCGACTCTCTATTGCTAGGGACTGGTACCTCGTGTCTCCCTTCTCTCCCTTGCATGGCCCATCACACGCGAACTTCCGCGCACTGCACTTCACAAACAACTTAACTTAACACTTTATACATAATGGGGCGCACTACATTTACCCCCCTATTAAACCAAAATCCGAGTCTTAACACTGACATCGGGGAATGGTTTAATACAACAGTAGTGCTGGATTAGACATGTTTTACAGGATTGACAACTTTTTTAATATTAACAATATTGTGAACTCCCACGGAAACTCCAGAAGATTCATCGACTATGTCATAAAAATTTGGGCCTAGTTGGCCTTTTACTATGTAAGGTCCCTCATAAAGCAGGAAGAATTTTTTTATTTCTTTTTCACTTGACGACAATTTGTGTGATCGGATTAAAACACGATCCCCGGTTCCAAAGATACTAGATTATTTTTTTCATTGTGATGACGCCGACGCTGAGCGGCTTTTTTCCGCAAGCTTTCACATGCCAACAATACAATCCTGCCCCGGTACGGCAACAAATTTCAACAACGGATCGGTGCGACTTTTGCCAAACTGAACTTTAATCGAGGCAAATCCAGTGCTTTCATGAATGGCCTGCTTTAGACACCTCTCTACATCTTTCAAACAATAACACCACTTGGTATGCCGTTGGTGGCAATACATTCTAATTAGTCTTCCGATTTGATCGTTCACTCAATTTGATACATGCCCTTACACCTAACACGCGAAACAGGAACCCTAAAGATACATCTATAGTGTATTGTACAATACGTGTAAGCACTCAAATCTGAATGAAGATGACATATTTACCTGAAGAAAATCTTCCATATGACCGTAGGTATCCATATAGATACAAAGCTAATATACATTCCGAATTATATTTGACATCTGTCATATTTCCAATTTTATGATTATCAATATTTTATAGCCGTTATATCACAACGAAAAAAAAAAATAGTTCCTTATATGAGGGAAAAAGTCAGATTTTAGCACTTGCTCTAAAATCTATTGCTTTCCCATGTATAATATTGCACAAATATTTAGTGAAATTTATCAGTTTATGTTCGATTATTTTTCTAGAACCTGCAGATAATTTTGGAAATGTATTCCAAATGGGGGTAGCGGCAAGAGCAGAGTACATTACAAATAATTTTGTATAATAATAGAGCTTATGTAAAAATAAAACTTGTTCTTTATTAATAATTTTTCCACCACTAAATGTTAAACAACAAAAACATATACAAAAATAAAATAACTAGGCTTTCTAATAATAATAAATAATGGATAATTTATTTTTTTAGATATTTTGATTCGTCAGTACTTCATTTTAAAAATCAATCAATACTACCTTGGTCAGTATGTCTACAGACTGTATGAAAAACGTGCCATTCCTCATATTTTTAACAATTTTTTATATTTCATAATTGAAATCGGGATACAGAAACTTAAATTTTTGTATTTCAAAATCGAGTTTATCTTCCTTAATTTTGATAATTCTATCGTAATATTTCTTTAAAATACATTGTTTTTTACTATCGGTATTTTCTTCTGTAATGTTTATTAATTTCTGAGCCAATACTGACAAAGGTTTTGCTCTAAACCTTTGTTTTCAAGAACCTATTGTTGGGATATCAATTTGTGCAGTTGTATCTTCACATAATGAATCATTGTCCACGTTTAATGTTACCGTTTCATATTCTTCAGTAATTTCATTAGGTGCCAAATTTTCATCTTCAACTTCACAGCAAGATAGTGCAAATGCCTTCGTACTGCGTTACAATCTGAGCCCTTTCTACTGTTACACATCTCCACACGTTTAATGCCCTTTCTTCTAAATTATTCAATTTTAATTCGGTACTGGGACCACCACCTCCTGTTTAATTTCTATAGTTTTCTAGCCCTTGTCATTGTTGCATACTTCCAGTCTCTAAATCTCTATATAACACATTTTTATTACGTGATGTTTTTTAATTAAACGTATTTAAATGGACTGTATTAATTTATTTTAACCTTAACACATTGCATGATATACTAATTTTTACAATATAACACCTTACAAAATGAATGCTGTTTCTCTACTGCTTTCACAGATTACTGAACTTAGCGAGCCGAGCGCCTTCTTTCTCGCAGGTCCACCAACCTATCACATTTTGAAGTCACTAACATGCTTCAACATGCCCCCCGCCTTGGAAGCTTTGGCTTTCAATGATAGGAAAGTCTGACAGTAATGGACATAGTCGTGAAAAGGCTCGTTTTATAATGTTTCCATCTCTAGTCTTGATTATAGACACTCACGCAATTTTGTCCTGGCCTTTCACTACACTAATCACTCGACCCAAGTTCTGTTTCTTTAGAGGCACATTGATTTCTTTTACCAACACTAAAGCACCTTCCTGAAGAGTGCACTCGTGTATCTTCCATTTGACACGCCTCTGGAATTCTGAGAGTACTCTTTGTTCCACCTCTCCCAGAAATGTTGTTGAAGTTGTTGTAATCGTTGAAATTTGGATAGTCTGTTTTCAACTATGGGTTTCAAATCTGGTCCCGGAATTGTCATCATTGATTTCCCAACCAGAAAGTGAGCCGGGGTCAATGGAGTTAGGTCATTTGGGTCCGAAGATATAGGACACAATGGATGGGAACTAAGTACCGCCTCCATTACCAAAGAAACGCAAACTGGTCGACTTAAGACCCCCCATTTTACGGGGAGAGACAATACCATTTGCAGAGGAGGCAAAATATCTGTGAGTTGTTCTAGATAAAACGTTCAACTGGAACTCTCATATGGATAAAGTCATCCACAAGGCCAGAATGTCCTTATGGACGTGTCGACGAATTTGTGGAAAGTCCTGGGGCATAGGTCCTAAACAACTATACTGGCTGTATGTGATGGTCATTAGACCCATGATCACATACGGCTCAATAGTTTGGTGGTCCAAAGGTCTTCAAAGGACAGCCAAAATAAAACTCTCAGGTTTACAGAGACAAGCTAGTCTGGCGATAACTGGTGCAATCAGTACCACACCGTCAGCTGCTCTGGAAGTCCTCCTGGACTTACCACCTCTCCATATACTTTTGGAGAGAGAAGCCAGGTGGGCAGTATACAGACTAAAGCAAGCGGCTATTTGCATGCCGAAGGCTAACATAATAGAGCGTAGTGGAGTGCTGGAGGACATAGAAGGACACAGCACTCTATCGATGGTCTCAGATGTTATGCCTACCAAAATCAACTATAAACTGCCTTTCGAGATCCTCTTTCCTCGGAGGGAGGAGTGGGAGCGAGGTGAAACTGACCTCCTGAAGGCGGATAGTTGCTGGTACACTGATGGCTCTAAGACCCCAGAGGGGGTTGGAGCTGGAGTGTATAGTTGCAACCCAAACACCAGGCTATCCGTACGCCTGGGAAAATATGCGACTATATTTCAGGCTGAAATTCATGCCATCGAACTGTGTGTGTGGAAGCTGGAAAAGCTTAGACTCAAACGCAGATCGATAAAAATCTTCTCTGATAGCCAAGCAGCTTTAAAAGCACTTGGATCCTACCGGTGTAACTCAAGAACGGTATGGAACTGTCAAAAGGCTCTGGAGCGGTTAGGTACAAGCAACAGAGTAACCCTGGTTTGGATACCTGGTCATGCGGGTATCCAAGGAAACGAGGCAGCGGACTCGTTAGCAAGGCAGGGTGCCTCTTCCAGCTTTATAGGTCCGGATCCGGCTCTTGGCTTAGCTTCGGCTACTGCCAAAGCAGTCATCGCGACCTGGGCGGAGGAAGAGATAAGGGAGTACTAGCGAGATCTGCCAAGATTAGCTCATTCGAAGGCGTTCATAGGGGGCACTTCGACAAAGAGGGCTAAAAACTTGCTAGAGTTAAATAGACTTGACCTGAAAACTCTGGTTGGCCTATATACTGGGCACTGCCGGTTAAGGAGTCACATGCACAAGTTGGGGCTGGCTGAGGAGGCCAAGTGCCGATTGTGTTTAGAAAGTGACGAATCGGCAGAACATATTTTATGTCACTGTCCGGCTGGAGAACGGACCAGATCTTCTATATTTGGCAAAGTGCATCTCTTGCCAGAAGATCTGGATAGAATCTCACCCAACAAGGTTATTGGCTTCATAAAGAGGCTAAATCTGGTGGGTGAAATATAATAAGTATGTGAGCCACAATAGACCACAGGGTCGCAGTGGAGGGCTAGTTTTTGGCCCACTCACGTAGAACTAGAACTAGAAGTACCGCCTCAATCTGTACCAATACAGTATAGAAATCTTCAAATGTTAGAGCCGCGTTTCCTAAAATTCGAACTAAATGATATTTTGTACTTTTGACGCCGGCCTCCCAGAAACCATCAAAATGTGGAGCATGGACCGATATAAAATGCCACTGAATGTTTTCATTGGCTAACAAATCTGTCAAAGTTTGTGAATGATTACACAAAAACTACCCAAAGTCTGAAGTTCGTTTTTTGTGGCAACAAAATTGGTCGCATTATCGGAATAAATATGAAATGGGCGACGTCGCCGTGATATGAATCTCCGCAGTGCTTGTAAAAAGGCCTCTGTTGGAAGCTCGCTTACCAATTCCAAGTGAATTGCTCGCGTAGTAAAACAAACGAATAACGCCACCCATGCCTTTACTATATATGCACCGCGCCCCCTTTTGTCCTTGATATAAAAAGGTCCCGCATAGTCAACTCCCACACTCTTAAAAGGTAAACCCGGTTGCAGTCGAGATTTTAGTAAATTACCCATTATGGGTTGAAAAGTACGAGCATTATACCTTGAACATTTTATACTACACCTTACCGTTTGTTTAGCTAAATTGCACCCTAGCACTGGCCAGAATGCGCTAAAAGAATGCGTAAGTGCGCTAAAAGTAGTTGAGGCACCGCATGTAATAAACGCCTTTGTTCAAATTTACAAATTAATTTAGTTAAGTCATGTTTAGATGATAGCAATACTGGATGATTTTTATCAAAGGAAAAATTTGAATTTGTTAACCTGCCCCCTACTCTTATAACACCTTGTTGATCTAAAAATGGGCATAAATTTGACAAGCTACTGTTTCACGTGACTGATCCTGTTAAAGTTAAATCTAAGTATTCTTTGTTAAATGTTTCAAGTTGTGATATTTTTAGAGGAATGTTAAATGCTTCATGAATCTCTTTTGTTGTCAATGTCCCAACTCTTCGAATATGTTTAGTACTTCGACAGTTATCGATAAATCTTTTTGCATATGCAAATGCTGTTTTTAATGTTGTCAAACTTGAAAATCTTTTGAATGCAAATAATTGACTCGGTTGTGTAGATGTTAGTAATGCCTTAGAAATAATTGTAATTTCCACTTTTGTGATAAAATCAAACGAAAACCGGTACTTCTCCAGACTTTTATTTCAAACGTAAAACACATACATTTCTCTCAACACCAACCATCGAACTCGAACCCACACTCCTATCATCCTTCTCAGAATCAACCTCTCTGTTCCCGCACTTTCTCTTCTTCTTCTTTCACTTCCGCTTACTTTTCGCGGGATATTTAAATTCAAATTTATTAGCGCTAACAGTTCGGCCAATCTGACTTAAGATCGTCTCGATCTGTTTAAAGATTTTGACGCATACATATTCATACATAATACAGGGCATAATACATACTTAATACTACATAATACATAAGGATTTTCATAACATAACATGATCATAAGTAAACAGTTTATCAACAAGTAAAATAAGTCTCAACCCAGTAGCTTCATAGCATAATTTGCAATAAGATCATAATCATAGATAAAAAACACTAGCTAAACAAATACCAAACTAAACATAAATACATAAACTGGACATAAATACATAAACTAGACATAATACAAAGTTATTGTGAAGGTCAAAGTTTCATGTTATTAGCATCTATAGTACCCTTAAATGGTATATGAGTTAACTGAAATTCTGGTGGATCCTCTAACAGATATCTATCATTCATTAAAACTCTCTTCACGACATAAGGACCCTTAAATTTGGGAATAAGTTTCTTATTGACTCCAACCGTATTGTCTGTATTTGTAATCATAACGTAATCTTCTTCTTTATAAATTGTAGCTTGTTTATGTGTCTTGTCATAATATTTCTTACTGTAGTCTTGTTGTCTATGTATATTCCCTGCTGCTTCTGTTCTAATACCTGATAAGTCTTTTTGCTTTCCTATTTTTTGTTTTTCGATCAAGAATTCTCGTAAGTTATCGTTCATCTTTGTGATTTGTCTAACCCCAAATAAGAGTTCACTGGGAGTTTTCTGCGTCGTGGAGTTGACAGAATTATTAAACGCAAATTCGGCTACATGCACTATTTTATCCCAAGTATCTGTCGAGCTACATAATTTCGCTAACATCGGCGCCAAAGACCTATTTACAACCTCAACCTGTCCGTTTGCTTGCGGAACCCCAGTAGCTATCAGAACTAATTTGATATTGTAGTCCTCTGTAAACCTTTTAAATTCAGCAGATGAGAAACAGGTGCCACGATCTGCTATTATACGTTTTGGTGCACTATATGAATTAAAATAATTTTCCATATGCTTGGTAGTCTCTTGACTTGTTGTGGACTTACATGGGTATAATCTAACAAATTTTGTAAAGGCATCTATTACTACCAAAACATGTCGATGATACTGTCTTGATCTTTCCAAGGGACCAAGATCGTCAATATGTAAAGTTTCGAATGGGCACATTCCTTTTGCTATATTGTGTAACAAACCTTCTTTTTTACCAAATTTTGGGGAATAGGCAATACATTTCAGACATTTATCGATAAAATCTCTAATTTTTATTTTCATGTTTGGGAACCAGTAAGTTTGTATGACATATGCTAAAACCTTTTCCACACCCAAATGCCCTAGTGTTTCATGGCTTGTTCGTATAACGTTATCGGCCATTTCTTCGGGAACACAAAACAACAACTTATCTTCATCCTTTCTATACACGAGACCATTTCTTAATTCATAATTTGGAATCTCAGAACGTCGCAATTGTTCTTTTTTTGTTTCTTATTTTATCATCACTAACTTGTTTTATACCCAATAATTGTTCAAATGTAATATCTTCAATGACCATAATACAATGTAAACGACTTAATGCGTCAACATGATTCATTCGTTTATTAGATGGGTGCTCTAAGACATAATTAAAATTTTCAAGATATACTACCCATCTCATTATTCTCGGGACAAGATCTTTTTTATTTAAAGTTAATTTGACACTGTCACAATCCGTGATTATCTTAAATTTTATACCATGCAAATATATATAAAATCTTTTCAATGAGTAGATAATACATAGAAATTCTAACTCATATGATGTATATTTTGACTCAGTAGATCTTTTACTGAAGAAGAAAATCGGATGCATCTTACAATCACTTTGCCTCTGCAATAATATGGAACCAAATCCTTGAGAACTCGCATCACAGTGTAGCTCTGTATCTGCACCAGGGGAATAAATACTTAGAACTGGTTGAGCCGCTAATCTATCCTTCAAATTTCCAAAACTTGTTAATTCCTTTTCTCCAAATTTGAATGATTCACCTTTTCTAGTCAAATTATATAGAGGTGAAGCTACAACAGAAAAATTTGGAATAAACTTCTTTGGACTTCATGTACATTTCTAGGAATAGGATAAGTACTTATAGCATCAGTATGTTCTTTACTAGGTTTGATACCTTCGGAACTAATCTCATATCCCAAATAATTAATTTTGCTATATAAAAAGTAACATTTATCAAACCTTAAATGTAACTTATTTTGTATAAGAACTTTGAAAACCACTTTAATTATCTCCAAGTTTTCAGAAATAGTAGTCGTAGCGATCAAAATATCGTCAATATAAACTAAAATTTTGTTACAATCAATTAAATCCTTAAATACTAGATTTATATACCTCGTAAAAGCAGCAGGACAGTTTTTTTAAAGCCAAATGGCATTTTCAAGTACTCGTATTGGCCTGTTGGTGTAACAAATGAGGTATATTTAGTCGACTCCAGATGTACAGTAATATGATGAAACGCACTTTTTAAATCAAGACAACTAAAATATTTCTTATTACATAATTGATCCAAATGATCTTCAATTAGAGGCAATGGGAAATTATCTCTCAGTGTGTACTTATTAAGTTGGCGATAGTCAATGCACATTCTTAAAGCATTTTGGTTTTTCTTTTGAACTAAGACAAGTGGACTAATATATTCAGAATTGCTCTTTTTTATAATATTTTGTTCTAATAAATCACATACTATTTTCTCTACCTCACCTTTTTCAAAAAATGACAAACGTCTTGGTCTATAAGAAAAGGGGACATGATCTGGCATTAAAATAATCTTAAAAATATAATCAGTAACTGGTTTTTCAGGCCTTTCAGGTTTTAGATACTCATCTTCAAATAAAGTTTTAAATTTAAGTTTGTCATCATAATCAATTTTAGAATCTACATTAATATCAGGACATTCTATTTCTATTTACATTATTTCAGATATCTCATTATTACTATCTTATTTTTTCCTAATGACAACATCATTTTCTCCAAATATAATACTAATGTTGGGACATGTTTTTATAACATCTCTTCCTAATATGGCTGGACAAGACATAATATCATCAGTAACTACATGAAACCTTATACTTAATGGTACGTCATTAACCTCAACATCTTTTTGAAAAATTCCTAAAATCTCTAATTATGATTTGTTTAAGCCGGCATATTTTTGTTCAGGTTCACAAGGAGTATACTGATTACTAACATATTTTTTCTTAATTAAACTAATAGGTGACCCAGAATCTACAAGAGCATTAATATTATATTTTACAATACAAGAGTCTGTTTGAATATCAAATTCAACATTTGCAAAATATGGTTCAGAGTACTTAACTTCTAATCCAGTCTCGGCTGACATTTCAACTACGTTTGTTGTTCTCGATCGAAACGGCTCACCTCCTTGTTCTTTCTTAGGACAGTTCTTGATTTGGTGAGATGTATCCCCACACTAGAAACAGGAACCTCTTGCCCTTTTGGGCTTGGGACATCTACTTGAAATGTGACCCTCTTCCTGACAATTAAAACACTTCACTGGCATTATCTGCGGTGTAGGATGGGTTGCCTGCTTTCCTATGTTCTCTTGTTTTATACTTTGGCTTGAAAATCATATAAACTGGCTATTCCTACTTTCAGCAGGTCTGCTGTGTAAGTTTAGTTGCCTACATCTTCTCTCCGAAATCATCCTATCGTAGCCAATTAGATCACGATATAAATCATCAATGTCTAAGTGAGTTTTCGATAAAATCATAGACGATAGCTCTCTTGAAGTCAGACCAAGCTGCTTGCAAAGTTTAATCTTTTCATAATAATATGAGCTTATATCTTCTTTTGAACCTTGCTGTCTTGAATTCATTGTCGTCCATAATGATGTAAGGTTTCGATTGTGAATGAAAGTATTTTGAAATTTTTCACGAAACTCTTTCCATGTATGTATACAATCCTTTTTCACTTGGTACCAAGAAAATGCTGCACCCACTAAATGCGTACGGGCAGTCTCAAGTAGAAATTCTTCTGGCCACTTGTGTAACACTGACGTGCTTTCAAGGCACTCTAACCAATATTTGCTTTGAGAAAGATCTTCTCCACTGAAGTTCGATATAGATTTTGAAAAGTCCGGCATAATATTATAATTTCTTATGTTCTGTTCTGCAGTTTGGCTGCGCAATAATTGTTGTATTAGCACTGCATTTTGCTGCATAACAGTATTCATTGTAGACAGTATTGCATTCACATCAGTAGCTTGACCACCTGTTACATTTGCATTACTTTGATAAAACTGTTCAAAGTTAGATTGAGGCACTGCACGGTTATTTCTTCCGTTATCATCATTAAACTCGTTGCCGTTCTCCATGACAAGACAAAATGGCGTTTCCTTAACGTTCTTAGCAAAGTATCGTCTTTTTCTACAACACTAACTTCACGGGAACCTGGAACCTGCAACCTGCAACCTGGTACCCTGGGAACCCCACACCTGAGTTGTTATCTCCACTTTTGTGATAAAATCAAACGAAAACCGGTACTTCTCCAGACTTTTATTTCAAACGTAAAACACATACATTTCTCTCAACACCAACCATCGAACTCGAACGCACACTCCTATCATCCTTCTCAGAATCAATCTCTCTGTTCCCGCACTTTCTCTTCTTCTTCTTCTTCTTCTTCTTCTTCTTCTTTCACATAATTTTTGTCTAGTAAATTGATATCTATTGAATTTAACTCTAAGATTGGCCATTCTTGTTTGTCATTTAATAAGAAGTGTGGTCCAAACCACTACAAACTATTATTTATAATATCTTTTGGTAACACTCCTCGCGAAACCAAATCAGGGTTACATTTTGTAGGTACGTGTCTCCAGACATAATGATCAGTATTGTTTTGAATTTCTGCGATTCGATGTGCCACAAATGATTTTAATGAATTTGGTTCTAATTTCAGCCAGCACTATCGTAGAATCTGTCCATAAAAAATAATTCTCGAAATTGAATTGAATTGAACGTGTTACTTGCTTTATTAAACGTGATAATAGTACTGCTCCACAGAGTTCCAATCTGGGTATTGTTGTAGGTTTTATAGGAACTGCCTTTGATTTTGCTACTATTAAATGAACGAAATTTTTCCTGGTTTTATCGGTTGATCTAACATAGATACACGCTTCATAAGCAAAATTTGATGCATCTGAAAAACCATGTAATTGTACGGTTACAGGGTGGTCACATACAATCGTTCTTTGAATTGAATTTTTTAATTATTATACATCGGCCACTCAGATTTAAATTTATTCCACATTTCACTTAACTCGGTAAATAACGTCTGATCCCAGTTTAAATTTTCTTTCCAAAGTGTCTGCATAAACATCTTAGCTTGTATGACGCATGGACTAACTATTCGAGTGGATCAAATATTTTTGCTAAGCAAGATAAAACTGTCCGCTTTTTTATTTGTTCAATTTTATTTAGATTTATCGAAAATGTTAAATAATCTGATTCACTTAACCATAATAAACCCAGCGTTTTTACTTCCCCAAATTTATCTGACAAGAATTCTAAACTTTGCTTAGTATAATTCGTTTCATTATCTTCGCTCATATTGCAGTTAGACCGCCATTTACGAAGTTTAAAATTACCCTGACATCTGACTGAAAGAATCAGTGCAGACGCTGTTCCGTATGTCACCGTGTTCAGTTGAAATGTTTTTATATTATCCTCGGGTTTTTCACGCCATAATAATGTTTGCCAGCAACGTTGTTCCAATTTTATAAGAATCTGCCGATATATTTTTTTATATCTGCGGCAAGTACAACGTTGTGTTTCCTGAAACGAGTTAAAATTGCTACTAAATCATTTTGAATTGTGGGTCCCACCATTTGCAGTTCATTTAACGATCGCCCTATACTAGTACGCGCTGATGCATCAAATACTACGCGCAATTTTATTATCAAACTAGTAGCGTAAAGTACCCATACTCTTCTATAATTTCAGTCATGTGATTCATTGTTTCATATTCTTTTAAGAATTACGCATATTGTGTACGCAAATTCTCATCCCTGCATAACCTTTTTCCAAATTTAAATATTGCTGTATGGCGTAACCTTTTGACTACCCTAACAGTTTCAAATTTTCTTTGAATGGAATGGATACTACAAATCTGCCGGTTTCATTGCGCGTAAAATTTATTTTAAAATGATTTTCGCATTTTTTTTCTTCCGCTGATTGCGGATAACTTGTTAAATATTCCTCTAGCTCCCAAAACTTTTCTAATAGTTCTTGAATATTTGCGACTTGATTAAAATTGCATGTAATCTTTTGAGTAATCGTCGCTATAGGTCCCGATATAATCCAACCTAATTTCGTTTCTTGTAATGTAGGCCCTTTTCTCCTATATTTATTTGCCCGCTGCCTAAAAGACTCCAAAATATATCGGACCCTAATAGTACGTCTACTTTTCCCGGTATATCAAACTGCGGATCTGCTAATCTAATGTTATGTGGTATGAATAACGTTTCTCTGTCACACTTTATATTCGGAATATTTCCAGTTATTTTATCTAAAACAAAACAATCAATATTTGCTCGGTGAATCTTATTCGTTGATATCATATTGATATTGCACTTGTATTTTATGTCCGATGCTGCGTTATTTACTCCCGATATCTCTAAACTAATTCTACTTTTCTTCAGATTTAATTTATCACAAAACTCCTTTGTTATAAAGCTCGATTGCGACCCGTTGTCTAATAAAACTCTGGCTATATGCTCTTTGCTGTTAATTTCTTCAATGTAAACCTTTGCCGTTGATAATAATATATTTTTTGCTAATATGTGGTGCGAATTTATTGAATTAGCATTTCCCCCCCGATGTTGCGTCATTAGTTTGACACACTGCCGCTGATGGTGATGTTGCTTCATCTACACCGCCTGACGCTGTAAGAGCGATGACACACACAGCGGTTTGTGTTTTAAAACGATGCAAAACACACACATCGGCAATTGTTGACTGGCGGTTGAGAGCTGTCTCGACACGTCGTCTACTCGTAGAAACGCGTGCGGTTTTATTGCTGAGGCGGCGCTTGTTTACATTATTTTTTACACACATCGCTTTATCCCGCGTTCTTCGACAAACGCAACTACATAACAGACTTTCAGTATTCAAAATAACTTTGAAAGAAGGGTTACAGTTCATAGAGGCGAATCTCGATGTAGAAAGATTAATAAGCGAAGTACAGGATCGTCCAGCATTATGGGACATGACCCAAAAAGATTACAGTGATAGAAATAAAAGAAAACAGTGCTGAGAGGAAATTACCGAACTTTTTGGTTCTGGGAGTGATCTGACTCTGGATGATAAACAAAAATTAGGTAAGTATTTCTTTTATTATTAGATACAAGAATAGCAATATTTAAATTGAACATAATACATGAGCTCATTTGTTTGAAAAATATTGTGCATATTTGTCTCTGGCTGACAGTGCACTTGCATTTCCTTTATTGCGTGTATAAGGTTGTAAACGTTTCATACTATGACTTTGTCGTATATGTGTGTCACGAAATGATTCCTCACGCGTTCCATCTCTTGTCCTTACAAAATTATGTAGTACATAGGCAGCTTTAATCATACTATCAGCAAAATTAACGTCAACATCTATGGGTCACACATTGAAACATTCGCCATTTGTTCGCGAAAATTCCAAATGTACATTCAATGTATCGTCGGTCAATGGATAATCGGTTATTGAAAGTTTGTTTATCTTCTGTCAATTGTTTTCCGCCGTACGGTCTCAGCAAGTTTTCAGACAAGCTTCGTCGCCTAAATTTACATACGGAAACTTTTCACTTGAATTTGACAAAAAAATGTGGTGGTGGAATTCCTAACGAACACATAACTTATCAAAAAGTGTCGAATTTTTGAAAATTCCAGCATCACTCGATTTACCGTAGGATCCCACTTGTATGTACGTAAAGCAGTAATTGGCGTCGCACATGGCAAATAACACTGTGGAAAAATAGCCTTTGTAATTAAAATACATGGAACCGCTATTAGGCGGCTGTTTAGTTCGAATATGCTTTCCATCGATAGCGCCGATGACATTAGGAAAGTTTGCACATTCTTCGAATCCTGCTGCAATCTCTAAGAACTTGTGAGTAGTAAGTGGAGGTATAGTAGCTTTAGCAAGGGAAAACCATATTGCTTCACAAACTTTAATAATGCAACTGGCAGTCGACCTTCCTACCCTAAATGTATAGTATAGTTCAGTTAGCGAACACCCTGTAGCCAGATATCTGAAATAAATAACTAATGTTACCTATATGGACATCACAAACAGTTTAACTTAAACCAGTTTTTAATAACAGTTGCAAGACTTACAAATGTAAAAACTGAATACACTTCGTTATAAGTGTTGTTTCATACATAAATTACCCAAATATAACTGTCTTTATTTACAGGAGACACATTGCATAAAAAATGGAAAAACATAAGAGACCGGTTTCAAGAGCGAAAAGGCAAGAGTGGAGACGGAGCTCGCAAAAAATGTCCCTACATGTATTCGCAGCAACTGGAATTTCTAAGGGACACTGTGACACCAAAACGAACAGTCAGTTCGTTAGATCGTACAAACGCTGAATCCACATCAGCTCAAGAAGAACGTGAAGAAGAAGAAGAACGGGAAAACGATGAAGTAGAAGACAAACTCCAGGAAGCGTCTTCAGCCCGTTCTTCTGCATCAAAGGTTTTACGTATAACAGATTTTATGTTCATCGGACAGGTACGAGAACAGAGCAAAAAGTGTCAAAGAGAAAGAAAACATTGAAGACAATGATAATCGCCACTTTTTGCTGTCTTTGGTGCCAAATCTTGTATCACTACCACGACATTTAAATACAAGTTGCAGAATTGAAATTATGCAGTGCATCAGCAAATATGAAACTATGAGTCAGCAGAATCAGCAACAATTCACATATCTACCAACATCTCACTCACATCCAGGTCATCAACAGTATAACCTCCAGCAGCAACATCCATCGCAACAACCATACCACTTGCGCCGGCGCCAAGGCCAACACCATCTTCAGCCGAATCATCCGCTGCATCCTATATTTCTAATTTTACCGACGAAAATGATTCACAAGTAACTAATTACTAATTATTACAAAAATTTTTTTGATGATAGTTTATTTGTGGTGTGTAATCCATTATTTTTTTATCCGTTTGAGTTTATTTCCTTAGCATGTTTGCGAAAAACTCATAGAAAATAGAAAACTTGCTTTCTTTTTCTGGAAGAAACATTTTGTTATTTAACTACCTGCATTACAAAATTATAAATAAAATAATATATAGATAAGATTTTCTTTAATTTACCTTAGAGTTATGACCAGTCTTTCTTCCGGTGGAATACAATTTCTCATACGAGTGTTTTTCTTGGTTATTTTGTCTTTTATACAACCAAGTAGTTCGTCGAACGAAGCCATTGACATACGAGTGAAATTAAAAAAATTTTCTTCGTCTTCTCGTACTTAATATTGCTTAAAAATGTCCTTTAGTTACGCGGTCATTTACAATTGGATGTATCCACATTCGTCGATTCCTTCTGATTCTTCTTTTCCAATGCTAATATAACAAGTCCAAAAGTACTACATATTTTAAATCGTTGTCCATTCTGACGCTTGGGCACAGTCGTTTCTGTTTCTGTCGCAATGTTGTGAACTTTCCACGGTTGCTCGGCTGCCGAGCCGAACAAAAACAGCTGTGTGTGTGTGACCGGCGGATCGGCAGGCACAAACCGCTGTGTGTGTCATCACTCTAATAGACTGACTGTTTACTTGTGCTTGTACTGGAACCCCCGTGGCATTTCCGTCGTTCACCCGCTTTGTACTTTCATGCAATAGACTATTATGTTTAATGTTACATATGCGACATCCACTAAAACGGCATTCTTGACAATAATGTCCTTTTCTGAGACAGTTTAAACAAAGTCGGTTTAATTTCACGAAATTTAGTCGCTGAGGCACAGAAAGTGCGTTAAGCGCTTCACATTTATACGAATAATGATCTTTTTTACAGCAAATACATTAACATTTATTGATTTAACATTTTCTGAATAATTAGCAAGCACAGTTTTATTATAACCTTTCTTTTTTGTAAATCGTTTTTCAGAACACGCATTCGGGTTATTTTCAATAGATTCTAATAGATCGGCTCTATTTTTCAAGAAATCTTTTAAATCTTGCAAACTTGGTACCATATTATTTGATTTATATTGTTCCCATTCACGTGAAGTTTGCGCATCTAGTTTACCTGTAATGATAAAAATTAATAATGTACCCCAGTAGTCCGTGGGTGTACCTAATTGTTCTAATGCCCGCAAGTGTTTCGAAAATGTATCTATTAAACTGCGTAACTTAGCAGAGGATTCCCTTTGTACAGTAGCCAAACTAAAAATTGTCTTTACGTGATTTTGTACGAGTAACCTCGTTATACCTATCTTTAAGAAGATCCCATGAATATTTTAATTGCTCGAAGTAAATTCTAATGACTTAATTATTTGCGCTGCGCCTCCTACTAAAGCCGCTCTCAAATAATGAAACTTTTGTATGTCATTTATTTGTTTGTTTACTCTATCAATTGCGGGAACTGATACCGATCTCTCTGCCCTTTCCGATTTTACACTATTTGATACCTGTAACTTTGACAAAATTGTTTTCGCCAATGATGTAGGCTCATGAAATCGTGTTTCAAAGTTTTTTCTTTTGGCGTATTGTTCTGGGAGGTCGTCGCGATATACTTACTCTATATCATTTTGAATTTGCTCAAAATCGTGTAAAATTTGTTCCGCTTTATCACATCGTTGTTTTAATTCCGTAATCTGTATTTCGTCTATTTCTTCTTCCCACGCATATTTAACCTTTTGTGCGAATTTATTGAATATTGTTAACCTAGCTTTAACCGAAGACATTTTTATTTTCAAACTAGATTGCCATTGTACTGTGTAACTGATACAAATTGATACGCAATACACAAATACTGGATAAAATGAAATATAGGAAGACTCACTACTGGATTTTTTACGCCTTTTTTCTTTTTGTTACCATTCCAATATAATGTAGACTGCCGGACCTCCCTCCTCTCTCTTATAGCATTTGTCTTAACTCTACACAGCGCAGCACATGTACAGTTGAACACTTCGTTTGCCGACACCTGGGTAGTTGCTTCGCATCGAATAACTCACTGGTCCGCTCCAATTCCACCGGTTAAACGCTTTTCAACTCTCGTAGCTTTTCGAATTACGCCTTCACATTCAAAGACTAAAGACTAAATAATATTATAACTCTTCAACAGCTCTCCATCCCAACAAATTTGGAGTTGGTCTTTGAACTGGTTGAGGTTGAGCGCCTGTTAATCTTGACACTATTTTGACAGATCTCAGCTCAGTTGGGAGATTCCATTCTGCGTCCCCGCTGGTAATAGTACAAGAGATGGTGCTTTGATTTGCGTTAACGCTAATATTAGGATATGGATATGCTCTGTAATAATTATGCGTAGGTATCAACATTAACTACCATAATCCCAATCGTTACCAAATGCAACTTGTACTATTCATTTGTTGTGTTTTTAGTTCTCTTTCTTTTCTTGTTTTCACTGCAACCGATAAAATTAGCATAAATAATATTTTTTTTTATATTACAAAGATTTCATCATACCTCATTTATTTTATAATAACAGATTTATAAAATTACAATTTCGCTTTTGAAGGACATTGTCTTCTAATGGAGGAATACTCGAAATGTGAGGCCTAGACCTCTTGCCTATGCCAACAAAATGATGAATGATATCATACAAAAAAAGAATATACTTTTTCTAAGAATGATATTGATAATGTGAGGTTATATCAGATCGTAAGAAACATATTCGTGAAGTTGCAGTAGTTTATTTGCACCATTGTAACAGGCTGCCTTATAGAGACAAACGCAGAATTGCCATATCTTCGAATCTATAAATGTTTCCGTTACAGATTAACAGTAAGCTAGAGTTCTGTAAATTTTATAGAAAACGCAAACCTATACCTATACCCTACCTATTAATTAGAGTTAATATAAACTTGACAACAGCCTTTCCTTATCTTTCTAAATGCCCACAGTAATCTAATAATAATTGTTCTCTGTTTAACATATATTGGTCCACAAAAATATTGAAATATACAGGGTGATTCGAATTTTATGCAGAAAACTTCAGAGGCAGATAGATCTCATAACAATAATAGGGTTTTGGTTTTATAAACATGGGTCTGCAACGACAACCAGATTTTATTTAAATCAATTACTAGATTCTTGTTTTCTACAACTTCATCTTGTATCTCTATAAAAGGAAGCCATTGCAGATCTATGTATAAAGCAAAACCATTGACGCACCCAGGGAGAGCAGGAATTCTTGCTGCATGTAGCAAAGTTTCAGAAAACCACAATTTCACATACCATACCCGTTTGTTCAATAAACTGGCTCTCGATATAGGGTACTAAGAACACACTTCCAACTTATTTCTCAGAAAATTGAGGTAAGTTTCACCATTAAGTCTATCATCCGTCACGTAAGGTCATATCAGTGTACCTATTAATGACTATTCCAGCCAGATGTTTATTCAACATTTCTCTCTCTCGTTAACGGAAGATTTTCATCACACCAAAAATGTGTGTTATGAACATTAAAAACTCCTCTTGTAAATCTTACTTCATCGGTCCACAATAAACATTTTGAAAAGTTGTTTCCTTCTCCGTTGCATTTTCTTTTCTATACTATTCGCAGAATTCGGCACGCCTTGATAAATCTTCAGGTTTCAACACGTGTATTTTCTGAACATGATAGGGATACAATCCATGAAGTTTCAATGTTCGTTGTACAGTCACACTGCATACTTGAAATTGTATCGCCAATCTTCGAATACTGGTACCAGGGTCCTCTTCTACTGCGTTTAGGATATTGGGTTCTAAGTTTCTTACCCTCCGAGTTTGGACTCGTCCAACATTATCGTAATGGCGTTCAAAATTTCCATAAGCTCTTAAATGTTGAATCAATCTTACAAACAATTTCTTAGGACGTGTCGTCTTGCACTGCTCTGTTTTCTCCTGACAAAAAATAGGCTATAACCATATCAACTCTTTCTTAATTTGTGTATATGTTTTGTTCATAACATCACATACACTTTACAATGAAAACAAACCTTTATAAGGTTATACACTTACACTACACTAGACACTTAACAAAATACAACTTTAAATTAATACGAATATAAACTTGGTAAAACATAACACTGCACTGAACAAATTCTATTTTGATTTCACTAAAAATTCACACAAAAAACTCGCGAAATTATCTACCGTGTTACGCCCTCCCCCTCATGCGACAAAAGGGAAACTAAATTCAAATCAAAATCAAAACGAAACTGTGGCATATTCAACTCATTGTCATTTGTTATAATATATATAAGCAGACCACTTATATTTCACCTGTACTCAGTTTATATGTGAACATGCATATGAAGGAACAGCCAGTTCAATTGTCGGTCATCTCATCTATGGCATACTGATGAGGGCTAACAAGCCCGAAACCGGTCTATGCCTGGTGGTGTGTCCGACAAGGGTTCTTGGCTGTTCACACAGATACTGCAGGAGTAATTCAATACCGCTCGGAGCATTAGTCCGCGGAGGCTTTCGAAAAGTTTCTTAAATCAGACATTGTAAAACCGCTAGAAACCAAACTGATCTAGTAAATACGCGAGACACTGTACTCACAATGTATGCCAATGAAGCCTGATATGTGGGCACACACCGGTAATCATGGCTGAACATTCAAGCTTGCACGTTGCATTAGTCCGCGGAGTAGTTGTTTCCTACAGTATCATTTACAGATTCAATGCCTCGTCGCCCAGGGCGAGAGGTCTGCGTTAAGTACCTGCTGCAATGTATGTCGTTTCCTGTACATCGAGCCGCTTAGGCCGAGCCGGAAGTAAGCAGACCACTTATATCTCACCTGCAATATAAGGAATATTTGAGTCGTATAGATGCAAAACCCGCCAAGTCACTTAGAAGCGTTTTCGAGATAATCAAGAAAATCTTTCAGAAAGCAAAGTAAACTATTTATTAGATAACTTGTATTTTTATAAAATGCTCGGATAGTTTCTTAGTAAAAAAAAGTAGTTTTTAAAAATCTAGATGCATTAGATGTATTAATATACGATATTAAAAAAGTGACTTGGCGGATTTTGCATTTCAACGTTAGAAAATTATTCGAACACTTTTTGTAAAGTATGTTTATTTTTAAATTAACGAAACAAACATTGGAAATAACATTACAAAATGTCTTAAGATACAAAAAAGAAACTTTCCTTTTAAAGAAACGACACGTTCATAAAGTTTTTTATTAATCTAAACCCTTAAATCGATGTCTATTCCAAGAGCATCATTATTTTGGCAGCAAGCAGTGTCATAAGTATCTTCCAGGGGCATTTGCATGGTTACTGGTTCTTGGTCAATCACTTCCTTATAGAACCTTAAATTTGGCAAAAGTCTCCACTCATCCCCATAATGTTTACTCAACAAATTGGCTATTGATGTCGCTTTCTGAGGATCTACACTTCTTCCCACCTGCATAATATCAGGATTTAACATAATTGCTGTTTTGCCACGTTTAAAAATGCCTTTTGAAACTCCACAGTCGCTTCTGTAATTTACTTCGCCTCGTACTTTAATACTGCTGTCCATCTTATCCAAAATAAATCTTTTGGCACAATTAAACTTAACTAAGTAGTTACTTCTTTCCACTTATAAGCATCCCAGTCTTTTCCTAGAATCTGAATATAGGAAACTTCACTAATTATCTTATAATATTCTTCTGGGTCTGTAATCGCGGGATTGTTTTTCACTTTTCGTTCAATTAGCCCAAATACTCGATCGGGAGGCATATAAGAATGTCCGACCACGGGAAAATGAATTCAATTTTTGAAATATGTTTTGGAGCAACTCTATAAAGCCACGCAGCGAGCATTCCAATAACAATTGAGTTTTTATTTTGCCCAGCGCATCCATCAGCAAAGAGACGAACAGTGGTAATCTCTTCAGAAAAGTTAAATTTTGAGAGAACGTCAAAGAGGGCAGAGGCTATAACACTGGAGTTTTTTGGTAAATGGTGATCTGTCCACAAGTATGAAGTTACGTTTTCAGGATTTAACTTAGTAGATGATGACCCCTTTACAACTGTAAAGTTGTACAAATCGAATTGTTGTGAAAAATAAGCTGACTGGTCGGCTAATTTGGGTAGAGATAGATTTTTCTGGCAATCAAATGAGAAACACTGAATATTATTGCCATCAGTTTTAAGGTACCAGTAAAAAGCTTGTGCCTTTAGCTTATGTACCCTGTTAGCCAGCATAAGTTCCTTTCTTACGTCTGAATTTGCCTCAGTCTTTAGCTTTTCTTTTGTTTTTAGACAATCTGAACACATATCTGTCTGAGGTGTCCCAAAGCCTATGTTGTACTGACTTTTAACATAATTTCTAAAGAAACATTCTTTAACTTGTAATTTCCCATCCACTGACTCATTGTACATCTTGTGCAATTTTCGGATATTCAGCTCACAAGGTAAATATTTTCTAACTATTGTTTTACTTCGACAATAATGAGATTCCGAGCAAGTCAGACTCTCTATGAATGTTGATATTGCACCCTTCTTATCGTCATTTTTACTCTTTATTCTGTCACCACCGCGACCTTCTTTTGGAGGAGTCCCGTTTGCCAAAAATCGCCGCATTACTCCCTGGACTCTGTCCTTTTTTATATTTAAAATACTCAAAAAAAATTGACGACAAACTTTCGCCCCTTTTCCATCCGATTTCCGAATGCTATATTTAATTGTAATTGATTTCTTCCCTCTGGTATTGTCTCTAATCCTGGATTTATTTGGTTCGTCAGCAGTACAATACTTATGTATTATTGTATCTTGATATAATTTATTCTTTTTTTTATAAAATAGATCGTGAAACGCCTTTACGTCGTACATTTTTAGAGTTTTACATTCCAAATAATTCTGGTGTTTGCAATGTGGAATTTTTGGAAGGTTTTCTGCCCCATATCTGGAGAAAAACACAAGGTACAATTATTATCATGTACCCTAAAAACTTACAATGAAAATAAACTTACAATAAATTCTTTCGAACTTGTCTCTTATGAGTTTCTGTCTGTTTTTGTTTTTTTCTGCTTTTATTTGGCGGTGTTTTCGTTAATTTGCTTTCAAATAACTCCATTCTGCACTTTACAATATTAAAAAACCAACAACAGTCTGCACTATAAACAAACTTCACCAAACTAAAAGCTAAGTCAAGTGCAAAGTCAAATAATATGCATCTACTCTCGTCTACCGCCAAAATGTCACGTGATACTCTCCGACGCGCGATTGGTTAATATTGACTTGGCGGAATATGTACTTGAATGATTGCTGTAGTTGTCGGGTTTTGAACTTAAACGTGAATTTAAAAGCGAAAATAACAATGATTTTGGCGGGTTTTGACAAGAAATGGCCATTGGAATACGTGCAAGACACAATAAACTATCAACCGCTGGCAATAACTCATTTTTTGTATTTTCTTGACTTGGCGGGTTTTGCATCTATACGACTCATTTAGATACCTACATAATCAGTCAAGAAATATTTAAATTAATTTAATTTCTTCAGTTGGCTGATAACTTCCAAAAAACGTTGAAATAATATCGGATTGAGACGTAACTGAAGATCTTTGTAAACTTTGATATACTTGCTGTTGATGTATTGTACCATAAGTGGTTGGATGAGAGTATTCATTTGATTGCAAATAAGGATTGTAGTAGTTACGTGGATTGTCATATCATTATTTGCATTACCAATTAGATTTGTTGGTGTATTGGCTAATGTAGCAATTTTGGTATGTCCATCAACATTGCCCATTTCTGCTTCAAACAATAAATCGTTTATCAGTTTTTCGGTATATAATTTTGTTTTCTTTGGTAGTGATCGCAACTTAGCTGCGACATGTCTTTCAAAAATGTTAAAATCATCATTATTAGTAGCATTGTTACGTAGCCTTTCGCCTACTATAGTCAATACTTCGTCGGCTTGGTGTTCAGCTTTAGTTTTCCTTTGTAAATTTTGCTTGTAGCTGATGATATGTACATGGAGAACTTATGTGCTGGTTACGATCACTGTTACAGACGAACTTGACATACATCTTGTAGGTGGACTCACCAGTGATTCCAAGTCATCGTCTACATGTTTAGTTCCTTGAGTTTCCTATAATCATAATATTGTGTTCTTTTTCTTACAGTTTCTGTCGACAGAAGATGAGTGGATACAAATTGCTAAAGACTTTGAAAACAAATGTAATGTTGTGAACTGCGTGGGAAGTCCGCTGGAAGTGGTTCATACTATTTCAATTATAAAGGGGCACATAGCTTGGTATTACTTACTGTAGTTTCTGCTAATTGTGAATTTATTATGTGTGTTTTGGTATAAATGGGCGCATATCTGATGGAGGAGTTATGGAGTACATTAGCTTCTACAATAAAATGAAGAATGGACAATTATCATTGCCAAGAAAACCAAATAATAGTGAAAAATTGTTACCTTTTGTTTTTGTTGGCGATGAAGCATTCATCCCTCGGGCAGATTTTTTGAAACCGTTCAGTCGCAAATATTTAAATAACGATGGAGGAGTTATGGAGTACATTAGCTTCTACAATAAAATTAAAAATGGACAATTATCATTGCCAAGAAAACCAAATAATAGTGAAAAATTGTTACCTTTTGTTTTTGTTGGCGATGAAGCATTCATCCTTCGGGCAGATTTTTTGAAACCGTTCAGTCGCAAAGATTTAAATAACGAAATAAAAATTTCAATTATCGTCTGTCGCGGGCAAGAAATAAAGTTGAAAATGCCTTTGGCATATTGTCTAATCGATTTCGATTATTTCATACAGCTATTTTTGTTAATTTAAAAGCAATTGACAATATTGTAATGGCAACCTGTGTTCTGCATAACTATTTAATCAGAAGATGTACTACTGTATATTCACCAGATAATAATACAGAGAAAATGCGGATACGGGCTCTATTGAATTGGGTGTATAACCAACTAATTTAGTTCGCTTACAACAAAGTCATAACCAAAGAGTCAACAACGATGCAAAACAAGTCAGAGAATGACAGTAAAGAATGGTGCACTAATTTCAAGGAATTTTATAAACAGTTTTTGATTTTTCAGTAGTAAATGGGACTATATAATAACTGTAAGTTAGAGTTTTCATACCTCTCCTTCATTATCAGCTTCTTGTTCGCTTCCACATTCGCCTTCCCGATTTTCAACCAAATTGCTGACCGATTCTCGAGGCATTTCCTGATCCTTTCTAAATAATAATAATAATTCATAATACCATAACATTGTGTCTCATATATTTTGTCTGCTCCTGCACCTGATCGTTTTGAATCTTCTATTTTATTCATTTCTCTTCGGAAACTGTCGCGTATGTTATTTATTTTAGCTGTTACAGTTTGTTTTTTTGTTGCATTCGGTTCAATTTCTTGTAATTTTTTAAATAAAACTGAATATGCTGCATCTTTTTGATTTCGATCTTTGTAGTCACTACTTTTGGTTTTCCATAAACAAGGAAAACTTTTATAAAGTTTAATAAAATCTGCCGTAAAGGCTTTCGAAAAGTTTCTTAAATCAGGCATTGTAAAACCGCTGGAAAACAAACTGATCTAGTAAATACGCGAGACACTGTACTCACAATGTATGCCAATGAAGCCCTGATACGTGGACACACACCGGTAATCATGTCTGAACATTCAAGCTTGCACGTTGATGAATTCCAGCCGTGCCAGAAAACTTGTGCAACGCATATGTTTGCTGCTTTTTGATCATACACCGGCAAACATCAACGCGCAAGCATGACACACATGAATGACGCACATGCATGCTAGTCTATGGACACCTTAACAGGTGCGTATAAAGGGCGCCATATACAGCACATTCACGTATGCAAACATCGCAAGTTATAGTAGTGTTTTAACTTATTTCTCTTTTTTATATCTGTATATTTTTTTACATAAAACGACAGTAGGGTATTTTCAACAGTTGTAAGTCCCCCCCCCATCACTTTCATCATTTTATTAAAAACTACTTTGGTAATTTGCAATTGTTATGATAATTCTAGTAATTACTTGAGATTGGAATTCGAATCTCAATATACAGGATTAAAGATGGTATCTCACAACCTGAAGGCAGGTAATGAATTTATGGAATTTTCATAATAGGGGTTTACAATTTAAAATATAACAATATTTACATTAAAACTGAAAATCATTAAGTAGGGCAGGTAAATCCCTTAACATCATAGCTGTAAAAATAAACAAACGGGCCACCTTGTTGCAAAAATTCGGCACCTCTTTTCGCTTCTTCGAGCAACTATTCACCTATAATTTACATTTTCTCAAGATAAATGTATGCTGAGAGTTATGCCTTTTTCTCGCAAAATAATATATTTTTATTTTAAATTTTATATATTTTAAAAATAAAAACAATAATTATTTAATTTTTTATACCTCTATAGTATTTATCTATGCATTTTCATGACTTATAATGTTTATGTTCTATATTAGGGCGTAGAAAAATTCGTCACCGAGCAGGTAGCGACTAGGATTTGATGGCAATTTTCGACAACAACCCCAAAAGTCTGATTTTATCTTATAGATATTTTCGACACCAGATCAATATATTATGTAGTTACGGTGTCGGACATTAAATAATAAATGCTGGTATTGATGGTTGAAGGGATTATGGATTTATAAGGCCATAATAAAAATGCCATATATTATTGCAAAACATTTTATTTGTTGCAATAGAAATAATATAAAACATTAAAACAACTACAAATTAATGTAAGTTTTAGAATTAACATACATACGCAACGATTTATTTGTTAATATTATAGGAATGATATGATACAGCTTTTATAAAATCTAGCCTACTTATTTGTTGAGATTGTAGTTTATCTACCATTTTTTCCAAAAATGCCAATTTAGCCTTTACAGCAGTATTTTTAATTTTCGCTGGTATTTGTAAACTATTTATTTTTACATAGGTTTCCACTTGAAATGAAAATAAAAATAGAGAGATGTGTTGAATAAAAAAGAAAAATTGAACCTCGAATGAAAGAATTCACAGGCATTCGTAGTCCTTGCAATGGACGGATTCTGATTAGCCCATATGTTTGGTGGAAAAAGAGCGTTATGAATAGTAAGTAATCTGCATATATATCAAGTGTTTTGTTTTCAGATTTATATGACATTAAATCATAAACAAAGCAATCTTCAACTTCCACTGGATTCAAACAAGTTAAACCAAACATGTTTTAACTCTTTTCCAATTTCTGAATTTGTATCCCTATATTCTTATATGTACCAGACCCAAAGATTGAATTTTTTTGAACCAGTTTTGATGCAAGTGAAAACGGCAACCGCTAATTTTCACATTAGGCCAAGTATCCAACAAAGCATTATGAATTGCTTTTTCAAAGTCCACAAATATTTCAGATGGCTCTAATGGTATTTGAAATACTTCAAAAATGTTTTGTCCTTCAACAAACAGTATGCTAAAGGGACATAATGTCCGTTTTCCAAGCCATGTATAGTGAACAATTGGAGGAAGTATTTGGTACTGTATGGAAATGTACCATCCACATACAATGTTTTTAATTTACATAGCAAACGAATATTTGTTTCGCATGAAAATACAATTATGTTAAATTGAAGATGGTTTAAAAACAAAAAACTTTCGTTACGGCAAATTTTAGAAGAATAATTACTAACCACATCATGGACTTCTGATATGTTTCTTGGTAACGGACCTGGTAACAGTTTACGACGACAGTTGTAAATGTTCTTCTTTCTTATGACAGCAATGGCAGGAACAGTCAGCGAATCGTCACCACATTTAACAATAGCTGTTCTGATAATTTTCGCAGGCTTCTCAGATATGTCCTCTTCAGCTTTTCTTTTGCATGCATTGGTCACCCCCTTTCTTTCAAGCTTTTGTGGATTGGCTTCATGATTATGTACCAAGTAACTTCTTGTTATGGTGAGGTCATCAGAACCTATTGTAAACACTTTTACGGAACACTTCGTGTTTCTTTGGAAGCACCGCCAAAATACCTCTTCACTTTTCAACACTTTCTGTTTCGAGAAAGTGTGATGTTCCACCAATAATAATTCTCGACCGCGGGAACTTTTTATGAAACTCATTTTTAAATTTTATCCGTACACGTACACAGGTGAATGCCAAATAACAAATGAAAAGTGAATACAAAGGACTCAAACTATATTAAATACATATTATAATAATTTACAACCCTAAAAGAGCCTTTTCCGAAAATTCCAAAGAATTATTGGGAACAACGTAAATATGAATGTAAAAGGGGTACCTAGATTAGCTGCTCTTCATGTGTACAGAATAGACGTGTGTACAACAGTGCAGTATCTGGAAAATATATTGCAAAAACATTTTTCAGAAGTGAAATGTGAACTAATACCCGCAAAATATCTTGTTCTGCATTTAAAGTGAGTCTTTATAAAAATAATTTTAGAAAGGCAATGGATCCCAGTTTATGCCCTTCCGGAGTGTGTATAAGTAGATTTTTTCTATATCAGAAAAGACATCAAACAGTAACTTAATGTTCACACCAAATTTATTACTGTTAAACGCTCAAAGTTTAAACTAAGACACTATAAATAACTTAGAAATAGATTGATCTGACAACAGTTTGAGTATTTTATGTTTTACTGAAGCGCATATAGGTAATTATTCTATAAATCATAGGACTATTGCTGGATTTTATCTAGCTAGTTTTTATTGTAGAACGATGGTCGCAAAGATGGTGTGGCTATTTGGTGTAGGATTAATGTTCAAGTGAAAAATGTTGACCTGAATGCATATTACGTAGATCAACATCTTCAAATTTGTGGTGTATCTTTGAATTTATGTAATAGAACTACTTTGATATTAACATGTTACAGGTCTCCTTCTGGAAATTTAGATATATTTTTCGAAAATATATTTTCTGTGCTTAATTTGTTAATTAAACCAAATATGGACATAATTTTAAATGGTGATATAAATTTATATTGTTCTCACAAGGATAAAAATGTCAAGGATTTTAATATGTTATGTAATTTACTTTTGGCACATAATTTGGTTCCAAAAGTGAAGTGGCCTACGAGAGTTACTTGTACCACTTCAACTATAATAGATTAGATATTTGCAAATATAACAGATAAAACTGTAGCTGTAATGGATAATGAGGTGTCTGATCACATAGCTATCCTTTTTGAGTTCTTTGATTGCCATGAAAATGTTCAAAAATGTAATGCTAGTTTTAGAAGAAGTTATAATGACAGTAACAAGTCAAATTTTAATGTAGATTTAAGGAATGAAAGATGGGCATATATTTATATGCAGACTAACATTGATCGGGCTTATAACTGTTCTTCTAAACAAATTTTTAATAACAATTTTCAAAAAGGCTGGGTTACTAGCGAAATTAAATCGTCCAATTGCAGATTAAAAGACTTAAGTTTTTTGAGAAAGGTACATCGCGAATTCATTGATAATTATATAATCGCTAAAAAGCAACACAAATTGTTAGTAAATAACACTAAATTAGATTACAACAAAAATAAGATTTGCAATTCCAATAATCCTACCAAAACTGATTGGCAAATTGTTTCAACTTTAACAAGGAATTCTAGTAAATTGAAAAATATTAGTTTATTCGATAATTCCATAATCAATGAAGATCCCCTCTTTGTTGCCACAACTTTTAACGATTTTTTTATTACAGCACTACAGGATGTGATTAACAAGATTCCAAAAGCAATATCACATAAAAATAGGTTTATTAATAATGTAAGAACTACAAAAGATAGTTTATTTTTAACACCCTATTTGAATAATGAACTGTTATACATTTTGAAAAATAAATTAAAAAACAAAAAGTCATCAGGATGAGATGACATTCCGATATTTGTATTAAAAAATTCTTTATCTTGTATCATTGAACGTCTGACATTTCTTGTGAATCTCTTTTAAGACAGGTACCTTTTCAACCAGTTTAAAGATCGGTAAAATTGTATCTGTGCATAAAAAATTTGATGTTCATTGTGTAGAAAATTATCAACCAGTTACTTTAACATCTGGATTTTCTAAAATTTTAACAGTTATTTACATCTCTCATGGTATTTCTTATAAACATAAAATAATATCAGATAAGCAGCATGGGTTTATAGTAGAAAAGTTTACAACTCCTGCGATGGCAACATTTTATAGGAAGTTTTGGAATATATTGAGGCCGGCGAGTGCCCTGTTGGGGTATTTTGTGACCTCAGCAGGGATTCGACTGTGTCGATCATAAAATATTACTATTAAAATTGTCATCGTATGGTATTCGTGGTTTGGCTCTAGATTGGGTTAGGTATTTTATGTTAAACAGAGCAGTTTGTTAATATAACGTATTATAAAGATGGAATTGTAAACAGAATAAATTCGGAGTGTGCTTTTCTTAATTTGGGTGTCCCACAAGGTTCCATTCTGGGCTCTATATTGTTTTTGCTTTACGTTAATGATTTCGCTAAAATAGTTGATGATGTCTTAACAATGTATGCTGACGATACTTTAACGTTCATTTTTACATGGAACGTTCCCCTGTATAAGAATCTGCAGTGTAAAATATTATTTATGATAATTACTGTAAATTATAGATATTGTTTTGAGAATTATATTTAAAAATATTTATTTTATGTCACAGATCACCTTAAGCGGCAGGCATTTTGTCTCTATGAGCGATTATATCAGTATCAGAAATATAGGTTAAGAATAATTAATTAACATCAAATCTTATTGGTTCATTCAGGTAGTTGGTCATAATTTATTTCACACACGTGTCAAGTTAATTATCTATTTGGTTATTTACAATCAGTTCAGTACGGATCACATAAATATTTAAATTCTAAGGTTTGTAATAACGATTTCATTTAAGTTGGCACGATAGGTCACCTGTTGAAGGAAACTGATACTCTATGCCCCTTGCTCTGTAGCTGGCACGCGGGTCGAGTGTAATTTTCTAACCGCTGTAGCGCGACTCGAGAACTCCAAAACCACGAGGTAAAAATATGTAATCACATTTTATATGGGTCATCCATCTAAAACAATATATTTTCTGGATTATTTAATTTATAAAATAATAATTACTTTCAGATTTCAAGCATATTTTTGGGAATTTTTAATTAAAATAAGGAATTTAATGCTTTATAGGTTACAGGGTGGAAAAAAACATTCATGTACTAAATTTCATTAATAGGGTCATATTTTAGTTTTTTTATATTCATAGTTAATTGCCAATTTAAGGAAATCGAGTTATTACCAATATTTTTGTCAAATATTAATTAAAAGTTCAAACGGGGGAGATAATCCAACAAGTGTGGGATAAATTGTAAGTAGGGTATAATTTCAGATTTTTGGAGTTTTAATGCTGGGCATACATTAGTCAAACTGGTTCAGATTGGACTTTAGGTCTAAGTTGAAAAAACAACTTTGAGGGACCAATAAGGCGGCTGATAGTGGAGGTCAAGGTTCTTTCGAGGACTACAGAAGCAATTCATGGTTGCCTAAACGGAATGCTGATCCAAGGATATAGACAAGGTGGCTTCTGTTTCGGTGAGATCAACACTCAATTTTTCCTTAAGAACATTAAATTTATTAATCGTACAGATTTTCTTTAGATAAGGATTTATTTGTTTTTGCGATTTTAAGCCATATTGAAATTCTGCAACAATCATTACGTTTTGGTCATTATAATATTGTTTTCTTTTAGGCTAAGATCCATATGTAAAACCACTATTAATTAACTATTTAATTTTGTTATTTAAAACAGTGTAAAGGACAAAATAGCTATTTTTTTCTGAAAATATTAGATGCTTATTAGAATTAATATTTAAAAATTGTTCAGTTTGATATTAATGTCCGAGTGGTAGTTATTTTTTTGACCAACCACAATTTGATAACTCAAATATTATTTTAACGGTTGGTGGCGTTCAACAATTAACATCTAAATAAAATTTATAAAAAAATATTCATACATTTATTCCGAACCAAGGCCTAGCTCACACTATATAACATCTGAGACCGGGCCAGTGACATCTAAAAAAAGGTGACAATACATCTCTATTAAGTCAAGTCAAATGTAATAATATACTTATTGACGTTGCAAATTGGTACTCAGCAAATTCTCTTTATTTTAACGTCAACAAAACTCACTTATAAGATTTCATAATAGGTAGAAGCAATGTGTAGGGCTAAATTTGAATATCAATAACGCTTCTATTACTAACTGTAAAAGCGCTAAATGCAACAATTTAATTTCTAAATTGCATTCATTGTGTTATCTTTTTAGAAATTTGAAGTGTGTACTACCGAGGGAGACAGTCATGAGCCTGTATCATGCACAAGTCAGTTCCAGGCTGAGATATAGCATCATATTTTGGGAAAGTTCTGTGACTGCTAAAAGTGTATTCGTGGCACAAAAACGTATTCTTAGATATATAGGAGATGTAATAAGCAGTCATGTAAAAATTTTTTTAAAGAATATCAGATATTAATGCTTCTGAGTCTTTACATCTTTGAATTATGTGTTTTCTTTTTTAATACTAAAAATAGTTTTCACAAAGTATGTACTTTGCATACATATAAAACAATGGAATACTTTTTGTGTGCCTTATAGCAATTATGGCATTTCTGTAAAATCCCCTTTTGTATTTGGACCCAAGGTGTTCAATAATTTGCCTGAAGAATTAAAAACCATTAAGAATCTTGCTGAATTTAAATCCCGGTTAAAATAATATTTTTAATTGAGAAGTGTATATATGGCATTACTGAATTATTTTAGAAAGTAAGTAATAGTAGCATTATGTATATTTATTGACTATTCCGATACTTTGCTATAAAGTCTTTAGGGAAATAAACGTTAAAAAAATCATTGCAACAAAAAAAGGAACGTACGTTATTTGAAAAAGCATATCACAGCCGTAAAATAAAGAAACGGGCCACCTCGGTCGCAAAAATTCGGCACTTCTTTTCGCTTCCACGAGCATACACTTATAATTTACATTTTCTTAAGATATATTTATGCTGTGAGATGCATTTGTATCGCAAAATAATATTTTTTATTTAAATTTTTTTGTATTTTAAAAATAAAAACAATAATTATTTAATTTTTAATACCTGCGTATTCATAGTATTATCTTCCTATTTACAAATATTTCTGTTTACAGAATTGTTCAAAATAAATTACATTTGTTAGTGGAAAATAAAGAATAGTCGTAGAAATGTCATTAAAAACTACTTTAATAATTTACAATTGTTATGATAATTCTAGTAATTACTTGAGATTGGAATTCGAATCTCAATATAACAGGATTAAAGACGGTGTCAGTAAAAGCAGGTAGTGACATTATGGAATTTTCTAATAAGGGTTTACAATTTAAAATATAACAATACATTAGAACTGAAAATCATTAAGTAGGGCAGGTAAATCCCTACATTTTCTGGGATTAGAATTTGAATTTCAATATAACAGGATTAAAGACGGATGGTATCAGTAAAGCCAGGTGATGAGATTAATGGAATTTTCTAATAGGGGTTTACAATTTAAAATATAACAATGTTTACATTAGAAAATCATTAAGCAGAGCAGGTAAATGCCTACATTTTCATGATGTAACCTCAATGTGTCTATAAACAGCTTTGTATATAATCTCAATGTTCTTGAATAGTGTTGATGAAACAATGCTGGAAATTTACTTCAATTCAAATCAGAATTAATAGCCTATGCTTAAGCGGTACTGGAAACTCTTGATATATTACAATCTCGGGAGGTATCTGATGTAAAATTATTTAATAGTTGCAATAGGATTCTCGACGAGTCTGTGGATCTAGATAACATTTTCCAAGAATTTCTAGATACAATGACATCTTAAGCTTCAGAATTTGAGAAAAAAGATTCTGGTAAGTAATTCTTGGTAGGTAACAAGCGAATGTTGTTTACTTATATACTGTTTTTTATTGATTGGGCCATCGAGGAAATATCGTATGTGGTTGTAAACGTGAATAAAAGTAGTCCATCCAAGAAAACAGTCGCAAGTATAAAAAATCAGAATGAGTGCTGCTTAACAATCAATAGCAATAACATCAGCCTTATATATCCACCAAAAGGTCCAGTATATGATATGTCAACGTACCCACATTTTTTATCTGTTTTAAACTTGGTAGGTATGGATTTTCCGGTTAAATTGAATGATATTTCGAAAAGAACAAGTTAAAATATGAAATTGTAGGTTTCTTACAGTGTTTCTACTGAGGACATTAGGTACTATCAAACCGAACATGATCAAAATTTAGATTATTCCGCAACTGTCTTAAGTCAAGCGGCGGAAATGCGTGGAAAAAATAAATTACAATTATTAATTCAGGCCCTCGAAAAAGCAGTTGAATAACTGGAAAATCTATGCTTAAATCAACGTAATACATAAACCACACAATAATGTCTAATATAATGGGATGTAGTATTAATATAATGTAATTGTATAAAATTATTTTTATAAATTAAATCATTTCATATATGATTATTAGGGTGACCGCAAAAAATCGATGTCGGAATTTTGTTCGTCTGGACCCCACAAAATGATTCGCCTTTCCAGATATTGAGATTTGAGAGCGAAATTTGAGCTCGATTAAACGACGTTAACTATGCCGTTCGTCGCTCAAAGTTTCAAAAAATCCAAATTTTTTTGCCAAAAAGAACTCCAGAACGGTAAATAATAGAAACACGTTTAATATCTCAAAAGAAAGCTAATGTTGTTCTTCAAAATTTATATTCTATACATAATTGTTGCTATTTTAAGTCAATTACGGAATTACAACAGCCTTTGTCCCCAAAAACATGACTTGGTACCACTAGGAGCCGGTATGGGAGTATTCTAAGAATTTTACACGGATTTTTACATAATGTGTCTCGGAATTAACATTTATTTGTTAAAAAGTAGTTTGGAACTCAATTTACAAACATAAAGAGCCTTTTGTTCAAATTTAATTTTTTATTATATGGGGATTACCTGACTAGTTTACCAAAGAAAGACCCGTTTGACAGGTAAAACGGAAGGTGAAACTAATTTCTATTTTTGGGATGGTGATTTTACTTCAGCGTACAACCAACTTTTTATTTATTCAGTTTAGTTTCTAAAGTGCTTTTGAGCTGGTTAGATCGAACAATTTGGATTTTAGAACTCCAGGAGCCATTCATTACACTGAAAAATGTTCATTTTTCGTCGTCAATTGTCTAAAGAAGAAGAAAGTTCTGTCCGTGCCATTTCTGTTTTCCTAGTTAAAATTTATTGTAAAGCTTGGTTCAATGCTCCAAAAGCTCATCTTGCACCAAAGCAAGATTTACGTATTTTGCATAGTCTGCTGGACAATAAAGAATGTGACAACGACATTGCAGAAATAGCCCTGACCAAATTTTCGAACCATTTGTAGTATTTGAATGCAAAGTTGGTGGGATTATCGTTTTTTGATCCCACTATTACAGACGATGAAAAGTTGTTAATGGCTAATAAATTGCTCAGTAGCACAGATGAATCATCAGAGCACGCTGGGGTTGTAAATCCAAAAGTCAGGTAAGAAAAATTAAAAGAGGTAGTTGATGGAGGATTGGTAAATTTACTTACCAAAGAAACGTTTACATTCTTTGACTGATTTAATATAAAAACAGATTTCCTAAGACAACATCCAAACACCTGGCCTGAAAATAATGACTTCCAAGAAGGATTGAAAGTTGTCAAAACAATAAAAGTAGTTAATGATCTGGCTGTTAAATTAATAACCGACTTTAACGACCTTCTGACAAAAGATGAAGACCAAAAGCAATATGTCCTGCAAGTTGTAAGCAAATGTCGAGCATTATATCCTGACGTTTCAAAAACTACTTTAACGAAAGCTCTAGAATAGATTAGCTATTAACTATGTAAAATTATCAACTCATGTAGGTACTACGTCTGTATATTTTCTGTGTCTGTTTTGTATGTATTATTTACCTGATTTTTATATTTTAAAATAAAAAAATATCATTAGACTTATTAGTATTACTTGTTTTTGTATTATATTTCTACTTTAAACTCAAAAATGTACCAAGAAAAGCAAAATTTATCACTTAATAACAAAATATACGAAGTATGATCCTAGTGGTACCAGGTCACGTTTTGGGGGCTAAAGGCTGTTGTAACTCGGTTCGACTTAAAATAACAACAATTATGTATAGAATATAAATTTTGAAGAACAACATTAGCTTTCTTTTGAGATATTAAGCATGTTTCTATTATTTACCGTTCTGGAGTTATGGCTCCATATGTTTTTTGGTAAAAAATTTGGATTTTTTCAAACTTTAAGCGACGAACGGCACGGGTTAACGTCGTTTAATCGAGCTCAAATTTCGGCTATCTCAATATCTGGAAAGGGGAATCGTTTTGTGGGGTCCAGACGAACAAGATTCCGACATTCTTTTACCCTCTCTATGAGATCCGGTCACCCTAATGATTATGTTCAATAAATAATAAATTACATATGTTTTATTTACTGAATTCACAAGTTTAGAAAATTATACAGTTGGTAGCATTTATTAGTAGAAAAAAAATGTATGTTGGTCGTATTTACATATTCGGTTACACATGCGCAGTACAATGAAGTGCACTAGTGGGAGGAGTTCGGAACAGACAGGGGGAGTACCACGCAGATGTCAGTCAGTCTTACCGACAGCTCCAGAAGCAACAGTGCTACAGTGTTTTAGTGCAGTGTCTATTTTGTTATAAATTATAATTATGGGTAGAGGAAGTACAATTCCAAAGAAGGCAACAACCTCCAGGAGGACAACTAAAAGCGTGGGTAAGCTTACTCCCAAATTGACGCCCGAGGAGCGGCGTCCCTTGTTGACAAATTATGGATATCCCAACGCTGGTCAACAGGGGGTGCAGATGCCCCAGGAGGCGGCATCTGCATCCCAGGCGGTGACAGCGCCCCAACCCCAGGCGGGGCCTGCGCTCCAAGCCCAGACGGGAACTGCGCCCCAACTCCAGGCGGCACCTGTGCCCCAACCCCAGGCGACACCTGCACCCCAACCTCAGGCGGGACCTGCGCCTCAGGCGATACCTGCACCTCCAACGACCACCACCCACTGCGACGACAGTGACGACGACATCCAGTGCTTTCCGCCCGCGGACCAAGACGTCATATTGGATTTTATCCGACTCATAAAAAGGCATCGTAAGAGAGATGAGAAGCACCGCCAAATGTTGTTGCTGTTAGAGCAGCTGTTGGTGGTCGAGACAGAAATAATGTCGTTGGAGGAGGATTTAGCCAGGGTGTACAGGGAGAAAACTGAAAATAGGAAAATAATGAAAAAACTAAATAGACTTATAAGAAAAATATATAAAATGTAAATAGTTTGATGTAAATAATTCAACAAAAGTAAAATTGTAACATTTTTTTTAATAAAAAAATAAATTAAAAAAATACAAATAGGTTTCTTCTTTAGTATATGTAAGTTGTATATACAAATAAATATAAATGTGGAAATAAAAAAAAATAGTTACAAAGCTCAACACGAAAAAAAAGATGGCTACTTAAAATGTCGATATTCTCCACATTTAAAAAATGTGAATGTGGAAATATAAAATAAAATTTAAAAAAGTTGAAAGGTCAACATGGAAAAAGTTGGTTACTTGAAGTAACGCATAAAAATATACACAATACATTCATTACAAAACTTTATTTCTTTTATATTAATATTTACATAAAAAAAATACAGAATACAAATTTATAAAATATCTCTCGTCATTTAATAACAACTACATAATACTAATTATAATATATATATATATATATATATATATATATATATATATATATATATATATATATATATATATATATACAGGGTGTCTCGCTTAAAAGTGGAACAAGCCTGTAACATGTCTACCGTGCGACCGATTTCAAAAAACTTTTTTTTGTTGGATACACCTTCAAAAAGTCTATCTTCGACATACTTGGTGTTCTCTAAAATTCGAAACCGTGGCCGACTACGATACAATTTATGTGGCCTAAAAACGGAAAATCATATTAGGGATTTTTTTATTCGAAAAATTCTTACAAATTCTTGATCAGCTCCCTAGAAAACCTTACCAACCAAATTTTCGTTGTCATAGTGTACAGGGTACTCAGGATAGCTAGGGTGTCTCGCTTAAAAGTGGAACAAGCCTGTAACATGCCTATCGTTCGACCGATTTCAATAAACTTTTTTTTGTTGGATACATCTTCAAAATATCTCTCTTGGACATACCTGGTGTTCTCTAAAATTCGAAACCGTGGCCGACTACGACACAATTTATGTGACTTAAATTCGGAAAATCATATTAGGAATTATTTGATTCGAATAATTCTTGCGAATTCTTGATCAGCACACCAGAAGACCCTACCAACCAAATTTTCGTTGGCACATTATACAGGGTGCTCAGGATAACTTGGGTGTCTCGCTTAAAAGTGGAACAAGCCTGTAACATGCCTACCGTTCGACCGATTTCAATAAACTTTTTTTTGTTGGATACACCTTCAAAAAGTCTATCTTCGACATACTTGGTGTTCTATAAAATTAGAAACCGTGGCCGACTACGACACAATTTATGTGACTTAAAATCGGAAAATCATATTAGGAATTATTTGATTCGAATAATTCTTACGAATTCTTGATCAGCACCCCAGAAAACCCTACCAACCAAATTTTCGTTGCCACATTATACAGGGTGCTCAGGATAACTTGGGTGTCTCGCTTAAAAGTGGAACAAGCCTGTAACATGTCTACCGTGCGACCGATTTCAATAAACTTTTTCTTGTCAGATACATCTTCAAAAAGTCTACCTTGTACATACCTGGTGTTCTCTAAAATTCGAAACCGTGGCCGACTACGACACAATTTATGTGACTTAAAATCGGAAAATCATATTAGGAATTATTTGATTCGAATAATTCTTACGAATTCTTGATCAGCACCCCAGAAAACCCTACCAACCAAATTTTCGTTGCCACATTATACAGGGTGCTCAGGATAACTTGGGTGTCTCGCTTAAAAGTGGAACAAGCCTGTAACATGTCTACCGTGCGACCGATTTCAATAAACTTTTTCTTGTTAGATACATCTTCAAAAAGTCTACCTTGTACATACCTGGTGTTCTCTAAAATTCGAAACCGTGGCCGACTACGACACAATTTATGTGACTTAAAATCGGAAAATCATATTAGGAATTATTTGATTCGAATAATTCTTACGAATTCTTGATCAGCACCCCAGAAAACCCTACCAACCAAATTTTCGTTGCCACATTATACAGGGTGCTCAGGATAACTTGGGTGTCTCGCTTAAAAGTGGAACAAGCCTGTAACATGTCTACCGTGCGACCGATTTCAATAAACTTTTTCTTGTTAGATACATCTTCAAAAAGTCTACCTTGTACATACCTGGTGTTCTCTAAAATTCGAAACCGTGGCCGACTACGACACAATTTATGTGACTTAAAATCGGAAAATCATATTAGGAATTATTTGATTCGAATAATTCTTACGAATTCTTGATCAGCACCCCAGAAAACCCTACCAACCAAATTTTCGTTGCCACATTATACAGGGTGCTCAGGATAACTTGGGTGTCTCGCTTAAAAGTGGAACAAGCCTGTAACATGTCTACCGTGCGACCGATTTCAATAAACTTTTTTTTGTTGGATACATCTTCAAAATGTCTCTCTTGGACATACCTGGTGTTCTCTAAAATTCGAAACCGTGGCCGACTACGACATAATTTATGTGACTTAAAATCGGAAAATCATATTAGGAATTATTTGATTCGAATAATTCTTACGAATTCTTGATCAGCACCCCAGAAAACCCTACCAACCAAATTTTCGTTGCCACATTATACAGGGTGCTCAGGATAACTTAGGTGTCTCGCTTAAAAGTGGAACAAGCCTGTAACATGTCTACCGTGCGACCGATTTCAATAAACTTTTTTTTGTTGGATACATCTTCAAAATGTCTATCTTGGACATACCTGGTGTTCTCTAAAATTCGAAACCGTGGCCGACTACGACACAATTTATGTGACTTAAAATCGGAAAATCATATTAGGAATTATTTGATTCGAATAATTCCCACGAATTCTTGATCAGCACCCCAGAAAACCCTACCAACCAAATTTTCATAGCCACATTATACAGGGTGCTCAGGATAACTTGGGTGTCTCGCTTAAAAGTGGAACAAGCCTGTAACATGCCTACCGTTCGACCGATTTCAATAAACTTTTTTTCGTTGGATACACCTTCAAAAAGTCTATCTTCGACATACCTGGTGTTCTCTAAAATTCGAAACCGTGGCTGACTACGATAAAATTTATGTGACTTAAAATCGGAAAATCATATTAGGGATTATTTGATTCGAATAATTCCTACGAATTCTTGATCAGGACCCCATAAAATATTCCCAACCAAATTTTTGTAGCCACATTATACAGGGTGCTCAGGATAACTTGGGTAATATAATGTATTAAGTACATCAACTCTTTAGGTAGGTAGGTAATATGAGTTTAGAATATTATGTGGAATAAACCAAGAATAAAACAAGAAAATGATACGTTCTGTGGGTAAAGCTGACTACGTACGCCATTTTAAAGCGAATCAAAAGTTGCTATGAAGCCTCATTTTCTTGTCAATATTATTATTAACATTTCTCAGTTGCTATTAAAAAACCTCAGAAATTGTGTAATTCACAGTAGTGGCGATTTTTTTCAACTTTGTTTTTTAATGCTCCCTACATAAAGCAACATAAAGGCTGTCGGGTGACCGACCAACTACATATCCGCTTATGAGTGTCAAATTCTCACAGCAAATGTATTGTTGTGTACGCATTGCGGACCATGCTAGGTCTTGTTCTCGTTTAGTGAAGTATCTAATTAATGATTTTAAATCTACACGTTTGCGCTAGTAGGTGGAGGACTGGACTCGCTCGCGTCGCAGTCATCCTGAAAACTTTTTAAAGAATTTCGGCCAGTCGCATTAAATAAAAGAGCTAACAGAAAACAAATTTCAACAGAACATATTTTGACATAATAAATCAACTCGGCACTGAACGGTCCGCGATGCGCCTAGATCACGACCTCTTAGTGCGCTGTCTACTTAACTGAAATACATATTTTGTCTTTGATTTAAAATAGAAAAATAATTGCCATATCAACATTTTTCATAAAATGCTTCATTTTTAAGATGCGTAATGGTGAAGCTGTTAATTTACAGATATATTTTTCTCAATAAGAAAAATTATTATTACATTACTACAAATTTGAGAGGCACTGTAATATACTGTAATATCTGAAACTTTAACAACTTAAATTTCTTATATTTCCAAAATAATGCAGTAAGAAAAAACTATTAAAATTTCGATAGCCCATCGGCTTTTCATTTTTTGCCTTATTTATGAATTATACTGTAGACATAAGATACATTAGTTTTTACTAGCTGCAGTTTATTAATACTGGTTGAAAGCTAAGTACCTACCTTATTTTGCTTCCACCACTTCTTTTGTTATAGTTTTATGTATAATTTATTTATGAGTTTATAAAAAATCAAAAATAGTATTTTTTGTCTTTTATTTCAGGTCTATTCAATATAATACTGTAACTTATTATAATGGTTTACTAATACATTACAATAGAAAAGTCAAAATTAAATATGACCATCTACATCCATATCTATACAGTGTTCGCCTTCTGAAAATAATAATTAATATTGTACTTAGGAATTGAGTCACATGCTCCATACAAAAACCTAAACTTTGATAAATAGGAAATAGATCAATTAACCAAATCATTTTGAAAAAATAAACGAATTATATTCAAAAGCGACAATTTCTTAATTTCAAAATGTAGCTTTTATTTCAAGAACAACTACCTATCCTGTATACTATGGCAACGAAAATTTGGTTGGTAGGGTTTGATGGGGTTCTGATTAAGAATTCGTGGAAATTCTTCGAACAAAAAAATCCCTAATATAATTTTCCGTTTTTAGGCCACATAAATTGTATCGTAGTCGGCCACGGTTTCGAATTTTAGAGAACACCAGATATGTCAAAGTTAGACTTTTTGAAGGTTTATCCAACAAAAAAAAGTTTATTGAAATCGGTCAAACGGTAGGCATGTTACAGGCTTGTTCCACTTTTAAGCGAGACACCCAAGTTATCCTGAGCACCCTGTATAATGTGGCTATGAAAATTTGGTTGGTAGGGTTTGATGGAGTCCTGATCAAGAATTCGTGAGAATTTTTTGAATAAAAAAATCCCTAATATTATTTTCCGATTTTAAGCCACATAAATTTTATCGTAGTCGGCTACGGTTTCGAATTTTAGAGAACACCAGGTATGTCGAAGATAGACTTTTTGAAGGTGTATCCAACAAAAAAAAGTTTATTGAAATCGGTCGAACGGTAGGTATGTTACAGGCTTGTTCCACTTTTAAGCGAGACACTCAAGTTATCCTGAGCACCCTGTATAATGTGGCAACGAAAATTTGGTTGGTAGGGTTTTCTGGGGTGCTGATCAAGAATTCGTAAGAATTATTCGAATCAAATAATTCCTAATATGATTTTCCGATTTTAAGTCACATAAATTGTGTCGTAGTCGGCCACGGTTTCGAATTTTAGAGAACACCAGGTATGTAGAAGATAGACTTTTTGAAGGTGTATCCAACAAAAAAAAGTTTATTGAAATCGGTCGAACGATAGGCCTGTTACAGTCTTGTTCCACTTTTAAGCGAGACACCCAAGTTATCCTGAGCATCCTGTATAATGTGGCTATGAAAATTTGGTTGGTAGGGTTTGATGGAGTCCTGATCAAGAATTCGTGAGAATTTTTTGAATAAAAAAATCCCTAATATTATTTTCCGATTTTAAGCCACATAAATTTTATCGTAGTCGGCCACGGTTTCGAATTTTAGAGAACACCAGGTATGTCGAAGATAGACTTTTTGAAGGTGTATCCAACAAAAAAAAATTTATTAAAATCGGTCGAACGGTAGGCATGTTACAGGCTTGTTCCACTTTTAAGCGAGACACTCAAGTTATCCTGAGCACCCTGTATAATGTGGCAACGAAAATTTGGTTGGTAGGGTTTTCTGGGGTGCTGATCAAGAATTCGTAAGAATTATTCGAATCAAATAATTCCTAATATGATTTTCCGATTTTAAGTCACATAAATTGTGTCGTAGTCGGCCACGGTTTCGAATTTTATAGAACACCAAGTATGTCGAAGATAGACTTTTTGAAGGTGTATCCAACAGAAAAAAGTTTATTGAAATCGGTCGAACGGTAGGCATGTTACAGGCTTGTTCCACTTTTAAGCGAGACACCCAAGTTATCCTGAGCACCCTGTATAATGTGGTAACGAAAATTTAGTTGGTAGGGTTTTCTGGGGTGCTGATCAAGAATTCGTAAGAATTATTCGAATCAAATAATTCCTAATATGATTTTTCGATTTTAAGTCACATAAATTGTGTCGTAGTCGGCCACGGTTTCGAATTTTAGAGAACACCAGGTATGTAGAAGATAGACTTTTTGAAGGTGTATCCAACAAAAAAAAGTTTATTGAAATCGGTCGAACGGTAGGCATGTTCCAGTCTTGTTCCACTTTTAAGCGAGACACCCAAGTTATCCTGAGCACCCTGTATAATGTAGCTATGAAAATTTGGTTGGTAGGGTTTGATGGAGTCCTGATCAAGAATTCGTGGGAATTTTTTGAATAAAAAAATCCCTAATATGATTTTCCGATTTTTAGCCACATAAATTTTATCGTAGTCGGCCACGGTTTCGAATTTTAGAGAACACTAGGTATGTCGAAGATAGACTTTTTGAAGGTGTATCCAACAAAAAAAAGTTTATTGAAATCGGTCGAATGGTAGGCATGTTACAGGCTTGTTCCACTTTTAAGCGAGACACCCTGTATATATATATATATATATATAAACATTTTTCAACCTAAGTATATAGTATGTATCTTAAACTGCTTTTGATATATATATATTTATGTAAATAATATACAGGATGTCCGAAAAGTCTGTAATAGTTCCTTTTCAGTAATCCTAAAATTCCCTGTAGAACAAAAGATGCAACAATATACAGGGTGTTCCATTTAAAAAAATTGACAGTTGCCCATCAGTCTTCTTAACGTACTCTGTATATTTTTCAGAAATCTGAGAACATACAAAAACATAAGCCAGGAGCTTTGTTTACCTGAAAAAAATACTATTCTAGACTCTATATATTATTTATATAAATATACATATATCAAAAGCAGTTGTTTTAAAACACTTACCATGCAAGCAGCCTTCATTGCCATCTCATTAAAATCATATTCGGGGTTTTTTCTTTGGGAGAATAACCCTACCTCGTTTTTTCCGCTGCGCTACTTCTTGTTCCTCTGATTCACATAATTCACATAATTCTTGTTCGGCAGTTTCATATGTTTCTAGTCTATTTCTTTTTAATTTACAACCCATTTGGAACGAAGAATCCTCAGGTATCGAGGTTCCTATTTTAATAGGTTTTTCTGTTTTAATTTTGGGCCAAAAAAGCACCCCATGTTTCTCCCAAGCCTGGGGAACTACAGTTAGTTGCTTGGAACCTCTCTCTATTGTCTCGACTATTTTATACATATTTTTATTAAGTATTTAATATAACAATGCTGCAACAATTTAAATGCAGTTATAATGTGGAACAATGGCCTATATCCATACATTACCTTCTACAAAAAATCACATGAACTACAAACATACACGGCACTAAAAAATATAGAATTTTAAGGTTATGTTTTTAAAATAAACCGTTAAATCGTATAAAGTTCTATTAAAGTTTCGGTACAGTATAGTAACAGAACTAAATTGTTCTGTAAAGGTTCGGTTATTGCATCATTGTAAAACATCAAAATTACCAATACCCTACGTATTTCTATAAACTGTCGATCGATGTGCAGCGTTGCCACTAATAATAACCTGTTTCTGTTGCTGCAGAAGTGGTTTTCAGAGGGTCCAGTTTTCGTGTTCAATTCAACAATAAGATTTTTCAATGTGTGAAGAATCACTTTTAAAAAACATAACCTACCTAGTGTAATCATTAAAAAAGTAGAATTATTGACATAAAAAATACCAATCAATCTAAAGCCAGCTTCAGATAACAACGTAGTGTTGCCAGCAACACTAAGTCACGTGACTTTCAGCCAATGAAATTAATTGTATTCGTTATTGAAGTCGAGTGAAGTTCAAAATTTCCAACTTTAACTATCCAGAGGAGCAACAATTGTACATAACATAACCAACAAAAACAAAACCAACTTTATTAAATCTTTATTTCACTGAAATTAAACTGGTGGTGGGGATGTTGCCAGCAACACTACATTGTTCTCTGAAGCGGGCTTAAAACGTACTACTACTTTTTAATGACCTTGAATATTTGCTTGAAAAGAAACACTATGACCTGAAAATTGAATAATTCTACTAATTTCTTAGGCAACAAACGCCCAATGGATTTACAATTGAAAAAAATATAAGGAACTTTTGTCAGAAGTTTCAAAGCAGAAACAGTAAAAATCATTGAAAATTGTCACCTTATTCCAATCTTTACTGTTTTATTGGGGTTTTCATCTCTTCTTGAAACTATTCTATTCTAATAGTAGGTTGAAAAAATTAATGTAATGTGATAATTTCAGTTATTTTAATAAAGCTAAGAAAATTCTGTAACTACAAAATCTAGAAGTATAAAATAATAAAGTTTGGAATGGTCTAAATTAAATATGTTAAATAATTTCTATAAGGAAAAATCAATTTCTATTAGTGTCAAATAAGTCTTATCTGCCGTAATGAATTTTTCTTTGTGCAAGCAGATAATTTCAATGTCACAACCATGTTATACAAATTTTCTCATTCTACCTACTTTGATCAAAATATTTCATACTTTTACAGGCAAGTCTCTTCAGATGGGGGCCTCTACTACCTATATAAATTATTTTCTTGAGGACATGTTAATACGTGAAAATTATTTACATACTTGGTTGATATGTGGACATTTAAAAAAGAATAGCAATTTAAGTCCCTTATTTATGAACTTCTTTAAATAAGAAAATAAAATTGGTATAACACATTGATTTTTTCATTCTATTTTTAAATGTAAACTTGAATTATTGATATTGACGAAACATTTTTTTAATTATTTTCACATATTAACATTTTCTCAAGAAAATAATTTATATATGTAGATATGTAGGTACTAAGCCCCCATCTGACGAGAACTTTCCGTAAAAGGGCGATATTGTGACCAAATAATAATGGGGAAATTTGTATAACATGGTCGTGACTTATAGAAATTATTATCTACTTGCAGAAAGAAAATTTTATTACGATATATAAGACTTATTTGATTACTAATAGAAATTGATTTGACCATTTCAAACCTTATTCTTTTACATTTCTAGATGTTGAAGTTAAATAATTTTATTAGCTTTATTAAACAAGATTAAAATAATTTAAATTACCACTATACATTATTTTTTTCAACCTACTGTTAGAACAGCATATTTGCAAGATGAGGTAAAAACCCCAAATAAAACAAACATGAACACGCTTCAAATAAATGATAAATAATTATAACTTATTTTCGAATATAGTCAACCTTATGGTTCAAGAAATATTGTAAAACATGACAACACTGTGGATATTAATTGGCATAGATCTGTTATAGTCGGTGCTTACGAAGCATATTTGCTCTATAATCATTGCAATCGACACAAAAATGTCATATTAGGGAGAATCCATATTGGAAGTACAAGATAAAACCTTTCTTTCTGTCGCCATATTGTGAAGAAAGAAAAAATATATATAATTAAAAATATATACAACATAAATAGGTGAAATGATATCAATAATAAGAATTATATTTACTTTCTGACTATTTCATATACAGTTGGTCGCTAAATTCATCAATATAGGAAACATTTTTTTTATTAGATTTCCAGCATCATACGTAAACTGAGGGCGCGTAAAAAAATTACCATTATGTATCACATATTTCACGATAAAGCTTTTTCCGCATTAAAATGTACTGCTCCGTGAACTCTATACAAGTATTAAGTAATTCGTAAAGGCCGTATGACACGGTGTAATATTTCACATAGCTTTTTATTTGATATTATAATTAAAGTGGTTCGTCCCCTATCATACAAGCAAAATGTACAGTTTTCTATATATAAAACTGAAAATTAAAAAATGTTCTATTTATATAAAATTTTGAATACATTTTTATGTGAACAATAATATAAACCTCCAGTGCATCTTTCCCATATCTTTGCTATATTTGCTTAATTTATTGGTTATTGGTTATAATAACAATAATTATTAGTACTAAATACAGGGTGAGTCAGTCATAATGTCATTATTTTTAACCACGTATTCGGGAGGCCTAATAAAGGCAGAAAATCGAAAAAAAAATGTTTACTCGACCTTTAAAAAAATAAACAAATCACCCTATAAAAATCAGTAACACGACGCTCCTGGTGCGCTACGAACTTTCTGATGACGCGCCCGACGACAATCTAATGCCGTATCAAACCATCGATGCCACATCATGTTTACATACATAATATCGTCTAACACATCAGCGTGTTATTTAAATTTACCACCATTTAGCACTCTGCATTTCCCGCATTTATTTCCCCCCAAATTTGTAGGTCATGCCACACATTTGGAGGGGGGATGGAGAGAATACAAGCAGTAAGCAGTAGTTTGTTTATTTCGGTCTCACCTCACGTATTTGGCGTAAATTAACACAACATTCGAAAACATTTATTTATTATCTACATTTGTTTTTATTAACAAATAAATCAATATTTAAGGAAAATTCATTCATGTATCTAGATTAAAAAAAATAGTTTTACTCCTTGTCGTTAAATGACAGTACAAAAACTAGGTAACTAGGTTATTGACCTAATAATACGGTAGGTCAAGATAACTTAGATTAGCGGCGTGCCATTTCCATCTTGGGCAGTTTTCTGTCGACAACACGATGGTTTTTTATTACTTAGTATTTAATCTCGAAACACTTTTCAGCTTCTCTTAATAATTTACCCATTGGGTATATGTTTTTTATGTAATGTACGTAAATGGTTTATTACTCGGTTTATTATTAGATACGTTGGAGTTTTGTTGCAGTCATAACAGCTACATTTGCTCAGAGAAAAATCTGCACGCGAGTATACGGGTATCGTTTGATTGGGCCGTATTTTCTACCGGAAAACCTGAGTGGACCGCGTTACTTGCAATTTTTAATAGAATTATTTGATTATTATTATTTGAGTTTATTGGATATTAACATTTTAAATTATTATTGGCTTAAGTTGAACTTAGCAAGAAAAAATGATATTCTAAAATAGTCAGTACAACATTTTAAATTATTATTGGCTTAAGTTGAACTTAGCAAGAAAAAATGATATTCTAAAATAGTCAGTACAACCGTTTATTTGTGATGTCTAAAAACTAGGTAAGGTACTCTATAGAAAAATATTACAACGTGACAACATTGCATCAGGTCGACATCGAGTTGAACTGTGAGCTGTAAACGACCAAGGCTGTCAGCGGTCAGTGACAGTCTGAAACGGGGGTTTAAATAATGATTTAAAAATATTTTTTTTCGGCGTAAATATGCATTTAGATTTTTTTTAATCGCGTATTCGCATTATACTCATTATTCCCTATCTTCTCTTAAAATTCTGACATTATGACTGACTCACCCTGTATATAAAAAAATATAATTCTGTGCAAAATTTTATATATAATTTTATACCGTGTCATACGGCCTTAAGTGAGTATGCAGGTTGATTAGGTCCATCTTGGTTGTTATTGATCCATCCATATTATTTCTGACATATGCAGCGTTGTAAAGGCTAGTACATATAATAACGAAATTCGCAGTTTTTCTGCGGAAAAAGATGGCTGCTACAAAATGCGAAAAAAGTTGTAATAGTTTCAACTTTTATCCGAATTTCGTTGGTTTGCGTAGTTTGTGTTGTGACGTTTGTGAAAGTTAGGTTATAAAGTGTAAAAATGAAAGTAAAAAAATATTCAAAAATGTATTACTATGCAAGTTATGCATACTACGTTCTACTCTTAATCAGAATAAATTTAATTTATAAGGCAATGAAAAGACAAAGTAAAAATCGAACCTGTAGTGTACGGGACATATTTAAGAAAAGAAAAGAGCAAGGAGACTTTAGAAATCTTATAGCAGAAATGAAACTTTTGGACCCTCAGAAATATTTTAATTATTTTAGAATTAATCAAAATTTATTTAATGAATTACTGTCGAAAATTGGACCAAAAATTAAGAAATGTTACTACACCAAAGAACCCATATGTCCAGCAGAAAGATTAGCAGTTACACTAAGGTAAGTAAAATCGTATGTAAAAGAAACAAATATCTTGACATAATATATATTAATTTATTCTTCTACTAATTTATAGGTATCTTGCTTCAGGAGACAGCATGACTTCAATATCGTATGCCTTTAGAATTGGGAAAAGCACAGTATCTCAAATAATCATGGATACATGTAATAGCATTTGGGAAATATTAAAAGAGGATTATTTATTACAGCCATGTGAAGACGCTTGGAGGACCATAGCTACAGACTTTGAAGTCATGTGGCAGTTACCACATTGTATCGGTGCCATAGATGGCAAACATGTATATATCCAGGTAAGAAAATATAGTCGTTTAAAAATTTGTATTTAATATCTACTTATTAACTTTTTATTTATTTTTTGTAGGCTTCTCCTAATTCAGGATCACAGTTTTATAATTATAAAAACTGCTTTAGTATTATATTGTTGGCCGTTTGTAATGCTAGATATAAATTTTCCATTATTGATATTGGCGTAAAGGGACGACAGAGTGATGGAGGTGTATTACGAAATTCTGAATTTGGAAGGAGGCTTAGTAATGGTCAGTTACATTTGCCAGAACCTATGCCACTAGAAGACGGTGGAAACTTTATACCTTATTACATAGTTGGTGATGAGGCTTTCCCTTTAAAAGAAAACTTAATGAGGCCATTTCCAGGGAAGTTTTTAACTCAAGAAAAACGTATATTTAATTATAGGTAGTATCTTTTATTATTATTTTAAAGTACTTAAATATTTGTTGTTTTTCTTGTAGACTTTGTAGAGGACGACGAATTTCCGAAAATACCTTTGGAATCTTTGTATCTCGCTGGCGAGCTTTCAGGAAACCACTAATATGCTCTTTAAAAACTGCTGAAGCAATGATAAAAGCAACAATTTGTCTTCATAATTTTTTAGTGGCAAAGAATGAAGCAAATGGAAGTTTGTATTGCACAGCTAACTATACTGATCGGGAAGATAACAATGGCAACATAATTTCTGGGCTATGGAGGCAAGATGGAGATAGGAATGATATGTTTTATGGTCATTTGGGTACTAATACTTATAAAAAAAATACTGCAGAAATTCGGGAAAATTTAACTTTATATTTTATGACGGAAGGAGCTGTACCTTTTCAGTGGGATAAATAAAATTAAAATAGAAAAAGTTGTTTGCTTTGCCTAACTGCCTATTCTAATAAAATGAAATCATTACAATCTTTTATCAATAATTCGGACTCATTTTTTACATTCCTTGCTAATTTAAATATTTGAAAAAATCATTACTGCAAAAACAATATAATTTTTATAAGGTTCATACCATGTTTTTATGTAACAAGAGATGAGTAAGTATACATGTATACCCCCATATTTATTTATTGTAATTTAGTAAATTGAGGTGTTCAATTCATACTTTACATAACGTCAACATTAATTTTTAATGCATTCTTTTATGGACTTCCTGTAGAAACATTCACAACGATGGGCAGCATTACGAACTGTTTTTATTTTATGACGAAGAAATTTTGAAAAGATGACATTACCTAAACCAGGAACCGACCTTTATTTTAATTAAATTTATAGTAATTTTATTTTTATTTTCACCATTGTATCACTTTTTAAAATTAAAATGAAATAAATTAGTTTTTATTTTTTTTTCTTTCATCAAAATATTATTAAATTATTCTACATTATTAAAGCATATTTCATAAGCCTTCTTCAACAGTTCTATTTCCAAAAAAGCTTTCTTCTGAGGAGGTAAGGTGTCTAACATTGCAGATAATTTTAAGCATACTGGATTTATGTTTACCTCCTGGGTGTCAAATTTTGGTGGAGGAGGAATACTTTTTATTGCTTCTATCTATTAAAAATAATTATGAAAATGTATTCCTTCATAAACTGTCACTTTTACCTTGGTGCTACAGTTTCTTTTAGAAATGTTAAACTCTCATAGTGTTTCCATGGGCGCTTCCTTTGCTTACACTCTGATCCACTAGAAATATACTTATTATTTTCCTCTTTAACTTTAATAAAGGTATCACGTAGGTTTCGCCACTTTTTTTGTAAAAATTCTATAGAATACTTTTTATTAAACTTCTCGTAAATTTCAATCCACAATTTTTCTCTTACACCTTTATTGCAAATACTTAATGGCAATGAAGTATTCCACAAAGGAGGTCTTGATTCTACGAGGGATATCAAAAATTCTTCAAATGTCGTATTATCAAGATCCAGTACCTGGGAAGTAGACGCTTTCTGGTTTACCGAGTTGTAACTCTCGGCGTCTTCATTTTCTATTATTATATGTTCATACACATTGTTTAGTCTGACATACCCACATAATTCACAGTAAACACATTGCTGTAATTTTATAAATATTCAATTTTGACAACATTCAACAAATGTTTGAACTTACCTCATTAATATCAAAATTGCTGTTATCACTGCTACCAGCAATATCCATCTTTAGAAAAAAACAGATTTTATTTTTTTTCTACTTGTTCCGAACTAACAGAAATTTATAATGTCCTAGCATCACTTTACACGAAAAATGTCTGTTTACAGGTGTATTTGCAAGCAATTTTATCTAGGTTTGCAAGATAAATTAAATTTGATTAAAGTGTCATCGAGATCGACTGTCATAATTCACAGAAAGGTAACCTAATATAACCTTATGGTAACAAATTCCCTAGATCTCACCATATAAAATTACGACTCAATATGAACAGGAAAATTTTGTACGATCAATCTTTTTGCGATTTCGCATAAAAATATTCGCATTCTTTGTAATATGTACTAGCCTTAATACGACACAGAAACATTTTGTTTTTAAATGATACAATTAAACGATATTAAAGTTCTCTAAATAGAATACCATGCAACACAAAAACTGTATAACGAAACAATATGCACTGCTAAAGAATAATTATATAATAGTTCTTTATTTGTTCTACACCAGAACTCTAAGACAGCATTTTAGAGATGCTATAGAATTTTTATGAGATTGCTTTGTAACTGTGTTGTAAAAATTCTTTAAGACCTGTTAGAACGTTTATTCAACAATTCTGTTAGTAGAATAGCTATGCCGATCCTGCTCCACAATTCAAGATGGCGACTGGAGCAGGATCGGCATAGCTTTCAGCCGTCTACGTCACAGCCGCTGGCACCTGCGCGGTAGAGGTTGAGGACCGTTTGTGCTGAGCGGAAGTATCACATACCTAAAAGATATATACTGCGCAAAAGAGACGTCCGACTTGTTTAACATAGGAAGCCGCCATTTTGATCTACATTAGTAATAATGGTTGCATAATCTGAAGTAAACTGATTTGAATAATGTGAATTGTAGAAATAGTTGCATACTGTAAGGGTGCTTCAAAAACATACACTAAATTTTGAGTCGTTTTCTATAAATTAAAAGGCTATCTTGGTAGTATTTTAATTCAAGTTTATTTAATGTTTATTATTGACAGGGCAGTAGCCAGGATTTTTTTTTGAGGGGTGTTTACTGTAGAATTCTTTTTCAGGCAAACTGACAACATAAATATTCGAAAACTCTAACAATGGTACTGATTTCCAAATAAAAAAGGAACATCAACTCTGATTTTATTTTTTTATAACAAATATAATAATATATTGTAGTCTTACAAATCTAAATAATTCATTTTAAAAACAAGCAGTAGGTGGTGATAGGTGGTATAGTACAGTACCTGATGAATCTTGTTCAGTATAACGCACGCAAAGTGAGATTTGTTCAACACCAGAGATGTCGGTAGTCTCATCTGCAAGTACTGCAAAACATTTAGCGGTATTTATCTTCTCGGATAAATCGCTTTCAATTATTTGACCACAGATGTTTATTAATTCATTCTGTATATGGGAACTGACGTACATAGCATTTTTGGGAGCATTTCTGAAAATCTGTTTTAGATCTTCACCTGCATTAGAGGCAAGCATTCTTAGTAATGCTCGAAAATTGCCATCATTTTCAGTTGGCTCTGGTGCATCCAATTTTAGGGGACCATAATCTGTTGTTCCTCGTAAGGCTAATTCTTGGCGTCCGCATAATTTGATAACATCAATTACAGCTGAAAGTGGAGTTTTATTTTCCGATATCTGTTTTTGCCTGGTAATATCAAGTACGTTTCTTATGTCAGGTAGCTCATTTTTATAAACTTTTACAAAGTTGTCGCCTTTTAGCATGTTTTTAATATGATAGTTAGTTATGGAATGTTGTTGAAATTTTTGACTGCTTTGTTCCATTTATTAAAAGGGCGTGTAACAAATGACGACAATTTTTGAACTTCACCCTTACCGACAAATTCTGTTGGAAATACTACACAATATTTACACAGCACACCACCTCCATCATATTATGTATAAACTAGCCAGGGAAACCGCTTAAACCATTTAGTTTGAATTTGAGGTTTCTTTTATCGCTTACCGGAAAATTGTAATTCTCTTCAGGCATCCACGGAGAGGTTAAAAGTTTATATTTTATTTCATTTTGTAAAAAATATTGGCCCTGATCATTGATGATGGAATAAAATTAATTTACTAAATTTTTTCCGTACTGCATCTCCTTGGATGTTAATGGTATATGTTTTGGCCAAATTATGACATCTAATTTTGGAATAATTGAATATTGTCGTTTTTAACAGTTGAAAGGCATGTTCATGGTTGGGATAAATGGTTCTTCCTAGGTTTTGTAAAATTTTTGCAGAGACATTTACAACAATGTCATTTATAATATCATTGGATGGCAAACTATCGTCATTTAACTTCATCAGCAATCTAATAAATTTTTCTGTTTCTGAGCAGATGGTTATATAACTTGTCGATGGAAAAAGATAGGCACCTGAAATAAATTATATAATTAAAAAAGACATTTTCACTGATTATTTCATTACTAATACTAAGCCAAGTTCAGGTTCAGTTCAGGACCTAGTTCATTGTTTTTTTTTATTATATTACTATATGGTACTCGAAAGTAAAAAAATGTCAACTCTGGTGGCTACTCATTTTTTCTAAAAAAAAGGAATTACCTAGGTTTCTTCTTTTAATGAGATAATAATTGGGTTGGTTAGGGTTTTCTTCGATTAATAAACTTAAACATTCCTCGCAGTGCACCGTTTTCTTCATCATTCTGATCACATATCCTGCTATGTATGAAACTACATTCTCACTGTAATCAGTGAGACTAATTTCTTTTGACAAAACATCATAGTTATGATCCTGCATACTTTCAATGTACTGATGATAATGGATATTATGCTTCCTGACATCATAGAGGTCAACTTGTTGCAAAATTGAATCTTTCTTGGAAGCTCCACCACTAGAAACTGTTAAAATTGATGTTGTGACAAGGACTCTACAGTTTCCACTGTTATCAGAAATATCAGCATGTAATAACAGTTTCTTGTACGACCTCATGAACTGAAGTGCTGATGGGTTATTATTCCATCCATTTCTTGCTCTAAAATTTATAATGGAGATAAATAGTAGGAAAAAGGACTGTTTAAAGTCTTACCTAACTGCACAGAAAAATAATTCTAGGTGGTCCTGGCTTAGTTTATATGTAAGAATATAATTTAATTTATTAGTTCTTACGTAATCGTCAAAAATGCCCATAACAGACACTAAAGATATCGCCCGATCCTGGTTCATCAGCAGCAGTTATCATTTTTCTTTTTTTAGGAGATAGTGATGGCTGTATAAATTCTGTGGATTTTGCTTTCACAGGAGACTGCGATGAAGTTGATGGAACTTCAAGATCCACACCAAAACCACTCTCCTCTGTAGTAGCGTCTTGCAAATGCAAAAAAGGTATTGCTGACCATTTAACATACTGATTACCTTTTGAGCCAACTATAATATCCTCAGACTTGAAATGCTCTGAACATATAAATAAAGTAGGCCTCCATGATATATTCTCATCATTTCTTCCGATTACCTGAAGCCATTTATTAAAATTTTCCTTATCCCTTGGGAACCTAATAAAACGATCACATTAAAACTTCTACCATGTAATAAATATATAAAACGTACCGATGAAATGATATGTTACAATCTGGTGACAGAAGTCTCTTAATGTTTTTACAATTTTTCACAGCACAAGTCATTGTCTTATCGTATTGTCACTACATACACTATTAAAACTATAAAACTAATTAAACAACAACCACAGCACGATTCTTGCAACAAAAACGCATACACATTCACTGATAATAATTATTAATAATTACAATTATTGTAATTATTAGAACAACAATAATTAAAGGTTATATCGTCAATACAATTGTCAACAAGTGACGTGACTGATGTAAATTAAAATGGCGCGTCTTTCATCTCCCTTTATTACCTGCGCAATATGCATGCGCAGTTGACTTTTAGCAGTACATATCTTTTAGGTATGTGGGAAGTATATAGTCGGTTTCTGTCGACTACGTCAGCTGGGTTGATGACCTGCTTATCATTATTATGTAATTAATAGGGTTAATTATTAAAATTAAAAATCGAATATAGAATGTATATCATTTATTATAATTCTTATACAATATAACATGCTACAATACATTATTTTTATCAATCCAAGAATTATGTTTGTCATCGTAACCTAACCATTTGACAAAAACTTTATTTCCTTTTTTTCGTAACACCTTTTCAACTAAGTGAGCGTTAGGATGTTTTACTCTTTGTAATTCCAATTCATAGAAGCCTCCTGTTATTTCTTTACCACTCTCATCATTCAATAAATATGTTGTAGGGTTGGTTAATCTTATTTTCCTAATGATAAAAATCTCGCTAGACCAGTTTGGAGTGTATCCTTTCTTAAAAGCTTCTCTATATTTGTTAATTCTCACATGGTCGCCTACTTTAAATTTTGTTATTTTATTAGCAAATTTTAAATGCGTATATGTTGATTTTAATAATGATCTTTCATTCCTTGATGTAACTTTAATTGGTTTCATCCTTGTTGTAGAATGGACTGTATTGTTGAATTTGTCAACAATTTTATCTAAAATATGATTCCACCTATATTCTCCTCTTAAGCTGAAAGCACGCCAAAGCACATTCTTTATAGTTCTAATGGAGCGTTCCACAATCGAAGCCTTTTTTGTACTATAAACGCTGTAATGGTTAATGCTATATTTTTTCATCAGTTTCTTGAAATTCTCATTATAGAATTCCTTTCCTATGTCGGTTTGTAGATGTTTCGGAATTTTTTTAAAACGTTGTAAAATCCTATTCATTGCAATTGTAACATCCTGGGCTGATTTGCTCGCTAGTGGTTCTGTCCATATGAATTTAGAGAAGCAATTAATAACGATTAGTACATACTTATATCCATTATTTTCCTTGGAATATGGTATCAAGTCAATTAAATCAGCTTGTATTAAATCATTCAGACCTTTTATTACGGTTCTACGTCTTTTAAAATTGATTCTGGCAGGCTTGTGTAATTCATTGACAATATCTTCTTTTACATTTGTTGCATATTTGTTAAAGTTGTTGAGATATTTCATATTGGATTCCAATTAAAATTACAGTATGTAAAACAAATTTCTATATATTTAATCCCACAGGAACTCGTATAACGATTTCTACAAATAAATTTTTGTTTTCTGTTTCCGGATCTTTTTCTCGAAATGAAATATTATCTTTGCGACGTAGCATAACGTTGACTAGTTCTGCCAAAGCAAATTCCTTTTCATTTATAATTGTTATGATATCAGTAGGGTAACCAGTAGCATGTTCAATCGTAGCTGCTTCGTAGAAGAAAACTTGACATGTTTTTATATCAGATATTAAATAGTTCTTACTGTTTTCATGAAAGGTTGTAGACTCAAATGTTAAAACAATATTATAATATAATTCCTTCACTATGTTTCCTGAGATGCTTGTTAACGTTACTTCAAAATCATCATGATCCGCAGATGAATGCTTTGGTTGACTTATGTGTCTACCAAATTTATCGACTGTCATTTTTTAAGTTAGCTGTAAGTTTTTGCTTACTACTCAATAATTTTAGATTCACGCAATTCTGCGATAATAGAGACGATCTCGTTAGAATGACCTGTATGGCCAGCGGTTTGAGAGGCAACTAAAAGCCTTAATCTATCAACAAGCTCATTAGGATCATCCCAGTATACGTAGTCGATTGGATTATTCGAGGCTTCCATTAACATACCAAGGCCTAACCTCTTTCGAGTTGAAGGTGCTATGATGCGAGGTCTTCGTGATGTTAGTGGTTGTATACTCAATGCGGAGATGATTCTTTTATATTTGTAAGATGCATTACCCTGAATTTGCTCATTTTCAGAATAGTTTCTTTTATGAGCATTCGTTCGTTTAACAATGTCTAAGTAGGTTTTTTTATCACCTTCTGTGAAACTTTTTGGATGTTTCTTAAAAATTAATTCGTAGAGTCCAGGAGTCCCAGTATAATTTAACCCTCCTATAATTAAATTATTACCATCGAATTGTAGAGATGCATTACCAATTTTTAGTTCATTATGCTCGAGATCATATCTAACGCCATACCTAAAGTCAAACTCATTATGAACATCACCAATCATTTTATGAACATATTCTCTAGGTAAGGGATCAAGGTGATTTAAATAGTACATCATATCGGGCGAATTACCAAAGTCTTGAATATATTCTTTTGCATCTCTTACACTATCATCTAGTTCCTCATTGTTTCCCTCATTATCTCTATCAGCAATGTCATTATCATTTGAAGTTCCTTCTGCGACAACTGATGTATCTAGGAAACTTGGTGCATCAGAAGCCGTCGATCTATTATGTTTCGCTATGCTTTTCTTTGGTGAGCTAAACCTTGATTTCACTTCCTTTTTTATAAGCTTTTCACTTTTTATATTAGGCTCTCCATCAAGCTTCTCGGCAATTGTTTGTAAACGCTTCGTGATAGGGAGAAACGATTGTTCTTGAATTATATTTCCTTCTTTCAGAGCATTCAGCTTTTGCTTTACTATGTTCCTCCTTCGTATTAACAATTTTTTTACTTCAACTTCCTTTCTATTCATTTTGAAAGCATCAAATCTTCCTCCTAATTGTAGTACTTGTATAGATCCTCAATAAGCAGTAAAAAACAGGCAGCTGGCAGTAAAAATCAGGTAGCTGGCAGTAAAAAGTAGGTAGCTGGCAGTAAAAAACAGGTAGCTGGCAGTAAAAAGTAGGTAGCTGGCAGTAAAAAACAGATAGCTGGCAGCAAAAAACAGGTAGCTGGCAGTAAAAATCAGGTCCCAGGCAGTAAAAAGTAGGTATCTGGCAGTTAAAAACAGATACTTAACAGTTAAAACAGCGTAGTGTTAAGAGCAGTTCAGTATGAATACTAATAATGATGAATAAAGTTAGCAGAGCTTATTTCTCTTTATATATGTATGTAATGATCAAATGTCTTTATATATATATCTACCATTATTAATGTCACTGTCTTTATTAATCACCATAAAACTATATTTGTCTTTCCAGCACAGTGAACAAATTTCCTTGAACTTATTAAAACTCATATCGCTATTTATGTGATCTTCATATATATGCTTCAAATTCAAATCATCTTGTTTGAAGACTACCAACATATTTGCGTTATCACGTATTAGATGTTTTGGAATACGTGTATAAGTTTGACAAAGGTAAAAGCAATCTACGTCTTTATGACGCCCCATACTGAAGTAATCTCTCATAACATTTTGTTTATCACAGGCTACATCATCAAAAATAAATATTGAGTTTTGTTTTACATCTTCAGGCGGTAGAATGTTGTTGCAGTTATTGAAGGCGTAGTATCCAATTCCTTTTATTGGTTTTAGAAGTTCTTCTAAATACTGATATTTTGATTGATAGAGAGACTTAGAAAAAATATAAATATTTTCAAACTTTAATCCACTGGGATGCTCAATCAAACTAATCATGACATTAGTTTTACCACAGTTTGATGGACCGACAACCAAGCAGCGGATTGTAGATGGTAACAATTCTCCATGTCTCTTCGAGATTTTTATTTCTGCGATATCATTGTTGTTAATAGGTAAATCAATTGGCTGTTTTATAATGCGCATGACGGAAGCAATACTATAAATAAAGCTCAGCCTATGATTGTGTGTGTATATATATATTAGATGTGATACTGGTATTATCATCATTCGTGAGTAGTTCGTGTTGCCAAATGCTTAGAACAACAAGAAAATCTGGCAGAGGTATATTGAACTCTGCTATAAATAATTTACCAGTAGAGCTCCATATTCCAGGATATAAATTTTGTGGTCCTGGTACAAAACTTGAGAAGAGATTAGCAAGAGGTGATGTGGGTATTAATGGTTTAGACGAAGCTTGTAAACAACACGACGTGGCTTATAGCAGACAGAAAAACTTAGAGCAACGACATACGGCTGATAAAATTTTGGGTGAGAAGGCTGTGGAGAGATTTAAATCACCAAACGCATCTATAGGAGAAAAAGCAGCAGCCTTGGCTGTGGCAGCAGCAATGAAAGCTAAAGTTAAATTAGGAATGGGATGCATTAACGGAAAAACTAAAAAAAATAAAAGTAAAACTGGTAAACCTAAAGCGAGATCTAAAAAGGTTGGTGGATCGTTAGCATTTAAAGATGTAACAAAGCAAGCACGAGTAGTGCTAAAAGGTAAAAATGTGCAGAATATGAAAGATGCTATTAAAGTTGCATTAAAAGCTGTTAATAAAGTTAAGAAGAAGAAATATATTAAAGCTGCCCGAGTAATACCAATACCTAAGACAGGAGGATTTCTACCACTAATTCCATTATTTGCAGACTTAAGTGCGCTTGGTGCTTTAGGTGGTGGAGCAGCAGGAATTGCAAAGGCTGTTAATGATGCCAAAGCTGCAAAGCAAAAGCTTGAAGAAAGTAAACGTCACAATGCTGCAATGGAAGAAATAGCTATGGGTAAAGGACTATACATGAGACCTTACAAGCAAGGCTTTGGTCTTTTTTTAGGACGCAAAAAACCTTCCAAGCGTTACCGATAAAATTACCGAAACGAGCTCTTACTAATTTGGATTTAATAAGATTGACTAAGAAATTAAATATTCAACATTTTCGAGGCATATTTATGAGAGATAGTTTACCACGTCGGGTGCATTATAAAGAATGTGGTATTATTAATCTAGACAATGAAAGAGGCTCTGGGACGCACTGGACTGCATATAAGAAAACTGGAGAAAAAGCAGTATATTTTGATAGCTATGGCAACTTAAGGCCTCCACGAGAATTGGTACATTACCTAAATACAAATGGACCGTGTAAAATATTGTATAATCATGAACAGTTACAAACATTTAATAGATTCAACTGTGGTCATCTATGTCTGAAATTTTTGTATAATTAAAAATGCAGTGCTGTATTTGAATAGTATATTTCACGACACCGAAGATGTCGAATTCTTTTTTACTGTCTGGAAGAAGCTCAACTCTTACTTCTAGGTATACTCCTCCAATTATATTAGATGATAGTAAAGACTACGTCTTAGGGTTAATAAGCTTTGAGGCTTACAATTCAATTCCAAATATCGAGAAAAATAAGAACAACAAATTTTATTATGGTTCCAAGGGTAAATACATTGAAATTCCAGAGGGTAACTATGATATTGATGCAATAAATAAATATCTACAACGAGCCTTAGGTGACTTCAGATGGCATGATAATGATGACAGCATAAGAGAGGGAATTGTTAAGGAGCATCAAAAGCTCATTTCTATTAAAGCTAACAATAACACTCTGAAGTGTAGAATCAAATGCAGTGAGGACATTGATTTTACTAAACAAGATTCAATAGGACACTTGCTTGGTTTTAAACCAAGAAAATTGGCTGCATTTGGTTACCATGTATCAGATTTTCCAGTCGATATTTTTAGTGTAAATACCATTTGCATAGAATGCAATATTGTGGGTGGATCCTATATTAATGACAGGCAAGCTCACGTTATTCACGAATTTTTCCCTACAGTACCAGCTGGTTTCAAAATTGTTGAGACTCCAAGTAACGTTGTCTATTTACCCATCAACACTCGATTTATCGATCAGATTGTTGTTAATATAGTCAGTCAAGATGGTGAACTCATCAATTTCGGAAGAGAGGTGGTGTCATTAAGACTACATTTGAAAGAAGCGTGATCAATAAGTGCAATGGTAATAAGGTACAACAAACGTGGCGGTTCTAGTAGTCGAAACTATATAGGAGGTATATATTTAAAACCTTCCATCAGTTCTACACGAACCATCAAACCAATAACAGTAAGAAATCGAAAGTTTCTCGAATCTCTTGGTTTTAAGGTAATTTTTAAGAAGTGATAATAAAAATGGATATATTAAATGTCAACGAGAGGGCTTATTTTGACAACACTATTATTAACTCTGAGAAACATACTCATCAACCGTACGCATCTACGTCTTTGAATAATAATGATGAAATTCGCATTCCAATACAACAGCAGGATGTCTACACATTACCCAGTGAAAGTTCATTGTATATTGAAGGTAAATTACTGAAAACAGATAATACACCCTCCAAAACTGCTACATTTGCGAATAACGGTGTAATGCTGTTATTCGATGAAATCAGATATGAAATGGGTGGATATGTAATAGATCGCATCCGTCATCCAGGTCTAACCTCCATTCTAAAAGGATACGTGTCATTCAACACAAGTGATACTCAATATCTACAAAATAGTAGATGGCTTTTTAATAACAACGAACGGTCACTTATAGTTGACGATCATGAAAATTAATGTTTCAATCGATTTATCCACCATTTTCGGATTTTGCGAAAACTTTAAGAGAATTATTTTAAATTTGAGGCAGGAGTTGGTGTTAATTCGCTCAAATTTGGATACCAATGCTATAATAAATTCTGCAGAGAACGAGTCAGTTAAAGTTGTATTAAATAAAGTATTGTGGAAAATGCCTCATATATCAGTGGCAGATGTGGAAAGATTGAAATTGGTTGACTATGTAGCTAGGAACAAGGAATTGGAAGTTCCCTTTAGGGGTTGGGAACTGCATGAGTATCCCCTCCTACAAGAAACTCAACGTCACACCTGGAATATCAAGACGGCGACGCAACTTGAGAATCCTAGATTTGTAATTGTAGGTTTCCATACTGACCGTAAAAATAAATTGAAAAAAAAATTCAGTCACTTTGATCATTGTAATTTAATTAACATGAAACTGTATCTTAATTCTGAGATGTTTCCTTATGACAATTTGAATATAAATTTTGACAACAATCAAATAGCAACCTTGTATGACATGTATGCAAAGTTTCAACGATCGTATTATGGAAAGGAAAATGAACCTATTTATACACGTGCAGAGTTCAAGAAATATGCACCTTTAATTGTTGTAGATTGTTCTCATCAGAATGAAAGTCTTAAATCTGGTTCAGTTGATATTCGACTAGAATTCGAAACTAATAAAAATATTCCTTCAAATACAAGTTGTTACGCTCTTATACTTCATGATAGATTAGTTAAATATAGTCCTCTAACTGGTACTGTAAGGATTTTATAAAACATATAATTAATCATTGTTATTGTTTGTTATTATTGTATATTACTTAATAAATAAAAATAAGTCTTAAAGTGTTTTAAATCATTTTATTCCTTAATTTCATTTAATATACAAAGAGTTCTATTATAATCATACAAATGTGTAGAAGGCCATGGGGCGGAATCGGGACCACAGCTCCATCCTAAACAAGCATCTAAATCTTGTTCAGCTTTTTGTATATTATCCTCAATCCATTTAAGAATATTACCATGATGAAAATTTGTAGATGGCTGAAACTTCCAGTGCAACTTTTTAGACTCTTGTAGCGTGCACAACACGCTGTGAATAAACTCATCAAGTTCCATTTTCTTGTCCATCAACAATTCAATGAATTGTAAAGGAGGTTCTATATCATATTCCGATAACCACTTAAAGGCTTCCTCTGAAATTACCACTTCTTCCAAGATACTCTTTAATAAGTTGTATCTTTCTTCACTGTAACAGCACTCGATAATGCAACGTTCGATAAATTTATTGTAAACTTCAACGGTTGCATAATGCAAAGCAATATGCATCTCACTACACAGATTCTTCATAGTCATGTTATTCGTTGGAGAGATGAAAAACAAACTGATTTTGATCTGTTAGCTTACAACTTATATACCAGTAATTTGCTGACTCACGAACACACTATCCAGTTTATAGTAGACATTGCCACACATAATTTTATCGAATACAAATTCTTTTGTTTGGAATGTTATCGTTGTCATCTGAAATTCTTTCGTAACCCCAGGGCTTCGTATCTGTGCTCTTAGAATTTAAAATTCTTTTATCATCGTAAGGGTTAAGAATCATCTTATGTTGTCGAATTGTATAAACACAATCCTTTTTAGATGTAATTAGATGCTGTGGCTTGTAAATAATTTCATGATCGAACACTTGCTGATGTAGAACCCTTTGACTTTTTAACTATCTTGTTGTTATGAACTTTATAAGCATACATTTTTGCTCGAAGGCCTACAAATTCTAGCATGATTTTTCCATTATTTTCATCTTTCATCAAACCTGGCACTTTCTTGTTTTTCCGTTCTATTCCATATGAATTATGAGGATTATAATCAGATGTATCAAACCTCTGACTGTCTTCTTTAATATACTCATAAATATCAGGCACATTCAATTGATAAATTAGGCTATCGGTATCTGTGTACAGGAGTTTTGCTTTATTTTTAAATTTTTGCAAGATATAATCATAGTGAAATTCATATAGAAAAGTTTTAGATATATCTAGAACACAGAATCCTGCGTATATAGGTTTATTAAATAAAATTTCTAATTTATTCATTTCTACAATAATCATATCATCATCAAAAATGCTACAACTGTGGAAATTAGGTTTTGCAATATAATTTTGAGCGCCATAACGGCCGTCCCATTTAGTGGTCATACGGACATCTCTATATTTCCGTACGTTTTCCATTAATTTGCCGTACACAGCATTTATCATTAATTTATAAAAATTCTTATCAAAATCATTTTTAGCTTGCTGACGCAACGTGGTGTTTAAATCAATATACTTTTTCAACCACGCAGCTTGTTTGAATCTGAGAACTCTGTTAATTTTCTTTAAACGTAATCCATGCTTCAAATACAGCTTTAAATTTCTATAATGAACAACATAATTACTTTTTGGATATAATGTTAGTAATAATTTCTTTAATTTTGATCTTGAAGGTACTGGTGGTGTCATGTGTTGTGGAGCTAAAGGTAGATCACTATGAATTTGATGTAGATAAGTGGGATATTCTAAGTCACAATCGAAAATATAGCCAACTTCTGCATTATCTGGAATATTTATTATATCTAAATTTTCAATTTCATTCTCTTTCAGAAATTCAAATTCTCCATATGGTAAATATTCAGACATTGCAGCCCCATATAAATTGTTTATATCAAAATACATTAGATATACAGATTCTTGACTTGAATCATAGAGATCTCCCATATATTTATTATTTGCCTTTGTATATCTATTGGAACACTGAGACACTCCACCACGAATACCTCTCTCAATAAACATAAGTTTTTCGATATCCGTTAAAAGTTCTAAATGTACTCCAGTCGCTTTAAGCATGGCATCGAACGCTAAACCTGGAGCAGTATAAAAATGTAATGGATCCAATTCATATGTTAATAAACAAGTTCGTCGAAAATTTTCGAATATATCAGCAAGAAGGAGAACATCACTTTTCAAGTATAAATCAGAATTATCACCTAACGTTTTTATGTTAAATGTTTTCCAAACATTAAGGGCATGCTGATAATCTTCATCTTTAATACATTCATCATGCAATTGACTATAGAAATTCGCTTTTGGTGGTAAACATGACTCAGTGAGTTTTTCCCACGAATCAATATAATCGTAAGGAAAAATACCCTTTCTTATTAATAAATTAAATTCTTGATCAGTGTTACAATAAGCCTTAACAATGGTTTTCTTTTCATTTTCTAAATAGGAAGATAATTTATCAAGACTACTAGACATAAAGCGGAGTCGATAAATCGCAAGTGTACAGCAGTACCTTCAACCGTTTTAGTAAATGAAATATATTTTTCTTTATTAACTGGTAGCAACCGAACTGGACCTGCAAAACCGGTAGCCAATTGTTTCATTATAAAATTTGCATCATAACCGCTTAAATTATGAAAAACAACAGGTATATTAAATGAGTTTTGATAATTTAGATTACAATCTTGATGAGCAGCACCTCTGTATTTAGAGCTGAGGTGACAATGATCACGAACTTTGATATCACTCGATTGAAATGGTTTGGTACATATGTGACAGTGTGTTGAGGTAGCATAATTTATTTCTTGTTCGAATGATAAAGTTTCCATTTCTTTTGAATTTTTAAGGATACTATCAATATTCAATGCAATATCTTGTAGTTCTGAAATAAACCATTTTATACAGTCATCACCTCGATATAGTTTAAGTCTTGATAAATTATTATCATATGAACATTTCAAATAATATGCTACACTGAATGGTGTATGCTTTTGATAATTAACTGAATTGCACTTTTCCACTCCTAAGGTTTCACACGGTTCAAGAATACTTTCAAGATCGGCATATATCACAAAAGGTACTCTTTCTTTGTAACTGAAATGCTTGAAATTTAAAATTTTATCCGACTCCATTGGTAATTTGAGGGCACACTTATTCATGTTATTGCAGTAAACTAAATGTCCTTTAAGTAAATCATCAGAACTAAAATGATTTAAGCACCTATAGCATATGAAAGTTTTATGTCCATGAGAGATAGTTGTTTTGAAAGTAGTGCTGACATTCTCTTTATCCATGTGAAGTGGAAAAATGTCTTATCGTTTGAGAATCCTGTAAAATTATTATTTTCAGTCGATAGCGCTAATAAATTAATGGGTTCTCTGTTACTATTTCTATAATCGCTTAAAGAAAGCGGCAAAACGTTTTTATTTTCTATACAATACAAATTAATAGACAAGTTATTCAATTTTTCAAACTTCTTTATATCATTAAGTTTTATTGGAAACTCGATGGAATCATATTTTAGAACATCTTTAAAATGAGGATAACTTGTTATTCTTTCAGGATGTTTATTTTTAGCTGGATATAGAGCGGAGATTACAGCCCACAGAAAACAAAATGAATCGTTATTTTCTACATTTATTACAGCTTTTTTTCGTGATATAAAACCTGGTAAACTCACATAAGTTGATGTTCCCCCTTTTAAAGGTGAAAATTTGTTAATATTGACTTTTAAGTGCAAAACCTCTGAAAGAGCCCACCCCGAATCTTTTTTACTAAATTCTTCTAATTTATTTGTTAAAGTATGGATTACGTTATCCCTGTACCAAGTTTTTAAATTAGTATTTATATCGATTATATGATTTTTTGTAGAAAACGTTTTCATATCGATATCACCACTTTGAGGTTTAATAAAATTACATACTAATACAACATTAACTTTAAGCATTGATTTTTGACGATATAATCTAATTTTTCTTTGAAAATTATTAAATGCCTTATTTAAGAAGCATAATGGATCTTTAATACTTAAATTTGCAATTAATCCTGTACACACTCGTCCGTCGAAGCAAGAATCAATCGAATGCCAAACAAAATTTCGACTACGCTTTTTTCAGCAGTATTGTTCTCCAAGCCTGCTCCAACTTTACTAGAAGTATATCGTAAGTGCTGCAATTTAGCTAAATAATATTTCAATAATGCTAAGTTTCCTTCTAACTTAAAAGGATTTTCAGTATCTTCTTGTCGGTTAATTCTATTTTTAATCGCCGTCTCCAACAATTTCACATTACCTTTTACTAACTTTATTTGCCTTATTATCTCTTCTTTAGTTTTTACCAATTTTACGGCTTCTTCAGTAGTTTTCACAATTGTAGAACTAATAGAGGTTACGGTTTCAGGATTCATGTCACTGTACGGTAGCACTGAATCAAGGAAAATAACAACAACAGCAGCAGCAGCATGTATACCAGATTAGTATGAGAAGTGTAAATATAAACTGTGTGATTTCTTAAAGAGTACGACTCATTTATATGCGCAATCCTGCTGGAGCTTGCGCAGATCTGCATTTTTGCATTTGCTATTGTTAAACGTAACACCTCAACCGCTTAATAAATATATAACTTATTCCTTCACATATATTTTGAACAAGACATGTTCTTAACTATAACACCACAACAGCTCTATTACAGGTAACCTAATAAAACTTATATAAAATTTATAAATTATTTGTATATTTTGATTCAGAGTTTGAACAAGATATGTTCTTAAAAAATATACTGCAGCAACTATATTACAGGGAAAACAATAAAACAAAAAAATATATAATTTTTTTCTTTATTTTGTTTATTCTAAATAAAAATTATATAAACTGTAAACATTTGCTAACGCACATGCGCAATGCTGCAGTTTGTGGTGCCAACATTCCGGAACCATGGGCTTCAATTTTGGACGTTCCAGAAGCCCAACCACCGGTTTGTCTACATATTTCCTGAGGAATTCAGCCTTCTGATTTCCCTTCACATATATTATTCCAGCTGTCTCGGTTGCTGCCTTAAGGATTTCTGGAAGATCCTCGAGGGATTCGTCGCCATTATTCCATGGAATACCATGATGGAAGTTGACTACCCAATACGCCTCTTTTTGTAGCTCCCGTGACAGCTGATTAAAGGGGAAAGGGGGTTTAAATATATAATGGTAGGAGATTTTACCATTATAAACCCCCAATTCCTTCACAGCCCATCTGATGTCACCCTTCTTGTTACTAATTTTGAAACACTGAATGTCTACCACGCAGTCGGAAGTCATCTTTTTCGAAAGATCTTTAAATATAATGTTCTATTTAGTTCAGATACTAATATCTGTAATATGGTTGAAAACTCTAGGATACTGCTTTATATACTTTCTAAATGATCAAGTCAGCGCTTATAATGATTGTGGTGGGAGGAATAACGAGTCTGTGAAACATTAAGCATTATTGAATACGTCTTGATGGAACACTTTACATAACTTTATAAGATTTTAAGTCATCTTAAATAGATAGAAGATATGAAAAAAATTGTTTGCCTAACTTAAAGTACGAATCTAAAAAAATTTAAAATTTCAAAGTTATTTGCATGGAAAAGGTGAAAATATGAAACTGTATATCTTTATGTTTTCGAGGGTGCTCTTTCAAAATTTGTCATCAGAAAAAACCTGTCTCGAAAAAAAAAACATGATTTTTGAAAAAATTTTGAGTTTGAGTTTTGAGCAAGTCATATTAGAGGTTGAGTAGAGAAAAAAAGTTTATACAAACTTCATCGTCAAGTGTCACGTTTAAGGGCTAGGGGTGAAAAAACAAAATACCCTTAAACAGTTTTTTCGTTATAACTTGATTACTGTAAGAGATAGAAAGTTGTTTTTTTTTATTATGAAGAGGAAAGAGAAAGCTATCGAACGATGATATAATTTTGGTTTCACAACTAGTATGAAAATCGGGGGTGGGGGTAGCGCAAAATTTTACGAAAGGATGAGGGGTTGCAATGTTATTTTTTGAATTGTAGAACAAAAGTATTTTCCAAAAATGCAATAAAAAAAATAAGCGACTTAAAAAAAAGAAACTAAAATTCATAATTTTATATGTATGCTGTTGGTGTTGTTTAAATAGATATCAAATTACATAACACGGTGTCAAATTTCAAAACGCGGTGTCGAATTTCAAAACACAGGCGTCAAATTTCAAAATAAGGTGTCAAATTTCAAAACAAAGGTGTTAAATTTCAAAATAAGGTGTCAAATTTCAAAACGCGGTATCAAATTACAAAACGCGGTATCAAATTTTAAAACAAAGGTGTCAAATTTCAAAACGCGGTGTCAAATTTCAAAACAAAGGTGTCAAATTTCAAAACGCGGTGTCAAATTTCAAAACAAAGGTGTCAATTTTCAATACGCGGTATCAAATTACAAAACGCGTTGTCAAATTTCAAAACGTGGTGTCAAATTACATATTTTGTTAACTCAGCAGGAAATGGTGTCGGATTACAATTCTTAAAGAATAAGTATGAAACTGAATTTTACCTGACAACAGAAAGTTAGTGACCTGTACAGTTCAACGGAATTCACCGGATGTTCATATTACTGTGTAAGTTGCAACAATTTGATATATAAGCATACTGCATTCGTTGAATATATTCATTCTTATACAAACCTATTAGTAGGTAACAGTATTAACTTCGATTCGCAAATAATTCTTATTCAGTTCTAAAAATGACTTTATTTTTATCTGAAGAGGCCCGGCTGCAGGAGACCTATCAACAACAAATGCAGAATCCTGATTTGGATGAAGCCATACATGAGGCGTAAGTTTTTTTCTAATGTTTTTCTACGTTTTGTTAAACTATTTTCTCGTTTTTTACAGAATATCAGAGGAACTCAATATGGCAGTAAAGGCGATTACCTCCTTGGAAGCTTCGCCCAAGCCAAGCCCAATTTCAGCGAAGGTGGCTGCTGCCAAAAGAAAGTGTTTTCAACAAGAGGATGACGCGGACGTATTCCAAAATCCTCCGCGGGAAAGTCCTGCACTTCCTTCTAGGTAAATATTCAAAAAATAATTTAAAAAAAGTCTAAAGACATCATCGAAAAATGTATGAATTATTATCTGTTATTTTTTGTTGCAGAGGCAAAAATTTGGGTTTGGCTCGGAAAAATATTAGACGGCCCTCATCTTCCATTCGCTCGCTGTCACCTACGCCCTCGACCTGCTCCTCCTCCTCGGATTCCGAAGATTGGATAGGAGCAATTAACGAAGAAATGTAGCGGAGGGCAGAATTCCGTCAGCGAATGGATGGAAGAATGACTGCTATAAAAAAGAAGATTAAAAACAGCGATGACCTCATATCGCGGCTAAAAGGGGAAAGAAAATCACTGAGGATATACAGAGAGACCCTTAGGGAACAGATTCGGCAGCTTGATGAGCAAGAACGCTCCATCGATAAGAGGGAGCGTTCTGCTAACGAGACTCGAAAAAAATATGAGGCCATCGCGGCAAAGTTTAATGAAATTAATAATTAATTATTAATTTCATTAAATTACTGCTCTTTTTAATCTTCTTTTTTGTATATATTTTGTTGTTTTGTATATATTTATATTATATTTTGTTTTTTTAATTATGTATTATAGTATAGTTTTTAAAAAATATATAGTATTATTATCTATTCATTTGTTTTCTTTACCAATTCAAACCTGAATATCTAATAAATAATAAAGCATATTTTGAAATTATTTAGTTTTTGATTACAAGTAAAATAACAAATTTATTCAGTTTTTTAATTATAAATATATTTTCTCGTGAAGTAAAATATGTGCTACATAGCAGCTTTTCAGAATTATATAAAATATTATTAATGCAATGGATTATAGTTTATAATTCAAATATTAAAAAATTTTAAAATATATGTTACTTAGTAAAAGTTTTTAAACTAAATGAGATGTCAAAATGGTTATTGTTGCACTGTTTTATAGATTTTTTAAGTAACCAATGCTAAACGCAATTGTCTTGTTTAAGTCTATGGTCATGCTTACAACAAAAACGGTCCGATAGAAACTCATTCTCAGTAATGTGTTACATTTTTTATATAAAATAATAATAACAATATTTGTGTAAAATGTTAGATTCTGCCTATATACAAGGTTCGATCAAGTTTCAGGAGAAAAACTATGACAAAACATTCACTGCATCATGTATTTTATAATATATGTACGGGGTAGAATAATAAATTTGCTAATTCAATATAAATATTTTTATTTTCTAACTAGATACAATAAAACATTTACCTGAAGTATAAGACTTGTAGACAAAGGTTTACTTCAAATGTATATCAATATAAAATATTAATATTCGTTTCATGAATTTTTCATGCTTCGGTAATACACTGGAGCAGAAGATACAAGGCATATACAAGGATTTATTTATAGTATATGTACGAGGTAGAATAATAAAATTGCTAATTCGATACAAATATTTTTATTTTATAACTAGGTATAATAATAACACATTGGTCTGGAGTATAAGACCTGTAGACAAATACATATCAATGTAACATATTAATAATCCTTTTATGAATTCTTCATGCATCGTCTTGAATAAATGTAATGTCCATTGTTAAACCAATTTTTCCTTTACTAACCAGATATACAGGTCGACTTCTTAAAGAATCGTTAAAGTTTTCAATACCTTCCTTTTTAAAATGCATGTAAAATCTTCTTGGTAAATAGCAGGAAAAATTTTCAGTTTCAGCCACAACACTCACCATATTTGGTTTTACTAAACCTCAGCTTCACTATTTTAAACTTTTTATTTATTTCTAAATTATTTTTATTTTATAACTAGGTATAATAACACATTTGTTTGGAGTATAAGATCCGTAGGCAAATACATATGAATATAAGATATTAATAATCCTTTTATGAATTCTTCATGCATCGTCTTGGATAAATGTGATGTCCGTTGTTAAACCAATTTTTCCTTTACTAGCCAGATATACAGGTCGACTTCTTAAAGAATCGTTAAAGTTTTCAATTCCTTCCTTCTCAAAATGCATGTAAAATCTTCTTGGTAAATAGCAGGAAAAATTTTCAGTTTCAGCCACAACACTGTCACCATATTTGGTTTTACTAAACCTCAGCTTCACTATTTTAAACTTTTGATTTACTTCTAAATCTTTTACGTTCTTAATTTCTTTATATGAAGTTGCCTTGTTCAACTTTTTCAGATCCATGTTGAATATAAATGAATATAGTAGACTGACTGTTCAAATAAGTCTCATATATGCATATATATACCTTACCCACCCACCCATATTTCTCTAGTACCCCCTCCATCTTACATTTTGAATTATAATTTACTCTCCTACTTTTTATAGTAGAGAGGCTAATAAGTTGTATCTGTTAGCTGTATATATCCCTCATCAAATAAATAACTGTATCATTATTTTGATGGAGAGCGGGAAAATATCGCTGATAGACAACAGAGCACTGTTAACAAGAAGAGAAACCACACCAACTGCAGATGTGGAAGAGAAAGAGGCTAAATTGAATTGTATTCAATTGTTTTAATAAATAAAATATTTTAAAACTTCACTGTGTTTAATTTTTAAATAATAAAAAGTAATGAAATTAAGGAAGATGCAGTAATTCTTTAATTAACAACTAGCAACAGTTACTTGGAATCACTTTTATCAAAGTAAGAACTAGGAACATGTTTTGATCCATCAGCACCCTCAAAATAATCCTTAGTTTCACATGTAAAACATTTTCTGTTTGGCAGGTCGCAATCTCCACCACATTTGATGCACTTATACTTTGCTGGAACAGGCATATTGCAATTAATAACACTTCCGCTCAGCAGATTCTAATTTGATAATAATTGAAATAACTGAGCGTCACATACTTTTATAACAGCCCTTACACTAAACAGGTTAGGTATCCACAAAATAATATTTCTACAGAGTGATGAAAATAAAACTTTATTTTATAGTAATAGACATGCAACAAAACCTTTCATAGTAAATACGTGATCGATGATTATTATCTAAAACACTACTTATAATAAATGAGACATCATTGATTCTTCTTTGAAAGCGAGTTCTATCTCTAGCCATCTGCATCCAATCTGATTTTCTTGCTTTTTTAAACCAACCATCAGGATCCATAAGTATAATGGTTTTATTATTGTCTAAGTTAAATACAACCCGCTTTTGGCCACTCATTGTATCAGAAGAAAATCGATTAAACAATAAACTTCAAGTGTTAAACACTTTCGCTCAGCACGATTATAATACGATTATTATTAAAATAGCTTAGCGTCATCTATCTACACACTTGTAACCCCTCCCAAACATTGTGACGTAGACGGCTGAAAGCTATGCCGATCCTGCTCCAGTCGCCATCTTGAATTGTGGAGCAGGATCGGCATAGCTATTCTACTTCTGTTTGTTGTTTGGTTTTAAATGTTTATTTTTGGACTGTATATAATTATAATTGTATTAAATGTGTAAATAACAATAATTATTATGTTAAAATGCTTGTATTGCTCGATGCTTATGCGGCTGCAATTTCAATGAATTCAGAATGTCGAATGGCATGAGGGAAAAATGTCTCTGACTCAGTGCTGGCCACAGAGTACCGTGACTGTATCCCCTCCAGTGGCAAATGGTGGTTGCCTACGAGTTGATACATTCTCCCCGCCTTGAACGTCTGGTTCAAACTCTTCTTGTGGGATAATACAAATTTTTGTGACGGGCCTTCTGATGATGCCGTTGTTCGTCCGGATGTCTACTACTCGTGTTACGCCATCCTTGCCGGGATGTTCGTCTACGATATGGCCCCATAGCCACATTAAGGGTGGTAGTTGGTCATCCTTGATGACTACCAGTGTTCCAGGGTTGAAGCTGTGTGTAGTGTTGGTTCGCCATTTCTGACGTGTCTGAAGTGTTGATAAATATTCACGGGGCCACCTGGACCAAAAATGTTGTATTAATTGTCTTAAATATTGATAACGTGTTAGTCTATTTTGAGAAATATTGGAGACGTCGTCTTCAGGTACTGCCGTCATTGATTCTCCAATTAGAAAATGTCCTGGAGTAATTGGTGGAGCGTCTGTGGGATCGGAGGATAAGGAAAAGAGAAGCCTGGAATTTAGGCAAGCTTCTATTTGGGTAAGTATAGTGGATAATTCTTCAAAATTTAATTTAGCATTACCTACTACCTTGATTAGATGTGTTTTTGCAGATTTAACTGCAGCCTCCCATATCCCCTCATGGTGTGGTGCTCGGGGTGGAATAAAATGCCAATTTATCATATTATTTGTCAAGTAGGTTTTAATGTTTGTTTGAATGTCTGACTGTCGTAACCATTTATAAAAAGCGTTAAATTGATTGGACGAACCCTTGTAATTTGTAGCATTATCTGAATAAATATTTCTACAAATTCCTCTACGAGAAATAAATCTTTTTAAACAGTTTAGAAAGGCTGAAGATGAAAGGTCAGTCACTAATTCTAAATGAGTTGCCTTTGTGCTAAGACAAACAAAAATGCAAATATATGCCTTACCAGTAACGTTTCTAGATATTTTATAATTAACTGGGCCTGCATAATCAACTCCTGTGTTAAAAAATGGACGTGCTGGTGTCACTCGAAATTCAGGTAAGTCACCCATCAGTTGAGTACATGCTTTTGGTTTTGTTCTATAACATATTATACAATTATGTAATACTCGTTTGACTGCTACCTTTCCCGATACAATCCAGTAACGAGAACGTATTGCAAACAATGTGGTTTGTATGCCTGCGTGTAAGAGAGTGTGATGAGTGTATTTTATTAATAATGTAGTGAATGAATGTTTATTTGGAATAATAATAGGATGTTTTTGATTATAGGGTATTGATACAGCATGAGTTAACCTACCACCTACACGTAATATATTTTGATTGTCGATAAATGGGCAAAGAGACAATAATTTACTTTTTTTTGATATTGGTTTATTTTGTAATAAATTTGTTATTTCTTCTGAATATTGTTCTTGTTGAACCATTCTTATAATGCATTTTAATGAATTTTCCATTTCTTTCACTGTAATTGAACCTGTTTGTTTATTATTATTAACTAAACAATTGTGTTTGAAACGAAGACATTGTGCTACTACTCTTTGTAAAAATGTAAATGATGAAAATTTGTCAATAATACTTGTTGAATTTATTGTAAGCAGGTTTATTTCTTCTGTGATTTTTCCTCTAAAACTTGTACTTCTTGTGGTTGCCAATTGGGCCATTGTGACTCTTCAAATTGTAGCCATGTTGGTCCATGCCACCACATACGTGACCGTTTTAATTCTTCTGGGCTTTTCCCTCGAGAAATGATGTCTGCTGGATTATCTATAGATTTTACGTACCTCCATGCTGAATCTTTTGTAGTTGTATTTCACTCACCCTGTTTGCGATGAATGTTTTCCATCGTGTTGGATGTGCATCAATCCAATATAACGTTATTAAAGAATCACTCCATAAATAGGTTTTTGTAACAGGTTTTCTTATCGCCCTTAGAACTTATTGGTATAGTCTACTTAATACAACAGCGCCACACAATTCTAACCTAGGCAGTGAAATTTGTTGCAGCGGTGCCACTCTCGATTTTGCACACAAAAGTTCTACCTTAATCTGACCATTCTTGTTCCAAGATCGAACATAAATGCAAGCTCCATATGCTTGTTCAGATGCATCGCAGAATCCATGCAATTCTATTTCTAGTGATGATGTCATCACATATCTTGGTATTTCTATGTGAGATATAATGTGTAGTTGTTTCTTGTACTGTGTCCAAGTTGTTCGAATATGTTCAGGTACTGTCTTGTCCCAATCTATTTTTGAACTCCATAATTGTTGAATTAAAATCTTTGCTGTTATTATGATGGGTGCTAGTAATCCGATTGGATCGAATATTTTAGAAATATCTGATAAAATTGAACGTTTTGTAATCTTTTCTGAAATTGTATTTATTACTGCATATTGAATTAAATCTGTTTTTGGATTCCATAACATACCTAACGTTTTAACTGCATTTTCATAATCTAACCTAATATATTCTGCTGTGATATTAGTATTTTCTAATGATTCTACAAGATTAGCATTATTTGATATCCACTTACGTAATGTAAATCCTCCCTTTCGTAACATTGCAATTAAATCGTCTCGTAGTCGTATACCTTCTTCGGTGGTATCTACCCCATTGACCAAATCATCTACATAGAAATCTTGAAGTAATGTGTTTGCTGCCCTTGGAAAATTCTTCGTTTCTTCCTGTGCTAATTGGTGCATCGTACGTACAGCTAAAAATGGTGCTGCTGCTGTCCCAAATGTTACACGTGTCATATTATATACCCTTATGTCATCGTCATGGTTTGTTCTCCAGAGTACCTTCTGTAATTTATAATCTTCAGGATATATTTAAATTTGTCGATACATTTTTTCAATATTTGCCATCATGCAATATTTATAAAATCTTGAGTTGACTAACAATGAAAAAACATCTGTTTGAATTTTTGGACCTACCATCAAGATATCATTCAGCGATTTCCCAGTTGTAGTTCTTGCCGATGCGTCAAATACTACTCTGACTTGAGTTGTTACATTCTTTTCCTCGATTACACAGTGATGTGGCATAAAATAACCAGAATCTTGTGCTTGATCTTCATCCAAAATCATATGTTCCAGCTGAATGTATTCTTGCATCACATTGCAGTATTTTTTCCTTAATTCTTCATTATTCTTTAGCCGTTTTTCAATAGCATCGAATCGCTTAGTAGCTGTCAACCAAGAATCTCCTAATTCTGACAAAGATTCCTTGATAGGTAGTTTTACCATAAATCTTCCCGACTCGTCTCGCTTAACATGTTGTTTGTAGTGCTGCTCGCAAGCTATTTCTTCTTCTGTGAAGCTTGGCCTCCTCACTACTTCTTCCAGTTCCCAAAACCTTGCCATTTGATGTTGCAGTTGAATTTGTGATGTGTTGCATGCGACTGCTGATCCCTGCGGTAATGATAAACTTCCAGAAACGATCCATCCTAAGGTGGTTTTTTGCAACACAATTTGAGTGTTAGGTAATTTGATTTGTTCTATACATAACAAATTCCAGAAGATGTTTGCTCCCAATAATACATCTATTTTTCCTGGTATGTGAAAAGATTCATCTGCAAGTGTGACATTTTGTGGCATATCTATTGAAGAAATGTTAATTTTTGTTAATGGAATGTTTTGTGTTATACGAGGTAAGACTAAAAATGACAAGTCTGCTGAAAATGAATTTATTTTTTATTTTATTTTTGCCCTTGTTTGTTTTGTAACTGTATTTACTCCCTGATTGATACCAAAAACAGGTAAATTAATTTTTGTTATTGGTAATTTCAACTTATTTGCAAATTCATCCGTAATAAAGTTACTCTGTGATCCTGAATCTAATAATGCTCTACATTTATGAGCATTTCCCCTTGAATCATATAAATACATGTTAGCTATTGACAATATTACTTCCGTTACGTGGTGTATATTTTAAAGTACTATGGAAGAATTCTGAGACTGTGAAGTACTTGGTTGTGTGTGTGTTGCGTTATTGCGTGATTGTATGTGATTGTGTGATTGTATTTGATTGTGTGATTGTGTTTGATTTATTAAATTTGAATGTGATTCATTAATATTATGGTTACCTGGACCATTTTTTGTATGTGGGTGAATGGTGTTACGTGTAAAATTATCTATATGTAAGAATGTACTGTGATGTTTGCCACATTTTTTACATTTACTTGTCATATTACAATTTACACTTACATGATTACCCTTTAAACAATTTAAACACAATTTTAAACGTTTTATTTCAGCTATTCTTTCTTGCACCGACATGTTTCGAAAAGTTTCACAATTATAAATATAATGATTATTTTTACAAAGTTGACAAATAACTGAATTGGAAATATAAGACAATGTTTGTTTATTAAATTTGGCATTACGTGAATATACCTTGTTTTCCTTTGATTTATCTATTTTATCTACGTTTAATTTTTCTAACAATTGACATCTTGCATTAATGAATGATTATAAATCTGACATTTTTGGTTTTTCTAATGAAATACATTTTTCTTCCCATTCTCTTTTTGTAACAGAATTTAATTTATTTGATACTACGTATACAAGAATAGTGTCCCATTCCTTGACAGATTCACCTAGTACTTCTAATGACCTTGTATACTTTGTTATTGTGTCAATTAAATTTCTTAATTGACCATGTGACTCTTTACTCAAAATTTGATAATCAAATATTGCCTTCAAGTGATTATTTATCATCATTTTTTTATTTTTATACCTTTCTGTAAGCAAATTCCAAGCTACTGTATAATTTGCATCAGAAATTTCTATTGATTCTATAGTTTGGGCTGCTGGACCGATTAATGAAAATCTTAAGTAATGAAATTTTTGTACGTTTGACAAGTTAGGATTGGTATCAATAACTGCATTAAATGTGTCATAGAACAAAAGCCATTGATCAAAAGAACCATTGAATTGAGGTAAATTTATTGTTGGCAACTTTACATTGCGATAAATATTAGAATCTATGTTAGCATGACTTACGTCTGGATTTCCTTGTGACTTATTTTCGTCTGCCAAATACCTATTTGCCAATGATATTGTCTTAAAATACAAGTCTTCAAATGTTTTTCTCTCTGCTACATGATCTCCTTCCTCATCCAGCTCCTTTATCTGTCCTTGTATATTGTCAAAGTCGTCCCACCAACCTTGTGCTTTCTGTAAACGTACAGACAATTGGTGTATATCCTTATCATTTTCAAAATTCTTAACATATTCATCAAATCTGAACAATTTGTTTTTTATTCCATCCCTGTTTTTTATTAGATTTCTGACCTTGGCCATTTTGCTAAACTGAATGAATGGAATGTGTTTTTTGTGTCCCGTTTTTTTTGTTTTTTAAGATAAAAAGATAGGTATTGCCTTTAAGTTTAAATTAACTGTATACGTCAACTTAAAATAAAGATTTTTGATTTGAGATGTGTATTTATTTAATTTAAATTGAATTATGTAATTCCAACTACCGACTATCCTTAGTATATTCACACAAATAGAAATGAAATTTAGTGGATAAAAAAATGGAAAGTAAAGGAAATATATAGGAACAGACTCACCAAATCTTAAATTTTTCTTGATGTAGGTGTGTGAAGTGTTTTAGGTTAGGGTTAAGGGAGTGAATTGATGAGTCAAGTTTCAGGTCTAGATAACAAGTGCTTTATTCCTTAGCTCCTACTCTAACGTTGGTATCAACATCGGTGCATGCAGTGTTGCCAACCTTAACATCTCTCTTTTTTTTATGTATATACTTATCACAGTCATTATGTAATGGTTTACAACATTAAACATATAATATGTGTAAAGACAATATGTATAGCACTAACAGACAAGACAATATATATATATATATATACATATATATATATATATATATATATATATAGCACTAACATAAATTTATTACTATTCAAAAACAATATGTATGGCACATTTCACAAAACAAGGTATCCGGTGTTGCTTGACTGAATACTGTATTCAATCAAAACTGCCAAATCTTAATCGAACAATTGCATTCAGTTAATGCTGTCAATATCTTCAGAATCCAAGAGATATTCTGTATATCTGCTAGGTTTTCTGATTTCTCGGCCTACTCGGCTTCTCGTTGATCTTACGTTACTTAGACTATTTCTGTCGACATTCACAGCGGGCTCGTCTAGACTCCTACTACTACTAGGAACGATCAACTGACTAGAAACTGTATTTTCTTTGAAGTTACATAAATCGTCATGTGTTTGTTCTATACGAGTTGTCACACTCTCGTCCTCTCCCCAATTTTATATATATATATATATATATATATATATATATATATATATATATATAGCACTAACATAAATTTATTACTATTCAAAAACAATATGTATGGCACATTTCACAAAACAAGGTATCCGGTGTTGCTTGACTGAATACTGTATTCAATCAAAACTGCCAAATCTTAATCGAACAATTGCATTCAGTTAATGCTGTCAATATCTTCAGAATCCAAGAGATATTCTGTATATCTGCTAGGTTTTCTGATTTCTCGGCCTACTCGGCTTCTCGTTGATCTTACGTTACTTAGACTATTTCTGTCGACATTCACAGCGGGCTCGTCTAGACTCCTACTACTACTAGGAACGATCAACTGACTAGAAACTGTATTTTCTTTGAAGTTACATAAATCGTCATGTGTTTGTTCTATACGAGTTGTCACACTCTCGTCCTCTCCCCAATTTTTATTAAGACTTACATCTTCTTCCGAAGCATCAAAAAATTGCTCATCGTCATTTAAACTTCCATACACCTTAACTACTTTTAAATTACTATAATTGGTAGAGACGTCTTTCGATGCTTCGTTAGTCCGTTTTTTGTTTTCACTACAACTACTTGTACTCTCCCTTATAAACCTCCTATTCCTAACCAAGCTACTCCCATTCTCTAACAATAGTTTATAAGATCTTATTCCTACCCTTTCCACAATAGTGGCTTTGCTCCAATCAGCATTAGGCTGAGTCTGAACCCAGACTTTATCTGCCTTTTTTAAAGGTTTTAAAGTCTTACATTTTCTATCATAATAGTGTTTTTGAACAGTTTTAGATTTATTAATAAACTTATCATATTTTTGCTTACTAAAATTACGGAATGGTTTAACATTAGGCTTAGGCAACAAATCTCTTAAGTGTCTATTCATTAGGATGTTCGCAGGAGAATGAATTCCGTCAACTGGTGTATTTCTAAGATCTAAAAGTGCTAAGAATGGATCTTTATTATCCGCGATTGCCTTTTTTAAAGTTTTCTTAACTGTTTGGATAAATCTTTCGACTTGACCATTTGATTGTGGATAACGTGGTGAAGATTTTATATGTTTAAACTCCCAGTTGTCTGAAAACTCTCCGAACCTATAACTACTGAACTCTGGACCATTATCTGTAACCAAGCAATTTGGAATGCCTTGTCTTGAAAAAATTGATTTTAAACACAATATCACATTTTCGCTACTAGAATCCCTATGCAAATTTACCATCTCAAAAAACTTAGAATAGTAATCCACCAATAAGAGATATTTTTCGTTATACAAATGAAATAAATCACAGCCAACTTTGTGCCAAGGCAATTTTACAACGTCATGAGGAATCATAGGCTCCGGAGTTTGAGAATTTTGAAATGTTTGACAGATGTTGCAGGCTAGTATCATGTCCTGAATTTCCTTGTTCATTCCCGGCCAGTAAAATGACAGATTGGCTTTTTCAATGCTCTTTCTAATACCCAAATGACTATTACAATGCAGTTTCGACAAGATTTCCTTTCTGAGTTTAGTTGGAACAATGATTTTAGTATCTCTATAAAGTAAACCGTTAGCCTCTGATATTTCATGCTTAAATCTAAAGTAAAATTTAATATTGTCGGGAACTTGTTTTAATTTAGTTGGCCAGCCTTGTTCAACTTGTTTTTTTTAAAGAAATCAAAGCTGCATCAGTTCTAGTTTCCTCCAAAAATTCCTCTCTTTTTTCTTTCGTCGCATTTAAATTCATCTCAATCAGACAAATCTGTGCATCCATCTCAATGTCAATATTTTCATCAAATTTTTTATTAATATACGCTCTAGAAAGTGTATCTGCAAGAATTAGTTGTTTACCTGGTTTGTAAATTAACTGAAAATCATACTTTCGTAATTGAACTATAATTCTCTGTAACCTTGCAGGACATGAGTTTACTGGTTTATTTATTATTGATACTCGAGGTTTGTGGTCTGTCTCCACAGTAAATTTTCTTGAAAACAGTACATACTGAGAAAAATGTATTACTCCGAACCAAACCGCCAACAATTCCTTTTCTATTTGCGAATACCTTGTTTGAGGATCAGTCAAAGCACGTGAAGCATGGGCGCAAGGTCGGCCTTCCTGCATCAAAACCGCCCCCATGCCACTCTTTGAGCTATCCACCGAAATAGTTACCGGCTGATTCGGATCAAAAAATTTTAAACACGGGCTTTTGCATAAACTAAATCTTTTAAGTCATTGAACGCTTTTTCTTGTTTTAATTTCCAGTCAAAAATACTATCTTTTTTGATGAGTTCCCTAAGTGGTGCAGTTCTTTCACTCAAGTTCGGTATAAATCTTCCTAAGTAAGTGACTAGACCTAGAAATCTTTGTATTTCACCCACGTTCGTAGGAGTAGGCATACTTTTAATGGCCTCTACCTTTGATTCGTCCGGTTTTAACCCCTCGAAAGTAACTCTATACCCCATGTATTTTACCTCACTTAGACCCAACCTACATTTTTCTTTATTAAATCTTAGATTGTAATCTGAGGCTCTTTTTAAGACTTCCCTTAGTTTTTTGTCATGTTCTACTTTATCTTTTGCACTTATTATTAAATCATCAATGAAAATTTTTACCCCCTTAATATCCTCGAATATTTCTGACATTCTTTCTTGATATACCTCTGGTGCGCTCGTTAGACCGTATGGTAACCTTAAAAATCTATATCTACCGAAAATTTACCTGTAAAAAACCTTGAGTACAGTCCAACGTACTGAAATACTTTGCGCCAGCAAATTCCTCCGTCAATTCCTCTAAGGTAGGCAGTTTAAAGAAGTGTCTTTTTACTGATAAGTTTAAATCTTTTGGATCAAGGCACAGTCTAAGTTGACCATTACTTTTACGAACTATAACTAAGGGATGCACCCAATCTGCACTTTCAGTGTCTTTTACTATAATTTTTTCTTTTTCCAAAGCTTCTAAAGCTATTTTTAAATCGTCCCTAATCGCAAAAGGAATACTACGAGCAGGGCAGGCTACTGGGACTGCGTCCTCTTTTAATTCTATGTGATATGGCTTTTCTAAACAACCTATACCTTGAAATAGATGCCCAAATTCGTCAAACACAGACAAACTATCTGATTTTTTTATATCCACATTGTCTACTCTTTTAATTAGATTCAGCTCAAGACACGATTTGAGACCAAGAATGGCACAACTCTTATTCTTAACTACATAAAATAAAATCTCTTGTCTCTTACTTTTTAACTGACAAGCCAATCTGCATTCTCCAACTACCGAAATTTTATCATTAGTATAAGTATTTAACTTTACCTGTATTGGTTTAATTTTCCCAAAGTCAATTTATCGACCTCAAAATATGTTCAGGAATGACATTCGCCATCGCACCCGTATCTATCTTAAATCGTACTTGGTGACCATTTGTCTCCATCCTCACGAACCATGAATCCTCAGTCGTTGCTCCATTGCCTCCCACTACATCTATGGTGATGGTATCTAGAAATATAAAATTATTTGCAGTATCAAGCTTATTACTAACATGAACGTTATCATTTATGCAATATACATGCTTAGATCTTTTCTTATTCTTACAAAAACTAGAAAAATGATTGGTCTTATTACAATTTGAACAAATTTTCCCATAAGCTGGACATTTGCCCTTAAGATGGGAATATGAACATTTCAGACAGGGTGTTTTTTGAGAATTTCTTGTTTTAGTGTAATTCTGACTCTTTCCCCAGGCTGAATGTTTCGTCTGGGCCCCAGAAGACTTGGAATGTCCCCCACTCTGCTTGAGCTGATCAACTGAAAGAGAATTACGATGGTTTGACCCATTAGTGATAAGTTTGTTCTTTTCTCGAACGCTTTCTGTGGCGATGCAGATTTTTACAGCATCCGCCAAGGTTTCGACATCCTCCTGGAGTAGCTTCTCTCGCAGTTTCTCAGAAAGAATGCCGCAAATCAGCACATCCTTGACCAGGCTCTCACGCAGATCACCGAACTCACAGGATAACGATAAATTTTTCATCTCTATAATGTATTGCTCAATGGTTTGATACTCATTTTGCTTGCAGGTTAAAAATTTATGACGCTCATAAGATTCTTTTTAGGACTGAAATGTTTTTCGAATTTTTCGATTAACGTTTTAATTTTGTCCCTTTCTCCCTCAACAAACTCAAATGTATTGTAAATTCTCATACCTTCATCCCCAATCAATGTCAGAAGTTGGGAACATTGCGTAATATCTTCCTTCTTAGAAATTTCCGTGGCCAAAAGGTACGTTTGGAACCGTTGCTTCCAGAATCTCCAGTTTTCACTGAGATTACCAGTCATCACCATGGGTGGCACGCCCTTATAATCCATGTTCAATCTTCGAAGGCTTTTTTTACCAGGAAGATCAAAGTTTTCCCCGGAATTATTCTTCACGTCTCTTGGATTACTTCGAACCACGTATAGGCTTGGCAAATTTTTTCCAAAAAAGTCGAGGATTGCCCGGATGATCGCAAATTTATCTTCCCTCGTCTTTACTTTTGTCGCAGCGCCATGTGAAGTGTTTTAGGTTAGGGTTAAGGGAGTGAATTGATGAGTCAAGTTTCAGGTCTAGATAACAAGTGCTTTATTCCTTAGCTCCTACTCTAACGTTGGTATCAACATCGGTGCATGCAGTGTTGCCAACCTTAACAAGGTGTAGCTATCTCTGACTACTTCCTTTGGATGTAATTTTGTGTTCAGGCAGGTTACTCGGCTTTCGTTTTCGACCTGTTGAATCTTCCACGTGCTTCCCAGCTTCCCTAACCTATAGTTTGCTTGATAATTTTTACTTCTCACGCTGATCCGGCTTGGCTGAAGTGACCAATGTTTGTTGTTTGGTTTTAAATGTTTATTTTTGGACTGTATATAATTATAATTGTATTAAATGTGTAGATAACAATAATTATTATGTTAAAATGCTTGTATTGCTCGATGCTTATGCGGCTGCAATTTCAATGAATTCAGAATGTCGAATGGCATGAGGGAAAAATGTCTCTGACTCAGTGCTGGCCACAGAGTACCGTTTGTTGACAAATATCACACAAACTAATAAATTTTTCAAAATCCTTATTAATTCCAGGTCTTTCAGTTTTAATTCTGCTTTAAATTTATTTATAAAAGAATTAGACTCATCTTTAAAGACCTTAGGAAACTTAATCTGTTAATTTCCACCAGCTTTGACACGTCTCCTGACACTTGACCTTTGACACTTACTTGACTTTGTGATTGAATATTGTTTAATTTATTCTCTTGGACCACATTGATATTTTTTGTTTCGACAATATTTCTCCATTTCCAATTAAAAACATTCAACCAATTTCTGCCTAACAGTGGAGTAAATTTAGTTTTACTCTTTATACCAACTAAGGGTAATACAAATGACTTATCCTTATACAAAACATTTACAACAATTTGACCTACAACATCTACATTTTCACCTGTAACTGCTTTTAGTTTAAAATTTACTCATTCTATTTTAATTTTTGAAAACAACAAGCTCCAGAATCGACTTCCATTTCAAGTAATTTATTTTCTACAACTACTTCTACCTTGAAACTTCCCTGTTCTTCTCCTTTACTCAATGAATTAATTCCAAAATCTTTGACTTGCAAGAATCCCAGCTCCAGTGTATTTTCAGAATCCTTCTCTTGTATACTGGTTCCTTCTTCAGGTTCCTCCTCATTCAATACGTGCATGCGGTTGCTACACATGTATGACTTGGCGGTATGCCCTGTCTCACCACACGAGTAACATTTCCATGCAACAGCATAACATTTATTATCTTCAAAATGCATTCGTAAACACCGTTTACACTTCTTGTTACTAGTTAGATGGTTTTGAAAATTATTTTTACTCTGACGTGACTGCTGGATTTAACTGGTGTTTTGCTTGTAGTTAAAGTTTACATTACTTCCTTTATTAAACTTATCCTACGTCTTTGACAATTCTAAAAGGTTGATAGTCAAGATAAAACATTTTTATCAATTCATTGTCTTTTAGCTGTCGCAGATAATTTCCTTGGTATATACGTTATTTTATCGTGAAATTTGAGATAGAATTTCATCTTTATTAAACGATGAAGATGCCGATTTATCTTGTGCGGGAGCTGGAAAAACACCCTGAAACGTAAATTATAAATAATTTTGTATTTTTTCAAAGAAAAGATTTAAACTTACTGATAGTAATGTTTGCTGCAATATACCTGTAGAAGGTGAAGCTACTGTAGATGATATATTATTATTAATTTCAGAATCTTGAATGTTTACAGCTTCTAGGACCGGGTTATTATGTTCAGATTTTTTTATTATTAAAGGATAAAGTTTGCTTACATAAATTACATTTGGCTATGCGTTTGCTATCATCTGTTATTGAAAATAAATCCCAGACTTTCTTGCTTGGGAATTCATGTTTATTATATTTATGTGTAACCGTAACTAAATATATTCACAAAAAATACGACACCTAATCGCAGAGAGCAGACGCAGACTAAAATATTAAAATAACAGTTCACAGATCAGCTCTCAGCAACGATCAAGCGAGAAGCGACCGATTGACAACGACAAATGCTGCGGTGCGTGTTGGTACAAACAAGATACGCGCGCGCGCCGCCCTGGCAAATGTGTTAGGTTTCAATACTCGCATGGTAACAGGTATTTGGAACAGGTATGCAATTGGAAGAGGTATAGAACATACCTGTTATCAAAAAATACTGGTTTTTACCATCTCTATTACACTGTTCCCAGTTCCTCTCTCGTTAGACTTCGACGCGACGCGGCCGACTCCGGCTCAACTCGATACTCAATTGGTATACGTAACAGGTACGGCGGTACGGTAGTACTAAAATACTAGTTTCACGTTTGACTGTTACTGTTCTAAGCCAAGTCCCAGTTCCAGTCCTAGTCTCAGTTCCTCTCTAGACGTAGACGCGATGCGGCGGGAGGACTCCGGCTCGATACTCATAGTATTTCATACTTGGTATTTTTAATAATACATACTTGGACTTGGAATTTGGAACACTTGGATAGGCAGGCAGTATTGAGATTGAGTATAGGCAATGTTACATATTATTTTTACTGGTAGATAATAATTTGTAGTAACTGAAGACGAGCGGGTTATTAATAAATAATTAAACCTAGATATGGGTCCCACATTCCCTCGTGTTGTTAATTTTATCAACATTCTATAAAAGTAGTATAATAGTATTTAGGTATATAAATAAGGTAAGTTCGTAAAAAATCCTAGTACATTAGAACTATACCTACTATAAAATAACCGTATATCGTATGAGAAATAACATAAAATCAAATATATATCTACATAAAATAAATTAGGAATACGTTTCCGTTTTGGATATGTACCAATCTAACAAAAAAAGTAGTAAAAATAAAATTTATATTCTTCATAATTAATATGAAAATGGTTAACAAAAAATATTTTTTGTGTAGACATTAGATAACATTTGCATTAACACTTAAAAACAATAATTGTTCTAACTTATTTCCTTTCAAGCGATTTCGTTTTTCTGTTAAAAAATTCCCTGTTTTTGAAAAAACTCTTTCGCAAGGCACTGAGGTTGCAACATTTTTGTCTCACCAGTTTTGCCAAATTAGAAAACATAAACGAGTTTTCCCTCCACCATACCAAGGGATCCTGTTGTCTTTCTAAAACGTCTTCTTCTATGTATATTTGAAGTTTCATAAGTGCCCTTGGCAAGTGGCGTTTATTATTTTTTTTTGTTTGCCACTTATGAGACTATCAAAAGACGACCAAAGTGATAGTTCCAGTTTTGTGGAAGTGGTGGCTGTAGGTTCCGCTGATGGCTTTGCCAGTTCTTTATTAGGATTTTCTGTGGCAATTAGTGCACTTAGTGACGCGCTAATACTTTTTCTGACATTCTCAACTGCGTCTGCATTTTTAAAGGGATAACCTTTAAAACGCGGATCTAAAAATGTACATACACCTAAAGTGTTGCTATACTCTATATTATTGTTGCGTTCTTGCAGACTATCCTGTAATTTTTTTACAATAATTTTAGATACATCCAGTAGAGCATCATCTTTTAATAATGTTTGGCACATATCTAATAGTCCATTTGTTAAAACTATGACTAATGAAGCTGTCATATAAAGTTCGCCACTTACTGCACATGTTGCACTCTCAAAAGGACTTAATATCTTGCACAATTCTCTAAGTAATTGCCATTCTTCGCTGGTTAAAATAGGTAAATCTACATCCAACAGAGCTATTGTGGATCGAATTGAAGATTCAAGCTCGACAAATCGTTCCACCATATAAAACGTTGAATTCCATCTCGTTATCACATCCCCTATAATTTTTTTTGGGTTCATAATTCCAGAATTTTGTTGCACTTCTATCAATGTTTGATTGCCTTTTGTCCTACGTTTGAAATGATTTACTATTGTTTTTACTTTGTCTATGGTAAAATTCGCGTTTGGGATCTTTAATGCATCGGTTACAACTGTTAAGAGTATGAGCATAACCCAGAAACTTCCATGGTGTTCTATTTCTTATTGCACTTTAATATTTGCTGCGTTATCGGATATGGCCAGCACTATCCTCCCATTTAAACTCCATTCTGCAGTGACAGCTAACAGCTCCTTTGCTAAATTTTCACTGGTGTGATTTTCCTAAAGTATAGAGCAAGAAAGGAACATGGATTGCATGGTAAAATCTGTATCTATAAAGTGGGCAGTTATAGACATATAGCTTTCGTTATTGAAAGAAGTCCAACAATCTATTGTTATTTAAACATAAGGTTTTTTTTCTAAAATCATATTTTTTAAACTAAATTTACATTTTTCGTACAGGCCTGGCATTATTGTTTTTGAAATTGTTTGACGGTTGGGTAAATTATAGGCAGGATTTAAGACTTTTACCAATGATACAAATCCTTTATCTTCTACTATTCGAAAGGGCTGATAATCAAGATAGAATAACTTAAGTAATTCATCGTAAATCTGTTTTTTTTTCGTGTTACTTAATTTTTTTGGGGCAATGTAATCTTCAATAACTGTACTTTTTCCCCCCTACCTCGAACTTGGAATATGTTACTGTTAGAGCCTTGTTGCTTTATATTAGTTGTCAGTTCTGATCTATTAACACCTGAAGGGCCCTACAAAAATAAAAATATTACAAATTTATTTAGCTTTCACAAAAAAAATATCTACCAGTGTTTATGAAAGTATTGAAAATTATTATTTTTAAAAAGTGCTTAGTGTTTGCGTACCTATCTTTGTTCGTAATTTTTAATCTTTTTTGCATAAATTGTACGATTTTTATAACGAGGATCCTTAAGCATATCACCCTGTACATTCGATTAATTTGAATATTATAATGAAGTATTTTCAATGAATACCTAAACTTAAAGCGCCTTATTAATTACAAAACTTGACCAAAACCCTACAACTTTTTATATATTCTGAAATTTTATAATTTTGTACAGTGACATCTACACAAAATGTGTGGTACTTTGTTAAAGGAATGAATATTAGATAAAGATTCCGACAAAAATTTCATAAAGAAAGTCAATACAAAAACTTCATGCTAATCCAGCTCGAATAACCAGTGTTTATTTATATAAGTCAACCGGTCTTAGTTGTGGACCATGTCGGCTAGATGGAGGGACAATGATATGTGCAAAATCTCTTAAACGAGTCCTAGACAAGTCGGTAAACAAGGTTAGACTGACTTTATTTTAAAAACAAAGTCCGATTGACTGTATTTGCTGACTTGCCTAGGGCTCGTTTAAGAGATTTTGCACATATTATACTCCCGCCATCTAGCCGACATGGTCCACTTCACAACTAAAGGAGTTGGCTAACTATACTTTTATAAACACTGATAATACTACTACTTACTGCTATATCTTCAGCTGTGACAGATTGGTTCAACAAATGTTCTAAATTATTTGTATTCTTTTCGACTTCACTGACCTCAGCAACATTAGTTATTGTTTTAGTACTGGTAGTGGCATCTAACCTAATTGTTGGATGTTTTCTTTGGATTTGTTTTTTTAAATTTGTGGCCGAAGATTTATATGATAATACGTTATGACATAGATGAGATTTTGCAAATTGTTTTTGTTTATCACAAACATTAAAAAAATTCCAAATAAGGCTAGATTTTCTGTCCATTTTTTAATACTGATTTTCGACACAACACCGAACACGTTACAGGACTAGACTAATCCAAAAATGAAGAAATTGTTATAATTTTGTTAAGATTTAAGAATTGATTCATAGACATTAAGTATAGATGAAAGAGCGTGGAGAATGTTTATAGTTGCCACTTTCTGTTCTGTGAATCATAGTTGAAGTCCGTTAATAATAAATGTGATTTGTTTATTACTTTATTATGATTATTGTACCGACGACGTGACGACGGTTACGTTAGAACAGTTAGTATGATAGTAAGTAGTATAGTAATAATTAGTAAAAGCAGTAAAAAAAAGCGGCTTGGAACTTTTTAAATGTCCGTTAGACATTCTTTGTTCTAATTAACAGAAATTCAAACTAAGGGAGTATAAAATGTGTTATAACGAGAAGTGGAACATTAGTCGATTAGTCGTTAATCAGTAATACTAATACCAAACTCTATAAAAACTATACAAAAGATAACAAAAAGTACGTAAACATTGAAATTATATTAATTAAATATAATATCCCCCCGACACAGATCATTATCATTTTGGTATAAATACCAAAATTAGGGGAAAAAATGTTAATTGTCAATCACTGACAGCAAGCACTTCAATTTTCAATTTAAATTTATAAAATTAAAATGAGACTCAACAAGAGTTTCAATGTTTCATGACCGATTTCAGGAGCATGAATTTATTGTTGCGGTCGGGTCGGGAGTGACCGGGTCAGAGCTGCAATCACACTCGCACTGGACTAGTATTTCAGTAACCAGTACTCAGTGGAAACCCGTGACTAAACACAACAATAAAATACTAGGTATAAAATAACTAGTATTTGTAACAGGTACGCACACGGAACAGGAACATAACGTACCCGTTACTGAAAAATTCTGATATATACCATCACTAGAGAGAATAATTCGTCTCTCGTCTGTCTAACGTTCTTCATCATCTTTGCGCCGGACAACTGGACGGAGTGCTTACTTCCCAGAATCTATGGACCACGGAGGGTTCTCTTCTTACAATGTGATTTAAGCTTGCCTTTACAATTTTACTCCATTAAAAACTTTCAAGAAGTCTGAGAAAGTACTTTTTTATTTAATTATCTTTTTTTTATTTGTTGGGTAATTGTACGCAAACTTTGGAAAAAACTATTTTTTTGTGAGATAAACACGAATATCTAATTATTTTTTGACTGAAATATACATGGCGTTCTTAGCGCCTGTGCGACTATATTATTATATTATTGTTAGTTATTTTTATTATTATTATTATTATTATTTTAGTTTGTGATTAGTTATTTTGAACCAGAATCGATCAGTTTTAAAAAATATATACTTGTTGCATTTCAACAATTTCCAAGTCTTTATTCTTAAGAAAAATCTGAAAGAAAGTGGCAAGAGTAGTAGCACAGGCTTTAACGCCCTGCACATTTAACGAAAAATTCAAATTTTTATGAGATATGTTTATCTCATAAAAACGTGTTTTCTCAGGCCTCTAACTTCTTAAGGATACAAAATTGTAATATGTTTTGTAAGTATGATCCATTTTTTACTGAAAACCCTGTATATTACATCTAATACCATTAGAGACATCAAATCTGTCTATACAATTATCGTCCTGAAAAGGTCTCAAAAGTGTAAATTTTAGATCAATAAGCAGACTAAAAGATTACAGAGATAATTTGTTATTTTATGATAGAAACTCGTCTACAATCCAAATTATGTCTTGCGAATTTAAACAGGTAATGTTTTTAAGATACAGGGTGACTGATTTAAATTTTTTGTTATAATTAGATTGATTTTGATATAGAATCACCATTTTTTTATTTTTTAACATTGAACTGATTTGCGCAACCACAACAAGATGCTTTTTACGTTTTGATGAGTTGGCAATATTTTAATTAGCGTTACTAATATGCAAAAAATTTCCAATGTGTGTTTCCGATAAACTATACAAAATAATTTCTGAAAACTTGATACGCCAACAAACGCAAATGGTGTTTTGAAACATATTTTAATTATTACTGTAAATGATGATTTTTTTCATTAATCTTCAGAAACAGCTTTAACTGAGCAAACGCTAGCTAAACAGAACAGAAATCTGTTATTATCATTGAGATTGAGTAATGAGGTTCTTACAATTACTGCTGCCTTTATCAAAAATAATTTTGAAATATCAGGAAATAGTTTCGATCGAGGTTTCGATAGATCTTCAAGCATTGCTTTAGTTGTCTATTTAGTAAATATTTATTAAATCATGTTATCCAATATTGGAGTTGGTCACCTGTAACAGTAGCTTTTTTTATACAACACACCATGGTTTTTCCTTTTTCCACCACAAGAGATTGACGGTATGGTTGTGTTTCATGTTTTGTTATCACTACATTTTTATGTAGTTACTTGGATCTTGGGCAGATATCAATGAATTTTGATGATCTAACGATATCATTGCGGTTTTCTTTAGAAAGTGACAGGTTCTGCGTATAAAAAGATGATGCAAAATAACTTTTTAGTGTATTGCATAACTATTTTTGAATAGAGAGCTTAATATAGCCATTGACAATAAGGATATGTAATAGTGACTTATAAATACTTAATTGTTACTTAGCTAACCAGAAATAATAAAAACACCAAACTTTACTCATTATCATTCGATAGGAATAGGTATATTTTTTATCAAATTAGGAAAATACAGTCACTCGATGGACATGTGCTGTCCTTGCTAAGTAAATAAATTAATTAATTAGACAATAAAGGAGTGAATTTCCAATTAGTCTAATGAGGAATGAGATTACTGATTACATTTATTATTCATTTTGAATGCGGATGACTGTATTTGTTTTAGAAGAATAATTTTAATAAATATTTTTTAAATTAAAATAAAAAACCCATAATTACGCCCTTACCTTTAGCTACATAAAATAAATATATTATTAGCATTCAATCTTCAAATAATTTTTCCTATTTCAGAAAGAAAACATATTTCAGACAATAAATCAAAATTTTATTATTTGCACAGTAAAAATGTCTTTTACCTGCCTGTGACGTAGAAGTTTAAATGGTTTAACTGTGAATAAACTCCATAATAATACCACTATACAGGGTGTTCGGAAAGGTCATGTCAAAAATGAAAGGAAATATAGGGGAGGTCATATAAAAATTTTGTTATCGGGCTTCGTTATGGAGTTATTCGCCTTTAAATTTAAATTATAACATGCCCTTGCCATGCCAATAATGAAATTTGAGCAATTAAAGTAACTCATAGTAATCTCCATTTTCAAGTTTAAACTGATTAAATTTCATTGTTGTCACGGCAACGGCTTCAAAGTTATAATTGAAATTTATTTTTCAACGTCTTGTTGAATATTATATAGCAATATTTTTTATATGAAGTAATACAAATATTTTGAACTCCCGTATATATATCCTTCATTTTTGACATAACCTTTTCGGACATCCTGTATATCTTCAGCTGAAAATTGTTTTTCACGTCATAATATTAGTTTTTTATTAGTATTGCTGTGTATCAAGTTAGAATAAAAAAATGTTTGTTTAGTAGATTATAAAGAAAATAAAATTATTTAAAAGTTGAACATTCTGTGTCAGAAATATATTATAAAAAAATCCGTATAATTGGTTTATACTTTTAACCTTATGTTATGAGAGAAAAAATGAGGACTATACAAAAAATTGACCTAATCTATTCAGACCTTTTGATACACAGTGATTCTCCGGGTTGTTATATCTCGACCTCGGTAACTGGTCGCTGGCAGAAACATAATTAAAGTGCACATCTCTGGCTTTTACCGGGATATTTTTACATGCCCTGGTTGTTCTCGGGCTAGACTCTGTAGGGGCAGATCCGCTATCAGTGTCACTGGGCCTGCCCATATATTGATTTTTGCTCCTATTGTTAGTATTACGACTGTTACTGTAGGAACCGTTCCTCGGATAACGGTGGCCCTCCTTAGCCGCCACTGTAACTGGTCGCATCCCATGCTTCCAAACGTTTCGCTGCTCTTCACTGTCGCAATAGCGGATCTGTCCCCACAGAGCCTAGCCCGAAAACAACCAGCAGTGGGACCACAACAAATTGATAAAAAAAATTGACATTGACATTGATATCTAATAAATCAATTCAATTCAACTGATATTTAATAAGACACCAAACTGACAAGAGCTATTGAATTGATTACAAATTGAAATTGAAAACTTGCTGTACTAATCGAATTGAAAACATATATCTTAAGATAACTTCATATACGTTTATGTTCGAGTTGTTATGGTTGTAAAAATTAAAATTAAATATAAAAAATGATCAGCCATAAAAGATCCCAGTTATTTATAGCAAATATTTAAAAAAAGCAATAATGTTGCAATAACGTTCATATGTTGCAAAATATTATTGTTAACGAAAATAGACAAATTAGAATACGGCAAGATATATTACAAAGAAGAGTAATGAGAAATTCAGTCGATTTCTTTGAACTTACGGACCAAAAGCTTGTGGATAATTTTAGACTTAATAAAGAGTTGTGTAGAAATTGACTTAATGCAGTATTACCTCATTTAGAACATAATAATCATCATCCTAGTTCTATCACTGGTGAAATTAAAGTGTTTACTGCACTTCTATTTAACGCAACAGGAAGCTACCAACGGACAATTGGAAACAGTTTTGTTATTTCTATGTCTCAACAATCAGTATCAAATTGTATTTCTCAAGTAACAAATGTCATTTGCAATCATTTAGCACCAGTTTGGATAAAATTTCCTCAAACATTTTCCGAAAATAGTAAAAAAATTATTAATTTAAAATGACTAAACTACAATTATGTTTGTGATAATAAGTTTTGTGGTTGTAGTAAAAACTGTATAGGATTTATTTTATTAAACGTTATTTATTACTACATAAAAATACTTATTAATGACTATCGTTTTATTAGAAATACAACAAATAACAAAACATGCATATGCATATATTACAGTAAACAACAACTTAAAATAAATTACATTGGACAGTCAATTGCTTATCAGTTAACAATAAAAATAAAAAAACATTGTTTTAATCGATTCGTTCAGTCTATTAATTTCATCATTCAGTTTCATCGAGCATTTCTATATATCTTACTTCATCTTGAACATATCTTGTTTCCTCTTGAGTTATGGTTATATTTTTAGAGCATTTGCAATTTTTTCCATTAAGGGTAATATTTGACAGGAAATGTCAGATAAGCAGATAATATTTCCATTAATATCGTTCAAAATTGCTATGGTTTCTCCTTGAAATTGATGTAAATTTTGTTCTAATGTTGAATTACTTTTTTTTTGGTATTAGACGAGGGTATCGGTTTTTCATCTATATTTAGTCTAGTGCATTTTTCTTCTACAGCATTGCTTTGTAAGTCACAAATATGTTCATTATTTATTGAGTCACTATTTGTAATAAAATGCCACTTAATTGTGGACTGTATTATTGTTCAAAACTACTTAGCTGATGGAAGTAAACACACAAATTGTGGAAAACTTTTAATAATAAACCTCACAAAACGTTGTGCCTCCCATTCTCCCGTTGCATGCTCTATCTTAGTCTGTGGCATACTTAATACTGAGGATCGTTTTGATCCAAGGTCCAAGGACTAGCTTAGCGCGGGGAATCATGGACCCGACCTTGAAAGGGCTGACTTTCAAAAACATACAAAGGTTTACAAGTTAAACATTTATGGTTAAACAACAAATAATGGTTAAACAACAAATAAGTAAATACAAAATACAAGCATTTAAACTTTATCGTAACTATCTATAGGTAACGGACATATTTTTGCGAATGATCGTTTCACTAACCCACTTTGCGTTTTGATAGTCGCCACTCGCGGCACATTATCACTACCGCGGTGTAAACACGTCACTCGGCCTAACTTCCAGTTCATTGGAGGAACGTTGTCTTCTTTGTCTAGAACTAAAGCGCCTTCCTTGAGCTCGCCTCTAGTCTGCTTCCACTTGCCTCGTTGCTGAAGCTCGGAAACATACTCTTTGCTCCATCTTTCCCATATATGTTGCTTCATGTGTTGAAGGTGTTGGTAAACACTCAAACGGTTGACAGGAACTTGCTTCACATCGACATCAGGGATGCAACTTGTTTGGTGTCCAAGTAGAAAGTGAGAAGGGGTTAAAGGGGAAAGGTCATGTGGACTAGAAGACAAGGGTGTCAGGGGGCGCAACTTTAATATAGCTTCGATTTCAGATAATAAAGTGTAAAAGTGTTCAAAAGTAAATGTTTGGTTACCTGATACTCGCTTTAAATGATATTTCATGCTCTTTATCCCTGTTTCCCAAAGTCCGCCAAAGTGAGGCTACCGGGGGGGTATGAACTGGCAATCAATGCCTTCCTTGGCAAATGAAGAAGTTAAGTCATTACCAAATTTATCAATAAACCTGCGAAGGTCGCTCAATTCACTACTGGCTGCCACATAATTAGTAGCATTATCAGAAAAAATGCAAGATGGCTTACCTCGTCTTGCAACAAATCTGCGTAAAGAAAGAATGAATGCTTGCTTAGATAAATTTGGCACCACGTCCTGTTTTACTTTTTATTGAAAACGGTCCGGCGTAGTCCACACCGACTGCATTAAAGGGATGAGTAAGACAAACTCGTTGTGCGGATAAATTTCCCATTATTGGTGAAGGAATTCTTGGATTATATCTAAAGCATTTTACGCATTCGCGTACAATTTTTTTTATCAAGTTTCTACCAGTGTTTATTCAAAATTTTTCTCTTAGAGCAGCCATAAGATATTGTGGCCCTGCATGAAACAATTTTATATGATAGTATTTAACTACTAATTTAGTGAGCGAATGCGTCTTACATAAAATAAGAGGGTGCTTTTTGTCATAATCAAATGTCGCATTGCTCAGACGCCCACCCACTCGTAGCATTCCGTTATCGACGAAAGGATTTAAACTAAGCATTTTGCTCTTTGAACTCAATTTTCCGTGTTTAATTTCAAAAATTTCGGTATAAAATGATTCATCCTGTGCTATTTGCACTAATTTAGTAAAAGCTGAATTAATTTCCTTTACCGTTAAAGGACCTACTTGTCGTTTATCGGGTTTGAGTTTACAATTTGACATAAATCTTAATATATAAGCCATAACGCGATTTAGAATTGTAAAATCAGAATAACTTTCAAAAAGAAAACATTTTTCACGATCGGTAGCTAAAAATGTTAGCGTATTTTTCCTAACGTCTGGGAGATCTTTAATTTAACTAGGATTTTTAGGCCAAAAACTTTCATCGCATTCTAACCACTCGGGTCCATGCCACCAAATGTGAGCATTTTATATATCCGAAGGTTTCATGCCTCTAGATAAAAGATCGGCTGGATTAAATTCGCTTGGTACGTGCTTCCAAACGTCAGATACGGTTATGTCTTGAATTTCAGCTGTACGATTGCTTACAAAAACCTTTAACTTATTAGGAGGAGACTTTAGCCATCCAAGTACGATGGTAGAGTCTGTCCAGAAAAATCTTTTAACATCAGTATACTTTAACGCCGTTGTAACTTTGTTTGCTAATCTAGCGGCCACTAAGGCTCCACACTGTTCTAATTGCGGTACGGTAACAGTTTTTAATGACGCTACATTGGTTTTAGCCGCCAATATTTCCACCCAAGTTTGACCAGTTACTGTGAATGATTTAACATAAATACAAGCTCCGTACGCCTTTTCTGAAGCGTCGGAGAAAATGTGAAGATCAAAACTAGTTATTGGTTCACAAAACGCGTACCGATTTATTTTTAAATTATTTAAAGTTTTCATATCGTTTTAAAGTCATTCCATTTAGAAACAATATGCGTAGGCAAAAGATCATCCCATGATACCTTTTCAAGCCATAACATTTGAAGTAAAATTTTTATTTGAATTATACAAGGTCTAACTAATCCCAACGGATCGAAAATTTTAGAAGAGCCGGTTAAAATTACACGCTTAGTCACTTGATTAGAATCAGTTAAATCCTTGACATTATACATTAATTCATCAGAACTTGGACACCAAATAAGACCTAACGCTTCTGCTGTTCCACGCTCTCCGAATTCTACAATTTTAGAAAGCTTGTCATTTGTCGGAACCCAGTTTAAAATTTCGAATTCATTCGAATAGAATTTTCTCAAGTTAAAACATCTTGGCTCAATATTTCAAAAATCAATTTACAAATACGCGTAGCTTCTTCTATTGTATCCGCTCCGGTCAACAAATCGTCTACATAAAAATCCGTTTTATTATATTAGCTATGTCAGGATATTTGTCACAATTTTCATTTGCCAATTGAAAAAGACAGCGAGTTCAAAGGAATGACGCTGCGGCTGTCCCATAGGTGACCGTATTTAATTCGTAAATTTCTAAAGGACTGTGCGAATCGAAACGCCATATAATTCTCTGAAAAGGTCTATCTTCCTGTGATACTAAAACACACCGATACATTTTCGCGATATCTGCAGCATTAACAAATTTATGCCGCCTAAATCGTATTAAGATTGAAAACAAGTCTTCTTGGATAGTAGCACCCACCATTTGCAAATTGTTTAATGAGTACCCTGTAGAACTAGGCGCTGATGCGTCGAATACTACCCTGAGCGCTGTAGATAATGAATCTTCCCGGTACACTCCCCGGTGACACATGTAATAGCTAATAAGTGCATTATTTGTATTAGTGACCTTGGACATATGCCCCAAGTGGATATATTCTTTCATGAAATCTGAATAAAGCCTTTTATAATCAGGTCGCAAATCTAATTTTTTCTCTAAGTTTAAAAACCGTGCTTTTGCTTGTTCAAACGTTTCTCCTAACTTAGAAGGATTTTGTTTAAACGGTAATTTTAATACAAATGCTCCAGTATTGTCACGCCTAACATTTTTTACAAAATGATTTTCGCACGCAAGTTCTTCTGTAAAAATCGATTGCGTAGGTGCGCATTCTTCAAGTTCCCAAAACTTGCGAAGATCACCCTGTATATCAAACACATCACTTCTAGCAAAATTGCAAACAATGTTTTGACTTGAATTTCCTAGCGGACCGGATATCACCCATCCAAATCTCGTATTATGTAATACAGGTTGATTATTTCCGAGAAAAATGTGGCCTTGGCATATAACGTTCCAAAATAAATCAGAACCTATCAAAATATCAATGCGTTGCGGCTTATCGAAGTAAGGATCCGCTAACTCAATGTATTTTGGTATATTTATATTGGAAATATCAATTTTACAACTAGGCAGTACGTTCGTTATTTTCGGTAAAACAAAGCAAGTCATTCTCGTTGAGAAATTATTATGTCTTGAATGAATTTCAACCTCACACTTGTGAGTTATCTTTGACTGCGAATTGTTAATGCCCTTGATAGAAAGATTACAAAGCTTGACTGTGAGCCGTTATCAAGGAGCGCGCGGATAACGTGTTTGTTTTTAAACTTGTCATAAATTTCTACATGAACGGTGGATAACAAAACATTACTAACGTCGCTACTTGCCGAATTAACTAAGGACTCTTGTGTTCTTATATTGCCTTGAACATTTGCAGATGTGGAATCGTCACTACAGCTATTTTTATCTACCGGTGCCCTATCTACATGCAATAATACATGATGTTTAGAATTAGATTTTTTGCACGTAGGACGACGACACGTTTTATTAAAATGTCCGGTGCGTAGACAATTAAGACACAACTTTATAGACATTATAGCTTCAGCGCGTTTAGCCACTGGTATATTCAACAATTCTGAACAAGTCTGTATATAATGTTGACCTTTACAAAACAAGCATTTCGGAGCTTTTTCTTCGCCGTCTGCAGATACCAGTCCTCGCGTTTCAAACCGTTTATTCGTATTACGCTTGTCCGATTTATCATATCGGTTTTGTTCCAGAGTTTCTAATATTTCCGCACGTTCCCGCAAAAATTTTTTCAAGTCATTTAATGTGGCAATATCTTATTTTTTGACTTATAAGTTTCCCATTCGCGAGCCGTGACTGTCTAATTTTGTGCTAATCAAGTAAACAATAGGAATATCCCAACTTTCAATCGGTAATTCTAATTGACCTAATGCCCTCATATTTTTTGTCAAATTTTCAAGCAATAAATGGATATTTTTTGACGACTCTTTAGACATACGTTCAATATTGAAAATATTTTTGATATGATTTTGTACTAACATTTTATCATTATTATAGCGTTCTTTAAGTTGATTCCAAGCTAATTTGTAATTGGAAGCGGAAAATTCAATACCTTTTATGAGCTGAGCAGGCTCGTGCGACAATGATGCTTTTAAATAATGAAAACGTTGTATATCACTAATTGCTTTATTATTATTAATAAGTGATTCATAAATATCTCTAAACTCAAGCCAATTTTGTAGCGAGCCATTGAACGTCGGCAAATTTATTGTCGGCAGCGTTACGCCTTGGAATAAACCACCTGCATTTGAAATTTGACTACTCGTAACGGAACCTCCCGATCCCCTCACACTGAGTTAGTCAGCATTGTTCACCTGTTTATTTAAAATCTTTTTTGCCCCCACTAATGACGCGTAATAACTGTTTTCAAAATTTGCTCTTTCAGTGTATTGATTTTCCAAATCATTTTCTTGGCATAACATTTCAATTTGATCTTGAATATCAAAGAATTTCTGTAAAACACTACCTTCAAAAGTTCGTAATACGACTTTCTAACTTTAGAATTTCAACATCTGCATGCTTATCTTTTGCTTGCAAGCTAACTAAATATTTATTAAAATTTGTGAAACTTTTTTTGATACCACCTCTTTGCCTTACAAGGTTCTCCATCTCCGGCTATCAGGTAAACAATAATATTTGAAGCTATATTTTGCTCCGGAAAACAAGAAAACAGGAAATAATGTAAACTGGGATACCTACTCACTTTCTTAATACACACGTGCGTGCATCAAATACCTCATGATTTTCGTCTCCACGTGCTCGGATCGGCGCTAACCAATGCTGCGTAGATGAACTGCGGTTTTTTCCGCCTATCTAGCCGGTCGCTGTGTTCCACTGCAACTTCAAAGATTCTTCCAAACAAAAATCGTAGGTCACTAGTTCTAATTTGGCTCGTGGGACCAAGTAATAAAATGCCAATTAATTGTGGACTGTATGTATTATTGTTCAAAACTGCTTAGGTGATGGAAGTAAATACACAAATTGTGGAAAACTTTTAATAATAAACCTCACAAAACGTCGTGCCTCTCCCATTCTCCCGTTGCATGCTCTATCTTAGTCTGTGGCATACTTAATACTGAGGATCGTTTTGATCCAAGGTCCAAGGGCTAGCTTAGCGCGGGGAATCATGGAGGGCAGCGTTGTCATCTATTTAAACCTTGATTTAAATATAATTTCGGAACACTATTATTGAGGGGTGGTGATACATTACTAACAGTTAAATTGGTGTCGGTTGCTTTGTTAGTTATACTCATTTTTGAAAATCCAGCTTCCATGTTGTTGGTTCCTTCGACTGCTGTCCATACTACTAGTCCTATTAACCTTTCTTCATATTCGCTTAAAGTTAATTTTGATATTGGACCGCCTCCAGTTTTATTCATTTCTCTTTTTAATTCTGCTGCTTTGGCTTTCACCTTATACTTCCAATCTATCAATGCTTGTCTCCATTTATCAGGAGTTTTTTCCCCTAATCCTAAACTATTCAGTTTAATTGTTATTTCCATCCATAGCTCCGTTTGTTTGCTTTTAGCGTTAATTCCAGTAAATTTCCCAGTTAGCAGTTAGTGGGAGTCCAAAGACTCTTATTCTCTTTTCCATCTGTAAATGTTACTTATTTGCTATAAACATACCTAGTACGTTTTTAATAATCATGCCTTACCCTTAGTTTATATGTTTATGTCATATACAATTCTTTGGTTTGTATTACCATGTTCGATTCTAAAATTGTGAGGTTAAATAAGCTCAAGCAACCGGTTCGAAAGGATTGTTTTGCTATCAATTCAATTTTCTGTGAATAACGACATTTCAATTAGGCGTGGTACTGTTATTTTATTAATTCAATGTCAATCTCAATGTAATAAGGTGAGGGACCGTGAGGGGCGTATTAGTGGCATCAATGTCAATTTGACGTAGTCCTTACACAGGGCTGGTAAAATAATCCCTGTTAAGGCCAGGGACGTGCACTTTAATTCTATTTCTGGCAGTCCAGTTACTGAGGTCATGGCATTACAACTCGGAGAATCGCTATATATCAAATGATAGCACCGGCCGTGAAAGCCTAAAAACCGCTATTCAGACCAGTTAAAATTGAATTACCCAAACCAATTAAGTACAGATTATCATTTCTCAGCTCCTAGCTACTTAATATATAGGTACTTGATTAAGTACCTACCCACTTCTCATTTGCCCATCTGGATGAGTTGGTATAAATAGTTGGCCCTAAAACTGTAGTTTAAAGATATTTTTAATGTATGTATCATTTAGTTTTGCATAATAGTACAACTACAGTTAGGTTAGGTTAGATTAGGTTAGGTTAGGTTAGGTAAAGGTATAACTGTAGTTTAAAGATATTCTTAATGTACCTATGTATCATCTAGTTTTGTATAATAGTACAACTACAGTTAGGTTAGGTTAGATTAGGCTAGGTTAGATTAGGTAAAGGTAAAGCTATAGTTTAAAGATATTCTTAATGTATGTATCATGTAGTTTTGCATAATAGTACAACTACAGTTATGTACCTACCATGTATACAACCCTTACAAACTTGGTGAGTAGTTTTTCGTTTCTTATATAAATGATTTCTAGTTTTTTATTAAAGTTTCTTTTTTGTTGTGTAAATTAATTGTATTCGAAATTTAGCTTGCAGAAGTCAAACTAAATAGGTATTTATAGTTAGCCGTTTGCCTTAGGCATTCGACATTTTGCCATTTACCTATACCAAAATTTTGATACCTTCATGTTTGGTTTGATTGCCTACGTTTTTTGTTTTTCGGTGAAATACACATAAAACTAACTTAAATAAATATTTTGTTTCATCAGTATACACATACTTGGAAAAATGTTTAAAAATGTACAGTATGACCATTAAAAATGACTAATTTTAAGAAAGCTTTTATTTTCGAAAATGTGCAATTCTTCAGTCTGCAACGTGATTTTTATTTTTTTCCATTTAATACTCTTTGTTATAATATTGTAACGTGGAGAAATTGTGTGAACGTTGTCCCGCTGTTTACAGTGGATTATTCCCAGGGACGTTGAGTAGTTTGGGGGACAACGTCCAATAAAACACAAATGGGGTTGAGATTGATCAGCTTTATTTCGGGCTCCCACCAGTGGAGATTTTACTATAAAAATACAAAATATAAATAATACAAAAGTCGAACAAGAGACGTAGCAAGGTTTTACTAATTAATGTATAGCACAGATACATACAGCAAATTATTAACAAACAATAAAAATAAACCCACGTGCTCGGGGGAACTTTTTACCAAATTGGTCAAATACCACATGAAAATATGACTAATTCACACAAATAACATGATAATAAAATATATATAAAAGAATAAATACAAACCTATAAAAATGCAAGCCCAATATGCCAGGATGCACTAATATTTTAAGGAAATTCCACTGATGGACGCCTGTTGGGTCAATCAGAGGTCAACACAATAACTAGGTTGGGATATCGAAAGTAAAATTAACAGTAAGTATAGGCAACACACCATACACCCGAGCGCATGGTGGGGAGCCGGAAGACAAAGTATTGCCACATCTGCCCCCGTTCTTTGTTAGTAGGCGGCACCAGCTATTTGGTGTCGGATACCGACAAAGAAGATACATATCGCTTCAGATGCGAGATATGAAAAGTACCCCGTTCCACACTATTGTCTAGAGAGGCCAAGATATATGTTTTATCCGCAAGTACCTTTTTTACCCGATAGGGACCCTCAAACAGCAAGAGGAACTTTTTAGTTTCTTTCAATAAGGCGGACGATATGGGGTTGGCACGCAAAAGAACCAAATCGCCAACGTTAAATGGAAGGAAAGGTCTTGACGGATGTGCGACCGACCGGTACCTCGCCCTAGACAGAAGCTGTTCCCGTGCCAGGAAGAGCTTCACATGGCTGGTAAAATCAGGGGCCACCGGGAACCCAAGCAACTCGCGCAACGGTGAAATCGACTTACGCCCAAACATAAGCTCGTAAGGGCAAAAACCGGTGGACTCATGAGTGACACTGTTAAGAAATTCCATAAAACGGGGCACCTCGACTGCCCAACGGGAATGTTTGGAATAGCAAAAGGTACGGAATAAGCGCCCTAAAACCTGCATGACCCTCTCGGCGGGGTTACCTTCCGGATGCCGGACCGAACAATAACTAAGTTTAATTCCTAGATTAGCAAGGGTACTTTTCCAGAGCTCAGATGTGAACTGAGTTCCTTAATCACAGAGGACACTCTTCGGACGTCCCATCGTGGGGATATACTGGTTCCGGAATCGGTTCACAATAGCCTCAGCAGTCGCGCGTTTTAGGGGGTAAAGGGTGACATATTTAGAAAATACGTCTAGGATGACAAAAAGGTAAGTGACACCGCCTCGCGAGAGAGGTAGTGGCCCGTAAAAGTCCATGGCTAACAGGTCCAAAGGAAAATCTGGGATGACAGCCCCCAGAGGCGGTTTGGGCATAGAACCTGATTTGGCTTTCTGACAAACCTCACAGCATTTGACGATCGCTTTCACCATTTTATGCAACCCTCGACACCACACATCCGCGCGAAGTGCGTTCCATGTCTTATAAACACCAAAATGGCCGAATAATTCGTGATATTGCTGAATAAATGCTGTCACGAGAGGCCGAGGTACGCAAAGCAGATAACCGATCTCTTTGTTAGCATAAAGTAGGCCCTCCCTTAGGCAGAAACGTCCAGTAAGGTCACCCTCTTCTACCTTCCGAATGAGGGATAATAAATAGGGATCCTTGCGTTGGTCCTCGGCTAAATTTTTCAAACTATTCTTAAATTCTGGGGTTAATCGCAGTAGGCCAAGCACTTTAAAGCAACCGTCACTCGGAGAGGGTAACCTAGGAGGAGGATGTCTAGACAACAGATCGGGTATCCAGTTTGCTGTCCCTGGTAAATAGTCTACCGTAAACGAAAAATCCTGGCAGGCCAGCACCCACCTCGTAATACGTGAAGAAAGCAATCTACACGAATTCAAATAGGACAAAGCCTTATGATCGGTAAGGACCATGAAATGGCGGCCCAACAGATAAACACGCCATCTTTGTAAGGCAAAAATAATGGCATACAACTCCCTTTCCGGTACCGACCAGCGACGTTCCCGCTCCAAGAGTAATCGGCTAGCATAGGCTACCACGCGTTTCCGATCACCCTCCCGCTGGAACAAGACCGCACCAATTCCGACATCACTGCTGTCCGTTTGCACCACGAAAGGAAGGTCATTCTGAGGGTGGTAGAGTAAAACGTCACGGCATACTACCTCCTTGAGATCTTGGAAAGCACGTTCCTGGTCTTTTCCCCATTCCCATTTATTTTTCTTCCTTAACAAAAAAGTTAGAGGCTCTGATTTGTCGGCAAATTCGGAGGAAAACCCCCGATCATAAACGCACAGCCCCAAAAAGGCCTGCAATTCTTGAATATTTTTCGGGTGCGGGTAGTCGCGAATAGCTTGCGTCCTAGCAGGATCTGGACGCCATCCCGTGGAATTCAACACGTAACCTAAAAACTTCATTTCATTACGAAAAAAAACACACTTCTTTAATCGCAGAGTGAACCCCGCTCTAGCCAAACGAGCCAGAACAAGATCTAGATGTTCTAAATGCTGTTCAAACGTGTTGGAGACGCACAGAAGGTCGTCCACATAGGCGTAAATGAATGAACGGGAAAAAGGTCCCAATATTTGGTCCATACAACGCGTAAAACTCGAGACAGCGGTTTTTATGCCAAAAGGGAGGACTTTGAAATGATAACATCTAGTGCCATAGCGAAAAGCCGTAAACTTTCGGTGTTCCGGTTTAATGGGAATTTGCCAATAAGAACTTGTTAAATCCAATGAGCTGAGAAACTTGGCCTCGGATAGCTCGATCATAATCTCTTCTATCGGACGCAGCAATTCATTTTCCCCGGCCATAATCTTATTAAGACGGCGGGCATCTAAACAAAGACGAACCGTACCGTCTTTTTTAACAGCTGTCATAATTGGGCTACAATATGGGCTAGTTGATCTCTCGATCACCCCCCACTGCTCCATTTTATTGATTTCCACTTGTACCGCAGCACGGTGAGAAAAAGGTACCGGATATGGTGGAACTGAAAAAGGTTTTGTGTCTGTAAGCGTGATTGTGTGCTCGTATTCCGAGGTCAACCCGGGTATTTCTGAAAAAATATCGCGATGCTTTTCCAGCAGTTGCAAAACTACCTTTTTTTGCTCGGGGGCTAGAGCAGCATCCTCTAGTGCAGCTGCAAAATCAATGTCGGTCCCCACCCCCGAGGTACCGCTGGGGGGATGCGCATGGTTGACCGTACACAATCACAAATTTTCCACTAAAGGTGGCTCTACCTCGTGGTTGGGTAAAAATTCAGGGACAATAATATCTTGGTGCCGATCTGAAAAAATTACAGCGTATTTATCCAAATCGATTTTAGCTTTATAGGTTCTCAAAAAATCTACCCCGATGATAATAGGGTGTATCAAATCCTGCACCAAAAACTTCGTTAGAGAGGCAACAAATTTCGCTACCGGAGTCCAGAAGCGCGGCAAACTGCATTTCCCCTATAGATATTTTAATAAAAGGTGACCGAGGAATCGGAGTCTCATGTTGGAAGTCACAATCTTCGGTTAGTAAGTCGTCCGTTGGGTTATTAAGCGAGTGAGCTTCCTTCAGTTCGGTCCGTTGGATGACCCCCACCACCGGACTAACTTGATGGGGCTCTCTTAGTTTTCCGAAGTTTCTGAAATATCACCCAAACCCATTACCGTGACCGATTTTGCTGTAGACGCATCCCGACTGAAATTATTTTTATTTCTAAAATCTCGGCGATACATATTAACGTCTGAGTTACGCGATACCCTCCAATCTCGTTTAACCAAGTAATCAGCCTGGGAGAGTACTGTAATAGCATGCGTAATAGTAACCGAACCTATCAGAGCCGTGGCTATGTTCAGGGGAAAATGTCGAGCAATAACCGTTCCTAAAGCTGATTAAGGATAGGGTGGCTGTAAATACCTCGCTCTAGCCACCAAACTCAAAAAATATTCTGTGTAAGACCCCTCCTCGACTTTATATTGACCCGTTTCTACTACCGTTCGTACCTCTTGTTGTCTCGAAAGACCCCAAAAAAAATCTAAAAACGACAATTTTAACTCTGCAAAATCAGCCCAAACTCTGGCTTTCTTTCTAAACAATACATAACACCAATGTGGAATATCTGCAAAAGATATATTATAGGCCTGCATTGTACTCTCTAATTTTTCAATAAATAATACTGGGTGTATCCCCTCATTATCAAATATTGGCAATAAATTAGTTGCCTCTATTAAAGGAAAATTATTAACGTTATTATTCATAAGTCCCTGCAAAGCACATGGGTTGTTATTTACAAACAATGGTAAATTACTTGCACAAACATTAGTCACCCCTCAGGAGCAATGTTGCCACCATATACGTGTGGTGGTATACTCGGCTTAACTACACCACGTTCCCCTTGACTTACGGTGTTGATCTCCTGTGTAGGAGAATTTATAACTCTCTGTAAGCCAGGTCGATCCTGACTTACATATCTTAGCGAACTACTACTATCATATCGTTGCATATCGCTTCTAACACGACTTAACAACTCTTCGTCTCTCCGAGTCACCCTTGGACTACCCATAGATAAGTTCGTCCTACCTTGAATTTCCGGGATGATGGCAGAGGCAGCCTCTGGGTCTACCAGTCCTGATAGATTCCCTGTCCTTTTGACTGCTCCCCCTGTAGTCGGTGTCCTTCCTCGCCCTCTTCCCTTAGAGCGGGTATCGTAGGCATGAGGTGTTCGTTCCATGTCTGTGGCTAGTTTCCTCACAAGCTGATGTAACCAGTAGTTGAGGATTGGGAGCCTCCTTTGATTTTACCACTACCTAGGGGTAGCAATGGCCCTAACTTTTGTTCGGCCCTGAAGTTGAGCGCCAGATGTAACGTGGAGAAATTGTGTGAACGTTGTCCCACTGTTTACAGTGGATTATTCCCAGGGACGTTGAGTAGTTTGGGGGACAACGTCCAATAAAACACAAATGGGGTTGAGATTGATCAGCTTTATTTCGGGCTCCCACTAGTGGAGATTTTACTATAAAAATACAAAATATAAATAATACAAAAGTCGAACAAGAGACGTGGCAAGGTTTTACTAATTAATGTATAGCACAGATACATACAGCAAATTATTAACAAACAATAAAAATAAACCCACGTGCTCGGGGGAACTTTTTACCAAATTGGTCAAATACCACATGAAAATATGACTAATTCACACAAATAACATGATAATAAAATATATATAAAAGAATAAATACAAACCTATAAAAATGCAGGCCCAATATGCCAGGATGCACTAATATTTTAAGGAAATTCCACTGATGGACGCCTGTTGGGTCAATCAGAGGTCAACACAATAACTAGGTTGGGATATCGAAAGTAAAATTAACAGTAAGTATACGCAACACACCATACACCCGAGCGCATGGTGGGGAGCCGGAAGACAAAGTATTGCCACAATATCACTATTTAGAGGAACTTGTAAATTTACCATGGAATATATTTTTATAATATTTATAATAATACCCCTTCTATAGTCATTTATATGTACTTTGCACCAAAGAGATTAATTATTTGCAATAAAAATTACTAAAACAACAACGTTATATAAGAAAATGAGTATTTTTATTAATAACTAATTTAATGGGTTTCCTCTGTTATATTATGTGGCCACAGATAAGTGTCATCTGCTTTTAGTGTGCTTTATTATTCACATTTTTAATGCTCATGTGACGCCTTTTTTCCTATCTCTCGCGTATCTTGATTGCGAACAACTACTTCTAATTTTTCGTAGCGCCGGATATGACGTCATCAGAGTCCGGTTCGGCCGTCAGATTTGTGACGCACCTTCTCGGACTAAATTATATTGTGCTGCGGTGTTCGGCGGCGGTAAGTGACGTCACGGAGACGCAATTCAGGATATCTTTTCGGTCAGTCTCGGGCGCCAGTTTCTCTATGTTTAACGTGGGAGAAACTCCACGTGAACTCACCCTCGGTTAGAGTAAGTACTCGGGCAGCTACAGTGAAGAAAGTTAAATTCCAGGGGTCTGTTATATTTCTTTTATTCCCAGAGAGCAACAAAACTAGTTTTATCAGTGCAGTGATAGTTTTACTTTTGAAATAAACAAAATTGTCAGTGTAGAACGGTAAAAATCTGTTTAAGTTCTTTTTTGTTAGATCGGAATTTTATCAAAGTTACTGATATGAATGAACACAACAACACATTGTCTCTATAACAAATTTATTTGGTAAAATGGAAATAAATAATTGTCAGTTGAATAGTATTAAAGACTATATGACTTTGTCTTTAAAAAAAAGCGGCAATAATTTACATTTAAAATAAATAAATGGTCCTAAAAATCAGAAATGCATATTTCCTTACAATTTTCAAACAGAATAAAAAACGGTCTGTTTCGGTACTGAAAGAAAATATAAATTATGTACGAAACATACGGCATGAAATACTTTGTTGGCGGAAAAATACGGACTAAACTGTTGTTAGAAATTTGAAATAAAACAGTAAAAAGAAAAATTACAAGCAGTATATTACTTAAAGTTGGGCAATAATTAAGCTAACAATCGAATGTACTACTACGTTAGGATCTATATGTCGAATGCCGTGTCCCGTGTGTTTCCTCCGAACATCGCCCGCTTATCGACAGGAACGTGATGTTAATCAAAACATCCAGAGGCCGTATTTGGGGTCCTAGAATAGTCGTTGCTAACACTATAAACTTATACCTAGGGGACGGTTCCAGCGAGGTTCTGAAAATAAAAACAAAATGTATGGATTTAACAAAAATCTACTCTGAATTTATTTTGGCCCTGTAAATGCGAATAGAAAGCATTAGTTAAAAGCGGTTTTCAATTAACTGTAGCCAAGGAGAAAGCGCAAGCAGTGCAGAGTAACAATATACAGCAATTGTTATTAACAAAACAAGTAAGCGAATAAATGGGACGGTTTTGGTCTAAGGGAAAATAACGCAGTTTTCGGATGTCTATCCAGAAGGACAGAAATGAGTGCACGCGGTGTATCTCCTTTGATGGCGATGTTGTGCACAGCCAAACCACCTCGGTGAGAACAACCCTGTACAACTTAGTCACCAACGACCCCTTAGTGCGGTGTTGTTCACAGCCAAACACTTCGGTGTACGTTCGGTGTACCAAAACGGCGTATATTAGTCGTCGGCGGTGTTATCCACAGCCAAACCGACAACGAAAACGTCGTAGGGCTCACTGGCGTTTATCACTCGCCGGCGGTGTTGTTCACAGCCAAACCGGATGAGGACAACGTCGTGAAACGGCAGACAGTTGACGGCTCGGTCAGGTAGCGGTGTTGTGCACAGCCAAACTACCTCGTCCGTCAAAAGTACAAGCCAGCCTGTATGAGTTTAAAACACCCAAACGGCGTGAAAAGGATAGGATTCAGAGGAAGGTAGATTGCTTACTTATTTCCTGGGCACTGCTGGGCTCTGCGGCTTCTCCTGGCTCGGTTGGTTTTCTTGAGCTGATCGGGAGAACTTCTGGGACTGGTTCTTCGAGAGCTGTTTTCCAACAACTCTGCTTTTTCCTTTCGGTTCCTCACTTTTGTTAACTTACTCCCCACCTGACAACCACAGGCCACGATGGCAGATGCGCGTGCGGTGCGTGATTTCAGAGTAGGGCATCGACGGTTTAGTAAATATTAGTGCCTACTGATAAAAAATTCGAGCGCTCGTTGGACTTAAACTAACAATATAAAATATTATTTCCGGGAAATAAATTTACATTAGGGATGAACCCGGGTGGTTCATTACACTCAATAAGAGGAGTGGGGGTACACGGATTCGGCTAAAATATATGTCAACATAGGCTATATACATAAACTATTCATGTAAATTATGAGACCAAAAATTTTTTTTATTCTTAAAAATTTGAAACGAATATAAATTTACTGAAAATTATGGCGTAACTTAGTTTATTGTTGCAAATATTAGAATGAACATTCGAAATTCAAGAATATTTTTACAAATAAACCGCAAAATATTATGCTTAATAAACTTTGTTCACAGTTCCAATAGAGGAATCAGTGCAAGTGCAAATATTAATTTTGAATCAATAATAATTTTTCTTTTAGAACAATAAAAGGAAAACAATATTTCAAAACTGATTTTAAAAATAAAACGGTGGTTTTTCCCAACAAAGCAATTGTAATAAAGTTTATTGTGCTACTTCCATGAAGAATTGTTAAATCAGAATATAATTAAAAAAGTAATAATATTTCAATATATGTAGACTTTATTTATAAACTGAATTTTATCATAATAACAAGACTGGTGATTTTTCCCAACAAAATGACTATGATAAAGTTGATTGTATCAATTATATGAAAATCTTTAAATATTTATTACTTAGTAAATATTTACATGATTGACATTTTCCAATGAATCCGAAGTTAGGTATAGGAAACCTTAAATATTTAATAAAAACACGATAAAATATTTAGATTTTGAATGGAAAAATATATTATCCGAAACTGCAGAGTTATGTGTAAAACATCTACAAATATTATTTACATACCTTAAAATTTGAGTAATACTGATACAATTGACAGATACTGTGGTTTTATATAAAATATATTTAAGTATTTGAGAATAATTAATACTTAAATAATTTAAGAATAAGACCAGTTGCAATACAATTTTACCGCTGCAGCTCTGTCGGTGGGTTAGGTGTTGTAAATGTCTAGTTGCACTTACCACTCAGTCTTTCATAAATTCGTGGAAAACACATTTACACAATGTTATCTATATATTCGAGTAGATTGTTAAAGTGCTGCATACAACCTTTCTCGTGAAAAGACGTTTTGCACCAAAATGATTACAATACCAACACAAGATTAAATTCGCTGACCCATAACAGATATTAGCATATTACGAATAATTCAATCATTAATAACTGACAATAGACATTAAACTAAAATGAATTAATACTACTGTAATTAGTGTGCAGATGCAACTAAACAGTAATTATTTCAAAACTGATCATCAAAATTGAGTAACAGCAAATGGCTCATGAGCCGCTCAGCTCTCAAGTCTGTACATGGTTTATCAAAGAGCATGAGCTGCTCTATTTGATAAACCCTGTATGCACTTGCGAGCTAATTATGTTAAAAGTTGTTTTAAACGCTTTAAGGCGATTTAATTTTTAAACGCTAATAAAAAAATTTACATGTTTTATATTATTTATTGAATATTTCCATTATATACAATGATATTACATAACACAAAAACTACATTAAAGGAATAAAACCTAAAAACTTGCCGTGCTTATGATTTTTTTTATAAATCTTAAAAGCCTTTTTGTTCAAGCCACAACTCTTATTACTTATTCTGGAATCTTTCTTTGTAATAATATTATTTATACCATTACAAAATATAAAAGTACATAAATCTATTATGTAGCTACATAGGAACTTAACAAGTTTGTCACTATGTTCACAAATAAATGAAAATTGAACATGTTGTCTCACATAGTACTTTTTTCTACATTAAAATTGGATAATATTAATTTTGATATATTATACGTTTTATAAACACAATTTATAAATAAATTATTGCAATATATTAACGAATTTTTTGCAGGTAAATATTCTTTTTCTTTTGCAAATGCATAAGTCAAAATTGCTATCTGTGTCTGATAAAATGTGAATTTTACATAATTCACAATTAAATTTTTTAATTAATTTTTTGGCTATAAACCCAGACACATAGCCCATAGCAGTTTTGCTAATTGATCGTTCTAAATTGCCACTATTAGCAGACACTGAAATGTATTTGTGTATACATGGATTGTCCATTACTTTATCATTATTGTCTTCCGTACATGTGAAGTCAATTAAATGCTTTAATTGTACCAATGAAGTTTCGAAAGTTTCTTCACAATTAGATACTACAGAATGACTTCCCGTAATGTTTCTTATCAACAAAGCTTTATAAGATCCTTGAAATTGTTGACATGACGGATTTGTATGTCTTCCTCTATGCAGACGAATTTATCCGAAATTATTTTCTAATGAGTCTTGGTTGAAGGACCTGGCAAAGAAATACTTTATATTTTTTGAAAATAACACCTCAGCTAAATCCACAAATCTTTCTAGTGTTAGAATGATTTTTTTTAAAGATGGAGGAACTATTTTTTCTTTTGTTCCTTCCTTTTGAAACGACATATTTTTTAAATCTCTACTAACGGCTCCCTTCAAAGGTTTGCCTGGACTTCCTCTGAAGGTGCCGCCGTTTACGCTGTGAAACAGTGTATCAAAAAATGTTAAAATTTTGGCGGTTTCTTGGGCCATCTGCTTCATTCTAACAGTTCCTATTATATCAGTTTCACCTAAAAATTAAAGAGATGAATATCACAGACAATTTTAAAATCAAATCGTGCTGCCCATTTTGCCGATAAATGAGGATATCAATTGTCAGATTTGGCATTTAACTTATTTGAGATTATTCTAAAAACATGGTTAATTTTGACATTAGCTGAAAAATCAAATTAGTGAGATCACTGTTTTTTGATATACTATTAATTTTATAGACATAAGTAAGTCCCTGTAATTGTTGATATTGTCCACAACTTTTAACGTGTGTAGGCCGTCAAAAATGTCGCATGTGAGATGTCATGTCATGTGCCAGAGAGATAATTTGTAACATACTATTTTAATAAGGTAATAAGTTATAACAAGGTTTTACTTTTGACGATAAATTTAACTGTTTGTTGGTCTTTCAGATCCAGATCTAAGAAATTAAGCATATATCATTATTATTTATTAGATCTATTAATTTTACTACTCTATTAAAACAGTATAGATCCTCTTTTTTGTATATATCTTATGTATATACCCAGTGCAGTATAATTTATAAAAAAATTCAAAAACAAATAAAAAATGTTTACAATTTACCTTTTCGTTACATCAGATTAATAACTGATGCTACGGTGTGACTGAAAATCTGAGTTGCATAGGACACCTTCATTTTTCAAATTTTATTTTTCATGACATGACAGTCTGTTATTTTTGTTAGGCTTCTTCTATATATTCCCATTTACCTCTGAACGTGTGGTTTTCACAAACCCACAAAATATATTTTACAAGGAAATTATTTCTAATTCTCTTTATCAAATGCGGAACATCATACAAATGTATAATTTCTTCTTTATCAGCGATTAAACGTCTCTTAGGTGGAATATTATTTTTTAAATAAAAGCCACGAGCTTCTGTCACCATATTTTCAATAGCTGCTCTGTTGGTTGCTCCTTGATCACATGTAGTAGCGATAACAGTTAAACCTAGGAAATAAATATTTTCCTATAAACATATGGGAATTGTCTATGAATTTAACACGCTGACTACCGAAACAGAAATAAACAGTTAGGCCAAAATGCCTTTAGTAAAAATTATTTCTAAATTGTAATAAACCTTATATGTCTAAAATACACAAAAAATAATTTAAACTGAAAAATATGTTATAAATCACAATGGTATAATTTTTTTCTTGCTGCTGTGCTGATCCCTCTTATACATTAATGTGTATCTCAAACTAGAATGCCAAGGTAAAGAAATATTTATGCTAGCCTCACGGGATCAACAATCAATCAATGTGTTACATTACAATTTTTGTCATTCATCTAAATAAAGTACAAAGTTATCATATGTACCTAAAAAAGGTATAAAATATAACTTTTTTAAATTACTTCATTTTTGAACAATTACTTATTACCCATTTTTTTATTTTTCTAATGGCTATAAGCACAAAACAGTGTTTCCGTTCTAATAAATATATATACTTATGAATTAGCTATTATTTATGATTGAAGACCTCAATACTTAAAAAGGTAAAAAAAACGTAAATCAGTGGAATAAAATAAAAGCTTAGTTGGAATAAAGAATAAACTATGAGAAATTACCCAATGTGAATAATAAAAGTTGGCAATTTAAAGTATTTCTGTAAAATTAAACCTTATAAGAAAATAATTTTGGTACTTAATAGACACAACACAGTTGGCAAATACTTACCTGCAATTTTCAATTCTCTTATTACATCACGTAGATATTCAGCTCATTTTTGGGATGAAGTAGTACTCTTGCAAAAATAGTAGGCCACTGTTTGCTTCCACTTTCTAGTTATGCCTAGGATCATAAATACTATTGCATGGTCCATAATAGTTCCATTTCGCACCCCCACTAATTGATCCGTAAATCTACTATATTATATAAATGATGTGAGAGCAACTTCATCAAACATGAGAGTACATAGTTTATCTTTATTTTTAAAATGCTTAATAGAGTGACTTAGATTTTTCATGAAGTATTGACTTATACCATCTCGTACAGGTATGCTTTTCAAAAGCCTTGCCAGAGTCCTATTTGAAAACAAATTAAACCAATTGGCTTAAAATCGATATCCAGGAGTGGATGTTTTATATACAGCCAATAACATTAGCTTTTCTTCTAGTGTAGATCTTCTGCCCTTTGGGGCTGTACGTCTACGAGTAACCTGTTTAATGCAAAAATCCACAGCTTCACTTCGAAGTCCTGTATTTGAAAAGTTAGCAGAATGGATTTTTTTTTCTAATATTAATTTTTTCTTTGTCGATGCGGTTCTCTTGCGATAAAGAGAACAACCTTTCTCTTTGGTGTCAGCAGTCTAGATCGAGTAATATTAAGTAATTGTAGAAGGGTAAGGGTTTGAGAAATTTATGGTTATTGAATGTAGGCTATGGTGAAACTATGAATTTAACACAACTGGTATGTGGGATAATGAGGGCTTTTCATTCTTTTAATTAAATATTTATACAGCTGAACTAACGAAACTTTTATATGTGGCGGCAGTTGTATGTCACATTATTTGACCGAACACTTCACTAATATATAGTAAAAGGTCTAAAATATTCCTCTTTTTTTTTAGAAGAAATTGGAACCGGGCCATGCTTAGTTGTAAGGGACAGAAACGATTTCTTTGATTTTTTTTTAGGTCAACTGCTTGAAAGTCGCTGGAGACGTCCAAGGACGTTTTATGAAACAGTATTCCTTTTTGTGTTTTTTCACAATGTAACCATCTAATATGTCTCCAGTTGTCATCGTTATTAAGTTTCCTATTTACAAGAGGACCTTTGAACAGTCCTGAAAAAACCCAAAAGTCTTGCTGCATTTCTCTCACAATAAACTGGTTCTTCTTCCCAACTTGCCTTACTAGCTGCACCCAGTCTTCCATTGGTGGAGCATACTTCTTTTTCTTTTTTTCAATTAGGCTATGGTCTGTATCTGACTCTATATGTGTGTGGTCAGGAATAATTAGGAACTTATGGTCTATAGTTTCTAAGGTTTCAGAATCTTGTAGGGCCTTCATACACATGGCAGCTACATAGCTGTTTTTATTTTGACCACCGCAGGTATCTGAGTACATTACTAAATGTTTTACAGTGGCAGGTAGATCGTTTATAATGTACTTATATAAGCAAGAACTTACATCGTCACCACTCCTTTTTGCCACAGCCTCGTGCCGCATAAAACAATATGCTTGGCAATCATCACAGTCGTGTATGGTTAGGTTGAAAGCCCACAACTGTCTTTTATAGAATGCTAGTGAACTCTGTAGGTACTACTGGGATCAGCAGACATAGCTGCAAGTCAAAAGTTATAGTCTTCTTAGGGCTAGTTGTACAATATGCGGATATACTACCCGATACAGTTATCTTGCCAACAAGTCCGCCTTTGGCGTATTACAATATACGGATATTTTTGTTGGGCACATTATCGGCGGGATAATCTGTCGGGTACTTGGAGCCGCCGATAGTCCGTTATCGGCAAGATAAACGCGCCAAATAACTGGGGAAGCGGGAACATAACCTTAGTTTTGACATTTTAACTTCATTTTGTCATTCACGTGTTGACCTTTGTATTTGTCAGTTATTTTAAATTTTTGAAATGGAAAAAGAAAATAATAATAATAAGCGCACAGCTAATTATATGAAGGAAGAATGTTGGCGACTTGTTGAAATTGTTGAAAGGTATGTGCATCTAATAGAAAATAAAAAAACTGATGCATTGACATGGAAAGACAAGGTAAGTTTTTTATTTGCCTCTATAATGTTAATATATTATGGTTCTTTTTAATTTAGACAACTGCTTGGAAAAATGTGTGTCTTGAGTTTAATTCAATTGGTACTCAAATCTGAACATGGGAACAACTTCGCAGTAAATATGAAACATAAAAAAAAGAAACAAGAAGAGCTGTAGCCAAAAGCCGAACTGAAATATTGGACACAGGTGGAGGTCCCTGTGAATACAAATTTAATCCACTATATGAGAAAATTAGAACAATAATAAAATTAAGTGCTGATGGTACTTCTCATTTTGACAGTGATTATATAGGTAAATAAATAAATTGAAATACTTTTGGGATACATTGAATAGTATTTATTTACTATATTTTTAACATTCCAACAATATTTGTATATTACCTATTTCAGAAGACAATAATGTCAGTAACCATTCTGTGGCTCATATAGAAAGACCGAAGAGCCCTGACCTACAGTTGCAACATCCACTCAGAACACTGGAACATGCAAACATATCTGGTATGTTTTATTTCGTAAGCTTCACATGTATTGTGCTATTAAAATACTTCGTTTATTTTTAATAATTTTGATCTTTTATTATACAGTTGCTGAAGCTAGTCCTGTTGTCGAGGTAAATACTGAAGAAAGCAGTGCCGAAGGTAGTTTTTGCTTTATAAAAAAGAATGATGTAACATACACAAAGCAGTTGACATAATTTTATTTCATAACAGTATTTGTTTACATTCCAGGAAATAATTGGAGCAGTTATTGTCCAGCTCAGTTAAAGAGACCAAAGCACTGTGCCCTGCGAACTCCAAAGAGGATAAAATTAAATGATAATGTCAGTATATCAGTAGCTGGTCAAAGAATGCAACCTTGGGTTTAGGCAAATACAGAATTAACAAATTTAAAACTGAAACTTATCCAGGAGGAATTTGGTATGAAGCAAGAAAGAGAACGCAAGCTACATGAGCAGCAGTTACAGCTGAATCAGCAACAAATTAATGAATTAGTAATTGAAAAACTAAAGCTAGAAATAAAAAATATGCAAAAATAATATGTTGTCTTTTTATATATTTTTTAAATAGTTTGTTTAATTAATCAACCTACTGTCTTCAATATATATTTCGTTTTAAAGGTGTAATTGGTCACATACCTTTTGTAAAATGTTTGGTAACTTGTTTTAAATTTCTTACTAATAAAATTAATGTTGTCTTTATCGACTTAAAATAGTAATTACTTATTCTCTGTACTCTATTTGTGGCTCATGAATTTTTTTCTCCTTTTGAATAACCTAATCTAGCTACACTTATAGATATCAATGAAAAACTTGCAAATTATAATACAACTAAAACTTACTTATATTTCAAACTGCTACTTAGTATCAAGTGATATAAAGTGGGTGGGTGGTGTATATAATTAATTTGTTGAAAACTAAAAAACCAGTGATATATTTCAGCAAAGTTTATTAATACATATATTCATTACATTTTATACATTATTTTTTTTGGGACAAACTCAAAAAGAGTTTGCCTTGTACAATATTTCAAATACATTCGGTTTCTTTTTTTTCTATATATTTGCAGGTAGCATAAATCCCAAATTAATAAAGAAACAAATTTTAATTATTTATAATAATGTTGAAAAATATTCAATCAAATCTGCACGTGTTACATAATTAGCACCATTTTCATTGATTTCATTACCGAGATCATTGGGAATATTTGCTTCTTGTATACCTTGTAAAATATTGTTTCAAATAGCGTGGTCTAATGGTGGTTCTTTTCGCCATTTAAAACGGCTATATTATGTAACACAGCACATGCTACAATTACTGCTTGTAACCGTGTATAATCTAATTTAATTCCCAATGAAAATATTGGAAATCTTCGCTTCCATACACCATAGCTTCTCTCAACAACATTTGTCCCAAGTAATGCTTCTTGAAATAATATATCTTGTGGCAGTATAGGGTTTGGCAAAGGTGTAATTAAATATCGTAATAAACCGTAACCGCTATCACCGAGTAATACCTTATTTTGCATATCACCTCGATCAAATTTTGCATTGATTGAAGATGCATTAAAAATAGTTTGATCATGGCTAGAGCCAGGCCACCGCGCAACTATATCCGGTATCATAAATTACCATCACAAATAGTTTGGACATTAAAAGAATAATACCTATTACGAAAATTCTCTTCTTGATCTCCACCTAAAAATTTACGGTTACTAATAAATTGAACAGGTAATAATAATAAAGTAAACCCATACCTGGCGACTGAATTTTAATATGGGTGCAGTAAATTGTTCCTATAACTCTAGGAAATCGTGCAATTTCATAAAATTTTGTGCACATTCTATCAATTTCATGTGGATCTTGTGGAAACTTAATAAATCGATTCCTAAGGCTGGCAATTGCTTCGGAAACTTTCTTCACCATTCTGGTTGCAGTTGATTTGTGTACTCCACAAAAATCTCCTACAACAATGATCATACTTCCCGGGGCATAGTACCTCAGTTCCAGCAACAACTGAGTAATGGGTATAATAGCTACATTTCTGTAATATAAAAAATGAAACACAAAATGTTTTGAATATACTAACATCCCTTAAATTCTCAATTATTTAACTTACCGGTTTGTAGCGGTTTCTAATGTTTCCACAATAATATCTAATAATTGCCTGACACTATAGGTGTTTTCTCGCGGCCACTTATTTCAAAGTGGTTCGAAACTGTTTCAAAACGATGCATTCTTGCGATGAGATAATGACGTCACATCGAAATCGGTTCAAACCATTTTGAAACAGAATCCCATTGTGTTTTCGAAGTGACACATTGTTTGCGATTTGTCATTTATTTGAGGTTAAAAATGGACCCAACAAAAAATTTTGCAATGATTGCGGCTTGATGGCAGAAAACGCAGGTACTGAAATTTGTGAGGTTGAGCAAAATGTGTCATCAGCTCCAGCTTTCTCAGATACAACAACCACAGTCATGACTACAGCACCTCAAATGACTACCTCATCTATTCCAATTGCAGGTGGGTCACAAACATGTGAACTGTGGAAAACTTCTAAGACACAGTCACAGAAGGATCATGAAGCTACTTTAGTTCTTTTAGACCTACGAAAACAATTTGATATAGATTTTATGGATAAAAAGTGAGGAAAAAATATATTGTGGAATAAAATTGCGGAGCAGATGAATAGTATGGGATTCTTTGTAGGTACATGTACAGATGGTCGAGAAAAAGTACGACAAAAATTTGCAAATTTGCAAACGTCGTATTTGAAATTCATTCAGAAACGAAAATTAACTGGTGAAGGGGCTGTGGATACACCACCATATTATATAGAAATGAATAAAATTTTGGGTGACAAACACAAAATTTGTCCACCTGTAGTTATAGATTCAGAAATATTGTTGACTAGCAACGAAAAAAGTGATAAAGAAAATAAATGTGAAGCAACATCATGCAATACAAATAAACAAAAGTCACAAAAAACTGATGGTGAGGATTGTGGGTCTTATTCTCCAACACCTGTAACCTCAAAAAACCGATTTACAGAAATTAAAAAAAGTAGCCGCCCTCAAAAAGAGCGTGTAGTTGATGTGATGAAAACCATCCATAATGGAAACTTAAAACAACGAAAAGAGGAATTTAGTACATTAGTTGAATTATTAAGAGAAGAAAGCAGACAAAGGCATGCTCAGGTGATGGCATTAATAAATAAAAAACATGGTACAAAAAGGAAGAAAAACACTGACAGTGAAAGTGATTAGTCATTAAAAAATCATGATTCATGTATATTTTTAGTTTCTATATAAAGTAATAAGGAAATAATGTTTTCTAAACCTAGTTAACTTTAGTAAATACATATTACTGTTTCTAAGCTGTTTTATTTACTATTTTCATTAGATTTAAATTAAAAAAATCAAAAATAAAACATGTTTCATATTTTACTTTTCTTATTGCAGTTTCTTTATGTTTCTGAAGAAAAATGGGAGAATAAAAGATACATTATAATTAGTAGTAATATATTATAACAAAAGTATTGTTTTACAATTTTCTAAATTATTCCTTTAACACTGAATTTCTTTACAACATTTGTGCAATTCTATTTCTTTTATCTGCAGCAAAATTATTTACTATGTCTTGTACATTAAATTCATTCACATTATTATCTTCAACTTCATTGTATTCTTCCTAGACATCCCCACTGACAAGACAGAAATTATGCAGAATGCAGCAAGCAACAATGACTTTAACTGCTTTCTCTACTGTGTAAACATTTATATATTTTAATATTCTCCATCGAGATTTTAGAATTCCAAATGTATGTTCTATGACAATACGTGTTTTACTGTGTAAATAATTGAATCTTCTTTGCTCTACTGTAAGGTTTCCATTATTTCTAAAATTAAAATTAACGAAAGGAATAAGATCATTTATTTGTAGACACCCAGTGCTCTAAACGAGTTCTTACTATAAAAAACTTAATTTATGAAATTAAAGAAAAATTTGCATTTAGAACGTATACATATATAGTTTTTCTTACCTATATGGAGTCATCATATAATCAAGCAATGGATATGCAGAGTCCCCTACCAAGTGATGCTCCAACGTAGGAAAATATTTGTTCCTATCTATGTTATTGGATACTTTCCTAAAGATTTCATAATTTTGAAAAACCTGGAGAAGCAAAAATAAAATATTTTGTATTGCCTTGTATATAATATGAATATTTTTACTCTGCTATCGTGAACAGAACCTGGCCAGCCTACCACTATGTTGGTAAATATTTTGTCACAGGTGCATATACCTTGCAACTTAATACTGTGCTGCATTTGTCTGTCAATATAACTGTCCTGCTGTTCCAAAGGAGCTTTAAAATTTATATTGGCAACATCTATTGCTCCTACCACTCCTATAAATTAAAAATAATATATTACAAAATTTATTACCAAAAGCACTTTAGTATTTATATTGTACGTATGTCTTTAAGAACACTTTTATTACTACTAACCTGGTATATTACCTCTTCGTTGAAATTGATTGGTAACAGTCTCTATTTCGTTATTATTTGGCCAGGAAATGTAAATATACTGTAATCGAAGAAGTGCGTCTAAAAGAAGACTGTTGCTTTTATGAACGGCTGACAAAGTGACATTAAATTTATCAGAGACTGATAAAAGTGTTTCACCTTTGCCTAACCACCACAACAGCATCATCAGTCTCTTTTCTGAAGATATGGGTATCTCTCCTCCTACATATGGCACATTAATACACATTTTTTCGTTTAATTTATGGAACACTCTTCTATTCATTCTGAGAAGCTGGAAAAAATCATGCTCTAGATAATTTGGCAGCCACATTTCGCTATACCCCTCTGGTCGTGTATGTTCAACTGTCTCAATTATAAATGAAAACAAATTTTCATCATCTGCATTTTGCCTCATCCACGTCAAAATAAGTGACCAGATTGTTAACGGTGACGAAATGATTTCCATTTACTGCTTAAAAAGAATTCATCAATAAAAATAAAAAATTTCAAATCAAAAAACAAAAGAGTATATAACAAAGCCACCATCTTACAGTAACAAAAAAATGAGGAAAATGAGAACGATAAAAATTTAAAAAGTGAGGTTATCTGAGCGATGTTTTGACAAATAAACGGTTCAAAATGTTTATTTTCTTGCGTTATGAACTTATGACGTCACATTCCAACAGTTTTAAATAATGTTTTGAAATATTCTACTCGCGAGAAAACTACTTATCCTTTGTAAGACGAAAACGTATAAAAATTCCTCTTCATCCCAATATTCCATGTGGTTTACTCGTTCTCTAATGCGCTTTTCTTTTCGTCTATTTTGAGATATATTAGCTAGCAGTTCATTTTCCTCATCACTACTGCTACTAGTTTCATACAAATTCAACATTATTTGTTACTTCTTTTAATTAATAGTATAATACACACAAATCTTCTAACGTTTGTAATTATACAAATCAAATAAAATACCAACAACAGCTGACGCCGATGACATACCATTATTACCAACTTAGTTTTATATCACCGATAATAATCCTACGGACAAATACGATTTGTAATACGGTTCGTACACTTATCCTCCTGGCAACAATATCGGCCGGATATTTGTCGGGTACATTTATACAGACATTGTACAACCGGGCCTTAGTTGGGTCATTGTTTGAATTATCTCTATCGGTAGATTTCGCTTTGTATGCTAAATCTGCAGACTCATGGTGCTGCTGCAATTTTTCTTTTAGCAATAGGTCGTTTTCACTTAATCTAATCTGCATAGTCAATTTATCACAGGTTTGGCATGTATCTTTGTTTGGTTGTTTTATTTTGATGTTCAGCAAATGAAACTCACGCTGGTATATGAATCTTGAAACTGGATTTTGTGGAAATTTAAGTTTATAAGCATCATAAAGATCAGCCAAGGTGACATGAGATCGTAAATATTTCTTTTGAGAATCCCTTCTGGTATAGTGGCTTTCATATGTTGGTACAGAGAGAATATGAGTTCGAACAGTCTCAACATCTTCTGCAGTTCGTTTATTTGATGGAGGGTGCGAGCCTCGGAGATTTAACTCTACTATACCAGATTTGAGAGTTACTTTTTTCTTTGCGACCATGCTAATAAACCTTGCAGACTCATCAAAGGTTGCCATAAAACAAATTTTGCACATGGGAATGTTAGCACCATCAATTTGTATGTGGTATATATCAGTCAAAGCTGTTCTAACTCTGGTAACTTCCTTATTTTTAATTTCTATTAATCCAGATATGTATGAAACTCTTCTATTATATTCTCATATGTTCCGATACCGGTCAAATAGTTACTTCCTATTTTCTTCCAAAACGCTTTTCTTACAATTGATTCTGCATTTATTACCTAGTGGTTTGGTGGTATACGCTTTGGAATTTTCTTTCCTGTTTTAGTGATATACTCTTGCCCGCTATTGCGTTTAATTTGTCTATCCTTTCTAACAAGCCTTGTCTCTCCTTTTCTTATTGTACGGTTGCTTTGTGCTGTTTTAGATGTATTTGAATTCGATTCTTCTTCCTCTCCATTCTCTTTATTATTTTCTGCTGTCTTTACCCTTTTTCTTCTTTTCTTTTTAGAACTATTCTCTACTTCTGACGTAGATTCGGAGGAAGATGATACATATTCAAAATTTGGATCAATAAAAGAGTCATCAGAATCTTCAACGTAGTCTAAATCAATTAAATCGCACACATTGTGGGGTAGTGATGGTGCCTCACTGGAATCTGCAAAAATACCGAAACAAATAATTAATTAGCAATGGTTACTTAAATGTTGTTAATTACTATCTCTACAGACACTCATAGACTCTGGCTCTGCGATTGGTAAATCATGGACCATTGCCACTAAACTACTTGCAAAAGAAATTTTCCACGGTTCTTGGTTTAAACTCCTCGGCATTAAATATGAAGCCTTCTTTTTTAAAAATATATAACATTTGAATGTATTTTATTGTTTTAATTAATTTTTTTATACTAGGAGGCACAAACTTCCTGCCATCGTTTGTGATGTATTGCATGGTTGATAAAACGGTTACTGCTTTTTTCCAAAATGAAAAATGTGCAGATGTATCCGTTATTGTTGTTCTTAAGGGTTTAGTGCTTGAAAAGGAGTTTCCATTTAGACTGTCAAATATATCATCAAGAAATTCTAACAGCTTGGCAGTCTGAAGAAGCTTCACATTCCAATCGAATATATCTTCCATTTTCATCTCTAAAAGTAGTTTCTAAAAACATACATTTTTCGATCAATAAATGTAGGTTTTTTTAATAAATATTGTGTAAATACCTGAGTACGCCATACAATTTTTTCCAACAGCTACGGAACTGCCAAACACTTGTGTGCAGTATGACACCTTCATTTTATTTATTTTTGAAGGATTAACATATTGCTCAGTAAGTTTAGGCATTGTCCTAAGACTTCCTAAATATGGATCCAGTTGGTAGCTGTTAAAATGTGGTCCCATTTTGCCATAATTTCCTGCCCATCCATTTGAAATTTCAAATCGGCTGTTAACAAATTATTTCTTAACCCTTATAGTAAATGTCTGTGTATTATCTACTTCGAATCCAAAATCTTCCCATTGCTTTCCATCCTGCATATATCTTTTAGTTTCCAAACTAAATTTTTAATAGCGGCCTCGTTATTTTTACCTTGGTCGCACACTGTCGCCACTAGTTGCAAACCAATTTCACTACATTTTTTGACCACTGTTTTTATTATATTTATAATGTCTGCATTATTTGTAGCACCACGAACAAAATTGTAAAACACTGGCTGTTTCCATTTTCTTATTATGCCATGTAACATTACCTAAAAATTACAGTAAACATTATTAACATTTCTTATTAAAATTTTTAATATAAAATTTTATGATGAAAAGACAGTTGCCATTTCGGATCTGCAATATTATTAGAACGTTTGTAACCAAAATCCTCAAACCCTACAACATCACCATCAAATTGACTCCATGAGAGACCAGGGCTCAAACTCATTTCATCGAACATTAAGATACAATATCTGTCCAATGGATTTTTAATTTTTTTTATTTCAGCTTTGATAATATCAAATGTAGGTATGCTAAGCCCAGGTTTTATAGGCATTCTCTGCAATAAGCGAATGAATGTTTTTGGAGACGACAAGGTAAATAACTTCGAAATCAATTTATATCCACTTGCTGATTGTTTAAATAATGCCGGGTCTAAAACTTTGTCTTCCATCGTATCCCTTCTTCTTTTCATTTTCTTTCTTGAATTTTCAATTTGACACGCAAAAAATCGTTCACGAATTTTATCCAAACTGGAAAGTGCCTTTTTAAGAGTTTTGTACTGGGAAAAGTTCAATGATAAATCTAAACGTCGTTTCAACGAGAGATTTGTATTTGTTGCAAATTAGTAATAAATTTGGGTTAAATCAAATCACGAAACATTGAATTTGGAGTCTTAGGAAATAAGGGAAAGGGAATTTATTGCTCCCCTCCACCTAAAGCCTTACCTCACTTTCAGCACCATCTTTCGGTGTGGCATCAACTACTGTGAGTACTGTGTCCTTGCTAAAGATGGTTTAGGCGAGAAGACCTGAAAAACTTGGAAAAAAATTTCTATTATATTTAATTAATATGATTTATTAAAATTAAGTTTTTACATGAAAATTATAAAAACAGTTTTTATTCTTATTGAAACAAAAAAAACCTTGCATTTTGAACATTTAACTCTAGAATAACATTTTATACATAATTTGCATCTTGTCTTATTTTCATCATGTTGTGGCAAGTGTCCCGATTCATCAATTACAGCTTTGGGATGTAATGGGCATCTCTTATTTTCCGGAGTATTTTCATTTGGAGGTCAGACCCTTTTTCTGTCCATTATTTTACCTATAACATTTTGTATTATTATCTGTGTTCTGTAAAATATGTGCATCTGTTTATACCTGCTTTCAATAAAGCGTGACCAATTTGGGATCTAAGTTGTACCAAAGATATGTATTTCTCCTTTATTTGAGTACAGTGTCGACCTTACAACAGCCAAGAATTTCTGATAACATGTGTCAATTAATGTCGACTCCTCCCATAGAGGCATTATATTCCTTGATTGAGGTTGGCACTAGGTGTACAAATTTATTATCATACCATTTTATAGCAGTTATATTCCTTGCAGTTTCTGTTTTTACATACGATGTGCCGTGACCTTTCTTCATCAAGCTTTTATCGTCCTTAAAAGTGCATCCTGGTAGACGACCACTTCGAACTGTACCAATTGCTAGAAAGCCTTTCTCTTGTAAAGCGACTAATAATTATATGATGTGAACCAGTTATTGGTAAAGATTTTAAAATTTTAGTTGATTGGTATATGTTGTACCAATCGCAAAACAATTTCTACGCTAATTCCCAGTCTCTTTTCCTCTGCCACGGTACTTTTTCCCACATAAATTTCAAAATCTTATAACATTCCGCTTGCACCTGCCCTAGAGAAAACTTTTATACCCCACTTGTGGGGTTTATTTTTTATATACTGCTTTAGACCACTGTGTCCCTTGAATTTGATAATCATCTCGTCAATTATATTATACTCCTCCGGTTCAATTTTGTTTATACTTGCACGCACAGCATCTATAAAAGGCCCTATTTTGAAAAGTTATTATTCATTCTGATGATCCTTGAGTACAGCTTTGGAATTATCACTTACGTGTAAGTAAGAACAGAGTTTATCAAAGCGATTTCATGTCATTATATCAGAGATTGTATTATATATGGTTTCTTGTGCCTAGTACATTCGATAACTATGCACTCAAACAATTCCACTCAAAATATGTATGCCTAAAAACTGCGCAATTTCTGTAGAGGTCATATTGATTGATGTACCTGTTTTTTGTGTCAAATTAGTTTGGTATGATATATCTGTGAAAATGCAGTCAACGCAATTTTTTTTTAAATATTCTAGAGGTGTAATATATGATATAGGTGCCTCAGAAAACTTTGCCTTAAAATTGGTGTTTATTTCTTTTTTGTACTCATCTTTCCAAAATGGCGGAGGGTCAGTCTTTTTTTGTTTGTTTATTGTTATTTTTGTTCGATGTACTAGGCATTGACTTAGTTAATTCATCATCACTCTCTACCTCTATCATGTTTTCTAAATTTGCCGGTGTTTATTCTACATTTTCTTCGATTTCCACCCAAAATGTCAAGATTAGGTAACTCCGTTTCCTCTCTATCTATGAAATTTGTCAATATTGCTTCTACAGGTTCATCATTGTCTGATAACTCTACCTCAACATACGATTCCTCAAGTAAAGCTATGACTTCATCGTCTGTCAGCTTTGAAAGGTCTATTCGTTGTTTTCTTTTGGATAACATCTAGAAATTACAATGTTATATACAATTTTATGCAATCATTTTGTTTGTTATATATTATTGAATATTTGTATAATGTTGGATTTTACTGAACATATCAATAATGTAAAAAGCTAGTCATATATTTCTAACGTAAAATAATTGTTTTGCAAAAGACCAATGATTCCAATTAGAATTAACATAATAGTCTGCAATAAATTGGAATCATTTGCATTTATAGATCTCTTATAGCAGAAGTAGAAATAATTGAAATAATATATGTATTCTCAACTCAAATGTTCTATTGACAACATAATATTTATTACAGACCAAAAATATCATTACAACTTACATTATTTGATCATAAACGCCAGACACTAAAATAACCACAAACCACAACTGGTTAAGGTAGGCACCTAACTAGTTAAATTAAATTCCCGCAATTACTACATAATACATACATAATAATAATTATTATTATTATTATTAAATAATAATAAATATAAAATCTAGAATTATAATTTTTATTCCTCGTTTATCGTCATAATATCGAACTAAAGCTGGAAACATTTTCACATCTTTGTGGTTAGACGCATCGGAATAAATTAATATATAACTACCCGAAATCGCTCTTTAATTCGGACAAAAAATATGGTGTTAAAACGTTCTTAATTATTGCTTCACATTTAGTTCGGCTGCACGTAAATTTCTTCTTAAAAAGATTTTAAATAATTTTTGATGTGCAGTCCATAGACCGAAGCTATGGCTATGTGCTACTATATGAAATGCAAACAAAGTTTCTTCAATTGCTAGATGTTTTTCCTCGGCTACAAATTCAGTTCTTCAAAAGTAGGTTGTGACACTACTTGACGATGCCGCTGTTCTAGGATTCTCTTGTGTTTTTTCTACGAAATGTATCGCACAACATCATTTATCCAGACAGAAAATTCACTGGAATATTTCGTGTAGAATACAATATGATCAATTTTAGTTTTCTTGATAAACGGATATTTTTTACAATTCATTACTAAATTTACATAACCGTTTTTTTGGTCCCATGTTTCTTTGTTACTCAGAAAACCTGCGAAAGCAGAATGATCACACATTTATTTACGTACGTCAAGTTTAAACATCTCACTTCACTTCAACTTTGCCTGATTCCTAACTCACTCTCACTACCATAAAATATAAAAAAACTACACATACTACACTAAGATGAATCCAGACGTATTTTACGGCGTTCTTAGTTTCAAGATGACAGAAAGATTTCAGAAGTCAGACAAAACAAAATATGAAACATAAGTTTTCGCTTGTCCCGTCTGCCATCCAAATGCGCAATGGTAATAAATCTGTGTGCAGCTGTGTAATATAAGATTTGTTTTAGCAGCAGTTGAAAACTGTTTGAAAACTGTTAGAAATGTCCGTCCAATTATTTATTGCGTCAAATTCAATGGTAATGCGTTCTCAACTTAACTGGTCGAATATTTCTGACAGTTTCCAAACCGTTTTCAACTGCTGCAAAAACAAGCCTATACTCTGATAAGTAGGATTAGTAAGAGATAGAAGGGAGTATGGTACTATCGACGGCATCTTAAACTTGTCACTCATGGCATCGTTCTTTTTTCAACGTTATTTATATTTAACGGTGCCAGAGAGAAGTAGTGAGTTTAAGCTGACACTGTTAGTATTAGTATGTACGAGCAGAAGATATATCAACTTTATTCTGTGCTATGAATATACACTATATGATACAAATATTTCAATATTTTACAGATCATGTGTAACAAGTAACTGCAAATCGTATAATCGGCATAATGCGGGACAAATCCGGGACATTTCTCTTTGCAGGACAAATGATTAAAATCCTTGACTGTCTCGCACAATCCAGGACGTCTGGTCACTATACAAGAAATACTCGTCACCTTTATCAAATTCGACTTGGCTAAGCACTATAACTTTAACTTTTCCCAAAAAACAATTGAATATATAACATTTTCTGCTTGTCAATCAATTTACAAATTTTTATTTTATATTTAACTTACTTATACTATATGAAATCTTAATACTAATATTGCAGTCTCTTTTATTATTTAATTCTGCTTGTTTTAATGTGCCTCCTTTCCTATTTCGAGACTTTTTCTTTCACATTTGGATTTTATGCATAATTGTCTCTATTTTTTTTAACGCTATTTTAACACTTATTATGTGTCCTGTTCCTTCTTTTCACTTACTTTATCTATTTACAATGCCCTATTCTAGTTATTATCCAAATTTCTTACAACTATTTTCTATATATTAATTTCAAATAACATTTTTTTAATTTAAATTTTTTTTTCTAGATAAACATTGTAGCAAATTTAAATGGAAAATCAAGTTGTGGATTCCCTATACCCTTTTTATACACCTGATCACAGGATTTACAACTATGTATTTGAAGGCTTCGATTACACCTAGCCGTCATATTCTTCCGAGAATTTTGTTAAATTGCACACCCAACTTTGTATGCAACCTGCATTTGAGTGTACTTGTTGAATTTACATAACATTTAGAAAATTACTTTTCGTATTTGCATTACATATCTTTTTTTACAAAGTAAGTACATTTAATTTTTTTATGCCACCAATATGTTCGTATGATTTTGTAATTCTAGTTTAAATTAGTTGTATAAATTCTTATTTACTGTACTGTACATTGTATAATAATCTTTCTTTAAATTTATTTTATTACATTTTTTTATTTTAAAAAAAATTTGATACTGTCATAATAGACTTTTTATTTTATATTTTCATTTTATTATTAACTTTTACGTTTCCGTCTTGAGAAAACATGAAAGTTAATTTTATTATAACAAAAATGTTGTTTCAACAGTTAGACCTAAAAAGATTTTTAAACTAATTATTAACAAAATATTATACAACACTTTAAAAACTTTTTTACAAAATTAAAAATATTCAAATTTTATTGTTATTGGAAAGTCGGAGAGAGAATGACATATATAAAAATATTCAATTAAAGAAGGACACGAATGTACACAAGAAATCGTATAATTTTATTTTTTTTTTGTATATAAATTTCTTTTACAACATACAAGTTAGTAGAAGTTAAATCCAAAACTATAGGAAAGAGCAAAATTTTGCAATATTTAAAAATTATTTAATCATTTAATTAAATCAAAATAAAAAACATGATAAATCATTGATGTCACTTTTATTATTATTTAAATTTTCATTATTTTTTTTATTTGAATCATTTTAAGGATACATATTTTTAATAATTACTTTTTTTATTAAGAACTTTGATATTATTAAAATTGAAGTAATTATTATTTTCTATAGCGTGTTTTGACAAGGCAGTACCATTTATATTTATAATTCTAATGTTATATATCTACCGCATAATTTTAAGTAACATAAAATAATATGAGGGATGCTTTTAGTATGACGGACCATAAATTCGCTAATCTGTTGAGTCTCACTAAGGACGTAACTGGAGAAGTGATTGACATAGTTAGACCCTTTATTATGATGCCAAGGAGGGAATCTGCCTTAACAATTACAACGAAGGTGAGTAAACCGTAAACAGAAAGTTAACACCCTAACAGCTTTAATTTGTCAGTGACTTTGTCACAGACAAATTAAACACAGAATCTTTTCAGATGTTTGTTAAGATATCGCACTCTCCACTAGAGCCCTACAACAGCAGAGAAAATTGTAAATGCCTGTTGTGTGCTGCATAATTTGTGTATTCAAAACAACATCCCTGAAGTAAACGATCCACATCCTGTAGAACCAGATTATGCTGTTGACAACTATATCGATAATGTTAGAGCAGCAGCTGCTGTCAACATTGATTTAGCCGCTGTTAGAGCTTTGCAACAAATCAATATCATTGCCAATCATTTTAATTGTTTACTTTATTTAGGACTTAATTTGTAATGCTGTAGTGTAAATTTAATAAAGTCTCAACTTTCATGCCCGGCAATAAAAGGGTTTTGGCTCCCACATTATACAAGTTGTGTTCTTATTTTGTCGTCCCCTATCACGCATTCTTATTAAAGCAACATCTCAAAGAATTCTTTTTCAGTTCTTAAAGAGACTGTATATCAAAAACGATTTGCTGTATACAGTAGTTATAACGTGGTTAAAACAAAGACTTGCCATAGCTGCATTCCACGTAAGTAGGTATCTAAAGTAGGAAAATAATATTTTTGCAGACTTCATATGAAAATTTATTTTGTTGATTTATAAAAACACGCCAGTCAATCACTCATTTAAACATTTTTTAAATATAAATTCTAAAAGAAAATACATAAGAGATCTTATCAATAAAATATATAACAAATCAAAGAACATAGTCTAAGTGACAAGGAACAAAACCATATTTATAACAAATATATATAAGAGTGAGCCAAAATTAGTTTAACGGTTAGTTAAACAAAAAGTTTAATTTCTTCTGGGCCACATTATACTTTCTGTGTAATAGAAACAGGTACATATAAGAGATCTTTTTTAGTTAACTCAACTACTTTACTCCATCTTCTCCAGTATTAGATTCAGGGCTCTTGTGATACCATTGAATGATTGAGTCAATATCCCTAATTTTTCTTCGCGGTATTTCCTTTCATAATCAACTTGTGTTTTGATCAATTCCAGTTTTTCTTTTTTGTAGGTTTCAGTTGAAGTTATGCCATTTTGACTTATAGTTAAAACATTTTTGTTATTTCTTAGTGATTGTGCATTCTACTTGATTTTGTCATTCGTTTAGGAGAATAATTTTCATTGCCTTTTTGTTTTTGTGATGTTCCTAACCCTTCATTGCATTAGTTTTTAAAAATAAATGTAAAAATAATTTTTCGTATTCTATTAAGTTTCTGATTACTGAAAAAAATGTTTATTAAATTTTAACTTTTATTTAAACAAAAAACAAATTGTTGCATATTTGCAACAACATGCAACTGTTAACAAAACTAAATATGTTGCATATTTGTAACATTGCAGAACAATCTAAGAATGAAATAATCAATAATTTTTGTCTTTTGTAAGGCACAAAAACACTTCACATTTGTCACATTTGAAATGGGTGAACCCTTTGCAAGTAGGAAACTTACACCTTTGACTTGAGAAATCGTATTTTATCCAATGACTTGTTTCATCGTTTCTAATATTTATTGGAGGGATATGAGCTGCTGGCCCTCTTTTTCTTTTTTCATCAATTAATTGTTGAGTGCCATTTGATGGCCTTCCCCTCTTTTTCTCATTTCTTGGTCCCATGTTGCAGAGGCACTCTGCTACTTCTAATCTAAATCCCCATAAATTTTTTTGAGCCATATTCTCCTTCTGTACTTGAATTTTGTTATACAGTAGACAGGCATTTATAAGCGACACATCGAGTAGGTGGAAAAAATTCTCAAATACCATTTTTTGGAACGAAGTGGTATTTTATATCTACCAATGTGACTATCCAACAAATCGACTCCACCCATATGTTTATTATATTGGATAATTACATTCGGACAATTTATTGAAATATTTTTTTCTCTTTTCTGTCATATCTTGTAACTTTATGTAGTGGAAGTTCACCATATGCCGTTAACAACATAGAAACTGTTTTATTGTCTTTCCACACAATAATTCAGATTCTTTGGAACAATTCTTGCAAGACGGACAACAACATTTCCACTGGAACCAGTTACTCCAAGGTCTGGTTCATCTTCTTTTCGTTTAGTAAAAAAGTTATCTGGCCCCGTGTACATTTTGAAATTATAACTAAAACCTGTAACTCCACATAGCATATAGAATTTGAAACCCCACTTATGAGGTTTCATTGATAAATATTGTTTCATGTGATTGAGGCATTTTGTAGAACAGATCTGTTCGTCAATAGCTAACTGGGATTCTAGCGGAATAGATGAAAATCTGTTGTTTAGATGGTCTATTAGAGGCCTGACTTTGTGAAGTTTATCATATTTTGAATTGCCCTTCTCCACAGCAGTATTATTATCATTGAAATGCAGTGTATTCTTAATTTTCTCAAATTTATTTATCGTCATTGCATCTCGGATGTTGGAAACACCAATATCACTTCTCCAGTAAGCTCTAGTTCTAGGCAGAGACGAAACAGACATGTAAGTGCATACTCTTAAAAATCTCCTAATATTTATAGGCGTCAAATTTGCAGGCTTGTTTAGATTTTTTTGTGTTGAGAACAAATTACTTTCTTTGTTATTAGGTCTATAAAAGAATCTGTAAAGAAGAAGGAAAAGCATTGATATGGAGTATCCAGCTCAAGTATACTTTGTGAAAGATCTAATTTTCCTCGAAAATGTAATGCATTCTCATCAATTTGCAAATGTTTTTTGGTCCACAGTATTACTTGTTTTGTCTGTTTTTTTTTGGCTGGGATGTTACGATCTAAATTCTCTCTCTTGTTCTTCGACAGTTCATCCAAATCTTCTGTAGCTACTACATGTTCGGAAACTATATCAATATCCTCCTCAGAAACATCTGGTATGTAGTCAGAATCATCATCAGATAGATGTAAATTGTTAGCAATCTCTTCTAACTTTGCATTAGACAGAGCTTTCTTCCAATTAAAATTTTTTGACATCTAGAAATAAAAGTTCTTTTTACATGTTGCTGTAAATTTGCAACATATTATTTTTTAGGTAAAAAGCTACTCCTACATAGGGCGGGTTGTAGAAAGGATAGTTAAGAATGAACCTAAGTTTAATATGCAATGACCGTTGTACAAATATGGTTTAAGATAAATTCCTCGTTTAACCAGAGTTTTAGTTTACGGACCAAATTTCGCAGTTTAAACCACATTTATCAAATATAACCACACTTTTTAATAATTTTTCCGTGGACAAAGGGTTATTTGTTATTTCCATTTATTTATCTGTATGGTTAGATCATAGAAATAGTAGAAACTAACAATTATAATAATAACCGTGTTCGGCAAAGCTCTCGGATCGCTCAGATTACTCAAAATCGTTCTTTTATTGCACATGGAGGTAGGGGAGGTAAATATCGATCGTTCGGCAAATAAAATCAGAGCGATCTGACGTTCATCAAAATGATCCAGAGTTTTAGTTCGAGCACAGCGATTGAATTGAATTTTCTGTCAACTGCCTTAAATCAGAATGCGTCAGTCTGACAGTTGCATGTTGTCTCTTGCACCGATTGTAGATTTGCAGAAAGATTTATTTTTTAGTTATGCATAATTGAGACAATTAGAAGTAAAAGGGTGTAAAGTGCAAATTTGATCAATTTGAGAAAAGGAAGATCGAAGTTAAAAATCTATTAAATTATCACAGGTATTTGAAAATTAATGAGATTCTGATTGTTTCTAAGATTTAATAAATTGTACTTTTCAAAGTACGAGCTTATGCACAAAACTCGATTTTTTATAAAAAATCACAGCAAATCATCCATTTGCTTCTAACGGCCTCATTATATATCTGTGTAGATTTGGCAAAAATTGTATTTTTCAAAGTGCTCGATAGCGAGAAAGAAAACATAATATATCAGTAAAGTCTTCAAATGTAGGAGAGGACATTATAAATTTCTTTAAATTATTTATCACTAAAATTCGGTACGATGTCAGCAAACCTTCAATTTTTTTCTGCGTCGTTATCACCATCTCAAAAATAATTTGGTGTCACTGTACGACAGCTGCTAACATATTTAAATTTTATAAGAAATATATTAACAAGTAACAAATGACAAAACGAACACATGAAAAGTGAGGTTAAGAAAAACAATCTGTTCCGTTCGTTTATTACATATAAGTCTGTTTGATCTGTAATCACGTGACAAAAATCCACTCGCATCTGGGAGCATATTGCCGAACGCAACTAATATAAGGGTAATTATTTACATTAGCGTAAAACTCTCCAATCTTAACAAAAAAATTCCTACCCCCCTATTTTCGAGAGTACTGATCACGAATCTGAAGTCAGACTTCGGCGCTCGCATGTAGTTTTCGAAAAGAAAATTTCAAAATTATAACCTCTATTTATACACTACATTAGGTTGAAATTGCAATGTACATCTCTGCCTTCTTCATTTCATGACGTCACACTGTTGTCAAAATATATAGGAGTTATATTGCAATTTCAACCTAATATAATGTATACATAGAGGTTATAATTTTGAAAAAATTTGTTTCGAAAACTACATGCGACCGCCGAAATCTGGTTAGAGGTTATAAAGTGTGTCCCTGTCATTCCTAGTTCAGAGACATAAAAACTGCTACATTCTACTCTTGGACATAGTGTATGTTTATTTAAGGAAAGAATTATAAAACGTATACAAAAAAAAAAGAAGTTTTATTTAGCTTACAAAGGTATTTTTTGGATCATATTCAAAGTTTTCAAACAATAATAACTAATTAACATTACACAACATTACTATTACAAAGACGTGATAATTTCTTACTACTAAGTTCAGATGCACGGATACCGCAGTTCGGATGAATGAAAATATACTACCAACTTCGTAAAACCGGCGTTTAGGTAACCGACTCTCGATTATGTATTGTACAACACGCCATTTGATAACTTAAGTTTAAGAATTAACCCAAGTTTTTATAAACTTTGTTTAAGCTGCTCTTTCTACAACCGGCCCATATTGTTGTAAATTTGCAACACTAAACATGGGGGTATTTATTATTTTTTATATAGTGAAAAATGCTTCTGTATTATTATATAATATCAACCACTTATAACAAAATTTGAACTAAAACAGCTTATGTTTCACTAAAACAAGGTGTAAGATAGCAACAGTACATTAAGGTTATGAATCAGCTGCCACAGAATAACCAAACTGTTTGAAGTTAGTGTATGACCTGACATCTATCGGGCAGCTATAGTATTAACATTGAAGTAAAAATGTTGCTAATTTACAATGTCATGGTAACTTGAGTTAGAAACTTCGCCTATTGTGAATATATTTGAATTTAAAAATATGTTGTAAATATGCATTATGCAATGGAATTGATCTCGATCTCGTTGACTGTTTATGTTCTGCCGCCATATGAAAAACATTTTGAAGCCAAAATTTCTGTGCAAGAAATGTAATTTTCTGTAACAGTAGTAAGGTGCACTGGGGTAAGCGGAACCGCTATTTTTAAAAGTTGACAAGTAATACCTTTTTCTATGCTTAAATGAACACAGAACAAGTTTGAATTTTTTGTGGATATTTAAAGATATTTTATCTACGTACACTGATATATTGAGTCCAATACATATATCAGAACCGTTAATGTCTTTTAAAATATATAATTTTGAAACTAGGTTCCACTTTTCCTTGACTTGGGGGTAAGTGTAAAAAACTGTAATTTTTTTTATATAAATATAGAGAAATGCGCATGAGGTAAGTGGAAACAAAGTAATTTTATTTGTAATACTTATTTACAGTTAAAAACGTAAAAGTGAGTGTTATTGGAACTTAGTGGAACATTTAGTAAACACGCATTAGAAACATAAACGTTCCTTAATGTTGCTTTGGTCTTAACATAATATATTAAAACATTACAGATTAAAGAATGTCATAAGAGTCGAAGGAAATGTCAAATTCAAATTTTCCTCTTTCATCGAAGGTGGGATTAGGCAGATGGAGGAAAATTTCGTCAGTTTATTAGAGTGTTATCTTCGACATCAGATCAATGAAAATAATTTGAGGAACAGATTCTTCTCGCAAACTTCGCCTCAAGGCAAGGTTCTGTTTCGGTTATCTGTCTAACATAGAACTTGTTTACTTTTCGGGGACAAAATTGTGCTAGTATCCAGTCCCTCATTTTTATTGAGGATATATCTTGGCTCATAGCTGCCACAAACATAGCCTCCTTTTCTACTTGTTCTATTTCATCTTCTGTTATGTTAAATTCGTCAGAAGTACTGTCGAATGATAAGTGTTCAAAATAATTCCTTACATTTTGATCATTTTCTTTTTCCTGCTCATCTTCCACTTCTTGATTAATTTCATTTTTGCTTTCATTTTAACTTTCCATTTTGTCTACAATTTTTTTTTTAGAGAAAAGAATTTGCAATTTTTAATTCGGCGTCATAGGGGAGGGCAGTTGGCCTACCCACAGTTCGACTTTTCAAACCCCTTTTCCCCTTTATGCATTTAAACAAAGTTGCTTTTGGTATTTTATAAACTTTTGTAGCCCTATATAGAGTTACACTTCCCGACTTTACAGCGTCTGTCGCAGCATTCAAGCCTCTTTGGTGTATTTTGGTGACAATTTCTTCCGTACGTAAGTTCAAACCATGTTTTCTAGAAAAAAAAATTGCATGATATTTCTACTGGGAAAGTGGACCCATTATAGGTTACACTTTCCCCATACATATTTTCAGTGCCGGTTTTAACACTACCAGCGCCCTGGGCGAGATTTCTACGGCGCCCACCAACTGCAATTCAAACCCATACGAAAAAAGGGAAAGGATATAATGAAATAACCATTTATTAAAAGAAATAATTATTTATTATAAAAAAATCGTTTATTAGAAAAAAACTAATAAAATCTTACTTTTCTGGCCTTTCTATCAGCGAACTCTTTTATAAGGTTATCAAAGTCGATGTTTTCAGCAATTTCGTTTTCAATTGACAAAGTTGCTAAGTTTGTCAATCTAGATTGAGATATTGTTGATCGAAGATAGGTTTTTATTAGCTTCAACTTTGAAAAACTCCTCTCCCCACTAGCAACCGTTACAGGTATAGTCAATAATATTCGCAATGCTATCCATACATTTGGATACAGTTCTTGTAAATTGCGATCTTTTTAAAAATTTAAAACAAAAATAGGAGTAACCACATTCTGATCAGGCAAAAAGGATTTAAGACTTACGAGTTCATCACACAACATACAACCATCTATGTCTGATTTAGAGTATACAGTTAATTTTAATTGAAGATCACCACAGAGTTTGACAAGGTCGGATTTTTCCGGAATCTGTTTAACCCGCGGGAAGGCACATGGCTCCACACATAAATGATAGACGCGTCCGTCTGTGAGACCGAATTTTTTTATTTGATATGACTGATCTTTTTTTTTATTTATTACATAGTGACTAAAAAGAATTATAGAAATAAGGCTGATTAGAAGCAGAAATGTTTTCAAAATATATATAATTGTTAAAAAACACAGCTTGAATTTTAACCTGTATCATATGAAAGGTACAGCAAGAAAAAATAAACACAGTAACTAAAATCATAACAAACATTATTAATCTTCCATCTGTGTCTCTGATTTCTGTATATGATTTGCATAACATTCTTCACATATAGAAACAATATGCTCTAGGCACATAAATTTTGAGCATTTGCGACAATAAAAACGGGTTTTTCTACTCTTCTTCGAACTGCAAATAGCACATCTGCCAACTTGTCCTTTTTTTTAGTTTGTTTATTATCACCTAGAGTAGAAGGCCCTGGCTTCAACATTACCACAAATTTCCTGCATTCTGTTTCTCAAAGATCTTGGTATTTGTTGAATTTGTAAACGCTCTTGAATATGTGGGCGAATAAGTTCATGCGATAAAGTTTGTAAAAACTGTCGTCGCCTCATGTCGGCATTCGGGTTGTTCGATGTATATACTACTAAGGAGTTTATGCCAGCAACATTTACAATTGCATAAAAAATTACCATTGGCCACCGTTTGGTATTCCTTGCCACATTGTAATTGCTACAGAGTCGGTCTACAATATCGACGCCCCCTTTTGTATTATTATAATCTAAAATTATCTCAGATTTTCCAGAATTCCTGTCTATGTTGTCATCATGATGCAAAGATGATACAAGTAGCACATTTTTGTTTTTTTTTTGGAATATATGACACCAGTGTACAACAGGTTCCAAAAGTAAACATACTACTACCAGGTGGGTGTCGTGTTTTAGTGAATTCTAAAGGAAGTTCTTTCTTGTTTTTCCTTATAGTACCTATTACGGTTAGTTTATAATCTTTAGCTAATGTTTCTACCAGTGGGATACTCGTGAAACAATTATCTATTGTAATATTTCGGCCGGTACCTTTGATTATTTCACACAGCCTCATTACAACATCCCCAGGACTATTACTCACTCTGTAAGGCCCCTCTGGCTTCTGTTCTGTATACACCTTTAAACTACTAGTGTAGTACATTTTTGCGTCGCAAAGTGCGAAAATTTTGATGCCATACCTATTGGGTTTAGAAGGACGAAAACTACATTTGCCTCTAAATCCTTCGAGCTTCTCATCTATAGTCATATATTCTGACGGACCATACCCATCTCTACAGTTTCGATTGAAAATATCAAAGAAGTCCCTAATAGGAGCTAATTTGTCAATCTCTCTTCTCGACTATCTTTATTGTCAAATCTCAAACATCGCAACAAAAATAGGAATCTTTTTATAGACATGGCCAGCCGAAATATTTCTACTCCTGATCCATCTGACTTCCAGAGATCTTTTACGTTCAACCTGTTAGCCTTCAATACACCAGAATAAATTAGTAAACCAAGGAAGGCGTATATTTCGGTTTTATTTGTTTGCCTTGCATCTCTATTTCTTTCGAAATTGATAGATACAGAATTTACATATAAATTGGTATTTTCTACAATTATATCTATCATAGCGTCATTGATAAAGTATCTAAAAATATCTGTACGTATTCCAAGAGAGCGTGTCGGTAATTTTGATCCCGGCAAACGAGTTGCTATATTCTCGCTTCTAGTACGAATTGTTTTTTTATGTACGTTTTTTTCAATTTCATAATATTGTCTCTTCCTAAAAAAGTAGGACCTTCTACCACATTGTGACGCACCTAGTGTGGTGCAATAATATTAAACTTGATGTTATTTATAATTTAAGAGTTCATAGTGATTGTATTCTGTCTTATCATTTCCCTGTATCTTTAGAGCTAAAATTTAATTATGAAACATGTGGGAATATATCTCAATCTAATGCCACTTCGAAGGTTTTAAGATGGAATAACAGACTTGCCTCACGCTATAACTCCATTATGCAGCATTCTCCTCGTGTTTATTTTATTCCCGACATTTCCACTTCATACAACAATATGTGTAGTGCAATAACTGAATCGGCCGATGTTGTTGGTTTAACTAAACTAATACGCGGTAATTTTGTTATGAATGGAAATCACTATAAAAAACCTTGGTTTGACTATGAACGTAAAGTCATGAAGTCGGAACTTAAACACAGCCTTTCCACGTGTAGAGCCAACAATTTCACCTCGCCTTTTAAGGAGTCTTATTTGAGCATGAAAAAACAGTACAACAAACTTATTAAATCCAAAAAAATCTCGTACGAGAAGGCTTTTATTATCACGTTGAGTAATGCTGACCAAAGGACGTTTTGGCGTACTTTACGACAATTTCATAGCAACATTACTCATGAGCTCCCTGTCCAAACATGGGAAATATTTTATGAGTACATATATCCACCAGCAGTACTTGATAATGCCATATACTTTGTTGTAAGGGATCCATTTCTTGATGCTTCTGTCACACTAGAAGAATTGGACACTGTACTATCTTGCTGTAAGAAAGGTAAATCACCAGGCGAAGACGGAATTTCTTACGAGTTTCTAAAAAATCTTCCCCAGAACTGGTGCCTGTACTTATGTTCTCTTTTTAACCAAATACTGGTAATGGGGGAGGTTCCTTCCTCTTGGTATAATATTTTGCTAACTATGCTGCATAAGAAGGGTCCCATAGACGATCCTACCAATTACCGGGGTATTGCTTTGATTAATTGCTTTGCTAAAGTATTCACTAGTATTCTCCTTGCTCGACTAACTTCTTGGGTTGAATCCAATAAAATACTTCCTGAATCCCAGTCCGGATTTAGAAAAAACCGTGGGTGTATTGACAACGTCTTTGTGTTAAGCTCCATAGTGCAGTTCCACCTTAAGCGAAAAGGCCGCAAAGTTTTTGCTGCATTCATAGATTTTAAGCGTGCCTTTGACTCAGTCGATCATGTTCTTCTCTGGGAAAAACTATATAATATAGGATTAAGTTGTAACATAATAATTGTTCTTAAAAATGTATATTTACACGCGCGTGCTAAAATTCGTACACAGGGTAATCTAACTAAAAGTTTCAACATTACCACGGGTGTTTTACAAGGGGAATCTTTAAGTCCACTACTATTTTCGCTCTTCCTTGCTGATATTGAAGATTTCTTTGATACTTGTCACGCCCGACGGCTAAACGTTGATAACCGGAATGATATACTTATGCTGTTATATGCTGATGATTTGGTGTTACTTGCTGATTCAGAGATTGATCTCTGCCGTAAACTTAACATCCTTGAAAAATACGTAGCAACTAATCGATTAATATGGAATACCCAAAAAACTAAGATTGTTTGTTTTGCTCGCGGCGGTCGTTACAGCACTTTTCCTTTTACACTAAATAATGAACCTGTAGAAATGGTCCCTTGCTTTACCTACTTAGGTGTTATTTTTTCATCCTCCAGCTTGTTTAGGATAATGACCGAATCCATGGTGGCCAAAGTTAGACAGGCAGTGGGATCCGTAATGACTCTAATGTCTAAATCAAAAATTAATTCTTGGAGTTCACGAATGGTTTTATATAACTCGATTATTATTAACTCATTAGCTAATTGTTTGCCTGTTTGGGGCCTTCGTTATCCTGATATACTCGAAAAAGTACAAGTTGGTTTTTTTAAGAGACTATTATTACTACCTTTTAATACCCCCGGATACACCGTACGTCTTGAGGCTGGAGTCAGTCACCTGTCTCTGGTAGTTCTCAAATCTACTCTAAACTGGTTGCTCAGGCTTCTTTCTATGAATAACGATCGTTATCCTCATATGTGCTACCTTAAACAAACACAGTGGCTGGAGGGTGACACGCCATATAACTGGCTGCTTCAAGTCAAATCAATGCTTCTTAACATCGACTGTGCTTATTTTTTTGATAATTTATCTTATACCCGCCTCATGAAACGTATTCCTACTATTTTACTTAGCTATAAGGAAATGCTCTACCAAAAAGATTTAGCTGCTGTTATGGCCTCTACTGCACCCATATTGTATAAAAATTTTAAACTTACAAGGCACACTGCAGATTATTTACAATTTCATATACATATCTCAATCATCAGGATTATATCCCAACTCCGGCTTTGCAATAAATTTTGCATGAAATTTACTGTCAATGCTGTATCTTATTCCATCAATCCTTCTGTGATGTGTACACTTTGTAATAAATATAAACTGGAAAATATTGAGCATATATTCTTAGAATGTCCCATGTACGCGAGTTTAAAACCACCTAAATTGAGAAATTTAACCCCCAATTCTCTTATTTCTCTGCTGGATAACCTAACGCCTGGGAGTGCAAAGTTATTGTTCAATTTTGTTGTGGGTTTCTTGAAACTCCGTTCATTTGTTTTGCATGAGTAGGATTTATTTAAGAATTAGAGTGCATCTGTTTTTTTTTTCTGCTTACTTTGTATTTTTTTTTTTTTGTACTATCACAAATGTATTTTGGCATTTGTTTTTTTTTATTTTCTGTACTTTAGGTAATCTTTTTTTTTTTGTAAGACATTTATTTGAGTAGGTATGTAGGTATGTGTTTTATTTATGTTGTTAATGTATGTGTGTTTAATTTCGGCAGCATATATGTTTTTTTTCTGTTTTTTGCTTGTCTTATAACGAGCAATGCAGAACTTCTTCCTGTAAATTTAATTATTTTGAAGGAATAAAGGATTATTATTATTATTATTATTATTATTATTGTGACGCACCTACGTCGCGATTCCGGTACGACGTAGTGTCACTATGACGCCTGAGTTTCGGTGGCGGTGCTCTCGGGCGCCAGTTTCTGTTTACAGTGCAGAAACACCACTACTCGGGCGGCTACAGTAAAGACACGTATGTCCAGAGGGTCGTGAGGGAAGAGTTAGACTGAACCAGGAATAAAAGTCAGAATAAAATAATACACATATATTACAATTCACCTAGTATACAAATTAATACGGTCGGTAGCGGATTAAGCAACTACAAAGTCAGCTGAACGGTTAAAAAAACCAAGCAATACAAGCGGTTAATCTATGCTACATGCGAAACCAAGTAAGAGGAAGCGAGCAAAGCAAAACAAATTAAAACTAAAGACTTGGCCACTATCTAAAATATATACATATAAAATACAATGATACAGCTCCTCTCCTGGAATGCACGGCCGGACAGCTGAAAAGAAAACAAGTGCTTATTAGTTACGAAAAAGGCGGAGCTACCGGATAATGCAATAGCAACTCCACCCAGTCGTGGTACGGGTACGGGTTTCAATTTATAGGGTATACTCCCATAAACGGAACGCATGGTGAGGTAGCCACCGGATAATGCGACAGCGACTACCCACACCGTGGTACAAGAAACAGTGGTAAATAACGGCCCACGTTCCAATTTATAGGATACTCCTATAAACTAAACGCGTGGTGAGGTAGCCACCGGATAATGCGACAGCGACTACCCACACCGTGGTACACTAGGCAAGCTGGAAGACAAAGTATGGTTAGTACACACTAATAGTGGCCAAGTTTTCCCTAACAACCTCTTACTTACTTCATCTGTTGGTCACGTCTAGCTGGCACTGACTCTGCAGTGCTCACCTCGCTAGGTCTTAAGTTAGCGGTGCTGGAGTGGCGGAAGACCTGTGCAGTAGGCTGCTACTACCTCGCTTCGTTTGGCTGGTGCGGAACAGGACTGGTCTCGGTGCTGGCGGCTCAGGAACTAAATCTTCTACTCAAAGTTGGAAAGGTCTAATGCTGCTTCGGAAGTGGCGCTTGCGCACTTGATGGTTTTCGGACCGAATGCCACTTTTGAACTTAGAATAATCGGCGGTATTCAAATTTGTGGACTTGTAAAATTTTCTGGTTTGTCTATTTAGCGACTTATAATTTTTAAACGGTTGACACTGGAGACACGACTGGTTCATCTGGCGGCTTGGCAGGTACTGATTCTGGTGTCTAGCAAGCCTTTTCTGGTGGAACGGTGTAGCTTGCGCACTAGACGATCGGCCGAACTTAGTACAGTTCTTCGCAGATCTGCTGGGCGGACTAGTGGATACGACGCTGCTTCTCGGTGTGGGCCAGGACGGGTACTGAAGTTTCAATCTATCGCGCTGAACTCGGAATCGGGCGCCCCGGATCGAGCGCGCATGCTACGTCACATCTCCACAGCGGCAGGGCTCTCGATGCGCGAGGCGATGCGCGTTCGGTTCTCGAGGTTTCTCTTGCGCTGGCTGAAGTTCGAGCGTCGGCCGGCTTCCATGTATCATACGGGGCGGTGAAAAATCACTTCATTACAACATTTTCTTGGCTTTCAAAATCGGATATATCCTGCTCACTCTCGCTATCCTCTTGTCTCTCTTCTATTACATCCTGTTCATCCAAAGAAATGTCATCATCAAACTCCTTCATTTCCTCATCTGTAAGAACTTCTTCCATTAGACTCCTTAATCTGTCCTGTTCCTTCTCGTAACTTGCCACATCTTAGGAATTAAAAAAATAAGTAATTATATCAAATTCACGAGAAAATACTAATAAACTTTCCTCGAGGTCAAATTCACACTGTAAAATAATATCCACACAAAGAGCCGCTTCCGTCTCACAGACAAATTTCGTCGATATATACACTTCGCGAAACAATTTCCAAATACTGTCACTATGCTTCTCTAAACCTTAACCATTTAAGAAGGTACAGAGTGGGGGTAAGAGATATATCCATGGATTATGATAATATGCAACTATTTATACCGTGTCGGTCTGTGAGACGGTATGAGTTAACTGTTCGAACCTTTTATTGACTGAAATTAATGTAGTGTCCAAAACACAGTTGAAAAATTCAACCTCAATTTTTTTTTCTGTAGAAGTTATAGGGCCATCGTGTGCAATTTCACCAGTTTGACGCTTAACACATCGAATTGTTGTTGTAGCTCTAAACACCGGTCAATTTCTATTTCTTCGGCCAATTCCTTTGCAGTTAAAAATAGCGCTTTTAAAGACTGTATTTCTATAGTTTTCCAAGAAATTGCAGCATTTTTTCAACATTTCTGTACATTTACAGAGATCCATGTTTGTTGATTTTAGAGATTTACTTACGATATTTATTTGAAAAATTATGTCATACCAAACAACCAATGAAACTATGAAGCTGAAATTTTTTAGCGGTTCGGCTAGAGTAGTAGTCTCCTGAGACACTTGAGCATCTGTTTTCTGAGTTTCAATGGCCAAAGTAATTAAAGCATCATGGCTGGCACTAATTTGATAACGGACTGCTTTAACACTTTATTCTTGCTTTCCAACGTGTGTCACTGAACTGTTTTATAGTATATAGTCCCAAGTGATCGGTTAGAATATTCCATCGATGAACAGAAGCTGAAAACAATGTGAACAACCTCTGAAGTACCCCAAACAAAGTGACGGATTTTACGGATGACTTAGCGGCATCGCATGGTACTAGATTGTAGCTATGACAGCTACACGATACATAAACAACTAAGGGGTTTTGTCGAGAATTCTCCTTTGAACCCCAATATTTTTTCCTTTCATATTCGACCCGTTGTCATAACCCTGACAACCCTATGGCCTGAATCGTTCAATTCAGGCCATATTTATTTAAAATATGAATAATAACTTCAGTCAGTCTTTCACCAGTTGACTCAGTGACAGGTATACATTCCAAGAAATGCTCTTTTACTGATATTTTATCATTATCTGCTAAATCAACAAATCCTGAGTACAGTCAGCTATAATAGAATAATATTTTGATTTCTTTGCGTGTGATATGATTTCTGACTTCACTTTTTCCCATCTTTTTCCCATCAGCTCCTTTAATTAATTTTGAATGTCTTTTCCACAGTAGTGGTCTGAAACATCACCCTTCATAGCTACCCAGCAAACACATAAAGCGTGGCACTTAAATGGGCCATTATAGTATTTGATGGCGTTCTTGTGGCACAGATAAACCATATGTGGTACATCATAAATTATTTGCCTGTTAACCATCATTCAGTGATATTCTGATTTGCCATATAAGGCCCAACAATGGCCAATCATTGATCGGCCATGAATTAGGTTATTGCAGTTTTTACTGTGATGGACTTTTTATGGTCAATCATTGGCGTTTATGAGTTTTACTTTTATTATTATTAACTTTATAAACGTATTTTATCTAACATTATTACATAGACATGACTTAACTTATGGGGGCGCCACACTCTCTCTCTCTCTCTGACAACTGACTACATCGAAATGTATTTACATATAATATATAACAAACATAACCTTACATAATATGTCACATGCCCCCCCCTTTTAGTAACATTCACAGTCTTTGAATTTCATTAGTTTGTGGATAAGTCTTTGACTCCGTCTCACTTGATTGTTTATCTCCTCCAGAGCTTCACTCTTATCGATGTCCTTGTTTGAAATATCTTCATCGGGAACTTTTTCTTTATCAAATATGGTTTCGTTGCCTATGGAATATCGACCATGACTTGTACTTGGTTGAGATCTTATGTCGTTATTAGGTTTTTTTTTCATGTTCTTTATATGAATTTTATTCCTTCTATATATAGCTCCTTCTTCCGTTTTGACCCAAAATGAATTTGGATTTTCATCTCGTGACAGTATTTTACCAGGTATCCAATTTTGATACCATGATTTCTGCACTAAAACATCACTTCCGAGTTCTGAATCATTTTTTAATGTTCGGTCATAGTACTTTTTTTGTTTCTCTTGTTTCACTTTGAGCTGTCGTTTTATGTACATTTCCTTGCTATTACCGTTCTGTGTTACTGGCAAATTTGATCTTATTTTTCTTCCCATGAGTATCTCTGCTGGGGATGGTACTGTGTCTTTAGGTGTCGAGTTGTAAATTATCATCAGGTTATATTATATATGTCTTCATTCGGTGACTTGAGTAGGGTGTTCTTGAAAATCTGAACTTGTCGTTCTATAAACCCATTTGATCTTGGATAATGAGGGCTACTCGTCGTATGTTTTACGTCCTCTTGCTTCAGGTATTCTTTGAATGAATGTGAATCATACGGTGGTCCATTATCGGTCATAATTTCAACTGGTAGTCCATGTGTCGCAAATATTGGTTTCAATTTACTTATAACATCTGTTGCCGTGGTAGTATTCATTGGAATGATAACTGTATATTTTGAATAATAATCCGCCACAAGCATGTATTTTTTATTCTTGAATTCCATGAAATCCATCGCTATTTTCTCCCATGGTACATTAGGTATTGAGTGTTGCTGAAGTGGTTCTTTCTGTTTAGATTTCGAGTGTTTTTGACAAATCTTACACGTTGACACATAACTGGTTACATCTTCAGTTATCCTAGGCCAATACATGGACTGGTGAGCTATTCTTAAACGAGAATTTATTCCAAAATGTCCCACGTGAATTTTTTCTAACATCAAGCTCCTTAGCGACTTTGGAATTATCAGTTGGTTGTTTTTAAATATAAGTCCATTATATTCATAAATGTGGAAACGTATATTAAAATACTGCTTGACATCTTTATTAAGTGATGATACTTTCCTCGGCCATCCATTTCTAATATAATACAACTGTGACGCTATGGTCAGACAAACGTAATGGACTGTATGAATTAAAGTAAATAAAAAATCAAATATAATGTAAACGAATTGGAAAAGGCTTACCAAACTGTCTTCTTGTAACGAAGTAACGAAGGAAGGGCCCTTCAGGAAGTGGATCGGCACACGGCACGGCACGCTCGCACCTTTCGTCGACTATATTCTCTCTACTCTGTACTTCTTATCTACGTAGAAGCACAAAAACCTTTTCCAAAAAAAGAATCGCGAAAAAATAGCAATATTTGAAATGAAGTTAATTTGAATTACGTTGTTGCAACAAATGAATTTTTATTATATTTTATAAGAAAGATAAATATGAGAATAATTTGCGGTGAAGCCGCACCATAACCGCCCACCAAAATTAATAAAAAAAATATATTATATATAATTTAAACTGAATGAAAAGAAAATTAATATAGCAAAAATAATATATGTATATGACATGCATATGTGTTAAGAATGTAGTTCATTGTTGAGGAAGAGGACAAAGTTTTACTAAAGGTCTTTGTATTATACCTCTTTTAGTTTTAACTGTAGCTACTCGAGCTACTCCATCAGTGCCAGGGTGGAGTTTTTCTACTCGTCCTAACGTCCATTGTAAAGGAGGACAATTTTCTGTTTTAATAAGTACTACAGTACCCGGATGAATTGAAGCCGCCGATTTATGCCATTTCTTACGCTGTTTTAGCGTATGTAAGTACTCTGAATGCCAACGTCGCCAAAAATCAGAATGCATGCGTTGCAAAGGTTGCCAACGATTTAGACGGTTAAGAGGTAAATGAGAGGTATCTGGATCTGGTAACGCAGTTAAAGCCTCTAATGTCAAAAAATGACCTGGAGTTAATACCGAGAGATCATTGGGATCCGAACTCATGGGACACAGTGGTCTCGAGTTTAAAACAGCTTCTATTTGCGTTAGAACAGTGTAAAGCTCTTCATAGGTTAAGATTTGTTCCCCTATGACTCTAATCAAATGAGACTTGATACTTTTAATACCGGACTCCCAAAGTCCTCCAAAGTGAGGGGCGGAAGGCGGATTAAAGGACCATTGAATTCCTTCCTGTTCTGTGGCAAGTTGCATACATTTTGAGAGTTCTTTCTGGGCTCCAATAAAGTTTGTTCCACAATCGGAAAATATTTGAGTGCAACGACCTCGACGGGCAATAAAACGTCGTAACGCAGCAAGGAAACATTCTGTCGATAAATCCGAGGCAACTTCCAAATGAAGTGCTTTTGTTACAAAGCATACAAATAAACATAAGTAGGCCTTTCGTGATTTTACACCACGAGATTTGCTCAATGTTATGAAGAATGGACCGCCATAGTCAACTCCTACACACTGAAATGGTTTAATTTGGTTTACACGAGTTGGAGGCAGGTTACCCATTATGGGTTGAAGAGAACGTGGATTTGTTCTAAAACACTGAAAACATTTAGATAAACAATGACGAATAGCACGCCTAGCAGATAAAATCCAGACCTGCTGGGATAAAAGAAACTGAAGAGTTTGCGGACCAGGGTGAAGATAAGTTCTATGCAGCTCTTCGATTAAAAGTTCTGTGAGACGATGAGTTCGAGGAAGAAGTGCAGGATGCTTTTGGTCATATAACGAAGAAAGACGCAGTCGACCACCTACTCTGATAATACCTTCTTTATCAATAAAAGGATTAATTTTTCGGAGAGATTTACTAAGAAGATGACCCTTTTCAAGCTTATCAGTGTCATCGAGAAAGGATACATGTTGGACACGTTTTATTAACAAAAGTAAGGCATTATGCATCTCATGAACAGTTAGGGGACCAAATATTTTAGAAGCGGGTGATCGGACATTTTTTATAAAACGGAGGCAGTGGGCAACAATACGTTTGATTTTTGGGAGAGAAGAAAAATTTTCTAGTAGTAAATCCAAAGCGTCAAGGGAAACGAAAGCAGAAAGAACAACTCTTTTTTCTTCCTCCAAAGAAACTGGATCGTCTACATGAGAAACAACTGGCCAAGTGGCTTTTGAGGACTTTAGCCATTTCGGCCCCGCCCACCATTGAACATTATTAACCAGTTCTTCTGGATGAAGACCTCGGGAAGCAATATCTGCTGGATTATCTTTAGAACTAATATGATTCCAACAATTGGGAGAAACTTTGGATTGGATACGACTTACACGGTTTGCAATAAAAGTTTTCCAGCGATGTGAGGATGATTTTATCCAAGACAATGCTATTGTTGAATCGGACCAGGCATAAATATGTTGAAAACATAATTGTTCAGAATAAATATTAAGAATAAAGGAAATCATATCGGAAAGCAATACCGCTGCACAAAGTTCTAACCGCGGTATAGAAAGTTTTTTCAAAGGGGCTACTTTAGACTTTGCGTAAATAAAAGAAACATGAAGAGTTTCATCAGAACATGAGAACAAGAAATATATAACGGCTGCATAGCCCTTTTCCGAACTATCAGCGAATCCATGTAACTCGCAATTTTGTAAATATTTTGGGACTATACAACGAGGAATATGAAGAGATTCTAAAGAAGATAATTCTGCTTGATATCTAAGCCAACTATTAACAACAGTGCTGCGAGGAGTTTCATCCCAGTTTAAACCTAAAGTCCATAAATACTGCATCAGACATTTCGCAAAAAATGTTAATGGAGTTAGGAACCCTAGAGGATCAAATACCTTAGCTATATCAGAAAGTATGGTTCTTTTAGTACAAGCCCTGTCGATTGGAGAAACGGAATAAGAAAAATAATCATGGGTAGGAAACCATTTTAAACCTAAAATTTTCACTACAGATATATCATCGTCAAAAGATAATGACTGTTGAGCATGATAACAAGCGGGGATATCGGATAAAAGGTTGGCGTGGTTGCTACTCCATTTTCTTAATTCGAATTGACCTCTTTGTAGTAGAGTAATAAGTTCCTGTTGAAGAAGCTTAGCATTTGCAATAGTGTCAGAACCTGTAACAATATCATCCATATAAATGTCAGAAGCGAGTGCTTTAGCAGCTAGAGGAAAATTTTGGATTTCGTCATTAGCGAGTTAAACCAACGTACGAAGTGCTAAGTAAGGGGAGGAAGATACACCATAAGTAACAGTTTTCAAACGAAACTGTTACAGTGATTCGGAAGGAGAAAACCTCCAGATAATTCTTTGATAGTCTCTATGATCCTGTCGTATTAAAATTTGTCGGTACATTTGTTTTATATCGGCTGTAAAAACGATATTATGAAATCTAAACTTAAGAAGAATAGAAACTATATCTTTTTGTAGCTTTGGACCAATAAACAAACAGTCATTTAGGGAAATATTATCTGAAGTTTTACAAGAGGCGTCGAAGACACTACTCTTAGTTTAGTTGTCGCACTCTCCGGCTTAAGAACGCAATGATGAGGAATGTAGTATATTTTATATGGATTTTCAGGAAGACTAGCAACCTTTTCCATGTGGTTACTATTTAAATAGTCTTTCATAAATTCAGAATATGCAGTGTATAAGGAAGGATGACGAAGTAAGCGATGTTCCAATGAATAAAATCGACGAAGTGCAATAGAATATGAATCAACAAATAAAGGATCTGAATATTTGAATGGCAAAGCCACTGTATATCTACCAGATATATCACGAGAATAATTTGAAATAAAATTTTGTTCACATAGTGAATCTTCTGGAGATGAGGTTATTTGAGGTACTTCCTCAAGTTCCCAAAATTTTTTTAAAGTAGCATCCAATGAAAATTCAGTAGACGTAAAAAAGGAAAAAACGGAATTGACAGTAGAACATTTTACTTTCCCCATAAGAATCCAACCGAAAATGGTCTTAAAAGCTGATGGTTCATGAAGATCACCGATGATGCGTCCATCTTCTAATATTTGGGAAAATACATCGACACCCAGAAGCAAATCGATATTACCAGGAATATTGAAAGTCGGATCTGCTAAATATATATTGTGAAAATGTTTCCACTTTTCCACAGGAATAGGGACAGTTGGCATATCGAAACAAATTTTGGGTATTACTAAAGCATCAATGTTAAATACGGGAGAACTTTGACCACGAGGTCGAATTTGACATTCAACTGAATTAGAAGCAGATGAGGACATTTGTCCTAGACCGAAAATAGCGTGAGATATTTTTCTTGTGTTCAACCCAAGTCGATTGACACAAGTATGTGAAATAAAATTTGCTTGACTTCCTCCATCTAGGAGAACACGGACCTTTTGGTAAAATCCTCGGGAATCTAAAATTTCAACAATAGCCGTTGAGAGTATATTAGTAGTATTACCGGAAGGAATGAGACTCGTAAGTGAATTTATTGGTTCAGAGTGAGAAGTAGAAGCACTAGCAGAAGTAGGTTGGTTTATTGAATTTGAGTCAGGTAAGTTAGAAGACAATATTTGAGAGTCTAAGGAAGAATAATTTTCACGAGGAAAGTGTAACAATGTATGATGTCTAGATTTACAAACGCGACAAGAATAATTTGAACGACAATTATTAGCACTATGTGTAGAATGGAGGCAGTTTCTGCACCAATTCTTTTCTTTGGCAATTTGAAATCTCTCTTGTGGGGATTTAGAAATAAATGTTGGACATTTTAGGAGAGAATGAGAAGAGCCACAAAAAGTACAAACAGGATTGGAAAAGCTAGGCTCTTTATTACTGATCAAAAATGAAGAGCTAGGTTTATTACGAGGGATTGTTGACTTTTGAGAAGAGAAATAATTAGAATTTGGAGTACATTTTTGAGAGGATAAAGTCATGGATTCAAGAGCTGTACACTGTTTCAGTAAAAAGTCGTATAAGGTTTTGTAAGACGGAATATCATTGCACTTTTCTTGTAATTCAAAACGTTTAACTGAAGCCGAATCTAATTTTTGTATTAACAATTGAAATAATATAAAATCCCAACTATCTACCGGTAAATTCAAAACTTTAAGTGCTGCCAAATTTTCTTGAAAAATATTTAATAATTTTCTAAGAGCTTGAGGAGATTCGGAATTTAATTTAGGAGCATTAAATATCTCTTGCCAACAGGCATTTGCAAGAATTATTTTATTTTGGTAACGATCAGTTAACATACTATACGCAATTATATAATTATCATTGGATAACTGTATGGATTTTATCAAACTCAAAGGTTCACGTTTTAAAGCCGAAAGTAAATACTGAAACTTTTCTATATTAGAGAGACTGTCATTATTATGGATGAGAGAGGAGTATAAATCAATAAAATTCGGCCAATCTTTATAATTCCCGTCGAACACTGGCAGTGTGATTTTTGGCAGCTTAATATTTGAATAAGAACGATTACTCAAAGAGGTACTTGATTGACTATTTTCAACTAAATTATGAAAAGATGTCTTAATTGAATAGTAAATGTCCATAAAAGTTTTTCTAATTTCCTTATCTGGAATCAAATCGGCACCCTCAGTAACTGATAAAGCAGTAATTACAGATGCGTGATGACGTTCAAACTCATCGTAGATCCTATCAATATCATTTTATCTAATTTTAAATGAAGAAAGAGAATTGCTATCATCTTCAGCTCTTTGTGCTAAATCGTATAATTCATTAATTTGATCTACAGAGAGTTCACGTAAAGCACGCGTTTGTTTCACTTTATTAGCCATATTGAAATGGAATATTTATTTATAATAAATAAACAAAAATGCAATAATTGCAACGGAATGGATATACAACTTCTGTTTTGACGAATTGAAATGTATAATACAAGAAACCGAAGTGCACACTAGCCACCCTGTATAATTGAAATAAAAAATAGTAAAGGAATGTGGCAGACGGCAAAAAACTGTAAGATAAAATTTGTATGAATAAAAATTAACTTATAGAAATTATATTAGTTTGAAATATGAATATTATTATTTAATAATGAAATTAATATATAATTTGTTACAACAACAATAAAGAAATGTTTAAATCCGGACTAGAAGGATCAACTTGTGACGCTATGGTCAGACAAACGTAATGGACTGTATGAATTAAAGTAAATAAAAAATCAAATATAATGTAAACGAATTGGAAAAGGCTTACCAAACTGTCTTCTTGTAACGAAGTAACGAAGGAAGGGCCCTTCAGGAAGTGGATCGGCACACGGCACGGCACGCTCGCACCTTTCGTCGACTATATTCTAAGTGTCTCTACTTCTTATCTACGTAGAAGCACAAAAACCTTTTCCAAAAAAAGAATCGCGAAAAAATAGCAATATTTGAAACGAGGTTAATTTGAATTACGTTGTTGCAACAAATGAATTTTTATTATATTTTATAAGAAAGATAAATATGAGAATAATTTGCGGTGAAGCCGCACCAGTTGGGTTAATTCAGTATCTACTTGCGTTTCTTTTTGTAACTGCTGAATTCTTTCTTTACTTGCCACCACTATCGATTGAACTTTATATGGTATCACTAACTTAGAGTTTAATGTTTTTTGATTAGTCGACTTCAATCGGGATAATGCATCTGGAATATATTGCATACGACCAGGAATATATTCTAATTTGACTCTATATTTGAGTAGGCGTAAAACTAAACTCTGTAATCGGGGAGAAAGTTCATGAATCGGTTTATTAACTAATCCAATTAAAGGTTTATGGTCTGTTAAAACTTTGAAGTCTCTTGCATAGGTATAATAATGAAAATGTTCACATGTTGCTACTAATGCTAATAGTTCTTTCTCAATAACTGAGTATCGTTGTTGTGTTTCTGTCAAACTAGCTGAACAAAAAGCTATCGGATAGTCGTCTTGCATCAATACACCTCCAATCGCTGACCTACTTGCGTCTGCTGCTATTATTACATCTTTGTTTGTATCGAAGAATGATAACACTGGTGCTTCACAAATTACTTAGGCTTTTTAATCTTGCAAAACAGGTTTCTTCAATAGTAGTCCACATCCAGGCTGCATCATTCTTTAATAAATTTCGTAAAATTTGTGTTTCCTTGGACGAATTGGGTATAAATCTTGATACATAGTTGATTATTCCTAAAAATGACTGTAGTTCTTTTTTATTGGTTGGACTTTTCATGTCTAAAATTGCTGATACTTTTTCTTCTGATATTTCGATGCCACTTTCTGATATTTCATGTCCTAAATACCTGATTTTCTTGACTGCTAACTGCATTTTATTTTTCTTAAATTTCATGTTATTTTCTCTCGCAGCTTTTAATAAACTGGCTAATCTGTCGTTGTATTCTTGCACAGTTCTTCCAAATATCAAAACATCATCTGCGTAAGCTAAAACTCCATCGATATTTTCGATAATCTTGTTTATTTCCTTTTGGAACACTTCTGATGCACTGGATAATCCATATGGCAGTCTTTGATAACTGTATCTTCCAAAAGGTGTTGATATCGTGCAAATTTTGGCACTTTCTTCGTCTAATGGTATCTGATGATATGCACAGCTTGCATCAAGAACTGAAAAATATTTTGCATCTTTGACTCTTGACAAAATCGTTTCCATGGTTGGAAGCTCAAGACGTTCTCGCTTGATGTATTTATTTAACGGTCTTGGGTCCATACATAATCTCAAATTACCATCACTTTTTTCTACAATCACCAGGGGATGTATCCAATCGGTTGGTTCTTCAATTTTCTTTATTATACCTTGTTTTTCCATTTCTTTTAACTGCTTTTCTACTTTAGCATGTAAAGCTGTCGGTATTTTTCGACATCTCGCAATTGTTGGCTCTACATTCTCTTGTAACTTTATCCTGTAAACATGTTTGAGGCATCCAACACCTCTAAAAACATCATCATATTCTTCGATTATTTTTGTGCATTCTTTAATATCTTCCTCTTTTGTTTTTGCTTCATTTATTGTGAAATCAATCTTTTGTATTCTTTTTATTAGCTGCAATGTATCGATACCTTCTAAACCCAATAAAGGTTGGCTATTTTCAGTGGTTATGAAAAAATCTAACTCTCCACTACCGTTCTTTGAGTGACACTGTAAAGTACACATGCCCTCTATTTTAATATCCTGGTTAGTATATGAGATCAATCTTCTGTTTGTTTTACTTAACTGCATCTTTAAATTTAATTTGTTAAATGCTTCTTTTGACAAAATGTAACTTGACTTCCTGTGTCTAGTTTAAATTTCACATTCTTTTGTGCAATTTTAACAACTTCAAACCATTCATTCTTGTTGTCTATGGAATCGACTATCACTACCTCTTCATTTGTCTGTTTTTTCTCAAATATAGCACTAATGTCAATAATTTCTTCTTCATCAGGCCCTTCATTTTCTCTGTTCACTGCATGTACTTGTTTTGATTTGCATGCTTTTGCATAGTGGTTCAATCTTTTGCATTTACTACAACGTTGACCCATGGCTGGACACTTGTCAAACTCATGTTCATAAGTGCATCGGCTACATGTTTTCTTTCTATTATTCATTCCACTACTTCCATCTGATTTTCTTCCTGTTTTTTGTTTTTGTCCATACTTTTTATGTTTTACTAAGTTCACCTCACTAGAATTATTTGTCATCTGGCTCAACTGTTTTGTTGTTTCTTCTTCAGATTGACATATGCTAATACATAGTGGTAAGTCGAGGTTCCGGGTTTTCAGCAATTTCTGTCTTACTCTATCACATCTTATTCCACTAACTATTTTATCTCTAATTAACGAGTCTGTGAGATTACCAAATCCACAGTCTCTAGCTTTTGTTTTCAGCTCTGTGACGAAATCATCAATAGACTGTTCTTCGGTTTGTTTTGTGGAGAAGAAAATGTGTCTCAGATAAGTTTCATTTTTAATGATAATATAATGATTGGAAAATGCGTCCAGAATCAATTCAACTGTTAAAACGTCGTCTAATTCTTGTTGCTGGCCATTTTCATTGGTTTCTATTTCGAATTCGAAAGTGTTGTAAACATTCAAAGCTTCTTCACCCATTATATGCAGTAGAATTGCTTTTTGTTTATTTAATGGTTTCCCATCTATGTCGGCTGCTACCCAGTAAATTTCTATGGATTGCCGCCATTTCTCCCAGGCTTCTGCTGGATTTTTACCAGGCTCGAACGGTTTAGGAGGCTTTAATCCACTCATTTTTATTTGTAGCTTTTACCGCTGCCACCATGTAACGTTTATGAGTTTTACTTTTATTATTATAAACGTATTTTATTTAACATTATTACATAGACATGACTTAACTTATGGGGGCGCCACACTCTCTCTCTGACAACTGACTTTACATCGAAATGTATTTACATATAATATATAACAAACATAACCTTACATAATATGTCACAGTGTTTTGCGTCAAATTTGCATCCGCCATTTGCCGCCATATTGTCAATGTCAATTGTCACATAATATCAGCGTCCAAACAGTTTATTTTATGGTATTTTATATGGTACATAAACTTGTTCTATGTAATATATTAAATATAATTTAGTTTCATTGAATCTATAGTTACTCTCAGATAATTTTTATAAAAATAACGAAACGATTCCGTTAATTATATGTATATTCACAACCAACAGGTGGCGCCACTTATATCTCACTGATACTGTGTAAACGAATTTTGGTAAGATATCTACAAGATTTAAGGCAAGTGAATAATAGATTCCTAATTTAGGTTTGGTCACTGCCACACTGGTGACTGGCAGAGGAAAACCTCGTCGAAGGAGTTTATCCTGGGAGGTGGAGTAGAGATTAGTGATGGGCAAAACGGTTACGCGTAGAGCTGTAAAAGTAACGAAAATTTGGGTACTCGTATGTATTCGTTACTTTTGATGTCGATACTCGTTACTAACTATTCGTTACTTTCATTACTTTAGCGTACAAAGTACATGGTATTGGGTATTGGCTTTAATGCTGAGGGTAATGGTAAATAAGCACCTTTAATATTAAATATTGATTTTAATATAATTAAAATATAAAAAACAATAAAAATAAACTTCACACTTCACATAAAAATAAAAAATAACAAAAACAAACTCTTTGGTTATAAAGTAAAAAAATAAAACAGGTAAGTACTTTCTTAAGTACTTTTACCTACTTAAGGTATTTGTATTAAAAATACCTTAACCTTTAAAAACTTAACATTAAAACAGTCGTTAATAAATAAACATAAAGTAATAAAATTATTAATAATACTAATAATTAATAAAATAAATAATTGATAATAAACAATTAATAAATAACAGTTCTAAAAATTAAAAAAACCTTTGATTCATATTTAAAAATAAAATTTTTTCCATGCGTTTTGGTTTTATACATGCCCGTTTTTCTGATAAAATTTGGCCTGATTTCGAAAAAATTCTTTCCGAAGGTACTGATGTGGCCATAACACATAAATATTTTTGTGCCAAATTGGAAAGCTGTGGATATAACGGAGCGCGTGTTTGCCACCATTTTAATGGATTTTCTTTTCTGTATATAATCTTTTCTTCAATATATTGCCTCATGGTAATCATATGTGAAGCTGCGGTCGACGTGGTACTTATTGCAGTTCGCGTATCAAATTCCATCCAAATAGACTCTTCTTCCACGTCAGTTGACTTTGTTTTAGCTTCGTTTCCAACTTCCTCATCGGTAGTAAGTTCTGGATCTGTCATTCCTTGTAAATCTGCCTTTAGTGAAGTTTTGGCCGATTCATAAGAATTATTATCAAAAAACGATTGCTTTTTGAATCTCGGGTCTAAAAGGGCGGATTTAGATAAAAGTGGGTGTCGCGAACTATTTTTAAACCTAGCATTAAATTCTGTTATTAGTTTGTCTAGTAAATTTTTTGACAATTCTCTAGTTATAATATTTTGCAAATTATTTAATATAGACAAAACACTGCCATTTGCTGCCAAGACCTTAGAAATAGTAACAGTATTTTCTGAAGACATTTCTTCGGTCAGTTGTTTGAACGGTTTTAGGATCTTGATAATATCTGGAAGGATTTGCCATTCCTGCTCTGTTAAATTTTGAACAGGATTGTGTAACAGCCCAATTGTGGCCTCAACAGGTGCCTGTAAATTAGAAACTCGTTCTATCATGTCTAACGTACTATTCCAGCGAGTTACAACATCCATTATAAGTTTTAAAGGTTTGTTCCCGGGGTTTAGTTGTTCTTGCATCTCAAAAAGCTTTTTAGTAGCAACAGGGCTCCTATGAAAATGTTCTACAATTGTTTTAATTTTTTTGATTACATCTTCTATTGTTACTAGACCAGAACGCACTATTAAATTAAGGGTATGTGCAATACATGCAAAATGTTCCCAGCCCGTTAGTCGTATTGCCGCTTTCATGTTTGCGGCATTATCTGTGACACAAACAAAGACTTTATCCTTAATCTCCCAATCAGTCGTTACTCTTAACAATTCATCCTTAATATATGAAGCAGTGTGTCGCTCATTGCATTCAAAACATCCTAAAAGCGCTGAACGCAATTCCCAAGTATCCCCTAAAATATAATGTGCTGTAACTGCTTGATAAGATGTTGTTGCACGCGATGTCCATCCGTCTGTGGTTAAGCAAACGTACTTAACTCGTTTTAACTCATCCTTTACTTTTTCCTTTACCAAAATAAATTGCGCATCTAGTAAAGTATTGCTAAGAATGTATCGCGAGGGCATTTTATAATTTGGTTCTAAATAACTAATTAAGTCTCTAAATCCGGAATCCTCAACTACTGAAAACGGCTGAAGATCTTTAACAATTAATTTCAAAATTAAATCGTTGATCTTTTTTTCCCGTGCAATATTCATTGGTTTCTTTGTAAACATTGTTAAGCTCGTTTGAACAGGAGTTGTCTTCTTTTTCGTAGATTCTTGGATTTTCTCCTCTAGTGGCTGGGTACTTTGTTGAACTTCTCGATTGTCACGTCATGTACTTGGACCTGGCTCCGGTTCATCATTTCTAGGGGCAGATTGAAATAGACTCTCATAGGACGGACGATGTTTGCTTATTAAGTGCTTTTTTAAATTCGCTGTAGAGCCTCCTTTAACTGAATATAATGAAAGGCATAAATCACATTTGGCCTTATTTTCAGATTGCTGGCTAAAAAAGGTCCAAAGTTTACTTCGTTTGCCATCCATGGTAATAGTAGATAAGTAGATTTAAACTTACTAAAATAAATAAGAAAACTTTAGTGCAGGGTTATTCAGAACGTATTCTTAATAAAATTTGGGAATGTTCAACATACACGCATTTTTAATATCGTTTTAATTTAATATTTTTTATATCGTTGAACCTGTTGAAGTACACAGTTACAGTTAGCCAGCTACGTAGTCCTTTATAATGTTATAACTTTAGACATTTTTTACGCGAAATCTATACGACTTTTATTACCTATAATATTTTTAGTGATTGACTTCTTATTTAAGGAAGGATAATGTATTATCCTGTATTTTATAAAACTTAAACTATAATACAGTACATAGAATAAAAAGAATCATAAAATCTAAAATTTTTAATGATGAACGCATAGCTGATATTACGCGGCAACGATAATATAATAAAAAAAAGAAAAGTAGGTATTTAGCAAAGATGTTAAAAATTCTTACACTTTTATTAATTCTTATTTTAAACAATAACAAAACAAAATTCAAATCAAACTTACCTAATAAACGAAATGCCAAGCCATCAAACCAACCGGTATGCTATGCAGCGCGACGGAATGTAAAACGGCGATGATTCGTGCCGTGCCGATACGACGAGACCCGAGACCGTCCAGTACAGATATACGAGTATTGTATCCGTATTCCGTACCTCATACATAACCCAGTCAACCAAATGCATCTTTCATCGTTCGTTCATATCGGTATCGCATAAATACGAGTAACGAATTGTATGCGGTAGTAACGAATCGGTACTTCGAATCCAATGAAATACTCGTTACTCGGTAACGAATACATACGATTTCTCACACCTCTAGTTACGCGCGTGTAACGTTACAGACGGCGCCGCTCCAGAAAAATACCGTTACAAAATCCCGTTACTTTGTAACGACCTTGGAAGACTAGTCTGAGAATATATTTAATAGTGTAAAGAATACCTAGAACAGTTTTGAGTTTGGTTGGACTATTTACAAGCAATCTTTTTCCATTTTTAATAAAAATATAAAATTTTATTTATGCTATAATGTAATTATTTTTTATAACATATATCAAATATTTATTATTAATTAAATTTAAGTTTCCCAGTATCAGTGTGACTGTGACAGTGTATCCGTGTGTCCCACCATTCGTTTATACAACCGTGTCATTTTTATTTATTTTTCAAGTTAATTTTTTTACATTCAATGACGGAATATATTTTTTGAACAATTTTTCTGTATTATCAATCTTGACCAACCGATTACAGCAAATTGAATAACGATATTTTAAAATGTCATTAAGAAAAAAACTTACCAATTTAGCTTATGTATAAAATTTTAAAAATATTATTTAGTTTTCAGTGCTGTAAAGACTGCAACTGAAATATTTAATTAATTTGTATTTTTGCTTTTTTATATATTTATTTTAACAGTTACTACAATTAAAATGTTTGGGTAATATTTAAAATTGTTTGTTCTAAAATTAAAATGTTAGTCTATGAAAATGACAATACGTTACAACGCATCTGAGTTCTGTAACCGCTAGCCCACAATATACTATTTGATCAGTATCACATTAGTATCCTAGCAGTAGTAGTACGTGGGACCGGGCTAGTTCCTAGTCTCGTGATCGCTGATCGCTCCCGTTCCTGTCCAGTCCATCGTAGTATCGGCACAAAGCTGTGGTATCGGTCCGGGGTCCGCCGTCCGCACTCCACAGTTGCGCGGAGTTGCAAAGTAACCAGTTACTTCTCGCATTAGTAACGAGTCTTGCCGTTACAATAAAATACCGTTACAAAATCCCGGTACACAAATACCGACCCATCACTAGTGTAGAGATGGGAATTCTAGTTCCTTTATATGAACTAGTGATGTGCAACCTGGATACTAACAAGTATCGGTATCAAATGTATACTTGAGTGTTTAGTGATGTCAAGTTGGATTACTTTTGAGTATTCATGAGTACTAGAGATGGCGCAAACGGTGATTTTTTAATCACAGTGATCACTATGGCGATTGTTCAACATTCGCCGTTCTTTTTAGCAGTGATTATATCACTCTTTAGGTCGCTCCATGGGCATTATGTTTAATGCGATTTAGATTGCTCGATTCTCGATTTGCCACGATTGTTACGGTTCCACCGTTCTCGCACGTGTCACATTATTAGCACCTAAAAGAGTACATAGTTGGTACATACCATACTTATTATTATGAATGTAGGCGTAGGCTTCTGATTTATATTTTGAAATTTATTTGTACCAACGAATTTATAAAGCTGTCAATATTCGCTTTTAAAAATAAGAAATGACAAATAGTGCACACAGTATAAAGATATTTTAAATTCAATCAAAATTTGGTAGATTAGGTCTTTATTAACAATTAAAAACATAAACAACTTTTCCACAAAACAAAACAAAATAATAATCTATTTAAAATGACAACAAATACCTATATAAACGGAAACACATTTTAAAACAAAAATAAAGTGCTCCAAAAAATGGAATTACTAAACTATTATATATGTGATTCGTTTAAAAATAATAGTTTTTGAACTTTTCTGTAACTCAGCCTCGAACGGCGGTCACTTAATATATAACTCGCTTTTGAGAATAGTCTCTCACATGGAACACTGGTTGCAACTATACAACCTTTACTTAATACAAGATCTGCTAAGTTTGGATATACATGTTTGTTATTTTTCCACCAAGCCAGAGGATTTTCTTTTCGACCCAAAACTCTGTCGTTTATATATCGCTGCACTTCCAAAATAGCCATTGATCTTGCATTTCTCGTGGGTTGTATTTCGGATATTTTTGAATCGTAGTCCTCCCAATATGACAATTCTGTTGACTGTGACTGGTCTCCACTCTGTGCATTATCATCATCTTTCTTTTCCGCACACTGTGAAGTTGTAACTACTTCAGTTCTGTTTTTTTTTTTCAATTATTCCCGTCACACAGTCTGTAACATGTTGTTGAGTTAGTTGAATTGAGTTTTGGTCGTCGAAAACATGGAATTTAAACCTGGGATCAAGGAAGGTACAGACAGCAATTGTCAAACTTCGCTCAACATTTTTGAACCTCTCCTTCATTTCTTGTATTAGATGTTGTGCCACAGTTTCTCCCCACTCATCTCTTTAGTTGCTTGCTCGAATGGTCTCAATAATACAGATAGTTGTTCAGCAATTTCCCATTCTTCTTCAGAGAGCATTTGTAAATTAGATGTATTCAAAATAGCTACAGTGCTACGCACTGCTTCTTGAAGCTGGACAAATCTTTCCAACATATAAAAAGTTGAATTCCAACGCGTTGCTACGTCTTGTAATAAACGCAACGGCAATTTAGAATTGGAACTAAGTTGTACTTGAATTTTTAAAAGTTTTTCAGTAGCTTGGGAACTTTTGTTAAAATGAGAGACAATGGCTTTAATTTTTCTGATTACATTTGCATTAAGGGGGACATCTAGAGCAGAATTAACTACTAGGTTCAATTTATGGGCGAAACATCCATAGTGCTTCCAGACCAACAACTTTTCAATTGCATTTGTAACGTTAGACGCATTATCGGTTATTGTTATTGAGAATAGTCTCTCACATGGAACACTGGTTGCAACTATACAACCTTTACTTAATACAAGATCTGCTAAGTTTGGATATACATGTTTGTTATTTTTCCACCAAGCCAGAGGATTTTCTTTTCGACCCAAAACTCTGTCGTTTATATATCGCTGCACTTCCAAAATAGCCATTGATCTTGCATTTCTCGTGGGTTGTATTTCGGATATTTTTGAATCGTAGTCCTCCCAATATGACAATTCTGTTGACTGTGACTGGTCTCCACTCTGTGCATTATCATCATCTTTCTTTTCCGCACACTGTGAAGTTGTAACTACTTCAGTTCTGTTTTTTTTTTCAATTATTCCCGTCACACAGTCTGTAACATGTTGTTGAGTTAGTTGAATTGAGTTTTGGTCGTCGAAAACATGGAATTTAAACCTGGGATCAAGGAAGGTACAGACAGCAATTGTCAAACTTCGCTCAACATTTTTGAACCTCTCCTTCATTTCTTGTATTAGATGTTGTGCCACAGTTTCTCCCCACTCATCTCTTTAGTTGCTTGCTCGAATGGTCTCAATAATACAGATAGTTGTTCAGCAATTTCCCATTCTTCTTCAGAGAGCATTTGTAAATTAGATGTATTCAAAATAGCTACAGTGCTACGCACTGCTTCTTGAAGCTGGACAAATCTTTCCAACATATAAAAAGTTGAATTCCAACGCGTTGCTACGTCTTGTAATAAACGCAACGGCAATTTAGAATTGGAACTAAGTTGTACTTGAATTTTTAAAAGTTTTTCAGTAGCTTGGGAACTTTTGTTAAAATGAGAGACAATGGCTTTAATTTTTCTGATTACATTTGCATTAAGGGGGACATCTAGAGCAGAATTAACTACTAGGTTCAATTTATGGGCGAAACATCCATAGTGCTTCCAGACCAACAACTTTTCAATTGCATTTGTAACGTTAGACGCATTATCGGTTATTGTTATCAACGTCTTTTGAATTAAATACCATTGATCTAAAATTTTCCGTAACCCTTCAGTTATTGCTATCGTTGTATGCGATCCCTCAAATCGCGAGCATTGCAATAAAGAGCTGCACATTTCAAACTGATCGTCAATATAATGAGCCGTGACTCCCATATAGCTCTCGTTTGCTGAAGATGTCCAGTGATCTGTTGTTATGCACACACTTTTTACTTTATTCATTTTTTGTTGTAAGTTTTCTGTGCCGTTTAAATACATTGTGTCCAACAAAGTGTGGGAAAAATATTGTCGGCTCGGTAATTTGTAGCCCGGTATAGCTTGTTCAATTAAAGTTCTGAATCCCTCATCTTCAACAATGGAAAATGGTTGGTAGTCTTTAATGAATAATTCCATTATTAAATAATCGAATCGATTTTTTTGAGCAGTAGACATTTTTTTTGGCAGATATCCCTGAAGGCTCAACTGAGTTCGATTCTTTTTAATAACTTGGGCAACATTATCATTTGCATAGGTATTTTTTGCAAATACACTTGTAGATGATGAGGGGCCAGCAGAAGAAATAGAAGAATCGTCAGAAACATTTTGTACACTCGTCGCGCCTGATTCGCTTTGACTTATGTCTTGTGTTTTTTGCGAAGCAACTGACGTTGTCGCTATACGTGTTGCTTCTTTCTCAGGTTGTCTAATTATAACGGTAGAATGTTTTACGTTAAGATGGCGTTTAAGGTTTGTTATGGATGTTTTATATGATGTTTCTGCCTGCACAAATTACAACTAGCAAATTTATCTTGTAAGTGAGTAAAATGGCACCATAACTCACTTGTCTTTTTTCGCTCCATAATAATGACAGTGAAAGCTGGATAAAAAATATGAAAGCATAAATATACAAAAATTATTATAATTGCACTATGCATCTTACCTATGTAACGATCTCAAACCAGAAAACAAGTACGAAAATACACCATAACAAGAGTTTTGCAGTGGTAAGATTTTCTTGTAGATAAAACCAATATGATTCGCAATTAGTGCGGGAAATTAAATGTTCTTGATATGAAAATGTGATCAGGATAGAAATCTATAACCATCACTAATGTCGCAGGTGATTACATTCAATTGATTATTTCACTCATGTACTGTGTTAATTTGTCAAACTGTAGTACAGTGGTTCTTAGTCATTTACTATAAAAATATTACAGAAAAAATATTATAATAATAATTTATAATATAGATTTATATATTTCGGTAACGTTAGACTGTTACGTTTCGCTCCAATCGCCTATACGTGTCATTATAGCTGCTTTCTTTCGGTTGCCGTTAACGGATCTAAACGCGTTATGATCCCAAGATCATGTTCATAGTTGTTTTGTTGTTTCCGGATCATGTTAGATTATATGATCAGGATCGGTAATCCCCTTTCCCCTATGAATCAAACTTTTACTGTGATTCCAACTTTTGATCACGATCATATATTTAATATAACCTTAAAATTGTGGTGATTTTGGTTTCTTTTTTCTCAAGATAGTTTACTATTTTTGTTAATTGTGTACAGAAATGAATTCTATTATGAAAATATTACAACTGGAATGTGAAGGAACAATAGTAAATTTGGAAGTAACAGAAGAGGATTTCAACAGAGCTTCAACAGGTATGTACCTAGGCAAAGTAAATTATGTTTATTTGTGCTATAAATAACATTACATACATATTTATTTAATGTCTACATTAATGAGTGAATAATATATTTGTTTCAGATTTAGTATACGCACAACAACTTTTCAATGAACATCAAAATGTAACTTTAAGCTGCAGCTGAACATGAAAATAAAGAAAATGACACATTTTGGTCAGAGGCAGAAACGTTGCTACTGATATCATTATATGAGAATTACAAAGAGAAAAAGTTTGGATAATGATTGTGGAAGAAATGGTAGCACATAACTGTTTTGTAAGTAAATAAAGGTTATTTGTTAAAATATCTATAAAAGGAATATGTCACTTGTAGCGAACTGCTGCAAAAATAGAAAGGAAGTGGGCTAACTTGATGCGAATGTATAGGGCTGTAAAGGATAATAGAGGACTACGGAAGACTGGCACAAGTGCGTTAAACTATAAGTATTATGACAGACTTGACGAAATATTAGGCAATAAACCATCAAATATCACATCACCAAATTGTTGATGTAGGAGTTAATGAAGAAGTAATGCCTGCTAGGGAATCCGAAGTAAATGAAACAACCATCATTGTAGCAAGTGAAGTGAGTGAAGCAAGTACATCAGAATCGGGTTCTGAAATTCCAGAAATACTAAAGAATGATATTTCTACACCAAAGAAGCTAAAAATTACAGAAAAAGAAAAAAGACATAGGGAAAGACTGGAAATAGAAAATACGAAAATTGAAGTTGAACAGAGAAAAGTACTGCTTTTAGAAAAATTATTAGAAAAAATGTCGAGAAGAAAATAAGTAAGTGCTGTTATATCGCAAGATAAATTGTACTACTACAACTTTGCTTTAATACTGATATTAAAACACAATTTATCTTATCTAAGATGTAATGCTTATATTTAAGTTTCTGTTATTTTCATTTTATTAGAATTCAGAAATAAAGTTTATTTATTGATAGGTAGTTAAGTTAAGTGAATCCAAAAATGAAAAAAATAAATAAACAGTATATATAAATTTTATTCAATTTCAATCATTAATACGATTTTGATTTTACATATGTTGTGTAGAATACATGCTGTAATTACACAATTTGATATAAAAGATAACTTATTATTATCAAACTTTTGCAATCGTCTGAATCTTCCTTTTAAGTGTCCATATGCATTTTCTATTGGATCCAAAGATCTAGTTCCCGTTTGTCTGATCCTGATTCAGTGATCATGATTCAAAGCTGAGAGCAAAAGAAAACTGCTTATATCTAAACAAAAAAAAAATCCAGTTCACGAGTCGAGCAGACAGCCGACGCGGACGCGAATAATGGACAGGCGGGAAAGCAGAGACAGAGACCACGAACTGTGACTGAACTGATTACTGAAAAAGTGATTTTATCACCAGTTCTTTTTTCGCCAATCACTGTTAGCGATTGCTCAGTTAAAAGAACAGGTATAAGTAGCACTGACGGTGATGGCCGTCACATCTCTAGTTTGATTACTTTTGAGTATTCATGAGTACCGATTACTTTTATCTGAATATTCGTTACTTTGTAATCGTTACGTGATTACTTTGATTACTTATTTATTATAAGGAACTAAATTGTTACAATAATATAAATACTCGGTATCCGTACACAAACTATCAATAATCATATCTTATTAACTACCTAAAAAAAATATTGTACTAATATCGGCTTCATAAGTAATTACATACGTAAGTATTTAGTACAAGTAGTGTGAAAATGTGCAAAATAAAAAAGCAGCTATTTAAGTTTTTATTAAAGAAACAAATAAAATAAAATTCATATTATATAATAATAAATGTAGTCGATTTAAATATTTTGTAAAGTTCACAAAAATGTGCTTATAGAAATGCAAATACCTCTAATCTATAAACATAATAATAATTATAATAATAATAATAAATAATTATATATAGGCCTATATATAATGATACAACTGGAGCCGATTTAAATATTTTATATAAACTTAACAAAAGAGAATAACATGAAGTGAATATAAGTCTATGCTTTTATTGTAAAGAACGGATAAAATACAAAATAAACAAGAATATTAAATCAGGTCTTGATTAAAGTGTAAAAATAATATCTTTTTGGCATTTTCGCCCTTCAAGCGATTCCGTCTTTCGGAAATTAATTGCACTGCTTTAGAAAAAATCCTTTCGGATGGTACAGAGGTAGCGATCACACATAAATATTTTTGTGCCAACTGTGATAAGTGGGGATAGATTTTCGCTCTAGAACTCCACCATTCGAGAGGATTTTCTTTGCGAGGTAATAATTCTTCTGCTAAATATGATTTGACTTCTACGATCGCTAATGCCTGGGGATTTATGTCTTTATGGGCTTTAGTTAGTTTATCAAAATCGCCCCATATCAAATCATCATCTACAGCTACTGCTTCATCGTGCTCAGATGAAGTTGAAGGCATATTCTGAGCAGATGATAGTTGCTTTTAGTTTTCTAAGTTTATTAAGTGCTTCACATCTTTCTCTAACTTCTCACTAGCCCTATTGCTAGCGTCTTCTGATGAAAAAATTTTACTTTTAAAGCGGGGGTCAAGGTTCAATTTCTGAGAATTTTTTTAGGATCTCTTTTAAATAATGTTCTGATAAATACTCTCCTTCTAAGCTAACACAGGTGCTTTTTATTTTACTGATAGCTGACTTTAATCCTTTTATAATTACTATTAATTTTGACAAACTCACAGCTTTCTCAGAGCTCAGCCCTGTGGTTATTTGCTCAAATGGTTTTAACACTGCACAGATTTCATTTAGTGTATTCCATTCTGCCTCTGTCAGCAATTCTACTGGATTATGTAATAAGCCTATTGTAACTGTTACCGGTTCCTGTAATTTTGATATTCTTTCAAACATATAAAATGTAGAATTCTATCTTGTTGAAACGTTCATTTTTAATTTGAGAGGGGTGGTATTTTGATTGATTTCTTTTTGTATGGAAAATAATTTATTGTTGGCCTGAGTACTCCTATGAAAATATTCTACTATTGATTTTATTTTTTTTATTAAATAACTGAATTCTGGAAGATTAAGTCCGCTTTGTACCATTATATTTATTGTGTGAGCAATACATCTAATATGCCCCCATTCGGTCAAACGTACTGCTCCAACTATATTTGCCGCATTGTCAGTTGACTGTTATTACTTTTTCTATAATATTCCACTCATCAGTAACTCTATATAAATCAACTCTTAGGTTTTTTGACGTATGATTTACATTATATTCTGCACACTCTAGTAAACAAGAATACAATATCCAGTTGTCTGTAATAAAGTGCGCCGTATATGCAACATAACTGGCATTATTTATTGCAGTCCATGCATCATTTCAATTTTTCCTTTATGCTATTAAATTTTTGACTGAAGAAGAATGTGGTAAAAGTTGTTCGACTAGGTATGGTGTATGTCGGTTCAAGGGCACTAATTAGTTCCATAAAACCTTTGTCATGAACAATTGATAATGGCTGTAAGTCTTTGATTATCATATTAAGAATAAGATTATTAATTTTTTCTTGTCTATGTAAAGAAATGGGTCGTGTAATGTGACTTGATAATAAAGACTGCACCTTCCTTTTTTGGGCGGGACTATTCTGTCTGATTCAGAGGTTTCAGTTGCAATTTCTGCGTCCTTTGTCGAAGCTGATGTAGATGGTATTTCAACAGAAGTTGAAGGGATCACGGATGAATCTAAAAAAAAAATAGTGTATATATCAAGACATGGCAATTCCAATAAGGTATCCAATTTTATCTCCTTTAAGTATATACTCAAAACATACAAAATTCAAATAAAATATACAAATATAAAATGTATACCTATTTTATAATCAAAATTAATTACCCTCTGTATGAACTTCTAATGACGTCGAGGTTTCGGATGATTTTTCAGTTTTTTCTTTTTGCATTAAACTGTAATGGCGTGTATCTAAATGTTTTTTCAAGTTTGAAGTAGAGCATCATGAAGCCAAACTATACTCATTTTATTTCTTTTTCCATCCATAGTATAAATCCTATTAATAAATATGTTTTATATTATTCCTAATATGTCATTATAATATGCTTACCTTGTATCCTAACGTTATAAATATTTGAACAAATATAATAGTTGAATAACTTTCAGTCAAACAGGTATATCCCAGAACACAGTCACAAAAAACAACCAGACAGAAACTTATTTAGAGTTACCTACTTTTCGCATTTTCTATGTTTAACTATTCGTAGTAGATAGTGGTAGTTATTCGCTAGTATGTAAGTATCCGTATAGTAATGAAAGTAATCAAGTAACGAAATATTTTTCTAGAAAGTAATCGTTACTTCGGTTCCCATAGAGTAACGAGTACTCAAGTAACGAATTGATACTTTTCTGATATCACTACTTGAGTTGAATGTATCGGATAATATTAGTGTATTTAAAAACATATCAAAAATAAATATAATTCTGGTTTCAGGTTTTAAATAAAAATAAAACATACTGATAAAATAACACATGAAGTAACAAAAAAAGTATACGAAATTAAACATAAATTCGGTTCCACATTAATTTGGATAACAGAACTACACATAAAAACACAACCTTAACTACGGAAATAATAAATATAGTCTGAATATTTATTTCATAAAACTCTGGTTTGCATTTAAAAACACAATTTTTTTAACGTTTTCTGCCTTCAGGCGAGATCTTCTTTCTGACACAATTAACCCCGTTTTTGAGAAAACCCTTTCACTTGGCACAGATGTTGCTACCACACTTAGGTACCTTTGAGCAAGTCCGGCTAGTCGAGGATAAATCAAATTTCTGCTTTTCCACCATTGAAGAACATTTTCATGTCTCTCCATGACGGGCTCTTCACTGTATCGCCGTAACTCTATAATGCTATCAGATAAAGGGGTTGTCTTTACTGCTGATATTTTTCTGTCAAAATATTGCCATATGGAGCTTTTATTGATATCCGGAGTATCTGAAGATGGTATATTTGCATTAGTTGTTCGGTCTGACTGTATTAAGTCAGAAATGTCACTAGATATTATTGATTTGAATTTTTCCAAAGCTGAATGGTCAAAAAACGCATTTTTTCCAAATCTAGGATCTAAGAATGTGGAGTGGGCTAAGATTCGATTATATTCAAATCTGGGAAATCTGGTCTTAATGCCATCTAATAATGCACTTTTTAGATCATTGGCAATTCTAATGCTGTGACTCTTTCTAAACAGGTTTTTAAACCCTGTATCATTGGTATAATTTTAGATGATGTTACTACTTTTTCAGCACTTAATTCAACGTTTATTTCCTTAAATGATTTAAGAACCGTACAAATTTCTTTTAAAATACCCCACTCTTCGGCGGATATTGGTTCGATAGGATTATGAAGAACTCCTAATGCCGCGTCTACAGGTTCTTGAATAGTAGATATCGTAAGTTGAGTTCCACCGAGTCTGAACTTCGTTTATCAATTTTAATGTATTGCTATTTTCATTTATCTGAGCCTGAAATGATCTTAACTTTTCTGCAGCCACTGTGCTTCTATGAAAATACTCTACAGTTTTTTACTTTTGTTTGCAGATTTTCAATTTTCTTATGGCGCTCTGTACAATAAGATTTACCGTATGTGCCAGGCACGGCAAGTGATTCCACTCAGTTAATCTTATTGCATTTGTAATATTATGTGCATTGTCGGTAACTATCGTGTGGACTTTCTCTAAAATTTCCCATTCCGTTAATATTCTAATAATTTCCAATTTTAAGTTTTCACTGGTGTGTCGTTCACTAAATTTAAAACAATGTAATAAAATTGAATGTAGTTCCCAGTTATTATCTATGAAGTGTGCCGTTAGCGACATATAATTTTCTGTGGACATTGAGGTCCACGTATCTGTTGTTAGGGTGATATCAGTAGCATCTTTTAATTATAGGTTGTATTTTTCAGGTAAAAGGGTCCTACTTAAAGTTGTTCTGCAGGATAATTTATAAGATGAATCAAATCCCGCAGTCAGTTCTTTAAACCGTTCAGCTTCTACAATAGAAAAAGGTTGTCGGTCCTTAATTATCAAATTTATGATGAGATTGTTGTAAAATGCTTGTTGGGGTACTGGCAATAATTTTCTTTTAGCATAATAATTTAATGTTGTTTATGTTATTGGTGTCTTTCTCTTTCTGGATGTGAGTATATCGTCAGAGGATGTGGATGGGCTATTTTCATGTTGTCGAATTACAGTAGATGATGAAGAAGCGACGATCTAAAAATTTTAAGATACCAGTCAATTAATTATTCATCCATAATCTAAAATACACCAAAATAAAATTTACCGAAGTCATTGAGGATGAAGAGGAAATTTGACTATCTTCATCTGCGGATCCTTCTGAGTAGTGTGATTCGCATATTCTTTTTTTTTCCAGACTCTAGAGCTTCTTTACACACAATTGGATGTTTAACTGTTAAACGCTTTCGCAAATTTGAAATAGCAGATCCTTTGTAGAAAAGCACATTACTGCAAATATTACATTTTGCTTTCTTTCACACTTCTTACAATATACTACGACTATTTTAACGTTAGGCAGCACAATTTACTATTATGATAGGGTGGGCGCAGTACACGTGTTTCGAGTGTTATTAGTATTTTTTAATTCCTCTTGTTTTTGAATAGTCAATTTCCAACTGCTTCTTGCAATAAATATCCAAATATTGGCATCGTTTTCATTTTCAGAATTTTTTGTAGTATTTGAAGTATACGAAACATCGGACTTCAATAAAGCTTTTTCTTGCGATGGAATTGTGTATGCATATTTTGTACTAAACATTGCCTCCTTTTAAGTTTTCTTCACAATCTAAACGTTTTCATGTGACAGGAAAGCCATGATAGAACTTAAATGAACACTTATCAGTTTCAAAAATTCCCACTTCAGTTTGCCTCTCCCTGTATGTTTTTTTGCATTATTGTTTATAATATGTTTTCATATTTCTAATTTTTCTATCTACAGAGCCTGAATTAGCCATTTGACAACATAAGTTTAAGATTATTTTTCTTTATTTGTGCAGGCCATAAATGTACGAACAGACCCACTACCTTCAAACACCTTTCATAATGTGATTAGTAATTCCATTATATATATTATATACTGATTACATGCAAAAGAGGAAAACATTTTGAAACTAATTTTCTTCTTGAAACCTATTTACATATCTGGACCATAGCTCTCTCATTTTGGCAGAATAGTTTTCCATCTAATTGATAAAAAAAATTGTTGAATAAACTCCCAAAAGTTTTCGAAATCTGTATCAAATTTTATTTCAAAAACAAAATAAATCATGAAAAGATAATCAAATGCTTCGATTGAAGAAATAATTTTTGGTAACGTTATTATATTTTCATCTACACATACAGATTTGGAAAGTGAGGATCCTGATGGTGAATTGTGTTTTGCCGCTTGCGTGTATTTGTGTCATGCTACACGCATACTTCCACCACAGCGTGCTTCTACTGTTCGCATCAGGCAGTGTTGCCAGGTGGGAAAAATTCGATGCATGAGAATAATTTCAAAGAAGCATGAGGTTTGGAGAAAAAAGCATGAGATGGCTTAATTTATCAAAAAACACCTCTTGACACAGCTTAATTTTTAATTACTTTTGTAATGCCATTTTTATTTCATTAAAAAGCATTATGTTCTGCTATTTTATCATAATATGACATTGTAAGTAGGTACTTATAGGTACTTACTTAAAAGTTATTAACCACGTAACCTTTCTAATATATTTTATTGTTGAGGCGCAGTTGACGTGACGCAGGGTGACTCACGGGTCGTAAAATCTGTTGTTTCCAGAACATGTAGGTACCCTTACGGAATAGAGTTAAGAATCACTGCAATACAGCGTGAATACAGCACACATACCGCATATCCGTAGACTGTCATACCCGTTTATGTATTCATTGCTAATTATTAAGAGAGCAGTCTACAATAACGGACATTTCAAGTACCCAAATATTGTAGATACCTACCTCTATCTATTCAATTTTGCCTTCGATTTTGCCTTTATTTCTCGTTAGGTCTTTGTTTTGGTAGATTTCAAAGAGTAATTTTAATAATTTGATTTCTTTTTGTGTCTATTAAAAAGCATGAGATTTTATAATCAAAATATGAGAGCATGAGATTTCCTCGGAATGCATGAGATCTCATGCAAAAGCATGAGACCTGGCAACACTGGCATCAGGTGACCGGACAGTTAGATTTGCAATGGCGAATTGGCGTTGGCGATACGGAACCGATTACCGTAGTAGTGGGGAATGCTAGACCAATGCACGTCGCCGCGCCTCTTATACTTTGTACCTTCCCTGGGATGAAGCGGCAATTTCTACTTTCTCTGTAAAGATTCGCAATTTCCTATTCTGTATGTGGTATATCGCTGTTGATGCAGGGCAAGTTCCTTCAAAAATTAAAAATGGCTGCAATGTAGTCTGGCTGTCCCAAAACATTTGTAATCACTGCCGTGTATTTTGTTCCATTCATTCCATTTGCAGTTCTTGGAAAATTTTTAAACCCGAAAAAACGTCTTTCAAAAGAATTGTGTTGTATTGAAGAAGATATCAAAAAGCTTCATTGGTAGATTATACTCTGAAATAAAAGTAACAATTATTATATTCGTTCAAGTCACTTTTTCTTCATTTCTTTTTAAATATAAAATATATGTTTTTGATTGGCTTGAAACCAATAGTTTAACTCATTTTTCATGTTTTAAGTTTTGTTGTGATTTAATTTTAACAATTTCTGGAAGAATTGCCATTTGTCATGTAACAAACCAATTGCAACTTTTATAGATTATTGCAAATTCGGAATCCTTTCCAATATGTCTAATGTACTGTTCCAACAGCTTATAATGTCTATTATATAAAGGTTTCTGTTCAGTTCTTAGTTTCTGCATTATAAATACTAGTAGTTAATTTGTGGCAATAGGACTTCTATAAAAATGTTCTACAATACATTTTACTTTTTTTATTAATATCCTGCATTATTTTATGCCCAGCATGAACTGTTAATTTAAGAATGTGAGCAATATACGAAAAATTATCCTACCCTGTTATGTTATGGCCGCCTTTATAACAGTCGCGTTATGTGTTACGTAGACAACGATTTTATTATTAATTTTCCAGTTAGTTGAAATATTTATTAACTTCTGTTTTAAGTATTCGGTTGTATCTTTTTCATGACATTCGAAACAACCCCATAGTGTCGAACGTAACTCCTAAACATCTTATAAAATGTAATGCATCGTAACTTCTTGGTATTATGTTGCACGAGAAGTTCATCCGCCCCTAATTAAAGATACTATTTTTCTTTCGCAGACCAAATCATACATCGAGTATCGAGTTGCGCTTTTTAAGATAACTGGAAGATAAAATCATAGGAATTATTAGACTTAGCTTTGAGAGTTGTTCCTCACAATGGGCAAATGTCCGCTTTATCCTCATGTTTCTCATACGTCTTATAGAATTCAAAAATTGATATTGAATTTTGCATTCCATAAAGTATTGTCTAATAGATCTTCAGTATAAATCTACAAGTAACCTGTTTATACTTATAGTTATATTCTGGTAATATGTATTTATATTCTACGCAAGTTCTATTTTGGAGTTAATATAGAAATAGATTAGTGTGTTTTACACCAGAATGACTATCCTCTAGTAATCTGTTTGTGAGGTATATTGGAATTATATATTTGGCCTTTATCAAGAAATCTATAAGCAATTGGTGTGTGCCTATAGTGAACCTGTAGTAATTTACTGAGGTATTCTGAAGGAAGATTTAATTAGACTTCGTATACAAGGTCTTCTACAAACTCTACACACTTTGACAAATAGTAATTTTAAACATTTTTTTCTTATACGAAAATAGGTCCAATGTGTTTTTGTTTAGAAGTTACAAGCATTTTAAAAAATATAATTTCATATTTCAATCAAAGTAGCCTAATAAATAAAAAATGGTGGTCATTTTGCAGCTATCCAAATAAGAAGTGATCCAAATCTCATCCGTCGATTGAATCTTTAGTTCATTGATGAAACATGAAATTCTATTTTTTTAAATGCTTGTAACTTCTAAACAAAAACGAATCAGACCAATGTTCATATAGTTGTAGAAAACATGTTTGAAATTAATCCAGTTACCATAGTCTGTCAAAGCTTTGTCATAGAGCTTGTAGGACACACTATATAAACCTGAGAGCCTTTCCTCATTCTATATGCCTACAGTATTCTCCAAATAATCATTTTCCATGTAACCTATATTGATCTACCGGAACCTATGTAGGGTATACAAATAATATGGCAATAATTTGGACACATGCATTCAGAGGCTGGTGGATCTCATGACAACCATGCCATATAGACATAGGTCTAAAACGGCTTCCTTTTAGAGATACAGATGAGATATTACTTTACTAACTAGACTGCTAATTACGTAACAAAATTTATGAAGTATTATTAGTTTTTCAAGAAAATTTCAATTGATAAAAAGGAAATAAAAAAAACAGTTTTCTAGAATTTAGTTTTATTCAGATTCTTAAACATTTAATTTCAATATTTTCTATTATAGAAGTCGATTTAAAAAACCGTGGAATTTCAGAGGGCAAATATATATATATATATATACCTGAACAAATAAAAATGAATACAGATGCCTCTTTAGCGAGATCTAATGCAGGTTGATGTTATATATTAGTGGAGTAATTTTTAATGCAAATTGTGAATTTTTTTTTTCGGGAGTATAACCAAATGAGACCAACATAGTTTTGTTAAGTATATTATTTTGCATCAGAATTGGCGATTTACGACATTTTTCATTAGGGCTGACTTTTTTTATTTAAGAAAAATACGTATAATTCAAAAAATCCCTGTACATTGTTTTTGTATAAATACCATTCGATATCTGGATAACCACTTGGCAGATCGAAATAATTTTTTTTTGTTTGCAAGTGGACACTTAAGCGACATTAAAAATAGTATATTTGTTTTAATAAATATATATAAAAAAATGTTAATGTACGAATTAGTATTTCATGTAGCTAAAATTTCACCAATTAACAAACTTTTTTATTTATGGAAATTTTTGTATACATGCAGCGAATGAAATGAAGGTAACACATTCAAAAAGTTTTTAAAACAAGAAAAACTTTCATAGGGGCTGTGGTTTTGAAAATATGAATTTTTATATCCAAGCGCTTGGTGTACTTTTCTACCAATTGGAATTACGCGTGAGGACGCGCTATAATCCAGCGTTTCTATTTCGCTAAAAATTTTTATTTAATTAACTGAATGTTTCAATCAACATACAGTACATATAAATAAATTAGGTAGAAACTACATGCATTGAAATAATTGAAAATAAGAGAATTATGTTTCACTATAGTTTTAATTAATAATATATATCTTCATTATCTGAATTATCAAGCATTTCAAGTAGTGTATTTTCACAAGATTTGCAGTTGCATTCACTGTAGCATTTTAATCCTTCTTTTAGGCAACTGCATTTACTATTCTTGCAAAACTTGTCAGAACAATAAATCGACATAATTTTTCGGACTTCCTCTGGCACCGGATCCTGGGTTGACAATATAGGCTCCCAATGTCCATCTTCAAATTTCCATCCATATTTGGAAGGGCTCTCAATATTTGTTATTGGCAAATGACTTGAGAACCAAATTTTTATATCGTGTCGAAATTTCCGTTGCATCTTTCCTAGAAAGTAATGGGAGATTTGATAATTCTTTTAAATTATCAATATTTTCCACTAAAACATCAAACGCTGTCCTCTTTCCTATTTTAAAAAAATCACTAGTTGTATTGTTGTATAGTTGTATAAATTGAAGTCCTCTATACCAACTTGTTACTATCGCTACTAGTTATGCTAGAACTAGAAACTTCCAAGTGATCATCATTGACGGCAGCATTTTTTTTAGCGTTGATTGATTCACTTATTTTAAAAGAATATTTTATGTTTCTCTGAGAGATGTACTGACTATAGCAGGTTTTATGGTACTTGGCGTCATATGCAAATAAATCTTCATAACCTGATAATTTTGAAATCATTTCCTCATCACCCCGTTTTTTTGTTGCCACCATTATTTTTTAATATGTAGATGGAAACGTGCATTACTTGGGAATAATCGCTTACTTTTCTGCTTTAAAATAAAAAAAAATCAAGTCTCTACAGCAATTGGTTAACGATATATTGAATGATATATGTAAAAAAATACGGTAAAGGCAAATGCATCATTTAGGTCTATTTTTGTTAATAAAAAAAAATCTGCATAATAAAAAAATGTCGTAATTGGCCATTCCACATAGCCAATACCCTATAGAATAAGACTATGCTGGTCTGATTTGGTTATACTCCAAAAAAATTTTTTTTGCGAACGAAGCGACTTTTCTCAAGTTTGTTACTCCACTATATGTAGTTTAACTCCGATGCAGTAGAAGGAGGAACGTCTATAGAAAAACCAAATCACTAAAAAATATTGTTATTAATTGTCAGAAGAACTTTTAACATTAATTTGTGTAAAACTTGCAAAAGTTGTAAAATGAGGGTCACTGAAGTGTTAAAGTCAAATTTGTTTATCATTTCATTACACAAATACATCATCCCGTCAACTGTTGAATACATAAACTAACATGAAACATTGTAACCTTTATATTGGTATTTTACGTAAAAATTTCCGTTTAGTTACAATTAGAAATTTTATTAGCAGACAATAATGCAACTTCAAATTAGTACATGTGGCAACTAAAGGTTAGAAACCTGATATTTTGTCCAAACTGTTCTCACACACGATATTTATTCAGGTAAATCCATTAAAAATTTATTACTTATTGCCGTTATTCACCTTAAAAACAATACTTGATTTGGAAATATATATCTACTATCTACATCTACAGAGTAGGTGTTGGCAGGTAGGCAGGCATAAACTGCTTTGTAATGTCACGAAATGCGAGTAATAAAACCTTCACGGAAGTAACGATTTATATGACGCATCTAATCATTAACTACCCCCTACTCAGTAATGAATACTTACGGTTTCCTGATCTGTACTATTGTTTCCACTAATACGTTTAACTGTGACAATAATTTATATTTTGGCCAAAGTGGGTGCGGAAATTCTCTAAAAGTAATTTTTTGTGAAATTGGCGTTTTCTCCAACAGAGAACAAAAGAGCGGATACCATGGTTGGGAGGTCCAGAATGGTACTACTACTACGATTCCTCTAGTCTTGTTCTGCACATTTTTTTGTAAGACTTAAGAATTACTGATAGGGGAGAGAAAGCATAGATCTAAACCTATCTTCCATGAGACAAATGCATCACATTTCTTATAGTCAATGTTGCAAAAAGGTCAATGCTCGACTGACCAAATTTGTTGAAAAATTAAATCATACTCAGTTCCCATTCGGTTTCTTTTGATAATCAGGTACGAGATTCTGCGTCTGCCTTGCAATTATCTTCCGAGCGCATATAGGTTGCGAAGGAAAAAATATTTTTAGCTTCGCACCATTGCCAAATACACCGCGATATTTCAGTCAATGCCGGATGTTGCACGCTCTACATTACTGTTAATATATATCACGGCTGTAGTATTATCAATCATGGATAAAATATTACAATCCGACATTTCGCAAGCTTTTTAAAACTGTATTGTGGAGTGGCCCTTCTGACGTGACGCATATGTACCCCACCCAGTTTTGGAAGCATCAGATAAAAGATCTGTTTTATAGAAATCATTAGAAACACCTGATATATTGCTTAACTACCAGTCAAATTCAGGTTCAAGGTGTGATGGTAAGTTTAACCTTGCCTTGTAGTTACCTGCACATCTTTTTAATGCCAAAAATTTTGTTCGCTCAGAAAGCTTCGTATAGAGCCATCTATACCTAACTGATGGACAAACGGAAACGAGAAAATCCCTAACGCAACAACTCTGCGCAGCTAAAAATTTTTTTCATCAACTCTATTATACTAGTCTCTACGCTTCGAGAGAGACACTCATATTTACCGAATCATAAATAAACTCCAAATACTCCACACAATGGGACGGCTTTAATTCACTTGCTGTAATTAACTGTAAAACCTAGCTTTTCTAAGATATCTACTGTAGCCTTGACTATAGGATCGCCCAATTAGAAGAAAATTATCCAGGTATAACACTGATAAATAAAACCCTTAAGTCTAAGACTAGTCAGTACTGGCTTCATCAATTTTGTGAAGACCAGCGGCGCGCAATTTAAACCAAATGGCATGGTATTGGTACAATTCCCCATTGAATTTAAATCTCAAGTAAATCTTATCATGTTTGTAGACTGGTACCGAGGGGGTAACCACTCTACTAAAAAATGTGCATGTATTGCGAAAATCGCATGATTTCGTGTAATTTCCCGTGACTTCGTGGAAATCGCTATGATTTTCGGTGATTTCCTCGCAATCGCTATGATTTCCGGTGATTTCCTCGCAATCGCTATGATTTCCGGTGATTTCCTCGCAATCGCTATGATTTCCGGTGATTTCCTTTACAATATCCGCGTTTTCGTATACAATTAATATAATTTTCAAATATCAGAGGTTTAGCGATTGTTTGATAACACATATTGAACACATAAGGTCAATAATAACTATAGATGAGAAGGATAAATTATAAAATAAAATAAAAAATATAAAATATTTATAATGTACCCTCGATTCCCTCGAATGTACCATTTTATTTTTCTATAAATAATTCTCTCACATGTACCAATTGGCTGCCCTTACTTTTTATCTTTAATTCTATGTACAGAGTAATTCATTTCATATGCCCAAAATTCGATATTTCGGAAACGATGAAAGATATAAAAAAATTAAAAGCGTGCTTAAGTGACTTCACTTAAGCGCCATATCAATTCCTCCTTTATCATCACGACGCGGTGCAACGGAACTTTATATTTACATCTATTTAAATTTAATATTTTGATACCTACTTTACGCTAAATAATTTGTCTTCAATTGACAAGTAAGTGCCATTCGATTTGGCATTTTTAATTTTGGAGGACACTTCAAACACAAATACCGTCAATACCATAATAACAGTAATAGTTGTATGTCAAAATATTTATTACTTAGGATATGGAATTATGAAACAAAAAATTATCCCTGTATGTTCCAATGTATACATTTTTGCATAAATATTTAAAGCACCTATACAGTGTATACCTGAAAATATTTTAGGAATATTATCTAGATATGGGACATCTTATCATATAAAACTTTCTTTTGCAAGATTGAGTTTTTAATTGACATCTGATAATCCCAAATGTATGTTGATTTAAAAATTTGTCAAAACAGAAAAAAAATAAAATAAAATTTTATTCGCATACAGGTTAATAGTGGGGAAAATGTGAGACATTTTTTTTTTCATCTTTAGAGGATTGTAATTTAGAGGTGACGGAATTTTGAGAACAAAAATTGAACTTGAATTTTTTCCATCAATTGAGAAATAATACTGTAAATATCGAATAAATACATTTGGTTACAGATTAAAGGCAAACAAAACAATGAGTACGAAAAATTTGAAAACTATAAAACTATTTATTTTAAATAGGTATAGATAATCAATATAATTATTTAAAAATGTTATTAATCTAAAAAAAATTATCCAAATTTCAAGTGAATATATACGGTGCTTTCAAAAGAAGTAGCACAAATGATACTAGAGTATGTTGGGGCTAAAATGTAAGAATTGATCCAAATATACTCGAAAGTTAATAGTAACAGTTGCAATGTCAAAAAAACTTTTTTTTGCTTGAAAACGGGCACATGTGAAAAAATGGCAAGAACCAAAAAGTTCCCATATTGAACATTAAATCCTTTTTCTAAAAAAAGCAGTGGCTCGCCGTAAGAAAGTTTGGGAGACTGAAAAGAGGCTTGATCTCAGAAAACGTAGCACCCCGTACATCGTGACAATTACTAGATATGACTATTGATGCAGGCAATCTAAGTTAGACTACGCTACTGATGTTAATTGGAATATTTAAATATACTGAATAATTAGACAAATATATTCCATTATAACGATGAATTCTCGGAAGAATTATTGACATTATCACGAAGAATTGCGAAATTATTGACACCTTCCATCTCGGAAATGGTGAACTTTTAGATATATCTACCTAGGTATATTCGGGTAAATTTCATTTATTTTGACTGTATAATCAACCCTTGCAAGGACGCCAGTGATAACTGATCTTGTATACGCTGACTCAAAACGTTTTTCAATTTTTATTACGTTATTATGTTTGATTGGCTGAAATTCGTTAACAACGCTGTTAAATTATCAAATTTTGTTAAATATTTAAATCCCTAATGTTAAACAACATCCGTATAGTACTGCGTGCGCCTGTCGCATAGGCAGTAGGCACGGGTATGGTATACGTAACGTGCTGGGCGAAGATAATTCTGACATCATGGTGTTAGCCGAGTGTCCACGATTCCCTCAATTTATTTACCCAATATATATTTTTAAGGAAATTTCTTGTAATATACGTATTGTTAATCTCGAAGTTAATCTACTAACTAGACACTTTTTTATGAAAATACAGAAGAATTCAATTTTGCGAATTGACTTATTGGTCATAATGCGTTGAATAAGTGTACACGTAGATTTTGTTTGGAAAAAATATTATTCGCATGCAATACACTCAAAGGCTCGATCAAAGGCAATTTCTGTCAAATTTGAACACTTTGTATGTAATTGGAATAAAAATTAAAGTGCTTACAGTAACCAATGCATGTAAAAAAAAGGAAGCAAAAAACTAGATATATCACTTAACATAAAAGAAAGATGGCTGGCAATGGACATGGTTATGAGAAAAGGAAACGACATAAATAGAACCAGGAACAGAAAGCAAAAAATACAGAACGAAGCTAGAAGGACGGGGAGCGGGAAGACAGGAAAAGGCGGAAAGCAAGAAGGCACAAATCAAAAAAGAGGAATGAGAATGGGAACATGGAATGTAAGAGGGTTAAATGAGGAAGGATCATTAAAAATCCTAGAAAGAGAAGCAAGAAGATACAAAATGGACATAATAGCGATACAGAAGACGCATGCATATAAAGGAGACGGACACATGGGAATTAGAAAATTATTTATTCTTTACGAGCGGAGGCGAAACAAGGCGATACGGAACAGCATTCTTAGTAAATAAAAATATGAGGGATAAAATTTCTAAATTTGAAGCAATTTCAGATAGGTTATGTATGTTAAAATCAGAGAAGAAATAAACATAGAGATATTAAATATATATGCGCCAACAGAAGAAAAAACAGAAAAAGAAAAAGATGAGTTTTATGAGAAGCTAGAAGAAAATTATGGAAAGCTGAATAAAAACACAGTAAGAATGGTGGTAGGGGATGCAAACGCGAAAATAGGGAGAGAGAGGATGTATGAAAGTATAGTAGGGACAGAAAGTAAACACTTAGAGAGCAATGACAATGGGCGTAGGTTGATTGAATTTGCAGATGAACAAAAAATGAAAATAATGAGCACATTCTTTAAGAGAAAAGAGATACATAAGGGTACTTGGACCTCTCCATATGGAGCATATACGAATCAAATTGATCATGTTTGCATAGATGAGAATCACAGAAGCATAATAAAAAATGTTAGGTCATGCAGAGGTGCAGACATAGACTCGGATCACTATCTAGTGAGAATAGATTTGAAGATAAAAAAACCTATTAAAAGGAAAGGATTATAAAGGAAAAAAAGACAACTAGATATGGCGACATTACAAAATAAGAGAACCAAAAAGAAGTATGAAGAAGAGATAAGGAAAGGTTTCCAATACCTGTATGTTACAGGTATTGGAAGCAAATATAAATAAAGAATGGATAAAGATCGAAAATGTCATACAAACAGCAAGTGAGAAAGTAATACCAAAAAAAGAGTTTGCAGGGAGGAAAAGATGGTGGGATGAGAAGTGTATAAGAGAGGCGGAGAAGAGAAATAAGCTAAGAATTAAAGCACTTCAGTCAGTACAAGAGGAAGATAAAGAAAAATACAGAGAACAAAGACAAAAGACAAAGAAAGTGTTTAGACAAAAGAAGAGAGCAGAACAGTTTAAGAAAATAGAGGAAATAGAGCAACATTATAAGAGGAAAGAAATACGTAACTTCTACAGAGAGATAAAAAAGAGGAAAAAGATAAAGAAGGAAGAAAGAATGTGAGGGATGAAAGTGGAAATCTAATTGCAGAGGAAACAGAAGTGAGAGAAAGATGGAGGCAATACTTTGCAGATATGTTGAATGAAGAGAGTGTAAGGGAAGGAGAGGAGCACGAGGAGATGATACCGGGAAGGGAAGAGGAAGTGGATATAGAAGAACCTACAAAAAAAGGAAATAGATACAATTATAGAAGCTTTAAAGAATAACAAAAGTCCAGGAAAAAACAGAATAACAGCAGAGAACATTAAGTACGCAGGAGAGGATTTAAGACAAAGAATATACGAAATGATACGAATGATCTGGGGAAGAGAATGTATGCCTGAAGAGTGGAGAGATGCTTTGATTATACCAATCTTAAATAAAGGAGATGCAACAGACTGCAGAAACTATAGGGGTATATCATTGTTAGATGTAGGGTATAAAATTATGGCAACGTTAATAAAACAGAGAATAGAACCTATAGCAGAACTACAAATAGGGGAGTATCAAGCAGGTTTTAGAAAAGGAAGGTCAACAACGGACCAAATCTTCATGGTGAAGGAGATTCTGACTACATGCTATGAGTATGAGATCAAAGCAGTGGTTCTATTTGTGGACTTCAAGAAAGCATATGATTCGATCAAAAGGAATAAACTAAGTAAAATTTTGAAACAATTTGGGATACCAACCAAACTGATTAGGCTATTGAAAATGACCTTAGAAAATACCAAATCCAAAGTACGAATAAAAGGTGAATGTTCGGAAGGCTTTACTATTGATACAAGACTGAGACAAGGAGACCCACTCTCAACGCTTCTATTTAATTTAGTACTAGAAAAGGTCATAAGAGATAATCAGTTGAACAGAGAAGGACACATATTGTTTAAAAGTATTCAAATTGTAAGTTATGCAGATGACGTGGCTATTATTGCTAGAGATAGTAGGGAATTAGAAGAAGCAACGAGAAAACTTGTGAAGGATGCACGTAAAGTGGGATTGCAGATAAATCAAGACAAAAGTAAGCTTTTGAGAATAGGAGAACAAAAAAAGGATACCAATTTTAAATTGAGAACAGGGTATGGAGAGATGGAGTTTGAGGAAGTTCAAGAATATGCATATTTGGAGGCGCTAATAACAGCTAACTGTGATGAGGAACAAGAAATAAATAGGAGAATAATAAAATCAAACAGAAGTTCGGCAGCAGTCAACCACTTACTGAAATCAAAAAATTTGTCCAGAGGAGTAAAATTTAGAATGTATAAAACAATTTTGAGACCGACAGCGCTGTGTGGTAGCGAAACCTGGGTTCTCAATAAGAAGTCAAGAGAAAACCTTTTAAGGTGGGAAAGGAAAATCTTAAGGAGAATTCTAGGGGGTAAGAAGACGGAGGAAGGCTATGTAAGGAGAAATAATGAGGAAATATATGCAATGTACCAGGCACCAACAATAGACGAAATTGTAAGAGCCAGAAGAGTGCAGTGGCTAGGACATCTAGAACGTATGGAAGATGAAAGGGCAGTTAAGAAAATAGTAGGGAGTAAACCTAACTACAAGCAAAAAAGGGGTAGACCGAGGAAGCGATGGAGAGAGGCAGTGGCAATAGATCTAAGGGAGAAAAATGTAACGGATTGGAAAAGAAAGACGAAGGACAGAATGGAATGGAGGAGAATAACACAGCTCTGGGCCTAAAAGGGCTGTAAACAGGTTTATATATATAATTTAATATGTAGAGAATATGTTTCTAATGGTACCTACCGATTAAATATAAATATTCAATAATGCATTTCTTTTATGTATCAATAACTTAACACCCTGTATTTGTTAAAAATTAGCATTTTTTCACCCTGCTCAGTCACAGTGTCGTGCGTGTAATCTTGTTAAAGTCCTTGAAAGTTAAACTTATTTTATTAAATGACAACAAAATTAACTAATCTGCAGCTGGCTTTAAAACGCACAAAAGTAATTTCCCTTATTTTAATGTACAAATAAGCAAATGGGCAACGCTGCACTAAACGCAGCGCCATCAGTTAGCGAGAAGTCCAAGTTCTACGGGAGAAATATGCTGGCTCAACAATGGCGATTCGTTGGCTTCCAATTCAGGGCAACTGTTTTTAATACATAACGAGCCGTCTATAGAGTTATAAAGTCGATGCTCCTAGCAGTGGCGGAGCAATAAAGATTTAGCTGATTGTGAATTGAAATGAAATTCTGGATATGAAGAATTATTTGGTCCTGCTGGTTAATTTTACAGTCCCTTAGAAAAAATGACATGTTCCAACAATAACACCCACAAAAATACACACTAACGAGATAGAAGATAAAAGAATGTACTGGTTAACCACACTGTACGACAATGACGTGTTTACAAACAAAATAATGGGAAATTAAGAACACAATTCATATCGTACGTGCAGATTATTCTCTCTCGCACCCACATATATAACCAATGCAGTATTTCTTTGCTGAGTTTCATGTGCCTCCTTTTGTCTGCTCCTAGGTCTGTCACTTTATATGGATGCGCAGTGGATCTAAGAGCATTCCACATCGTACATTTCAGTGAAAATTATACATACGGTTAGAGTCTATTATAATATTTCAGTCAACGTCTGCATTTCAATATAGAGTTCTGTAATGTGCTATGTAATGTGGCGACACCAATGTCAGTATTTGGAAACATACACATCAAGCCATAAGTGTCCGAATTTGACATTTGATATTGACACTATAATAGCTTATCTTTTAATAGAAAAATGTACGTATTTCTTATTTCCAATACTTCACACAAAGCTTTTGTGTCTAAGTATTTTACATTTTTCATAAAACTGGGTACATATGTATTAATATGGACTACTACTCCTGCATTTTAACCATAAAAACATATTACTTATTATTTTAAGGTCAATTTATAAATTTAAAAATGAGACGTAAACAAAACGTACGTCTTAACAGATATTTGACATTTCTCAAAATTTTATGAAACAATTGACGACTAGGTCCGACTACGTCATTTGTGCTGTAGAGTGCTGCCACGCGCGGTGAGTCACTGCAGACGGGCAAAGGAACACACTAGAAAAGTACGGCTGTGTGATTTATGCGATGATGGGCAGACAAGTATTACAAAGGCGCGCGATTTAGCAGACAATGGTTAAGGTATCTCGACTACGTCATAACAAAACAGCACACCCGGGAAAAGTCATGTCTAGTTACAGTTCTTGATCACTGATCTTCTAGTTATATGTTCTGTGGTGATTGTATTTTTGGATTTGGTATTTGTCCAATGTGTCAAATGTGTAACTAACCGCAAAAATGTAGTGTGGTATCATTTATAAGTTATTGTGAATATATTATAGTTGTAGTTGCATATTATGTATTTGGGCTACCCACTATCGTATTACTACGGGAAATATTTGTGTTCGTAAGTGATAAAAATCTGGTTTTCCTACTAATCTATCTTAACTTTTTTTTAGGTTATAAAAAAAATTGTTCTTGTCCACTATGTCGAATCAAAGAGACCAATTATGCGAAGTACTTTTCAAATGCAAGATATATTATACCAAGACTAGGTGCAAAGCGGATAAAAAATACGATTATTGCTAGGAAGAAGAAACGAACAGATAATAATAAACTACAGTTCTATAATTATACAATGTTGCAACAATTATTACAAGAAAAAGTAGAGAAATATAGCAACTGTTATAAAGTTAATTCAATTCTAAATACACTAATGTATTTAGACAGCAAAAAAGTATATAAATGCACATGGTAAATGTGTATTTTTGTTCTTTGATTTGGTGAGATATTATCTGGGTTCTATGACACTTACACAAATCTAAGGTTAGATGAAGCTACTTTACAACACAGTTATAGTTGGAGCAGCAAAAGTTTTGTCGTGTTCACAAGCGCTGCAAAAGTTGCCTGCATATCCAATAAAAAGTTTCACTGTTCAGACAGGATACACTGTTTCATGAGTGTAGAGCTGCTGCATACATTTTACTTTAAAAAATTGTTTAGTGTAAAATATTATTGCAAATGATGAAACAATAGCAACAGTTTGTTTATTGACGTTTCTCTTAAAATGGAGAAAAAAAAATTGGATAAAGGAATGGAATAAAAAGGAAAAGAAGGCTCTGGAATTATGAATAATTTGTGAATTATACCAACTTTTTGCGAATGACTGGTGGATTGGAAAATAATAGCTGCTACTGAAATATTAGCCATCACTTTACGTTATTTGGCTACAGGTAACTAGAATTTTCTTATATATATTGTTTAATTTTTCGATAAAAACATAAAAGTAGTAGAATAGGGGAAGGTGTTGTACCTCTGGACAAATTTTATATATCTTTAGATAATATGTTTAAATTTAGTATTAGAAAATCTACTTATAAACCATTCAAAACTATCACATTTTTTGCATTAATTTTAAGGGTAATAAAATTCAAATTAGTTCGGGGGTTTATAAAATAACATGTTTTTGAAAGTGCTTCCAAGTGTCCATAGCTACAACTATGCGTTGTACCTTCGGACAGCATGCTTGTACCTTTGGACAAACTTTACAGTCGAACTTGAACGCAAAATATAAACTATGAAAATCGTAAATAGACAGGATTCATTATTAAAACCAAGTTTAAAAAAACTCATTTATTTATAATTTGTTTTCATTTAACCTGCACGAGTGCAAACGTTACATATATAAAAATATTGAACTGCAAAATAAAGTAATAGTTCTTATTTTTGTTAACCTAAATTATAGGTTTCGAAATCTACATTAAAGCTTATTAGAGATATTTGTCTTTCAGATCCCCCTTCACACTCTGGCATAGGCAATTTTCTTATTATGTCCGATGTTGGAATGTCATAAATTTCTGTTTCAGATTTGACAAATTTTTTAGGCTGTGAAGCTTTTTTATAATACATTATCTTATAATAGTCATCAGGCAATATTTCTAATACTTCAGCAATAAAATGTCGCACAATTTTTTTTCCTTGAAGTTTAACCAAAATATAATCACCTACAAAAATGTTCAAGTCAGTTTCAGGCTCAATCTCAGGTCTATCTTCTTTTTCACTATAGCTCTCGCTGTCACTTTCTGAAGTGGGTAGCGATTCCTCTTCATCTGTTGAGCTGTCCGCTAATATTTTTTTCTTAACTTTTTTACATTTTTTTTATTTTTCTGTTTTTGCAGTTTTGCTTCTTCGATCATGATTTTTTCTGGTGTCCATGTTAAAATACGTGTTTTTCCCTTTCTTCGGCCCCCTGTTGTTTTTCTCGGTCCTGCCTTCAGGAAGGGCCTAATATCTTCTGGTGAAATGAAAGTTTTATTAAAGCTTGGACCAGGTTGTGGGGAACCAGTGGTGTCTCTGTTAGTGAATCTTTCTTCTTGATTTTCTGGATTACTCGGTCCTGGCTGATCCGTTACGTAAGACGGAAGGAATTCATCTTCTCCGAATATATCTTTATTATATGGACAAATTCCTGTCACCGCAAACCCGTTAATTATATTTTGAGGCATATACGCCTTTGGATAAGCTTTTCCAACTATTTCTGAAATATGATAAATAGTGAGCGGTTTTCCTGGATTTTGCAAAAGCCAGTCGTTTACAGCTTGATTATAATAGGTTTTGTAGGGACCAAATACTGTATGATCTAATGGTTGTAATTTATGTGACGTGTGTGGTGGAAACGTCAATAATTCCACGCCATTATTTTTAGCCAAGTCTATAAGTGGCACACTAATATGGCTCTCGTGATTGTCAAAAATCACCAAAACAGGCTTTTCTTTAGAAGGCTTTACCTTTTCTAAAAAATGTTTCATATAATCCAAGAAAATGGCTTCGTTTGACCATCCAGATAGGTTAGCTGCTCCGACTGTCCCAGGGGGAGCCCCATTAAGCTTGAAATCTTTAAAATGGACTCGAGGAAATATGAGCATAGGTGGCACTTGATTCCCAACAGCATTGATGGCAGATTTCGTCGTAACATTAAATCCCCTTTCGCCCGATGTCATACTGCCTAACTGTTTGATTCCTTTTGGCGCTAAAATTTTTGGTGGCCTGTGAACATTTGTATTACCTAAAAAGGAAGAAAATTTCAGTATAAATAATCAGTGGCGTATTTTTGTCGATTTTACCAGTTTCATCAATGTTGTATATTTCACTAGGTCCAAATTTGAATTTTTCTAAGACAGTCTGAAGGTTGCTAAAAAATTCAGCAACATTATTGTTATTAAAGCTGGTAGATCTTGCCAGGCTAGTTGATTCTGGTTTTTGCAGACTTATTGAAGGATGCCTCTTCAGAAAACTTCTTAGTCATTCTTTCCCTGCAGCTTTTGATGTGTTCTACTTGTCTGGAACTTTTTTATTATTTTTATTTGCGTAGGAATAAGCCAAAAACAAGACTTCCTTTTTCGTAAGGCCGTATTGCATCTTAGCTACTTTTTTTAAATATATTTCTAGTTCCATTTCCTCTTCTTTGAAAAATACTTGTTTTACGGCATTTGACGCCGTTTATGAAAAATCCGTTTTTCCTGACTCTTTATGTTTGTTGACATACAGAGACAACGTCGATTTAGTTACATTATATAACTCAGCTGCACGTCTGATCTTTATATTGTCCTTAAGCACGGCATTTATTGCCATTTTTAATCTTTGAGGATCAATTGGTGCCCGTTTCTTGCCTACTTTACTGTGAGGCATCGTTCTAAAACAAATTTTCCCATCATAATATTTAAAACAATTTTATAAAATCAGAGTACGTGTACTTCTGGACATGTCCAAAGGTACATTCAATTTGTCGTCCAAAGGTACAACACAGCCACGTTTTTTACGAATTTGTTTGTATTTTTTACAAATCAAAAGATTTAAATTTCCATTTTGTACACATGTAAAAACAACTCGATAAGTACTTACCCTGTGTATAAAAAAGCACTTGAAAATTCACCAAGACAAAAATAATTCAAAAAATTCCAGAGCACCAGAATTTACTTAGCACGCTGTCAAACATAAAATGCGAGTATTAACAGGCGTTTTTACTTCATAATCCATTATGGCGCCGTATATAGGCTGACTAGATGGCGCTAAATATACTTTGTCCAGAGGTACTTGCGTCCAAAGGTACAACACCTTCCCCTACTAACTGCTTACTATTAAATCACTCATGTGGGTAAAAAGTACAACTAAATTGAAGACCTTGGTCTATTTTTACAAAATATTGGGAAATCAATATAAATCGAACAGTATCAAAGAGCATCATTAAATTACAATATAACCTTTTATTTCTCTTAACCCATTCAGGACGGTTACCGTACCAGTACGATTTGGCTGCCCCATTTTGTAGGCCTGATGCCGTACTTTTATGTTTTGTTGTTTACTGCGCTCAACCGGCCACCATACAACTATTCCACAAGATGCCGTCTAGACAACCGACAACCGTACATGTACGGTTGGTTTCTTTTCTTTTGTTGTTGCCCGTACATGTACGTTTTTATGTCCAACACTGCAGGCCTGGCGCCGTACATATACGTTATGAATCTTTAGGTTGGACGACGTACATGTACGTTCTTGTGTCACTAACTATTACTATATCTATATATAATTATAGACAATTTTATAAACCAAGAAACTGTATAGAACAAAAAAAAAATTAACAAAACAAATGTGGACCAAGTTTTTATTGTTTTTTTTTGCAGAAAATAAGTACCAAAGGTAATTCAGTAAGTAAAAAAGCAAAGCTAAGCAATAATATAAAAAAAAAAAATGAGGAACTGCTAGATAATATATTGGAAAGTCAGTACTTCTTTTTAGTATGAAATTCTTGATAGCATGGATAAACTCAGAGTGGAACATCACATTCTTTACACATAAATTTTATATCTTTTCGTTTCCGTTTTTGTAGTTTGGTGTTGGAGCAAACATGACATCTATGCTGAGTTCTAGCCCCTTGAGCTACAGTTTGTGGTACGGGTGTTGGAAAATGTCTCTCTGATAGGCGTAAGGGATTATCAATCGTTGGAGGGCGGCTAGATGCAGCAGTTTGACTAGTACTATATTTTTCAATGATTTGAGTTACCACTTTTAGGCGAAAATCGGCAAACGAGGGCTTCTTGCCTGTTTTTATTTGGAACAAAACATAAGAATTAGAAAGAACCAAATCAAGGATATGAAAAAGACCTTTGTACCATTTTAGAGACTTTCTGGCACACTCTACAAAACTAATTTGCATATCAACTTTAACTACTGCACCCATTTTATTATTGTATTCAATGACACACTCAGGTTTTTTTATCGGTTCACCTGCTCGAAAGTGCCGTCAAACGGGGTGACTTCGGACACTTTTTGCAACTTTCTTAATCACAAACTAAAAACCAAGAGAACTAAAATTCTGCAAATTTCGGCTAAGATGCCCCTAACATCTAGTTACATTTTGACAATGTCAAATGTTTCTAATTTTTTTCCAGTTATTATATTTTTTTTATTAAAAACTGTCCGAAGTCACCCCATCGAGTGGGGTGACTTCGGACGGCCATATAAAACTACGTAAAACCGATGTCTAACGATTGCAGGGGTTACTTCGGACAAACATTTTCTTTTTTTAATCGTCTACACTAGTAGGAAAATTATTTGTTATAAGAAAAACATCATTTTATCATAAAAAAGATTTATTTATTTTAAAAATCAAACATAATAATTCTTATATAACAAAACTAAACAGGTTATTCTAGAGTAAATTAGTATGACATAAAAAGTAAATTTTTATGTCATAAATACAACTGTAATCTACTCTATAACAACATCAGGTAAATTGGAAAACTTATAATAACCTCTTCGAAAATGTGAAGGAAAAACCGTTTGAACAATTTCAAATTTTCCAATAATGCTCTCATCAGATACGTTTGGAAAAGAAAAGAAAACATCAGCCCCAAATTTTTTTTGTCGAAGAAATTTTACCAGGTAATTTTCACCTTCTACGTTTAAAATTTGTGCAACAAAGAATTTGCTTTTTAAAGAATTTTCTATGGGAAGTTTAACTAGGGTAAAATCATTTATCTTAATATCTTCATTTGAAGAATGGTCTCTTGGTTTCTCGGAAGTCATTTCTTCTTCCGAATCAGATGCGTCAGCTGGTAAAAAACGTTCATCAAATAAATCGGAATCAGATGGAATGTTCTGGCACTTTCTAGGTTTTTGTACTCCAGACGTGGAAGGAATATTTTCTGGTGGTTCGTTTTCGAATTCAACATTCATATCTGCAAGGATGACTGGCCTTCCTGGTGGAACATTGACTCGTTTGCGCCTGTTTGTTCTTGTTTGCAATTCAGGGTTTCTATTTTCTTTAAGAAATGCCAGTAGCGATTTATCTATTTCACCGCCTGGGGGATTAGCTTCAGTCATAAGTCTTTGAGGCAGACGTTTTAGAACTTCCTGTGGATTGTTGGGCCAAATACCCGATGCGCGAAATCCGGACAACACGTTTTTCTTTGAATTTGCTTCAATTGCTTCTAAAGATTTCCTGAGAAGTTTTGGAAAATCTTTCTTCTGAAATGGACCTTTTCTTTTGGACTTCCACTCAGTCAGAATTCTCCTCCATGTTTTCTTAAGGGGCGCAAAAAAAGCAACATCCAGCGGCTGGCAAAGGTGGGTGGCATTTGGTGGAAGTAGGATGAATTTTATATTCTGACGTGCACATTCCTCAATAACTTCTACTGTTAAGTGACTGGACAAGTTATCACCAATTAAAATTTTCGGCCCATCCTTTTTTCTGAAATAAGGTAAAGCTATCTGGCGAAACCATTCCAAAAAAGTTGTTGAATCGAACCATCCTGAGCTGCTCACACTGTAACCACATCCATTCGGTCCATCTTCTTCCCATTCTTGATACCGATGCTTAGCCTTATACACCACGAAGGGTGGAAGAAGGTCGCCACTTGCTGAAGCCGACATCATTACACTTACGCTAGATTTAGACGAATCCATTATTCGATCGCAATGTTTCGATCCTCTTTTACAAATCACCTTGACTTTACCCGGGTCATCACTAAAATTAGTTTCGTCATAGTTAATTATTAGCGATGGGTCAACATTTTCCAGGGATGTTCGGAGCTCACGAAAATATTCCATTAAAGTGCCTTCACTTACTTGTGCCCTACATCTCTTTATATTTTGACAAAATCTTGTCGTAAGATTACGGTGTCGGGATAAAAATGAATTTACCCAATCGTGTCCCGGAAGGTTATCTCGGAATTTTTTTATATTCACCCCTCTCCTGTCTAGATATTGTTTGACTATCATTCGGACATCGTATGGAGAAAGAGGAAATCCCCATTCTGCCGCCAGGTTAATGGCCACAACCAGCCTTCCTTCTTCTTCTGACGATAGTATTGTCTGGCCGCCGACTTTTTTGACATTATCATTCTTAATTCTGTCGCTAATAGTCGACTTAGGTACACCATAATATTCAGCAGATTGCCGTATGGTTTTCCTGTGGGTTTTCACATCACGGATGGCATTTTCTAGTTTTTCTGGTTTATAATTTTGGTAGCTTCTACCACCTACCACTTTCTTATAAATTCGGCCCATGTCCGAAGTCGCCCCCTAAAAACGTATAATTTTGTTATCACCCCTGTATATGAAATATGTGTAAAGATAAACAAACGAACTCCTGGCTAAAATATTCTCAAAACATCACCCTTCCTACTAGTATAAACAAAAATTGTACTAAAATATGCAAATGAGGTGGGCACAACTTACTTTTCAGTATCTTTTGAATTAAGAAATTCTTACCAAAACAAAAATTACGTGAAACGGAAAACTGATCACGACGTGCGACCGCAACACACCATCATCTAACGGCAACTAAGTTGTAAACATTTGGGTAACATACTAATATGGGCTATCTTTTACACTGTTGCCGCTGTGAATGCATATTCAAAAAATCTACCTGTTGTCCGAAGCGACCCCAAATGGCCGAAGTCACCCCGTTTGACGGTGCTTTTTACCAGTTTCTTTTTGATTTGCTGTATACATGGAAGTTAACATATGGACATTTCGCTTATCGTACCATTTCACAGCCAACAAATTATCGGTGTGTGCTGACTCACAATTGCCTCTTTTTACTGGTCCAAAAATTGGCATACCTTTTCTATTGGGCTTAACTGTTCCGCAGGCGCCTGTATCATTTTCATAAGATGTTGAAATAGTGCTGGACTGCTGTACCAGTTGTCAACATAAAGTATGTGGCCTCTTTTAAGCAAATTTTTATTAATGCTTCAACAATATCCCCTGAAATGCCTAGGTTTTCGGTTCTTTCAATACTAGTTGATCCGCCAGTGTAAATAATATAATCTAGGACATACCCTGTTTCAACATCGCAAATTTCAAAAAGTTTGACGCCAAACCTGTGTCGTTTGGAGGGTATGTATTGCTTGAAAGCCAGTCTTCCCTTCCAGAGAATTAGGCTTTCATCAATTGCCAAATCACAAAACGGGTAAAAACTTTCTCCAAATTTCTTTTTTGTAACTGTAACAATAGGCCTAATTTTTCTTAGAGGGTCGCCTTCGTCTAGATTTTCGTTGTCAACGAAGTGCAGTGCATACAGAGTTTGTAAAAAGCGATCGCCAGTAGATACTTTTGAAAAAAATTGTGTTTTGGTAACAGGATCTTTTTTCCTGTAATCTTTTAGCGTAGGTTTTTCTACAAGGCCTATTAGAATACATAGACCAAAAAACTTATACATCTCAGAAATATCCCTGTCTACCCAGTTTTTGAGCGAAGGCTTTTTATCTTCTATCCAGTTGCCATACCTATTGGTTTCCTCCGTTATTTTAGCAAGTAAGTCCTCATCAAAAAAATGCTCAAAATAAGCCACTTCTGGAGAATCTTCCTCAATACTAAGAATATTTTGGATATCTGAGTTTCCAGTGTTAAAATTAATTTTTTTTGGTAAGAAATTTTCATTGAATTTCCACAGATAGCTTGGTGTTTTAGTTTTTGTAGTATTAGACATAGTACCTAAACGATTTGATGGACCTGGTGTTACCAGTTCTGTAGTAGATTCTTTTTCATCGCTAGATTGTTGCAAATATAACCTCTTCATCGGAACCACTGGAATATTCCGTAACATCATTTTCTTCTGGAATATAGTCACTATCGCTTTCGTTTAATAATCTCTCCATTTCTTCTTCAGTTAAGGCCCTCTTTCTATCTTGTTTCGACATTTTATTACTATATTTACGGCCCATTTGTGGACAAACAGCACGTAAACTGCAAACACCCGTCAACAAATAAAACAGCTGATACGTGGTGGCTAACGGCCACCTACAATATTTAAGGTACGAACAAGCCAGCACAATATCTTCCCGCGCTCGGCTGGCAGTGACGCAGGAGCATACCAGCTCCCGTCCTGAATGGGTTAAAGAAGCCGCAATTACATAAACGTAATTATATATAAACATCCAAAGATTGGAAAACATTTTTTTCAAAAAGATGGACTTAATTGTTTCTTGCTCTAAAAATATGATTTTGAAAAATAAATAAGTATATAATAATAATTATTATTTATTTTCTAGAAATGGGTAAGTCCATTCTTTCAAAAATTTTAAAAAATAAAGTAATAAAATTATTTTATTATAAAGAAATATTTTTTTATTAAATCTTATAATAATGCCTAATCCCTAATTTGGAATTTCCACTTCATCATCAGAAGTAGCATTATTCGTAAAAATTTCGTTATAGTTGTGGTCATTAATGGTAAGGGAGGGTGGTATATACAGGAGCGTCTTTTTTCTTTCCTTGATAAAAAATATAATATTACATTACCTAAATATTTCAATTTTTCGTCAGAAAATTGTTTTTTATGTTTTCTGTCATCTACCATGAAAAGTTTGTCATTTTCTTCAAAATTGGCATAGGAAAAGGTCTTTCCCTGTATATACCACATGTCCCTAAATGTACCACCCCATGGTTTCTACAGGGACAATATTAAAATTAAGACATAATAATGTATGAAGTTCAATATATATTTTTGATTCATGCAGGAATTCATTCTACTAAGTTTTGGGAATTCATATTATTCTTTACTAAGTTAAAATAACTTCTTAACAAAATTTATTGAACATTAAAAGGTGAGAAGTCAAAGTTAAAACTTAGATGCTTAGCAGTTCTTTCTGTCGCCCCTATAAGTATAGCATCTGGAAGTTTACATACAATATCATTTTCAGAAATAATGTCTTCATCTTTTTATTCTGGGAAAATAAATTTTGAATTCGATGTCTTCTTCATGAAGTTAACACTATGTTCATCAATGTCTAACAAATTTGGCCTACATAATGCCTAACATTTTTTTTAAGAGGATACTGAACCAAGACAAAATCTGTTATTTTCAATTTTGATTTACAATTGTCACCATATGAGCTTGATTTGTTATCTAAAGAATCATCATCCACAATTTCTGCTACAACATCACTTTCGCTAGAACTCTCTTGAAGAATTTTCTTTTTTATGCGTTTTGCTTCTTGCTGTCGATTTTGTTTGGCCCTCTTTGTTTCCATCTTTTCTTCTTCTTTCTGTTGTCTTTCCGTCATATTTGGGGTATCAGTAAGAACAGTGGATTTTTTCTTTATTCTAGCCTTTCGAGTTCCCGTCCTTTCTTATGTCTTCACGTGTGGTCTTACTTCCTCCGGCGTAACTAGTGATTTATTTAATTCTTGAATATCTGCCTCGTTGTGTACTTGTGTTATCTTGGCTGAAGCTGATGGTAATTTGTCCCTATTTTCCTTGTCATTAATTTCGGATGTTTCTTCACTTGTATTCTCACTTTGTCCGCATTATATGGCCGGTCTGTAACATATAAACTCATAAAATCGATTTCTGTAAAGACTTGTGGATTGTAAGGGCATATTCCTGTGGAGCTAAATCCTTTGATAATATTAGATGGCACCATAGCCTTAGGAAACGCTTTTCCCACGAGTTCAGCCACGCTATAAATAATAAGTGGCGTTCCCGGATGATTCATGTGCCACTCGTCCATTGCTTTACTATAATATGTCTTGAATGGCCCAAAACAAGTGACATCAAGTGGTTGCAGCTTATGGCTGCAGTGAGGAGGTAGTGTCAGAAGGACCACTCCATTATTCTTGCAATATTTTAATACCTTGTAGTCACAGTGGCTTTCGTGGATTTCCAAAATCAAAAGTATTTTGTTGTCAGTGTTGCATCTTGTAACCTCAACCAAATGTTCGATGAATTTGAAGAAATTGTCGACCGTCATCTACCCACTGAGATAGGCGGCTCCTTTTGAACCTGGTGGAGCGGAATTCGTCATATGCGGTTTGAAATTTTTCCTTGGGAATACAAAGAATGGCGGAACATATTGCCCATTTGCACAAATTGCAACACATAAAGTAACTAGAACCCCTCTTTCAACACTTGTTACTTTTCCAACCTGTTTCTGACCTAAAGGGGCTACAATCTTCGGTGGCTTGTGCACAGTAGTAATGGCAGTTCCGTCACAGTTGTATATATTATTCATATTGAATCCATATTTAGTAACGTTTTCTAAATTACGAAAGAATTCTTTGACATTATGTTCATTCAAACTAGTAGCACGGATCAAGCTAGTAGCCTCAGGTATTCGTAGGCAAAGCTGAGACTGGCTTTTGCGAAATAATCTCATCCACTCAACTCCGGCTTTTTTTATTATCGTGCCAGCTTTCAGGCACATCTTTGCTGTTAGCAATGGCAAAATTATATGCTAATTTAGATGTGTCTCCCACTGTCAATCCATAGCACATCTGGGAAGCTTTAATAATCTAATCTGATAACATTTTTTTACTCTACATCATCAAATATTTGACAAAAGCCATGTCTCCGCTCAAAAGAAATTTGCAAACGTTCTTCTTCATTAACATTTTTATATTTAAGAACATTGCGATGAAGAGTCGATTTGCTCACACAGTAGGCTTCAGCTGCAGGTCTTAACTTTAATTGCCCTGCTACAACTTTTTCCACAGCAGTTTTCATATTATCTTTATAGTTTTCATGGAACTTTTTGCTGTTATACATCTTATTTTTTTTTATCTTTTCTGCTGACTTTTGTCATCTAAAAACAGGGCATTACTTTTAAGCTAAATACGTAATCAAAAAAAAATCTATTGTAATTTGATGAAATTAAACGAGATTAAATGGTAAATAGTGGGAAAATGAATGGTACATACTGGGACTGTCCCACTATATACCACACACTTGTGTCCCCCAATGTACCATTAACTGTTCAAATAAAATGTCTGTGTAGTAAAAAAAAACATAGTGAAAAATGCAATGCCTTGTGTATACAAACATTTACTAGGTCCCAGGAAACGGTCGAAATAATTTGAGGAGATTGTTTAAGTTGTATCTATGTTTTTTTGAATGATAAAAATAAACAACACTGTTATTACAACAACGCAAAATGAAGTGAGGTGCTGCTGCTCAATGCTATATAGGAAGACTGCTATAGAATAAAATTACAGATTTTTGTTGTAGATTACAGGAAGCGCTAAACAGTTCGTCTTCTCTGCAAAAGATGGCGAATGAGACCAAAGTCTCCCAATATATACCAAGTCCCAATAAGAACCACTCTCCCCTACATATTTTTTCATTAAAGGTCTGGAATATGCTTTAGTATCCCGTATGGAAAGTTGTATCACCACATTCCTTAATTTTGTGAAATGGTGAATCCCGAGCTTACAGAGCACTCGATAAACTTGTTTTTTGTGTATTTTATTATTCAGTAAGACAATATGTGAAACTTTTCCTAAAAGTCAGGTCTTTGACAGGGAATTTTTGTTGTCTTTCACCAACTTCATCCATTCTGACAGCAGGTGCATCCTTTTTCCTTTTATTTTTTTCATTCAGACCAAATGACTGGTCACGGTAGAAAACTGTGAGCCGGTACTGGGTATTGATGATGTATCTGATTTCTATTTTTGTTTACCAAAGCGTATAAACATTTTACCAAAGTTTAGTTTTTATTCTGTGCGAATGCGTTGTCTGAGAAAAGATAAAGCGTGTTGACTGACTGAGGCAAGCAGGTCTGTATGTAATGATGTAGGAAGCTAATAACCCTCGTAATAACCTCATTAGTTTCTTTTTTGGTAGTCTGTTCCTCGTACATATAAGGGGCAAGTTTTACTCAAAGTTAAAGCACAGAACTTCAGTTGACGCATCTTCTTTAACAGGAACACTTACTTCTTTAAGATTTTTGTAAAATGTTTTGGATTTACGAATATGAACATCTTTTTCAGTCTGAAGAGCTTTTGATTTTCAGGTTGAAGTTTAGCTAGTATCCGGTTTTGTAGCCTATCACATTTCTAACATGTATTTGAACTAGGTGATCCAAAACTGAATGTTGAAGTTGATACGAAATACCGGTTATAAAAGTTATAGGAAACTTGTGGATGAGCTTCTTCCCCCTTCTCTAAGGATTTGAACACTTCATTTTCATACTGCTCTAAATACAACATATGCATCTTGGGTATACAGAGTGAACCTTAAATAAGTACAAATATTTTAACTGCTGGTATAGTTCGTCACATAGATCAGTCTAGTGAAAGCCATTTTTAAAAATTTCTAATATTTACGGAGATATTAATTTTTTTTTAAAATACACACATTTTGAGGACCGCTGTCATAACCAACCTAATGAACCATATGATTTGTTGCGAGGTTGCCATACCTCCTCTAATATAAATATTAAGTTTCCTTTAACGTAATAGTTGTGTAATACGGTTAAATTCTATTTTAAAAATACTTATTTGAAGCATAAGTACAGTAAAGTTGGGTATGTAGTATGATACGCAGTATTATTAATATAAATTTTAACTGCTTAACTGACCTTACTATAAACGATTAAAAATGAATTTCCGCAAGTTAAATACATACTACCATAAAGTATTTAGGAAGATATTACGTGATATTGCTATATTCAATGTTCAAAAATTATACATAAACGTGCACACAAGCTTACCTGTTTGTTAAAAAATTAACTATTTAATCAGTATTTCACAAGTTAAACGTCATTGTACACTTAGAAAGAGACACAGGACACAAGTTCCTTAAGTTATTTTATGAGGAATGACGAAAAACTATGATTTTCACACAACATATTAAATTTAATTTTTGCCACATAACCACAAATGAGTCAGTATTAACCATTTCGAATCCAGAACCATAAAGTGACTTTGCACTTTAATCAATGAAACAAATTTAAAAAATAAAGGTACACACAATATTAAATAACAAAATAGCAGCTTGACGTATGCGTTTAATATCAAGAAATGCAAAGACATTTGTGTAACACTGGCAATCCCAACTAGCAAAATAAATTTTATAAAGGTTGTATACATTGCTACAATATAAATCTTATAGGAGCTTCAAATTTATATAACGTAGTTAAATGCCTTTATACGATACTTGTAGAATCGAAAAGGGCCCACTTTTATAAAACACTTTGGTAATGTAACAGTTCTATTAAAAATGTATACAACACTTTTAAAACAATTTTATACAGCAACTATAAAAACGTTTTGTAGTCTGTATTTTGGTATTATTTAAAGAAACATTATATTTTTTAGTGAAGAATATTAGAACCAAATCATTTTAAGATTGGTGTATAATGCAGATTCATAATTATTTGTATTTATATTTAAAAACGGGGTCACTCAATGGCGATCATTTGTGTAAATGGTAGATAGATATAATACTTACAATATATCAGGTCAACAATCAGTGTTTCAACAACGAAAATTTTATTGCGCCGCAAATTTTATTGATAAACTATAGATATGTTTGTGACAAAAAAATTATGCGCTTTAGTTTAGACCACATTTGCTTTAAAATTATAAAAAAATAAATTTAAAAAATATTAAAATTACGCTTTCTTTAATTTATAATATCGTTGTGTAATTATATTTAATGATCTTGTTGTAAAATAGTCTTCCAAAAATAGCAAAATTATGTTTTAGATATAATTTTAATAAGGCTTTCAACTAATTGTCCATAATGGCGGAAGTCGCTGATCTAACAAATCTTCATTTAAAAATGGCGACTTATAATACAATGATTTTATTCCACATAAAACATAACAAAATATTTTAGTGTAAATTAGAACTTTATATGATAAAATGTTTTTATAGTCTTAAATAAGTATATTTAAAAATGTGTGCGCGCAAGTAGATAATGTTTGCATCGAAAGAACCTATATTAATATTGTTAGGTATTAGCAGAATAGTATTAGTTAATTATAATAATAGGTATTTAATTTAAAACTAACCTACTTATTGCATTACCAAAAAATTAAATCAAAGTTACTTTCTCGTACTGGTTTTTTGTATTTTTTCGCAACCATGAAGTGTTTTTAATATGAGTTCTGGATGAACGCCATCATTATATAATAAAACCTATAAGTTAAATTTAACGTCGGCACGTTTGACAGGAAACGTTACTTTCAAAAATTTGTTTGTATTCTTTCTTGATGAGTGCTTGGTAATACACTATACCTTAGGACTTCAGAAATTAAGGTTAGGTTTGGAATTTTATTACGCGGTATATACAATAATTTTGTTTTTTCAAGTCACAATTTTGTTCTATAACATATTTATAAAACGGAATATTTTTATAAATTAAACACAACTATAAAACTATTATATAAATAAGCGCATTTTGAAGCTAAAAAAATAATTTTATTAATTTCCTTATATATCCTTAATAAAACACGTTTATATAACTATTTTATAAGATTATAATTAAAAGTCATTTGCCTAAGTATACAACTCTTTCACAATATGTTTACAATCCTTACATATAATTTTTTTAAATGTTGTATAACGCATTATAATACTTTTATAAAAATTTTAAAGAACTGAAAATTATTTGTTCCATAAAACACGTTGTAAAAACTATTATAAAACAATTTTACACAATTACTTTCTTCAGGAACAAAATTATGGTAATTATTTGCTCTATAAAATCAAACTGTTCATTAAACAACGCAATTCGATAGTTATAAAATAATTCGCTTCTTTAAAAGTTCCATTTTGCTAGTTGGGATACTGTGAACCACACATTTAATCTGCAGTGCTATGACTCATAAATGTATGAAAGTCAGCGGTCCTCAAGTTTTTTACAGAAAAATTTATTTAAAATTTCAATTTTTTATTTCTGATTTTTATGTAAAAAAACTTAATTATGTATTCTACACAGTGAACTATAATGCTGGTTAAAATATTTGTACTTATTTAACGTTCACCCTGTATATAAATCCACTGTCAGATAATATTTAAAATCGTTGTTTTCCTGACTATAATATTGACGATAAATATATAATATTACGTAATGTCAACTGTGACGTAAGTCGTTGGAATTATTGCCGCAACTATACCAATTACAGTAAGGTCATGATACAAAGAATAGATAGATATGATTGATCGCTGTGCTATCAGGATTTTAAATTAAGTGGAATTTGCTTCAAGGAATTGAAGTTTCACAGCATATTATGAGATTTCCGAATATTGATTTCACTTTTCAAGCAGAATTTTGAATAAATAGAAACTCCTATTAAGCATAGTTTGTTATATACCTATGAGCTTTCTTGTGCACTATTTAAGTTTTAATGGATTTGTGTATGTGTACAATATTGACTTCGTCAATTAATAAAATACGTATTTATTTTTTATTACTGAATTAAAGTAAAAGAAAAATGCACTAAATTAATGCTTTAAAAATATATTATAACACTAATTATTAATATAGATATATATATATAATATGCACTATTACACTAATATGATATGAAACATATATTTACTTAATAAAACTTAATAAAACAACAATTAAATTATAACGTAACTTTTGACAGTTTTCTCTTTTTTGATAATGACTTGTCTTGTAAAGCTTTATTGAGTGTTCCAGTCTAAAATACATTCGTGATCGAAAAAATAATGTTTTTATTCCCACACTCAATTTGTGAGGAGAGATTTAGCAAATTCAATAAATATCCTTTACATACAAATATGCTATCTGAATTGACTTTATTGAAAATTTGATCTAGTTGATGTAATTGAGCGATCAATTGTTCAGTGGTTTTTTTTAAACCTCCTTCAGATAGGTGATTAACCCACGTGAAAGTCTCTTGGCTAGAACTAGAGCAGGATGCTGATGGTTCGTCCTTATTCAATTTGTGGCAAATAAAACCAGCCAAATTTTCTAGGCCATCATAAGAAAGTTCGTCCAGTTCGGTCATCAAATCATCTCGGGCATCAGAGATAGGAGTTGTTAGATCCGAAAGACATTGTCCACTGAGAAGTTCTTCTTTATGAACATCTAAGTCACTTGTCTCGTCCAGCTCAACATTTCCGGCATGTGACAAGGATTCTTCATTTAGGCCTAAAATGTATGTCCTTAACCGATACTTAAATTCGAGAGCGTCTGGATGGTCATGGAGACCTCCTCTTGCTTTAAGGGCTCCAAACATATTTTCTAAAACATCCTGGTTTAGACGATAGGTGAGAATATATTTGATATTATGTCTAGTTTTTAAGTCATCAAATAATAATTTCAACGACGTATTTGTTATCAGTATACCACGTTGAAAAGGTAGTAAACCATTATTCCTATTACTCTTAAATCTAATATGACTTTACTCATTTTATCAAGAACATTATTTTGTAAGTCAAGGGTCTGTCTCGACTATCTTCTGCAGGTACTCTAACGTTTAAGCAGTCAAACCAGTCATACACCTAAAAAAAAGATAAACAATACAAACTCATGTGATGTCTAGAATAAAGCGCCATTGTACTTACATCTTTGAAAAATTTCGCACATTCAATCCAATTCTCCGAACTAAATTTGTCAAGCACTCCATAGCGAGAAATTGCCCATGAAATAGTATGAGAAAAGAGTTTTGTTTGCATATTTAACTTTTTGCCTTTCAGCACCTTTTGAATGTAAATTTTCCATTGATATTTTATGGGCTATATTTAAATCCGTCGTGCTAGTTAAACTTATGACTTTTTCTATAATATCTTTATTTATTTCTTTTCCATCTATCATAAACCCTTTATCCACAAAATGATTCCTTAATAATTTTATCAGATGGGGTACATCAGCAAAAACATAAATCTTTTGGTCATTAACTGGATTCATAAACCAAGTTTGGGCAATGCTAATATGTAATTCAGTGTGCAGGCCTCTATTGCCTCCACCTAGATCGCTAACCATACCTACAACAGGAAAGCCAGCTTTTTCAGCAAAATGTATAATATTAAACAATTTATATTTGGTCATTTTACAATCATATTCGAAAAATGCTGGTTGCTTCCAGTTTCCAAAGAGTCCGCTCAACACAGCTACTTGTACATAAGAATAGGGTTTTACAGTCTCATCATTAACCTTGTCATACAAGTATACGCTATGAACTTTGATTTCATCAAATGAGAGGACACAAAGTCTCTGTAATTCTGTTAGGTCAGTGTTTTTTACAACCATTAAAACCTAAAAATAAATAAACTTGTATTAATAATCATCTAATATTCTAATAAAATTAGACTTCAGATAGATAGATATACCTTTATTTTATAATTATTACATATTTTCAATGGAATCTAACCTGTTTCAAAAGTCCTGGTTCTAATTTAATTTCATCTTTGTCATCATTGTCTGTCATAGTCCTGAAAAATAAAGTGTAATTTAGTAACCAAAAGTAATATGAGAAAAAAGATGAGTTATAACATTTTGTACCTATATTAGACATTCCAACCAAGATAATATTCTTTTCACATTTTTGTAATTTCAGTTTCATGTTACTTTCTAACATTTTAAATTATTAATAAATTTTTTGTTAAACTTAATTTCTTTTAAGAAAATATAATGCATACCTAATATCCTTCTTAAAAGGCAAATTAAAACTGTTTCCTGGGCGGACAGCTGTAAAATTTTGTTCAGAGTTACTGATTACATTTAAATCACCATCACCATAATGTTTATTACCATCACCTTATGATCATCAATACAATAGCTTTCGCGTGCTCTATGAATAAAAAGTAAAGATCATTATAATTAACGTTATAAACGTATAACATAGATAATAATTAAAAAAACGCTAAAACACAATGTCAAACACAAAATTACAATTATTGGGTTATATTTAAGTATTATTAAAGATATTATTTTAAGTTGAGGAACTTACTCCGTTAAAATGATTTCCTTCACTAATTTTGATTGACTTCTTTTTAAGAAACGTTCTTCTCTGTTACAAATTTGGGGTTTCATTGTTGAGTTATTTTTCAAATTCAATGATGGAACTGCGTCAGCCTTTAAAAGACGTCGATTTTTCGCTGAATAACCCAAGAGCTCGTACTTGAAATTCCTTTCATAATGATCTTCTGAGAAATGTTTTGAACAAACTCTAGCATATTTCACATTAATCATATCCTTGCGTTTACAAGCATTTATCCAAACTTTTTGTAAATTTGGGTCAGTTGGGAACCGTAAAAACATAATCTCTTTGGAAAAATTTTTACATATATTGTCACTTTTACATAACGCCACTGCACAACGCATTTTTATACCTAATTAGTACTATAAAAGAACTTTTATAAAAAAGAGAACAACTCTCACACGCCAGAAAACTTAATTTTTGTCGAAAGTACACTACAACCGTTATTCTGCACCAAATAGATACGAAGCATATGAAGTAAGCGGAAGCAGTGATGTTAACTTTTTAAAATTTGTTTCCCTACAACGAAGTATGAAATTAACCTACTATACTATAAATTTCCCTACGCTGCCTACATGATACAAAGAAATAAGAATATAATAATAAGAAATATACAAGTAGGGAATTTCCGCCGTGGAAGCCCGCCAGAAAATTATCACTGCGTGATGAAATCAACTCTCGGCTTGGCTCCACCCACATGCGCAATGTCATATCTTTATTTCTTTGTATCATGCAGCAAGCCCATAGAAATTTTTTTTTTTTTTTTTTGGGGGGGGGGTTCATAAATAATAAATCAAGACAAATATTTTTATACTCAAAACTAAGAGATGTATTTATTTATATAGGGTGTAACGAAAATAAGATTACAAATATATATATAATATAAGCAGGTTTTTACAAAAGTAAATTTAATCTCCGAACTTTCTTTGCTTCAAATAAGTCTATAACTGATTCAGTTTCTATGTTTATTCTCCAGCGTATTGACATTAACACCAGCCCAGTCAGTATTTTCTGGCCGGTAGAGTTTCTTAACACGTTCACTGCGGATATAAAAAATTAAGTATTTATTAATTTGTCAAATAGGACCGGTAACACCAGTTGGAAAGATTGGGCGTATCAGTTCAATCTGACTGGTAAGGAATGAGTAATAAAATGGGTTCTAAGTTATTTACTGTCAAAGTAGTTGTTTTATAAAGGTGTTTTTGTGTCAATTTCTTGTCTTGTCTTGTATTTATGCTGTTGTACACTATCCAAGAGTTCACTATAGCTGCCCCAAATATTAACTTTTTTGTAAGGAAGTGTAGGAAGCTGATATTTGGTCGCTGTAGTCAACCCCCTTTTTTGCTTTGTTGTAGTCTATTACACAAAGTGGCTTACATATATCTTCTTGCTTTCTATTTTTTCGACCTGTGCTTTGAAGAGAGGTGCTATGTTCAGGTTTATTTGTAAGCATTAATACAGATCGCTTATCCTGCCATTTTATGATTTTTATGCCTCGGCTATTACATACACCTATTACATCATTGGATTTTAATTTCTTCTGTATGAAATCCTTAGGTAATCCCCTATGGTTACTTCTCAAAGTTCTACAGTAAAATGTCTGTCGTCGTAATAACTCTTTGGCTAGTTGCACACTTGAATAAAAATTATCTGCATATAATGGTCTTCCCACATTCAGTACATCAGTCATAAGCTTCATTACAACACTATGTGAATGTCCCTTGCTCGCAATAGGGACTTCTTTGCCGCAGTATATTCGAATTCTATAAGTGTAACCATCTGTTGTACAAACCTTGTACAACTTAACTCCATATTTATGGCGTTTGTTCTTGATATACTGACGTATCCCAAGTCTCCCCCTCCAAGGAACCATGCTCTCATCTATGACAACATTCCTTCCTGGTGTAAGTACAGTTTCGAACCTGGAGTTAAGTTTGTCTAACAAAGGCCTGATTCGATAAAGTTTATCTGTAGTTTGTTCCAGTCCTTCATTATTATTGAAGTGTAAGTACTTTAAAATTAATAAAAATCGATATCTAGTCATGATACTACTTATGAAAGTATTATGGTAAAGCTGACTTTTTGACCAGTACTGATGCAAATTCGGTACATTCACTAAGCCTGTACATATGATAACAGATACAAAATTTTTCATTTCTTGCTGAGTTACGGGAATCCAAGATTTTTGTCTGGATTTATGTTTTATCTGATCATTATTCAAGTGCTGTTCAGCATATCGGTTTGTTTCTGTAACTATCATACCAATAACACTGTCAGTAATAAAGAGAGAGAAAAAATCAAGTGGCTCTTTGCAGTTATCAAAATCAAGATTTATTACATGATTTACAACATGTTTGATAACCCTAGTGGAATCATTATCGGTTATTGGAGTCCACTCTGCACCACCAGAATTTTCTAAACAAAATAATATGTGGTAATAGAAATATTTTTTTCTATACAACTTACCATCTTTGCCTTGGCCATAATCAGCAGTATCCTCGTCATTTTCTAAACTCGAAACTTCGTCTAAATTATCTTTGTTGGCTTGTGATGGGTCTGAACTTTCAGACGGTATGTAATTAGGATCCGAATCTGAATTATCTCCAAATGGATCTTCTTCACTAGAAGAACTACCGAAATTTGTCTTGTTCAGTTTCAATAGCGGCGATATTTTCGGCATCAGCAAGCTCAGATATTTCCTCAATGTTCTCGGAGTTTTGTCCCTTAGAATCCACACAGTAACGTAATTTGTCGGATTTTTCAAGGTTAGGTTGTTCACAACGATTGCTGATGATCATCGATTGATTATTAGTACCCTGATCGTCTACATTTGGCTTTGGTAACACCAACTCTAATATTTTTTTAGATCTACTACCCATTTTTATACGAGTTTTGTATATTTGGAAATAAGTCCTTGTTGCACTGTCCAAGAACTTTATTTGCACATGGCGGATGATCCATTTCCGGTTGCATTGGCCATTTGGATTGCCATAAATGGAATTCCACTTCTACAGAGACCCATTCTAAAAACTCTCTGTAAATATCACAATCGCTTTTTTTTGAAGTAATATTGTTTTTTGCTACAAACAGGTGGAATCAAAATATAAAGAGACGATAAAATACTTCTATGATTTTCAAATCTGGAGCAAAGCTGTTCAGTGAAGTCATCCAAAAGTGGAGTCATGATACTGCTCCTAAAATAAATTTCGGACCTTGTGTACTGTAGTTTGCCCTATTGTCCTTGTTGTGACGCTATTCGTGGAATGCTTATTTCTTCGTTTACATCTGAGTAAATCTTGTGCCTGTTTCTGTGATCCAACGAGTCTCACACATTGCGGTAAGGTTTTTCCACCTGGTTTCGGAGAACTTTTTTTATATTTTCCATTAAACCATTACGCTTTGCTGAATACTTTAGGAAATTCCCAATAGATTTAATGACACCTATTGTATTTCGAGCAGGCTGAATTTGGCAAGCATGAGTTAGTGCCAAATTTAAAGTATGTGAGCTACAATGTACATATAAGGCTTTTGGATGAGGTTGGCGGATCACTGCCTGAACACCGTTAAAACTGCCTTTCATAGAGGAGGTACCGTCATATCCTTGCCCTATCAAGACCTAAATTTTGTAGTTCACTTAGAATGACCTTAGCTAAATAGTCTCCTTTAGTACTCTCGACTGAAACAAAGGATTTTTTTTTTTTGCAAAATAAAAAAATTGTCTTTAGGTTCAATGTACACAAACTGACATCTGTTCCTGACTTGCAACATCAGTGGTTTCATCAATTAATATTGAAAAATACTTAGCAGAATTTATTGTTTGGACAATTTAGTTTTGCACAATTATACCACATGTTGCAAATAGTTCATTTTGTATAGCAGGGTTTAAGTATGTCTCATTTAACATCATACTTTCTGTATGTTTTATTAAATTTGAGTCTCCACAATTATTTCGCATCTGCAAGATAGCTTGAAAGTTTCTGTCATTTATTTCAGGTTCAGGATCATTCACTTTAATGGGCTCTGAATCACAAGTCCCTCTCAAAGCCAACTCTTGCCGGCCACATAGCTTAATAGTTTCAATAATAGGAACCAGTTTTTTTCTATTTTCAGCAATTTGCACTGATCATTCAGAATCAAGTTGACTGATGTTTTTCTGCGAACCTTTGTGAACTTTAAGAATATTATCAGCCATTAAAACACACGTTTTATGATAGGTACTGACTTTCACTGTGGCGTTAAAAGTCTTGTAGAGCGTCTTTCTATTTGCAAAGTGGCTGCGTTACTAATAAGTACAACTGCTGATGGGAACCTATACCTGCACACTCTTTGGCAAATAATACACAATATTTACATAAAGTAGCAATAGCCACATCAATGTTGCTAACAGAAGACTCAGAAGTAGAACAATCGTCGTTGTTTCTTGAATCAGTATCATTTTCCTTGCGTTTTTAAAAGATATATATTTAAACAGCGTATTTTCTTTTGTTCGTTTTGACATCTTAATAACTCTGGCTATGGCCTTGAATTACAGTGCTGTTTTTATTTTGGCCAGAGTATCCTTTGACACCAATCTAACTACTATGGTAGGGGAAGGTGGGGTTAATTGGATCACTAATTTTTATCTCCTTGTAAAAAATTTCTGCTACTTTTACTTCAGTGTATACATCTAATAAGGTAAATATACCAATCATTGGGTACGTTCAGCTGGGCACTTTTGATGAGTGCTGAATAAAAGCATGATGACTTATTCTTAGTACACTGAATGCTATTTTCGCTTACATTATCAAAATCCCCTCAGATACTTTCATTATCAACATTTTATATAGTGGTGAAAGTATACAGGGTTAACTATGACTTAGTACAAATATTTTAAGAGGGGCGGGGAGGGAGAGAATTAACGGAATCACCTTTCAAAAAAATTCCAAACTTATTATTTAATGATTTAATGAGAAATACGGTATGGTAGCACAGAGACAGCACCTACCTTACTAATATTTATTTCCAGGATTGATACTTGGAGAGATTTTTAGAATGTTGAATCATCTTCTGTTTTCTTACTTGTTTAAATTGAAACCTGCAAAGATTTTTGTACTTGCTGTGTCTCCTTCCCTCGATCGTTCTTTTTGTGTAAATCGAGGTACCTACTTGGTTTGGCAGTCTTGCTCAGGTCGATTACTTGCGTCGGGAAAAGCACAAAGAATAACAACAAAATACACGTAAATGTACATAAATACATAAAATCACTGCCACACGTTTACCGCCAAGGCATAAAACAGCTGTTCGATGTGGTTCAAAAAGTATTCAGCATAATATTTTGTATACTCGGGAAACGTCTTTGACGCTGCCGCACGATAATATGCACTTGCCACATTCCCATAAATTAGCATCTTATCCGTCATCTAGGCATTTAAATACGACATGTTTGTAAATACACAAAAAATACGCGAAAAATTAAATTTGCGAAAAACAAGTACTGAAAAATTATTTCAAACTAATCAGAGTTCTGTAACCGTATACTTACTACCATTTAACATCTACAGACGACATCTGTAGGCCACTAATGCAAGGTGCACTCACGATGTTATATTTTTAATCTTCTTGCGTTGTAGGTGTAATTAAATTATGTTAATACTAATAATAACAACAATATTAACAGTAATCGACGATGTTTGCATAAAATAATTAGTAATATTTTATACTATAACATCCCAAGATGTTTACAGTGTTCTGTAAAAATGACCCTTAGATTATAACTAAATTCGCGTTTCTGCATGGTTTGAAGCATGGAAAGTAGGCAACTAGCAATGCAGTATTTATAACCTAGAACTTACTGTTACTTTAAATCAGCTAAATGATTAATTTTAAACGTGTTATAGTAATTAAATATAGTATTTTATGTCGGATATGTTAGTGGATAATTATGATGAATCTGCAAGGAGTGAAAATGTAGATTTGGCAGTGTGCAACGAAAGAACGAAGATCGAATACAAAATACTGTAGTTAACCGGATTAGCTGTTATCTATCAGGTACTTAGACATTATTATTATTAATAAAAATGTTTATTTTCATCGTTTCTACACTTGACAATGTTGAAAAAACAACTGCATGGTAGTTAACGTATCTCACCATGTCGGACGCTGATTGATTGTCATAGGCGCCGACTTTCCGTAGGAAAAGAGGGTTTTGCCCCATTTTTTAAACATCGAGCTAGAATTTCGAAATAAATTTTTTATTGTCTTTTAGACTTCCCTGAGTACGTGGTTAAAATTGTTGTACTTAGTCATAGTTAACCCTGTACATATAAACAATGTTATCAGTAAACGATGGAATTGGATGTATTTTTGGTAGCTTTATTGGACGATGGTGAGATTAATTTATATACAATAGACAATGCGGTGGAGGCTGTTATGGCACCTTTAATAATTGAAGGGGTCAGTGCAAAAAGTGGTTAAGTCACATTTTGAGCTTCTGAGTTATAACTGTTTGAATGATTTGAAAGATTCCCACATCTACATATTTTATTATCAACATGTGTAATTTTTTTAAAATAAAATGTATACACTTAGGCAATATAACAACACATAGTATGTAATGAAAAATTCATTCACATCCGAGAAAAAAGAAATTTTGAATTTGGACTTAGCCACCTTTTGTATCAAATGAAAGTTCAAACTATGAAAATGAGGTAAATTTATTTGATGTTTCTGTCTCTCTTGAATAAGTAAGTAAAATAAAAAACCGGTATTATACAGAGGATATATATCCCAAAAAAATTAAAATATACAGCAACAGACTTTACTCATAAATCTGTGGCAGGAAGTCAAATGGACATAAGTTCAAAAATTGACATTTTCAAGAGAGGGGTGCAGAGTTAAACTAGTTCTTGTAAATCAGAGATATTGCCAAAATTAATTTATGAGCCATTTTGGTTATCTAATATGTTGTCAATTTTGATTAATGCCAGGCAACGGCCCAGAACATTGTGGTTAAGCAAAACAAATACGTTACTTATGTCCTTTTGATTCAGATAATTTAATAAAAACTAAGTACATGGGAATATAAAAACGACATATTTCTACTTATTCCCTCCTGATGGCAGGATGATTTCTGTTATACATAACATTTTTTGTGCAAGAGGATATAAATGTTATTAAAACAAATTCAAATTTAAATATTTATTACGTTATTACACCCATATTATTAATAATTTCATTAGTAATATTACTCAAATTCTGCATCTGAGAATATTCTATCCAAATCTGGGTGTATCTCTCAAATCCTCGTAAGTTTTTAAATTTAGATAAAACAAGCGACCATTTTCATCAATGAGAGGCATTAATTCTAACAAATTGTTCTTCTTTTTGGAATTAATTGGTAGTTGCCCAGCATAAAGTCTCAGAAGTGAGGAACTTCTAGACTGATTACTACATTTTCGCCATCTTCTTGTATAATTAATACTTTTAAACGGCTCCATATCATTTAAGGAATGCTTATATTGCACAATACCAAATTCTCCTTGTTCATACTTTAGCCAGTGAATGCTTCTTCAGCAAAATTTTTCATTTTCAGTATTGACGTGTTTAATTTGAAGGGGACCTTTAAACAAACTGGAGAAACATCGAAAATGTTTGTTTTCCATAATGAATACTTCGTATTTGTGCTCTTTCCTGTTGATCTTACCAGGTTGTACCAATCTCGTGGTAGATGAATGGGAAACGGACTATGTTTTTTATGTCTCTCAATTGATGCATGATCTACATCATACTCCATGTGTGTATATGGCCAGCTACAAGAAATTTATGCTCGATAGTTTTGAAGTAGAGTGACTCAATAACACGTGTTGGAACATTACAGACACAAAAGAATTTTAATTCTGCCAAGTGGCTGAGTAGTACACAACATGTGTGACTTCTGAAGATATGTTTTGGAGATGGTTATAAAGACAGGATGCAATTTCATTGGCACCTCTGCCTGTCACAGCTTCGTGCCACATAAAGTGTGTGGAATCTCCAGACACACAATCATGCACCGTTAGATTGTAAGTTGGCGAAGATAGAAAACTTTATCAGAAGAAATGTGAGGAGTTGGCAATACCTGAAACAGAATAATACCTTAATGTAGTTAATGAAAATGAAATTGTTTTTATTATTAGCTTCTACATTTTCTTTTTAAGTGTAAGATAATTTTCAATTCTTCAAAAATTTTTCCTTTGAATATTAGATACTATTAATGTAATTCAGTGCATGTAACTCTCAGAATAGCTAGTTTTTGATAGTATTCATAAGAATAGAATATTCAAAGAAGGATACTATCCTGGTGTATTCCGAATGTCCAGAGACTTGAACAATCTTCTTGTATACTTTTGATTAGATAAATATTTGATTTAATGTTATCTAAAATCCCTTAATAAACTTAAAAAGACTACTTAAAGTAGTTACACCGACAATATTGGAGTATAACCCTTACCTGCTGTAGATCAAACATATATACTCTGTAGGATGGATCACATTTTGTTCTTTCTTTATGTTCCTTTTTTTAGCATAAGCTAAATCTGCAGCTTCCTGGTGAGTTTTGAACTTTGTTTCTATTTCAGCTTTTTGTGAATTGTTAGCTATCTTTAGTTCCATATTCATAGTATCACATTTTGTGCATGTATCCAATTTCACTTTTTTAAATTTGATACCTGTCTTATTGAACTCTTTACTAAATATTTTGAGAGAAACCAGGTTATTTACTTTTCCACAATATAGTCGCTAGAGAGTGCTTATATATTTACATTAGATGCAAAATATTTCTTATCATAATGTCTCCGAGTATAATGAGACTCATAAACTGGAAATGAGTTTATATGGTCTTTTATCTCTTTTATTTTGCTATTAGAAGTTTTATGTAATGGTATATGTTTGCCTTTGTTATCAGGACATATCGTTCCACTAGTGTTCATAGATTTTTTGTTCAACACTGTTACGAGGATTTTCGCAGTTTCATCAAATGTGCCTAAAAAACATGACTTACATACGGGTGCCATTTATTTCTAAATTATACGTATGTGTCACATTTCTGTTTTTATTTTTAATTCCTTCACCATTTGCTTTTTTCTTCTGACAAGCCTTTTCACTAGTATTTATGAGAGAAGCACAATATACAGCTCTTTTGTCGTATGTTTGCATGGCCCAGTATTCTTTAAAAACTAACATTCTATCATTTTCATCAATTCGTTCCTTGCACCTCATACGACATTCTCTTAAAGGTTTTAGTCTTTTAGCTGCTATTAGTTTACCATTCGGTGTGGTATATACTTCTCCACTATTTTTCTTCCGTTTCCTCTCTTGTCTTAACTTAACACACCATATTCTTTCCACTGTACTTTGGTGATGTGTACTGTTATTAACATTCTGATTATCTATATTGGCTACATTGGGACCATTCTCGTCACTACTTGTATCTTCATTAGAGCTCATCAGGTAGGTAGGGGAGGGTGGGTAAGAATGAGTTGTTTTTCCTTCAAGGCGTGACATTATTCAAAATTTTACTATTATGAATACAAATTTATGTGTAACATGAGTCTGTATCTATGTGTTCCTGATATTTGGCATTTGAAAGATGATATGAAAAGCGTTCAATAGCGGCAGATGAAAATGTCTTGATAGATCATTGCGACCCATACCTCCTGATAGCAGGAGGAATGGGTCAGAAGGGATGAGTGATGCAGGAGGAATGGGTTTTTATTTAAAAAAAAAATTGGAATGCCAATAAACAAATATTTTACCATAAAGTATTGCTTTACTAAAAATAAAATATCATTTATTCTATATAAAAACAAAACGAAATTTTTCGAAACAGAGGCCACTACCAGTGAGAGTTAAACACAAAAAAAGGTTTAGAAAAAAGATTTTTAACGTAATTTTTTATAATCATTAAAATCTACATCAAAATATAGAACTGAAAATATTCTACTGCTCCCACCAGATTTGCAAGGTGAAGGAAGCTTTAAAACAACATCTTGTTTTTGGACACAAGAAATATGGGGGACAGCTGGGAAAATAAAGCCATTTCTTTTTCTTCGAAGAAAACTTAGTTCATATTCATCCTCAAGTTCTTTTTCAACTCTGCCTATATAATGTACGAGGGTCGTTTTGGAGCAAAACTTAACCAGAAGAAAGTCTCGTTCTTCTACATTTTTTGCCGAATAATCAAAATCTTTTTCCAGAGGTTCAAGGACAAAGTCACTTTCACTTGAATTATCTGCTTTAAATGATTCTTCTGACTCACTTGTACTATCATCTATGGCTTTAGATGTAGTTGCAACAGTTCTCGGTTTCCTGGCATGTTTTATTAAATTTTTATTTCAGACTTTTCTTCATCCAGTAAACGCAACTTAACCTTTTTTGCCTCTATTTCTTCCTTTTCGGGCGTATCGGTCATTATTCTGGTACGTCCCGGTTTTCTTCCACCTTTAAAGATTTTCTAGAAATAATAAATGAGTTGATGATAAATTTGTTTTTTTTTTGAAAATACTCACTTGAAGACTTGTTGAAGGAGGTGGAGTTTTTAGCCTTAGAAATGGAGGTTCAGGGCTGGTGTGTTGCACTTGAGCAGCCTCATTCTGTAATGGGCGATCCGTAACAGAAGCCATATTCCAGTACGTTCAAAGCCTTTCATAATATTGTTTTTGCTGAAGGCTTGAACAAATGCGTTTTCAAGGGTCTATATACTGCCACATCTAAAGGCTGCAGACGGTGGCTTGAATGAGGAGGAAAAGTGATGAGATGTACACCAGAATTCCTTGCTGCATTGATTACTTCAATTGAGACACGGCTGTCGTGATTATCTAAAAATAAAACAGCGGACTTTTCCTTGGAACACCTGGCATGTTCAACAAAATGATTAAAAACTTTGATAAAATTTTCGGTTGTCATCCATCCACTGCTGTGTCCCAATATCAAACTATTAGTGGGTGATGAATGCCCTATAATCTCTACATGTCTTTCACGCGGAAAAATATATGCAGGTGGAACTGTGTTACCAGCGACGTTAATGAAGCAACACAGTGTTACTAGCTGGCCTCTCTCTCTAGAAGTAACTTGGCCAACTTGCTTTAGGCATTTCTTTGCTAGCACCTTTTGTGGCTTATGCACAGTAGTCAAGCCCGTTTCATCGCAGTTCCAAATGTCTGCAGCACTGATTGTAAAACGTTCATAAACATTTTGCACATTATCAAAAAATTGGCCGATATTATGCTTATTGAAGCTTGTCGACCTACTCAGACTAGTTGCCTCTGGTGTCCGCAAACTAAGATTAGGGTTTCTTCTGAGGAATCCAAATAGCCACTCTTGTCCTGCCTTTTCCTCTTCGTCCTATTTATTAGGAATGTTGAGATTAAGAGCCTTAGCATATTTATATGCCAATTTCCTGGTGTCGGTTGAGGTAAGACCGTAATGCATTCTTGAGCACTTTTGTAAATAGTTAGCCATCATCTGCTCTTGTTCAGCTGAGAAAATTTGCCGAACTGTCAAATTTGGTTTCCACTCAAGTGATTCATTATCTGCAAGCACTCTTGCACGAGCAACATGTCTTTGTAATGTAGAAAAAGGAATGCTGAAGTTTCTAGCTACTTCTTTTATGGAAGAACCGTTGTTCACTTCTTCGACCGCAGCCTTAATTTCCTCAGAACTTTTTCGAACACGTCCTGTCTTTTTAACCCAAATCCTAGGCATCTGCTCAACGAAAAAAAAATATATATATCAGCAGGAGGAATGGGTCGCTAATTGTTAGGAGGAATGGGTCGTCTCAATCCTCCACCAAGCCAGCGACCCAATCCTCCTGCGTTCATCCTTCAGTAAACAAACACGTGCACTGAGAAATTCAGATTAGGTAATGATAATTCAATAGTGGAATTTAGAAGGCGATAGGGCATGCCTTATAAGAAAAAAATACTTGCCTGACTAATGTTAAACATGAACGAAAATATTACAAATTAAAGTAAATCGAAAATATTTACCTTAACGATCCAAATACACACGTGTCTCGATAACAAATGATACTCTACTTCAACGATGTTCGAACAAACGTCAACTCTAGCTCCCAAGTACCGCCACCTATTGATCAATAGCCATTCCAAATATGGCTCGTTCTAGAAAATTAAATAAGGCATACCCATTCCTCCTGCGACCCATTCCTACCCACTCTCCCCTACATATGTAGCATCATTGCAGGTATCAGCGTTATCACTTTCAAAAACATATTCTATGCTCTCGGTTTCCTTATTGATATTATTGAGGTTATTATTGCAGGTATCATCCTTCTTACTTTCAAAAACATATTCTATGCTACCGGTTTCCTCATTGTTATTATCGAGATTATTATTGCAGGTATCATCCTTCTTACTTTCAAAAACATATTCTATGCTACCGGTTTCCTTATTGTTATTATCGAGATTATTATTTTGTCGTGTATCATTCGGGCATCATCCCTACTTGGAAAATTTGATAGAAAAATATGTTCTACTATAATATTACTACTTGCTGTCACATCTTGAAGGATGTTACTATTAAATAGAATATTAGCATTATTTGGTTCACAATTTTCACCAATAATTTGAAATTCGTTTTCAGGAAGAAATTGATATCCAATGAGAAAAATATCACTTTCTTGATCAACACACTCCATAACTGGGCCTGTAAATTATTTATTTCGTAATAAAACAGCTTATGGTAAACTTTAGAACATGTATCTCAAAAACCATCTGGTCGAATTTGATAAAACTTTTTTTAGTAATACACCATAAAATACACACACTCTTTTAGTAACTTAAAAAAACAGATGCCTTAATTTGATGTAATCAGGTTTAACTGATTTAACAAAAGATTAAAGTAAAATATTGTTTTACTTAATAACTTTAACACCTTGTATCTCAAAAACAAAGGTTTAAAACATACAAGTTTATATGAATATTTCTTTTAATTTTTTTTAGTTCTTTCAGATTAAAATCTGACATACCCTGTAGGTCAGATAATCCAAATTCCAAGTTTATGTTTCATTAAAATTTAATAAAGAAGTATGCCAATGCAAGTGAGACACCCATTACAAAAATTATTTGAATAACAATAATTATTACTATTTCAGTGTTTTAGTTTCTTCATTTCACATATTGCCTGTTATTCAATTGGCATTCTACATAATTCTTAAGAAATATATTTTGTTTATACATTGCTTAGTGAATCACTAGGCAATATTTTAAGTATATGTCATATACTTAAAATATTTATTTTCTGTAGCGGGGGATAAAGGCTTTTTAAAAGGTTTCTTTGTTAAAACATTTCGTGAATTGAATATATCGAATAGGTTGTTAAACTGCCTACAAAATATAGCAGTACTTTCCGAATTGTAAAATTGCGGCAACTTGAAATCTAAATTTAAAAAGTCAAGTGCTTCTGCAACACTTTTGCTAAGTGTATGTACAGCAAGTGACACCTTCATTTTTTCACGTATCCTGTGTGCTGTTCACTATTTTGGAATTCACACAACATTTCTAAATACTTCCAAGAAATAGTATTTCCTTCACCATCCTCCAAAATTTTTTGATCGTCAAGAGAATTGCGTACTAATTTGATCATATGGCACGGGTCAAGGAAGATGTAAACTTTTTCGTTCGTAATTGGATGAATAAAATAACTTTGCAGATTCGTTACAGCTAAATTCGCTCCTAATAAATTTGCCATTGAAATGTTTGATGGAGCTCCATCGAATATTACAGATGTCACAGTTACAGAACTCTGATAGACAAATTCTAGGCAGTTTGTGACAAGAGTAGCCTTTTCACTACTAGTTGAATCATTTGTTAAAAAGTAACCCACAGGTATCTTCAAGCTACTATTTAAAGCAATCAACATAAATACTAGCACCTCTTTGGCTTCTTCCAATTCTTCGTTATCTATACCTAACCCCAAATCTACATAACCATATGTTTTTCTTCCGTCCCACTCGATTTTCTTTCTGATAGACATTCCGTCTAATACCAAATTACAAAGTATTTTGTTATCCTTCTGGGCAGCATTCTTTCATGAAGCCTGGTGAAGCGTCAATAGTTGAATACCATTTACAAAGAGTTCTGGTATGCAGTAGTGCATTAGCAAATACACGACGAACATAATTGTAGGCCTTCCTTGAATAAAAGTTTAGAGTTAATGCAAACTGTCGAAGTTCGGGAGGGTACTGCCTTGTTGTTTTGATTTCATCACTCGACTAAAAAGTTGTTTAGCTGATTCAGCAACTGAACTCTGAAACGTAAAAAAAAATTGCCATTGCCAAAAAAGTGACATCCTGTCAATGAATTAAATATGACAATACCTACTTGAAAAATGTTCACCTTTTATGTAAAAGTTTTTATTGTCATTGTCGATATTTAACTTCAAATAATTTTAATTTTTATAATAATTTTTATAGTTAGATATTTGATTCAACTTAAAGGAGACCACCTGAAGAAGCAATCCTAAAAATGCAGAAATAGGTCAGATCTCATCTATTGTGGTTGAATTTGTCGTGTTCCCACTGCCAAAAAAGTGAAGTTAGATTTTTATAGAGTGAGTAAATTAGATTATTTTCTTTAGATAATTATTGAATAAAGCTTTGTCTGTGGAATTGTTCATTAGCATACCTAGATGTTTGGTATCAGAGAACATACATATGACTTCATTGATAGGAATTGTAGGAGATTTGATTTATATTAGCTTAAAATACCTTTCTAAAACAGTAAAAAATGTTACAAAAGCTAATAATAAGGAATATATGGGTAGATATTGTGGGTGTAATTCAACGCAGGTTGGGGCTTTTGTCCACTGAGTAGTTAGTTTCACACAATATTATTAATACCTAAAAATATCGAAAATTTAATATCAATAGACACAATAATTAACAAGCACTTTGTTTACTTTGGTACTAAATGTGAGAAGAGATTTAATATTAGATTAGATAGAGATTATATTAGATAGAATATGATATTGTGTGAGAAAGAACTAATTAGATTTATCTCCGTTTACGCATTGAAGAAGAATTGTGCCTGCGGAGATGAATATACTTATTCTCATATACACATTTTTTAAAATTATTTCCTGTCGCACAATTTTTTTAAACATAAAGCATATAGTTTAAAGTTGTACCCCTTTATAAATTTTTCGAATGAGAAACTTGAATAGGAACTTATCTCAATTACCGCATTTTTAGACTTATACCCGTTTACCCGCTCATGTGATGAAAGGGGTCGTGTAGTTTTTAAAATTTCGACGTCAGTGGAAGAAATAATAGCATTGTTGTCACTATAACTACTGTCTTGGAATAGACGATGTACTTCAAGATAATATTACTTATGCCATCTTTTCAAACATAAAGATTCCTTATAAAGAGATGAGTCTAATTTTATTCTAGCAGCAAATAGATGACAACATGGTAACAAACATAAAGATTCCTCATAAAGAGGTAAGTCTAATTTTATTCTAGCAGCAAATAGATGACGACATGGTAACTGCATCGATTTCCTGAATAAGCATTCACATGTAGAACTGCTACATATCTTCACTGTGTCTATATTGAAGTAGCCCTGTTGCCAAAACATCTAAATTCAGACACGTTTTTTTGGCTTTATTTAATTTGTTCTCTACAATTCTGTAGGTATAATTTGTCAGTAACTGGGAATATTGCATGTAAACTCTGTTCTTATTATGAAGTATTGGTACTTTGTGAATCAAAGTTGCTGCTTTATGATCTCATTCATTTCGTTCAACGCTAAGGTCAATGAACAGTTTAATAATAAATTCTTTGAGACTGCTATACTTCTTCACAATCGACTTGATTTTGTTATTCAGTGATTCTACTTGATTATTGGTACTATTCAAAAAATTGCCACATTGACACGTGAAACCTATAAACCCATTGATCCTAATAAACCCCTAATAGGATGCCAGTTTTTATTATAATAGCCCATTACAGTGTGAGGAAACTCTTTTTTCATGTCTTCATAGATATCATATTCATCAGAGGTTCTTGAATAACTAATTTTTTGAATCAGTTCTCTAGCTACTGTTTCCTCCGGGGCAGTAATACCCAGTTTTCTACTAGTAATTTCTCTTTTAAAGATTTGATGAGTATGAAAAAAACAGATTAATTGTTGGCTGTCATGGAAATGACTTTTAATTACTTGTCTTTCATTCAAATCCTTATCTGTCATTATTATTTTAACTTTTTCGTTAGCTAAGTTTCGTTCTTTGAATGTATGTATTGAATGTATCTGTAGTATTCCTGAAAAATTCGTTTTTTCATAGTTGCATCTTGGAAAAACAAACTTATAAAATTTTTCTCAGAATCTGCCAATAAATCCACTTGGAGAAGTTTTATGCATTCTTCTAGATTGCTATTTTTAGTTTTTACATTCGTATTTATTCTCATTAAATTGGAAAGATCTCTCAATAAAATAATTTGACCCGTAGAATTTTGTAAAGTAGAAAGTACTAATTTTTTATTTGCTTGAAGTGTGATAAATTTTTAGCTTCTCTTCTATAATTAGTTGAAAGTTTTCTTCTCTGTGGCAAATGTTTGAAACTCCTTCAAATAAACAAATTTAGCCTTTTTTAAATAATTTAAAAATAATATAAAATTCATTACTCAATATTTAAAGGATAAATATGGTTTCGTTCATATTCTTGATTTGGAAACATTTTCCGTCTTCAGTTAACTTTAGATCAATATGCGCTTCACAACCTTGTTTGAAGGAATTAGAAGGCAAAGTAAAGTCTACTTATACATTGATTTTAAAACATTAACAATGATAAACTATACAGGTCTTTCACGTACCGGGTGATTAATTAACAGAGGACGCAGGCCATTCATATCTCAGAAACTACTGGTTTCTGGTCCTGACCGCGGTCACCGATTCTAACTATAACGCGAGGGGATAACCGCTCTGTATAATTAAAAATATTTTTTGGTTATGCACCCCATAATTTCTAGCAACTTTCGCTTGAAAAAAACGTTCTCTTTAATTTATAATTTTTGCCATTTAAGGGGGTCATGTCGCCACAATGCCGATGCAACCTTGCTTCTGGAAACGATTTTATTTAAATCGATTCCATTGTGTTCCAGGAATGTTTCAACAGCATTTGCTATATCTTCCACACGAGTTTGCCTTGAGAGCGATAGTAATCCTAGCAGATCTTCTTTTGGGCCTTGGGACGACGTATACCTGACGAAAAGGGCAACTTGTGCCGTGTCTTTTATGTCGCAAGACTCATATATAGCAAGTGATAAGGCAGAAGCATGTCTTCCACTTGCATATGTGTTACATTTGAAGACATTTTAGCAGTTCTATCTTGTACTGTTTTAGCAGATAATGTCAAATTTGTCATGATTTCTACTTTATTTTTGAAATCATGAAACAGTTTTTTAGATGCACGTATTTGTAATTTCTATGGATACTGCAAAGCTTTCCAGATTTACATTATTTACTGCGAGCTAGGTATGTTTTGTAGTGATGTGTCTCTCCAAATTTGACTTCTTATTGTGTGCCAGTTTTTCGTGGCAGATTAGACAAGTCGGAAGGCCAGCTGTGTTGCATATGAACGCACACGACTCCGTCCAATCCTGATTGAATTATCGATTTTCTTCTTTAGTTCTTCTCTTTTTTTACCAGATGTCATGGCGGCGGAGATGAAACGGCGGAGGAATGGCCATAAATATAAACAATATATTTACCGTTATTACTTCGTTAACACAATAGTCAAAACGATGTATGCACTTAATCATTATTACAACGCTAATTTTTAGTTTAAATAATTATTAATTATATGGTTTTTTAAAAATAATAACACCTTCAAGGTTATATGTCAAACAGTAGTAATTTGGTTGTCCTTGGCAATTCCTATTGACTTAAAAAAACAGTACATAATTGGATAAAACCAAATATGTAATTCAATTCTGTTTCTGATTTTATTATATTGTATGCGTACATATCTTTGAGAATATAATTCGCTTCTAAATCGTCTTCTTTTTGAAACAACGAGCGAATGAATGAACTATAGTGACGATACAGTCAAGGCACTTGTGAAGACGCTCAAAAACCCCAAGCGAATAAATTAACACATATCGATGGCTTATTTGCAATAAGGCGTAACCCCAACCAGGCTAAGTTTTCAGGACGGACAAAAAACGTGTTAAAAATAAAAGCGTAAAACATTATATTAAGATTTGGATTTACACATTTTTAATGGTTATATTTTACATAATTTTATGTTCAATTTGTTGATTTAGATTATAAGTAAAAAAATGGTAGTATAAATAAAAAATGGTTAGTGAATTAAACAACTATTTATTTAAAAATAAAATGCATTTTTTGAATCTGACAACTGTAAAACTTATTACTTATAAAATGACAATAACAACTATTAAATTATTATTCAGAAAAATGAGGAAGAGAATCATAAAATCCGTGTGTATCCGTTGTCAAATATTGTTTAAGTTGTAGATGTAACCATTTACAATTTTTTATTTTTATTCTGTCTGAACAGCGTCGTAAATGATTTTTTTTTTTTAATTATTTTGTTTCGGTCTGTGTGGTAGCTCTTTATAGTTATCATTAAAACTTATTTTATTAATATATTTTACCTTCTGGTGTATATTTTAAAGCTCTAAGGTCGGTAACTGTAGAATCATTAGTACTTCTTCCTGGTCGGATAGAATTACACACAAAAGAAGATTTATCATTATAGTTAAGAATGTTAAATAACAGACATCCAATGGGGCTGGACTTATTCGAGCTTCTCATATAACAGAAATATATTCGCTAGGAAGCTTTACTGTTCTGTTTTTTAATTTCCTTTCAATTAAGACATGAACAGAGCACACTCCATTTGAGTGTGACCCTTTTCCAAATATTTTTGCTCTATAATTACATTTTCCTCTACTGAAAAATGCAATAGAGCATTTGACAAAACTGCGTTGCGATTTTGATAACAGCAACCATCAGAAAATATAATTATTAAAGTTTATACCAAACCTTCCAAAGCTTCTTTTTTATTTTTTGTTTTTTTCTAGCCTTGCTTTATCTTTTTTTGTTAAATGCAAATTATATTCTCCTTCTGACATTTGCTTAACTTTAAAAGCGTAGTAAACGTCGTATTTATCTTTTCTAGGCTTAAAAATTGCCAACTTCATTTCACCGAACATGATACTAAACGGAAAAATAGTGTAAGCTTCTACTTTGTCCTGTAGACATTTCTCTTTATAGAGATAATATAGCTGAACTTTGGTCTTAAGGGAATATTCTAAATAAGCCTTAGTAACTGCTCTGCAGTAATGTGATGGTTGTGTTGATAAACAAATTAAATGGTTTTTCTTTCTTTCTGGTTTTCGTGATTTTGCTTTGGATTTGTTATTCTGGTTGTATTCTCTATTATTCCTGATGGACTTCTTTTGACCCATGAGTGTACCATTTTTTCCTTAAGACCTAATGTTCCTAAAAACATTAGTTTACATACCTTCACTTCCTCGTTTCCTACTTTCAAATGATAAACAAATGTACCCGATCTTCTGGATGGACCAGATGTATAACAGCGTTTTTTGGGAACATTATCTATCAAAGAGCAAACATATACCTTTTTTTCATCCCAAGATAAAATTTGCAGAAGATATTTTCTGAATCCTCCTTTGACACATTGGTGCAATACCTATTATTCTTCAGACAGTAGTTTGAGTCACAAAGTTTTTGTTGTCTAGAAGTTTGTCATGACTTATCTTGCCATCTTTATTCCTGGTATATCCCAAATATGTAAGTCCCTTAATTCTTTTGGTCTTATTCTTATTTCGCTTCCAGCTCTCTAGGCATGCTCTCTTAGATCTTGTTCAACATCGTCTGTTGATGTGAGTTCTTGAGTAGCATAGAGATTAGTTTGTTCTACCATCATTTCCAGAATCTCATTATCGACGAATAGGGAATAAAATTCAGAGATATCGGCATGCACTAAAACTGCTGTGTATCCTGGTTTTATACCAGGTCGTTCATTGTAGGGAAAAATCTAGTGACCACCTTTAGGATCGGTCCACAAATTCCCCAATGAAATCTGAGAGTCATTTTGAGAATTTTCGCTTTCGTATTCCATGCCATTTGAATTCTGAGTTTCTGGATTATTATTATTTTCTGCATTTATTGTTTGACTAACAAAAGCACGATTCCCGCCTGATAAGAGATCTTCAGTAGCATTTTCGACAACCTCATCTGTCGTGGGACCTTCAATAGAATCATCGATATCTTCGCCTGGCGATAGATCTTCATCGCTAACAGTATATGTAGGATCTTGAAGTGAATCTGATGTTGCATATGGATCCGAGTCATTATCACTAGACTCTATAATAATAAATATTAATAACTACCTGTTATAAATATGGTATAGTTTACCTCACCTTCTTCAGAAAACTGATTTTTATTATTTAGGACCATTTCAACCATGCGGCGTGAACGTTCACTCATTTTGCAATACAATACAAGTATATAAGGTTATACCGACAAACACAACCGCCACCCGTAAGAGCACAATACCAAATGAATAAGTCGGTCAACAAGTCTCAACCCGAATTGGTGACCACTCCGATGACCGCTATGTAACGGGGGGGTTCACGTCAGACAGTGTCGAAGCGGTCACTTGTGACCGACCACTTTTTTTATTAAAAAATTTTGCTGATTAGAAAAAAACTTCACTAGGACACTTTGGGATATGTATTAGATACAAAAATACGAAAAAACGCTTCTGGTACATGAGGACATTTTTTCGAAAAGTACTCTGGTATCGAAAGTGTTAAAACTGATCCTAAAACCCTAGAATAAAAAAAATAGTATCAATTAGGTACCACTTCTATAGTGTTAATTTTTTGTACAACTCACCTTCTGTTGAAGGGTTTGGATTACCGGAAAAAAATTGCATAACACAAAATTGTTGGTGATAACAAATCTGGCATAAAGACTTTGTTAAGCGTAGGTGGCTTCTTTAGATCCCATAAAAATGGGACGTTCTCTGTTTTACTCAAGGAGAAGTAGAGGCCATTTTTGTGGTTTTAATTCCATCGATTTTTTAAAATAAAATGTTGGTTGTCTATACTATGAAATATTTAGGGCCAGCTGATTAAAAACAACAACCAGGAAAACACGATTTTAGGAAAACAAGAAACTGTGTATGTGCATTCAGAAAAAGAAATGTAGGGGAGGATGGGGGAATAAGAAACATAAAATAATCGTCCTAGTCTTAGTTGTGAAGATACACCTCTATTATTTTTTTATGGTATATACCTCACGTGAGAGTATGCATTGGAGGGCACAAATTTATTATCATCAAATATATATCTCAAACCCGTATTTGTTTCTTATTACCCCAGGTAAAAGTTTCTTATTTCCCCATTGGTGGTAATAAGAAACGACCACGTTACTTCCCATATATCAACAGTTTAAATTCAACCGGGGCATTAGAATACAGTACTAGACTGTATCTTATTACCATGAATTTTTTTCTGAGATTTGATTTTTTTGCTATTTTTTCCACCTGGAATATCCTGCGGATTCAGTTGATTTGGAGAAACTGGGGCAGAAAATGTTGGATAACGTTGAGACTGCTCCTCGGTTGGAAGGACAGATTCAGCATTATTTTCAGCTTCCCTAAACCTTTCAAATTTTATTGGGTCATAGGCGGTCTCTGGGAACCTATTAAAGTTAACAGGAAAGAGTCCAGTGGATTGAAAACCTGACCTTAGGTTCCGGGACTTGAAAGACTCCTCCCACAGAGTACCAATAAGCTCAGCAAACTGTGCTTTTGTCAACAATTTCCCAGGATACTTTCTGTTATGCTCAATAAGAAGCTGATTCTAATCTGTTTGCATAGTCTTGAACACTGTCTTGTCAAGAGGCTGAATGAAATGACTAACGTTTGGTGGAAATTTAACAAGTACGACGTCATTTTAGTGTGCAAGTTTTACTACCTTGTAACTGATATGAAAAATAACTCCATCAAAAAACAAGATAACCTTCTTTTGTCTTTGCTCTTTGGGAGGAATAAAAAGTAAAAACAATTCTGTGAATCATTTGACAAATAAATTTCCATCCATCCAACCGTTTTCTTGAACAGCATAGCACGTACCAGGGTATTCATGTTGTGGCATCCATGTAGACCACATCTGCTTCCCTGTGAAAATAATAAAGGGTGGAAGTTTTGTCCCATCGGCAGCTCCACAGGCTAACACTGTTGTGTTAGTTTTCCCTGTTCCCGCAATATTTCTTGAAATTCTTTTAACCCCCTTTTCGGCCATGATTTTCATATCCCTCGGATCATGAGAAAAGGAGGTCTCATCACAGTTAAACAGGAGACCACCATCTTGAGGGTCAATGTCCTGTTCATTGTAAATGTTTGCAATGTCATCATAAAATTATCTTATGACGAAAGAGTTTCACCTTTTCTTATAGGTTATGTTCTATTCTATGTTTTAAAACTACTCGACACTTTTTTAATGTTTCTTCCGTGAAAAGTATTAAATTTACATCAGAATATTTACAAAAAACACAATTTGATGGAGAAGCCATTATATTTTTTTAAATACTGCAAATTTTTTTTTTTGTCACGCACGTTGTTACTGAAATCACAGCTCACTCAACGGACACAGTAAATCACTGAATACTTTAGTCGACCCGAAGAGGGCCTTGACATCGCAATCTGTCTCACTCAATCTCATGCGCGTAGATTATGCCCTCGCGCTCCTACCCACAGAGGCATTAAAATTGAATTTAGGGGATGATTGGCCCCTTGGATCGGTCTGTCTTCTTGTAAAAGGTTTTAAAATAGTTGTCTGGTGGACATATATAAAAATGGAGCATCAGAATTTACGTGAAGTTAAGTAATTATTTTGGGAGCTTTAAAGTGTCTGCAAAGCAATACGGCCGACGGAAAGTGTCTGGGAGTACTGGCGACTTATTTTTAAGGATATTGCCTAAAATATACGTAAAAATCAGCTTGGAGAATTTACGTGAGGTAAGTAATGTTTTTATGTACCTTGATTACCTGATACCTGAAAATTGGCCGTCTAAGCAAGCTAGCAGGTAGGCAAACGTTATTAGTACATACTAACACTTCTCAATCGTCCAGATTTCCTTCGTCAGAAAATACGTGACGTCTGGTGGTCCTGGAATCTTACTCTATTATAGACAGCTCAGGATGGCGAGCCAGGATGCCACGAAACCAATCGTCACCGGGAGATTTCCCATCTTTCCATCTTGTAACTATTTTCTCTTGTTCAATGAACTGCGACACAAGTGTACCGAGCGAGGTCTCCTTCATATTTGTCACTAAGTTCAGGCTTTCGCTCACCAGCCACTTTCACATTATCTGGTTTTTTTATATTGCTTAGAAAGCGTCCCAAATGGCACTTCATAACGTTCTGCCGCACCACGTAATGATAAACCTCTTCGAACTGCAGATACAGCTTCAACCATACGTTCAGAGTTACAGGTAACCATAATTCCTTTCTTTTTGTAATTTCAAGGCATTTTCACGCAATGGGGTCAATCTACAACCAAATAAACTATGTCATTTAATGCTCCACTAATGTGTCTTATTGCCCCACTAGAATGTTTCTTATTGCCCCATCAAAATGAACAATTGGGATAATAAGAAACATGTCCATTCTGGCGTCTGTATTTGTGACAATAAAATCTGGAAAAAACTAAAATAAAGACTTTTTAACCGCCTACCAGCGCATGTATCAAAACTACGAATAAAAATATTTCCTAGGACAAAAAAAATGTTATCTGGACGCACCACTTTGAGCTGATAAAGTTTAAGACAAACATAGTTTGTCTGTTAAAAAAAATTATAAAACTAACAGCAAAGCGCAAAAAAAAATTGCATTTGTAGTCGAAGGGTCTTAGTACCTTGTGCTTTTTTTTTCAGATTTTTTTGAACAAAAAAAAGTAAAAACAAAAAAATCTCTTATCTCTGTTTCTTATTCCCCCATCCTCCCCTAAATTGAGACGAAAGCGGCTAGTGACACGCAATAGAAAATATCTGGAAATGTGGTAACATTAGTAATATTAAGTATATAAATACTAATATAAAATGCTAAGCATGTAAACCATAATCGTAGCATTTTAAATGCTACAAGCGATATCGCCTTTCGTTATAATTTTGTTAAAGAAAGGCGTTTCTCTACTGAAGTATACGATGGTTTCAGACAAACTCCTTGCAAAATCAGTATTGCAATAAACATTTTTATTTTTGTCATTTTCCACTTACGAACTCTAGATTTGGGTTCGATATTCATATGATTTTGGAAAATAAACTAAGTCGCGTATCTACAATTACAAAGTACAATTATGAAATGAGAATTATAGAGTTATTAGAAAATAAATATTAGTTGTTTGTTTCATCGACGATTGTATTTGTAATAGTCATCGAAAAATAATTCAAATATTTGTAATATTATCATTCGGATCGTCAATCGTAGCTTGTACATCAGAATTTGCAGTAAAGGGAAAGTAAAGCCTAGAAATTCCTTTTTCCATCCAAGGGGCATCTGAGAAAATATCTTCAACATCAGACTCCTCGGGCGAAGATATTCGAAGTATCCATTAACAAACCCACCCAAAATGGAATCGCAAATATGTTCGTATTAAACATAGTAACATGATTATATATACGCGGATATATTCGTCATATCCAGTTAAGGGGTTTTAAAAGTTTTTTTACAATCTTGTCTTGTTATTCACCGGTCAATTAGGGAGGAGATAACTATTTTTGTTTGCTTCCAGTCCATATTAGTCCAAAACTTCTGATACTGAACCAGTCTTTCATTTTTGATTTTGTTACAAAATCTTTTACTAAACTTTTTGCAAAATTCTGAATTACATGGCCCTTTTATTTTTCTTGCGTTTGTGTCGTGAAACACTTTGCTGCTGTTTGCTAATATTCTATATCTCTGGTATTCTTGGCCTTTCATTCTTAGCTCTCTGTTCTTGTTAACTTTCCAATGGTTTGAATCTGCCTTATTTGTTCTTTTCAATTTTGACTTAACTAGTCTGGCCAACGGTAGTAAATATTCAGAATTACTATCACCATCCTTTTTATCTTCTGGGGTATTGCTGGCCCTATGTAGTATTTCATTTTTATCTATCATTGGTTGTTCCAGGATCTCAGTTACTTGTTGAATATGATTAACGTTAACATCGCTTAAGTTACATACTTAATGTGAAATATTTTTATCTTTGGGTTCATTTACACATATTTCTTGTTTAACAATCATTGTTACCGGCAGTTTAATTGTTCACCAAAAAGTGATATTTCTTCAGCTCCATAGGAAAATTGTTGGTTTTTATCTGCAAATCAGTTTTCCTATTACAGTCCGTTACTGATATTAATCCTGACTGCATATCATCCCAAATATTAATATTAATTTCTAATTTACTGGTCTTGGGCTGTTGAATTCTGACCATCACATTTTTGGATATTGTGATATTGACTTGAAAGTACTGATTTAGAAAAACTTGAATAAATATATTTTAATCTTTTGGACTACAGCAAGACAATAAAAAAATAATAAACCACTATTAGTGGGATAACTGTTTCCAAATCACATACTCCTATGCTCATTCTACTGAGAGGAAAGAGTGAAATACGAAATAATAATATTCTAATAGAATTTCTCATACTCAAAAACATATCTTGACCTGTATAATAATCTACAATAACAGTTTATGGGAAATAAGTAAATTAGGTGTATTTTTTACTTTTACAATTACCACAATAACATTTCCATGATCCAAACTAACAAAACCTCTTACTTTGTTAACAAAAAAACATACCAATGCAAAAAGCAATAATAAAAGTCCATGATTTCATCGTCCTTGTCATCCATCTTCTTTATTTTATTTATATAATTTTTCTTTTTGAAAACTCAATAAACAAACCAATGTGTTGTTCGAGCAGCTACCTATATTGCACTGAGAAAATGTCGTATGTCACTTGCACGTGTCAATTTCCCGCCAAAATACTACGTGTCTCCAGAATTTTACAATGTGATGGAGAAGAGTTATTTTGTTTTGTTCTGATATACGAGGTATTGCTTGACACTGATTTTAGACGTTTATATTTGTCTTGGAGATACGAGCTATTGAAATCTGCTAGATATATGAGTGTACATTGATTTGAAAGAATAAACTAATTTTCAGTAAAAATGGAGATACGAAATATTGTTTCTTAAGCGTCGAGATTAGGTTAATTTTTACGCATTTGAAGGTCCTTGAGAGCAGTTCATTTTATACATCTGCTAGATTGAATTTCCTTGATGGTTAGTATACGAAGTTCTTGGGGTTTTAAAATCATTGTATGTCATTGGAATGACCTTATAAAGTAATTTTTTTCGAGCTAAACTAATCACTGGATGCAACTGAGAAGGCGTGAATATACCAGCTGTGAAATTTTTTTAGAGATTGCGTTATGCGGAGAATCGCCTTCATTTTGTCCATGATTAATTTCGAAGTAGTGTAGGGTAATTTTTGTAAGTGATGGAAATTCATTAACTGTATACAACAGCATTACTGTAAAGATTGAGTTTTTATTTTGCCTATAGCATCCATCTGCAAAAAAGTTTGCTCTAACTGTTTTTTGTTTTTCACTGAAGATCTCTTGAAAATGCAGGTAGCAATTTCCGAAGAGTCTCTTCTACTAATAGTAAATGTAAAAATGTGTTCATTGGAACAGTCTTCGTTTTTATCGTCAGAGCAGGGCACATTTGCGACACCGTCAGTTGTTGGTTGTTTAAACGTTTGCTTTAGTTTAGTTAGCGGCACATCATCTAATGAATCAAAACTATCCGAGTTCCAAATCGTTATCTGAATACCCAGAACTTTACCATAATATCACTTATGAACGTAATACATTTTTACAACGCACCCTATTATTAAATGTTTATATTTTACAGTTCGTAATTCATTGACAGATACCACATTACATCCATTATTTAAATCTTTAAACACAAACCGCAGTAACATAGGCCTACATTACACCGTGAACACATAGATTTGTTAGATTGGGTTTAGTAGTATCTTGTGCTGGACATAAAAATTTGTTACAGGATTCATGTGCATACTATGAGTTTTAGTTTCACATGTATCGTCACCTTAATACTTATTTGTTCAATATCCACTTTTTGTAAGTTTTAGGTAATCCCCACTAAAGTTGTAAGATTGATATCTTTGCAAGGTTAAGTTTTTGAGACATATGAGTCTTTCTATAATTTGTAATAATATTCAATGTAGTTATGTGTAAATCGGTGTTTAATTAACTAAATTGGTTACAAAGAAAATCACTTTTCTATTTGCATATTGAACAACATTTCAAAAATAAAGTGAATGCATTTTTAGGACATTATTAGGATAATTATTATTATATTCAATATGCATATTCTAAAAATGAGTTTTTAAAATGTATTGCGGAAAAGGGGCTTAAAAAGATTAAAAGGTTAAAAAAATGATTGAGACACTTTTTAAATCAAAATTATATATAATAAGAAATAAACGAGTACATGCGATTTTTACAGTATTATTTATAAACAAAACTCAGTACAAATAAACAAAAATCTCTCTATCTTCTTATTAAAGCAAAAATTATTACATTTTTAATATTGCCATATAGGAAGCAACATCTGCTTCATCTTGCATAAATTTTCAGGCTTTCTTTAAATGTTTTATTTTTTTTTCTTAATTTTGTTGGTTTTTGGGATGATGTAGATCAATATTTTTTTAGCTCTTGGTTTTAATTCCCAAGCAGCACCAAATGGTTTATTAAACGTTTTGATTTCGTTTATACGAGTAGTATATATAACGCTTACCGCAACATATATTTAACGTTCGAATGTCCGCGCACAAAACGTGTATATTTCGTATATTATATATTAGATATATACGATTACGAAAAACGTATATATTGTATCATATATAAAATATGTACGTTTAAAAATGGTATGCATATGGCATACAGTATTGTACATATATACATCCAAAAAACGTATATATTTCATATATTATGTATTAGAAATATACGATTATGGAAAACGTATATATTTGTTGTATCATATGTTAAATATATGCGTTTATATAAAAGCGAAAATAAACGTTTTTAGTATTAGTATATATAGCGTGGTTTTGAATTTTTTGCTTAATTCAATAAGGCTACAAATCTTTCTCAATTTGAGATATACGAAAGTGTAAAGAAAAATTTTTTAAATTTTTAGAAAATTCAACATACTTAATTAACCATATGTTTCGAAAACTCTTGAGAATAGACTTAAGAACACTCTTGAGAAAATACTGTGTAGTATAGTCTTTCCTCACGAGTTTATAAATATTGTTAGAAAAATAAATTTTCACTGATTTTATTCCAAAAATTACAATACAAGAAAAACTTCTTAAAAATCGTTTCTTCTCCTAGATAAAAATTTTTACACACTCCTTGTTCCTTCTTCTTCTTCCATTTTTTTGCGCCCACAAGTTCGGTCCCCTGGCACCGCAGAACAGCCCGCGCTATTCAAACTCGAGTGCCGCGGTACTCGGCTGTCCGAATGTATTTCTGGTTGCCGCTCTCCATACGAAGCCACGGCCTCGGCGCCCATAAGTTGGCAACAATATTTTGAAATTTTAAAAAATTATTTTCAGTTTTGTATATCTTTCAAAATAGAAAAGATACGGAACCTCGTTAGATCAAGCAAAATTACGCTATAAAAAACACATAACACACTTGATTTAATGGCACTAACACACGTCCTGGAAAAAAGAATGCAGTTAGTTTTTGAGATATTAGAAGCCATTAAAAAATAAAAATCAACTTACCTTGTTACGAATCATGATATAAAAATATTTTTTGTGTATATGAGATATAAAGGTAAACCTTTGAAGTTAAAAAAAGTAGAAAAAATTACATACACACACACATACATGCATCAGGTAATAAACATTTAGGATATTTTTGGTGAAGGAAATATATCTATAAAATACTACCAGACTATGTGTTGCACAAATTTATTAATTATTATAATATTTTATTACATATAGGGTGTCCTCAGATAGGTGATTTTACATGTCATTGAAATATGGCCTTCTAGGATCTAGTTCTTCCTTTTTATGAAACAAACTCTGCCATGATTTCAAATCTGAAAATTCAGTGTGCCTTAGAAATTAAGACAAATTTCATTTTATTCACTAGTAAAATGTATGAGACACTACAAAATGCTACTGAGATTTATCATAATGAAAAACTGAGCATTTGCGCAAAATTTTAATTACAAAAAATGTAAAATTAAGCAAAACATTTTGTAGGCCTAGGATATTAGAATTTTCCACGCGTCTGTTCAGTCTTTCTTTCTGTTTTGTTTAAATAACCTAAATAGGTTTTATTATTGTTTCATATTAATTTAGCAGTTAAATTATATCCACATTTGTTACCAAAGTACATGAAAATAGGTAGGTTGGAGTGGTGGCCATTTTGTAACAGTAGATCAGTAAATAAAACAAAACCTATGTGAACAAAACTGAAGAAATGCATAAATAGATATGTGACATCACAAATACAATTTTTTTCCCCCATTTCGTAAGTATGAATATAATGAGTATTGAAAAATTTAAATTTGTTTCTATTCGGAACTTACCTACAACACACAACTCCTAACTTATATTAATTCAATGAGATTAATTTGTTTATAAAATACAGACATTAACGTTTATTATCTTACCTACCTATATTTCTTGTAGATTTTTATTACACGGTAAGCACAAACTAAAACGAAACCTAGTTCCAGATTACAAACAAATTGGGAATAAAAATACATAATAGCGATTATTTTGCATTTGTTGCACTGCGAAGGAGCGCAGACGAAGTGCAAACAACGATGTGCGATGTCAACCGGCAGAGTTCAGTATTGCTAACTTTGGTTAGGCCGATTGTACCAGATTTTATAAATCATGTAAACCTACATATCTAAACATTTTTTTCCCCAAAAAATATAGATATTTTATTTTCTATTAAGGTTTTATATATTCATTCCCCTTACACGTTTTGAAAGATAAATACAAAGCCTTAAGTAATTTCTGGGGAATCATGTGATTTATTTATTACAAATTTAAAAACTTAAATTTCGTTAAGTTTTTATTTTTAAGATATAACTGGAACAGACAAATCTTCAAATTAGAAATAATAAACATATATTTGATTTATTTACGCTAGGTGTACGCATTGGTGTACCTAAAGTAAGGAAACATTTGTACCTACTAATTCTTATGTAACGTGTTATTGTCATAGAAAATATGATTGTTATAAAGTATAACTAGATATTTGAGTGCAAATAAAATATAACAAATAAATAAATCAACTTCTAAAATTCTAAAATTTACATATTTGTCAAGATTGAATTTCACCAAACATATCAGTATGTTTATATCTGGAAGTAGTCATTACAACATTGGCATTGGTTGGACATGAATAGCTACTAATAAATAAATTCTCAGATATTCTCTGCATTTACAAATGTTTATGACTTACCTATAAAAAACGTTGCCTATACAGATAGGGAAAATATTTAACCGATCATATGAAATGCTAAGAATAATCCCTTCCACTGCTCGCCGTTCAAGCTTAACGCGTCCTCCCCTATTTTGGCGGACTAAACCAGTATTCGTATATAGCACACTATTCGTTTGGCGTTCGGCCGTGGGCGTAGGAGAGTAGGGGAGTACTGACCTGCGTCATCTTCCCACCAATACCCCATGCATTTGAAATGTATGTAATAGAATCTTCCTATGATCGGTTAAATATTTTCTCTATCTGTTGTGACGTACTTTCGAGGTTCGGTCGCAGATGCCGAACTAGCACAACAACTTTAATCAGTCCGGGTTCACTCGGTGGAGAAGTTATGTCCAAGATTCAGGAATATTACAAGACTCGGTAATGAAAATAAAATATTTATTTCCTAAAATAAAATGTCACCCTGTAAACAAATAATACTAATAATAATTCCCCCAACACAATAAAATAGGTCCTGAAATAATAATACAAAATAGTAAATTAACAAAGAGGGCGGTAAGGAATGTACGGTGCAGACGCTGAGTGTCGCGGAAAGAGCCTGCTAAACACCCAGTGTCGAAGACCACGGAGACGACGTCGAGTACCGCGGAATAACACCTGCTAAATACTCGGAGTCGACGGAATACGGGTTAGACCTCGAGCGCCGCGGAGAGGGCCTGCTAAACGCTCGGAGTCGACGGAAGACGGAATACGGGCAAGACCTCGAGCGCCGCGGAGATTACCTGCTAAACGCTCGGAGTCGGCGGGATACGAGCAAGACCTGGAGCGCCGCGGAGATTACCTGCTAAACGCTCAGGATACCCAGAGGAAGGTAGGGTGCCGCGGAAGTTACCTGCTAAACACCCTGGGGTAGAGGAAGGTTGAGTGCCGCGGAAAGAGCCTGCTAAGCACTGCCGGTAAAGGCAATTTCGCCGGCTTTTATACAGAACGGCGGGTAGTGTCGTGTGCAAAAATCGCGATACGCTAAGCAATTTCAGGTACCGCGTGCGCCAAACAATTAAAGTACAGTGTGAGCAAAATAAAATAAAATAGGTTCGTTACATTCCCCCCTCTCTTCGTAAAAAAAAATAAACATTATTTTTTTTTCTAGCCTAACATAACTTAACATTAACTAACAGTATAAACTATTAACGGAAAATATATACAGAAAAATTATCACATCATGTTAGTCTGGTAATTCCTAACACGGAGGATTCCTCTTCTTGCCGTGGAACAGCCAGCCATTTCGCCCCTTCCGGGGTGATCAGACGCAGCCGATATCGCTGGTGTCCAGGAATGCCTGGCGGTCTTAGTCTCCACCTCGGAATACGAACAGGCAGTGTTCCTTGAGGTGGCGTCGGTGGCTTTGCTGGCGAAGGTATCCACCGCCCAGGAGTGACTGGTAGTGGTGTGGCCGGTAGCGGACTCACTAGGGGTGGTGGTGGTGTCACCGGGCTAGGCGTGTCGGGTAGTGGGGATGCATACAACTGCAACACCTCCGGACTGTGGCCAAACAGTTCCAACAAGCGAATATTGGTTGGCGTCTTTGGCTCCATGTCTGTAACAAAAGATAACTTAATGCGCTGGTTTAAGTTCTTTGATGTGGATTCGTCTAAATTTACGCCCCGTCTGCTCATTCTTTAGATCGAATACCACCGCTCTTTCGACAGGATTCGTTTGCGGCGTATACGGCGGAGAAAATAGTTGGCGGATTCCAAAGTCGGTTAAGAACTTACACATTTCACGGTTTTTATATTGTACCCCGTTATCTGAAATTAACACCCTCGGACATCCAAATCGAGCGATAATCCTTTCGTGCAAGGTTCTGCTTACTGCAGCGGAGGTAGCTTTTCGTAACGGCTGGAATTCTATCCATTTAGTGAACTGGTCCTGAAAAACTACAATATATCGGTTTCCAGATGTAGAACGGGGTAAAGGGCCAATTAGATCGGTACTAACAGTGTGCCAAGGTCCTCCTTGAGGACGTGGTTGCATTTTCCCTGGTGGTTGTAACTGAATATTTATATTGCTGACATATCGGACATCGTCGGACATAGTTAGCAATTTCTCGGAACATCCCAGGCCAATAGTAATGTCTTGCTATTCGAGCAATAGTCTTGGCAACGCCTAAATGTCCAGCGGTCGGTTGATCATGGCCTTCCTGCAAAATCTCACATCGTCTTGGTGTAGGAATACACAGTTTCTAAGGATCAGGCAGTTCAGGTTCTGTGAAATCATATCTGTCGAAGAAGTGTCTGTATAGTTTGCCCTCTTTTATACAGTAATCGGAATTTTTGTCAGGATCTTGTTCAACCTCTTGAAATTTTCTTGTATGCCAGGGGCATAAGATAATATCTTCTATGACATGAATTTCGGTATTCCTAATTTCGGGAATTGGATGTCTGGATAAAGCATGAGCCACTCGATTAAGTACTCCGGGTTTGTATCTGATCTCAAAATCGAACTGCTGAAGAGCTATTATCCATCGAGCTAAACGACCGGTCGGATGTTGTAAATTCTGTAGCCATTTTAAGGACTGGTGATCGGTCTCGACTATAAAATGATAGCCCTCCAAATATTGTCTCATTTTCTGAATTCCCCAAAATATAGCCAGGCACTCTTTCTCGGTAGTGGAGTAGTTTTTCTCCGGTGGGGTTAAGGTTCGGCTGGCATAACAAATGATGTGGTCTTGTCCTTCCAAATTTTGTATTAGAGCGGCCCCTAAGCCTTGATCGGATGCATCAGTTTGCAGTACAAAGAGTTTTGTAAAATCGGGACAAGCTAGGACTGGTGCTTCAGTGAGTTTGACTTTTAAGGAATTAAAAACCTCTTCTTGCTTGTCGGTCCAGTTCCATTTTATTCCCTTTTTGAGAAGCTTCGTCAACGGGGCGGTAATGGCGGAGAATCCCGGTACAAATTTCCGATACCAGGAGGCAACTCCTAAAAACCTTCTCAAACCTCGCACATTGGTAGGAGTTGGAATTTCTTTTATAGCGGCTACTTTTTCGGGGTCGGTTGTGATACCATTTTCACCGACTAAATGTCCTAAGTACTTAAGAGTTCTGGTTTAAGTCTGGCTTCTTTTAGCCTACGGAAAACTTCTTTAAGATTGGCCATATGTTCTTGATAGTCTTTTCCTAAGACTATAATGTCGTCCAGATATGCGAACGCTTTTGCATGCATGTCGGGTCCCAAGACCTTATCCAATAGCCTTTGGAAGGTAGCTGGAGCGGAATGTAGGCCAAAAGGCATTACCACAAATTCGAATAATCCCTTATTCGGAACGGTGAAAGCAGTTAACGGTCGGCTTTCCGGTGATAAGGGAATTTGCCAGTATCCCTGTTTTAGATTAATACTGGAGAATAAATTCGCCTCTTTTAGTCTACTCAATATGTCATTGATCATGGGCAGCGGATATGCATCTTTTATAGAAACTTCGTTTAACTTACGAACATCTATACAGAAGCGGCGTTTGCCATTTTTTTTTTCGGCCAAAACAATTGGGGAGCTCCACGGACTAGAAGACGGTGTCCCATCGGCAAGCATTGTTTCTATCTCGTCATCAATAATTTTCTGCATTGCAGGATTTGTAGGACGGTATCTCTGCTTTATAGGAGTCGAATCCTTTAACCGAATAACATGCTCAGCCATGTTCGTGTAGCCATCGATCTCTCGAAATGTTGTAAATTCTTTTTCTATGAAATCGGCAACTTCTTTTTGCTGAAGTTCGGTTAAACATGAAGATGGAGGGGTAATCGGTTCTATGGTTAGCGTAGGATAAACCCTATCTGTCTTAGGGTTTATAGTAATCTGTTTTGTTCCTATATCGATGGTGCAATTATATTCGGTGAGAAAATCCATTCTACACAGTCTACGGTCAGTGACGGCATGAGCAGAAAATTAGCGGCTATATTCGTTGACAGCAGTTGTCCTTGAATGTTATATTCCTCGGTAATGTTGACCAAAGTTCCATTGGCTAATTCTGCTTGTATTTCTTGTTTCGCTGTAGTCGGTACATTTCCCATCTGTTTGCAATATTCTGCAACCACGGGACTAATGTAGGATCTTACTGACCCTGTATCTACTAAAGCAGTAAAAGATCGGTGATAAAGGTCAATGTTTAATCGGATGCGGTTATTGGACCAGTTACTTGTATTAGTACTAGTCAACGGCATGTAATTCGGCGGTGATTCGGAGGCCTCTACTGTCGGGCGCTGGTTTGGCCTCGCTGAGTTCCAGTCCCGACGGCGTTTTCCTGTGTTGGTTGGCTCTGATTGACACACCGGTAGTGTCTAGTCTGTACTCCTTCTCGTCCACATCGAGAACAGAATAAACGGAACGGTCCTCGGCATGTAAATCTCGTATGTCCTGTAGCTCCACATCTCCAACAAATAATGTTCGCATTCTGTCTAGGTGTTGTTTGCGAATGGCTATTTGTCTGGTGGTTAGGGCGAGAATTCGATTTGACAGTTCTACTGGATTGTGAATCTGCAATACCAGCATTTCGGATTGGTTCGGCCACTTTTCTTGGTTTATTCTCTTTTTCTCGATCTTTTTGCAGTTGTTCGTACTCGTAGGTTTGTTGTACTAAATCGGAAATTGTTTTTACTTGGGTTCTTCGGATGTATTGCCGGTATTCGGCCCGCAACCGCTTATATATGCAAGTGACTTCTCGTTCCGCAGAAAATCCCCCATGTCGTCTTATCATGGTCTGCATTTCTAAAATAAAATTGCGGGCAGTTTCGTGTCTATCTTGATATTTAGAACTTATCATTTCTTCTAAATTATTAAGGTATTCGGCCGGATAAAAGAAGGTTTTAAAATCTTCCACAAAGTCATCACAAGTCCCCCAGTTATGTTTGTAATTCATATACCACTGGTATGCTTTTCCCTGAAGCAACCCTGGTAAAGTTTTTAGCAACTGTGCATCGTTAATCTCATATTCGTGCTGCATCTGCTCTAGTCTTTCTAGAAATGATATTGGATCTGTCTTGCCATCAAATACAATGTTCAGTTTCCGTATTTGATTTAACAGTTCGAAACCTGATGTTCTTGGTGTTTCGGGAACCGATCTGGTTGGTACGGAAGCTGCAGGTCGCTCTGCGGGTACTCCCTGACGTAGGAACCTAACTAAGCGTCGTCGCATCTCGTCTACTGTGCCACCGGTTCCTAACTTGAAACGCTCAAGCTCGGTTGTCAATGCTTCTTTATTTAGTTTGTACACCCATCCGACCCTAGGATCAATGACTTCAAGGCCAGCGGCGGCTTTTTCAGAGTCAGAAGGCATTTTGAAGTAAAACTTGCATGACGGATTTCAAAGTTCCTCTACTTTCTAATCCTCACTTCAGATTTCGAGAATTATTCTCGGCAAATGTTTTTGACTCAAAATCTCGGTCGATAACAGTCGGATCAGGTCGGCAATAGTCGGAAACGCTTCCTCGGGTCGAATTATGTTGAAAACGATACCCCACTTGACTTCGAGTGTCTTCGGAAATGTTCGGTTAAATTCGGTTTTTTCGAGAAAATGGCGGATCCGCGGTCTAGATGTCCACAGTAATCTTTCTGGTGGGTTAAAACGATGATACTACGGTCCTTTCTCTTTTATCTCTCCTCTCACAGTTTTGGGTACTGCGGTCTCGGTTCCAGTCTTGTTTTTTTTTCCTCCCTGCTCTTCCAGTCCCTGCTCTTCCGGTCCCTGCTCGGGCGCCAAAATTATGTGACGTACTTTCGAGGTTCGGTCGCAGATGCCGAACTAGTACAACCACTTTAATCAGTCCGGGTTCACTCGGTGGAGAAGTTATGTCCAAGGTTCAGGAATATTACAAGACTCGGTAATGAAAATAAAATATTTATTTCCTAAAATAAAATGTCACCCTGTAAAAAAATAATACTAATAATAATTCCCCCAACACAATAAAATAGGTCCTGAAATAATAATACAAAATAGTAAATTAACAAAGAGGGCGGTAAGGAATGTACGGTGCAGACGCTGAGTGTCGCGGAAAAAGCCTGCTAAACACCCAGTGTCGAAGACCACGGAGACGACGTCGAGTACCGCGGAATAACACCTGCTAAATACTCGGAGTCGACGGAATACGGGTTAGACCTCGAGCGCCGCGGAGAGGGCTCCTAAACGCTCGGAGTCGACGGAAGACGGAATACGGGCAAGACCTCGAGCGCCGCGGAGATTACCTGCTAAACGCTCGGAGTCGGCGGGATACGGGCAAGACCTGGAGCGCCGCGGAGATTACCTGCTAAACGCTCAGGATACCCAGAGGAAGGTAGGGTGCCGCGGAAGTTACCTGCTAAACACCCTGGGGTAGAGGAAGGTTGAGTGCCGCGGAAAGAGCCTGCTAAGCACTGCCGGTAAAGTTTGCAATGTGGTGCGAGTAATGTCCGTTCATATCGTAGTATCAGGTATTCGCGTGGGTTATCCGTTAAAAATCTCAGTATGAAAATCGTAATAACTGCAGAACAGCATGTTTATTTCCCAATTCGATCATTTTTACCATGTTTTGATTTGAATTTATTGACAAATTTATGTTAGAATTAATACCTAAAAATATATAAAAACTTTTACATAAAGGGTAAACATTATTCAAAGTAGGTATTGTCATGTTTAATTCATTGACAGGCTGTCACTTTTGTCATTGTCGATATTTAATTTCAAATAATTTTAATTTATATAATAATTTTTATAATTAGATATTAGACTCTACTTAAAGGGGGCCACCTGAAGAAGCAATCCTAAAAATGCAGAAATCAGATCTCATCTATTGTGCTTGAATTTTCTTATCCCCACTGCCAAAAGTGAAGTTAGATATTTATAGTGTTTTCATTAAAGCAGGTTAGTAAATTTAGATAGATTAATTTCTTTAGATAATTATTGAATAGAGCTTTGTCTGTGGAATTGTTCATTAGCATACCTAGATGTTTGATATCAGAGAACATACATATGACTTCATTGATAGGAATTGTAGGAGATTTGATTTACATTAGCTTAAAATACATTTCTAATACAGTAAAAAATATTTGAAAAATATTACCACATTGTCTATGTTATACAAAACAACTCTTATGCAAATATTTCATGATAACACGATCCATCCCTATATGAAAAGTTGTAGGGCCGTTTTTGAAGCCAAAGGGCATACGGACATATTCATAATGACCATTTTCGACCGTAAAGGCTGTTGTCTCTATAGATTCAGGACTACAATTACTCAAAAAAGCATAATTTTCTTGAACATTACAAACACATTCTGGTACAATTAATTTTTCTTTTCTAATTTTCTTGACTACGTCACCTTGTGAGTGTGTGACTGAAGCTAGATATTTGCTGTTTTTGTAATTTACTGACGAGAAGTTATTAATATCTTCAAAATAAATATAACCATGTAGTAATTCTAAATATTTGTTAACTAAAACAATTTTGGCTTATATATTATTAAATCGTTTATGCTTAATAAACATTCATATTTTTTGCAAAATGTATCTGCCAGTTGTTTTATCTAATACTGATACTTCCAAATATTTTTTGTAAATATACTCCGGAAATGTGTTTTAGCAACTTAGATATTATTAGACTAACTGATGCTTATGAATCAATATAAATTTTGAGATTAGTTTGATATATGTAATTGCGTGCAATTCGTTCGGTTCAGAGTTATTCATTTTGGTAATTGTAAAATTCAGTTGAGGGCTGTTCTATCTGTCTACAAAATTAGGATATCTGAAATAATTTTGGTTATGTCGTTGCTCTTTGAAACTCCTGCCATTGGGATAGGTTTTGGCATAGGAGTTTGTCTGGGTTTAAATACGTTAGTTTGATTTTGCTGAGGCCTAGTGTTGAGTTGAATTGATGATTTCCGTTAGGTATGGGTGAATTGAATATAAATTATGACGTGGTCTAGTATGTTGCGGGTTAAAATTGGTACTTTTATGAGACCATTTTTGTTAGACGTTGTGATTTCTGTTTTGCTGCGAAGTCAAAGGTCTTTATTTTTATGAAAAGTCATGAGCTGTTTTTTATGACTTTTGTTATCGAAAATGTGAATAGTCACTAAGGGCTTGTAGATGGTGATGGTTTAAATGCGTATTATACGGTTCGGAGACTCCTGCCATAACTCCTCCCTAGATTGAGTAGAATACATTTTCATATTAGATTTAGCTATGTTTTCGTCTTTTTTATTTAATGAAACATGTTCTAATAAGGTCTGTAAATTTTGGGTACCGCAAATTAATCCTCGTGAGTTTCATTAGATTTTTGATAAGGCGGTTGTGAAAGTGCTAACAAGTACAATTTCGAATCTAGGATTGACATAACGTTGTTGCAATAGAGTTTTTAATTCATTCCTTTTTGTAGGTTTATAATTTACGATCAAATTTCTAGCTTCATCTTTTATAATACTTTCTATAGCCGGTCATTTAGCTGATTGTAGAAAGTGCTTCATTTACTGCGAGTTTTATTTATTTAATTTGCAGTAAAATATCCAACGAACTATATGCCCAGTTACAGGATAAGTAAAGCACAAGAAAGTAAAAAACAAACAAGAATACATTACATGGGTGAAAACTTAAACTTAACTTTTTCTTTAGTTTTATTGGGTTTTTGCCACACTTCTGAAAAAAAAAAAATAAAGATTAATTAAATAAGCCCTTGCGATCAGTCAAGGGTTATTTTTGAAACCAAGTTTGCCTAACCAAAAAATCTCACACTGAAAAAAGCAGATAAGAAAAAAATAACAAAAATCACATCACTATCGCGCACTTCCTTATTTTTGACGTGTCCAAAATCTCTCTGTTTTCGTTTTCAAAATAGTAATAAAAACATTAAACGTATGTCAAGTTTGACAGTTTAAAATTTGTTTATCTGTTTCCATAGAGATGTTAAATGATTTTTATTTTACTTATACTTACTTCTTGATACAACTGCAGCCAACAATGATCAATGTTTACTGAACAGTTTGATACACACTTATCTCCGTTCAACAAAATAATCGCGGTCTCTTTTAATTTTCTTTTTGTTGCGTTATCTTCCTTCTCTAAAATTTTTGCCGAGCCCCATTGAATTAAATGACCGTTTTTTTCAAGCATGTTCGCAAATTTTGGTTTTTTTTGTGTGTCAAACTGTTCAGTAAACATCGATCATTGTTGGCTACAGTTGTATCAAGAAGAAGTAAGTAACAATAAAATAAAAATCGTTTAACATCTTTATGGGAGCAGATAAACGAATTTTAAACTGTCAAACTTGACATACGTTTAATATTTTATTACTATATTGAAAACGAAAACAGAGAGATTTTCGAAACGTCAAAATTAAGTGCGTGATAGTGATGTGATTTTTGTTATTTTTTTACTCATCTGCTTTTTTCAATGTGAGATTTTTTGGTTTAGGCAAACTTAGTTTCAAAAGTAACCCTTGACTGATCCGTTTGGCGCAAGGGCTTTAATTAATCTTTATTTTTTATAGAAGTGTGGCAAAAACCCAATAAAACTAAAGAAAAACTAAAATTATGCCACAAATAAATAGCTACAGACAATATCTTAAACTTAACTTACTTAAAAAAAATTCCGCCAAACCCGCTCTGTTAAAGTGACAATTATGTAACATTGCAATGCTTTCTAAATCCTTTCTGTTAAATCTTAACCACTAAATTGCGAAATCGGCAATGAAAATCGGACAAAATACGAACTTCTACTATTCTGATTTTGATTCAACATTTGTAGCATCATCTGATTATGTTACATCATTGTGTTCATAATTGTATTGACAACAAAATTTGGGTCATAATTTGCTCTTGGAATATTAATATTACTTGTTTCTATTTCAGACTGTGCCTGCAACTCGTGGAATCTTTCGAGTTTGTCAACAGCAATAAATCATCTTGCACATCGCCATCCATACTTCCACAGCGTTATCAGGGTCCAAACTTAAGTCGGATAAAATTTCAGCAATCCGTTATGGCAGCTGAACTATAGAGGAGTACCGGAATTTAGAAGTATTTTGCAGAAATACTTTATTCTAATCGCTTTATTACTGATATATATTTATAAATAAGATATTCAGCCTTTATATACTTTTTCCATCTCTCTTCATTCTAACCAAACTTAACTTAAAATAAAACAAACCTACTGACATTCAGTTTTTAGCATTGAACTCTATACCTACGATAACTGGAATGGTCACGAAATATTCTAGCACTTTTAGCAAAGTATACAACCCATATGTGTCCTTGTTTATCTTATTGTTTTGAATGAAGAGTTCTGCAACTTAGCTGTCTCAGACCTGAATTTCTTTGCAACATTTGAAAAATTATGTTTTCAATATTTTGAAGTTAAAAAGATACTAATGACAAAAATCCAAAAAAAAGTTCTGTATTAAAAATATTTGCATTTCAATGTACATATGATACACATTATTAATAGTGCGTAATAATATGAAAATACAAGCTAATGATGATGAATGCCACAAAAACCATATACTGAGATATTTACATAAATTACAAATAAGTTTTTCAATATATAGACTTTATATTATACTACAAATAATTTATAAAAATAATTATCTTAGTCCAACATATTAACAAAAAAAAAACAATATATAAAAGACAAACTTGAAAATAATAATGTGATAAAAAATAAACGAATAAAACGATGAATGTCCTTAAAAACTGAACTATTATTCGCAAACGGCTGAATATTCATTATCGCTACTATTATTTTCTTGAACGCATGGAAGTTGCTCATAATATTTTTGTATACTTCTGGAGCCACACAAAACTTTTTCAATTCCTGCAGGTTTTGAAATTTTAGGACTGATAGCGACAATCGGCCATGATACAGTATATCTGGAAACACGAATTCACCAACAGAAAAATTAATAGTTTTATTTTATTTCTTGCACGGAAAGGTTACTAGAACAGAGTTCTATACAAAACATAAGCTGAGGTTGATTTTGATCTACTCTAAATTCTCTTATGGGCATCGTCGGAAATGGGTATTTTTTTAAATATCCTAAACTCTAAAAAGTGAAAATACCTGGATCTTGCTTTAGACTCCACAATTGGAGAAAAAATTGATCACTAGTCATATTGTTTAAAAAAACTCATTTCCCTAAAGTTCGCTTCTAATACGTACGTATCTAGAAAATTTAAGTAAATTTTCAATAATAATGTGGAGCCCAAACGTGTCTGAATTTCAGATGTAGTGGTATTTCTAAGCGCGATATTCTTCTGTGCAGCGTAAATATTGTTATAAAAAGCTATATTTTCAGTCTATTTTGAAGATATAACGTTTAAAATATTGTATAGGATAAAATGGTTGTGCAGATAATTCTACTTCTATCTCTTTAAAGGTATCTGGTAGTCGATATTGTCCGCTGGTGTGTACGTTGAACGTCCCCATTATACTTTTTTCTTCTTTTGAAGTATTCAGGGCTCATCGTGATTTTCACTACTTTCTTCATCATTTGAGTTCTGTTCTGTCATTTGACTCTTCAGAGCTTTTACTTCCCTTATGACAATATCGCACCTGGATGAGTAGACGTTTGAGTTATAGGCTGAAGTAAGGTATGATATTTAAAATTACGTTACTCTATGTCCAATAGACATAAGTACTAAAGTATGGGAAAGCACCAGATAGTTTGTTATTTACAAAAAGTCGAATTTTCGGAAAAAAATGTAAAAAATATATTGCAAAGGTTAGGTAAATTCGCGATAGTGGAAATTCTGCGATAGAGGGTAGCTAAATTCGTAATAATAAATAATTTTACAAAAGAAAAATCAACTGGACCTATAAATAGTTTATTTAGTATTACATTTTATATTTAATCCTCTTCAGATTCATTACTGTTTGTATGTGCACAGCTGTTGCACATAAAGACCGTTTCTTCAAACTCAGCATGCTAGCAAGTGACGTGATATGGTACCAAGCAGTAGGAACCCATTGTACTTTATTTTTTTTGTTTGCAGTCATCCAAATACGTCTTATTGCAAACTCCGCATTTCCAATCGTCATGATTTTCATTTTTTGTTTTTGTTTTTTTTTGCGGTAGAACAGATGTTGGTGCCCACTGAGATTTAAACACATTCCTCTCGAATCTCTTTTTTTATGCTTGGTGTTGCAGCTGGGGTCAAAGATGATTGTGGAATTGGAAGAACTTCGCTCGCTTGAGTTACCCCGGAATTCGATTCAGGATTTTTGTGCTTGTTAACCGTGAAATAAGACTACTGCGCTAATGAAGGGTTGGTTCCAGCTTTTCTTAAAGAAAGAAATATTTGAACGAGAAAAACTTGATATAAAGGCCGAATTTAAAATAGTGTGGAAGTTGGTTCTATTGGGTTTCTCAGAATTTTCTCTCATGCAATCATCTAGACTCTTCTGCCAATAAGCTTTAAGAGATTTGCAAACTTCAATATCAAGTGGTTGTAAAAGATGGTTGGTGTGTGCTGGAAATGAAAAGAGATAGAAATAGATAGATTTAATGCCGACATAAAAATTTGAACAATTGGAGGTGTAACAAAAGAACAAAACATTAGTTTCATTCTACTGGCAATTTATACCATCATTTATTGTAGAGTCATACAAGGAAAGGCTTACCTTGGATAAGAATCCTTCAGATACAAATAGATGAAGAAATTGGACGGAATGTTCAGTGCAGTGCAGTTTCATACGGGTAGAATAAAAGGCGGTATTGAATTCTACAATCACCCGCTATATGTTACTGAATATTCTAAATACACTTTTAAAACGTCGAGTTTTTAACGCAGTAGGTATGAATGTGAATAAGAATTTTATTTAACAAGTGAAGTGAATAAATATATACTCGATAAGTGTTTAACACTTGTTTCAAGATAAAAATAATAAAATGAAAGGAATACAGTACTTACAATTAAATGTCAATGCATATACACAATAGACATAGGGGATGGGTGTACAAAATGACATACATTTCAAAAAACTAGAACAATTTAATTAAAAAGTCGCATTTTTTAAAAACGAATCTAAACAAAACGTAAACTAACCCTTTGGCAACATTTCAGATGAGACTTTAACTAAACATAATAAAATATGGACTTCTAGTCAAAGAAATAAAAATAAACAAAGAAAATTCATTTTACCCCACCTGGAGGGCAAAATGACACAACAATACTGTTTAATATACTTTTAGTCGGTACAAAGCTCACAAACAAAAATTTTTATTTTCTTGTCTACCCCGGCACAGTCGGCATGTGCCCACTTTTGACACGAACAACAACATAGCCACAGTTCCCCTTGTTTGGACAATTTATACAGTTCTGTGCAATAAATGCAGGCACAATCGTCTTCTTCGTCTGCAGAAAAAGGTTCCTTTTCTGTTTCAGACTCGGATTCTGCAAGGACTTTTCTTGTTACTACCCTTTTTCTTTTTTCTGGAATCTTTAGTTTCGGTTTGGTTTTTTCTTTTGCCTCTTCCAAATTTGGAGTAGAGTTTAGGACAGAAGTGCCTTGACGTTTCCTTGGCTTTCTTTTTCCCTGGCCTGACACAAATGGTCCGACCGGAACTGGACTTAAATCCGCTGGAGTAACCAAAATTGAAATGCCGCTTGTTGGATTTTGCAAGTTTTTCTGAGCCGCTGTAGGAATGGCGAGGAGAGGTTCTATGGCGGAAGCATTTTTCCAACTCGGTCCAGGTTGAGCATTATCATCAGTAAGAACGTTTGCGGCTTGTTGGACACTGTTATCAAACACAATATTGGTTGTTTCACATATGGTCAGGGAACACACCGGGGTTTATTGGGTAGATGCCTGTTTTGGCGAATCCATGAGTGGCGTTCTGAACAGTAGCTGCCTTTCCATACGCTTCAGTTAGCAGACCACCAATTTGAAATTGTGTCACAACACGACCAGGATGACTTTTGAGCCATTTGGTTATTTCTTGATCATAATAGGTTTTGAGTGGCCCAAAAAATGCAACATCGAGTGGTTGCATTCGATGTGTGCAGTGAGGCGGCAAACACAAAAGCACAATGCCATTTTCTTTGGCGTACACAAGAGCATCAAGATATTTATGACTTGAGTGTCCATCCACGATTAATAAAACCTTTTCAGTGGGAGATGCCTTGGCATATTTTTGAAAATGTTGCAGCCACTGCAAGAATACTGGACCAGTCATCCAGCCGGACTCCTGGGCAATGCATAAAGTTCCTGCAGGTGTATGGTCGGTTAATTCGGTTAACAACTGTAACGTGAGAACCCCTTTCTGCGCTGGTAATTGCACCTACTTGTTTCCGACCAGTTGTAGCAAATACTTTCTGCGGGCGCTGTACAGTAGATAATGCAGATTCATCTGCATTATATATCTTCATGGGATCAATGTTTTCCTTTTGCATGGTTTCGTCTAACACGTTAAAAAACTGAGCTACTTGAGGTTTGTTAAATGCCTGTGCTCTAGCCGCAGATGTGGCTTCGGGTTTACGCAGTGTTATGTCTGGATTTCTCCTGCGAAATTCTCTTAACCAGTCTTTTCCAGCGGCCTTTTTCTGGTTATTGAAATTATGTTCGAACCCATTTTTTACGGCTAAATTATAGGCTAACTCCAATACGTCTCGTCTTGTTAGTCCAAAGAACCTTGATTCTAGCAATTTTAAATGTTCCACTAACTGCCGTTCTACTTCTATAGGAAATGTGGGTTTAAACCTGCCCAGTTGTTTTCACCTTTTTTTAAAGTTTTATTTTTTTGCAAAGCATGTCTCCTTAGGGTTGCTTGAGGTATATTGTAAATTTTTGATGCCTTCAGCCATCCCATTTCACCATTATTAACGGCTTCTATTGCCTTTAACATAAACTCAGCATCCCACGATTGCCTATTAGACTTTCTTGCATAATTTCGCGGCATTATCTATAAAAAGCGTATATTTTGTGTATCTAATTTATGGTCGGGTAAAATGACATAGTATGTCAATTTGCCCTCTCCATACCTATGTCATTTTACCCCACATGAACCTAATATAAAAAAATGCTACGTTTTACAAAACAACAACTTACTTAATAAATCTGAAATATACAATTCTAATATAAATAATCCCATAACTCATCATAAAAATTTTAACTTACCAGTTTATCACAATAAAAAGTTATAGCAGATTTTAATATTTTGCAACAAAAACTTTTTGTGGTTAAAAATAAAATAATGAGACGTGCACCCTTCCTAACTGACGAAGCTGTACTAAATGTAAACAAACGTGTCTGACACCTGTTACACAATAGAATATTCTTGACGATTCGTGTGTATACAAGCACTGTGTCATTATACCCCACTATGTCATTTTGTACATCCTTCCCCTACATATATAACATATAACCTAACAATTGTATAAAAATACACAAATTACATCAATGAAGCTAGATGCAGAAGTCTTCTGGAACCTATTGAAAATATTCATACAACAATTATCTAGGTGTTTTCAATATATATATTATAGTTTTTTTTGAGCTTGCATTTTGATTTACATCACGAACTTACCTATATCACGAACATACGTTACTTTACCACTTTTTTCTGTAACAACACAAAATTTTATCAGAAGAAAATGTGATAGACAATCGGTATCATATGTACATCGATGCTGAAAACAGCAACCGAGACCGGTTGTTCATATCTCTATACAAGATATTGTTAGTCTGGCCTCATTCTGTAACGTGTAGTGAACTGTATTACTAGTTAATTAAACCAATTCCTTAACTGACACTGTTTAATACGAATTTATGACTGATTATCAATAAAGTGAATAACGAATAGGTAGTACAAGTACATATCTCGCCTAGGTTTCGTAGGCTACTGACTGGCAGTGTTGCCAGAGGTCCTCAAAAAATCGTACCAAATCGCAAGTTGAAATTGTACCAGATTTTGAACTTTTGTACAGACACTTAAAAAATATATTTTTTTAAATCTCAGACAAAACACAATATTTCTTGACTGGATTTGTAATAGATTAGGTTATTACTATAATTATATCACCATTATCACCTACAAATATATACTTATATAAAAAGAAAAACTGAACAAAATATTTGTAGTATGTTTATTCATATAGAAGTTTACAAGAACATGTAATATTTTATTTATAAACAATATCCTTGTTTAACAAGGATTGAGAAGGCTGCCACTTAAAACAAGGAGTTTCAACCAATAAAGATTTAGTCATTAACAAAGAGTTACACGTTTCGGGTAATAGTCGATTTCTAGTTTTAGTTTTTATTAAATTTAATTGTGAGAAAATTCGTTCAGCAGATGCACTGCTATGTGGCAGTGACAAAATATTGAACACAAATTCACACAAATTACCAAATGTTTTTTCATTGGCTGAGTTTTTAAAAGTATTTAATTCGAATCAGAAGTTGGAAAATTATAATTCTTTTAATTTGCTTTTAACCTTTTCTGACAAATTACACAATTCTCTAGCTTCACTTGCAGTTTCCTCTTCCTTAAGATGTGGTATTAAATGAGGATACTGTTGTCGTTTAAGTATTGACTAATTCAGGAATCAGTTTTAAAAAATTTGAAAGTCTAACCATCCAGAATTCGTACGATTGTATCGCGCATTTGGTGACCCATTCTTCGCCCAAGTGGACCAGGGTTATTGAGATTTGTAATTTACATAAACAGAAGCGAGTTGTCTCTCTGCATTTCCACATATCATCTAAGATGTGCAGCTTTGGAAGAATTACATATTTTTTCGGGGTACTTGATTCCATTTTCTTTTATTATTTTTGAACGATCGGGATTGTCTACGAGGTTAATCTTGTCATAATTCTAAATATTGGACGGGGATACTCCTTCCAACTTCCAATTTCCGGATGATAAAAAAAGTTATTTACGACATCATCGTTTGTTGCCGCCCTAGCATGCGAAATGTTTTGTGACAATCTTTGTGTAAGCTCTAGTCGACGGCGAAGAAAATAATTCACCCAGTTAGGTCCAGGCATAGAGAGAGAATAATATTTATTGGAGATAATCCAAAAGGCCAGCGACCGAAGTCTTTCAGCCTATTTTACAATTCATTGTTGTATTACATAAAATTATTTTAAAAATAAAATACATATTTACATGCAAAAAAAAAAAGTACATTATCTTATATTTTGTCTATTGTTCTTCAGATAGTACTTCTAGCAGTGTTCTTTCAGGACGTGTTCTTCTTCTAGTAACATCTTCTGGTATTTGGATTGTAAACGGTTGAATCGTAGAATGAAATTCTTCTGATTGCGCATACTTTTTTGAAAGTTTTTTGAAGCGAATGAGTATGGGTTCAATACCAGTCCGTTCATACAGCAAATTATTGCGTATATTGTGAAGGGAGTTGTGTGGATGTCTAATTTTTGTTATTCTCCGTATAATACTTCTCTCTGCTACCTCAATATTATTTAGTGCCGGTTTTCTACATGTACTGAATAGAATGGAGCCATATTCAATGATTGGTCGACATATCATTTTGTATATTTTTGTTGCGGTGGTCATGCTAATACCTTCATTTTTATAGGTGAGGGATCTAAAATGTTTCGCTCTACTTATCATTTTCCTTTTCATGTCCTTGGTGTGGCTATTAAAGTTTAATTTATTATCTAATTTAATTCCGAGATATTTAACTGTTGCCGATGGTGATAATATATTGTTAATTACTTGTATTGTAGGAGTGGCTTCTGAAATTCTGTTATTAAATATAATCAATTGAGATTTGTCGGGGTTTATTTTTAGTCTCCAATTATTGCACCATCGGATGGTATTGTTTGCTGAGTGTTGTAGTGCTTCCATTGTTTGCCGCAACGTTTTCCCATGGGCTACCCAAGCTATATCATCCACAAACTGAAGAAGGTAAGATTTGTTATTGTTTGTTGGTCTCTCATTAGGTAATATATCATAACAGAAGATATTAAATAGGAAGGGTGAGAGTGGCAAGCCTTGTGGAACTCCTTGTTCATTTGTGAATGTGTCGGAAACAGATGTGTTTATTTTGATCCTTGTTTTTCTTCCCTCTAAGAACTCTTTGAGTAGCCATAGCATATAGATGGGGCAATTTGCGTGGTGTAATTTATATAGAAGCCCTCTGTGCAGGCTGAGTCGAACGCTTTTGTTAAATCAATAAAAATTGCTGCCGATTTTGAGCCAATTATACTACTGGCTTGTACATTTGATGTTATTATTACTAGAGGGTGGATTGTAGATGATTTTTGTCTAAAGCCAAATTGGTTCTGGGGTATATGTTGGTCTATTTCGTTGGATAACCTCTTTTTATAATTTTCTCCAGATTTTTACCTATTACTGGTAGCAAGGTTATTGGTCTATAGTTTTGGGGATGCGAATGGTCTTGATTTGGCTATGGGATTGTGATTATGATGCCAGTTTTCCATTCTGTTGGGAAGTGATGATTTTTTAAACAGTAATTATATATATTGATAATTTCAAGGTGTATACTGTGTTCCAGTTTTCTTAGAGTATTCCTGCTGATAAAATCGTGGCCGGAAGCTGTGTTTTTGCCTGAACTTAGTGTGTTATAATATTCCTCTTCTGTGATATTGGTATTATTGTCGACGTCGTTTATGAGCGGGTCTGTATTAAAGAAATTATCATACCATTCATTAATTAAATTCAAATTGGTATTATCAAAATTATCGTTTATGGTAAATTTATAGGTTTCCTCAAAATAGTCCTTAAATGTACTAGATTTTTTTTGGTCAGTGTAATATATGTTGTTGTATACCATTTCGGGGGTACTAGATATGTTCGACTTGTATTTAGACAATTTTTTAATTTCACTCCAATATGTTCTTCCTCTAGCCTTATATTTTTGCATGCGTTTAACCATTTGTCCTGTTTATACTGTTGGATTAATGTATGTATATCTTTCGTAAGTTCATTATATTTTGTTTTTATTTCATGGTCTTCATTTCGTTTAATTTGACAATATAATATTCTTTTTTGTTTTATTAGGTTTAAGATGAATGGAGGTAGTTTATAGTTAAAAAAATGTTTCCTTTGTGTTGGTGAATTTTCTAGGATTAGTTTGGTTAGTTCTTCGTTGAACTGAGTGATGTATAAAGGCGTAATAGCCTCATGTCTGTTTTCTATAAATTCAAGCATTTTTTCATTGACAACATCAATATTACATTTACTTATGTTTGGTATCGTCTCAATTGGATGCGGGTGGGATTATTCTGAAGATAGAGTTTAAATTGGATGGCTAGGTCCAGGCATATTATTTTAAAAACGTGTTACTTTTCTTCCTTGGCGATCCAAGTAGGATTTTACTGAAATCCTTAGATCAAAATCAGCAACTGGAAATCCAAAACTTGATAAGGCAACTAATGTCCACCAAATGTGTTTCCCTCTTCTTTCGTAAAAATCCTAGGTTTTCCAATATCCCTTGTGTGTTTTCCCTTCAATTTATGACACAGTGTTTTTATAAATGTTATACTTAGCCGCATTTGCACATGTTTAAAATGAGAAAAACAGAAAAAAATTATGTTTATTTATCGACAATTTTTTAATATTTCATTTCTTTTTCTTTGGATTCGATTATTTTCTTCTATAGCCAGTCGAATCTGTGTCAATTCTTCCAGTCTCTTCTCTAAATTAGCCGCCCATTTCCGCATATTGTAAAGGTTTTTGTTTCTGATCCTTTTATTTACTTTTTCTTCATTCCTTATACTACTACAATTCAAATTTGTAAAATTTGGTAATACGGTTGAATTCTTGGGCGTAGAGGGGCCTGCTGATTGTTTTGGTGTTTAAGGATCGGGGGGCGTTGAGGGGCTAGCTAAATATTTTGGCATTTAGAGGTCGGTCGAATGTTTTGACGTTAAAGCACCAGTCAAATTTACACATTTCGAACTTGATACAACTTGTAGGAGTAGAGGAATTGATGAAGCAGTAGAGATGATAGATCAAGAAGCCATAGGGGTGACGGATGAAGAAGCGATAGGGATGACGGTTTATGAAGCGATAGGGATGACTGATGAAGAAGTTGGTGCAGTAGATGAAATTGTTTCAGGTAAATTAATGAACTTATCAATGGAATATATATCTTGGAAATCGTCAAAATATTCCCATTAAATTCTGTCTCGTCAAGTTGCTTTTTTATTATCCAGCAGACTCGTGTTAGTTTTTTTTAAATTACGCCATTTTCTGCAAATCATCCTCAGCTGCTTTATTCAAAAATTCTTCTTCAATTGAAGTTCACAAACTCCGCTCCTTAATTTTTGAATTTCGGAAATCATTTCTTTCTTTTTTTTTTTTTTTTTTCGTATCTATACACAGTACAGTATTGCTGTTCATTTTGCCCACTTCAAAGTTTTACCTTCACTAATGGATTCTTCATCCGCATTACCTAAAATTATTGAATCAATTTCTGGACATAAAAGCACACATAAAACAAAATAAACATGCACATTTCACCAGTACAAAAAAATATCCCCAATCACTGCAACGTATGCCATTGAAAGAAGAGACCTATCTATTTTAACCCATTACCTCCCACGAAGATTTTTTTTTTCAATTTAGATATTTCTGCCCAATTTCCGAGCTTTATAAGACTCAAAATATGAAAAAAATTTAAAAATTAATAATTGTCAGGTATTTTTGCAAAAAACAAGGTGTACTCATTTTGGGTACAATGGGAGGAAGTGTTAATAATTAATGTTAAACTTAGATAGTACTAAAGACGTTTCTTTTATTTAAGACTTTATTATTGTAAAGTAAGGTTGAATTATTTAAACTTGAGAATTAAAGTTTACAAAACAATCACGCTCGATACACAAAGTTACAATACATTTAAGACAACTCCATCTAGATCTTTGATGACATTGCCGGCATCTCAACTGTTTTTCAAGTTTTTTAGGAAAATGACCTAGTCCATCTTGACATATACTTCGAGGAACAGATGCAGGTCTTCTTTTAGTAAAAGTTGCTTTTTTTGAGAGATCTCAAATAATGCCGTGCAATGTCTCTAATAAAACCTAGTAAATCCAGTTTTATTTCGCAAGCCAGCAACTGAAGTCGCCATGCATTTACAACTGCAAGATTTACTGAATGCGTAAAAAGCGACCACCACCACTTTTTTTCCTGAATACATACTCGGTAATTGTTGACAGCTTGATCTAGAAGAATCCCAGCCATAGAAGAATTATAACTCGAAAACAGTTTGGGCTGGGGGACATCAATCTTTTGTTTTTCTACCGTTAACCAACATTTGACTTTACCCAGTGGCTCAACTGTGTCAAAATTGGTGACCATGGTAACAATATTATTGTCCTTCCATCTGATGAATAAGAGTGAATTACTTTTGTCATATAGTTGCTGAAACGCACCACGAGTCAATTTATTCATGTCTTTTATTGAATATAGTGGACACTTCTTCGTTCTATTGTCACCTATTGTTCCAGTTGCCCTAAAACCCATATCTCTCAGGGTTTTCATCAAATCATGACTTGAAAAATAATTGTCAAAATAAACAATATGGTCCAATGGATGTTCAACGCAATGAAGAAGTCCGAAGACGACTTTTGATCCTAAAGGAAGAGTGCGTTCTACTGCCTCTACCATCCCATCTCCTTGGCATATACTTGGTTTTGCACCGCAGTAGATATCAAAATTGTAACAATAGCCACTGGAACTGCAGAGCATCCACTCTTTATATCCAAATCAGACCGGTTTTCTCTTTATGAACTGTTTGGCGGAGTGGTGTCCGAAATATTTCACCATAGCCTCATCAATAGAAAGGTTTTGTTGGAAGATACCCCACTGACGAAAGTTGTTATTTAGGATATCGATCAAAGACCGTAGCTTATACATTTTATTACTTTTGTTCAGTTTGGTATTATCTGCAAAATGGATGTATCGCTTTATCTCCTGAAAGCGATTCCTAGACATACCGGAAGCCACCAACTGAATCGATACGTCCTCATCAACACACCAATACATAGTTTCACGAGGTAGTTTATGATAACCACTGAGGAGTCATATACCAATAAATATTATGATTTCATTTTCACTTACCACAAATGTATGGTTATTTTTTGTGCCGCATACAGATTTAATTGATCGACGATCATTTTGATTACGTTTTGATCAAACAATTTTTCAAATATCTCAACCGGACTATTATTTTTTAAGTCATCTACCACAATTCTTTGCCTATCTTCATAGTCATTTCTACCGTCATTCATGCTAATGTCTACATAATACTTTGTCCAGTCAGGAGTAACGTTCGATGTTTTCTTTTTGCCTTGTAAATTATTCGCTAATTTTGTAGCAAGCACCGATAATGGCATATTATATTCATTATCATCAGAATCTGCATCTTTATTAGCTGCTAGTTCAGAGAGAGAGGAATATCATCATCTGAATCGTAGTGTACTTCTACTTCTCCAGGAACATCCTTTGGGAAATAAGAAATCCCAATATCATTCTGATCAAATTCCTCCTCACCTGTCTGCAAATCAACATCAGGTGGAAGAAAAATTATTTCAACATCGTGATCTCCAGCACTATGGATATCTTCAATTGCTTCTCCCAAAGTTTTAAAACGTTTTCCATAAAAACATGAAGGATTAATCGATTGAAATTCAGAATTCATATCGAAAATACCTAATATCAAATATTTATTTTATTTTACCCATCCTCTCATTGTACTCAAATGAGTACAATAAATATTTTTCATACTAATTGTAAGAAAACTATGAAATAGTTTGACTAAATGTAAGTGAATGACTTTAATACATACCAGAGAAACTAACTTAGATCACCAAATTAAATATATCGACTCATAAAATATTAAAAAGGATGCCTAAAAAACACACTTACAATGTGCTTACACAATATAAATAAGAACTCATATTGCAGAAACGTTCACCTAGCAGATAAGTTTAAAAATATATGATGGTTAGCCGTTCTAGATGTGTTCTGTAGCTTCAGTTTGAGAAAAATTTCCAACAGATGTCACTGAATGCTAAAAAAGTGTGGTGTAACTCATATGAGTACAGTGGGAGGAAATGGGTTAAATACTGCACATCATTATTAAATTTTTTCCCCAAGCTCCAATAATTTCGCCCATGCCTTTTACCAAAAAATAACCAATACAAATTTCTACTACCTCTGCATAAAATAAAATTTACAATAATTGTCACTGGAAGCATGTAATATCAATATCAATAAAAATCCAACCACTAAAGTGTATCAGCCTGCAAACTGTTGTAACACTGGTCTGTACTGCTGAAATTTGAATTTGATCAACTTTTTTCACATCATAATTTCATTTTATAAAGTAAATATAAATTATTGCAATACTGCACTCATCTATCATTCTTCCTAGTTCAGGTACATCATCATTACTAATTTCATTATTTACATATTTTTCGAGGAAATGTGTATCTGCAAAGCAAAGGTAGATTAATATCAGACCTATACGAATAAATAAATTATTCATTGTTATTAACGGTGCATATTCCTCTTACATCTCTCTCTTGCATCAATCTCATACAATTTTATATTAATAAGTAATTACAAAGTTACCACTTCCCGCTTTTTTTGGCACTACTGCATCTACTGAGCTCAACTTTTTTATGCTACATAAAATGGCCACCGCTCCATAACAAGTTCCGTGGAAGAGCACGCGTCAGCAGAAAAATCGTAAACTGTTATCCAATTATTATGTCTGCTGAATGCGCCCCATGTTACCTCAGTTTATGAGATTTATATAGTATAATTTAAATGGCATTCGTGAACTCTAAAGTTAAATGTATTGGCTCCTTTTGAGATTTTTTGAAATAAAACTACGGCTTCGGGATATAAGCGAGTTTATTGCGGCTAAGTATAAAATCAGACTGCCGGTCCAGTGCATCCCGTTGAGTATATAATAGAAACTAGCACATCCAGTTAGACTACACACATTTTTTTATAAGCGATAATAATGTTATAATAATGTTACATAACTTTAGCTACGGGGGAACTACAAAGAGATAATAAAAATATATAATAAAGTTATTATATAATTCCTCCCCTCTTAGAAGGAACTTCGGGCGGTGTGATGGTCTCGGCGCTGGTTTCGGTTTGTGTCTTTGCACAAACCATGAGTTGATACTTGAGAATTATAAGTCCAATCAGGATCCAAGTGATCCATTGGGTCCATGAGGGGGTGCTCACTGAAGAGGGGTCCATCAAACGGATTCCGACATTCATAGCTGGAATTTGGGAATTAAGACCGTCAAGGTTGTCTATTGCGTTATTGAGGGTGGCATTGGCGATATGTTTAGCTCCTACTGCAGGTAACACAAGGGCTGACGACTGTAGAGTGGAAATTGGCATGAAAAATTTACGCCCGTTTAGAATCAACGTGCAACCTTCAGAGTTCTGTCTGTAATGAAGTGGTGAACGGAATTTTTACATATTTCTTCAATATGTAATGGACGACAAGGTAAGACTAGTAATTGGATCATGGTAACATGATCACACGGTCTCTATGGTATCGCACCTTGTAGAAGGTACATGCGGAACTGTTACAATATGAAATGATACTTGGGATGCAGGCAAGGTCTTGTTCATGAATGTCTTCTATGTATTGGTAGTATTTTCCAATCTTAGGTGGCTTAGATGGTAACTATTTGTATATATCTGCTTCTTTACCTAGTGCTAGATAGGGTTGCTCGGGAATAATGGATAGGTTTGATGATGACATGAAAATTTGGAAAATGCTATACTCTTCTGGATTGTAAATTGGGATAAGGAATTTCATATAGATAGTTGATTTTGAAATATGATTTTTTATATGAAATAGAGAATAAACTGAACTCTGATCTAAAGTTGGTAGCACTGAAACGTCGTATAAAGTATGTAGAATTTTGAAAATTTCTGCAATTACTAAAGGCGAAATCACATCAGAATGTACAATATTCAGATGCCCAAATAATAATCCATTTTTAATTTGGTCTAAAATTTCGAGGGGTATACCCCTACAATCATTTATCAGAGTTTGTGTGTCAATAAAATCTGTAGCTAATTTCTAATAATTATTAATTTCGGTCATGGGTTTAGTTATTTCTGTTGTGAATCAGTTTAGGATAGATAATTTAGTAGTAAGCCGTTTATTTATATTTTGTTGATTTTCATAAATAATATCGATCTTTTGTTCTAACACTTCTTTTTCGTCGTTACTTATAAGTCCGAAAAGTTCTGAATACATATATTACCAATGGGGTTCAACAGACCTCGCTTCATTCGAGTTTCTGAAGAAGTTAGTATCTCGAATTTTTGATATACTCGATTAGATAGGTATAACAACTGATTGTGCCAAAACTCTTTCGTCTCTGGTATATTCGCAGATGAATTTACTAAAATGTGAATATGTTTTTCAATTTCGGTTAAATTTATAATATGGACAAAGGAATGATAAGAAGCAACTGTCTTCAAGGGCCCAAGGTTGATAGGTAATATTGGGTTATTGACTGGTCTTAGATTCAGTCCTAGAGCTAGGTCCTTTGTTAACATTGTCATTGTCAGCATTATTAAAAGTACCATTTTTCTGCAACAAGGAAGGTTTTTTAAATTTCCGTTTCTTTTTTATTATGGATCTATGGTAAAATTTAATTTGTTCTTGTCTATCGTTTTCTGAAACTACGTCTTTAAGAAAGATATTAGAAATTACTACTTTAGTTTCTGGAGAGAAATTTCTAGATAGAACTCGGAGAGTTTTTATTTTTATTTGTTCAGAATGGAAGTATAAACAAGTTAACTGCGTATTACAAAGATAGTCTTTCATACGTTTGCTATTTCTTCGTCGGAAATTGAAGTGTGAAAGGTTATACTAGTACGCGTTTTTCCAGGAAAAGGTCGTACGAATAGCGACGCGCTCAACTATGTTCGGGGTATCAAGTAATAATATCTCACGTTCTGAAATCGGTGGAGCACAAACAGGATTTTCAACAGTAGTATGCGGAGTATGGACAGACAGTAGTTGTTTTAATAGATCAGCCTCTTGATCCGGTATTGCAATGTTTTCTGGTGAAGTTAAATTAATTTCGGTATTTTCGACATTACCACCGTTATCTAGAGATACTGGTATTTGCGTTTTCAAAATTTCGTTTGCATTAAAAGTTACTTTTTTATTGGTTTCTAAAAGATATCTATAAAAAGGGGGAATTTTAATTTTCTCGTTAAAAGCTACATTTTGGTAATCGAACAAAAGATTAAATTGTTTTATAGTATCTATTCCAATAAGACCATCGTAAAAATCATGTAATAGGATATCTATAGATTCTTGACTTTGAAATTCGTCAAAGGCAGGAATATTTGAGCAAAATTTTGTCTTTTTCTGTCCCATACAAGTCTTAATTATATTGGTAGATTGATAAATATGTTCGGGATAAAATTTTTCAATAACGTCAGGACGAATCATTGTTTTTGAAGAACCCGAATCAACTAATAATTTTAAAGGTGGGTTAGAAATTTTAATATGGGATAAGTTAGTCCCAGAAACAGAATTTATTTCGTAAATTGTCTCTGTCAGGGTTTTCGAGGCATTTATCCGAAAATTTTCAGTTTTATTCTCGTCAAATTTACTTGTGGATTGTCTTGGTAGCCTCGTTCGTATTCGGTGTCATATTGTAATGTACTATACTTTTGGCAAGGTGGGTCTAGGTCATGGTAATAATTTTGAAAAGTTTTAGAGGGCACATTTTGGTATTTTGTTACCGTCGTACTCGAAGTATCCATAGGCTCTGGCTCATATTTTTGGTTTCGGCTAGAAATTTGAGTATTTGGGGATTGCAAAACCGAATTAAATTTTCTAGGCGGTAATTGCGGTTTAGATTGATAAAAATTTTATTGTGGTTTAGGTTGATAAAAATTTTGTCTTGGGGGTAACTGAGGTTGTATTGTTTGTTGTATAACTTGTGAATTTTGCCTTGGCAAAAGGGGTAAATCATTTCAAAAATATGACCGAGGAACAACTGGTAGTGGTCTCGTTAGTGGTTGGAAGGTTTTCGTGGATTGAGATACTGGTAAACGGCGACTAGAATTTTTAAATTCGAAAAACGTTTCTAATTCTAAAATAGCTTGCACTACTTGTTCAATAGTATCAAGGTCTGGTCGAGATAAAATAATGGATTCATAATTATGTGGCAAATTGGTTTTAAGTTTGTTTAATAAAAGAGATGAATATACAGATTGCAGAGAATTTTTTCTATTGGGTCAATATACTGTAACTGAATTTTTTGCACAATTTTTGATCGCATTGCCAAAACATGGTTGCAAAAAGATGAAATAGGTTCCCTAAAATTATATTCAAGCATACATATCTCGTTTTGCCACGTCTGAAGCGATTTGTGATCAGAATAGTTCTGAATTAGCAAATTTCTAATTAAAGGCCTTTTAATTTATTTTTTATTACATTTAGTAACAGACGCCACTGAAGTTCGTTGGGTTGAGGTACATCTAAAGCTATGAGAAATGTATCTACCGATTCAATGAACTGAGTAAGTTCTATCTCAGAACCATCAAAATCAGGAATAGTGCAACTTAAATAATTTAATTTCTGTGAGTCTAGTTGTGGGGGTGCAGATGAAAGTGCCATTTTATTTGGTAATGGTGTCTCTACTACTAGTTACTATATTTCTAATGTGAAAACAACTTGTATTGAAAATAGGACTGTTATACTTTTAACGATCGCTACCCAACTCGTTGCTCACTACTAAAACTAAACCTCCCAATTTACAGTTGGGTTTTTTTGGATAGGGAGTCAGGAAAAATACTAGCACTGGTACTCACCCCAAAGTATCAATTCTGGGTCCAGGTTCCAAACAGGATCCTTTGAGGATGCAGCGGAAGACACTGTAATCCTCAAATAGCACACAGGCGGGTGGCCTACTCAATTAAGCCCACTATTTTTACGCGCAAATGTGGTATAGCACACGGACTGATGGCCTACTCAGTTCAGCCCACTACTACACGTAGAAATTCCGACCGCGACGACTATGCTTTTATTTCACTCTCAAAGTCGCAACACAGTGTTCTTTAGATTGGCTTCTCTGTTTTAAGAAAAACTCCCACTTGTTTTTTAATCAAGGGTTAGCCAATCCTACCGACTGCGCCAGTTAAATGTATTGGCTCCTTTTGAGATTTTTTGAAATAAAACTACGGCTTCGGGATATAGCGAGTTTATTGCGGCTAAGTATAAAATTAGACTGTCGGTCCAGTGCATCCAGTTGAGTATATAATAGAAACTGGATGTGATGACCACACACATTTTTTTATAAGCGATAATAATGTAACATAACTTTAGCTACGGGGAAACTACAAAGAGATAATAAAAATATATAATAAAGTTTTTATATAATTCTAATTTATTTTTGTTGATGTGGGGAAAAATCGCAAATTATTAATGGAGAGTTAAGAAATTCTGCATACGAAGTTACTTTTACATACATAATTAACTAAATAGTGTTTTTCTTATTTTGGTATTATTTATGCATAGATATTATCACAGGTTTCCTAATCAGATTTTTTTTTTTACCAGAAAAACAAACAGTTAATTTTTACTGATATTTATTACTCTGAAACTCCAGGAAATTTCCAACTAAACACTTCAATTCAAGACTTTAATTCAAGACTAACTGACTCATTTATTCTTTTTATAGACCTAACGAGGTATCCAGGTATTTTCTAGCAACTCTAGATCTATTTCTCGAACGATTCTCGTCGATTCTCAATATCCCAGTCGCGCCTCGATACACAGCATTATTTTGTGTGTTTACCAGAATCGCGTAGAAGTGATCGGGGCAATCTAGCGTTTTACAATACCACAGTCGTCGAATTGGGTGCGAGCTGGGCAAATTCTGTGACACTGCCCCCTCCTTAGGACCGATCGTCCCGATCGGATGCACCTCTATACGGGGACAGCCGCTTCAGATGGACAACCTTCATCTTACTCCTGAGAGTTCTCTGTATTCGGTAGACGACGTCATTGATTTTTTTAATGACGTTGTAGGGGCCCTCCCAACGGTTCTGTAGTTTAGGCGATTTTCCTTTCATCCGCGTGGGGTTGTATAGCCACACCAGGTCACCCTGTTGGAATCCGACTGTATTGCTCCGGACGTTGTATCGAGTCTTCATGTGATCGCTCGCTCTCTAGTCGCATTCGAGATCTGACTTTGTCCTGTACGGCTGCTAGTCTTCGTTCTAGCTCATGGGTATAAGCGTCTCTGTGGGCTGTTCCGCAGTACGACCAAATACCAAATCTGCTGGAAGGCGAATATCTCTTCCAAAGATGATCCTTGCCAGGAGTCTTCCCAGTGGTTTCATGGACAGCTGAGCGGTAAGCTAACAGGAAGAGTGGAATGAGCTTGTCCCAGTCTGTCTGGTTCTCGTTCACAAACATCCTCAGATTGGTTTCTAGTGTGGCGTTGAAGCGATCCACCATACCATCTGACTGGGGATACAGTGGGATGGTCCTCGTTTTCTGGATTCCCATTAGCTCGCAGACCTTTTGGAACACACCTGATTCGAAATTTCTGCCCTGATCTGAATATAGTTAGGGTACACCAAATCTGCAGAACAGGTTGTTGACTAGCGCTTCTGCTACGGTTGTAGTCTGCTGGCTGGGTTTTCGGAAAGGGGTCAGCGATATCAATGGCAATCCTCTCGAATGGGTCTCCTACGATGTACTGCCGCATTTTGCCTCTGGAACGGGTCTTCGGTCCCTTGCTGACTGCACATATGTCACATTTTCGGAACTACATCCGTTCTTCGGCTCAACCAGTAAAAACGCTCCCTAATCTTCTGAATAGTCCTATTGATACCGAAATATCCACCACCAATTCCTCCATGTACTTCCTGCAACACTTCCTTGACCTCGGGAGTAATACTTGTTTCTTGACCTCCGTCCGTCATTGTTCTCCCATGCTCTTTTTCGGACACCGTTTTCCAACACCAGGGAATTCAATTGAGCCCAATAGCTCTTTAATGCCGAACTTTTAATATTGACTTGAGCCCAAGAGGGCGGTTGTTGGCTTCTTTCCAGTCTAGTAAAGGCTTGATATCACAGTTAGCTTGCTGGTTTTCCCGAATCGCCGTTGATAGTACGGGATCCGGCTGCAAAATTAGTACATTCATAATGTAGTTAACCTAGATTTAATTTTTATGTATTTTTATAAATGGAGGAACCCATTTCTCATGAGGTGCCAATTAAAAAGTGCCCTCGATTATTATTAATTAAAATATTATTAACTGACTTTTCGTGTAACATATCATTTACGTCCTATGGAAATAAAGCATAATCTACTTCACGGCAATGTATTTAAGGACTTTGAAAAGGCACAGTTGCTATTGATCACTTAGCCGTAATCTCTCCGCACCCAGGTGTAAACAGGTATAATTTTGTTAAATTTTTTTCTGTACGTGATGTAACATGTTTGCCTATAAAAAAGGTCGCAAATATGAGTTTCCTGCCGTTAAAAATGCTAGGTAATTAAAATAACGTGACAGAGAGTGAGCGCGCAACGTTACTTGTTAGACGAGGATGTTAAAGGCCAGCTGTACGCATTTTTTAAGCTACTGCGCATGCCTCAATAGATAGGGTTCTCAACCAAGGATCTAAGTAGTATTAAGAGCTACTCAATTGAAATACTCTGAAAAATGTTAAATAGATAAAATAATATCAAAAATTATTATGAAAAATAATATTCTAATTACTTACGTCAAAGAAAATTTATTATCTAGACCGAGTTTAAGCAAATGTTTGATTTTATTGATGTTTTCAGTGTAGTCATGAGTTACAAATTAATTACAGTAAATTGATAATAGTAATTATGGGTTACAAAATAATCAACTGTTCATACAAAAAAAACATTAGTGTTAGACAAAAAAAATGAATGAATTAATTAAAAAAATTATAAAAGTTCATATTACGTTTTTTCTAGCTTATTCAGAGTCAGATTCCTCGCTGCTCTAACTTTCATCGCCGTTGTCACTTTCGTCGTTACAAATATCTGAATCTTCTTCGTTATCAGATGATTTGTCCTGAGAATTACATAATAAGACACTCTACAGGCGTCGCATCTCCTTCAAACCATGTTGGTTTGAGAGAACCATCTGAGGAATAACTTTTCAAAACGCGTTATATCCATCAAAAGTTTTTTTTCACAAGCAACAAAAAACGAATATTTTTTGTTCTCGTTCAGTTCAAACCTGCATAGTAAGATGTATCCATAGACATTGGTCGATACTTCTAATAATAATTCTCATTGAAATCAAAGCTATAATAGATTGTAAAAAAAAGTCAATAAATAGTTGGACATAATGCTCTATGTTGTACACATGTAATAAAGAATAAAAAAGACAAAACCCAACTGAGCGGCTTTTACATTTACTACAAAATAAAACACATATAATCAAGGTACAAAAAATAAATTCAATGGAAAAAACAAGACCTAAACACAGTGCTTTCAAAACAAAATTCTTAATTATGAATTAAATATGGTCAACTTGGTCTTCCTCTAGACATTCACAGAAGTTTTCTTCCTCGTTATTGTCTCGAGCTCCTTCTGGAATTTGTGGCGCAACATTTACGGCTTGGTTAAAAAATGTTAAAGATGATAACGGAATATTATCTTCCCAGTCGATCCCAAATCTTGCTTGGAGAAATGTTTTAACATCATTTTTTTATCTTCTTTGATTAAATTCACAAGTGGGATGTCAGATAGCTCTTGTATGTTTTTCAGATTCCGACCACGCTTTACTATTGACATAAATATTTTTGATTCGTTGGCGAAATAATACGACGGTTCAAGTTTGATCTTTGCATCAAAACATTAATTTTTTCTTACTTTTTGTAAATATATTCGTTTTATACCGCTTATGCCTTCTATTTTTTTAATGTGTTTGTTAACTCCTTGAAGTTTTTAATCGACCAGTCCTTACCCAGAACTCTAATATTTGCCGATTCCTTATAAATTTGAATGTAAGCATTTGGATCCAAGATCTCCTCCACTTTACGTAGATTTTTTTCGACGCGTCCAAACACTCGGTCGGCAGGTAAATAAGAATGTCCGCGGACTGGAGAGTACATAACAATTTCTTTGATCGTTCTAGGGGACTTGTTTTGCAGCCAGTAAGATAAAGCATGAACATTGTTGGTTCTTATTTTGGCCACCACAGCCATATGCAAAAAAAACGAATTGTGTCAATAGATTAGTCAAAACAACATTTTGTAAAGAATCAACCAATGCGGAGCAACATCTGCGACACAGAAACAATATAACGGCACTTGACGAGCAATACTCAGTTTGGGGATGGGCTGTATTTGTTGCAAATCAAATACATAAGTCATGCTTCTTTCAGGATTTGCTTTCATTAGCGAATGAAAGGCTTTAGGTCTCCGTTTATGGACTATACGATTGGTAATCAAAGTTTGTTTTTCAGACATGTCCGAACAACTTTGAATTTCAGTTTTAGTTCTATAGCAAGAACTGCATGAATCGCATGCTGGTGTACCAAAGCCTAAATTAAATTTAGTTTCAAATATTTTGGTAAAAAATGTTTTTTTAACTTTGTACCTTTGTACTCATCATCAATCGTGTTGTTATACAGTTTTCGTACACCTTCAACCCTTTCTCGGAGTATTTGTCAGCTTTATGATCTCCACCTCTTCTATCTTGTACCCCCTTTCCACTCAGTACTCCTTCTGCTATTGTATTTATTCGTCTTTGGCTAATTTGAAATAGCTTACAAAAAAACTTACAACAAACTGGCTTTTTTTTTTCTTATCTGCTGACCACAAAATGTAGTAGACTGCAAGACGGCGCTATTTCCGTTTTCTTTATTCATCTCCACCTCGAACACGAGTGCGTTTAGAGAATCTAACATGCATCAAAAAGGATAGCCGTTTGTCCTGTTCTCTTCTGTCTATTTTAACCCTTTCTATACGCACGTCGGTTTCGATTGTGATACCCATATACGCAAGAATGCAAACATTTGTAAATATACGACAGTCGTCTACTACGTATTTTTTTAAAAGTCGCCTCTATACGGCACTCGCATATAAGCCAATTTTTTTTTTTAGTTAATTAAAAATTAAATTAAAAATTTAAACAATTTAACACTAAATTTAAATATTTTATTGAATATATCAGACAAATCTCTTTTTGGTATGATATAGTTCGAAACAAGGAATAATACAGAGGCCAACGTTACATATATCACACTGATATGTACTGTCGGTTCTTTTATTCCTCCTAGAACATACAGTACATCGTCGAACAGGCTGTCTTGAGCCTTCAGTTGGTTTGGGAATCTTCCTAATAAAATGCCTGCCAAGAAGACGTAATGGATGCTCGCCAATTCTGTGATGAGGCAGGGTAGCTGGAGCATCTCTAGTTCCATATTTTTCGAATATTTGTCTTATTACCGAAAGTTGGAAATCAGCGATAGGTACTTTTTTTTTAGTGACATCCATATAGAGTGCATGAGAATTTGTTATGGTAAGGTCCAGAAAATGGAAAAATAATTTTTTATACCATTTAACTGACTTGCGAGTGGTATCTATGGAACTTATAATCATGTCAGTCTGATCGACACCACCCATATTATGATTATAATCAATTATACAAACAGGCTTCATAATAGTGTGGCCCGTTTGACGATCTTTTTTATTAGTGGAAGCCATGCTGCAATTATGCATGGTTGTTATCATATGGATATCTTGCTTATCACTCCACTTTAGGACTAAAATAGTACCACAATTTCTGAATGTCATTTCTCCTTTTTTTAGGGGCTCTTCAAATTTTGGCATATATTTCCTTGTCTTTTTTATAGTACCGCAAAAATAGGTTCTGTTATTATATAAAAAAGCGGCAAGTAATGGGCTGTTGTACCAGTTATCCAAGTATAATGCATGATTTTTATCCATGTATGGTCCGATTAGAGTCATAACTACTTGACCAGATTTTCCTATTTCTTTATATTTTTCTGGTATCACATCTAGATCGGTATTCGCCCCAGTGTAGATTATAAAGTCCAAACAATACTTAGTTTGGGAGTCACACGTCATAAACATCTTTACGCCGAATCTATGACGTTTAGACGGAATATATTGTCTAAAGGAAAGTCTTCCTTTGAACAAAATGAGGCTCTCATCAATACAAATTTTTTTATAGGGGTTATAACATGATTTATACCTATTTCTCAAATAATCAAGAGGATATCTGATCTTGAAAAGTTTATCATTATTTGTCGGCTGCTGATTATCACAAAAATGTAATATTTTTAGTATAACAAAAAACCTGTCCCTTTTCATAATCTCAGTAAAAATTGGTGTGGACAATAGCGGATCTACCGACCAATATTCATGCATCCTAAGCTTTTTACATCTAGTCATCAGCAAGGATAAACCAAAAAACGTATACATTTCTGCAGTTGTAACATCCGGAGGATTTCTATATTTTTTCACGAAATTACGATCACTTTCCTTCATGTAAATCAGTTGCCTGTATTTTTTGGATAAATTCTTCTGTAAAGAACACTTCAAAGAAATGAAGTTCCTCAGATGTTTCTGAAACATTTTTTCGTGTAAAATGTCACAGAACAAAAATTACAAAAATCAACTTACCATTGAGCTCCTCTACCTTACAGCCGCCTTCTCCATCAAATTCTGTTACATTAGGTTCCCAACTAGGATCGAAATTCCAAACAAAGTCAGGTATATCATTTTCTATAGCCTCTTCTATAATGTCTTCGTCTATATCCTTTTCTTCATTGTTATCGGTTTGTATGTCGTCTTCTAATTCGGAGTTTTCACCTTCACTATAATCGTCCCCTACACTTTCCCCACTTGAGAATACCTCATCTTCTGTATCACTTCCAGAAAACATTTTATTTGCTATTAACTGCAGTTCCTTTTCGCTAAGGGGTCTCTTATTACTGGCCATTGTTAATAAAATAACGAAATACTGCAAATATTTGTAACGTGATATAAGCAGTTCGTTAGCACGTGTGATATGCAGGTTACAACTTGCGTTTGATCCCCACCAAAAAAATATAGGCATTTCAACTTTTCTAGAATCGAATAAAGCTAGAGCCGTATACGTACGGCAATCGTAGACAGAGCAAATCATTTCTCAAGTTACACGTCGCCCGTATTCATTCGGACAAGTGTATAAATACGGCACTCGTGCAGAAAGGGTTAAAGAAAACATTTCTTTTGGCTCTCGCAAGCATGTTTCTTGAAATATCGCCACAGAAAAATGTGCCTCCCCCTGGAGGTCCTGAATGCCGGCAAGGGGGACGAAAATTTAGAAGCAAGGGGTCCTTGTCTTTATATCTAAAAACAAAATAGACTTTTGTTGAATTTTTATTGATTGACTACAAAAAAAAAGTTACTTTCGCAGACCGAATCTGAACCAATTCTAAACGCTAAGGCAAGGCTAAAATATTTAAAAACAATGACAACATAAGCCACTTTTTTAGTGTGATTACTGTTCAGTACCGTTGAGTTCAGTTCTGTATCATCTCCGCAAAAATAGCTGATGATAACAACAAACAAACACATATTATATTACTTGCCTTTTTTCGTAATCCAGTTCTCGTTTAGTCGTCTTTTGTCTCAGCTTTTTTCTCGATCCTTGGCTATTTGCTCCTACAGAGACACTCTGATCATCGTTTTCTATCATATCAACAATAAACTATTAACTTATTTATGCAGCTTAACAACTCAAACGACTAACGACAGAATTTAAAAAATTGGGTTATTTGCACGATGTCCAGTCACACCTCCTGGTGGCAAAGTACCATAATGCGTTATGATATGACAACTCTTCCGGACATAATGCGTTTCAATGTGAATATCATATTTTGCACTCAAATCAGATAGGGATATAACGCTATTTGATTTATTTTGGGTTTACAGATCCATAGAAGAGGTGGACATAATGCGTTTTGATAAGTTGCTCCTCATCTGATAACATCCAGCCATTATTCTCTGCACTAAACTTAATACAATTAGCCTCAGTAGCATTTAACCACATAGAATTCACATAAATCGTCCGTAATATTATTTGCTTTAAATATTTCCAGCATGGTAGAATATGAGTGGAATCTAATCCTTTATATTTTTCATAAACTTTTCATTATTTTTTTTTTGTACCGTACATTTTATTAAACATAATAAATCTTGCTTCATTAACATCTCGGTAGTTGGCGGTCCCATACATACGGCATGTGAACTCTTGGACAATTTCAATTTTATCATCTGAAATGTGATGTGGGTACATTAATGACGCAAAAACTTCTTGGATTTTAGGATGTTTTTCAAATAGTTTAAAGGGACGAACTTTTCCTTTGTTGAAGAAAGCAGCTGTGTAGTCGCTACCCGTGAATGCATGAAATGCTGGAAGCGCAAGACATAAAGCTGGACCTAATTTTTTTGATAATTCCGTGCAATTTATACAAACTTCATCTTTATTATTCCCTTTTTTTGTTGTACTGTCGGCTAACCAAATTTGTAAAGTCGGAAATCTGTGCATATTAACTAATAAAATAATAAAAATGTCAGTGTCTTACGCTTTTTCCAAAATTGTAGAATTCTCAGGAACTTTACTGATATGCTAAACAATCCTTGTGTCAGCTTCCTCATGTTGGCATGTTAATTTAATTTCTTCTTTTTTAACAAATGAGTTTCCAACAGAGCTAACGAAAAACATTTCTCTCCAACAGTAATAAAAAAAATTACGTCCCAATACTGAAGCAAATGTATCATTCTCCCAATGATTAGCCAAAAATTTATCCAGGGCTTCTTTAAAACAAAAGTTTTTCAAGCACTTTAAAAAATCACTGTGTCTTGTTTGCAAGAGGCCATTAATGGTATAAGCTATATCAACACCATAATATTCTATCTTTCACAGTCTTTTATAGACGGTTTTAAATATCTGTCGAATACGATATGAACTTCTTGAACCTTTTTGGCACAAAGCTTTATCAATATCGACTCTAATAATTTTCCAAAAGATTGCGGTAGAGTTGAGCCTATTTGATACATACAGTAAAAGCCATGAGTTATTTCTACGTCAACTAGACCGGGATTTGCTGGAGTGATTTTTGACGTCAATTGTTTACTTAAAGTAGACTTGTCAGTTTTCAGCATCTCGCCGGAACAAGTGAATAATGCAGGAGGTATTGGCGTATTATTCTTAATACTTCTTTTGACACAGTCAGATGCAAAGTTATATGTTTTATTAGGTTTAACCGGTTTAACAAATCTTGTAGGATCTTCAGAGCATTCTGAAAAATCAATTTGTGTTCTTGGCCTGATGTTTTGATATTTAGTAAGCAATTTTCAACATTTGATGATGCCGCTTTACCAGTAGACATATTGAATAAGCTACCTTTGTCTAAATCTTCAGATAAAGGATTCATTGTCTTTGTTATTGTTTCAATAATGTTGGTTAACGTTTTGCTGTCCTTTTTAATTCTGTGCTTTTGTAAAGAGTGAGATGTATCATCTAGTTGTGATAATCCAATTTCTGCTTTAACAAAAGACAAAATTTTCGTTTTAGCATCTTCGTCTAACAAGTAACGTTGCGCGCTCACTCTCTGTCACTTTATTTTAATTACCTAGCATCTTTAACGGCAGGAAACTCCTATTTGCGGCTTTTTTTATATAGGCAGACATGTTACATCACGTACAGAAAAAAATTAGCTTTAATGTGGCACAATTGAAATGAATATAAGCCATAAACGTAAAAATTTAACAAAATTATACCTGTTTACACCTGGGTGCGGAGAGATTACGGCTAAGTGATCAATAGCAACTGTGCCTTTTCAAAGTCCTTAAATACATTTCCGTGAAGTAGAATATGCTTTATTTCCATAGGACGTAAACGATATGTTTCACGAAAAACCAATTAATAATATTTTAACTAATAATAATCGCGGGCACTTTTTAAGTGGCACTTCATGAGAAATGGGTTTCTCCATTTATAAAAATACATAAAAATTAAATCTCGGTTAACTACATTATGAATGTACTAATTTTGCAGCGGATCTTGGACTATGAATTTCATCGGTCTTCAGGTTGGGCTGCTATCACCTTGCAAGGAACAAATGATATGTCCTCTTATCTTTCAAGACTACTACAGTGTTTGCAGTTGGTCGGACAAGGTCTAGAAGGGGTATCTGCGTTTCCATGTTTCCTGCCTGCTTGGGAGTCGCACCATTGCCGATCTGCGATTGGGGCCCTACACTGCCCCTTTAGATGACCTCGGTCGCCCACAGTTCCAATATTGAAGTGGGCGATCTCTTCGGCTAACAGGTTGTCCTCCCTTTGGTCTGGTAGTTGGGCTGAGTTTATCAATGGCCTCCTTCAGTGTTTTGATTATCTTTCAATTTCTCATACTATTGCTGTTATCACTGATGGTCCGCACTTTAACATGTTTCCTGGAGGCTGCCGCTTGGGAGTCGCGCCTTTGGTGATCTACGACTGGGGCCCTACACTGTTTCCTCTGATGTCCCATCTACTCACAGTTTTAACATTGAAGTGGGCGATCTCTTCGGCTAACAGGTTGTTCTTTTCTCTTTTATACCCTTGTTCTTCTAATTTCTTTTCAAATTTCTCCTGTATCGTTTGGGACTGATCTTCGATTTTATGCCCTTGTTCTTCAAATTTTTCTTGCATTGTCTTCGTTTGGTCTTCCACTTTATGCCGTTGTTCTAATTTCTCTTACATCGTTTGCATCATTTCTAACAGTTTTGCCAGTTGTGCATCCATGTTGGCTTGACTTCTGGTTACAGGCATAGACTTTATTTTCTTTCGAAAGTTCTAGAATATCCACGAATGTATTTGTAATTATCACCGTTGACTTCCTCACAATGAAACGAGTGCTATGATATGTCACACTTGGGTATTTCTCTCACTCCCGTACAAAGTTCTAGAATGTTCAAGAATATCCTTCGCAAATACCACCGTACACTTCCTTAAGTCACGAGGAGTGCGGTGATATGTCACATTTGGGTCTTTGTTTTACTTTCGTATAAAGTTCTAGAATGTTCAAGATTGTCCTTCTCGAATAACACCGTTCACCCACGCACAGGGTTCCAGAAAGTTCTTCAAATTTCCACTTAAATCCACTTCCTACACCAAATTGTCACGGGTTTCCTAACCCGACTTTTTATTTTACCAGAAAAACAAACAGATATTTTTTACTGATATTTATTAATTACTCTGTACACTACTAATTACAACTCAGCTAAACACTATTTCACTTTGAACCTTCAGGAAATTTCCAACTAAACACTTCAATTGACTGACTGAAGGCCGTTTATTCCTCTTTTACAGACCTAATGGTATTCCAGGTATTCTCTACCACCTCTAGATCTATTTCTCGAACGATTTTCGTCGATTCTCAATATTCCAGTCGCGCCTCGATACACGGCATTATTTTGTTTGTTTTCCAGAATGGTGTCGGCCACAGTCGTCGAATTGGATGCGAGCGGACCAAATTCTGTGACAATATATTTAATATGTATGTGGTATTTATTATGCCACTTAATATATAAAAATCAATAAAAACAACTAAAAAATAAAATTATGAAAATTAAGGGAATTTTGTCGAACGTAAACAGGCGTGTCTCCAATGTTTCCTTAAATTTTGATTCCTGCTAGTTGTCGATTATCGAAGAGGAAAAAAATAATAACATAATGAAAATTGTAATTTTTTTAATGGGTATTTCATATTTTTTTATATTTGTATATAAAGATGCATAATAGTCAAATAAATAAAAATAATCATCGACCACCTTGTTGACTGCGTAAATCGATACAAAATCTTGGTTTTCCATCATACATCAGTACAGGTCAGCTCCATAGACTGTCGGTTCTATAACTCTATTCAGCAGCATTTCATTCACGTCCTTGTTGATGGTGTCATCATTGGGTTTTGCATGTAACATTTTTGTTTGATCTGTTTGGATCAGGAGAGGAGTATGTAGTGTTGTATCAAGCCGGTGACACCGTGCAATTCCTTGAAGCTGGGTAGTTCGGTATCCAGAAAGGATCTTAACATCCGAGCTAGGTGTCGAAGAAAGAATTTGATTGTAGAGGAGAATAGTGGAGATAAACGGATTTTTTAAGAAATTATGTTTGCGCAGGATGTCCATTCTTAACATATCATTTGCAGATAAAATTGGTAATATACTTTAGCATTCGTCAAATTTCTTTCCCCCTATGCCAAATTTCATCAGATACAGCGGGTATTGGACCACACTGTCCATTTTAACGGAAGCGGTAAAAATCGGCCGAATAAAACAGTGATTGTCCACACTATCTGTTTCAGCGTACTTCAGATCTCAGTTTAACAGTGTGAAAATTTCTGTTGCCCACTTACTTATGGGGTCTTTCACGTTGGAAACATTGAATTTCTTTCTTCAGTATCATAATATCACCACTACCATCGCGCAGCTGAAGTTCAACAGTGTCAACTTGATTTTCACTTCAGGTTTTACGAAGAAAATATATTTTTTATCAATATTTATAATCTCTGCAAAAGTGTCAACGCATTTTGAATGTAATATTGTGTTAAAGTTCTCTCTTAAACAGTTCACATAATTTTGATTTACAAATTTAAAGCAAACACATTTTTCTAACATCGTTGCTTGGGTCAACTGCCACAATTTCTGAAATATTGGCTGATAAATAGGTGTCTCCTTCCTATAATATGCGACAGCTGTAGGCGAAGCAATTTCGCTCAAAGAATAGTCATCGCCTATTAAAACACTTGGATCAGGTTTCTGTTTTGAAGTTGTAGATGAGATTGTAAGCGTGAGCCCTATTCACTGCGTTGACAAGAAGGCGATCGAGATTGACTGTATCTAGAACGAGAACGGAACGGAGTCGCTTCTTTTTCTTGCGGTCGCGACCTTCGGCTATAATATTAATAATAATAATAATAATGTTTATTTACAGGTTATACCATAGGAATACAGTAAACGATAATAATAACAATTACATTGTAAATAAACAGAAAATCACTGAATCAGCAGCGAACGTTGCTGCTTGTTTGTGATACAGGCGTGTCTGTATTACAAATATAAAATGTATAAAATATATAGGCCAAAATAAGGTAAAATTGTCAGCATTTCAATTCTTTCCAGTCATCTGCCCAGTAGAGAATTGCAGTGTCATCTGCAAAGCTAATTACTTTACATTTAGTGTTTAAGGAAAGTAGGTTGTTTATGTATATACTAAATAGTAATGGACCCAACACTGTGCTCTGCGGAACCCCATAACTAACAATTTTTTCATCCGTAATAACCCCATCAATATTCACATATTGTTTCCTATCGGACAGATAGCTCTTTAAAAGTTCGTATACGTTACATCTCAACCCAGAGCATTCAATTTTTTCCAATAATTTTTTATGGCATACAGTGTCAAAAGCTTTAGAGAGATCGACAAAAATGCAGACAGCAGGGACACACTTGTCCATTGCATTGTACAGATATGATGTCAGATGATGTATAGCGTCTTCTGTTGATTTCCCCTCTCTAAAACCGTATTAGTTTTCTGAGATGATATGGTATTTATCTAAAAAGTTAGGCTTTAAGGATTTTTTCAATAATTTTAGCTACGTTTGAGATCAGCGAAATGGGACGAAAATTTATGATTTCTAATTTGTTTCCATTTTTATAAAGTGGTTTTATAACACCCATTTTTAGAATATCCGGAAAACACCCTGTATCAAAACAAGTGTTAATTAAATACGTTAATGGGGTTACTATCTCTAAAGAAATTTCTTTTAATGCCTCCACACGTATATTATCATCCCCAGGTGATTTTTTAGTTTTTAATTTAAGTACTTTTAAGTATTTTTTTTGATTTTTGTATAAGTCGGTTTAGTTTGTTCTTGTATTGTTTATATTCTTCTTGTAAATTAACATTGTTTGAGTCTTGTAGTAAGTTTTTATATAAACAATTTTTGACATTTATATATTTTAATAGTCCAGGTGTGATCCAATCCTTTTATGACGAATTTGTATTACTTAGATTTACTTGTTTTGTATTTTTGTTAATGTAAAATTTTATAATATCAACCAAATTTGGATTTTTTCGTTGTAAACTTGACACCAGCTTTGTATTCTTAAATCATGTTTTAGGGCACCATAATCTATATATTTTTTATACTTCGTTTGTTTTATGTTATTTTGGTAACAGTTTGCAGCAATATTGTTGTCAAGTACAATAGATACTGGATAGTGATCTTGATACTGAAAAATATGATTTTATATTATCATCGTTTACAGAGGACTTACACTTTACGAAAAAATGATCCAGACAAGATTTACTTTGAGGACGCGTACATTTATTTATACAGGATTTGAATCCATATTCTTGCAATATATATTTATATTCCTCTATATAGTCAGCATCATCCAATAAATAGATCAATATTCAAGTCCCCTGTTATTATACGGATATCATCTTTTCTCTTTTTATTTAAGTATTTAATTAGTTCAGTATTAAATACTTTTGGGCAAGTACTGAGAAGAGATCTATAGATACCAGTGATTGTTAATTTGTTTTTACCAAGTACTTCTATTTCTGTAGATATATTTTTTTACGTCTTCTGTATAGAGTAAATGCGCCTATATGGAATACTCACTTTTTATTGTACGACATTAACAGTTTTTGTCATTATTTGTTAAAATTCGATATGCATATTATGAGACCATATTACAGGTTTCTTGTCTCACTGAATGTGCTGTAAAATGGTGTATAACGTGAAAGGAAAAAAATCATAGGAACATATAGTACTCAATATGGATATACAAGTGATTATTTTTTAATGTAAAAGTTACTTATATATCGTATTTGGTGAATATAAATATACATTTCTAATCTTTAGTGCAAAATTTACATAAAAATTGTTTTTTCGGGTATTTTGCCATCTAAAGTGAGCCCATCTGTAACAATTTTGGCACTGAATCCAATCACCATAAATACTTCTTGACCATAACCCATGGCAATATAGACATTCTACATCCCACTCGCTGTTTTCATTTCATCTGAAATATTATTCAAACTATCTGATCTGGAGTCCATCGATATGTCACTGCTGGAACTCGAGGAGTCTTGTTTCTTCTTACTATTTTTAGTATTTTTGGGAATAGTTCCCATAACATTCCTCTTTATATTTGCCACATTTTGTTTGGACGTGGTGGCTTTGCTCTCAAGTTCATCTTTATTGGGAGTACTCGTTAAAACCGTAGCTTTACCTTTTTTTCTTCCTCGGGTTGATTGTTCTGTTGTTGCAATTGTGGGTAAAGGACACAGCATTTGGACAGACGTATTGAGATTGTTTTCTACTAACGCATTGAGATTGTTTTCAACAGACGTATTAGAATTATTTATTATTGGGTTTTCATTTACAGTAGCATCTTCAGACATGAAATCATGATCTTGAAAAATATTTATGTTTAACGGATAAATTCCAGGTCTTCTAAAACTATTTGTAGCAATTTCTAAAGTAGCTGCTTTGGAAAATGCGGAACCGATTAATTGTGAAACTTAGTAATGTGTAATAGGTCGTATAAGACATCTATGATTAGCTAGCCATCTTCTAACATCCTCATTATAGCAAGCCTTAAAAGGCCGCATGAAAACTACATCTGAGGACTGCATTTTATGGGAACAATAAGGAGGTAAACATATTATTGTAACATGTGATTGTCTGGCCAATAGAATGACATCTAAATTTCAGGTATAGGAAAAGTGTCCGTTCTTCATCTGCTGAGGGCTTAACATATTTGATAAAATGCTTAAACCACTTAATGAACATTTCCATTTGTATCCAACCAGATTTGTGACAATCGAAAATGGAATGGAGCTCCATCTTTGAGCTCTTCTATCATATTCTTGCGTGGAAATATTATTGGAGGTGGTACTTAAATTCCACTTGCGCTCATGCAAACGACAAGTTACAAGTCTTTCTCATTCTGCAGATGTTAACCGGTCTATCTGTGCTATAATTTTTACATCTTGCCCCTGTATAATTGTGACACTAGTTTCATCACAATTAAACCCCCTACTGGCTGGATAATTGTGTTTAGTGTATTCAGTTTCCAGTATATCAAAAAACACTTTACATCTTCCCGGTTGAAACCTTTTACTCTAGCTACTGATGTGCCTTGAGAAGTGCAAAGGCTAATTTCAGGATGTCTCTTGAGAAACTGTTTAAACCACTGCCATCTTATTTTCTTTATTAAGTGAATTAGTGATATTGTTAGCTGTTGTCAATCGCTTAATATCGTTTTTTGATAACGCAAAGTATCGTCCTTCCATCTCTACACAATGAGCTGCTAATTGCTTCTCATATCTAAAGGAAACACCGATTTTCTTCCTAATGGAATCTCAATAACTTTACCTGTGGTCGTGGTTGGATTTTCTTTTAGCAGTTTAACAAATCTGTGCGAAGTTTCCCTTGGAATTTAAAAAACTTCCTGGGCCTTCAAATAACCCATATTCCCTGATATAATACATTATAATGCAGATTTTAAATTTTCTGTGTTCCAGCAACGTCTTTATTTAGGGATTAGTGCCATATTTATCTAAAAAAAACGTATATTACAGATTGTAAAAATTTTCTCTCTACTAGTCTCGTTTTCACTTGTTCCTAATATGCAATATTACACATACAAAATCTCTGTGGCAGCAATGTTATTTAAATAACGAAATGCCGTTTATAATGTGAATATATTGAGCCGTGACTTCTCAAAACCAATAATTTTGGTGGGTTTCTTGGAATGGTAACTAATGCAACAACTAGATAGCGCCACTTGTCACAATAAATAGGTATTCCATATTAAGTACCTATTCCATATTAGGTAGCTCTACTCTAATTTCATTTTTAATTTCCTAATTTATTTTATTTTTTGTGTTTCTTACATTCCGAATGACTGCTGATTGTTCGATCCATTACCATTTAGAAAAAAAAGGCTCAAATATTTAGTAATTACAGTACTCGCAATGTTGCACATTGTGACTTTATGCGTGTAACATAATTAAATATGATACACTGTAAATAAACAAAAACTAAATAAATACTGGGTATACATTACCACACAAGAAGTAATAAATATAAAACAGTGGGTTTTGTTTTATCTGTAAGTTTTTGCTGCACTGCTACGAGGCTACAGGGCTGAGCACCAGAAACCGAATGATCAAATAACAATGGGAAGGTAAGCTTCTTTTAAAGTATAATACGAAAAGAAAACTAAAAGAAACTTGCCCACTTCAGTGTCCCAGGAGCTGTAGACCCGGTCTACAATCTACAGGAATGTCTACTAGACCGTCCTCTCGAAAAGCAAAAGACGTCAATCTGAGCACGTTTAATATGTGTGTGCCATGCACATAGATTTCTTAAGTGGTATCTATGCCTTGACTTGAGTGTGACGTAATATGTAGTTTATATATTTAATATTTTTCGCACTCCTCATATCCAAGATGCGCAAACTATATATTTTTTTAACGACAACGTTCCTGTAGAGTTCATATGAGCAGTCAATATTTGGATTGGTCTTAATAAAGTCAAGAGGTATCATTTTTACAGAAATATCGGAAGATATATATAATTTATTGGGAGTATGCTCACTTCGATGGTGAAAAATGCAAGGACGGTATTTTTGTATGTGATCGATCATAAATAATTTGTCGACCAACTTTTTGTCATTTTGGATGTAATCCCCTTTTATCTCTTACTACATTGATGTCAGATACACTGTTTACTAGTTTTATAATTGTATCATATTTGTTGAATTAAATCTAATGTAGTCAAATAGAATATTTTGCACACTTTAGCTCACATTCAAATACTAACCGAGCGGTGCGGTCGTCGAGTTCCATGCGATTGAAGTGGATGTAATCCCCGTTTATCTCTTACTACATTGATGTCAGATACACTGTTTACTAGTTTTATAATTGTATCATATTTGTTGAATTAAATCTAATGTAGTCAAATAGAATATTTTGCACACTTTAGCTCACATTCAAATACTAACCGGGCGGTGCGGTCGTCGAGTTCCATGCGATTGAAGTGGCCGACACGGTGCTAGCGGTAAATGCAATTTGACTGTGCTACGTGCATTTTCAAAGCGCGGTACCGTGGTGATCACAGTGGTGTTGTAGTTGTCAAAATGTCGTGGACGAAGAAACGTATCATTCTGTTAACTGAGAACATCTACTTAAATAGTAAAATAATTCGTAAACAACTAAATAGCAGAAGACGCATGACAAATGCAGTATTTTTAGAAAGATAACAATACGGTGAATTTCATCATTCATATGAAAAATTAAGAAATTGTCCTGAAGAACCAGAACTATTTCGTGGATATGCCAGAATGTTGCCCGAAACATTCGACTACATTGTGAATGCAATCAGCCCAGGAATTGAATATTCCGAAACTAATTTTCAACGCCCTATTTCTGTTAAAGAGAGATTGTTAACTTTACGGTAAATAAAATACATACATATAATTATTATTGATATTATATTAACACTTAAACGATAAGATATGCATATATCATAGAAAAGTAGATATATTTTGTGTGCCGTGTGATTGGGTATTATTATTGCGTTGCTGATGCGAGTATGAAGTTTCTTCATCATCGGCTGATGAGACTGCTGCAGAAAAACAAGATGTGGTTGATCCTGAGGCAGATGGTATAACATTTTCAAAACGAGAAACTTGCTGAACTTTTGGGTTAATCAGAGATTAATTGTTCTGTACTTTACAAATTTCATTGGCTAGAAGATTCTGCACTTTGTTTATTGACTGAAGCTGTCTTACATGTGGAGGTAGTGATTTAAAAGAGTAAATATCTTCATCATCCTCGTCATTTTTTTTCAAGTAGGGCAAACCTTTTTAGCTTCTAACTTCAAAAATTCTGATTCAACGCTGCTCTCACTTGTTTTCTATCTTTCGCTTTCGTGGCGCTACTACTGACAATACTGTTTCTGATTGCGATTGCCCAGTATTAGATGCCGGTGGTTTTTCATTGTCAAACTGTGATGCAACTGGTTCTGATTCAATCGGCTGAAACTCAGTCGGCTGTAATTCAATCGAAACAAACCGTCCCTCTTGTGAAGACTGGATTCGACAAGAATCATCTTCTAAAATTTCGATATTTCCTTGTGTCTCCTTGGGTGTTACAATAGATTTCAAAAACATCATTGCCTCAAAATGACACCAAGTTCCATTATAACGGGGAGCGTGTTCTCCTCCTTCATCTCAAGAGCGATGATTGGGTATCTTATTCAACTCCTTATTAAACTTGTCTCTCAGGTTTTTCCATTCCTTTATTATTTCAATATATTGAAATTGAATTATGTACGAGTATTTTTGTGTATTAGATATTAAACGTATCATTGAAAATACTATGAAGAAAGTCGTATTTACATATAGGAACTCTCATCATATTTTGTTTATACATTACTTTTTTAGTTTCACGATTATAAATATAATATAAGACTAATAGTTTCCACTATAAGTGACGTTTCTTTCAATTATTGCTTTTTTTCAGGTATTTGGCAACAGATATGCAACTTAGACAACTTTAATATTCCTTTAGGATTTCTAAGACAGCTGCAGCTACTATAGCAATTGAAGTATGTAAAGCCATTTGGCATATATTAGTGAAGAAGCACATGCGGCCACCTACAACTGCAGATTTAAAAAAAATTGCTAACGATTTTTAGGCTAGTTGGCAATTTCCAAATTGCATTGGGTGCATCAATGGCAAACATATAAGAATAAAACGACCAGTGAAATCCGGCTAAAAGTATTACTTTTATAAAAACTTTTTTTTCCATTGATTTGCTTGCATTAACTGATGCTAATTATAAGTTTATAACAGTGGATGTCGGATAGTATGGTAAAGATAGTGATGCAGGAGTGTTTGAAAATTGTCCTTTTAACAAACTTACCCGGTTCAACAATTATTATATCACCATATGTTTTCCTCGGCTATGAAGCTTTTCTTCTTACAGAATATCTTATGAGATCGTCCCCAAGATCAAATTTAGGAAACGAAAATGATGTGTTCAATTATCGACTCTGCCGTGCGAGAATGGTGGCAGAGTGCTCATTTGGAGCTGTAGTTTCTCAATTTCGAGTTTTAGGTAAATAGTTCAGTCATATTGTACATCCAAAATTGCAACAATTAGAGTAAACTTATTTTTTTATATGTTAGGATCCATTTGAGTAATTTAATTCCAATTTTGCAACCCCGAAAAAGTTGTGCCAGCTGAGACATAGCCGAAAATGGTGAAATATTTGGATTTTTTTCCAAAAAGGCAATAAACGAAACTTCTGACAAAAAAATCATTCTTACCTTTTCTAAAGTAGATAAAATTTGCTACAAGCTCTACCGGAGCTCGCTAGCTCTGGTAGTTCCAGTTGTGCAAATATATGAAAAAACAAATTTAATAACTTTTTTTAAACAAAAAGACAGTTGTTAGGTTTATACTTGTATTACGTATTTATTTTATAGTTAATTTAAAATTTTGACAACTTGGAGGGCCCTGGCTAAAATAATTGTCAGGTTCAATATAGACAGAGGTGGATATTTTGTCATCAAGCTCGTTTTCCTCATCCTGCAGTAACTTGTCCTCATCTTCAAACACCTCAATTGGAGAGATATTGGTGCACGAGTTGCTCTCGCAATATTTGCACAGCAGTGAACATTTAATTCCAGCTCCTGCAAGAGAAGGCCCCCAAACATCCCTTCTGGCATGTACAGGACAGGCCTTTTAAAAGTTATTGAGTGGCGGGAGGTTCTGTGGTAATAATGGGGATGAGACCTTGTTCGGTTACTTTCCATCCCCAGTCCGATGGTAATTTGACTTTTCCCAGCCACTGCTGCACTTGGTATGCTCGATAGAAATGATATTTCGCAGCATCTTTAGTGGGTGATAGACGAGCTAAATTAATTTTTGAACGTGCAGAAGACCTCAGGAACAGTGTGTAACGTAGGGAGTTTAGGGTGTCTCCGCTTTCGCCTCCGTATAGCGCCACCAGAAAATTCTCCTGCTTTCTCTATTGCATTAGAGTCTGCATCAGGCTGCAAGAACACTCCAAGATCGTGTATGAGTTTTGTGTTTTGCTGGAGAACACTACAAAATTTAATTTTTCCTTGTCAAAAAAGTGCAGACGTAGTATCGCAGCCACCGAGTGCGTGGTACACGCCTTTTGGAATGTCCTGTACATCGCCACACTTAAATGAGCTAGAAGAAAATTGAGAATGGTCTGATCTGCCAGCCTTATGTAAGTATACATTCTCTGCAGTGGATCCTAATCCATTGAGAATAACAAGCAAGTCAACATCATCCCCGACAATGAAAACTTGAGCGAAATGAGGGCTTTTTGAGAGAGCAGTCTCCACAATTAGGGTATATGCGTCTTCTTCTGCTTGATAGACTTCAATTCCGTGCCTCTCGAATTCAGTCTTCAACATTTGGATGAGACGCCGCTTGTTTGTCTCGTTAGACAGAAATTTTTCTTGAAGGATTTTTAGTACGGTATTCTCATCAAAGACGATAGTCCTGGATAAAGCAGCGTAGCGGCGAGAGCGTTCAGCGTTTTTTGTGCTCCTCATAGCTGCATTCTCTGGATACCCGTCAAAAACCACAGACACCTTGCAATCAAAAAGGTTAAAAATATAGGAGGTGTATCCTTTAACAATCGCTCTTACGGAATCATTGCGATGCCACGTATATTTGTGCAACAGATTTCCGCCATAAATTACGACGAATGTACCTTCTCGTGTTTGGGTATATTCTCCACCAGAAGAGTAAAGGCATCATAAAAAGATGACTTGGTGCCTTTCCGCATTCCTTCTTCTGTGATATGGTGCTAGTTCATATTTAAAGTGCTCCTTCAATTCTTTGTCGGATTGTTTGGTGGTGCAAACTCTTTGAAATATTGTAAGAGGATCAATTTCTACTTTCTTGTTCGTCACCTTAACAGTCCTAGTAAGTGAAGCTAATGTCGTAACCTTGTCATTTCTAGCAGCAATAATTGGTTGATTTGTACTTTAATCTGAAACAGTCGACAAATTGAGAATCGCCTTCGCAAAACTGGTTCTGTCCGAGAGGGGGCGATTATAGAATTTTCCAAAAGTCGTTGAACTATTCCATCCTGCTGTCCTACAAATTGTTTCAAACGACACCCCCTGCCACAGGGCCGCCGATGTTTATGCGTGCCTAGTAGAATGCAGTCTGAATTTCGATATGTCCACCCCTGCTGCAGAAAGCATCTGTTTTAACCATCTGCTAACGGTCTGTTTATTAGCGACAGTATGCGGTTTCCGAACTGTTAAAAATATAATATCTTGCTCTGGAGTTCTAAATTTGCTGGTAAGCTCAATATATTTCTTTAGGGTTGTGGCGACACAAAGGTTTGGTTTTTCTGTGAAAACGGGAATATGTAACGTTGGTTGTTCTTTATTGATGGCCGAGGTTTTGATTCGGTCCGTGATGTTGATTTGAATATCTTGATTATCCTCAATCATATTGGATAATCTGATTAAAGATATCGTCTGTAATCTTCCTCCTGTGATGAGAGCCAGTAAAGTGCTTAACTTTTGAGAACTTTGCAGTAGGTTTAAGTCTTTAGGTAAAGTTTCCAGATATGAAAGAACCAATTGTGGATCCCATGTGTTTGTATATCTTGGCCTAGTTGGTTTTAGCCTAGATAAGCCTTTCATATATCTCTTTACCATTGGGTCAGTTCCGAGGTTGTTGGGTAATATGAGACTGAGAGCCGATCTGTGGGCGATGAGAGCTCCATACTTATAATTATGCTTCTCTGAGACATATTGAAGGAATGTGAGCACATTATTGTTGGTTGCCTGATACACCGGGATATTATTAACCATACAGAAATCCCACCAAAGCCGGTAGGTGGTATTATATTGTTTTATGGTAGCTTCTGAAATAGATGATATCATAGTATCAATTACTGCTGCTGGGACGCTCCTATTCATAAATGATTCCCAGATAACCTGGCGGCTACCAGGATAAGTTGGTCTGCCAATGGATGGGGGTCCCTAGAAGGGGATAACAATAGATTAGGAAGCGAGTAGAATAGCTATGTCGATCCTGCTCCACAATTCAAGATGGCGACTGGAGCAGGATCGGCGTAGCTTTCAGCCGTCTACGTCACAATGTTTGGGAGGGGTTACAAGTGTGTAGATAGATGACGCTAAGCTATTTTAATAATAATCGTATTATACTCGTGCTGAGCGAAAGTGTTTAACACTTGAAGTTTATTGTTTAATCGATTTTCTTCTGATACAATGAGTGGCCAAAAGCGGGTTGTGTTTAACTTAGACAATAATAAAACCATTATTACCAATATTAAAACCATTATAGAAAAAGCAAATCAGATTGGATGCAGATGGCTAGAGATAGAGCTCGCTTTCAAAGAAGAATCAATGATGTCTCATTTATTATAAGTAGTGTTTTAGATAATAATCATCGATCACGTATTTACTATGAAAGGTTTTGCTGCATGTCTATTACTATAAAATAAAGTTTTATTTTCATCACTCTGTATATTATTTTGTGGATACCTAACCTGTTTAGTATAAGGGCTGCTATAAAAGTATGTGACGCTCAGTTATTTCAATTATTATCAAATTAAAATCGTGCTGAGCGGAAGTGTTATTAATTGCAATATGCCTGTTTCAGTAAAGTATAAGTGCATCAAATGTGGTGGAGATTGCGACCTACCAAACAGAAAATGTTTCACATATGAAACTAAGGATTATTTTGAGGGTGCTGATGGATCAAAACATGTTCCTAGTTCTTACTTTGATAAAAGTGATTCCAAGTAACTGTTGTTGGTTGTTAATTAAAGAATATCTGCATCTTACTTAATTTCATTACTTTTTATTATTTAAAAATTAAACACAGTGAGGTTTTAAAATATTTTATTTATTAAAACAATTGAATACAATTCAATTTAGCCTCTTTCTCTTCCACATCTGCAGTTGGTATGGTTTCTTTTCTTGTTAACAGTGCTCTGTTGTCTATCAGCGATATTTTCCCGCTCTCCATCAAAATAATGATACAGTTATTTATTTGATGAGGATATATACAGCTAGCAGATACAACTTATTAGCCTCTCTACTATAAAAAGTAGGAGAGTAAATTATAATTCAAAATGTAAGATGGAGGGGTACTAGAGAAATATGGGTGGGTGGGTAAGGTATATATATGCAATATATGAGACTTATTTGAACAGTCAGTCTACTATATTCATTTATATTCAACATGGATCTGCAAAAGTTGAACAAGGCAACTTTATATAAAGAAATTAAGAACGTAAAAGATTTAGAAATAAATCAGAAGTTTAAAATAGTGAAGCTGTAGTTTAGTAAAACCAAATATGGTGACAGTGTTGTAGCTGAAACTGAAAATTTTTCCTGCTACTTACCAAGAAGATTTTACATGCATTTTGAGAACCTCGTACATATACTATAAATAAATCGTATTACCGAAGCATGACAAATTCATAAAACGAATATTAATATTTTATATTGATATACATTTGAACTAAACCTTTGTCTACAAGTCTTATACTTCAGGTAAATGTTTTATTGTACCTAGTTAGAAAAAAAAAATATTTATATTGAATTAGCAAATTTATTATTCTACCCCGTACATAAGTTATAAAATACATGATACAGTGAATGTTTTGTAATAGTTTTTCTCCTGAAACTTGATCGAACCTTGTATATAGGCAGAATCTAACATTTTACACATATATTGTTATTATTTTATATAAAAAATGTAACACATTATTGGAAATGAGTTTCTATCGGACCGTTTTTGTTGTAAGCATGACCATAGACTTAAATAAGACAATTGCGTTTAGCATTGGTTACTTAAAAAATCTATAAAACAGTGCAACAATAACCACCCTAACATTTTGACATCTCATTTAGTTTAAAAACTTTTACTAGGTAACATATATTTAAAAAAAAATTAATATTTGAAAAATAAACTATAATCCATTGCATTAATAATGATTGATGATTCTGAAAAGCTGCTATGTACCACATATTTTACTTTCACGAGAAAATATAAATAAATTTGTTATTTTACTTGCAATCAAAAACTAAATAATTTTAAAATATGCTTTATTAATTATTAGATATTCAGGTTTGAATTGGTAAAGAAAACAAACGAATAGATAATAATGCTATATATTTTTTAAAAACTATACTACAATACATAATTAAAAAAACAAAACAACAAAATATATAGAAAAAAGAAGATTAAAAAGAGCAGTAATTTAATGAAATTAATAATTAATTATTAATTTCATTAAACTTTGCCGCGATAGCCTCGTATTTTTTCGCGTCTCGTTAGCAGAACGCTCCCTCTTATCGATGGAGCGTTCTTGCTCATCAAGTTGCCGAATCTGTGTACCCTCAGTGATTTTCTTTCTCCTTTTAGCCGCGACATGAGGTCATCGCTGTTTTTAATCTTTTTTATAGCAGTCATCCTTCCATCCATCCGCTGGCGGAATTCTGCCCTCCGCTGTATTTCTTCGTTAATTGCTCCTATCCAATCTTCGGAATCCGAGGAGGAGGAGCAGGTCGAGGGCGTAGGCGACAGCGAGCGAATGGAAGATGAGAGCCGTCTAATATTTTTCCGAGCCAAACCCAAATTTTTGCCTCTGCAACAAAAAATAACAGAAAATAATTCATACATTTTTCGATGATGTCTTTAGACATTTTTTAAATTATTTTTTGAATATTTACCTAGAAGGAAGTGCAGGAATTTCCCGCGGCGGATTTTGGAATATGTCCGCGTCATCCTCTTGTTCAAAACACTTTCTTTTGGCAGCAGTCACCTTCGATGAACTTGGGCTTGGCTTGGTCGAAGCTTCCAAGGAGGTAATCGCCTTCACCGCCAAATTGAGTTGCTCTGATATTCTGTAAAAAACGAGAAAATAGTTTAACAAAACGTAGAAAAATATTAGAAAAAAACTTACGCCTCATTTATGGCTTCATCCAAATCAGGATTCTGCATTTGTTAGTTGTCGTTAGCAGAACGCTCCCTCTTATCGATGGAGCGTTCTTGCTCATCAAGCTGCCGAATCTGTTCCCTGAGGGTCTCTCTGTGTACCCTCAGTGATTTTCTTTCTCCTTTTAGCCGCGATATGAGGTCATCGCTGTTTTTAATCTTCTTTTTTATAGCAGTCATCCTTCCATCCATCCGCTGGCGGAATTCTGCCCTCCGCTGCATTTCTTCGTTAATTGCTCCTATCCAATCTTCGGAATCCGAGGAAGAGGAGCAGGTCGAGGGCGTAGGCGACAGCGAGCGAATGGAAGATGAGGACCGTCTAATATTTTTCCGAGCCAAACCCAAATTTTTGTCTCTGCAACAAAAATAACAGATAATAATTCATACATTTTTCGATGATGTCTTTAGGCTTTTTTAAAATTATTTTTTGATTATTTACCTAAAAGGAAGTGCAGGAATTTCCCGCGGAGGATTTTGGAATACGTCCGCGTCATCCTCTTGTTCAAAACACTTTCTTTTGGCAGCAGTCACCTTCGATGAACTTGGGCTTGGCTTGGTCGAAGCTTCCAAGGAGGTAATCGCCTTCACCGCCAAATTGAGTTCCTCTGATATTCTGTAAAAAACGAGAAAATAGTTTAACAAAACGTAGAAAAACATTAGAAAAAAACTTACGCCTCATTTATGGCTTCATCCAAATCAGGATTCTGCATTTGTTAGTTGTCGTTAGCAGAATGCTCCCTCTTATCGATGGAGCGTTCTTGCTCATCAAGCTGCCGAATCTGTTCCCTGAGGGTCTCTCTGTGTACCCTCAGTGATTTTCTTTCTCCTTTTAGCCGCAATATGAGGTCATCGCTGTTTTTAATCTTTTTTATAGCAGTCATCTTTCCATCCATCCGCTGACGAAATTCTGCCCGCCGCTGCATTTCTTCGTTAATGTAGGCGACAGCGAGCGAATGGAAGATGAGGGCCGTCTAATATTTTTCCGAGCCAAACCCAAATTTTTGCCTCTGCAACAAAAAATAACAGATAATAATTCATACATTTTTCGATGATGTCTTTAGACTTTTTTTAAATTATTTTTTGAATATTTACCTAGAAGGAAGTGCAGGAATTTTCCGCGGCGGATTTTGGAATACGTCCGCGTCATCCTCTTGTTCAAAACACTTTCTTTTGGCAGCAGTCACCTTCGATGAACTTGGGCTTGGCTTGGTCGAAGCTTCCAAGGAGGTAATCGCCTTCACCGCCAAATTGAGTTCCTCTGATATTCTGTAAAAAACGAGAAAATAGTTTAACAAAACGTAGAAAAATATTAGAAAAAAACTTACGCCACATTTATGGCTTCATCCAAATCAGGATTCTGCATTTGTTAGTTGTCGTTAGCAGAACGCTCCCTCTTATCGATGGAGCGTTCTTGCCCATCAAGCTGCCGAATCTGTTCCCTGAGGGTCTCTCTGTGTACCCTCAGTGATTTTCTTTCTCCTTTTAGCCGCGATATGAGGTCATCGCTGTTTTTAATCTTCTTTTTTATAGCAGTCATCTTTCCATCCATCCGCTGACGGAATTCTGCCCTCCGCTGCGTTTCTTCGTTAATGTAGGCGACAGCGAGTGAATGGAAGATGAGGGCCGTCTAATATTTTTCCGAGCCAAACCCAAATTTTTGCCTCTGCAACAAAAAATAACAGATAATAATTCATACATTTTTCGATGATGTCTTTAGACTTTTTTTAAATTATTTTTTGAATATTTACCTAGAAGGAAGTGCAGGAATTTCCCGCGGCGGATTTTGGAATACGTCCGCGTCATCCTCTTGTTTAAAACACTTTCTTTTGGCAGCAGCCACCTTCGATGAACTTGGGCTTGGCTTGGTCGAAGCTTCCAAGGAGGTAATCGCCTTCACCGCCAAATAGAGTTCCTCTGATATTCTGTAAAAAACGAGAAAATACTTTAATAAAACGTAGAAAAACATTAGAAAAAAACTTACGCCTCATTTATGGCTTCATACAAATCAGGATTTTACATTTGTTGCTGATAGGTCTCTTGCAGCTCGAGACGGGCCTCTTCAGATAAAAATAAAGTCATTTTTAGAACGGTATAAAAATTATTTGTGAATCGAAGTTAACACTGTTACCTACTAATAGGTTTGTATAAGAATGAATATACTCAACGAATGCAGTATGCTTATATATCAAATTGTTGCAACTTACACAGTAATATGAACATCCGGTGAATTCCGTTGAACTATACAGGTCACTAACTTTCTGGTGTCAGATAAAATTCAGTTTCATACTTTGAGAATTGTAATCCGACACCATTTCCTGCTGAGTTAACAAAATATGTAATTTGACACCACGTTTTGAAATTTGACACCGCGTTTTGAAATTTGACACCTTTGTTTTGTAATTTGACACTGCGTTTTGTAATTTGATACAGCGTTTTGAAATTTGACACCGCGTTTTGAAATTTGACACTGTGTTATGTAATTTGATATATATTTAAACAACACCAACAGCATACATATAAAATTATGAATTTTAGTCTTTTTTTTGTCGCTTATTTTTTTTATTGCATTTTTAGAAAATATTTTTGTTCTACAATTCAAAAAGTAACTGTAACCCTCCCTTAGATGTTACCTAGAAATTAGGTTAGGTTACAGTCCCGGCTGCTCTTTAAGTCGTGGCTGGGGGTAGATTCTAATTTCTTCTTCGGCTTCTGCTTCTTGGCTCAGGTATAGGTTATTGTTTAGAGCTACTGGGGCGCCAGCCGCTTAAGCGACAGAAGGGGGAAAAGACTAGACAGACTTAAGCGCTGGTTTTTATTAAAGATTGTCACGAAAATTTTCAGTTAATGAGAGCGAAAAAGTTCGTTATTTTCTATGAAACGAAACTTCTTGCTATATTCCGTGCTTTAGTGGTTTTTATGCTTGTGTCGTTTTACAATGGACGAAAATAATATGTTGTTGGCTCTATTATTAACAGAAGAAGATGAAGATGACGATTACCTGAATCTTATTTTGGAGTCTAATTCTTCCGACTTGTTTCTGAAAAGGAATCAGGAAGGTACCTACGAAATGCTGGTGTTGAGACACCTTGTCGACAATGACACTAAATTTAGGGAATTTTTTCGTTTAACGCCTCACTTATTTAACGAAGTTCTGAACAATATTAAAGATGACATAAAATCCACCCCTTCAAAGAGGTATCCAATTCCTATATCACCACAAGAAAAGCTGTGCCTAACATTAAGGTAAGTGCTCAAATATTATCATTAATATTATTTTTTAAACGTCATTGGAATGTGAAGTAATGTATTTTTTTGAAGCAGAAATATTTATTTTTACACACTGTGGTGATTTTCTACAAAACTGGGAATTTACTCATATCTAGTTAATTAGACACCCTGTATAGTATATCATATAAATTGATCGAGAAACTAATGTTTATTTCCCATTTATTACAGAAAAATAATTTTATTTTACATTGAATGTAGTGATATAGTTCCTAAGTGACGATTCTTGCACATTCTCTCCGTTTCCACTATCATTTCTATATCCAGGTCTATCTAGGTCTAATATAATGTTATTATAGTCCGCATTCGATGAGTCAGTAGAATAGAATACCGAATTTGACGTGTCAGTAGTAAAGTGTGCATCAGTAGGAGTAGGCGATGTACTAATTGAAGGTGACTGACCAGAGTGACTTGTATATTTCTCAAGAGCATTTTTCTGCTCTATCTCAGACATAACATTAAACAACTTCCTCTTCGCTTCTACCAAAAGTAATGGTGACAACGTCCTTGCTGTTGCTTTTAGCGAATTGAAAAACAGGTCGATATGATCATCCGTTTGTACTACAGGAGGTCCTGTTGAGACAGTGGATCGGTTAGCAATTTCTCTAAGCAATTCAGCTCTTTCTGTTCTTCCTTTTTGAATGTCCATGAGCATGTCTACTCGAGTCCTTTTGAAACTTTTTTTCTTTATGTTTATTACACTGGGTGTGGACGTATTATGAGCATCTTGTTCAATATCTCTTATAGGACACATATGGTTTTCTGCCGTATCAATAGCTGAAAAGTCCATTTGAGCTTCACTTTTCGCTAATGACTCGTTCTGAGAAGTATAGGGTGCAGTTATTAGATTACTTTCTGTATTCTCTTCATAAATATTTTGGTTGACAGATTCTGGGCTACTGGTAATATTTTGTGGAATTTCAGTGGCTACTGGAGCAACATTGGATACGGTTCTATAAAAAAAAGAAAAATACACATTTAATTTTAAAATATTGAAATTCTGTTTAAAATAATAAAGATCACAACAAAATCACTTACTTCCTATGTTCAAATGCTGATTCCTCAAGGAATCTAAACATGTCCAGTTTTTCCCGATCCCTGCCAGTTGCTGCTGATCCTGTACCCAGATTTTTCTTTTTTTTATGTAGTAGTCTCTAAGATTTATCCACCTTTTTTTACAGTCTTCTCCTAAAACAAGTTTTTTATTGCAGGTATATAGCAACAGGAGAGTCATTTCGATCCTTAGCATTTTCATGGAGAATATGCCATAGTTGGATCAGCAATATAATCTATAGTGTAGTACGTGCTATTCGAAGGAACATGAGCAACATTTATATGCCAACACCCACAGAAGATCTGTTAAAGAAAAATACAGAAAAATTCTACCAATTTTGGAATTTTCCGAACTGTTGCATGTCAATTGATGGCAAACATATTCGGATTGTTTGTCCGCCAAACACTGGCTCATTATGTTTCAACTACAAAGAATACTTTTCAACTGTTTTGTTGGCTTTAGTTGACGCTGATTGTAAATTCGTCGCAATTGATGTTGGCCCATACGGTGGAGAAGGTGATGCTGGGGTGTATGAGAGGTCGAATTTAGGACAGAAAATTAATGCGGGTCAAATGAATTTTCCAGCTCCAACTAAACTTCCAGGCACAGAAGTGCTCCAGCCTTACGTGATACTTGGTGATTCAGCATTTGCGCTTACAGAAAGAATGATGAAGCCCTACCCACAAGCTTTATCTGCTGCAGATACAGCAGTAGCTACATATAATTATCGGCATTGCAGAGCTAGGAGAACTTCTGAAAATGCGTTTGGAATTTTGTGCCAGTACTTTAGAATATTCTTTACTCCAATCGCTGTTAAACGGTTAGAATGCGTGGATAACATTATTTTTGCTACATGCATTCTCCACAATATGTTACGACAAAGTAAGATACCATATCCAGACGAAATTACAAACTCAAACCCATCTCTTCCCGTACATAATTGTATGACCTTGGCGCCTAGTAATAATAGGCATGCAAATTTTGCTGCTAGATCTGTTCGAGATACTTTTAAACAATATTTTAACAGCAGAGCCGGAAATGTTCAATGGCAATGTCACCATGTAAATCGTACCAAATAGTTACAAATATATAATAGAAACATGTTTATTTAATTTACCTGTTTTATTTGCTCCCATATCCGTTGCAATTTGTTTCCAAATATTTTCTTTCATTTGTATGTCTTTGTAGGTTTTTAAGCGTTTAGCATACAATGGTGGATTTTCCTTGACCTTTTCAATTAAAAGTTCATCTTCCAAAGCAGTAAACTCTAATTTGCGATATTTTGCACTCATTTTGCACTCAATTCGCCAAACAACAATACTTCAAAATACTAAATATCTCACCGAAAATTCGTCTGAATCCAATATTGTTTGATTCCCACTGAATACCGCCAACTACAAATCGTATATCTCTAGCGTGACGGATTTAATAAAAACCGGATATTAATAGACAGACTGAACAGATACGCACGAACTTCTCGTCGGAAATTTTCGTTCTGATTTGCCGAAAAATTTCGCAACGAACTTTAATAAAAACCAGCGCTTTAGACGCTTTCCAAATTCAAATAATTATATTAAGTTAATAGAAATGGCTTCCAATAATTAAGCAAATGTTAACTTTATGACTAAGAAAATATGTTAGCAAGTTGAGAATAAACATTAACGTTCTAATATTAAATAGTAAAATTATTCATATAACATTATTAATACATTATCAGCACTCCATGAGTGCTAGCAGCACAGACAAATGACATAAACACTTGGTAAAAAAAAATGTAAAAGATTTAAGATCGTATTTCAAAAAAAAACAAAAAAAATCAGCTCCACTCCACGATAGGCTTGTATGGTCTTAAAATTTAAGTGCATATAATTTTAAGTGAGATTGACTTGATCCACAAAAAAAATACATTACTAATATCATGAAAAATATATATATCATTAAATTAACTCTCGAAATGAGATATGCAGTATTCAGATAACCCTTTAATTAAATAGGCCTGTGGCTCTCAATTATGTCATGACAAAATAGAATAGAATACTCTTAAAATAGCTATTTGGGGAGTTTACATAAAATTATAATTTGGTATACCAAGAAATAAATTTATCGCTAAGCGATTAAATACTCAAGCATTACGCTTATTCAATATGTGAAAATAAATGAGAGGGCTGTAATACTGCTTAAATGTAAAAATTCATAATACTTAACAAATAGAAAAACCTGTGTTAGCGTGACCCATCACGCTAAGGTGACGTCTTCGTGGAGGGGCTAGTTAATGCACATCGGGGGTGCCATCATGGACATGACATAGCCTGGCTGTGGAGAGCAGACTCTAGAGGCAAAAAGCAAGGAGAGAAATCCCACACCTTGGCAGGTTGTAGTAGCAGCGTAGCGGTACCACTATGGATCCAGGAGCTGGGTGAAAGTGGCTTTACCACCTAGTCAAGCATACATCGGCACGGTCCTCGCCAGAGGAAACCAACTTATAGGTTGTGTCTCGAACTTTGAAGATGAGAGTACGGGCAGTGGAGAAATAACGGTTATAGAGGTTAAACAATCGCAGTACTTTGGCAGGCACGGGCAGACAGCTCGAGAGTCTTGGGTAAGCAAGCATCTGTGGCTTGAGGGTACTTTGCAAGTAATTTGACGACCACGTGGGTCTCACGCGAATATAGGGAAACACATCCCTGGCAGATAATATAATCTCTGGATAATATAACCTCTGGATAATACCTGGAATATCGATTCCAGTTAAATATATGAATAAATGTAAGAATTATTAAAACCTTACCTCAGATGTAATAAGGTATTACCACTTAATATAAACCAAACCGGGCACGCCGGACACCTTCAACAGGTCCATCTCAAGACAAAATGGCGATTCTCGCCCTTTAGCGGAAATCCCCACTTCTCGTCTTTACAAGAAGTTACAAAAATGCGCGAAATTTTAAATAGTTACTAGTTCTGGTAAAAATCTGATAAAATGAATGCCACTAAATCGACTCTAAATTCATCTGTCAACACTTGCCAAAATAAAAATAAAAGTTAACAATGCCGGAATCTCATCTTTTAAGTAAATTAAATAGGATGCCAGAAATTCTCACAGCTCAAGCAGTGCAACCACGCTACACGGTAAGTTCTGCTACATTATCTTAACATTTAAGTAAATAAATAAGAAACTTCTAAGCTAGGAATACCTTAAGTTTCGTTTATCTTTTAGATAGATACACTACTACCTAAGGATTCTACATCTAGGGAGGTTTCTTGCCAATAAAAGCATCGGCGTCAAGGAAAATGATAACAGTAGCAGCTATACCAATGCCAGGCATGTTATCGCTGCCACGGAGAATAAAACTTACACTAGGGCAGTACACCGCTATCAGTGTTACTAAGACTATAACAGATACAATCATGGGGCCCCGGGGTTAGTAAAATGCGTACTCAATTATGGTTAAAATGATATGTCACAACACAGAAGGTAACCTAACATGCGAGTCGCTCCGAAGCAAGGGTGCGTAGACTTAACGTAATGAAGCATTGATCGACAAGCTTAAATGGCAATATGTGTTATATGAAATATTCAGAGTAAGAAGTATGGAAAATTATAATAAAACTAGTGCCTCTAAGTTGTTATTTTATTTGTCTGTGTTAATTCAAAAATAATTTCAAGATTTTGTTTTGACCAAACAATCATAGGCAACCAATCATACACTGAGCTGTATTTCATCTCGTAAATTGAAGACCATAATGCAAAAAGGTGTTAACTAATTTTTTTAAGTTTTGAAATAAATTGAGTTAAAGTTTATCGCCTGGAACTTTTCATATGACTTAATTTTAAATATTTTTAAATGGAGTAATGTATAAACATACATTGAATAATCTTATAGTAGGTCAATTTTTGAAGAAATATTTCTGTAATGCCAAAAAAATTAAACAAAACAAAGAAAAAATTGAGTTAACACCTTTTTCAGAATTATTGTTTATGAGGCGCCATAATCATATGTAAATGAAAATAGTGTTATCTCTACAAAAACTGTTTATTTAGCAACATTTTGTGATTTAAATAACCTTTTTAACAATGAGAGAATACATAATCACTTATTTTTAATTTTCTCCTCGTTTCAAATTATAATAGAAACCTCTGAGATTTTCTGGGATGAAAGGAATTTGTTCCTGGATGTTGTCATATTTTTTTGCTGCGATAGTTTTGGATTTGTTAATGTTTACTAACAAATTATCAGTTTCGGGTTGAGACCTATTCATCTTTCTGTTTTTCCTTATGTCAACAATATTCCAATCCTCAGCCTCATCAAATGAATATTTATATTTTGTAATTCCAAATTCTTCAACTTGAAGCCACCGAACTTCCCTAAATTGTACCTTTTCATTCTTGTCATTTTTTTTTCGATCTATAAGTCCTAGTTTTCGAGGTAATTCCTTAATATCAATAAACTTATCTGCCATTCTTGTTATGTTGAAGGGCGTCGTTCTTCTTGCTTCTGTCATTATTGACAGGTATTGATCCACAGTATAAATATTCTGATGTTTTCTGATCGCCTTTTCTACAGTAGCAAAATCTCTATCTGAGTCCATGAAAGTGTGTCCCACCTCAGGAAACTTGTGATCAATTTTCTTAAACCTGCCAGATTTTATCAAATAATGCCATAAGCACACAATGTAAAAGTTTTTGTTTTGACCTCCTGCCGAGTCGCTCCATGCTACTAGGTGATCAGAAAGTTTATTTTCTTCTTTGATATTTTCGAGAAACGCCAATATTGAACTACCTATTTCCTCAGGCCCACGAGATCCTTCATCTTCAGTCCAAACATGAAAATACCCTTTGCCATTCTGTTGCTGTGTTGAAACTGAATGAACTCCTAGATTATAGAGCCATACTTGGCGTAAGTAAAAAGCTTTACCAGTGGAAATTTTTGGCAAAGGGAGTGTTTTCTGTAAATCGAAAGTAAGATATAGAGTCTTATCATTATTTTTTGCAGTTTGCCGATCAATTTTTTGTTGTTCAAAAGCTTTTTTGAATTTGGCAACATGCTCTTCATTGACTTCCACATCACATACTTTACAAGTATCGGTTTTGGGAGAACCAAAGCCAAAATTAAAATCATTTGCAAAAATATTTCTGTATATGGCAAAAGAAACAGGAACAATGTGTTGGTCTGCACACTTTTCTTTATACAACTCATACATCTTTCTTATGGATAACCAGGGTGAAAGATACAGTCGATTTGGGTTTTTATTTCTTGAATAATGGGACATCTCAGAGGGAAAAGATCTGATGTGCTCGGATACAACATTTCGCTGTTCATCAGAAGTTTGATTAGGTCTGTTATCATGGCGACCCCTTTCATCTTGTTTCGGAGCTGATCTTCCGGCAGATATTTGGTTTCTGATTAAATCGATCTTCTTACGCCCAATGCTTAACAATGAGATTACAGCTTCCTTACACACTTGTCGGCGTTCCCCTCCTACTGTAAAAAAATACCGAAAAGATTTTTGACGTTGTTTTTCAACACCAGATTGCTGCTTTACGGAAAACGGTTCTAAAATTCCAAAAAGGTAAGCGTTTTTTTCATTTGCTTCTAACGAATAGTATTCTTCAAACAAACGTATTCTAGTTTCATTGCAAAACTTTTCATTGCATTTTAAACGGCATTTTTCCCTGCAAAGACGATTTTCGGTACAGGGAAGTTTTTCTGGGACCTGTATCCCTTTGTACGTCATGTATGACTTGCCACTATTTTTTTTCTGCTTCATTTCGTTACGTTTCCAGTTTTTAGGAAATGATTTTCTTTTCCTCGACTTCTTCTTATTTTCCAGGGGCGACCCTTTTTCCAGCTCTTGCCCTTGAATACAAAAATTATATATGAAAATATTATGAGAAATTATTCTTCGTTGGTAAATCTACAAAATAATAATCAATACTTTACCTGTTACTGGCAAACTATCATTGGTAATGGCAACACCTTCAATCGTAGGGTCCTGATTTTCAGATTCCAATCTTTTACTTGGCTCGATGGTTTGCTGAAGTCTGCGTTTTTTAATGGAAATTGGCTCATCATCTGAATCACCTGAAAGACGTCCAAAAACTTTTAATAATTTGAATAATTATTATTAAATTCGATTTTAAGATGTCTACCTATCCAAATGTAAAAAAAATAAAAAATTTATTCTCTGCTTACTTGTTAAGTTATCACTATTTGGCTCTGTAGTAATTGTTGGAAGGAAAATAGTCTGGATGCCGCTAGTTCCTAGAACTGGTTCGTTTGTTTGCATCTGCTGAAGTTTAGCTTTTGTCGTATTTCTTGGAGGGCATACTGTTTGGGTACAGCTAGTTCCTGGAATTTCTTTTGCCAAACGGTTTTTGCATTTTTTTGAAAACTTGCGTTTTTGCTTAGATTCTATTCCCCCATTATTATCATTACTCTCAACGTCTAGAATTAGGTATATTATAAAAACATTAAACCAAACTATTAACAAAAATAATAATGTACGCACCTTCCTCTGACGGAGAATACTCAGAGCCTGAATCTTCAAATGGATCGTTTAGTTCCTCAGACGAATGATCACTCAATTCGCCTACTTGCGCAGCAAGATTAGCAAATATTTTCTTCGTTCTATCTCGTATCTACAAAATTTTATTAAAAAGCTAATCACAAAGAACTTTGAATGTAGTTGTTCGCGAATATAAGAGTTTATTTCAACGACCATTTACTCTTATTGCACATCCACACTGATTATCCCATATAATTTGTAAACAAACTTTTAGGTTATACATATCTTTTTTAAAATAAAATTACACAAAAAATAACTCTCGTATTTCCTTAACTACTTGGTACAATACAAAATAGTTTCTTACCTTCAAACCACTCGAAATATCTTCAGGAACAGACATGCTCACCAAAACTCCACCAGCCGACACGTGCGTTTAGATGAAAACAAGAGACTAAACTAATGCAAAAAGGTATCAACTCAAGAATTAACACCTTTTTGCCTAAAGTATTTGAATTAACACGTTTTTACCAACATAAATTATTTGTTTTGTTGAGATAACACTTTTATGATTACCCGTCTACGAGAATTGGGTGCCATCTATGACTCATAAGGTTTACTAACCGACGGAAAATAGAGTTAACACCTTTTTGCAGACAAAATCTGGAATTTAAAAAAAAGTGAGTTAACACCTTTTTGCATTATGGTCTTCAATTGTAAACCGTTACATAACATTGCAACCCCTCATCCTTATGTAAAATTTTGCGCGACCCCCACCCCCGATATTCATACTAGTTGTGAAACCAAAATTATATCATCGTTGGATAGCTTTCTCTTTCCTCTTCGTAATAAAAAAAACCAACTTTCTATATTTTACAGTAATCGAGTTATAACAAAAAACTGTTTAAGGGTATTTTGTTTTTTTCACTCCTAGCCCTTAAACGTGACGCTTGACGATGAAGTTTGTATAAACTTTTTTTCTCTACTCAACCTCTAATATGACTTGCTAGAAAAAATTCTACGATTAATTTCATTTTCAGATTTCAGAAATTTCTTTGAAAATGTTCAAAATTTTGGATGTGCATAGGATCTCTGTTATAGGTTTATTTTTGGGAAAATCTGATACAGGGTCAATTAGGGAATGTCAAATCATGTAAGATGTTTCTATTGGCCAAATTCATCTAATCTATTTCACTTGATACTATATGCTATATATTTTCGTTTCATGTTTTAAAAAAAATCAAAAAAATTTTCAAAACCCAAAATTTTTAAAAAAATATTTTTTTTTTTCGAGACAGATTTTTTCTGATGACAAATTCTGAAAGAGCACCCTCGAAAACATAAAGATACACAGTTTCATATTTTCAGCTTTCTATGCAAATAACTTTGAAATTTTAAATTTTTTTAGATTCGTACTTTAAGTTAGGCAAACAAATGTTTTCATATCTTCTATATATTTAAGATGACTTAAAATCTTATAAAGTTATGTAAAGTGTTCTACCAAGACGTATTCAATAATGCTTAATGTTTCACAGACTCGTTATTCCTCCCACCACAATCATTATAAGCGCTGACTTGATCATTTAGAAAGTATATAAAGCAGTATCCTAGAGTTTGCAACCATATTACAGATATTAGTATCTGAAGTAAATAGAACATTATATTTAAAGATCTTTCGAAAAAGATGACTTCCGACTGCGTGGTAGACATTCAGTGTTTCAAAATTAGTAACAAGAAGGATGACATCAGATGGGCTGTGAAGGAATTGGGGGTTTATAATGGTAAAATCTCCTACCATTATATATTTAAACCCCCTTTCCCATTTAATCAGCTTTCACGGGAGCTACAAAAAGAGGCGTATTGGGTAGTCAACTTTCATCATGGTATTCCATGGAATGATGGCGACGAATCACTCGAGATCTTCCAGAAATTCTTAAGGCAGCAACCCAGACAGCTGGAATAATATATGTGAAGGGGAATCAGAAGGCGAATTCCTCAGGAAATATGTAGACAAACCATGGTTCCGGAATGTTGACACCACAAACTGCAGCATTGCGCATGTGCGTTAGCAAATGTTTACAGTTTATATAATTTTTATTTAGAATTTGCAAAATAAAGAAATAAATTATATATTTTTTTGTTTTATTGTTTTCCCTGTAATATAGTTGCTGCAGTATATTTTTTAAAAACATATCTTGTTCAAACTCTGAATCAAAATATACAAATAATTTATAAATTTTATATAAGTTTTATTAGGTTACCTGTAATAGAGTTGTTGTGGTGTTATAGTTAAGAACATGTCTTGTTTAAAATAAATATGAAGGAATAAGTTATATATTTATTTAGCGGTTGAGGTGTTACGTTTAACAATAGCAAATGCAAAAATGCAGATCTGCGCAAGCTCCAGCAGGATTGTGCATATAAATGAGTCATACTCTTTAAGAAATCACACGGTTTATATTTACACTTCTCATACTAATCTGGTATACTTGCTGCTGCTGCTGTTGTTATTTTCCTTGATTAAGTGCTACCGTATAGTGACATGAATCCTGAAACCGTAACCTCTATTAGTTCTACAATTGTGAAAACTACTGAAGAAGCCGTAAAATTGGGAAAAACTAAAGAGGAGATAATAAGGCAAATAAAGTTAGTAAAAGGTAATGTGAAATTGTTGGAGACGGCGATTAAAAATAGAATTAACCGACAAGAGGATACTGAAAATTATTTTAAGTTAGAAGGAAAGTTAGCATTATTGAAATATTTAGCTAAATTGCAGCACTTACGATATACTTATAGTAAAGTTGGAGCAGGCTTGGAAAACAATACTGCTGAAAAAATGCGTAGTCGAAATTTAGTTTGGCATTCGATTGATTCTTGCTTCGACGGACGAGTGTGTACAGGATTAATTGCAAATTTAAGTATCAAAGATCCATTATGCTTCTTAAATTTAATAATTTTCAAAGAAAAATTAGATTATATCGTTAAAAATCAATGCTTAAAGTTAATGATGTATTAGTATGTAATTTTATTAAACCTCAAAGTGGTGATATCGATATGAAAACGTTTTCTACAAAAAATCATATAATCGATATAAATACTAAATTAAAAACTTGGTACAGGGATAACGTAATCCATACTTTAACAAATAAATTAGAAGAATTTAGTGAAAAAGATTCGGGGTGGGCTCTTTCAGAGGTTTTGCACTTAAAAGTCAATTTTAACAAATTTTCACCTTTAAAAGGGGGAACATCAACTAGGTTTTATATCACGAAAAAAAGCTGTAATAAATGTAGAAAATAACGATTCATTTTGTTTTCTGTGGGTTGTATTCTCCGCTCTATATCTAGCTAAAAATAAACTTCCTGAAAGAATAACAAGTTATCCTCATTTTAAAGATGTTCTAAAATATGATTCCATTGAGTTTCCAATAAAACTTGAATAACGTTCTGCCGCTTTCTTTAAGGGATTATAGAAATAGTAACAGAGAACCCATTAATTTATTAGGGCTATCGACTGAAAATAATAATTTTACAGGATTCTCAAACGATAAGACATTTTTCAACTTCGCATGGATAAAGAGAATGTCAGCACTACTTTCAAAACAACTATCTTCTCATGGACATAAAACTTTCATATGCTATAGGTGCTTAAATCATTTTAGTTCTGATGATTTACTTAAAGGACATTTAGTTTACTGCAATAACATGAATAAGTGTGCCCTCAAATTACCAAAGGAGTCGGATAAAATTTTAAATTTCAAGCATTTCAGTTACAAAGAAAGAGTACCTTTTGTGATATATGCCGATCTTGAAAGTATTCTTGAACCGTGTGAAACCTTAGGAGTGGAAAAGTGCAATTCAGTTAATTATCAAAAGATATTGTCTGAAGCTATTTATTTGTGGCATAATTTTAGTTTTTCTTTAGTTTTATTGGGTTTTTGCCACACTTCTGAAAAATAATAAAAATTAATTAAATAAGCCCTTGCGCCAAACGGAACAGTCAAGGGTTATTTTTGAAACTAAGTTTGCCTAACCAAAAAATCTCACACTGAAAAAAGCAGATAAGTAAAAAATAATATAATAATAATAATAATTGTCGGACAGTGGTCGCGCGGTTTAAGGCGTCAGTACTTGAATCGAGGTGACTAGATCGGTGTTGGTTCGAGCCCAGCTGCCGGTAGACCATATATAAGCTATATTCGTGGAGAGGTTTGACGCCCTCTATGCGGGTATGGTAGGGTGGAAGAATGTTGGCTTGGGTCAATGTGAGAGATTGATACCGGTTGATATTTGACTACCCCCCTAATTAATGAGGTTTTCCAGGTTTCCCTCATTCCTGCACTGAATAGTGGTTGGGGCCTACCAACGTTAGTCGTTCCTGGGCGCAAATGCGGCCTGCTTAATAATATGCCGCCCCCTCTCCCGCACAAGTCTCCGACTTCTGGGCTAATCCCTGTGATTAGAATGAGGGGTAGAGATATTATTATTATTATAAGAAAAATCATAAATATTCCAGATAATGTAGAAGTTGGTTATATTTTCGATTGTGACTTAGAATATCCCACTTATCTACATCAAATTCATAGTGCTCTACCTTTAGCTCCACAACACATGACACCACCAGTACCTTCAAGATCAAAATTAAAGAAATTATTACTAACATTGTATCCAAAAAGTAATTATGTTGTTCATTATAGAAATTTAAAGCTGTATTTGAAGCATGGATTACGTTTAAAGAAAATTAATATGATTCTCAGATTCAAACAAGCTGCGTGATTGAAAAAGTATATTGATTTAAACACCACGTTGCGTCAGCAAGCTAAAAATGATTTTGATAAGAATTTTTATAAATTAATGATAAATGCTGTGTACGGCAAATTAATGGAAAACGTACGGAAATATAGAGATGTCCGTATGACCACTAAATGGGACGGCCGTTATGGCGCTCAAAACTATATTGCAAAACCTAATTTCCACAGTTGTAGCATTGTTGGTGATGATATGATTATTGTATAGTAAATGAATAAATTAGAAATTTTATTTAATAAACCTATATACGCAGGATTCTGTGTTCTAGATATATCTAAAACCTTTCAGTATGAATTTCACTATGATTATAACTTGCAAAAATTTAAAAATAAAGCAAAACTCCTGTACACAAATACCGATAACCTAATTTATCAATTGAATGTGCCTGATATTTATGAGTATATTAAAGAAGACAGTCAGAGGTTTGATACATCTGATTATGATCCTCATAATTCATATGGAATAGAACAGAAAAACAAGAGTGCCAGGTTTGATGAAAGATGAAAATAATGGAAAGAATTTGTAGGCCTTCGAGCAAAAATGTATGCTTATAAAGTTCATAATAACAAGATAGTTAAAAAGTGAAAGGGTTCTACATCAGCAAGTGTTGAGAAAATTACATTTGAAGGTTACAAAAGAACTCTGTTCGATCATGAAATTATTTACAAGCCACAGCATCTAATTAGATCTAAAAAGCATTATGTTTATACAATTAGACAACATAAGATGATTCTTAACCCTTACGATGATAAAAGAATTTTAAATTCTAAGAACACAAATACGAAGCCCTGGGGTTATGAGAGAATTTCAGATGACAACGATAACATTCCAAACAAAAGAATTTGTATTCGATAAAATTATGTGTGGCAATGTCTACTATAAACTGGATAGTGTGCTCGTGAGTCAGCAAATTACTGGTATATAAGTTGTAAGCTAACAAATCAAAATCAGTTTGTTTTTCACCTCTCCAACGGATAACATGACTGTGAAGAATCTGTGTAGTGAGATGCATATTGCTTTGCATTATGCAACCGTTGAAGTTTACAATAAATTTATCGAACGTTGCATTATCGAGTGCTGTTACAGTGAAGAAAGATACAAGTTATTAAAGAGTATCTTGGAAGAAGTGGTAATTCCAGAGGAAGCCTTTAAGCGGTTATCGGAATATGACACAGAACCTCCTTTACAATTCATTGAATTGTTGATGGACAAGAAAATGGAACTTGATGAGTTTATTCACAGCGTGTTGGCGGTGTGTCACAATGAAGGATATGAATACGTATCCGTTAAACAATTGAATGATATTATACAAATATTACATCCCTCAATTAAAATATAATTCAAAATATACTTATTTCAATTGTTACTAGATGACAAATATTATCCATATCTTGACAATACCACTTTTCCACTAAAAAATATATTAAGTAATTATAAAACCATTGACAAAACGATCGATGAAGCGGCATACTATGCCAGAAGCCGTACACTTCGCAAATTGTGCACGCTACAAGAGTCTAAAAAGTTGCACTGGAAGTTTCAGCCATCTACAAATTTTCATCATGGTAATGTTCTTAAATGGATTGAGGATAATATACAAAAAAGCTGAACAAGATTTAGATGCTTGTTTAGGATGGAGCTGTGGTCCCGATTCCACCCCATGGCCATCTACACATTTGTATGATTATAATAGAACTCTGTATATTAAATGAAATTAAGGAATAAAATGATTTAAAACACTTTAAGATTTATTTTTATCTATTAAGTAATGTACAATAATAACAAACAATAACAGTCATTAATTATATGTTTTATTTTTTATATATAGAGTGTAACAACTTGTATTTGAAGGAATATTTTTAATAATTTCGAATTCTTGTCGAATATCAACTGAACCAGATTTAAGACTTTCATTCTGATGAGAACAATCTAGAACAATTAAAGATGCATATTTCTTGAACTCTGCACGTGTATAAATAGGTTCATTTTCCTTTCCATAATACGATCGTTGAAACGGATTTTAATTTTGTATTTTTGCGTCAGATAGTTATAAAGTGAGAAGAGAAATTTGTTTCTATTTTGTCCTACACAGTTGTCAGAGTAAAATGAAAATTCTTTTATTCCTTTGTGAATATGATCCATAATAAACAACAAAAGGCAACTCCCTATCTCTGAAGAACCTCTCTTTGCTATGCACTCGTTCCACATGTAACAAAAACAATCCTTGTTTCCCGAACTATAGATTGTAAAATTATATGTGCTCAGCTTCAGCTTATAATAACAAAGACCAACCTCAGATTTAGGAACTGGTAGAATTTGTTGAAGGTCAAACACAGCAGCACAAAATTCATTACTATGAACTGCCTTTTCCTTATCGGAGTTTTTGACATCTCTGGCAAGATTTTTGTTACGCAAATGAACATCATATTCCTCTTGAAGGCAATGCTTTTGTTCAATATTGGCATTATCATATTTATTGCAGATGTCACATAAATCCTTTTTTGGAATAAAAAAGGAAAAATTAAATTCCGAGTTAAAAATATCTCTATACAAACTCTGAGAAACTACTTTAGATATATTTTTTTCATTGCAATACTCTTGATAAAGACCATACATTTTAGTAATATTAAGACTAGACGGTAAATAAAGACGCTGACTCTTTTGTCGGCAGTAGTGACTTTCAACTGGCTCGAAAGAATCGATATGATCACGCACATGTTGTTTAAATGTCTCATCTATTAGAGAATTTTTTAGTACCTTGCCTCTCCTGTCTTCTGCAACTGGTCCATTTGGTAATTTTTTGTTAAAAACAGTTTTAACAAAACTGGGCGCTGACACATAGCGTATTCAAAAAAAAATCTTACAAACCTGAATCCTCTCATCGCAATCATTATTGAAATGATAAACAAAAGTTAGCTGCCTTCTGCTATCTCTTGCCTCTTCAAAATTATTTTCTTCAGAATCGTCAATAGTTTTTCGTCTTCTACGACTTCGACAAGTTTTTTTGAAGTCAACACATTTAGAGATAAAATCTCGCTGTCGGTTAACGTCGGCGAGATTCCAGTATGCCGTGAATATTCTTTGTCGGGCCTCTGAACTTATCTTGTCTATACATTTCAATCTACATTTACCACATGGAGGTTTGAGATAGCGAGCTTGCTGTTTTTTTCCCTTCCAATTCACATATTCCTTTCCAGTATTCCTGCAGTTTTTGATAACATTCCTTTTCCATTGCTCAGAGTTACGTTTCCTTTTTCTGCTTTTTATTTTAATTTCTTCATTCTCTTTATTTTCCTCATTATCAATTTCTCTTATTCCAAAAAGGCGCGGTGAAAATTGTGTAATTTCATCTTCAGTTGATGAATCTTCATCTGTAGGGTAGTACTCTATATCACTGTCAGTAGCATATGGATCTTCAGGTGTAGGCGGAATCAATTCATCTAAACTCTGTTGATATGAATTTGTTTTAACATCAAATGGGGTGTTGATTGAAGAGAATGTATTATCTCTGCTGCAACTAGGAATATTCTGGTTGATCTGGTATTCTGGTGGTATTTCCTGATCCTGGAGTGTAGAGTTTAGGTTAATTGATTCACTTTCTGTGTTGGGTATATTTAAATGAATGTTACTTTTATCGGCCAATGCCTTGGGATATGTAACACATAACAACTCATCTTTAATAACTTGTATGTTATATGACATATTATTATTATGAGGGTGGTTGAAAAAGGTAGTAGTTTCCCATGGCAACAAATACGAAGGCTGGTACACATTAACTACTGAATTGTAATCCTTAGAGAACATAATATTCTTATCGTTGGATCTTGCAGTGGAACACTTGGTGTAACCTTAAACAAATAAAATATAAGTGTAGAAATGTATTAATATCCAATTAATATTATAAACTAAAGCTAATATCGAAGAATTAGTTTTAGTTATTTGATCATTAATAGGTAGGTATAAAAGAATAATACGTTATTAGTTGCATTTTGATTTTTGCTTGTTATAATTTTATAGAATAAATAAAACAACTAACTTATTTAACTCACTAGGATTTGGGTTATTGTTGTTGAATAAAATAATTTATTGTATCGTGTTATATGCTACCTCACGCCGCAGTGACTAACTGAAATAAACAATCAGTTACTTAGGTTAGGTGGGTATTCGAAAATTATTACTAACCTGAATCAATATTCTGTCTACTGGTTGAAGCCATCGACATAATTGCACAGGTTCTTGCACTATACAATGACATTATTATTAGTTTAGTCACGCCATACACTTCAAACAAAGCTTTAAAAGACACTAACCATTTCAGATCTCAGATCAGAACTAGTCTAAGTCAATTATTTGGAAGTTTCGAGCATGCGCATAACAATTAATTCGGATCAGAACTAATCTATGTCCAAAATCTGAAATAAAATGGTATTCTATCATAACATAGGTTATTTCTGCATAAAACTGAATGACCTCTATTAAGATAGAATACTTTGAACTTGGTCTCTACAATATTATTTACAATTCGGTTACTTATACTACTTCTGCACCCAATATACCATGATATAAGGTATCAATTCGTCACATAAAATCAAATTAGTGAAAATTGGACTTAGACTAGTTCTGCTCTAAGGGGACGAAATATATTGTTACATATTCGTAATTTTCATATACAGTGTTAGTTAAAATGATCAAAATTATCATAAAGGTCACGGCAACTCATACTTTGAGGTCGTAGTAGAGACTGTGAAGTTGACTCCCTTTGCCTGGGTGGCATTGGTCGTAGTTCTTCATATTGCATTGGTGAATTAGAGATTGGTGGATCACAAATAGTAGCTTCGGTAGTAGTTCTTGGTAGAGTAATTTCGTTGGCATCCGCATATACAGCATTATAAACTAATGACTGAATGTTCATACGTAGTTGCATTTTTTTTCTTTGGTGTAAGCTTTCTTACATGAGGCAATAAGCTATTGAAAAATCGTACTCTTCATCGTTAATTTCATTATATTGCATTAACTTTTGTTTTTCAATGTGTAACAATTGCTGGCCAAAATCATCGGCAACCTTTCTTTTTTTCTCACAATCATTTGTATGTGATGTAGAAGTATCAGAAGAACACCTAGATTGCGCACGAGTAGTAGATGGCGGAGGAGAAAATGGTTCACTTACAACTAAATCGTTATCAATATCTTGTTGTGACCGTGACTCATCTATTAACATATCATCTTGTGCAGTAGGCAAATTTCCAGAAGAACGGCGAGGTGTAAATTGATCTTTTAAGAATAATAAATTTTCAAAGAAAGGCCAAGACGATTTCAGTAGTTTTCCACCCGAATCTCCCGATCGCGACGAAACGTGTCACGGAGATTTTTAAATTTATTTCTTGCTTGATCAACTGAAATATAATACAAATTTAATTATTAATTTTATTATTAATACAACATTTGAAAATTTTGGTAATTGAATGCAAATCACATGTATGTATAATCTAAAGTGCCCATTTGTTAAATCATTATCAATTAACTTCCGTGTTGTTGTTCAACTGTAGCAAAAATAATCAAAAAAACAGTAACAGTTCTGTGGGAAATTTTACAGCCAATACATTTACGTATCGGACCAAGCTTCTTTTCAAAACATAGCAAAGAAATATTATGAGAAATGGAATTTCCCCAACTGTATAAGAAGCACAGATGGAAAACATATAAGGTTGGGACACGATTGCATTGCCATTGCATACTGGGTTTGTGGTGTATAACTTGCAATAAGTGCATGCATACGTTAATTAATAGTGAATTTGTTACTATAAGAATCCGGCTGAACGAATAATTCAGTGTTTTTGTGAAGCATTTTTTGGGAAGTCTTTTTGTCAGCATGCCTGATAAGTGCGGTGTCTGTGCCGGGCTTATCAGGCGACACAAAGGCAGTGTTCGATGTTTTGACTATAAGGATATATTCCACACGCAATGTTTACAAACACAATTGCTGATTTTCAAAAAGTGTTTTTTTAAGTGTCCTGATTGCGTTAAATTATCCTCAGTTCCTGATAAGAATAAATCTACCTGTTTAAATTCTGATATTCCCACAATTTTGTCTAAGATGGATACAAAATTAGACGCCCTCCATGGAGAAAAGTCGTTACAATTTTTTGGGGTTAAAATTGATGATTTTAATAAAAAGATATTGGATTTTGAAGTTACAGTAAAAGTGATACCTGAAGTCGAAAAAAAGTACAAGTTGATGAAAAAATTGCTCATTTAACTACTGAAGTAGATTTATTGCAACAACAAGCTAGAATGAATAATATTGTTATTAATGGTATCCCAGAAAAGTCTGGTGAAAAGTTGGGAGATATAAATAAAATCTTAGAGACTCTTGGTATTTCTCAGAATTGGTTTCCAACCTTTCATAGAGTTGCTCATCGTGACTGCAGTAATAAAAATCATCGATCCATTATTGTCAAAACTACTGGTAGGTCTCAAAAACATGACATAATTTCTGCAATCAAGAAGAGAAAAGGTTTATGGCTGAATGATATTGACTCATTCTTCGGCAAACAGTAATATTTACATTAACGAACACTTGACACCAAAAAATCATTACTGAAGTATTCCAAAGATTTTTGCAAGAAGATCAATACAACTTGTTGGACATATGATTGTAGAATTTATGCAAAGAATCCCGTGTCAAGAGAAAAATTCATCAAATAACCAGTGAATCTTCAACCAAACTTCGTCTAGTTAATAACTAATTAGGTTGCAGTTTTCTTCTTATTTTTTGTTAATTTGCCAAAAAGTGAAGTTAGATATTTATAGAGTGTTTCATTAAAGCAGGTTAGTAAATTAGATTAATTTCTTTAGATAATTATTAAATAGAGCTTTGTCTGTGGAATTGTTCATTAGCATACCTAGATGTGTGGTATCAGAGAACATACATATGACTTCATTGATAGGAATTGTAGGATATTTGATTTATATTAGCTTAAAATACCTTTCTAATACAGTAAAAGATGTATGTAATTATGTAATACTAGAAATCAACAAACAAAAGGTGTGGTTGTGTACAGCCAGTCGGTAGGTACACATCTAAATATTAAAAATTAATTTAATAATTTATTAAATTACAACTTTTAAAGAACAGTGGTTTACATCACACAAATAATAATAATTAGGTGGTAAGTTTAGTCAATGTACCTTGTATTAGAATCTTCCTTCATTTTCTGATTCAAAATTCGCATTCGGAAAAACAGAGATTTGGCTTCCTGGCTGAGGTCGATATGTTCAGAATATTTCAACAGATCTCTTATATAACCACAGCAAATTTTTAAAGAATCTCCATTAGTTTATCCAAAAATGGAATCTAGCATTATATATTTCATGAGAAAACTGTCTGTAGGCTTCATTAATCCCCCTTCATACACATGGTTTACCCATGAAAATGAAACTTAGTTGTTGTCTGGAATGTATCCCAGAGTTTCTTTCTTTTTCAATTTGAAAGCAACAAATCCAGAATGTTTTCTAAACCATCATGTTCCAACTCTGATAATTCAGTAACTATAACTGGATCAATGGTGCTCTCATCTGCAGGTATTTGTAAGGCACTTAGCATTTGCCCAGTAACAACTTCACCATCGTCTTTGTCATTTTCAAAATTTGATGGCTCCATAATAGATATACTTGTAGATGTATCATGGTGTTCCACATTTGCTGATTGTGACATAACTTCATCATTTCTTCACATAATATAATTTCTGATTCTATATTTTAATTGCATAGCGGTAGGATGATCATGGAGGCCCCCATTGTATCTCATTATTGAAAAGAAACCTTCTAGAGAGTCCTGGATTAAATGATAGGTTAGGATGTATTTTATGTTGAAATCTTGCTTAAGTTTAAGTGATGTAATACTGATCAAAATTCCCTTTTGAAAAGATAGTAAATTATTAGAATTTGGTTTTCTTAAACTAAAAATTGTTTTTGCCATATTGTCCAAAACTTCATTTTGCTCCTCCAGGGCTATACCATAGGCTTTAATTCGACTATGTGAATCGCTAGTGGGAACCCTGCTGTTAAACAGATCGAACCAGTTGTTGGTAATTTTCAATAACTGTGAACATTCTAACCAATTATTGTCACTTTTATACCTGCCCAAAGTACCTAACCGAGAGATCTGTCCAAAGTCCTCTATTGCTACCTCCCAAATCACTATTTATTGCATATACTGGATATCCTATATTTTCAATAATCTTTATTATATCGAATAACAGTTCTTTAGTCATCTTACAGTCATAATCATAGAATATGGGCTGACTTCCACATATTCCTCTGACCATTACCACCTGGACGTAATTTGATGGCTTTAGAGTTGTGTCGTTTCGCTTGTCATACTCAAATGATTTTTGTATTTTCATTTCATCGAATAAAATTACACAAGCTCTTTCCATTTTAGTTAGTAAAGAATGTTTCATAAATTTTAGCACACAGTTTAGGATACCTGAAAAATACAACTCGTATTTACAAACAATATAGGTAAATTAATAAATTCAACTGACCAGGTCGTACATCAATTTTCGCAGCCCATCTTCTTAAAGTAGAAACTCCCGGCAACGGATAACCTCTTTTCCTAAGTAATCTGTATGACCGAGGACCCCCAGCATACAAAGATATTGCCGAAGCAACATCTTCTACTTTCCATTCCACTTCTTTACCAGACTTTAGTTTTCGTATTTGTCCTGGTGTTAATTTTTTTTAATAACCTGTAGTTCACTCGTTTGCTTTTCAACAACATTTTGAAGGCGTGCACATTCTTGTTCAAGTAGTTTCAGTTTTTTTGAGTCGTCTTCTAACCTAAAAAATGGTAATCATTTATTAGTAAATTGAATCTCTGAAAGGCATAATATTTTAGGGACTTATATTTCAGTTTGAGTGGTAATGGTAAACCTTACATTGTTTTCCGATTCTCTTTTGGACATGATTTCATTTACTGTAGACACTTCTTGTCTATTTCCATCATCGACCAGCTGCTCTTGTCTACATAAAAATATTATAATAAAAAACATGTTATTTTAAGATTGTTGCAGTACTTACAGTTGTATATTTTTTGTCATATGTCGTTTTTCTAATATGTTACTGCGCTCAGTTTCAAGGTTTGGATGTTTACGAACTAGCTTAACCGAAGGAACAGCATCTTGGTTTAATTTCCATTTATTACGTGGCAATTTCAGAAGCTTTTCTTTTAACTGAAAATCACTGTCTACAAAATGTTCAGAACATGCAGTGTCAGTGTTGAATTTGTGTTGCTGATAACAGTTATGAACCCATACCTTGCACATTCTTTTATTGTTTAGAAAAGAAAAATAATGGCACTCCTTCTTATAATCCTTGCTTTTTTATTGTTGTTGTTAGAACAATCAACTATCGCACAAAATACCATTTTAAGAGCATAGAAGAAAGGTAAAAACCATTTCAATTAACCTTCATGATCAAAAACTTACATTAAATAGAGAGTGGGGTTCAAATGTACCCAACATTTCTTTGGCTTTTTATTTATTATTTTTTGATGTTATAATTAGGGAATATTAAAAATAAAACACATTCTGCTTATAAAAAAATATATTTTTACATAAAAAAGTTGTCAGCATTGATAAATGAGTGAACACATTTTGAGAAAATAATATGAAATGATTAGAAATAATTAACAAAAATAATTATGAAAAAAGAACAAGCATTTTAGTGTCATTTTAAATAATGATTTAATTATCACACTTGTTACACACTGTTATATTTTTTTAATGTTCTGCGCATACTTTGCCCCAAGCAACAAAACTATATAATTAATTACAATAAAAAGCAATTTATTCGTAATGTTGTATACTAATTTAGATATATATTTAAGAAACATAGCTCCAAGGAAATTAAGTAAAAAAATTATGTAAGAAAATATACCCAAAAATTCATGTCTGGGGTACAGCTGTACCCCGCTCAGGTTTATGAGGGTTAAAGTCGACCATTTGACAACTCAAGCGATTTGTCACTGATTTACGTCATCGGAGCAAAAAGGATAGAAAACAAGATGCGCGTGGGTGTATCTCTAGAGTCGTAGTATCATGATACGATCGACTTTTTAATATTTTGTCTCTGTACTGTGCACGTTCAGGTTGTATTTTTATCCAATCCGTATAATTCAGAATGGTACTGAATTTCAAGATAATATCATCTGATTGTGTCTCATTCGACACCATCAGATTGCATTTTAGAAGATTCTTTGCGGATATTAAAATAGTTTAATATAGTATCCCATAAACCGTCCCTATTTTGTTTAAATATAGTATAAATATCTTTAGGCTTTAGGAGTTGATTCATGTTGCCTACAATTTGATTGTATATGATATTACTCGGAACAGGATCTTCATTTTCATCCGCTAAACTCCGGCAGATAAGACAATATTTAATAATCTGTCACAGTGCTGCATCATGAATAACTTAATTAATAAGTCGTAACTAGTAGTACACTACTTGATTTATTTGTATCTTTAATTTCAAACAAGAATTTCACCCTGTTTTATTATTGGCACGAAACATACGAGAATAACATTCCGTTAAAAAGTTAAGAACTTTGTACTTTCTTTGTTCGTCTGATGCACTTGTGAGATATGCGCATGCGCGGAATCGATACACATGTCCAATGAAATTAAACTTCTAAAATGACACCGCCCACCTACCCTCCACTTCGTCAACGTCAACGGCTTATTTTCAATTTTTAACCTAGAAAAACACTAACCTATTTGTAACAGTGACAGTAAATACAGAATAGTTATTTGATTTAGTAAAACATCTTTTGAAATGAAAAGAAATACAAAACAAGGAAGTAAATGTGTTTTAATTAAAATCTGGTTACACAAACAGTGAGTGTTAAATATACCTATAAAAAAATTGATAGAATTGAATATGAAAACATAACTATAAGAATGGTGTTCGATACGAATATTTACAGAAATAACTTTATTTTTAATAAAATAGGCTCAACAGTGCAAGAATGCCTAGAAATAGATGAAATAATATATATTTATATGTATTATGATACATGATATGTCAAAGCGTATTAAATGTTTCAGGATGCAATTAATTTAAACAATTTTGAAATTTTCACCTTGTTAGAAGTCATTCGATTTGTAGGAATAAGAAGGTCCGTTTAATTTTTTATATAGCTCACATCTTTTGACGTTTGTAAAATGTCGGGCATTGAAATAGACATCGCCAGGTCTCAGAACCTATGCCAGTAAGAGGTAATTTGTAACTTACACTATTTTTTTAATTCACCAAGTTATTAAAATTTTTAACATAACATCACTTGACATCTTTCACTCCATCTGTCTGGAATACCTTCACACACACCTTTTCAATTTTATTAATTTTCAAGCTTGCCAATCATACTACAACTAACCCTTAAATGAAAAAAGATTCATAGTGAAACTGTCCTTTGTATTCACTTTGAAAAAGATTTGAGAAATACAATCTTAAAAAACTAAATGGTATTAGTCACGAATAGAACCTTCTGCGTCATTTGGTGGCATACCAAATTATATTAAAACTGGTTTGGTAGCTTGCTTGTTATAGACCAATTTTACACACAAGTTTCTCAAATTGAGCTGGCTTCATCCCCAAAAAATGTGACATTAATTGACTATCAACACCTAATTCTTCGTATCTCAAAATTTACTCTTGAATCCACAGTGGACGTTTTATTCTAGTTTTCTGTATCTTCACAATAATCACACTAGGAGCATTTTTTTATTTCAATATTCTCATCGTTTCACAACTGAACATTGTCATCCTATAGATGTGTATGACACACGTGTATTTAAGAAATATGTAAACGATTCACATATTTATTGCAAATTTAAAGCTTCTAGACACAAATTCATAGCAATTTCTATCAGAATGTAAACAGTCACTAGCGATATACCTATGTCTGATACTTGACATATATGTACGGATACAAATGTCAAATGTAAATGTACCTTAAGCTTTATATCAGAAATGTTTATTTATCTGCTAAAAATTCACAAAAAATATATATTTAAACAAATATAATTTTCAGTTATAAACATACCTATAAAATATATTACCTAAATTGATCTAAATTCTTCACATTTAGAATGTAATAGATATTATAGGTATTAAGTATGGACCTGTTTTAAGGGCTCCTGATGGCAAGAACGATTATATCAGAAAAGTGGAATTTCAATTGGGATATCCAAATTCAAAATGGGCATTCCAACGACCTGTCAAAATTTATTCAATATGGCGGCTGTGGGCAAACAGTTTGTTTATGGGCAAACAATTTAATATTTATGTGATTGTTTGGTGCTATATTTTATCACTTAATTAATTTATATTGAATTTTTACGAACATTTTGCTGTGTTTTTAAATAAAAATGCCTGTTACGTGTTTGGTAGTCGATTGTGGAAGCCGTTCCAACAGGCATAATGTGAGTTTTTATGCAGTGCCTGCTATATTGAATCATATATTTCTTACGGATAAAAACAAATTATCCAAAAGACGAAGGGCACTATGGATAGCAGCTATTAAGCGAGATGATCTCACTGAGTCAAAACTTAAAAATCAGAGAGTCTGCAGTAAACATTTCATTATGGGTAAGTCTCTCAACTAAAGATTTTCTACAATATATAAAAGTTTTGCATTTAGCCATAAGGTGTACAATTAAAAATATTATATTCTGTATTTAGGCAAACCTGCTGCATTAGAAGATGAAAATCATGCTGATTGGGTTCCGTCTCAGAATATGGGGCACGACTCCCAAAAAGTGCGGAAACGACATGAAGATGTTGAAAGAATACAAAGATTATAGAAAAGAATAAAACTGAAAGTAAGCAGTAAAGTAAGTTAGATGTATATTTAGATATAAAATGTCCTATATTAAATTGATGTTAATCGGAATATGCTAATGCAATTGTTGCTCTTTTTAAATACTGGTTGTTGAAGTTATCTTGTAGAAGATGTTGGTAAAAATTAACATGCATGTTTTTCTTTGCAGGCTGCAGAATGTACACAGTATGGTAACTTAGATGTGGAGCTTGATGATCATGATGACTTAGATACTGGCGTTTTGTCTCAGACTGACATCACCATGAAAGAATTGACTGTTAAATCAGAGCAGCTTGCTTTTGCGTCAAAGAAAATAGCAGACCTTGAAGAGAAAGTGGATATTTTACCATTTCAACTTAGATGTAACACAAATGATGATGAAAAATGGAAATATTACACTGGTTTTCCTTATTGCATTGTAAATTCAATTATATTTAAGGCTATTGAAAATAATATTGTCACCACAACTACTACAGCTCTCAGTAGCTTTAATCAACTTCTTCTCTTATAAAATTAAGATTAAATTTAAAAATAATAGATATTCTCTACAAAACGTTTAAATCTTTAATAATATGGCCCGATCGTTCAGTGATTAAAAAAACTATGCCAACATGTTTTAAAGAAGTCTTTCATGACAAAACTACAGTCATTATAGACTGCTTTCAAGTTTTTATAGAGAAACCAGCATCTTTAAAAACACAGGTTCAATGCTGGTCAAATTATAAGCACCATATTACTGTCAAATTTTTAATAGGAATTACTCCACAAGGTACAGTAAGCTATATTAGCAAAGCTGAGGGCGGGAGGGCCTCAGATAAGCAAATTGTTGAAAACAGTGATTTCTTAAATTATGTTATGCCTGGGGATATTGTTTTGGCTGACAGAGGTTTTTTAGTGAAAGAAACATTAGGAGTTTTACAAGCCAAATTAGTTATTCCTGCATTTACAAAGGGCAAAAACCAGTTGCATCGTTTAGATATTGAGGCAACCCGGCGAATAGCCCATGTAAGAATACACGTCGAAAGGATAATAAGAATTTAAAAAAATAAATTTAATATTTTTAAAGACACCATACCCATAAGTATGATAAAAAAAATAAATGAACTTGAAAATTTAAATTTATTAGACAAAATCGTGACGGTCTGCTGTGTTTTTATTAACATTTCTCCTCCTATTGTTCCTCTCTAGTGAGAACAAGAAATATCTGGGTATTTTGCATTTTATATTACCTCACAAACCTTATTGTATTGTGTCATTGATTTGTAAATAAAACATATACAGATATATATTTTTATTAATTATACAATATATACATTATAAAATTTTCATACTTATTTTACATGGGTTCATTACAAGTTTGGCAATACCAAACTGTATTTGGTGTGTCTGACAATCCCACACACTCAAAATGGAACCAACCCGTTTTACAATCATCTCCATCACATTTAATCATAGATCTTCCATCATCTATACCGTTGCAAACACGCCAGTGGTTTATTTCTGCAACACGTTCTTATCTGGTAAAATATTTTCCCAAAAGTTCAGGCATTATAACCTCGGAATGAAATTTTTGCCCAATTTCACATTGTTTCTCCCAAAATTCATAGTCTGGAAGAATTCTTTCTTTATAAAATAATTTAGGAGACCATATTACAAAATCGCAGTAGTTTAATCCTGTCACAAATATCTGCATTTGCACTTGATAATAGTAACTGTGTGATTTATCCAGTATAATTTTACCTTCTTCCATAGTCAGACATGAACTTTTTAATGTTAAATATTGACGTATGTCTGTGATGGACTCAGTACTTAACAAATATGGACACTTCACTTCCAGACACCCGCCACTACAGCACTCACAGAATACTAGCCGATCGGGAGAAGCACCAAATTGCGGCCAATTTTTACTGATAATAAAACCGACTTTATTGATGATATGAGAATTGTGGTTTCTTGCTCCATATGCTTTTGGTATGCCTCCACTGCTTTATCCGCATGTTTAATTCCCCGTAAAATTACTTTATTTTGATATAAAATTTTTGTCGGATAACAAATCGACTTTATCAAAGACAGAGAAGGTTTTTCTTTATTTGTTCTGCAGACAGCTTTAAATTTTGATGCAGTTATCCTTCCTGCCCGTTGTATGTACCAATTTTGATTTTCAGATTGGTTCTGAGTGGCCTTTTCAATGTTACTAATGTCTTCCTCTTTTAACGACAAATTTATTATTTTTGGTATTTGTGCAAATTCCATATAACTTTTATCTGCATGGCTTTCTTCAAATATATCCAGCAGTGATGGTAAAATGATGCTGGTTTGGTTTGTCATATTAGTGGCAAATGGTTCCACAATTCGCATAATTGCAGCATCATGACCTAATTCCGTCATGTCTGTTAAAATTTGTTTCAACCTACTTGGCGATATAGATCTGACGTCCTTAATTTGATGGGAAATAGATGGTTTTCCCCGATCCATTTCACTCACTGGCACTAAAGAAATTTGTGCGGAGGTCGAAGGCATCAGCCACACCCAAGCACTTAGTATGTCAGTGCAATGTGCTTCCTCTTTATTTGCATGTTCGGCAGCAAATAAAACACCACCTACGTGACTGCAAACTTCACTACTTCCAGCCATACACGTACAATGTGCAGTGCATATGTCTCCATCTTTGGCTGTGATACACCAAACATCCAATGGTCTTTGTCTCAGATAATGTTTCACCTGAAATCAATTAATCAATAAGAACTAACTAAAGTAAATAATAACTTACATAATTAAATAGTTGCATACCAAATTTAAAAAATGTTTTAAGTACATTTCATTTCAAAGTGAAGAGCTTAGTAAACAACATTACGCTATAATCCTACCAATTTAATTTCGCAAAGAAACATATCTTTCCAACTATACATTTATAGGTATATTTTATATTTACTTAAAGCAAATAAAATGTCAGAAATTTTTTATTTCTATTTCAGTTTAAGCGCAGGAAAGTAAAGAAAAAGAGTTCTTGAAGTTAAGAAAAGATGTAACCAGTATTTATTTTATTTATTTATTTATTTCACAATTATACCTGTTGACAAGCAGAAATTGTATAGCATTAGTCACAAATAGAGATACAAAAAAAGAAAAATGGAGGAGAAAAGAAAAACAAACAATAACTTAACCTAGCAAAATATTCAGACAATGAATATAAACAGCGATTAATTAAATATTTTTTCAAGTTTCGCTTAAAAAGAGTCTGCCTTTTACACGTTTTTAGTTCCTCAGGTAATCGGTAGAATATCCTAACTCCTAAATAATTTGCTCCCTTAAGGTACGGATTCGCTGGTGCGACTCGTCGCCAACCAATAGACAGGCTGAATGTTCTCATCAACTACAGCATTTAGACTGCCTATTGGTCGGCGACGAGTCGCAGTCGCGAGCCGCAGCCGCAGTCGCACCAGCGAATCCGTACCTTTACCAGAGATATGAAGTCTAATATAAGGTACCCGTAGCTCATTCTTTTGTCGCGTATTAAAAGAATGATATCACTGTTTAGGCAAAACTTATCTCTACAATTAAAAATATACAGACATATTTCAAAAATGAACAAAGACGTCACAGTTAAAATTTAAAAATTAACACATTTCTGCATGAATGTTGTTGCGTAATGCCAGCCATACAACGTAAAATACGTTTTTGCAGCACAAAGATAATCTGAAAACTAGTTGAATTCCCCCAGAAATATATACCATAACGGAGCCTATTTTCTACCTGAGCATAATATAGATTTATCAATTGCCCTGTCGTCAAAATGTCCTTTAAGTTATTAAATAAACAATATTTAGTTGTCAAGGTTGACGCTAACTGCTTACAGTGTAGCTCCCATGTAAGGCATTCGTCTATTCTTATACCCAGAAAGTTTACACAATCTCCCACACTTCGTATACTATCACCGTTCACCGAAACTGATAAGTCGTTACATTTTCTTTGTTGAGTATGAAATCTAAGTATCTGAGTCTTTTCGACATTGAAAAATAAACTGTTTTCGTTAAGCCAGTAGCAAAGTTGCTCTAAAGTCTCATCGCATTTTCTATTAAGTTCCCTGTCATCTTTATCAGAAATAATCAGAGCCAAATCATCAGCATACATTGTAAAAAATATATTATTCAAAACCGCCTGTATGGAGTTTATATATATAATAAACAATACGGGGTCCATCACGTAACCCTGTGGGACACCCATGTCGACTGTTAAATTATCAGAAATTATTCCACGAATACAGTTTTCCTGAATTGTCTGTATAAAGACGTAGTGATTACAACTTTTGAGAAAAGTAGATATCCAATTTAACGGCTGGCCACGTACACCATAATTATATAATTTTTCCAATAGTATGTCATGTTGGACGTTGGAGGATGGTATGCTAGTATACTGTACAAAAGAGTTATCGAGAGGAAGTGGTGGAAAAAAGGAAATCTGTTCACAGTTTGGAGTTCATAATAGATGGTTAAGGTATGCCCCTCTAAAGTAGGGTACTCGCCAATATGGTTCAAGTAATATGATAAGTTAATTGATGTAATCTGTTGTATATTTGAATTGCCTTCTGTAATTTATATGTATAAATAAATACCTCTAGTAGTCAAACAAGTAATTAAAATTATAATAAAGGATTATTAATTACTTTCTAGCGTCTTATTCGTGACTTAGTAGTAGTGACATATGGTGGAAACACAATCATATTTGTAACGTTTTAAAAGAGGAACTCATTTCTAGACGTGATGCATAGATCTAATGAAATCGATAAGTTAGAACATTAAGCACCTATATGATTTAATTAACTTGATATGAGTGTAAATATACCTATTAAATCCATCGGATGAGCCTGATATGCGAGTTAAATCGGCATTCAATAAATTCAGCCATGCATGTAAAAGAAAAAATAAATTATGACTTTATCAAGAAGAAATATAAATCAGATAAATTTGAACACAACACATCAGGTATTAATTTGATAAATGTGAATGGTATTATGATAATGTAACATAATCATTGCGTTTTCTTACATAAAATATTTTCCTTAAACGTGTTTTTTCCAAAATTTGTTATTAAAATTGCTCTATACATATACGCTGACCCTTTTGATAATTATTATTTTATTGAAACTTAAATATTATACTTAATAATAATATATAAATACTTAAGTATTAATTGATTCGACCGTTAGTACACAAAACAAAGGAAATTATTTAAGAGCAACTTGAAAAAATTATATTCAATATAAAGATATACAATGCTAAAAATATTTGTCCTGTAGTGATGATTATTTACGTACCTATCAGGCAAATAAACTAGTACTAACAGTGTTTGTTTACAAATTTAGATTTACCGGTTTCAACATACCTAAAAATATCGGAAAGCACATGATGACCACTTCGCGCATCTTTAAGCACGTTCTATAACTATCTTTTTCTATGAGCGAACATCAAAACTAACCACAATCTAATTTAGAAATTAGAAATACAATAATGTTACATAAACAGGAAATCCTTTAATATTATACAGTATGTACCACAAAATTGGGTTATCTAACAGCGCTATTGCGTACCTTACAAAACAATCGTTTGGTATTTCTAAGTAATAAACAAAATATATTATATTCACCAATAAATTGTGAACTACTTTTAGGCTACTGCGAACCAATATACCTATATACTTGCGCAGGTCTTACAAATCTTACCCTTACTATTGGACCAAAAGGGGCCAATTATGGAGAATATTATTTATAACTTCATAAAATAAAGGTTTTCAGGCAAAATGAAAGAGTGGCAGTTCTAAAGCACTAGTGTAATTTTTTTATAGCTGCTGTGTACAAAGTCTAAGCTACAAACAAGTAAAAGAAAGCAAAACAAAAATACAGCAATTTTACTACTAGTAAAAGCACAAAAGTGCTATTTAAAGTTAATTATGCAGATATGGCAGGCAGAAGCAATATAATAAACAATATCAGCGCTATTTAAAATTATTAATTATGCAGACAAAAGCAATAGAAAAATAGCACATGCAGGTTTGGGCAGACTTATCTGTGGGTCCAGGAATCCTGTACGATGTCTTCAAATGTAGAGGACTGCCAAATTTAGATTGCTGGATCTTGGGCTACATCTATGAGCTGTGCAAGTGCAAGCGATAGTGGCTAGAGTCTACAAAGAGTCTCATGCAAGAAACAGTAGGTAGTAGCGATGCTCTCAAGTCAACGATAATGCAGCAGGATATACAAGGCGTTCGAACAAGCATACAAACGTGAGACGAGGAAGTAGAATATTATAACCATGAGAGGAAAATATAATAGGGAAGACGAAGACTAAGGTCTACAAGAGAAATAAATGCTTATGTTACTGACTACGACCAGCAAATAAAATGTTAAGAGGTGAAGGTATCTGCAGCAAGACGACTTACCTTGGAATGGTGTGAGGCCTTGAACTAAAAATGTGGCTTCTGACTTTTATTAGAATCAAATCCAATAGAATCTACTGCTTGGCTAAACAGCTATGTATCTTTCAACATACTCCTATAACTCTAAATTTTCTCAAGAAAAACCATAAAAATATGTCTCAAACTTGTCCAGTTCAACCTGAGAAGCCAGAAGCCAGCAAAAAATACCACATGGGCAGAAATAATGTCAAATGTGAATATTTAGGGAATTTTTAAAATAATTTAATTTTCAATATTATTATAATTAAAGGTAAAACTATTATTTTTAAACCTCTTTTTACACTAATCAATATAAGAATCCTTAATGATATCTTATATTTTGTAGGAACAAGAATAAAATAATTTCCCAACGATCCTAACCTCGATCAAGTTTGTTTATCGGTTTGTTTACATACTTTGGTGCGGGAATAATTTGTGAAATTTGCCAAAATGAATGAATATGAATGAAACATTTACTAGTAGTAGTGGATGAAAGGAAAAGCAAAAGAACCGTAAACAATGTGTGTTAAGCCATCAGTATTGAATAAAAGAGTGAAATAATTGTCCGATAATAATAATATAAGACATTGCTATTTCCAAAAAATCTGGTTCTTGTAAAATTATTTTATCTTGTAATCGTTCGGGTAAATTTCTTAAAAATGTTTTTAATACAAGTTGATCATATTGTTTCAAATAAATATGTTTTGTTTGTATATTCATTTCTACTTCTGAAAGTGAATTTAATTTAATGCAACTGTACTTCTAGCAATTTGTATTCTTTTAGCAAAATCTATATGATGTTCATTTGTTTGTGGAGTTAAGGTTAATAAACTTTGTTTTAAACAATCTAAGCTACTTCTGTCGCCAAAATTTGATCTGAGAGCATTTTTAATATCAGCCCAAGTTGTTAATTCTAATCTTGAACCAATAAGAATTTGAGCTCTATCGATTAATTTACTTAAGCGGGCTTTACACTAATAATTTATTGACGAAGATATTGATGAATTAATTCATCAATTTCTTCCAGGTCGCACTTTGGTTTTATACTTGTTCAGGGCTTTGTCAAGTTTCTTAACAATTTTACTGTCAGATCTCACCTGTACCAACCTAAAAGTAATTTAAATTTTTGAGGTTATATCATTGCCATTTATTTTAAAACTTAAAAATGAAAAGTAACTTTAACAATTATATTTTACGGAAAAAGGGAGAAATAGTTAAAACAAAAACTTCCATTGCGTTTATTATTGTTGCTGCTCGGTTATTGGCGGAATCTGAAAATTAGAAAATTCATAAAAGATGGTGGGTAAAACCCTGGCTAGATAAGCACAAAGGAGGGTTAAAACTAACTGAAAAATACTTTCAAGATGATCCTGAACAATTTAAACAATTTCTAAGGATGTCTAAAGAAAGTTTTTATAAATTGTTGGAACGATTGAAGCCTTTAATAGAGAAGAAAGACACAAAATTGCGGGATGCAATACAAGCAATAAATAAATAATCAGAATAAGCAGATAAATTAATAATCACTTTAAGATTCCTGGCTACAGGAGAATCATACCGAAGCTTAATGTATAATTTCCGAGTTAGTGAATCGACAATACCTCTATTTGTGCCATAAGTCTGTCGAGCAATATATAAGGTGCTTAAAAACGAGTACTTGGGGGCAAGTAAAATACCTGATTCCACTACAGGTTGGTGAAGTACGATAGTATGGAAGCCATAAACCTTACAGGGTAGGTAATAAACCTTACAGTAGTAGGAGTACCGACTGTAGTGGGGCAGCCAGTAAATTATGTTTGGACTATTCCATAATAACATAGTTATTTCTTTTTCAGACTCCAAACACAGCTGCTGAATGGCTTAATATTGCCAAGGAGTTTGAAAATACATGGAATATCCCTAACGTCATAGGTGCACTTGACGGAATACATATTATTTTCCGAGCTCCTAAAGTTGATGGGTCGAAATACTTCAACTATAAAGGCACTCATAGTATAGTTCTTCTTGCATTGGTTGATGCAAACTATAATTTTACCTATATAGATCTAGGTGTCAATGGAAGAGTGTCTGATGGTGGAGTTTATAGGCAATCATCTTTAGCAAAAGCTATAGCACAAAATTATTTAAATTTACCAGAAGATAAAAATCTGCCAAGAAGAAATAAACCTGTCCCCTATGTTATGCTGGCTGATGCAACTTTTCCACTCAGCGATCATATTTTAAAACTATATCCTTTTAGGAATATGACTGATGCAGAAAGGATTTTTAATTATAGGTCGAGTCGAGGAAGACGGGTTGTTGAGAATACCTTTGGTATTCTGGCAAACCGATTTAGAATATTTTTAACAACTATAAATTTGACTGTCGAAAAGGTGCAGGAAATAACTTTGGCTTGTTGTGTGCTTCACAATTTTTTGAAAGTCGAATGTTCACATGCACGGATGAAGATATTGATGCTAACTACATTTTTAAGTATGGTCTCTCCCGTCAGAGTGGAAATAGAAATCTTAAAGATGCTTGCCTTTCAGTTCGCAAAAAGTTCAAAGATTATTTTATAAATGAAGGTAGTGTTCCTTGGCAATATGACGACATGATAATTATTATTAATTTACAAAAAAAATTTTTACTGTACTTTAGGTAGGGTATTTTAAAAAATTTATAGTTGTATTACTATTATACTATTAAATGGAAGTTTATAAATGTTCTTTATTTTACAAAATAAAATGTACACTATTAATTTAAAAAAAATACATTCATTAAATATAGTGATGAAAGATTAAGCCAAATTTTAATGACATGTTCCTCATTTGAGAATAATTTTATATATACAGTGTATTATCTATTAAGAACTAGGATACCATTCTAAAAATTTTTTGAGGTGAACATTTTTAATGATTTTTTTATATATATTAGCCTCCTAAATGTACATTATAAATGTGACTCTTTTGCAATGAATTGTTTCGAAAATTATCTTGGACATTTTTTAATTTAACATCTGGCAGCATGATAACAATATTGTAGATTAACAATAATTTTAAAGCATTTAATAAATTTAAAACTGTCAAGATTCAAAAAAATATATTTTTTGATAAAAAAAATTGGATCACAGTGGTGTTACCTAACTGACGCTGGTGCCAGATTTTTAATAAAAAAAAAATAGTTTTTGAAAAAATTGATTGCGAAGGAATCGTAGTAACTGTGGATTGGCAACTGGATCATAATATGTTCAACAAGTACATTTAGAAGGTTGATATATACAATATAAAAAAATTAAAGTGATGAAGTTTTCCAAAGCAAAGTTAAAAAATTAATACAAAGTTGTTACAGGATGTTAGCAAACAATTATCCATAATTTAAAATAGGCAATGATGAATTAAATAATCTAGGTGTGGAAATTCAGGGATATCCCTAATTATTTTTGTGCAATACTTCTACGCCCTCCAATTCTGTTATGGCATACTTTAATACGAGTTTTAATAATTTGCAATTTCCTTGGAAATTGTATATTCTATGGAAAAGAGTACCTTTTTATGCAATAAACACTGTTTTTTTAGAAAATGTTATTATTCCTAGGAAAATATCAGTGGTGTAGTAATAATGCTAAAAAATAAATAGGAATACTCCTGAATTTCCGCCCCTGGATTATTTAATTCACCATCGCCTATTTTAAATGATGGATAATTTATTGTCATGTAACAAATTTGATTTAATTTGGTAAAACCGGTTAGACATTATAAACAAAAATAACTTTTTTTTGGAAAACTTCATCACCCTGTATCTGAGTAAGGAAACATTTTCGGACATGTGTTTATATGACCTTTTTTTCTTATATTTTTAAATATTATATTATTAAAATATCTTCCCTTGTATATTTCTTACTTATTTTTAGTTGAGGAACATGTATTTAAAGTTTATTGACTTAATCTTGAAATAAATAGAAATATAGAGGTATATTTATAATCTTGGGCATATCAGATCTAGCCGCCTTCTTCTCTTTCTTCTTCCTCAATTGTATCGTGAATGAGGTTCACAATAGCTCTCCTCAGAAGCCTGCATTTCACAGAACTTTTTATTTGACGCATTTCTGACCCAATTGACCTTCAAAAAATAAACTTTCAATACCCTATAAAACATTGGATTTTTTTAAATAAAATAATAACTTGAAATGAATTTCAATGTACTTTATTTATAAGTTATGATAGATTTATCAATGTTGTTTCTATAAAATATAGTATGCTTAAAATAGTGAAGAATCTTCTCAAAACATCTAATCTATATAGGTTTAAAGGTAATATTAATAATAACTAGGTGGGTATTTATATCAGAAATGTGTCGATTATATCCAAATCATCAGTTTTATTTGTAGACTCTAATAGAGACGTAGCTTTTTCGATAAGCGTTACAGCAGTGAAGTGGGAACGTTCACAGAGATTTCACAAGACTCACTTGTTGTGCACTTAACTCTTTATTACTTGAATCTGATTTAATTTGTTTACAGCCTGAGTTTATATAATGCTATTTTGTTACTTCAGCGATTTAATTTTACATAGGCAAGCAACTAAGTTATTATAATATTAATATTATGTAAAGAATGCATAAGTGAGATAAAAATATATACAGGGTCTCATCTGGATACTAATATTACTCCTCCCGCCGAAGTTTGGGCATCGTCTCCTGATGATGGGTTGAATTGGACTGTTGGGGAATTTCTATTCCTGGAACGGTTTAGACAACAATTTGGACAGCAACTGATTGGGACTGGACATCGTTTTCTATACTTTTTATAAATTTTGGCGATGATAATTAGGCATATCACTATAATTAGGGTGATTAGCCAATAGTTCGGGGAGTCTAGAGTGCTAGCAGGTTCCATAAATGACTGGTCTGCTTTGGTAGTTCTTGACAGCTTCATTAGAGTGTCAATTCCAGTTGTATCAATTTCTTTCAAGGTTAATGGTACATTTTTGTTTATGGTGAGATTCCATAACTGTGGTTGTTTGATTTTTGGTAACTGGAATATTGGAGTTACTGTTTTTGTATTTGTTGAGGTGAATCTCTGATTGGCTATAGTTGTAGTACAACCTTTGGGTAGAGTAAGGACTGCTGGTTGTCTTAATAGTTGAATTCCTTCTCGGCAATCCGGAATTTGCATTATACTGGTTGGAACAACTAATATCTGGTTTTCTTCTATCATGTTGACTAATGATTTAGTAGCTGTTACGTGGTGTACATGACAGGAACTATGGTCGGCCTTGGATATTAATTGAACTATGCAGCTATTATCATGAGGTTGGCTCAATGAGTTGCAGATGAATGTTTCTTCAATTTTTGGACAGCTTTGCACCGTTGTGATGTAAGTTTCAGTGCTCATTCCAATGTATGGGGTTTTTGGAATAATAGTTAGGTTATGCACAGGAACTGGGATTGTGTGATAGTAGGAGTAAATCTCATTTGTCAAGATTGGCAAATTGATTACGAATACAATTGAATTGTCAGTGTAGTATACTGAAGTACCTAAATATGAATAGTAATTTTGAAAATGATCCAAATCTAGGATACCTTGTGTATCGTATAATTCTTTTGCTTTATTTAAAATATAAAATAAACTTTGTTTTGGTAAAATTGAATTGTGGACTAAGTTCCATGATGCAAATGTGATAGCGTTTTCCAATTCATCTAGGAATTCATTAATATAGTTTAAATTTACAAATAATTGAGATAGAATATTTTGAATTGAAATCGTGGATAACACTTGTGTAAATTTTTCATTAAATTCCGTAATGGTTCGAGTTAGAAATTTTTGAATAGTTTTCTGATTTTGGGATAGAGTTGTTACTGTTCTATTATAGTCTTCTATTAACTTGCTTGTTAGACTAATTTGATTTTTCATTTGATATTCAATGCGGTTATTATTTTCATTTAATTTTGTGATAGCTTTGTTTATTGATTTCCGATCGTTATTATCCATCGTTCCAAATAGCCATTTTTGTCCGGTACCTATTATGTTTAATAAACCTCGTTTGATACGTAATTTTTGTGGTGCCAAGTTTTCTAATTTTATTTTTGTTTCAGAGACTAGTTGTAGTGCCTGCGTGATTGATGTTAACAATCCAGTGTCAGTTGTTTTTCTATTCATATCTTGAACTTTACTATTGAGTTGCAATAGTTGTGTTTTTGTATTATTTAATTCGATTTGTATTGGATTCAAATTTATATAGTGAATAAATTTATGATAAGTTTGCACGGATCGCATTTGTCCTAATTTTAATACGAGTAGCCCATTCTCGATTGGAGTTATTTTAATTTGGCAAAGGGTTATCGTGAAGGATAGTGACAGGATTAGTGTCAGTGTTAGCATTGTCTTTGTCGGGTCCTTTCCTAGGTCTTCCGCGTTGTCGTGTACCTGTAACAAGGTTACGTTTCTTTTTAACTCTTTTCTTATGATAAGTTCCTCTTGGTGTTTGAACTTTTTTGTCTAGGTCTTGTTCTGCGTTTGTTTGTATGAATCGCGGGTTTGTCTTTTTCCGTAGCTGATCGTTTTTGATATAAATTGTATCTCCTGGATCGAGTTTCTCTGGGTCAGTTTTAGTTTTGTTTATATTTTCTGCTCGCTTTTCCTTTTCTATTTGGGCTTTAGCTTTAATGTTCTGATACAATTGTTGCGAATTCTTAGCATGATTATCTATATAGTCGGTAAGTATGTTTTCTTCATTTACATCAAAAGGTAATGTTTGATTTAGGTGGCCAAATAAAATTTCAAAGGGTGTATGTTTGGTACTACTATGTGGTGTATTGTTATAACCCATTATAGCTAATTTCATAAGAGATTTTATATTTTCGTTAGGTTTTTCTTTTGTTAAGCATCGTATTTGGTCTAATAAGGTGGAATGTAATCTTTCAACCGGGGAATTTGAAGTAGAGTTATGTAAAGTAATATAATGTAATTCAATTTTGTGTAATCTGCAAAAGTCAGTTATTATGTGATTTCTAAATTCTGTGCCATTATCACATATAATTTTTCTTGGTATTCCAACAAATGACATGAAGGTTATTAAGGCTTCCGTTACTTCTATTGCTGATTTTTGAGTTACTGGGATTGCTTGAGCAAATTTTGAAAAAGGGTCTATTATTGTAAGGAATGTATTATTATTGACAAAGAATAGATCAATATGAATTATTTCCAAGGGTTTTGATGGAGTAGGGGTAATTTCAATTGGTGGGTTTTGCGGTTTTCTTTCGTATTTGCAAGTTTGGCAGGTATTACAAGTATTTATATAATTTTGAACATCTCTTTGCATGTAAGGCCAATAGTAATTTTTAGAAAGTGATAATAAAGTAGCATTTATTCCTTTGTGTTGAGTTTTTCCTTCATGGTGGTATTTAATTTTTTGATGCTGCTCTTCTTCTGAAGTTATATCTGTCACAAAATTGTTTGAAATAGTTAAGTTTAAATTTGTAAAATGATTTTGTAGCGTCCTAATTATTCTTAGTTTTAATAGGTCATCTTTGTTCGTTCTGAAAAACATACAGTATCGTTTTTTAGGGTCTATGGTGCTTTTGAATAATTTTATAATCTCTTCTTCTGTACTGTTTGATTTTAAAGTGACTTTATGTCTTGTATTATTAAAAATTGGTTCATGAATAGTGAAGTTTGCCATACTATTTGTTGATTCAGTAATTATGATTTGATTCACGTACTGGTTTACACATTTTTCAGTATATGGGAATTCTTGAATGGGATTTTCTTGTGCGGAATGAATTGTAGCAATGTCGTCGTCTTGATTTGGAATTTGCCTTTCAATGTCGTCTTCTGTAGATGTTCCTGGAACTAATGTGTCTAGTACTTCTTTTAAGCTGGCTTCATCAACATCTGGTATTTCATCGACGTTGTTTAACATGGATATGAGATCATCTTCTAATGGTGTTGTAGTAGTTTGTGTAACTGCGTTTATCTCTTGAGGGTTGTTATCTAATTTAATTCTTGATAGGGCATCTGCTACGTGATTAGTTTTTCCTTGTTTGTATTTGATCTTGTAATTAAATTCTTCTAGGTGTAATCTCCAACGAATAAGTCTGGTATTTGGGGCTTTTAGATTTGATAGCCATTCCAGTGGTCTGTGGTCTGTGTAGATGGTAAATTCTCTTCCATATAGGTAAGGTCTGAAATATTTACAGGCCCATACTACTGCAAGTAGTTCCTTTTCAATTGTAGCATAATTTGTTTCAGCTGGATTTAAAGTTCTCGAGGCATATGCTATGGGACGGTCATCTTGAGAGAGTACAGCTCCTATGGCATAGTTCGAAGCATCTGTTGTTAGTTCAAAAGGTTTTTCAAAATTTGGATATGCTAATACTGGTTCATTTAGTAACAAGGTTTTGCAATGGTTAACACATGATATATATTCTGAAGTGAGTTCTATTTTGTGGTCTTTCTTTAAACATTGCGTAAGAGGTTTGGTAATCTTTGCAAAATTTTTAATAAATTTTCTATAGAATCCTAATAAACCAAGGAAAGATTTAATTTCTCTATGCGTTTTTGGAATGGGGAATTTCTTTATGGCTTCGATTTTTTCTGGATTTGGTCGAATTCCATCTGCTGTTACTATGTGTCCTAAAAATTCTACATTTTTCTTTAAGAATTCCGATTTGTCTAATTGTATTCTGAGGTTTGCTTCTCTTAAAGTCTGGAAGATTCTTTTTAGGTTGGCGATATGCTCTTGGAGTGATGTTGAAAAAACAATGATGTCGTCGAGATATACTAGGCAAGTTTTATTGATGTGTTGTCTTAAAACGTTATCAATCATTCTCTGGAATGTACTAGGGGCGTTCTTAAGACCAAAGGGCATCCTAAGGAATTCGTAGTGCCCATGCTCTGTATTGAATGCTGTTTTTTGAATAGAGTTTGGTGCCATCTCGATTTGGTGGAAACCAGAGGCGAGATCTAAAGTTGTAAAATAACAGCTTCTTCCTAATTTATCTAGAATGTCCGTGATGTTGGGGATGGGATATCTATCCGTAATTGTCTTTGAATTTAGTGAGCGATAGTCTACTACTATTCTCCATTTTTTCTTGCCGGAGGCATCTGCCTTTTTTGGTACTACCCATATTGGTGAACTCCATGGTGAAATACTTGGGCGTATTATTTTATCGTTGATCATTTTGGATAGTTGTGTTTGGACCTCTTCTTTATAGATGTGTGGGTATCGGTAAGTCTTTGTGTAGCAGGGTGTTTCGTCAGTGGTTTTAATTTCATGTTTTATTGTATTTGTAAATGGCAATTTATCTGAAGGGTTTTGGAAAATATCGGAATATTCTTGACATAAACTTTCTATTGCTTGCTTTTCTTCGTCATTCAAATGATTTGTCCGAATGTGATCTTGTATTTTTATTTTAGAATTTATTTCATTTGGTATAATTTTGCAATCGAATATTTCATATTCCTCTTCATTGAATGGTAATGATCTTTGTGGTTCGTTGAAAGAGACCATTTGATGTCTGTTTGTCAAATTGTGAACTTCTATTTGGGCAAGGAAATTTTCACTTGTAGATAATGTTTCTGGAACATAAAATTTTTCTGATCGAAATTCGGGTATTATTACTGGTCCGTTTTCCGTTGTAACAGGGATTTGTATGCGTCTTATTTCTGAAGGATTTAAATTATAACCAAGTAAGTTGAAATCATCTCTTACATAAAGTGGGATTTGTACATGTTCATTTTCTAATGTCTGGTTCGAAAAGTTGATATTTAATTTTGCATTAATCAGTTCTTGTAGTCCTATAAGTCCATCAAAGTAATTGTGAAAGTCGTATAAAATACAATTTATTGATATGTCAGATTGAAATTCTTGAAATGGTGGTATCGTTGCTTTATATATGGCTTTTGTCTTTCCAGTGCATGTTTGTAAGGTAGTAGGGTCTATATAAATAGTTTGGGGAAAATTTTGTTCAATGATCGCTGGTTTAATGATTGAGAAAGAGCATCCTGTATCTATAAGAAGTTTGTACGTTTTATTTTTTAAAGTTATGTTAATATAAGGAAGGCCATTTATTGCATTTACGTCGGGTATTCTGTTGTGTCGGCATTCGGAAAATTTCCAATTTGTTCTTGTTGATCGTTTTCTTCATATTGCGTTTCTTGTGTCTCTTCATACTCTTGATTTTCATAGTTTTCTCCATACGTTGCCAAAGTGACGTCTTCATATCTTTCTTGATCGTAAGCTTGCATATCTTGGTAGTGTCTAGTTGCATAAGGAGGCATGTGTTCTGTAACTTCCGTGTTGTGCATTTGTTGATGACTAATTCCTGACATTGGTGTTGGTTTTGGTTGACTGGTATACGATATTCCTGACATTGGGGTTGGTTTTGGTAGATTGTTATTTTGGTTAGGTTTCCATACATTTTGTTTGCTTGGATGTACAAATGTCTGTTTATAATTAGGGAAAAATGGTTTTACTTGTCGCGGTTGTATGTTTATTGGTTGTGAAGGAAATTTAGGTTGCATTGGTTGTGAAGAAAATTGAGGCTGATTGTTTCTATTAACTTGTGGCATTTGATTCTGAAAAGTTGCATTAGGATTTGGATTGACATTTTTATGTTGATTCAAATTTTGACTGTTAGGTTTTGAATTTGAAAAAGGAGATCTATTTTGATAAAGTTTTGCGAAATTTTGAAATTCTTCTTCTTCTAAAACATAATTTAAAGCGTCTTCTAAAGTAGCTGGGTTTTTTAATCGAATAATTGTTTGATAATTTGTCGGCAAATTTGTAATAAAAATTGTTTTTGTAATATTATTATAATTTCCAATTTGTAAATCTCTAACCTGTGGATCTGGGAAATCATCACTAATTTTCATAATTATTATAGCTCTTAATTCCTGTAAGCGTAATCCAAAGTCATATGGGCGTTCATTTCTATTTGGTCTTAGAGAAGTGAGTTGGTGTGTTAAATATTGTAAATCGCGTTTATCACCGAATGTTAATTTTAATAGATTTTCAATTTGTATCCACGTTGTGAAATCAGTTCGGCTGGCTATTAAATTTTGAGCGCGACCTCTAAGTTTATTTTTTACTGCTTGTAATATGAGATTATGCGTTACATGTTGTGGATCATCAGGAAAATTCGAAAAAGTGCTGCGTACCGATTCTATGTATGAATGAAGAACCAAATTATTTCCGTCAAAGAATGGAACAGTATCAATGTATAATTTTAAAAGCTGAGTATCTAATCTGTGTTCCGGTGGAGGCATTGTGTTATCTAGGATTTCGTTTAAGTTTCTGTTTGCGTCTTGGAGACTTTGTCTGCTTAGCATTGAAATGATCTACACTAAGAGAAGTGATGTTTGATTGTTTGTTTGAATTTTTTTGCTTGAGTTGTTTCTTAATTCTAGTGATCAATCGGATCAATTTCTTAATTCTAATGACTAATCAAGTCAGTTTTTTTGTTCTTAATTCTAATGACTAATGAAGTCAGTTTTTTTTGTTCTTAATTCTAATGACTAATCAAGTCAGTTTTTTTTGTTCTTAATTCTAATGACTAATCAAGTCAGTTTTTTTGTTCTTAATTCTAATGACTAACCAAGTCAGTTTTTTGCCAATCGGGCAGTGAGATTTCGGTAACAATGAGAAAAGTAACAGGAGGAATGAGTACTTACTGTGTTCTCTTGGTGTGGAATGTTGGTTCACGAAGGTGGCGATTGTTTGCTTATCAGGCACACATTCAGCTGCTTATCGTTGACCTTGATTCCAATCCTCGTCGACTGCGCCAGTGAAGTGGGAACGTTCACAGAGATTTCACAAGACTCACTTGTTGTGCACTTAACTCTTTATTACTTGAATCTGATTTAATTTGTTTACAGCCTGAGTTTATATAATGCTATTTTGTTACTTCAGCGATTTAATTTTACATAGGCAAGCAACTAAGTTATTATAATATTAATATTATGTAAAGAATGCATAAGTGAGATAAAAATATATACAGGGTCTCATCTGGATACTAATATTACTCAGCTGTACAAGAGTCCTGTACTGACTTATATTTTCTTTTCTTCCTTTGTGGCATATCATCACTTCGAAAGGAGGAACTCGTTGACGGTCTCTCTGTATCCACAATGTCAGGAGTATTTGATAACTCTTCTACAGTTCCATCGAATACCACTTCCGAATCCACATCGTCTACGGTTATGTCTTCCACATTATAATTAGATTCCCCTGATCTAATTGGGTTTGAGGTGTTTAAGAAAGCCAAGTGTTCAAAACACTAAAGACTTGATTGATACACATCAGCTCCTCCAGCACCACTCACCATACTTTTTTTATTTTATTCATTTCCCCAAAAAATTGAGTGCGAAAGTTATTTTTTTTTCTAATTTCATCAATCGAAATTTCGATTGTAAACATTTTATTGAACTCAATTGGTATGGCCTCTAATGCCATATTCCAGCGTGTTTTACTTTTATAACATTTGTTACTTGTTTCATAGAGTATAGGATATTGCTCGTATAATTTAATCAGATAAGCTGTTTGTTCACGTGAAAACACGTATAGGACCCCCTAAATAAAAAATATTTAATAGATATTATTTTGCAATCTATAAATGGAATTACTGCACCTTTAATATTTTTGCACGGAACACATTTTCCCTGTTCACAAACGCACAGATCATTGGCCGAAAAAAAAACACAAACGAACGACAGACGATGAGTATGTGATAAATAAATATACATATATAAATAATCACATCCTTTAACCCCACTTTTTTGTATTTATTTAGGTTGGTACTCCTGAATTGAAGTAAAAATTGACGAAAAATTATAACAGGTTTTAAAGTTCTTCATCAATTTATTTGACGTCCAAATTTTAGTATTACATTTGGCAGTTGACTTGACGAAGTCACTTGATCAATTAATAGACATAGAAATTGTTAATGTAAAGCGGGCTTTAAAATTACTCTTAATAAATATCTGTTTAAATGTTCATCATTTGATCGATATAGTTCAATAAATTCGTCACAGTCTTTGATAAAAATTTCTGGATTACCATTATAATCAAAAATTGTTTTTGCATATGCTTGCAAAACCGTGAAATTTAGTTATTGAATATTTACTATTTCGGGGTTTCTGGTGGTCATTTTTAAATTTGGTCTGTTTCCAAAGTTTAAAGAATTTACTAAAAATTTAATCAAATCTTAAAATTTTTTAATATTTACGTAGAAATATTTTTTTATCTAATTAAGTGATATGCTAATTATTTTTATACTATGAAATTTGAGATAGTGAAGGTAAGAACAATAACCTTATAGACACAAGTTTTAAATTACACTTATACGTAAACTGTTAGTAATAAGTTACAAGCTAATTAAAATTATTGTACTTAAGGAATTTAATACTAAATCTGCTGATTTAAATTCTTGCAGTCTATTGACTTTAATTTTTACTTTACGCTAGATTTTATAGCTAACTAAATAATATTTCAGGATGGTAAAATTTTGGGATTTTATTTCTGAAATTTTGTTGTTCTTAACTATGATCGAATGTATAGATTTTCGAACGCAAAATCGCTGGTTTAATTTGATGTGTCCTTATTTTGTACGATAGATATATAAGGTTTCTTACCAAAAATCCAAGCAATTTTCTGTTTTTTGTCTCCTATAGACTGTTGTTCAAGTTGAACAATCCTTACGGTTCTGGTGTACCGGAGTCCTGATTCCTCTTCTTTCTTGTTAGATATTTTCTCGACAGACTACTCTATTCATCCGTCTCGAGCCTACTCAGTTCTGCCCTTTGTCTTCTTGGTGGTTTTTCTTCAATGGAGTACACACACAAAAAGTTGCACAATGCACTGCACAAATAACTCACTAAGATTTGGCTTCGTAAGTTCGTTTTTTTCTTGCCCAAAACTTTGAGAAGTACGCCAAAATTTGTTTTCGAAATTTGACTGACAAAATCCTACCGACTGCGCCATTCAACAAAATCGTTTTTTATAATTTCTTTTTAAAAAGATTTTGTTTTAAGAATTTTGAGAAAACATGTAGGAAACAATTTTATTTCAAAGGCAAGTTAAACAGAACTAAATAATTGCAGCTGATTACCAAAGTTCGTATTAAATTGATTGTCTCTGCACTTTTGGTCTTCATTATTAACGGCACAAAGTTCAGGACAATTAGCACAATTCAGCACAATCCCGTTTTTTAATTTTCGAGGAAAATGGGGGGCTAAGTTCACGCTTAAATTTCCGGTTTTTCCGGAGAACGGAGATAGATATCGAATTACTTTAAACGGCACAATGTTGAGGACAACTAGCACAATTCAGCACAATCTCGTTTTTTTAATTTTCGAGAAAAATGGGGGGCTAAGTTCACGCCTAAGGCCCGAATTCAGAAACCACACTTACACTCTCATTTCATGCTAATTCCGTCCTAACTGTATTCATAAATAATTTGTTGACAATCAGTCACTCAAACAACCCTCAAATGTGAAGGAATAATTAGGTACAAATTAGTGAGAATTTAGGGCGATGTAATGTGCACTCATTAGTTTCTAAAATTGTGACCTTGGTGGTAATCTGCAAGATTTTTCATTATTTAAATCTAGGTATGTGCTTATAAATAACAAATAGTGTCATTAAAATTAAAATATAATTTTGTAGATATTTTAATAAAGTCTGGTTATTCTAACCTCAATTTACGAAAGTGGCAAATGGCAATGGATAACTGGATGACTTTTGGGAATTTCTTAATTATGTTGATGAACCTTATTTAAATGTACCTAGGTAAGTAATAATGTTTGTTTGTCTTGTAAAATCTAATAATATTTATTTCCAGGGTTATACTTCGAGATAATTCAAATCGTTTTGAAAGGTACACAAACAGTGAACTGTTACAATGAATTTGTTTTTACCAGGAAAATTGTGATAATTTTGCCAATGGTTGCCAATAACCTGCTGTTATTAGAATTCGCGATAATCGTGACCCTTTACTATAAAAATATACATTCCATTACGATATTATGCAAGTGGAAGTTATCAGGTAGGCACTGAAATGTTTGATAAATTTTCCATTTTTATCATTCACATATCTTTTTGTTATAGAGAGTTTGTGGTGATATAATAAATATTAGCCAGGCGTAGGTATGCAGAATAGAAGTTAGTGAAGCATTTTCTAGAAATTTACGAAATTATATAAATTTCCAGAAGATATGAATGGCTTCAGGCAAGTAAAACAAGCAATGTACAATATAGCACACTTTCCTGGGATAATTGGTTGTATTGATGGCACGCATATTGAAATAAAAAGTCCCGGATGTCAAAATGCGGAAATTTACAGAAACAGAAAAGGGTGGATGTCACTGAATATTCAAGTAGTAAGTGAAATATTAGATATTGTAATTCGTTGGCCAGAATATGTCCACGACAGTAGAATATTTAATAGTAGCAGTTTAAAATTAAGTCTTGAAAATGGTACCTTACCAGGAATTATACTTGGTGATAGTGCTTATGCCCAAACCAGGTATGTTTATATTTCTGTACCAGTACCTGCCAATGGAGCCGAATATCGATACAACCATGTTCACATACTTACGAGAAATGTAGTAGAAAGGACTTTTAGAATTTGGAAAGACAGAGTTAGGTGCTTGGCAAAACCTTCACAACTGTCATTAAGGAATACAAGAGTAATTGCTGCAGCCGCCGTACTTCATAATATTGCCATAAGAGAAAGACAACAATTTTTAGAGGAGAATTTACCTCAAGAACCTGACCTGCTAAATCCCGAACACCTAATAAACTTGAGGGGAAATGCTATAAGAGCTGCTTTCATTCAAAGACATTTTGCTCGTGATCGTGTATAAATATATTGTTATATGTAAAATGTATTAATTTTAATAAGACTAAGACAATTTTTTTGTACATTTTATTTATTCATAGAAAAATATTTTTCAAAAATTTATTCTTTAGAAAGTTTTTCTGTTTTGATTTTTTCTTGCTTTAATATTTCCTGGGATATTTGTAATTTAACTTTGTAACAAAACACAAATTTTCATCAGTTGTTTTGTCTTGTCACTGTTCTGTCGTCTGTCCTGTCAAATATAAATATTACTAATATTAGGTGTTTTATTTCGGTTTAGATTAAACATTTTACTTTAGTATATTTCGGGTTGCCTAGATTCGACAATCATTTGCTTGTGGCTGTTCATTAGGCCACCCACAATTATTGTTTATTTCATACCTATATACTTTGAGTTTAAACGCGTCGACTACGAGGGAGAAAGAAAAACAGTACTGATAGGCGAATGCTTTTTTTTATTAGCTTTTTACTATTTTATGCCAAGCTCTGGTTGAAGATCCAGTTAATATTACTAACATATTGTACAAAGTTCTCTTAGATGCCACTTGTGGTTGTAATTGAAAAATCCTAAGAATTATTCATTTTTCGCCTGTGGTATTTTAGGTGTGTATAAATAATTAATCTACCCCCTGTTGGTCAAACTTATTTATTGAAACAAATTTGTATGTAACATGTGGTATTTTAGATGATCTTTTTTTGAAAACTGTATTAAACGTGTGCAACCCGGAGAGTCGGTTTAATTCCAACTTCCCCTCCAAGAGTTCCATTGCAACTTGGCGCCCAACTAGAGGCTTGGTCCTGTATATCATCATGGAACAGGATAATTCTCCCTCTTACAACCTGAGAACCAGGAGGATAGTTGGCCAAAATATGCAGGGTACGACAATCGGAGGTGGTCTGCCCCGAACACCTATTCGAGTAGCTCAGGGACATCATACGCAAGGTAACAATGTTTCATTTCCATCGTTATCAGGCTTGCCTACTCCAGTTCACGAGACAACAACTGAAGCTCAGAATTTCCCTCCAGAAATACTAGGAGCAGTAGGCAGTGATCTAAATAAAGCTGAAAATAATGTCACGTTAGCTATTTCAAAGTCAGAACTTGCTGATATAATATCTAGTGAAGTATCTAAGGCAATGCAATGTTTGCGAGTTAACGATGTTAGATTTCAAAATCTAGATCATAATTCAAATATACCCCTTCAAAACCTAACTCAAGCCACACAAATAACTGCAAACTGTACAATGCCTTCTTGGGGTTTGCAATATGGCAACCATACTAATCTAAATGGACCTAGATGTATTCTAGATACAAATGTTCTTAAAGTGTTACCTACCTTTTGTCCTGAGAGCAACGTACACCCTGTAGATTTTTTAAATTATATCGAAACTTATCTAAACACTAGCAATGCTAGTATGAATCAATTAGCGCTAGTAATATCAGGTTTATTTGTAAATTCAGCCAAAACTTGGTTCAATGCCTTCAGCAATACATTTACTACTTACCCAGAATTTAAAAAAGCATTCTTGGAACAATTTTGGGGGCCTAACCAACAGTTACAAGTAAAATTAAAACTAGAATCAGGTAGATTTAATAATGATGGTTCTTTCGTTACATATTTTAGCAAGTATGTAGCTATGGCTAAACATTTGTCCCCTCCTTACAGTGTCGAACAGCTAATAGCTACAATTGCTCGTCACTTTCCACCAAATGTCGCATCAACTTTGGTAGGTGCAAATAGTCTTCTTGCAGCTTTAGATAGGCTAAGGCAAGCAGATTATTATTTTAAAAATACAGAGAAAAAACAGACTTTCATGACCAATACAAATAATAATAATACTAATGATACAAATCATTCTTCTTATTATAATAAAAAGTCGAGCAATGGACCCAAACCTTTTTTTAAAAATAATAAAACTGAAAAAACAGTTTGTACTCTCGAGGCTAGGGACGAAGAGTTCTTGGAAAACGAGGACGACTCCCACATGTAGAGTCGGTTGTGGGAAGTATTTTAAACAAAACCGACCAAATGATCATCAAAAATAATCCAGTAAGCGAGTTGCTGGAGGAGTGTGATTTTGATCACAAGCCTCCAGACACTCGAACCTTCATAATTTGTATCAAGTTATATGGGTATACATACCCAGCTATGATCGATACGGGTAGTACAATATGTGCCTTTTCCGATGAGGTCTGGTCACAGCTGTCCGAAGCTCAAGAAATTATTCCAAGTTTTCCTTGCACCGGTGTCCGAGTAATCGGAGCATTTAAAAGTAAATATAAAAAGGTTTCGATCCAGGCTCTGCTCACTTTTACAATATGTGGTGAAATATTCTCACATGAATTTTTACTGATCCCTTCACTGGTTTACCCATTAATAGTAGGTGTAGACTTTTTAAGGCTACATAATGCCAAAATTTGTTTGGATGAAAATGTTCTAAAATTAAAATTAGGCGGAAAATCTGTTTTTGTTCCGGAAGTGCAAACAAATCATGCCTTCAAGGACCCAGCACCTATCGAAATTGCTGCTTTAGTGAATAATAACACTTATTGTTCCCTTAGCAAGTATTCCGGTGAATTGGAACCTAAACGTTCAGATTTTTCGTTAGTGTTGTCTAAGTGTTGTTTGTCTGAAACAGAAAAATTGTGTTTTAAAGATTTACTAAATAAGTATAGTAGTATTTTTTCAAATATACCGGGTCGTACCAGTTTGTACGAACATACTCTCAAGTTAAAAGATGATAAGGAATTTTTTATAAAGCCCTATCCAATTCCAGTGGCACACAGAGATGCTGTGGCAAAAGCCATTTCACAAATGGAGAGCTGGGGGGTCATTGAACGAGCCAGCACCCCTTATATCTCACCACTTATGACTACAATAAAAAAGGATGGTTCGGTACGCGTTTGTCTAGATGCACGCCATCTAAATTCGGTTTTAGAACCAGATCGTGAACTCCCATTGCGAATAGGAGACATCATTCGTACTCTAAATGGCAAGAAATATCTGTCCAAGATAGATTTATCCCATTCCTACTGGCAATTACCGTTGCGTGAGTCCGACAGAAAATTCACGGGCTTCATGGTGGGCACAAAAACGTACCAGTTTTGCGTACTCCCTTTTGGCATATCGACAGCTGTTAGTTCCTTTACTAGGGCAATGGATACAGTTTTCGGAAGAGCGTATGACGATTTTCTAATTAGCTATGTCGATGACCTACTCGTTGCCTCTTTTTCCTTTTCAGAACATTTACAGCATTTGGAGCAGGTCTTCAGTCGCCTGCAAGATTGCGGTTTTACGGTTAAAATATCAAAATGTAGTTTTTTCCAAACTGAAATGCACTTCTTAGGCTATATAGTTAGTCCTAAAGGGGTTCGTCCAGATCCTGCACGGGTTCAGGCTATCGTTGACTACCAGGTGCCTAGGAATATGAAGGAAGTCCAAAGATTTTTGGGACTTTGTAATTTTGACAGGTTTTTTACACCCAAGTTTGCAGAACTGTCGGAACCTCTGACGCAGCTGCTACGTAAAAAAAGTCGATGGAAGTGGGGACAGGCTCAGCAGCAAGCGTTTCAAGGTTTGAAAGAAGAACTGCAGACTGCGACTCTTCTATACCATCCAAACCACGATTTACCTTGGCATGTAACCACAGACGCTAGTGACATCGGTATTTCCGGTCAGCTGTTTCAGGTGGTCGATGATCGAAAGCGGGTTGTAGCCTGGGCAAGTAGGTTACTCATCGAACGAGAACGCCACTACCACTCGAATGAAAAGGAAGTTTTAGCTGCCCTATATTGTCTTCAGCGTTGGAGGAATTATTTACTTTCTAGTAAATTCACCCTGTATACTGATAATCGGGCGCTAACTTATTTAAACACATGTAGGCTCCTCTCACCTCGCATTACTCGTTGGGCCCTGGCTTTACAGGAGTTTTCTTTCGATATAGTACATATCCCTGGACGGGAGAACGTCGCGGCCGATGCTCTCTCCAGGCACGCCTGTGGACGCTTACCAACACCTTCTGATAAGTGTTTTCAAATGTTCGCCTTGCATTTGCCCTCGCAATTCCAAAACATACTGAAAAATATTAAGTCATATCAGTTGCAAGATCCCAGACTCGTGAATATTCGAAACCAAATAAATAGTGACGAAACCTTAAATAAGCGATATGTTTTGATAAAGGACATCTTGTATAAAAGAGGCTCAGACGAAAATATTCTTTTATTATGTATTCCTGAGTGTTTAATAAAGGATATCATTATTAATTTCCATATTTCCTTAGGCCATTTTGGCGTGTACAAAACATGGGTAGCCCTGCGGGATGAGGTTCATTTTCATAATATGCAACGCACCATAAAAAAATATATTAAAACGTGTGATATTTGTCAAAAGGCAAAAATATCTATTTTACCAAATCCTCCCCAAAAACAAATTGTACCTGAATCTAAAGAGGACCTTTTGGCTATTGACGTTTTGGGACCGTTGGTCCGTAGTCGTGCAGGGGTTTGCTACATCCTTGTGGTGTTTAATGTTTTTACTAAATATATTACTTTGTTTCCCCTGAAAAAAGCCACTTCTCGCGTCATGATAAATTGCCTAGTGAAAAAATACTTCCCCGTGCATGGTCAACCTAAGCGAATATTGCACGATAATGCTACCCAGTATTCCTCTAAGTTATGGAAGTTTACGTTTGAGTCACTCGGTATAAGACTGGTTTATGTTTCCGTGCGTCATGCACGTGCAAACCCCTCCGAACGGTGTATGAGGGAAATAGCACGTATTTTACGTACCTATTGCCACGACCATCATAGTAAGTGGGCGGTTAACATTTCCTTGTTCGAAGAATTTTTGAATTCAGTAGTACATGAGGCTACCGGATTTGCTCCTAACGAGTTACAGTTCGGTGGGGATCGAAATAGATTACTACCTCCTTCGGTATCTCCACCAGCCTGTACCTTACTCTCTCCAGAGCAAAAGTTGGTTCTGGCAGAGGCTTCCCTCAAGTCTAAGGCAGAGCGTCGGGCAATTCGGTACCCCGGTCGCCCCTATGTACGGTTCGCCATTGGCGATGCGGTCCTGCTGAAAGCAAATAACCTCTCATCCGCATTAAAGGCTGAAACAAAAAAATTATTGTTGCTTTTTGAAGGTCCTTATCGTATTAAGAAAGAAATTCGAGATGATACTTACGTGTTGGGTTATATGGAAAATCAAAAGGAACGGGGAGTATTCCACGCTAGCCACTTGAAACGATACAACTATATGCCACCGTGAGTTGTTGAAATAATTATTTGCTAATCACTATATTATGTCACAGTTCTGATAAAGTTATACCACAACTCAACGGGTCAGGGGGGTGAGATGTAACAAAACACAAATTTTCATCAGTTGTTTTGTCTTGTCACTGTTCTGTCGTCTGTCCTGTCAAATATAAATATTACTAATATTAGGTGTTTTATTTCGGTTTAGATTAAACATTTTACTTTAGTATATTTCGGGTTGCCTAGATTCGACAATCATTTGCTTGTGGCTGTTCATTAGGCCACCCACAATTATTGTTTATTTCATACCTATATACTTTGAGTTTAAACGCGTCGACTACGAGGGAGAAAGAAAAACAGTACTGATAGGCGAATGCTTTTTTTTATTAGCTTTTTACTATTTTATGCCAAGCTCTGGTTGAAGATCCAGTTAATATTACTAACATATTGTACAAAGTTCTCTTAGATGCCACTTGTGGTTGTAATTGAAAAATCCTAAGAATTATTCATTTTTCGCCTGTGGTATTTTAGGTGTGTATAAATAATTAATCTACCCCCTGTTGGTCAAACTTATTTATTGAAACAAATTTGTATGTAACATGTGGTATTTTAGATGATCTTTTTTTGAAAACTGTATTAAACGTGTGCAACCCGGAGAGTCGGTTTAATTCCAACTTCCCCTCCAAGAGTTCCATTGCAACTTCATGTTGTCTTATTTTTATTTCTTGCTCCCTCACTCGAAGGAGATGCAATTCTTCATCTTGGGTTATTAATAGCCTGGTCCTTTTCACTCTAACATCTAACTCTCTTTCGATGGCAGTTCCTCTACTTGTATCGGTTTTTCTTTGCTTAGGTGTTTGGACGTGACTTGGTCGAGGTACTGCCTCCACCACTTCATCACCTACATTTGAATGACAAATTAAAAAAAGAACCTTCATAATTTTCACCACAAGCTAATTGCAAAGAACATAAGGTTTCCATTCGACTTGACCTTGGAGTTGGATATATATTTTCTTTATCTAAATAACAATAAATCATGATTTAGAAATAAATATGACAACTTTTATATGGTTGTTGTTTTAACTACTTGCAATATGTTCGGAGTGAGATTCGGGATCTCCTAAGAATATTATTTCTTGATGGCTTAGGTCACATACAGTTTCCGGAATGGTATTACAAAAATATTAAATTAAAAATTATATTACATGTCATAATATGTTACGTATTTTACCTTTCTCTGTTATCGTATCACTATCAATAAAATTTTTAATTTCGATGTCTATGGTGGCATCAATTATATTTTCACTTGGGGGTTTGTAGGGTCCACCACCTGTAGCCATGCGAGATAATTTTTCTTTCGAAAGCTCTTTTCTTCTTCGAGATTTCATGTTTTCCCAACATTTTCTTAGTTGATTAATGGTTCTCTACAAAACACATTTAAAATCCATAAATACTACATTACAGATTATATTATTTAAACAAATATACTTACATTCACGTATTCGCCACATGTATTGAATTAATTTGCAATTTCGTATTTTTCTGCTTAGACACTGAAATCGCGTCAGTCTTTTTGTATTCGATGATTTCAAATTTTCGTGAGACCAGTTCTTTTAAGAACAATTTCTCCTCACCTGACATAAAAGTTCTTTTTTCACTCATTTTACTCTTACTTAAACCAGTCTTGTATCTGTGATGACAAAACTCAACGGAATGACAGTTGACAGTAGCATTTAGTACTATTCAGAACTACCATTTCCATTTTTTGGTGACTTTTATATTGCCAACCTGTACTATATGGCTCAATAACTATCCTATGCGGTTATTTGCACACTCAAGTTAGGGCCTCATTTCTCTACATTTGTGAATATGAAAACTGAGAGATAAAGGTGAGTGCACCCTAAATTAAGTGGAGGATGAGTGAAATATGAGTAGGATATTAGTAACGATTTAGTGGGGTCTGTGAATTCGGCCCTAAATTTCCGGTTTTTCTGGAGAACGGAGGTAGATCTCGAATTTTTTTAAACGGCACAATGTTCAGGACAACTAACACATTTCAGTAAAATCGCGCTTTTTAATATTCAGGCAAAATGGGAGGTGCAGTAAGTTTGTGTCAAAATTTTCGGTTTTTCCGGAGAACGGAGACATATAAATTTTTTTTAAACGGCACAATGTTCAGAACATCTACAATTCAGCACACAAGAAATCGAATTGTGATAAAATGGGGGGCTAGAAAATTTCGTTTTTTCCGGATTTTCCGGAGAACGGAGGGAGATATCAAATTTTTTTAAACAGCACAATGTTCAGAACAACTAGCACAATTCAGCGCATCGAAAAAAATCGGATTATGATAAAATGGGGGCTAGAAAATGTCGGTTTTTCCGGACTTTTCGGAAAACAAATGCAGATACCAAATTTTTTTAAACTGCAGAATGTTCAGAACAACTAACACAATATAGCACATTAAAAAAATACAATTTTCGCGAAGTGGGAGGCTACGTGAAAAACACGATATTTTTCTTTAAAATTTTACGGCACAATGTAGCACAAATCGGGCACAATTCAGCACAACTTTTATTTTTTAGTTTATCAAAAAAATGGGAGGCTAAGTTCACGCACATCAAATTAATGCTTATGTTACTCTCTGACGAAGTACTGGAAATCCTCCTCTTTCTCTAATTTTGAGAAGTATTACTTCTTTTTGAAACTGTATTTCTTTCTGTTTTTTCCTTGGATTGCTTTTTAATCTTTCATGTACCTCTTTTTCAGTGAGACTTTCTGCAAACTTTCTCTTCATGTTAGTTATCTTCCCTTTAGCACTGCTTTCTGTTGCTTTTGGTTTAATGCTTGCTAACAGAGGTCGTTCTAATGCTGATGTTTGAGACGACACTAATTGTCACAGGTTCCCCAGAAGTGCCAATATAAGAAAACTAGAATTTAGTAAATAACCAAATTTTCTTAAGTTTGGTAGCATTTGGCGATTTGTGAATTGTGATACAAAAGTAACCTCACTTCAATTTTAAACCGGATAGTTATTATTTGTTACCTTTTAATATTTTTTATATTGTGTGAACAATTTTCACTTTAAATTTTGTTTTTTTAGTATCAAAATTATGAAAATTTTTAAAAATCTTTAGTAAGTAAACTCTGAACAGAAAACAAGACGTGAATTAGGTCGTTGACAGAACTTTTATATATAACTTTTCAGTCAACGGTTAGATTCTTTCTGCCTTTAAATTATACTCTACAATTATTACAAGCGGAAATTATTTTCATGTATTCCGTTTAACATTTCTATTTGGAGATGCTTTAGAATCGGAACATTCTAAAGTATATTTACAAATTGTCATTTGTTATAATTATGTCTCTCTCCATGCAAAATGGTCATAAACATTTTAGTAAATTTAGATCAGGGTGACCCCAAACTATTATATTAAAAAAATGAGGGTAGATTATTTAAGCGATAGAGATCCTTCATACACATTTTTTTTATTTGAGCCTCCTAGAGGGTTTACGACCTCTTAAAGGGGGTTAAAAACTTTAAAAACATTTATCTTTTTCCAAACTGTTTGAAATTAAAAACTTAAATTTGACAAGATATTTTGGCTGCTGAGCTTCTTCTAAACGAGTATTTTTTATTGCCCTCGTCTTTTACGACGTTAAAATGAGATGCTACTAGATATTGATGTACTAAATCGTTGGAAAGGATATTATTTGCATGTATATAAGATGCTATTTTTTTACTCAAAACCCGTGTTGCTAATCAGAAAATTGAAGCAAAAAAGTTTCTAGATTCAAAACTTTTTTAAATCGAAAAAATGTACCCAAAAAAATAATGAAATACGTATGAATAATATAAGTATACATTCTTGTCTAGTATATCTAACTACATTCAAATAAAAATTTCACATCAATTCAAAGTATTTTTTTCCTAAAATAATACATTTTAATTCATGAATAATTAAATGGACATAAATCAAATTTCATAAAACCCTATCTAATAGAAAAGAAAAAACCCCTAACAGTTAGTTAAGGGAAAAAAGAAAACACAAGGTTTTCGTTCCCTAGCTAGTTAAATTCATACTAAGTTATAAAAGTCGGTAAATCCTGTAATGAAAATTTCTCTGATACCAAACATCTAGGTATGCTAATGAACAATTCCACAGACAAAGCAAACCAGTAAACTGAGCAGATTCCATCCACTCAGATGGGAACAATTATATCAAGCATCTTCAGATCCACCTTTGCACCATGTTAAATAAAAGTAATGTGATTAATGAACATAGGAACAAAGTCAGCAATTGCGTTGCAACACATAAGAACAATATATGAAGCCTTGGTTACACTGCCAACCAACTTAATGGGATTTCTAGTTCCGCATTTGCATAAGCCTTTTTGTTGTCCGGCATCCGTTTGGAAACCAGTCTCATCACAATTATAGATGTTCTGAGGTTTGTCTTTTAAATTAAATGTCATAATTGTATCTAATTTATTATAAATATCCTCCATAACATGATGCATTCCAGCTGTTGCTCTATTTTTGTACCACTCTGCGACTAATTTCATTTTTCCAGCGTATTTCATACATTTGACACCAATCATCCCCAGGCGTTCCATCTCGAAATGGATTTGGTCGGTCCATTCTTCGGCAGTAGTCCTCAACACATATTTTTACTTATCCTTTATCGAAACCGTAACCCCAGTCTCCCATTTTAATCAAAGAATGAACTAGTAATTATTCCTCATTTATTGTTAAAAGAGGCGGTCTCCCTATTTTACTACATTTCCACCCCTTACACATGATTCATTAATGTTGTACGATTGATCCCACATCTTTCGGCAACTCTTTTGCCGAACTCTTTTTTTCAATGGCTTTCATCATGTCCTCATCTTTATAAGTTTTGTACTTTGTCGCGCCTGGCTTGCAGATTTTGCCTTCCTTACGTAAGGATAACATTGACAGAGTCAATATTTTCGGATGAGCAAGATTGACAGTGACAAACTTAACCTTAAATAACAGAAAATTGAATTTCAAATTAACCTTATCTGTTTGGTTATTGATTACGGAAATAATATTGAAACGCATAATTACCTTTTTGCCAGATCAAACAACAAGCAGTAGGTAGCAAACATAAAGTATCCACAGTCGAAAGTATAGTGTACACAGTACACCCACAGATTCAATATACTGTACACGGTTGGCAATTGGTGATGGTCCATCTGCCGTTACATGAGAGCGATAAAGCAAAGTATAGAAGTCCGTGCGATAGACAAGGATGGGTATAGGAAGACGTTTTATAAATTAGAATAACATCTGAGCAGTCACTCCCACTTCTAACCGAGCGTATCCTATTGGCCGATTGGCCGGAAGGTTGGCATTTTAACTCAGCAACAGGTTGTCGTCAGCCTCCATCAGGCCTCCGTCAGCTTCAGCCTCAGTGCCGATGTTTCTATGCGTGGGGTAGGACGCATAGAATTATTTCATACACCTACATAACAGTGTATGAAAATAATTGCAATTATTTTCCTCTTTCATATTTATTTATTAGCCGCTCTGGCAGAAATACTAAAACTGTCATAGGATTCGGTTCTTACGTGTTCCAGCAGTTCAGGGCACGTCTTCAATTCGGGCCCGTAAATTGACTAAATTACGTGGTCTATTATGTGAATGTCCGTAACTGGACTATTTTAAATGCCCCCAAATAAACAAGTCGTTGGGCGATAAATTTGGCGATCTAGGGGGCCATGGAATAGTACCTCTTGTACTAATTGCTGAGTTGCTGAGAGAATGTGGTGTCTAAGTATGCTGTTACTCGACGTGCATTGTGAGCGGGACAACCGTTTTGTTGAAACCACACATCCTCAAAGTTGATATTTAATGCTCGAACAGCCGGAATAACTTGAAGCAAAGTTAAATATTTGTCGGCATTTATGCTTCCATTTATGAAAAACGGACCAATCACGGAATTTCCTAAAATACCAGCCCAAACATTTAACTTTTCAGGGTACTGTGCATGCACAGGAATACTCAAGTGCTTATTTTCCGTAGATCAGTAACGAGTTGTTTGAGAATTGTGGTGCCTATGTAAAGGAAAAGATGAATCATCAGTAAACAAAATATGGTTTAAAAAGTTTTCGTCCGAATCAGCTGTTTCCCTCATAGTTTCGCAAAACTCAAGACATTTTATCTGGTCGGGAAATATCTCTTGCATCTCTCCGCACTGTTCGGTCATGTATATCAACTTCTTCCGCGATTTTCCTACTTGTACAAGGTTTATTCGTTTCTACAAAAGCAGGTTCGCAGGTTCATTGGAGATGCACTTTTTGCAGCCATTTAGACATCTGACGTCTCAAATCTTCGAACGATTTGATATACAGTCGTCACTGCAGGCATTGGGATGCATAATACCATTTTACTATTTGCACCTTTTCTTCTGGTTGTGTATATTTTCATGTTTATATAATCTTGTATATTTTCATGTTTATTTAATCTTGTAATCAGATCTGTTGTATTACTTTCTACCGGTGCAGGTGCAGCTAGAATGAGTGTGAGTAATTTAATTTCCAGGCTTACATGCAGTGTTACCAACTGTTGAAGATATTTTCTGCCAAACCTATAACTTAACTTATCTAGATTCATAGGTATTCAAAACAACGTTTTTCGTAGGTCGGTATCGAACGTAGAATACGAGAATTCCCTACTCTTATTACTCGTCATGTGCGCCGTCGCCGTATTGCCGCATTATATTACATTAGCTTTGTTCGGGTTCTTACATTCCAAACCGTTCGGGATCTGCGCAGAACTATACACGTTTTCGTCAAAATTCAGTTCGGAACTGTTCAGGATTCTTCCTAAAACTAAAACGGATTGAGTTTGAAGGTAGGGGAGAGGGAGGCAGATGTGGACAATTTTCCATATACGGAAATATAGACGTACTAAATCATATTTGATTTTATTTATATTTTAGTGTTTAATGAAAAATATATGAACGTGTATTGTCCTAGAGTATAACTTCATTAATTCTGTAATTTACTTAGTTATGACCATAAATAGAAGCAGTTACGATTTGTCCACATGTGCCTCTTCAGGAGGCACATGTGGACAAATACTTTTCCAAATTATTGAAAAAAAGGTTTACATTTGTTTTATTGAAATTAATATTTCTTGCCAAACTCGTTGATTCCGGTTTTCGTAAAGAGAGCTGGGGATGCCTTTTCATAAAACCTTTTACCCATTCTAAACCAGCTATGTTGTTTTCTCTCCAAGGTGCTGGAATGTTTTTTTCGAGTCGAACTGCATACTCATGGGCAAACTGGCGAGTCTGATAATATGTAAGTCCATAATGTAGCTTAGATGAATGAATTAAATATTTTTCCAACTGATCTTCTTCATCTTTAGTGAATATTTGACGAGAAGCATACTTAGATGAAAAATATCTGTGAGGAAAATCTATATCGATTTGATTATTCTCATTAATTTTTTTAAATCTCTTATGTAACATTGATTTTGTTAAATTATATCTATTTGCAACTTCTCTTACAGAACCATTGCCATTTCTTAGATCACGGAGAGCTTGGACCACAGCCTCTTCAGAAATCTCTGTTCTGTTTGATTTCTTCAGATAAGTTCTGACCATTTTTAAGACACCTGTAAAAATATGACAAAATATAGTAGTATTTATGACAAATCAAACAAAATTATTAGTATGCTGTACAGCATGGGGTACATGTGGACACGTCCACATCTGCCTCATCCTGTTTGTCCACTTCTGCCCCATGTCAAGTTTGCACACAAAATAATTTATATAAAATTTTAGGTTATATTTCCATAAAATATTTTGCCACTTACCTTTTATTAAACTATTTGATAATTCTGAGAAAATAATTGCACTGAGCTAAGTTGATTAGTATATAAATGTATCAAATAAATGAAACACTTAAATTGTTTACAAATTCCACAGTGCAAAGTATACAACGCGCACTCAACTAACTTTAGCAATGTACACTACCAAAATCACAGATGAACTACAAAAGTGCTTGCTCCATCTAACTGTGTATATGGGTACTAAAATAAAGTCGTAATGCGCGGGATATTGGAATTGTCCATATCTGCCTCTGTCTACATGTGCCTCCCTCTCCCCTAAAACAGGGATCTCTGTTTGTGACAATAAATTTTAAAATTTGATATTTGACATCTTATCCTAACCTAAAAAAAGACCGTAAACAACCTGAAATGGAAATGTACCCTGCTTTTATTTAGAAATTGATAGAAAGTTAAAATTAATTACTACCCTCTTCATCTTAAACTGTATAGAAAATGTCTGGTAAGTCGAGAAAGGCATAATATGTGGTAATGCAGTAATAAAAGTTTCATTTGTATTTTTAGTTTCATCACAGTATCTGGATTTGGGATTAAGTTCAGATACGAACGATGTATCTGAAATATATTTTAATAGAGAAAAGACGTTAGCTTTAATTAGCCTATATAAAATTCATAAAAAAAAATTGCAACAGGAGAAATAAAAAATATGAGAAGACTATGGGAAATCATAGCAACTGATATGTCAACTAAATTTAAAATAACATTTTTACCTGCCAAATGCGAAAATAGATTTAAAGTTTTAGAGAGGAATTACAAAAAAACTATTGACAACAACAATAAAAGTGGAAGAGGGCGGAAAGATTTTGAATATGAGACGGAATTTAATGAATTATATGGAAAAAAATTAAGCATAATACCAAAAATTTTACTTACCTCCAATCAAACTTTGGAACCAAGAAAACCAGAAAAAATAAATGTAATCTCCAATATTATTTTGCCATCATGTAGCAGTCAGGTAGATGTTCCTAATGAAACGGATATACGTAACGATTCAAATACCATATTAAGTATTGAAGACATTCAAGATGAAAAGCCCATACAAAAACATGCAGTTAATAAAAGAAAGAAAAGACCAGGAGAAGCTTATAGAAGAAAAAATGAAATCCTGACCGATATTAAGAATGATCTAAAATTATATTATGATAAAAAATTAGAAATGGAACAGGAAAAGTTACAGCTGAGACATGAAAAAATGGAGGATAGAAAAAAAAGAACTCTATTGTTAGAGAAGTACATTAATCAATCCAATTCGTAATCACGTGAAAATGATCTCATCTTTATTTTATTAGTACTTTATACAAGGTGATTCTAAAAAGAGTACTATGAATTTAACTGCATTTTCTAGACCCAAAATAAGACGAAGTTTATATAAATATGCATCATAAAATGTTTCGTTTTCGACATGCAGAGTGTGAAAGGTTGGTTTCTGATGAAAGTTGTTAATTAATATTTCCCATACACGTAGAAATAAGTGAGTGAAATTTAGCACAATCCCATAACATTTATGCTCTTTTTGAAAATCTAACATTAACACAATTTGTCTAATGGTGGTGCTTCAAAAATAACCAAACTTTTATGTGTGCATTTATGTGATAATTTCATAGCAAAGCCCTTGTTTTATTTTCTATTTTTTTTTTTTTTTTGATTTTCAAAAAAGCATAAAATTATGGAATTGTGCCAAATTTAATAAATTTATTTCTACCAGCAGGAATTAACTTTTCACACCCTGTATATGGAAAATTAACTGTTTTCCAGAACATGTTTATATAGACTTCATCTTATTTTGGAATTTGGAAAACTAATTTATAACCAAAGAATGTTTTTTAGTTTAATTTTGAAAATGACGCTTGATGCATATTATAACCAAAGGATGTTTTATTTTTGTTATTTTTTTAGTTATACATTTTTTATTTAAAATTGTTACTTATTTGTTTATATTAATAAAAGTCAATAAAAATAAAAGTATATTACTTTATTCATTAAAAAACAATGCCGCTAAATAATTTCGGTACAGCAATCCAGATGGACTTCCGTCATTTTCTTCATTGATGTTCTCTTCGATAGTATGTAGGCTCACTACTTCCTCTAACTGTTCCCAGTCCATCTCATCTTCATCCTCTAGTGCTAAGTTGTGCAATACACAGCATGCTCTAATAAAATGGCAAATAGTGCCCATGTCCATTAATTTAAGGTGGTATAATTGCCGAAACTTTTGTTTCAATAGACCAAACGTATGTTCTATTACTATACGTACGTGAGACAGTTTTTTATTAAAATGTGTTTCAATGGGTGTTAAGGCTCCAGTGTCTTTATACGGAGTGATAAGATTTCTTAAACATGGATACGCGCTGTCCCCCAATATATAATTTTCACCACACTTTTCTTGTAATGTGTTCCAAAGGGTAGAATTTTTAAAAACTCTGCTGTCATGCACAGACCCCGGAAATCCTATAAAAATATCCCTAAATTTTTTCTTACTGTCACATACTGCTTGTACCTAAAATCCAAAATTACTGTTTTATGCAGCTTTATGTCACTTAATATTAAAGAAACTTACGTGTACAGAATAAAATTTTTTTCTATTATAATACGACTCGGGGTCTTCTGCTGGGGTGTCAATTTTAATGTGGGTTCCATCGATAACTCCTAATACATTTTTAAAACCCTTAGTCTCAAAATCATTCAGAATAATATTCTTTTCAGTCTCATCTGGCCACGTAATAATAGGTTTTGACATATTGGACAAAAACATTGAGACATTTTTTATTATTACATGTAGGGTGCTTATGGCTATGTCAAATCTATCAGCTACATCAAGGATGCAGCTTCATGACCTGCATACCATAAAAATATGAGAATTGCTTTTTCTGGTGATATTCTTTTATATCCAGTCTCACTTTTTGGAAACCACTCTGATTCTTTATAAGAATGTGCCAAAAACATATGAATATTTCTATTCACCCTAAAAAGTTCAACAAAATTAATATTAATTATTATGGGAAACAAAAATACTGTCAAACCGAAAGTGTTCTCTCCAGCTCTGAGAATACAACTCCCAAAATTCCCTCGACTTCTTCAGAGCTAGAACTAGAAAATGAAGAACTTGACGAACTGTCCATTTCTATAACAATACTAAAATTGTCTCTATTCATAATAAACTACTGTCTTGGCACTTAAAACTTATTATTGTACAAAACTAAACTAAGGCACCAGAACACTAGAAATAGCACGCAAAATAAACAACACAGAAACTGGATCTGGAATATTAAAAACTTTTCAATACACAAAGAGAAAACATCTACACGATTTTTGACACAGCATAAAGTACGCATGCGTCGAATTTAATAGTTCTAAGTAATTCGAGACTGGAAGCAGGAACTACTTCGGACGATTCTGAACGGTTCCGAATCAAGTTCACATAAAAGCAAAACAGAGAACTACGTAATTCCGAACCATTCTGAGAAAACTCGAACGCATATTTCACAATGCGCATGATTCAAACGGTTCAGAACCTAATTCTATGAGAACCCGAACAAACCTATTATAGCTTATAACCGGAATCGTCGAGCTTCTGACAAATCCTAATACGAAAGGCGACAGGACGCCATTAATGAAGTAAAATTTTCGTTTTACGAAGATTTTACATCTTTGTTTACAAATTTAAAGGAACAACGTTTTTATCTATTGAATTCTCAATTCACTAATAAGCTAAATTCCGCTAAAAAAGTATAATTTGTCAAAAATTGCGCTATTCTCAATTATACATTTTGTCCGCCAAATATAAATCAAATTCGCTAAATCTAACGAAAATTTTTCTACCTCTGTTAACGGATTGTGTTAAAATACCGGAATACCGGAGTTGGAATTGCACAAGTAGTGACATTTCTTGCGAAAGTGAAAGGCAAACAATAAAGGCAAAGATGGCGATTGGTCGCTGAGATATAAGTGTGTGGAGAGGATTTTATTTGTTGAATGGCGAAACGGGCGGTGACTATTTAGATTTTAAAACGTCGTCAATATAGGCATCCTTGTCTATTGCACGAATTTTTATGACTTACTTTGTCCCTGTCACGTAAAGGTAGATGGACTAATAGGCTTTTCTAATCCTGTATATAAATAAAAAAAAGATAGGAAACTTGAAATAGAGAATACTATTAGTTATGACTAATGTCGCTTGTAGCGCCCATGTTGAACATGTCTTTACAAATTTATGGTCAATGGTCCATGATCACATTCAGAATTTCATTGTTTAGGGTAAAACCGGGATAGATGCCCCACTTTGTGAAATAGCCAGCTAATTTTAAAAATATTAATTTTATACGAATAATTTTTATTAATGTAGCTAGCCCAATCCTTTATGTTGAATTATTATTAATTTTTTTAACCTATCAAATGCATATTTAGCAGAGATTAGCTTTTCGTGAAACATTTTTTTTGAGGATAGATGCCTATCTGTATGGATTATTGTCCCACCATGAAAATACCGAGAAGGATAGATGCTTGCAATGCAGAATAGATGTCCTTTATACCGTGTAAACGAAAGACCCAAACCAAATGTTAGGTAGTTCTACTCCTAAAACAGCAATTGTCTCCAAAAACATGGGTCATAGTAATGAAAAACATTTTGTGTTTTTTAAAATCTTTTAATTGTTATCATTAGAAGATAATTCTTGTCCAATGCATCCACATTCTCCTTGTCCATCTAGCAGCAATAGCTGGATGAAGGGCTTCATCTTCTCCCCCTTTTATGGAGGGGTCCGTACCTAAACATGCCAACAGAGTTTCTGAATCTAATTCTATATCCAATATGGGCTCCTTAATATTTTCATAATCTTGAGTTTGTGGGCCCATGTCCGAAGATTCAGAAATGCCTCGTTCGTTGTGAGGTTGGTTTGGTTCATACAATGAACCGACTGGGCTGCTTGACCCTTCTGATGTCTCTCTAGCGTGTATGTTAAGGTTAGCAATATGTTGATTCCTCCCAGCCCTACGTGGGCTTCTTATTGTACTTTCCGGACTACGTGTCCTTCAGCCCCTGTCTTCTACATTTTGAGATCTACGTGATACTCTAGGGCGTTCACTGGCTGTGCTCGGACTACTTGTCCGGGAGCGTTTATTTGTATTCTCTCGAGATCTACGTGATTCTTAGAGAGGTTTTGCCCTGGAAACTATGTCTTCCATGTCCATCTTTTGGGATCTACATGATCCGCTCGGGCATTTACTGGATGTACCAGGACTACTTGTTCTGGAACGTTTATGTGTATTCTCTCGGGATCTACGTGATTCTCCGTGAGGTTTATGGGCCTCCGTTTCGTTCAGTGAGCTATGTGTTCTAGGCTTATGGTGTTCTCGGGAGATCTAGATCGCGATCTTTTTCGTACTCTATGCTTGCCCATGTTGTTTTCTAAAACAAAAATATGATAAAATGCGTAATCATCAAACCACACACACACACAAAGCATAATGAAGTTAGGTAGGATAGAACCATGGAAATGAGAGAGTTGTAAAATCATTTCCTTTTAAATGTGTGATCAGAACTAATGTAAGCATTACTACCTAGTGATCTCAAAGGACGAAGCGCTAAGTATAACTATAATTAAATTTTTAAAGCGTTTGTTTAACTAAAATATCAATTCTTAAGTTTCAACATGCATAATCATATTTTTTGTTAAATTAAATTTTACACGCATTTGTTCAACAAAAATATAAATTCTTAATTGTTGGTATAAAATATTCATATCAAGTGTCAACATGCACATTACCCAATCATACTTTTTTTATATTAAAATAACATAATAAAAATATCTTCATTACTTTAACCAAGTTAATTGAAGTTTAGCCGGAGAGTGTTTTTAATTTTCCACATCTTGAGCAATAATTTCTTAAAAGTGTACAGCTTTCATGTAGCCAGTTATGACACGTTACACATTGAATCCAGTCGGATTGCGACTTCGTATTTTTATAGTTTTCAAAACATTCAATGCAGTTATCTTTACTTGTATCTTTAGGGTTATCCTGTCCATCTCTCTTATAGTGTTTTCTATTATGTTGCTCTCAGAGTGCTCTGAGTGCAATCTGTGACGTTATAAGTTCTGTTACGGACCACTCCGAATCCGAGCAGGAGCAATCCTTTTCAGAGCAAAATGAAACACACATTGGAAAAGTAGAGGGAAGATAACCTCGAAATTTCCTTCGGCTAGAGATAGAGAAGATTTCGTGTTTTTTCGTTGTGTTGTAGTACTTGGTCTATGAGTACTTGTAAAAGATAAAATGAGTGAAAGTAGCGACATAACAATTTTAAACGTATGTACTGATTCACACAATGATATCATTAGAAGTGGCACAAAAATCATGTGTCAGGTGTTAATAAATGGTAAGTTTCCTCTTGTTATGTTTAAAAACTTTATAATCAGGGACAGTTTCTCTGCTCTCAGGTACTGAAAACATTATGTATGTAGAGCAATCATTGTTAGACTCTGTCGAGAAAATAAAAGAGGATTCAGCTGTTACACCCTTGGTTAAACCTGTTACCGAGAAAGTTGTCGAAAGATTCCCAGAGAAAAGTGAAAAACTTGAGTGGGGTGATAGTGACACAAAACTACTGCTTGATCTCTACCATAAGGGTTTACCACTAATTGGCCCATTTAAAAAATTTAAAAACAAAAAATGCTTGTGGATTCACATTGGCAAAGAAATTGAAGAACAATTAGGACTCTTGAGAACAGCCGTACAATGTGAATCGCGTTTTAAAACCATTATGAAGAGGAAAACAGCTACCACTACAAAAAACTATACTTCAGGAGAAACTAGAGTAGATGTCCCCTACGAAAATGAAATTGGCAAGATAAAGGCACAAGATGATAGTCTGGAACCTGATGTTTTGATGAGCGGTGATGAGATAAAAATTAATCAAAAAGAAAAGTTTAGGCCGGAAGAAACAAAGATGGCTAATTGTTCTAGGAAAAGGAAATATGATGATTTGGTTTCCGTTCTAGAAAATATGCACCAGAAGAAAGAAGAAGCCAAAGAAAGACGCCATCGGGAAAAAATGGAGCTTATGAAAGAGCTTTTTAGAGAAGATCTCGGAAAAGACTGTTCAGACAAAGATTAGATTAAACTTAAATGTTTCACTGTCAATGCTTTTGAAATTGTTACTATAAGTACTATCTTTTTGTTAAAAAATAATGAAAATGGTGGAAAGTGTACTTATTATGTAGGTACCCTAGTACGCTTTCAAGTACCTTCGTTGTTCTCTAAGAAAAAAACTTTATATTTGTTATATACCTGTGGTTTTTAAGTTTTGTTTTTTTCACAAATACATAATGAAAATCTTGTGTGTATTTCTTTATTCACTATTTAAAATGTATCATGTCCATCATAATAATAAGCAACATTTTTACATAATACTTATTCATTTATTTGTATTACTAGGGTTTCTTAACAAAATTAATGTTTATATATATATATACAGGGTGTAACATAAAGGTTGGCCTATTCCTGAACCAATTTTAAGTTAAAGAGTTCATAAGAATATGTCCGCAAATGTGTCCTTTAGAAGACGGAGGATTTTAAAAGTGAAAAATGCCGTATATTTATTCGATTATAAAAAATTTACGCCACTGCTTTTTTTTAAACAAATCGTATTTTTATAATTTCCCAGTAGTTGCTAACCAAAATGGTCACTTCACTTTAAGAAAATGCAGATAAATTTATTTAATTTTTTTAAACAAGATCCGTTCATCAAACAGAAAAAGAGAAGAGACTAGTGGGAATACCAAAAAACGATTTGAAAAAATATTGGCATAACATTTTTATAATTGAATAGAAATGTGGCATTTTTCAATTTTAAAACCCTGTGTCTCCTAAACGAAACATCTGCAGACATATTATATTCATATAAAGTTTTTTACTCAAAATTGGTCTAGGAATACACCCTTAAATTTATTCTTAATCTTTATATTACACCTTGTATAAAATAAGTATAGATTAGTGGTTTGCAGATGATAATTTCAAAACGATAAAAAAGTTTTCAGCATGACAGGGACTTGAACAGAGGACCTTCGTATTTCTAGTACGATGCTCTGATATTATATAAAATAAATAGCATAGAAGTGCCCCACTCTAATTTATAACACTATTGACGAAACAAAAGTTCGGCAATTTCATTTCTTTTCATGGTCCCTGCTCTTGTGTCATCAATGGTGAGTTCCTCTTCATTTTGGGGTATAACATCATTCACTTCTTCAAAAAAATCTTCTTGATCAATACAAATATTATGCAATACGCAACAACTGATTATAAATTTAGAAATTCGTAACACAGAATGCATATCTAGGCGTATTAGTTGGCGAAATCTGGCTTTTAAAATCCCAAAACTATTTTCAATCCTAACTCTAGTGGCACAGAACTTATAGTTATAATTTCTTTGCATATGAGTCAAGTTTCCATAGTCTCTAAAGGGAGTGTCTTTTGATAACGCCTACTTTAATATATCGTTATCGGATTCAAAATACTTGTATTGTACAAATGCCTACCTGCCGAAAATTTGCAGCCAATGCATTTTTCTCTTCATCAGTAGAAGGAAATCTTATGACATTTGGGGCAAGGCCTACTAAAAAGTGCATCACTCTTGTCAGCATACGATGCACTGCGGAATAGGTAACGTTAAATCGATCTGATACACTTCGTATCACAGTTTTATTTCCACTAAACCTAAAAGTAACATTTCTTTAAAAATATAAACGAAATGAAAAAAAAATGGTAATACCTCGGAAATACTTAATTGCAATTTAAATTGAGATCAAAAATTACTATAAAAAATATTACCACAAAAAACATAAAATGTGATTTTCTGGGCTTTCTAGAGATCTTTCTCTTCTACTTCTACTGGGAAAATAGCGACTCCTTTTGAACATTCCAACAAGGATATGGAAAGTTTTTCGTTCAACTCTAAAGTGCTCTTTGAACTGTACTAATAAAAACAAATATTTAGGTAGAAAGAATCTAGTATAAAATAAATAATTTTATAAATTGTAGATGTACTTTACCTGTTCTTCAGTGTACTGAGATACAACGTCCCTTACATAGTTGTTAATTTTGGCTTTAGCCAGTCTTGGTCGTTTAACCATTTCCAAAATGGCTAATTCAACTTCATCATTCGAAGAATCGGAAGAACTAAGAAATTCAGTGACTTCAATGAACCGACGTTTTCTATTCATATCAAATTAAAAGTAAAAAAGTAACACAAAACGAAAAAAACAAATCGCCTGTGATGTTTACTCAACTCAGACCTTCAAATTAAATATGGCCGCTTTGTTTACCTTTCCCTTGCTCCGACAAATTTTTCAGATCAATAGAGAGCGCCCTGGGAGCGTTCCGTCACAGATTACGAGCAAAAATGGAACGCGCACTCTGAGAGCGAGCGCCAAAAGGAACACGCGAATCTGAAACAGAGCACTCTGAGGTTGTTCTGCAAGCAATAATAGAAAACACTATTAGTTTTCTTTACGGGCAAACCTTTAGTTTTCTTTCGCGAGCACGAGCGAAACGCGTCCTCGCCACACGACTGTCCGTGAGTAACTGAGGTACGGGCCATGGCACAAAACATATAACTAGAAGAAGGGCGTTTTCTTTTTTCCAACATCGAAACAGCAGTGACAAATAAAGCGACCTCATTGTGTCGGGACAGAAAAATTGAACTAAAAATGTTCCCTTAGTCGATAATAATGGTAACTTTATAACTTACCGGCTTCGTCGGTAAAACAGGTATTGGATATTGTCAACTTCAGGGTCAAATTTATATTATTTTATTTCACCCTTATTTTACAATAATATTTAAAAGAATATACACAATATTACCATTTATTTACAATGGTAACATTATAGTATACTCATTTAAATATTACTGCAAATTCATAAAAAAACTTGAGACTTGAAAAAATTTTTATTAAAGGACAAAACGATAACAAATTATTAACAAAATCTTATTATTAATTAATATTTATAAATAGAAATGAATATTTATCAGAATGATCCATTGGTTTTGAATATTTCAAGTCATTTTTTAATATCGTTTCACAATAAATATAGCTGGATATTGTTTATCAACGCTTGGAATATCTCATTATTACTTCATCATGATTATTAGCAACGGTAGGTACTTGAACAACATCGTCTGTCTCAAATCGAGAAAGAATTTGCATTATATGAAATTAATTCATTTTGTCTTACCTCTTGTTCAGAAACTTCATTATTCAATGATTCATTATTAAATCTTAAATCTACTGTACGAATAGGAAAAGTTTTCACAAGGATGCGATTACAAATTTTAGGATATATAAAGACGAAATTTATAAAAAGACAACACACAAACAAATGTTTATAATTCAAATTTGGAAAAATACTACAAGCTTTCCATATTTGCACTATGAATAGAATTCCGTTATGCAATATAAAACTTCAACGGTTTGATGAATTTTCCACAGACGATATGAACTTCTACCCGATGGATATTTGCAAGAGCATAACTTATCAATAACAGATCATGATGTAATGAGATTTGACATGATTTACAATTTACATATATATATATATATATATATATATATATATATATATATATATATATATATATTTCATTCAAAATCGTAATAAATATAACAGACCTGTTCTTTGCATATATCTGGTATTCTGTAGCTCATATAATATTTCGATCGCATCTGGTGGCAAGTCTTCGTTACATTTTCTCTGTACCTACAATTGTAAATAAAATAATTAAAATACCTACATCCACAAAATAGAATGATTAGAAACTGGTTTCTAGAAACGGCTCTGTATATTCTATTTTGTGACGATCATTTAAAAATCATTTTAACTGGATGTTCTGATTCTGAACGAGTATTTATTCTATATAAAAAATAATATAATATAATCATCATGTATAAAATACTGCAAGCATTTATTATAAATTAATTTACACTTTCTTCGTACAAATGTGACTAAAAGTAAATTTGCAATAATTTTAATTAAATTCATTAGTATATTTACCTCTGCATTTATATGGACAATAAATCTTTACTTATCATTTTCCTTTTAGCCGGTATTTCTAATTTTTATTTTTTTTTATTTTTATAATCATCAAATAACCAAGAAGTGAATACGTTAAAAGTAAACAATGACAGTGTGGAAAAATTACGAAATTAGTAATAAACCTAAAAACACCAGATTTAGTAAATTTTACCAGTGAGTAAAAACTAGTAACAAACTAAAAGTTACTTCCTTTTCCTTACGCCTTTCTTCATGTGTCGGGAAAAGCTCCATCCCCACCACCTCACCTTGCTGCTGCGAATCTGGCTGGATCACTTGCATACCCATGGGCCATGGGGTGACTTCGGCTCCTACTTATGCGATTAATTTTTAGTCGTGAGTTCGAGAAGTTAGGTTTTTAGAATATGAGGCATCTATCCCGCTGCGGCATCTATCCCAGTTTTACCCTATTAGGACCGGCTTTATCATTAGACCATACAATAAAATTTTGAAATCTATAGCAATGGATAGGTTTCATTCCATTGCAAATAAAAAAACAAAATTACATTACATTTTGTTTAAATTTATTCATAAAATATAGATATATTAACAAATATTATTATCCTTTTTATATTTGAATGTAACAGTTTATTCTTAATTTTACATTGAAAATGTCTGACATCTAAAAAAGAAATGGAAGGCATTTCAAACTGTTACGTATATGAGTTGGAATATTAAATTATCGCTCTGCAAATGGTAATGAATTGTAAAGGAAAGAACATAGAGTATGAAACTGTAAATAACAGCAAGTTGAAAAAGATCTATATATGCAATGCAGTTAATGAAAATTTGAGTCTTATTTTGAAAATTAAGCTTGAGTCAGTACAATTTTACAATTTGTATGCTTACACAAGAATTTTAGTAAGATTATCACAATGGTTGCAGATAAATGCAATGAAGTGTTTTTTATATTTCACAAAGCTGATTTCACAGTTATCCTTATTTAAATTTTATTGTAATACTTAAATTTTACTTTTGTAAATTCATAATGCTGTAACTAAGAAAAATTCAGATTTTGTGAAAACTGAACAATACCTACTTGTTTTTATGCTTTGTTGGAACATTTTTAACGTTTGTAAACCATCCAGATTCGCAAGATATTGCAATCAACTCTGTTAGAACTGATAAATTAGACACTTATCATTACTATTTATGTCCCTTACTATATTTACTAGACTATTATATTACTTTATGTAACAAATTCCCTCTTTTTCCAACATAAGTGTGGTGGAGTTGAACGCAATGCTCCGTGATTCTGACATTCCGAACGGTCTACAATGAGACGGATTCATTTTATGCTCTATATTTAAAATTTTAAATTTTATCAGCTGACATAAACAATACAATGTAAAATTTATATACATTTTTAATTTGGCAATTTTTTCAAAATATTAGTCATCAAATTTGACTATGTTTTTTAAAAATACTGATAAGCTGCAATTTTCACATTATCATTAATTTGTAAAGAACAAATCCCTTTCAAGATATTATTTACATTTTTTACCCAAGTAAATGTATAAAATATAACAAATAAATCTAAGTACACAGACAGTAGGTCATGTTCTTTGCAGAAGAATATATTAATTTTCAATTTTGAGCAGATATGTTAAATGTCAAACAAATACACAAAATATGTATTTGGTTTTAAAAGTGCTGAAAATCTACGAGATCTATAATTGAGAAGTCTAGAGCAAAAGGGATATAAGTGCAAAATTTTTACCTTCTGTGTTAAGTAGAAAATTTGCTATATGAAATGTCATTTTACTTGGTGCATTATAGGTATAAGCAAAGTTCATATATACCTAGTTATCTAGTGCCAATGTGTAAATCCACAATCCAGCGCAAGCCTGCCATCTGTGTAGAATAAGCTAAAGTTTAAGCCGCCGCATACATTCTAGATGGCGGACGAATGAATTCTAACGATTTCAACAATTCATAAAAAGGAAGTGTACAGCATGAATGAATCGGTTCTCTCCGCACTCCGCGTCCAAAATATGCCTACCCAAATTTACAGTTTGATACATGGGGTCCAGTTTAAGTATTACACGGGTACGTTCGATAAATTTAGAGTGAATTTAATTTTATTGAATAGTAATAATAATATTAATAATAGTGGTTTCTCGTAGATTTTACTGTTGTGTCTATTGTAAATTGTATTAATATTGTATGCATTATATGGGCAGGTTAATGTCTGATATTTAATTTGCCATAATGCAAGAATGGTTAAAAAAGTAAATTTCTTAAGTATAATAAAAATAACACAATTATTGTAACAAACCGATTACCAAAATTTATTAACAGAAGAAGAAAATCGTATTGGTATGGTAGTGCTACACAAATATTTCTTTAAAAATTCATGCGACATTTTTTTAGAATACTAGGGGATGGGTGTACAAAATGACATACATTTCAAAAAACTAGAACAATTTAATTAAAAAATCGCATTTTTTAAAAACGAATCTAAACAAAACGTAAACTAACCCTTTGGCAACGTTTCAGATGAGAGTTTAACTAAACATAATAAAATATGGACTTCTAGTCAAAGAAATAAAAATAAACAAAGAAAATTCATTTTACCCCACCTGGAGGGCAAAATGACACAACAATACTGTTTAATATACTTTTAGTCGGTACAAAGCTCACAAACAAAAATTTTTATTTTCTTGTCTACCCCGGCACAGTCGGCATGTGCCCACTTTTGACACAAACAACAACATAGCCACAGTTCCCCTGTTTGGACAATTTATACAGTTCTGTGCAATAAATGCAGGCACAATCGTCTTCTTCGTCTGCAGAAAAAGGTTCCTTTTCTGTTTCAGACTCGGATTCTGCAAGGACTTTTCTTGTTACTACCCTTTTTCTTTTTTCTGGAATCTTTAGTTTCGGTTTGGTTTTTTCTTTTGCCTCTTCCAAATTTGAAGTAGAGTTTAGGACAGAAGTGCCTTGACGTTTCCTTGGCTTTCTTTTTCCCTGGCCTGACACAAATGGTTCGACCGGAACTGGACTTAAATCCGCTGGAGTAACCAAAATTGAAATGCCGCTTGTTGGATTTTGCAAGTTTTTCTGAGCCGCTGTAGGAATGGCGAGGAGAGGTTCTATGGCGGAAGCATTTTTCCAACTCGGTCCAGGTTGAGCATTATCATCAGTAAGAACGTTTGCGGCTTGTTGGCCACTGTTATCAAACACAATATTGGTTGTTTCAGATGGCTGAAACATATGGTCAGGGAACACACCGGGGTTTATTGGGTAGATGCCTGTTTTGGCGAATCCATGAGTGGCGTTCTGAACAGTAGCTGCCTTTCCATACGCTTCAGTTAGCAGACCACCAATTTGAAATTGTGTCACAACACGACCAGGATGACTTTTGAGCCATTTGGTTATTTCTTGATCATAATAGGTTTTGAGTGGCCCAAAAAATGCAACATCGAGTGGTTGCATTCGATGTGTGCAGTGAGGCGGCAAACACAAAAGCACAATGTCATTTTCTTTGGCGTACACAAGAGCATCAAGATATTTATGACTTGAGTGTCCATCCACGATTAATAAAACCTTTTCAGTGGGAGATGCCTTGGCATATTTTTGAAAATGGTGCAGCCACTGCAAGAATAGTGGACCAGTCATCCAGCCGTACTCCTGGGCAATGCATAAAGTTCCTGCAGGTGTATGGTCGGTTAATTCTTTTTTCATATATTTTCGTGGAAAAATTAAGGCAGGCGGAATATAGTTCCCATTAGTACACATGCAGCAAACAACTATAACGTGAGAACCCCTTTCTGCGCTGGTAATTGCACCTACTTGTTTCCGACCAGTTGTAGCAAATACTTTCTGCGGGCGCTGTACAGTAGATAATGCAGATTCATCTGCATTATATATCTTCATGGGATCAATGTTTTCCTTTTGCATGGTTTCGTCTAACACGTTAAAAAACTGAGCTACTTGAGGTTTGTTAAATGCCTGTGCTCTAGCCGCAGATGTGGCTTCGGGTTTACGCAGTGTTATGTCTGGATTTCTCCTGCGAAATTCTCTTAACCAGTCTTTTCCAGCGGCCTTTTTCTGGTTATTGAAATTATGTTCGAACCCATTTTTTACGGCTAAATTATAGGCTAACTCCAATACGTCTCGTCTTGTTAGTCCAAAGAACCTTGATTCTAGCAATTTTAAATGTTCCACTAACTGCCGTTCTACTTCTATAGGAAATGTGGGTTTAAACCTGCCCAGTTGTTTTTCACCTTTTTTAAAAGTTTTATTTTTTTGCAAAGCATGTCTCCTTAGGGTTGCTTGAGGTATATTGTAAATTTTTGATGCCTTCAGCCAATTCATTTCACCATTATTAACGGCTTCTATTGCCTTTAACATAGACTCAGCATCCCACGATTGCCTATTAGACTTTCTTGCATAATTTCGCAGCATTATCTATAAAAAACGTATATTTTGTGTATCTAATTTATGGTCGGGTAAAATAACATAGTATGTCAATTTGCCCTCTCCATACCTATGTCATTTTACCCCACATGAACCTAATATAAAAAAATGCTACGTTTGACAAAACAACAACTTACTTAATAAATCTGAAATATACAATTCTAATATAAATAATCCCATAACTCATCATAAAAATTTTAACTTACCAGTTTATCACAATAAAAAGTTATAGCAGATTTTAATATTTCGCAACAAAAACTTTTTGTGGTTAAAAATAAAATAATGGACGTGCACTCTTCCTAACTGACGAAGCTGTACTAAATGTAAACAAACGTGCCTGATATCTGTTCCACAATAGAATATTCTTTTCCGAGCAGTTCCGAATGACGATTCGTGTGTATACAAGCACTGTGTCATTATACCCCACTATGTCATTTTGTACATCCTTCCCCTAATTCAAAGCAATTTGCAGTATGTATTTATGAACTAAATGCACACGAAAGTATTGAGGGGTCGTATGACGCTTTACAGTGTTTCTGCAGAATATTTAATATGGAACATAATTTTGCAACTTGTTAACATAAGATATAGAGGTTTGAAGACACATGCCTAAATTTCTAATATAAATAATTAGACGCTTAAATTTGCTAATATGGAAATAAAAATTCAGAAGTTAAAATACTAAATCACAATTTTACATATCTCTGAATTGATATATTTCTAAAAATTTGTTTGTCAGGAACAAGAGTGATAACGGCCAGTGAGTTAAAAAATAAATTAATATTTAATTCACTGAACATTATCAACAATTGCATGTTCACAATAAATGTACGTAAATAAGTAGCAATACTACTTATCTACGTACAGGGTGATAAGGAAACTGCCTGTCATCTTCATCTCCGTTATTATGTGAACTACAAAGTATATAACTCTTAGGACAGACACACGAGGCTCGTTTTAGACGAGGGGCGGCCGCCTCGACACATCGTCGGAACTATGAGTCAATCACTGACTGCCGCTATGCTCGTCCTTTCCTTTCGAGGCCTATTTTAGCATTTTAGCCGAGCGATCATATGTATGTTATTTCCTGCCGTAAAATGAATTTGTGGTGTTTTTAGGCACAAAAATCTCGAAAAATAAAACGCGTAGAACAAAAGTAATATCAAAAATAAAATTCTTGATGTTTTAAGTTTATCCACGTTTAATTCTCCTCAAATAAAATAATAAATTTTAAAAAGCGATTGTAGGACACACATAATTTTTGCTAACCCCACATTTTAAAGACAATGAATCGTATTTACATCTGTAAATAAAATTCACCCAATAGGTGGAGGTTCTTATTAGCGTAGTACTAAAATATAATGCTGAATTTGATTCAGTTTCTTTAACTTTTTGGGGGGAAATGAGCTATAGAACATGAAAAACCGTGAAATGTACCTTATCACTGTGTTCCAGACACCGTGAAAAATACTTTATAATTTATATCAATTCAAGTGTTACTAGTTTTTTAAAAGAATTCTGCGGGTTGTGATAATGTTTATAATGTCGTAAACAATTTTTTCAATGTGCAGTTGACCTGTAAAATTCAGGATATTTTATGATAAAACATACCTAACAGTTGAAAATGATGCCTTTTTTCTTATTCTAAATGACTTGTCAGCCTGGAAACTTTTATAAACTGGAGAAAACTTGTATAATTGACATAGTGAAGAGATATTAGTTTTAAATTTGTTGGAAATTCACGTATAAAAACGACCCCCTTAACAATTATTTTCACATACCTACTTACAAGCAAAAGTAAACAATCTTATATGCAGAACTATGTAAGTTTGTTTTAACAATATTTACATATACAGTTAAATTACGAAAATACGGATTTTAAAAGATTTCTGTGATTAAAAATGTGTTACTTATAACGGTTTCTGTCGTTTTACTTCGGCATCTTCGAATATTCGCAGGTGGCATGAGATAACATTCTTGTTATTTGCTAAACTCTATATTAATGACTTCTTAAATGTCTAAAGTTATTTGTATGTGTAAAAAAGAACATTATTTTACGAATGTATCCGATTCACACATTTATTAAGCTATACGAGATCCTCCTCATTTTTCCCGAACAATCAATCAATATGTAAAATGCAAAAACCAAATTCACCTATGAGCTGATAAAGTTTATAACCACGACGGGCCAAGCCATTACCGAGCAGCATTTGACTTCAGATAATTAAAAAGCCTTACATGTTTGAAATACATTTTTTATTATTTTGAATAGGTACTAATTCTTACAAAACCTTTACTAAAATAAAAATAAGTAATGTTTTCAAAAATGAAACTCAATCCAACAATTATTGTTAGATATCTAACTTAAACTGAAATCTCAGGACTAAAAATGTTCTATAAAGTTTTTAAAATTTGCAATTTACAATTTGTCACATTTCCTTTGTATTTCTCTGATTGCGTTTTTCATTTACATTCCTTAAACACTACAAAAAATTAACATCTTTATTATATATTTAATATGATTCCTACAATTTACATGTTTATATAATAATTTTAAGTCGAGTTTAAGTCCCCTTTTTGAGAAATATTTTTCATAAATCTGGCTTTTGCAGACTAAAATTGAGCAAATAATATAAAATGTTAAATGCTTTTTCAACAAATTCAATTAAATCATCACTGAGCTTTCTTAGACCTACCGACAAATTTGTTGATTTATAAGTTTTAAATAATATTAAAAGTTGCTTCTTGTTTTCCAAATTCCTCCATGCGGACAATACATTTTCACAGTCTTTGCATTTAAATTTATCAACGCATTTCTTAATTAAATATCCAGCAAAGTATGTATTTGAGCAGTCCTTCAAAGTAATATTTTAACTCATCCTTTTGAAACTCGATGATAAATGATCGCTCGATGAAGTAGTAGACGATGATGAGTCTAAATTATCAGACACTTCATTATTTCGTATTGATTCACGTCTAAGTCCTCGTCGTTTATAAGTTGATGTCTTCATCGGTCTCACAATTTGACTTTTCAGATGGTTTTATTAAATTTATTCTAGCACATGCTCGAAAAGTACACCGAAATGTTCTTACCGTAGGATTACTGTTGTATCCTCCTCTTTGCCTAAACAATGCAAAACAATTTTCTATAACATCCTGGTTTAATCTGTTTGTTAAAAGGTAATGATAACCTAATTGCTTTTGATCAGCGTATATAATTAGAATTGATTGATTGGATAGACATAATCATACCATCAAAGCAGGCAGGTCTTTTGTTACACTTAGAAGATATTTTGACTAACTGTTTGAAATTCTCCAATCCATTTAACATAGTTTGTTCAATAATAGGACGGTCATTGGATAAAGCACAATTATAACGATTTTTTGTATAATATAAAGTTTTACTATTTAATGTGTCAAATAAATCATTAATATTCTCAATAAATTCTGCAGTGTCTAATGATGTTTCACTATTTAGTTGCCCTATATTTGGAGAGCCAAACTACATCTCATTTTTTGGAAAGATGTTGTTGGATTGATATGATCAGGTGTTAATTTCAATAAACTTCTTCCAGCAGTGCTTTCTATATCAATGTCATATACTTTAACGACAATTGAAATGAGACTCTTCTTCCATTAAATATATAATCATGTTCAAGAAAATGCGACCTTAAATTTTTTATTATGTGTAATACATCATATATCGCACAAATTTTTACATTATCAATATAAAAATATGGATTCAGTTTTCACCCCTAAATGTTTTAGTGCTGACTGATTATTTGTACCTTGGTCACAAATTATTGCTTTTACTTTAAGTCCTATCTCATTTGTCATTTGAATAGCCTGTTTAACAATTTCTGCCAAAACAGAATGTTTCATTGATGTTTCAACTACAAAATAACCTAGTGGCATTTTCCAATTATTATACAGGCCATGTGCCATAAAAAACATTATTTGACTTCCAAATCTATTGCTTTGCCCAAACGTGGGACCTAAGTCCTCAAATCCTTCAACGAGATCTAATAATTTAGAATATTCGAGACATTTTTTAATTTTTATTTCATCAAAAATAATAGTACAGAATCTTTCTCTCTCTTCCGTAACTTTTACTTTCTGTTTGATTTGTTTAAATAATTTAGAACTGAAACCAGTCTTACAATTTGAACTACCAATCCATTTATGGATAGTGGTAACACTGGTAACAATTTTTAGTTTATTTCTCCAAAATTTGTAAGCGGCGGGAGACATAAAAAATCATAAGGGCAAATTCTCTTTCATCCTTACTCCACTTTTTAACACGAGATTTTTGACGCAAGATTTCCATTTCAGCTAGTATTTTGGATGACTTAGATTTATAATCTAAGGAGGAGATGACATTTTTAATATCATTTTTTTGCTTTAATTTTACAATTTTATTTTTTAAATGAGAAATAGATGATCGGCAATTTTTTATATATTTTTTTTGTTTTTCTACTTTTTGTTGAAGGTCCGTTAAGTTAAAATTAAGTGGACGTTTACATTTCATTGGAGATTCATCCGGTAAATTTGTTATGTCCATAAGCCATTTTTCGGATTTAGGGAACACTTCTACAGAAGAATTAATTTCGGTGTAATTACATTCAAATGAGGTACTTGGTCTTGGTGACAAAGTTTGGGAATTATACCGCGTATATGTTTTTGTAGGTTTCAACACATGAAGTGGACTATTGCTTCTGGAAATATCAGCAAAACAATTTTTAGATGGGAAATGCTGAGCTATAACATTCTCGTCATAATTTTCTCCATGTTGCAAATTGTTTTGGTTACAGGGCTTTGAGACAGCTCCTTTCTTTAAACGTTTTTTTATAGTAGAATTTATAACATCATCGTTCTAAAAAGGATCTGAACATACCAAGTTGACGACAATTCCAGTAAGGACTTATTGCCTGCAACGCAAACACATTTTTTATATTAAACGCGTTAATGTTTATTATAGTGGGAATTCAGTTTTTAATTTTTGAGAATAATTGAAACAAAAATATACCCATAAACTTGGGACAAGTAATGACGAATAGTGAAAAAAATATAGTATTTTTTTAGTTTGAGAAGTTTATTAAAATTTATCAGGTGTCTCTTTTTTATAAAAACTAATAAGTAAACATTTACATACATATAAGTTAAGATGTCAAAATACCAACTATATTTCAAGTTTCATAGATTTTTAATGAGATTTAGCATATGCGCCCAAATATTAATTCATTTTTGTCGAATACTGTTGCCGACAGAATTTCAATAAGAATACCTTCTTTATGTAAAAAATCCTTAGTTATTATTTTTGTTATGAAGTAATCAACAAAATATATACACAAAAGTTTGGGTATCTTCAAAGCACTACCCCTCTTATTTTACCCTCTGGACAAATTGTATTGACTTCTTTTCAGATTTTCAAAAAGAGTATAAAAAGTTATGGGCACTGTGCGAAATTTCATTAATTTATCTCTATGCGTTTGGATAATATTAATTAAAAACCATCATCAAGTACTAACCTTTCACCCTGTATGTCGAAAACGAAAAGGTTTAGGATACATGTTTATATAGACTTTTCGTCTTATTTTGAGGTCTAAATTTATGCGTATAGGTTAAGATGTCTATATGAAGCAATTATAGACATTGATTTCCAAAAAAATAATTAATTATTGAAAAACAAATACAATATTACAGTATTTCACACGACAATTAAATTGTTACCTATACAGAGTTTGAAATTTGAAACATTTGAAATTGTGTGCAGGTATCGACAGGATGACATCCAAGTATTTTGTAGTTTTGTTTGACACATTCCCTATTTAAAAATTACATTATTAATATGTTGAACTTGGGATACTTATATGTACCTATTGTTTAATTGCATAGTCACTCTGCTTATCGACTATTTCATATTTTTTATTTTTCCGGACACTGTACATCAAAACCTAATGTATAGTAATATGAATATAATGACAGCAAATATTTGTATAAATAATTATTTTTTTCAAAAAAAAAAGTTTTTCTTTGAGCAATAATCCCAGGACGCACTCTGTACTTATATACACGAGTCATTAAATCGATAATTAAGGTTTCAATATATCATATGCATGTCGCATGCCTTTCAGAGTTATTGAGAATACACAAAATAAATAAAACTCTAAAAAAAGACCAGAGAATTAGAAGGGAACCTAATCGAAACACTGATGAAAAAAACACCGAGTGAATAAAATATACTATCACCAGGTTTTTTTTTAATTGGGTATGTGCCCTAAAATTATTTTTATTTTAAATATTTATAGAATAATACTCTGACAAATTATTTATTGTATACATAATTTAGTACCTGAATTAATAATCCATTTACGCGTTAATTCTTGGTCGGGTGGAAATCTATAATGTTTAATGTTTGGAAATGTCCGACGTGTTTTATTGCAATTTAAAAAATCACATTTATTTCCTCGGTAACGTATTTTGAAATACTCCTAAAATACCAAAGTATACAACGGCCGAAGAATATGTTGATAATTCTTTAGAGAAACAAATAGCAAAGAAGATTATGGGGTGAAGCACACAATTCTTATTGAAGTCACATTGTGTACCGTGCTAACGTGTAGCTGTATCTAAAATATACAGCGTTTTCCCCCCGAAGGGAAGAAAACGACTTATTTTGGGCCTTGCCTAGGCTTGACCCCAGTAAGTCCTTGACAACTTCCTTATGCAATTTCCGAGCCTGAGGCAAACGCTTTTGTGTTTGAGCATCCACTAGGCCCGTGGAGAGGTTCTGTAGTTGCATCGGGGGTGCTAACGCCCGTGCTTTTATCTCCACTCTCCACCAGACTTTGTCCCACCTTGGTGCAATTAGAATAAACACTCCCTTTGCTGTATTTAGGTGGTTCAGAACCCTCGGTATTAAGCCGGGAGGTGGAAATATCCAAGCTAGGTGAAAATCCCAATTCCTGCTGAATGCATTTATGAATTTGGCCTGACGATCCTTCACATTCCTGGAAATATAGCATTCCACAACTTTTGATCGATTGGTTGCAAACAGATCTATTTGCGGGGTACCCCACATAACGAATATTTGGTTCATTATACTTGGAAGCAAGTGCCAGTCCGGTAGCGGCTTGTTCCTTGATAAGCTGTCTGCCACATTGTTGTACACTCCGGGAATATACTGTCCTAATAGGGTTATCTTCCACTGTTGAGCAAACTTGAGTAGAACTTGAGTCATCCTCAACAACTTCGCAGATTTCATCCCCCCCTGGTTCTTTATGTATGAAACCACTGTTCGGTTGTCCGATTGAACTAGCACAGTCTTGGCTGCCACGTCCACTATGCTCCTCCTCAAAGCTGCATATACAGCAAACATCTCCCGACAGTTTATGTGCCAGCTTCTTTGAATCGGAGTCCAAGTTCCGCGGATTGTTCTGTTCTTTAATTGTGTCCCCAACCAAAGTCGCTTGCATCGGTTGAGATAAATACCTCTGGGTTTTTCTGAAAAAGCGGAAAATTCCGCTCCATATTTCTCATCCACTATAGACATCCTGCAAGACTTTTCTTTGACATTCGGAAGTACCGCCTTGGATTGCTTTCGGGGAGAGCTAAATTTGCTCGAAGTATGTACCTGGAATGCAATCTTCTCATTGGAACGACAAACAAAGCGAAATTAATTTTTCCTAGAAGCCGTTTGGCTATCTCCCAATTTCATTGGCGACCGGTTAGAATATGTCGTAAATCTTTTCCTATGGAGATTCTCTTCTTTGTTGGGAGCGACACTCGGTTGTTCGCTGTGTCCCAATTGACCCCCAGATACTCCAACTGTGATTGAGGTTCTAACACCGATTTTGCCGTATTCACTAGTCAACCCAAGGAACCCAGAACATTTACTGCCTTTTTTGTTTGTGACCGGAGAATATTGGGATCGTGATTGGCTAGCAAAAAATCGTCCAGATATACCACCACCCGGATACCTTTCTTGCGGAGATGATCCGCTAGCCAATTGGAAATCCTTGAAAATTCGAGAGGAGCACTCGAGAGACCGAATGAGAGACATGCCATGTGATACCTCTTGTTCTTGTGCAGTAAGGAAAGAAACCTTCGGTATCTCTTCTTTATTGGAATGTGGAAATAAGCTTGAAATATATCGGTCATATAATCCTCGGTATCCATTCCCAATGTTGCGTATGTGGAATGGACGTTTCCTTCTGAGAAGGCCAACAGAGGAGATCTTTTGACAAATGGAATTGAATAGCCTGTTATGGTTTCCAGAATTCTTTTCGGGGCACCTATCCTTACCCACTGCTCCAAATAATCTTGCAACTGTGCAGCCCTGAAAGGGGCTGGCGAATTGCTATTGTCTCTTCGGTCTCTTAACTGATCTCTCGGCAGATTTTTCTTTTCTACCTGAATACGGGCGTTTTTTATAGGCGGATTCTCTTGTGGACTGGAATTTTCGGTTATATGATGATGTCGTTGCCGTTTGAGTGGAGGGCCCTCTTCCCTGTGACAATGGTTTATTTGGCTTCGCTTGAGCCTGAGGAAATTTATGGGTTGGTCGGCTGTAACCCGTAGATCTCCTAAAGGAGCTACGAAAGGAATTCCCATGTTGTTTAGTTAAATCCGAAAGAGACTCCACCTCAAAAAGATGAGAGGAAGATGGTGGTATCGCTTCCATTAACGATGCCACCTAGTTATTTTTCGGAAGAAATAGTTTTCTTCTTTGCTCTATAACCTCCGCTCTATGTCCACACACATACTGTAAGACATCATCAGATAGCTGTCTAAAAACGGAATCGGGACCTACCAAGATGTCATGCACATCCTTTTTAATTGAGTGCTTAGCGATAAGAGACTTCATAGCTGTTGAGAATGCCTCCCTTTGAAGCAAGAACCCGTGAAGAACAACTCCTAACGTGATTATTAACTTGCAGGGCTGTGAAAACGGGAGACGCCTGCAATCTTTTCTGCACCTCTGAGTATCTTATTCTATTAAATGAAGATTTTCCTAATCTAAGGCATTCTATCCATTGTGATTCAATATGCGGTTTAGCAGGCGGTATCGACGGCTCCAGTTCCCTAGTTATTGGATTAAAATCAAAGTCGGCGCTATCATTAACGGAAGAATGCTCGTCTAGATGCAAATCCAAGAGAGGGGGAATGCCCTGCTCTTCCTCATCATCGGGCATATTCTCTTTCCTCAATTCATCAACCTCCTGATATTCATTATCTTCTGGAGATTTAAAGCTTTCAACAAACGATAGAAGCATAGCCTTAAACTCCTCCTTAGATTTCTCCAACCTGTCCAACCTGCTCTCTTTTTTTAATTTAGAAGACCCGGAAGCTCGACTCGAAGCTCCCTCACGTAAACTTTCAACATCAGAAATGTCATCAAAAAGCTGCTGAGATGCCTCTCTGCGGGAAATTAGAAGCGGCTTCAATTCGGCTAAAGCAGCAATAATAACCAACTCGCTCTGTACTGCAGATCCCCTTATTCTTGCGGCTAAATTAGCTGGTCTAATTATTAAGCCAATACAGAAGGGCAAGCTTAACATCTTGACCTTCATATTCCTATATCCGAGGTAGACGGCCCAATGCTTGAGGCGCGCGTCTGGAAATCCGAGCCGTATCGCTCTACGAGTGAGAATGCGGCCGAGACGGCCCACACAAACCAGCCTTACGGCTGCCTGAAACCAGCCGCGCGACTCCCTGGATCGAGTCGCTAGCACTTGTTTCAACTCGCAATACCTCTTTTCCACGATAATCTCTATCCTAAGATATGCATAACATAAATAAATAGGAAATCTGCCCATTTTAGACGTGATCAAGACTAAAGAGTGCTCGGATCACCGATTTATTGCAGATTGTTGTGAACGAACTTGCAAATAACATATCAATTGAGATACGGGAATAATGCTAGAATAAATAGTAAGGTTGACCTATCTTACCTTATTAAAAACACAAATACTGTAGAACCTAACACAAAACGTATTTCTTTCACTTTATCGCAGACAGAGCAACACGTACCACAGCGCAAAACAAATCGTACTAAAGAAAGAGCCCGATTCCGCCGGCCTGTTGCTGGTTGGAAACGGCACAGTCGCGCTCGGGCATCTGACATGACGTGGCACACGAGAACAGGATTGGCATGTACGACGCGAGAAACAGGGATGTAATCTCATAAGGGTCAAGCCGACGGCACAGGCCTAAAATAAACGAATAATTCTGGACGTGAACCTGTATAATAAGCTCCGCCTTCAAACTGTCTCTCTCTCACTCTACAGCCGTACTCTCTTTACTCTAACTTACCATATTCGTTTCTCGTCCAACGTGCTTTTACACACATCAATTTTGTCGTCCTTTCAGAGGACGGTAAAATAATGTACGAGAGTAGATAACTAGGTATATATGAACTTTGGTATAAGTGATTAGACGTTTATAAGTGCCATCTGTAAGTGAGTAGATGAAACATGGTTGCAGAAACTGTAAATTTGTGATTCAAGTGTTCGAAGTGTATATTATACCGCGTGGTGTTTTTAGTGTGTGCGAATTTTAAAATTAAGTTTTAAGTTATATTTACTTGATAATGAGTGACATTAGTAGTAAGTTAAGTTTTTACAATAACTGCAAGACGAATATTCGCCTAATAATTTCAATATAAAATTTGGAGGTTAAGTAAAGAGAAAAGTATGGAATTTTATGTTTGTCTTTTTTAATTCTTAGATTTCGATGATCCATTTGAACCGATGATGACGAGAAGTATTTGCCGTCGGAAGAAGACACTGAAAATAAGCAAAATAATGATTCTTCAGAAAGTAGTGGTAATAGTGAAAGCGCCAGTGCCGGGTAAAAATTATTACATATTACTCCAAAGAAAACACGTAAAAGACAAAAACATGAATCAAACTGGAAAAGAAATTTGAGGTAAAAAAAGCAAGAACACATGGCCAAGAATATATAGGATCAAACAAAAAAGTACATGAAGCCAAAACCCTCCAAGTTTTCGAACATAAGTGTCGATGCAGATGCAACGAAATTGATGAGGAAAGTAGAAAGGAAATTTTTAAAATTTTTTACAACATACCTACATACGATTTGCAGAATTCCTTCATATCATCGTGTATTACAAAAAACACTGTCGCTAGAAAAAAATAGGAGCTAAAATTAAACAGTTCAGCACAAAAATAGATCTATTGAAGAAAAGGGTGTGTAAACATTTTTTTTGAGAATCTTTAATAAAAGATTTACAACAGTATGCCATAAAACCAAACCAAAGTAGGCATTAGCAAAAGTAGTATTAGTAGTAGTATTAACAAAATTGATGGAAATATACGAAATTCCGTAATTACCCACATAAAAATGTTTCCTCGATTTAGCAGTCACTATTCGAGGAGGGATAACTCGGGCGCAAAATAACTGAATTAAAAATTACCAGAATACATAAACTATATGAAGACTATGCTGTTGAAAATAATATTTACCCTGTTAAATTAAGCTATTATAGACATATATTTAACACTGAATTTAATTTACGGTTTCATAAGCCTTACTTCGATACATGTTCTCGTTGCAAAATATTATTCAACATTCTGAAAATGAAGAATCTATAGTATCCTCAAAAACTCCGTTAGAGGTTGACCAAAGAAAAGCTCAAAAAGCGATAGACTGCAAAAAAGCAGATACTGAAAAGTGTAAGGAATCAAATGATACCATAGTTATCTGTTTTGACCTTCATCAGTCCCTACCAACACCATTATTAACAACATCGAAAGTTTTTTATTTAAGGCAACTATGGACTTACAATTTCGCATTCGTAACTTGACGAAAGGAGTTGCAAATATGTACATATGGGATGAGACAACAGCCTCAAGAAGTTCCCAAGAAATTGGTTCCTGTTTAACCCGCAATGAAATTTTCTCACGCCAGCTCGCGCGTATAGAAAATTTCTCACAACAGCTTGCGCGTATAGATTTTTTCAACATAAGTTTATTGATAAAAAAACACATTAATTTTAATAATAGCTTTTTATTTAAAGTGTATATTATATGAAAAAGAAGTTAAACAAAAATTACTCATCAGTTCCACTTGAATCAGAATTATTACTATCACATCGATGGCAAATAAAAGTTGTTCTGGTTGTGTGTTCTTTGCATATTCTGTTGGCGACGTCAACTCCTCCTTTCATCAGATTGTAATAAGTTATAACTTCTGGTTTATTTTGTATCGAATTGGGATCGATAGAGTCATTATCGTGAAGAGTGGAAATCATGAGCACGTTTTTATTCTTTTTTGGGACAAAAGATGTTATGGAGATGGTTTGATGCATTTCCAAACGGAAACACAAAACTCTCCACAGGTTGATCTTTTACTTGAAGAAGTCACAGTGGAATTTGTGGTTTGTTCTTCCGTAAAGTGCCTACCAGTGTCAACTTATGATTGTCAAACAAATCATTAGCAATTTCTACAGATGTGAAATAATTATCAGCCGTAACGTTGCGCCCAGATTTATCAATGGTTTTGATTAGACGTTTGACAACACTCTTAGCATCATTAGTGATAACGTATGGGCCATCCGGCTGCTTCCCAGCATAGTTAGATTAATACTAACATATCCGTCTGGTTACCTTCCACGCCCTGTACCCCCGCACCAAACTACTAAAATACGTGACATATTGTCTATGAAGCATTCCTGGGATATGGGGTCATTTACAGGTCAAATAAAAAAAGCTCTGTAGTAAAACTGAAAATGTTAGATTTTTTCTAACAGGGCGCGTTCTCCCGGGCTAATAAAAGTGAGTCCATTGAAACTGTACTTATATACCTGTACTTACCTGTCCCTGTTTTATTTTTAGTATATCACCTTGCTACCTCCGAATATAAAGAAAAAATAGCCCACAGCGATTCCTGTGCAGGACAAAATAAAAACAAAAATATTACGAAACTGTTTATGTATATTTATATTTAAATGCACAAACATAGAAAGTATAGAACATACATGTCTTGAGCCTGGTCATACTTATATGGAATGTGACATAGTAGAGTTTGCGAAGGTTTAAAAGTAGCTTAGAAACGATTTTCGTTTGCAATGTGTTGCTAAAAGCTACGACCTATTTTAAACGATGCCCCATCAAAAGAGAAGACGATTTGACTTGGTCGTGCAAAAATCGCCCTGTAGAGGGGATTGTAAGGGGCGATTTTCCGAAAAAGTCAAAATTTTTTTTTTTTTTATATTTGAAATTTACAGCATGTCAACTTTGTTCTCAGGTAATATTATGTACATGTCTTAATACTAAATATTTTTTCTAATTATTCAATATTGTCTGCGCTATGCTTTCTTATGGAACGCCTTAATTAATTAACGCTTGCCCTGAAACGTATTAATTTACAAATCTTTTAACTCCCCATAACTCGAAGCGCGTTAATTTATCGAAAAATACCCCTGAAGTAAATGTTGTAGGCTTGTTATCTAGGATTCGGCAGGTTTTTTCAAATTTACAATAGGATGCACCGTTTGATTTGTGGTAATTTTTTTGTGGACCGTTGTGAAATCTCGCCGCCCGACCGCGGATATGCGAGGAAGGTTCATAATTACCGTCCTGCCTGGCTATATTCGACCTTATGCTATTGGGCGCGCATACAGTCGATTTTCGGCCGATAACAGTTTAATCGTTGCCTTCTGAGATCGTTTTCTTGCAATTTCTGTTGTACTGTACCTATATTATAGATATATTATCAAAAGTATATAATTTGTCAGTTTTTCATATCTATGATTAATAAAAATAATATTTAGTATTATTTACAAAAAAATTAAATACAGAAAAAAATTGGTGTAATTTGCATGCATATCAATAGAAAGGATTTCGACCTTATGATTATTAAATTTAAACGGATAAAACAAGAAGACAGAAAATTTTGTTATGTTTACTTAAAAATATAAACTTAAAAATAACGTAAAATAGACTTATAATTTCACTAAACACTAAATATAACAATAAAATTCTAATACAATCGAAATCACTAGTCTGAAATTGGTTTGCACATATTGGCTGAGCCATACATTTGCAAGAACCAATACAGCAGATCTCCTTCCTTTTACAAGAACAAAGAGATCCAGTACATCCTAAAAATAAAAATTTTATTATTAATTATTTATTAAATTAACGTTTCAGATAAGCTTTACTTAACCTTTTTTACAATTACAAGTGCTCAGGACGGAGGTAACTTCAGGAAAATTTTATTGTGTTGACAGCACAGCTACCAACTTTTCTTCTTCAAGTTTCCATCCCGACTGTTCATGGCAAAATTGTCTCTTGTTGAGGAACCGGACTATTTAACCATATTTTAGTCTGGTAATGTACTCTCAGACAATGTTGTCTATGACTATCTAACGTGGGGGTTAATTTGTTGATAGGTCTGGAGGCGGCCAAAATTCCTCTGAGCGAATTAATAGAGCTTACGTTGTCATTTGATGAATATAGATGTATCACATATTTTTCAACTTGACTCAATGTTTCTTCTGATAGTTCGTGCTCAGTACCAAGCCCAGCCAGTAAGTTATAATGGGATAAAAACGTTTTCCAGCATGACTTTTTCCCTAAGCCTGCGAACTGACTGGTTGTGTCGCATCCTGTCAGGGCATGAAAAGCTGGCAAGCATTTTGTCATCGACAAGTCCATTTTTATATCATGTATGGAAATGAAACGTTGGTTTTCGTTTACTCCAACTTTCATCCATATTTCTGAGGTTAGTATATGTCTAAAATAAACAAGTAAGACTAAAACATCTGTATCCTTGCAGTCCATAATACACCTAGTGTACTCCTCTTTTTTTGCAGAAAGTATATGTAAAATAATCCTTGTATCTGCCTCCTCTTGCGTAGATACTAATAAATCTTCAACCAACTCGTAATTTGCCTTGTATTCCAATATATTCTGAAAACCACGACTTGTAACAAAATTAGTTTTTACATTGACTGAGTATTCGTATAACTGTTTGCTCAACAAGTCGGTAAGTTATCTTTTATTAAATACAGAATGAATGAATAAATGCCATTGCTGAGGCAGTATCGTATCAACACTGTCAATGTTGCGCGGTATGGTTTCTTTCAATCCCCTTTTCTCCCTAGTACACATTTTTATTGATTCTTCTTCGTAATGATCAAATACGAAATCAATTCTGTGGGTACTGTATGGATTTCGAAATACAATTGATTTTATTTTATTTGCGTAATTTCCAAATGACCAGCAGGTTTTCCAAAATATTGTACTAGGGCCATGCCATCAAATATGTGACATGTTTTATGGTCCCCTAACGGAACACTTTTCTCACTAGAAGTGAAAGACTCTATGATATTAGCTAAGTCGGATTTATTCGAAGGTACTAAAATTACTCCGTTAGGGGCAAGAGCCATTGGGTACGTTGTTAGTTCAAACTTAAAAATATCGTCGTAGTTTATATTTCGCCCCATCTCCTTCACCGCCAATATTTTCTGCAAAAATTCCTGCCCTTTCTGAAACATTCTACAACAGATAGTTTTGTCGTTGTATGCTGAAATGTCTGAATATTAATTTTCTTTAAAGGTTTGTAAAAATCAGGTGTGCCCACGACACACAAATTTTTTCAATGCATCTTGGCCTATATTTTTGGCATTAAGTAAAAAAAGTTCAATGGCAGGCGAAGCGATTTCGCTAGTCGTCATTTCTAGAAAACACATTGAATCTTGCGAATTCATCTTGTAATTTCAGAACAGAATCTTCGTCAACTTTAATTCGTTTCGTGCCACATTCAATATTTTCACTGTTGGAATTGCTGGACATATTTAACGATGATCTAAATTCATCCACCAGCATACCAACTGCATTGTAGCTCAAAAACCACTCATCTAATCTGGTACTATTTTTGGTCAATCCAACTATTCCTCCGGCGTCTTTCGAAGTTTTATTAATATGCTGCAATGCTTGATCCACAGAAAGTTGGTTAAAATTTCCTTGTAAACGTTTGACAACAAAATTTCCATTCACAAATCCTTCATAAATTTCAGGTGCTGTATCGGGAAGTTTATACATATCCAGCAAATATGTTGTGCCCCATCTTGAGTAGTTTGTATGATTAAATGCGAAAAACCACGGCAACATTTTACGAAAACTATTTAAATGTATCTCCCAATTACCACTTCTTTCGGCGAATTGAAATTCCAACAAAATTTCAACCAATTCTGTGTAACAATACCAGTATTTAAATGTTGCGGTTTGTGATTCAATAAATTCTGGGAAGTCTTGCAATAATTCTTTCACGATATTGGACATTGTCATAAATTTAGTTAAAACATTTTCCTTGAGTTCTAAACTATTTCGAATTTCCGAATAAAAGTGTTGAATTAGATTTAGACAATGTACCGAGGGACTTTTACACTCTACTAACCAATGACTGAATACGGAAATTATTACTCTCATTAAACTTTCATAAGTGAGTTTGTGAGCCCTGATAGCTTTATTATATGTCTTAGGAGGCTAAGATTCCTTCTATGGTGGATTGATCGTAGAGACCACTCTCTAACCAAACATCAGAAAGTCCAGAATTCGTCATGTACTGTCCAATTACCTTTAGAAAATTCATTGTTATGTGAAAGCCACCTAGACGTATAAGTAGATTACTTGTAACTTCAGGTTGATTCCATTGAAGTTCTTTCGCTTTGTAGTATATTGCTTGATCAAAAGTTATTACTGTGTATTTATTATTTAATTTCTTGGCAATTGCATTACATCTTTTAATTACAGTCCAAACTGTATCATAATCTGAAGACACATGTGGCAACAATGGTAAATATCCGTATAAAGTGGTAAATGCGTTGTTTTCAAAAACTAGATTGTGGAAACCAGACCATTGCGGAATCAAAGCATTTTCTTTTTCTGAGTCAGCTATCTTGCACATTATCCATGCAACATTTTGAAATTTTGTTGCATAACTGACATTTTCTCCTTTTTGTATTATAATATTCTTCTTAGTTTCTGGTAGCACCCATTTTTTCGATTTGTTATATTGTATGTTTTCCAATGAATGAAAGTCATCTGGGAGTGACAATTTCATTTTATATGGCAAAATTTTCGATTTTCCAGGTGTGACCGCATTTACCTCCGGGCCTCTCTGAAAAGCGGTCATATGGGTTCCATGAAATGTAGGTGCCTTATCTAGCGTTTCTTCTAATATATCGATATTGTCTGCGGCAAACTGAACGAATTCGTTAGGTACCAATTGTCTTGGAATAGTCACTTGATCGTTTTCTAAATATAACTGAATTTCTTCCTGAGCTATACTGTTACGTATTCTTAGGGTGTCAATGTAAGACATCGAGTGTCCACATGCATGTGTTGCTTCAACAAGTTTTTTTGATCTAGTTTCCGGATGTATTAAAATGCCCAAACCGACGTGTTTGGGGGTGTTTTTTCCATTTGAAAAAGCGAAATTTATGTCTTGACAAATATTAATTATTTGAACTTCTTTCCTGTTGTCATCAGACTCCTTGCAAATAAGAAGACTAATGAGAAAATATAAATTAAGTGGGATGCGCTTTTTATAATCATTAATATTTAGATTTTTCAATTCAGAAAATGATGGTATTTGATCCATGTCAGTTTTGATATTTCGGTAAATGTTATGAAGAGTTTGCAATTCTGACACTCCTAAGAATAAACTGATATCCTCTACCTCCGTTTTCTGGATTATCGTGTCAACGTAATGTTCTTTGGATATTTTCTTCAAAAATATTCTTGGTTCATTCATCCAAGTGGCTGTATCAATTCAATATTGTCGCCAAAATGTTCAGATATTTTCGATATAAGAACTCGATCACTTACGTCTACCTTTCTCCTCAGTTCTCTATATCTTTTACATGCTGACACGGTCGTGTAGCCTTTCCCTAGATCTAAACCTTTCTGCATTTCCCTAAATAATTATTCTAAAGCCTCATTTTCAACATCCAACTTTCTTTTGGTCCTTACAGTACCCTAAGTTTATTCTGTACATTGCGAAGTTCACTGGACACACATGCTGCATGATATTTTATTTCTGCTGCGATTAAATCGGTCCCACTTAACTTTGCCTGAAGAAGCGCATTATATCGTGCAATCTCATTAATTTTAATTTCCATATTTTTTGTCATAACCTGGCACAATTTTTGTTTGAGCCGTCGTTTTTGACAAAATATGCATTTATTTATGTCAAAAAGTGTACCACGTAAAATAGGCCCCTGATTTTGAAGAGTCTGAACTAACTGCCCTTTAGAGAAATTACCACCAATTTTTTGAAATTTCGATTTATACGCGGCAGTTCGTTAAAATTTTGAAATAGGTGGTTCCACTTAGAATCTTCGCCGCTTGAAATGTCTAATCGAATTTTGGTACAGTCTATAAATTTCTTTTTTGTAATTTCTTTCGAAGATATTAAATTTTTTGACTTTTGGCAAAACATGCAAGCTTGATCATTAAAAATATATGGTCGTTTTCCAGTTATCGATTTACTAACTGATGTTAATTTAATTTTTGACTCAATTTCACTGTCAAAATTTGTGCTAGTTTCAAAATTCATTTTTAAAAGAACTACAAACAAATAGCTACATCAAAATTGGTACTAAACTAGGTATGTAAAAAGTGAAACACTTACCTAACAAATGTATTGTAAATAATCAAAAGGTATTTTTTAACACACTTAGTGCTTTGAAACTAATTGCTTAAAAGTTCTAAGATTCGGACATGGCATCAGTCATCTGTGGGCAAAATTAAATTATTTAAATAAGACATAAAGTCCAGCGACTGTATATTAAAAAATCAAAGTCAAATTCAAATCGTATGTTCTTAGATTTTATGGCAGGCATAGGCGTACAGCCATTATAAATGAATGTGAGAAGGGGAATGTTATGAATGTTACTTAAGGTTTTGATATGATGCAACTTTAAAGAAATTTGAAAGTAACATGGCAAAAAATAATGTACTTACTTTTCTCTGGCTCTCTCAAACAAAATGAAACTGATTTACTATAATTTGTGTGATAAACTACCAGTTTATATATTTTTTAAATATTTTCTTAGCACTTTCCTTTTCAAGATTCAGGAAACGAATAAACGTATTTGTCCCACATTCGTATTTATAGAGTGACGAATTGAACAAGTCAGTGCAAGTTAGCGAAGCTCTAAGACTGCGCGTATTCTTGTAAAGGCGCCCATACACTACCATTCTTTCCCGTCGATGATAATGGTATATGGTACTTTGATTGATTGATACTGGTATATCATTATGTGCAGGTTTTTACAAGTTCAAAATGTATTGCAACCACAAAGCGAATGCCTACGTCCTACAACTTACACAATTTTATAATAATTTTTTACTTCATAGGTACTTTTATAAATAATGTATATGTCTGTATATTATAAGATAGTATGATGTCAGTAAATAGGTACTATCAATGTATATTGAGATCCACCATCTTGGACCCCCATTTTCATTTCATGGACCCCCAAATTTTTTTTCGCCGACGTAGACCCCTTGCAGGTTGTCATAGACCCTTGAGGGTCGATACAGACTACTTTGGGAATCACTGGTCTAAAAGCTTCAAATACTTTATGGAGATTTAAAATATGTTCCTGTAATGAAGTCGAAAAAATAATTATATCATCCATATAAACTAAAAAAATTTTGTTTTGCAAATCTTTCAAAGCATTGTCCATAACTCTTTGGAATGTACTAGGGGCATTTTTTTAGACCAAACGGCATTCTTAACAATTCGTAACACTAAAACCGGTTTTTTCTATGGAATTTAAATACTTCAATTTGGTGAAATCCACTAGCTAAGTCAAGTGTAGTAAAATAGTTACAACGTCCTAGTTTATCTAGTATGTTGGTAATGTTTGGAAAGGAGTAACAATCTTCTGTAGTCTTGTCATTTAGTTTTCGATAGTCTACTACGACTCGCCAGTTTTGTATTCCTGAAGCATCTTTTTTCTTGGGGACTACCCAAATCGGTGAGGACCATGGAGTTATACTTGGACGAATTATATTTTCTTCCAACATTTTTGTTATCTGATTATGCATTTCTTGTTTATGGAGCGGTGGGAATCTGTAGGATTTGGTACATATATTAGATTTTCGTCTTTTGTTCTAATTTTATGCTTGACATAATTATGAAAGGTTAAAAAATCGCCTGGATTTAAAAATATATCCTGGAACATACGTTTAAAAGATATTTTCTCTTCTGAATTTAGATGCTCTAAACGAAGCAAATTTGCTGTTCAATTTTTGCCGCTCCTACTGACCTCTGAAATTCGATACCCTAGTTCGCAATCATATTAATTACATTTTTTCTGTCAATAGAATAGCAACTTTATGATTTGTTCTCTATCGTCTTCATTACATCAATATTATTAGCATGATTTTGAACTAGGGTTTTGTTGTGTCAGTTTCTAGATTATTTTTACAATCCACGATTTAGTGAAGATTACACCAGAAATAGTTTTTGGGTATATCTCTGAGCTAAAAAAGCTCAATCATGTTCTAATTATAACGCGGGGTAAAGTATGCCTTAACCCTCCGTTAGGCGCGTGGGTATATGTAACACGTTTAGTCGCACATCAAATTGATACATTTTACAAAGCTGGTGTATTTTTCCTGAAAAGAAGCATTCTAATGAATCAAAATTTTTGTGCAGGTTCTGTCTGTATTATTTAACGTGAAATATAATAAAAAAACTCATGCATAATTAACGAAATATCTATATTACAAAATATTTAAATTTATAATTTTTATACACATTGAAGTATCAGTCGGTTTCAACGTCCTCCTCTTGCTCTGGATTCAAACACTTACTGTTTCGACATGCAATTTCATGCAGAGGTATATACCACATTTTTGACAACAATGTGAAGACAGTGATGTCTTCTTTTCTTCAGCATAACAAAGGTGACATTCTCTAGATTCAGATGGAACTACGGATGTAGATGGCTTGTATCTAATTAGCATACTTTTGATTTCCCTTGGCAGGCTAGTCATTTGTGCTCTTCTCTTCAGCTGGTCATCAAGTAAAGCTAGACTTAACGTTTTTAGAAACTGCCGTCTTGAACAAAATTCGTTTTTGTTTGCCATATAAATTACTCTTGCATTAATACCAGCCACATTTAGCAAATGAAAATTACCATGGGCCATCTTTTTGTACATCTGACAACATTGTACTGAGCACATAATTTATTTAGTACACCCCAGATTTTGTTTCATTATAAAATGTTATTATTTCTGGCTTTTTTTCAATGTCATCAGACACTTCATTTGAAGCAATATGCATGCTTGAAATAAGTACCACGGTTTTCCCTTTTTTTGGAACGTACGGAACTAGTGTCTCATTGGCTCCGTCTTCTAGGCAGTACAAAAGCAGGGGGAAGTTCTCTTTTATTCTTACGGATTGTTTCTACATAAGAGAGTTTTTTGTTTTCTAATTGCCGTAGCAACTCTAAACTTGAAAACCAATTATCTGCTGTGATGTTGCGTCCAGACTGAAATATTGGCTCCTCTAATCTTAGGACCACATCTTTAGATGAATTGCTTACTCTAAACAGCCGCCCTGGCTGTGGTATAAAATAATTTTGCATCAGAAAGGCAAAATATTTTTATGTCATATTTATTAGGTTTGGATGGGATGTACTGTCGAAATGCACATCTTCCGCGAGAACCGGGCAACATTTCGTCTATTGTAACGTTTTGGCCAATATGATAGTGGCTTTTACAATTTTCAATAAAACAAGTGAACAGTTCTCTAATTGCTGCTAATTTATCAACAGCACGTCGTTCTTGTCTTGTTTCCCGGTCATCAAATCGGACACATCTTAGCAAAAATCTAAACCGTTTCTTTGACATCGACATTCGAAACACATCAATTCCCAGACCGTCTTGCAAGTTTCGATAGCCACCTCGAAATACTCCTGCCAAGTATAACCTATAAATGCTTTTATCTCTTCAATCTCTTTCTCTTTGAAATTTTTCTTTTACTGTATCTATATATTGATTTGTAAAGGCAACAATTAAATTTAAAATGTTGGTGCTGAATAAAAGATCCCAACAATGCGTTTCTGTTTTCGCATTCAATGCAGCTTGACCAATAACACAACTTCATAAGGATATTGTGGGGTTCTCATTCGCGTTTGTCGGGGGAGAGTCTTACTCCAACGTGGTCCGTCTTTGCCTAAAATAATTATTTTTACATAACATTACACCTAATTACCTAATATTTTTTCTCTCACCAAGAAAATAGTTAGCCTCTTGCTCTTCTTCACTATCTTCCTCAGAAAGTTCCTGATCACTGATCTCATGATCAGTATCGGAATCCACAGATCTTAATTCTAGACGGTCGTCCGTCTCAGATTCGTCAGTATCACTAACGTGTTCTTCTGCTTGTATCCTATAGAATTCCTCTATTTCTTCGAAAGCCAGACGATTTAATTCTGCTTCGAAAGGTCATAATGTTTTTTAGTACTCATTATTTTCTTGAAGAAAACTCAGTTCAATTAAAAAACACACAAACAACTGCCTAAAAGCTCCACAAATTATTTGTAACTACCTAACTCGTCATGAACGTGACTCAAAATAAATCCACAAAACAAACACATTGAGTCTCGCATGTATCAGACTGATACAAATACGACCGCTCGCCCCTTTCAGGTCTAGGGGCTCTACAACTGATGGTGGGGGTTTGTAATTCCAGGAAGTCATTTGAAATACATCCCCCGACAACTACTGGGAACTTCTATATCCTTTCGTACTTCTAAGAAATCTGCATAAAGCACCTAACGCGCGCCTAACGGAGGGTTAAAAATACTTTTACCAATATGAACACAGCTAACACAAAATAATGTACATTTAGTAAACGTTAAATGTTTTTATTGCACTTACAGTTTAAAAACAATACGAACAGTATCTCTTTTAAATTTTTTGTTAAAAATCCGGTTAATTATGAGAATAAATAAAATGAATCAAGTTATGAAAGTCTTACATTACCTTTTTGCGAGATTTCAAATTCGCAAAATCATCAATTATATCGTCGTATGAAATCTTGTTCATTTGTTCTGACTCTATGTACAAAAGAGCTAAGGCGTTTAACTTTTCTTGACTTAAAGTCGATCGTAGATAGTTTTTCAGCCGCTTTAAGCAAGAAAAGCTTCTCTAACCCGAACAATTTATCGCTGGTGTGCATAGAGCCATGCGAAGTGCTATATCCAAGTTTATATAAATGTTCTCCAAATTCTGTTTCCGCAGGAACAAAGATAGACTTTTTAATGATCCAGAATCTGGTTTTATTAAATTTTTTCAGAAGAAAGGTGGCATTGAAAGTGTATGCATTCCTGAACTAAGTCAGTTTCTAAATCATTGAGATACATTTTTTCCAAGGAAATGGCTTTTTCCGTCAGGGTCGATGGTAACAACTCACTCATTTTGGTTAGAAATGAAAACACGTAGTGGCGTAAGTCGTTTTTGGTAATTGTTCAGGAGAAGCTTTTAAAGATTTTCATGATTTTCACTTTAATGCTAACCAAAATCTATAATAACCACTGTGTTCCGTTTTGGACATAGTGTATATATGTATAAAGGCTATTTAAATATGGTAAGAAAACTGTATAGGGTCAAGGAACCATTTGTGGCCACTTTAAGAGAATTCTTAATTAAAAATTTTTGTATCAAATTTCTTATTTGGACAATGAAATCACCTGTTCTTCCAATTAATTGTTAGGACGGTTTGGTTCAATTCTCTTGGTATAGAAATATTGTCAAGTGAAAGGAAAAACACACAAAAATGATAATAATGAAATATTTGCAATTTAACCATTTGTGGCCAGTTTGTTCCTCGAGTGGCCAGTTTTTGTATCATTTGTGGCCAGTTCAAATAGGTACCTCATGCTATGATAATTTAAGAAAAAAGCAGCATTAGAATAGAAATGGTTTTATTTTAAAACACCAGTAATTTAGAAATCACAAACGTAGATATTTCTTCATCTCACTTACTATGAAAATCCCTCTTGAACACTTTCTCATGGAACTTTTTATTTCTTCGGCTACATCTTGTATATCATACAATATTTCATCTTTTCTCTCGGGCCACTTCCAATCTTGACTACTCGATACCATAGTGTTTACCAAGACGGCACCTTCTTTCTCTTTTGTGACTTGTCCCGGGTAAAATGAGTGCTCATATTCAACTATGACAAATTTATTTTGTCCATTTGGTTTGACCGGTTCAAGTATTTTTATAGTGTCTTCATTTTTTGCGGAACCATTGTCATATTTACATTGCTTTGTGAGGGATTTTTCTAATATTTTGCTTAATGGAATATTTTCATCTTCTATATCGGTGTCTAAATATACTGTATTTTCTTCACTGTCATTTTTTCTCGTTACGGGTCCTTGGTTCTGATTGCCGTTATCATTTTTCTTGGAATGGTCATTATTATCTTGATTACTTTATTTGGAGTTTCTTTCTCGGAATCAACAGTCTCTTTGATAACATTTTTTGAATTCATGTTTTTCTTTTGTACTGTACTCTGTTTCTTTTTCCGCTTCTCTTTACGTAACAGTTTTGCCAAGTCTTCTTCTTCTTTTTGCTTCTCTTTGGCTTCAGCTATTTCTATCCATTGAGAAGATGTTATAACAGAGGGTAAATGTTCCCTCTTTCTTTTGGATTTAGGTGTTGTGTCTTCTTTAGGATAAGTAAAGAAGGTGGATACTGTATATATAGCTCTTTTCGGGGTAACGGTTATTGTTTCTGATTGCGTATTATATTCAGGTACAGGCACTGGAAGACTGTCATTATCATTTTTGGGTAGACCGGCAATTTCAGATGATTTTAATAAATTATTCAATAGTGAAGTGTTGTCTAATATGTCAAAAGACTGATTTTCTGTTACACTTTTAGTGCATTTTGATAACTCTTCATTAATCAGATTTTCTGTAATTGAATCTAGCCGTGTGTTGTTACCGGTAACATTAAGATTGTTATTGGTGAATTCAGGAAAGTCAAAAACCATGCTGCTCTAGTCATTGCCAAGATCATAATCTACTGTTATCGATGCTCCTAAATCTTCATTAGGATAATTACCAATATCAATGTCAGTTGCCTGAATAATTATATTACTCTCTATTTGGTTCTGAAACAAAGCATCTTCAGTTTGAATCTGAAGCCACACGTCATATAGCGATTTATTGGTTTCCGTGAATTTAGATTCTCGAAATCCAACCAGTATTTTGGAATCCATTTTTGATTCCAAGTACTGCAGATGTGTCAAACGAGATTTTGTCTTCAATGATACCTGTTTGGGAGCCGTTTTCTGTGTTATTCTTGAATAATCAACAAGTAAGAGTTCAGGACCCCAAGCATTATTATGAATATGGCGTCCGTAGAGTTGTCACGGTTTCAGTGTAGAAGATGTAATAACGAAATCTTACCGAATGATACTGCAATTTATTGCAAAGGTATATGTGGATTAGCATACCATAAACAATGTACTAATCTCTCACGTGAAAAAGTGAAGCTGGTAGTTGAAACACCAAATGTGATGTGGTTCTGTGATATGTGTAAGGACAATGTACCAGTGATAGCAGATATGTTAGCCAAATTTCAAGAGAGCATTGATCATTTAAATAACACAGTAAGCGAACAAAAAAAATAATCCAAAGTCAACATTCTAAACTAATGGAATTGCACAATAACCTCAAATTAGTGAAGAATGCAATTCAAAGAAATTCTACTTTAGACACCGTAGAGTCACCTACCAGTCAAAAATATAAACCAGGGGGGTCCAAACAAGGCTCAGACAATAACCAAAGGAGAATTCTACCACAAACTAAAGGAAACTCCAATGTAAATAAACCCAACGGAGCTATCTTATCGGCCGAAATAAAAACCACTGCTGATAAAACTGACCGGGATAATCAACAAAATAAAAATGAAGAATTTCAAATAGTCCAGTCTCAAAGCAGGAAAAAGCGATCATGTGTTAAGGGAACAAATACCAACAGCATCTTAAAAGGTACTGAAAAAAAGGCGTGGATATACGTAACAAATCTTCACAAAGAGACTACGGTCAACCAAATTGAAACTCTACTCTCTACTGTGTGTACAATAGATTGTGAAAAATTGAATTTAAGACATAGCGAACAACGTAGCTCGTTTAAAATATGCGCGCCATATAAATACAAGGAGGATATTATGAATGGAGAACTGTGGTCAGTAGGAACACTCCTTAATAGATATTTTTTCCCGAAGAGAGAATCAATGAACGGGGACATCCGAAATTGCTCTACTAGTGAGGATTTTTTAAACAAAACTGTAAGAAACCTTTCGCCTTCGTAGTAGCACACCTCAACCTTGGTGGAGGACTTTTTAAAAAACAAGACGTTTTAGAGGACTTGGTCGACAAACACTGTGTAAATGTGCTGTGTCTCTCTGAACATCATCAAAGTAACGAAATACAATTTTTTTGTATGAATGATTACAGTGTAATTAACCACTTTGCAAGAAACTCCTTGGAAAAGGGTGGTGTGTGCATTATGGGACAGAAAAATATGTCTTTTAATAAAATTGCTTATAATCGCAGCGAAGATATGACTTTCGAAATGTGTGCGATCGAGTGCTTACTGCCAAATGAGGCGATTATAACAGTTTGTTGTTTGTATAGATCTCCTAAAGGAAACTTTGAAGCATTCATGGACAAATTATCAGGTATGATGGAAAATATATATAAACCCGAACATAAACATATAATTTGCGGAGATTTCAATGCAGATCTATTAACAGACAATAAACAAACACAAACACTGCAGAACTTTTTCCTAGAATATAATATTATTCCAACTATAAATACACCGACTCGAATAACTGATCATAGTAGTACATGCATAGATAATATTTTTGTTGATTGCAATTATGCAACATCAGACGCGTATGAGTCATATATATCGGATCATTGTTATCAGATAATTACATTTGACATCTTCACAGAAATTCAACATGTAAACAACGAGTTGTTTAGAAATTTTAGTGATGATAATATTGAAAATTTTAGAAATACAATTAGGGTTTTAGATAGTAATAAGTACTTCACGAATATAGCAGATGTTAATGTTGCGTTCAATCAATTCTATGATGATGTCAAATACGCGTTTGAGCAAAATTTTCCGCTTAAAAAAAGAAAACAAATAAAAATTAAAAATAACAAGCCATGGGTTACAAATGAAATACGTTTGTTAGGAAGTATGATAAAAGAAATGCATCGTATAAAAAATTCAATTAATAGCGCAGTATATAATCATAGATACAAAGAACTAAGAGATTTCTATCATAAAAAAATAAAATTATCCAAAAGAACTTATAACGATAAGAGATTAAAAGAAGCTACTAATATAAGTAAGGAAAGCTGGAAGATAATTAATCAAAACAAAAAAAGTTGCTCTAATAAAATAAAACAAATAGTATATGAAAATAAAAAAGTTACAAGTAACTCTGATATTTGTGAAACCTTTAGTACATATTTTGTTAATATTACAAATAATAGTGACTCTCCAAATTCAATGGTTCCAGACTTACCTTTAGCCACAAAAACGTTATTTTTAAATCCGACAGATTCAAATGAGGTAGAAAAAACTATGATAAAAGTATGTAACAAAAAATCTGCGGGAATCGATGATATACCCGGAACGGTACTCTTATCAGTAAAAAAGGAATTGGCACCTGTTTTGTCTGACTTAATTAACTTGAGTTTTTTGCATGGCATTTATCCCGAATCTCTGAAGATCTCTAAAGTTATTCCAATATTTAAAAATAAAGGAAATACGCAAAGTGTCAAAAATTATAGACCAGTAGCATTGCAATGTCATATTGCAAAAGTGTTTGAATACTGCTTTAATGCAAGATTGAGCTCGTTTTTGGAGAAATACAAAATGCTGTCACCCTGCCAAAATGGTTTTCGAGTAAATTACTCAACTCATACTGCTTTGGACAGTGCCTTGCACCACATAATTAATGCATTAGATAATAAAGAAGCTATATTGGGCTTGTTCTTTGACATGACGCGTGCTTTTGATTCCGTGGATCACCACCTACTGTTGGAAAAATTATATTTAATGGGCATTAGAGGTCCGGCCAATGACTGGATTAAATCATATTTGACAGAGAGGGCGCAGCGGGTTGTGATCGACGGAATCAAGTCATACCCAAGACATATAAGTAAAGGTACACCTCAAGGTTCATGCTTGTCTCCAACATTATTTAATTGTTTCATAAACGATTTGCCAACTTGCGGTGTGGCCCATAATAAATTTTTAATATACGCAGATGATACTAACGTGTTAATCTCTGCAAAAAACAGAAGAGATATTTCACATTTTGCATCCAGCGGTATAGAGCGCGTAGTGAAATGGTGTGGAGATAACGGCATTAAGCTTAACGGAATGAAGACCACGGCGGTGGAATTCTGTCCGAAAAATGCTACTGTAGATAATAGCTTATTGCTTAGAGTGGAGGGAAAATCAATAGAAAACATTACAGCGGTGAAATTCCTTGGTTTGTATATTGATAGGAAACTTACTTGGGGTGATCACATAGATTATATACTTCCAAAACTCAGTTCATATTGTTACCTTATTAGAAGTATTAGAGACACCGTATCAACAAATGTACTGAAGTTAATATATTTTGGGTTATTTCAATCAACTCTGGCGTACGGGTTAACTCACTGGGGTGCTGCGGCAGATGTAGATAGAGTATTTTTGGTTCAGAAACGAATGATACGATGTATGACTAAATCTTCTCGCAGAACATCATGTGTAGATCTGTTGAAAAGCCTTGAAATAATGACCTTGCCGTCGCTCTATATCTATTAACTCTTAATTTTTGTAAAACAGAATATAGGGGACTGGAAAAAAAGATACGATGTGCATACACACAATACTAGGTATAAGGATACATTGTACACCGAATGTCCAAGGCTCACTGTAACCCAAAACAGCCCCAGGTACATTGGGGTGAAAATCTATAACCACGCATTGTCGGTCCACGAATGCTTCAAAGCCACAGATAGTTTTAGTGTGTTTAAAAACAAGATTAAAAAATTTTTGATTGCTAAGTGTTATTATACTGTTAAACAGTTTTTGTTATAAGAAAATGTTAATGTCTTATTAATAGTTAATTTTGTCTGTCTGTCTTCCTTAATTTGACGAGCTTATAATATCCAGTGTATTGCTTGTTATACACCTGTATGTTCTAGAGCAATTATTATTATTATTATTATGTCTGCAGAAAAGGGATATAACCACAGATTCTGAAACCATTTTTAATGGCATTGGAAAAATCAATATCATCTATTACTTTTTTAAGAAGCTTTGGTACATCATATTTCTTGATATCCATTTGATTTTCAAAACGAAACATTTTGACAGCGGTTTTCCAGTGACTTTTCATTGGAAAAAAAAGCTCACATCCAGTGGCTGTAAGATATGTGTGGTGTTTGGATGTAGACATATCACTATTATATCATTTTCTCTACATAATCTACTAAATGGCAAACTGAGGTGTGATGAATGTCCGTCCAAAAAAACAATAACTGGGAATTTAGTATTGCTGATTTTTAAGTATGGAATGAAAACATTACAAAAATATTCGTAGAAACATTTAGCAGTAATCCAACCTTTTGGAGATTTTCCTATACCCCATTCCTCGGGTGCGCTTCTAAAGATTTTTTCAGGTATTCTGTCATATTTAAAGGGGGTGAGAGGGGGCGCAATTTTACCTAGAGCATTTGCCGTAATCAGAGTTGTAACATTTTCCTTATCTAAACTTGTAGATGTGTGGTACACAGAAATTCCCTTTTCTGCCAAAATTAGGCCACCTTTGGGGCATAAATAAAAAGAAGTCTCATCCATATTACATATCCTACATGGATCTTCCAGCACTGATCGTTGATCACCTAAAAGAGTTAAGACTTCATCAAACTAGTGTCGTATATTTTTTTCAGTTATCAAGGCTCTGGCTCTGTTAATATATTCGGACTGCTTCAAAGAGATATCAGGGTGTCTTCTCATGAACAGCTGGAACCACTTTCTTCCAGGGGTATCTTTATTGAAAGGAGTTTCATTTTATTTTCTTCAACTAATTTTTTAACTGAAAACAGCAAGACCTGTTGGCAGACGGGGAAACCCATTTCAGCCATGTTTTTAATCCATTCTAATATCCCTTTCTCAATATTTCTGCCTAACACTGGACTTCTTCCAATTTTTCTCGGTGTTTCGGAAGCCCTACCACTTAATTTATGCCGAATTGTAGTTCGTGGAACATCGAACAGTTTGCACGCAGTTTGAATTTTCATTCCTCCTCGAATAGCATTTAAAGCATTTTTTATTTGGTCTGCATCATATTGGAAGAATGTTCTTTTGTGTGGTCTCGTGATCGTGACTCTTTTCTGTTTATTTTCATTGTTTTTTTTTTTTGGAGCCATGGTAAGTTGATTTTTCCTCCTGGAAAGGATATCATGAATATATAGAGGTGTTACATTACAGGAAATGGGAAGTAATATATCATCACACGATATTTTCATTTTAAAAATTTTAAAATTACAACCCTTTACAAAATTATTATATCTTTTCTTAGTGGCCACAATACGGACAGTGTGTTCTAATAGTGTCTATTAATTAAAACTTATGTGGCCACTTTTAATACATTTGTGATCCATTTGTGGCCAGTGCATGACCACAAATAGAGAAAGTGCAAATTTCATGTTCCAATTGTGGCCACCCCCTCATTTACAAATACTAATTAAAATAACGATATGCCAGAAATGTTTCAAAATAACTTTAATATTTACATCTATAAAACTACGACAAAATGTTTATTACCAGTTGAAATATAGCTTAAATAAACTGACATGCAACACGTGAAACACTTCTTCACTATGACTTCTACTTTACAGATACCGACTTTAACAGTTGAGTAAACCTGAGCGGGAATTTTAAATGGTTAAATATACAGCTTTGTATTTTGACCGAATTAAAATGATCTTTATTAATCCGAATTTATTAGAAAAGTGGCCACAAATAGTGTAATGGCCATAAATGGTGCCTTGACTCTATTATGTTTTACATTTCAAGTAATATAGGAGAATAGTAAATACACCATTTTGTGAACTTGATAAGTAACATTTAGTAAAGCAAAAATAAGTTACGCCACTGGTTTATTATATTATGACAACAGTTAATAGGGACACCGAATAAATAAATGTCAAAGAAAAACTTTATTTTAATAATGTGGTTAATGAAATACATAAAAGTTACAAAAAAATAATAAAAACATTCTATTTTAACATAAAAAAAGGAAGAAAAGTAAAAAATGGAAAAAAGTACCGTTTCAGGCTTAATACATGTTTAAATAGTACAGTTATTTAAATACATACAAACTGAAAATAAGATGCAAAAACATTATTAACTTTGGTTTAACAAAATCATAAACTCTTTGTAAAAAAATGATTTTTTATTGGAAACCAAAAGCGGATGCCTAACGCGAGCGATTTCATATCTATTCATCATGAGGAATATCTAAATAAAATTTTTTATATTCTTCCATCCGAATTACAGGTGTATCTCCTTGGCATAATGACTGTAAATCTAAAAACTTCATTTTAGTGATTTTTTTGGTTCCTTATTTAAATTTTCAATAGTATAATTTTTAAGGTCAATATTTGTTTGTCTTTTTAATTTAAGCTTTTTGTAACTTTCATGAAGATGACTCGTTTTATAAAATATTGTTAATGGTTCGTTTTTATTTACTTTTAGTTCCATAATGTCATGCCATTTAATTGATTCTCCTGTTTCAGAGTTTTTACAGTCAAAATTCTTAGTTCTTTATACAACTTTTTAAAATCTAAAAAATCATTATGTTGAAGAGGATGCACTATGTAGGGTTGTTTATGGCGTGCTAGATGGATGATAGGGTATAACTGTGATGGAATGAAAAGATCACCCGCACGTGAGAGGGCAGTTGATATTGCACTATGAGCAGAATCACCCTCATTCTGTCCATGAAACGGTTTAAAGAAGTATAGTGAAATTTCTTCTACATTCGAGAAATGGGCTACTGCATACGAAAGCATTGTGGCGATGATCGAATTCTTATTTTGGCCGCTGCATCCGTCTGAAAACAAAGCGACTGATTTTTTAGCACATTTTTGATCAGAGACGTATTTTTGTAGGGCTTTATATACACATGAACTTATTTCCGAGGCTCCTCTTTGGCTACACAGCTCACTCCAAATAAAACAATGGCATTCCTTTGAAGCAATATCGTAAAACGTAAAGTTATAATTTGCTAAACGTCGCTTGTAAAACAATGCATTTTCTTTTGACTGTGGCAAATAGATTACTTGCTGAAGATCAAAACTTGCACAAAGAAAAGTATCGTTAGCCAAAGTATTCTCTTTAATGCCCTTTTTGATTTCTCTGACTTTCGTCTTTTCTGCAATATGTTTATTGTACTTGTCCTTTATCGTTTCTTTAAAAGCTTCATCTCTTTGTCTATAAGATGAACATAATGAGCACTGGTCCTTTTTGGCCCGATGAAAGGATAAATTCAAAGACCTAAACACCTTGCGATACAAATCAATTGAAGGTTTCTCTTCGTTTGGTCCTAATTCTTCAAGATACATGTTATACATCTTTGATACCGTTAATTCGGGGGAAGGTGTTCCTTGCTAGAACTGGCACGACAGTAGTGAGATTCTACTTTGGGAAATCTATGAATATGATTATAAATGCCAGCTCGAGTGTTTATGTCTCGTTCAATAACCTTAGTTGACTGTCTACCACCTCTTTTTTCCTCTTCTATTACTCCACTTGAAGTTAATTTTGTCAGGGCAGTTCTCATTGTTTTTTCTGATATCCCCAAGGTATGCAAAAATAATGTTTTGCATACTCGATACCTTTTATGGTTTAACGTTAAGTAATATCTGCGGCTTTTTTGTCGTCGAGACTTCCTTGTTGGTAGTTTTAGTGGCCGTGTCCAGAACTTCAATATGGCGTGGGAATAAATTCGCGTTGGCGCGTCAAATTCCCTAAGTTTGTAAACATTGTAAATAATTCCATTCTTTGTTCTTCACTAAATAAGCAGCAGTCACGCATCTGCTTTTTGCAATTATTACTGTTGCATCTTTGGTTCAGATTCCGAGCCGGTACAATTGCTCCTGTCTTTGTGCTGCTATATTTTTTTCCCATGGCCCTGAGTTCTTTTGCTAATTTAAACTTGTTGACTCTGGACTTCTTTAATATGGTCTCATATTCTTTGCTTTCACCTTCTACAATGAAATCCCCTGGTTTGTTTTGTTGCACAAAGATTGTTCAGAAAAATTAATTGATAATAAACGTAGGTTTAAATACGTTTTGCGTCGGTGGTGATTTTGCAATAATTTTACTGTTTGTATGGAATTTTTGTGGGACCATTTGTCTAGATTGTATGTTAATTGGTTGTGATGGGAAATTTGACTTTTGTGTTTTAAATTGAAATTTTTTATTTTTAAATTGATTTGGAATTTGAAAAAAAAATGGAATATAACCTACAGTTTGTCGTGGCATAAAGTTATATTATGGTTGTTTAATTTAATAATAATAATATTATTATATTCATCCTTTAAGACATTTACAATGTATAGAACAAGTCATAAAACAGATATAACACAACAAACAAATACTAACAAATCACATATTATTGTCTAAAATATATTCTTCAATGCTAATAGCTAATAGCATTTGGCAATCAGAACTTCTTTGATGGTCTTCTTAAATAAAAAATTATTCAAAGATTTATAATTTCTGGGAAGCTTATTATAGAGTTTCAATCAGCAATAGCTAGAAGACATTTCATATCTTTTTGTTTTTTGTTTTGATACACTGAAAAAATCACAGTGACGAGTTGAATAATCATGAAGATTACCATTTTTTATAAAACGATGAATGTTTTCCTTAATATAAATTAGTAATTTATATATATATATATATATATATATATATATATATATATATATATATATATATATATATATATATATATATATATATAGATGCACGGTAGAGTTAATAGTTTATTATTGATTATTGCATTTCTGCATGTTTCACTAGGTTTAATATTAAATATATTTCTAATAATTCGTTTTTGTATTATGAAAATTCTGGTACTATTGACTGCGTTACCCCAGAGAATAACATATAATATATAAAAGATGACTATAAATCAAGCTATAGTACACATTTAATAATGCGCATAAGGGCATGGACTTGCTTGCTTAGCATATCTATATGTATGGACCATTTCAGTTGACAGTCAATATGAATCCCCAAAAATTTTGTATTATCAATGGATTCCAAGATGGTGTTATCAACATTGAGATATAATTTCCTGTCTAAACCACTGAGATCGAAAATAAATTACTTCTATTTTATCAAGGTTGACAATAAGTGTGTTAGACTTACACCAGATGACAAAAAATATCACAAAATTCTGACACAATTCTGAGACCACAAGGGATGTGTCATCCGTGAATAATGTTAAATTAGATGCCTCAATAAAATTTGGCAAGTCGTTGACATACAACAACAAAATTAGTGGCCCCAGTACCGATCCCTGAGGTACCTCCATATTAACATTGTGACTGTCAGAGATAGTATTATCAACACTTACAACCATAGTCCTGTCAGAGAGATAATTGACTATCCAATTTAAAAATACTCCTCTGAATCCAATTCTATATAATTTATCTTAAATAAAACAAGTGTTAAGTCAGTCAAAAGCTCGAGTTAAATCGAAAAAAGACCAGCCACACATTTTCTATCATCCAGCAGCGTATAAACGCACTCAGTGAAACTACACACAGCTGACTGTGTAGATTTAGCCCTTCTAAAGCCATGTAGGCTGTTTGTCATAATACCAAACCTATCCAAGAAAGTAACCATTTTATTGAAGATAACTCTTTCAAATACTTTTGAAAAGACGGTTAGCAGTGATAGGTCTATAATTGGCTATATCCTCAGGATATATTTTTTTAAAGATGGGTATGACCAATGCTTTCTTCAGGGCCCCGGATTTGTAGTGATAGTATTATTGGTTTCTGATAATCTGATCTACCTGCATCATTTGAATTTTAAAAAGATTTACTCTAGTTAGAACAATTTTCTTTTTCAACAATTTTACTTATACCAGTTTCTAATGTATCAACTTGTTGAACTGTAATCATAAATTGTAACATAGGATTTAAAGATCTAGTCAATGCATCAATCATCAAGGCCAATTGTTCATAATGCTTAGCATAAAATTCTTTTTTAGTGTGTCTTTTTTTAATGAATGAATTAATTAATAAATTACGCAATTCTAGGCATTCTAAACCAAAACTGTGATAATTTTCATTTTTAGAAATTTTTTGATTGAATAAATCATGCTCTAGGCATTTTATATTTATTTAAACCAATTAGAAATTATTTATTAAATATGTAAAAATCACATTCGTTGTCTGTCGGACAGCTATGAACACATTTTCCAGAAGACCAGACAGATCGTTCTGAAGAAATTCAAGATATTGCAAACTATTCATTCGATGAGGCAATATGAATAATCCAATTAAACGATCGTCAACGATTCCTATAAACCGTTCAACGAAAGACGATGTTGAAGTGATTTCGTTGCGTGCGGATTCTCTATCGCCCAGATGTGTGTGTTGTGAATATTTTATATCCCATTTCGGATAAATCAAGCTTCATCTGTAACTAATACATCAGCAGTAAACCGTGAATTTTTATTATTTTTTTATAATAACCTCTCACAAAATCTGAGTCGTAATAGAAAATTTGCTGGTACTAGTGCTTAAACACGCTGCACATGATACAGATATAACTGTCCCTCACGCAGTATGCGCCATACTGTTGATTGGGATATTCCAGGAATCTGTTTAGCGATCTGAATTGTACTTATGCGGTGATTTTGATATACGATATTCAACACATCTTGTTCAGCCACCCAATACGTAGCGACCGTCCAGGATCCCCATCTCGTCCACGATTTGTACGTAAATTACCACTATCACAACCGCGTTGAACCACTGCCGTAAAAGTTGCATGACTTGGAGCATGTGGATCTGGAAATCGTTCTTCATACACATGAGAAGCTTCTAATACATTTTTCCTCACTTCACCATAAATCAAAATCATATCCATCAACTCACTATTACCATATACATGACCCATTTTAAAAATCAATCCACTACATACACTCACAATGAATAATTTTCATCACTACTGAATTTTTGCATTGTTCTAACAAATATTCCACTCCAACTATTATCGGTATCAATACTGCGATGTGGTTTAACAATCGTTACATCATCATACCTGTATGTAACGTTATTTAGTCTCTTGGTGGGGAAATTATTCATTGAAGTCCGTAGATCAATTTCTACAAAATGTGGCTAGTTAAAAAATAATTGGAGGAGTGAGAATTATTTCTATCCTAGAATCCCATCAAGGGGACAGTTCATGTTAATAACTATTTTGTTAAAAAAAGAATTAGCTAACATTAATGCTTTATTAGAAATTCATCAGGGACACTATAATTTACCTTAAATTAAAAATGATCCATAAACGTTTTCCAAACAATGCTATTGAAACAAATCAACTTGAGCAAGAATTTTTTAACATTTCACAATTCCAGAAAAGTAGTAGGTGTTATCGACTGTACGCATACAAGAATTCATTCTCCAGATAAGTAAAATGGTACCAGAAGTAGATACAATCTACTGAAATTTCTTCTGCTACCCTCAACTTTCCTGGATGACTTTGTTTCTTTTACTGTGTTTAACAGCCTCATGTTCTGACATATTTTAATCAATTTCCAATAATGTGTGTGATGTTCATTTCTTTCCTCGTCTGTAAACATTTCTGTACATTTTTTCTTTTTTATTTACAATAACAGTGATCTTTCGCATTCAACAGTGAATGAGGTAATTTATTTTTTAATTGCTGTTCACAGGACGTTCCAGGCCTTTTTGCTTTAACAACATTGTTCGTATTTTCCGTTTGATTTTCAGATACAGAATGTTCTTCTTCTAAAACACATTTTTTATCTAAATTCTTTATTATTTTGTTTAATTTGGGTCTCGATCTTGATCAACCTTGTCATTAGAATCAATAACCATACTGTTACTCTAAAAAATACATTCATTTTATTTATTACATACATACAAATAATTAAAAAAAAAACTTATGAAAGAATATACTTGTTTGGCAACCGGTTGATTTATTTCTTTATCTGCATTAACTTCTTTACCTTCTTCCGACCTAGGGCGCTAACAAATTTAAAGAGAAATAGAGACATTAATGATGGATGGCATCTGTCCACGGGAGCGATGGTGGTGGCTGGGGGTGGTCGTCAATGACCAGAGGGTGTCGTATAAGAAGTGGGCAGGGTGCTGGAAGGTGTTAGGAGTCCAGGTGAGTAATGAAGTAGAGGTGTCCACGTGCAGGCATCGCGAATTGTGTATTTGCTTTGTGTGTTGTTTGTTAGCGGTCTGCAGATAATGAGTTATTTTGGTGTGATCTATTAACCTTAATTTTGAAATTAAAATAATTGGTAATTTTATTGTAAGGAAATGGATTTGAAATTAATGTAGTTAAAGTAAAATATGCGTATTTGCATCGAATTGTTTGTTAGCAATATGTGGATAAGGAGTTATTTTGGTGTGATCTTTTGATCTTTTTATGTAGAGGTTTGGACTTGGGAAATAATAAATAACAGACACATGTTAAATTATAATTTTAATACTCTCTGTACTTTACATTTAAATAATTTTTGATACAATTATAAAATAGACTATTTAAAATATTTAAAATCCAGAATGTTTATTATAATGTTCTTTTTTCATGATTTCTTCGTAGAGACATTTAACACATCGACGATCGGGAATATCAGTCTCGCTTTTACATTCTGGACATACATATTTGACTGGTATAGACATTGTAATAGACGAAGTGCAAGTTGACTAACAAATGTTGAAATTGTTTAATATATTTACTTATATTAAATAATCATATAAAAAAATCAAGTAATTTTTACATAATATATATTATATATTGTTGAAGAGATAATAAAGATAAATTTTAATAAATATATTTATTCACTATCACTATCATTTTTTACAAATATTTTATCATATATCCTACATTTAGGTAAAAAATATTCAACATCTTCAAGATATGATCTGTACCCAAGTTTAATTAAATTTTCACAAAAAGTTACAATAGAAATCTTATTTTCCAAATATAATTCACAATAATCGTGACATAAATCTAATTTTTCTAAAGTTTCTTTGATGTCACTTTCTTGCATGGAATAAAACAAGCCTGGTGAGTAAAGAACATCATGTGACATTTCAAATTTTTTATCCCAAATTCTTGATTGTAACCTTTTCACAGATGTTTCTAAATCTTCTGCAATTGACCAGTGTTGTTGACTCTGTGCTACCCACATTTTATTTTATTTTATTCTTTATAAAAATAATTGGTTTGTATTTAACCGTTTCACCTCTTGAAGACAACTAGAATAATTCCATTCGAGTTCGCGAATCTTTTTATCCGTATCGTTATTACTGTACATGGAGGTGGTAAAAGCGGGGATATTGTTGTAGTTGAATGCAATTGGTTTTGATCATATTTACTAGCCCAAAGACCAGCTTCATATTTAAAACTGGAACTGATTGTAATACATGTTGCTGTCACTTCGTAATTGCACAACTTCATTGGTTACATTATCCAATAAAACCTTTTTAGAATCACATTTCTGATTGTTAACAGAAACTGATTTATTTTAACGGTAATTAAGTAAATCATTTAAATACTTTTTAGTATTTTCAATTAATAATTCTCTGGTATTATTTAAAGATACTTAACAGGTTTCTAGTTCTTCCTTATTGAAAAAAAACAGCTTTCATTTTGTTTGATGTCACTAGTGTTAGGTTTGTTAGGAATTATAGAATTTTCATTTTGTTTGACATTAATTATATTAAGTTCAGGTAGAGAAGTATCTCTTGAAACGTTCATCACAGTTTTGTCATTATATTCCGAAAATCAGGATGTTTAGTTAACAAATTATTGAAAGCAAGCTGTACGTAAGAATTATTTTATGTTCCATGCCATATATTAACAGTACCATTATGAGGTATATAATGAGAATCTATTTCATCATTTTTATTGTTTTTAAAATATGTGTAATTATAAAAATAATAATCTTAAACTGAAGGTTAAGAGTACACGTTGCCATTGTGGTAGCAATAATCTCCCAGTCATTTAATTAAGCTTTATTTATTACCCAATTTGTTTGCGAATGTATTAGTGACGTCAACTATAATTGAAAAATACTGAGCTCGACTAATATATAAATACCAGACGAGAAATTTAATCTACACATTACTTATCCAACCAAAATGAGTACCACCGCGCAAAATATAGAAAAAGAATCATGGTATGATAATTATCCCACGTATAATCCGTTAGAAAATATTGAACAAAAATTGATAATATGGACGTCGTATCCTGTTATTAAAAAATCTAAAAAGGTGAAGAGGGCCTTTAAAATGGCGGAGAGAGAGAGAGAGAGGCTGCATTGCCTAGAAAAAGAAAGGGATGAAAATGAAAAATTGAAGATGGAAAAAGGAAGAAAAACACCATTGTAATTATTAATATTAGATTTTATATATTTAATTATGCTATTGTATATTTTAATTAAAAATAAAACCTATATATATATATATATATATATATATATATATATATATATGCATGTCATTCCTGCACTTTGGGTACGTTTATAACTTATACAACTTATACAGATTGTATAAGAAGTATAAGTTATACGTACTCAAAGTGTATAATAAAATTAAATTAAAATGCAAAAATTCGTTAAACCATGTTGAAAAAATATATAAATTGAAATTTTTTCGTAACTTTTAATACCGGAAAACTTTTCCTAATGATGGTTTTCCGAAAGAACAAAAATAAAAGTAGTTTACTCTTATGACATTTTCATATTTTTTTAGTTTTCTGGACACCCTGTACATAAAATGTTAACTTTCTCATTGCAATCTTATTTTAAATACAGTAAAACTTTTGTGCTTCTTTTGTAAAATGTAAAATAAAACAGTTTTTACTTTCATGCACTCTAACAGTGGACACATTTTTTTTGTAAATAATCATTATGTCAATTTTTAACTTTTAATTCCGAATAAGTTTAAGTTTACTTTGTGACACTTTTCCGAAAGGGCAAATATAAAGGCAAGTTACTTCTACGTTTTAATACTTTTTAATTTTTGGCCAAAATTTCCTAAGCGAGTACCGGATTTTGCGAATTTAAAATCATGGTACTTTTTATTTAAAAAACAGGCAGAGTTGAATCCCACGAGGTTATGTTTCAAATTTCAATTTTTTTTGTCATTTACCTACTTCTACATGTGTCGTTTCACCTATCCGGGGACATATTGTATATTATGAGAATACAGATATCGTCGCCTCAGAGCAACAGTAGAACATGTCAAAAATATCGATTCTGAGGAAACTGCGATTAAAGATTTAACTGAAATTCAGTTTCTAATAATTTCATCATTTTTTGTTGAACTTACACAAATTTTGGGTTACTTTCATAGATTTTCAAGCTTTATAAGAATATGCTAATTAATAAAAAAATAAAAGAAAAATAGCTAGAAAAATGTTACTTTAACCTACTGTTGCTCCAAAGAATAATTAATTTCCATACAGTATCTTCGTGTTTTTGTTAGATATCTTAGTGTATCCCTAAATACTGTGTATTTAATATTGTATCTGTCAATCATTACTGCCAAAGTAATATACATTTATTTTTAAACTATTTGAGTACATTTAGATAAGCAAAATGAAAAAATATTTTCCTTACCTATCTAAATGATGAAATTATTTGTAATTTTTTGTAGCCTTACCTACTATAATAAAAGAGCAAATTTTAGCAAAATTTATTTTTCTAAACACAGTGACAAAAGTACAAGAGACATAAGAAAATTATGTCAAAAAACAAAGACATGGTGGTTTTAAAAAAATTAACATAAAAGTATAAAAATTAGTCAGAATCATAATTGCTAGTTCTAGATGATGCTGCCAGTGACAAAAAAAATTATGGTGTTTCCTTGGTATTAGTTTATCGTTACACAAACTAAGCAGGTCGTTTTTTTTATTAATAGGTATTGGTGGTGCACTGTCGTATGCAGGAACTAAAGTTAGATTTACACGTTGTGTTCTCGTTTTTTTCCTAATGTTTATAATATTAAATTCTTCTTGATTGTATGAAGTCTTGTAGAAAATTTTACTAGGTTCATCTTTCTTCACTTTAACTATTTTAATATCAAATAGAACCTTTTCGCCATTTTCATTTACATTAAAGTTTGATCCCATTGTTTTGCTTAATTTTTTCCAATCAACGAAATCTTCAGTTGACATCTCTTTAACTTCATATGGCTTTCCTTTCATTTTAGCTGATTTAGCAATAGTTATAAGTTCAGATGGAACATAAATTGGACCATTTTTAAGTACTCGTGCTCTTTCCTTTTCAATGCAAGAATGCATTGAATCTCCTTCGTTTTCCGTATGGCCAATGATTAAATATTTATGTATAATCTCCTGTATGTCATAATTTTCTACAGTGTATAAATACATAGTCATCAGAAATTTATTTTTGTTTTGTGCTGTGTATCACTATAGAAAACAATTTTTTTCCAATGCCATATTTTTTTAGATACTCAAAAACGCATGTAGCTATTTCATTGGCCCCTCGTTTGGCCTCCCCCTCATGCCACATGTAACAAAAACCTAATTTTTCTGGTATGTTAAACATTGTAAAATTAAAAACATTTAGTTTACTTTTGTAGTAAAATGTTGATACGTTTCCATTAGGCAACGGCGTCACAGCCTGTAAATCATAAACGGAACACAAATCTTTCTTTGGTTTAAAAAATCCCAAATTAAATTTTGTATTGAAAATATGTGTATAAAAATGATGTTTTACGAAAGACTTGCCATTTTGTATACACTGATCCTTGTACAACCTGTACACATGATGCTTAAATTAAGTGATCCTTCTAAGAACTCTCGTGTTGTGGTAGACCTACAATAATGTGACTCTGTTTTGGGGAAACTATTTATATGTTGAATTACCCCCGCAATTATGTTTTCATCCATTTTATTAGCTCTGTTTAAATGTGTGCCCCTTTTTTCTTTTTCCAAAAATCCAAACTCGTTTATTTTTTTCAATACAGTATCAATAGCGCAATTAGAAATGTTTAACGTATTTTTAAAGAATAATTTACATACCCTAACTTTTTGGTCATTAATATTAAAAAAATATGCACATGTAAAGGTTTTTTTCTTGTAATGCTTATCGGGTTTATTAAGCATTTTTTCAATATGTCTAGACAAATACTCTCTTTGGAGGGACCTGTCAGCAAGCTGGTAATATGCATTGAACAACTCTTGCCTGTTATTTTCGTTAACTTTCTCAGAACATTTAAATAAACAGGATTCTCCACAAGCTCGTAGTACAGATTTAGCTTTATGTACCTTTCCTAATCTCGAAACATATTCCTGACCAGAATTAATTTTTTGTTTTTTTACGTTTCTTTTCCATAAAGCCTTATTTTTGAATCACTTCCTGCTTTTTCGGCGTTCAATGTTGTTCTTTATTTCCTCTACTTTTTCACTGTTATTATTCTCAACCTCTTTACTTTCCATTTCATCACCGCTTGCTTCTGCTATACTACTACCATTTGATGAGTTTTTCATTTCTTCATCAACAGGTAGAAAATCTGGATCTTGCACGCTATCGTCCGCTGAAAAATCACTTGCGCTTTCCTCCAAATTATGTTTGACATTATTTGACTCTTTATTGGTTTCAATTATTTGACTTTGAAAAAGGGGCATTGCTACAAGTTCCTGCAGTTCACTGTCTCTTACTTCTTCTAGTAGCAGATCTGGTTGGCTAACCACAGTCAATATGTTATTAGCTGGCATTGGGCAAAATGAAAATGGCAACTCATCTTTATTAAAAGTTTGGTTTTCAAGCCATTTTCCTATACTTTGATTTTTTTGAAGATCTTCATTATATAAACTTGAAGTAGTCCCCTCGATCCCAATTTGACTTTCTTGAAGACCGCTATCATACTTATGCAAACTTGACGTAGATACCTGGGTCTCAATTTCAAAAACTAAAAACAATACACTTGAATAATTATATATAGAGAAATAGAAATTTGATTTTAAAAGTATTGTAATATTTTCTTTTAACGTTGCAACACCGCAATGTAATATTGACTGACTACAATCAAAAATTTTCACAGATGTTATTAAAAACACCTAAACGTTTTTATCTAACGGTAAAAATGCATTGTCAAAAAGTTAAATTTTAACATTGTACATTAAGCATAATTTAGAGATCAACTAATTTAATTTCTGAATCAACAAAATAGTAATTATTGATGTAAAACTTTTGTGGGTGAAACCGCCGCTAAAACGAAACCTGTACATGTAAATACAATAATAATATTTTACTTACCGTTTTCTTTGTCTTGCTCTTTCTCTCTATTTTTATTGTTTTTCGCCAAATAAACTAAATATTGACTTCTACTAGATACGTTACATTTTCGCTCAATTAGAATTTTCGGTTTATTCATTTTCAGACAAAAATGAATCAATAACAACAACAACAGTAATTATAGGTTAGGTGACTGACAAGAATGCTCAAGATATGTTTTGCGTCTGCGCAATAATTTTAACGGAACACTAAGATATGTATATTGTAACTTACTGTTGCAATATTTGCGATCGGTATTAGCAGAAGAAAAATAGCGGAATACCAGGATATGTGTGTTATCCTAGTGTTACATTCTGTACGTATATTACATTTTAAGTTGATAACCACTTAGCATTTTAGAATTATTATTATTATTATTATTACAATATGGAAAAGGGCAGAGATTTTTATAACCTATTATGCCCAAAAAACAAAGAAACTACAATATATATCAAATTATACAATGACGTACAACATTTACAATAATATAATTACATTGTGTTTGTTCACGATTATAATTAAACATAAAAACATTAATAAAGTCTTAATTGGAAAATAAATAAGCATCTAATCGGTTCTTAAAAATGTTCACAGATGGTGCAGTGACAATCGATACTGGTAAATTGTTCCAGGCGGTGAATATTCTGTTTCTCAGGAAAAATTGTCTTGTCCTGGATTTGAAATTTTCTTTTTTTAATTTTAATTCATGGCCCCGTAATCGGCAGTCTGTGTTAAGTGTATACAGAAAAGACAGATTTCCAAAATTGTATCTTAAGACCTTAAAAGTTAGAATTAAGTCACCCCGAAGACGGCGCTGTTGAAAATCAGTAACCTTGGCCATTGACAAACGTTCAGTATATGAGGGCCTCAACCGTCCAAATGAAAGCCTTGTTGCTGCACGTTGAACATTCTCTAATAAATTTTGATCACGGATGAGATCGGGGCACCACACTGGACCGGCGTATTCAAGAATTGGCCGCACATAAGTTGTATATAATTTACAAGAGGTTTCAAAAGATATATGGAAAAACGTCTTACGAAATAAAAATAGTCTGGTATTAGCGCGTTTACACACTGAGTTGATATGGTCTGACCATGATAATTTAGAGTTTACTATAACACCTAAATCGTTGTGTGTTGACACTGTGCTGATCAGTTGCTTATTTAAGTGATATGATAGGAGAGGATTGTTCTTGCCAAGATGAAGCACTACACATTTAGATATATTTAATGGAAGAAGCCAATCACTACACCAGTTATTTATAGAAGTTAAATCATTTTGAAGAGACTGATGGTGAATGATGGGGTTAGCGTATATCTTGGTGTCATCCGCATAAAAAGATGTTTTGTTTCCGAGGAGATGTTGGATGTCACTGGAGTAAATGAGGAAAAGCAGAGGACCTAGTACAGAACCTAGTGGGACACCGCTCGTAACCGGTCTTTCTTCAAAATATACATCGCCTACTCTAACTTTGAAAAATCTGCCAGATAAGAAGTTTCCAATCCATCGGTTCAGGTCTCCTCGAATTCCTAGGTGTTCAAGTTTGTGTAAGAGTCTTCTTATCGGCACCCTGTCAAATGCTTTCGAGAAGTCCAGATTAATGATATCTACTGGATTATTCATATCTAAAGATAATGACCAGTCATTAACACAGTGTAGCAAATTAGTTAAAGTTGATCTGCCCGGAACAAAACCATGCTGCTGGTCCGGTACGATGTGCTCCCGTAAAAGAAACTCAGTTATAGATTCAGCAATTACGGATTCCATAATTTTGCAGGCAATGGGAAGTAAACTTATGGGACGATAATTATTGGGATCTAGCTTATCTCCCTTTTTGTAAATTGGAGTGATGGATGCCGACTTCCAAACTGATGGGACATGTCCTTGTAAGAAAGATTGTGACATTATCATGGATAGCGGTAGAGTAATGTTGTCGGCACATTGTTTAAAGAAGAAAGGAGAGAACCCATCCAGGCCGGGAGAAGAAAACTTCCGAAGTTTTAATATATGTTTTTTAATTAACTGTGGAGGAAATTCTATTCTGTCTAGAGTGGACATCACACGAGGGCACAAAATAGCAGGAAGTTTATCATTGATAGGTTCATTAGTGAAAACTTTCGAAAATGTGATAGCCAGAGCCTCTGAAGTTTCTTTATTAGTACCACATAAAGTTCCATTTTCATTAGTGAGAAGGGGTATGGAAACTTTAGAAATCAGTGACGAACGGACAAATTTAAACAGCTTTTTGTAATTGCCACTATTTACAATGGAGTTCTCATAAGCTTTTCTTGAAATACCGTGAAGTGGGGTGACTTTGATCAAAATTGAAATTTATTATGCTGTATTTTCTTTAATTTTGTAACTCCAGTGTTTAAAAAAATATGGGGAGATTTGGATAGGTGCTTTCTTTCGAATTACGAAGTAAAACTGAATTTAAATGTAATACCTAAGTTAGAAAAAAATTAAAACGGGGTGATCAAAGTTAAACTCTGAGTGGGGCTACTTTGATCGCTTCTCGTATTTTAATGAATCGATTAAAGTAACTCCATAGTTATACCTCAAAACTATATTTTTTTTGTTTTACAGTAGTTTGGAAACTTAAAGAAGCAAAAAAGAAACGTTTTTTAATGATTTTATTGATATTAACTGTAGTGTAAATATAAAATATAGTAAAAAATGTAGAAACAAAACAACATAACTGAAAAATAAGACAGTTTACAACATATTTATTAATTCTAACTTAAAATATGATCACAGTAGTAAGAAATAACGAAAAAAATAACAAATATTTAAGCTTCTTTTACATTAATAGGCTTATCAAACACGTAAGTTGTCTTACTGTTTTCTTTGACGAGTATTGGGCAAGGAAGAATTTGTATAATGTCATTTGCATCTATGAAGAAGACGTCATCTTCAATGCATCGATATTTAGTTTTCGTATAACACGACTTCATACCCAAAACTTTTATATTATTTTCATTTTCAATTTCCGTGACGTGACAAACATATTTGTAAACTTGTTTTCCACGTCTGCCTATAACCTGTGTCAAGACATAGTCATCACCCTTAAGTGATTTATAGTCAAAGCTGCCTGGTGACGTGGTTTGAATGTCCTGCGATGTACTGGGAGCTTCCCGAGCTTTGTCAGAGGACCCACAACTTCCAGTTTGTGCAGATGGATTGTCGACATCATCTTCATTTTCATCTTCATCTGAAATTTCACTTTCACTCGATGATGGAGCTGTAATACTTTTTCCTGGTTCCACCCGAATTTTAGTTCTTTTAGAGCGAGATGTTGGGGGCTGAACGACTCTCTTGCTCTCTAAGTATCGAACAAGTGTATCACTTACAGCCTCTTCTACATTTGAATTTGCTTCAGTGGTTGAAGGCAATTTTTTTAAAACTTCATTCTTGTCAAATGGCACAATTCCTGTGGCTCTGAATCCATTTTTCAGATTTTTTTCAATCCTTCCAGTAGTTCCATTCATTTCAATTAACGTTTCTTTTAATACTCGCGGAAAGGATTCTTTTGGAATTGGTCCACTTCTAGGATGTACTTCCTTCCATTCTAAAAGCTTTTTTCGCCAAGCCATTTTCATTGGGCCGAAAAATGCCACATCCAATGGCTGGCAAAGGTGCGTAGCATTTGGTGGCAAGCAAATGAATGCAATTTGATTGTCCTCACAAGATTTTAAAACGGTTGTATTAATATGGGCTGCAAGATTATCACCTATAAGTATTTTCTGACCATTCAAGCGTTTTGCATGAGGCAAAAATGTCAGCATAAACCAGTCCTCAAACGTTTGCGCATCCAACCACCCATGTTTTGTTCGTGCATAACGTGTTCCACGTGAACAACATGGTGCTTCGCAGCAAGGTGAACCTTTTGGTCCATTTTGACACCATTTGTCCCAAATGCAGTCACTTTTATAAATAATATAGGGTGGTAGCAGCACGCCACTTGCCGATCCACATACCATAATTGAAGTAGCAGACTTTGAAAAATTCACAATCCTCTCCGGGTATTTGACACCCCTTCTATAAATTCCCTTAAGTCTACCGGGATCGTCACACAGGTTGGACTCATCGTAGTTAAAAATATGCGATGGTGGAATGTCACGTATTGTTTCTTCTAAGTTGTCGAAATATTGTCCAAGGATTTCTACACTTAAGCATGCTCGTGCCCGCTTAATATTCGCACTTAAGCGTTGTGCGGCCGCAGATTTGTGCCTCTTCAACAGTGAATACACCATATCTTTTCCAGGTAAATTGTTTTTAAATTTTGTGACAGTTTTTCCTCTTGAATCCAAATAATTCTTAATAAAAAATCTAACGTCTTGTATGTTTAAGGGAAACCCCCAATCTCCGCATTTTACGACAGATTCTATTATTACTTTTTCTTCTTGGCATGAAAGTGCAGTTTGCCCGCCGTAATTTCTTGAATGCTTGCCGTGAAATCTATTATAGAGAGTTCCAAAACTGATATTATATTGCCTGGAAGCTTCACGAATGCTTAATTGATTTTCTGCAATTTTGGTTAACGCCTTTTCTAAGCTTTCAGGTGAAAAATTTGAATAGGGCCGAGTTCCTAAAGGTTTTTTATAGTTACGCACCATTGTTTATTCTGTAAACAAAGAAAATTAAAATATAATTTGAAAACAAATTTTAACCTAATACAGTAAATATACCATTAAATTTGTTATATAATATATAAATAATGTAGTCTCACTGTGCCTACATTTTAAACTGTTACCACTCAAAACAGTTCAGGTGATCAATGTGACCCCTTCACAGAAAACACCTGTTAACAGCTGATATATTGTAAAATTTTGTCTGGTTTGTGGGATACTGTTTGTGTGACTAATAACTACAACTGCCTATAATAGTTGTTGACCTTCAAAAGAAATCGTTTCGGAGAAATACTTACATTTATTTCACTCTCAAAAAAAACACCAAAATATTGCCTCCCCAACTTAACCCAACCACGCTTTTAACATAAATTTTAAGGTTATGAAGAGCGTCTGTGATTGTAGGTTACTGCCTTCAGAAACATCTCCTGTATTCACGCCGCTTTCATATAACTTCTTCTTGACGACAGATGGCACTATAGATTAAGACTACGCGACGATCAAAGTCACCTCACGAGTAGAAAGTCACCCCATTCTACGGTAATTAAATGTTTCTTGAGAGTGTTAGAAAATCGACGATGAGCTAAATAGTCCTGTATATCTTTGGAACGTTTGTATTTCCTCCAGAGGTTTCTTTTGTGTCTGACCATATGTGAGGATTTCCAATTAATCCAAGGTTTTAAATAGTTCTTATATACAGTTTTCAGTTGTGTATTCTCAGAGATGCAGGTGCCAGTAATTTGATAAAATTTTTCCAGAGTTGCTTCAACATTCGGCGATTCACTAAATAACAAGTCCCAATCCAAATAAGAAAGTTCTTGATTGACTTTAGCAAAGTCTGTGAATTTATGGGTGTAAAAGTTACTTCTTGCACCAGACAGTTCTAGAGTGAATTGAATGTGGGCTGTTATAATTGAGTGGTCAGATTTACCAATAGGTGAGCCAACTTCTAAATTAGATATGAGCTGTTCATCATTTGTTAAGACAAGATCAAGGGTTGAAGGTTCATTATGAATACGATATCGAGTAGGTTCGTTTATTAGTTGAACTAAATTGGAATGCGATAAAAAATCCATAAATAGATTTTTAGAGTTTATTACATCAGAAATATGTGATATTGGCCAAATTATATAAGGAAAATTAAAGTCTCCAGTAATGATTAAATTGTTGTAGATAGAAAGTTGATTCAATTTTTCCAGCATAATTAGATCATCTTCCATAACGGAGTTAGGAGGACGATAAACACAAGCAACAGTAAGACAGAAATTATTTTTAGTGAGCCTCAAACAAAGAAAGTCAATATTAGGTACTTGATAATCAACAACGGAGACAGATAAACATGAAACAATGTCATCAATTAAGTAAATACATACTCCACCCCCATTTCGAAGAGGTCTATCTGCTCTATATATAGTGTAACCAGGAATATTTATAATACTATCAGGAAGCGCAGGTTTGAGCCAACTTTCACTGATAAAAATTATATGAGGCGTCACCATCTGAATAACAGACAGTAGCTCATCAAATTTGGATGTAAGAGAACATATATTAGTATAAAGAAAAATCCAATCATTAAAATGAGAACTACTTATTTTGTTTGCGAAACTTCGTAATTTTGGGAACACCTTGAATATATTTAATTGTAATATCTTCTTCGCCATTATTTTTCCTGGATTCAAGTTCTTTTCTTAATTCCTTAAGTCTTTCCTGTTGGACTGGTGTTTTGTCATCAATTAAAGAGACATTCTTTGTGGCTCGATTTTCCAAAACCTTAGACTTATTTTTGAGAATAAATTTTGCTTCAGATTCAGAGGCCATAATAACTTTTATCATGCGAGAGAAACGTTGATTTGCTCTACCGATTCTATGAAAAGAAACAGGAATACTTTGCGAAGAGACAGTGTGCAGTATTTCCTTAATTTTGGCCAGATCATGATCTTTGCAAGAAGGAATATCCTCTTCAACTTCAGGCACTCCTCTAATTAAAACATTTCTAGAACGATTGATACGTTCTAGAGCTTCGTTGACTGTAGAATCGACAAATTCAACTGTGTTAAAAGACTCAACTGTAGATATTTTGTCGTTTAATTCAACCAATTTATTGTTTAAATCATCAATTTGTCTCTGAATATCAGTTTTAAAATTCAGAAGAATTTCCTTTAGCTCAGCGACACTTCCAAGATTTTGGCTGCAAGGATTGCAGACGATGCTCACCCCGCGTATTTTATGGCGGGTGATGCGATCGTCAGAAGATAGTTCTGTACAGGACAGGTGTATCGCTTTCTTACATCCATCGCACTGAAGTTTACTGCTACGCTCGGCGATCGGCTTCAAACAATTTGCACATGCGGGACCCATGGCTGTACTTTTTACTAACTATCAGGTACTGATAAGTGCGACCGTGAGAGTAATAACGGTTAAATATTGGCAAATGTACTCACAATATGTCTATATGTCCAGTTGCAGATGCACAACAAAACGGAAAAAAAATAAATAAATACTAGGCAACCACTACACTAAATTGTTTTGTTAAATTTTGATGTGAAATCTATCGGGTATTACCACTACAAATTTGAATTAAGACAGAGCGATAATTTACACGCCCTGTATCTCGAAAACGAAAGAAATTACGACCTATGTTTATATAAACTTTTTATTTATAAAGAGTAGGAGAGAGTGTTCCACAGTGAAACAGTTTTTTTATTTTTATATGCGAAAATATATCGGACCTTCAAAACTAGGTTTATAGGTCAATATATGGGGGTGAGTATACATTAAACTTGAATACAAATTATAAAAAATTCAAATAAATATAAAATTTTCAAATTAAGATTTTTTTTTTTTTTTAACCGTTTTTTTGGTCACTGTGAAACACTAGTGGGGGTAAAGTGAAACAACATTTAAAAATTAAGAAAAACATCAATTTTGTATTCACGAGGATACATAAAAATTACAAAACGACATTCTAAGCTTAAATAGAACTGAAAATAAACAAAAATGAATCTGGAATTAAACAATTCAGACATTATTATGTAATAGTAGATAAACATAGAAGATTAAACACTCCTGATTAACATCGAAATATGTTAAAGGTGATCGATGTTGCTAAAGCCTATTTCAAAAGAAAGCAAAGCCACTTAACGTTGGGTTTTTCCATGTTCATTTGGTTTTGGCAGGATCATTTTAATGGCACTCTCAGCAACGGTCGAGATGTCAGGCACTACTGGCGGAACAAATTTGTTAGCTACTATTGTATGCCTTCTATAAAAACTGACTTCTACGTCGCCATTTTCATCTTTATTTCCTGAGACTTGTCCGATGTAATAAACGCTTTTCTTAATTTTTTCTTGAATTTTGAACTCTACCAGTACAAAATCTCCAACCTCTGAGCAGCGCATAAGATCTTTGAAACCATTTGGATTAACTTCAGGAATCCAGTCCTCCATTTCTGAGTGAACGGACAATACTTCATCATCTTCATTAGATGATTCCACTAGTTTGTGTTTAGCGTTCTCCACGGCTTTGATTGTCGGTCTCTTCTTATTTTGTTCCTTCTCTTCTATAATATCTTTTTCTGGGGTATCCGTCGCGATCATACTTTTTCCCTTCCTTCTATTAATTTTACTTTTCCTTTCGGAATCCTTGAGATAACCTCTGAACTGTTCAGGTGAAATAAAACCTTGCTTTTGTTTGGGCTCTAATTTTTTTTTGACTTCATCGCATTCGCTTAATGCAGTCTCATCGACTTTAGAAGTTGAAGCTTCTTGCTCATCTACAGTAAATCGATCTGTGACAGCAGAAGTCATAAAATCACCCTCATTGAACACGTTTTTGTCAAATGAAAAAATCGCACTTCTCCTAAAGCCGGATTTTATGTTACTTGGCGTCATCGAGCGATCATAAGCGGTTCCAATGCATTCAGCAACTTGATATATAGTTATTGGCGTCCCTGGATATTGTAGTGAGCTTTGAAAGAGGCAAAAACACTTACATCCAAAGGTTGTAACCTATGGCTACAATGGGGTGGTAGAGTTAATATTGTAATACCATTCTCTCGAGCTTTGTCTATAGTAGCTAGAGAAATGTGGCTTTCATGGTTGTCTAATATCAAGAGCGTAGGATTTATTTTGCTCGATAATGTAAATTTAACAAAATTATCGATAACTTGTGGAAATATTTCGGAATACATTCACTCAGAAGTAGTAGCAAGACTCAATGTACCATGAGGAGCACCATTTATCATATGGGTTTTAAAATTCTTGCGTGGAAAAACCATCACTGGTGGCAGCACCGTTCCTAGAACATTAATTATGCAGCATGTAGTAACATTTTGCCCCCTTTCACCGCTTGTGTATTTATTCACCTGTTTAATTCCTTTTCCTGCAATATTTTTTTTTAGGATTTTGGACAGTTGTGGTTGATGTCTCGTCCAAATTATAAACTCTTGAACCGTCAGAGAAGTTTTCACTTCGGGAATAAACCGCCTCCAATTTGGTAAATAATGTTGATACATTATGCGGATTAAATGACGTCATTCTTGATAAGCTGCACCCCTCAAGAGAACGAATACTAATATTAGAATGACGTATCTTGAAACCCCTAAACCACTCCAAACCTGCCACTTTATTTTTTGCCCAGTTTTCTGGAATTTGAATTTTATTTCGTATGGCCATTTCGTAAGCATTCTATTACTGTCAAACCATAACCCATTCTTGACATGGTGAGAATATATTGCACCAATTTTTTTTCTTAGACTGTATCAAAAATCTGTCTAGAATTGTATTTAGGTGTAAGCCTTATTTGTTCAAGGGGATTTTGTTTTTGTTTCCTTGCATAGCGGAAAAGTGTTACAAAAGGAACACCTGTCTGTTCAGAAACTTTTCTTAGGGTTAAGCCACTATTATACAGGTTTATAGCATTTCTCATCACCTCTGGTGGTTAAACCAATAGCAGTCTTTCGTGTACGATTTCTTGCCATCTGCAGCAAAGAAATGAATGTAAGGCAATGCATGAGGCACTGTGAAACATATGTGAGGCAGACATGCTGGTCCACAGTAAAACAGTTATGTTTCACATGTATAACCTCAAACAAAAAAATCTGTTGCAACTAAACATGAAATAATTAAAGACATTAACAAAGCTACTTACATTGTAAAGTATCAGGGCTTACTGCCATAATATTAATCACTTAATATTATACGCGTCTAAACTTGAAATCGTCTTTGAAGGAGCAGGTGGAAAGTTACAACCACTTTTCTCGAATTGACTTGGTAACACTGGCTAAACCGCGGCCGGTATGATAACGTATTTTCGTTAGAAGAGCTCGAATGTTAGTTAACTTTTATTCACGAGATGGCGGCAGATGTATATTCGCTTGTTTTATTTTAAACCAGAATGTTTCATTGTGGAACATGTTTCACGGTGGAACACTCTCCCCTACTATCGACTGTAAAGTATTACCAAAAAAACTAACTCACCCTGTATAAGTGCTTTTAATATTTAATGCAAATTATTGTCAATCTGTCGACATAGGAAGGTTTTTACAGCCTCGGGTGTACGGTCTCTTTCAACAGCGGATGGTCTTCTTATGACATTCACTTAGCGATGGGTAGCTAGAATCCAATGAATGAGCTTCGATTAATGTACGTAACACCTCTTTCTCTGGTGTGGACCATCTTAAGCGCTGAGCTGAAATAAGAATGTTTGTTTAAGTTCCAGATTGTAATAATTGCGTTTTCCTGTAAAAGAATACAGACCTTTGTAGCTTTTTCCTCTATAATTTTTGCCGTTTGCCGTGTATTTCCATTGTCCTTGTATACATTTATTACCTTAGGATATTTTAAAGTATTGTTGTTATATATTTCATCATAAAAAAACCGCTCCGTCAATTCTTTTTCATGGGAAGACCATGATGTTTGTGTTTGTTTCATTCCTATAATAGAAATGAAATTCTTCAAATAAACTGTAGGGTGGTGGCTAATTATATGGAAAAACCCTGTACATGTTGGTTTAAGAGAAGACATAAAAAACGAAACAATTTATGTATTACAATGGACAGAAATACAAGTTTTTTAAAGTTAAATTTTTAGTGAACTCACCAAATATACTATCTAAATTTGTTTTTACTTTTTTGTGTTTTCCATGACTATCATCAGCCGACTCACTGCTTGGAATATAACATTCTTCATCAGTGTTAGAAGGGAGATATTCATCATCAGAGATTAACATTTTATTTTGTGCCGTATAATCCAAATTGCCGTTATTAAAGGAATTTTTCTCATAAGCAGAAATCATTTTTCCTTTTTCTGCTGGAAGTGATTTTTCGTTATTGTTGTGGAAAAATTTTCTAATAATTTTAACACTTTCGCAAAATCTTGCTCTTTTTGAGTCATCACATAAAAGTCCTTATGGATCTGTCGTTCATGTGACATAAAATCAGATAATTTATTTTCAAGCCGTTCATTAACATTATATACAACCGTTGCAGTGGCAATGTGCTGACGCAATAATCTAGTTCTTAATAAATTATGATTTTTTATTCCAGATTCTTCTGAAAAATTCCTAATCAAACTGCAAGCGTCAAACGTTTCTTGGGTGGATTTATTAGATGCTTTTCCAAATAAAAATTTGTTTTCTTTAGGAACACCTGCCCGGTCTCTGTGAGCTAAAATTAATTTTATAGCTTCAAATCCAAAGTCCCTGTTTATTAGTATTGCATTGTTTTTTCCTAGTTTGCCTGTGAATCGTACTCTTGCATATTTATATATTTCATCGTCATCTTCTAAAATTTCATAATGTGAAAAATCCTCAACTTCTATTCTTTGACATTCCCCTGGCCGTTTACGATTAAAAAATGCCAAAATAACAAGAGTATATTGAGCTATTAGTGACCAGTTCTCGATCGTAAATTTTTTCTTCAGTTTATCTGAATGAAACTTGACTTTATTTTCTAGTTAGTATCTAAAATTTTGAAACAATTTGGGATACCAACCAAACTGATTAGGCTATTGAAAATGACCTTAGAAAATACCGAATCCAAAGTACGAATAAAAGGTGAATGTTTTCGGAAGGCTTTCCTATTGATACAGGACTGAGACAAGGAGACCCACTCTCAACGCTTCTTTTTAATTTAGTACTAGAAAAGGTCATAAGAGATAGTCAGTTGAACAGAGAAGGACACATATTGTTTAAAAGTCATCAAATTGTAAGTTATGCAGATCACGTGGCTATTATTGCTAGAGATAGTAGGGAATTAGAAGAAGTAACGAGAAAACTTGTGAAGGAAGCACGTGAAGTGGGATTGCAGATAAATCAAGAGAAAAGTAAGCTTTTGAGAATAGAAGAACAAAAAAAGGATACCAATTTTAAATTGAGAACAGAGCATGGAGAGATGGAGTTTGAGGAAGTTCAAGAATATGTATACTCGCGTCAAGAATTCAGACGTCTTACGTCACGGCTGACGTTACACATTTGTTTTTATTGTCAACGTAATTTTCGATATTTGGTCGCGTTAAAAACAATAATTTTTTACAATTTAGTGCAATATATAATGCAAACTTTCAGTGTAGTATATAGTTTTATTACTATCAGTTGCAGTTTCTTAAATATTTTGATGAAAATATAGTGAATTATTCATTTGTTCGTATGACGTAAGTCGTCTGAATTCTTGACGCGAGTATATACAGATAGAGAAAATATTTAACCGATCATAGGGAGATTCTATTACATACATTTCAAATGCATGGGGTATTGGTGGGAAGATGACGCACGGTAGGGCGGGCTAGTCAGTACTCCCAGTACTCCCCTACTCTCCTACGCAACGTCGCGTACGAATACGAATACTGGTTTAGTCCGCCAAAATAGGGTACAGGCAAGCTTGGACGGCGATGCAGTGGAAGGGATTATTGTTAGCATTTCATATGATCGGTTAAATATTTTCCCTATCTGTATTTGGGGGCGCTAATAACAGCTAACTGTGATGAGGAACAAGAAATAAATAGGAGAATAATAAAAGCAAACAGAAGTTCGGCAGCAGTCAACCACTTACTGAAATCAAAAAATTTGTCCAGAGGAGTAAAATTTAGAATGTATAAAACAATTTTGAGACCGACAGCGCTGTATGGTAGTGAAACCTGGGTTCTCAATAAGAAGTCAAGAGAAAACCTTTTAAGGTGGGAAAGGAAAATCTTAAGGAGAATTCTAGGGGGTAAGAAGACGGAGGAAGGCTATGTAAGGAGAAATAATGAGGAAATATATGCAATGTATCTAGAACGTATGGAAGATGAAAGGGCAGTTAAAAAAATAGTAGGGAGTAAACCTAACTGCAAGAAAAAAAGAGGTAGACCGAGGAAGCGATGGAGAGAGGCAGTGGCAATAGATCTAAGGGAGAAAAATGTAACGGATTGGAAAAGAAAGGCGAAGGACAGAATGGAATGGAGGAGAATAACTCAGCTCTGGGCCTAAAAAGCCTGTAAACAGCTTTATATATATATATAGTATCTAAAATTAGCTATATCATCTATTTCTGGTAACTTGATCGTTTTTCTTCGGTTCTGTATTTTTTGTGTCGTATTTCCTTTTTTATTGACTGTAACACGAAAACGCATTTCCAAAAATTTGTTTACTCGTTTATTTTGTTTTTCTTTATACTCGTCTTTGCACTGCAAACCTGTTTAAGTAATGTAGTTAAACTTTTTGCTGTAGATGGAACATCATAGGTGTTGTCATCTTTCAAACGAGGAACTTTATCTATACTTGGCACAATCAAATTACCATTGCTAATGTCAAGAAGATCTGAAAGATTTCTGATTTTACTATTAATCTCTTGAGCTGCTACAATCAATTTACCCAGAACCGAAGATGAGATCAAATGAGTACCTATTGCATTATGCTGTTCCGGATACTGCATACACTGATAGTTTCCAAATAATATTATTACTTCATCATATCTTAAGACTAGGAGGCTAGGAAAAACTCTGGTTTTTAAATCTTCAGATGCTAAATTGTGAATTCGACAATCGTACTTGTTGACTTCAGAGAGAATATGCCTTCTTTTACGTATTCCATCTTGCCAAGGCACACAATTTTGCATGTAGTGCCTAATGTTATATCTACTGTTCCCTAAACTACCGGGACAAGACACATCACGAACGTTATCTTTGTTACTGTTTCTACAAACTAAAAGGTTATTTTGATCCTTAGAATTATGATGAAAATCATCCAAAAGTAATTTTTTTCTTTGATATTTGTTATTGCAGATAATATATTTTTTACTTCGCGTTCCTCTTTGTGAACGGTCATGTAGTGTCTGGAAATTTTAACTCAGCATGCGGCTTTTGATTGTAGCTTTTTTTGTATCTGCGGAAAGCTATTGTAAAATATGAGTTGTTGATTAAAATACTTACATTTACTCTTATTTGTCGATGCCAAAATTTGTTTTTGTCCGATTTTATTTGTAAGGTTATACAGTAACCCTGTTTCATCATCTACAGTATATTCTAGCAATTTTACATTTTCTAGAAAATTAATAGTAGCTACCTCGGTAGCTATATACAGTGTGTCTATTTAAGTTCGAAACATATGGGAAACTTTTTTATTATCATTTTTATGAAAAAAGTTATTCTTCATAAAAAGGTCTGTAGAATACAACTATCAGACATTAAAATTTATTAGCTATACCGATAGCATATACCAAGGTTGTCAGAAAGTACAGATTTGCTGCAAGAATAAAATACCTTTATTTTTTAAAATATCCTAAATTATGATTTGGAAAAGTTGATTAAAATCAAAAACTACATTCAAATCTATATAGTTAGAAATTGTTCATATCTATATATTTAGGAACTATATTCATACATTTAAAAAGTATCAATATACAAGTACTTGAAAATTATTATTTTTTTTTGACTTAAAACTTTATTTGTTTACGATTTTTTTTCTCAGTGCATCCTAAATTAAATATCAATGTGTAGACATAAATTTAATTGCTACTGTACAGTTAAAAAAAAAGTAACAAAATTCAATTCCTCAGTATGGATATAATTCCACATTTGATCGTAGTTTTTGATTCTGGCCAACTTTTCTTAATCACAATTTTGGATATTTAAAAAATAAAGGTACTTTATTCTTGCGGCCGTTCAATATTTTATGACAATCCTGGTATATGACTAATAAATTTTAATATCTAATAGTACCTAGTATTCCACATGAGGGATATAAATTTTCCTGGGTTTGTTTTTTGTAGCTCATCCTGCAATTTTTCAATTTTGTTTGATGATCTTTGTAATTCACGATTCTCTTTTTCTGAAACATCGCAGTTGGCATCATTGGTTGCAGAAGTATTAGATTTATCAGCAGTGACTGAATAGGGATCGACTTCTTGAAGAGGGGGATGATCAGTAACCGAGCTAGGTGAAAAATCTATTTCAATAAAAACCTCTCGGTCAAAGGTAAAGATACCTATTCTTTTAAATGAGCTTGAGATTGAAATAGGGGTTATAGCTTTTTGATATGTTTCACCAATGAAAGCATCTATTGTAACCTTCCCTATACTCTAGGGGAGTGGTACTTACAAAAAAAAACTTATAAAATGTAATGTATTTGAAATGAATTTCCAATCCAAAAAATAACTTACCCGAAAATGCTTTTATTTTAATCTTCAGGGCGTGGGAAAATGTCTGTAGCTTTATAAGCTTAACTTCGCCGAGAAATCCTTACACAAAAAAACTTTGATGTTATGCTTTCCTCTCTCTTTTTTTAAGGGCTCCACCTAATCTAATTTAAATAAAATTTAAATGAGACTAGGAATTATTAATTTAAAAGGAGTTTAATGTACCCGTCTAAAAAAATTTCAGGTCTCTGTGAGAGGAATATACAGTACGAAAACTAAAAACATTTACTTTCAAATTCCAATAAGGCAAAACTAAAAGGAATTGCACTCACGGTTCGTAGTCATCGTGTAGATTTTTTGTTGCAAAGTAGTTCGAGGAGTTAGATCGGTATGACGGTAGTCTGGAACGGGAATTTGTGCACTTTATACAAACCATAAACATTGATTTAATGAATAGGACTCGCCGCTCCAAATATGGAACCTATTTGGGCGGATAACAAACGGGAGATCCCGACAAACCGCAAATGACGTACAGTCCAAATACTTGTTGGTCCCCAAAGACAGAAATAAATATATCTTCTATCTTCCAAATATGTATAACAGAGTCCAGAGGTAGTTCACCATACGCTGACACAAATTTAGCACGGTAACAGCAAATTGTTATTACACTTTTTACATCTTCACGGGAATAGCCTTGTTTAGCTTGTCCTCTTCGTCGCCATCATGTCTCGCTCGTCACGTCACTACTCCCTTTAGTTCGATCTTTTCCGCACAGGTGGCACTTTTCAAATCTTACTTTAATATTGTCACGTCCACTTTTAAAAGGAAAAATACTTATGGCTAGGAAAAAAAGTAATTATTTATCGTGGGGCAAACTCGCTTTACATCTGAGGTACAGAGAAGAAAACGCAATAAACAAATAAGTCATATATTCAAGAGAACATCCAATTACTATACTCACTTCGGGGGCGCCATGGTAGGAGCTTCTGTCAACCAGCAGTTATAGGTGGCCATGGACTGGCTCTGGTTCTGGCTCTGGCTCTCATTAGCCCAGTTTCAATAGTATTTATACACATTCGGAAAATGCTGAGTCCATCAGCATTATACATCTATTGAAACAATGGGAACAGCCAGCAAGTCTATCGCTTGGTTCTTAAAGAGAGCAAGAAGGATAGACATAGTTTGGTTTGATAGTAACCTTTGCAACTGGACACTTTTAGTTGTTTTGAATTTCACTTGTGTAACATTGACACACTATCGATTGTAAATATGTTTATAATTTTGATTCAATAAAATAATTTGATATTCGTATGTACGCCAAAAGGCTTTTAATTTAAAATAAATAAAATATGTGTCCAGCTGTAAACCATCTCTCTAAGATCCTCTTTGTTGACATGATTAGGCAACACATAAATCATAATATTGATCGGTAGGTTAATTTAAATTTCGTCCATATATGGAAATGTTTAAAATGTCTACATATATTACTCCTGACTGACCAATAACGGTATTTGACGCTCCACTATCCAGTAAAAACCGGAATCGAACAAATTTCTATTTTGATAAATAAGCGCGAATTGCCATGAAGGGAAAAACATATGGGAGATACCTTAGACTCAACATAAAAATTTCGCACTCGCGAAAGCCATTGGTTCCATTCGTCAGCCGTAGGCATAAAAGAATCATTTAATTTCGGTAAACTAGGCGATAACTCATAAATCCTATCGTCAGAAAATTTAAAGTTAGTATCGGAAGGTGAAATGCATATTAACATTTCAATAGCCACATCCTTAAAACATGACACAAGCATGGCCTTAACTTTACCCCACAATAAACGATCGTTACCACATCCAATCTTAGAAATCGCTAACTTCTTAACATTTTTCTCAACTATATGCTCCTTTAACCTACATATAGAAGACCATAACTTATAAGTGGGTTTATCGTTAGACTTTTGTTTGGTAACTAGATAAAACGAAATTCAAACTGAAGAATTGTTAAACCACCAATTGCAATACCTGCGTTCATATGCATATGTTCAGCTACACAATGTGCCAAAGAATAGTCTTCGGTAAGGGTAAATAAATCACATAATCTTTCTCATGAACTAACGGCGATAATGTAGACGAAAAATCGGTTAGTTTACTTATAACGGACATTTTTATTTCTTGGCTGAACAAGAATTTTTATATTTGGGTTTCCATTTTTTGTAGGTACAAACGTAGCAACACAGGGGCGAGGTCGAGAAATAGAATTTCGTTGACTTGATTGTGTCTCGGTATTTGGTACTCGTCGAGGTTGAGGTGCCATTTCTAATGAACTAGTTGAGTTCGGAAATGACGGCCGAGACCTACTTGGGAGTTTTTTGAACATTTAGTACAATCAGAACTATATTTTCTTAGATTTCCGCAACGATAACAAAATATTTCTCGCTTTGAAACTGTACACTCTGTATGGGAGTGATCTGGACTTTGACAATTCCAACATAACATAGCAGCTACTGAAATCTGCTTAACAGAAGGTACACGAGAAGATTTACTAGTACGAACATCATTCAAAGAAAGACAGGCTAAATCTGGTTCTAAAAGTCCATAATCTCGAGTCGGAGGTGGCTGGGAGCGTTCATTACGAATCTTTAATTCCTGAATTTCTCTACATTTGTCATTTAATAAAACTCGTAAAGACGGAAAGAAAAAGGAGAAACTAGAGCAAAACATTAAATTTTGTTTGTATTTACGACCATTTAATGCAAACGTAAAAAAAATAATAATAAAAAGCGATTCCTGTCGTTACATACATTTTGATGGGGCCTAAGAGGCCTTTGAAATGAACTGTAACTATTAACTATGCGAATAAGACAAATATCAAAAAAATTGACTTACCGATTTGATGTATGTGCCGTCTTCTTGTCGAAGAGGTAAAAAAATAATAGGATGGAAGGAATAAGTATTCGACAAAAATATACTATAACAATATTTAAAAATTGCGCGAACTATCGAACTACAAGCGTGTGTGTTACTATACTAACTTATACATATATATTATCTTTTATTGTACCAAAAAGAATTTATCAAAAAAACGGTGGCCGAATGCCAGCGCCTAAATATTTATATACGGGGCGTATTCACATTTACAATTGTATGCCTAGATGGCAACGCTTATAAAGCCACTATACCGATACAGTTTGCCGATAGAAGCGATCTTTTTATATAAGTTAAAAACAAACACAAGAATAAAATACTAGATGTTCTACTTTATCGTGTCTATTCAAAGTCCCAAAATTGACAAAATACCGCAACATCAGCTGCCACTTTCGGCAAATTTTTTTATTACCAATGTAAAAATATAAGTTGTAATTTTTATATACGTCTAAATAAAACATATATGATTTAAAATAATAATGAGTACTCTTTTCAATTATTATTCTGGTTTTTAATACTAATCGTCAGTGTAAAAACCGTTCGTTAATAGGTGTATTTCTTTCTTTATACTTTGTACTTTGTATATCAAACCATTTTCTTAAGTAAGTATAAATAAATTTTTCTTTGAACGATGTGTTTGGGTGAGTTTTTTTATTCAACACAAATTTATGGTGGATCCACCAAATGCATCTTGCCTTTATTTCATTCCATATATAAGACAGAAAAAGAGAATATAATTGGTGGATCCACAAATCTGCTCTTTGCATAGATTAGTAAAAAGTGCAGAATTTTTACAAAGACTTTCCTGGTTAAGCTTATGGAATTCCGGCAGTCAGAATAACGTAAAAAGTAGCAAGGTATGAAGTATAGAAAAGATTATAGAGAACAATCACAAAGTGGGCGACGTCTGTTGGGATAGAATTAAACCCTTCCGGGGGTGAACTACAGTCTATTAACTAACAACTAATACGGTCGGGGCCATCGGCAGATGAAAACTGGGCGACTTGTGACGTAGAAGTGACAGTACGTCTCAGTCCATCTTCGAAGAAAGATATATTGTTTTTTTATCTACTGGCAACTTGTGTCGTCATAGCTCCGCCCACTTTTAACCGATCGCCCCGACCGCATAGTTAAAGGACCGTGGGGGTGAACAACATAGTCACAGATCATATAAAGAGATTTCCGTAAGCGTACTTAGTTTAAGTAATTTGTAGCATTAATTTTTTAGTCCTGTCACTTTATTTTCTTTATTTTTCTTAATTAGTACAATCAAACCTATTACTATATTGTTTGGGTACAATGAGAATAAAAATCTGTATCAAGACAAGTGAAAATCGAAATAACGTGTTAGCTGAAAAAAAGTTTAATATCACCCAACAGTTTTGTTTTTTTTTTAATATCACTCTGTAGAGAAATGTCTATCATTTAAGGATATATAGGTTTGTTTATAGTTAACTTAAAAAATAACCGAAATATTCATGATATAAGTGGTATCATGCGAGATATACGCCTGGGGAGTGATGTCTGGGACAACCTGTATATTAGTTGGTTGTCTTCCTCTTCTGTGTTGTGTTCTGTGGATACGCGTAGCGCTAGGAGAAAATTTGTACATTGAATGTAGCTCACGATACATCTATCCACTGACGTAGCTAGTTTTTTTTGTATATTCTGTAGTATGTAGTAGATATATGTTTTGTGGCGTGTAGTATCGTATAATGTACGAATTTACGAAACGAAATCAACGGAATTTTGAATTTACAGACAAATTGAAAGCTGTGAAAATAATAAATGATAATAACTGCGTGGTTAAATGTGGTAGCTGCAGGTATGGCGCTGTTTTAATCGCAGTAGGAAGTAAGTAACCTTAAACAAAACTAAGCGTCAGAAATAGTTTTGAATTAATTTATTTTTCAGACTCTCCCGAGAAACTGGAAATAGGTGTAACTGATTCTACGTTTGTGGAATTTTCAGCAGCTATTTGCAGTACTCCAATAGAAAATCATGTACCTACAACTAAACTACCTGCAGTAAGAAAGTGACTCATTTTAAAATTAACCTATTAGTAGTCTTATAATTAACGATAGCAGTATTTGTACCACTGAATAAAAGGTATGGATCTTTCTTATAAGTCAAATGATATGCAATAGATCATAAATAGAATCAAACTTTATAGTTCATACAAGGTGTTCAGTCTAAGGAATCGAATAGTACCATATTCTCACAGTAAAATCTCTATCGATAGCAATAATTTTCCACTTATTCTATACAATTTTCAGTTTCTGAACGTCACTAGATATACAGGATCATTTCTTCAGGACGATTTTTAAATTGTATAAACCAAGTTATACGAGGTATACAATCATTGCCAAAATTTTTTTCATTAATTCATATGGCTCAACAAGTTTCTTGTCATTCAAAAATGTTCAAGAATTTGATTACAATTACAAAAAATAAAGTGGTTGGTACATTAAAGAAATTGAATTTTATTGTGTTCAGTCAAGATATACTGCTTTTCCATTTTTTTATTATTAGATACCAGTTCTCATATTCAAGTTACCATGAGGATTCTGAATACAAACCAGATGAAGATTCTAATGGGAGTAATTCGGAACATTTTTCAGAATCGGAATATCAAACTAATCTTGAAAATAACTCAATAACAGATGCAAATAGTGAAATGGGTGTAACAAACTCGGCCAATACTTCTGGAACCATTTCATGCGATCCGATTAAACAAACAGTGGAAAAATCTCGTGGTAAGTAGAATTTTGTGAACAAAATGTAACTTAAACGTAACAATTATGTATTCTTACAGCACATCCTTATGGTAAAGTTAAGAGAAGAGAAGGTGTTGGAATGATTCAGAAAAAAAGTCGTTATGGCACTATTTGGAAAGCGAGATAAATTGCCTTCATTTGCGGAAATTGAAAGAGAAATTTAGAACCATCCCTGCTTTGCAAGAAGAACAGCTCCGCAGATCAAGACATGGATTCACAATTAGTTTAAAAAGAAAAATATGTATTAAGGTGCCGGTTCGCATCGAGACAGAGACAGGAGACCGAGACGGGAGACAGAGACGGGGAGACTGAGACAAATGTCATGGTCTCCGGTGTTGTACTGTGCGCCGAGACCATAGATGCAAGACAACGGCCACTGTTTTTAATTTTTCAATCATTGTGTAATCAACCGCTAGAGACACTTGTGTACTGAAAAGTTTTTAATATCCTCAGTGACTTATTTATTACAAAGAAAAGAAGAAAAATAACTTTGCACTATGTCTGGAAAACCCTCGGGGATGACGTTCAGGGCCAGGTGTTCGGGTGGTCGTTTTCAACATAAAATTCGGATTCATCGCACACAAAAAGCCCCCATAACGATTTTCGGTTCGTTATTGTCGATATTTCCAGAAAAATTCTCGAAGATGACGTCCGCGTACAGGTTGGGGCCCACCAGGTGTCCGTGGGGTGTTCGCCAATGGTATATTCGAATTCAGCGATCCAAAAAAAAACCCGGGTGCCCAGTTTCTCTCCTCTCTCGCATAACGTTCGGGATAATCCCCGGAGATGACGTTCGTCGGCGTTCCTGAGGTCCAGGTGTTCGGGGGGTCAATTTGAACATCATAATCGTGATCAGCGACCTCGAAAACCCCCGGGTACCCGACTTGAGCCAATTCTGACTCTTATTTACGAAGTTATTAAATTTGCCAAAATGCCTCTCAAAAGATGCATTTTTAGCTGCAGCAATGCAACTTCCGGTTTGTAATAAGTACAAAGTAGGTACGAATGATATAAATAATTTTTGCAAGCGAATGCGATTCCGATACGTCCTATCCTAAAAGATTTCCTATCATAATGCTTCATTGTCTCGACTATTATACCGATTGTAGTCCCTTATTAATTTCCATTTCTTACGGCATTCTGAATCTGAAATAATAATTATTAATTTATGACGACTACTATTTAATATTTATATATCACATACATTTTTTTTATTTTTCAGATTCACGGCAACAGGAGAAACATTTGCCTCTTTGTCCTTCGCATTTCGTATATCACCTTCATATATTTCACAAATTATAAAAGAAATTTTGAAACACTTAATTATTAATTTAGTGCCAATGCCAACAAGAAATGACTTCAAACTTATATGTGAAGGTTTCTGGAATAAATGGCAATTCCCAAACTGCACTGGCTCTATCGACGGTAAACACGTGAGAATAAGAGCACCAGAAAATAATGGATCCTTGTATTTTAATTACAAGGAATTTTATTCTTAGTCCTCTTGGCTATTGTAGACCATAACTACAAGTTTACTGCAGTCGACGTTGGCTCATATGGGAAAGAAGGAGATAGTGGAATATTTCAAAAGTCAGAAATGGGGAAAAAAATCATGAAGAATGAATTTAATTTTCCTGAAGAGAAAAATCTTCCCGGATCAAATATAAATCTACCACATTTTTTAGTTGGAGATGAAGCATTTAGTCTTGATACTTTCATGATGAAGCCATACGCTAGGAAGGTAGCCAAAAATAATTTACGAAAATAAATATTTAACTATCGCCTTTGTCGTGCAAGAAGAGTGAAAACGCGTTTGGTTTGCTATGTCAAACATTCAGAGTGTTTTACACGGCTATAGGGATAGCACCACAAACATGTACTGACATGATTTTAGTGGCATGTTGCTTGCATAATATTTTGCGGGAAGGATTTTTGGAACCTGCTCAAACACCCGTATTACAGCATTGGAACCCAGAAGAATATTTACCTCAACATTTTATTCCATTACTTGGAAGAGGAGGCTTTTCGAATAGTAATGGAGTAGATATGAGAACAAAATTAACCGATTATTTCATGACAGAGCAGGGAGCATTAGACTGACAAGAACAACGTGTCACACGTCTTAATTAGAATGTTTATTTAATAAGAGTCTGTAGTTTGAAATATTTCATATAATGCAAAATAAATATGGGTACTTAAAAAACCACTTACCACTTTTATTTATACATTCAGCTATACTTTTCCAAATATTACCCTTCAAATTTTCGTCTCTGTATAAATCAAGCTGAACATTAAATAGCGCAGGATGTTGTCTTATCATTTCAATAAATTTATCAGTATCTTCATCAGAAAACGACGTCATTTTTCATAAATTAATTAATAATTTCGCACGTGGTTATCGAGAAGAGACCGCGACACAACTAGTCCGGGACGGCGACCGTCTCGCTGTCTTCTATCCCGCGTCATGGTCTCCTGTATCCGTCTCACTTGCGAACTGTACACGTACCAACTCCTAAAGTCAAGTAAGGGTCTCGGTATCTCGTATCTGTCTCCCGTCTCGGTCTCCTGTCTCTGTCTCGACGCGAACCGGCACCTTTAGAGTACCTATTGTTGTAAATGTCTGTGTATAACCCACGAAAGCGCTTAAAGCCGCTGACCAGTTCTGGCATGAGATGGTGACTTATGTTCTCCAGAAGCAGAGAACATCGCCGTCTCATGCCAAAACTGGTTAGCAGCCGTAAGTGCTGTTTTGGATTAGAGCAGGGAATGTGTATTAAATATATAAAATAAATTCATTTCAAGAAATGTTGTACAGTTTTATTGAAAATACCAATGTCTCAACTGAGACGTACAAAACACGATTTTCCGGCCTCTAAAGGTCATTTTCCCGGTCCCGAACAGGGAATTTCATGGCCATAAACCTGTCAAGCACAGTCTAAGCTACAGGAATTAGTACATAAAAATCCCACTGTTGCGATTGGTACGTGCGAAATATGATTTTCCCGCCCCAATGGGCCATTTTCCCGGACCCAAACTGGGAATTACAGCTGTCCAAAAACTTGTTGAGCATACTCTAAGGACTAGGATTGAAAAATACATGATAATTCCACTTTTGCGACTGGTACGTCCGAAATATGATTTTCCGGCCCCAATGGGCCATTTTCCCGGACCCAAACTGGAAATTTCAGCTGACCAAAAACTTTTCACACCCACTCTCAGGTCCAGAATTGAAAAACACACGAAAATACCACAGTCGCGACCGGGACGTCCAAAACAGGATTTTCCCGCCCCAAGGGGTCATTTTCCCGGACCCAAACCCGGAATTTCAGTTGGCCATAAACTTTTCGAGCACAAATCCGGCTTTAGCTCCAAAATTCAGCGTCGACTTCGCCTTATCCCGGGAACCGCATTTCAGGCCATTTTCGGTCCCTGGGGCCAATTCCAGACGTGTAGTCCCAATTCTGAGCTCAGGACCGATCGTGAATCCGAATTCAGCGTCGAAAAATACATGGGAATACATATGTCACTCTCTTGTGTATGAACTTTTTTTGTGGGGCTGTGTAATTATATGTATCCCGTATCCCTATAACATAGTGCCCATATAAGAAGCAAGTGTTTGGTACCAAAAAGTGTTTTCTTTGCTTAATGTTTGGTATTCTTCATTTATACAATTTGAAGCTGCTGCAGGTATATATTTAAGTGCATCTGTACGGTTACAAATTCTTCGTACAGCTTTCGTGCATGGGCTAAGTCTAAAATTTAAAGAAATAGAATATACCATAAAGAGTTAGACCGTTAAATATTTTACCTTCTTGTGCTAAGTAGTTGTAAATTGTAATCAGTTCTTAAAAGCTAGTGGTTTGTTTTTAACTTGAAAAAATCATTGAATTCAAATAAAACATTAGATAGTTACAATATTTCTAGACCCTCTAATTTATGCTATGTTTTTTCGTTCCTAATCCTCAGATTATAATCCGAAATTGGAGACGCTTATTGGCTGAATTGAGAGAATTTTTAATTTTAACCAGTTAACTGCTTTGATTTCAGTTCATAATCTGAAAATTATGGACGAAAAAACACACTTTCAATCTTCCATCCGTTCCAAAGATCGGGCAAAAATTAGAGCGAACAAAAGCCGTTTTTTGGTGATGAAAACGATTTAAACCTGATTCAAAATCTAAGCTTGTTATTGAAATTAGTTTAATTTAAATATTATTTCCTTAATAGCCAATCAGAATTTGAAATTTTGAACCAGGTTTGAAACATTTTCATCGCAAAAAAAAACTGCTAAAGCTAGAAAAAATAGGATATAGGATCTGTTAAAATCTATAGAAGTCAATTGTTTTGAAGTACATTATTTTCAAAAATCATTTTCTAGATTATGAATTGTTTACCTTTAGAAATTTTATATTTAATATATCATATTGGTTTATATAACAAGTTTTTAAATTCATTTTAAAAATAACTATAGATACAATATTGAACTTTTTCTGTTGAAAATTTGTTTATTGTACTTCTATTCTACTATATCAATAAAAAAACGTAAAATAAAAATCTTATTTAGTATTTTTTTAAGTAGGTTGATATTTTTTTACTGTTGATATATCGACCGGTGCCCATCTACGTAATTGAAAAATATTTGTGGGTATGGTCGAAATTGGAACCACTTCCAGAACAAAATAAAACTACAAGCAAAACTTCAAAATAATTTATTATTTATTATGAAATGGTGCAAAACATAATAAACACAAAGCTACTTTGCATTTAGTACACTCTATACTAGATCGTTTTGATTTTTTATACTACTACATCTTGTACACCTACGACTTGTAGTCTGGCTTGGTAGGTGATTTCCAACGTTGGCTAATCTCACTGTTCTCTGGCTGTTCTCACTGACTGATCGACCATCACATTTTTTCATTTTGTTCTCAATTAATTGATTTGCAAGCATACTTCTAAACACCAAATGAGATTTTGGTTTTAAATTTTGTTGAGCGGCAGTAGATTTATATAGTATATAAGAGTTGACTATTGCAGCATCTAGGAAGAAAAGTTTTAACCACCATCTTCTTTATTTCCAAGCTATACTGTAACAAGAATGAAGCTGGTCAAACAAATCAAGTCCACCCATATGACGGTTGTAATCAGCAATGCTCTTGGGGCAATCAATTGTAACTTTTTTCATTTCTTATTTAGACATTGTACAGATGATTTATTTGTTATTGAGCGTATGGTAGTGGCGACAACTACACATTTTTTCCCTCTATCTTTCCACGTACTTACTGTTATGTCACCTGAATTTACTGAATCATGATCCCCTATCACTAAAGCTTTATCAGCAGAAGTTCTTTTCCTGGAAAAAATTTCCGGTTTGTTCTTACAGTGCCACATGAATAAATTCCACACCGTAAAAGTTTACAGAGTAATGGAAAGCTTGAGTTAGTTCCAGCACAATTTTCTCGCCAAGAGGTCCATCTTCATTGCTTTCTTTCTTTCCTTCATATATTGAAAATTGTGAAAGATAACCGGTAGCAGAGCATGCGGTAGCAGCTAACGGAACTAGGAAGGGATTACAATTTAATGAAGGTCTTCCTTTTTTTAAAGATATTCTCTGCACATCCCCGTTGTAGGAGTCTGCCATATGCATTGCATACAAAGCATGAGCTAAAAATTTAATTCGCACTGCCTTTTTAATTCCACACCCTGCCGTATTAGTAGCAGTCGGTTGGACGAAAAATTTTTTCAACTCCGAAATCTTATAAAAGTCGTTTCATCTCACTCAGCATACTTGGAACGGTGTCTTCTTTTGCGCACTTCTTAAACCACCCTCCCATTCATTTGGAGAATATACGTATTGGTCATGTTTCCTCACGTAATTTTCAACCAGGGCGAAATCCCGATCAGATGGAAGCATAATATGCCCAACTTGTGGAAAGACATGCAGTATTTCTTCAAAACGATTGCAGGCTAATAACCGTAACCAAACTGACATTATTACCCAGTTTTTATTTTGACCGGTTCAGTTGTCCGATATAGCTATAAGTTGTTTGCCCGATATGTTATTGCTTTCAAAATGTTTAAGTAGGCAGCTACCAATTTCTTCCGCTCCACGGCCGGCTGTACTTTCATCCCACATGTAAAAGTAGCCACGAGATGGGTAGGTACAGTGAACACTGAAATTATAACAAAACAGTTTTTTCTTGTAAAACGTTGGCCCAGTTGAGAGTTTTGGCGTCGATAGTGCTTGTTCCAGGTCAAAAGTTATAACGTACGTCCCGGGGTTTTCTTCTGCTTCTTTAGTGGCTACTTCAATGGTATCTTGCCCTGCCTTCGCTTTTCTTAAATGAAGTTCTTTTTCTAAAAGCAGCTGCTAAACTTCATTTTCTTTGAATTTATTTCTTGCATCTTTTAGGGAAATGTTTAAGCTGTCACAGGTAGCACATGTATCCGTTTTGGGAGTTTTCAATTTAATATTGCATTCCTCAGTAAAAGTTCTGTGTCTTGGCTGACAAATTGTACATCTTGTTCACAGCATTCACTTTTGTACACTTCATAACAAGATTGTATAGTATACTCCATGGTCATGAAAAACGTACCAGGATTATCACTTCGAGAATAATGGCTTTCATATTTTGGCAGCTTATCTATGAAAGCTCTTACAAAATTCAGTTGCTTCTCGTTGAATTTCACCTTATTATTTTTATGGTAACTTCTTCTATCAGATGCAGGTGTGGTGCAACCTCCTTTAACTTTTGTTACTAGGTTTTCTACTCTTCCCCTGTTACCTTGTAAACCATGAATGCTTAAGAAAGCCTTTTTACATATTTTCCTGACGACGTAGTTATAAGATAACAAACGGTTATTGCTCGACGGGATTCAACATCAATTCCTTTAGTTTTCCGTTTAACATCTTCTATAGAAATACAACCAAACAAGTGCGCGTTCTGAATATTGAAGTTCCCCATTGACCTACTCCTACTTCTTTTGATGGAAGTTTTTTTCCTTTGCCACGATAGGTTTTATATGCTTCTCCTGAGTTTCTATTCTTCTTGAATTTATCTGCTTTGCTTTTGTTTCTTTTCCGTTTTCTGCCTATTTTAATATTTTCCTGTAAAAGTTCTTGTTTCTTTAATAAAGTTTAAATAATTTAAATGTAAACAATGGTATCTGCCATTATCCACCATTTTCTACATTATTATAAGGTGGCGTGTAAATAATGGTATGTCCTAACACATATCATTTTTTACATTATGAAAGCAAATTTTTGTTATGTATCATTTTTACCTGAATTTCACTTGATTGGTCACTTTCTTGGTAGTTAGGATCGGCATCAGAGTCGTCAAAATCAGTATTCCCATCAAAAATGTCATTATCACTTGTATTTTCATTGGAATTGATTTGTAAATTTGACGTGTCAATCAGAACAGTCGCCATTTTGTTGCACTTACCATGTTTTACATAATAAACATTACATATACCACTATACACATTTAGTACACTGGTGTCATCTACTGACAAAAAACCAAAACAAGCATTGCTACTTGTAAAGGTACATACTTACCATTATTTACAATGTGTAACTTATTTTTATGAAAAATGTTACTTACCATAATTTACGCCCGACCCCTTCTATTATTTGCTTAAATGTGTCACAGATTCTAAGCTATATAATAGCTTTGTTTATATTTAGTACGGATACATAATTGAAAGATGGCGCGATTGATAATGCAAGTATGCTGAAAAGTAAGATACATATATTAACTACAATACTTCTAATTAAATTCTACAAGGAAAATGTTTTTATATAATGGCTAAGTATACATTTCATAAAACACTTGTAATTTTAGCCACCGAATACTTACCCTATTTTAGTATTGTACATACATAGATACACTTACATGAGCGACATCTGTCAATAACGAAATAGAACAGTGGTTGAATAACTAAAATCTAATAGGACCTAACATCAAATAAGAATGCAACACTGCTTTAATCATTTAATTGTCATAAGCTTGTTTCGGACTATATAATTAATTGCAGCAACTTTTATGATATGCAACAATACGACAAAAAATTGCACAATACCTAGTATAAAAGTCTCTGTAATTAATTGTATTGTGGAAATCAAGCTTTTGCCATTCAAATTCAGAACCAAAACAAACTAAATAGCATTAAAATTAAAATATATAACAAATACCGCCGTATATTTCATACAAAAATCAGATAATCGGATGTAGCACACAAAGAAAACCTTTTTGGTTAAAGCAGTCACTTAGTTGCATTCTTATTTTATGAAGGGTAGATACCTATTGGACAGTTGCCGACTTCCCTACCTTTCTAGTGTAAATAATTAAACTGGAATTAAACACTGTAAAATAAACCTATCCAAATTAATTTTATAATGCAATGTTTGCCTGTCCCTACAAATGTGATTTACAAATAAAAATTATTCGTTCTTTGGTTGTCTCCAATCCAATGTTATGTTATTTACTTACTTCGTTCGTTTTTACTTTTGTCCAGTCTTTGAAATGGACGAAAGAAGATTGAGGTAAGGCTCCTTTCACACAACGACAACGAAAACTCGAATACGCATCAAAAGTTTATTGTTATGCATGGTATGTAGAAAAATACCATACATAAATCGTATAGTGTGAAAACAACAAACTTTTGATGTCCAGTTTTCAGTGTGAAAGGAGTACATATAAGGGTAAGGAGGATATAGAAATATTCTAACCATGTTTTATTTCAATTAATAAACTACTTAGCACATGAAGGTAAAAAATTTAACGGTCTAACTCTTTATAGATAATCTATTTTTAAATAAATTTTAGACTTGGCCCATGCAGGAAAGCGTTACAAAGAATTTGTAACAAACAACTGTGCAGATGAACTTGGAAGTGCACAGCAGCTTCAAATTGTTTGGATAAAGAATCCTAAACATCCAGCAAGGAAAACACTTTTTAGTCTCAAACACAAACTGTGCTCCTTATAATAGCACTGTGCATCTATAGGGATACATACAGAGTGTCCATGAAAAATATGGACAACGCTTGACCACAGGTTCTTTGAATCAAAATAAGTCTTAGCCTAACTTACCTATTTACAAAAGTGCAGCCTACTGAGATATAGCCTTCTAAATATAGAACAGATAACCTAGTTTTTATTCAAATAAATTGAAAACAACTTTTAAACTAATTTTGAGATTTCTCATTGGAGGGCGTTAGTTACTGACAGATGGATGGATAAATTCATCCTGGGCATAGTGAAGATATTTAAAAGATGAATAGGACACAGGGCAACTGTAGACAGGACGTCAAAATAAAACGTTTAGCTAAGACATGCCGTAATAAATTATCATTCCTCACCAAAATACATGGTTGTCGAACAATCAGAGGAAATTAAAAAAATACACTGTGTCTTTCAGTAAAGAGTGGCATTTTACTAAGACATATTTCAGTCAATTGTTTTATTTTGACGTTCTCTCTCTACAGTTGTTCTATGTCCCATTCTTTTAAATATGTATCTTAAAATTACCAAATTGCCATGCAAAACGCGGATATCTCGAAAACGAGATTATACAGTGATATCAATGAAGTGTACCTTTTCAACATAAAGGAGTATCTTAATAAATAAATACTAGGTTATCTGTTCTATATTTAGAAGGCTATATCTGTGTCAAATCTTGTCCATACTTTTCAGAGACACACTGTATAATTATATAAATATATTTTAACTTTTTTACATTGAATGGAACATACCTCATAAAAAGTTGCTGCTTGTGTTAAAATGAGGTTGCCGTGAAGAAAGTTAACATTTCATGTATAGTGTCAATGAAATTTAAAAAATATAAGAGTGTCATAAGAGTAAACTACTTTTATTTTGACTATTTCTCTATTCCACTCTTTCAGAAGTGTCCCGAGAAAAAGTTGTAATTTTTGTAAATAATCAGTGTGCCAATCTTGTCCTAAATAGGAATTATTTCATAACTTTTAATTTCAAATTACTTTTTCTTGTGACATTTTTCTGAAATAGCAAAAATAAGACTAGTTTACTCTTATAACACCCTGTGCATGAAATGTTAACTTTCTTCATAGCAATTTCAATTTAAATACAAGCAAAATTTTGTATCAAAAGTTTCAAAGTCAAAGTTTTTCCTCTTATTCACTTTAATCATGGACATACTGTATAGTGTAACCTGAGTGTCAATAAAACTGTAAATCATTTCTTGGAATGAATTTATTTTTTTATATTTAACACACATTCTCTGTTTCCATGGAACATAAGCGTCACTGTCTCATGCCAAAATTAGTCAGCGGCTTTAAGCGCTGTCGCGAGTTAGACACAGACATTTACAACATTAGGTATTCTAACACATATTATTATTTTTAAACTGGTTGTGAATCCATGTCTTGATCTGCGGAGTTGTTCTTGACGCAAGGTAGGTATGGTTCTAAATTTCTCTTTCAATTTCCGCAAATGAAGGCAATTTATCTCCCTTTCCAAAAAGTGCCATAACAACTTTTTTTTCTGAATCACTCCAACGCCTTCTCTTAACTAAACCGCAAAGAGGAGCTGTAAGAATATATAATTGTTACATTTAAGTTACATTTTGTTCACAAAATACTACTTACTATTTCGCTTCTTCTTTCCAGAAATGCTTGAATTTCGGTTATCGGATACATTAGGACTTGTCTCTTTTATTGATCCAGTTGTCTCCACGTCATCTGTTATTTCACTCTCCTCATAATTCTTATCATTATCTTCGTCACTACTTTCATTATTGTTTTCACCCTGAGCCATTTCCAATAGTCTCGACATTCTAATAATTTCTGTATTGACTATGGGCTGCCTGTAAATATTTTTATTGATATCTTTGGCATGACCCATAAAATTAGCAAGTTCGCTAACTTCCTGATCTGAAATATTGAGAGCAAGACAATTTGTTGCTATATTTGAGTCACAAGTGTTGCAGATTGAACGCGTGGTTTACAGCATTGCCAGTGTTACACTAGTGTTTTTTTTACTGTTTTAGAAAGGTATTTTAAGCTAATATAAATCAAATCTCCTACAATTCCTATCAATGAAGTCATATGTATGTTCTCCGATACCAAACATCTAGGTATGCTAATGAACAATTTCACAGACAAAGCTCTATTCAATAATTATCTAAAGAAAATAATTTAATTTACTCACTCTATAAAAATCTAACTTCACTTTTTTGGCAGTGGGAACACGACAAATTTAACCACACTCTCTGTCATCTTCATTTCATGACGTCACATTTGTCAAAATAAATATATATATAGGCGCTATATTGCAACATCAACCTAATGCAACGTAGGAATACATACTTAGAGGTTAAAATTAAAAAAAATAATAATTGAGGCGGAAATTTGACTTTAATGTGTTGTGTGAAAACCATAGTTTTTCGTAATTCTTCATAAAATAACTTAAGGGAATAATTTGTGTCTCTTCCTAGTAGTGTGGTATTAACTTGTGAAATGTGTACCTATTTAGATACTTGTCTTTTCAGTATGTAGATAAGCATTTTTATTTATGTATAATTTTTTCAATCTATGAACAAAGTAATGTCATTAATACTGTAATAAACCTGTCGGTTGACCGTTAATTAAATGACTAGATATTATTATTTTATCAGTATGTTACAAATTCATCATATCTCGAAAGGGAAATTGTCGTTACTCTCGTTCAAGCTTAGATGTGAGATTGCGAGTGTTATATCTAGATTATCCACTTACCTTGTTCTACTTCCTGGGTTGGACCTGGTGGCTGCTAATCCCTTAACTTGTGACACACACACACACACCTCTGTTTCACCAGAAGAAATAAAACACAAAATTCGAGAAAGGTATTGGATTTTATTCACACACGATTACGCAAAGAGCATAATGATTTTATACAATATAGTGAGCTAAATTAAGGTTTAGACCCTGGACGACCCGACACAAGTCGCAGAGACTAAGACCAGTTCGACGATAAAAATACAAGTTAAAAATAATCAGAAAATAGTGAAAAATAGTAGATCACGCAACGGATGAAATAACGAAACGACGAGTTAGAGTATCAGCCAGAATCTACGAGTCCTCCGTGGTGAACGAGCCTTTTGCGATTTTTGGGAACGTTCCCTTTTGTGTTTAGGGTCGACTCCATCTCAGGTATTTTGGTAAAAATGTGCCTTAAACGCAAAGAGGGTCGTTCACTCCCCTAACTTCAGTGAGGATCGGGGATTGGCTGTCACTCCCTAGCCGGGAGCCGATAGACTGTGACTATACAATTCTAAAGACGCTTGGAGAAACTAATTGAACATATTTCTTAATTAATTGACTTCCTTTTTACCTTCCCCCCTTCGTCGATCTCCGCGCTTATGCAGAGGTTGGGTTCCTCGATCTACCGGTATCTGTACCTTTTGATTTACTGAATTTAAAGGAGAAAACCCAACGAAATACTCCTTGATCGACTTTAGCGGCGACTCTGTGACAATTACAATATTGAATTTGATAATTACATGGTTCCCTACGTCTCAATTGGTCTATGTCTCGCGGTCGTCGCGTCCATGGAACACGTGTCTCGTCGTCGAAGCTGCTCTTGGTTACTTTCACTACGAGGGGTCTGACTGCAAAGTGTATAGTTTGCCAGCTTCCACATCTGGTTTATTTAACATTTGATTGTGACAAAAGGGCTTTTTAGAAAGACTTTCTTTTCCGACCCGAAACTAATAAATTATGTTTAAGAAGTTTATGCTGTTAGTTAATCTTTAGCGTTCGACTGTGTCCAATGGTTATTAGAAAAATTATCCTTTAAACTTAAATGGCCCATATATCGTCCGGTATGTCAAATGAAATCCGGCTGTACAAAAGGTTTTGTTTGTCCGGGACGTCTCTATGTCGCCTCCTTTTCCGTTCCCATCCCTTACCCGGGTTTTATTATATTGTTTCGCGTACTCGTTTTATTGCAATACTTTAATTGGGAGTTGGTATCAGATATCGAACATGCGGAAATTTATTTTTTAATCGTTTATGGTAATGTCAGTCAAAAAGTTAAAATTTGGGTTAATATCACTAATATTAGAAGGCCTTGAACAGACCTACATAATGATACTTTGATCGCTAATGTATCTCCCTGTATACTTATTTTCGGCCAAATATAATAATTCAAGTTTTTTTTTTTTTTTTCAAGAACTTCATTAGGTATATATTATTTTCTATTTTTGAAATGACGTCCAATGAACCAGGTTCCGTCATAAGAAATAGCGTAGTAGTTTCCTTCTGCAATATTTACGCCGATACTGACTGTCTGTATGTTATGTATATATATTAAATACATCTTCATTTTTGGTTTTATTATTTGTAATATCCTCTTCTTGATATTCGGCCCGAATTACTGAAGAAACCCTTTCTGACTCATCTGAATCGTCTAATTTAAAGGAATTTCCCTCCGGTTCCAAATCATATGAACATTATGTACCAAGTTGCATGCCTTTTTTGTTTCTTCGTTTAAGGTGTCTTGATATGACATTACTTCGTTTCTGTATTTTTTACAATTTTTTTTTTCGGTTATACATCTTTTCAGTCTGTCCGTACTAATTCTTCCATTGCCTAAAATCAGCAACAAGATTTTTTTAATAATAGCAGTTTTCTGTCCAACTAATTTAATTTTTAAATATATGCTTGTTTCAGTCACAGGCACATTTTTTTGAAGTAAGATTCTATATCTTTTACAAATCTTGCCATATCGGTGTTTAGTTTAGGAAAGGTGCAGAAAGTCCCATGATATTGTTAGTAAGGGGATTATATTCGGGTTTGCTAGTTATTATGATGGCTTGTGATATCCACATAGCTTCTGGAAGATTTCTTTCTTCAAAAAAATTATTAAAACTTGACACGTTTAATATGCCTTCTTCGTTTATTACACCGTTTTTTAGTCTAAATCTGCGAAGAATACTTAAAGAAGGTAGTATGTTGCTTAAATTGGCATGGAACGTTTCGTATAAAGGTCTTCCCTCACAATAATAAATATACAGAGCGAGCTTTTTAAGGAAATGTTCATCAAAATAGTTTTTTATGCAACAGACCTGAATTTCTTTTGGCTGCTTGTATTAGAGCCATTTCAATTTTCATTATTTGTAGCTTTACACGTATATAACTATTTATTAAACTTATCTGAGAGATTACTGTGTATCTCTATAGCATTTGAAATTTTTTTTGTAACGTGCAAAAAAATTAGTGATTAAAGACTGACCGACAAGGATTCTCCCTTTCTCTTTTGGCGTTCTGATTTATTATATTTTAAAGAAGGTCATTTTCTTTCATTATTATTTGAAACATATGTAGCAAAGGCACATTTTATATAGGATATAGCTGGACCAAAGTTTTGAGATCTTAAAAAAGTTGCATCATAATTTTTAGTACCCGTTTCAGTTATGTCAAATTAAGTGTCAGATGTTCTATAATTGAACCTAAATCTCAGTTTAGAGATGTATCGTTTAAATCCACGTATATGGGTATATAAGAAGTAGTCTTGGTTTGAGTATTTGGTGAGCTATTTGAGAGTTCTAATCGCATCTTTCTTTGTCCATCACGTTTTTTTTTTTATAAAATGTAAATAGTAGTTGGAATATACCCATCGTGTTTTTCCGACTTATTTTTTTTTGTAACCGGTGTTTACGCTTTTGTGATTTTAATCCGAACCATACAGAAACATGTAAATAACGTAAGATGTATGTTCTTTATCAGATTTATTTGGTGAACTATCTGGCTACTCAAGTGACGTATCTAATCTCATATTGTCAAATTGTGCGTCCAGTTTGGATTTGGCCAATTTATGTAACGTCTTGTCTTTCTAGTTTGTAAGTTTAATGTTGTTTCAGATTTTGGTATATTAGCTATCATGTCAGTGTTTACCTCACAATTTTTATTTATCTCGTTAGATATTGATATTGCAAATGAGATGACAATTCCTCAAGAATTTCTGAGGATAACGAAGGAAAAGTCTCGACGCCTCGTCTCAATGTTTTATTTTTGGGAAACTTCTTCCAATATAGATAACAGAATTAGAAAATTCGTCTTATGTTTAACCAGTATCATGGATGTTTTACATAACTTAAAATTAATTTTACTTATAATATCTAATAGCTAAAAATCAAAGACAATACAGGGCACTTACGGTGACGGCCCACTAAAATATTTCAGAGACTACTTCTTTTTAAAAATTTGGATTTTGCGATTTTCGGAGGTGATCTCTAAATAAAAGAATGCCATTCCTGTAGAAATTCTCGTTGCTGCCATCAACTTGCTCACTTTAAACGGACCATCCTATGCATATTTGAAAATTCATAAAATTATGAGCCAAAAATATGTAGCATACCATGTATGTACCTAAACCCAGCCGTTTCGGAGTTATTTGACATAAAAAAATGACAAAAAATTAACAATCTCTATAACTTTTCATGTATCTAATTTTTGGTGTACCATGAAATTTTAAGGTGCTACATCTTTTGTATTTATAATAACAGTTGTAAAATACTACATTTTTCCAGTTATATTTTACCAATTTCAATAGGTTAATTAATCAGTGGCGGCTCGTCGACTTAATAATAGATGGAGGGGAAGTATAAATCATACGCGGAGAATTTGTTGTTTTATATTCAAAAAATTATCTATCAAACCCATTTACTTTTTAAATATAGACAATGGCGCATCCAAGTGAGGTATTGGGGGTAATTACCCCCCTCTAAACCCAGAGTCATTTGTCAAATAATAACTATATATAGGTATAATGAAATTTGTAATTAGATATTATTTATTAAGAAAATGCGACAACAGGATTTTGTTATTAGATAATTGTTTTTATTTATTATTTACATGAGATTTTTGAGCAAATTGCCATATGACCAGAGGCAGATAGATGGTAGATATCAGAATATTTATTTTTTTATGGATTATATTACTTGTGGGGTGAGTGAATGATGAATATATATATTTATATAGTTACTACAATTTTAGGTACCTCCTTTGATAATTCCTTTGCAGGGTTCAAAGATATTTAATTTATCAGAAAGATAACTACCGTTTACTTTCACTGATTGGTCAATAATGTTTTTGATTACAGGAAAATTACTTAGAAGTAAATTTTTACCGTCATATTTTACATCCCCTACTATATTGTATATAAAATAAGTGTTAATAGGATTATCAACATTTCTAAGGCCAATACATACTGAAGTTGAGTAATATGGAATTAACAAATCAAAGTGAGCATTATAAATAGATATTAAATTTGCTGTTTTGTAATGATGACATGAAAATTTCTCTCTGTTCTCGCTTGCAGCACCTTTTAACAAATCTAGTGTCTTATTTACAGTCATTGTTAGATGGCGCCATGGGCATTAAGTTAAAACATAACTAGAAGACTATCTAAGGTCCATACACATCATGCCGCCGGCCTTGAAAGCAAACAGCATTTCAACAAACAGAAAAATAGACTTGTATCAGTATTCATATAAAATAAAGTTAATCTTAACCTACCACTCGGGTAAGTTTAAATTGACAAAACTCACAAATTGCGTGCTGAACGTTTCACACTACCATCACTGAATTGGACAGTCACTACTCTGGTGATGTTGTCCTTTCCGGGATGAAGTTCTTTCACATGGGCAGTTTTCCAACGAAGACGTGGAGCCTTATCGTCTTTAACAAGAACCAAACTATCAGTAGTTAACAGCTTTGTTGAATTATGATACCAATTTAACCTATATAGGAGCTGAGTCAGATACTCCAAGATTATCTATATTACCCGATAACCTTGTTATATGACCTAATTTTTCATACTAAAATGAAAATATTGTTCTTTCATATTTAAATTTTTTCCTAATTTTGGGATCGGCAAGTACAATTCCTAAGGGTATATTTAAATTTTTAACCTCAAAACAACAACCAGGCATTGGTTATGTAATTTTTGATACAATAAAAAGAAGATTATGTGGTATATTTACCATACAATGTAAAAATAAATTGGAAAGGACACGGAATGCAGTCAGCTATTCTAGTGCTGCCCTGGGTCTCTGTCACCTGTGGATTCTGAATGTTTCCTCGTATTTCGTCAGCCACATCATAGCTCCTGCTTGCGGGGCTTGCAGAGCAAATACTTACTTCGTAGATACTTCACTAGCACTAATCCATACGGATCGAATGAACCAAATGTAGGATATCGTCTTGAGTGAACTGTATACACGATTATAACAATTTTACTTTATTTATTTATCCGTCGATTGTCCAGTCTCGCTATTACATCTGCTCTCGAGCATTGAGCTGAAACATACTAAAAGACCTATCTAAGGTACATGCACAACATTACCTACAACTGTATTTTTTCAATAAGAGCTTGTTATTTATTTTATAATAAAAAGACTGTTATTTAAACTTATTAGGAATGAGTCACACAAAAATTAGTTTACATTTTACAAGATTCCTCCCATTAACCTTCTGCATGAAGGTATATAAGGTATACTCTTCAATGTTTCAAGCTGCAAACTTATTGAAAATATTGTAAAATGGTGACACCCGCTAATTTTGGCCAGCTACAGGTGTCTCCGTTGTCATAGTAACCACCACAAATAAGACTGATGAAGTGCAGGGGATTGTAACTGATTGAGAAGGCGTTTAGCGCTCTACGTTTTATAAAGCCGGCTCCAGACTCATGCCGCGAAGTCGCGTCCATATGATTAACAATACTTGCCATTAAATTTTCCATTTTATATATATTTTTATACAATTCTTCAAATATTTTCAAAATGTAATAATAGTTGTCAAATTAGGTGAAGGACATTTTAAACCTGTATCCACATCAGCAATGCAGATATTCGAATATGTTTTATTTAAAATTAATAACTCACTTTAATCATGTATAAAAGAACCCAGTGAAATATTTTCTTTTTCACAAGTCGCACAATTGAATGTATTTAAGAATTTTTTTAATTAAATATCTTGCAAAATATGCCACTGAACAACATTCTAGTGTTATTACAGCATCTGTAGCCTCATCATTATTTTGCTTCATACTTTCGATAACTCCAGGTATATTATGAGAACAATTGGATTAGATTGTAATGTTTCTGGGTCGGAACTATTCATAGCAAGTGAGGATAAATCATTTTAACTTTATGTGTTGTTTAACATATGCATATCGACAAATGAGTCATTATCTGGTTAACAGTTAGCAGAAGATGGAGGTTTCATGAGATTGTTTATACAACTGCTTCTAAATAGAGATCTTGCTATTGCAGTATCGCCTCCCTTTTGGCGATAAATGGAAAAGAAATTTTCCAGGGTATCCTGATTAAGACGTTCAGAGACGTAAGAAGTTCAAGTTTATTCTTGACAAATAAATCTAACACGTCTTAGAATTTCAAAATTGCCGTTGATAGTCTCAGTGGCAATTAATATGTCATCTATATAAATTAGAATTTTATTACTGTCCAACAAATCTTTAAAAATTAAAGTAGCGTATCTCATAAAAGCAGCAGGACAGTACCTGCATTTTCAGATACTTATACTGTCCTAAGGCGTTACAAATGCTGTATATGCCACAGACTCTGCGTGAATATCAATAAGATGGAAATCACTTTTCATATCCAGTAAATTAAACCACTTTTTATCTTTTAAATGCTTTAGCTGATTTTCGATTACTGGTATAGGAAAATTATATCTTAAAGTAATTTTATTTAGTTTGATTTCTTAACAACTGTTGTATCAGCACTGCATTTTGCATGACAGTATTAATTGTGGAGAGAATTGCATTTACATTAGTTGTTTGATCACCTGTTGCACTGGCATGACTGGTAAAACTGTTCAAAGTTGGATTGAGGCACTGAGCGGTTACTAGGATCCACACAAGTACAAGGGATAACTTATTGTATTTGGTTACTACTTACATTATCGCCCTGAAACTCGTTGCCATTTTCCCTGTTCTCCATGATAAAATGGCGTCCGACATATGTCTATCGCTGCTTTCAATCTTTCTCTCACAATACAGTTGAACCCAAAATTGATTGGCTGAATTCGTTACTTGCAAGAATGGTAACTAGTATTTATGATATATTTAATTTATTCCTTTTTTTAATAAAATATGTATATTAAAAAACAGTGTTGAATTTATTTTTTTTTAAATCTAATTGTTATAGCTAAAAAATAAACTTAAATAATAATTATTATTGCTTTCAAATTAAGTTTATTAATGACAAAATGGATACAACTAATTATTTAAAATTACCTTCATCCAAGTTAATGGGCCATGTAAGATAAGCTTTATAAAAAAGTATATGCTGTGCATTTCATAATTAGTACCCGATTCACTATAGGTCTCTTGAGGCTTTTTCAATTTTTTTTATACGTGTTAGCGACTTCCACAATTTTTTTGTTTTCATTCGGTTAATTTTCATTTTGTTTTTTTTCTGTAGTATATGTAATTAAGGCACATTTTCCCTTTCTTCTTCTATCTTTGGTAATTAGCCTTCAAGGCGCAGCCTTAGGGTACGGTTTTATTATTTCTGGGGAGATTAATCTAGGTCAGCATGTCCCTGTACTGCAATGGAGTTAGTACTGGTTGAAGGCATGTCCAAATTGCTACTAGAAGAGGGAGTAACAATTGAATCAGAAGCTTCATCTGGACTGAAATCAATTAGTTGTTACAAAACGTTATCAGAAATGTTTTCCGGTATGTATATGGAATTAGGCCTACCAGTTACAGATGCAACCACTGGTACTGGTATTAAAAGGATAAATTCCAGTTTTCTCGCCCTGCAAATATTGCATATTGTAAAAGAGTCATTAAATGCTGGAATAACGATTTCTGCAATTCCATACAACGTCACAGTCTTGCCTGGGTTGCTTGTTAACCAATTGTTTGTTTGTACCTTAATTTGAAGGGGCCGTAAACTGACACGCCAAGTGGCTGCAACTTGTGAGTGCAGTGTGGAGGCAAGATCAAAATAAAATGATTCCGTCTTGCATAATCAACCACTCGTAAGTTTATATGAGCAGTGTACATAATGCACGTAATTTGCTATGTTCCTACTTTGAGAAATATAATCTGACTCTCATCTCAAATACTAAGCCAGTCGACCTAGCAGTGTATTTGCTGACTAAAACCGTATTGTGGTTTTGACAATTGTCAAAATAAAAATCATACAGTTATAATTTATTATGGTTTGTTGGTTAAGTAACACTTTTCAGAGAAAATAAATTGAATATATGCGTACAATCTATTTGTGACTCCACTAATAGCCGGTTTACAAAATTGCATCGGTGATATGTAGAAAAGGTAGGTATATGCATAAATACAAAGACTTAAGTATTATATTTTAGGAACTGTCAAGCAAAACACAAATTATGGAAATTATGCTACAAGCAAATTGTACTGACGATACAGAGATTATCGGTTACAAACTACAAGCAAAGCAACTAATTTAGTTAATAAACTATTCAACACTACAGTAGGGAAATTAGTTACAGAAAAAAAGTAAATACTGGCAGAGGTGTGACTGACAAGGGGAGCAGTACTAGATATGTAACCTTTTAATGCACAAAAAAGAAAAGAGATAGTAAGGCAAGCGTTTTAACCAATGCAAAGGAGATTGTAAAATCGTTTCTTAATTCTATACTTATCTGCCGTGATCTGCTGAACTCTACACTACCGCTGCACTAAGTCGAGGTACAAGGGCTTCTCGTAAATGAAGAGTTCAGGTACTGCTAAACCGGATGATATACATGCATTTACCACAGGTGGCGGTAATCATCACTGTCGATAGGTTGAGGTTGATTTGGTTCAGGCCTAGTTATAGCAAACTATTATTTCGTTACAAACTAGTACTCACTATCAATAAAACACGCTTCCCGTAGGTACAGTTAGATAAAATGCCTATTTATTATAAGAAAATCGGACGAAAGGAATGGGTGGTTCTAATAGGTAGATAATAGAAAGCTTTTAATGCACCCGCGGAAAGAAACGTTGACGTCAACAAATTGTTGGAAGTAATGAAGAAAACACCCTGATCAGGGATGTCCCAGAGTATATTGCCCTGCATGTGTATAGAATCAATATAGAGACCTCGGAAGATGACTTAAGTTCCATGTTAAAGAAATTTTCCAGAAGTAACATGTGAATCTCTCACTCTGAAGTATCCGAGCCTTTATAACTCCTTTAAAATTACAATATTTGAAAACAATTTTAAAAAGGTCATGAATGCCAGAGTGAGGTCATTTGAAGGGTACAGGCAATGAAGGTGATATGTCAAAATTAGTAGTTTTGAGAAAAACGGGTTTTAATGTTTAGAGCCTCTGGCAGTTTATTATAGAAATAAAAATATAATTTTTTTTATTGTGAATCTATTAGACCATTAACTTGGAAACTGTTGTGTGTAAAAATAATTCTCAGTAATATTTAAAGAATGAACACTAAAGAAAAATGTATGTTAATATTCAGCAACTTCAAATTCAAATTCGCAAATTCTACCTTGTTTTTCTATAAATGTGGTATTTGGGTAAAGTAGTTTTGAGCATCTGAGCCACAAAACCTCTTCAGCTCTTGGAGATTCTTCCATTTCAAATTACTTATGGGTAGAAGGTCTGGAAAAAAAAAATATTGGTTATATAAGAAGAGTTCATGTAAAATGTATGTTAATATTACCATTATATGAGTGATCAGGAAGTTCAAATTCGCCGTCGTCTATTTTATTTTTCATTCTAAATTTGGGGTTCGTAACGGCAGTGGTTTCCCACATACCATTGTACGTGTCTCGATGAAGTATCAGACCTGGGTGTTTTTTAACTATCTTCAGTTCTCCTATTGGTCTGGATGGAAAAGGACATATGCGCTTGTAGCGTTTACTAAAAAAAGTTGTCCAGCTTCTAAAATATGTTTGGTTAACTTGTTCAACATTAAAAGGCGAGGGTTTATTTCTTGACGTTCTAAACACTTCACACCATTCCTCAGGAAGTTCAACTTTGGTTTTTTGATTTATTAGTCCAAAATTTTTATCGCACTCCAGGTACGAATGTCCTCTAATTGGAAAGGTAACCTTGACAAAATCCAGTCTTTTTTCTACATGCACTACAAAGTGCAAAAAACGAAACATTGTATAATTCTTATTTTGGCCTCCACAAGAGTCGCAAAATATCTCAAGTTGGCGAACTTCTGGGTGGAGGTAATTATATAAAAAGTGATGTAATAAGGAGCAGACATCATCACTGCCTTTTTTGCCTACGATTTCCGGATACATATAAAAAATGCTTTGTGAGAGAACATGAATATTAAATGAATATATGGACAACTGCCTTTTATAATATACGTCATTTGTGGTAATATTCGGAATCGGAAGATTTTTTGCAAAGTCGAAGCAAATTGCTTCGGTGGAAACACATTTTTGGCTACGGTTTTTAGCATCTCTTTTTCTTTTATAAAATTGTTGGGCTTTGATTTTATGCAATTTATTCTCAATGTTTAATTGTTGTATGTCTCTATCTAGTTTGCGATACTCAAGAACTTCTGTATGTGGTATATTTAGTTTTTCAGCTTCTAGACTTTTAATTTTAGCTAGGTGTTCATCACAAGTGTCAGATCTGGGGTAGCCAAAAGCTATATTAAATTCAGTTGAAAATATAGTCCTATAAGTTTCATATGATGCGTGGGGAGTAGGGAACTTTTCGCAATACATATTAAACATTTTTTTAATATTCAGCTCCTCTGGCAGATATAATTTGGCAGAATCATTCAAGCTATAATGACTTTTGCGACCTTTAAATGACTTAATATGATTTCTGATCGAACTTCGTGTTGCATCGGAGAGTTTGTGTGGGCGATTGTTATGCTTACCTCTACGATTTTTCGGTGCTTCTCCAGTCATTTTCATAGATGTCTGCAGTACTTCTAACTTCTTTCGGCCTATTCCATGTAAAGCGATAAATGCTTTTTTGCATACTTGTACTTCCTCGATATTACCTTCCATATTTAAAATTCTTACACGATATCGAAAAGAAGCATCGTGGAGGAGGGCATTTTGTTCCGGCTGTCTGGGTCTACGTTGTTTAATAGGAACAACCGTAATCAATCCACATAAATATATATTTTGCTCGTCAACTGAACTAAGCAAATTAAAACTTTGAATAATTTTTTTCCGGGAAAGTTCTGGTATACGCTCGAAACACTTGAACCTCTTACATCTACAATCTTCACCTAGACAGTGACTTCTCAAATTTATCAGTTTATTAACATCAGTCAGTTTGCCATACTTCTTTTTTTTCTTACTAGCATTTTCTAGAGTGCTCATAATGCTCATTAAAATGCCACTGTTTACTGTTTACTACACTTGTATCGACAGGTTAAAGCTTGTAGACCGCACACACGAAATCACTTGACATAACGCTTTTTTAGCTGGTTCCGCGCGGACATACCACCTTATTAGCCTGTTCAGAGAAATAAAAATATGTTAGAACTCCTGACTTGGCGTATTTTTAGCAGGTATGCGTAGATGAAATGAAACTTTACATCATTGGCTAACAGATGGTGCAAGTAACTCATTTTCGGCAAAAATTGACATATCGCCTTCTTTGCCTGTACCCTTCATTTGATGCTTGCATCCAACGTTTTCTTCAGTTTTCCAAGAGGGATATGAACAAGATATAAACCAAGAATATTTTTCTCCAAACATTTTCGTCATAAACGTGGCAAATTTAAACTCCACGAAAATCAATGAAATTCAATGCGACGTGGTCAAATTTGAAGAATTGGATTTCCTGTGTTTACGGAGACTCATCAGTGCGCGGAATCGTTGTAAAGTGTTTGTATGCACGATTTTAAGTTAGTGGGCTCCTCTTGTAGATCTGAATTCCAAAAGGGTGGAGTAGCAGTATTTGTTAAGAATAATATCACTGCTAAATGCTTGAACCTAAATTGTTATTGTATTGAAAAGGACATATAGGTTTGCGGTATCAAGTGGAAACGTAATAGAGAGTACTATTTGCTTGTAAATTGTTATAGATCACCCTGTGGTGATCTTAATGTTTTCTGTAAAGCGTTGGAAAATATCCTAAATAACTTGTTTATACTTAATACCTCTGTAATAGTTGTGAGCGATTTTAATTGTGATTCCTACAGTACATCTCCAGGTTTTCTTAAACTAAATAATGTCTTCTCATTTTTCAATATGCACCACCTGGTGGAATGGCCCACCCGAGTACAAGGTAATAGTTTCTCTACTATTGATAACATATTTGTAAACTTTGAGACTGAAGGGGTTACTGCAGTCACTGATAATAACATCTCTGATCACAGATATATTTTCTGTGAATTGTATAATGATAGGGCTAAATGTATAAATATAACTCACATGCAAACAAGAAAATTTAGCTCAGGCGCTATTCAAGGATTTGAAAATTCACTAGAAACAGAATCGTGGGATAACCTTTATGACACGTAGAATATTGATGAAGCCTTTAATTTATTTAACCAAATTTTTCAGTTCTATTTTCAGAATCATTTTCCGATGCGAAAAGTTCCAGTTAAACAAATGGGAAAAATAGATTGATCAAGATATTCGAATAATTAGTAATAATTTAAAAGATCTATTTATCTTAAAAAGGAAATTTCCTCATCAGTTCATAAAAAAGGCTGCAAGAAATCTTTAGAGAACTACAGACCAAAAACTATTAATTCAGGCTTTTCCAAAGTTTTTGAATACTGTTTCCTGGATAGATTATTAAAGTTTTTAGAAAAAGTTAGTGTACTGTCAAATAGCCAACATGGTTTTAGATCTGGAAAATCCACTAGTACTGCTTTGTATGAATTTTATGACATTAATCAACTACATAGATGATGACCTGAGTCGTACTATCGACTGTGTCAACCACAATGTTTTGATCTCTCAGTTATATGATTATGATATCAGGGGTGTGTGTTTGGAATCGCTAGAGTCTTTTTTAAAAACTAGAACTCAATATGTCCAATTAAAACACAAAGAAGGCAATTCATTGTGTTCCGTCAACTCAGAAAGAATTCAAATAGATTTGGGAGTCCCACAGGGCTCAATTTTAGGCCCGGTGCTTTTTATTGTATATGTTAATGAAATTAGTAACATTCTGTTTGACATAAAACTAACCATATATGCTGATGATACATCGTTAATAGTATCTAAATAAATGTTAATAGGTTAAAAGAAAACTGTGAAAACACTCTAAATAAATTAAGCTATTGGTTCCTACGTCATTCTTTGTTCTTTAACACAGAAAAACTAAATTGTTGCATTTTCATGAAATTGGGAGAACCCCAGAAAACATAAAGATTATTTTGAATGATAATATCTTGAATTTTCACGAAGACGAAAAATTTTTAGGTCTCAATATAGATATTAATTTACACTGGAGAAGTCATTGTACTTCTCTCATCTCTAGACTTACATCCTTGTCCTATATGTTTAGAAATATAAAATTACTCCTTAACAAACTACAATTAATCAATTTATACTATGCTGAGGTAGAGAGTAGGCTGAGGTATGGTCTGTGTCTTTGGGGCGACTCTACATTATCTTCCAATGTATCGGATGAATCATGTCGTGATGCCTTCCAATATTTAAGAATTCTCACTTTATGTGCTCTGTACATCTTTGAAATATCAATTTATGTTAGACAAAACAAAAATCTTTTTTCTCAAAATAAGGAGATACACGGATATAAAATAGGAAACAATAATTACATACATCTCCTTCTCAGCAGGCTAAATATTACATATAAAGCGCCTAGCAGAATTGGTGCCAAAATATATAACCACCTCCCATTAGCGGTGAGGAGTGTTGAGGATGAGAGGGCATTTAAAAGATGCCTGAAACTGTATTTGGTTAACAAATGCCCATACAACCTAAATGAATACTTTTCTTAAAAATAAATAAATAAAATAAAATGACTTTGTTACATAACTGTGTGCATGTTGTGTCTCATTCTTTTATATTTCATTTGTTATGTGGTGTAACTGTGTGCCCTACATCGTACCAGAATTGTTATGTATACAAGTTCTGATATGATGTTTTTTGATGACTTCTTATACAATTGTTTTTGTCCAAGAGAAATAAATATTTTTGATTTTGGTAGTTCTAAATAAGCTGGAATAAATAAATATTCTTCCAATTGATTTAGATGCTTTCTTATCTTACTATTCCTTACAATGACTGATTGGAATTCAGTTTCTCTGTAGGAAGTTTTATAAAAAAAACGATCCAAATGGGAATGTTCACAAATTGCAATTTATAGCAATTTAATTGCGATTTATAATTAAAAAAAAAGATACATCGATTTTGGGAACCTTGAGAGCAGCTTGCAAATCAAAACAAGCAACTTAAAATAGATTGCTGATCTTGGATTTATCTGCCTTTTTCATCCCGCGATAATTTTTTTCTGCTGTGAGAGATTGGTAGCTTTGTTCTAGTTTAAGTAAATGAGTCAGGATTTTAATTTCTATAAATGTTACAGGCAAGGCAATGCTCTTTTTTGAAATATGGAAAGACATTTTGAAGTCATAGTTAAATAAATACCGATATATGGATATTTTACCATAACTCTTATTCTATTCTTTACACAAATCCACGTAGTCATTGTATAAATCATTGACAGTCTTTCCATCTATATATTTTTTATTGTATATTAGCCCTGGTATAGTGGCTTTCCACAACTGGTATAGAGGAAAGATGGTTTGTCATTTGTATGTATTGTTACTATTACTGTTTCTTAAATCCTCACATATAACACATGTATGCACTAGCAAGGCTTTTTTAATTAAATATTCACATACATACCCAAATGGATTTTGTTCGGGTAAAGTTTGCGTTCGTAATTATAATTAAGTAATGCCGATGTTTCTATGTGAAATATTTTGTTTTTTAAATATTCTCTTTGTGATTCCGAGCCAGTACCTTTTGGTACATTGTATAATACATCTTCTCCTGAAGACTTTAATGTATCAAAAATGTTACTAAAATTTTCAACTACTTCAATTGTTCCCATATCATCGCATGATGATGCACCTAGAGCAACGTACATGTTCATACTTGAAACTGTATGATTTAAAATTTGTGTAGCTAACTCAATTTTCATTTTTTTAAAATTATTAGGATGAAGATGTGCTTCTGTTAGCTTTGGTGCTAGTATATTTAATTGTTGCTTGTCTCGTTCACAAAATTGGCAAATGCAACGCCATTTTGTTGTTTTTCCATCGAAACAAAACTGATTTTTTAATAAATTGTTTCAAGTGGTTTTTAATAAATGTGGTGTATCAAAAATATAAAGTATAGTTTGGCGATCTACTTCAAATTCTAGTTTTTCCGGTGTAACACCTAAAATATTGCTTAACTGAACAAAATTCGATCCCATATCAGATATAACAGAATGTATTTTTAGGCCTATATCTGTTAATTTAGTGATGGCTATGTGCAACATGTTCTTCAAATCATTTAATGCAAATGAAGAATATACAAAAAAAGTATGTGTTTGGTTGCTTTCAATTGGTGTATATAATCCTCGAATCATTAATACTGTTACACGCTGGCTTAAATTAATATCTATATATGATAAAATAAATTTGATTTAAGAGCCATTTCGTCTATATATAATATACAGTGTTTGTCATTACACCTATTTTCATTTTTAATGATTTATATAAAAGTTTATTTTCTAGATCAAGTTGATAAGTAATCACGTGGGTCATGAATTGGAGGACATGTTTGGATGGAAAACAAAATAAATTTTGAAGAAATTGATATGCTCGAGGTTCTAAAAGCTATATTGCTAAAGCAAATTCTTTATATGCTGTACTATATCTTCTTCTTTGGTTTTTTTATATAAAGATTCTGGTAAAAACTGATCACACATATATGTGTTTTAAGTCTTCAATGTTAGGCACAGATAACATAGCGGTAGTAGTATCTTCTTTTCTTTCTTAACTTTTTCCTTCAATTTTATTTTCTTTGGTGTATTTGTAGTCAGGATCATTGGAATCTGTGTACATAGATGTTGGTGAATGCAAAGGGCTCGATTCAGTGCTTGAAATTGAAAAACTGTCCAATGTGAGAGCACTATGAGAAAATTAATATTGATACAATGTATTTTGTTAGTTAACTTGTATGCAACGTGTTACTTTACACGTACACGTAATAGACGAATAAATATAGGATCATTTCCTTTATATGTTTATAAAAATTGCTTGAGAAACCTTAAGAAAATAGACATTTTACAGAATTTGCTTCAATGTTACAATTTACTGATATGTCTACTTGTATACTTCGTCAAATGCTAACAGAAATACGAACTTGTATATTACCGTACTTAAAAACTATAGGTTTATTTTTCTCGCCAGGCTCTTTTTTGATCTAGATCGCTCTAAATCGGTCTGAAGTGCCCCGGATATGGGTTTTAGTAATGTTATTAAATGACAAAATGCGCTAGTCCAAGAAACAGCAAATTGTACTCCAATCAGAAAATCATGACGAAGAAACAAACCTTACGTAGCAGTATTTAACAATTTTGTGCATAATTTTATTATTGACAATATTTTGAATTATTACATACCTGCCTCTATCTTTTGGAATCCTAAAAATGCTACCTATAATTTTTATCTCTTTGTTTGTTTGTACAGTTAGGAATAGTACACAACAGTAGGTATTGGGACGGTTTGGCATAGGAAAATTTCTTGGACCGTGGGAAAATTTGTAACTTGACACCTTTGTTTTGAAATTTGACACCTTTGTTTTGAAATTTGACACCCTGATTTACAATTAGGTAATTACTGTCACGTGCCAAAGTAGGGGCCCCGCCCCTTCCTAACCTATCAGAAAGAACATGCGCAGTAGATTACACATACAATTTTTTAAATTTGAAAAGTGATTTGATTGGTTCCTCATCGAGACCTATCAATTAGGTAATTAATGTCACGTGCCAAAGCAGGGCCCCACCCCTCCCTAACATATCAGAAAAATCATGCGCAGTAGGTTACACATACAATTTTTTAAATTTGAAAAGTGATTTGATTGGTGACCTATCACGTGACGTTGTTATTTAAATGAAAAAAACTTTACTCTGTGCCCGATTTGAACCCGGGACCTCTCGCATGCAAAGCAGACGCGTTACCACGAGACCGCTATGACTATTAACAAAAGCTTACAGTAACTGCGTAATATATGAATCAGAGAGCGCTTGAAGGCGTTCCCCGCCAAGCAGTCTGAGCTATAACAATAATATTAAATATTTAAAATTTTACAGGTGATATTAAATAATTAGAAATATATATATGAAAAAAAAACTGGTAGTGCTGGGAATCGAACCACGGACCTTTGTGACAGAAGTGACGGCAAATTAAAATGGGTAGAATATTTAAAATTAGGCGGGAAATTCAAAGTGGCAGCAGTGGCGGGAAATTCAAATGGAAAATTAGGCGGTAAATTTAAACTGGTGAGATTTAAAATTAGGCGGAACATTCAAAGTGACAGAAGTGGCGGGGATACAATCAATACACAGGAGTTTTACTGTAGTATACGAGGTCAGATATTCATAATATCATAAGACTAAAATATACTGTCTTCAAGCTAATGAAGGAATATATACAGGACGTGCAGAAGTATGTGAAAGATTTTTTTCTATAGAACTGGAATTTATAATTATATGTAAAGAATACGTATCAGACAATTAATATGTGTTCGATATAGTGCATATGGAAATTATATAATTTATCTTTCTTAATGATTGTTTTAATAAAAATGTTAGGTGTAGAATAAAAACTAAATGACTATAACGAGAATGTAGACACATCATAATATACCACATCTCTCCTTAATTAAATTTCAATAGACATAAATGAGAGTAAACAAAATCGTATATTTGCGAATATATATAATATGTAAATGCTTAAAATCAAAATCAGTTGACGAAATCCATGTAAAATATTGATGTACTGCTATATGAATCGCTCTGTATAACGTTACATAACATTTATGGTGTTAACAATAATTATACTTTAAATATGTACAATCGTTTTCAATATTAATGACACACTTTTAAATGAATTTCGCTATTTATTTCGAACTACCGACGTATTGATAATGAAATCTACTCAACATTCAACATTTCACTTATAATAGCTAAGGCATGATAATAGTAAAGATTCAACCGGGCTTAACCCACACTGGATCTGAATATGGTCATAAAGAGGGAAAGCACTATTTAGTAAATAATTATGTTCCCATCGTGCAGTTTCTTCATATTTTTCGATAATTTCATCCAAAGCTTTCATATACTATTCATTAGATTTTCCGCTAACTAGTGTCGGCGAGATGGAAAAACAGAAGTCACGTGACGAAAAAAGGACAAAGCGACAGAAAAAAGAACAACGACGACAGAAAAGTGACATAAATGTGACATAAACGTAACATCGTGACATAAATGTGACATAAACGTGACATAAACGTGACATAAATGTGACATAAACGTGACATAAATGTGACATAAACGTGACATAAACGTGACATCAATGTGACATAAACGTGACATATATGTGACATAAACGTGACGCGCAAGTTATTGGACAATAATTTGCGCAAGTTATAGGTCAAGAACTTGCGCAAGTTATTGGGCAAGAACTTGCGCAAGTTATTGGGCAAGAACTTGCGCAAGTTATTGGTCAAGAACTTGCGCAACATATTGGGCAAGAACTTGCGCAACATATTCGCCAAGAACTTGCGCAAGTTATTGGTCAAGAACTTGCGCAACATATTGGCCAAGAACTTGCGCAAGTTATTGGTCAAGAACTTGCGCAACATATTGGGCAATAACTTGCGCAACATATTGGGGAATAACTTGCGCAAGTTATTGGGCAAGAACTTGCGCAACATATTGGCCAAGAACTTGCACAACATATTGGGCAATAACTTGCGTAAGTTATTGGGCAAGAACTTGCGCAAGTTGTTGGACAAGAACTTGCGCAAGTTATTGGGCAAGAACTTGCGCAACATATTGGGCAAGGACTTGCGCAAGTTATTGGGCAAGAACTTGCGCAACATATTGGCCAAGAACTTGCGCAACATATTGGGGAATAACTTGCGCAAGTTATTGGGCAAGAACTTGCGCAACATATTGGCCAAGAACTTGCACAACATATTGGGCAATAACTTGCGTAAGTTATTGGGCAAGAACTTGCGCAAGTTGTTGGACAAGAACTTGCGCAACATATTGGGGAATAACTTGCGCAAGTTATTGGTCAAGAACTTGCGCAACATATTGGGCAATAACTTGCGCAACATATTGGGGAATAACTTGCGCAAGTTATTGGGCAAGAACTTGCACAACATATTGGGCAATAACTTGCGTAAGTTATTGGGCAAGAACTTGCGCAAGTTGTTGGACAAGAACTTGCGCAAGTTATTGGTCAAGAACTTGCGCAACATATTGGGCAAGGACTTGCGCAACATATTGGCCAAGAACTTGCGCAAGTTATTGGGCAAGAACTTGCGCAGCATATTGGCCAAGAACTTGCGCAAGTTATTGGGCAAGAACTTGCGCAGCATATTGGCCAAGAACTTGCGCAAGTTATTGGGCAAGAACTTGCGCAGCATATTGGCCAAGAACTTGCGCAAGTTATTGGGCAAGAACTTGCGCAACATATTGGGCAATAACTTGCGCAAGTTATTGGGCAAGAACTTGCGCAGCATATTGGGCAATAACTTACGCAAGTTATTGACGTGACATAAACGTGACATAAATTTGACATGAACGTGACATAAGTGTAACATAAACGTGACATAAATGTGACATAAACGTGACATAAATGTGACATAAACGTGACGTAAATTTGACATAAACGTGACATAAATGTGACATAAACGTGACATAAATGTAACATAAATGTGACATAAATGTGATATAAACGCGACATAAACGTGATATGACTGTAATGTGACATAAACGTGACATAAATGTGACATAAACGTGATATAAATGTGACATAAATGTGACATAAATGTGACATAAACGTGACATAAACGTGACATAAATGTGACATAAACGTGATATAAATGTGACATAAATGTGACATAAACGTGACATAAACGTGACATAAACGTGACATAAATGTGACATAAACGTGACATAAACGTGACATAAATGTAACATAAACGTGACATAAATGTGACATAAACGTGACATAAATGTGACATAAACGTGACATAAATGTGACATAAACGTGACATAAACGTGACTTAAATGTGACATAAACGTGATATAAATGTGACATAAATGTGACATAAAAGTGACATAAACGTGACATAAATGTGATATAAACGTGACATAAATGTGACATAAACGTGACATAAATGTGACATAAATGTGACGTAAACGTGTCATAAATGTGACATAAACGTGACATAAATGTGACAGAAACGTGAAGATAATATGTTAGTAGATTTGTAAATTCCAGGAAATTCAAAATTATCAATAAATAAATTTACCCTCGAAAGTTCCCGAAATTTTCCGAATATTCACCTCTCTAATCTATTTTGCCTTATGGTACCTGTACATCCATATCCCATTTCGCTCATTTTTCTTATGAGAGGTAGTCCCGTGAAAAAATTATCGATAAAAAAGTTGAATTTGTGGTTTGGGAACTTCTGCTTTAGCCTAGTGGCAAATGTAGCTACAACTGATGCTCCCAAACCAAGATCGCTGTCTCCAAGTAAGGTCCCTTTTCCTTGATACGGTTCAGTATTTATTAGGTACCCACTCGAACCATTTAGCGACCAAAATTTAAATCCGTATCTTATAGGTTTTCCTTGAATTCTCTGTTTGCAGCTGTGATGACTGTAATATGGCACCATTGATTCATCAACAGCTATTGGCACATTGGCTTCAGTGAGTGGCATGTGTTTTATAAAGACACTGTTCAAGTGCTCTATAAGTGGTCTCACTTTTGTAAATTTGTCGTTTGGTGGTAACTCAGCATTGTTAACAAAATGTAAATTTTTTAGAATGTCTCTAGATCTATTTCTGGACATCGCGTTAGCAATTGCTTCATTGCGAAGATCTGAATCCATACAATAAAAATCTTTTCTCGGTCTTTGAGAATATCCAGAAATCATGAGAATAGCGAAGAAAACATTCAGCTCTGCTATCGAAATATCAAAGGATGTATTGGCATTATTTTGAGCATATAACACGGACTGTTCCTTTATATACTCAAAAAAGGTATCAGTCCAGAAAAGCTCAAAAAGCTTGACTGGTTCGACTGTATTTTCTTCAGTGTCTTGGAAGTCACAGTTTGTAGCATTCTGTTGATTTACGACAAATTGTTTCAGTAAGTCTCCTTTTTTCCCATATTTCACGTCGTGATAACTTTAGTTTTTTATTTGTGCTAGCATATTTTATTAGAGGTTCATCATCATCGCTACTGTAATACCTCCTTCCGGCTTTTCAGTTAGGCGTTGACGTAGCACAAGGGTTGCTTCTGCAGGAGCACCTAATATCTTTTGCGAAAACTTGTTCGAAAAATCAGCATCAATTTCATTATCTGACGATTCAGAGTCTCCATCTGAATCCGCAGCAGGGGGATCTATATATATGTTTGCTGAATCAAATCGCACATCATTTAACTTGTCCAGCAATTTATTGAGACTGGTCGAACAAGTATACTTTTTGTTACCATAAAATGATTTACAGTCCATTATGAACCTGTAAAATTACATGTATAAGAGCCATGTTCCAATATTGGAACATCATAGAAATGTTAAAAATATATAACAAAAAGGGGTTATGTGGATTGTATGTATTTACTTACTTGTTGTTTATGACTAAATACTTCTTTCTAATACAACACAACTTTAATATTTAACAACAAAAAGCATTCAAAGTACTTCCAAAAACTACTTTATTCTCTTCTTGAAAATTTAAAATAATTTGCACACCAGTAGCTTCAATTATAAAGATAAACTGCAAATTTGACCATTAGTTTACGATTTTGACATTGTACAATGAAGATATTTATTCAAAAGTGATCCTAGTTGCGGCATCTAATGTACAGTAGCAAAACTAGGATATGTTCCAAAATTGGAACATGACTGCGTATGGGTTAATATCATTTTTAATATTTCTATCTGATAGTTTTTAAATTCTTCAAAAAAATTATTCATTATAACGCTTATTAATTTCATCTTTCAATTCCTGGATGTTTGAAAAGCCTGAGGGTTCAGCAGCTAACAAAACAGGTGTATCCATTAAATTGTGCTCCAACTCAATCACTGAATCTGCAGCAGAAGCTCCCTCCAGACACTCAACATCTAAATTCGTAGAGAAACCTAAATTAAATTAAATAAAGTTATGAAACTAATTCATCCAAATAAACTTACTACTATTGCCCTGGGCTTCAAAATACAGAACTGGAAGAATCTACAATTCAGAATGTGAAATTAATATTCTTATTATAGAGAAGAAATTACCTTACGCTCAAGAACAAGTTTAGGCGGTTCTACTATATTGGCCATTTTCTGAAAATCGGGAAATTTTTTAATTTTATTTTTGTTTTACCTATTCGAACTTCGGATTCAGATAATAGTACTGCTTCTTTTTCAACATTTAATGTCATTTCATAAGTTTCTAAAAAAAATCTATTTTACTTTTTCTTCTAATGAGTATTGCTATTTTATTAACACTCATTGTATACAATGCTTCAAAAACTTACTAAAAGTATGAAATACAATACATTCATTAACTCCCAGTCTTCTTTAGGTTCTGTGCTTTATTATTAATGTACGAATGTTTTTTTTGACTTTAGGCCATTGACATGATTTTTCCCTTTTAACCAAGATGTAAAAACTACACTTATTGATGTTTCATTTTCTTCAGCAAATTGAATCAAAGCAAACTGAAATATAACATTAAACAGAAATTAATAATATGAACTAAACATAAACATTCTTTTAATTTAGGATTTAATCGAGAGACACTGTAGCATATACCACTGATGCCCTAATTAACTGTTTTAATGTGATAAAATATTGATGATTAAGTTGCCATTATGAATGTTTACATTATAACAATTGTATTACGTTAGTGACGTGCATACGTTGACTTGCGATTCGACTATATCATCAATTGAACTAAGTCTAATACCAATTTTAATTTTTCTCTCTCGTGTAAAAATACATATAATATACTATAAAAACATTTCTTGAAGTTCATGAAGTTTTCGCGCCACTAATAGAGGATGTTCCTTGGGTTATTTCTAGGAAAAAAGTTTATATAATCATGTATCCGATTTGCTTTACTTATTGAGCTACACGAATTTTAAAATAAAATAATGGAAATTAATATTCATTTTTATTTTTAGAACATCGGTAATAGTGATACATACATTCTTAATTTAAAAGGTTTTCGATAATTCCACCTCCTACTTCAATATATTTGTCAGCACGCCTGTGAATTGCTCGCGCTGCATTTCTAATATTCTCGTGCTTTTCTTTTATTTGCGTTGCAGCATTAACAATTCTTTGGATTGGAGCTTCGAGTGTTTCCACTTTCTCTTGATAAACCAAATCCTTCATCCAACCCCACATGTAATCTAACGGATTGAGGTCTGGAGACCTAGCTGGCCAAATGTGTGGCGCACCTCGACCGATCCAGCGACCAGGGTAATGCTCATTTAGGTGAGCAGTGACAATTTGGGAAATATGAGGTGGAGCTCCATCATGTTGCAAGTACATTCTTAATCGTCTTGCCAGAGGTACGTCTTCAAGCAATCGCGGGAGTTCTTCCTCTAAAAATTGTAGATACTTTGTTCTATTAAGACAACGTTCAATAATAAATGGCCCTAAAAGTTGATAGTATAACATCCCACACCACACATTAAGGCTAAATCTACGTTGAAAATTACTTTCTACGGTGGCATGAGGGTTGACGTCCGACCATTGATGCATGTTATAGGTGTTGTTGATACCGTCTCTGGTAAATTGTAACTCGCCCATAAATAAGATGCAGCGATACAAATTCCTATTATTATTCAACCACTGACAAAATTCTGCTCGCCTAGGGGAATCTTCCAGATGTTGAACACGCTGTAGATGGTATGGATACAACAGATTCTTGTTTATTGTTCTCCATACCCTGGTATTGGGAATCACTAAAGGCGTGGATATCCATCGTGTACTAACACCGGGATTACGCTCGGCCATAGCAAGGATATTCTCTTTTTCTACAAAACTCTGCTAATTTACCCGTTCGTACTGAATGCGAACACTTGGAAGTGAACCAGTTTCTCTGAGTTCATGAAAAGTTGTGGTAAACGTTTTCGGAGATGGAATGCGACAATTTGGGAAACGCCGTTGATATTCCAGTGAAGCTAGAGTAGAATTTCCATCGCAATTACCAAAAACAAACACCATATCGGCATACTCAGCAGTCGTAAACTTAAAAGGCATTGTTCGCGAATTTGCAAAATTGAATCTTCACACTGAACTGCAAGCTTGTCAAAACTGACAGTAACTTAGATAACATTTTACCTTGCAAATGTCGTCAGAGCACACTTGACCAATGCGTAGAACTTCATGAAACACCCGGTATTTTGCTCTTAAGCGCCTCCTGAACGTAACAATGTTTCTGAAGGGAAGCTGAGAGGATGATAACATAGTCGTACACTAGACAAATTTTGTTCTGGAGATTCTTAAGAACGTTGTCCATGACGCGTTGGAAAGTACTAGGGACATTCTTTAAACCAAAGAGCGTAATGTTCTTGTTCTACAGTAAATGCAGACGAGACCTCACGTATTATTGATATAGTACCATCCGTATTCGTTGCCTCGCCACTCTCTACATTATTCTCACAATTATTAATCATCACACTTTGCAATATCTGCTGCTCGCTCTCAATATCTATGATAACATTGGGGTTGAAATTATCCTGCTGAGAAAGAATGGAACCAACTTTATCACTGACTTCCAACATTTCAAAATTATTTTCAGTTAAATAGGTAACTTGATCTTTCACATAAGTTTGGACCACATGAGAAATTGTGTTCAAAGAGTTGTCATTTATTGGAATATCCAGCATTAACTCTGGTACTAAATTCAAATATTGAGGTGGTACATCTATAACATTATTTCCATTTCATTCAAACTAGGGCCGTATGCAATGTTATCACCCAAATCCAAATCTAATGATGGATTGACTCTACAGGCCGTCATAATAATAAAAACATTTATTCTCTAATTGAGGTTTTACTTTTCTGAAGCACTCCATATAATTATAAAAAAATATTGAAATTTTAATTAGCTTAAAATGCTTTAGTAGATTTGGTTGTACGGTGAGTTGTTTAGGTAACAGGTGTGAATAACTAACGTTGAAAAGCTTTAACTTGATATCTATATTATATCTTTACTCACCAATAAGTAGTGATAGATTAACTGAGTGACCACTAAAAAACACACTTCGGTACCTAATAATATTTATAGATAAGAAAATGAGATTAATAACAATAACACGTGCGATCTTCGTAGCAGACAACATCATACTAACCACATACAACCTGAATACATGAGTAAACCTACTCTGGAGAAATAAATATCAATTGCTGGTCGTTACTACACTCTGGAATCTACCATTGTTTGGGTTTCTTAGACGGTAAGCATTTTCGCATAAAATGTCTTCCACAAACTGGATAAACGTTTTATAACTACAAGGGATATTTTTCAGTTGTTCTTATGGCATGTGCTGATGCGGATGTGTTATTTACCACAATAGACGTAGGAGAAATTGGTCGAAATAGTGATGTGGCAGTTTTTCATACATCAAATATTGGACGCTCTTTACAACTGGGATTGTTTGAATTACCACAACCTAGACCACTACCTTCAGGAAACGACGATTTTCCTTTTTACTTCGTAGCAGATGAAACCTTTCCTGTAAAAAACTATATAATAAGACCTTATTCGAAACGTACGTTAGATAACAGGAAAAGAGTGTTTAATTACCGCTTATCAAGAGAATGGAGAAGTGTCGAATGTGCATTTGGGATGTTGGTGTCTAAATTCAGTGTATTTGAAGGTCGAATTTGCTGTAAAGAAGAAGAATTATAAATTCTATAATTAAAGCAGTGTGTGTTTTACACATTTTCATCCGAATCAAGCAGGGAATATTTACCCAACCAACAGAACTATTGTAGATCGTCGGGATCAAGTACACATTCCAATTGAGCCTATGCCACAACCACAAATTATACGTAATCATTCAGAGGCATAGGATATTAGGGAGAGACTGTGTGATTATTTTCTGACGCCTACTGGGGCTATACCGTGTCAGTGGAATTACATAGTGTAACCAATATTCTTCGCACTACGCACTACTCCACTCTATATTTTTTTTCATAAAAATACAGTCTGTCTACTACTGAACATACTGGAAATAAACGTAATGGAATTTTCCATTTTTCCATTTGTGAGCACCCTGTACATGAAATAATAAATTTTTTCCATAGTAATATTATTTTATTTGATAACCAGAATGTTTCTTTTATAAAATCAAAAAAATATATTCCTGTCAAATTCAGCCGTGAACACACTGTATAACCATAAAATAAATACTTTAACAACTTACCAGATTCATTCATTGCTTTAGAAATTTCCATCCAGGCTTTTTCCTTGATGTCCAGTCTGGTGTAAGAATCATTCTTTATATCGTATAAACACGGATATGTTTCTACAAGTTCCACAAATTTAAAATGTTTAGCAGTGTCGTCCATTATAGCATGTATTTTCAAACAACACTGACTACAACTGACGATAGCGACGCGACAGTACTTCTAGCAACCGGTTTCTCATTGAATGGGTTGCAGTTGAGTTGCGCTACGTCGCGTTCCTGTCGCGTTGCTGTCGCCGATTGCTTCTGGTACACGGCTTATAGTCGGTAAGTATGTTTTCTTCATTTACGTCAAAAGGTAGGGTTTTAAGTGGCCAAATAGAATTTCGAAGAGTGTATATAACAAGTTTCATAAGATATTTAATATTTTCATTGGATTTTCTTTTATTAAGCATCGTATTTGGTCTAATAAAGTGGAATGTAATTTAACTGGTGAATTTGAAGTAAACTTATGTAAGGTAATATAATGTAATTCAGTTTTGTGTAGTCTGCAAAAGTCAGTTATTATGTGATTTCTAAATTCTGTGTCATTATATTATTAGGGCTTCTGTTACTTATATTGCTGATTTTTGAGTGAGTGAGATTGCTTGAGAAAATTTTGAAAAAGGATCTATTATTGTAAAGAACGTATTATTGTTAACAAAGAATAGCTCAATTTTAGAAAGTCATCTTTGTTTGTTCTGAAAAACAGTATCGATTTTCTATGTTGCTTTTGAATAGTTTTATAATCTCTTCTTCTGTACTGTTAGATTTTAAAGTGACTTTATGTCGTGTATTGTTAAAAATTGGTTCATGGATAGTGAAGTCTGTCTTCGTTTTGATTTGGAATTTCCTTTAAAATAGTCTGCAGGGAATGGTCAAATTTTTGTCATTTGTCTACCGTAGCGGGCAAATACGGAACGTCTGGGCTATGCCGACCCCTGGATCGGTTTCGGGAGCCAAAAATACATGGGGAACCAAGGGTCGGAGCTCGGACACAGAACTTTTCTTTTGTGTGCCTGTGTTTTCGATGTTGTCTTCTGTATAAACCCCTGGAACTAGTGTTTCTAACGCTTCCTTTAAGCTGGCTTCATCAACATCTGGTATTTCATCCACGTTTTTAGCATAGATATCATCTATCTAACGGTGTTGTGCTAGCTTGTGTTACTGCATTTATTTCTTGTGGGACGTTATCTATTTTAATTCTTGAAAAAGCATCTACCACGTGATTAATTTTTCCTTGTTTGTACTTCATTTATAATTAAATTCCTCTAAGTGTAATCTCCAACAAATAAGTCTGGTATTTGAGGCTTTTAGATTTGATAAGCATTCTAGGGACCTGCGGTCAGTGTAGATGGTAAGCTCTCTTCTGTATAGATAAGGTTTGAAATATTTGCAGGTCCATACTACTGCAAGTAGTTCCTGTTCGATTGTAGCGTAGTTTGTTTCAGCTGGGTTTAAAGTTCTTGAGGCTATATGGGACGGTGTCTTGAGAGAGTACAGTATAATTTGAAACATCTGTTGTTAGTTCAAAAGGTTTTTCAAAATTTGGATATGCTAATACTGGTTCATTTAGTAACAAGGTTTTGCAATGATATATACACATGATATATATTCAGGAGTGAGTTCTATTTTCTGATATTTTTTCAAACATCGTGTTTAGTAATTTTTGCAAAATTTTTAATAAATTTTCTGTAAAATCCTAGTGAACCAAGGAAAGATTTAATTCTTCTATGCGTTTTTGGAATGGGGAATTTCTTTATGGCTTTATTTTTTTCTGGGTTTATTCAGATTCCGTCTGCTGTTACTATGTGTCATAAAAATTCTACGTTTTTCTTTAAAAATTCCTATTTGTCTAATAGTATTCTAAGGTTTGCTTTTCTTAAAGTCTGGAAGATTTTCTTTAGGCTAGCAATGTGCTCTTAGAGTGATGTTGAAAAAACAATGATGTCATCGAGATATACTAGGCAAGTTTTATTGATGTGTTATCTTAAAACATTATCAATCGTTCTCTGAAATGTACTAGGGGCGTCTTTAAGGCCAAATGGCATCCTAAAGAATTTGTAGTGCCCATGTTCTGTATTGAATGATGTTTTGAATAAAGTTTGGTGCCATCTCAATTTGATGGAAACCAGACGCGAGATCTAAAGTTGTAAAATAACAGGTAATACCTAATTTATGGAATATCTATCAGTAATCGGCTGTGAGTTTAGCGAACGATAATCCACTACTATTCTCCATTATTTCTGCCAGAGACGTCTGGCATTTTTGGGAATACCCAGATTGGGGTCAATGGTGATACACTATGGCGTATAATTTTATCACTTAGAATTTGTTAGTTGAGTTTGGACTTCTTTTTCATAGATGTGTAAATAACGGTAAGTCTTTGTATAGCAGGGTGTTTTATCAGCGGTTTTAATTTCATGTTTTATTGTATTGGTGAATAATAATTCATCTGAAGAATTCTGGAAAATATCAGAGGATTCTAGATATAAATTTGTTATTGCTTGTTTTTATTCATCACGTAAATAATTTGTCCAAATGTGATCTTGCATTCTTATTTTAGAATTTGTTACGTTTTTCATTTATTTATTTTATTTATTTAGAAGTACACCACCCGATAGCCTAGGCCATTAACAGGGTGGGAAAACACAATACAAAAAGACAAACAAATACAAAATCGCAGTAACTAATACATAACATCAAAAGTACAACAAAAGTATTAAATGAATTGAGAATATAAACATGCATACCAAATGAATAATCTATAAAATAAATCAATAAATATGTTAAAAATATAATATTAATACATTGGAGGGCCAAGGAATGCCTTCTTAATATCACCAGATCTACAAGCAAAAATGTCAATGCTAGCCTATACGAGACTAAAATCGTTTAAAATCTTATGCATCGGAGAAAAATGCTAGCGGAGGGTAAAACACATTTAAGTTCCTGCCTGGTAATCTTGGTACATGCAAATTAATAAGTGATAGCAGTTGGGGAGAATCAATTATATTATTTAAAATTTTATATAAAAATAAGACTCCAAAATATTTTCGACGTGTTTCCAGCAACTGTACATTAAATCTATTATTTAGCACATCCTGCAAATTACCACGACATGGATAGACACCATCAGCAGAAAACCACAAGTATTTCACAAAACGTCTTTGGACGGACTCAATATTATTTACATATAACCTATAGTCAGGGTTCCAAACAATACTGGCATACTCTAACTTAGGTCTAACCAAAGCATTAAAAATGAGTTGAACTGAATCCGCCCGTAAAAGCCACTTGGAGTTCCTTATAACAAAACCTAAAGTTCGAAAAGATTCTGAAACAATATTATTAATGTGACAAGAGAAAGTTAATTTACTATCAAATACTACTCCGAGGTCATTAAATTGGAAACATCTGTTTATGTTAATGTCATCAATAGAATAGGCAAAATTAGTTAATGTTTTTGCGGGTAAAAGATAAAATATTACATTTAGAAACATTAAGATTTAACAAATTAACATCGCACCAATCAACCAGTTTATTAATATTCTCTTGAAGGATTAAGCAGTCATCTAAGGAGGTGATTTCGCGAAACAGTTTGAAATCATCGGCATATAAAAGAACTTCTGAATTCATCCCAAGGCAAAGGTCATTCACAAACAAGTTAAAAAGAAGGGGGCCTAGGACAGATCCTTGCAGTATCCCAGACTTGGCAATAAAAGTGACAGACTTGAAACCGTTATATTGAACAAATAATGACCTCTTGAAGAGACATGTTTGAAAAAATAAAACAAAGTTGTTACATAAACTAAAGCTCGAAAGTTTTCCAAGAAGCCAACCCTGGTCAAGTCTGTCAAAAGCTTTAGAGAAATCAGTGTAAACGACGTCTACCTGGGATGATACGATACATCTAAACGGTGAGTAATTTATTGTATGAGGCAAGCCAAATTAGAAACAGTTGACTTTCCCTTAAAGAAGCCATGCTGGTTTGCAAGAATCTGTGATTTAACATTAGAGTAAACCAAATCATGCAATACCACTTCAAAAACCTTGCTAAAATTGCACAGAATAACAATTGGGCGATAATTTTCAATTATACTTCTGTCCCCGTTTTTGAAAACAGGGCAGACCTTTGCTTTTTTCCAGATCTCTGGAAAAGACAGCGTTCTGACTACTATATTGAAAATAGTCGAAAGCGGAGCAGCAAAAATAGACGCACAGTCTTTTAACAAAAAAGAAGGAATTCCGTCTGGACCCGTAGTCATTTTAGATTTACATTTTTTCAATGCTTTGAGAACATCGTCTTCAGATATGGAAAGGGCAGCAAGGAGACGTGCATTACAATTTCGGGAAAAGGAGTTCTTGTCAAATTCTGTGGAGTCGATAAATACAGATTCGAAGAATGACGCAAACGCATTCACTATAGACTTAGGTTCGATTAATGGAGAACCGTTAAATGTAAGAGAGCTAGGCAAAGAAGAATTATTGCGTAAAGTATTTATATAGGCCCAAAACTTAGACGGATCACGACTGAGATTACTCTCAGCATTTTTAATACAATTAGAGTGAGAAATAGAACTATCCATTTTTGTTTTAGCACGCAAAGCACTGTACCGCTCGAGAGAGACTAAATTACCAGTGTTTTTGTAACTACGACGAATCTTAATCTTTTCTTTTAAGTCCTTAATGATGTTTGGTGTGAACCAAACGGGATATTTAGAAGATTTAAAAGTAGTCTTAGGCACATGTTTATTAAAAATGTTATTCAATACAAGATAAAAGTCCTTGCAAGCTAAATCAGCATTATTATATTGACTCAAGAAAGACCAGTCAGTATTTAGTAAGGTGCTATACAATTTGGAATAATGGTTTGGAATAATTTTGTGAATATTTTATTTTCTTCTTTATTGAATGGTAGTGAATTTTGTGGTTCGTTGAAAACCATTTGATGTCTATTTGTCAAATTATGAACTTCTATTACGGCAAGGAAATTTTCACTTGTTGATAGTATTTCTGGAACGTAAAATCTTTCTGATCGAAATTCAGGTATTATTACTGGCTGATGTTCTGTCTTATTTCTGAAGGATTTCAATAATTATAACCAAGTAAGTTGAAATCATCTTACATAAAGTGGAACTTGTACGTGTTCATTTTTTAATGTTTGGTTCGAAAAATTGATATTTAATTTTGCACTTATCAATTCTTGTAGTCCTATAAGTCCGTCGAAGTAATTATGAAAGTCATATAAAATACAATTGATTGGTAAGGTATTTCTGATTAAAATTTTCGAAATGGTAGTATGGTTATTTACAGCTTTTGTTTTCCCAGTGCATGTTTGTAAGGCAGTAGGGTCTATATAAATTATTTGAGGGAAATTTTGTTCAATAATTGCCGCTTTAATAATTGAGAAAGAACATCATGTATCTACGAGAAATGTGTAAGTTTTATTTTTTAAAGTTATTTCAGTATAAGGAAAAATATCCAGATTCATGTTGATCGTTTTCTTCGTATTGTGTTTCTTAATAATCTTGGTTTTCATAGTTTTCTCTATATGTTACCAATGTGACGTCTTCATATCTTTCTTGATCGTAGACTTGCATATCTTGGTAGTGTCTTGCGTAAGGAAGCATGAGCTCTGTAATTTCCGTGTTGCGCATCTGTTGGTGACTAATTCCTGACATTGGTGTTGGTTTTGGTAAATTGTTTTGATTAAGCTTCCATGCGTTTTGTTTGCTTGGATGTACACATACCTGTTTATAATTATGGAAAAATGGTTTTATTTGTCGCGGTTGTACGTTAGTTTGTAATCGTTGTATAACGTGCGTATTAGCGGGATACTAATGAACCAGTTATCACAAGTTACGTTTCGCTTAGAATCTCTAATTGGCTCGACTGTAGATTTAGGTATACGTTCTAATGTCAAAAATACATTAAGATTAAAAAAATATTGTGGTCAATAAATTCTTATTCTACATCAGAATTATTATCGGACTCACTAACCTCCGAATTTTGGATCTCTACACATTTATCGGATTTAAGAGACAAGTAAAAGTGCATGTCACTTTTGCCTACATATTCATTGGCCAATACCATTACGTTTTTATATTTCGAATCTTTCAAAGCCAACTTATCTAAATAAGCCTGTCCCACGTTAGTTAATGTAGGGTTTGCATTGTTTTTCAATAATATAAAATTTGTTTGAGGAACACCGGTGCTAGCCGAGGTGCTACAGGCAACCCCAAGTATATTTTTTGTGTATTTGAATACACGAAATAGCGAACTTATCTTTTGTTTCCGATTTTGGGCACGGATAAAAAAAAAGTTTTCAAATTATCAGTTTAGTTAAATACCATAGATTGGGTAACAGGAGTGACATGAAATTTCCGTGAAGATGACTTGACTATGTCCATATACTCTTGCGGTAAAAAAATTCGATCTATACGACGTTTCTTCTTCTCTATTATGCCGAAAAACCTATCGCATGGTAAAAAACTAAGCTCTGGCTCGGGAAAACTATGCACGATTGTGCCAAATCTTCCTGTATAACACAAAGTTGCTAAAAATCGAACCAGGGTATGGTTTTTAATTTGGGCGCAACAGTTGTCACTAAATAAGTATAGAATCTTTACATCTGGACTAAGTACATTCTCAATATAATATTGTAAAAAGCTTAAAACATCGTTGGCCCCGGTAGTTTGTCTTGTTTTAGTTTGTAAGTTTCTGGTTCGAATTTTTTGAGGTATAGATCGTACATGATTGTAAGATTTAAATCAAGAGACCAATATTCCCTACTGATAGAATAATGGGATTTTTGTTTAGGAATTGTAGAATATTGTAGTTTACGAATAAAATGCAATTGTAATAGCAATTATAGGTTTATTAACAAATTGTAAAATGTACAAGCCTATTCATTAGAGAGGGAGAAAGCCGAATGAATAATGATTACTCCCAAAATCCTTATCCTACCATATAAGAAATGTTCAACGATAAATACATGACGCGGCCGCTTTACAAAAAGGTCTACCAATTCACAGGGTGATACGGCGGAGCCGTTCTGAAGGGTATTGGTACTCGCTACATGGTTAACAGAAAGCTCTCAATATGCTCATGAACTTGCTTCTTCAAGGGTTTCGGAATCATGTTCGGCCTATTAGCATGCTTACCCCTTTTGTCTTGGACAGGGGTTACGCTGACTGTCAAATGACTTGCAATACGTTCTAAGCACTTCTTGCCGATTCCATGGATTAAACATAGAGCCTGCTTACAGACTGATAACTCGAATGCACCCTTTTTCAGCTAAAACAAAAATAAAATTTGAATAAAAAGAAAAAAATAAGCCCTACTAATTTACCTTATACTTAGGTGTAGTTTCGTTGTGACAAAACATTTTTACATCTTTTAATGGTATCCACTGTTATTAAATTTGATAGGTATGTTTCTTGTTTTTCTTGATCTGCAAAGCCATTAAATGCTGTAAATATTTCATTTTTTTCATCAGGAGAAAGCTTTTTTAACACTCTTTTTCGCATTTGCAGTTGCAGTGCCTTGTTTGCATTCCGGTATTATTTTTCCCGAGGACATGGACTTATAGCTTTCTCCCCTGGCCCTCTTTACTTTTTGCACATTCCTTTTCCAACTATTCACATCAAGTTTTTTTTTCTAACACCTGCTTTGTTTATTTCTTGTCCTTCTATGAGTTCTGTGGGTTCATACTCAGAAGACGATGTTGGTGAGGATGGCTGGTATTCGCTGCCCGAACTCTGAAATGGCTCACTCCTCTTTTTCGCTTTTACTTTCAGTTTTCTCATCATCACTTAATCCTGTATTTTCACCACGTTTCTTCATAATAATTAATTAATAGGTGGCTTTCTTACTAGAAAATCACATAAAAAAACAAACACGACCTTAACGCGCGATACCTTCCTACTCTGCTGGAAAAACAATACTGACTAAAAAAGTAAACAAACATGATTGTTTAACGGCTGCAGAGAGGGCATGTGATCGGTTTGTCTTAAAAGTACAAATATTTGTGGTGCAAGAACGGGATAACTAACACGACACATATACCATTCTTGCACCAGTACATCATAGGGGATTTGTGTTTTTCTGTTATAACTCGATAGCTATTCATCGCACATGTACCATATTTGCAGCACAGTGACAGAACATGTTCTGTTACCTATACACAGAATAATCTAATTTTTCAAAATTTTGCACATATCCCCTTCTTGCATCAGAGTCTTCAATTGCTTTGCAGCCTCATGAATGTCTATTCTCACATTTAATCGTCTACTTTTTATCAGACCATTTGCCAAGACTAAGGGTACTTATAATATAAGTACCCTAAGCTACGAACTGCCGTTTTAGTTCGACTGACTTTGTTGACGACCAAAAGTTTCTAAAAATGTTCCGGCGTTGTTCCGGCGTTATATTTAAGAAACATTTAAATCTGCACGAGTCTTTACATGGAGGACCAAGGGACTTGGCCTCAATTAAAGTCTCACATCCGGAAATATATTCTTCTCCACAAAGGTGTTTGCGTTTTCTTACATTGCTCTTCCAGGAGTCAGGATTCCTTTGACGGTTCCTACATTTTTTGCGAACCGTTTGCTCTCCATTTGAGCCTGCAGCATCCAAATTCGGGCTTTCATCCCTGTTTCCCAGAACGCTGTCATCACTGCTGGTAGTGGTCTCGTAATCGCGATCTTTTACGCTGTCCGAATTAACTAGTAGATCAGTTTCACCCACAATCGGCCATGACTGAGACTGATTATCATTTTCATGAAATTTGGCTTGATATTGCTGACTAAAATGTTTAGTCGACGTCGTGACTTGAGGCTCGAAATCATTTACCGTTGCATGTGGACTTACGGGTGGGGTAGCTGTCTCGATCCTGAGTAATTTGCTTGAAGACCACTCCCCAGGGCAAAGCCTTTCTTCAGAAAATGACTTCAGGTTTAGTTGTTATTCCACATCTGTAAAATAAAAAACAAGGCTTATGAAATGGTAACAGATTCTTTATAGAAGTTAACCAGCTCCTTTCCTTAATTGAAATACTATGCTATCTTTTTTAAGTTAGACAAAACGGACTTGTTAAAAATGAAATGGTAACAGATTCTTTATAGAAGTTAACCAGCTCCTTTCCTTAATTGAAATACTATGCTATCTTTTTTAAGTTAGACAAAACGGACTTTTTAAAAATATAAATAAAATGAGATTTGTTTTGCCAAAAATACTAACATGGGTAATTTCTCCTTGCACTATGTCTGCGGAAAATGTTTTCCTAATAAAACGTTTGTAGCTTACTCACTTAGCAAATCGATGGATACAGGGCTTATAATGGATTGAGGGCTTCCAACTAAAAGGCTGCCACATTCACTGTACTCTTCCGGAAAACTTGAACCATATCTCGTTGAAAGATCTAAAATAAAACAAATAAGTATCTTCAAAAAAGCAGAAATTAAGTCATGAAAACCTACACAATTTCAACTTTAATCGTTCATGAAACTTAATATTTTTTCATGATGCTTTTTTCGTAAAATCAACAGTGAACATTTTTCTCGTTAGGTATGAAGTTATCAGGACACTCCGTTCATTAAGTAATTAGCATACACTGAGAATAAAGTATGGCAAATTGACCCTTTTCTAATAGAAAAATACTTTTTAAAAATCGATGTACCGCCGTGTACAGAGTGTCAGAAAGTGACGTCACATTTCTACGCGAAAATAATTTTTTATTTACCAGTGTCTCAGATAGGTCACTACTCGAGTATTTACTACTAAGATCGGTAGTTGAAATGCCAATAGACGTAACGTAATTTATACACTTAAATAGTAAAAAAGAAATTGAAAATTTTAGAAGTACTTACCATTTTGTTGCACTTGTACATAATCTGCTTCTAACGGTTTAACGGCTTTTAAAGCAGCCAATATTTTTGCACTTCTAGAACTCATAACTTTGTAGCACAGAAACAAAGCGCCCTTTCTTCGCAAGAAATGACAGAATACTAAATATTCATCAGCTTAAGACGGATAAATAGATCACGTGTTATAGACACGTGTATGCGTTTTTTTTGTACCAAGTCCAGTTCCGATGGAGATAGTACAGTGGCACGGAGATACTATGTCCGCTTAGTATTCTTTACCTCTCAGTGATTTTGTGACTTGATACTTTGTAACAGTGTCTAATTTGTTACTCAATCTGAATTCAAGTTTGAAAGTATTTTTCCCTAAAAGGTCTCAAAAAGTCATGTCACTAGCTTGATAAACCTCATTTTGGGCAAAAATGGACTTACAGTACAGTTGACCTCTGAGGTACAGATATAGATATTCTTACGTACAGATCCATTATTTATATTCAATTTGTACTGAAATGTTCCACTACGCCTTGATAATGATGTCTCTTCTCGTTTTATTGGTGTCTTTCTGTTCATACGCTTGACAGAACTCGACATATAAATTTTGCTTTGATCCCAGTTGATAGTATGCCAAAATTGCTTAAAAATCTTTCTACTTGCTTCACTTATTGCAGAACATAATGCCAGACCATTCTGAGAAAATAGTCTTATCCTTTTGTATTTCTCTAACCAACGCATTTCAGATAAAAATGTTGAAACAAAATTTTGTCTCAGTGTGCCCTCCTGAAAAAATGTAATAACTTGTTTTATTGTTCCTATTGTATTTCGTATTTCTGGAACTGGATTTAAATCGTTAACAACAAGATTTAATCTGTGAGAAGTACAATGACAGTATATAAATTTCTCTAATTCGTTTTTGGGCACCGGTTTTATTGCCAGCCATTACCGAGCACCTGTCAAAACCCAAACCAACTAGTTTATTCATATCTAGTTTTTTCCCATTTTTTTTTAATGAAAAAAAAAAACAAAAATTCCTCGTCTGCACATAACTTTCTGTTCGTGCTTGATTGACCACAAAAAGAATTTTAACGATCAACTACTCGATGCCAGAAATATCAGCAGCTTCATTGCTCAGTAGTGAAAAAGCTATTATTTGATTATCATTGACGTCAAAAATTTCTTTTTTATTCAAAGATCCACAAATATTGACGAGTTCATTTTGAATGCAGTGGGAAGTGTACTTCGTTTCCCTCAAACAAGCTGTTAAATGTTGTTGCAATATTTTTTCGTCAGAGATGATATTTATTGCCTCTTCTAGAGTTTGAGGGTTTCTGCAGCGTACAATAAGTCTATCTGGTTCTTTTACTCCTTTCATGAATGTTTTTACAGCTAAACTTCGATACATCTTTATTTTTTCAGTCTTTAGGTCTTCGTTACCTGCAATTGAATTAACTTTTGACAATAAGAGACTAAGAGTGTCTTGGCGCTTTTCTTAGAATAGTAGGGATGATTATTTTTTTCTTGTTTTAACATAATTAGGTCTCTTATTAAAGCGTCTTCATCTCGTTCATCGCCGTAGGTAAATAAAATTGCTTCTTTGAGTTCGCACCATGTTTTTAAATTTCGTACAGCGATAAATTCTGCGGCTCTTTCTACTAATTTGCTTCTTATATAGGCTACCAAAAATGAGTTGAAATTTGCATCATTCGGTCTTTCAAGAATTTCGTTGTCTCTTATCGACATTAAAATCTATAGTCTAGGTGTTAGTAAATTTACTTTGTTTTAATTTGTATTTAAAAAAGTGACGCAAGTTGCACGTTTAATTACAACGAGGGATGTACTTGAAAAAATCAAGCAATCCTCTATCGCAACAATGTACAACAATTATCAGGGGGGCAATTTATTTATAAAATATTTAAAATTTATTTTACAGTGTGGCTCAAGTAATATGTTTAATCACAACGAAGAATATACTTAAACTAGTCGAGCAATGCTCAATCGTGGCAATATACAACAATCATCAGCGGGACAGTTTGTTTTATTTGTTTATTTTAAAATCTTATAACTAATAAACTGTTAGTTTTATGTAACAAATTTGATCTTAGCCTACTCAGTTCAGCCAATTACAACTCTGAAAAGCGTACAAATCCGTGAAATCAAAAATGAAAAATAAAAATTTTGAGTTTTCTGGTTAAATAGGATTGGGTAGGTAGATTTTCGTTCAGGAAATAATAACCAATCGTACTTACATTAAAAATGTTGGGGTTCATGTTCTGTTTTTGTTAAATTCGTTGATTGTTTTTTCTTCTTCCTTAATTATGAATTATTTCTTCGTCACAGGGTCTGGCGTTTATTGTTATGCTTTTAAACAACAAATGTCGCTATGAGCGGTTTCTAAGATTATTCTATTTATCTACATATATTTTATTAGATAAATTAGGTGCATCGTGCTGCTAAGTTATTTAGTAAATACTGCATAAATACATGAACCTTGAAACCTTATTTTTACCAAACTTTTAAGCAAAACACAGTTAACACAAAGAGCACCCTTTAGTTTTTTGCAGTATACCATCCAGGAATACCTACTGATTACGCCATACTATACGAAAATGTCTTTTACTTCTTTTGGCAACATCCTTCTTATAATCGTAGTTTCTACCCGGATTAGACGGATTTGTAATTAGATTAAATTTTTTTAAATCACTCACAGCATAGACGTTTTTTAATACAACAGAACAACCAATATCCATTTCTGAAACGTCATCAATATTTCAAAAAATTTCTGCAGCCATCTGCACTCCGCCTTTGTTGCTGTTGTATTCTTACATGCCCTACTACAGCCAATAGCAGTAGCAGTACTACACGCACTACAACAGACGTCTTTTTCGACTTGAGACTTTCTTGTGACGGCGGTTTCATTGGCGAACAATTTGTTGCTGGACCTGGATGTGCCCCTCTATTCATATATTTTCGTATAGCCATTTGTTATTGTTTTTCTTGTATGTTTTATTTCAAATTTAAAGCTGAAATACCTTTACCCTCTCTTCAATTTCGCATGGGCTAATACCATCCTGACATTACCCGTTTTTACAAGGAAGGTTGCAATATCGTCGGTTGCCCTGAGCGTGACCCTCTGGTTGCCTGCTCTGAACGGGCGCAACTCTCCCACATCAATATTCCCTTTCGGTAGCCCCGGCATGTTTTTGAGTGCCTCGATTACCTCAACTTTGGACGTGATTCCGTCCATATTCTTAATGTACAGTGTTTTGAACCTCCCTTTTGAAGTGGAACCCAACTTTACTCCTGGCAGTTCCCACCATCCTGTCTCTAAAAGTTCTGAGGCACCTAAACCACTCTTCCTCGCCGTCGTTTAATTCAATCCTTGTAATTATTTGAGTTCTCCCTGCCTTCGTTCCTTCTCCATCGATTAGGTTCGTTTACCGTTAAGTTGGAGTCCTCTTCAGTTTCAACGGTCATTACTAAGCATCCTTGTTTGCTTCGAGGGCAGTTCCCTCAGCCATATATGCTCTTTTGTAGATTTTGTTCATCCATGGTTTGTCGGCAATGCGCGTAAACTCCTGGTAGGTGCTCACCATTCCTAGCTCCTCTCCTTTCACTAAACTTCCTTCCGAGGTTGAGGTGCCGACCTCCTTAGTTCCTGCAGCTTGTTGATGTGTTTGGATACCCGCTTCTACCTTATCCCTTCTCCCACTATCTACTATCGGTTCTCTACAAACTTCGTTTATGATATTGAGCTGCCTCATAAGAATTTTCAGCCTGCTTGAAATATCTTTTATCTCCTTTTTCGTATTTCTTTCTTTGGCCCAAGTTGCCAGTTCTGTCACCTCATTGCTTCCTTTTCTGATAGTATCCCTCATCTTTATGGCCAAGCTAAGCTCACCGCCGGACCTTTGACGCCTATCACAGTCCTTATCTTCACTCATCTTCACCGTATGGCCTAGAACCTTCCCTTTCTTAGCCTGCTCAGGAGATAGGAAATCCCTATCCCTTTTTCTTTTGTCAGTACTAAACTCTTCTGCCACTGTGAGCTCTTTGCCTCCGCCCAAATAATCCGGAATAGACCTTGCCCTGTGCCGTAACGGTGGGGATCTCTCTACTAGGGATCTCCTTCTAAAAGGATCTTCGAACACTGTCCTTTGTCACTCATTTGGTACATTAAAGAAGTGCGAAGCAAAAGTGAATTAAAGAATGGTCCTTAGCCCTCGGATACCCTAATAGCACCGGGACCGAAAGAGAACAAAAGTTGCCATGAGATGCTGATAGCCAGGAAGTTACAGGAAATAGGGGTCTCATCCAAGTTTAGTTCAATTTAAAGAAGAACGAGACCCAGAGTAGAAAAAAGACACCCTTAAAGGAAGTAAGAGAGACAAGAGCAAGAAGGAAAAACAAGAAATAGTGAGAAAAAAGGTCGAAGTGCAGATAAGGGTGTTTGGATGAGCTGTCCTTCGTTATCATCGCTCACCCTCAGCCCGATTGGTATGGCTAATCCTACCGGGATTCACGTGAGAGATCCCCGCTGACATAGCCTGAGATTATTGCAACTACTTAAGCCCCTCCACCACATCTAGGTCTCACAGCTCCTTGGAGGGGAACTTAACTTAACCTAACCTTTTTTTGGGAGGGGAGAGGTTGGACAAATTTATCATGGAGTGCTTGATGTCTAACGTATCTGGATACTGCCGGACTCGTAACGGCTAAAACCCCCCCGAAACCAGAGACCATAAAATGGGATCACCTTGTCGGTATACTTCACTCCATGGCCCCGCTAGTCATGCCTTCTAATTCTCACCCCTCTCCTGCTGCGATCTTTCGTCAATTTGCTTCTGACACATTATCTTGTCCACTAGCTTCCCTATCTTTATCCAATTATCTTTATTCGACAGCATACAATTTACCAAATTTGCCTCGCCTAAAGGCTCACCCACTTCAATTTCGGTCACCACTCTCCACTCTACCTATCTTTCACACACGAACATTGTATGCCCTGCCGTGTCCGTCCGATCACAGTACACACACAGATCGTCCCTAGTACCCTGGTATGCCTTTTTCTATTAGGGCACATTCTATGTGGGACCAGTTCACTGAATTAAAGACATTTTTAATGTCGAGGGTAACCAGCAGGCACCATTTCCTAGGGTTCGCCTTATTTGCCTCCTTTGCCACTCGCAGCACTTCATTGAGGGTCAGAACAGTGGAATGACCTTTCCTAAAGCCGTGTTGATTATCCGCAAACCCTCCTTTCTGCTTTATCTCTTCTTCCAGCCTTTTTCTGATAAAGTGCTCGTATACCTTCCCGGACGTGTCTATCTGGCAAATGGGCCTAAATCTAGCCGTTTCCGATGTTTCCTTCCTCGGTTTCTCAATGAGACACAATTTTGCTGTTTTCCACTCTATTGGTAACTTTTGTTTACCGAGGAGATTGTTGTAAACCGCTCGCACCACCTCCAACTTCCGCTTTACTGCCAGTTTAATGGCTTCCGCAGGGATACTATCCAGTCCTGGCGCTTTTTTATTCTTAAGTTTCCCAGCAGCCTCCCTGATCTCGCTCGCTGAAAATTCTACGACCCGCCAGTCTCCTTCTTACGCCAGGTCCTTATTGGTACATCTGGGAACAATTTCCCCACTTCCCTTATTTTATCCTCTCTTCAGATCTTCAAGGTTGGAGGTTTTAAGCCCATCAATTTGGTAACGATCTTGTACCCTTCTCCAAATACATCGTCATCGATGTTACTGCACACGTTGTTCCAAGCTCTATTTTTTGCCTTGTTGATGGCTATTTTCAACCCCTTCTTTGCACTTTTAAATTTCTCCTCCAATCTAGTTATTTCGAGCTGATCTAGATCTTCACGTCGTCTAAGCCTACTTAGTGCCCTCCTTTTACCGATTGCAACCATCCTAAGCTCTGAGATACCCTCCTCCCACCAATACGGAAGAACCCCGTTCACTGTCCTCATCCTGGGTGTTGCCTCCTTGTATATAGTGTCTATTTTCCGCACGAATTCCCTATGAGCTAATGGTTCCCCTTCCACCATTCAAGAGCTCGCCAAACTTTACCTTGTTAGTAATCCCATAAATCCATCTATCCTTTGGCTTCTCAGTGTCCCCCACAACAAAGAAAATGTATTTGTGCAGACTAAGAGGCTCTTCCTCCAATATCTCCCAAGAGTTAACGTGTCTTGCTATCTCATCAGAGACAGCAGTAAGATCGATTACTGACCCCGTGCCTCTTCTCTCGAATGTACATTTCCCATTTTTATTTAGTACTATTAGATCAAGGGAAGCATAGGCTTCCTGATTCCCCTCTCTTCCTCTACTCCCAATCCACCCCATGAGGCTTTGGCATTAAAGTCTCTAGTAATGATCACATTTTTATATTGTTGCCTCACCACCTCCATAATAATCTCCTGCACAAAGTCCTCAAAGACCTCCTTTGAAATATTTGGGGATATGTAGCAGCTATATAATGTAAAGCCGCTTGTCCTGATCCACATAAAACCCCTACCCCCTCCAGAAGCCACGAAATGTAGTTTATTTCCCATGTACTTTATCGCTGCATCACTCTTTGTGCCCTTGAACCACCCAGATTTTTTAATATACGCTATATTTGGTTCACTCACCAATAGATATTCGGCACTATATTTTCCTGCTGTAACAGCAAATGCATAGCCGCTGCGCTTCTATTCGCGTTTATCTGATGAAAAGGCACTTTGTATAGTGGAGTTTTAGGAATCATTATCAGTTCCTTCCAGGGTCCTCCTCCCTTTCTTCGACCCTTTAATTGTTTTTCTCATAACAACGCAGCTACTCGACTCTGCTACGTGACCTTCTTTTTTACAATAAATACAGTATAGTTCACCATTACAGTCTCTCATTTTATGCCCCACCTTTCCACATCTCCAGCATTCTTCCCTCCTATCAGGGCCTTCACATTTAGTCGCCAAATGGCCTTGCTCACGGCATCTGTAGCACCTATTAACCACTATCTTTGGCCTAATTACACAAGAGGTCCAGCCCACCCTGATTTTTATAATCTTGCATAATTTACTACCCACACTTCGAGGTAGTACGAGAACCGCCGCCTTGTTACAGTTGGATCTTAACATATTTATCTCAATTTTCTCCATGGATTGGACCGGAATGTTTAACTGCTCAGATATTTCCACCCTAAATTCATCTTGGGTGAATGCCGGATCTATATTATACACAAACACTGTCATCTTCTCATCTTTATTCACTATTTTGGCCCCCTGCATTTTCTCTTCCATCTCCTTTGTTAATACTTTAACCTTCTCCAAACCACCCTTTACCGTGACCAATATGTCACCTTTCGCGATTCTCCTGGTGTTCTTGATTTCAACCCTAATTTTTCTTATATCTATTTTACTCCTCATCTCTGTTAGGACGTCCGCATACCTTCTAATACCAGTCTTAATAATCAACCCGTCATTTCGCTTCCCAGATTATTTCGATTCCCCGAGTGTTTCTTGCTTTTTAGTGATTTCTTCCTTTCTGTCCAAAACTATCTTGTTACACCGAGGCCCATACGATAGTTGTCCAGCCTTCAAACCCCTCTTCCGTAACTCCCTTGTCACCTGGCATAGGACCGCCATATCCTCCATCATTTCTTCAAATTTAACTGATTTTTTCCCTAGTATTGTTTTCTGGTAGGCGTCTTTTGGCCATTTCTCTGTTATAAGACTTTTAACTTCCGCATACTCAGGTTTTCTGTTAATTATTTCCAATATCTGTTCTGCACTCTTACCATCTCTCATCATCGGGATAGAGGTTATATTGTCATCTCCTGTCCATGTAGATATGTCTGATTTAACCGAGCCATAACACGCCTCCGTTTGTGTGTCTGCATCATATTTTGGGAGCTCTATCTGTAGAAAGAAGAATTGACAAATAATCCAGTTATACTGAGACGTCACATCAAAACATATATAAATGTTTGTATACAATTCATCTGTAGTTAATCGAAAGCGAAAAGGTGTAAAGAAAGGTTCTTGGATTTTGAACACAGCAATAAATAAGCTACCTTTCGATCTACACATTCCAGGCTACAGTTTTTGTGGACCCGGCACAAAACTGGAAAAAAAAGACTTGCCAGAGGTGATCAAGGAATCAATCCTCTCGATAGAGCTTGGCCGCGTTCAGCAGAACGTAGCGCTACCGGAGCGATCAACAATTTTCTGCCGAACGGCTGTTTTGTTAAATGATCAGTTAGGAGCGCTCCCGTAGCGGTCGCCATTTTTTCGAGCGAAATAAAATTACGCTACGCTACCGATCACTGATACATCAACCACTATTTTGTGTCATCAGTTATCAACTGTCATTTTCAAAACTTTTAGGTTAAAAGTAAGTTTAATAATTTTGAATTTGTTTTAACTTTTATTTTGAATATTAAAATCAAAATGAACCCAGGAGAAGAAATAATGATTACCTATGATTTTAAGGACCCAATTTATAATGTTAATGGAAGTTCTGTGTTTCAACAACGTATCCAAGGTGGTAAGAATTGTATCTCGGTTCATTACATTTTGGGTCTCGTTCTATTAATTTATCAATATTTTTAGATTCAAGATTCTGTGAGGAATACTTTGGAAGTTTAAAGACCCAATTCCCAGATCAAGGAAACTAAGAAAATATTGGTGACAACCCTAAACATTTTCCCGAAATACCTCTTCTCGTTACAAGTAATGATTGTCCATCAGAATTAATTACAAGTAAGAAAGAATAAGCTTTTTTTTATACTAATTTTGGGTTTAGAAGAGTCAGTGTGTCAACTAGCTAATTAAAATATTTTTCTAGGCAACCTCATAGATAATAATCCCGACGAATTTAAATGGACGAGGCAAGCAACATTACTTCCGTTAAATTTGTATAAAGAAAAAAATTATCTCTTTCGGAATTCCAAAATTAAAAATAAGGATATTTGGCTTCAGATATTAAAGGAATTTAGCAACTGAGGTTATAAGTCTGTAACCATAGATAGGAAGATGAGGAATTTAAAAAAGACCTACAAAGATAACAAAGATAAAAAAATAAAATGGGCCATAACTTGGGAATATTTTGAAACTATGGATTTTTTAATGATAAAACTAGTAGTATAGCTACTGGGGTTCTGGATCACTTTGGTAACCTGTCCATCCGAGTCTGGACGGCAGCGTAGAAGGGGTGTATTTCTTGCAGTAGGTCAATGACCAGAGGGTAGTGGTCGAAGAAGTGTAGAAGAGCGTAGGGGGTGGTAGAAGAAGTGTTGGTCAATGACCAGAGGGTGTGGAGGGTAAAAGAATGTGTTAGAGTGAGAGCGAGCCGAGCCGGCCTCGCCTCATGTATATTTTATTTGCGTCAAAAATAGAAGAGATTAGTTGACCCTGGGGTCATATTATATCTTTATCACATTAATTATGGAATTATTAGATTTTAAATATTTATTTTATTTAGAAATTTTCTTAGAGGAACAAAAAAAAGACAACAGATTGTAGTAATAAATTTTATTTTAGATGAGTGTAGATCATTTAAATATTTATTTTATTTAGAAATTTTCTTAGAGTAACAAAAAAAAAAGACAGATTGTAGTAATAAATTTTATTTTAGATGAGTGTAGATCAAGAATTACAATTTCCTTTTTAAATTTGCATTGTTTACATTGTTGTAATATTTATATTTTTGGATGTCGTGCCATATGTCTTGCTTGATCCAATTCCAGTGGTCCCTGGTCACGGAGTCTTCCATTGCAGCGGTATCAAAATGTATGATCATCGCCGACCACTCGAACTCGCTGCATGGTTGGCTTTGATATAGCCTGTTACACGTGTCCATTTTATTGGTAATGATGTCATGTTTGGTCTTCAGCAACCCTGATCCACTACTTGGAATGGGACGTTCAAAACGAGGCTGTAAAAAATATATTTATTAAACAAATGTTTGAACTTAGAGAGAGAGATAGTACTACGAAATTATTCAAAGTCTAGAACGTACATCATAGTTTAAGTCCAAGAAACTTGGATCGTCTTGTTGCAGGGTCTTGGTTGTAAACATACGGGACACGTGGCGATGACTATTTTCGGAGTCCAATCGTTATTTGTTGCAGGTCGCTTCCTAATAGTTTTTCCGCATACTCCACAAATCGTCGTCTCCATCACGTTGGCAGTGTATGATTTAAACTTAAAATTTGGCATCTTAAGACTTTTGAATCGTTTCGTAGCAATATAAATCTATTTGTTGTGTGGCGGTAGAATGTAGTTCAATTGAATTTCTGCAAAAACAGAAAAACTGTTGACAACTGCTGCACCAATTCGTTCCGTATGTCTTGTTATATTGGGGTTTCGGAATACTTCGTGGTTGTATTCTTCTGGTCGGTTGTTGTCTCCTCAATTTGTTTACGAATCTTGTTTTGGATCGGAATACTTCCTATGTCGTCATTTAGTGAATGAACTAGATTATTTAGAACAAAAAAACTCTGACTTTATAAGAAATCGTAAAATCCCCATGGTTTTGTGTCTGTATAAATATAATTTACAATTCGTTTGTCGTCGAAAGGACTCAAAGCAATTTTTTGTTGGGAAATTGTATAAACGTCATGATGCCTTGAAATTATAGATTTTTGATTGATTGACACTTTGGTGTTTTGAAATAGGCACTTATAGTAGTCATCAAATGTTATTTCCTTCAAGGCGGACCTTTCGATACCTTTAGCCTTTTTAATTATGTTTTCGTCTTGATTTTTAGACATAACTTTTAGGGCATACATTTTAGATCTTAAGCCAATAAAATGTGTCATAATATTGCCTTGATTCTCGTCTTTCATCAAGCCTATTGTTTTTTTATTTTTTAAAGGAATCCCAAAAACATTATTTTCTGGATAATCAGAAGTATCAAATCTCTCAATATCTTCTTTAATGTATTTGTAAATGTCATCAATGTTGCAAAATTGATAAATTAAACTGTCTGTGTCGGTGTATAATAATTTAGCATCGTCATTAAACCTTTTCTTGATATACTTATAGTGAAAATCGTAAAGGAATGTTTTCGAAATATCTAGTATACACATGCCGATAAAAATGGGTTTATTTAAAGTCACCTTCAGTTTATTCATCTCAATGATTACCATGTCTTTATTGAAAATGGTGCAGCTATGAAAGTTGGGTTGCGCAATATAATATTTGGCACCATATCGTCCTGTCCATTTAGTAACTAATTTTATATCTTTATATTTTCTAACATTTTCAATGGTTTTTCCGTAAGGAGAATTATTCATTAATTTAAAAAAATTTTTTTCAAATTCATTTTTACTCGTTTTTCGTAATTCCGTATTGAGTTCAATATACTTTTTTAACCACGGTGATTGTTTGAATTTTAAACAGCGATGAATTTTTCGAATAACAATTCCTAATTGCAAAGCTTGTCTTAGTAACGTATAATGTATGACATACTTTTGTTTATCATACAATGTTGTCAACAATTTTGGTTTGTCAGAATCAGAAGAAGGCGGTACTAAATGTTCAGGACATAATGGTAAATCTTTATGTAATTCATATAGATGCCGAGGATAATATAAATCAATTTCTAATATGTACCCATACTCACTAGAGTCGTGATTACTATCAAAAATATTTTCATGATAAATGTTTTCAATAGGCACCCACTGAAAGTCCCCATATGGTAGAGGAAACATCATTGCAGCACCATACAAATTGTTAACATCGTAATACATTAGATATGAAATAGGAAGTTCTGGATTATAGTTACTTCCCATATATTTATTGTTAGCTTCCCCGTATCTATTGGAACATTGTGAAATACCGCCCCTGATGCCTTTTTCGATAAATAAAGCCATATCACAGTCAGTTAATAACTCCAATTCAACGCCGGTAACTTTTAACATGGCATCAAAAGCTAATCCGGGCGTTGTATAATAGTGGAGTGCATCTAAATCATATGTCTTCATGCACATTTTGCGAAAATTTTCAAACACATCAGCTAGTAACAGTACGTCAGTTTTTAAGTACAGTTCAGCGTAATCTTGAAGACTCTGTATATTAAATGAATGCCAAACATTTAATGCATGTTGATAATCACCATCTGAAATGTCCTCATTTTTCAGAGAGCTAAAAAATTTGTCTTTTGACGGTAAGCATTTATCTTTTAATTTGTCCCATGAATTTAGATATTCATAGGGAAATATTCCCTTCCTTGTCACTAATTTAAAATGTTCATCATTATCGTTAAAATATTTTTTGGTTATCAGTTTTTGATTATCGTCCAAATAAGATGACAATTTATCTAAACTGCTTGGCATAAATCTAAACGAATCTAAAAATCGAAAACTGATCTTAGTGCCCGATATGTGTTTTGTAAAAGAAATATAACGTTCCTTATTTAATGGCAACAAGCTGATGTTTCCCTCTATGTTTCTGCTGAGGGCTTTTATTATAAAGTGAGCATCGTAGCCCGATAAATTGTGAAATACGACGGGTACGGTGTACGAATTTTGATTTAATTGTAAGGGTTCCTGTTTGTGTTGATAAATTTCATGAATTTCTTTCGCAATTTCGAATAATTCATTTACGAACCAATCTTGGCAATGAGGACCCGTATGGATTCTAAATTTGGACAACATTTTATTTTCATAATTTGATTTTAAATAATAAGCTATACTGAAAGCCTCGTGTTGCTGACATAATTGTGACGTTTGTGTGGCATTATCATCATCATAATCCTTTAGTAAACTCTCAATGTCTGCATAGATGACAAAGGGGACACATAATGTATGTTTAAAATTTTTAAACTTCATTATATTATTAGTTTCATTCGGCATAATAATTTGAGTGATATTTAAATTTTTACAATTTTCTAAATGTTTATTTAAATGCATTTCGGTGGAAAAATAATTTAGACATCTTTCACAAATCCAGTTTTTATTTTTTTTCATGCCAATTTGTTTGCTAACTAAGCGTGACAAATTTTTTATATATGCAAAATGGTAAATAGTATTACTATTATCATCACTCTCATCATCCCAATTATTATTAGTTGAAATCATGAGTAAATTTATTTTAGGTGAATAATCAGTTTTACTAAGTAATAATGGTGCAACCTCATTCCTTTTTCTTTCAACCATAACAGTAAACACATTTATTGCTAATTTATTCAAGGCTTCAAATTTGGGTATATCTTTCAATTTAATAGGAAAACTAATGTTGTCATATTTTAATACTGTACTAAAGTGTGGATATGATGATGATCGTGTCACATTAGTGTTAGTTGGATATAAGGCACAGACAATTGACCACAGAAAGCAATGGTGATCACTATTTTGAATGTTAATGACACTTTTTGTATTTTTTATAAATTGCGGTAAATCGACGTAAGTTGAGCTACCAACGGTTAAAGGGCAATAGCTATTTATATTGACTTTTAAGTGTAAAATTTCCAATAAGGCCCAGCCCGAGTCCCGCTCTTGATACTCTTCCAATTTTACCAAAATTTCATCAATTACGTGAGTCTGATACCATTCCTTTAAATTAGTATTTTTATCAATAATATTACTTTTAGTAGAAAAATGTTTTATAGATCTTTCACCATTCTGAGGCTTGATGAACAATCCAAAGAAAATAACATTTGATTTAAGCAGACAAGTCTTTAGCTGTTTTTTAATTTGAATGGAAAAACTTCTAAATGCCTTTTTCAAAAATAATTTTGGATCTTTAATTTTCAAATTAACTATAATGCCTGTCTTTATTCTCCCATTGAAACACGATTCCAAATTTTCCCAAACAAGTTCCTTTGATTTCTTTGTATTATTTAGTTTAACTTTAAAATTTTGTAGATATGCTTTAAGAAGTCCCAAATTGGACTCAATTTTTGAAAAATTTTTAACACAATTATACTTATATTTAACACATTTATCCAACAATCGAATAGCTTTTTTGATTTCTCTGGTAAAAAGTTTTAAATCATTTTTTGTTCTAACTAATCTACTCACCACTTCTATTTTTCTAACAAATTCGTCGGAGACTGTATCAACAACTTTCTGGGAATTCATTTCAGTTTTTTCGTACACTGGAACTGAACACATAGCGATCACAGCAACTCCTTAAATATAGTCCAATATAAAAATATATTAACGTCATAAGTCACGAGCACAACAGAATTAGCAAGCAATCTAATTAATTGAGAAAAAATAAAATAAAAATATAAATCGATAAAGTTAATTACCAGTTAAAATCTGACAGCGCCCTCAATCGCCTTCTTTCCTCATCCCGAAACTTTTTCTTTTCTGATTTCGATTTGCCAATTGGAGGTGTACGAATCACCGGTTTATTAGCAATCGTCGAAGAGGGATCGTAGGTCCCAGACCAATCGTTGTCCCACGATTCCTCAGTAAGCAAAGAATTTGTGGCAACACAGTTACTTCTTTCTCCTAAAACCCATTTCCTATAAAGAAATGCCTGTTTTTCGGCTAGTTGGGCACAACGAATTTTTTCTTCTTTCTGGTAGTCTGTATCCCAATCATCAGTGTCCCAGGAAGGTTTTTTTTTTGTCGACACAGCACTATTTGTTGACACTTTTACTTGACCGTTGTTGTTGTTGTTGTTGTTGATAGACATTTTCGAATGTTTTGAAAGTACTGCAGTTTCACTGGTGCTTACTTATATATATATCGGTGGTGCTAATTAAAAAAAAAGACGATTTCACATTTCCAACGATCATAGCAACTGTTGAAATATGGTCAAATAAAAAATATATTAACGTCATAAGTCACGTTTTATTCAACTGGTACACAACAGAATTAGCGAGTAATCCAATTAATTGAGAAAAAATAAAATAAAAATTAACGTCTTGACCTCCAAGTCACGTAATCTAATTCATTGATAAAAATGTTCTAACCTCTTGACCCCCCAAGTCATGCAATCCAATTAATTGAGTAAACATAAAATTGTTATTGACGTTTCAATTATCCAGCAAAAAAATTACTTTGCATGTGCAATATTAAATGGAAATATTTAACAAAGTAGCTATTTTCATGTCATATGACTCGTATAATTTTTATTTTATGCTGTATAAATTTACAAATTTGAATTGAATCCGCATCAGTTGAAACTGTGCTTTTTTTCCTACTACTCGTTATTATCATCAAGATGGCAACAACACCCAGCACGATTGTGGTCTTTACCCAGGACCCAATACACTTTCCAGCAAAGGTTGCTTTAGTGGTGATGAAGCAATTATTTCAGTAAGTATTCTTTACATTTCTTATAATTTTATTTTTGTGACTGGTTTTTTATTTGAATTAATTTCAGTGTTGCTTTTTTTTTAATTTCTCGCTTCTCGTTATTTCCAATAATTTCTCTCTCTCTCTCTGTCTACAACTTTAACAAGTTTGATTTACAAAAAAATGTTTTCAGATATGGTGTAAAGGAAATGTTTATACGGGGAGAAAAAATATTTATATCATTAACTTATTCTCCTCGATCGATTACTTTGAAGAAAAAGTTTGGTAATTTACCAGTCAAATATATGAGGACGAAACTGGAAAAGGAAGGGGATTTCAAGATTTTGGAAAGCGTCGTTAGAAAATATAAATTTAATCTCCTCGATGACCAGTTGGAGGATGTGGATAGAGTTCCAATAGAAGCACCAGGTTATAGTGGTAAAAAACGGAAACTGTATTTAGAAGCACCGACAATTCAAAATTCTACCAGAGATGATGATGATTATTATTATGAAGGTGTATCTGCTGCTGCTGCTACTACTACTACTACTACTACTACTACTACTACTTCTCTTCCTCCGCCTCCAGCAAGCATAAACGATAATGAAATATCTGATTTATTGTCACAGGCACTTGAATAAATCAAACTTTTTTTTTTACACAATTTGTTTTTTACTTTTTAAATCTTTTTCTCACATTTATTATCATTATTAATACCCTTCTAAATCACCATTGTAACAATGTAGGTATATTAAAAAACAATTTAATTGTAAAACCTGGTTTATTTTTATTTAACATTCACAATACTCTAAACATATATAAAACAAGTCTTTTCTCTATTGGAAAGTTCTATAAAGTTTTGTGTGAAATCATAAGAAGTAAATTCTAAATTATGAAAAGTAATGTATGTGCTATTTCCAAGTAATGTTTCTAAACTATATCTACCACAATACATTACAGAATTTTTTCTCGGTGCAATAGGATAATAATACATATCATGACCAACTACAAATCCAATGGTTTGATTGTTTAAATTTCTTATTGCTGTATTAACGGTAAATTCCTTCCATCCGTTTTCTTGAATAGCGGGGAAATAGAATGCAGGATACTCCATCAAAACCAGATTGTTTTCAGATTTCTCAAACAAATAAAAGGTTCCATCTTCTATTGAAATAGAATAATTTTCAACTTTTACAGCATCTCGTAAATAAATTGGATTATCGATAGTCACATTTAATTTAATTGGAAAATTATAATTCCCAATATTCATATCCTCTTGTATGTACAGCATTCTACAAACACTGCAATTTATTGCATACAAAACTAAAATGAGTAGTAAAAACATTCTTTTTTCTTTAACTTTAGAGTTGTTGATGTTGTTGTTGTTTGCCAAACTAAGGTTGTCAACATATATATGAGCAGAAACAAAGAAACATATCACTTTTATACATTTTTAAATCTCCCCCCCCCCCCCCACCTCTTAAAACTAAAAAATAAAACAACACATTTTTTAACTACTTTTTATTCATAATATTATTTCTGTCATACCATATACTTAATATAATAGCATTTTCATAAGCACAAGCTAGATCGTTAAAAAGATGATTTTTACAATGGTAATGGTAGGTTCTAATATCTCTCCAATCACTAGACAACCATCCATAAATTTGTTTCCTCAAGGTTTTAAAACTTGGACAATTGAGTTCCTCCACATTAATTATGTGGTTGTTGGAAATGAATTTACTTAAAACATTTTTTTTGTTCAGTCCTTTAACAATTACATATTCTTCACGGACAATGTTTTTTATAAAGTCACTTAGATCTTCTAAATGCAGATCGGAATCCAGTCCAAATCCATTATCCCAACTTAGTCCATGTACGTGTCTAGTTTTCCAATCAACGCATTTTCGAAATCCATCATCAAAGAAGGCGATACATGGTAGTCGTACAAATTTATGAGCCATACAACCATTTTGCATATTTAAAATAGCTATTTCTCTAATATAAAAATCACTATTCTTATATTGAAATCCATAAAAGTCGATCACAAACATTTTTTTTGTTTAAGCGATTCTAACAACACTAGTTAGAGGATTATACTTCACTAAACGATCGTGTAGTAGTAAGCAGTAAGCTGATGTGTTGGCAGGAATATTCTTATTCGTCTCGAATTCAATTCTTATATCCACTGCCCCTCCTTTTATTACATCATCATTTTGTCGACTGCAATCGATAACAACTAGAGGAGCTAGTTGTAGGTAATTTTCTGGTGACAAACAAGGTTCACCTTGATTTTTATAATAATACGATTGCTGGAACTGTGTGTACATTTCATATAAAATGGACCATTGTTTGTTGTCAAAGTTGAGGTTTAAGTTATCATAAGGATAAGTTTCAGAATTGAGATAAAGTTTAATGTTCGTTAAATTACAATGATCAAACTGACTCATAAATCTTGCTGGTATATTTTTCCTATTGGTTTGAAATCCGAAAATAATATATCGAGGTTTTTCCAATTGCGCACTGGTTTTTACTGCCCATGAATGTCTCATTGTTTCTTGCAATAGGGGATATTCTTGTAATTCCCAACATCTGAATGGTATGTCAAGGTCTCTGCCGCTGTCGACACATTTTAATATTTTCAGTTTTTCCGTATCAGATACAGATACATGGGGAACCTTCCATAATATTTTTTGTAATGCTATTTTAGGGGTTTCATCGGGTTTGTTTGTGTGAATAGCATTCACATCTGAAGTGCTCCTAATTAATATCAATTCTTGTCGTGTATTAACTATAATTTTGTTGAAATCCTCAGCAAATCCAAGAAACATTTTTAAAGGTACACATACACAAAAATTTCCATTCTGGTCTACTAGTTTTGGATTCGCCAAGTGGGACCATCCGGAATTATTAAGTTTCAAAGATTCATTTTCGGTGTAGGACACGTATCCCTTCATTAGAGCAGTTACACCTGGATTTCGAACACGATCCACAACAGTTCCACCTAATTCGTACCGAATTTCATCAAATAGAAAGAGAATGCCACAGTTAATAAAACTTAAAGTTGTACTGGCTTTTCCGGTTTGATCCAATAGTTTTCCCTCAATGTACAGAAAACTTTGTGACGGTAAAGTGTAAACATCCTGAGTTTGGATGGGTATTCGTATTTCATCGTTGTTATTATAACTTGTTGATGCATAAGGTTGATGGGTATGATATTCCAATTTGGTAATGGAAGTATCTACTTTCACCTGCTCTTGAATATTTAACATATCAAAACTCATATTGTTCTTCGTTTCTATAGCGACAGTTGCACCTTACAAATATGATAAGCTTTCTTATATTTACACTAAGCCTCAACTTGAAACTGTACCAAAAATTTCTAAATAATTTACTAATGTTTTTTTAAGCTAAATCCCAATAGTCGTAAAAATTTTTTGTTGCGCGGTATTAATCGTTTCACTTGTCGTCTCATACTAAACTGTCTTCTTCGTGCATCAGTTATTATTGTATTCTGATGAGGAGTAGGAGCCATGAAAACGGTTGGCAACGAATTATCCATATATCTAAACACCATCTTGTTACACAACTTCTTTCAAATGCAATCTTACCGTGATCAACTCTTGTTTAAAATTGATTAGATTACCATCTTGGTCGGAGATTTTAAGTACTATTTCATCAATGTATTGTGTGTTAATTGGTAAATAAATAACATTTGAAGGATTTTCAATCAGCTTATAACCTGGTGCAACGTTCGGATAAAACATATGTAAGATGTGTACGAGGTTTTCATTGTTGAAGGAATTTGTTACTAAATTACACTCCACACAAATTGAATTCACCTTGAAAATGTCTATTGGAAAATCTGATGTATGTTTAATATCAGCCTGAAGTATGCGAGGTTTAAACCCTAATAACGTTCCTATGCTGCTATTTTTCGTAAAGTCAACACTTTTATTACACTTTAGTTCACACTTTAATGTATTATTGTTGGCCTTCAAGGTTAAAACTGTAGGTTCCGCCTCTTCTTTATCTGTTATATGATTCATTATATATTTTTCAATATCCTCTATTTCATAGGACCCTTCAGGTATAACCACTTCACTATTTTCATCATAATGGAATATATTATTAGAATTATCTACATTCGGAATTGAATTGTAACTAACAAAATCGATAAGACCCAAAACATAATCACTTTTAGGTAAAACTATAGGTGGATGAATTCGTGTTGAGAGTGTTGAAGTCCTCCCCGATATTGTAAACGTATATGACATGTTGACTTGTTAAAGGTTATAATTAAATAAATACATATTTCAAGTGTTCAACTATTTATTGAATAAAAATAATAAGCTTAAATGACCACACTTATAACTATTATAGGTTTGGTATACCTTGTGATTATATAATACATGACATTGACCATTTGAATTAAAATATTTTATTGCTTCTGCAGGAGGCCGTAGATTTCCAAAACTGTCAAAATAAATTATGCGATCTTTATATTTCTTATATGCAGTCCAGTGTGTACCCGGTCCATCAATATTGTCCAAGTTGATTACTCCTGTTTCATATACATGTATTTTTCGAGGTAAATTATTTCTCATAAATACACCTCTAAAATTTGGAATGTTTAATGATTTAGCAAATTTAGCGATATCAATATTTGTTAAGGGTCGATGAGGAAGTGTTAGGGGAAGTTCTTTGAAATTCGACGTGGTGCTAAAAAAAGCCCCAAACCACTTTTATAAGGTTTCAAGTGGACACCTTTACCCATAGCTATAGATTCCATTGTCTTATTGTGACGTTGAGATTCGTCCAATTGTTGTTTGGCTTGTCGAGCATCATTTACAGCTTTTGCTATGCCAGCAGCACCGCCACTTAAAGCGCCTAATGCACTAAGTCCAGCAAATATTGGTATTAATGGTAATATTCCTCCCTTTTTCGGTACGTTTACGATGCGAGGAGAAGGTGTGATCTTTTTTTTAATCTTTTTTGCTGCCCTCATAGCTACTTGAATTGCTCCTGCAATAGTTTTAGGTTTATGATGACTTATACTTTTTCCAATTCGCTTAATTGCTTCTTTTAAATGTACACTATTTCCTTTTCCCTTTTTGATACATTTTCTTTTCTTACACTTTGTTTTCCTTTTGGCTCTACACATTTTTTTTTTTTTAGATATTTACTGTTTAACGTCTTTTTTAAACTGAAGTTATTACTAGTAATTATTGCTATTTAAATAATTTTCGGTTTTTTGGTTATTGGTTCTATTTGTAAATTATCTTTACTATCATTGACATATTTACGTTTTCTGTGTAACGGTAGGGGCTCATAATGAGCTAATTTTGATATTTTTTCAGCAAAACTATCTTCACCATTATTGGTATGTTTTCGTTTCCGGTGGAGCGGTAGAGGATTATAATGATTTAATTTTGATATTTTTTCAATGGGACCCACCACATCACCATCCAAATCACCGTTAATGTCATTTAATTTTCTCTTCCTCAAAGGTCTAGTATCCAACAGTTTACGCATTTTTTTTAAAGGATCATCACCACCGCCGCCTTCTTCTTCAATACCTAATTTTCTTTTCCTGTTAGATCTAGTATCTTTTAATTTATGTACTTTTTTTAAAGGACCATCATCATCTTCAATATTTAATTTTCTCTTTCTAAAAGATCCTATTTTACGTAATTTATTTAAAGGTTCTACACCAACAAAATCTAGTTTTCTTTTTTTCCCCTTCATTATCATCATTGACATTATTTTTTTTGCAGTTTTATTCAAATTTTTTTTCCTTCTCACCACATTTATATTTGTTTTACGCGCTTTTTTTACAGCAGCATTATTTTCCACATCTAATTTTCTTTTTCTGAACAATTTAATGCTTTTATTATTATCATTATGCTTGTAATTAGATTCTATCTTGTTATGAGGTTGTTGTTGTTGTTGTGTATTAAAATGTGAAATTGTATCCAAATTTGCAATTCTACTATTGGTTACATATGTATTTCTTTTTAGTATTTTTTTTGTTTTCCTTCGCTTGCTTTTTGTTTGCTGAAATTGTTCTAAACACATGTTAATATTTTCTAAAGATTTCTCAGTTGATTTCTTAACTTTTTCCATTGATTTTACACAATTGCTCATAATGTTTTCTTTATTATCAAATCCCATACCAAGTTTTACTTTAGCTTTCATAGCCCCAGCAACTCCTAATGCTGCCAGTTTTTCCTTCCAAGATGCATCTTTTGCTTTAAATCTCGCCCAGGCATTTTTCCCTAAAGTTTTATCAGCAGCATGACGACTTTCAAGATCCGTATTTTTGGCATAAATTATATCATGTTCTTTGCATGCATCATCTAATCCGTTTATACCCTTATCACCTCGAGCTAACCTCTTTTCCAATTTCGTACCTACATGGAAAATAATAGGAAAATTAATAGATTTTTTGAATTTTTAAAATCAAATTAAAAAATAAGAATTACCAGGACCGCAAAAGTTGTATGATGGGATATGAAGTTCAAAGGGTAATTTATTTATTGCTGAATTTATGAGACCCCTGCCAGATTTAACGTTACCCACATAGTATTTCATTTTAAATGAATATATATAATTTATGTCATCAATTTTATACTTATTTTTCACATGGCATTTGTTGTGATAATACAAATTGAGAAACTATGACAATGAAAAGAATACATAAAAATGAACTGAAGATAGACAGGCAAAAAGTTAAGTTACAAGTCAACAACCATGATTTACTGTTTCGAAAAAACCAACAAACAAAACATAGCGTTTTATTGCCAAACACAGTAAGATGCATAATTACTGGCCCATCAAATTGTGGTAAAACCAATGTAATCATCACCTTATTAGAACATGAAAATGGACTAAAATTCGAAAACGTATATGTCTATTCAAAATCTCTGAATCAAGATAAATATGTGTACCTAAGAGATATATTATTAGGTCCTATAAAAGGTATAAGTTGTTTTCATTATGATAACAGTGAAGACATTCTGGAACCATCAAAAGCTAATCAAAATTCTGTGTTTATATTTGATGATGTTGCCTGTTCCAAACAAAATATAATTAGAGAATATTTCTGTATGGGAAGACATAATTCCGTCGACTGTTTTTATTTGCATCAATCCTATGCAAAAATTTCAAAGCATTTGATAAGAGACAATGCTAATGCACTAATTGTTTTCAAAGTAGATGACTTAAATTTGAAACATATTTATATGGATCATGTGAGTGCAGATATGACTTTTCCAAAATTTAAATATATTTGCTCGCTATGCTGGAAGCACCCCTATGGATTTTTGTCTATCTTCAAGGATTTTGATGTTAACAAAGGAGGATATAGGATTGGATTTCATGACTTTATAAATCCTGACACCATTTCCGATAAAATGATAAATTCTATAGAAAATAAATCAGTTTAGAAGCTAGAACAGATCCGTTAAAACCTGTTCAAAAAAAACCAGTTCAAAAAAAAAACCTGTTCAGAAAGCAGTTCAGGAAACCTGTTCAAGAAACAAAGTGTCATGGATAAGGAAAAATTAAAAAAAGAACTTGTAGCTAAACGCAATATTATCAGACAAAAGCTGGAATTATTAAAATTAAATAAACTACATCAAGACAGTGTATTTTTCCCTATAACAAAACATCTACGAAATATTGAAAGTAAACTAGAAACAAAAGATCGACGTTTAAGAAAAACAAAAGATGAGGATGTGGAAAAAGAGGAAGAGGAAGGAGAAGAAAAGCAAGAAAAGAAAGAAAAAAACATTCCTAAAACTAAAAAATTAAATGATGAGTATAAAATGGATTATGATATAATACCTAGTACATCTACACCAAAAGCCTCTACATCTAAAAGAAATGTTCCAAATTTACCACGAGGTAATTTAAAACGAAAAATGATTGAACATTTTGATTCTGAAAATGAGGAAGATAGTAGTGAGCCTTTAATTAGGAATAGGCAAGAACAAATGTTTCAAGAATCATTTACAGATTATTTAAATCAATATGATGAATTACCTAGAAAATACATAAGTGAGATGATTACTACAACTGACAACGATGAATTCGATCATAAATATGGTGTTAGACATAATCCAACCCTGGAAAAGTTTTATATAGGCGATTCACAATTAAAAATAGATGGTTCTGATATTATAGTTAAAAATAAAAAATACAACGGCACCGAAGGTTTATATGAATTACTATTTAAAAAACATCCAAAAAATTTCTCTGATAATGATAAGAGAATGTATAAAGAAATTATTCTCGAAACAAATGCTCACAGACGTCACTATCAATCCTCGAAACAAGTTGATGGCAGCAAGTTGGCCAAATATAAAAAAATTATAGCTCCGATGGTGACAACTGGTTATGGGATGTTAATGGAATCAACAGAAAATAAAATAGACTACGTACATTGGGATGACCCCAACGAGTTAGTAGAGAGATTACGTTTATTGCTTGCTTCTCAAGAGGCTGGACATACTGGACATTTAAATGAAATTAATTCTATAATAGAAGAACTACGTGAAGCAAATATTATTGAATAAATGATGCCACCCAGAACTAAATTAGTAACTGATATTAAAAAACAAGTTGTTGAAGAACTACACAAACCTGCTAGAATTAACTTTAAACGGCGAAGAGTTATAATAAAATCTTTAACAGATTTATACCAGGCCGATCTTGTGGAAATTCAACAATTTTCAAAAGAAAATAAAGGATATAGATATATATTGGTTGTAATTAATTGTTTTTCAAAATTTGTTTGGGCCTTTCCTTTAAAAACAAAAACTGGACAAGAAGTAAGTAAGGCAATGGAGAACGTTTTCAGAACAGAAACAATTAAAAATCTGCAAACTGATAACGGGACTGAATATTACAACAAATACTTTAAACAACTAGTGAAAAAGTATAATATAAACCATTATAGTACATTTAGTGAAAAGAAGGCTTCTATTGTGGAAAGAGTTAACAGAACGTTGAAAAATTATATGTGGAAGGAATTTAATATTAACGGTCATTATAGATGGATAGAATTGCTACCTAAAATAGTTGAAAAATATAATAATACGAAACATCGAACAATTAAAATGAAACCAATAGATGTGTCAAAAAAGAATGAAAAAAGACTCTTAGAAACAGTATACAATCATATAAAGATTGCACCTAACAAAGTGAAATTTCAAGTTGGAGATCACGTTCGAATATCAAAAGTGCGAGGAGTATTCGATAAAAAATATATGGCTAATTGGACAACTGAGATTTTTATTATTAAAAAAGTACAATTAACTAATCCAGTAACATATCTGTTACAAGATATCAATAAACAGGACATTCAAGGAGGATTCTATCAAGAACAGTTACAAAAGGTCAAACACTCAGATGCGTACCTGGTTGAAAAAATTTTAAAACGGAGAAAAAACAAAGTCTTTGTTAAATGGCTAGGATTAAACAACAAACATAATAGTTGGATTTCTAAGAATAATGTGCTATAAAAGGAAAAGGAACAATTAAAACAGCTTAATAACCCTAAGATGCCCGTTCCGGTGAAATATAAATGTATAAGATGTAAAGGAGATACCAATTCTCCAAATACAATATGTTTTCCATGTTCAGTTCAGCAGTTTTTTCAAGAGGAAGATAAAGCTAAACATATACCTAGTAATTATTTTAAATGAATAACATAAAATTATGTAAATCATTCCAGTTTTTAATCAATAAATTATTTGGTTTCTGCTGCTGCACACACAGTTTAACGTGCAACTCTAGAGAGTAAACAAGTGGAACAAAAAAAAAACTCCAACAAGATGTCGATGAATGAGACAGAATTCAAAAAACATATAAAACTTGCCAGAGAAAAAATTAGTAGTGAGATAAACCCAGGGAAATCAACACCACCACCACCAGCTACTCTCTCACCTGAGTCATCAGGATCAGACTCACCTACATCTCAGGAAATGACAGCAGCAACAAAGAAACGAAAAAGAATTACACCAACAACAATAAGACCAAAAACATCCACAAAAAATAAAAAGAAATCTACACCATTTGAAATTTTACACGGCAAAACACCTCTGGAAAAGGCAGAACTGTTATTTGCAATATTAGAAAATATTCTAGATAAATACCTAATTGAATGTTAATGTAGTTGTCTGTCGCTGTGCTTTGTTTTATTATTACCTAACATTTTATAAAAATAAATTTGAAATACATTACATTATTTAAACAAATCGTTTTGTTTTCTTCTTTGGCCCACTGTATAAACTAATTTTAATATTTTAACTCATAATTAAACATTAGGCGACCTCAAGGGTCAACTAATCTTGTTTATTCCATAATTAGTGTGATAAAGATATAATATGACCCCAGGGTCAACTAATCTCTTCTATTTTTGACGCAAATAAAATATACATGAGGCGAGGCCGGCTCGGCTCGCTCTCACTCTAACACATTCTTTTACCCTCCACACCCTCTGGTCATTGACCAACACTTCTTCTACCACCCCCTACGCTCTTCTACACTTCTTCGACCACTACCCTCTGGTCATTGACTTTCTGCAAGAAATACACCCCTTCTACGCTGCCGTCCAGACTCGGATGGACAGGTTACCAAAGTGATCCAGAACCCCAGTAGCTATACTACTAAAACTATAAACCCAACATCGATTATATCAACAATGGAATCAGTTTTAAAAGATTCCCAAGCCACTTTAAACTTTGAAACCTGCCCAACCATTCAAATGTCAGAGGATCCAAGTTCAAAATTGGAAAACATACAAAAACAAAGTATTAAAGTTAGTAGTAAACCAAAAGTGGGTGAGAACAAACAAAACGAAACTGATAAAGTCAGAAAGGCAAACATAACTAAGCAGCTTTATGATCATAGAAAAAAAATCCAAGAAATAGAAAGTCAAAGAAAACTGAGAGAAGCTCTAGAGAGAAACAATGAGATATAACAAGAAAGAAATCAAATATTAAGGCAAATCTTGGAAAAATACGTTTACAGCTGGGTCTACAGTTAGTGCTACTTAGATTTAAGGTTGTGTTACCTACTAATTTAGTTGCTATTTGATATGTTACTTTTTATTTATTATAGTTTCTATTGAAACTGTTGTATTTAGCGTTAAGATGGGGTTCTGACATTTTTCAACAAGATCAAAGTTTTGAGAGAGTATTTGCATTTTTCTTCTGAAGATTGTAATTTTTTTACAAAAATATCTGATAACATTGTTTGGGATATTTCTTTTTGTATAGTGACCATGCAAGATATAATTTAAAATTGCCCAAATTTGAAATTAATAAATTGGTGAAAATATAATAAAGAAAAACCTCTTAAATTTGCGTCAATTTATTAATTTCAAATTTGGGACAATTTTAAAATCTATTTTGGTTACTATAAAAAAGGAAATAGGTAAATTAAAGAATGTCATCAGGTATTTTTGTGAAAAAATAACAACCACCAAACAAGAAAAATGCAAAAACCGTCTAAAAACACTGACTTTTTGAAAAGTTTTAGATCCCGATTTTAAAATGTAAAAATGTGTTGTTTCAATATCCGTTACTAGTATACATGGAAGTTTCTATTTCAACTGTTGTATGTAGGGTTAACTTATTATTTTTTAAAATATGCAATAGGTATAGGTAACTAGAGGCTATACCAGCAAATTGTTCCTGGGCTAGACATGAGAGTTGAATACTTATGTTATATAAAGCTGTTTACAGGCCTTTTAGGCCCAGAGATACCTATGTTGCAAATAAAAATTATTTATAAATCAAAACAAGTATTTATTAAAATAAACATTATGGTGGGGCCTAAGAGGCCCTTGAAATGAACTGTATCTAATGGTGCGAATAAGACAAATATCAAAAAAAAATTGACTCACCGATCTGATGTATGCGCCGTCTTCTTGCCGAAGAGGTAAAAAAGGATAGGATAGAAGGAACAAGTTTTCGACTATAACAACACTTAAAAATTGCGCGAACCATCAAAAACCACCCGCGTGTGTTACTATACTAACTTATATATATATATTTTATTCTAAAAAAAATAATAAAAAAATTATCAAAAAAACCGTGGCCGAATGCCAGCGCCTAAATATTTTATATACGGGGCGTATTCATCCCCCCGGCCTTGAGAAATTATTTTTAAAAAAATGTTACAACTAAATTAAACTAGGCCACCAGAGAACAGGAAACCACAAATAAGAAACTTATAAAACTAGTCTACTAAATTTAGCTACTATTATTGATTAGGCAATGGGCAAAGTTTAACGACAGGTCTTTTATAAGTAGAATTTTTTGCACGTACAAGAGCAACTCTAGTTATTCCATCCTTACCAGGGAAAATTTGATATGCCCAAAGGCCATTGAAGAGGAGGTATGTTTTCTTGTTGAATTAAAACCAGAGTTCCTTCTGTAACTGGGCAAGTAGGGGTGTTCCATTTTTGGCGACTTTGTAAGCTACTCAAATATTCAACACGCCATCTTTTCCAAAATGATTGTACTAATTGATCCAGAAGTTCCTTGCGAGATAGCAAATTTTTATTATTTTCAGCATAATCATTCGCGGGAAGTGAATGTAATGGGGCCAGTGTAAGAAAATGAGCGGGTGTAAGTGCCACCGGTTCCGATGGATCGCTACTTAACCAGCACAAAGGTCTTGAGTTTAACAAAGTTTCTATTTGGGTTAAAACAGTTGCAAACACTTCATATGAGAGAATTTGATTTCCAATAATTTTATACAAATGCGTTTTGACTGATTTTATATTGCCTTCCCATATCCCACCGAAGTGAGGTGCAGAAGGAGGATTAAACTTCCATTCAATTCTATGTAGACTTAATTCTTTACCTATAGTAGTTACATATTCGCTTGACTGTAGTAAATTGTATATTTGATCAAGCTCAGCTTTTGCTCCAATAAAGTTCGTACCGCAATCTGAGTACACACAAAGTACTGGACCGCGACGCGCTAAAAAACGTTTAAAGCACCCAAGAAAAGTATTAGCTGACATATCGGAAGCTAATTCTAAGTGAATTGCTTTTGTTGCTAAACACACAAATAGACATATATATGCTTTTTGACTTTTAATGCCTCTATGCCGCGACATAGTAATATAAAAAGGACCGGCATAATCTATACCACAATTTGAGAATGGTTTAGCTTCTGTTACTCGAGGTGCAGGTAAGTCTCCCATTTGTGGGAATATAGCTTTAGGTTTAAATTTAAAACAATAATTACATTTTTTAATGCGATTGCGTATAATATTTCTAGCAGAGAGTATCCAATATCGTTGCCTAATAAGTGACAGTAACAAGTGCGGTCCGGTATGCAAGTATAAGCGATGAAAATGGTCTATAAGAATATTAACTAAATGATCTTTTTTGGGGAGTAATAATGGATGTTTTTTCTGATTACTAATTTGTGCATTTTTTAATCTACCTCCAACTTTTATGCAGCCGTCCTCGAGAAACGGTTGCAAATGGCGCAATGATTTTGAACATACCCTTTTGTTTTGTAAGAGCTTAAAATCTTCACGAAAATGTTTTTCTTGCACAATGCGTATTAGAATTAATTCAGCTTTTTCTAAATCTAAAGCAGTAATAATTTTTCTAGTTTGTAAAATTTTAGCAAACCTAAGTACATACACTGTTATTCTACAGAGTTTCGACCACGAAGAAATTCTCAACATAAGATTACGTAACTGATTATCTTCAGAAGATACTACAGGAAAACTCGCGGAAATTTTTTCCTCAGGACTATTTGTGTCAGTTTTTAAAATACGCTGAATTGGCCAGTGATCGGTGTCCAGCTGAAGCCAATTAGGACCATAAAACCAATTCGTATATTCTAATAAATTGGCAGGAGTTAATCCACGAGAAATAATATCAGCGACATTATTTTTACTATCTACATGAAACCATTTAGCGTTTGGCACGGAGGTCTGAATTTTAGACACTCTGTTAGCAACAAAAGTTTTCCACCTATGTGGAGAACTAGAAATCCAACTCAAAACGACTGTAGAATCTGAAAGCGCGTAAATATGATCTATATTAATGCGAGATGAATATGTTTCGCTTACTGTTTTTATTAATTTTGCTAGTAGAACAGCAGCGCAAAGTTCAAGTCTAGGAATTGTAAAAGCTTTGACGGGAGCTACTTTGGATTTTGCGCACAACAAATTTGTTTTTGCCTCACTATTTTCTGTTATTATTTTTATAAAAACTATAGCACCGTATCCAACAGTCGAACTATCTGCAAAGCCTATTAATGTTGCGGATAAATTACTACGCGCCCCTATATAACGCGGCACATGTATTTTCGATAAAAGTGGAATTTCATCATAAAATTTTAACCATAAATTTCTAACATGTATTGGCGGCTCTTCATCCCAACCAATTTTTGCAATCCACAGTTCTTTTATAAGAATTTTGGCATACAGAGTAACAGCAGATAAAAACCCTAAAGGGTCCCATATGCGAGCTAATGTTGATAAAATATTTCTCTTTGTACAAATCCTATTTGAAATATTTACCGCGAATGAAAATCTATCAGTGGATGGGTCCCATTGTAACCCCAAAACTTTTAGCGAAGAATCTTTTTCAGAATCTGTAAATTGTACTGTTTTAGTTAGGCGAATTTCATCAGGAATATTTTGTAGTAACGTATGTGAATTTGTAACCCATTTAACTAAAGCGAACCCCCCGGCCGAAAACAACCCCAGTAACTGACGATAAAGCTCGATAGCTTGTTCTGTCGAATCCGTACTTACAACTAAATCGTCTATATACAAATCAGTATTAACAACTTTGGCTGCCAGAGGATAAGATTGCATTTCATCCTTGGCAAGTTGTTGAACTGTTCTCAAGGCTGCGAATGGCGACGATGTTACACCAAATACGACAGTTGTTAATTCATATATAGCTAAATTTTCTTCTGGAGAAAATCTCCACAAAATTCTTTGGTATTTTCGGTGTTCAGGGCATATCCAAATATTTCGATACATTTGGCGAATGTCAGAAATCATGGCAATTTCAAAAAGTCTAAAGTTCAGTAAAATTTGGAAAATGTCCGTTTGCAATTTAGGACCTGAATATAAGACGTCATTTAACGAACGATTATTAGAAGTTTTTACAGAGGCATCGAAAACAATACGCATGGACGTACTAACACTATCTTTAAATACTGCAAAATGTGGAATGTAATTAGCATTATAGTCAACATTACCATCTGATACTAAAGAAACAAATGACATATGACTCTGTTTTAAATAATCTTTAATAATGTCAGAATAATTGTTCAGTAATTTTGGCGAATTTTTAAATTTATTTTCTAAAGAATAAAATCTTCTACGTGCAACATCAAATGAATTTCCTAGTATAGGCGGATACTCTTTAAATGGCAGCGATACAATATACTGTCCATTGGCGTCGCGTGAGGTAGTACTATTAAAAATATGTTCGCATTCAGCGTCATCTTTGTTAAGTACAGCTGGTGCAGGTATATCTTCTATTTCCCAAAATTTATGCAAAATATTTTCTAAAGTAGGTTCAATTATGGTGCAAAATGTTTGCAAATTTTCTGACAATGTGGCGATGGGAGCGTTCCCCATTACTATATAACCTAAACTACTTTGTACCGCTATTGGTAAATTTGGTGGTCCTATTATTTTATTTGAACCCATAATTTGCAAAAATAAGCTTGCTCCAATAATACCATCGATTTCTGAAGGTTTGAAAAATTGATCATCCGCTAATTGTAAATGTTTTAAATAATTCAGTGACTTAATTGCTACATCAGACGTCGGAAGTTTATCAGTTACTTTTTCTATGACTAATGCTTGTACTTCATATTGAAGATTTGAATCGAAGCGTGACCCAAAGACAAAATCTACATTACCTAAAATCTTTTGAGAACCTCCTATGCCATGAACGGAGGACAGATATTTTTTAAAGGGCAATTTAAGTCTTTGGCAGCATTTTGTAGTAATAACATGTGCCTGACTACCACTATCTAAAAGAAAGCGCGCAAGTTTATGTTCACCAGAAGGGGATATTATATTGACCACCACAGTGGATAATAATGTTGCGTAATTATTTTTTGAAATATTACTAAGTGATGTAGAACAAAAATTTTGAGTTGTTAAACTTTCAACAGTATTTTCGCCTGATAAAGGCTGATTACTAGCAGCTACGTTATCTTCATTTGCAGTAGCGGTTTTAGAAAAATGTAAAAATGAATGATGTCGCAAACGACAGGTACTACAGACATTTGTTGATTTACAATCTGCAATTTTATGCATAGTGCTAAGACAATTTAAACATAATTTTTTATCTCTAGCTAATTTATATCTTTCTTGAGGTGAAAGTTTCAAAAAATCAGAGCAATGAAAAATTAAATGACTATGTTTACAGATAGGACAACTATTTTTAATAGATATTTTATTAGAATCTTCGCTAGTAACAAATGTTTGAGTTGTTGACTTTTGTTTAAAGCTATTACCACTATTATTACCAGATTTAGAAAAATTAATATAACTATTTTTTTGCATACTGTTCAAAGCCTTTCTTTGTATTTTGAGAAAATCTATAATGTTATTATAAGTAGGAATTTCTGCTTTACTATTGGACATTTCGAATAATTTGCGGGTTTGACTATCTAACTTAGACAGAGCTATAGAAGCCACTATAAAATCAGCCAAATCTGGTAGACCTAATTGTTTTATTGCTTTTACTGCGGTATCAAATTTTTCCAAAAAATTATTTAAAAACGCGGAAGACTCATGTTGTGCTGGTTTAAAATCCATCATTTGGTTAAAATACGTATCAGCCAGCAAACGTTTATCTTCGTATTTACTTACTAAAGTATCCCAAAGAATGCTATAATTCGCGGCCGTTGGCAAAATACCCGCACAAACATCTAAAGCTTTACCTTTCAAGGCGCCCAATAAGTAATGAGTTTTACTAACATCATCTAAATTTGAATTATGAACAAGACTTTTAAAAGATTCGAAAAAAATCGGCCATCTCTTAGGATCACCAGAAAATTCTGGTATATCTAATTTTTGCAATCTAGCAGCAGCAGGTTGATTAACTATTTGATTGTTTTGTACACCTTGTTGGGTATCTAAAATTTTTGCTGCCTCTCGTATATGACAATATAAAGTATCTACGGTTTCTAATGGTTTATAATTCAAGACAGATTGTGGATCTATTTCTAAATTTATATCGATAATATGTTCTATAGTTTCTTTGAACAATTCTAAATTAGCATCTAAAGTGTTTAGTTCGATTTTGAAATTATTTAAATTATCTGCATTATTTAAATTTCGTGATAAATCATATAAACGTTGTATTTTATTATAATAAGTTTCTTTTTTAGCTGTAAGTTTAGCGAGTTTTGCGTGCAAATCTTTTGGCGCCATCGTCAAAAGATTAACAAAAAAATATATCAAAAAATGACCAGCAGTTATTTATAAAATTTGTCGATTTTCTATTCCTTTCTGGTAGCGTTGTTTAACTAGTAGAAATACAAAATAGCAAAAATAAATGTACTATTATGAAAGAAAAAATGAAAATACAATAATTTTCCAAGGCGTTTAATTCTATTTATTTAAATTTACTAGTGAAGAACAAACAATACGCTATAAAAAGAAAAACAAAAAGCGTCTACTTGTTCTGATAAGATAGGTACGTACCTACTATTTAAGTAAAACTAATGATTGAAAGTAAACCACGATACAAAAGAAAATCTAATATATGTATAATGAAAATTAATACTGCTGATAATCCGGATCGTTTGGACCAATGGTGGGGCCTAAGAGGCCCTTGAAATGAACTGTATCTAATGGTGCGAATAAGACAAATATCAAAAAAAAATTGACTCACCGATCTGATGTATGCGCCGTCTTCTTGCCGAAGAGGTAAAAAAGGATAGGATAGAAGGAACAAGTTTTCGACTATAACAACACTTAAAAATTGCGCGAACCATCAAAAACCACCCGCGTGTGTTACTATACTAATTTATATATATCTTTTATTCTAAAAAAAAAAAAATAAAAAAATTATCAAAAAAAACCGTGGCCGAATGCCATCGCCTAAATATTTTATATACGGGGCGTATTCACATTATTTATTAAAACAAACTTTGTTTATAAATAAAAACACAAGAATATATATTTTACAAATTTGCTCAAATGATATTTTTCTTTTGAACAGCCTCATTTTCAATTACATCATTATTTTGAAATTCATTTATAGGTCCCATGTTTTCTAGATCCAAATTTTCTTCGTATAAATTTATTTCCCCCTGTGTTACCAAAAAATTGTATAATACAACTGCAGCAGCAACTATTTAGTTACCAAAATCAGGATCAGAAATATCTAAATACTTATTTTTAAAAATTTTGAAAACTCAATAATTGATCTAATGGAGCTTAATTTAACATAACTGATTTCACTAGGTGTTAAATGCCCAGTGTCTCTGTAAGGTCATGCACTATCTCCAATAATATGTACATTTGCTGGTAGTAATCCATTATTTTCATTTGTTATCTGTTCATATATATTACTATTTCTAAAAACTCTAGCACCATGCATCCTCCCTGGCATACCAATATAACAGTCTTCAGGGGCCGCTCCAGACGGTGAGCGTACTGAGCGACCGCTCGGGGCGCCACAATTGTAGTCTCCCGCAGACCCGAAACCTGACAACTGCGCAGTATGCGGAGTTGCAGCATCTACAGCGCCGATCCATTTGGGTCCTGTGCATAGAGAAAACATAAGAGAGAAGTTGAACGCATCATTAAACTGTCATCCAGTTTCAGTGGCGCCGCTATGAACAACATAGAGAACTAAATTCAAATGGCGCGCTTTTTCAAAATAAGTCAGCAATTTAAATTCTTATTTAAAATACAAAACTATTAAAAGAATGTCTCTCAAAGTATATCTTGAATTCCTAAAATAACATTTCTTTTTATTTTGATAAAATTCAAGATTTACTTTGAGAAATATTCTTTTAACTGTTTTGTAACAATCTGGGAGCATAATAAAATATCTTCTTAAAAAAATATATATTTATTAATACATACATACATAAACAAAAACAAACGTAAAAATATTTAAAAGAAAATATGTAACAAAAGAAAAAAACTTCTAATATCAAATAATTTGATAAATTGTTAATATTCAACAACATAGTAATATAAATAACATTAACAAATTATTAATAATATATTAATAAATAAATTAAAAAAATCACAGGATTGTTTGTCTTTTTTCATAAAATGTACAAAAAAAACTTAAATAACAAAGGAACACATCTAAATTAATAAATAATTTAAAGAAGGAGAAATAAATCTGTTTCTTAACACTAAATCACATAATATTAATAAAAAAATCACAAGACTACAAATGGCGTTTCTTATTTCTGTAAATATCGTCACAATATTTCCTTATTATTAATAATATTGCCACATCCAAGAAATCATTTTGAACAAGGTCAAAGTGTTCTAAACAAGTAAACCAATTGAAACATACCTTTTTCTTAAGGAACATTTTAATTTTTTTTATTATATGTAAAATATGCCCATATTTGGGTAAAACATTGGTTATTATCTCGTGGATGTGCAATATTGTATATGTCACATTTTCACTAACATAATTCAGTCTCTTTTTTTCATCACAGTATTCTTTAAACATAGTAAATGTGTGCTCCGGTCCCACAGTGTCTGATAAGAGATTTGTTGCGCATACCCCACAACTCTTTGCGGATTTCAATTTTTTTACTATAAAACCGGCAACATAAGTAGATATATTACTGTCGTCCTCTTGCACTTCATTTGAAATTTGTAAATCGTCAAATTCAGTAAATTCTATATCATCAAGTGGTATTGGGTCATTATCTACTTCAAAAAAGTCTTGTAGGTTATCTAAAATGGTGCTTTCATCTATTTCACAGTTACGATTAGAAAAAGGAGTAATTAAATTATTTAAAATACTAGTCTTGTAGCTTGATATAAATTGATAGCAATTTGGATTTGTGTTTTGTGCTCCGAAATGTCTTATAGCTGCAAATGAATTTTCAATAGGGTCTTGGTTTAGCGCTCGTGTTCTTAAAAATTGGAATCCTAAACCTCGGCAAACTTCCCACAAACCACAGACAGCATTAATAGTTGTTAGCCATCCTGATTTAAATGGCATTTGTGTCTTCTGAATATTTTTGCCAATGAACTTCCAACTATGAATTTTGGGCAATAAATTATTATATAATAATCGATGTCGTGATTTGTTTGAAATAGAAGATCTGTAGGGCTTTCCTAGTTCTGCTTTAGGACTGGAGCCATTGAAACTATCAAAAAGGTTGTCAATATCATTGATAAACTCAGCGGTATGGATGGCATCGGCTGGTAAATTGTTAGTGGAACTAGCAACCATTTGTTCTATTGATGCAGCTACCGTGTGGCTTAATACTCTAGCAGCTACACAAACTTTCATCTTTAATCTACTTTTATTTGTTAATGTTAAGTAAGATTCACGTATTTTCCGTAATGCCTGGAATCTTCTTAATTTATCTATATAAAAACATCTTCTAATATGTTCAAATTTCGCAGTTTTTTTGTTATTAAATTTTATATCATACTTTAGCAGAGCATTACGTGTGGATTTTAAAAGGTGTGGTGGGTCGAAAATGGTGAAGATTTTGTGATTATTAATGTAAAAGTAGGGACCAGGTCTACAACTTTCTTTACATAATTGGGCTATAGCTGATCGATTTGTTGCCCCTTGATCACAAATTGTTGCCAAGATATGTAAACCAGCTCCTTCCAATGAAATGATAATTTCTTTAATTAAAACTTTCAACTGATTAGTTTTAATAGTGTCTCTGGTAAAATAGTAAGCCACCGGTTGCTTCCACTTCTTATAAAGACCATGCACCATAAAAACTAATGCATGATTTGCATACTGATTATGCCGTCCTAACGAACCAAGATCGACATAACCAATAATTTTATCATGAAACCTGTCTAAGGTCAGTTGTTCGGACAATGCAATTTCATCAAACATTAAACTGCAGTTTCGGTTAAGAGGATCCATTTTATTGACCCTTTTTGATAATTTCTCCATAATAGAAGGGTTAATACCTACTTCAAAAGGAATATTTTTTAAGATATTTTGTAAAGTACTCTTAGATGGCAATGGAAGGCATCTCTTTAAAAAATTGTAGCATTTTGGTCCACGTTTATAAAGAGCCAATGCATATACTTTATCAGTTCTTGTCCAAGAAGGCCTTCTTTTTGTTGCATTACTAAAAGAACTTTGCAAAATAGAAGCAAGTGCCGGATCCAAATTTTTCTCCAAGTCAGCATATATAGATTTTTTTGAAAATTCATATGCAGCTCTTAATTTTTGTTTTGAAATAAAAATTTTGCGTTTTAATTTAGATATAGTATTTCTGTTAATTTTGTTTAAAGAGTACAACTTTTTCTTTTTGGGAGTAAGTTCACTTGTTCTGGTTGCATTTATAGAGGATAATATATAATTTCTTTTTCTTTTACATGGGGTATGAATGGCTTGATTACTTATATCATCCGATTTACGCTTTTTACCAAAATCTTTTTGTTCATCACTAATAAATGTATCCGATGCTGATGATGTACTTGGGATGTTTTCAGATCTTTCTTGGGTGTCATGATCAGGTATGTTTAACGTTATATTTTGAAGTATTCTTATTTTACTTTGCGTTTTGAATGGAACAGCAAATTTTAATAATTTAGTCTTTAACGTGCTGGTAAAACTTTTGACATGAAAATGATCTTCGCATAAAAAAAGTCTTTTAGTCGAATAATTTAATTCCATAATTTTAAACCATTGTTGCCTTCTTTCAATGTCTTTATCGGGAAATCTAAAAAACTTTTTATTTTTATAACTTTTATCATGTATAGGATTGTAATATTTATTTGAACAATTCAGAGCAGCACAGCCATGAACAAAATTACCTGGAGGCATTTTATCAGAGCACCCATTTACTATGTTTAAATCAAATAAACTTATACCTACCTACATAAAAAAAATTAAACAGGTACCTACATTTTAATATACATTTTCTCTATGGAAGTTTTTGGTCATTATCCGGCCCTAAAAACAAAATATTTTAGAACAAACAATCAACCAACCAAACAAAAGGAAGCATTTTATATTTTATTACACTAATATTTTAACAGACTTCTGAATATGTACATCTCAACAAATGTTACATATTACAGAAAGAGCAAAATAGAATAAATTATAGTTATAAACAAAAATTAAGAAAATTGCCTCAATAATTACATTGCAATATTAAACTTGGTTAACCAAAACTTTTGTTAAGCGTTCCAATATTACGTACATATGAGATTTCAAGAGTAATTGAAAACTTCAGTTAATAATCGATTTTGATGTTTTGAAATTTATTTTCTGGTAGTACAACACATCATTTACATCACATAGATTGCATAGTGGGATAATTAAAAATCTATTTTACACAAGACAGTTTGAGGTATGGTAAATCGATCCAATGTTTATGAATGAATATGTAAAACGCAAAATTAGTTTATACGTTTAACAATCTGTTGGGTTTACGTTATCTCATCTATGGTTGGTTTAATGCTATAGCACAAAAGTTTTGTTAAATCTGTGCCATAGTAGTCAGAATCAATGGAAGATGATGGTGATAACTTATTGAGACACCAGCCAACAACTTTGTGTACTTACCATGAGAAATACTGTACAACTTTTGGTAGTAAAATCAATACGTACTGGAGCCGTACGCCATACGTATGAATAACGACAATTGTCAACATTGGGTGCGTCTAGCAAACAGAAATTTGACGGGCACAAAATAACATTGACATGGGTAATCAAGTATAGTTCTATCTGTTTCTCCAGGTACGACATTTATATTGTGTTACAACTTTTCTGTATTTACTCCACAATACACCTCTTAAAGGAGCATTACGAGTAAAATATTTTGGAAGTTAACGAGTCCATCTTCTAATCAGTTTGACACAAATGCAAGCGCAGCGCTCCAAAAGGTTGGTAACAGTAAGACTTATCCATTATAAATAAAATGACAATGTAATTAGGGGACATATTAGGTCACTTTCCAATATTAAACTTAGTTCTGGTGGTTCAAAACAAGCAAAGGAACCGGGCATGAACCGGGTTTATTTGTAGGTTAGATTTAAATGACATTTGACTGATGGGGCAGGGGCAAGTGCGGGTGGGAAGAATTTTAGTTCCTACAACAGTGGCGACGCTATGTGCTACATAGATGCGCAGAAACACGATTCTCATGATTCCTTATATGCTTTAAATCATCTCTATTTGGTTATCTCTGGTCCTGTGTATTTATGTGTATGTAAGTGAATACAATACTTAAAGGTAATATGTGTCATTTTCCTATTTAGGGTAGTGTAAAATTGCCATTGAATTAGTCTTTACTCCAAATGTTATAGTAGCACTTGGAATCCTGTTAACACTGCCTGCTAGTGTGACAAGCGGTGCTAAAAGTTTTTCTAAACTTAAACGGATTAAAAGTTATTTAACATCTACTATGTGTTAAGAACAATTAAGTGATTTGGCTATGATATCTATAGAAAATAAACTTTGCTCATGCTAAGTAAGGCAAGAAAAGTTGATTTCATTTAATTAGTAGCAAATTTACGATTACTATTAAATAACTGAGGATTCGTTTTTATTTATTTGTTTTTTTCTTTATTTATTTGTTATTTAGTTTTAATAAATGACCTTCTTCTTATAATTGCTCTACTATTTCACAGGTAAATTAATATGTACTTATATATTAATTATTATTGTAATTAAAACATGTTTGTATTGAATATTTATTATAGTCGTCACGAAATTTGTAATAATTGAAATTGACCCAGGATATATCAAAATATCTTATATATAAAAAAATTGTTATCTTAATTATATAGAAGGGGGCGGCAAAAGGTAATCTCGCCCAGGGCGTCAAAATTGCTAGAGCGGCCCCTGACAGTCTTAGAACTTTCCCATATGGTCACAAGTTCCTAAAATAAAATAAAAAAAAACTTAAGCAAACATTTTAAAAATCATATTACTTTTCTTGGAACTGTTCTTACCTTGTAAAATTATGGAGTGAAATCCCTTTCTATTATAAAAATCATGTTCATTTCCCCGTAGTTGCTTTATAGGAATGTGACAGCCATCTATAGCACCCACAACTCCAGGAAACCCCCTAGAATGTTGTTGAAATGACTGAGACAGAAAGATTATTGTATGTTATTATTCATAGTTTTCTACAGTATGTTTAAATTTGACCTGAAAACCCTTATTAAATTTTGACAGCGTTGTACGATTTCAGTCGTATTCCTTTTAATGTTATTATCATTGGTACAAAACTAGAGAAAGTTTGGAGAATTTTTCTAGCTCAGGGACTTGCCAGCTAGATATAAAAAAGAATGAAGAGACAAAAAAAAGTTGTGTTTTTATTTGCTTAATCTGATACAAATAGCAAACTTTAAAAAAAACAGTGGAGTACAATAATTTTTCTCATAAATATCAATCAGGTTACCCTCTGGAATGTCATTGGAATAATGACGGTAAATCTACTTCTGGCAGGAGATACCTTTTATTATTACAAACAAACTTGCCATGTTCAGTGAAAATCGGCTTAGGGGCTTTTGTGCTATGAATAAAAAAACTAATTTTTTTGTTAAATTTTATATGTTATTAAAAGCAATGACAGTACTTTAAAATCGCCCTGTAGATAGCTACCTTTTAGACATATTTAATCAAAAGTAGTTACAACTGTTGAGAGGTTGTATTCATTTACTTGAGGAATTAGATTAGCTTTTTTCAAAATCAAATCTGTCTCCAACAGCCAGAAAAATTTCTGGTTTTGAAATCGTCCATATTGTAAAAAGTACCTTTTTATCAAAATCAATTTTATCATGCTCATGGTCAACTATTCTTCCCAAAATATTTACCAAATTCTGCAAACAAAAAATGTATATCTACATACAGTGTGTATAAACTTGACCTGAAAACCCCTATAAAATTTCGAGGGCGTTGCACAATTTCCACCGATTTTTTTTTTATACAGGGTGGCGTGCTCTATTCGCGTCAGTCTATTGAGGAAAAGCCATAAAATTATTTTAAAATCTTTTTAGTGTAAGATATATAGATCCAGTAGGAGCACATTTTAAAATTATTTTGAATTATACAAGGTGCTTCAAAAAAGAGTTACACACCAAAGGATGGATGGCATTTTTAGTAACCTAGAGCGTCTGACAACTTCCAATAGACAATCACTGCCATCAGCCGGTTTTACACAATAATGTGACGAAGGTTGCTCTCTTTCTAATTCTTGTACATATTTTTTATTAGATGTAACTGTACCAAGCGATCAGTTATTGCCTGTAACGTTAAATCTGAGATACCCTGTATATATCAGAGGAAAAAGTTTTCAGCTAATTTTTTTCTTTATGATTTAAAGTCTAATTGAAAAAATGGGGTTCATATTTAAGAAATTAACCTTTTGATTCCATATTTATTCCAAAGAGTATTAACAAAACTACTAGTTTGACAACTTAAACAAATTTGTATCTTTCAAAAATAACAAAGTTATATGATGGACACTTAATTTAGGTAACCCTGTATATATAAATACCTGAAAAGCTCGTCTAGACATTCGAAAATGTTCATTAAAAAAATCATCATTATAGGATGGTATGGTAACTTAAAAAAAACTGCTTCCAGTATTTCATGATGCTTTATGGGTTGAAGAAGATTAACAGCTCTGTCTACTATTAGACCTAGATCTATAACATCTTCTGCAATTAAAATTGCATCAGGAATACGAACATTATCCATTTTAATTATTTATTAAATCAAAATTGCGATTTTATTTTGTAAGGTTATCCACAAAACACAAACAAAACAAGACTGTCATCTGACAAATGGGTAAATGCGCAAAAAGCACGTTCAGCAGAACTCCAAGCGATGGATCAGTTTTAAAAATCGCTACCTGATCAACTTTGTTCTGCTGAACGCGACCCTTGTCTTTCCCATGATAAGGTATATCATCAGCATACCGATTTAGAACATCGACACGAGGCAGATAAGGAATTGGCGGAAAAGGCATATCAACGGTTCAAAGCTTCCGACGCAACACTTGGAGAAAAAATTGCTGCATTAGGTATTGCAACAGCCATGAAAGCTAAAACTAAGCTAGGAATGGGGTTGCGACAAAAAAGGGCAACTAAACGCAAACGAGGTCAGGGTCTCCGGAAAGGTTCTTTCAGTTTTAATCAAGCAGTGCAAAGAGCTCGACAAGAAATACGAAATAAACCACATGTTAACCTTATTGACATGGCAAAGCAGGCTCTGATATCAATCGGTACCAGAAATATATCTAACCCTAAAAAAAGAATAATTTCAATCCCCAAAACTGGTGGATTTCTTCCTCTTATCCCCCTATTCGCTGCTTTAGGTCCACTGGAAAGCATAGGAGGTGGATCAGCAGAAATAGTGAAAGCTGTGAATGATGCTAAAGCTGCCAACAAAAAATTAGAAAAGGAAAAACGACATAACATAACATAAGCATTGGAACGAACCGCTATTGGAAAAGAATTATATTTGCGACCTTACAAAAAGCCCATCCCCGGTTTGTGCCTGATGACAAAAAACTTCCAGTAAGGCTACCTCGCCGCGCATTGACTAACATAGATATGCCAGATATGCCAGAAAACTACATATTCCAAACTTCCGAGGAGTGTTTATGAAAGATAATTTACCATCAAAAATTCGAAAAAATGAATGTGGTATTGTTAATTTAGATATTACCTCTGGACCAGGTACTCACTGGACAGAATATGTAAAGAAAGACAGCAGCATTGTATATATTGATAGTTATGGAAACTTTAAACCTCCGAATGCTATGACAAAATATTTCTGTAGCGATGGTAGCTTAAACAAAATAAGTTATAATCATGACAAATATCAGCGAGACAATGCGGTAAACTGTGGGCAGCTCTCGTTGAAATTTTTGTATAATATGCGCATCTAATGAAAAAGTTACTTATTGTAAAGACAGTTTAAACCGTGTGACATGCCTTTGACATTTCACTATCTGGGAATACGTCCATTTTAAGCTCAGACTTCAATACACCTATATATCTAGATGATGACTCCGAATATGTGATACGGTTAACAAATTTTGGAACCTTCAATGTCATCTCAAATATTGATGAAACAAACACATTCACATATGGTAATAGTCCGTATAAATGAAATCGAAAAGAGTATACTGATAGAAAGGACGAAATAGTGATATGGCAAAGAAACTAATTAAAATAAATATTAAAAAATAAGAATCTGGATCGAAGAATATATTAAATTTTGACGAAACATGGGCGTATGAAGGTCATACGGAAAGCAGTACGATATAATAAGTGTTAATGTGTGACCGTTATAGTGACAGTGCTAGTAACCAATAGTAAATAGTGTGTATGTATTCTAAAGCCTTTTGTCCTTTTCAATGCGGAATTCGCAAATATTTGCGCGATTTATTTAACGGTGGAAAAATCTCTATTTGTAACAAATGTTGTCAACTACCTATAACATTTTCTACCATTTTCATCATGAAACTGCCATGGTATATTATCAGAAGTTCAAAACAAACTTATTAACACCACATAATAATGAAAGGGGCATTAATGTTTGTAGTGTTTGACAGTATCGCAAATTGCAATTGTGAAAAGTTGAGATTTTCCCGCCATAAATAATTAAAACAGAAGTTGCAAAATTCGTGCAAAAATCCGTGAATTTCGCATCCATGAGGACAAGGCTTAAGTGTGTTATCTGTGAAGTGCGCATCAGGTAAGTGGGTGGTCTCAAGTGGCACGCTCAGGTAATCATATCACCCTTTCCCTTCCGTACTCATCTCTGTGTTGTGAGTTAGTCACTTTCTATTATTTTCGACCTTGGGTAATTGACAAGATAAAAACTTTAAATTTTGAAATAATTCTTATAATTTTTATTATCTAATGCCTCGAAATTGGTAAAAACTGTTATATCACTGTTTGTACAAAATAATGGATGTTATGTAATGGAACTATTTTTGTCATTTTTATATATTTCTTATATCTGATCGCATTCAAGTTTAGTACGCCTATGAAATCTTAGTCACTGTCCACAATTTCGACCGCTGGTAAAATATCAGAATACCGGAGTTGGAGTTGCACAAGTAGCGACATCTCTTGCGAAAGCGAAAGGCAAAGATGGCTATTGGTCGCTGAGATATAAGTGGGAGTGGATTTTATTTGTTGAATGGTCAAATGGGCGGTGACTATTTAGATTTTAAAACGTCGTCAATATAGTCATCCTTGTCTATCGCACGGATTTCTATACTTTACTTTGTTGCTCTCATGTAAACTCAGATAGACCATCAGCGTTTTCCGACCCTGTATACAGAGAAACATACTATCCACAAATAAAATTTGTATTGTCGCTAATCGAAATACCTCAACTGTCGATATAGATTTTACATCTGATAACTCGATAGGATCTCTTCTAGGGTTTAATAAACGGATTCTTAAAGCCAATCAACTGAGTCAGATTTCCCCGTACTAATCAAAGTTAATGCCATATGCATAGACTGCAACTTAGCAGTTGGTTCTTATTCTAAAAGCTTGCCCACATCATTCACCAGTTTTTTTCAGTTGTTGCAACCGGTTATAAAGTGGTGGAGTCACCTTTAAATATATTATATTTTCCTGTGACCGTCAGAACGATTAGTAACATCACTGTAAGAATACTTGACCAGGATAGAAATCTTATAAATTTTCGAAAGGAAACTAGTACAGTTAGACTACATGTTAAACAACTGTAGAAGATGGTAGTCGCTATAACGTTCCACATTACTTACAAAATCTTTGGACAAAACCTAGTAATAAAAGAAGGTCCAAGAACCAATGTTCAGTTAGTTCCAGAAGAAACGTTATTAAAGTAACACGCGAACATAAGAGATTTTTAAAGGCGCTTGGTTGTGAAGTACTCATATAATGGATATCCTAAACGTTAAGAAAGAGCCTCTTGTTGACAATTCCATTGTCGATTTTGAGTATCATAATTACCAACCCTCCGTGACTGCTAAATTTGACTACAATGATGAGATTAGAATGGGAATTCAAGAGCTTTGATGCTTATACACTACCATGTGAGAGCATGATGTACTTGGGGGGGCGTTTACTAAAGAAGTGGAAAACCTGTTACTGAATTAAAACTGATAAATAATGCCTTCAGTTTTATTTTTAGAGAAGTTCTATATAAAATGAATGGTATTATTATTGATTCTGTTCGAAATGTAGGAGTATCATCAACTCTTAAGGGGTACTTATCTTACAATAAAAGCGAAAGTGTCAAACTGCAAAATGCGGGATGGTTTCCTAATGAAAGCTTAATACCAAATACAGGCAAATTTAATGTATGCATTCCACTGAAGATGTTGCTGGGCTTTTTTGAAGAATACAAAAAAAGTCATATTGAACGTGAAACAGGAATTGGTTTTGATTCGAAATAATAATGATGTAGATGCAGTAACGGCAAAAATCGGCAATGAGCAACCAAAAATTAATATAAAAAGATCTACTGGAGGGTTCCCCACGTATCTGTTGGAATTCCTCAACAACTAGAACTGACAAAAATTTTAGATGATAATCGGGGCATATTGATGTCATTTGGAAGCTGGGAACTGGTATAGTATCCTTCCCTTGCCGAAACTACCATGTATACTTGGCCTGTGAAAACTGCTACTAAACTTAAAACTCCACGCCATATAATTGTGGCTTTGCAAACAGATAAGAAAAACAAAGTTACATCTAATATGAGTAAATTTGATAATTGTAAACTTACGAATATACGAGTTTTTTTAAATTCTGAACGACGTCCTTACAATCACCTATTTCTTGAAAATAAAAATTAGAATTAAAAACAATAAGTACGCAACATTATATGACATGTATGCAAAATTTCAACATTCTTATTATGAAATAGAAAATACATCAATATTTAATCCCGACGAATTCAAGACGATTGCGCCTATTGCACACATCGACTGCTCACATCAAAAGGAAGATATACAGTCATCATCTGTAGTAGTACGACTCGAAATGGAAACAAGGGAAAATATACCCAAAGACACTGTAGCATATTGTTTAATTTTATATGACCGTTTGTTTCGATATCATCTCTTAACCAAAATTGTCAGACAGGTCTAAGCTATTTAAGAGCGTAAGTGTGCGTTCATATTGACATCGCTGGAGCGGCGAGCTTCGTGCGATGGCGCGTTAGCGGTGCCGCAAATTGCTTCGGGCTACGTATTTTAAACGGAGGTGTTCATATTGAGAAGTTGTTTCAAGCGATGTGGCGCTTTGCAAAACATCGCGCCGCTCGAGCTTCGATCTTGTTCGTTTTTCGAGAGGCATCACTTACGAGGTGCGTGTTCCGGTTGTACTTGTTATTGTTAATAGTGGTTAGTTTCTTTAGTGGATAGTAGCAGTTAGTAGCGAGAAGTTCTATATAGAGGGCCAACGTATAGCTAGTCGCTAGTTTGTTACAAAATGACGTCGCAAAATGAAATGAATCGCGAGTTGCTAATATCAGAAATTCAAACAAGACCAGCACTCTGGAATGATAGACACCGGTCCTATAAAGACAGGCAAATAACTGCAAAATTATGGGAAGAAGTAACACAGATTGTGGGAGTTTCAGGTAAATAAAAATATATTACATAAGTGTGTTGTTGTATATATTTGCTACAATATATTTAAATTGTAGAACAACTGAATAGTGAATGTAGTTTTTTTCATCTATTTATATTTAATGTTCTAAAAAATATTGTGCATATGTTTCTCTAATTTCTTTTGCTTGATTTGTTGCTCGGCCACAATTTGTATTTTCTGAGTAAAAACGACCCACTGTATCTGATGTGTTCTCATAAATAATAAGTGTATTGTAGTAATCAAGATCTTTGTCTCCATCGCGTTCTCTTATGACGTTATGTAAAATACAGGCACACTTAATAATGACTGTTGCTTTTTCTGGTTCAACTTCAATGTCCTTTCCAAATATTCTCTATTTTGCTCGCAGTATTCCAAAAGCACATTCAATACATTTTCTTTCAGATGACAATCTTTTATTGAAATTTGCTTTGATCGGGTCGAGATTTCTGTTAGGGAACAGTCTCATTAAATAATACTTGAACGGATATGCTTCGTTCCCAATGAGTACATATGTTACTTTTATTCTGGTACCGGGTAATTCTGTAGGTGGTGGTACATAAATTTTTTTACTCTCAATTAAATTAAACAAAGTTCCTCCGTCACTATGTTTTCCTCTAGCCCCTACCTCGATTGTTACAAATTTCTTATCTGCATCTGCAACACCCTGTAGGACAGTAGAAAAATATTTAAGATAATCAAAATAGCTAGACCCACTTCCAGGGCATTTTATTTGGCAGTGTTGCCATCAATAGCTCCAAAGCAATTCGGAAATTTCCATATCATTTCGTAACCTTCGGCAATTTGTTCCAATTATTCTTGGCTTGGCGCTGGCATAAATTCATCTACTAATTCCTCCCACAATATATTGCATGTTTCATGAACAATAACACTTAAAGTGGATGCCGCCATTTTTGTTGTAGTGGCAAGATTTCTAAATGACAGCCCTGCAGACAGATATCTGAAAGAAAGAAAAATGAACTGTATATAATACACTTCTTTATTTCAGTAACACTGGCAAAAGCTAAGTGGAAGAATTTAAAAGATAAATTTCGAATAGAATTAAAGAATTTACCCGAATGTCGATTAGGGTCAGAAGCACAAGAATATAAGGGCAAGTGGCCTTTTTGTCAATCTGATGAAGTTTACGAAAGATGTTGTAGCTCCAACTATTACACAGGGAAATTTAGGCAATTGAAACGAGCGATACGGATACCGATACCGATGTTACTATTTTATCACCAATTTCACCAGCAATCTCAGATTCTGCTATTACTTCTCAAAATACAGAGCCTAGATGTTCACGTTCTTCTTCCAGAAATATTGGTCCCATTAAAAATCAAATGCACCAGCGTAAAAAAAGAACAACCGAACAAAGTGAAATTGAAACTTACTTAGAAACTGAAAAATAAAAATTAGAATTGTTAAAAAATGATCAAAATGAAAATGACGATTTAATGAATAATTCTTTTTTCAATTCGATGGTTTATTTTTCCCAAAATATAGTCAAACGTTTCACCTGACATTCTTAAAAACTGAAAAAATCATACTGGGTCACAGCAATGTTCGTCATAAAGATAATGGAATTCGCCATAAGTAAGCCAACTTTTCATGAACGCCTTGCCTTTTATTTCTTTTTATAAAAATTAACCTTCACAGTCGTGAATTTTCTGTAAGCAACAACTGTTTTGCCACCGGGCTCATCGCTTTCTTCAAGTTTGAAAGCTAGAAAATAATTGCAACAACGCTTACCAATTTGAACAGAACAACGCGCTCAAAGCTCACCGCTTAAGGTCGCCGTATTTCTGGCAAAATATGACCCGTATTTGTAGTGTTTTTAGGTACTGAAATCTCAAAAAATAAAGCTCGAAGAACAAAAATAACCACACAAATAGAATCTTTAAAGTTCTGTCTATTCATTATTACTATTTAAATATAGTTTAAACAAAGTTTTAACTTTTAAAAAACGTATTTTCATATTGGTCTTTGCTGCTAACCTAATGTCATATTTTTATCAATTAATTTATCGTGCTTATACATAAACCTAAACAATTTTATATGTAACACTAAGTAAGTTTATGTTATAGGAATATTTAGAACTATATATCAATTTTAAAAAGTAGTTACTTTGATAAATTTCAGTACCTAAAAATGTATTAGCATTTTTCCATAAGGGTCATTTTCTCAGCAAGTTCGGTCAACTTCATTATCTAGAAGTCTGTTACAAACTATAAAAATTTGACTCAATTTAACAATAAATAGTTCAGCCTCTGACTAAGAGGTGGCGGTAAAGTAAATTCTGTTTACAGGGCGAGCAAAATTTGGAATTAAGTATTATATTAGAAATCAAGACATTAAACATACCACATGCATTTGATTGCATTGTTATTGATATAAATTTTCGATTTTACCACTTCGGAACGGTTATTGAACGTGCGAAAGACGTTCTGTATGCAATTATGAGAAAATTTTGACCTTAAAAAAAACCTCAAAATTAAGGGAACTACAAAAATCTCTTTAATATTAACTAAGGGCTATTGGAACACTGTTAACGAAAAAATACAGGTGTTTAAAACACCAAACCAAACTCCTGCAAAATTTAGAGAATTAAATCGATCTGATCCAAATTTTAAAATACAGGGTGTTAAAAAAAATTTAGTCAAACTTGAAAAAATTTCAACATTGACAGAATTTGAAAATTTTTAAAGTGAAATGATAACCACTTCAAAATTATAAATTTCAAAAGGAAAATCTTACAGTTAAATTATCTGTCCACTGATACTGCTGGCTATCGTAATATGAAGTATACAGGGATGCAGGAAACAAATGACGCTTACCTGTATATTAGTGTACATTGTCCTCATGCCGCCAGTGATTTTTTTAACATTTGCTTTAAAACATTTATTAGCATTCGTCTTGTAAATGATTGTAACTCGTTGGAGGTTGAAATTTAGGTAAATTGGATCTCAGCAATATATTTTGACATCTAATTTTCGCCCTAAAGGTTTGCTTACATATTTTAAAACCACCACACACATAAAGATGTAATAGATATCAGGGTCAGGTTGAAACATAAAACGATTGTTTTTATTATTATCTTTTATTTTGCAAGTACACAAATTTTTTCAAAAAGTATATTGCTATTTGTCTTCTGTGAATTGTCTCACTATGTATTATTAAATACCTATTACAAAAGGGATAAATAATGAAATAAAAATATATTTACATTATACAGGGTTGTTCGGATATGATTTCGAGAGTTCAGTTTACATGAAAAATTAATATCACACTGTTCCATAAAATTTTCGTTCGAGTTCCAGAGCGTCTAAGAAATTATATTTAGTTAATGTTTTCTAATAACTTTATTGCGAGTAAGTATATCGTTTTTCTTTAAATTTTGTACCCTTCACTAATGTTTCTTTGCATTCACGTTAATTTGACGCTTATCCTGATTTAGAATTTATTTTTTTATAAATTTGGATAATACGTAATTAGCTAGACAGCATATACACAAAATTTAAAAATGGCACTAAAAACTGAAGAAGAACACAAAACTACAACGTAAATATATGGTAAACACAGGAATTAAATTATGACATGACAGGATTGACGAGGAATTTTATCATCGTGTTGCCACAAGTGTTGCTAGTTGCCTACTCTGACTCGCATAGGCGGCGTTAAATAAGGATTTAATATAATTTCGAAATTTTTTTTTGCTTTACAAATAAGTTTGGATTTTTTTGAAGGGTGATTCCGTTAATTCTTAATTTTCTCTATCCCCTCTTAGAATATTTGTGCTTAGTCATAGTTAACCCTGTTTTATAACATCCATTCTTGATTAAAATTTTTGCTTCGTTTTATAATGAGGTTGGCATGATGAAGAAGAAGTTTGACAACAACCGTTATAATGAAAAGTGATACCAAGCATGTTTTTTTTCGTAAAGTGAAATATAAAAATTTATTACTTTAAGGTAAAAAGCTACGACCTGTCCCAAATTATTATTTACGCATTGGAGTATCAATTTCCACTTGTTGTAAGAAATCGCACTGGGAGGGGTGTTCATAAGAGTTGTTAAAAAATATAGGAAAAAGAGTTGTTAAAAAATATAGGAAAATAATTGACTTGAATTTTTGCATCAACATACAAAATACTATACCGCTTCCGACAGTGCATACTAAAAAAATATCATTTTTCCAAAAATTTATTCTAAATTGAAAACTCATGAAATATGTAGTGATGTATATCTTAAAAAACACAAATTATTAATTTTCCATTTTTTTTTTCGAACAACCCCTATAAAAACCAACCCCCCTCCCCTTCCGTCATAGTGCGACTTTCGTACAATCGGTGGAAATTGATACTCCAATAGGTAAATGACAATTTGAGACAGGTAGTAGCTTTTTAACTTCAGGAGCCTTCGAATTGAACGACTGTTTACTGCAATTTAAGTTTCTTTTTTATTTCCGTTTCTTTCTGGGCCTCCAAAATATAATTAGGATCTCTACATTTCAAATTTCTTCCTCTTCTATTTAATATCACTTCTGGAGCTAAACAGTGCATATAAAATTTTTCCAACTTTTTAAACATACTTTCATTAAATGTTTTGTTTCGATATGTTTCTTCTATGAACAGGTCATTGTTATCACCTATGTAAACTACAAAATAACATAGGTTTCTCGTTGTTATTGCTAATTGCCCTTGAATCTAAAAGACAAGCAGTACTGATTAAATATAGATAATACTTCATCTTTTTTAACTTACTTGGTAGTAATAGTTATGAGTTTTTTTATAATTTCACTCGATCTTTATCATTATATAAACAAGGCACCATTTTCTTCTCCACTGTTTCTATCAAAGTAATTACTGATAGAGCCACCTTTTCCAAACATGTAACTTCTATTATGCTATCATCTCCAATCAAACCTAAAAAATGTTATATTGAATATATATATACGGACATATTTTATAGTAAAAATTTTTTTAGTTAACTACCTTTATAACTATATGTATTATACACAGTGGTTTGATTTTTATTAATCAAAACTTTAGTAATAGTCTATGAAATAAATATCTTGTCCAGAAACGACGGCGACAATTGAATTTCTATGGCGTTTTTTAGAAGATTAAATTTATTGATAAATTTGTAATATTATGGAAAAAATTTGAGTCCTGAATCGTTTTTAATTTTAAAAGTGCTAATTTATTATGGTTTTATTTATAATCGAAATAGCTTGTACAGTACATACTAAGATAGGTATTACATATTTAAATATTTATATGGTTAATATTAAATTAAGTATCTTCTGTCATCTTAATCTTTTAAAATAACTGACAATAATAGTCAATTTTTCTTACAACATTCTCCAAGCGCTCTTTTATGATAAAATTTATGATTCAAATCGTAATTTATTCGCAAAATGTCTACAGAGCGTTCAGCAAAGGATGGGCCATATTTTAAGGCTAGCTTCTTTGGACAAAAATTATTTCAATTAAAATTGTACATAAATAACTATTATGTATTCCTAAAATTTGATAAATTAAAGATTCGAATCCCCTCCCCTGTTTTCGCTTCACTAGCCCTAAAATGGATATTGATTATAAGGTGCTACATGAACGTAGTAAATGAATTTATTTTAGAGTGAATTACTCGGAGGGAGACCACACACTTGCTAGCTCAGTGGGGGGGAGCGGGTAAGACAGCAGGTTTGCAGCACAGACACACTTAGAAAATAAAAATCCAAACACTAATTTATAATTATTATTATTTAAAGACAAAGACAATAAGGTGTATTGCGGTCATATAAATTATTACTAGCATTATTTATAATTATTACTCATAAAATTATAACCAAAACTGGTTAATAATGACTACTAATGACTACTAACTCTGTTTATAATTATTATTCATAAAATCATAGCCAAAACTGGTTAATAATGACTACTAATGTCTACTAATTCTGTTTATAATTATTACTCATAAAATCATAACCAAAACTGGTTAATAATGACAACTGTACTTAGTATTAATAATTTGACACTTATCTGTGCGACTACAGCTCGGTGAATCCGCCCTGGTGTGATTACTGGCCCTCAATGACTGCACTACCCTGACAAGGACTCTAGAACACGGCCTCCAATAATTGCAAGGCAGCAGAGTTCTGCCCTTAGATAGTAGAAGGGAAAACATAAAATACCAAACTAAAAGCCCTGTAAAGAGTTTCACAATAAATGACTCGACAGAACGATGATATAGTAACGACTTACTTGCATGTAGGGCGGCTTTTGCAGTGGCCTCTTTGAGGATATTCTGCTAGCTGCAGATGGCGAAATATAACCAACTTCGACAATCGCAGATTATCAACAACACCTGTTTAATCACGATTAGCTTGTGACACGACAAATCCCAAATCCTGGTAAATATTCCAAAACCAAAACACGTGTTCACAAAGATTTCTCGCCATGACACACCTCCAACAGAAGAATCGAACAATCACACAAAAAAGACAACATTGGAGCGCAACCGTTCCGGATGTCTCGTGAACTGCTGGAGTCAATTCATGACTAACTTGAGAAAACAACGGATTTACACAGTAAATTATCATCAGTAAATCAACTATAAATTACTTTAACATTTTGTCCCCCATGTCAGGTATAATATCCAAAGCGAATAAAGAGCCAAAGTCAAAAATAAATAATAAATTAACGCAGTCTTACGACCTACGTCGTCCTTTAGCCATCAATAACTATCAGAGGGCCGAACAGGACAGTACCTGCCTAACGTACAACATTAATAAATCATTAAATAACAATGTAGGCATAACACATGTCTGAATAGAACGAAAATATAATAGGTATACCCAAAACACAATTGCTACATATGTCTCCTCGAAATAATTATTGTAGGAAATGGGATAACAGTTTTATCAAATTTGGATTTCTCACCGCGAAGCGGAATACAGACCTAACCCGTGCTTCGCAGGAAAGGCGCGCGCTGTCGAGCTTTTGTTGCGCTCCTCCCAATTTCTAGGCAAATCTCACCCAAAAAGTACACCGTTGGATATGCAACCATATATATCCAGGAATAATGATGTTCAATAATTAGAAGAAATTCTATGTTAAGTACATAACTAGTAGTAGTAAAGCTTTATTAAATATGATAATAATTTGTAAATACTTGCTTTGAATATTAACGATGTTTTTCTACTTGGGGGCATTGACGATTTATAGTAAAATTAACTTTATACGATATTGTACCATACCGCTTGGAAGAAACCAATAATCTTAATAATGTATTGTTTTCCGTTAATATAATCTTCAGAGAAATTTTTAAATGTAACAAAGGACTTTTTTGAAGAAATTGAACAGAAAGTGTTTGATACTATTAATGAACATTTACAAAAACATAAGGTTCTCAAAATAAACTTTGAGGTGTTTGGACTTTACGTTATCGCTGAAAAGGAGATGTCTGAAATAAAATCATTTAATACCAAAAATAAAATTGTGACAGAAGCAACAGAACTACAAACAATGTTTGAAGAGTTTATAGAAGAAATTACATCTCAAGCATGCCAGTTTCAGGAGAGGCTTCAACTCCTCCTTTGAAAAATTGGAAGATATTACATTACCTCCGAAAGAAAAAATTTATAATGATTTGACTAATGAGACTCTTTCTGACGAAGATTATAATAGATCCAAAGATGTATGGCCCACTTTCAATTGTAAAACTTTAGGAGAATAAGCATATCTTTATCTAAAATCAGATGTCCTGTTACTAGGTGATGTATTCGAGAATTTTAGAAAAGTGTGTTTGGAGCAATACAAATTGGATCCGGCTTATTACTTGACAGCACCTTCATTGAGCTGGGATGCAATGCTGTTTTATACTGGGGTTAGGTTAGAGCTCCTAACTGACATAGATACTTTACATTTCTTTCGAAAATCAATTCGTTGAAGTGTATCCCAATGTAGTAAGATGAAGTCTGAAGCAAATAATAAATGTTTACCTAACTATGACCCAACAAAACCAACATCATATATCATGCATCTGGATGCTACCAACTTGTACGGAGCAGCAATGAAAAACTACCTACCTACTGGCGATTTCAGATGGATGGAAAGCAATGAAATTGAAAACTTTGATTGTTCCACCATTGACGACCTTTCAGCTAAAGGCTATGTTTTAGAAGTAGACTTGGAGTATCATCAAACCGCCATGACAAACACAACGATCTACGTTTTTGTCCAGAACAAATGATTCCACCAAAATCTAAAATTTCAAAATTAATTCCTAACTTGTATGATAAACATAATTATGTCATACACTACAAAACGCTGAAACAGTGTTATTTAAAATATGGACTAAAATTGAGAAAAATACAAAGGATCTTGGAATTTTCTCAATCAGCGTGGTTAGCCCCTTACATATATTTAAACACTAAACTTAGAAATTCTGGTAAGGGAGAATTTGAAAAGGACTAAGCGATTGGGTGCGAGAGTTTAATAGCACTACCACATTTCAAAACATGCTCCATATTTGATGAGAATCTGATAGAAGTGCAGCTGGAGAAAGTTAAAGCAATATATGATAAACCACTTTATGTAGACTTCTCAATTTTGGATATCTCATAAACTATCATTTACGAATTTCTATATGGCAATGTCAAACCTGATTATGGTGAGGATGTTACAGTTTTGTACACCGATACAGATTCCCTGAGTTTCGAATTTTTTTGGCTGACAACCCATATAATGACATCAAAAACAACATTCAATATTTTGACACCTCTAACTATACTATAGACAATATCCATAATATGCCCAAGACGAAGTCAGTAGTTGGTAGATTTAAAAATGAATATGCTGGAAGGCTTATAGAGAGTTTTTATGGTACAGGTGTCAAAGCATATTGTGTTAAAGCCGACGATGTAACGAAGAAGGCAAAGGGTATATCAAAAAGTGTTATCAAAAAAGAAATAAATTTTTCTGATTATGTAGAAATCGTTGAAACGGGTGGTAAAACATTCCGCAAAATGTATATCTTTAAATCTACATTACACACCATTTACACCGAACTGAAGAACAAAATTGCCCTTTCTTCAGATGATGACAAGAGGTATGTTGAACCTAACGGGATAAAGACCAGATCATGGGGGCATTACCTTCTTAATGATGATGCCAATACAAATTTAAAACTTCTCATACAAGAAGCTGGAAAGTTATTAGATGCTGAAGATGATGAAGTGGAATGGGATTTTGATTTAAATTTATTAAATTTGTGAATTTGGTGCAATAAAAAATTACAATAAAAGTTATGTTTGTTTTAATTGTTTCATCGGTTAGGTTGACCGAGTGGTCTAAGGTGTTGAAATTAAGATCTATGCTTTAACAGATTCGTGAATTCAAATCTCGTACCCTAACATTGTTTTTTTTTTTAAATCTGAACTATTTATAGTTTTGTTCAAATAAAAAAAGCAGAAAATAATATTTCAAAAGTTTTATTGATTTAGTTATTAGACGTGGGGAGTTTACTGTAAAGCTCCAGTCAATCAGAGTCTTGCATTACATCATTACATCTTCTTATTCTCAACTTGTAGCTAGTATTGTTTTTAGGTATTGATGATTTAGACATTTCTTGATAATTATTTGTATCAGGTTTCATTCTTTTCCAATTATAGAGCCAACTTTCATTTCGTGTCCCATTTTGATCGAAACAAATAAACACCTCATTGGAGTTATAAGGTCGCTGTATAATTAGCGAACTTTTCAAAATTGTTTGCAGAGCTATTAATTGCGAAGCGTTCATTATTGCTTCTATAGACAAACTGATTGTTTTTTTGGTAGTGATATATAATTTATATGGAATAATAAAACCACTTTATGTAATAAAGTTTATTAAATATTATATTAATACAGATTCATTGCTGACTCATTTCTATATCGCTTTCCTCTTGGTCATCAGATTCTTGTTCCCACTCGCGTTCAGGAATTTTATTGGCTTAATGGCTTTGCAGTAAATGTTTAATGTCATGAAGCATCCCTGTCATTTCCAATTTAATAAAACCATTGACAACATCATCTATGGTACATTGATCATTTAAATAATCTTCACACAATACTAACGCCTTTCCATATTTCTCAACAAATTCTTCACAGTATTCTGCTGGAAAAGAGTTTCCCATACCATAAATGGCTTCATGATCGGCATCAAACTTAAGATTTGAGACGGTCTGGCGTAGGTTTCGAATGCCACTATCCAAGTTTTTTATTTCGAACTCTTTCACATAAGCTGCCCACATTATTCTGGTTTCGTTTGGTTACATACTATAACTCAATATTATTTTACTGGTATACACAACACTGCTTGTTTTCGATTGTTTAAAATTTTTTTCTAACGTTATTTTATGGAGTTATCCCCACCACTTTGAATAGGTAGAGGAAAATTTTATTTTTTAGAAATGATATATTTATTACTAACATGGTATTATATCCTACATTCAAAACTAAGGAAAGGTAACGCTAATTATGAAATAAAGTTTTAATTTTTGCTGACACAGAACAAATGCAGGTGTTTAGAAATGATGCAATATGTTTCGTAACTCACTAATTTAAGCAATAATAAAAAAAATACTCTTTGACGAAGAGGTTGGAATGGCTTACCTTTTTTTTGTAGATGGAATTTTCCAATCGTTTTTCTCTTCGTAGTGGACTGTCTTGGTACTGGTTTCCGAGCGAAAAATTATTAACAAGCGAAAAAGCTCACTAGTTTATTATACCAATTTTTACCGGCCGGCACCGTGCAAACCTTGATGTCTCACCGTCCTTTTCTTGCTTTTTCATGAAACGCATGCGTAGCTATTCCAACCATGGCGCGGATTATCATTTATACTAAATTACCTACTAACTTAAACAAAAAAAAAAAAAACAGAAAATTCCTATGATACCCAAAATAAAAGACAAGAAAAAAAAAGAGAGATGTAGTGAGGGAATTCCGAACATTCCGCCCACCAAAATATTTTTTATTTTACTCAGTTTGAGCGCTCGGTATAGGACATAACTTTACCAAGGGGCGTTTAAAATTGCCCTGTTTTGTGTGTACAGTAGCTACTCGTGTTACCCCGTCTGCACCAGGATGCACTTCTAAAATGCGACCAAGTTGCCAACGTAATGGGGGCGCGCAATCACTTTTAATTAATACCATTGTACCAGGTACAATAGAAGGGGAGGAGTGTGTCCATTTTCCTCTTTGATAAAGGGTATGGAGATACTCCTTATGCCACCGAGACCAGAAATCCTGGTGCAAACGTTGTAGCAGCTGCCAACGCGTTAGTTTGTTTAATTTAATATTTGTCAAGTCAGGGTCAGGCAATGCAGTTAATGGCTCTAACGTTAAGAAATGTCCAGGGGTCAATGCGGACAAATCATTCGGATCCGAACTCACCGCACACAGGGGGTGGGAATTTAATAAAGATTCAACTTGGGTTAATACAGTGTACAGCTCTTCGTACGTTAATATTTGCTCACCGATGACACGAAACAAATGAGTCTTAAACGATTTAATGCCAGCTTCCCACAGCCCGCCAAAATGGGGGGCAGAAGGTGGATTAAAATGCCACTGAATTTCTTCAGATTCGGCAGCATATTGCATGGCCTTTAACATTTGTTTTTGAGCGCCTAAAAAATTAGTGCCACAATCGCTATAAATGTGTGAACAGCGACCGCGACGCGCTATAAATCGTCGCAATACGGCTAAGAATGCCTCTGTTGACATATCAGACGCAAGTTCTACATGTACCGCTTTCGTGACAAAGCAGACAAATATGCATATATATGCTTTATAAGTCTTAGCACCTCTCGTTTTACCGAGAGTAATAGTAAAGGGACCACCGTAATCAATGCCGATGCAAGAAAATGGTTTTACTTGAGAAATTCTTGTAGAGGGTAAATTACCCATAGATGGTTGGAGAGGAACAGGACGAAGGCGCCAGCATTTTAAACATTTTGATAAAACACTTCGAATGGCTCTTTTTGCGGATAATATCCAAAAATTTTGAGAAATTAAAAAATGTGTAGTTTGTACACCGGGGTGCATATATTGTCGGTGAGTATTTTCTATAAGTAGAACAGTAAGGCGATTACTCCGAGGTAGAAGAACGGGATGTTTTCTGTCATATGATAATTTAGAAGCCTGAAGACGTCCTCCTACTCTTAAGATGTCTTTATTATCTACAAAAACATTTTAATTTCTGAGGGCTTTAGAAGGAAGTTGTCCCTTTTTGATCTTGTCAATATCTTCGGCGAATGAACGATTTTGAACGCGTTTAATTAAAATAAATAAGGAGGTATCTAACTCAGCGTAAGTACAGTACAGATACCTGTATGTTTTTCTTTGGGATTTCGGATGTTGTGAATAAAACGGAGTACGTATGCAAAAATGCGTTTAATTTTTAACAGAGATGAGAACTTGTCTAATAGCGTATCGATAATTTCAAAATTGACGAAAGCTGGAAGTGAAAATGTTTTTTCTTCTTCGAGACTTGCTTCACAAAGAGACCTGTTATTAGAAATACCAATAGGCCAAAAAGACTTAGGTTTAGACAACCACTGAGGACCCGCCCACCATTGGGTATTATTAATTAAATCCAGAGGCAATAAGCCACGTGACGCGCAGTCGGCGGGATTATCTGCAGAGGGCACATGATGCCAAAGCGAGGGTGCGATTTGATTTTGTACGTGTGTAACACGATTACTTATGAACGTTTTCCACTTATGCGGAGAGGATTTCAACCAGCTCAAAGTTATTGTGGAATCTGACCAGGCAAATATTTCAGAAAATTTTATTTTACCCTCATATGTTTTCAATACAAAAGAGAGAAGGTCGGCAAGCAGGACTGCCGCGCAAAGTTCTAAGCGTGGTACCGAAATTGTTTTTAGGGGTGCTACCTTAGATTTGGCGCAAACGAAAAAGGTTTTAAATTTTGCTTCGCTCTCTTTAGCTCGAATATAAACAACAGCAGCAAAACCTTTTTCAGATGAATCGCAAAAGGCATGAATTTCGTAAGAATTAAATGTATCGCAAATTAAACGTCGAGGAAGTTGAAAAGAAGACAGCGGGGAGAGTTCATTTTTAAACTTAGACCAATGGTTTAAAATAATCTCGGGCGGTGTGTCATCCCAGCCTAATTCTAATGTCCATAAATATTAAATCAAATGCTTTGCAAAAAAGGTAAGTGGTGCTAAAAATCCTAGAGGATCGAAAATTCTAGCTAAATCGGAAAGAATTGTTCGTTTTGTGCAATTCATTGTTTGAGCTTCAACTTGATAGGCAAATGTATCAGTTGATGGACGCCATTGTAATCCTAATATTTTAATAACGAAGTTGCTCTCTGAGTCAAGCGATAAATCTTCATTATATAATACTGAGTTTGGTAGATGGGACAACAAATCTGGGTGATTACTAGCCCATTTTCTAAGTTCAAAGCCTCCCTTTCCTAATAAATTTATTAATTGAATTTGTAACTCCCGAGCGTCCGCGAGCGAATTACAGCCAGTGATAACGTCATCTACATACGTGTCAGATTTTAAGACTGGAGATGCTAAAGGAAAATTTTGATATTCGTCATCAGCCAATTGTATGAGCGTGCGAATTGCAAGAAATGGCGCGGAAGAAATTCCGAAAGTAACCGTATTTAATTGAAAATCTTGAATGGGTTGTGTCGGAGAAAATCGCCAAAGTATCCGTTGGAAATTTCTTTGATTTTCGGATATTAAAATTTGTCGATACATTTGTTTGATATCTGCGGAAAAAACGAAAGCATGCAATCGAAATTGCAATAGAATAGTACTTATATCTCTCTGTAACTTTGGACCAGTTAACAGAGTATCGTTAAGAGAAAAACCATTTGATAGTTTAGCTGAGGCATCGAAAACTACTCTAAGTTTCGTAGTTAAACTATCTGGCTTTAGTACACAGTGATGCGGGAGATAATAACAATTATTAGCAATCGTCTCTTTAACTAATTGCATGTGGTTGTTTGTTAAATAATCAAACATAAAATTTGAATATTCTTTGTATAGTTCAGGGTTTTTTATTAATTTTTGTTCTAAAGACAAAAAACGCCGAAGAGCGAGCGCGCGAGAATCCTTCAAATCAAAGTAAGGATCAGGATTACGAAATGGAAGTGTTACAATAAAATGTCCGGAATCAATTCGACCATGAGATTCAACAAATAGTTTTTCGCAAAGTGCATCATCAGGTGATGCAGGTATTATCTCAGGGACCTCTTCCGTCTCCCAAAATCGTCTAACTAGATTATCCAAAGTGGCGAGGTTTAGTGAACAAAATAACGAATTAATTTTCTGGGAAGAGTTAAGAGGCACATTACCAATCAGAACCCAACCGAAAATCGTATTTAACGCAGACGGTTCGTCTTTGTTACCCGGAATACGGCCATCTAATAAAATATGCGGAAAAACATCTGCGCCTAATAATAAGTCTACGCTACAGGGTGTATCAAATTGAGGGTCAGCTAATTTTAAATTATTAATATGAGGCCACGAATTGTGCGAAACAAACGTACTTGGTATGTTAGCACATATGGTAGATAAAACATGTGCATCAATTGTAATATTGTTTAGGGTTTGTCCTATGGGTCGAATAGTACACGTCACGCCGCCAAAGCTAGTAGAGGTGGGTGTATTGCCTAATCCATGTATAGCAATTGAAGAAGATAAACGCTGTAGTCCTAGTTTATTGACACATTTTCGAGTTATGAAATTGGCTTGTGAACCACAATCTATTAGGACGCGGATTTTTTTAAAATTTCCGTAACTATCTAGAATTTCAACTTGTGCAGTTGCAAGTAGTACATTAACTTTGGAACGAACTACACCTGCGAGTGAACTAACTGGTTGATCACCTGTAGAGGTTCCAGGTATTTCTTCAAAATCAGAAACGTCTGAATGTTCATTTGTCAAAGGTTGAATTGGCACATCCGATGAAATGTTACGATTAAAATGTAATAAGGTATGGTGTTTTGCTTTGCATTCATGGCACAGAACCTTTGAATTACAGTTACGCACCGTATGTTGACAGCTAAGGCAATTTGTACATAAATTATGTTGTTTGATAAAATTAAACCTATCTTGAGGGCTTTTTTGATGAAATAAACTACATTTATAAAGAGGATGGTCTGATTTACAAATTAAACAAGAACTACCTTGTTGGGAAATAATAAAATTAGAGCTTTGTTTTAGCTTTTGTACTGAGCTATGTTGAGACAAACCTTTACTTTTGTTTTTTGACCAAGTTTTATTGATATACTGAGACGAAAATTGCACAGCATCGAGGGCGTTACATTGTGCCCGTATAAAATTTTGCAAGGTTTTGAAAGACGGTATATTATTATTATTCGATCCGTGTTCAAATTCAAACCTCGTGAGAGTTTCTTCATCTAAATGCTTAGAGAAAAAATAAAATAAAACAAAGTCCCACTCAGCAACTGGGAACTTCATATTTTTTAAAGCCGAAAGATTCTCTGTAAAAGTATCAAGTAATAAACGCAGAGTGTAGCAATTTTTTGAATCAGTTATATTTGGAGCGTTGTCAATTACACTTAGATGTGCACTTGCAATTAATCTTCTATTACTATAACGATTGACTAGGGAATTGTAAGCAGTGAGATAATTGTCCCCAGTTAAGCTAGTACACTGAACTAATCTTAAAGGTGCATCTTCTAAAGTTGATGTTAAATATTTAAATTTTTCTATATTAGACAAGGTGCCATTACAGTGAACCAGCGAGTTAAACGTATCTAAGTAGGTTTTGAAAAATAAAACATTGCCTGAAAATTTTGGTATTTCAATAACTGGTAGCTTGACCTTACGTGCGACAGAATTAGTTTGATTTGTTTGAATAGGTTCCTCATTACTGTGAAAGAGATTATGATAAATAGTTTTTACTTCAGAGCAGTCTAAATCGAATTTAGAGCGAATGGTTTCCTCGACATCTAAATCAGCATCGTCTTGGAGGCATAAAATTGCTAATAAATTATTGTGATGTGTTTTAAAATCCTGGCAAATGTCTTGAATAGTTTCATACAACATTTTAAATTGAATAAGTAATTCATTATTTTTTAAAGTACGTTCTGCAAATTCTTTCAATTCTCGAATTCGGTTAATTGCAGTTTGACGAAGAGCTGTATACTGTTTTATTTTATTACTACTAGACATTTTCTGTTAGTGTGAATATGTAATATGTATTAATTAAATGAATTTAAATTACTTAATAAATGATAAACGATTCGGTTCTGTTGATTTACATTTCCTGGCCCAGACTGGCAACAAAAAACAGTAGCTATTCAAAAGCGACAAAAACTCTTTCGGTATTCAGTAAGAGCTGAAACTGACTAAAATACAATTGACCTTGAATTTAACGTAAAATACAAATTAATTTCTCATATTGAAAATAACTCATATACGACCTGGGTATCAAATAGACTTTTTCTGATTCAGCAAATAAATTATTACGCGATTGAGTATCCTTGGCGAAAAAGGACCAATGTTTCGTAACTCACTAATTTAAGCAATAATAAAAAAAAATACTCTTTGACGAAGAGGTTGGAATGGCTTACCTTTTTTTTTGTAGATGGAATTTTCCAATCGTTTTTCTCTTCGTAGTGGACTGTTTTGGTACTGGTTTCCGAGCGAAAAATTATTAACAAGCGAAAAAGCACACTAGTTTATTATACCAATTTTTACCGGCCGGCACCGTGCAAACCTTGAGACACACCGTCCTTTTCTTGCTTTTTCATGAAACGCATGCGTAGCTATTCCAACCATGGCGCGGATTATCATTTATACTAAATTACCTACTAACTTAAACAAAAAAAAAACAGAAAATTCCTAAGATACCCAAAATAAAAGACAAGAAAAAAAAGAGTGATGTAGTGAGGGCATTCCGAACACAATACGTTTATTAACCTTTAACCTTCAGATATGATCTCTGATTACATAGGTATCAAGTTATATTGGAGCTGACTTGGCGATTTCAAAGAAAATAATTTATCAAATAATAATCTTTACTAGAGTGGAATTTTTATAGGAAATAGTGTCGAGTTTCGTCTAGATAGCATCCGGTGTTATATTTCAGTTCATTGACCTTGCTCCGGTATCATATTTCATCTAGACAGCATCCGGTGTCATATTTCAGTTCATTGACCTACATTTTATATCATATTTAGTCTAGACAGCATCAGTAGATGAGTGAGGCGGTTTCTGCGCCGGAAGTGACGTCACATGGACAGCGTCCATCGAGTTTGCAGCGACTCCTTGTGGTCATTGGTGTCGCTGAAGAGTTCTTCGTGCAAGAAGAAGTGTGCGGGGTGCGGGGTGCTGGTACGCGGGATGCGTTATGCGGGGGTGTGGGGGTGCGGAACGCGGGGATAAGCGACCTAACCTAAGGATCTAACTTAAGAGAATAAACATGCGCATTAGCGACCTAATCTAAATTCAAATCTGTTCCCTCGCCAGTTTCTAATCTCGGTAAATTCAAATCTGCGCATGCTCTATTGTATTGGAGAATTCAGAATTTTTTGTAGACAATTTATTTAAATGAAAAAAAACTTTAAGCTTTATTTTCATAGCCGCGAAATTCGCAAATTTCTAGCGATTTTCGCTTTTTCGCCCATTTTTTATTTTCTCCCATACTCACAGAATGCGAAATTCTCAACAACGCTTCTGCGATGTCACAAAAAAGTTGAATAATATTTAACTTTTTTGCGACAAAATTTGACGTTCTAACCTAAAAACTTGATTTTGATTGAAGTGTGTACTAGGTATATGGTCTGTTTTTATTTTGTGATTATAACAAACACTTGTATGAATGTATTGTCTGTAAGAGATTCGATCTAATAATGGACACTGCTATGGGTGAGGTAAGTAGATATAAATAAATATTTGTTTCAGTGGAATAGTCAAATAAATTTTTCTTCTAGGTATATTGCGAAGACTGCAGCAGATTCATCGACATAAATAATTTATGTGTTACGGTTACGAAATTGTTAATCAAGATGAGCCTGAAAACAAAGAAAATGTGAATAGTTCAAATATAAGGTGAGTTGTTTCTAAACTTTCTGTGTGGCTTCAAATTCACAAAGATATGTTTACAATTACATAGCCATTCATCTGATTTTAGTAATAACGAGTCTTCATTTGAAGAATTACTTATTAATTTGATCCAGGAGAGACCACAGTTATGGGATCCTTCCTTAAAACTAAAAGACAAAAACAAATCTATTAAAGATAAATCCTGGTTGGAGATCTATCATTTTTTTTAAAGGTGATACCTACTAACAATACAATTCGCTGGGGGAGTGTAGCTATTTAGTTTTTGTTTCAGGTAAATATTCATTAGAAGAACTCCAAAAAAAATGGAAGAATTTAAAAGATACCTACGTTCGAGTTAAAGGTGATATTGAGGACTATATACCAAGCGGCTCAGGGGCAACAAAAAAAAGGAAAATTTGGAAACACTACGAAAATTTAAGATTTCTTAGTGACCATCAGAAAAATAGGTGAGTTGTTTTCTTGAACCAATAGGTACATATTAGATATTTAATCCAACTTTATTTTAGAACAGCCACAGTTACTAACGTTGCAGGAAGCTCTGGGGCAGCCAAAGAGTCTAATGATTATTTACCTTTAAAAGAAACTGCAAATATAGGTATAATAAATAAAAAATAATGAATGTAAACTAATGTGTACCTAGTGCAAATGAAAGTCAAAGAATTAACAGTAATAATTCATTTTTAATTGTCACAAAATGATGCAATGCAACTAACATTTTATATATTTATTTAGTGGTGTTTTTCAGGTAAAGCGAAGGTTGACAAAATAGATCCACTTGGGGAGAAGATCCTAGAGGCTATAAAAAAACTACCATCTCCCCCACAATATGAGCCTCCACTTAAAATAAACCCCGTTTGTTTAAGAATATCAGAATTACTAGAAAAATTAAACGATGAAGATAAAAGTAGAGCCGAAATCACACTTCTGCAGACAACATGTGACATTGTGTTTAAAAAATAATTGGCTGAAAGTTGATTTTGATTTTAATATTTGTTATTTTTGAGATGTGATCTTGATTGATAGGAATGATAGGATTTAATATTTATTTTAGTAAATGTGGCTACTAAATAAAAATTCTTGGTTTATATTGAGGTTTATTGAAGTTAAATAGAGAAAATAAAAAAATCGAAAAGAAAAGGTTTTTGCATTTATACTTTACCTTCGTTAATTTTCTGCACTTTTGCATGATGCATTTTATTTTGAATTGTTTTTACAATTGACAAAAAGTAAGTAGCTTATCAAAATAAACATTTATTGGTTTTAATTTTTTTCACAAACCTAAGTATAGATCAAAAAATATTTTTTATTCCAAAGAAATAAGTAATATAATTATATTGTGAAACAATACCATTTACAAACATACTTATATATTATACTCTTAAAGCCGAAATCTATTTGTCCCACTGAAATCGTACGGCTCCCTCAAGCATAAAATAAATTGTCAAGTCATCCCTTATATCGGCTGCAGTTTTTGTTCGGTTATTACTACCACTCCTACCAAGGGGAAGCAAATTTGTGGTAGATACCTCTGTTCTCCAATGACCTCCCGTTACCACACCCGATTCCTGATTTTCTTGGTCAATGAAATCGTCAGGACAATATGTCGATCTAGATTCTTTTGTGTCCATTAAATAATTATGAAGACATATTGTGGCTTGTATCATACTTTGTACACTATCAACAGATGCAATGATTGCCTTTCTGAAAATCCTCCACCTTGCACAAAGTATACCAAAGGTATTTTCTATAACTCTTCGAGCCCGGCATAACCTACAACAAATAAATAATGAGGTGTAAGGAAAAAATATCAATTTACTGATAATTTCCTTTTTAATATCGTAAATGGTTATTAACGCAATTAGGTATGTTTTTTTTTTAATTTTTTTTACATAAAATAGTGATAATCTGGACTAAAATAAATCATGGATATTTGCTTACCTGTAGTTAAATATTCTTCTCATTTGGGGTAAAAAGCGCCCAGGGTATGGACGCATTAAGTTGTTGTACAAAGAAAATGCTTCATCTCCGACAAAATAGAATGGTATATTTTCACCAGCATATTCAATTGGTCTATCTGGTGGGAAGTTTAATTCCTTGCGATAAAACTTTCTACCTATTTCAGAATTTCTGAAGACGCCACCATCACTTTGACGTCCAGGTGCACCAATATCTACCAAAGTAAACTTATATTTATAATCACACACTGCCATTAATTGTAGGCTGTGAGATTTCTTATAATTAAAATATATTGAACCACTATTTGATGGAGCCTGAAAATAAACCAGAAAATTGTAATTATTTGTGGCAATTGTGGCCTTCTCTCTAATTTTTCTTATTTATTGTAAATTATAAAGTAGGTATATTATTATATTTCTATAATGAATATTCTATTTTATATAGATACTTATTTCAGAAATAAGATTGTATACCTCTGTATTATGATAAAATTTGAAAATAAATATTCACCTGAATAACGACATGTTTTCCGTCTATACAGCCAATGCAGTTTGGAATCTGCCAGAACTGTTCAAACCCTTCAGCTATCTGATACCATTTTTCCATATCTGGAACACGCAACACTTCCTCATTCAAACTTTCCCAAATTGCTTTACAGCATTCTCTTATAATATTGGATACAGTAGTTACTCCCACACGAAAAGCATACGATATCGAGTGCATACTGTCTCCACTTGCCAAATATCTGAAAAATGGAGAATACTGTGTTTTAAATTAACAATCAAATAAAGACGATGTTTCCCTTTACCGTAAAGTCATCGATAGTCTTTCCGCAGCTGAAATTGGTTCCCGACTGTGATAAACTTTTGTAATTTTTGCTCCCACTTTTTGCAACAATGCCTCAAACTGACATGCAGTCATACGCATGTAATTTAAGTGTTTGGCTGGATCACTGACTTGCATTTCCTTTATTAAGTTGTGAAAGTCTCCTTGTGCTTTTCTTTGTAAAAAGATCGTTCTTACCCAAAATGCCTTCTTTTTATAAATTTTGGATCGTGTTTTATGCAGTAAATGCCAAATATAAATCATATACAATATTACATATAGAGTAAGAATAATTCCACATTTCCACACAATACCTTCGCCTACGACAAACATCCATTTTTTTAGGTTATGCAGTTTACAGCGACGCTATAAAGTTAAAATTTTCCGCCGCGAATATATTTGAATCAGTTTTTATAATTTTCGCCCAAAAGTCGCGAATTTCGCGGCTATGAAAATAAAGCTTTACTCTGTGTGCGATTTGACCCCGGGACCTCCCGCATGCAGACGAGTTACCACAGGTCCACTATAAGTATTATGAAAAGGTTACAGTAACTGCGTAATATATGAATCAGAGAGCGCTTAAAGGCGAGTAATATGTCAAATTCAAACTAAGGAAAAAGGATCTAACCTTAGAGAAAAAACATGCGCAGTAGACTAGAAAAAAGTAAAGATCTGTAGCAGAGATAAGCGACTTGGCATATGGAAATAGATTCTAACCTAACGGAAAAAACGTGAGCAGTAGGTTATAAAAAAAACATGCGCAGTGCGACCAAAGCTAAGAGAAAAAACATGCGCAGTAGACTAGGGAAAAAAAGATCTGCATCAGAGATAAGCGACATGGTATATGGAAATAGAATCTAACCTAACGGAAAAAAACATGAGCAGTAGGTTATAGAAAAAACATACGCAGTAGCGACCTAACCTAAGAGAAAAAACATGCGCAGTAGCGATCTAACCTAAGAGAAAAAACATGCGCAGTAGCAACCTAACCTAGCAGAAAAACATGCGCAGTATACTAAAGAGAAAACTAAAGATCTGCAGCAGAGATAAGCGACTTGGGGTGGTAGCGTTATAGTAGTGACGTCACACATACAGTTTATTACTAATAACTCGAGAACGGTACAAGATAACTAAAATTTGAAAGCTGATTTGATTAGTTCCTCTTCGAGACCTATCACGTGACGTTGTTAGTTTTTTCGTGACTAGTGCCCTTCTAGCTTTTAGCAGTTTGGAGCATGACTTGCCCGCTTGTCTTAATGTGATTTTATGCAGACTTTAAAATTATCTTCTCGTTGGACTTATACTAGGGAAAAACTAAAGATCTGCAGCAGAGATAAGCGACTTGGAGTGGTAGCGTTATAGTAGTGACGTCACACATACAGTTTTTTGCTAATAACTCGAGAACGGTACAAGATAACTAAAATTTGAAAGCTGATTTGATTGGTTCCTCATCGAGACCTATCACGTGACGTTGTTGGTTTTTTTGTAACTAGTACCCTTCTAGCTTTTAGAAGTTTGGAGTATGACTTGCATTTACTACTGTGTGAAATAAAATAGTTTTAATATTGAATAAATTTGGAATGTGTATCAGTGTACTGCCATTAACCTCTATTTGCAACCTTGCAATAAATGCAGTAGCACGAGTCAAAGATCCTATACATCCGCCCGTCGTGACATGTCAATATATCTTTCCTCAGCAATTTTATATATATTATGCAGATATTATGAAATAAAATTAAAGTTTAACATGAACCGTGTTTGAATCAACATTTTAAAACTACATCAGTAGCGTCGTCATTTTATCGTTTTTATTTTACGTAATGATGCTGTTCCCCTTTATATAATTATAGGCGAAGTCTTTTTGCACACAGGAATTGCTCCTCTTGAAGTGTTAATGGTGTATTTCACACTGACCATCTTTGGTTTATTTTGAATATTTTCTTTAATTTTGGCGCCTTGTCTTTTCGGTTTATTTGTCACACAATGCTTCAATACAAACATATCTTGATAGGATTTTGATTTCTTGGAGTAAAAATTTTCATTGAATCTTCTTATCTCAGTCATAGTCAATAAGGAATATTGCAATGTTCTTGTTTTATGCCCACATGTGGGAAATGCTGGCAGGCGCTTCCGAGAATACCGAGAAAAGTAATTTAACATGCAACTGCTAAACAATAACTTTTAAAGTAAACATACTGTAACATTCCTTTTATTATAAAATTAAGAATGTCACAATTTCAATATGAAACGTCTAGTAACAAGGTATTTTGCACATCCTGTATAATGTCGGTAGATTAAGTAAGTGTAAACCATATCCAGTGTACCATGTAACTTTAGATTTCTTCAAGTTAGCCTAAACACTTTGTACGATAAATATTTTATTATTTATTTACTTACCATTACTGTGAACCAGTTACATCGATGTATATCGTTATGTTATATTTTTCTACTCTGTATAACACTCTAGTAATTTGTTAACAGTTTATTATTTAATTAGTATCACTTATTGTAATAAGCTTTGTTTTGGCAAAAAGCAAGGTTAAGGTAACTGTCAGAATAATTCAATTCGATTCGAACTATTGGAACAATGTGCTGAGATCTCGAACGAACATTAGCCCGAAATTACATAGAAACCGAACCAATCAGATTTCAGTGAGTTTTTAGATCTTTGTAGCGTATAAAACCTACAGGAACCTAAATTCTAGTCCCTTTTCGTTCTGATTTTGGTCGATTGACGTATTTCCATATTACAGATTTAGTTATAGTGCGAAGCCACATTTTGAAAATAAATCTGAATTTAATTGAAGTCATCAATAAGGATGGAGGTAATATATTTAATTAATTAAGATTATTATCGATAGTAGATTTCATTTTAAACAATATTTTATGTTATTTTTTGAAACTAAGGATATAAAATACCTGACCTGACCTTGATCTTTGCTAAAGCACATGCTAATTATTTTTTTCTTTTCTTTTGTTATTTTTCTTAACTTTAGAGGCCAATAATTAATTAATTAATTAACAAACAATTTAAATAAACAATTAATTAAACAGATAATTAATTAAATGAACAATTAATTCAATAATCGATTGAATTTGTAGAATTTCTATTTCCTAAGTTGGGATATTTTGTTTAACCGTTGCTGGAAAGTTTATTTGTTGAAAAATCAAATTGAAATAAGAAGGCCATTCTAAAGTTTAGAAATCTAGATTGTAAGCGGCACTATCCAGGTACGAGAGGAAAGCTGCCCATCTCGGAGTCATCTCCAACGTTAACAACAACGGATGAACTTGTCAACTGGCTTCAATTCCACTTCTGTATGTCAACTTCTTCAATTCCACGTCTGTGTATCAACTGGTGGGCAAGTTAATAAACTGTGTTTATTTTTTTATGTATGTATTTTATTTCAAACTGTTTGACTTCAGCAAAATTTATCATCCTCCTACAGGGGTGAAAAGGCAAACCGAACAGATTATTCTGTAGATGGCGCCCAATTATAACATCTTTTTAAACAGTTTTTTGGTAGTCAAGAACCCACGACTATAAAAAAGTGCCCCGACTAAAAGAGCAGCCGTCCGCAACATTGTACATTTATTGTTTATAACAAACGATAGGTAACAATACCTTTGTGTCTTCGCTGCTTCTCTTTCCCATTCTTGCTTAATTGTTACTCTTTTTCTACCTTTACCAGGAAGACTTGGCTCAATGGTAATGTTATATTAAAACTGATTTATTCACAAATTTTTTATTCTCTCACAGACACTCAAAACATTTATTAGCGTATTTTTATAATTATTATAACACACGAACTGAACGTATTTATTTTATAACGTTGATTACGAACAGCGCAACGCAAATGCGTGGAGGCCAAGGAACATAAAATCCGAAATCGGAACATCACGTGATCTGAAAACCGCCACCTGATTTGTCCAAAGCAAACGTCTGCTTTTGCATATAACTCGTGTGTGCGAATGTCTACTTTTGCATTTAAGACCAAAGTTAACACGCCTATAACGGTTTCAAATGTTTGTTTATGGTCCTGAGGGTCAGAAAATCATATTCCTGACAACTTTTACGTATGATATCCATAGCTAACTAATTTTTGGTAAACATGTCAAATGTCTGCTTTTGCATCTATACGTTTCATATACTAAGTACTAAGAATAACATCTAATGATTAAATTCGTAATACTTTCTAAGGATTTTTGCTATACTCTTAAGTATCAAAGCAATTGTAGCAACTGTTATAAAGTAAATAAGCCCAGAAATTGTATGCATATCTGTTTTCGTATTCTCGGACGCTTCTAGGAGTGTATCTGCAAATACGTCTTCATAATCGGAGCAGTTTAAAAAAGGCAACAGTCGCCAGGCATCAAAATCTCCAATCGACTTATCTTGAAAGGTTATTCTCAACTTGTAGAATATAGAATGATCTGGAATCGGCGCAGTAAAGGTTCTCAGCTTCCCACCATTAAACATGGTATGAGTCATCTGAGTTAACGTATGCGGACACGTATCTATGTCGCTGGAATTTCTGTAGCACACATATATTTCCTGTACGTTGTGTATATCATGTATGTACAGCATATTTTATAGTATTGCACTCAAGATGATGAAATTGGAACGTAAAACTGCCATCGCCGCGGCTATAAACGAATGAGCTACATAATGATTGGTAAAGTCTTATGTTATATATATATAGAGAGAGAGAAAATAAAACAAACAAAGCGAAATAAGCGTGTATATTGAGCATATTAAAAAAAAATACAATAATAATAATATTATAAAGTAACTGTTATAATAGTTCTTGTAGAGGCATCCTTCGTTGCGGAAAATCGACGTGGATTCGTAAATATATCGTCCCACTTATCTTTAATGGACATCTTCTGAAACTGTTTAGTTACTGTGCACTGGTTAGCGTATTGGGCTATATCGGATTTTAATTTTTGAATGTTCATCTAAGAAAGGTTGAAGAATTTTGGCAGTCGTTTCAATTCGTCTCTTAAATGTAAGTCTGTCCACAGCGAAAAATTCCCAGTATCTACGTCGAGCTGCAGTGGACGCATACGCCGACGTTCTCATTTCGTACACTCTCGTAGATTTAGCGAAGGTAACTGTTTGCTTCATTGCGGTAATAGGTTGTACACCCAGCAGAAAAGATCCTCGCAGTTTCTCTTGCTGCATCTGATTGTTTTATTGAAACTGTGATACGAACAGCAGCGAGGCACATCTACTTTTACAAACGGTGGGGGGTTATCCCTGTAACTATTAAATTTTTCGACGTTTATCACGTTGGGTAATTGCCGGTTGGAGGAGGAAGCCAATTGTGCTCTAAATAATCCAGATTTAAACGACCACTCACATAAATTATATCGGCACACAGCAGATTATCGCCCAGTATAGCGTGCAACTTGTCGTATTCTATATTTCCAAACGAATAACGGATGCCGTTTATATTCTGTTCTGTGTGTCTTACTTGTTCTGATTCGACCGAGACAAACTGCGAAAACTCGTAGGCGGTTTCAACAAATAATGCGAGTAACATATTCCTTTACACAACATCTCATTTTTATGCTACATTCTTAACGATTCGCTAAGTGGGAGGTGGCCCATGATACAGTCGTGTACGATTATGCAGTAGGCACTGGTATTAGCGGGAAAACCTTGGGTTGCTTCAACGTCCAATCTTACGTCCACGGTAGCCGATTTCATGCTTTCGTCTCGCCTCGAGCAGTCGATGACGAAAAGAGCGTGATTCTTAAAGGTGCTGTAATCGAGCAAAGATTTCTTCTGCCGACTATTCGTGTAACTGGGATAAAACTTTGTATATTTGTAGTGAACTTCAATGTAGTTGTTTTTAGAAAAAATTAATTGCATCCTCTCGTTGGGGAAACTCTCCGTTTAGCGTTAATCTGATGACGGTAATATTGATGTTATCAAAGCGCGTAGGATCTGCTGTGAAGTTGTTTTGTTTAGCCGTCTGGAAACTTACGATGACGTATCTGGGGCTTTCGATCGAAGAAGTAGTCTTGACAGCCCAAATTTTTTTGGTAGCACCGGCTGTGAGGGCGGGTAACATATGCAAATGCCATTGTCTATATGACATCAGTATAGGAGTATCGGCTTTGATGGCTTTTAGTAGGCTAAGTTTTATTTCATCGCTAGGGTACAGCCGTTTAATTTTAACCTCGATGTTTTGAATGTCCAGCGTCACTGTTGTGTGGTCGGTAGCAACCTTTTCGCTAACGAGGAAACAATTGGAATCGTTACTGCTCCTTATTAATTTGATATATTGCTTGGCGCACGTCACCGTTCGGTAGTCGTTGAAAATGTTGAAAATATGCTTCAACAGAATGAGAAAATTAAAAGTTCCATCATCATTTATGGAAGGCGCATTGGGATAGTTCCATCCGGCTATAGATAAAGGTTTAGAATCCTCAGCGTAATAGCACAAATATCCGCGAACGGTGCTCACTAGACCAACTTCGCGTATACTTTGCAATTCCTTGGCGTTTATTTCATATACGGCCGATGAAAACATAAATGCAGCTGCGTTGTTTACAAAGGATACGTCTCCGTTGCCGCTAGCCTTTGTAATCTTTCCGTTAATACATATCTAGCCGTCGTAGGTGGTATCGAAAACATCGGCCTGATTGATGGTAATTTCAATGACGTAGTTGTTCCGAAAGGACTTTACGTAGGGGTAATACGTTCGCCACTCCACCTTTTGTATAGATTCGTCCATTGCAGGCCGACGGAAAAGATCGGACGTTTGATGGGATAACATTATAGCCTAGAGAATTTAGAAACAATGTGTTCGTTAGAGACAGAGGCTTCTGTTGCTTAGCGAATGTGACCTTATCGTGAGATGTTTCTCGCAATACTGATGCCTCGATAGCGGTTCCCTTATATGAATAGAATTTTGCAGTGTGTTCTCGAGAACTAACATTATCTAAGTTTCTTAATCTCCACCTATTCTTCACCTCTGAAATTTACAGGCTCAAAATTCTGGTCCAACACGTCGATTGTCAGAGTGCTTATTTCGGTTCTGTTTATAGGTATGTAGATGAGATGGTTCGGGGCAAATCCCGAGTCGACACTTACGGGAAACTCGTATATTGTATGTGATGGTCTGTCGTTGTAGAAGGCTCCCGAAGTAATGTTACAGTCCAGGTGAATGGTGTGTACTTTTATAATATCTACCGGTAAATCGAATTTGTGGAGGTTCTTAGATGTTAGTATCTTTTTCGAAAATCCCAACGTCCTACCGATACTGTCTTCTTTTTCAAAGTCCACCGCGTATTTGTCGCTGTATATTTTACACCTTAGAGTGTTATTATTAGGTTTTAGTGAAAATATTTCATCAGCTTTGGGGTCCTTGTCGATATGTAATCCCCTTCTAATATAATTTTCAATGTCTCGAATCTCGTAGGCGCCCTTGGCAAATTCTATAACGGTGTCTTTCTTCGAGTCGTTGTTCTCGTACAAATAAATCTTTTGATCTGCTTTAATGTTCGGTATGCTGTTGTATGAGTGAAAACCAAGAAGAGCCAACCCGTAACTGAATTGTGGATCCAAACGTACGATGGGAGTAAAGTTGAATGTTAGAGTAGGCGTATGACTCTTTAACGTCACCAATGTAGACATGACTGACGATGTTCATTAGATGTCGTTGCTTTTATAGAGAAACTGCAGACATAGGTGCCCACAATTTATTTGATCATACTTTTGATAACGATCTACGTTATAGGTTATGTTCACATCGTTGGCTCCCAAGTATCTGGCCAGTTCCTTAGGCGGTTTCAAATGTCCGAAACTATCAAAGTACTCTACGTTGTTGCCGTTTTTCCTATACGCTACCCAGTGAGTGCCTCTATTCTTATTCAAGTCTAAATTTAAAATGACACTTTCGCGTCGTCGCGGTCCCGAAGATGGCAACGTGTCTCGCATGAAAACTCCTCGAAAATATGGAATTCGTAGTGGTTTGGCGTATCTCATCAGGTCGACGTCAGACAGTGGCTTATCGGGTAGCTTTATTGCTAGTTTCTTTGCTTTTTCAAGAATAAACCGTAACCTCCGTGCCGATTCTTTCTCAAATATGGACCGGATCCTTTAGCCCCTATAGCGCCTTGTGTCGGCGCTCTTCCATAAGTTTTTTTGCTGCTTTCTTAGCATCGATTACAGTCTTCGCGACGGCCCCCGCACCTCCCACTAGCGAACCGAGAGCTCCGAGGGCGCCGAGTATAGGCATTAGCAGAGGTATGAAACCTCCAGAGTGTTCTCCGGCAAGCGGAATGATTCTCGGTATGCGAATGTTCTTCTTACCACCGGCTCTTTTAACTACCACCCTTGCTGCTTTTAAAGCCGACAAAGCATTTTTTTCTCAATGAAGTACTGGGTTGCTGCTTTTTCAAACTGCAATTTTTGTTACTACATCTCTGCGGAACGATGCGACTTGACGCCGTGGTCGTTGGCCTTTTCCCACTCCATTCCGAGATTACGTTTCGCCTTCATGGCTGTAGTTACAAACCAAGCGGCTGCTTTTTCTCCTAGTTTCGCGTCTTTAGACTTAACACGTTCCCAAGCTCTATTCTCCAACACCAGATCAGCCTTATGTCTATCTTTTATGCACTTATTTTGAGAGTACGCTATGTCGTGCTCCCGACAAGCCGAATTCAAAGGATTTATACCCTTTTGACCTTTAGCCAATTTTTTAGTAAGTTTTGTTCCTAATGAAGACAGAGAAAACGTAATAAAAGACCAAAAGAACTTATGCGATATTTTGCTCTCCTTACTATTATTACCTGGTCCGCAGAATTGATATCCGCCTGGAATCTGTAATTCAAATAGTAGGTTATCTATCAGCGAATTTAACACACCTTCACCGTATCGCAGCGGCATTAGAAATGATTTAAACGGACAGCGGTATCTGTATTTATGGAAAGTAATTTGATGGATGTCTTCAAACCATGAAGTTCAACAAGAATAGATGCCCATTGAAAACTTAGATTTCGGCGAAAATCCTGGTATTATAGGCAAACATGGCTCGTTGCTACCGAATTCATTCAGATCCGTAATATCGCTTCTATTTCATCCGAATGGCGCTAAATTTGAAAACGTCTACGTCCCTATACCAGCCTAAATATCAACTGTTGGGAGAGGTCTTGAGTAAAGTGAAGGAAATCGGATATTTCCCATATGGGGCTAGCGATGAAATTATTAGTCCGACAGATGCTCGACATCATTCCATATTCATATTCGACGATGTGACATGTGATAAACAGGAAATGATACGGGAATACTACTCGATGTGCAGACACAAGAATATCGATGCCGCCTACCTATGTCAGACATATTCCAAGATACCGAAGCAGCTTATTCGAGATAATTGCAATCTAAAGTTCTTTTCAAGCAAGATGAGGTAAATCTAAAACACGTCTACGAGGAACACGTATCCCCCGACATGACGTACGATCAATTCAAAAACTGCTGCTCAGAATGTTGGGCCGATAAATATGGTACAATGGTAATCGTAAAAGACTTTGATTTTCACAAAGGACGCTACCGAAAAGGTTTTGATCAGTATATAAAGATGTAGCTATGGTGCACGCTGACATTAATTACAATGAATCCAACGGCTGAAGACGTCATCACCAAGACAGCGCGAAAGAAAAAAATCAACGAACTCGCAAAGTCGATTAAGTGAAAGTACTTGGCTCTAAAACTAGGGAAAACGGAGGAAGATGAAGCACTTCAGAAACTGTTTAAGCCCATAGTAACACCGTTAAAAGAAATAGCCAGCACATCACTCAAGTTAAATGAAAGAATTAACGTTCCCTCCGTTAAGAATATTGAAGGAATTGAAAGTAGAAGAAAAACCGTCTACATTCAACCAGACAGTCTTTTTACCATTGGAAGACGTAGCATTGTCTTCGCCATCTAGAAGTGATGATGATGATGATGCAGATGGAACATTTGAAGAGGAGCGGGAAACTCAACCTGGAGATATAACTCAAGAAGCGTTGGAAGAATATTTGATCAATATCCTGCAATATCTCAAAAGTACGTTACAGAACATTGGGCTAGCAGCGACGTAATTGATAAGAATTATGGACCAGTATACGACTCTTCAACCTCATCGTGGTTACTCGGTAACAAACGTATCGATTTTAACATTCGTACTGGTAATATAGTAATCGATGGACAGCAATTCAAAGGAACACCAGGATTGTACCAATTGATTTTCTATCATGACCCGTCTTTCAATGAAGAGGATAAGAAATCTTATAAAAATATTCTTCAAATGGCTGACGCCCACAAAGACAAAGTAGGACGCTAAAGAGCTCCAGTTCGTTCAAGTATAGAGAAATTATTAGACCGCTATTTATTAAAGTGCCGCGTAAAACTACTGGCATAGGCTTAGTATCTAACAAGTTAACTTACAATACGAAACCGATGGAATATATTTACTGGGATGATCCAAATGAACTTGTCGATCGTCTGAGGCTGTTGGTAGCTTCTCGGAACGCCGGAAATACATCTCATGATAATGAAATTGCAGCAATTATCGAGGAGTTAAAAGAGGCTAAAATAATATCTTAGGTTAGTTACCCTTATTTACGTCATGTTTATGTCACATTTACGTCGCAGTTACCCGTTTTTATGTCATGTTTATGTCACAGTGTCACATTTCTGTCACATTTATGTCACGTTTATGTCACGATGCTACATTTACGTCGCAGTTACCCGTTTTTATGTCACGTTTATGTCACATTTGTGTCACATTTATGTCACATTTATGCCACGTTTATGTTACGATGTCACATTTACGTTGCAGTTACCCGTTTTTATGTTACATTTATATCACAATGTCACATTTCTGTCACATTTATGTCACGTTGTCACATTTACGTCGCAGTTACCCGTTTTTATGTCACATTTATGTCACAATGTCACATTTATGTCACATTCATGTTACATTTATGTCACGTTTATGTCACGATGTCACATTTACGTCGCAGTTACCCGTTTTTATGTCACATTTAAGTCACGTTTATGTCATGATGCCACATTTACGTCGCATTTACCCGTTTTTATGACACATTTATGTCACGTTTATGTCACGATGTTACATTTACGTCGTAGTTACCCGTTTTTATGTCACATTTTTGTCACATTTCCGTCAAATTTATGTCACGTTTATGTTACGATGTCACATTTACGTCGCAGTTACCGGTTTTTACGTCACATTTATGTCACGTTTGTCACATTTATGTCACGTTTATATCACATTTCTGTCACATTTATGTTACGTTTTACATCGCACATATCCTTCTTAGATCAAATACTATAAAGTTGTGTATCAAACAATTTCCAGTCATTCTACACGATGAGTCTCGATAAATTCGGAGTAGCTCTCATCATCATCGTAATTTTAACGAACCTTACATACCTCATACAATTGGATTTTCATATACTCCCGAGGGAAACGTTAATATTGGTAATTTGAGGATATGTTACGTGAAACAGCCCTTTGAAGCTACTGATGTCACCACTAAAGAATATGTTGATGCAATACATGATACTCTAAAGCAGCTCCAACACAATGATTCCAGCAACCTACTCAAGTCCATGAGAAACTTGGAAAAACGTCACGAAAGTGATATTAAAAGAATTACAGCGGAAATTTCTAAATTAGACAAAGATTTAGAAACTAGTATTAAAGCGGAAAAAATATCGTACTTAGTATGACTACAGATATACTCCATGTACTTAATGCAGAAGGCAAACGGCTTGGAGATGCTATTAGCCAACTGAGTAAGAAGCAAGAGGGGGATGTCAAAGATATTAAAAAAATGGTCAACACACTAGAGCAGCACATACTCAAAACTATTAATAAAAATCCCATTTAAGAGTATATTATATCGTGAATTGGTGGTTACATATCAGTTCAAAATGTCTGCGACGCGAATCAAAAATTCCAAGGAAAAAATTCAACTGGTAAATGAGCTTCATAAGCCTATGAGAAAAAACTATGCTCGCAGACGTACGATTATTAAGGGGCTTGATGACCTGTGGCAACTGGACTTCACTGAAATGGGAAATTACGCTAAAATGAAGAGAAATTTTAAGTACATTTTAGTAGTTATCGACTGCTTCTCGAAATTCATATGGACCAGACCTGTAAAAAGAAAGACTGGTGACGAGGTGGCGAAGGCGTTCCAGAACATTCTAGAAACAAGTAAACGAACGTGTAAAAAATTTACAATCTGATCAGGGTACTGAATTCTTCAACCAAAAATTCCAACATCTCAAGAAACACAATATTAATCATTATAATACGACCAGCGTGAAAAAGGCTGCCATTGCAGAACGAGTGATAAGAACTTTGAAATCAAAGCTGTACAAGTACTTTAGCCTAAGCGGTACATATAAGTGGATCGACGTTTTACAGGAAATTACTAATTCATACAACGAAACCCGACATCGTACCACTGGGTACAAACCGTCTCAAGTAAATAAGTCCAACGAGAAGAGAATTTTAAAGTCAGCATACAATCACATTAAGACAAGCGGTCCACAAATATTTAAAGTAGGTGACGTTGTGTGCATCAGCAAAAATAAGCACGTCTTCGATAAGGGATACACACCTAATTGGACGACGGAACTATTTAAAATTGCGTCAGTTAAAATTACGAATCCAACAACATACCTCTTGGAAGATATGCAGGGACATCCTATAAGAGGCGCCTTCTATACAGAGGAACTACAGAAAACCTCTAACCCCGACATCTATCTCGTCGAGAAGGTATTAAGGAGAAGGGGGAGGAAAGTTTTCGTTAAATGGCTGGGGCTTGATAAGAAACATAATAGCTGGATTGCGGACACCAACCTCCGCTCCAGTCCGTTCTAGTTGGTCATCGAGCGAGCAAGTTGTACTTCTTCAAAGTAAAAGTGAAAGTTTTTAAGCAAAAATGTCCTATGTAAGTGTTTCAGCAGCGGCAGCAGTGATCTTAATAACGAGTATATGAAGGTCGCCGATGAAACTATCGAAAAATCTAATAAACAGTATATGAAAACTGGATGAAATTATCGGAAAATATGAAGAAGCTGCACGATGGGAACAGAATTATTTACTAAATAGTGCTTTTCCTCTCAATGACTATATTCAAATCCAGTGTGGTTTAAAGTCCGGCTAGATTTTTTAGCGCTGCAATAATTATGCGAAATTACGTCACTGGTTTCAAATTATCGTTTTCTACCTATGAATGGCACACTCTCCTGGTTTGCCAAATGAGTATGACCCTGTGACTCATCGGTGTGGAGATTACGCTACAGTTACCCAATTGATCTACAAAGATACTAAAAGATTACATATCACTAAATATAAAATATACATCGAACTTTTCATATTCGAAGTAGATAAACTGCTAAAGTTTGATACTTGTGTACTTTCTCATAGAATAAGTATGTTAAATTCATTGGAATTTTGTGATTACTATTATCATGTCTTAGCTATTATAAGTGATTGGATAAATTCCCATAAAATTAGTTTAAACTTTGAAGACATTATTAATAGCTTTTGTGATGTATCTAATGATAGTATATTAAGTAATGCTCTACGTGAATATCTTTACTTTTATAAAACTAATATTTTATCTGATATATAATAAAATGAAATGTTAATAGTAGTATTGTCTTTTATTTTTTCCCTATACATTACATTTTCAATAATAATTTAATTTAACTGTAACATTGCACACAAGTATGAACACACAGGAAGCAGATAAAAATTATCAGTTTTCTGCCTTGTTAATATTGTAAAATATATTTTAAACCGCTACTAGAAAGAGGAAAATAAAACAACTGTATTCTATTACAAAATATTTATTTTTTTAATATTTATTATTATTATAACATAAAAGATAATTAACTATGCTGATGCGGGCTGTTCCGATTGATGTAGCTCTACTATCTCGAAATTGACAGCAGGCTGGGAACGTTGACAGTCCACCAGTCCTTTGAACACGAGACCGTATCTCTCAGGCTTGAAGTTAACCAGGTTGGCTTCTATAGCCGCCAATGATCTCTTCGGTAGGAAGACAATGTGACCTTCCACTTCAGTTAGCACCGACCTTCCATATTTAGTTTCCACAATTTTTATGTCCCATATAGTTGTAGGCATATCGATCGGTAGGTCCTGCAGTTTGATTATGGGTTTCCGTTTAATTGATGATATTAATATAAAAAGCTTATAAAAGAAATAAAGAACAGGCATACAGACTTATTAAATATTAAATAAAAACTTACTTGTATTTAACGGGTCCTGAGCACTAGCTATGAACTTGCTACTGTTGCAGCTTGATCGGCAGACACCGGCGAGCTCTAGGTCAAACTAGAACAATAGAACATTTTTGATATAAAAAGCTTATAAAAGAAATCAAGAATATGCATACTGAGTAGTTAAATATGAAATAAAAAACTTGTATTAATAAAGAAGCACTGAACACTACCCCAATAATATATTGCTGCTACTGCTGTGAGCTGCTGCTGACATATTTAGAGTGCTAAAAATGCGGCTACGGCTGCTGTGAGCTGTCGATGTAGACTAACGTATAACCGCGCCAATATCCTAGGCTGGGTAAATGACCTCGGATAAGTGGGGTCAAGAGGGACTAATTAATGTAACTTTCATTTATATAAAAGTGATATGTCAGTAGACCTTGATTCGACTCTTATTACATTCAGTCAGCATTCGCTGTTTTCTAACGGTTTCCTGTTACAATAATAATACTTATTACATTAAATTATATTTTAAACCGCAAGTGCAAGTCACAACACCAACAACGCTAAATATATATATGACTTCGCCTATGATTATATAAAGGGGAACAGCATCATTATGTAAAATAAAAACGATAAAACGACGTCGCTACTGGTGTAGTTCTAAAATGGTGATTCAAACACGGTTCGTGTTAAACTTTAATTTTATTTTATAATATATACATAATATATATAAATTTGCTGAGGAAAGATATATTGCCACGTCACGACGGGCGGATGTATAGGATCTTTGACCCGCGCTACTGCATTTATTGCAGGGTTGCAAATAGAGGCAGTACACTGATACACATTCCAAATTTATTCAATATTAAAACTATTTTATTTCAAACAGTAGTAAATGCAAGTCATGCTCCAAACTGCTAATAGCTAGAAGGGCACTAGTCACGAAAAAACCAACAACGTCATGTGATAAGTCTCGATGAGGAACCAATCAAATCAGCTTTAAAATTTTAGTTATCTTTTACCGTTCTCGAGTTATTAGCAAAAAACTGTATGTGTGACGTCACTACTATAACGCTACCACTCCAAGTCGCTTATCTCTGCTGCAGATCTTTAGTTTTTTCTTTAGTATACTGCACATGTTTTTGTGCTAGGTTAGGACGCTACTGCGCATGTTTTATCTATAACCTACTGCTCATGTTTTTTCTCTTAGGTTAGATTGTTTTTCCATATACCAAGTCGCTTATCTCTGCTGCAGATCTTTAGTTTTTTCCCTAGTATAAGTCCAACGAGAAGAGAATTATAAAGTCTGCATACAATCACATTAAGACAAGCGGGCAAGTCATGCTCCAAACTGCTAAAAGCTAGAAGGGCACTAGTCACGAAAAACAACAACGTCACGTGATAGATCTCGATGAGGAACCAATCAAATCAGCTTTCAAATTTTAGTTATCTTGTACCGTTCTCGAGTTATTAGTAATAAACTGTATGTGTGACGTCACTACTATAACGCTACCACCCCAAGTCGCTTATCTCTGCTGCAGATCTTTAGTTTTCTCTTTAGTATACTGCGCATGTTTTTCTGCTAGGTTAGGTTGCTACTGCGCATGTTTTTTCTCTTAGGTTAGATCGCTACTGCGCATGTTTTTTCTCTTAGGTTAGGTCGCTACTGCGTATGTTTTTTCTATAACCTACTGCTCATGTTTTTTTCCGTTAGGTTAGATTCTATTTCCATATACCATGTCGCTTATCTCTGATGCAGATCTTTTTTTCCCTAGTCTACTGCGCATGTTTTTTCTCTTAGCTTTGGTCGCACTGCGCATGTTTTTTTTATAACCTACTGCTCACGTTTTTTCCGTTAGGTTAGAATCTATTTCCATATGCCAAGTCGCTTATCTCTGCTACAGATCTTTACTTTTTTCTAGTCTACTGCGCATGTTTTTTCTCTAAGGTTAGATCCTTTTTCCTTAGTTTGAATTTGACATATTACTCGCCTTTAAGCGCTCTCTGATTCATATATTACGCAGTTACTGTAACCTTTTCATAATACTTATAGTGGTCTCGTGGTAACGCGTCTGCTTTGCATGCGGGAGGCCCTGGGTTCAAAACGCACACAGAGTAAAGTTTTTTTCATTTAAATAAATTGCCCACAAATAATTCTGAATTCTCCAATACAATAGAGCATGCGCAGATTTGAATTTAGATTAGCTCGCTCATACGCATGTTTATTCTCTTAGGTTAGATCCTTAGGTTAGGTCGCTTATCCCCGCGTTACGCACCCCGCACACTTCTTCTTGCACGAAGAACTCTTCAGCGACACCAATGACTACAAGGAGTCGCTGCAAACTCGATGGACGCTGTCCATTTCACGTCACTTCCGGCGCAGAAACCACCTCACTCATCTACTAGCATCCGGTGCAATATTTCAGTTCATTGACCTACATCCGGTATCATATTTCGTCTAGACAGCATCCAGTGTCATATTTCAGTTCATTGACCTACATTCGGTATCATATTGCGTCTAGACAGCATCCGGTGTCATATTTCAGTTCATTGACCTTGCTCCTCCGGCTCCGGCTCGCGCTCATCTCTCCAATCCTATCTACTCACGGTATTGTCCTATTTCACCCTCAATGTATTAGTAGTCATCCAAAATGGCCGCCCCTGGCCTCAACTAGAAGCACCAATGGCCGACCACTCCTAATCCCACAGCACACCGCATGAATCAAAATGGTCGACCACTTCTTAAGCCCCCACAACGCGTGAGTCAAAATGGTCGGCTTCCGGCTTAACCACAGGTTAGGTCCCCACTCAACTTTACCTGCAATTATCTCTTAAACCACTATTCAGAAAGTTCTACCTTTAAGCACACGCGTGCAGGAGGTCCTCAACAACCTCGCACACCCGTTTGAACTACTTCACTTGCAGAAAAACCACCAAAAACTGAACACTTTCGAAAGTAACTATTTAGCACACGCACTTTGCTCACTGCAATCCTAACCTAACCTTTTAGGAACTACCTTGTCGGTATTACATCTGAACTGGACGACTGACCGTTTCCGTAACTCTTTAATCAATATATAATTGAACATAAAAAATATAAGGTAATACATCAAAAGCTAACCTGACGTAAAATTAAGACTATTGCAGTAATTACAAAATGAAATTAATTAGGTGATAGAAGTTAACAAACAGATAGTGTAAATAAAGGTATGTTAAAAAAACTAAAAGTACATAACATGAAATGATCACAATATAAATAAAATAAAATAATAAAAGAAAAATGACTAGAGGTTGACTACAAATATAAACTTGTCGATAATAAATGGACAAACATACTGTTAGAAATGATGACGGATGCTGAAACTCTTACTTGGTGGCACCTTGAGAGCCGGGACTAGAGACGAAAGGGGAAATACAATAGCGCCTTGATCGGGAGGAATAGCGGCATCAACGATCAGGGTAAGGGACCCAGTCACGCCATTCGACATATAGATCCTAACGCAGTAACACACTTGATTATTATTGTTAGCCTATTTATTGTACAACTTGAAGTACCTAATATACGGCTTGTAATTTTTCTTTTAAACTCCGTTTTATTTCAATTTTCTAACATTAAAAGTGGGATGGGACCTATGAGCTTTTCGTGTTTAAAAGTGCTTTAAAGTTTAAGTTTGTGAAAAAAAAACTTTTGAAAAAGGACAGTTTCACCAGTGACGTGATGAAGAGGTATGTAGTTCTAAAGTGTTGATTGAAACACGGTTCATGTTAAACTCTAATTTTATTTCATAATACCTACATATATATAAATTTGCTGAGGGAAGATATATTGCCATTTCACGACGGATGTATAGGATCTTTGACCCGTGCTATTCCATTTATTGCAAGGTTGCAAATAGAGGTTAATGGCAGTACACCTTTCCCCTTTACAATGTATAACCTAAAATCTATTACAATTAACAAATATTTTATTTCTATGAATATATTATATTTATATATATATATATATATATATATATATATATAATGTATGTATGAGGAGTTATATTATATGCAAAGACATAATAAGGTAAGAATGTATCCCAATTAGAATTAGCTGAGTTAGAAACAAGATATTCGTTTAATACTCTATGATTTATTTCTATACTACCTAATGGTTCATGGTGGTATGCTGTTGATTTTATGTTTTATATGAAAGAATTTATTAATTGATTTTTGTAGTTCGTTTTTAAAATTTTAAAAATACCAAATTTCATCATAAATTTTGTTAAATTACATTGTATGGTTAATATATATTATTTTCTGTAATTTTCAATGGTCCTACTGAAACTGATTCGAAGCTTGTTGAAAGAGTTTCTGTAATTACGAGTGGTTCAATAGTATGCTTAATTATTTTGCTTTTATTACACTCTTTGCAACTTAATACATGCTTTTTTACCATTTTTGACATATTTTTCCACACGTATTTTTGCTTTAATATATTTAGAGTTCGCTTTACACCTGTGTGTCCTCCTATTAACGTGTTATGATAATTTTTTATAAGTTCATTTTGAATGTCAATATCATTTTTTTTGGTGTAAATAATAAAATTTTTAATCTTGATCTTATCATATAGTGCGTTATATTTTTTCTTGAATATAGGTACCTTTATATAATTAAATATGTCATCTTGCATTGATAAACATAAATAAGAGTAAACATTTTATTTTATCAGCTTCTCCAGTGCAAAATCTATATTTTGCTCTAAATTATCACATGATAATGTAATTTTTATAACTTTATCGCACTCAATTATATATTTTGTTTTCTTTATTTGTGTTTTTACGCGAGTTATCTTACCAACAATGTGCTGATAGTGCAACCCTTGCACATTCCTTATTCATAGTCTATATATATGGGTCAAGTTTATTGTTTAAGCAGTTATCGTCAGAGGTAAATACAGTATTCATGCCTTTGAAACTATTGTACGCTTCTCTTTAACTCAAACGATACTTTTGTGTGTTTTTAAGAATAAAAATTTGTTTTTAAAAACCAAACCCGCTCGGCACAAAAGTTATCTGGCGCAGTCGTTCGGATCTTTTTTGGAGCTTTTCCAAGGGAATATTGGAAATCTCGTCGTACCTTCGACTAACCAAAGAAGAACCTACACAGCTGAACCGTCGCCATATCTTTGGTGAACCCCTAGGCTAAGAAAAACGAAGAATCAAGCAAAGAAGTTCAAAGTTATTCAAGAAAGAAATTAGAATCAGCAAGTAAGAAAACAACAGTGATTAGGCTGTGGAGAAATTATAGTCCAGTCAAAATTTCCACTTTTGCGAAATTACTGGCTGTAATCGCTGTATCCACCCTATCCGAAGCAACCAAGACATCGTGAGGCTTTGCACTTGTATTTTTAGGTGTCGAAGTGCCTAATTATACATAAGCCCTAGAAGCAACCAAGATCGTGTACTCTCTTTCCCAAGACTGCATGTAATCTAAATCGTGCATAGGAAAGATTGACCCAAGCAAGAAGCCATCTTTAAAGAAACCATCTCTAAAAGCACGTAGCCTTGAGCTACTTAAAGTATTTCAAGTTAGGGAATTTAGGGAAACTGACAAAGACTTTGACCTGACAAAAAGCCCTCCTGCTCGAGAAGCATATATAATCAATCAAATATAATACTGCTTATATCTTGTAATCGATTATATACACCAGAGCCTTCATGTTTTCTGCCATCAAAATTTTTCTCTTGTAAGTAATTTTCATGACTGACAATTATTCTGACGACGACACATTAGCTAATCTTTTTTCTAGAGTTTTTTCCCCAAATCAATTTTTAATAGAACCCGCTGTTAACGAACCAAATTTAAACATGGCTCAAGCCAATATTACCATTCGCGATTATTTAGATTTAATTCCATTCTTCGACGGTGATGTTTCAAAATTACCGAATTTTATAGATTCATGTGAAAAAGTTTACGGTATGCTTATCGTAGATAATAATGCCGCGAGAATTCAATTTTTAATGTTACATTTTCGGAATAAAATAGTTGGTAAAGCCGCAGAAATATTAGCTGCCCGCGAAATTACAACTTTTCCTGAATTAAAAACACTTTTATTAAATACTTTTGGAGACCAAAGAAATGAAGAATCACTATTAAATGATTTAATGATGCTGGTACAAAGCAATAATGAAACTGCCACACAATTCGCAGATAGAGTAATCTCCCTGAGAAGCCTTTTACTTTCAAAAATTCAAATGTCAACATTGTCAGCAGCACTACGTCAAGAAAAAATCACTCTGTATAATAAAATGGCTCTAAGAACATATCTATCAGGACTCAACTCACATTTAAGTCATCTACTACGATGCAAACAACCACAATCTCTTGAGGATGCCATAAATAAAGTGGTCGAAGAAGAAAATATGTCATACAATCGTCAACAAAAATTAGGACCAAAAAATAATTTCCAAAAAAATAATTCACCACATATAAGGACCGTACAAGGAAATTTTAAACCTGTTCAATCGCATTCCCAAAGGCCTCCACAATTCAATAGACCTATTCAGAATGTCAATTCAACTTTTCCACATCGAATTCCTAATTTTTCTAGTTCGAGATCTTCTCAACAGAGACAATTTCCAGGACCCTTTCAACGTCCCAATTTTTCAAATTTTCCTCAAAGACAAAATTTTCCACAACAATCGCATTTCCAAAATCAACCATTCCCCTCAAATAATCAAAATTCTAATCGTACCAATGTTCAAATGCCCCAGCGTCCTAGACAAACATATCCTCAACCTATGGATACTTCATCGGGAAATACCAGGCAAACAAGACCACAGCAACAACCACCACCAAGATTTACGTTCCAAGAGTTACACTTCCAAGATAATTCCCCATGTGCAGATACTGAACCTGAATATTACGAAGAAGAGCCCTACTGTGAAGAAGAATGTTTCTATCCTGAAGAATATGCTGAATATCAAGGAAACTATACAGAGGACGAAAATTTTCCTATGCCAGCCTCGGAGAACAATATGAAGAATACGAATTCCCCAAATACGACGAACCTTACCAGTTCCAAGAACCAATAGTAGACTTAGAGATCAACATCGCATCCAATAGTAAACTTCCATATATAATTATCCCAGAACTTCAGGCAAGATTTATGATAGATACAGGATCAACAAAATCATTAATTACAGAATATATGGCACATGTACATTTCGAGGATAAAATGTACTTTAACCCTTTCAAAATTAAAACACCCCATACTACATCTATACATGAATGGGCTGCAGACATTCCAATTTCAAAAATATTTAAAAATCCTGAATTAATACACACACACTTTGTATTTAATTTCAGCGATGCATATGATGGTCTAATCGGCTTAGATCTCTTACAAAAGATTGGAGCCACCCTTGACTTCAAAAATGGCTACTTGACCACAGACAGGACAAAAATTCCTTTATTTAGTGAAGGAAAAAGACTAATTCACCCCGACGCTGACGACTATAAAAAAGAAAATAAAAAATATACATATAGTATTCCAGCAAAAACTGAAATCATAGCAAAAGTACCAATAATGGAAGAAAGTGGAGAAGCAATAATTAACTCCCTGGTAATTAAAGAAAAAGTAGAAATTCCGGCTGGAATAGTTAACATAGAAAACAGAGAAGCAACAGTTTTGCTTGTAAACAACACGGATGAGCAAGTAAATTTTCAGTTAGGAGAACCCCTTGCATGCATAAATGGATGTAATTTAAATAATTTCGAACCAGAACCAATGAACACTGATGAATATTTCCAAAATTCGTTAACTGACTATGATACTTTACAAAAGAAAAATTTAGAAAATTTAGATTTGCGACATTGTAATCAAGAAGAATACGAAGCTGTAAGAAAAGTTTGTTATGACTACAGAGACATCTTTTATTGTGAAGGAATTCCATTGACATTCACAAATCAAGTCAAACATGAAATAAGAACAACAGACAATATTCCAGTATATACAAAGTCATACAGATTTCCTCAAATTTACAAAGAAGAAGTTAAAAATCAGATATCTTCCATGCTAGGTCAAAATATAATCCGTGACTCAGTTTCACCATGGTCCTCTCCTATATGGATTGTACCTAAAAAAATGGACAATAGTGGAAAAAGAAAATTTAGAATTGTTATCGACTACCGAAAATTGAGTGAAAAAACAGTTCCAGATAAATTTCCCATACCAAATATAAATGATGTGCTTGATAAGCTAGGAAGAAGTCAATATTTTACAACATTAGATTTGGCTAGTGGATACCATCAAATAGAAATGGATCCTAAAGACATTGAGAAGACAGCATTCTCAACAGACGACGGACATTACGAATTCCTAAGAATGCCTTTTGGCCTCAAAAATGCCCCCTCCACATTCCAAAGAACAATGAACCATGTACTATCAGGTTTACATAATAAATGTCTAGTTTATATGGATGACATACTGATATTTTCAACATCATTGCAAGAACACATAGAAAGTATAAGATTAATATTTGACAGATTTAGACAGACAAATCTAAAAATACAGCTAGATAAATCAGAATTTCTGAAACAGACTGTAAAATTCTTAGGACATATTATAACCCCTGAAGGAATATTACCAAATCCTGACAAAATTCAAGCAATTTTAAAATTTCCAATTCCAAAAACAAAGAAAGAAATTCAATCATTTCTCGGATTAATTGGTTACTACAGAAAATTTATTAAAGATTGTTCCAAATTGACGAAACCTTTGACCTTATGTTTAAAAAAAGGCGCAAAAATAGAACATACCGAAGAATTTATCAGAGCATTCGAAATATGTAAAAGAATTCTGACAAATAGCCCACTATTACAACATCCAGATTTTTCAAAACCGTTTATCTTAACAACAGATGCTTCACAATATGCATTAGGAGCAGTACTATCCCAAGGTGAAGTAGGCAATGATAAACCTATAGCCTATGCATCAAGAACATTGAGTGAATCTGAGAAGAATTACTCAGTGATTGAAAAAGAACTACTCGGTTTAGTTTGGGCAACCCAGTATTTTAGACCATACCTATATGGACGAAGGTTTACAGTTTACACTGACCATAGACCATTAAGATGGTTATTCTCTCTAAAAGATGTACAAAATTCAAAATTTGCAAGATGGAGAACAAAATTACAAGATTATGATTTTACTATTGAGTATAAAAAAGGAAAACTTAATACAAACGCAGATGCATTATCCAGAATCCAAATTCATCCTATAGACACCGAATCTATGCAAGTAAACATTGATGACCCTGAATTAGATCAAATTATTCAAGACCTCGAAAGAGAATCAAACTTGAGAACACCTACTGAAGATGAAGTAGAGAGAATCCTGAATCCACCGGAAAATCTTGAAGATATACCACAAGAACATGTAGAAATGTCCACTGTTCACTCAAACAGAGATGATGAACCACGCAATACTATTCAAATTCTAGACGATATAATAAACTCAAAACCAAAACAAATAATAATAAAATCTGTTCTTATGAATCCACAAAAGACAAAAACTTTAAAAACAGATAACAAAGTTATAGTATATGCGGAGATAACAAAAGAAGATAATGAAGATCAAATTGTCACCCTTTTGAGAGAATATACAACAGAAAACGTAACTTTCTATATGTATTTTGACACAGATAAAATGTATCAGGACTTTTGTCGAATATATGAAACATATTTTAATAATAATGGACCAAAATTAGTAAGATGCACACAACAGAGAATAGTTTTGAGAAAAAGGGATGAAATTAATGAAACTATAAAAACTTACCACGAAGGAAAAACTAATCATAGAGGATCACAAGAAACATTTGAAAAACTTAAACAAAGATATTATTGGAATAATATGTTAACAACTATACAAGAATACATTAACAATTGTAATGTATGTCAAAAAGGCAAATATGACAGACATCCTCCTCAAATTCCAATGAACTTAACACCCACTCAAAAGAAACCTTTTGAACTAATATATATGGACACATTTACATTAGAACAAAAAAATTATCTGACTCTTGTTGATAGTTTTTCAAAATTCGGACAAGCTATCCCTATTAAATGCAAAGAAGCATGTGAAGTAACAAGAGCTCTAATAGAATATTTTGAACATTATGGAACATGTTCAGCCATAATAACGGACAATGGAAAAGAATTTATAAATAATCAAGTAAAAAATTTGTTAGCTTTTCATAAAATTGACATTCACTTTACTACACCCTTTCACCCAGAGTCGAACGGAACTGTTGAAAGATTCCATTCAACAATAATTGAACATTTTAGAATATTCCGACAAAATCCAGAATTAAATAAAAAGACAGATGAAGAACTTATGAAATTGGCTATAATTGCTTATAACCATACAAACCACTCTACAACAGGACACACGCCTTTTGAGATTATTTTCGGACATACATCCAGTAAAGATATTATGGATACAAAATCTAACCAAATAATATTCGATTATTCCTTAGACGAGCATAGAAAGTCGTTATCTCATATGTATAACAATATACAAGGAAGAACAGAAAGTCGGAAAAAGACAAACGTTGAGAGAGTTAATAAAAATGTAAAAAATCCCCAAGAAAAATTCAAAATTGGTCAAAAAGTGTATATAAAAGCACCGAAAAAACGTGGATCAAAAACCGTAACTAAATTTAATGGCCCTTTCAAAATTATTCGTTTAAATGATGATAACACATGTGTCGTTAAATTACAAAATAATAAAGAAAAACGAGTACATCTATCAAACTTAAAATCTAATGTTATAGGTCCCTCTGTGGAACCCTCACCTTTACCATCACCACAACCAGGAACATCGAATTAAAAGAGATAAATGACAATCCAGGCCTTCTACCAGTACATTTAGGAGAAGCAAACAATGTCATATCAGAATGGGAATTAATCAATGTTTTCGACTTACAACCCCTATACGAAGTATTTATACAAGAAAAAGATGAAATTCTTAAAATTCTTTCAGAGATAAGCAAATCCATTTATCCAAAAATGCCCTGTAAAATAGAAGGAGTTGAACTGTCTATAATTGCAGATATATTACATCAGTTAAATAAAACTTTAATATATGAAATTCAGAGAGCCACTCTGTTATTTAATCAAGTATCACCCACACATACTAGAAGACCTAGAGGACTTTTCAACTTCATTGGAACCTTTCAAAAAGCCATCACTGGATCTTTAGATGCTAACGACGGAGAAAGATACGAAGAAAATTTTAAAAGATTATATAACAATGAGGCACAATTAAAAGTTGATGTAGAAAAACATTTATCTTTGACTAAAGAAGTCATAGAAACAACAAAAAAATCAATTGCCACACTAGTCCAAAATCAAGAAAAATTAAATGACAGAATTACTGAGCTTGGAGAGAAAATTAAAAATTTGGGTTTCTGCATTCACATTGTCACAACCCAATCATTTCTAACTGAATTGTCACATTCCATATCATTAATTGTTGATGTTTTGGAAGAAATATCAACAGCAATCTCCTTTGCCCAAATGAGAAAAATTCACCAAACCATAATTAGACCAGAAAACTTAAAAGAAGAATTAGAAAATATTCAAAAATACCTAAAAGATGAAAAACTTCCTTTCACACCAAATTTGGAGAATATTTTAAAATATGAAAGAATATGCAAAACATCTGTTTTCCAAAAAGATTTCAAAATCTACTTTATTATAGCAGTGCCCTTAATGGAAATGAACTCCTATGATTACTACAAGTTGTATCCTCTACCAGTGAGCAACAATGCTCTGTTATATACAATTATTCCAAATAGAAATTATTTGATACTAAACACAAATTGGTACTCCTTTGCTGATATACCCTGTATAGAGATAGAACTTAACATTTTTTATGCACATATAATCCTGTGCTAAAAAGAAATACTAATGACCCGTGTGAAATACAACTTATCAGTTTTACTTCAAACCAAAATAATTGTCAACACACACAATTATACAGTGACAGCCCACAAATACAAAGAATCGAAAATTCAAATTCTTGGATAATATCAACGATATCAACTATTTTAATCGAAATGGAATGTAAGGGAAAGAAAAAGAAACTACTACAAGGAAATTACCTTATTACAATTCCAGAAACATGTTCCTGTGTGATCGACACTTACAAATTAACTCCAAATAAAAATTTTCAAGAAAATGTAGAAACTGTTAATGTGCCAACTATAAATGTACCAAATAATATTACATTTTCAAATTATCAACAAAAATTGACCCTATCAAACAAGGTCAATTTAGAAGAATTATCAGAATTATCAAGACGTACAGAGAATTTGCAAAAAGACATTGAAAATCAAAATCTTAACACTATGATAAATGAACCGATTCATTGGATTACATACATTTTAATTTTATTGATTGTGATAATTATCCTAGTTCTTTTTTGGAAGAACATAAAAAGAATTATTCGAAGAAGAAGATCCAGATTCCAGGTTCAACCCCAAGAAGAAGTGGATGTCCAACAAAGTGCATATACTCCAGAAGTGGTAGAAGTTTCGAACTTTGGCATTTTTTGAGAAAACCCCCAAGTTCTCATCCCAGGGTGGACGAGTTATCTTACCAACAATGTGCTGATAGTGCAACCCTTGCACATTCCTTATTCATAGTCTATATATATGGGTCAAGTTTATTGTTTAAGCAGTTATCGTCAGAGGTAAATACAGTATTCATGCCTTTGAAACTATTGTACGCTTCTCTTTAACTCAAACGATACTTTTGTGTGTTTTTAAGAATAAAAATTTGTTTTTAAAAACCAAACCCGCTCGGCACAAAAGTTATCTCGCGCGCTGAATTATTTTTATTATTTGTGTCATATATTTCGAACGTTAACGTTTTTACTATGTTTATTTAGGTTAAAGAGGTAACTTCCCAAATTCCCAGTTGGCCAGACTGGTCGTACGAGATGTTTATTTGATTTTTTGTGGTACAATGATCTGATTTTGTCATTGACCTTGTAGTAACAGCTACTGTCGGGATCATAGCTTTTAGTATATCTGAATTTAATTTTATGTGTGACAAGGCATCTGCATTGGTATTTGTTTTTCCTGGTTTGTATCGTATTTCAAAGTTATAGTCCAGTAAATCTAAACGTACTCTTGTTAATTTTGAAAATGGAGATTTATGAGTAAAAAGTCCGACTAATGGTCTGTGACCGGTAATGACTATAAATTTTTTATTAGCATTGTACAGATATGGACGAACATGTATTATTCCCCAATATATTGCTAATAATTCTTTTAGAATAACGGGTTTATATATTTCATGTTTTGTCAAAGTTCTGCTTGCATACGCTATTGGAAGATCGTTTCCTATTTCGCCTTGGGACAGCACGCATCCCAACGCAAAGTTTGATGCGTCTGTTGTTAAAATAAATTATTTTGAAAAATCGAGGTATTGTAAAATGGGCGGTTCGATTAATTTTTTCTTTAAAATATTAAATGCTTCGCTGCATTCTAATGACCAATTAATATTTGATTTTTTCTTAACAATTTATTTAACGGATATGCAATATCGGCAAAATGTGGTATAAACCTACGATAATAATTTAATAAAGCAATAAATCGCCTGACATCGTCCGCATTTTTTGGTATTGAATAATTTTTTACAGCTTCATATTTTTTTTGGATCGGGACTAATTTCTTTGTAAGAAATTAAATGACCTAAATAATTTACTTCATGTTGCAAAAAATTACACTTAGTTGGATTTAATTTTAAATTATATTTTCGACATCTTTCGAATACATTAATAAGATTTGTATTATGATGTTTAAGGCTACATCCAAAAACAATAATATTATCAACGTATATAAAAGCGCTTTGTTTGAGACCTGACATTGCTATCGTAATCATGCGAGAAAAGCTATTTGTTGAAATATTGAGTTCAAATGGTAATCTTTTATATTGATAATGTCCTGAATTTGTAGAAAATGCTGTTAGTGGACGACTTTCTTTTTCTAATTCTATCTGATGAAAAGAACTAGCTAAATCTATTGTAGAAAAATATTTTGCTCGACCTAATTCATCTAAAATATCTTCGATATTAGGCAGTGGAAATTTATCTTGAATAATTTTTTTATTTAATTGCCTAAAATCTACTACCAATCGCCAATCTGGTTTTTCTGTATTAGACTTTTTCTTAACTACTAATAAGGGTAAGTTATATGGACTAGTGGAGTGTTCAATTGTGTAATTTTTCAATAATTTTTGTACTTGTCTCATTATTTCATCTTTTTGTGATTGTGGTAATCTATAATTTTTTTTATGTATACTGGATCATTATCTGTTACTCTAATTTTTTGTTTGTAAAAATTGTTAGCAGAAAGGTTATCACCTTTTAAGTAAAAAATGTCATATTCTTTACAAATATTTTTGATTGATTCCAAAGCATCGGTGTCTACGTTATTAAATTTCAGTTCCTCAAATAACTGTGTTATTCTATGACTAACCTGAGTGTCGTATTTATTTACAGCTGTTTTACAAATTTCGTAATCTGAGAGCGGTTGTGTTTGCAGTTTTAAATTGTCTATTACGACATCATTACAAGTCGTATTAATTAATCTAATATGAGGTATGCCAAATTTTGAAACTAATGTGTTAGCAATAAATATTCCTTTTTTTATTTCTTGATTTAAAATTAAACTGCCTTCAGAAAAATATCTGTCTATAGGACATACAATCTCTGTCCTAGCAGGTATCTCAATTTTGTTAGTGTAAGGTAATTTAATTTTTAAAAGAATAACGTGTCCCTCGTGTTTAAAAAATATACTTCAAGTCTAAGTATTATAATCTATTTTACAGTTATATTTTGACAAAAAAATCTCTACCTATTATACCATCTGTTACAATTGGAAAATCACCACTTACTAAATGAAATTCGTGTGTTAATTTATTTTGCTTATTAATATATATGGTTGTAAAATTATATCTATAGCAGCTTGGCACAGCCACTCTCTTTTCAGCGTTACAGGACACCAAGTCTACCTTCTACCGCCATTTTCTCCGCAACACGTACATGTACCGTTGCCGCCATCGTCTCATTTGGCTTACGCCTAGGCTCACTGACCTTAATTGATTCCTTCCCGACCTCAGGAGCAAGACGGCAAAGTGCCTCCAGCACATCATCTTTCTTGGTCAGAGCATCTAGACCATTTATATGTACAGTAACGTTGTTTTTCAATTCTTCTGCCATTCTAGTCTCGAGTCCTTCAGACGTCTGCAGTTTACCTCTGATGGCCTCTATTTGTGCGTCTTTCTTATCAGTAATGATGAGAACGTCTCTTTCCCTAGTGCTCCTTATTTTCCTTATTATGGAGCTTGCCTCATCCTTCCCAACCACATCTTTAATTTTTGATAGGGTTTCCTTATACCCCTCTTTGGCAGATACAACTAGGGGGGCGTATGTACCTCTCTCTTTTTTACTGATCTCCGTCGGTCGCTTCACCCTGGTATCTTCTTTGTAGATATTGACCACCCTGTCACTGCCATGAAATACATATTCGACTAGCTTGCGACACTCTTCGACGCCCTGTCCAGGAGGTAGGCTCAGCGCAATGGTTTTGTCTCCCACCATTTCTTCCCTCAGGTCAACCATTCTCTCCCACAAAGATCTCTCAGTGTCCTCAGCCATCAACTTCACCACTTTTTTCTTTCTGCCGCTTTCACCCCCCTTGGAACGAACCTTCGTGGTCTGTTCAAAGACTTCGATCTGCTCCTTAGTCGCAAACAGCTCCGGAAATTTTTCCTTAAAATCTTTTTGCACCTGGGATTTTTCCTCCATGTTGCTGTCGAATACTACGGCCTGGACCTCCTCGCTATCTCCGAACTTTTGACCCCTTATCACCATCGTGTTTTTGTAGATACCTTCTACCCATTCTTTCTCCTTTACCTCCTCCCAATATTCCCAAGTGGCGACGTCTCCCAGCTCAGTCTGGAGGTTTTCAATGGCTTCTGTCTGCGTTGCAAACTCTCTGGTTTTTGGCTTGTCAGTTTGGACATCCACATCGTACTTGGGTGTCTCTGCGGTAACCCATCTGTGTTGTTGTAGCCAGTCTGCTACCGACTGCCTTCAGAGGAAGTCCATCCCTCTTCTAAATTTAGTTGAGATCTCTTTGATCTCCTTCTTGGTGTTAGGATTTTCGGTTATTATTTTCTCGAGTTTGCCACTTAGCTTTTTTAACGCCTCCAGGCTTTCAAGGATGACAAAAGCAATGGGGTCTTCCACCTTCCTCATGGCCTCGACCTCTTGTTCAGCAGCTGAGAAATAGGTGTCTCCGATTTTCCTCTTTTTGCCCTCATTGAAAGAGCTAGAGCGCCGATGCTGCTGGCTCAGCACTCTCGTGGGTCGTGCCCTCTGTAGCTCGTCAGGCGTGATGGTTATGGTAGCTACACGTTCCCCTTGTCTACGCGACCTGCTCCTCTGCCTCGTCCATCTCCAGCGGTTGGGCCATCTACTCTGGGAGATCTGTACTCTATCCCCTCCATCATGAAGAAGACACAGGCGTACCACACGCGCACACACTCACCCGCGCCACTTGCGGCACTACCCGACCAACTGCTAGCCCAAAACCAACCGCACTACCAGCACAGCAGAGAGAACCAGACGACCGACCTCCCCACTTCCTCACAGCATTTTTTACCTGTTCGCACTATTGTCTAAACGGGTAGCGCGTATACTCACAAGCGTTCCCACTCCGCGTGAACCAAAATAGTCGACCCCACGTGGGAACCAAAATGGCCAACCACCACGATGGAACCAAAATGGCCGAACCCACAAGAGAGGCGAACCAAAATGGCCGACTTCCTGACCTAACCTAAAAGCACGTGCTTTCTAGTTTTCGCCAAATAACTCCCGAAAAAGGCAACCGATTTTGTTGCCTTTTTACACACGCGTACAGGAGGCCTTTATAAAGCCGTCTTAAACTTTGTAGCTCGATCATACTAGTTTTAACCGCACAAAACTACGCACAAAGTTAACACCCAAGAGAAGTCTTCTACGTCTCAACCTAACCTCCCAACCTAACCTAACCCAACCTTTTTTTTTTGGAGGGGAGGGGGGAAATCCATCATGGAGACCAGTGCTTGATGTCCATCGCAACTGGTACTGCCGGACTCGTACCGGCTAAAACCCCTCCCGAACCGGAGACCATGGAATGGAATCACCTTTACGGTATGCTTCACTCCATGGCCTCGCTAGCTATATCTACAATTCACCCCTTTCCTGTTGCGTTCTCTCGTCACTTTGTTTTTGACTCATTATTCTGTCAAGACAAGTTTTGCTAGCTTTTCCCAGTTGTTTTTACTTGCCAGTATGGCGTTTATCATGTTTGTCTCATTTAAGGGCTCTCCAACCTCAATTTCAGTCACAGACCTCCATTGTACCCATCTCTCACACGCAAACATTGTATGGGCTTCCGTGTCTGTCTGACCACAATACATACATAGATCATCCCTAGCCTTTTTGATTTTGTGGGTGTACTTTCTAAAACATCCATGGCCGGTTAGTATTTGAGACATGTTGAAGTTTATGTCTCCATGTTTTCTCTTAACCCATGTTCTAATATCAGGAATAAGCGCCCTTGTCCAGGTGCCTTTTTCGACGGCCTCCCATTCCTCTTGCCACTTACCAATCATCTCTTCCCAGACCTGGCTACGAAATTCGTTGGTCAATTGGCCTCCCTCGAATAATCGTCTTCTTTCCCACGCCAATAGATGAATAGGGGGTGTCGAGGCTACCACCGCGGCTGCTTCGTATGATACTGTTCTATATGCACAGCATATCCTCAGTAGCAGCTTTCTCTGCGTCTTCAGCAACGATCTTCTGTAGCTTTCCACGTGCATTACTCTTTCCCAAACAGAGGCCCCATACAGCATTATCGAATGTGCGACTACACATAACACCTTTCTTCTTTTCTCCCTGGGCCCTCCAATATTTGGCATCAGCTTGGCGAAAGCACTTGCCTTCACCGCGGCTTTTTCCGTCGCCCATCTTATATGCGGTCCCAGTGATAGTGCCGAGTCAATCACAACTCCCAGGTATCGGAGCCTCTTCCCGGACTGAATTTCTCTATCCTCTCACTTTCCCTCCCCGTCTAACCCCCTCAACAGCACTGCCTTGGTCTTTTCCGGAACCAGGACTAGATTATGGGATTTAATCCATTCTGCTAACCGCCTTAGCATGCAGTTTGCCTTCCATACCAGCTCTTCTCTATCTCTGTCTCTTACCAGCAAGGCTAGGTCATCTGCGAAGCCAATGACCTCCGTGCTCTCCATAGTGGGGATTCTGCCCTTGCGGCACCCACAGAATATCCTCCGCGTCTCATCACGTTCCACTCTAATGAACCTGTCTGTCATGTAGTCATTCAATATGTTCACCAGGTACCCTGATATATCTTTCTCTATAAGGGCACTTTCTATGTGAGACCATCTCACCGAGTTGAATGCATTTTTAATATCCAGGGTAACCAACAGGCACCATTCCCTAGGATTTGCCCTATTCGCATCCTTAGCCACTCGCAGCACATCGTTTACGGCCAGAATAGTGAAATATCCCTTTCTAAAACCATGCTGGTTCTCAGAAAATCCTCCTTTCTCCTCTATTTCCACCTCCAGTCTTTTCCTGGTGAGGTGCTCATACAGCTTAGCGGACGTATCTATCAGGCAGATGGGCCTAAATCCTGCCGCTTCCGCTATTTCCTTCCTCGGCTTTTCGATGAGACACAGTTTAGCTGTCTTCCACTCTATTGGGAACTCTTGTTTGCCCAGGAGATCGTTATACACCATGCGCACCCCCTCAGGCCTCCTCTCTACTGCCAGTTTAATGGCTTCCGCAGGGATGCCATCTGTTCCTGGCGCCTTTTTATTTTTGAGCTTCCCAGCAGCTTCCCTAATCTCACTCGCGGAGAATTCTATGATATCCCCGGTGTCCTTTTTACGCCAGGTCCTTATCGGAACTTCTGGGAACAATTTCCCCACTTCCCTTAGTTTATCCTCTCTTGATATCTTCAAGGATGGAGGTTTCAGGCCCATCATTTTTGTAACAATCTTGTACCCCTCACCGAAGACATCATCGTCGATGTTTTTACACACATTGTCCCACGCTCTTCTTTTTGCCTTACTGATGGGGATTTTTACTTCTGCCCCTCCCTATACCTTTTTCCCCTCCTTTTCCTCTCTCCATCATGAGCGATTGCCCCCCAATGGAGCCAGCCCCTCACCCTCGGGTACCCTAATAGCTCGGGACTGGAAGAAAACAAGAGGAGCGTAGGGCTGCAAACAGATAGGAAGTCAAAGACAACAGGAGACTCGCCCAAGATGAGGCGAAGAAAAGCGAGACTCAAGAACGCAGACACCCTCGAAGGAGAAAAGATAAGTGGAGTTTAGAAGGAAATAAGAACTAGTCTGGAAAAAAGGTGGAAGTACAGCTAAGATACTGGCATCGCCCTTGGATTCATCGGGTGTACTCTTACTGAGCCCCCCGACGACGACAACGTAACAGCACAGCGGGGGGAACCTAACCTTTTTTTTTCGCTGCCTGGAGGGAAAATCCATCATGGACACTCGGCACTTTGTTCTAGCGTGGCCGAGTAGTGCTGGACTCCTACCGGCTAAAACTCCTCCTATACCGCTAACCCCCCCCCCCCGGAACTACCAGAAATTGGTTTACGTCGGGAGTGGTCAGCTTCTGTCTTTGGTTACACCCCGAGCTTGTTGCATCTCTCTTGTCGCTATCCTAGCGCATCCCTCAACTCCCTCTTCTTCCTCCACATAATGATGAGGATCTTCCCCAAAGTGCCCTCCCACAGGGCCATGCTTGTCAGAGCCAATTCTACGATATTTTCCGGAGTTACCTCCACGCCCGTTACCATCACCATCTCTTCTCTGTCTCTCACCCACCTTGGGCACACAAAAACCGTGTATTCTGGAGTATCGCTCTCCCCGCAGTACATGCACTCGTCACTGGGCCTCTTTCCAATTTTCTTCAAATAGCTCCCGAAGCTACCGTGCTCCGTCAGGAACTGCGTGATGTAGTACGTTATTACGCCGTGTGCCCTTCCAATCCAGCTTTGGATGCTGGCCACCACCCTCCTGGTCCACCTGCCCTTCGCATAATTATCATACTCTCTCTGTCATATCAACAACGTTCTTTCTCTCTCATCCTTCCTTAGTACTTCCACCTCACCTTCTCCTTCATACATCCTCTTCCTCTCCTCCACTAACAGGTGGATTGGTATCACCCCTGCTACCACTAAGACCGCTTCTGTTGCCACGGTTCTGTAAGCTAGGGCAATCCTGCCCCATACAATTCCTCAGGCACAAGCATCGTGTTCTGGAAAATGTTTTCGTCCCATATCTTATCTCTCACCTCCAGCCATTCCTCAAATGTTTTAACTTCATCCAGCTCCATTAATATACTATCCCACTCCGTAGGCGTTTGTGTAGCATACTCTCGGACCCTCTTCTGTTACGTCTGTACATCCACATCGTATTTCGGGACGTCCGCTTCCACAAACTTATGGGCATTAAACCATTCAGTTACTGATTGCCTCTTGAGTACCTCCATACTCCTTCTAATTTTGGCCGAGATCTCTTTTATCTCCCGCTTTGTATTTGGATTATCTTCGATATTCTTATCCAACTCAGCGCTCCTTAGCCCTTCCATGGCCTCCAGTATTACAAAGACTATTGGGTCTTCTACTTTATTTACAGCTTCCACGTCTCTTCCACTCTCTGAGAATGAGGTGTCAACCACCTTTCTCTTTTTCCCCTCCGACAAGGAGAAAGATCTTCGATGCTGTGATTTCAATTTCGCCGGTATTGCTTTCTTCGGCTCATCCATCGACATATCGATCATGACGATATTTCTCTTTTCTTTCGAGCCTTCTCCTTTCTGCCCAGTAGCTCTATCGACCTTCCCAGCCTGGACTTCCGCCGGGCAAGCCGATTGGACTAACGCCTTGGTGCTCCCCCCATAACCGTCGGAGCGACCTGCCGCAGCAGGGTGGGATTCCCGGTTACCCGGACCCACCTGAGGACTTATTTCCCTCGACGTCATTTCTCCATGACGGTCGGGCACCGCCTCCAGCAGTGTTCGGGGGAGACACACAACTCCCACCAGGCGCGTCCCCGGGTGGCGGATAGGGGAAGCTCATGGGCACCACAATCCAGTGGTGTCTGAGGGCAGGTGGGAAATAAAATACCACCCGCGGATCAACAGAATAGAACGGGAGGGATTGCCTCCTTAAGAAGTCCGTCGTCCGCTGGCGTAAATAGTGGCGGGACCGAGCACGACACGCTGGGTCATGGAGAAACCTAACCTAATCTAACCTTTTTTTTTTGTTTTTCGCTAATCTTGACGAAGATTTAAATAGTAGGGAGAGATATATTTTGTAAAATAGAGGAGGGGAAACCTTCAAAAGGGATCCTGCACGAAGCTCTTTCCAGTGTGCAGGATACTGTTGGATTTCTACCAACTAAAACCCCTCCCCGAAACTTGGCACTCTCTGGTGGGATCGTTTAAAGAAAACATTGCATCGCCAGAGAAATGCACACTCCCATTCACCTAATTCTCCTCTCTTCCTCTTCTTTTTTTTTCATAACTCTAACAACGTAGCTGTCGATCAACTCCCAATTCTCCTTGCTATGTATCATCCGTGGTACTAAATTCTCAATAGTCAGCGGCGTGTCAAACCAATCCTCGACAACCCGTCTCTCCACTACCCACCGAGGGTAGTGTAATAATGTATGCTCCGGGGTGTCCTCGCAATAATGGCATATGTCACTGTTCATCTTTCCTATCTTTTTTAAGTACGATTTAAAGGAGCCATGGCCACTCAGAATCTGAGTGAGGTGATAATTCAGCACACCATGTCCTCTCTCCGCCCATGCTCTAATGTTACGTATCAGCCGGTACGTCCAGCGCCCTTTTTCACTGGCCTCCCACTCACTCTGCCACCTATTAAACGACTTATTCCGTTCTGACATCTTCGCCTCCTTCGGCAGGAGCTCACTTTCGTACATATTCTTCCTTTCCTGGGCCAATATATGGATCGGCATGACCGCCGCCAAGACCGCCGCCGCTTCCCCAGACACCGTTCTATAGCCAAGGCAGACCCTCAGGAGCATCTTTCTCTGTACCGAGATCAAAGTCTTCTTGTACGATTTCGCCGCCATAGCTCCAGCCCAGATTGGTGCCCCGTAGAGGATTATTGACTGGGCCACCGCGCACAGTATCCTTCGCTGATTCTCTCCAAATCCACCAAAATTTGGTATCAGTTTACATAAAGCGTTTGAGCTTTTCTGCGCTTTTGCCGCTGCAGTTCTTATATGTGGTCCAAAGGACACTCCTGAGTCGAGTTGCACTCCCAGGTATTTGATAACGATCGAGGAGTAGGTCCTGCCCCTTCACCCTCCTCCTCGCCCGGTGCTGGGGTTACCCCCCCCCCCTGCACGTTGGGTTTATACTTCTGTGGCTCCATCATATGAATCCCACGCGACGGGAACAACTAAATGTCACCCCCCGACAGTGGTCCCATATCGGGGGGAAGGCTAAATTCTGCGGGGTGCGCCTGGTGCCCCGCAGGTTTGAACGAGTCTCTCTCGGTTATTTTATAGAGGTTTACTCCTCGCAGGCCGGCCAGTAAAGGCAAGCCCCCCGGTCCCAGATCCCACACAACATGCGCAGCGGTGCTATTTTTTTCTTTTCCACTGTGGTCGTTGAAGTGTGGTCCAGGATTACGGTGTTAATCGGACTAGTGGCACAGCTGCCCGTGACTCGGATTGACCTCGGGTGCGTTAGTTCCCGTTACTACCACCTCACGGTGGTAGGTCCTGAGGTTTGAGCTGTCCTTTGTTTTCATCGCTCACTCTCAGCCTGTTCAGCATGGGAAGCCCTACCAGGGGTCACTTGCGAGACCCCCACCGGCATAGCCTGAAAGATCATCGCGACTACTTAAGCCCCTCCACCACGACAAGGTCTCACAGCTCCTTGGAGGGGAACCTAACCTAACCTAACCTAACCTTTTTTTTTTCGCTGGTGTTGACGATATGTAAGTTAAATATCAAGTGGGGAAAGTGATAATGGAGGAGGGAAAACCTTCAAAAGGATCCCTACACGAAGTCTTTCCAGTGTGTAGGGGACTGTGGGATTTTTACCGCACTAAAACCCCTCCTCGTTTGTACATTCTCTATCCAGCAAAACTCCAGCGCTGGGACTACGGGTGCCCATATAACTTCAGCGCTGGGAGAGAGCTTCTTTAATCTTCCTCGTTATTTCCCACTCTGGGTCTGAGTCTTTTTTCGCTCCTTTCGTTCTGTTCCTTGGTAGACATAACGTACACAATAAATTTCCCTATTCTATTCCAATTTACCTTTGAGCTTAACATCAGTGGGATCATGCTACTTGTACCTATATCTGCACCGAGCTCCAAGTTTAGCACTGTTCGTGCTCTCGACCATCTTTCGCAGTTAAAAAGGGTATGTTCTGGCGGGTCTCTCTCTGCGCAATAGCTGCATCTATCGTCACTAGTCCTTTTGTTTCCAGAGGTGCCTTCCTCGTTCCGTCTTCTTCCTTCAGACAACGGCCTATAGAATTCCACACATATTTCAGACTTGTGAAAAATGAACTCCACCATCTTATAGGCTATATTCCACGGAACACATTCAGGTCTTGGTATGGCCACTCTTCCGCGCTGGTACTTCTCCATGAAAGTTTTTAGGTTAACCAGAAAGTCGAACAACTTATTCTCATCCTTTGCCTCTCCCAGATAGAGGTATTTAACCTGATCGGCATTTCCAGTTTGGTCGTCTGCGATTACTCTGTAGCTCATAAGTAACGCCACACAGCTGCCTGGACCACCCACAGGTATATCCCTTGCCTCCGGGTATCTATCCAGAATCATTTTCTGTATGCCTGAGGGCTCCTGGGAGTCTTCCGAGGATTTAATAAGGACAAGGTCACAGTTTCTCTCAGCATTCAGAGGGTTTCCTGTTTTAAGCTTCGTGTTCTGGAATAAGTCCTCATCCCACTTCAGAGTCCTGATATGGGAGAAATCCACGTAGTTCTCCTTATTTGCCAGATAGTCTGCTATTCTGCCTCTATTTACATTTACTTCGACGTCCTCCTTGGTCTGTCGCTTCAGGTTCTCCACTAACTCCTTGAGAGCTTTGTTCTCCCTTATCAGTACACTTTCCTCTACTTTTTCTTCCAGAGTTTGGTGCCTTTCTTTAAGTAGTTCCAGCTCTATCCTCAGCTTCTCGTTTTCTCTCAAGCATTCATCGTGTGTTTGTCTCTCACCATACTCTGCCTGTGTTCCCATGTTACCAGCTTGAGTCGTACTCTGTCTGTCTCATGTTCGGGGGGGGGTGCGTGCTAGCGATCTTCTCTTGTTACCATACAGAAATACATTCTCTCTGTCAGTGTCCACTCCCTCCATACTTCCAGTATTAGAGACCATCGCCATGGTCTGAATTTCCCTCATGGGCGACATGCAGTCGCTTGCTTTCCGCCGTTCGCTTTCACCAATATCCAAATCTGGAGCCGAGGCTTGGTGCGCCGCCTCGGAACCTGTCCGTTGTTCATTTTCATAACCAAGGTTGTCATTGTTTTTCTCTGTCCGGGTTATACTTCCTCCGGTCCATTGCAGTCCCACAAGTATGGGACGAACTAAAAACGCCTCCCAGGTGACGCCCATTCCAGGAAGGAGGCAGCAATACTGTAGGGGGAGCCAGGTACCCCACAGGTTTTATCGAGGATCTCTCGGTTCGTTTTATAGAGGTTGTCTCCTCGCAGGCCGGCCAATAAAGGCAAGCCCCCGATCCCAGATCCCACACAACATACACAGCGATGCCATTTTTTTCTTTTCCACTGTGGTCGTTGAAGTGCGGTCCGGGGTTACGGTATTAATCGGACTAGTGGCACAGCTGTACGTAACTCGGATTAACCTCGGGTGCATCAGTTCCCGTTACTACCACCTCGCGGTGTTAGGTCCTGAGGTTTGAGCTGTCCTTAGTTTTCATCACTCACTCTCAGCCTGTTCGGCATGGGTAACCCTGCCAGGGGTCGCTTGCAAGACCCCCGCCGACATAGCCTGAGAGATCATCGCGACTACTTAAGCCCCTCCACCACGACAGGGTCTCACAGCTCTTTGGAGGGGAACCTAACTTAACCTAACCTAACCTTTTTTTATCCCGCCTCCCTCCTCCTCAGCCCTACGGTTTTGGAACTGCCTGTGAAAGGCTTTACTTCAAAACCGGAGAGCTAACAGTTTCCGTCTAACTATACACATAACTACTATAATAATACTACATAATAGCTAAGTCATAATAAAAAAAAAACAGTAAATGTGCAACAAAACAAGCAATAAATAAACGTAAAGCGAATAAGCAACAAACAAACAATAAATAAATAGCAATAGCCAGAATACAAACAATTATGCAATAAGCAATACATAAAACCAAAAATAAGCATATAGCAAATATAAAACTTCAACTCAATCTCCTCACCTCTTTCCTCTTTTCTTTATATTCTCTTTCGAGGTTCTCTAAAGCCTTCCTACTTATGGCTTCTCCTGCCGCCCTGGCTCTTGTCAGTTTTCTTCTTCGTTCCACCGCTTTTTGTCTTGCACTCGCGATTTCCTCTGTCTACCAATATACATCTCTTCCCTGCCTGTCTCTTTTTACCCACATTACTGCTTTATCGCTACACCCCTTCAATGCCTCCATGTAGTCCCCGATGCTCTTGTTCCCATCCGCCAGAACACGATCCGCTCTAATAAGCTCCCTGAACTTATCCTTCAGAAAGCCCTTCTTCTCGTAATGGTTGCGCTTCCTTTTCGTCCCGATATCCGTCGTAATGACCGTCTTTATGTAATTATGTTCACTCATGGATTCCTCATCCAACACTTCCCATCCTGTCACTTGCCCTGCTAGGTCCTCACCTACCATAGTTAGGTCGATGAAAGACTGGGTTGTCCCTCTTTGGAATGTAGGTTTATCCCCCCTGTTCAGCACTACCATTTCTAGGGCATTTACCCATTCCCCTACTATTAATAATAATAATAAGGACTTTATTTCTTTTCCGATTCACATTACACAAAATTTACAGAATATTACATATAAGATAAATACAGGTACATGAATCTGGAAAAAAAATGCCGAGGATCAGCTGATCATGCGAACATGATCTCTGTTATTAATCTTAAGCACTAACTAATTATACAATAACTAATAATTGAGAGGTATAGCGAATATTACATTGTAGAGATATTAGTATATATACACGGAGAAAAGAGAAGGAGAGCACTACGGTAAAATAAATAAACGAGAGAACAGTTACTGTTTAGCATTGTCCAACAATTTCTTTTTTAGAGCTCTTTTGAAAGCATATAAGGTTAGGGATTTTATAGATTTAGGCAAGTTATTATATATTTTCGTTATCTGATAGGTAAACGAACATTTAAATAATTCAGTACGTCGAGCAGGGGGAGACAACCTGCCTCTGAATCTTACATTGATATTATGGACATCACTTCTAAATGATATCTTATTATATAAATATGTCGGGGCTTTACCTGTAATTATTTTATGAAACAAGCAAGCAGCATGCAGCAGCCGCCTGTTAGCCATATTAAGCCACCCAAGCTCTTTGAGTTTATAAGAAATATTTTGCCTTTTCCTAATTCCAAATATTAACCGAAGACATGCGTTCTGAACTACTTGAATTCTTCTAGCATCTTCAAAGTCGATACAAGGTCCATAAATTGTATCACTGAAATTGAATTTCGACAAGACTAAAGATTCACATAACAAGGTTTTAACTTTCTTACTGATATAGTGCCTATTGTTATATAACATTTTTAAGTTTTCATATGCATTAGGTTGGGTCAATGACTAATCCTAAGTTTCTAGTACTGCTCACAGGTAAAATTTCTTCATCACCAAACTTAATTTTTATGCGTTGGGTAAAATCTAAGCGTGCTTTTCTAGGGCCAAACACTAAAACGAATGTTTTTTTTGGATTAATGCTTAAGCTGTGGTCTTTTGACCATTTTACTATGCTGGATATGTCCTCATTTATATCTAGTAAAGCTAAATCGCAATCTTTCGGTGAAAATGAATAATAGATTTGGGTGTCGTCTGCGTATAAATGGAGTTTACATTTATGAATTACTTTTTGTATTGTAGATGTGTACAACATAAATATTAAAGGACCTACAATCGAGCCCTGTGCCACACCTGAACATAATTCAAGAGGAGTAGATACTTCTTCACCAATTTTGACACTTTGATATCTATTATGAAAATAGCTACGAAAAAATTTAATGGATTCTTTGCTAAAACCAAGATAATTAAGCACAGCAAAAAGAGTCTCATAATTTAAGGTATCAAATGCTTTTGAAAAATCAATGAGTGCCAAGACTGTTAATTTGCTTTCATCTATACTTCTCAAAATGTCATCAACAATATTTAATAATGCAGTTTCACAACTATGAAGAGGCCTAAATCCTGACTGATACTGTGGGACAATATTTAATTTTTCCACATGGGCCCGAATTTGTAAATCCACCACCCTTTCTAAAATTTTTGATAAGATCGGTAAAATACTGATAGGGCGCAAGTCTTTATATTCTTGGGGATTATTAACTTTCGGGATCGGTCTTACAAGAGCCAGTTTCCATGCATCCGGAAAAACATTTTGTGTGAGACATATATTGACGATATGAGTCAAATAGGGCACAATAAAGGGGCAACAATACAATAACATTTTGATATTTAATCCGTCATGACCTTGAGAAGCAGTTTTAATTTTATATAAATACCTTTGCACATCATCTTCAGAGACAGTACAGAAATTAAAAGGATTTATATTTTCTCTAAAGGTATTATTCAGATAATAATTGATCATGTCTTGATCTCCGGACAAATTTGGAACACAAGTGCAATAATACTTATTGAGATCATTAACATTACTTAAATGAGCAGGAATATTAACATCAGATTTCCGTGAATTTAGTTTCAGTTTTTTCCATACTGTATTTATACCATCTAACCTTAATTTATACTCTAGATAAGCTCTCTTTTCGTGTCTGCAAACTAAGGTGGTATAATTACGCAACATTTTATAGTAGTTATAGTGATTTTCATTTCTACTGCGTTTCCATCGATTTTGAGCTTTATTTCGAAGTGAAATAAGGAGCCGAACATTATCAGTAACCCAAGGATTATAGTTTTTTGTGACCTTTATTGTTCTTAAAGGAGCATGTAAGTTAAAAAGTTGTAAAAGATTGTCATTAATAAAAGATAACTTATCATTTACATCATCTAAATCAAAAATAACTTCGAATGGTATTGTTTTTAATTGTAACAAAAATTCATTATTGTTAAAGGTTTTGAAGTTTCGAATAGTTTTATATTCCGGTTTACTTTTGTGAGTGGATGTTAAAATACAATATGTTAACTCATGATCAGACATATGAGCGAGAGAAAGTACATTGACTGAATGAATCAGTTCTTCATTGGTAGTCAAAATTAGGTCGAGTAAAGTGGCTGACGTAGGGGTAATTCTGGTTGGGGAATTAATTAGTTGATGCAAATTGAGGGTTTCAAAAAAAGAATTAAGTTTTTGAGAGACTGCAGTATCAGAGAGCATATCAACATTAAAATCGCCAAGGCAAAATACTTCATTACAACTAAGAAGTAAGTTAGCAAAATTACCTTCAAATGTTTCAACGAATTCATTGATACGGAAATCAGGAGGCCTATACAGGACACCTACCGCAAACTGATGCTTTTTTATTTTGTTATTTATAGTGACCCATAGTTGTTCCACATTATGATCAGAGGCAACAATTGTAAATGGAATGGAATCTTTAATATACATACTTACACCACCTCCTCTGCCCAGCCTTCTGTCGTTCCTTGTTCCCCTGCTAGTCCCCTGCTATTAGGATCCTCTGCCCCTTTCCCCTGATGTCGTCCTGGACATCGCTCAAAAAAGTCTCATAATCTTCATCAGTGGCGTTGGGCGATATATAAACACTATATATAACAGATCTTTCGTCCGTATCCATGCGAAACCTCGGCCGCTTCCCCATTCGTTCACCCTCAGATTCGAGTTATTAACTATCGCAGCATTTCCCAGTTTATCCGCGTACCAAGACTGTCGTTTTAACAAGGATTTGTTAGGCTCGCTAATTACTATTAAGTCTGCCTCCTCTTTTACCGCTGTCTGTGATAGTGTGTCATGTGTCACTCTCCTCCTATCAACATTTATCTGTAGGATGTTAGTCATATTTTATCGGGGGACTCTCCCTTCTTCCTCAGTTCTTGTATCGATTTCTTAAGAATTGGGCAGCTTGTAGACTCTGCCTTATGCCCGCTGACTTTGCATAAATAGCAGGCAGCCTCGTTTTTACAGTCCCTTTTAAGGTGCCCTTTTTCACCGCAGTTGTGGCACACTTCCCCTTCACCCTTGCATGCCTTGGCTTCATGCCCCACTCTCTTACACAGGTAACATCTTCCTGGGGATACGACTCTCCATCGGGTCCATCCCTTCCCCACCTTTTTCCTTTTGATTAACTCAATAGCTAAACCTATTGGCAATAGCAAAAACGCGTGCTTATTTCCCGTCTTGTTTTCCCTATCATTGATCCTAATTGTGCCTAGTTCTCCCAGCTCCCCATTTAACTCCTCATTGAGAACCGACCGAATCTCCGTTTCCGTAACTGTCATGTCCAGACCACGGAGAATAAGTGTTCTTTTCCTCGTTCTGGCTCTGATTTCTGCTACGTTCTTTAGGTTGTCCTCCAGTGACCTCCTAAAGTTGTCCCTCACTGTGTTGTTCTCCCCTCGGATCTTAACCCGAACCTGAGCACCAACTGTCTTCTCTACCTGGTTTACCGTTACTCAGTTAGGGTCCACTTTCCTCCTCATCTTCCTCACGACCTCCTCATACGAGGTGCCTGGTGCGGGGTTCAGTGTATACACCTCCACCTTACTCCGGTCCTCCCTTTGGAAGTTCCCTGGGCTCCGAGTCCTAGTCCTGCGCGCATCTTTTAACCAAAGGCCAACTCTATAAGGCTCCTTCGTGAAAACAACCTCCAGCATTTTCCTTATCCTTCCGTCTAGATCCCCAGACGAAAGAAAGATCATTTCCTTTGTGTCTTTCATCGCACTAATGTCCCTGATCTTGGTCAACGTATTCATGAGGCTTGCTACTGCATTCTCGCTTGTTTCTAAGTTATGCCTGAGTACATGCAGAACTTTAACCGAGACATTTTGCGTGTCCCCTTCATCGCTTATTAGCCCGCTTTGTATCTTCTTGCTAACTAGTTTCCCCAGTGGAATGTCGAAGGCTTGATCTTCCCTTACGTATTCCGTAAAGTTTTCCCTCGCCTTTTTCATAATGCCCGTATCTAGTTCGTCCTGGTTATTAAATAACCAGACGTGGTCACTTTATTTAAATCGACCAATCTCTTTGTTCTCAATTATTTTGACCTTGAGTATCTAGCAGCTTCATTGCCTCCTCCACGTTCCAGGGGCTAGCTAGTCTCTCAATCCGCTCCCTGACCCCCAGCATTTCCTCTCTAGTATTTTGCTCTTCTGTCTGGGTGCCCACCTCTCTCCCCTTCTTAGGTGCAACGTGCGGAGTATCGACCCGCGGGCTATCCGTGTTGCATATCAGCTCCTGTAACTCTTTATTCATTAGGCCGCTAACAATGTTGCTCAACGCCCTTATCTTGTCTTTAATTTTGACCTTTGTATTATTTTCCTCCACTAATCTTCTTAGATTCCTAGTCTCTATATCTACATCCCCGCACAGTCTCTTTACTTTAGCCCTGAGTGTTAATGCACCGTCCGTTCTGGGTCTGTCCTCTGATTCTGCCTTTGGAGCACCATGCTAGGCCTCTCCTCCCTCTTCCTTTTTACAGTCTTCTCCCTCTTCAACCATGACTCTCTCGCTGTCTCCCAGCATTCTACTGGCTCCAGAGAATGAGCCCCGCCTTTGAGGCGGCGTGCGCGCCAGTTTATGCCTGCTCTCTATCTTTCCTGGCTGTTCGTTTGCGCTCTTCTCCGTCACGCCCTACAAATCCGGAGCCGAGGCTCGGTGAGCCGCCTCGGGTCCCACTCTTTGTCCATATCCATCGCCAAGGTCGTCATTTTTTTTCTCCGTTCGGATAATTGATTTGCCCAGGTCCACACTTGTTCCACGAGTCGAGACGAACTAAACACGCCTCCCTAGGTAACGCCCATTCCAGGGAGGGAGCAGCAATATTGTGGGGGGCGCCAGGTACCCCACAAGTTTTATCGACGATCTCTCGGTTCGTTTTATAGAGGTTGTCTCCTCGCAGGCCGGCCGGTAAAGGCAAGCCCCCCGGTCCCAGATCCCACAAAACATGCGCAGCGGTGCCATTTTTTTCTTTTTCACTGTGGTTGTTGAAGTGTGGTCCAGGGTTACGGTATTAATCGGACTAGTGGCACAGCTGTCCGTGACTCGGATAGACCTCGGGTGCGTCAGTTCCCGTTACTACCCCCTCGCGGTGTTAACTTAACTTAACTTAACTTAACTTGACTTGACTTGACTTGACTTGACTTGACTTGACTTGACTTGACTTGACTTGACTTGACTTGACTTAACCTAACCTAACCTTTTTCTTTTTTTTTTTGGAGGGGAAATCCATCATGGAGGCCCAGCGCTTGATGTTGTCTATCGCGACTGGGTACTGTCGGACCGACCAAAACCCCCCCCTCAGTACAGTACAGTACAACTCTGTCGGAACTGCTTACGGCATTACTTCGACAGAGAAGACCGGAACCTCATCCTCCCCCTGTAACTGAATATCCTCGTGTATCACACACGCCCACCCAACCTTTCCTCTTCAAACTTCCTTTTGACTATTTCCCCTATCACAGCTCCTATGATGTTCCACTCCTCCTCACTTCTTAACATCCTTACCACAATATTGTCTGGGGTTAGGACCTCCTCTACTTGTAAGAACAAATTCGCTCTGAGCACCTCCCACCTGTCGCACTCTAAGACTGTGTGCTCCACCGAGTCCACCAACCCACAGTACACGCAGTTGGGATCTTCAACCCTACGGAATTTGTACAAATACTCCCTGAAGCACCCATGCCCTGATAGGAACTGCGACAGGTAGTGGTCCACCTCCCCAAATTTCCTATCCACCCACCTCCTCACATCAGGGATCAACCTCCTCGTCCAGGAAGCTACTAGCAGCTCGTTTGCCCACCTATCCTGCCATTTCTCCATGGTCATACTCCTGCTCTCCGTATGAGGCAATTCCGGGCTATCCCATCTTCTCGACACCTCCTCGATTTTGAGGTCCACCGGAACATCGCCCGCCATGACCTGCAACGCCAGCGTAGACACCGTCCTATAAGCCCTGGTAATTTTAATGTCTAGCTTCCTCTGTATGCGTGCAAGCCTGTCCCTGTAGGTCTTGTATCGCATCGCCTCACCCCAGACCGGAGCCGCGTACAACAGGTTGGAGTACGCCACCGCTGCTAGTAGCTTCCGTTTCACCATACTAGGTCCTCCAATATTGGGCAGAAGACCACTTAACGCCCTAACGGTCCCATTCACCTTCCTCTCGATGTTTTCTATATGGTCCATCCACCTCATGTTGCGGCCAAACATCACGCCCAGGTATTTGGCGCTCTCTGCCGATGTCACTGGGTTGCCCTCCACATTTAAATGTAAGCTTCTCAGCTTCCTCCTTCCCACCAAGATCACAGCCTCCGTCTTTTCAGCCGCCAGTTGGAGACCCCTTCCACCCATCCACTCGCTTATCAACCGCATAGCCGCCCCAAAGTCCCTGTTAATCTCCTCTTCCCCTTTGCCGCTGACAACCAGAGCCAGATCATCTGCATACCCGACTACACTTACTGTCCTGGGAAAGGGCAGGTTTAACACATCGTCATAGTATATATTCCACAGCGTTGGACCTAATACCGACCCCTGTAGTACACCCATCCGCATATGCAGATGCTGTCCTTCCTCCAACCAGATAATCCTATCCTCCAGGTAACTTTTAACCATCTCCACCAAGTATGGACTCACTCCCTTCCTAGCCATGGCATCGATCAGCAGATTCCACCTTGCCGTGTTGAATGCATTACGCACGTCAAGCGTAGCCAACACACACAGTTCTCTACGGGCATATGCCCCGCTGTTCACCCAAGTGGCTATTCCCTTGACCCTAGACATCGCATCCAGCGTACTCTTCCCCTTGGTGAATCCATACTGGAAATGCGATAGGCACCCCGCTGCTATGATCTCCCCCTGGATTCTCTCATTTAGGAGTCTCTCCAAGATCTTTCCCAGGGCATTCAGTAGGCATATCGGCCTATAGGCCGGCTCCTCTTCCCCTCTCTTCCTGTCTTTCTCAATTAGGACCAGATTGGCCTCTTTCCAGATTCTTGGGAAGCGCTGCTCCTTCAAGAGCCCATTATACATCTCCAACGCCTGGTCTGCGGCTACCTCTGTCACCATCCTCACGAACTCCACAGAAAGTCCATCCGGTCCCGGAGCTTTCTTTTTGTAAAACCTCCCCACAGCATTTTCTAGTTCTTCCAGAGTGAATGGAGGGATTTGAGCTTCATCTACCTCCAATCTACCCCATCTTATCTCCTCCGCTTCTGGAAACAATTCTCTGGCGACTCTAAGCCTTACGTCTGCCTGCAGGCATGGGCGGCTTTGATACCCCAGTCTTTTGGTGGCTATTTTGTAAGCCTGTCCCCAAATATCACCCTCCAACTCGTTAACCAGCTCTCTCCAGCATCTCTGTTTGGACTTAGCTATCTCCTTTTTTAGCAGCTTACGGTGTTCTTTGTATATATCCCATAGCCTCTCTATTTCCTCTCTATCTCCCCTCCTTCTAGCCCTGGACAACACTCTCCTGGCTCCAAGACAGTCCCTCCTCTTATCGGAGATCTCCTCCGTCCACCAATATTTCCCATTTTTTCCTTTTTTACGCCCGCGCCGTTTTGGGAATACCTCGTCACAAATCTCTTTTAACTTGTCCACAAACTCACGGCAATTTATCGCTCTCCCTCCACCACCATTGCGGACCCATTCCGTCACCACCTCCTTTGCCCTGCCCATTAGTTCAGGCTTAAACAGCCATCCCCCACTACGTTCTGTGGGCCTCGCATCTTCCGTCCTATCACCACCCGAACTCACATTAAACAGGATGCTCCTGTGTAAACTGAGGTTTTCATCCTTGTCTATTCTCCAGTTCCCTATTCTACTCCAAATCCTTGGATCGCAGGCCGTGACATCCAAATGGGAAATACTAGCTCCCCTAACAAAGGTGGGGGTTCCATCGTTGAGCACCTCCAGATCAGCTTCCTCGAGAAACTCCTCCATCAGTGCCCCCCTCGGACACACCGTTGGTGAACCCCACCTGGGAGATTTCGCGTTAAAGTCCCCCATAACTATAGCCCTCCCTACAGAGTCTCTCCTAATAATGTCACTCAGGGAAGTCAGATATTCATCGAATGCTTCCCTCTCCCTGTTCGGACTGAAGTAACATCCGATTAGCAGCAAGTCTCCCGTAGTCATCCACACAAATCCTTGACCCCTTCCAGTCCTTCCTACCTTCACCCTGTCACTCCTCACCCACAGAGCCACGTCCCCCCGCACGTCAACTAGCCACCGCCTGTTACCCACGTGTCTAACATTAGGTTCAGCCACCACTACAATGTCTAGAACACTTTCCGCAATTTTATGCTCTAAAAGATCTGTAGCTCCCTTATCCCTCCCCAAGTTTGTATGTAAAACGGCAAGAGTCTGCTGACCCCTGCCGCTACCATTACCGTTACGGGCCATCACTCGCCTATCGGCGTTTATCCGTGTTCTACTGGGCATTTTGGAATCTATTTACTCCGCCCCTCCCTGCGTTCTCCCCTCCTACTGTCACCAGCTTTTTAAACTGGGGACATCTTATAGAGTCTCCTCTATGCCCCATCTCCTTACACGTCAAGCAGAATTCTTCGCCCCTACACTCCTGCGCCTTGTGTCCTTCTTCGCCACACCTAACCTAACCTAACCTAACCTTTTTTTTTTTTTTTGGAGGGGGAGGGGAAATCCATCATGGAGACCAGTGCTTGCTGTCAATCGCAACTGGTACTGCCGGACTCATACCGGCTAAAAACCCCTCCCGTACCGGAGACCATGGAATGCAATCACCTCAACGGTATGCTTCACTCAATGGCCCCGCTAGCTACATCTACATTTCACCCCTTTCTTGCTGCGTTCTCTCGTCAGTTTGTTTCTGACACATTATTTTGTCCATAAGTTTGGCTATTTTATCCCAATTGCTTTTACTTCCCAACATGACGTTTATTATATTTGTCTCGTTTAGAGGCTCTCCCACCTCAATTTCGGTCTCCAACCTCCATCTTTCCCATCTCTCACACGCAAACATTGTGTGGCCTGCCGTGTCCGTCTGTCCGCAATACATGCACAACTCATCCCTAGCCTTTTTGATCTTATGGGTGTAGTTCCTGAAACATCCATGGCCGGTTAGTATTTGGGACATGTTAAAATTTATGTCCCCGTGTTTTCTCTTCACCCAAGTTCTAATGACAGGGATAAGCGCCCTTGTCCAGGTACCTTTCTCAGCTACCTCCCATTCCTCTTGCCACTTGCCAATCATCTCCTCCCAAACGTGGCTTCGAAATTCGTTGGTAAGTTGACCTCCCTCAAATAATCGTCTCCTTTCCCACGCCAACAGGTGAATAGGGGGTGTCGAAGCTACCACCGCAGCTGCTTCATATGATACTGTTCTGTATGAACAGCATATCCTCAGCAGCAGCTTTCTCTGCGTCTTCAGCAGCGATCTTCTATAGCTCGCCACGTTCAAAGCTCTTTCCCAAACAGGGGCCCCGTACAACATTATCGAATGTGCAACAGCAGCTCCTTTTCTTTTCCCTGGGCCCTCCAATGTTTGGCATCAGCTTGGCCAGCGCACTTGCCTTCACCGCAGCTTTTTCCTCCGCCCATCTTATATGCGGTCCCAGTGATAGTCCCGAGTCAATCACGACTCCCAAATATCGCAGTCTCTTCCCGGACTGAATCTCCCTATCCTCTACCACAATCGTGACTTCACCTCCTCGTCTAGCCCCCCTCATCAGCACTGCCTCGGTCTTTTCCGGAGCCAGGACAAGATCATGGGAGTTAATCCAATCTGCTAGCCGGCTTAGCATAGAGTTTGCCTTACGTACCAGCTCTTCTCTATCCCTGTCTCTCACTAATAAGGCTAGGTCGTCCGCGAAGCCAATGACTTCCGTGCCCTCCATAGTAGGGATTCTGAGGATCCCGTCATACGCCACGTTCCACAGCGTGGGTCCGAGTACTGACCCTTGCGGCACTCCACAAAAGATCCTCCGAATCTCCTCGCGTTCCACTGTGATGAACCTATCTGTCATATAATTGTTTAAAATATTCACCAGATACCCTGATATACCCTTCTCAATAAGTGTACTTTCTATGTGAGACCATCTAACGGAGTTAAATGCATTTTTTATGTCCAGGGTAACTAGCAGGCACCATTCCCTGGGATTCGCCCTGTTCGCGTCCTTAGCCACTCGCAACACCTCATTTACAGCCAGAATAGTGGAGTGCCCCTTTCTGAAGCCATGCTGGTTCTCTGCAAATCCTCCATTTTGCTCTATCTCCACCTCCAGTCTCTTTCTGATGAGGTGCTCGTATAGCTTAGCAGACGAGTCTATCAGGCAGATAGGCCTATATCCTGCCGCTTCCGCTATTACCTTCCTCGGCTTTTCGATGAGGCATAGTTTGGCTGTCTTCCACTCTATTGGGAACTATTGTTTAAACAGGAGATCATTATAAGCCCTGCACACCCCCTCAGGTTTCCTCTCTACTGCCAGTTTAATAGCTTCCGCAGGGATGCCATCCGGTCCTGGCGCCTTTTTGTTTTTTAGCTTCCCAGCAGCTTCCCTAATCTCACTCACGGAAAATTCTTCAATGTCCCCCGTGTCCTTCCTACGCCAGGTCCTTATCGGAACCTCTGGGAACAGTCTCCCCACTTCTCTTAATTTGTCCTCGATCGACTTCAAGGATGGAGGTTTCAAGCCCATCATTTTTGTGGCAATCTTATACCCCTCGCCGAAAACATCATCATCAATGCTTTTACATACATTTTCCCATGCCCTTCTTTTTGCCTTGCTGATGGCTATTTTCAGCTCCTTTTTTGCAGTTTTTAGCTCCTCCTCCAATGAGGTGATTTCACGCTGGTCTGAATCTAGCTCTGCTCTCCTTTTGCCTATTGCCACCCCTCTGAGCTCAGAGATGCCCTCCTCCCACCAATACGGAATGACCCCATTAGTTGTTCTCACTTTAGGCGTTGCCTCCTTATATATATCACCTACTTTCCTCACAAATGCGCTGTAGTTTATCGGCTCTCCCTCCACCATCCTCGCATCTATAAGATCACCAAACTTTGTCCCATTTATGGCACCATAAGTCCATCTATTATTCGTTCTCTCCTTGTCCCCCACCACAAAGAAAATATACTTATGTGGACTCAGGGGTTCCTCCTCCAATACCTCCCATGAGTTGGCGTGACTCGCTATCTCGCCCGAAACTGCAGTGAGATCTATCACTGATCCAGTGCCTCTTCTCTCAAAAGTCCATTTGCCCGTTTCGTTTAACACTGTCAGGTCGAGTGAGGCGAAGGCCTCCTGCAAAATGACCCCCCTCTGATCCTCGACTCCAGGTCCACCCCACTCTGAGGCTTGTAACGAACCTATTTTATTTTATTTTGCTCACACTGTACTTTAATTGTTTGGCGCACGCGGTACCTGAAATTGCTTAGCGTATCGCGATTTTTGCACACGACACTACCCGCCGTTCTATATAAAAGCCGGCGAAATTGCCTTTACCGGCAGTGCTTAGCAGGCTCTTTCCGCGGCACTCAACCCTCCTTTACCCCAGGGTGTTTAGCAGGTAACTTCCGCGGCACCCTACCTTCCTCTGGGTATCCTGAGCGTTTAGCAGGTAATCTCCGCGGCGCTCCAGGTCTTGCCCGTATCCCGCCGACTCCGAGCGTTTAGCAGGTAATCTCCGCGGCGCTCGAGGTCTTGCCCGTATTCCGTCTTCCGTCGACTCCGAGCGTTTAGCAGGCCCTCTCCGCGGCGCTCGAGGTCTAACCCGTATTCCGTCGACTCCGAGTATTTAGCGGGTATTATTCCGCGGTACTCGACGTCGTCTCCGTGGTCTTCGACACTGGGTGTTTAGCAGGCTCTTTCCGCGACACTCAGCGTCTGCACCGTACATTCCTTACCGCCCTCTTTGTTAATTTACTATTTTGTATTATTATTTCAGGACCTATTTTATTTTGTTGGGGAATTATTATTAGTATTATTTGTTTACAGGGTGACATTTTATTTTATGAAATAAATATTTTATTTTCATTACCGAGTCTTGTAATATTCCTGAACCTTGGACATAACTTCTCCACCGAGTGAACCCGGACTGATTAAAGTGGTTGTACTAGTTCGGCATCTGCGACCGAACCTCAAAAGTACGTCACAGGCTTTGGCATTGAAGTCGCCAGTGATAATGACGTTCTTATTTATGCTGCTGCCTCACCACCTCCATCATAATCTCCTGCACGGTTTTTTCAAACAGCTCCTTTGCAATATTTGGGGAAATGTAGCAGCTATACAATACAAAGCCGCTTGTCCTGACCCACACAAAACCTCTACCCCCGCCCGACTCCAGGAAATGCGGACCATTTCCGGTAGCCCTTATCGATGCATCGTTTCTTGAGTCATTAAACCACCCAGATTTTTTGGTATATGCAAAATTTGGTTCGCTCACCACTAAATAGTCTGCCCTATAATTAGCTGCTGTAGCAACGGCTAGATCCATAGCCGCTGCGCTCCTATTGGCGTTTATCTGTAAGAAATGCGCTTTATAAATTGGGGTTTTAGGGATCATTGTTAGATCCTTCCAGGGTCCTCCTCCCTTTATCAGTCTCTTTGATTCTCTTCCTCATGACATCACAATTGCTCGACTCTGCTACATGCCCTTCTTGTTTGCAATCAATGCAATATGGTTCACCGCTGCAGTCTTTCATTCTGTGCCCCATCTTTCCACATCTCCAGCATTCTTCCCTCCTATCCGGGCCCTCGCACTTTGTCGCCAAATGACCTTGCTCGCGACATCTAAAGCATCTGCTTACAAGAATCTTTGGCCTGACTGCACAAGAGGTCCAGCCCACCTTGATCTTCCCAATCCTACACAGTTTATTACCCAGGCTACGTGGTAATACGAGGACCGCTGTCTTGTTCCCGTTCGATCTCAACAGGTTTATTTCTATTTCCTCCGTGGATTGAATCGGGATGCTTAGCTGTTCAGCTATCTCCCCTCTGAATTCGTCCTGGGTGACTGCTGGATCTATGTTGTATATGAACACAGTCATCCTCTCATCTTTCTTTACGATTTTTGTTTCTTTCATCTTCTCCTCAACCTCCTTTGTTAATACCTTAACCTTTTCTAGGCCACCCTTTACCGTGACCAGTATGTCACCCTTCGCGGTTTTCCTGGTGTTTTTGATCTCAACATCAATTTTACCAATATCTATCTTACTTCTCATCTCAGTTAAGACGTCCGCATACCTTCTGTCCCCGGTCTTGATGACCAGCCCATCATTACGTTTCCCAGGTTTTTTTGGGTCCCCAAGCTCCTCCTGCTTACCCGTCTCTCTAACTATCCCAGAGATCGATACTATCGTAACTGTCACCGCATTCTCTACCAAAACTCCTTCCACCAACTTGCGTATCTCACTTTTGTTTATACCAGCTTGAGTAACTAAGCTCACTTTTCCTCTGTTTTTTATCTTCATTTCTTCGGCCCATTTTTTTACCATGTTGAACGTATCCAGGTTTTTCCACTCACCCTCTCCCACTGCGTCCACTGGCAATATATACGTGTATTTATTATCATCTTTTATTTCTTCCTCTCTGTCCAGAACTATCCTGTTACACCGAGCCCCATAAGATAGTTGCCCAGCCTTCAGACCCCTCTTTCGTAACTCCCTTGTTACCTTACATGTCTTTTCCGCTTGACTTATTAGCTTTTCGCCTTCTTCATCCATGTTGGAAAGGATCGCCATGTCATCCGTCATTTCCTCAAAATTGGCTACTTTTTTTCCAATTTCCGTTTTTTGGTATGCGTCTTTTGGCCATTTCTCAGCTATAAGACTTTAGACTTCCTCGTAACCAGGTTTCCTGTTCACTATCTCACGTATCTGCTCCGCACTCTTGCCACCTCTTTCCCCCATGGTGGAGTCACTTCTGCCAGCAGTACCCACTTTTTGCAGTAGCTCCCAATTTTGGTTCGAGAGCACTATACTTATAAGGCTTCTTAGTTTGGAAGCAATTTCTTTTATCTCTTCTTGGTATTACGTTCCTTTGTCCATTCTGCTAATTTTCTGACTTCCCCATCCACTTCTTTGATGGACTTTCTTAGGACTTTGGCCATCCTCTCCTCACTACTCACTAGCTCCTGGCTTTTCTGCTGAGCTTGCTCCTCTCCAACCCTTTTCCTTTTGACCGACCTGGCTTCGTCCTCGTCCCAGGTCAGGTCCATAGTCCCAATATTTGGGGAAGTGGGTGCAGAGGTCGATACCCCTTGACCCATCTTCAGCTTCAACAGCTTCATTGAGCTCAACCGCTTCTCGACTTCCTGGTCCATAGCAGCTCTCCACTCTTTGCCCGCACTCACTCCCACAGAGCTGCCTTGGGCTCTATCAGACGACCCTAAGCGCTCCATGACCGCACCTAATCTAACCTTTTTTTTTTTTTAAACCCTCCTCCCTCCTCCTCAGTACCCTTATTTCAGGAACCACCTTAAAAGGCATAACATCCAAAATGAGAGTACTGATCGTTACCGTGTCTGTTTTTATTGACAACAAAAACAAAAATAAACTAATAAATAAATATATGCTATGTATAAATAAAAAGATCTATGAAATGGAGCAAAACAAAGTAAAAATAAATTAAGAAGTCTAGGTGCAGCGGTACATAGTAAGCGGGGTGTATATGTAAGCAAAAGCAAAAAAAAAGAGAAAATTAATAAGTAATACAGACAAAAAAAAACAAAAAACAGTGTATAGCTAAAATGTATATAAAATAACGGGCAAAAAATATAAATAAGCATATGTAAAACAGAGTATAAAAAATAAAAAACGGAGTGTACATCAATAAATAGGTATACATAAAAGTAACAAATAAATAAATAAATAAATAAATAAATAAATAAATAAATAACAGTAATTTAAGAACGGACAGTCAAATAAAAAAAAACAGGCACAAATCTAAGTTTCGAAACAAAGCTATATAATACTAACTATGCTATACTATACTCTCGTCACATATTAACTCCGCGGCGTTCCTCCTCTCCTCGCGCCTGCAGGTTCCTTTCCTCGACTTCCTTGATCTTCATGATTTTTGCAACATACATCCTTACGTTTTCCCAGTTATTTCTACTACTGAGCATCACTTGTATAACATTGTCGGGGGTTATTTCTGTTCCGACAGCTATCTCTAGCTGCCGCCTTTCCCTCTCCCATCTCTGGCATTCGAAGACAGTGTGCTCTGCCGTGTCTTCGTCTGCCCTGCAGCTAGCACACTCTTCGCCTTGGCTCTTTCCAATTTTATGTGTATACTTCCTAAAGATACCATGTCCTGTTAGGACCTGCGTCAAGTAGTAATCTACGTCCCCATGCTTCCTCTTCTTCCAATCAGCTGCTACAGGTATCAATCTCTTCGTCCACACTCCCTTCGTACTGTCTTCCCATTCGACTTGCCATTTCCTCTCAACCTCTTCCCTTACTTCCTTCTTGTCCCTGTTCGTTAAATATATCTCCCTCCTTTCCTCTGCCAACAGATTTACCGGCAACAGTCCTGCCACAACCACGGCTGCCTCGTAGGACACCGTTCTGTATGCCCTGCATACCCTTAGGGCCATTTTCCTCTGCACTCTCCGCAGAACCTTCCGATATGAGGCTACCCCCATAGCTTCTGCCCAGACCTCAGCACCGTATAACATGGTCGCCTGTGCCGCGTGCGTAAGCATCATCCGCTTACTACCTCCTGGTCCTCCTATATTCGGCAGTATCCTCGTAAGGGCCATTATAGTTCTATCCGCCTTCATGGCTAAATTTTTGATATTCGGCCCAAAAGTGCCCGAACTGTCCACCACTACTCCCAGATAGTTGCCCACTTTTTTGGACTCGATTTCCACCTCCCTCAATCGCACCTTAAAGTCCTTTGACCATCTGGTGTATTTTAGGCACATTGTTTCAGTTTTGGCCGGTGCCACGGCGAGGCCATGCATCCCCATCCAGTGATTACCACTTCCAGAGCCTCATTCATGCGATGTACCACCTCTTCAAAATCTCCATGACATCCTATAACTACTAGATCGTCTGCATAGGCCACTAGGTTAATTCCCTCTGGCATTCTACTCTCTAAAATTCCATTATACATCACGTTCCACAGGGTTGGGCCAAGCACTGACCCCTGCGGAACTCCTATATTGACCTTCCTTACTTTATCCTGCCCGTATATTATCTCCCTGTCACACAGGTAATCTTTGATAACCTCCACGATCGCCGGTTCAATACTCTTTCGCTGCAGCGCCGTAACAATGCATCTCCACCCCGCAGAGTTAAATGCATTCTTGACGTCCACCATTGTTATCACGCACCATTTCCTTACCTCCGCCCGGTGTGCAGCCTTAGCAATATCCAGCACCCGGGTTATCGCGTCGACCGTAGATCTTCCTTTCCGGAAGCCATACTGGTCCTCCGCCAGCAGGCCCCTCCTTTCCAATTCACTCCCTAGTCTGCGATTTATCAGGTGTTCATACACTTTCCCCAGTGTATTTATTAAGCATAACGGCCTATATTCCCTATCTTTCCCTGCTTTCATAGGCTTCTCTATCAGGACCAATTTTGCCTTCTTCCAGATTCTAGGGAATCTAGATTCCTCGTACAGGCGGTTCATAACTCTCAGAACCCTGTCTCCCGCTATCCGTATCACAACCTTGACCGCTTCTGGCGGGATCCCATCTATCCCTGGGGCTTTCTTGTTCTTTAGCCGCTTTGCTGCCGCCTCCAGCTCCTCCCTAGTGAAAAGTTCTGTACTTCCCACCTGGGTTCTTTCCCACCTAACCTCATCCGCCCTCGGGAATAATTTTTCAACCCAGCACTCCTTGTCTTGCGGGTTCAGCATCAGCGGTGGATGCAGCTTCCCCAAACTCTTGGTAGCCAGTACATACGCCTGACCAAAAGGATCCTCTTCGAGCTCCCCAACTAGTTTTATCCAACAATCCTTCTTACTACGCCTGATGCTGTGCCTCAACTCTCTTTTCGCCTGGTCATACTCCTCCTTTGTCTGGTCAGTATCAGGGTGTCCCTCCGGGTTTCTCCTCCTGCTTCTGGTGACCTTTCTCCTTTTTTTAACCACCTCTCTCCTTAGGTCGGCAATATCGTTGGTCCACCAATACGGTGCTCTGCCGTATACCGTCCTCACTTTATCTGTTGTTCTCTGATATGCCTTCCTCAGGTCATATGTCAACCCCTCCGGCGTTTCGTCCAACCCTATTTCACTAACTCTTTTCAATTCATTCCCTAGTTTTACATCATCAACTTGCCCAAAAACCCATCTCTCCTTTGGTCTTATATTCCCAGCGTTTTCCACGCTGAATACTATATATCTGTGCGGGCTATACGAATACTTTTCCTCCATTACTTTCCAGTTTCTTATTTTATAACTAAATCCACCAGAGGCAGCAGTGACATCTATCACTGAACTCGAGTTCCCCCTTACAAACGTTGGAACCCCACCCACATTCATGGGATAGATATCTAGGGTATATAGCATCGTACTGAAGATGTATCCCCTCTCATCTTCCTCGCCAGACCCCCACATTTCCGATTTCGCATTGAAATCGCCAGCAAGTATTATATTGCTAACTTCGTCCTTTTTTATGTCGTCCACTAAGTTCCTCACGTAATTATCAAAAGTATCGATATCCACATTTGGTGATATATAGCAGCTGTACATTTTATAATCTTCAATCTGGGCCCAGACATACCCATCTCCACTACCAGCTCTGGTTATCTCGCTTCTCCCTGTAACACCTATCGCCGCATCCTTCTTATTGTCGTTAAATCATTTGGCATGTCCAACCGTTGCCTTATGCGGCTCTCACTAACCAGCAGATAGTTCGCTTTGACTTCCGCAGCTGTGACCATTGCTAGGTCCATGGCAGCTGCGCACCTATTCGCATTTATCTGTAAAAAGGTAATCATTGGACCTTACTAGGTAAGGTCCTCCCCCTTCGTCTAGCTTCAAATAAGGCCTTCCGGAACTTGCCACAGCTACTACTCCCCATTTTATGCCCCTCCTGGTCGCAGATAGTACATCTAGGATCATTTTTACACCTCTTATGTGTATGATCGTCTCCCCCGCAATTGTAGCATTTCTTGGATCTGTCTGGGCCTTTACATTCTTTTGCCTTGTGGTCAAACTCCCAGCATCTATAACATTTCGGGACTTCCACTCTTTTCTCCGCCACGCAGCTAACTAAGCCTACACCCCCATCGGTCCCGTTGCGAGCAGAGTCTCTACCTTGTCTCGGGGTATCGTCACCGTCGTAGATTTCATTTTGTTCCTTTTATGTCTTAGTTCGCTAACTTTTATATCAGATTCTTTTACGCCTCCAATCTTTTCCTGAACAGCCCTCATAACCTCTTCCTTACTGGCCAGTTCGTCTAGCCCACTAATATGTATTATTCCCTTTTTTTGTGCAAATCCAGCTTCTCTCACGCTTAGGTTTGCTCCCTCCAAGATCTCCCGGAGCCTCCCTAACTCGTTCTCGCTATTTTCAGTGATAATCAAAACGTTCCCCTCCTTTGTGCTTCTAATTCTCTTAATAATTTTTCCAGCCTGCGTTGGCTCTACTGCCCTCTTTACTTCCTTTAACACTCCTTCGTACGTACTTTCTCCCACTTCAGTTACTAGGGCGTAAGTCTTCCTTTCTCTTATTTGCGTATTTTTTCCTGACCCCTCATCTATTTTCCTCCTTTCCTTTTTTCGCGCCCTTCTTTTATACAGTCCTACCCTGCATCCCTTTCCATGGACCGTAGCCTCTATCATCTTTCTGTATACATCCATATCCATATCATCCGGAACGTTAATCGCAACATTATTATCCAAGTTGATTTCTTCCCTCAATGTCCTCAGGACCCCCCAAAGATTCTCCTCCGTCCCGTCCCACCTAAGCCTAATTATCTTCTTAGACTCAGTCTTTTCCCTACCAGCCGACCTAATCTTGGTCGATTGTTCCAGTACCTCCATCTCCTCCTCAGATTCAAAGATATCGGGATATTCCTCCCTCCACCTTTTATCCAAAATTTCCTGCGTTGTACCTGTTCTACATATTATGCATTTTACCTTCTCCTCTGCCCCATACAATTCCTCAGGCACAAGCATCGTGTTCTGGAAAATGTTTTCATCCCATACCTTGTCTCTCACCTCCAGCCATTCCTCAAACGTTTTGACTTCATCCAACTCCATCAATATACTGTCCCACTCCGTAGGCGTCTGTGTAGCACACTCTCGGATCTTCTGTTCCGTCTGCACATCCACATCATATTTCGGAACGTCCGCCTCCACAAATTTATGGGCATTGAGCCATTCAGTTACTGATTGCCTTTTAATTACTTCCATACTCCTTCTAATCTTGGCCGAGATCTCTTTTATCTCACGCTTTGTATTTGGGTTCTCTTCGATCTTCTTTTCTAATTCATCGCTCTGTCTCCTTAGCCCTTCCATGGCCTCTAGTATTAAAAAGACTATTGGGTCCTCTACTTTGTTAATTGCTACCACGTCTCTTCCACTCTCTGAGAATGAGGTGTCAACCACCTTTCTCTTTTTCCCCTCCGAAAAGGAGAAAGATCTCCGATGCTGTGACATCAGTCTCGCCGGTATTACTTTCTTCGGCTCATCCATCGATATATCGATCATGACGATATTCCCTTTCTCTTTCGAGCCTTCTCCTTTCTGCCCAGTAGCTCTATCGACCTTCCCAGCCTGGGCTTCGGCCGGGCAAGCCGATTGGATCAACGTCTTGGTGCTCCCCCCATAACCGTCGGAGCGACCTGTCGTAGCAGGGTGGGATTCCCGGTTACCCGGACCCACCTGGGGACTTTTTTCCCTTGACGTCATTTCTCCCATGACCCAGCGTGTCGTGCTCGGTCCCGCCACTATTTACGCCAGCGGACGGCGGACTTGTTAAGGAGGCAATCCTCCCCGTGCTATCCTGTTGGTCCGCGGGTAGTATTTTATTTTCCACCTGCCCTCAGACACCACTGGGTTGTGGTGCCCATGAGCTTCCCCTATCCGCCACCCGGGGACGCGCCTGGTGGAAGTTACAGGTGTCTCCCCCGAACACCGCTGGCAACGGTGCCCGACCAGGAACCTAACCTAACCTAACCTAACCTAACCTAACCTTTTTTAATCCCACCTCCCTCCTCCTCAGCCCTTCGGTTTTGGAACTACCTGTAACAGGCTTAACATCAAAACCGAAGAGCTGACGGTTTCCGTCTAACTATTACTACACAATAGCTAAGTCAAAGTCAAAATAAATATACAACAATACAAACAACAAATAATAAATAAATAATCTATAAAGCTAATAAGCAGCAAACAAGCGGTAAAACGATAGCAATAGCTACAGCAAACAAACAATCATGTAATAAGCAATAAGCAACAAATAAATAAACAAAACCAATAAACAAGCGCACAGCAAATATAAAAACCTAGCAATAAGCAATAAATAATTAAAAACCAATAAGCAAGCATACATCAAATATACAAAAAGAATAAAAAACTAGCTAGGCTAGGGGTTCACTCCGTCTTCCCTGCCTAGCTGTTCCGCTTCCCTTCTTCTCATGATGCTTTCAACCTTCTTCATAATAATATTCCAATTTCTCTCGTCCTGCAGGGCACATGTGATTATGTTTCCCGCAGTTATCTCGGTCCCCTCTAACTCCGTCCTTAATACCGCTCTTTCCCTCTCTGAGTCGGAGCACTCAAAAATTGCGTGCTCTGCCGTGTCATTTTTAGCCTCGCAGAAGGTGCATCGGGCCGTGTCCTTTTTACCTATTTTATTCACATATGCCCCTAGGCTTCCATGGCCCGTCAAGAACTGCTTAACAAAATAGTTTGTTTCGCCATACTCTCTTTCTCTCCATGCTTTGACATCCTGTATAAGCTTTCTTGTCCACCTTCCTCCTTTGGCCTCGTCAAATTCAGTCTGCCATTTTATATATGTGGCCGTCCTTTCTTCCTTTGCAATGGCTTTTTTATTACCTTCTCTCTCATAAATTCTACTCCTCTCATCGATGAGCAGGTGTATAGGTATTAAATCTGCGATCACCAGGGCAGCATCTGTGGAAACCGTTCTATACGCCCTGGCCGTCCTTAGCGCCATCTTTCTTTGCACCGTCAGCAGTCTTTTCCTGTACCTCTCCACCTCCACCCCTCGTTTCCAAATTGGGGCGGCGTACAGCAGGGTGGAGTCCACCACGTTCGCCAGTACCCTTCTTTTTTTGCCCGACGGTCCCCCTATATTTGGGAGGATTCTTGACAGGGCTGCTGCGGTTCTCTCTGCTTTACGGCATGCTTCCATAATATGTGGACCAAAATTTAGATGTTTGTCCAGCGTGACTCCCAAGTATTTGGAAGTCTTCTGTGGCTCGATTGGAGTCCCCCTGATATTTAATTGCAAGTTCCTTATTTTCTTCATACCCGCGAATACGATGGCATCCGTCTTTTCTGGCGCCAAAGTTAGATGGTGCCTTGTCATCCAACTCTCTATGTTGTTCAGGGTCTCATTTGCCCTTCTCATTAACCCTGTCTCATCCTCGGCCGATGTTATCACCGCGAGGTCGTCCGCGTAAGCGATCAAGGACGTTCGCGGCGGTGTCTCTAACTTAAGAACGTCGTCGTACATCAGGTTCCATAAAGTCGGTCCCAGGATTGAGCCCTGCGGAACCCCTGCGCTCACCTTCATTGTCGTGCGATCCTCCAAGACCACCTCTCGGTCACTAAAATAGTTCTGGATGACATCTTTCAGATGACCATCCATGTCCCTGTCGTTCATCGCCTCCATTATAGCCCTCCAGCTGGCTCACATCGAGCAGGATTAAGGCCGTCCAGTTGTTCGCCCCTCTGCTCTTAATTTCCTTAATCGCCGATTCGACCGCTTCAACGACGACCTACCTTTTCTGAAGCCCCATTGGGCCTCGCTCAAATGGCCTGTCCTTTCTATCTCTTTCTCGACTCTATTCAAAATTACGGCCTCGTAGAGTTTACCCATTGTGTTTAGAAGACATATCGGTCTGTATGAGTCTTCCAGTTGCCCTTATTTTTTCGGCTTTGGTATCAATACCAATTTCGCCGATTTCCACTGGATGGGAAAGTTCTTTCTGCCGAAACAACCATTTAAGAGGCTTGTAACGGCCTCCGTATGTTCCTCAATCAGTATTTTAACGGCCTCCGGGGGGATTCCGTCCATCCCGGGCGCCTTCTTGCTTTTTAATCTGATTCCCGCGTTTTTAACCTCCTCCATCGTGATGGGGATTATGTTTTCTTCGTTTGTTCCCCACCTCTGCCGCTGCAGCTCCTCACCTGCGGGGAAGAGTGCCCTGGCAAATTGAGGAATTCTCTCTTTATCCAGTTCTACTCTGGGAAGCGGGATCTTTAGAGAGCGCATCACTATCTTATAAGCATCTCCCAGATATCTCTTTCCGTGTCCTCACACAATTGTTTCCATATCTTTCTCTTTTCTCGTTGTATCAATCTTTTGACCTCTTTTCTCTTTTCCCTGTATTCGCTCCCCAGGTTCTCTAAAGCCTCCCTGCTTATGGCTTCTCCTGCCGCCCTAGCTCTTGTGAGTTTCCTTCTTTGTTCCATAGCCCTTTGTCTGGCATTCGCAATTTCCTCCGTCCACCAGTATGTATCTCTTCCCTGCCTGTCTATTTTCACCCACATAGCCGACTTATTTTCCTTTGTTTCCCGCAGTTCCTGCAGGCCGTACTATTGTCTTCTTCAGACTTACAATCTTTCCTGAGGTGCCCCAAGTCCCAGCACTTGAAGCACCTTGGGACATCGTATTTCTCCCATACCGGGCACCAATTTAATCCAATTCTGATGCCCTTTTTATCCAATAAAGTATCGGCACCTTTCTTTTCTAATTTAACCATAATAAATCTGTTTCCCCCGGTGGACCCCCTGAATTCCCCGAGGTGCCCTATCTGGTCTGTACCTCCCGTGGACTCTTTTATAATTCCTCTGACTTCCTCTCTGGTTATAAGAGGATCAATGTTTTTAATAAAGAGGGTGGTCATCTCCCCTCCTCTTCTGCTGACTACCGCATCTAACTGGTCTTCTTTGCCTAGGGCCTCTTTGACCTTGTCAGCTATCCCTTCCGTTCCTTTTTTGATCATCACAACTAAATCCCCGTCCCTAGACCTCCTGAGTCCGGAAATCGAGCCCGATGTTTGGGGGTCCTGTACCAGTCTATTTTTCACTGTTCGTAAGATCTCGCTGTAATCCTTTCCCTCTTGTCTTACGACTACAGCTTCCGTCCTGATCCTATCCCTGCCTTTGTCCTTGTTTTTCCCCCCGCGGTCATCCAGGTATAAGACACACTTGTGATCACCGGCATGGAAGATGCACTCGAGCATCTTACCTGTTGTCTCCCCCGTACTATCCTCCTTCGGGGGGTAAAAACCTATCCTTATTCCCTGAAGATCCTTCAGGCTGTCCCTAAATAGGACCAGGCTCTCGAACCAGTCTCTTTTATTTTTTCCTGGATTTAGTTTTGTTATCATGAGCTCGTGGCGTCCCTCTTTTCCCTCCGATCCGACTACCCTAGTTGCCATCACAACTTGGGCAATTTTCCCCTCTATACCTTCCAGCTCTGGGAATCTTCTTCCGAGATCCTCCCTAACCTGTCCGTGTATACCACCTCTGTCTTTTTCTTCGAGGTATACCAGATTGGTATCTTTGCTGGCATCCAGCAGGCTGCCTCGTACCCTCTCCACATGCTCAAAAATTTTTTCGGGCCATTCTAAATGCTCGATGCCCGCAAAATCATCATATTCTTTAACGTTAGCCAGGTGGTCTTTTCTCACCTGCACGGTCATGGCTCCGGTGCAGTCGGTCTGGCAAGCGACCGATACTTGTTTCACGTGCGCCTGGCACGCCTTATCATCGATCGGGACATTCCTCTTGTCACCCTAAGGGTCCCCCTTTCTCCCCATAGTGCCTAGCACTCCCTGGACTTCGTCAGAGACCAATCTGCTTGTCATCGACCTTAGACTGTGCGTTATATCCTTGATCTCCCTTTTCGTATTGGAGTTTTCTTGGACCACCCTCGCAAGGTTCCTTACCTCTTTCTCCACGTTTTTGATCAGCCTCCTGATCGTTATTGCGAGGCGGTCCTCCTCGTCCATATCCTTGTCCTCTCTGTCATCCTTGTATTCCTCCCTCCTCCTCTTTATCGATCTGCCCTTTTCGTCATCCCACGTCAGATCCAAAACTGACAGATTTGGCGACGTTGGCGCGGACGCCGGTCTTCGTTCCGCCTCCTTCAATTCGAGGAACAGATTTTTACATCTGCCCCTCCCTGTGCTTCTCTCCCCTCCAACTCCTGTTTCCAACGTCTCCAACGACGTCGAGGCTCCCCTTACCAGGTTCTTTCCCTGCCCCCCTGGGCTATCTTGTGCGGAACAGACTGATGATAACGGTCGAGAAGTAGGTGCTGTCCCTTCCCCCTCCTCCCCGCCCGGTGCTGGGTTTAACCCCCCCTGCACGTTGGGTTTATAATTTTGGCAACTCTCCATATGAGGTCCCACGAGCTGGGAACAACTAAATGTCACCCCCCGACAGTGGTCCCATATCGGGGGGAAGGCTACCTTCTGCGGGGTGCGCCTGGTGCCCCGCAGGTTTTAGCGAGTCTCTCTCGGTTATTTTATAGAGGTTGTCTCCTCATAGGCCGGCCGGTAAAGGCGAGCCCCCCGGTCCAAGATCCCGCACAACATGCGCAGCGGTGCCATTTTTTTCTTTTCCACTGTGGTCGTTCAAGTGCGGTCCAGGATTACGGTGTTAATCGGACTAGTGGCACAGCTGCCCGTGACTCGGATCGACCTCGGGTGCGTCAGTTCCCGTTACTACCACCTCGCGGTGGTAGGTCCTGAGGTTTGAGCTGTCCTGTTTTCATCGCTCACTCTCAACCTGTCCGGCATGGGAAACCCTACCGGGGGTCACTTGCGGGACCCCCGCCGGCGTAGCCTGAAAGATCATCGCGACTACTCAAGCCCCTCCACCACGACAAGGTCTCACAGCTCCTTGGAGGGGTACCTAACCTAACCTAACCTAACCTAACCTTTTTTTTTTTTTTTTTTGAGGGGAAATCCATCATGGAGACCCAGCGCTTGATGTTGTCTATCGCGACTGGGTACTGTCGGACTTAAACCGACTAAACCCCCCCCCCCTCAGTACAGTACAGTACAACTCTGTCGGAACTGCTTACGGCATTACTTCGACAGAGAAGACCGGAACCTCATCCTCCCCCTGTAACTGAATATCCTCGTGTATCACACACGCCCACCCAACCTTTCCTCTTCAAACTTCCTTTTGACTATTTCCCCTATCACAGCTCCTATGATGTTCCACTCCTCCTCACTTCTTAACATCCTTACCACAATATTGTCTGGGGTTAGGACCTCCTCTACTTGTAAGAACAAATTCGCTCTGAGCACCTCCCACCTGTCGCACTCAAAGACTGTGTGCTCCACCGAGTCCACCAACCCACAGTACACGCAGTTGGGATCTTCAACCCTACGGAATTTGTACAAATACTCCCTGAAGCACCCATGCCCCGATAGGAACTGCGACAGGTAGTGGTCCACCTCCCCAAATTTCCTATCCACCCACCTCCTCACATCAGGGATCAACCTCCTCGTCCTGGGAGCTACCAGCAGCTCGTTTGCCCACCTATCCTGCCATTTCTCCATGGTCATACTCCTGCTCTCCGTATGAGGCAATTCCGGGCTATCCCATCTCCTCGACACCTCCTCGATTTTGAGGTCCACCGGAACATCGCCCGCCATGACCTGCAACGCCAGCGTAGACACCGTCCTATAAGCCCTGGTAATTTTAATGTCTAGCTTCCTCTGTATGCGTGCAAGCCTGTCCCTGTAGGTCTTGTATCGCATCGCCTCACCCCAGACCGGAACCGCATACAACAGGCTGGAGTACGCCACCGCTGCTAGTAGCTTCCGTTTCACCATACTAGGTCCTCCAATATTGGGCAGAAGACCACTTAACGCGCTAACGGTCCCATTCACCTTCCTCTCGATGTTTTCTATATGGTCCATCCACCTCATGTTGCTGCCAAACATCACGCCCAGGTATTTGGCGCTCTCTGCCGATGTCACTGGGTTGCCCTCCACATTTAAATGTAAGCTTCTCAGCTTCCTCCTTCCCACCAAGATCACAGCCTCCGTCTTTTCAGCCGCCAGTTGGAGACCCCTTCCACCCATCCACTCGCTTATCAACCGCATAGCCGCCCCAAAGTCCCTGTTAATCTCCTCTTCCCCTTTGCCGCTGACAACCAGAGCCAGATCATCTGCATACCCGACTACACTTACTGTCCTGGGAAAGGGCAGGTTTAACACATCGTCATAGTATATATTCCACAGCGTTGGACCTAATACCGACCCCTGTGGTACACCCATCCGCATATGCAGATGCTGTCCTTCCTCCAACCAGATAATCCTATCCTCCAGGTAACTTTTAACCATCTCCACCAAGTATGGACTCACTCCCTTCCTAGCCATGGCATCGATCAGCAGATCCCACCTTGCCGTGTTGAATGCATTACGCACGTCAAGCGTAGCCAACACACACAGTTCTCTACGGGCATATGCCCCGCTGTTCACCCAAGTGGCTATTCCCTTGACCCTAGACATCGCATCCAGCGTACTCTTCCCCTTGGTGAATCCATACTGGAAATGCGATAGGCCCCCCGCTGCTATGATCTCCCCCTGGATTCTCTCATTTAGGAGTCTCTCCAGGATCTTTCCCAGGGCATTCAGTAGGCATATCGGCCTATAGGCCGGCTCCTCTTCCCCTCTCTTCCTGTCTTTCTCAATTAGGACCAGATTGGCCTCTTTCCAGATTCTTGGGAAGCGCTGCTCCTTCAAGAGCCCATTATACATCTCCAACGCCTGGTCTGCGGCTACCTCTGTCACCATCCTCACGAACTCCACAGAAAGTCCATCCGGTCCCGGAGCTTTCTTTTTGTAAAATCTCCCCACAGCATTTTCTAGTTCTTACAGAGTGAATGGAGGGATTTGAGCTTCATCTACCTCCAATCTACCCCATCTTATCTCCTCCGCTTCTGGAAACAATTCTCTGGCGACTCTAAGCCTTAACGACTTCCATCAGATCCCCGTTTCTGGTTTTCCTAACCGCAGCCACTGGGATATTCTTTTCCGCAATGTGGACCTTCTCCTTCATCTCCTTGAGGACTTCTACATACTGCCTCCCACCTGTTTGGATCAGTACCTCCGTCGTTCTATTGGGTCTAACTACCCGTCCAACTTGTCGGTCAGCTGCCCCAATAGGCCTAGCACCCCCTGCCCCGGGTGGGCATAATATTCTCACCGACTCTGTTCCTTCGCACAACACAGCCTCGGCTATTTTCCTGATCCAGTTTGTGTCAACTCCCTCGTGAGCACACACACATAACGTTTTCCTCCCGTTCTCTCTCATTTTCACTGCCAGGTACTTCATCATCCTGTGCAGCTGCTCATAGCTTCCCCCTTCCCGTTGAAATTCGCCGAAGGGGAGTGCGTAGGTATATCTAGTTCCCTCCTCTTCTACTTCCTCTCCTTCTAGTATTACCTGTCTACTACACCTACCAAGGACCATCTTTCCCGACTCTAGGCCCTTTCCTATAAGGGCTTTCGCCACATCGCACCTCTTGGACACCTGCTCCACTAGGCTTTCCTTACCCTGGCCTTCCCTTACTACGATGACGGCCACGTCCTCATCCGTGCCCTTCCATCTCGGGAAGCCCACTTCCACTTTAGTATTTCTAAACGCACTCTCCGGCCACACCTCCTTCAGTTGACCCACTATGTCGTCATATTCAGGGTCACCCTTCATCCCGTTCCAGATTGCCTCAATCAATCTCTGCTCTGCTTCCACCTCCTTACTTATTCTCTGAGACCTTACATCCTCAGTTTGCGTAGAGATCTCCCTCGTACTGCCTTTAACCAGTAAATACGTTCCCTCCGTTTGAACTGCCGCCTGAGCTAACTGCTTAGCCTGTTCAGTCTTATCTTCAGTCTTCCCTAACTTTTGCAGCAGCTCCCAGTTTTTAGTGGAACTCGCTGTGGCCATTAGACTTCTCAGCCTAGTGGCGATCTCCTTGATCTCCTTCTTGGTGTTTTTCTCCTTGGCCCAGTCGGATAGTTTTCTAACCTCCGCTTCTGTCCCTAAAGGATTTCATAAAGGCCTTTGCCCGCCTCTCGTCGCTCTCTTCCATATCTGCCTCATAGAAGCTTATATCTGCCCTCTTCCTCTTGATACATCTCTCATCCCCTAGCGAGGCAGTTCTTCCCCTTATGGGAGAGCGCTGCACTGAGCTCCTCCTGCCAAACACCTGCTCCTCATCCATAGTGAGATCGACATCGAGGGATCTTCCCTCACTGCTATCCATAGCACCTAGTCCTGCGTCCTTTCTCGCCATCCCGCACTACGCGACTTGCGATGCAGTTGCCCGCACCACGCGACTCGCGCACTCAATCGATCACTCCCGCGGTTCAGAAACAGTTGGCGGTACTACCCGTCCTCAACTGCCCGAGATACACACACAAAAAGTACCTTAAAGGAACTAGAAGGTCCGCACAGCAAAGAACCAAAATGGCCGCCTCTATGAAGGAACCAAAATGGCCGCTCTTCCCTATAAAGTTGGGTTATCTCCACCACGTGGTCAACACTAGAACGCCGTTTAACACTAAACCGCTCAACAGAATTTGTTGTCTTCTTGCACACTGGTGCAACAGGACTCTACCACCCCCCTTACCAAGTTTGGTGACAAACAAACACCGCAAACTCACGAAAAACTCAGAGAACTTCAGAGACACAGCTAAAACAGGTGTACACCCTAGCTCGTTCCAAACTGAACCTAACCTAACCTAACCTAACCTAACCTTTTTTTTTTCCTAATTTAACCTAACCTAACCTTTTTTTTTTTAAATTCCTCAGCTCGTCCAGTTCAGGAACTACCTTGTCGGTATAGCATCTGAACCGGGCGTCTGACAGTTTCCGTACCTCTAGTACATAATTAAGTAAATAAAATGATCACAATGCGAAGCGGAACTAAATTTCAAAGCAATAACAAAAAGGAAAAAATAAAAATGACTAGAAATCTACTACTACATCCTTTGAGCTTACAATAAAAAAAAAGTGACTAGAGGTTGACTACACTAACTACATAATCTAACTATTGTAAATAACAGACATGCATGTGTAAACTAACTTACAGTTACCAGACTAACACTATTTACATATTGACTAGATTACATCGGCCTCCACCCTCTGTCGTCGCCACTCTTCCTCTTCCTTGATCTTCATGACTTCTTCAATCCATCTGACGACGGCCTGCCAGCTACGCGCATCGCGGAGCATACTCGTGCCCAAACTATCTGGTCTCAGTTCTCCATTTATCCTTCCTTCAATCTCTAATCTATGTTCAGCAAACGCTGGACAGCTGAACAACGAGTGCTCTGGATTGTCCTCCTGCTCCTCGCAATGGTAGCATCTGGCATCCTCCTTCCTCCCAATTCTTTTCCTATACGACCCAAAACTTCCATGACCAGTAAATGCTTGCAACACTCTATAAGTTAAATCCCCGTGCTTCTTACTGGCCCACGTATCTATCCGGGGTATCAAAGTATGGGTCCACCTTCCTTTGCAACTTCCTTCCCATCTCCTTTGCCATTTCTCCATTGTCATATCTCTTCCCGTTCTTCTGTCCCATCCCCCTCGGAACATATCTCTCCTTTCCTCCACTAACAGATCCCACGGGATCGATCCTGCAGTCACTTGCAGAGCCTCCGTCGAGGTGGTTCTGTATGCAGCCGTTATTCTAAGTAAAATCTTCCTTTCCACTCTTTGCACTTCTTCCCGATATTTCTTCACCCGCATTACATCCCCCCAGACCTCCGCTCCATAGAGTAGGGTAGTCTTTGCGGCCTCAGCCACGACTTTCCTCTTCTGAGTACCCGGGCCATCCACTCTTGGCATCAGCCTGCCTAGCTTATGGACTATTCTGCCCACCTTCTGAACTGTCTCCTTTACATGTCTGGCAAACGACCCGTTTTTGTCTATCCAAATACCGAGGTATTTTGCCGCATCTACTACCTCCACCTCTTGTTCTCCTAGTTTCAGATGCAGGTTACTTATTTCCCGTCTGCCAACTGCCACGATTGTATTGGTCTTTTCGACAGCCAACTGTAATTTCATTCCTCCCAGTGTCTCCATTATGATTCTCATGGAATCCACTCTCTCGTCCTCCACGTCCCCACCCTCGCACTCTTGGCCAACTCTACCACCCTCTCTACCGCTTGTACGGTAGACAGCCCTTTCCTGAAGCCATATTGACTGTCGCAAAGCCCTCTTTTCTCACTTATCCACCTCTCTATTCTCCCGGCTATTATTCTCTCCATGAGTTTCCCCATTACGCCCAAGAGGCAAATAGGCCTGTAAACACTTGGGTGCTGCCCCATTTTCCCGGATTTCCTCAACAAAATTAATTTGCCCACTTTCCATTCCTCAGGCAGTGTTCCACTCCTCATCACCCCATCTAGCCCTTCTCTGATGACCTCCGGGACTTCGTTTATCACGTCCTCCCACAACTCTACCGTCAGCCCGTTTCTACCTGGCGCCTTTCTCTTTTTCATCCTAGCTATTGCCTTCCGCATTTCCTCTGACTCTATTCGTGGAATCTCATTTACCTCGATTCCGTCCCAGCTCAAAGGGGGGTGTGCTGGAAACAGAGCATCTATAACCCTATCTTCCTCCTGCCTGTCCAGAGTTTCGGGGCGCGCCATTTTGGTGTTTTTAACCACTAACTCATATGCCTTCCCCCATGGGTTGTCCTCCAATTCCTTGAGTAGCACTCCCCATTTCTCTTTTTTAGCGGCTTTTATCATTTTCTTTACCGTTGCCTTACATCTTTTGTACTCCTCCAGGAGTTCTTCATTATCCTCGATGTTTGCCGCCCTTCTCCTACCTCGTAGCCAAGCACGCCTTGCGCCAATACATTCCTCTCTTGCCCTTGCTATCTCTTCATTCCACCAGTATACGCTCCTTCTTCTCATTCCTTCCCTCCTCGGTGTATTGATTCTCCTGCAGATTTTTTCAACTTCTCCTACTATCTGTTCCATATTCTTCCCCACTAGTCTCATGCTATTTGCTCTGATAGCTTCCTTGAAGTTTTCCTGTTCTCTCCCTTTAAACCTGTAGACCCTCCGCTGCCTCCTTGCTGCATTCCCCGATCTGCTTTCCTTCATCCGGTACCGTATGATCTGGTGGTCGCTTAGGGTTAGCATCTGAGTCACTCTCCAATCTTCTATTCCCATCCTTCCTTCCATGGAGGTCATCGTCAAATCCACAATGGACGATCCGCTACTCCTTACGCACGTAGGCTCTTTCCCCGTGTTGGCCAGGAAAAGACCATTCGCTGCCATCCATTCCTCCATTCTTGTTCCCCTGGTGTTCCTTACACTGTCCCCCCACACCTGCGACCTGCCGTTAAAGTCCCCGGTGACTAACTTTTTCGCGGCTCCAGCTTCCAGCAGACTTCCCGTAAGTCCCCTCAGGATTTCCTCAGCTTCGTCTTCCTCAATATTGGGGGATACATAACAGGAGTATATGTATATACCCTCACATTTCACCCAGACGAACGATCTCCCTTTTCATGTTACTCACTTTCAATTCTCGATTGTTTGCCAGAATCCCCACCGTTTTCTCATCATCCGTTATCCAACCCATCGTCGACTCCATGGTGCCTTTATGAGGTTCGCTCACCAGTAGCATGTCGATATTCTCCTCTACTGCGTGTTGGTTTAATAGATCCATAGCCTTGCAGCCGTTTGCATTCAGCTGCATAAAACTTATTTCCCCTTTATCCCTTCTTAAATATGGTTGGGACGCCGACATGGTTTCGTTTAATCCAGTAATCTTGCATATATATGAAAATAAATAGATAAAAACAAATAAAAGAATAAATAAATGTATATAGGGACGGTCACGCTGTTATATAAACAAAATATCACAGACTTAATATCACAGTCACCAACAGAGCAAATGGCAATCAAGAAGCAGAAGAGCCTCTTTTTTCTGTTGCCTTCCGACTTGTTTTGGCCAAGGCCTTGCGGAATTCGGGACATCTTCCTGATCCCGCTCTATGCCCCTCCGCTTTACAGCTAAGACATATTAACGTATCCTCTTTACACTCTACCTCCTTATGTCCTGTGCCTGCGCATCTCCTGCACCTACCTCCATTATCTTCCTCCTCTTTGCAGTCAACCCTCCTGTGCCCGAACTTCCAGCACTTATAGCACTGGACGACTTCCACCCTTTCTTGCACAGTGCATAAGTTCAGACCTATTCTGATACTTCGCCTTCTTACCAACTCTTTGGCTTTACTATCTTCTAGCTGCACCGTGATAGCCATATTGCCCCCATAGCACGGTCTCATTTTTCCCGTTGTGTCATCTTTGGGGATACCGATTTCATTATTTATCGCCTCCACCACTTCTGCTTCCGTAACCAAGCTGTCCATGTCCCTTATCGTGACTCTGGACACTCTCTTCCTACTCGTCCTACCAGAAATTATACTTCCTCCCTGGCTTAAATTCTTTCGGAGCTCCTCCGCTCCTGCCGTGTCTATTTTATCGATGGCAATCAACATCTGTCCGTTCTTTGCCTCTCTTATCGTTCTGATGCTTCTGGCAGCCTCAGACCCCGCTTTTACCCTAACCTTAAGCTCCTTCACCATGTCACTATAAGTTTTGCCTTCTCTTTCCACCCAGATAACGTCTGTATCTCTTGCCCTTTTCATTTTGAAAGTTTTCTCCTTAGTTCCATTACCTGTCTTGAAAACTCTTTCCTTTATAAATATTTGGCCTTCGATCTCAGTTCCAGCCAATATACATTCGAACATCATTCTTGTTCTTTGCCCTCCCGGGTCAAACATTGGTGGGTACAGGGCTATTCTCCTTCTCTTATTCCTCACCATTTTCTCCTTTATGGCACACAGACTTTCAAACCATGCCTCCGGGTGAATGCCGTTTACCTCGAGATTCAGTATATGGCGTTCATTTAACCTAGGTACTCCCTCGCTAGACTCCAACGTATTTATTACCAATGAAGCCAAGTGGCCATTCAGGTCTGCGATATCTGGGAATCTTTGTATTATGGCTTGCCTGATACCCCCACTTCCTGTTCCGTCCCTGTATTTCTCATCCAGTACAATCAGGTCCGTGTCTCTTTCGGCCTTAACAGGTGATCCGACTACTATCGTTGTACTTTTGTACATTTCCTCGAGCCAGCTCAAAAATTCTACCCTTGAGAACTCTTCGTATGTTTTGAGCTCTCCGTGAGTTTCATCCATGTGTACAGTTTGGCACCCTACCTCTCTATATCTAATATCCTTCGCGGGTTCCCTCTCAGGCACTGGCTGCCCCTCAAACTCTGTTATATTTGCAGCCGTCGATGACACTGCTCGGCCACGTCCCAAATTCTGAAGGAGTTGTTGTGATTGTTTGGACATAATTGTACTAATCAGGCTCTTCAGCTGACTCGAGACCTCTTTTATCTCTCTCTTAGTATTCTTCTCCTTTGCCCACTCTGACAGAGTCCTAATAGCATTGTCCATCTTTATGATAGATCCCCTAATAGAAGTCGCCAGCTTCTCCTCCTTATCCTGTTCAAAATCCTGGTCTTTAGCCTCAGACTCCCTTAAGTCTTCCCTCCTTCTTTTGACCGATCTCACGGCATCCTCGTCAGTCAAATCTTTGTCGCGGGTTTGTTAAACCCTCCTCGAATCTTTTGGGCCCGGAGAAACCGCTAGTTTGCTTCTCCTTTTGAAGGGGTCTACAACCTCCTCCTTTCGACCACTCTTTTCCAGTACCCTTCGCTGTTCATCCTCCATGTTATTGAATGATCCCGGATTTATGGGGGACCTCCCTATCGAGTCCCTCCTCTTGAAGGGATCCTTTTCCCCTCCTTTCCCAACCTCTTTGTCCGTACTTGCCGGACTATTGCTCCTCATGAGTGATTGGCCCCCCCCCCAGAACCGATGGGGCCAGCGTCGACCACCGGGGCTCTCACCCGATCGGAATCGACCGTGAGACTGCAACTCACCTGGGGTGCGAATTCCGTACTTTTGTCACTCATTTTATTTTTTACTAGGGAAGTAAGAAGTTATAGTTGTAAAATGAAAAGCCCCTCTCCCTCGGGTAACCTAATAGTTCGGGGCTAGAAAAAACAAGAGTAGCATAGAGCTGCAGACAGATAGGAAGTTAAAGACGACAGGAGTCCCGCGCAAGATAAGATCAGATTGAAGAAAAGCGAAACTCGGAAATGTAGACACCCTAGAAGGAGAACAGCTAATTAGAGTTTAGACAGAAGTAAGAAATAGTCAGGAAGAAAGTTGGAAATGCAGTTTAGGGTGTTAGAGTGTGCTGCCATTAGCTTCATTTCCACTCTCCTCCTCGGCCGAAGTCAGCTAAGAAAGCTGACAACGCCCTTGGATTCATCTAGTGTACTCTTACTGAGCCCCCAACGACGACAACGTAACAGCACGGCGGGGGGAACCTAACCTAACCTAACCTAACCTTTTTTTTTAATGGGGAGGAGGGGAAACCTTCAAAAGGGACCCAGCACTAGATGTCAATTGCGCTGGGGACTGTGGGATTTCTACCCACTAAAACCCCTCCACACCCCCATCTCTGTTGGAACTGCGTTAGCATTACTTCAACAGAGAGTCTTCTATACTACCCCAACTTGCCTTTCCTCCCCACATTTCCTTCTAATTATGTTGCTTATCACCGTCCCTATTTTTATCCAATTCCCTTCATTGGCCAGCATCCTCTCAGCTACAATTTCGGGTGTCAGCACTTCGTCGATTTCCTCGTAAAATTGCCTTCTCTCTCTACCCCATCTATCACACTCGAAGACAGTGTGCTCGGCAGAGTCCATCTGTCCGCAATAGACACAATTTGGATCCTCCGACCTCTTGAACCTAACAAGGTAGTTCTTAAAACAACCATGTCCCGACAGAAACTGAGTCAGGAAATGGTCGACCTCGCCGAACTTCCTTTCCACCCACCTCCTTACATCTGGTATGAGCCTTCTCGTCCAGGATGCTACCGTCTGTTCCCCTGCCCACCTATCTTGCCACGTGTCCATCGTCCTCCTTCTACTCTCACTGGGGTCCAATTCTGGGTTCTCCCACCTCCTGATAACATCCTCGATTTTTAAGGCAACCGGTATATCGTCGGCCAAGACCTGCAGGGCCATGGTTGATACCGTCCTATAAGCTCTGGTGATCTTTATGTCCAGCTGTCTTTGAATACTCATAATCTTATCTCTGTATCTTTTGTATCTCATAACCTCCCCCCACACCGGCGCCGCATATACAGTCCCTGCTCACTTTATTAGACTCACCGGTTGAATTTTGGTTTACTTGAGGTTTTGAGTTAATGTGAGTTATATTATACAATGTAAGTTAAATTAAATAACGGTTATAACATTTATACACATTTACTGAAGAAAAGAAAGTAATTTTTAACATATTATATAAAGAAAATATCAATATAATTAATATTTTGTTAAGCCTCCTTTTGCCTTTATCAACGCATCCACTCTTCTAGGCATACTATTTATGCAATTAGTGGCAATTTCTTTTAATTTTTCATTGTGGTTCCAATGATAAATTATTCTTTCTATCAACTACACCTTAGTTGTTATATTTTCTTTTGCCAATTCCCTTTTTAAGCACTCCCAGACATTCTCGATAGGATTCATGTCCGGTGAGTTCCCAGGCCACGGCAATAAAGGAATCCTTTCATCTTGTAGGAAGGTTTTAATTTTTTTAGCAGTGTGGCATGGTGCACCATCCTGCATAAAGACCTTACGGTCATTACCAAACCATTCAGCCAGTTGCGGTATCAATTTGGTATGCAAAATATTTTTATATTGATCCTGCCGCATAGTTCCTTCGACAATGTGAAGTCTTCCTACGCCTTTTCCACTAATGACAGACCAGATCATTACGGATGTAGGATGCTTCACCTTTTTTATTACACAATCAGTGTTATATTTTTCTCCTGGACGTCTTCGAACAAACTGGGCCTTATCGTCCATAATTTGAAATGTTGTACCTAACCTAACCTAACCTAACCTAACCACCAGAGCCAGATCATCCGCGTACCCTACAACGTTTACCGCCCCGGGAAGGGGGAGGTTTAAAACTTCATCGTAATAAATGTTCCACAGAGTAGGTCCTAGGACCTTCCATGCATTTGGGAAGCTCAGCTCCCTCAGAGTCGCATTTAATGTCCCCAGTATCTGGGTCGGAGCTGTCGCCACCACCATCCTAATAAACTCCATCAAGTCCCGGGGCTTTTTTACTACTGCACTTCTCGACTGCCCTTTTCAGCTCTTTCATCGGAGGAACTAGTGCATGCCCGACCTCCACCATATTCCATCTTATTGGATCAGTCTCCGGGAATAACGCCCTAACCACTCTCAGCATCTCGCTAACCTCGGGCGGCCTTGGCACCCTATCCTTTTTGTCGCGATCTTATACGCTTGCCCCCAAATATTTCCGTCTAGCTCGCTAACTAGATCTCTCCAGCGCCTCTGCTTTGACCTCATGATGTCCTTTTTCAGGGACTTTCTCCTTTCCTTATACGTTGACCAGTACCTAGCGATCTCAACGTCATTTGCCCTTCTCCTCGCTCTCGTGAGCTTTATGGCATTCTCTCCTCTTTTCAGCAATTTGCTCCGTCCACCAATACTTTCCCTTTTTCTCATACCCTGCTCCTCTCCTTTTGGGGAATATATCATCACAGATACCCTTCAGCCTATCAGTTAGCTCATTGCTATCTACTTCTCTGTCTCCTACGTTTCGTGCCCATTCCTCGATGGCTACCTCTGCTCTCCCGAAGAGGGCTGGTTTAAACACCCAGCCTCCTCCACTTTCACTACTTGGGGGTTCCCTAGTTGCTTCTCTACCCAGTTTCACCTTAAAGTGAATGTTCCTGTGGAGACTCAGGTTTTCCTCTAGGCCCACTTTCCAGTCCAACACCCTATTCCATAGGTCTGGGCTACAGGCCGTTACGTCAAAGTGATACTGGCTGATACCTCTCACGAAAGTAGGAGTTCCATCGTTTAACACCTCCAGGTCTGCTTCCTCAAGGAAATCCTCCATCAGGGCTCCCCTAGTGCATCCACCTGGTGACCCCCATCTAGGGGATTTTGCATTAAAATCCCCCATCAGAATTTTCTTCATCGTAGGGTTGGCCCTGATAATCAACCCCAGGGACGTAAGATACTCATCGAAGTCAACCAGCTCCCTATTTGGGCTGAAATAGCACCCGATAACCATTAAGTCTTCGATGTTCAGCCACACAAAACCTTTTCCCCTGCCAGACCTTGTAACCTTAATCCTGCTATTTCTCACCCATACTGCCACATCCACTCTCTCGTCCACGAACCATCTCCTATCGCACACGTGTCTTACGTTTGGCTCGACCACCACTGCTATGTCTGATTCACTTTCGAAAATCGCATGCTCTAGCAGGTCCGTAGCGCCCTTGTCCCTCCCCAGGTTTGTCTGAAGCACCCGAAATAGTGGTGGGCAAAAAGTATCTATCCGATACAAAAGATCCGATACTTTCCGAAGTTAGAAGTATCCGATACTTTTGATAAATGTATCGAATACTGTATACTGTAGTGTAGACGTAGACAGAGACACTTCCGTTGCATGTGAAAGCTGAAAGCGAAAGGTCAAAGCACAAACCTAGAAAAAATATAGACTGCGTCGGTTCATGATATAGGTCACGTGATAGGTGCCGCGTTTTCTGGGGACCTAAGGTCCAGAAAATGGATATTTTATTTGCTTTATGTTGGCGGTTGTGCAAATATGATGGCTGCATTGCAATCTGAAATTAACTAACTTGCTGTCATTTTAAATGGCATTAAAGAATGTGACAAATCACAGTAAAGAAATTAGCTTCACGCTACAATACAACCAACGTAAATTGGCATAAAAACATAAAAAAGTTTTAGCGATTTTGGGACCTTTAGGGCAGCCATGAATTTGTGGTCGCCGGCAATATGACACTGGCACAGTCTATATTTTTTCTAGGTTTGTGGGTCAAAGGATCGTCGCGCGTTCAGCCGGTTGAGTTATTTGTTTTTTGTTTGTGAAGGCTGCGGAATGCGGATTGTGTCGTTTGGTTTGTAGTGTTTATTAATCTATTATATATATTTATGAATGATAATGTATTTACAAATAACAATTTTAAAAAAATACGTAGCATTAAGAAATAAGTAGGTACCTATTACCTAGATAATTTATTGAAAATTAATATGTAAAATTATTTATTAAATTTAAAAATACGTTAAACTACTCGAATATGCATATTAGCCATATTATATAATTGGCTGTTATACAAAAATAAATATTAACATGCACAACAAAAATATATCTTAGGGGAAAGAACTAAAAAGGTACCTGCATCTAATTTATAAAAATATGTTACAAAATAAAGATTTATAAAAGGTGGTGATTAGCATTTAAAAACACAATCGATTTTACATTTTTTGGTTTCAAACGACTTCGACGTTCCGACACTAATTGTCCAGCTTTAGAGAATACTCTCTCACTTGGAACCGACGTTCCCACTATACTTAAATATTTTTTTGCCAATTTTGACAAAACAGAATATACAGCCTCCCGTGACTTCCACCATGTTAACGGATCATCTCGTCTTCTTAGATTTATTTCTTCGCAATATTGCCGAATTTCTATTATTGCTGACGATGTTTCTGTACCTGATGTATGTTTTAAAGTTTGCATTTTTTTATCAAATATTGCCCAAACTGAATCATCTTCTTTTTCGTTCGAGTCGGAATTATTGGGTGAAACTGTTTTTTCTTGATTGATTTTTCTAAGTACTTGTGATACTTCGTTAATTACCGCGTCTTTAATTTTTGAAAATGCATTGTTGTCACTGAAACCAGTTCCTTTGAAGCGGGGGTCTAAAAATGTTGATTTTGCTAGTGTAGGATTGTATTCTAGACGAGAAAATCTGGTAGATAAACCTCTTAATAGTTCTTCTTTTATTGTTAAACCAACTTCACTTTCAATGTTTTGTAATCCAGTTATATATTGTTTTAGACCTTCTACCATTGGAATTATTTTAGATATGGTAACAGTTTTCTCCGCGCTTAATTCTATTGTAATACTGTTAAATGGTTTTAAAAGCAAACAGAATTCTTGCAAAATTTTCCATTCTTCAGCATTGAGGGAATCTACTGGACTATGTAGTACGCCAATAGCAGCTTCCAAAGAAGTTTGAATTTCACACATCCTTTGGAACATGAAATATGTGGAATTCCATCGTGTAACAACATCATTAATTAACTTTAAATTTTTTTCCGATAACTGGACCTGTAACAAACTTCGCTTTTCTTTAGCCGTGGTACTATGATGGAAATACTCAACAATACGCTTCACTTTTTTATGTATAGGTTGAATTAACTTTATGCCGTCCTGAACAACTAAATTTAAGGTGTGGGCTAAACAAGGAAGATGGGTCCATCCGGTTAATTTTATTGCAGCAGTTATATTTCGTGCGTTATCGGTCACAGCGGTATGTACTTTTTCGGATATATTCCATTCTTGGAGCGTGTTTAATAACTGATTTCTTAAATTTTCTGCGGTGTGTTGATCGGGGAAATGACAACAATCCAACAGAATTGAAATTAACTTCCACTCGTCATTTAAATAATGTACGGTTATGGCCAAATAATTTTCAACAGCTGTGGATGTCCAAGTATCTGTCGTAATCGTCAAATACTCCGAATTTTCTAGTAAATTCTTTACTTTCTGAACAACTTCATCATATGTTTGGGGCAACAACCTGTTGCATAAAGTTTTTCTTGAAGGAAGTTTATAAGCAGGATCAAACTCTTCTAACAATTCTCTGAACCCTTCATCTTCAACAATTGTAAATGGCTGCATGTCTTTTATAATCATGTTTAAAACTTTTATATGCAGGTTCTTAGTACGCGGAATAGACATTGGCCGTGTAGCAAAAGTCGATATTTTAGATTGTTTTGATGAGGGAAACGGCATTCGTCTTTTGTCCTGATCAATTTTTTTTGTGGCGTTATAAGCCGGACTTCCTGGGGTGACTTCCAAAGATGTAGAAGAAGTTGATGGTTCGGGTACTTCCTCCAACTCCGCAGATGTTCTTAAAGACGAAGGAGATGGAAGATCTTGCGTTATTACCGCAAAATGCTTCGCCTTCAAATGTTTTCTCAAATTGCAGGTTGCACCACCTTTATAGGATAAGACATTTTTGCAAATGTCACACTTTGCTTTATTTGAATCAATTGCATTGAAATACAACCAAACACCACTTCTTCTTTTATCACTCATCTTTTATTATATTTTGAGAAAGAGAATATATTAGGTAATACACTAAGCACTTATGTAAGCTTAAGCTATACTATTACTATTTTACTATTTGATATGACATGACCAGAGAAATAGAGGACTTAGAGGATAGAGGAGGGGAGAACGAGCTTCGATGAGTGCGCATCAACATTTCACTAGGACGCTACGGGCGCTGCCATTTTGAATTCATGTACGTCACACTTTTAAGTCAAGATATTTACAGATAACGGTCGGACGGGAGACTAAACGTTTCGTATTTCGAACTAGAAAAAGATAAATATATCTATCTTTTTCTATGGTGCAGCCAGATAAGCGTCTATACAGGTCGCCCAATGTGAAGGTTGTACGCTTTAGCCTTAATCCTCCACCTTATCTCGGATAATCACCCATAATAACGCCAATATGAAAATATGTAACTGAAAATTTCAAAAGTACATATTTGTTCATATTTCATTTAAAATTTATAATGTGTTTCTAAATAGAAATTTTGAAACGACATGATAAAATAATATTTTCAATCCCCCTCGTATAGATGAATTCAAAATGGCAGCCTCCTGTATTACTAGATTCGCGCATCTTGACGCTCATTCTCCCCTCCTCTATTTCTCTGGACATGACCCAGCAGTTCTTCTCAAGGCAACGTCGAGGCCGACACGTGGAATGGGATTCCCAGAATTCGTTAAGATAAGGATGTTGATGTCTGCCGTCTGGTATCGGTATCCCATACTCAGTATAGGATACTTACAGATACAGTATCGGTATCTATTCGATACTTGCAAAAGTATTGATTACCCACCACTAACCCGAAAACACCTTTGGTCCACGTCCGCGCCCGACACGATAGTTTGGGGGATTTCTCCCGCCCTCGAAACACTACTCTCGCTTGTACTAGTTATTTTGGAAACCTTGGCTTGCGCTCCTCCCAACGCCCTCCCTGCCTGTTGCCACTAGCCTTTTGAATTCTGGACATCTTGTTGAGTCGCCTCTATGACCCTTCACCTTGCACAAAACGCAGAACTCTTCCCCTCTACAATCCTGCACTTTATGGCCGTCCTCCCCACATCTCATGCACGCCTTAGACCTATCGCTCCCTTTGCACACGCCTGCACGGTGGCCAAACTCCAGGCATCTGAAGCACCTTATCAGGTCCGTTTTCATCTTCACCCTACATCTGGTCCAGCCTATCTCAACTTTGCCTTTTGCGGCCAGAACTAAGGCCGCCTCCTTCGCAACATTAACGACCGCCATCTGCGAATCGTTAGCGTCCGCCCTTAATCGCTTAACAATAATCTCTCCTATATTTCCATCCTGCATCCCCAGTTCCCTCGCGAAGGCAGCTTTGATCTCTTCTTCAGTCGAGGCCGGGTCCAGCCCATAAATGAGTACGGTGGCATCTTCTCTTCTAACGTTTGCCTTGACTTTAATCGCCCTCTCGACCTCATGCCGGAGCTCCTCCGCCTTTGTCCTATCCCCTTTCACCGTTACCATTAGGTCACCATTTTTGGTTTTCCTTACCGCTGTAACTGGAATATTTTTATACTTTACTTGGACTTTTTCCCTCATTTCTCTGAGAACGTCCACATACGTCCTCCCCCCCACCTGGATGAGGACCTCCGTCGATCTTTTCGGTTTGATAGCCCAGCTCGCCTGCTGCTCACCAGTCACTGTGGCTCTTGCACTTCTTGCGCCAGGAGGACATAAAATTCTCACCTCCTCCGTTCCTTCATTGAAAACGCACTCTACAATTTTCCTTATACTTTCCCTGTCCATTCCCTCCTGAGAGATCACGCATAGGGAAGCTCTACTTTTCTCCCTCATTTTTATAGCTACATATGTCAGCATTCTGAAAACCTGCTCATAGTTTTCATTGCCCAGATTAAATTCTGCAAAAGGGAGTATAAAGGTATACCTCGTACCTTCCTCCTCCACCTCATCCGCATCCAGTATAACTTGTCGGCTACATCTGCCGTAGACCACCTTGCCAGACTCCAAGCCCTTTCCCACTAGAGCTCTTACTACCGCACACCTTTTTGACGCCTGCACCGCAAGGTCATCTTCGCCCTGCTCCTCTCTGCCTATGATGGCCACATCCTCCTCTGTGCTCGCCCATTTAGGGAAGCCCGTCTCCAATTTTGTTCGTCTATACGCACTCTCCAGCCATTCCTTCGTCAGTAGCTCGGAGAAGACCTCATAGCTTGGTCCTCCTTCCAGTTTTGACCAGATAGCTTCAACTCGTCTCTGCTCCTCATCGACCTCTCTACCCCTTCTTTGACTTCTCCACCCGTCTGTTTGCGTACCAATATTCCTCGTACTACCTCTACTGGCGTGGTCGTCAGTTTGGACCGCAGCTACTTGGACTGAGGGTCTGGCCTGCTCAACCTTTCCTGCCACATCCACCTTCCCAAGTTTTTGCAACAACTCCCAGTTTTTATTTGAGGTTGCGATCGTTGCTAAACCTCTCAGTCTAAGGGAGATGTCCTTAATCTCCCTTTTCGTGTTTTTTTTTCTTGGCCCAGTCTGCTAATTTCTGGACCTCGGCGTCAATGTCCCTCAGACACTTCCTGAACGCCTTAGCCAATTTCTCTTCTCTTTCAGCCTCGCTCTCCTCCATTTCTACTAGGCTTATGTCTGCCCCTTTTCCTCTTGATACTCCTCTCATCACCTAGAGAGGCGGTTCTCCCTCTTACTGGGGAGCGCTGAATTGAGTTTCTCCTCCCAAAAACTTGCTCCTCGTCCATCGTGAGGTCAACCTCAGACACACCACCGCATCTCCCAACAGCTCTGCTCATGGCTCCCCGCTCAACATCCTTTCCTGCCATGCCGCACTTTACAGTTCTACAGCACGGTCGCTCGCACCACGCGGCACCTACACTCGCACGCTCGCTCCAAAGTCAGAACAGTTGGCAGTACTCCCCGTTCTCAACTGCCCGAACTAGAAACTAACCACTAAAACACGAACTTTGAGGGAGGCAAAAGCGCCCCACAACACGACGAGCCGTTCACGCACTGTCCTCCCTTTAGAAACAAACCAAAAAGTCCACCGATGCGAGAGAACCAAAATGGCCGCCCCCACGATTGAACCAAAATGGCCGCCCCCACGATTGAACCAAAATGGCCGACCCGCCCCCCCCCCGCTAGGAGTGAACCAAAATGGCCGACTTCCTGTCTTAACCTAAGCACGTACTTTCTGGTTTTCACTAAATAACTCCGGAAAGAGGCTACCGATTTTGTTGCCTTCTTCCACACGCGTAGAGGAGGCCTTTATGAAGCCGTCCTGCACTTTTCAGTTCTAACACACTCGTATTTTTCGCACAATATTGTTCACAAATTTTGCGCGATGTGGAGTCCACCACGTCTCGCAAAATCCAACCTAACCTAACCTAACCTAACCTAACCTAACCGAACCTAACCTAACCTTTTTTTTTTTTACCCTCCTCCCTCCTCCTCAGCCCTACGGTTTTGGAACTACCTGTAACAGGCTTTGCATCAAAACCGGAGAGCTGACGGTTACCGTTCTAGCTATCTACATAGGATTTCTATTCTACTACTAATAATAGTTAGGTCATGAACATGGTAAATAAATATACAAATAAATAAGCAGTAATACATACAGTAAAACAAGCATTAAATAAATAAGCAACAAGTAAACAAATAAATAAGCGACTAATAGATAAATAAATATACAACAACAAACCGGCATAAGCGAACAATAATAAGCAATAGCTAAATAAATAAATAATAAACAGGCAATCATGCAATAAGCAGCTAGTAAGCAAGTAAATAAATATACAAATACACAACAATACCTTTAATAAATTACTAAAATAAATCATCCTCTACGAGTGTCAACTCCGCATTCTCTCTGCGAGCTTGTATGTTTCTTAAGTCGTCTTCCTTCACTCTCATTATTTGTCTTATACCCCCCATAATTGCCTCCCAGTTTTCTTTACTGGCTAAGGCCTTTCCTATAATACTTTCTTCAGCTAAGTCCCCCACTTGTGCCTCCATTGCCTGTCTCTGCCTTCCAAATCTGGGGCACGTCACTAACACATGCCTAGGCTCATCCCTCTCTGCACAGTACACGCATATGTCTGACTCTACCTTATTTATCCGTTTAAGATAGGCCATGAAACTCCCATGTCCCGTCAAAAATTGGGTGATAAAGTAGTCCACCTGACCAAAACTTCTGCCGTGCCACTGTTTCAGGTCCCTTATTAGGGTATGCGTCCACCTTCCTTTAGTGGACCCGTCCCACTCCCTCTGCCACCTGTCTAGCGTCTCAACCCTGATGTCGCATTGCCTCCTTTCCCTGTCCGCCCTCTCCTCTCTCTCAGCATACATCCTGCGCCTTTCCTCAGCCATCAGGTGCAGTGGTATTATTCCGGCGACCACTGATATCGCCTCCGTAGATACCGTCCTATAAGCCGACGCCACTCTTAAGGCAATCTTTCTCTGGACCGACGCCAGTCTTTGACTATGTCTTTGGACTCTTAAGCCTCCTGTCCAGATAGGGGCCGCGTAAAGCACAGACGAGGTTATGACCCCCGCCAAAAGTCTTCTTTTCCCTGCCGTTGGTCCTCCCACGTTCGGCATTAGTCTACTTAAGGCCGCATACGTTCTTTCGGCCTTATCGCACGCCTTCTGTATATGTGCCCCGAACACTAGGTGCCTGTCTATGATTACGCCCAGGTATTTTACCTCTTTTTGTGGTATTATGTCCCTATTTCCAAGCCTGAACTTGACTTCTCTGAGTCTCCGCATTCCCGCTACTACCAGAGCCTCCGTTTTTTCTGCTGCGAGCGTAAGATCGTGTGCGGTCATCCATCCATTTATCGCGGCCAAAGTCTCATTTGCTTTTGTCATCATTTCTTTTGATGAATCGCACGTGACCACCAGAGCCAGGTCATCGGCGTATGCCACCATCTTCACGCTATCTGATATCTCCACCCTCAGGACGCCATCGAACAGGAGGTTCCAGAGCGTAGGCCCCAGCACCGATCCCTGTGCGACACCGGCGCTTAGTTGTTCGGTATGGCTCTTTGTAATCTTTAGACTCCTGTCTCTCAGGTAATCACGCACGATTTCCATAAAAAATGTCGCTATATTCCTCTCTCTCAAACTACTCATTATATGCCTCCAGCTCGCAGCATTGAAGGCATTTTTAATGTCTAACAGGATTAGAGCGCACTACGCCGCTTGTCCCGCACTTTTAATTGTTTTGGTAACTTCTTCTACGGCCCCGATGGTGGATTTCCCTCTCCGGAAGCCGTACTGCCGTTCGCTTAGCTGCCCTGTTCTTTCGATTTCCTCTTCCAACCTCTGCAATAGGAGAGCCTCGTACAGCTTTCCCATTGTGTCGAGAAGGCATATAGGCCGGTATGCACCCGGACTTTCTGGATCCTTACCTGGCTTAGGTATGAGCACTAAATTGGCCTTTCACCGGCTTGGAAATCTTCTCTGGTTAAAGACGTAGTTCAACAATTTCAGGACACTCTCTCCCTTTTCCTTCACCAGAGTCTTTATGACCTCCGGAGGGATCTGATCTGGTCCAGGTGCTTTCCTTACCTTCATCCGTTCCGCCGCTGCGTCCAGATCGTCAATTGTGAAGCTCCTCTGCGGAACCATCTCATCGCCCTCATCACCAGCATCTACTTCTCTGCCTTCAGGGAACAGTATTCGGGCTATCTTCACCTTCCTTCCTTCCTCCATCTCTATAGGTGGCGCCTTTAACTTCAGGGTGTTTCTCATGATGTTATATCCATCCCCCCAGATATCCTCCTCTACCCTTTTGCAGAGCTCTCTCCATTTACGGTCTTTTTCCTTTTGGATGGATTGCTTCAAATCTCTTTTTGCCGCCCTGTATTCGGCCTTTAGTAGCTCGAAACCTGCTCCCTCGGCCATCCCCCGAGCTCTTGCCCTGGTCAGCCTCCTCCTGGTTTGTAGCGTGCGGCTCCTTTTATCGGCGATTTCGGCCGTCCACCAAAAGGGTTAATTTCCCTTTGCGTCCGTCCTTACCCTCAGGATGGCTTCTTTGCTCGCCTTTTCCAGGGCGCTCATATACGTCTCCTCGTTGTGACACTCCCCTGCGAATGCCGTTCCATATTCAAGCAGTTCTAAAAGCTTCCTGTTATCAAGTCCGCCTTTCCTCCACATGGTCTTGTTGGGGAGTCTGCCTGCGTTCAGCTGGAAGCTTATATACCGATGCAGGCTAAGCGTCTCCTCATCCAGTACCTTCCAGTCCAACACTTTTCTCTCCTTGGCCAATGTAACGTCTATGTGGGAACCTGACCCATCCCTTTCGAAGGTAGGTTTCCCGCCATAGTTCAAAACCGTCATCCCGGCGCTAGCTATCCACTCGGCCAGTATTCCGCCCTTTCTGTCTTCCCGTTGGGATCCCCACATGGGGGACTTAGCGTCTCCTCCAACCACCACGTTTGGACCTTTTCCTTCTATATCCGCGGTCAACTCTCCAATCCATTCGCTGAAAAACTCCGGCGTCACGTTTGGAGAGATGTATACAGCGTATATATAAAAACCTCCGGCCAGCACCCATACATAACCTCTACCCCTACCCCATTTGGAGATTTTTATTCCTCGCGATGCCTTAATTATGCATGCCTTTTCTTCTTCATCGACAAACCAATTCTTCTTCCTCAGTATGGTGAGGTTGGGCTTGCTCACCAGAATAAGGTCGGCTTTTGTATGTTCCGCCGTCTTCATCAATATCTCCTGTGCCGCTCTTCTTCTATCGACGTTAATTTGTAATATATTAAACATTTGTATATATAAATAGATAGGTAAAATCACACGCAAACAAAACGTAATATATAAAATATAAATAAATAAATAAGGTCAAAAGACTATCACAGGCAATAAGTAAAGCGTAGTATAAATAAACAAATAAATAAATCAAAATATCACAGGCAACAACAAGCGTAATGCAAAATACAAATAAAAAATAAACTAATAAATAAAAGATCAAAAAATCTCAGGCTTACTACACACTACGTAAATAAATAAATAAATAAATACAACCTGACAAGCACACTGGGTTTCTTCCTCAACTTCTTGAGCATGTCCCGCATCTTAGGACACGCCCCGCTGCCCGCTCTATGTCCCTCCCTTTGACACAAGGGACAGTAACTGCCCTCCTTACATTCTTCCACTTTGTGGCCGTCTTTCCCGCACTTTAAGCAGGCACGAGTCCTGTCTGGGCCCTTACATTCCCTTGCCTCGTGTTCAAAGCCCCAGCACCTATGGCATCTCGGTACGTTGACATAGTTTTTAACTTTACATTTCACGAGCCCTATTTTAACCCCGCCTTTTATAACCAATCTGTCTCCCCAGGACTTATCCATCCTGAGGATGGCGGTTTGATTATCCCCGAGCGACCGCGTCAGGGATATCACTTCCACCTCTTCCTTTGCCTCCTCTTGTGTGGCCGTGATCTTAATGCTCTCCAGCACTTCTTCTTTATTGCACAGGACGTCAATGTCCCTTACTATATATCTTTCCTTCCCTCTGTTTTTCCCAATTCCCTAGTTTTTGCATCCTTGATTTTGGTCTCGATGAACCCCTGTATTTTCCTCCCCATCTCTCTATCCTTTACTTCCAGCAGAAGGTCTCCTTTTTGGGTTTTCCTTACTCCCGTGATTTCCGTGTCCAGATTGGCGTCCCTAACTTCGTCTTTTACCTTCTGCAGCATTTGTTTGTACGACAGCCCTTCTTGGCTTATTACGATTGCCGCATTTTTATATTCCCTCCTCCTTCCCATTGGCATTGGGCTCCCCGTCCTGTATACATCGACTTTGATGCTTTCACCCCTAAGGATGCATTCCAGCATCCTGGCATCCAGGTCTGCCTTACCCTCATTGCTCCTTCCGCAGAGCGCCACGTGTGACCTACCTAACATCTTTAGGTGGTCTACCAGGTGTCTGTAGGCATCAAACATCTTTCTGTCATCCCCCCCGTCCCTATATGGACAAAGACCTCCTTTTGGGTACATACTCCCTCTCCGTTTATTTTCTTTTCGGAGTTGGCGTATGTCTCCCATCCCTCGTTTCCCATACCAGCTATCTCTGGGTACCTTTCCCTCACCCTCCTTCGGTGTCCCTTATCTAGGTTTGGGTCATCCAAATCTCTTACTACCGCCAGATCCTGCCTCTGGGACTTTCCCCATAGGGTCTCCGTTTGCGATTTTAACACAGCGGTAACAACTAGCGGGCCACCGCAGTTCCGCTATTTCCGAAAAACCTTCATAGCTTTTTGCCTCGCTTATCTTCTTCTCCAGTTCTTCGACATCGATGTCGTCATAGGCCTCTGTCTGAGTTGACGCTTCCTTACTTTCCCCGCGTCTATTGGCCTGACATCCTTTGTCTTCTACCCGAGGCCCTACCATGGACACGTCCACTTCCGCCTTCCTACCCATGGTGCACAGCATCGCCTGCATTTCGTCACCAGCCTACTTGTTAGCGATCTGAGGGTACTAGTGATATCTTTGATCTCCCTCTTGGTATTAGAGTTTTCCCTGACCACCTTACCGAGGGCTCGAACCTCCTTCTCTACATTTCTTATGATTTTTATTATCGTTCCCGCTATGTTCTCGTCCTCCTGCGGACTTCGGCTTTGTTCTTGCGCTTGCGGTTCCTTTCTTTTCCGTTTTACTGACCTCCCCTTCTCCTCGTCCCATGTAAGGTCGACAACCCCCAGATTCGGCGATGTCGGTGCCGATTGTGACCTCATGGCCTGTTTCAGTTCTACGAACAGGTCCTTTCTTTTCCTGTCTCCATATGTCTTTATCCTCTCCTTCACTTTCGGTTCACGCGATTCTTTCCCTCTTATCCCCATCGTTTCCTGCGATGGCTACGTCACCACTTCCTTCCCTTGGGTTATTTACCCTCTCCAAATCCGGAGCCGAGGCTTGGTGAGCCGCCTCGGGTCCTTCTCTTTGTCCGTATTCATCGCCAGGGTCGTCATTTTTTTTCTCCGTCCGGTTATTTGTTCTGCTCGGTTCCATGCATGTCCCACGAGTCGTGACGAAATAAACACGCCTCCCCGGGTAACGCCCATTCCAGGGAGGGGGCAGCAATATTGTGGGGGGCGCCAGGTACCCCACAAGTTTTATCGAGGATCTCTCGGTTCGTTTTATAGAGGTTGTCTCCTCGCAGGCCGGCCGGTAAAGGCGAGCCCCCCGGTCCCGGATCCCACACAACATGCGCAGCGGTGCCATTTTGTCCTGGCTCTCTTGCGCAACTCTCCTCTTGCGAGGAGGTCTTTGTTACGATACAGGTAGCTTCGTTCTCTGGCCATCAATTTAATAGGCACCACGCCGGCCAGCACCAGTAAGGCCTTGGTGGAGACTGTACAGTAGGCACTGCATATTCTCAAAGCCATCTTGCGCTGGGATCTCTCCATTAGTTGGTGGTACTTTTTGCATTTTAACCCCTTCAGCCATAAAGGAGCTCCATAGAGGAGAACCGACTGTCCCACTGCACAGAGCACCCTTCTCTTCCCCGCTCTCGGTCCTTTAATGTTCGGCATCAGCCTCGCCAGCGCTGTTATGGACTTGTTTGCCTTCTTGGTGGTATACCGGATGTGCCCGTACATATTAAGCGACTTGTCCAGCATAATGCCCAACTATTTCAGGTTGTTTTTTGGTCTGATCTGGACGCCCCTTAGCTTAAATGAAACAGGCCCGACCTTCGTACGTCCTGTTAGCATAATGGCCTCCGTTTTTTCCGGGGCCAGCTCTAACTGGTTTCCTGTCATCCATCGGTCTATATGCTCCAGTACCCTGTTTATTCTATATGTCAAAGAAGTGGCGCTCTCCGCCACCGCGACCAATGCCAGATCGTCGGCGAAGCATTCCAAAGAAGGGGTCCCAGTATTGATCCCTGGGGGACTCCAGCGGTCGTGGGAATATTTTGGCCACGCTCTATTTGTATGTGTCGGTGCCACAAGTATTCGCCGATGACGTTTAGGAGATAGTTCGAAATACATATCCGCTCTAGCGTGTACATTATGCGATGCTACGCTGCCGAATTAAAAGCATTCTTCACGTCGACTGTGACGAGCACATAAAGCTTTTTAGTGCGCCCTCTGGATCTTTTGGCTTTTTCCGCAATATTTACCACCCGTTCCACCGCTTGAATTGTGGATCTCTTCCTCCTAAACCCAAACTGGTAATCTGAGAGACCGCCTCCTCTGGCCACCTCTTCCTCCAGCCTTACCTTCAGCATTTGCTCATAAAGCTTTCCCATTGCATCGAGCAAGCAAATGGGTCTATATCCCGTAGGGTCTTAGAAGGGCTTTTTCCCCTTCCAGATAAGGATTAATTTCGCTAACTTCCACTTATCTGGGAAGTTTCCCTCTACGAGGGTCTTATTTAAGATCCTTAATATGTATTCAGGGGCTCCCCTTATAGCCTCCTTGATAACCTCGGGAGGTAGTCCATCCGGGCCAGGGGCCTTCTTCGCTCGCATCTTTAATCCCGCCTCTTCTAACTCCTTGAGGGTGAAGGGAGGGGGGGGCGTCGTCGGTTGCTTCTGCCACCTCCAGATAGGATGTTGGGGAAACAAGGATGCTACAGCCTCCGCTTTCCTCTCCACCCGTAACTTCCCCAGGGGACCTGACGACAGTGTTTTCAATGCCAATTTATATCCGTCCCCCCACTCGTTGTTATCTATATCACTACATAGGATATCCCAGCATCTCCTCTTGGAAGCTCTAATTTCTAGTCTTAGCTCTTTCTTTTTTGCCTTGTATGTCTCCTCCATATGCGCAGCGCTTCCCGCGACGGGATTATTTCTCTTGTGACACCTTAGTAGGGTCCTTCTGGCTTTAAGGCAGTCTTGCCGCTTCTTAGATATTTCCGGCGTCCACCAGTAAGGAACCCTAGTACCCTCCGTTCTCATCAACGGGGCCGCCCGCCTGTAGCACTTCCCCAGTAATCTGGAGCATTGTCCAACTGAGAACTGGGCTTCTCTCGGTGCCATGTCCTTTAGATTCCTCAGGAAAGCCTCCTTTGGGGCACATTTTCCGTTTTCCTGCCGACCTGAAACTTAATTAGCGCGTGGTCGCTTAGGGTTTCTCTTTGATCCAGCTACCCGACTTTACATATTGTTTATTTGGTTCACTTATTAACATCAAATCTGTTTCCCCTTTAACAGCCGAGCTGTAGGCCAGATCGTGTGCAGGCCTACTGTTATTTACATTAATCTGCATAAAGAGGATCATCTTTGCTATTGTTGTCTTCTGGCCTCCGCCAAGGCCACCTTAAGGGATCTACAGTTAGCCGACCCTGCGCTGTGCCCCGCAGCCCCGCAGAGAGGGCAATATTTCGCTTGATCGCAATCTTTGGCCTTGTGGTTTTCCCCGCTACAGTTTCGAGATAGCTTGGATCTATCTATGCCGGTGCATCTACTTGATAGGTGACCAAAGTTCCAGCACCTAAAGCATCTGATTAAATCCAATCGCTCCCTTAGCCTACAGTTATTTAGGCCTATGCGAACGGTGCCACCTTCCACCAGCTTTTTTGCTGACTCCCTAGGCAGCTGGACTGTGACAGCCTGACTGCCGTCATATGTGGGTCTCATTTGGCCCACTCTCACCTCCTGGGCGTTATCTCCCAATGCTCCTTTTATGGCCTCTTCCACCTCTTGCCTGGTTGCCAGGCAGTCCATATCCTTGAGATGGCATGTCGTCAACTCGGTCGCACTTCTACTGTGTCTTATTGTAGAGTTCCCGATTTCTGCCTTAAGGGCCTCCTTAATAGCGCCGATACTCTCCCTGCCCTTTTTGACCCTAATTAAGGCGTTACCCTGCCTAGTCTGCCTGACCCCTTCTATGTTTGATTCACCCTGATGGCCTTTGATGGCCGTTTTAATACCTTTGAGAAGGTTGGCGTACGATTCGCCCTCTTTACGGACTATGATAGCCTCGTATTGGCTATCTTTTCTTGAATATTGTTTCGTAGAGGGGTTCCTACGCTCAGTTGTCTTCAGGTTGGTGTACAACTGGACCTTTATGTCATTTGGTGAAAAAACACATTCCAGCATTTTCCTAGCCAGACTATCACTCATCCCTTGCGTACTATGGACTGCTACGGCCTTTTTTCCCCTATCCTCTAATATGGCTTTCAGATTTTTAAGGGCGAGGTAATATTCTTCTTCTGACCCTCTGCGGAGTTTAAATATGGTCCCGTACCTCTCCACCACTGTTCCGTTTCTGATAGTCTTAACCATAGTGGTTACCTCCTCCTCCTCTCCCTCCGGATCGGCCAGTTCGGGGTATCTATCTTTAATAACCGCTTGAATGCCCTTCTCCATCGCCGGGTCGTCTTCCTCTATCCAGACCGCGAGGTCCATATCCCTAGGAGCCAGGAGCGGCGATCCTTGTCTTACCTCAGTTATCTTGTAGGCCTCCTCGGGCCACCTTTTTTTGGATAATTCCCTATATTTGTCCAGGGAATCCACACTTTCTATTTCTTTTACCTAATATCGTACTCCCGCTTGTCCGTCCGTGGGATCCGTCTGTACTCCCCTGTCGCGAGTGGACTTTCCTTGCCTGGCTGCGGCCGCCTCTTCTTCCGCCCGGATCCTGGCTTCCCTTTCTACAAAGTAGCTCCTCTTGACTTCCCCCATAAGCTGACCTAGGGAAGCCGCCCAGGCTTTAATTTCTTTGTGGACATTTTTGTTATCGCTACTGAACTTCCCTAAGAGTTTGATTTTATCCTCCATTTCTCGAAAGCCTGTCGGTAGGTCCCCCTCGGGAAACCGAAGAGGGCTATGTCCCGCTTTCCTCTTTTTCGCCGCCTGAGTCTGAATTTTATATATCTGATCTGAGAGCGTTCTCGAAGACAAAGGGGAAGCTCCCTGTTTTCCTTCCTCCTTCTGCAAGCTAGTGAGGCTCTTTGCCAGCGGCGGTGACCTGGCCAAGCTCTCTCTCCTTTTAAAAGGGTCGATGGTTCCCTCTCTCCAGCCCTCTACTCCAGTGATAGTTTTTGATCTTTCCTTCTGGTTTACCTCCAGTTTTGTCGAGACACCCCTGACCGGGTTCTTTCCTTGCCCCCCTGGGCTATCTTGGGCGGGACAGACGCATAATGACGATCGAGGAGTAGATGCTGCCCCTTCATCCTCCTCCTCGTCCGGTGCTGGGGTTACCCCCCCTGCACATTTTGGGGTTTATACTTTTGTGGCTCCATTTCGAGTCCCACGAGACGGGAACAACTAGATGTCACCCCCCGACAGTGGTCCCATATCGGGGGGAAGGCTACCTTCTACGGGGTGCGCCTGGTGCCCCGCAGGTTTTAGCGAGTCTCTCTCGATTATTTTATAGAGGTTTGCTCCTCGCAGGCCGGCCAGTTAAGGCAAGCCCCCCGGTCCCAGATCCCACACAACATGCGCAGCGGTGCCATTTTTTTCTTTTCCACTGTGGTCGTTGGAGTGTGGTCCAGGATACGGTGTTAATCGGACTAGTGGCACAGCTGCCCGTGTCTCGGATTGACCTCGGGTGCGTCAGTTCCCGTTGCTACCGCCTCGCGGTGGTAGGTCCTGAGGTTTGAGCTGTCATTTGTTTTCACCGCTCACTCTCAGCCTATCCGGCATGGGAAACCCTGCCAGGGGTCACTTGCGAGACCCCCGCCGGCATAGCCTGAAAGATCATCGCAACTACTTAAGCCCCTCCACCACGACAAGGTCTCACAGCTCCTTGGAGGAGAACCTAACCTAACCTTTTTTTTTAAATCCCTCCTCCCTCCTCCTCAGCTTCGCGATCCAGGAACTACCTGTTAAGGCTTAACATCTGGATCGGGAAACTGTCAGTTTCCGTATCTTTAACTTAAATAAGTACTTAATTATACCCTGTCAAAATATTTTAGAATGTGTACAAAACAAATAAAATAGATAAATAAATGCATACAAACAAACAACTAAATAAATACACAGCTTAGAAGAAAAATTACTAGAAAAAACTGACTATTGAACTACAAAAACACGACTACCCTATAATCGTGTCTCTACTATGCAATATGCTGGTCCTCCACCTCACCTTGTTCTAACCGATTCATAAATGCTTCTCTGAGCTGGATGGTCCTCTGTACCATCCCCATAACCTTGGACCAGGCATACTTGTCCCTCAATGCCACTTCGACAATGTTATCCGGAGTTATTGGCTGCCCTAACTCCGCTTCAATCCCCATCCTATCCTCTATGTTCCTAGGGCATTCAAATACCGCGTGCTCGGGCGTGTCAACTTCTTTGCAAAAAACACAGCCGTCATGCTGTCGTTTCTTAATTCTATTCAAGTAACTTCCAAAGCTCCCATGGCCAGTTAAGAATTGGGATACAAAATAATTTGTCTCACCGTGCGTCCTTTTGACCCAGGCTCTTATGTCCTTTATTATTCTTCTGGTCCACGCCCCTTTAACTCCATTACTAAATTCCTCCTGCCATAAGCTGATAGACCTATCCCTTTCTTCTTCCCTGTCGCCATCTCCGTTTCCCTCTATATTGTATAGCCTGGACCTTTCCAACACTAAGAAATGTATCGGCACCCTGCCGGCCACCACCAAAACAGCCTCCGTCGACACCGTTCTGTAAGCTGAGGCTACCCTCAGAGCCATTTTCCTTTGTACTCTCAAAAGCTTTTGTTTATACTTTTCCATTCTCAGCACCTCAGCCCACGCTGGTGCTCCGTACAGCAAAATGGATTCTACTGCCATAGCTAAAGTCTTCCTTTTTGTCGCACTTGTCCCATTTATATTAGGCATAATCCTCACCAGGGCTGACGCCATCCTTTCTGCCTTTGCACATGCCTGCTCCACATGGGCACCAAAGGTCAGGTGCCTATCCAGTGTAATCCCAAGGTATTTTGCTGTCGCCCCACAGTTTATCTGTTCCCCTCTCAAGATGAAGTCCCCGTCCATTCTTCTCTTCCTCATCCCGCAAAACACCACAATCTCCGTTTTCTGTGGGGCTAGCTCCAGTCCGTGCTCCGTCATCCATCCATTCACTCTTGACATAACCTCATTGCAATTCCGCACCATACTCCTCTCGTTCTCCTCGCATACTACCGCCGCAAGGTCGTCTGCGTATGCCACCAGCTTTGTGCCTCTAGGCACTTCAATCCGCAAGACTCCATCATATAATACATTCCATAATGTAGGTCCTAAGACCGATCCCTGCGGCACTCCGACATTCACTGCTCTCGTACTTCCTTTGCAAATCCTCAATGTTCTATCGCTAAGGTAGTCGCAAATCGTCCTGAGTAGCGGCCCCCTTACTCCTCTTCTTCTCAAATTAACGATTATATGTTCCCAGCTAGCCGAATTAAACGCATTTTTTACATCTAGAAGGATGACCGCCTTCCATTTACTTGGACCAGCTTCTTTTGTGGCGTTTACAACTTCTTTAACCGCCCCAATCGTCGACCTGCCCTTCACAAAACCATATTGTCTATCGCAAAGAGGACTATTCCTCCTCATCTCTCTCTCCAGCCTGTCCAGAATAATGGCTTCATATAATTTGGCCATAGTATTTAGCAGGCAGATGGGGCGGTATCCACTCTCTGTCATCTGATCTCTTCCAGGTTTTGGAATCAGCAGCAGGTTTGCTTTTTTCCACATAAGTGGGAAAACTTGGTTCATTAGAAGACGGTTGAATAACTTTCTTACCATCTCCCCCTTCTCTTTTACGAGGATCTTAACCGCCTCTGCAGTAACACCATCGTCACCGGGAGCTTTTCCAGATTTCAGCCTATCTGCAGCCTTATCTAGCTCCGCTCTGGTTAATTCAACCGCTTCCATATCCCGATCCTCTTGCTCCAAGTTATCCCAGTTAACTTGTTGCCCCAAGGGAAACAAGGCATTTGCTACCTCTATCTTTCTCTTATTTTCTAAATCTATCTTAGGAGGCTTAACTTTCAAGGAGTTCCTCACGATTTTATAACCTTCTCCCCAAATATCCCTTTCAAGGTCATTGATTAACTTTTCCCAGCACCTAGCCTTCTCCCTCGCTATTGCTTTCCAGAGGATTTTACGTTGTTTCTTGTATCTCTCTCTCTACATACGTCTTCCGTCGTCCTTCCTCTCGATTTCATGTATCTCCTTCTGGCCACAAGCGTCTCTCTTCTCTGGGTCTCCGTCTCCTCCGTCCACCAGTAGATATTATTTTCGTGGGCATCCTTCCTCCTCCTCATTGTTTCATTTTTATGAACTCTGCAAAGTTCGTTCATGAAAACTTCTAGTTCTATTCCTTCTTCCGACAGAATTCTGTTTTGCCTGATTGCCTCCGTGAAACTGCCCTTCATCAGCTCCCCCCTACTCCAGCATATTTCCTCCTGGCCTTCCCCTTCCCAGCAGAGTTCGAAAACAATATATCTGTGGAGACTAAGAGACATATCATCTAGCACTTTCCATCCCCGAATCAGCCGAGCCTCACCATCAGAAGTTATCGTAATATCTATATGTGACTCGCTCCTTCCTCTTACGAACGTGGGAGAGTCCCCCGTATTTGCCACCACCAGGTCATTGCTATTGAGCCAATCCACCAGCATGCCGCCCCTTCTATCTTCTAGTGGAGCTCCCCATAGATGAGATTTGGCGTTGAAATCCCCTCCCACCACTACTTTTCTACCATGCTGCACAATGCTAGTCTGCAATGCCTGTAAAAACTCCTCATATTTCCCTGTTGTACAGTTGGGTGATATATACACACTGTATATATAGACTTCCCTTGTTTTAACCCACACAAATCCATAACCCTTGCCCCAGGCAGAGATCTTTAAGGCCGAGTTTCTTCTAATTATGCAGGCATTTTCTTCTACATACCTATACCACCTACTCTTCCTCAGGGCACTTTTATTTGGTTCGCTAACCAAAATAAGGTCCGCTTTTTCTTCTGCTGCTTTCTGTAAGGCCAGATAAATAAATAAATAAGTAAATAAAGTGACTAGCTAAGGCAAAAACAGACAGAAAAACAAACTCTAAAATCTAAATTAAAAACAATAAATATATGACAATAAATATATATAATAAATAAAATAAACTCGCAGACCAAACTTAACTATAGAATAAATAACAAATAATTAGAAAACAAATATATCAAACAGAACCGGATAAAACCCTAGAATCTAAATAAAGCAACAAATATGTACGACTAGATTGACTCAGTAGGCTTTCTTTTTCCTTGCACTCAGTTTTGCCCTATTCAGGGCTTTCCGGAATTGCGGGCACTGGGTAGAGCCCGCAGTATGTCCTTCGACTTTGCAGTTGAGGCATACCGGTGCATTACTGCAAATCGCAGCCTTATGGCTTAGCTCGCCGCATTTTTTGCACGCCTGGCTGCGGTCTTCTCCGGTACACTTACTGCCAGTATGTCCGAAACCCCAACACCTGTAGCATTGCTGTACTCTCGTCCTAACCGAGACCTCGCACATGCTGAGACCGATCTTGATTCTGCCCTTTTCAGCTATTGTTTCCGCCTTTTCGTTTGGCACCAGGATTGTGGCTGCTTGATTCCCGCCAAAACAAGGGCGGAGTTCCCCCACCGTGCATCCAGAGTCAGCACCAGCAACTTCGGCAACGGCTTGCTGTACCTCCTCCCTGGTTGTAAGGTCGTCCATACCCTTGATGGTGACAGCAATCATCCTGTCCCTACCGATATACTGTACGTTTTCCTTCCCGGCAATCCTATCTAGTTGTTGTTTTAGGGCCTCAGAAGCACCCACCTCCTTTTTATCTACTACTATGAGCATGTCGCCTTCTCTGGATTTCCTAATGGTCCTTATTCCCTTTGTGGCAGTCGAGAAGGGATCCATTTTTTCTTTCACCTGCTTCAACAGGTCCGAGTATGTCCTTCCATCGCGCTTGACAAGCATCGCCTCGGTGGTCCGTTGCCTAACTGCCTTGCTTTCGGGCGAAACCTTTTCTTTCGTATACACGACGCACTTTATATTGCTGCCCCTGAAAACGCATTCCGCTATGATGCGTGTCATGCGCCCCTTTGAATCCCCAGAGGGAGGATATACCGCAAGTTTGGCCCGCCCATTTGCTGTCATTTGTTCTTTAATGACAACTAGCGCCTCATGCTACTGCCGCATGTCCTCCACTTCAACCCGATAAACGTATCTCTCGTTTAACGCGTCTTGGCCCAGAATTCTCGTGCTGATCTGGATGGCCCCCACTCTGCCCTCCACTTTTACCAGATCCGGGAACCTATCCAGCAAGGATCTTTTAATGCCCTCATTTACCGATGTCTCCCGGTCCTCCTCTATAATTGTCACAAGGTCGGCCTCCTTGTTCGCCACTAATGGCGATCCTACTGCCATAAAAGCCGACTTAAAAACCTCCCCTGGCCACTCGTAATCTTCGAGCGCAGCAATACCATCAAAATCCCCAGCTGCTGGGATAATCGCATCCGTAACTCTTTTCCTCCCGGCTTGCTCAACATAGGCTACCCTAGATTTAAGGTGTTCGTTCTCCCGTTCTAGGTGACATATTCTATTTTTCAGGTCCTCTATCTCCCTTTGCGGGTCATGAGTGGACTTTTCTTCCCTGGCTGCGGCCAAGGAAGTTCTTTCTAACCTTTCCCATAAGCTGGCCTAGGGAGGCCGCCCAGGCTTTTATTTCTTTGTGGACGTTCTTATTGTCGTTGCTAAATTTCCCTAGCAATTTAATCTTTTCCTCCATCTCTTGAAGACCTGCCAGTAGGTCCCCCTCGGAGGACCGAAGAGGGCTATGTCCCGCTTTTCTTTTTTTCGCCGTCTGAGTCTGGGTAATTATTGACGGATCTGAGAGCGCCCTCGAAAACAGAGGGGAAACTCCCTGCTTTCCTTCATCCTTCTGCGAGCTAGTACGGCTTTTTTCCTGCGGCCGTGACCTGGCCAGGCTCTCCCTCCTTTTGAACGGATCGATAGATTCCTCTCTCCAACATTCTATTCCAGTAGTCGTTCTCGCTCTCTCTATCTGTTTTACCTCCAGTGACGTCGAGGCACCCCTGACCCGATTTTTTCCTTGCCCCCCTGGGCTATCTTGGGCGGGACAGACGTATGATGACGGCAGAGGAGTAGGTGCTGCCCCTTCACCCTCCTCCTCGTCCGGTGCTGGGGTTAACCCCCCTGCACTTTGGGTTTATACTTTTGTGGCCATATGAATCCCACGCGACGGGAACAACTAAATGTCACCCCCCGACAGTGGTCCCATATCGGGGGGAAGGCTACCTTCTGCGGGGTGCGCCTGGTGCCCCGCAGGTTTTAACGAGTCTCTCTCGGTTATTTTATAGAGGTTTACTCCTCGCAGGCCGGCCAGTAAAGGCAAGCCCCCCGGTCCCAGATCCCACACAACATGCGCAGCGGTGCCATTTTTTTCTTTTCCACTGTGGTCGTTGAAGTGTGGTCCAGGGTTACGGTGTTAATCGGACTAGTGGCACAACTGCCCGTAACTCGGATTGACCTCGGGTGCGTCAGTTCCCGTTACTACCACCTCACGGTGGTAGGTCCTGAGGTTTGAGCTGTCCTTTGTTTTCATCGCTCACTCTCAGCCTGTCCGGCATGGGAAGCCCTACCGGGGGTCACTTGCGAGACCCCCGCCGGCATAGCCTGAAAGATCATCGCGACTACTTAAGCCCCTCCACCACGACAAGGTCTCACAGCTCCTTGGAGGGGAACCTAACCTAACCTAACCTAACCTTTTTTTTAACCCTCCTCCCTCCTCCTCAGCTTGCCCTGTTCAGGAACTACCTTTTCGGTATAACATCTGAACCAGGCATCTGACAGTTTCCGTACCTCTAATAGTACTTTAATACATATTTTTGCTGCAGTGCGTTTCAGTGCAAAGCGGAACTACATTTCAAGCAGCACAAAGAGAATACAAAAAAATACAAAAAATACAAATAGAATATAAAAAAATGACTAGGAATCTACTACTTCTACTACACCATTCATCTTGATAATACATAACAAACGTGCATATTTAAAAGCAGAATAAGTCGCAACAGACTAAAATAAAATTTAAAATTTAAAAAATGACTAGGGTTGACTACTATCTACATATCTAACTATTGTAATAACATACATGCATACAAGTATATAACTGACTTACAAATTTCCGAACTAACACATAATGACTAGATTGCCACTTGCTCCTCCCTCTGACGTCGCCACTCTTCTTCTTCCTTGGTCTTCATGACCTCTTCGATCCAACTGACGACGACCTGCCAGCTGCGCCCATCCCGAAGCATGCTCGTGACCATACTGGTCTCAACTCTCCGTTAAGCCTTCCTTCGGTCTCTAATCTCTGCTCAACGAACGCCGGGCAACTGAACAGCGAGTGCTCGGGATTATCTTCCTGCTCCTCGCAGTGGTAGCATTTGGCATCCTCCCTATCCTTGTCCTATATGACCCGAAACTCCCATGGCCAGTGAAGGCTTACAGCACCCTGTACGTTAGATCCCCGTGCTTCTTCCTGGCCCACGTATCTATCCGAGGTATTAAAGTGTTTGTCCACCTTCCTTTACGACTTCCTTCCCATCTCCTTTGCCATTTCTCCATAGTCAATTCTCTTCGCGTTCTTCTGTTCCATCCCCCTCGGAACATATCTCTCCGTTCCTCGACTAGCAGATCACACGGGATCGATCCTGCAATCACCTGCAATGCCTCCGTCGAGGCGGTTCTGTATGCAGCCGTTATTCTTAACAGGATCTTCCTTTCCACTCTCTGCACTTCATCCCGATACTTCTTAACCCGCATTACATCCCCCCAGACCTCCGCTCCATACAGTAGGGTTGACTTAGCGGCCTCTGCCACGACTTTCCTCTTCTGGGTCCCCGGGCCCTCCACTCTTGGCATCAGCCTGCCTAACTTATGGACCGTTCTGCCCACCTTCTCCACTGTTTCCTTATCATGTTTGGCAAACGACCCGTTTTTATCAATCGAGATACCGAGATATTTAGCCGCATCTACTACCGCCACCTCTTGTCCTCCCAGTTTCAGATGCAGGCTACTAATGTCCCGTCTGCCAACTGCCACTATGGTCTTAGTCTTTTCTACAGCCAGCTGTAATCTCAATTCCCCCAGTGTCTCCATTATAGTACTCATGGAATGTTCCATATTCCTTCTCAGTTGCCCTTCCTCTTTGGCTATGTTCACCAGCACCAGGTCGTCAGCAAAAGCGACAAGCGTATTTCCTTCACCTAGATTTTTCCTTAGCAACCTGTCGTAAAGGACATTCCACAGAAGTGGACCCAGCACGGATCCCTGGGGAACCCCGCTCGAGACCCTTCTTAGTTGGCCATTTCCTCCCTCAATCCATCTATTTCTAAAATAGTCACGGACCATCGCCATTATATAACCCAGCATCTGCCACCATTCCAATTCTTCTTTGATCACACTCCAAGCTGCCGAGTTGAAGGCGTTTTGGATGTCTAAGAGAGTAATCGTGATCCACTCTCTCGTCCTCCAGGTCCCCACCCTCGCACTCTTGGCCAACTCTACCACCCTTTCTGCAGCATGTACGGTAGACAGCCCCTTCCTGAAACCATACTGTCTGTCGCACAGCCCTCCTTTTCCACTTATCCATCTCTCTATCCTCCCGACTAGTATTCTCTCATCTCATCTCATGAGTTTCCCCATGACGTCCAGGAGGCATATAGGCCTGTATACACTTGGGTGCTGCCCCATTTTCCCGGGTTTCCTCAGCAGAATTAATTTGCCCACTTTCCACTCCTCAGGCAGTATTCCATTCCTCATCACCCCGTCTAGCCCTTCTCTTATGATCTCCGGAACTTCCTTGATTACATCCTCCCACAACTCTACCGTCAGCCCGTTTCTACCTGGCGCCTTTTTCTTTTTCATCTTAGCTATTGCTTCCCGCATTTCTTCTGCCTCTATTCTAGGAGTTTCGTTCACCTCAATATCGTCCCATCTTAAAGGGGGGTGTGCCGGAAACAAAGCATCTATAACCCTATCCTCCTCCTGCCTATCCAGTGATTCGGGGCGTGCCATTTTGGTATTTTTAGCCACAATCTCGTACGCCTTCCCCCAGGGGTTATCCTCCAGTTCTTTAAGTAACCCTTCCCATTTCTCTTTTTTGGCAGCTTTTATCATTTTCTTTAACGTGACTTTACCTCTCTTGTACTCCTCCAGGAGTTCTCCACTGTCCTCGATATCCCTTCTCCTGCCTCGTAGCCAAGCACGCCTTGCGCCCATGCATTCCTCTCTAGCCCTAGCTATCTCATCGTTCCACCAGTATGCCCCCTTTCTTCTCGTTCCTTCCCTCCTCGGCGCCTTGATTCTCCTGCATATTTGTTCCATTTCGTCTACTATCTCTTCGATATTCTTCCCAACTAATCTCGTGCTATTTGCTCTGACAGCTTCCATAAAATTTTCCTGATCTCTCCCTTTAAACCTGTAGACTCTCCGCTGCCTTCTTGCTGCATTCGCCGATCTGCTTTCCTTCATCCGGTACCGAATGAGCTGGTGGTCGCTTAGGGTTAGCAGCCGTGTCACTTCCCACTCTTCGATTATCGTCCTTCCTTCCATGGAGGTCATCGTCAAATCCACAATGAACGATCCGCTACTCCTCACGCACGTAGGCTCTTTCCCCGTGTTCGCCAAGAATAGACCATTCGCTGCCATCCATTCCTCCATTCTTGTACCCCTGCTGTTCCTTACACTGTCCCCCCACACCTGCGACCTGCCGTTGAAGTCCCCGGTGACTAACTTTTTCCCGGCTCCAGCTTCCACCAGACTACCCGTAAGTCTTCTCAGCATTTCACCCAGACGAACGATTTCCCTTTTCCCATGTTGCTCACTTTCACTTCTCAATTGATTACCAGAATCCCCACCGTTTTCTCATCATCCGTAATCCATCCCAACGTCGTCTCCATCGTACCTTTATAAGGTTCGCTCACCAGTAGCATGTCGATGTTCTCCTCTTCTGCGTGCTGGTTCAATAGGTCCATGCAGCCGTTTGCATTCAACTGCATAAAGCTCATTGCCATTTTGTCCCTTCTTGCATTTGGTTGGGACACCGACATATTAAACATTGGTATATATAAATAAATAGGTAAAATCACAAGCAACAAACAAACTAATAAATAAAAGATCAAAATATCACAGGCTTAACTATAAACTACGTAAATAAAAATAAATAAATAAATAAATAAGTACGACCTGACAAACACACAGTTGGTTATCCCGAGCTATCACCACTTGGGTTTCTTTCTCAGCTTCTTGAGCATGTCCCGCATCTTAGGACACGCCCCGCTGCCCGCTCTGTGACCCTCCCTTTGACACAAGGGACAGTAACTACCCTCCTTGCATTCTTCTACTTTGTGGCCGTCTTTCCCACACTTTAAACAGGCACGACTCCTGTCTGGACCCTTACATTCCCTATGACATCTCGGTACGTTGACGTAATTTTTGACCTTACATTTCACTAGTCCTATTTTTACCCCTCCTTCTTTAACCAGTCTGTCTCCCCAGGACTTATCCATCCTGAGGATAGCGGTTTGATTATCCCCGAGCGACCGCCTCAGGGATATCACTTCCACCTCTTCCCGTACCTCCTCTTGTGTGGTCGTGACCTTGATACTCTCCTGCATCTCTTCTTCATTACATAGGGCGTCAATGTCCCTTACTATGTGTCTCTCCTTCCCTCTGTTTTTTCCCAATTCCCTAGTCCTTGCATCTTTAATTTTTGTCTCGATGAACCCCTGTATTTTCCTCCCCATCTCTCTATCTTTTACCTCTAACAGAAGGTCTCCTTTTTGGGTCTTCCTTACTTCCGAAATTTCGGTGTCCAAATTGGCGTCCCTAACTTCATCCTTTACCTTCTGTAACATTTGCTTGTATGACAGCCCTTCTTGGCTTATTACAATTGCCGCGTTTCTATATTCTCTCCTCCTTCCCGCCAGCGTTGAACTTCCCGTCTTGTATACATCGACCTTAATACTTTCACCCCTTAGGATGCATTCCAGCATCCTGGCATCCAGCTCTACCTTCCCCTCCTTGCTCCTTCCACACAACGCCACATGTGACCTACCCAACATCTTTAGGTGGTCTACCAGGTGTTTGTAGACATTGAACATCGTTCTATCATACCCCCCCCCCGACCCTATATGGACAAAGACCTCCTTTTGGGTGCATATTCCCTCTCCATTTATTTTTTTTTCGGAGTTAGCGTAGGTCTCCCATCCCTCCTTTCCCATACCGGCTATCTCTGGGTACCTTTCCCTCACCCTCCTTCGGCATCCCTTGTCGAGGTTTGCATCGTCCAAATCTCTTACGACCGCCAGATCTGCTTCCGGAACTTTCCCCATAGGGTCTCCGTTTACGATTTTGACACTGCGGTAGCAACTAGCGGGCCACCTCAGTTCAGCTATTTCCGCAAAATCTTCATAGCTCTCTACTCCACTGATCTTCTTCTCCAGCTCTTCGGCGTCCATATCGTCATAGGCCTCGGTCTGAGTTGACACTTCCCTATTTTCCCCACGTCTACTACCCCCAGGTCCTATCGATTGCTGGTCCTTTAGCATCTGGTTCTCTTTCCTTAAACGTTCCAATTCTTGACGTAGGTCTCCCGCAAATTCCCCTCCCTCCGAGTCAGCCTGGCATCCTTTGTCTTCTACACGAGGTCCTACCATGGACACGTCCACTTCCGCCTTCCTTCCCATGGTACACAGCATCGCTTGCATTTCGTCGGTCACCAGTCTACTTGTCAGCGATCTGAGGGTACTAGTGATATCTTTGATCTCCCTCTTGGTGTTAGAGTTATCCCTGACCACCTTACCGAGGGCTCGAACCTCCTTCTCTATGTTTCTTATAATTTTCATTATCATACCAGCGATGTTCTCTTCCTCCTGCGGACTTCGCCTTTGTTCTTGTGCTTGCAGTTCCTTTCTTTTCCTTTTTACTGATCTCCCCTTCTCCTCGTCCCATGTAAGACCCAGATTCGGCGATGTCGGTGCCGACTGTGACTTCATAGCCTGTTTTAGCTCTACGAACAGGTCCTTTCTCTTCCTATGGCTCCATACGTCCTTATCCTCTCCTTCACTTTCCATTCTCACGATTCTGTCCCTCTTGTCCCCTTCGTCTCCTGCAATGACTATATCACCACATCCTTCCCTTGGGTTCGTTACTCTCTCCAAATCCGGAGCCGAGGCTTGGTGAGCCGCTTCGGGTCCTACTCTTTGTCCGTTTCCATCGCCAAGGTCATCATTTTTTTTCTCCGTCCGGTTATTTGGTTTGCTCTGGTCCATACCCGTCCCACGAGTCGGGACGAACTAAACACGCCTCCCCAGGTGACGCCCATTCCAGGGAGGGGGCAGCAATATTGTGGGGGGCGCCAGGTACCCCACAAGTTTTATCGAGGATCTCTCGGTTCATTTTATAGAGGTTGTCTCCTCGCAGGCCGGCCGGTAAAGGCGAGCCCCCCGGTCCCGGATCCCACACGACATGCGCAGCGGTGCCATTTTTTTCTTTTCCACTGTGGTCGTTGAAGTGTGGTCCATTGTTACGGTATTAATCGGACTAGTGGCACAGCTGCCCGTGACTCGGATCGACCCCGGGTGCGTCAGTCGCGGTGGTAGGTCCTGAGGTTTGAGCTGCCCTTTGTTTTCATCGCTCACTCCCAACCTGTCCGGCATGGGAACCCCTGCCAGGGGTCACTTGCGAGACCCCCGCCGGCATAGCCTGGAAGATCATCGCGACTACTTAAGCCCCTCCACCACGACAAGGTCTCGCAGCTCCTTGAAGGAGAACCTAACCTAACCTAACCTAACCTAACCTAACCTAACCTAACCTTTTTTTTTGCTACCTGGAGGGGAAATCCTTCATGGACACTCGGCACTATGTTCTATCGTGACCGAGTAGTGCCGGACTCCTACCGGCTAAAAACCCCTCCATTACCACTAAACCCCCCCCGGAACTACCAAAGTATGGTTTACCTCGGGAGCGGTCAGCTCCTGTCTTTAAATTCTCCCCAGGCTTGCTCTTACCGCTATTCTAGCGCATCTCTCCACTCCCTCTCCTTCCCCCACATGATGGAGTGGATCTTTCCCAGAGTACCTTCCCACAAGGCCTTGCTAGTCAGGGCCACTTCCACAATATTTTCCGGGGTTACCTCCACACCCGTTATCACCGCCATCTCCTCCCTATCTCTAACCCACCTTGGGCACGCAAAAACCTTGTGCTCTGGAGTATCACTCTCCCCGCAGTACACGCACTCATCTGTGGGCCTTTTCCCGATTTTTTGCAGATAGCTACCAAAGCTGCCATGCCCCGTCAGGAACTGTGTAATATAATATGTTATTTCACCATGTGTCCTTCCAATCCAGTTTTAGATGTTAGCCACCACCCTCCTGGTCCACCTACCCTTCGCACTTCCATCGTATTCTCTCTGCCATTCCGTCACCGTTCTTACCCTCTCATGCTTCCTTAACGCTTCTACCTCACCCTCACCCTCATACACCCTCTTCCTCTCCTCCACTAATAGGTGTATTGGAATAACCCCTGCCACCACTAGAGCCGCTTCCGTTGACACAATTTGATATGCTAGAGCAACCCTGAGTGCCACTCTCCTCTGTACACTACTTAACATATTCTTATATTTTCGCATATTCAGGGCCCTAAACCACACCGGCGCAGCATATAATAGCACCGAGTCCACCACACACCCCATGGCTCTTCTTTTGCTGGAAGCCGGACCCCCGATGTTAGGCAGAACGCTTCCCATAGCTCTTGCCGTTCTCTCCGCCTTCGAACACACCTCTTCAACATATTTTCCGAAATTCAGGTGCCGATCGACCCACACACCCAGGTATTTAACTGAGGATCTGTATGGGATGATTTCCTCCCTAAGCAGAAAACCCGCTTCTTTGGCCTTCTTAGTGGTAAATACGACCGCCTCCGTTTTTTCAGGCGCCAGAGCAAGCCCTCTGTCTAACATCCATCTGTCGATCCCTCTCATAAGCCTGTTGCCCTTTTCCAGCATCCCTGCCTCCGTGTCACCAATCACGACAATGGCGAGGTCGTCAGCGTAGGCCAAGATCTTCGTACTCGCCAGCACCCCATCATATAAGATGTTCCATAACAACGGGCCCATAACGGAACCTTGTGGGACCCCTATGTTAGTCTTTTTCCCTATATTGTGGCAGATCTGAATGCCTCTGTTGCTTAAGTAGTCCGCTACTAGAGCTACTAAGCTCCGGCTTATCCCTCTCCCTCTGAGCTCATTTAGAATGTGGCCCCAATTTGCGGTATTAAACGCATTTTTAACGTCTAACAGTATTAGCGCTCTCCACTTATTCTGTCCTGCCTCCTCAACGGCTTCTATCACAGCCTTAATGGCTCCAACCGTGGATCTTCCCTTCCTGAAGCCAAATTGCATGTCATTTAGGGGGGCAGTGACTTCCAATTCCTCCTCCAACCTCTTGCGAACCATTGCTTCGTACAGCTTTCCTACTGTATCTAGTAGACAGATGGGTCGGAAGCCACTAGCCTCCCCCATATCCCTCCCTGGCTTAGGTAGCAGCACAAGCTTGGCCTTTTTCCACGGCGCCGGAAAGCTTTTTTGTCTCAGCTCCCTGTTTAGGAGATCTAGGACCATATCCCCCCTCACCCTTACAAATTCCTTCACCGCTTCCGGTAACACCCCGTCTGGTCCTGGAGCTTTCCCGCTCTTCAGCCTCCCGGCTGCATCCTCCAGCTCACGGAGCGTAAATGTCGCCGAAGCTGGTAAATCTTCTCCTGCTGTCTCCCAGACGGCCTCACCCACGTTTGGAAACAGTGTGTCCGCGATTTCCACCTTTCTCTCCTTGCTTAGATCAACCCTAGGGAATTTCTTTTGTAAGGTATCCATTGCGATTTTATACCCTTCCCCCCAGATGTCCCGATCAAGGTCCTCACAGAGCCTCTTCCATTTCTCCCTTTTACTTTTTGTTATCTCCTTTTTCAGGAGTTTCCTTTCCTCTTTGTAAGAGGCGCGGAGAATTTCCACCTCCTCCTCTCCCGTATGTCCGTTCCCTCTGGCCCTGATGTACTGCCTTCTCGCCGAGAGGGTTCTTTCCCTTTGCTCCGCGATCTCCTCCTTCCACCAATATACACATTTTCTTCGCTTTCTTGCGAATTTACATATGGCATCGCCCCATCTTGTGCCTTTTTAAGGAAGTCGATGAAGACTGGTACCTCTGGGTTATCCCCCACAGAGCCCAGCCCTCCTCGTATTAGCTCTGCGAATTTGGTCTTCCGGAACATTCCCTTACTAGTGAAGGACCTATTTCTCACTCCTCCATGGTAGACATCGAAGCGGATATAGTTGTGGAGACTGAGTGTCTCCTCCTCCAGTACCCTACAACCACTGACTAGCCTTCCCGCTCTCTCTTTAGCTATAGTGATGTCTATGATAGACTGGCTAGCATCTCTATGGAATGTGGGCTTGTTTCCCACATTCATCGCCGTCAAATTTGTACTTGCCATCCATTCTGCTAGTATGCTTCCCCTCCTATCTTCTGTAGATGAACCCCACAGAGGAGATTTAGCGTTAAAATCACCCCCCAGTATAACATTTCCCCCTTTCCCTTCCATGGAATCCTGGATACTCTGCAAATGCTCACCATATACCTCATCCGTTACATTCGGAGAGATATATGCGCATACTATATACAACGCCTCTGTTTTTACCCAGACGTGGCCCTTGCCCTTCCCAAAATCGCTTATCTTGACACCTCTATTTCGTCTAATTATGCATGCATCTTTTGCATCGTCCATGTACCAGGGCTTACCTTGCGCCATGCTCTTATTTGGCTCGCTGATCAGCAGCAAGTCCACCCCCTCCTTTGCTGCTGACTGGAATAGCAGATCTTGTGCCGCCCTTCTCCTGTCTACATTTACTTGTAGGATTTTAATCATTTTGATTATTTCCCCCCCCCTTCATCCTCAGTTTCTGCACCATGTCTCTAAACACTGGACAGGTCATGGACTCCGCCTTATGCCCTTCTTTGCCGCAGAGGTAACATGCCTTTACGTTCTTGCAGTCACTTCTATAGTGACCAAACTGCCCGCAATTGTGACATACCTCCCCTTTCCCTTTTGCTTTGCAATCTTTCGCCTCATGTCCAACCTTCCGGCATGTAAAACAACGACTAGGGGTTACAACATCACTCACTCGCCACCTATCCCAACCTTCCCCTATTCTCCCTCTGTTTAGGAGCTTCACCGCCATCTCTCCCGGCACTGATAAGAACGCCGACTTCTTGCCCATCTTATTTGTTTGCTCCGTCACCCTGACGGATCCCCTTTCTCATGTCTGTTCCTAACGTTCTCCCCAGCACTTCACGGATTTCTGCCTCAGTGACGTCGAGGTCCAGGTCGAGCAGCATTACGCTTCGTCCGTTTTCCTGACTCGTCTTTACGTTTGCCATACCCTTTACCACTTCCGTCAGGACTTTTTTGAAGGCCTCCTTTTCCTCCTCTTTCCTACCCTTTATTAATATCTTCATGGTTCCGTCCTCCCTCTGGACTACCCTATCGATCTTAACCTCTCCTACCGGTACCTCCTTCTTGACCTTTTTTAAAATATCAGTGTAGGTCCCTTGCATTGGCCTTACTATAATCGCCTCACTACCTTTCTTCCTAAAGTTGACACCCTGGTCCTCTCCCAGCTTGGGTTCTTTTCCCTGGCTTTCAGCGTCTCTTTCCCGTTTACTCCTTACCTTGCCATATCCCGCCGCAGCATGTTCAATCTGCTTTCTCACTCTCGAACTCTTCCCCTTCAAGGTAGAGAAACATATTGGACCTTCATCACCACCCCGTTTCATAATGTCGAAGGTCCGTCCCAAATATTCTTTTAAGACGGCATCATCCTCCTCCTCGGACTCCCCTTTCACACGTATGACAAACGTCAGTCTGCCTCTCTTCTCCTCCCCCTCTTGCTCCCCCAGGAGCTCCGTCACTGTCCTAACAGCAACAAACGGCTTCCTATTTTCCTCCTCTCTGAAGGCCGATTCTATCAGAGGATTTTGTTCCCTCGCCTTCCTAACCCAGGGATGGTCGTCCTCCCCGTTTTCCTCACATATGAGGATGCTATTCCCCCTTCCTCACTCGTCTTTGTCAGTAGATGTAAATATGCATTTTTCAAAGGCCTCTTCCGGCCATGTCATGTCCAGGAATTATTTGTATTCCGCGCTCGACATCTGTCGCCCCATCTTTTGTTGTATAGCCTTAACCAGCTCGTTTATCCCTGCTGTCGTTTCGTCAGCCTGGCACCCCAACCTAACCTAACCTAACCTAACCTAACCTAACCTTTTTTTTTTAACCCTCCTCCCTCCTCCTCAGTTCAACCAGTTTCAGGAACTACCTTGTCGGTATTACATCCGAAACTGAAAGACTGACCGTTTCCGTAATAGAGAGGTTAACTGATATAAACAAGACAAAATAAACCAAGTCAATGCATCAAATAGCAAATATTACATCAATAACTAAAAAATACATAAAAGACATAACTTTCTACCAAGAGCAAACAGCAAATAAATAAATAAATAAATAAACAAATAAACAACAAATATATAAATACAGACATAACCTAGTAAATGACTAGAATCGAACTACCGCAAAGCATTCGCTTCAAACTCCGTATCCTTCCCATTCATCTCCTTTCTTCCTCACCCTTCTTCCTTATGATGTGCTCAATAGCGGAACTAATCTTATTCCACATCTTCTTACTCTCCATCATCTTCCCTATAATGTTTTCCACTGTCAAATCCTCGCCTATATCCATAAATACTTCCCTCCTTGTTTCCTCCCATCTGCTACAGTGGAAAACAGTATGCTCCACCGAATCGCATTCCCCGCAATATACACATTCATCAGTGTCTGCCAGTCGGAATTTATGGAGATACGCTCGAAAGCATCCATGCCCCGAGAGAAACTGCGTAAGGTAGTAATTTACTGTTCCAAAATCCCTCTTATACCACCCCCGCACATCACCAGTTAACCTTTTGGTCCATGCGGCTACTCTACCTTCTCCAACCCATCTACTTTGCCACTCTTCTAGTATAAACCTTTCCCTGTCCTTCACATTTTCCTCCGGTCTCTCCCTTGCTCGTTTGACTTCCTCTATTTTTAGATCCAAGGGGATGTCATCAGCTATCACCTGCAAAGCTGCTGTAGAACATGTCCGGTATGCGCTTGTGACCCTGAGGTCCAGCTTTCTCTGCAGTCTAATTAATTTGTCCCTGTATTTACCCATCTGCATGATTTTTCCCCACACTGGTGCCGCATATAGCATGCTAGAGTAGGCAACCGCCGCTAGTACCCTTCTCTTGCCACTTTCCGGGCCCCCAATACTGGGCAGCAACCCATTCATGCTCCTTATCGTCGCTTCCACCTTTCCTTCGATCTTCCTAACATGGCTCACCATTCGCATATTCCTGTCAAACATGACTCCCAGATACTTCGCCTCCTGGCTGGAAACGAAATTTCTCCCTTCGAACTGGAATTGGATGTCCGTCAGCTTTCTCCTGCCCACCAGGATTACTGTTTCAGTTTTTTCTACTGCTAAAAACAGTCCCCTTTCCTCCATCCAATCCCTTATCTTGCCTATGGCTATCCCTATATCCCTAGAGATGTCCTCCCCACTTTCCCTACTCACCACCAGTGCCACATCATCTGCGTATGCCATTGTGGTTACCGTCTCCGAAAAGTTCAACTCCAGCGCCCCATTATAGTACAGGTTCCAGAGAGTAGGGCCCAACACTGAGCCCTGCGGAACCCCCATCTTCGCCCACAGGACTTGGCCTGCCCCCACATGTACCATTCTGTCTTCGAAGTACGACTTCACCACTTCTATCAAGTATCTGCTTATCCCCCAACTCTCCAGGATTCCTATCATTTTGTCCCACCTAGCGGAATTAAAAGCGTTTTTGACGTCTAGCGTCACCAAAACCCCAAAATCTCTGTTTCTATAAGACCCACTGTTTATAAATTCCGCTATCTCGTTCACTCTCATGAGGGCATCCACTGTACCCCTACCCTTTCTGAATCCATACTGCATATGGGTAGTCCTCCTTTTGTCTCCACTTCAGCCAGAATTCTTTCATTTACCAGTCTCTCGTATAGCTTCCCCAGCACGCTGAGTAGGCATACGGGTCTATATGCCGGCTCTGCTTCTACATCTTTCCTTGGCTTTTCTATAAGCACCAGAATAGCTTCCTTCCAGACCCCTGGGAAAGATAAATCCCTCAGTAGCTCGTTGTACATTCCGACCATCTGGTCCGGTGCTATTTCCGCCACCATTTTAATAAACTCCGGGGAGAAACCATCTTTCCCCGGTGCCTTCCTATTTTTAATTTTACTCACCGCGTTTGAGAGTTCTTGCTTAGTAAATGAGGGGATCCGGTCCCCCTGCACCCTATGCCGCACCTATTGAATGGTTTCCACATCCGGGAACAATTCCCTAGCTATTTTCATCCTTTTATCGTCATTTATTTGATGAGACGAGATTCCCCCCAACCTCTTCATAGCTATTTTGTAGGCCTGTCCCCAAACGTCCCGATTTAGATCCTCTACCAACTTTTTCCATGCCTGCTCTTTTGATTTCATGATCTCTTTTTTTAACTCCCTTCTTCTATTCTTATAAGTCTCCTCATGCCTTCGGATCTCGTCCTGCTGCCCTCCTCGTCTTACTCTCGTCGGTGGCATTCTCTCCTTCTCTCCGCTACTATCTCATTCCACCAATATTTCCCCTTCCTAACTTTACTTACAGACGCCCTTTTAAGGAAAACCCCATTGCACACATCTTCGAGCATTTTTATAAAATCCCTATAGGTTATATTTTCTTCTACTACCCTATTTATGGTCTCCTCTAACCTCCTCCTTGCTATGTTCATGAGCTCCAACCGAAAATTCCAACCACTCCGAATTACTTGTCCCCTTATCTTTTCAGGCTCTTTTCTATTCAGAGCTACTTCGAACAGAATGTTCTTATGCAGACTAAGGTTCTCTCCTTCATCCACCCTCCAATTTGTCACTCTATTGACTAGCTTAGTTCCACAAGATGTTATATCTATATGCGTTTGGCTGTTTCCCCTTATGAAGGTGGCAGCTCCGTTGTTCATTACTTCCAAACCCATACTAGCAAAGCTTTCCACCATCAGGTCTCCCCGCGGACAGCTACTCGGGGATCCCCACACCGGTGATTTGGCGTTAAAGTCGCCCATAACCACAACATTTTTCGCCGCTTTCTTTCTGATGTCCTCCTCCAAAAGTCCCACGTATATTTCGAAGTCCTCAAGCTCTCTGTTTGGGCTGAAGTAGCATCCATAAAAATACCACCCCTTTGTATAAATCCAGACATAGCCCTGCCCTTTCCCCGAATCGTCTACTGGGCCCCTACTCCTATTGACCGAGAAGGCTACATCGCACCTTTCATCTATGAACCATTTTCTTCTTACCGCATGGTTTACATTTGGTTCCGCAATCATTGCGATATCTATGTCTTTTTCTTCCATGCTATGTTCCAAAAGATCCATAGCCCCCTTGTCCCTTCCTAGGTTTGTCTGAAGCATCGATATATTTATCATGTTGTATCGGGGGACACCAATAAACAAACACAAAAGTAAATAATAAATAAACAGGCAAATAAGTATAATCTATAAAAGGACTAGAACTTGTATAACAAACACAAAAACAAACTCTAAATCTAAATTAAAACAATAAATATAGACTAGACTAGTTTTAGTTTTCCTTCTATCCTTCTTCCTACTTCTAACTACCGCCCTCGCCCCATCCAGAAGCTTTCTAAATCTTGGGCACTTGCTTGAGTCGTTTCTGTGACCTTCCTCGTTGCAACTAAAACAGAAGAGTTTCGCTTCCTTGTCGCAGTTTTTTGCCCTATGGCCGCCTTCTCCACACTTCAGACACAGGTCTGTTCTGTCCGGGCCTGCGCATTGGCTTCTCAAGTGCCCTAACTCTTGGCACTTGTAACACCTAGGGATTTCTATGCGCTCCCTTACTCTGCACCTTATCCATCCCACCCTAATTTTCCCCTGGTTTAGGATTTTAGCTGCTGCCTCCTCATTTAGCTCCACTGAGGCATTTTGTGTGCCCCTTCTCGCTGGCCGCAGTGATAATACTTTATAGTCATTGTCCGGTAGGACTTCTCTCAAAGCTCCTTCAATTTCTTCCCGCGTGGTCACCTCATCTATGTCCAAGATATGTACAATCTTTCTCCTTCCCGCTTTTCGTGTGTTAATTTCCGCAGTAACCAATTTCTCGAGTTTGCTCTTGACTGTCAGCTTCCTCCTTGCCACCGTCAACCACTATCAAGAGATTACCATCTCTGGTTTCTCTAATAGTTTTGGCCTCAACGCTCTCTCCGCTGTTTCTAGCAGACTGTTTGATCTCTCTTAGGAGCTCGGCATACGTCTTCTCCTTTGTCTTCACGATTCTTTATTCTCCTCCCTTCCCCGCCTTTTGTTCTCGGTGTTTTCCTCTACATTGGGATTTCCATCCGCTGCGCAAACCTTGATGAGGATATCCTTCATATCCGCCAACACTATTTCGATTAACTTTCTAAGCCTCTCACACGCGAAGCACCCAGGAACTATCACCTTCACTACTTTTCTATTGTCTTCGACTAGTAAGTTCCTCCACTCTCTTAACGCCTTTCCCCAAACAATATCTGTTTCAGCAGTTTCGCCCTGTTCCCTTACTTCTATCTTGTAGATATACCTTTCCTTTAACCGTTCTCTTCTCCCATTCCTTATCTTTTTGTTGACTCTCATGGAGGATAGACCGTACCCATCCCCAGACACTTCGTCTTCATCCAACTCGGGATATTTTATCTTGACGTTCGCGCACGCTTCATCGTCGCACCTCGTGGACGTAAAAAGCGCCTGGTCAGCCTCCTCCTCAGTGCTTCCTTCTTTCTCCAATATAGTTTTCCTGAAAGCACTCTTTGGCCATCGCTCATTTATTAAATCTGTAACCTCGCTATCATTGCACTTTTGGATCTTATATAGAAAGTCATCGACATTAATCCCACCCTCCCATGTGGTGGTCTGGGTTGCTGCTTCTACTAATTCACCTCCCTCCGTTTGAGTCCCAGCGTCCTCAACTGGATTACAAGCATTCACTGCACTTGAGCTCGTTCCTCGGCCCAGTCCTGCCAACAGCCCTTGGTATTCCGTCGTCATTAGTCTGCTAGACAGTGATCTTAAAGTCAGTGTCGTCTCTTTAATCTCTTTTTTTGTATTTATGTTATCCTTCACCATTTTTGATAGCGTTCTAATCTCTTTATCAATCGATCTTATAAGTTTTCGAAGTGCCTCCGCCATCTTCTCCGACTCCCGATCCTGTTCCTCGCTCTTGCTCGTTGTGAGTGAGTCATCTCTCCTCCTCTTGACTGATCTTCCAGCCTCTTCATCCCAAGTCAAGACTATCTCCGCTGTGTTGGGCGATGTCGGTGCCGATCTGGAAACATTTAGAGAGCCCTTCAGTTTCTCTATTGCGCTCCTTTTGACCACTCCCTGTTTATATCTGTCTATCTCTCCCACTTTTTCTTTCTCCTGTTCCTTTATCCTCTGCGTTTCGTCAACCTTCTCCTCTCCCTCTTTTTATATAAATTGCTCGTTTTGAATCCCACGAGTATGGGACGAAATAGAATCGCCCCCCCCCGGGTGACGCCCATTCCGGGAGGGGGGCTTCAATACTATGGGGGGCGCCAGGTACCCCATAGGTTTTAACGAGGATCTCTCGGTTCGTTTTATAGAGGTTGTCTCCTCGTAGGCCGGCCGGCAAAGGCAAGCCCCCCGGTCCCAGATCCTATACAACATGCACAGCGGTGCCATTTTTTCCTTTCCCACTGTGGTCGTTGAAGTATAGTCCAGGGTTACGGTATTAATCGGGTTAGTGGCACAGCTGCCCGTAACTCGGATTAACCTCGGGTGCGTCAGTTCCCGAACTACCACCTCACGATGGTAGGTCCTGAGGTAAACCTAACCTAACCTAACCTAACCTAACCTTTTTTTTTTTTTTTTTTTTTTTTTTTTTTTTTTTTTTTTTCGCTGATCTTAACGAAGATTTAAAAGTAGGGAAAGATATATTTTTTGTAGAATAGAGGAGGGGAAACCTTCAAAAGGGATCCTGCACGGAGCTCTTTCCAGTGTGCAGGATACTGTTGGATTTCTACCAACTAAAACCCCTCCCCGAAACTTGGCACTCTCTGGTGGGACCGTTTAAAGAAAAACATTTCATCGCCAGAGAAATGCGCACTGTCAATTACCTTATTCTCCTCTCTTCCTCTTCTTTCTTCTTCATAGTTCTAACCACGTATCTGTCAATCGCCTCCCAGTTCTCCTTGCTGTGTAACATTCTTGGTACCAAATTTTCTACAGTCAACGGCGTCTCAAACCGATCCTCAACGACCCGTCTCTCCACTGCCCACCGAGAGCAGTGTAGCAGCGTATGCTCAGGGGTGTCAACGTCCTCGCAGTAATCACATATGTCGCTATTTACCTTTCCTATCTTTTTTAGGTACGCCTTAAAAGAGCCATGGCCGCTCAGAATCTGAGTAAGGTGGTAGTTCACCACACCATGCCCTCTCTCCGCCCATTCTCTAACGTTCCGTATCATCCGATACGTCCAGCGCCCTTTTTCACTGACCTCCCACTCCCTCTGCCATCTATTAAAGACTTATCGCGTTCTGTCTTCTTCGCCTCCTTCGGCAGGAGCTCGCTTTCATACATATTTTTTCTTTCCTGGGCCATAATATGGATCGGCATGACCGCCGCCAGAACCGCCGCCGCTTCTCCAGACACCGTTCTGTAGCCACGGCAGACCCTCAGGAGCATCTTTCTCTGCACCGAGATCAGAATTTTCTTATAAGAATTCGCCGCCATAGCTCCAGCCCAGATTGGTGCCCCGTAGAGCATTATAGACTGGGCCACAGCACACAGCATCCTTCGCTGATTCTCCCCGGCTCCACCAAAATTTGGCATTAGTTTGCATAAAGCATTTGCGCTTTTCTGCGCTTTTGCCGCTACTGCTCTAATGTGTGGCCCAAAAGATACTCCTGAGTCGAGTAGTACTCCCAGATATTTTACTTGTCTGCTATTGCATATTAATAAATCGTCCCCGAGGTTAACTCTAACCTCGGTTTCTCTCCTCCCATATCTGAGGAGGATTGCCTCCGTTTTTTCCGGCGCCAACTCTAGCCCATTTCTCTCTAGCCATTCCCTGACTCTATTAATTGTCTCGTTCGCCTTATATTCGAGCCCCGTTATCAATTTGTCGGTGATGACAAGAGCTACGTCATCAGCGTAGCCCACTAAGCTGACCCCATTTGGTGCCCGCATGTCCAGCAGTCCATCATACATGACGTTCCATAACGTTGGGCCCATTACAGATCCCTGCGGAACGCCAACGCACGTTTCTCTCTCTCTATCTCCATCGTATAATATTTTCCGTTCCGTAAGATAATCTTTCACCACATTAACGAGGTATGCGGACACCTCCTTTCCTTCCAGTGCCCCGATGATGCTTTGCCAGTTTGCCGTGTTGAAAGCATTCTTAATATCTAGAAGGATGCATAGGCACCACTCCCTGGGCGCACCTAGGTGGGCTCTACGCGCCATACTAAGTGCTTCGCCGATGGCCCCGATCGTTGAGTGGCCTTTCCTAAAGCCATATTGGTGCCTCGAAAGGCTATTTGCCTCCTCCAGCTCTTTCGTCAGCCTCCTGCCTACTAAGTGTTCATATAGTTTACCCAGACAATCCAATAAGCATAGCGGCCTGTAGGAGGAAGCCGCGTTTTGGTCCTTCTTGGGTTTTTCTATTAATACCAATTTTGCCCGTTTCCATAGCCTCGGGAAGGTGCCCGCCACTAGCAATCTGTTGAAAACTTGGAGAATATAGTCCCCGATGACCTCCGCTGCCACTTTTACAACCTCAGGAGGGATTCCGTCTTTGCCAGGGGCCTTTCCCGGTTTCAATCTTTTCGCCGCCTCCGTCAGTTCGTCAGCCGTGAATTCGTTTACTTCCTCCACTTCCACCCGCCTCCAGGATGTTTGCTGGGCTTCCGGAAAGAGCTTTTCGACTTGTGCAGCAATTTGTCCTTTAGTTAACACTATCGGGGGGTACTCCACTCTCATTTTCCTAGTGACGATTTTGTATCCCTCCCCATATACATCCGAGTTTACCTCATCTATCATAGTTTCCCACGCTCTTTTCTTAGAGCGCGCGATAGCTCCCCTAAGTAATTTCTTTAATTCCTTATATCTTCCATGCATTTCTTGGGCCTCTATGAGAGAGGCCAGCCGGCGCCCCCTAGCTCTTACTAGACTTCTCCTGGCCACCAGTACCGCCTTTCGCAACTCCGCGATTTCGTCCGTCCACCAGTAAGGTAGACGTCCTCCTGTGGTCCTAACTTTCGGTGTAGTGTTAATATACGCCTGTCGGAGTATATCCGTCGCCCTTTCCGGTGTCGCCGCGTCTGCCCGTGCCGCCAATCGCCTCAGCTCTACGCTTAGCGCTTCCTTCTTAATCGGTCCATACAGCCACTTCTCCTTCTTCCTGGTAACTCGACCAGACGTAAAAAGAATGTATCTGTGCGGACTTAGGCTTTCTGTCCCTTCCAGCACTCTCCACTCCAGCCCTCCCGCCAGAGCGGGCGTCACTGCAGTAACGTCGATCACCGAACCACTCTCTCCCCTGACAAAGGTGTTTACTCCCCACTCGTTAACCGGCAGCAGGTCCAGCACTGACATCGCAGTGCTCAGTATTTCCCCCCTTTCACATTCGAATTCGGAGCCCCACATTGGAGATTTAGCGTTGAAGTCGCCAGTCAATATAATTTTATGACCCCTTTTTAGCGATAGGTCCTCTGAAAGTTTATATACATAATCTTCAAAAACCCGCATGTGCACATTCGGGGATATATAACAGCTGTACACATATACGCTATCAACCAGGATCCACACAAACCCTTCTCCACCGCCAGTCGCATTCACCCCCGGTCTAGGACTCACGTATCCAATGCACGCATCCAACTTTGTATCCCTGTACCATCTTCCACTTTGGACTGCTCTTTTATTTGGCTCACTTCCCAAAATATATTGAGCTCCCTGCTCCATGGCAGTAGCCCATGCCAGGTCCATGGCCGCTGCGCTCCTGTTTACGTTTATCTGCAGGAAACGCGCCCCATCCATTTGGGTTTCGGGCATTTTCACGATATACTAAATAAACAGGTAAATAAATATATATAATATAAAAGGACTAGAATAAAGTATCACAGGCAAAATATCACTTGATTCCTCGTGGGGACATTAACATAAAGGAGTATAAAAAAAAAACGGCACCAATAAATAACAGTAAGTAGTAAAATAAATAAATAAACAGATAAATGTATATAATATATAAGGGACTAAAACTTAACTAGAATTTGACTAGAATTGACCAAGTATCACCAAATAGGCGTCCTAGGCGGACCCTTATTGCCCTTGTCCTTTTTTCTTTTTTCCAGAAGCCTTACTCTTTGTAAGGCTTTTCTGTATTCTGGGCACCTTGTCGTTCCCGCCCTATGTCCCGACTCTTTACAGTTTAAGCATTTCGCTTCTTCTTTGCACTCTTTTTCTTTGTGCCCTTGTTTCCCGCAATTCCTGCAGGCCGTGCTGTTGTCCTCTTCAGACTTGCAGTCTTTCTTGAGGTGCCCCAAGTCCCAGCACTTGAAGCACCTTGGGACATCGTATTTTTCCCATACCGGGCACCAGTTTAAACCAATTCTGATGCCCTTTTTGTCCAGTAGAGCATCGGCGCCTTTCTTTTCTAGTTTGACCGCGATGAATCTGTTTCCCCCGGTGGACCCCCTGAGTTCCCCGAGGTGCCCTATCTGGCCTGCACCTCCCGCAGCCTCCTGTATGGTTCCCCTGACTTCCTCTTTAGTCATAAGAGGATCAATATTTTTAATAAAGAGGGTAGTCATCTCCCCTCCTCTTCTGCTGACTATCGCGTTTAGCTGGTCTTCTGCGCCTAAGGCTTCTTTAACCTTGTCAGCTATCCCTTCTACACCTTTTTTAATCATTACGACCACATCACCGTCCCTAGACCTCCTGAGTCCGGAGATCGAGCCCGATGTTTGGGGGTCCTGTACTAGCCTATTCTTAACTGTTCGTAAGATTTCACTATAGTCTTTTCCTTCTTGTCTTACGACTACCGCTTCCGACCTGATCCTATTCCTATCTTTGTCCTTATTGTTCCTCCCGCGGTCATCCAGGTATAAGATGCATTTATAGTCGCCGGCATGAAAAATGCACTCAAGCATCTTCGCTGTTGTCTCCCCGGTACTATCCTCCTTCGGGGGGTAAAAACCTATCTTTATTCCCTGGATATCCTTCAGGCTGTCCCTAAATAGGACCAGGCTCTCAAACCACTCTCTTTTATTTTTCCCCGGATTTAATTTGGTTATCAGGAGCTTGCGGCCCCCCTCTTTTCCCTCCGATCCGACTACCCTAGTTGCCATCACAACTTGGGCAATTTTCCCCTCCATCCCTTCCAGCTCTGGGAATCTTCTTTCGAGATCCTCCCTAGCCTGTCCGTGTATGCCACCTCTGTCCTTTTCTTCAAGGTATACCAAATTGGTGTCCTTGCTGGCATCCAGCAGGCTGCCTCGTACCCTCTCCATGTGTTGAAAGATTTTTCCGGGCCATTCTAAGTGCTCGATGCCCGCAAAATCATCGAATTTTTTAACGTTTGCCAGGAGGTCCTTCCTCACCTGCACGGTCATGGCTCCGATGCAGTCCGTCTGGCAGGCGACCGATACTTGTTTCACTTGCGTCTGGCACGCCTTGTCGTCAATCCGGGCATTCCTCTTGTCGCCCTGAGGGTCCCCCTTTCTCCCCATAGTGCCTAGCACTCCCTGAACTTCATCAGAGACCAGTCTGCTCGTCATCGACCTAAGGCTATGAGTGATATCCTTGATCTCCCGTTTCGTGTTACTGTTTTCTTGGACCACTCTCGCGAGGTTCCTTACCTCTTTCTCAACATTTCTGATCAGCCTCCTGATCGTTATTGCGAGGCGGTCCTCCTCGTCCATGTCCTTGTCCTCTCTATCGTCTTTGCGTTCCTCCCTCTTCCTCTTTATTGATCTGCCTTTTTCGTCGTCCCACGTCAGATCAAGAACTGATAGATTTGGCGACGTTGGCGCAGACGCCGGTCTTCGTTCCGCCTCCTTCAATTCGAGGAACAGACTTTTACTTCTGCTCCTCCCTGTGATTTTCTCCCCTCCAACTCCTGTTTCCATCATTTCCATCGACGTCGAACCTCCCCTTGCCAGATTCCTTCCCTGCCCCCCTGGGCTATCTAGTGCGGGACAGACCGATGATAACGGTCGAGGAGTAGGTGCTGTCCCTTCACCCTCTTCCCCGCCCGGTGCCGGGTTTACCCCCCCCTGCACGTTGGGTTTATTTGTTTGGTCACTCTCCATTTGAGATCCCACGTGTTGGGAACAACTAAATGTCGCCCCCCGACAGTGGTCCCATATCGGGGGGAAGGCTAACTTCTGCGGGGTGCGCCTGGTGCCCCGCAGGTTTTAGCGAGTCTCTCTCGGTTATTTTATAGAGGTTGTCTCCTCGCAGGACGGCCGGTAAAGGCAAGCCCCCCGGTCCCAGATCCCGCACAACATGCGCAGCGGTGCCATTTTTTTCTTTTCCACTGTGGTCGTTGAAGTGCGGTCCGGGGTTACGGTGTTAATCGGACTAGTGGCACAGCTGCCCGTGACTCGGATCAACCTCGGGTGCGTCAGTTCCCGTTACTACCACCTCGCGGTGGTAGGTCCTGAGGTTTGAGCTGTCCTTTGTTTTCATCGCTCACTCTCAACCTGTCCGGCTTGGGAAACCCTACCGGGGGTCGCTTGCGAGACCCCCGCCGGCATAGCCTGAAAGATCATCGCGACTACTCAAGCCCCTCCACCACGACAAGGTCTCACAGCTCCTTGGAGGGGAACCTAACCTAACCTAACCTAACGTAACGTAACGTAACGTACCGTACCGTACCGTACCGTACCGTACCGTACCGTACCGTACCGTACCGTACCGTACCGTACCGTACCGTACCGTACCGTAACTTAACTTAACTTAACTTAACTTAACTTAACTTAACTTAACTTAACTTAACTTAACTTAACTTAACTTAACTTAACTTAACTTAACTTAACTTAACTTAACTTAACTTAACTTAACTTAACAGAGACATCCGGAGCTTGGATCTAACGCCGCCGGATAGTGCCGAACTCTTACCGGCTAAAACCCCTCATATTTCCGTCGACCACATCTGGAACTACCCTGTAAGGGTTTACTTCATTCAAGTCACCCATCGTCTCTGGTCGCGTCAAGCAGCCGTTCGGCCCTTTTCATATCTTCCACCTTCCTCTTCATGATCGCAGTGATGCCTCCCATTATCCGATCCCATAGTTCCTTGAAGGACAGCGCGATCGCCACTATGTTGTCTGCACTTATCGGGAAGCCACAGTGTGTATACCCCTGCCCTTTTCCCCTGGTCATATTCCACACTCCCAGATATTTCACCGCTGGTTTAACCTCCACTTTCTTCCCTCTCAGATGGAAACCAGCCGTTCTCGCTTTCCTTGCATTGAAGATCACGGCTTCTGTTTTCTCCGGTGCCAGGTCTAATCCATGATTGGCTAGCCACCTGTCCACCGATCTCATGGTCATATTGCCTTTTTGTATCATACCTGCCTCAGAGATATCTGCCACCACTATCGAGATCTATCGAGATCATCAGCATATGCGAGTATCTTTGTGCCGGCAGGCCTTACAATTCTTAGAACCCCGTCGTATAGGATATTCCACAACAGGGGCCCCAGCACCGATCCTTGAGGAACTACCATCCTGACCTCTCTACTAGCGTTTCTGCAAATGTCCAGTCGTCTGTGGTGGAGGTAATCCGTCACCAGTCCCATCAACCTGCTATCAATACGTCTCTTTCTCAGTTCCTCCACTATGCAACCCCAGTTGGCCATATTGAAGGCATTTCTGACGTCCATTAGGATCAGAGCCGTCCACTTCTCCCTCCCAGCATCCTCGACGGATCTCTCTACTTCCTGCAGAGCCTGCACCGTGGACCTTCCCTTGTCTAACGGTGCCTTATTTTCCAGCTCAATCTCTAATCTTTTCCTAATTATTATTTCAAACATCTTTCCGAGAGTGTCGAGGAGGCAGATCGGCCGGAAACCTCCTGCCGCACTCTGGTCCGTTCCCGGTTTGGGTAGTAGCAGCAGCCTGGCTCTCTTCCACGGTGCAGGAAAACAACCTCGCGCGAGTTCACTGTTGAGCAGCGATGTCAACATCTCTCCTTTCATTTTCATGAGAGCCTTCACAGCTTCCGGCAAAATCCCGTCCGGGCCCGGGCCCTATTGCTTCTCAGGTTGTCCGCGGCGTCTGCTGCCTCCTGAGGGGTGATGCTCTCTAGCGGAGGTTCGTCCTCGCTAACCGCACCCCAATCCACAGGCTCCGCCTCCGGGAACAACATCCCCGCTAGTTCTATCTGTTGTTCCCTGTCCAGGTCTACTCTTGGAAAATTCTGTTTGAACGTTCTCATTACTATTTTATATCCATCTCCCCATATGTCTTGTTCAAGATCATTGCATAGTTTTCTCCATTTGTCAGCCTTACTCTTACAGATTATTTTCCTCAGGAGTTTTCTCTCTTCCTTATATGAAACGCGGAGGTTATCTATTTCCATGTCCGACATCCTGGTCTGCATCTTGGTCCTGGTGTAGCGCCTCCTGGCTGCCAAAGTTCTGCTCCTTTGCATCTGTATCTCCTCCGACCATCAGTAAGCATTTCCGTCCTGTGAACTCGACCTGGTTTGTACTGTCGCTTTGTCCTGGGCCGTTCTGAGGAGAAATACTAGGTCCTCTATGCTATGTATGGACTCGTCGAAAGCGGGGTCTCCTCTAACTGCCTCGCGGAAACTGTCGATCATGAGAATTCCTTTTCCGTGTTCTTCATTCCTCGTCGACTTAGTGCTAATCTTCGCTTCGTATCTAATATAGTTGTGGAGGCTCAAGGTTTCCTCTTCCATCACCTCCCACCCGGTGACCAGGCGAACTGCTCTCTCAGTCGCAAACGTAATATCAATGATTGAACTGCTGTCTTCTCTTTGGAAGGTGGGTTTATTTCCAACATTCATCACTACCAGGTTGTTGTTGGCCGCCCAATCAGCTAACATCAAACCCCTCCTATCCTTTGTTGCGGAACCCCACATATGCGATTTTGCGTTGAATTCGCCGCCGAGTAGTGTGTTCGCCACTCTCCCTATCACGGAGTCCTGGATGGACTGTAAACAGGACGTATAAGCTTCCTCAGTCACATTTGGGGAGATATACACGCCGACGACAAGGAAATTCCTTGTCCTGATCCACACGTGCCCTCTGCCCCGACCCCACGCACTGATCTTCAGGTTTGTGTTTCTAACATAGATACAAGCGTCTTTAGACTCGTCCGTGTAACACCCTTTCCTGCTGGTCATGGCTTTATTAGGATCACTCACCACGACGATGTCCATCTCCTCCTTCGCAGCGGTTTGAAACATTAAGCCGTGTGCCGTCCTTCTTCTGTCAACATTTATTTGGAGGAGCTTAACCATTATGTTGTTTAAGCTCCCCCTTCGTCCTCAAATCCTTAATCATATCTCTGAATATTGGGCATATTGTGGATTCTGCCCTATGCCCGCTCTTTTTGCATAAATAACAGGCCATTTCATTCTTATACTCTTTTCTTGTGTGGCCAAACTCCCCACAGTTGTAGCAAACTTCCCCTTTTCCCTTTGTATTGCACTCTTTGGCTTCGTGGCCGACTTGCCTACACGTGAAACAACGATATCTTCACCAGGCCTCCTTCTCTCAGATCTCTATTCAGGCATGCCATCACCTTCCTGATCCTCTCCTCCGTCACTTCGGGATACAGGTCGAGGAGTAACACGCTTCTCAAATTTTGACTTTCCCTAACCCTGTATAGATTCGGACAGCGCTTTCTTAAAAACCTCCTTTTCCTGCTCCTTGCTTGACTTTATCGTTATTCCCAAACTACCGTCATATCCCTTAGTCACCCTGTCTATTTTTACCTCGCCGGCAGGCACCTCTTTTTTGACCTTCTGAAGGATTTCCCCATAAGAACCCTGGGTAGGTCTGACCACAATAACCTCATTGCTTCTGTTCCTCCTTGGTGCTAGCTTTCCTTCATCCTACTTTTTTGACTCCTCTTTTCTGCTACCGAGGAGAACGACCTCCTTTGCGTAACCTGCGAACGCACAATCTATAATGTTTCTGCACCTGTGTTGCCTCCCTTTTAGGGTCGAGCCGCATATCAGATCTACTGGTCCTCTTCCTTCCACGATACGTGCTGCCTTAGTAAGTACCTCCACCAGAGTGACGTCGTCTTCTTCAGTTACCCCCGGTTACCCCAGTCTGACTATAAATGTAAATGTGCCTTCCTTTTCTGCCTCTTTATTTTCTTCTAGCCTTTCTGTCACCATTCTCACACTAATGAGAGGATCACGGTTTTCATCATTTGTGAACGCGGATTCTATGACCTCATTTTGTTGCCTGACCATATTAATCCACGGATGGTCTTACAGATGATAATTCTGCTTCGATTTGTCCAGGCCTCGCTTTCGTATTTAGCCCACTTGCATATCTCGTACACGCCTTCTGGCCAATTTTTATCAAGGAGCTCCTTCAACTCCGCCGTCTCCATCGGTCGACCTTTTTTTTTGTCTTATCTGGTTAATCTCTTCAGTTTCGTCAATCGAAACAGTCTGACAACCCATTTCCCTCACTTCTTTGTTAGTAGTTTGACAATCTGCATCGTAGGTGGGTGTCTCCACGTTTTGCCACCTATGTATCTCCAGCCAATTTTTTGTTGATTCTCTTCCGAGAACCTCCACTCCCTTCCTTAGGGTCCCAGCCAAGTCCTTAATTTCTCTTAGTGCTGGAATTCTCCGCAATTCTTTTGTCTAATTTTCTACTACACTTCACTATTAACTCCAAAGCCTCGATTACCACGAAAGCAGTCGGCTTTTGTACACTGTCGGTCCCAGTCCGCCCCCAGCTCCGTGACTTTTCTTTTCTTGCTCAGACTTAGGGAATCACACCTTTTCAACTGGCTTACTACATTCAGCCTACTGTGCCTTGGCGCTTGTTTGCTCGTGCTCGCCTCGTCAGTTATGTCTATTACGGAGATATTTCTCCCTGGCTGCGTGAGACTTGATCTCCTTTCTGCTCCTTCGTGCGGGTCGCGCCACCGGTCGACTCCATTTCTGACGGTTCTAGCGCTAAAACTTGCACCACACTCGCTCACTCTCTCGCGCACAGGCAGACGCAGCACAGCACTCCGACACAAGTCAGCACCACTCCGCCCTCGTCTGCACACACCACAACCGCGCTACACCCTCTCAGTTGGCGAAGAAACCGTCCTCAACTGAGGGAACCAAAATGGCCACCCTGGTCCTCCAGCGGCAAGACTCTCGCACTCGCGAGAATATCTCCCGAACCGCGCCGCGCACAACAGTGCCCTTTTGCACGCACTTGAAGGGGACACTAAGGTACCTACCCTGCGAGTTTCACGAATTAAATCTCCGGAAAACCCACTAAATTAACTTCACTTAACCTAACCTAACCTTTCTTTTTCCTTCTAGCCTGGAGAGGAAATCCATCATGAACACTCGTCGCTTTGGATCTTATGCGAACGGGTAGTGCCGGACTCCTACCGGCTAAAACCCCTCCTCACCACTGATGGATTTTTGGAACTACCCAAAGCGGGTTTTACATAAAAAAAAACCATCAGCACCATATCAAACTATATCAATTTCCCTCTGCTGCAAATTCTCTCATGTCCCTCTCTTTCCGTTCTATTATACTATGGATTGGAGCCATGGTATATTCCCACATTTTCTTGGTGCTTAAGGCCGTGTCAATTATGTTATCTACCGTGAGCGTCCTTCCCGTTCTTAGTTCGATGTTCACCCTGTCTTGTCCGAATCTTGTACATATAAACACTGTGTGTTCTGCGGAATCCGTCTCACCGCAGTATATGCATCCGTCGGTTTCAGATTTTTTGATGCGCTTCAGGTAGTCCCCGAAGTTACCATGTCCGCTCAGGAATTGGGTGATAAAGTATGATATTTCCCCATGCTTGCGTTCAGTCCACGCTCTTATGTCACCAATAAGTCTTCTTGTCCATCTACCTTTTGGGCTGCCATCAAACTTCTCCTGCCATCTACGAAAAGTTTCGTCTCTTTCTACCCTCTTCCTAACCTCGCGGTCCTCTCGGTCCTCGAATATGTTCTGCCTCTCCCGTAGCAGGAGGTGTAGCGGAATTTGCCCTGCAATTACCAGTATAGCATCCGTGGAGACAGATCTGTACCCCATGTCCACTCTCAGGGCAGCTCTCCTCTGGACAGTCTCTATTCTTTTTCTGTGGCATTGAATGCCCAGACCTTCCGCCCTTATAGGCGCGGCGTACAGAAGAATCGAATTTGTTACGTTTGCATATACTTTCCGTTTTGAGGACGAGGGGCCGCCTATGTTAGGCATAATTCTGCCTAAGGCAGCCATGGTCCTTTCTGCTTTGTCGCACGACTTTTGAATATGAGATCCGAATGTCAGGTGCCTATCTATGGTTACACCTACTCACGGTCTTACTCGGGACGATGTCGATGCCCCTGAGAGCGAATCTAGCCCTTTTCAGTTTCTTGGTTGTGAATACTATGATCTCCGTCTTTTCGGGTGCTAGAGTAAGACCGTGTTGACCCATCCATCCGTCCACCCTATCCATGGCTCTGTTGCATTTTTCTGTCATTCCTAGCTCGGTTTCATCTTCCACAGCTATGGCTAGATCGTCCGCGTACGCCAGAAATTTGACGCCCTCCCCGGCCTCCACGTCCAGAACCCCGTCGTATAAGGCGTTCCACAGCGTGGGTCCCAAGATTGAGCCTTGAGGAACCCCTATACAAATTTTCCTGCTTACATCAGGGCATATATGTAGGCTTCTATCCCTGAGGTAATCGCACACCAGATTTACCAATTTCTCCTTGACTCCTCTCCTTCTGAGGTCGCCTATGATCAAACGCCAGTTTGCTGAATTAAACGCGTTCTTAACGTCAAGTAATATCATGGCCCTCCATTTATTTTGCCCTGTATTCCTGATAAAACCAGTGGCTTCCATGATCGCGCCAACAGTCGACTTCCCTTTTCGAAAACCAAACTGCATACTGTTCAGGCACCCTGTTCTCTATCTCCTCTTCTAGTCTACGCAGTATGGGCCTCATATAATTTTCCTGCGGTGTCTAACAGACAGATAGGACGAAAACCGTTCGCTTCATTCAAGTCTCTTCCTGGTTTAGGAGCCAGAATCAGTTTCGCCCTTTTCCAGATCTTAGGGAACTTGCCAGCCTTCAGTAAATCGTTTAATATTGTCAGGACGATATTTCCATTCTCTTTTACTACCATTTTCACGGCCTCAGGAAGTATTCCATCCGGTCCCGGTGCTCTGTTGGACTTTAGCCTGTCGGCGGCATTTGCCAACTCCGTTAGTGTAAAATCATCCAGAGGAGGTTTCTCTTCCCCTATATTTTCCCATATAATGACCTCTTCCTCAGGGAATAAGGTATTCGCTATTTCTACCCTCCTCTCTCGTGCTATTTCGAGTCTAGGGTATTTTTGTTTAAGGGATCTCATAACGATCTTAAAGCCCTCTCCCCATACGTCATCTTCCAGGTCTTCGCATAACTTCCTCCAGCTTTCAGTCTTGTTCTTATTTATGCCCTTCTTTAGATTTCTTCGCCTTTCCTTATATGTTTCCCTTAACTCTTCAATATCCTCTGGGTTTCTGTGACGGTTTCTCCTCGCTCTACCGTATGTTCTCTTAGCCGTCAGGGTATCTGCCCTGAGCGTCTCTATTTCTTCCGACCACCAATACACATCATTTGATTGATTGACGACCCTAACTTTCCTCATAGCGTCCGTCTGTATCTTGTTCAGCGCCCTCATGAAGGAGTTCACGTCCTCTGCTCTTTCCAGTATGTTAGAGTTTTGTCTAACTGAGGCTTTAAATCTGCTGCAAGAAAAAATTTCCTTCTTCCATTTGATGTGTTCCTGGATCTTCTTGGATGACTTGATGTTATACCTTATGTAATTATGGAGACTTGGAGTCTCCTCTTCCATCACCCTCCATTCCTCCACTCTACTTCATAGCCTATCAGTGACGAAGGTTAAATCAATGATGGACTCACTGCCGTCCCTTTAGAAAGTGGGTCTGTCCCCATCGTTTACAATGATAACGTCTAGACTCGTCGCCCAGTCAGCACTGCCGTACCTCTTCTATCTTCTATAGGAGATCCCCATAAAGGTGATTTCGCGTTATAGTCTCCCCCTATTACAATGTATCTCCCTTTTCCTGACATTGAATCTGCAAGGTCCTCCAAATGCTCTTGATACGTATCCTCCGTTGCATTCGGGGAATTGTACACGCAGAATACGTACATCTCCAATCTGACCCATACGTGGCCTCTCCCCTTGCCCCATCCAATTATTTTTATATTAGGGTTCATTTTTATGATGCATGCATCCATGGATTCGTCTATAAAATATCCGTTCTTTGCTGCCCATGTCTTATTTGGTTCAGGGACTAAGATTAAATCAGCTTTTTCAGTTGTAGCAGTCTGGAACACCAAGTCCTGAGCTGCTCTTCTCCTATCTACGTTAATCTGCAGCATTTTGATCATTGCTCACTGCTCTCACCCTTCTTCCTCAAATTCTGGACCAACGTCCTAAACGTAGGGCAGGACATAGATTCTGCCTTATGGCCACTCGTGCTACAAAGATAACATGCCGTTTCATTTTTACAATCTCTCTTGAGATGGCCAAATTGACCGCAGTTATGGCAAACTTCACCCTTGCCTCCTGCTCTACATTCTTTAGCCTCATGGCCAATTTGTCTACAGGTAAAACAACGTCCTGGCGTTACTAGGTCCCTGACCCTCCACCTGTCCCATCCAGCTCCAATCCGTTTCATGCTGACGAGTTGGAAAGCCTTTTCCTTCGGCAACGATACGAAGGCTGACTTTTTCCCCTGCTTGTTTAAGTGTTCCATCAACCTGATGGCTCCCATTTCCCTAATATCTATGCCTAAAGACTGATTCAACGTCACACTGACCTCCTCTTCTGTTATTTCCGGGTCTAGGTCCAGTAGCAACACACTCCTCGTGTCCTGATTAACCCGTACCTTGGCAAGTCCTTGCACTGTGTCGGCAAGCGCTTTTTTGAAGATCTCTTTCCCCTCTTCATTTTGAGCCTTTATGGAGATCCTCATGCTCCCGTCCTCTCTTTTTGTGACACTATCGATTCTGACGTCCCCTACGGGCACATCCCTTTTAACCTTCTTAAGGATGTCCGTGTACGAGCCTTGGGTAGGCCTAATAATAAGTACTTCACCTCCTTTCTTTCTTTTAGTTTGTGTACTATATCCAGCCTTTGTCTGTTGTTCCTCCTTTTTCTTTTCTTTCCTGTCATTAATTAGGAACAAATCCTTTTTATAGGGTGCAGCCGCGATTTCTATGAGTTTTCTAATTTTAGATTTTTTCTCTTTTAGCGTTGAGAAACATCTGAGGTATTCATCCTCCCCTCGATTCGCTATGCCAATAATGCGATCTAGATCGTATTTTAAGATATCGATGTCTTCTTCCTCGTTTATGCCGTTGACTCGGATGACAAAAGTCAACCTTCCTTTCTTTACACTGTCTTCTTCCTGTCCCAGAAGTTCAGTGACCGTTCTAACCGCTATGAATGAGTTGTCGTTTTCTGCATTAGCAAACGCAGCTTCAATGAGATAATTCCCTCCCCTCGCTTTCTTCACTCAAGGGTGTTCATCGTCTTCTGTCTTTTTGCATATAAGAATGCTGTTTCCTTTGCTCCACTCTTCCTTATCGGCTCTAGACCATTTGCATTTATTGAAAGCCCCCTCTGGCCAGTTCATGTCAATTAGCTCTTTAAATTCCTCGCTCGTCAATTGTTTACTCTTCTTTTGTTCTATCATCTTCAGAAGCTCATTTTCCCCTATCGTGGTCTCATCTGCCTGGCAGCCAATCTCCCTACTTCCCATACAGGTTTGGCACTCTACTTCGTAGGTGGGAATGTTTGTCTTTAACGTACTGTGGGACTCAAGCCAGTCTATCGTCGACGACCTTCCAAACACGTCTACGCCTTTTTTTAAATTCAAAGACAGTTCTTTGATCTCCCTTTTTGGATTTTCCGCTATCTTCGTTCTAGTTCCTTGCTGCACCTGACCACCCACAAACGTGATCGGATCCTCCCGAGATTTCAACGCCTCAAGGCTCAGCCTTCCCCAATCTTCTGGCATATCCGCCACCTTCCTCTTCTTGCCCAGACTGAGGGAGTCGCATCTCTTCAGCTGGCTTGTCACATTTAGCCTGCTGTGCCTAAGAGGTTGATTTACTCCTTTTCCACCTCCCGCCATGTCTATTAGGGCAATGTTTTTCCCTGGTTGGGATCTGCTCGCCCCACTATCCATGTCTGACACTCGCCGCGACTACCGCACTTCCCACGCGACACAAAGACACCGATACAACGAACCAATTGGCCAGCGCAAGGATGAACCAAAATGACCACCACCAGAAGGAACCAAATGGACCTCCGCTACACAAGAACCAAAATGGCCGCCTCTACTAGGGATCCAAAATGTCCGACTTTCGTTGGAAAGTTAGGTTAACTCCCCACGTGGTCTCCACAAAATCACAGATTTACACGAAACCACTCACCAGAATTTAACGCCCTCTTGCACACAGGTGCACCAGGGCTCTACCAAGCCCCTTGCAAAGTTCGGTACCGAACTAACACCGAGAACGCACGAAAAACTCAAGACTTCGGAAGCACTACTAGACACAAGTGAACACCCTAGCACGTCCCCAACCTCTCCCAAAACCTAACCTAACCTAACCTTACCTAACTTAACCTAACTTTTTTTTTTAAGTTCAGAGCATAGTAAAAGTAGTACGGGAGGAGGGGAAACCTTCAAAAGGGACCCCAAGCGAAGATGGCAAAGCTCAGGGGACTGTGGGACTCTTACCCACTAAAACCCCTCCCCGCGTAGACAGGAAACTCCCTCTCGGCACAACCGGTAACAGTATTTCTTCAGGAGGGGGTATTCCCGTATCATCACACTAGTATCCTCTCCTCTTCTTCTTTTTCCCTTATCATTTGCGAGACGGCTCTGCTTACTCTGTTCCACATCTCCTCCGACTCTAACATTTTTGTAATTAAATTTTCAGGTGTCAATATCTCCCCTACCTCCGTCCACAGCTCCGTTCTCAAGCGCACCCACCTGTCGCAAACAAAAATAGAATGCTCGACTGTGTCGCTGCTGCCACAGTACACACAGGCGTCATCCATAGCCCTCTTGAAACGATGCAGATACGCCTTAAAACATCCATGTCCCGTTAAGGCCTGTGTTAAAAAGTAATTTAAGTTACCCCATCTCCTACCGTACCATGGTCTTAGGTCAGGTATCAGTCTCCTGGTCCATGCCGCTACCCTATCTTCATCGTGCCATCTTGCCTGCCATTCCGTCAGACTGCTGTCCTGCTCCCCATGCTCAGGGTTTCCCCTCTCCTCTCTTCTCCTGATAACTAGGGCCACTTTTAAGTCTATGGGCAAGTCGCCAGCAAGAACTAGCAGAGCTGCCGTTGAAGTTGTCCTATAGGCACTGCAGACTCTCAGAGCCAGCTTCCTCTGCAGCCTCTCAAGAATTTCTCGATACTTCCTATGCCTCAGAACTTCCCCCCATATCGGGGCAGCATATAGGACGCTAGAGTACGCTTCAGACGCGAGTAGTTTCCTCTTCTTGCTGCTAGGCCCTCCCACATTTGGAAGCAATCCGTTTAAGCTTTTAGCAAGTGCAGCAGTCTTCGCTTCTATTTTCCTGATATGCGCTGCCATGCGCATATTTCTATCAAAACTCACCCCTAGATATGAGACCTCCTCTCTGGACGTTACTTGCTCCCCAGCTACCTCTACCACTAACTCTTTCAGGGTTCTCCTTCCCACAAGAATCACCATCTCTGTCTTGTGTCCTGCCAAAGTCAAACCCCTACCACCCAGCCAGTCATTAATCCCATTTGCTGCGTCAGCCACATCCCTCGTAATCCCCTCCTCGTTTACCCCACTAACTACCAGTGCCAGGTCGTCCACGAAGGCAACAATGGTTGCCGTCGCTGGCATCTGCAGGCTCAGCACCCCATCATAGTAAATGTTCCAGAGAGTCGGTCCCAACACCGACCCTTGCGGTACCCCCATTTCGATATTTATTAAGCGATCCTCCACGTATATTTTTCTTTCCTCCAGGTACCCTTTAACTATCTCCACAAGGTACGCACTAAAACCCTTCCTTTCCATAGCCCCTACCATTTCGTCCCATCTTGCCGTATTGAAAGCATTTTTTATGTCTAGGGTAACCAAGACACAAAAACCTCTCGCTCTGTAGGACCCACTATTTATGTGTCTTGCGATATCCTTCACCCGTTCCATGGCATCGATAGTATCCTTACCTTTGGTAAAACCGAATTGGAACTGGTTTAGCCCCCCTAACCTCCTTAGTTCCTCCAGCAGCCTTTCATTTAGCAGCCTTTCATAGACTTTGCCTAATACGTTTATAAGGCAAATAAGCCTATATGTTTGTAGCTCCTGCCCGGGTTTCCTCTCCTTTTCTATTAGGATCAAGATGGCCTCTTTCCATTCGTTTGGAAACTGTAATTCCCACAATATTCTATTATACATTGCCCTCATACAGTCTGGCAGTACTTCACCTACAACCTTAATTAGTTCCGGTGTAAAACCGTATCTTCCGGGAGCTTTTTTATTTTTTAATTTCCTCACTGCCTCTTTGATCTCATTGCTAGTAAAGGCAGGAATCTCCTCCCTTGCTACCCTCCTCCTTTGCCACACTGTCTCACCGGCTCTTGGGAACAGCTCTTCCGCGATATTGACCTTTTCCCGAACGTCCAGCAAAATCCTTCTCTGCATACCCATCCGCTTGACCGCTATCTTGTAGGCCTGTCCCCACACGTCAGTTTCAAGTTCCGCAATCAAGCGACTCCAACTTCTTTCCTTGGTTCTCATTATTTCTGTTTTCAAAACCTTGCGGCTATTTTTATATCTTTGGGTACACCCATTTACTTCCTTCGTCGAACGACCTCTTCTTGCCCTGGTCAATTCCCTCCTACACCTATTGCACTCCCTCCTTTTTTCGGCAACCTCCTCACACCACCAATAGTTTCTTTTCTTGCCTGTTTTAGAGGCCCCCCCTCTTGGGGAAAACGGAATCGCACACCTCTCTTAGTTTATTTGACAACATTGTATGAGTAACATCCCCCAGGTTGACGTCTCGGAAAGCTTCCTGTATCTTACCCCTTGCCTGCTCCATAAGGTTTGAGTTGAAGCTCCAACCTACTTGAACCCCTTCCTCAAACCCTTCCCTAATTGGCTCCCAGTAGATCTCGAACAATATTGTTTTGTGGAGACTCAGATTTTCCTCCTCATCCACCCTCCATTTCTGACTCTGCTTACCAATTCAGTGCTACACGCCGACACGTCTATGTGTGATCTGCTGACCCCTCTAACAAACGTGGCTTCTCCTCCATTTATTACGCCCATCCCTCTTTCTATGAGGAACTCCTCCATCAATTGCCCTCTTGGGCAACCTATTGGTGATCCCCACAGCGAGGATTTCGCACACGCACTTTCGACCCCCCTTGCGCCTGCAGTCTTCCCCTACCGCACCAAGGAAAGCATCGAACTTGTCGAGGTCTCGATTTGGGCTGAAGTAGCACCCGCACACAAATATATCCTCCACCACGATCCAGACATATCCTTGTCCCTGGCCCACTCCCTTAACTTTGACCATCGAACTTCGCACCCATACTGCCACATCCACTATCCATTTTCTCCTCCTCACGTAATTTACATTAGGCTCCGCTACCACCACAATGTCAATATCCTTCTCCACCACAACCTGTTCTAGGAGATCTGTTGCACCTTTGTCCCTGCCTAGGTTTACTTGCAGCATGGCAATAGGTCTAACCATACTTGATAAAAAAAGACACAAAAACAAAAATGAAGAAGAAGAAACTTCCTGCCTCCGTACACCCGCTTAATAAGACCTTTTTTTTCGGTAAGTTCCTTGACCTATTTAGGGCTTTCCTAAATTCAGGACATTTACCTGATCCCGCCCTATGTCCCCTTTCCTTGCAGTTTAGGCATACCGGTACTTGTTGCCCGCACTCCTTTTCGCTGTGCCCTACTCGCGTACACCTCTTGCACACATCGCTTCTGTCCTCCTCCGCCTTGCACTCTTTGCTTATGTGACCGTATTCCCAACATCTATAACATTGTGTTACTTGTATCCTCTCAGTAACGCTACATTGGCTTAAACCAATTCTTATTTTTCCCTTCTCTAGGAGTTTTCGTGCATGTTCGGCATCCATACTTAGGGTGATTGCCTGGTTTCCACCAAAATAAGGCCTGAGCACTCCACCCCAGGAATCCTCCGGGGCCGAATTTATCTCCTCTGCCACCGCCCTTAGAACCTCCTCTCTTGTAGTGAGTGCGTCAATCTCCCTAATATAAACTATTTTAGTGGCCCCACGTCTTTTGCCTACGTTTACCGTGGCTCTATTATTTTGGCAGATTTTTTCTTTCAGCTCTGCAACTCCTTCCTTTTCCTTTTTATCCACTACAATGACCATCTGGCCATTTCTTTCTTCCCTAACCTAACCTAACCTAACTTAACTCTTTTTAAGTTAACTTGTTGTGTTGCACGTGTCGCGCCTACCGACTAAAAAAACCTCTCCTCTGTGAGCCGCTTTAGTGGGGAGGCAGTTGGAACCGTTTCACATACTTCAGCTGCCTCCAGCGGTCTTTCTCATAATAGTCTTTGCCTTTCTCTCTCCTTTGCCTCTTTGGCCATCATAATCTCCTGAATCATACCTGTGATGACCCTCCAGATTTCCTCCGATTCTAGCATATTTTGGATCAGATTTGTTGTTGTTAGGACACTTCCTAGTTTTGTATTTACCTCGTTCCTGGCCGTGGCCCACTTCTGGCACACGAATAGAGTATGGTGCGGGGTATCGTTTTCCAAGCAATACATGCATCTGGAATCCGCCGTCTTCCCGATCCTATGGGTGTAGCTCCCGAAACACCCATGCCCCGTTAGTGCTTGCATATTGAAGTATTTATATCACCATGCCTCCTCTCGATCCAGGTGTTAATATTTGGGATGAGTCGTCTTGTCTAGGCAGCTTTCTCCTATGTCCTAAGACAAAGCAATCATCTTGTATAGCTTAACACGCTTGGACATTGTACCGAGCCACTTAGATTCGTATGAAATAAGTTATTAGTTGTAGTAATAGTGTTACGAAATATTGATGAATAAATAAAACAGCAACCTCGTTAACTTTTGAGTAACATTAAACAGCAGATTAACTATGTAAGTCAAACAATAAACTTGTAAAGAAATTAGATACTCTTGGATTACACCACATCCCATAGGCGCTGCCACCTGTCAGCCGTGGCTGTCCTGGCTCTTTTGCGTAGCTCACCCCTCGCGAGGAGGTCTTTGTTACGGTATAAGTAGTTCCGTTTTCTGGTCATCAATTTAATAGGCACTACACCGGCCAGCACCAACAAGGCCTCGGTGGAGACTGTACAGTAAGCACTACATATTCTCAAAGCCATCTTGCGCTGGGTTCTCTCTATTTGTTGATGGTACTTTTTACATTTTAACCCCTTAAGCCGTAGAGGAGAACCTAGTGGCCTACTGCACAGAGCACTCTTCTCTTCCCCGCTCTCGGGGGTTTAATGTTCGGCATCAGCCTCCCCAGCGCTGCTATGGTCTTGTTTGCCTTCTCGGTGGATATGCCCGTACATATTGACTGACTTATCCAGTGTGATGCCCAAGTATTTCAGGCTATTCTTCGGTCTGATCGCCATCTCTTCGCTGTCTCTAACTCACCTTGGGCACACAAAAACCGTGTGTTCTGGAGTATCGCTCTCCCCACAGTACATGCACTCGTCACTGGGCCCCTTTCCAATTTTCTTCAAATAGCTCCCAAAGCTACCGTGCCCCGTCAGGAACTGCGTGATGTAGTACGTTATTGCTCTGTGTGCCCTTCCAATCCAGCTTTGGATGTTGGCCACTATCCTCCTGGTCCACCCCCCTTCGCACGCTCATCATACTCTCTCTGCCATTTCAAAAACGTTCTTTCTCTATCATCCTTCCTTAGCACTTCTACCTCACCTTCTCCTTCATACATTCTCTTCCTCTCCTCCACTAACAGGTGGATTGGTATCACCCCTGCCACTACTAGGACCACTTCCCTTGACATGGTTCTGTAAGCTAAGGCAATCCTGAGGGCCACTCCTCTGCACCCTGCTTATCATGTTCTTATGTTTCCTCATGTTCAGGGCCCTTGATCATACCGGCGCATAGAGCAGTACATACTCCACAACACACCCCATAGCTCTCCTTTTATTAGACGCCGGACCCCCAATGTTAGGCAAAACGCTTCCAATGGCTCTTGCCGTTCCTCAGCTTTTAAACACACTTCTTCGACGTGTTTACCAAAGTTTAAGTGCCTATCGACCCACACACCCAGGTATTTTGCAGAGGATCTGTAAGGAATGATTTCCTCCCTAAGTAAGAAACCCGCTTCTTTGGCCTTCTTGGTGGTAAATACGACCGCCTCCGTTTTTTCGGGTGCCAGAGCAAGCCCTCTATCTGTTATCCATCTGTCGATCTTTCTCATTAGCCTATTCCCCTCCTCCACCATCCCTGCCTCCGTGTCGCCTATCACGACAATAGCGAGGTCGTCAGCGTAGGCCAGGATCTTCGTATTCGCCGGTCTTTCTATTTGCAGCACACCGTCATATAGGATATTCCACAGTAACGGGCCCATAACGGAACCTTGTGGGACCCCTATGTTAATCTTTTTTTCCGTGTTATGGCAAATCTAGATATGTCTGTTACTTACTTATCCCTCTTACTCTAAGCTCGTCGAGAATATGGCCCCAATTTCCGGTATTAAACGCATTTTTGACGTCTAACAATATTAGAGCCCTCCACTTATCCTGTCCTGCCTCCTCAATGGCTTCTATCACAGCCTTTATGGCTCCCACCGTGGATCTTCCCTTTCGAAAGCCAAATTGCATGTCATTCAGGGGGGCAGTGGCTTCCAGATTTTCCTCCAACCTCTTACGAACCACATCTTCGTACAGTTTTCCTACTGTATCTAGTAGACAAATGGGTCGGAAGCCACTTGCCTCCCCCATATCCCTCCCTGGCTTCGGTAGCAGCACCAGCTTGGCCTTTTTCCACGACGTCGGAAAGCTTCTATGTCTCAGCTCCCTGTTTAGAAGATCTAAAACCATATCCCCCTCACCCTTACAATTTCCTTCACCGCTTCCGGTAACACACCATCTGGCCCTGGAGCTTTCCCACTTTTCAGCCTCCCGGCTGCATCCTCCAGCTCCCTGAGCGTGAATATCGCTAAAGCTGGTAAATCCTCTCCTGTTGTCTCCCAGTCGACCTCATCCGCGTTTGGAAACAGTACATCCGCGATTTCCACCTTCCTCCTTGCTCAGATCCACCCTAGGGAATTTCTTTTGTAAGGTGTCCATGGCGATTTCATACCCTGCCCCCCAGATGTCCCGGTCAAGGTCCTCACGGAGCCTCTTCTATTTCTCCCTTTTGCTCTTGGTTATCTCCTTTTTTAGGAGTTTCCTTTCTTCCTTGTAAGAGGTGCGGAGAATTTCCACCTCCTCCTCTCCCATGTGTCTGTTCACTCTGGCCCTGATATACTGCCTTCTCGCCGAGAGGGTTCTTTCCCTTTGCGCAGCGATTTCCTCCTTCCACCAATATACGTTCCCTTCGTTTCCTTGCGCGTTTACATATGCCATAGCCCCATCTTGTGCCTTTTTGAGGAAATCGATAAACACTGGTATCTCTGTGTTATCCCCCACGGAGCCTAACCCTCTTCGTATTAGCTCAACAAATTTAGTTCCCTTGCTAATAAAAGACCTATTTCTCACTCCTCTCCGTGGGAAACATCGTATCGAATATAATTGTGGAGACTGAGCGTCTCCTCCTCCAATACCCTCCAACCACTAACTAGCCTTCCCGCTCTCTCCTTAGCTATCGTAATATCTATAATGGATTGGCTGGCGTCTCTTTGGAATGTGGGCTTGTTTCCCACGTTCATTACCATTAAGTTCATTCTTGCCATCCACTCTGCAAGTATACTTCCCCTCCTATCTTCTATAGGTGAACCCCACAGAGGAGATTTAGCATTAAAATCGCCCCCCAATATGACGTTTCCCCCTATCCCTTGCATAGAATCCTGGATACCCTGCAGATGCTCACCATATACCTCGTCCGTTACGTTCGGAGAGATATATGAGCAGACTATATATAAAGCCTCGGTTTTAACCCAAACATGGCCCTTACCCTTCCCCCAACCACTTATCTTAACGTCCCTATTTTGCCTGATTATACATGCATCCTTTGCGTCATCCATGTACCAGCGCTTATTATGCGCCATGGTCTTATTACTCAACTCAACCTAACCTAACCTTTTTTTTTTTGGAGGGGAAATCCATCATGTAGACCCAGCGTGATGTTGTCTATCGCGACTGGGTACTGTTGGACTTCAATCAACTAAACCCCCCCTCTCAGTACAGTACAGTACATCTCTGTCGGAACTGCTTACGGCATTACTTCGACAGAGAAGACCGGAACCTCATCCTCCACCAATAAATATCCACGTGAATCACACACGCCCACCTAGCCTTTCCTCTTCAAACTTCCTTTTGACTATTTCCCCTATCACAGCTCCTATCATGTTCCACTCCTCCTCGCTTCTCAACATCCTTTGCACAATATTGTCAGGAGTCAGGACCTTCTCTATTTGTAGAAACAAATTCGCTCTATACCCCTCCCACCTGACACACTTAAAAACTGTGTGCTCCACCGAGTCCACCAACCCACAGTACACGCAATTGGAATCTTCAACCCTGTGGTATTTATACAGATACTCTCTAAAGCACCCATGCTCTGATAGGAACTGTGACAGGTAGTGATCCACCTCCTCACATCGGGGATCAACCTCCTCGTCCAGGAAGCTACCAGTAGCTCGTTTGCCCACCTATCCTGCCATGTCTCCATGGTCATATTCCTGTTCTCCGTCTGAAGCAATTCAGGGCTATACCACCTCCTCGACACCTCGACTTTGAGGTCCACCGGAATATCGCCCGCCATGACCTGCAAAGCCAGCATAGACACCGTCCTATAGACCCTGGTAATTTTAATATCGAGCTTCCTCTGGATGCGTGCAAGCCTGTCCCTATTAATCTTGTACCGCATCGCCTCCCCCCATACCGGTGCCGCATACAACAGACTGGAGTACGCCACCGCTGCTGGTAGCTTCCGTTTCCCCATACTAGGTCCTCTTATATTGGGCAGAAGACCATTTAACGCCCTAATGGTCCCATTCACCTTTCTCTCGATCTTGTCCATATGATTCCTCCACCTCATATTGCTGCCAAACATCACGCCCAGGTACTTGGCACTCTCTGCCTATGTCACTAGGCTGCCCTCCACATTTAGATGTAAGCTTGTCAGTTTCTTTCTTCCCACCAAGATCACTACCTCTGTCTTTTCTGCCGCCAGTTGGAGACCCCTTCCACCCATCCACTCGCTTATCATCCGCATTGCCGTCCCAAAGTCTCTGTTGATCTTATCCTCCCCTTTACCGTTAACCTCCAGAGCCAGATCGTCAGCATAACTAACCACACTCACAGCCCTGGGAAGGGGCAGGTTCAGCACACCATCGTAATAGATGTTCCACAGCGTTGGACCTAATACCGACCCCTGCGGTACCCCCATCCGTATATGCAAATGCTGACTCTCCCCCATCCAGATTACCCTGTCCTCAAGGTAACTTTTTACGATTTCCACGAAGTATGGGCTCACTCCCTTTCTAGTCATAGCCTCGATCAGCAGATCCCACCTCGCCGTGTTAAATGCATTGCGCACGTCCAGCGTAGCCGACACACACAATTCTCTACGGGCATATGCCCCGCTATTCACCCAAGTGGCTATACCCTTCACCCTAGGCATCGTATCCAGCGTACCCTTGTTGAAACCATATTGGAAATGCGATGCCCCCCCGCTGCTGTGATCTCCCCATGGATTCTCTCGTTTAGGAGTCTCTCCAAGATCTTATCCATAACATTCAATAGGTATATCGATCTATAGGCCGGCTCCTCTTCCCCTCTCTTCCTATCTTTCTCGATTAGGACGAGATTGGCCTCTTTCCAAATTCTTGGGAAGTGCTGTTCCTTCAAGAGCCCATTAAACAACTCCAAAACCTGATCTGGGGCTACCGCTGTCACCATCTTCACAAATTCCACAGAAAGTCCATCCGGCCCCGGAGCTTTCTTTTTGTTAAACCTCCTCGCAGCATTTTCCAGCTCTTCCAAAGCGAAGGGAGGGATTTGTGCCTCATCCATCTCCACTCTGCCCCATCTTATCTCTTCCGCTTCCGGATACAGTTCTCTGGCGACTCTAAGCCTTACGTCTGCCTGCAGGCATGGGCGGCTTTGATACCCCAATCTTTTTGTGGCTATTTTGTAAGCCTGTCCCCAAATATTTTCCTCCAACTCGTTAACCAACTCCCTCTAGCATCTCTGTTTGGACTTAGCTATCTTCTTTTATAGCAGCTTGCGGTGTTCCTTGTATACCTCCCATAGTCTGTCTATTTCCTCCCTATCTCCTCTCCTTCTAGCCCTGGAAAACACTCTCCTGGCTCCAAGACAATCCCTCCTCTTATCGAATATCTCCTCCGTCCACCAATATTTCCCATTTTTCCCTTTACGTCCGCGCCTCTTTGGAAATACCTCGTCACAAATCTCATTTAATTTGTCCACAAACTCACGGCAATTTAGCTCGCTCCCTCCACCACCATTGCGGATCCATTCCGCAACCACCTCCTTTGCCCTACCCATTAGTTCAGGCTTAAACAGCCAACCCCCACTACGTTCTGTGGGCCTCACATCTTCCGGCCTATCACTACCCAGACTCACATTAAACAGGATGCTTCTGTGCAAACTGAGATTTTCGTCCGTGTCTACTCTCCATTTCACTATTCTACTCCAAACCCTTGGATCGCAAGCCGTGACATCCAAATGGGACATACTAACAAAACCCCCTAACAAAAGTAAGGGTTCCGTCGTTGAGCACCTCCAGATCAGCTTCCTCGAGAAACTCCTCCATCAGTGCCCCCTCGGACACACCATTGGTGAACTCCACCTGGGAGATTTCGCGTTGAAATCCCCCATGACTATAGCCCTCTCTACAGAATCTCTCCTAATAATGTCTCCCAGAGAAGTCAGATATTCATCGAATGCTTCTGTTCGGACTGAAGTAGCACCCGATTAGCAACAAGTCCCCCATAGTCATCCACAGAAATTCTTGACCCCTTCCAGTCCTTCCTACCTTCACTCTGTCACTCCTCACCCACAGAGCCCACCTGTCTAACATTTGGTTCAGCCACCACTACAATATCCAGAACACTTTCCGCAATTTTTTGTTCTAGGAGGTCTGTAGTTCCCTTATCCCTCCCCCAGGTTTTTATGTAAAACAGCAAGGGTCTGCTGACCCCTGCCGCTACCGTCACCGTTACGGGCCATCACTCGCCTATCGGCGTTTATCCATATTCTATTGGGCATTTTGATATCTATTTACTCCGCCCCTCCCTGCGTTCTCCCGTCCTACTGTCACAAGCTTTTTAAACTGCGGACATCTTATAGAGTCATCTCTATGCCCCTTCTCTTTGCACGTCAGGCAGAATTCTTCGCCCTTACAATCCTGCGCCTTGTGGCCTTCTTTACCACACCTCATGCACACTCTAGATCTATCCGCCCCTCTGCACGTGCCAGCTCTGTGACCATATTCCAAACACCTATAGCATCTGATAAGGTCCGTCTTCACTCTGACCCTACACCTAGACCACCCTATTTTCAGTTTTCCCTTAGCCGATAACACTTCTGCCACCTCCTTCGGTACCATCACCATCGCCGTTTGTGAATCATTCACACCCTCCCTGAGTGATTTCACCACAATATTATCTGTATCTCCTGATAACACTCCTGCCTCCTCAACCAAGGCGTTCTTTACCTCCTCCCTAGTCGAGGCCGCATCCAAGTCATAAACGAAGACCGTAGCTTCCTCCCTTCTTATGCCAGCTTTAACACCGCCTATCTTGCCCTCTACCTCCTTTCTGAGCTCCTCTGCCTTCGCCCTGTCACCTTTAACGAGCACCATCAAATTTTCTGGTTTTCCTAACCGCAGCCACTGGGATATTTTTCTCCGCAATCTAAACTTTCTCCTTCATCTCCTTGAGGACTTCTACGTACTGTCGCCTTCCTGTTTGGATGGAAGTACCTCCGTTGTTCCTTTGGGTTTAACTACCCGTCCAATCTGTCGATCAGCTGCCCCAGGTGGACACAGAATTCTCACTACCTCCGATCCTTCGCTGAACACACTCTGCTATTTTCCTAACTCAGTTTATGTCAACTTCCTCGTGAGTACACACACATAAAGTATTTCTCCCTTTTTTTCTCATTTTCACTGCCAGATACTTCATCATCTTGTGCAGCTGTTCGTAGCTTCCCCCTTCCCGTTGAAATTCACCGAAGGAGAATGCCCATGTACTTTATTGTTTTCCTTGTAATGATCTCCGTCTCCTCCACAGTTATCCTGCACTCTTCCCCTCTTCTAGCTTCGGGAGGTCCTTTTCGACATATATTGTTCTACCCGTTAGATAATCCTTCACGATCTCCACTAAATGCCGCGTTACCCCCTTCGCTTCTAGCGCCTCGATGATTCTGGCCCAATCTGCAGTGTTGAATGCGTTTCTTACATCCACTGTGATCATAAGACACCATTCACGTGGGCTGCTGCCTTGGCTAATCCTAATACTTCTCCGATGGCGTCCATCGTGGAGTGGCTCCTTCTGAAGCCATGCTGATGGTCGTCCAGTCCCCTTATTTCTTCCAATTCCTTTACCAGCCTGCCATTTATTATATGTTCGAACAATTTTGCCAATGCATCGATCAAGCATAGAGGCCTATACGTCTTCTCTTCCTCTCCTTTGTTTGGCTTAGGTATGAGGACCAACCTGGTGTTTCCAAAAGTTCGGGAGACGGCACTCTCTAATCAGAAGATTTAGAACACTTAGTACTTTCTCGGGGAGCGTCTTCACCAGTACCTTGACGGCTTCTGCTGGGATGCCATCTCTCCCTGGTGCTTTCTTTAGCTTTAATTTATCAGCCGCTTCATTCAGTTCCATTACTGTTATAATTGGAACACCATCTACCATCCAGCATTTCTTCTTGGAGTTTCCAATAAGTAAGTTCAAGGATTTCTTGGATTTTTTATATTCGTCTCTTGCCTCCTGAATTCCATCATCCTGGCCTCTTCTTAATGCTCTAGTGTACTTCCTTCTACATACTACTGTTTCCTTCCTCAAATCCGCGATCTCCGCAGACTACCAGTAGGGTATCCTTCCATCCTTCGTTCTAACCCTAGTTGTTGTTTTTTTTATGCATCGGTCAACCCTTTGACGAGTGATTCTGGGGTATGGTCAAAATATGGTTTGGTGACTCTAGTCAGGTAGTTTGCCAATTTCTCATTGTCTACTGGTCCCCTAAGCCATCTTTCCCGCCTTCTTTCCTGGACCCGTTTAAATGATGTCACAACATATCTGTGCGGACTTAGCGACTCCTCATCCAACACTTTGCACTCCATAACCTGGCGAATGCTGCAAGTCCTGAATTAGTATATATATATATATATATATATATATATATATATATATATATATATATATATATATATATATACCGGGTGTTCCCTCTAAGACTTTCAGTGCGAATATTTCAGAAACCATCATAGCCAGTGCGACGAAATTTGGTATACAGACACTAGATGGCGCGTAGAATCTGATGATAACATCAATTTTTATACAGGGTGTTACATTTTCCAAGAAATCGATTTAATTTTGATTTTTTAGTTGTCAGCCCTGCTAAAACTTATGTTTAAATTGAAATATACTTAATTATGAACACATTCTGATAAATAAACATTCAAAAATTTCAAAATTTAACATAAAAAAAACGCCTCCAAAAAGTACCCAAATTTCATTGTTTTGTCATGTAAAATGTGTATAGCCTTGAGCCAGACTTACACAGAAGAAACTAACATCGGTGAACGTCAAAACTATGAATTGTCAAATATTAATGGCATGAAGTATTTTATTTTACATAAATAACGCTAAATAATGGATTTAATGCAATTTACGTATGCACAATGGTGTTATTGAGACTTGTCGATAAAAATTTAGACTTGAGTTGAGGCTTTTGGAGCATTGTGGTCGCCGTGCCGGCGCAGTCTACCGCTACAGCTAGAGTTACAGCGTGAAGATTGTGTAAAATATCTGTGAAAATTTTTAAATTATTCCATTATAATGTAATAAAACTTCAGTAAATTGTTTTTTTATGTTACTACAGTGTACAATAATAATTAGGTACACGTATTTTTTATGACAAAATAATTTACAAAATTATGTAAGTACTTAAAGAATATCTCTGTTTTCCAACTGCTGTAATAATTATTGATTACTTATTTAGCAACAAATAAATTCAAACAAAACCATTTCTAAAACTTTTAATTATAATGTGAACGTGTTTGTCGTTGAAAGTCAGATCTGAACCTACCCTAGCCCCACAAAAGAAAATATTACGAAAGCATAACCTAGAAATGATTGATTCTTGTGTCCACATATTTCAGCACTTTACTTATGTACTTATGTTTAAGAAGAACTCTACATTTGTAAAATAGTAAACAATGAACTACAATTTCTGTATTTCGTGATACAGAACTGAAATAAAGCAACTGGTTTTTGCTAGGAAGAATCACCTGCAAATGTACTATACCCAGTAGGTAGGTACCTATCAAATAGTCGTTTAAAGCTAGATAATAATTTGCAATTAAATTAAAACAGACACCAGAAAGAATAAGCGAAAAATATTACGGACATTTTCTTGGAAATAATTCTAAACATGGAATGATGGATAATATTATAAAGAAGTCTGTAACTCACATTCTTTGAAAAGTATTCTATAAGACATTAAATACAGTTGTCTGTCGTGGGTTTTAAAATTTCTAAAGGAATAAAATTAAGAAAAATAAACTAATTTCATAATTATATGTACAGTATGAAAACATCTTGTTAGAATATCTTTAAAATGTTGAAAGCTAACTGTTGTTACAACATATACACAACATAACGTAATAAGGTAGGTATTGAACGATGAAACGGCAAGATTTATTTCTAATCGTACATGCATGAACATTCCTCAGATTGAATGTTGCTCTGTAAAAGAAATTAGAATACAAAACAAGTGTTTAATATAAAATCAGATGTAATAGTGTAGATACTTAATGTAATTTTATTTTATTGTTAATAAATTAAAGTCTGTATTTGTTGTTTTTTATTCTACTCAAATTATTAAACAGAAATGTTTCAGAAATAATATAAAATTAATTAATACTTAAAGATGAAGGATCAAGTTATTCAATTTAGTTACTAATTAAAAAATAAGCCATAATGTAGGTACGTATTACTTTTTAATTAAAATTATGCTGGTTACAACTGAATCATAGCTATAATAAAATGTAAAAAATCACTCCTTTGGTGTTTTTTGAAAATTTTGTTCTTTTGTAAAATACTCTCCAATGTTAGTTAGGAGACTTCTTTATATTATCCATCATTCCATGTATAAAATTAATTCTAACAAAATATCTGCGATATTTTTCGTTCATTCTGTTTGGTGTCCTATTTTACGAATCGTTTTGTTTCAATGTAATTTGTGGCACTACACACATACCTGAAAGATAAAAACAATAATTACAAATTACTGTCTAGCTTTAAATGAATTCTTGATTAATTAACAATAAAATAAATTTACATTATTACATCTGATTTTATATTAAACACTTATTCTGTATTCTAATTTCATTTACAGAGCAACGTTCAATCTGAGGAATGTACATGCATGTACGATTAGAAACAAATCTTGCCGTTTCATCGTTCAATACCTACCTTATTACGTTATGTTGTGTATATGTTGTAACAACACTTAGCTTTCAACATTTTAAAGATATTCTAACAAGATGTTTTCATACATAGAATTATGAAATTAGTTTATTTTTCTTAATTTTATTCGTTTAGAAATTTTAAAACCCACGACAGACAACTGAATTTAATGTCTTATAGAATACGTTTCAAAGAATGTGAGTTACAGACTTCTTTATAATATTATCCATCATTCCATGTTTAGAATTATTTCCAAGAAAATGTCCGTAATATTTTTCGCTTATTCTTTCTGATGTCTGTTTTAATGTAATTTGTGGCACTGCACACACATAACTGAAAGATAAAAACAATAATTGCAAATTATTATCTAGCTTTAAACGACTATTTGATATGTACCTACCTACTGGGTATAGTACATTTGCAGGTGATTCTTCCTAGCAAAAACCAGTTGCTTTATTTCAGTTCTGTATCATGAAATACAGAAATTATAGTTCATTGTTTACTATTTTACAGATGTAGAGTTCTTCTTAAACATAAGTACATAAGTAAAGTGCTGAAATATGTGGATACAAGAATCAATCATTTATACGTTATGTTTTCGTAATATTTTCTTTTGTGGGGCTAGGGTAGGTTCAGATCTGACTTTCAACGACAAACACGTTCACATTATAATTAAAAGTTTTAGAAATGGTTTTGTTTGAATTGATTTGTTGCTAAATAAGTAATCAATAATTATTACAGCAGTTGGAAAACAGGGATATTCTTTAGGTACTTACACAATTTTGTAAATTATTTTGTCATAAAAATACGTGTACCTAATTATTATTGTACACTGTAGTAACATAAAAAAATAATTTACTGAAGTTTTATTACATTATAATGGAATAATTTAAAAATTTTCACAGATATTTTACACAATATTCACACTGTAACTCTAGCTGTAGCGGTAGACTGCGCCGGCACGGCGACCCCAATGCTCCAAAAGCCTCAACTCAAGTCTAAATTTTTATGGACAAGTCTCAATAACACCATTGTGCATACGTAAATTGCATTAAATCCATTATTTAGCGTTATTTATGTAAAATAAAATACTTCATGCCATTAATATTTGACAATTCATAGTTTTGACGTTCACCGATGTTAGTTTCTTCTGTGTAAGTCTGGCTCAAGGCTATACACATTTTACATGACAAAACAATGAAATTTGGGTACTTTTTGGAGGCGTTTTTTTATGTTAAATTTTGAAATTTTTGAATTTATTTATCAGAACGTGTTCATAATTAAGTATATTTCAATTTAAACATAAGTTTTAGCAGGGCTGACAACCAAAAAATCAAAATTAAATCGATTTCTTGGAAAATGAAATACCCTGTATAAAAATTGATGTTATCATCAGATTCTACGCGCCATCTAGTGTCTGTATACCAAATTTCGTCGCACTGGCTATGATGGTTTCTGAGATATTCGCACTGAAAGTCTTAGAGGGAACACCCGGTATATATATATATATATATACCGGGTATATATATATATATATATATATATATATATATATATATATATATGTATATACTAAACAGAATAAAACCAGTTCTAACCTACACAAATCCGTCTCCCTTTCCCATTTCAAGAATTTTTCTTCCTTGCATGATTCCAATAGCTGCATCGCCTCTTTTGTCCACCACCCATCGTGGTCCCTTAGTGGCTCTTAGATTAGGTTCGCTTACTATAAGGTAGTCAGAATTTATCTGAGATGCAGTAGTCATCGCCAGATCCACAGACACGTAGCTTCTGTTTGTATTAATTTGTAGGAGTTTAAACATGTATTAGCATACAACAATATAATGGGTAATAGGTAATAATAAATTAACAAATAGTACGCACAATAGACAAATAATAGATAAGTACGTTAAAAACAACACAAATGTATATGGCTTCTAACTATGTAAAATAAATAAACGAGTAAATAAATAAATGACTAGCCTGAATCACAGACGTTTACCTCTTCTAGGTTGTATGTTTGCCCTCTTTTTGTGCCTAGTTTCGACTCTAACCTTGTTTAGTGCCGCCAGAAACTGGGGACACTGATTCGTGTCCGTTATGTGTCCTTCGCATTTACAGCTCAGGCAATACTCTCTTCCATTGCATTTGTTAGCCAAATGACCTATTCCACCGCACTTTCTGTATTTGTCACTGTCGTCGGTTTCATCGTTGCATAAATATCTATTGTGCCCAAATTTCCAGCACCTAGTACACCTGATTACATTAATGTATTCTGAGACTCTACATCGGCTAAGCCCTATTTTGATCTTGTTCTCCTTAGTGATCCTTTTCGCGTCGTCCTCATCCATAGCTACTGTAGCCGCTTGGTTTCCTGCGAAGAACGGCCTCATGTTGACTACTTGGAAGTTTGCTGATGGTCCCAGATGCGCCCGTATAGCTTCCTCTACCTCTTCTTTTGTCGCCGCTCCATCTATATCCTTGATGGTGGCGCGTGACTGCTTCCCCATTTGTTCAACTACATTAAAGCCTTCTTCCCTTTCTTGGGTAAGTATTTCCTTAACTTTCTTGCCATTTCATTCATTTTCGCCTTTGTCTAAAACCATAATAAGTCCGCCCCTTTTGCCTCCCTAATGGTGCGGATGTATCTGGCTTCATCTGAGTTTTTGGGGATCTTATCCTTGACTATTTTTAAAAGTTCTGAATAGCTTTTACCCGGTTAGTTGATGATAATGGCATCAGTATGCTCTTTCTTTACCGTTCTTTCTTCCAATTTATCTTCTTTGCCAGCTTTTACATAAATTAGACATTTAATCCCCGACTGCCTAAAGATACATTCGGCATTTTTCTTAGTAGTCAGGCCTCTTGGGTCACTACACGGTGGGCATAGAGCCTCAGGTCCAGTTAACCTAACCTAACCTAACCTTTTTTTTACCCTCCTCCTCAGTACGCTCATTTCAGGAACTACCTTAAAGGTATAACATCCGAAATGAGAGGACTGACCGTTTCCGTGTCTGTTTTTATTAACAAAGAGCAAAATGAACTAAGAAACATTGCGTTACCTGTCTATAACTATATGCTATGTATAACTAAAATCTAAGAAATGAAGCAAAACAAAAAAAAAATAAATATTAGAAAGTATTGAGGTTAGGTCCGGCAGTACAAACTAAGCGGGGTATATATAAATTAAAGAGAATATAGATAAATAAATAAATATAAATAAAAACAGAGTATAGCTAAAATGTATATGAACAAAACAGAGTATAAAATCAAATAAAAACGGAATATACATAAATAAATAGGTATAAAAAAATGACATATAAATAAATAAAAAATGACTAGAGAATAAAGCTTACCCCAACACCTAGCGTGCTATGTGTCATAAAATACTGAGAAAAAGAAAGTCAAATAAAAACAGGCATAACCAGACATAATCTAAGTCCAAAAAAAAACTGCTGACGTCTTTCTCTCTCCCATCTCTGGCATTCGAAAATAGTGTGCTCTGCCGTGTCTTCGTCTGCCCTGCAGCTAATAGAGCCTTCACCTTGGTTCTTCCCAATTTTATGGGTATACTTTCTGAAGATGTCATGGCCTGTCAGGACCTGTGCTAAATAGTAGTCTACATCCTCATGTTTCCTCTTCTTCCAATCAGCTGCAACGGGTATCAGCCTTTTCGTCCAGACCCCCTTTGTACTGTTTTCCCACTCATCTTGCCATTTCATCTCCGCTTCTTTTCTTACCTCCTTCTTGTCTCTGTCCGTTACATATAGCTCCCTCCTTTCCTCTGTCAACAAATTTATCGGTAGCAGTCCTGCCACAACCATTGCTGCCTCATAGGACACAGTCCTGTAGGCTCTATACACTCTTAAGGCCATTTTTCTCTGCACCCTCTGCAGCACCTTTCGATATGAGACAACCCTCATAGCTTCCGCCCAGACCTCAGCACCGTATAGCATGGTCGCCTGCCACGCCTAACGTCCTGCCCAGCGCTGCTCTAATATCCGCTTCCCCTATGTCCGGATCGGGATCCAGCACAGTCACAACGCTGGTCTTGCCTGACCTTCACCCTTCACCCTTGCCATCCCCTGGACAGTATCTGTCAAAGCCTTTCTGAAGGATTCTATATCATTCTCCTGCCTGGCTTTGATGGTAATCGTCATACTAACCTAACCTAACTTTAACTTTAACCTTTTTAAACCCTCCTCCCTCCTCCTCAGTTCAGGAACTACCTTAACGGCATAAGATCTGATCTGAAAGACTGACCGTTACCGTGTATGTTTTTTTACAAATAAATGATAAGACAAAAAGTAAGCAGAACAAAAAATAAAAACTGGATGGTACATAATTAATTAAGTAAAATATGTGTATAAATAAAATAAGAGATAAAGAAAAAATGCGTAGAAAGTTTAAAGACTAGATTACCAAGTACAATAAAATTAAGATACAGATAAAAGTCCAAGATACCGTGTCTCATATATGGTCTCGTGGAATAAAGTTTGACCCTCAGCCAAATCTCTCTCTTTCATCCTAGTTACTTCGCCCGTACTGTTTTCCTTCGGTGGGTAGAAACCTATTTTTCCCTGCCATATCCTTCATACTATATCTAAAAAGAACGAGGCTATCAAACCAGTCCTATTTCGACTTCTCGGGGTCTAATTTCGCGATAAGGAACTCACGATCTCTCTCCTTACCTTCGACGCCAACTATTTTGGTAGCCATAACCATCTAGGATATTCTACCCCTTTCTTCTATACCTTTCTTATGGTAGTCCTTATCATGCTCTACTTCCGTGGCAGAGTCCGCCCTCTTCCCAGTAGTAATACCCGACTTCCTGGCCTGGGCCTCCACCAGGTAAGTCGGTTGATGCAGCGTCGCAGTGCTCCCCCCAGACCGGAAGGAGCAACCTGCCGAAGCAGGGTGGGACTCCCGGTTGCCCGGACCCACCTGGGGACAATTTTCCTTTGATGACATATCTAAATATTCCCAGCGTGTCGTGCTTGGTTCCGTCACTGTTAACGCCAACGGACGGCGGATTTATTAAGGAGGGATCCCCGTGTCATCCTTTTGGTCCGCGGGTGGTATTTTATTTCCCACGTACCCCCAGACACCACTGGGTTGTGGTGCCTGTGAGCATTCCCCTATCCGCGACCTTAGGACGCGCCTGGTTGGAGTTGCAGGTGACTCCCCCACACACCGCTGGAAACGGTGCCCGACTAGGACCTGACCTCAACCTAACCTAACCTAACTTTTTTCAAGTGGTACTCCTGAAACCAACCCGTCTGGAACTATCCCTAGGGATTTTTCTTCAGAACAGGTTGTTCCATTATTACAATAAAAAGAAGACAGTCAACAATACTAAACTAATAACAAAACTAATACTAACTAATCACTAAAGGATGCCTAATGCCTAACGAGCCAGTTGAGCAGATCTCAAATCTCGTTCTTTCGTTTCCATAATGTAATATATGGGCATCATAGTGTTTCTCCATGAGTTGCTGCTCATAAGAGCAGTTCCTATTATATTGTCCGCAGTGAGAACTCTGCCGGTTTTATTCTCAATTTCGTCTCTGGCCTGCCCGTTCCGTGGACAGAAAAAAAAAACAGTATGCTCTGCGGATTCTGATTCTCCGCAGTAAATACATGCGTCGTTGTCAGATTTTTTTATTCATTCTTCAAGTAGTTACCGCAACTACCATGCCCACTTAAGAATTGTGAAATCAAATACGTTACTTCCCCGTACTCCCTCTCTGCCCAGGCTCTAACGTCTTTAATGAGCTTCTGGTCCATCTACCATTTGCACTGACGTCAAATTGCTTCTGCCACTTACAGAACGTTCTGATCCTTTCCCTGCGATCCACATTATCCTCGAATATCGTTTCCTCTCTTGGGCCAAGAGATGGATAGGAATTTGACCGGTATTACTAGAACTGCATCATTGGATACTGTACGGTATGCCATCACCACTCTCAAAGCTGCTTTCCTTTCCACAGACTCGATCCTTTTTCTGTGCCTTTGGAACTTGCACCCTCCCGTCCAGACTGGGGCCGCATACAGAAGTATAGATGTAATGACCCCCGCCAGTGCCTTCCTTTTCCTAGAGGATGGTCCTCCTATATAGGCATTATTTTTGCGGGAGTAGCCATCGTACTCTCCGCCTTGTACGTTTTTTGCAAGTGATGCCCGAAATTCAAATGCCTGTCCACAAAGACACCCAAATACTTTACTACCTTACAAGGCTGCAGTATGGTGCCTCTACGAGTAAAATTTGACCGTTTCATTTTTCTTACAGAGAAGACTACAATTTCTGTCTCCTCCGGGTCCAGGGTGAGCCCGTGCCGCTCCATCCGTTGATCTACCTTTTCTATTATCTTGTTTTCTTTCGCTACCAATTCCTCCTCCGTGGTGTCCTCCAGAACTATGGCCAAATCATCGGCGTATGCTATAAGCTTAGCACCACTTGGAATCTCAATATTCAGTGCTCCATCATATAGCACGTTCCAGAGCGTCAGCCCCAGAATGGAGCCCTGAGGCACACCTATGTTAACGGATCTATTATGACCTGGGCACACCTGCAGACTTCTGTAACTAAAATAAATGCGCAACAGCTGCACTAGGCGTCCTCTTACTCCTCTGTTACTCTGTTCCTCTATTATGAGGCTCCATCTAGCGGTATTAAAAGCGTTTTTTGACCTGCCCCCTTTATGATGTTCCTTTCCGGAACCCAAATTGTAGATCATTTAGCGACCCGGTTCTAACAATTTCTCCCTGCAATCTACCCAGAATCAGTGCTTCGTATAACTCCCCTATTGTATCGAGGAGGCAGATCGGGCGAAACCCACTCGTATCTCTTTGATCTTTCCCCGGTTTAGGCACCAGAACAAGTTTGGCCTTTTTTCATGTTGTGGGGAACCTACATTCCGACATCAGACTATTTAACAAATCCAGAACCACGTTCCTTGACTATAGCTTTTATGGATTCCGGGAGGATATCGTCCGGGCATGGGGCCCTGTCCGTTTTTATTCTATCCGAGGCCATTTCTAATTCTACCATGGTAAAGCCTTCCAATAGAAGTTCCTCGTCATCCTCCGGCTCCACACATAGTCTCCTCTACCTCAGGGAAAAGAGCCGTCGCGATCTCTAGCCTTCTGTTATGTCTTAGCTCAATTTTTGGAAAATTTTGTTTCAATGATCTCATTGCTATCTCGTACCCACCCCCCCAGATATCGTTCTCTATGTCCTCGCATAGCTTTCGCCAGCACTCTGTCTTGCTTCTGGCAATTTCTTTCCTCAATTCTTTACGCTTATCCTTGTATGCTATTCTCAACGCTTCCAGATCATTCTCACTAATCCTGTCGCTATTCCTTGTTCTGGTATACTTTCTCCTGGCTGCTAAAGAACTTGCTCTTATTGCTTCAATGCTGTCTGTCCACCAGTACGTACTATGTGCCTGTTGGTCCGATCTAATTCTCCGTGTGGCTTCAAACTGCGACTTCTTAAGCGCATTTACGAAAGATTCGACGTTCGTAGAATATCCGAATTAAAATTTCTCCTTACTGAATTTTGAAATCTAATCCTTGAGAAAATCCCTTTCTTCTGAATAGTACTCTTGCACGGTCTATTGCTTGTCACAACATTAAAACTAATATAATTATGAAGGCTCAGAGTCTCCTCATCAAGCACCTTACAATCTCTAACTATAACTGCTAGTTTTTCTGTTACAAAAGTTATATCTAGGATAGATTCGCTGGTACCTCCGGAAAGGTGGGCTTGTTTCCTACGTTGGCGACCTGAATATATGAACTCGCCACCCATTCCGAAAGCATCTTGCCGTTCCGATCCTCGATTGGTGAGTCCCATAGGGGAGATTTAGCATTGAAGTCCCCTCTCACTAGGATGCTATCCCCCTCTCACTAGGATGCTATCCCCCTTGCCTGTCGTATCCTCCTAGAGATCCTGCAGAAACTCCTCGTATCTAACCTCTGTACAATTTGGAGATATGTAAACCCCATATACAGGGTGTCTGTGAAAGTTTGGGAAATCTCGGAGCTGGAAATACTGGTGACCAAAAAAAGTCGACTGAGTCAAATATGCCTTATCCGAAAGTTGCTGGTTTCAAAAATACAGGGCTTTCAATGCTGGAATTTTGTTTTGAAATATCTCAATAACTTTGAAACCTGTCGAAGTATTAAAAAAAAATGGCACAATTATGTTTTTTGCACGGTAAATAAGAATTTTTAACTAATTTTGACATCACTAGTAGAGGGCGCCACTTATGGCACAGCATGTTTCTTTCTTTTAACCAAAGGTAAACTCTATAAGACTCCTTTGTGAAAACAGCCTCCAGAATTTTCCTTAACCTTCCATCTAGATCCCCGGGCGAGAGAAAGATCAGCGTCTTCGTATCCTTCTTAGCGTTGATTTCTCTAATCTTGGACAGAGAGTTTATGAGACTTGCTACGCCATTTTCGTTCATTTCTGGATTAAGTCTAATCACATGCATGACTTTAATCGAAACATTATACATGTCCCCCTCATCATTTATTAGCCCGCTGTGAATCTTTTTGCTAACTAGTTTCCCCAGCGGAATGTCGAAGACTTGGTTGCCCCTTACACATTCTAAGAAATTCTTTCTTGCCTTCCTCATGACACCCGAATCTAATTCTTCCGGGTTACTAAATAACCAAACATGATCGCATTCTTTGAAACGGTCGATCTCTTTGTCCTCGATTATCTTAACCTTACTATAGCACTCTTCCTTCCACCGAATATCTACCAACTTCACAATCCAGGGGCTAACTAGTCCCTCGATTCGCTCTATAACACCCAACACTTCAGTTCTGATAGTGTCTGGATGCCCACCTCTTTCCCCTTCGTAAGCACTGCGTGCGGAGTATCAACACAAGGACTACTTGAACTACGTATCAAGCTCTGTAGCTCATTATTCATTAAGCCACTAACAATATTACTCAGCGCCCTTATCTTATCTTTGATCTCCATCATTTCCGCTTGTTCATTTGAACCCATTTCCGTCACAAATTCCGTTACCTGCCCAGTAGCTCTACCCAACTTCCCGGCCTGGACCTCCACCGGACAAGCGGGTTGGTCACGCGTCGGTGTGCTCCTCTCATACCCGTCGGAGCGACCTGCCGAAGCAGGGTGGGATTTCCGGTTTCCCGGACCCACCTGGGGAATGTTTTCCAATGACGACAATTCCATTTTACCTAGCGCGTCGTGCTTGAGTCCCGCCCCATTTAACGCCTGTGGATGTCGGACTTATTAAGGAGGCAATCCCCCCGTGCTATCCTGTTGGTTCGCGGGTGGTATTTTATTTCCCACCTACCCCCAGACACCGCTGGAGTGGGATGCCCGCGAGCTTTCCCCTATCCACCACCCGGGAACGCGTCTGGTGGGAGTTACAGGTATCTCCTCCGAACACCACTGGAAACGGTGCCCAACCAGGAACCTAACCTACCTAACCTAACCTTTTTCTTTTGTTGGTCAAAAATAATATAAGTAGTACGGGAGGAGGGGAAATCTTGTGGGACTCTTACCCACTAAAACCCCTTCCCGCATAGACAGCATACTCCCTCTTGGTACAACCGGTAACAGTATTTCTTCAAGAGGAGGTACTCCCGCATTACCCTCTTCCTCTTTCTCCTTTATCATTTGCGAAATACCTTTACTTAATTTATTCCACATGTCTTCCGTCTCAAACATTTTCTCAATTAGATTATCTGCTGTCAAAACCCCCTCAACCTCCTGCCACATCTACGTTCTTATAAGGATCCATCTGTCACATTCAAAGATAGTGTGCTCAACTGTATCGTTACTACCACAGTATACGCAAACATCATCCCTAGCTCTATTAAAACGACGTAGATACGCCTTAAAACATCCGTGTCCTGTTAAGCCCTGTGTGATGCAAGTTAAGTAATGAATTACAGTAATATTAATATGTAGAAATAGGTTCCCGTAAATAATGCTACATAGGGAATAATAGGTAACACTGCAAAGTCCTACTGCAGGTCAGCTTTATTAATATGGTATATATGAACTTAGCAATCTTTGCACAGGACATTACACCTTCCCTTTTCAGGAGTATGACCTTCACTATGATCACTTGTGAAGGGCATCATCCATAATCAGAAAATTATTGACATGCATGATTTACCAACTTAACTAATTTACATTGTTTACAATCTATAACCACTAATCATTTTCCTAATATATAATTCATTTTATAATAATATTGAGGATGACAGGCTTGTCGAACAAAATAGTTCACTTAATATATTTTTGCATTCTATTTTTATGTACCGTTATATGTTTACCTTTCTTATTCTTAAAAGTACAGTTTGGGTCGTCTACGCTTACAACTGTAAAGGGACCATCATACCAAGAGTCCAGCTCATTATGATCTTCATTTTGGACTGTAATAAGATCTCTTCGTTTTACTTCGATTGTAGAGCAACAAGAGTCAAATTTAGATTTGTGTTCAATTTTAGCTTTTTCAAGGTACTCTCTTGCTCTTTGGTGTGCCACTTGGAGCCTATAACGAACTTCTTGCTCATAGGCATCTATACTGTAGACTGGATCAATCCTTCTCGTGAGATTTTCAGGAAGATCCGCCTGTTTTGCAAAAATGAGTTCGAATGGAGTGTAATTATGACAAGTGCTAGGAGTTGTGTTATAGCAGAAGGCATAATATAGGCGTCCAAGTATCCCAATCAGTTTGTGTTTGATTTATATACATGCATATATATTCATTTAGGACACGATGATTCCGTTCACACTCCCCTATTGTTTGACTGTGGTAAGCGGTAGACAGTTTATGCTGCGTATTCAACAAATTTGAAATACTTGATTCTTATACTCCGCACCCTGTCAGTTCTGACTTCCTGTATGGTACCATGTACCATTGTGATCAGAATTGTTTTTTGAACGTTCAACTTCCCTTTATGTCTAATCATCATCTTAAGTATTCTAGTCAACTTGGATGATGGATCTTTCATGGAAAAGAGATAAACTAGTGGGCGGTGATCAGTTCTTACTATGAATTCTGTGTTATATAAATAACAAAGAAAATATTTGATCCCCCAATGTATTGCAGTAATTTCCTTTATGATGGTGGATTTATTCATCTCTCCTTTAGTAAAGAGAAGCATAAGCGATTGGCAAGTCTTGACCTTCAAAATTTTGAGTAAGCACTGCTCCACAACTATTCTGTGCAGCGTCCGTATAGAGAATAAAAGGTTTAGAAAAATCTGGATACTGAAGAATGTTAGGACTAATTAATGATTTTTTAAGTGCATCGAAAGAATCTTGGTATTCTGTTGTCCATGAGAATTCAGCATTTTTCCTTGTCAGCAAGTTCAATGGTCTTGTAATTGCTGCAAAGAACGGAATGAAACGTCGATAATAACAAAATGCTACAAAGCGTTTTACCTCATCAGCATTTTGTGGAATAGGATATTTATTTACAATGTCGTATTGTGACTCGTCTGGTAAAATACCTTTGTCAGTGATTTCATGATCTAAGTATGTAACTTCCTTTCTGAAAAATTGCATTTTTCTGAACAGCCAATAACAACAAGATCATCCATATAAAGAAAAGCTTTTTCTGGGGTTATTCCTGAAAATGCTATAGACATCATTCTCTGAAAACTATTAGGACTCACTGAAAGACCAAAGGGTAATCGCATAAATCTGAAAGATCCCTTATCCGTACTGAAAGAAGTAATATCGCGACAGTTTTCTTCTAAAGGTATTTGATGAAAATCAGAAATAAAATCGACAACTGAAAACCATTTTGCTCTTCCTAGATGATCCAAAATATCATCTATACGAGGTAATGGAAACTTATCGGCAATTATTTTTTTATTAACTACTAGTCTGTATGTTTTGTCGTCACTCGTTTGACATAAACTGGTTGGTTATCCAGTAATTTTAGCTTTTGCTTACAAAAGTTATTTACCGTTATTTTATCAGTTTTTAAAGAAAATATATCTGAATATTCACAGCAGTGTTGAACTAGGTCCGATTTTACTAATTCAGGTACATTTTTCAGGTTTAGTTGGTTCATCAAATTAGAACTTCGGTTACTGGTTGGAGATGGTTCTCTTTCAATATTATAGATATTGAAATGGTATTGTTTCAATTACTATATTTTTAGAGTAACATTCTCTAATGTCGTTTATTATCTTTTGAAACTATTGTTTTAGACACATAAACTCCATTTGGTAATTCTTTGTTTAAAACTAGCGCATCTTCGGTAATTTGTTTTAAAGAATTTATTTCTCTAATAACTTCGCAGCATGGTGGAATTACTATGGTATTGTTATTTAAACTATTTAATATTGGTAAATTTATATCAATTCTACCTAACCTAATGTCCAGTTTACATTTTGAAATAAAATCGCTTCCTAAGATAGCATCTGTAGGAATAGGAAAATCGGAATTAACAATATGAAATTTATGCTTTATTTTATATTCATTAAAAGCCTCTTCCAGCCATGTCAAGTCTAGAAACTCTTTCAGTTCTTCAGCCGACATCTGCTTTGCCTCTTCTGCTCAATGACATTCAAGTGTGCGTTCGCTTCTGCTAAGGTGTCGTCTGCCTGATGTGGTCTTTTAAAACTCATTGCTTGTTTCAAACTAATTAAAAAAATGTTTCTAACAAAAACTCTTTGTCTTACAAATGTATGAACCAAATCTTTCGGAATATTTTTGTTTTTTTTTTTGTAAATTTGCCTAATCGTTTCTTCAATTATGTTTTTTAAAGAAAAATGTTGTGTTATGGATTTTTTTAAATTGTTCCATATTGGTTCTATTAAACCACCAAATGACAAATGCTGAATTTCATATGTGTATTTTCCAAGATCGGGATACTTTCAAAGTATCCAGCAATATAAATTAACCCATTTTTCTCTGCTATATTGGACCCAGAAGATGCAGATGAAGAACTACACCTTGCTTCACTAATTCCACTTTTAGTTTCTTCGAATGTTTGTGTATCTTGATCTGGTTCAGGAATGTTTGAACATTGAATACGAGCTTTTTTTATAGCCCTTGTCAACAAATATTCATTTTCCTCTTCTACTTGTACATTAGTTTGTTTCTGGACCAATCCAGGATTTTTTTCTAACAAAATCATGCGGATTCTATATAAGGATTCGAGTGGGGACAGATGATCATGTCATCCACCTTTTGCACGTACCTAAAAAAATATCCGTGTGTAATCTGATCAAAGGATAGATAAAACAAAATAAAAATTAATATACATTTGTTCACTTACCTGGAAAAACAAATTCTCCAAGTGTGAGTATATATTTAATACCATATTTTGCGGTTATGTCCACATACAAATCCTGTAGAGAGGAAGTAGAAATATAAACTCCTTTTTGAAATATTTGAAGAACATTCTTTCTTTGGCAACGCATTGTGGCAAAGGCAGATTTAACTTTATTTAAAGTACGAGTATTATTTTGTTCTTCAATGTTAATTCCTCCATATGGTCTTTTAGTTGGGACTGAGGCATTTAGGATATATGAATTCATAATATCAAACCATGTGCCAACCATTTCGATAAAATTTGATACATCTTCAGCTTTTTTTTTATTTTCACCAGAGAGATATCGCTTAAGAGCAGTCGCTGTGGTATTGGAGAATATGTGAGCAGCTCTAGCAACATTTTGCATTTCAGCTTTCTCACAGGTTAAATGATACATTGATAACTTGTGACAAGAGCTAACCTCAGAACTTGTATTTTGTATTGACATCTCTATCGGCTCCTTAGTTATTAAAGTTCCATCCTCTAGTATGAAACCATAAACCAAACTGATTAACTTTAAAAGGTGCGGAACATCAGCAAGAAAGTCATTTTTTTTATTTGAGACAGGATCTTGATAGTATGTTTTAGTCATACTGATTTCCAATTTTTTCCATAACCCCATATTTCCTCCTCCGAAATCCGACACACACGCAATTACATGGTAATTTATTTTATGCAATTCTTCTAACAGCGCATTTAAAGTAGACTTTGTAATTTTTTTATCGAAATCCACAAAAATGGGCTGTTTCCAAGGGTCTGTCAAGCCTCCTGCCAAGACTAATTGCATATATGTATGTTCCCCAACTATTTCGTCCCTTTGCTGATCAAACTCATATATGCTACGCACTTTCATTTCATCAAATGATAAAACAGTTAATCTTTGCATCGCATGTTTGACCACGTGTCCATGATTTGTAAAATATTTATATTACTTGCCCAACTTTGTAAAGTGGAAATACCAGGCAAAGGATATTTGAATATTTGCCTCACATAAATATATCCTCTTTTCCCAAAATAGCGTAAAGTAAAAGTTTTTGAGATTTCTTCTTCGCTCCATCGCCCCTTCTTTTTATGTTTCAATAAAATATCAATTTGATTTTTAGTTAAGAAACTTGAAAGAACATCATTAACATGAACATCTATGTTCTTTTTTACAGACTAATTTTCTTTTTGCAAGTTAAAATAACTTGAATTGAGTTCATTAATTTGTTGTTTTGCAGCATTATGTTCTTCAACCAAGGCATCGTAGGATCTTTTTAATTTTTCATATGCGGTCTCTCCACTATAACCAGGTAAATTATTTATATCCATGTTATCTGAGACTTGTTGCAATAGAGGATTGTAAGATTCGGATTCATCTAAAATATTTTTCATCAGTTGTGCCTGCTCTTTTTCTGATATTTTAGAGACCTTTTAGTTGGTTTACTTGAATTATTCTAAGTTTCCTTTGCTTTTAGCATCAAGTTCAATGTTGGAACAGCTACAAAATTAAACATTAAACATAATTTTTGAGGCAATGTAAATGTAAATTTAATAACTTACCTTGCTTTTTCAGTCTCTTCGGCATAACATTCATAATTTTAGCCTGCATAGCAGCTTCATAGCCCTCAACTGTAAAATGCATGCTACACACTTTTTTATGTTTTAGATCAAACATATCCTTCCGATGACATCTTTCGACCCATTCTTTTCGAATTCCCAATCAGTTGGAAAAGAGTGAAAACTAATGTGTTTTTTTCTCACTGTTACTTTTACAGATGGCTACAGCACAGACAAATCCTGGCATCTACATTTAAAATAGAATAATAATACCTACTCGAAATATATTATTCATCTTTCTCGTGTACGACAACACTTTTAATTTAAAATTTTTGTTGCCATTACACAATTTAAAAGAAAAAAAATAGGTCCCTAAAGGATAATCTAAACCCAAACATTGTCATATATTTTAAATTAACATACGGTGATTACAAAATATCCACAATGTAAAGTCTATACAGGGTCTCTGTGAAAGGTTGGGAAATCTCGGAGCTGGAGATACTGGTGACCAAAAAAAGTCGATTGAGCCAAATATGCCTTATCCGAATGTTGCTGGTTTCAAAAATACAGGGCGTTCAATGCTATAATTTTAAATATCTTAATACCTATATTACATTGTGTCAAAATAATTTTAAAGACCCAATTGCTTCTAATGTGAAAAGCAATAAAATAATATTATAAGAAAATCTGTATTTTGCATATAAAAGTACATTCTGTTTATTATTTTTTTGCAGTTGACGTCTTTAAAACAGGTTCTACATTATCTTGAGCAATACGAAAATATTTAGGTACATTTTTTAAACTAAAATTGAAAAAATGTAATAAATACAAAAGATAAGGGCAACATGTAGTATACTGCATGAAAGACGAAAAAACAGGCAATGTTTTGTGGCCATAGCCTGCTTCAACAAAAAAAATTTTTATCCGCCCAGCGGGCGCTGCGAACCTCATACGATATTTAAAAAATCTGTTTATATTAGGCAGCCTTAAAGTTTGGGAACTTTATAGGTTTTTTTGTTATTACTCATAAAGTTGACCATGGATCTCAAATTTGTTTTTACTAGCATAAAGGCCTCCAAAAATGCAACAAAAAAACAATTAAAGATTTTTGACGTATCTCGCATATTAAGCGAGATACATGGGAGTGGCCTTCTTATGTGATACAGCCTGTATATATATATATAGCCTACGAACTGAACATATACTTCAATCTGATGAAAAAAAGATGGTAAATGAGATTTTACCGAAACGTTGTCAAACAAATGGTTCTTTTGAAGACCATGATGCAGATTCATCGCGGAAAGGAACCCGGAGAAATTTTACAACCATATATATATACAGGAAAAGACGTGTACAACGGAAGACCACAGACTCCTGGGTTCAAAATAAGCCGATTTAGCTCAATTTACTTATTTCCAAAATTGCTTTGTTTAGCCTCTAGGGAGCGCCAAAGTTCTCGAAAAATGTTTGTTTATTCCGAATATCTCGAAAACGACTTGATCGATTTTAATTATTTTTGGGCTACGCAGTCTAACCGACACTTTTGGGCATTATTTAAAATCTTTTGCAGTCATTAGGAATATAAGAAAATTCATGTATCATGCAAATATAAGCACATATTTTGTTAACCCCCTGTACAATTACACTCAGTTTTTTTCTATTAGTAGCTGACTTTATTTAGAAACTTTTTTTATACTTTCAGAATTTTGAACAGATGAGTAGTTTAGGCAGAAAAAATATTTTTCAACAATATCAGCATTCGTTCTGCAACAAATAACGAAGTATCAGAAGTTGGCTCTGATATTGTAAGTATCAGTTGTGTGTCAGATCTAATTAGCTACTGAAATTAGTGTCTCGGTTTATTCTTCTTGCTCAATTACTTACTTTAGTTACTTTAGATCTCACTTTATTTGTTGTTGTTATTGTTGTGTTTGTTTCTGTTTCTCATTTTTCAATATTTCATCATGGATAGGTATACATATTCCGAACAAGTAGATATGCTTTCGGTTTATGGATTTTGTCAAGGTAACGGCCGTAAAAGTGTTAGGGGACAGATTTCCTCATCGACGAATGCCAAATCATCAAACTTTTGCCAACATCTAAATGCGACTTCGCGAATTTGGTTCCTTCCACTAAATGAATGTGGCTCAAGGGCGTCAATGTACCACGAAAACTATAGAGATGGAGAACAAATATTAGATAAGATAGAAGAGAACCCAAAAATTAGTGCAAGACGCATTGGACATGAAATAGCGATACAAAAAACCATAGTTCATGATGTTTTGAAGAAGCAGTTACTATATGCGTACCACATTCAATCGGTTCATGAATTGCTACCCATTGATCCTGAAAAACGTTTAGCATTTTGTAATTTTATACGATCAAAGAGCCGATAATATCAATTTCAGCAAAAACATTTTATTTACAGATGAAGCATGTTTTGCTAGGTCAGAAATTATTAATAACCATAACAAACACGTTTATACTGATGAAAATCCACACTGTACTGAAATAAGACGTTTATTATTGGCCCGGTTGTGCTTCCCCATCGATTAAATGGGGTCAACTATTTAAATTTTTTACAGCCTAATTACCTAATTTATTGGACGATTTACCGTTACTACTTCGTCGTAACATGTGGTTTATGCACGATGGTGCACCCCCCATTTTACAATACCCGTTCGTCAGTATTTACATAATCTGTATTCTAACAGGCGGTTTGGAAGAGGAAACGATGCTCCTATAAAATGGCCACCTCGCGCACCAGACTTAACCCCTTGCGGTTATTTTTTGTGGGGTACAGTAAAAACCATAATATATACCTATGCAGTTAATAACGAAGAGGATTTTTTTAGGCGAATCCAAGACGCAGTTAACATTTTACCAGGTAATCCAGTAATCATGGAGAGGCTGCACTACGACTTCGTAAAACGGATTACTTGTTGCGTACGAGAAAACGGTGGTCACTGAGCATTTATTGTAAAGAGATCATAACTCTTTTTTATTTGTTATATTAATATCTTATTATCTTGTATTTATTAAATAAAATATAAATGAAAGTTTTGGAATTTTCGTTATTTGATGCAGAACGAATGCTGATATTGTTAACATACGAAAAATATTTATTTTATTTTTTTAACTACTCATCTATTCAAAATTCTGAAAGTATAAATAAGTTCTAAATAAAGTCACCTACTAATAGAAAAAAACTTAAAGTAATTATACAGGGGGTGTAAAAAATATGTGTGTTATATTTGCATGATACATGATTTTTCTTATATTTCTAATGACTGCAAAATATTATAAATAACGTCAAAAAGTGTCGGTTAGACTTATAACTGCGTAGCCCAAAAATGGTTAAAATCGATCAAGTCGTTTTCGAGATATTCGAAATAAACAAAAATTTTTCGCGAACTTTGGCGCTCTCTAGCGGCTAAATGAAGCAATTTTCAATTTTGGAAATAAGTAAATTGGGCTAAATCGGATTATTTTGAACCCAGGAGTCTGTGGTCTTCCGTTGTGCACGTCTTTTCCGGACACCCTGTATATTGTAGCATATTTTTTTAGAAATAGATGCCTATTAGTTTAATAAGCCTCCTAGTTAATATTTAATGCTTTGGTGTCCAATGGTAGGCTACCCACATTTCAGTATTAAACCTAATAGTATGTACCGGAAGTATGTAGTATGTATGTAGTACCGGAAGATGATAAGATACGAATAAAAACTTTATTAGAAAAATATACTACCTTATTTTCGGATAAACCGGGATTAATTTCAGGTTATTCACATGAAATCAGTTTAAGTGATGACTCTCCATTTTTTCAAAAGCCATATCCAATTCCTATTGCCCATAGGTTGGCGGTTCAAGCAGAAATAGATCTTATGGTACAATGGGGGGTTATTGAAAGAACAAATTCTGCTCCTTATTGTAGTCCCTTAGTCACTATCGTTAAAAAAGATGGAAGTATTAGGGTGTGTTTAGACGTTAGGCGATTGAACAAAGTTATGCTACCAGACAACGAAACTCCGCGACCGATTGAAGATATTTTAAAAACATTACCTTCTATCAAATTTATGTCATCCTTTGATATAACCTGCGGTTATTGGCAAATTCCGTTAAGGGAGCAGGATCGGAAATTTACAGGGTTTTTACATGGTACTAAAACATATAGGTTTAAAGTACTGCCATTTGGCCTTAAAACGGCTATGGCCTCTTTTTGCAGGGCTGTAGCTATAATACTAGGACCGGAATTTCGAGAGTTCGTTGTATGTTATGTAGATGATATTCTCATATTAGAAACATTTGAACAACATCTGGACCATCTTGATCGTTTTTTGTCTCGCATGTCTAATGCCGGTTTTACTCTACGTCTAAATAAATGTAAATTTCTTCTTAAAGAGATGACGTTCCTGGGATACGAAATTAATAGTAACGGCATTAAATCGGACCCTTCTCGAGTCCAAGCTGTAATAGATTTTCCAGTTCCTAAGAATGTTAAGCAGCTTCAAGCTTTTCTCGGTCTGTGTAATTACGATTGCACTTTTTGTGAAAACTTTGCAGAAAAAGCGGAACCTTTATTTTATCTTTTGAGAAAGAAATCAAAATGGATTTGGGGCATTTCTCAAGAGGAGGCATTTCAGCACCTCAAAAATCTAATAGCAAAAGAGGTACTGTTGTATCATCCAGTTGAAGGAATTCCTTACAGTGTACAGACGGATTCTAGTGATTTTGGAATAGGGGCCCAATTGTATCAAATCGTGGAAGGAAAAAAACAAGTTATAGCATATGCTAGTCGACTGCTTCTGGATAGAGAAAGGTCTTATTCTATTTGCGAAAAGGAAGCTCTTTCGGTTGTTTTTGCTCTATCCAAGTGGAGAATTTACTTGCTAGGATCGAAATTTCATATACTCACTGACCATAATAAATACGTGTAGATTACTATCACCTCGGATAACAAGATGGGTATTAGCTCTACAGGAATACGATTTCGAAATTAGGCACGTTTCTGGACGGGAAAATACCATCTCAGATATTTTGTCTAGACATCCTCTTTGTCGTCCTCCGGTTCCATCAGATCGGTGTTTGTTTCAAAGTTGTGGGAAAAATTTCTATTTTCTATGAATATTAGGATGATAAATTCTTCTATTAGGCATCCAGAATCAAATCCCGTCGAAAGGAGTATGAGAGAATTAGGACGATTATTTCGTACTTTCTGTCATGCGAAACATTCAAAATGGGCTTACGAAGTACATCGAATAGCTGAAATTCTCAATTATATTGTTCATGAGTCTACGGGGTTTGCTCCCTATGAGCTTCAAACTGGAAAATTACCACCTATGTTGTTATCTAATCTGATCCAGTACCCTACTTCCATGCCACAATTAGTCGGAGACTTGGTTCTTTTGCGAGCTAATGCTATTTCTTCTGCTATTGCCGCAGAAACTAAAAAATTCATGCTACTATTTGAGGGGCCGTATCGAATCAAAAAAATTATTGGAAGCACTACCTTTGTACTAGAAAATCCTAAAAACAATACTGAACATGGTATGTTTCACATGTCTCACTGTAAAAAATATGCCTTGTGAAATTATACTTTGAAAGGTATTTCCCAGGTCCTTTCAATGTCGGGGGCAGATGTAGCATATTTTTTTAGAAATAGATGCCTATTAGTTTAATAAGCCTCCTAGTTAATATTTAATGCTTTGGTGTCTAATGGTAGGCCACCCACATTTCAGTATTAAACCTAATAGTATGTCCTTATCTCCACTGAATTCCTGAGTGGCAAAAAACGAAATGATTAATATGTCTTTCTTGTATACTTAGTCATTTAAAGTACTCTTATTGTTGAAATCCTTAGAATACGAATATATTACCTACATAAGTTTATGTGTAATATCAAATCTGGTTTTAATATTTAGGAGCCACTTTGAAAACATATTTTTTGGGAAATTAAATTTCACTGTCTGATACGACTATTGGCTTTTATTAATACAAGCGAACCTCTCCCTGAGATCTTAGCCGCCCAAATTTGTCGATTTGCTACAATATATATATATATATATATATATATATATATATATATATATATATATATATATATATATATATATATATATATACAGGGATAAAATAAGTATAAAAACTAGGTAGGGACCTTTTTTCTAAATGGTATATCAATTAATTCAATTCATTTGCCGTCTACAAATTTTTTTTGTTTTTTGGTTTTCTGTTTAAATATTTAAATACCATTAAGTTTTAGTTAAGTTAGTTAAGTTTTATATTTGTATTTAAAAGTAATAGTCCACTAATATGAAACCATTTTATTTACTGGAAAACAAAAGTAAAATATGAAAAATATCACCAGTACTATCAATAAAAATCATAACTTAAAAACATGTCTTAATTTTATAACTTTATAAACCAAAACTTCTAATTTTGAATGAATAAATAAAACACCAACTACGGTGACAAACATGAAAAATACAACATACATATTTTGTTAAATCACATTATTTCGTGTTTCTAAACACTGACCAATATAATTAAGACTGTTGGAAATGTTATCTAAAGCTTTAGCTATGGCCTAAAAAGTCTTCATGATAAAACAAATTGTACTTATCAACTATTGCAAAATAAGTTTTACCATAAGACCAGCATTTGTTCCTTGAATTAGTTGTGAGTATGTAGTCATCCAGTGATGATTTGTACTCTCCTGAAAATAATTTGTTAAAAACATACATATTCTGTCTAATGTTAATCTTATTCTTATTTTTAGTGAAAAGATATTAAAATTTATTATTCAAATAAAACCAATTTTTACTGCTTTATAATTTGGTTTATACTTACTTCTTTGTTTGTTTGGTTAATCTTCATTTTCTTTATCTTTTGCATTTTCTATTGTCTTGATAAGAACTAAAAAAAATAAAATTATTATTTTAATGTAGTATTATTTTTTCTTCTGTCTTTACAAAATGTGACTCCTACAAATTAATGATTCAATATATCACGATAATTCTCAAATTATTAATAATAATAATTACATTTACTTTATCTACAACAGGTTCTGTGTTAAAACCTGCTTCTTCTATATTTAATCCTTGTGATCCTATTACTGAAATAATTTCCAATTCTTTTTCTGTTAAATGTGGTAGAGGACTTGGATTTCCTGTCTGTCTTTAGGATATTTTTATATCACTGGCCCTTCGTCAAGCTGTAAGTTCTTGATTTTTCCAAACCTAGTGTATTTAAAAAGAATATATACAATTTGCCATGTTCTATCACAATAAAATTATTTTGCTTAATTGTTTACACGGGTCTTCAGTTTTTGGTGGTCCTAATTCGTTTAGTTCATTACTCAATTTATTCCACTGTTCATTAATATTTTGTTTTCCTTGATAGCACTCAAATTTTCCGGCCGCAAATTTCTTATGAGTTATCATTTAATTCACAAGGTACGTAATCTGCTGTTCAGCAGCACGTGAAAATTGTTTATTTTCTCTTTAATGTTTCTTAATTATAATTAGTTAATAATTTCTCTTGTTTCAAAGGGAATAAAATATTATGGTTATTGCTTCCTTGGACTTTCCGTTCTGTAAAAGTGCTTCACACTTTTGCCTTCAGGGTCAGTCTGTCAAAGGTTATCAGGGTTTTGCTTTAGATGTATTTTCTCCTTAGTAAGGATTAGGCTGATCAGAACGTTTGCAGTCATGAAGTCATGGTGTGTAAATAGGTGCAAGTTATACGGGTAAATATTAATTTTATGAAAATGTTTCATAATATTTATCGATGTAAAAGCGTGCTGATATGCGATACCAACAAGCTTGGCAATATCTTTTAAAGAAATAATTGAAGGGCTCGAGTGAAACTAATGGTAAGTAGCAATTGTCAAATTAGGGATAATGTTAGTTTTAAATTTTGATACACTTATTTGCATACTTAACTCAATTTTGTCAGTTTCATAAATTTTTCTTTATACTAATCCGTTTCTGTGGGATGTTTTACATATTGTTTTTACACATCCATTTCATTAATAAAACAAATCATATTAAACAAGAAAAAAAACCAGTGCAGTTATCAATATTTACGTTTAATGAAAACAGATGTCATAGAACAAGTTAACAATCTAGCGTACAACTTTAGAAACTACAAAAATAGAAAACACCTATATGTTATGTGGATTTTGGAAAAAGAGAACTATAAAATGTATGGTAAATATTCGGAATCTATTCCAAATAAGACACAACATGTTCAAGCTTACTAGATCCAATACCTAGTCATGTCTGATATTTCTGTTTGAGGTTTTATTCTCTTTTTCTTATTCTTAAAGTGATAAGATTAAAATATTTCATTATATGTTTCTGAAAATTCTACACGACTAAAGTTTTCAGCTGAAAATCTCATTCGGACTACATTTGTTATCGATTGATCCCTTAGGTTGTACAAAAGTTCCTCATATCGGAAACTTCAAAAATATCCTATTGGCTAGTCTCTTCTTTTAATAATTCTACCCATTCATCAGGTGAATACACATAGTTTTATTTTGGCCAACACAGTTATCAGACATGACCATTCATTTTTGATCTCTAATCTTATTCATTTGGAAATGTTTGAGCAGTTGTTCCTGTTTCAACCGCACCTCTTGATGCAGGTGATTCGTCCCAGATGTAAAAATACCCTTGAGATGAATTTAATGAATTGCTGCTGAAAATATAATAAAATATATTTTTTTATAAAATGTGGGTCCAGTCTATAATTTGGGGGTGGATTTTGCTTGAGATCAAACGTAATAGCGTATATTTTATTATTTTCCATTGGCTGGTTTTTGGCATGTTTTATTGTATCCTGGCAGGCCTTGCTTCCTTTCTGGTGTAATTCGTGTTGAATTTCTAGTCTTCTTAATTCTTCTGCTTTATTATTCAATTTGGCTTCTCTTATGGAAATGTAAACTATCACAAACGGTGCACGTATTCATTTTAGAATTTTTGAATTTGCTGTTAAAATCCTCAACAAATATCCTTCTAAACTTATCCGACGACACAAAATTAAGGTTTTCTTGGAGACATTCCATTTTATAGACCTCGTAACATTTTTCGATGGTATAATCCATAGTCATATTTTTTGTAAGCTTCTAGAGGGACGTGGTAATCATCTCTATTAATTAAATTCAAAGACTTTTCGAATGTAATCAGTGTCTGGATAAGTAAACTGGTTCTCATTTTCTCAAAATATTGACTTATGTTCCTTTTCTCATTTATTATTAAAATGGCAATAATTGAGAGAAATAAACAAGAATATGAGAATCCCATCCGACAAATTATTAACCAATAACTATATTTTTCTGGACAAAATAAGAGCAAGCAGTATTTAAATAAAATCGTACTAAATACTGTTCGGCAGTATTAAAGGCATTTCCAATAACTCTCTTATCTTTCTCTTTGCTTCTCTTGGCCTTTCCTTATTCTGGTTAAGGCCAATCGTCTTTCTTCGGTTACTCTCTCCACACGTTTCTTCTTTTAATAAACTTTTCTGAAAACAATCTCCATCGATTTTGTGAGGTTCAGAGTTAAAGAGTATTCTGAATGGAGTATTGTTAGTAGGCTTGAATTCCCGGAAGCTAAGAATCGATTCAGAAAAAAATCGATGGTAAAATAATCAATTTTTGCGCATCAATGTTTTGACTTTTTGAGGTTACGGCAAAGACGAAGTGTACTAGATGGTAGGTATTGCACGCTGGCATATAAAAAACTAGTTATTGGTATATTTTAACCACTGCTATACCAAATTCGTGAAAACTATTTATAAAAAATTTAAATTAAATATATTTATTTAATTCCTAAGGACAAGTTAAGGTACCCGTAAATAAAACTACAGTACACAAAAATTTATAACATCTGTTTTTATTGTAAATGCAAGCCTTGAAAGGGCAATTAGTTAAAAAAAAGAAGATTGGAAAGTCTTGTAGGTGTTAATCGGCTTCTATTGGGATGCATTATATTTCCTGCCAGTGAAAACAGGCGTTCAGATGGCACAGATGTTCCTACTATACAAAGGAATTTCCACATATTTTAGAAAGAACTGGATTAATGATTTTATTTCTGTCCTAAAATTGTGTTGGATCTTCTCTGATGTCAATGACCGGTTGGTGTAAATAATATTTTACTTCATCGTTCCCATTAGAATGAGAACTTTAGATACTATAAGTTGCTTCACCTTTTTTACTAGTTTTATTGTGGAAGCTCCATATGTCATCAGTATCATCATCATGAACCCTATCAACAGTAGTACCATGTCACCTTCATGTTTATGTTGGACTGTTATATCACCTTTTTGTTTCTGTGATGCAGTCTCACAAATTGATTTTAATTTGAAAACAACCTGACTTACAGCTATGGGATTGGTAAAATGTATACGTTTAAACCTAAAAATAAATGATTACTCTATAAAAAATTACATTTATAATAAACATACCGAGCGTCCATTAAAATGGCAATTGCTAATAAATTAACTTTCTTGATTTTTTTACAAATGAATTTTCAGATTGTCCAGTTTGTGTTCCAAAATCAAACCATAATCTTTTTATTAAGCATATTTACAATAGGAATTATCTTGCTAGCAGTTATGTAGTGATCTCCACATATTTCCCTAGCAGTCTCAATCAATATTATTATATTTTATGGAAAAAATATCTTATTCCTATTTCATCCCTCGATTTTAGAAACCATCATTAGAAATGATGAGTTCCAGCGAGTTGTCACTGACTGAATTAATTTTAAATTGCTCTCTTTATGTAATTCATCGGAGGCGGTAGCTGAATGTTTAAAGTAAGTCACAATTGCCTTGACGGCAGATAATAAAACAGCCACGTTTTCTTCATCGCAAATTTTTTGGTCCATTAAATTTAAAGTATGAAAAAATCATGGTAAATGTTTATTTTTTTTCAGAAGGCTTGTGATGGTTTTGACAATATTTGCGCCATTATCAGTGACAATAGCATAGATCTTAGAAACGATAATTCTCCATTTGTTAAATGTGGTTGTCAATATTTCCATGAAGAAGTCGCTTGTGTGTGTTTCTGTCAGTTCCTTTAAACACACATCACTATGCTTGTGAAGAACTTTTTCAGAATCTCTCCAATATATCACCTTCACTTGATTTGTATGTGAACATACATATGAAGGAACAGCAAGTTCAATTGTCGGTCGTCTCACCTATGGCATGCTGATGAGATTTAACAAGCCCGAAACCGGTGTTGTGGCGCCAGGAGTTCTTGGTTGTTCACACAGATACTGCAGGTGTAATTCAATGCTGGTCGGGGCATTAGTCCACGGAGTAGTTGTTACCTACAGTATCATTCATAGATTTCATGAAGCGTCGCCCAAGGCGAGAGGTCTGCGTTAAGTACCTGCTGCAATGTAGGTCGCGTCCTATAAGTCGAGCTGCTTAGGCCGAGCAGAAAGTAATCAGACCACTTATATCTCACCTTCACTTGATTTATATGTGAATATACATATGAAGGAACATCCAGTTCAATTGTCAGTTATCTCACCTACGGCATACTGATGAGGGCTAACAAGCCCGAAACCGGTCCATGTCTGGTGTTGTGACCGACAAGTGTTCTTGGCTGTTCACACAAATACTGCAGCTATAATTCAAAGTTATCTGTTAGAGGACACCAAGTTAAACCAAGAATTTTGGATGTATTGGCAGGTGAGAAGTCTACACTGCTTTGAACCTGATTGCCATTTTCGAAGATTAAAACATCCATTTCTCAATATTGCATGTGTTTGTTCGCACAGTAAAGATGCCTGTTCAATAGAATCGGCTCCTGACAGAAGGTCATCCATATAGAAGTCATTTTCAATAATTTCAGATATATCGGGGAAATTAGATTTGCATTCTTTAGCCAATTGCACGAGGCAACGCACTGCCAAGAAGGAAGCCGAAGCCGTCACGTACGTCACTGTATTTAACTGAAGTGGTTAATTCATCCGATGGCTGCGATCGCCAAAGTATTTGTTGATATTTACGTTCATCAGGGTTGAAACGGATCTGACGGTACATTTTAGTAATGTCTGCAGAAAAAACGTAACAATATTTTCTAAACCGTAAAATTATAGAAAAGAGATCATTTTGTAGTACCGGACCTACCATTTGTATACGATTCAAAGATACGCCATTTGAAGTTCTGCCGAAGCGTCAAAAACTACTCGCAGCTTAGTTGTGCTCTTGTCCTCCCGGAGGACTCCGTGGTGTGGCATATTGATTCATTTGCAGAAGTGACTTTGGTCATGTGATTTAAGTCCTGGTGCTCATCCAGAAACTGACTGTACCGCTCATAAAGGAGTGTTTTGTTGTAATTTTCGTTCAAGCCCTTAAAAACGCTTTCTAGCATGTTCAATCGAGGAACCTAAAGCCTCATCTGGATTTTGTTTGAATAGAATGCTTACAATATAGCGACCGTCTTGATTTCGTTGGAAGGTTTGAGTGAAATACAGTTCACATTCCGACTCTTCAGTAGAAAGAGGTTTGACATTGTCTACCTACTCCATTTCCCAAAATTTTTCAATTTGTTCGTTAAGTTGTATATTGGTAACTAAATTAGAAACAAAGTTTGAATTGGCTCGATTGAAAGTGATTTGCCCGGATACTAACCAACCTAGATGTGTTTTCTGCAACACCGGTTTGTTTTACCTAGTTTAATTTGACCTACTTTTAGCAGAGCCCAAAATATGTCTGCTCCAATAGGAATGTCTATTGGTCTAGATTTGTCAAAACTCGGCAAGATATTTTTCGAGATATTAAGATAATTTTGAACAAATGAAAAACAAGGTAAATTTTCCGTTATTTTCGGTAGAATTAAACATGACAAGGATACTTGATAGGAATGTGCAGCTTACATTTTCGATGGCTAATTGAAGCCTGTTACAAAGATCTTCCGTAATCAAACTACGTTCAGAACCTGAGTCTAGCAAGGCCCTACAATCATGCAAGTTTCCACGATTATCAAAGATTTGTACTATTGCAGTTAAGAGTAAAGTACACGATGTAGATTGAGTAGAATGCGTACTTGTTACAGAGTGATCAGTGATTTGCAGTTCAGCTTGTTGTGTTGTGTTGGTTGCTTCAGAACTGCTGGCAGCATTACCAACCTCGTTATCAGTGCGAAAATGCAAAAGAGTGTGATGTTTCTTGTCGCACTTGTGATAAGTACCTAAAGTGCAATTTATTGTGTTATGACGTAAACAATTCGAGCATAAACCTAATTCTTTGGCTTTGTTAAAACGCTCCTTAGGCTTTAAATCCAAAAATTTGCTACAACTATAAATGAAGTGATTTTCATTACACAAAATGCAGTTACGTGAACTAGTAGCTAAATGAGCTTTTACTGTATTCTTCGGTTTATGTTTTGAAAATGTGTCACTGTACGACAGTGAGTCACTTGTTTGTAATGCTTCTAATAATCGGCATTTGTCTTTTAGGAATTTGCTTAGGTTGTCAAAAGTAGGAGCTTCGTTTTTAGTATTTTTCGCTTCCCACTCCCTACGAGTACCTGAATCAAGTTTACCAACAACCATATGAATAATTAGTAAATCCCAGTGTTCGACTGGTTTACCTAAATTGTGCAAGGCTCGTAAATGTTTTGTTACATTGTTTAATAATAATAGAAGGTCTGAATAAGATTCTTTTTGGATTAAAGGTAAACTGAATAAAGCTTTTACATGAATATTTGTTAAATATGGTTTATTTTCGTATCTTTCAAGGAGCAATTCCCATGCAAGATCGTAATTTTCTTCTGAGATTTCAAGTGAGCTAATGACGTCACGCGCATCGCCCTTTAATGATAAACGGAGATAATGAAATTTTTATATTTTGCTTATTGATGTATTATCATGTACTATGGAATTAAATGTATCCCGGAAAAATAGCCAGTCTAGATAAGAACCGTCAAAATGTGGCAAATCTAACTCTGGTAAACGAATTTGATCCTTATGGTAATTATTAATAGAAGTGCTCGGATTGGACTCATTGGATCCTGCTTGCGATACTGACTCCCTTTGATATTCATCATCGCGTTCCGCGCCGAGAATACGTTTCACCTTGCTGTTTATAATAAAATATTTATTTTCGAAATCGTCTCGTTCTTTTTCAAAATCATCAACAACGTCTGATTCTAGAGACATGACTTCAATTTGACTTTGAATATTGTTAAATTCGTCCAACAATGGTTCAACCTTTGCAAAACAAAGTTCAAGTTGAATTAAGTTTGGGTTTTTCGAATCCATTTTGTCTATAAAACTTTTAAATCGCGTTGGTTGACCTTTAATGGCGGTTTTTTGTATCTTTAAAGCAGCTAAACTAGTCATATTTGCAATAAATATCACTAAACAGTAGTTAATTTACTCGATAAATAAATATATTAACGCAAATGAAGTTTGCAACTTGTGACTGAGTGCAAATATAAAATAAATCAGTGAAATGAATAGGAAAATGCAATAATAAAGGAATAAAGATGGAAGTATCGACCTGTTTATGTGCTGGCTGCAGGTACTTGGTTACGTTGCGTGTGTGTGTGTGACTCGGGCCTCCGTCCACGTGCAATGCTGTGGTACTACGATGCCAGTGACAAGATTAGACAAACCGCTTCTAATATTCAACACGCTGGATACGGTATACTGGACAGCGTAGATATGCGAGGAATTCTGGAGTTATGTAATTGTTGTATGTACTTCAACTGTTGTAGAATAACCATCCGTAGATCACTGGTGAAATCATACGGCGAGATGGACCATGTTAATTGTTCGATGCTGCCGTTGAATTTAATTTCTAAGGCGAAACACCAAAACTGTTTGTTCTGTTTAAGTGGACTGTAATTTTAATTTTAATTAAAATAACCAATTGCATGGATTGAACGCCTTTTTATTACAACAAACGACCCACACACTACTTTACATGTTTCTAGCAAACAATTGACTGACTATGGCCTTACGCCGTACATTGCTGGTGGGGGCTACAGTCGCCCAGCCTACAGTGGACCATATCTAGTTTTATTTTAGCTTAACAACTATAAGACGTTTAAAAACTAAAAAAAGCACTAAAAACTGAATAAGAACACAAATCTATAACGTAAACACTTGGTAAACACAGGAATTAAATTATAACAAGACTGGAAATTTTACAGTCGTGTTGCTAGTTGTCTACGTTACCTACTCTGATTTTGTAAACGTGTTACGGACAAGTCGCATAGTCGACGTTAAATAAGGATTTAATAGTGTCTACAAAAATTTTTTTCGCTTTATAAATTAGTTTGGAATTTTTTTGAAGGGTGATTCCGTTAATTCTTAATTTTCTCTATCCCCTCTTAAAATATTTGTACTTAGTCATAGTTAACCTTGTATAATATTTTCCAATTTTTTTTTTTTTTGGTTATACTGAATATCTTTATGGATGAATATGCCTTTATTGTTTCAGATATTAATAATTTTTTATGAAATTCCTCTCCAATTCCAAAATCAAAAATGTGTTCGTTTACTGAAAGAGGTTATTGAGGTTGTGATTGACGTATTTCATTAATTTTTTTTGCAAATGTTAAATTTTTAATGAGACAAAAGGTGTTCTCCACTATTTTACAAAGGTACTTCTTGTAAACTTCTAGACGGAAGTAGCAATCCTCCCTTTCATTTTCTGTTAATTGAATTTAAAGAATTTTCCATGTAATCAGTGTTTTCTGAAAAGTGAAGAGTTTCTTTGCATTTGAGACATTTTATTCTCTTCTGAATTTTCATTATCACAAATCCACTAATGTAAGTGATACAATTCTCTTGGCCGGTTTCAGAAACATGGGTTATCACATACCTCCGTGGTTCAAAGGTTGACGTGTTTCAGAAACCGGAGTGTTAAATATTTGATTCAGGTTCAGAACGAGTCCAACTCGCCAATATCGATGGATTAATCCTTACTTTTTTAGTTTAGATCTGCATTTTTCGATTACTTTGACGCGATAATTGCGTAAATGTCAGATTATAGAAATAATAGTTAGTGTCAAATAAATTTATTCTTCTTCAGCCTTAGAAAATTGATCAACCAACTATTTTCCTCTCCTCATTTAAAAACTTTGCCTACAAAATGTTGTAGATTTTTTTTTTGACATATTGCACTGGTACCCATTTATTTTCAGCAATTGTATGATCTTCACTTCTGAGTTTGACTCTAAGTTCAAGGGATCACATTCTGACTCATTATATCAAATTTCTTCATTTGAGAATGAGTTGTAACTTATTTTCCTTTTCAAGTTTTTTCGGCTCCTGTAGCTACTCTTCGCGTGGTTTATTTTGCATAGGTTTTATTTTGTCGAAGACAGTCCAGCAATAATCTTTCGAAATTAACAGATGATTCAGCTTCCAAAATTTGTTCTACAGGATGTCTACTATGTTTCGAAAATTCAACAGCATCCGTTCCTTCTAAAGAGGACGTAGAGCAACCTGCAACATCTGTTAAATCTCTTGTTTGTTGACAAGCATTTCTTTCTTAACATCTTCTTAATGCATTAATATCAAATTTATCTATTGGAGCTACTTGGTTGTTGAATTGTACAATTTCACTTTTTTAAATCCCTGCACTAACATGTTTTATTCCAATATTCGGCAATAAATTGAGAAAACATGCGTTTGGGAAGTTTCCTTCCAAAATTGTGTCTCTGCCATTTAACTAATTTTTGGTCTCATATCGTTGTGTGTTGTATATGCTGGTAACTTGTTAACAGTAATTCTATTTTCTTTGGCTAATTTAATAACTTCCAGAGTAATGTGTGTCGAGTGGTCATCAAATACAATTAAAACAGACCTCAGGGTGGAGACAAGGAAGCGAGGGCACCTTCACTAGGAGGTTCACTCATTGGGGGCGCTTCCGAGCAGGATTGCAAAGAAGCACTGCTCTAATAGTTACTGAAACCACCCAAGACCTGGAGGCGGCAGTCCTTATCCTAAAAACAGACATCAAAAACGCACTGACTTAACCATGACAGAGACAATAGTCCTCGGACCTTCAAATCGCACGGGTATACTCCCCGAGGACATCAGATAACTAATACGAGACAGACGGCGACAAAAACGGCTTGCCATCCGCACCCATCTCCCGCAACACAGACATGACTTAAACGTACTAACAGACGGGTGAAGGCTGCTCTGAGCGAACTGGCCCAGGAAAGATGGACTAGACACTGGTTGCTGGACCCACCAGACAACAGCCTCTGGAAGGTGCATAGGCCCTACGGTTGCCCACCCGTCGCGATATTATCCCACTCCACGGCAGGAGGGGGGTAGTTTACATGAACCAGGAAAAGGCCGAGGCCGACAGTCTAGAACTACAGTGTAGATGGCCCCAGCTGCCCGACGAGGACGAGAAGTTTGAGAGGGGATTGGAAGCGCGGTCAGACGCGTCAACAGAGAATTAGACAATAACATTATACAACTTACTACCCCAGAAGAACTGAAACAAATAATATGACGCTTACGTAACAGAAAAGTCCCCCGACCTGACCAACTACAAAACGACTACATCGGCCACGTTTGTGGTTTGAGGTGATGACGGATGGTGCCCACCTTCACGAGGCTGTCCAGGCCTACAGCGATGAGGCAGGATGAAGAGGGATAGTCTCCCTCGGTCCCAAATCATTTAGGTCACAAACAACTCCAAAAATAACGGCGCGCACTACGTCGGCTAAGTACAGTCTACTGTCGAGACATTCGAGATAATGCGTTCGTTGTCAAGGTAGTGGAGGAAGTCGAGTTCTACTCGTGTGATACGTAGGCAATTTTTACGTTTGAAATCGGATTGATTATTAGACTACATTTACTATAGTGTTACCGTTTACTCAGCAGCTAGATTATTCAAAGACCAAGGCAAGAATTACACATACTCACGTATTTTATTTTAGATAAAATAAATATATTATGCAAATATTAATTAAGTAAATTGTATGAAATAGAAATAAGTCATCAATAGAAAACAATAGGTACATAACAAAAATTTTGAAACAACAAAAACATAATTCTAAGAGTAAAATGAATTTAAAAATATAATCATATTCATATTTTTCTGTAATAAGCGATTTCGTCGCATGTTCGTCAGTTGGCCGGCTTTAGAAAATACTTTTTCCGATGCAGTTCCGAATTCATGCAGTTCGGGCAGTTTCAATTTATATTTTTCCCAAAATTTTAAGAGATTAGCTAGCCTGCCAGTATGTGGTAATTTCAGGAATTGTCTAATAGTTAATAATGCTGTAGTGGTGGAAGTAGTATATGATTTAACTTGTACCATTTTATTCTCCAAAAATGTCCAGACATTCATAAATGAATCTGATGATGATGGTTGGTTTAGATTTGTAGTTGATACGTCATCTGGTATATTAACTGTAAATTATAGGAAAATATAAAATAGGTAATAACATTTACGTATAAAATTTTCCATCGGTAGATGCCTCGTTCAAGTTTTTATTAAAATTTATGAAATTAGTGAGTTGTTTTAAAACTGACTGCATATTATTTGCATTTTCTTCTAAACCGAAACCTTGTTTTTTAAACCTGGGGCCTAAAAAAGTAGCTTTAGAAACTATTTTACTTTGTTCAAAACATCCAAGTCTGCGAATAATATCAGAAAAAATATGTTTCAAATTTTGTCACACACCGTTTGCACCACAGTATCTTTTAGAGAATATTTTAAACTCCTAATTGCAGGAATTATCATTGAAATTGTAGGATATTATTCCTCAGAAAGAATTGTTGTCAGTACTTCGGTAGGTTTTAAAATTGATGTCTTTTAAAATAACCCATTTCAATGTTTCTGGTACTTTTTGAAAACTTGCTAGGACAACTACAAGCGAATCTTTAATCTGTAGAAGCCTCACCATCATAATAAGGCAGAAATTCCACTGTGTAGCTACGTCCTGTTTTACATTACGTACAAGACGTTGTATTTGCATATTATTTAGTTGTTTTGCTGCAAGGAAAATATGTTTGAAGTTTTACATTTTTTAGAATACTCATTAAATCATTGTCTGCGGTTATTGCTTCATATACATTTAGATTAAGGCTATGTGCCACACAAGGATAATTATGCTTACCTATATAATCATTTGTTGCACTTCATATTAGACGCGTTATCAGCTACTACAATCTCCATTTTATCAAAAATATTCAACTCATATAAAACAGATTTCAATACATCAGCTATGTATTGTCCAGTAAGAGGGTATAATATTTCGTGACAGAAATATAGGCTCGGGCACTATCGGATGTCTATATATCTGTTACCGACACATTTCTGACCGAATCCAACATTTCTCAACTTTAAAGCCGACTCACATACACATACTTGGAATCATATCAGATGAGTTCATTATTTCGAACTGTAAACAATTTAAGCTGACGAGGATGTTTAATTGTCTCCTTTTGATCTTATTTAGGAAACAACACTTATAGCATATTTATAGTCTCATTTTCTTTTTCAGATGAATCAGAAGGCAGATTTACATTTTCTGCATAGTGCAATGGGTGTAATCGTTTGAGGTGATTCTTCATATTTGTCGTATTTCCATAATATTTCAATTCTTTTTTGCATAATGAACCATTTTTACCATTTTTCTTATCGATAGATTTTGAGAAAAAGTCTCATACGGGTGATTTTTTGCAACCCGGTGCTACCTTCTCTTTTGCTTAAGGAGCGGTCAAGAACCACTTCGATGTTAATTGTTGGTCCTTGGTGGTCAGGAGCACTGAAACGCTGGGCTAACCACAGTCGGAGCTGGTCGTGTGGTAAAATTAATTGGACCAGTAATTTATGGGCGCCAGTAACCATTTACCTTACGTTTCAAAACGAGTTAGAATCCGGTTACTAAATTCTAATTATCGCAAACGAGAAAAAAAAAATATATCCAGAATAGCAGAATATACTAGCGGGACCGCAACGTGAGTTTTCAATTTACTATAAAAAAAAAAATGAATAGTTACACATATATTTCTTTCAAATTATTTATCTACCCGGTATAGTGTTGGACTATCAGTACGAAATGAAATATTTTTGGAGATAACTATTTAATAAAAAAAAAACATTACACAATAACAATAATAATTGATGGAACTTTTCAATTTGATTCCTCCCGGTATGATACACTTATCTGAATATGCTAATAACTATTTTTATTCTAAGCTATTTTAAAAGAGATAAACTCTTCTAATAAAAAAAAAATAATAATACGTCAAAAAAAATAACGCCATCCGCACGTGATCACGTTTGGTGAACAATATAACAGTGGAATTATATCACTGTAAAATTAATAATAAAACTTATAACTAATTTTCTTAGGTAGAAACCTAATTATTCGAAATTTCCCACTATATAGACAATAATGTTACGATAAGTATAACAAATGTATATAAAATATTAGAATATGAAATACTAGTATGTTATTTAATTATAGACAAAATTCATACGCAGGATGTTGTAAAATAGCAACAATATTATAATAGAAATCATAAAATAGCACGGCGACAATATATTAATGTTTGAATTTATGGTATCTTAATAAAAAATATCATTTAATTTACTGATTTGAATAAAACAGTAAAAAAAAATAGCAATCGATAATAAGAAAATATGTGCAGCTTATCTGGTGACTGTAGAGAACTTGTATGATGGTCTCCGGCTTCCACACAGCTACTATTCTGGATTTGTAGTTGGTTACGTCAGCACAGACCAGCTACCAGGCCCAGATGTTGTCAGCAAATCCAGAATTCTCCTGATTTCCACCATATGAAGAGACCCGTTAATTAGAAAATAATTATCGTTCAGGACAGCAATAATTGAGCCTTCCGAAAGAAGCCCTGTAATAGGGAAAAAAAAACCCAAGATATAACAAAGAATAGAAAAACGAGGAAATTCGGTACTTACTCAGATGGTGGGCGGCTTCCAGAGTAATCCAAGGAAAAGGAAGACTTGGATTTGTCTAAAAATCTTAATCGGTGTTATGTAACTCGTACAAGAAATGGCTTAGATCCAGCTGAAGCTGAAGTTGTGTTTCCAACGACAAACGGCATAAATAACCACCACAAAACAGAAACATAACTACTTGGCACTTTTCTACTAAAATTCCAGTAAATGGAACACAAACGTGTTATAAAAATGTAGGAAATTGCACACCAGTTCCTCCGTTTACGAGTCGCCGAGCACACACCCAAGAAGACGTTCTAGAACCACGATTCCCTCCAAAATCTACCCGAAAAAAGTTGGCGGGAATCTATTTAGACGTATTACGGCAAAAATTGTCACAACATAAGCATTACATGATATTTGACTATATTTGAGAGTTACAGAAGTTAGGCAATTTAAAACGCTGTCCTAACTACAGAATTAAGGATTTAAAATTGACAGATATTTAAATGGGAATGGCCAATGAGATCGCTTTATAATAAGGAAGATAATTTGAATTTTTCACAAGTAAATTTAAGAAAAATCTTTAAAGTAATAATACCTAACATTACCATAGTAGTGAACATTTCTTATTTGTACGATTTTTTTCCCCTTCTGTTCTTATCAGGTCTGATAAATCTAAACGATAGTTGTACACAAAAATTGTCTATAAAACACGAATATTTGGTTGCCTACTGATCACGCCTAAAATATAAATCTAAAATCTTAGTATACCAGGTAACTCGAAATAACATTCAACAAAAATATTAGAATAAAGTTAAGTAATAATAAAGAAATAATGCCTGCTAAATTATGAACGTTACACCGGCCTCATATTTTAATGTTTATTTTCAAATTGTCAATACGTATGTTTACTCCTGCCGACCCTACTGCTCTAACAATAATAATAAAACTGGACAATTCGCTGATTTAATTGACTAGAAACGAAACAGTTGTTTATTAGAGCGAGGTGCCTGAATCAGTTCGGCGTGGCGTTCTCAATTACAACTACCGCATCAGAATGAACTCGAGTACTCGAATACATATTTGTGCAATAAAGTGGTAATCCTTGATATTGGATCTGTCAATTCCTGTATTGATCATTCGATTCTGAAATCGGAATCAGAATATTCATTAAAGTGAGTTGGTAAAGATAATTGAATATTTTCCTAAATTTCTTCCACATTGTCCTCTTTTCTGTTTGTTTGTACTTGTGATCGTAAGTATATTAGTTTTATCCTGTACAGTCTAATTGCCAGTATTACTCCTGATGGAATAATAACCTTTTACAAGTTCGGATAAACTTGTAACGTACCTACGCCGCGCCTGCGTTGCAACGCGGTATCACTATAACGCCTGAACTGCGGCGGTGGTAACCTCTGGCGCCAGTTTCTGTTTACAGTGCAGAAACATCACTACTCGGGCGGCTACAGTGAAGATACGGTATGTCCAGAGGGTCGTGAGAGAGGAGTTAGATTTTCGGTGTCCAGGAATAAAAGTCACACTTGGTAAATATTTACATTTATTAATGATAATTTACAAATCTAACTTTTAAATGTAACGGGGCAAAATCTACGGTACTAACTACAAGATAATTGTACGGTACAGAGTCAATGGAGCGGTTACAGATAAGCAGTTTCTACAAGCGGTTATTTATTACAAGCGGATGCTAAAAATTTCGTGCAAAACCAAGAAAGAAGAAGCAATCAAGCGGACAAAGCAAAGTTAACCTACAAAACTATAAACTTAGCCACTATTACTAACAACAAGAGCAACGATGTTGGCAGTGGAGCTCCTCTCCAGAGGTGCACGGCTAGTCAGCAGAACATGCGAGGCTGTAAGATACTATATAGTTAGCTATGACCCATGTTTCAACTCATAAAAACGAATAGGAACAACATCCTATAAACCGAACACGTGGTGAGGTAAAGTACACTGGATAAGGGCAACAGCGTCTCTACCCTGTCGTAGTACGGACGATTATCTGAAAGCAAGGTATGATTAGCACAAAGTTAACAGCGGCCAAGTATTCCCTAAACATTTTATTTAGAACAGACGTGCCTGATTGCGGGCAGGCACGTCTGTTCGATAGGCTGGTACTGACTCTAGCGACGGCGGTAGTTACCTCTTCAAGACCTTGCTTGGCTTGGCAAACATGCATAGTAAGCTTGTGCGCAATTTACTTACTTATACTGGCTGGTCAGGAACTGAATGTGCAGCTTCGATGGTGGAAGACCTAATGCCGCTAGACAGTTGCGGCACTAGTCCTCAGATTAGGCCCAGAACAATCACCAAAGACGGCTTCTCTGATGTGGTGGACAGGCAGGACTGCTGTCGTGGACGGCTGGTCAGAAACTGGATCGTCTACTCAGTGTTGCCAGCGCCTAAGAAAATATTGTACCAATTCCTACCAGATATTAGAACATGTTTTTATACATACTTTAAATATATGTTTACGATTTATACATATTTTAAATATATATTTTCTACAAGTCTGTGCTTTATACAGAGTGTCCCATAATGATGTGCGCTCCTTTGGAGGGTGTTTCTTGGGTCATTTTAGGGGGGGTATATTCTATAAAATTTGTCGATTTGTGCCCGCCCTTGTGAGATAAGGGTTTCTAAAAAATTGAAAAAATTTCGGTTTTCACTTTTTTTCTCAGGAACGGATAAACTTATAAATCTGAAAATCGATGAATACATTTAGTTAATTAAGTGACATTGTTGAATACGATTTTTATTTTTACCCAATGTCTACAAGGGTGGCCACCACCAACCACTGTTGTTTATTTTAATTAGAACTTTTTCTTCGGAACGTTTCTCGATATGAAAAAATTACAGTAAATAGAACAATCAATTTAAACAATTTTCCCCCTCTTAGTATTTTTATGCACACGCGTTTTCTTAAAAAAAAATCCACATACGTACAGATCCTCGGGTGTGGAATATGCAAGTAAAATAATTCATATGAAACTTAGTAGGAGGCTGGTGATTTTAATTTCAGACATATGTGCCAAATTTGAATCATTTTTATCAAGTAGTAAACTCATAAATTGGAAAGTGCGAAATGCAAAATGGTGGCTAATGTGGCAGTCGATAGCTGAAGTCTTTGATGAGAATTTTTGATTTCGTTGGAAATATTGAAAATTCATAATTGCAATAGAAATTAACAGAAAAGAATAACTAATTTGGTGGTAGATATCTGACATTAATTGTTAATGACAATCCAAACAATAAAACCATCAAAGTGACAGCAGCCTACATTTCATATGAATTATTTTGCTTGCATATTCCACACCCGAGGATATGTACGTATGTGGATTTTATTTTTTTTTAAGAAAACGCGTGTCTGCATAAAAATACTAAGAGGGGAAAAATTTATTTTGATTGATTGTTCTAATTACTATGAATTTTTCATATTGAGAAATGTTTAGAATTAAAAGTTCTAATTAAAAAAAACAACATAGGTTGCTGGTTGCCACCCTTGCAGACATTTGGTAAAAATAAAAATCGTATTCAACAATGTCACTTAATTAACTAAATGTATTCATCGATTTTCAGATTTATAAGTTTAACCATTTTTGTGAAAAAGAAATGAAAACCGAAATTTTTTTCATTTTTTAGAAGCCCTTATCATGTAAGGGAGAGCTCAAATCGAAAAATTTTATGGAAAGTACCCCCCTTCCTCCTAAAATGACCCAAGAAACACACCCTCCAAAGGAGCGCACATAATTATGGGACACCCTGTATACACACAAAATAAATGCACCATACAAATTCTATAAGTGATCATTTGTGCTTTATGCAACACAAAATACACACATGTGCATGTAAAAGTTGTATATCAATTTCATAATTAGTCAATAAAGTTGTGTTGCTTCAATATACTTTAATTAAACATGTTTTATTAAGATTGCCTTCTAAGGCATAATGCACAAATGTCTTTGGTACAATAAGAATAACATAATTACAATAAATAAAGATAAATAAAAATAAACTTTCATCCTCCTCAGATATCTTGTCATTTCTTGGAACATTTTCTAAATCACTTATTACGATTTAAATACGAATCACATCCTTATAATTGAGTTTTCTATTTAATAGAGTTTCATTAGGTTCCCAATTATAACATTTCTTTCCACCCAATAATTCAGTGGATACAATAATTGACTTGCAAGTTTCTACATTTAGTCTGTTTCTCAAATCTGTTTTTATCAAGTTGAGTTTTGAAAAAACCCACTCAGTAGCTGCTGAGGAGTGCGGGAGGCACATGACTACCTTGATAAGTTTAGTTAAATGTGGAAACATTGGAAGGTTCAATCCATTATTTAACAGAAATACTTGTTCCCAAAATTCATTGAAATTGCAGAGTTCAATTTTTTTTTAAATATTAACATCGAGCAAAAGTCCAACCATCAAGTAGACGGTCTACTCGGTGTTTGGAAGACCTCAGTACTAGTGACAGGTTGGCGGCTACGCAGTAGTCCTCAGACTGGACTGGTAAAAATCTCAGCAGTAGCTCCTCTACGGCTAGTGGTCCTGGTAAATTATTTGAGCAGCTCCTCAGGTACTGAAGTGGCGGACAGGTAGGACTGCTCTCGTGGACGGTTGGCCAGGAACTGGATCGTCTACTCGATGTTTGGAAGACCTGAGTGCTGGTGACAGGTTGGCGGTTGCGCGTTAGTCTTCAGGCTAGACTTATAAAAATCTTACCAATAGTGGTTTCTCTGCGGCTGGTAGTCCTGGTAAACTCAGTATTTGGCTTCAATTTTATTAATAACTAATATAAATACAAAAGGAAACTTATATGTATTTTTGTCACACCACTGATCATCATAATCGTCATGGAACCCAGATGTAGATTGCTGTGTATCCACTGTCCATGGAACACCGAAATTACAGATCGTAGGGCGTGTTCTTTTCGGATCTTGACGTTGACATTATTAAATTTAAATATTTAATAACTTAAAATTAAATATAATTATTAATAAATTTAATAATTTAAATGTATAAAATTATTCAAGAATTCGTCGATTGCTTTATTTTAACAGGATTCTACCACTAGTTTGTCTTATCCTTAAAAATAAAATTTAATAAGCAGCAAAAATTCACAGAAAAAGATGTATGTACATTCATAAATCCTTACTTTAAACTGCAAAAGAAAGGCTTTAAATGATTTTGCCTGAATTTATTTGTTAAAATATAATTCAAATTATTATGAACTTTTACTTCTTCATATATTTGTAAAAAAGATGTGGCTGAAACTGTAAATCCTAAAAAAAATCTTCTTCATTGTTTTATACAAAACTATCCTTTTATCATTTCTACATTGCAAAAGGTATGAAGGTAGCTTTTTTTCTAAATAATTTAATAAATCCGTGTCCTGTTGTATTTGGAACCTAGCGGAAATTTTTATTTTGTCGAAAGTTAGAAGTTCTGAAAAAATTTGTCGAAATAGGTGTTCATAATTAAAGATAGGCTATATGTTTTTACAAATTTATATACATATATTGGATAATATGGCTTTAAACGCTTCAAATGTACATAGTTTTCCCTTCCAGATTCTTTTTCTGAATATTCTTCTGACGAGGTGCCTTGTCATTTTAAGGAGCCTTCTCTCTTAGAACACGGGTAAAGTTTGAAAATATATATATATATATATATATATATATATATATATATATATATATATATATACAGGGTGAATCTTAAATAAGTACAAATATTTTAACTGCTGGTGTAGTTCGTCATTTAAATCAGTCTAGTGAAAGCCATTTTTAAAAATTTCTAATATTTACGGAGATATTAATTTTTTAAAGAACCACATTTTGAGGACCGCTGGCTGATTTTTCATCCAACAACGTAATGAAACATATGATTTGTTGCGAGGTTGCCATATCTCCTCCAATATAAATATTACGTTTCCTTTAACGTAATAGTTCTATTTTAAAAATACTTGTTTTAAGCATAAGTACAGTAAAATTGGGTATGTAGTATGATACGCAGCAATATTAACATAAATTTTAACATCTGAACTAACCTTACTATACTTCAACGATTAAAAATGAATTTCCGCAAGTTCAATACTACCGTAAAATATTTAGGAAGATATTACGTGATATTACTATGTCCAATGTTCAAAAATTATACATAAACGTACACACAAGCTTACCTGTTTGTTAAAAAATTAACTATTTAATCAGTAATCCACATTTCACAAGTTAAATATCATTGTACACTGTTAGAAAGGGACACAAAACACAATTTCCTTAAGTTATTTTATGAAGAATAACGAAAAACTATGATTTTCACATATTAAATTTAATTTTCGCCACATAACCCGAAATGAGTCGGTATTAACTATTTCGAATACAGAACCATAAGTGACTTCGCACTTTAATCAGTGAAAAAAATTTTAAAAATAAAGGTACACACAATCACAGTATTAAATAACAAAATAAGCAGCTTGGCGTATGCGTTTAATATCAAGAAAAAGTGTATAAAATGCATACATTTAGACGGCAGATCCAGCAAAGTAAAATATTTTCTCTCTAATGAAATGTGTTGTGGGTTGCCGGTACAAATGGGAAAGGGAAATATGCTGGACGAATTATTAAGAGGTCGACTTATTATGGGCTTTTCAAAAGGCGCAGCTCGAGACAGATTTCATGAAGATGTTTAAAAAAGGTGTATATCGTATATAAAAAAAGCTGGTCAGAAAAACCATCAAGGTAAGTTTTCAGTAATGTGCGTACGCGCTGTGCCTACGACAGGTAGGTATCACGGGCAGTAGACGGAAACGTCGAGCAAGCAAAACTATGCCTAAGGATTGACTGTCAGTGAGATTGCGATGAGGTTATGTTGATACCGATAAAAGAAACACAAGTGCAAAGACATCTAATATTTATGGTAAGTGATTTCATAATTCCACTACCTGTAAATATAAAAATATTGGAAGCAATATTTATATAAATATATTTTACAGAGCACTGAGAAGACGTTCGATTTACTAGCTCAACTAGTTATCCACTAGGATACATTAAAATTCCAATAATCTAGTGACTTACCAGGATGATCAATGTTAATGTGCTGAAAAGTGATGGTGGACTACCCTTATTAGGAAGAAATTTTTATTATGGTTTTAAGTATTCATTCACTTCAAAACAGTTACAGTACTGACGACGATATACCAGATGTTGGTAAAATCTGAGGTAAGATTAAGTAAAGTGATGTATTATTTAAAATATCAGTCAATATAAAAATGAATTTTCGACTAAATTAGGTATTTTGTAGAGATACTGTACATCTGGCAGCTCAGGAAACAATTGTACCCACATTTTTTAAAGCATAGCCGTTTCCTTACGGAATTAAGGTTCAAGCAGATATGGAATTAGAGAGATTAGAGGGAGTTAATATTATTCAAATCCCAGACTATAACAAATGGAGTACGTCTGTAGTACCAATTATTAAATGTGATGAAACTATAAGAATTTGGGGTGACTGTAAGGTAACAGTAAATACTATATTAAAAATTGATTCTTATTTGCTAACTAAAATAGAAGATCTATTTAGTCAGTTACAAGGTGGGTTGGAATTCACCAAACTATCTTAGGTTTACCGACAAATTTTATTAGATAGCGATTCATGTAAACTAACTGTAATAAGACAAACACAAAGGTCTGTTTAAGTACACCAGACTTTCTTATGGTTTATCGTGTATTCTTTCTAAATTTGTCTAAGAAGAGTATTAGTATTTTTAGATATACTTATTACGGAAACAAGTAGAGATGAACATGGTTTTAATGTAGAAAAAAATGTATGCAGATTGTTTGATTAACTACTTTATTAAGTAAAACTGAATTTTTTAAAGAATCGGTAGTTTATTTAGATCATAAATTTAATAGATTTGGATTAGATTTGCGATTAGTAATACTCCAATACCGATTAATCAAACACAACTTAAAGCTTTTGGTTAAGTATTATCCGAGGTATTATCATAAATTTATACCAAATAGTTTAATTATTTTGCAACCTATAAAATTTGTTAAAAAAATATGTTTCTTGGAATTTGTAAGAAAAATCAAACAGCTTTCATTCATATTGTTTTGTGTTCATTTCAAGTATTAGTACATCATAACCCAAATTTACCTTGGGGCTGTAATTTCACATGTTAAGGGATAACTCAGAAAGGCCGATTGCCTATGCGTTTCGGAGATTTAATAAAACACAACAGCAATATTCACAAATAGGAGATACTTTAGCTATTATTTTTGGAATCATAAACCTTTGAGGATTATTTTTACCCCATTAAAATGATGATATTAAATATGTGACTTATTACCCATTAAAGACTATTTTAATGAGATATTGATGTAAAACAAATTAAAAATTAACAAGAAAATAGATGTTTTATTAAGGCAAGTAATGAAATTTGTAAATGATGGGTGGCCGAAAAAGTTTTTTTTAGCTTTGTTTTGTACAAAAATAATTTCTAATATTATTAATACTTGTAAAGATTGTCTTTCTCACAAAAATAGCCCACCAAAAGCTCAAATAATACTATGAAAATTTCCTAAGATTGCTTGGGAACCTTTACATATCGATTAACTTGGACTATTTCATAGTAAGTTTATGCTAATTATAGTTGATGCCTGTAGTAACTGGATAGCAGCATTTGTGACTAACCAACTAACACTAAAACTTGTACAACCATTAATATGTTACGTAATGTTAGAACCTAGAACATACTTGGTATTAGTGTCAGAAATGCAAAAAATCTGAAAACGTCACTCAAATCAATAATCAAATCATAGATCATATGTTTGGCACTAAAATCAATATGGAAATTGAAAATGTAAATAAACCAATTGAACAAATTGACGAAAATATTTGTAAGGATAAGTTTGTAATAAATAAGTAATAAAAAAGATGAAAATGTAATTATTGTAGATAGTGACATAATAGATAAAGAACAAGTAATTGTACTGTTAAGAAACCTAATAGACTTCAAATTAAAAATTAGTTGCAAAATTTAAGGAGGGGTTGTTCTATTAGGCTTAGTAAGGGCCACTGAAATGTATGATATGGAATGCGTAAAGTCCATTGCGCATCCAAATAAAGGTACCAAACCTAGGAGCAGACAAAAGGAGGCACATGAAACTCAGCAAAAACATACTTCATTGGTTATGTATGTGGGTGCAAGAGAGACAACCATCTGCACGTACGATATGAATTGTGTTCTTAATTTCCCATTATTTTGTTTGTAAACACGTCATTGGCGTACAGTGTGGTTTCTTCTTTTATCTTGTATCTCGTTAGTGTTATTCTTTCTGTATTTTTGTGGGTGTTATTGTGTTATGTCATATTTTATAAGGGACTGTAAAATTAACCAGCATATAGCATTAAATAATTCTTCATATCCAGAATTCAATTTCATTTCAATTCAGAATCAGCTAAGCCCCTACTGCTCCGCCATTGCTAGAGGCACAAAACAAAATATGGCGCTGATCATAAATAATCCATTCGCGCAGCTTTTAGCGCATTCCAGTCATCATAATTTAAAATTACATTTCAGTGGTAAGGGCGCATGCTCCAACATGGAAGCAGTTTTTTCCGGAACATGGCTTATATTAAACTAGCTAACTTGTATGGTATTATTGTAAGAATTGATTGACTACTATTAAAGATATACCCAACAATAATTGTTTTTCATTGTGAAAACAGGACACCTGTATAGAGTTGCCTATTTGTATAATTCCTTAATTAAATATAGCCGCAACCACCATGACATGATTTTATTATTATTATTTTTTTTAATTAAAAATATTTTAAATGTGCACAAAATTTGTTTAAATGTATTCAAAATTATTATGAGACAATAATTGTGTTTTTCATTGTGAAAACAGGACACCTGTATAGAGTTGCTTATTTGTATAATTCCTTAATTAAATATAACCGCAACCAACATGACATGATTTTACACGAAATTCGCGAAAATGCACGCGTTTTTTATTTAAAATGGAAAAATGTCAACTTTTAGCAAATTTTATTGCTATTTTCATGCATTATGTGGGGTTAACAAGTTTGACTTGGGCTTCCGATAATCTGTCATGACAGTCAATGACAGTTTGATAATAAAAAATAATATAAAATGTTACAGTTGACAAAATTCGCTAAAAGTTGAGATTTTTTCTTCCTTGAAGCAAAGACATTTGTGTAATACTGGCAACACTGTGAATCACACGTTCAGTCTGCAGCACTATGACTCATAAAAGTATGAAGGGTCTGTCTAGGCCAGCGGTCCTCAACAAGTTTTGTGCTGAATAATTACGAAATTTATTTAAAATTTCACTTTTTTATTTCTGATTTTTTTTGTAAAAAAACTATTAATTATGTGTTCTACACACAAAACTATACTGCTGGTTAAAATATTTGTACTTATTTAAGATTCACCCTGTATATATATTTTACCTTACACATACCTAACCTTGAAATTACTTGATAATAACTTATTTTCGTATTATTAAAACTTAAACTCGTGTAGAGTTTTTCTGTACATACCAGCTTGATATTCTAAGTTCCGGAGAGCAGCTGCAACTATTTTTTTTCCTCGGGTACCCATAATTATGACTTAAATTCGTATAACCCAACTGATTAGTTCACTTGTTTACAATAAAGAAGTTGACGCACATGTAGATTACTCATTTTATTAAAGAGGCCTTATTGTGCACAACTAGGCAATTCAAGTTAGATAGTTGTAGCATGAAATATCAGCCTGCTGAGATACATACCTAATTAGTGAAATGAAAACTGTGCCAATGGAGTCGCTGTATGAGTTATCCAATTATAGCATTCAATAAAACACTCCATCTAGATTCATTTTGCCTGAATAACTCTAAATCGTATAACTTTGAGTTACCTCAAGTCTGCAACTTTCTACTTTTCTTTGCCACTAATCTCTTTTCATTTTAAATTTAGTTGACCTAAATTTTCTTATTTATTAGATTTTCCTGATTTTTAAACTTTATTTAAATCTGTTATTTTGTTTTTTATACAGTTCAAATTAGTTTGCTTCACAATACTTCTAAATTAGTTCGGAACTCCTGTACGGGTGAATAACACATTACTGGTTGTGATATTCAATATATTAATCTTTGGATTCTTTTGGATAGTTCTGTTTTGCAGTGTTTTGAGAGGTACATTTTCATCATTGTCTTCTTCGAATAATAATTCCTCTCTACTTTCATACTCTTCTTCCCGATCTTGAAGCGTTTCGGTTTCTTTGTTTTCATTGTCCAAAACTTCTTTGTTTTCATTTTCCAGAATTTTTCAACGGATTATTGTTAACAGCAATTTGGTTTTTATTTACCAACTGATTGTTTTGAGGCAAAGGCATATCGGTAACATAATTTGAATTAAAGTCGTCATCACTGAAGGCCAATCTATTAAATGGCCATATTTCTGGTTTTTTAAATCCACAAATTATGTTACTGGCTGTAAAAGGTATTAAATAAGCGCGATTAGTTAGTTCAGCAATATTCCTCACACTAATGGTCTTTTCCGGGTTTGATGTCATCCAGTCATTGAATGCTATATTGCAGAACTGCTTGAATGGTACATAAACCGCGACGTCCAAAGGCTGCATCCTGTGAGTTCTGTGCGGTGAAAAACTTAAAAGAATTATCCCATTTTCTTTGCAAAACTTGACAAGCAAGATTCACATGTGACTCATGATTGTCAATTAATAGCAAAATAGGGTTAGCTATAGTGCAATGTGTATGAGTTGCTATATGCTTTAGAACAGTGGTTCTCAAACTTTTTTGGTGACGGAACCCTTTTGGGAAGCAAAATACTTGATGGAACCCTACAATAAAACAATAGTTTTTAAAAGTGTATTCTTTATTAATAAGCATAATAAAAGTATAATGTAACAGTTACTAATTATTACTTACTTTACCACATGGCACGTACAATAATAGAAGATATTAAAAAAGAAAAAAAATAACTAATGGGAGGTATGAAACTGTTTATTTTTATTTTTTTATTTTTCATCAATTGGTTGATATCAGGTTTGATAGAAGACAGTTGAAGTCTCATATTAGGTTCGGCGTCCAGTCTATTGCGATATTTTGTTTTCGTGGCTGCATAGGTTGAGAATCCTGTTTCTCACAAATATGTTGTTGGGAACGGGAGAAGAATATTCAGAGCCATTTTGCCAAGCATTGGATATTCATCACAGATTCTGCACCAAAAATCATTGAGAGGCGTCGTTTTGAACAGTGACTCCATACTTGTGTCTGATGACATTTCTAAAAGAGATTCATATATCTCGTTTGACATACTTTCGGGCTTTTCCAAGTTGGGTAAAAAAGGATTATGAATCCATGAATTCAGTTTCATTTTTGTATTCTGTTCTTCGGGAAAATACTTTTCAAAAGATGCGCGCATCGAACTGAGATATTGGATCAATTCTTCAAACACATCATCGTGAAACATTTCTGAGTTGTTATCGCTAACAAACTCACTGAGTGACGTAAAGCTTTCTATTTCTTTCTTACCAACGCAAATAATGCAAAAATCTAATTTTCTTTTGAAGGCAGTTATTTTGTTATAGGCCTGAAACACTGTTTACCTTGCAATGATAAATTCAATTCGTTCAGTTTTTGAAAGATATCCGCCATAAAAGACAATCGGAACAACCAAGTTTTATCATACAAACGGTCCTTCAAATTAAAAGAAGTATCTGTTGAAAGAAACATTTGTAACTCGGCTCTAAGTTCAAATAGCCTTGTTAAAGTTTTACCCCGAGACAGCCATCGCACTTCTGTATGGAACAGCAGTGTTTTATGTTTGCTGCCATAATCTTCACACAATAATGAGAACAATCGGGATTGTAGTGGTCGTGATTTGATAAAATTAATTATTTTTACCGCTTCATCCATAACTAATTTTAGATTTGACGGCTTCATCGCCAGTGCTTGTCTATGCAGAATACAATGGCTGGAACTACAATTAGGCGCTTTATTTTTTATTCGTGACACTGCTCCTGCTGTTTTACCTGTCATCGCATTGGCCCCATCTGTACAAATGTCAATGCAATTGTTCCAACTGAGATTATTTTCTTCAAAAAATATATTTATTTTATTAAAAATTTCTTCCCCGGTAGTATTTGTGAGGAGCGGTGAACACATAAGCATGTCTTCTTCAAAAGAACTTTCATATGGATATCTCACGATAACCAGCAAGATAGCCAAACCAGCGACATCAGTTGACTCGTCCATTTGCAAGGCGAATCGTGTTTTTTTGTAGACGTGTAACTAGTTCTTGTTTGACGTAGCTTGCCAGATCATGGATTCGCCGTGAAACAGTATCGTTTGATAGCGGCACAGTAGAAAGATGCTTTGCAGATTTTTCATCGAGCATACATTTTGTTATGTCTAATACACATGGCTTTATTAAATTCTCAGCAATAGCGTGCGCTTCACCTGCTTCTGCAATGCGATAGCTAACTAAATATGATGCCTCCGTGGCCTTTTCGTTGATAGTTTGTGTTACATGCATCATATTTTTTTGACTTTCCAATAACTGATCTTTTTTACGAACAAAAAATTCTTTATTCTTGTCTTTAGACTCGGGGTGTACAGTTTCTAAATGTCGGCGCAATTTGGCAGGTGCCATGGAACTATTAGGAAGCAGTTTACTACATAGCATGCAGAGAGGGGAGCCGTTGGAATCAACAAATCCGAAACTGATATATGATTCATCATACTTCCTTTTTTTCGTCTTTGAAACCGTCGAGCTTGACGTCGTAGCATCATCGTCTGGATCGGTGATTGCTATATTCTCCGCGCGTACTGCTTTTGAACATTCAGCGTCATTAGAAGATGTTGTTGCAACACGTTTAACACCTTTAAGCCAACGTTCCATTCGTTTTTATTTATAATGTTACACGTCAGGATGGTGGGGTATAAATAATGCACAATCGTTACTGCGTATAAGAGACTAAGTTTAGTACAATGAAGAAATGTATAAAACTGAGACAACAGAATACAGCAGGCAGTAGAACAATGAACACTAGTTTCTCGCTAGCGAGCTTGTAAGTAGGTAGGTAGGAACTTACCGCTCCGAACGCTAATCGTCAACTGACTGACGAGGCGCGACGCGCGATCGCCGCTTTTATACGTAGTCCTAGACTCGATCTCGAATATTCTCGAAAATACTCGAGTCGGCGCCTTTGATAAACAAAAAGCAAAAATAAAAAGAGAAATATAAAAATTGCGTTGTAAACAATCTCGACTTTATTTTTTGAAGTTAGAGTCGAAAGTCGCTTGTTGACAACTATAGCGTCTAATTCAGAGGCGGCTTTTATCAAAGGGACTGCGCGCTCACAAGTATACAAGTAGACATGTTGATACCAAACTTATGTGATATTGTACCAGCTATTGTAACACATGTTTATACAAGTACAAATAAATAAATAAATAAATAAATAAATAAATATACCTACGCGCGGCCGCGGAGTCAAAACGTTCGACCAGAGAGAGGTGTTTTGATTTTTTTTCTAAATTCTTGAGGAACCCCTACAGAGGTATCGCGGAACCCTAGGGTTCCGCGGAACACACTTAGAGTATAGCTGCTTTAGAACATTGGGAAACAGTTCTGCGGTCATCCAACCACTTTTATTTCCAAGAGCTAAACTGGAAATTGGGGCACCATGCATGAAGTCGTCGATATTTCTAATTCTAGGGAATACATAGACAGGTGGAATGCTTTGGCCTGCAGCATTAACGATACCAACAAAGGTCACTAACTCCCCTCTTTCTGCTGATGTCGCTTGGGATACCTGCTTCTTACCGGTAGTTGTTACAACTTTTACTGGTTTCATTACAGTTGTTACTCCCGTTTCATCAAGGTTGTATATTCGCTCAGCAGGGAATTTATAACGGTCATACACATTCTTAAGGTTATCAAAAAATTGTTCCACCTTAAACTTATTAAAAGCTATGCTGCGACTTAAGCTCGTGCTCTCAGGTTTCCTTAAAGAAAGAGATTTATGCCTCTCCATGAAACCTCTTCTCCATCCCTCCTTAGCCTTTTTTGATTTGTGCCATTCCTTGGGAACCTGGCAATGTGGTAGAGCATTAGCATAGTCGTAAGCTAATTTATGGACCTGAACGTAAGTTAGTCCATAGTTAATATCCGAACATTTTTTAATATATTTTACCAATTTTTCTTCTTCCTCCATGGTGAAAACTTGTCTATTGGTATATTTACTGGAGTATTTTGGTGAATTGTCAACTAGTTCGCTGTCATTTCCTGAGTCATCTTGGTTCTGTAAATGTTGCCTTAAATATTCTTCTTTAGTCTTTTTTGGTAAAATTTTCTTCACTCGACTTTGAAGGGTGGATCTTTTGATATGATTTACCCTTGCAGCTTCTCTTTCGGAGCAGGTACCATTAAAATAGTATATAATAGCCCGTTTAACAGCTTCCTCGTCAATTGAGTTTCTCTTAGTTTTTAAAACACGTTTTCGTGGCATCTAAAAATAAAATACCTCTGCAAACTAAATCAATACTTCCACATCACAAATTTATTGACTAAAAAACTAAAACTGTGTTAATGTTTTACCAAAAAACTGTCCAAAACAAGTAAGTTGCTTTTATTTATTAAATTCGTCCACCTGGGGAGCATTCGTCCGAATGCCGAATGCCGAATGCACCCCAGGTACGTATGGACGAATGCTCCCCAGCGGTCTAAAAATTTTAAAATGTCATTTTAAATAACGACAATTTTTAGGTTTTGATATCAGTTAAATATTTGCATTATGTAAGTATATATTTTCTATAATAAAGTTTTTCAATATTGTTCATTAAACTCAGATTTTGAGGAATGCAGCTGTTATAAAATTTCTTACCTTAGAGCTCGATTTTCTTGTTTAATTTATAAAATTCGGTTTCTCCACTAATCACCGGTCAAACTCACTTCAAGTTGTGGGTTATTATGTTAACAACACTGAATTACTAGATTAACCCGGGAAATTCAAATGATTTTTGAAATATTTTGAGTGGCTGAATGCTCCCCGTAGCCGAATGCTCCCCGATCTCCCCTACCAGAACAGTTTGAAAATAGTATAGTTTTATCTTGAATGAAGAAACGTGTAGAACATGCTAAGACAATTTGCAATAAATCGAGTGTGGGGGTGAACATATCTGTTTTGTATGTGTAGGTCATAGAAAAAGATAGATATAGAATGTGCTTAAAGATGCACCAAGTGGTCATCGTGTGCTTTCCGACATAATTAAGTATGTCGAAGCCGGTAAATTTAAATTTGTAAACAAACACTGTTGATACTGGTTTATTTGCCTGATAGGTATGTAAATAATAACCACTACAGGACAAATATTTTTAGCATTGTATATCTTTATATTGTAATAATTTCCTTTGTTTTGTGTAATAATGGTCGAATTAATTAATACTTGAATATTTAACAGTCTCAATAAAATAATTATCAAACGGGTCAGCGTGTAATGTAATAGTGTAATGTTAATAACAATTTTTTAAAACTTAAAAACATGTTTAAGACAAATATTTGTGTTCAAATTTCTCTAATTTATATTTTTTCTTAATGAACTCATAAGCTACTTTTTCTTTTACATACATGACTGAATTTATTGAATACCGATTTAACTCGCATATCAGGCTCATCTGATAGATTTAATAGATATATTTGCACACATATCAAGTTGATTAAATCATATAGGTACTTAGTGTTCAGACTTATTGATTTTATTAGATCTATGCATTACGTCTAGGAATGAGCTCCTTTAAAATATTACGAACATGGTTGTGGTTCCACCATATGTCACTACTAGGAATTGTACTTCTACTAAGTCACTAATAACACGCTACAAAGTAATTAACAATCCTTTATTATAATTTTAATAACTTGTTTGACTGCAAGAGGTATTTATACATATAAATTACGGAAGGCACTACAAATATACAGGCTGTATCACATTAGAGGGCCACTCCCATATATCTCGCTTAATATGCGAGACACGTCAAAAATCTTTAATTGTTTTTTGTTGCATTTTTGGAGGCCTTTATGCTCTTAAAAACAAATTTGAGATCCATGGCCAACTTTATGAGTAACCTATAAATTAAGCAAACATAGGAAAGATGCACTGGAGGTTATATTCTTCACATAAAAATGTATTCAGAATTTTATAAAAATAGAACATGTTTTATATGAAGAAAACTGTACATTTTGCGTGTATGATACGGGACGAACCATTTTCATTATAATATCAAATGAAAAGCTATTTTATGATGAGTTTATAAAAAAATCTAATCCTAACTTAGCCCTAGCTTTAACCTTAATCTTAGTTAATGAATCAAAGAGCGCTTAAACACGAGTAATATGTCAAATTGGAAAGTACTAAGGAAACTAAGTAAAAAGATAACCTAACAGAAAAAACATGCGCAGTAGACTAAAGATCTGCAACGGAGATAAGCGACTGTGGGTAAGAAAAAGGATCTAACCTAACAGAAAAAACATGCGCAGTAGGTTACAGAAAAAACAAGTGCAGTTGAGACCTAACCTAAATTCAAATCTGTTCCTGCGCAAGTTCCAAATCAACATCCTTTTAATACAGACGCATAACAAGAACGAAAAACCGAATATCCATAGAACGCAGGAGATGTAAAATAATTTTTAAAATATTAAAAAAAAATGAATTAACTTTTGTATACCTACCTCTTTTGACTGCATTGTGTAATGCAACATATATTGTTATATAGATTTATATTGTTTAATTTTAAATATATAAACATACCCATAAAGTCCAATATATTTAAAATAAAACATTTATAGTATATAGGTAAATTATAAAATAATAATATGCGCTAAGAATTCAAGTGACTATTATTCGAGTCCTAAATTGGTTTTTGAAATCACTTAAATACTCGGCTGTATTCGGTTATTGAAATAACTTGGTTTTTCCCAACACTACTAAAAATAATAAGAACTTGCATAAAACACAACATCCCTGGTAATTAAAAGGTTTCTAATCTTTGGCGGCAATTGTAAATGTTCATCCCCAGACCGTGGTTCACCCCTATATCCGACATCTTGAATTTAAAGCGCCATCTAGTGCTTCATGAATTTCGCGATTTTCGGTACTGACCATAGAGAAAACATAAGAGAGAAGTTGAACGCATCATTAAACTGTCATCCAGTTTCAGTGGCGCCGCTATGAACAACATAGAGAACTAAATTCAAATGGCGCGCTTTTTCAAAATAAGTCAGCAATTTAAATTCTTATTTAAAATACAAAACTATTAAAAGAATGTCTCTCAAAGTATATCTTGAATTCCTAAAATAACATTTCTTTTTATTTTGATAAAATTCAAGATTTACTTTGAGAAATATTCTTTTAACTGTTTTGTAACAATCTGGGAGCATAATAAAATATCTTCTTAAAAAAATATATATTTATTAATACATACATACATAAACAAAAACAAACGTAAAAATATTTAAAAGAAAATATGTAACAAAAGAAAAAAACTTCTAATATCAAATAATTTGATAAATTGTTAATATTCAACAACATAGTAATATAAATAACATTAACAAATTATTAATAATATATTAATAAATAAATTAAAAAAATCACAGGATTGTTTGTCTTTTTTCATAAAATGTACAAAAAAAACTTAAATAACAAAGGAACACATCTAAATTAATAAATAATTTAAAGAAGGAGAAATAAATCTGTTTCTTAACACTAAATCACATAATATTAATAAAAAAATCACAAGACTACAAATGGCGTTTCTTATTTCTGTAAATATCGTCACAATATTTCCTTATTATTAATAATATTGCCACATCCAAGAAATCATTTTGAACAAGGTCAAAGTGTTCTAAACAAGTAAACCAATTGAAACATACCTTTTTCTTAAGGAACATTTTAATTTTTTTTATTATATGTAAAATATGCCCATATTTGGGTAAAACATTGGTTATTATCTCGTGGATGTGCAATATTGTATATGTCACATTTTCACTAACATAATTCAGTCTCTTTTTTTCATCACAGTATTCTTTAAACATAGTAAATGTGTGCTCCGGTCCCACAGTGTCTGATAAGAGATTTGTTGCGCATACCCCACAACTCTTTGCGGATTTCAATTTTTTTACTATAAAACCGGCAACATAAGTAGATATATTACTGTCGTCCTCTTGCACTTCATTTGAAATTTGTAAATCGTCAAATTCAGTAAATTCTATATCATCAAGTGGTATTGGGTCATTATCTACTTCTAAAAAGTCTTGTAGGTTATCTAAAATGGTGCTTTCATCTATTTCACAGTTACGATTAGAAAAAGGAGTAATTAAATTATTTAAAATACTAGTCTTGTAGCTTGATATAAATTGATAGCAATTTGGATTTGTGTTTTGTGCTCCGAAATGTCTTATAGCTGCAAATGAATTTTCAATAGGGTCTTGGTTTAGCGCTCGTGTTCTTAAAAATTGGAATCCTAAACCTCGGCAAACTTCCCACAAACCACAGACAGCATTAATAGTTGTTAGCCATCCTGATTTAAATGGCATTTGTGTCTTCTGAATATTTTTGCCAATGAACTTCCAACTATGAATTTTGGGCAATAAATTATTATATAATAATCGATGTCGTGATTTGTTTGAAATAGAAGATCTGTAGGGCTTTCCTAGTTCTGCTTTAGGACTGGAGCCATTGAAACTATCAAAAAGGTTGTCAATATCATTGATAAACTCAGCGGTATGGATGGCATCGGCTGGTAAATTGTTAGTGGAACTAGCAACCATTTGTTCTATTGATGCAGCTACCGTGTGGCTTAATACTCTAGCAGCTACACAAACTTTCATCTTTAATCTACTTTTATTTGTTAATGTTAAGTAAGATTCACGTATTTTCCGTAATGCCTGGAATCTTCTTAACTTATCTATATAAAAACATCTTCTAATATGTTCAAATTTCGCAGTTTTTTTGTTATTAAATTTTATATCATACTTTAGCAGAGCATTACGTGTGGATTTTAAAAGGTGTGGTGGGTCGAAAATGGTGAAGATTTTGTGATTATTAATGTAAAAGTAGGGACCAGGTCTACAACTTTCTTTACATAATTGGGCTATAGCTGATCGATTTGTTGCCCCTTGATCACAAATTGTTGCCAAGATATGTAAACCAGCTCCTTCCAATGAAATGATAATTTCTTTAATTAAAACTTTCAACTGATTAGTTTTAATAGTGTCTCTGGTAAAATAGTAAGCCACCGGTTGCTTCCACTTCTTATAAAGACCATGCACCATAAAAACTAATGCATGATTTGCATACTGATTATGCCGTCCTAACGAACCAAGATCGACATAACCAATAATTTTATCATGAAACCTGTCTAAGGTCAGTTGTTCGGACAATGCAATTTCATCAAACATTAAACTGCAGTTTCGGTTAAGAGGATCCATTTTATTGACCCTTTTTGATAATTTCTCCATAATAGAAGGGTTAATACCTACTTCAAAAGGAATATTTTTTAAGATATTTTGTAAAGTACTCTTAGATGGCAATGGAAGGCATCTCTTTAAAAAATTGTAGCATTTTGGTCCACGTTTATAAAGAGCCAATGCATATACTTTATCAGTTCTTGTCCAAGAAGGCCTTCTTTTTGTTGCATTACTAAAAGAACTTTGCAAAATAGAAGCAAGTGCCGGATCCAAATTTTTCTCCAAGTCAGCATATATAGATTTTTTTGAAAATTCATATGCAGCTCTTAATTTTTGTTTTGAAATAAAAATTTTGCGTTTTAATTTAGATATAGTATTTCTGTTAATTTTGTTTAAAGAGTACAACTTTTTCTTTTTGGGAGTAAGTTCACTTGTTCTGGTTGCATTTATAGAGGATAATATATAATTTCTTTTTCTTTTACATGGGGTATGAATGGCTTGATTACTTATATCATCCGATTTACGCTTTTTACCAAAATCTTTTTGTTCATCACTAATAAATGTATCCGATGCTGATGATGTACTTGGGATGTTTTCAGATCTTTCTTGGGTGTCATGATCAGGTATGTTTAACGTTATATTTTGAAGTATTCTTATTTTACTTTGCGTTTTGAATGGAACAGCAAATTTTAATAATTTAGTCTTTAACGTGCTGGTAAAACTTTTGACATGAAAATGATCTTCGCATAAAAAAAGTCTTTTAGTCGAATAATTTAATTCCATAATTTTAAACCATTGTTGCCTTCTTTCAATGTCTTTATCGGGAAATCTAAAAAACTTTTTATTTTTATAACTTTTATCATGTATAGGATTGTAATATTTATTTGAACAATTCAGAGCAGCACAGCCATGAACAAAATTACCTGGAGGCATTTTATCAGAGCACCCATTTACTATGTTTAAATCAAATAAACTTATACCTACCTACATAAAAAAAATTAAACAGGTACCTACATTTTAATATACATTTTCTCTATGGAAGTTTTTGGTCATTATCCGGCCCTAAAAACAAAATATTTTAGAACAAACAATCAACCAACCAAACAAAAGGAAGCATTTTATATTTTATTACACTAATATTTTAACAGACTTCTGAATATGTACATCTCAACAAATGTTACATATTACAGAAGGAGCAAAATAGAATAAATTATAGTTATAAACAAAAATTAAGAAAATTGCCTCAATAATTACATTGCAATATTAAACTTGGTTAACCAAAACTTTTGTTAAGCGTTCCAATATTACGTACATATGAGATTTCAAGAGTAATTGAAAACTTCAGTTAATAATCGATTTTGATGTTTTGAAATTTATTTTCTGGTAGTACAACACATCATTTACATCACATAGATTGCATAGTGGGATAATTAAAAATCTATTTTACACAAGACAGTTTGAGGTATGGTAAATCGATCCAATGTTTATGAATGAATATGTAAAACGCAAAATTAGTTTATACGTTTAACAATCTGTTGGGTTTACGTTATCTCATCTATGGTTGGTTTAATGCTATAGCACAAAAGTTTTGTTAAATCTGTGCCATAGTAGTCAGAATCAATGGAAGATGATGGTGATAACTTATTGAGACACCAGCCAACAACTTTGTGTACTTACCATGAGAAATACTGTACAACTTTTGGTAGTAAAATCAATACGTACTGGAGCCGTACGCCATACGTATGAATAACGACAATTGTCAACATTGGGTGCGTCTAGCAAACAGAAATTTGACGGGCACAAAATAACATTGACATGGGTAATCAAGTATAGTTCTATCTGTTTCTCCAGGTACGACATTTATATTGTGTTACAACTTTTCTGTATTTACTCCACAATACACCTCTTAAAGGAGCATTACGAGTAAAATATTTTGGAAGTTAACGAGTCCATCTTCTAATCAGTTTGATACAAATGCAAGCGCAGCGCTCCAAAAGGTTGGTAACAGTAAGACTTATCCATTATAAATAAAATGACAATGTAATTAGGGGACATATTAGGTCACTTTCCAATATTAAACTTAGTTCTGGTGGTTCAAAACAAGCAAAGGAACCGGGCATGAACCGGGTTTATTTGTAGGTTAGATTTAAATGACATTTGACTGATGGGGCAGGGGCAAGTGCGGGTGGGAAGAATTTTAGTTCCTACAACAGTGGCGACGCTATGTGCTACATAGATGCGCAGAAACACGATTCTCATGATTCCTTATATGCTTTAAATCATCTCTATTTGGTTATCTCTGGTACTGACAGATTGATACGCCACTTAGGTAGTTTTGTTTGTATTTTGTTAATGAAAGTTAGGTTATTGGTCTTAATTTGTATTATCTCTTATACAAACAATTATTTAACTTAGCTAAATCTACTTTTCTCGCGGTGATCCCACGGTGTGTTCCTGTGTAGTGTACTGGGTATACCTAAAATCTCAGATTGCCTGGTTTCCTAGACCTGTCCGCTGCTGGACATGTATTGCTGTATTTTCTACTGTCTTGGATTCTTTTTTTTTTTGAAGGTTAGTTTTCACACTTTGTTTGCCTTTTTATTTGTTGATTTGATTTTATTCATAATACTTCACCTTGTTTTTATTTTATACGCTTTGTTTATTTCTTGGTTTTACAAACTTTTAATAATTACTGGTGAGAAAAATGTTATTTTGTTTTAACAGCCAGTTATGCATTTTTTTTTTATGAGTTCCAAGAGATTGCAGTGACCAGACAAGGACAAAACTCAAGCAAAAATTTCTAATCTATGTTTTTACATTAACTTTTAACTACTAACGTATTTGATATGTAACATTGTCACTAACACTAGGTCTCACAGACGGCTATTTATATATACATATATTTGTGTAAATTCATGATTTAAATTGGGATAACCTGTTATATATGTCTTTTGCACATCATACAACTTGTTGCTTTTGTTTAAAATTCTGCTAATGTGCTAATTTAAAAAACAATAATCATGGATGGATAGATGAAATTTTCTGCTATTTTACACTGACGTCTTAAGATACCAAAAATTAAACAAAAACATTAGTATTTTCAATATATTAATTTTATTTAGAATACATAAATCATAAAACTAAATATCAGGTGGGGTAATTGTAAACAATTTTAAAACGTTTACCATAAATGTCATAAAAAATATAAGAAAAAATCATTTTTTTCTTTCATCCCTGTGCAAGGGTCATATTTGATATTTTCTCTTTCATATCATATAAGCAGTGACACGAAAATATAATAATTTTTATTGATTGGATATTCTTAAAAAATATCTCACCAGTTTACAATTACCTCTAAGGCTAAGGGGTAATTGTAAACAGTCATTTCAATAACCGTGCAATCCAATGCAATGGAACGGGGGGAAATTGTAAAAAGATAGCTTTTATATTATATTTTAATAGTTGGCGGGATTATTTTATTGTTTACAATTACTCCAATGGCATTCGGTATTTACAAAATAAACGTAATAAGCTATAAACTTCTGTAAATATGCATAGGTAAATTACCTATATATTATTTGCAACAAAATTTTTTATTACAAAATAATTGTTTTCAACTAGTGGAAATTAAAAAGGGTGCGTAAATAAATTTTTATATAAATAAAACTTCAGAAATGTTTTATTGTTTACAAATGTACAGAAATATTTTTATTTTGATGTTTCTCATTGACAGGTATAGATCCAGGGAAAATATAAATTAACTTGCGATCTCGTGACTGAATCATAGGTTGAGGTAATACAGCTTTTATCGAAGGTAAACTTATATTAGAAATATCATTTTCAACAACGACACACTCTGTTTTAATGTGATTAATACTTTTCATGCCTGTGACAGAAAATTCTTGATTGTCAGCTATAGCATTCACAACACAGAGATAAGTATAGTGAGATTTATTCCTGTTTCCACCAACAAAATCAGCCAAAACATAACAACCTGGTACAATGTTACTGTCATGAGGTGCTTCATAATTCACGTCTGGTGTATTTTCAATTTCCACTTCAATTCTGAATTGTTCTTCTGATTCGTCGTCACTACTATCTGCAGTAAGTTTTCCCTGAACATTTGTGATTTTTTCCTGCATTTTAATTTTTTTGGTACTACTTAGTTCTGCAGGTTTTCTTTTCTTTCCTTTAACCTCTTTACTTTTTTTATTTGACTTCTTCTGCTTCTTTCAAGCTTTGCATGACTTCATTTGTGGTTAAAACTTCTCCATACGTAAACTGCTTTAATCTATGAGTATTTACATCGGTTTTGGTAACTTCATTATTTTTTTCCAGTACTTTAGAAAATATCTCTACCACTGTTCTAGCGTCACTTGTAGATTTATTTGGTGATTGGAATTCAGTCCCAATTCTTCTAGACAAATCTATGGCTGCAGATTTAACTTCAGGGCTTAATGATTCATCTGCAGACGATGAAATTATATTTTTCATTGATGTCAAGACTGAAGTTTGGAGCGATATATGTGTGACTTCTATTATTTCCTTAGTGGTAGATGTGGATGGTGTCAAATGTGCATTTTCCATTTGAAGTAGGGTATGGGGCAGGATATGTAAGGCAGAAGTTTCCTGAATAGTTACAGGTGTGGATGGTGTCAAATATACATTTTCCGATTGAAGCAAGGTATGAGGCGGGATATGTAAGGGTGAAGTTTAGGGCAATATATGAGTAGCTTCTGTTATTTCCTAAATTATGGTAGATGTGGATGGTGTCCGATGTACATTTACGATTTGAAGTAGTGTATCAGGTGAGGTATCAGGGCTACAATGTGTATTGTTGTTCAATGCCTATTGGACTGAAAGTTTTTTTCGATATCTCTGCAGATCAACAGGTTCAAAAAAGTATTCAGAAAATTTTGACGAATCTACGGGATATGTTCCAGTTGATAAAAAGCCACTAACAATGTTTTTTGAAATTAGGCATTCACGTAACACTTCTCCAAGCAATACACCAAACTTTTCCTTACTAAGACGACATTTATCCCATTTGATTTTAACAGGGCCAAACACACATTTATCAAGGGGTTGAATTCTGTCAGTTAAATGTGACGGAAAACGTACAAGCTCTATTTTGTTTTTTATAGCTTCCTCTATAATTCTTAAACTACAATGACTCGCATGACCATCAAATAACAAAATGGCCGTTTGTTCTTTGTCTTCATCTGTGTTACGCAAACCTTTCACATGTGGAATAAAGGAGTCTCGACCATGAGAAAAATTGAGGTTCTTCCATCCAGCCATTGGAGGATGCTGTATACTCTGTATCTGGATAAGAGTCACTAGAAGTCCATCGTGCTTGTACTGCGGCTGCTTTAAAGATTATTAGAGCTGGAAGGAAGAAGCCATTCGCTGATACACAAAGCAAGACTGTAATCGAATCTCGGCCGGATCCACCTGATACTCTGTTAAGGGGTTTTCCTTTTTCACCAAGTGCTTTCAGGCGACTAGGGTCACTGGCAAAACCACTTTCATCACAATTGAATATAAACCTGGTTTTATTTTCACCGTTCAAAAAATGATTTCATAAAGTTTTTCTAATTTCGAGTAAAAATCGTACACAACAGCTGGATCACGGGCAGTTTTCCGAACTTTTTGTAAGTGTTCAGGTTTCTTTAGACTAATATTGCTGTTTCGTCTCATAAAGTTGTGATACTAATCTTCACCTGGTGAGTTATCCGATTTGTTTGTTGAACGGATTTTTAATATTATTTATTTTCACATATTCGGCAACCAATTGCTTCAATTCCGCTTTATCGGAAGGATACCCAATTTGAGTCCGAGCTATTAAAGACGTTGCAATTTGTTTTTCTATATCTGCATTTAAGACCTGCGGTCGTCCAGCTCCCATTTTGGTTAAGGGAATTTTTCTGCCTTTTATTCGATGAAATATGACAGAAATGGGAACTCCATACCTTTGCTCAGCTTCACGATAGGTGCAATTTGAATTTTCTACATCATTTACAGCATTATGGTGCACATCATCAGAAGAATAACTAGGTACTGATTTTTTTCGAATATAAGTTCTCGGCATTTTGATTCTGCAAGAAATAATTACATTTTCAAAAAAACGATTCTCATAGTTAGGTACATTATTAACCCTTCACTGGTCGCGCGAATTTTAAATACAAAGGGGGTTACGCCGATCTCTGAGACCGGTGAGCATATCTTGGGCTAAAAGCAGTATGATATTGAAATTATTGCAACCAATTTATAAAATATTCGTATTACAGTACTAGGTACTTTTATTTGGAAAAAGACAATAAAGTTACAAGAAACAACAAAATCGTTTTTTAACATATAAAGCATATGTGTACGTTTCACACTCAGAAATTAAAAAATGCTGCAAATGAAATACTATTTTATTGAAATTTTATTTCAGTACAGTAATACAAACTAAAAAAAATACTTTGGTTTGCTTGTAACTGTGAAACAAATTATAATTTTCTTTACAAAACTAATTTTTTAGAAGGCACTTTATTTACATGTTCTGCAGATACCTATAATGTGTTCTAAACACATAAACTTGTTTTTACTGTTTTAGAAAGGTATTTTAAGCTAATATAAATCAAATCTACAATTCCTATCAATGAAGTCATATGATTTGATTTATATTAGCTTAAAATACCTTTCTAAAACAGTAAAAAAATGTTACAAAAGCTAATAATAAGGAATATATGGGTAGATATTGTGGGTGTAATTCAACGCAGGTTGGGGCTTTTGTCCACTGAGTAGTTAGTTTCACACAATATTATTAATACCTAAAAATATATAAAAACATAAACTTGTTACATATAAAACAGTTAAATCGGGTTTTTCGATTCTTTTTATGGTCGCAATAGAACATCTACCTGGTTTTATATTTTCTTGTTCATTTGAGGTTTCAACATTACATAATTCCTGCAATCGCACTTTCAGACTTCGTGGACTGTTGATCCTACTTGCACGTCTTACTAGGTAAGGTCTAATCAACTCACTGGATAGTTGTCTCAAGAAATTTCTTCTAAGGATGTTGTGGTCAGGAAAATTTGAAGCATAAACAATTTGGGAATTTATTCCTTGTGCTGCGTGCACAGTTGTAACTAGCGCATAGCTTATCATAGGTTATCATTTCCGGCTGAGTAAGATATCCTGTTTCTTCATCAATTGAATCAGAATGATGCAAACTCGAAATGACCAGCACATTTTTTCCTTTTTTTGGAATGTAAGATACAAGTGAACAATCTGAAGAGAATCCGAACATACTACTATGTACTGGTCTACCAACAGGTCTCGAAAATTCAAGCGGTATTTCTCTTTTATTTTTCCTAATAGTTCCAACAGCAGTTAGTTTATAATCGTTAACCAATGTTTGAACTAGTGGCACTGATGTAAACCAATTCTCGAAAGTCACATTGCGACCAAATTTGGCTATATCTTTACAAAGTCGAAGAACAACATCGGTTGGCTTATACGACACTATATGGCCCCTCAGGCTGTTGTCCTAAATAAACTTCCATATCCCTAGTATAAAACATTTTAGCGTCACATAGTGCAAATATTTTTAGTCCATATCTGTTTGGTTTAGAAGGTATATACTGTCTAAAATTGCACTTTCCGCAAAAACCTGCCAGTATTTCATCAATAGTTACAAATTCTGATAAATGATAGCCATTTTTGCAATTTCCTACGAAGAGGTCGAATATCTCGCGGATGGGTGCTAATTTATAATAATAATAATAATAATAATAATGGTCTTTATTATCACATAATCACAACAAACAAAGAACAAAGAAAAATTAACAAATATAGGATAAGGGCGAGTTTCAGGTTAACTAACGAATTAGCTACCTGTTCTACCAACTAACCCACTACATTCGCAGATGTTAAAGATAATTATCAACAAAGATAATAAAAAAAAGAATCAGAAAGATAGGAATATAAGTATCCCATAATATAATCATTATAACTCATATCTTAAATATGACTAACCATAAATAACAGTATGTTGTATATAAGGGCCCTAATAGGAAAAAGCCATAGTGGCATCAAAAATGTATTTTTTAAATTTATTCAAAGGCATAGACTTAGTAAAATTAGGTAAACTATTTGTAGTTTTAGAAATATTATATAAAAACGATCGCTTGTAGAACTGTGTGCGATGTATAGGAGGTGTGATGATGTCTTTGCGGCGGATATTTACGTTATGGACATCAGTCCTATAGCGTATCTTGTTATACAAATAGGGCGGCGTTTTTGTTAAAAGAAGTTTATGGAAAAAACATGCTGAATGAACAAACCTTCTATTTTTCATATCTAGCCAACGAATTATTCTAAAAGTATGGCTTATATGACCATATTTACGAATACCAAATATTAAGCGTAAACAAGAATTTTGTAATTTTTGGATTCGACTGGTATCAAATGCCGACAAACAGGTGTTATACACGACATCACAATAATTCATGTGACTTAACACTAATAAATCACAAAGTACAGCTTTCATATCACGATTTAAAAAATATCGGTTAGCATAAATAGCTTTAAGAGCCATGTAGCCCTTTTGCAAACATTTGTTAACATGTAGTGAAAAACTCAAGTCCTGATCAATTGTTAATCCTAAGTTTTTAACCGAATTAGTAAAGTTAATATTAATATCATTTATAAAAATTGATTTACCAAACTGTTCCACAAAATTCACTCTTTCTTTTTTATTGCCGAAAATAATTACCATAGATTTACCACCATTAATTTGTAAAGAATGCCCTCGAGCCAATTTTGCTAAATTGTTTAAATCATAATTAACTGCTGATACAGCTTGTTTACTTTCATCAGGATTGAAGGACAATAAAATTTGAGTATCATCTGCAAAATAATACTGCATGCATGACATAAAAGCAGACGGAAAGTTCGACGTATAAACAATAAATAGCAGTGGACCTAGGATTGATCCTTGCGGTATACCTTTATCAACATGTAAAAACTGAGATAAATTATTTTTGTAGAGTACAGCTTGCTCTCTATTTGCGAGATAATTAGAAAGGAATTGGACCGTGGCCGGACAAAGTCCTATATACTTTAATATTGCAAATAAAAGCTTATGATTTAAGGTATCAAATGCTTTAGTAAAATCTAACAGTACTAACAGCAATAATTTCCTTTCATCTAATGCAGAAAATATATCATTCGTTAAACTTAATAAAGTAGAAGAGCAGCTGTGATTCTTTTTAAAACCAGATTGATGAACAGGGATTATATTATTTACAACTAAATGGTTACGTAACTGTAGCTCCATTACTTTTTCAAGAATTTTTGAAAATGTCGGAAGTAAGCTGATGGGTCTAATATTATTTAAATTTGTTGGATTTTTAACTTTAGGTAAGGGAACAATAAGAGCCTTTTTCCAAGAAGATGGGAAGACAGAATTTAATAAGCAAAAATTAATAATATGTGTGACATATGGAAGTAGAAAAGGCATGCATAATCTAATAGTTAATATATTAATACCGTCGTAACCTACAGCAACACTTTTGATATTGGAAATTATCTGTAAGACTTCAGTTTCAGTAACAGTTTGAAATTTAAAAATATTGGTACTTATGTCTTTAATACAAGCTTCATAATAAGATAAAACATTATTATCAGGAGGTAAAGCAGGAACTGCATTAATGAAGTGATTGTTAATAGCATTCACATTAGATAAATGAATCGGTAATTCAGAGTGTTGTTTATGACATCCTATATTTAACAAGTTTACAGATGACCATAATTCTTTTCCTTTTTTATGTTTAAAAACTTCATTAAAATAGGCTTTCTTTTCGTCACGAATTGCTTTTGTTACCATATTTCTCAATTTTTTATAATTACTCCAGTTGTCTTCAGATTTAAATCGGTTATGTTTTAATTTGGCTTTATCTCTTAGAGACATTAATAAACGAACGTTATCCGTAAGCCAAGGAGCATAAGATTTCGTAATACGAATTGTCTTAATAGGAGCATGAATATCTAGAAGAGTGGTTATTGCTTCAGTTACATAATTTACTTTACTATCTACATCTTGAAAATCATATATGACTCTCCAAGGAATTGATTTAAGCTCAGAGTTAAAATTGTCAAAATTTAAATTTTTAAAATCCCTCACTGTTTTATATATAGGTTGATTTTTTTGAGTGAGTAAGTTAAGAGTACAGGAAACTAATTCATGATCGCTTATTTGTGGAACACTCTTAACTTCTAGATCAGTGACAAGTTCATCTGATGTTACCAATATGTAATCAAGTAAAGTAGCTGTATTTTGTGTAGCTAGCTTTACTCTTTCCAGTCGTGTGTCTGTATCATCAAACCGAATACATCTTAGAACTGTTTTACACGACAGATTTTTTGTTAAAAAAATTGTACAAAAATTATATATAAAGCTGTTTACAGGCCTTTTAGGCCCAAAGCACAAAAATTATAATGAAATATATTTAGACATATGTATAAATAAATTTACAAATATATTTTAGTAAAAATTTTTACCTGTTTTACACAGTCTAAAGTATTGTTCAAATATTATATAAATGTTTGTCACTTTTCACCCCTGTTCTGTGCTTGTCACATGTCATATTCAAAACTTAATCTCAAGATCTCAAGGTGCCTTGCAATTTGTTTTGTTTGTAAACACAAATCTTAAAAATGGGGACTGAAACAGAATATTTATGTTATGTTGCTGCGTCTAGTTTGATAGTTTTAATAGCAGCAGTTTTGAAACTTCAAAAGAAAAGAAAAAAGCAAGTGAAACGTTGTTGCTGGAGTAAATCTTGACTAGAGAGAAGAGTGCAGGGAAAAGGAGTACTGCATATGTTGAATAAAGAACTAAAAATAGAGGATGAAAAGTCATATAAATTTTTTTACGGATAAATGAGGAACAATTTGAACACATTCTTAAATTAATTTCTCCGTTAATTTCAAAAAAAGATACCGTTATGCGAGAAAGTATTTCTGCCCGAAGCAAGTAAGATACTGTAACTCTATTTACATAATTAGATACTCTAAAGTCTAAATTACTTGTAGGCTTAAGATAACTTTAAGATTTCTAGCAACAGGAGAAACATATAGATCTCTAATGTATAGCTGTAGAATACATGAATCCACAATTTCACTTTTTGTACCAGAAGTTTGTAGGGCACTCATCAAAATGCTTTACAAGGATTATTTAAAGGTAAAAACAATGCTAAATTTATTTAGAATATAATACTAATTACGTATTTAGATATGTAAATGTTGGTGTTAATGGACGGGTATTTAACCAAAGTGTGCTGGGCATATACTTAAGAGAAAATAAATTAAATTTACCTCTACCCGAAACACTTCCAGGACAAATAGCTGAAACTCCTTATGTCATAATTGCTGATGATGCATTCCCTAGTTTAAATAACCTAGTGAAACCTTATTCTGGACATAATTTATCGTACAAATAACGGGTATTTAGTTACAGATTGTCAAGGGCTAGACGAATAGTAGAGAGTGCTTTTGGCATTTTAGCCAATCGCTTTCGAGTCTTATTAAATCCCATTAATTTATGTTCAACAAAAGTTAAAATCATAACATGGACTTGTGTTTTATTACACAATTTTCTTGCTATAGAAAATAAAAATATATATGTTGATAGAGACAGAGACAAGAATAATTGTGAGTTACGTACAATAGAACGACAAACAGGAAATAGATCAACAACATCAGCTCTTCAAGTTACGGATAACTTTAAGGAATTCTTTAATTCGTCTTTAGGAAGCGTTTCATGGCAAGAAGACTGTGTGAATAAAGGGAACTACTGAATTTTTAGTTTTTTTTTTACTGTTACTATGTATTTTTAAGAACTTCTCAATTTGTAAATAAACAGTAACAAATTTGGGAGCTTTATACGAGGTGGCGCAAGATTAAGTACCTTATGGAATGTTGCTATTATTTTGTTTGTAGTTGACATCTGTAAATTTTTTTATCAATTGACTCCTTGAGAACGCACTGAAATCATTAAAATTTTTTATCTAAATAATTTGTCGATAGTCCCCAACAAATCGGGGACTTAATTTTGCGTTGCCTTAGAAAACAAAAATAAAATACTAGATATACTTTTTACATTTTTTTATTGCTTCGTACAAACATTTTGCAATATTTTCTTCTGTCTCAATTCTTACATCGTAATCTGTAATTTGTCTTAATTTTGCTATAATAACATTTGCCAGGGCGGCATCGTCCTCATTAACGACAGTCTGATTAGTTTTCGGTTCGGCTAATGTTTTATTTATTACCTGCAAAACACTGGTCGCTTCTTTTATTATATTTTCATTATCCGATAATTGACATCTTTTCTTTTTTGGAGCCGCTCGTGACTGCCTGCTATAAACAGATTCAACAACAGCCTCGGACTCGCTTGATCTCGACACTGTACCATCATCAGAAACGATATATTCTATATTTTCCTAAAATTCATAAAGATTCTTAATTTATAAAATTGTATGTTCATATGAACTTTTCTTCATGCATATCATTAAGGAACGCTGTATATACAGGTTGATCCTGTTATGTGCAAAAAATTTGAGGATAAATTATTTAAACGATTTTAATATATTTTTATATATATTTAAGCACCACTGGAGGAGTTTCAGAGCCAGGGTAGGGTGCACCAGGTGTCTGTGGGGTGTTCGTCGGTGCTATATTTAAATTCAGCGAGCCAAAAAACCCCCAGTAACGATTTTTGATTGGTCTTTTTCAATTGTGTTGAAACCCCTCGGGGATGACGTTCAGAGCCAGGGTAGGGCGCACCAGGTGTTCGTCGGTGCCATATTTGAATTTAGCGAGCCAAAAAAACCCCAGTAACGATTTTTGGTTGGTCTTTTTCAATTGTATTGAAACCCCTCGTGGATGACGTTTAGAGCCAGGTTGGGGCCCACCAGATGTCCGTGGGGTGTTCGCCGATGGTATATTCGAATTCAGCGACCCAAAAAACCCCCGGGTGCCCAGTTTCTCTCCTCTCTCGCATAAAGTTCGGGATAGTTCCTGGAGATGACGTTCGTCGGCTTTCCTGAGCTCCAGGTGTTCGGGGGGTCAATTAGATCATCATAATCATGATCAGCGACCTCGAAAACCCCCGGGTACCCGACTTGAGCCAATTCTGACTCTTATTTACGAAGTTATTAAATTTGCCAAAAGGCCTCTCAAAAGATGCATTTTTTGCATGCATTTTTGGCTGCAGCAATGCAACTTCCGGTTTGTAATAGGTACACAGTAGGTACGAATGATATAAATAATTTTTGCAAGCGAATGCAAAAAACCGCATTCCGATACGTCCTATCCTAAAAGATTTCCTATCATAATGCTTCATTGCCTCGACTAACTACTCTAGCTCCTTGTCCAAAAAAATTGACATTCAGTTAGTTCCATAGTTGAGCCTTGGTAAATAACAAAATCGTACAAAAGTCCACTTCTACCACATAATGCAAACAGTTTCACGCTCCACGGAGATGGCTTACCTTTGATATATTGTTTTACATTGAATTGTCCCTTCAATGGTATTATTTGCTCGTCAATGCAAATACTGGCTTCTAAGTGCAATTCATTACATTTTGATTTGATGGCATTGTACAATAGCCTAATTTTCCAGAAGCGATCCTTATTATTATTATCCTTTTGTGAATTGTCCACAAAATGTAAACACTGACGCAATTTGAAAAATCCATTTACATTCATATGCTGATTTATTATTGAAATTCCTAATTTCGGATCCCAGTAGAGCCTGACCCGTGGATAATGTAAGTTACCCATCATAATATGTATGCCAATCATGATTTTATTTCAGCAACATTTGTTGAAGGAAAGTTGGGCATATTATTCTGCACAGCATACAGATTTGTCATATTTACCATTTCATCTATAAGATTGCTTGTAAAATATTCGGCGAAATATGTTACGGGACTGGCTGATACCAGCGGCATTTCATATTGGATATTTGTTCTCCATGTAATGTCTTCTTTGGTTGAAAGTTTATGTTGCAAGCAATAATTTTTAAGTTTGGCTTTAGAAACGACAGGAAGTGGTTGAACATTATTGATGGGGTTCTCATTTTCCTTTTCTTCGCCATCTAGGAGTTCCTCCTGCACTTGATCATTTTTGCATTGACCTAAAATACATCATAAAAGTCATATTCGTTCAATGTTATTACTTCCTACTATTACCAGCAACAATTCTTTCTTCCTCAAAATTTTCATCGTCATCACTCAGTGCTTCAATATTTGACAAATTTTCAATTATTTGTAACAGTTCATCCTCAGTCAGAGGCCTCCTTCTATCCATTATTATATTTTATCAAATATTTCTCCGAAAGTTTCTAGAAGAAAGTGTAGCATTATAAATTGTTGCGACACGATGTTCGTTAAAACGAACGAAAATTAGCACAGGAATTTTGCTAAATGATAGCTGAATTAAAATATTTTAGTGATATCCATATAAAACTACATACATAAATTAATTGTTCAAAAGTAATTTTATTTGCTTTTATAATTTACCTGTATTATCATAAAAATCGACGAAAGTACACACGTCTGACATAAACATAGAATCGGCAATGCGCGCTCTACAATTTAGTTTGTGTAGTTCCACTGCTTGGTAACAGGTGGCGGTACATGGTGAAACACATTCATACATAAGTTTGTTTTAGAGCACAGCATGATTCCATGGCGCAAAAGCTAAAGATAACCATATTTAACCCATATAAATTCTATGTTCGTTTAAATAAACACAGTGACTGAAAGGGTTAAGAAATGCAACTTTATATCGACTGAAATCCACACTTTATAGTCAACCTTTACTGAACTTAGGTGCAAAAATGTTACCTAACCAATGTTATTTTAATAATATTTATAGATTACCCAACTACAGGTAATTTTATTCTCTAATACAAAAAAATATTAATCCAATTGTTAAATCTTGTCCAATAGACAATTTTCCAATAAATAATAATCCAATAATTTAAGTTTAACTAGTTAATATGCCAAAAAATATTATTTCATACTCCACAAACCAAACAAAGCATATAATTAAGCAGGACAAATATTGCAAGAAATGTAAGGGATAAATATAGGATACGACCTTAATACTTGTTGATGCGCTGCGAAATCGCCTCAATCTTTTGTCCTGGCTGGGTTCAGTTTTTTCCTTTTTTGTCCCACACTCGTGACGTCTCGTCTGGATACCCTTTTTCCAAATTTTTCTTATTTTTCTAACATCCGGTTCGAAGGACCATATGTTGTGGTAATTTTTCTCTTAAAAACTTCCTTAGAAGTGTTAATCCAACTTCTAGTAAAACAACAGTTTAGCTTTACTATTTAATAAATAAATTCACTTCACTATTTCTAGTGCAGACAATATTAATGTAATATTTTTTATATACAATTTAATATATACTAATAATTGTTGGCGGGAGTATGGAGTATGCTTCTCCAAATACTTAAACAGACTAATCTTAAAAAGAACCAAAAATAGAGATGAACCATATTCCACCCATATTCTACTACTACAGGGAGGCTCGTTAAATACCTAGAAACCCAACAAGTACGTGAGATCATATATGTTGTCCTGTCTAACATCACTGTCTTCGTCATCATCCACTGTAAACAATGATAATAATAATAAAATATTACGAATTTATAAAAAAAAACCAACTTACTTTCTTCTTCATACTCCGTATTGTGATCACTGTCTATATGAAATTCGTCGTCACATTCATCTTCGTCACTCATATCACTCGGACATTCATCAAACCACTTTAACAATTGTTCTTCGTAATTAGGATCCGAGAGTTTCACCAAATGAGTCATCAAACCACTTTAACAATAATTGTTCTTCGTAATTAGGATTCGAGAGTTTCACCAATTAGATGTACTACACTGTGGATCCATAGTCAATTATCGTTTATTCGTTAGAAACTAACCCAACGTCTGCCTGACGGCTTTCGAGTTTTAGACGCACCTATTTACCTATCCTTAATATTTTGCAAACTAAACCCTCCACTGTCGTAGTTCTTGGTATACGGGTTCAATCCTAAACGACCCTAAAGTTTATAGAAGGACATGGGTCAATATTGTGTAGGAGGAGTCATTTCACATATGGCGTGACACTGTCCCGTCTCTGAGACGTAGTATTAGTGGTTAAGGGTTAACAATAATATGTTACTAACTGATTTTGATATTATTTGTCTCACTAAAATGTGGTTTTCTAATGATATCGATAGTTCTGAATATTTTCCATTAAATTATATTGTATTACGATGTGATAGAAAATTTGACGTTGTTAACAGACCTTGTGGTGATGGTGTTTTAATTGCTTAAAAGAATATGTACAAATTTATAAAACTAGATTTATCTTATTTAACTTCTGTTCTTCCCAGCATAGATATTGTAGGTGGGAAATGTATTTTCAATTCTTATTCTATTTTTATTTACACATTGTACATTCCACCTTACATATCTTTAGCTGATTTAGAACAATTTTTAGATCTATTCGATAATCCCCAGGTAGCGAACCCACGTTGTAATGATGTGTTTTTCTAGGCATACTTTACGTTTATATGACTATAAACATGACATAATAAATGTTTGAATGATGTCACAAGTAAAGTGACGCCAGTTAAGTACGTTAAAAAGATGTATTTTTAAAAAGTAATAAAACGTAAAAGTGGCGTATTTTGGAGTTCTAGGGTTTCTTTGACTCAAATGGATAAAAATATAATGACTTGTAGTGTAAAAATTCATCAAAACAGAAAAAGTACAATTACAATGTAAAAAGTGTATTCATGAAGATTAACTACTGCCTTGGTGGGTGGAGGATTATCATCAATTTTTCATTATCACTACTATCCGAGGGGTGATTTACCCATAAAAAAAATGTACACCTACTTCGAATTTCTCAAAGTACACCTCACTTGTTTAAATACTTCGAGTACTTCCGAAGTATTTCTAGTACTTCCGAGATGCTTCGAAAACTTCAACTACTACTACTCCTACTTTAAGTCTCAAATGTAAGTGCTTTGTAGCTAATTAGAGTAGTTAGGAAATTAATAAATTACTTCTGAACATTTCTTAGTTTATTATTCGGTTTAGTATTATTTATTGTCAGTCAGTCATTTAGATTTAAAATACCAATGTTGCATTATTAATGACAATAAATTTTTCATATTAAAATTGGTATTTCCTGATGATGGCTGAAAAGCCGAAAGTAGTTGGACAGAAAGTAAAACTTATACAGAAATAAAAAAGACTTGAAGAATTTGGTGATTTTCTTATAAAAATTTCTGTATTAAATGGATTTTCATATTTGTTTGAAATAAAGTAAGAAAATAAAGTCATGGTTACAGCATTTAAAAACTGGTTAAAACTTAAAACTTTATTAAAAAAACATACATTTGGTTACACAGCTAATTGTCTAATTTCCTTTAGTTTTTTTTTCTATCCGATTTTCATCAAATTTTATTATAAAAAAGGACCATACCCAGTCAGATTATAGGACTGTAAAAATGAATTGTACATTGACAGCTTGGATATCGTTTTTGTGTGGCCACACGAATCTATCTAGGTCCCTTGTTAAAAAATTTATTTGTACAATATTTGTTGAAATTTTTCTTATTATCCGTTCAACGTACCATGAACAAGACGTCTTTTGTCCCTCTCTGTAGTAAGTGGCATAATATTCTTCAATTTCAATTTTTTTTTTCTACTGTGTTGTCCGGTACTACATTTAATGATAAATCTGTGGATAAATTTTCCTCTTCCAAGTCATCCAGGCTATCGTCAGCCATTTTAACATTATAGGTACTCTCCATCTTTTAAAAAAGTACTATTTTAGTATCCTAGTAAATTAATTAAGCCAGACACCTCAGATAGATATTGTTGGCACATTACATACTAACTATTTATTATAAACGAGATCATAAATTATATTTAACATTCGATTCTACATTATAATTTTTAGAATTCAATATTTTCATAGATTTACTTAAATTTATTGTTATTGTTTAGGTTTTCATCTTGATTTTCGTATACATACATACTATATGCAATTTTTATTTATTTATTTTGACAAAAAGAAAATTTTCATCAAGTAAACGGCAACTATCAATTTTTTTAACAATTTTTATTGTTGTTCTAATATGCAGGCAATACTTAAAATTTTATAAAGTTGTAAAATTCATGATAAATTCTAATTTGTAACAATTAACATCTATGCATTGAAACAATTACAACAAAACCAAACCGATCATTATTAGAATGTCTGGTATAACTTAGTGAAGGATAATATTCACAAAAATCAAACTAAATACGAAATAAAGCCATAAAAGAAGAACGCCTATCATTCATTTGTATTAATACCCATGTTAAAAATATTTTGACATTCTTGTATAACTATAATCTATATAATAATAGTAATAATATAAAAAATAATAATACATGACAGGCCATGGGAAATTTGTCAGTTACGGACAACAAAAAATTGCTTAGTATATCTATAATGTACCTGTATCAGCTACTTAGTATTTCATTGACTAATTGAATCACTCGTTTCAAAAACAACATATGTCACTAAAATGCAATTTTACAGGGAGAAGCAAAAAACTGGATAATTTATTAAAATTAATAAATTAAATAACCAAACAAATATCTCCTTCTTCTACAATATTTGTTGTTGGCCATGGCAAGATTTCTTGATAAAATGGCTTATACTCATCAAGAATGCTGGGCTGCACTTGTCGAATATTTTTTTGGGGTTTATTGGAATATAATTATTTGGATATTCCTGTTGTGTCGGTGGAAATGCAATGGCATGATTCGATGTATTTCTTAGTAAACTAAACGTGTAATATTTGATAGTGATAGTGATTAACGATTAATGTTGTTTTTTCCACGAACATAGGATATGACCTTGCATTATTTATGTAAGGGTAAATGGTGTCTTTTTTATTTGGAACGTGTGCCTTCTAATGAAGATTTGCTTCATGGTAAAAAGTGAATTTCGTAAAAAAGTGACTTCTGTTGTATTTGAAACGAGCAATTCAATTGGAGCCGCTTAAGCCTGTGTAGTATTTCCAGCATGTTAAAGTTTACAATAGTTGAAAATATGCTAGTTAAGGAACGTATAGCTCTGAAAGTTTTCTCACATGGCTGACTACTCATAATCCATGGTAAAAAAATCATCTTCATTATTTTTCTTTAATTTAATTATAAGTCTAATTAGATTATGAGCGTTAATTTCAATACATGTAATTCGCTTGTTCTTGTAACCGATGTCTCCAAAGCCGAAGTATGAAAACTACATACCAGATATTAAAAACTTTCTTCAACAGAGACAAGGACTTGTCCAAAAAGCAGTCGAGCATATACTGGATTAATGTTAAATATAGAATCCTACTTTTACTATCAAAATTATGAGTTTCTAGAAGATTTATCACTGATGGGGCCACAATTTTTTCCACGACTTCAAAGTTTATTTTATCTTTAGAATTGAAGTTGTTAGCAGTTAAATGATGTTGATCCTAGGGCTAGGTTTCACATAAAGAATGTAAATGCTGAGGCAAAATTACGAAATCTCCAGCAGGTAAAATAATGCTTGGTTTGACTAATCTGTTTTTCAATTTTGTACCTATATGTACTCTGTCTTGAAAATATATAGGTTGATCTATGCAATCTTCTGATACAAAGTCGGTACAGGACCAGTCACAATTAATTTGTACAAACGCAAGTCCCCATCTGATGCAAATCCCAATATCTCTATTCCATGCAACTGGGCCAAAGCCTGCATTTCCTTCCATCGATTTAAAATATCTGAATGTGTAAATTTATTTGAACTATTAAGACAAAACAATGTACACTTTTGACTTCAAGTATCCCCATAAAAAATAGTCAAGAGGTGTAAGATCTGGCGATCTTGCAGGTCATTCTATCGAAAAACTAAACTTGATAACGTATTTGCTTTATTTTAATTGATTTACGTACGCATATATGGGTAAATTTACATATATTGTGGGTTACTTTGCCCATAGAAAATGTTTTAAAAAATAATTTTCGAGGGTAACTCAACATTTTTTACACCAAAATACTATTTTAGGAACATGTAAAATAAATTTATTTAACAGCATACATTAAAAATATATACATTAAAATTTTACAAGTCACTTTAAGTCTTGTTGTTTACAAATCAGTCTTCTCTGATAATAATAAATACCTATAAACTTAGTTTGATACAAGGAAACATAAAATATTCTTTAATAAACAACAATATACGAAAAAAATAAAATACATTTCTCAAAAATAAATAAAATCAGGTACACTTCTAGGTACATAACAGGTATATTCTCACAACTTTCTACTTATTTCCTATCTACTGAATATTGAAGCTAGGGTTGAAATCTTTGAACATATATTCCCCTCTTCTGCTTATATTGGGACTCGTTAAGACTTGTTTAACACTTGAAGTGTTTAGCAAAGATGTGTCATCGTCTTTAGGAGATATAAAGCCACTTGCACTTCTTTTCATAAATTTTATAAAAATGGTGTCTCCCTCATTTTCCAAAACAATTGCAATATATAAATATTTCTGTATTTTCTTTCCCATTAATTCCACAACTACATAAGATCCTTCTTTGAGTTGTCTTTCTGTATTTGTATCTGTGCCTTTTACACTTGCTTCGACATTCTTATTTTTCTTGTTTGAATCACTGTCTTCATCTTCATTAATATCGATGTCCTCATGATCACTCTCATCTGATGTTTCTCCTGATTGACTGTTTGTTGTTGAAGGTTTCTGAAGATCTTCTGCTGAAACTGAGGCACCTGGTTCAATACTTAACATTTTCTTCTTTCTTTTTGCGATAGTTTTTTCATTTGGTTCTCTTTGGGATTTTAACATGTTTACCAGTGAATCATAGATTGCCTTTGACACCCTCTCCTTCCTTTCATTTGGCATTTTTCTCAGAACTGCATCTGGAGAAAAGGGATAGATCCCAGTGGCCCTGAAACCACTCTTTATATTTTCCTTAGAATTAATTTTTGTTTGTTTGATTAACCTATTCAAAAGACAGGGGAATATAGATTTTTCCACGCAGTTCTGTGTAGGATATTTCATTTTGACTTCCTGTAGAATGCGACGCCAAATTCTTTTCAATGGGCCAAAGAAACCTACATCAAGAGATTGGGTGATGTGCGTCGAGTTTGGCGGTAGAAAAACAAAACGAATGTTGTTTCTTTCGCAGGCAGTCAGTACTTCTCTTTAAATGAGAGGATAAATTGTCCCCTATTATTACTTTTGTACCCTCTAACCTTCTTGCCCAGGGAATCGCTATTTTGTTAAACCAGTCAACAAAAGTGGCGGCATCAAACCAACCACTTTTTGTTCTATTGTATAAGGTCTTATCTGGACCTCCTTCTACCCAGGAATTATAGAGTCTTTCTGCCTTGTAAACAACATAACAAGGCAACATTTCGCCACTTGCTGTAACAGAGAACATAATTGAAATAGCACTCTTAGTGCTATTCATTCGTCGTTCTGGATATTTTGTGCCTCGGAAGAAGATGCACTTGGTTGTCCCTGCATAAATAAAAATGACTGGTAGGTAACAACATAAATTTATCTGAAGATAAATATCTAGCCTAGGTATCTATCTAGTATGTACCTTGTGGAATGGCACTTACCTGGATTGTCGCTTAAATTTGTCTCATCGTAATTTAAGATGTGTGTAGGAGGAACTCCTTCAAGTGTTCTTTCTAAATTTTGAAAATACATTTCAAATTCTTTGGTCGTTTTTTCAGCGCGACATCTTTTAATATTTTGGCAATGCCTCTTGGTGAGTTTATTTTTATGCCTAGTTAAAAAAGAAGAGACCCATTCTCGGCCTGGCAGATTATCTTTGAAGCAACTTAATGAGACTCCAGTTTCATCTAGATAATTTTTAACCAACATTCTTAAGTCCAATTTTCTCATGGGGCTGCCAAATTCTGCACTCGCAATAAGTACATCGACTAGGTGCCTTTCTTCTATTTCAGAAAGGCACTTTGGTCTGCCCACATCTGCACTGTGTCTATTTTGTAACTTATTTAACAAAGTTCTACGGGGGATTTTAAACCGACATTCAGCAGTTCTACTACTCATACCACTTCTCATTTCTTGTAAAGCAGTTTGAAGGGTATCATCGCCATAGTCCCTATATCGGCGGGCTTCTAGTTTTCTTTTATATTTACCCATGGCTAAAACAATAAAACTGATGAATAATTAATGTGAACCATGAAACAACTCCGTTTTATTTGCATTCATGCTTTTTATAAATTGCTAAAAATGTACTGCCAACATTGTTCACAAAATTTTCGCCTTAAGAACCACAAACCATAAGAAACAACTTAAAATTGTTTATGCCTTTAAGCTAGTAAAAGGTACGTGCAACTGTAACCGAGATTTGATAAAAATGCATTAAACAAGAATGTCATACCAAACCTTACAACTTAACGTATAAAACAGAGTAAAAATGTTGAAATCTTACCTGACTCACAGGAGTTGTACGCAGTATCCCTGATGAATGCTGACTGCCGATAAATATAAGGTTATGTTTGCACTTTTCACAATATTACAGAACGTTTCAAGTGTTGCCAATGTGTAGTAACAAAATTATAAAATTAATGTGTCATCCGGGCAAAGTATGGCAAAAAGGGCAAAGTATGACGTTTGTACCGTACTATAATAAATTATTACTACTGTATCTTTTAATTAGGAGTTCTATTCCATTTTTTGCTATAATATACAAAAAATTACAACCCATGAAAGTAGGTTTTAAAAAATGATAAGTTATGTTTGTGAAGATTCTAATTCTACGAAAACTTAATGAGCATACACATAAAAATATTTTTTAATGATTTTTACTTTTATAAACTGCAGAATATGAAAAGTTTTTAGTAATTAAAGTGAAAAAGGGCATACCCAATGCCCTATAATATTATTAAGCTAGTACTCAAAGGTAGGAAATAATAAGTCCCATCTAAGTATCAGCAGAAAAAGTCGTAAGTCCTATTTCAATTTTATATCGACTTTTTTTACAAACTGCACATAAAATTTAAATTATTCTTACATAAAATTATTAGAATATACTTACCAAAACAAATAAGGAACACTGTTTCTATTTAAAATAACATTAAAACTTAGAAACATGTAATAATAGGTGTTTTAACAGCTCAACTGGTTAACTGATGGACTTCTGTTAATTTCTTGGGCCAATTTGGCGACAGTGGACTAACGGTGTTTTCTAAAAGGTGATTTTAAAATACAGAACGCTGTTTGTTTATTACAGGATGTCGTCAGTGGGTAGGTTTGATAAATATAAATCAGATGGCGGTAAAATTTTAATTTGGTTAAAATGTGGACTTACAACAGTTGCGAATTAGAGTAACGATATCTGATAATGAAAGATGCTGTACTAAGTTTTTTGGTCACGAAGTCAATATGTGGTTCTCAAGTTAATTTGCTATCTATGAAAATACCCAGACAGGTACAGTGAATTTACACACTGTACTGACTGACCTTCCATTCGTATCAAAGGTGAGATATCCTGAATAACATTCCTTGGCACAAACAACATAGAGAATGTCTTGAAGCCATTCAGTGCACCATTCCTGCATCTGGTCGACAGCTTTATTTGCCTTATTCACTACCTCCTCAAAATCACTTCTAGGATGTGATACCAAATTCATAGTGTCATCGGCATACATAATAACTTTATTAGGGATGGAACAAAACCCCGGCATATCGTTACTAAACACTATAAACAATAGAGGACCCAAAATTGAACCTTGACGGACCCCAACCGTCACAGCCATTTTTTATTACTGTCTATTAATATTTTACTTTGTATTTTATAGACTTTTACTTCCCTACTGTCTGTAAACTCTTCTAAATTGTCATACGGTACTTTTAGCACTACACTTTGTCCTTCTGTTGATAATAACTTCAGTTTTTCACAAGTTGGTCTTCCTAATAGGTTTTCATTGGCATCTACGAACATGTCCAGATGACTTATTCTTCCTTTAAACAATACTGGTATATTGGTGCAACCTAAAACTTATAGCTGTCGGGCTCCACCTTTTCCTGGACCAAATAACTTGCACAATGTTTTCTCAAATTGTATTTCGTTTAAACTTTTAAAATCATTCTCTGACATAATACTTTCGTCAGCCCCTGTATCTATTTTAAAATTCAGTATCTGTTTACCCACTTGTAGTTTCATTATTAATGGAGGACACTGTTTTGTTACTTGACTAATAGTAACTTCCCCTGCAAAGGTAAATTTGACCCTTCGTAGCACATAGTAGTTACTGAAAGCTTCTTTAAACTCTTCGTAAGTTTTATAGCTATTTTCTTTGAGGCCAAGAATGTCCAGCAATTTGTTAACTTCTAGCCCCATGTGCAAAAGTGAATTGTTGATTTGCACTGGTTCTGTTGTTTGACTCAACCTTATTGCAGCTCTGTATTTCTCGTAATGGCTCAACCAACTTTACAAGTCTTCTTTTTACTAAACTTTTCAGGTAATGGAATGTGCGCTTGTAGGTTCGTTTTTGGCACTGCTTTCTCCATTAGTACTAGTTCCAAGTATTTGCATTTGAGCCATAGATTATACAGATTTAGATATGAATCTCCCATTGTTACCAATGCGACGCGGACAGCGCCGTCTCCCGAGATGTAGTGGAACTACCCACTTAATATTTATTAATTAGTATAAGTTTTATGGTATTTATTACACTTTACTAATGTCCTTTTGTAACTCGAAAACAAAAAAACTGATATCTGATATAAAATTACTGTCTACAACGTTTATTTAGTTTTACTTAAATTAAACAATTTTGGAGCTGCGTCATTATTGCAGCAAGATCCTCAATTAAGAGCTGCAAATGTATGAACAATTTCTTAATCTTACAGACTGTTAACTGAGTAAGTGCCCGTCTTAAATGCAGTGGCAATTCGAACGCATCTTTTACACAAGTATTAAATTCTGGTGCGATAAAATTGACAATTCTTTACAATGCCCCTACATAACTTATTTAACAATTAAATGATTGATAGTTTATGTTCAACAAGATTTTGATGGACGAGCTGTAGCAAGAAGTTATGCAAATATTCATCGTAATCGTAGACAGACTAGTCGGACATGTCGACGGAGAAAAGATTGTGGGTAGAACGATATAACTGAATGAGATCACCTCTTTTTCGTCTCTCGGAGAGGAATGGAAGTTTCAACAGACGTAGACGGTCTTCATATGATAAATTTTGATACGCTGGAATCATCTTTGTAGCATTTCTTTGAACTTTTTCCAATGCCATAATGTCTTTAACTAGATATGGACACCAAACTGATATACCATACTCTAGACGAGGCCGAATATATGTTTTATAAAGGCGAAGGAACAAAGGAGGGTTAGGATTTTGAAAACATTTCCTTAGCAAGTACATTTGTGTGTTAGCTCCACACATGAAGTTTGCTCTGACCAACTCAATTTGGAATTAATTACAATACCCAAATCACATTGCTTTTCCACTGCTGTTATTAAGCCAGATGACAGACGATAAGAGAAATGCGGATTGTTATGACCGATATGAAGAACAGTACATTTATCTACATTCAGTGGTAAGGACCATATAGTACACCAAGTATTAATTTTCATTAGATCAGCCTGTAGAACAGTATGATCCGAGATGGGATTTCCATAGAGCTTGCTATCGTCTGCATAGAATATGTGTTGGGCATTAATTATGTTATGAATGTCAGCAATGTAAATAAGGAAAAAATTGGTCCCAACACAGATCCTTGCGGCACTCCTGAAAGAACGTTGTACCAGTTTGAGAAAGAGCAGTTTACTCTAACCCTGAATTTTCTGTTGGTCAGAAATGCACCTATCCATTCAAGTAGTCAACCACGAATTCCACAATACACTAGCTTCAAAAGAAGCTGCAGTTTAGGTACTCGATCAAATGCTTTGGAAAAATCAAGGTATATAATGTCAATGGGCTGATGAGCGTCAAGCAGCTGAGTCCAGACATTTAATGATTGTAATAGATTAGTGACAGTCGATCGTCCAGGAACAAAACCATGTTGAACTTGCGGAATTATATTGTTTTCAAGTAGGAAAGGGAGCAAAGCCTGCACAATTATTCTCTCCATAATTTTGGAGCATATGCACATCAAACTAATCGGTCGATAATTTGTTGGGTCTAACTTATTGCCAGTCTTGTAAATTGAAGTGACAGATGCAGATAGCCACTGAGAGGGCAGTTTATGCTGTTGAAAAGAGGTTTGCATAAAAAGTGAGAGAGGTTTAGCCAACTCCCGAACACATTTCTTTAAAATGGGAACAGTAATTTCATCAGGACCTGGCGAAGAATCTAACTTAAGTTTATTTATCTGTTCAATAACTAAATCTTCAGTAAATAAAATATTTTCAATGGCGAAATTACTATACCGTATATTGGGCTGAGGAAATGTTGCATCCCTAGTGAACGATTTTTGAAAAATGGTGGCTAAGGTTTCAGCTGCATTGAAATCGTTATCACATGTGACGCCATCAAGTCCTCGAATAATGGGAGTGGATACTTTAGATGAAAGTAGATTTCTTGTGTATTTAAACAGCGCTTTCGGTCCTTTAGATATTAATGAGTTCTGATATTTTAATTTCGCCGCGTTTAAATCTCTAATGAGACTCCTTGAAAAATTTCGATGGATAATAAAGTCTTCTGTATGGCCTGAAGTTCTGAATTTTCTCCAGAGTTGCCATTTTCTTTTGGAGCGGGAAATAAATTCAGAAGTGATCCACGGTTTTTTAGCATTAACTGTGTAAGACACTTCACTGGAGGTATCGCGCGCATTGTCTGTAATAGTTTTAGAAAAGAAGTCCCACTTGGATTCAATATCCATATCAGTGTTAAGGATATCCCAGTCAACAGTTGAAAGGCGGTTAGCAAGCTGCGTGTAGTTAACACGTCTCATGACCTTTGTAATATTCCTAGGTTGTGTATAAATAGCTACTTGAAGCAAACATGTAATTACAGCATGATCTGAGCAACCAATAGGAGCATTATAATTAACATTACAAAGAAGGTGGAAATCATTAGTAAGTATAAGGTCAAGAAGTGAGGGTAACTGATTATGTCCAAAACGCGTCGGTTCTGACACAAGTTGATGAAAATTACTGTGCAAAATAAAATCGGCAAAGAGATTGGCTCTCTTTAAAGATGGTCGATCTGCACGATAAATTGTGTAACCAGGTATTTTTATTAGGGAATCGGGAATAGTTTCGTTAAGCCATGTTTCGCTTATTAGAATACAATCAGGAGAGTTTTGATGGGCGTATATCAACAAATTATTAAACTTAACTATGACAGAGTCTATGTATGGCCTACACCCTGCATTAGTCAAAAAGTAGAAAATTAAAAAATCATGAAAATAAAAAAATAACTTGTCGACTAATAATATTAGTCAACAGTATTATATATTTAAAATGAAATCTCATTTAGATTCACATATTTGACAATTAAAATACAATTGGTACTAGTCAACTTTTTTATTTGCTTATTAACATATAAATAATATATTTTTATTACCCAATATGCTACAGGAATATATAGGGCAAAATAATAAATAATGCAAAATCAATTAATAACAAAATCATACAGGATAAAATGGACAAGAGGGAAAGAGGAAACATTTTTATTAATTTTTTAGAGAATAAAACAATAAAATACCGGAAAAAGGGTATTAAGTCATTCTATTCTGATGTAGTATCCTGACAAATAATATTATTTTTACAAATTTCACATTCCTTAATAATTTTTAAATGTTTTGAAATGAAACCCGCGACATATCCTAAACTAATTTTATCAACGTATGTCCAAGGTTTCATTTCAACATGTACATTTTTCAAAATCGTTAATGTCTCATCATTTATGGTTTCCTCAGAAACACCTTGGGTTACAAAATATTTTACATTCTGAATTAAATTGACATTATTATATTATGGAGTGTTTAGATATTAAATTACTAACAAATAAAGTTTTAAAATAATTTTTAAATAATGAGGCATCAGGATTTCTATTGCGACCCCCATGTTGCCGCAACTGCCCAAAGAAGTTTTCAACTGGGTCTTGATTAATTTCGCGGGGGCAAAAGTAATTTATATCAAAATTTTTCGAATGCCCTGACAAGTACGTTAAACCACTCAATGTTATTCTCCAATTTTTTAGCGATGGTGGATATGTTTTACATCCATTTGCATCTATAAAAATCATATTGGATAAGTCTTGCCTGGTTTGACTCCAATACTGTATGTGGCCTGAAGTATTTGATACAGCATATTTGAATTTTTTTCCTCCACTCTCATACCGGGTAGCGCCATTCACACTATCAAAGAGTGTATCGAAAAATTTTAATAATTTGGCTGTCTGTCCAGATTCTGGGTCTTGAGCGATTCCTAAAAAATATATATTCTAAAATTTACAAATTATAAAAAGTTTAAATCCAAATACATTATTAGTATATTAGAAATTTTATGTTTATCATGTTAAATAACTCAAATTAATATGTACCTTTTCTGCACATCAGTGCCATTACTGAAGCCATTGAATGGCTTAAAACTTGGGCTGCAACAGAGACTTTCATTTCTGATACTCAAATTCATTTCAAAACTTGTCTCTTCTAATACCAATATGTGAGCAAAATGTCTACTCAAGGCATCAGCATGCCGCATTCTGGCACTATCACGATGCTCTAATGTGTATTCATAATTTTGTAAGATTAGGGACCAACGCATGATTTTAGGATTTATCTCTTTCTTTTTCAAGGCTAAATTTAGACTATTACAATCGGTTACGATTTTAAAGGGTACACCATGTAAATAAATTCGAAATCAGTTGAGACTATTAACAACGGCTAGCATTTCTAATTCAAAACTGTGTAATTTAAACTCCGCTTCGGTAGTGCGTCTACTGAAATAGAACACAGGATGGAATAAATTATCTTGTTGTTTTTCAACAATATGCCACTATACCCATGTGAGCTCGCATTGCAATGAAGTTGTGTTTCAGCGGAAGTTGAGTATAAAGTTAACACAGGGGATACTACAAGAGCATTTTTAATTTTTTCAAAACTTTGAAGTTGTTCAGGGCCAAATATAAAAACAGCATTTTTCTTTAAGAGGTCATAAAGTGGACGGGCTAATTTCGCAAAATTATTGACAAATCTACGAAAAAATGATGCTAAACCGATGAAAGTGTGTAACTCTTTCCTATTACGTGGTATAGGGAAATTCTTAACATAGTTAATATGCCCTTTGCTAGGTCTTATACTATCACCGTCAATGATATAACCTAAGTAAGTTATTCGTGTATTTAAAAAGGAACATTTATCTATCCTCAAATTAAGTTTATTCTCAACAAGGTGATTTAAAACCATTTTTAATACTTCTAAGTTCTCGTCAACAGTCTCGGATGCTATCATGATATCATCGATATAAATAGACACTTTGTCCTGATCTATCAAGTCTTTAAAAATTTAATTTATATACCGTGTGAATACAGAGGGACTGTTTTTAAATCCAAAGGGAGCTTTTAAAAATTCATACTGTCCTGTGGTTGTTACGAAAGAAGTATATTTTACTGAATCGGGTTCCAAGTCAATGTGGTAAAAAGCACTTTTAAGATCTAATACTGTAAAGTACCTCTTGTCTCGAAGCTTGTCAATCAAATCGTCAGTTAGGGGAAGTGGATAATTATCGCGCAAGCAAATTTTATTCAAATGTCGGAAATTGACACATAACCGGTATTCACCAGTTTTCTTTTTGGTGAGCACAATAGGGGAACTATATTCTGAATCGCTTTTATGTATGACACCGTTTTTCTGTAATTCTGCAACCAAATTTTCACATGCCTTATTTTCCACATATGATAAACGTCTCGGTCTAAAATAAAATGGTGAATGCCCTGGTTGTACGGAAATCTTCATTTTATATTTAGTATTAGGCTGTAATGGCCGGATGGGAATGACGTAATGTTGATTAAATATTTCATAAAGTTTCGGCTGACAAGTGGTAACACATCGTGACAAACATTGAGGTAGGTTTAAATCATTCTCATCACTATAATGAATGTTCAAGATAGCTAAGGTTTCATTATTGAGAGATTTCCGGGTGGTAAGGTAATCAATACACAATTTGGTGTAAAAATATATTTTTCTTAGGTAGGTACAATATTTTCTCTACCAAAGTTCTCATCGAACGCCGTACATCGATATTTATCAGATTGTTTCGTACAAAAAAAAGTAACAAAAAATGTTTGCTATCATGAGCTGTAAAATATATACAAGGCATTTAAAACTATCTTATTTTACTAAAATACATAACAATTATCAACTATTTTTTCATTTATAGGTTCAATATCTAATTTTGTACCTAACAAGCAGTCGCAAGGGATGGCAGTATCATTTACAACATAAATATCTAAAGTCAAGGTAACATCACAAATTGTAACAGAAATTAATAAGGCCTAAGATTTCCAAGTCTGACTGATTAATGCCTTCAAATTTATGGTAAGCAACATAATTTTCAATAATCATAAAATCTACTAAGGAATACTTAACTAAAGTTATTGCACTTCCTGGATCGAAAATTCCCTGCAATGACAACACATGTCCTTGAGATTCGAAGCGAATCGGTACCATCAAGGGAACAGTCTTCTTGCACTCGACCATCAATGTTGGTTGGGCAGGTGGTTCAGACTTCATGGGTGGTCTTGGAATAGTACTTGTCACAGAAGTTGTTTTGTTTTGCGGAGACTCTCTTCTCAAGTGATTCGTAGATCCACAGGTGTAACAAGATCCTTTTGGTCTAGGAGGTCTGGTGCACTCGCTTACTATGTGGCCCCATCAATTACGGTTGTAACACCTGACACTCGTGGTCTCATTCCGACCAGGATAGTTCTGTCGCTCTTCTTTCTTCGTTTCAGTTTTCTTAACTTCGACTGGTTTACTCTCAGTACTTTGTTTATCCTTAATACGGCTACGTCGAGCCTCATCAATCTTCTCAAAGGTAATAATGTTGCAAAATAATGCGTCTTCATCCTTATGCTCTTTGAATATGATAAAATTACTTAGCTCCCTGGATCACAACCCGATAACAACTTGTTCTTTAATTTCTGGGAATGAAAAATGTAACTCTTTACATAACTGCACTTTTTCGTAAAAATAAGTAGCTACATTTTCTTTTGCATGCTGTATTCTGTGAAGCATCTTCTGCCATAATTCGGTTTTACTGGTTGCATACATAAGTGTTCTTAAAAGTATCCTTAAACTCTGGCCAAGTTTTCACACTGTTCACTCGACTGTGAAACCAATAATTTGCTGCCCCTATTAGGTTAGATACTGCTATTTGGAAGATCACCGGTTCCGGCCAATTGTGGATTACTGCTAGTGTTTGTAATTGTTGTAGCCACTGACTTGCTACACTGGGCCCCTGTTCCCCATCAAAAGGTGGCACTGACTTTGTTAGCTCTGGTATTATGTTAACGGTAGCAACTTCCGGTGGTTTGTAAACATTTTGTGAGTACTGTTGTTGCTGGAGTTTCAACATTTATAACATTTGCATATTTTGCTGAAGAAGTGCATTCACTGTGTGAACCAATAGAGTTGGATTAGTTGGATCAGTAATGTTCGGCGGTGGTAGAGCTCCCACAGACTCGTATGAGTTCTTAAATCATACACTTCGGATTTCCCAAAAATATCTCGCGAAGATACTTTTCACACTTTTGGGCAATACCCCACACCTGAGATTGTAAGGAAGACCTTACGATGGTTATAATAAAATATAAATAAAATTTTTAGGAGCACTTTATTCTCAGTCTTCACATAAAAACAACATAACCTGACATCTCTCAACCTCTGCCTCTAGGAACACAAACTAAACTACCATCATAGCTAACTTCATGCAATTGGCGGGAAATTTAAAATATAATACATAATTTCTTACATAAGAAATAGCTAATATTGAACCGACAATTACAGAGTATAGATCAAGAGTAATATATTATTTATTAAATGTTCATAGCTCAATAAAGATGACAGATGAGACTTCACCGTTTTTACACAATAAACTCTTAATTGACGATATTATGTTATTATAACTTCTATATGTTACATACCAGATCGTTGTGGTGTATTTTCTTGAACAGTCTCGACTGCAGGAGATTCCTGCTCAATAAGCTTTGTAATTACTGTACCATCCTCTGCAATGTGTACATTCACAACTCTATCTTTTAATTGAGACATCGGTAGATGCTGCCCAAATCCTAGAATTGAGATTATCGCTATATTGACTACCAAATAAAACAAAAAAGAATTATACCTTCATCACGTTCTGCCAAAAATCTCATTACAGATGACACCCTTTGAGAAAACAGTTGTGCAGCATTCTTCACCTTCATTTTCTTAATTTTATCTTTATACACGTGTTGGTCTGTTAATCTGTTGCACATCTTGAAATCTTGTCCACCAACAGCAGCCTCATATAAAGAAATTATATAATTCCACGATGCATGCTGAATGCGTTCCTGTAGCCATTTAAATTCTACATCTGCCTTCAACATATTATTTCTGATGCCTTTCAATAAGTGTGGCACATCATATAGATAAATAATCTCTTCACCGCCAACCAAATATCCTAGGTGACGGTTTTCTTTATTATGCTTCGTACAATAATCAGCAGTTTGCGTCCTTAAAATATTGTTTGCCGCAATATTTGTACTAAACTGGTCTGACACGGAGGCAACAACAACCAGCCCAGTTGCCTGTAGTGCCTCAATAATAGTTTTATAGTTACTGCTAAATTTGTTGATTTCATCCCTCCTTTTGTATAATAATAATCTAGAGGTTGCTTCCATTTTTTAAATATTCCTCTAGCCATAAATACCTTAACGTGATCTGCATACTCCTGTCATTACCATCTGCATAATCCTCAAATCCTACAATTTGATCATCTTTATACGAATATGAAAGAGCTGACTCCACACTTATTTCGTCAAACATGACTAAGCAGCATTTGTCTAATGTAGACATTTTTTTCAACACTTTTCTTAAGTGAATCAAAAATTGCCTGATTGATGCCACAATTTAAAGGAATTTTTCTTAACAATTTCATTAAAGTGCTACTTGAGGGCAGCGCAAACATTTTTTGCAAAAACCTATACCCTTTGGGGCTTTGTTTTAAAATCGACAAAGCAAATATTTTGTCGTCAATATCAAATCTCCTCCCAGGAGCAGATTTTTTTTGTAATCTTATTTGCGATTGCAAAAATCTATATGTAGTTTTGTTTATTCTATTTTTAAAAAGTTCACCCGATTCTGCACATTCCAAGGCTAGTTGAAGACGCTCTCTGTTGACAACATTTTCTCTGTCCAGTTCGGCTACAGTTTTTTTTAATTTCTTTGCCAAATTGTACATGGTCTTAGCCCTTGGTGTTAACTGAATACTTCTTCTAACATTAACAGAAGATAAAAACTTAATTCCTCTCCTGACTCCTAAAAAAAGTAACATAAATTTAGTTCAAGTCCAAAGATAATTTTTGCAAGATAATAAATTAAAGGAGAAACTTTTATTCATATTAATAGAAGTGTGATTTAAGTAATACTTGCAAACACTACATAAAACTTTTTAGGAATCATAAATCGCTAGGTAGAATGAGTTTGAAAATTTCATTATGTTTGCAATTTTTTTATGATTGTATACAATCATATTAAACAATAAATACAATAGTGTTAGTGAAAATATTTTACTAAAACTATCTATAAAACTGATATACCTTTTCTGGTTCCTACTGGAGAGCAGGATGTTCTCAGTTTGTCGCAATTTGTGACTGGACTCAGAACTATCTTCTTCAATAAAAACTTCATCAAATTTCCGTTTAGGTAAGTTTTCACTTGTATCCTCACTTAATGCCTGATGATGGTGTGAAGATTGTGGCCTCTGTTCTGTTTCAACTGATATGACATGGCTTGGACCAGCAACAGGTTCCAATATCGGAACTTCTCCTAAAAATAATTATATATCAATGAAGAACTGATGTACCAGGTATTATAAAAATCAGAAAAAAGGGCAAATATTTATAATCTTACAAAAATGTTTATATGAAAAAGTTATATACAGTTAAAGTACAAATTACTCGTAAGGTCAGTGGAAGTTTTTGACCCCAACTATATATATCATGCCTTTCATCAGGTATATCATATATTTTTCACAAGAAGTAAATGTTTACAAAGATAACATTTGTTGTTATATAAAAATCTGTCCTCTGGGGACAGTGAATAATAAAAAGAATATATAGGAGTCTGCTTATCTATGTATTAATAAATTTATTTACCTGCCAAAGCTACAATTATTTGTCTGCAGCAAATTGCAGCATATACAAAAAGTTGTAGAGATGTTTCGTTCAAGTTTGCGACGTGCACGAAGATTTAATATAAACTACACTACTGAATATCTCTATAATATTTTATTTATAACTTTATATAGCAAAAGGCTAACAAAATAGCAAACTTAGCATTAAATAGGTATTCGAAAATACAATCGTGGGTACCAAGATTGACTTACGTCCGAACCTTACACTAGTTCGTTCCCCACTGCCCAGTGTTGCCAACCCTTGGAATCAAAATTTCCCACAGAGCAATTAAAAAATTCCCTAATTACCCGCAACATTTTTTAAAAATTCCCTAGAATTTCCCACGATAAGTAATAATAAAAAAATTGGTGTTGGAATTGGTTTTGGAGGATATAGAAAGATCAATAATAAAAAATAATTTATTACAACAAAAAAAATCTAACAAATAAAACTGTCAAACACAACATAGAAACAGAAAATATAGAATATAGGTAACAGTGTTCTCTATAATATGGGAGAAAATATAATTTGTTATTATAGAAGGTAATTATTTACAACAGTGTAAAACTCTCCAATATTAACAAACAAATTCCTACCCCCCCTCACCCCCCTATTTTCGAGGGTACTGATCACGAACCTGAAATCAGATTTAGGCGGCTTCAGATTCGTGATCAGCACCCTCGAAAATAAAGGGAGTAGGAATTGTTTTGTTAAAATTGGAAAGTTTTACGCTGTTGTAAATAATTAGCTTATTTAAAACTATACATTGTTTTTGAATTCCACAACTTCTTATGATATTTATTGAGCTGGTATTCGTAACAACAAATATTCTCATTTTGTAACATAGATCTTATAACACAAATAGAATTTAAGGTTTCAGAGCCAATTCGGTTCCTTTTTTTATTTTTCACGTCAGTGACAATTGAAAATATTCTTTCAGACTCGGCATTTGAATGAGGTAATGATAGGACAAGTTTCGCCAAAGTAGCAATTTGACTGAATTGATAAGAATCGTCGAATGTTTTGAGGAGTGATATCTCATTCCATCGTTGTTCGATGGGCATGTTTTGCAGTTTAATCAGTAGAGTCTTGTCTAACACAAGAAGGTTTCTCCATTCTATTTCACAAGCATCGACATTCACACAATGTTCAAATTTTAAAGCAACCATTCTTGTACATATATCTTCGTTTGCATTCAAAGATAAAAATGAGAAATGCTGAAAAAGTTCATTATTCAGTGGTAATCTTTTCTGAATTTCAATGGCACTTGTAATATAAAAATTGAGGCATTTAAGCCTAATATCATGAACAGCATCAAGGGGTAATTTTTTCAATAATTGTTCACATTCATTTCCCAAGTATATTTTATCAATATCTATGTAATTGTGTGGGTTTTTTACATTAAGGGTTCCTAAATTTTGGTCCATTACAATTTCCATTTTGATGAAGTTTTGACACAATTGTCTCATTAGCATATGAGATTTATCATAGAGTACATGTATTTGTGGAGAACGTGATTGGAATAACGCATTAAACGAATTGAAAATATTCAGTGAATATTTCAAAAAATATAAATATGCCTTGTTACAAAGATTATTCAATTGATTTAAGATATTGTCCGCACTTAATAGCTTGTCTTCTACAACAGCTAATTGGAAATAATGTTGCAAAGCAGAATAATTTTCTAGAATTCTTACAACACAAGCATGCCTTGAGAGCCAACGTGTACTTGAAAGTTTCAACATTTTTTTCTTTTCTACATTAAAATACTCTTGTATTTCCATTAGTATTGAACATCTTTTAGCACTTCCAGATATATAGGAATATGTAGACCTATAAATAATATTTTTACAACTGTTATTAAACACTAGATATTTATATTTACCGCAATAACTCTTCAGGAGATCTTGGCAGCTCTTCACAGGCCTTACTTGCAACAATGGCACTGGAATGGCAAATGCATGATATTAAAATTGCACCAGGTACATCATGTTTTAGATGTGAATAAAACGAATTATGAATTCCAATCATTGTATTGCAGCCATCAGATGCTACACCAATTATATTTGAAAGAGGAATTTTATGTCTCATCATGCAATTCTTAAATTCTTGATATAGATCTTCAGCCTTTCCTGCAGATGCATTTAGCTTCAATAATTCCAATAATTTAGTGTGAACATTTCCTTTTTTCTCATACCTTACGAGAATACATAAATTTTTATATTCGCTAATGTCTGTACTCTCATCAATCATAATAGAGAATTTTTTTATTCTAAGATCTTCAACAAGAATTTCAGTTTCAGATTTGCAGATGACATTTTTAATAATTTCTGTACATTTAGTTCTCTTCAAATTTATTTCTTTTGCAATATTTGAATCGTCGAAAATAATTTTCAATAATGGTACCAGATGGTCAACTACTTGAACGGCAACATTATGCTCAGAAAAAAATACACTCAATTTTAACTCGGCCTCCATAATTTTTTGCTGTAAAGTGTTTTCTTTTGTGTTTATACCTATAACTGGTGGCTGAAAGTTTAAAGCCTTGAGTTTTTTTATGTGGACCTTTCCTTCCGAATGTTTCATCAATTCACTTTTCCCTGCATTAATAGTTTTGTTGCATACCTTACATCTGTAATAAAAATATACAAAAATTAGTTATTATCATGACTATTATGTTACTAGTGCTATAGTAGAAGAAAATACAGAATACTAAAATTATTTCAACTTGCCTAGCTTTTGTCACATCATCACATTTTTCAAGAAATACTCTCAACACTGGATCTTCAAACCAGCTTTCTTGAAAAACTTTTCCTTTGGAATTTTGCTTCTTACAATTTGTATCACTCATTTTATCATTATTTATTCTATATTTATATTAATATTCTAGATTACTGCACAAACCACGTTATAAACATAATACCGTCATCCGTCAGAATACAAATAACAACAAAGAACAGAAAACAGAAAACCATTGAACATCGAAGCATCAGATTGCATGACTATGGTCTGTGCAGAATACCAACCTTATTTTTTTTAAGATTTGTGATACAGAACTACTCCTCTCGGATTGTATTTTTTTTTTTTTGTTAATTGTGCCAATAAAATAAAAGTAAAGAATACTGCTCGTGAGATACAATAGAAGACTTCATTGAAATTTTTCCCACAAAAACTAACATTTCTTCATTTTTTTCCCTTTTTCCCATTTTGAATTTTTCTTTCCAAAATTTCCCATGAAAAGGGAAATTACCCACGAGTTGGCAACACTGCCACTGCCCATCTTGTCCGACGCGTTCCATCTTTCCCCTCACTCCTCCTGTCCGCTGTTACGGCGTTTTTGTCGCCTCGCGCAGTTCCCGCACTCTATCGCACTCTCTTCTCACGGTAGCTATTTCACTCACTAACACAAATACTTAGAACTAAAACAAATACATACAGGGTGGGCGTTACACTACCCCCCTACTAAATCTAACATAAGAAACTGAACTATGAATATAACTGAAATAAAAGTTGCATAGTTAGATTTAGTATACAACGCTTGACTTATGGCTTATATGGTTCTTTATATGGTTTCAAGTTGATGACATTGTGAGTGCCTATCGATACTCCATTATCATCCTGTACTAAATAAGAGTTCGGTCCTCGTTTGGCAACAACAGTTGCAGGTCCCTGATATAAAAGAAATAGTTTCTTTATTTGACGATTTTCCGCTGAAGATTGAGGGTGAGTACGAATTAACACCCTATCACCTGGAGAAAAAAAAATAAGTTTATGTTTTTCATTATGTTTAGCCTTACGTCGCTCGGCCTTAGACATTAACCGATCTCTAGCCAAGAAAACTCTCTGTTGCATGTCCTGTATTTCGCCATCGATAGTAGGAAATTTTATTGATTTTATAAGAGGATTTTTAACCTCATTTCCGAACTAATTCGTAGGGGCTAAACCCAGTCCCATCGTGTATCACCCGATTCAAATAACCTTCGACATCTTTTAATACTACCGCCCATTTAGCATGACTATTATGGCAAAATGCCCGCAACAATCGCCCAATCTCCCGATTAACCCGTTCGGTTAAGTTCCCTTGAGGAAAGTAAACGGAATTTTGAATTTCAAAATTATATTCCTGAAAATAAAGAATCCAGCGAGTAATTCTAGCGCTCAGAAAACGACTAGTTCTAATAAAAGATAAGGATTTGTGATCACATATTACAGTTAGCTCGCGACCAAGAACAAACACACGCCATTGTTGCAAGCAGTGCAGAACTGCCAACAGTTCCTTCTCTGACACCGTGTACCCAACTTCACTGCCATGTAACGTCCTACTTGTGAAAGCAATAATTCCCTTATCTCCCTTCTCATCATACTGAAACAGATAACCTCCCAAACCATATCCAGAAGAATCCGACTGTATATAATACCTTTTATTTGGATTAGGATGCTTTAACATCGTGACATTCAAAAAAGCTGTTTTTATAGCCTCGAAGTCTTCATCTTGCTCTAAACCCCACACCCATTTTACACCTTTTTTTAATAATTTCAATATCGGTACCGTCAAATTTGCGAAATTTCCACAAAACCTTCTATCATAGTTTACTGTTCCCAGAAAAGATCGTAGCTGTTTAACATTACGCGGTGTAGGGAAATCTACTATAGCTGAAATACGGTCAGGGTTCATTACAATACCCTCTGCAGTTAGTATATGTCCCAAAAACTTGATCTGAGTACGAGCAAAATGAGATTTCTTTAATTTTACGGTTATTCCAGCATTTCTAAATTTTTCAAAAATAATTCTAAGATGCTTCAAATGATCCGACGGGTTTTTCGAAAATATTAGCAAGTCATCGACGTACGGTAACACATAGTTTTCTACTTCTGAACCAAGAATAATGCTTAACGCTCTAATAAATGACGCTACGGATGTTGAAAATCCAAAGGGTAAAACCTTAAAAACGTATGTTACTCCTTCGTAACTAAATCCCGTATATTTCTAGTGTTCGTCTTTTATACCTATCTGCCAGTAACTAGCAGTCAGATCAATCGTACTTAAGCACTGACTACGTGTGAACTCATGAAATAGTTCCGCTGGATTCGGAGGAATCACGTGATCCTTAGACATTTTGTTATTAAGATAGCGCGCATCAAGGCAAACACGTATGGTCCCGTCTTTTTTTCTAACAACTACTAGAGGGCTTACGTATTCCGTTCGACTCTTTTGTATGACCCCCCAGGTAACCATTTCACTTATCTGTCGCCGAACCTCGTCTCGATACGCGTGAGGTATAGGGTACGGTTTTACGTAAAAAGGAGTGTAATCGTTTAATACTATAACATGTTCATACATGTCTGTAAATCCAGGTTCATTCGACAAAATGTCTTGATAAGTTATCAGTAATTCACATAATTTATCTTTGTCATTATTTGAAAATTGTTCCGATTGCATCGCGACGTGACAGATCTCTTCCTTCGTATAAGTATAAGTTAACGACCGTTTTGTACGTTTATTTTCAAAAGGTTCGTCTGATATTTCACTTACTGATACGAGTATACTATTACTAAGCCGTCTTTCTTCACCAAACACACCCTGTATATAATTTTCCGAAAAGTTTATAGTTACACGGTAATCTCGCATGAAATCGCATCCAAAAATGACGTCTCTTATTAAATTAGGTACAACCAAACAAGTGTAATCTACCTCGAAATCTTCAAACCGAAACGTAAGTAATGTTTGGTTTTGAACTTTTTGATTTTTATCACCTAGTGCTCCAACTAATGTTACACATTTGGCTGGGATGCTAGGGATCCTAGAATTCACTTTTATTAATTTCTCGAAGAAACTCTTAGAAACGCAGCTAACTTGGCTTCCCGAATCTATCAATGCCTGAGTAGTAACCGATTCTATGTCTACGTATACCGTAGGCATCACCTTATTTGTTGCGGGTACCTCATCTTCAACGTCTGATAATAAATCATCATAATTATTATTAAATATTGTTGCCACCGGATTTACATTTGGTTGCCCGCCACTGTTTCGACTTTCACCCCAATCATCCTCGGCATTCCCATTACGTCTATTATAGTTACGAAAATTATTATTTTACTGTTTTGTACATTATTCCTAGCTGTATACGCCCTGTTCGCAGTGCCACTATCCATTCGTGAATTAGTGTTAACATATGTATTATCAATTTTTCTCAAATACATTTCAATGTCGTCCAACCTTTGACTCTGACAATTTATAATACCTCGTCGTATATCTGGTGGAAAGTGATTAGTTACATAAGAAATAATTTCTTGGTCCGTCAATGGCTGCGACAAATACTTAGCCTCCCGAACAATTTTAAACAAATAGTCGGCCTTAGAACCGTGTTCGTATAACCCAAATTTCATATTATTGAAAGCTTTGCGCTCTTCTTCTATTCCCCAATAACGTCTTAAAAATAACTTTTTAAATTTATCAAATTCAACCACCGAATCCTCTTTTAATACTCCCCAATCTTGAGCCGAGCCACGCAAACAGCTAACTGCAAGAGAAATCTTTTTTTCGGCAGGCACTCCAGCCTCTTCAAAAATATTAGTAAGTTTTTTCATGAAACCGACCGGATGAACTGACCCCCCAGGCGAGAAGTGCAAATTCGCCCCTCCTAAATCCTTCCACAGCGCAATATAATTTTTACTAACTTGCTGACAACAATTTACATCAGAAACACTCCCATTTGGTTCATTTTTATCAAGATTTCGATTAATTCCAGCAGCCCCGCTGTCATCAACCCTAGCCATGGTTTTACTTATATCTACAGACAGTTGTACAAAAGAATAATTAAAACGTGCCAAGTTATTTTCTATAGACTGATTCATTTTTAATATACTTTCACCTAAATAAGCATTGTTAGCACTTAGCTTGTCTAAAACACTAGTTAACTTTAATAAAGTTTCCTCTACTTTTCCAGTAGCTTCCCTATCCATTTTGCTAGTTTTACTTCTAGTTATTGGCATCAATATAAAAACACAACATACATAAGTACATAAATAAATCTACATACATTTTTTTCAAATACTCTCGGCCATAAACACCCTGTGTATGGAATTTACAGAAACAGTGAAATAACCAAATATGTTCAATAACAAACGTTAACAGGATATACCTATAGGTATAGATATACAGACAACAGTAGTCTAAATTTCAGCATCAACTTTTCAATGTATAGTTTAAAATGTTTATAAACGCCTATAGCATTCGACTACGAATACCTATGAGGCAATATCAATGTAATTTTTTTTTTATATATAAACAGTCAATCTCACCAACGTCCGACAAATTCGTCAAAACCTGTGACCACCTGTTGCTCGGCTCGCCAAAGTTGACTTTCCTGTACTGCTCCTACTATTCTTATGTATCAGCACCAACTCCCGCTTTCTGCAACCGCTACCAGCTACTTATCCTTAATCTAGAGTATGAGAAAAAACTCTTGGGTCGTGGTTTCAACCACTAGTTGGGGGCCAATTTATGCGACGTGCACGAAGATTTAATATAAACTACACTACTGAATATCTCTATAATATTTTATTTATAACTTTATATAGCAAAAGGCTAACAAAATAGCAAACTTAGCATTAAATAGGTATTCGAAAATACAATCGTGGGTACCGAGATTGACTTACGTCCGAACCTTACACTGGTTCGTTCCCCACTGCTAGTGGTGGGCAAAAAGTATCTATCCGATACAAAAGATCCGATACTTTCCGAATTTAGAAGTATCCGATACTTTTGATAAATGTATCGAATACTGTATACTGTAGTGTAGACGTAGACAGAGACACTTCCGTTGCATGTGAAAGCTGAAAGCGAAAGGTCAAAGTACAAACCTAGAAAAAATATAGACTGCGTCGGTTCATGATATAGGTCACGTGATAGGTGCCGCGTTTTCTGGGGACCTAAGGTCCAGAAAATGGATATTTTATTTGCTTTATGTTGGCGGTTGTGCAAATATGATGGCTGCATTGCAATCTGAAATTAACTAACTTGCTGTCATTTTAAATGGCATTAAAGAATGTGACAAATCACAGTAAAGAAATTAGCTTCACGCTACAATACAACCAACGTAAATTGGCATAAAAACATAAAAAAGTTTTAGCGATTTTGGGACCTTTAGGGCATCCATGAATTTGTGGTCGCCGGCAATATGACACTGGCACAGTCTATATTTTTTCTAGGTTTGTGGGTCAAAGGGTCGTCGCGCGTTCAGCCGGTTGAGTTATTTGTTTTTTGTTTGTGAAGGCTGCGGAATGCGGATTGTGTCGTTTGGTTTGTAGTGTTTATTAATCTATTATATATATTTGTGTAATACAAAAATAAATGTTAATATGAATGATAATGTATTTACAAATAACAATTTTAAAAAAATACGTAGCATTAAGAAATAAGTAGGTACCTATTACCTAGATAATTTATTGAAAATTAATATGTAAAATTATTTATTAAATTTAAAAATACGTTAAACTACTCGAATATGCATATTAGCCATATTATATAATTGGCTGTTATACAAAAATAAATATTAACATGCACAACAAAAATATATCTTAGGGGAAAGAACTAAAAAGGTACCTGCATCTAATTTATAAAAATATGTTACAAAATAAAGATTTATAAAAGGTGGTGATTAGCATTTAAAAACACAATCGATTTTACATTTTTTGGTTTCAAACGACTTCGACGTTCCGACACTAATTGTCCAGCTTTAGAGAATACTCTCTCACTTGGAACCGACGTTCCCACTATACTTAAATATTTTTTTTGCCAATTTTGACAAAACAGGATATACAGCCTCCCGTGACTTCCACCATGTTAACGGATCATCTCGTCTTCTTAGATTTATTTCTTCGCAATATTGCCGAATTTCTATTATTGCTGACGATGTTTCTGTACCTGATGTATGTTTTAAAGTTTGCATTTTTTTATCAAATATTGCCCAAACTGAATCATCTTCTTTTTCGTTCGAATCGGAATTATTGGGTGTAACTGTTTTTTCTTGATTGATTTTTCTAAGTACTTGTGATACTTCGTTAATTACCGCGTCTTTAATTTTTGAAAATGCATTGTTGTCACTGAAACCAGTTCCTTTGAAGCGGGGGTCTAAAAATGTTGATTTTGCTAGTGTAGGATTGTATTCTAGACGAGAAAATCTGGTAGATAAACCTCTTAATAGTTCTTCTTTTAATGTTAAACCAACTTCACTTTCAATGTTTTGTAATCCAGTTATATATTGTTTTAGACCTTCTACCATTGGAATTATTTTAGATATGGTAACAGTTTTCTCCGCGCTTAATTCTATTGTAATACTGTTAAATGGTTTTAAAAGCAAACAGAATTCTTGCAAAATTTTCCATTCTTCAGCATTGAGGGAATCTACTGGACTATGTAGTACGCCAATAGCAGCTTCCAAAGAAGTTTGAATTTCACACATCCTTTGGAACATGAAATATGTGGAATTCCATCGTGTAACATCATTAATTAACTTTAAATTTTTTTCCGATAACTGGACCTGTAACAAACTTAGCTTTTCTTTAGCCGTGGTACTATGATGGAAATACTCAACAATACGCTTCACTTTTTTATGTATAGGTTGAATTAACTTTATGCCGTCCTGAACAACTAAATTTAAGGTGTGGGCTAAACAAGGAAGATGGGTCCATCCGGTTAATTTTATTGCAGCAGTTATATTTCGTGCGTTATCGGTCACAGCGGTATGTACTTTTTCGGATATATTCCATTCTTGGAGCGTGTTTAATAACTGATTTCTTAAATTTTCTGCGGTGTGTTGATCGGGGAAATGACAACAATCCAACAGAATTGAAATTAACTTCCACTCGTCATTTAAATAATGTACGGTTATGGCCAAATAATTTTCAACAGCTGTGGATGTCCAAGTATCTGTCGTAATCGTCAAATACTCCGAATTTTCTAGTAAATTCTTTACTTTCTGAACAACTTCATCATATGTTTGGGGCAACAACCTGTTGCATAAAGTTTTTCTTGAAGGAAGTTTATAAGCAGGATCAAACTCTTCTAACAATTCTCTGAACCCTTCATCTTCAACAATTGTAAATGGCTGCATGTCTTTTATAATCATGTTTAAAACTTTTATATGCAGGTTCTTAGTACGCGGAATAGACATTGGCCGTGTAGCAAAAGTCGATATTTTAGATTGTTTTGATGAGGGAAACGGCATTCGTCTTTTGTCCTGATCAATTTTTTTTGTGGCGTTATAAGCCGGACTTCCTGGGGTGACTTCCAAAGATGTAGAAGAAGTTGATGGTTCGGGTACTTCCTCCAACTCCGCAGATGTTCTTAAAGACGAAGGAGATGGAAGATCTTGCGTTATTACCGCAAAATGCTTCGCCTTCAAATGTTTTCTCAAATTGCAGGTTGCACCACCTTTATAGGATAAGACATTTTTGCAAATGTCACACTTTGCTTTATTTGAATCAATTGCATTGAAATACAACCAAACACCACTTCTTCTTTTATCACTCATCTTTTATTATATTTTGAGAAAGAGAATATATTAGGTAATACACTAAGCACTTCTAAACTTATGTAAGCTTAAGCTATACTATTACTATTTTACTATTTGATATGACATGACCAGAGAAATAGAGGACTTAGAGGATAGAGGAGGGGAGAACGAGCTTCGATGAGTGCGCATCAACATTTCACTAGGACGCTACGGGCGCTGCCATTTTGAATTCATGTACGTCACACTTTTAAGTCAAGATATTTACAGATAACGGTCGGACGGGAGACTAAACGTTTCGTATTTCGAGCTAGAAAAAGATAAATATATCTATCTTTTTCTATGGTGCAGCCAGATAAGCGTCTATACAGGTCGCCCAATGTGAAGGTTGTACGCTTTAGCCTTAATCCTCCACCTTATCTCGGATAATCACCCATAATAACGCCAATATGAAAATATGTAACTGAAAATTTCAAAAGTACATATTTGTTCATATTTCATTTAAAATTTATAATGTGTTTCTAAATAGAAATTTTGAAACGACATGATAAAATAATATTTTCAATCCCCCTCGTATAGATGAATTCAAAATGGCAGCCTCCTGTATTACTAGATTCGCGCATCTTGACGCTCATTCTCCCCTCCTCTATTTCTCTGGACATGACCCAGCAGTTCTTCTCAAGGCAACGTCGAGGCCGACACGTGGAATGGGATTCCCAGAATTCGTTAAGATAAGGATGTTGATGTCTGCCGTCTGGTATCGGTATCCCATACTCAGTATAGGATACTTACAGATACAGTATCGGTATCTATTCGATACTTGCAAAAGTATTGATTACCCACCACTACCCACTGCCCATCTCGTCCGACGCGCCGACGCGTTCCATCTTTCCCCTCACTACTCCTGTCCGCTGTTACGGCGTTTTTGTCGCCTCGCGCAGTTCCCGCACTCTATCGCACTCTCTTCTCACAGTAGCTATTTCACTCACTAACACAAATACTTAGAACTAAAACAAATACATACAGGGTGGCGCGTTACAAGTTTGTAATTAATAAGGCGCTTTAAGTGTTTTAAAATTTAGTTGGTGCTGAATATTAAAAATATAGGTGATATTCAAAGTAATCTAATGTACAGGGCGATTTGCTTAAGGAGCATCGTTATAAAAATCGTACAATTTATGTAAAAAGGATTAAAAATTATAAACAAAGAGAGGTACGCAAACGCTAAGCACTTTTTAATTATATATATGCCTAATTACAACTTTCATATTCATAATTAATCACTAAATTCCAATATTTTTCTGTTTTTTAATTTTGTAGCTTTAAATATTAGTAACTATTTAAAAATTTGAGGTATATTGCATAATTAACTTTCCTGTATGGAACTGTTGTCGAGCTGTATTAGAATTTTTGTTATAATATATAGGTACATATAGATGTGGATACTCATGCAAAAATTATTGTTTGTTCAAATGTGATTAAAAACAGGCCAGCTTTAAAATTCCGAAACTTTTATTTTGTCAGTAAACATATTATATGTATATTTTTAAACTTTGATGATATTTGTGATTGATTGTGTCACAATTTGGCCGTAGTTTTGCTGTAAGAGACTGGTGAAAACTATTTTTTTGGCTTATATTTTAAAATACAAATGGGGTGGCTCAATAACTTTATACAGGGGACAAAAAAAGCAAAAAAGATAAATCAGAAAACGCTGCTTAAGGGATCAGAATGTGATTTTTTCTAAATGTTTAAAAACGGCCTAAAATAAAACAATAAAGATTTGTACTGAGTATCATCATTAAATAATAAATCTAGTGTTCTAATAATAATTTTTCCCAAAATAGCCATTTAAATTGATTAATTTATAAATTTTGTGACATAATATGAAAATTTAAGATGAATATTAAAAGCGAGATTAAAAGTAATAAAAATATCTCTAGTAGACTGTAAAACAATTCTGTCGGCTTATTTGACACATATAAAGATGATATTCAAAGGTTTTGAAGTATTAAATACTATAAAATTATGTATCAGTATAATGGAAGGTGATTATTTGTAAATTTTAATATAGCCTATTAACATGTCAAATAATCTTAAAAACATACGTAATATAAACTAACAAACACCTTCTCAAATCTTGCTAGGGACAATTTGACCGCTTGTGTAGGATCTAATATTTTTTTACTGTCACAAAATGTTTAAATTAATATTTGAAATAATACTTGAAAACTGATCGAAAGAAACAAGAGTAGGAGTTATAAAATTGTTAAAAATTTATTATTTTTTTATCTAACAGCGAAAATCTTGAGAGAGAAAGTTAGAGCAATATTCACCCTATAACCCCCAGGTTTGGTATTCTTATGACTAATTATGCGGAATTATTTTTGAAAAATTAGATTCGCAATCCAATGGTGATTCTCAATTTCAAATTTGTTTACTGTATCTCAATTCATTTTGAAAATTTTAGGGTCTCATTTTAAGGAGCTATAGCTCCGTTAGGGGAGGTTGCGTTACTTATATATATATATATTTCAAATAAAAAATAGAGCTATAAAAAATGTGAAAATTAATAGAGAATGCTAAACAAAGTTGACCGTCGTCAATGCAATAATTTATAGTACTAATAATACAACACTATAGTCGATAAACATGTTAATTGATTTGATTTAAGAGCTTTTATGTAGATAATATTTAAGTAAGTATGAATTTTCGTATATGTAATATTCCATGGTTTTTGGATAGAAGAAACTTAGGCATTCAAAAGTTTTCATTAATGGTTTATCGGCGTTTTATCTCCTGAACTGAATAGGGCATCTGCACGTGACGTCACGATTTTCAAGGTCGTTGTTTGGAGGATAAACAAAAGTATAACCTTACATTTATTCCAATAAATATTTGAGTGTTATTTGTATTATAAAATGCCTAATTATTGTATGGTAGTAAACTGTGGCAGTAATTCTGCAAGAAACAATGTTAGTTTCTTCAGAATTCGTTCTGAATTCGACAGACATAAACAATTTAACCAGTTAGCATCTGAGAGGCGAGAGACTTGGATGAATATTTTAAAAAGAGCTGACCTTACAGAGTCCAAAATTAAATTTGGAAGAATATGTTCAAAACATAAAAGAGCAAAAATTATACATTTATTATACTATAGGGAAACCTGCAAATTTGCACGAGCAAAATAATCCGGATTGGATCCCCACTGTAAATAGGAGTTATACATCTGGTACTTCATCAAAAGAATCAAGAAAAGATAGATGAGGCGAAAATTATTAAATGGAGAAAAAGGTGTTTGAAAAAATAAATCATATCAATTTTCCGTGGCTGTGCAAACGCCACAGCAGTATATGTATTGATTGTATTTAGTAGCAACCTATTTCAGGACTAAATTTTTATTTATTCTTATTCTGTGGATACATACTTTTGGAAAAACTTTGTTTAAAACTGGCACATATTTCTGCTATTTACGAATTGAAATGTTTTCAGTAATTTTTTTTTTGTGAAAAGTTAATATTTTATATAAAATCTTGTAGAATGAATACCATATCGGAGTACCATTTTTTAGTTATAAATAAATATTTCTTTTGTAGGTAATTTAAATTATTAACTGTTTTAGCATGTTGTATATGCATACCTATATACATAATATGCGTACATTTTCGGTGAGAAACATTACTTTCTAAGCCTTTAATATGCTTTAAGGCCGCTGTATTCTTGAAATAGTGTTTTGTACAAATACAAGTAATTTAAGAACTGAATAATATAGAATTTAGCAAATAACAAGAATGTTATCTCATGCCACCTGCGAATATTTAAATGTACCGAAGTAAAATCAATACATAACGTCAGAAAACGATCTATCCAGCAAATTTTTAGGTACCTACTGAAATCTTTCAAAACGTATTTTTTAAAATAGATGTAAGTATTGTTATAACATAAACTTACATAGTTCTGCATATAAGATTGTTCACGTTTGTTGATAAGTATCTGAAAATAATTGTTAAAATGTGGGTTTAGAATAGCGAAATAATGTTTCATACAAATGCTTTTTAAAAGTTATTATATTATTTGAGGAGAGTTTAAACAGTAAAAGTGGATAAACAAAACATCAGTAATTTTATTTTTGATATTACTTTTGCTCTACTTGTTTTATTTTTCGAGATTTCAGTACCTAAAAAACCACAAATTTGATGTATGTGTATAAGCACTTTTATTATATAACAAATAATTTACAGTATTTGGATATAACGTTTTAGGAAAATCTTCTTCATTATCACATTGAATGTGTATGGATCTATTCCAATTTCACTTATTTTATGTCTATATCTATCAGCACTTTCAGCATCTATGCTTTCAGTGTATAATAATATATTCACTATACATGATTATATAAATGAAGGAATATTGTAGCGACAAAAAAACGAAAAATAATAACAACAATAAACTATAACCAGAACACAACCACTTAAGATAACGTGAAAACATATAATAAATAAATAGTAATAAATACATTTGAGGTTAAGATCGCTATTTGTTTATCCTCCAAGCCAGTAGCCACGCCTACAATTTTTTTCTGCTCGGGGATAGTGGTTATCCACTATAAAATAATTTGTTAACACCGTTTAAGGATCGAGGCCAATTAACTGAGGGGCAAGTTAACTACAATGTGCAATTGGCAAAAAATAGATATGTTATTGAGCATTGTTTTGGTATCGTTAAACAAAAATTTAGACAACTGTACCATATAAAGCTGAGGAACGTTGAATATATTGTACATATAATAAGAGCAGCGTGTGTGCTACATAATTTAGCCCTTGCTGACAAATTTGTAGTAGATGTTGAGGCATTTGATAATAATCATTTACAATATGCAAACAAGGGGTTAGCGGATCATGAAGAAGAAATTGAAGACAGAAACGCTCAAATAATTAGAGATGAAGTTGTGAATGTTTTACAACGGCAAAATTGAGTAAAAAATAAATTATTTCTTTACAAAACCAGTCTTTATTTTACTTACACTATAATCACAAAACATGAAATCATTTCAAATATTTATACAGTGTGTTACTTAATGTTATGGACGCATTTTAATGAGTGAATGTTGGGCTAATTTTGAGTTAAATATCGTATAAATAAATGTGTGTCCTCAAAACTTGGTTTCCGTTATATACATGGTGCTGAAGTTTTTATTTTTTTTTGTGTTTATTAAAAATTTCGAATCCTATACGAGATATTACATAAATTTCAGAATAGTATATTATGGTATAAAAACACACTTTTTACCCAAAAAAAAGTTTTTGCTTAGTAATAGATTGTAGTATCCATTTAACTACAATTTTATAATTATTTTCTTCAAAATGGTAAATTATATGACGAAAGTGCAAGACCTTTTTTATATCAAATGGTACTTAGTTTAGTTGTTAATATATTGACAATTAAAAAAATCAGTGGTGTAATAATTGTTTCGTTAAAATTGTATCATGACGTAGCCATTAATTAAGTACAAATATATATTTTTCTTTGGTTAAAAATTATGTTTTTACCATATCCTATCCTGAAATTTAATGTAATATCTGGAACAGTTTTCGAAGTTTTTTGATAAAAACAAAAAAAATAAAAACTTCAGCACCCTGTGTATCGATAAAAAAATGAGGAAAAAAGTTTTGAGGACATACATATTTATGTGAATGAACTTTTCAACTTAAAATCAGCCCAAGAATAACCCATTAAAGTAAATATATAACATTAACACCCTTAGGTTACTTTTAACAGCAACATTTATAAACATATAACAAAAAAATAATACAAAAATAAATAACAAATGAGATAGTGATTAATAAGATTCTTATTTCTTTTGATGACCACATAAACACTGTTTTTCACGGAGAATTTTATTTCTTTCTTTTTCCAATTCATTTCTTTCTTTTTCTATATCATTTCTTTGCTGTAAAACACGAAGAGCTTCTTCATGGGCTTCACGAAGAAATTGGAAGCGTTTTGCTTGGTAATTACAACGATCTTCCCTTATTTGTTCCAGTACAGACTTACGTTTTTTTAATACATGTTTTCTTAATTTCTCACCTTTTCTTGAAATCGTTTGTTCGGACATTCCTGATGTTTCCCCTCGATTTTCTTCAACTGAATGTTCTGTCCCTTGCAATTGATTTTCTTTTTCAAGTTCTGTGCCTTTCGTTTCCTGTCTTGGAAAATGTTGTGTTTCTGTTCCGAGAAGAATTTCGGGATGAACATTTTTCTTTTTACCGTATACAGAATTCATTTCCTCAGCGAATTCAAAATACTTCCTTCCGCGACCAGTAGAATGTTGATTATCTACCCATTTTTTGTAATTACGATCTAACACCTTCCAGCGATTTTCGCAGTTTTTAGGTGAAATATTTGAAGACAACATTTGAGAAATTTCTGCAACAATTATCTGCCACATGCTTTTAAAAGTTTTCATTTTCATGCTCCCTACTCGCTGTTTATACTTTTTGTAGAGATCAATCAAAATCTTTGTGGCATTTGATATCCAAACGTATGCACCAGATTCTTCAACTCGTTCTTCAACTATATTGTTGTCGAAAATAATAAATTCTTGTAAATCTGTAATATGTATAAATAAAAACAATTTTAAAAACCGTTTTTGCATGTTACATTGAATTTCAAGGCAGAAAAATATTAAAATACATACCTGTAAATTGTTCCATTTTACCAAACATACATAACCAAAAAATCGAAAACGGGCCAAACTCGAAACAGCTGATTAATTTAAATTCTCTTCTGCGCATGTCCGTCCACTTCAGAACTAGCAGTTCTTGACCGAGAGCAAGAATCGTTTGAACCGTAAAATTACTGTTTCACTAGTTTGTTGGAACAACAAATTTCTGGTAACAGAGAACTGCGAACTCGTGATCATAAGCTGTTGGAACGAAATATCTTGAATACGCATGCGCCTCTAATAAAATTACTGAATTTACTGCTTGTTGGAATGAAGCTATTAGCTGCTTGCTATATACATAGGTAATTATAAACTATTATATATTATTTTACCAAAATTAATAATAATTAATGGTTAGTTTATTGATATGTTTTTTCTTTCAACTAAATAATTTCCTTTAATTAAAGCTATTAGTATTTTTCATATCAAATCAGTATACATAGGTAGTGTTACATACATACTAGTGTTTGTTAAAAATTGTATTGTACAAGTTTGTAACTTGGTGTTGTATAATTGTAACAAATACCACTGAAGTCTTTAGAGAGACCTTTCTCACTTAAATTTTTGACTTCTGGCTTAATCCTAAGAAGTATGTTTGTAATTCAAGTTATGTATCATAAGATTTGTAACCAAATTATTAGTATGTGAAACTAACCATAATAATGTTGTTTGTTGGCGAAAAACAGCTCAATGTTCATTCATTAATTATTAATGACATCTATTTTAAATCAAATGAACTAAATATCCAAATATATTAAATTTGGTTTACATGTCCATATTGGACAACCCTTGAGACAAATATCTTCAAAATAGTACATATGCTGCCATCTCTTGTCAACTCATTAAATCCTAGTTTGACTAACTATACTTTTATAAATACTGATTAAGTGTTAGTGGTCTGTGCTTCCACTAGACTTAAAGTGTTCCAACAACAAAAATTTGTAGGGGAGAGTTGGGTATTAGCGCTCACCTAAGAAAAATGCAAGATATCTACGATAATAGTCACAAAAATAAAAAATGTAAACTACTAAAAAACAACTTTATTGATTTATTCAATATAAAAAAAATATAATTCTTCAAAAACTTAACATGAAATATAAATATCTTAATAAGAAAAAAATATGCACTGAGCGGTATTGCACTCCATTGGTGGGTAATGCCGCTCAAAGTCTTATATGTTATAGGTTGCTTATAAATAACGACAGTTATCACATTTATAACCTATTGACCCAGATTGCTGATCCGTGCAGTCGGCATGGGCCCACAATTGACAAATGCAGCATTGGAACCATAGTTCATTGTCTTTACCAAACTCACCGCATACCGAGCATAAGTCTTTTTCTGGATCACCAACTGTTAAAGAAATTGAATTTTTCTTTTTCAGTTTCTCTTTCACTTTCAACTCTGCCTTGATCTTCCCACCTCCACGCTTTGCATTTTCTATGGCTTCGGTTCTTCGCCTTTTTTCTTGACGCTTTTTCTCATTCTCTTCTAAGACTGTCTTCATCGGGGTAGATGTTAAAATTTCTGCATGTTTTTTTTCTCTATTCTTTCTTGCAGATTTTTTTGCCGAGATATTAGTGGGTAAGGGTAATATATTCTGTACTGACACATTAAGGCAAGGTGAATATTTGTTAAGTTGATGGCTGTCCATTAATTGCTTCAAAGGTAATTCATCTTCAGAAGAAAATTCGCTTATAGGAGACGTTGTTCTTTGTTGATCAATCAGGGGTGATGTTCTGTGGCCAGGAATTCGAGAATTCTCAGTTGGATCCACTATATTTTTTGGAGATGGTGTTCTATGTTGAGGAACTTCTACAGTTTGCGCTGCATTGTAGACTGAATTTGGATTAGGTGTGAGAAGGTCAGCAGGTAAGAAATCGTCCTCATCAAAAACAGATGGATTAAGTGGCATTATACCTGCAGATTGGAAGCCTTTGATTGCTTTTTCTATTGTAGCAACTCGCACATATGATCTACGCAGCAAATCTGCTACGTCATAGTGACTAATTTTTTCGTAATTGTGAGTTTTCATAAACATATCACACTCTCGATCATACGATTTCTTTAGTGGACCAAAAAATGTGAGATCCAACGGCTGTAATCGATGAGATGTATGGGGCGGAATCGATAGAAGATGCACACCATTTTGTCGACAATACTGGAAGCTTTGTAAATTTGAGTGGCTCTCATGGTTGTCCAAAATGAGTAGAGTTGGATTTTCAATACTTGATGCGGTATGTTTAACAAAATGCTGAAGCCAAATGAGAAAAAGCTCCTCATTGATCCATCCTGACTGTGAACATTGTAATATTGAACCAGGTATCCCATTTTTTCCCAGAGCTGGTGCCATGCGCTTACGTGGATAAATCAGCATTGGAGGGATGTAGCCACCTGCAGCACTTATACAGCAACATACTGTTACTGTTTTCCCCCATTCCCAGCTAGTTGCCGCTCCAACTTGCTTCTGTCCTTTCTGTGCAAAAATTCTGGATGGTTTATGAACGGTAGTTATGCCAGTTTCATCCATGTTAAAGGTCCTTTCTGGTGGAAAATTAAATCTTGTCATTAATTGCTCAAGTAGACCAAAAAAGCGTTCCACTTCAACTTTGTTAAAAGCTGTTATACGATAAATGCTGGTTGATTCTGGCTTACGTAATGATATTTCAGGATGCCTTCTTAAAAATCCGTATAGCCAATCTTTGCCGGCAAGTTTTAGTTCCTTGTTGAAATTGTTTGGAATACCATTTTCTGTTGCAAACTGAAAAACAGCTCGACGAAGACCAAGTGTCGTTACTCCAAAGAATAATTTCGAGAGCTTGAGGACTTGCATAGCGAATTCTTTCTCATTTTCAGCGGAAAGTGTGGTCTTCCTTCCCATTCGTGGAACTTTACAAACACCTAATCGTAACCTGTCACGTAATGAGCTATATGGGACATTGTAATAACGACTAGCTTCTCTAACACCCAGCCTATTATTTTTTACTGCCGTCATGGCCATTTCCATGGACTTTAAATTCCATGATGCCTTTTCTGTTGTGCGAGTTTTTACTCGAGGCATTCTGAAAAGAAATAATCCACTAATTTATTATTTTGCTCGATTTCGGGTATTGACGCTCACTTCGGGGCAATGCCGCTCGGGGTGAGTGTCAATACCCGTCAGAGAAGATACGGAGATATTTAATTGTTAGAACAAATGCGGCATGGGAGGTTAGGATTTTCAAACACAGAAATGGTCGCAATAAAATGTTGTTTCGAGTGATGCTAAACGAAATATCGTTGAAGCATTTTGGTTCCTTACTAATCTATAACAATAATGACAAAAACTTACTTGCAAATGAGCACAAATCGTAAAATGCCTGTGTAGTCTAACAACGTGCGTTTCACAGCCGGTGCGTATAACCAGTGCGTTTCCCTTACATCCCGCTAGATGTCAGACCTAGTCAATTGCGAAGATATACGACAGATGCCATAAAATTAACATGAGCGTCATTGCCCCGTGAGCGGCAATACCCAACTCTCCCCTACTACCAGTAAAATTAGTGGTCTCGTTTGTGCAACCGCAGTAAGTAGTTCCATTACTGGTTTTGAACGGTAACAGAATTTCTTGTTGGAATAAACCTATTGTCATCAGGATTTTGAATCTCGTTTTGAACTGAAATTATATTAGTATGATACGATTGTGCCAGATCAGGATACCTGATTTCGTCTGGGATTTTAGTTTCAGTTACATTAAGTTCAGTGTAGTGTAGTACCTCGGGCAGTAACAAATTAATACTATTGTTTTGGATACAGCCTGCTATTCTGATTTCAGTTGTATCTGTACTATCTTCAAAGTTACGATTTCAGTAAAAAATCACGTAGAAAACTTGCTTTCCTCCCATATCTGTATATTTTTATATAAAATGACACATATTTTGTTTAATATAATTGCACGCATGTTAATGTTTATGAACTATGCACAAAATTAGATACAAATAATTCTGCACAATAGAATGAGAAACAGAAATGCAAATTTGATTTTGACCAATGTCGGGCACAATTTGTATAAGAAATCAACACAGTTTTAAAAGTAATAATACGGAAAACTTACAGCAAGGTGTATTTTGATCGAACGCAACTGTGGAATCCTTTAGGAGATACTCGACATGTCATAATCCATCGCCCATCCTAGTCTAGGTTCATGTATTGTGTGCAGTATTTATGCGATATTTTTATTTTATAAGCTAGGTCAATGTCATGGTTATTGAAGGGACATTGACAAAGCGGTTAAAAAATAGTATCAAATCCTTTGTATTGAAACTTTTTTAAAAGCATTTTAAAGCTATCAGATTAATAATTTGCTTATTTTTAATTATTTACATTTTATAAAACAACAATTATTTTACGTACTTTTACAGTACCTACATTTTTACAACACTTGAAAATTGTTTTAGTACTTCATACTTCATCAGGATCGACAGAAAAGTATAATGACTGATGAGTCGCAATGTCATACAAAAGCATATTTACAACATTATTCATTGCAGTTTTTTCTTTTTTGTATATCCGTTACTTAACACGAGATCTAGATGTCGGAACTTGTCGTAGGATACATGTAAAAATATGCTATACATAGGTACTTACATTTGGTGTTACGTCATTTCTAGTGGCTCGCATTGCCTGAATCTCATCGCTTATGTAATAATACATCATCACAATAAATTGGAAGCTGTAGTTTTGCATATCCAGACTATTGCCTTCTGCATTTACATTACTTCACTAAAACAATCCTCACTTTCGCATTTCACGGTCCCACAATTATATCAAAATATGTCACTATTTTTACAGTACAGTTAACTTGTACTCGTGAACGTAATGTAAATAAATAAGACGTAGTGCACACCATTAAAACTACGTATGTACTGAATTCATTCTAAAATATCAGCTTCGGCCGCGCTGCGCTGCGTGGAAACGACCCTGAAATGACGGGACAAGTTCCGACGTCTAGACTGGAAACAACTAACTGGTAACACCGTAGACATGTAGGATTTTTTTGTGAGTAACCGTTGCCAGAATAACGGTTAGTTAGCGGTATCTCTTACATGAGACCCCCAGTCCTAGATTAAGTACCGGTAACGTAGGCTCGCTAAAATACACCGGTTATGGTTCTTCTTGTACCTGTGGTTGTTATAAATTAATAAACAATCATAACTCAAAATTTTGTAAACATTATGTTATAATCTCACAATTTTCGTAATATTCGTATCCGCTTTTGGCTTACCTACCTCGCTGAATATGTTACTGATTTCAGTAACCGGTGTTATTGTTGTGACGTCAACAGCTACGTCATGTCTCTTTCTCTGATTAACTGCTTTCACACTAAAACGGTACGGTTACTAAAAAACAGTTACTGGTACTTCAACGGTTACTCGCAAAAAAAAATCCTTATGGTTCTGCAGTGAAACTCGGACGTTGTACAGGGGCGTTGTATAGCAATTTGGGTGCAGTTTAAAAAATTAAATATAACTCGGCCATATTTGATTTTAAAAAGAAACTAATTTCATGTTGTTATTGTATATGGCGCTCAACAAAATAAATATACAAAAGCAAACATAATTTTCAAACAATTTTAATAATAATAAAAAAAAATTGTATAACAGTTTAAAAAAATAATTAAAAATAATTTAATATCCATTTTTAGTAAACAAAATAAATAATAATCGTACAAATACCATTATATTTATCAACAATATAAATTTAAAAAAAAATAATAAAATAATTTTATTATAATATCATTATCATCATAATATTACAATTGTCGCAACCAGCGTGGTGTATTATAATATTATTATCATATTATCATCATCATTATTATCATTAATATTACAGTATATGGTATTTAAGGTACGGATTCGCTGGTGCGATTGCGGCTGCGGCTCGCGGCAACCAATAGACAGTCTGAATGTTCTCATCAACTACGGCATTTAGACTGCCTATTTTTCGACGACGCAGTCGCACCAGCGAATCCGTACCTTTAGTAAATCTAGAAAATTTACGGAAGCATAATAATTCTGAAACTATGTTAGTTGTAATTTATTTAAATGTTATCTTATTTTCTTATACTAATACCACTCATTATTTTACAGAGGATTAGCAGCTCGTTTTAAAATTTCAAAGGAAACAGCATTGGCAGCAGTGTATAGAATATATAAGGCATTTATAGTAATAAATGATAGGCCATCAGCTAACCGCTGTACAACAATTAGTGATTCATTTTTTAGAAAACATGAAATTCCAGGTAAGATGAATTTTTTTATGATAACATTAACATAAAACTCTCCAATCAATGGAAAAATTCATACCTTCCCATTTTCGAGGTTGCTTAACACAAATCTAAAATTACTTCTATGTTCTGCAATCCATTAGGTTGAAGTTGCAATATAATGTCTATTTTGAAAGTGTTGTTATATTGCAACTTCAACCTAGTGTAGTGTATGCATATAGGTTTTTTTTCGAAAACTAGACTTCACCACACAAAACTAATTTTAGATTCGTATTCAGCAGTCGAATATAGGAATTTAATTTTTATTTCATTTTGGAATTGATGAATCTCACAAGTTACATATTTATTTTTAGGAATAATTGGTGTGATAGATGGATCTCGCATCCAAATTACTGGATCCAAAAATTTTCCCAATTCATATGTCACAAAAGTTATTTATACGCTGGAGAAGCTGGTTCTTTGCATGATTATAATGTCAGGAGTAAATGAAAGACCACCATAAAGTCAGGAGTAAATGAAAGACCACCAGGAGATTTCCCAAATGATAGTCACTTGATAGGCGATCTTGCATATAAATTGAGTACTAAAATAGATATTTAACACTGGAACAACAGAATTCAATAAAAAGTTGTCCAAGGCTCAGGTTATTATTGAAAATTCGTTTGCTCACTTTAAGGGCAGGTCTAGAAGGTTAAAATTTATTGAAACCATACCCGTATTTATACAATTTGAAGGATGATGATACTGATAATATTTTGAATTTGGAAGAAGAAATTAGAAGAGAACGTTTGATTAATCCACGAAATAACTTATATAGGCTTACTAACAAACACGATTTACATACATTTATGTTGTTTCCATCTCTAATAGACAGTAATTTTCATGATATAAGAACTAAGAATTGCATGAAAGAGATAGTAACCTATTCTTTCACTATTAAGGATTGGCATACGTTCTGTGAATGGTTCAATCATTTCTGCATAATTTTACTAATTAAGACTAAACATGAATCTTTTAATGATGCCTATAATAACCTGCTAAAAATGTGTTGCCAAGAACATAACGATGACTTATTTAAAGACAATTTAACAGTCAATAAACAATCCATATATCGAATCGGGGGAACAACATGGGATAATATTCGAATTGAGTCGATTCTTCCAATATTTTAAAAATATTGGGAAGGCAATTGAAATTCATTGTTCGTCGGCAGAATCCGGTAAAATTAACGAATTCAGGAATCCCAACTTTTATTATTTGTTCTTAAAAAAAATATATATCAATTTTACCTATATGGAGCAGTTTCCTTCTGAAAGATGAGACGGGACTAAGTAATAGTCCTGTAGAGAGATGGTTCGGAATATTAAAAAACCTTCTAGCGCATAATCAAATGAATCAAAAATGCAGTAGAATCATTAGGAAAATTTGAAAATATGTGTTATTTTCCAAGTACCGAAGTTTAGATGTACCAAAGGAAAAATGATAAAAGAAGGTGACTGTGGTATGTTATCTCAAGAAATTTGGGACAAGAAACAACGAAAAAAAGCTAGTTATTGCCGTCTATGAACAGTGATCACAAAGATTCATGTATATACTGCAAAAAAAGCTGAACTAGACGTCACAGCTTTGTGGGTGCCGTGTGATATCTGCGACGGGTGGGTACACCAAGCGTGTACAGAAGAGAGTCATGATCAATCTTTTACAGAAAATTTAATTTATAAAATTTGTGAAGCATTACCTCTATCGGTTTTACAGTGTAAAATGTTCAAAGTTATTTCGTCTACCACATGTCCAATTCGAGAGTTAAAAGGTCAAATATCCAGAAAAATCACAATTTTAAATAAAAACCTAGTATTATATAAATTTTCCTAAAATGTATTATATTTCATTTTATAGGAACATTAATTGTGATGTTAATGAAATTACAAGTTCTGATTTTGAACTTAGATGAAAACAATGGTTAACCAATTTTATTATAGATAGATGCCTCCATGTAAACTCCAATCCCATGTTTCAAATACTGTAACACTGTCAACCCCACTGATTAATTTCAATTTCAATAATATATATCACGGACTAAAGAATATTAAGTTGCTAAATAAAATTATCTTTTTGCCGTATAACAAAACGGAAACCATTTCTGTTTGGCAATTGTCGACCCATTCAGAACAGAATTTTTTTTAAATCCGTTTGGCAGTTCGTTGAAGGAAACAAATACCTACCTTCAAAAATTTGTTAAATTTTTGAATAAGACAAGAGTAATGCGCCACGTACTTCAAAAAGACGCCTATAATTGTGGAGCCTATATCATATATTTTTTAAAAAATGGGTATAAGGAGAGTCGTTAAGCGACTCGATAAATATTGACATGTACAGGCATAACCTTTGTTACGAACTCATAAAAAATCAGACGATATGGGATATATGTGTATTTTGGGGCAATGCAAATTTAAATAACGACCTGTTGAAGTGCACCCCCTGTAAGAGAGTGTTTCATAAAGAATGCGTTCCGGAAGATATTATGAACATACTATCTAATAATGTGAGTCATTTATGTCAAAACTACTAAGTCTCGTGTATAAATTGAATAAAAAATAGATGCATACCCTATTTCGGTATTGGGATCAGGTGCCACTGAGTTTGGGGTATAGCCCGCCGTATTCTTCAAATAGTATTTTCTACAAGTACAAATAATTTTAGACATATAAGGACTGAATAATTATATACAACTTAGTACATAACAGGAATGTTATCTCATGCCACCTACCAATATTCAGAGGTACCGAAGCAAAACGAATATATAACGGCAGAAAGCGGTCTAACCAACAATCTTTTAGATACAGAAACCTTTGAAAATACGTATTTTCTAAAATTTAACTGTAGATGTAAATATTTTTATAATATAAACCGGCATAGTTCTGCATATAAGATTATTCACTTTTGTGTACGTGAAATTAATTATTAAGGACGGCGTTTTAGTGGTTGGAAATAGCCCAAAGAAAATCCACTCAGGATGTGGCGGTTCCAATTGGCGTAAAGCCGAACTAGAGCAAGATACAGTTTCGCGTAAAAATCGGTGTTATAGATTTCTTTACTCGGTAGGTTCACGCACCTTTTCATCCATATGATCAGAGGCGTATTAAGCAAAATCAGCCTAAAGTACAGAAACAACAAAACTATATCAGTATCTGCACAGAATATAGTCATAACATACCAGGGTGTTTCTATAAGGTTCGTAGGGATAAATAATATACAATAAATTTTTGTTCCAGGAAAAAGTAACACATTATTGAAACAAATTTTTAGATATATTATTTTTCCGATAATTATCTATATTATTACTAAGAATGTCGATTTATTTAGTAACTGAGAGGTAAATCCTGTATGTCGAAAAGCGGTTAGATAAAATACTTGCAACAGTTTTGTTGGTTTTTATCTTAGGTATATATTTAACTTTGTTTGTAGTAAAATATTTAACCAAAAGAAATCTATAAAGTACGGCTACTGTAAAGACATGGAAAATCGTTTAATACAATAATGACACCTGAAGTAAATTAAAAATTTTCCCAATATTACGTATATACGAGTATTTGTATATCTATCAAATACAACTGAAAAAGTTATACGGCAGGTAGTGAAGTACTGAGTCGTACACCGTACCGAAATTTACAGAATTATTTCAGCGCGACATCTTTGAAAAAGCCAGGTCAAAGCGCAACCGCCAAACAGTCCGAAGACTGGTTTATACGAGGTGACCCAGTAATGAATTCTGTTTCTGGCGTTACGAGGGTAAATTGACAAGGATCAATATTAATATCAATGAAATTAAAAAACAAATGAATTTTTGTAACTATTTTCCGTAATATAACTTTATTAAAGAAACTGGAAACCTACCCATTAAAATTGGTTAAATAATTTTATTTCGTTGGAATAATTACATATGTGTATCAAGTCTCGAAATATTTGTTGACGTATTTTTTCCAAAAAATAACATAGAACTTCTTAAACATATATTAATACAGTAAGACATAGTAACCTAACTACCAGCAACTTTGTAATATATTTTTTTTATATAAATTTTTAAGAATATTAAGTTTTGCAACAACATTTCATGTTTTATTACATATTATGTATATATTTATGATTTTAAAGTAAAATAAATACATACTCTTGTATATAGTGAAATGAAATAGTCGAAAGGAAAGTTAGTACATGGGTGGTGATAATATTATTTTTAAAAATTCACTTTTTAATTGTTAGCCAAATGACTTTTCACAAATTGTTAAACATGTCAAGAAAAGCATCCTACATTGCTATTATGTAATTCAGAATATTTCTAGAGCCACCAAATGATTTTTTTGTCTTAATACATACACGTTTTATTCAAAGGTTATTTGTTTTCATTTTAATTGTCATGCGTAATAATATATATATATATATATATATATATATATATATACAGTTTCTTATAAAGAAATGATACGGATTTCTATTTTGCTAACTCACCTATAATTTTTTTATTTAGAGAAGGAACGGCAGATTTGTATTTGTATTATTAGTTTATAACTCTGATCTGCAGAAATATCACCATATTTATGTGTTTCTCTAAAGCATAAAGCATTATTTCTGTAAGAAAGTTCTTATACGAATATTTGCTGAAAATTTACCTTTTTACAGGAGAATAATCTGAGTCGTAAACTATGTTTTGGAATTTATTATTATATTGTGTTTACCTCTTTTCATCGGAAAATGGTCCCCATACCTATCGTATGCAGTAAAAAACCCATCCGCAGACTAACGATGTCTGGACATTATTAAATAAAATAAGTTCACTACGAATTGTTTGAGATACTCTATAAATTCACAACAACTTGCGGCGCGTAACAACCTATTCAGTATCGTGATTTAGGTAATCCGGTCCCGAAGGTCAATGCAGACATAAATGTGTCGTGTGTCAAATGTACACGCACTAGATGGTCAAAGCAGTCGCAAGATTGCTTATTGCTAATAAGTGTGCGCCTGAAAAAAGAAATTATTTTAATAGATTTTCATATAGATAGTTATTCGACTACCGTCACATTATTTGACATTTATTTATCTACGAAACATTCTTCATTGTCATAAACTAACATTGAAATAAAACAGTAAAAAAAAAACGTTTGAGACTTTTAAATTAGATAAATATTTATAAGGTCGCACTGACTTTTACAGTATTTGCCTATTTCTTCAAGATTTTCAAACACAAAACAAGAAAAAATGATAAAACATAATAATAACATAATCTATTAATTTAAAATTGTTCCAAGTCGTTCTATAACTAGAGGTAAATTGTTACTATTATAAGAAGGTAATGTGACAAATAACAACGATACATGTTTACTTAGTTTATCAAATAAGTCCGTTGCGTTGTGATGATAAAATTTCTGATTTAGCTGCCAGAATGTTCAGTTGCTAATCGATTTAACGTTACCACTAAAATGTAAGGTGAAAATTACTTAATGTTCATACACAATTTTATTGAAAATTCTTTGTTTCCTTATTAAATATCATATGATTTCTGCTTCATACAAAGCGGAATATTTTTTTTATAAAAGAATGAAGTGTGTACGCTACTGGTCTTTTTCATTTCATTTACATGGAGGTTTGTAAAAAAATATGGTATGCATACGTATAAAAAAATATCCAATACATATAGGTAAATTCGTACCGTTACAATTAGCGCAAATTTAATATTCATTTACTTTTTTAAAATTCTGATATTATAGTAAACAAACCGCCAGAAATTAGTTTGCTTTAAAATTGCCAACATAAAAATAAAATGCCATTACTATTGAATAAATTTAACTTAATTTTAAAATCCATCGGGCACACCTAATTATAACATTGACGCGATCCACTGCGTATCGAGCCATAAATATGAATCGCTCCCTAAACCGAAGATCGTTATTCAGTTTCTGGAGCCAACAACTCATCGAGACGGTACCAGTGATGGAAAGAATGTACTTCATGCTTTAGCTTAGAGCTTTATTATACTGTGTAATTTAAAATATGAAATAAATGATTAATTTTTAGTCCTAATAGTAACGTACATTCCTATATTACATTAAGCTCAGTTATGTCAATTTTTCATCAAATAATATTAACTAGAAAGGTACAGCAAGGTTGCTGCCCGACCTTGGCTGACTTTTATTGACAATAATTTTTAAAAGTAGCTGGCATTTCATTTTAAAAAGATGTAAAATTCTGTAAATTTTATGGTTTTTTCATGTTTGGTTACTTTAACACCCTGTATTGCAAATGTTGAATCGAGCATCTTCATTTGATGCTGAAATTTGACAAACATTTTTTTAATTCGTGATATTTTAGAATTTTTAGAAATTCGTTTGACTTTTTTCGTTAGTGTTCTACTAGATCTTGGTTAAGTTTAAAAAAAAATTGTTTAAATTCCATAAACTGAGGAATTTTAGATATTGGCTTTGTTTTTCTAAACACCCTATATTTTTTCGTTAATTAGTGTTCTAACAGACCCTTGTTAAAAGTTTGATCAAAAATTCCCATCAAATTTGGTAATTTTGAGTGATTTTAGAAATTGGTTTGGTTTTTTCTAAACACCCTGTATTTTTTCGTTAATTAGTGTTCTAACAGATCCTTGTTAAAAGTGTACTCAAAAATGTTGGTCAAATTTCGTAATTTTTAGAAATTTTAGAGATTGGTTCGGTTTTTCTAAACACCCTGCATTTTTTCGTTAATTAGTGTTCTAACAGATCCTTGTTAAAAGTTTTATCAAAAACCTTGGTCAAATTTCGTAATTTTTAGGGATTTTAAAGATTCGTTCGGTTCTTTCTAAACACCCTGTATTTTTTCGTTAATTAGTGTTCTAACAGACCCTTGTTAGAAGTTTAATAAAAAATTTTGGTCAAATTTCTTAATTTTTAGGGATTTTAGAGATTGGTTCCGTTTTTCTAAACACCCTGTATTTTTTCGTTAATTAGTGTTCTAACAGATCCTTGTTAAAAGTTTACTCAAAAATGTTGGTCAAATTTCGTAATTTTTAGGAATTTCAGAGATTGGTTCGGTTTTTCTAAACACCCTGTATTTTTTCGTTAATTAGTGTTCTAACAGATCCTTGTTAAAAGTTTAATCAAAAACCTTGGTCTAATTTCGTAATTTTTAGAGATTTTAGAGATTGGTTCGGTTATTTCTAAACACCCTGTATTTTTTAGTTAATTAGTGTACCAACAGACCCCTGTTAAAAGTTCCATAAAAATTTTTATTTAAATTCCATAAATTTTTAAGGTAGCTTTTTCCTTAATTTATCTTGTACTAGACCCCTGTTAGAGGTTTTATCAAAAAATTTCTTTTAATATAGTAATGGAAAAAACATTACTATTTCGTTGTGATTTGCATGTCGCTATACTTGCTGTTATCTCTTCCATAATGTTCAACATCAATAATGATACTTTCTGAATTTTCTATAACAATTTGTGTGTGATTTGCTAGGTACTAGTACTACTGATAATAAGCATTAAAAAGCTAGTCCGACCCTGACGGATAAAAAAAATACTCAAGTGCCAATACCCTACAGACAGTAACTAACGGCATCTTTTCGATAGTGTCCCAACTAAAACATACTGAAATTAATTCACGTCCTTTAATTTTTGGTGAAGAAACGTGCTAGAAAACAGATTTACCTATTCAAAGACCGTGAATTGCACCTTTTTGCCTTATTGTAATTACTGTGAAAAACACTCAATAATTTATATCAGTTCAAATGTTAACGTCTTTTAAAAAGTACCCTGGCGGTTGTGACAGTGATTATAATACCGCATACGATTTTTTCAGTGCATAATTGCCCTATAAAGTTCTGAAACGTAACAATGAAACATAGGAGGCGAAAACATGGTTTTCTTCCCATTTCCTAATGACTTACCAGCCTATAAAATATGTCACACCCTGGAGAAAACTTGTATGATTGGCACAGTGAAGAGATATTTTTTCTAACTTGCTTAGATTTTTCTTTGACTGCGACAAGAAACACCTATAAATTCGTTGAAAATTGCACACAAAAACGCCGCCCTTAAAATGGAGGGCTAGAATGGTAAAATAATGTGTTACAAACGCTTTTTAAAAGTTATTACTTTATTTGAAGAGAACTTAAAGTTCATCAGTTGGATAACTGGTTATTAAGTTCTAAGGAACTATTTCCCATCTACAGATAATTGGAGGTGAAAATTTCATTATTTCAGGGCATTGCAGTGCTGGCATTAGATGCGGGGTAGATAACTGTGTTACTTATGGATGTGATAGTTCTCTATTCAAGTTTTTTTTTGACATACTCGAAGTGATTATGAAGTTCTAAGGTATTACTCCCTATTCAGAAATAAATGAAAGAGAAATTAAACTTTTTTCGGGATGTGCTCAGGGTGGCATTGGTTTTGGTTTTAGTTTTCTGTTAAAGTTGTTTGGTTGACGCACACTACCGGGTTTGGAAGTTATAAGGAATTATTCGGATAATCGGAGACAAATATTTATTTTTCTCGGGGAGTTGGAAGAGGTGGAATTTGATGTGGAGCACCTCACTGTATTACTAACGAGTGCGGTAATCTTCTGTCAAAGTGTGTTTGATGCACACTAATTGGTTTGGAAGTTATAAGTGATTATTTGTCATCCACAGATAATCACAGGAGAAAATTAATTCTTTTCAGGATGTTGGACGGAGTGGTAATGAGTGTGGGGTACATGGTTGTGTTACTTTTGAACGTGGTAATTTTCTTTTAAAGTTTATTTGACGCACACGAACCGGTTTCGAAGTTATAAGGTATTATATGTCATCCACAGATAAGGAGAGGAGGAAATTAATATTTTTAGGGGTGTTGGACGGGGTGGAATTGAGTGTGGGGTACGTGGTTGTGTTACTTATGGATGTGGTAATCTCCTGTTAAAGTTTGTTTGATGCACACGAATCTGTTTGGAAGTTATAAGGTAATTTGTCATCTACAGGTCATTGGAGGAGAAAATTAATATTTTTCGGGGTGTTGGACGGAGTGACATTGGGTGTGGGGTACGTGGTTGTGTTACTTATGGATGTGATAATCTCCTGTTAAAGTTTGTTTGACGCACACGAATCGGTTTAGAAGTTATAAGGTATTACATGTCATCCACAGATAAGGAGAGGAGGAAATTAATATTTTTCGGGGTGTTGGACGGGGTGACATTGGGAGTGGGGTACGTGATTATGTTACTTATGGATGTGATAATCTGTTAAAGTTTGTTTGACGCACATGAATCGGTTTGGAGGTTATAAGGTATTATTTGTCATCTACAGGTCATTGGAGGAGGAAATTAATATTTTTCGGGGTGTTGCACGGGGTGGCATTGGGTGTGTGGTACATGGTTGTGTTACATATGAATGTGGCAATCTTCTGTTAAAGTTTGTTTGGCGCACACGAACCGGTTTGGAAGTTATGAGGTATTATATGTCATCCACAGATAAGCGGAGGAGATAATTAATTTGTTTTCGGAGTGATGGACGGGGTGGCAATGGATGTGGGGTACGTAGTTGTGTTATTTAAGGATGTAGTAATCTCCTGTTAAAGTTTGTTTAACGTACACGAATCGGTTTGGAAGTTATAAGGTATTATAGGGCATTCTTCGGTCAATGGTCGTGCGGTTTAGGACATCAGTACTTGAATCGAGGTGACTAGATCGCTGTGGGTTCGACCTCCGTAGCCGGTAGACCGTATATAAGTTATATTCATGGAGAGATTGTCACTGTCTCTGCGGGTATGGTAGGGTGGAAAAATGTTGGCTTGAGTCAATGTGAGAGATTGATATCGGTTGGCATTTGACTACCCTCCTAATTAATGAGGTTTTCCAGGTTTCCCTAATTCCTGCACTGAATAATGGTTCGGGCCTACCAACGTAAGTCGTTCCTGGGCACAAATCGAGGGTAAAAATATGTAAAGGCATTTTTTGCAACTTTACAGTAGAGCAATTTAAAGGATATCATCATTCTTAATTTGTGCCTGAGTAACTAGCGGTTAAAAATAGATTACTTATTTTTTTTACAGTTATCGTTAAGTTATTAATAAACACTAAGATAATTTCAAATTCTTATTGGTTTCTATGTTTTTATTTTATTTAAGCCTATATTTGAGTTACGCCTTTACGTTTCGCTAATAATGAAAGTTGTACCTACTATTTGATGAGATACGCCCTTTTAATATCATAAGCAAATTCGCTGAAATTTTAAAACGGGTCAAAATAATTTATAACAATACGTTAATATTAAAGTAATATATTTTGTAAAACAACGAAAGACAAATGAAAACAAGTTATACTCTATCAGCTTTTTTAGGACTAAAATAAAATTGTTTAAACATTCTAATATAAAAAACTAGAAACAGAAATGACATAATAAGGTACAAAATATTCACTTAACAAAAGATATGTATATCCTAGGGAAAAAAACATTAAAATATTAGTTAAGTACAAAAAATAAATAAACAAACTGTTCTGTCATGTATGTCAAAATTTAAACAATGACATGTAGGTATTCAGGTACCTAGTTTACTAGCCTGTTACTCAAGAAAAAGACAATAACATAATAATATATTTTATGTAACAATAGAAAAACAATAAATAAATAACAAATTTTAACTTAACCAAAATTCTGTAGAAAAGAATTAAAAAAATTATGTAAAACGTTTTTCCATTAAGTATGAGGTAAAGACTTATAAAAGTGTACGTGTTCGGGTAGCTTTATTACTGGCGTGTTGCCAATGGTAAGAGACAAGTAAAGTTGTAGATACACCAGTAAAATAATAAGATGAATAATTCTGCGATAATTTATTAGCATCAAGTTACAGATTGCGAACAAATACTACACTGCCCTGTAAGTCAAGAGTCCTAGTTTAAATAGTATTTAGTTATTCACAGTCAGCATTTCCTGTGATATATAAAAAAGATGATGTTACAGGAATGCTCATATTACATTACATGTTATATTAATAATCCATACAAGGTGGAAAAATAAAATAGATGATCAAAAAGAGGTTTATACTACAATTCCCTCCCTAAGTGGAATTCCTGCAGCTTCAGAAGGAGCTGACGGATTCTTTCTGTAACAGATATGTATTTTCTTATAAAGGCATCGGTAGTATAGTAATAAGGTGCAAAATACAATTATAACGAATAAAAAAATATACAAGATAACATTTCTTGATTTTATCTTTTCAAAGTCACTAAGATGCACAGGTTTTAAACTCTTCGTTAGACGTTGTAGTTGCTGAAAGTCTTGAAGGTCCATCTCGTGAAGATGAATGGTGGGTTCACTGGAGGGTTCCAAATTAATCGTTGGTAAATGGACTTGGGTTTGTTGGACATAGTCACTTTGAGGAGAGAAACGAATGTCTCTGATAATTACATCACATGAGTCTATAGTCACTAGAGATGGTTGATTTACAGAATAGGTTTGTTTTACACGACATTGTTCATGAACTAATTCCTCATGATGTGGGATAATCAGTACTTGATTGTCCTTAAGTTGTTCTAATAGTGTAGTTTGTAGCTTAACGTTTGTTGAAAGGCATTGATGTGGTTTGTTTTGAATCAAAGAAAGGAAACATTGATCATGTTGAAGTTCAAAAGCTCCTTTACATAGATTATATTCTTCGATATATGTACATGGTTGAGCTGTCCATAGGTGCTGTTGAGTATCCAGATTTGCATGTAGGTAAGGTTGGAAAGGGACAATAGTTCGGTCATTAATAAGGATAGATAACAGATGGTAAGTATTATAATGCTCGGGAAAGAAAAGTGGTACTGACAATTTCACTATAATTTTATATTCAAGAATAGTTACTGAAATTAAAAATAAATTATAGTAAGAGTGTAGGTTAGCTAATTCGATTATTTCCTTGCGGTCATAAATAGCATATAACTGATTTAGTATAGGTTTAATATTTTTTAATGGTAGAAAGAAATTGTGTATAATGTCATGTTGGGCAAGATTTGTCGCCGTTTCCAAATTTGAAAGTAAGTCTTCCACTTCTGTGAAGATTTCCTGTAAATTTAATTGAATTTTGACACACTCAACATCGTTTTTTAGTCTCTCAATTACTTACATGTGAAAGGATGTTGAAATTTTTATCAATTCTAAGAAATGAATCGTTAAGCTTTTTATTCAAATTAATCAATATAGAATTTTGCAGGTCTAACTGTGTTTTTATTCCATGTTCATTTTGTAGAAGGGTGTTAAATTTTGAATTAATAATTTCTAAATCGCCGTTATCTAATGTTCCAAATAAATACTTATGTAATGAACCAACGATGTTAATTATTCCTCGTTTCTGTCTAGTCTTTGGGTTTTCGAAATTTTCATGTTTAGTTTGTATGTAAAATAAAGATTGTTTAATTTTTGATAAATTACAACGAGAAGGACCCAGCTCAAATAATAGTTGGGTAGTTTCGTTTTTGATTTTGGTTAAGTCAATGACCTGGATGAAATCGTGGCAATGGGAGAAAACACGAGTTTCCTTACTTAACTGACTCGGTAGAAGGGGGTTTTTGATAGTTTCGATTTTTAAAAAGTTGGCTAAGGGGAATGTTATCATCAGGAGAATCAGGATCTTCAGTTGGGAGGCCATGTCCTGAAACGGAAAGAGGATTATCAATTTTCCGTTTTCTTGGTTTAGGTTTATGTTTTATAAAAGCTTTGTGATATTTGTCACCTTGATGTCCGGATCGTTTAAATATTTCTACAGTGAGTCTTAAATCTTTAGATGTCAATTCCTTTGTATATCGGAGAGACAATTTATTACGATTTGAATTTTTAATATAGACATTTTCGTCAGCTTCAAAGGTATCGGGTTCTCTGCGAGATTCATTTAATTTAGTTATAGTTTTGCCCTTTTTTGTTTCGATATTTTCTTTAATTTGGTTATACATTGATTTCATGATATTTCTATGTTTTTCAATATAGTCAGATGTAATAATCTGTTCACTTATATCAAAAGCGTCGGGCCTACTGTCGCCGCGAGTAATATTTATAGGGGACTCCTTGGTTGTCGTATGTATCGTATGGTTATAAGAAATTATTGCCAAAGATATTAGGTAATCAATTGGTGCATTTGGTTGCTCAGTTTTTATGCATCTTACTAGGTCAAGCAAGGTGGAATGAAACCTTTCAATATTTCCGTTCGTAGTATGTCCCTGTATGGAAGTGAATTGGAGAGATATTTTATGTAGATTACAAAAATCTTTAATCATAATGTTATTAAACTCTACGCCAGAATCTACCAGGATTTTATAGCCATGACTTTCGATGAATTTTAAAAGACTACGTTGAACGTTAACTCCAGTTATTGTGTCAACAGGATAAGCATGTGCGTATTTAGAAAAAACATCAATGATAGTAATAATTTTCTGATTATTAATCGAAAGTGTATCTATATTTAGGAGTTCAAACGGAGAAGAAGGAGTATATGTATGTTGACATTTCGGGTTTGGTAGATGGCGATCGGCTTTCATGGTAATACATGTTTGACATTTAGAAATATATTCTTGGATATGCTCAAACATATGAGGCCAATAATAATTTAGTAAAAGAGCTTGATGAGTTGCCGTTACTTCACGATAGTATGTTTTCGCCTCATGGTTATATTTAATTTTTTGTTGTTGCTCTTGTTCCGTAAGGACATCTTCAACTTATTTTTTACAGATAACGAATTTATATCCAGAAGGGAGATTATTTTGTAGTGTTCTAATAATTTTTTGTTCGAGTTCTACAGAGTCAAAGAAAAGGGCATGCTTGGTGGAATTGGCTTTTATAAATGTTCGGAGGAACTTAAAAATTTCATCGTCTGATTGTCTGTTAACTAATTTTATAATATGTTTTGTTTTACCGGAAAAAGTTTTTTTGGAATAATGCGTATTTAATTTGTTTGATTCATTTTCCGAAATTATAAATTGATGATTGAAGAGGTTTAAGACATTATCTGTATATTTGGTTTCTAGGATAGGATTAGAACGAGACGTATGGATAGTTTGTGAATCAGTTTCAGGATGGCTTTCAGGAAATTGTTCAAAATTTTTTAACAAGGATTCATATGTTCCACGATTACAGTCATTAAGAATATCTTCAAGAGGAATTTCGAAAAGTTTGTCTAAGTCTGATTCGTCTACTTGAGCTATCATCGAACTTGTATCATTTCGTATTGAACTTGTTTCAATAGGATTAGTTTTTATACGAGAAAGAGGGTCGGCTTGGTTGAATTTTCCCTTTTTATATTTAATGACATAGTCATACTCTTCTAATTTGAGTCTCTAACGTACAAGTCTGGAGTTAGGGTCTTTTAAATTAAATAACCACTGTAGGGGTTGATGATCTGTTTCAATTATGAATTTTGTACCGAAGAGATATGGTCTAAAATATTTTACGGAGTTGACAATTGATAAAAGTTCCTTTTCGATTGTTGAGTAATTACATTCGGCGAAATTAAGAGTTCTAGAGTAATACGAAATTGGATGGCTGTCCTGGCTTAGAATACTTCCGATTGCGAAATTAGACGCGTCACAAGTGAGGGTAAAAGTTTTGTGAAAATCGGGATAGGCTAATACAGGCTCATTACAAAGTAAATTTTTGCAAGTTTCGAAACAATCTAAATAATCTTGGGAAAAGTCGATTTTGGAATCCTTTTTTAGTCTTTGTGTTAGAGGTTTTGTTAGTTTAGCAAAGTTAGGAATAAATTTACGATAAAAACCTAAAAGTCCCAAAAATGATTTTATCTTTTTTGTCGTTTTCGGCAAGGGAAAATTCTTTATGAATTCTATTTTCTTGGGGTTTGGCCTAATACCTTCCGGAGTAATAATATGTCCTAAAAATTCTACCTGTTTACATAGAAATTCCGATTTATCTAACTGTATTTTCAGATTAGCTTCTGCTAAAGTTTTGAATACAAGTTCCAAATTTTGAATATGTTCTTGAAGAGAAGTACTAAAAATGAGAATGTCGTCCATGTAAACAAAACAGATTTTATGTTGTAAATCTTTAAGTACATTATCCATAACGCGTTGAAACGTCGCAGGAGCGTTCTTTAACTTGAAGGGCATTCGGACATACTCATAGTGTCCATTTTCAGTATTAAATGCCGTTTTTTCTATAGAGTTTTCGTGCATTTCTATCTGATGGAATCCGCTTGCTAAATCTAGGGTTGTAAAATATTGACATCGGCCGAGTTTGTCAAGGATGTCGGAAATATTAGGTAAAGGGTATCTGTCAGTTTTTGTATTGTCATTAATCTTCCGATAATCTACCACTAGGCGCCATTTTTGTTTACCTGTGGTGTCAATTTTTTTTGGTATAATCCATATTGGTGAGCTATAGGGAGATTTAGAGGGACGGATAATATTATTTTGCAGCATTTATCAATTTGTCGTTTTACTTCTTGCTGATGCACACGAGGATATCGATAAGTTTTGGTATGAATAGGTATTTCATTATAGGTTTTGATTTCATGTTTAACCTGATTTGTAAAGGTTAAAGCATCATTAGGGAAGTGGAAGCAAGTTTCATATTTTTTATAAAGTTCAAAAAGATGAAATTTTTCCTCTGAATTCAAATGTTCGGTTCTAAGCAAGGTTGTTATATCTTTTGAATTTTGATTAATATGGTTTAATATAGTTCCTTCGTTAGTTTTAATCTGTAGTGTTTGAGTAAAGTATTCGTCAAGTAATGTAGCGGGTAAACTTTGGTCAGGGGCAACGGACTGGGTTTCCGAAGTAGTATTATATATTTCAATTTGTGCTAATCCATTTTCAGCACGTGTTACGCATGCAGGGATATAAAAGCTTAGAGATCGTTGGGTTTCTATAAAAATGTCTCCAGATAAGATATTCACAGGGAATTTTAAAATTCTGACAGAGTTAGCCTCAATGTCTATGGGTTCATTGTGTCTTTGTATCTGCAAGGGAATGATACAATTTGTGTTTGACAGCGTTAAGTTTTTAGGATCAATGATTAGTCCCAAGTGTTGAAGAGTTTCAAAACCTATCAGTCCGTCAAAATCTTTACTGAAGTCAAATATAATTGCCTCCATTGTATAATTTGAATTGAATTCGTTAAAAATTGGAATATGCGCCGAGAAATAAAATTTTTGAGAACCAGTGCATGTTGTAATAATGTTTGTTTCAAGAACTGTGAAATTACAGAGGGATTAATGATGTTTTTTCCACATCCAGTATCTAAGAGAAGTTGAATAGGACGGTTTTCAATTTGAATGAAAGGAAGTTTATTATTTTCAACATTATTCAAAACTATATCGGGTCCTGAGGAGTATGGGTTTCTTGAAAATTTATTTCTTGGGATTTATCTTCCGAAAATTCCTGGTAAGAATCATAAGAATAACTGTTTAGACTTCCTTGTTCAAGAGAATAGTCTTGGTCGAATCCTGGTTCATATTCAGACGGATTATATTCAAAATTATTTTGTTCAGAGTTGTTTTGCTCATAGAGTTCAGTATTGAATAGTTCTTGTACTACAGGTAGGGAAGCTTTATTCTCCGGGAAGGTTTTCCGTTGAAATTGTGTGCGTTGAGGACTATAACTAACACCAGATGTTTGAGGATGGGTGTAGCTAATACCTGACATAGGCGTAGGTTTGGGTTGAGTTTGTTGTTGAGAGGGTTTAAAAACATTTTGAGGTTTTCCAAAAACATTTCGATTTGTTGAAGGTTGCGGTAAATATCTTTGCTGGTTATTAGGTGATTGATATAAGTTTATAGGTTGCGATGGAAATCTTGGTGGGTTATTAGGTGACTGATAGAAATTAGAGGGTTGCGACGGGAATCTTGGTTGATTGTTCTGATAAAAATGTTGTTGTGGTTGCGGTTTAGGACGTTGTGGTCTCATTTGCTGATTTTGTTGTTGAGGTTTCCTAGCTTGTCTGTTTTGAAAAGTAAGTCGTTTGTAATTGTCGCTTGAGTTGAAAAGAATGAAATACGGCCAGTTTGTTCAGTAGCCGAAAGAAAAGTTTGCTGTATTTTATTTATAATTCTAGCCTTAAGGGCTATCAGTTTTTGACCAAAGGATTGAATATCCTCTCCAGGAATTAAAGTCGTACATTGCAGTTATACTTCTAGAGTTTCTAGAGATTTATTATCTGAAAAATTTTGTTTAAAGAAAACTTTGATTTCGTCCCACGTTTTAATATCGGGTCTACCTAATAATGATTCACGTGCATTACCTTGTATCTTGGTTTTAATTGACGCTAGTATAATGGTTTGCTGTCGAGGGTCATTAGTGCTAAGGAAGTAAATCAAATTTTCAGAATTCTGAAGGAAATCCGGAAGTTCTATATCTCTGCCAGTAAAAACAGGGATAAGCTTAGTCAATTTATCTAAAGTATCTAAGTTAAGAGGACTTGCCGATGTTGGCTGTGTCATTTTGCTTTGTTTTCTTTTTATAAAAATAAAAAATAAAAAGTCTTTTTCGGACTATCTGTCTTGCTCACGCCCTACACAGGAGAGTCAAGATAGTATGAAAAAACTTATACTAAATTTCGCTCTAATCGCCCTGCTAAATAAATAGCATTTGCAAGATTAAATTGAAATTTCTAACCTAATTCTCACTTTCAAAAGCCGGTTTAATAATTAAACGTTGCAACTTGAAATGTGAAAAATTTCCAAAATTACACACTGTCTTGAATAATCAAAACTTTTCAGTATACTTAAGGAATAAAGGAGTAAAGAATTTGCAAATCTGGTACTTACAGTGTTGAGACTAGTTAACCAACCACTAGTAGTTCCGTTCCAATAAATTTCATCAACGATGCCAAGCGGGTGTCTTTTGTCCACGATTCGTTTCGCAGTTGAACTGTTCAAACAGAGACCTCTTGGACCAGGGAAATTTGATGCTCCAAATTTGATCCAAAAAGGCACTACGAATCCTACCGACTGCGCCAGTAAAGTTGTAGGTACACCAGTAAAATAATAAGATGAATAATTCTGCGATAATTTATTAGCATCAAGTTACAGATTGCGAGCAAATACTACACTGCCCTGTAAGTGAAGCGTCCAGTTTAAATAGTATTTAGTTATTCACAGTCAGCATTTCCTGTGATATATAAAAAAGATGATGTTACAGGAATGCTGATATTACATTACATGTTATATTAATAATCCATACAAGGTGGAAAAATAAAATACATGAGCAAAAAGAGGTTTATACTACAGACATCAAATTATTATATTTTTCCAGTGATATTGGACGAGGCCCTTTATTCAAATTATTAAGTGGATTTGAAAACATTATATTAGGTGCATTTTGTCTCTTTAGGCTTAGTGAACGATAATTTTTAAGCAAGTGGTTCGTTTTAAAAAATATTTTATCTAAGCAAGTTTTTCTCACCCTAAATTCTACCATGTCTGTCCACTTAAAAGCTTTGCCCTCATTGTCAATTCGTACGGAGCGCACTCTAAGGTCCTCACTAAATTTTTTAAAATCTAAGAAATCATTGAAGCCTAAGGTGTTCACTTCGTATGGTTTTACATTTCTTGCAAGAAGAAACACCGGTGTAAGTTGAGATGGCACAATTAATTCACCCGCCTTTTTAATTGCGTATGAAATTGCGCTGTGGGCCGAATCACCCTCACTTTGTCCGTGATTAGTAGTAAAAAAACGAAGGCTAATTTCTTCAACGTGTTTTAATTGCGAAGATATGTACAAGAGAGCTCCTGTCACGATAGTATTCCGGTTTTGTCCTCCACAACCATCTAAAAATAAGTCGACAAAATGCACTTGCCTTTCATCAAATTTTAGTAGTACTTTATACAACGCTGTTGCTATTTCAGAACCACCTCTTCCACTATCGCACTCATTCCATGTAAAGCAATAGCAATCTCGAAAAACTATGTTGTAAAATGTTAGGTTATAAACAGCAAACCTTCTTTTATAAAAAATCGCACCGTAGTTTGATATTAGTAAATAAATTACCTGTTGCAAATCAAAACACATGCAAAGCAAGTTGTGATTATTTTGGGCCGCAATTTTGGAAGAGTTCTTGATTTCACGCACGGCGTTTTTGGATTTCATGTGTTCGTCATAAATATCTTTCATTTTCAATTTTGTTTCTTGAGATCCCTCGTGGTAAATTTTACATAAACCGCACTGGTCTTTCTTTGGTCTGTAAAATGAAAGATTCATACTTTTGAAAACTGTGCGGTATGTTGTGAAACATGGGTGATCACTGTTTGGTTCCAATTCTTCTACAAACATTGTGTACATCCTTTTTAAAGTTAAGTCGCTATGGAGGTATTCCCGAGCAGTATCTTTTCGACAATAGTGTGACTCAACCCTAGGGAATCGATTAATATGATCCTCAATCAGTTTTCTATTCGCTGCATCCTGTAATGCAAATGCATAAGATCTACCTCCACGACGATCCTTTTGGATCATACCAGTACTTTGAATTTTTTCAAGGGTTGTTCGGATTGCTTTTTCACTGACACTTAATGTGTTTATAAATAATCTACGGCATACTTTGACTGGGTTCCCATCCAAAGGAAGAAAAAAGAAATTTGTGTTTTGACGTCGTTGTTCTGTTTTAGACGTTGTACTTGACTTTTTCGGAACTCGTTTAATATATCGCGTTATAAATTCCCGTTGCAATTGTATATCGCTTAATGCATAAAAGTCTTTAAATATAGCTTTTCTATATTCTATGTTAAACTTGGCACAGCTTCTACCGCCTTTTTTACACCATTCAGTATTGCACATTGGGCCCAATACCCGTCCTTTAACCGTTTTTTTTTGTATTAACTGAGATGTACTCCGCACCACTCCGTCGTAAATTTTAAGCAACTTTTTTCTTGTTTATCCTTGTGATTGTATCTTGGTCATATTCCCTAGGAGCATCTTCTATTTCCAAATGTTCGGGTTGATTTTTTCCTTTATTTGTATTTTTCTTCTTACACTGTGGTATATTACGCGAATTCGTCGTAGATCCATCGCTTTCAAAGTCACTGATGCGGTGTGTGTCACACGTAGGCAAATCTTCCATGAAGTGATTCCAACACAGCAGAATTGAGCAGCGAAAACGGGAACTAAAAACCTCTCCGTTGCAGCGACGAACTTCACATGCTTGAACGTAAGTAGGATCTTCTCGATCACTTAGTTCAATATTTGAATAAGGATCGTGTTCACCTATCTCATCAGAATTATTTAAGTCAACGTCATAATTTTTGGCAGACTCTAAACATAAAATTGACGACTCAGATTTTGCTTCCTGTTCCGTTTGACCTAGGGTCCCTAGGAATACTGTCATATATGTTGATTGACTCAGAACTCTTTTCCTGTCATCATCTAAATTATCCCGATTTATTATATTAATTTCTTGTTTATCAGGTTTCTCCGTTAATATGTTTTTTTCTTAATTGTTAATTTGCTCAAAGGTACATTATCCTCACTGGAACTTGTCTCTGACAAATTATTTTCTATTTTTCTGTTATTGTCCCGTAATATCATTTCTTTTTAAATAGCATTTTAACATCCGTACCAATTTCAAATATTCCATTATTATTAATTGTTTTTAATTCGGTGGTGGCTACACAATTTACAGAACCATCCTTCCATTTAACCAACACATCCATAATGCTTAATAAGTATCTATAAGTAAAATAACATAATATTGAAAACTAACTCATTTTATTTACATGTTTCACTTACATTTTTTGCAGACAATGGCTACTATTCTACAACTAAAACAGCACAACCGCGTGACAGCACCTTAGAATAACAAGTGGCTGGGAATCCGTCGCACATAATTATTTCAAATACTTACATTGAGACAAGAATTGACCTGCAAATTTTGAGAAACGCCTTGTAAATACAGTGTTTGCACTTCCTTAAATTGTGACGAATAGGCGTTAGTCGAGAAACGCCTTTCAAGTCGTGTAAAAATATATGGTTCTGTGGCATTTCTCAAGAGACGCCTTTACGTTATAATATTCTCATTAAGTATTTGAGATATGCCCAGACTTTATAATTTCATAATATTGAAACGGTTTTAGATAGAGATACGCCTCTTCGACACAACAAGGCGCAACTCGCATACATTTTAAAAGTGTATCTAACTCATTTTAGTCCAAATATGAGATACGCCTTTACGTGTTGAGACCGACGAAATGTGGCCTGCTTAATGATAATATGCCGCCCCCTCTCCCGTACAAGTCTTCGACTTCTGTGCTAATCCTCGTGATTAGAATGAGGGGTAGAGATATTATTATTAATATCCACAGATAATTGAAGGAAAAAATTAATTTGTTTTCGGGGTGATGACGCACACGAACCGGTTTGGAAGTTATAAGGTATTATTTGCCATCCACAAAGAATTGGAGAATATTAATTTTATTAGGATTGTTGCTCTGTGAATAATTTTGGAATTTACTGCTTTTTTAGTTGCCATTTATATAATCATTTATTTATCATTATATTAGGAAAATATAGTTGTTATGCTTATACCATTTTAATTAGTATAGTGGCAATGTGTCCAGGAGATACCATGTTACGGCTACCATGTTACTTACTGCTATTAGGACTTACTACTTATGCGAAGCGCGCGAGCGCGTGCACATTATCCCACTGGTGATTGACCCTACGTCATAATCTGTGGATGAGAATCTGTAGATAACTTCACTCAAACATGTAGATGAACATTTGGAAGATAATCAGGCTCATGTAAAACGGAATAATATAAATGCTCTAATAATTTTTTTAAATAGTTTTTCAATTATATGTATTTACCTAACTGAAATAAGTTTATTTGCATTCAATTTTAATAAAGATAATTTAGAAAATAAAAGTATAAAATCAAAACATTGCTTTATTATAAATTTTCCTAACAAAATATACAGGTATTCTCTTCATTTTCAGCCTTTTGGAAACTTGATTACCTGGAAAAAAAAGTAAAGAAATTTTGTAAACAATGAGATCATTTCTAATATTGAATTTGAGTTTGATTAGGTACATTTTGCAGCTATTTTATAATAAGGTAAATCTTATTTTATCTACTAACTTCTCAAATAGATTTAAGAATATATCCCGATGTCTGTCGTTGACATTCGGAGCATTTTTCTTTATTTTTTTTTGGTGGCCTTCTGTAGCCTCGGATTCTTCAACATTTCCTGATGCAGCTTCAGATGTCAACTCGGCAGAAGTCCCTGGTTGCTGAGATACTACTCCCAATGAACTGCTTACTACTTCCAGGCCATTTAGCTAAAATATAGCATTAAAGTATTGCCAATACCTTTTCTGGCTACCACTTCTATCCATTTTAATCTTCTAACTGTGATAAGTTTTTTTGAGGCTTTTCCATTTATTTTCAACAATTGCCACCGACAGCATACTGGAGGTTTTCACATTTATATCGCTGGTAATTTTATGCCAAATATTTTTTTTCAGGTCTGTATTAAATGAATCTTCATATTTCTTATATAGTTCTATTAATACAAGTGTGTTAGCATTACTCCAATTTTTAGAGCATTAAGCAGATGTTTTTTCTTCAGTTGTACATTCAACTTCAACTTGATCATCTACTTATTCCAGAGGTTGTTCAGCTATAAGATGAATTTGATTTTGAGGCACCCAAATCTGACAATCTGTAGCTAATACAAATTGTAATTAAATAAATATATATAATTATAGGAAACAGTCAAAACTCATACCAGTCACACACCAATATATCTCCGTTTTCATTTACATATGTTAATGCTTGATCGTTGATTTCTATCGTGAATGGCATTTTTTAAATTAACAAACAGATTAATTTAGTCGACGAAACGCATAGAAACGGAAAATGGCCAATTCAAATTTGGAACTGACAATTGACGGGACAAATAAACGAATAAATGAGGTTAGTTTTTAGGTGGTTTTTAGAGTGATTCTAGATGCACCGGTTTCGAAGGTGGTGCATAGGGGAAAGTGGTTTCCCTTCGTACACTTTTTAGATTTTATTTTTTTACCTTTTGATTAATTGTCAAATTTATCTAGTTTATGTACCTAAGTGTAACAAATATATTGTAGTTTGTTACAAAAACGTCCGAAACTATTATGTCAAAAGGTTAAAGGGTTATAGCCATTTTTCTACGATAAGATATTTGTACGAACGTATCCCACATACGGGGTACGTTCGTACAGTAGGTGGGGTACTTTCGTACACCATGGGGTAGATTCATACAGGGTAATTAAAAAGCCAATTAAAGTCGTTACATTTTTATTAATTATAAAAATATGTATTTATCAAAGAACTAACTTAATAATATGTGACTTGACTCATAGTCGATAAATCTTTCGTTAGAAAAATAGCAAAAAATAAAATCAATCATCCTTAGTTTACTTATTGATAATTCTAAGCTTTACAATCGGTGTAATTGAGATATTTACAATCATTTTGTATGACATCGTTGTACAGTCTTTGGCTACTTAAAATAGGTAATTATACATTTGGTTACTTTGGAACTTATTGCACATTATAATTATTTAAATTAACTGCAAAAGTAAAAAGTCTAGCCATTCTAGCTGTATAACCCGTTCGTGGTTGATAATCAGGGAGGATAATGGCGGCATCGCTGAGTGTGTATGTCTTCTATAGGAAAAAGAATGACCATGATAATCCCGGTTTCTTCCGAAGATAAGATATTTTCATCTCTGTAACCGAATAATGACAACTTTTCTGACGTAATAAACAACAGAAGGACAGGGTCGGACAAGAAAAAAATGCCTAAAAGGAAGAGTAAATGCTAAATATGCATATTGAAATGTAAATATTAGACTTGAAATAAAAGCACATGTTTAACTAACCTATATATACCTTGGTTGTAGGTCGGCTTTTAAAATTTGGAGTTTTACTCGATCTCCTTGTGGGCAATAAATATCCAACTCTAAGGTTATAAATATACTATACTATATATTTTGCCCAGTATTTTAATTTCTTAAAAATCCCCAAATTGCGAGCAGTCAGCAGCCAGAAATTAAGCAAGAAAAAAGAAAGAGTTTTTTTCCTCGTTATCAAAACAAGATTATCTTTTGTACCTTAGGGGAATTTTTAACCAACCTGCTGGCCTGATAATAAAGATAGAAGAAAATATTGTCATATGTTTTCAAAACAAACAACTAGGTATAAAACTGTCAGACGTTTCTTCTCTAAAAACTTCCTATGGATAGCTATGGCTGTTGATTCACCGACACCAAGAGATGATTCATTCCAACTTCGATAGTTCTTAATGGCTGAGACCAAAAGGGCTGAAAAGTATTGCCAGTATTCTCCAAATTCAATACACGGTGGAATCTTCTGGTGGGATTGCTTTTCTTTTCCTCGTACAATTCTACCGATTGCGCCAATTATGTTGATATGAGGTTTAGAAACAATAATCTTCATAAAATTTGGTAGACTATGTTTTATTCTTGGCGTTTGTACAACTAGCTATGCCACAATCTTTTGTTTTTTTAGGTCGCGGTTATTATCTTTCGCGTGTATTATTATGCAAAAAATAACGTTAAATGAAAAATAAAATAGTAATGTCTTTATGACGCAACTCTTTTTTGCAGAATTGCAACCATATTGCAATTTATCAAATCTGGTAATCATAGATATCCTCACAGGCTATTGAAGTCATTAATTTTTAATTATGGGCATAATAATGTACCAAATTTGCATATAATGTAATTGTTTTATGCGTTACATTTCTTATAATAATCTTCCAGTAATAGTCAATTTGGCAATGAAGCACATCTTTGATGTTAGAAACATGCTTACAAGTTTGTTCTAGTTATCTGACTACATTTAATTTTTGTAATATCTTCTTCAAATATGTTCTCTTAAAATTATTTGATTCCTGTGGATTTTTTTAGACCACTGTTCTTTAGCTGTTAACTCGCTAATGGTTTACACTTGATCCTGATGATCTTCATTCTTGAACAAACGAGAACAGTTGGTTTTAAAGATGTCTTAAATTACTTCTTAATGAATCGTAGTACATGATTCCTAATTTATCGCACTGCCTTCTATATTTTTTGGTTATGCTGCCTTTTTAGTAGAATAGAATAGAATAGATGTTTATTGACATACACAAGTACATTTTCAGTCATGACAAAAAATATTAACATAAAAGAGATATAAAATCGTTAATAGAGAAAAAGCAATGACACAGAAAAAATGTTATAACAAAGTTTTCAAACGCTTTGCAAGACATCTGCTTGATTTTATGGGACTTGAAGTGATATTCTATAGAGACTAATCTGTAGTTTATTATTTTCAGCATACCTAGTGCTGTACTGATGTACATTACAATGTTTAACTAAATTTCCTAAGTTTTTGTGGGCCAGAAGCAATGATTCATAAATAAAAAGGCTTGGAAGCGGTAAAATTTGAATCTTGAATATGTCCCTGCTAGGAGTTGCTCTTGAAACTCCAACAATGAGGCGAACTGCAGCCTTCGGTAAAATAAAGGCTTTCGGGGCAGCTCTAGAATTTCCCCAAAGTGTAATACCATATAATAAGTGACTATGTACTAAAGAGTAATAAACAGTTTTCATCACAATATTGTCAACTGAAGACTGCAGTTTGAGTCGAGAGCCTTGAACAGAGACTGTCAACATGCGCTGTCCAGTTCAGAGTGGAATCCAAAGTAACACCCAACAACCTTACCTCAGACTTTACTAGAGGATGTTAGTTGTTGAGTCTTTGAAACATTATGTTTCAATTTATTGGCTGAAAACCAAGTTTCTGCTGCAGCCAGGTTACTCATGTTCAAGTCTTTACTACCTGGAGAGAGGAGAGTTCATCTGCGAAGAGGATACATGTACTTTCACCAACATTTATCGGTAGGTCATTGATGTATATCAAAAAAAGCAGCGGGCCCAACACGGACCCTTGAGGAACACCATTATTTATGGGAAGTAAGGTAGATTCCGTGCCATCAATACTGACATATTGTTGTCTACCAGTTAGATAAGATCGGAAAAGACCTAGTTCTTTATCACGAATGCCGTAATATTCAAGTTTTAAAAGCAAAATATCAACATTAACACAATCAAATGCTTTTGAAAGGTCACAGAATGAAGCATGGGAAATAGTATTGTTGTCAAAACCATCAACGACCTCATCAATAACTGTTAACAGAGTTTTAACAGTAGAAAAGTCCTTCCTGAACGCGAACTGAAAGGGAGACAAAATGGATTTCACTTCCAGATACGAAAGTAATTTATCTTTTATAAGAATTTCAAATATTTTTGATAATACCGGAACTATATCTATCGGACGAAAATTGTCCAGGAGATCCATACTCCCCTTCTTGTGCACAGGAAGAACCTTTGTTATCTTAAAATAATCAGGCCATGTACCCTCTTAAATACATTTATTAAATAGTAGGGTTAGTTACGTCACAAGATAGTCCAGTGATGCTTTTACTATGCAACTAATTAAGCCATAGTAATCCAGATACGTTTTATTTTTCAAGTGCAGAATGGCTCGCTTAACATCAGACGCAATAATAGCTGATAGAAAAAAAGATGTTGAAGGTTTTGGAATGTTTTTAAGAAATCCCAAATAGCACAGTGATGTATCATGGACATCTTTAAAATGTGCGCTTGTGGATGATCGTACATCCGAAGAATGTTTGGTCTAGAGTCGATTTACATCCAGCGGATGTCTTTCCGAAGGCCGAATTCCACAAATTTGGGCGTCCAATATTGGACTATAAGAGAACCTATTTGTAGAAATTTGGACTTTTTATGGACATTCTATTTACGTATGAGGACATCTTATGGATATTTTAAAGACGTTTTTTCTTGTTCTAGGGACATTTCATGGATGTCCATTAAACCAAAAAAGAACCTATACATATAAGGCCCCTTCGACTTTTTTTATAGTTACTCAGATATCACACAAATTAAATTTACTCATTTCATAATATAGAAAATATAGATCAATATGGAAAAATTAGCCAAAACACCATGTTGTATTAGCAAAATTTGCAAAAACTATAAACCAGAACTTAAAAAAAAGTCAGTATAAAATATTCAAATGTTGAAGAATTGTACTTTATATTTCTCTTTTCCAAATTTTTACTAAATTTGGGGTTAATTTTTGCATATTAATTTTTATTTGTTTCTATGAAAATGAATTTAATTTGTGGGACATCTGATGTAACTATAAAAAAAGTCAAAGTGACCCTAGATGTGCAGGTTCTTTTTCATTTCATAGGCAGGTATAAAAGTAAGTAGAAAAAGATATAAAAAACAAATATATACTACAAAAAATATTCAATACAACGATACATATGTAACGAGATCTCTTATGCATATCAAAAATCAAAATATATTACGAGTACATAAAAAATATATTGTTGCTCCGTACAATAATACAGTAACTTGACTTCTGGGCATCCTGTAACAAAAAAATCATAGTTACTATTTTGGTTAAATTAACACTATTTACTGTACAACAGATTGACAAACTGACAAAGGCAAATTCTATTAGCTTGTTATAAGCCAGTTGTGGGAAAAAATTAAACAATTAAAATTTGTAACTGAATATGTATCCGTCATAATAACCTTTTATTTTCAGTCATCAGTTTGATCCACGGAGTAGGCATAACTCACATTTATTAGTATGTATGTAGTTATGAATTCTCCTTTTCTCTGTAATTCTTCTCTCCTTTGAAGGTCTCAACCAAGTTTGAATGCTAATCTTTGTGCTTTTCTGGTCAGCATTAACTGCCACTTCTGCTGCAGCTGCAAAATATTTTAATAATAATAATAATAACTCATATACTTAAAGTAAGTCCATTTGAGACTAAATCTCGAGCTGCTGCTTTATGGTCTATTCACGTCTATTGCAGACATAAATAAAACGACTTATGGACGTACTGTATTGGACGACCATAAGTCGTACAAATTTGTATGTTCATTGTACCTCCCAAATAAGTCCATGGACGTTCGGATATTAAAAGGATATAAAACGAATATCTTCTGGACTTTTGTGCTATATGGGATGTAATAGGATCCATACCTTGGACACTCATAGTATTAGCAATAACTTCAGAGATTGATGTGAAAAATACATTAAAATCATTAGGAGTTATGGATGTCTTTATACAGTCTTTATTACGCGGCCTTTCAGAATTTACAATGTTCCAGATAGCTTTAGATTTATTCTCTGAATTACTTATCAAATTACTCTATTTACAACGTTTCACATCCTTCACTGTCTTTTTGTATGTTCTACTCAACTGACAGTAAGCCAGCCAATAAGTCATTGAATTTGTTTGTTTGAATTTTATTTTACTAGGTACGCTAGGCAGCGATTTTTCCTCATCATTTTAAGTTCTTTATTGAACCACCCAACACCAACCCTACTACAGGTGGTTACAAAAGGAAAACAGTCATTGACAATTTGCATAAAGCTACTCACAAATTAACCCGTTAGACTTTTCACGTCACAATTTAGCAAACATATATTTAACCAATTTATTGTTTTCAGAATTTCAATGAATTTATTGATGTTTGGAGTGTTTATTTTACACGTAGACAGTGCACTATTAGAATTTGACCTACATTTGACACGTACATGATCTGAGATATGCATGTCCCATATACCAGATGTAATGCTTTCTGGATTGATATTTGTAATTACGCTATCGATGCAAGACTTAGGAGTGATTCGCGTAGATACATTTATGCAATGTTGCAACCCATACATCATAAACATATTTCTTAAATCTTTAGCATGTTCTGTATTCGCACCAATGTCCAGATTTATATCCCCAACCATAATCAATACAATACACTCCTTAAAAACAGAAATGTCACCATTAGTGTAAACAGTTAACATTACACAGCTCGTACTTTAAATCTCAATAGCACAAAGTTCCGCATGGACACAGTGACAAAAATTAGTAATGTCAATCTCCAAAGGCCATCTCTACAAAACGATGCAACCAGCCTGTAGTTACGTATATGAATCATATTTATGTTGTTCATTTCCAGCCAATGTTCAGATACACAAAATACATCAAAAGGATTACCACTCAACATTAAGTTTAGTTCATCAATTTTGTTAGACAGACTCTGGACATTAAGGTGTAAAACAGAAAGATCTGCTAATAGAGGTTTACATTTAGATCCCATCCGATCTACTTGACTCTTGATGATATTGGTAACCTTGGGACCTTCTGGGCCGAAATAACCTGTTCACAACTACACCTTTAGGCCGTATATTGTTGACAAGAATATTTCAGGACTCACTCTTTGGAACACTTAACTTAAAGGAACTGTAATTCAATTTCTCTACTGTGACACTGGGAGCAAAGTTTTGTAAATAGCTGCATAATTCACCCACATCCAAGTTTGTAACATGAAAATAGTGTAGCTTTGTCGAAGACGCAGCTTTGAATGGACAACCATCTGTCTCCATATTACTGCCAACCAGAAGATTACGGTTTTTCCTTCTCTAAGTTAGCAATGTTATCACATATACGACGTGCGTCGATATTATGTATTGCATTCAAAACATCCTGCACCGTTATGGTAGTGGCAGGAGTGACAGGTGGTTGCACTGGAACTGATGCTGCAACCGGAACAGACGGAATTACTGTTTTACCTAATTTTGAGGAATATGAAGATTTCTTGTTTTTTATATCCATGTCACCAGATGTATTTAGGTACTGCTGTTTTAACAATGATACTTGATCAGAAAGGGCATTTATAGCTATGCTTTGGTTCATTATGATTAAATCCTTTTGTTTAATAATATCTTAGAGATACTAAATTTTAATACACAAGATATCATCTGAGACAGTTTTTGGATCCTCAAAGGTACCAGATTCATTTTCCAACACCTTTGGCCTATCTTCGCAGTAAATAATTTTACACTCATTCACGATTTTTGCATTTTTTAATAGTTTTACGAATAATTGAAAAACTGTAAACACAGGTCTTCTGCCTCTCTTGTGTGCCAGATGTTATGCACTTGACTATTTAGGGCCGATAACAGAATCCCACTTAGACGCAGGTACTTTACTAGATGTTATTTGCCGTTGCACAAAATAGTATTTGACTTAAAATTTTTATTGATAATAATATAAAATAAGATAAGTACCCGTAGTAGTATGTTTTTTACTGCAGAAAATCAATTTTCCAAGTCGGCGTTACTCATTCTCTTTTCACCATGTAGATGTCCACCCCTCATGGGTAAATACGAAAAAAAAAATTAAATTGCACAAATCTGGGTTATAATGAACATTGCGATAATTTGCGATACCATAATCATTTTCGGCCGAAATTGTTTCATATATCTCATAAAATTTCTTATAAAAGGGGCTATTTCTTTAAATTAAATCTCCTTCATATTCGTACGGTTTATTTGTTTCCTCATTTTCAGCCTTCATTTCGTTTATAGAACTATTTTCATAGAATCTTTTACTTTGCTTACATTACTTTTTTATTTTCTATGAATCTATAGTAAAATAAAAAAACGTAGTAGTTAAGGAACTACATACTTATTTTAAGTGAACCACCTTTTTCTTCTCTTCACACGGTCTGACAAATGAATGTAGGACCACTAATAAATTAAGTTTTTTAATTTCTATTACTTTACGGTAATATTCGAACACTGAAGAAAAGAAAGCTATGATTTTTTATTTCCTTTTTTTTGCACAACTCACGCCCTTCGACTCTCGACTCGTATAAGCTGACAAATAAACATTGTTATTTTTAATAAGTAAAAATTGTTATTGTTCATTCAAATAGATTCAACGATTTTGTTACTATTTGGGGCATTTGCAGATTTTCGTTCTAAGGCACCGACTTTATTAATTATAATCCTACCGGAAAATGTGGATGTAGAAAACTTCACAAGCATCTATTTTGAAGGTACTATGAAAGCAGGACGGATATTTGTGATTACTGTTGATTAACAGAACAGTGATCGTACCGACTATGAATGCAGTATATAAAGTCTGCACTTTTGTTACAAACGAAGTACACGCGTTCTCTAATGTAGCATAAGGAAGAAGAGTCAGTTTTGTCCACATTTAAGGAAATTTTTAGTTCACATCATTATCATTTCACGTGAGGATATTTCAGGTTGTAAATATCTATTTTAGTACGTTATGTGTTGGTTTCTAATTTACGTTGAAGAGAGACTAAAAATAGGTTAGCCTATTAAAATATAAAGAAAATAAATAAATTCACTTTTCTCGAGTTGTGGTCACTAGTTGCCTAGTTACTGCCATTAAATTGTCTGGTTTTGTCCAGTGTCTGGCAAAAACAAATACTTATTTTTATGAAATTTGATTTCCTCATTTTTAACAATGGCAAGAGTTATTTTTCTTAAGCATTTCTAAAAGCATGAAAGCGCCCTTAGTGTTAATTTTAACTGATTCTTTAATTGTATTTGAATTGCTACGACAGTTTGTCACTTCACTCTGGCTTACTTTTTTCCATAGTAGCAAACAAGTATCAATATTTCTGTACTTTCCGAATCTTTTTCAGGATATAAATCATGTTCATATTGAACAATAACAAATAAATGTATTTTCCCTCCTTATTTTTAGATATTTCCTCTTTAATTTCTTTTAATAATAGTAAGCTATCTTCTAATCCTGAACTATCGAACAATGATCTATTGTATCATAGATGGCATTGCAAGTTTCTTCTCATTTACATACAGATTTGCATTTTACCTTGTGCTTTTGGTTTTACTATTGATTTCAACTGTTTTTATTCTTGTGTTATTTTTTTATCTTTTTTTTCTACATATAAGCTATCTCCTTTTCTTTTCCTTTTGCTAACTTTAGCCACTTCCGTGAGATTAGATCTTTATATAAAATAGGTTTAAAAATTGTTAGCGACCATTTATTTTTTTTTAAATAATAGAATAATAAAATTACAAAATTAGTGACAACGGAACTTATTAAACATGAATCAGCGCATAGTCCAATTTGATTTCCGTTGTCATCTAGACAAATGGAACATATACCAAGTTATTTGTGGTTTTTTAATTGTTTTTATAACATTCCCTACAATGATTTCTTTTCAAAACTCTCTTTGGGAAATGCAGTTGTTCTGGTCAAATTTTTTCCTTTGAAGTGTTTCCTTTAGTTTTTTATATGAATATATGTTGTGAGGTTCTTTGCAAAATTTACATTTTATTTCAAAGTTTGTTGCTAGGTAGGCCCCTGATTTTATATCCTATTGTCACATAATTTGCCCCACTCACACCCAATTCGACGACTGTGGTTTCGCGAAATGCTAAGATTGCCCCGATCGCCCCTACGCGATTCTGGTAAACAAACAAAATGCCGTGTATCGAGGCGGGACTGGAAAAATGGGGAATCGACGAGAAGCGTTCGAGTCGTTCGAGAAAATGGATCTAGAGATACTAGAAAATACCTGGAATATTCGTTTGGTCTATAAAAGAATAAACGGCCAAGTCAGTCAGTCTTGTATTACAGTCTTGAATTGGAGTGTTTAGAGCGATTTAGATAGCGATTAAAAGTGAAATAGTGTTTAGTTGAGCTGTAATTACAGCAGCAGTACAGAGTAGTTAATAAAGATAAGTGATTAATTACCGGATTTTTTTTGCTGGCAGTAGTAAAAGTCGGGTAGGAAACCCGTGATACTATTTTACGATTCCCATATTTCTATTTCTCATTGCATTCATACGCCTCTAAACATTTACATACATAACAAAAATAAGTTAGTATTTCTCCAATATCCTACAGTACCTTAACTACCTACTTAGTGTTGGTATATCAAGTGTAGTAAGCTGGGTAAAATTGAAATTAAAAATTGCTTTTAGATTTCTACATTTAATTTTCGTTGGTTTCCATAACCAATTACCACAAAACTTGAGGTCTACATATAAGCCAGAAGTACATGTTTTGTTGTACGTAACAATTCTTTAAAACAACTAACAATGTAATGTAATGTAAAGCCTTTAGATGTGTAATCCGGCGACGCCTGCAGGAGCGTCGATAGTACTCACAAAATTGTTTGAATTCTACTGTGAATCAACCAGGAACTAGACTACAGCTCTGCTGTGAGCCTTTCAGAACTTCAGTCCTGTAAAACTAGCAAGTTCGGTGTTGGTTTTTACAAGGTGAAGATTACAGAGGGTATATACTTTTGGTGTATTCACTTGCACTTTAAAGTCTTAAAAACTTTTTGGTAGTACGTAATTTGGCTGTCTTTGTAACAGTATTCTCATCGCATAAGCACTCTCTCTGAGTTTGCAACTTCCTTGTTCAGGATTCTTTGCCTGAGTCTTTTACCTCTACTAGCCCAGTTTGAACATCACTTGATGTGACGGGAAGATTTTTGGCAGCGCAGTGTTTTTTAAAAACTCCTCCGTTTTGCACTATCAGGGTCTGTAATCTGTAGAGGAACATTAAAATAAACAATCAGCATAACCTAATTTTTTTTTCAATTTCTACGCACTGACGATCCATTAACATTTTAATCCCTGATTTTCCTTTCACTCTAACGCGATATTTACTGCCTGGTTTGGGATACGCAAGTTAATTTCTGGGTTTCTCTTCATATTCCATTCATGGTTTTTCGGTTAGCTGTTGCCGTGTGTAGACGTTTTATTTTTCTGTCTAATGTTTTTTCGTTTTTAGAGTTAGAGTTAGTGAGTGTTTCTAAGTTATATTTGTGCCACCTGTTAGTTGAAGAGGTGCTACGTAGACTGATATTAGCATCCTAAATCCACTGAATTGCATATGCAGTTGAAAGAGAATAATGAATCTCTTGGCAGGTACTTTACCCAGACAGCACAGTATATTTATTAGATATTTAGAGGATATCTTCTGTGGATATCCAATATGTCCAATGGATATCAGTGGATGTCTTATACACATTTTATGGATATCCAAATGTCCGCCTATATTCAGGATATAGAAAATATCCTATGGATATGTGTGGCGATATACAATGGGTATCCAATATCTATACAATAATATCCAACAGAGATTAATAGGATATCTTTTGCACATAATTTGCATATTCATTAAATATATCATGAAGCGATCAACCCTGGTTGCAATTGAGTCACATATACAGGGTGTTCCTAAATAAGTGTCGCAACAGAAAACTGTAAATTCTTCATGAAAAAAGAAACATTTCTTTCCTCTTCCACTTTTCTCTCCGGGCTTTGATTTTTGAGATACAGGGTGTTAAAACTTATTTTTTTTTTTAGATTTTTGCCAATATCTTAGGAACGTTTAAACTATTGGACTGATCTTTCGTACATACATTACCACTATTAATAGCTACTTTTATGCACTATTCCCGAATTCATTGAACGTGCCAGTGGTGGAGATTTTAAGGTATCGTAAGGGTTTACCCCTGCCTAACTTTTACGCCACTGGAAAAATTGACATTTGACAGTGCCAATGAATTTTACACAAAGAGTTCTGTTTGTTCATTGCTCTAAAGTCGACCGTTTTCAAGAAAAATTGCTTATTGCTTTATGAATAAAAACAAACATTTTACTAACATTTTGAAAATCTTTTGTAATTAAAAAAAAAGATATGTAGTCATAATTAACAATTTTAACGCAATTTGACAACACATTAGATTTTAACTAATTTTTTTATCAACTTGGTGAGTAAAATTTACTAAAACTTTGACTACCTCGTTTGTAAAGTTTTGGCACCCTGTATCTCGAAAAAAGCCTGGAGAGAAAAATGGAAGGGGAAAGAAATGTTTCTTTTTTCATGAGGAATTTACAATTTTCTGTTGTAACACTTATTTAGGAACACCCTGTATGCCACCTCCAATTAAGACATTTATTACATTGATATTTAGTATTACCTATTTGTCGATTTACAGCCAGTGAATTTTAAATGACCTAACTCAAATACCTGGGAGCCATCTCTCTTTACTCATCATAAGAACATAAGACAATCATCAGAAACTAAAAGAATGCAAGCAGCTCCTTCTGATTCTAGTTTCCAAAATTTGGGATCGGGGAACACAAAGCAATAGTCTTCATGTGCACAAAGAGTTCATTATTTTTTATTATTATTATTAGATATCATTAAGTAATTGTTTATAAAAATTACAAATTATTTGCATGTTCTTCATTTTCTTGATTCTTCTTTCTGTAAAATGATCAAAATATACACGGTTAACAAATAGTAGTTTAATATATACACTGGGTTTTTTTTACTATGGAAATATTACAACAAATTTATTTTTCTGTACGTTTTGACAGCACGTTAATTTATTCCACAATATTTGAGGAAATTTTGTCATCACCATTTTTTTTAATGGCGATTCTCAAGTTTTTTAACATTATATAAATATATTACGACCTAAAAATTGATGGTGTCTCAAATAAGTGGTCAATGTATTAATGTTTATAATAGAATAGACAACAAGACTAATAATTATTTGTAATAATCGGAAAAACTTACAAACGGGGTTGTTTAACAAAAATAACTTTGGTATTATGTACAGCAAAGAAAATAAGCTAGATTTTCGAATACTCTTATTTAATTGCGCTAGTTATGCAGCTATGTATCTTTCAAATTCTAAAACAGACTTGTTTTTGTCAGGAAGTTTGTGGATTTAAATTTAAGCAACTCGACTGAATTTGTTAATGTTATTTTTACTCATTATTTTTCAATTCTAATTTCTTTAATACGTTTTAGAACGATAACTCATTTGAAAAACTTTTTTTAACCTTGACAACTCTTATTTCGGAAACTGATGTATCAATTTAAAGATCATACCTAAACATATTGCAATTTTCATAAATATTTTAAAAAATGTTGAAGGTCGCCATTTAAAATAATATTAGGAAATGGATTGATACAATGTAAAAATATGTACAAAATAAAATGAAAACTGACCTGTATCAGGATTTTTTTTGCAAGCACTCAAAGTATAATTTATATACTCTTGTATTCATATTAAATAACGATCAGTATCGGTATAGGTACTGCTAGAAAGTTGGCCAAAAAAACTAATAGAAAATAAAGTACTTACTGGTTACTGTTTTTAAGTCTTGCTGAGGCATGTCTTATCCAGTTTTTAATAGCTTGTATTATGTCTTGTTCTGTACCTTTAAAATTAGGGCTTTGGGCTGATGCTTCTGTAATATTAAATAGCAATGTAGTACAAATATACCGAAAATAAAATTCAACATACTTTTTATACAATCAGATAAAATCAAGGAGGAAAACATTTTTTCCCCTTCTTCCCTTCCCAATTGTAGAGGCAAGCAACAGCATCTATAAATAGCCTTCTTAAAATATTTTTGGCAATTGAATTAACATCGTGACCTCCAATATTGGCAAGGAATGATATCTGAAAACAAAAAGTAAACCATAAGAACAACAATATCTATAAACGATATAAAAACTTGATTTAAAATAGTGTGTTCATGGATATTTATCCATTTAATTTTAAATGTTTTATATAAAATTTTACATCTCCATCAATACAGAATAGTACCTACCATCCTTTTTTGGTCATCTTTTGACACCAAAAGTTTTTCCCATGTAAATAGGTCTTCTTCAGTCTTGATTGGCAATTTTTCATTCAAATCGTCAAAATGCTCAATATTTTCATTTTGGCGTTCATTATTTGGTCTACGTTGTTCCCTCAATATTTGCAAGACTAATTTAAGTTGATTTTTTAGTTCGTGAAGATCATTGTCTGTCTTTTTTTGTATTCTAAAAAAATAAAAACATTCAAAAATCATCATCATCATCATCATTCATCATTTAACACACCTTTATCAAACTTGCAGCAACACCTACAGCAGTCTGTAAGTAGCTGAGTAACTAATGTATCATTCACCTCCAAGTTACTATGTGTATCTGAATCAGACGTGGAAGATGTATGAGACAATATGGGTCTTTGGGTACAGGTTTTCGGCTTACCTAAAAGTTATTTAGGTTTTGGGACATTCAAAATTGCTTTTGTTTTTGGAACATCTGGATATATATCAGGTACTCCATAACTGTCTTCCTCGGATATATCATCATCACTAGATAATACTAGTTTCTTCCTTATTCCACGAGTTTTCCTGTTGCTATTTTCATCTTCATCTGTATTTAAGTCTGATTGAATTTCAGTTAATCTTAATTTTGGTATAGCCAATTCGTATGAATCTAAAAATGTATAGGTATAATTGTATTAGAGAAAAAATATGTTTTTTTATATATTTCTTTTTATTACCATAGACTCCCAAAATCCTCACAGTATAACGCATCCATGATTCTTCTGGCGGTGAATAGTTCCGAACGACTCTTTCAAACAATTTTTGGGAATTTATTGTTGATGGCAAACAACATTTATCTATCCAAATTTGTGGAACAATTTGTAAGCCATCGCTAAATTCTACCACGCACCAAGTTTTTCCCATCCTTCGAGTAGTATTCTAGTTTTTAATAAGAGGTTCATTTATAAATTATTGGAATACTGATGTCTATTGGTTAATTTGGTGTAACTAGTGTTTACGTATGTAGCAGTGGAAATACTGCGAATCCATTTGTGTGAGGTATGGATAAGCATTTTGCAGAAATTTTAGACACAGGCCAAACTGACAATGTATTAGATAAATTTTGAACAAAAAAACATGATATATATGATGATAAACAAGGTTTTTTTTTATACACGTCCGTGACTTTTATATTATTTTTATATTTCCGTGAATTTGTTGTAGTGGTTGTCCTGGTTTATTAATAAATGTTTTTAGAGTTTTCATAAAATTTTTGAATGGGAATGCACTAAACGAATCAAGATGACCAAATCGCTCCACATCATCTTTAAGATGAATTAAGCCATGTACATTATGGGAAACAAAATGTGTCCCATAAAGAACGATAAATGATTCTATAAAATGTTTAATAAGCTCGTGGGCATACTGAAGTTGGCTCTTTTCAGTAACGGACTCCATACAAAAAATTCTAATAGCTACGTGCAATGTTATAAAGTGGTCATACATTTTAGATGGTAAAACACCATACAACACTATAGGGCTGGTGTATAAAAGGAATTGCCGCAATTCAGTAGCTTTCCAACTGCTATAATTACTAATTTCCTGTGGTTTTCTGGCAAATTCTTTTGAAATAAATGGTTTTAATTTTAGCAAATTTTTTGACAGTAAATTTACTTTTGAAGCTGACAAACGTACTTTTAATGGACCCTTTATCCATAATGAAATAATTTTTTTAACTACTCCTATGCACACTAGATGGATGTAGTCTAGAGAGATGTCTCCAACTATATCGAAGCCAGGAACATTAACAAGAAGTGTGGTACCTAAATAGTACTCTGAATTTGTTTGTGCTATAAAAGATTCTTTGGTACGTTTGCGACAATAAATTAATGGAAAACTCATTCGACCCTCTACATAATTGCCTTCCTGTTCACATTTTAAACAGCTAAAATATCCAGTGTGACCTTTTGTTTTTGTTACAAAGGATTTTGCTGGTGCATCTGCTATTAAACAATAAATGGACACTTTTAAATGAATGCCTTCGTAAATCAGCTCTTCATTTATTAATTGACTAATATCATCTATAAAAGCTTCTAAAAATCTATTAGAATCTACTGGTTTGGAATAACCATGGTACAAACCAATCAAGAAAACTCTAGGGGATGGATTAACACATCCAAGTATAGGCCAGAGTTGACTTGAATTAGAATCGGATATAGGCAGGCCATCTATACCAATTTTAAGACAAATTTCTTTGAATTTGAATTTGTAGTACTCAAGCTTTAGAACTTCTATTATGGCCGATTTAATGTCAAAATGATAGTATTGACCAGGTGCAATATCTTTTATATTAGTATTTCGCGAAGTTTTTAGGAGAGTTCTATAATCTTTAGGAAGATCAACTTTAATCTCATATTTACGCAAAACTTTCAGTAAATCTGAAACTGCACCTGGCTTGATTTTGTGCTTCGTGGCCCAACATCTTAAATCTTTATCTAGTGACCTTATGTTTGTTTTAGTTTGTTCCTGGAATTGCTCATATTCATTGTCGCAAAAAATTTCAGGCAGGAATTCACCTGTATTTACTAACTCATGACTGAGTACAATATATGGATTTGGTTGAATTTGATTTTCATCACTTGAATCTTCGCTTGAATGTACAGCATACCTGTCATCAGAACTATTATCATTTTCTATATAATTTTTATTTTCTTGGTGGCCAAGTTGGTTGATTGATTGTCCTGCTGAATCTTTAGTAGTGATAAGTCGGCGAAAATGTCTTGAATATATGTCCAAAAGAGACTTACGTTTGCGTATAGACATTTTTCTGTAATACAAACATTTCAATGACTAAGTTTTAAATAAAATTAGGTATATATCTAAAAAAGCGTAAACAATGCTACAAATTCAAATATGCATGCAGTGTTGTTTTAAAATTCAATATTTTTTTCTTAAGAACAATAAAAAAATTAAATTAACCCTTTCAGTCATGAATATTAACTATTTGAGTTAAAATTTTGATATTTGGTAGACATACAGAATGATTTTTGTAAAAATTTTTGTCTCGTTAAAAATTGATAAATATGTTTTTTTTTTCAAAAATATTAGATGTACTACATGTAGTACAGTGTAATTCTAAGGTTAAAATATATTGCGAAAATTTGGTTAGGTAAGAAATATGTACTCATAAATCATGAAAATTTATTTTGTGTGGTACAATGTAAAACAATTCTGCTTTCTTTGGACACACAAATATACTTTACATTTTGAGCAAAAAATGTGTGTTTTTCCTTTGCAATTTGGATATTTACACCTCGTTTGTGAATGCACAGGTTTGTCGTCAAATTCAGGCAAATGTCCAATGCCATTTAGTGTAAACGGAACAAAACAATGGCTCTCGCGTTGGGGTTCTTCTACACGTAGGCCCCACGATGGTCGCCGTGTAAACGGAACAAAACAAGGCTCGTGTTCGTCTTTTTTGGCGACAGGCTGGTTTTTTCGCGGATTCGGTGGCGGAGCGTTGTCCGTTTAGCTTGCCACAGGCTGGCTCGTCTCAGGGCGCGTTGGTGGTCCGGGGCTCTATCCAGAGACACCGTGAAATAGGACGGTCTTTTTGGTGACGGCGAAGTGTCGTTTCTTGGGTTGTGGAAAACAAGGGCGCTAGGAATTTTTTTTATGAGACGGTAAAAATTCCAAACCGGGCTGTTGATATCGCTGATGCGAGAAAACAACGGCTGATAATTCGGAAATGCTGGCTCGAAGGAGCTTGATGCACTAATCTGCACTGGTAGAATTGCCAAAGGGTACACTGGTAGAATTGCCAAAGGGCACACAAAACACAACACTGGTCTGAGATAACTGATCTGTACACTGTGGAGGTCTGAGACGACTGCTCTGTACACTGTGGAGGTCTGAGACGACTGATCTGTACACTGTGGAGGTCTGAGACGACTGATGTTCACACTACGGAGGTCTGAGACAACTGATCTGTACACTGTGGAGGTCTGAGACGACTGATCTGTACACTGTGGAGGTCTGAGACGACTGATGTTCACACTACGGAGGTCTGAGACAACTGATGCTGATTTCCCAAAACGCCCCGGTTTTAACCCTTCCTTAGGGGTGTCTATATTAATACCTGGCGCGGTCGGCCAATAAGGTTTGGAATATTTGACCTCAGGCCAATGGGGTGGCTCGGTCTCAGGTAGGGTTTAATAGCAATTAAGGCTGGGCGCCGGTCTGTCGGGGATGTCTGTAGCGATGTTCTCGAAGGTTCTATTGCGATTTTGTGTGGATATGCTGATTTTTTGAGGTTTTTCAGGCTGTTTTATGAGTTAGGTATCCACATCTATAACACTAGTCTCATTTCCATTACTGGTGCCATCTCTACTCGGATCTTCTTGACCATAGGAGGCGTTGCCGATGAGGCTCTACATAGCGATGGTAGCGATGGAGACCTCGATGACTTAGGTGAACTGTCTGTAGTCGATGTGGGTCTTCCTCGTTTTCTAGTATTTGTCTTTCCAGCCATGATCAGAGCTTCTCCCACATAAGAACGAAAATGTAATAAATCCAATATATAGTTCTTTTGCAGTTTTAGTTCCACTGCTTGTTCACGATATTCCAGCCATGCGTTGGTGCAAGCCAGATCCATAGCATGAGTAAACATGAGTGTCCATTTTTTGGACCTAATAAATGTTCTATACAAAGTTACTAAAAAGTCTAACTTATCAACCCCACCCATATTTTTATTATATTCTCTAACACATTCTGGACGTAGAACTTCTATAAATTGTCTATTTTTTTTATCCCACCTCTTACATTTATCTTGAGTTCCAATAGTTTGAAAGTTGGACCCCATATTGACAATTTTATTGTCATACCAACGCGTCAACAGCACTTGACGATCCCCACTAATTACTTCTTCAGAACAGCCTCTTCCTTTATTTTTCATTTGTTTTTCTGTGGAAAAAGGTGGATTTCCAAATCTATCTACTCTCACTGTACCACTGGCATAGATGTTTCGATTTTGTAGCCACTGCAGAAGTTGATAATTGGAAAAATAATTATCAAAATAGAGCTGGTGATAGGGATCTTTTATATATATTATTTATAGGAACTAAAGTAGTGTCTTTATTATTTAGCGCACTTGTCCTTCCTAAACTAGAATATGCCAGTATGGAATGTAACATACCAAGTACATGTTAAAAAGTTGAAGAGTATTCACCGTGAATATGTGAAACATCTGTGGTTTACATCAGACAGTTATCCACGACAAGGAATTCCACAGGACTTCATGACGTATGTGCAATTCACTGATATTTCTTCATAAAATTGTTATCCGATTAATTGACTGCCCGGCTCTATTAGCTGATTTGTATCTTTATGTTTTTCCGCTCTGCCACCCGATCTTCATCCTTATTTTATCTTTCCACTATGGTTGATGATTATTCTCGGATGCAGAATTTTGTTAACATTTTTCACGATGATATTTCGCATATTAAAAGAGTTTTTTTTATAGTCATAATTTGCATTATTAGTTTTAATTTTATTTTTTATCTATGGTCTGTTTGGTTCTATTATTTGTAAAATGTTTTCGTTATTTTTTATCTTGTTGGCTACTTTACTTTATGTTTTATATTTTATATATTAACACTATTTATGTATTATTGTTACTTGTACTTTCTTGTTACAATGCGTTGACTTGCGATACCTACCTATAATTTATAGGACGTCTATGGGCATCACTTGAATAATTCTGTGGTCGACACTTAAACGGTGTAAAGTATGATTTTGACATTTTGAGAAAAATTGCTTCAAATATTTAAACTCTGTTGTGAAATCTGTATATACTTCAGCTGTATATCTTTTGATGCAGCGTTACATTATATTTTATTCTCTACAAAATCGTGCAAGAATATTAATCAAAAGTCGTTGTTTTCCCATTTAAATTGAGTTATGTTCTTTCAAGTAACTAGGCAAGTGAAACTATAAACCAACAAAATGACATATCTGAATATAAGCTGTGACGTGCCTACTTCGTGATTCCGGTACGACGCGGTGTCACTATGACGCCTGAGCTGCGGTGGCGGTAACCTCAGGCGCCAGTTTCTGTTTATAGTGCATAAACACCACTACTCGGTACTCGGTGAACACACGGTACGTCCAGAGGGTCGTGAGGGAGGAGTTAGACTTTTCCAGAAATAAAAATCAGAATAAAGTAATACACATATATTGCAATACACCTAGTTTACAAAACTCGCTAGGTCTTAACGTGTCAGCGGAGTGACGGAAGACTTGCGCAGATGGCTGCTACTACCTCGCTTCGGATGGCTGATGCGGAACAAGACTGGACTCGATGCTGGCGGTTCAGGAACTGAATCTTTTACTTGACATTGAGAACGCCTAATGCTGGTTCGGAAGTGGCGGTTGTGCACTGGACGGTTTTTCGGACTTTACTATTTTACTCAAATGCCACTTTTGAACTACTTGAAGTAAACTGTTTATTTAGCGCATTAAATACAAAATATGTATATATTATTAAGATTAAAAAACAGAAAACAAACAAAACAAATACATGCACGGACCACCAAAAAGCAGGTGTTTTTTAACCCTTTGTGTCCCAAATTACTTTTAGGTAAATATGAGTCTTTATTAATTTATCAAGAATTATACGAATATAAGAATAGTTTTTAAGCATTTTTATTTAAAAGGAATACATAGTTTTAAAGAAAAAAGGTGGTTTCTCTCAGTAACCACTGGGATTTTATGACTCGCATTAAGAAGTGTGATATTTGTAAAAACAGTTTTTTTCCTTTGACAAACATAGTGCAATATGGCATGAAGAGTATGACCACCTGGCACTTACACCTTGGTACTGCAGTGTCTGCAACGTCTAGATGTGCCGTAAACTGGAAGGTGACTTACTTTGTCATAACGAACTTCAAGAGGAACGTGGACTTTGAAACAATTAATTTTGTATTTCCTTTCTTTTGGTGTCCCTTCGGTTTTTGGCCCAACTAGTCCTGCAATAATTGCTAGACGGAATTGCTTCAAACTAATTGTAGGGGATTTAGATCTTGCACTAAATATAATGTAGGCATTTGATAAGGTAACATCAACAAAGTGAAAGAAAATTCGATGCCACTATTTCTTGCTCTTCCGGTCTATGGCATAATAACTAACATACATATCAGCTTTATCTACCTGTTTGGGAATTATCATTAAAATTAGATAATATTCTCTAAAGCGACGTGCTAGATATTAACTACATGTACAAGAACGAAAAGCGAGTGGCAAAGAAGAACTCACCTGAAGTCTTCTGTGGGAGTGTGGGCCGACCGGCCTGGTTTTCATAAATTGGATCCCCCAGGATCCCCAAATGGAGTTCTGAATTTAAACTTAACACTAATTTGACGATGCACTACCGCACTACCAAACATACCGCCCCCCAAAAAAGGCGTAAGCGTTTTTTTTTTCAATCATGAGAAGGGGATAACGGACATAGTTTGACAACGGGTCGTTTGAAGAGTCCATTTTTAGTGCGCACAGTAGCGACTCGAATGACATCATCAGCGCCGGCGAATACTTCACCGATACGACCAAGAGGCCGTTCTAAAGGAGGCATCTGTTCATTTGTCAGCAAGACTAAATCACCTGGTTGAGGAGAGGGAGTATTGGAAGAAGTCCATTTAGACTTTTGGGACAGAGTATGTATGTACTCCTTCTGCCAGCGTGATGAAAAGTCCTGCTGAATGCGCTGAAGCAGTTGCCAGCGAGATAAGCGGCCTACTGGTATATCTGACAGCTTTTGTTCAGGTAGGCAAGAGATCGGTGGAAGGTTTAAAAAATGTGCGGGAGTCAAAGCCAAGAGATCGTGCGGGTCATTTCTTAGAGGTGTAAGCTGTCGAGAGTTCAGTAATGCTTCTATTTGTATTAGTACTGTATTTAATTCCTCATAGGTCAAAATCTGTTGCCCTACGATGCGTGTTAGATGAGATTTTACCTATTTAATCCCGGCTTCCCATATACCCCCAAAGTGTGGTGCATGGGGTGGATTGAAATGCCATTGCAAAGCTTCGCTAGCAGCTGCGGAATGCATTAATGTAGCGAGCTCTTTTTGAGCTTTTACAAAATTTGTACCACAATCACTGTAAATGTGACTGGGATGTCCACGACCTGCAATAAAGCGACGTAACGCGGCTAAAAATGCGTCTGATGTTAAATCTGAGGCTAATTCTAAATGTAATGCCTTGGTGCTCATACAGACAAAAAGACATAAATACGATTTGTATGATTTTGCACCTCTCACTCTATTCATAGTAGTAAGGAAGGGACCACATGTGAAAATGCTTTTAATTCTGAAATTCTAAATTTCGGCAAGTCACCCATGATAGATAAGATCGGAGATTTTGTCGCCAGCACATTTGACGCTTAGAGATGACCGTCCTAACTGCTCTTCGTGATGACAAAATCCAGAAGGTTTGTGCTAACAAAAATTGAACTGTCTGACAACCAGCATGAAGATATTTTAGGTGACACCATTCTATCAGAAGAGTAGTAAGACGCCCACTGCGAAGAAGTAAAAGTGGATGTTTACGGCCATCTGACAACGAAGAAAGTCTCAATCGGCCTCCGACCCGAAGGAGTCCGAAATCATCGCAGAAAACTCCTAGTTTTCGTAAAGGTTTAGATATTTTAAGCCCTTTATGAAAGCGATCAATTTGTACTGAGAAGTTACAATATTGCGTATGCTTAACTAACCATAACACAGCTTTATTAAGCTCACGTTGAGTCAAATATGAAAGGTTTTTAGAATTAGAATTTTTACAGTTATTAACAAATCTAAGAGCGTAAGCCAAAATTCTTTGGATTCTCGCAAAGGAAGAAAAGCGTTGAAGAAGAGAATCTAGCAAATGTTCTTCGGTTACTACATGTACTATGATCTTTTGAGACTGCGTGGACGTTAGGTATATTTTCTAACTCCCAAAAGCGTTTTAAAATGTGTCCCAATGATTTATGATCAGTATTGCAAAGAAATGAATTGATTTGTTGGGAGAGATTCATTTTTACTTTACCTATTAGAACGTAACCAAAAATTGTATTTAAACAGAAAGGTTGTTCTAAGTTTCCTTTGACGTAACCATCTACTAAAATCTGCGGATAAATGTCAGCACCTAAGAGAATATCTATTTTTCCCGGTATATGAAAAGTAGGATCAGCTAAATTTAAATTTGTAATATGTGGGTAAGTATGTTCTCGAATTTTCACAGCCGGTATAGCGTCACAAATTTTTGATAGAATAACTGCTACTATGTCTAAAAGCGGCCCAGACTTCTCAAGCAATATTAACAGTACCTGAATTTAATAATGTTTGCATAGATCCTAAACCATGAACTGATAATGACAGATTAGAGCGAGATAAACCTAATTTATTACTACATTCTTGCGAAATAAATGTAGTTTGTGATCCCGAATCAAGCAGAGCCCGACAAACGTGAAAATTTCCCCACTTATCGATGAGTTCAATAAGTGCCGTTGATAATAAAACTCCCGTATTACGAGTAGTTATTCCGGTGAATGACTGCGCAATTGTAACAGGCGGCATCAATGTAGAATTTTTACTACCAGTTGCGTTAGAAGGTTCCACTTGGAATGAATCACCCTGTGAGTAGAAGTCCATCTTGTGATATATTATAAGATGAGCCACCCTGTACAGAGTCATCCTGTACAGTGGAAGTCATATTTGTATGCGTTTTCTCGAAATTTAATAGCGAGTGACGGCGTTTGTTACACATTCTGCAAGTCGATTTTGACCTACAAGCATGAGAAACGTGCATGGAACTTAAACTAATTGTTTTAAACTAATGCACTAATTGTGCATAATCTTTTAGTTCTAACAAAATTATATCTCTCATTCACAGATCTCTTGGCAAATTCAGGGCACTTGTATAACTGATGTGACTTATTGCACAATAAACAATTAAATGCAGATTCGGAATTTATCAGAAAAACGGAACTATTAAAGCGATTGGGTTTTTCAGATCTCTTGCATTTTTCGGGGGAATTTATAAGAGCTAAATTTTCCATTGCATGACCACGTCGTTCAACAAATTCAATGAGAGAAGCGTAAGTAGGAATGTCATTACCTTTTAGAGACAATTCAAAAGCAGTTGCTGTTTCATTATCTAATTTTTCTAACATCTTATTCACTATAATGAAATCCCACTGTGCCACAGGTAAGTTTATATTTTTTAAAGCGTTCAAATTTTCATTGAAAACGTCTAAAATTCTTTGAAGAGAGGATGTATCATGAGAAATAAGGTTTTTAAAATTTTCAATTTCGCGCCAATGAGAATTAGCTAATACACGTTTATTAGTGTTGCGAGATACTAATTTATTATAAATTATAGGATAGTTATCTCCTGTGAGCGGTAGCGTTTTTGCTAAAGTTAGCGGGGGACCGGACAAGCACGATAACAAATAATTAAATTTTTCTATATTACCCAAATTTTTATTGTTATGTACTAAAGACTCAAACATATCTTTAAAAGTAGTAAAATTGCGTAATTCACCCTTAAAATGCAACAGATCTAACTTAGGTAGCTTGACATTTGACTTTTCAGACATGTTATAAGGTTTTGCGTCATCACTTTCAAAAATATCGACTTAAATAGCTTTAATTGCGTAATATTCTTGATAGAATGCATCTCTAACATTTTGTTCAACTGCAATATCTGCACCCTTAACACTTGATAAAAGTGATATTAAATAGAAAAGTTTAGTAATATATAAGTAATATAAGTATATGAGTATAAGAAATAATTTACTGAGATTTTATTATGTGACTTGTGATCGAAACTACGAATGAAATTAACAAAAAATAATTAATTTAATAATTTACTAACTTGCCAATTACAAATAAAAAGCATAATTGTACGCATGTAGCTAATAAGTATAAATGTTATTAATAATCCGCCTCGAAGTCTGACCAAAATATGTTTGGGAATTATCATTAAAATTTGATAATATTCTCCAAAGCGACGTGCTAGATATTAACTACATGTACAAGAACGAAAAGCGAGTGGCAAAGAAGAACTCACCTGAAGTCTTCTGTGGGAGTGTGGGTCGGCCGGCCTGGTTTTCATAAATTGGATCCCCCAGGATCCCCAAATGGAGTTCTGAATTTAAACTTAACACTAATTTGACGATGCACTAATTAATTTCAGCGGAATTTTATGCGACGCGTTGATTGTTCTATACTATCTCCTCGCGCGAGCTGTTCTTGCTTCCTTTTTAGAGTTTTTCTTTTTTACCACAAAAACGCGCAATAATAAAAAATTTAATTTGCGTACATTTATACTTATACTTACGCAACCTAGAATACTGAAAGAAAACAAATAATACTTAATTACTAATTATATTAAAGTTACTACCATTACCAAACACTACCCCTCCTATAAATCTGTTATAATCCCTGACAAGGGCTGGACAATTCATAAGGTCAGTTGTACCATCTTTATTCTTTCTCTTTACAGTCGTCATTTCGTTAGGATTATGATGATTTGACAAAAAAGTTATTACCCTTTTATCAATCCATTTCATAAAAATTAATCCATTTGGAGTTGCTCTCCAATCAGTATCGCCTCGTTTCATGTTCTTATCGGATTTCATGTCTGAAGGTAAATTTTTTCTCCCTTGTCTAACTGTACCACAGGCAAAAATATTATCTTTTCTTAGGTCTTCAAGTAAACTAACACTAGAAAAGTAGTTGTCGAAATATACATGGTGATTTTTTCCTATTAGGCAACGTGTGAAGTCTTTTACTACTCGTTTCCCTAAAAATTTTTCAGTCTGCAGCTTATTTACTTTGCCAGTGTATATTTGAAATTTGAAAAAACTTTGTAGTCCCTTTTTATGGGCTTCATTGGTAAATACTGTTTTATAGCAGAACGACCTTTAAATTTTATCATACTTTCATCTACATATTGATATTTGCTAGGCTTGTAATATTTTTTGTATGCCTGAGAAATATAGTCCAGAAAAGGACGTAGTTTGTATAGTCGAAATTTGGAGAATTGCGATCAGGTAACAGGGCATTGTCATTCAAATGTAGGTTGCCTAGTAACCAACTAAAGCGATTTCTTGACATTACACTTGAAATATAGCTATCTCTCAATTTTTCATCCGAAGACCAGAAATCTATGTAACTAGATTGCGTTTTCAAGCCCATCTGTAAATTGATGCCAAGAAATTGCTTTATTTCTTCTATAGTGGTTGGCTTGATTGCTGCCCCTTTTTGTGTAATATATAAGTTGGTCTGAAATACTGTATGCTCAACCAATTTATCATCAAATAATAATAAAAATATATCACAAGGATTTTCATCATTGTCAGGAATATCTGGACCATAACACTGGTCGCAAATTCTGGTATACATTTTTGTTTGTGGACGTTTTGCCAATAAAATATGTCTCTTCTCTTTTGTACTTGTATCTTTAACTTCATTAGGAATTCTTCTGCGTAATTCTACCAACGGAATATTATCTTCAGGATCTTCATATTCATCTTCGAACTCATCGCGCAGGAAAACCTCATCTACAATAACTTCGGTACAATGTAAAATATTATTGTCATCACTTGTATGATTTGAGGTCATTGGAAGATTTTGACTTTGCATATTTGAGGGTCTCACAATAATATTTGGTAATATTTTTATTTTTGGCGGAACATAATCAATTTCGTCTTCATTAGAATTTGAGGCAATCGACTGTTGATCTGAGGGAATATTTTCTATAAATTCAAACAATTCATTAGAAGCCATAGACTCAAGTTCTTCTAAGTTCCATGTTCGTTTCAAGTCTAAAAGAAAATTGCCTGATGTAGTACTAGTGGCTACATAGAGTGACCACCTTTTTCAAAAGAGGAAATTTTCTAAATAGTGATCAAGTATAATATATTTATATTTTATGGGGTAGTGCAGTTATATAAATACAAAAAAACTCAACTCACTTCCCATTTTGCCACAGAAATAAATTTTAAAACTAATAATCCAGCACAAACCACCTGTTTACAACACCACTTGATGTATAGGTTATAATCATACTGGTTTTTATGGTAAGAAAAGAGAAATCTACATTATGGTGACTGTAAGTATAGTTTCCTAGTAATAGATGGAAGCACTTTAGCTCACTCAAAGTGGTTTTATTGTAAAACCGGTGGGCCTGTACGTCATTTGAATTGGTGGTATCAATATGTAACCAGTGACCCACAAAGGGTTAATTAGTATACAGAAATCTTTATTTAGGATCATCAGAGAAATATCGGTCAATGTCTGGATCAGTATCTTAAGCTTCATTTTTATCAGTTTTTAGCATTTTATAAAACTCTTGGACGTCTTTGTCGAGAAGGGATGACATTTTCAGTAAATTTTCTTGCGTTTATTGGTCTCTGCCCGTCATATAACTCATTCTAAATTTATAAGTTTTTGGCCTATTTTAAAGTAACTAACTTCCTTGAAATCCTCCTCTTCTGCAAGACTTGATTTATACAGTGTCTTTTAATTTCCTTTGTTACAACGAAACCAACATATATTTCTAATTTTTACGGTTTTCTTCTGGAACGGTTCTTTTCTCTGCATTTTTGAGAAGGCAAAGAAATGTTCGTTTTCCATTACACACACCGTAAACTTATTGTGTTTGCTTGCTGACCGCACTAACTGGTACCAATCTCTGAGCACTTGTATAGAAAATGAGGATTTCTTTTTAGTGCGCTCTATAACAGAATGATCTTCGCATTCCATGTGGGTATGCCCTGGCACCAAAAACTTATGATTAATTTGCTCCAAAGTTGGATGTTTGCTCAAAGCAAGCTAGAACATTGAACACTCTATCGAATTTTTGTTCAGCCTCCGTATCTTGGTAAAAAAAATTTGAATGTTTGCATCTTTGGGAACAAATTTATTGATAAATCTAAAAAGACAGGAAGCTATATCATTCCCACCTCTATTGTTTCGGGCCACATAAAATGGTGAGATTTATCAGAAATACAGTTATGTATAGTGAGATTGTATGTGGATAGCTGTCTTAAATAAAACATCTTATTCGTGCATAGGTACGGTGTTGGAAGCACCTGTTGCAAGTCGAACGTATACGTTATACATTCAGTGTTTTCCATACCAATTTTCTTGTCACGCTATTTGTTATAATATGCCAGATCTGCAGCTTCTTGATGACCTGAAAGTCTAGTGTTCAGATCAGGTTTTTCATCATCACTTACAGCAGTTTTCAGCTGAGCATGAAAAGTGTCACACTTAGTGGATGTATCATTTTCAAGCTTTTTTAAATTTCAACCCAGTCTTATGAAATTCCCGAGCATAGATTTTAATAGCGACCGGTTTTGTAGGGTATTTTTCGTAGTATAATTTATACATTAAGCTCAAATTTAGAGGAACAGCCAACATTTTTTTGTCTGCATTACGTCTTGAATAGTGACTGTCGTAGGCCAGAAATGATATGTGTTCATTCGCTTCATCGATTTTATGTTGCCAGGTTTTGTGAACTGGCGTATGTTTCACTCTTTGATCTGTGTATTCCACTATGAGATGATAATTTTTTGGATACAGCAACTGTTATACATTTTTCAGTTTCCACTAATGTGTTCAGAAAACAAGTTTTGCAAACTATGTGTCTTGCAGCGTTTATTATATATATATATATATAAGAGTGACTTCTGTTACTTGTTGCCTTGCCCTCAATCTTTTTTCTTGTCAGTTTGGTTTCATGTACGTTTATTAAACTGGCAAACAATTTCCGATTCGGCAGTGTCATCATCCTGCGTGTAATCAGTATCATCCTGCGTTTAATCGGGATCATTCTGCGTGCAATCGGGATCATCTTGCGTGTAATCAGGATCTTCTGGATTATCTAAATCCTCGAAGCAGTTGTCTATATCTTCCCCAAGTGGAGCTTCTAACGGTAATTTTGCATTTTGTGTTGACACGACCTTCAGTTCTGTGAAATCACTTTTAACTTCCACAAGTTGAGTTTCTGATAACTGAGCTATTGGTAATAATAATAATAATAATTGGTCATTTGGTGGTAAAACTGTCTTCAATACTGTGAACTTATAAGTTTCAGGTTCGGATTCAAATAACGCAATCTGAATATTATTATTTGGGATGACGTAGTCACAAGAAGTAGTGTCAAAACATGATTGAAATTCGTTGGCAACAGGTGGATGGACAATAAATTCTGAATCTTGTATACTCTTGGTACACTTACTTTCTTTGTTATGGTCATTACTGATTTCTATACCAGCGGCAAAAGAAAATACACCCCTCGTTACTCCTAAATATATAAAGAACCATTAAACATATAATTACCAAAATAGTAACCGTGCTGTTCAACGAAATCACTGTCTCCTGAGCTACTATCATAAACGGCATCTGTACATTCTGCAATTTAAACAAATTATCGATTCACTAATCACTTGTACAAATAAAAATACGTACAGTAGAACCTCGCTAATCCGGACAATTAAATGCACGGGGTATGACCGAATCAGCGATTTGTCCGGATTACTGAACATGGGGGGAAAATGTCTTTTTAATACGTTGCCATCAATAATAAATGACAGATTGAACGTCTCAATATGATATATGAGTAAAGATTGCAACTAATTTTCATTATAACTTTATTAAAGACGTGCAAACATACACATACAAAACAATGCTTCTGGATTATGCATTAACTACCTAACGACACAAAGTATGTAATAACTAAGACTATTCTCTTAAATGATATAACCAAAAGACGTAAAAAATTAATACATATGTATATGTAAGTTAGTATATATTATGACATCTCATTTAGAGCGAGGGGAGAAAAAAATCTGTGATAGAAGTTTGCCTTTTAGAATTTCTTTCTGCTGTCAGTGCTTTGTTACGTAACTCAGAGAGCAGAAACACCTGATGGATTGGCACATCATTTTCGGATGCCCATCTCATGCACGTATTAAAACACGAAACTGCGTCAGTATGATTAATTGTATTTTCATAAACTTCATCGTCACTGGAAGAAGCACTACCACTTAAGTTTGAAGCCTCTGTCGCCTCCTGAATTATGTCATTATCTGTTAAAAATAGCCCAGTTACATCATGACCAGTTGCCCATTTCTCGATTTCCTCATTCGTGAGTTGTTCTTCATTACTAATTTTCCTACTTAAATCCCAGATTTCATTAAAATCAGCTTGCATATGCTTTCTCGCTAGTTGTGCAAGTGGGATGTCGTCGTCTTCGTCGGAAGATGCTTCTTGGAGCTGTGGCAACAATTGTTTCTACGATTTTCGAATTAACGATTCGTTTATGCGTTGCCACGCTTCATCTAAGGAAAAAACTATCAGACTCCAAAATTGATTTGAAGCAATTATTTTCTATAACGCAGCTTAACAGCCTGGATCACATGCTGATCCATAGGCTGAATTAAGGGGGTACAATTTGGTGGAAGGTACATGACAGATATTTGATTGTCATCCCTCGTTAAGTCTTCTGGATACCCTGGAGCGTTATCTAAAATCAAAAGGGCTTTCTGAGGTAAGTTCAACTCTCTTAACTTCTTCCTCATTAAGAGTATGAATTAGGTATGAAACCAATCCCGAGAAATGTCTTTGGTAACCCATGCTTTTTTCTGATTTTTGTAGCATACAGGAACGAAAGAATTGCCAAAAGTTCTGGGTTTTTTAGCCTTTCCTAACACTAAAAGTTTCAATTTATAACTGCCAGATGCGTTCGCGCAAGGCATAAATGTCAACCTTTCCTTGCAAATTTTCCGACCTGGAACAGACTTTTCGCCACGGTGCACTAGTGTTTTATTTGGAAGCATTCTTCAAAATAAGGCGCTTTCGTCTGCATTATAAATTTGATTTAGTTGTAGATTCATTTCATTAATTTTTAACAACTTCTCTTTGAATGGCTCTACAGCATTAATATTGCTAGATAGCATTTCTCCTAAGTTGTCTAATACCAAATCGTTCTTTAAACCTCTGCAGCCAACCGGAGCTCGCTTTGGAATCGTCAGAATTGGTTATTTGTCGAGAAAAAACTTGACGACACCATGTTTTGCAGCTACCGCCCTGATACTTGGTCCCGATTGTAATTCCTTTATTATTGCAACCTTTTGTTCTAAGTTTAACGTTGTCTGTTTCCGTTTCGACATTTTCACAACACCAGAAGAACTCAAATCACGACACGTGTAAATCGAAATGTACACTGATTGCGCAATATGAACGGCGACTGCATTGTGCACACGGCACCCCACCGCACACATGATTTTTCAGACTCGGTGTCCGAATTAGCGGGAGGGTGTCCGGACTATGTATTTCCAGCAAGTGTGTAAGAATTAGCGGGTGTCCGGACTACAATGTGTCCGGATTAACGAGGTTCCACTGTATTGAAAATTTTTAGCCAAATAGTTAAAAATGAAAATCTCAATGTTTGACATGCAGTTCTACAAGCATTTAACATTGTAAGAGTTCTCGTTGAATAACCATCTCTAGTTTTAGACATTGAATAAATGAATAAATGATTGTCAAATATCAATATTTTCAAGTCAACTGCATTTTAATATCCAACACAAAATGTTGAACAATACACTCCCATCCGCAATCGCGTCTTGACACGTACTAAGTAAACAAGCAACAATAACTACGACTTATTTTTCATCATCAAAGCAAAAAAATATGCTGTGGCAGCGGAAAACTCTAATGAGATAGAAAAATCAGATTACAGTCACAGTAAAGTTATTTTATAAAGGACTACTTTTCAGTCTCTGTAAAGAAGTTTCATAACCACGCGAAGCGGAATTTAGTGTTGATGTAAAGTAATTTTGCTGTCATTACAAAGCCTCTCTGCTACTAATATAGTATCTTGAGCGATTATAAAATCTCATTACTGTCATTATAAACCAACTTGTAGTCACTATAAAGAACATTTGCTGTTTTTGAAAAAAATTGTTGTACCTGTGCAATGAACTGTGCTACTGCAAACACTATAAAGATGATTAATGCCATTTGCAAGAAACTCTGCTCTCATTATAAAATAATTTGGATACCTGTTCTGCCTCAATAAAGAATATTTGCTAACAGTAAAGAGGCTTTGCGAGGAAAGTATAAAACTTTGCTGCGTTGATAAATAAGCTATGCTCTGTTTGAAGAGTACTTGTGCTGCTATTGAAAAGTAATTTTATTGAAGTCGTATATATATTTTTTTAAATTAGTGTACAGGGGGTTTCATAACTTTTTATTATTTCCCTCATAATTTGTTCTGAAATTATAGAAAATAATGAGAAAATTCCTTATGTAGGATTAATTATTTATGTAAAACATTTATTCAGGCAATCAATAAACATTTGCAAAATTTTTAGTTCGATATCGTCTGAAGCTATTTATTTGTGGCATAATTTTAGTTTTTTTCTGTTTATTGGGTATTTTGCCACCTGCGAAAAAAATAAAAATTGATTAGATGAACCCTTGCGCCAAAAGGATCAGTATGTTCACTGATCACAAACATGCTTACCTGTTACAGTCCTTGCAATTGAGGGCAGTCAAGTATTCTATATAAAATTATTCATTAGGCACCCTCATATATCTCACTTAATACACGACATACATAAAAAATCTTCAAAATATTTTTTTGTGCTACCATACGCGAAGTGAGTACTTCGCGGCCGTTACCTTTAGCAGCGGTCGTCAAAGTAAATGTCAAAATTAGATATTTCTACAAAATGACAACAAGAATACTTGCAAAACAAGTACTACACATAAAATTGGGCAAAAAAAATTGTCGAAGCCACAAAATTTTTGTTTTTCTCTTTTTCATGCGATATCGTACATGTCGCATTATCTTTCATATTTACTACATTTTTTTACAATTTCGATATAAAAAATTTACCTAAATATTTTCGAGCTGCTCAAATAAATGTAGAAATCATTTTAAAAACACCAACTATGAAAAACTAATAAATATAATGTATTTATTTTAACCAAAACACATATCGGCTGCTCCAAACAGAAACATAGTAAAGGTCAATTCACACATGCGGTACTGTGCGCCGACTGTGTCGTAACCGTGCACCGACTGTGTTGTATTGTGCATATTCACACCAATCATGTTATTACGTGCCACAGTTGGTTAGTTTGTATCATGGATCCAAGAGAGGAGGACGTGGTTATAGCATGCGGAGCGTATCTAGTATTAACGGAAGTGGTGAAAAAAATAAAGAGGAAGATTTGGATTAACCGTTTATGGAGAGCTAGGGAGGAAGAAGGAGAATTTCACACAGCATTTGCTCGACTCAAAGATGATGCAGAACAATTTGTTCGATACTTTCGCATGACTTTCTTGAAATTTGACAATCTGCTGAAACTTGTTAAACCAGGCATACAAAAACAGAACACAAAGTGGAGAAGATCTATATCCGCAGAGGAAAGATTACTTTGAGGTATGTTGTTCATTATTAATACACATAACAATTATTTAAACAATTAATATATTTTCAGTTACTTAGCATCAGGTACTTCCCAGTATCGTCTAGGAATGAGCTATAGAATTGCCCCTTCAACAGTACAATCAATTGTAGTTTCCACTTGTGATGCAATATGGAGAGTTCTGTCAAGAACAGAAATGCCTGAGCCAACAGAAGATGGATGGAAAAAAATAACTGATGATTTCTGGGCAATGTGGCAGTTTCCCGACGGTAAGCACGTTCAAATCCAGGCTCCCAAAAACAGCGGATCTCTATTCTACAAGTACAAAAAGACATTCTCTGTTGTTCTCATGGCACTTGTAGACGCTAATTATAAATTCATTGTTGTTGATGTTGGAGGTTATGGCAAATCGAGTGATGGAGGTATATTTTCAAAATCAAATCTAGGAAAAGCAGTGGAAAAAAATAATCTTCATGTTCCAGGACCAAGACCATTACCTAATTCAGATGATATTGTGCCATTCGTGATATTAAGAGATCAAGCTTTTCCTTTAAAAGAAAATCTATTAAGACCTTATCCAGGAAGTACAGCACGAGATAATGAAAACCAGAAAATATTTAACTATAGACTGTAAAGGGCTCGACGTGTGGTTGAAAATGCATTTGGCATCCTGATTCAAAAATTCAGAATCTTGTATGGTAGACTTCAAGTGAATCCTGAAAACGCTGATAAAATTATTTTGGCCGCATGTGTCTTACATAATTACTTACGAAATGACAGATCTGAGAATACATCGGCCCTGCCTGTATATGAAGAGCAAAACTCTTCACAGCAACTTCCACTCAGGGGACTCCGTCGGTTGGGTGGAAATTCAAGTGAAGTGGCTATAGGCTAAGAAATACATTCTGTAATTATTTAAACACTACAGGCGCGGTACCATGGCAGGTGGAGGTAGTAAGAAGAGGTATATCCTACCAAAATACAGAGTAATTTTGTATTATTTATATTTTTTATATATTATTTGTAGTTCGTATCGAAATATTGGATATTGGGTTAATAAATATTACAAATTACGTCAACTCTACAAACATAATAAAACACTTAAAATATTTTGGTTTCATAACATAAATGGAACTCATGTTAAACAGATTAAAAAATAGAAGAAACATTTTTTACATTTTGTAATATCTATCTTCAGTTTGGTTGGATGACCTCGGCAGTGACGGAGGATGGTGTTGGGACTCTGTCCGGCTATTTAGAGAAAGAAGATTTTGTACCCATTGTCGTATTCCATCTGTGAAGTTTGGAGAATACCCATCTTCAATACGATTAGAGGACCCCGGTAGTGGCTGAGAATGGTGTTGGGAATCTGTATAGCCGGCATCTGAAGGAGGAATATTTTGCACCCATTGCTGTCCCTCATCTGTGGAGTTCGGAGAAAACAATGGTGGGACATATTGCTTTTTTCTAAGCAGATCGATTTCTTTGCTGTTGACGAGGTTAAATATATATCGTTTTATTTCCGCCTGATCTATCTCCGGGAACTTTAGAATACTTTCGGTTATGTCTTCAAAGAAAGTCATTAGCTTTCTTTTTGGTGAAGGTATTGTGACGTGATCGTTAGCTTGGATAAAATCTGTCAAAGCATCAGCCAAAGCGGGCTGAGTAGAGGAAGCATTTGCCTTTCGCTTTCTCGAAGATACTGTTGAGGCCACTGAAGTGGAGAAGATGGTTGTAGATTATCCTCATTTGCCTTTCGCTTTGTCGAAGATATTGTTGGAACCACTAAAGCGGGAGATGGAGAAGGTTGTGGGGTATCCTGATTGTCATAAACTTCATCATCTGCTTCAGTTTCCTCTGACGCATCCAAATTAGAACAAGTTCTGTAAGAAAAAGATTTTTATTTATGTTTAAATTCTAAATACTAAATTTTATTTAAATCAGCCCTTGATGCAAAATAAAACCGCTGGAAATTGAATCAGTACTTCCACATCACTTTTTATTTAACTTTTTTAAAGGAACAGGTTACTCGGTTATATAATGTTATATCAAAAACTAATGGTAATATTGGGTTCTACCGCTACTGACAATTTTTATTTTTACAGAAGTTCATAACTTCACATAAAGAACACATATACAAATTTTTTTAGCAGCAGGGACTGGGGACTAATAGCCGTATGGGCGCGAGAATATAAAACAAAAATAATAACAAAATGTTTATGTCTGTGAATTTGTGTGTGTGTGTGTGTTTGCATAGCACAATACGTTAACAAAGAAAAACTTATAAATTATAATGTACACAACGTTAATTTAATGCTTTTTAGTGTGACACGCCATGTACCAATTTCCGATTGTTTCAACAACAAGAAAACTTTGCAACTTTTAAATGTTACGTAAAATTGAGATACTTACTGTCGCTCTTGCATGTGTCTTCTAAGAAATTCCATCTGGTCTTCAAACCTTCATTTTTTCATGGTTTTTGCAGCTTGACCACTCACTGTTTTACGCCGGTTCAGAGCTCTTCTGTAGTAAGAGCGCAGCAAAGCCCATTTATTTTTACATTCTTCGGGTGTTGAATTCAATTTATTTGCGATGTCTTTCCATATATTATCTTTAACTAGATTATTATCATAATCTTTATTTTGTAAATCGTATAAACATTCATGTTCTTGCACATAAATTATTAAAAATTCTTCATCTCTTTCTTTCTTTTTTGGCCTACTGGTCACATCGATGAATTTACACTAACCGCTAGAGATGGGCAGTCCCCGAGTGAACTGGTTTAAAAGAACGGGTTTCGACACTGAACTGCGAGAATCAGTTCTCGAGAAGTTGACAAATCAGTTCTTTGCGAACTGATTTGTATCGATTGATGTAGAGTGCAAGAGATATTTTCAAGTTTAGACGTCAGAAGGAACTGTTCAGTGAATAGTGAACGAGTGTTCAGAGTCTATGTGAGCTTCAAAATCATACGGGCGATCTGAATTCTGAATAACTGATTGGAGATTCGATTGCGGAGCGTTAATATCATTCTTAGTTAAATATAATATCTAAGAATTGCATACCAGCACACACAGGCGTCCGTATCAAATTGTTACATTCATAAAAACGATATAGGTATGTGCCATTAATTATAATTATATGATGTATAAGAATTAAGAACTGAATTTTATTAACAAGTAAAATACAACTTTACAAAAATATAAATTAAATTCTGTAATAAAAAATAAATAAAAATCAGTATCTAAATGATTCGAGAAATTTTGGAAAAAAGAGGCTTCAAATATTTTGATTAAGAATTCTGATTCTAAAGTCTAAACGCTAATAAACGTGTCGCAATCATAAAACGCGGAAGAAACCGACCGTCTGCGATTGACGGAGATGCGGGATTCGGAGAGAAGCGTATATCTGTTCAGTGTTTGACGAAAAGCCAGTTCTTAAAGAGCTGGTTTTAAGAATCAGTTCTTTTTAGTGATTCAGTTCTCGAGAACTGAATCATTAAAATGAACTGCTAAGCCCATCTCTACTAACCGCGATGAGGAATACCAGCGGCAAAATCGCGACACCCGAAAATGAACGAGCGCTGGCCGAAACAAGACGACCGCCCTCTGGTCCCCAATAGTTCTCACTAGAGCGGCTATGCACATACCGTGTTCCTACCGTGTCGGACCGTAACCTTGAGAACTCGCTTTCAGAGCGGTTGGAAGCAACACAGTCAGAGCACAGTCTGTTCCTAGACCTACATGTGTTAATTAAACAGTGCAATTCAATACATTTTCAATGGAAACTTCAGGTGATAGATTTAGTTCAAATCGACACAGTCGGTGCACAGTGGGTGCCCAGTACCGTATGTGTGAATTGACCTTAAGTGTTGAAAGCGAAAAATGCAGTAAATGTGAAAAAACTTTGCTGGCTTAGCCGTACGTTATTTTTAAAAACATCGAAATGATTTTGATATCTACAATTATCGATTTGGAGTAGAATGTTTGGCAAATGAGAATAATTTGATTATTATTAAAATTAGTTTTTTTACAGTAGATATTCGGTTTTGAAATGGTATCAATAAAAAATAAATAAAACATTATAAAACGGTAACTGAAATTTTTATTTATTAATTAAATGTTTGGAAACATTATCATTATACAGGGTGGTCTAAGATTTAAGGATCAATCTATAGGAGGTAATAGTAGGTTCGAGAATAAGTTGAAAAGTTCATATAAACATAATATATTGGTAACTGCTTTGTTTTCCAGATATAGGGTGTTAAAGGAGAAGGAAGGAACTAGAGTGGTGAAATTTGGTATGAATATTAATCTTATAATGATTTTTCTAACTGGTTGAAAATTATTTACTAAAAAACTCAGAGATTTTTTGCTTCAATTTTTTGGTATGTGGATTTGAACTTTTCAACTTATTTTGGGACCTACTATCACATCCTAAAGTTTGATACTTAAAACTTAAATTACCCTGTTTTTTCATATATCATCAACATCCACTTCGTGAGTTAAGTCTTTAGTTATATCATTTTCAGGAATGTTCCCCCAAAATAAGTGTCTATTATTCTGCATCATCGGCACTAACACTTTTATTATATTATATATTCCTTTTTCTGTTTTAATATCCCACGAGGATTGGGTAGAACATTAGGACGCATAGATATATCAATTTTTTTTTGTAGGAAGTCAATTTCAATGAAACTATTATCAAAATCATTTTTGTACTTAATGCTTCTAGACCCAGCCTCAAATTTCACTTCCACAACAGAATTTAGAAGTCTTTCAATGGATCATTGTTCCTACATGTTATTCTCTTCTTTTTCTCCCAATTGTGGAAAGTACTTACTTCTAAAGCTTGTACATTTTTACGGGAAGATTCTACTGCAGTTTTTAGATCTGTGAAATCGTAAATATTTCTGATTTTATTTTTTTTTTCAATGTTTCCGTGGATACCATTAGTACTCATATGCGTATGTTCTTTCGTTAAGTAACGAATTGATATGAGTAAAGTTGTAGGTACACCAGTAAAACAATAAGATGAATAATTCGGTGACAATTTATTAGCATCAAGTTACAGATTGCGAGCAAATACTACACTGCCCTGTAAGTGGAGCGTCCTTGGCTTAAATAGTATTTAGTTATTCACAGTCAGCATTTCCTGTGATATATAAAAAGATGATATTACAGGAATGCTGATATTACATTATATGTTATATTAATAATCCATACAAGGTGGAAAAATAAAATAAATAATCAAAAAGAGGTTTATACTACAATTCCCTCCCTAAGTGGAATTCCTGCAGCTGCAGAAGGAGCTGAGGGATTCTTTTTGTGACAGATATGTATTTTCTTATAAAGGCATCGGTAGTATAATAATAAAGTGCAAAATACAATTATAACAAACAGAAAAATATACAGGATAACATTTCTTGATTTCATATTTTCAAAGTCACTAAGATGCACAGGTTTTAAACTTTTCGTTAGACGTTGTAGCTGCTGAAAGTCTTGAAGATCCATCTCGTAAAGGTGAATGGTGGGGTCACTAGAGGGTTCCAAATTAATCGTTGGTAAATGGACTTGGGTTTGTTGGACATAGTCGCTTTGAGGAGAGAAACGAATATCTCTGATAATGACATCACATGAGTCTATAGTCACTAGAGATGGTTGATTTACAGAGTAGGTTTGTTTTACACGACATTGTTCATGAACTAGTTCCTCATGATGTGGGATAATCAGTATCTGGTTGTCCTTGAGTTGTTCTAATAGTGTAGTTTGTAGCTTAACGTTTGTCGAAGGGCATTGATGTGGTTTATTTTGAATCAACGAAAGGAAACATTGATCATGTTGAAGTTCAAAAGTTCCTTTACATAGATTGTATTCTTCGATATATGGACATGGTTGAGTTGTCCATAGGTGCTGTTGAGTATCCAGATCTGCATGTAGGTAAGGTTGGAAAGGAATAATAGTTCGGTCATTAATAGGGATAGCTAACAGATGGTAAGTATTATAATGCTCGGGAAAGAAAAGTGGTACTGACAATTTCACTATAACTTTATATTCAAGAATAGTTACTGAAACTAAAAATAAATTATAGTAAGAGTGTAGGTTAGCTAATTCGATTATTTCCTTGCGGTCATAAATGGCATACAACTGATTTAGTATAGGTTTAATATTTTTTAATGGTAAAAAGAAATTGTGTATAATATTATGTTGAGCGAGATTTGTTGCCGTTTCCAAATTTGAAAGTAAGTCTTCTACTTCTGTGAAGATCTCTTGTAAATTTAATTGAATTTTGACACATTCAACATCGTTTTTAAGTTTCTCGATTACATGTGAAAGAATATTGAAATTTTTATCAATTCTAAGAAATGAATCGTTAAGCTTTTTATTCAAATTAATCAATATAGAACTTTGTAGGTCTAACTGTGTTTTTATTTCGTGTTCATTTTGTAGAAGGGTGTTAAATTTTGAATTAATAATTTCTAAATCGTCGTTATCTAATGTTCCAAATAAATACTTATGTAATGAACCAACAATGTTAATTAATCCTCGTTTCTGTCTAGTCTTTGGGTTTTCGAAATTTTCAAGTTTAGTTTGTATGTAAAATAAAGACTGTTTAATTTTTGATAAATTGCAATGAGAAGGACCCAGTTCAGATAATAGTTGGGTAGTTTGGTTTTTGATTTTGGTTAAATCAATGACCTGGATGAAATCGTGGCAATGGGAGAAAACACGAGTTTCCTTACTTAACTGACTCATTAGAAGGGGGTTTCGATAGTTTCGATTTTTAAAAAGTTGGCTAAGGGGAATGTTATCGTCAGGAGAATCAGGATCTTCAGTTGGGAAGCCATGTCCTGAAACGGAAAGAGGATTATCAGTTTTCCGTTTTCTTGGTTTAGGTTTACGTTTTATAAAAGCTTTGTGATATTTGTCACCTTGATGTCCGGATCGTTTGAATATTTCTACAGTGGGTCCTAAATCTTTAGATGTTAATTCTTTTGTATATCGGGGAGACAATTTATTTCGATTTGAATTTTTAATATAGACATTTTCGTCTGCTTCAAAAGTATCGGGTTCTCTGCGAGATTCATTTAATTTAGTTATAGTTTTGTCCTTTTTTGTTTCGATATTTTGTTTAATTTGGTTATACATAGTTTTCATGATATTTCTATGTTTTTCAATATAGTCAGATGTAATAATTTGTTCATTTATATCAAACGCGTCGGGCCTACTATCGCCGCGAGTAATATTTATAGGGGACTCCTTGGTTGTCGTATGTATCGTATGGTTATAGGAAATTACTGCCAAAGATATTAGGTAATCAATTGGTGCATTTGGTTGCTCAGTTTTTATACATCTTACTAAGTCAAGCAAGGTGGAATGAAACCTTTCAATATTTCCGTTTGTAGTATGTCCTTGTATGGAAGTGAATTGGAGAGATATTTTGTGTAGATTACAAAAATCTTTAATCATAATGTTATTAAACTCTACGCCAGAATCTACCAGGATTTTATACGGGTAACCATGACTTTCGATAAATTTTAAAAGACTGCGTTGAACGTTAACTCCAGTTATTGCGTCAACAGGATAAGCATGTGCATATTTAGAAAAAACATCAATGATAGTAATAATTTTCTGATTATTAATCGAAAGTGTATCTATATTTAGGAGTTCAAATGGAGAAGAAGGAGTGTATGTATGTTGAAATTTCGGGTTTGGTGGATGACGATCGGTTTTCATGGTAATACATGTTTGACATTTAGAAATATATTCTCGGATATGCTCAAACATATGGGGCCAGTAATATTTTCGTAAAAGAGCTTGATGAGTTGCCGTAACTCCACGATGGTATGTTTTTGCTTCATGGTTATATTTAATTTTTTGTTGTTGCTCTTGTTCCGTAAGGACATCTTCAACTTGTTTTTTACAGATAACAAATTTATATCCAGAAGGGAGATTATTTTGTAGTGTTCTAATAATTTTTTGTTCGAGTTCAATAGAGTCAAAGAAAAGGACATGCTTAGTGGAATTAGCTTTTATGAATGTTCTAAGGAATTTAAAAATTTCATCGTCTGATTGTCTATTAACTAATTTTATAACATGTTTTGTTTTGCCGGGAAAAGTTTTTTCGGAATAATGCGTATTTAGTTTATTTGCTTCATTTTCTGAAATTATAAATTGATGATTGAAGAGGTTTAAGACATTATCTGTATATTTGATTTCTAGGATAGGATTAGAACGAGACGTATGGATAGTTTGTGCATCGGTTTCAGGATGGCTTTCAGGCAATTGTTCAAAATCTTCTAACAAGGATTCATATGTTTCACGATTACAGTCGTTAAGAATATCTTCAAGAGGAATTTCGAAAAGTTTGTCTAAGTCCAAGTCGGAGTCGTCTACTTGAGCTATCATTGAACTTGTATCATTTTGTGTTGAACTTGTTTCAATAGGATTAATTTTTATACGAGAAAGAGGATCGGCTTGGTTGATTTTCCCCTTTTTATATTTAATGACATAGTCATACTCTTCTAATTTGAGTCTCCAACGGACAAGTCTGGAGTTAGGGTCTTTTAAATTAAATAACCACTGTAGGGGTTGGTGATCTGTTTCAATTATGAATTTTGTACCGAAGAGATATGGTCTAAAATACTTTACAGAGTTGACAATTGATAAAAGTTCTTTTTCGATCGTCGAGTAATTACATTCGGCCGGATTGAGGGTTCTAGAGTAATATGAGATTGGATGACCATCCTGGCTTAGAATACTTCCGATTGCGAAGTTAGACGCGTCACAAGTGAGGGTAAAAGTTTTGTGAAAATCGGGATAGGCTAATACAGGTTCGTTACAAAGTAAATTTTTGCAAGTTTCGAAACAATCTAAATAATCTTGAGAAAAGTCGATTTTGGAATCCTTTTTTAGTCTTTGTGTTAGAGGTTTTGTTTGTTTAGCAAAATTAGGAATAAATTTGCGATAAAAACCTAAAAGTCCCAAAAATGATTTTATCTCTTTTGTCGTTTTTGGCAAGGGAAAATTCTTTATGGATTCTATTTTCTTGGGGTTAGGCCTAATACCTTCCGGTGTGATAATATGTCCTAAAAATTCTACCTGTTTGCATAGAAATTCCGATTTGTCTAGCTGTATTTTCAGATTAGCTTCTGCTAGAGTTTTAAATACGAGTTCCAAATTTTGTATATGTTCCTGAAGGGAAGTACTAAAAATGATAATATCGTCCATGTAGACAAAACAGATTTTATGTTGCAAATCTTTAAGTACGTTATCCATAACACGTTGAAATGTCGCAGGGGCGTTCTTTAACCCGAAGGGCATCCGGACATACTCATAATGTCCATTTTCAGTATTAAATGCTGTTTTTTCTATAGAGTTTTCGTGCATTTCTATCTGGTGGAATCCTCTTGCTAAGTCTAGGGTTGTAAAATATTGACATCGTCCAAGTTTGTCAAGGATGTCAGAAATATTGGGTAAAGGGTACCTGTCAGTTTTTGTATTGTCATTAATTTTCCGGTAATCTACCACTAGGCGCCATTTTTGTTTACCTGTGGCGTCAATTTTCTTTGGTACAATCCAGATTGGTGAACTATAGGGAGATTTAGAGGGACGGATGATATTGTTTTGCAGCATTTCATCAATTTGTCGTTTTACTTCCTGCTGATGTACACGAGGATATCGATAAGTTTTAGTATGAATGGGTATTTCATTATATGTCTTGATCTCATGTTTAACCTGGTTTGTAAAGGTTAGCGCATCATTAGGGAAATGAAAACAAGTTTCATATTTTTTACAAAGTTCAAAAAGATGAAATTTTTCCTCGGAATTCAAATGTTCGGTTCTAAGCAAGGTTGTTATATCTTTTGAATTTTGATTGATATGGTTTAACATAGTTCCTTCTTTAGTTTTAATCTGCAGTGTTTGAGTAAAGTATTCGTCAAGTAGTGTTGCAGGTAAACTTTGGTCAGGGGCAATGGACTGGGTTTCTGAAGTAGTATTATATATTTCTATTTGTGCTATTCCATTTTCAGCACGTGTTACACATGCAGGGATATAAAAACTTGGAGATCGTTGAGTTTCTATAAAAATTTCTCCAGATAAGATATTAACAGGGAATTTTAAAATTCTGACAGAGTTAGCCTCAATGTTTATGGGTTCATTGTGTCTTTGTATCTTCAAGGGAATGATACAATTTGTATTTGACAGTGTTAAGTTTTTGGGATCTATGATTAGTCCCAAGTGTTGAAGGGTTTCAAAACCTATCAGTCCATCAAAATCTTTACTGAAGTCAAATATAATTGCTTCCATCGTGTAATTTGAATTGAATTCGTTAAAAATTGGAATATGCGCCGAGAAATAAGATTTTTGAGAACCAGTGCATGTTGTGATAATGTTTGTTTCAGGATGAGTGCAATTTGGGTAGAACTGTGAAATTACAGAGGGGTTAATGATGTTTTTCCCACTTCCAGTATCTAAAAAAAGTCGAATAGGAGGGTTTTGGATTTGAATGAAAGGAAGTTTATTATTTTCAACATTGTTCAAAACTATATCGGGTCCTGGGGAATATGGGACTCTTGAAAATTTATTTCTTGGGATTTATCTTCCGAAAATTCCTGGTAAGAATCATAAGGATGACTGTTTAGACTTCCTTGTTCAAGAGGATAGTCTTGGTCGAATCCTGGTTCATATTCAGACGGATTATATTCAAAACTATTTTGTTCAGGGTTGTTTTGCTCATAGAGTTCAGTATTGAATAGTTCTTGTACTACAGGTAGGGAAGCTTTATTCTCAGGGAAGGTTTTCCGTTGAAATTGTGTGCGTTGGGGATTATAACTAACACCAGATGTTTGAGGGTGGGTGTAGCTAATGCCTGACATAGGTGTAGGTTTGGGTTGAATTTGTTGTTGAGAGGGTTTAAAAACATTTTGAGGTTTTCCAAAAACATTTCGATTTGTTGAAGGTTGCGGTAAATATCTTTGTTGGTTATTAGGTGATTGATATAAATTTATAGGTTGCGATGGAAATCTTGATGGGTTATGAGGTGATTGATAGAAATTAGCGGGTTGCGCCGGGAGTCTTGGTTTTAATTGACGCTAGTATAATGGTTTGCTGTCGAGAGTCATTAGTGCTAAGGAAATGAATCAAATTTTCAGAATTCTGAAGGAAATCTGGAAGTTCTATATCTCTGCCAGTAAAAACAGGGATAAGCTTAGTCAATTTATCTAAAGTATCTAAGTTAAGAGGACTTGCCGATGTTGGCTGTGTCATTTTGTTTTGTTTCCTTTTTATTGATATATAAAAAAATAAAAAAAAGTCTTTTTCGGACTATCTGTCTTGCTCACGCCCTATACAGGAGAGTCAAGATAGTATGAAAAAACTTATACTAAATTTCGCTCTAATCGCCCTGCTAAATAAATAGCATTTGCAAGATTAAATTGAAATTTCTAACCTAATTCTCACTTTCAAAAGCCGGTTTAATAATTAAACGTTGCAACTTGAAATGTGAAAAATTTCCAAAATTATACACTGTCTTGGATAATCAAAACTTGTCAGTATACTTAAGGAGTAAAGGAGTGAAGAATTTGCAAATCTGGTACTTACAGTGTTGAGACTAGTTAACCAACCACTAGTAGTTCCGTTCCAATAAATTTCTTCAACAATGCCAAGCGGGTGTCCTTTGTTCACGATTCGTTTCGCAGTTGAACTGTTGAAACAGAGACCTCTTGGACCAGGAAAATTTGATGCTCCAAATTTGATCCAAAAAGGCACTACGAATCCTACCGACTGCGCCAGTAAAGTTGTAGGTACACCAGTAAAACAATAAGATGAATAATTCGGTGACAATTTATTAGCATCAAGTTACAGATTGCGAGCAAATACTACACTGCCCTGTAAGTGGAGCGTCCTTGGCTTAAATAGTATTTAGTTATTCACAGTCAGCATTTCCTGTGATATATAAAAAGATGATATTACAGGAATGCTGATATTACATTATATGTTATATTAATAATCCATACAAGGTGGAAAAATAAAATAAATAATCAAAAAGAGGTTTATACTACATATGCTGTCAGGCCCTACATTTTCATTCACGATAACAACAAGTGCTGTAAATAGGATCCAATTTTTATTTTGGGCGGTACAATTGTCAGCCCAAAATATAAAATGTTTTACATCTCTTTCCTCTTCTATTACCCGCAAAATTGAACATACAATATTTTGTCATTTCTTCCGGGTATAACTTCGTGCCACATTGAACAATAGTTTTTAATTTTTGAACCCTTTTTGAGAGACGCTAACGTCTCATTAAATACTATCGACTTGTAAAAAAACTTTCCTTTGCAGCAGGCATATTGGCAAGTAATATTACTTTTTTAAGATCCATGGAGTATATCCTTGTTGTGTCTGAGTCGGGAAGCAGTGAATCTGATCTAAATTTGTTTGTAGCTTTATTAGCCATAAGTTTATGCAAATTACACTGTTCTGTAATATCTCTAGCTAGGTCTTCATTTAAAGTTTTAGCTTCTGTTTCTTTCAATTGAAATATATAGCAATCTTCACACATATCAGATTGAGACATGAATAAAGAAATATGCATGTTTTTAATCGTGAGTCTGTATGTTTCTATTTTACAAACATTTAGGATTTTTTAAGTTGAAGTCTTCAAACATTGTCTTGACTGTCAGTTATCGTGGTAGATATCTTATACCGAGCCTTCATAAATGATTACAAGCCACGTGACCTACGCGCATATGCAACCAACATTGCACAGTTGATAGCAGTTTCATGAAAATCCCTAAACATCAGTGGATGTCAGTGGTGTGGTTGAAGGGATTACTGATGTAAATAAATTGGTTTTTGTAATTGAGTACATAACCTAATCAATTGCTCGACTACAGAAATTTAATACATAAAATTTAATATTACATAGTTACTGACGAAAAGGACGTTTATTTGTTTTGTTTGAAATGTTTTTAACTTTATTAGAAAGAGAAAACTACTAATCTTCTCTTGTTAAAGAATAAATTGAAATTTTTATGAAAACAGAGAGTATATAATGTGAACACAACTGATTTTTTATTGTATTCCAGGGTAAAAGAAACATATTTTACTGCATCAAAATTTATTTACAATATTTGGGACAAAAACATTACATATTGTAGTGTTTAAAAGAATTTATTTGTGCATTTCTTAGTTATTTGGGTATTTTGCTACTTGAATAAAAATTAACAAATTAAATTAATTATAGTTGTGTTCAAAATGGCGCCCTTCACTTGCATTCATAAATTTACCCTCCTGTGCATATTTTCAAATACATTTTGTAGCTGTTCTTCTGTGATGTTGTTGATTTCTCGAATAATTGCAGCTTCTAATTCTTCGATAGTGTGTATCGCTGTCTTAAATATAGTGTTTTTCAAATGTCCAAACAAAAAATAATCCAAGAGTTAAATCCGGAAACCTGGCTGGCCACAAACCTGCACTAATCAGTCGATTGCTATAAAATTGCTCTAAAAATTGAATTGTTGCTCATGCAGTGTGTGCAGTTGCTCCATCTTGCTGAAAGTAACCTACTTGCAGCCCGTCATCATGTAACTGTTCTAAAAATGGCTCTAAAATAAGGGTTCGATATCTTTCAGCATTTATAGTTTCATAGAAGAATATTGGCCCTATTATATGTCTTCTTGATATCGCTGTCCAAACACCAACTTTTGCGGGATGTAAACTGGTTTCTACAAATGTATGAGGATTTTCTGCAGCCCAGGTTCTATAATTTTGGCTATTTACATAACCAGATAAGTAAGTTATGATTCATGTTTTCTTGAAACCATTCACAATACTGTAATCGTCTTCCATAGTCAACGGGAAGTAATTCTTACACAACAGATATCGTTTCGATATCGGTTTCAAAAAAAAATTTCAAAATTGATATATTTTAGAGATGCAATCTAAATGAATTTGTGAATTTTTATATCAACTTAATAAAAAAAAAATACCTGTCTGAGCAGACAATTTTGATATAGATTTTGATTTTGAGTTATTCGTTGCTGTATATTATCAACGACATCTTCTGTCAGTACAGTTGGTCCGCCTGTAGATTTTCCTTTGCAAATGCAGTGTTTATTTTCAAATTGTTTGACGATAGTACACTTTCGGGATGAGAATGTGTCATAGTCAATGTTTGCAATTGGAAACTCGGTCATAAATTGCTCAATGCAAGATTGTAAGGAGTATGTCCACATCCCGTCTTAATTTCTAGTCCCACTTCGAAAATGAACCATTGAAATAAAGGCATCTTGCTCAACAGTAAAAGGCATACTGTTCTCACCTGAAATAAGAATATTATTAACCTTAAAATTTTGTTTTTGTTACAACTTACAACTTACTTTAATCTTAGTAATACGACGAAGTACCAAAAGTTTAGCTATGAAAAAAACTGATTAGTTTGAAATATGTATGATTTATTAACGAGGCGAAGGAAATCCATCAAGGCACTAGAAAATCGCAAGGATAAAATAAATAAACAACGGCGCAGGAAATAGCGGGCGGCAAGACGAACGCTACTGAAAGATACAGAAATTCCAAGTTTACGTCATACGTCCTAATGATTCGTTTACAATAAACAATGCGAAACGGTTGTGTCATGCGCGAGATGGTGCGATCGTCGATTGGTTGAATAAAATGTCAAGAATAAATTACATCAATCACAGCCTTTGAAATCACAACCGCGTAATATTGTGTTTTAATGTAACCTTGGTCTTATTCTTTAGGAAGTTATAAATTTGCCAGAATTTAATAGCCAACACCGTTTCAAACAAAATTACTGGTCACGTGGCTTTTAAATCATTTATGAAGGCTCTGTATTAGGAGCATTATGTCTGCGGCAGTGAGCAACACATGGATTATAACTTTCAATATGTTTTTTTTATGACTTCTCGATCGCATTTAGGTTTTGGTTGAACACCCCTGTTTTCTTTCACTGCTGCACAGATGGGTTCTTTTTTCATAACATGACAATTCTGTAATAACGGAGTCGTTACTATAGCCGAGAGTATTGAGAAAAAATGTACGGCATACTCTAATATTTTTATCGTCTTTAGGTAGAAAAAATAAACGACTGTTATTCTTTTTAAAATTTGTACTACGGTTAATATCGATAATCTACAAATTCTTAGCTAACCATTTACGTCTTGATGTATATTCTAGTGACCAGTATTTATTCCAAAGGAAATTGCGATTCTCATGTGTAAATTTATTGCATTCCCTCTTACACTCTTCTGAACAACGAGCTCTTATTTTATGCTTTAATTTATCGCGAACTATTTTTTCAGTCTGACTCAACCTAGGGTACTTCACAACATCTTTCCGACGACGTTTGACTATTGGAAAGTCAAAGGGAGATTTTGTTTGTTCGTTTACCTTCATCATTTTCTCGTTCGATTGTATTTATTATCTCAAAGTTATCTTTAAGATGTTCGTCTATCCCATCACTGTTTTCCTCAGTATCACTGACCTAAAAATCAGAACCGCTGGAATCCTCGTTGATAACCCCAGCGGCGGCTAAGGAGCTAAAATTATAAATTTAATGCAGATATTCTGTTAAACTTCATATTATAATTTGAAATATATTTTTTATTTATGGATTAGATTCTCAGATTGACTACAATACAGAATATCATAATTTACTTTTTAATAAAGCCTATCAAATTCATGAAATTTTTTTTCACCTCACCCTACACCTATATTGTGGGCAGTCTGGGGACACCTTCCTGTATATAATTCATTCATTGTAAATCATTTCAAAATATTTTCACAGCATTGATAGTATCTATACTGTGGCATTTTCTTATTTGAACGTCATTATACTTAATAAGTAACTAAAGGTTTTACATTCTAACCTCAAAATAAAAAAGTCATATCTATATTCAATAAAAACTTGCTTACCTTGCTTCAGTACACATAAGTCGCGTTCAGCAGAACAAAGTTGATCAGGTAGCGATCTTTAAAACTGATCCATCGCATGGAGTTCTGCTGAACGTGCTTTTTGCGCATTTATCCATTTAACAGATGACAGTCTTGTTTTGTTTGTGTTTTGTGGATAACCTTAAAAAATAAAATGGCAATTTTGATTTAATAAATAATTAAAATGGATAATGTTCGTATTCCTGAAGCAATTTTAATTTACACAGAATCTTGAATCTAAAAATATTGATAAATTAATAGAACGAGACCCAAAATGTAATGAACAGATATAAAATTCTTACCACCTTGGAGCCGTTGATAAAACACAGAACTTCCATTAACATTATAAATTCGGTTCTTAAAATCATAGGTAATCATTATTTCTTCTCCTGGGGTCATTTTGATTAATATTCAAAATAAAAGTTAAAGCAAATTCAAAATTTTTAAATTTAATTTTAACCTAAAAGTTTTGAAAATGACAGTTGATGACTGATGACACAAAATAGTGGTTGATGTATAAGTGATCGGTAGCGTAGCGTAATTTTATTTCGCTCGAAAAAATGGCGACCGCTACGGGAGCGCTCCTAACTGAGAAAATTGATGATTGCTCCGGTAGCGCTACGTTCTGCTGAACGCGACCATTGAAATCATCTGCTTTACACGAGTTGATATATGTATAATCTTCGAAGAATCCATTTGTCAAAATTTCACAGGCTTATACACTTATAAAATATTAACAACAACCACTAATACAAAACGATATAGCAACAGCAAACCTACGTGACAACCGTCTGCTGAAACATTACGTAGGCAAAAACACAGTATTTACCACGATACAGACACAACGGTATGCCATTGCGCATGCAGCTTTCTCTCGCGACGTGACGTCAGCTTGGTAACAAAATCCCGCGTGCGCAATGCTAAATATTAGGGAGATACTTTTTCTGACATTATCAATCGGCGTAAATTATTTTTTTCTGGTAAACAGTAAAAAGTTTAAAATTTATCTTGATAAATGTTACGGCTTAAACAATAAAATAAATTTGTACCTTTTTACCATGATACAACTACACATTATACCTTTTTACAAGCTTTTATTTACTTTCACTTGTGTACTGTGTTATCAAATCTTGGATAAATTTTGACCAACTTCTACTTGTCTGATTGATTTAAAATTTGGAATAAGTTCGGTGACAATATAATATTATGATAATTTTCAGTTGACAGGTGGTCCCCCCTTTTCGAAGGGGCTAAGGAGGTCATATCCAAATATGCCCGACTTCGATCAAAATTTATATGTAGAAGTTAAGTTTTTCGGGTACAACATTACGAATATTCAGTAACATTTAGAAAATTATAAAATTGAAAGCACTGCCCCCCCCCCTCGTATTGTCAAATCTTGTATGTCAATTTTTAACAATTTCTGCATGCTCGATCTTTCAATCAATTATTACTATTGCTATTAATTTATTAAGATTATTAAATGAAAATATTTTCTGTATACAAGTTGCTAAATTTTTTCCTTATTTATCATGTCGGTAACATATTTAGATTGTTATGTGAGTTTGCTGTTTGGCAATTGCGGGAATGACAGTTACGGCAACAGTACGGTTTATTAGGTGAGTAGTTTTGAAAAAAAAATGTTATGAACGACATTACTAAAGAGCAACAAACTTGAAGAAAAGCCATATTACTATTTTTATATTTTTAAGAAACAGGCCAAATTTCAACTTTATTCAACAAATTATGAACATTATCTTTAATTCTTTAATTTTTGTCACTGACAAACTATTGATGTCTATTTAGGAAAAAATTATTCGATCAACTAAGTTATTTCTTATTTATGAATTTTACCATCTTGCTTTCCAGTTTTCTTTGGCAGTTGTCAAAACTAATTTTTCGATTGATATACCTGGTCCCTTTTCATTTTTCTTCTCTGCATTGTTGCAGCTCATCTTGTATACTGTCTCAGTTTGTTCCATTATGCTTGCTTCCCTTTTAACTGCCACTTCTATCAGTTTCTGCAACTGCTTTTTCTCGTCTTATTCACACAGTCTATCTAGGATTTTCCCTTATTTCAAGGCTGTTATAAATTTGTCCTTCAGGATATCATCTAATAGATTTCCAAACTACAATGGACAGCCAAATTTGTTATTCTTGCATACCACTCGTTTATCGTTTCAGTGTGATTCTATACTCTTTCGGAAAATAAAAATTTGTGGTGGAAACTGCTATTTTAAAAGTAGGCACAACTGATCGAAAGACTTATATTTAGGCAATATCGGATCACAGAGATCTCTTAAAATTTGATCAGTATGAGAACCAACTACAGTTAATAACACTGCTACTTTTCTACTTCCATAAAAAAATTTGCTATAAAATATTGTTCTAGCCTTTCTAAATAAAGATTGAAATCCTCTGCAGGGTTGTATTCGGGCATCTTGCCAATATTACTCGAAGTAACATATAAAGTTTGCTGCTGTTGTGTACTACTTCCTGCTACCTCAGTATTTTCAACAGGTAACGGCAACGGCTCTTTATTTCTCGGCACGGTTAACCTCAAAATGTGCCACACTGATTTGCACGTATCAAATTTCAAAAATATTCTGGCTTCCTTGAATAGTTTATTATAAAAATGGTTACTGAGTATTCCTTGTCGCCAGATTGTAATGGATTGGCCCAATTAAAATAAATATTTTATCTCAGCAGAATAGTTTATTCGACATCAATTTTTAAAGGCAAAGTACAAGATGATGAATGACAGTAGCCAGTAGTAAACGACCAACTTAATACTTATACAAGTACTGAGCACAGAGTAACGCAGAACTAAGTTACCAATTTGTAAAAGTTGCCAAATATTCTACACGGACTGAGAGTTTACATGCATGATTCAAAATATTATCATAGTTTGCATGTACATATTATACATGGATATACAGGATGTCCGGTAACTACGGGGAAAAAATAAAGGGGTATATAGAGCAGGTCAAATGAGTGCTAGTACTTCATATAAACTTTTTACCTAGGTGCCATTGTTGGGGAGTTATTGTCACTCAAGGTAAGAAGTTGAAAAATGAATATTGTCCATAATTTCTAAAGGGTTACTTTGATTAACTTGAAATTTGGGGGATCAAAGCAACTCAATGAAATGTATCTTTGTGCATTTAAAATTGAATCAAATATTTTTTATTATACAAGGTCGGTCGAAATTATGTTCTAAAATTTACGCAACTTTGACGGAGCTGTCAAATTTGACATTTTGTCCTCGCAGGCAGATAGTCCTGTTACTTTTCTACAAATAAGGCATATTTCATAACTTGTGAAAAATGAACGGTTGCCAACACAACAACAGAAAAAAATTAAACATATGGATTAAAAGAGGTTACTTCAGTAAATGCTCGATATGTCCTCCATCTAGTTCAATGCACTTCCTTATTCTTTTAAGATTATTTTGTTGCACTCTAAATAGCATTTGTGGATTCCGTTTAATTTCATTACAATGATGTTCTATTCTTGCCATCAACTCTTCTCTAGTATAAACCGGAGTTGAATACACCAATTCTTTTAGGTAACCCCACAAGAAGAAGTCAAGGGGGTTAAGATCTGGTGACCTAGGTGCCCATAAGTGTGGTCCGCCTCGATCAATCCACCTATCAACAAATGTTGCGTTGAGGTAATTTCTAACTTCACAACTGAAGTGGGGCGGTGCCCCATCATGCATGAAATACATTTCCTGTCTTGTTTGCAATGGCATATTTTCTAGTAGTAGATTTAGATGGTGTTGTAAAAAATTCAAATATCGAGCACCGTTTAATCTATCCGGAAAGAAAAAGGGGCCTATTAATTGGTTACCGATTATTCCTGCCCATACATTAACTATGAATCTTTGCTGGTGTTTGCCTTGAATGACTAAATGAGGGTTTTCATCACACCATGCATGTAAATTATGGGAATTCGTTATTCCGTCCCAGGTAAAACCTGCCTCATCCGAAAACAATACAGATTCAACAAAATTTAAATTTTTTCTTTGTTTTCGCGAAAACCAATTGCAGTAATTTAATCTTGCAGCATAATCTTCCTTTTTGAATATGATAAGGATGCAATAATTGTTCTTTTAGAACTTGGTGAGCTATCCACTTAGTGGTTCCATTTTGCGTTGAAAGTTTTCGTAGGCTTATTGAAGGATCTGCTTCTATTTGAACCAAGATCTGTTCTTCAATTTCTGCGTTTCTGGCACGTCTAGGGGCTCCTTCCCTACCACGTCGTGGCAATATGCTTCCTGTATAGCGAACAGTTAAAATAAATTTGTAACTACATTTCTATTCATTTATACCTGTTTCCCTTAGGCGACGATCGCATCTTTGAAAAGTTTTCCGATTTGGTACATTCCGATCTGGAAATCGTACCGAGTAAATTCTTTGAGCTTCTAAAGAATTGCAATGCGCTTCTCCATAAATCAAGTGCATATCTGCATATTCTTCATAAGAGTATTCCATTATTTTATTTTAATTTTTCACTAAAAGGGGCGTTAATTTTAAGCTGCCTTAATGCTTGTCATCTTTTACGCGTCTCCTGTCACATTTAGCAACCTACTAATTTGATTATAATGTGATAATTAATTCCCCTTTACACAAAATAATCTGCCTGCGAGGGCGAAATGTCAAATTTGACAGCTCCGTCAAAGTTGCGTAAATTTTAGAATATAATTTCGACCGTCCTTGTATAATAAAAAATATTTGATTCAATTTTAAATGTACAAAGATACATTTCAATGAGTTGCTTTGATTCCCCAAATTTCAAGTTAATCCAAGTAATCCTTTAGACATTATGGACAATATTCAACTTCTTACTTTGAGTGACAATAACTCCTCAACAATGGCACCTACGTAAAAAGTTTATATGAAGTACTAGCACTCATTTGACCTGCTCTATATAACCCTTTATTTTTTCCCCGTAGTTACCGGACGCCCTGTATAATTATAAATGGTTAGTTACTCTAGTACTGGATGTACTCTATGGCACTAATGAAAAATATAACAACGAAAATAAATGTATTTATTTAACAGATAACATAGTGTAAATTAAATATATTCAAAATAATAATAATAAAAGAAACTAGTCTGAAAATAATAATAATGAATAAAAGCAGGTATTCATTTACAATAAATCTAAATTAGTATCGACAAATAAAATTTGTGACACCTTTTTTCCAGATGAATGGTTCGTTATCTGGAAGTACTTGGTTAGCTTTAGAAAAAAATCTTTCTCATGACACGGATGTTTCTATAATGTAGAATCTTTTTTGACAAATTTCTTAATTTGGGATAAATGGCTTGCCTGTTTCTTACCACCACTTTAGTGGGTTCTCTAATCGAGAAATTAGAGAATATTTACCAATCGAGTTCCGATATTACCGATACTCGAGGATTTTTATTCTGTATATTTTCTTTCACTGGGCAGGAAGGATAAACTGAAAGAGTTCTTCCATATGTTTTTTTTTTCGTACTTTCATTAAGAATTTCCTTATAAAATATTTTACAAGGTTCTTTCTTTTTAAAATGCAGTTCCTGGATATGTAACCATATTAAGAGAAGAAATCATTTTGTTGCATTTTATGAAACGTAAATGGTTTTTTGGTTTTACATCTTTTTATTAATGAATACCTGTCTTCAGGACAATTCCAGTAACAGACAAACAAATCCGATGCAGTCTTGTATGTTTTTCATGGCTTGTTTTTTATACAAAACCAGGGTCGCTTTTATGTACATTTTTCGATATTTAAACGCATGTTACAGATGTTCAATTCAAAGAAAAACGCAGTCATAAATGTATTTCTGAATTTGCAGGTAAGGGTTATTTCTACCTTGGGTGTCTACCTGGTAAGAACTCTGATATTAGTCCGTTATAGACAGTTACAGTGAACGATTGTGCAAACGTAAATTTGAGTAAAGTGATAGATAGTATTTGATCAGTATTTAGTATCATTATTATTGGGCCGACTTAATATTAACGACACATGGCCTAATATTGTTAATCAGTTTAAATTGGTGAATTGTGATAATGTCTCAAGACTACTATTAAATTAAAACTAATGCTATTGGTCTCCATGGAATTTCTTTAAAAGTGCTGAAATTGCTTACATCACATCTGACTAATTTATAATGAATAAACAGATTACGGAAAGATGCTAACATAATAACAGTATCTGAAACTTCTTCATTACCTCCTTCATTTCAGGCAAGTTAGTATTTTATCTGTTATGTCTAAAATCCTGAAGCAAATCGTCCATGAATAACTTACTGAATATTTAACTGTAAATGAAATTCTTCTATGAGAGATCTGGTTTCAGGTGCAATCACAGTACCACTAATGTTTTGCTTAACTATATATATATATACGTCATTCTATCAAACCTGAACCTTTTAGACTTTCCATACAATCCTGATCCACCCGCTTTATTGGTGTATGCTAGACAAAAAATATATAAGTTAATGCATATATCTTCTAATTGGTTCATATTCTACCTACTTTTTGACATATACAAACTATGCAAACAACTCTATTAAATGTTTATATACAATCATTTAAACACACATTGCTGAACCAATACACATTTCTATCAAACCTCCAATACAATGTTGCCAAAGTGGATCTAGGATATGATGGCAATAAAACAGATAAAGACAGCTGTATAAATTATAAGATTAATATGTTTAATGCAGTTTCCTTCAACAAGCGTAAAGTAAAATATGAATACTAAATAGTTATTCTCCTAACAAGTGCGGAAAAGACACTTTGCGCATGAGTTAGGACGTTAGGAACAAAATTTTTAAATTTTTTATGTATTTTTAAGTATTAACAATATTGTGTGAAACTAACTACTCTGCGGACTAAAACCCCGACCAGCGTTGAATTACACCCACAATATCTACCCATATATTCTTTAATATTATCTTTTGTAACAATTTTTACTGTATTAGAAAGGTATTTTAAGCTAATATAAATTAAATCTCCATTTAGGTATGCTAATGAACAATTCCACAGACAAAGCTATATTCAATAATTATCTAAAAGTGAACTTAGATATTTATAGAGTGTTTTGATTAAATCAGGTTAGTAAATTTAGCTAGATTAATTTTTTAAATTGTATGAAGTAAAACACTGAGACAAATTGTTTAATACTCGTAATGTGTTTAAAAACCGAAAGAAATACGTAATATTTTAGACCTTAGGAAACTAATTCAAACAAAAATATAATAAAATAGTATTTTTTGCTCAAAAATAATAAAACAATAAAAATACTATACATATAAAAATAAGTAACAAAACTTAAAATAATTTATAAAACTTAACATATGAAAAGTAAAATACTTAAACGTAGTTAAAACAAACTTAAAATAAAAATATTATTAAGTAAACACATAAATCCCTGTAATTCACTTTATTGTGGTAACTTTTAGTTTTTTGGTATATATATTGTACACCACAGCTTTCAGGCTTGTCCATTTTCGACCACTAAACATTTCTGGATATTCCTTAATAAAGTCCTCTACTTACCATTGTTTTGGAGGTATTTTTTTCTTAATATGTTTTTCAAAATGTTTTGCAATGATCTGTTTTTGCTTAATACTCCATGCACATTTTATAATAGGTACTTTTTCGTCTTTGGATGTACTTGCAATGGGATGGTGGTCATTAGGAATATCTTGATCAGGATTTTCAAGTCTGTCCGCTGTAATATCGTTCACTGCTTCAGTATCTTTATAAAGAGGTCCCAAGTCTAAATTTATGTCGTCAAGAGTCATGCCTTGATATTGATCCACTTGACCCTGCGATGCCAAAAGTAACTTTTGCGGTTTGAAACATGTCGTCTGATAACCTATAAACATTACAATGAGTCTTTAAAATGTGACCCATGAATGTCGAAAGCTGTTCTAAGTCTTTTTCCGAAAACTGAAATAGTTGGGTTAGCGTAGCTAAGTGCTTTCTTAATCTAGCACTTATAGCTTCCACTCGCACTTTGGGACCATCTAAAAAATTGTTACCTCCTGTATGAAATATATAGTCATTTTCCTGCACAAAATTATCCCTTATCGATATTAAATAATCAAAATGTTTTTGCATTTGTGGTGATAATAAAATGGGCACTCCTTTGCCTCTCTTCCCCCTAACTATTATACGAGCATACGAATTTAATAAGATTTTTTCAGTTTCGGTTATACAATATTCAAATGCACTTTGGTTATTGTGCTACTTCTGCTGGTCTTCTCCTATTTAGTAGAATTATTTGGGTGTATAACACTTCCTTTAATGTCTTGTAAGCTGTGGAGTTCTTCACATCCGCTAACAAATAATTGTAATTTATTGCCGCAATATCCTTTAAGAAATCATTTAATTTCTTCAAATCCGAAGCCAGAGGAAGCAATTCTGGCTTATTCCATTTTTGCGAATTCAAATTTGAATCTGCTTGTGCCGAAATTTCATTAGACCACTGATGTTTTTAACTCCTTCCTCCTATCACTGGTGTTATGTTTCGAAAGTAAATCAAGGTAGGCTGTCACAGCATTTTTTTAGTTGTTGTTCCAAAATTTAAAGCCACAGTCGGAGATTCATAAATATTTGCCTCAGAGTTGTATTATCCTATTTTGTTCACACCATCCACTGAGTATAAAGCAGGTAGGGCGTAGCAAGTCTATCAAATTTTTAATTTGACTGTCTTCTTTTTGGGAATATCTAACTAACCTAGCTAGACGCCTCACATTTTGTCTTACAACATCCAAGTTTCCTTTACTTCTTCGTCCTTTCATGTACGAGTAAGCGTATTTACATATTAGGGTTTTTATTTGCAGTAAGAGTTATTTCATCAGCTCTCAATCTGGGAAACAATTCCTTTGTTAATAGACTGTCATGTTTAAAAAAACTTCCAGCTAGCATTGTTGTTTGCCCATTGCTTTGTGAAGCCTGTCTCTTATTACAATTACCGGAGTCACGATTTTCGGTGCAAAGTTTTGCATGACGGTACAAACTTTTTTTCTTATAATCCAGACAATGTGAACAAGGAAGAAAATCTTTCTTCGCATCAGTAATACGTGTGGAAGGAAACATTACGAGGAAAGCACTCACAAGTTAGTAGACAAACGTTTATTTCGGAAATGCAGAACCTAATGTTACAATGGCTAATGAGTCGGAAGGTTTTATATTATTCGTTATCAGGGTTGTTTCTGTTATTGTACATCGCTGAGTAAGGGTAAATATGATAAGTAATGTTTTTCTCTTTTGATGACAAATAAATGGGTGGTCATTACGGCTTAGTAATGACAAAGAATATTGTTATTGGAAAAAATAAGATGCGTCATAGGTATACTATACTACACCTTCCTCTTTAAGTGGAAGTTCTATAGTTTCTGAAGGAATTATGGACCTATAAAATAAAATTCTTATTTTTTGTGACAAAACTTAGAATATAGGTAAATCAACATAAAAGTAAACACAATAATTAAAAAAATATAGAAGATATAATTTGTGGTTTTATTTTCTTCGAAGTCTCTAACTTGGACTGGTTGAAGTCCCTTGAGTAGTTGATCAAGGTGATTGATGTCCTGAAGGTTGGAGTCCTGGAGATGGATCACCCTGGTATCTCCATGTGAGGTCTCTACGTCTGGTGGATTGATGCGGATGCGGGGTAGAGTCTCTTCTTGGGGGTAAAATTGTTTTTCATCAATGGAGAGGGAACAGTTTTCCATTGAAATTAACGTTGGTTGCTCAATTAGGTAGTTTTCTGCCGCCTGACAAGAGTTTTTGATTAGGATCTTGTTTTTGGAAACGAGTAATATGTCCTTTTTCGATATCTGCTCGATCAATGATTTTTGGAGCAGTATTTTAGTTATTTTGCAATGGTGTGTAGTTCCAAGCAGAAGATGTAAGTAGCATGTGTAGTGTAGTTCCTCTTGGATCTGAATTTGTCCTTAACATAAACTGAAGTTCTTGATAGTTGGACATTGAGTGTTTATCCAAAGATATTGTTTGTTGGTAAGATTTGCGTCAAGTAAGGAGTTTTTGTTCTTCTTATTGTTATTATTATTATTATCATATAGTTGGCAAGCCTTTGAGACTATTGAAGGAAAAACTGTGGCAGGAAGTAATTATGTATTATATTATGTTGAGCTAGATTGATGGCAGTTTCTAGAGTGTTTAATAGATTTAGTAACATATCAAGTGAAGCAAGCATATCGGTTTTTGATTCGGTACATTTATATCCTTTTCTGTTTTCATCAATAAATTTTGACAGTTCTTTAAAGTGTTCGTTAATTTTAGTAAGTGTAATATTTAATCGCGTATTGAGACCAAGTAGAATTGAACTGTGCAAATTAAAACTCATTGGTGATAGACTTTTGGTTTGAAGAGAGAATGTTAAAATGATTATTAATGGTTTGCAAGTCATCGTCATCTACTAGGTCAAACAATTGTTTTTCGATTTTTCCTACAAAGTTTATTAGTCCTCTTTTTGTACGTGTTAAATTTTCAAAATTTACGAGTTTTTCTTGGATGTTACTTAATATGCTAAAAAGTAATTGGAAGCTACGTCCAAGATGGCAAGAAAATTTGAATGCGTTAATTTGATTTTGTCAATCAATTATTTAAATAAAGTCGTGATAATGGGATAAGATCCTCGTCTGTGAAGTGATCTGGTGGATAAGTAGAGGATTTTTTATTTCTTTCAGCTGTAGTGCTGTTGTTAGATTCATCAACAGGATTAGTTTTACTAGTGCTAGTACTAGTCATTATGAAGTGTGTCGTCTCGCGCAGGATCGTTTTCTAGAACAGAAGGTTCTTTATTAGTTTTATTAAAAGATTTTATTTTACGTTTTTTCTTAATATACGCTTTATGATATTTATCACGTAGATTTCGTGAATGTTTAAATATTTCTACTGAGTGACCTAAATCTTCCGTGACTATAGCTTTTTTGAAACGAGGTGCCATATTGTCTCGATTGACGTTCTTTAGATAAATCGTTTCTTGGGGCTCTATTTTGCCGACAGGATATGCATTAGAATATTTTGAAAATACGTCGATAATAGTGACAATCTTTTGTCCGTTAATGACCAGTGTGTCTATATTTATTAGTACGAAGGGTTTGGAAGGGGTTTCGGTACGTTTAAATTCAACATGTTGCGGATGTCAATCGGTCTTCATAGTGAGACAAATTTGACAATTGGAAGTATAGTTTTCAATGTGTTGGGACATATTGGGCCAGTAGTACTTTTTAACCATAGCCATGTATGTGGCCACGGTATAGACAAAACGGTATGCTGGCGCGCATACGCATCGTTATCGCAAGTCGCCTGTGACGTCAGTTTCGAGACGCGGGCGAGAGATTTCTTAACAATAATTATGACAATGGGACGAACAATTCTCGGAGCGGGGTTCTAGTTAAGTTCTAGTTGTCCTATTTGGAGCTTTTTAGAGGAAATTTTACGTGGCAAATGGCAGTTCATAAAAACTGTTTTCTGGGAAAATTATGATGTATTATGTGTAGGTACAATTATTAATTATTACTTTAATAGATAGGTAATTTATTTCTTTAAATAAGGTTAGGTGTTGGAACATTTAATTATAAATCTAAAAGTAAAACTAAACAAAAATATTACCTATATAATACGAAACATATAACATAACTTAACAAAATGGGTTCATTTGCAGAATTTAGCTAATTTGCGGCTCATCTTCCTTTGGTTGCTGTTGGCTTGTAGCAAACACTTGTAACACCTTTCCCGACTTGCAGTTAGTTTTACAGTCATCAATTCGCAATTGCAATAGAAGTGATGTCAACATTTCAAACCGAATGCACACTAAAAACTAAATTATTTATCCAAATTTAACAATTAGCAATAACGAACAACAACATAAAAATGAAGGTTTCAGTTAATATATTTTGAAAGCTAAACAATCAAACAATGATTAAGTATAAGCGAAAGAAGGCAGTTTGAATTTGGCAGTTCGATCTAGGAACTTTTACGTATGTCCGAGTTTCGGTTAATAGTTTACCCTGTAGTTCAGCTCGGATCTCAGAGGGAGTTCGGTGGTAAAGAGTGGTGATGCTTAGGTACCACCTTCTAAGCTATTCTTCTTCTGTTTTTTTTTTGTTTAACACAACGAGAGGGTGTAGTCACTTTAGATAAACTGGTTAGGTATTAGCAAATAATACCTGGGTTGAGCGCCACTGGTTATTATCCTAGGAAAAAAAAACAGAAAAACTAGTGCCTGGGATTGTGATGAGTGGCCAAAGCAAGAAAACTCTAAGACTTAGACAATAAAAAATTTACTTGGCCTTTACATACAAGGAAACATTTACAAGATGATATTTTATTATACTTTGCAACACCAAATTAAAGTTACTGTAAACTGGCTTTTCCAATTTAAAATGTTATCTCTGACCACGAGTGATGAAATGAAAAACTGCCACCTAGAAGAGTTGTCCTCCTCCAGTGCTAGGAGCAGGGGAGCAGGCGGATATCTCTATCCTTTCAGAAGGAGGCACCAACTGGTTGCGAAATCCAACGCCCTACAATGCTTCCCTATGAGTCGGTGATCGTACTCTAGCGGTTTTGCTCCTAAGGCTAGGTGCAACTTGGCGGCAACTCGTTGTGGTTAGTACGTGAAATTTATTTTTTCAAGTGTCAGCGATAGACCAGGTAATATGAGAACAAAAATTGTCTAGATTGCAATGCGAAGAAGTTTATGCACAAAAACCTTAGGCAGCAAGTAAAGATATTGAAGGTGATATAAAAGATTTACTCCTATTTATCTTAGATAACAACTTTAAATTTTTAATGACTACCGAAACCTTTAGTTAGGTAAAACTTGTCTACACTACAAGGATATTATCTCTAGGAACTGACTATAAACTATGAAATTTACAAAAACTTATTTTATACAGTGTGTCCAATTAAGTCGGCACCATACGGGGGCTTTTTTATTATTGATTTTATGAAAAAAAGTTATTCTTGATAAAAAGTTGTTCATGTCCTAAAACCCAAAATGAAGTAATCAGTCGTGTACGAGGTATGTGGAAAAATGTAAATTTTGCTCAAGAGTGAAGTACCCTTATTTTTATAATATCGACAGTAATTAAGAATAGTTGATAATAATTGAAAACTACGGTCAGATATCCAATATTATCCATCTACCATTTACAAACAGATTTTGTTATTTTTGCAAACTTTTCTGTATTAGCATTGATAATTTACGTCTAGAGATCGACATTAAATCTAGAATGCACTGACAAACCAATGAATTTTTGATAGCAAACGTGAAAACGCTAGTTACAATTTAAAACTACGGCCAGATATCCAATATTATCCATCTACCATTAAAAAAATAAACGAATAAATTATAATTTAATTTTGAAAATCATAAAACATTTATTATATTGAAAAACATGATAACCTTTAGGTTTATTGGTAAGTTATGTAACAATATGTTATTGCATTAGAATAATAAATGCATACATATCATAATATTTTTTAATTAATTAAGTTAAACAGAAGATTACAAGTTACTAAAAAATAGCAATAATAAAATTATTTGAAATGAAATAATTTGGATATCTGACCGTAGTTTTAAATTTTACATTTAATTCTTGAAATGGTGTTCTTAATCAAAAAACATCTTTCTACTTCTAAAGGCTATTATGTTCTTTTTATTCTACATACACGTTTCATTGAACTGCCCCGTATTTCAACATGCTTACTCGTTGCTAATTTATTGATCTTGAAGCTAATATTACACTACACCTAATTAATTCCCTTAAGCTACTCCTATACTACAACTTTTTATGAAAAATAACTTTTAGAGTTAGTTATCCAAATCAAACCTTTTCCTTAAATAACAAATCGTATTTTTTTACGTTAAAAAATAAACTATACACTAATTCTTACAGTGATTTTTTTTTCAGATAAGGATACAAGACACCTATTACTGAAAATATGGTTTAGTTCTATTCTTATGAACTATCGTTTCTTTAGAGTCTTATGATTTTTACATTTGAAGGTAATTCCTCTACCACCGCATAGGGTCCGTCAAATAAGGGCGTTGGTTTATTTCCTATTTCACTTTTCACTAACACTAAATCACCTTTATTATATTTTACCGGATTTATGTCCTTATCATATTTACTAGAGATTGCAACCCGGTATGTTTCTCAACCCGGCCGGGCCCGGTTGCATTCGTCGCCAACCAATTATTCATTTTTATAAGCTTAAACAAGCAGGTCCTCTTTACTCCTTATAGTGTCTATCTGAAAACATAGTATTAAAATAAGAAACGCAGCTTAAAGTACTAAACGTGTCATAACAACTTAGATAGATAGATAAACTTTGGAAGTTTTGGTATAAACAAAACAAATTCTTATTTGCTAAGAGTAAAGTATTATGTTTTTTCTTAAACTTTGGCTATTAAGACTAGTGACTGTTACTATTACTAATTGAGCAAATAGCGAAATCTTATAGGCTAGGCTGTACGGTAACTGTAAACAACCAAACTTGTATAACCTTCACTAACAAAATGTAACGTAAAATTGGTTACGTTACGTAGGCTTCATAAGTATAATATAATAAAACAAAAAGTATATTCTAACTTGCATAAGGCAAAACAATTATTTTTCAGTCTGAAAGAAGGATCTTAAAAAACAAATTGTATTGATAGTTTTATCACCTAACCTGGTTCGCAACATACTGCAGATATACCCTGCTGCCGAAAAAGCCCTCTCAGCTTCAACACTAGTTGGTCTTATGGACATCATGTAGTCTTGAATAAGAGTTAAATAGACTCATCTCCTTTTTTAATCTTTTCCAAGTCATTGTTGTGTCCCGGATTTATCTTTTTACTAAATTCTTCTTGTTCTTCTAAAATTTGCGTAGCTGGCAGGCAAGGACATAATCTCTGCCAGACCAGTGAGGCGGGGGATCTCGTAGCCAACGCTTGGTGGCGGGATGGTCGCAGTGGCCAGCTAGACCGGCACCACTAAAGGTTCTATCAAGACGGTGGCGCCAAAGGGTAACCTGTTGACCACCCAAGTCAAAAGGACGTAGGAACCGCTCCATGCGCTGGCGGATGAAATATATGGGCTGACTATCTAGCACGGCCTGAATGTGCGGGTCGTCAAGAGCAGATAGACGGAGCACGGCCGGGAGCGGGCGCCTCGAAACGCAATGGAGAGTCGGTTTCGTGGTCGGGAGCCTCTTTTTGCTCCAACTCTAGAGGCGCACGCAGCTCGGTGTAACTGCGCAATTTGCGCAAGTTACAGATGCTTTCGAGAGGCCGCTGAAACATGGAGGACTGGTATTTGTTGATGGCGACCGTCCCCTCATGAGCAATTTTGGGTTAGGCCATACGGAGGTTTCAAATTTTAAAAAACATTCCTTCGTTATACAATTAGTAGAAATTAAAAACGAAAGTGTATGGAATTTATTTAAAAAAAATGGCATAGAAAAAGCCGCTATCGCAGAAGCGGTAACGGCATGTAAAATATTTGTTAAAATTCGAGCCTAAAGCGAGCGTTATACTCAAGGCCACCAATACCACCAGACACTCAGTTTAAACAATTAAATATATAAACAGTAGATATACTATGTTCGTATGACGCTAAAATCCCATGCTTTTTCTTTTGAAGGTTCAAATTACAAATTTTTGACCGATTTTATCCCCTCCACTTTCCTTTTAGGCCCCGCCCCCTTCCCCGGCGGGAAAAAGGATAACGATGACGTAAATAAGGATAACGGTGACAGAAAAACGGATAACGATGACGTAAATAAGGATAACGGTAACCGTTTTTCTGTCTCAGTTAAGCGTTTTTCTATTAAGGGACGCATAACTGTGATAGAAAAACGGATAACGATGACGATGACGATGATGTAGTAATGTACCCGATGTTTTTGAAATGACCAAATGGGTAATAAATAATTCGTATAAAAAACATGTTTCTTTTGTTATACATTTTATTCAAAAGAAAAATAATTTAATTTTTCATTACTAATAGGAGTAATAGGCAATAAATATCAAGTGTTTGTTAAGCGTAAACCTTTTATTGAACAATACATAATATAAAAAATAGTGTCAGTAAAAAAATGAATAAAAAAATGTTCAATTAGTCGCCGACGAGCTCTACGACCAGCTGTTAGGTCTGGATTTACAGCTGCAGCAATATTATCTACCACATCAGCATTATCTTCCATGCGAAAAACACCTGAAATTTGAAATGTTTCAATTAATACGAGGACGATAAGTACTACAATACAATTTTATTATTTAATAAAATAATGAGCAATCAAAATTTAAGACTCCTACCAAAATCTAATAACTGATTTTCTTCATTATCATCTGGCATGGGAACAACATGTTCTATACATAAATTATGGAGTGCAGCATATGTGTTTATAATAAGTGAGGCAATTTCGGGATCATGTGTGCTTTAGAAGGCATCTGAAACGCATTTTCAGCATGCGATTGCATCTCTCGATTAAGGATCTAGTTGTTTTATGATTATAATTATAATCGTATTCTGGTGTGTTTGGAGCTGGTTCTTGTTCTAATGGTGTAAGCCACGTTCGTAATGGGTATCCTGAATCACCTAAAACATAATTTATAGGAATTTGTAAAATATAAAGGAGGCAAAGCCATAACTTATCCAGTAAATAATAATCGGTGTGCCCTAAACCATGTAAGGTTCTTAAGAATCTTTGTACATTGGAATTACTCCAAATAAAAGTATCATTGGTGCTACAAGGAAACAATGCATTCACAGATAAAATGTTTAAATTTTTATCACATACCTAAGATAATAATAATTATTAAAAGAAGATAATACTAATAAAAAATTATTTTACTAGTTCAGTATTTATAGAATGGTATCCCTTCCTATTTACATATATATGTTCAGGATGTTCATTGTCATTATGAGGAGGGGATATATCGCTATGTGAGTACAATCCACGCACCCTATAACCTCTTATATTTTTCGTAGAACCTGAAAATAAAATATGAAATTAGATAGGTTGAAACAAATTTCATATTTGTACCTACGTAACGTATCGGGTTCATTAAAGTTATTGGGGAATTTTACCCATTCATTAAAAATATTAGGCCTAGTTACTGCTGTAATAACCTCCCTTATGCATCTACTCACAGACGGTTGCGAAATTCGAAGAAACGTATTGCTGCCTATATCTAATTGGTAACTACCACTTGCGAAGAACCGTAAGGCAACCAAAACCTGTAGAAAAATAAATCATTATTCACTATCTAAAAACTCAAGTTAATATCGATACTTACTCTGTTACTTAAATCTGTTGCACGTAACTTAGCCTCATGTAAGGCTCAATAGATTCTATAAAGCAGCGAACGAGGTCTTTTGACAACCTAAATATATTTCTAAATTGTTCGTCACTTAATTCTACGAATGGAGCTCTAAGATTATTTACATTATTATTATCGTCTTGCTCTTCGTTTTCTAAATGTTCTTGTTCCAGTAAATGTAAATACACTAATTCATCCATTATCCATTAAAACTCAAAAAAATCATACGATATTGAATAAAAGTTTTTTAGGTTAGATAATACGTGAAACGAATAACTTTCAACAGTCTCAAGTGGTCCAATCCGCTCGTTTCTAATACGAGGATTATATGCGAATACCATTCTTGCTATTTTCCTACGTCTCGCATCATATGCGAGTGACTTTGGTACATGCGAAGGGTCAAGAATAGGGACTCAGAAGTGGGATATCGTTAACACATCATATTTATCTAGAGCTTCCCCAGTGCAAACTGGTTCTAGAGTCTTAATAAAGTTGTAAGCCTCATTTCCCTCAAGTTCTAATATCCTGTCTCCCCAACTATATAACTTGTCCAAAGTTGATGTGCTTGGCAAGTTTGGGTAGTTGAGATAAAGACTACAATGTCGAGTTAAGTATGTTAAATATCTTGATTTGATTGTATCGTGTATCATCATTACTTGATTGTAATCAAGAATGTAGATGACATGTTCTATAGATACTAAGCAGAATAGAGAATTGATCATTATAGGGAAAGCATACACATCTTTATTGAACAATTTCCGAAATTCTAAATTGCTTTGTTGTTGTGCCATATTCATATTATTTCAGACTTGTAGCCACAATTCTCTTAGCCTATTAAGATGATATATGTGATCTGGGTATACTATGTTATTGTAGCTAGCTCTTATCTCATTTGAAGATAAACCTGTATGGTGTGATAGCATACTTATGTTACTTTGGGTTATAAGTAAATCGATTCATCGAGGTATTTATCGGCCAATGTAGATCCGATTTTACTAGATATGGGAAATGTATTGAAAAATTTAGGATAAATATACTCACTGTGGATATTTATATCAACATGTTTGATACTTAACTTTAATAATTTATTCGCAGATTCTTTGAATTTCCATGGACAAACTATATCTTTGTTACTTGGTTCTTTAAGACAAGTGTATAAAAAATGTCTATCATCTATTTTTAAAGCGCTCGATACGTGTGAGTCAGGATCATACCCCCTAAATAAGTTTCCTATTTCATCATCTAGTGGAGTGTCACTATAGTCCTCCATTGTAATGATGGTCTTTTTGTTTATCCTCAGCTAGCGTTCTTAATATTTCCATAGCTTTACCTCGTAGGGCAACTATAAGTGATGTGGCTTTTTCTTCTTCTGACTAGTTTTTCGCCAAGGCGGCTGCCTCGAACTGTTTAAGGTAAGTGCTCCATGACACTTTTCCGACAAACGTTGAAGGCCTAGAGCGCTCCTTTCATCTATGATCAGGTCGACATTTACACCACGATCAATTAGTTTGTCGCATTTTCTCGAAAAGTTTTTTGCCTGATTCAATTTCAAATAATGTTAGATTTTTCGAATTAATAGTTTCAGAAAGGGGTGTGCTATTCTCCTGTTCTAATGTATTTTTTACACATTTGGTATAGTCAACACTATCTGCGTCGAATGGATACAGACTGCATTTCCTGAAACCACTCCTTATATGATCTTGCATATTAGTGTTATTTAAGGCTTCATGAAAAACTCGACAAAAACTTACTTTATTAACAGAGTGATTAATATTTTCAGGAAGACTGTCATTTCCTGACAGTTTTTTTCCATTCTGTTTTTAGCTGCTTAAATACGCTAACATCAACGGGCTGTAATATATGTGTCATATTTGGTGGCAACGCGTATATAATTATGCCATTATTATCGCAAAATTCGCTTAATTGGATTGTCATATGCGACTTATGTCCGTCTATTAGCAACAAAATGGTTTTTTAGGTTATTTTGTGTATCTCATTGACTAAAATCATTTGCTATATAATCAAAAAAGACAACTCCTTTCATCCATCCACTATCGGATCTCCCCAGAACCCAGTTTGAAGGCATGTTATCAACTATAGCTTTTGGAGGTCCGAATTACGGAGACAAGATTAGAGGTGGACATATTTTGCCACTTGCCGTGAATGTAACAAGCACAGTTATGGTGTTTTTTCCGTTGCCCATTTTAATGGAGTATAAATTTCTCCATTCCTTGGGCCCTAAAACCTTCCCAGTTTTTGAATTTGAAGAAAATCCGGCCTCGTCACCATTGAGTATTCGGTGGGGATCGTTTAGAATATCTTCGTTTTTGGTGTCTGAAAGATACTTTTTCAAATCACGAAACCTTATGGATTCCTCTGACACAATGGCACGAGCCTTATTAACGCTCTCTGCTTCCCGTAATGAAATTATTGGATGTCTTTTTAAAAAATTTACCACTTCTGTCCTGGCCTGTCGTCTTTAAATAAAAACTTCTTTTCTGTGTTTTTATATATTTTTAGGTATTAATAATATTGTGTGAAACTAACTCTGTGGGCTAAAGTTCCAACCAGCGTTGAATTACACCCACAATATCTACCTATATATTCCTTATTATTAGCTTTTGTAACATTTTTTAGTGTATTATAAAGGTATTTTAAGCTAATATAAATCAAATCTTCTACAATTCCTATCAATGAAGTTATATGTATGCCCTTTGATACCAAACATCTATTTTATTTTGTTTATCCATTCTATAAGAAAAATATTAGTAAATTACATTACAGTTTTAAAAATTTCTCTATAAAAGATAACATTGCATTAAAACATAAAATGACAAAATATACAGTTACAAGAAAAACAAAAAAAAAACATTGACGTATTGGACAATTATGCCAATAAAAATGCTAAAATTTTATATATATTGACGCAAAATACACTTACGGCGTTTTTCCACCTGAAGTACACAATAGAGTATTCAATCACACTGCCACAAACTACAATTGTGTCGATTTAACACCGTAGAAGTACATGCACGCAGAAAAGTCAAGACAAACCTAACATTTCTGTCATTGTTCAACCAATAGGCTGCTGTCTATTTACACAATTGTGACAACGACGTAACTGCCATCTATCGGTCAAATTTTGAAGTACATTTCTGTCATTCTTTTACTGAAAAGATTACCCATTTAAGAACAGTTTGGCGCATTCACGTTGGTTTTGGAAAATTTTGCACTTGCGTCATTGTTTTACCGCAGCAGCGGTATTTTAATTAAAATATCACTGCTGCAACTAAGAATAACGAAATTATCTGCAATATTAAATGTTTGCAATATACAGGGTGTTCGGAAATTATACGTCACGACTTCAAGAGGTGATTCCTCACAAAAAATTAGGGTCACAAAGTCCTATAACAATTTTTCGAAAACTCAATATTAGTGGAGATACAAGGTTTAGTTTTCCTTACATAACTTTTTTATTTGTGATTTGATTTTTTCCAAGTCTTTCCTATGTATTACTAGTGCCCTTGTAGATTTATGTTCCAAATATGATGCAAATACTCCAGTGCCAAAGGGCCTAATCTGACCTAATCTGACCTTAATCTTCGGTCACAACTTTTTTGTTTTCACCGCTTTATAAATTTGAACAGCACCATGTTAAAGAGTATCAAATATTATCTCTTGTTGCGATACAATAAAATGAACCGTTTCAAACATTTTCATGTGGTCCTAAACAACCATTTATAATTCATTTATAACTTGAAACAATAAATTAACCTGCAAACCACATTAGTAATTTACCTTTTAGGAACATTTATTTTTGTTGGACATGATAAATGAATGATAGCGATATTATAACATTTGGTTTCAATTTTGTGCTTGTGACTTGACATTTTTCGCCTTGTTGGCGTTTTCACTTTTTGAAATGTGTCCTTCTGTGACATTAATTCTGTATATGTATTTGAATTATTTAATTCACCATCGCTTTTGTTGCTATCTCCTTGAGCAACTTGAAGTAGTTTGATAATTTTTAAGATATCTCTGTGTAAAACTGGTTGACGGTATATCGTTTTATGAATATTATCTTGATGTCCCATGAAGTTCGCTAAATCGCTTACTTCATTTTCATCTAAATTTAGTGAAATACATGTTGTGGCAATATGCTTATGCAACTCAGTTCCTCTAAGTCTTTCGGGGTAAACAGCCCCACATTCTGTTGAAAATTTTCTCATTAAAACACATGGTTTAAGATGCTTCTGTTTAAGTCCTCCGCCAATACCAAATACGTATGGATTTGTTTTAGGTACTTTAGCCTTAGTTCTTCATTTTAAAATAAGTGTAATAAACTATTATGTAATATTACCGGTACGGTTCTATATAGTTTACCTGTGATCAGAAATCGGACATATTTTTTTCTCCGACGATACGTTTGTATCGAATCTGTGATTCTGTACCCCGCCGATTTATTGATATGGCTACCTCCATAAAAAGTCCTCTGTATTTTTCCTCCTTATTTCATTGTGGCGTTTTATCGACTCATTAATAAGGACATTTTCTACATATTTCAGTAAACTTCCGATCTGAAAAGGAACTGTCGGAAGTTCATAACAATTTGTCAGATGGTTAAATTTTCCTGCTAAATTTATAGCCTTCAATGTATCATCTGAAAATTTTGGATCGTAAACTGAAGTCGAATCTGTAATTTCAGTATTTAACTTCTTGACTATACTTAAAAATCGACCAATCAATCTTATTCTTTATCTTATCATATCATGATGTCTTAGGTTTCTGTATTTTTCACACATTTCTATATCAATGTCAAAATACTCCTGAATTTTTTAACTAAAGTTCTATCGTCTAAACTTATCTTTCCACTTTCTTGGTATCTTTGGCTTACTGTAGTTGTCGAATATTCTTTTCCTTTGTCAAATCCTCGCTCCATTTCGTTAAATAACTATTGTAGTTCGTTTTCTTCGTCGAATTTTCGTTGTTCACTTGTGCTACTGTTATCAAACTTTTTCTTTGTATTTCGTAATTCTGTAGAAACACAGGAGGCGTGATATTTAATTTCAGATACAATCAAATCATTTTCACCGATCCTGCCGTAATATAACGGGTTTCTTCGCGATATATTTTTAATCTTCTGTTCCATGTTAGTGGTCATTGCTTGACATAATTTTTGATTCTTTAGACGTTTTTGACAAAAGATACACTTCTGTACATCAAATGGATCTGTCCACAAATTAAGTTTTTGACTTTGCATACATGATATATTTTGGGAGCTTGTAAAGGATTTGTAGCAGTTTTTGTGCCAATTTACACTTCTTTGTTGCTTTAAATCATTCAAATTTGAAAATATATGGTTTAATACAGACTCGTTGCTTTGACTAATGTTCATACGGACTTTTGTACATTCAATGAATTTTTGTTCTGGTATTTGTTGAGATTCAAATTCCTCAACATTATCTTGCTCTGCAGAAGAACTGTTCTCTTGATTATTGCCTGCTAAAGAGAAAAGATATTGTTGAGTAAGAAGACATTCCTCAAGATTTTCTATAGGACTATCTGGAGTGTTATCTCCTTCAATATTTCTACCATCTGTAAAAGAACCTTCATTTCTTCCAAGAATATAATTTCGAAGGCGATACTTGGACTCTAATGGGTCGGAATGATCGTACAGTCCTCCTTTTTGATCTAATGGCTGAAAAAAAAATCTCAAACACGTCTTGATTCAGTCTGTACGTTAAAATGTACTGAATTTGAAATTATCTGTTCATCATTTACTTTATCATACACTTTTTTTATATTCATCTTGTCAAAAGATAAGACTCATATTTTTTCTTTATCAGTGAGCTCATCCCTTTGGATTATATAAATAACTTGCTTCAATATACCGGGTTTAATTTTAATTTTCTTAGTCCAAGCTCTAAGAGTTGACACGGCAAGAAATGGATAGCCCTTCTTGATCATTAAGCGATAAGCTTTGGGACTTGCGGAATACAGTTAAATTGCTTGGCATACATCTTCTACGGACCATATTAGGTGTTATGTGAGGGATTTCTAGTTTCTTTATTTGTCTTGGTGTGAAAACCTTTTCCAAAGCCTTTTTCTGTTGTAGTTTTTCAATCTTTTTCTTAAGATCTTCAATAGTTTTTGAAGATTCAGTGCTAACAACCATTACTCTTCAAATAATTTTATAACATTAAATAATTAAGTAGATATACTTCATATAAATACAGCCGAAACAGAAAAGCAAAATAAAAACAAACATGCGAAAAGGGTTTTGTACATATACTTCATATAAATACAATCGAAACAGGAAACCAAAATAAAAACACATGCAAAATTAAAATTAAATCCTGGGTTTTGTTGAAATATCAAAGTTATAATATATACCCAATAGATTTACTACTCGACGGCTGATTTAAAAAAATTTTGTTATGAGGAATCTGTGTAGCATTACCATCATCAGTGACTTGTATTTGAAACTTATTACTGTAAAATAAATTTTAAAACAAATTTGCAATTAATTAACATAAAAAAGTAAGCCTCAGCTAATTTGTTATGCATAAAGAAATCGAACAGTTTTGTGTTACGTATGTTATATGGCCGGTTTCTCAACTAGTAGATATCTATTAAATAAACTTATCGATTCCATAAACTGGAGATATCCCATGAATTCGGTTTCTGAACCATTCGATAATGCTTATCTATTGCATAAGTTATCGAACACATATCCAAAGAAAAATGGGAAGATATCTGTCCAATAAACATTAGTGCACGCGCGCAGCGATTTAGGCTGTTGCTTGTTTACATCTATTGTAAGGCTTAACCCAACTTTTTTTATATTTTCGTGACGATAACTGCGCAATGGAGAATTCTGATTCGTCTGCCTCATCAGATGAAGAATATTTAAATAGTCAGATATCTTGAACGGCCAAGACGTTATCGTGAAAGAGAAAACCAGTATGAAAAATACAGCGACTGCGACTTTCGAGAGAGGTTTTGTTTAAGAGCGACGTATTCTTGAAATAGTGTTTTCTACAAATACAAGTAATTTGACATTTAAGAACTGAATAATACAGAGGTTAGCAAATAACAACAATGTTATGTCATGCCACTGAATATTCAAAGGTACCGAAGTAAAATCAATATATAACGTCAGAAAGCGATCTATCCAGCAAATTTTTAGGTACTGAAATCTTTCAAAATACGTATTTTTTTAAGTTCAACTATAGATGTAAACATTGTTATAACATAAACTTACATAGTTCTGCATATAAGATTGTTCACTTTTGTTTATAAGTATGTGAAAATAATTGTTAAAATGTGGGGTTAGAATAGCGAAATAATATGTGTTATAAGTTATTATATTATTTGAATAGAGTTTAAATAGTAAAAGTGGATAAATAAAACATCAGTAATTTTATTTTTGATATTACTTTTGTTCAACGTGTTTTATTTTTCAATATTTCAGCCTAAAAAACATCACAAATTTGATCATTTTACGGCGAGAAATACGGCCACCTTAACGAGAGAAACTGTAAATTTACTGATAGATTTAATAGGAGAACTAGTATTCAAGTGTCTAGTACCAGAACAAATGCACTGTCAGTATTAGAAAAGGTTTTAATAACTTCGTTTTTATGCAACAGGTTTGTATATATTTTTATTTCGTTAATGTGATGTGCTATCATTAGGTAGGCGATAGTGGCGCCATCTTCAATTATTTCTTGAAAGTGTCTTACTCCCATAAATGGCATCTGCAAACACTTGTGCATTTGCTAGCTCCCTCTATGATTATTGCAGATATTAAGATATCCATTCAACTATTATGTATTCAACGAAATTTGGAAGGCATGCGTTCAGAAACCAATATAAAGTTATCGGTCTGATAAATTTATGTACTCGATAGTTATCGAATGGATTGCGCGAAATGTTGAGAAACCGGCCATTAAAAACCTACTTGCTTTGGATAATTTCATTAAAGAACTTTGCTAAATCTGTTAAACATCCCTTTGTGATTTGCAAAGGTTTTTTCCTTTAGGAGGACTGCAGTTATTTCAATTTTTTCCTTTCTTTGGCAAATAATTTAAAAATTTATGCCACAGATTTCTTTTGTAATCGTCGGGGCTGAAGTGTTTAGAACATACTCTATCTAACATTCTGCAGGTTAAATGTATCCGCTCGACAACAAGCAATCACCCACAATTTTATAATTTCTGGGTTTTTAGGAAATGTGAAAAATTGTATATCCTGACTAAAACTAGTCGATTGATTATCACTATTACACAAACATACCGCACGACACATTTTGTATAATTTTATTCGACTTTTAATATCAAAATATCGCTATAAACGTAAAACTCACTCTTAAAGAATTTGATTTCCGTTTACTCTCTAAGGGCCGGTATTATAATGTCCTGTAACCGCAGTTTGAGTATTATAAACGTCAACTGAAGATTGAAGTGTAGGTTTAACAACTCAACCGATGGTTATAGTACAGGTTGAATTTCTACTGTCGGTTGAAATTATTTTGAAACTACATAAATAAAAGTGTGTGTAAATTCGTATAAACAAAAACAGAGCAACTGTATAATATATTTGCTTGAAATTTATCTTTACTGGTTAATAGTTATTTAAAAATGTATCTTTACTGATTAATAGTTATTTAAAAATGATACTCTCTTGACACATTTTAATCTATAATGTTATAGTTTTAGAAAATAATTTATTTTATATATTTTTTTTAAATCTTCAGAAAATGAGTAATTTGTAATGTTCAGAACTGATCTGAAGAAGTTACAATTAAATTATATCAAAGAAATATAAAGAAAAATATTTTTATTTTTTATTTCATCATTCTCCGTACTTACACACGCTGAAATTGTGGAACTAAATAAAATCTATTTCTCTTTTGTCCATCGGCCGGGACTAGAGACGAAGATATTAATTATAACATACATAAAATTATTAGTAATAATAATTACATCTACTAGACGGAGGCAGTCTGTATCAGAATAAATTACTCTTTATAGTAATATAAAAATGTCACCAAGATTAATGTCACTATCAATAATTATAATTTGCAAAACGTCAAAATAAAAGACAGGTTATCTGCGAAAATTGGCGGGAAAATATTCTGATATTTCATTGGCTAAAATTGAGCTGACTGCGTAGCCAACATTCAGAAATACATCTCAACGTCGGGTTGACGAACCGTGACATGAAATAGTTATATAATACAGAATTTTTTTCAACCGCCAGTTCAAATTCAACGTACGGTTGGACAACCGGGGGTTCAACCTGAGCTTTATAATACCGGCCCTAAGTGACGATGTGCAGATCATATCTTGTCTTCTTTATGTCATGATTATATGTGGCGCAAGCAAGCTGTCGGTATTGTGTTTGTGAGCGATCTGGTGTAATATAGATAAATAGAAGAAACAATACGATAGGCGAAAGTGTGGGTGTAACAATATATTAATCCATTACATACGAGTGTAAATGTCATTTGACGTTAAGTCAAATAAAATTGTTAAACTTAATTTATAAAATATAAGAAGCTTTACCTAATTCATTATAGAAGTACTATAATTATGTGTCGATAATATATGCACGAACCATAAAATTGTTTAATAAGAAATACAATATAATTAATAATGTAAATATACTTATACATACTTTTGCTGTAATAGCTTCCACACCGTATGAACCAGTCAATAATAAATGGAACAAAGAGTCGGCCGCACGGGTATTTCTCAAAGTTATGATTTTATTATTTATTTTGGGCTTTAGTCTGCATTCTCATAACAGAGACTCTGGTGTTTTTTTAAGAGGGATATAGTGATTGAAAAATACATCCAGTATCCTTTCGACTGTTAAAACATCGTCTAATTCTCGTGGCTGGCCATCTTCATTGGTTTTTACTTCAAATTAAAAAGTGGTTTATAACTTCTTCACCCATTATATGCAGTAGAATTGCTTAATAGTTTTCCTTCTATGTCGGCTGCTACCCAATAAATTTCTATGGCTTGCCGCCATTTCTCCCAGGCTTCTGCCGAATTCTTACCAGGGTCGAACGGTTTGGGAGGTTTTAATCCCGTCATGTTTTATTTAGCTTTTACCGCTGCTAGCATGTAACGTTGTGACGTTAATGATAATAAACATTGAATGTTTATTGAGTTTATTTTATTACATTTACAAACTTATATAAATGTAAATTTTACTGTAAATTTTTATTAACTAACTGATTGGGGGCGCCGCCTCCATTTTGACAGTCTCCCTACATCGAATTATATAGGTACTTAGAATGCTTACATATAATACGTATAACCTTACATATATCACATTAATGGCCATTTCCACCGTTTGTTTTAAGCTACGTTTACGCTTTAAGGAACCTTAAAAATACAATTTGCCTTCCAAATGTCTTAAACCTTCTTAAATATAAGCCCTCAAAATTCTAGGCTTTATCTCTTTTAACGATACTTAAGGGTTCTACATAACCTAATTTCATAATTTGGTTTTATTATTTTTCCACTGAAAAAAAAAACAACAAACAAAAAATAATGAACTATGATGAAAATGATATATTTAATAATGATTTAGATATATTAAAAATAATAGAGTATGGGTTTCCTCGAAAAGTGTATGAGAGAAGTGATCACTTCCATACGATGGATAACTTTTTTTAGAAGATACCGGCTGTATAAAGAAACAGCTGCACATTTTGACCTTAATTGAAGAAGATCTTGAATATCCAAGTAATACATGTAAGCTCTTAAAAAGAATGACTGATAAAATTACAAAAAATAGATTTATTTTTAATCTTTAGTAATAATTCTGTATCGCCAATAAAACGGACTTCCTTTTTTTTTGTTTTCAAAAAACTTTTTTAATGATTATGCTGTTCTGTGAATATTATTTGGCGATAGTGAGTTAAATTCACCTGCTATCATTTTTCTTGTACAGATATTATTGGTTTTTTATTATCCATCGTACTTTTATAATTTGCTATTATGTTAATTAGTAATACTTTTTCTTCATTGCTAAAATTTGCCAATCGTGTTTTGGGAATTATTTCCATTATAAATCCTACCAATTCGAAAACAGAACTTAGCAGAACAACATAAAGTCAGAACAGTGAGAGTGAAGTGTCACACTTTTGAGGTTAAGAAATAGTCATGAAGCTAACAACTTGTGCAAAAAACCGAAAAATTATGAATATTGGCTTTTTAGGTAGACTTTACAAATGAAACTTAATAATTCTGCGGTGGAAACATTACTATTTTAAACTAAAATTTTAACCGCCCTTAGTTAACTACACTTAAAAGGCAATGCGGTGGAAATGGCCATAAGTAGATATGTAACAAACCAATGTAAAACTTTACATAACATATTTAATTAATATAAGAATTTATCACATTACTTAACTGCTAAACAATTAAATTGTCTTTACGTATCTTCCTACTGATTTTGCCTTTTCAGCTCGTTTCACAATTTTTCCACATGAATTGCAACGATTTATATATATGGGGCATGTTTCATGTAACCACTACTTCCCGTCAATGCACTGTATCCAATCCACTTTTTCTTTTGTATTTTGAATATATTCTAAACATTTTCTGCAACTTGTGTTATCGGAATCATCAACGTTGATGTTCTTTTATTTTTTTTTACTACACCTAGCCAGCATGTAACGTAACTAGGCACTTTTGTGATGTTCTTTTTAGGTGACAAAGATACATTCATTTGTAAGGTGCCATAAACCGCTCAGTTATATAGTGCCTAGATGTAGAATGTACCATAGTGACTTTTTCGCTACATACTTGTGTGATACCTATGGAAGATTAATAAAATGTGGAAATTTGAGGTTTTATGAATAGCATAGATTTTATATAACATGTATGTATTTTAATAACTTTAACTAAACGTGCCTTATTCATGTTACATATAAGTACCTTTAATGTTTCCAATTTCCAACATAACCTTAACTTTGTTATTTCCTGCCGTTCTAGCACAGTCTATTAGTTCAAGTTTATATTTTGTGCCTGGCGTCATTGATTTATTCAATCAAAGCCATTCAAGATTCAAAAGCTGTTTTCATTTTATAGTTTTATGCAGTTTTATGTTTGTGTTTGTTTGACTTTGGTGAGAAGTTTTGTGAAAGAATATTTGTTCTTTCAGTGATAAACAATAAGTGGTAAATATGTATAAACCGATAAGAAATCTTTCGGCAAGACCCAGAAGAAGATACTGCGGCAGCAGGTATTAAAAACGATCAAGTCTCCATCACCCTTTTCGATCAGAAAAACAACAGTCCCTCTTAAACTGAATCAGATTAATCTATTATCCATCACCTCTTCAATTCTTAATTTTTAAGAAAACAACAACAACAAACATTTCAAGTGATTTTGAATTTTGTATCTTAAGTGCGACTCCAAAGACATTATATCACCCCTATGTTTCTAAGTTTATTCTTCACCTTCTTCTTACTTAAAATAAAATGGATTTATTATTATTTTTTTAATTAATAATAATAATAATCTTTATTTTGCAGTCAGACATTACACATTGAATGTATTGCAATAGTCAGAATAAACTTAAACTGTAAAAAAAACTACACATAAAAACATACAAAAATAGTCATTTAGTACAACAAAGAAATTCAGACAGTGTATAAAAACATTTAGCTAATAAAAACTTTTTTAATGTAAACTTTAAAACATGCAAGTTATTGATTATCTTTATATCATCCGGCAATTTATTGTAAATTTTTAATCCCATATAATTAGGCAGTTTAGACATTTCTGCTGATTTAGTAAAAGGCAAATGAAAAAAATTTAACTGCCAGTATTTTTGTCATGAATGTCTTTATTTAATATAAAATAATTTTTATTTTTAAAAACATACATGCAAACTTCAAATATATACAGGGTTAACTATGACTTAGTACAAATATTTTAAGAGGAAATAGGAAAATTTCAGAATTAACGGTGTAGTTCTAAAGGTGTTAATTGAAACACGGTTCATGTTAGACTCTACTTTTATTTCATAATATCTACATAATAAATATAAATTTGCTGAGGAAAGATATATTGCCATTTGACGACGGGCGGATGTATAGGATCTTTGACCCGTGCTACTGCATTTATTGCAATGTTGCAAATACAGGTTAATGGCAGTACACTTTTCCCGTTCACAATGTATAACCTAAAATCTATTACAATTAACAAATATTTTATTTCTATGAATATTATATTTATATATATTTTTATCCTATGGTACCATCAGATTAAAATACAGATTAATTATTTCTATACTTAACTAATCTATTGTTGTTTACAGTAATACGCTTATTTTCTACAATAATTGTGGAATTAACGCCACTTTTATTTACAACTTTATATGGACCTGTGTATGGAGTTTCTAGCTTTTGCTTTTGACCTCTTCTTAACATCACTAGGTCATTTATGTCAAAATTAGATGGATTAATATGTTTATCATAATGTAGTTTTCGTTTTTCTTTAGCTATTTCTAAAAATTCTTGTGCTCTTCTGTGAGCTTCATTTAGTCTAAATTTTAGTTCATTTGAGTAATCTTCTATATTATATATTGGTGATCTTTTGGTTACATTTTCATATGGTAAATTTGCTATTTTGCCAAAGACTAATTCATATGGCGAATAGTTTATATCTGTATGAGGAGTTATATTATATGCAAATACATAATAAAGTAAGAATGTATCCCAATTAGAATTAGCTGAGTTAGAAACAAGATATGCGTTTGATACTCTATGATTTCTTTCTATACTACCTAATGATTCATGGTGGATGCTGTTGATTTTATATGTTTTATATGAAAGAATTTATTAATTGATTTTTGTAGTTCATTACGTATTCGGTTCTTAAATTTGTTCTTAAAATTTTAAAAATACCAAATTTCATCATAAATTCTTCAACTAACGCTTTAGACACAGTTTTACCATCTTTACTTTCTAGCGGAATAGCTTGTATAAATTTTGTTAAATTACATTGTATGGTTAATATATATCTCATATTATTTTCTGTAATTTTCAATGGTCCTACGGTATCCACTGAAATTGATTCGAAGCTGGTTGGAAGAGTTTCTGTAATTACGAGTGGTTCAATAGTATGCTTAATTATTTTGCTTTTATTACACTCTTCGCAACTTAATGCATGCTTTTTTACCATTTTTGACATATTTTTCCACACGTATTTTTGCTTTAATTTATTTAGAGTTCGCTTTTACACCTGTGTGTCCTCCTATTAATGTGTTATGTTAATTTTTTATAAGTTCATTTTGAATGTCAATATCATTTATTTTTTTTGGTGGTGTAAATAATAAAATTTTTAATCTTGACTTGCATTTATCATATAGTGCGTTATATATTTTCTTGAATATAGGTACCTTTATATAATTAAATATGTCATCTTGCATTGATAAACATAAATAAGAGTAAACATTTTCTTTTATCAGCTTCTCCAGTGCAAATTCTAAATTCTGCTCTAGATTATCACTTGATAATGTAATTTTTATAACTTTATCGCACTCAATTGTATATTTTGTTTTCTTTATTTGTGTACGCGCGCTGAATTATTTTTATTTTTTGTGTCATATATTTCGAACGTTAACGTTTTTACTTTGTTTATTTCGGTTAAAGAGGTAACTTCCCAAATTCCCAGTTGGCCAGACTGGTTGTCCAAGATGTTTATTTGATTTTTTGTGGTACAATGATCTGATTTTGTCATTGACCTTGTAGTGACAGCTACTGTCGGAATCATAGCTTTTAGTATATCTGAATCTAATTTTATGCGTGACAAGACATCTGCATTGGTATTTGTGTTTCCTGGTTTGTATCGTATTTCAAAGTTATAGTCTAGTAAATCTAAACGTATTCTTGTTAATTTTGAAGACGGAGATTTATGAGTAAAAAGTCCGACTAATGATCTGTGATCGGTAACGACTATAAATTTTTTATTAGCATTGTACAAATATGGGCGAAAATGTGTTATTCCCCAATATATTGCTAATAATTCTTTTAGAATAACGGGTTTATTTATTTCATGTTTTGTCAAAGTTCTGCTTGCATACGCTATTGGAAGATCGTGTCCTATTTCGTCTTGGGACAGCACGCATCCCAGCGCAAAGTTTGATGCGTCTGTTGTTAAAATAAATGGTTTTGAAAAATCAGGGTATTGTAAAATGGGCGGTTCGATTAATTTTTTCTTTAAAATATTAAAGGCTTCGCTGCATTCTAATGACCAATTAAATGTTTGCTTTTTTCTTAACAATTTATTTAACGGATATGCAATATCGGCAAAATGTGGTGTAAACCTACGGTAATAATTTATTAAAGCAATAAATCGCCTGACATCGTCCGCATTTTTTGGAATTGGATAATTTTTTACAGCTTCATATTTTTTTGGATCGGGACTAATTCCTTTGTCAGAAATTAAATGACCTAAATAATTTACTTCGCGTTGCAGAAAATTACACTTAGTTGGATTTAATTTTAAATTATATTTTCAACATCTTTCGAATACATTAATAAGATTTGTATTATGATGTTTAAGGCTACATCCAAAAACAATAATATCATCAACGTATATAAAAGCGCTTTCTTTGAGACCTGACATTGCTATCGTAATCATGCGAGAAAAGCTATTTGTTGAAATATTGAGTCCAAATGGTAATCTTTTATATTGATAATGTCCCGAATTTGTAGAAAATGCTGTTAGTGGACGACTTTCTTTTTCTAATTCTATCTGATGAAAAGAACTAGCTAAATCTATTGTAGAAAAATATTTAGCTCGATCTAATTCATCTAAAATATCTTCGATATTAGGTAGTGGAAATTTATCTTGAATAATTTTTTTATTTAATTGCCTAAAATCTACTACCAATCGCCAATCTGGTTTTTCTGTACTAGACTTTTTCTTGTCTACTAATAAGGGTGAGTTATATGGACTAGTGGAATGTTCAATTGTATCATTTTTAAGTAAAAAATGTCATTATATTCTTTACAAATATTTTTGATTGATTCCAAAGCATCGGTGTCTACGTTATTAAATTTCAGTTCCTCAAATAACTGTGTTATTCTATGACTAACCTGAGTGTCGTATTTATTTACAGCTGTTTTACAAATTTCGTAATCTGAGAGCGGTTGTGTTTACAGTTTTAAATTGTCTATTACGACATCATTACAAGTCGTATTAATTAATCTAATATGAGGTATACCAAATTTTGAAACTAATGTGTTAGCAATAAATATTCCTTTTTTTATTTCTTTATTTAAAATTAAACTGTCTTCAGAAAAATATCTGTCTATAGGACATACAATTTCTGTCCTAGCAGGTATCTCAATTTTATTAGTGTACGGTAATTTAATTTTTAAAGGAATAACGTGTTCCTCGTGTTTAAAAAATATACTTAGGGCGGGTTGTAACGACTTGGTTTAAACTCGGTTTAAACTTGAACCACACTTGAACTGAGTTTACATCAAAACGTATGTTGTATCATAGAAGTTCACCTCTGATCATTGGTTTAACTAGGGTTCAGACTGAATCAGACAATTTGTAGGGTTAAACCGTGTTCAACTCTAATCGTTAGTAAATTATAACCTCAAAGTACCCAGTTTCTTTTTAAAGTGAAATATCGTGACTTGTTTAAAAACATGGCATTAAGAGAATATTTAGAAGACCTCACAGATGATGAAGACTTTCTACAATTAGTTGAAATAGAAGCGTTCCCAAGAGCTCCCAGAATTTTCCGTCAAAGGGAAAATCATTTTTTAAAATGGAACGAAAATGAATTTAGGCAGAGATTTCGCCTTTCTAAAGAGACGGTGGAATTAATAACTGGAGAAATTAGGAATGAAATTGTGTGTTTGAAAAATGAGTGAGTATAATGAGCCGCATACTATTTTCCATTTATTACATTACATACATTACCTGTTTAATTTTTCTATTTTCCAGAAATACTGCATTGACGCCTTCAGAGATGGTATTAGTTACATTGCGTTTTTTGGCGACTGGGTCAATTTTACAAATTATTGGAGACTTTAATGGTATAGACAAATCTACAGTAAGTCGTACAGTTACCAAAGTACTCAGATGTATTGATTGCACAATTAAGAAATCAGTTCATCAATATGCCATCTACGGAAGAAGAATTTCAAAAAGTGAAACAAGGATTTTACAGTATAAGCCGTTTTCCAAAATGTATAGGAGCAGTAGACTGTACACATATAAGAATACAGTCTCCCGGTGGCAATAATGCTGAAATTTTCAGGAACCGAAAAGGATTTTTTTCATTCAACGTACAAGTCATATGTGACCATAATCTAAATATTCAGGATATTGTTTGCCGCTGGCCAGGCTCCACACATGATTCCACAATTTTTAACAATTCAAGAATAAGAGCAAGGTTTGAAAATGGCGAATTTGGTGACAGTCTACTGCTGGGAGATGGTGGTTATGCTGTAAGAAATTACTTAATTACACCTCTGCGAAACCCCGTCACTCCGGCAGAACATTTATTTAATGAAAGCCAAATAAGGACAAGAAATCCTATTGAAAGGTTGTTTGGGGTTTTAAAAAGGAGGTTCCCTATATTATCATTGGGAATTCGTATTGATGTACGCAAAGTGGAGGCAATCGTTGTGGCATGTGCAGTGTTGCACAACATAGCTCGTCAAGTGGGTGAACCAGAACTGGAAGGAGATGAAGATGTGGAAGGTGCCATTCAATTTGCAAATGTCATTAATGTCGATGTAGCAGATGCACAAGCTGGTTTAAATGCGAATAATATAACTAGATATAATTTAATTAGGCAGTATTTTGAAGGTTTACTTTAGCATTTATTTTATTTATAATAAATATTTATTCAAATTCAAAGTTTATTATATTTATTTTTATTTATATTATTATTATTATAAACAATTTTCAACTTCTTTGTTGTTGACAGTTTGTGTGTGTAAAGATTGAATTGGCCAATAGTAGAGGTAAATAAAAATATAAAAGAAATTATGGAAACTCAGCACTTTTATTGCTACAGAACCTTTAGAAAACAAAATTATTAAACATTTTCTCCATTACATTTTTGTCTCATTTAATAACTGGTCTCTTTGTAGTTGCAAAATTTGCATCTTCATTGCATGTTCTTCTTCACTGATTTTTATTTTTTGATCGTGACATTCCTGATCATGTTTCATGTATGCCTGATGTTTTTCCTCCATATGTCTCAGTTTCATTTCATGTTCTTCCATATGAGTCTTCTGTTGTACTGTTAAAAGATTTTGTTTTGACTCAGCCCATGTACCCAATTTCGTTTTTAATGTGTTATCTGCAAAATTTTTGGAAAATTAGTATGTAGGTATATGTATGTTTTTGAAACCATGTTGTTCTTTATAAGCAATTTATATCTACCGTAACAAAATTATTTCCTGATTGTTTTGACTACAACTAATGTTGACACGTCATGTAGCATGTTCATTTTAAACAAAATCTGCTCATTCTACCATATTTTTGGATTACTTTATTTACTTTCAATCAAATTTTTTATTCTCTAAATACCTATTTTTTCACTGTGAAAACTTCGATGTATTATTGACTTTAATAAATACTATATGAGCGTTGTACTGTTCAACAAATATAAAGATGGCCCCTGTGCAGTAGTAGTTCAGGGCAAACTTGTTGAGCTGTACTTTACCTCGTTTGCTCTTTCTTGCAAATTTTAGTTCTGATGATACAGGTGTCCTCAGATGTTGTGGTGTATAATTTGACCAACTCATATAAGTCCCTGAAAAATTTAAGAAAAAAAAAATTTAAACAACAGAGACAAATTTTACTTTCTGTGCAAAATATTTAAAATTAAAATGCTAGATTAACAATCCTAAAACAAGTATTACTTACTATTCTCTTTATTGGCCGAATTAGATGGCAAAGTTTTTTCTAGATCCTCTATTGTGTGCTGCGACTGTTTCTCAGATGTTTCTAAAATGTACATATAATAGTATTATACTCCTAACAGAATAATAGAAATTAATTATTTCAAATCTGTGTAAATATGAAAAACTAAAAAATTACTTGTTACATTGAAGGTCTCGGTATCTTCACACACAGCATTAATTATGTCCATATCGTCTGGGAATCTTTTTTGTGGTGCCACCAAGTTCCCTAAAAATTAAAAAAGCAAGATAAATGTTTTCGATTGTTACAATAACTCAAATAATTCAATATATTTTTAATTTAATTTTAGTTGCAAAACAAAACGGAAAATACATTCAATAAACTTACCCTTTACAGCATAAGGATGTTCTTCACCATTTTCATCAATAATTACTATGTTATCAGAAACTTCTGAAATTAACAAGAATTACTATCGGCACGATTAATAACATGGATGCATTATAAATACCTATATTTTCCACATCATTGTCCAGTTCTGAGGTAAAGCCAGTTAACTGGGTACCTATTATTTCTTGAATGTCTTTCTCAATATCTGTATTTGTATCTTTTTGGGGTGGACCACCCCCAGTACCATACAAATATTTCTTTTCCTCAGCAAAATTTTTCTTTGCCCTTTTTTTCATATTCAGATATTTATTTTTCAAAACTTTCGCATCGCATGGGCAGTCCGAACAATAACTATTAAACTCTTTTGCCAAATTTATCCAAGCTTCGGTTTTTAATCTTGTAGCATTAGTATCAGTTTTCTTGTTTTCTATTTGTGAACCATATTTTTCTTTTATTAATTGGATTAAAATCTTTTCCTCAGTTGAGGTAAAATTGGTGGTTCTTTTATTATTTTTTTCATGAACGTCTGAAAATTGTTAAAAATGTACTAAATACCTAAATTTTAATATTTTATCTTTCAACGAAAAGTACTTACCCATATTGCACACGTATATTATTATGTAAAAACAATCTGCTTTATTTCTTTCCCGCAACGATTAAACTAAAGCTCACATAAATGTGTTAAATTTGAAGTATAAACCATAAATGTCAAAACAATTTTTAGGTTAGAGGAGCAACGGGAAATTAGATAATTATAACATTCACGGTAGCCAACAGTAAATGACTAGTGGTTCAGGCAACCTTCCCCTGAACCGAAAAGATACAACTGAAATTTTGTTAATCTGAGTTCAATGTTAACCGACAGTTAACCTGAGTTCTGTTAACCTGAGAGTTTACTAACTGCGATACAACCGACCCTTAAAGTCCAAGTATTATAATCTATTTTACAGTTATATTTTGACAAAAAATCTCTACCTATTATATCATCTGTTACAATTGGAAAATTACCACTTACTAAATGAAATTCGTGTGTTAATTTATTTTGCTTATTAATATATATACCGGGTGTTCCCTCTAAGACTTTCAGTGCGAATATCTCAGCTACTATTGCAGCCAGTGCGACAAAATTTGGTATACAGGCACTAGATGGCGTGTAGAATTCGATAATGGGATTAGTTTTTATACAGGGTGATCGATTTTGCAGAAAATTGATTTAATTTCGATTTTTTGGTGGTCAACCTCGGTAAAATTTGTATTTAAATTGAAATATCTTTAATCATGAACACATTATGATAAAAAAAATCACGAAAAATTTTTATCTTGTCTTAAAAAAACTCCTATGAAAAGTCCCCAAATTTCATTGTTTTGTCATGCAAAATGTGAATAGCCATGAGTCCAATTTACACACACGCAACTACCGCATGGATAGACGTCAAAACGTAAAGTGACAGAAACTGTCAAAGCAAGTATGAGTATTTTTGTAGAAATTTTATTATACACCACGAGGTACCTACATTGAATGTGCGTACGTATTTGCAATAATGGTACAGTTTTGTTAAAGGAAAATGGAAGTTTGAGCAACCTTGGCTGTTTAATTGCATCTTCCATACAATACAGTAATTCTTATCGGGAATTATTATTATTTTTCACCATATCACTCTCAAACTAATAAATTACGTGCAAATATTAACAGCTGTAAAAAAATATAATATTCTGGGAAATCATAAAAGCAATAGGGGACGATCCCTAAAACAGAAAGCTGAATTTATGAACATCCTCTCTCTTGGTTCGACTTGAAGCGCGCAGCGAGCTATCTACAATCTAAACTTGTGGTTACTTAACCTAGAATTAGAAATAATAATAACGTGCCGGCAGCACAGTATAGAAAGACCAGTAAGGACAGCTGCATTTTCGCGCCAAGCCAATTTCAGAATTCATTCATAATCATTTACGCACTCGTTTTGGTTTACGTTTCGTAGTATAACCGCTTGTGTGTCTTTTCGTTTTGTGATATTCAACCCTTAACCTATTTGAGTTGCGTTTCAGTCTTGGTTTTAAATTTTAATATTTTGTTATATCTCTAAAAAATAATTATGAAAGCATCAGAAGAACCAGGCCAAGGTACATAAAAGTGTAATATGCTGGAAATTATACATATATGGTTTTTTTACTCCCAAAAGACAACAGAAGGTAATTTTACAATCATTATACAGAATTATAATTATAATAAATTAAGAACATAAAATATTCCTTATTATTTTCCGTGTCGTTTTTTGTGGTAATGCATAAAGTTTGTAACGGAGGAATATTATTTTCAACCAGCATTACATACTTATTGCAATTTGCAAATAGTATTCCTTTCTTATTTTTTGTGTTTGTAAAATTGATTGCATTTTATGATTGAAGTTCATGTAACAAGTATTAAAATAAAATTATTGTTGTTTTAGAGCGAAGCAGTGGGCGGTTAAATGTAAGAGATTTTTTGGTTAAAAACATATAATTTTCGAATATGTGCTCAGCATTTTTCACAAGAAATGTTCAAAGATCAGAAAAGAAAACGACTTACGGCAAATGCTTACAATATTTTCAGACGAAATAGTGGTAAAAATATTTAACGTTTATTTTGAAATAGCTATCAGTATTTGAACATATAGAAATACATATTTAGAACATTTTTGATTTTGTGTATACATATAAGAATATATTTTTTCAGAATTATCACAGAAAAATGTGGAAATACAGTACAGTGAATACAGTCTTGAGAATTATTTTGGTAGCATCAAACAACAAGGAGGAAAATCTATCTCACCAACTTCTATATAATTTCGGGGATTTCATTCGTAAATTTGTGTGCGACAGACGTCAAGCAGTGCACTGAGATGTCATGAGTCAATGCACATTATATAGGTACTTCCGATTAGAGAACCTAATTCAATTTCAGAATTGCTTCTGAAGAAGCGAACATACATATGTCTCTTGAAAAGTCAAAAAACCTAGTGACAATACGGCAACCAGCCCAGGAATTGTTCAACAAAGTTACTTTTGTTTATAAGTAAGAAATAATTGAGTATGTTCAATTTTAAATATGAATGTACACTCGCCATAGCTTTATGCCATTTTTTTGTTAATGAAATAAAATGTTTATATAAATTGTATTTTATTAAATGTCATAGTTCCAGGTGGGGACATCTCTGTTTTATTTATTGTCTTCAAAGTTTTTATACGCTTGTTAAATTATTAATAATAAACCTCTGAAGATATTTATTTTAAAAATTTTACATATTACGAATAATACTATATATTCGTAATTTATTAGCTCGAAGAATTTAAACTGTCATAACAATTTATTTCACACATCTAGTGTTTTTTGCTAATTTAAACAATAATTTATTGCATTATTTTAAAAAATTACACGTATTTCACAAATTTGCATGTTTATATTTGTAGCAGTTCACCTATTTGAATTTCTGGTGATTCGAACAAATATATAAATCTAGAAGATGTACTTATATTTGCGGAAACTATAATAAAATTGGGTAAAAAAACTGCTGGTAATAACAGTAGTATTAATTACAAATAATGAATATATATGTAGTAGTAAATTAAAAACAAAAAATGTAAAATAAATTCATACCAACTTCTATTTATTTTTTTCATTATTTAAACTATTTACATTAAATTTACTGTTTATAGATAGCTTATAAAACCAATATCATTTACTACAAATTTTCAAAATCATATTACATTTTGAGTACCACAGTTACAATTTAAATTTTGACAGTCACAGGTTACAAAGTAAATCACGCCATAAACAATAGTGAAGAAAGCTTCACTCCCAAGTGGGAGTGATGCTATCTTCACTTCAAACAACAAGGTCAAGGAATTCGACTGGCGGATTTCATTCATAAATTTGTTAGCTGTACCTACTGGTCTTTCTATACTGTGCCGGCAGTGTGTGGCCGGCAACAAGTGGTAGAAAGGCTTTAAACTCTAGAAACAATCATAAATAATGATTTAATGGGTTCCTTGAGTGAATACTTCAGTTCCAGTAGCATGAACAAAAATTCACCTGCTTCAAAAACGATTCCACATTTATCAAATCTGAGTAGAATTTGGAGATCTATTCCTATCACAATTAAGTACATTAATACAGTAATAGATGATAACATAAGGTCTTTAAGAACAACGCAACGATTAATGGAAGCTTGTATAAGGAAAACTATAATAATTTTAAGAGGTAAGTACAAAGTAAGAATGTCAATGTTATAAAAAACTGCTCATTTACCCATATAGGTACTAGAATTATTTTTACTTAATTGCTTTCAGATGGAGAAGTTATTGGGAAGTTTCTGACTTACTTTCTAGAGCAGGGATGAGGAGGTATTTTCCAATATTTGTAGAACAGAAAGAACAAATGTAAAAATATCCACAAAAATGTTATGTCTCACCAGCATATTTTCAATAGATAGGAACCAGGAAAACAAAGTACTCTTATGGAAACAGGTTGACATACACAGTTACGTTATTCATTGGTTAAAAGATTCAATAAGATACTGAAGAAGCCAGATGCCAAGATTAGTTTATATTCGTACGACAGATAGATGAGAGAGACGAGGAAAATTTTGCTAGACAATAAATTTGAAATTATTATTTTATCTTTCAAGTATGTGTGTGTAGTATCAAATATTACCTATATTGACACAATTCATATCATAGGACACCAAAAAGAATAAACGAAAAATATCACACAGACATTTTCTTAGAATTAATTATAAACATGGAATGGTGGTTATAAAGAAGCCCCTAACTCACTTTGAAGAGGATTCTATAAGACATTAAATTCAGTTGTTGTGTGCCGTGGGATTTAAAATTTCTAAACAAATAAAATTAAGAAAAACTAATTTCATAATTCTATGTACACTACGAAAACATCTTGTTAGAATATCTTAAAAATGATGAAAGCTAGCTGTTGTTATAATATACACAACGTAACGTAATAAGGTATCGAACAATGAAATGACAAGATTCGTTTCTAATCGTACATGCATGACCATCCCTTAGATTGAACGGTACTCTGTAAATTAAAATACAGAACAACTGTTTAACATAAAATCGATTAAATGTATGTAAGTACTAAGATACTTTAAATTTATTGTAATTTTATTTTATTGTTAATAAATTAAAATTTGTATTTGTCTTTTTTATTCTACCTGAATTATTAAACACAGATGCTTAAGAAATAATGAATACTTAAAGATGAAGGGTCAAGTTAATCAATTTAGCCACTAATAAAAAAAAATAAAGCACTGTAGGTACGTATTACTTTTTAATTGAAATTATGCTGATTCCAACTGAATAATAACTAAAATAAAATACAAAAAATCATTCATTTAGTCTTGAAAATGTGTTCCTTGTAGAATACTTTTCAAAGGGAGTTTTTTATATTAACTATCATTTCATAGTTAACTTACCTTATTTAAGAACTGAATATTAACAGTTCTCACTGATATTTATGTTTTAGACATGTTAATTTTGTTATAGAATTATTAAACACAAGGAATATTTGCTATAGTGTATAATAAATACAATAACAACTTAATAAACTTTAATTTCCGTCATACTTGCATTATTTACATTTTTTATTTAATTCACTCAACTTACACATTCCATGCACTTTAATTTTATTAAATAATTAAACCAAGTACAGAAAGATAGGTATGTCCTTATTTATGGCACAATGTAGTCTAATGTTTTCTAGCAAAATTTTCCTCGTCTCTCTCATCTATCTGTCGTACGAATATAAACTAATCTTGGCATCTGGCTTCTTCAGTATCTTATTGAATCTTTTAACCAATGAATAACGTAACTGTGTATGTCAACCTGTTTCCATAAGAGTACTTTGTTTTCCCGGTTCCTATCTATTGAAAATATGCTGGTGAGACATAACATTTTTGTGGATATTTTTACATTTGTTCTTTCTGTTCTACAAATATTGGAAAATACCTTCTTATCCCTGCTCTTGAAAGTAAGTCAGAAACTTCCCAATAATTTCTCCATCTGAAAGCAATTAAGTAAAAATAATTCTAGTACCTATATGGGTAAATGAGCAGTTTTTTATAACATTGACATTCTTGCTTTGTACTTACCTCTTAAAATTATTATAGTTTTCCTTAGACAAGCTGCCATTAATCGTTGCGTTGTTCTTAAAGACCTTATGTTATCATCTATTACTGTATTAATGTACTTAATTTGTGATAGGAATAGATCTCCAAATTCTACTCAGATTTGATAAATGTGGAATCGTTTTTGAAGCAGGTGAATTTTTGTTTATGCTACTGGAACTGAAGTATTCACTCAAGGAACCCATTAAATCATTATTTATGATTGTTTCTAGAGTTTAAAGCCTTTCTACCACTTGTTGCCGGCCACACACTGCGGGCACGTTATTATTATTTCTAATTCTAGGTTAAGTAACCACAAGTTTAGATTGTAGATAGCTCGCAGCGCGCTTCAAGTCGAACCAAGAGAGAGGATGTTCATAAATTCAGCTTTCTGTTTTAGAGATCGTCCCCTATTGTTTTTGTGATTTCCCAGAATATTATATTTTTTTACAGCTGTTAATGTTTGCACGTAATTTAGTGGTTTGAGAGTGATATGGTGAAAAATAATAATAATAATTCCCGATAAGAATTCCTGTATTGTATGGAAGATGCAATTAAACAGCCAAGGTTGCTCAAACTTCCATTTTCCTTTAACAAAACTGTACCATTATTGCATTCAATGTAGGTACCTCGTGGACTTTTTTTTTATGACAAGATAAAAATTTTTCGTGATTTTTTTTATCAGAATGTGTTCATGATTAAAGATATTTCAATTTAAATACAAATTTTACCGAGGTTGACCACCAAAAAATCGAAATTAAATTGATTTTCTGCAAAACCGAACACCCTGTATAAAAACTAGTGCCATTATCGAATTCTACGCGCCATCTAGTGCCTGTATACCAAATTTCGTCGCACTGGCTGCAATAGTAGCTGAGATATTCGCACTGAAAGTCTTAGAGGGAACACCCGGTATATTAGTTACAGTAGTGCCAAAGGTTTCAATTTTAGATTTTGTGATGCCTCCTATCTGACATTTATTTTGGGGGTTGTATTTTTGATGATGATTAATGCAAGGGATTTTACAAAGACTAATATCTGATCCGGTATCAATTAGAAAAGTTGTCAATTTGCCTGTCATTTCACAAAATATCTCGATATAATTTGTTTCACCAGTAGTTAAAAATATTAATTTTCGGTTATCGTATCCAACTCCCTCACACTTCTCTGATTTGATCAAGAGAGTTGGTCCTGGTAGTTTTCCGACGGTTCGGTGTTTTGTGAGTAAACGTACCGAGTGTTACGTTGATAGGGTCGTCGACTTTGTAAATATTGTCCACGGCGAGAATATCTACCTCTATATGAGTAATTTTGATTTTTATGCCCTTTAAATTGTTGGTTAAAATTTTGTTGGTTTTGATTATAGTTATTGTGGTTATTATTTTCATACCGATTTGTAACATTAGTACCTGGTCTACCTCGAGTGCCTCGTATATGCCGGTTATTATATCTGTTTCCGCGAAAATTTTTTCTTTTAACATGGAAAATATTTTGTAAATTTTGAGTAGGACTGTCTGAAACTGAGAAACTTCAGCTTCTAGTGCTATTTCAACTGCTTCATTAAATGTTTTTACTCTTGACGCTAAAATTACGCTTCTAATATCTTTATTTAGACCATTTTTAAAAAAATGTAATCCCTCTTGATCATTTAGTTTTATTATCGTATCACGAGCTTGAATACCTTGTGAAGAAATATTTATTTTTTGGTTTTTCTTTAATTCGCTAAAATTTTCGGGATCATAAATTAAAGTATTTTTTGCCTTACCTTTAATTTTAGTTCTTAAAATAAGTTAAAAGTTGTTTTTTATTTGCTTCGTCTTTTAATGAATCATTGTAATATTCGGCAGCATCAATAAAATCAATAACATTGTCAGGTTCACCTGAAAAATCTGGTATAATATGTGAAGCTACTTTAAAATCAAATTTCATTAAGATAATTACCTCTTCAGATACGTTTTCTAAATTAGTTTTACTTAAACTAGATGATTACTCAAATGATATATTACTTGAAGTTGGTTCTTTAATAGAAATTTGCAACAAATTTTATCAATTCGGTTATTACAGTCATTTACTAATGTTTTAAATTTTATTTTTATGTCATTAATTACTAATTTATCAGCTAAATTAACAGTTTTTTCTAGAGAAGTATATGTTTCAACAAAATTTGTATGCAGAAGTTTTATTTGATTTAATTTTTGCAATAGACTCGACTCCTTATATACTCTATTAGGCTGTTTTCTTAAATTCTTATTAATTACTTCTGTATCTGCTAAAATGGATAATAAAGATTGATAGGAAGTCATAAATTATTACATATTATAACTAGACATTTATAAAAAAATATACACAATACAACTTACACTTTCACTTGACACATATTTTGGAGAGTCTTCTGAGCCTGGTTGGATGAGGTCGCTGAGCCTGGTAGAAAAAAAATTTTCTCTAGGTCTCGTCGGAGATGGTTTTTTACTCGGCCTGGTTGGAGGTGGTCTCAATTTTGTCGAAGGCTGCTAACTAGCAGTGGTCCAGGGTGGGCATTAATTTGCGTTTGTTGTTGGAAACTTTTATTTGAAAATTCGATGCGAGAATGTTTTTGTAACGATTTATAGCAGTGATTTAAACTTTTATATTTAGTTTTTAATTTATTTAGATTAATATGTTTGCACTAATTAATTTTTGTGTTAGTTTTCACTTAAGTTTTAATTTTCACTTATTATTATTTTCACTTAAATTTTAATTTTCACTTATTATTATTTTCACTTATAATTATTATTTTTAAACTGATGTTGCCTGTGCTTTTATGTCTCTGATAACACTTGCGGTGATTCGTTTTTTAAACATTTTTGTGCAGAAGAAGATTCCTAAGCAGCGGATCACTAAAAGTGAGATTAAGAGTATTGTTCCAGAAATAATGATCGCAGAATAAATTTGTGGACTTGTGCTTCTATTACTTTGATTTACTAAAATTTCTTCTTTTGTATTCTGATTTCCCATTTTGTACTTTCACTACTTTTTTATTGTACATTTTTTTAGTTGGCAGGATCGCCATGTAGTTCTAAAGGTGTTAATTGAAACACGGTTCATGTTAGACTCTAATTTTATTTCATAATATCTACATAATAAATATAAATTTGCTGAGGAAAGATATATTGTCATTTGACGACGGGCGGATGTATAGGATCTTTGACCCGTGCTACTGCATTTATTGCAATGTTGCAAATAGAGGTTAATGGCAGTACAAAAAAATTCCAAACTTATTTATAAAGAGAAAAAAAATTATTTTCAAAACCTTATTAACCCCTAATTTCTCGACGACTATGCTGTCTGTCAGCTGCGAGGTTAGGTATATTCTGCCAAAGTCAAAGTTGTCAAAGGTAGTGACAGAGCACCGCGTTGCCACGTGTAACGATTTACGGCGCTTTTAAAGAAAGTTTTATTTACAAAATACTAGATTATTTAATGAGAAACACGATATGGTAGCAGTGAGAGTAAAACCTACCTTACTGATACTTCCAGGACTGATATTTGGAGATTTCAAGAAAGTTGAATTATTTTCTGTTTTCTAACTTCTTTACATTATAACTTGTCGTTGTAAAAATTGTTGTACCATTTCATAAATAAAAAAATACTTTTTTTCTGTAGGTATGTATATCTATTATTGAAGTTTAAAAATGCTTTATTTTTATGTCACTAAGTAAAAAAGAAGGAGTTTTAAAAAGTATAAAATTGGTTCTTTTTTATTTTCAAGTTAGGTACATACGTGTTTAAAACTCCAGCACGTGTAAAACAACATTCATGGACGTTGTACAATTCGTACAAATGTACTGTCTACATATTCGGAAAACGTCTTTGATATTCTGCTGCTGCTCGATACGCACTTTCGTCGCACTTCCCATAAATGAGTACCATATCCGTAATTTCCGCGATTACACGAATTTGAATGTGCGAAAAGCAAATACTGAAAACTAATATCAAAATATTTGCGATATTTGACGGATCTTCCGATGCTAGCGCCATCTGTAGGTCATTAGCGCAAAGTGTCCTAAAGCTCGTTCTATTTTTTAACTTATTATAGAATTAAATAATAATAATATTAAAAATAGTAACGATATTAACAATAATCGACCATGTTTACATATAATAATATTGTAGTATTATTATTTTAAATTTTCCGAGTACGTTTTACAGTGCTCTGTAATATTACTTTTCTGACCACTACTGCTGTTTGACATTTGGAGAGGATTAGAAACAATGCAACCAACAACACAGCATAGTTTATATCGACTGACAAGTGCTAACCTCGTGTCACGGAGGAAGTGTCAAAACAATACTAGGATGAAGATAACCCACGATTGTACACAAAAGAATAGAATATTGATTATATTGATTGCCATAAGAATATTTATCTGAAGAATATTAGGTTCTCGGTGGTGGCGGGCCGAAGACTGAACGGTTCTGTTGACATTGTAATTTTAGTTTTCCGTTTTTAGTGACAGTTTCAGTTTTAAACGTTTTATTTATTAAATAATGGATAGTTGCGAAATATTGGGACATGTGTAGTTTTCCACAATTTTCCTTAAACGTACGTGGACATATTTTCTAGAGTTGAGAGCAATGCAGTGTAGTTACAGTTATCGGACAATATTTTCTAAATAAAAAACTGCCACGGGTGTATTCGAAGTTTTCTGTTAGTATTTCTTTCAATCAATGTTCTTAAAATAAATGGACAATTTATTAACTCTACGCGAAGTGTGTATTTTGTGGCGAGTAATTCTGACGACATATGTAGCCATCTTTGACGATGACTGATCGACATAGGCGCCGACTTTCCGTAGGAAAAAAGGGTTTTGCCCCATTTTTAAAAACATCGAGCTAGAATTCCGAAATAAATTTTTTATTGTCTTTTAGGCCTCCTTGAGCACGTGGTTAAAATTTTTGTACTTAGTCATAGTTAACCCTGTATAAAGACGTCACAGTTAAAATATTAAAATCTGCGAAAAGTCCCCTACAAGTTTCTGTATAGGATATATTAGCTATAGTGCGCAAAATTCGTTTCTGTGCAATAAACACAGAATGCACCAGAGTGGAATTGCCCCACAAACAAATGCCATATCGTAGTCGTGAGTCTACTTGTGCATGGTATAAAATTATCAACTGTTTAATTGTTAAAACTTCTCTGTTTCTAAATAAAAAATTTATTGAATTTAAAGTAGAAATTATGTGCCCACAATGTGACTTCCAGTTCAATTGCTCGTCAAGTGGCAGCCCTAAAAATTTGATAACATTCGTATCCCCCGTAAATATAGGGTTGGCGGGATTTACCAATAGAAGCTTACAATTTTTTTTAGAGTTATGAAATCGAATTACTTTTGTCTTGTAATTCCGATTAAACCATGTCATTCAGTGACAGGAGTATTTTATCGCAATTTTCTTTCAAACTTGCATCAGATTTATTAGACAAAACCAAGGAAAGATCATCCGCATACATAGTAAAGCAATTCTCAGAAACAGAACTTGTTCTAACATATTTGCATACAATATAAAAAGTATCGGACCCAATACTGACCCTTCCGGAACCCCCAAGTCTGTTTCTATAACATTAGAATTAAAATATGAAATTTTCTCACTGGTAAAATGTTGTAGAGATACATATTGTTTCCGACGTTTAATAAATGAGGCTCACTCTAAAGATTTGCCTCTCAGGCCATACATTGAAAGTTTTAACAATAAAATATCATGATTTACAGTCGAATGCCCTGCTGAGATCACAGAAGATCCCAACAGGACATTCGCCCATTTCAATATACTTCATAACATCAAAGCAAAAAACAAAACGAATACACAGCTGACACTGCTGTCATATTCTCTCGATTAACTAAATAAGTGGGAGGCTGAATCAATAAATGAATATAATTTTTAACTAAAAATGAAGACACCTCGTCTCGGTCTGAAGATCTTTTATTCTTTAATTTATTTTTTATTAATACATATAACTCGTCATCAACAAATGGATACAAAAATAATGTACCATCCACAGTTCCTATAGGCAAGTCATGAACGCTCGATGGAATTTTTTTAATAATATTCTTAGGGCCCTCCACAAAAAAAAATATTAAAAGCAGCAGCCACAGTCGCAGGCTCTGAGATATCACCATTATCAATACTAATACATATATTATTTGGATGCCTTTGTTTATTACATAACTCAGATATCACCCTCCATGCAACTTGATCAGGTTTGTTTGCTTTATTGATTCTATTTTGATAGAATTCTTTTTTTGTAGTGCTTACTAAACTTGCATGTTTCTTTTTAGCATTTCTATATAAATCGTTATAGACAGGAGAAATATGTCTCAAATTATACAAATTTCTAAGATCAGCACTAGATCTTTTTATATTATTATTTACCCAATGTCGACGTGCGACATTGTTGTAAAATTTATGTTTTGGAAAGTTAGTTTCAAAATAATACATGAAGATACTATAAAAGTACTCAAAAGCCTGATCTAGCCCATTCAAATGGTATAAATTTTCCCAATTTTCATTTTTAAGTGAGGTTTCAGAATGAAACATATTTTCCTCGCTAAAATGTCTTCGCTCATTAACGAAAGTCTGTGATAAATTCTTGTTTGGAATATCAAGTTCCAAATAAACACTTCTATAATCAGATATATAATTATCAAAGACGCAACACAAACCTTCCTCAGTAAGATTTGAAAACACTTGATCAATTATAGTGCATGACATATTCGTAACTCTAATTGGCCACTTAACTAGGGGAACAAGGTTAAAATCTGCCTATATATTACAAAGAGTTAAAAATTCATTATTACCATACAAGTCTGAATTAAATCACCACATACTAAGATACTTAACTTAGGTTTATATAAACTATTTAAAACTTCGGATATTTTATTTAAAAACACACCTACGTTTCCAGATGGAGAGCGATAACAGTTAAGTATTACAACGTCATGACCAAGTTCTTTCCACGATATTGCACAAAATTCGAAGTCTTGTTCTATACAATTTATATTTAACAAAATATTTTTTACACTAAGATTATCTTTTACCCAGATTGCACAACCCCCACATTTTTTAATTGACCGACAATAATAATTAGTTAATTTATATCCTTTAATATTTATTGAACAAATACTGTCATTCCTCAAACTGGGCTCAACAATGCACAGAATATTTAGACTAGGAAACTACTTTTTCTACATTAAGGGTATTAACATTTAATAATAAAATGGTAGGTTTAAAAATCATGTCGTTTGTTTTTGACTGATCACACGCATGTGAAAAAACCGACTTACACAAGCCCCTACTGGCTACAATTCTGGATTCATTACTGTCTTGAAATGTTGGTCGTAAACGGTTACTTTGAATGAAGCATAGAGTCCTGTAAATTTCGGAGTAATAGCCTCACACTTTACCTATGGAATATGGGACTGAAGCATGTCAACTATTTGTGAGGGAGTCGTATTTGGCTCTATCCTATAAACATGTAGATCAACCCATCGGGGAACACCAGTAACAGTGATTATTTTCTTATTACTTTAGATTGTTTACGCTTCTTATTTCTAACTTCTTTCCATTCCTGTTGCTGCGTCGTATAAATTTTGTCATCATTTATATCATCATTGATATTAATATATTTATCTACTTTTAGCTGCGCCTGAGCTTGTAACATAGCTGCAGTCATGTCATTTTTACTTATAACTTCGTTTTCAGTTTGTTTATTTTGTTTTTTTTTTCATCATACCTTCGATCGATACACTTTTAATTTTCTTGTCTATCACAGTCTGATTTTTATCTACATGACCTTTATTTCTTTGAAATTCCGCTGGCTTTTTATTTCGTGTGGTCGGGGCACATTGTACTTGATTTAATAAATCAATTTGTTTATTTAAAACTGAGATTCGTTCATTAAGTTCTTGAATCAAGGCATCCTTTTGTTTAACAATGTATTTAAAAATTTCAATCTCTACTTTTTTCCACTTCCTCCAGTTTCTACCACCGCATCAAAAAATGTTTCGTCATTTTCTGAGTTCAATACTGTTTCACAACACACTACTGTCTGATCGTCGATAAACTTTACATTTAATAATTTGGCACAACTTGAATGGAAACAATTATCACATTCAATATACTTTAAACCATTTACAGATTTTACTTTACATCTTTTACATACGGAGCTAGCTGATACACGACTACTCGCGGCGGCCATACTCACAATCACAATTATTTGTTAATTTATTAAAACTTAGTTTTCTGTGAATAAAATGTTTGTTTTATTTAATTAACTTTTATTTCTGCTTATTTTACCATTAACAAAAATCATCCTATAAATCAGTTACATAAACATTAGAAATTATAATATCCTTAATACTGCCAAGTCCAAATAGAATGTTAATATTACAAAAGTAGTGTAATTATTTATAAAAGCTACATTATATTATGTTGATACATATCGGTAATTAATTTAAGGAATATGTTTCTAATATTACTATTTATCATAGTTATTTACATTAGCGGAAACCTCTCCAGAAATTCTGATCGGGGAGGTTTCTTCTAATGTAAATAATTACCATAAATAGTAATATTAGAAACATATGCCTTAAATTCATTACTGGTATGTATCAACAGAATGTAATGTATAGCGTTTAAATGTCCGACAAGTACATAATAAGTACTTCATAATGGAATGTTAGCATTACATTAGTAACGATATTTGACGGACATCCCTTAAGTACATTACCAGGAATATTTAAAGTGATGTCTCACAATACTTCACCGAGATGTACTTTTAAAGTGCACCAGGGAGGACATTTGGTGGTTGTATGTCCTTCTATGAAACATAAACAGTACTTTTGTTGCGACATCACATGTACTAGATGCACTTTAAAAGTACATCCTCAGTACGTTGCTGTGCTGGCTGGGCATGTTTTTTTATTTACGTTTTACACTTTCTACTGACAAAATTTTAGCAGCCTGCTTCCTTTGCGACTTTTCTCAGAGAATTTTAGGTACCGGAGCAATTTGATTTAAGTATTTAGATGGCGTTTTAATGAAATACCAATTATATATTATTTATTTATCGAGAAGGTAAATAAATAATTAAATCTAATTTTTGAAGTATCTACAATGTTTTTGTAGTGCAGGTAATTATGTAACTAATAACTACTTAAAAATTAACTAACCTTCTGAACAAATATCGCAACAATGATTTTAAACTTCTAAAACTAAAGCATCTTTAAATTTTTTTTAATAAAATAATTTTTAAATTCCGAGACCTAACCTAACCAATAGGAGAATTATTCCGTGCCGTTTGGGAAGAATCATAACAAACAGAAGTAAAACTGTCATTTGACATTAAGTAATATAAAATGTTAAACTTGATTTATAAAAAACAAACTTTAATTCATTATCGAAGTACTATAAATATGTCTCTATAATATATGTATGAACCATAAAATTGTTTAATAATAAATACAATATAATTAGTAATGTAAATATACTTCTTTTTCATTTCATTCTTCTGCATTTTTATTTTCATTTAAACTTTCGTCCATATCCTTCACCGTCTACCTGAGGAACAAATATCCAAGGCGTGCACAAACCTTTTGCAAATTATGGAAATATGGGCACTTATTCCTATCATCCGCTGATACTTCTGGTTGTGATACCAATTATCGTATACATATGATAATGCCATCACGCCAGTCATCAACATCCTCTCTTGTAAAACATTGTGTGCAAATGTTTTCTATCTCGTACTGACCTCCTTTTTTGTTTTCATAAGGCACATCATCAATGTCAACACAATGGCAATTTAATAAATTCGTTTTTATCAGGAGTTTCTGGCATTACATCTAAATTATGTAATATTATTTTTGTGTTTCCAATAAGGTATTGACACGTGTCAGTCAATAAACAAATCGGCGCGATCAGGTAGTTTGCCTTTCTGAAAAATTTTGTCTTCCATTTTATTGTGTTCATTTTCAATTGTTCCTGAAGAAAATATTCCCCTTTCATGATTGGAGTTATTTGTCCGGAGATGAAGTAGGATTTTTTTTATAGAAACGAGTGTTTATATCTAATCCTCTATGATCTTTAAAAAAAATTTTGATAGATGTTAATAATTTTAATCCCCACTTCGTTGTTGTCGTTGCTGTCGACATTCATCCGATATGACATCTTAAAACAATGTATTTCGTAGATTTCATAAATTGAAAATGTAATGTAATTATTAATGTACAAGCGGTCCCCGGACTAGGTACCGCACTGCTGTAAAGTTATTCATTCTAATACGAGTTCTGTATATATTTGTTATTTTCCCTACTTTTAATGCATCTGCATATTTGACAATGTTTTTAAATTCCGTGTAAGAAGCTGAAACAGCATTAAGGAAAGCCTTAGACCAATCTGTTACACAAATATCCGGATCTGGAAGCCAGATCTTTTCAACATTACTCAAGCTATTGTAAATTGCCTCTTGCACTGGTCACTGCAATGCCATGGAGAAACACTTTTCTTCTGAACATAAAATCTCTAAAAATTGGGGACACTATACTAGCTATGCTTGTTTTGACCACAATTTCTGGTAGTCGTTCAACTATCTTGAAGAAATTGGGGATATTTTGGTAAATTTCAAAAGAAATAAAGATTTGAATATATTTTCATGAAGGTAAAGCATAGAAGGCTCGTCTTCTGAGTGTTTGGTATTAGTTATTTTTCTGCTCGTTTTGAGTGAACATTTTTAGTAGTCAATTTATGGGCAATTTCTCTACGGTTAGGTTGACGTAAATAACATTTACGGCACACATCTTGGCGAAGTTCAATTTCGCAATGTGCGACATTATCTTCAGATCGCAGAAAATGGTTAAATGTAATTTTCAAATTACTTCCATATTTACAGTGTCCTGAAAATAAATAAAGTCAGATATTTTTGTGAATATACTTATACATTACTTATACTGTGTGTATAAGTATGTAGGTAATAAATTCATTATTTCGTAAACTACTTTTCAAAAAAACTGACATCCACATTTACAGAAGAATGTTCTGTCATAAATACGCAGGAAAGTGATGTTGACTCATAAATTCATTTCGCAAGGAACTCTTGATATACACCAGGCTTAAACACATTTTGCGATCTCTTACTTTTGATGTGCTTCTGATGTAATATGTGTTCGTAATTACTGCTTGTTTCATAGAATCATTACGTAGGCTTTCCTTGGCTACATAATCCTATTCCTTTTCTATCAAAACTTTGGCCTTGTAGCGTGCGTCCATTTATTCTACAAAATATTTCGTTTTTATATCTCCAAAATAAGTGCTTCCATTGTGTGCTATCGACGACAACTACCAGCGGCGCGGGCAGAAACAAATTGATTTTTCAAACACTGCGTGCGATGCAATAATGCAAAACCGTAAAAATTGTGAATCTCGCTTTCAGTTGGGACAACGTAATTGTTTCATTAAGGTTTGATACATTGCGAAAATCGCGTTCAGCTAGGACATAGCGCGACGGTGTGGCTTTCTTCTCGCTGCTGCATGGTTCTGTTTTAGTTTGTTTGCTGTGCTCGATGTGTTTATTTCAAGGCCGCGGATGGAGACGGTGTAAAACTTGCTGTGCCGGGTCGTCACCGTGTAGGGACCTTACTTCTTGAGGGCTCGTTTGGGACTGTCAGCGCGCACAAAAATGCGCAAGAAGAGTGTGAGATCTTTGAACACTAACGTTTTCTGCGGGTTTAAGTTTGGACATGTGTCCTCTTAAACGGGCAGTAAATTCGGTGGGCTTGTCTTTTGCTAGAGAAATTCTCCTGGAAGTCGTTTAGGTTCGACTAATACCATTTCAGCAACTGTTACCTTGATATCTTCCTTACAAGCTCCGCGAATGCCGATGAGGACAGTGGGTAGGATCTCGGTCCAGTTTTCCGTTTCATGAGACCTGACAGCTGCATCTTTAAGTGATCTGTGGAAACCAGTGGCGTGCAATGCTAGTTACAGTAGGGTAGGCAATGATCCACCAAAATATGCTCTCGTTCGGAAATGTTAGTGTCAGTATAATAGTCAATAATTGATTTGGACATTGCACTTAAAACTAAGTATTTTAAAAACAAACACAGTGGGTTCTTTCTTGCATAAGAAACCGAGTAACAAACACAAACACACTTAACATACGTCTATTAATGATTATAAAATATTAAACACTACTATTTTTTATAAATCAGGTCAATACGGCGGTCTCCTTTAAAAACTCATTCAACACATTATAAAAATTAGTATTTCATTTTAGGTCTTGTATAAGTTTTTTTTAATTGAAATTATTGCTAAGTTGCTTAATTTCTCTTGTCCTTGAGTGTTTCGTAAACAGGTATGAATTTGTTTCAAACCGGAAAAAGTAAAAAACCGAAAATCGTTCTGCCGAAGCGCTACTAGCTGGTATCGTCACAACTAGCTTGGCTAATGTAACTGTTCTTTTGCAAAATCTAATAATTTCACAGACATAAATACAGTAACAAATCAACTCGTTTTTTAATCTGTCAAAATCAAATAGTTCGTTATATTTTGTCTTTAGATCCGAAAATATATCGTCAGGAAAATTACACAGGTCCACAAAAAAAGAAAAAGTGGTGTGTGCTGAGGGTGAATTAGTGAATGTTTACTATTTTACAGCTATAAGTAAACAAGGCACTAATTCACAACATTTCTCATTGTTTCAGTTTTAGAGAGTATCATACAGAATAAATTACGAGAATGTGATTTTTATCGAATTTTTTAGGTATGCATCTGGTTAATTTCGTTATATCGAATTTCCATTTTGATATTGGGCAATATTTCTCGAAATATTCGCTTATAATGTACTTTTACATCATTCCGCTTTCTTGTTAGCTCGCCGCAAATAGTTATAGTTCTTTCATAAATGTTGTTAAAGTTTTTGTAAAAGTTATAAATAAAGTTTTTAAAACCTTCGATTTTTTTTAAACAATATCTACGATTTTTGACTCTATTATATTAAAAATAACATCAGTTTGTACAAATATTGCATTAAAAATTGATTTAAAATAATTAAACTCGAAGTCTTGCAAAGCAAATTTGTACATTCTAGCTGCTGAAAGAGTCTCTCCGTTCCAATTCGCTTTATTTTCGCACGTTATTCAAAATATTAAGCAGGTTCTTATGTTCACTAAAAATTACATTTATTGTCCTTGAATATAAACCCATCAAGTTTATTAGTTAACTTTGGTACATCAATTTTATATTGAGGAAGTTTATTAGTTAACTTTGGTACTATCAAACAGTTTAATTTGAATGAAGAATTGTTATAACAAGATTAGAATTTTATACTTGTACCTTTCGTGATATTTGTGGATGTTTCATTGATTCCCGTTACGGGTAAGGAAATATGCTGTGTGCCTAGTTTCAATTTTTTATGTAATTCTTGCGTGATGAAATGAGATTGGGACCCCGTATCTAGTAGAGCTCTGCATAAATGTAACTGTCCATCCTTGTCATAAATCAGAATTTCTGCTCTAGATAATAAAATGTTGACTCGTTCCTTGTGTGCACAATGAGCTTAAACTGTGTTGTTTTGATGTGTATGAGTGTTTGATTCTATGGATGAGGTACTTGAAGTGTTTGCTTGTTGATCGTCTGCTTGTGTGACTGTTGTAGTATTGTAATTTCTGTGTAGTAACGAGTGATGTTTTCTGTTAATTTCTTGCATTCTATGGACCTACAGTGTTGCAACTTTAAACAATTGAGACACAGGTTAAGCCTTTTTACTTCTTCTGTTCTATTGTTTACTGAGAAATTTATAAATTCCTTGCAGGCATATATGGCGTGACCATTTTTGCAATAAGCACAAGTCCATTATGGAGTATTGTTCTGTTACTAATACCACCTTCTAGTCTGACCTATTATACTTTGAGTTTTTGTCAATCATTTCTAATGTTTGGCATCTGATTTCCAGAAATTCTAGGTATTCTTTAAGGGTTGGCATTTCATTTGTTTTGTTTGCTGGTCTGTTGTTTAGTTTTTCTTCCCAATCCTTTGATGTGCGAGTGCGACGTTTTGAATTCAATAAATAAATTATCAAAGTGTTCCAGCTTGCTACCGGTTCTTTCAGCGTTTCCAATGATGCGATGTGATTTCTTGTCGAATCTATAAATTTTCTTATAGTAATATGATTTTCTTTATATATGTTTGGCAGGTCAAATAATTCTTTTACATGTGTATTTATGATTAATCTTCTTTTTTCATACCTTTTTTCCAGTAATTTCCATGCCTTTTGATAGTTATATCCGGTACATTGCAATGCGTGGATTACTTGAAGCACTTCTTCTTTCAATGAACTTCTTAAATATTGGAACTTCTGCATTTCAGACAACATCGGGTTTTCTTGCAGCATTGATTTAAATGAATGAAGGTAGGTATTTGTATTGTTGGTATTCTTGCTTATACGCTCTCCACTTGAGGAGTAGGATCCTTTTCTGGTTTAGGAGATAGATCTAAAATATATATTTTCAAATTCTCTTCTTTCATTGTTTAGTGAAACATCTTCAGGAACTTCACATTCTATGCCAGATTGCACTTCATCGAATTTATCCCATAAAGTTTCTGCCTTTTGTAATCTTGCTTGAATTGGTATAGGATTTTTCTCCTTGTAGTTTTCAAGATATTTTTTTTATTCTTGTTAACTGCGCTTTTACTTGGCCTCGTTTTATTTTTAATTATGTTAATTTTTGACTTGCCATTTTTTGTTTGTTTTGTGTAATGATTTATTTTGTTTCAGGTTAACAGAAAAATAGAGAATGAGAGGAGGAACTGAGACTCCCTTACCTTTGAATTTTTATGTCCAGTTTACCGACGTCCGCTCTCGTTGGTTGGAATCCCCGGCGCACGTGTGACTGCGATCTGGATGGAACTGGATTCGACTGGCGCGTGGCGTTGTGCCGCTGATATTTTTCGTTTGTTAATTACTGCTTACTCACTGTTTCTGCTTAAATCTTGCCTTTTGATGTTTGGATATGATCCTATGTAATGTATTTGATTTCCAGTAAAGTACTTTGAAGCAATCAGCTGGTGATTCACAGTTGCAGAAATGTCTGTATTAACTGTTGAAGTTCACTTATGGCCGGTTTCTCAACATTTGGCGCAATCGATTCGATAACTATCGAGTACATAAATTTATCAGACCGATAACTTTATATTGGTTTCTGAACGCATGCCTTCCAAATTTTGTTGAATAAATAACAGTTGAATGGATATCTTAATATCTGCAATAATCATAGAGGGAGCTAGCAAATGCACAACTGTTTGCTGATGCCATTTATGGAAGTAAGACACTTTCAAGAAATAATTGTAGATGGCGCCACTATCGGCTACCTAATGATATCACATCACATTAACTAAATAAAAATATATACAAACATGTTGCATAAAAACGAAATTATTAAAACCTTTTGTAATACTGATAGTAAATTTGTTCTAGTACTAGAGACTTGAATACTATCTCCTATTAAATCTATCAGTATATTTACAGTTTCTTGCGTTAAGGTCGCCGTATTTCTCGCCGTAAAATGATAAAATTTGTGGTTTTTTAGGTACTGAAATTTTGAAAAATAAAACGCGTAGAACAAAAGTAATATCAAAAATAAAATTACTGATATTTTGTTTATCCACTTTTACTATTTAAACTCTCTTCAAATAATATAATAACTTTTAAAATGCATTTGTATGACACACATTATTTCGCTATTATAAACCCACATTTTAACAATTATTTTCACATACTGATAAACAAAAGTGAACAATGTTATATGCAGAAATATGTAAGTGTATGTTATAACAATGTTTACATCTATAGCTGAATTTAAAAAAATACGCATTTTGAAAGTTTTCAATACCTAAAAATTTGCTGGATAAATCGCTTTCTGACGTTATACATTGATTTTATTTCGGTACCTTTGAATATTCGCTGGTGGCATGAGATAACATTGTTGTTATTTGCTAAACTCTATATTATTCAGTTCTTAAATGTCTAAAATTACTTGTATTTGTAGAAAACAGTATTTCAAGAATACGGGGCCCGTAAACCTCACTCGAAATTCTGTCGCTTTATTTTTCATACTGGTTTTTTCTTTCACGATAACGTCTTGGCGGTTCAAGATATCTGACTATATTTAAATATTCTTCATCTGAAAAGGCAGGCGAATCAGAATTTTCCATTGCACAAAGTAATGCTGTTCGATAACTTATGCAATAGATAAGCATTATCGAATGGTTCAGAAACCGAATTCATGGGATATCTCCAGTTATGGAATCGATAAGTTTATTTAATAGATATCTACTAGTTGAGAAACCGGCCATTACTGTTTTGTTGCACTGGGCACTGTAATTCATAGATAGCTGTTTCAAATCTGATCTGAATGCTTGGCTTTAAAACGTTCGAAGGACCTTTGTGATAAATAAACGCTTAATAAATGCTTTTTACTGATCTACTTATATTACGTACTTATATGTTAACAGCAACTTTACAACTAGCTACACTAGCGGGAGTAGGGAACAATATGGCGGCACGGCCACACGTAAATTGGTATAAATTCAGGAACAAACCTTATACAGAAACACTTTTCATTAGAACGGAATAAATGACTTTCACGATTCAAGTGAGAAATTGTGTTATATTAAACTAGGGAACAGTTCTTCTGCACAGGTATAAAATGAAGAGAAGAGGAGAGAAGAAGAGACAGAAGACAAATAGAACCATGAAACCTTTTTTGTGGCAATTTATTTTCAGTGAGGATTAAAATTCCTCTTAAAGTGGTTTTTAGGTTTTCACGGCCGGATGCTATTATTTGATACACAGTGATTTTCTTCGTTGTTATGCCGTAACCTCGGTAACTGATTGCTACTAGTAACAGAATTAAAGTGCATATTCCCAGCATTAGCTAATATTCTTTGACATGCCCTGGTTGTTCTCTCGCTAGGCTCTGTGGGGACAGGCCAGCTATCGGAATTGCCTCAGTCGCGGCGAAGCTTTTGTGGAATCACCACTGAAGATGCCGCCAGTGAAGAGCGGCGAAACGTTTGGAAGCATGGGATGCGACCAGTTATAGAGGCGACTGCGGGACGTCTCTGAAGACCAGCATTATTCGAGAAACGATTCCGACCGTACTAGTAGTAATACCAACAACAGGAGTTGAAATTAATTTATTAAATAATAACAATTTGGCAAAAAAGGTACAACTCAAGTCATTTATTATCAATCACTTAGATTTCTGCAATTACACCTAAACTAAAAATAATAATAAACGGCTTTATTGCAAATTATAATTACATTACAATTTACAAGGGACGAAGTTTAGCTAAGAGCCATTCACACTTAACGAATTAAAAATTCGACAGCTTCTGCGCCATCAACTTTTGTACTGGTATATTGAGATATTAAATTTACCAATCATTTGTTGCGTTGATTTGAAGGTTTGAGAGGTCTTACTCAGATCAAACGTCGGCGTGGAAAACGGTTCTATTTCAGTTCAGTTTCTCAACGGCTCTACAGTAATGTTTAAAAAAGTTTCCTGCACTTCGCCAATTACCTTTCATCGAAATGCTATCTAAAGTTATGTTATTTTCAAAATGATAAGATGTTACTGCCGATTGAATAGAGCCTCTTCCAACAACCATTCAGCAATTATCGATCTCGAAGCTGCCTTTACTTTTCCACATATACAGGCTACACAGTTCCACCTGATCTTCTCTCTGTCCTGTTGACAAATTAATTAAACTACAAACCACTTCACTAGATCAAGGAGCTCCTAATATGCCATCCTCGACTTCTAGCATTATCTGTCTTAGAACCAAACTTCGGCCGGAGAAAATTTTGTCATATGGTAGTGAATAGTTGGTATTTAGTTAGTTAAATCACTAATTCTGGGTCCTGATGGTAAAAGCAGCAAAACAACGGCATTGCGAGAAACTTGAACATTCCAAATGTGCAAATTTTGGGGTAAATGAATTATAGTAGCATATAGTCTATCGTTTCAATATTTTAGAAACAAGTCTTCGGGGATTGGCTTAATTTCCTTAGAGTCTTTCGGTCCCCTTAATCTGTTTCCCGAGTCATGATTCCGTCTTACCCGCATTGTGAGCAAAATAATCGAGATGTCCCGATACAACAGGCACGTGCATGGCTTGGGTATCCACACCGCCAGCAAAGGATGCGGGTGTCGGTGGTAAATTGGAACATCTTGTATAGCCTTTGGATAACGAAACTGCTCATTGGAATATTTATATTTGTGGTCATGTCGTAGTGACACTTTGGGCAGAATATATTTGTCTGGATGACTGCTTCCTGAGTTCAGGCATAGTGGTAGAGGTTTGGATTTGGGAGAGCTTATATTTTCAGTAGGGTCTGTTGCGGTTGGGAGAGGGGGTATTTTACCCTGCAGGAATGAGAGGGGTGCGTCTTTACTTTCAGTATCGGTATACTGGTGAGTAGTTCCTCTATAGCTTTGTCTAGAGCTACCAGAAGAAAATCTTCATTGGTTCTTATGAGATGTATCTTAAGTATTGGACTATCATTTTTCTAAAAGCTAAAAAAAGTTGTGGGTGTAATAAATAAAATTTACATTGGAAATTGCCTATTCAAAATATATTAAACTAAATATACGATTATATCAATAACTATAGGTAAATAATTAATTTAATTAATTAATATTTTAATTAAAAAATTATATTAGGTGGAAGGAGAATCCTTCAGAAGTTGGTGATAAGATATAGACGGTAGTTGCTCACGAATTTTGGCTCATAATTCTGCATTTCGATTGACAAAAATGAGGTCCCTAAGAGTGGTACTGAAGGATATTTGGTTTCTTTTTATTGCTGTTGTCGGAGAGTGAGCCAGTTTAATACTTATGTCTGCTATGGTAGTGGGAACAACTGACAGGGCACTCCGTGTGTGTGGTCGAGCAGGGCGGCACGCATATGTGGCGTTAACCGATATATTGTTAAAAAAAATACTTTATTTGGTATAAAATCTAATAAGCGGAACTAATAACGCATAAAATATAATAATTCAAACATAAAATCAGTTTCTGTCAAATTGACAGATAAGATGAAAAGCGAAAATCTAACACGTAACACATAAAACAAAAAATGGATTATCAAATATCAAAATATACCTAAATACACTAGTGGTAACTTGAACATATTTCTAAAAAAAGAAAAACATCAAAAACTAAAACATCTATAATAAAGTTACCTACAAAATACAAAGGAACACAAAACCCTTAAAATAATGTAAAAAGGCAAATACTGTACAAAATGGAAACAAATGAATACTCAAGAAGTAAGCAAACTAAAATCAAAACGGTACTGCTTATGAAACTCGGGAAAACAACAATCCGAACAAAAGTAAGGCGTATCTTTGCGAATCTTTTTAGAGAAACACAACTTACATCACTTTCGTTTTGTTCTTCCATCTTCGTTGGAGTTTTTTTGAGGAAAATGTTTTTTTTCTTGCTTTCGCACCATCTCTACTGGAAGCTTGCTCTTTTATCGTTTTGTTAGATAGAGGTTTTCTTATCACAACCATACGAAAATCATAAAACGACATTTTGTTTCTTGAGTTCATGCTGAATAAAATGTAGCTATTTAGCAGCAAAGTGGACAACATATGTATTACCAGTTTCTTGTACCATCTTAAAGTTTTTCGTTCACTCGAGCAGTACAAAAGCATTTGGTCTTGGCGGTCGATACCAGCCATATTTTCGTTGTATCGAATAATTGCTAAAGGTTTCTGGACATTATGTCCATATCTTCGTTCAACTTCTATCATGCTATTTTCAAACTCGATTGAAATAAACAACACATCTCGCTTATCATGCCATTTGTTAACGGCAATCCCATTGCAATATTTAGCAATATATTCACCTTTTTTTAATTTTGCGCTAACCACCTCTTTTGGATTATTTTTGCGGTCTTTCCTAAGGGTCCCTGTTACGTAAATGTCTAAATCAACACACAAGGAAATGATATTATAATAATTATCCATATACAAAGCATGACCCTTTTTTTCTAAACCTTTCATAAGAGAAAAAACCACTTTTTGTGCATGGTCTTTTCCTCCCAAATCTCCACCAGCTCCAGTGTACAATTTACTTCGCAAGACAAGTCCATTTGGCTCAGCTAGAATGTACAGTTTCATTCCATATTTATGCTTTTTTTTATGTACTGCATGAAAGCTAGACGGCACCGCCACAAGACCATGGATTCGTCAATAGCCAAGTTTTTTTAGGGATAATAAACTTCTTCCATTTTCTGGTTAAGATATTCTTGCATGAACCGAACTTTATGAAGACGATCTGCAAAACCTGGCTCTCCCTGTGATGGGTTTTTGTCAAAATGAAGGCATCTAAAAATGAGCAGAAAGCGATTTCTACTCATGTGTTGTTGAAAACAAGGAACATTAAATAGGTCGTCGGTTTTCCAATAGTCTTGCAAACGATTGAGCTTTATATTTCTCATATGAAACACAATCTAAGAAAAACTTTGAATTCTGGCAAATCAAGTGGTTTCCAAGTTGTTATCCGCGACTTTTCTGTCGTATTTTTACTAAGAAAAACTTCTTCTGCATATAAATTTGTTTGCTCAATTATATGCAATAACAAATTATCTGTCACCAACAAAGAAAAAAATCAAACGGTTTGTCGCCTGGAACAGGTACCGTCAAACCTGGATTACCACTAAACTGAATATTTTTTAAATCGGGCACATCAGACCAAGTGAATATTTCGAAATCATCAACACGATTGTTATCCTCAGAAGGAGTTGGATTAGGTGTTTGAGCCGTGTCATTATTTCGATCTGGCATGTCAGAATCAGATCTTCTAACTCTTTTTCAGTCAGTGGTTTCTTTTTATTAATATCTACACACATTCGCTTAGACCTAGATGGCCCTGCATCCTGATCATCCATTTACACAAGTCCGAAAAGTTAAAACCGGAAACCAAGACAATATACACGTGGGTACGTCCTAGAGCGGCCGACAATGATAAACACTCCACTCTGAATGCCGATCTCTTACTGAGCATTTAAAACCAGATATACGGGTGACGCCACATGTGCGTCATCGGCCTCCTTGAGGAAAACCGCGCGACGCCACATATGCGTCATCGACATTGAACGTGTTAACCGTACTTGATGTTCCAAATTTTGAAAAGCAGCTTCCACTGTCGGAATTTTAAAAGTAGGGATGTCTGCTCCCCTGCCCTACTGTAATATACTAATATAACTATCGTCTGACACATAAAATGTGGAATTCCACCGTGTGACCACATCATTAATTATTTTTAAAGAGATTTCATCGGGTTTTATTTGTTTTTGAGTAGCAATTTGTTTAGCCGTTTCCTGCGAACTTCTGTGAAAATATTCGACAATTTTTTTAGTCTCCTATATCAAATTTATTGTATGCGCAAAACAGGAAATGTGGACTCTTTTAGCTAATTTGGTTGCCGCTACAATATTTACCGCTTTTTTTGAACTAATAGATTTTCTCTGAAATATTCCATTCGTTAGTAATTCGCTTTAATCATTGTGCTATATTTTTTGCAGTATAACGGAAAATAGCGGAGTATGGAACTGCCAATCATAGGTTATGAAGTGACCTGTAACAATTTTTGACATTTTTCATCATATTTTACGGGTATAAGTGATTTACTGAAAGAAGGTCTACTAGGTATACATGATGATTCCAGTTCATTCATCAGTTTTCGAAATCCACGGTCGGATACGATTGAAAATGGTTGTAAATCCGTTATAATCATGTTTAGTACAAGATCATTGTTTTTTTGGCATGATAACGGGATTGGTTTTGAAATAAACCCTTTTAAATTTGACTGTCTTATTTTAGCAGCTGGTATACCACTTTTAGTTTTTTCATCTGATAGCTTTTCTTCGCAGAATTGTAAGAGTCTATTCATTTTAACAAATTGAATCATGTGATTCACACTTATACACATGTTTTTCAATACTTTGTCCAAACTTACTTGTAGTGACCACCATCTTGCCTGAGCTGGTCGGAACATTTTGTGGGGCTCCAACAACAAACATTTTTGATATTCCTCAAACTCTCCTATTCTCTTTGCAGCAAGGTCTCACAAATTCCTCAACAGACTTAGGTAATTTAGTACAAGGAGCAGATGAACACAAGTGTAGCGAGTGACACGTACAATGCTCGTCACCTTAAAGTCACCACCTTTTGGAAGGTTCTTATTCTATCGCGCCCCACCATAAACAACTGCGGAATGTTTCGGACTAGAAGTGAGGTTTGTAGATATACTACACTGTGGCACCAAAAACTCTTATATTCAATAGGGGTTTATTATTTTATGAATATAGAAGTAGTGTAACATATCCTTGTTTAGTGAAATCATAATATTGAAGAATTCTTTAAAAATTAACAAACTATGCAAAATGTATATTTTTAAATTAAAATAAATATTTCAACGAAGAAAAGACGTAAACGTCATAAATTCGAAAAAGCTTAATAGACAGAGTGTTACAATACAAATTGCCGAGAAAAAATAAAAATTACAAATTCGAGGAAATTTTTGGTTTTTGTGCTTCACGATGGTTATCAAACATGCGAAAGACCGTTTCGTATACAAAGTGTTGAAACATTTTTGGCCGCTAAAAAAAACTCAAAATTATGAAAAAAATATTATTGAAACCTCTAAAAAGGGTCTATTAGAACATTAAGTGACGAACAAAATACAGAGTGTTTAAACAAACCTTAACAATCTTTAAAAATCATAAAATTTCATGGAACTTAATTTTTTTTTAATGAAACCTTTAATATCGAATAAAGATAACATGATTCAACTTTAAAAATACAAAGCGTTAAATAAAAACCGAACCAATCTCTAAAAACTCGTGGAATTAAAAAAAAATTTGATGAAACGTTTGTCGAGGGTCTATTAAAACACTAATTAACGGAAAAATACATGTTTTTTAAAAAACCGAAACAATCTCTAAAAGCCTTCCAAATTCATGGTACACAAAAAATATTTTGAAGAAATTTTCAAGAAAGGTCTATTAAAACATTATATAATGGAAAAAAATACAGAGTGTTTAAAAAAACACCACTAGTTGTGTTGGAAGGCTCTTATTGTGTCGCGCCTCACCACAAATAATTGCGGAATGTTTCTGACTGGGAGTGGGGTTTGTAGATATACCACACCGTGACACCAAAAACTCTTATGAATAAATAATCTAATAACAATTGCATTTGATATTTTCTAAATATATTTTGTTAATGAAGAAATTAATGTTTAACAAAGTATATGAAGAGTGCAGGGGAAATAAGACGGATGTCGTAAAATACAAATAAAATGAAGTTTCAAAGACTGACTTGTTAAAAAACATTTGACCTTCTTTTAGTTATTTTTTAAATAAATTAAGTTATATGGATCTATGAATAATAAATAAATATTTAATAGATATTGTATATACTAACAGAAAGAAAAAACGATTTCAAAAAAAAATGTGAGAAAATAAAATTAATGTCACTCAAGGAAAAAGTAGCCAGAAAGTAGAGGAAAAACCAATTCGAGTAGCAAGGTTAATATAAATACCTTATATTACGCTCGCTACAGACTATGCGTGAATTAGCGATTCGCGATGCGTGATTTGTATGGAATTCGTGCAGTGTGTAAGTTTTTATGAATGAATTTTTAATGAATAGACCCTACACACTATTCGCGAATTTCTCGCATATCACAAATGGCGCGTAACGAACCGCGAATTCACGCATAGTCTGTAGAGGACCTTGGAGAACTTGAATAAAAATATAATATAAAATAATAGGAGGTAAGTCTCATTCAGATTGTGCGTCAACGCGTTTATGTTGCTTTTTGTTGTAAAATAAATCCTCAAAATAATGTTGCGTTACACTACCACAAAATCTTTTCAGTTCTTATAAGTGTTGCTTTTTTTTTAGACTAATCGGAACGGATTGTTTTGAGGATTTTTCTCCTAGTGGGGTGTAACACTCTTTTGACAACAAAATACTTCCTAGTTTTATTTACGTAAAGATGAAATCAATTGAGAAGATTTTATTGAAGAAAATAGTTAGCAAAAAGTAAATGCAAATAAAAATTAAATTGAACATTGAAATTTTGGTTTAAAAAACGTTATCGATCTAGGGTTACAAATTGAGCTTGTTTTTAAGACGCTCGCGGATTAATCTTTCCCTATAAGACCAATTTAAAGTACGCTATATCTATCGACCCTCAATTCTTTTTGTCAGTATGATTGTTTTCAGATAAGTAGTTGTCCCTCAGGCATCGTTACCTATATTTGTGTAGAATTGGCTATTAAGTATTCATTTTTTTTTCGCTGTACCCTTTTTAAATTAAAATAAATATTTAAACAAAGAAAAGATTGACAAAAAAAATGTTTTCAGTACTTCGTGTAATAGCCCCCAGAAGCTATTACATCATTTAGCCTTTGCCCCATTGAATGGACAAGTGAAACACAGTATTGTCTTGGAACGTTGCCCCATCTGTCATCAACATGTTGCTTCAACATATCTCTATTATTGATATTGTTTGGCCAATCTCGAGTTATGAAAGCCCAAAGGTTTACATTTGAAACATGAAAACGACAATAATTCGGACTGTCTGTGTGTTATAATGGCAAACAATGAAAGTCATTATTAAGGCGTTGGTGCTTTAAATTTTTTTATTCGTGGAGAATCTCAAAATTAGAACTATTACCTGTCTGTGTGTTTTCAAAACGACAAATCATGACAATGAATGAATGAATTATTCTCACGGTGATAAAAACAGACAAAAGTTCTGGACCTATATTACCATGTGTTCATAAAAAAATATTATAAAATTTCATCTCCAAGCCGAAGTGCATTTAATATTAAAAAAATCATAATTTTGTTTTTTTATATTCGTTAATTCGAATAATTACGATTATCTTCGTTATTTACAACTGGTTTCGTAACTTCATGACTGCCTTTAATAATTTGATAATAATGTCTGCATACTTTTTCGGTTACTGGTGGTAATTGTGAACATTATCGTTTGAATAATATTGTTCATTGCTTGCCACTATAATTGTGCAGGTATAATTTGACGTTTTGAAAACACACAGACAGATAATAGTTCTAATTATTATTGTCGTTTTTATAGCTATTTCGGCAAAAAGATGGCACATTCACTTAAGTTTAACAAAAATCGTAATTTGCACAGAAAGTAAGTTAAAATAAAATTCCGAATAAAAAAATATGCACAACGTTCCATTTAAAAATAAAATAGTTTTAACCATAGATTTAATATAAGTTTTGGTTTTAACAGTTTCGAGTTATATAAAATTTAGCACTTGTAACACATTGTTAGAAATCTTAAAGGTTCAACCATTTCTTGAATAAAAATTATTTCTTTAACTTGCATAGCATTCAATATAGCTAATTTCAAACAAAGCGATACAACATTATTATTTTCCGAAATATTTTAAATATCTCGGGAACGACAAAGGTTATGTGTATAGGAAAGTCTTATTGAAATAACGCGAGAAAATTGAATAAAAACTATATCATTCCATTTAAAAACTAAGTTGATGACGACATCCGGTATAATCGGAAGCGACAGCTTCTTGAAAATATTTTCGTTGAAAAGGTCATATTGGACTATGTAGGGTATCAAATTTTCAAAAAAAAAAAATATATGTATCACTACAACTATGCGGTGAATCAGCCTGTACTCGTATATCTAACACAATGATAATATAGGTATAAATAAAATATAATACAAGTAATTTAACATTTAAGAACTGAATAAAATAGAGTTTAGCAGATAACAGGAATGTTAACGGCAGAAAGCGGTTTAACCAACAAATTTTTAGGTCCTACAGAAATCTTTTAAAAATACGTATTTTTAAATTCAACTGTAAATGTAAATATTGTTTTATAACATAAACTTACATAGTTCTACATATAAGATTGTTCACTGTTGTTTATAAGTATGTGAAAATAATTGTTAAAATGTGGGGTCACAATAGCGTAATAATGTGTGTCATACAAATGCATTTTAAATGGTGTTATATTATTTCAAGAGAATTTAAATATTAATAAAGAATAAACAAAACATCAATAACTTTATTTTTGATAATACTTTTGCTCTACGTGTTTTATTTTTCGAAATCTGTGCACCAAAAAAACATTACAAAATTGATTATTTTACGGAGAGAAATGCGGCGACCTTAAGGAAAGTATAGATGTTTCTGATAAACTCCTAATCGCCGAATGAATACGCTGTCCTATTCACTGCAAATATACCGCAGCGGGAGGGTTTTTACATAAAGTTGTGAAAACATTAATAAAATTTACAAGCGCGATGTATGTTACAAAAAACATAATTAACAGTTCATTCCTACTGAAAAAAGTTTTAGAAATAAAAATATTTGAGAACTTTCTTACACGAGAGTAGGCATATGAACATGTTCCAATATTTTTTTTAATTGTTAGTATAAGCTGTGTCAGAGAAAGCAACTTATGAAATACTCTGTATTACGGTTTCATAAAATTAGATAATTTTAAATGAAATCGAATAATTTATACATCAACGCAGCTATGGCATTTTGTAGTAATGACGCGGTCGCGGCAAGTCAGCATCAAGAAAATAAAATCCTACAATGCACTCATATACAGCCATGGTTTTTAAACCCGTATAGATGTCACTGCCATGCCTCCTTTACCGCGTTCGTCGGTAAAGTGATCCTTAAATTTGCGCGACCATCATCGGTAAAATACATTTTATTTTATATAAATGAATATACAGTAGAGTCTAGAGTCTCTATATCATATATGGGACCATAGACCGACGGATTATTAAAAATTAATTGAATGCGAAACATAAATTAGAGAGAAAGGAATTCCATTAATAATTAACAACAATAGCAGCAAAAGTATTGAATTGGCTGTATAAAATAGGTGTTATAAAATGTTACATATTTAATTCTTTCCTTGGAAATTTCTTTCGATTCTTGTCCGGTTGCCGATTGCATGCTTTGCCGTCTTATCAGGTTTTACAGTGGACCCGTTTCCTGTGCCGTGCGGAAGTGTATTTTTAAATCACTTTCTAACTGCCTTCTTTTGATTTTGTTTTAACAAAATTGTATTTGTAAGTCACCTGCACATTTAAAAACTTTTTTTGATAAATACTGAATAACACCCTGTATAACACACCAAATCGACGAAAGCAGTCACTGAATCCAGACGTGTTTTCCGGCTGTAGGGTATTCAAAACAGTTTTCAAAATTGGCCAAGGATTCATCGCAAGAATGCACTGCTTCACAAAAGTCATCATGAGAAAACACTTCAGTTGCATGTTTTTGTCCCCAGCGAATTCTCCACCTGGACCCATGTTGAATGAGTTATTCTATTTTTTATTTTATTATAATTGTTTCAAGGATATGCAAGCCTTAAACCTTCTATAAGTATCCGATACTATAATAGCACATCAACCACAAGCTATTTTTTTTTCTATTACTAACATGTAGTTTTATGATTAACTACGCTTAAAATTATCTTTCTTAAAAAAAAACTAAAAAAAATTGCAATACATTAAAGTGCACTAATAGCTCTTTTCCAACACGGCACCTGACTGGTTGGAAACCTGTTCCAAGTGGATAGCCAAATCGTTCACCGACTCACTGTAGCGGAGTTGTATCTAATATTAAACTGACTGACGGCTTCGGACAGGTTTCAAATTAGTCAGGTGCCGTGTTGGAAAAGAGCTAATATAAACTTACTTAAAATGTTGCACATTACATTTAATTAAAAAATGAAATTAAGCTCCGATACTTTTTCTTAATTTTTTAATAAAATTGTAACAAGGAAATGACGGGTAATTAAATATGATTTGAACTTTTTGATATTCACATCATTATTTAAAATGCGGCCTATGTTACGAACTGAATCTCCCTGCTGCCAAAGGGCAATTATTGTAGCTTTTTCCTGGTTAGTGCAACGCATAGTTTCGTATTAACAACAGCAACAAACGATTAAAATTTGCTTATTTAAAAACCTGACTTAAAACAGAAATGTTTTGTCCAATGGCTAATAAATGGTAGTGACATTTAAAGCGCATGCGTGAATGGCTGTTGTTTCTGCAAGTGCTTTGTCAAATTTTTTGTGCCGTGCATTCCGAGCCTAGAGTTAGAATTTTTAAATCCCACGCATGCGTAATGCACTATTCAGCAGTAGTAGGGTGGATCATAGATGTCTTACATATACCGACTGTTTTTATATTTAACATTTATATGAATTAAGAAATTTCGCTACGCAGTTGCTGTCTATAGGAAACTCAATGGTTATTAAGCTAGTTATGGACGGTGAGCGATAATATAATATATAATTTATTTCTTTGTAATAAGATGTATTCCTACATACAAGTAAACGGCATATATATAAATATATATTATAGCGTCAGTGCGTAACGTTCTATGCATTTTAATCACAAGCGATATTTTTGTAATATATCAGATATATATATATAGCTCACCGTCCGTAACTAGCTTTAATATTATTAGATATAGCTAGCGTTACGAGATAAATGATTTAAAAAATTGGGTAATATAATAGTATATTATGCCACGATCATGTAATCGCATAAACCATACGAAACTCGCCTTCGGCTCGGTTCGTATCCCGCTTAATGCTTGTGTATTAATAACCATTACATGAGAGTTGCATACGCTATTTTTTCTACACCCGATAAATAATCAAAAACCATAAATTTTATATTTTTATTGAACACAATAGGTAACAGTAATTATTCGTATGAACTGCATTTTCTGCTTTCTCCGATATGTGTGGAGGAGTCGATGGTAATTCTTCTATATCGCTGATATCAGACATTTTGATAAATTGTCGAAGTTTAGCTAGGTATCTACGAAAATTTAATACGTACTGATTTTGACATCTAAAATAATTATATAGGAACCTAGGATAAACGTCAAATGCACAGCATGCTTGATTGAAAAATTATTTGTTTCTATTGATTAAAAATCTGTATCGTAATGAAAAATCTGTATCGTAATGGGTATCATTATGAAACGGATTATGGGCATATAAGTGCATTGTTATAATACGGGTGTAGAAAAAATTTTGCGAGATTGAGTAAAAATATATGAAAATATATTATGTACTGTAAAACACCTAAAGTTAAATCAATAAACATTCAAAAATAAACTCTATCATTCCATTTTTATGTGCATATTGAAGACCAACATATAACTAAAATTTAAAAAAACATTACACATTTCTGTAATTTTGCATGAATCAATGAACCATGCACCTCGAAATCTGCACAAAATATATTAATTGTAATAATTAACATAACATAGAAAAATAGTAAAAAAGTCAATTTGTTTTTTGACTTTTTCAACAACTACGACATTGCAATAATAATTTATGATCTAACATAAGAATTATTGCAGTAGGGAAAATCCAAATTTTATATTAAACTAAGTTTACGTTTGATCAATGTTTCTTGTAACGGCCCAATTAGAAAAAGAAATCTACATATGCCGTATTGCAAGGAATACTGAGAGAGAATAAAAGAAATAATTTTATAAATGTTCGGTAACTCAGACGTTTACTTAACTAAAATATACATCTACGTCTCATTTTTTTGTCATAATGAAAATATATGAGAGGCAGGCTCATATTAATTTATGAGTTCGTTTTCTATACTTATTATTTTTTAATAGCAAACAGTTTTTTTATGGGCCCTTTATTAGATTCCTTATTTATTCTGTTGAATATACGATACCAATTTCAGTAATTGCAGAATTATTTAAATTAATGGAAACAAAATATAAACGAACAGACAGAGTAATCTATCGCTACTCCATAGTCTCACCAGTTTTTGGTGCCATCGTATAGCATGTACGCATACATATCATCAGATCCCACTCCAGTTTGAATTTAAAAGCGGTCCGGACTTATTTGTGGTGGGGCGCGATAGAATGAGAGCAGCGCAAGAGGTGGTGACTTTAAGGTGACGAGCATTGTACATCCCAAAACAAAAATATCTCATATCACTTATTTCCTTAAACATTGTTTGCACACCAGATCTTTTTCCTATTATGACGGACGCGTTGTCTCCAGTAGTATTTTATATTCAGTTATTAATAATTTCACCACAGAATCAAAGAGAGACTCGGCAGTGGCCGAAGGAACTTCTATTAAAACTAGAAATCTATCTTTTGGTTCGTCCTTATGGCAAAAACGTATAACAACTGCAAGAGATTTTTTTGTGGATACATCTGTGCTTTCATCGATTATTAGGGAATAGAGAATCCACTACTGTCATTCAGTTGTTTCTAGATAACCTCAATACTTTCTTTTGTCAGACAGATTAGTCAACGCAGTAGCTTTGTTCGACTGCACTGATATCTTTCGCTATTGTTGAATCCGGGCAAATTGTGTGTACTTTTGGTAAATGTTCTATTAATAAATATGGCAAGTTATGTTTCGTGGAGAAACATTATCTTTAATTCGGCAGAGAAAACTTTTTTTTTCATCACTAATACATTTATTATCTTTAATTAAAGCCTGAGATATTTTTAGCGTAGTCTGAGAAGCTCTAAATGTCTTTAAATGGAGCTCAGAACTCCATGCCTCCATGTTTTTTTAGATGTGTTATGCTTCCTACAATTGATTTTACACAGCACCGACAAAATGCTACATTATTATTACTTTTTTGTAGCTATGGAAACTCTTTAAGCCAATTATCATTAAACTTATGTTTGTAATATCTTGGTTTTTTGCTTTGAATTTAGATCGGGCTCGGCCACCTCAATATCTTCAATACAAGGCTCCTCCTCGCACTTTCTCTCATGGATGTAGGCGATGTGGATTCTTGAATTGAGTTAAAAATCTAAAATTAGGAAACAAAAAGTTTATAATTTTTGCATTTTTCCAGCTGCTATTCCCCAAACTATCTATGAAAAGTGATTGCTAGAATCCAAAACCCAGAATTTTTCAGCGGACTCAACAGTAAACTAATTAACTAAATACAACAGTAAAAACTATAACCTGAAATCAGTAGGCCAATTGTTGAATTGTACTTATGTAACACTACTGAGCCACATTTTTAACAATAATTTTCTAAGTATATTTAGGTACCCGCACACATTATACTAAAAAATATATATATTTCTATCAAAAGTGAAAAAATATAGGTAATATACAAAACAAACTTCAATAAAGTTAACGCTTTCTTTTTCAACCAATAATTGTATTGTCGAATTCCTTTGGCCGGCCTTTAGTTTTAACAAGTGGAATATTAATGTCAGATATCTGAATAGTAGCACTAACGCAGTGGCGTAGCCACGGGGGGGGGGTCAGACCTCCCCCCCTCCATGGGTTGGGTTGGTTGGGTCATATAGGTAATGTCTCACTACAAACCTGCAATCACTCTATTCTCCAAGATTTAGCAACGCGGTCAGTGAACTAGATCTCCTACGGAAACCTTACATTAGGACCTGCTACTAAGTTCTAATCTTATTTTTGTCATTTTTGTAACAAATATTGTTCATACCTGTTTATTATTAACATGTTTATGATGAGATTGTTTCTTTATTTACTTTTTATTGTTTCAATTTATTAAAAATTATTTATTTTTTTTATTGAAAAAAATCTAGTTTGAAATACTTTGTTCACTGAACCCCCCCTTGTCAAATTTCTGCCTACGCCACTGCACTAACGTCACGTACATAATAATCATGTTCGATACAATTGTTATTAAAATTATCTAACTCTATATTTTGCGTGTAGTACAACTGAATAATTTGTATTTGCTCATTGTGATTATTATCTAAATTATTGGTACTACTACTATTATACTCATTAACAAAAGCTTCGGTGATAGGATGTTCATCATTAGAATAATCAGCTTCCATAAAATTTGACCACTGCGTATTGAGATTTTTAATACAATTTAGTCTAGAATAAAAATGTTTAGTTGAAACTTCACTACTTATTTGCGATAATTATAAAATTTAGACTACAAGAAAAAAGTTGAAAACTTTACTACCTATTTACGATAATTTTAAACATTCATCACTCATTAATTTAAATCTCTGATGTTTTGTTAATCTACGTTGATTATTTGCAACAGTATCAACCACAGTACATTAGTTGAATTACTTGAAATATTATAATTTTCTGTAGATGAAGCCGAAGATGAATAAACCTTGAGAAATAGGAGCTAAACACTTATTGGCTTCCTGTTGAGGTTTGTTAAATCTTTTAAAGTCACTAAGCATCCTGATTTATTTATCATATTATTTTGAATAATTTTCTTGTTAGCTTTAGCAGAGATTTCTTAGAACTAGTTTTCAGATATATTTAACCTTTGCTGTGGCAGTGCTCTGCTTCTGCTGCAATATGGTTATATTCTTCAATCACTTCTTTAATTTTCAAATATTTCTCACATAAACTTAATTTAATAAACATACCAGCATTGTATTGTTTAAACGTGAAAGTTTACCTCGCCTTAGATTTTATTATTACCTTTCTTAATATATAACATTTTTAAGTAGTAATACACTAATTTTTCCATATTAGTCTTAGCTACCAAACTATCTGGAAATCGTTTGGCTTGCGTCCTCAGTGTCTTCAGTGTCCGACAATCCCTGATCCAGTACTCGTTGAACACAACCCGTTTATATTATTGCAGCTTGTTATTAAATTCTTCATACGAAGAAAACTTCTCTCCAACTTTAAACGCAGCACAATACAATCTGATAATCTTCAGACGTTTAATGTGAACGCACCCCTGATTTTTGTATTAAGTGTTGCGGAGAAGCACTGGAGACCTTTACGATAGCATTTCAGGTTACAGGACAGCAGCCAGATTCCATTTCTCGATTCGATATATATCGTATAGAATGACGCGATTCTATGATTCTTATTGCACATGTAAATAAGAGTCACTAGACTGTCAAAATTATTCGATCGCGTCGAATTGAGAAAACGGAATCCGGCCTCATGTATACTGTTGAGAGAATCGACTCACTGATATTCTTATATTGAGATATTTTAAAATTTTATATTTTAAAAATGAAATGAAACTGTATCCTATAGATGCAGATTAAAATGTCATTTTGTACCTGTTAATATTGCAAATGAGTGTAAGTATAGCCTGATTTTTAATTAAAAATGTTTGTTATTATCCCATAAAATTCAACAGAAAAAATACAAAGTAATTGAATATAGTTTTATAATTTTGTCAATCCTGATCAGTTATATTTAACAATAAATAGATACAAAAATAAACTAAAACTAAGTATATTGTAATAAAACACATCATTAATTTAAAAATATAACACCTGCATACCAAATTGCAGATATCTTTGAAATATTGTCTCGTTTTTGCACGCCAAGTTCTCTAGTTTAATTATCATTTCTTTCATATACGGCTACTTAATTTTCTTGTTTATGGTCTACTTCATATATAGGTTCTAAAACTTCCAAATAGTCATTATTGTCTATACAAATGTTGTGCAAAATGCAACAACAAATTATAAATTTAGAACTAAGTGAATAATATTTTTTTGTGTCACTTAAATTTGCATTATCTCTATATGGCATCAATTAATTTTGAGAGGTAAGCAACATCGCCAATGACATGAACATTTTCTCGTACAGCATCTATCTTGTTTTTGACAAATGATAATCTAAATAGTTTAGAATCTGCACTTTTCCTGGTACACAACTAAAACAATCAATAAATTGTTTTTGCAAATACCATACCCTGTAACGTAATTGAAAGAGTATCATATCTATTGGTATAGGTGGATTTTATTTTGTGGGCTGGAGTCCGTATATTTATATATGTGCCATCGATACATCCTACCACTCCAAGAAATCCTGCTATTTAAAATAATAATATTCAGAGATTTTTTTGTAAAACAGGATAAATTGATCAACTTACATTTTCAAAGTCTTCTACTGTTTTTATCATTTCATTCTCATTTGCTGGGAAATGTACCAGGCTTAGACCTATTGATAGAAGAAATTCCGTGATTATTAACAATTTCGTGTACTGTAGAAATTCCAATATCAAATCTGTCACCAACACTTCGCAAAACAGTTTTATTTCCCGCAAACCTAAAATTATTTACCTATAGTAAAACCCTTGTCACTACATACTGATCTTACCAAAGAAAATCAAGTAGGGGAGAGTTGCCTATATTGAACCACTTTTGAAAAAATTCCTATAATTGGGAAAAATGAAAAAAATAATATTTAAAATTGAATATAAATTCAATGCGTTGGTAAGATCTCGTAGCTAATAGCGAAACTGTACCATAAATGACTATACTAGAAAAATTATGTTTAAGGAAATATTGTAATAGGTTCATTTTAGGATACTGGTCTCCTAAATTGAACCAACTTGTTCATAATTTGAACCACTTGATAAAAACTATATTAACTTCGTAAATAATTTATTTATATTTAGTAAAAATATAAAATATATTAAACGAACGAGATCAAAAACATTTCTTACATAAAAAAAACAAAATTTAAATGCTACTAATTATAAAACACCTAGGTAAAATTCACAGATTTTTACTGTATTAGAAAGGTATTTTAAGCTAATATAAATCAAATCTCCTACAATTCCTGTCAATGAAGTCATATGTATGCTTTCTGATACCAAATATCTAGGTATGCTAATGAACAATTCCACAGACAAAGGCTCTATTCAATAATTATCTAAAAAAAATTAATCTAGCTAAATTTACTAACCTGGTTTAATGAAAACACTATAAATATCTAAGTTCACTTTTGAAACTGTGAGAACTCCAACCACAATAGATGAGATCCGACCTATTTCTGCATTTTTAGGATTGCTTCTTCAGGTCTAGTTTAAGCTGAGTCAAATATCTAACTATAAAAGTTATTATATCAATAAATTAAAATTATTTGAAATTAAATAGCGACAATGTCAAAAGTGATTTTAACCTATCAATGAATTTTAAATTAAACATGACAAATACCTACTTAAATGTTTACCCTTTATGTAATCGTTTTTTTTTTATATATATTTTTAGGTATTAACAATATTGTGTGAAACTAACTACTCTGCGGACTAAATCCCCGACCAGCGTTGAATTACACCCATAATATCTACCCATATATTGTTTATTATTAGCTTTTGTAACATTTTTTACTGCATTAGAAAGGTATTTTAAGCTAATATAAATAAAATCTCCTACAATTCCTATCAATGAAGTCATATGTATGCTCTCCGATACTAGGGCTTATATAAAGTATAGTTAGTCAACTCGCCCCAGTTGTGGACTATGCCGACTAGATGGCGGGACTGTAATATGTGCAAAATCTCTTAAACGAGCCCTAAGCAAGTCAGTAACAGTCTTACTTTGTTTTTAAAATAAATTCAGTCTGACTTTGTTTGCCGACTTCTCTAGAGCTCGTTTAAAAGATTTTGCACATATTATACACCATCTAGCCGACATGGTCCACAACTAAGGCCGGTTGACTAACTATACTTTATATAAACACTGCTGATACCAAACATCTAAGTATGCTAATGAAGGATATGCTGGGGTAGATATTGTGGGTGTAATTCAACGCTGGTCGGGGCTTTAGTCCGCAGAGTAGTTAGTATCACACAATATTGTTAATACTTAAAAATATATAAAAAAAACAAAATTCACAGGTCAAACCGTCGTCATCTTCAAGTCCGGCGCATTGTTCATGCGTCCATTTTAAGCAGATTTGACATCGAACCCACTCTTCGTTTGGTTTGAAATTCGAGTAGCTCTCACTACAGTACAAACAGAGCTCATCACTGCTCTCTGCCTCATCCGAATCGGTCAACTCTGATGATTGATTTTGAGTTACTGTTTTTGGTCTCCTAGTAGCCTTGTTTCCTCCTCCTGCGAATAAATTAACAGTTGCATTCACATCTTTTATCTCGTTTGGACAATTTTGTTTTTCTTTTTTCTCTGGTTGGACCCGTTTCCTTTTCTGTAAATCTTCTTTGTATGGCGTACTAGTAAGCACTGCTGCGGAAGCTGTTGTTTTATTTCCGCGCTTCTGAACAATTTTGTGTTAATTTTGTTCCAGGGACCGGTGTTAATTCGTTTAGACTTCTATTTAATTTTTTCTCCCAACACACTTTTTAAATGACTATCAATTCCAGGTACATAGACTGAATCGGTTGCGGGTTGACATACAGGATTCAAAATGTTGTACAAGAGTGACGTTTGTAGAAAGTTGAGAGGTATTAGCTTCACCTGCTATAGAGTTGGTTGAGGGAACATTGACTGCATTCTTTTCAATGGCTTGGACAGCTTAGAGAAACTCGGATCTTTTTCGCTGCATATTCTTTTAACCGAGCGCGACGCCTCCAGCTGTTTTCTCCCCTTTCCTGGTTAGATTAGATCGGTGAAAAAATATTCTGTGGTGGTTATTGTTTTTCTAGGATTGCAAAAAGACTGAAAATGGAAAATAATTCTTTGGCTAATAATAATACTAAGAATAATAGTTGGTTGTTATCTATATATGATCCAAAAAGTAGAACTACTCACAATTTAATTGTGAGTAATGATGACTATATTAAAGCTACAACAGGTAAGGTATATAATAATAATTTAAATAAGTCAGAATTATTATATATTTGAAAGTGACAAAATTGTATAATTTCAGATTAAAACTTTGTTAGTTCATTATTATTCCGTGCACGTGTCAATGCTGCTGCTGAAACTAATGCATACAGAAATATAAATATAATAGAAAATAAGGCAGACCCGAGAGCATACCAGACCAGAGATGTGACTTTGTCTGAAACTGAATTAACTGAAGTGTCACTTCAAAGTGAAGATTTTAGAGAAAATGAAAATGATACTAGGACACGCACAGGTCAGTCTTCGGCAAGATTTATGTTTTTTGAATTAATGGATAACATTTTGGATAATAGATCCACTATGCTTGTCAGCACTGATTAAATTGAAATGATAATTTTAATATAAACTTACACAAGGAAAATATAACCCCCACCGGGGAGGACACTGATTCCTTCAGTGGGAAAAGTACAAATAACGAAAATAATATTAAAATAAAAAGAACTACTGAAAAAAGATTAAGAGAAAATTATTTAGTGGCAAAACAAGAAAAATATAATAAACGACAAAGGCGCCAGAGTATTTACCGGATACAGAATTTCAAACTCATGACATCACAAAGGGCTTCTTCATGACGTCATGAGAAATTTGACAACTATAACCGAAGCGCTTAAATGTCTGTGGTAAATACTATTTATTACCGGTAATCACTAGTAATTCGCTTGAAATCGGCTATAGAAACATATAAGATATAGGTAACAGTGTTCTCTATAACACGACAAAAATATAATTTATTATTTAAAGTAATTATTTACAACAGCGTAAAACTCTCCAATATTAACAAAAAAAATCTTACCGCCCCCCTGTATTTTTGAGGGTGCCGATCACGAATTTGAAGGCAGATTTAGGCGGTTGCATGTAGTTTTCGAAAAAAAATCAAAATTATATCCTCTATGTATATATTACATTAAGTTGAAATTGCAATATAACACCTCTGCTTTCTTCATTTCATGACGTCACACTGTTGTCAAAATAATCATCAATTAAAAAAAAAATCAAATATTACATGCGACCACCGAAATCTCACTTCAGATTCGTAATCAGCACCCTCGAAAATAAGGGAGTAGGAATAGTTTTGTTAAGATTGGAGAATTTTACACCGTTGTAAATAATTAGCTTATTTAAAACTATACATTGTGTTTGTATTCCAGAACTTCTTATGATATTTATTTAGTTTGTACTCGTAACAACAAATATTCTCATTTTGTAACGTAGATCTTATAATACAAATAGAATTTAAGGTTTCAGGCCCAATTCGGTTCCTTTTTTATTTTTCACATCAGTGACAATTGAAAATATTCTTTCGGACTCGGCGTTTGAATGAGGTAAAGATAAGACAAGTTTGGTTAAAGCAGCAATTTAACTGAATTGATATGAATCGTCGAATGTTTTGAGGAGTTATATTTCATGCCATCATTCTTCGATGGACATATCTGCAGTTTAATAAGTAAAGTCTTGTCTAAGACAAGAAGTTTTCTCCATTTTATTTCAGAAGCATCAACATTCACACAACGTTCATATTTTTAAGCAACCTTTCTTGTACATATATTTTTGTTTGCATTCAAAGATAAAAATGAGAAATGCTGAAAAAGTTCATTATTCAGTGGTAACCTTTTCCGAATTTCAATGGCACTTGTAATATAAAAATAGAGGCATTTCAGCCTAATATCATGAACAGTATCAAGAGGTAACTTTTTCAATAATTGTTCGCATTCATTTCCCAAGTATATTTTATCAATATCAATGTAATTGTGTGGAATTTTTATATTAAAGGTTCCGAAATTTTGTTCCATTACAATTTCTTTTTTGATGAAGTTTTGACGTTAGGACGCTGATTTATTAATTCTGAGCGCGCAAATTATCTCGGAAGTTACCATGACACTTTCATTTGACAACAAATTTTGAACGAGTTATTTCGATGAAATAACTGCCATAAGGGTGTTTCCTATAAAATTATATCCCACTTTATATCCTTCATCTGCTATTGAATCAAATTTTTCAAAAATCTTGTACGTAGTAGTTTTCATAGACAATAAAGTGGGTTAGTTTTATAGATTTTTTTTTAATTATTCAAGAAATTATTTATCTAACATTACTATAAATAAATATTTACAAAGGAATCTCTAAGGTGTTTTATTTATAAAAAAATGTGTAAATTTTTAACAAAAACTAAATATATACATTCAACAAAATACATAAACATTTTTAAACTTAAACAAAGTACTTCAACAAATTTCCTGTAATACAGTAATAACTAATAATTTACATTACAATTCAGTTATCTATTATTTATAAACTTCTCCAGAATTTCAATCTTCTTTTTCTCTATTAGGACTTTTTCTTTTTCCATTCGTTCTGTGGTTATTATTCTACGTCTCTCTTATGCAAATGTCAATATATTTTATACTTTATAAAGGTGCTAAATTAGGTACCATTTGTTTAATCTGTGATTACCATTGCAAACTACAGATATTTCAATATTGTTGTTTCAGTGTTGAATAACTAATCAATGGCTAATTCTATAAAATTCTTCAATTTTGAAAAATGAATAATATATACCTATATTCTGTAATTATAATAAAACGATACAATCATATTCGGTTAGGTATAACGAGAATTGTCACAACTTTCTTACTTTAGGAAATTATTATTATACTAACATCAAATCAACTTCTCATATAACCTCAATAAGCAAAACTTCTCACGTAACGATGCCACCCTATTTCATATCATAACAGAAACCGATAACCAATTGCATTTTAGCGCGTTACGTGTGGTTAGGGCATGGTTATCGTGAGGGTCAGAATGGGGCATAACTAAGGGCTTCTGAAATGGCTTATGTTGTGTTTGACAGTTATTTGTTAGATTTTTTTTATTGTAATAAATTCTTTTTTATTATTGATCTTTCTATATATTCCAAAACATTTTTTATTATTACTTAACGTGGGAAACATTTAGGGAATTTTTTAATTGCTTTGTGGGAAATTTTGATCTCAAAGGTTGACAACACTGTCCACAATACCACAAACAAAATTCACATTCTCGGTTACCAGGGACAAGGACACTCGTTTATTAACTTCTAGAGAGAGACTTCTAGACTTTTTTTAGCATGCAAACAATGTTTGTTTAAACTTTCACTTTTGATCTAGGACTGTATTTTCCTTTTTGTTGCTTTCACTAGAATAAAGAACTATCCAGGCTTGATGATACTGTTTTTTCGTCAATAAACGTGTAATATTTTTTTAACTTCTACAACGATGTGCACCGCTGAAACCAAATTGAACTGTTCGGAACAGCCAGTTCATTTGTCGATCATCTCACCTATGGTATACTGACGAGGGCTAACAAGCCCGAAACCGGTCTATGTCTGGTGGGGTGGCCGACAAGGGTTCTTGGCTGTTCACACAGACACTACAGGTGTAATTCAATGCCGGTCGGGACATTAACCCGCGGAGTAGTTGTTTCCTGTAGTATCATTTATAGATTTAAAGCGCGTTGCTCAGGGCGAGAGGTCTGCGGTTAAGTACCTACTGCAGTGTAGGTCGCCTTCTGCAAGTCGAGCTGCTTAGGCCGAGCAGGAAGTAGCAAACCACTTATATCTCACCATATTTTAAATGTTGCGGCTGTCATGCTTTGTGTAGAGATTTAGGTTAGGAAAATAATAGTCGTGGTTCTTACTTTAATAACGTGTACTTGCAAACTGTCTTAACGTGTCGCAGTCCCCCGGATCCCATTCCATGGAACACAATCTCAAGTGGTGCGTTCCACACAGATACTACCTATACTACATATCCCCTTTTCTTCAAATACATAATCAACATAAAACAAACAATAAGTTATTTTCATATACCTACTGTTTTGGGATGTTTGTTGTAGACTGAATTTTTTGTAAATAAATGATAATACCACACTTATAACTTCCAAACTACTTTATTTAGGTACTGCAATATGACATGCGTCCGTACCACTAGGATACTCCCTGTCTACTGAATGTGATTTGAGCAGATGTTTAAACATGCCGCCGGCCTTGAAATACAATACGATTTCAACAATACACAATATTGATTAACAAAATATAAATGTGATTGCAGATACAAAAACAGAACATGAGTATTCTTAAATCTTGAGGTCAAATAAAGGATTTTCTTCACTACACTTCACTGATTACCTTCAAAGAGTAACAGACAGATCTTTGATAGCCCACGTTTCACCTCACTAGTTTGAGTCTTCACGGTCACTACACTAGTTAAACCATCTGGACCTGGGTGAAGTGCTGTCACGCGTCCCCTCATCCATTAACCACTTCGTAAATATTCCTTAGACCGTCTCGACCAGAATTGTTGTTGTAGTCGCTGCAAGTACTGAAAGCTGGACAGTCTATTGGTTGCGTCTTCAATGATTGGATCAGGAACGGAAATTAATCTTCTTCCAATGAGAAAATGTCCTGGAGTGAGTACGTCCAGGTACGTCCAAGATTTTCGGAAATAGGCATTAAGGGTCGGGCATTTAATATGGATTCAATTTGAGTCAATACGGTAACTAGTTCTTCATACGTTAGGTAAGCGTTGCCTACTATCCGTTTTAAATGATTTTTAACTGTTTTAATGTTGACTTCCCAAATGCCACCGAAATTAGACGTTTTTGGAGGAATAAAATGCTATGTCGTATAATTACTAGACAAATGATCGGCTATATTATTTTTGCAGGCATCCAATAATTGATTTCTCGATTAGCACCAACGTAATTGGTGGCATTGTCAGAGTATATGTTTTTCGGATTATCCCGTCTCGCGGTAAAACGTCTCAAAGTTGCTATAAAAGCTTCTGACGTCAAGTCCGTTACCGCATCTATGTGCCTATTATTTATATAATTTTGAATTAACTAATTCGTTTACAACTATACCGCGACTGATTAAATCTGCAGGATTGTCTGCTGATTTTACGTGATGCCAACTGTTTTTGTCTGTAAGAGACTGAATTTCACCCACCCTGTTTGCTACAAATATTTTCCATCTGTGAGGTGATCCTTTGATCCAACACAGAATAATAGTTGAGTCACTCCAAAGAAAAACATTTTTGAATTTAATGTCTAACGATTCTATAACCTTTTGGAATAAATTTGCTAGTAATTGCGCCGCGCATAATTCCAGTCTAGGTAGACTGATATTTTTCATCGGTGCAACTCGCGATTTTGGTCATAACAATTTTATGATATAACTATTACTGTTTTTGTTCTTACGTAAATTCAAGCACCAAAGGCTTTCTCGGTAGCATCCGCAAATGCGTGAAAAAAACTGCATGTGAATGTGTTACATGTCTATGCATATCAAATTCCACTAAATCCGTTAGTTGATTTCTAAATTGCAACCAATTTTGTTCTATTTCGTTGGGAACCGATTCATGCCACGTAACGTTAATTTGCCATAAGCGTTGTATTAAAAGTTTTGCCACTATTATGACCGGTGCTAATAAATCCAATAGGTCAAAGATTTGTGACATTTCCAACAATATGATGTGTTTAGTAATAGTAGTCCAATTTTTGTTTAAGTTTACCGACTACTTGATTACGTCCGCGTTTGAATCCCAGTAAATTCCTAATGTCTTACTGGTTTGATTATTACTTAAATTTATAACACTTCAATCCAGTTGGTCGTTTGAAAGTTTAAATTGATTAACAAGTCTAGGTACATTTGTTTGCCATTTACGTAATTCAAACCCTGCTGATAGAAATATTTCCGAAAGACTATGTTGTAAGTTTAAAATTCCCTCAATTGATTTACTTCCGGTCAAAACATTGTCCATGTAGGTATGTTTTCTTATCACATTGCTTACTTCCGAGTTTATAAGCTCATGTTCCTTAGCTAATTGTTATAAACATCGCGTTGCTAGATATGGCACTGACGCCGTCCCATAAGTAATTGTATTCAGTTCAAAACAATCAACTTTATTATTTGTATAAAATCGTCACAAAATTCTCTGTAACCACCTTTGCTCGACTTGAATTAACACTTGTCTATACATCATTGCGATATCTCCAGTCAGTACAAATGAATGTTTACGAAAAGATATTAAAATTGCAATTAAATCACTTTGCACTGTAGGTTCAACAAATCGTGTTTCGTTTAAGCTTAATCCAGATGAAGTGTTTGCGCTCGCGTCAAAAACAACTCTGACTTTGTTGTTAGACTCGTATTTTTTACAACCGCATGGTGTAGAATCGAGTTCGGCAGCCCCGAAAACCCCCGAGTAACGATTTCCGAGCGATTTTTCCGAGTTTCCAGTCGTTCCTATAATGGTGCAAGTATTGATGCAATTGGAAAATGCATTTTCCGACCATTTTTCAAAAAATGGTTAAACCAGACGATATAGACTTTTTTCCTGGGACCTTCCTGAACACAATGCAGAAAACCGCATCTCGATATCTGCTGTGCCTAAAAATTTCCGCTATTCCGGTCGACTTTGATCTAAATGCCCTGGACTATGTAACATGAGCATGATCAGGTGGGTTATAAAATGGTGTCATAAGGTAGGGCTGCAGAGGATAACCTGAATCACCGGTAAGATATGATCTCTCTCCATTATTATAAAGTTGCTGCATAAAATCTTTAATTTGTGAGTGTCGCGAAATAAATGAATCATGTGTTGATCCTCCATAGCTTGCAAATATATTGGTTATTATTAAGTTATCATTATATATAACTTGACAATTAATGGAATGAAATCCTTTTCTGTTAATGAAATTGTGTTCATTCCCTGGTGGTTTTAGAATTGCAATGTGAGTGCAGTCAATTGCACCAATTACACCAAGGAAATGCCACTTTTCCATAAACCTTGCCTTTATTCTATTCCTAGCCTCAACAGTTGTAGGAAACTTTATATAATCTTCTGCCATAGACTGCACAATAGATCTTGTAACTTCATGAACAGCCCTATGAACTGCTGTTTTACTGAGATTAATTCCAACATTCTACCCTATCCCTCGTCGATATCCATCTGTAGCATCAAATCTAAGGGCACATAAAACTTTTGTTTCCTTTGAGATACCACCACCGATAACAGGATTTGTTAAAAATGGAGACTCTATGTTTATTAAACTTCTAACAAGGCCTTTACTTAATCTATAAAGTTCAACAAACTGTCTGTTAGGTAAATTAAAAGGATTTGTTGAAGTTCTTATTTGAGTTCTAGCAGCTCTTGAACGGATATGTCTACGATTACCCTGTAAGAACTGTTGATGGAAAATGGAAAGCATCCTTAAACGGCAAACAAATACGAAATTTTAATTTATTTTGTTATACCTAGTAATCTTACTTGCACAAATTATAATACGATCCACAGAATTAGGTGATTTTAAAATAATAAATGTCTATTAATCAATAAGATTTTTAATAAAAGAGAAAATAAATATAACCAAACACGTATGTTTTATTTATGTTTTATACAGTACAATACATATTCTTTTGCTTTTATCTATGATTTTGTATGGTTAATGAACAAAGATGGATTGTGAATTAGAGAGAGAAATATATATCGAATAGCCTAGAAGAAACCGTTTTCGTTATCGTCTCATGCGTATCGACGAAACGTCAAATAAACGATACTCGAATGAAATCATTTCACGAGAGACTAAAACCCACTTTGCATTCCACGTTTTCATTGGTCGAAGCAAGGTTACATGAATATTAAATTATGAGGTTAGAGATATGTTTTTGCGTCAAACTCACGGACGTACGTAACTGTGAAAGTTTTCTCTTTACTTTGTGAAAAATTTCAAGTTAAAATAACTCCGTCGTGTTTGCAATAGAGCAAGTGCTTTAAAGACCAAATATACACGAATACTTGACGCTATTTTTTTTTATTGGTGAATTTATACAAGGAATTATGCGGACAATAAATTATTTATGTATTTACAAAAGAAGGCTTAATCTCTATCATTATGGTTACTAGGGTGACGAATAATAAAATTATAAAAACAGTGAGTTAGTTCTATTTTGAGCATCATGCAGTACTCTTTAAATTCATGACGGTTTAGGTATATTTGTTTCCTTAGCAACTTTTAAAAGTTCGGAGTGTTTAAAGTCCAATTTAAGCACGCTAAGCAGTATTTGAAACAGTGAATATGGTACACCAATAAAAAAAATTATAATTTATACGTTTATAGTTTATACCATACAATTAATTGTATTTTTAAATAACACGTTAACTGATTAGAACTACGTTAAAATAGATTGACCACTTTTTGTGAGCAAATAGTTTTCCATCGTCAATATTAACCCCCTTTTCTAGAAGATAACTAATACATGGGAGGATGTCCTTTTCCCAGTTATTTTTCTCTATGTTTTAAATCCATCCACTTAAAACATTTAAATTCGTCAAGAGGTTTTATCTACTGTTCTAGATAGGTGATGGCTTTCTCATACAAAAAAAAAAAGATATTTTGTCTGAATATCTCACACTCATTTTCTAAACCATTTTCCAAAGCTCTCTTATTCTCTTATTCAGTGATCAGCAATTCCGCAATCCGAGTCTTGACCTACCGTATTTAGACCAATAATCTTGATTTTAAGGTCTACTTAACGACAAGCGCTGTAAAGCTGCAGAACCGCTAAATAATAACAGAAACAAAAAATAATTAAATTTGCATTTTTATAAACAATAGGAAATTATAAGAATTTTATAGTAAATGCCAATCGCAATAATCAGCGCCGACATCAGATGGCTGTGCTTAACACATTACGAATAAGTCGAATATCGTTCACTTTTGAACTTGCATTACGAGGGTATTATGATTAAATTTTACGCCAAAACTTGACAAAACGCTTAAAAATGCATGTGGTCCTGGCAACGCTACTCGACTTCTATTAGCTTCAATACTGGTACGCGTCATCAGAAAATTTGTAGCGTACCAGGAGGGCCGTGTTACCGATTGTTATAGGGTGATTTGTTTATCTTTTAAAAGGTAAAACTTTTTTCGATTTTTTGTCTTTATTAGGCCTACCGAATAGGTGGTTAAAATTAATTACATTATGACTGAATCACCTTGTATATTGGCATAGATTTACATACTATATTAAACACCTACGCATTAAGTATTATTTGATAAAACAAATTATTCATATTTTAAATTTTTATAAGGGCTTTCAGTAATAGTTTTTCCTTAAGAAGCTCCTTGAGGATTCCTTACGCAAGGAGACGTTGCCTTTTAAGGAAAGTTTATGACAACAATGCCAAAATATAGAAAACTGTAAATTTTTCCTTTTTTTACAACATAACTCTAATTTTTGCAACGATTGCGATTGATTGAGATTTGTGTAATTTTTAAAGTGCAACGCAATCAGTTCTCTATTATATTACACTGTATTACTTTCTGCAATCTACATGCAATATGGATTGTGAAGAAAAGAAACAATATTCTCAAACTGAAAAAGCGCGGTGGGGACGATGTGCGCGGTCAGAGCGCTGGCTTGTCCTACGTAGCACAAGTAAAGAGAAAGCGGGCGACTAATCAACGTAAAGTAGTATTGTTGGATAATATATTCTTAAAAATATCCACTATCCAAAAGCAAAAAAGGAAAAGGAAACCAACGAATGTAATTTATTTACAAAGAGCACAAATGGACAAATTTCATCATATGTACGGTGAGCTGAGACAACCAGGGAATACTTCTTTATTCTATGGATATGCAAGAATGTTGCCTAGTACTTTTGATTACATTGCAGAAGCTATTAGACCAGTAATAAGGCAATCTGTAACAAATTTTCAGCACCCTATATCAGTGGAGTAGCACCTTTTGTTGACTATTAGGTAAGCATCATAAAAATATATTTTAGGTTTTTTATGAACATTTATTTTTTACAAAGAGTTTTTATCATCTATAATTTGAACATTTTACTATTACGGTAATGTTAGGAAACATCTATCATCGTACTGGTGTTGATTGGAATATTTAGATATATCTGATGCCGAAGATATGAATGTAGCTGCTGGGGAAGGGTATGGTGAAGGTACGTAGGAGCTGCCTGCACCATCGTGTTGAACTGTCGTTTGAACCCGCTGTGCTATATTTTCCTAAGTTTGAACTTTAAGAATTTCATTTGCTAACAGATTTTGTACTGCACTTCGAAAAGCTAACTTGTTCAGTAGTGGAAGAAGTCTTACATGAGGAAGTAGAGACTTGAAAAAATGTATGTTCTCATCATCTTCAACATTACCCTTGTTTAATAATTCAATTTTCTTTTTTTCAATACCTAACATTTCTTGTTCGAAGTTAATTGTATGATTATATTGTATCTTACGTTTTTTAGTTATTTCAATGGATTTTACTGGTTCATTTTTATCTGGCAATTCATTTTCCAAATTATCAATTTCCCTTTGCAGCTGTGTCTCTCCTCGCTTTGGGTAATTTGTTCATTTTGTGATTGAGTGGCATCCTGCGACTGAGAAGCATCTTGTTGATCTTCTAACTGAGACTGTGAAGATTTTTCAGGAAGTTCGATATTACTTTGAGTGTTCCTCGGTGTAAAAACAGATTTGAGAAATAACAGTGAATGAAAATGAACCCACGATGCTTGGTAGAGAGGTGCTTGCTCGTTATCATCACCGGAACGGCATTTTGAAATTTTCTTAAATTCTTTTCGAAAATTATCACGCAGGTTCTTCCACTTTGCTTCTACTGCGTCCTCTGGAAAGATAAGATAAATAATAATTTAAGATTATTATACTATACAGATTGTTTAATTACGTCGAAAAAGGTAAACAATTCTGATATTTTTGTTTTAGGTATTTGGCAACAGGTATGCCATTTCAACAACTAGCATATAGCTTCAGATTTTCAAAGAGCGCTGTAGCTGCTATAGTCATTGAAACATTTCGAGCAATTTGGGAAAAGTTAGTAGAAATGCATATGCCACAGCCCACTGAAGCAGAGTTTAAAAAAAATTCGGATACTTTCTGGAATAAGTGGCAATTTCCGAATTGCATTGGGTGTGTTGATGGGAAGCACATAAGAATTAAAAAAACCATAAATCTGGTTCTATGTATTATTGTTACAAAAACTTCTTTTCCATAGGCCTTCTTGCAGTCACAGATGCCAATTATAGGTTCATTATGGTGGATGTGGGATCTTATGGCAAGGAAAATGACGCTGGTGTTTTTGAAAACTGTCCCCTACGACTTGCAATTGAATCAGGAAAAATAAAATTACCAGGCGAAACACATTTGCCTGAATCACCAATCAAAGCTCCTTTCGTTTTTCTAGGAGACGAAGCTTTCCCTTTAACAGAATATCTAATGAGACCATACGATCACAATTGCAAGAAGTAGGAGAAAATGATGTATTTAATTACAAATTATCAAGAGCTAGGATGGTTGTGGAGTGCTCATTTGGAATTATGGTAGCAAAATTTCGTCAAACAACAAAGCAATAACATTACTGCACAACATCATCATTGACTTGGAGGGAACAACAAATTCAGATCCACAAGATATAACTGGTAATAATACACTTACAAGTGTACGGCCGACTAAAAAATATAATGCTTCTACAAGAAATGCTATGTGTATTAGAAAAAAATTTTCACGATTTTTTAGACTGGCTCCTTTAGTACGTATTTAGAATTATATAATAATAAATATATTGTTCATACGATTTTAAAATAAAATATGTGAATTTGTGCATTTAGAATTTTTTTCAGCTGTCGAACAATACGTACACACGTAACCTTACTATTGGTTGGTTATACTATATATATATATATATATAAAATACTTAAAATACTCACTCACTTGTATATATATATATATATATATATATATATATATATATATATATATATATATATATATATATATATATATATATATATATATAAAATACTTAAAATACTCACTTGTTTCTCCTAAATCTGAAGCAATGCGTGTCCATTCCTTATCTACGAATAATCGATTGTGATAATGTTTATGGGTCATATCCCAAAGAAGTTTTACAGCACTTATTAACGCTTCCGTGAAATTTTCAGACATTTTGAAAAGGGCGTAGACGAAAATCACACACGGTCACAACCCGTCATTACCGCTCGCGCGACTGACGCGTGTAAAATCAAACAATTTGATCTTCCCCGCCGCCTCAAAATCCTCTGCAGTCACGCGCTCCGCTCAAAGTCTCCGACGTAGGACAGAGTCATTAAGTAGAGTGTTTTGATAAATACTCTTTGATCGCGCCGCCCTCACCGCGCGCTTCTATCGCTCACCTAGGACGGAGCGTATGTCTTGTGGAGAGATACAAAAATGTTGAAAATAAGAAAACGGACTGCAGTAATTTAAAACAAAACACAGAAACTTGGAATAGAATAGAAAGTTTGTATAATGCTTCATTAGGCACAAAAAGGACAGGTACTGAAACAATTAAAATTTTTTCTATAATTTACTACAAAAGTTAGTTTTCAATTTTAATTTGTTTTACAACATGAAATTGAATAATTTTCAGAACAAGACGAGCAGATTCAGAATTGGAAAGTCGAATGCAAAATAGAAGAAGAAAATAATCGATAGATATGTCGAAAAGTTTGATCAATTGTTTCTTCAATTAATTTAGAAGTGTCTAATCCATAATATGTATAATTTTTACAATCATTTATTACTTTATACAATGTTTATTTCAGTTGTATACAACTCATATGATAATTTTTATCACATAATTTACAAGTAGAATTTACTATAAAATTACACAGCTCCACAAAAAAAAGTGTTCGGACTTGTGGGTCGGATATATGTATTTCTCCACGTCTGGAATTGGCCCCAGGGGCCAATAATGGCCTCTATAGGGCCTGAAAGATAGATTCCGGGATGAGGGGAGGTCGAAAGTGCATTCAAAGCCGGATTTGTGGTCGAAAAGTTTATTGCCAATTGAAATTTTCCGTTTGGGACCGGGAAAATGACCCCTAAGGGACCGGAAAATCGTGTTTCGGACGTTGCAATCGCACGTTTATGAATATTTTTTGGACTCATTGAACAAAGTAACTTCCTAAACACTTTAATTGATAGTATCGAACTTGTGGAAAATCATATATTAATCGTTTATCATAATTTTACTTTACTTATTGTTAAAAACAATTGTTTTTAAATTAGAAGCAACCGCAAAAATTAAATTTACGTTAAATAATTATTTATCTTACAGACGATATGGCAACCTCGCCTTCAGCAAATCATATGGTTTATTTTATTAGGTTACGTCTGTGGTCTATGTGGTCAGCGGTACTCAAAATTTGGGTATTTAAAAAATATATCTCCGTAAATATTTCAAATTTTTAAAAATGACTCACTAGACTTATCTATATGACGAAGTAGACCTGTAGTTAAAATATTTATACTTATTTAAGGTTCACCCTGTATTTGTGACTACTTGCACAGTATAGCTAGATCAGTAGGGACAGCTAACGAATTTATGAATGAAATCCGCCAGTCGAATTCTTTGACCTTGCTGTTTGAAGTAAAGATAGCATCACTCCCACTTGCGAGTGAAGCTCTCTTCACTATTGTTTACGTTGTGATTTACATTGTAACCTGTGACTGTCAAAATTTAAATTGTACCTTGTGGTACTCAAAATGTAATATGATTTTGAAAATTTGTAGTGAATGTTATTAGTTTTATAAGCTATCTCTATAAACAGTAAATTTAATGTAAATAGTTTAAAGTTGGTGTGACCTTTTTTTACATTTTTTGTTTTTAATTTACTACATATATTCATTTGTAATTAATGTTACTGTTGGGGACATCTCTGTTTTATTTATTGTCTTCAAAATTTTCATACGCTTTTTATATTATTATAATTATTTTTATTTTATTAATAATAAACCTCTTTCAAGATATTTATTTTAAAAATTTTATATAATACGGATAATACTATATATTCGTAATTTATTAGCTCGAGGAATTTAAACAATCATTATGACAATTTATTTTACACATCTGGTGTTTTTTTGCTAATTTAAACAATAATTTGTTGTATTATTTTTAAAAATTACACGACCTGGAATTATGACATTATATAAAATACAATTTATATAAACATTTTATTTCATTAACAAAAAAATGGCATAAAGCTATGGCGAGTGTACATTTATATTTAAAATTGAACATACTCAATTATTTCCTACTTATAAACAAATGTAACTTGGTTGAACAATTCCTGGGCTGGTTGCCGTATTGTCGCTTTAGGTTTTTCGACTTTTCAAGAGACACATGTTCTGAAACTGAATTAAGTCCTCTAATCGGAAGTATATAATGTGCATTGGCTAATGACATTTCAGTGCATTGTTTGAAGTCGATTGCAAACAAATTTACGAATGAAATCCCCGAAGCACACAGAAACTATATAGGAGTTGGTGAGATAGATTTTTCTCCTTGTTGTCTGATGCTACCAAAATAATTGTCAAGACAATCTCAAGACTGCATTCAAATGTCCACATTTTTCTGTGATGGTTCTGAAAAAATACATTCTTATATACACAAAATCAAAAAATGTTTAAATATGTTTTTCTATATTATTAAACACAGATAGCTACCTATTTCAAAATAAACGTTAAATATTTTTTCCTACGTTCATACAAAAAACAAAACTTTATTGAACTATATTTAGTGGAAAAAGTGATTCTTTAGTGCACTAGTGCAATAAAATGTTTATTGCATTCATCTGTCATTCCACTACAGCGTTTTGCCATAGGCTGCTTGTTATAAGTTTTTATCCAAAAGATCTCTCTTACATTTAACTGCCCACTCCTTCGCTCTAAAACAACAATAATTTTATGTTTTTTACACGAATTTCAATCATAAAATGCAGTCAATTTTACAAACATAAAAAATAGGAAAGGAATACTGTTTGCAAATTGCAATAAGTATGTAATGCTGGTTGAAAATAATATTCTGTTACAAATTCTATGCACTACTACAAAAAACTATATACGGAAAATAATAAGGAATATTTTATGTTCTTAATTTATTCGCTTGGCGCGAAAGTGCAGCTGTCCTTACTGGTCTTTCTATACTGTGCTACTTGTATTGTAAATCAAAATGAAAAAAGAGAACTATTACTGCCCATAAAGTCCAAAAAGAACCTTAATTTAGAAAATAACAGAATGGAAGGAGCTAAGGTGCAATCGAAAAGATACTTTTTATCCAGATAACCAAAGAAATTGCGGTAAGGATTTTCATACAGAAGAATTTAAAGATATATGTTGTAGAAGAAAACTGAACGTAGCTTCAAATTAATTATAATCTAGAGGTGTAAATACATATATGATGTACTGTATGCAGCTATCACATTAGATTAATCATATTAGCAATTTTTTGCTATAAATTATCAGAAAAACGAAGATACACCCGTGCGCTCGCCATCGCCAACCAATTGAAACCAGTTGACTGTGATATATCCGAAATAAGTCACCAAAGACTATCCAAAAAGTTAATATAAAATTTAAATTATGTTTATTTCAATTAAAATAAATTATAGTTTAAAAAAACTAAAAAAACACGCTTTAATAGTAAACCGAACTAAAAAGTAGAAAATAATTTTGAAGTATCAAGAGCTTGTTACAGCAATGGAAAATTCCGACAATCAATTACGACTAATTAATTGGGAATAAGATTAAATTAGAAATTAAATTATTAATAAAATAATTCAATTATAGTAAAAAAAAGCGTGGGGTGCTTGATATTAAATGTTACCATTATTTCAGTAGTGCAGCTATTTATAAAAATAAAGTCATTATGAAAATATAGTAAATTGCACCCCACGCTTTTTTTTACTATAATTGAATTATTTTATTAATAATTTAATTTCTAATTTAATCTTATTCCCAATTAATTAGTCGTAATTGATTGTCGGAATTTTCCATTGCTGTAACAAGCTCTTGATACTTCAAAATTATTTTCTACTTTTTAGTTCGGTTTACTATTAAAGCGTGTTTTTTTAGTTTTTTTAAACTATAATTTATTTTCTTAATTTTTAGTCTCAAAATAATAACAAAAGTAATTATAATTAAGAGCCTTAATTTTTAAAATATCTTATATTTGACAATAAATCTAAATTCATTTCATTCATGTTTACGTAACCTTTCCATTTCATATAGTTTTTCTATACATTTTTTTTTTCTCCAGTCTCCTCTTTCTTTGTGTTATAGTTTCATTTTTCATTTTTGTTTGTTTCTATAAAATATGCAAATTAAAATTTTTGTCAACGTTCTCGTATCAAAATCTTTTTTTTTTCTTTCTAATTTTACAAAATTTTAGATTCAAAACTTTCTTCAAAATTCTTGTCAAAATTTTCAAATCAAAATTTCTTTGAATTTGAAAATTTACGCTCTTCAAAATTTTAAAATTCAATGTCTTTTTCGAAATTTTTTCTAAATTTCTTGATTTTAAAATTTTTCAATTGAAAATTTTTTCCAAAAATTTTTATTTGAATTTTTTTATAAATTATCAAATTTTTATTTATTTCTAAAATTTTTTAAATTTGATTTTATCATGTAATTCCACAATCCAAAATTATTTACAAAATTTTGTATTTCAAAACTTTTTTAAACTCCAAAATTTTATATTTAGAATTTTTTTTAATTTTGAATTCTGTATTTTTTCGAAATTTTTTAAATCAAAATGTTTATTTGAATTATCAAATTTTTATTTATTTATAAAAATTGTTAATTTAAAATTAGGCGAAAACCGAAAACTAATTCTGTCAGGTCGCCATCTATACGTGAAAAGCAAGAGCACGAATCTATTACAGTCCCCTGCCCCTGCCTTGCCTGCTTGGAAACAACACTGATGGATTGTATACACTTAACCTGCAAAGTAATCTAAATAGTTTTTATTCTGATGATCCTAGTCAGGATATTAGAACAAAGTTATTAAATAATTGTATTGTCATCAGTCCTTGACCCCTGTGCAAATTTTCAGACTGATCAGACTTCTTGAAATTGGTGAAAATTACGCTGAAAGATTCCGTTACATACATACATACATACATACATACAGGTGTAGCTAATATAAGCGTGTTAAAAAGTGTACTCACTTGAAATCTACCAACTCTCACTTGAACCGAAGACATATAAGCAATTGCAAAATTGGTAGTCCACGATTAGAATCTTTCATTAATGCGTTTTTTATCAAGGGCATTTAACTGTAACTAAACAGTAAATGTTGCTAAACAGTACTATTATAATATTATTATTACAGTTTAAAAAGATATAATAAAGAATCACAAACAGACAGTTTATTCTGTAACTTATAATTAAGTAGTTATGCCAAGTGTTTTTGCTGCTGCTATAAAATATGACTCAAGATTTCGGTTATGATGCATTTAGCTTACAAATCAGGGGCCGCTCCAGACGGTGGGCGTACTGAGGGACCGCTCGGGACGTCACAATTGTAGGGGCGGCATCTCTGTCGTAGACCCGGAATCCGACAACTGCGCAGTATGCGGAGTTGCAGCATCTACAGCGCAGATCCATTTGCGTTCGCGTGTATTTCTGTGTATGTAAGTGTATACAATACTCAAAGGTAAGATGTATCATTTTTCTATTTAGGGTGTATGGTGTAAAATTGCCATTGAATTAGTCTTTACTCCAAATGTTATAGCACTTAGAATCCTGTTAACACTGCCTGTTAGTGTGGCAAGCTGCGAAAGAAGTTTCTAAATTTAAACGGATAAAAAATTTAAGATCTATGTGTCGCGAATTGGCTATGATATCTATAGAAAGTGAATTCATTAAAAATCTGAACGAGGATCAGTTAATAATTATGATTTTGCTCATGCTAAGCCAAGAAAAGTTGATTTCATGTAATTAGTAGCAAATTTACGATTACAACTATTAAATGACTGAGGATTCGTTTTTATTTTTTTGTTTTATTTTTATTTGTTATTTAGTGTTAATAAATGGCCTTTTTTCTTATAATTACTCTACTATTTCACAGGTAAATTAATACGTACTTGTATGTGCTTGTATAATATTAATTATTATTGTAATTAGAACATTATCTATATTGTTTATTTATTACAGTCGTCACGAAATTTCTAATAACTGAAATTGACCCAAGATATATCAAAATATCTTATATTTTTTAAACTTTTATCTTAATTACATAGAAGGGGGCGGTAATCTTGCCCAGGGCGTCAAAATAGCTAGAGCGGCCCCTGCTTACAAATCATAACTTATGACTTACGAGCAAGTGATTCTTACTATAGAAAAGCACCATGTAGGTACGAGAAGGAATATACTTTGTTACGTTCTCTTTGGCGATGTAACAAAAAGGTATGTCTGACCAGCCTCAGTGGAGTTGGGAGTGGGTCATACAAATACAAATGCACGAATTTATTTAATTTACTAACGGCCGATTTCATAATAAATTTGAAATTAACTTTAACTTTCAAGTTGACTTTAACGATAACAGTCAGGGCCATTTTGATAATCAACTTTAGCAACACTTTAATAGTTTAAGGGTGACAACAGGTTTCATAATGCGCTTTAATATTTAAAGTCTTCTTTAAGATGAAGTCATCAAATGTGTGGCTTTAAGGCAACTTTAGTTTTTTAAAAATGTCAGTTTTCATTTGAGGTGTATAGTGATTTTTTGCAAAGAATAAAAAGATGGATAATTATACATCTGACTCTGAATTACTCTCAGGTGATTCTTTTAATTCAAGCTCTACTGATTCTGAGTTAGAAATTGTTGTGAGGAAACGGAAAGTTTACAAAAAAAAAAGAATGGAGAACTTTGATAACTGGTCAGATGGCGAATTTTTTGCTAGATTCAGGTTGAGTAAATTTGCAGTTATTCATTTGCTAGAACTTATTAGGGAAGATATTGAATCTCCTACAAACAGGTAAGTAATAGGTCTAGGTATTTTATAAACGTTCAAATGTATAATTAGATGTTTCATTTTAGAGGTGGAACTACAAAGGCGACAATAAAGCTTTTATTAACACTGCGTTATTACGCAACAGGAAATATGTTACTCTCAGTTTCAGATTTTGTTGGAGTATCTGTAGCGTCAGGTAGCCGAATAGTAAGAGAGTCAGGCAGGCCATCGCATCTCTAAAACCTCGTTTTATTAAAATGCCAAAAACACAAGAGGAGCTGCAAGAAGTCGCACAGAACTTATATTATGAAATTTCAAGATTTCCACGGTGTCGTGGAGCAATAGATTGCACACATGTTAGGATTATATAATCAGGTAATTTAAGTACATACTTTAAATTAAGTAATAAATATTTATTCTTATGAAGGTGTTGAAGATGCCGAGATATATAGGAACCGAAAAGGGCATTTTTCTTTAAATATACAAACTGTATCAGATGCTCAGTTAAAAATAAGGAATATTGCTGCCCGATGGCCAGGTAGCTGCCATGATCAAACAGTTTTTAATAATTCAAGATTGAAACATGGTTTTATAAATGAACAATTTAGACGTTTTCATTTAATAGGCGATAGTGATTACTCTCTTCAACATTATTTGTTGACTCCCCTTCAGACTGTGAACAATGAGCCAGAAAATTTATATAACGAAGCATTAATTAGGACCCGCAATGTTGTTGAAAGTCAATATTGTGTCAATAAAGCTAGGTATTAATACTGCAATGATAATTATAACTGCTACAGCTGTGTTACATAACATGACTATCGAAATGAATGATCTGAATGAAGAAATTGAAAATGAAGTGGAAGAAGATGCATTAAATATAAATTATGAAAATTTAAATGTAGAGGTAAGCAGCGGAAAATATCCAGTACAGAAGAATATTTATATATGAAAATTTTCGTGACTTGTAACTTTATTAAATAAATAAACACATGCAATTTTACAAGATTATTTTTATTTAAATCCTTTCTCAAAGTATCAGGAGGAGAAGTCCAGGGAGATTATACAAAAACGTTGACTTTGGTTGACTTTGTTACTGTAAGAGATATCGGAAAACTGAAATGTGTATTTCTTAACAAACTTTTTACATGGATTAATTTTTTTATATAAAAACAAAAACAATCGAGTATTGCACAATAGTTTTATATTCTTATAATAAAAAAAACAGGTTTATATATGGAATTATTTATTCACCAATATCTACAAATAGTAGAAGATAATTGTCTGAAGCTATTTATTTGTGGCATAATTTTAGTTTTTCTTTAGTTTGATTGGGTTTTTGCCACACTTCTCAGAAAAATAAAGATTAATTAAATAAGCCCTTGCGCCAAACGGATCAGTTAAGGGTCATTTTTTAAACTAAATTTACCTAACCAAAAAATCTCACTGAAAAAAGCAGATAAGTAAAAAATAACAAAAATCACTATTTTGAGAACGAAAACAGTTTTTCGAAAAGTCAAAAATACGGAAGTGCGCGATAATGATGTGATTTTTGTTATTTTTTACTTATCTACTTTTTTCAGTGTGAACTTTTTTGGTTAGGCAAACTTAGTTTAAAAAATAACCCTTGACTGATCCGTTTGGCGCAAGGGCTTATTTAATTAATCTTTATTTTTTCAGAAGTGTGGCAAAAACCCAATCAAACTAAAGAAAAAAGTAGAAGATAACCCATGACATTTCTTTTTTTTTTTGAGGAAAAAAATTGAACTTAAAAAATTGAAAAATTTGTCAAGAAATATACATTTCAGTTTTCCAATATCTTACACTAGCAAATGTATTCACATGACTCTATACACTCTACATGTCCTATTCTATTCCATAATTTTTTTCTTCGCAATTTCTGCATTTAGAAGCTCTATTTCTTTGTCATGTCTCTCTTGCTTTCTTTTATCTTCATTTTTCAAATTTTCTGTTCGATATACTTTTATTTTATTTTATTTTATTTTATTCAAAGCACATACCCAACAGGCAATTGCCCAATTACAGGGTACGGTAAAACATATACAGTGCAAAATAAACATAGAAGTGTGTACAAGACACAAAGATACTAACAAAACAAGATAATAACAAACAAGAGACAAAAAAAATTAATAGACAAGGAAAATTAATATACAAAAAAAAATTAATAAACAGAGAAATATATAAGTAAGCCTATGTTACAAAGCTAAATACCTATCTAAACCTATCTTTACTAAGTACTGCATTTTTTATAGCTTGCATTGAACAGCAAAAAATATCTACACTAGATTCTATATCATTGTACCTTGAGATAATTTGATACAAAGGCGATGCTACAAGAATATTGGTGCGTGCAGTAGGAAGGTTAAAAATATTATTACTTCTTGCTGAAAGTCGTGGTATTTTGAATTGAATATTGCTCAGAACACTTGGACATTCCAAAATGTTATGAACGATTTTATACAAAAACATTACTTGGGAGACTGCCCTTCTTTTAGACAAAGTATGAATATTGAACCGATCAAGTAATAATTCATGCGGAACACCCTGAGGAGGATACGTACCGTCCAATAAGTACATTGCAGATTTCATAAATTTACGCTGAACTCTTTCTAAAGGCGCAATATGACCAGCACAGATTAGGCTCCAGACTATTGACGCATATTCCAATTTCGAACGAATGAGCGTACGTGTATAGCAAACGTAAAGTAGGGATATTGGCAAACTCTTTGGAATTTCTTATAATATAACCTAAAGTCTTAAATGCGGAAGAAATCATAAAGTCAATATATTTAGAGAAGGTTAAAGTTGGCTCAAATGTTACTCCAAGGTCTTTAATGTAATTTGGTCTAAGGAGTATTGTATTATTCAGTGTGTAATTAAATTGAATTGAATTCTTTTTCCTAGTGAACGTAACGATATTACATTTAGATGCGTTCAAAGGTAAACAATTATGTAGACACCAATTGCAAACATTGTCAATGGCACTCCGTAACCTGTCACAATCAGCAATGGTGTTAATTTCACATAAAAGTTTGAGGTCATCAGCACACATCAGATAGTGCACCTGCAAATCTTCAACAATGTCATTAATAAATAATACGAAAAGTAAAGGTCCGAGTATGGAACCCTGCGGTACGCCAGATATTTGATGAAACATGTGAAATTTAAAACCACGATACTGAACAAACTGATACTGTTGCTTCAAGGCAAAAAATGTTTTTGTTTCACGCTGTTTTGGTGTTGGTTTATCCTTGAATGATAACTTTTTGTTTTTTGGTTCCTTCAACATTTTAGGTGTGTATGAACTTCAAGAATGTCTGATTTCTGTACTTGCAGCAATATTTTCTTGGTCTTCATTATTTTCATTTCAATTCTCCCATTCATCAAGAACTGAAGTAATATTTTAGTAGCACTGAACGTTTTACACCAATTCTATTCATGTACTGACCTATCTCAATATTTTCAACGTCGTCTGTAATTTCCACTGCAGTATTGCAAGATAAATCTTCAATATTTACATGATCGTCATCATATAGATTATTTAAACCCACCACTGTTTTTTTATTTAAAATATTTATAACTTCATCATAAATTATATTTTTCGAATCTGGAGGATCTGGGGGACCTCCACCTGTTGCATAGTGGTTCTGATTTGCTTTTTAACTGTTGAAGGTTCCTAGAATTGTAACAACTATTGAATTCATTTAATATTTTTTGCCAAACATCTTCCTACAAATAGTTTATAAATGTAATTCAAAACTAAATAATGTTTATGTATATACACCTACCTTTTGTCTAAATGTGACTTGGTCACTATTTCTGGTCTCGATAATGTGTTTGTATCGTGTAATAATTTTAATCAAATGTAATTCCTCCTCCTTTGAAAAATTATTACACGTATTCTTGATGGTTGCTCGGATTTTCTTGACATGATTTAACTTATATTATTTATATAATATAACCAAATGATAAAATAACTTCAAATTAATATTTGAGATTCTCACTAATGTCACAGATTAAGGCTTACGGTGGGCGCTCTATCAAACGATATATAAGGTATGTCCAACAACCGTCTAGAACTGGTTCAGAACCGTGAGAAATGTTTGACCAACACCGTCTTACATCGCATTCGCCGAGAGTACATTAACAACTGAACTGACTTCGATTCTTGTTGTGTTGGAACAAACCCATAGTTTTCGCTCAGTAACTCCTTAATGGATAATGACAAAAATATGCGGTTTTTTTAAATAGACTATAAATATTATTTTAAGTCAGCGCTGTGTTTTGAAATTTTAAAAAACTGTAAAATTAATTTTTTTTAAATGAATTTTGCATATTTTCAAAATTTCAAAACACAACATCGACGTAAAATAATATTTGTAGTCTATTAAAAAACCGCATATTTTTATCATTTTTGGTTGAGGAGTAACTGAGCGAAAACTATATCCCTTTGGATCAACCGCTCACCGTAAGCCTTAAACCAGAACTAATGTGAAAAAACAACAAAAATAAAGTTAGACACTTACCGTTAAATAAGCAAGCAGTTGTACCAACCACATCGGAATTACAACAAAATTAACTTTAACAAAAGTATCTGTCAATATTCATTATGAAAATGGTTAATTTTAAAATTCACTTTAAATACTAAAGTCACTTTAGTTAAAGTAAAATAAATAAATAAATAGTCGACAAAAGCGGCTTTAAAAATAAAGTTGCCCGGGCGACTTTTAACGGCATTAAAGCCAGCTTTAGTTAAATGTTAACCTAACCTATCTACTTGTCATAATTTAGTTCGACCTGCTGTTTGAATTCAATTTCATCATTATTTTGGAATTGTACAAAATTAAAATGAATCTTTTTGATACGTCTTCTTCAATTTCTTCAGATGAAGAGAATTATAGTTATTGGAAGACCTAAATTATACAGAAAAAGATTTCGCCTACAAAAAACAACTGTATTAAGTTTGTTGCAAGAAATTGAAGATTCAATAAAAGTACCAACACAAAGGTGGAATTTATTTTAAATACATAGGGAGGATACATATTAAAGCGAATTTATTTTTTAGAGATTTTACGTATCAGGTAATATGCAAATTGCTCTGGCTGATTTTCTTGATGATCTTCTGCACGTCGTATTATAAAACGGGTGTTTAGAGTATTAGTCTCTTTAAGAGCGCAATATTATATTAAAATGTATAGCAGATAACAGGGAAATGGAAAGATCTGCCGAGAAGTTTTATCAGATAGCATCGTTCGAGTAGGTACTATAGATTGTACGCTACAATCAAAATAGATTCTCCTGGTGGAATCGACACGGAAATTTTTAGAAGAAAATCATATTTTGCTCTAAATGTACAGACGTAAGCGATGCAAGTTTGAAAATTAGAGACATTGTTGCAAGGTGGCCAGGGTCGGTTTATGACCAACCTATTTTTAATAATAGTAATTTACGAGAGAGATTTGAGAATGGAGAGTTCGTGTATTATAGTTTGCGATCGTATCTTATGACGAAGTTGCTCCGAACAAGAACACCAGCTGAAAATTTGTACAATGAGTGCATAATTAGAACTAGGAATATTGTTGAGAGACAGTACGGGGTATGGAAACGTCGTTTACCAGTATTAAAATATGGGATGAGATTAAAACTTCACACGACAATGGCTGTTATAGTGGCAACAGCAGTATTGCAAAATATAGCTATATATATGAATGATTTGCTCCTCGAAGATTTATTAGATAATGAACAGATGGACAATAATGAAGATATCTTACCACCTATTGATAATAATTTACATATGGGTCATAATATTAGACAACTGTTAATAAATGAACATTTTGCTCGTTTGTAAATAAATATTTATTATGTATCAAAATTTCCTTTTTGTTTTCCTATTTCATTTTGTTTTAATTCTATATTTAATTTCAACATCCTTGCTGACGCTCCTCCTCCTCTCTTTTTATTCTCTTTTCCTGCTCTAAATGTTCCTTTTCAAATGATTGTTCCAATAGTTCAAATTTTCTTTTCTAATCTTGGCAGAGAATATTACATTTGGGACTGTTGGTCGCAGTTTTGAACTTGTCTTGGATTTTAACTTTGACGAAACATATTTTTACAATTAATGCGGCGAATAAAACAGTTCTTCGACGATTTCGTTTATTGAAAATTACTTTATATTGCAAATTGTTCTGTCATAAACAAAAACTTGTTTATATGTCGAAAAAAACAAAACTTACACATTATTACTAGATAATGATTATAATCCAAGTGACATTAGATTTCTATTTTAGAGAGCAAAATAATTCTAACACACTCCTTCAATTTAAATGTATTAAACTACACGATATAAATAGAATACATTAAAATTGACATTTGCCAACAATTGCACTTCTAAGTTTAACAAATTTTTCTTTTCCTAAGGATTTGGTAAAGATATCAGCCTATTCTCATTTGAACTGACATAGTTTAGGATAACTTCTTTTCGCAAAACCAAATCTTTAATGAAATGATATTTTATTTCAATGTGTTTCCTGCGTTTCGAGTTTTCAAAAGTTTTGATTAACGAAATAGCACTCACATTGTCCAATTTTAAAAGTATTGTCTTGTGTGTCTTCTATAGCAATTTGATCATTCGGTAGATAAGCAGGTTGCCATGTTTCTAGTTTTTCATGAGAACTAATTTCCTTATTTATTGCTTCTCGCCACTCAGGCATTTCATTATCTTCTTGGAAAGTTTTTGGTTCTTGATTATCATCTTTCGATAGAAGGCAATAGGCTGTATATAAGTACTTCATATTCATCTAGAGCTTTTGGTCTTACTGTTGCTCTGTCTGATCTTGTAAATTTTTCAGGCAATTTGTCATTATTCTCGCATTCGTTTTCTGTGTTTGCTTCACGTTCGCTCTGTCTCTCTGCTTGTAGATTTTCAACATATTCTTTCACATTTTCTTGCTCACAATTGTTTTCAATTTCTTTCAGTTGATTTTCCAAAAATTGCTCCCCTTCTCGGAAATTTTATTCCATTATCGTTTCGTCAAATCTGACATTTTTCGATCTTATTACTTTTTCTTCTTCTGGTATCCACAATCTATAGCCTCCTCCGCAGTAACCGACCATTACAGCTTTCTTTGCCCTCTGTTCCAACTTGGAACCTCTTGGCAGTATTGTATACTAACATCTACCTCCAAAAATTTCTGATGGTGTCATACCTTTAGGCAAAGCATTTGTCGGTAACCTATTCAATTCATAAACTGAGCATTTTAAAACTTTGCTCCATAAAGTTTTTGGTATTTGTGAATCTAAAATTTTTGTTCTTATCTTGTCTAACAGTGTTCTATTCATCCTTTCAGCTTTACCATTTTCTTGTGGAGTGTGGGGCATTGTATATTCTAATATTATACCTCGCTCTTTACAGAATTGTTTTAATTTGTTTGTGATGTATTCACCTCCATTGTCTAGTCTAAAAGCTTTTACTTTGGTATCCGCTTGCCTCTCTAATTCTGCTACATACTCCATTAAATTTTTTTCAGCATCATTTTTGCTTTTTAACATTTTGACCACAAGAAAATGTGAATAATCGTCCAATATTGTTTGAAAATATTTTGCACCATCCACCGAAACAAGATTAAATGGTCCACACACATCGCTGTGCACACGTTCTCCGATTACTTTTGTCTTCCTTTCACTGTCTTTAAATGCACACCTACTTCCTTTCCCTTCGATGCAAGTAGAGAAAATCTTATTTTCCGTAGGTAATTTTAACTGAACCAATGCGTCGTTTCCTGGATGTCCAAATCTTCTATGCCATATGTCATTTGCTATGTTGCCATATTCTTCTTTTTCCGTTAGGATATAGTCGGCATTCAATACGTATAAACCATTCTGATGCTCGCATATTAACGAAAATGTTTTTCCTTTTATTTCCAGTGTTTCTTTTTCAATAATGATTTGATGTCCTCTGGAAGTTAATTTTGAAGCAGAAAGTAGATTATGTTTCATGTTTGGTACAATAAGAGCTTCAATTGAAACTCTCTGTCCTTGACACATCATTTTTAATGTACCTACTTTGTCTGTCTTTAATACTACTCCGTTCGTCAGCCTCTTAACATTTGTCATGTTTTTTCAAGAGATTCTATAACAAAATGATTGCTCGCACCAGAGTCCAAAACAAAACGAACTTTTCCATTGACTTCTGTGCACATATTAGCTGCATACAATTGTATTTCTTGTTCGGCACTGTTCGCCTGCTGTTTCTTGTCTTTATTTTGATCAAAGTTTCTTCTTCCTCTCCAACCTCTTTCTCTGTATGAGGATCTTCTCCTAGCGTTTATGTTTTTCGGGCACTTCGCTATAAAATGGGTTATACTTCCGCATTTATAACATCCTTTACCAGCTGCTTTCATAATAGTTTCATTTTCTTCTGCATTTTCAGTCTTTGTTTTGTATTTTAGTTCTTCATCTAATAATCTAGCCTTAACGAAGTCTATTGTCACATTTAGGACAGTTTCTATTGCTGTCACTACTGTGTCAAATTTTTCTGGTAAACAGTAAATGACACACCTTATCGCTTTCGTTCAAGTCTCAGCCATGCTCCTTTAATTTTCTTATTATCGTGTCAAATTTTAAGAAACGATCTTCTAATTTGTCCTCGGTTAATGTTTTTAAGTGAATTAGTTTTCTCCACAGGGACAGTTTTGTAAAAGAGCTTGTTCTTACGAAAACTCGTCTCAAGGCCTCTAACTGTTGTTTTGCACTTTTGCAATCTTTGACTATATCTAAATGCTTATCAGATATTCCTTGTACTATCACTGATTGGGCTTTTGAGTCCATTTTCTGCCATGCTACTTTTTCCGCCACGGTTGCTGTCAATTCTGGTGGACTTGTCCTTAATGCCTCTTCGCATTGTTCATGCCTCAATATAGTCATTATCCGGAATTGTCAGTTGTTGAAATTATTTACCTCCAAAATAGGCACTACTACAGCACTCAATCCAGACATATTATGTACTTTTTGTTCAAGCCTTTGTCACTGATTTCAGATTTTTCGATAATTTTTCTTTAACTTTCTATTCGCCACTACTAATTGGCGTAGACTGGGCCCATAACCTTTTGCAATTAATGCGGCGAATAAAACAGTTCTTCAACAATTTCGTTTATTGAAAATTACTTTTTGTTACAAATTGTTCTGTCATAAACAAAAACTTGTTTTTCTACACCCGTATTATAACAATGCACTTATATGCCCATAATCCGTTGCATAATGATACCCATTACGATATAGATTTTTCATTACGATACAGATTTTTAATCAATAGAAACCCATAATTTTTCAATCAAGCATGCTGTGCATTTGACGTTTATCCTAGGTTCCTATGTAATTATTTTACATGTCAAAATCAGTACGTATTAAATTTTCGTAGATACCTAGCTAAACTTCGATAATTTATCAAAATGTCTGATATCAGCGATATAGAAGAATTACCATCGACTCCTCCACACATATCGGAGAAAGCAGAAAATGCAGTTCATACGAATAATTATTGTTACCTATTGTGTTCAATAAAAATATAAAATTTATGGTTTTTGATTATTTAAGGGTGTAGAAAAAATAGCGTATGCAACTCTCATGTAATGGTTATTAATACACTCGCATAAACCATACGAAACTCGCCTTCGGCTCGTTTCGTATCCCGTTTAATGCTCGTGTATTAATGGCCATCATTAGATGATCGTTGCATAATATACTATTATATGTCTAAAAAACAAAACTTACACATTATTACTAGATAATAATCATAATCCAAGTGACATTAGATTTCTATTTTAGAGAACAACACACATATCTGCTCCAAGTAGACTTCTGTTGTCTTAAACTTGGAGATGAATTAATTCCTTTTCTGATTGGCTGCCATAAAAATTTGAGTTAATTAGAAACCTACGTTTTGTTTATTTACATTGGTGTAATACATGAAACCATCATATTTTCCTTTTCATCGGATGTGCCATAATTATGTTCCAAAGGAATTACTTCATCCTACAAAAGCAAACACAATAACATCTTTAATAATTAACAAATTCGAAACTTAGACTTAGAGGTTTGAAATTCGACATCACATTGATTTATTATTTCAACATCTTAAAATCCCTAAAATACAAAATGATAAAATAATTTTTTTTAATATTAATGATTAAATTTACAGAAACAGAACATTCAAGTGTGGTAAGCTGGTGGTTTATTCCTTCATATTCCTACAAAGAGAATCAATATATTTTAATTGTAATCCTTTTTTAAATAAAATATTACTTACGGAAACATTTAAAATTCTGTCACTATTCCCTTCACATATCTGAACTTCTCCTATTATGATATTTTCAGATCTAAAATGATATACTTTATTAGTATTTAAAAAAACAATTTCATGTATCTAATGTAGCCTTACATTAACACTAGTAACACAAATAACGCTATCAAACGAACTACTGAACCCCACCACCGTTTTTAAATTAATTATTTCAAGAACAGCCTGTATTACAGTATCTAACTCGTGTTTAACTGAAGGACCACCTACTATACCTCTTAAATATGATTTATATTTAGCACACTCTTTCCTGGCATTAGTTTTTAGATTATCATATTTAGATTTTATTTGAGTTAATGATCTAACCTTTATATTTTGAGCATTAAAGCTCTTTAATATTTTTTGCCAGGCGCCCTCCTGAAAATAAAAATAATATTTTATATTGTATTATATCTATATCCACATAAAAATTGTATTGTATTATATCTATATCCACATAAAAATTTACCTTTTCATTAACGCTTATGTATATATATATATATACAGAGACAACAGACACAATATTCGTTTCTGTAACTACACAGATACAAACTTTTAAATTAAAATATTCTTAGATTCAATTTAGCCAAGTTTATTTACTCTAAAGTAGACTTTAGTTAAATATTATTTAAAGTTGATTATGAAATCGAATGACTTTACAAGTTCAGTTAAAGTGTACTTTAACCTAAAGGAGACTTTACCTAATCTCATCGATTATGAAACCGGCCGTAAGGGCGTCAAGTGATTTTTCTAACCATACCTTTCAAAATATTAAAATCACTAACCTTTGTTGTCTCGACCTCGACTCAAAGAAACACCAGTTTTTCTTTTGAACTTTAATACTATTTATACTTAAGACATAAGAACGATTTTATATTATAAATGATAACGACTAACAGTATTATCTATGTACTAAATAGACAGACTTGACTTGACACATGACATATGACGTAATGTTCTTTCTTTCTTCTTCCAACCTCAACCGCACACCATTGCCAATACTATTTTAATGAACACAAACATAACACTTTTCCTCCCTAAAGATCCAAATAACGGGTGCTTTTATATTTCTTTGTGAACGTCTTAATGGTAAAGGCGAAAAGGTGAACTATATTTAGGAGATGAAACAGAACTAGATTCACCATTACCTGACTTTTCAATATCAACAATGGAATCAGCAAAACTTTCAGGATTACTCGAAATACCCACGGTCTCAGACGACTCCAACACTGTTTCAATTTCTCTAGCTACTATATTATCTGAAGTACGTAGAACAAGGCTAAGAAGGCTCTACATTTTTTAATTTACAGTCTCGCATTTGATCAGCATGCAACATCTTTATGACATTTTCTACTTTTACTAAATACCTTACTGCACTAAGTACTTTCACTACTTCCCCTAATTTCCACAATTTATCTTCTTTACATATTTTCACAAGAACTTGTTGACCTACTTTATATAATACTGAAGCTAATTGTGGCGTTAAATCCTTAATGCATATTTTTAGCCCTATCTCTGATTTTAAGAGATCTAATCTTGTTCTAGGTTAATTTTTAAAAACTATCTCAAAGGGTATCTCATACCAGTTGTAGTAGCAGGTGTATTGTGATAATTTAAAAGCAAATGGCTTATTTGAGTATACATAGAAAGTGTTAACCTTCCATTATTATTGAGTACAACATTTCGTTCAAACGATTTTTTTTACAATCTGAATTCCTCGTTCGGCTAACCCATTAGATTGACTATGATATGGGGGACTTTTTAAGGGCACAATGCCGTTTGCACGACAAAATGTTATAAACTCTGAAGAATTAAATGGGGGACCGTTATCACTCATTAATTCATTAGGCAAGCCCATTGAAGAAAATGTATATTTTAATTTACTTATCGTAGTTGAAGGTACTTGACATTAAATAAATATCAATCCACTTTGAAAAACTGTCAAAGATAATAAGGAAAACCATGTTTTGGCCAGGAACATAAGGATTTGTTAGGTGCGTTATTTTGCTGACACGGCACACAATCTCCAATAAAACAATCAATATCTGCACTAAGATTTGGCCACCAAAATACCGACCTGGCTAACATTTTGGACCTTACTACGCTAATGTGAGGCTCATGATGCAAATTTAGAACTCGATCTCTCAGATTCAAAGGAACTATCACCTTATTGCCCCATATTAAACATCCATTCTCTACGGACAGTGCATTTTTCTTCAAATAATACGGCTTCAAATTGGAATCTGAAATTTTATTTGGCCACCCACGAACTGTTAGATCGCAAAGTTTTGACAACACCAAATCATATTTTGTATGTTGGGCTATTTCGTTCGCAGAAATTGGTATATTTTCTAATAAATTGAATGAGTTTATTGATGAAATGTCTGTATCACTTGATAATGGTAATCTGGATAACCCATCCGCATTACCTTTAAGCTTGCCTTTCCGATATTCAATTTTAAAACTATGGACCAGACTAATCGAGCTTGATAAGTCTGTATTATGACTTAAATTGTTCAAGAAAATATTACTTCTCCATTCTGGCACAATTTTATCAAGCCAGTCACGACCTAATAAGGGCAAAAAGTCCTTTGCACCTTTAATGACTAATAAGAAAAGGTCAGAACTATCACTCTTAAAGAGAACTCTGACTTGCATTTGGCCCACCACAACAACTGGCTGGCCAGTCACTACCGTTAGCTGAAAATCTACAGGGCATAATTTTATTTGTGAAAACAATTCATTGTATGTTTTTTCTGAACTAACAGATTTTGACGCACCTGTATCAAGTTCCATATCCAGCGATTTCCTATTCACAATAATATTTTTTTTGTACACTACCATTCTTAACTGCTGCTAAATAAGCCAGAATATCTTCCTCAAAGTCCTCACCATCGACCTCCCCTTTTTCAGACATGGTTTCCTCTGGTAACTGCTCCGCCAAATTATGTATATTTTTCCCTTTGCACATCGTCAATGTATGTTCGAGCCGCCACTGTGCTCTACTACATGGAAGAGAGTGAGGATCAAGCTGCTGAACGCGACGAACTCCCGCCCGGCAGTCTCGCTTACGCAGTCAAGGGAGCGTTTTGTATTATTCTTTATCATTGCAGTATTTAACAAAGAACTCTGTAAATTCAGTTTGAAAATAAATAAACAAAAAACCATCTAATACAGTCCATTATACACGAATACAATGTATGACCCTGTTTGCTACAAGCAAAACAATCCCAATCCACTGCTGGACACGATGAAGCGTCATGGACTCGGCCAAACTTTGCTTTATTCCGAAACGAAATGATATTTTGAACCTACTGATCCATGAGCTCTGTTTTTATTTTTCAGTGTACACAGCACTTACTAAACCTGGCTGAAATAATTTACTTTGTTTATCTGTTAGTTCAAAGCTAGCAGCAATTTTACAAGCTTTATCAAATGTTAACTCTTCTTCGGACAATAATTTTCTTTGAATAGCGGACGAAGCTAAACCACACACCAATCTGTCACGCAGAGCTTCATCAAGAAAGTTATTGAACTCACAAAATTTAGCTGCACTCCTAAGTTTAACAATGAATTCAGCAATTGACTCATTATGTTCCTGCACACACTTGAAAAACTTGAATCTTTCTGCTTACTATTTTTTTTGGTAAAAAATGATCATTTAAAACCTTCTTGAACTCTTCATAAGTTTTTTCTTTAGGAAGTACGGGAGACAAAAAACTCTTTAGCGTTACATAAGTTTCCTCTCCCATCAATGTAATAAATAGTGGTATTTTGTGATCTTCGAGTACATCATTACATTCAAATAAAGGCTCCAGACGTTCAATCCAACTTCCAAAATCACTTACGTTCGAATTAAATGCTTTAAGTTGTCCCACTAAAGGCAATATCTTATACCTACTTCTTGTTTCGAACACGCGTCACGTATACAATGTACCTATACAGTTTAGGTTATGCGTGGCTTCGACCTGCTCGTCGCCAATGTTGTATCTCGACCTCGGCTCAAAGAAACACCAGTTCTACTTTTGAACTTTAATACTATTTATACTTGAGACATAAGAACGACTTTATATTATAAATAATAACAACTAACAGTATTATCTATGTACTAAACAGACAGACCTGACATGACACATGACATATGACATAATGTTCTTCCTTTCATCTTCTTCTTATAACCTGGATTGCTAATACTATTTTAATGAACACAAACATAACCTTGACAGCCAAAGATTTGTAAATTTCAATAAAGTGAAAGAATAAAAGTGGTCATTGTAAACAATTGAATATATTAAGTATCAACAAATATATTGAACGGCAGAAAAACGTACAAAGTATATCACAAGCTTAAACAAATAAATCTTGAGAAAATTAGCAAGGGATAAAAAGCTGAATAAATAATTAAAATATTCAACCTTTTATCTACTTGCTATTATGTAATTTCTAAATTTAAAATTCTAAAATATAATTCTATTATTATACTACATATTAATCAAAATATGAAACATCGGTTTAATCGGGAGAAGGTAGTAATATGGAACCCCATTTTGTTTTTCTTACGTAAAGTTTTTGTTTTTTGTAAAATTGAGAAAAATTAAACATCAGCCAGTTTTCTGCTTATTGATTTATTATACTGAATTGGAAAATTCACATCCTGAAGATCAGTTCACAGATAAATACAAAATTCCGAACATAGTGCAATTTTTGGTCGGCGGAAAAGTGCTGATGATATGGATCCCCCGAAAGTTATCCATATTATCACAAAAAAAGAAATATATTCGTACTAGGTTAACATATTAAAAATTAAAGGTAGGCTTCTATACTCAAAAAAATAATAATACATTTATCGACAAAAATCACAAACGTAATTGTCTTTTTTACAGTCTGCGCAATCACAATGGGTCCACATTTCGCACATGATGCATTGCACCCATAGTTCACCTCTTATGTCCTCGGAACATTTTCCTTCGCAGAAAATACAGATTGCATCATTTTTTGAGTTGGGTTCTCTCCCAAAACGGATTTCTGGACCATCAGTAGATGAGTCAGAAACGATGTTGTCATCCCGTTCTTCAGATGAATCTGATTCTTCATTCTTTTTTGATCTGCTCTTTTTTTGTTCGCTTTTGTTAAGACATTTTTTCGCCGACTAAACTTGCCCACAAGAAGTGCTAGGTGTAGGAATTTGCTCTTGGTTAAGACGAGAATTTAATAGTGTAATTTTTCTTTTCTTCTCAAATTCTTCTAGTTCATTCTTGTAAGGTGAACTGGTGATAACTGCCGCAGAAGAAGCTTTTCGACCTCTATTGGACATCTTCCTTTTTGGTCGGGGAATCGGGGTAATATCAACAGGCAAAATTGTGTCTTGTGTTGAAGACTTTGGATCGAGAAGTGAACTGCAACCGGCCTAACGAAATCAAATGGGGGTGATCTTTTGCAACGGCTAAATAGAGATAAGATTTATTAATTACTACAGACAACTATAAGATGATGATAATAATAAATAATTAGTACTTCTATAACATATGGTTATACAAGGTATTCCAGAATGATGGTCAAATATTTTACCAGTGTATTCCACAAGCCATTTCAGGGGGGGATCTTCATATTAAATTTTTCAATTTGGGTCCTTCCTGTTGAGATATTCGAGTCTCAAAATGGCGGAAAAATACAGTTTTTTTATTTTTCCTTAAAAACGGTTACACTTAGAAATTTTAATTTTGGTACACATTATCAGTTAGTCAAAAGCTATTTTGTGGTGGTGTTTATTCCTTGGCTCATGTTTCTGGAGGGCGGGAATAAACAACCCCTATATTTATTCCTTTCAGAACTTTTTCCTGCAAAGGCCGATTTCAACAAAATTTATTTTTAAATATTACACCTAATTGTACTACTTTTTTCCCTCTTGTACTTTTTTCATACAAGCAACATTTTTCGCGGAAAAAAATAAAAATAGTTTTTCTTACTCTAAACATCTTTTCGTTACCGGTTACTGATAACCGCAGTAGAGTTGCTATGTTGATGTTTCTCTGTTGTCTTGTCAAGTAAATCGCCATTAGGTCTATAATTGACAGTTTTTGCAAATATTTCTATACAAAGGTATTCCTATAACTGTTGCCAATACTCCCGTATGCATATTCCGTGAATTTATTAGCTAATATTTGTACGGAAGAGTCAGTTGTTTACAAATATTTGCAAAAACTGTCAAGATTGATTTGTTTGACAAGACAACAGAGAAACATCAACATATCAGTAACCGGTGACGAAGAGATTTAGAGTAAGAAAAACTATTTTTATTTTTTTCTGCGAAAACTGTTGGTTGTATGAAAAAATGACAAGAGGAAAAAAGTAGTATAATTAGGTATAGTATCTAAAAAAAAGTTTTGTTGAAATCGGCCACTGCAGAAAAAAGTTCTGAAAGGAATAAATAAAGGAATAAAGTTTAGGAGTTGCTTATTCCCGCCCTCCAGAAACATGAGCTAAGGAATAGACACCACCACAAATTAGCTTTTTACTAGCTGATAATGTGTACCAAAATTCAAATTTCTAAGTATAACCGTTTTTAAGGAAAAATAAAAAACTATTTTTTTCCGCCATTTTGAGACTCGAATATCTCAACAGGAAGGACCTAAATTGAAAAATTTCATATGAAGATCCCCCCCTGAAATGGCTTGTGGAATATACTGGTAAAATATTTGACCATCATTCTGGAACACCCTGTATATTCGAGAGTATAACATGGTTTATAATCGGTGTTTATAAGTCCCACTATCTCTGAGCTGTACTTATCTCTGAAAGAGTTTACAGAAAGAGAATTTAGAAAAAGTGTCACCGGCAGATAATAGTTTCAATTAGTTAATTTATTTAGAACTCACCTCTTGGGATCGATGCCCTAGTCACCAAGAGACATTTTCTGCATCATAAAATATATCCAATAGGTTACAAGACGATCTATTACCATTATCTCAACCTCATAAATATCGACTTATGTAAGAATCTAGTTAAATTCGAAGTTTTCCGTCTGCCTACGCGAGCTCGCATACTCGCCTATTTACATCGTTCGCTTTTTCTTAACACCAAAAATTCTTCCCCGAAAATTATTTCTCGCTATTTATTTAAGTACCGTAATTAATAAAATCTTTAATATGATTCCCGGAAGAATGTTACAGACCGATATAATTAGTCATTTAGGCCCGGTTGTACATTCAGAGTTTAAACTTCGCTTAGCATTAAACTGTCATTAAACCATGAAATTATAATTTTTCGCGTTGTTCAATAACAGTTTATTTTATAAGGGGAGTTTAATGTATAACTTTATAAAGCCATGAAATTCTAGCCCTTAGCTCGAGTTTAACAATTATTATTATAAGCCAGGTTAAAGTGTCAAATTGTTTGTCAAACAAAATGGAAAATCTAGAAGAAATTTTAACAGATGATGAAGATTTCTTGCAATTAGTAAATATAGTTCGACGTCAGAGGGTACGTAAGGTATATAGGCAACGAGAAAATCATGTGTTGAAGTGGAATGATGATGAGTTTGTGAAAAGATTTCGCTTGTGAAAAGCTGCCGTTAGATTTTTAATAAATCAAGTAGAACATTTTATTAGATCACTAACAGAGGTAATAAATAAATATATATGTATGTAAATCTGTAAAGTTTTTATATAACTTAGGTTGCTATATTCAGTACATTTCTAATGTTATTAATAAACTAAAATAATAAAAGGTATTTTATTTTGTATTATTTCTTTTTTAACATTTTTGATCTTTCTATATTTAAAATTTCTACTTTAATGTTCTGCTGTCTCCATTTTCATTCGACTCTCTGATTCAGTTTTCATTATATTTAATTAGAGTTAGTTTTTCTAGAAGACACTTCATTTTCATTTCATGTTCAGCATGAAGAAATTTTGCTTTTGATTCTTCTGTAGCTGCCTTTACCTCAGCCCACTGATTTATTTTACAAATAATAGCAGTTTCCGATGACAAATCCGTCCTAAAAAAAATAAATACATATATGCATATAAACATCGAGCTAGAAATTTACGGATCTCTTTGTATTTTCTTTGTTTTCCATCTATTGAAAATAATGTGTCGTGTATACAGTTTATGGTTTAGAATGATTTACCTATTGATTCAAAGTATTGGGGTATTGGTAGCAGAAAAAGTATATATGTGTATTCAAACCACATTCAAACTAATCAAACTGAAGTTTGTGTGTCAGTGTGTCATCTTCAAAACATAACACCAAATTTCCACATTTCAAAGCGCAACACAATAAAATAGATTAATCAAATTGGCTAAATCGCCTGGGTATGTACTACCAACTTAAAATTTATTTTCAAAATATTGGCTTAGTAAAACTATGGATTTCATTTTATTTGTATAACGCAGATAAAACTAAGCGAACACTTAACCAAAGTGACGGTTTTGCCGCTAAACTCAAAGTTGTACAACTGGGCCTAAGACTAATAACTTTATACCTCAAAAATTACAAGTTCGAGTGCATATACAGCTTCACTTTAACATTACCTATACATAGAAGCTAATATACCTGACATATGGTACATAACTCAACAGATATAGTAAAATACCATATATTTTTACCCTCTAAGTGATAAAGCACCATAAGAAAATAAAAATAGAAATTTTGACGTATACGCTCGGTTTTGAAAATTAAAGGTTGCACCAGTTTGAGGTAATAAAAAATCACAATTAACTTACCTATCTGTACGTGCTTGTGATTAAATAATTTAAAATTAAATTGCTAACTGGAATTTCTGATGACCATACTTGTGTTATTGTGGCTTTCGACTCCGAAAGTTCACTTACTATATTTTTTTATTCTTTTGCGCATGTTGTTTTGGAGGGCCTGTGTACCAATAGTAATACTTGATGGAACAGTAGCAATTACACGGTGTAGGCTTCAGGTTAGGTTAAGTCATCGGTTATTAGGTAGTACTGTATTGACTACCATAGGGCCTCTATAAGGAGATGTTAGTTTTCGGCTGTCACTAGTTGACTGAATTTGTTTCAAAATTACAGGATCGCCTTTTTTATAAAAACGGGGTTTCTGTTGTTTCTTATCGAAGTACTGTTTTTGTTTGTCTTGTGCCAATTTGACCTTTTCTGTAGCTTCCTGTATGGCAGCAATCAAATCATCTTATACAGTGGAATATTTTTGACTTCATCAAGTAAAAAATGCATCAATACTATTTGGTGATATAAATATAAATTGTGTTTCGTCAGTGGATTTGTTGGCCACGTTGTTAATTGCAAATTAAAGTGGACGTACACGTCGTTCATCCCAGTTCTTCCTCAGGAACGGAAGGTAACAAAGCTCCTAGGTAGTTAAATGGTACTTTTTAACTGTTCGATTTGCCCACTAACTCTGGGAGTTGCCACAGCATTAACAATATGTTGAACATTATTTTGTTCAGAATTATTGAAATTGTTTTGAAGTGTAAGGGCTTGATCAGAAATGATGATTCTTGGCGTACCGTATGTTGAAAAAATATCCTTAAAATAATCAACAACATATTTACCGTTAACTGTTAATGACACTGACACATCAACACAAAAATAGCAAATTGTTTACTCAGCAAATTTGTTTCCGATTTACCAGAGGCAACTATGATGTTGGCGAAGTATTCCCATACTTATCAATTTAAGCAGGAAATCCTCAAACAAATCGTGTTAGATTGTGTTCAAAGTGGGAATTATTTTCAAAATATTCTTTATAAAATTTTTACTTTAAAATAACGTTATGTTGTAGTATTACATTCGAGATTACAGTAGGTAGTATTAAATTAGATATTATTACTTAAATTAAAAATAATTTTATTGTTACATAAAGAATACTCCTAAATAAATTTATTAAAATTACTTTACGAGAAAGGTGTTGTTTTTTTTTGCTATTACAGAATGGTGTGTTGAGATGTTTGTTACTGCAACCAATGGCGCTGTAAAATTCCCGAAGTTTGTTTTTTTTGTAAATTATTTAAAAAACTATAGCGTTTATCGAAAAAAATGCAAGAGAGAAAAAATGTTTGTTTTTAGTTGTTATGTCTGAAAATGTGAATAAGATATGTATTTTCATACAGGGTGAAAAATTATTTGGCGTAATATGTTGCATGTAGTCGACAACAGCGCCTCTAGTGGATATATTTAAACAATATTAATAGAAAGTATGTGCCCGCACTGGACAAATGTATGTACCAAATATAAATGATTTACGCCACATCGTTCAAGCTAAATTGAAGGAAATTTTGGTTGGCTCTACAACATTCAAGACTCTGTAATTCCGCAGGAGTGTAACTTTTGTCTAAGGTGTATTTAGTTTATTCGCCTTATTTTTTCATCTAGATGCACTGGTAACGTTTGTGCTACTCTATTCAAAATCATCCTGTATAACGACTAAAAGCGGTCATGTTAAATGAGCCGTATAATTGCAAAAGCAGTCTTATCCATCTGAAGCAAATTTGAGAAAACTAAAAAACTTTTAGTTCAATTTTTTTGCAAAATTTGAGGTGAAAAAAATAGATAAAATATAAAAACAAGTTTTACTTAATTTAAGAGAAAAAGTACATTTTTCTTTGGATAAGGCGACTTTTGCTACAACATGAATGGATGAGATAAGTTTCGCTACACCAAAAATACTAAGGGTTCTTTAAAAATAAATGTTAGCGATTTTATAATAACATTTTTATTTTTATTTACAGAAATAAAATAAAAATTGAAAAATTTAAACTCTAAGTTCATTGTCGTCTTCTTGTGAATGTTCACAAAACTCATCAAATTCCATTTCAGATGGGTGTTCGATATCCCCTTGACGTAAATTTACATCCGCTTCACCAACTATTGGTATAAAAAAGGATAGATCTTCCCTTTCCATCCACTTTTGATCAAAATGTTTCTTCAAGAGGTCCCTAACATCAATTTTCTTTGGGTTTACAGGGACTCCCATCTCTATTTGGCTTGGAACAAGATAATGGAGTGTTTTTCCATTTTTTAATACTGACTTCGATGCTCCTGTATCCGAGTTATAAAAAACCTCCCCTCGAATGGTTACTGCATTCTTCTGACCTCTTGTCAATATAAACCTCTTTGCTTGTGAGAATTTGAAATGCCAGGACTGCACAGGTTTTAAAAATTCTTTAACACTCGACTTTCAGTCTTTTACTCCACAATCTTTGCCCAACTCAGTAAGAGTTCCGTGTTTCTTGAAAATACTTCTGTAATATTGAGGATCAATGATAGTAGCTTCTTTCTTCAGAATTTTTTCACTTCTGCCGAATACCCTATCTGGAGGAAGATAGGAATGTCCTGGTACCGGAAAAATTAATTCTATGGTTTTGATATTCCGAGGAGCAACATTTGCTAAAAAATGAGAGCACATTCCCATCATAGTGGTATTACGATTCTGTCCCCCACAACCATCAGCACACAGACTAATAACTGAATACGATGAAAGATTCACTTTAGATAAGCGATGAAACACAGCGGATGCGATTTCATTGGATCCTTTTTTATGTTCATGTTCCATCCATCCATCCACGAATAAATAAATACATTTTCTGGAGACATCTTGCTTTTTGAAGAACCTTGAAACATTGTAAAGTTGTATGTATATAGCTGACGGCTAGAGTAAGCAATTTGGTAAGGTATCTTTGGAATTACAAGATTTTTTTGACAATCAAATGAAAAAGTAACGATTTGATCTTTATTTTCCTGCAACTTTTTAAAGAAAGCGTTAGCCCTTAGTTTACGTACCCTTCTTTCTATAATTAAATTCTTTTTGTTTTCAGGATCATTTTCTTGTTTTATTTTCTCTGCTAACTCGATGCATTTAGAACATGCATCAGTAACAGGCGCTCCAAAGCCAATATTATACTCTTTGGTAAAAATAGAATGAAAAAAGCTCTTTTTTACTTTAAGTTCTGAGTCGACTGACTCGTTGTAGAAACGCCAGAGTTTGGAAATATTTAAACCGCTAGGTAAATACTGTCGATTGTCTACTTTTGACCGGCAGTAATGACTCTCAACGCATTTCAAATTTTCAATAAATCGTCTGACGGTAATGCGCTTGTCCTGATATTTGTGGCTTATTCTGTCTCCTCCACGATTTTCTTTCGGCATAAGTCCAGTGTTTACATGTTTTTTACATATCCTTTGCACGCGGTCTTTAGAAACATGAAGAATATTGAGAAACGTTTTCTGACAAACTTGAATTTCGAACTTTTCACACTCAGATTTTTTCACAAAGTATTTTATAGCGATAGATTTACGGCTACTGTCCTCTTTCACTTGTCTGGCTCTTCTCGGTTTAGACTGTCTGCAGTGCTTTAAAATAAATGCATCTTGCTCAAGCTTGATTTTAGTCGAATAAAAGTTGCGATAAAAATTGTAAATATCCCTTGCAGTAAAAGTTTTACACTTATATGTTTTGCCATCATGATTGCAACGTGGAAAGAGTGTTAGATTCGAAGCAGCATCTCTGAAAAGAAAAAAGAAATTCGAACTAGGAAAATATTATAAAGTTCTCAAAACATTTCGGAAAGATACAGGCTTAAAATTTTCTAAAACTTTTCACATATAACCATCCCTCACAGCCGAGATCGAAATAGTGATTATCAAATCAGTGACACACTGTATATGCATTTAGTTTTTTTTTTCAGGTTTTAAATATAAAAAACACATTTGTTGTACTTACTACAACATAATACATACATGATTGAAAATTTAATATTCAACTACCTCTAATTTTTAAAAAAATCCCCACTTACCTTTCACGTTTGGCTGTCTCTCGTTTCCATTTTGTTTTATCTGCCAGTTTCTTTCTTCCTTTACCTTTTTTTGCGGGTATAATTTTATCAGACATATTCTAGACTGAATTATAAGTTACCACAATTTACAGATTTCTTCTGTTTATTTTTTACACAAGAAACACTGCCGAACAAAAAATAAACAAAATCGGCTAATGCTAATACCTAGAGAGCAAAAAGGCGGGAAGGCGCTGCAAGCCGCGACCGGTGCACGTGATATGATAACGCAACTACCATTGGTCGCGTGGATAAGGCAAGTTTTGGCACAACAGTAGTGGCGGATAAGGCGAGTTTTGCTCAAACACGCAATTTTTACCATGTATTTTAAATGAGATAACGCTAGTTTTGTTCGGAAATTATGTTAGCTGTACATCCTCACTTACTAAGAGAACACATTGCCGTGTCTAACTCTAATTTCACAAGAAATGGATAACGCAAGTTTTGCTATTACACGCCTCAAATATGGCATATCACTTTTCTACAATGATAAACTCGTATCGGCTTTGCTGTTGACTATTTTACAAAAATTCAAATATGCTGCAATTTATTATTAAATCTGTCAACCACTGGGATCGTGAAAGGCTTTCAAAGTCATCGATTTTTAGTTCTGTGCATAATAATACACCATACTTGCGTATAGTGTAGTTGCCGTAGGCACTACACTTTTATAGTAGTTATTATCATGCGACACTAATCCGTTCGAAAATAATTGTACATTTTTATTATTATCATTACATTTTAAGAGTTTGTCATATGGCTGTTTGTTTTTGTTGTTGATTTATTTTTTGTAATGTTGTCTTTAAATGTACCCTCTTAAAATTAGTCGATTGTTATGGTAATTTTTTATACCATTACTCCTCGGATGTGAAATCACAAATGGTTTTATTTGGATTGTCGTTATTTATGTTGAAAATACTCGATCGAGAACAATTACTTTTAGGAATATCTAATATCACCTCTTTGTCAATATTCTGATTTCACACACGACCCGACTACATATTTGATTGTGTTGCCCCTCTAATAATATATTCTTTACCACTGGAAACCAATTTTCTACATTACGGCGTTACTCAACCTCCTTTCACCCAACAAAAGTCCACTCCACATGGGTAAATAGGGAATATATTTAAGAACTCTGGATTATAATAATGTTCGAAACGTCGCACTCATTTTCGGCCTAAACAGTTTCGTATATTTTATAAAATATCTTGTAAAATGGACTGCTACTGTAAATTAAATCAGCTTCACATTCGTATGGAAAATACTCGGTTTCCCCAATTTCACGTTCCAGACCACTTTTGTGAAGAGATATGGTGACTAAAACTGTCACTGTCAAATGTCTCCATCAAATGCATATGACATGAAAATCTGATACTGAAAAAGCGGCAGCCATTATTTCTTTGGAGGGACTTGTCTTTAATATATTTCTTTATATCATTTGCTATTATTTAAAAAAGTGAGAGCAACATATATGGATTGGTATTATATCTTTCAACGCATTTCGATTCTTGTTTGTAATAAAATCGTATATCAATTCCAAGTAAGTCCTTATGTCTGTGTTGTTCCAAAATAAACACAAGGCGTTAATTATTGCGAAGCTAAAATCGGAGACAACTTTTGTGACGTACTTGGGGTTTGATATGCGCGTAACCCAACGGAAGTTGATGAATTGGCCATGAGTTCGACAACGGCCAGCTCCGGATCAGCGATCAGCAGAGGAACACGTACGGCCTAGACGTGGTATCGGCAGACTGCAGAGAGATCAGCTAACAAGACTGCACGAGGATAATAAAGTACAATATTGTCGTGATAGTGTTTAATTGCATCTACCATCCCGACGTGTGTAAAAGACGCGCTTCTTGAAACATAACAGTGGCGTCGAGGTTAAAAAAAAACACCTGAAAAACACACCAGGGGTATGCAGGTATAAGGATTACGTCTGCCAAAAGTGTGGCAAAAGAGGACATTTAACAAGGGTATGTGTTAAAACTATAAATTACGTTGAAGAATCAGTTAGTGAAAATGACCCTCTTATTCAAACATTATTTCACATTAAACAGAGATACAATGAAGATTTTAGGATAAATGTTCGTATTTTAGGCAAAAATTTTTCATTTTTGATAGATAGTGGCTCATGTGTCTCAGCCATTAATAAAAATACTTATGATAGATACTTTAAATACTTTGAATTAAATAACGATGATACCATTTTGAAGAGTTATAATGGGAGTTTATTTAATCCTATTGGTTTTATTGTTTTAAACGTTTTATACTTAAAACCTATTTGTAAATGTATAAAATTTTATGTAATACCAGAGGGAGAGACAGATATAGAAATTTCTTAAATTCATTTAATATAAGCTTCCAAATGATAAATAACATAAACAGTCCTAATGGAAGGGAAGTTGAGGGTATTGTTAGTAAATTTCCAGAGGTATTTGACAAGCGTTTGGGCACATTTAAATATGCAAAAGTTTCTTTGCACCTTAAACCTAAATCTAAATCAATTTTCTGTAAACCCAGGTCCATCCTTAGCGTATCGGAAGCCTCTTGACAGAGAGATCGAGAGACTCGTGGAGGAAGGAATCTTGAGTTCTGTGGAAGCCAGTCAGTGGGCCACACCACTGGTGCCTGTGCTGAAAAGCGATGGAACATTGAGAATCTGCGGTGATTATAAATCTACGATAAATAAATACTTAGAGCCCTTTGCACCGATAAAATATAAGCCTGGCTTTGCAATAAGGCGCACTTAAAATGAAAATTATATTGTACCGCCTCTTAAACCACGCTTAAACTTATCTAAGTATCGCTTTTCTTAAGCCGCCAGAATTGGAGGCTTAAATATTTTAAGCTTTGCTTTGGCATGACATAACCTAACTTTATATGTACTCCTTCTCGACTCTCGAATTAATAACAGTCTTATAGATCGCGTCCAAATTACGTTAATTATTTTGAATTATTTCATGAAATTATTGTAAAATGGATTTTGACGACCTTGTAGAGGATGATCTAGATATTCTAGAAATTATTGAATTTGCCTATGCAGTTTATACAGTCGAGATAGTTTGACGATCAAGCCAGAGTAAACCATTTTCAGAGTACAAACTCGGAATGAGTAGGGGTAAAAAGTAATTTTGTGCTAAGTTCCAATTATATACCATGTGTATTGTATTTCAATAATTAAATTAGTTGATACACCACGCATGAGTGGATTTATAAGTTTAGGAGAACAGTTTCCATTTTTACTTGAAATTGTAACGTGTACTTCGTATTGGCGTACTTGGGGTTCGACCTGGGCGTAACCCAACGGAAGTTGACGAGTTGGCCATGAGTCGACATCGGCCAGTTCCGGGTCAGCGATCAGCAGATTAACACGTACGGCCTAGCACGTGGTATCGGTAGACTGCAGGCTGATCAGTTAATAAGACTGTACGAGGATAATAAGGTATCAACATTGTCGATATAGTGTTTCATTGCATCTACCATCCCGACGCATGTAAAAGACGCACTTTTTAAAACATAACAACTTTGGTAAATATTGGCCATTTCTTTTTTTTATTAATTACGAATGATTTGAATTTGGCAAGCCACAAACCATGTAGCGTCGTGATCACAACTCACCATTTCTAATACGGGACAGACTCTTCTATTAACCGCCGATTTGACAACTACTGCATAGTAATATATTCTTTTAGAACATGCCTCAGGTTTACGAATAATGCTGCCGGTCGCATCTATGTGCACTATGTCTGACAAACAGTTCATTGATATATCCAGTTGCTGTAGATATAAATATGCATGTATGATGATGTATTAGATCGTTGCTTAGTTTCAGATCGATAATATCATCTTGATGTCTGTCGTGTATTGCAAATTCTTCAGATCGTACCTTACGTAACACGGCATCAGACTTAATGTGTTGCAGATTTCCTGTTTTTATTAGTTTGCTAGACGATCTTTTTATTTCAATCTGCCTTTATTTTAACGGCTTTGTATGTTTAGATTCTCTTCTTATTGTTCTTCCGTCTCCCCCAACTGTCTCGTTAATTTACCCAAATGGTTGTAATCAACGGAAGAACTGAGAACTGCAACTGTATGGGAGTATTTATTGGACATATTACTTATGGAAATAATAAATACTTTGCAAGGATTACCACAGTATGCGTAAATTTTTAGTGTATCCTTTGTGGCAATATATCTGAACTGTTTAAAATTTATTACGTCCACCTCCCTACGATCAAACGATATTTATCATTTATTATGGTTCGTAGTTCATTGTGGCTGAGCTCGAAAGTCCCTTCCAAATATTTACAGTCTCTATAAGTTGGCCTATCTCACTGGTGTAATCGTAAATTTTTAGAATTGGGTGGAAGTACTTCATTTACTTTTCTTATACTGGCACGACCTAAATTTAATACGACATTTATGAACGTAATTATTTGTTATCTATCGATCTATGACAAAATAAAAGTTCGATGAAACTTCATAGCCGAGTTATAAATTTTTAAATAATTTGCCACCCTAGTTTATCCCCATGTACGACCTGGAGAATGATTGTGACGCCATTTAATTAATTAATGTAATTATTTATTATCTATCGATCTACGGAAAAATAAATCTTCGAACGTTGAAGACACGAAAGCTAATTTTTTTTAAATAACTAATTTTTTAAGTACGACTCATTCTCTTTCGACCCGTTGTATGTGCTGACAAATAAACATTGCTATCTTTAATAAGTAAAAATTATTGTTTGGATTGAAGGATTTTGTTACTATTTGGGACGTTTGCGGATTTTTTTTTCTGAGGTGACTACTATCAATTAAATGTGGATGTGGATAACTTTACACTCATAACATTCATCACAGTTTCGTATGATTTGTTCTCTTCTATACGATATGAAGTGTTCTCCGCTTGTTATGTTAACACAAACATTGAATACGGACCCAGCCGATAACAGCTGTTGTTTTCTGTGCGTAGACATCTTTTAAAAGTTAAAACTATTTACTACGTTTAATAAATAAATAAAAAATATATCTGACACCGGTTTCTTTCCGACTAAACACACTTGCATACCAATTACGTAAAAAGTACTGTAACATTCCTTTTATTATAAAATTAAGAATGTCACAATTTCAATATGAAACGTTTAGTAACAAGGTATTTTGCACATCCTGTATAATGTCGGTAGATTAAGTAAGTGTAAACCATATCCAGTGTACCATGTAACTTTAGATTTCTTCAAGTTAGCCTAAACAACTTTGTACGATAAATACTGTATTATTCATTTACTTACCATTACTGTGAACCAGTTACATCGATGTATATCGTTATGTTATATTTTTCTACTCTGTATAACACTCTAGTAATTTGTTAACAGTTTATTATTTAATTAGTATCACTTATTGTAATAAGCTTTGTTTTGGCAAAAAGCAAGGTTAAGGTAACTGTCAGAATAATTCAATTCGATTCGAACTATTGGAACGATGTGCTGAGATCTCGAACGAACATTAGCCCGAAATTACATAGAAACCGAACCAATCAGATTTCAGTGAGTTTTTAGATCTTTGTAGCGTATAAAACCTACAGGAACCTAAATTCTAGTCCCTTTTCGTTCTGATTTTGGTCGATTGAAGTATTTCCATATTACAGATTTAGTTATAGTGCGAAGCCACATTTTGAAAATAAATCTGAATTTAATTGAAGTCATCAATAAGGATGGAGGTAATATATTTAATTAATTAAGATTATTATCGATAGTAGATTTCATTTTAAACAATATTTTATGTTATTTTTTGAAACTAAGGATATAAAATACCTGACCTGACCTTGATCTTTGCTAAAGCACATGCTAATTATTTTTTTTTCTTTTCTTTTGTTATTTTTCTTAACTTTAGAGGCCAATAATTAATTAATTAATTAACAAACAATTTAAATAAACAATTAATTAAACAGATAATTAATTAAATGAACAATTAATTCAATAATCGATTGAATTTCGAGAATTTCTATTTCCTAAGTTGGAATATTTTGTTTAACCGTTGCTGGAAAGTTTATTTGTTGAAAAATCAAAATTGAAATAAGAAGGCCATTCTAAAGTTTAGAAATCTAGATTGTAAGCGGCACTATCCAGGTACGAGAGGAAAGCTGCCCATCTCGGAGTCATCTCCAACGTTAACAACAACGGATGAATTTGTCAACTGGCTTCAATTCCACTTCTGTATGTCAACTTCTTCAATTCCACGTCTGTGTATCAACTGGTGGGCAAGTTAATAAACTGTGTTTATTTTTTTATGTATGTATTTTATTTCAAACTGTTTGACTTCAGCAAAATTTATCATCCTCCTACAGGGGTGAAAAGGCAAACCGAACAGATTATTCTGTAGGTGGCGCCCGATTATAACATCTTTTTAAACAGTTTGCTAGTCAAGAACCCACGACTATAAAAAAGTGCCCCGACTAAAAGAGCAGCCGTCCGCAACATTGTACATTTATTGTTTATAACAAACGATAGGTAACAGTACATAACCTGTTAAACATTTGTATTGCAAAAGATGGACCACCTATGTAGCCATTATTGCTATATGAAATATTTGTAGGTAATATTATATGCCTAGGATGTACTTCATTTTATGTAGATTTCATGTAAACAATGACACATACTAAGAACTCAACAATATGTATTTCCATGAACGCTTTCAATATCTCAGTAATATAACAGTAGGTATGTTAGCAATATATGTACAAGGTGATCCCAAATAATGTGCAAAAAATTGAAGGGTAGATTGTATAACTGATTTTAATAGGGGTTCTTCATATACAAATTTTTGTTTGAAACCCCCTTGGAGGAGTTACGATCTCTTAACAGGGGGTGCTAAATCTAAAGTTTTATCTTTTTTTTCTTCCAATCCCTTTGAAATTAATAAGTAAAATTTGGTGGGATATTTAAACTGACGAAACTTCTGGACGAGTATTTTTTATTCTCCTCGTCCTATTATAAGACGTTGAAATAAAGTATCCACAGTATATTTATTAAAAAACAAATTATTTGCAATCGAAAAAACCCTAGAAAAAAATATATTGAAAATTATATAGGGGGTAATTTATTTCAACGGCTTATAACAGGACGAGAATAAAAAATACTCGCCCAGAAGAAGTTCATTAGCCTAAATATCCTACCAAATTTAACTTCTTAATTTTAAAGCGTCTGGAAGAAATTAAATAAACTTTAAATTTATCACCCCTGTTAAAGAGATGCAACTCCTCTAGAAGGGCTTAAATAAAGAAAAAATATATGATGATGGTTTCATCGTTAATTTAGATAAATTATTTATTTTACCATTTTATTGAAGTCGTCATATGATGCCGTGTACACCATGAAAAAGTCTACCCACAAAGAGTGTATAGACCCCACTATATTTTAATTTTGAAATGCTTTAGAAATCATTATTTTTTAAATTACATTACCCCACTCTAGTAATGGATAAAAATAAAATGAAGTTTCACGAGCAAAACAATGTTATTTATGGATCTTCATAAAATGTTATTTTGAAGCTATTACCGGTTTTCCTGTGAAAATTACATCACTGTGATAAACTTTCAGTATCATAGTTGAAGCATTTTGGTATATCTTTTTTCGTCACTGAGGCAAAGTATAGAATCAACTTATGTGGAGCATCCTATAAATGTTCCATAGACTAAAAAAAATAATGCGTCTTAGTTAACTAATTTCAGTATATTGAACAACTGTGAATCGATATTCCATTGTTATATTTCTTTATTTCTCTCGATTCCAACACAATCTTGCATGTTTTTCATTTAGATAAAACAGTTTCAATTTCTTTCATCTTGTTTTTTGGAGGAAAATCTAAGATAACATCTTAAAAAAAACTTTTTAAATATAAGGTACAAATTTAATTGTAGTTTGGTTTTTATTTTTCCGCTCTAATTTCTCAATTTATTTACAAAGTCAACAGCAAAGTAAATATATTCAACACATTTTACATTTTTGGTACAGTCGCCATTTTGTTACAGACCTACATATATACTAACATTGCTACCAACATAACAGCTAAAACTTAAAAATCAACACTTGATTCAACATATAAAAAAAACCAACATTAATTCGGAGTACTGACCAGTGAGATGAAGAAAACTTACCTTTTATTAAACATATTGCTTGATATATTCTAATGTTTTCTTTTAGTTCCAGCCAAGAATAACTAACAGTAAATGCATTACTAAACACATTTTTATAAACTCTGTTTATATTATCTTTCATATTTGATCCGCCAATTTGTATAGTTTACCATGAGTTCAATATAATATATATATAGTATAATGTTCAAATGTTTTAAAATCAAGTGCTAGAAAAATACAAAATAAATATTACAAAGCGACGCGATTTAGCAGTCGATCGTTGAATATTATTAGAATTCAAATTATTTTGTACCAAACTAGTGTTTATGCATATACTTATTTAATTCTACGCCTTTTTTGGCGAGCAAATAATGAAAATATATCTTTAATATACGGATGAGACATTTTTTTGTTGAGGTTAGGTATGCTTAGTTAATCAAAATTATATAATACTTTAATAAATAAATACCTAGACTTACATTTAAACAATAATAGTAAACATATATTAACGTAATAGAGGGAAGGTAAGATATAAGGCCAAGTCTCAAGACAATCACGCAACATCAAATTGCATCAAGCCGAAAACTGCCACAACACAAAACATCCCCCCTTTCCAACCAAAGTCTTTAAATATGGAATCTGGTACATCCCAGAATGATATCTATCTGTATATATCTTTAACATGAATATTGTTATATCGTCGTTGGATATCTCTGGGTACATACTTCAGATATGGAATGTAGTACACACAGTAGTACCGATAAGAACATACTTTTAACATACAAAATAGCACATACTGTAGATGTTCAAATTATTATGGCACAGCGAGGGATCACTGTGTATATACACTGCAGAGGAATTATGTTATATTACCGCAATATCCACAGAGCAATGCTGCCCTGCTAAGCTGAACCGTCATATCTGACCTGAGGAAAGTTTTGAGATATTAATGATTTTCTGTTTTCATATTATTCACTGTGTAAATATTTTTCAAAAGGAATGAAATTTTGGCATGAGATAACTTTAAGCAATATAAATCAATACATATACTTTGCAAATCGCATAGTTGCTCAAAACATTGACTTTTGTTAGTTAGGACGTTTATCCTTAGGACTCTGAAAAAAGGTAAACACATCCCAGTAAACATGTAACATTCATGAAACGTTTCAATTAGTACATTTTAATGAAAATTTGAAACATTTCACGATATATTTCAGAAACATATATTTTTCATACCATCACATATGAAACAAATATGAAACGTTTCAGAAACCCAGTACATGTATTTATATCCAGTAAACATGTCAAATACGTTTTGAAAGTGATTTACTTAATATTATTTTTTACACGCAAGCGCACAAGGAATGTGTGCTAAGTGTAGAGTATTGCCATGGCAGGGCGTTGGTGGATTGCCACGCACGGTGTTATAGTTTCCGTTTCTGTTGATTAATAATGTAAAATCTGTGGTTAGGTTATATTTTTAGGCGGTTGGTGTTGGCGGTTAGAAAGAATCCTGGAAGTTCTTTGGCATCTTTTGATGTTTTGTGATTGTGTTAGCTACTAGCGTATTGGTAATTTATGATTAAAGTGCTGTAGCAGTTTGTTTTGTGTAAACATGAAAACCGTAAGTAAAAACTTATTTAAATCGAAGAGGCATCTGAGAAGACTTTGTGCGTCTTCAGAGCTACAACAAACAAATGCTAATATATCGAGATCTAAATCTAATCATTTTAAATTCATGTTCATTTTTAAAACAATTTGTTTTATTAGTTTTATAATTTGGTACAAATATTTATTCATTGTTATTCTACGTTATTCTACTGTGCACACATGCCATATACATTGTTTTAGATAGAATAAGACAGAAGTTCAACTCCTTAAGTGACAAAACTGTTGAAATCATCGTGGGATCCTGGTTCCGGCAAGCCGAATTAAGATATCAGAGAGAAGCAGAAATCTTAATTAAAAATAATATATAAAAGTTGTTAATATATTAGATATAAACTATATATTGCTGTTAATCCTTAATGTGAATTGTATTTACTTTTTGTTAAAGTATTTTTGTTGTAAACTTTCACTTCTATGTGAAAATATAGACTTATTTCATATCTGATATTTGTATTTTATTTCAAACCATTTGCAGTATATCTTCACAAATATTTGGTGACCGGTGCTGTGACATGACACTTGAAACGAAATTGTGTATTTTGCAAACTTAACAGCAATAATAGAAGTACATACTTACATACCTCTTTGTCTACTCATATATAAGTACTTCTATTATTGTTGTTATTGATTTTTATTTTGCATAATGTATCTGAGGTCATGTCCTAGCACCTGTGCCCAAAAATGGAGCTACCTAAAGAAGAAACCTTTCAAGGACAATTTTGTAGTATTGTTTCAGAAACATTACAAAAAGTCTATTCGAAACAGTACAGTATATTCATATCTGAAACAAAGTTGTACATAATGTTTCACCAATGTTTCGGAAGAAACATATCATTGAAACATATTATAGGTAGGACATTTGCAGTTTCTGCAATGTTTCTGAAACATGTTTGCATCAAAAGAAAAAATGTTTCAGCTGTAAGTGAGCTTGTTTCAGAAATGTTTCGGAGACAATGTTTTGTTTACTGGGATAGGGTCATAATAATAAATGCAATTTATTTTTTCAAATTCAAAACAAAAGTTTTACAGTTATAATTATAATAATAATAACATGTATACTGGCTTCGTTTAGTCATCTGTTTCGTCTTCGGACATTACAGAATTGTAAACGTGTCTCTGAGATTATTGGTTTTAGAGTTGAAATTATTGTATTTTTACGACTTTCATCTACCCCTCTGTCGTGCGTTCTTTCAGGACGCTTTTGAACGCCATTTTTAATGGTTTTATTGTTAAGAATATCAAGCGTTTTAAAGTGTTCATGATCAAACCCCGTTTTATATTTGAAGTCAAGGCTATTTCTTGAAAAAATGGCCAATACCAGGTCTTTGAAATAAAAGTGACATTTTTTTAATTTAAATTTTGAATTGAGATCACTCCAATTGTTGAAATGCCTAATGTTCATGGTAATGACGTCAGTTTTACTAAAGTCATCATAACCAAACATTTTCTTGACTCTTTTCATAGCCATTTCTACCTTTTGGTGAAAATGATCGGTCGACATAAAGGAGTGGTCAGACTCAAAATATTTTATTGTCAGTTGTGTAAGATTTACTTCACTGCAATTTATTATATAAGTAAAAAAAGAAAATAGGGCTCAGTTTTTATTCTGGGTAGACTAGACAACCGGTTTCGTAGTAACCAAGACTACATCTTCAGGTCTAACAAGGACTAAAATATAAACAAAACACCCTATTATATGACTTACACATACAAATATAAAAGTTTAAAAATTTAAAAATAAGTAAGATATAATTAATATTACGCAAAAATAAATACTTACATTTTTTTATAAAACAAGAGTTGTCCAAGCTATCAAATACCAACGTATATATGTCATATATTATTACATTAATTATAAACAACTAATATGTTAAAGAAGAAATAAATTTTAAAAACCTCAACATTCCACGAAAATATGAAACCGAAGAAACACTATTTTTTGTTATAAAAACTTATATAAAACCACTTACAAATAATAACTAACGTACACATTTAAACAACCCTCAACTACAAATCTAATATAAATTGCGGTCACCATGAATCTACAGGGTAGATAAAAATTACTTGACTATACTAACACTGAAAAAGTAAGCGTAGATTCGAATAGGCTTTGTGTATTCAACAAGTTAAACCTCCTATCTTTTGAAAACCTTAAAATTTCCAGACTTTCCAAATTATTCAGAATCAAACCTTTATTGGCTACGTGTAAAATTTCGAAATTATTATTGATGTCACATATGTGGCCTGTGTCAAGTAGATGGTTTGCAAATTGTGAATTACCACTATCAAAGACTGTACATCTTAAATGTTCCTTTAACCTAGTTTTAAAATTTCGGAAAGTTCTACCTATATATATACTATTGCATTCTGGACAAGACAATTTATATACACCTCTTTTTTCCAATTTATCCAATTTATCTTTGTTGTTAAAAAACAAATTACTGACGCTTACTTTTTCAGTGTTAGTATAGTCAAGTAATTTTTATCTACCCTGTAGATTCATGGTGACCGCAATTTATATTAGATTTGTAGTTGAGGGTTGTTTAAATGTGTACGTTAGTTATTATTTGTAAGTGGTTTTATACAAGTTTTTATAACAAAAAATAGTGTTTCTTCGGTTTCATATTTTCGTGGAATGTTGAGGTTTTTAAAATTTATTTCTTCTTTAACATATTAGTTGTTTATAATTAATGTAATAATATATGACATATATACGTTGGTATTTGATAGCTTGGACAACTCTTGTTTTATAAAAAAATGTAAGTATTTATTTTTGCGTAATATTAATTATATCTTACTTATTTTTAAATTTTTAAACTTTTATATTTGTATGTGTAAGTCATATAATAGGGTGTTTTGTTTATATTTTAGTCCTTGTTAGACCTGAAGATGTAGTCTTGGTTACTACGAAACCGGTTGTCTAAATAAAAATAAAAAGGAATTTATGAGACTTAGACTTTGTTTATAACAACATATTCATCTACTACTCATACGGGTTAACCATCTTCAATATTTTGTAGATCTGCTGAGATAATAACTTCGTTATCTATTTCAGATTTTTCAATCTTTTATATATTCTTCTCTGGCATTTCTGCTTTATGATCATATTTTTTACAAAAATCACACTCTCTAGGGTTGTAGTTTCCGCATGACTACTTTCTTTTTTATGGACCTCGAATGCAGAACAGGTAAAACACTCTTCTCCTCCTAACTGTGCAAAGGAAATATTCATATTTTTGACCTCTTTACGATAAAGATCATAGCTGCAAGTGAAATGTGGGTGTTGACTATTAAAGTCATTAAACATTAAAGTAATGTTGACATCGGACGGCAAGTAAAGGCATTTGGGAGCATGCTTCCTTTGATAATGTGACGTTGTAGGCCGAAAACGAATTTATTTAAAGCTGGTCGATGTCCTCGTTATTCACAACCTGGAGAGATAGTTTTTCCTTGCATTATTTCTTACTGTTTTTAAGAATCGGTCATTGTTCTTATGGTATCCAAGTGGGGCTAGAAAGAATGCTTTGCAAATAATAGTATCAGTGCCATCAACGTTTTTCAGCTAATATTTGTAAGTATTCTATCTTCGGGAGGGAACGCATTTAGTCGTACTTCTTGATTTGCTAATAAGCTTAATGGAACCATTTACGAAAAGACGCTGTTCTTTTTTAGAAGGCTTCCAATATTGAGAATTTATATTAATTTGTTGCTCTTCATTTATTAACTTAGAACACTTCAACGGACAGAATTAGAATTTGCATTTTCCCGTAACCCCTAATTGTTTTTGCCTATTCCTTACCTTTAATTGGTACTTCAAATGATCGCCTTTTCCTTGGTAACCCCTTCTTGGTAAAATTATTTTTGTAATTTTTTTCACAAATATTAAGAGATAAATTAATTATATCTTCAACTAAATTACTAACTAGGCCAAAGCTTATATAATCTTCATTTTTATTCTTTTCTACCGTATTTTGAGGTATGAAATCGGCAGTAACATGGGAAGCCTCTAAAGTTATTTCTAAGTGTGGCTCAGAAATTGTTTCCGATTGCAGCGGAAGATCTCGGACCCAATTATTCACGAAATCAAAGTTCGATTCAGGAACATTTTCTTTATTTACGACGCTCTTTTCGGAAAAGAAAGAGGTACTTACATGATTTAATTTTAAATTTTTCTTGCGAGATCTCTGTTGAGCTTTTGCTCGGCCTTCTCTTAGTATTAAAACTATTAATGGTTTTATTTTAATGGACTGTATTTTCTGCTAACCACAAATTTACAAAGACAAAACAAAAACTGTATGCTAACAAAGTTCTTTGCATGATGCAACATGCCATTACAGATTTCGGAACACTATTCACTTTTGCCAACAAGGCGTCTCGTACCCCAGCTCTCTCTCTCTGCTTTCTGGGGTGTCTAGTGGGGGTGTATTATGTGTTGCCTACACATAGGCCGCTTCTGAACATACCGCTCCCCTTGAAAGGACTCCCTTAAAAAAAAGAAATGATCATGCGGATTATAACTAAAGCGAACAATTCGGCTAGGGAATAAATACACTTTCCCGATTGAACGTTCCTTTAAATTTTCTAACGATTTGTAATGTTTTAAGAAGGCATCTAGAACATGCCTAAGCCCTGTATAATTTTCTTTTGTAACAACTGGTAGCTCAAATACCGCCTTCAAGTGGAAATGAATTATGCTTTTATTATTATGATATCGATTTACTAACAACTACCAGACGTCCTTATAACTGTCGTCAGATATTGTAAACGAACTCACGATGTCGGCAGCCTCACCTTTCAGACAACCTTGCAGATAGTAAAACTTTTTCGCATCAGCTAAACTAGGGTTTTTGTTTATTAGCGACTCAAATGTCTGATAAAATTGTGGCAATTTTTCGTAGTCCCTTTTAAATTCAGGTATATTTACTTGTGGTAGTTTGATGTTAAAGCGATTACCACTGTCTACCGAAGTTAACATGTGTGTTACGGGATAGGTTAAAACTTTACTTGTTTGATCTGGCTGTAATTTAGCTAATATTTCTTTTGATCGAGCTAAAAGTTCATAATACTTATTTTCGAATGCCTCGCGTTCCTTGCAGGCTACGAGCTGCTCTTGACTAATATCTGAACATTCTATTTCAAACAGAACATTGTTAAATTCTGAAAAGATGCTCGTAAGCGATTCTGCACGGGTTTGCAATTGATTTAATGAATCTGTTTCTTCCTTGAAATTGACAAGGTAATTATTGAAACGATGTAATTGACCGCTCAAGATACCACGATGAGTTATTAACCGTTTTAACTCCGCCATGCTAGATTTTAAATATGTTAAATGTGTTAAACTTCTAGACAAATACTTGAGGTGCTTGAGAATGAGATGACTATATATAATATGCGGTAAAGATAATGCGATGAAAGGATCTGACCTGTACCGTTGTCCATCCCGTTGTCTCCAATTGACCCGCGCCTTGTACTTGTTGCTTACGGCATGTTGATTTTCAACCTCCACACTGCGTCTTCCTCATGATGAACTTGCGGCAACTGGAGTAATTGACTTACATGCAGCACACAGCCTTGCCTGCTTGTGGTGTACTTGCACTTGTATCCGGGTAGAAGGACCACTTTTTATGTTGAGCTGTTGCTCGGCCTTTTCTTAGTATTAAAACTATTGATGGTTTTATTTTAATGGACTGTATTTTCTGCTAAGCACAAATTTACAAAGACAAAACAAAAACTGTATGCTAACAAAGCTCTTTGCATGATGCAACATGCCATTCATTACAGATTTCAGAACACTACTCACTTTTGCCAACATGACGTCTCGTGCCTCAGCTCTCTCTCTCTCTCTCTCTCTGCTTTTTGGGGTGTATACTGGGGGTGTATTATGTGTTGCCTACACATAGGCCGCTTCTGAACAATCCCCAAAAATTTGAACCGCAATCAACACCAGCATCACCAGGAAGATACTCGGGATCATCAACTGTGGGATAACTGCGTTTCTTTGTGAGTTCGTCTTTTGACTTTTTAACTTTTTGTTGAAAGATTTTGTTTAAAGTCAATGTAACTAATTTCTTACTTCGACTGCTGCTTACATCGGCCGTCCTATAAAGAGAACATTGTTTAGCACTATTTTTATCCGTCAAACTAGTGTTCCGGCGATAATGAGAGTCTCTCGTCTCGTGACATCACTACGTCAAACGGATAAAAATTGTGTCTATTTTAAAAACCTGCGAAATAGAAAACTTATTTCCTACTACGTTTCATAATACTTTGAATAATAATAAAAAATACATATATAAAAATAATAAAATGGTTTTTTGGAATCATTACGTAAACAAAAATTTATTGTGCACGATGTGTCCTGAACTTAGTTTTCAATTAGGTATTACATTTCTATAATTCTGGTGCTACCCAACCATATATAAATGAAAAAGTTAATAACGTATTTAATAAAAATAAATCAAAGCAAATTTGTATCCGCAACATTTAAGTACACATTAATAAAACTAAACTTAACTAAAATAGTTTCGAAGACACTGGTTAACAACACTAACAAAACACTTATAGCATCACGTGTGTGGCCTAACAAATTTGATTAGAAGAAAATTACTAATCTGAAACGTCCCATCTGATAGATAGGACATCCTGCTTCGTAATTTCATTTCATACCTTTAAATTTTATTAAACTGAAACGTCCTATTTGCGTATTTAGGACAAATTTAATTAGTAAATGAAGCTAGGACAAACATTCTTAGTAATCATGTTATTTTTGGTAGATAGGAGGAAACTGAATGTAAGAAACAAGTGCTTTATGATGTAGTTAGGACGTTTTTGCGTAGGAAAACAGTTGTATATGCATATCTGCATCACAAATATGCGTTCAACTCAAAAACTGAAATTTTGTCAGATAGAACGTTTCAGCTTATCAGAGCAGAATGTACGTACATTTATATACGAAGGGGTTAGAGTTAAAACCAACTAAGTAACAAAAACATAGATATAATAGAATAGAATAGAATAGAATAGAGTTTATTTACTAAAAAAATATAAAACATACCTAGTCATCAGTAAAATGGCAAAAATGTTCATGAAGACATAAAAAAAAGATATATTAAAAAATACAATTAAAAATAAAATATAAAATACAATTAAAAATTGCACTTAAATTATCTTTAAAAACATAATAGTAGATATTACGCAATACATGAAACTCCAGTGACGGAAGCTAAAACAATGTATTATATCTCTGCTTAGGATTTATAATGTCATAAATTTGTTTTTTGGATTTACATATGTTCATACATTCATATGTTTAAGGGTAACAGGAAGCGAGTTATATGCTTTTACACTGAGATACGCAAAGCATCGTTGTCCGCAAGTTGTTTTTGCTTTAGGAACTCTTAGATTGCTATTTATAGGTATTTCCTCTAGTCATTTTTACGGATATAATTTCATACTCTTCCGATGTCTCTTTTGATATGAATATTCCAGTACTCTTCATTTTTTTTGAATTTTTTAATGTATCAATTTTCAAATCGTAATTGATGAAATCAACTGAAGTTGGACGAATTTTTCCTGAAATCTGTTTACCAAACCGATAAAAATCAATAATGTTCCAGTCATTACTATCGGAATAGATCTATTATTTTTAATTAAAATCTATTACTGTATTACATTCCCCTCAAATCTATTACTATTCATTATTCTTCCCTATACACATCATTTCAAGCTCCGGAAAAAATGTAATAAGTGAAAAATGATGTTAAATTAACCTAAAGAAACATATGTCTTCTGGGCAGTCAAGATCAAGAATAAAATATGTACACCGTGCATATTCAATGATAGTACATAGGAATATTTAAACCCAACAAAAATAAACTTTATTTCTGAATAAACACAAAATAAAAATAAATTACTGGAAAACAAAAACTTAACTCAATATTAATATTCTTTGGAACAATATCACAGAAAATGCTTAAAATGTAATATCAGCTTCTAATTCTACCTGAGTATTACTACTCTTTTCAGTCTTTTCATTCTAGCTGAGAAGCTTATCCGGTATCTTAAAATCATAACAGTTGTAACCGCGCAAAATCTCTTTGGTGTGTAGCAGGGCACTGCATGTATTTAGTTTTAGTCTATTTCTTTATTTATTTTTAATCAAATTTAATTGCGAAAATATTCACTCGACTGCTGCAGAAGAGTGGGGTAAACACATGCGACCTTGCAAAATAATCTTCAATGTCGTAAATATATTTGTCCCTGACCAAAAACTAATTCTGTCAGGTCGCCATCTATACGTGAAAAGCAAGAACATGAATCTATTACAGTCCCCTGTAAAATGTATTACAATTCACCATACCAGTGTTTATATAAATATAGTTAGTCAACCGGCCTTAGTTGTGGACCATGTCGGCTAGATGGCGGGACTATAATATGTGCAAAATCTCTTAAACGAGCCCTAGACAAGTCAGTAAACAGAGTCAGTCTAACTTTGTTTTTAAAATAAAATCAGTCTGACCCTGTTTACCGACTTCTCTAGGGCTCGTTTAAGATATTTTGCACATATCATAGTCCCGCCATCTAGCCGACATGGTCCACAACTAAGGCCGGTTGACTAACTATACTTATATAAACACTGACCATACATAAAATAATATAAAATCTTCATTAAAAGTTTTTTTAAACTTGAATGAGTAGCCTAAATCAGCCTGGTATAAAAGCCACTTAATTTGCCTCGATTTTAGTAACTCGTTTTCTGAATCCCTTTTGGGGTCCTTTATGATGTTGTTTAATGTAGCACTAAATGTTAAAAAGTCTTCTTTCGCCATATGAACTGTCTGAAAGTTCTTGTAACACAGTTGGATAAGATTTCTCCAGTGAGAAGGTACAACTACTTGGGAACTCATCTTTCTCCGTTTTTCTATAATACCAAAACGGTCACACTCCATATAGGAGTGACCTGACTCAAAAAATTTATGATGGATTTCTGTAATGTGTGTTGAGCAAATAGAGTGCATAAAAAGTTTAGAAAGATTTTTATTTTGCCAACCACATGCATCGCTATAAGCTATGACCTTGGTTATGTTTGGTGATAAGCTTTAAAAAAACTGAAAAAAAACCTTTAAGTGTCAGAATATACATTAACAACAGTTTTAAAACTTACTTTAAGTAAACATGATCCTATCTCTTGTGATCCTTGAGAGGTCACACTTTCATCCCAATCAAACATATTAGGAGTTCCTGTTGTTAGGTTTAAAATACAAAGGTTATGTCCATAATTGTCGGAGATAACAGACTTTGTTGGTTGTGAGCAGAGGTGTGGGAAGAGTCTTCTGTAAATCAAAACAAAGTGTAACAGTATCACTAACTTTGCTATTTTTAATATCTTTAGCCTTGCTGTGTACAGCATTTGTAGCCTGTCGGTGATGAAGCTGTAACTCTGATGTATACTTTTTTTTACTTCTTCATCTGTGGCGTTTGATATTAAATTTTTGTATTTATCGCATCTGTCGCAGGTGTCTGAATGGGTATAATGTAAGCGTAAGTTGAACTCTGTATTAAAAACTAATCTATAATAAGGCTCTTTAACAGATGTTACTTCTTGTACTTTACAATATTCCACATAAAGAGAGTAAGTACATTTTTCTTATGTTTAAATCTGGAGACAAGTAACGTGTATTAGGGTTTTGACTGCGTGAATAGTGACTCTTATAATCTTGTTTTTAGCTGGAGTATGGCCCCTTCTGTCAATTTCAACAAAATTGTCCCAATCTATTTTTTTACAAATAATTTTAAACTTACTGTCACTAATATCCAACGTTTTTAAGAAAAACTCTCTACAAACACGAGGATTTATTAGATATACCGCAGTGCTGTAAGACTTATTCCCACCTTCTTTCTTTTTTTTTACAATAGTTTTGGTTATGCAAGAAGCCAGAGACTGATTTTAGCAGGGCTGTGTTTAACAAATTGTAAAACTTTGAAAAAACTCCGTTAGAATACGTGACTTTCCTCTTGGACGACCACCCACTCTTTTTCGCTGTGGTATTTTAGGAAAAGGTCTCAATATTTCAGGTGTAATGGGAGTTCGAATGCGTTCTGGAGTTATAGACGAACTACTCGCAACCATATTTGAATCTATCGTCATATCAATCTGCACTTCTTCGACTATGGTAGTAGAAGTTCCGTTCAGCGGGCGATCAGTAACATAACTTGTTAAAAATTCGTGTTCCTGAAATATATTTTCATTAACGGGAAAAAGACCGGACACTTTAAAACCAGTTTGAATGTTCAATGGAGTAAAAGCCTGTGGAAATGCCTTTCCTACTAGCTCCGCCACGTCGTATAAACTGGTTGCGCTGGATGCATGAGCATCCATTCACTACAAGCAGTGTTAAAATAACATTTGAGAGGCCCAAACACATTTCTATCGAGAGACTGCATTTTGTGACTGGTGTGAAGATGAAATGTTAGTAATATAATTCAATTTTTTTGCAATAGTCAATCACTGGAATACTAACATGGCTGTCATGATTGTCCAGTGTGAGAATTACTGATTTTTCAACGGAAGGCTTAACGTGAGTTTTAAAGTGCTGTATAAACTTACAAAATATATCAGCGTTGGACCATCCGAACGGATTTGCATCTCCGATTGATCCAACTAGACAACATTTCAACATGTTAGTTTTAAAATGTACTCTAGGAAATACCATCATCGGAGAAATGTGATTCCCTATGGCATTTACAGCTGCAATTAATGTTATATTTTGACCTCGCTCGGCGCTTGTCATTTGACCTATCTGCTTGATACCCTTTGGTCCAATGATTTTGGGTGGAACATGAACTGTAGTTACACCAGTCTCATCGCAGTTCCAAATCTGTTCAGGTGAGAATTCTCCCCTTGAAAGAATATCTTTATAATTTTTGAAAAAGGTCGAAGTGTTCGTTTTGTTGAAGGCAGTGGATCGAGCTAAACTAGTGGCCTCAGGTTTCCGTAGTGATAAATCGGAATTTCGTTTTAGAAATTGCCGTAATCATTCTTTGCCCGCAATTTTTTTTTATATTCCAGGAGACTGGATATAATTTATCATTGGCTGTTGCACATTGATATGCTAAAACTCTAACCTCATTCTTTGTCAGTCCGTAATGGAGACGTGCAGCTGTGAGCAAATACCTGCTTCTTCATCATTTGAAAACACTTGTTTTGTGTTATTATTTGCTATATATTTAAATTCAGCAGCTTCTGATTTCTTAAATGCACTTGTGCCTAATTATGGTTGTTACATTATAGCGTCTTGCTGCTTCTCGCATAGAAATCTCCTTATTAATACAGTGCTTTATAGCTGCTGTTAAATTTTCTTAATTGTTTTACCAGATTTACTTCGGTGCATTTTTAAAAATCTAAAATTAACCAAAACAATTATATTAGTTCAATTAACATATTTGTGTATGTATGCATTGTACCTCAGACCAGTTGATATGTACGTCGGACGGGTCCAAGGTACACGATTAGTAGCTGACCCAAGGTACAAGACTTGTTATTTGTAACCATTTCTTCTAATATTAGGGTTATGTTACAATATCATATGAAAATTGTCATATATTACGAAAAAGGAAGTCTGACCCTACTCTGGACATGAAATATATTAAACTTACCGTTTAAAATGGGCTCGATGAACACAGATAAATATTTAATTAATAATTACTTTATCCGGCACCAAAATAAAACTTGGCATATAAATAATGCAAGTAACCAGAAGTGAAGAAACCATGCTTCAAAGGGCAATTTTGAATGAAATTTATGTCAAGTTATCTAAGTACAAATTTGCTGTAATACTTGTAAAAGATAACTTGATATAAATTGTTCTACTCATTCAAAAACGTCCCTGAAGATGGTTCATCATTATCTCGGAAACTTGCAAAAACAGAAACACAAAATAAACAAGAACAATATAATATTAATCTAGTATGTATAGCAAATAAATTACATAAATCACCAATTTAACAAACCCATGTCACTAACAAGATAAAATTTGGTTGACGTTGAATTGGTGATTCGACTATATAATTCTATCCCCTACAAAAATAAAAAAAACCAAATAAATCTATTATATTGCTACAAAATTAAATACTTATAATTAAAGTTTAACTGGGTGTTATTTCATTCGTTTTCTGCTGTTATATAAGTCAATTAACTGTTTCTCAATCTGGTTTGGATTGAAAGGAGTACTTTTACCGAGATTGATGTTGTTTAGCTTCTTTATGTAATTAAACAAAAATATTCTCGTAAAATAATCAAAACTAAAGTGTTCAATCTCATCTTTGTGCGAGCAATCATTAAAATTTAAATTAACTTTTTCTCGTATTACACTAATAATTCTCTGTTTAAGTAAATCAGCATTTATCGCTGAAGGGATATATATCGATAATAATTGATATACTGTGACGTGGAGAAATTGGCTAAACGTTGTCCCGTTGTTTACAATGGATTGTTCCCAGGGACGTTGAGCAGTTAGGGGGACAACGTCCAATAAAACACACAAATGGGGTTGAGATTGATCAGGTTTATTTCGTGCTCCCACCAGTGGAGATTTCTCTATAAAAATACAAAATACAAATAATACTAACGTCGAACAGGAGACGTTGCAAGGTTTTACTAATTAATGTATAGCACAGATGCATACAACAAATTGTTCACAAACAATAAAAAATAAACCCACGTGCTCGGGGGAACTTTTTACCAAACTGGCCAAATACAACATGTAAATATGACTAATTTACACAAATAACATAATAATAAAATATATATAAAAGAATAAATACAAACCTATAAAAATGCAGGCCCAATATGCCAGGATGCACTAATATTTTATGGAAATTCCACTGATGGACGCCTGTTGGGTCAATCAGAGGTCAACACAATAACTAGGTTGAGATATCGAAAGTAAAGTTAATAGTAAGTATAGGCAACACACCACACACCCGAGTGCATGCTGGGGAGCCGGAAAACAAAGTATTGCCACAATACATTTAACAATTTTTTTTTAAAGTAACATTATTTAAATTTTTTAACATCTGGAACATATTTCCGAAGTTCAATTAATACGTGGTGATATTCATCAGGTTTTTCCCCTTGATGGAGAATATTCTTGGAACAAATATTGCAATCTTTATTTTTTTAAAAGTTGATTTACAATAATCCCACATACCCTAACGCAGCTACTTCTACAACTGATAATTTGTCAGAAAGTATGACATCTGGTGGATTGCACCGGGAAGATACGGAGCGATCTTTTCCTAATTAATTTTCCAATAGATAATATTTTAAAGATAACCAGAGAAAAGGAGAAACATTTTTCACAAGTAGCGACTTAAAATATGGTATAAAATTTTCACATGTTGGATTTATATTTCGAGCACCATACTGCCTTATTTGGCCAAAACAAATTTCCAAAGGGTTTTGATTGAAAGCTCTTGCGGCAAAAATTGTATCCAAGAGATAATAACTTACTTCTAAGTATTATGGATCCTCTTATGGTGTGGATCCAACCTTTTAGACAAGGCGGAAACCTTCTGCCCGCAGGTTTATTTGGTACAAATTGCATCGTCTCCAAAGCCTTAATTGCATCTAACCATACTCTTAAATGAGATGACTTATCAGAAACATTTTTCCTTAATAATTTTCCAGGCGCAGTTTCAATTAAGCCACCGTTGACGCTATCGAACAACTTATCTATAAATTCTGATAAGGCGGCAGTATCCAATGCACTTTCGTCCAGTTTTGATATACCATCAGTAGACTTCATTTGAGAAATAGCGCAGTATTTTATGGCTGAAGCAACAGTTTGACTGAAAACTTATGATGCCGTAGCAACTTTCATTTTCTTAATTTTTTGTGGAATGACATGAAAATCATTTAATTTTTTCATAACTAATGTTATTTGATTTATCAATATTGTAGACTTTTATAATATGTTCCCAAGAAGCTGTTTTCTCTACATTATTTTGGGAAAATTTTAAATTTTTATTTAATAAATTATTTCTTAAACTTTTTAAGAGGTGAGGAGGGTTATATAAATGTAGCACCTCCATGGTACCTATTTCAATAATACCATTTCGTGGCTGCTTGCCCTCTCTAATGGCCTTAGCTCTTGTTTCTTCTAATAACAAGTTTACTGCACGAACATTGTTTGTTCCTTGGTCACATATGGAAGTTAGTACTTGCAAACCAGCTTTTGCAGCCTTATCTACAATTTCTTTATAAAACCGTGCAATATCTGCAGCTGACTGAGATGATTTGCAGAAAGAGAAAGCCACAGGCTGTTTCCATTTTCTAAAGATTCCTCTTAACATAAAAACAGCCACGTGATCGGCTATTTTATTATTCTTTTGGAAACCATTATCTTCAAATCCTGTCACACAATCATTTTTTGTGTCATATGCCAAATGAGGTTGCAATACCATTTCATCAAATAGAAGAACACACAATTTATCTCGGTCCTTTAGAGATTTTATCTGCTGCTCACAACTTTTAAATATGTCATCACAAATTCCTGGATTAATAGGAACTTTACTTAATAAAGCACGTAAAGTTGAAACTGATGGAAGCGAAAATAAGTTGTACAATAATTTATACATTTTAGGACTTGACTTCTATAGAACAAATGCATCCACTTTATTGTTCAGAGTATACTTTTTTCCTTTTATTCTTGCGGTGACATTTTTTAATTGACTCTCAAAAATATTTTTTGAAAAGATGTCATTGAATTTGTAAGCTTAGTGAAGCTTACGAAGTTGTGCTGCTTTACGTCTTAACTGTCTTGCCTTTTCATATAAAATAAAAGCCTTGGGACTTAAAAACTCTTTTCTTGTTGCACTAATTAAGCTAAGCAGCTTTGGACTCTTCCTTTTACCTAAAATATTAAACATGAATTAGTTTTGAATTTTATGTTAACGATTTGATGTTTCCAACTGATTTACATTACCTTTGGAAGATACTGATTTAGCACTGGAGGGTATCTCAAAACTATTGGGATCATTTGGTGGTGCATGGCTGTCCGATGAAGACAAGAATTGCAATCCTGCAGTAACAGATGAATCTCCGTTTGTAGACTGCATTGGCTTTTTATTTTTTTTTGTATCCTTTGGTTTTCGATGTCTTCAAGCTTACGTCTTCTGAAGTGATCACCTCAGCACCTTCACAGATTCTTTTTCTTCCGGTGGAAGTTTTTGGTGTTTGCTTAATTTGTTCTAAAAGCAACTCTTCGAATGTTTTTTTTCTTAGGGCTTGAAGGTGTTGATACCTCACCCACACTTACTCTGGATGTTATTGCTGGTGGATTTTCTTCCACGTTTACTTCGGATTATGTTGATGGTGCTGGTTGATTTTCGTCTACGTGTATTCTGACTATTGCTGGTATTGGGGGATTTACTTCCACCATGGTGGTTGTTACAGGTGCTACAGCTGCGATTGCTTCGTCAGTTACTATATTAGTAAATGCAGTTCTATCTGCCAGATTTTCTTTGAAATCGCACCAACGTCTATAAGCTTGAGGTTCATAATTCTCTATGGAAATTACAGCGTTACAAAATGGATATATTTCTGCTCTCTGGAATCCATGTTTGATGATTACTGGATCTAAGTTTTTCCAAATTTTGCCTGCGAAAATAGATTTTGGAAGTTTACACCGTTCTTCCTCCCATTTCATTTTTAAGGGCTGAAACACACTGAGGTCCATGGGTTGAAGGATGTGGCAGGTGTGTGGGGGAAGCTTCAGAATGTTTTCTTCTCTAGCTATTTGCGCAAGTGAAAATACAACGTGAAAATACAACATGAAAACTATGCCTATCGTAAATACGAATAACTGGTCTTTCTTGAGGTATATTTTTGAAGTAATTTTCGAAGGGTTTGGCCTCCATTCATAGGTTATTACTGCATATTCGTCATCCTTGTTTGCAAGCCATGTGTCCCACACACATTTTCCTTTAAAACCAATATGCGGGAGTAATTTTTCCCCAGCAGCGTCTGCCCCCATTAACACAGTGATGTTTTCTTTTCCTGACTCGCTTGTTGCTCTATGAGCAGCTGTTTCTCTTTGGCCAACAACTTTTATTCTGCTCGGATCTAAGCAAAAAATAGTTTCATCTATGTTGTAAATTCTTGATGGGGGAATATCTTTTACCACTTCTTTTAGCAGAGTAAAATAATCATCAATGATAAATGGATCTACACTGCTTTTTCTTGCTACTTCCACTATTTGTGGTTACTTCTGGCTTAAGTTGAATGTTTTCTTAAATCTTGTAAAGTAATGGTCGCCTGGTAGTCCATTTTTAAATGAATTCTGAATATTATTTTCCTGGACATAACGAGCCATTAGTGCCAACACTTCCTTTTTACAAAGGCCGAAGTCCCATTTTTATATGAGCTTAATGCTTTCGGCTATTCTCCGTTCTTCCTCATAAGGAATGGTGGTGAGTCTCCCCATAGTGGAGCTTTTGATACCCCTTTGACCTTTAACACGTTTAAAAAGGGTGGATTTAGGAATGTTGTAGGTCTTTGATGCTCTGTATAACGTTAATTCTTGACTTTTCACAGCTTCAATTGCAGTTTTTAGGGTTTCCTTGGAGCATTTAACAGGCTGCTTTTTCCGAACATACGTCCTTACCATGTCTAAAATAAGAAAACAAATTATCATGCGAAAGGGCAAGTGTAACCCATGCATGTTTAATCCTTCCTTATTGGCAGTAAGAAATTGAGCCACAGAAAATCCACTGCCCTACCTTGTAGTGGTGTCCTGCCCCGATGACAGGGAATGCTAGCGGCAGTTTCAAAGGAGACGGGTGGTCCACTGGTAGGATTTTAATTTAAAGTGTGACAAACTAAACTGGAGATTTTATAGGGCGCTAGTAAATTTCTTTATGCCTATTAAATTACTGTGATAGAGTAAAATTTCCAAAATCTCATGCGAGTTATTTTACAGGACGCCATAAACAAAAAACTAATTTCCTACTGTTACTTCTCAATTTATTTAGAAAGGAAAAATTCAATACAAAACAGACTAGTTACCTAGTACTCGTGTTCTTAATTAATATTCTCAATAACTTATTAATATAAATCTAATATTTCTTAATAACCCTACATACTGACGAAGTCGTAAAACCTACTCATCAAATTGTCAAAATCCTGTATACCAAACCAAAACCAATAAATAAGCAATCTGCGTAATTATCAAATCTTAAATTTAAAAAAATAGGTCCAATTACTTGAGGTCCAACGTTTTACGTTAACAATACAATAGAATAAACAGAAATAAAATACGCTACAATACCAGGTCTCTCCCTCCGGAGTACACAAAACATCAACCGTTACCAGCCAGATAGACGGCTCGTACTGTTCTTGCTGTCGAAGACGTAGAAGAGGGAAGTCTCTGGAAGATGCACCGCAGCTGGAAGGATCCCAGGCTTCCTTCTTTCTTCGTCCCGCAATGGAACACCTTGTAATCTCGGAGACTACGAAGGATGCAGAAGCCACCACAGGATGTACAGCTCTCTATTCAGCAATGGGAAGTCCCGTACCAAGTGAAAAGCCAACGAAGGAGGCGAAATCTCAGCAACCAGGAACGCTCTTGTGCTACGACGGGACGTCTCGCTTAGACCAGATGGTAACTAAGAAGGCGAACTTCAGCAACAGGACGAACAGTTCTCTGTCCAGGGATGGGACGCTTCGTGCACTCCAGAAGCTGATACTGTTACTACAATGGTGGAGTGAACGACTGCTTTCTCTCTCTCTACCCTGATTACCCCTGATTGTGTGCTTCCACATAAAGGTGGTAAAGATACATCCAAGACAATACGTAGCCTGGCAAGGACACCCTCAGTTTTAAGAGGGTGTCTCAATATAATCCCAACAATAATCCAACAATAAAATCCGTTGTAATCCAACGATATAATCCAACAATCGGCTCCAACAGCAACAGGTGGCGTGTTTTCAAATCCTGCAACGCAGGTCTTTCTCACAATATTACTACCGCTCACGGTATAAAACACCACAAATGAATCGAAGAATACGGAAATATCCACGAATAAATAAATCCCCGAAGGATGATTACTGATAAATCTTATTATTATTCGCAAACCATCACACCACACGTGAAATTTTTGGAAGCCACAAGATGTCTGACCGGAAGACCTAGTATGACACGAAGTTGGGAAAAATTAAAATCAATACTCTCTCACGATTGGTCGGAATTGTCACTGAACTCTCAGTACTGCCAACCTATGAACACAATACGCTAGACCAGAGAAACCAACAGATAGCCTAAGCAGAACTACTCCGATACGATGAGTGTACAATTGAAAACTGCTGTAAACAGGTTGTCGTATTCTGTGGAGTTAAGTATTTTATAACCATAACAATAAACATCTGGACAATGAAACCAACAAACAACATTATCGATTGTGTCTCCGGCGGTGAAGATGTGGAATGGATTAATAGACGTTGAGGAACCCCACAAATTTACAGGTAAGTTACCTATCCTAATCAATAAACTAATTTAATATATTATATTCTTTACAGGATGTAGTAGATTTTACCGGCCAGTTATGCAGAGTCATCTAATATCGAGCAAATACATACATTAATAAACTGTTTTAAATCTACTTATTGCTAAATGTTATTTTATGTCGAGAAGCAAAAATAAATCGTTACAATCTGAAAATATTGAGATTTGTTTACTCATAATACATTAATATTTTAATTAGATTCAGTTGAAGACATAAATATTCCCTAATCAACAATATTGCTTTCACCACATTGAAAGGACCCCGAAGAATCCTTATAGAAATTGGTTTTCGGTCAAACTTGTAACTTTGAGAATCAAGTATTGCTGAAAAACTCATTGTCCCGAGATATTTACCTATGAAGATGGATTTTTTTATTGGATGGAAAAACAAAATAGTGTTTATTTTAACAGGGCATCCCAAGGAAAAGGAGCCAACCTCAATAACTCTGTATAATTTTTTCAGCCAAATTCCATGGACAGGTTGATTTTTATTTGAAAGGGGACACATTTTAAAAGTATTGCTACTTGTAGGATAGGGAAAAGAAAAGCAAATAATTTTTGTATACCTATGTAAGTAGATATTTTTCCGAATAACTGCATAATATGTAATGTATATTTTAAAACAAATATACTTTTCTTCATATTGTAAAAATATACAAAAATATCTCACCATATTGATACAACATCTAATTTATATTTATTCAAGTATATTGCATTTTGTATATTCACTTAACATTTAAACAATTCCTGGAAACAAAAAAAAAACATGAGCACATTGATATTGTCACGGAATTTGCCCCACTCACACCCAAACCGACGACTGTGGTATCGCGAAATGCTAAGATTGCCCCGATCGCCCCTACACGTTTTTGTTAAACAAACAAAAAGCCGTGGATCGAGACGGGACTAGAAAATTTGAGAAACGACGAGAAGCGTTCGAGTCGTTCGAGAGATGCTAGAAAATAGATCTAGAAATGCTAGAATATACCTGGAATATTCGTTGGGTCTATAAAAGAAAAATAAACGGCCGATTAAGTTAGTCTTGTATAAGTCTTGTATTACAGTCTGAATTGAAGTGTTTAGTTGGAGATATCAAAGTGATTTAGATAGCGATTAATTAAATAAGTGTTTAGTTGAGTTCTAATTAGTGTTCAGTAGTGTACTGAGTATAGTTAATAAAGAAGTAATTAATTAACAGATTGTTTTTCTGGAAGTAAGAAAAAGACGGGTTAGGAAATCCGTGACAATATGCATAAACCACCCGTGTTACATGTTACAAAGTATAAATCTCATCTACCTACAAACTATAATGATCTATAATGATTTTTTAAATGAACTAAGAGATTTACAAAATAGATCAGAAGGACAGTCATTGTATTTACGCTGTAGAAGACAAAGTGGACTATTAAATCCATAATTAGCTGAATGGAGCCTAATGTAAAATAATGGTCCGACTCTATTTGTTTGTGGCTCAACATTAAATGATAATTGTGACAATAATTCTGAACAATTGACATACCTACCCAGTAATTAATTTAAAAACAAACAACATATCAGCGTCATGTCTACGTTTTTAAAGTGGTAGTAAGTTTGAAATGTCAGGGATACTTTCATAGTTAACTACATCTCGCGTAAATCCGGAAATGTAAGGATAATAATTTTAAAAATTCTTATACTCTCTCCAAAATATCTATGTCACAATGATAAAAGGAACACCATACCACAGAGGAGTATTCAAGATTGGACCTTACAAATAAATAAAAAAATCTTACGCTACTGAGAGGTTCTCACTATTCCTAATAAAAAAACCGATTCCTAAAACTAATTTTCCCTAAATGATTTTTAAATGTTAATTTACTATCTATTCTCTTCATTGATTTTATAATTATGAAGAATATATATATATATAGTGGCATAAAATCCTATATTGAAAAATGTTTGCTACATACTTTCATGTTTTCTTATCGGTTTTACGTTTTACGATTTTCAGTTTAGAGAGTGTCGGGTCTATGGGAAATGTATGCAGGGAACACCATAAATTTTTCGAGACTTTTTGTAAATATTCTTGCGTTGTTTTACATTTTTGTACATTTTTTTATAACTAAATATCAATAACGTTTGTAAACAAAAATATATATAGAAAATTTACACTACACCTATCCATATAAAACCGATTTGTTGAACAAGCATGCCCGGCTTATTACAAATTATACAATTTTCAAACTGTTCTGGTACCATTCATGCAGAAAACAAATTATAGAAAAACATTTAAAAACACAAAACTTCACGCTTCTATTATTCAAGTAATTTGTTGTTCATTGTTACAACAGTTCCGAAATCTATCAATATATACTCAATTTCTCTCGCATCACTGAGCACATGACCAACTCTCACAATTTGCTGTCTATTTGAAAGATAACTCTGTAGTAGTTTTAAACAGACGCTTCGTATGCCAATGTCTTCCAGCGACTGCAAGAGAAAGCCTTTGACAAATCTATAAATATATACACAAACACTGCTCACCTTCATTGAGAGATTCAATTATTTTTGAAGTTAAGGCAATGACGGCATCTTGTGTGGATGTTTTTTCTCTAAACCCAAATTGTTGCTTAGAGAGTATCTTATACTTATCCAAGTATGAAATAAGTCACTGTTTAATTAATTTCTCAAATACCTTGGAAATGTGAGTAATTAAAGATATTGGGCGATAATTGCTAATATTAGTCACATCACCTTTTTTGTATAGCGGGATAACGACCGAACTTTTAAAGGATGATGGGAATATGGAATGTTCTACACATTTATTCAATACATATGTTAAAGGTGGTATGATATAATCAGATATTTGTTTAATTATTTTTGCTTTTATGTTGTCAACCCCAACCGCTTTTCCATTTTTTTAAATCAAATGTACTATTCCTTACTTCAATCGCTTCAATGGGGGTAAACGAAAAGGAATTAGCAGTAGAATTTCTGTTAACTGTAAAATTGTCGTCTTTTTTAATTTTATTAGCTAATTTTCTGCCTATCTCGCTAAAACCCTTGTTGAACGCATTTGCAATATCTAACTTTTCTACTAATAATTCATCAGTGTCAGCACTTTTAATACAATCAATATCTAGTTGATGTTTTTTTGTTTTACAAATTTGTTGTACAACATTCCAAAGACTTTTTGTATCTTTATAGTTATCATTAATTTGTTTCAGGTAGTGAGTGGTTTTGGCTTTTTTTTATTAAAAAAGTGAGTTTGCTCCGATATTTTTTATAATTGTTTTTTATATCGACGTTATCCGGATGTTTTTGTACCTCAGCATACATTTTATTTTTTGTATTAATAGATTTTACCAACGCATTAGGTGCCCAGGGAGCTATTTTATCGCGTTTTCTGCTAATATGTCTCTTCTCTGTACATTGGTTTAATTTATCTGTAATGATGTTAATAAATTCAGTTCCAGTGGATGTTTGGAAATAATTTATTTATTTTGTTATTATTAATAAAGCTTGTCTACCTATGAGTAATATTTTGTTTTTTAAGTTTGACCTCATCTAATACTATTTGTAATATTGACGTATAGCGATCTGTTATGTTGGATTTTAGAACTATCCGAATAATATTTTCAAAATTTCTAATAAACGAAATGTTCGTTACTTGTTTTCGGTAGAAGCCTTTAGCGACAGAATTAGACTTTCAGCTATCATATATATTTTTATACTCAAGAGATCTTGAAAATTGCCGAAAACAGAGGCCAGTATTCGCATTTGGATTACGCAGTTTAAGTAGTCGTTTTGACACATTGTCAGTATTATATCAAAGAAAGATGTTTGACATATTTCCTTACCAGTTCTACTAAATTCAAGCCATCAATATTTCCAGATGTTACAAAAAGCTCTCTAGACACTTTGTTTTGGTATTAGGTACCATTACTTGGAAGCATAGTCCTTCATCTTTCACATGTACTAACAGACTTGTAACATGTGCCTGCCAAACCGTTAATGAAAACTTTTTTCTTCAAAAACATTTTTGTAATACATATAGCTACTACTTCATGAGTAGAAATTCATCGTCCGCATTCATTAAAAATCTGGATATTTCCTTCTCTGTTAATACCTTAGACTGTTTAGGTCTGTATCCTTCTGATTTTCGCTTCAGGAATGCAATACAATGTAAGTATTTTTTGAAATCAATATTTTTGTTGAGTGAAACTTCTGTTATTATCAATGAGCAATAGCACCAAAGAGATGACGGCTTCTGTGTTTTACTTAGTACGTTGAAATATACTAATAATCCTTTCTGGGTAGTTATATTACCACTTATCTTTTTTCTCTACACTATTTCTCATAGCAGCCAAATGATTATTGGTATTTCTTCTATGATTTCTCTGGCACAAAATTGGAATCAACACTGGAAGCTTCATTCTCAATATCTGATAGCTAATTTTCGCTTGAACTTATACTTTTACAATAATTACGACATATAATTTAATGACAGCTATATTTATGCACGTTGCTAGGCTAAGTTCTTCTTAATAGAAGATTTTTATATTAAGTCATCCTATAATTTTCAATATTCAATACATGATCTGCTATCGCCTTGCACTCTGGTCGGTTCGCTAATTGTAGACCTATAACCGAATTCATTAAGTATATTTAAGTATTCAGAAGTATGTATGAACGACTCTTAAAAAAGAATCGTGGGAGTCGATTCTTTATTTGGAAGGTGTATTAGTTCAATATTTAAGAAGCAACTCGTTGAATTTAATGATAATTTCGATTTATATGCACTGAGAACGTGTAGTGTGCATTAACATAACGCAAAGTTCGATGCGAGTGCTATTAAATTTTACCCGGAATACTCCGAGCCTGCGACTAAAGCCCTGTTCGTTAGATGCTACTCCTAGCAGCTCCAATAGATATTAGATAAAAAAGAGTAAGGAGCAGTAACGTCACAGAGCCATTAGGTTATATAAAGTAGAGCAGTCAGATCTTGGAGTAATTTGCTTGTGTTCGTTATTTGTTGTGGTATAAATATCAAATAAATGGTTACATAGACGACCATCCATGAATAAACCAAACTTATTAGGTTTTTGCGGAAAAACTAATGGAAGAAGAATACGGATTGGAAAATGTATCCACATGTTTAGACGAAGATTGTGAACATGTCATAAACATTTTGTCATGTACCTTAAGTAATAGGCAGTGCATTCCAAATTATTTCGATGTAAGTGTCTTTCGTGTAGTACTTTTTTATTCTAGTACACTAATAATAAGTATATGTCTTTAAAAGAATAAGTATAAAAATATATAAAATATATAAAAATACAAATATATAAAAGTATATTTGTAGGTTGTTCGTGGTTATAACGATGAAGAATTTATCACTCATTTTAGAATAAGTAAGGACAAATTTGAAGTGCTATGTACCCATTACTATAATTCAGAGATTTATCAGGCCTTAATGCCGTGTAAGTAGGCATATTGAATTTTGCTAGTAATAAAAAAATAATTTTTTGTTAACTGAAACATATTTACAGCGTCTAGAAAACTTGAAATGAAATGAAAAAAAATCAGTTCTGTTATTTTTATGGTTTGCTGGACATAGAACTTCCTTTAGAGATGTTGCTGATATGTTTAGACTTATCTTTAAGTTCTGTAGGCAAGGGAAAATACTGGATTCAGTCGTCAAATAACGAGCAACAAGATCAAACTGCAACATATTTTTTTGAAAAGAAAAAGTTTCCCAACATTATAGGTTCATATTACTTTACCTGAAAATTATCTGCTTTTAGTTCAAACATCTTATTTTTAGAATTAAAATAATGTATCAGTAAAAACCCTATTTAGGATTAATAGGATGTCACATTAAAATTGATAGACCGAGAAATGGAGCGGCGGAGTACTTCAATCGAAAAGATTTCTATTCACTGAATGTCCCAGGTGTCTGTGACGAAAACAAAAAATTTATCGACATTTTTATAGGTTACCCTGGATCTGTTCACCATGCTAGAATTTTTGAGAATTCTACATTATACTCAAAACTATACAATTTTTGTCAAAATGGTTAGTACTCTTAATCATAATATAAAATATTTAAAAAATAATAAAAAAATAATTATATATAAAAAGTTTTTTTTAGATAAATATTTATTAGGGGATAGTGCATATCCGCACAGTACAACTTTAATTGTGCCATATAAAGACAACATTTGACAAATGTTCAAAAAACATTTAATAAAATGTTATCAAGTTGTCGCGTATCTATAGAACATACATTTGGTTTATTAAACGCTCGTTTCCCCCAATTACAACATGTCAGATTAAAAGGGTGTTTGGTTTAATGAACTGTAATATTTGTAAACTTATTTATTTTTTATTATACACTTGAATACATAAACTAGACTAGAACTAGTACATCAAAATAAAGAATATCTCTCAATGTGTATAACTAACTCGTTAGACCGCTGTCTACGTGTCACTGCCGCATTTTTCGACCAGCGCACTTTAGCACTCCTTCCACAAAGCTGCGACGGCGGCACGAATTCCTGTCTCTCGGATTGAACATTCACGTGAATATACACTGGCCGGAACATGCCCCCCGCCTTGAAAGGGCTGCACTTTCAATCGTCTGTAGGAAGAGGACACATTTGAGGAAAACTTCGTTTGATTATGCCTGAAGACGTTTGAATGGAAGCAACTCGAGAAATGCCATCCGCACCACAATGCAACTGTTTTACTCGGCCAAGACGCCATTCGCTAGGCAAAGTTTGATCATTTTTTATTACAACTAGCATCCCTTCTAATAACTGCCCTTTATCCCAGTAAGCAAAGAAATATTTAAAAAATGTTTAATTGATGCTTTTCCCTAACATGTTAACGTTTCCATTTAAGTTGAAATAATGTTAAATTCATTATGAATTTGAACAAACTTTGCACCCCCTATGCCATGTTTATAAAATGTTAATAATTTGCTAAAATAACATTAATATTAATATCAAGTAAACGTTTTAAAAATATTACATCAATATCAGTCAAAATGTTCACGTAATGTAAAATAAATGTTAAATCAATATTCTAAATCGATGTTGAAAATAACAATGTGACATTTCATTTAACATTCAATAAACGTTATTTTGCTCTACTATCTTCACATTTATTTAACATGGTTGAACAACTTTCAGACTGGTTGCCGCGTTGTCGATTTTGGCTGCTCAACGTTTTAAGAAACATTGACTCTCTTCAGAAGTAATCCTAAAGAGTGATGTCTCTCGAAACATTAAGTAGCAGCCAAAATCGACAACATGGCAACCAGCCTGAAAATTGACAACTACTACAAATATTTACAAACAAAATAATTTTTTTATTACATAACAAAAATGTAACAGATGAAAAAAATTAACCATTTTAAAATGTCGTATCCATTAAATAACAATGATTTTCATTGTTTCAAAAAGATTAAGTAGTATGAAATACTAACAAATGTTTAAAAATTACATATATCTATTATATGAAATCGACAATTAAAATTTGATTATGATTAATCTTTTTTGTTACACTACATGTTTATCTTTCTAAAGAAAATATGTCGAAATTCAATTAAATTGGTGAAGTATTATAGACCTTAAAGTAGATTAAATTAATCTTCCACTGAGAAAACTTAATTTTTGTCTATTTTTAAGGGAAAAGGCATTTTTTTATTCTTCTGAAACTCCATTATTTATAGTACAATACCATGTAGATACTTTGTAGATAAATAAAAATCTATTTAAAAAGTAAACTAAATATATTTTAAACATTTTTATTAATCTACATATGAAATAGGCATATAATAGGAATATAAGTCTTCGTTCTTCATTCAATCTGGAACAAAAAACAATATTTCATTTTGTTATATGACAATAGGCATAAAATACATACAATAATCTTTGTTTGATCCTGCCATTGAAATATCCTGTTTTTTTTTACTTAGAAAAAAGGCTTGAAAGTTTCTCGTTTAGTCTCTTAGTTATCTCTATGGAGAAGAGTGAGGTAATAATATTTTAGTCACGTATCTACATGCTTCTTTGAGACGGGTTTCCTTAGACACACATTTTTGAGGTGACTGCAGCACTTACAATTTTGTTGACAATTAACTAATGCATGTTTATCTCCGATGTTACAATTCTGAATACTTTTGAAGATTTTAAGAGCAGGATCATACAAAACAGTATACAGTACTCGTGAAGAAAAGAATTTCGCCACTTGTGTGTCTTTGTACACGTGGCTTTGCCTCGGGTGCAAAACTGGCCATCTCGTAGCAAAATTCTTATTTAATTATTTATTTTTATTATTAATTACAAAGCCATGTCGATTCAATCAATTACATAACAAATGTTAATTTTAGATTTACTTACTTTTTAGACACATAATAACATGTGTGTCACTAATTTTAAAATTCCTGCTACTTCATTTTTGAAAATTTTTGTTAGAGATCTTTTAACAAAATCCTTTTCATTTTTTCCTCCAGTTAATACAATTTTGTTAGTCTGAAATAAATATATAATACAGATACAGGGTGTTCCAAAAAACATTCCCCAGCAGCCGATCATATACAGCCAAAAATAAGTCAAACGTCATCTATACAAAAATTTTAAAGAACGACGTCTAAGAAAGTTACTACCTCAGTAAGAATGAAAAATAAGTGTCCTTAACCAGTGGCATTTGGAATAACTCAGTGATTAAGGACACTTATTTTTCATTTTTAAAAAGGCTGTAACTTCTCGAAATTTTTGTATATACTCGAGTCAAGAATTCAGACGTCTTACGTCACGGCTGACGTTACACATTTGTTTTTATTGTCAACGTAATTTTCGATATTTGGTGGCTTTAAAAACAATCATTTTTTGCAATTTAGGGCAATATATAATGTAAACTTTTAGTGTAGTATATAGTTTTATTAATATCAGTTGCAGTTTCTTAAATATTTTGATGAAAATGTAATGAATTATTCATTTGTTCGTATGACGTAAGTCGTCTGAATTCTTGTCGCGAGTATAGATGATTTTCGACTTATCTTTGGCTCTATTGTATATGCCCCACCACTGGGAAATGTTTTTGGGACACCCTGTATAGGTATCCTAATAAAATATTGTTTAAACTTCTATATTTACCAGTTGCTGAAATGCCTCTTCGTCAAAACAGGTAAGCAAAATATGTAACCATATACATTATCAAACTTAAAACTTGAGAAGGCAAAATGGCGATAAACGTTAAGATTTCTTAAAGAGAGTTTAGTATTAGTAATATTAGGATTGTTGGGTAAACGTATATCATCTACCGCCATTTCGCCATGACATGACATCATCATACACTGACACAACATACACAAAGACACAAACCACAACCACAGGCCACTGATACTCAAATGTAGATATCACGGTGCTTTCCTACGAAACACGGGCTTTATTATACGATAAGGCAACTCGTTCTAGGTGCATCCATTAGAAAGAAACTCAGAAGTCGTTGATAACCAACAGCTTATGTGCACGCGTTCCCGAAAATTGATACGAAACCTTGTACTGCTACTAATGTAAAAAAGCCTTACTACCAATAAACGTTCGACAAATGTTAAATAATTGTTCTTCGTAATGTTTAGAATTATGGGATTTGAACATTATATTTCATAAATAATAAACGTTCCTTAGATGTTATTTAAATAATATCAACAAAACCTTGTTGACAAACATTAAATAGATAGTTTCTAATAAACATTAATGTAATATTTATTAAACATTTATGTCTTGTTATATTTTATTTTAATTAAAACGTTGAATTGTAATGTTTGTTGGGTGTTATATACAACGTTAACTTAAAAACGTTACAAAACTGACATAAATAAAATGTTTCAAAATGTTAAATTGATGTTCCTTGTTTACTGGGATTGGACTTCCACTTTTGTCGCTGCTGCAGTTGAGATATATAATCTTGTTTCCACCGCTTCCAGAAATGTTGGCAAAGACGCTGGACTAATTGGAATCTGGATAATCGGTTGAGATTGACCTCGAACAAATCTTCATCTGGTACGGCTATTAATGGTCTTCTAATGAGGAAGTGAGCCGGGGTTATTGGGTTCAAATCATTAGGATCAGAGGACAAAGGACCAAGCGGTCGAGAGTTCAATATGGCCTCAATTTGGGTTAAAGCTGTAGTAAATTCCTCGAATGTTAGATGTGCATTAGCAAGAACACGTCGAAGATGATACTTTACGCTCTTTACTCCCGATTCCCAAAGACCTCCCATATGGGAAGAATAAGGCGGTATAAACTGCCAGGTAATATATTGGTCTGCTGCCATGGATTTAAAAGCATTTCTACTGGATTTTAAAAAATGTTTAAGCTCTCGGTCGGCTCCTATAAAATTTGACCCATTATCTGACACAATTTTAAAAGGTTTACCACGCCTGGATACAAAGCGCCTCAAGGCTTGCAATAATGACTTAGTTGATAAGCTTTCTACAAGCTCGAGATGTAGTATTTTTCTAATTTAACATCCCGACCCCTTTTTAAAGTTCTTCGGATAAAAAACGGACCTGCATAGTCGATCCCGGTTACGTGAAAGGGTGGAGACTACACTATCTCGCGGTAAATCTCCCATGATAGGTTGAATAGATTTTGGACCATAGCGAAAACATCGCATGCATTTCTTTACCGTTTAACGGGCTAAATTTCTGCCTCGCAGTGGCCCATAATCGTTCCGTATAGAAGATAATAAACCTTGTGGACCAACATGAAACAACCAAACGTGCTCATATTCAAAAAGCAATTTAGTAAATTGGTGGTTAGCATGCAGTAAAATAGGATGCTTCTTGTTGGTGGAAAACTCTGAAAGCTTTAGTCGACCACCTACTCGCAGAATGTTGTCTTGATCTAAATAAGGAGTAAGAGAAAATATTTTGTCTTTTACGTTTAAATGTTGATCTTTCTGCATTTTCTCAATTTCTTTAAAGAATGACTGAGCTTGACTCGCGATTATTAAGCGTTTTTTCGCATTAGCTAACTCTTCTCTAGTTAGTGAACCCGTTTCTCGCAGGGATATGGATAATAAACAATTTGATTTAAACCTGATAATATAAGCAGTTACACGTATCAAACGAGAGTAATTAGAAAATCTCTCAAAGGGAAAAACATTATCGATATTTACCAGCAGTACCACAACAGGCGCTGATTTGATTTCTGGCAAGTCATCAATTTTACATTCTAACATCGGCCACTCCGATGCAGGAAACTTTAACCAATACGGACCACGCCACCAGGAGGTACTACTTAAAATTTCACTGAGATACAATCCTCGGGATACTTGATCTACAGGATTATCGTAACTAGGAACGTATCGCCAAAGGTAAGTATTTATTAAATTTCCGCAACGCGGTTCGCGATAAAGATTTTTAACTGACTTGGACATGTTCTAATCCACGCTAAGGTTATGGAAGAGTCAGACCAAAATACATATTTGTCGAATTGAATAGACATGGATTTAATTACTTTGTCTGCTAGGTGGGACAATAATAGCGCTGCGCATAACTCTAGTCGAGGTATACTAACGGTTTTGATTGGAGCAACCTTTGACTTGGCGCATAAAAGACGTACGTGAATACCACCACTTGAGTCAACACTGTGCAAAAATAGACGGGCCCCATATGCTTGCTCGGACGCGAACCCATGCAACTCGATTTCTTTTACATTTTCACAAATAACATGACGTTTCACAGATAACTCGTTTAGTCTTGAAAATTCATTGGTAAACCTTTTCCATTGAGCAGTTATAGAGTTGGGAAGTGGATCGTCCCAAGATAACTTCTCCGACCACAAGGTCTGTAATAAGATTTTAGCTATTATTATAACTGGACTAAGTAAGCCTAACGGATCATAAATTCTCGCTGTGAGAGACAAAACAGATCTCTTTGTGCATTTTTGATCGACATGAACATTTTCAATATTGTAAAATAATTTATCGTCTCGCCATGCTCAACTTAATCCTAGAGCTCTCGTACTTTCATTTGAAGCAAAATCTAAAAATTCGTGAGCTATCCCCGTTTTCTCGACGCCTTTTAGTGTCTCTAAATTGTTGGAGCACCACTTTGGTAGTTCGAAACAACCACCTTTGAGTACTTCGCACACTTCGTGACAAATGTATTGGGCATGCTCTATTGTTTCAGCTCCGGTGAGCATGTCGTCAACGTAGACATCACGACCAATTACATTTGCAACGATAGGTTTGTTTTCTGCGCATTCGTTGGCTAGCTCAAATAAATAGCGAATAGCCAAATAGCTTGAACTCGCCTGACCGTACGTAACGGTATTTAACGTATACGTTTTGAGCTCCTCGTTTGAGCATGACTTCCAGAAAATTTTCTGTAAATTCCTTTGACTAGGTTCTACAAGAATTTGTCTATACATTTTCGAGTAATCTGCAGATATGACATATTTATGTTGCCTAAATCTCAGAATTATTGATATCAAATCCTATTGTAATACAGGCCCTACTAGCTGTATGTCGTTCAGTGAAAGCTCGTTTGAACTAGGAAAACTAGCATTGAATACTACGCGAAGTTTTGTGGTAGAACTATTCTCACGCAGTACACCATGGTGTGGCATGTAATACTACGCGCATAACTCGTTATTCTTTTGCTCGCTAGGTGATATATGATTTAAAACTTCGTACTCTCGCATGAAATTCACGTATAACTCTTGTAATTTCGGTGTTCTTTTGTAACCTTTGTTCTGTACTGCAAAACATTTTCTGCGCCTGTACGTGAGACTCGCCTAAACTTTCCGCGGAGCGTTTTAGCGGTAATGTGACTATAAATCGTCCGTCTTTATCTCTGCGCGTTGTTTCGGCAAAGATTTTCTCGCATTCCGCCTCATCTTGAGACAACGGTTTTACGACGCTATATTCTTCCAACTCCCAAAATTTGGATAACGCGTTGAGCAATTCTTGGTTCGTACTTAGATTACAAGAGATATTACATTTCTGTGCGCAAATACCTCCTACTTGTCCTGACACTACCCATCCTAATTCCGTTTCTTGGAGTATTGGGAGGTACTTACCAAGCGCTTTTGTATTAGACTTTAGTAAGGTCCAGAAAAGTTCTGCCCCAATTAACAAATCAATGTACCCTGGACTCTTGAAGTCTGGATCTGCTAATTTTAATCCAGAAGGTATATCTAACGAATTTATATCTAGTTTAAAACCTGGCGTTAAACCGGTAATCTCTGGTAAAATAAAGCAAGTGATCGAAGCATTAAAATTGCTACACAACGAATTTATTTATACTTCGCATTTATTTGTAATTCTTGATGTACAGTTTGATATTCCTGAAACATTTAAGCTCGTCTTAATTTTGTCTAAATTTAGTTTGTCACATAATTTACTAGTAATAAAGCATGATTGTGAACCGGAGTCGAGTATCGCGCAAACTACGTGTGACTTTCCTGTCTTGTCCAAAACACCGATGCATGCTGTGGGCAACAGAATGTTTCGCGATCCTAGCTGTCCTACCCTACTACTACTTAGAGCGGCAGTTTGCTCAGAATTTCGCGCTGGTTTTTGTTTTGTATTATCTTCGCGTTGCTCGCAATGCAGCATTGTATTGTGCCATGATTTGCACTTTAAACAAGGACCCATTTTGCATTTTCTTGTAACATGGTTATCGCGCAGACAATTTAAGCACAATTTTGATTCTTTTATTTTATTTTTACTGTACCTAACTATTACTAATCTCTACTTACAATCCACTTTCAACTAATATCTGTCGATCACTTTTTTCTATTTTAGAATCCGGAACCAAGGTTGGTAAAACACTTTTCTTTTTTAATAATATTTCTGATAGTTCCCTAAAACAAATATATTCATATGTTGTACTCTCTCAATTTTGTATATTAACAGAGCCGCTTACCGTGGATGTATTCGAATGAACAGATACGTTATCTTCATTTCTTGGCTCACATTTAATCAAAATATTTTTTGCCGTGGATGTTATTTTAAAATAAGCCTCATTAAACTTTGAACGCTTTGTATACTGTTCATCTAGCTTTGCCTCCTCGATGTTGGCTTCAATTTCATTTTGAATCACACTGAATTGATTATAAACAATTTCGATATGTGAAAGTCTATCTCGTAACTGAATTACGTCTGTATCACCTAAACTCTGCTCTGCTTTTTTAGCATCTACAAATTTTGAAAAGCTTGTAAGTGAAGCTTTTAATGATCCTCTCTTTCTCACTAGTTGTTCGGTCATTTTACCCAAATATTCTTTATGTAAGAAATATTTAACCTAGTGCAAAATGCCTAATATTTGACTGTCGATAGCCTAATTAATGAGGAAACTAAACAAGGAACGGCTCACCTCTTTACTAGCCACAGGTCGCTGTGTTGTCCTCTGGAACCGTCTGCGTAAGATGGCTACTTTCTGCCTGGCACCTGTTACACGCCGTTCTCTTTCTCGCTGATGAATTATCTCGGCTCGTTTGGACCACTTTATGTTTAGTTTAATGAACTGTAATATTTGCAAACTCATTTATTTTTTATTATACACTTGAATACATAAACTAGACTAGAACTAGTACATCAAAATAAAGAATATCTCTCAATGTGTGTAACTAACTCGTTAGACCGCTGTCTACGTGTCACTGCTGCACTTTTCGATCTGCGCACTTTAGCACTCCTTCCACAAAGCTGCGACGGCGGCACGAATTCCTGTCTCTCGGATTGAACATTCGCGTGAATATACACTGGCCGGAAAAAAGGACATAAAAAAATTTGTCACTTTCTTAGAGCTTGCATGGCTTTACACAATTTTGCTCAAGAGGGCGATTTGGTATATTTGGAGTTAGATACACTTGAGGAAAATGTACGGCATGCTGCTGAAGAATGGCAAGAAGACAATGAGGCTGGAATTATTTTAAGAAATCAAATTTGTGCTGAATTTTCTGGGAATTAGATAAATGATATGTTTCAATAAATATTTTTGAAAGAAAAAATAGTTTTAATTTCTACACAAGATAGAAAAAAATCATAAAATAAACTTTAAATATAAATATAACATATTAAGCAAGTATCAACATCGTATACAACAAGACTAATGTGAGATCAAAATAAATTAAGATCATCCTAATCTTTCAATAAGTTCCTGTAATAATTTATTCCTCCGTATAGTTTCATTCAGTTTTTCAAGTATTCTTTCCCTTTGTTCATAATTTTTTTGCTCAATTTCAATTTGTTTTTGGCACCTTTCTTCCATAACCACCCTCAATTTCTGAACCTCGGTTCTGACATTTCGTTTTTTCTGTCGTCTTTGGATTCCAGATAAGATGCCTGATTCTGTTATATTTAACTGTCGTCTTGGAGTTTCTGCAGAGGTATTTTGCCCTTATACATCCAACAGATTCTGTTGTGCAACAGGAGAAGTTCTACTGTTTAATATATCAGCCTCTTCATATGTAAATGGGGTGCTCTCTTTCACACCAAATGATGTGCTAGATTGTACATTAACGCAGTGCCTAAAACAATAACAAGGATTTTAATCAACCAGAATATAATTTGTAATATTATTAGGAATATTTCAAACAGAACCTAGGACATACAGATACAATGAAGATTTTTGTAATTGAAAAAGTGAGAGTTACCAGTTATTTGGAAAATATCCAATTATTTTATCATATAGCTTACTGTAATTTTTACTGTACCTAACTATTACTAATCTCTACTTACAATCCACTTTCAGCTAATATCTGTCGATCACTTTTTTCTATTTTAGAATCCGGAACCAAGGTTGGTAAAACACTTTTTTTTTAATAATGTTTCTGATAGTTCCCTAAAACAAATATATTTATATGTTGTACTCTCTCAGTATATCCATACTTATTTATTTCTGCCTGTATGGCTAACCACATTTTCTTCATTGTTTTAATTTTTCTTTCAATTACTAATGTCTTCTTTGAATCTATTAAAAGCTTTGTTGGCTTTTCTGGCCATTCTGCTCTTCCCAGATCCGTATTTTCTTCTTGCCTCTGTCCAAAATCTTCATCTAAGAGTTCATTATCTAGCAATTCTTCCATTTGTTCTGGTAGGTGAAGACTAAATGTGTATTTTCATCAACTTTAATAATTGCTCCCTCTATAATTTCAATCGAACCGACTTGAATCCTGTATTCGACACCATTTTAAAATTAAAGAATTCTTAAGTACAATCGCTTTCAATATTAATGACACACTTTACGACGAATGTTGCTACTTATTTCGAACTTCTGACGTATTGATAATGAAATCTACTTTCAACATTCAACATTAGTACTTAGTTGTTCCATTTGTCAATAGAAATCCAATGAAATTTCTACTCAGAACTTCCAGTTGTTTAAAAACTGATTGAGTTATTATTGTAAACGATAGTACATCTTTAAAATCATCTTGTGTGCATCAATTAACTGAATTCTTGTTTATAATCTTACCTTCTGCCTTTACCAAGTAACTGCCATCCTTCACGTCATACACTTCTCCATGAATCTCAGTCATTGTTTATATAAAAAAGATGTGTACCGGCACAAAACATATAATACATGTACCGGCATACGTCTAACCTATAAAATACAATCAGCTGACTGCTCCAGTTGTTCTACTCCCTTTGCTCCAGCAGATATGAGAGAGTACCCAGAGCCATGATCTTATTGATCGGATTAAAATACTCCTATATAACGAACAATTTAGATTTTGCGGTCAGCTTCAACGAACGCCGATGAAATACTCCGATTGAGTTGGAGTACGTCAAGCAGACACAACGAGCAGGGCTTAAATCGAATAAGCATCAGATTTTAGTGCACGCTTCATAACCTCATCATTTGATAAGACGTAACCAAAATTAAAAAAATTTATGGATTTATTTGTCAATAAAGCACAAATTGATTATAAACTACCATAAAAATCCAATAAGGTGCTTTTCAGCTATTATAATTTTTTTCTAAATTTGTTTTTTGGGTAAAATACTATTTATTTTAAATCGTCAATTAAACACTAGTTTAGCTGCTTAATCATTTTGTTTTAACTAAAAAAAAACAACAACAAGCAGTAATTAAATAAGTCTAATTATTTATTTACTACCCCAAAGTAATAATTTGTGTTTACTACATCTTCCGATGCACCACTAGTTCCGTAAATTTATTTACTTTTATTTGTTTTTATAATTATTATTAATAAAATATATATTCCTCTTCAGATGAACTATCTGATGAAGAAAATAAATTATCTAGAAGAATTAGATTCAAAAAATCTTCAACTATCGCCATTTTTAACTTGCACTCCACGATTGAACTGACTATTTTCTCAGTGCAAGAATATTTGCATTTTCACCGAATTCGGTGCGATCTGACTTCTAAATCGAACACTTTCAACCAGCAGGGTGCGCACTCAAAATGTAAATCGAACACAGAAGTTGAATACAGTGCGCGCTCAGTGCAAAAGTGCATGTAATCGAAATCGTCATAAATGAATCGTCATTCGTTATAAGATTTATATTGATTTTGAATTACTTCGAATCTTCCGTACTTCGCGAGTCCCAAAATGAATCTTAGTGTATCGATTTAATATTTGAGAAGCGACTCGTTCAAATCTACTTCAAATCAAACAGTAGCGTAGCTTCAGATTTTGGACCCACCCGCCAAAATAACAATACAGAAAAAAAACTCGTATATTATACTATAAACTATAAGAAAGTAAAAAGAAACAGCATTATTCAAGAAATTACTTCCTTCTGGACTTAGTTTCTGCAAAAACTTTGATGTCAGCTATACTAAGCAATGCCAAATTACTTAGTCGATTTTGGGAGCAACAATTTTTCAAATTGTTATTGATTATCTAATTTAATTTAGAAAATGAGCGTTCTAATGACGCAACGGTTACAGGAAGTGTCAAAAATAATATTAAAGCGGTATATAACCTCTGCAAAATTTGATGATAGGGTATCATTTTCTATAATTAAAAAATGTGGGAACTCTCTAATATCTTTAAGGGAGTCTTTTTTGTCTTTCAGTGGCTGAGATAAGACAACAATTTGCAAAGGAAATACCGAGGAAATATCACGAGGATAAGATTGCTGCAAAGCTTCAGTCGATTTAAATAATCTTATAAAAATAATCTTCTTCCGTCATTGATACAAGAATGGGTGACCTTAAGAAACTAAATTTATTAACAGTCTTCTCTATCCCTTCAAAACGGTTGTTTAATTGACTAATAACGATGTCATAAACTTTGTAATAAATATTTACTTTAAAATGATGCTCTTCATTATAAAATAGAAAATTTGTATCACATTGTATTATATTGTTTTTTTGATTTATGTTTCTTTCTGTAAATGATGGATTAATATTCCATCTTTTAGCAATATTAATTATGCCAGTTTTCAAATTTTCGTAATTAGTTCGATAATTTTTGATATTTTCTAGACAAATTTGCCTCCATTCGATCAGAAGTTTGGAATAGCGGCAAAATATAAAAGCAATACACAATGCGATTACATAGAGCGCCGACGCACGACTACGTGGCAAAGTAATATTTGAATTACTGAGTTATACGCGTGTATTTTTTTCTGATGAGGCTAATAGTAGCTAATGCCAGTTTAAGAGCCTGTCGAAGTTGTTTGATATTTTTTGGCCCTCCTTTACATCAGGCCCCCCCGCTGTCGCGGGGTTTGGCGGTATGGTAGCTACGCCACTGAAATCAAATAAATCGCCATTTACCATATGAGCCTAACATGAATTTAATTATTTCGCGGATTTTCCGTACTTAAAAATTATAACAAATATGATCATTAGTTCATATTATAATTTTAAAAAAGAATTTTCGACAACTTTGTCGATATTAACTGCTGCGTTTTTTCAGTAAAAACATTGCCACCTTTGGAAAAAACTCTCTCACAAGGTACAGAGCTGCCGACTATACAAAGTGTTTTTTTCATAATATTAAATAGTTTTGGATAATAGATTTTTCTATGGGACTACCAGATAAAGGGACCTTCGTTTTTTGAAAGTAAAGGTTCTTGTATATACCTATCAAATTCAATTATTGCCTCTGCTAAAGGACTTGTTACGGGGTGGCTAGTGTCCAAATATAAATATTGCCAAATACTAGAAGAATATGATTCAGGTTGAATAGTTTCTATAATTAGATTTGCATCTGTTGTTTCTTTTAAAGTAACAACATGAGTTACCTCTTTTTCTAATTTTACCAAAGCGGTTTGCTGTTGAACGTAGTTTTTTATTTTATTATAAAACTCTTTAAATTGAAACCCTTTATTTTTGAATATTGGGTCTAAGACTGTGGTTGTTGCTAGTAACTCGTGGTTTTCTATATTCGCAAATCTTTTTGATAATCTAACTTCATTTTATTAAGATTTTCAATTAAATTATTACTTTTTTCTTAAAATTTTTGAATGTGAATTGTCAAACCACGACTAAATAAAATTAATTTAGATAACTTCTTCCATAATTTCCTTGAAAGGTTTTAGCAAATCGCACACGTTTTCTAATATGGTAATTTCTTATTGTGAAAGAGTCAATTCCGGTCTTAGCCAATGCAGCCATAACAGGTTCTTTATGTTTTAATAGAGTTTGAAACATTAAAACGTTGAATTCCAACGAGTACTCACATCTTGTTTCAAACTCTGTTTTTTATATTCCATCCTACTTCCCTAATAGCATGCGAAGTCCAGTGGACGTCCATTTAATGTTCATTTATTGTACAGACGTCCATGGACCATAAATGGACATTCGATGGATGTCCATTCCTGGACATATTTTGATAGAATATAAATTGGACATTCGATGGATGTCCTTTATGGGACATATTTTGATAGTACATATATTATATTATATATACATTGTACATGTTCTGTTATAATTTGAATTTGCCGCTAAAATTCGTGCAGCGCGTTTGTATTGAAATAAAAAAATGGTTCCAGAATCCAGATGTAACGCTAACCTCTAAAGTTTAAACAAACTGTTCTGCAGGCAAATTCTGGTTACTCGATACAATACGTATCGAGCTTTTATATGCCGAGTCGATACGCCTATCGACTCGGCATATAACGCTCGACATATCGAAATTACCGATTCTGGTTACTGATCGAAACACTCTCGTAGTTGTCATGCGCAGAAGTTGCTGATTTTCGTAGGTTCAAATAAGCTTAACTGAAAAATTTTGTTTTTGTTAGCAATAAGTTACCGAAGTCCCTACTGTGTGAGTATACACCTTGATCAATGAAAAATGTTCCCAGCCGTAATTTTTTTATTCAGAGAACGTGAAAATCAACAAAATGAGCGTCGCAGATTAATACTGGAAAGGAGACTTATTAGGATGCAGGCGCAGCCCTTCGCATTATCTGAACATCGGTTTATTGAGTTATTTAGACTCGGTAAACCTGCAGCGCAAGAACTTGCGCTGCAGGTTTGCAACCCTGACACTTCTTTTAAGACAAAGCAGATATAGAAATGCGATAAACAGTGAAACCAAGGTACTTGCTGCACTCAGGTTTTTTGCAACGGGAAGTTACCAAAGAGGAATTGGGCAAGGGTTTAACTTAGGGCTAAATCAGACGGTTGTTCATAGGTTTTAAAGAACAGCAGTAGTCAAATTTACATCATATGAATATTACTCTTTTGCAGATGCATTCATGAAGTAAGCCAAGCTATTTCGGAACACATGACTCATGATTTTATTCAATTTCCTGTGGAAAGACGAGACATTAATGTTGTGAAAGAAACATTTATGGAAAAATTTGGATTCCCAGGGGTGATAGGTGCTATAGATTGCACACATGTTGCAATCTTAAAACCATCTCGAGAAGAGCATAATTTTATTAATAGAAAAGGTTATCATTCTATTAATGTACAAATTGTTTGCAATGCCAATTTAAAAATTTTAGCAATAAATGCAAATTTTCCGGGAGCAACACATGATGCATTTATATGGCGTCAAAGTGCCATAAGGCGCTTCGTACAACGCCAATACAATAATGGTGCAAGAGCAACATGGCTTATAGGAGATAGTGGATATCTCTTGGAACCAATTTTAATGATTTTATGAAGGAGAGAAATGCACGTTATGATCCCGTGTTTATGAGCCATATAGTAAATTCTTGTTCAGTTCTACACAATATTTGTCTTCAACATAATATATATTTTGAAGAATTTAACAATGTTGTACCTGATGTTAATGAACCAATTCCACAAGTTTTTGATGATAATAATTTACAAATTGGTAGAAATGTGAGGAACAACATCGTAAATAGATATTTTACTGCATAATATAGTATAAATTTATACTATGATAATATGTACCTATTTATATGTATAATAAATATTCCTACAATAATTAAAATGTTTATTTTGAGTAAAAAAACTGTTTTTTTCTGTGGTACCTACATTCCCTCAGTCTAGGTACATTTTGTATCAAGCTCCAACTTACAAAAAATCAGTCAGTAAAAAAAAACATTTATATATACAACCTACATAGTTTCATTTTTTACAATATAAAAATAAAATAATAGATTCTACTAAGTAACAAAAATAAATAACTTTTTCTCTTCATTTTTTGATCTATCTCCTTTGAAGCATACTTATTTCCTAAAAAAATATATAAATTATGACTCAAATATTTCATTCAATAATTAAATAAAAATACTTACTGCAATCTATCAGCTATATTAGATAAATGTCGATCCAAAGTGTCATTTATGAGCGACAACTTCCTATCTATCACATTTTCTAAATTTTCCATGTGAAGAAGTGTTCCTTTAAACATATCACCGTTTTCTTTGTTGTCTTTTTTAACTTTTTTATTTGACTTTGGTTGAGTAGCCTGATAGTCATGGTCTTCTATGTATAGAGATTTATCACTATCTTCTTCCCACCTTCTTTTGCTGCTTCTGGGTTGATATGGAGATGACGGTGTAGGTTGTGTGGAGATACAGATGTCGTGCTTCTCTGATGTAGGCGAAAATACATATTCTAACTAAAAATATGTTGATTATATTATTGGTTGTCTATTTCACATTCCATTTTGCTTTAATTATTAACATCAGCAGCATGGTTAAATCATCAATCAGACTAAACTTGCTCCTTTTTCTGGAACTCCCGCGCCCTCATAACTCGTATGACCTAAAATATTCAAGGCTCGGAGGTCCAATTCTGTTAATTTTTTCTCATATTCGGGGCCTCCTCCCGTTTGATTTCTGTGTAATTTTATTTCAGCATCCCTTTTTTTAAAATTACATTTATAATCCGCCCATGTCTGAAAATTGTATGAATCATAATTAGGTACATGCTATTCGCATTCATTTTTATTGTAAAGCTTTATTTTCATAGCCGCGAAATTCGCAAATTTCTAGCGATTTTCGCTTTTTCGCCCATTTTTTATTTTCTCCCATACTCACAGAATGCGAAATTCTCAATAACGCTTCTGCGATGTCACAAAAAAGTTGAATAATATTTAACTTTTTTGCGACAAAATTTGACGTTCTAACCTAAAAACTTGATTTTGATTGAAGTGTGTACTAGGTATATGGTCTGTTTTTATTTTGTGATTATAACAAACACTTGTATGAATGTATTGTCTGTAAGAGATTCGATCTAATAATGGACACTGCTGTGGGTGAGGTAAGTAGATATAAATAAATATTTGTTTCAGTGGAATAGTCAAATAAATTTTTCTTCTAGGTATATTGCGAAGACTGCAACAGATTCATCGACATAAATAATTTATGTGAACATTATGGTTACGAAATTGTTAATCAAGATGAGCCTGAAAACAAAGAAAATGTGAATAGTTCAAATATAAGGTGAGTTGTTTCTAAACTTTCTGTGTGGCTTCAAATTCACAAAGATATGTTTACAATTACATAGCCATTCATCTGATTTTAGTAATAACGAGTCTTCATTTGAAGAATTACTTATTCATTTGATCCAGGAGAGACCACAGTTATGGGATCCTTCCTTAAAACTAAAAGACAAAAACAAATCTATTAAAGATAAATCCTGGTTGGAGATCTATCATTTTTTTAAAGGTGATACCTACTAACAATACAATTCGCTGGGGGAGTGTAGCTATTTAGTTTTTGTTTCAGGTAAATATTCATTAGAAGAACTCCAAAAAAAATGGAAGAATTTAAAAGATACCTACGTTCGAGTTAAAGGTGATATTGAGGACTATATACCAAGCGGCTCAGGGGCAACAAAAAAAAAGGAAAATTTGGAAACACTACGAAAATTTAAGATTTCTTAGTGACCATCAGAAAAATAGGTGAGTTGTTTTCTTGAACCAATAGGTACATATTAGATATTTATTTTAGAACAGCCACAGTTACTAACGTTGCAGGAAGCTCTGGGGCAGCCAAAGAGTCTAATGATTATTTACCTTTAAAAGAAACTGCAAATATAGGTATAATAAATCAAAAATAATGAATGTAAACTAATGTGTACCTAGTGCAAATGAAAGTCAAAGAATTAACAGTAATAATTCATTTTTAATTGTCACAAAATTATGCAATGCAACTAACATTTTATATATTTATTTAGTGGTGTTTTTCAGGTAAAGCGAAGGTTGACAAAATAGATCCACTTGGGGAGAAGATCCTAGAGGCTATAAAAAAACTACCATCTCCCCCACAATATGAGCCTCCACTTAAAATAAACCCCGTTTGTTTAAGAATATCAGAATTACTAGAAAAATTAAACGATGAAGATAAAAGTAGAGCCGGAATCACACTTCTGCAGACAACATGTGACATTGTGTTTAAAAAATAATTGGCTGAAAGTTGATTTTGATTTTAATATTTGTTATTTTTGAGATGTGATCTTGATTGATAGGAATGATAGGATTTAATATTTATTTTAGTAAATGTGGCTACTAAATAAAAATTCTTGGTTTATATTGAGGTTTATTGAAGTTAAATAGAGAAAATAAAAAAATCGAAAAGAAAAGGTTTTTGCATTTATACTTTACCTTCGTTAATTTTCTGCACTTTTGCATGATGCATTTTATTTTGAATTGTTTTTACAATTTACAAAAAGTAAGTAGCTTATCAAAATAAACATTTATTGGTTTTAATTTTTTTCACAAACCTAAGTATAGATCAAAAAATATTTTTTATTCCAAAGAAATAAGTAATATAATTATATTGTGAAACAATACCATTTACAAACATACTTATATATTATACTCTTAAAGCCGAAATCTATTTGTCCCACTGAAATCGTACGGCTCCTTCAAGCATAAAATAAATTGTCAAGTCATCCCTTATATCGGCTGCAGTTTTTGTACGGTTATTACTACCACTCCTACCAAGGGGAAGCAAATTTGTGGTAGATACCTCTGTTTTCCAATGACCTCCCGTTACCACACCCGATTCCTGATTTTCTTGGTCAATGAAATCGTCAGGACAATATGTCGATCTAGATTCTTTTGTGTCCATTAAATAATTATGAAGACATATTGTGGCTTGTATCATACTTTGTACACTATCAACAGATGCAATGATTGCCTTTCTGAAAATCCTCCACCTTGCACAAAGTATACCAAAGGTATTTTCTATAACTCTTCGAGCCCGGCATAACCTACAACAAATAAATAATGAGGTGTAAGGAAAAAATATCAATTTACTGATAATTTCTTTTTTAATATCGTAAATGGTTATTAACGCAATTAGGTACGTTTTTTTTTTATTTTTTTTACATAAAATAGTGATAATCTGGACTAAAATAAATCATGGATATTTGCTTACCTGTAGTTAAATATTTTTCTCATTTGGGGTAAAGAGCGCCCAGGGTATGGACGCATTAAGTTGTTGGACAAAGAAAATGCTTCATCTCCGACAAAATAGAATGGTATATTTTCACCAGCATATTCAATTGGTCTATCTGGTGGGAAGTTTAATTCCTTGCGATAAAACTTTCTACCTATTTCAGAATTTCTGAAGACGCCACCATCACTTTGACGTCCAGGTGCACCAATATCTACCAAAGTAAACTTATATTTATAATCACACACTGCCATTAATTGTAGGCTGTGAGATTTCTTATAATTAAAATATATTGAACCACTATTTGATGGAGCCTGAAAATAAACCAGAAAATTGTAATTATTTGTGGCAATTGTGGCCTTCGCTCTAATTTTTCTTATTTATTGTAAATTATAAAGTAGGTATATTATTATATTTCTATAATGAATATTCTATTTTATATAGATACTTATTTCAGAAATAAGATTGTATACCTCTGTATTATGATAAAATTTGAAAATAAATATTCATCTGAATAACGACATGTTTTCCGTCTATACAGCCAATGCAGTTTGGAATCTGCCAGAACTGTTCAAACCCTTCAGCTATCTGATACCATTTTTCCATATCTGGAACACGCAACACTTCCTCATTCAAACTTTCCCAAATTGCTTTACAGCATTCTCTTATAATATTGGATACAGTAGTTACCACACGAAAAGCATACGATATCGAGTGCATACTGTCTCCACTTGCCAAATATCTGAAAAATGGAGAATACTGTGTTTTAAATTAACAATCGAATAAAGACGATGTTTCCCTTTACCGTAAAGTCATCGATAGTCTTTCCGCAGCTGAAATTGGTTCCCGACTGTGATAAACTTTTGTAATTTTTGCTCCCACTTTTTGCAACAATGCCTCAAACTGACATGCAGTCATACGCATGTAATTTAAGTGTTTGGCTGGATCACTGACTTGCATTTCCTTTATTAAGTTGTGAAAGTCTCCTTGTGCTTTTCTTTGTAAAAAGATCGTTCTTACCCAAAATGCCTTCTTTTTATAAATTTTGGATCGTGTTTTATGCAGTAAATGCCAAATATAAATCATATACAATATTTGACATATAGAGTAAGAATAATTCCACATTTCCACACAATACCTTCGCCTACGACAAACATCCATTTTTTTAGGTTATGCAGTTTACAGCGACGCTATAAAGTTAAAATTTCCCGCCGCGAATATATTTGAATCAGTTTTTATAATTTTCGCCCAAAAGTCGCGAATTTCGCGGCTATGAAAATAAAGCTTTACTGTTACAATTTTTCCTAACAAATACTCACCTTTTGCCACTTTTCTGTGGTTCTTTCACCTAAGCCTATGGAGTTCAATCTGTGGGTAAGTTCTGCCCACAGTTTCTTAAATTGATCTTTAGCATTAGCTACAGACAGGCGGCCTTTTGCTAAATTTGGGTGCTCCTCCATGAAATCCATGATAATAAGCCAGTGGTCTTCTTTAATTTTGAAAGCCATAAGAGTCAAAGCACGAAAAGTGAGATAATCTCACACTGCAACCCGAAAATACCGCGGAAAATAGTGCAATACGCATATGAGTAACTAAACATCTGATGAGAAGAAGTTAGGTTATGTATCGCAATCTTATCCACTCGATAGCAACTAATTTGTCGAGCACAAATGACATTACTAGTCGATAACTTGCGACTACATAATAAAATCAGAATCACAAAAACAGACAATTCGATACGACACGTATCGATTCGAGCGATCAGAATTTGCCTGCTGTTCTCTTTGGTGACGCTGATAAAGTGATAAACGTTGATGAGTAAACCCTATAGAATAAATTAGGAAACCGAAGTAAAATCACATTTTGTGTATAAATAATTGAATTATTTGTTGGCTAGGCTAAATTCATAACATCTTTATGTAGACAATTATTGTCACAGTATAATTATGTACTAACAACCGACAACAGTCGTTTTCGTTTTTAGATAAAGAAGTTTTCATTTTCACTCTAGTTGTTGAATTTTCTCGTCTTTAGTTATTCTAGGTTAAGTTGAGTAATTATATGGTTTTGTTCTTGTTACTTGTTACGTGTTATATAGTTGTTGTATTTGTATCTCTTAATTCTAGACTCTCTAGATTACGTTCTCATAGTCATAAGTGCAGTTGGATGTTTACTATTTAAGTGTCGAGTTAAATTCGATGTTGTACCAGCTTTATAGGAATAACTATTTAAACACAATTTACATTTAGCACGCCCCACCGAGACGTTCTCATAATAAGCCCAAATATCACTTTTTAAACGCTGGTTGTATAGTATATACTTAAATTAAATTCAGCTAACGAAACGAATACGAACTAACCAAGAATAAGATCAGAGGTAAACTAAAATAACTTCATAGATTTTATTTATTTGTAACCAATTTGGTAGTAAAAAATAAGATATACTATATATATTGTAATATTTATTGGGTGTATGTTTGTTTTTATTTTAATTAAATTATTTTTATTATTTATTTTTTAAATTTTATTTTTTTAAATATTTTATTATGTATTTAATGTCAAAATTTGAATATTAATTTTTGTTGGGCGCCTTGATTTTTTTATGTATTATGTTTTATGAGTGTATGCTGTGTTTAAGCTATACTTTTTTAATACAAACCTTTTACTTAATTTTTTTTATCTTTTTATCTTACCTTATTTATACAATTTTTTTATTTATCCCTTGTGTGTCTAGCACAAATCAAGCAGCAAAAAGAAACTTAACTCAGGAGTCAGTTCAAAAGTATGCAGGATTTTTATTTTATAACAGGTGGTAACACAAATAAAGATTAATGGTTTTTGGTTTTAAAATTAACTTTAAAACAATAAAGAATATTTTCTTATGATAATTTTACCAAACCACTATAAGTTAGAACTTTGTTATTTAATTTAATTAAAATTTTAGAAATTATACTAATACATACATATTCTTTAACTTGTAATGGTGGTTGCATTACTACAGTAAGTATTTATTTAATATGATAATACAGAGTCCTAATATATTACTAAATTAATGGCTGTTCATGACAGATATTATATAGTCCCAGTGAATTTTTGTGAATATTGTTGCTCATATTACTTGGATTTGACTTATTTTATACAGGTAAGTCCTGTGGGTTATTCTTAATACTTTGCAAAGATTGAAATAATTGAAATCTGTTTTAATTTACTATAGCTATAGAAATTTAGAGTGCACTTTATTTTTTAAGGTACCTGATGTTGGAAAATTTATTATTTTCCTTTCTGGAAGCTGGAAACTGTCTGGAAACTGGAAACTGTCCTGTAGGATTCTATGGAACTGCCAATTTTCCTGGAGATGACTGATATTTTTCTGTATTGGCAAAATAACTTTCCTAGAGGCTGGAGACTAGTAAATTGTGCTGGTAAGTCGATATTTTCTTGATTTATACTTGTTTGTTCTAATAAAATTTGCAGATTTTCGGGACCTCTCTTGCGATGCTGTACCTTGTTCTAAACCCCAAGCCGTCACTATCAACAACTTCTTTGTTTTTTATCCTTTCTGTAGATTGCCATGTTAAAAGGTCCATTCACATGATTTTTTCACAGTTTTTGGATGTTTTTTTATGCACATTATCACAACACTACTTATAACTAATACATTTTTTAAATGTCCTTTTGTTTTTATTGCACAATTTTAATTATTTTATTTATGAAAATAGTCTTTATTTGGGTTTTAACGTCATTTACAAAGGATTCTTGTAAAGTCACCTTTACTTTTGACAGTTCTGGAATTAATTCTTATAATTTGACATTTAAATTTATTTTTTATGATATGATTTATTTTGAATGGAAATATCTTTAGTAATGTTACTCGTCTGCCTATTATATGTATATCAGATTAATCTATAGACTTTCACCTTTCATTCAATATATAGTACCATATATACTTTAACAATATGGGAGTATATTAGATCAGTGAGTTAGCCAAAAAAATTTTTTGTTTCATATGCTTTAAGATTTTCAAAAAAAATTCATTGTTTATACCATTATTTACATCATAATGCATGAACTTAATAAGTTTTTCTAACATACTAAAAAATCACAAAATTGATTGAAGGAAACATTTATTATAAACAATTATTATTACAAAACACACAACATATAACATAAGTAAACAAACAACAACAGAACTAAAGAATTTTATTGTTTTCAATTTTCTTTTTCTTTCAGATTCTTATAAAAATCGTGGTAAACTTCGGAAATCCATGGTAAGCAAGACATGATATTTTGTTTTTTCTATAGGCAGTGATGCATCGTATTTTATCAACTCTCGCTGAAAGGGATTAAAATTTAATGATGGTCTTCCTTTTTTTTTAAAGATATTTTCTGCATATCCCCGTTGTAGGAGTCTGCTACATGCATTGCGTACAAATCATGAGCTAAAAATTTAATTCGCACTGACTTTTTAATTTCAAACCCTCTCGTATTAGTAGCAGTCGGTTGGACGAAAAAATTTTTCAACTCGAAATCTTATAAAAGTCATTTCCGTTCATTCTGCATACTTGGAACTGTGTCTTTTGCGCACTTCTTAAAACATCCTTCCATTTCTGTGGTCGACACTTAAAAGGTGTTAAGTATGATTTTGACATTTCGAGAAAAATTGCTTCAAACATTTGAACTCTGTTGTGAAATCTGTATATACTTCAGCTGTATATCTTTTGATGTAACGTAATATTATATTATATTCTACACAAAATCGTGCAACAATATTAATCAATAGTCGTTGTTTTTCCATTTAAATTGAGAGTTATGTCCTTTTAAGTAACTAGGCAAGTGCAACTATAAACCAACAAAATGACATATGTGAATATAAACCAATAAAACCAAATTCTTAAAAACACACAAAAAGTCATATCTATACATAATTAGTTTGAGGTTATTAATTTGCTGCAACGAAAAGGAGCAAAGTCCACATAAACTGGGCATATATTCAGTTTCGCTATTGATAAAATGTCATAAGTATACATGATTTATGACTTTTTTAACTCACGTATCCTTCTTAAGCAATATGTATACCTAGTGAACCAAACCGAGAACTATAATAAAGTTGTAATTTTATATAAAAAAGAGAAAAAGGTTTGTTTTAAATAAAAATAGGAAGTAAACTCTTTATTTAGTTCATTAAATACAAAAATATTTATATATTAATAAGACAACAAAACAGAAAACAAACAAATAAAATATATGCACGGACCACGAAAAAGCAGGTGTTTTTTAATTAGTATACAGAAATCTTTATTCAGGATCATCAGAGAAATATCGGTCAATGTCTGGATCAGTATCTTTAGCTTCACTTTTATCAGTTTTTAGCTTTTTATAAAACTCTTGGACATCTTTGTCGAGAAGGGATGAAATTTCAAGTAATTTTTTTTTTCTTGGCGTTTATTGGTCTCTGGCCGTCATATAACTTATTTAATTGATATGTTTCTAAATTTATAAATTTTTGGCCTTTTTTGAAGTAACTAACTTCCTTGAAATCCTCCTCTTCTGCAAGACTTGATTTATACAGTATCTTTTCATTTCCTTTGTTATAACGAAACCAACATATATCTCTAATTTTTACAGTTTTCTTCTGGAACGGTCCTTTTCTCTGCATTTCTGAAAAGGCAAAGAAATGTTCGTTTTCCATTACACACACCGTAAACTTATTGTTTTTGCTAGCTGACCGCACCAGCTGGTACCAATCTCTGGGCACTTGTATAGAAAATGAGGATTTCTTTTTAGTGCGCTCTATAACAGAATGATCTATATCGCATTCCATGTGGGTATGTCCTGGCACCAAAAACTTATGATTAATCTGCTCCAAAGTTGGATGTTTGCTCAAAGCAAGCTGGAACATTGAACACACTATCGAATTTTTGTTCTGTCCCCCACACGTATCTGAGTAAAAATTTATAATTTTTGCGTCTTTGGGAACAAATTCATTGATAAATCGAAAAAGACAGGAAGCTACATCATTCCCACCTCTACCGGCAGTTGTTTCAGGCCACATAAAATGATGAGATTTGGAAGCACCTGTTGCAAGTCGAACGTATACGTTATACATTCAATATTCTCCATACCAATTTTCTTGTCACGATCTTTACTTTGATATGCCAGATCTGCAGCTTCTTGATGGCTAGAAAGTCTGGTGTTCAGATCAGCTTTTTCTTCATCACTTACAGCAGTTTTTAGCTGAGCATGAAAAGTGTCGCACTTAGTGCATGTATCATTTTTAGGCTTTTTAAATTTCAACCCAGTCTTATGAAATTCACGAGCGTAGATTTTAATAGAGACCGGTTTTGTAGGGTAGTTTTCGCAGTATAATTTATACATTAAGCTCAAATTTAGAGAAACAGCCAAATATTTTTTGTCCGTATGACGTCTCGAATAGTGACTTTTATAGGCCGGAAATGATGATATGTGTTCATTCACTTCATCGATTTTATGTTGCGGGGTTTTGTGAACAGGCGTATGTTTCCCTCTTTGATCTGTGTTAGTTATTCCACTATGAGATGATAATTTTTTGGATACAGCAACTGTTATAAATTTTTCAGTTTCCCCTAATGTGTTCAGAAAACAAGTTTTGCAAACTACGTGTCTTGCAGCGTTAATTTCTAAATTGTATATATATGAGTGACTTCTGTTTCTTGTTGCCTTCCCCTCAATCTTTTTTCTTGTCAGTTTGGTTTCATGTACGTTTATTAAACTGGCAATGTAGGCAATTCTCTTGTCATAACTACCTAAAGACCAATATTCTTGGAATATGTTCTTCCTATGTTCATCACTTAAAATTTTATTGCATTGATTACGACAGTCTGCTCGAAGAAGTTTCATTGTACGTGATTTTTTTATTTTTCCTTTAGCTGTCTCATATTCTAATCCTAAATTTCGGTTTCGTTTCCTTGTTTACACTTTCTTCAAGGAATACGGTTTGCAAACTTTTTTTGAAGTGTCGACAATTTCTGATTCGGCAATGTGAACATCTTGTGTGTAATCGGTATCATCCTGCGTGTAATCGGGATCATTCCGTGTGCAATCGGAATCATCCTGCATGCAATCAGGATCATCTTCTGGATTATCTAAATCCTCGAAGCAGTTGTCTATATCTTCCGCAAGTGGAGCTGCTGCATTTTGTATTGACACGACCTTTAATTCTGTGAAATCACTTTTAACTTCCACAAGTTGAGTTTCTGATAACTGAGCTGCTGGTAATAATAATTGGTCATTTGGTGGTAAAACTGTTTTCAATACTGTGAACTTGTCAGTTTCAAGTTCGGATTCAGACAACAAAATCTGAATATTATTATTTGGAATGACGTAGTCACAAGGAGTAGTATCAAAACATGATTGATATTCGTTGGCAACAGGTGGATGAACAATAAATTCTGAATATTGTATACTATTGGTACATTCATTTTCTTTGTTATGGTCATTAGCGATTTCTATACCACCTGCAAAAGAAAATACACTCCTCGTTACTCCTAAATATATAAAGAACCATTAAATATATAATTACCAAAATAGCAACCGTGCTGTTCAACAAAATCACTATTTCCTGAGCTACTATCATAAGCGGCAACTGCACATTCTGCAATTTAAACAAATTATAAATTCAATAATCGCTTGTACTAATAAAAATAGGTATTGAAAAATTTTAACCACTGAAAATAGTTAAAAACAAAATCTCACCATTTGAACATGCAGTTCTACAAGCATTTAACATTCTAAGAGTTCTCGTTGAATAACCACCTCTAGTTCTAGGCATTTTCTTGATAAATGATTGTCAAATAACAATATTTTCAAGTTAATTGCACTTTAATATCTAAAATAAAATAAAATGTTCAACAATACACTTCCATCCGCAATCGCGTCTCGACACGTTCTAAGTAGAGTAAACAAACAGCAGTAACTACGACTTATTAGGGAGTAAGACAAAAACGTCGTACTTTTAAAAGGGTATACATTTACATAGGCAGTGATTAATATTAGAAGTAAAACATTTAAAAGGGACTAAGTAAATATATGCAGTTGAAGTTAAAACTGAGACAAAAGTTTAAAAGGTTTTTGTATACTTATGTCTATTTATCGTTTTTATGAAACAGTAACAAATTCAAATTTAAAACAGTTTAAACGTCATAAGTATACTTACTGCTTCTAAATGTTTGAAGATACGACGTCTAAAACTACTTAAATACACATAATGCTTTTTTCAATTTTAAAATTTCGTGATTTTTTTCGTTAAGTATACTTATACCAGTTTAAGCGATGTAAATTGTATAAATTTGCTCTTCAAGAAATTGTTAGCATTTATTTTACCGAATTTTCGAGCACATATCAACTTAGATCTGTTTTACAAATCAAAGATATCACTTATAGGAGTCTATCGGCATGAGTATCTCAAATTCGACATATTTCGACTTATGACATTTTAAGAGTTGACCACAGATTTATTTGGCGATACGTATTGGCAATGTTTCCTCACGTAATTTTCAACCAGGGCGAAATCCCGATCAGATGGAAATACATGCAGTATTTCCTCAAAACGATTGCTGGCTAATAATCGTAACCAAACTGACATTATTACCCAGTTTTTATTTTGACCGGTACAGTTGTCCGATATAGCTATAAGTTTTTTGCCCGATATGTTATTGCTTTCAAAATGTTTAAGTAGGCAGCTACCAATTTCTTCCTCTCCACGGCCAGCTGTACTTTCATCCCACATGTAAAAGTAGCCACGAGATGGGTAGGTACAGTGAACACTGAAATTATAACAAAACAGTTTTTTCTTGTAAAACATTGGCCCAGTTGAGAGTTTTGGCATCGGTAGTGCTTGTTTCAGGTCAAAAGTTATAACGTACGTCCCGGGGTTTTCTTCTTCTTCTTTAGTGGATACTTTAATGGCATCTTGCCCTGCCTTCGCTTTTCTTAAATGAAGTTCTTTTTCTAAAAGCAGCTGCTGAACTTCATTTTCTTTGAATTTATTCCTTGCATCTTTTAGGGAAATGTTTGAGCTGTCACAGGTAGCACATGTATCCGTTTTGGGAGTTTTGAATTTAATATTATATTCCTCAGTAAAAATTCTGTGGAATTTGTCTTGGCTGACAAATTGTCTTGTTCACAGCATTCACTTTTGTACACTTCATAACAAGATTGTATAGTATACTCCATGGTCATGAAAAACGTAACAGGATTATCACTTCGAGAATAATGGCTTTCATATTTTGGCAGCTTATCTATGAAAGCTCTTACAAAATTCATTTGCTCCTCATTGAATTTCACCTTATGATTTTTATGGTAACCTCTTCTATCAGATGCAGATGAGATGCAACCTCCTTTAACTTTTGTTACTAGGTTTTCTACTCTTCCCATGTTACCTTGTAAACCATGAATGCTTAAGAATGCCTTTTTACATATTTGCATTTTATTTCCTGACGACGTGGTTATATTGGTTAGATAACAAACGGTTACTGCTCGACGGAATTCAACATCAATTCCTTTAGTTTTCCGTTTAACATCTTCTATAGAAATACAACCAAACAAGTACGCGTTCTGAATATTGAAGTTCTCCATTGGCCAACAATTTTTAAATATTGTTCGCCCCTCTTCTTCATTTGACAGTTGAAAACATTTTCTTCTGCATTGACAGTCATGCCCTACTTCTTTTGATGACAGTTTTGTTTTCTTTACCACGATAGGTTTTATATGTTTTTCCTGAATTTCTATTCTCCTTGGACTTATCTGTTTTGCTTTTGTTTCTTTTCCGTTTTCTGCCTATTTTAATATTTTCCTGTAAAAGTTCTTGTTTCTTTAATAAAGTTTAAATAATTTAAATGTAAACAATGGTATCTGCCATTATCGACCATTATCTACATTATTATAAGGTGGCGTGTAAATAATGGTATGTCCTAACAGATATCATTTTTTACATTATGAATGCAAATTTTTCTTATGTATCATATTTACCTGAATTTCACTTGATTGGTCACTTTCTTGGTAGTTAGGATCGGCATCAGAGTCGTCAAAATCAGTATTCCCATCAAAAATGTCATTATCACTTGTATTTTCATTGGAATTGATTTGTAAATTTGACGTGTCAATCAGAACAGTCGCCATTTTGTTGCACTTACCATGTTTTACATAATAAACATATACACATTTAGTACACTGGTGTCGTCTACTGACAAAAATCTAAAACAAGAATTGCTACTTGTAAAGGTACATACTTACCATTATTTACAATGTGTAACTTATTTTTATGAAAAATGTTACTTACTATTATTTACGCCCGACCCCTTCATTTGCTAAACTCTATATTATTCAGTTTTTAACTGTCCAAAATTACTATATTTGTAGAAAACGCGCCCTTAAATTGATTGGATAACTTATGCACAAACATACAAAATCAAAATACAACTTTCTCAGTAAAGTTGTGAATAGGAGTAAGTTTGTACAGAATTGTATGCATGAACAAGCGGCGAATTTAAATTTTTAGATTTCAAACAATTTTGATTTGATATTCATATTATAAACTCGGGACTTGACTTCATCGTTCTAATGAACGAATCGTAAGGGTCGATTCATTTTACCAGATTGAATCGTGTGAATCGATTCATCAAAAAGAATGGAGTTGCCCATCTCTAAAACAAAAGCAGTACCTAAGACAATTTAGATCATTAATCACTAATTATAATTAACTGGGGCCCTATAGGGCAATCCAACGGACTGTCAAATCACTTTAAAAATGGCGGCTGTAGTACAAACAACTCGACATATGACAAGCAGAAATTTGTGCTTTTGTGTAGAACTTTTAGTTATTGGTCTGTGTGAAGAACTGTGTGTTTTGCTCATTATATTTTATACCTATTTCGGAATACCAAGTATAATTCAGACTATCATAATGGTTTAGTTTTGTTGTGTTATGAATTGTTGGAGTAGAGGACAGCGAGAAGATCAAGTTAGATTTTTTAGGATTCCTGCTGCATTGAATTATAGACAGAACTGATCTCAATGAACTCTCATATAAGACGGCAAAAGTGGCTTAGTGCAATAAAACAGCAAGACCTAACTCAAGAAAAAATTAAATACAGTGTACAAGTTTTAAATATATTATTTATAAATAGGTACCTAAGTTATTTTTTCTCTCCAACTAGTAGCATAATTACACCCCCGCCAACCCTAGCAATTCAGGGTCCTGGAGAATACTATATATAATATTAATAAAAAAATATATTGATAACAATATTGGCAGTTATATATAATTAGTAAACTATTACGGAGGTACGAAATTTGATTTAAACAATTATTTATGCATAGATAATAATAATAATGCCACTGTTTCCAATTCACATATATTTGACAAAAATGATAAATAATAAATAAAAGTCCATTTGATAGAAAAAATCTAAAATATATTTAATAAAAAATATTAAAAATAAGTTATATATACAATTCTAAAAAAATTGGGTACATAGATAAATAGTACAAAATGTTTAATAATCAATTGGTTTTTTGATATTTTAAATAATTGCGGCATTGCAATAATAATTTAAAGTTTGTTACAGCACAACAAAAAACATTAGCAACAGGGAAAATCAAAATTTAATGCACCAAGTTCATTTTTGATTAGTCAACTATTTCTTGCCTCTGCCTATTTGAAAGAAAAAAATTGTAGATATACCGAAGTGCAGTGAATACTGAGAATAATAATAATTTTACGAATATTCAGCAACTAGAACGTTTTACCTAAAATATAAATCCACTTTTTCTTATTATAATGAAAATATATGAGAAATAGGCTCATATTACACTTTCTAATATGAGATATGAAAGAGTTGCTGATCTGGCAGGAACTAGACAGCCCCACTAATCGTAGGGCCCTGCCCAGTGCCCAATGGAAAATAGGGACCTGCATAGGTAGGTATATATTACTTTTAGATATAAATATCGCAGATATTTAAAACTTCAGAAAGCATTAGCACAACACTACATTTTCGTTTATATCTACCCATCTTGGTCTCTGACAACGTTGCAGTGGTAATTTGATAACCCAAATGCAATGTAGGAATCCAATAAAGATGTAAGTTATCTGTTAAAGCAGCCGGTTTACCTGAAATATATGCTTTTAAATTGTTGTATATAACTTTTTATTAACTAACCCGATACAAAATGTTTTGAACAAACGACACTGTATTTTATTTTTTCTTGAGTTAGGTCTTGCCGTTATATTGCACAAAGCCACTTTTTCCGTTTAATATGAGAGAGTTCATTGAAATCAGTTCTATGTCTATAATTCAATGCAGCAGGAATCCTAAAAAATCTAACTTGATCTTCTCGCTGTCCTCTACTCCAACAATTCATAACACAACAAAACAAAACCATTATGATAGTCTGAATTATCCTTGGTATTCCGAAATAGGTATAAAATATAATGAGCCAAACACACAGTTCTACACAAAATCACAAATTTCTGCTTGTCATATGCCGAGTTGTTTGTCCTACAGCCGCCATTTTTAAAGTGATTTGACAGTTCGTTGGATTGCCCTATTCTCCAGTCTTCGCATATCACAAGGTCATGCGCAAATGACGTAAGTGCGAAGGAAAATTCTAAGATTGTATTCTTGACAGTTCGAAGAAAGCACGTACGCGCAAAATATTGTTCGCTTTCAAGCGTGGGGTCTGTGGTAGTTAAATTTGTTCGAAGGAATAATTTTTCAGTTTATTGTAAGTTTTATAATTATAATAGTAGATTAGTTTAATATATGCGTTTCGTGGATTTAATAAATCTGTGAAGGAAAATATATTTTTTAACAATTAACAACCTGTTAAAGTTGCATCTGTGAAAATTTCTAAGTGAAATTTGTCTTGCCTTATGCTGTTTTCAGCGTTCGGTGTTTTTTTCACCTGGTCAGGTCTTCTGTTACTCTTCTTGATATAGTTATTTTTGAATTAAAATTTTGACTTTTCGATAAAGCTTGTATCTTCGCCTTTTCTTGCCTTTTCATATACCTATAGCCACCCATATTTTGTAGCTGGGCATACTGATACTAGAGCTTTGTTCGTAAACTCTACACAACGTGTAGTGTAGTGTAGTGTAGTGGAATTCAGTGTTACACTGAAATAATAATTGTGCAACACTTTTAGAGAAAACATTTGGCTGTTCGTAAATTCAGTTGGGTAAACTGGCATAACCTAATTTCCTATCCTGTCTGTTTTGTTGAATCACCGATTGAACTAATTGAAAATTATAATTATAACATGGAGAAAATATTTATGAGTGAATTATTTAGTGACTCTGGAAGCGAATCGGAATCAGATGATGAAGATTACCTTCGTAAAAAAAGAAAAATTCATGTTTTATTGGAGACCTGTTTCCAAAAAAATAAAAGAAAGTGCATTACAAATTTTATAGAACTTGTTCGAAACTGTGAGGAAGACGAATTTATCAGCCATTTCAGAGTAAAATCAAATATTGCTAAATTTTTAATGAATGAATATTCAAAATACATACAAAAAAATGTTCAAGGTGTGTATAATAATGATCAAAATCTCGTCAGCAACATTTCATTATTAATTTATTTGTTTTAGTGGGCGCAGGAGGCAGGCCGCCTATAAGTTCTGAGAAGAAAATACTGACATATCTCTGATTTGTTGGTCATCAAACATCAAGCTTCAGAGATGTTTCCAATAGATTCGATATATCGCTTTCGACCTTATACTCCATAATTAAAGAAGTAACAGATTTTTTATGTGATATGGCCCCTGATGTTATCAAATGGCCAAATGCTGAAGATCAAGAACAAACTGCTGGTTATTTTGTAAATGTGAAAGGTTTCCCTGGTGTAATTGGGTGTATCGATGGAAGCCACATAAAAATTGACAAGCCACAGAATAATCCAGATTCATATTATAACAGAAAAAAATATTTTTCCGTTCATATACAAGGTGTGTGCAATGAAAAGAGGAAATTTATAGATATCTTTATCGGTTATCCAGGAGCAGTCCATGATGCAAGAGTATTTCGGAATAGTCACGTAGAGGAAAAAATGAGTAATGTAGGAATTAATAAATGGTTGTTAGGTGATTCTGCATATCCTTGTCGCAGATATTTTTTAACACCATATAAAGATAATGGATATATGACAGCAATTCAAAGAAATTTTAATTGTTGCATATTGTTAATCTTATTAAAGCCTGCTGTGTTCTACATAATTTAAGCGATGAACACGATATGCAGTATTTAGAAGAGCCCTTAAAAGAAGACTCGGAGGTTGATGCAAATATAGCAGATGATGAACCGTCCTATGATGTTTTAATATGGTTAATAATATAGATTGTATCTTTGTTCTGAAATAAAACTTTAACTACAATTTAAACATTTATTTTACGTAATAAAATAATAGGTACATTGTAGATTATTTAAAAAAAACATTTGAAAACAATAAACATAACAAAAAATAAGTTAAACAAAAGTATCACAAATATAGGAAACAAGTAAAATAAAATACTGCAAATATTTAGCTGTTTGTTAAAAACAATAACTTATTAATTTCTTCTAATATATAAGAACAACATAAAATATATGATTTATTGTCTTTTTAAAAATTCTTCCAAAAAGTTATTTTTTTTCTCTAATATCTTATTTCGTGCTAGCATAATTTGTATTTTTTCTTCATGTCGTTTTTGTGCTGCAATTTCAGCTTCCTTTAATTCATTGATTAATTCACTTAAAACTTGGCCAATACGTTTCTTAGGTTTTGGTATAGATTTACTGCTTAATGCTTTACGTTTATTTGTCTCCACTTTTTCCACTTCATCTTCACTTACATCTTGATGACTAGATACATTACTTATCTGGTTGGTTACTTTTTTAATTATATCAGCTTGATGTGTAAATGTAGACACACTCGCTACTGCTTCGGGGAAGATTGCAGAATTTTTCATAAAAATATCATCTAATTCCCTAAAACAAAATTGTCATAACAAAATTATGAAGAGGTATAAATAATTAAATAAGTATTATTAACTTACTTTTCAAATGGACAGTTAGTACGTCCTCGTCCTATTAAATTATTGTTTTCAGTTTTCCTTTTGTATGCCCTCTCGAGGGTTTTAAAACGGTTTTCCACTTGAAGTGGTGTAAAATTATTATGCCTGTCATTAATAAGTTCTGTGATTTTTGCCCATAATTTTTTTTAGGCATATTTTATCTTTGAATTGTTTATACAAAGAAATTAATATTTTTGAATTGTCCTCGTTCCATTCTGATTTTATTGGTAGTGTTTGACTGGCTGAACATTTCTCTGAATGCTGATTCGTATTTGTCTTTCTAAAAATCAGTCTTCTCCATCATACTCTACGTAAATATTCTGGTTTTCCTCCGAAGTTAATAAAGTGTCAATTTCTCCCTGGGGCACGAAAATCTCTTTTTCAGGATCATCTATACAGAATAAAATAATACATTATAGGTATAACTTACTAGTACATATCTTAAAGTTAAATTAACGTAGGTATCATCAATAATTACCAGCAAAAACAAATTTATATCCCTGCAATTCCAGACAAGGTTGTCCATTATTATATTGTAAATATGCCTCTTTGCATATTACAGAATTATCCATTTTTGCCACAAAACAGAAAGCCTATTACTTTCGAGGTTATGATGTTTAAAAATATCTACCAAAACGTGACATTTGTGATAAAAGTTTAATTTTCGCGCCACAAATATACTACACTACACTTTTACATCACCTTGTTAGCCAGTGTAGTAGTGTCTGCACTACTACACTACACTGGAATTTTCGAACACCTGGATTATACTTGCACTGGACTACACTGCAATAAACGAACAACGTATTACTACACTAGTGCAACAGTGGAAGGTTTACGAACAAAACTTAGGAAACCAATTAGTTTCGCGAAGGGTCTTATACTACATATATCGGTCTTCATAAATTTGCTAATGAGTTATAAATGTTACCTTTTTCTCTTCCGTCATTCGGATTGCCATTTTCTTAGAATTAAATATGAACCCTAAGTAATGGCGTTCAATTGCAGGCGTAAGTTTGCTTTTTTGATAATTAAATGTAAAGCCTAAGGATACAATCAGCGTGATTGTCTGTTTTGTATGATTGTTACAGGTTTCAGGACCTGGTCCTTCAATTAAAAAATCGTCTAGATAAAGACAGCACATAATTCTGCTATTTCGAAAAGCTGCTAGTACTGGTTTCATTAATTTCGTGAGGTCATATGGCCCTACTGATAAGCCGAAAGGTAAGCACGTGAATTCATAGTATGTGCTATCGTAAAATAGCCGAAGGAATTTTCTAGGGCTTTTTTGAATGGGGACTGCATAGTATGCATCTTTCAGTTCTATTGCACACATAAAATAATTTTCATGAATAAACTTCATGACGTTTCGGTAGTCTTCCATCTTAAAATGTAGGGGTTGTAGGTACATACTAAGCCGCTTTAGATTAAAAATAAATCTTTTTTATTGGGTTTCTTGGAAATAAAGAAGGGGGATATAAATTGTTTTGGTGGGGGGTCCACTTTTGTTATGGCTCCTTGGCTCAATAATTCTTAGATACATTCCAAAGTCTGGCATCTATCTTGGCTTATTGGGTTAGATACTTTTGTGTTACCTGTTGGTTTTACAATGAAAGGGAGTTTGTACCCTAATTCTATATCCATTATGGGCTCCTTAATGTTTTCATAATCTTGAGTTTGTGGGCCCATGTCCGTCAGATCTGCCTCGTTCGTTGTGAGATTGGTTTGGTTCATACAATGAACCGACTGGACTGCTTGACCCTTCTGGTGTCTCTCTAGAGTGTATGTTAGGATTAACAATATGTTGATTCCTCCCAGCCTTACGTGGATTTCTTATTATACTTTCCAGATTACGTGTCCTTGAGCCCCTGTCTCCTACATTTTGAGATCTACGTGATACTCTAGGGTGCGGCGTTCGCTGGCTGTGCTCGGACTACTTGTCCGGGATCATTTATCTTTCTCTCGAGATCTACGTGATTCTTCGAGAGGTTTGGCCCTGTAAACTATGTTTACCTTCGTTTGGAATCTACATGATCTGCTGAGGCGTTGTATGTACCAGGACTGCTTGTTCTGGGACGTTTATGTGTATACTCTCAAGATCTACGTGATTCTCCGTGAGGTTTATTTCTATAGGCCTCCGTTTCGTTCAGTGAACTATGTGCTCTAACGAGTATCCCTCAAGAATTTTTTTCCTTTTCTCTAGGCTTCTGGTGTTCTCGGGAGATCTAGATCTGTTCTTTTCTAAAATAAAAGTATGATGTATTTATATGATAAAATAAAATGCGTAATCAGACCACACACACACACACACAAAGCATAATGAAGTTAGGTAGGATAGAACTATGGAAATAAGAGGGTTGTAAAATCGTTTCCTTTCAAATATGTGATCAGAACTTTTATGCAAGCATTAAAGCTTCATTCACATAATATTAGTGCAGTTGCATTGGTACTGCAGAAAAGTTATTAAAAAGGGCGCCGTATTCTTGAAATAGTGTTTTCTACAAAATACAAATAATTGTAGGCATTTAATAACTGAATAATCTAGGGTTTAGCAAATAATAGGAATGTTAACTCATCCCACCTGCAAATATTCAAAGATATTGAAGTAAAACGGCGAGAAATACGGGTGACTTTTATAATGTTCAGATAAACTTAACAGTAACGCCTTTGTACTGCAGTTGTATGGCAGAAGTTAAAAGCATTTTAGCTTTTACCAATCCTTTTCCAACAATCATACAAGGACCAATCAGAAAACAGCTTGTTTGACAGTAAACAGAAGATTCACATTTTTGCAGGTTAAGTTTTTAAATTAGATTCTAATTTATATTTTTAGTTTAAAATTGATCTGTTTCTAAAAAATGGATGAAGATGACTGTTTGGTTAAGAAACAGTTACTTTTGCTGCTCTCATTCGCAGCGGCGTCAGTATGTATAAAAAGTATACAGGCAAACAAAATTAAAAGAAGAACTCGGAGATGGTGAGTGCGACCTATTAACCGCAGGAAGCACATGCATAGTGATTTCTATCATTTATATACTTGCATCAAGAATTCAGACGTCTTACGTCACGACTGACGTTACACATTTGTTTTTGTTGTCAACGTAATTTTCGATATTTGGTCGCGTTAAAAACAATCATTTTTTGCAATTTAGTGCAATATATAATGCAAACTCTTAGTGTAGTATATAGTTTTATTACTATGAGTTGCAGTTTCTTAAATATTTTGATAAAAATATAACGAATTATTCATTTGTTCGTATGACGTAAGTCGTCTGAATTCTTGTCGCGAATATATAAAGAAATGAGAAATGACGATGCCGATTGTTTTTTCAATTACACTCGAATGACAGTGGCGATGTTTGATGACTTGTTGAAATTAGTGGGGCCTCATTTAACCAAACATTCAAATAGACCATCTATTCCTGCAGATTGTAGGCTTTTAATTACTATTCGGTAAATGTTCTTAAATAAATTGTTTATATAAAGAGTAATATATTGTATTTATTTAATTTTTAGACTGTTAGCCTCAGGAGATTGCCTACAATCAGTAGCTACAAGTTATCGCATGGGTAAATCCACAGTCTGTGAAATTTTTCGAGAAACATGTGATGTTATCTGGAATGTTCTTCAACCTTTGTTTATGCCATTCATGCAAGAAGATGATTGGAAAAAATGCAAGAGATTTTGCTTCTAAATGGAATTTGCCTAATTGTGTGGGAGCAATTGATGGCAAACATGTAGTCATTAAACAGCCGAATAATTCAGGATCAGTGTATTTTAACTATAAGAATACTTTTAGCATTGTTTTATTTGGCGTTTGTGAGGCTAATTATAAATTTAATGTAGTGGATATTGGTTCATATGGATCACAAAGTGATGGCGGAGTTTTGAAAGAATCTGCATTCGGTCATATGTTGGATAGTGGCACCTTAAAATTACCACCAGATGAACCGCTTCCAGGCTGTACTTACCCATTTCCTCATTATTTTGTTGGTGATGATGCTTTTCCACTAAAAAATAATCTCATGAAACCCATTAGTGGCAGATTACTACCAGATGATCAAAGAATTTTTAATTATAGAATATCACGTGCAAGAAAGTGCATTGAAAATAGTTTTGGGATTTTAGCCGCTCGTTGGCGAATTTTTTATAAGACGATATTTGCCCAACCAGACACTGTGGACAAAATTGTTAAAGCGACTACTTGCTTGCATAATTACATTATGACAAAACAAGAGGTAACCAAGGATCAGAGGTATTGCAATGATAGATTTGTTGACGTAAAAATAAATATGAGAGTAATCGAAGGATTATGGAGACAAGAATTAGGTGATCTTAATGCCCTACAACCAATACAGGCACGATTAGGAGCGAGAAATGCTAGGAAAACAGCTTTGCAATATAGAGATACGTTAATTTCATATGTTAACAGTATAGGTTCTGACCCCTGGCAAAATGAATTAGTTAATAATTAGTAACAATAAATCAACTTAAATGAATGTTTAAATTTTTATTCAGAAAAAAATATATTTCTTATTATTTAAAACACCTTTTTATTTGCTGTTTTTCCATCCATCTCTTCAAGTGTTTGGCTAATATATTTACCCAACCAAACATATTTAGAGCAACTTGTTGTTGTTTGGGGTTCTCCTAATAACACAGCTGTTTCCTTGATAGTTTTTACCATCTCCTGCATATTATTGTCAAGATGATCCAAGTGTTTTTTTTTCTTTGGACGTGGACCTTCAAAATCTTCTGAACGGGTGTCTGAGTGAGAGCATGTTGGAGACATTACATCCAAAGGTTGTGTTGATAGTGTAGAATCATCAAAATCTGAGCAAAAATAGTTATTTATGCAACAAGTACAAAAAGGAAGTGTTTCTTGCACATGACATGAGCTCAATAATCACTTTTTGTACGAGTTGCATACAATGTTTTTTCGACGTTTATGCAAAAACCAAAAAATGTTTTATTTAGATGATACCGTTGGAAAATATGGCATCGATTTGAACGTTTATATTTGTCATGATGACAAAACGCTGTAGTAGAATGATAGATGAATGTAACAAGAACCACTTTTTCCACTAAATATAGTTCAATAAAGTTTTGTTTTTTGCATGAACGTAGAAAAAAAATTGTTAACACAAGTAGTAAACGTGAAAATAATTAATCTACCTAGCACCAAGACCTCGGATTGATTAAAATTATCGATATCTTGGCTTTCAGTTAACGCAGTAGCATAATGTGAAGGTACTGTAACATTACTAATTTTCCTGAAAATTTTAAATTATTAAAAAACATTTAAAACCATGACTAAATCTCAACAAACAAATTACAGAACTTGCATATATGACAAAATACTTACTTCCTTGACAGTAATACGTCGTCGAAAAATCTTAAGCAATTGAATAGCTCCCAAGTATCTTCGTCCGCACCTTTTGAACCCGAAACTGTTTCCTGACTAAGCTTACGTTTCTTCTTTCTATATTTCTCACGCAGAGCTTTGTATATTGCCATGCAAATATCCACTGTAGCAATAATTGTAAATTAATTGTTTGTAAAACATTTATTAAATAATAAATACTAACCTGTTATACCAATTTCAATGGCAAGTTGTTTGAAAGCCAGTTCTTTCTTATTATTGTATCTGAAATCTTTGCGCGCCCTATTCCAGATTATTGGATACTCGAACAATCGTTCGGTCAATTTTCGATCAATATCCATATTTAAATAGAAACACGTTAACTATTGCGAACATATATTTAATATAATATGATATAATACTGAAAATCACACAAGGAAATATGAGTATTTAAACTCAGATGCACTTCCCACTTCACGGTGCATTCCATTGGATAAACAATTATTACCATAGAGTTATTATATGTTATAATAACTCTATGATTATAACATTAGAAGTTGGCTAAGTGTCCCCTGGACGAAGGCCATAAAAAGAAGACGAAGAAGAATCTGAATTCTGAAGGTCAAGAACAGAGAAATAGAGGAGGGGAGAATGAGCGTCAAGATGCGCGAACTTAGTAATACAGGAGGCTGCCATTTTGAATTCATATATACGAGGGGGATAGATAATGTTATTTTACCAGGTTGTTCAAAAATTTCTATTTAGAAACACGTTAAATTTGAAATGAAATATGAACAAATATCTACTTTTGAAATTTTCAGTTACAGATTAATTTTCATAATATATATGCATGAAAAGTTATATTACACAATATTTGTGCAACCTTTCACAGCACAAGACATATTTACAGTCCAATAAAAACGATACTAACACTAACTACTATTATTATTAAAAAACTAATAATTAACTAAACTAGCACTATTATTAAAAATATATAAGTATAACTGAATAAAAAAACACCTGCTGCCGCTCTAAAATCCACAAAATATAAAACTATAACACAAATTCACACTACTCGCTAGTCGCCAACTCCAACAACATGGAACCGGAACTTGACGTAATTTAAGCTGTTGTAAAAGTGTGACGTACATGGCTTTCAAAATAGCAGCGCCCGTAGCGTCCTAGTAAAATGTGGATGGGCACTCGTCGAAGCTCGTTCTCCCCTCTTCTATTTCTCTGCTTATCTCCGATAATCACCCATAATAACGCCATTATGAAAATTAATATGTATCTGAAAATTTCAAAAGTACATATTTGTTCATATTTCATTTCAAATTTAATATGTTTCTAAATAGAAATTTTTGAACGACCTGGTAAAATAACATTATCAATCCCCCTCGTATAAATATCTCCCCTCCTCTATTTCTCTGCTCGAAATACGAAGCGTTCAGTCTCCCGTCCGACCGTTGTCTGTAAATATTTTGTCTTAAAAGTGTGACGTACATGAATTCAAAATGGCTGCGCCCGTAGCGTCCTAGTGAAATGTGGATGCGCACTCGTCGAAGCGCGTTCTCCCTCTCCTCTATTTCTCTGGTCAAGAATCTTGAGTTTTGCATGTCGCCAACTTACAGCGGAAAAATTCCCCAACTTCTTAAGTCTACAGTAATTTTATGTAAACAGAGTAAATAATAGATCTGTTCCAACAACCGTCCAGAACTAGTTCAGAACCGTGAGAAATGTTTGACCAACACCGTCTTACGTCGCATTCGCCGAGAGTACATTAACAACTGAACTGACTGACTAATTCTGGACGGTTCGGAATCGATTCTTGCTGTGTTGGAACAAATCCAATATTTAATACCATACATTACCATACAACAGTACAACTGCAGTGCCACTGCACTAACGTTTATCTGAACGTTACTTTACATCTAGTGATCTCAAAGGACGAGGCGCTGAAGTATAATTCATGTTCTCTTCGTAAAACAGCCGGTCGCGTAGAAGCGAATACGTTTATTTTCGAATGATCTTGGGAATAAGGCTTCGCGTTGTATTAAATCTTAGTCAGACACAGAAAACAATTATCAGAATACACTAGAGCGAAAAGTTACCTTCATTAGGTTATAAGAAAATATTAATTTTTAACTATACATGTTACATGTTTTAACCTCATATTTTTAATTATTATTGTTTCTTTTCGCTACAGCGAACTACAAGTTATACTACCAGTTATGATTTTTTTTAAATTGTGACACATTTTTCAGTGTGCTTTTTCTTAAGTTGCAGTGTTTTTCCAAATAACCGTAAGATGGCGCTCATGCACGCGATGCCTCTCAACACATACTTGTATTATCTTAGGCTATGGTTTCACCTCCATGGTATCACATAAAACCATACTTAATCATAACCTAACTTCTTGTTTTCAACTAATGTGTGTTTATTTTTTAAAATTATGGTAAGAACAATAAATATAATAATGGTAATAATGAATTAATAAGCACAAAATAAGTATAACAATAATAACAGTGTTGCATTGAGGATGATCAATGTGTGAGATAGTTGTCAACAAAGATTTAAATTTTAGGAAAACCAGCTATGCCTTTTGTATGGTGGACCATCCCAAAAAAACAACTAAAACTTGTGATCAATCTGTCAAACTCCGATGAAGCTAGTGAGGTAAGTACCTACTATTTTATAAATGAAGCGTGGTATGGTATTCCCAAAGGGTTCAAGTGTCATAATAGGACCCCCTTTTGCAATAAGGACCCAAACGCCAATTATATACTTTTGGGTAAATGGAAAACAAAAATATTCTTTTCTAAAAATTATATTGGTTTTAAATAAGACACAGAAATTTATATTTTAATATTTTATCACTAACAATATTGCATATTTGATTACATACATATTAATGCACGAAATAATGAAGTATATCAATATGCAGAGCAAAAATGAATTATATTCTATGTTTTCAGTTTCTACCTTGAAATCTAGCGTAGTTACATTAAATCCATCAGTATCCTCCTCAATTGAGAGATCTCCCATTAAATTTAAGTAAAATGTTTTATTTGCTGGAATTAAATGCATATATGTTGTGATGTCCAGTTTCGCTTGTGCTACTGGTTTTCCTCTCCGCCAGTTGTTCTAAGTTTTTAAAAAAGTTGCTATCAGATGCGTAAGGAGTCTTGCTTTACTTTTTTTTTAATATTAATTTCGCGATAGTCGTCGTCATTGTGAATATTTTACATTTTACATTCAATTGTAGAGTGCATGCTATCACACTTCATTTCTTTTTCTTCGACATATCTAAAAGTGCATTGAATTGCATTTCTATTCTGATACGAGCAACCGTCAGTCACTGTACAGAATAATTTCTTCCCCAATATTTAAATCAATTTTTTCATCAATAAAGTGATATAATATTGATGCAAATTCATTAGCAGTAACGCCACCTTCAGTTTCATGCCACATAAAACAATAACCATCTTTGCTGTTACAGTTAAATACAGTGAAAATATGTACGACCAACATTTTCTTGTAGTATATGATGTATTACCAGCTTTAAAGATAACCCAAAGGTTGCATTGGTCTTTTTTAGGACTGAAAAGACTTAAATTGTTGTCATGGAATGCATCGTGAAAAGTTTTTATAGACTATGGTGCAATATTCTTTGCTTCACAATTTTTTACATATTCCTGATAAAGAGAATGCTTGGAAGTCCAGATTGGCTCCAAATATAATTTAGTGGTGCCCTACAGTAATGGGACTTCATTTTTGGCAATTGGTCAAAAAACTTTTTAAGGCAACTTTTTCATTTTCTAATCTGAAATTTTTTCTCTTGCTTTCTTCATTATCAACAAAAAGCTTATCATTTTTAGATGCTGCCCAATTCTGTAAACTCTAGCTACCAATGCATAAAATATTGATAAACGTAGTCTTGCATACTTGGACTCGGATTCTATTTTTTTTTTCAAGTAACAAATGAAAGTATTTAATCTACGTGATACTTCATTTATCTGATTTTTCTTGTCTTTGGGACAAACTATGTCGACAAAACTTCCTTTATAAAATTCCCTACATCCATATTTTCTTCACTATTACCCTTATTTTCAACTTCTATATTACTTGATTCATTACTACTTGATTCATAGAGTTAATAACCTTTAACTTCATCTTCACACATTTCAGTTTCTGCATAATTAACATTAACGACAATATTAGAGAGCAAAGTTACTGATGACGGTTCTATTGGAATTTCATCAACTTGTGGTGCAGTAAGATCAATGGGTATAATAATAGTATTATTGTCCAAGCTGCTGTTCTCTTTGTCCTCTAAAACAACGAGAACATCTATTTCTGCTACTTTTTCTAAATTTTCAGGAACAGAATTCTCTTGGATTTCATCAAGGTTATCCAAGTTCATTTTTTTAGCCAAGGAAACAATATACTGTCCTCTAGAGGTACTATTAACCTTTAACAAAATAATTGTTTGTAGAAGAAAACCTGACTTGTGAGCAATTGAAATCATAAAAAAGTTGATATTTAGCACTTAACACGTTCGCTGCTGACCTAATAAAATCGAAATTAGACCTAGTGGCGGATGTGACTTTTTTGAATTTTTTGCTTTTGCTACGCGTTCAGATCCAACAAAAAAATACTTACCAATGAGAGAATACCTTACCCTAATACTAAAAATGCCTTGACGACAATTGTTGTTGTGCGCACACAAGTCTAATAACTCATCCTGGGTGCTGACTGACGACAATTGTCGTCACGTATGTTCCGTCATAGTTGCTCTGGAGTAACTCAATAATTTGTAAAAATAAAAGCCTTTATTTAAAAAAAACAGCCGAACATGATACAAAACTTCACAAAGAAAAATCACAGTATCATAGGAACGAAAAGAAACTACTTTGGTAATATAAAAATAACATAAGAGATGAACAAAACAAAAGTCCTCATCGATTATGCTCTGAGAACAAAAATAATATGAACATCATCAATCACAGTCATAAAAATAAAATACGGTTTTGGCAAGTTTTGAAAAAAATATATTGCATCCAAATAAAAATTATGTTCTTTCATGGTGCTCAGAAAAACAAGACTTTAGGCATAAAGCTGGTTTATTTGGACATGCATCGCAAAAATAAGCTGTATCCTTCCTTTTGCCTTTGCTCAAACACATTCTGCATCTTTTTACTTTGGCTCCTTTTCTTGTAGTGCTAGGAGAAAACGACTGCGGAATGTGATTGGATGGCTGAGATGCAGGTTCGGGTGCCGGCATGGCATCCATTTTCAACAAGTATCTTATTATATGTAGTCTGAAGTCATAGAATGTCATTCGTCTATTGGAACCATATTCTTTGAAAAGCAAATACAAATTCAGTAACAACATTTGCAGAATATGTATTCCCAGTTTTTGATACCTGAGGCATTTTCTGAAAACGGGGTAATAAGCCATGAACTGATCCTGGCGGTCTATGCCTCTCATGTATTTGTTGTACATCACTATGGCTTCTGGTTTTCCTTTTCCTGGCGTTTTCTATTAAAATCCCGTATCATGTCGTTGCCGAATTCCGTAGATATATAAGAGACTTGTCTCTTGTCACGCCACAGTCCCACCATGACGCCTTGAGAATATAATGCCATAGATTCACCTTTTGCTAACTTTGCTGATTTTATCTCTGCCGGTAAATCCTTTCTGTCTAGCCGTAGAGTACCTGAACACAGGGTTTTCCTATCAAGCAGTTACAGTGTTGTAATAATTATCCATAAACAAACTATGGCCAACATCGAGTTTCTCTTGCATCAAATGTAGTACTATATTTGCTGCATGTCCGGTTCCTCCAAAATCATCTAACCGCTTGGTTCAGTAAACATGTACAACTTTATGCCGTATTTATGCTTTTTATTCTTGATGTACTGCCTGAATAGCAGTCTGCCCCTCCATAGTACCATGGACTCGTCAAGAGAAAAATTTTGTCCAGGGTAATAAATTTTTTCCATTTTCTGGTTGAAATAGTTTATAACCGGCCGTATTTTATATAATCTATCTTGAGGCTTAGGTTCAGTGGGTTTTGGATTTTCTTGAAAATGCAGGCAACGTAAAATGATCAAGAATCGATCTCGACTCATTTTCGCTGGAAAAATAGGAAAGTTGAGTAATGGGTCTTTCTTCCAATAATCTTGGATCCTATTCATTGAAACTGTGCCCATATGAAAAAGCAATCCTATAAAAATGCAAAACTCATCCACGGTAACGTCTTTCCACCTGCTAATTCTTGAGAATTCTTTCACTTCTTCATTCAGAAATGTGTATTCGGCATATTTATTTATTTCAGTGCCTGTATAGAAACAAAAAACACATAAAAAATAATACGAAATTCACAAGCAAATCTCTCACCTGCCGGAGCTTCTAGCATAGGCCTGGTCTTGGAAAATTGAATTCCTTGCGGATTCACGCTCGAAGCAGAGGTCCAATTAGGTTTGGAACTTGTTAAAACAGTGACAGCTGCCATCGGGGCGGCAGTAGAGGTTGAAGGAGAATTCTGTTCGTCATCTTGTTCCACAGACACATCTGAATCAGAGTCGCTACTCTGTGGGAACCAGCCGTCGTCCTCATCAGCATAACTTGCACTTGGATCCAATAATTCATCGTCGGATTCCATAATTAGTTTCCCTAATTCCTCCTCGGTCAAAGGTTGACGATTCTTTCGCTTTTGTGCCATTTTAGGGCAGTACCATTCACCTCCAACACACGATATAGCAACCAACACGAAAATTTCCAATACTAATAACGCTCGATATAACACACTATTCTATTTACAGACAAAACTGCCATCCCCTGCCGTGAAATGACTCCAACTAATCGTAAACCATAGGCTTATTTGTTATTTGGATCATCCCCCCCCACACCCGATACGAGACGAACGAGACCGAAAAGAATTTTTCACATCCCTAGACCTCATTATGTATGCCCACGTATATTAAAAATGCTTGCCCGCAGTGCTCATGACAGCACAGATCACTTACGGTGCATTGCAGAGTGACGACAATTGTCGTCGGGCGCACACAGGAGGAGTAACCAATGACGACAATTGTCGTCAATCAGCAGTGAACGTGTTAAGTAGATCTTCATTGACTTTTATTACATTTTATAATAAATTCTTATAAAATGTTCTTCTAATAATATTTGTTATAATTCTAATATTCATTAAATTATTATTTTAAATAAAGCAAAAGCTCCTAACACTTATATGGTCATAAAGAGTAACTTATATATAAACCAAAATCTTCTAGGTCTATTGAACACAACTGAACACAAAATAAGTAATATAATTTAATTAAATATTTTACATATTACAGAACAGTACACTTATTCTTACCTTATTTCTCGTGAATTTGTCCATTTTCTTGTAATATTTTCTAACCAATTTGAAATAAACCAAGAGCACAACACAATTTATTAGGTTATGCCGGCTATACCAGACATAGAAAAATTAATGCCGCTAGAGGTGGACACAATCGTGCTGGACATATGAGATTTTGCAAGCTTGTGTGTTAGCATTTTAAGAATATGACGAGACTTAGGAGGTTTTGATAGTAAGCCGACGATATATTAACCAGTTTTTTTGAGTTGTCTGGAGAAAGTCTATTTCGAATTGGAGAATGCACAAAGGACCAATGCGAGAAAAGTCTTTCTAATTGGGCAGTAGGTGCTGGAAGACATAACAATTTTAGTGCTAATTTGGCATGGCTCTTTCACAAAATTGCCAAAAAGTTTTTGCATTCTCTATATTTTTAGAAGTTAATTTACCAAAATGCCACTTGATTCTTTATATGCCTGAAAGCTATCCAGTCCTTGAGAAGGTAAATTTGCTAATAGGAAATCTTCAATTTTTTTCTGAAATTTCAATATTAAGCTCAAATTTTTTGCCCTTATATTTTGGACAGTCTTCTGGTAGTCTCATTCTTCAGTAGCATCAGCTATTGTACAGTTTAATGTTTGACAAATAATATTCACTAATCTACAAACAGGATCAAATAACTTTCCAGCATCTTCAACCTGAATGTTTAAATATTTGTTAAAGATAAGTCTTGTAACAACGTATTTAAGTTTGTATTTTTCCTCCAGCAAAACTTCATTATGGATAAATTTTTGAAATAACAGTTAAATGCATCCTGGTAGGAACACCATCTTGTTCGCAAGCTAATAAAATTCTAGAACCTATTTTTTTTTAAATTTCATGCTCCAAATCTGGACGCTTCAATTCTTTCAGTACACAATTCATATTTGCGGCAAGCTGGTTTAACTAAGTTAACAAATTTGCACTGTGACTATTACATATAGCATGCCACAAGTTAACTTTTCTCATTTTAATCATTGGACTTGCATTATCAGATGTTAACAGCATACAATTTAGTAGTATATTTAGATTGTACAATGATTTCTGAATCTCCTATTTCTTTTTTTTCCCGTCAAATCTCAAGATTCTACAAATAATTTACGTCTATCAGCATTATGTATCATAGCTACTACATTCTTCGTATTATTTGAAGAATTTTTCCATCCATCTAAAACTGACTCAATATCTTTCGTCACATATTTTTTGGTGGCACGTGTCTAAAATTGCAATCGCCCTTAATTTTGCTAAAAAATAATGACATTTCACAAGACTAATTCATGATAGGGTAAATTACCTAGTCATTGGACACTTAAGACTTCTTTAAATTCAAAAATTCAAACCCATGTCAAAATTTTGTTTCTGTTTTAACAAAATTACCAGTGTAACATAAATTGCATAAGCAAGTGCATCTACATTTACTTTATACTCTTTTTTTACAATTAAACACTAAATTCTCAATAAAAAACTTAGTTATTGCACATTTTTTTTAGTAACTGGACATTGTCAATTTAGTTATTGAACGAATGTGAATTTTATTTATTAGTTTTTTATTTACGTAAATAGGTAAAAAAGTAACATATTAAGTACAATGTATGTTCTATTTAATAGTGTTTGGCACATTGGTGTTCATCGATTTCTTTGTCACCTTCATTTTTATTCCTTTCAAATATATTTTACTTTCCCTCGTTTTCATCTACAGTAATATTTTTTTTGTGCCAACTTCCTCATCGCTTTTCTCTTTATAGCATTTATGACACAGAAACAGACCAACATCTTCCAAGTCAGAAACATGTTTTATGTGTCCATTTGGAATGCAGACGATGAACATGATTATTTCAATCATCACACGTTAAGTACTGACTACTTTTAGTTATATGTTTTTTACATACATAGCAGTTATTGGCATTGCTCACAGCCTCTTATGATTTACACACTCTTATTTTTCCTCCAATTTAAGTGCTCGTTTGGACTCAAAACTTTCCTGATAACACCTGGAAGTTGTTGCATAAACGTTCTACATCACGTTTGCTCTTCCGTTGGGGTTTGTCTGGTTCTTAAGGAAAGCGCTGATACATGCTTTACTTCTTGGTTGTAAATTTAAAAATACTGACTTTGTATCATTCACATTTTTATCTATTGAAATATGCGGCAAATTTGATTCATATATTCAATATTACTGCTTTTGCAAAGTAAACTTATACAATTATTTAATATTGTGGGTTCTGTTAGTGTATCTTATTCTTGAATAACAATATTTTCAATAATATGGATATTTTTTCGAATCCCTAACAAATGTATCTCCTGAAGTTGTAGTATTGTCCTTACTATTGTTAATCACAATCTGATATTATTTTTTTTGTTTGTGGGTTCCTCCAGTAACATTTCCAATACATGATAACGTTTCCACTTCTAAATTTGATCTTTCCAATTAGAATAGAATAGAATAATTTTATTATGCTCAGAGGACATTACAATTAGAATGTATAGCATTAGTCACAAAACCTAACCTAAACAAAATACTCAGACAACGAGTAAAAACACTTATTAAGCAAATATACTTTTAATTTACGTTTGAATATATCTAAATTATTACATAATTTTACATCGTCAGGTAACTTATTATAAATTTTCGGTCCCACATGACTGTATCCTGGAGATACCTGCAATGCAACGTACGATCCTTTTCTGCGTAACAAATATCGAATCAGAACCCGTCGAATAACCCAAGAGACAAATCCCATATCGCAATCGACTCTCAATGTAGGCGTAATATAGGTTAAGTAGCTGCGGTTTAGTTAGTACCTCTCTCATATTTTTAAATAAATAATAATTAGTTGACATAACCCTTGCCAAATTATTACAGTGGACTTTCCAGTTAAAACATTCAGCCATATAGACCCCCAAAAATTTAACCGAGTTTTTATCGCTATCCAGATTCAGTTTATTTGCAAATGGTCTCAAATTGTCACAATTTTTTTGTGCCGTGTGAAACCTTAATAGCTGACTTATATCAATATTAAGGTGTAAATCAATTGCCATAAACTTTTTGTTTAAAATTTCAACTATTTTGTTAGACTTTTCGATGAGATTAAAATCTTGTTTATCAGAAACGATCACTGCCAAGTCGTCCGCATACATCGCAAAGAAAGTGTTATCCCGCACGGAATCTATTGAGTTAACATACAGGAGGATGAGCACCGGTCCGAGGACACCTATATGAGTCTGTAAAATATCATAATTGATATTAACTATTAAATTGTTATAATTCGCTTGTAGGCAAACATATTGTTGACGATATATCAGAAAATTAGTTAGCCACTGCAATGGTAGGCCACGAATATCACAATCCTGCAATCTGTCCAGTAAAATAGTGTGATTGACGCAGTCGAAGACCCTACTTAGGGTCGAAAAAAATCCCCACAGGGCACTCGCCCGCCTCAATATACCTAACAGTTTCACTATAAAAAGAAAGTATGGCACTTGCCTTTGATAATCCCGGTCAAAACCCGAACTGTTTGCTGTTTGTAACTTCATTTTTATGCAAAAATGGCAGCAAGCGACTCAAAAAAGCGTATTCAATAATTTTTGACATGCCGCATGACATGGTAACAAGACGGTAATTTTTCCGGTTGTGTGGATTGCCTCTTTTATGAATAGGCGTAACCTTGCCCGTCTTCAGACACTGAGGGAAATGACCCGTATTGAAAGACAGATTTACAATAAAAGTAGTGGGTTTTATAATGGTTTTAATAACACGTTTAATTAAGAATTGTGGAACGTCATCAGAACCTGAAGATTTTTTACTTTTTAATTCAATACCTTGTTCATCCAGTTCGATACCAAGTTGTTCCGATTCAATTTCAGACTCCATTATTTGAATATCAGCTGTTTGTACTTGATTTTTTTCTTGATTTGCCTCCTTATCGGGTTTTCTGAAATAATTCTGCATTTGATGCAGTGTTAAAAATTAATTATTAAATACTTCCCTCGTTAATATTACATCATATGATTTAAATTTAGTTAAAATGTCATCTCCTTCTTATAAGGCTAAGAAAAGTTATTTTATCCATAACAGTGTTGGTATGTGTTACCTAAAAATTGCTTGAAAAGTAAAGGGATGTCTTAGGACAAATAGATATACTTACTTCTGCAAATTTGTTAATATTTCCCAAACACTTTGAATAATCTATTGCATTTGGATTGAAGGGAAATAAGTCGCATTGAATCCATTTTGTAGCGTCTCTAGCTTAACAACTTCTGTCACAAATTTTTCTAAAAGTGATGCAAATGTTGTTTTCTTTAAAACTTGCCCTTGAGTTTTCTAATAAAATTCTGTAATAGCTTTTCTCCAGTCTACTTTTATGGCCCTAAACATGTCACATGATTGCAGAATTCTAGTTGCATTCGGGTATAAAGCAATTACTTCAATATTTAATTCATTATACAGGGTGAACCTTAAATAAGTACAAATATTTTAACCAGCAGTATAGTTCACTGTGTAGAACACATAATTAATATTTTTTTTTACAAAAAAATCAGAAATAAAAAAGTGAAATTTTAAATAAATTTTGTAATTTTTCTGTAGAAAACTTGTTGAAGACCGCTGACTTTCATACATTTATGAGTCATAGCACTGCAGATTGAACGTGTGGTTCAGTGTTGCCAGTGTTACACAAATGTCTTTGCTTTTCTTGATATTAAATGAAAGCTGCTATTTTGTTATTTAATATTGTGTGTACCTTTATTTTTAAATTTTGTTTCACTGATTAAAGTGAAGTCACTTTATGGTTAATACTGACTCATTTGGGGTTATGTGGCGAAAATTAAATTTAATATGCTGTGTGAAAATCATAGTTTTTCTTCATAAAATAACTTAAGGAAATTGTGTCTTGTGTCTCTTTCTAACAGTGTACAATGTCATTGAACTTGTGAAATGTGGATTACTGATTAAATAGTTTTTTAACAAACAGGTAAGCTTGTGTGCAGGTTTATGTAGAATTTTTGAACATTGAACATAGTAATATCACGTGATATCTTCTTAAATACTTTATGGTAGTATGTATTTAACTTGCGGAAATTCATTTTTAATAAAAAAAAAAAAAAATATGAAAAATTTTTAAAAATGGCTTTCACTAGACTTATCTATATGACGAACTACACCAGCAGTTAAAATATTTGTACTTATTTAAGGTTCACCCTGTATAGTAGACTGAGTTCGTAAGTTAACCTCTTAACTGTTGCGTAATAAGGCTCTATGTGTACTCTGTACACTGGTTTTTGATAATGTGAATCAAGCTGTATTCAACAATTTCTATCATCAAGATTCTTTGCCATCTTTCTTTTATCAATCAAAAGTCGTCCTTAAAATCATCCATAATTTGAACTGGTAATTTTTCCATTTTATTGAGTAAAAACTGGCAAAAATTCTCAACAGGTGTTGGTGTAGAGAGCTTGTCAGATTGTAGACTGCTGCAGATGGATTTTAGTGTTTCTGATACAGAAAACTGTTGTTGTCCCTTTTCCTTTTTTTGGATTTATGTGGCATTTGTAATGTTGTCATAGTCGTTTCAGAGTCGCTCTGAACAGTTAGGGGTTCACTTGGAGATTCCAATGAATGAGATTTCCCAATAACGCTGCCAGGGGAAAATAGTGGTACACTTTTTAAAGTCGAATTTCAACTAAACTTGTTTCTGTGTTTGTTTCATTCATCATTTGACTTAGCTCGACGTTGAAGCTGCCTGTTGTCTTTCTCTGTCAAATAATTTCTGCCAAAAATGACATCAACTGAAAAGTCTACCAGTCCTTTTCTTTTGGAGCCCCTGCACCACTCCTGGTATTATTTTCTATATTCTTTTTAACGCTTATTTCTCTCTCAGAGACTTAAAATAATTCTTCGCCCATTCACCTAAAATTTCAAAAACATACTTTAAATTTACATTCCTGAAATCTTTACTATCTAAATACCTGTGAACTGGTTCCCGACTTCATTCCAAGCTCTATCTTTCCTCTTCGTATCTTTGAATTCCGCTTTTGATTTGTCGTATAAGAATGGGTATTCCATTACGACAGCGATAAATTTTTTACTTATATCACATTCTTCCATCATCAAACACAGAAAAACATTCAATATCGAAAAAAAAAACCTTAAATTTCCGATTCTCCTGCAAGTAGAGGACGCATTCTAACTAATTTGCTTGAAATGGTGGTATTCCCATTAACTAATATACTATTTGAAATATCACTTAATTTGGGTATTTTCTTTGGTTTAGTTGGTACATTGCACATTTGTAAAATTCTCTTTGCTTTTGAATTCATGTTGTATAGTCTAAAATTAAAAAAAAATACGTAACAATACCTCGTAAAGCGAATTTAAACCCAAAGTCAATAGCACGTAAGTCAATGAATTTATAAATAAAGAATTCAGACAAAATATACCTTACTAATTGTGATATCTGTAGATTATATTTAAAAACAAAAGCTTATTTATGTAAAGAAACAAAGTAGGTACAAGGTAGGACAACAAAGTAGGTACGAAACAAAAAACATTTAGAGTTATTTTAAACATTTCATGCCCTGCAGAAAAACTTTTAAATTGTAAGGAAATATAAAGGTATCAGTAACATAAGATGCAAGAAAATCATCGGCTGTAAAGATTTCTCTATTTATCGGCCAAATTCCGGTAAACTTGAAGCAGTTTATTATATTTTCAACTGTAAATGATTTAAGATAGGTGGTACAAAATAAGCTGGCTATGTCATAAATAGTAATAGGACGGCCAGGGTTAGACAACATCCATTCGTTGCAAGCGATATTGTAATTCGTTTTCAAAGACTTGTAAGCAGTTTTATCCAGTGGTTGCAATTTTCCACTTGTATGTGGTGGTAATGTTATTAAAATAACCTTATTTTCTTTAGAAAATTCTAGACTGTTTATTATTAATAATAATAATAATAATAATAATAATAATAATAATAATAATAATAATAATAAATTGTCTTTATTGAGTCCTTATATATTGATACATTATTTGTACAAGATATAATGAATGAATACATATGAGGAAGGGGCGAAGTGTCAGCCGAAGCTGCTTTTCAACTTAACCCTTGAGAGAAAATAACACAATGTATACATTTACAATACAATCGATGTCCAAGTACATGCAAAAAATGTAGATAAAATTCAACATCCTAACAGATTCATAGATACAAAATAATCATAAACTGAATGCATGAAAAAAATTGTTATATGGGATTCATGGTTGTCCATAATAAGTATGGTAGCTTTATCTTTAGAGCATCTGACATTATCAACAAAATGTTTCCAAATATCTAAGAATATTTCACCATTCACCCAACCACTTTTAGTTGCATTACATGCTGTTCCATTAGGAGCACCATATGCGGTTTAAAATTGACGTGAGGAAAGACTAAATATGGTGGAACAGCTTGCCCAGCAGCATTTATAATACAGCATGCAGTGACGAGGACTCCCTATTACGCGGCATATCTGAAGAAAATTAATACAAAAAATTATAATTCGTTTTAAATGGAATGGAAACAGTGTTACATGTCTAGGATACAGTGTTACATGTCACACTGTACCCCAGATAAAAGTGTAAAGCGCTGATTTTTATTAAAGATCGTCACGAAAATTTTCGGTTAATGAGAGCGAAAAAGTTCGTTATTTTCTATGAAACGAAACTTCTTGCTATATTCCGTGCTTTAGTGGTTTTTATGCTTGTGTCGTTTTACAATGGACGAAAATAATATGTTGTTGGCTCTATTATTAACAGAAGAAGATGAAGATGACGATTACCTGAATCTTATTTTGGAGTCTAATTCTTCAGACTTGTTTCTCAAAAGGAATCAGGAAGGTACCTACGAAATGCTGGTGTTGAGACACCTTGTCGACAATGACACTAAATTTAGGGAATTGTTTCGTTTAACGCCTCACTTATTTAACGAAGTTCTGAACAATATTAAAGATGACATAAAATCCACCCCTTCAAAGAGGTATCCAATTCCTATATCACCACAAGAAAAGCTGTGCCTAACATTAAGGTAAGTGCTCAAATATTATCATTAATATTATTTTTTAAACGTCATTGGAATGTGAAGTAATGTATTTTTTTGAAGCAGAAATATTTATTTTTACACACTGTGGTGATTTTCTACAAAACTGGGAATTTACTCATATCTAGTTAATTAGACACTCTGTATAGTATATCATATAAATTGATCGAGAAACTAATGTTTATTTCCCATTTATTACAGAAAAATAATTTTATTTTACATTGAATGTAGTGATATAGTTCCTAAGTGACGATTCTTGCACATTCTCTCCGTTTCCACTATCATTTCTATATCCAGGTCTATCTAGGTCTAATATAATGTTATTATAGTCCGCATTCGATGAGTCAGTAGAATAGAATACCGAATTTGACGTGTCAGTAGCAAAGTGTGCATCAGTAGGAGTAGGCGATGTACTAATTGAAGGTGACTGACCAGAGTGACTTGTATATTTCTCAAGAGCATTTTTCTGCTCTATCTCAGACATAACATTAAACAACTTCCTCTTCGCTTCTACCAAAAGTAATGGTGACAACGTCCTTGCTGTTGCTTTTAGCGAATTGAAAAACAGGTCGATATGATCATCCGTTTGTACTACAGGAGGTCCTGTTGAGACAGTGGATCGGTTAGCAATTTCTCTAAGCAATTCAGCTCTTTCTGTTCTTCCTTTTTGAATGTCCATGAGCATGTCTACTCGAGTCCTTTTGAAACTTTTTTTCTTTATGTTTATTACACTGGGTGTGGACGTATTATGAGCATCTTGTTCAATATCTCTTATAGGACTCATATGGTTTTCTGCCGTATCAATAGCTGAAAAGTCCATTTGAGCTTCACTTTTCGCTAATGACTCGTTCTGAGAAGTATAGGGTGCAGTTATTAGATTACTTTCTGTATTCTCTTCATAAATATTTTGGTTGACAGATTCTGGGCTACTGGTAATATTTTGTGGAATTTCAGTGGCTACTGGAGCAACATTGGATACGGTTCTATAAAAAAAAGAAAAATACACATTTAATTTTAAAATATTGAACAAAACACTTACTTCCTATGTTCAAATGCTGATTCCTCAAGGAATCTAAACATGTCCAGTTTTTCCCGATCCCTGCCAGTTGCTGCTGATCCTGTCCCCAGATTTTTCTTTTTTTTTATGAAGTAGTCTCTAAGATTTATCCACCTTTTTTTACAGTCTTCTCCTAAAACAAGTTTTTTATTGCAGGTATATAGCAACAGGAGAGTCATTTCGATCCTTAGCATTTTCATGGAGAATATGCCATAGTTGGATCAGCAATATAATCTATAGTGTAGTACGTGCTATTCGAAGGAACATGAGCAACATTTATATGCCAACACCCACAGAAGATCTGTTAAAGAAAAATGCAGAAAAATTCTACCAATTTTGGAATTTTCCGAACTGTTGCATGTCAATTGATGGCAAACATATTCGGATTGTTTGTCCGCCAAACACTGGCTCATTATGTTTCAACTACAAAGAATACTTTTCAACTGTTTTGTTGGCTTTAGTTGACGCTGATTGTAAATTCGTAGCAATTGATGTTAGCTCATACTGTGGAGAAGGTGATGCTGGGGTGTATGAGAGGTCGAATTTAGGACAGAAAATTAATGCGGGTCAAATGAATTTTCCAGCTCCAACTAAACTTCCAGGCACAGAAGTGCTCCAGCCTTACGTGATACTTGGTGATTCAGCATTTGCGCTTACAGAAAGAATGATGAAGCCCTACCCACAAGCTTTATCTGCTGCAGATACAGCAGTAGCTACATATAATTATCGGCATTGCAGAGCTAGGAGAACTTCTGAAAATGCGTTTGGAATTTTGTGCCAGTACTTTAGAATATTCTTTACTCCAATCGCTGTTAAACGGTTAGAATGCGTGGATAACATTATTTTTGCTACATGCATTCTCCACAATATGTTACGACAAAGTAAGATACCATATCCAGACGAAATTACAAACTCAAACCTCTCTCTCTTCCTCTCTCTTCCCGTACATAATTGTATGACCTTGGCGCCTAGTAATAATAGGCATGCAAATTTTGCTGCTAGATCTGTTCGAGATACTTTTAAACAATATTTTAACAGCAGAGCCCGAAATGTTCAATGGCAATGTCACCATGTAAATCGTACCAAATAGTTACAAATATATAATAGAAACATGTTTATTTAATTTATCTGTTTTATTTGCTCCCATATCCGTTGCAATTTGTTTCCAAATATTTTCTTTCATTTGTATGTCTTTGTAGGTTTTTAAACGTTTAGCATACAATGGTGGATTTTCCTTGACCTTTTCAATTAAAAGTTCATCTTCCAAAGCAGTTAACTCTAATTTGCGATATTTTGCACTCATTTTGCACTCAATTCGCCAAACAACAATACTTCAAAATACTAAATATCTCACCGAAAATTCGTCTGAATCCAATATTGTTTGATTCCCACTGAATACCGCCAACGACAAATCGTATATCTCTAGCGAAATTCCGTGACGGATTTAATAAAAACCGGATATTAATAGACAGACTGAACAGATACGCACGAACTTCTCGTCGGAAATTTTCGTTCTGATTTGCCGAAAAATTTCGCAACGAACTTTAATAAAAACCAGCGCTTTACACTGTTCCCGTCTTGTGTAGTTTTCGTAAAACTAACGTATCAACAGCAAGTAAAACATATATTTATCCAGTGTATATTATAAGAATTTAGTCAAATCATAATATGAGATAAAAAGTTAGGTTATATTGATATTAAAAGTAAAAAATGCTCAACAATAAATTCAATATACTTACCTGAAATGTTGCACAACAGCTCTTAGCGTACACACCAAGTTAATGATAAACATGAAATGAACTACGCCATCTGCAGTTGACTTTAGCAAGCTAGACTTATAAATAAAGCGGTAAATTAATGAGGAGAAATGTATTCAAACAACAGTTAATACAGAACACAACTAGTGCAAGACTAGATAATATTGCTTATAATAATAGGAACCAAATAAATCTTAAATATTCAGTAATTTATAAAGGAAACTAAGGAAAAATTGACTCGATAAATGTATGAAAGGAACATTCTCGTTCTAAACTTCAACAACTGGAATATTAGTGTCAAATTTATAATACACGTTCAGATCTTGGTCCATCTTCTGTACGGGAGCTGCGAGGAAAATTTTGCTAAAACATACTGACCAACTTCAAAGACTTCATTAGGTGTTTCTGAGGGAAAATTGCTCCTATTCATCTGTTGGCGGAATAAATTGATGTCGTCTTCGCTATTACAATCGTCATCCACTACTTTATCACTGACTGTGTTGGTTGGGTTACTTTCAGGTTCCATGTCGTCCTTCTCAGCTTCCGCTATAGACGTAGATATACTACAACCGGGTGCGACAGCCAGACGTTTCTTTCACCTTTGTGGTTGACTTTGATTGCCAAATCTCCTTCAGCATAGTAGTAAGTGCCTACCTCAGGTGTAGGATCGGTTCCTTTAAATCGGCTCCTTTAAAAATTTGTACGGGATCCAATGGATAAATATCAGAAGCACTAAATGACTTAATCAAGTTTCGTTTGATCGCTGATTTTATGACTATTATCAGATTGTTGTTGTGGAGGCTTAGCGTCCGTGCAGTCCAGAGACTTCTTTAAGAGCTTAGCGAATGTGTCTTTGGGAACCGTAGAAAGTCTTAAATTCTGCAAGTTTCATTCCGAAAGTGTAGCATGCCATGCTTCCTTCTTCGGCCTGAAAAAACCAACATCGAGCGGTTGGCAGAGATGGGTTGAGTTCCGAACCAAGAAGATAAAATTGATATTATTTTCTGCACATAAACTCAAAACATCGACGTCCATATCAGAGGATAGATTATCGCTTATAAGAGCTTTTCGGCCCTCTAAGCGTTTGGCATGAGGTAGGAAGCAGCTTCGAAACCAATTGCGGAATGTTGCTCCATCTAGCCATCCGCTAGCTGTTCAGTTGAAACTAGTGCCGTGGCTGCAACATGGCTTGGTACAGCACGGAAGTCCTCATGAGCCACCCTCTTTCCAGGAATCATACAGATTTAGACTCTTAAAAACCACATAGGGGAGGCAATAAAGTGCCATCAGCAGATCCGCATATCATCACAGTAGTGCAGCTTTTCGAATGGTTCATAACCTTTTCCGGGTATTTCACCCCACGTCTGTAAACCCCTCTCTTTTTTTCAGGGTCGTCAAAAAGATTCGACTCGCCATAGTTGAATATGTTTGAGCTTGGAAGATCTCTGATAACGACTTCTAAATTATCGTAGAACACATTTCAGAGTTTTTTTAGACACCGCCGCCCTCGCTCTTTTTATGTTAGTAGCTAATCTTTGTCCATAAGAGTTTTTATGTCTATTCAGAAGACTATAGGTCCAATCAACACCAGGAAGATTGTTCTTGAATATATTGACAATTTTGCCTTTCCCATCCAGATAATACTTGCCATCATCCTTATGTCCATAAGACTTAAGGGGAAGCCCCAGTCTCCACATTTTGCCGCTGATTTAAGGATTGCTAATTCCTCATCTGTAGTAGAAATTCTTGGGCGACCTCGTCTGTTTTTGTGTTTTCCTTTATATTTATTATAAAGTGTTCCAAGTGTTGCTTCCATCACTGCGTGCAATGCGCCTTCTAACTTTTCGGGGGTATAGTCAGCGTATTGTCTACTCCCCAGTAGTCTTTTGTGTACACGGGGCACTTCTGCAAAGAACAAACGAGAGTAAAGGTAAAATGGCAAATACTTTTTTATTTGGCAGAAGCGCTTGTATCCCATAACTTCCAAATATTGGTGTTTAAATTATTGCTTTTTTCCACCAATATAGATGCAAAACCGGTTTTTTTTATTAGTGATTGCATAAAATGGACAGCAAAAAATACTCTGATTTCATTTATATCAGTAGGAGTTCATGAATTCCATGTATTACTTATACATCGGAATGATGATTTACTACGCATTTGTGATGCATATCTATTTGTTTCATTGACGATTTTGTTCAAAATTGTATTGTCAAAAAATAAATAAAAAAAATTGTAAAGGATTTTCCATGTCGGTAATTTCAAAATTTAGGGAGGATTGTCTTGTAAATGCAAACCTAGGAGGCGGGAGTCCGGGCTGATTTACATCAATTTCAGCCTAAAAACGGGCAGTAGTGGTCTACTATTACTTGACTCATCTTAAGAGGATGGAGAGTCGAAATAGTCTTCGTCGCTACTTCCAGATTCTTCTAAGTTATAATCACTGACTGAATCGTCTGAACTCATTGTAAAAAACACGTGCACTCAGTTCCAAAGTCAAATTGTTACTGAATTAAAAATCTAGCTGGTCTATCAAACAAATTCCTAATCAAGAAAAAAGATAGACTTATAACCCCCTACTCCCACAAAAAATAAATATTTTTGCATCCGAGTTAATTCGCGGACGTTCTTTAAAGCTTATTTCGGTCCACGAAATAATATGAGCGTATAATTTTAAGAATTATATTTCAACGAGTATACTCAGGATGGATAATATTGAACAAGCACCTGGAGGACGAGGTATTACAGGATCATTACGCAAGTGGTTAAAACATATTTTTTACATCTTAATTTTTCTTTATGTGTAACAAAGCATAGTAAAACTCTTTTTTCTTCCCGTACTTGAGGAAGTATTTCATTTAAATTTTTCCTTTTTTGGTCATTTAGTTTAACAACCCTTTCTTCAACTAGGTGAACACTATCTGGCAATTTAACTTCTTTCTCTTGTATACGTCTAGAGTAAGTTAATTGTAGTGACTGAACCTTCAAAAGACTTACGATATTTAATATTTAGCATATTCTTTTTTTCGTAAATCAAATGTTTAACTTTAGTATATGGTATTTTATTATAGGGAAACCTAGCTGATGAAAACTGATAGTTCAGATAATCTCTTGGCCTCATCTGAATTACTTTGAATTTTAACTTCCAAGATTTTGGAATGTTTAGTAGGAACTGAATTAAAGTCAAAGGTGACCCAATTTCTATATTTCGAATGTGCCGTTCAATGCAACTATGTCAATTTCCTGCACGTTCCTGTGGCCGGGTTTACCAAATTTTTGTTCAATTATTTCTAAATTTCAAAAAGTCACAACTCCAACAATTTCATCATCGTCAATATCTGCTTCTATCACTGATTCTTTCCTTATTTCCTATATTTTTACGATCAATATGTCAGCTGAATTTTTTTGTCTCTTCCAGTGTTGGTTCTTGAAGTTGTTTATATTCTGCACATTTATCTCATATGTCTTTTTTAGGTTTAAAAAATGAAGTATTGAATTCTGTTTTGAATATGTGTTCCTATATGTTAAATTTTACACAAACTCAAGTTCCCCTCCAAGTAAAGTTTATTTGAAGAAGTTTTGCAGTAATGAGATGCTACTTTAGGGTAAGAGTTAATGTGTTTGGGGTTTCTTTAATTCAGATATCACCTTTTTCTGATGTTTACCTTGGAGAAGGGATCTTGCTATGCCAGTAGAAGGATCCTGACATTTCTTGAAAAAATAATAAATTCGTTGCTTAGAAATATTAGGAGTATTTAAAAAGTATTGCTGGCACATTCGTATCTTAACGCCAGACACTACAAAAAAGAATTCATAAGAATATCTCTTTTTACTTATCTCATTTTTTGTTCTTTTTCGAAAAGCAATGTGGCGTTTAATATGTTTGGAATAAAAGTGTAATTTTTTTTCATCAGTTAAATGCCAGAAACTTTTGTGCAATAAATCTCGTTCTTTACTGCTTATTTTCTGTGAACATTTAAAATAACATTTTGCTGACAGATACATTTTTTTCTGAACAGTTAGTTTTCAAATGATACGTCCCTTAACATTTTCATATTCTTCTCCCTTCTGTCTTTTTATTTTCCTCACATTCTATTTCCAATTTTCAGGGTTCCATAAACGCTTTCTGCTTAGCTTCTTTGTTATATTTTTTACATTATTCGTCTGTTCTTCGGTAGTAGAACAGACGGATAATGCATTTTTTATTTTTAAAATATCTTCATTTTCATTTATATTTAGGGTGATCTGTATTATCACGCAAGTTTGAAACATAAACTAAGTTTTGTTTAACCCTTAACCGGAAAGGTGGGACTTTTGGTACACCAACGGAAAGGTGGCGTCTGAAAGACTACTATTGCTGGGTGCAAGGAAATAAACTACATTTTTGAAAAAATATGTAATTGTTAGCAGAAACTGAAACTTAACACTTGTTACAAGGCAACTATGCCAAAAACAAAATAAAAAAGATAGTATAATTAACATAACATAAGAATTTTAATTTAATTCATCCCAAAATAACATATATCTGTTAAACTACCCCTAAATATACTTAAATTGCTCTGTAGTACAAATAAATTCTATAGACTACTTCAAAACAACATACAAATCACTGAAAAAGTACATTAGTCTTGTTTAGAAAAAACTGTCATACCAGCAACCCTTAATTTTCACCGTTACAAATGCATGAATCACACAGCGGCTTTGAACACTGTAAGCAAATTGGGTGTCTGCACTTTACACAAACGTATCTGGTCATTCGATGAACAGCTCTTGGGCATATGGAACATGGTTTACGTTTTTGCAGAGTGATTTGTTCCACAGAATATGGATTTACTTGTGGTACACGCAGTATTCTACTAATAGTATTCCGCACGTCGTGGACTATGCGAGGATTGTCTAAACGTCTTCTCATATATACCTCTACTAATCGACTTGGTAATTCTTTCGCAAATGAAGATTTTTCTTTCACAGTATTGTTTTTTTTAAAACACAGATGCAGAATGTATGAATTTACGATGGAATCAAGCAGACAGAAGAATACTGTTAATGGCCACCGGCGAGTACGATGACTTGTTGAACTTTTTGCACATTTTTCGTCCATTGTGGCAAGTCCACCTTTATTGCTGTTATAGTAAGCAATAATTTCTGGTTTCTGTGTTTCTGGATCTGTATAGATGCTATCGTGTATTGAGGAAAGAAGAAGTGTGGCCTTTCCTCGTTTGCCCACATGAGAAATCATAGTGACCTCTTCTCGAAATCCGTATTCTGTTGATCCTACAATTCTTTTTCAATTTGGTAAAAATGATAGAGGAATATCCGGCTTATTTTTTTTTAGAGTGCCTACATATGTTAGGCCATTTTTTCGTAAAAGAGTTATTAGCTCCGTTGAAGTAAACCAATTATCGGCGGTTATATTTCTGTTAGAGCCATAAAGCGGTTTTGCAAGACGTATCACTGCCTGAGTTGGTTTCAAAAATGTTTGCTCCTCTCGAGTTAGCCCAAATCCATCCGAACCTTTGCCGCAATGTATGTAGGCATTGTAGAGGTAACTTGTTCTCGCATCTGTTAGGCACATTATCTTGATGCCATATTTACACGGTTTTTGGGGCATGTACATTTTGAATCGACAACGACCTCTAAAACTAATTAACCTTTCATCAATTGTCGCTGACTGTCCCAATCCATAAACATTTTGGCAATTGTCTATAAATTTATTAAAAATTGATGAAATTGCAGCCACAGGATCTTCTTGCTTGCGAGTAGCTCTAGTATCTGGATTGTCAAAACGCAAAGCTGATAAAAGAATGGAAGACCGTTTTTGGCTCATTACTGCTCCAAATATATCGCGCCCGGAGCCATCTGTTGCAAAAATAGTTTCTATATTTTCGTGGTTTGACTTGAAAATTGACGTAAAAATCAGTAGCCCTATGAAAACTTTCATTTCTACCATATCACATTCTCGTACATTCTCTTATCCTTCTCATGAAAATTTAATAGTTTGTACGATACTGGGTGTTGAAGTTACTTCAGCTTACTGCAAATTCATAACCCTGTATCTAGGAAACTATCAAATTTTGAACTAGTTAGCAAGAAAAGGGAAAAACAAAAAAATATTGAGAATTTTTTATTAAAATATGTATGGATATGATATACCTAAGCAATTGAAATAATATAAGTAATATAATACATACAAGTGATGTGGGAATGTATACAAACACACAAGATCTAAAAAATGGATTACAAGGTATTTATATGCTAGTTTATCTTACGATTGGTAAGCAGCTAGGTTTTTATGGAAATTATTATCTTTTGAAGATTTTGCGTCTATTGTAACATAATGGTTTAGTTATATTAACATTTAATAATAGCGATAAAAAATATATACAGGGTCTATCGGGATACCAATATAACTTACATTATCTGAACATACAAAAAGTCAAAAATGAAGTATCATGATAAAATTTCATATTAAAAATTAAGTTCCCGAATAAGGAAGTTCAAGTCATATAACAAATTAAGTTCCTCATTTAATAAATTTAACAATATAGGCGATACAAATAACTTCCAAATTCAGTTCTGGAACATCTTTAGTTTAAAATTTTTGACATTTTTCTTTTTCTATTTATAACAGAATTATATAGATCCCTATTTAATTGTCTGATACGAAAATACATTCTAGATCTAAAAAATAATATTTGTTAATTTTTTTTAAATATTCTTTACAAATAAATAAATTATCTCCATTTACAGAATTAAAAATTTTCTCAAGATGTCAAGATCATCTGAGGAGAAGGTTTTGAAAGACCACCTTCACTTAGATGAGAAACCCAGGTAAAGTGATTTGAAGTAGATGCTGTTACAGATGAATCTGGCTCCTTTAGCTTATAGCATATATAACCTGCCAATTTTTCTAAACCATCATATTCAATATCACTTAGTTCACTCTCAAATATATTTGTAGGTTCTGTTGAGTCAGCAACGGCACTATTTTGAAATAAAGAAAAATATTTTCCACACAAGTTTGCATCATCCAAAGTTATATTAGGAGTATCATCTTGTTCAACATTTCCAAAGCTGGAAAGAGAGTCTTCGTTCCTTCCAAGAATGTAGGATCATAGGCGATATTTAAATTTCAGTGCATCTGGATGATCATGGAGTCCTCCTTTGGCTCGTATTGCTCCAAAGAAGTTCTCTAAAGCATCCTGATTTAACCTGTAGGTCAATAGGTATTTGGACGAAAATGTAGCTTTCATATCTCTATATAGAAGCAGCAATGAAGTGTTAGTCATAATAATACCTGAAATTATCATAAAATGGAAATTTTATGATAACCCTGTATTTTTATTTCACCTTTTTGAAATGGAAGCAAACTTTTTTCCTTTAACCCTGAGGCTTTCAATTGTGTCAGTCATTTTGGCAATGATAGCATCTTGAATATTTGAAGCTAATCCATAAGCTTTTGTTCGGTCCCTGGAATCGCTTGAATACCGTAAAATGAGGTGTCTTCGGACGATTTTCAAAGTTTTCTTTGAATAACCACAGCATTTATTGTTTTAAAATTTTGAAAAAATTACTATAGTTGCACCTACTATTTGTGTATATGTTTCCACTTTTATTTTAATGTTTGCCCCCTCCCCCAATTTAAAAAAAAATATTTTTTGTTGTCCGAAGTCACCTCCATTTTTGAGGTGACTTCGGACACACGTTAAATTCGCTACAAACGTATTGTTAGAGTCACGTATAAGCGACTTCGGACACTTTTTTGTTTTTTAACACGTTGAAGGACAGTGGAAATTTTCATAAGATGCTAATTTAGGCAGTACAGTTTTTGAGAGATAATTGATTCTTAAGTATGAGTAACTATTATTTTTAGTAAAAAAAAAATGATAACAACACGTTTTTAGTAGTTTTGAACCACTTTTTTTTTGACGCTGATAGACGTTCTATCACAAACACAAATGTTGAACAGTCGCAAAACTGACACAACGCTGATATGCGTTCAACGCTGTGCAGCGTTGACTAATATTATGACGTCAGATAACATCAATGCATTGGCTTAAATAAAAATAAATATTTGAAAAACTGCTTTATTTTGAAAAACATAGAGGTAAATACATTTAAAAAAACAGTATTATACTATTTAGGTTTTTTTTACTTCGTGCCACTCCTGAAAACAGTCAGGACACAGAGGAGGCTTCCCAGAGCAACCTTTGCAGCGATAGCTTGTTTCCTTACGTAATTTCTTGATAGTACATAATCTGCATTTCAAAAAAACAGACTTTTTCTTTGATTTTGGGCCAGGCTCACCAGGGTTTTTTTCAGGCCAGTGGCCTTCGGAACTTGGTCCAGGGGTCACATGTTCTGTTTCATATACAGCTTGTTCTGGACGTCGGTTATCATGCTTTTGGCGACGTATCAAATTTTTTGCTTCAATATCATTGGGCACTTGAATTAGTCGTTTTATAAGTTCATCTCTAAACTGAAGAAATCGGTATTGTCGAGAGTTACCCTTGCAGAATTTCCTGACCAAATAAAATGAATTCCATACTGAGACATCAAGCAAGTGGAAGATACACTTTTTGTACCAGCGTATGGTTTTTCTGGGCGTTGAGTAGGTCGCAGTCATTTGATCGCAGCGGTCAATTCCTGACATGTGATCATTATATGTGGAAACCTCTTTGGGTTTCATTTGTTCTTTCCTATAACGATTTTTTACACTAACCATATGGGGGTGATTTCGAGTGGTTACGACCAATACATCTCGTTTATCCTTCCACTTTGACACATAAACTTGTTTTCTACGAACCCAAACATGTTCGCCCTTTTTTAGTTTTCTTCTAACTAAATCTTTAGGATTACTTTTCCGATTTGATCGTAGGGTCCCATTGGTATGAGTCTTGAAACTTAGCAGCTTTTCGGACAATTCGTAGCTGTTGTAATAGTTATCCATGTACAATTCATGGCCCTTCATGAGATATGGTTTCATTAGTCTCATTACAACAGCTTCAGTTTTACTATCTGATTCGTCATCTTCTTTTACAGGACCACTATATAATTCCATATTGAGGAGGTATCCGTCAGATGTCGTAAGCTCAAAAAATTTGAGTCCATAACGGGACTTCTTGTTCTTTATGTAAAGTCTCCCTCTAAAGTGTAGTAACGATTCATCAACTGAAAGTTCCTTAGAAGGGCTATAGACACTCTGAAATTGGAGTATTAGCATATCTATGAGGGGTTGTATTTTATCTTTGCCTTTAGAATTGACTGGAGAACAGCACAAAACCCTAAGTATCTGCTCAAATCTTCTACATGACATTGTATAGGCAAAAATTGGGTGGAAATACAATATATCCGAATAGGAAAAATAACGGCGCATGTTTTTGGTAGAAACTTGGCCTTGTAACAAACACAACCCAAAAATTTTTTTCATTTCTTCATTGTTCACTGGGCGAAATTTAGCATCCCTACTATTTCGCGTCTTAGGTCTATTAGTATTCATTAAGGATATACCATAATTATTCGTGCATTCGACTATGTAGTTCAATATATTTGGAGTGAAAATACTTTCAAATGCTTCCATTACTGTTGATTCTGGACCGATATTTATTTTCAGACGGTTGCTGCTATCGTCGAAGTTAAATTCTGGAATTGGGGCAATGGTAGGTTCCCATGAATCAGTATCGGAAGGCAGTGGCGAAGAAAGTCTTGGTGAGGCAAGTGGAGAACCCTCGGGCGAAACCACGCCGTCGTCAAGAGAAGGTTTAGGAACTGGGGTTGTTTGTCGATTCGGGTCTTCTTGTATCGAAGATTTTTTTCTACTAGCAGTTCTTAAATTTTTTGATAGTGTAGATACATCCAAGTCATCCGATGATATACTTTCTTCCGATTCTGATGAAGATTCGTACTCATAGTTCTTATCAGAGCCGTATTCGCCATCACTATCTTCGTAAGGATCTTTTTCTTCATCTGTCAATACTTCGTCAAGAAGTTGAAGCAACCTTTGCTGATCGCGTTCATATGGATCATTAGTGTTGAAGTCTCCCATCTAAAACAACCCGATAAAACCATTATGAAATGGGAATAACCCATTTATGTATATGTTTACGTTGCATTTATTAATTATTCGACGGCTATAATATATGCAAATGTTAAATATTTCTTTTTGTTTTACAGTAAATAATAAACTAATTATATGCAATACAAACCTTTGTAACACCAAACACCACGCTGCAGTATTATTTTGTCAACAATGATGCACGAGCAAGTCACAACACGCCCACCACGACAGTAAATGGGCACTAAATGCAAGGCACATGCTATTTCAGACGCTGTACGGCGTTCTGTTTCAAATTGTGGAAGGGATCTATAAATTAAAGGAGGGGGCTGTGTATGACACCTGATGACACTACACCACTGATGTTCGAACTTATTGTGACAATGCCGATTCGACTTTCATTATATTGTATAATAAACTCAAACGCAGGACGGCGTCGTGTCATTTTCAACTATGAGGCTGAAGACGCAGATCAGCGTTGCGTCACATCACAATTTTAGGAAAAGATGCTGATCAGCGTCTGTGTCCTCCAACGTGTTAAATAATTTTTAGCCATAAATACATATAATTTGAGGATAAATATATGTATTTTTGGGTAGATGGGTTGAAAATAAAAAAATTTAAACTGAAACTTTTATTAATAAAAAAATATAAGTATTAAAAAACATACAAACAAAAATAAATTACAAAAAATAAACGTTTTTAACGCAAAATTCTACGTTTTGAACAGAAATAAAATTGTTTTAATATCAAAAACGGATTACCGACCTACTCCAAAGAGATATCAGCAGGTAAATTTGAAAATAAATAACGCCCTCTTCGTAAATTAATCGGATTCAACATTTTTACGATGTCTGAGAACATAACAATACTTTCATCTTGTATTAATGGGAAACAAAAAAATATTTAATTTTTAATGCCATTTTTTTTCCTTAAAAATCTAACTAAATAGGAAGAAGGCTCATTCGCCTCTTTTATCTCTTCTACAATTAATCCAACATAATATTTGAATTTGGAACGGAAAGCTAAAGGCACTTTTATTATTGCAAACATATCAACTTTAGGAATTAAAATATCAGAAGAGTCAGTCTTTTGGGATTTCATTTTATTTTTCAAGGGCATTAACAGAATCTCATCCTCTGAATCGGTGAATAATATGTTATCAGTCTTTGGATCTGAATCAGGTATTTCATTTTCTTTGTCCGTTGTTTTTGCAAGAGTCGGTTCCGATAATTTAGGATCGTTCTTCTCCGAAAAATGTTTAGGCACAACTGGTTGCCCGGATTTTACATTTATGCGCTTTCTTCTGCCCTTAGGACGAACATCTGGCGATCTTGTTTTTTGCCAAAAATTTAAAAGTGCGTCAGACACATAGCTCCCTGTTGATGGCGTCGGAGAATTGGATTGGGTTGGTGTATTTGCTACAGATATGTCTATTCTGCGAGGTAGTCTTTTCAAGGCAGCTTCTGGATTGTATGGAAAAATTCCTGTGGCTCGAAACCCCGATAAAATATTTGTTTTTGAGGTAGCTTTCAATGCAGTCAATGTTTCTTGTAGAAGTTGCGGAAAGTCGGATTTTTGGAATGGTCCCTTTGTTTTCATTTTCCAGTCTGTGAGTATGGACCTCCAGTGTTTCTTCATGGGCGCAAAATATGCAACGTCTAGTGGTTGACATAAATGTGTCGAATTTGGAGGAAGCAATATAAATTTGATGTCATATGTTTGACAATCTTGTATAACATCCAGGGTGATATGGCTCGACAAGTTATCACCTATTAAAATTTTGCTGCCTTCCTTTCGCCTAAAATATGGTAGAAGTATTTGACGAAACCACTCTACAAATGTCACTGTCTCAAACCAACCGCTTTTGCTTATACTATAGCATGTACCAGGAGGTCCATTTTCTTCCCACTCTTCATATCTATGCTTCGCTTTATAGACTACAAACGGAGGAAGGAGTTCACCAGAAGCCGATGCAGCCATCATTACACTAATGCTAGTTTTTGACGAGTCAATGACTCTATCACAGTGTTTGGATCCACGTTTGCAGACGACCTTAGGCTTTCCAGGATCGTCACTGAAATTTGTCTCATCGTAATTAACGATATTTTCTCCTGGAATACCCTCAATAGATTGTTTCAGCTCCGAAAAATATTCATTGATAGTCGCCTCAGTCACCTCAGCTCTACTTCGCTTGATATTTTGAGCTAATCTAACAGTAAGATCTTTATGTTGCGAAAGAAAATTTTTGGCCCAAGTTGTTCCGGGTAGATTATTTTTCCATTGTTTTACTGTTCTTCCTCTTCTTGTCATATAATGTTGAACTACCTGACGAATATCAAATTCCGTGAGCGGAAAACCCCATTCTGCTGATAGTAAGATAGCTTCAACAAATTGAATTTCTTCTTCGTTGGTAAGTAATGTCTGCCCGCCATGTTTCTTTGTGTGACCCCCTTTAATTTTATCGTGTATGGTGGATTTTGGGATATTATAATTTTCACTTGCCTGTCTAATTGACATTCTTCCCAGCCTAACCTGCTTAGCTGCCATTTCTAGCCGTATCGGGTCATAATTTATGTAGTTCCTTGAACCCAGAGCTCGTTTATATACCCGCACCATTGTCCAAAGTCGCCCCCAGTTTATTGATTTTTTTGAATACCACCCTGTAACAAAAAACTACGATGATTTTTCTAACATCTAATTTACTAAAAACATTAAGTAAACATCATATTTCATTACAACATACACCCACAACTAGAATAACATCAACTAAAACTTAGTCAGCCTTTACTTTTTCAAATTTTGAAAATCAGTTAAATCAATGGCGATCGCTAAATGTCAAATACGAGGTAAATACTTACAGAGAACGGCAAGCGGCTCCCACTACACTCTCATCAATACTAAACTGTATACCCTCCTGCCAGCAAATCGCCGAATACGAGCCCTAACAACTAAATGTTCGGACGACAGTTTATTTTTTCCAAATATATTCAGTTTCCATTTTGAATTCAATTAGAATTTTTTCTGCTGAAACTATACCAATTATTGTCATAAAACAAAAGTTATAATCTTTTCAGAACAATGTTTACTCCAATTAAATAAATTATTTCTTTAAATATCTAACAACAAACTACAAAATAAAGTGACAAGTAAATGTTCGGACAATCTTAATTAAAGAACGTTCTTAGGGAAATTAATAGGATGTAACGTCCCCTTTGGTATCTATTACCACCTTGATCCTCTTTGGCATAGTATCCACCAAAGATTTACAATATTGTGGGGTAAATGCATTCCAAATTTCTTGGATTTTGGCCTTAAGTGCTGGAATTGATCGCTGGGGGCTATTTCTTAAGGATTTTTTCATGTGATGCCATAGTGTTTCGATGACATTTAAGTCGGGACTACTCGAGGGCCAGGACAAGACACTAATTTGATTGTCCCCAAACCATTTTTTGGTACTCTTAGCTGTATGGCAGGATGCCCCATCCTGCTGAAATATGAAATTCCCATGTTCATAAAGCTCCATCGTACTTGGCAACAAGTTTCTTTCCAAAATGCCTTGATATTTTTGGGCATTTATGGTGCCATCTACAAACTCAAGCCTGCCTACACCATTAGTGGACATGCAGCCCCAAATCATAACACCCTGTGGGAACTTTACTGTACGCTTAATACAATCTTTATGGAATGCTTCAGATTTCGTTCTTATCACCCGTTTCCGAAAATCGCCAACACAAACATCAAATTTGGATTCATCACTAAAAATAATTTTAGCCCAGTCTTCTTTGGTCCATTGTACTTTAGATTTTGCCCAAATAAGACGTTTTCTCTTTTGTATGTCAGTGAACAGTAGCTTTTCTTTGGCCTAAAAATGTGAATTGCTTTAAAGTGCGCTGAGCTAATTATTACAATTTTTTGTATTTCAATCACAAATAATATTTACTTTATAAAATCCATATCCAGCTTTGTGTATCCACTGTCTGCAACATTCCCTTGAAACATTTAAATCTGCTTTTTCATTCCATCGTGTTTGAATATCCCGTACCGTACCCCTTCTTTGTTGCTTGCAAATTTTAACAAGAACCCTTTTTTTCCTTTCTGTTACAATCCTTGGTCGCCCAGAACTTTTGCCGCGGACATCAAAGGATCCCGTTTCCCCATACGCTTTTATTACCTCTCCCACGGTCGATTTGGCAATATTGAGGTCTTTTGCTATTTTTCCCATAGTTTTTCCGTTGGCATATTGTCTTATTATGATTTCACGCACTTTTTTATCAGTAGCAACTCCGCGAGCCATTTTGTTCGCGAATGCACTATTGCTAATGTCATAAAAATATATTAATTTTGCCATGGTGACAGATGGCATTTTTTTTTCAGAGCTTGCTTGTATTTCATTGATGAAAAGAATCTTTGTCCGAACATTAAGTTGTCAGCAAATTTCGTTAAATAAACATTTAAACTATTTGCCAAAGCCAGCAAATCTATAATTATTAAAATAATGAATGATTTATTGGTCAAAACACTTGATTTAATAATTAAGTTTATGTAGATTTTTTAAATTCCAGATGTAGTACTCAAAAACAATTTTTAATTATAAATATAATAGTCCGTCCGAACATTTAGTTGTTAGGGCTCGTATACCAATCGGGGAGACGAAACAAAATAGAAACGTACGAAGACTACACGATGTCCGAAGTTACGTGCGTTGTCCGAAGACACCTCACATGACGGTATGGGTGGAATATATTCCATTAGAGTCTGTAAATTATTCCATTTAAGGACGTTCATACCTAGAGGTTCATCGTAGAGCGTTGGGAAAATACTTTGAAATCATGAGGAGGGACGTCCAACTGTTTGACTACAAACACAGTAGAGAAATTCAATGTTTGCGTCAATATTATACTTAAATGTAATTGAAAATGCGTTTGAGTCTGCAGAATATTTAAAAACAACAATGTCTCTAAAGTGTAACGATTTTCCATCAGTGGCTTTTTTGGAATCTTTGATTTTTTCATTAAGAATCACAAATGACAAGAAATCGGAGCGTGCCATTTTCTGCACAACAAATTTTCTGCAAGATTTTTTAATTAACTCTATCCAATGGTCTGGAACAAAAATCTGCGGAATTTTTCTTTTATTCTTTTCTATGATCCCAAAGTCCCTGTCACATTCCATATAAGTGTGACTGGGCTCAAGAAATTTATGTTCTATACTTTCTATGTTTGTGCATTTAACTAAATACATAAACAGTTTCGTAATAGTTTTGTTTTTATTTTGTCGTGCACAGGAATCGCTGTAGGCTATTATTTTCTTTATATTTGGAGGTAGCGAGGTGATATACTAAAAATAAAACAGGGACTGGTAAGTACAGGTATCTAAGTACAGTTTCAGTGGACTCACCTTTATTAACCCTTTATCGGTTTCTGTTACCATATGGATACATTGATTTTTGAAACCCTTATCGGCCAAGGTACTTAGGACACGAGACTAAATTCTTATATTTCTGGTATAAACTTAAATAGTATCTTATAACTCGGCAACAACCTCCGTTTCTTCATAACTTCAGTCTGTTAATAAATAAGAAATGTATCCATATGGTAACATTGACTACCTAGTACCTAGATTTTTTAAAGGAAAGGACATATTACTTTGGAAAAATTTTTATTTTTCCAGAAATATGTAAGTACATTTTAGTATTATTTTTTGTCATGAAACGCCTTGAAACAATTTTTTTGGGAGTTAGGCATAACCTGGAGTTAAATTTTTCACACTTAAGACGACTCATACCACTGACACAATGTCTGCATCTTCCCTTATAAAGTATGAACTGGCCAATGAGCATAACTATCCATCCTTGATGCATTATCTGGTCTTTCAACAACTGGATGCTATATTGTTGGTAATTCATTATTATCTATTGATCTTGGCCGACCTCTCCTCGGCTGTTTACAGCATCGAGAGAGAGCCATTGCTATATCCAATCTGAACTGTTTCAAAGGTGAATGCTGTTTTTAAAATGCTACACAATCATTTCCATAAAGAAGCCAGGCATTCACCACACAACTATCAATAATATAAGCGAATATTGGAAAATACCAACGTTTAGCTTTATGCGGGTTTTTATAAAGGCCCATAAGAGCATTAGCAGTGTCTACTCCACCCATGTGTTTGTTATAGTTTTTTTTTATAGAAGGGCATTACACATCCACCTTTCGCTTAGCAGTTTTGCTAAATCTTTTTACATCTCTTGGCTCTATCCCATAAAGGGTACTTCCATTAGCCCAATAATCTTCATAGGATGAAAGATTTATTATATCCATTAGTAACAGTATTGATACAAAATCTGTCATTTCGTTAGCATCTGTTGCAATCGATGTTCCTCTGACTTGAGTGCTGTATAAATTAGTTTGTTCAATAATATTATTCATTACATCAAACGAAAACAGTTTTGTAAAATATTCAAGTGGAAGAAGCATATCCTCATTTGTGTCTGGGGTGAAATCCGTATTTCTTTTATTTTCGATTATATCTTCTTTGGTCCAAATAAAGATAATTTCAGGTTTTCCTTTTTTCTTTTTAGGAGGAGATTCATTCAATTCATCTTCAGATGAGTTAGTATTCTCAGACTCGCTAGATTGTTTTTCGTTGTCTGCATCTGCAAAAATTATTTAGTAATACTCGTATACTTAAATATAATCAAAAAGTAACAACATATTTTTACTTATTTTACCTGTAACTAAGTGTCTACTTTGATAAATTTTCTCTCGAAGTTGTTGCAGAGTCATTTCATCTTCATCATCTGATGAATCAGAAGTATCAGATACTTGAGGAGGGGGCGGTAATCTGCACTTGTGTTTCCCATAAAAAGAAGAAGCATTTATTGTTGTATGTATTGTATGCTGTTGTAATAATCCATGATTACAATTTCTAAAAAATAGTTTATTATATAAGTAGTGCCTGTAAAAATTGATCTCCATATCGGGCAGTGTGACCGAATGGTTACATACATTTTATTTTAATATTTATTTGCTTATTTTCAACATATACATGAAAACATATATCAAGTAGAAGCAAACAGGTGTCCACATAACCTCAAAATGTAACTACTGGGCGCGAATAAGGTATACAAAATACAATCACCAGATGGCGTAGTTGAAGTTTAAATGTTATCCCCCACTTTTGTAAAGTTGCTGTCATACGGTAACATTATCCGACATGCTCTAACTAGCGACCAGCCAGTGTAATAGACTTTTGAAATCAATCTAACCATATGGTTACATAGTCCAAAAAACATTAGAAAAATATTCTCAAGAAAGTCCGATAAAGTGTTAAACAGGAACCAATTTCTTGGGAACCTATTGAGGCTGTTGTCTCATCCCATATGTACATATTTGCGATTCTTTTCGTCAAGTCATGAATGCAGAAATTGTAAGTCCATAGTTGCCTTAAATAAAAGACTTTCGATGTTGTTAATAATGGTGTTGTTATATCCACTCACAATAAGAATACCAAGAAATACTTTCAGTTTCTCAAGTGATAGTTTTGGATCTGCACAGTTTTTCAATAAGGCATAGTCTCGAGTTTCCTTCACAATGTTGTCTAGTAACTCATCGGTAAAAAGTAGCTGAAACATTTGTACGCAAGTCATAGAAGAGTATTTAGAATAGTCACCTAAAGGGAAATCGGAATACATGGCCTCCAAATCTCCATTTATATATATGGGGCTTTCAGGTTTAGTATATATATTTAGCTCGTGAGGAAATTTAGAAGGTTCATCTTGTATTATGGGGTCCTGAAAATCTTGATCCCCGCCATCTATTTGTTCATTATTGGTAAGTACTAATTCGGCCCTCGCCGAAAGTTGTCTACCACTCAGGTTATCAACCATTCCTGCATCATCCTCATCACCAGAATCTTCATCAGTCAACTCATTGTAGTCCGGAGGCTCGATGTATATATTGGAAACATTTTCGTCACCATACACTGTCTATAGCCTGCGTTATTCCATTAAAACAAAAACAAAAAAATCCTTGCTTTACAGTGAACTTTACCGCCTAAGGGGTCCATATGGGGACACCTACATATATGCTGAAATAGCATGTAACCAAAAATATTTATTTATGTTTTCTAACTATAATCCAGTTGCCCTAAGTTTCGATTATTCAAATGTTAATTAAAAAATAAAGCATCAATAGACAAAAAAATATTATAAAACTTACACAAATCGGATGTCCATATTTTTGCGCTATTTTTGTGAGAAACAAATTTATAACCTCACCAAATAAGCAATTGTTACACTGCAACCACACAAATGAAAAGATGCGTTACTACTGGCTTCTAAAACAAGAATGCGAGATCAGTTTATCTGCAGGCTTAAACTGATCCATCCACACCGCATTGAATTCAAGGTCTCCCGCTGTCACCACTTGGTATTGTTAGGCATTAATGAGTTAATTATCAAATAACCCCCTCATAATAATATAATTACGATTTATTTTTAAAAAATGTTTGCTTTGAATTGTTCATATAAAAAGGTTTTAAAGTAAAAGGACAAAATACTTACAGTGTGTCCACGGATTGAGTGCACGTGGGGTGTAAATGACATAAAGTTTTCGAGTTGTAACTTGAGCTTCTGGGCATCATCCCTGCTTGGTGTTAAACTAAGAAGTTGAAAAATTTAGTTCAATTAATTAATGTACACGCTGTGTTTTTATGATGAATTTTAAAAAAATGTCAGGAGTAAAGTACCTTTGTTTTTAGACTAGAAAAAGCACGGCTGTTGAGATTTAATCGACGATGACTGTATAAAGTAGATAGATTTTGAAAGAATTTTCAACTTATTTTAATGATCTAATATATCGAAATTCAAATAAAACTTGTTATATCATTGTATCTACTACAAATAATAGTTGTCGAGTAACACTGATATTTTTATTGTCTTTTTGTATATCTGGGAGGGTTCTAATCTAGTAAGCCTATGAAATGTTACTCACCACACACTACGCCCGTCGGGCTAGTCCAGAAGCTATCACTCTAGATTTTAGAAGGTTTGGTATACTAACCTACCTTAAAATGTGCTTAACACAGCACCTACAACTCACGTAAATAAACCTGGACACTTGTGTAACAAATTCTAGCCCTATTCTATAAATGAAACAACAAATCAAATATATGTATATATATATATATATATTGAACCAACTTGTACTTATAATTTGTCTAATGAACTGCACAAAAAATATCAGAATTCAGTTCCTTACGACATAAAGGACACAGTACTGGACCTGCATTACATGTTAATGTGCGAAGGCACGTTCTACATAGAAAATGTCTACAGTTTAAAAGCATAACTTGAACTGCAATGAAATTGTTCCTCTAACATATAGCTCCTTAATTTAAAACTTTTTTTGTATCTCCACTGATCCACTGCTGTGATATGCATATGTTTACAGTTTAAAAGCATAACTTGTCCACTTTCAAATTCATCCCTACAAATTGGGCATATAATTCTTTCCACATCTCCGGGATTGACATGTTTACTTGGGCAAATTTCCAGCAAATCGCATTTTCCTTTTAAACGATATTGTTTACAGATGACACCGGGGAGCTGCAATGAAATTCTCCCTCTAACATATAGCTCCTTAATTTAAAAGTTTTTTTGTATCTCCACTGCTCCACTGCTGTGATATGTATATGTTTACAGTTTAAAAGCATAACTTGTCCACTTTCAAATTCATCCCTACAAATTGGGCATATAATTCTTTCCACATCTCCGGGATTAACATGTTTTTGTTGGGCAAATTTCCAGCAAATCGCATTTTCCTTTTAAACGATATTGTTTACAGACGACACCGGGGAACTGCAATGAAATTGTTCCTCTAACATATGTACCCTTGAAATAAAAGGAAAGGTATTTCCTGAATTTCTTATTAACTGGGACTAGAAAATATGCATCCTTTAGATCCAGTGATGTAAAAAAACATTTGGGATAAACTAGTCTAAACACCGTCCTGTAATCTTCTGATTTGAAGTGGGGAGCCTGTAAAAACCGATTTAATGGCTTTAGATTTAAAATAGGTCTCGAAGATCCATCTGATTTCGGTACTAAGAAAAATGAGGATAAAAACTGGCTCCAATGTTAAGTAATTTTGTTATACTTTCATCTAATTTAGATATTTCATTGGAGTTAAAAAATGGTTTCGGTAAGCATGTTTGCCAGCGTTTCGTGCTAAAGGGTATCATATAACCAGAAATCCATGACATAATAGTAGGATTCTTTGTAATACAAGCCCATTTAGATACATAATTGGATAGGCGACCAGCATAAGCTTGGTTTACCTGTCCTATTTCCTCCGAAGAACATATTATATGTACCTGAACTAGCAGCGATATGCTCCCCTTGGGTGAGGCCACCTCTCTTCTTTTTTTATGCGAGTTCGGGACTGAGGGCGCCTGGAGTTTAAAGAACCTCTAATTCTTGAAGGACCAGGTTTAGGTTCACCAGAGTTCCTTTTGAGCAAAAATTTTGAGGATACAATTTGTTGCTTTTTATCCTTTTTTTTAATAGAGGAGCCCAAACGCTGGGCCTCATTGGCATTTTTCAGATGTTCCGGGAAGGACTTGCCAAATAACAACTCACCAATTGGACAAGTTTCTAAAATCTTCTTGACTTCTCCATCCAGAAATGGTAGGATTAAATACCTGCGATGAATCGAAAGTGCATGGAAAACGTCCGAAAAAATTTTCACAGGATTGCATCGTTTTTCTAATTCCTTTTTTGTATCCTCTGCCGGATTCACCCTCGTTTTTTCATATTGTTCCTCCATAGGTACAGCTAGCGCACTTATACCAGCTGCCAGTTGTGACTGAAGTTTATTAATAAAATTGTCTTATTTTAGAGCATTTGTCTCCAAACATGGTTTAACCTCTGAATTAATTATAGGTGGCTGAAGTGCCGGAAAATTTGCCAAACAGGGATAGGATTCCAGTGCGGCATTGCGAGTCTCTTTTTCAATATCATTAAGTAGAAAATCGGAGAATAGGTCTGCTACGTCAGCATGTACTTCAGGACCTTTGGTGCCCGAAGTCTGGCTTCCCAAGAGCGACAGAATATTCTGTGCACCCTTATCTGCTGCTACAGTCGGTGCCTGAACCATATTTATTAAGGGTACGTCCGAATCAGGGTCCGTTCCTGGCACTTCATTTGAAGAAGCCTCGGAATCGCCTATAAGAAAGAGAACGTATGAGCCACGCCTTCACGCATGTATAAAAACTAGATCATCCTTCCGGTGGTATAGGTGGCTAGGTCACGTCGGCCGCTAGGCATAAAAAACGCGACATTCCGCCGGATCTTATGCGACGGCGGGTGACTGGTAAAACCATAGAGTCTATGTGTAACAGCATTCATGTGAAACTGTACAAAGACATTTTACATCAATCACTGGAGAGTTTACTACAATAATTCATGTGAATATCGGTAAACCACCGTTTGGACTACAGTAATTCATGTGAATACTGCGCAATTGTCCAGTAAGTGAAATACATCACTTATAATTAAACAAGACATGTGTCTGTTTATGCCACCGGTTTTATGATCGTGATGGTTACTTTGAAAAAATATTGTTGCGTTTATGAGAATCTTTCTTAACAGTTCGTCCCATCTTCTTTTACACTTAGACAAACACATCCATCCCCGAGCGCATGAAAAATTGCAGTGAGAACCAGTCATTGTGGTCGGGAATAGTGGGACATGGAGTGGGGATGGGGCACGGGGTTGAGTGGGAATTTGCTTTGAACATGTGCGTCTCGAGCTTCGAAAAATTGCTACTACAAGTAGTTATTATTGTAATTCTGAAGACGGCAATACGAAATATAATTGTTATCACTAGCCAAGCATCTACAAATAAATATTCCCGTAAACACCTGATCCCTGATTGACTACGTGACACACAAGAAACTAATAAATAGCTAATAATTCAAGCAAGTAGATAGCTAATAATTTTGTTTCGCGAAAAAAGGCCATCGAAATGGGATTTTTTGAAGCTCAAATCAAATATGTATGAAATGATGCATTATATTTGAGATAAATTCTAAGTTAAAAATGATGTTTTACTAACAGAAACATTTATTTACGATTTAGGTAATTATTTTTTAAATAATAAAAACGCACATGATTCTCCTTTCAAGTGGAACAGAAAATATAGATATCTATTCCGCTTTAAGTAACAAGTAATAAATTTAATGATGAATATTGAATCAGTAACTTACGGTATGTGATGATAGATGAGAACAGACCACACAACAGAACAGCAGAAGGCAGAACAGACACAGATAAGAGAATAACAGGATAACTATCACTGGTCACTGGAGGTATGTTCCTTTTACTATACCTACTAGGTGTACACGGTACACATCTTCCTACACTTTTACAATGTCATACATTAGACTAATTATTAACAAAAAAAGTGTTGAACTGAGGGAAAATTGAAGTAAAAAGAGCAAAGCTACCGTCATATGCAAAAATACCCAATTTTACCCACTTCAAAATTTTATCCGGAGGGATGTTCAACATACCCGCTTTTCGGATAAAATACTCGAAATTGGCAGCACTGCTAACACCAGCAATAACAGCAGCGGTAGCAGTTTAGTTTAGATAATAAGAGTATAACTGGTAAATAGTACATTAAATAAAATCCTACTTTTGAAAGAACTGCATTGTGTTAATTTGCCTACTGGACAATAGATGGCACTCCAAAATATAATTTTTAAGCTTGAATATTTTCATTCTAATGAATTCATTCTATAGTTGCAATCACTCATTGAGTTATTATTTGATAGTTCAAATCTTTCGATAGTGCTTATCACAAAAATTATTATAATTAAAAAAAATAATAATGTTTAGTGGTGCATCCGGTTGTGATCACTTCAATTATGAATGCAGTAATATATGCATTCATATTTCAATAGAAAACATAAAATCAAAATTAGACATATCTAACAATTTAATTAATAGCAATACGTAAAACAACCATATTTGAAAACATAAAACCAATTTATTTATTTAACATTTCTGCACGAGTATTTCAAGTTTGTAGTAGCACAAAAAAAAAGTTAAATCCCCATTAATAATAATAATATATTAATTAAATACCATAAAATACACAACTGCGATGTACTTACAACAAAATAAAGACCGTATATTCCTATTCCTTCTCCTTGGAAACATTTTTCTTTAATCTTGGCCTTACTAAGCGATATGGCAATTGTCAACCCAATATCTTCCTCACATCATATTTTTCAAATTTGACAACAGATGCTATAAAATGGATGTTTTTATATATTGTACTATTTATCATTTAAAGAGCAAACGAATAAAAATCTTCTTTCCTATTTTAGTGCTTTTAAAAAATACAATATACAAAACAGTAATTTTAATTAAAAATTTTTAGTTTTGTAATGCCCATGAAATTATATTCTATGATGTAAATACCGATTATCACTGTATGAAGTTTAGTTTTGAGAAAGTCTCTGTGACCTCTGTAACTATATTCTAAAGCTAATTTGTTTTCCAGACTTCTACCCATAATTCTTTTTAGTTTGCTTCTTCTAAATTGTTGCTGTTGTTGTTTTAGCGTCAATAGAACTTGTAATATTTTTTAACCTATACGATTAGTAGAATTTTTTATACTTTAAATTATAAAACAGCCAACATTTTTACGTAAAAAACACATGATTTATTCACAATAATAAAATAATACAAATTCATTTTAATTTACTAGTAAATGTTGAAAGTGGCCACCGTTTACCTGAATACATTTTCTTAATCTTTTTATGAAATTATGAAAAAGAGTATTGGTGAATTAAATGTGAATTAACACAAAAATTCTCATACTTGAATATTGCCAAAAAAATTTTTTTTAAGTACCTATCACATGAAAAGGTAGATAACACTGACAGTTGTCACTGTAACAAATTTTGTGAACATTCAAGGCACACTTTTAAATTAAATATTTTTCAGCCATCGACATAACGTGCAACGACACATTCAATCGTGAAAATCTGGAAACGGCTTGAGATATCGAGATCGACCAAGAGTCCTTTTTTACGTAAAAATGTTGGCTCTTTATAGTTTAATTTATAAATTCTATTAATTGTACAGGTAAAAAAAGTATTAGTGAATTAACTCAACAAAAAGCACGTAGCAAGCACCCTCTAGGAAATATCTTGAAACTAATGCCAAATTCGTATTTCTCGCTCCCAAAAACCTAATTATATCAATTTTGAATTCGATATAATTATCATCAGTTTTCGAAAACTTAAATTTTTAACACCCTGTAATTCTTTAAATAGTAACATATTACTTAGGCAAGTTTGGCTCAAAAGACATATTTTTATGTCTACTATCTCCGGTTGCTCTATGGCCCATAGGGTCAGGTCTATATTCTTTTTCTGTTATAAACGAATGTTTCTTCTGAAGATACAGAACTGTTCATTTGGTTTAAGCATATGGATCAATTTCCAATTTTCTTTTTGATATTTCTAGCTATGTAAGGTAAATGCACTAGTTCCTGACATGTTTAAAATATTTTTTTTTTGTTTATCATAATTAGTTTGCTTTCTTTTTAGAATATAGAAATATAAAAATTTAAATTTAGTAGAGCACATGTAATAGATGCATGTATTTTTTTGTTATGCGTTTGTATCTGTAGCTGACAGGGAAATATATTTTTGTACCAAAAGCTGACATGTCAGCTTCATCTGTAGATGGCATCAATCTAGACGGATAACCTATAGATGAGTGGCAGCATTTTTTATTTAGAAAATAAAACACAAGGAAATTATACTAATTGACATTTTTATTTTTCATGCAGATCTGTTATTATAAAAGGAAACACATAACGGACGCGCTCTCCATAAGTAACAACTTCAGGATTGTGTAGTATACCTATAATCTGTTCGAAACCTATAGTTGACACATCTTTTTCATTTGCGATGTATGTCTTTTTGGCTGTATCTATGCAGTTTAGGGCCATAACGTTGTACTCCTTATTAAAGCATTTTTGAATTATGCAGACATACTTATAACATTGAGAATTCCTTTTACCTCCCATAAATTTGACAAAGATAAATGTCCCAGTCTTCAACTTTTTCGAAACAACGGGCTTTATTGTCATATAGTTTTCTTCCGGTTCTTCAACTTCAATGTTAAGAGAATCATTAGATTCATCATACTGTATATGTCCCTCATCACTAGAAGATGTTTCTAAATCTTCAACATTCTTCTTTTTCTTCTCTTTTACTTTACCTGCATTTTCCAGTTTATGTTTTTTATTTGCTTCCCTGGTCAATTTTTTATATACCTTTTCTTTTTCTTTTTTTTTTTTCTTTTTCTAGTGATTTCTTTCTATTATACTCTTGCCAGCTTATAGATGTTATAACCGACGGAATTTGTTCTCTCTTTCTCTTTAATTCATTTTTTTTCTTATCTTCTGGCCAAAATAATGCTTTTTTGAACGGAGAAGGGATTAAAGGATTAATATTAACTGTAATGTTGAAGGGACTACATGTTACAACAGGTTGTTCAGTTGTCTTTGCTGTTGTTGATGACAATGAGCATATACGCTGAGGACTATAGTAGAAGTCTGTAATAGGTACACTGTTTGTGGATTGAATTTTCATTACATGTTGTTCACTTGTAGTCTTTATAGGCGTCGATGAAGGTATAGACCGAAGACTAGAAATATCTGCTACACTAATACTTGGAGATGGAATATCCATATTTAAAAACGATGTTAACTCTGTGAGTGTTAACCCTTTGTGGACGGATTTTTTTTTCATTTAATTAAAACTTACTTCACCGGTATTTGAGGCATATTGGAATAAAAGATAAATATAACTAAAATTTTTTTATTATTATTGTACATATTTTTGGAAAAAAAAGGTGGTACCATATGGAACCACTAGGCATGAAATGGAATGAAACAGTTTTTCTTTTCAGATAGGCATAAACCTACATTACATGCAGTACAGTGCCATCTTGTGCGGTGAGGTACCGCTTTGGTACTGCAATGTGTACAACGTACTTTAGATCCATGTTGAGGCATATGAGAAGCCTTATCAGTTCTTATTTCTAGAGGAATTTGTTTTTTGAACCTGTTACTGGCACTAGGCTTGTCCAGGCTTCTTCTTCCTAATTTGGGCATTTGTGGTTTAGCTCCAATCAAACCAGTGGCCACAGCAATTTTAAAGTCTTTCAACGATATATCGGCACCTGTTGTTAAATTTTTGAAAATTATAAAAGAGTTTACCAGTGTTAGGTCAACAAAATGGAAAAAAATTCTGTGCCACCACTTTTTAGATTTTCTATCCAATTCGTAGCAAGATTTTAACATATCAGACTTATCTACAAAGCCCATATATCTATTGTAATCTCTCACTAATTGTTCACAATTTATTTCTACCGATGTCCCATCTTTTTGTTTCCTCTTTACGGTTCCCTTTTCTTCAGGATTATGGAAATTGCTCAGGAAAAGAATAGGTTTCTTATCCATCCATTGCAGAGCTAGCACACCATCTTCACTCATTCTCCAATTTGAGTCACCTCTTTTCATCTTTTTATTGGTTTTGAGATCATTCGGAACATCTACTCTATCTTTTCGAGCTGTTCCACATGCATAGATCTTTTCTTTTAGCAAGTCGCGCTGTAATTCCACGGAATTAAAATAATTATCAAAATAAACTTCATAATGTTTTCCGACTAAGTCTCTTGTAAGGTCTTTTATAACTCTTGATCCGAGGTTACGCTCCCTTATATCTTTTACTCTTCCAGTGTATATTTGAAATTGCAGGACATATCCTGATTGATCAGCACGTACCCATACTTTATAACCTCTTTTTATGGGTTTCATGGGCATGTATTGACGTAAACTGCTTCTTCCTTTGAATCTTATCATTGATTCGTCTATGGATTGTTGCCTGCTACCCCGAAATGAACTTTTATAAGTGGCTGAAAGTTCATCTAGCAATGGTCGCACTTTGTACAATTTATCGTAATTCACGTGACCTTTTTTACATTCTAATAAATTATCGTTTAGATGAAGATGACTCAACAGCCATCCAAACCTATCGCGAGGCATGCATGAAGAAATAAACTGATCGCGAAGAACATAATTGGAAGACCAGAAATCTCTGTAACTGGGCATTTTTTTTACTCCCATCAAAAGGTTTATGCCCAAGAAACACTTTATTTCTTCAGTTGTGGTGGGGCTGTTGTTTTTGTTGTGCTTCTGAACTGCATATAAATTTGTTTGAAAAACAAGTGTATTCAACAAATTCTCACTAAACAAATGCAAAAAGAAATCTAGCGGTGTCTCTAAATTGCCAGGAACATTAGGTCCAACGTTTTCCGAAAAGGGAAGGGCTGGAGAGGCATTATTTGGGTCGGTGGTCCACTTGATTTTATTTTGACGAACAAAAGTTATGAGCGGTAACTCGTCTTCACTATCAAAGGCGTCATTAGCCTTACGTACATCGTCTTGCTTATCTAAAATATCGTTTTGTTCGTCTAAAACATCCAGTACTAAAGTCATGTCAGTCATATCATCCTCGTTTTCATCAGATTCTGATACGTCAGACCTCCCCGATGGAATATCCTCCAGTAAAGCGTAAGCATCATCACTCGACAATTTAGTCAAATTAATATTTCTCTTCATTTTGAAGAACTGTAACAAAAATTCATCAATTACCTATCGAGCGGCGTAGTGGCACCAATCGGAACCACTAATAAAAATATCAAAAACCACTTGGTTATTTTTATATCTCATTACGATGTAATACAGCAATACAAAAATACGCCTATTTATAAACAAATCAAACTATTATTTACCTGATAACAACCTCAGAAAGTTTGTTTATTTTATGACAAATAACCTCACTTTTATGCACCAGTGAACGTGCCATGTATTAGCTGTATACTGTTCCTAAAACTCCTACTCCGATTCCGCAAATGCATGGTGGGTGAAATATGCAGTGTATACATCGCTTTGCGCTTGGTGGTTCCATCACTCGACTACTCCGCCAGTATGCAAAAATTTATGAAAAGGTGGTTCCATTATGGAACCACGAAGCGGCAAAGGGTTAAACTTTCCACATCTTCATGTAAGGCAGAATGATTTTTGTTTGCTACTTGTCTTTCTTCCGAGTTATTTTCTTCAGGGTTCTTTTCAATAATTTCTTCTCTTAACTCAGTACCAGTTTTCACTTTTTCTTTATCGCTGGTAATCTTGTCATCATTCTCATGTCCTTTCTTAGAAACCCTCTTCCAAAATTCGAACAGTGATTTATCTTCAACATTTCCCAGCCAACGTTCTGTTTGATTGTTTCTAAACGAAGACAGTTTTTCCTCTCCTAACAAGGATTCAAAGGTTTCACAGCATGGTGTTCTAGTTTCTATATTATTATTGGGTACCTCGTCCGCAACAACATTGCCCTTTGTTTTTGAGTAATCCACTGCATCAGGATTCCATGGAACCAAACTACGCTTACAAAACCTATTTTCTAAAATACCAGGCAGTATTTTTTCTTCCAGTACCTTATTTAATAAAAGCGCAAATTCGTGCCTTTTCAGTCCAGTACTTCCCGTTGTTACCTTCCACTCAGCTACTTTCAGTTTCCACTCCGCCTTCAGTGTTGTCAACAGCTACATCTAGGGGCTATGAATGCGCGTAGATGTAGCCACTGCCATACCTCTCCGGCAGTCATCAATTGCAGCTTGCATAGATTCAACTGGATATTTCAAAAATTTTTTGTCAGCCATGCTGGAATAAAGTTATAAATTTTAACTATTTTAAAAATACTGTAAAATGGGGTGAATAACAACACTTTTTAACATTTCCGGTTGTATAACTTCAAAACGAGTTGACTTAGAGAAACCGTTCTTGGTTTAAAACTCTTATCTTAGGTTCACCTTTATCCCTACATATCGAAAAAAATTAACTTTTTTTGTAAATACCCTTTTTTTAAAAAAAATTGGTGTGTTGCGATTCACCTTATATTCAGTGTGAATAACAACACTTGCTTGATTTCATGTGTTTTGGCTTTTACACTGTCTGAAAGGTGAATGGCAACACGTTTTATGTTTTTAAAAAACATTTTAAACTAGAAAATAACTAAAATTCGTTTATTTAAGAGCAAACATTTATCAAAACCAACAAATTAACAGGAAATTCTTTTTAAAACAAATTTTTTCTAATTTATATAAAAAAAACATACAAAGTTAATTCCACTGGGTGGCGTCTACTTTAAATATTAAAATGCCTATTCGACCCTCTTCAGGTGCCTTAACTTTGCCAATAATTTGGTCAAAATTGAATTCGGTCACATCAGGAATTTCTGGATAAACAAACAACATTGTGTTTAGCTGTCTTTTCATCGAAGGCTTCACTCGAAGAAAAGTTGCGGTGTAATTTTCATCTATAGATTGAACTCTGCCAATGTATTTCTGACTGAAAAATTGAACCAAGAGCCAATCGTCCATTTTTATAGAGTCCTTTGTAACTGGAAACACGCCCTCAAACGTTTTACCATTCTTGGTAACAAAACGCTCAATGGATCGAAACTGCTCATTGACACTTCTTGAGCTTGTTCCTTGGGAAAAATCAGGAAGACTTTCTAAGTCATCTTCTATATGTTCGTGTGTGCTGTAAACGGAAATATTTTCAATATCGTCAGAATCACTAGATTTGGTTTCGTTAAAATCTGTTCCTGCAACACTTCGACCTGGTAAAACTTTAACCTTTTTTCGCTGTTGCCTTGGTTTAGGAAGATTCTCGTATCTTAATGCCTTTAAAATATCAGTTACGGAATCTGTTAAGGCTTCTGCATTATCTTCCGGAACTTGTGAAGCTGATGGTAGTCTGGACAAAATTTCATCTGGATTTATTGGAACAATTCCACATTTTCGAAAACCCGACCTAACATTTTTGGTCGCATTAGGCTTAATGGCTTCCAACAATAATTTGAGGAGATGCGGAAATGTGGTTTTTGGAATGCTCGATTCTCTTTGGCCTAGGCCTTTTTTCCAGTCAGTTAATATCTTACGCCAAGCCTCCTTAAATGGGCGAAAAAAAGCCACATCTAAGGGTTGAGGCATGTGGCTGGAATTCACTGGCAGAAACACGAACAATATGTTGTGCTGTTCACATTTTTGTACAGCTTCCAAAGATATATGGGAAGAAAGATTGTCACCTATTAACACTTTTTTTCCGGACAAGTTTCGAAAATACGGAATGGCAATGGTCTCAATACAATCCTGAAAACAGTTGCTGTCAAACCATCCAGAAGGGGTTGAACTGAAACGAGCACCTGGTGGCCCCCCTATCTTCCAAGATTCGTACATATGTTTAGCCTTATACACCACGTAAGGCGGTAAAATGCTTCCGTCTGCTGCGGCTGCAAACATAAGGGATGTAGCAGACTTACTGTGGGTCATCAGTCAAATTTGTTTCGTCGTAATTGAAGATATTGGATGCACTGATGCCATCTATTGACTTTTGAAGATTTTCAAAATAAGCTTTTACATCCTCACGAGCTACTCCTGCCCTTGACCTTTTGATGTTTTGGCAGAACCTCATTGAAAGTCTCTCTTTGTGACGCTTAATGAAACCCATTGCAAACTCCATCCCCGGCATATTGTTTTGAAACCGATCAACTCGTTGACCGACTTTGTCCAGATAATTTTTCACTATAACTCTCAGATCATATAAATCCAATGGTTGACCCCATTCGAAGCATTGAACTAATCTGTTTACGCTCGACTTCTTTAGACAACACAGTTTGTCCACCTTTCAAAAGACACTTTTCACCCTTTTCTTGTTTGTTTTTGCGTCTACACAATACTGTATAATCAATTTTATATTTAGGGGCAGCCACTCTAAGGGAAACACCATTTTGAACCTCCTTAATCGCAAACCTTATGGCAAGGTTTAGCCCTCGGATCACGCTTATACTCACGCGGCATGTTTGTAACTAAGCGTAAAATAAAAGATCGCGTCTTAACCTGTTGTTGCGATTGACCCCACTTTTCGACTAATTTGCGACCAATCAGATTAAAAATTCGTAGATTCCTGACATATGAGTAGCGGTGTTGCCAAATGTAAAAATTATATGTAGGAAGGTACCAAGGACACGTGTTATCGAACTTTACCTCAAATTTAAATGTTAAGTAGGTTTGTGAGATAAAGTTTTTTTATGGACAAAAGTTCATTAAAAATTCATTTTTTTGCTGCGTTGTTGACACATTGGGGAGCTCCTTTTAACCCTACTTTAATGACATTTTGCACTTCAGTTTTGGTTTGGTTTTGGTTTAATACTGCATCTAGAAAATATTTGTATTATGAAATTACAAAAATTTAAATAAAACCTATAGAACTATTGACTAAAGGAACAACGGATTTTCTGAAAAATTTAGAGATGGTAAAAATTATTAATTTGATTTTTATCAAAGTTTTTGACTACAGCCGTTTTTTAGTTAAAGTTATGTAACTTTGGCAATGTTAGTTTTTCTTTATATATTAATATTAATTTGCTTTAAGAAAATGTATAAAATTTCTTAATTCATTGTTAAGATAAGTTACAATTACATTACAATTATATTATGTGCCATGTTAAAAAATAAAATACAGACCTAGAGCAAATAAGAATAGAAATAATAATGTCCTTACCTACAATAATGTCCACGATTTTTGTATCTTTTATTGCCAATTTATCTCCTTTGCCATAGAAATTAAATTTACATGCTAAACAATCAGTAAATAAGTGTCTTAGTATGTTATTGGTTTTCGTAACAAGCACGTGCCCCCCAAAAGAACGAAGATATAAGATCTAAAATATTAGTTAATTATTGTTGAGCATAACAGAATTTAAGTTGACATTATTTGCCGTTCAGCTATAATTTAATTGTATAATACACGAGCATGTTTATCATAATACAACACTACCTGAGCAGTCACCATTCAAATCTCTCCATTGATTGTTACAATAAAATGACCAATCGAACATCTGTTTAATGAGCGCTCAGTTATAGATGTGTCGCGATACACAACTAAACTAAATTTGTACCGTTTTGAAAACATTATATAAACTTACAAATTAATTTATATCAGAAGAATTCCAGGTGCTGAGTCTCTCTTCAAATGCCTGGAAATCTTCTAAGTTTTTTAGTGGCAATTCTTCAGTAACAGGTTTATTGTAATTATATAAATTTATTTGTCCTTGGCTTTTAAGTAATCCTATTATTTGTTTGTTTTGTTCTTCAACTTTCACAATATGTTTGAGTAAAACTGAAAAGGTACAGTTTATCAAAATCAGTAAATGTTACATTATGTATTGCTATAAAGTGTATTTATCCAACAAAATATTCACTTTCAATAACTGAAAATAGTGCTAAAATGTACTATTTTTACCACTGTATGTGTAATTAAGAAATATCCATCTTTAAGTCTTTAAGAAAAATAATCAGTGAATTATTACCTGTAGAAGCAATGGCTTCACTAGAAGTCTTTGCGGTATCTCTTCAATGAGTAAAATTATTGTGGAAATATTCTGAAACATACAATTATTGAGTTATCTATTTTAAAGGTTATTATTACTCAAAATTTAAAGAAAAAATAGGTATGCCAATTGTGGGATGGTATAGTTGTAATTGTATTCAAAGACATCAATCAGAGCAATTAATTAATTACTCAAGCTTGCCAATACAAGTGTTATGAGAACTAGAACTTGGCCATTGTATTTTGCATTTTATATTGAAGTTCAAATAATATAACAGTTTGCTATTTTACCTGAAGCTTGAGCCAAAGATGAATTAACAATAACATTATCTTCAAAAACGTTTTCCAAAACATCAACATCAACACTAGGGCTCTAAGTTAAATTTTGTACCAAATCTGAAACAAAAATTTCATTAGGTATATCATGATAAATGAAAATTAACTAAAAATTACCTTGACTGCATCTTGCAGATGCTTGGCTACAAAGGTGTACTCAAAACTTTAATTGTATTACTATTTACTCATTACAATGAGAAGAATCTGATGAATTCTCAAGCAATTTTTCTTTTTCATTTAAAACAGAAGAAACTCTTATGATCTCGGAGCAGTCTAAAACAAAATACTAAGTTATTTAGTTTTCTAAAATAATTGATTGTAACAATGTGTCTGTTACATATATAAATAAAAAATATTGTCAATATACCTGCAATTTCCGATATTGTGTTACTTTTCTTTGAGGGCGTTTTCTTGTTTCTCTCACTTTCATCTTCAGTAGTACCCAGCTCAGAAGAACACTCTACTTTTCTCAATTTCTTTAATGCTTTTTCAAAACTATCTACAAAATTAAAAAAATTCTTAATATGGGTAACTAAAATAATTAAAACCGATATATGTATAAAAATTCAGAATACGTGACCACACCATGTTTTACTATACTGTTTAAAACTGTGAAGCTATTTAGTTATAAGGTAATTAACAGATTAGCGAACCTCTCCAATCTTAATTGAAAAATTTCTACTCCCCTATTTTCGAAGGTGCTGAACACAAATCTAAAATTAGTTTTGTATGATCTAGACTAGTTTTTGAAAAAAATGTTTTCAAAATTATAACCTCTATGTATAATTACAATAATAATGTGAAATGAGGAATTATGAAAAAAATTTGATAGGCATTATATTGCAATTTCAACCTAATGTAATGTATACATAGTTATAATAATAATAATATCTCTACCCCTCATTCTAATCACAGGGATTAGCCCAGAAGTCGGAGATTTGTGCGGGAGAGGGGGCGGCATATTATTATTAAGCAGGCCGCATTTCCGCTCAGGAACGACTTACGTTGGTAGGCCCTAACCACTATTCAGTGCAGGAAGGAGGAAACCTGGAAAACCTCATTAATTAGAGGGGTAGTCAAATATTAACCGGTATCAATCTCTCACATTGACCCAAGCCAACATTCTTCCACCCTACCATACCCGCAGAGAGGGCGCCAAACCTCTCCACGAATATAGCTTATATACGGTCTACCGGCAGCTGGGCTCGAACCAACACCGATCTAATCACCTCGATTCAAGTACTGACGCCTTAAACCGCGCGACCACTGACCGACAAGTTTATAATTTAGATTTTTTTTTTTCAAAAGCTAGACAACCGTACAAATCTAATTTCAGATTCGTATTTAGCACCCTAGAAAATAGGGGGGTATAATTTTTTAAATTAAGATTGAAGAGGTTTCTGCTAATCTGTATAATTACCAGTTAAGTTCAAGTAAATTGATCGAGAACAAGAAAACCATTTTTTGTTGTCATTTACGTTTATAAAAACCAAAAGTAGACAATATGCGTGTGGTACAAATAAACAAACCTCTGAATGGTAATAATGGTACTCTCAAATCAACCCAGTTATTCCAAAACAACGAATAGACCAAAATAACATTTTGAGAAATCACAGTTTTTCGTTTAAGTGTAGGAAATGCAATAGAAGAATAATCAAAAATTTTGCTGACGTTTCAGTGGAAATTTCATGGAACATATTTCTATAGTCAACATAAAAAATAATACTAAAATAGCACAGAAATAGGAAATTTAGTGGATGTTCGTCCATTTGCCAAGTAATAAAATGCTAAAATTAATTGTTCGTCCGGACATTCGTCTTTTTACCGTATTATATGCACATTCGCTTATTTGTTTTATTGTTATAATGGATATCCCTTGGATAAATAATTATAGCAGTGTTGCAAAGTAGCGATTTATTTATTTTAAAGGAAACTGTTATAAAACAAAAAAATATTCCGTTATAACATCAATCTACATTTCACTTGATGATGTATCCTCTGCATCATGCATCAGACTCCACCAAAGTGTTTGGTACAGTTGCCTTGAATGGAAGTGACAGAAATTCATTGTGGTATCTTTTAGGGATGACTTCTGTAATGCAGAGTCTTCGTAATGTGCTGTATTTTTGTTGAGGCAAGGGAGGACGTGAGTTATAGGCCCGTAGTAGTTCTGGTGGTACCTTGTTGTTCCTGGTGCCTCTCGAGTTAGTTTGGTCTGTTAATAAATTAACCTTAATTTACGGTGATTCCTGACTTAAGGATGTAGCATAAGAAAACTCATTCGGCGAGTCTTTTTTAAAAGTCACAGAGCGAATATCACGAATCTTCACTGTATTATCCTCTTCATTCTTTAACACTTTAGGAAATGTACATTGCAGTAGAGTTGTAAAATCAAGAAAGTCCTTGTTCATAGTAGTCCAAATTTCTAAATCTTTTACATACTTTTCTATACAGCTATGTGCACTATCGATTGCTTGGATACTGCCATGGCCAGGCTCAGAATATTTGTGTTCAATGGTTTTTACATTCTTACTGAAGGGTGACATTAAAAAATGTTGTAGGGCGCAAGACATTATGCAGTTTCTATTTTGTGGTACACAACTGTCCAACCATAAAATATTGTCTTCAACCACTTTCTTCAATATTTTGACTAATGCACTAGCAATGTGAGTTCCGCCACGGCCACTGATAAATTCATGCCAAATAGCATTATACACATTGTTATTAATATTGCAATGTGCTGTCAGGTTGTAACAGTTCAATTTAGAACGATAATAATAATGTCCAACATTAGCCTTTGGTAAGGAGAATACGTTTTGTAAATCGAAAGTTAGTATACAAGCGTTTGTTGCATTTCCTTTTTTATACCTTGTTCTGTGTCGTTCACTTTCTTGATACCCTACAAGTTTTTTCCGTTCATGCTCTTTTTGTATCGATTTTTCTTCTTCACTTGGATTTCTTATGATTTTGTAAGCTTCACAACGATCGCAAAGGTCTTTCTTTGGTTTAAAAAATGCAAAATTATATTCATAATTAAAAATATCTGAATACATTTGAAATTTAACAGGATTTTCTGTAGTTTCCAAATATAAATTATACATTCGAGTGAGATTCAAGCCTCTATCCAAATATTTTTTTGATGTATTGGCTCTGCAGTAATGTGATTCCATGCAATGAAATGATTCAATATGTTGCCTGACTTCATTTTTTATTTCCTCTGGTATAGTTTTCTTTATATGTTGGCCCAATAACGATTTCCTTGGTATATCTGTGACAATATTACGCATTTTCTTAAAATAATAGTAGATCCTATTTTTACTAATATTCAACGTACTGCAAAAAAACTCTTGACAAACTCGTATCTTTACGTTATTTAAAAAAAATGAATATTCATAAGAATATGTCTTTTTGCTATTTTCATTTTCAGTTCGTTTTCTTTTTGCAATAACTCGTTGAACGTGTTTTGAGTAAAAATGGGCTTTGCTGTTATCATCCAGAATCCAAAATTGTTTATTTATTTCCTCTCTTTCTGCAGGGAGTATTTTCTTTTAACAGCTAAAATAACAATAGTTTGAATGACAACTTTTTGGCATAACAGACTTTTTCGGCTTAACAATGCCTTTAGTATTTATGTATTCATCCCCATGTTGCCGTTTCTCCTTCCTAATGTTTCTTTTCCATTTGGATGGAGTTCGAATCCTCTTCCTTGTCTTTTATTTGTTACGACATTGTTATCCATTGCAGCTAGGGATGCTCAATTACTATTTCAATTTGACTGAAAAAAAAAATAACAATAGAACAGGAATTTATTTAAATATGGGACATATGTTAATCCTTACTTTTCTGAATTGTTTGGAGAATTTCTTGATTCTAAAAAGACTGGGCCTTCCATCTGTGTGGAATTTTCAGGGAGTATATCACCTGTAGCTAATATCCGTAATTCGTGTACTGGTAGATTTTCTAAAATGATAACGTCCATTTTTTGAAACTCTGTGTTTTCTACATTTTGATGATTTTCTTTTTTATCGTGAACCTTAACAAGACCAACACCATCACTATACCTAACACCATTATCAACACTATTTGCATAGTTATCAATGTTGTCATTGCACAAATCTCCCAAGAAACTATAACAATTCAAAACCCAAATCATTAGAACTAAAATACCCAACTTCTCTACATGCATGCGATTATTGCGTTTAAGCAAAGTGAGGTTAGGCTATAGAGTCAATCTACCGGCTTAAATTATTATAAAATATGCTTTTAACTTACTTCCATGGATCAGTTGGGCACTCTGACGGTTTAGAAGGAGGTGGAGATTCATTTACAATATCCATTATATAATAGTTTTCAAATAAAACACATAAACAGGTACAAAAAACACTGAAAATTATGCGACTGTTCAACTGTAACACACATCAATAAGTAGGGTTATCTGGATATAGAACAATGGCACTTCTAATCACTAAGTTGGAATAGAACAAATTGAGACGACATTAGGATATAGAATAAAATAAACTTGCTGCACATGATATGTATATTTTAAGAGATATAGGCCAATTTACAACTTTATTGGGTATGATAGAGGATATGGAATAAAATTACAACTGATTTTAATTTTCTTTGTGGATGTAGTGCAAATCAGACACTGAAATCTTGTTTATGGAACAATACAGCTTAATGTAGTAGATGGATATAGAACAAGGCCAAAATTTTGAAAAAAAATATGTATATAACTCATTTATGGCCAAAAGTGGATATAGAACAACATAATCCCTGGGTGGCGATTTGTTTATATACAGAAGATAATTGATGTAAACGGGGCTTTTCTGACTGGAACTCGATATTAATGGTGTTAATTATTTTGAGAATATAAGATAAAAATAATAGATACATTTTCGTTATTTTATTAAGTGCTGATAATATGTTGTTAATTTTTGCGGAGGATTCTTCATAAGCAGTTTCGGTAAAATATAATATAAGAGCATTGTACTGCTCTAAGACTCTATCCACAACTTGTTGTAGCGACAACCACCTTGTTTCTGAAAGTCTTAAAATTTTATGAGGTTTTAATTCACAAAAAGCCTGAAACTCCTTTAAAGCATTAATTTTTTTAGAACTGTGGGAAAAGTGAGCATAAATATCTTTTATTAATTCGTCAAGTTCTTTTGCTATTTTAGAGCACGCATAAGATGAGCATAAATTAAAAGAATGTGAGCTACATCCTACAACAACCAAGTTTGGCAACCTTTTTTTTTTAAAGAGCTTGAACACCATTAAATTGTCCCATCATTGTAGCACAATTGTCAGCTGCAAAACCAGCCATATTTTCTATGTTAACTTCTGATGAGATAAGGTAATTTGTAAGACATTTATAGATTGAGATAGCTGTAGAATTATTCTCAAGCTCAAGTAATCCTAAAAAGGCATCCACAGACTTGTTGTTAAAATACCTTACCAGAACTGCCAAACATTTTTTTGTCGATATATCAGTAGTTTCATAGATAATAATTGAATAAAAAGTTTCATTTAGATCCGCAAAAATTTGTTTTTTAGCATACGGACCAATGCATTCATTAATTAATTTTGTAGTTTTAGTTCTGTTGCAAGTAATTCCGGCTGCAGTTTCCGAATCTGGACAAATAGATTTTATTGACCTCGGTAAATGTTCCATGGTTTTAAATGAAATATCATGCCTTGCTACAAAAGCCGCCAGCTTCAGTTCTCCTTTTTTAATCAGTTTTTTATTCTTACACAGAGTATTTCTTAATGTAACGTCTATACGTGGCTGTTCAGTTGTTACCGCCTTTTTCATATTTTTCATATGCAACTCATTTCTGTCATGTCTCTTTAAATGGGAACGATTCCCTTTTATTTGTTTATTGCAAACTTTTCAATAAGGATAATTATTTTCGGGGCATTTTTTACACCATTTAAATTCTGTCTCCCAGCTAGAACAATATTTTTGCGCGTACCTGGGCTTCTTTCGCCGTTACACGTTAGGTTATATCAGGGATTTCAGGTTAGCTATATTGTATATTGTTTTATGTAAAAACATTACAGGGTATAGTTTACTGCTAAATAAATTTATTTGTATGATTGTATTTTGAATATTTAAAAGGAAATAATGAGACGTTTCTATAAAAAACAATAACTTACTTGTCCATGTTGGTGTTGGCTAAAATATTCTAATTTTATTTTAATACAATTTTATTATACACAATCACGGGAAATATGAAAACTAAACTGATGAAAGAAAAGGAACAGGGAATCCCACGGGTTTACGACGGCCCTATGTTATTGGCGGAGTGAGGAACAACGCGAACGCACGAAGTACGAACTCGCGTTGTCGTCGTCCTCGTTCGTCGATTTATTCTAATCATTCGTTTTGGGGAATCAGCGGCACCGGGTTTGCGGTTTATATTCTACTCGGCCACTTCGAGGAATCACCGACCGATTTATATGACCTTGGTCTTATTTAAAAATGTACTAGAATTAGGCATATTTATGATGAAATGTACTTTTGTGCTTTGCTGTCGAAAATAGTACAAATGTACTAAAACGGCAACACTGATTACCGGCCTTAATTAACTGTTGGAATTTTAACATTTTAGCGGGAATTTCAATGACTTGATAAATAATTAATATATACTATTCAGTTCCTATCAAATTCATTTAAAAAGGTACTGATGCTTACTTTATAATTATAGGCATAATTTCATATAGGTACAAAATTTGCACAAGAATCTTGAGCCTAGGTAAGTATACTTTGAGATTGATCCTCTTATTCTAATACCTATCAACAATCTTAATGTAACGTGTGAACCCAACATTTACATTGGATTCTCAAAGTTTCATAAAATTTAAATAGGTATAAGGTGACAAAATTTACCAAATATATATCGCACATCCCATTCAAGACTGTCGCATCTCAAAATATGAAAATTTTACAGGAGAGGCAAAAGAAAATAAATACATAAAGTTTTCAATATAGCAGAGCTCGAACTGACTTTAAAGAGTTTGGGTTTTGTTATTTAAATTTTTTAAAGAATCAACTATATAATGTACTTCATAAAAGTTTTACCTTTTGTCAATTAGTGTCAAAATTTGACATTTGATTAGAGATAATACACTTTCTTTCGGAAACAAGTTAAACAACTTTTTAGTTACTTCTATACACCTCGAGTAATAAAACCAGTTACGCAATAAAAACATATATTTTTTAATAGCATTATTAAAATAAGGACTAAATTTTTTATAATACTGGGGAATACAGTTTTTTGTAGTAAAAACTCCAAATCTCTTTTCTTATTTTCATTAAGGATCAATTTTGTTTCATAAGCCTTTTGAAGATTAGGCAGAGTTTCAGAGAGACTTGCTCGTGATGATCTTGTGGCTTTTTGAAGTTGGGGTTTTTTGATGTCAACTGTTTTCTAGTCCAAATCTGAGTAGGATGTTTTGTAAAAATATAAGAATGGTTTGTCTTTTTCCACTTTTACAATGCTGACTTTAGTCACATGAACAGGTTCTCTATTAGAGTTGGTACTGATACTAACACCAATATCTGCAGCTAGTTGTTTAACATCAACAAAATCATTGTGTGTTAATTCATGCACTATATATGGAGGTCCTTTTTTCTTGGCCACTCTAATTAATGAAATAAACTGATCGGGGATATAAAGGGGACCAGACTTCAATGATCTAGCAACCTGAAAGAAAACGTTTTTTTCTCAGATCACAAAAAAAAATAATGACAATAAAGAGCAAAATTTATTATTACCAACCTATTTTTCTATTACAGAATGTACAGCATCGCCTTCGTTACTAAATATTTGTGAGTAATTCTCTTAATGTTTAGTTTTTGAACCGTGTACATCAAAACAGCAATCACGCATCTAAAAAATAAATTAGGAAGGGATTAGACTAAAGCATAAAAAGTTACAGTTTATTATTATTATTATTATTATTATTATTATTATTATTTTTTTTTTTTTTTTTTTTTTTTTTTTTTTTTTTTTCAGTAACACCTTCCGAAGCTCCGACACATTCGGAGATGTTCTGAAGAGTCAAGCAATGACCACTCTCCACTCCGTGGAGTCAGTAATCATTGCGCCCGTAAATCGTGCGTTCTGAGTAGACGTAGCGAACCAAGGACGATTGCCTTCTGCATTCTGCCGGCTAAGATCTCTGCCGAATTTCGGCAAGCCGGTATGATCTTTAACTCAGAAAGCAACGTATGTCTCATTCCACCCAGGACGCCTATAATGAGCACCACAATCTTAACAGAGTGGTCTGGATACAGCCTGCGGAGCTCGGAGAGAAGATCTCGATACTTCCTCCGTTTTTCCTCCTCTTTTAGGACGATGTTGTTCTCTGCGGGAGCCGAGAACTCAATCACAAACATCGTCCTAAGTTGGTGGTCGAGGAGGACTACATCAGGCTTATTGGCTTGAATTTGCCTGAGGGTGGGGAATGAATAGTTCCAATAAATTCGGCACTTCTCATTCCCCACAACGGATTCTATATCCCCCGGAGCATAAGGCAGCACTGGCGTCTCGTCTATCTCATACGAGTGTCGTAAATGATAATACAACACCCGTAATTATTATTATTATTATTATTATTATTATTATTATTATTATTATTATTATTATTATTATTATTATTATTATTATTATTATTATTATTATTATTATTATTATTATTATTATTATTATTATTATTATTATTATTAGTATTATTATAGAGCATTATCTCTGACTGTGTGCTGTGTACCAATTTTTTTGTCGTGCTCCACAATTATCGCTATATAAAACGAATTCTAGATCCTCGTTATTAACTTTATTTGCTTTTTCTTGTATGTATTGCATGTATTGTAGAAGGCAAGATCCTACTTCTGTCGCCCCCTTTCCACCTTCTCTTTCATGTCAAACATAACAATTTGTTACATTACTTCCAATCTCTGTTACTGTGAAGTTCATTGTATTTAATTTCGATTTGTAGTAAAAAATTGAAATTTCTCCTTTAGGAATTTGCAGAACCGCCTGCATATCAAAACAAACTACAGCAACATTATCGCTAACTAACGACTTATCCTTTTCTTTTTCTTCTCTTCTTTCCTTCATCGTTGGCAGTATTATATTGATAGCATAGACTGCATTGATCCTTTTTAGGAACAAAAAAAGATATGTTGAATTCCTTATTAAAAATATCGGAATATGTTGGTAGTCACGATGTAAGTCGGCAATTGTTTTTCCCCCATCAATGAATTCCTTAGTCGTCTGTGCTCTAAGGTAGTGGCTCTCAATCCTTGGAATACTTTTAATGTGATTTCTAACACCGTCTTTCATCGCTTATTCTTTTGTGGTTTGCATGCTTACCACGCATGTCTTCAGTAACTATGCCACAAGAATTTGTTTTGTTTCTAACCGTAAGAATTGTTCTATCATTAATATCCAGTGTACTTTTAAAAAACTTTTTACACACCCTTGTCTTCTCACCATCTGACGATAAAAAAGAGAACGCGTAATTGAATCTCCTCTGACTTTCTGGGATAACGATATTTTGGACTAATTAAGTCCATATTCTTGGACAAAAAAATCTCGTTTTCTGGTAATATTACTAAGACTGTAATATTCATTGAACAATAGCAACCTATCTTGATCTGTAAATTTAGTAATACACTTAAGCCTACATTTTTCATTGCAAGGCTCTTTTATTTTCTTTGCAACAACTCTTTTGGATTTTGCACTAGATATGTATTCCTGGCCCTCATTTCTTAGCCTTTTTATCTTATTTTTTTCCCATCCTTTTTCATTTCTTAATCTTTTTCTGATATTTTTTTTCTCTTTTTGATTTTGATCATTTCTTATAGTTTGCTCTCCTTCAACTCTGCCCTCCTCTTCAGATGAAGAGGAAGAACTACTGCTACTAGAGTTTGATGAAGAACTTGAGGAGGAGGAGGAGGAGGAGTTACAAAATTAGGGTCCTTAACAGAATCGTCATCATCTTCGCTAAAATCAGATGTAACATCCATAATATCATTAGATTTCATAGAAATGTTTTCGTATATTGGGATTTGTGTCTGATTGTATGAATTTTCATCAATTTTTGCATTATTTGACTCTATAGTATTTTCATGAACGTCAGACGGAAGTGTTAAAATGTTTTCATCATTGATCTGGCTCAAAGCGGCCAAGACAATACGAGCACTCCTTGATGACATCTAACAAGAAAGGGAATTTTATTTATTGTTTAATTACTACATTACAATCAAAATCAACAAGATTGATACCCTGTTTATTTTATACCTATGAAGTCACTTTTTACACAACTGTATTAAATAAAAATTATTACACTGTATGATTATTTACTTGCTACGAAAGCAGTATTAACTTCAAATAATACCCTTTTGCTCGTTGCATATCCGGTTATGTATGAGTTTATTTCCCAAGAATAGAGTATTAAAATAAAATAAGACACTGTAAAATTCCTAAGTTCCGAGCAAAAGAGCATTAGCTCAAAATAATACTGTTTTCTTATTAATAATATATGCGGATCACGTAAAGTATTTAAATCAATAACGTATCAAGCCAAAATAATACAATTTGCTTACAAAATTTTATATTGAACTTACCATAATTTCACTAATATAAGAGCATCAATTTGAATTAATACACTTTTGAATTAAAACATTTGTGAAATATATTGGACTATTTCAAATAGATTTGACTTAATACTATTTTCTTCGGAAATGCACAACTACACTCGTACTAAGTTGTAATAATACTGTTTTCGTCGGGCGACGCGGATAAACTTTTAATTACGACAAACTGACTGTCGCCATCTGGTAGATGGTAGATCAATATAAAATAATACTATTTTGCTGGGAGAAAGAACACATCTTCAAGATCCTATGTTTGATATAATCACAAAAACTGAAATATTTGAGTTAATACTGTTTTGAAGGGGATGTGCGATATATGATACAGTAGGTGGTACGTCATATGTACGTACAGAGTTCCTTAATTCAGGATATACACGGTATGCCTATATATACATTTTTAAGACGTGACATGCTGTTTGGGGCCTCACTCCATCCAGGCGAACAATATTTGCTGTACATGCTGATTCGGGCCACATAACTTTGAAAATATGAAGAAGAATGTAAGACAATACTTTTTGATTTTGTTAACGATTAATGGTATCGTCCGCATCGTTCCGATTTTCTTATGTGTATGTATCGCCCTTATGTGTCATCAACCACAACTAAGTAAAGTAATGCTCACTTACCGCTAGAGGGCAATGTCGGCAATAAGTTCTTGACTAATCAATAATAACGATTTCTATAAACTGCATAATTGTATTAAATAGTTACCACTTGGTCCTCTAGATGGCAATAACAAATCATTAGAAATACACACTTTCATAAAAGTTTTCACTAGATTGGAAAACAATCACGAGATCTAGTGAAATTCACTAGACCTGACAACACTGCTGTTCATGCCGCAGGGAGTAGTCGCGTGTACAAACAAATAGACAACACTAGTTTCGATAGGGTTTGAACTTGGAAATAATTATTTATATAGAACTACTGCCAAAAAATCTTATATCCAACGGTTATTTTATAATCAAAAGAATAGGTTATCCAATTTTAAAAGGTCATCATAATTTTAAAGTGGTAACATTTCTAAAATTTCTATTAAAGATGCTATCTTTTGACTTTGCGTCTCCTGTCACATCTTCAATTTTGTCTGAAAGAAAATCAACCTTTCTTATAATTTCTTTTATGGTTTGTTTCTGATTTTTTACCATGTTCGTTATAGTAACTAGAAATTTTATAACTTTGCTTAGAAAGTTTTTATCATTCTGAAACAAAGTAAAATTTAAATATACATGGTGATAATGCAGTTAATAGCATATCATGTCATTCATGATAAATATACACAGTTTAAATAATTTTTGTCATGTTACATCCTGGTATTAATTATTATAAGTCTGAACTGACCATTTCATAAATACTACATTTTTAATTTGTGTCAAAAAAACTGCTTGGTAGCTGTTTTAGATCAAAAGGAAATTAAAATTTCAGTAACTAACCACAAAATTATATTTACCCATAATGTTAATGCTGATTAAGATTATTTCAATTAATGGTTATATATACCTATATATTATAGATTCACAAAATGTATTTTATAATTACATGACGTGATCTTTGTAGAATTACTTTCTCCTCGAGTTTTTTCTTGAAATAAATTGTTATGGTCTGGTTTGAAAGTTGTGGCTCTAGCAGGAACTGAGTTCTATGAGGGTTGATTTGGTACATTTGGTATATCAAATAAATTTTCTTCCTCACTACTACTACTGTCGTCAACTACCTTCAGTTTCCTGGTATGGTTCTGTGGAAATTCAACTTCTGAACTCTCTATATGAGCCATTCCAACAAAACTCCGTTTTGTAAAACAGTTTTAAGAAAAAATAAATTAATAAAGTTTTGAATTGGCTACTGATCTTTTATTTAAATAACATATTTGTATGTTATATTGCTAAATTGTTTCTAATTTATTTAACTTTATTTAATTGAAGCGGACTGTATCTAAATATCTATTTTATTTATACTAAACGGAACTATCATACGAATGAATATATATATATATATATATATATATATATATATATATATATATATATATATATATATATAAGAAAATGACATACCCAACAATGGGGAATTCTTAACGTGGAAAATTCATTCGAAAATGTCAGACCATATGGAAACAGGAGTAAATGGGAAGGCCAGCAATCAATCTTCACCACTATAATTTTAAATGTCGCTTTATTATATGATTTTTAAATGTAATATCTATATCGCTAGATTATTTTTGTGGCTTGGTTCTAAAGGGGCCAAAGTCATAAAATGCATATTTTGGCAAATCGATTTTAAAATAATACTGTAAGTTGTTTTGACATTGACTGTTCTTATTTAGCATGGTTTAAAAATGTGGAATCTTTTTTAAAAAAAGTTATAAAACAGGATTTGGCCTACCCCATAGAAATAGAAATACTAACAATTTATTATAAGAACAGTTTTATTTTCAAAACATGAAAGGTAATAACCCGAACAGAATATAATATTGTATTTCTTAACTCGATTTTTTCTTTTACCAGAAAAATAATCCGTTAACTAGTCACTTATCTTTATTAACTATACTCTGTACACTACTGAATACTAATTACAACTCAATTAAACACTATTTCACTTTGAAACTTCAGGAAATTTCCAACTAGACGCTCCAATTCAAGACTGACTAACTCGGCTGTTTATTCTTCTTTTATAGACCAAACCAATATTTCAGATATTTTCTAGCATCTCTAGATCCATGTCTCGAAAGATTCTCGTCGATTCTCCATATTTTCCAGTCGCGCCTCGATACACGGCATTATTTGTTTGTTTACCAGAATCGCGTAGGAACGATCGGGACAATCTAGCGTTTCGCGAGGAAAATTCTGTGACAATATTTTAGTAATAATTGTAAAATTTCAGTAATCAAAATTAAAAATCGGCGATATCTTGATTTTCCTCTTAACTTCCGCTAAGCGAGTGTCGATAGCTGTTTTTGATGCACTAATATCATTGATAAATTGCAAATAGTAGGGTCAGCTGTTCTCTTCAAGGTAAGGTAACATGCCTTTTAAATGTTGCAACTTATTCGCAGATATACCAAGAGGTTTCTTTGAAATTGGCAGGAGGCTTGTTGTTCCCGAATATCGGTATTTTTTTCTTGACATATCTAAAGATTTGCATGGTTCATCGTCGTATTGTACTAAAGGCTTTCACTGGAATACTGAAGGAGCCTTATTGTACACCAAACTACAGGCTCCCTTAACGTATTTACTTTTTTATGTTGAAACTGAGAAAAGTGATTTAAAATTAAAATGGGTAGTTTTCTTGGTACGAAACGGATTAAGTTCGCCCAGTCCCGAGGAATACCTATTCTCGCCGTTGTTAATTTTTTAATTTTCCCAATCGCTGCGTGGATCTGGTCAGCTTCCATGTGGGAGTGCTCTGAAACTAGAAATTCATGAGAAATGTTTATGTGTCTCTGTTCTCTGTTGATTTTTTCCATGAGGAAAAGAAGCATTACGAATAGGGATGGAAAATTACCGGTTGTTATGTCTCAGGATGCGTATCTTTTACACACGTAGGGATGATAGATACAATCAAACACTGTTTCAACAATCTTGTACTTTATTACACTCGTACGTCGTACAGACTTATTAATTAACTATCGTTCAGTCTCCGATCCTGTGGCTAGGCCGTGCGTGTTCTTCTGCCGATCGCTGACCCGGAACTGTCCGTTGTCGAACTCATGGCCAACTCCTTGACTTCCGTTGGGCAACGCGCAGGTCGAACCCCAAGTACGCCACACCGGTAATTTATTTTTTGGTAAGAACATTGGGTAATATTACCGTAACATTGGTAATTTCAAGTAATATTGAAAATATAATTGTAACTACGATTTTTTGCAGAGAAAATTGGTTTTCTACATATTAACCTATTTTATGTTATGCAATTGTAGGTATTTAACTAATTATTATATTTTTTTATTTTTTCTCATAAGTGTTTCTAAATGTTTATATAGATAAATGTCGCTCCTTTTTTTTTCCTTTTGTCTACGTTATGATTTACTATATAAAAATGACATAAAGAATTATTAAACGTTTATTTCTTATTAAACCGAATATATTAGGTTACCTGAATCAAACGTTATTTGAATTTATTTAAGAAACTTAAAAATATAAAAGAACAAAAAAAATCAACACATTCTTATGTTTCTTTAATAGCAAGAAATACTCTAGACATTGTTATATTATCACTTTCCAAAATTGTTATCCATTTTACTATTGGCTGCAAGATTTGTTGTATTCTTTCTAGCCTAACCCAAAACACGTCATCATCCAAAATATTATCTTTTACAGGTTTAGAGAGTTTAATTTTATAAACTTCCTGACTGATTGCCAACATTTGTAGTCCTTCTTAGAATAGAATAGAATTAAGCTGTCAATACAATGTAATATCGAACTCCACGAGTCTTAACCGGTAGTTTTAATGATTTTGTTTTTCCATATTTTTCAATTTGAATTTTATTCAAAGCTCCTAAATTTATGTGCGATCCTGTAATTTCTGTGACAATTCCTTTACATGAATTCTCCAGCATTTCTAGTGACTGCAACTTCATAATGTCTCCAATGAATAAATTTAGTGTATGAGATGCGCAGGAATACGAGATAATATAAGGAAATTCTTGTAGAACAATTTGTTTAGCTTTTTTCATACTGGCTGCATTATCGCACAGCAATACTACCACCTTTTTGGAACCAATATTATTGTGCATTGAAGCATTTCTTGTGCTATGTACTCTTCTGTATGTCTATTCCAGATGCCATTGTTTTGAATAACATATGACGTGGCGTAGTTACTACAAAATTCATTATGTATGTTCGACCAACCATCTCACTGTAGCGCAACGGAATTTGCGTATTACACAAGAGTCAACGCATTAGATTCTACTCTTGCAAATTCACTGTCAAGGTATTTTCCGTTTACACCTTGTCTAGTTGGTAGCATGAATGACAGTTATGCAATGAGATTTCTCTCTGCTTTTCAAATCTTTCATTTTGCCTACAAAACTACGTCGAATCAAATAAATTCGTAAAACAGTATGCATTGATATTCCTACCTGTCTCTTGAAATTATTTTGATATAAAAGTTCCTATTTTGCCCTTGTTTTTATTTACATATAAAACTGTTTTTTTAAACAAGACATTTCTCTGCAATTTGACATGTACTTTTCCTCTTATCACGGCAATCTGGTATTTTAGATTTTTCTGCGAGTATAAGTGTTTTATGTGGTCTTCTGCTTGGAGCCATTGTGTATCTCCACAACTGCTTGAAAACCAAACAGAAAGATAAACGCCGCTCATGGCTCTCGCAAACGTTAGAGTAATTTTGATTTTTCAGACAAGACAATTTTTGTTTCACATTATTTTAAGTATGTAATATTTTCATCGTCCGTATTACAAGAGCCAAACTTCTCAAAATGCACGAATAACTAGAGTTTTCGAATTACTGAAGGGTCCAGGCTAGTGAATGACCGAATTATCGAAGTTATACTGTATATGTTTGTCTTACATAGTATTAGGTCTATTCAAGCAAATAATCTGGATTGGTTTCAAACTGTCAGAAATATTCAACTAGTAAAGTTATGAATTTGTTTTCAGTAAACGTCCTGTAATAAGTAGTTGGACAAATGTTTTTGTCAGTTTGGAACCAGTCTGGATTCCTTGCTTGAACAGACCTACTAAGTCCATCTTTTTATTTCAGAACATAACTGAGTAATGTACCCATTAGACAGCTGTTTGGTGACAATGCTTAAAGGTGAGCTTTTATGATTAATAAAATGGTAAAATTGTCAAATTATTAAATTTAGAATATAACATAATCATTAAGGTAAGTAAATCTATTTTTTCTTTTAGTGGATCACGGCTCGCGTCTCGGAGCTGTCTATAGAGCCAGCGCTATCTTACATCTAATCTGGTTGTGATCAATAAACTGTTGACACCGCCATATATGCAGCTGATTATATCGAGTGGTATATAGCAAGGATAGCCAGAGAACTTATAAGCCTTAGCCTGTTGAATCATCTCTTGGGCGTAGCCCAGTCAACTTTCTGTTATTATTTTTTTTTTCAAAAAATCAATATTTGCAAAGTACATCATTGTTGGGAATTAAATATCTCCAATGTTATAAAAACTACAGAAGAAGCAGAAAACATTCTGATTGGTTGCTTTTATTTATCTTATATCGTGGGCTTACTGCGAAAAGTGACCAAGTGAAAATAGTAAGTTCTTAGGAAATTGCGTTTTAATTTCAAAGCTCGTTGTAAAACCAATTTTGGCATGTATATGAATTTTTGAATATAGATGTATGAGATACTGTATTTTATATAAACCTACTAAAATATAAGTATTCATAAACGTTTTTGAAAAAATATGACTTGGGCATTTTATGATGTAAAAAAAAATGATTCAAAATTAAGTTGGTCATAAATAAAAAAATAATATATATTTTTTTGATAAAAAGTACAATTTTTATTTTCACTTAACTCTATTCAGAATCTTCCAAATCACTTATTGGTTCGGGTATGGTGACAGTTTTTTTCTTATCCGCTGGGATGGACTTGTACCAGGCATGAATTCCGGTGGGATAATGTTGTTTGAACATAGATTAAGCAGACTATTTTTTTTCTTTTCAGGGATTGCTAAAATTGACTTATATAATGGCAAAATATCTTTCAGCCGGCCTTCCTCTACCAAAAACCTTTAAGACACGAAATTCGCTGTAATTATACTTGAATAGAATACAACCCGGTTTCGTCTTTTCGTCCACTACATGTATCAGAGTATAAACTAATCTCTTTTATGCCTTCTGGATTTTTTTTAATCCATCTTTTAACAATGCCGTTCCAATTTCGGAACTACCTCTTTGACCGTTTATTTCGGTCCACGCAAAACAGAATGCATTATTGGGGGGTGCTGCTTCATAAATTGTGAAGTTATATGCACCTAATTTTAACGAGTAATACATTTGAGATACTCCAGAGGCAGGTATCTGAAGTATACTTTGTAAATCAAAAGTAGCACTAAGAAAGGTACTGTCTTCAGTGGCTCGAACTTTGTCCAAATTTTTCACGTTGATTGCCTCATCTTTTCGCCGTAGATGTTCATTGTAGTCCTCTTCTTGTGATTGTCTTGTTTTTATGTTGCGCACAGATTTCACACTGATCTTTTTTGGGGTGAAAAAATGCAATATTGTAGTTGTTGTCTCCGGTATGTTATTTCCGACACAAAATGTTCTTCGTTCTCTTCTCTGCATTTTGCTAATGGACAAACTCGGATCTAGGTATAACCTTTTACTACTTTTCCGACAATAATGTGATTCCATAGTCGGAAAGCTTTCGATATGGGTTTTTACTTTTTTATTAGGTCATCAGGTGTTTTATTTTTGGGAATTCTTTCTTGTCAAGCAACTCAAAAATGCCTGTTTCATTTACCCCTTTTAATGCATGATCAACAGGTCCGTGGCTAATGCATAGAGTCTAAAAAAAAAACTTTTGCATACTTGGACACATTCAGTGTCTTTCTTGAAATGGTACTTGCGGCTGGACTCTTTTCTAACACCGGCGCCAGTACGGACCTAATGGACTTTAGGTGCAGAGTTACCAACGCATGACAAAATAAAGTCTTTCTGCCGGCAGTAGTCTAACTTCCAGTAATTCACGCAAATATTCTTTATGTCCTCTTCACTGAAGTTCAAAGTACATTTAAATCTACAGTTAATACAGTGCTTTATTTTTATTAATATACGGCTTGCAAATCTTTCTGTTTTCTTTAGTAATATTTTTCTTCCAGTTGTCTGGTTTTTCCTCCAACGTGTTCTTTTCTTAGTCAATAGCTCATCACTATCTTCGTCTTCACTACGTTCTTCGTTTTCTGGGATGTACTCGTCTTCACTATCTGACATTTTCAGCTTCCATGTGATTCAAATTTATATCTTTGACTTGCTGAATGACATATTAAGTATTCTTTTAGGTTATTGGGTAACAAATATTATAAATATTGGACTAGTTTCTAAAAAAATTAAAAAGTCTTAAGTTCCCTTTAATTACAGTGAAAAAGCAAGTAAGGATCTCACTTGGGAAGTAATACCTTTATTTAGTATAATTATTGGTACAATATAAGCTTGTTACTCTAATAAGCTCTTGTCTAAAGTCTGGCGAAGAGGGATTGAATTTTATATTATCGCATACAAAATACGTCATTATGATAAAGGACGAGTATATAACAAATATTGTTATGCATATTAAACATATTGATAACAAAATATATAAGGTGGGTACAGCAACTTGGAAAACTCAGGTTTTTACGGCCGCTTTCCTACATGATTTCTCTGCCATGTTGCGATTAGTTTATCCCAAGAGCATTTTAAACCTTTAAAACACGATACGTCTAGCGGTTGAAGCAGATGAGATATGTGGGGCATAGTTTTAATATAATATTATTTTCTCTAGCAGGTTATCAAATCTGCTGTGACATGACTACTGTGCTTATCATAAATAAGTAATATTGGCCTTTCTTGGGAAATATTTTGTAAAAATACATCCTTAAACCAACTTAGAAAAATTTCCCCAGTCATCCACCCTTTTTCTGTCGATACATAACTAGTACCTGGGTAATCGCCACTATCTGGAATCCATGTATTCCACATGTCTTCCTTTGTAAACTATAAGAGGAGGCAGCTTATTTCCAATTGGTCCTTTGTCGATCACGGCAGAAACTGGTTTCATCGCAGTTAAATATTTGGACTGGTTTATCGATTAGATTGGCTTCTTCTAACGTTTTCTCTAGCAACTCAAAAAATCCATAAATAACAAATGGATCCATACCTCGTCTTTTGCGTAAATGCTCCAAAATTTCTGATTTTCTAACAGAAAGTCTGTACCTATTCTTAAAATTCAACCACCAGTCTTGCCCTGGCCTACCGTTTTTAAATGGAGTATTTATCTTATTTCTGTTAACAAAGTTTCCAACAAGGTCAAATACTTCAGAACGTTATTCCAAAGCCATTTTTACTCATTGTTCGAAGGCAACGTGCAAGTTGCTCTTCTTGAATTTTGGTAAATACTATAGGCCTGCCACCACCACCCAAAGTCGCACCAACCTGATGTTTACCACGCCGTCCAGATAAATGATCCCGCATAGTTTCCCTTGTGATGTTGAAAGCTCAACTGCATGCTTTAATTGTCATAGTATGATTTCTGCAATTATAATTGCTCATCTGTGTATTGTCGACGTTGTGACTTTCTAACGTAGGTTCGGACCATTTTTAAAAGTTCTGAAACAAAATTTTATTTATTAGCTGGTGGTGCACTTGCCCCTTAAAAAGTGGTGTACTTGCCCCTTTTTCGAATTTTCTGGGGGAAATGCGCCACCCAACCCAACAGAACCAACAAAGTAAATAACTAACCATATACTTACGTGTTTGAAACGGTACACAAATAAAACACCACAAAGTTTGATTTTCTGTTGGCACATATATCCTTATGGCTTGGAATGCAGATTACGGTTGACTTCAAATCTGAAACTGCGAGTTTGACATTTGACATCTGACACAAGCGTAGTGCGACCGACATAATTCTGGTTACATATGTAAATATCGATGTGTCTAACGTCTCAATACTAGAATTATATTAAAACTTCAATTATTTCTACAGTTAGAAACCAAAGGTGCAGTTACCCCAAACCGGCACTTGCCCCAACTGACAACATGTTTTAATGTAGTATACTAATTCAGCTTCTTGTGTAGCAGTAAATACCTGACATACAGTATATTTACTGGAAAAAGTGGGTATTTCATCATCTGTAGGGGAAGGGTGGGCATAGTGGCCACGCTAAGGAATATTTTTATATATCTCGAAGAAAATAAATAAGAAAAAAACAATATTTTAACATACGATACCTTATATATTTAGCTACATAAGGCAATTTTTATTTTGACTTTATCTCGGTAAAATTTTTATATATATTTGTTTTACTCTAACCCTACCAAAATAAAAACATTATTAGCATCGTATAAAAAGAAAGTTTCACACTGAGGTTATTTACAAAAGTCACAAATAAAATCATTGTCTTCTTCTTCACATCCGGCACAAGCCTCATGTGCCCATCGCAAACAGTCCGAACACCTCCACCACCACCAGAGAAGGTAATCAGTATCACTGACGTCACTGTCCGAGTCATTAAACAAAGCACGCTTCACTGATTTTGATTTTGTTTTCTGCTTTCCATTAACTTTTTCGTTGCTTCCTTCATTCCTCCTCTTATTCTGTCTTCCTTTTTTCAGTTCCAGCTTTATTTTCTTAAGTCTTTCCTTTTCTTCTTTTTCTGCTTTTGTAGCTAGTAGTTCCACCTTGAAAGGGCTTGAGGTCAAAACTGCAGCTGTTCCTTTTTTTCGTTTATTTGTTCGTTTTTTAATATTTGCTTTAGGTATTGGAACAATATCCCGTGAGCTTACAGCAAAAGTATCGGGCCTATTAGTATTGGAGATGCTGATTAAACTACTGCAATGAGGCAGTGGGCTGGGTCGGCATGTTGAAGTAGGCCTACTTGGCTTTGGCGAGCCTTCAGAGATTAGAACAAATGTAGAGTTTGGATCTCCAGATCCTACAGTGACATTTTGTCTGTGGTCATTGGAAAATATAGGAACTGCAGCGTTGGATTCAGAGGTTGTTGGTCGGCAATCTATCATCAGAAAGCGGGTTCTCTTTACTTACAGGTGGTGTCTCTTGACGTCGAGCAGTCTTGTATTACGAATCTGCAAACTCTTTTCCTGTCACCACAGTAGAAGTTTCCTGTTGGTCTTCAACCCTTAATTCTTGACTTTCAGCTTCTTGAAGAGAAGTAGAAGCTTGCACAAGGATTTCTGTGGTCATGGCTGCGGCAAAATCCGCATCAGTAAACTTCTGTCTGTTTATTGGAACTATGCCACATTTTCCAAACCCCTTTACCGCAATAGTTGGAGTAGCTGCAACGGGAAATGCCTCTCCAAGAAGTTTAGACACCTGATACTATGTCACTAATCTACCAGGATTATTACGTAAGAACCTTTCAATCGCTTGGATGTAATAAGTATTGAAAGGTGCCATGAAAGAAACGTCGAGTGGCTGCAGCTTATGACTACAGTGGGGTAGAATGCAAACTACAGTTGTGTGATTTTCTCTAGCCTTTTCAATGAAATCTAGATTATTGGTATGGGTGGAATGTCCATCAAGTATGAGCAAGACTGGGTCGTCTTCGGATGGCTTGGCAAACTTCAAGAAATGGTCAAACCATTGTGTGAAAATCTCAGTTTGCATCCACCCTGAAGGATGACAAACAAAAGCTGTTCCAGGTGGAGCGTCGTCTTGAAGTTCCACTTTCATCCGCTGCCTAGAGAAGATGATAAAAGGAGGAATAAAAACTCCCCCAGCTGACATAGAAATTGCAAATGTGGAGAAAACACCTCCCTCTGCAGATGTAAGAGAGCCGACTTGCCGTCGTCCTTTTAGAGCAAAAACCTTTGAAGACCTTGACTGGACAGTCATAAGTCCAGTTTCATCAACATTGTAAACCCTATGAGGAGGATACAAGTGATGTTTTTGAACATCCTCCAAACTGTCAAAAAATTTGGTTACATTTGTTTTGTTAAATGCTTGCGCCCTTGCTGCTGATGTCGCCTCAGGTTTTCTTAACACAAGTTCAGGATGGCGCTTTCTGAACCCGGTTACCCAAGCTTTGCCTGCTAATTTCGTTTTTTTATTGAAATTGTGAGGGATGTCATTCGGTTCAGCCAGTTGGTAAGCAAGGCTGCGCAAGTCATCTACAGTAATTCCAAAAAAACGTACCTCCATATCCAAGAGATAATTTACCAACTGCTGTTCTTGGTCTTCGTTGAAAACAGGTCGAAAATGACCTAATACTTTTTTATTGTTAGTGGCGCCTTGATTTTTATTTAGTACACGACGTTTTAGTGTGTTCCTAGGCACATTGTAAGTTTGATAAGGCATTCCGTCGTTCACGGCATCAATTGCTTTTTGCATGGCAGCGGGGTCCCATGACTGCTGCTGACTCGTCCGCTGATATTTGGACACCATAGCTACACGTGAAAAAAAAAATAACGTTTTTAGTATTACATCTTAAATAGCATTAAAATATGAAACGGCGTTTTCATCTTAAATAAAGCTGCAATAATCTTATAAAGTAATGTAATAGCCACGTGGCCACTATGCCCAACCACAGAAGTGGCTACTTTGCCCTCTTCGCCGCCATTACACATATGCGTCACTACCGGCTAAACGAATCGAGCAAGGTGTTACACACGCACGTCATTTTGTAGCCTAAATACACCGATTTTAAGACGTTACTATCAGTTACTTGTATTATGAATGAAAGTTTGGTTATAATAGTTAATTAAATACACTTAGATCAGGACGTTGAAAAATACAAAATATTTAATAAATTTTAAACCGGTGATCGGAACAGCTTCCACCTTGGACACATCTAAGATGGCATACTAATGGAATAGTTGACGCATTCGCCACTGTGTAGCAGCACCGTACAGTGCAGTAACAGCCAGTGGCCACTATGCCCACCCTTCCCCTACAGCTTCCTTGAACAAAATCATTGTTTTATAATTTAGAGTCTTCTGTTGAATACGTTTGTTCCATCTTACTTACTCAAGAATTGTCTTGAGTGTAAGACGAGCACGTTGTTTGTTTTTGTAATTCAGTTAGGCATTTCCTTAATTCAGTATTATGTTAGTATTCAATGTAATTAGGCAACGTTTTGTCTGTTTGGAATAAATAAAATAAATAAATAAAAAGTAAAACTGCACATCCAGCCGCTTTCTGTATTGCCGATAGCCCAAGAAGAAGAAATGCTTGTTGAAATGTATCCAAGAACTCTGACGTATGTAAAAAGTACCATTGGAGGAGCTATTTGACCTTCAGCGTTGGCTTTTAAAGGGATTGTTAAGTTGTCTTTTCATCGCCACCCATTGAATATATGTTTTTATCACTTTTTCTGGCAAGTACTTTATTACCTTCTGGGTTTAAATCAAAGGCACTTTCGTCAGCATTGAATACTCGTTTGGTTGTATTAGTAATTTCAAACAATTCTTTTTGAAAACAAGTAGTCTTTTATCTCTGCAAACCAGTTTCAAAGTTGCCTTTCAGTCACATTTTCTCTCACGGGAGTTAAATTTTGGGCTACCCGAGAAGATATCTCGGGGTGTCTTCGTAGAAATTACTGGAACCATTTATCGCCAAGGCGATTATTTTTGAATGGAGTCTCTCTTTTTGTTTCAATGACAATTTTTTCTACACTATCCAACAACATTGTCTTTGTTATTGGACATGCCCCTGGCTATATGTTCAAGAGCTTGAGGCTTAATAAAGATTGAGGTTATCATTTGAATGTAGCATGCGATTCCATGATTCATTTCATCAGTCAATACAAATACAATATCTTATCATGAAAAAGATAAAAGTTATAATCTTAAACTTAATGCGCTTACCTTATTATATTTGCATTTGCATTGTTAGAATTTATTTCTCTGAAACAATGGCGGTTAAAGACAAAAACTAGTAGGCGATGGTGCCGCATAAATGTAGCAACTAAACAGAGCAGGAAGTTTAAAATTATATAGGATAGTTATGTTACAAATTAAGTATGTATGAAAGGGTGTCAATTACTAGCAGGCTGTCAAAGACTGGGCGGTTTACCTTAGGTGCTAAAAGTAAAAAAAAATAATATTCACAAACTAATATGATTGTATACATTATAAATGTTATTGAAGTTTTCACTTTTGTTGTGTGGTTTTAAGCACACTTTATAGGTTTTAATTTGTTAATGACCATTAATGTTTGTTTCAGTTGTCATGGACATCATGTGACTGGTTGAAGATATAAAAGGAATTCAGCAAAACTTGGAATTTTCCTCATTGCCTTGGAGCGCTGGATGGCAAACATGTTTTAATAAAAAAACTCCATTCACAGCGTTTCAGGGTTTATCAATTATCATGGCACATTCAGTATAGTACTTCTGGCTCTAGTTGATGCTGACTACAATTTTATTTTTGTCGATTGCGGGTGTCAAGAAAGAATAAGTGATGATGGCGTCTACAGGAATACAGAATTTTATCAAAAAATGTGTCGCAATGAACTAGATTTCCCACCATCAGAATGCTTACTACATAAACAAATGCCACTACCTTATGTCTTCCTAGCAGAGAGCGCATTTGCTCTAACTGAAAATATGATGAAACCATCACAACACAACTCACAACAAAGGATCTAAAGAGAGCGTTTTTAATTATCGCTTTTCGCGGGCTCGACGAATAGTTGAGAATGTTTTCGGCATTATGTCGGCTGTTTTTTGAGTACTGAGAAAGCTCATGCTTCTACAACCAGACAAAGCAACCAAGATTGTAATGACCTGTGCTTTATTACATAATTTCTTAAGACCAGTTGTTTCGTCTTAATTGGAGTGCTCGTTAATATTTCTGTCTTTCCAAGTTTGCGCTTACTGTTGCTCTTTTTCGGACATGGCGGAGGAAGTGGCCTGATGACGCTGGGACTATAATATAAGCTTTCGGATGGCTTTTCTTGGTGATCCTTTGGAGATTGTTGTCTAGGTGCAGCATGGCGAGCACTTGAATCTTCGCTGCACCACGGGGTTGAAGGACCTCTAAGATTTCCTCTCGCAATTGCAACTTTTTGCACCAATGGCTCATCGGATGATAAAGAATCGTTACCTTCCATTTCCTTACCTTAAATCAATTATATTAATTTCAATAGGAAACGTGAAAATTATAGCCAGAAAGAATAAAAACTATAATCAGAAATATTTACCCTGAACCTATATCACTTACAACACTCACAAAACACTGACGCTAAGCGACCGGTAGAGCAAGTATGACTGAATTTTGAAGAGCACCAAATTCAAATAATAGATAAATTAAGATCAGTAGTTGAATGTGCCCTCTTTTCCCCTAAGCAAATACTGAAGCTTCAATTTACCGATCTGTTTTATTTTCAAGTAGTTCTGCGGTTTTTTAGGTAACTTAGTGGTACACTTGAAAACCAATTGTCCATGATAATGTTAGGGTTGGTGCCATGGATTGTTCTTGTTAGGGTATCGACATAATAATCTGCGAGCGAACGAGAATCAGTATTAGTTTGATTTACCTATATAGGGACTAGCATCAATTACAAATTTTGTAGAAACATCACAGAGCAAAACAGTTTTCAATCCATATTTTCCAGGTTTGTTTAGCATGTAAGTACATCCTGAATGGACAGCGACCTCTAAATCCATAAGATGATAGCTTGTAAACATTTTTGCAGATTTCTATAAAATCCTCGCAGATTTCCAAGATAGGGGCAAATGTAATGATTTCTCTTCGTTTGTCTTTTGTGGTTTTATCGTCGAAACATAAATAAGCAGCAAGAAAATCAAAACGGTTTTGACTCAGTAGGTCTGTATTGAGAGCCACAAAAAAATCGTGTCAAACATAACCTTTGAGGCAAGATGATTGTCTTTTAGAACAGCGACACGAATATACAGTCCGAGTAATGCCTTTAGTTCGTCTATATTAGTTTCAGAAACAGTTTGATTTATAATTTTATACTTGACTTGTGCCTTTTTTATTTGTTGGTTTGTATAATAAATTATTTTAACTTATAAAACATCGGGAAAAAATATTTGAAATGCATGCAGCGGAATCAAAATACTTCTGTATTGCGCTATAGGTCTAGAGCATATATGAATCAACTGTATTGTTGGAATTCCGCTTTTCTTTTGGGGAACATTAGATTTCCACTCGCAACCATTTTTTACGTGTCTGGCAGGAGTAACGACGTTTTTTTTTTCAGCGTCCTATAAGCATACATATATAAATACATTCATTTAGGATACCACGTTTGTAAAATTTACATTAACTACATATAAATCTAATGGCATGGACTAACTTGCTCGAAGTCTGATGATGGTTATGGTAAAGAACTACTTTCTTTATATTTTCTTTGCCGCTTTTTTGTAATTTGATCGTTCGTCTTTATTCTAAATATTTACCATATTTTGTCATTCAGTTTCCTCGGCATCCTCTGGTGCCCATGGCGGTTCATCAAATGAGTCTGCGGATTCATCACTGCTCTCATATAATAGACGTTCAAGTTTTTCGTCACTTAATCCTTCTCTTTCCACTTTTAGAAATGATTAAAACCAGTATATTATATGTGGTAACACTAACTACACGTTAAAAAACATATTTTAAATTCTCTGTAAATGGTATCGACATGTAAAATAAGCATGGTAAGTTGCAGCTAGTTATACCAGTTTAAAATGTCATATGCCTTAATAACAATGGTATAAGAGCTTAGAGTATATAATTTATACTAATCTTTCTATATACAGATTTATCAGTTTCATTCAAATCATTGTTATCTGTATAATATATTTCATCATCACCTTGAGAAAAACTACGGTTAGTATCATAAGAATGTCCTTTATTCTCGCTATCAATATATCCGTCACTTTTATAATTTTCATTTCCTTTTTTTACAGTTGCTATTAGGTTTTTTAGGTACAGAATAATCACTTTCTTTACATTTTTTGCTGAAAATTCCTGCGGGGTAGTGTTTTATTATTGAAAAGGGGCTACTATTATTTTGCTTTTACACTTTGAGCCATGTCTTTAAAAAATGGTTCACATTTATCATAAGTAAAATCACCGTCAATGGACCTAACACAATGGAAAGAACAATTCAATATTCTTCGGAATAATTTGAAGGCATACTTGTCTATGCTTTTGATCGGCTTTGTCCACTCCATGAACATAATCTAATAAATGATCTGTCAAAAAAACTTACAGATACACCTAGCAATAGATGCAGCATCTCCTATGGTTTTTGTTGGTTTTAATATATCTGCTTGCATTGTCATCGGCCTTTATTGTGCTAAAGCATCAATTTTAGCTTCTAATCTTGCTAAAGAATGGAAAATCTGTTCATTTCGTTGTCTTGCTTCATCAAGTTTAGTTTTCAATTTTCTCATGAAACTGAAATTTTTTTCAGTGAGTTCTGAATTTTGTAGACTAAAATTCATAATCTATAATTACATTTCTAATTGTTCAGGTTCAAATGAACATCATACAAAAAGGATCTGTTGATGTCTGAAAATGACAAATATTTAATTATTAATCTATAACATTTATTGTTTTATGGATACATAAAAACTTGCATTTCCATGAATGCTAGAAAGATCTTGAGACACAGTTAGCCTTGGTGGTATTATTTTTCGATTTTCCAATATTACAGTTTGTGATGATGGTGGTGACGATGACAGTTGTACAGATCATTCTATTACGTTGATGAGATGTAAGTTTCTATAACTATTGTATTTTATCTCAGGTTAAAGACTGCATAGATACTTTATATTTCAGATTCAGTTAATGTTTACGTTAAGATGAATCTGTTAACCTTTAATTAAGTTAGTGGGTGGTTTTTAAATAAACATTTGTAAGTGTTTCCATTGCAAATATATTAGCTGCTTTCTACTTTCCATTCCAAAAGTTTCTAGTTATATTTACCTGAATAAATTAATCAGATATGACAGATCACAGAGGAAATTACTAAGTTGCCTTTGCATCTAACTTTTTGTTAGCTTGTTTGTAGGTGACATAACCTGTGCGATAGGGAAGACAGACACTGCCTGGTTTACTCATGGGGTCAACAATATTACCATTTTTTGGTGTAGTAGGTTAATATAAGAGGGTTGGTCAAATATAAACCGGACTTACTTTATTTGAATTTATTGGTACAGATACAGTACAAATACAAAAAAAAGTGTTTATCTACAAAGTTCCCCTGAACTTCTACACATTTTTTTCCAACGTGTAGTGAGCTTATGAATCCCTTCTTCAAAAAAAGAATGAGGAAGTGTTGTGATCTAATTGCGCATGAACTTGGCCTAAACACAGGATAATCCCAAGGGGAGAAGTCTGGGCTATAAGGAAGGTGTTTTAAAGTTTCCCAATGGAGTCCAGTTTCTCATGAGTCAAAACGCCTGTGTGTGATTTGGCGTTGTCATGCAGCAGGATCACATCTCTAGTTGCCTGATGGCACCGTTTGTTCCTGTAGGCAGTTTTGGTGTTTTCCAAGAGCTGGTAGTAATATGTAAGCCGATTTTTTTTTAAGCTAACCATAAGTAACTATGGTAAGATATTTCATTATGTCACGGTAAGTTGCGGTTAGTTAGATGTCAAAAGTCAAAATATAATATATGCTGATATTAATTTTGTTTGTTTTTATAATAATTGTGAAATGGAACCTATTCCAAAAAGGGCAAAATTGGCGATAGTTACAGCCGTTATTGAAGATATTTGTGATCCTACTGATTTGCTTTTGATTATGAGTATTCTGGCAAGTAGTGAAAGGAATCTAAGTCTAATAATTCAACCCTGTTTACTTTTAAAAAATGAGCATTGGAGGATTCCCGATTTTTATGACTTGGACTATGATTTTTATTTACATTTTAGATTAAGCAAAGACAGTTTTAAAATTTTAGTTAGTGAAATTAGTGTTGGTGTTCCTCCATGGTACTGCTATCATCTCAAATCTGTCACATTAGAAAAAGCACAAGACAGCTATCAGGTTCGCTATTTTCAGCATTCAAGGTATTCAAGCTCAGAAATGATTTTAACAAATATTTCATATATTTTTTTGATTTTTGTTTAGGTTTTAAAAATTCTTTTAATAAGTCTACTAATGGAGCCCTCTGCTCTGTTTGTTTTTTAATATTTTATGTAATTTATGAAAATGATCTTGTTGCTCATTTTGTTGCCGAAATTGTTCACTAATTAAATTTAAAATGTTTTCCTTAGTCACTTTTTGTGGTTTATTAGAACTTCTTGAAGTAGATTGAGTTGACGACTGAGTGGCCAAATTTTCTGTAGCGTCAATTGATGGAGATTCAACATCAGGTGGGTAAAAATTGGGGACTTCTGAACTTGGGCCAGGAATTGCCAAGTTATCTTGCAAAACTGTTTTGCTTCTACTACTTTGTAAAGTATCCGAAGTATACTCCAACGTAACCTTGTCCTCGTTCCCAATAATTTTATGTAATTTGTCATAAAAATCGGGTTGTTTTCTTTTTTCCTCACCTGTTGTATGTACGTGCCTTACAAAAATTTATGTACGTTTTATATAAATTACTACATTTTTGGCGGCACTTTTCAGCATCAACTTCAAACCCTCTTTCCTCCAAACATGATGCAATTTCCTTCCACAAGTTTAATTTGTGTGTCTTCTTATCATTCAATCTTGCTACAAATTTTTCGGCTCCCCTCAACTCAGCAATAAATCTGTAGCTATATCTTTTTCTGTAGGTTTCGCTTTCGATGTTCATACGGGAATAAGTTTTTCAGAATCTGTTGTTTGTTCAGTGTTAGCTTCTGAAGAATTTCCATCAACTCTAACAATTTCTAAATTTGCTAAATTAAAATTAGGATCGATGAATTCTAGGCGATTAAAAATTCGTCATCTATATAAGAAAACATTAATTAATTTTTATTTATGCTACATAATTTTTATTTTTTACCTTCGTTCATCTGTTTTTTAACTTCACTAACGTCGTTAAAAGCAATTAAGTTATTATTTAAATATATTTCAGTTGAATCCATTTTTTTCTCACAAATTTGACTCTCACACAACTGTACGAACGACTTAACAGTTTAAAGTATAATAATTGTATATTAAGGGTTTTAAAGAATTTTAAGATCATTTTCAAGTGTTATTTAAACAACCCCGCAACTGAAATATGAAATACAGTAATCCCTCGTTATCCGCGGGGGTTACGTTCCGATAAGATAGCAGTGGTTGGTGAAACCGTGGTTGACGAGGGATCCATACATGTACGGATTACAAGGAGAAAAGCATGTAATTTTGTTAGATTTATATGTAGTTGAATTTATTTGTCTATTCATTAATGAAGAAAAATCTATGTATGTACGTAAATACAAAAAAAAATTATTTTCACATATATTAGTTGCTGATAAAAACATAAAATAACAAAAAAAACCTATAGTACGCAAGTCACAAAGTTATATGTAGTATGTACATATATATGTACTTAGAAAATACAAATGTAACAAAACAAAGTTTATTTTTTAAAAAATGAAAGGATTGTTGGCTGTTTCATTTTTTTCTTAATGTCTTTCTGCGCTTCTTTATACGGTTGTAGTAAACCCTCTAGACCATTATTAAACTTGATACTTCGTTCCAGTGAAGGATTCAGGTCCAAAACCAAATCCTGCAGTTGATGAGCAGATGACAAAATCTTATTTATTTTGTCTAAAGTTAAAGACGTAGTTGATTTTCCGTCTAATTCTTGAGAAGTATCATCTTCATCATTTAATTCATTATTTGTATTGCTTTCCAAAATTTCAAGGAGTTCCTCTTCTGTGAGTTCATTGTCATTAGCGGCTAAAACTTCTTCAACATCTGTTGACTGGAGATCTTCAAAACCTTCTCCATGTATTTGATGCATAACTTGTAAAATGTTAGTGACTTCGGCTTCTTTGTCCGGCAATGCTGAGATATCGATAACAACTTCCGGCCATAGATTTTTCCAGCATGCATTTATAGTTGATGGTCTTAAGTCACTCACTGCATCTTTAATAATGGTTATGCAATGAGCAATATTAAACTGTTTCTGCTTCCATGCATTGTAAGATGCGACTGAAAGTGCGTTTTAGATAATATCGTTTAAATGCTGCAATTATACCCTGATCTAATGGTTGCAGAAGCGAAGTTGTGTTGGGAGGTAAAAATTGTATTTTCACATTGGGGTCGATTAAATTTAAGGTCTCCGGATGTCCAGGAGCATTGTCAATAAGCAGAAGTACCTTAAATGGTAGTGACTTTGAGGCCAAATACTGTTTAACGCTGGGCACAAAACAATTAGTAAACCAATCTGTAAATAGCGTCATCGTAACCCAAGCTTTAGGATTTGCTCTCCAAAACACAGGCAGATAGTCCTTATTTTTATTTTTCAAGGGCCGTGGATTTAATGATTTGTAAACAAGCATTGGCTTCACCAGAAAATCACCTGAGGCGTTACAACAAAACAAGAGAGTTAATCTGTCCTTAGCTGCCTTAAACCCTGGTGCAGATTTTTCATTTTCTGATATGAAGGTGTGAGCAGGCATTCTCTTCCAAAACATACCTGTTTCGTCCGCATTAAATACTTGTTCTGGCTTATATCCTTCACTTTCTATAAATTCTTTAAGTTTAGTTGGATATTGGCTAGCAGCCGCGTGATCCGCTGAGGCTGATTCTCCAACGATTTTAACATTATGCAAAGAAAATCGTTTTTTAAATCTCTCGAACCATCCTTTACTCGCTTGGAAAGTTAAAGATTCATTATCAGATTTTAGGCTATTATAAAGTCGAATAGCCTTTTCTTGAATTATTTGGGTACTAACGGGAACTCTCTTTTTTGTTTGATCTTCAATCCAAACATACAATGCTTTTTCCATGTTTTCTAAGGTTTGGGGCCGCGAAAAACAGGTAACCTTGCAACTTGAACTAGTTCCACGCAAAATGGACGAACGAATGGATTCTTCCCTTTTTTTAATCGTTCTTACAGTCGACTCGTTCACTTTAAATTTCTTAGCGGCACTTGCATATGATTCACCTGCAGCTAAACAGTCCAACAGTTGGATCTTTTTATCTAAAGTCATGACACATCTTTTTCTTTTAACAATCTCTTTACTACCGCGTCCAGACATTTCGCAACTATAAAACAAACACCCCGACAAATCTACTGTGGATTTCCGACGTAAACATGCTTCGACAGGCTCGTGACGATGACGGAGACGCACGACCCGCGTAAACGCCTCCTAGCTTGTTCCGCGAAATCGCGGAAAAACAAAACCGCGGATAAGCGAAACCGCGGTTGGTGAGACCGCGTGTAACGAGGGATTACTGTATAGATATTTATGTCAATCTACGGATCGCGCCTTTTCTATTGTGCGCTGGCACCTTTCTATTTCTTTCTCTAACTAAAAAGAGTTTAGCATAGATACCAGACCATGTAACTATCTTTTTGAAATGGTAAAGTACCAGTGTTGCCACAAAGATTTTGAGAAAAGTACTAGATCCAGAGAAAAAAAAGTACTAAAAGTACTAGATTTGTTTTTTTGTTGTAGGCTGTACGCGCAGGCGCGGAATGTTGAAGTATGTTTTATGTTTTTTTTTATATAGTATAATAATCTTTGTTTCATGTTTTATGATATAATTATTTTTCTATGGTTTTATGCTATATGCTATAAGTACCTATTAATTTATGTAAGACAGGAAACAAGAAAATAAACAAGTATAAAATAAAAGGTTTTTATTTGTATATAACCAACAAAAATAAACTCGCACACTTAAAAATGAAACATAAAAAAAACAGTAAATAATATAATATAAAAAATAGGGTCAATATTTACATTTTTTTTTTCAGGAACTGGAACAGGTACAAAAGTAATATTAAGGAACTCTATGTAAATATATAAGTTTTAGTTTAGTTATCAGTCAACCACCTAATATTTTACAAATATTACTGAAATAATACCTATCATGTAATATTACAAATTACTTTATAGGTAACTTGTCACAGTAGTCCATATAACAAGGATACTAAAAAATTTTCTTGTTTAAGAAGACGTTAAGGTTTTAGTATCAAAATAAAAATGTATTCATATAAATAAATATAAGTATACAAATAACCCATGCAACAACAAAATAGAATATAACAAAAATAAAATATCAAGGTAATGAGAGGTTCTTTGTTTTTTCCCATTCAGGACATAACTAAGTCATCAATGTCAGCTTCTTCATCAGTTGTTGCCACATTAGACTCAGATTGAACTTTTGTTTTTAATAAATCAATATCAGGTTTCCATTCCTGACAAGTCTTACCATTACTTGCAATAAGCTCCCTGGAAAGGAGAAGGGCATTACAAGTTTTTATTGCCAACCTGTTTCGAAGTTTTGATTTAATTAAGTTTAGCTGTGAAAATATCCTTTCAGCAGCTGCACTGCTATGAGGCAAGCACAAGATATGTTTAACCAATTTACCTAGTAATGGAAACATTGGTTGTTTACAAGAATTTTTTAAACTTGAAATTTTTCCCCAAAAATCTTCAAATTGCAGGTTTCTAAAATTCTCTTCAATTTGAGCAGTATCTGCCAATTGCCTCCATTCTATATTAATTTCTTCGTACTCTGATTCAGAAAATGCTGAACAAGTGGCATGATGGAGGATGTTTCTCCAGAGAGGGCTCTTGTTGGTTCCAATTTGGGAAGAAAATTTAGAATTGGGTCGTTAAATGAAAATCTTTGCCTAATATGAGTGCACAACTCAATGTAAAAATCTAATGCTCTCACTCGAAAAGCGTTTAAATCTGGTAAGAACTCACTCTCTGGCTCTGGGGAATATTTTTCTATTAACACTTCACATTTGGCACCGTAATAAATATCTTCAATTTTTTTATATTTTGAAACCATTTTGGGATTTATAAGATGAAGTGGTGTTGACTCTATATATCCTTTTAGCAAAAAAACTATTGAGTAAAATTTTGTAAATTTTGGTTACTTCTGGAAATAGTCTGTGTATTAAAACTTTCTCACTTTGAAATAGTAGATTCAGTTTATTTATTAGTTCTAGAATATATGACAGAAATGAATAATAAACCTTAAAGATTTGATTTTTTAATGCATTTAATATGGTCTTAGCCGATTGAAGGTTGTCTTCAAGAGCTGCCCTTGAAAAGAATAACTCCAAAGCTTGCCATTGTTCCAAAATCCGGTCTACCACCATTTGAAGAGACAACCACCTTGTTTGGCTTAACTTAAGTATTTTGTGTGGTTTTATTTTTAGAAAACTTTGAAAATTTTTCAGTTCGGTAAGGCGTTTGGAGCTATGACAAAAATAGGAATATATATCCCGAGCTAGATCTTCTATTGCACTAGGGAGCTTATTGCAAGCATGTGAAGCACATAAATTAAATGAATGACAAGTACACCCCAAGATAAATAAAAAAGGGTTATCATTTTTAAATCTACACCAGCTGTTGTACCCATCATTACTGAAGCGTTATCTGCTGCAAATCCTATAAAATTCTCAAGCGGAATGTTATTCGATACTAACAATTTTTTTATTGCTAAATATAAATGTTCAACATCAACCTGCTCTACTTCTAATAAATTAAAAAACAGATCCCTTACTTTATTATTAACTATTATACGTGTTATAACAGCCAAACATTTTTTTGTACTAGTATCTGTCGTTTCATCCACTATAATGGAGAAGGGATTTTCTTTCATTAAAGCTACAACATTCATGAATCTTTTTGGACCTAACACATTTAGAACTAAATTAGTGCCTTTGGTTCGACTGCAGTTAATTCCTTTTGCTATACTAGAATCTCTACATACAGATTGTACTAATCCAGGCAAATGATTCAAAAAACGAAATGGTAAATTATGTTCAATAATGCCACCTAACAATTTAAAAGTTCCACTAGTAACACTATTTTTTAATGTGTTCAATTTACTCACTGCTGAAATGTCAGTAATCTTAGGAGTTATCTTACTAATAGCTACATTTTTTTGATGAGAGGAAGTGTTGCTGTGTCGTTTCACATGTGTAAGTGACCCCTGTAGACTTTTGTCACAGACTGTGCAGAATGAGAGATTGTTTTTGGATTGTGTAAGCCAAAAGGAATCTTTAACTTGTCCTTTCCATTCTAATCTGTATTTTTGTTTGTAATTGTATTTTTTTTTTGAAACTTTTTCATGGGTACGCTTCCGCTTCTTTCCTTTTCCAGTTTCTTCAATTTCAGATTCCGATGAGTCATCTGAGTCTGAATTTCTACAAAAGAAAATTATAATCTATCATAATTTGAACAAACATACTATATAACTAGTGAGAGACATTTCCAAATCAAAAAATAAAAATGTGACAACAATTTTTTTAAAATTACTTACGAAGGGGAGATGAATGAATTATCCATTTCTTCCTCCAATGTAGCTGACACTGTCGAGGTGGAAGCCGAAGAACCGCGTACTTCAGAAGCTTCGGAAATAGCGGTAGCAGAAGAACTCGTACTCGTACTAGTCGTACTCGTAGTTTTAGTTGTATGTCGATTAAGAAATCTAAAATAGAAAAACAGGCATGGTAATGTGTTCAATAAGAAAGAAATTAGCTACCTTTCGAAAATGTTTTTTTTATTCATTATTTAAACGGCACTATCGGCAGACTTGCTTAAAACAATATGTAATTTCTTTTCTCTACAACATGACATACAACGTTAATAATAGTTTAAAACCGATTTTTCTTTTTTAACTTAAACTAACGGACTAACGGAACACTATCTGATAGACAAGAGTGACAACTGACAAGACAAATGGCAATATTGACAATGATGACAACTTACCGATACGAATTATCTTCTTCTTCTTCTTTCACCAACGATGCCCAAGACACGCAACACAGACACTAGGACGCCAAGGGCCGTTCCCTTTTAACCCTTTATAGGGCAAAAGATATTTTAACCTAAATTTTGGAGGATATTTTCTTTGGTGCTCAATAAGCAATAATATGAGTTTGTTTTTTTGCAAAAATGTGTTTTTTTCCAAAATAATGAGTGGGAAATATTTATCCCAATGATCGTTTAATATTCCAATATTTCTCATTTGGGCACTGGGTGGATAATTTCCCACCAGGAATATTTTGAAAATAAAAATAGATAAACTTGAATCTAAATAAATATATTTATTTTGATACAACCATGAGTTTACAAAATAAATAATAAAATACAAGAGAACATATTGTTACTGCAATCTATTTATGAAAAGACGCAAAACAGTTTTTGCAAAGAGCTACTTTACATGCGATGCAAATCATATTGCTTCTTTTTTCCTTTTGTTTTGTGCTACAGCCAGCACATCGCCTCCATGTAGTAATTTTTTCTGGCAAATGCATTCCAACATTAACATGGCGTACAGTGTTTTGCACAGTAGCTACACCACTCCTCCTCTTTTTGGCGCAGCCTCTCATGGGAGCATAGCCTGGTTTCAGTTTTGAGCAATAATTATTTATTAGTTCATTTACCAACATAGATCTGAATTGAAGATGACTCAGACCTTTTTGATTATTATTTTTCATAGTCTGCTTATAAATAATAAAAGCGTTTACCAAAGAACAGTCAATGAAGTAATAGAAAATTTTTAACCACCAGTGCCTAGATTTTTGTGTAACGTTATAAGCAGACAACATTTGGTCCATCCGGTCCACACCACCCATGTATTTATTATAGTCAGATATTGATTCTGGGCATTTCACTTCCTCACGCTCTCCTTTGGCATTCCTTCTTTTCACTGTAGTACTCGCAGAGGGATTATGCATTGTTTTCTGTTGGTTCGGAATGTTCCACACGAAAAAAGCTTTCTTTTGAGAAGTGCAATGGCAAGTTTTACGGAACTAAAAAAGTTGTCAAAAAAGATACAGTAGCCTAAGCCTTCCAAAGCCTTTACCAGATTCAGAACGACCCTTTCACCAAGTGTATTAGTTACAGTACCAGTCGATTCTTTTCCAGTATAGACATCAAAAGAAATCATATAACCGGTAACAGCACAACACATGACCCACACCTTGAAACCTCTCTTGATTGGTTTTTGCGGCATGTACTGCTTCATGCTAGATCGTCCTTTGAATGCCACCATACTTTCGTCAACCGATATAAATCTTGACGGAGCAAAAGAAATTTTAAATTTGTCTCCAAGATAATCCAAAAGAGGTCGCAATTTGTGTAATCGATCAAAATTAGGATCACCTCTTGGTAGTATTTGATTGTTATCAGCTAAATGCAAATTTCGTAGAATTTTTAAGAATCGCTTTATAGACATTACACGTGCTATTCTCTCGCAATGAAAATTTTCATCCATTGCCCAATAGTCTCATGCTAGGTAGCGAGTGAAAACCCATGAAAATTACAACCCCTAGCCAAGCTTTTAATTCATCAATTGTTAAATGAAGCTGTGATCCTTTTTGAGTGGCGTATAAGTTGGACTGTATAACAATTTCTAATAAAAGAAATTCAGAGAAAAATAACAGAAAATATTGAAGAGGACTTTTTATATCTGACGGTGTTATCTTTGGACCAAACGGCTCCGAAAATACACAATCTGCATAACACTTTGGATTGTCAGTTTGCTTACTCCAGTGGATTGTTTCTTCATCTTCAGTAATAACATTTCTAGGTTGATTTTCTTTGTCACTATCGCTCTCTTCTTGTTCGTGCAAAATCTTCTCGTTACTACTACTATCGGTTGCCTCAGGTACATAGTCTGAGTCATAGTCATAATCACTATCTTCACTAGAGCTATCTTCTTGATTAGAAGTTGAGGGTATGGAGGAATCTAATACATGGGACTTGGAAGATCTTGTTTTTGGTTCTAATCTACCGTCTTCAGCGTCTGAGTCGCCACCAATATCTGAATCTACTGCTTGCTCATCTGTTATCATATCAAGTTCAGCAGCTATATTATTGACTAGCCGCTCAAGTTCGTTTGGTGAAAGCCCAGCCATAGCTGAAAAAGATTAAATTTCTACGTCACATTCCAAACGTAATTTATTTATAACATGTATGTACGCCTTTGCTTGTAAACAATTAACACATCAATAAAGACAAAACCGAACAGCAAATTTATATTCAATAAGACAGTCGAATAAGCCTAATTTGGTGTTATATTTGAATAACATCTTAGCTGTATCATTTTGACTAAATTAATTTTTGTAGGGTACTAAACTATGTATTTATATATCTATAATCGATAGTGGCAGCTTTGGTGCGGCTGTGGAAATATTAAAAAATTGATAACAACAAATGGTTGTTTTCATACATAACCACAAAATTTCATATACAATTGTATATATAACAGTAACACAATAATATATCACATTTAAAACATACACAAACATAAGCTATATGCGTAATTTATAAAAACATACCTACCTTTTATTTCAATTCACTTATATAATCAAATATTTTCACAAAAACTAAACAGAAACAGGTGTTTCTCAGAATGTGGTAATGCTTAATGTTCTTTGGGAGGGATATTTCCCATCCACCCCACCCTAGGCCTCAACAGACATGACCGTAATGGTCCGATGCGTTCACGAGAATATTTGTAACGTAAAACAACGATCTGCGCACACGGGAACTATGTAAACCAAAGAGCGTTTAGTACAAAGAGGATGGGAAATATATTACCCATAAACCTATAAAGGGTTAAGTAAAAAATAAAAAACATTTGCTCTCCTGTTGTACTAGATTAATTTTTTCTAATAAAGTACTAGATTTTGAACAGTACGTACTAGATCACTAGATTCGATCAAAAAGTACTAGATCTAGTACATATGTACTGACTGTGGCAACACTGTAAAGTACGGTTACGAGTTCTGGTATGTCACGTGACATACTATTTTCATAAAATTTGCATGGTTAGTTATGGTTACACTTGGTATGTTGTGGTAATCTTAAAAAAAATCGGCTGTAGTATTCACACCGTCTGACGATCGCGAGGATTAGAAATTTTATGATTTTTTTTTCTATGTTTAAGAGAAGAGAGAAAATGAACTGACATACAAAAACGTGAGTCATCATAAGTAAAAAAAGTAGCTAATTAGTAAAAAGCATAATTTTTATGAACAATTTATTTCGTACCATACTACATGTTACATTAAATTAACTGGTATCCTGATAATCTTTAAAATTAGCTTAACCTTTACGAATCCTATTTATATTATTTATGTGAAATTTTCAAATATAATCATGTAAAGTAGATAATAAGTCATGCTCTTTATAAGTAAATTGTTCAAATGGTTGCAGGTTATAGTTCAAATTTAAAAGAACACTATTTTTATGAAGAGCCACAGTATGTGTTTTGATATAACAAAGTTTTAGTACTGTAAACGCTATTATTAATAAAAATACAAGATTCACATAATAGAACAGTTTAATTAATTCTTTACAACTTTATATTTGGCACACGGTGAATTTTTTTATTAGGCGCTGTATGCTGTATTCGTACATATCGGCACAATGCAATACTTCTTCCATTTGCCCGGTGAAGACGCACTTTCTATGCTCATTTTACGAGTCTATTTTGCAACTTTAATACGCAATCAACAAATTAACTCTTCTAAACATATCGAGTGTTATCTGAAAGTATAGAAATGATATACAGATATAAAGCACAATACTGTAGCATACTTGTGCGAACGTCGTCTGACGTCACAGGCCTTCTTTGTGGCGGCAACGATTTTCTGGAGGTGTGGCTGGACTAAAATTTTATATACGGTTTTTTTTGGATTATTTTTTCACGAAATTGTCTAGGACAAACACTATTTAAATTAAAATAATACATTCTTTTGCACGTATTTGAAAAAATCATGCAATTTCCCCATTGACATTTCATAACTTGTTTAGTTATGTAGCTCACAGAAACTCTTACTGGAAAGTCCTTAATGGTTGTCTTCCTAGCACTAATACCTGTAGGATCTAGTATAACAACTAGAAAAAATCTCTCACATTATTTAAACCATTGACGTTATCGTCTTTACAATTTTTGCTCTGAGAACATGGTGTCATAAAATTATTAATAATTATTAAAATTTGAAAGTTTTTAAAAGAGTCAGTCAGAATTTACAATTCTAAGAGGTACCATGACTACTGAAAACCGAAATAATTTTCTAGTTGATCCTGTTTGAAATTCATTGTGCAGACAAATGTAAATCCTGAATTCCACAATTTTGTTGTCTATTAATTGAAGACTTTCTAGCAAAAATATCACGTCAAAAACTTGGTTTTTTAGAAAACACAGAAAACGTAATTTTGCCGAAATACAATGCTATTTAGCCTACTTTTTACGCTTGATTATTTCCTATGGATTTCTAATATTTCTTGACATGTTGGACATGTGTCGTTTTTGTGGAATTTTTTGGCAACTAAGTCCAATGGGGATATTTTTACACAGTTATACAATGATATCAGTAAAAATAGGATCTCATCAACAATCAAATTCATAGCTACAAAAAAATTGGTTTATTCAAACGCAATGTTTGAAAATACATGTCATAAAAATTAAAAAAAAAACATATTTCTTTTCTTCATATATCCTCACAACCGCTGCTGTTATCATCTTCATCGATTTCGTCAACATCAGGACGTGTGTTCTGGGTGTTTTCATTTTTCGGAAATACGTCTTCATAAAAAAGTATATGTTCAGGATTTTCGAGAAACCCGAGTAAGATTCTCAAGTTGTTTATTTTTAGAGGGGAAATTGTCACTGAATCAGTGTATGCAGGCTTTAGATTTATTCCGCCAAGCAATCGAGATTTATTGCGAATTATACAGCTCCTCCAGTAACCATTGTAGGTATCTCGCACATTTATGGTTGGATCATTTTTCTTTACCACCATTTGTCGAATGTTCTTATAGGAGGTTTGGCACTCTTCAAGAAGTACTTTTCAGTGGCAGACTTAATGTCAAAAAAGTTTTCTTGATCCATGTTCACTAACTCAAATTGTGACAGCTTCTCTCCGGCTTTCTTAATCAAAACATCCCACTGATATGGGACTTCTACCCTTTCTGAACCTCGTTTTTTTTTTACTCAATTAACGCGAAGTCTTGATCATTGGGTAAATATGAGTGTCTTCTGATAGGGTATATATATATATAAAATTTCATCAAAAAGTTTACATGAACCAAAAAATATATAAAATGCAGCATTACGTAATTTTTATTCTGGCCTGGGCATCCATCGCTTATGAGTACTAAATTTCTTGATGTAAAATGGTGGTTGTTTAAATAATGAAGAATCATTGAAGTGACATCATTGCAGCCTTTTTTAGCGATACCTTCACTATAGGTGTAAATTGAAGCCTCATTAGTGGCTACCTTGTGAACGCCAAATATATAGTACCATAATTGCCGGGCATAAAATACGGAGTTGGTAGGAATGTGCGGCAACGGGAGATTTTGCATATAATCAAATGTAAGACCTTCTACTTCACCTGCCTGCGCCTTAGCTTTGTATTTTCTTCTCAAATCAAAAAAAGCCTCAGCTCTTCTGAGGTGCAGTTCTTTTTCTACCTCTACATTTTTGCGCGCTTCGCCCGTTAATTCTTTATTGTTAAGCTTTTGGTCAAAAGAATCACATTCACTACATGTATCGGATCGTGAGTATCCAAATTTGATTCTGAATTTGTTCTTAAATGTGTGCCAGTAAATTTTGTATGGTATGTTTATTTTGTACTCAAAAACAAAAATGGAATGCATATCTTTAATAGATAACTCTGCAGGCAGGTAATATATATTTGGGTTTTTGCGGATAGAGTAATGTGATTGTCTTGGTTGAAAAGACATTATATGGGCTTCTATGAGAGAGATTACTTCGTTGGGAAACTTCTTGGCCTGTTACCATGCAAAACCTCTTTTATCTCTTGGTGATTTACCTACCGTTGTTAAACTATTTTGTAGTCTTCTAAGTAGCGCGGAGGTTATACTATGTATTTTTAAGAAACCATCTTGACATAGTTGAATATGCTTCCCACCAGACCTCATACTATAGCAAAGTGAATCACATTTAGTTTTTCTTTTATCATCCGGTGTTTCCGGACTCATTTGAATAAGGCCACTTAAATGTGCATCTTGTTCATTTTTATCAGTCATCGAGTAGAACTGGTTGAAGATGTCTTTTTTCACGTTTGCAGACAGATTCTGCAAACACTTTTTGCTACATCTGAAAAGAATATTATTATTGGTATGCCGTCTAAAATAAAATTTTATCTTTTGCACTTACCTACAAGTTGATCCCGGTTTTCGCTTTTCTATTACTTATCCTCTATAGTTAACGTGTTCTTCGCCTTTTACTTTGGATATCCGAATTTTACACTCTTTTCTAACTTTTCTTACTTTTTTCTGGGCCATTCCACTTTAGTACTTTGAACTTCTTTAACATTTTCCATATTTTTGCTTTAATAATCACCCACAAGATTTGTTTTCACTAATAAACTAGCAAGTATGTATCTTTTATTATTGACGGTTATATTTCGTTCGACTTCGCAAAATTCGATACGAAATTCTAACAAAAACAACACAAGTCGCGGACATGTGTTGTTTTACACTGAAACCGAGATGGACTTGTGCTGTTTTTGCAGAAGACTATAATATTTGATATCAAATAACATGGTACATGTGTTGGTTTTGCCAGAAACGAATATCTGCTGTGAAAGGTACTGGCTATCACTGTTAGATGCCGCACTAAACCCATTTTACGTATTTTGTGACATGTGTCGTTTTTGTTAGAAAATCTTCAATTGTAGGAGTGAAATTTTTGCTTTTTGAATTTGAACATTTCATACTTAAAGAAACCCATATGCCTTCTTTCCTATGCTCAAAATATTATGTTTTTCTTATACTCCCTGTTTTGCCCCCTTTTGCTGTTATTCGTGATCTGTTTAGACCAGCCTTACTCAATCTTTTTTTCTTGTGTCAAATACGTAGGACTGCTAGGGTAGACCGGGGATAAAAGTGCCATTTTTCGTAAATGTGTTTTAAAAAAAATTTTGGCAGATTACTTTTTTTTCTTTGTCCTTTTAGTGCTTTAACTTTAAGTTATCAAAAATTATATGACACAAAGCCTTAACATAATAAAAAAAAACCGGTAATATCACCTTTTATGGTTTCTGGTAGATGGCACTTTTTACCCCATACTTGGGGTAGGAAGTGCCGCCCACGGGGTAAGTTGTGCCATGATAGGATAGAATTGATAATACGTAGGTAAAGGTGCTTTTTAATGCGTTCAAATAAAAGTACATGCCGGCAGGTATTGATTACGCCTGAACAAAGAAAATATCAGAAAATACTCTGGAGATCAGAACCAACTAACGAGCTTTCAACGTATGAACTTAATACTGTAACATATGGCACGACTGCCGCTTCCTATCTGGCTATACGATGCTTAAACCAACTGGCCTCAGAATCAAATAATTCAATAGTCTCAACCGTCATAAAACATGACTTTTATGTGGATGACCTCTTAAGTGGAACAAATAGCAAGGAAGAGGCAGCGTGGTTGTGTCAAGAAGTATCATCGACGCTCAAGAAGGGATGCTTTGAACTAAGAAAATGGCGTTCCAATGATCTGATCGTGATAGAAAACATGTGTAAGGACGAACAACATTCGAATCTCATGGATTTTGGAACGGACATAGCCGTGAAAACTTTAGGTTTAGCATGGGCATCTGAAACAGACGTATTAAAATTTAGCATCAAACCGAATCTAGAAACCAAAAAGGTAACTAAGCGAATCATTTTGTCCGAAACGGTCCAAATATTCGACCCGCTGGGTTTGTTATCAATTTGCACGGTATCTGCAAAAATATTAATTCAGCAACTGTGGCGATTAAATATTACATGGGATGAATCCGTTCCATTGGACATAAATACCCCTTGGCTAGCATTCAGAAATCAATTAAAATACCTAAATGAAATAAATATTCCTAGGCACACTATTTGTCGGGATTCGATTGATATTCAACTTCATTGCTTTTCAGATGCTTCTAATATGGGTTTTGGTACTTGCTGTTATATAAGAAGCGTAGATTCATCGGGCAATATTCACGTTTACCTTTTATGCTCTAAAGGCAGAGTCGCGCCCTTAAAACCTGCAACCATACCCAGGCTAGAGTTATTAGGAGCTCTATTGATGGCTCAATTATCAAACAAGATACAAACTTCAATGAAGGTTTGCTTCAATACTATATTTCATTGGACAGACTCAACTATAGTCCTTTCGTGGATTCGGTCTACCTCTAATATTTGGAAAAATTTTGTTTCAAATAGAGTCTATCAAATACAAACGTTAACTGACAAAGGATCTTGGGGTTATGTTAATACTAAGCAAAATCCTGCAGATCTTATAACGCGAGGTATAGAATCCAAAAATCTTCAATCGTGTAACTTATGGTGGAAAGGGCCTGATTGGCTTTCTAAACCTGAAAGCGATTAGCCTAAGTCTAATATCGAAATGTTTAATAACGAAAATGTTCCTCAAGAAATTTCTTCTGAGCTAAAAGGCTCTAAGGTTCATACTTTTCACACAATGAATACTTTTAAATTATTTGATAAATATTCATCCTTTTCTAAACTTCAACGAGTTTTTGCATATTGTCTTCGTTTTAAAGCTAACTGTTTAACTCGACCAAATGATCCTCTAACTGGGCCACTGTCTCCGTAAGGGTTAGAATCAGCAACTTTAAGATTGATCTATTTAGCCCAACAAGACTCCTTCTCTGCTGAAATTTTTTAGTTAAAACAATTTGAATCCGTATCCAAAAGAAACAAAATTGTTAGTTTAAATCCGTTTTGTGATGATAAAGGCATACTTAGAGTAGGGGATAGATTAAAACAGAGCCAGTTTGAATTTTATAAAAAACATCCAGCGTTACTTCCATCCAATCATAAACTACCAGTGTTACTCGCAGAACATGAGCATAAACGTTTGTTGCATGCTGGTCCGCAAACAGTTTTATCGTCATTACGCGAAAGAGTTTGGATTATTTCTGGTCGAAGCCTAATGAATGAACAAAATTACCAGGCGTTGTCAACGTTGCTTACGGCTTAATCCGAGTTAAATATATCATGGCCGATCTCCCAAAAGAGTGTATCACTCCAGCTAGAGCATTTATTAATGCTGGTGTAGACTATGGCGGTCCCTTTATGATTCGCGACCGTCTAACTCGAAATTACAAATCTGTTAAGGCTTACGTTTGCTTGTTCGTGTGTTTCGCGACGAAGGCTGTTTGCCTTGAATTAGTAAGCGACCTAACGGTGGAAGCCTTTTTAGCAGCTTTTAGGCGATTCACGGCTCGCAGAGGTAAATGCTTAAATATGTACTCCGACAATGCCACTAATTTTACTGGTTCAAACACTGTTCTTCGAAAGTTTGTAGATCAGCATAAACATAATTTCCAAACCGAATTAAGTGTTGAATGAATCAATTGGCACTTTATCCCTGCCAATGCGCCACACTTTGGCGGCCTTTGGGAGGCGGGAATCAAGTCCTGCAAATTGCACATTAAACGTGCCCTAGGAAATGCTATACTTGAAGAGTTTGTCACTGTATTAGCATAAATAGAATCATGTTTGAATTCCCGTCCGTTAAGTCCTCTCTCCACTGACCCTAACGATCCAAATGTCTTGACCCCATCGCACTTCCTTATCGGCGAAGTTATTACCGCATTACCGGATGCCAACTATTTAGAATCACATGAAAATCGATTGTCACGATTTCAAAGGCTACAGAAAATTCTCCAGCACTTTTGGCAAAGATGGTCGCGGGAGTATTTAGCAGAGCTTCAAACCCGCACGAGATGGAAGGAGAAGCATCCTGAACCTGGCGTGCTAGTACTCGTGAGAGACAAAAATCTGCCGCCCTTGAAATGGATTATGGGCAGAGTTGTGGAGGTGCATAAAGGAGCAGATGGTGTGGTAAGAGTAGTTACTCTAAAGACTGCTCAAGGACTATATAAAAAACCTGCAACCAAGTTGTGCCTCATTCCTAGTGAACCTTAATCTTGTTTAGACACATTTATCTTGAAAGAACTTTAGCCTTTCAAAGGGGGGCTATGTTAATGTTTCATATAGACTATTTTATTATTTTCTATATACATTTATTCAATGTGATAGGTAGTTACTTAGACAATTTCGCAGTTGCTAGCTTACTTCACTTTTAAAGATAGTAATCTGGTAGCCATGTGTCAAGAGAAAAAAGTAGGCTAGCGATTGACAGTAAAAAAGAAAATCCGCTAGACATACACAACTTTGTAACTATTCTATATTATTCTGTAATAATGTTATGTGTGAATCAAATGAAATGTATGCACTAGTGCGTTAAAAGATACATTAAAATTAATGCCATAATTAGTGCTGCGTTTATTGACTCAAAAAATAAAGCAGAGCTGTAACAGTCAAGACAAATCAACTGCCGGCTCTCGAACAATGAGTTTGTATGGATCGCATTGGTCCAAAGTTTAATACGAGTAGCCCATTTTCGATTGAAGTTATTTTGATTTGGCAAAGAGTTATCGTGAAGGATAGTGACAGGATTAGTGTCAGTGTTAGCAATGTTAGCATTGTCTTTGTCGGGTCTTTTCCTAGATCTTCCGCGTTGTCATGTACCTGTAGCAAGGTTTCGTCTTCTTTTAACTCGTTTCTTGTGACAAGTTCCTCGAGGTGTTTGAACTTTTTTATCTAGGTCTCGTTCTGTGTTTGTTAGTATACATCGCGGATTTGTCTTTTTCCGTAGCTGATCGTTTTTGATATAAATTGTATCTCCTGGATGTAAGTTTGCTGGGTCAGTTTTTGTTTTATTTATATTTTCTGCGTGTTTTTCTTCTTCTATTTGGACTTTGGTTTTAACGTTCTGATAAAGTTGCTGTGAATTTTTGACATGATTATTTATACAGTCGTCGGTAAGTATGTTCTCTTCATTTACATAAAAAGGTAGCGTTTGATTTAAGTAGCCAAATATAATTTCAAAGGGTGTTTATTTGGTACTACTCTGTGGCGTATTGTTATAACCCATTATAGCAAGTTTCATAAGAGATTTTATATTTTCGTTGGGTTTTTCTTTTATTAAGCATCGTATTTGGTCTAATAAAGTGGAATGGAATCTTTCGACTGGAGAACTTGAAGTGGAGTTATGTAAGGTAATATAAATGTAATTCAATTTTGTGTAATCTGCAAAATTTAGTTATCCGATTTCTAAAGTCGGTATTCCAACAAATGACATGAAGGTTATCAGAGCTTTGGTTACTTCTATTGATGATTTTTGAGTGACTAGGATTGCTTGAACAAATTTTGAAAAAGGGTCTATTATCGTAAGGAACGTATTATTATTAATAAAGAATAGATCAATATGAATTATTTCAAAGGTTTATATGGAGTAGGGGTAATTTCAATTGGTGGGTTTTGCGGCTTTCTTTGATATTTGCAGGTTTGGCAGATATTACAAGTATTTATGTCATTTTAAACATCTCATCATTGCATATACCAATAGTAATTTTTAGAAATTGTTGAGTTTTTCCTTCGTGGTCGTATTTAATTTTTTGATGCTGTTCTTCTTCTGTAGTTATGTCTGTCACAAAATTATTTAAAATAGTTAGGTTTAAATTTGTAAAATTATTTTGTAGTGTCTATACTGTTAGATTAAGTGACTTGTATTATTAAAAATTGGTTCGTGGATAGTGAAATTTGCCATGCTATTCGTTGATTCAGTAATTATGATTTGATTGACGTACTGGTTTACTGGTTTTTTCTCAGTATATGGGAATTCTTGAATGGAATTTTCTTGTGCAGGATGAATTGTAGCAATATCATCGTCCTCATTTGGGATTTCCTTTATAATGGTGTGCGGAATTTGATTTTCAATGTCGTTTTCTGTAGATGTTCCTGGGACTAATGTTTCTAATACTTCCTTTAAGCTGGCTTCATCAACAATGGTATTTCATCGACGTTGTTTAACATATATATAAGATCAACTTCTAACGGAGTTGTGGTAGCTTGTGTTACTGCATTTATCTCTTGAAGGTTGTTATCTATTTTAATTCTTGAAAGGGCATCTGCTACGTGGTTAGTTTTTCCTTGTTTGTATTTGATTTTATAATTAAATATCTCTAGGTGTAATCTCCAACGAACAAGTCTGGTATTTGGGTTTTTTATGTTTGATAGCCATTCCAGTGTCTGTAGATGGTAAATTCTCTTCCGTATAGATAAGGTCTGAAATATTTGCAGGCCCGTACTACTGCAAGTAGTTCCTTTTCAATTGTAGCATAGTTTGTTTTAGCTGTGTTTAAAATTATTGAGGCATATGCTATAGGACCGTTATCTTGAGAAAGTACGGCTCCCATGGCATAGTTTGAAGCATGTATTGTTAGTTAAAAAGTTTTTTCAAAATTTGGATATGCTAATACTGGTTTATTTAGTAACAAGGTTTTGCAATAGTTGACACCTGATATGTATTCTGGAGTGAGTTCTATTTTCTGGTCTTTCTTTAAACATTGTGTGAGAGGTTTAGCAATCTTTGCAAAATGTTTAATAAATTTTCTGTAAAATTCTAATAAACCAAGAAAACATTTAATTTATCTATGCTTTTTTGGAATGGGGAATTTCTTTATGGCCTTATTTTCTTTAGGTTGGCAATATGCCCTTGGAGTGATGTTGAGAAAACAATAATAGCTGTATTCTTTTTACCACTTTTAACTGAGATTAACTGAGTCACTCAGTTCATCTCAGTAAATTAGGAAAAAGTGTATGTTCTTTTAATATGGCTTAAGTTGAGTACAAAGTGAAACTAACTAAGAAAATTTCTTCCCCCCTTAATCAACTGAGCTAGCTTTTCATAAAACTTAGAAGTGAGTCGTAAGTGAGTTGAAAACTTTTTGCGTTCTGTGCCGGATATTTGTAATGTTCCATGTCATATCTGTCTTAAAAGTGTGGTTACTGTACTATTAAATATATGGTGGTTTATTCTTTACATTTTTTAAAATGGAAAATAAAAATGTAATATCAACACATTCCTATAATATAGTATTCGATAATCATAACAACTGTATTAGAAACGAAAAAGATGAAATCTTAGTGCAGAGAATATCAGGTGATTATTTATTTTGTCTCCTTTTGTATATTTGCTGTAAATGTTTTATCTTGTTTTCTTAAATCTTTGTGCTTTCCAGATAATGAACTTATGTTCTTTCCGAGCCACGATGTTGAAAAAGTGTTTGGTAGTGTATTTGAATTTACACATGATAAGCAAGATGAAGAATTATTGCAAGATATGAGTAACGATGATGTTGAATTAGAATCTCATCAGGATGAAATAGAAAAAAGAGAATCAGACAAAGAAAATTGTAATGTAGAAAATATTGGTGTAGAAGTCATTCCAAAACGTTTGTGGACTTATGAAGAAACAGTAGCTTTAATTTCAGCTGTAGAGTCGCATAAAGATCATTTGCATCATCCAACTAAGAGAAGACATGTTTGGACAAATATCAGTAATATTTTATTAAGTCAAAACATATCATTTCCAGCAGATAACTGTAAGAAGAAGTGGCTAAATCTAGTAAAAACTTATAAAAATGTGAAAGACAATAAAACCAAAACTGGAAGAGGACCTATGCGTTTCCTTTTTTTTGATAGTATAGATGAAATTCTGGGAACAGCTCCAAATATTTGTTCCCCACATTCCCTCAATGTATCTAGTGAACCAATTGAGCAAACTCAATCGCAGTTTTCCGAAAACAGTACAGAGATTGAACGACAGCCTGCAGCTATCATGAATGAAAACCATCCGAAGGGAGATGAAATTATATTTGAAAGCACAGAAGAAAGTACTAGAAGTGACATATCAAATGATACCGAACAAAATAGGAGCCGACCGACAAAGAAAAAGAAAACTAATTTGATGAAATTAAGAGAAGAAATTGCAGATTTAAAAAAGAAGACAAAAGAAAAAAAGGATTTAGAGGAAAAAAAGTTAGATTTATTAGAGAGAAAATTGAAACTAGATGAAAGAAAAGTTGTAGCACTGGAAAGAATTGCTGGGATAACTTCAAATGAACTGTAATCCACGTATATTTTTTTAAATAACATTTTTTTTTCTTAAAAAAAAGTGTAATAGGACAATAATTACTGTATTGTTATTTGATACCTATGATTCTATTTATTTTGTTATAAATTAATAAAAGTTTTTGTTTTCTCATTTTAATTTACATTTGTTTACTTGATGGTATTAAACAAATTTGAGAAAGGTTTAAAAAAAATGTGAATGTAGCAGAAAAGTGTTTATTAAATCTCAGTGTTGTTAGATAAAACGTCTAACATAATTAAAAAACAGTGAGACCTACTGGTTTGACAAGCAGTCGCAAGGTAGGGTATGGTTAAGTTGAATAGCCAATATTATAATGTTGGAACACATGTTTCAGAACATCCTGTATAAATATTTAACAAAATAATATCAGACTTGTATAAAATCAGTCTTAGTTCACATGCATTACTAATTTATCCAGTAGAAAACAAACACCTAAAATTTTTATAAAGCAACTGGCAATAGGTACTAAATTATACAGTGTGTTTTACTTTGAGCAGCAACATTATATTTTAGGGTGCATAGTCAATATTCAAACTTTTTTCCTACTTAGGATCTACCTCTCCACTTTGTCAAAAAATGGAATTTTGTACTAGGAAACTAATTGCTAATATCAAAGTTTCAGTAGATTACATAACAACACAGACCGGGGAAACCTTCAAACAAATATTTGATTTCCAAGCATCATACAGGGTGTTCACAATTTAGAAAGTATACCTATTGAAAAGAAGCATTTGCAAAACCCTGTATACAGAAAATAATTCAACGTACTGAACAGTTTTTGACTACAGTTTGTACCAAAACATGGTCTTTGTAGGGAACGATAAAAGATTTCGTCAGTTACTTATATACAGTATGTTAAGATGCAATGCAGAAATGTGTTGTAAATGTAATGACAAATAAAGGTAATTACATTGTTTTCCAAATAAGTATTAAAACTGGAAACCTTTAACAAGATTAAGCAAATATATTAAAAAATAATAATTATATATTTATAGATTAATAGACCTTACTGCATTGCGTCTAAAACACTTGATGTTAACAATCTTGTGTTACAAACTATAACCTAAAATGGTTCAACACGATGAATTATTTGTTTTATGCAGGGTCTTCCAAATACTGCATTTTAAAAATTGTACTTATTAACCACCCTCTGTGATCTATAAAAATAAAATTTTGACACAAACAAATGGCGATAGATGCAATTCAATCTTTTCTTCTTTCTAATTTTTCTTTAAAAAAAAAAATGAATAAACAACTTATTCATGTTAAGATACGAGAGTGGTACCGCACAAAGTGGAACACATTGTATATGGAAACAGAAACTAAATTTCATCCTCTTCTATGTACAGTTCAATATCATCTACAGTTTCACCATAATCTATGCATATATTATGCAAAACACAAGCAGCAATAACTGCTTTGACCACAAATTTAGTATCTCTATTTTCAAAATGCCGAAGTCTACGAAATCTACCTTTGAGTAGTGCAAAAGCATTTTCAATAACAACTCTAGTTGCAGAATGTCTGTAATTGAATATTTTTTGATCATTCGTTAAATATCCATTGTCTTTGTATGGTGTCAATAGCCAAGGTAAATTTGTTGGATATGCAGAATCACCGAGCAAGAATCTATTATTGAATTCCAAAGTTCCATCCATTGCTTTGCTTGTCTTCTTAAGACACGTGAATCATGTAAGCTACCAGGTTCTCCAACAAAAACATCAATAAATCTTTTGTTACTGTCAGCAACCCCTTGCAGTATTATGCTGTGGGTCCCTTTTCTATTACAATTTGCATATTGGTCAGCTCCTGTCCTATTGATTAGAATGTGTGATCCATCAATTGCTCCTACGATCCTCTTCATTCCTTGCCTTGCTTCAAACTGTTTCTGTATTATAGTCGCTTCTCTTTCATTAGGCCATTTAATTGTGCTTGCACTTATAGTGACTAAATAATCAACGACTTTTCGGATAACACTCCATGCAGTACTTTCCGAAACATTAAAACGATCACTCAATTGCCTATACGTTTCTTGATTTGCAAGATACCACACTGTCATTAAAAATGCTTTTCTTGCAGACACCTTTTCTCTTCCAAAAGTTGCTTTAGATAATATATTTGCTGTTTCTAACTTTTCTGAAAAAAAAAATGTCAATGATTAAAACCCATTTACTCACATTTTTAGTTACTTTGTATGTGTGGCACAATAGGAAATTATGGCTGAAATAGATATTAAAGGCATTAAATTAATTACCTATACAGATGTCTGATGTTGTCCTGTTCAGTCGAAAGTGTTTTCGAAATTCATAATCACTGTATGCAGATACAATTTTCATAAAACTTCCCATTCTCACTCTTTTTTTCCGATTTGGAAGCAATTCTTCAGTTTCTCGTTCATCAGAAGAACTACTTGATAGCCACCACTCAATATCTGAATCTTCATCACAAACATACTTCTATAATTTAGATCAAAATTACTCAAATTAATCAAAAAAAATGGTTTATTACAATTTAAGGTATACTTACTACAAAAACACTTATGGCACTTTCAGGAACCATTGTTAATAAAACAAAAATCCTGTTAAAAATAAAAATGATTTATCATACACACATACAAATGTATAAACATTAGAGGTTATAATAATCGTGATCATGTGATCTGAGATTCTGAGATCTCTGACTGTTCATGCATTCGTTTTAGATATAAATTTGCCTCAATTTATCTTACTTCATCTCAGCTCACTTTGTCTTAATTATTCTTACAAGTGAAACAGTCGGCTGGTAAAAAGAATACAGCTAATGTCATCGATTCATTCTCTGAAATGTACTAGGGGCGTTCTTAAGGCCAAAGGGCATCCTAAGGTATTCGTAGTGCCCATGTTCTGTATTGAATGCCGTTTTTTGAATAGGGTTTGGTGCCATCTAAATTTGGTGGAAACCAGAGGCGAGATCTAAAGTTGTAAAATAACAACTTCTACCTAATTTATATAGAATGTCCGTGATGTTAGGGATGGGATATCTATCCGTAATCGTTTTTGAGTTTAGTGAGCGATAGTCTACTACTATTCTCCATTTTTTCTTGCCAGAGGCATTTGCCTTTTTTGGTACTACCCATATTGGGGAACTCCATGGTGAAATACTTAGGCGTATTATTTTATCACTTAGTATTTTAGATTGTTGAGTTTGGACTTCTTCTTTATAGATGTGTGGATAACGGTAAGTCTTGGTATAGCAGGGTGTTTCGTCAGTGGTTTTAATTTTATGTTTTATTGTATTTGTGAATGGTAATTTATCTGAAGGGTTTTGGAAAATATCAGAGTATTCTTGACATAAGCTTTCTATTGCTTGCTTTTCTTCATAGTTTAAATGATTTGTCCAAATGTGATCTTGTATTTTTATTTTAGAATTTATTTCGTTTGCTATAATTTTGCAATCGAATATTTCATATTCATTTTCATTGCATGGTAATGAATTATGTGGTTCGTTGAAGGAGACCATTTGGATGTCGCTTATCCAAATGGAACCAGCAACCAATTATGGGTTTTGAGTAATCCCTGTTTAAATTAAAATATAATCTTAAAAAATAATGGAATACAACTCCATATATATTTTGATGTCTAGTCGTTCAGATTAACATGTATTTTAGTTTCCTAATGTCATTTTCGAAGAAAAAAGTAAATTGGGTGGTAATTTGATAATCTTTTGGCACTTGGTTCCTTCTTGATAAATATAAAAATAAACAAAAACAACTTTCAAAAAGGCTTTATTATCGAAATATTAAAATAAATCTACATACAATAACAGTCTACTTTAACATAAACCTTATTATGACATTTTCAGGGTAAAGGAGTTTTAATTTGGAGTCGCTCAATATCATCGGTCTTCCTCTTACCTCTTTTGAAATGTTTATCTCTATCACGACAAAACCCTTTTTCTTCTGACATGATAAAATCACATTTTTAAACTCTTCTAGTACTCGCAGCTGATACTTTAAAGCCTTTTCAATCTTATCAAAATCAGTATCATTTGGGAGGAAGGTATGTCCCGGTACGAGATATTTTAGAAATATTATTTTTAATGTGGCATGTGAAGAAAGTATGGCTTTTAAAACTAGTACAATTTTTATATTTCGGTTTTGGTTTGGTTTTTATTTTCGGTTTCCATAAAGTGGAATTTGTACGTGTTAATTTTCCAGTGTTTGGTTCGAAAAGTTGATATTTAATTTTGCATTTATCAGTTCTTGTAGTCCTATAAGTCCATCGAAGTAATTGTGAAAGTCATATAAAATACAATTTATTGGTATGTCAGGTTGAAATTCTCGAAATGGTGGTATTACAGCTTTGTATACAGTGCATGTTTGTAAGGTAGTAGGGTCTATATAAATTATTTGAGGGAAATTTTGTTCAATAATTGCTGGTTTAATGATTGAGAAATAACGTCCTGTATCTATGAGAAGTTTGTATGTTTTATATTTTAAAGTTACGTTAATATAAGGAAACCCATTGATTGCATTTACGTCGGGTATTCTGTTGTCTCGGCACTCAGAAAATTTCTATTTTGTTCTTGTTGATCGTTTTTTTTATATTGCGTTTCTTGGGTTTCTTCATAATCCTGATTTTCATAGTTTTCTCCATACGTTGCCAATGTGACGTCTTCATACCTTTCTTGATCATAGGTTTGCATATCTTGGTAGTGTCTATTTGCATAAGGAGGCATGAGCTCTGTAATTTCCGTATTGTGCATCTGTTGGTGACTAATTCCTGACATTGGTGTTGGTTTTGGTTGACTAGTATATGATATGCCTGACATTGGAGTCGGTAAATTGTACAAATGACTGTTTATAATTTGGGAAAAATGGTTTTACTTGGCACGGTTGTACGTTTATTGGTTGTGAAGGAAATTTAGGTTGTATTGGTTGTGAAGAAAATTGGGGCTGATTATTTCTTTTAATTTGTGGCATTTGATTTTGGAAAGTAGCATTGAAATTTGGATTGACATTTTTATGTGGAATCAAATTTTGAATGTTAGGTTGTGAATTTGTAAAAGGAGATCTTCTAATGTAGCTGGATTCTTTAATCGAATTATTGTTTGATAACAAATTTGTAATGAAAATCGTTTTTGTAATGTTATTTTAATTTCCAATTTGTTAATCTGAAACCTGTGGATCTGAGAAATCATCTTTAATATTCATGATTGTTATAGCTCTTAATTCCTGTAAGCGTAATCCGAAGTCATATGGACGTTCATTTTTATTTGCTCTTAGAGAAATGAGTATATGTGTTAAATATTGTAAATCGCGTTTATCTTCGAATGTTAATTTCAATAAATTTTCAATTTGTATCCACGTTGTAAAATCAGTTCGGCTAGCTATTAAATTTTGAGCGCGACCTCTAAGTTTATTTTTTACTGCCAGTAAGATGAGATTGTGTGTAACGTGTTGTGGATCATCGGAAAAATTCGAAAAAGTGCTGCGTACCGATTCTATATACGAATGAAGAACCAAATTATTCCCATCAAAAAACGGAACAGTATCAATGTATAATTTTGAAAGCTGAGTATCTAATCTGTGTTCCGGTGGAGTCATTGTGTTATTTAAGATGTCGTTCAAGTTTCTAGTTGCGTCTTGGAGACTTTGTCTGCTTAGCATTGAAATAATCTACATTAAGAGAAGTGATTGTTTGACTGTTTGTTTGAATTTTTGTTTGAGTTGTTTCTTAATTCTAATGATCAATCGGATCAATTTCTTAACACTAATGACTAATCAAGTCAGTCTTTTGCCAATCAGGCAGTGAGATTTCTGTAACAATGAGAGAAGTGACAGAAGGAATGAGTACTTACTGTGTTGTCTTGGTATGGAATGTCGGTGCACGAAGGAGGCGATTGTCTGCTTATCAGGCACAGTTTCAACTGCTTATCGTTGACCTTAACCCTTTCAGTCCCAAATTTTTGTTCTATGAATATATGAATAAATATTATGTTGTCGATATACTAAGCCATTTACACATAACATAGCAGTTTTTTGTTGATTTTTTGACTCTATTATGTATAACGAAAAAATTACAACATGTGTACAATTGTAGACAACATTACTAATAGGGAAATTAGTTTTCATGGTAAGAACAATACAACTACAAACAAAATGATTTTTTTAAAGCAAACACAAGTTTAGTTTTGGTAAAACAGTTTAAAGCAATTTCTATCCTTTTGGAGGCATAAATGTACTTTGCATTTCTCGCACAGCCATCTGGATTTTCCATTGCAGCTAATTTTTTTGCAAGGTCCTGGTAACCCTTGTTCACTGTGTACAGGTAAATGATTGACGGCATCAAACTCTATTTCGGCTAGTGGCCTTATTTCTACTCTATGTCGTGATGTAGGGCTATTTTTTGCACAATTATGCTGGCAGAAGTTTTCGAGACACCCATAAAATCTGCAGAGGTTAACAGAATATTTCCAGTAGCATAAAACCTTAGTGTTAGAAGCAGCTGGTCTATAGGTTGTATACAACCACCTCTGAAATTATAATTTATTTTATACTGTTTGACAGATTTCAAAATAAAGTCATTACCTGTTAGAAGAACCACATTTATCTATTATCTTACATTTATCTTATTAATATTCACAATTTTTTAGGACGTTTATTTATTTTATTCGTAGATTTTAATTCCCTGTGCAAATTTTAGGGTATAGTAAATTCGTACCCGAGTAAACAACGACAAAAAATAAACAAATGGGAAATCCTTTCTTTTAATTTATGTCCTACTTGTTTTGCAATCGCAATTTCATTAAAATTGTCTGCATATTGCTTTTGCAGTTCAATGAAAAAATTAAAAAATCCTCATTAGGCATTTGCAAACTACCAAATGCATCTGTTTCTGTGGCTGCAAATGCTTTAAAATGTGAAAAAACATTGGTAGCATCTAAACTTTTTTTTTGATATTGCATAATCTGTATATACATCACATGTGTGCTTTTTAAGACATTTATTTATGCAATATCAAGCAACATACCCTATGCAATTTCCTTCTGAATTTTTCAGATTAACATAATCCCGAGTTTCAACTTTTAAAGATCTCTATGACACATGGGGTCAAACATTGAATTTTTTGTATAATTTCTGGAGTTATTACAGACAAAATTTCATTAAAATCATTTAAACAATTTACACCTTCGGCATGTTCAAAATAATTAAAGCAAAAAGCTTTTTAAAAACCCTAAAAAACTGAATCGGTGCGGGGTTTCATGCATTTCCGCAAGTGTTTCGTACTTTACCAAAATAATTTTCTAAGCAATCTTGATTTAAATTCCTGGTAAAAATATGTTTAATATTTTTAGTTTTTAAAATTTCCCATAATTTTAATGTTGATTGGAGTGAGTCTCCAACCAAAAATATATTTCATTTTTTTTGTAACATCTTTATTTGACGAATCTTTTATATGCACATTTTTTAAATAAATTATTCATTTCAATCGACTTGGTGTTGAGAACCTATAAATGGCTTATTGATTTCTTTACAATTTGTAAAATTAGATGAATTTAAAATATCAAACAGTTTATCCATTTTTTCAATAAAAATGGCTGTACCTGTAACTTCTGCAGGTAATTCTTTATGTCTGATTGAAATCTGCATTGCAGCTGCTACAGAATAACTAAACACTTGTGAGGCATATTTAACTCTCACCCGCTGGAAATTTGATGAATAAATATGGTTATCTGTTAATTTATGTGCTAATCGATAATGTTTATTTTTATCGATGTTGTATAACTGTTATAAATATGAATTATTCCTACTGTGCATAGACCACGCGTTTCTTTAGTGGACTTTTAGAGCAGTGTGGTCCACAAAAGAGGGGGAGTTAATTTACTCTTTCCATATACTGTGGTAGATCTAAATTTTTACAAGAAATACGTTAAAAAACTCATCTAGCGGCGTTGCACCAGTCACAGTTTTATTCAAACTGCTAAAGGTTACTCATACACTGAGAGGAAGTATTAGGTGAATTGCACAACAGATGGCGCTGCATGTACTATAAAATAATTAGGGTATTTCGTTTTACCACAGAATCCCATTTTAAATAAACTTCCCCTACTTACAAATTCTGTAACTGGATTTTGTTCATTTTTAATATTTAGTGTAGAATTATCACTCAATATTTCAGAGTATTGTACTGATACTGATTGTAAAGTTTCCTGCACTGTATTTGTCGTGTCTTTATTCTAAAATAAATGTATTGATAATAAATAATATTTCGTTAAAATAAAAATTACTGTAATTGCATACTATACACCCGCTAAGCAAAATAAAATTGCTGCAACATTGCAAAAAATTTATAAATAAAGCTGTAAAGTTCCCAAGGGATTTGCAACAAAGTCACAATTTTTACCCAACAACTTTGCAACATTAATTTCCTAAGTTTCTCGTACTAGTCGATAAGGTTACTACAACTTTTCGTTATACATTGCTACAAGGTTAATCAAGACTTTGTAGTGGACAGGCCTTCTTTACGGTTATTTGTAATATAATCATGAAGAGAAATGTAAAGTGGTGGGTTATCAGAAATGACCCGATAACGTTGTATTTAAATAATACATATATTGTTTCAAACTAAAAACAAGAAAAGACAAATAGTTGCCACGGTTGCACTAACTGTTGTCGCCGTAGCAAAACTAAATAGTTTTACTCATTCACGATTAGCAGTGGGGACCCCAGGTTCATCAACTTCGCCTACTCCCAATAATTGATTGCAACGATTACTGCTATAGGATGCGATTAGAACACTGTTTCCAAATTAAATTCGATATCAGTAGGTAACGAACAGTTTCCAACATTCAAAACTCGACTCTCTTCGTTTGTTTCCACTACCCAACTGACTTACCCTGTTTCACACTGCACTCGCGTCTCCGTCTACCCCGCTTACACTTCTCACAATATACTAAGACATATATTTTACAGTAGGCATCACATTTTACAGGGTGGGCGCAGTACAACTTTACTAAAAATTTTCTTAGCAATTTTATTGTAATTTGTAACTTTCCTTTAACTTTGCTTTATAATGTTGAAATGTGCTTGCATTGTACACTTTGCTACAAAGTTAATTAAGGAATCACTAGGAACTTTTTTTGAAATATTGCTATTTGCTTGTTTGGTAATAGTTCTGTTCTCACAAGTGTTAGAAATTGGTAGCAAATTGTTAGAAATATTCGACCAGTTAATTTGTGAATGTGTTTTTGATGCATGTAACTCAAGAAATAGTTGGACGAACATTTCTGACAGTTTCGAATTAGTCCTTGACTCTTATGGAAACAGACTTAATATTGCTATAATTGTAATTTTAATGAAAACTCATTTTATCATTAAAATGGTAATACATCTTAAATGATTTTAGGCGAAATTAAAATTAGGGGTAAGACGTACAAGAAATATTAGTTAGAACATAAATTGAACAATATGTACGAAAACAGATATTTATGCTATCATTTGGTTTATAGAAAAGGCACAAAAATAAACTAATACTCTTGCGCAAGAATGCGCGCTTACAATTAGGCTACTTTCTGGCAAACTTTAAATATGAATTCAGATTCATAGTCTGTGCATTGTTAATGCCAGCAAGACTTGCAGGTGTTGCATTCTATCTGTCTGTCTTCGACAGGTGGATCTTCGTAAACATCACCACAGGATGGGCATTTGACTTCTGTCTTAGTTAGGATCATTCTCTTCATCTTGTCTAATCAGTCCTGTGCTTTTCTTATTTTTGAGTTTTATATTGTCGCTGAGTTTTGAAGCCTTTAGTTTCTTTTGGTTATCGGTGCGTTGTAAAACTTTTCTTTTGGCAGTTTTTGGTACAGGTTTCTTTTTGACTTGTGTGCATTTTTAAATGAGGTGCTTGTTAACATTTCTGGCCACGACGTCTAGTTTCCTCAGTTTTAATTTTAGGATATATATCTACGCAATGTTCCCTGCCTTTCTTTTGCCTTACTTGAAATTGTGATATATTATTATATTATTATTATTATTATTATTATTATTATTATTATAGAATAGAATCTTAGATCCATTTCTTTAGCCTTCCAGTACTGGCTCATATTTACAAAACTTGAACACTGGCGCCAAGTCTGTCAGACCCTTTTCTTAGGATTTTTTTTTGTGGTTGATTCGAATAAAATTAAAGTTCTGACAATCACTATTGGGAGTCACATTGCAGTATTGCCAGATGCAATTTAGGGTTAATGAATTTCGTTGAGATTTTAATTTTTATTGTGAATTAATGTTACAAACTAAAATAGGGGTGCGCGCAAAACACTGTTTCAAAAAAAATGTTTTTTCTCAAGTGGGCGAACTTTATATCTAAAATTGATATATATATTATAAAAATATAAATACAAAAATATTATTATACAGTATGTTCGGACAAAATATTGCACTGAGTGTATGAAAATTGGGCATGGCTCAAGCAAATGAATTTTTTTACATATTTTGCAGAAATAGCGAGTTTTAGAGTATTTTTTTGCAAAAATGAGACCGTCTTCTTGTTCCTGGTGGATAGTTGTCTGCTTTTTCATCCTCAGGAGCAATCCCTGCCACTTCTAGTCTCCTTTGCCTAATTTCTGGCTGTAGATTCTTGAGAAGAGCTCGACGTTTCAAATGTTCGTCAGTAAGAGATAATGCTAATTTTCTCAAAAATTGTCTCCGCTTTATATTGCCTTCAAGATGAGTGTTATTACAATAATATATGATTTGAGAGTTTATTCCAGCAATATTCAAAAGTGAATAAAATATCACCGTAGGCCATCGGCGGGTATTCCGTGCTACATTATATGTCGCACAAGGTTTGTCAACAGTGTCGACCCCACCTTTCGTTAAATTATAAAATGTGATAATCTCGGGTTTAGCTTTGTCACCAGATAATGCATCAACATTATCGTCATGGTGCATACTAGAAGCTAATATCACATTTTTGTTCTCTTTCGGGACATATGAAACAATTGTCGTATCTTCCTGAAAACCAAACACACTTAATGCAGCGGGACGAGTTTTTGTGTTCACAAATTCAGGAGATAATTCTTTTTTGTTTTTTCGGACTGTACCGGCATAGGTTATTTTATGGTCTCGAAGAAGCTTTGTTATCAATGGAAAGGTGGTAAACCAGTTGTCACACGTTAAATTTCGGTTTATACCTGATATATTTGAAATTAGGCGTTCGACGATACTCGCTGAGTCATTCGGAACTTGATAGACCTTTTGGTTGTTGTCCTGCAATATCTCTAAATTCAAGGTATACCATGTCTTAGCATCCACTAGGCCAAATATCTTCATACCATATTTGTTTGGTTTACTGGATGTGTTGCTTGAAGCTGCATGTATCCTTCTTATTTCTAATTTCTCATCGATTGTACCATATGCACCTATAGTATAATTATCTTTACATTTTTCTACAAAAGTTTCAAATACTTTACGTATCGGTGCCAATTTGTCTGTAGTTATCGTTTCCTCCCTAGTGGTCACATCATCAAAACGAAGAGATCTCAATAGAAACAGAAAGCGTTCTTTTGACATTGTAAGCCAGAAATGGTCTATTCCACAACCGTTTCTGTCCCAGAGTTCTTCAGAGTTGGGACGACTACTTTTGAGTATCCCGGCTAAATAAAAAAGACTGAAAAGAGCTTTTATTTCGATTTCGATCAGTGAGTCTCGTATTTCTCTCTAGTATAGTTTGCGGAATGTGTCTGTATATAAATGTTAGTGTTCTTGACAATAATACGGGATGGGTGCCCAAAATGATCCCCATAAGCTAGAAATGCCTGTAAAAAGCAAAATATACAAGAGAAGAAGTTCAAATATATCTTTCTGGAATGTCGCTAGACTACCTAAATATTGCTTTACCAATTTTTTGATATAACAGGTAAACAATTTTTTGAGGGCAGTAATCGAGATGTTTGCAAAAGGATCATTTTAATAATAATAATAATAATATCTCTACCCCTCATTCTAATCACAGGGATTAGCCCAGAAGTCGGAGACTTGTGCGGGAGAGGGGGCGGCATATTATTATTAAGCAGGCCGCATTTGCGCCCAGGAACGACTTACGTTGGTAGGCCCTAACCACTATTCAGTGCAGGAATGAGGGAAACCTGGAAAACCTCATTAATTAGGGGGGTAGTCAAATATCAACCGGTATCAATCTCTCACATTGACCCAAGCCAACATTCTTCCACCCTACCATATCCGCAGAGAGGGCGCCAAACCTCTCCACGAATATAGCTTATATACGGTCTACCGGCAGCTGGGATCGAACCAACACCGATATAGTCGCCTCGATTCAAGTACTGACGCCTTAAACCGCGCGACCACTGACCAACCCTGATAAGTTGGGCAAAATGATCCTCTATAGTAAGGCAAAATGATCCCTAAGATAAGGCAAAATGGTCTCTGCCCTAGATGCATTTTAAGAGTTATTTCGTAATTAAACAACCAATTGACGACAAACAATATTACTTTACTTAGCAAAATAAGTTGACTTTACAAGTTATCTACTAACTGTTTACGCACTTTGTTCACCTTGGCGTTGTCAATACAATTGTCACAACAATATGGATCGCAATCATTGTCGTCAATTCCTGCACACTCATCATGTGCCCAACAATTTCACATTGAGCACTGCACCCACCCTTCTCCTGAATGAGACTGTAGAAATGTTTGTGTACAAATAGGACATGCTGTATCTTCTTCCACTTTCGATTCCTACGAAGATTCTTTGTCATTTTTGTCCTGTTTTCTTCTTTTATTATTTTCATATTTTCTCACCTTTTATTCGTTTCTTTTGACACTTTTTTCTCTGCCAATTTATTCCTGTTCTTTAAAGCTTTTTTCAGCCTACTTTTCCTTCTCCTCTAACAATTGATCTTTATACGGAGTGCCTGTCAAAACTACTGTGCCCCCAGACTTTCTTGATTTTGAGCTACGTTGTCCTTGTGCCATTTTAGGGAGTGGATGAACATCATTTGGCAGAATGTTAAAACCAATTGATGCCGTCGATGTCGAGGCGTCATTTTGCTCGTTGCTTTCAATACCTTTTTCATTCGCCTCATCATTCTGCTCATGGACCGCATTATTTTCAACATTGACTTCTTCAATTTGTACATGGACGGCATCATTTTCCTCGTGGACATTGTCATTCTGAAGTTCGTTTTACTCAGTCACTTCAGCAGCTGCGAAATCAATGTCAGAGGAAACATCGGGGTCGTACGGAAAAATTCCAGTCTTCTTGAATCCGTTAATTGCGTTAAGGAGTATGCAGGCCTGCATGGAAGACTCGTTGAAGATTTGTGAGATTTGGAAAACGGTTATAATCCTTCCGGGGTGATTAGAAAGCCACTTTTCCAATGCTTTTTCGTGGTAGTACATAAAGCTCACATCTAACGGTTGAAGCTTGTGGGTGGTGTGTGGCAGTAGACATAAAATGGTCACAAAATTACTTCTGGCTTTTTCGATGACACTTAAGTTTTTGTGTGCGAAAGGTGGCCATCAAGGATTAGAAGTGCAGCATCCTCTTGTGAAGGCTTAACAAAGGAAAGAATATGGTCAAACCACATCGCAAAAACCTCAAGTTGCATCCAACCAGAATCATTGCAATAGAATGCTGTTCCCGGTGGTGATCCAACTCTTTTTTCATTCGCTTACGAGCAAAAATAACCATAGGTGGAATATAAGAACCAGATGCAGACAATAGTGGATACAATTCTGCCAACTTGTTTCCTACCTCTTTGAGCTAGAACAATTTTTACCTGGGACCGTACTCAAAGATGTTTCATCAACATTAAAGATCCTGTGCGCTGGATATTTTATTTTGTCATACAGTGTCTTTAGCAACGTGAAGAATTTGGTCACAACAGGCCAGTTGAAAGCACGAGCGCGTGCCGCTTATGTTGACTCAGGTGATCTTAGTGAAAGTTGAAAGTGCCTCTTGCGAAAAAGGGGTGTTTAATATTATTTTTATCTGCAAGTTGATAAGCTATCGATCTCACATCTTTGGTGGTGAGACCGTACATTCGGGTTTCCATGTCAAGTATATGGGCAAGCAATTCCTCTTCCTGTTCCTTAGTGAAAACTAGTCTTTTGCTTTCTAGTTTCTTAACAGCATTAACAGTTAGCTTGTTCGTACCTCTACAGCGTCTCTTTAAACTCATCAGCGGAGCACCAAAGTTTCTGGCCGCAGTTTTATAAGCTAAGCCACGATGGACCTCTACTATTGCTTGTCGCATTTTATCTTCGTCCCATAACTGCCTTTCAGTTTTTCTTTTATATTTTTGAACCATGCTATCTGCGATAAAAAAAACAATAAAACGATTCAGTATTTGTTAAGAATATTTGAACATTTTGTTGAAATATTTTCCCTTTCATTTTGTTGTTTTAAATATCTACAGTTAGAAAAAATAAAGCCGAGCGGGCAAAACAAAAAATAAAGTCCAGCGGGCAAAACGATCGGATCATATTACCCGACCCAGTAAAGGATCATTTTGCCCCGAAAGTGTACTTTTTCCAATAGGTTATGGCAACTTAATGCCGGCTCGGTTTTATATTTTCGTAAACTCGTCAAACACTAGGCAAAATTATGTGTTTTCATTAAATATATAGCAACTTAATGCTCCTATTACTATAACAACACTGCTACAATAGTTTAAAAGCATTTACCCTAGATCAGACAGCATAAAAACAAATATGCAAATAAGCCTGTTCTGCCTCGTAATTCATTTCTCTAAAATTTGAGAAATTTTGACCGATCACTGTATGTATGTTAAGCACTGGCGCCTAGTCTTACAGACCCAACTCAATATCTTAGAACTAAAAAGCTTGTAATACACAACCAACCAACCAGTTGATACTGACTAAGAATTTAGGAGGCTACCTGGAACTACAGCTTATTTTCCCACCCCACTTCTGACTTATTAACATAAACATAGTGGTTGGGTCTGTGAGACTCGACGCCAGTACTGGGAGGAATATAATCTGATAATCTCTCTCCTTCTCTGGAGAAAATATGCACTTAAAACGACCTAATTACAGGTACAGTTCCAGCGGTTTCCGTAAAGTTGGTTCGGGAATTCCTAATTCTAAAGGAATGCTTCTTTTACTCTGATTATTTTCCAGTTTGGTTCTAATTTCTTTCAATAAGCTGTCGGTAAATAAAAAATAAAAATTAAAAAAATAGTTTAATGAATTGCGTTTTAGATACATAAAAAATATATATTTCAGGACATACCTTAAACTTGTAAAAACACTTGGCACAAGAATTAACTAATCCATTCAATTCACAGTTCAACTAATCAGTTATTTTATAATACTACAAACTTATATTCAGACTACATCCAATGAACTTTCTGCGCACTCATTTTCACTGACAGTTGTTCTGCAAATATGTGTTTAGCAGAATATCAGACTGTATTAAGAGTATCACATAAACTCAAAAGACTTTCAGATGACTATCTATTGACAGTTTAGCAAAATAGTAAACACGCTATTTGCTGTGCAAAAACGACAAAGACCATGTTAAAAAATTTGGGAATTCAAATAATTAGTGTAAATTCAATGTAATAAGAATTAATAAGGGCAAGGATATATAATATTTCTGATAGTAACTTGATTCAAAAGAACTTGTGGGAATTTTTCGACAAGGTCTATTAAAGTAGCCTACATTTATAATTAATCAATAATTGAGGTTAGGCCCAGACAGCATGGCAAAGATGTCGGAAAGATGTCCGATCAAGATGTGTCAGACATTTTATGGACGTCCATTGTCGTCATTAGTTCGTTTTAAAGACGTCTTTAAGACGTACAATGTTACAAAACTCACTATCTTTAAGACATCTTTTCCACTGCATTTTCAAGATATCTTCATTAAGACATTGGAAGAGGGTTAAAAATTAAAATAAAATTCTGTTATCTGATACACCTATTTATTTTGTTTAAATTTTTTTTTAAACAGGATGCCCTCCTGTCGGACGCCCTTCGAAGTCAAACTTGAACGGCACATTCCGTTTCCTTTTGTGATTTTCCCATGCCAGCCATTTCGATAGATCTTAAAATAATTTTTATATATAATTAATATAACAAGAAAACAGAAATAGTGCCTATGCTCTTAAAAGAAACGACGAAGCCGCTACAGAGATAGATCTTTCGGAGTTTTTGTTCCTCATCAGTGTAGCAGCTGATAACTAGGATCTAGGATAGTACAAATATGGAACAAAAACTACAAAACATCGATGTCTGTAGCTGCTTCGTCATTTCTTTTTAGGGCATAGGCACTATTTATGTTTTCTTGTTTGATACATTAGCCCTACGACGAATCCTTTCCTTTGCATGTATAATTAATATAATTTATATACCCAATAGTGATCAGTATATAGTATAAATGTTAAACATATTTTCAATTTAAAAAAGTATCATTCAGCAGATAAAAAAAAACAAGACACACCTTAGAGGCATCAAATTCTGATATTTTTAAAATCAAAGAGGTTACTATGAAATTTGAGATGAACTCCAAATTCTAAAATTATAAAAAACAGCACATACTTATCAACAGTTTGGCGAGATTTAAAGTGTGTGTATTTCAGGGGCTGTTTGGCTGTTTATCAAAATTAAATTGAGCACTCTTTTCACATGATCTTAAGCAGAGGATCCTCCTAATTTACGCAGCTTCTTAACCTTAAAATATAGTAAATCAAAATTATACCATTATTTTTATAAGTACGCTGTTTACTTTATTAAGTCTAACATTAAAATATGCATATTTTTTCTGTCTAACATACAGGGATGAACTAAGGCAGGTAAATCTTCTCTATTATATTAAGCTACATTTGCATTCAATTCGAAATGAAATTAATTCAAGCCGCAATTGACAGACCATTTGCTTTGGGAGTGAATTTATAGGTTAGATTTTAGATGTTTTCGTTGTTTGCAACTCAACCCGTTTCCCAATTTACGTATTACAAACGTTTTTAAAGAGTATCAGTGGTAGCAGTTAAAATGATGACTAACGAAGAAAAACTCGTCATATTAGGATATTCCGCAGTAGTATTAACAATCTTATGGTCATTTCCACCGCATTGCCTTTTAAGTGTAGTTAACTAAGGGCAGTTAAAATTTTAGGCCTAGTTTAAAATAGTAATGTTTCCACCGCACAATTATTAAGTTTCATTTATAAAGTCTACCTAAAAAGCCAATATTCATAATTTTTCGGTTTTTTGCACAAGTTGTTAGCTTCATGACTATTTCTTAACCTCAAAAGTGTGACACTTAACTCTCACTGTTCTGACTTTATGTTCTGCTAAGATCTTTTTTCGAATTGGTAGGATTTATAATGGAAATAATTCCCAAAAAAAAAACACGATTGGTAAATTTTAGCAATGAAGAAAAAGTATTACTAATTAACATAATAGCAAATTATAAAAGTACGGTGGAGAATAAAAAACCGATAATGTCTGTACAAGAAAAATGATAGCAGGTGAATTTAACTCACTGTCGCCAAATAATATTCACAGAACAGCAGAATCATTAAAAAAGTTTTTTGAAAACAAAAAAAAAGGAAGTCCGTTTTATTGGCGATACAGAATTGTTACTAAAGATTACAAATAAATGTATTTTTTTTGTAATTTTATCAGTGATTCTTTTTAAGAGTTTACATATTACTTGGAAATTCAAGATCTTCTTCGATTAAGGTCAAAATGTGCAGCTGTTTCTTTATGCAACCGGTATCTTCTAAAATAAGTTATCCATCGTATGGAAGTGATCACTTCTCTCGTACACTTTTCGAGGAAACCCATACTCTATCTAAATCATTATTAAATATATCATTTTCATCATAGTTCATAATTTTTTGTTTATTTTTCAGTTGAAAAATAATAAAACCAAATTATTAAATTAGGTTATGTAGAACTTTTAAGTATCGTTAAAAGAGATAAGCCTAGAATTTCGAGGGCTTATATTTAAGAAGGTTTAGACATTTTATGTCGGGTTTAGTAAACGGTGGAAGGCAAATTGTATTTTTAAGGTTCCTTAAAGCGTAAGCGTAGCTTAAAACAAACGGTGGAAATGGCCATTAATCAAGAAAGTAGAAAGAAAATATCCTGGAAAGCAGCGGAATCGCAGAATATGGGCACGAAGTATTTACTTAAGAAGGGGAAACTGTGGTTTTTACAATACCCTTGTAAAAGAGTTGCAACTTCATAGTCCAGAATTATTTTTCAATTTCACGAGAATGACTGCACAAAGCTTTGAATCTCTCTTGACTCTCTGTGCACCTTACTTGCTAAAGCATTCATCACGTGAAGGTATTCGACCTGAAGCGAGATTAATGATAACACTACGATTTTTAGCCACGGGAGATTCCTATTCTAGTCTAGGCTATGTTTTTCGTATAGCCCCTTCTACTATATGTGGAATTGTTTTTGAAACATGCAATGTGTTGTGGAAAGTTTTATCTCAAATATATTTAAAAGCAGAAGAACAGTGGTTAAAAATTGCTATAGATTTCCAAAACTTATGTCAACTGCCTAACTGTTTAGGAAGCATCGATGGAAACCACGTCCATATTCAGGCTCCTTCTCATTCTGGGACATTGTATTATAATTATAAGAAGTATTTTAGCATCATATTATTAGCAGTTTGTGATGCGTGTCAATATTGGGGCTTATGAAAGTCAGAGTGATGGTGGTGTATTAAAAAATTCTAATTTTGGACACCAACTAAAGATGGGTTCACTCAATATTCCCCAAGGACGTGCGTTACTAGGCACTGCCATTAGAGTCCCATTTTATTTTGTTGGGAATCAAGCGTTTCCTCTACAAATTAATCTTATGACCGGCCGTACAGCAAATTGAGGAATGCAAGAATAGAGGAAGACAGGGAAGTTTAGCTAAAGCTAGCGAATGCTTTGGGTATTTCATTATTAAGATTTGGCAATAGAAATTATTCAAGCGAAGCCTTTAATTATAGAGATTATTTAACAAATTATTTTAAGTTGGATTACATTCGAAGAACAGTATAATTAAAATTCTTGTATGTCTTTGTTTTGTAAGGTTAAAATTATTTATATCCATTTATTTACAAATAGGTATCATAAAATGTATTTAGCATTAATAAAAACTGTTATTCATATAGTATGTTTTTATTTTAATAGAAAAATAAATCAACAAAATCATAAATGAAACAAACTTATTTTCCAAGATTTGTTGAAAACTAAATAATTTGAAAAGATAAACGCTAAACTTTATACATAGGAACTATACTTAAACTTGTACTTCGTTGTAAATTCTGGCTTGGCTGATTTTCGTTGACTACCAAAGGAGTATCCTAAAATATAAACAATAGGTAAGTAATGACAAGAATATTTGCAGCTACATATATGCAAACCTACTTATTATTTCTTTATTTTTCTTTTGATTTGCAATTATGCTTTCGTCCATAAATTCTTCTTTGCTGTCAGGAGGAAACTCTCTAAGTTCTGCGCTTACATAATTTACAAAATCCCTAATCTTGTCCCTATTTTGATTTTTAATATTTGTTACACCTTCTATGGCACTAGAGATATTCCCTAACACTCCCATAAAGGGCTCTTCACACTCTTTCTTTTTTCTCTCATTTCCTCTGACAAAACTTCTATCAACAGATGGTGGCTGTGAAGAGGTCATAGAATTTATAGTGCAGCGAGAAGTACTTGGTGTATTGAATATGTCCGATGGATCTTCTTCTGTAGGAGACAATTGATTTTTTCCATTTGAACTTTAAATTGTATCTTGACTCTTGATTGTATTCCACAGGAGTGCTTGTTTCATTACTATATAATTGACTGGAATGGGTACTAAAACATTAAATTAGTTAGGGTATACCGGGTGTTCCCTCTAAGACTTTCAGTGCGAATATCTCAGAAACCATCATAGCCAATGCGACGAAATTTGGTATACAGACACTAGATGGCGCGTAGAATCTGATGATAACATCAATACAGGGTGTTCCATTTTCCAAGAAATCGATTTAATTTTGTTTTTTTGCTTGTCAGCCTTGCTTACTTAACTTATGTTGAAAATTGAAATATACTTAATTGTGAACACATTCTGATAAATAAACAAATATTTCAAAATTTAACATAAAAAACGCCTCCAAAAAGTACCCAAATTTCATTGTTTCGTCATGTAAAATGTGTATAGCCTTGACCCAGACTTACACAGAAGAAACTAACATCGGTGAACGTCAAAACTATGGATTGTTATTGAATTGTCAAATATAAATGGCATAAAGTATTTTATTTTAAATGAATAACGCTTAATAACGGATTTAATGCAATTTACGTATGCACAATGGTGTTATTGAGACTTCTGGATAAAAATTTAGACTTCAGTTTAGGCTTTTGGAGCATTGCGGTCGCCGTGCCGGCGCATTCTAACGCTACAACTAGAGTTACAGCGTGAATATTGTGTAAAATATCGGTGGATATTTTTAAATTGTTCCATATAATGTAATAAAACTTCAGTAAATTGTTTTTTTATGTTATTACAGTGTACAATAATAATTAGATACACGTATTTTTTATGACAAAATAATTTAAAAAATTGTGCAAGTACCTAAAGAATATCCCTGTTTTCCAACTGCTGTAATAATTATTGATTACTTATTTAGCAACAAATAAATTTAAACAGAATGATTTCTAAAACTTTTAATTAATGTGAACGTATTTGTCGTTGAAAGTTAGATCTGAACCTACCCTAGCCCCACAAAAGGAAATATTACGAAAGCATAACCTAGAAATCATTGATTCTTGTGTCCACATATTTCAGCACTTTACTTATGTACTTATATTTAAGAAGAGCTCTACATCTGTAAAATAGTAAACAATGAACTACAATTTCTGTATTTCATGACACAAAACTAAAATAAAGCAACTGGTTTTTGCTAGGAAGAATCACCTGCAAATATATTATACGCAGTAGTATTACACAAATATTTTCTTGGAAATAATTCTAAACATGGAATGATGGAAGTCTCTAACTCACATTCTTTGAAGAGTATTCTATACATAAGACATTAAATTCAGTTGTCTGTCGTGGGTTTTAAAATTTCTAAACGAATAAAATTAAGAAAAATAAACTAATTTCATAATTCTATGTACAGTATGAAAACATCTTGTTAGAATGTCTTTAAAATGTTGAAAGCTAACTGTTGTTACAATATACACAACATAACGTAATAAGGTAGGTATTGAACGATGAAACGGCAAGATTTGTTTCTAATCGTACATGCATGAACATCCCTCAGATTGAATTTTATGACGAAAAATAGAATAAAATAGGTTGGTATCACTGCATATACAACCATATGTCATGTTGGTATTGTTTTTGTCAAATTTGACAGACGACGCACATGCGCGTGTGCCGCATATTGCATATAGTTTTGAAGCCCTGTGAGTAGGTAATTATAGCCGGAACTGAGACTCCCCTCACCACTTGACCTTGGGTCGACCTTGGATGATGTCATTTGTAACCTGGTTGACATTGAGAGGTCACGTCAGTGGATGACATTCATTTGACCTATTCATATGGGGAGGAGGCATTTGACATTGAGTAGCTTTAAGTGATGCAATTTAATAAACAACGAATGCTCAGCCCAGACTCCCTAATCCTACCTTTAAAAGGAGGGAACGGATAAACTGAAATCATTTCGAGTTCGTATCTTTGTGGGGAACGTGCATAACAAAATATATTTGTGTAGTAGTTGTGGCAAAACGTTTACTCGCAGTGATAATTTACGTCGTCATGAGAGGGCATCTTGCAAAGCGAGATTCACTAGTAGTAAGGAGGAACCCAGTGCTAAACGTATTAAACTCGAATCCTCAAGTACTCAAACTATTAACTGCTGTAATAAGACTATACCCGCTAATCAAATAAATTCACATCGCCGAACACTGGAACACAGAACGATGTCCTGTACTCCAAAATGTGACGGCATTCAAATTATTAACTGTGCGTTCAAACGAAGAATTATTAGTTATCGAGTGTGCAGCCAAAATCATCACATAGATTACAATTTGTTTTTTAATGAAGTAATAGAAAAGATATTTGAATTGTTAAAAGAAATCGTGAATGTGCACAAATCTGTAAGAGTCAATATGGAAACCTTCGGTAAATACGTTTTACCAACGCAAGAAATAACCGAGGATCTGAACAGTATTTATCAGGAATTTGTCGATTCAATGATATCTCAAACATCAGAATTCGAAGAAAAGGATTCTGGTAAGTAATTCCCTAAACACAACGGATGCGTTATTCATATTTACGTATTTAATGTTTTAGGTTGGGCTATCGTTGAAGTTTTATATGTTGAAGTAAATATAAATAAAAATAGTCCTCTAAGTTCATCAAAAACAAGAAAGGCGTAGTGAATATAAGAAATGAGGATCAAAATTGTTTCGCATGGGCAGTAACAGTAAAATACATCGTATAATAAAATTCAATCAGAGTTGTTGGTTAAAAGCGTGCATAGATTTAAATACGGAAATGAGAAATAAGGCAACAAGCAAATTTGAGAAGGATTTATACAAATTATTGAATAACGCAGTGTACGGTAGATAATAGAAGAGATATTAAACTAATAACTCACTGGGAAAGAAGGGGTAGATCCTTAGGGGCAAACACGTTGATCGCCCGTCCTAATTTTAAAACTTGTACAATGTTTTCAGAAGACTTCGTAGCCATACATATGGGGAGAACAAGAGATCATTATAATAAATCGCTTTATCTCGGGTTTTCAATTATAGAATTGTCCAAGACAGTGTTGTACAACTTTTACTACGATATCATAAAAAGACACTATAAGGATATATTGCTTTATTCCGATACCGATTCCTTAATTATAAAAATCTATACAGAAAATTTTTACGAATTTATCAAGTCAAATCCGAACATATTCGATACGTCAAATTATAAAGAAGGAAATAAGTTCGGTATTCCCGTATCAGCTTCCGTATTGGGAAATATGAAAGACGAGTTTCCTTCAGATCCCATAATCGAATTTTACGGAATGGGAGCAAAAGTTTATTAAGTAAAATCGGTTAATACGGAAGTAAAAAAAGCTAAAGGTATAAAGAAATCAGTTATTAAAAATAATTTAACCGTCGAAGACTATAAAAAAATCGTAGAGCAAGGCGGTATCATATTCAGAAAAATGAGTTCGTTTCGTAGCGAATTACACAATATATACACAGAAATAAAAAATAAAGTCGCTTTGTCATACTTCGACGACAAAAGATTTATTATACCAAATACAACACATAGCTTACCGTGGGCTCATAACGATATACAATTCTACTTAACGGACGCAGAGAAAAATTTCGAATGGTTCGTAACAGCTTTAAGTCAAACCGCAGGCTGTGACAACGATAGCAGTGAAGTCAGGTTGAAAAATTTAATAAACGCAATCGAAGAATTAACCAAATAAGTCAGTCATAAATTTACGGTAATCGAGAAAAGAAAGGAATAAAATTGCACGTACACTAATAAAAGTAAACTATTATAGAAAATAAAAGTAACGTGTCATAACGTGAAAACGTAATTAAATTAAATGCTGAATAATCTCATTATTAAGTACAACATAATTGACGTAACTGTAATGTAATGTAGCATAATTTAAATATAATGAAAATAATCGTTACATGACCAGAATATTAAGTACAATGTAATTTAAGTAAGTGTAAAATATAAATAGCATAGTAATGTATCATACTTTAAATGTAAGGAAAATAATTGTTATATAACCTCATTACTATGTGCAACGTAATTGAAGTACATATAACGTAAATAGCATAGGTACCTATCGTACCATAATTTAAAGGTAATAAAAAATTGGTTACATTACTTAATTACTAAGTGCAAAGTACTAGAAGTATTTGCAACTTAAATAACGTAGTAATTATTATCGCGGTATTACGTAATAATGTACGTAATACCGCGATACCATGTAACATGAATATTAAAGCAAAATAACAATTAAACAACCAGTCTTTCATTCGTACAATATCATTCAAGCATACCTCACACTCTTAGCATGTCATAGACACACTAAGCATCAGAACGCATAGTATAGAGTATATGAAGCCTTCGCGGTAGAGTGGGGATGGTGGGGGAGCGACTCTGATCCTTTAAAACGCCAGGGTTGATCGGAGGAGTTAACATTCGTCCAGTGTCGTCGAGAGTAGAAGTGTTAGAAACAGTGTATGTAGTAGTACTAGAATCAGTTCGTGCAAGTACAATGGGTAACAGTAGAAACACCAACCAAAAAGCTAGCGGAAGTCGAAGACCGCAAACCGTGGAAAATTCAACATCGCGGAGCAAGACGCCACAGAAAAATAGCGAAACGATGAGGGTATTATCCAACATAATAATACCTAGTGTCAATTATCAAGATAACCAGCTGCAATTGTGGACGACAAACCCCGTTAGTGGTCATCAACAAAACGCATCGCATCCTACAGCGTCTACATCACAGCATCCGGGTTACGTTACGGAACCATATAAAAACGTATGGCGACCAGAAGAATTAGGAAACGGTCAGGGAACGTCCCACAGCGAGGCCTCACTGCCATTGGATATCGTAAACCAAGCTTTAGCTGAAGTAATAAACAAAGGGTATCAACATACAAGTACAGAAAATGTAAGTAAGGACGTGTTGGTAGAGATGATTCACCAAATGTCACCATGGAGCGAGGACGACTTCGTAGATCCTGAACCTAAAACTGCAAGCATAAATAATAAGAGTAAGGGACTTACATCGACAAAAAAGCCCCGCCGCTCCGTCGATAAAGAGGGACCGTCTTCCAAAAGACAAAAAGTAAAAGAAACCGAAAAGCCCAACGCACGTCCTAACGTACTAAAACAGTTACTGCTAGAAGAGACGACGCTGGTGAAAAATAAAATGGAAAAGGAAGCGCAGAGTAATACCTCGACCGTGACGACGAATAATAACATCCCCGTCATCAAAGTCGACGAGGACCAGGAGAATCTCCATCTAGACGGGTCGCGAGTTCGAGAATGTCCAACAAGGAGCAAGCGAGTTGCAAGAGGAAATCGTTCGCTTAAACGAACAATTAACGGCCACTAATAAGCGGCTTAAAGAAATAGGAGAACGTCGCGATAAAATTACAAAGAAAGTGAAGTGGGTAACGGAATCGTTAGGTTAAGAGTCGTCGGAGCAATGTAAAGGTAATTAAAATTTAAGTAATATAGTAGTAGTATAGGGTAGTAACAATATTGTAAAATAGAAGTATATAATAAAGGAACAGAAAAATTTAACGGTTACAATAGCAGTATCAAATAAAGAATAAATAGAATGGAACATCGCTGTTTGTTATGCCTTCCCTATATCCAAAAGTATACACATTAAGAAAATTTGGTAAAAGTCGATATGAATAAACGACGTAGGAAATGTTAAGTGAAAAAAATGAGGTTGGCAACATAGAGTATAAAAAGTTAGGTTGGCAATATAAAGTATAAAAAGTAAGGTTGGCAACAACGGAAAAAAATTGGTTGGCAATACCACGGACACGCGAAGGGACGTGCAGGTAGAGCGAAGCGTATCCAAGCTGCGTAGAAGCACCGCGCAAGTTAAGAGGGAGAGCGTAACGGAGATCCTCACATGAGCAGGTAGTTCTTTTCCTTCCAACCTCCGCCGAGTGTACAAGTGTGTCTCCGCGTAGAGTCTGAAGTGCAATTGTGCAGTTGCGTTTTATAATATTCATATTTTTGTTTTCGTTTTCGCTGTTTTTCGTTTCTTAAACCAATTAAGAGTTGGTGACGCCTACCCAACGGATAATACACCGACAGTGGCTACAACCAGCTCGTCCACCAGCCAACGTACAACATCCCCAGGGTACGGAAATCTCCCTGGTATCGGCGGCCTCTACGTCGTCCGGGACTCGGAGAGATTTAACCGCGGCGTCTGTGGCAAAGGGCGACCTGGCAACGGGCGGCCAGGGAAGTAGCTACTTCAAGATCTCCACCGTGGTGCTGCCGATGTTGTCTCCTATGAGCAGCAATACGGAGGACGATAACGAAGACCACCAGGTCCAAGTTCAAGTCCAACAAGATGACCAGGGAAGGGCACGCTCAAAGATGGCGGATCCCACGCCGACGAGAGCAGACGAGATTGTAGAGGCCGAAAATTTTTAAATAAATCGATAAGGCTTTAAAATGTTTAAATTAATTTTCTCGGGTTCTAAGCGCCTGTAGTACCTCGTGTAACATGTCTAATTACTCGTCTAGCCATTTCCTATCGACTGCTACCATTTTCAGTCCCATCCTATAAAATTTTTTAAAACCCATCTGAAAAAGTACGTTAAAAATCAGAAAAATTCAATAAAAATCTCTACTGTGGATTACTAACATTTCGGATATATGTGTACCATTTCCAGTACCATCCGATAAAATTTTTGAAAACCCATCTGAAAAAGTGCGTTAAAAATCAGAAAAATTCAATAAAAATCTCTACTGTGGATTACTAACATTGCGGATATATGTGTAGCATATCAAATTACTCGTCTTGACATTTTCTATCGAATGGTACCATTTCCAGACCCGTCCGATAAAAATTTTTTGACAAACCATCTGTATAGTATTATTGTGAGAAAAAAAATATTTGTTTTATAAGATGTATTATAATTAAATTTGCAATTAAGATACTAAATTTAATTTTTAATAATAGTTACAATAATAATCACAGTGGTATATTACATGTTTTTTTTTATTTAATATTTTCAATAATAATAATAATTTAACAGTTCTTTAACTTATATCTTAACACTTGCTGTTTGTTAACCAAACACCAACATTTTCAAAAATGATGATTTTCATCACTGCAAACAACCTACATTCTCACACAAATATTTATTCGCTCTGCAGTGTCGGCAAACGTTATTCCAACAATCCTGGCTATATGTGTTGCACGCTATACATCTTTGTATTAATGGTTGACACACATTCGATACACAGTTGATGCAACGATCTCGAATTATCCCCATATTAATTGCATTATTCTTAACCATATTCACACATGTCTCGCATTTATTTGTCTATATTTTCTTCAATGATTGTTCAAAATTCACTGTTACACAATTAGCGCAAAGTCCAGTACAAGGATTGAGTAAAGGTTTGCTGTACGAACAGTAACAATTGTGACAAACCACTGCGTCTTCTATTTTGCATGGATATACACATATCTTTACCTTAGAATCCCATTATTTCGGAAATGGCATCTTATTAACACAAATTAACTCACTCACTGATTTTATGTACCGTAATATGAGGTCACTTTGATCATTTTAAATTTAATTTTCTCAATAGTATGTTTGTTTTTTTACCGAATTTAATTTAAAAAATGTCTAATGAAGGGCTTATGTTGGTAAAATTTGAACCTATACTTAAAATAGAATTATTTTCAAAAATAGATAGTAAATAAAATAAAAACTTGGTGATCAACTTCATACGCTAAATGGGGCGTCTTTGATAGCCCCCCTGAAAATAAGCTTAAATGCGTACAATATGTACAAAGTGATCATACTCGCCCCGTTTGCAAATCGACTTTGTAGTTTTTTTGCTATTACAATTTTTGTTTTTGGGGCGACTTTGATCGGCATGATTTATACTGCAATGTACTTTTCAGCATCTTTATTTTCATACATAAAATAAGTACATACGATTTAAAATAACGTGGAATTGCAAAATATATACAAAAGTGCCTTCATACAAAAATAAATACCTACTTCAAGGAATTCAAATAACAAGAACTAATACTTAAATAACCTTAAAAAACAGGAACCTAGGTAACATATCTATTTGGCTGGGTATTTAAAAGTTTAAATCATTTTAAAAGCTCCTGCACGTCAACTTTCTTCTCAAATTTTATCTCAGCAGCGAGTCCATCAACATTTGCTGGTAAGGGCAATATGGCAGAAATATCTGACAATGGCACTGTCGATATATCTTTTGGCACAAGCTTAAAAGCTGTTTTTTCTTGGTTTGTCGACTTATAGCCAACGACTGTATATTCAGTTTCTGAAAATTATGACTGAATTTTACACACATATTTATACTGCATGGAGTCTTTTTTCTCCAAGAAAATTAACCAAAACAAAACATTCTGGTACTAAGAGTTGTGGATCGGGCTGCGTATATTCTACTTCCTCTACTGTATTTGAATCATCGATTTCATCGTTTGAAGTATTATCCGACTCCGGCTGGTCTACAGCTTCATCTGAACTGTTGCTGTCAATGGTAGCAACACTTTTTCCTGGCTCTATATTGATGCGTTTTCTTTTTCGTTGAATTCTTTGATTGTTTTGGCCGCCAAAACAATTCGCTTTATTGCAGATTCTTCTTGGTCTCCTGGTTTAATACTGGTTTGTGGCGAAGCTTGGTCCATTTTCTGTAGGGCACGCTTTAAAAGCGAAGGGAAAATTTCCTTTGGGATACCAGAAGCTCTATTTTTTAGCTTGTAGTCCGTGAGTATGTAACGCCAGGCTACTTTCATCGGCTTAAAAAATGCCACGTCCAACGGTTGGCATATATGCGTCGAATTTGGTACGAGACAAACGAAGGAAATGTTATTCTCATCACATAAACAAATAATAGATTCGCTAAAATGGGATGCCAAATTGTCACCGATTAGTACCTTTCTTCCCTCTAATCTTCTCGCATGCGGTAAGAAGCAAGTTTCAAACCAATCCTGGAACGTGTTTGTATCTATCCATCCATGGGATGTCCTATTAAATCTGCATCCAGTTATACAACACGACTTGTCACAACATGGGTAACCTTTAACGCCTCCTTCCTCCCATGTATTATATAGGTGTTCACTCTTATATGTTATATAAGGTGGCAATAGGGTGTCATCCGCAAATCCACAAACCATGATGGAAGTGTTGCTTTTAGAATGGTTTAAAACTTTTTCGGGATATTTGGTACCCCTTCGATATATAGCCCGGGCCTTTCCCGGGTCATCGCCGACATTGGTTTCGTCATAGTTGAACGTATTTTCAGGCTTCACCCCCTCCAATACTTGCTGCAAATTTGCAAAATAAATCTCTAACATTTTCTTGGAAACAGCAGCGTGGGTTTTATTTATGTTACTAGCTAGGCGTTGAGCAACTTCTGTTTTGTGTCGTTTTAAAAGACTATAGGCCCAATCATTGCCTGGAATGTTATTTTTAAATTTGCTTGCAACTCGTCCGCATTTGTCCAAATAAGCTTTGCCAAGCATTCTTAAATCCAGAAGAGTAAGTGAGAACCCCCAATCGGCACACTTAACAGCAGCATTTATAAGGGCACTTTCTTCAGTAGTGGAAAATATACGTTGCCCACCCGCATTACGTGAATGTCTGTCATGAAATTTGTTATGTAATGTTCCAAATGGTATTTTATATTGGGAAACCGCAGCTCTTATTGACAACTGCCCATCGGCGATTTTTTCAAGTGCTAAATTGATGCCTAATTACGATTATACATTCAAAAATGATGTGAAAATGCATTCAAAGTTATAACCACTTAACAAAATCTAGAATAAGGTGACGTCTGATTTCCGATTAATTTTCTAACGGATTCTTGCAAATATAATCACCACACATTACCCACTGCTTATGCACACGCCTAACTGCCGACTACAAGGTCAAACATAATTTTAAAGTAAATAGCGGCCCAGCGACAACAGTTTTGCCTTTGGGTGGGGGCAACTATCAAAGTCGCCCCCGAAAATCAAAGTCGCCCCATATTACGGTATACTGTTGAAGAGACGTAGATCCTGACTGAACTCCTCCATCCTTAAGTTGCCAGTTTTATGCCTTGAACAGATGACGTCAAATTACGCTTGAGTATAGGATGATATTATCCCTTCCATGTGAGTGACGTCACAGAATATATTTAAAATGAGGTGGACGTCTATTTCAATTCATTTCGTTTTGATCTTCGAACAGTAAAGAGTAAATAAAGTGGCTGTAGGACAACCCCATCTTGAATTCCTGACGTGGTTGGCTACCACAAATTTTCAAGAAAATAGCGATGAAGAGGATCACAAAGTAAGTACTGTACTTGAATTTGAATTTATAATTTTTATTGCAGGTAACTTACATATATTTTGTGTTCATGTAGGTTGACCCCCATAACGTTAGTGCTTTAACAATAAAGCAGTTAGTTGATGCGGGAGTGTAGAAGCTGACGCCACGGATGACGTCGGGGAGGGCCTTGTTCGTGGAATACATGTGGAAGCCGTAGAGATCTTCTTGGGACAGATGAAGTATTACTCTATGATGTCTTGCAGCCAGGTGATAGGCTCTACTTTCTCTGCTATCGCTGCTTCGAGTGGTTCACGATCAATGCTGTCCCCACATCCAGATATCAGTGTATCGAATCGCACCGAACAATCAAGCGAGAGGAAATCATAATTTATACTTGCGATTCATGTCAACTACCCCTCAACCAGCTGAAACTAACAGAGTGCTGCATACTATGTAATAGTAATAATTAGTGTGATGATTTAGGTTAAGTTGTGTAAATAGATTTATGTATATTGAATAATAGTATAGTATATTTAGGAAGTAAGTTAAACATTATATGTATATATTTTTATCTATAATAATATATATATTTTTTTCGCATTCATGTCTTTTTATTACCGACTATATCTAATAATTAATTAGATCATTGAGATAGGTACCTATGAAATTGAATAAAAACATATACCAAAAAATCAATGATTAAAGTAAAGCTATACGTAATCGGTAGAAAATAGTAACTTAAGGAAATATGTGTAAATTAGTAGTTTCATTTGTCTGTGAGCCGTCAAACGGAAAGTACAGCATTTCATAAAAATGGGGATAATTGTTGTCGACGTAAAAGGGTTCAACTTAAAACAGTTCTATCCAAAGAAGATTACATTTATCAGTGGACAATACACCGCTCATTATGTATTGATTCCCTCAGTTGCATTCAATACGCTAGATAGACAATTAAAAAAGCGAGTTACATATCTACAGCGATTTCACCAAGGATTTACGTTGGATAATATATTGCACAAACATTTATTATACTTTATATTATTGTTATTTATGATATGTTTGATTTCTGTTATAGAATACCAGAAGGAAATATTTCTCAAAAGATTATTACAAGAATTGGAAACATCATTGCACCCAATTGTAATCAGTGTAGATACTCTATTACGTAATGTTTCTTCCAGTACATTTTCTGTATTTATTAAAAATAATCCATATTGTTTTTATCATAGTTACAATAAATATATGTATAGCTTTAGGAAGTGTAGGAATCTTTATAATTGGTTGTACACATACCGACCTAATTAAAAAACATCTTGTACAATTTAGGTCCCTAAACCGGGTTAATAGCGGAGGGGTAATAGAGATTGTTGTCGGCGAAGTTTCAGGCCGTAACGGGCCCTGGCCGACACGCGGCGACTCTTCTTAGGGCGGCTCGCGTCACCCTGCATCCTCTTCCACGCAAGCTTCATTCGCCTGGAGGGCGTCGCGACGGATGCCTGCATTGGCTCCTAATTCCATATTTGTGGTGAAATCCCTGACGTCGATTCTCTTATACCTTGTAGTTTAGTATAGGACACATATAGGACGGGCTACCTGGCTCCCTACTATAGACGTTGGAAGGAATGTAGGTCAGTGGGTAACACGGGGAAATGGAACAGTTTATGCAGATTATACAGTTTATAGCACTAATAATTAGTAGTTCAATCAATTAATGTACATAACACTTGTTTATCATTGAAAAAGTTCAGCAAAGTAAAGTTTATTAAAACTAAATGTAATTTAGCACCTGCTAATTTAATTTGGTTATTCAAACAAACAAGGTTATTTAATTTAATTTTTAGTTAGTATTTAAATTCACTTTAATTCAGAATAAAAGTTTTAATCCAAGTTAACTTTAGGTTGATCTAGTATTTAATAAAGTCAAAACACTACAAGAATTAATGTATTTCTAGCTTGAAGAGCTAATTCGTCGGCCGCACTGTCTGTAGTCTTTCACTTCTGGTTAATTAATAGTTACTAATTTTTGTCCAACACTTGATTAATAATGAGTGAGATACCTTAGACAGTTCAGTCGGAGTAGTAGATCAGTCACTTACCGGGTTTTTACTTTTTCAGGCTTCCCGGTGATCTCGAAGATCTCGATGCATTTTATTTTAATTAAAACACAAGGTAAGTATTTATTTCGAATGTCAGAGTTTGTTTAGGGTTTACGAATTTCTTTATTAATTATGGTTTTTCCTTTTTTTTTTTGTTCCAGGTCGAGGTCTCTTGTATATCCTGCCGTTCAACTGCGGTACCAGGATTACTCTGACGAGGAGGAAAATGGTAAGGAAAAAGGTAATGTTTAACACTCGTGTATTCCCTATTCTGAACAATACTGACTAACTAGAAAAACTACCCGCACTTATGGATGAATTCTTTAAAGTAACAAAGTAAGTAAATAACAAAATGATCGTGACTGAAGCTCTCACTAACGTGGCTGAGGTCTAAGTGCTGGCGATTGAACGCTGCACCTTCTTTTATGTGGGGAATTCGGTGCATTCTGCGCTCTGATTGGCTAGGCCTATCTTGCTCACTTTAATACGCCAAATTCGCCGTAATTTACAATTTAACCTGCATGTATCCTATATCAGATGAAAGTATACACTTTTATCTACAGATTTCACATCGCTACAGTATTGGGCTAAAAAGATATTTTTGTTTTACGGTGACACTTCTCCATCCCTCCCCCCCCGGATTTATCCATAAGACAAGGGTTAAAGCTTAAGGCTTTTTTACTTGTCATACTCCTAATACCCTAATCACCAGAGCTTATTATAATGCCATTGCAAGGCTATTTATTACCCCGAACAATTTTAAGTTACGAGGCTTCTTATTCTCTCTTGCCCCCTCTATGGATACAAGCCCACAACAATGGTAGAGTTTCTTTTGGGGTACGGTTCCTCTTCGTCGCCTATGTCTTCTATTTCAACGTGTGAGAGGTCTTCATTTCTAGAAGTTGCTCGGGACTCTTGGTGTACCTGAGCGATGGTGATTCCCTGGGGTTGTTTTGATTAGCTGACTTATTCCTCCTCCAGACCTTCCCGGTCGTCTATCGCCTGATGGGATGGGTCAGTCCTTGGCTCCTTCAGCGGTACTAATTTAGGTTGGACGAGAACTTCTTCCCCTAGATTTTCTTCCGCCGCATCGCTACTGGGGTCATCGTTGTCGGAACTCTCTCCGGACTCTTCGGTTTCAGGTCTAGGTGGTTCAGGAAGAATCTCAACCTCCTCTGGTTGATTTATTAGGGGGTCCACTTCGGGATGTCGGGGTGCCTGTGGCCATTGTCGGAGGTCGTCTATGTGTATCCTTAATTGGATGCCGTTACGGTTACAGTACTTGGTCGTTGACATTTAGGTGGATGGGAGCGTGTCGGGGATGAGGAAAGTGTAATCTGTCGAAATGTTTTTGCCGTGCTTCGATTTGCTGTAGACGTCTTTCCCTAGTTTCCGACTGATTATCCACGGATCGGTTTACTCTGGGATGCCCCCATTCGCCTTCTTTAACGCTCCTAACAGGGCTTCAGCGGGAGACATCCCCGTGGTCGCATTTATACGATTTCTCAGATTAAACAGCATTTGACCTATCTGCTCGTCCCATGTATTGTCAAGTTCATTGAGGACGTGGAGACGCAACGCCTTTTTAATTTCCTGGTTCCGCCTCTCAACCGGGTTAGAGCGTTGAAGGTAGACGGGTCTCACGTATTGAGTAATGTGATGACGGCGGTGGAATCTCTCCCATAAATTACTGCGGAACACTTGACCATTATACGAAATTGTAACCTCGGGGTACCCCCAGCGCTGACAGATTTCCTCTAAGAAAGTTAACACATTTGTCGTACGAGCTTCCGGTACTGCCCGAGCCTCAATCCATTTTGTGCAAATATCAGACGCGACTAGTAGATATTTATTTATCGTCTCGTCTCGGCGGTGGGGCTGTCATGATATTCATGAATTACTCCCTGCCAGTAGTTTAGGGGAACCACCAAAGTTTTTTCTCCTCCTCTGACGTGCCATATCAAATCATCTTCCACGACAAAATCTCTTCGCAAGTTTTTCTGCCACGTTGTCCGAGCCACTTCTTCTCCATTCTGCAACCGGTACCATCTTTGTCTCGTGGCTTGATATTTCCGACTATCCCTCTGAGCCCTCACGATTTGTTCTTCTAATTATACTAGGTTCAACGTAATAGGGTTTTGAAAAGTCCTTGGATTGGTCTCCTTGCGTCGACATTTACGTTTATTGGCGTGGCTGATTTCATTAATGGCTATCCTTTCAGATGGCTGTATCTCCGATCTAGTTTCCAGATTGACGGAAGGAGGGGCGATTCTGTCATCATCTTCGTCAGCTGGCTCAGCGGTTTCTGGGTGTCTGATAGAAAATCAGGCAAAAGGTTTGCCTTCCCCAGGCAGTGCTCCACTCTGTAAGAAAATTCCTTTAGGAGAAGTGCATAGCGTGTTAATTTAGCACGATCGTCTTTGTAGTGTTGCAACCACCCCAAAGCCTTGCTGTCCGTTCGCAAAATAAACGGACGATATTCTAGGAGGGCGCGGTATTTTTTGCAGGCCTATACCACAGCTGGCACCTCCTGCTCGTTGCAATGATACCTTTTTTCGGCGTTATTGATCTTAGCGCTCGAGCAGTAGATGATATATCGGCGTCCGGTGGGGTCCTCTTAGTAGACCACCGCGCCCATGCCTAAGGTGCTCGCGTCCGTTTGTAAGATGATGTATCTGGGATCTGGCCGGCTAAGGGTTAATGGCTGAGCTAACGCTAACTTCACTGCCTGGAAAGCGCTTTCCTCTTCCTGAGATGCTGTCTATTGGATATATCCTTTTCCATGACTGCTTCTTTTTTGACGGGTAGGTTTTCACAGACGGTTCCTTCGTGGGTGATATCTTGTGGCGGTTGACTTGTAAATGTAACTTCCCCGACAAGGTTTGTTAACTTCTTATCCTCGGTTGGCAGCTTCCTAAGTACCTCTGGGATTGGAGAACCCTCGAGTTCGTCTGTCTGGACCGACGGGACTATACGCCAATTTTCTTGTACTTTTCTCTCCAATTGAGGTGACCGAGTTGTTTCTGGTCTTCCTTGGGTCTCCATATACAGTTTCTTCCTTGCCACATCTATCAATACGCCCTCCTTTTCCAACCAATCTGCTCCAAGTACGTACGCGTCATCTAAGGCAGGCATTATGAACATATCAGCATAGGTAGGCTTCCCTTGGATAGTAAATTCAATTCGCTGGGGTCCATAATCTGTTTCAACTTGTCCATTTGTCATTTTAGCTGGCACTGGTTGCAAGTGTCCAATTCTGTCAACTTCACTGCAGTTAATTAGGGAGCGGGTGGCTCCAGTGTCAATCAGGGCCGGATATATTTTTCCTGCTCGTTCTATCTTCAATCTAGGTAAATGTTTCTCATCTAGTTCGATCTCGACGGTATTTGTTCTTGGGATCGCGACGTTTCGTCTTACGCCGGGTCCCTCAGGCAGTTTCCCGGATTTCTAACAGGGACAGCTTCTATCGCCGGTACATCCTGTGGTCTAGGTCCTTGTTCAAGTCGACGTGGGGACAACTTCTCACAAAATGATTTCCATTACAATTTCAACATGTAACGTTGTTTGGTCTTTGGGGATTTTCTCTATTTTGCGACGTGTGTTGGCCTCCTCGATTTCTTCTTTCTCTAATCTGTTTTAGTTTGGCCTCGATGCTTGTTGCCCATGTAGTTAGTTGTTCTATTGTTTCGATGTGTTTTTCTACCATATAAATACTAATTTCGGGATTGATCAGGTCTCGAATCATATCCACAAAATATCGGTCGGCCATTCTAGTCGTCGTGCTAAAGCGATTTTATCGGATATAAAACTTGTAATATCTCCTCCTTCTTGCATCTGTCCTACAAGTCGGTTTCTTAATTTACTTCTTACCGCTGAACTATCAAAACGTAGTAGCAGGTGTCTCTTGAGTTCTGTATACTCCCATCCGAAATTTTCAAATGGAAAATACCACTTATAGGCTTCTTGTCGTAGTTGCGCTGCAGTGTATTTTCCCCATTCCTGATATTCGATTTTTTTCTGCACCAACATTTTCTCCATGCCTTTCATGAACTTTTTTGGGTTTTCGTAGTCCTGTCCGTGATATAGGCCATTCGCTTCTTATTGGACGTTGTTTTTGTGAAAAAATTTCCTTTAATTCTCTTATTGTAGCATTGAGATTTTTTATTAGCTCTTTGCTACTCAATTTTTCCTCTCTTCTCTTTTCTGGGCGCCACTGAGTCATTTTTTCTCAGGCGGGGCTCAGACCGGGTGTTCTTGCTAATTCTTGAAATATTTGGTCCATCCTGTATCTATCTTCTTCCCCCACCATCCTTGTTTGGGGAGCCCGGACTCTTATCTCAGGTATGTCGTGGTCGCACGCCTCAAGTTGGGCGCCATGTTCTCAACTACCCCCTCGTTCGGAGCTTCTATCTATGGAGCACGCCACTGGCTCCATTAGGTCCCTATCAAACCGGGTTAATAGCAGAGGGGTAATAGCATAGATAATAAAGGATTTAGATAGGCAACTCCCATTACATACCTTGATGCCAACATTTATCGCCATCTAGTGAGATCGCCGCATATTTTAGCAGCGACGCAGCCAATTTTGTTAAAATATTTTTATTTTTAACATTTTTAACTAACGTAAATTCTAAATAAATTGATACTGATAAAAGCAACAATGAAACATATTTAAAGACATTCGTGCAGTACCAATAAATTTAGAATTTACAATAGTTAAAAGTGTTAAAATAGCAACAGCAGGTTTTTTAAACAATACAAATGATTTATTGGAAATATGTTTATTACTGTTTCGTTACAAAGTATGCAGATTCTATATTTAAAAAAATATATATTAGAGCAATAAAAATGGCGGTATTAATCAACAAAATAATTAAACATGTTATTGCTTAAGTCATTGTTTGTGCAATCTCTTGCATTTTTAAATTTAAAATGAAATTTATATGGATAGCATAGTGTACTTCGACTATCAAAATAAATAAATACAAATCAATGTACAAATAAAGCTCTACATACAAATTATAAAGACATTCTTTAAGATTATTTACTCAGTATTTACTACTAAAAGATACTTTAAGGGTTACATTTTTATTAGCGGCAAAGGGTATTGGGTAATTATGAGCACCGTTTCAACAGATGCAGGGCGTTCAATTTAGTTGCAGTTTTCAATAGCAATCGCCCTGTATCTCCTACAATACATAAGGCTATTTTGAGTATAAAAACAAGAATCTATTTTCGAATGCGCCTTTTCCGTTTATTATAATATTCAATTGCAGCCTTATAAACCACATCAGTGGCCCTATGCCTTGTATCAGTACCACATAAAATTCTATTTATCCCATTTGCCCAATTATGGCAACATAAAATAGTAAAATGCTTTATTACAATTGCTTTTAAATCATTTGCATGTTCACATTTTTCAAATTTGAAATCTACATTTTTATTTAAGTAATACATTACAATATTTAAAAAGTTTCTTTTTGTGTAAAACTTTGTAATTAATAACTTGAGAATATTATAAATTTGAGCTATTGCCGCAATAAAATTAGGCGTGCAATATCTTAGTTTGTTCGGTACACTATCCCTAAATTCCTTTGCTATGCAAAGATCATGCCACCGACTGTTTTTTTCTGTACAAAGTACATTATTTTTACAAATAGCACAGCTATTCAAATATTGCATTTTTTTTATATGAAACCGCTTACATATCCAACACTTATTGTGTCGATATATGTAAGTGGCATTTCAGATGTGTCGATATCTACGAGAACAGCATCAAGGTCTTGAGATGTGTACTCTGAGATTTGTTCAGGCACTCCTTGTGTTACAAACTGTTTTACAGAAGATATTATATTAACAGAATTATCTCTTTCGCAGTTTGCAGACAAGGAATGCCTGGTAACAAAATTATTTAATAATAATGTTTTATAAAACTGTTTAAAATTGTGTACGGTTGGATTTGTATTTCGACCCCCATGTTGCCTTAATTAACCAAAAAAATTTTCTATAGGGTCCTGATTAATAAATCTTGGTTTAAAAAAAGAAACATCATTTGCTTTAAGAATTTTAAAAAGTTCTTCCATTCCTGCAAGACTACAAATCCAATTCTTAAGAGATGGAGGACTTACTCTTTCATTTGTCTTTGGATTTATAAAATACATATTTTTTAGCGCTTTCCTGCTATTTCTCCAGAATAAAATATGTCCAGATGACGAGGAAACTGCATATTTTAGTTCTTTTCCATCGATAGAAAATAATGTGTTTCCATTGACACTGTCAAATAATTTGTCGAAAAATATCAATAGTTCTGCTGTTTCGGTTGCAGACTTTTCCAAACCAGAATCTACAAAGAATGTACATTATTTTTCATCACTCGATATATTACTAGTACCTACCTCTTAAGGATGATAACAACTGCATCACAGATGCCACAAAATGGCTAAAAATTTGAGCAGCATATGACACCTTCATTTTCTTTAACTTCTCCGGGATTACATGGCTATCAGTAAGTCTTGGTAATAATCTTAAATTTCCAGAAGCGTTATCAATTTTATAAACAGAAATGATATGATCCCACTTGGCAGTATATGATTTACCATTTTTGTTCCACACTAGATGTTTACCTAATAAATTATTTCTTATCCCTTTCAAAAGATGAGGCGAATCATATATATGTACAATATTTTGTCCATTAATTTTAAATATTTTTACATCTTCCGAATAATTATTCGCTGTAGCATTGTGTTTCGTCAGATAATTTATTGCCGCACAGTTTGTAGCACCTTGGTCACAAACAGTTGCTAACATTTTGAGTCCGGATTGTTGACACTGACTTATAATTACCTTTAGCAATCGTACCAAATCCATAGTTTTGGTAGAACTACTACAAAACGTATAAACAATTGGTTGTTTCCACGATTTGGTAATCCCCTTGACCATAAATACAAGGACATGGTCTGCTAAATTCCCGGTCATCTCATCATCACCTGTGTCTTCGAACCCTTCAAACTGGGAACTATGGACGTTTAAATGTACGTGAGGCTCCAGTGCCATCTCATCAAATATTAATGTACATAATCTATCCCTAGGTTTTAGTAACATAACATTTGTCCTTAAATTATCAAAAATTGGTTCATTTATATCAGCAGTGATAGGTATGCGACTTAATAATGAAGATAAAAGTTTTTCGGGATGGAAGATAAAACATCTTATCCATTGTTCTATATGCCCTACCACTTTGTTTCTGCAAAATTAAGCCCAATACTTTTTCATCCAAAGTGTATCTTCTGCCATGAGATTTTCTAGTGCTCTGGTTTATCTGACTTCGAACAAATGTTTCAGCAGAATATACCATTGGAGAAGTCACATAATCAAGCATTTCATCTTTACTATATTGTTCATATAGACGTCGCTTGTTCAATCTTGACCTACGGCTCTTTAGAGTTTTCAATGTTTTGGACAAAGTTGTTGCCCTTTTATATAATTTTCGGGCTTTCAGGGTTAAGTGTATTTCTCTCGTAACACCAACTTCTTTTAAAAATGCAGAACTTTTACCTGGAACACAGACACCTGATGATTACTGTATCATGTACTATTTCTGATAACTTACTTGTAGTAGCATCTTCTGCATGCTTGAAATGTATTGGCGTAAATAATATATTTTCCCTTGTCTCCTCGCTTATAGATTGTTTATCCATACAATAAGACGTTGAAGGCATTTCTTCAGGAACTTCTTTTGAAATTGGATGGGTAGTAACTTGTTCATGAATTGCTTCCACGATCACCTGTTGTGGTTCTAAAAATGTATAAAAACGTTATTGTGGGAGACTATATTAATGATATTTAAAATATACCTTCATCCACAACTGCGGCAGCTGCAACTGAAGGTAAATTCAGTACAGGGTAAGCATCTTTTTTCAAGTACATATTCGTAGACCTGTCTTCAACTCTAAAATGTAAATGACACACTCTACGGGTTCTATGTAGTTGTTCTGGTGTCATTTTTAGCAGCATTTCATTCCCACAAGCCTCTAGCCATTTTTGAAATAATTCCTTATTCCTATTTGGATTTGGAAAACAGTGTCTAGTAGACTCCCTATCCCTGCATCCAGCTACAGAGCAGTATCTGGTTTTAACCATGATGGAAATCTATTTAAAAAATTAAAACTGTATTTAAAATTATTTAGAACATTTATTATCGAACATCAACATTTCATCAATTTTAATTTAAAATTAGATTTCATAGATTTAAATACTTAATTATAAACTACCTATATTTTCTGATGAATTCAAAGTAACAGAGATCTAAATTAAAATTAAGTTTTTGTAAAATGACGATAATACCCATGACATGCCAATTGACAGTATAAACAACAAACTGAAATATTACACATAATAATAATTATGAAAATATGTAGAAAAAGATTGCACAAATTTTATATCCTAATGAATATTGATAATGGTTTATATTATTTTATCTTTTTCACAAATGTGCGTTGTAATTATAGACTTGCACACATTAGGATGATGTAAATAAACATTGTGCCTACTGACTTACCTCATTAAAAACTAAACTAGACCGCACAGTAATACCTAAATACAATAAAAAATACAGTATCTAAAAACTAAAACTTTGTCTATAAAATATATAATGTACTTGATCACAAAAACACCACCAATATCACCAAAACTTCAAAACATATAACTCCTAACAACCAAAAATATAGATAACATTAACATAACCAAATCACGCACCATAGAGGATTCCCCCACTATGTTCCGTGAATCCTCTATTATCTATGGTTCCGTGTCCCCCACAGTGTTCTGTAAAATCTGTAATTCTGTGCGATCTGTAAAAAATATTCTACAGCGCCATCTACTGGGAACGCCGCTTAGAATAAACACAGGAACAATAGGACAATGTGAGTGCGCAGACCCTGGGTAATAGAGATTGTTGTCGGCGAAGTTTCAGGCCGTAACAGGCCCTGGCCGACGCGCGGCGACTCTTCTTGGGGCGGCTCGCGTCTCCCTGCTTCCTCTTCCACGCAAGCTTCGTTCGCCTGGAGGGCGTCGCGACGGATGCCTGCATTTGCTCCTAATTCCATATTTGTGGTGAAATCCCTGACGTCGATTCTCTTATACCTTGTAGTTTAGTATAGCGCTACCTGGCTCCCTACTATAGACGCTGGAAGAAATGTAGATCAGTGGGTAACACGGGGAAATGGAACAGTTTATGCAGATTATATAGTTTATAGCACTAATAATTAGCAGTTCAATCAATGAATACATAACACTTGTTTATCATTGAAAAAGTTCAGCGAAGTAAAGTTTATTAAAACTAAATGTAATTTAGCACCTGCTAATTTAATTTGGTTATTCAAACAACGCTATTTAATTTAATTTTAAGTTAGTATTTAAATTCACTTTAATTCAGAATAAAAGTTTTAATCCAAGTTAACTTTAGGTTAATCTAGTATTTAATAAAGTCAAAACACTACAAGAGTTAATGTATTTCTAGCTTGAAGAGCTAATTCGTCGGTCGCACTGTCTGTAGTCTTTCACTTCTGGTTAATTAATTACTAATTTTAGTCCAACACTTGATTAATAATGAGTGAGACACCTTAGAAAGTTCAGTCGGAGTAGTAGATCAGTCACTTACCGGGTTTTTACTTTTCCAGGTTTCCCGGTGGTCTCGAAGATCTCGATGCATTTTATTTTAATTAAAACATAAGGTAAGTATTTATTTCAAATGTCAGAGTTTGTTTAGGGTTTACGAATTTCTTTATATATTAATTTTTTTTGTTCCAGAGCTCGAGGTCCCTTGTATATCCTGCCGTTCAACTGCGGTACCAGGATTACTCTGACGAGGAGGAGGAAAATGGTAAGGAAAAAGATAATTTGTTTAACACTCGTGTATTCCCTATTCTGAACAATACTGACTAACTAGAAAAACTACCCGCACTTATGGATGAATTCTTTAAAGTAACAAAGTAAGTAAATAACAAAATGATCGTGACTGAAACTCTCACTAACGTGGCTGAGGTCTAAGTGCTGGCGATTGAACGCTGCGCCTTCTTTTATGTGGGGAATTCGGTGCATTCTGCGCTCTGATTGGCTAGGCCTATCTTGCGCACTTTAATACGCCAAATTCGCCGTAATTTGCAATTTAACCTGCATGTATCCTATATCAGATGAAAGTATACACTTTTATCTACAATTTGACGATTTCACATCGCTACATCATTAGGCTAAAAAGATATTTTTGTTTTACAGTGACAGAAGGAAGATTTTGAATATCCCTCCCACTCAAATATAAGAGGAGGGATGGCTGAGTGTCTATATATACTCGCAACATGCATCAGTTTGGTAGTTCAACCGAACATATCCTTCCAATAGTAATACTTGTAACACTGCAACAGCATCCAGCATTCAACAGCATTAAAATGCATACAGACAATGGTAAGTAGAAGAAAAGTTTTGGTTATTATAAATTCCTTGATGAATGTGTGTTTATATACACTTACATCTTGTATTTGTTTGATAGTTCAGTGCATATTCCACGACTTGTCACCCATCTAAGAATATATTGGAGTCGGACGGAAAATTGGGATGATAATTATGTGGCCCCGTCCAACAGCAATTCCACGGCTAGCCACCCATCTAACAATATATTGGAGTCGAAAAACTAAGATGATGATTATGTGACCCCGTCCAACAGCAATTCCATGACTAGCCAGCTGTCTAACAATATATTGGAGTCGGAAAACTGGGACCTGGATGAATATGTGGGGACCTACAAGCCTATTGAAGCTACAAATAATAGGATGGTTATAAGAACAAGTTACGCGGTAACAAATAAGTCGAAAGCAGAAAGAAGGCTTATAGGATGGCTGAGAGAGCCAGGTTGTATGGCCTTCTCAGCCAGCAGTACAAGAAGAAAAGTGAAATGTTGAAAAATAAATCTTAGGTTATATTTATATAATGTTATTTTAGTGTTATTTATATATAAAATATAAAAATAAAAATATATAATAAACATATATATATATATATATATATATATATATATATATATATATATATGTTAATTCGTAGGCTTCCGCGGGTGTTATATGTGGTTGTAAAATTTTTCCGGGTTCCTCTCCGCGATGAATCTGCATGGTCTTCAAAAGAACCACTTGTTTGACAACGTTTCGGTAAAATCTCATTTACCATCTTCAGGTCTTCTTACTTCTGCTTCGCGTTACTAGTAAGTAAGCCGAACGTAGTAACGCGAAGCAGAAGTAAGAAGACCTGAAGATGGTAAATGAGATTTTACCGAAACGTTGTCAAACAAATGGTTCTTTTGAAGACCATGCAGATTCATCGCGGAGAGGAACCCGGAGAAATTTTACAACCATATATATATATATATATATATATATATATATATATATATATATATATATATATATATATTGTTGTGTTTATTAATTATTATTAATTTGATTTGTGTTAATGTTATATTCGTGTTGTGAATGATATGTGTGATGTGATTTTGTTATGTATGTAAAATTTTTTTATTGGGCGCCAATGATTTATTTATTTTGTTTTGTTTTATTTAAAATGTTTATTTGTGTAGATAGTATTTATGTTATATGTTATGTGTGAAGTGTATAAGTGAATAAATATAATTTTTGTTTTAAAATTTAATATATGATTTTATTTTCCTAGTAATTTTCTTTTTCTTTTTTTTTGTCTCTCTGTACTTTATTATACCTGGCTATGTTTTATCCTCTTTTCTCAGGAGTGGATTCCAGCAGAGTAGTTAACACCATGTTTTTTTTATGTTCAAAATCTTTAAACTACCCAGTACATACAAAAAAACAATTGGTTGTAGGATAGTACATTAACATTTATTAAAGAAAACAGCAAAATGATAATTCCTCGATTAAATTCTAAGGTATTCAAAATAAGGACTATTAAAGAATATTTTTAACAGTTTAACAATTAACAAATCTGCTTTTCGTTTGTTTTTCTAGTGTTTTAAAATTATTTTCGTTTACTTACTACTTTTATGCAACCAGAAATACACACGAATGCAATGGAATTTATCTAATCTATTTATACAACTTATACTATTTCGATGTCAGTTAAGTTCTGGATTTTAACGTGTTTAATTTCTGTTTTGGTGTCTTACAACATTTAATGACTAGATTTATAAGTTTAAGCTTTTTTTAAATGAGTGAAATCTAATAGAAGGTAAGTAATTAACTGTAGTATACCGTTATTAATCGTTCAGAAGTTACTTATTGTTATTTATCAATTCGATCTAGCTAGATAACCTTGTATAACGTACGTTATTTCTTACTTTTTTTTGTAGATGATTTTTCTATTGTTGCTATCTGGAACTTCTCTTCTCTGGATGATGTTTTATTCTCTGGATGCTTTCGATCCTCCAGCCTGGATATCCTGTAGAATTCTGGACTTCCTTCTTGTCGAGATCTAGATGTGTATTTTGAGGTTACTTCCCTCTAAGAATGGATTTCTTCGACCTTTTGCACAACCCCTAGGTCTGGTCTGGTCTGGTTATGTAGATGGTTTCCACTAAATTCTTAAATTTGATATGGCTTGATGTTGTCTTGAGTTACTTTATGTTTTAATTTACTGTGAGACTGGTACGTATAATTTTTTTTTGTTTTAATTAGATTTTAATTATAAATTATGAAATTTTCGACTCTAGCAAATTCATACCTCTTCTCGCTTCACAGTTTTTTTCGTAACTAATCAACAAATTATTGTTTCTAGGTAATTTTACCTTCTAGATTATTATTAGTTTTTCTTAGGGTAATATTTTTAATTTTAATTATTCCTGTTGAAGCACTTTTCACGACACTGATTGTCTTTTGTATTCTTAGAACTATTTTTACAACTACATAACAATTTTTACTAATTTTATACTTAAATATTCTTTAATTTGTGTCTTTTTTTAGTGTCCTGTCAGAGATGCTGATATTTCCTTGAATAGCCATCTTTACGTTTGACATTTCTAATTGTCATTATGTTTTAAAATTGGAATTTTCATTTTATCTAGCTAATATTTTATTAGAATGATGTTTTAGTCTTGCGATATGCATATATGCTAAATCTTTGTTCTTTATACTTTCTTTTTATGTCATTGTCTGGTTTTTGTATTTTCTTTCTTTATATAATGTATGTTTTTGTATCGTCATGTCCAGATTTGATAGTTAAAATTTTAAATTGAATTTAATAAAATTTGTAAAATTTTGTTAATTTAATATATTACTAGTCTTCTTTCGATATGTTTATTGAAGATAATTTCAACAATAATAATTCATCTATATTTTATATCAATAATATTAACATTTCAATAATAATTCTTTGTTTTGTTGCTTAAACTGAATTTCATAGTATTCGATTCTTATGGAATTTCTGATTTATGACAATATATATATGTTTCATTGCTTCCCTTTTTTGACTTGTGTAAACATTTTAATGTCTGAACACCAATAAATGACATTTCTTTTCAAAAGATTCTTTTTTATTCCAACTTCTTTTCTATTTCTAATACAAACAAAAAATAAATAAAAAAACAACAGTGCTATGTTTGAAGTGTAATTTATTGTAATAAAATAATAATAAAAAAATGAATTATGTGCAGTAAAGTTGTAGGTACACCAGTAAAACAATAAGATGAATAATTCGGTGACAATTTATTAGCATCAAGTTACAGATTGCGAGCAAATACTACACTGCCCTGTAAGTGAAGCGTCCTAGTTTAAATAGTATTTAGTTTTCACAGTCAGCATTTCCTGTGATATATAAAAAAGATGATATTACAGGAATGCTGATATTACATTACATGTTATATTAATAATCCATACAAGGTGGAAAAATAAAATAAATGATCAAAAAGTGGTTTATACTACAGTGCTATTTACATTGTAAATATATTAAACTACGGCTGTCTTGTTGATCCACTCATTCTGATCTGATGGTAGTCCAAGCCATTTGATAAATAATTTATTACCCTTTTCTTTCAAAACTTTTTCCTCTAAATAAACATCAGAGTATTTAGTCCTCTGACGTTCGTACTCATAAAAGCATCCTTTAATAGATTGACCGTACACATCTTCTATCATATATGTTACAGGATTTGTTATATTTACTTTAACAATTTTAAAAAGTTCCGTTGAATAGTTATAGTTGTACGATGAACTCTATTATTGTATAAGTTTATAATGTTAGGAAGAATATCGAATCATTTGTAATTGCCTCTGGCCGAAAATTCTTTGTATAACCAATTCTTTAATGTTCTAATGACACGTTCCACAATAGCTGCCGTTTTTGTACTGAACGTTGAATAATGGTTTATATTATACTGTTCCATTAGGGATGAAAATTGGCGGTTATAAAATTCAGTTCCAAGATCTGTCTGTAAGTGTTTTGCAGAATAATCAGCTTCTCGAAGTATATTTTTCATTGCATTATGAACCTCTCTGGCTGTTTTATTCTTAAGTGGCCTGGCCCAAACATATTTAGAATAAAAATCAATTACTATGAGTATGTATCGATATCCTTTGTTTTCTTCAGCAAAACTTTGCATTTCTGCTAAGTCGGCTTGCCATAGGTCACCAAACCCTTTTATTTTAGTTCTTCTTGTTCGAAAATTTCGTCGAGCGGATTTATGTAATTCATTGACAATTTGTCGTTTTGTATGACTAATGAGCATATTGTATTCCTCTACAATTCAAACCTTGTAATACAATGTATATGCACATGTATGTGTCGCAATATTCACTTTTATAATGATCATTCCTGACAAGTGACACCGTCTTATGATTCAACTGGTTTTGACCATATAGATGGAAATACTAATCTACTGTTATTCGAAAACCAGGTATAACATCTACAATGAAAACTATGGTGTCATGGGGGCAAACGCATTTGAAAACGCTACTATCTTATGGATGGGGTTTAACACAGAAAAATCAAGATATTTTGGATACCACCAGTCATATTTTTAGCGGGAAATTACCTCTAAAATATCTTATGGGATTTGCCGAAGATTATACAAGAGGCATTCGCAACACCAAACAAGAGCTTACTCGATCATTTAAAAATTGCTACTTTGGAGAAGTTGACGCTGATCTAGAAATTAATAAAATCGAATGGAGGAGAAGACACATCATTCCTGAAGATAGGCAAATACTGAAGCTATTAAATCGCGTTAATAAGGGCGGGTTCATGCTAAAATTAAGATGGCCTATTGTATGTGGGATTTATATGAATTACCAACACTAACAGTTTAGAAAGACCCCGATATATCATTATCGGTTTCCAGAGTACTGATAGTTCTGATAATAGAAGCAAGGACGTTACTCAATTTATCGATGCAGATATAAGCAATATCCGAGTTTATTTAAATTCTGAAGTGTTTCCATATGGACGTTGGAATTTAGACTTTGGAAAGAAACTAGATTCTGCAGCTTACTATGATTATGAAAATTTCCAACGCAGTTTCTATGATAAAGATAATTCTGAGCCAATAATGGATATTGGAGAATTCCGAAAAAACCCACTCTTTATTATCGATTGTTCGCATCAACAAGACGCCATGAAGTCATCCACTGTAGACATAAAGCTAGAATTTGCAACTCGAAAAAATTTTCCTGAAAATACAAGAATGTATGCATTGATAATTCACGATGCTTATTTAGCTTACAATGCTTTGGATGGTTCTGTATATAGTGGATTTATGAAATCTAATGAATATCTTACGTATTCCATTAAGTTCTTAGTTGTTAGTTAACGTATTTTATTATACATGTGTAGTTTATTACTTTTGTATTAATTTTAATTTATTTATAGAATGTGTTTTTTATGAACTCTTGTAGCAAATAAAATCGACAATAAAAGTTTAAAATGAAATATTTGTTTTATTAATAATACATCACAATAAAATGAAGATAATAGTTAATACAGTACAATTTATTTATATAATATACAATTTGTAAAATAATCTTAAGTTATTGTTAATTACATAAAAGTGTATTATAATCACATATTTATTATATTATTCTAGAAATATTAAATTATACAAGTTATATGAAAAAATATAAAAGATAAAATTAAAATGATCTCTATGAGATTTGAGTGAAAGCCTCTTCATCATCATTGTCCTGGTCATCTTCAGAATCAGTAATAGATTGCTTAGTTAATTGATATTTTTGCCAAATTGCGTCAGCTAAATACTCAAACAAATGTCCTCTAACATAACCCACTAAACTGATCTTTATCATTTTTCCACAAAATTGATCCAAATTTAATAGACCTTCAGAATAATTTATACATAGTTCCCAACCATTGTTGTACATTTCGGCTTGTTCTTCGAGCCACCTGACTTTTTCTTCATCATAACAATAATCCAGATCATAATTAGTAGCGTGTAGTCGATCAAAACTCAGAGCATTTAATTCACTTCCCAATCTTTGAATAGCTGTATCGATATCGGTGGCCTCGACCCACTGTTGACGAGCGTAGTGCATTTACATTTTGTTATAGCTGTAATAAAAAGTTCTTTTTGATGCAATGCAACGAAATATGTTATTGGTTATTTGCCCATATTGTATGTTGTATTGGATACAGTTATGAAAACTAAATATATTTACTACTACTAGATATTTAAAACTAATGTAATTATTCAAGAAGTCCAAATTTTAATAGAAGTCTGCACTTAGCATCTTTAAAAAATGGCTTACTTTGACCTATGTATGTCAAAGTATATTTTGCTTGTGTAAAATTAATTTTACTTAAAGTTTCTTCTGATAAATATTCCACAACCCTCTTGGGTAAAAAGCATTTGTACTTGCGATCATTATCATCAAATAATGTGGTTAACACACACTTTCCATATCTTGAATTCATCATAGACAATGTAAAAATGAAATAGGGTCTATTTATTTCTAAAGAGGTAAACTATATTTTCAAAATCACTGTTAATGTTATTATTAATCTTATTTAAATCTTCACATGAGACAGTCATTGTTAAATACACCTTTTTTCTTTATCTAATTAGTAATAAATATAATAATTGCTCTCACTTGAAACAACTGTAATCACAACACCAATTTTACTGCGTTTGTTAACTGTAAGGTCGGTGGTTAAACTAGTATATGATTTTAGTCCAAAGACCCTTGGATTATATGGAAATGATTTTATCCCCTCCAACTTTCAAACATATACATCAAGATATTCAATGTCAAATGGCTCCTCCCATATGTGGAGGTCAAATGAATGTCAGCCACTGACGTGACCTCTCAATGTCAACCAGGTCACGAATGACGTCACCCAAGGTCGAACCAAGGTCAAAAGTGGTGGGGGGTCTCAGTTCCGGCTATAATTACCTACTCTTGTGCGACTGGACGCGCATGTGCGTCCTTATTAAAATAACTAGAAATTTTAATAATAACATTTTATTTTCAAACTCAAAACATATTAAAACAAAACTAAATATAAGAATTTAAGTTCCCATTAAAACTGCAAAGTAATATAAATTTACATAAAACTTATAAAAACAAAACATTACCTAAGTTGCCATATGATATTTGGTAAAACATGGCTGGAGGCAAAGTCCAGGAGAGTCAGGACACATTGTACAATGGTACAATGTGTCCTTACGAATATTTTCTTTGAAACAAACTGCTTTTCTTTCTACATATTTTGCCCTGTGCTATCCGTTTCACTATTTTTTGTGGGACATGAGGGGCACATCTCCTGTAGGTGTTTTATTCTTTATTTTATCTTCTGGCAGCATTTTTTCTAGCACTTCCAATCGAAAATCATAGAAAGAAATGTGTTTCTCTAATTTTTGGTTGTACAGGTGCCAAGAGTTATGAAGCATTATTTGAAAAAAATGGATAGCTACTTTTCTGTACCAGCGTAAAATTTTCCGTGTACACGGATAATATGCTATCATCTGGTCCATGCGGTCTATCCCACTCATACTTTTATTATATTCAGAGATTGGTAAAGGTTTTTCCTTTTCTCCACCCCTTTTATTTTTCACCAAGGTCATCTCGTTTCGGAACTCAGTTGATAAATAAGTGACATCGCGTTTGTCTCGCCATTTCGCCGCCATAACGCCATCCCGATACACCGCTTTTGTCTCGCCTTTTTTCAATTTTGCTGTCATAATGTCTTTGCGATTGTCTTTCCTATCAGATCGGAGAGTCCCTGTGCAGTATGTATTTAAGTCAAGTAATTGTTTCGCCAAAGTATAACTATTATAGAAGGTCAAAATCATTCACAAAAACTCTCCGTGACTCACGCTGCGTCACCTCACCAAGCTGCGTCTCATTTTGCGCCGGGCCTAAACGTAAGCCCTTGTTGTTCACGGGCTGGGTTCTATGGGAGCGGGCTGTCAATATCTACCCCTAGACTCGTTAGCTGATGGCAGGCCTCAAAACTATCAAATTTTGATTAAAAATATTCCAAAAATTTAAATCCTTTTTAAAGTCTGTTGGTGCACGCCCATGCATCAAGTAAAATTCGCCTGTCGACAGTTTCTATGTTTCATCAACTGGCTTTGAAAAAATATATCACATTGAGTTTATTTTAGTAGGCATTGAAATTTGCATATACAGGGTGTCTCGAAATCAATGCAACATAGAGCAAGAGTAAATTCCTGAGCGACAAAATAATGCGATGTAGCCAAATTTACCATAGTCAAAAGATGATGGCTAAAAAGGTAAGGCGTCAACAACTTAAAATCTTATTTTCGATATTTGTAAATATATCGAATCAAATTATTTGCATACATTTTGGAGATCGGAAGATTTTTGGGGATGAGAACTTTTTTGCAACTTAGTGTATACATCTAACTAATGAAACAATCGATTCTCCTATATTGTTTATGTGAAAAAGGTATGCATGCTCATTTCCTAGGTACTCACGCATTAGGTGTAACACGACCTTGCTAGCATGTTCTTTGCCGCCCATTTCATCAAGTTGACCTGTATATGAAGCCATGTTTAGTACCAGACCTTCAGGTTCAGTTAGGATGTAAAGCTTATGGCTTGTTGCGCCAAGGGTACTTGACAGATGTTTTAAGTAAAACGTAGATTAAAATAGAAATTTTTGTTGCACAGATTCTTAAACTGGAGTCAATTATTTTCAATCTCAGATTAACTTAAACCACCAGCTTTGGAGGTTTAAAGTGCAAGTTTAGTTACCCAAATAATTTACAACAGAATAAGTGTTCATAACAAACAGGTCGTTTTTGATATTTTGAGTACCAGATTCTGCAGTGTGTGGATTGAAATGGATTTAATTGATTTAAATATAGAATATGAAGACATTTTTGACGATGATTTAGAAATAATAGAAATAATTGAAAATAGATTTCCCAGACGTGTGAATCAGCGGAAAAATTATTTCTACCAGATGGATGACTACACTTTCTTTTAAAAGTTTCGCTTATACAAAGAAATGGTTGTAAATGTTCTTGAGCAAATAGACCATGAATTGGAGTATCCCTACAATATGTAAGTTCGTTGAAACTATAAGACAAATATCCGATTTTAACAATTGTCTACTGTACATTATTCTAGAAATAACAGTGTATCCCCAATCAACCAATTACTAATGACGCTGAGATTCTATAGTACTGGAGGACATCTGAATTCGCTAACAGATTTTGGTGGAATGGACACTTCCACAGTATCTAGAATAGTAGTTAGAGTTATGCTTTACTATGAGTTAACTACATAATTGGCGCCAACACTGGTTTTATTACAATTTTGCTTACCGACATGACCAATGTTGCCTGAAAGCAACAGACTTTTCAAACTGTCACAAAAGTGTAATTTTCAATCAATAACAAAATGTTACTATACTCGGTTATGAACCAATGTTTTCTCTTCACAATAACTAAGTCAAATCGTGAAAATCTAACAAAATTGTATATTATGATAAAATAACTCGCGTCACTGTGTCAGCTGACAGAAATGCGGAGACATCTGACATTGAAGAACGGCGAAATCGACAATTAAAATTAAACTAGCGACATCTATTGGTTGGTCCTCAAAGTACATGATATAAAGTAAGCTGTATAGTGTCCGAAATCGATAATGTAATATGTGTTGTCTGTTATAGATCCGCTATAATAACGTGTTGCTTGAGAGCAACAACAGCCTTGAAAGGGTTAACTGTTAAACAGTAATGTGCAAAAGAAAGAATAGAATTTTTTGGAAGAAGTTTAACATTCTACAAAGAATATACGCTAAAAGTTAGTTCAGACACAAGTGCTTTAATCAATTGATAATATCTTACTCGAATCACACGATTATCTAAAATTTTCATTTTTTTTACATCGTCTTTGGTAATGTCTGTGTTTTCTATCACAATATTTTGAGTATTAGCAGACATTTTCCATTGATTGACCTAAAAAAAAAACAGTAAAATGTTTAAACATTTATTAATAATAAGCTGTAAGTACTTACAAATTAGATTTCGTTCTCATTTATTATTTTTTGTGAATTGTAGGTTTTTTCGGCCATTAACTCTTCATTATGGTCAGTACTATCTATTTCCTGTACCATTATGTTTGATATTCCTCTCTGAGGTTTATTAATAGTATCTACATAATTTGTTTCCTTAACTCCCACGGCCATATGAACTATTTTATGGCATCATGATGCTTGTTGGAAAATTCCATTTTATAAATACATTTTGCTAGCAAATAACAAAATTGGTATTAAAACTTTTAAAAAGTACAAGTACTAGTTTATTATAGAACTTACCACTACCGTCACAAACAACAATTGATTCACAATATAACAGTGTTATTTGGCAATAATGCACAAGATTACATAGCACGCACAAGTGTGTTCAAAATAAAATTTTAAGGTTATGTTGTTTATTTACCAACAGTAGAGGCGTATGTGATACATTACCCAAAGCAAAGTTAATTGTTTTAAACTGAAAAAAGGCCTATGTACCACATTGGACCCGGATTTAATTTAATTGTATATAAGTTAAGTTGCAGTTGGGTCCTATACCGAAAATTGAAAGGAAAAGGAAAAAAGTATGTGATTACATAGGCCCAAGTTTTTTTAGCCTATCTATCACTTAAACCGATTAACATTTATGAAACTTAATTTTTTTAGTTATAATAGGCCCATTAAAATGGGTCTAAAATGAATATAGGTCTATATTATAGGCTAACTGGAGCAGTTAGGCCGTTTTTAAATTAATTATGTGGATATCGGGTAGGTTTATGCACTTAGGACCCTTTTCAATAGAACAGTGACGTTTTATTTAGTACAAGAGACCCATTATCCCATTTTTCGAAAATTTTCACTTAGGCCCTTTTTCGACCAAGTCACAGAAATAATCTTAGATTATATACGTGTGAAATAGAAAATCTTTTGTCTTTTAAAGTACATTAAAATAAGATTTTATTTTGAATAACTTACCGTGTAGCTGACACCAGTCTTTAATTTCGTAGCAATGCCTTCCTACATACAGTCGAGAGACGTAAATATTTAATTTCATATTCATGACATATTTATTTTTGCCGATCCTTGAATTTTAAGCATGTGTTTACGATCATATTTCTTGATTGATCGAATTCCTGAAATTGTAAAGTTTTGTAAAGTAAATTGTAAAAAAAATATCGTACCGTATAGTAGAGGGATGCCAACCATTCCAAAATACAGTTTTATCTCAGAATCAATATAATGGACATGAAAAAGGGAAGAGAGCTAGATCTGAATATTTCCTACACTTATCACTTCGAATGTAATCAAAATATATTTTTTCTACATTCTGACCAACACCATCCTTACACCTTGATGAACTCCTATGTCTAACAAAGTCTACATTTTCAAACTTTTTTCTGTACCAAGCCATGCATCAAATTCTATAAAAATACATTTTTACAATACAACAATATACCCAACTTCGTAAGATGTAAAAGTAATTTCGTTTGCCTTGAAACAATTGAAGTCATGTTTAGCTCTCAAGTGATGATGAAATTCATACTTCTCTTGAAATACACTTCACAGCCCTCAAGGCATTTAAATGGGGTGATAGTTTGTTCATATTGTATCACATTTCGTTCAGAAATACTATGCACTTCACTAGTGTGACGATTCAAACTTCCTTGAGTAGAGAAAACCCTTTCACATTAAAAACTAAACACGGGCATCTTCAAGGGCAAAACAAACAAGAAGCAACGAAAAATTTATATAAAACAAGTGATCGCAGATAAGTTTACCAACAAAAATAAGAAAAATAACATAACCTCAATATAGAAATGTCAGAAACCACAGAGTATGAATCAGAAACCAACAATCTGGCAACGTCGGTACACGATGCTGTCTGTAGGTGCTCCTTACTTAACTCCTTCCATAGACCAATATTTCCACCTCTACAGTCACTAACACATGCCACAACGTTGTACGAAATACTGTGTAATTCACTAATAATATTGCATAGTGTATCTAGGAACTTTTTTCATCAAAAGCTATATAAACTGGTTGTTTCCATTTCGAAAAAAGTTCTCGAGCTTGCACAACCTGAAGTTGGCTATGTGGTCCAAGCACTTGGCCTCTGACTACGTCATATTCTTCCACTGACTTAATTTTCGTAGGTAAAAAATGTTTTACTATAATAGCACAAAGTAAATGCTACCGAAATTTGCTCGTGTCTAACGAACAACTTTTTGTTTCTTTAAAAGTAATGAAATTTGATTTTTTGTAGACACCTTATTTAAAAGCTGCCTTAACTGATTTAATACTCTTATTAATGGACTGATCATACGATTTTACCTTGTCATTGTAATATTTAACGATGCTATTCAAAGCTTTTATTTCTTTACTGGAATAAGACTTAAATTGATTATACTTCACTAATAAATCTTCAGACTTTGGCTTATAACTGTCTGGGGTAAATGAAGTGCTTGGCTTCTCTGATATTTCCATGTAAGATGAAGGCACAGGGGGGGGGTCTATTCTTGAGGCTGTTCGAAAGCGCTTGTATGTGAACGTATTCGAAGGTTATGCGATGATCAAATATTCGAATGACAATGCAATTCCATATTCTCGAGGACCCTTCGAATAACTCAGTTGAAAAGGTATCAGTAAACGTTTGGCAACATCGCATTCGAACGAATTTTGACATGATTATGTCATTTTTTGGATGTAATTTTGTCAATCACCTATTTGTTATTGCTCGCGTATAGTTTAGTTTTTTAAATTATAATTTATGGAAGGTAAATATATTTAATTATTCTCTAGTTTCAAATGATATGGTTTTCATTTATTTATTTCGATTTAGGAAAAAAAGGAAGGTACTAAAAAAGGATGCAATCCTTCACAAGACCAGAAAAAAACTTGTAGAATATACCAAAAATTGACTAAATATGATAAGTGGAAATTTTAGTAATGAAAGATGCAGAACGAGAATGGGAAAATCTTTCCAGTACTTTGAATAGCATACCAGGAACAAATAAAAGCTGGAAACAATGGATAAAGGTAGTTGTAACTATTTTAATCATTTAATTACCTTCTTATACTTGTTTTTAATATTAGACGTGGCAAGATATGCGATCTTGAACAAAAATTAAATGTAGTAAAAATAGAAACAATATGTTACGAACTGGTGGAGGGTCTTACGAAGTATTTAAACAATTTTGTTTGGTATATTTTATTACGGAAATATACTTCAAACTTCAAATCATTTGCAATACGTTAGGTGTATGCATAAGACATATATATTTCTTTATCTTAATATTAATTAAATCGTATTCAATTTGCTGTAATATACTATTCTTATTAGACATTGCAAATACCTACTACTTATGTATCAATAAATTGACAAAATTATTTTTAATTTGTAGATCGGAAAACGGCAGAAAATAACCTTGAAAATGAAGAACCGCTAGGTGCAGTTCCAATCGAAACACCAAAAGTAGGGCACAGAAAAGTTCATAAAAGAACACCTACATTTTCTAAAAATGTATTGTCTGTAACATAATCATACCAAAAACATTTAGAAAGAAAAAATGATATAAAAGAAAAATATTATCAAGAAAAGATAACATTACTTAAACAACTTGTTGCTGCAAATCAAAGAAGCACAATTGCTCAAGGAATTGAAAATCTTTAAACATATTCTACTCACCTAATTACCCAAATTAACTTTTATGAAGTTCTATCCTAAATTTTTTTATGAAATTTTTTAAAAATATTGTTAAAGATACCTGCTTGAGATCTATAACCATTCATATCAAAAAAAATATAGGAATTTTAGGAATACAATCTGAAAAGTTCAGTGGTGTAAAAATATATATTTGTCATCTCCCAGAAAATCTCTCTCCAGACTTGGATTTTTAATTAATTTATTTGTAACAAAGAAATTCCTATAATTTTGTAGATTCCAAAAAAATGTTTCAAAAATTACCCATTTTTTAAATAATGTATGTCACCAACTCAACTTTCATTGGATATTTGGTGTATGTGATATATTTCAAAATATTAATATTCTGTTTTTTTACTTAAAACTCATCAAGGATTTCATATTAATTTTTTCGAACCATTTGAGGGACTGTCTGTAGATTAGTTGTGTATTTAATGTACAGTTGTTATATGTAAGGTAAAAAAGTTTATGATATTAGTGTATTTATTTATTCATGTAATGCATGCAAGTACTAATTAAAAAAAATGGAATTAATCTATTCTGCATTTATGCGTCCAATATTATAATTCGCCTCATTATAGTCATCAATGCCTAAAAAATATATTTTTTAAAATTGTTTTAGATAAATTCTAACAAAATTTATTAATAATTATAGTTATATCTACAAGACAAATATTGAAATAAAACCCTTTCTCAGAATTAAAAAAATTAAGAATTATTCTTTTTTAAAGAAAATGTGATTTGTTACATACCAAAATATAAATTATCTTCATTTTCCTCATTCTTTGATTCCGGAATTTGATATTCAATACATACATTATGCAATACTGTACAATCATTTATAATTCTACAAGCAACATCTGGTACACGATGTTTTAATAGGCACCTAAAACGCATATTCAGCAATGCATTACATCTTTCTATCAAACATCTTGTTCGCTTATGTGCTGTGTTATATCGATGTTCTGGGGAATTTGGAATTGGTTCTCCTTCTAAGGGAGTCAATAACCATGAACGCAGTGGGTACCCAGAGCCCAGATTTTTAAGTTACATTTTTATTTATTTGGGTATTTCCGCAACCATAAAAAGAAGTACAAAAATAAATATTTAGACATTAGTAATAAATAGTAACCAGTGTGACCTGCTCTCTGTAACTGCCGCAGTGTGTTTTGCAGTTGTGAATTGTTCCAAATGAAGACATGATTGGAACTATCTGGATATCTAGCATTTACATTTTTATATCACTATCACAAACCTAAAATTGACATAATGAGGTCATATTTTGTTTATTGAGGAATTACAAAATTTACAAGTTGCACATTTATTGAGTGATTCCCTTTTAGATTCACATAAACATGCTCTGGGTAATCTGGATCATGATTGTTTGAAGGAAAAATTGCCACATGGGTGTGGTCTAACCACCAATAACTCCGGCAAAATTATGTTCTTCAAAAAATCTGCAAATTCTATTCATTAATTATAGGTATATGAGAGGACGTGATGTCTAATAAATAGACAGATAATATGGTTACATTTTTTGTTTTTATTAAGACTATAATAATGTACCTCCTTCGGATTGTATTTATTTCCTCAAAGTTATTGGGAAATTGTATCCATCTGGTAAATAAATTAAGGTGATTTAAATGCTGCTGTTACTTGCTTTATACTTCGACTTATAGTCGCTTGAGATACATTCAAATTAACATTACAACGAATATCTAATATGAGCCATTAGCAAAAAATGCTATTAACACATGCAATAGAACATATTTACCTAATTAATTTAATATAATTTTAACGTGCTTACTCTTAACCCTTTCGCGCCCAAATTGATATTCTTTGTTCACAGCATTATACCAGATTTGATGAAAAACTGGTTACTCTTTAATTAGTAATTAAAAATTTATATGTAATAAACTCAAATATGTTTTATTTATTGAATGCCAGCATAGCTAATGTATGCTAATACATTTATTTTCACTAATTGTGAAGCAAGTCAATGACAGGGCTGAAGATATAATAAAGACAGTGGCGGAGGTCTACAGAGAAATATTTATTTCGAACTAAAAAATACAAAATATGTCATATCAATCATAACCATGAAATATGTCGAAATGAGCCTTGGAACATAGATAGATAGGGCCATTTGGGCATTGCCCACATAAATTGCTTGTGTATGATTTCTTCTTCGCAGTTTGGTAACATACTCTACATTTTCCTCTTTTGCGGCGGTGCCCAGTTTCTTTGACATTACACCCAAAAATGTGTCTATTTTTAGCCGGGTGATCTCCGCTAGATACTCTTCTGGGAGCACAACGTTCTTTGTAATTTTCTTTTATTTTCTTGTATCCAGGTGAATATTTAGCCAAAAGACGATCAATTAGTATTTTTGTAAACCCGAGCACAGTTTTCTCCTTTCCTCCAGCATTTGTATAAAGAACTTTAGAATTCAACACCATGCGCTGTATTATATGAAAACCAATTTTTTTAAACCAAGTGTAGCTTTTTCGAGTACAATCATAGGGTTCAATATCCTGATCAATCGCATCCACTCCTCCCATATTTAGATTGTAATGTTCAATAATATTTGGCTTTAAAATAGGTACATTTCTAGATATAGATGGCTGGAAACGATTTTTTTCTATATAACCGGCTTTATGCTTAGTAGTCAGTAAATGAACATCTCTCTTATCCTTATATCTAGCAATCAGAACATCACCTTTTCTGATAAAACATGTTTGAAAGGTTTCCAAATGAGTCTCTGTTAGCTCCTTAGGTACACCTCTATTCACTCGAATAGTTCCAGTGACATATGTATTTTTTGTTAGTAGAAACTCTGCTAGTCTCAAAGACGTGTACCAGTTATCAATTATTATTTCTCTCCCTTGCTCTAATAAATCTTGCAGTAGGAATACCACAATTCTCTCAGACATAGATAGAACATGTGATCCTGGAATGTGATCAACATTGAATGTGTCTTTTCCAAAGTACATGACGAAGTTATACGTGTACCCACGTAAATCTGGACTACTGGGACATGCGCAAAACATTTTCATTCCAAAACGTGAACGCTTAGTTTTTATAAACTGTTTGAAATGGATTCTACCTTTGTATAAAACTAAACATTCATCGACAGCAATTATTTCTCCCGGGTCTACTAGATTTTTGCAATTTTCTTTCACATACGCAAAAAACATTCCTAAACGAGTAATAGGTTTACCTGGAATGAACGCACGTGGATCACTAAATCTCAAGAATTTTAAAATCGCACAAAATCTGTTTCTACTCATTACTTCAGCGCAAAATATATTTGGCCCTCTAAACAAGAAGTCATGACTCCAGTAGTCGTGTATTGTAGGATAATGAATAAGTCCCATATATAAATGTAGAGCCAAAAATGTGTACATTTCAGGAACAGTAACATCTTTCCATATAATGTCATACACTTTCTGAGTGCCATTCTCTACCAGGTACTTTCCTGCACGTTCGTTTGTCCAATTACAAAGACACTGGACAATATTCTTAGACATGAATGCTAGGAAACAATCCTCAGCACGCTTCATGTCCTCCAACTCAACAGCGGGATGAATGCCTTCAAACATACTTGAAAATGGCACTATCACTGAAGCTCTGTCATCCTAAAATAAAAAAAAAACATTAATATTTAATGACAAAAATAGTAATAAGAGAAATTACAGAAAACGGATCTGCTACGACAGTGAAATCACCCATAGTTACCGGTACATCTACTTCATTGTCAGTGTCCGAAGCACTGGACCAACTATCGTCTTCTTCCTCATCGGAATGATCGGGTAAATATTCGGATTCAGAATCTTCATATGGTTCTTCATTATCGCTGTTATCATTCATTTTTACACACAAAAGAACGTACAACAGCACCCTTTCCTTGCAGCGAAATGACTAACGTACAATACAAATACTTACGGAGATGTAGAGTTGACCTTGAAAGAACCAATCAAAACTTACGACCCCCACCATAATTTCTTGAGAAACTGATAACCCACGCATAAAACAATGTTCACAAAATTATACCAGCCTTACAAATGTCTTATAGTAATGCTAAACTATTGGGTGCCATATGTGGCACCCTGGTCTGGCAACGCATAGTCGGTTGGTTGCCATATGTGGCAACCTGGACCTGAAAGGGTTAAGGAGACATCAATATCCGTAGATCTTCTTGTACGTGTCATATAAGGCTCCAGTTCGGTTATTAAAAACTGACACAGTTCCTTTGACAGGTGAAATAATGCTCGAAAGAGTGTTGTTGCACTTCTAACAAATTAATGTTTTCATTTTGCACTTCTAAATTTTCCAACAAATACAAATAAGCAATTTCGTCCATTTTCTTGAATGCTTGAAAATGCTCTTCAATAATTTATTAAAAAAAAATTTAATTAAATAACCAATACTTACAATACAATCCTACACAGAATAATTATTTAAAAATTAAAAATAACAAAACAATGAAAGTAAAGAAGACAAACTTTCGTGTAAATTCTACTTACTCGATCGGTGTAAATCATTCGAATTTATTAGCATGCGTATAGAATATATTCGATTCGAAAGGACTCGAGAATATGGATTTTCAAATTTCATTCGAATTACGTCAGTATTCGACTGACCTTCGCTAATCGAGGGCTCGAGAATCAAGCCTCAGTTGTACTTGGGACATCGACAAACTGGGAAGGCTCTAGATTGCTAAGATTTGTTTTTTTAAGCAAAGATTCCATCAAATCTTTGTTTCTTTTTTTCTCGGCTGTTTTGGTACGGGGTTAGTATCTTGAACTGACTTCTTCAAGGATTCTTCACAACTAACATTTTGGTTTAACACCTACAATCTGTACATCTACAGAAAGCTACATTTTTTGCGATTTCCTGGTGTAGGAGCTATCTCGCCAGCTAGTGCCGTTTTGTCATAAAACCGAAAAAACCTATGCCACTCCCCCCTTTAGATTCACCTATAATTATTACTTTATCTGGGTGACGTGAAGGTCTGGGTTGGAGACGGTCGTTGGCTTGGAGAGGTCCTCTCTTTATGGCGGCACAAGTGATACAGTACTTTACATGAGTGCTCACTTGTCTCTTTATGGCGTACCAATAGCCGAGCTATGGAACGGATGGTTTCGTCCCTGTCTGGATGTCCAACGGTTTCTGCATCGTGGTAAGTACGAATAATCTTCCACCAATAATCTATAGGTACTTCCAACATCTTTTCTTCTTCGTCCTTGTGTCAGATTAGATCGGTTTCTACCACATACTCATCCCTTACAGTTTTCTGCCATTTTACTTGGGCCAGTTCATCACCGGTTTGTAACCGATGCCACCATTGTCGAGTAGTTTGGTACTCTGGGCTACTTTTCTGGGCCTCTACAATCTGATCATATAACGGTTGATTCTCAATTTCTACATTGGTCACCGTTAAAGGTTGAAATAACTCTAGGTCAGGGTTTGCCTCATATTCTCTTCCGGGAATTTCCTCGGGTTCATACGTAGTTTAGGAGGTTTAGGAGGTATGGTCGGTACCGGGAGGTTCTGCTCCGGTAGAAGGGGTCTATTTCGTCAGCTACTTCATTCGAACTTGGGTTTCTGAATAAGTAATCTGGGAACAAGTTGGCCTTTCCAGGGAAGTGCTCCTGAATTAATATCTTGAAGCGTCAACGCATATCTTGTGAGTTTCGCCCTATCATCTTTATATTGCTAGAGCCAGGTGAGTGCTTTGCTGTCTGTTCTGAGTAAAAACGGTATATTATCCAGGAGCGCCTTATATTTTCTGCACACCCACACGACCGCTAACACTTCTTGTTCATTGCAGTGATACTTCCTTTCTGCGGCGTTGAATTTGGCACTGGCACATGAAATTACACGGCGTTCTCCGTTGGCTGGCTCTTGGTACAAAACAGCACCCATTCTTAGATTGATGGCATCTGTCTAGTACTACTTCCAATTCCGGGTCGGGTCTACTCCGTGTTAATGATTGGGATAAAGCCTATTTTACTGCGTTAAAAGCTAGTTCTTCTTGAGCCCCCAACTAAATCCTTTGTTTCCCACTAGATTGGATAAGCGCGCGGTCGAGGCGGCTTGTATTCACGCAGCAGTTCCAAGAAACTTTTGTACGTCCTTATTTTTTTTCAGAAGAGCAAACCCTTGCACTTGGAGTATGTGCTCTTCCTGAGGTTCATTTTGATTGTGAGTGTCCTTGTGTCTCAAATAATTTAAGTTATCCACTCCGATCTTACATTTTTTAGTGAACATTTTAATTCGTGTTTTTGTAGTCTTTCTAACATCAGCTTGAGGTGCTCTTCATGGTCGTCATGGTTGTCCAAATAGATAATAATATCATCAAGATATACATACACAAACTTCCCCACATATCCTGACAATACCTCCATCATCATCTTCTGGAAAGTGGATGAAGCTCCCTTCAATCCAAACGGCATGACCAGGAACTCGTAAGAGGCTCCATCCGGAGTCGAAAAAGTTGTATACTGTATACTATGTTCTTCCATCGGGACCTGCCAGTATCCACTTTTTAAGTCAAATGAACTGAACATCTTGGCCGGCCCGAGCTCTCGAAAAATGTTGCGGATTTAGGGAAGCTGGGCTACTTCGTCCTCAGTACTACTATTCAACTGGCGATAGTCTACACAAAACCGTTTAGATCCGTCGGGCTTGGCTGCCACTACTATAGAGGAGCTATACCGCGAGTGGCTTCGCCTTATGACGCCTGCTTCTAGCATCTTGGTTACTTCTTCCTGTATAATTTCCTGTTCTGTTTGGAGTACTGGTACCTCCCAATACGGAACGGCAGGTCGGTTTTTACTCTAATCTTGTCCTTTAGTCTTGGCCAGTTTAGTCTTGCGTTATCTCAGTTCCTCTACAAACACACTGGCAAATTTATTCAATATTTTGTGATAATGATCATTGTGCTGAAGGTCCACATTTTCTTCATTCAATGTAATGGGGGGCACCCTTCTCACTTCGTTCATTTCCGGTTGTCAGTACTTGACGATGTTCTCTTCCGAAGTACAGTCCTTTCTGTGGTAAATCTGTTACGTTCCTGGTCCAACCAGTTCATACCCAATATCCATTTTTCATTGAATTGTCTTATTTCCACTGACATCCACTGCAATGTATCAAGCATCAAATAACTATGTGTGTACCTGTTACAACGTAATATAATTCTCATCCCACGGTTCAATAGTCTATGATATTAATGAAATAATTGTCTTTCTCGCGAACAAATAGTCTAATAAGATTTTACACTCTGTATAATACGCGGTTTGTGTTTGAAAAGTTAAACAGTTCACTACAACCAATATGTCTATATATTCATACCAATCGACTGTCTTTAGTATTTACTTAATAAAGTAATGGTTACTTTCAATAGGGTTGTTGACCATAATAACAAACCACACAAATTGTTGTTGACACAAACATTTTATGTAAAAAACCTGCTTGTATAGTAAAATTTTAAATATATGACACATTAGTGGTAGAAATCATTTATAAGTTTTTGCGTTACTTAAAAACTAGTCTGACGTCACAAGGGGCAATTAAACGAGAAGCTAGTAGCAATCCTACTGCATAATTTTGAAGAAGAAGAGGAATATTTCAAAATTGTCTGTGAAGCTCTGTTTTCTAAACAAAAGTGACAGCCACTGACAGCAGAGGCTATCAATTAAGAGTGTATATGTAATAGTTATTATTAATTTCCTGATTGTAATGGATTCGACAAAATTCAAGTGGTGTTTTGTTCTTCATTGTGCGAACAACAGTAGGAATGCACCAAATAAAATTTGTATAAGTGTACCTGCAAATGAGAGTCGTAAAACTCTCTATAAGCTCCTTAAAAAGCAGTTGATTGTTGGGATATTTTGTAACTTTTTGCTGAACAAAACTCATCGACAACAACAAATTTTGTTGTAGTCTATACCTGCCATGCGAGGTTTCTGCCAGTAAGAAGTAATTTCTGTGGGGGCAGAGTCTTCGCTTCTTCGATGAACCCACATTAGAAAAGCCAAAGCATGTTTACATCCACCTGTAATTATAAAATTGTAAAAATTTAGATATTATCAGCAATAAAAAAATTACCTGCAGCTGCAGCACAATCGTGGTATTTAATGTCAATAACCTTGTCTTCTCCTTCATCAACCTCAAGAGTAACAGAATAAGCTTTTCTACGTACTTTGTGTTCTGGGCAAATTTTTCCTTTAACTACACATATTGGGTCTTCCCTTTTCACCTGCACATAGCCAATTGTATTATCTCCATAAGACTCCCGAACTGCACTATAATTTTACATAAATAAATAGGTATTTTATATAAACACCAATAAAATCATTTATGAAATATGTTGACCCTTACCTGACATCTTTTGCACCCCTCATTTCTCCAATATTAAAACGGTCGTCTCTTTTCAAAATTTCGCTGACCATAAAAATATCAATTTTTGGTAAATTTTTCAGTTTTCACAAATCCTGTTTCACACATTTGCTTTAATACTAAGGTTATTAAGTAATAATAATAATTTTACTTAAATGTTCAAAATAAAGCAATTTTAAATAATTATTTTAAAACTGTTCTGATGTATTTTTCAATCTTCAATTGTGCATGCACACTAGTTACTACGTCTAGATTTATATTATACATTTTTTGAAATTTGATCAACAACCCTATTACGCAGTTCAAAAGTTCCTTTCAACTAAACACAGTCTCTGGACATGAGGGGGTACTAACTTGACTTACTGGGCATCGGTCACTAGAAGTTTTGTCCGTTCATCTCCAGGGCGCTTTATTTAATTGAAACGCTAGGAATAGTTTTATTATTGTAAGGAGCCAGTATAGAGTAACTGTTAAAGTATTTATTTGTCTTTTTATTTTTTATATATTCGATTACCTTCAGGTCGCCGTCAGATATGCCACCCGGCCGTTCATCGGATCAAGTTATTCTGATCGACACTGGTAGTGTTGGGTAGTTCGCGAACGAACGAATTAAAAAGAACGATTCTCTTTAGTGAACTAAACGAACTAGTTCGTTATTCTCAAACAAAGTAGTTCGCGCTACTTGATACCCTACGTACGTAACACATATCGATTGGTATTACTTTCGGACGGCCACGGATCTCGGACCAGCTGTGAACTGGATGCAATATTTACAACGCAACAGACTTGGATGACAAAATAGTTCGTGAACTATTATGTATCATGATAGTTCGGTCAGAGAAAGGAACTAGTTTAAATCGAAGCGCCATTATTGTTAAAGGACAAAGGCACCTGCGACGGCGGAAACATATTTACACGAAAAGTTAATTCGTGATCTATCTTAAGGAAATAAATAATCCTGACGCACACACACACATTGACACTGTATGTGCAAGCAACAAGAACTATATAAAAGGGACATGTAAAAAATGATAGGTACTTTATTTAAATAAAAATATAAATATATGAAATGAACAAAATATTTAAAAACTTAATTAATATTACTAGGTAGAGCTATATATATGACATAGTATTTTATTTAACCAAAACTTAAACATTGTTCTTGGTTAGAGATATCACATTTAAATAGTTAACAAACATTTAAAGATTATGATTCAAGAACATACTTTCTGTAATTTTATTAGAACTTAAACGATTTCTTCGGTATGTTAAAACTTGTCCGGTTTTAGAAAATATACGTTCGCATGGCACTGAAGTTGCCGTAATGCACAACCGGTTTTCCACAATAGTAATAATACGTGGATATATTTTCCCTTTCTGCTCACCATTTTAAAGGGTCCTCTGTACGAGGCAATCTTGTCTCATTTAGATATTTATCTAATTCGATAATCCCTGCAACTATAGGTTTCCCTACCGCTCTCATGTTTTCTAACTCCCTATCAAAGTCCTCCCAAAGAGAATTTTGCGATTTACTGTTCTGTGTTGTTGATGTAGATGATATTTGTTGTTCATCACTTTCTTTACTTAATTTAACTGGACATATCTTTTTCTTTAAATTTTTCTCTGCTATTTTATATTTTCGTTCATCATAAAAACCATATTTTTTTAAACTGGGATCTAAAATTGTAGATTGCGCAGTTAATTCGTTGTCCTATATAGTTTTAAAACCTATTTCACTTTGCTGTATAAAAATATCGATCCGTGTTATTTCATCAGAAAAATTTATATTTGTTAAACTATTTATTTGTTTGTCATAATTTTGACTAATGGAATCAATTTTGATATTATTTTTTTCTCTGCACTAACTTCATTAGTAATGTCAAGGAATACTTTAAGTGTCTCAATTGAATTTTCAATTATCAGCTAGTCATATGATGTTGAAGATGTCGCCAAATCACTACGTAAAATAGCTAAAGCAGAAATAATAACTTAACTTTCTAACATGATGTAGCTCGAATCCATCTAGCCGTGATGTCCTGTTTGAGTTTTAATTGAGGTAAATTCATCTGCTCCTGAACAATTTTGAGTGTAGCGAGCGCATGTGAACTTCTAAAATATTCGACTATACTTCTTACTTTGCTGATAGTTACTGTTAATTCTTTTAATCCGTGTTGAACAATAAGATTTAAGGATGCGCAAAGCAAGATAAATGTCGCCAGTTACAAAGGCGTATATCAGCTAACAACAATATTATTTTGCAACTTCCTTAAAAAAAATTGAAATATTTTCTGCTGTATGTTTCTCAGGAGGTAACGTACATTCTAATAATAAAGATTTAAGCTCAAGATTTTTACTTAAAAAATGTGCTGTAACCGCAGAGAAACTCATTATTTACTGACGTCCACGAATCAGTCGTTAAACATACGGCTTCCACATCATTCCATGGACATTTACGTTTTAACTTTTTCTAAGTTAGAAAGATGTATTTGTGGAATTAAACTGTTTGAAATAGATTTTCTGGAAAGTAGCAAATATCTTGCAAATATAATTGTTCTGAATTTGGTATCGTCTACTACTGCAAAGGGATGGTATTCTTTTACTATCATTCTTATTAGCTGCATATCTAAAGTTCTTGATTTTAAGGAAGATACTGATCTGTTTACAAATTCTTGTAAATTACTTGTAGCACTTGTGTGAGGGGGGTTTCGTTTTCTTGGAGTTTTGGGTCATTTAATTTCTCGTTATTAGATTGAACTGTATCTCTCTCGCTATTTTAAATATCAAGAGTAGGATGTTTCGTGCCGATATGCCTTCTTAAATTGTCCAGCGAACCGCTAGAAATACTTATGTATTGCCTGCAATATTTACACTTTTTGCATCTTGTTTGTCAAAATGATCCCAAACAATACTTCTTTTACGACGGCCGCTAGACATTTTTAAAAACTTGTAGTAAACATGACGATTGTAAATTTTTTAAATTATAATCTATAAACTGCTAGAATATTGGAATAAAGATAATCAATGCAATAAATAATAATAAGTGATTATTTTTTAATTGAGGCTATTGATAGCGTTGTCTCCTGAATTTTGACGAAAAATAAAAGTAAAAATGTGTGGGCAAGTTATGATACTTCATATGAATAAAAAACAACTTATTTATTTTGAGTTAATAGATACAAAAATATTGTAACAACATAAGTAAACGAAAAATAAACTATCTACTAGACTAGACTAGAAACAAAATATATACCTATTAACTTTGCACTTAACATATTAAACAAAATCACAATTTTTGAGTAACATATTTTAGGTATTATAATATTATACTATTATTCAGATCGGAGTATAGCGTATAGCTCTGTCTCGTGTGACGTACTTTCGGTGTTCGATCGCAGATGCCGAACTAGTACAGCCACTTTAATAAGTCCGGGTTCACTCGGTGGAGAAGTTATGTCCAAGGTTCAGGAATATTATAAGACTCGGTATCCAGAATAAAATATTTATTTTATAAAATAAAATCCAACCTGTAAATGAATAATACTAACAATAATAATTCCCCATCCTACATAAATGAAATAAATCCTGAAATACTATCACAAAACAAACAAATAAGGCGGTAAGGAATATACGGTGCAGACGCCGAGTGTCTCGGAAAGACCCTGCTAAACACCCGGTGTCGAAGACCACGAGGACGACGTCGAGTACCGCGTAGTAACACCTGCTAAGTACTCGGAGTCGGCGGAATACGGGCAAGACCTCGAGCCTCGAGCGCCGCGGAGAGAGCCTGCTAAGCTCTGCTAGTGAAGGCGATTTCGCCGACTTTTATACAGAACGGTAGGTAGTGTCGTGTGCAAAATCGCGGGGCGCTAAGCAATTACAGTGTAAGCAAAATAAAATAGGACGCCGCCCCGTCTGCTCATTCTTTATATTGAATACCACCGGTGACCATGCTTTTGTGATCAAGTATGGACCTGAATATTTCGGTGTTGATTTAGCGGCAAATCCTCGTACAGCGCAGGATAAAACATGATCTCTCTTCCTGACTCGGTCACCTAAGCGGCAGGTCCATTCTCTGCGACGTAAGTCGTAGTGCTTTTTCTGTGAGTTAAAATCTCGTCCTAAATTAATTCGTACGAGTTCGAAGACGTCTCTCAGCTGGTTCAAACGATCGGAACATTCTCTTATACTGGCTTCATTTTCATTCACAGGCTTTTCGGTTTGGACTTCTCTGAAAATACTCTTTATCACCTCTAATTCTTATCCGAAATTGAAGTACGTCGGTGAGAATCCTGTGGACTCATGACGTGCAGTATTGATGGTTAACATAAAATCAGGCAAATATCGGTCCCATTTCCTCTGGTCATTTTCACAAAACTGGGCTATCATATTTTCTATGACGTTATTTGTTCTTTCGACGGGATTCGTCTGTGGTGTATACGGTAGAGAAAATAGTTGGCGGATTCCAAAGTCGGTTAAGAAGTGTACCCCGTCTGAAATTATTCTTCTGTTCCGCTTACTGCAGTGGAAATAGCTTTTCTTAACGGCTGGAATTCTATCCATTTAGTGACTTGTCCTGAAAAACTACTATATATCGGTTTCCAGCCGTAGAACGGGGTAAAGGGCCAATTAAATCGGTGCTAATCTAGTTCACTCGTTCACCGGAAACTGTAGGTACAATCGGATGGACATCGGCGATCGATGTCAGTCAGTGTTGTGCACGTAGAGGAACGAATGAAACAAGTGAACTGAACAGCGAATGGTGAACGGTGAACGAAAAAAAAATAGCCTCACGTGACAGTCACGTACGGGTGGACATCGAGCAAGGCAATGATTCTAGATGACGTGTTTTATTAATCATAATATTTGATACTTGTGATAAATATAGAAGAAAAATATTACAATTTACGACCGACTGTTACATATTAATACACATAATTATTACGTATTAAAAAAAATATAGTTTTTGCAACAAATATGTACAGAAATTTGACTAATAAATTAACATTTTATTAAAAGTGAACCTTTTACAACTTTGAAGAAAAATTCATGGCCGAGACAAGGTTATGAAATTACGCGATTTTTTAATCTAAAGCACATGGCATATCACTTTAGTCAAGAAGAAAGTCGCACGGTGTTGGTTTTTATGCGCTTAATACCATTACTTAAAAAAATCATGTTTATGAAGATGCTAACATCTTTTGCCCGGAAAGGGTCCGATTATATTTTGGTAACGGCAGATTACTGTGAATATACCTTCGATCTGTATAGACGAAATACTGTTTTAGATCAAGACCTGGATCATTTATGGGAGAATTCCCCAAGCAGCGAATAGTTGACTCCTCTTGATTCTCTCTTGACTCATCCCGCGACACTGACGAACGATTATGAGGCAATGATGCAGGCCATAATCTATTTACAGATAAATCCTCAATAACGGGGGCGATCATCTTCCCTTTCGAGAATAGGCATTTCTTTGTCGAATTTCTCCATTTTTTTTATACTACTCTTTGTCCCAAATCACTTACACTTAGTCTGATTTGTCTATAGGTTTGGTTAGGTTAGGTTAAATGGACACACCCTGTATATCTCCTCCAAGTTCTGTATGATTGGTTCGGGGATATATTCCCTACTATGTCGTTGGTTGGATGCTCATCTGCATGGATATGGATTTGGGCTCTCGTCTGCACCTGATTTCCCTCCGACGGCTCATCGTCTGAGGAGTCGGTTTGCTCGGATTCTAGATTGGCCCTTCACCTGGATCTGGTGGAGCGGGTTCCTCCTCTCGTTGTTCTTGGTCCACTATTGGATCTGTATCATTCTCAGGGAGCCTCTCTGGCCACGGTCGGATATCATCAATATGGACTTGTCGTTATATCCCGTTTCTGTCAATTTCGTAGACACCATTTCCTTGTACCTCTGCAATCCGTTCATGTAGTTCCCAGCATCGGTTTGTTCCCTGCAAAGTTTCTCACAAGTACTTGTTCATTTCTTTGAAAGGAAATGGGGGCTCGTCTATGATAAGGAAAATGTTGTATGTCAAAGTTCATTTGGTTTTGTCTCACTAAGTCTAATCTTTGTTCTCTAGCTATTGGGTCATTCCGCACTTCCCGATTTACTTCTGGATGCGCCCTTTTCCCGGCACGCACTAGTGGGGCACCCAACAACACTTCCGCTGGGGACATCCCGGTAGCGGAATTCCGGCGAGTCCTTAAATTAAACAGTTCTGTCCTACACTACCATCCCAAATATCTTCAGGCTTGTTATACACTTCCTGTCTTATGGCCTTCTTAAACTCCTGATTCCTTTTTTCAACGGGGTTTGCCCTTTGATGATATACAGGAATAGTGTACTGGCTTATCCCGTGTTTTCTATGAAACCTTTCCCACAACGCAGTACGGAATTGCACGGCATTGTCTGTGATTGTTTGTTCTGGAAAACCCCAACGATAACACAACTCTTCCATAAAATGTATTAATGTCCCTGTTTTCACTCCTAGTACCGCTTTTGCTTCTACCCACTTTGAGCATACTATGATAAATTTATTTCCGTTGCGGGTGTGTGGATATGGACCCATAATGTCCAAACTGATCGTCTGCCAGGGTTTCTTCGGTGGCCGTGGTCTCAAAGAAGCGGCGTCTTGTAATTAGATAATATTTGATATGTTTTAATTTCTTTTGTCATAGCTGGCCAGTAATAGAGTCTTCCAATGGCCCTCAAGGTCTCATCACGTCCTGAATGACCTGCACTAGGTTAGTCGTGGTATTCGTTTATGACTCTCTTCAAAAGATCAAATGGAACTATCAAGGCTTTCCCATCTCCTCTCTTATACCAAATGAGATCATCTTCTACTAGGTATTGGTCTCTCAGAGTTCTCTGCCAGGATTGTGTCGCTTGTTCTTCCCCATTTTGAAGTCGAAACCATCTCTCTTTGGTAGCTCTATATTCAGGGCTATTTCGTTGAGCTATTACGATTTGTTGATATAAAGGTTCGTCTTCTAGTTCTATCAGGTTCAACGTAATTGGATTTACAAAAGCTTCTGATACCCGATATTATTTGTTGGCCTTGGCACCTGTCTTTACTGTCGTAGAATGGGTTACCCTTTCAGAGCTAGGGAGATTCGTTCTATCATCTTCCGTATTCACCAATTCTTGTTCATCTGGGTTACGGGATAAACAGTCAGGTAAAAGGTTTTCCTTACCCGGACAATGTTCTACAGTGTAGTTGAATTCTTGCAGTAATAATGCATATCTCGTTAACTTGGCCCTATCATCTTTGCACATGTGTAACCAGGTCAGTGCCTTATATACTATCAGTACGAAGAATAAATGGTCTATCTTCTAATAATGCTCTGTACTTCTTACAGGCCCATACCAGAGCTAGGACTTCCTGTTCGTTACAGTCATAATTGCATTCTACTGGGCGGAACTTTGGCACTAGCACAAGAGATAATTCTTCGTTCCCCTGTTTCTTCTAATTGGTATATTACGACACCCATCCCAATACCGCTGGCGTCTGTCTGCAGTATCAGCCTTGGGTCTGGATCTAGTCTGCTTAACTTTAATGACCTTGACAATGCTTCTTTAATTTTCGCGAAGGCTTCTTCCGCTCAGTTGTCCCATCTAAATTTGTTTTTTCCCACTAAGTCCGTAATAGGTGCGGTTTAAAAACTTCTGCACTTCCCGTTTGGATTTTGGTGGAGGGAAATCACGAATTTTCAACAGGTGTTTGTTCTGGGCTTCATTTGATACCGTAATCTTGAGTCCCAAGTATTCCATAATAGTCATTTCAATTTTACATTTCTTAATTGCACAATATAATCCATGTCCTTGTAGTCATTCTAATGCTTTTCGTATGTGCAAGTCATGTTCCTCTCTTGTCTTAGAAAAGATAATATCATCTAGATAAACTTGTGCAAATTCCCCAATAAATCCCGATAAGACTTCCGACATTAATTTCTGGAATGTGGAAGGAGCTGATTTCAAACCAAACGGCATAACTAGAAATTCATATGTTGCTCCATTTGGAGTACTAAATGCAGTATATGATACGCTATTCTCATGCATGGGTATCTGCCAATACCCACTTTTCAGGTCGAGTGAAGTAAAAACCTTGGCAGGGCCCAGCTCGTGTAAAATGTTACGTATTTGTGGTAGTTATTTTACTTCATCTTCGGTCAACTTATTTAACTGCCTGTAGTCCACATAAAACCTGCTTGTACCATCAGGTTTGGCTACCATTACAATTGGTGAACTATAGGTTAAATGGCTTCTTTGGATAACACCTGCAATTCCAAACTTAATTATGTATCTACACTTAACCTAAGAAATTTTAAAACTATGCGCAATAGTAGAGTCTGGAAACATGCAACAACAAAGATGGCAAACCTGCGCAGGCAGAAAAAAGAAAATTCTTTTGAACATACTTCAATGCCCAGAGAATTTCTACCTTAACAATTTTTTCTTCATTAGTTAAGGTGAAGTTACCTCTCGCCAAACTTATTTGGCCATTATTTGAATCGACACTGAATGTTGACTGCGTAGTATTATTGGAAGACACAAGTTGTTCTGCCTCTTAGGAAGGACGCCACCAGCTTGACTAGGCCGACAGTGTAGCCAAAGTCGAGCATCTTAACGATAAGCCCATCGTGCCAGACTGTCAAAGGCCTTGGCGACGTCCAAGAAGACTGCTGCAGTAGATTCTCGGGTGTTGAAACTTGCGGAAACAAGTTCTACTAACCTGAGAATCTGCTGCTCCGTCGGGTGACCACGGCGGTAGGCCAACTGCTCATTCGGGAGGATATGCAGTTCTTCCGTGGTCTCGTGAAGTCTGGCCAGGATCACCCTCTTGGCTACTTTGCTCATCATGGACAGGAGACTGATGAGCCTGTAACTAGAGGGGAACGTTAAGTTCTTACCTGGTTTAGGGATGAGTATCACGTCGACCTTTTTCCATCTCGTCGGAAATCTGCGCAGTCTCAGGATGGCGTTGCAGATGTTCAGCAGCGCCATTACTCCTCGGCGGGGGAGTTTCCTGAGAATTATGTTCCCTATACCGTCGCATCCCGGTGCTTTGCGAGAATTCAGGTGGCGCAGGATCTCCTTCACCTCCACCGGAGTGGCGAGTCTGATGGGTTCAGCATCGGGTAGGCGTCTTAGGCGCCGCACACGGCGCTCCACTTTATCCGTGTGATCCTCATCTTCGTTGTCGAGAAAGTTCTCTTTACACTGCAGTTCAAGGCTGTCCACGAAAGTTTCTGCTTTGTACTGCTTCGTGTAGATGACCCCATTCTCTACGTAAATTGGAAGTGTCGGACGGCGGGGAGCCCTCAGCGCCTTCTGCGTCTTCCACAGACTGCTGTCTCCGAGATTCAGCGATTCCATGTGTCGTTGTCATCGAGTTCATCCAGAGCGGCCTTGACTCTCCTGGTGAGCTGGTTGGCAACTTGCCTAACACGTAGATGGTCCGTCCTCATGACTCGTCGCTTGGCCGCGCGTCTCTCCCTAATCAGCTCCTGCAAATCGAGAAACTGGCTCGCTCATTTCTGCGCTCTACTTTTATATGGTTCTACCAGGGGAAGCCGGCCTCTGATTGGCCAGTCGCTTCTGATACCAGAAACTGACCAATTTTACCTTTTTCCCTGGCTTGGACCTAGACAAACTATATATCAAATTAAACTAGAGTTTATTTGCGACTGTTTGGCGCAGAAATGAGCTCGCTAGCTGCCTTGTTTGTGGAGAAAAACTCTGAAAACGATGACATACCCCTGGTTTTATGCTCCTACACGCCTCCTACACAAATCCAGAGCGTCGCGATCCACGACATCTCCGCTCAGAGAGGCGAGCTCTGCTTGGCATTGTTTTTTGCATTTATTGTTAACAAATTCACGTAGTTTACATTTATAAATATTACAATTCGAAAGAAAAATATATAGTCATAAGTCATTACATTGATTAATAAAATGATCTTTTTGACAAAAATAACAAGTAGTATTTTTAGACGTAGTTGCATGGGCGGACGCGGATCGATTAATAGGTTTTTTGTTATTTATGTTTACTTGTTGATATGACTTAGTTATATTTTGGTTGACACATCCGAAAACGTTACGCTTCTTTTCTAAAAAGTCGATAATATGTGATAGTGGAACGGTATTCGAATCTAAGGTGTTCTTATACTCGCATCTAGCGAGCCGCTTTGAAAGAAAAAAATATCTTTACAAAATGTAGATTATTATTAAATGATTTAATGAGAAATACGGTATGGTAGCACAGAGAGGCAGCACTTACCTTACTAATATTTATTTCCAGGATTGATACTTGGAGAGATATTAAGAATGTGTCTTACTTGTTTAAATTAAAGATTTTTGTACTTCCTGTGGACCACTCCTTCCCTCGATCGTTCTTTTTGTGTAAAGCGGGGTACCTACTTGGTTTGGCGGTCTTGACCAGGTCGATTACTTACGTCGGGAAATGTACACAAATACATAAAAACACTACCACACGTTTACCACCACGGCATAAAACAGCTGTTTGATGTGGTTCAAAAAGTATTCAGCAAAATATTTTGTATACTCGGGAAACGTCTTTGAGGCTACCGCACGATAATATGCACTTGTCACACTCCCATAAATCAGCACCTTATCCGTCATCTAGGCATTTGAATACATGTTTGTAAATACCCATAAAATATGCGAAAAATTAAATTTGCGAAAATCAAGTACTGAAAATTTGTTTCAAACTAATCAGTGTACCGTAACCGTAAATTTACGTTATTTGACATCTACAGACGACATCTGACACTAATACAAGGTGCACTCACGCCGATAAATATTTAAACTTCATGTGTTGTTGTGTAATTAAATTCTGTTAATACTAATAATGCATAATCGACGATGTTTGCATAAAATAATTAGTAATATTTTAAACTATAACATCCCAAGATGTTTACAGTGTTCTGTAAAAATGACCCTTAGATTATAACTAACTTCGCATTCTGGATGGTTTGGAGCATGGAGGGTATGCAATTAGCAATGCAGTATGGCATAACCTAGAACTTACTGTTACTTTAAATCAGCTAAGTGACTAATTTTAAACGTGTTATAGTAATTAAATAAAGTATTTTATGTCGGATATGTTAGTGAATAATTATGATGAATCTACAAGGAGTGAAAATGTAGTTTGGCAGTGTGCAACGAAAGAACGAGTACAAAATACTGCATCTAACCGGATTAGCTGTTATCTACCAGGTACTTAGACATTATTATTCCACTAGAATTCCGAAATAAATTTTTTATTGTCTTTTAGACCTTCCTGAGCACGTGGTTAAAATTTTTGTACTTAGTCATAGTTAACCCTGCATATTTTTAAATTTCCTTACTCTAAACATCTTTTCGTCACCGGTTACTGATAACCGCAGTAGGCGGTTGCTATGTTGATGTTTGTCTGTTGTCTTGTCAAACAAATCGACATTAGGTCTATAATTGACAGTTCTTGCATTCTAAACAAAGATATTCCTATAGCTGTTGCCAATCCTACCGTATGCATATTCCGTCAATTTATTAGCTAATATTTGTACGGAAGAGTCAGTTGTTTACAAATATTTGCAAAAACTGTCAAGACTGATTTATTTGACAGAGAAACATCAACATAGCAACCGCCTACTGCGGTTATTAGAACCGGTGACGAAAATATGTTTAGAGTAAAGAAAAGTATTTTTATTTTTTTCCGCGAAAACTGTTGGTTGTATGAAAAAATTATTAGAGAGAAAAAAGTAGTATAATTAGGTGCAGTATTTAAAAAAAAAGTTTGGTTGAAATTGGCCATTGCAGGAAAAAGTTCTGAAAGGAATAAATTTCGGGGTTGCTTATTCCCGCCCTCCAGAAACATGAGCTAAGGAATAGACACCACCACAAAATAGCTATTTACTAGCTCATAATGTGTACCAAAATTGAAATTTCTAAGTGTAACCGTTTTTAACGAAAAACAAAAAAAAACTATTTTTTTTCGCCATTTTGAGACTCGAATATCTCAACAAGAAGGACCCAAATTGAAAAATTTCATATGAAGATCCCCCCCTAAAATGGCTTATAGAATACACTGGTAAAATATTTGACCATCATTCTGGAACACCCTGTATAATATGTGATGAAAATGAAAGTAAAAAGAATTTATTGAGGGCACAATTTACAAATGTATTAACAAATTTTATTCATGGCAATGTTGATGTTGACCATTCCTTGAGAAATAAGTTTTTTATATGTAAACATTTTTTGAAGAATCATCCTGAAATTATTGTTACAAGAAGTGACAAAGGCAATGTTACAACGATTATGTATAAAAATCAATATTTAGTAAAATGTTAAGAACTTTTGAATAATGAATAATATTATAAAAAATTTAATCGGGATTCAACTTGCACATTACAGCAAAAAGCTAATAAACTTGTTTCGAAACTTAAACAAACTAGACAAATTTCTGACGTTGAAGCTAAGGCTTTGACATTTTATAATTCTTAAAAGAAGATTAATCATAAATTCTCTATGTGGTTCACATTTTTTGTGGCACAAAAACCATTCCTTTATACGAGTATTTAATCTTCTTTTAACTCTTTTTAACAATATTTTATAAAAAAATCGTTAGTGCCATATTTTTTTTAAAAGTGCAGAAAAACATTGCGTAGATAATTTTACAGCATCAAATACTAGTTTTTCTGGTTTTTTCAGTAAAATTGGTGTATTGATATTATAATTTTTGTAAAATATGAAAATGTCTGATTCGTCACACAATGTTTCATTGAAACATAAAAGAGTTTAACATTCAGAGCAATTAAACTTCTCAATACACTTTTTAGCAACATATCCCGAAAGGTACTTTAGAGTACAATTTTCTAATGAAATTACTTCCTGTGCTATTGTTGGTGTTTCATTATCGCCTTCTGATTCTAGTGAAGTGGAATCATTACTGCTCGAATATGAGAATGTAAATGTTGCATCTTCCATTTCCAACAAATTCATTTCAATTGTCGGTTGACAGTTAGAACTTTTTGGTGGTTTCATTTAGTTCATAATACAATTGGCTTTGTAGGCCGCTTGAAACATTCTAACTGTCGGATTCCTTGAATATCCACCCCGTTGCCTGTATATTGAAAACTGATTTTCCAAAACATCTTGGTTTAGTCGGCTGGTAAGTAAAAATGGATATCCTCTTGCAATTTGTTCATTCAGTAGTAGCTGAATAGCATTTATAGTTTGCACCATACCATCAAAACATGGTGGTCTTTTAAGTTTTCTATTCCTGTCAATTTTTGTCAAGGATTTTATTGTCTCTTTGGCTTGTTCTAAAGCTCATACTGCCCATGTGTTTTTTTCTGAGAGAGCTGCTCTACAGAATTGAGTATCTCTAAGTCCCTGCTGCTGTTCAAAGCATCGAATGCAGAATCAACCACTTTCAGAAAATGTGCTGTGTTTTTTGCAGTTTCGGATAAAAGTTACTTTGTTTCAACAGCGGTGAGGATAGCAGCACTAACACTGTGACTCAAAACCTGAACAGCCAACCGCACATTAATTTTCTGAAACGTAAATGTACATCAGTCAGCCGTGGTAAGGCTTTGCCCGTTGAGCTGCTCTTATATAATTCGTACACCTTTCTAATGTCAGTTGCTGAAATATGCTAATCTCCCAAGATGAAAGCAGAATCAAATAAATTGTTTCTGATGCTCTTCATCAAATGCAGTACATCGTACAATGCGTAATATTTCTGATTGTTAATTATGAAGACAGGATATTCAACTAACACTCCTAAAGAGGAGTAAACTTTTCGATTTACTGTAGCTTGATCGCAGACAGTTGCCAAAACATGAAGCCCTATTTCTTGCAAGCGATTAAGTGTTATTTTTAATAAATTTTCTAATTCGTCTGCTTTTACTCCATTAGACGAAGAAGTACGACATTGGAATTTTCCATGTCCCATAAATCCCTCTCACCAAAAATACTAAAACTTGTTTAGCCAACATTGGTTTTCTTCCTAACTCGCCCAAATCTTCAAAACCTTCGATTAACTCCTTTGCTCTTGAATATTCTATAGCTTGTTTTATAGCCATTTCATCAACACAACTACACAATATTTTTCTCTGGCAGTCATGGCTTCCACTTTCAACTTCAAGCATATTAAAAACGATTTGTTAATGCCAGGGCGGTATTTGAATTTCTTGAGCCAGCTGAAAATTGTAGAAGAGGATAGCAATATCATATCTTTGCTTCTCATGAATTTATAAGTTGAGGGTGACTTGTAAAATAGAGATAAAGCTGTCATTTTCTCATCAGAGAGTCATGGCTTTCTTTTTTTGTGATATAATTGCATCCGGACAATGGCTTTTGACATTAAAGGTAAAGATTCAAAATCTCTCGATGCAGTACTGCACGCCTTAAATCTTTTAACTTGATTCTGCACCAATTTCAATTCTTCTTCCGTGTTTTGCAATTTTCTCTTTAGTTTCTTCTTCTCAGGAGAATCAACTAAAGGCATGTTTGTTATATATGTATCTTTAATAGGTGAAACATAAGGTTTTGACAGAATTCCAGTAGAAGTTGAAGGTTGTACATTTTCAATTTGCCATTCCATTTCCACCTTCTCGGAAGTTATACTTTATTGGCACAGCAGATTTAGATAGTCTACTGTTGAGAATATACTTTTTTTCAAAATGATCTTTACATATGAAGTATTTCTTCAGTTTACAAGGGGATAATTCTAATAACTCTGTTGCCCCTGAAAAGCAAAAAATTTATTAATTTTATTAAGTAGTTAACTAGTAGTAGTTAGTTAAGTAAGTTATTAAGTAATAAGGTGTTTCTTTTTGTTTAAAATTTAATCACAAAAACTTATTTAAAACTACACATGAAAAGCAAAAACTTTTTCTAGCTATTATCCAGGGTGTTCGGAAATGTGTTAGAAAGTTTTAAGGAGACATTCTACGGGGCAAAATGATGTTAGTAACTCATTTGGTAAAATGTTGAAATGTACATGGTTACCAAAACACTTTTAAAAAAATTTTCTGGACTCAAAATTTCTTCAAATGGACTCATATCTATACACTTTTCTATAGGAGTATCTCTAGGATAAACATCCTGTAAATTTGCGTTTTCAAAAACCATGTTTAAAATTCTATTGGCCCGTGAAGACATTTTTTATTTATATAAGACAGAGCTCACACTGTACTGGAAAACAGTAACTCGCAATTTTCTATGCATTTCATTAAGTTTATTAAGGCAGGACCTCGTATAGTACATCTGCAAAGAAAATAGTCTGTTTCTAAGTAAATAAAATAAAAACCTCTATACAACAAGGCTCTGTATATCAATTAGTAATACTGTAAAATACTTCTTACTAAATATTGACGTATTACCTGTTAGAGTTAAACAATTAACCATATAACAACAGAGCCTACACATAACACACATGGCATACTGATTCATTTACGAGGTACTGCCTTTAAAGTTTAATGGAAGAAGTTACAAGTTCCTGTTTTCTGTAATTTTACAGTAAACTATAAGGATACAAATTTATGTTTCATCGCCAATAGATGGAGACCTATATTTTAAAATTAAATATCGAATAAAATCATTTTGTTAAATTTTGTTAGTTACGAAGTCCTGCCGTGTTACCCTCGATATGTAAGTATAATTGTATTCCATAATTTGCCTGCCAAAATTAAACGTGTAGAATCCAGTTAGAATTGGCAGACTAATTTTGGGATATATCCTATGTATATTTAATTGCTCGTCTTTAACAGTTCTGTGTATATGGAATTATATATTAGGGTGATTCACAAACAGTGACCAGTCTTTCGTATACATTTTTTATTTAGGACCCTTCATTTAAAAGATATAGGGTGTTAAAGTTGCTATCGTACTACGTTCCAAAAATTTTTTAGAAGGGTGTCCTGGTCCAAAAATGTTTGATACTAACACATTTTATGAGAGCCTAATTAAGTAAGTACCGCGTCTATACCAAATATGACGAATATATAATAATAATAATAATAATATGGTCTTTATTGCATTACAACAACAGTACACAAATAATTATATCAAAATGAGTGGCCGTATCCAACAGTGTTGCTCAGTACAACCACCCTAATGCAAAAATATAATTTAAATATTAGCAATATACAAATAAATACAAAAATTGTCACCTGAAACAGGTAACAGAACATAAAGTATATACAATAATTAAATATACTAAAACACTATGTATGACCTCGGCTAGACACAAGAAAATCTTTGATCCTTTTTCTGAATACCACGATACTAGAAGATGATTTAATATTTAGTGGTATCAAATTAAATACATTTGCAGAGTTGTAGGTGAAGCCACGATGGAATAAAGTTAGCTTATGTTTGGGTACATTTAAATTATCACGATGTCTAGTAATATAATCATGTATGTCGGAGTTTTTTATCAACTTTTCATATAAATACTGAGGCTGTTTAATAGTTAAGACCTTATATACAAGACAGGTCAGACGAATTACAAAACGTTCATGTAAATTAAACCAACGAGAGTCACAGAAAACTGTAGAAATATGATCATACTTTCTAATATTATAACAAAACCTAAGGCAAGCATTTTGAATTTTTTGTAAAGAATGTTTGTCTTTTTCTAATAACGCGGGCCAGTACACGACATCACAATATGTTACTCGAGAGAGAATGATTGAATCACATATTCGCAACTTAACATCAGTAGATAGAATATCTTTATACATATAAAAAAGTTTTAATTTGCCAAAAGACATTTTAACTAAATTAGATACATGAGAACTGAATCTAAGATCTGCATCCAATCTAAGACCAAGATTATTACAAGTAGTTACTGGATCTAAGATTATATTATTTAATTCAATAGTAAAGGATTGATTTGATAGAATAAGATTTCGATGATTACCAAACACTAAAATTTTTGTCTTACTTTCATTAATAATTAATTCATGAGCATTAGAATATCTACTGATGGCAGCAAGATCTGAATTAGTATGTTCAACAGCCTTATCAAGGTCACAATAACTAAAAGAATAATAAATTTGAGTATCATCAGCATACTGATGTGATCGACAATATTTTAGATGACTAGACAAATCTGACGTATATATGGAGAACAGCAAGAGACCTAAAATACTACCTTGAGGTACTCCTTTATTTAAACAAATATATTCAGAAAACTTATTATCTAAAAGAACTCTTTGTTGTCTATTACTTAAATAATTTTTAAAAAAATTTATGGATAAATCACTAACACCAAAGTATCTGAGTTTAGTTGCAAGAATAGCATGATTCAAAGTATCAAATGCTTTGCTATAATCCAGTAAAATTAAACAAGTATCTCTACCACTATCGCAAGCACCAATGATATCATCTGTTACACAGAGTAATGCAGTAGAAGTACTGTGAGATTTACGAAAACCTGACTGAGTAGGAGAAACAATTTTATTTTTCATTAAATATTCATTAAACTGATCATTAACAATTTTCTCTAATATTTTTGACATGACTGATAATATGCTTATAGGTCTAAAATGACTAATAAGAGTAGGATTAGAAATTTTAGGAACGGGTATCACATTTGCATTTTTCCAAGCATTCGGTATCACACCGGTAGCTAAACATTTATTAATAATAAAAGCAATATGGTTACTTAAATGAGGTAAAAGATAAAGAAACATTTTCACTGATAGTCCATCAGGACCAATAGCATTAGACTTAATGTTGAAAATAGTTTTTTCTATCGTTAAATTTGTTACAGGAGAGAAAACAAATTCCTCCGTAATATCACTCCATCTATTATTGGAATAACATGAATTAATTAAATCATGATGATTATCACTATCATTTGTTTGTAACGTATTGCTATGAACAAAAGTCTTATTAAATATATCAGCAGTAGCAATGTCTGCATATGATTGAGGAGCACTTGAATTGGAAGAAATATTTAAATACCTCAATGTTTTTCAAAAATTTTTTGGATCTGTCTTAAACATATGATGAACGTATGCTCTTTTTTCAGATTTTACCGCCATATTAACAAGGTTACGAAGAGTTTTATATTCGTCCCATGCTGCCTCAGTTTTTAATTTACGATATTTAGAATGAGCCTTGTTTCTTAATTTCATCATAAATTTCAGATTTTCCGACAGCCACGGAGCCGGCGGTTTACTTATTTTAACCGTTCTAATGGGAGCATGGCAATTGAATAACGACAACACTTTATCATTAAAAAAAGAAATCATATTATTTACGTCATCAAGATAATAAATATAATCCCAAAAAATGCTATGCAAATCAATTAAAAATAAATCATAATTAAAATTTTTAAAGTCCCTATATGTTTTAAAGTGAGTTTGCTGCTTAGGTTTCATTATTTTTAAATTGCAGTTAACAAACCGATGGTCAGAAATACCATCCATTCTCAATACTTGAACGTCAGTAGCGATATTTAAAGAGGAAGTGACAATAATATCAATAAGAGTAGAGGAATGTTCTGTAACTCTCGTAGGTTCAGTAATTACTTGATTAAGACCATATTTATCTAAAAGATTTTTGAATGATGTATAATTGCAATTATTTGTATTTAAAAAGTCAACATTAAAATCTCCACCAAAAATAACATAATCATATTGAAGAATTAATTCAGTTAACACATCCTCCAAATGGTCAATACACAAATTGAAATCAATATTAGGAGGTCTATATAATGTCCCCAAGCACAATCGCTTACCTGCAATTTTTACACATATCCAGAGTTGCTCCAACATGCTATTATCATTTACATCAATTACATTAAATGTAAGAGATTCTTTTATATAGAAAGCTACACCTCCACCTCTGCTTACTCTGTCTTTCCTAATTACTTTATAATTAACTATAGAAACAGCATAATCCGGTAATGTAGACTTAAACCAAGATTCAGAAATACCTATAACATCACAACAAATGTCAGCTATAAATTCAGAAATAAGATCAAAACTAGAACAAAATTGGGCATTAAAATGTGAAAAACTAAAGTTGTTTAGCATGTATCCAACAAAACTTCAGTATATATAGCTGAAAATAAATTTTCAAAAACAAGTTTCTCAAATTGATATTAAATAGTACCTAAATGTTTTAATAACATCATATAATATTTTTCAAGGAATATAGCAATATAGATACAAATAAATTCGGTAAGAAAAAATACAAAATTAATCTTAAATACCATTACAAGAAAAAAAAAAGAAAGGAAAGCGATTACAAGAAAAAAGAAAGGAAAAAATACATTTATCAAGAATAATAAACAGCAAGGCATATAAAGTTCTACCACGACAATAAATCGATAGACATATCAACATACATCAATTTAAGTAGGTATACCTATTTTATGTACAAATGTCATCAATAGATTTGATTAGCATTTTCTTATTATGCTTGACACTCCATACATACACTTTTCCTCCTACAGACCAGGCTTTATCCCTTCCTAATTCCCTTTTAGCAGCACCAAGCAGCTCATAATTCTTAGAAGTCAAATCTTCATAAATAGAAAATTTAGTTCCTTTAAGGTAGCGTTTAGCATTAAAGACTTCATTCCTCTTGATGTTACGCACAAAGGACACCAGAACACCACGAGGCTTTTTAGAATTCTCACGACCAATTCTAAATGCACAGTCAATATCAAAAGAATCACAAGGAACTTTTAATTTTACATTAATAAAGTTCACAACTTCAACAGAGATTATTTCTCTTACGAATTTGTTCAGAATAATCATTTTTGGTAGTAAGAGACGCTATAGCATTTTCATGAGAATTAATTTTTTGTTCAAAACATTTTACAGCTGCAGTTGTATCAGTAAGTTTTTTCTCAAGGTGATCAAACTTGTTGTCAATTTTGCTTTCCAACTGTTTCACGAAGTTAGAACAAACTCGTGTCATTAAAGTCTCTAATTGTTTTTCTGAAATTAATCCCGCCTCAGAAGGATTATTAGGAACGCTACGTAAAAACTTTCCGCCTCCAGGCATGTTGAGTATGCCTTTATCGACAAGGTACAGCCAACTAATTCTACAGATTGCAAGAAATTCAAATTTCAAAAATGTTTACACAATACTATAATTTTCGAAATGCTGTAGATTTGAAGTAGTACTCAAATATCACTTTACTATTACAAAATAACTGATTTACACTGAGAAACTCACTAAACTTGAACAAATAACTGAAGATTGTGGTAACGAGCTACTCACACATCGAGGCACATCGGCTGAATGTAAAATATACAAAAAAATCCGTATCTCTTTTTCTAATTCAAAAAACCATCTCTCTTATAAAGTTCCACAATAAAAAACATTATACTATAACAAACTGCCATTATTTTTCAAAGTTCTATTGACCCTAGAAGTTTGACTCATCCTATATATTAAAAAAACTGAACATTGGAAACTATTTGGTCGTACATACTGTAACGTACTACAAATAACTACAGCTGTCAGATGACAGTTGGGTATTCTCCGACCAGCTAACAGTGGAGATGGGCTGGATTCAAAATTAAGATGTTAAATTGGGCGCCAAGTAAATTATTTCAACTCAAATACCCACTAGTGATATAATTCCCTTCCAATTTACTAAACAAGGGTTAAAAAAAAATGACAATTATGCAGCAACTAGTATAATGAAAACTTATAGTATTCACACAATATATCAGCAATCGAACAAGTGAAACAATCAGCTTCACAAACACAGGTAAATACTATATCAACAAGTGAAGCGATAAGCTTCATAAGCACAGGAAAGTACGATTAAAAATATATATATATATATATATACATACATTCATAAAACTAAATGAAAATAAGTAAGAGTAATGGAACAAAGTAATCAAGGTGAGAGTACTTGGAATCTGATAGTAAAGATTTTATAATAATAAGCAGTCTGCCTACGTTCAATACTGCAGACAAGTTTAAGAAGAATTGCAGTTGTTAAAAAAAAAAATCAAAGAGCAGAAATTAATAACTAATCAACACTTAAATATCATATACCCAGCGTAGTAGATAAATTTATAAGATATGGCTTAAGCTTAAGCGATTCTTTAAAACTCTACGTAGCATAAAAAAAATATAGGTAGATAACTCAGATATCTACGTACACTCAGTATATACTTATCGAGGTAAAATAGATTTAAAAAAAAGGATGTTGCAATATGCATGGATTAATTTCCGCCTCACAGTTATTAGTATTTTTAATTAAATAGTCTATTAAATATTTGCCAAAACTACTCTCACATAAATTATTATTGAAACTGAATATCTTACTGAATTTATGTATATTAAAAATACTCTAAACTTAATTGAGAAAAAAATATATATATATATACCAATGAACTTATTATCAGCTCTAGCTATGAAATGCAATCAGGTAAGTATCAATCTAACTATTCACGCTAGAGCAATCTTAGAATTAAATAATATTGTGATAATTACTATTAAAAAAATATTTATAGAGAAATAGTAGAACAGTTTATTTTTCTCTTTAGGTAACTTGCGTAAAGTGGCTCCGATGCAGTTCTAGATGCGTTGCAGTCTCGGAATAGCTGCAGTGAAGAATGCGCTGCAGTCTCAGCGTGGTGCAGTGATGGATACGCTGCAGTGAAGAATGCGCTGCAGTCTCAGCGTGGTGCAGTGATGGATACGCTGCAGCGAAGAATGCGCTGCAGTCTCAGTGTGGTGCAGTGATGGAAACTACCCAACGGCTAAACTATCGAGACGGAGATTTGGGCCGCCGGTTGGCTTTTACCAGCACGCCGGATTCGATTCAGAGCCAGACTGTGCACCTAGTGCAGCCTAACCTCGTGACAAACGTGTCCACTCCCCAAAGAAACCCTTTGAAATTAAAGAAATAACATGAAAATATTATCTAACTAAAAATACGATAAACTGAATGATTTACCTTCACTGGAAGGGTCTCCCAAAATACAAATAGATGTCCAAAAATACAATAGCATGTGTTCCAAGAACGACAGAGATGTTCGGAAATTGATGCAGTTTAATCCTTGTAAAAGATGTGATTTTGCCTGAACTATTCACACACCAAAAACTTCAGGAAACAATCAACAAAAATCACTAAATTTGCTTGCACAAAAATTACTCCCAAAATGGATGATTACAGATAATCACTTGAAAATGTGTACGAGCATTAGCACCATTTCTTGCCGAACCCTCTTGACCTGCGTTCAAAAGCCGGAAGTGCGGAAATTTTAGAGAGAGAGACAACTCTTTGAGAAAGCCTTTCCGAAATCCATCTTCCGGTCTAAGACTAGTCGCGAAACTAGAAATTTGCGGTAAGTTATCAGTCTACTGAACGACCGACACCTCTCTACGTGAGATGGCGCGGTAAGTATTATATTGAATATTAATAATTATTTCAAATATTGATATTATCACAAAACTGATTTTTTTTTTCCAGGTTTATACTACAAAGTTTCAAAATGAGGTAAATAAATGCTAACCGAAAGGTATTATGGGATAACAAAGTTTCCTTGAAGTATATTAATACGCTTTTTTATTTTAGCAAAGAGTAAGACGTTCTTATTAAATTATATAAAGTATATTATTTGAAGTTCGGCTGATTCTGCAGATAGAAATGTGACAATAACATGATGACATACCAGGAAGATCGAAAGTGCATTTTTGGTAATCTCAAATAAGAAAAATATTAAAGAGAAATTTAACCTATAGTTTTTTTTTTTTAACTCTAGATTATCTACAAAAAAAATCGCTAGCTATAAAAACAATACTTCGTTAAGATCTACATATACAGGGTCTTATTTAATTTTTAAGGAAAAAATATACCGTAACAATTCCCCCCTTTCGTGAAGAAAATTTACCCCTGTAAATTTTCTAAAGGGTAAGTTGATTTCAAGTCCTTAGCATTCCATATGCCTTTAATATTTCCATAGTCGTCCCGCAATTCATAAGTCCACGGAGAAAGTTTGCGTCTAATATACAGAGGTCCTATAAACTTTGGAGCTAACTTATTTGTAAAATAATTTGCGGCGTTCGACAGTACGTAATTCTTTCTCCAAACTGGTTGTCCTACTATAAATTCTTCACTTCTTCTTCTTAAGTTGTATTTCTTCTCACATTTCTTGGCTGCCATATCCAGTCTTCTTCGTACTTCTCCAAATAACTTTGCAAATCCTTCTTGCCGAACATTATTCTCGTCTTGACTGGAGTCTTCTGTATCCTTAATCTGGGCTCTCCCTTCGTATTCTTCTCCATGGATTACCATTTTTCTACCGAAGTTAACATAATATGGGGTGTGATTTGTAGACTCATGTTTTGCAGTTCGTGTAGCACAAGCGATTTTAGATAGGTTGACATCCCAGTTTTTGTGATTATCCGAAACATACATCGCCAACATAGTTTTGATGGTCTTGTTATATCTTTCAGTAGGATTGGCCTGTGGGTGATAATTTGCGTTAAATCGGATCCGTACTCCATATTGTTCCATTAATTTCTTAAACTGTTTAGATCTGTACTGTGGCCCATTATCACAAATTGCTAATCGCGGTACACCGAATATAAGAAACACGTCCTCCTCGATTTTCTTAGTAACCATATTTGCTGAAGCAGATCTTAGAGGAAATGCTAACGAAAATTTACTGAATAAGTCGGTCACAACCAAAATGTATTGATGCCCACGATTCGAACGAGGAAAGGGTCCCATTAAGTCTGTTGATATTATTTCCCATGGCTGTCGAGCTGGCGGTTGAGCAGTCATTAATCCTTTAGGAGCTTTTTGTTCAGGTTTATAAGCAGCGCAAGTAGCACACTTTCTGACGTAATTAGCAACGTCATTTCTCATTTTGGGCCAGTAATACATTTCGCAAATCCGACTGTAAGTTTTGAAAATTCCCATGTGGCCTGATGTCGGCGGATCATGTGCTGCCGATATAATAGCTTTCCGGTTACCCTTCGGAATTACTCTCTTCCAACATTCCGATGATGCAGTCAACTCCGGATATTTAGACTTCACGTACTTAAATAACTGGCCAGCAGCTACTCTCCAGTTTGGATATCTTAAAGGTTCTTTTTCCGTTTTCTCCACCATATTATTGTACCATCTGTCTTCTGTCTCATGTACGACTTTCTTCTCTACAGCATCTACTATTGGTACTGATCTTGATAAGGCGTCCGGCACTAGATGTTCTTTTCCTTTCCGATGGACTATCGTAAAACTATATTGTTGAAGGCGTACTGCCCATCTAGCAAGTCTGCCAGTTGGATCCTTTAAGTTTTGCAACCAGACCAGAGAATAGTGGTCTGTTACTACAGTAAAAGGCACCCCTTCAATATATGGTCTCAGTTTTTCTACTGACCATAAGACAGCTAAACATTCTCTTTCTGTTGTTGTAAAATTACGTTCCTGGCGGGTCAATGAACGACTAAGATAACATATAACCCTATCTCCGTCAGTATGAGGTTGTGTCAAAACAGCACCTATTCCATATCCAGAGGCGTCACATTGGATGACGAATGGCAACTTATAATCGGGGCAACTGAGTACTGGAGCTGTAACCAGGAATTCCTTAATTTTCTGAAAGGCGTCTTCGCATTTTTCAGTCCATACAAATTTCTTCGACTTTTTGAGGAGTTCTGTCAATGGTGTTATGATTGTGGCAAAGTCAGGAATAAAGCGTCTGTACCAGGAAAATGTTCCGACTACTCTTCGTACCTCTCGTACATTAGTAGGAGTTGGCAATTGTAACATTGCTTTCACCTTGTCTCCGTCTACGTGCAATCCGTTTCTGTCGACCATGTATCCCAGGTATTTCATTTCCGGACGACAGAACTGACATTTTTCCCAACTAACTGTCAGTTTAGCTTCCCGGAATCTTCTGAAAACTTCTTCTAAAATTGCTATGTGATGCTCGAACGTTTGAGTCACCACCACCACATCATCCAGATACACAAATACATGCGGCTCTAGATCTGCACCTAAGACACGATCTATCAGTCTCTGCCATGTAGCCGGGGAATTGTGCAAACCAAAGGGCATTCTTCTAAATTGGAACAGGCCCCTACCTGGTACTGTAAAAGCAGTAAATGGCTTAGCTGATTCTGCCATCGGCACTTGCCAGTAAGCCGACTTAATGTCGAGCGAAGACAGATATCGTGCGTCCCTCAATTTATCTAGAGTGCTAGTTACATAAGGCAATGGATAACCATCCCGCTCGGTAACTTTGTTGAGTTTGCGGTAGTCGACGCAAAACCGATATCCACCATCTTTTTTCTTTACTAATAGGATCGGCGACGACCATCCACTGTTAGACTTTTCAATAATTCCTTGTTTCAACATATCTTCCAGTTCAGCGTCTATGTGTGCTTGTATTACCGGTGAAACAGGATAATACCGCTGCTTAATTGGTGGAGACTTCGTTACAATAACGTGTTCCACTAGGTCAGTACATCCCAAAGACTCTCCCATCAACTTCTTGTTTCTTTCTATGACTTCTTGTAGACAAACTTCTTGTAATTCCGTCAAGGTCGTTTTTCCTCACAGATGATCTACTTCATCCAGATAAAGTGGTTGATCCGAGAAATGCCATTCATTACGCCGTAGATCAGGAACAATGCCCATGGACTTCCAGAAATTGGTACCTAATATTAGAGTATGCGGCAGCTGCGGCACTACCAATACCTTCACCAATTTTACTCTATCCCTAACACAAAAAGGAACATCACATTCTCCTATACTTTCAACACTTTGGCCGTTCGCTATTGTACACTTAGGTCTTCTGGTCATATCAATCTCAAAACCAAAATCTTTTATGAGCTGATATCCTTTGCCACCGACGATAGTTGTTGAAGCACCCGAGTCCAGTAATCCTAGAAGAGTTTTCCCCAGTATATCTACCTTCAAATAAGGACGCTCATCGTTCTGTGCATGATCTAAGATGAAATCTAAGATTGGTTGAAAATTTTTGGTCGATTTATCGTATTCGACGGACTTAATTCGACCTTTTAAGTTCGTCGATTTCCGTTTCCCTGGTTATTACAAGTTGGACAATTTCGTACGGTGTATCCCTCTTTATGGCATTTGAAACAGGTAAGTTTCTTCGGTTGAGCGCATCCAATGGCTTTATGTCCGGTCTGTTGGCAACGGAAACATATAATCGGCTTTGATGAATCTCTTCTGCGGTTAGATGAAGATGAGGCCTCTGCTATATCCAAATTTTCTGATGCATCTACATAAGCTAAGTCTCTCTCCAACAAACAGTTTCGACGAGTGGAAGGCTCTACATAATTTCTGATAGTGTCTCTTCGTGCTTCCATACTTCTACAAGCAGAGCGGAGTTCATCCAGACTTGATGGCATGGGGTCACGCAATCTTTCTCAATAATACGGATGAAGATTCTTCAAAATTATTGTTAATTTAACTTCCTCAGTAAGTGGTCGTGCTAAGCGGTTAAAGTAACTTGACATGACAGCTAGGTATACACCAATTGATTCAGTTGGATGTTGTGTTCTGTGGCGTAATTCGTCAAACAAGTCTTCTTCGTAATGTGTAGACAGAAATTCGTTTTTAAATTCTGTCACCAACTCTTCCCACGTTGTTACTCTGTCTCGACAATTTTTATAGAATTGGTAGGCTTTGTCACAGAATAAATCTATACCAGAGTTTAGTAGTGTTTCTGTCGACACATTTCTGGCCGCTCTTAATTCTTCGACATGTTCAAAGAACGCGTTGACGGATATGTTGGATCTTCTATCACCGGTATACTTCTGAATATTCCATTTATGTGGTGGAATGGTTTTAATGCTTCCACAATGTTGATTTACACTCTGTTGTCTACCAAGATTATTCAAATTCCCCAACGACGATGATGTAGATACGTTTCCTAATCCTGCATGGAATCCGCTAGGTCCAGCCTGTCCTGCTACAAAACTCAACGTAGGTAGGATGCCATGTTGCTTAGTTTCATATTCTTCAATTTTTCTTGAGAATTCTTGCCTCAATGATAGGATTCGTGCTAGTAATTCAGATTTCTTTTCTTGCTGCTCAGCATCTTCACCAACCATATTATTTAATCGTCCCATAGTATGACTGAATTTGGTATGCAGTTTCACAGCTGCGTTACTCTTGCTACCATCATCAAATTTGTCAACCATACCTTCGATAACGTCCAGTGTCTTCGTAACTGCCTCATCATCTTCATCAAACTTAAAAGGATATGGCGGATATTTAATACTATCTCCTTCCTTTTCCAATTGCAATGCTTGAATTAATCGATGTCGCATCTCTTCGACTTTCCCAGTACCTATGCCGCGTACGGTTAATTCGTAAATAAGTTCTTCCTTATCAAGACGATTAACTTGCATTTTCCTTGACATCTTACTAATTCGATTTATGAAATAATATATGAAATAATAATTTTCCAACACTATATTAAACCACTAAATTAAAACGCTCACGTTCAACATATGAGACTTAGTATCTAACCTATCCGTACTTATCACAAAGCGAAGAAAAAAAAAATTGCTACTCGCGAAAAGCTAAAACCGCTATGTAAACCTGCTCATATAAACAGCGCAAACAATGAAGTCGAAGTCCGTATTCAAAAATAATTAAAAAAAAAATCCAATAATAAAAAAAATTGTTGATATATTGCTGAATACTATTTTTACCTTAAGTTTTATAATCGGGCCCCACGTTGGGCCGGCCAAAATTTGTAACGTACTACAAATAACTACAGCTGTCAGATGACAGTTGGGTATTCTCCGACCAGCTAACAGTGGAGATGGGCTGGATTCAAAATTAAGATGTTAAATTGGGCGCCAAGTAAATTATTTCAACTCAAATACCCACTAGTGATATAATTCCCTTCCAATTTACTAAACAAGGGTTAAAAAAAAATGACAATTATGCAGCAACTAGTATAATGAAAACTTATAGTATTCACACAATATATCAGCAATCGAACAAGTGAAACAATCAGCTTCACAAACACAGGTAAATACTATATCAACAAGTGAAGCGATAAGCTTCATAAGCACAGGGAAGTACGATTAAAAAATATATATATATATATATATATATATATATATATATATATATATATATATATATATATATATATATACATACATTCATAAAACTAAATGAAAATAAGTAAGAGTAATGGAACAAAGTAATCAAGGTGAGAGTACTTGGAATCTGATAGTAAAGATTTTATAATAATAAGCAGTCTGCCTACGTTCAATACTGCAGACAAGTTTAAGAAGAATTGCAGTTGTTAAAAAAAAAAAATCAAAGAGCAGAAATTAATAACTAATCAACACTTAAATAACATATACCCAGCGTAGTAGATAAATTTATAAGATATGGCTTAAGCTTAAGCGATTCTTTAAAACTCTACGTAGCATAAAAAAAATATAGGTAGATAACTCAGATATCTACGTACACTCAGTATATACTTATCGAGGTAAAATAGATTTAAAAAAAAGGATGTTGCAATATGCATGGATTAATTTCCGCCTCACAGTTATTAGTATTTTTAATTAAATAGTCTATTAAATATTTGCCAAAACTACTCTCACATAAATTATTATTGAAACTGAATATCTTACTGAATTTATGTATATTAAAAATACTCTAAACTTAATTGAGAAAAAAAAATATATATATACCAATGAACTTATTATCAGCTCTAGCTATGAAATGCAATCAGGTAAGTATCAATCTAACTATTCACGCTAGAGCAATCTTAGAATTAAATAATATTGTGATAATTACTATTAAAAAAATATTTATAGAGAAATAGTAGAACAGTTTATTTTTCTCTTTAGGTAACTTGCGTAAAGTGGCTCCGATGCAGTTCTAGATGCGTTGCAGTCTCGGAATAGCTGCAGTGAAGAATGCGCTGCAGTCTCAGCGTGGTGCAGTGATGGATACGCTGCAGTGAAGAATGCGCTGCAGTCTCAGCGTGGTGCAGTGATGGATACGCTGCAGCGAAGAATGCGCTGCAGTCTCAGTGTGGTGCAGTGATGGAAACTACCCAACGGCTAAACTATCGAGACGGAGATTTGGGCCGCCGGTTGGCTTTTACCAGCACGCCGGATTCGATTCAGAGCCAGACTGTGCACCTAGTGCAGCCTAACCTCGTGACAAACGTGTCCACTCCCCAAAGAAACCCTTTGAAATTAAAGAAATAACATGAAAATATTATCTAACTAAAAATACGATAAACTGAATGATTTACCTTCACTGGAAGGGTCTCCCAAAATACAAATAGATGTCCAAAAATACAATAGCATGTGTTCCAAGAACGACAGAGATGTTCGGAAATTGATGCAGTTTAATCCTTGTAAAAGATGTGATTTTGCCTGAACTATTCACACACCAAAAACTTCAGGAAACAATCAACAAAAATCACTAAATTTGCTTGCACAAAAATTACTCCCAAAATGGATGATTACAGATAATCACTTGAAAATGTGTACGAGCATTAGCACCATTTCTTGCCGAACCCTCTTGACCTGCGTTCAAAAGCCGGAAGTGCGGAAATTTTAGAGAGAGAGACAACTCTTTTAGAAAGCCTTTCCGAAATCCATCTTCCGGTCTAAGACTAGTCGCGAAACTAGAAATTTGCGGTAAGTTATCAGTCTACTGAACGACCGACACCTCTCTACGTGAGATGGCGCGGTAAGTATTATATTGAATATTAATAATTATTTCAAATATTGATATTATCACAAAACTGATTTTTTTTTTCCAGGTTTATACTACAAAGTTTCAAAATGAGGTAAATAAATGCTAACCGAAAGGTATTATGGGATAACAAAGTTTCCTTGAAGTATATTAATACGCTTTTTTATTTTAGCAAAGAGTAAGACGTTCTTATTAAATTATATAAAGTATATTATTTGAAGTTCGGCTGATTCTGCAGATAGAAATGTGACAATAACATGATGACATACCAGGAAGATCGAAAGTGCATTTTTGGTAATCTCAAATAAGAAAAATATTAAAGAGAAATTTAACCTATAGTTTTTTTTTTAACTCTAGATTATCTACAAAAAAAATCGCTAGCTATAAAAACAATACTTCGTTAAGATCTACATATACAGGGTCTTATTTAATTTTTAAGGAAAAAATATACCGTAACAATACTTACCTATTCATTCCTTTAATCTCTTCATTAATTACAAAGCAATTGTTGTAGTCATAGATAAGATATATATATATATATATATATATATATATATATATATATATATATATATATATATATAAATAGAAGAAGAATTATAACTTAAGATTTTACTGCGCCGATTTCGGCGAATATTTGTAATGATTGTTTTAGGAAAATATAGAAATAATTTCTAAATATTCCAGTACCAAAATTGTTAACAAATTATTTCATCCTGTATGTAAATATATTTGAAAACAACAAATATCTTCAAAAATTTCGTACAAAAAATTTCATCGTGTAATACCGAAGTTAAATAAAAAACTTTATACGAAAAATGTCCCTTAAAATCCACTAAGGGAGAAGAGATTTCATTGGTCACTGTTTGTAAATCACCCTCTATTGTCTATAAACATCGGTAAATGCTCATAAGTTAATCGTTATATTATTTTTTCTACACCCGTATTATAACAATGCACTTATATGCCCATAATCCGTTTCATAATGATACCCATTACGATACAGATTTTTCATTACGATACAGATTTTATAATCCGTTTCATAATGATACCCATTACGATACAGATTTTTCATTACGATACAGATTTTTAATCAATAGAAACCCATAATTTTTCAATCAAGCATGCTGTGCATTTGACGTTTATCCTAGGTTCCTATGTAATTATTTTACATGTCAAAATCAGTACGTATTAAATTTTCGTAGATACCTAGCTAAACTTCGATAATTTATCAATATGTCTGATATCAGCGATATAGAAGAATTATCATCGACTCCTCCACACATATCGGAGAAAGCAGAGAATGCAGTTCATACGAATAATTACTGTTACCTATTGTGTTCAATAAAAATATAAAATTTATGGTTTTTGATTATTTATCGGGTGTAGAAAAAATAGCGTATGAAACTCTCATTACATGATCGTTGCATAATATACTATTATTATTAAACAATATTTTTCAATAACTTACCGGTTTTATTATAAAATATACAAATCAAAGAAATAAAGTCTATAATCGCACACAATAACCAAGAATAACTGAAACGAACCGAAGCTCTGAATCTGTGAAACTAGACTAAAATAAAAATCGATACTCCATGTCCAAAATGGCAAAATTAATCAATGAAATTAAATATAAACCAATAGAAACTACAAACGCATCGTAGTATCGTAATTTGTAGTATTGTTTCGCGGTCGATTCTGTCTTTCTTGCTCTCTCTCTCTCTCATTCTGTCGTAGCGCGACTAGAGTCCCTAGAATAACAGAGTCTGGCCACGGCTGTCGCGAGCGCAGATTGGTCGTTGGTAAAGTGCCTCATTAATGGCGGAACCAATCCCAGAGCACAGCGGGAAACGTCAACTTTTAAATTTGATTGTTCATGCTCAAGTGTTCAGTAACGTTTATTAGTGTAAATAAGCAAGTAAGCGAGTAAATTCAATGTAATGAATGATATATTGCAATTTTATACGTAGAATATACAAAATCGGAATACAAAAACGAATCAAGTGGATTTTTTTTCGGATTTTTAGTGGATAAGTTTTTAAGAATAAAAAACTCAATGTATGCAATACATTTAATTTACAATTGAGTTTCAAAATATGTAATACCTATTTCATAATGATAAATTATACAATAAATATTTTTATACGATTCAAAATAAATTGATTAAACTTTTATTATTTTCATAAAAATCAACAATAAAAATTAATTGGAATAAATAAGGGTAAATTGGTGATTTATAATATTGAATTAAAATCAATAGATGCATATTATATATAAATGGATTTATTTCTATATTATTTGTATTATCCATTACTTTTTTACAGGGAAATAATGCAAATAATTGAAAGAATAAATATAATTAGACATTGTAATAGAAGATAAGAAAATAAAACAATCAATTAATAAATGGAAAATAATTAATGAAATTTATTAAAAATGAATGAAAATGAATTAAAGTACATTAAAATTAATAAAAATTTGGAAACGGAAAGTTAGCAGTGCAATATAATATTAAGGAAAATCATTATGGAAGTCAAGTAATGGCAATTCAAGAAATGATACTTAAAAAAATTAATCCAATAGAAAGGAATGAAAAATGAGAAAGGAATGAGAAAGAATTATTACCATCTCTTTGGGAATATAAAGTAGTACCATATCAATGAAAAATTGATTCTATTAAATAAATATAAAAATTAGTTTTTGGGTAAAAATGAGCAAGTATTATTGTAATTCATAGTTATATTGTTTTAATTGTAATTTATAGTTATGTACATACAAATGTATTTCATTGGGAGGTATTAAACAATAAAATTTGAAAATTATAACAGAAATCAGAAAATTAATTAGTGTAAAACATAAATGGGACAACTACGTAACGGTAGTGTGCATTGCCATAGACTTGCTATTGTAATTTTTTCTCACGGCTCTGATTTTTTGCTTCGCAATTTGAAGACGGAATGTAACAAAACGCGAGACAGCTAGTGATTTTATCCCGTGGTAAGTTTTCAATTTCTCGCATGGAATGTTGTTCACGATATCTTTGTAGAATCTGACAGCATCGAACCCCTGTGATTGAATGTTGCGTATATGGGCAATAATCTGGCGAAAAATGACTTCCATCTTTTTGAAAAAGTCGAAAACATCTTCATTGACGAAGAAAAGAGTTCCCTCTCGAAAACGTTTCAACTTAGTCAATTTTGCATGGGGTATGTTGGGAATTTCAGAGATGGAACCACCTGAATCAATGTACGCTCTGCAAATTGAATTGCTTTCCTAGATTCGAGAAAAAATATACCCAGCATCATAATATAAGACATTGAATTGGACATCGTTAAGAACAATTGGAACTGAAGAGAAATCCGGCATCTGGAGATCTGTCGGGGTTTCTGTAGGTTTCTGTTTTTAGATTTTGGCTTTTTCAGAAAATTTACCACCAAAACGCGGTCATCTGCACTATAGCTACTATTGTTCACAGGTTGTAGATATTTTGAGACTAACGACTTTCAAATTTTGTTTAAACTGCTGAGCTGTTGGAATGGGCTGTTTGGCCCGCAAGGAAGAAAACATATTTTCAATGCAATCAGTTGAGAAACGACTAGTGAGTACGAATCGATAATTGTTTTCTTCAATGAGGTAATCAGCTAATTCCAAAACAGATTTTGTCATAAGAAGTACACCACGTTGTACAGGTTTAAAAACTCCTTTGTCTCCTATTTTCATGTCCTGAAATAGTCTTACTACATCTTCCAAAAAAACTACAGCTTCCGTGTATCTGAATTCCGATTCCTCGTCACCAGGTCTATAACCAAAAGCAAACGTATGATTTCGAGACGTTACAAGCTTAAACCACTTCGATACAACTTATATAAATGATGCAGTTGCACGGTACTCTTCCTTATCGGGGTATTCATCTGCCAGAAAAATTAACGACAAACTCGTTACCGAAGATAAAAAATTAACGGCCTTGTTCATTTTCATTTAAGCAACATTCCCTAAAGCTAATTCATTGAAGGTAATTTTAGGAGCCATTAACAAATCTGAACCCTCTTGAAATTCAGCAAGCTCAGAAATGTGCCCACAGCGTACAGTTGAAGATGATAAATTATTGCTTTCAACGAACCATTGGGGCAATTCAATTGTTTTGTTGTTCAATAGGGCCCATTTCAGGTTCTTGAACAAATGGCCAGAATCTGGAGAAAACCACAACTTGCGGAAAGGATCGCGCGGATGGGGAATTGAATTTGCAATTTTTGAATATCTGCCTGCAATGCACACTCCGAATGCTCTCCACAACGCCCCATTTACGGACCCCATGTCACTTGCAATTAAGTGAACTCGAATGCGTATCTCTTCTGCGCGTTCTATGATTTCTTCAACAATCGGTTTCAAATCCCCTCCAAGCATAATGTCAGGTGTAAAGTAGTATGCCACAGTATACTTCCACCGTGAAAATATTGCGGACAAGATGAAAATTAATCCGTGGGTAGCATGAGAATTCAAATCTCCTACATCATAAAAATAAGGTATAGGGAAGAAACATGATAAAAGTATACAGTTAATTGCAAATTAATTGTGTGTAAAGAAATCAGAGAGGAAACAGGTATTTACCAGTGCTTGTAGGAAAAGAAGATAGCCCGCAATATCTTTTCGTTGAAGGATGCAATTCCTGCGATGGTGGTATTGCCATTTCGTTCAAACCCAGTACAACATCCATAGACCTATCGTCTTCAAAAAGTTCTGTAGCTTCACGCAGCTGTTCAAAAGCTTAATTTCAGGTGCCTTCCTCAAAGTCGATGCTTTCTAATTTTCTTCACAGAGTCCGTTCTGATGGAAGAGGAATCTTCTGTGCTTGTAGTTCGGTGTAACCAGCTGAACCGCAAGTGAATTTAAGCCTAAGTGCTTCTTTTATTGTGTCATTTGACCATTGCACTCCTCCTGAAGATTTTCTGGTTAACGCCAGAATCTCGTCCTCGCAGATGATGTTTTTCGTAGCAGAAGTCAGTTGTGAAAGTTGTTTCTTCAATTTTATATTTTCTCTTCTTTGATTTGAATAAGTGTTGAGCCACTTATTTTGTTGTTTCGCTGTTGTGCGGAGAATCGCGTTGGCTTTTTGAATTTTCATATTTGCTTTGGCTAATTTTCTTTCTTTGTTTACCAATTTCACTTCCAGTTCTTTGATGAGATCACTTTCACGTGATTCGATATTAGTTGAAGTCGAATCCTGCAATAGAACCATTTTCGTTATTCATTATTACAACATTGCTCTGTATAGAAAATTGGAGATTTCCTATTCACTTTCTTTATGAGAATGAGAATTCAATTTATTAAAAAAGTCGATTTCAATTCATGCACTCCATGTCTTTTTGCATTTTAATTCTTAAAAGAGAATAGAAGTATCATTTTCTGATTCTTATTAGCTGTGTGACAGCAGTGACTCGACATTTCAATTTTGCAAAAAAGTGCAATCCAACTACATAAACTTTTTTGCAAAATTCGAATTTTGGGTCGCTGCTGTCACGCATCTATTTTTATTCAAGAATTGAAATTGATGTCGATTCTTTAAAAAACATAGAAATAATTTCTAATTCTTCTAGAAGACTACAAATTGTTTTCACTTTTTGTAAAAGAATCGGAAACCATTTTCCATTTTCTTCTAAAAGCATTGAAAATGTTTTTCGATTCTTTGGGAGTTATTGAAAACAGCCGAAAAGAATAGAAGGGAATTAATAAAGTGAATCAAACATTTTCAATATGCTATTCCCTTCTATTTCTTTTAATTCTTCCATTTCATACAGGGTAAAAATGTATATTATGTGATAACATACAAACTTACACTTTGTATTTGTGGATGAGTCTCCACTGCTTCTAAACTGTCAGTGTCAAGTTCGGCTTCGTCGGTGTATCCCAAGTTAACAGCAAATTCAGGAACAGCAACTTGAGCAACAACAGCAACTTCAGGAACGGCAACTTCAGGAACAGCATCTTCAGGAACAGCAACTTCAGGAACTTCAGGTTCCTACAATAATAAAATCCTTATTAGTGGTCTAATAAAGTAAAAGTGCATACATAATTCGAATCAGTCTTACAGCTAAAAATTTCATTATACAGGGTATCCCAACGAAAATTTGACCCTCCCTATAATTGAAAAACCGAATAATATTTCAAAATTCGCCGAGACCCGTCGATTTTTGTTCTTGGGGGGAGCTTTTTTGAGAGTCAAGCCAACTCGATATGTTCATCCCCCTAATGCCTAGCAACCCCAACTTAAAAATTTCAAATGCAACTACCCCACTTGTGGCACATCATTTTAAAGCCCTTTTCATTGCGAATACAGTGACGTACCGTTTTTAGAAATCGGTTGAGATTTGACAGAATTATTGGTTACAAACGAAAAGATGACAAACCAACTTACGCGTGGTAATTTCTACACAAATGCCCACCACTAATAAGTTTTTCATCTACTACACATGACCGCATTACCGAATTGTTATTGATGTGTCTATCAGTTTACAAAAAAGTCAGAAATGAAATAAAAAAGCTGAAGCAAGTAATAAATCAGATTTATTTGATGTATTGCTCAAAATGACCCCCGTTAACTCCCAAACAATAATACAGTCTGTTTTCAAATTCTGTTCGAACATTATTAAAGACATCCGCAGTTATTAATCGGCATTCTTCTACAATTCTCTGACGTAGCACTTGCAATGTTTCCGGCTGAGTGGCGTACACTCGTGATTTTAAATGACCCCACAGAAAAAAGTCCAAAGGGGACAGATCCGGAGATCTTGGTGGCCATTCGACGGGACCTCTTCTGTCAATCCAATGCCCCGGGAAATGGTCATTCAAAAATTGTCGCACAGCAGCAGCATAGTGCGGCGGCGCACCATCTTGTTGGAAGGTTATTTAATTTTCTAGTAAATTGTCGTCACTTTCTAAAATCTCTGTTATCCTAGGATCAATTGTACTTTCCAATAATTCTAGATAGGTGTTTCCATTGAGATTACCTTGGATGAATAATGGTCCAACAAGATGGTCGCCCAAAATGCCTGCCCAAACATTCAATTTTTGAGGTGTCTGAGTATGAAATTACCTGATTAAATGCGGATTAGTATCACTCCAATAACGACAATTGTGTCTATTCACTTCGCCATTGAACATAAATGTGCATTCGTCGGAGAAACATGTATTGTAGAGAAGATTTGGATTCAGTAGAAGTTGTTCACTAAAGTATTCGCAAAATTGGTTACGGCGATCAAAGTCATCTTCATGTAACTCTTGAACCAGCGTCATCTTAAATGGATGAAACTTGTGTTTTTTCAAAATTCGATGAACACTGGAACGGGATACGCCAGAAGCTTGAGACACAGTTGTAATCGATTGCTTATTATCCATCTGTACATGATCCAAAACTGCCACTGCAACTGCTTCATTTAGAACTGGCCCAATTACTTCACGTTTCTTGTTTAAAAGCGAACCTGTTGCAACAAATTTGTCAATCAGGTGTTTAACGTACTGGTGGTTTACATTTTTTTCAGGATGATTGGCATTAAAAATTCGTGCTGTAGCTTTAGCGCAATCGTGATTTCGATAATATATTGCAACAATTTCTACTCTTTCCGCGATAGAATAAACCATTTCGAACACACGTTAATACTTTCAATAACGGCTGAAACTAACGATTTCTTGGTCACAAGCAAAAAACACCGACTTTTTTTGTAGTACTGATTTTTTGTTATTTTGAAACGGTCTGAATTCCTATAAACTTAAGAATCTTCTACTAATAACTATTTTAGTATCTAGTTTTATTTGTTTCAGCTTTTTTTATTTCATTTCTGACTTTTTTGTAAACTGATAGACACATCAATAACAATTAGGTAATGCGGTCATGTGTAGTAGATGAAAAACTTATTAGTGGTAGGCATTTGTGTAGAAATTACTACGCGTAAGTTGGTTTGTCATCTTTTCGTTAGTAACCAATAATTCTGTCAAATCTCAACCGATTTCTAAAAACGGTAGGTCACTGTATTCGCAATGAAAAGGGCTTTAAAATGATGTGCCACAAGTGGGGTAGTTGCATTTGAAATTTTTAAGTTGGGGTTGCTAGGCATTAGGGGGATGAACATATCGAATTGGCTTGACTCTCAAAAAAGCTTCCCCCAAGTACAAAAATCGACGGGTCTCGGCGAATTTTGAAATATTATTCGGTTTTCCAATTATAGGGGGGGTCAAATTTTCGTTGGGATACCCTGTATGTATAATATTTATAGTGCCGTGAAGCCTGGAAAGATGTTGGGAAATGCACTTTAGTTTTCGGGTTTGGTCGACACGTTCTTTCTCCCACATGTCATTGAAAATGTAACTGTAAAAATGCACATATATATTTAGTATATAATTTTCCTCAATATTATATAATTGAATTTGTTTTATAGATCAATCAGCAAGTTCATCCTACAATTTTTCACATGATATTGTATTCGATAAAAAAATAAATAGTAATACATAAATTTTTTTACGATCACTTTGTATTCGTTTTCCTAATTATGAATAAACCACAGGAAATAATAAATACCCCACAAACAACTGAATTTGGTTCTGGTTGCCATTTAGGTGTATAAGTATTTTCAGAAATACTCGAAATCCACTTCTCTCTCAAAATAGGATTTTTAGGAATTCGAGCCATATGAATTTTTATTCCTTTTTTCCGACGCATTTTGCATCTAAAAATAGAGCAGGTCATCGTCATGGTGAACTGAAACCATTAGTTTACATATTAGAGCCAGTGACACAAATCATCATGATTAATGCAAATACAACGAGCATCCCAGATATACATACAGAGTAGCCCAATCGAAAACGTACCGCAAGGCATTACAGGGTAGTAATGAACTTTTCGGCAAAATCCGACATGAAAGTATGACCAGTTTGTAGATACTTGACTTGACTTGACTTTAATAATATCATTTCAATAAGTTTAAATTTACTTCTGATGAGTTAATTACATAAACAAAAAAACTGTAGAGGGACCAATTCTTGTTTTGGGAGGCGCAATTATCTAGCCAAATTGTTATTTCTTTGGCGTCACAGTGAAACAATAAGAAATTGTAAAATGTTGATATTATATCAGATTTACTCCTTCCAGCCAACCCTTCATGCCAAATTACAGCGACAGGTTTATTTTTTTAGATATTGTTTGCCCAGGGGAATAAAACTTTCATTGAAACAGATGATCCTTGGCATAAAAATGATTTCCTTGAACATTTTACAACGTGGTAACATTATTACCTAAAAAAAATAATTAAATAATTAACCAATCACCAATGTTTAGTTGGACAATTAATATATGATAAACAGATAACAATAATAATTAAACGGTTATAATAACATGTTTTTACCTTTTGCAAGTCTGCTGAAAAACACCAGGAGTCAGGGCCTGCTGTTGAGGAAGCATCAATTTTATATGCATTTCTTGCTTCGATCGCATGTTCATAATGAAGTTTCCATTTTCGGCAATCTTCGCAATCAGCGTGAATATTATTTTTCTCGTGTTTGGAGACTTTTGAGTGCAGCTCGAATGTTTCACATTGCCAACATTCCTCATGACCTAGCACGGCAAACGAAATATTCATCACAGACACTTGTTGGCGATAAAGTTCATATGAAACAGTCATTCCAGGGAATTTATTTAAGAAATGCCTATGCATCAATTTAATGTTAATATCACTTGGAAGGTATTTACGATTGGGAGCATGTTCCCTTCTGTAATGGGAAATACTCGGATTAAAAGAATTTATATGATTAATTAATAAAGAGTTTTCTATTCAGCTTTTTCTCAGACGGATGCCCTCTCTTTAATGGTTTGACAAGCAAATCCTTGGAATCTGTTTTATTAAGTACATCTCTAATGATTCTGTCGTTATGGACTTGATATCCCAAAATGGCCAAAAAAATTTCTTGCACACATTGACATCAGTCCCTGAATTGAATTTTAAATAGTAAACAACTGTATTACTACGTCTTGAATCTCCATTCTTACTTTTTCTTTTTTTGGCAACAAAATATAAATTGACGTTGTTGTTCATATGGCAATTCCCAAAATTCTTTATTTATTGCATTTTGTCTATTTGTATCAATTGTTAATGAACATTTTCTCGTACAATTTTCCTTGCGCGTTTCTTGCACACCACGCTTTGCAATTTTTTGCTCCCGTTTTTGTTTTTTTCGCTCCTCTAAAGATTATATATTTTTCTTTTTCGTAACTTTCCTTCTTTAGTGAATTTTCTTAGATGTTCTTCAGATACGACTTCCTGTCTGCAAAAATTGCGTTTTTTAGGTTAAACCGGATTTTGGTACACTAAGACACTCTCTATTATGTAGACAAGGTCTGGAAGTCGTATCTGTATTAGAAATAGTGATTGGAAGTAATATTTTCTTGTCGTACCAAAAATTCGCCGTTTACCAGGTCAAAAAGTCGTATCTACTATTACTAGGTCAGTTTGTCTTATCTGCAATAAAATATGTTAGTTACAACATTTGGACTTGGTATCTCGCAGTAGGCAGTGACACATAGGACGCAAATTTATAAAAGTGAGGTTAGAATTCTATTGTATTCTAGAAGTGTTTTTCTCTTCCATTTAGCGTTGATTGCTCTCAGTTCTAGTGGCTGGTTTTGAGTTTCTACAGTATTTGAGTATTTCAGTGTTATATTATCATACTTTTCATGTAAACGCAAGACAAGGTAGGTTGTTTTAAAATAGTTATGAGATTATTCAACAGTGCCGGTAAGTTTCAAGGTTATGTTTATGTATGTATTATTTTTTGTAGATGTAAAATATTACTTCCAATCACTATTTCTAATACAGATACGACTTCCAGACCTTGTCTACATAATAGAGAGTGTCTTAGTGTACCAAAATCCGGTTTAACCTAAAAAACGCAATTTTTGCAGATACGACTTCCTGTCTTAGCAGGGCAGTATACTGGGGGTCCAATAATGTTTATGATAGTTATATAATTAATTATATATATATATATATATATATATATATATATATATATATATATATATATATATATATAAATTATTTTATAAGTAAATGCATATAGTCATAAACACAAATATAAATATATCCTTTTCAGATGATTCAGATGTAACAAAATAAATAAAATAAAATAGTATATATAGTAACTTAAGAGATATTTTGAATTTTAAACTAATTGTTAAATACACTATTTAAGAAAATTATATAGTCCAAATTTTTTGGGTTAAGACGGTTACAGCGATCATTCGTTAATTGTCCTGCCTTTGAGAAAACTCGTTCTGATGGCACTGAAGTGGCAGGGATGCACAAATATTTTGCCTGTAGACGGTAAAGATCGGGAAAAATCCCTGAATGAGATTTCCAAAATTCCAGCGGGTTACTTGATCTCGATAAATATGGCAGCTCTAAATATTGACGCAACATTATTGTCCCCGTGACATTTGGTGTAATATGTGACTTCGAGTGTTTCACTTGATTGTCTAGAAATGTCCAAACTGAATCCGAGGTTTCGGCTTCCATAGTAGAAGTAGAAGTATCGGCATCGGCGGAAGTGCTTGGTATTTCTTCTTCACTTTGCACCGATACAATAGAAACTAACTCTTCATGAATGTTTGTGCATTATTTGCATTTCCCGAAACACCAAATGCAAATTTTTTAAAGCGGGAATCTAATAGGGTAGCTTTGGCCACAATTTTGTTACAATCAAGATTTCCGAGTCTCCTAGATATAGAATCGAGTAGATACGTTTTTAATTGATTTGCCACATCTACGATCACTACCTTATTTTTTAAAGAAACTTGTAGGCCCCTAATTAAAGCAGGTACCATGAAGAGGGTAGGATATTTCTGGCCCGATAAAACCGTAGTTATATTTTCAATAGGCTTTAACAACAATACACAGTCTGCTATTATTTGCCACTCTGCAGTGTCCAAAGATTCAGGTGCTTGAGGTATGGATGTTATGGCAGCTGATAGCGCCGCTTTTATTTTTAAAAGTCTCTCCATCATTATCAAACATGAGTTCCATCGTGTTGTTACATCCTGTTTGACCTTAAGAATAGGAAGATTCATTTGAATTTGCATTTCCTTGAGAATTTGAGATGCAACAACACTATGTTTGAAATATCCAACTAGAGACCGGCATTTTTTTAATAACTGTATTTAACAAGGGAATGTTGTCTAAACTTTCATTTACAGTTAGATTTAAAGTATGGGTGATACACGGGTGATGGTGTACGTTCATCTGTCGCATAGCATTTTTGATATTTGCCCCATTATCAGATACGACTGTGACGATTTTATTGTTGATATTCCATTCTTGAAAAATAGAATTAAGGGCTCTCGCAATGTTTTCTCCTGTGTGATGAACGTCTTCCAGTCCTTTGGTGGCTATGTTTCGTGAAACCATCTGGTCCATTATAAATAAAATGAATTGTCACAGAAATGTAAGCTTTGTTACTATCTGACGTCCAGATATCTGTTGTTACTGCAACATTTGCCACATCTGTCAGCATGGTCTTAATTTTGCGGCTTTCCTCTTTGTACAAGTTTTCAAGCCATACTGATGTTAAAAGTTTTCTACTCGGCAGTTGATAATGTGGATTCAGGTTGTTTGAATAATTAATGAAGCTCTTATTTTCTACAATGGACAGTGGTTGAAAATATATTACAATCATTTGCAAAAGAGCTTTGTCAAATTTATCTTTCATTTCCGGTGTTAGTCCATCGCCTGTAGTAGAACCAAATAACCTGAGTTGGCGAGCACCTTTCGATGTCGATAGAGGCTGTCCTTGGTTATTTGCTGTAATGTTAGTGGGAATTGGTACTGGTACAGAGGATCCACCAGGGAATAGTCTCCTTGAATTATGGGATGAAGAGTCAATTTCTTGACTAGGACCTACAACTGAATTTACCACATTTTCATCGGCATCTTATTCGGGTTCACGTTGCTGAAATAGGGAAGCCGGGATGTACTTCTATTATTGCATTTGTGCGACATAAAAATAATAGTCCTTCTTTTTTATCGCTAGAAACTTTGGTGGCTCTCCTTATGCGCTTTTTGTAGGACACCACCATTTCGCCTGAGGTCAATCTCATTAAACTCTTCCTGATCATAATCGGACTTATAAAATAAACTATTTGGCTGCGGCTTGTCAATTTTTAAAACTTTAATATCGTTCCAAACAACTTTTTCTCTCTTTGTGTTGATGCTTATGTTAAAATGAGCGGAGTTACAATAACCTTTAAAATCTAAGAAATTTGTAGCAGACATTTCTTTAACCTCATACTGAGGCTTCCTTTTTTTGGCCATTTTTACAATAGGGGCCCACTGTGAAGAAACATAAACAGGGCCGGATTTAAGAACTCGGGTTTTTTCTTTTTCTATGCACGAATGCATAGAATCTCCTTCATTTTGGCTATGACCTGTGATAAGGAATTTGTTTTCAATACTACCTATGTCAAGGTTGGACACTGCATAGATATACATGCTTGTTACAAAACGGTTATAAAGCAATTTAGTTTACTTTTGTTATAAAATGAACTAACATTGCCAGACGTGGTGAGGAAAACTGCCTGTAAATCATACACGGCTACTACTACAGACGAATCACTTTTTGCCTTCTCAGTATCAGAAGACTTCTCTTCTGTCGCCCTCTGTTTGTTTCGGATGTGATTATCGAAATCCTGTTGCAGTGACATCTTATTTTCCTTGTTTGAGTTTATGTAATTTGCACACAGTGTGCATTAGTCTTTTTTAGGTGTATACCAAGAGATATTAAATTCTTTATTAAAAATATCTTGGTACATAAACGTTTTGGCTACTTGTAGTTTTTTTTCTTCGCAGTCTTCTGTATAAAGACGATACAAAGTAGACAAATTTATGCTGCCATCAATAAATTCACGGCTTGGTATTGATTGAATGTGGTTTCTTATCTGTGTCTTTATGTCTTCACTTATTTTTGACTGCTTGCCATGTTTTCCTCGCATATCATCTTCTATAAATCCTTCTGAATTAGTCTTTTTAAATGCGCTACGGAACTTGGTGTCGCCAATATCCAGGGTATTTAAAAAAAATAACCGGCATACCCTTACCATTTTATGATCAATTTCAAAATAATAGGCTTTGTTTTCACTACGATCCCTAGTTGTGTGAATGTCTAATAATAAATTCCCTTTGTTTGTTTTCATCCCCTAACTCCCAAAACTGCTTAAATATTAAGCCTCTGTATTTCATTGATATTGCTTCTGAGCATTTATGTTTACATTTAGGGCCACATGATGTCTTTATGCTTCTTGGTTCCACAATATTTCCTTTAGCATTAACATACTGTTGACCAGTGTTTTTCAGTTCTTTTTTTAACTTTCTTGTCTAAGTCTTTTCATTACGTTGGCGCTTCTTTGATCGACGTTTTTCTGGTTCATTTATATTTTCAGTAGAAATTATTTCTGGTTCATTTATATCTTCAGTAGCAGTCAAAGTTTGTAGCTCAGCTATATTTGTGTTGGTGTTAGATATGTCCGATCAGATTTCACTGGAGTTGTTCTTTCCTTAGCCATGCTCAATTGTCCATAATTTTCTGGCGTGTTCAAAGTCGCGATGGTATTTGCTTTTTCAGATTCTAAGTCATTGTCGACTTCGAACTCTGAATGAGAACTTTCCGACCTGTTAATTTCAGTGTCAGAGGGATTCCATGAATCATCATCGTCTGGATCATCAATCTAAAAATATTAGTAAAAAATTAGTTTACATTAAGACGCCAAAATCTCCATTATTTACTAAGGACATGAGAATCGTTTTCATTTTGTGATTCGTTCAAAATTCTTGTTTGTGCTTGCTCTGTCGTATTTATTTCATTTGTCATAAAATCGGAATATGGACGTCGGACGTCCTGTTCTGTCTGTAATAATAACAATAAAATAACTTCAGATCTATTGCTTATGTTACGATTTTGTTTGTATTAGGTACATTTCACATATTTTCATTAATAATAATTATTTTCAAACAATAAATAGTATTATCGGACATGGCGGGACATCCATGAGCGTAAATTAAAAATATTCATGTTTAAAGACCGTGATCACAGGTCTCAGTCGCGATAGATAAAACAAACGGTTTTTTTGAGTTCTTCCTTCTTTTTCAATTCGATAAAAATGGCCAGCTAACATGGACGTGAGCAAGTAAATGGTTTTGTGAAATTTGTCGTTATTTATACGGATTGAAACGCCACGAGTAGCAAGAAAGGACGTCGCTTTTTATGGGGAAATTTGTATAGATAGGCGTCGTCTTATAGTTGTGTTAATTAAGGCCATAATCTTTCTGCAACGTCTCCTTTGTTAGGGAATTCGGCATTGGAGGTAAGCGTACTTTAACTTCATAAATAAATTTATATCAATTGAAGTGTTAAACTCATTACGTAACCGCACTATGCAAGATACTCATGCGTAACTTGTATTTTTAGACGTTTTTTTCCTTGTGTGTACCTGGGAGGCAAATTGGCTGTTCCTCCTCAATTTTTTTCTCTTTTTGGGAGAACGATCGTTGTGCAAGTCCTGTATGCCAGAGTTTTACCATCTACATGACAGCAGTAGAAATTTAGAGACAATTCACTCCTCCAGCACGGTCATCCGCAGTCCAGTACCACCCAATACGACTTCTACCGCTATACAGGGCGTAACAGATAAGTACCAAGTACCAAATAATTACATCACCATCGTTCATTGATTCACCTGATAAGTTTTAATGCGTATTGTGCATAATATGCGCAAAAATTTAGAATAAACCTAAACCTAAGTACTTATTAGCATAAGCATTTTTTTTTCTCTGTAAAACTATAGATACGTTACTAGTTGATGATGATGATAATCTTGCAAGAAAAAGGCCCCTTTTGGCTTATTTTCTTAAATATTTTATGTTGATTTTATTTATATATATATAAATGTTTGGTAAAATGTAAGAAAATTTCGCACTGCAATAAATTTATATTGAATATTAGTGATTTCTTCATTATAGTTTTTTTTCTTTTGGTTGAGGGCTCTTTCAGGAAATCACTTGGCGCCCAAAAGACATCATTGTGTTGTTTCGTTTAGATTTTATTTATATATATATATAACTATATATATAAATGTTTGGTAAAATGTAAGAAAATTTCGCACTGCAATAAATTTATATTGAATATTAGTGATTTCTTCATTATAGTTTTTTTTCTTTTGGTTGAGGGCTCTTTCAGGAAATCACTTGGCGCCCAAAAGACATCATTGTGTTGTTTCGTTATTGTTTTTTTATTGTACGAAACCCACGCCCCCGCTGAAATTCCAACTAGCCAAAATAAAAAGTAGTGTTTTTTATACTATTTCATATTACCTGAGTTGTAGTATAAAAAAGGGTAACACTTAAAAGTAGTATCAGTAATAAAATCACATTGCAGTTACAAATAGGCAAACAAACTTTACTTGCCTCTGTGGTGATCGGAGATTCCATTGGTATTAAATTGGTATAACTATCAAATATTTTTGTTGTTTCAGAAGCAACATGTAAATATTGGTCAATATTTGCATAACTTTCAACGGTTTCAACAATAGGTGATGGTGTTGGGCTGCATCCTATTGTATATTCATTTGAAGCAACACATTCCTGTATTGGAAGAGAAGTAATAGTACTTGTAATTGAACAAGGCGCCTATAAAAATAATTCCATAATTACCTATTTATTCTGTAAAATTCAACGTTCACTAGATTAATTTGTAGTGTAATAGGTAGAAACCTACCTGAACATTTTCATTAAAAGCATTTTTACACAACTGCACAAGCTTTCCGCGGCTTTCCCTCGTAATATTGATTTATATAACAAACACTTATGAACTAACCAGGGTACACAATGTTATTTAGCACGTCAAGAACCACCCGCATTTCAACCGAAACTGAATTAGGTTCTACACAAGCCAATGACACAATCAACAGATTTAGAGTTAATTTCCTTTAGGATTAACGAAATTAGACTAGTTCAGTGCATTTTTTACATTGATACTTCCTTACTAAAACACAGAAAATTAATTGCATAACAACATAACTCAAAATAGGTTAGTTTTCCATAATAAAATAGTGTCTTTTAAAAAATTAATCCAACATATTTCGAGTTAGGGTACATTTTTATAAAAAAAAATCACATCTTTTGAGAACATGCAATACCAACATTTAGTTTTTTAGAGCGAAATTTTATTATATTTGAGTTAAGTTGATATTGCTAGATGAAATATAACTAACTTACCTACCTTTTCATAAACTTAATGGCCATATTTTGTTTTATGTTGGTCTTGCACTAGGGGTGTGATATGTCTCTATTTTGAATTTCTTTTCAATTGTACTATGGACAGAATCTACTTCCATTTGTGAATGTCCTTTCTCGAAAAATGTTTGTGCAATCGTGACTTGTCTGTCAATTGCCAGTTTCAAAAGTGCATTAGAAACAATTACATTTTTATTTTGGTACCCACAGCCATCGCTGTAGATAATTATTTGCTTGGTATTGGGTTCTTTTAAAAGTAGATGATTCTCGAGAAAGGCTACCAACAGACTTGCAAATATGTTTACCTCTAAACCGCCTTGCCTCTCATCCCAAAGATAACAATCTACTTGACCATTATATAAATTATAGATTGTATAATTGTGAACACACAATTTGGTTTTATAATAAATAGCACTAGCCTTTAGCATTGGCGCTAACTTGAGAGCTTGCGTGTCAACAGTGAACACTGCAATTTCTTTTGGGTTCTTTTTACATAGTTCTTTATCTGTATCAATGATACAGATAACTCAATCTCGATTGATTTTTGTTTGTTTGGTGTTTTTGATACGCTAAGTCATCAATGTGTCCAAGTTTGTATGATAAACATAGATCACATTAATCATTTCGAGGCTTAAAAATTTGTATATCCATTTTCTTTACTTGTTCTTTCAGAACCTGTAATGACATTGTTTTTTTATTTTTAGACTTAGTACTTCTGATATTCTCGGTAAAGGTCATTTTTGCTCTGGAAAGATGGCTCAAGATAGATCTTAGAAGTTGAAGAACGGCAATAATGAGAAGTCATCTTAGGCAACTCATCCAAGAAAGATTTTAAAGTGATTCTCCTATTGTCATTAGATTGACGATTCCGTTTACTAATATGAATATCTCGTAAATATTCCATATAACTTCTTGCTGCATTCCCGAACAGTCCACTCTTTCACACCAAGAGTAGAAAGGAACATTATCTTACACACATGAACCTTTTCAGTGCCCTTCTTCAGATGATAAATGAGTGTTCCACTTCTTCTCGAATCTTCTTTCTTTCTCTTGCTTGGTATGTAATCAACCAGACTGCTCATGTATGTACGTTTCATGTCCCATGTCAATGTTTCCCAGCATTTTTCAAACAAAGCTTTTCTTTCATAGTCAGTAAAGATGGAACAAAAGAAAATTTTGGAATTTTTACAAGTGTCGGCTGTACACGTTGGACCCAATATTCGGGCACGTATCTCATTTTTTTGTACGTATTGTCCAAAATTATCTTTTTTTAAACTATTATAAACCTCTCTACACATTCGTAATTCCTTGTTTTTATATCTTTGTTCCATTGTAATCCTATACTTTATTTTCGTCCTAGGGGGAGTATTTTCATTATTACTTTCTCTATCGGAATTTGCATTTTCGGCTAATATTGCGTCGGTATCTCCTAAGGGTCATTCATTTTCATTGTCTTCGGTTTCTAAGTTATTGTTGCAATCACTGTCATTTTCACTGTCATCAGCTCCTGGGTTATTGATGCTTGGAATAAAATCACTTTCGGAATCAGTATCTATACCATTTTGAAGATTAACTAATTGATTTGCCAAACCGTTTTCGTCACCATCAGTTTCTAATGTAGAGTTGATGGATTTTGTCGATAATTGCGTCGTTTAATATTATTGCTTTCATCCTCAACTGAAATCATTGAAATGCTGCTCTTGTTATCAAAAATCTGAAAATTATCGCTACTATTTTCCATTTGTTGGCATGTAATTTCCTCGATTGGAACTTGCCTGTCATTATTTCTTTCGTCTATACTTTGGTTTTCGTTGCCACGTAAAGCCATTTTCACAAGAAGTCTGCCTCGAGAAATATCCGTGCTGGAATAAAGTATAAAATCGTATAGATAATACTTACCATTTCAACTATTTTTTTTAAATAGTGTTATTTAATATTTTATAACATTTAATCGAACACGCTTTCGGAAGTCAACCACTTCAGACATGCAAAAACATTTTTCTGTTTTTTTCCAAGTAATTAACCGTAAAAATTCACAGTTACATTTTTGTTGAGAAAACTGTTAAATTTTCGACACACACCGTACTTTTGTTCCCGTTAGTCAAATGTTAAAATAATGGCATTCATACTTATAATACCCTGTATAATAACGATAATAACAAATTTTTACTTAAAATTTTGTATATTATATTTTATTTTCGTATTTATACAGAAATAAAATTTTTTGTATCATTGTTAATAAGCTATAACTTCTGCAAGAATATTGGTACAAAAGCATGTATATGAAATACATTTTTTGAAAAAGAGTTGGTAAAAAGCACGTATATGACTTCAATACTTTCCAAATCTATTATTTATTAACCCATTAACCCTCATAATTATTTTTTGTTTTTGATTTGATTTTTAGTGCCTTATGACTTTTAAGGATAATGTATTTACAATAAAAAAAATATTTAAAAAATAAGGCGGTTAAGGTGCAATCAATTAACAAAAAAACACATTTTTATTATTTTGTAAATCAAAGTTATATTATGCAATATTTTTGGCAAAACATGGAACACATAACCCAACGTCATACATGGTTCTTCCAAAAGATTTGCAGTCTACACCAGCGCATCAGCGTCTGTTGCATGGAGCAACATAGTGGTGCACACCATCAAAACGTACAGCTGGAAGAACGGTCCGGGAGGTGACGGTTTATGCAGGTCCTGGCATTTTAGGAGCTTAGCCGTAACGAGCCAAATATACCTGGACTAATTCTCTTCTATACTGTAAATTTGCAGTTTTACTATGGTGTTTTCTGTACAGTAACCAAGCGTTGTGTATTGCAGCATCTAATAACCATGTAAAGATGTTCCAATACCACTTCTTACTTCTTACACCAACTCGATAACTGGAAATACATTCATCCATGAGATCGGTCTCGGCCATATTTTGATTATATTTGGCGACGCAATATGGACGATGTACTAAAACATTTTTTTTCTCGGCCTACGAAAATCGTTTGACAGATCCCACCGGAGATACGCCTGCATCTGTCGAAGCCATGGTTACCACAGAGTTATCTAACCATCTCACTAGAAGTATTCCAGAATTTTTTCTATGACGTGCTGATATTCGCTCTTTTTCTTTTTAGAAAAAGCCTTTTTATCGAGCAACGGGCACGATCCCGTAATCCGGTTTTCTCTGATAGTACCTACAGCACCATAACGCAAACGTCTTAGGTAACTAAAAAGGTTAAACCCTGTAAACAGATTGTCGACATGAATATTGTATCGCAAATCTGTATGGTGTAATTCTTCAAGCATCAGTACTAATGGAGACGCTGATTTCCCAAAAAGTGTATCATATTCTTCATTTCCACGAGGATTTCTTTCTCTGTTGTATTTAAAGACCGCATTTTGTAGCCGAATCTGTTTGGCTTGCCACGGATGAATTGCTTACATCCGTGGCGGCCGTAGTATCGTATCATGGATTCATCAAAGTCAAGGTCCTGAACAGGAACAAAATTATCCAAAAATCGTTTTTTAATTTTATCCATCAAAGGGCGAATCTTCCACACTTTATCTGAAGCGCCCATTTTAGTATTATCAGCAAAATGGAGAAATCTTTGGATCTGTAAAAAACGATTTCGCCTCATAGAGTTACTGACCAATATGTTTTTGGCATCATCTTTTATATCCCAATACATACGCTTTGAGGGAAGGGTATTATATCCGCTCAGAATTAGGATGGCCAGAAAACATCTAATTTCGTTTGCTGTAATTTTTGGATCGGGCTGGTTTAAAAAAATTGCGTTTCTTCTACCAGATATTCAATTATATCATTATCAAAAAACATCTTAAATATATCAACACATGACAAGTGCTCATACTGGGAATAATTTCCCTCTGGAAAAATGTGTTGTCCAGCAATCCGTTTTTTTACGTAGATGATTCTTGATCCAAATGTAGTTTGGTTTTACGTGCTGCTCCGTCTCCATAGGATGTTCTTCAAGGATAACCTCAGCGGTTGACGTTGAAGGTTCCTCAGATAGCATTGAAGGCTCGCCGCTATTGTCACACAATCGAGTGTTGTCGATAGTTTAACTTCCACAGGTGCCCGTAGCTGTCTACTCGTTAGATTATGAACCATACCTCCCTCGTCCTCATCTACAGAGTCTTCATTGGTCTCAACGTTAGTCTCAGGAGGTTCAAAAATATCTCATCTATTTGATTAGCAATGTTTTCGTCGGCATAAACCATATCCAGAGCTTCGGATAGGGTTAACCCTCCTCTGAAATAAAACCGCATATTATAGTAGTGTAAACGCCCAGTGATACCATTTGGTAGCACTGACATTTGAACACGAATTGTTAAAAGTTACTTTTAACAATTAAAAAATAGACACAATACCCTAGCAAAGTACACCTCAAACCCAACATATTGCGGTACATATAGTACAAAGAAAAGCGAAGTGAATAAAATAAATTTACTTACGTGAATCGAATGTCCATGATTTTTTGAGATTAAGAATTTCCGAATAAAAACACGTGCTTACAACTGCCACGACAGCGCAACTTCTTCCGCGATGGTTGTCGTACGACTAATGGTGTCCGGTTTAGCCAAATCGAGAGTTAAATTTGACCCTCACCTAATTGTCTAAAAATGCCGGATCGAAGAGTAACAGGTATTTTATTGATATCGTATGGTATCACTGGGCGTTAATGGGTTAAAATAAACTTCCCTAAGTATTTTAATGTAACGAACTATTAATACATACATTGAAATATTGTCTTAATGTGTTCTTACCTTATAATAAGTGTTACTTTCAAAAGCACAACACAAATAAACACACCAAAGCTGTGACAGCATGCACCGGTATTGCACAATGTGAGAATAAGAGGTTATGAACGCATATGTTTCCCGCTTTGCATATACGAGTTAATGATTACTTAAATATCACTTTTGATAAAAATTGCATATACGAGGTTTTGCAGTTTCAACGACGATATCCTATTATTACTTCTTGTACTGCAATTTATTTTCAAAAATATTGAAAGAATGAAAAAGAAAACAGAATATTGAAAGAATATTATGAACTTGAAATTTTTAATTAATAGGTATATCAAAAGAACTTTAATAAAAGTAACTAAGTAAATCTAGTTCAAATTAAAAAGATAAGAAATATCATAAAGGTGATACAAACAAAATAATATTTTAAAGAAATAAGTATGTACTTACTATTTGGCAGATATAAATTTTTTTTCACATCTTCCTCTTCTTTTTGAACCGTTACAAAGTGACCGCTTATATTACTCTTTAAGTTATTACAAAATATACAAAATTCTTGTTTAGTTTGAAGCTTTGACTTTTGTTTTGAGATATATAATGATATTACTTAAAATATTTATCTTTGGCATTTCGTTTAATATTAATGGTTCAACGGGTTCAAATGTAGCATAATCCGTTACAGATGCACTGTGTTGAAAATCTGCGATAATTTCAAAGGATTGTGTTTCCGCCTGATTGTTGTCTGGCTCGATAGGTGCAAATCTAGCATCATCTGCCACAGGTGCGTTATGTTGAAAATCTGTGACAGTTTCGGAGGATTATGCCTTAATCTGATTATTTCCTGTCTGAACTGGTCCAAATGTAGCATAATTTGCCACAAGTGCACTATGTTGAAAATCTGTAACAGTTTTGAAAGATTGTTCTTCCTCCTGACTGTTGCCTGACTCAAGCTTTGACTTTTGTTTTGAGATATATAATGATATTACTTAAAATATTTATCTTTGGCATTTCGTTTAATATTAATGGTTCAACGGGTTCAAATGTAGCATAATCCGTTACAGATGCACTGTGTTGAAAATCTGCGATAATTTCAAAGGATTGTGTTTCCGCCTGATTGTTGTCTGGCTCGATAGGTGCAAATCTAGCATCATCTGCCACAGGTGCGTTATGTTGAAAATCTGTGACAGTTTCGGAGGATTATGCCTTAATCTGATTATTTCCTGTCTGAACTGGTCCAAATGTAGCATAATTTGCCACAAGTGCACTATGTTGAAAATCTGTAACAGTTTTGAAAGATTGTTCTTCCTCCTGACTGTTGCCTGACTCAACGGGTGCAAATCTAGCATCATCTGCTGCAGGTGCACTACGTTGAAAATCTGCGTCAGTTTGTGACGTTTCTACGTCGCGATTCTGGTACGACGCAGTGTCACTATGGCGCCTCAGTTGCGGTGACGGTGCTCTCGGGCGCCAGTTTCTGTTTACACTGCAGAAACACCACTACTCGGGCGGCTACAGTGAAGACACGGTATGTCCAGAGGGTCGTGAGGGAAGAGTTAGACTTATTCATGAATAAAAGTCAGAATTAAATAATACACATATATTAATAATTCACCTAGTATACAAAACTAATACGGTCGGAATAAGCAACTAAAAAGTCAGCTGAACGGTTAAAAGCAAGCAATGCAAAAGCGGTTAATTTATGCTACATGCGGAACCAAGTAAGAGGAAGCGATCAAGCGAGCAAAGCAGAACAAACTAAAACTAAAGACTTGGCCACTATCTAAAATATATACATATATAAAAAAACAAGATACGATAATACAGCTCCTCTCCTGGAATGCATGGCCGGACAGCTGAAAAGAAAACAAGTGCTTATTAATTACGACAAAGGCGAAGCTACCGGATAATGCGACAGCAACTCCACCTAGTCGTGATACGGGTAGAAATCGTAACTTACGGCCCACGTTTCAATTTATAGGATATAATCCCATAAACCGAACGCGTGGCGAGGTGGGCACCGGATAATGCAACAGCGGCTCCACCCACGCTGTAGTACGATACACAACGGTAAATACCGGCCCACGTTTCAATTTATAAGATGCACTCCCATAAATCGAACGCGCGGTGGGCAGTCACCGGATAATGCAACAGCGACTACTCACGCCGTGGTACAGTAGGCGACGGTAAATAACGGCCCACGTTTCAATTTATAGGATGCACTCCTATAAATTAAACGCGTGGTGAGGTAGCCACCGGATAATGCGACAGCGACTACCCACGCTGTGATACAGTAAGCGACGGTAAATAACGGCCCACGTTTCAATTTATAGGATGCACTCCTATAAACTAAACGCGTGGTGAGGTAGCCATCGGATAATACGACAGCGACTACCCACGCCGTGGTACAGTAGACAAGCTGGAAGACAAAGTATGGTTAGTACACACTAATAGCGGCCAAGTTTTCCTTAACAACCTCTTACTCACTTCCTCTGCTGGCCACGTCTAGTTGGCACGAGCGGTGGGCTGGTACTGACTCTGCAGTGCTCACCTCGCTAGGTCTTAACTTCGCGGTGCTGGAGTGGCGGAAGACTGGCGCAGTTGGCTGCTACTACCTCGCTTCGTCTAGCTGGTGCAGAACAGGAATGGTCTCGGTGCTGGCGGCTCAGGAACTAAATCTTCCACTCGAAGTTGGAAAGGCCTAATGCTGGTTCGGAAGTGGCGCTTGCGCACTGGACGGTTTTCGGACTTTACCATTTTACCCGAATGCCACTTTTGAACTGAATAATCGGCGGTATTCAAATTTGTGGACTTGTAAAATTCTCCAGTTTGTCCACTTAGCGACTTTATATAATTTTAAACGGTTGACTTACTTGTCAGGAACACTGGAGATACGACTGGTTTGTCTAGCGGCTTGGCAGGTACTAATTCTGGTGTTTAGCAAGCCTTTCCTGGTGAAACGGTGTCGCTTGCGTACTAGACGGTCGGCCGAACTTAGTACAGTTCTTCGCAGATCTGCTGGGCGGACTACTGGATACGACGCTGCTTCTCGGTGTGGGCCAGGACAGGTACTGAATTTTCTAAGTTTTAAAATATTGCTCTTGACTTGGAATCGGGCGCGCCGGATCGAGGGCGCATTCTACGGCACATCTCCACAGCGGCAGAGCCTACGATGCGCGGTTCGATGCGCGGTTTCCTTTGCACTGGCTGAAGTTCGAGCATCGGCAGGCTTTCTTGTATCATACGGGGCGGTGAAAAATCACTTCATTATAAGTTTTGAAGGATTGTGCCTCAACCTGATTATTTTCTGTCTCAATGGGTACAAATGTAGCATAATTTATCACAAGTGCACTATGTCGCAAATCTGTGACAGTTTCAAAGGATTATGGCTCCACCTGATTGTTGTCCGACTCAACGGGTGTAAATATATCATTTGCCAAATGTGCACTATGTTGAAAATCTGTGATAGTTTTGAAGGAATGTGCCTCAACCACATTTTTTTCTGTCTCAACGGGTCCAAATATAGCATAATCTGCTACAGGAGCACTATGTTGAAAATCTATGACACTTTCAAAGGATTGTGTCATTACCTGATTATTTTCTTGTAATTGTTCCAAGTTATTTTCTACAACTTTATCAAAACTATAGCCTGCTATATATATTTTTGTTCCTAATTCACAAATTCCCAAGGAATTGAACATTTTTTTAAACTAATAACACTTGCAGAATATAATAATCGTTGCATCATTGTTTCTGCAGTACGAAAAGATTTTGTCGCAAAAATATAAGAAGCCCTGTACCATTGTTTATCTTTATAACGAGCAACCATATTTCCTTTTATATATCTAATATCAGAGTTTTTACACAGACATATTACATCATCGTCATGATAATATACAATGACAAACATGATTCTGACTTGAAAATATAAAAGTAAAAAGATCAGAACAATCATTAATATGAATACTATTTAAAATAATTGTAAAGGATTTAAGTATAGGTTTATTCGACCTCAAATTGAAACTATGTGATTCTAAAAATTAGTTTGCATTATTCCACCGATAATCGACTTACCTTTTCTCAGCAAGACAATCAAAATCACAATTATATCACAGTTTTAAACTGTAATAATACAGTTTTTTCGAGGAACTTTATTTTCCTCCAACCTGCACGTGTTAACGTACATGCCGCAAGTATGTTTAACGTTTTATCAAGAATAAGTCAAACAGACCAAAAGTTTAATATGTGTTCACCATTGTTTTTTAATGTCGCAACTTGTGTTTACAGCACAATATACATAAAAAAGTTTGCATAAACGAAGAAGTGGAAAGTCAGTCATCTCACGAACTACAAAGCCTTGAAAATAGGAGCGTTTCTTGTTCAAAAATCTAAAAAACTACTACATATTGTGGTGCTACACATGTAATGGCCAATAGCTACTCACTTTTTGAACCCATGACTTTCGTGACCAATAAATGAAATGCAGTGAAATATACACTCGCGTGCTTTATTTAAATTTGACTTTATTTATACTGTTCTTTATTATTTATTGTATGGTAAAGTTTTAATATAGACATAACATAAAATGTTTAAATCATAAACAATAATAAACGAATAATAAAATATAAAAAATGATTCCTTACATAACCGATAAAAAAATGAACAATAGAAAAGGATTTTTTCAAAATAATAAGAAATACCAAGTAGATAGGTGTGCTAACTCACTCCTTACTAGATAGTCTTAAATCAGGAACAGAAACAACAATGTAGCACAAAACACCTTTTATTTAATAATCTCACTGAACTAATTAAACAATAACAATAGTAACAATAATAACAATAATAGTTAACAATACAACTTAACGATCCGCTTCAAACAAATATCGGCTGATAACTACTAACTAGCCGCTGATTCACTTCGCAGCATGTTGTCTTATGTAAGCGTTGTCCACAATCCCTCCATCTTTTTCAGTTTAAGGGGTGGTAGTCTTCTGGAAGCTGAAAGGCCCTCTTGATCCTCTTGCCCTGGCTTCGTTTGGTCCGCGGCCAATGGTGGTGGTGGTGTTCCATGGGAATTCGGGGTGACTGATTCCTCTGAAACTATATCTAATGTAGTGTTGGTCGAACACGTATTTTGATTGCTAGGTAGCTCTGGAATCTTCTTTACGTGGGTTATATGTCTTTTAAAAACTTGGCCATTTTCTCTTGAAACTGTATTTCCTACCTTTTGGGTAACTGTATATTCGTCAGTGTTGAATCGAGTAGTTAGTTTGTGCGGAATATTCATGTTACGTATCAAAACTTTATCTCCTTGTTTTACGTTCGAGTCCTTTGCATTTCGGATCTTATCTTCCTTTTCTTTTCCTTTTTGCTTATTCATTATGTCATTGTCCCTTGCTTCTTCATCGCTCTGTTCGTATATGAGATCGCCTGTTGAAGGTATTCGCCTTATGTCACGAATGTTTCTATTTAGCAATAGTTGTGATGGAGATTTTCCTGTCATCCCGTGTGGTGTTACATTATACATCATAGTGAATTTTTGTAATTCGGACCGGTAGTTTAGTTTATTTGCATGACAGATTTGCAGTCTCTTTAAAATGGATCTGTTCATGTTTTCCACTTCTCCATTTGCCTGAGGCCAGTAGGGTGGAGTCTGTACTAACTCAATATTGTTTTGAGAGCAGAATTCTTTAAATTCTCTACTTGCAAATTGAGGACCGTTGTCAGCTCTAATTGACTTGGGAAGTCCCAGACGCGCAAATACCTCCATTAGCTGGTCTATGATTACGGCGGAGGTGGTTGATTTAAAAAATTTTGATTCTTGATATCTGGAGTAGTAATCTATAATAACTAACAGTTGTTCTTGGTTGGGTAATGATCCCATTAAGTCTATTGCTATGCATTGCCAAGGCCTATCTGGGAATCGATGTCTCTTCATAGGGGGAGGTTTATCTGGCTGTTAGTTACTCTAACAAGCAGTCTCGGCATGATTTCACGAATTTTTCCACATGTCTGTCAATTAATGGCCACCATACTTTGGTTCTTATTCTTCTTTTCATTACTGTTTAACCTAGATGGCCTTCATGGGATAACTTTAGTACGTCGCTCCGCAGCGTCTCTGGGATGACAAGCTTAGTTCCTCTGAACAAAATTGGTCCCATGGTTGTTAATTCTTCCCTGAATGGGAAGATGTTTTTGTCCGATGAATTCCATGAATTTTCGTTTATTTTAGAAACGGCTTCTCTTATTTGCTGGTCTTGTTGGTTGTCAGCAATTATTTGAGAAATGTTAATAGTTAAGAGTTAATGTTGGGAGAACTTTTTTCAATGATTGTGAATACGTGATGTTCACTTTCTCTATCAAAAGATGGTTCTTTGTTGATCTTGCAGACTCTTGACATAGAGTCTGCAATATTTAATTTCCCTGGTTGATATATAATTTTAAATTTAAATGTTTGAAGGCGCAAAACCCATCTCTCAATTCGGGCTGGCGGTTTAGAAGTTGGTCTGAATATAGCTTATAATGGCTTATGGTCTGTTACTAATTCAAATTCTAATCCATAGAGATAATAGTAGAAGCGTTCTACTGCCCAAACCAAATCAAGACTTTCTTTTTCGGTTTGCGAATATCGACGTTCGACCGTCGAAAGGCTTTTACTGGCAAACGATATAACATGGGGAATTTCTCTATCGAATTGTAATAACACAGCCCCTAATGCTACTGGGCTTGCATCGGCTACAACACCGGTTCTTCTTTGCGTATCAAAGTACGACAACTTTGTGATGGTTGCTAGTGATTCCTTACGTTTGTCAAATTGTTGTTGGTGTATGTTTTTCCATATAAAAAGTTCGTCCTATTTTGTCAACTGTCTCAGTGGCTCAGTTAGGGTTCCTAAATCGGGAATAAATTTTCCAGGATAGGTTACAAGACCAAAATACTTCTAAAATTGTTTTAACTTTTCTCTCATCTGCTTCAATGTCGGTTTTCGATAATTTGTGTCCTATGAAATATACTTCTTGAACTTTGCGAATACATTTCATTTCGTTAAGCAGAACATCGTTTCTTTTAAATATTTCTAGGACTTTGTTAAAGCACATGTCATGCTCTTCTTCGGTGCTTCCATAGACAATTATATCGTCTAGGTAGTTTAAGCAGTTTTTGCATGGCGATAGCATTCCCTCAAAAACTCTTTGAAATATTTCGGGAGCCGAACATTAATCGTTTATATCGAAACATTCCCTTATGTGTTATGAAGGTGGTTATAGGGCGACTATCCTCATGTAGTTCTAGTTGATGGTAGGCGTTAACAAGGTCTAACCGAGAAAAATAATTTGCATTACGAAGTTTAGTCATAAAGGAATCGAATGTTGGAAGAGGATAGTTTTCTTTTAAAATCGCTTCGTTTGCTCGACGCATGTGAATGCAAATTCTAATATCATCATTCGGTTTAAAAATGATAACAATGAGTGAAATCCATGCACTGGGTTCGGTTACTTTCTCGATTATGTCTAATTTTAATGCTTCTTGCAATTTCCTTTCGACGAGTGCTTCCACTGAGATTGGAACTCTTCTAGCTGGCTGTCTAATAGGTTTTACTTGAGGATCGATAGTTAATTTAATAATAATAATATTCCTTATTTTAGGAAATGTGTTTTTTTCTTCAATATTATTTATGTGAAGACCCAGTTTTAGAATCCCCAAACGTTTTGCAGTATCTTTTCCCAGAGTTGAAACTTCAGCTTGGTCCACAACGTAAAATGATGTTATTATTTCTGGTTGTCCTGGTAGGTTGACGGTTGTTTGGAACTTATTTCTCACCTTCAGAGCTTGTCCAGAGGCGTAGCCTTTAAGAGCATGTGAAATATCTTAATCAATATTCCATATAGTGGCATTATGGTCGACTAGTATTTTCCAATCTTCACCTCTTACGATATTTGCATTTGAGCCTGAGTCGATAAGTAGAGTTATGGATACACCTCCAACTTGGCAAGTAATTAGGTCGTCGTCTTTATCTAGCTGCTGCTGATCGGAAATTTTAAAGCATTCAAAATTTTTCATCTCCTCCATTGTTTCTAGTTCTTCTGTTTCCGTGTCTTCGTTTCCTACAATATTAATTCTGGCTCCCGGTCGCCTTTTTTTACTAGCATTTGCATACCTTGTATTATTAGTGGAAAAAGGACGTTTTCCTTTTGCTGTTTTGCACATAAATGAATAATGACCTTGGAACCCACAATTATGACATTTTGCCTGTCTGGCTGGACAATATTTTGAGTCGGAAGTATGTCGAAATTTTCCACACCTTGTGCATTGATTATGATTACGATTTTGGGTACTTCGATTTCGAAATTGGACATTATTTACTCCTAGGGATGTATTTGGTCCAGCAATGGTCTGATCCATGGCTTTCGATTGGCTTCCAATTTGTTCATGTATTTGGCACAATTCTATAACATCTTGTAGAGACCGTTCTTTTTCTAAGAGTTTTTTCTTTAGCTCTAAGGGTGCCCAACTATCAATAAATTTGTTTTTTATATGAATTTCTGTTGCTTCTAGGGCTGAGTTGTCAAACGAACATTTGGTGGCTCGACTTCTAACTTTTAAAAGAAACTTATTAAACATTACCTTCTGTTCTGGTTTGATGTTTCTAAAAACGTGGCGTTCAAATGTGGAGTTCTGTTTTGGAGAGAAGTATTCGGTCAATTTGTCAACTAGAGTTTGAAAAATATCATTATTATTCTCCAAGTTGTAGCTTTCAATTGCCCCCGGCAGATTGTAAGTAACCTCCTGTAACTGAGTTCCCCCTAAGTGTAGCAACTTATTTCTTTGCTTTGTTACATCCGTAATATCTTCAGCAAATAGATATAATTCCAGTTAACGCAGCCATTTTTCCCATTCTCCTCTTATTAGGGACTTGTCAATGTGATCACATAAAAACGGTTTTATACCGCTGTCCGACATCTCGACTGTAAAAGAAATATCTGTGGTATATTTCTTTATTTTTTTTAGAAGACACCTAATTCGCCAGAATATTTTTTTCGGTATTGTTTGTTTGAAACGATTTACATAAGATAATAAAAGTTTATTATCTTATAACATGATATTTCTTTAGGAATTTCTAATTGTTGACAGTAAATAAAATGAAAAACATTATTGTGTGAATCATAAGTTTACTTTGAGATTATAAAACACAAGATATCGATTATTCAGTCTTGATCATATTGTTAAAACAAAATTTTGGATATTATACTTTCACTGAATTTAAATGAATTAACTGAATGACATCAATTAATGAGAATTGAATTTAAAATTACATTCCAAATTAACTAACTATAGAATTATTAGATTTTAGAATTACAAATGGTAGGTACTTTCACATACCTTCTGAATTGCTTAGGGTTTTTGTTCTTCACTATTAATTACGTTTGGCTCACAGCCTCGCAGCGGCCCTATGCCGTTTTAGTATGACTCAAAGCCTTTCTTCACTATGGTTCCCAACAGCCTTTTGGTTTTCCCATTACTATATGTGGCTCACAGCCTTCCCTGCGGTTTTAAAACCGTTCTTTATTATTTCTATTCCAAGGTTTTCTGCACTGCCCTAAAATAGGATAACAGTATTATATTACCCATATATTTAATTCTTAAATATGATAATATAGCATTGGTTAATGTTTCAATATTTCCGACCACAGTAGATCACAGAATTTTACAATGTGTGTCATAGTAAGGAATCATATAACTACTTCTATCCGAATACATTTTTTTTTGTAAATTACCGATGTTACTTTTGAAAAGCGACAAAAATATATACCTTATCCGTTCTCCATTTTTTTTGCATAAGTTTCACTACGGTACTTGGATATATTTTCTTTTTATATTTTTTCTTGCATAATTTTGAACTTATGCCCTTTAATAACAAATTTGTCGCATCAATGTTGTATAAAGTTTCCGAATTTAAATGAGAATTGTCAATAAATAAATGTTCTATAACTGTTTTCAAATAGTTCTTTCATCTTTGAAAGCCATTTTTATTAGTGTTTGTTTTGTTGTTGTTGATACAAGTTCAAGCCACTTAAAAGTTTATATATAACTAAAACACTAAACGAGAACAGAAATTGAATAAAAAGATGAAAAGATTTCTACGCAGCAATCAGCAATAGCAAAATCCTACTTTGAGGTTTAAATATGACATACAGGGTGATTTTACTTTAAATACAGAAACTGCAGGAATAGATTCATTACCAAAAAATAAATATAGTTTGCTCTATAAACTTTTTTTCTGAAGGACGCGGTATTTGCGATTCAGGATGTTAAAATTTACAAAAAATATATGTATTTTCTGTCATATCTTCATAAGCGCTGACGGAAGTGAATGAAATGTCACTTAATCTTATTTTTTATTGCTTGTTACTAACCTGGCTTTGACTAGTGGCGTGCTACTGAAGGTGCCGCCCCATTTTCCACTGCGTTTTTTTTGTAGAAATAATGTTAAATTCGGGTATTGACATGTTACATAAATAAAAAATGTTTCCTGATGTTTTTTACTGAATTAACACTATTTCTACAAAAAAAACGCCAGTGATGTATTTTTTTTGCTGGGAAAATGGGGCAGGACCTTCAGTAGCACGCCACTAGTTAAAACCACGAGATTGATGTTACCAAAGTTAAAGAATAAATATTATTACATTCGATCAGTGTTACCAGCAGTTAAATACAGTTTTCGCCAAATAGCTACATACTTTAAATCTGCTAAAATTATTTTTTTAGAAAATATGCGCCTCAGAAGAAAAAGTTATTTATTAACATATAATTATATTAATTATAATATTAACATATTTTATTAAATATTTGATGTTTTTCTAAAATAGAAACCAGTAATTAAAAGTCACATTTGACTCTAAAAAATGGATTTAAATATTTATCCTAAAAGTATGATATATATACAGGGTGATTCATTAATAATTGTACATATGTGCTAACTGGATAAGCCTGACTGAAAATTTGAAGAATTGACACATAGCGCTTAGATAAAATATAGCTTCTTATGGAGTTGCTGGGTGTTTTATTTAAAAAAAAAATAGAAGAATTTTGCCCATTACTTTAAACCTGCGTACGATTTACATAATCAGAGCCGGCCTTAGCCTCTAGGCGCCTCCGTACGACTTCATAAATCTTGCCATTGCCCGATATTGTTATTGAGACTGCAGGTGTTAGCTGCGGAAAAACATATAAACGTCAATTTAATAGAGACATTTATTCGAAGAACAATTGGATTTGTGGGTGCAACAAAAAAAATGCGTTATTTTGTTTTGCTTGTTTATTTTTTGGCGGTGATAAAGCATGGACGGAGGTAGGGGTGATAGATTTGATGCACTTATTATACCTACCTTTTATATTGCTGTATTGTCTATTGCAGACATAAATAAAACAACTTATGGGCGTGCTGTATTGGACGGCCATAAGTCGTACAGCTTCATTGTACCTCCCAAATAAGTCCATGGACGTTCGGATGTTAAAAGGATTTAAAACGAATATCTTCTGGAGGTTTTCTGCTGTATAGGCATCCCCTTATTACGGCCCTATGTTGAAAATGAGTAAGGAGCACACATAGTACATGTCTTTAGGAGTATTTTGCCTTTTCATATTTAACTTATACGATGACGTTTATTTTTTCACAGAATAAGTTAATTTTCATAATATAAGGGTAGCATCCCCTTACTATGGCTATATGTTAATAATGAGTAAGAAGCACACTTAGGACATGTTTTTAGGGGTATTTTGCCATTTTCAGATTTAACTTACACGATGATGTTTTTTTTCTACGGAATAAATTAATTGTTGCAATATGAAGATAGGATACCCTTGTTACGGCCCTATGTTGAAAATGGTTAAGACGCACACTTAGGACTTGTTTTTAGGAATATTTTATCGTTTTCAGATTTAACTTACTTGATGACTTTTTTATTTTTTCACGAAATAAACTAATTTTTGTAATGTGAGGGTAGCATCCTCTTGTTACGGCTCTATGTTGAAAATGGGTAGGTAGAACATGTCTTTAGGAATATTTTGCCATTTTCGACTTACACGATGACGTTTTTTCCCACGGAATAAAATAATTTTATTAATATGAGGGTAGCATCCCCTTATTACAGCCCTATATTGAAAATGCCACATAGCACACTTAGTACATGCTTTATGAAGTATTTTGTTGTTTTCAGATTTAAGTTTATCAGACAATTTTAAAAATTGTCTAAACTGAAATTTGTAAACACCCTGTATAACAATTGGCCAAACACAAGTATTTTTGAGAAATGCGTTTATTGGCATTATCATTTTATCATAGAAGTTGTTGTAAGTATCTTCATATCGTCAATTTTTGCTGAATATTTAATATGAAAACCATGGACAAGTATCTATGGCTATTTTCACACCTGTTAAAGTTTTGAGTAACCAAAACACATTTTTCATGTGAGATAATACAACTTTAAAAATAGAAAATGTATCACTGGGGCAGACAAGAACTTAATATTCTAATTTATTTCGGATTCCAATTTTTTTTTTTTTTCTAAATTTTGAAAGTTAAGCATATATTTTGTCATAAAACAAGGCATCTGTTAGTTATTTTGAGTTTTTTTTAAAATGATGAAAAATTGTTTTAATAATAATAGCATTTATTGCCCAGAATAAATTCAGTTTACAGGTCAATGCAATACAATTACCACAAAAACAGTGTACCTTCATATATAATATACTATGTTATCTATATGTAATAGTTTTTCTCTTTCCACCCAAAAATTTAACTAGCAGGTAATCAGAATCTATAGATGTTTTTTTCAGCTGATCCAATTTTTTTGCTCTCTAAGTCTGGCTTTCTTTTCTTTTTCTTAAATTTTCAACCTTTTTTCTTTTTTTTTAATGTGATATCGTTTCCATCCGTTACTCGTAATTACCGAGGGATTTTTTTCCTTAAGTTTTTGTTGATTGTGTCTCATTGGGCTAAAATAGTGCTTTTTTAAATGGCGTAGGTACATTTAGTGGAAGTTTATTGTGGCTAATGTTGATGATTCTTCGGATACAGGTTCCATATTTTCTTTCTTATTGTTCAGTCTACACTGACAAGATATTGCATTATTAGTAGCAGCGCAATGTAGATGTGCTATTTCATAATTGTTTTTTTATTTATTTTATTTCATGCAATATACACAGCAGTGCTTGCACACGTCAAAAACAATGAAATAGTCAGTACAGTGAGGAACTAAGGATAAAAGCAAAAAAGTAATAAATAATAATAGTTAAAACAGTCTAAACAAGGTAACAAAAACTTTATATAATAAACAGTATATTATAAAATCACTATTAAAATATTCATTAAAAGTATAAAAAACATGACTCGATAGAATTTTTTTATTTCCATTTTAAATAAATTTGTGTCTAAGTTCGTTATATTAAGAGGAAGCGCGTTAAAAAACTTTATTTCAGTATACCCTTTCTAGTTTTCAAAAGCCTATAAAACTTATCAACGTCATTCTTATTTCTAGTGTTATATGCGTGGATCTGGCTTCTGCTATGTAATTTGTATAAATTACATTTAATAACAAGAAGACACTGAAATATGTATGTTGAAGGAACGGTAAGAATGTTTAAATCTGAGAAGTAATTTCTACAGTCGTCCCTAAAACCAAGCCCAGAGATGATCCGTATAGCTTTACTTTGCAGAGAAAAAACTAGTGCATGACTCCACATTATGAGCATAAGATATGATAGAATGTATCAAGCAGTGATACGCTGTTTTTAAAACAGTTAGGGATACTTTATGAATAAGGTTTCGGAGTAAATAGAGATGTTTGGATAGTGTACTGCAAATGTAATTAATATGTTGGCTCCAGGATAACTTCGTATCTAAATGAACGCCCAGAAACTTGACGCTTTCTGGATTAGCCAGATGTGGATATACTAGTATCATCAGAAAAAAGTATGCTTATAACTTCACAATTAAAGATACTGGGGAAATCGTTTATGTAAATAAGGAATAGTAGAGGAGCCAAAACCGATCCTTGCGGAACTCCATGTTTTATTTTCGACAAATTAGATTTGACACAGTTATGGTTAACATATTGAAATCTGTTAGTTAAATGGGATAATAATAGACATACACTGCGCTCTAAGAATCCATAGTAATATAATTTCTCTAGTAAAATCTCATGAGAAACACAATCAAAAGCTTTGCTTAAGTCAATAAACTGCTTAACTACATAAGCCTTCCCCTCAAACCCCTTGTTAATAAATGATCTTAATCGAATGGTTCCTACTGTTGAAAAACCATTACGAAAACCGTACTGATGCTGAGTAAATGCTTGAGACGTTTTCATATAAGCAGTAATTTGTATTTTAAGAGCACCTTCATATACTTTGGCAACCTGAGGTATGATGGATATGGGTCTGTAATTGGAACATGTTGCGCTATTTTGGCCCACTGGAGGTGTGAGATGTAATGTTCCAACACAGCAGTTTCTTCATTATTTTTGCTTTCATCTTGGTGTTCATTATTTATTTCAGATTTTATTTCCAAATAACAGCCATATTTTGTTCTATATTTTCTTTGGACAAGGTGTTCTAATTTTCAAAACTGCGTATTTAGCACATCAAAAGGATAAAGACCTGACACTCTAAACTCACTTCGAATAGTATCTTTAGAGATATGTTTCAAGGCAGATTCAACCACTTTCCCAAAGTGCTGCTTTTGTATTTGTGACCTGAATTATCTAATCTCCATTGATGAACTTCTACTTTCCATGTATTTTTTAGTGGACGAAATACAGACGCATCCATTGGCTGTAACAGGTGTGTCGAGTTTGGGAACACTAGCTCGATTTGCTTTTCAACACAGAAATTTGAAAAATGTAAAGCGAGAGACATGACCATCTACAAAAAATAGAATAGGACGTAGAATTTTTTGCTGAGTTAACTAGTGTTCAAACATATTAGTGATATATTCTTAGAAGGTATTACACATCCATCCATTTTCAGAATTGCCTATACCCCATGATTCTGGTATGCTAACTGAAATGTAACCAGGTACTCGAGTGTAAGTAAATAATAGCATTGATGCCTTCACCATTAGCAACCACCGAGGGGTAAACCGCAAAAAAAAAATTGTGTACACTAATTCCTAGGATTGTTATTAATTTCTCAGTAATTCCGTTTATATATATTAACTTAAAAAATAATTTCCCAATTCTCTACTAATTCCCTATTAATTCACCAAATATATTACGTAAACTCGGCCGCAAAATGATGTAAAATGAATCAAGCATAAGTATCCAAATATTTGTAGTAGGTATTAAAATAAAAAAAAGCTCGCAAAAAAAGCTGGGAAAACAACGAATTTATTATTACTTAAAAGAAAGTAAAAGTATCAATTATTTATGTTATAAAACTAAGAATAATGTTTCTAGTATAACATTGAACAAAATAAAAATTGTTTTTACATGCTTTATATCTGCTCCTAATATTAAGTTGAGCTGCTCGTTTTAATTGAAATGGGCCGCCAGCAATTAAATTAATAGGACCATAAAAAATAAAGTCTTTATGAATGGTATAAATGGGCCAAATAAACGTCGAGCTCTGCTTTCAGAAACTTTATTTTATAATGTGAGTTTCCTCTATCTTCAATTATTCGACCAATAAACTACGATTGGTCATAGAAAACCGCGTAATAGTTTTCTAGGCGTATCTCGTGTCCGGCAGTTTCCGATAAATTTTCTGATTTACACGGCGACATGTCATTTGAAAACTCCGGGGAAAATTCTTCCAAATCCTCCGTCGTCGAGGTCTATCACGTCCGAGTCAGTGGAGGAGTCAGTGCTTGTGCTACTAGCTTGATCCATGGGAAGGGTAAATGCACCAATGAATGACCGATTTAGAAAAATTAAAATTTAGTATTCATTTAATATTATTTGAAAATATCTTAAAAACCGTAAAAAAAATCGTTCAAATTGATTTATCTATGTACATGTTAACAATAATGAGTAACAGCAATGTGACTTATGTGTTTAATGATAATTTTTGTTTATTTTAAGATGCATAAAGAATTCCAGTGATTGACCTCTGGGCTCCAGTTATTGACCAAAATAAAATCAATGAATGACCGACAAATACATTTTAATAAAAAATATATATTCTTGCTTATTATTACAACTTATAAGTAACATTTCATTTCGGAAGCGTCATAAGAGTTGCCTCTACTACATGCTAACTGAGGAGGTTCAATCTTTTGCATAATGTTTGCACAGCTTTACCAAATTTGGTCAGTTTTTTCTGACTTCACTTCCAAAGTTGCGAGCCGCTTTTGTGCATCACTCTAACTTCATATTCATTGTTTTTTTATTTTATTAATTATGACTCCTGGAAAATATTCCATTTCATACTTGACTATTACAAAATTTGATATTGATAGCTCTATTTTCTATTTCTTCTTCCAGTCCTTTCAATGAAGTTGAAATGTCTAAAGTGTCCGCCTCTGAATATGAATCTGAGACTGTAGTATTGTTTTTTTCTTATTCATATCTTTTTTTTCATTCATTTATCCTCTCAATTTTTCTTTACTCCTTGGCTTTTTCTAATGCCTGTTTCGTCTTTTCTCTGTTGTCTAAAAATTCTTTCCATGCTAGAGAAGCGACAGCTAGTGGTGCCTTTTCAATTTTTCAACGTTTATTAGTTTTTTCCGTTGAAAACAATAATAATAAATCATACAAGTGTTTTTTCCATATATCATCAAGAGTATTTTCTTTTAAAGCAGTTTCAGACTGATCTGTAATATTTACGTTTTGTTCTAGTTTGTCTCCCTCTTTTCTTATATTTACTACAATTTCTCATATTCTATTAGTTTGCATATCGGGTTGATCAACATTTTCCTCGTTGTCTTCAGTATTACAACTATCAAGGTTCATCTCGGATGATACTAAATTGTCATGTATGTTAGCATCGTTCTGTAATTTCTATGAGAATAGATTGGTCCATTTGTTCAACAACAGGTTCTAAAATATTTGCATCTTGAATTTGATGTCATCAACGTTACTTCCAGCAATCTCTGAATATTTACTCCATATAAGGAATAATTTGTCATTTTCAAGTTCCTGTTTCAATTCCCTTGCTTTCTTGTACTTGCTTAGCGAAGCTGGTGATATTTCTTTTTCAAGTGTATTTAAAAATGTATTTGCTGAAGAAGTTTCAAGATCTATTATTCCATTATCAGACTGTCGTCTAGTGTTCATACACTCACTAAAATACACATTGTTCACGTTAAAGCTTTTCTGTTTAAAAAATTGTACTCGCTTTTTCACACAATATTATTAATAACTAAAAATATATAAAAACACATTTAAGAGGTCTGAATATTCCAACATCGCACGGCTGGCTTATATGAGTTGCATTGGGTAGGAGGCAGTAGAGTAAAATTCTTTTTTCCCTACAAAATTCAGCAATCTCAGGGTTAATATGTGATTTATGTCCATTCAATAAAAACAGGATAGGAAATTTTATTTTTCGCCATATGAGATGTAGGTGAGATGTAAGCGGTCTGCTGCTTCATTTATAGATTTAATTCGCCACATATTCGAAGAAAGTTGGCCCTATCATCCATCCAGTGTCACTTCTTCCAAGAGAGATATGGTCTGAAACTGAGTTAACAACGTCTCGAGGAACCCGTTTATATGGATAAACAATTCAAGGAGGAGGAATTTTTCCAGATGCTCAAAAATTAGCAAGTACAGTAATGGATTCCTTTTCTTTTCCAACTGATATGTCATTGAAATTGCGAAATTGCTTGGGACCCAAAAATTTGCCTGTTTTTGGGCAAAGCTGTGCCCCAGTTTCATTAGCATTATAAATTCTGCCTCCATCTGTAAGGATGTCTACAGCATTTTCTTCCATTAGGTATTTTTCTAAGTCCAGATTCTAATGTCCTGTTCAGTAACAGATGTTCTGGCTTTTAAAATCATCTCTGCATTCCTTTTAGAAATCAATGGATGTCTTGCCAAACATATTCTCTCCGGATCGTCTTTGAAAGGGTTCTGTATCTGAGTTTTCCTGCATCACTTTCTGGACTACATATTTAACCTCCTCAGGATGCATTGGAAAACCAATTTTTGTTTTTTGTACTCCTCTTCAGTGGAAAGAACAGTAGTAGGCCCCATTTTCCTGATATCTACCAAAGTTCTGCCATGTAATTTATTAATGAGAGTTCCTTCAGGAATATTAAATTCTTTACTAGCTTTATTTGCGCTTAAATTTTCATTTTGCACGGCTTCTACAGCTGTCTGTAAATCTTCTATCGTGTACTGAAATCTTATGTACGTTTTTTAACACTCGCCATTATCTGTAAATTAATTATGTTATAACAACAATGTGTATAAAAATATTGAAAATTTATTTTTTCTTTTTTATTCCAAATTGATAAAATTAAATTACTTTAACAATATTTAATGTATCTGTCTGCCCTAGTTAGTTTATGGTAGTATTCTCCGGTTCTCCGGTAGATGACGCTGCTCGCCAAGAGTGGCAGTATGATAGAAAGTGGGAAACGAACATGATGACTTTGTTTAGAGAAGGGCTCACGTAAAGTTGTGTTTTAGATGCCAAGCCATTTTTGTACAAATATAAGTTTATTAAATAAAATCAGTGAAAATATACAGTCCACACCTTATTGTTACCTCACGAAGAGAAAATTAACCCGACAGTATCTTTCTAGAGAAACTCATAAAAGTGAAATGTGGTCATTTACTGAATTTAATAAGAAATCCAATGAATGACTACTCACACCTTAACCACATACGAGTAAAAAACGATCTGAAAATGAATAGGAAATTTTGGCGCCTAACCAGTGAATGACCACATCGGTCATTTACTATATTTTTTGAACCATTAATTGACCATACATTTTTTAAGGTTATATATATATTATATAATCAGAAAGTCCCCCTTGATACCGTTAGGTGTGGTTCATTGCTTATTATCCATGTATGCATAAACTCCATGCCTTCTTATTCTGCGTTAAGTCCTTTGCCTCCTTCCATGTTTTTCTTTTCTTCTTTATAATTTTTCCAATTTGGTTGTCCCATGTCTTCTTTGGCCTACCTCTCCTCTTCTTAGCTACTACTTTTGCCTCCCATATTTTTCTCGTTACTCTGTCCTGTCCCATTCTATTTAGATGTCCCCACCAGCTCAATTGTCTCTTTTCTATAAATTCTAGTATTGATTCTATCTGGAACTCTTCTCTCACTAAATTGTTTCTTATTCTATCTCTTCTCGTTATCCCTTTGACTCTTCGGAGATACTTCATTTCTACCGCTTGTATCTTGCTTTTTTGTCTACTATTCAGGATCCAAGACTCACACCCATATGTCAGTATCGGTCTGTAGATAGCTTTATATACCTTCATCTTTGTTGTCTTTGATATTTCTCTTTTATTTATAAACATGTTGGTCATTGCATAATACATTTTCAAGGTTTTTTCAATTCTTTCTTCAATTTCTAGATCTTGTTTGCCTCGTTCTTCAATTATTGCACCGAGATATTTAAAATGGTCTACTTAATTTATTTTAGTGTCGTCTATTATTATGTCAATATCAATTTTTTCCTTCGAGATACTCATCACCTTCGTTTTACTTTTATTTATCTTCGTTCCAGCATTTATCATTTATTTATTCCAGATATTTAGACTTTGTTGTAGGTTCTTTTCGCTGCCTGCCATAATCGCTACATCATCCGCAAAAGCACATTCTTTTATCTCTACTCTCTCCAAATTTCTATAACCCACGTAGAGACTTTTACATTTTTTGTTGCATCTGCGTATTATATCATCCATGAAAACGGTGAGAACAGTGCTGGACTCATGACTCCACCTTGTCTTAAACCCCCTGTTGTTCTGAACATGGTCGATCGCATATTTTTACTGATTACATAATTGTTATTATTATTGTACAAACTACGTATTGCTCTTATCAGTTTAGCGTCAACACCTCTATTTTCCAGACTTTCCCATATTTTTTGTCTATGTACAGTGTCAAAAGCTTTTTCGATGTCAATAAATGCTAAATATCCTCTCCTTCCTTGCTTAATTAGTTTTTCTGTTTTATTTTTTAAGGTTATAAACTCAAATAGTAAGTATTTTTGTGTTTTGTGAAATTAAGTACATAACTATATTGTCCTCATTACTAATATTATTTGTTTTTGCCACATTTTGGTCAATTTCATTTTCTTCGGGATTTTGGTCAACTTCAGCGCGAGCTTCAGCGTTGTCTTTGTCAATGTCTTCGTTCTCCTGTGTAACTTCGATATTTTGTTTTCGTCTTACTAAAGGTACCTTGCATACATTTCCAATCGTTTTCTTTTGCATTATTTCCAAAATGTTTCATGTCCTCTGTGATATTTTGTAGAGCTTCTTCAACTCTAGCTTTGATATCTAAATTGAGAATTTCTTCTTCACGTGGTAACAATTACTAGTCATAAAGTTGTCTGTTGTTTTATATTCTTTTTTCCCTTTAATCCAGGTTCTGAAGATTCTAGTAACAAATACAACATACCAGTTGCGATACAGTCTGTTACGCAACTCGATTCGACGTAATACATAAGCTTAAGATACGCCACACTACCTTCACTTTTTGGAATTTCCTTATTCAGTTGCTCAGCACTCTTACCTGGTTGTCTGCCGGAACTTGTAGATATCTGTAACAAACTCAGTATTTTTTGCCCCTTGAAGTCATGTTTGCACTTAAAACTAAAAATTATTATAATAAACAAATTTTAATAATACACTGGTACTCTGGCTGGTCTGGGTAATACTGTGGTCGGCAAATGCTCTTTTTAGTGCATATTATATTAATAAAAAAAATTCTGCGATGCTGTTAGGATACTTTGCATTTTATAAATTTTAAAGGCGGTAAATTTGGACTGGATGATAGTTTTACAGCAATATTGATCTGTTTTACAACAAGCACTTAATAACTGGACTTAGGATAGTTTTGCACCAAACCGACGATATGTGTATGAAAATTAAAGGAAATCCAACATTTTTGCTTTTTTCCAAGTTTAGATATGTTTGGCAGTTTGTATGTCGCGTTACAGAAGCAGGTTACTTTGGAGAAAATATTGTCATGTTTGTCTGGTGAAGTTACAATTTTAATATCATCAAATTTATCCCAAAGCGTTTCCTATAAATCAGTATTTGTTTTGATTGTGCCCACTTCTTTAAATTTCGAAAAATTAAGGCATCTGTTAAGTTCACGGTCGATTCACTGCAGATCTGTGATTGGTAATCTCCCTGGGATTGTTCTCGAGATTGTTTAACCCATATTAGCCCTACGTTACCATATGGTACCGATTTCATGCTGGTATGTAAAGGCACCTTTAATTGGTAGTTCGTGATATACTGGACAGATGGAGCAACAATGTTCTTGCTAAAGGTGTAAATAATGTGACCTGGTAGTACCTCCACTATATTTTATTGCAATAGCTAGTATAGCTCGTTTAAAAAGTGATTGTTACCGTAGTGTGGCAAAAAATGGACCTTCGTTTTGAGTAAGTACTAAAGCAAACATTTATTACATTCCAATGGTAATAAGGCTTAGTAATTGTATTAATGACATATCAATACATATAAATGCGATGAATATTTGATTGTCCATTGCAATATACAAAATTTAGGTTAGGTTACATTTTATTGTTACCATATGGCAACGATAGGCTATTCCACTGCCGTATTTATTATTTATTGTTTTTAGTAGCCATATTATACGATTCACGTATAGTGAATAGCAACACATTTATAAACCCTAATATAAAGATCATTTAACGGTTTTTTGCGATATTTAGAGTAATATATTAGTCTTAAACCATATGGTAACGCAAGACCTTTGGTATATATTTTTTCGTTACCATATGGTCACGCTAGGCTATTTTGCTGCCATTTTAGTAGTACATTGGCATATTTTTAAATTTATTATAGACGTGGTTTCACCTTAGAGGAAGCTTTGAAAATGGCGTATGAAGAATATTTGGATGCCGAAGCTATATACATTGAACCACCAGCAAGTAACGTCCTCACGGACGAAGAATCTGGCGGTGAAGATGATGATTGTGATATCAATCACTTGCCTGGTCGACAATTAGCAGCACCGGCTGAATTAGTTTTACTAAACAATAAACTAAAGAATTGGTGGTTTAGATTAAGAGGATGTTGAAATAGCTACACAATATGTAGAAAATGGAGAAGAAAATATTCAACCTGAAAAGATGAGCAAGGTGAAAAAATGAAAGAAGAAAGATAGAAGTTACTTATGGGTAGAAGGTGATATCGAAAGTAATTTTCCTCGCGATTTTCTAAATGCAGATTTTTCAAAATATGCGAATTTGACTCCAGCATAATTATTTGAACTTTTTTCGATGACAAAATCACAACTCTCATTATCCAGGAATCTTCTAATTATGCAGTATTTAAAAACTGTCCCAATCCCAAAATCACGCTGGAAGAATTAAAATGTGCATTTGCCATTCTCATTCTAAGTGGTTACAACAAACTACCGGGCAGACGATTTTACTGGGATTCTAAAAGTGATATGCAAAATAAAATGGTAACTGACTCAATGAGGAGGAACAGATTTTTCCAGATATTGCAATTTATACACTTTGCGAATAATCATAACCCGAATAATAATGACAAAATGTGGAAGTTACGACCCCTAATGGATAAAGTAAAAAGTAAATTTTTAAATCATTTCGTTCCAGAACCCAATTTAGACTATGATGAGTCTTTGATTAGGTACTATTAGATACCTTGTTAATTTTGAGTTATACCAAGGCAAGGGGCCAAATTCAGTGGAGGAAGACGACTTACATTTTGGTAAAGCTGCTTCACCATTTGTCCGCATGCTTAGGGAACTTCCAAATGAAAAACAGAAACTGCCTTATCAATTTTATATGGACAATTTGTTTAGAAGCATAAATTTGTTAGTTCATTTGAAGGAAAATGGGTATGGGGGAACAGGAACAGTGAGAGCCAACAGAATACCAAAAAAATGCCCACTTCCTGAGAAAAAAATATTTGCAAAATGTTAGGGAGATTTCAAGTCTGTTATTGATAGAAATAGCGGCATAATTTTTGTAAATTGGCAGGATAACAATGTTGTGACCGTGGCATCTACCTCCTATGGTGTATCTCCACTTGGACAGGTTAAAAGGTATTCGCAAGTTGAGAAGAAATACACAAATGTATGTGTGGAACGGATCTCATGGACCAAAACATATCCCGCTATAGAATTTCTATACGGGGCAAAAAGTGGTGGTGGTATATTTTCAGTTGGTTTATTGATGTGTCCATTGAAAATTCATGGATAATACACAAAAAGGCTGGGGGCACAATGCGTCAACTAGATTTTAGGCGAGAAATTGTTACATCCTATTTCTTGATTTATGGGGTACCTTCCAAAGAACCTGGTAGACCAGCAATTTCAAAAAGTAGCGTTACATTGAATAGAGTCGCCGATGATGTACGATACGATGGAAAAGACCACCTTCTAGTTCGCATACCGGATAACAAGACGATGATGTGCTGGAGAAGGTTGCTGTTCAAGCGGACGCACGATGGGCAAAAAATGCGGTGTGGGTCTTTGTGTTGATTGTAACCTGATTTTTCATAAATAAATTTATTCGTACACCTTATTCTTTCATTTTGTTTTATTTCCGAGCCTAACGTGTCGACATATTTTGTTTCGATTTCTGATGAATATAATTTACATATTTTCTGCTACACACTTCCACACTCACTATGTACCTTTATAAGGTCTAGCGTTACTATATGGTAACAGCAGAATTTAAAAAAACTAAAGTATACTTTTTAAAATATATGATAAATACTACTATAATATTAGTCTTAAGTTATATTTATGTATATATTTCCGTTTTTAAAACAAAAAAAAAAATAATTCGGGCTAATATAGGTTAATTCCTCCTGGGATACTTCATTTAAAAATTTGGAAGCATCAACAGAAGTTTTAGACTTCTTGGGAGGCCTTTCTTGGCTACTAGGCGCAGATGCTTGAATTTCTCTTTTGTGTAATTTTCTTTTTAAACTATCCACCATCCAAAGTAGGAGGACAAGCATTGCTTTGGTGTTACTAGCATATTGTCACGGATTTCTTAACCCGTCTTTTTACTATTGCCAGAAAAACAAACCGTTAATTAACTACTTCTTTATTAACTATACTCAGTACACTACTGAACACTAATTAGAACTCAACTAAACACTTATTTAATTAATCGCTATCTAAATCGCTTTCATCTCTCTAACTAAACACTTCAATTCAACACTGTAATTCAAGACTTATACAAGACTAACTAAATCGGCCGTTTATTTTTCTTTTATAGACCCAACGAATATTCCAGGTATATTCTAGTATCTCTAGATTCATCTGCCCGAACGACTCGAATGCTTCTCGTCGATTCCCCAATTTTCTAGTCCCGTCTCGATCCACGGCTTTTTGTTTGTTTAACAGAATCGTGTAGGGGCGATCGCGGCAATCTTAGCATTTCGCGATACCACAGTCGTAGGTTTGGGTGTGAGTGGGGCAAATTCCGTGACACTGCCCCCTCCTTAGGACCGATCGTCCCGATCTGATACACCTCTATACGGGGACAGACGCTCCAGATGGACGACCTTCATCTTACTCCTAGGAGTCCTCTGTATCCGGTAGACGACATCATTGATTCTTTTAATGACGGTGTAGGGGCCCTCCCAACGGTTCTGTAGCTTAGGCGATTTTCCTTTCTTCCGCGTGGGGTTGTACAGCCACACCAGGTCACCTTGTTGGAATCCGACTGTATTGGCCCGGACGTCGTATCGAGTCTTCATGATCTAGTCGCATTCGAGATCTGACTTGGTCGTGTACGACTGCTAGTCTTTGTTCTAGGTCATGGATATAAGTGTCTGTGGGTTGTTCCGCAGGACGACCAAATACCAAATCTGCTGGAAGTCGAAGCTCTCTTCCAAAGGTGATTCTTGCGGGAGTCTTCCCAGTGGTTTCATGGACAGTTGAGCGGTAAGCTAACAGGAAGAGTGGAATGAGCTTGTCCCAGTCTGTCTGGTTTTCGTTCACAAACATCCTCAGATTGGTTTCTAGTGTGGCGTTGAAGCGTTCCACCATACCATCTGACTGGGGATGCAGTGGGGTGGTCCTGGTTTTCCGGATTCCCATAAGCTCGCAGACCTTTCGGAACACACCTGATTCGAAATTTCTGCCCTGATCTGAATGAAGTTCCATGGGCACACCAAATCTGCAGAACAGGTTGTTGACTAGAGCTTCTGCTACGGTCGTGGTCTCTTGATTGGGAAGGGGGTATACTTCCGGCCATTTGCTGAAGTAGTCCATGGCTACTAGCAGATATCGGTTCCCACTTTGGGTTTTCGGAAAGGGGCCAGCGATATCATTGGCAATCCTCTCAAACGGCTGCTTGCTGGCTGCACATATGTCACATTTTCGACACCAATCTTCTACATCCGTCCTACAGCTCAACCAGTAGAAACGCTCCCTAATCTTCTGTAGAGTCCTATTGATACCGAAATGTCCACCACCAGTACCTCCATGTACTTCCAACAGCACTTCCTTGACCCGGGACCTCGGGAGTAGTACTTGTTTCTTCACCTCCGTTCCGTAATTGTTCTCCCATGCTCTTTTTAGGACGCCGTCTTCCAACACCAAGGAATTCCATTGAGCAAAATAACTCTTTAATGCTGGGCTTTTGCTACTGACTTCTGCCCAAGACGGTCGGTTGTTGGCTTCTTTCCAGTCTAGTAAAAGCTTGATGTCACAGTCAGCTTGCTGGCCTTCCCGAATCGCTCCATCTGTCTTCAGGTTGAGCTGCTACCACCTTGCATGGAACTGAGGAGATGTCTTCTTTCATTTCAAGACTACTACAGTGTTTGCATTTGACAGGACAGGGCCTCCTAGAAAGGGCATCTGCATTTCCATGTTTCCTGCCGGCTCGATGTTCAACAACAAAGTGATATTCTTGCAGCCGTTCCAGCCATCTATCCTTCAGGGTTTTTAAACTGTAGCAGCCATTTAAGGGAAGCGTGATCCGTGAGGCTTGGCAATATCAGAGAATCCTTGGACAAACCGTCGGTAGTATGTGCATAGGCCGAGAAAACTTCGAACTTGATGTTTGTCTTTAGGAATCGGCCAGTTCTTTATGCACTCTGTCTTCTCCGGATCTGTTTTCACACCGTTTGGAGTAATAATGTGGCCTAGGTATCTAATCTCCTTTTGGAACAGACTGCACTTCTTCGGGTTCAACTTTAGGTTCGCTGTCGTCCAAGTAAATCAAACAGGTCTCCCAATGCAGACCATGAAGTACAGTTTCCATCAGTCGTTCAAAAGTGGCAGGGGCATTACATAGACCAAATGGCATTACATTGAACTGCCACAATCCATTTCCGGTAGTGAATACTGTCTTTTCCTTGTCTTCTGGGCTGACCTCGACTTGCCAATATCCACTCTTTAAATCCAAAGTGGAAAACTATTGCGCACCAGCCAAGGTGTCCAGAGTATCGTCAGTTCTTGGTAGTGGGTAACTGTCTTTTTTGGTGACGTCATTTAATTTTCTGTAGTCCACACAAAATCGGGTGGAGCCGTCTTTCTTCTCGACTAGGACTACAGGAGAAGCCCAAGGACTCTGCGATGGCTCTATGGTGCCTTGGTTTTGCATTTCAATTAACATTAATTTCTTCTCGCTTCGCTAGTGGAAGTCGTCGTGGTGGCTGCTTTATAGGAGACGATGAACCAGTATCGATTTGATGCTTCACTACATTGGTTCTCCCAAAGTCGTCTGGTTTAAGTGCAAACACATCTTCATTTTCACTCTACAGTTCTTCGAGTTGTTCCCCCTCCACCTCTGGTAGACTGGTCTTATTTGGTTTCTTCTCCGTTTCGTTGATTTCCTTCAATGCTCTCACGATAGTAACAGGTTCACAGACTCCTACTTCAGTTCCCTTTGTAATTTTCTGTGGAAAGGTTTTCAAGTTAACTACCCGTACTATTGTCGTTTTTTTCAGGTTTAATCAGGGTACGGCCGGTGACTATAGATTTATTGAACAAATCCGGACTACTCCATAGCGTGCCAACATTCCAATCTAAGTTCACCCCCTTTGCTCGTAGTAAGTCTAGTCCGAGTATGACATTGTCCGATATATCTGCTACCAGGGCTCTGTGTTTGAACTTGACGTCTCCTAATTCTACTTCAAGCTCGCATTCCCCCTTGACTGGCAGTTGTTGTCCATTGGCTGTTGTAAGGACATAACGTTTAATACGCTAAGCATGAATAATATCTGGCCGAACAATAGTTCTTGCTGCTCCAGTATCGATTACCATAGGGAAAGTACGACCAAAAATGCTGCCTTCTACTAGCAAGGAGTCAGAGTCCTGGAGACGTGACAACGTAATTTCTTCTCGTGGGGCATGGTAGGAGGACGCAGCCGGCTTTTGCCCTGTCAAGCCGGCTGAACCTAGTTTTCCTGCGCAGTCTGGGAGTCGCGCTTTTGCTGATCTGCGGCTGGGGCCCTACACTGTCTCTTCAGATGTCCCGTCTGCCCACAGTTCCAGCATTTAAGAAGGCGATCCCTTCGACTATCAAATTGTTCTTTCTTTGGTTTGGTAGCTGGGCTGAGTTTATCAACGATCTCCTTTAGCGTCTTTATTAGGTCTCCATTTGCCATACTATCGCTGTTATCACTGATGGCCCGAACTTTAACATGTCTACCGGATGCCATCTTTGCTGCCTCGAATTCCAGTACATGCGAGAGGGCGTCGTTTTAGGTCTAGCTAGTCGCAGTGCCTGCTGGGTTTCACAATCTCTTAGACCATCAGTAAAAACTTGGATGGAGAGCTGGTCTAAGAATTCGAACGGGGCTGTCGGATAAGCCAATTGAACCAGTCGGGCAACATCGGTCTCAAAATGCTGTAAATTCTCTCCATTCTGTTGGTGACGATTTTTTCAATTGTGCTTGGTAAACTTGCTGCAGGTGCTTATCCCCATATCTCATTTCCATATGCTGTTTTAATTATTCGTAGTTATTCTGCTGCCCAGCAGGAACTCCTTGCAGGACGTCAAGAGCTTCCCCTCGTAGAGCAACTATCAGAACAGTAGCTTTCTCACAATCAGACCATTCGTTTGCAGCAGCTGCTGCTTCAAATTGACGCAAATAGACATTCCAAGAGACCTTGCCGTCGAATGCAGGAGGTTTCGTTTTCTGAGTTCGGATAACAGATCCTTCTGATTTGATTACGCCCTCCTTTGTTATTTTCTCTAGCTTATGTCGAAGCTCTTCGCAGGTTTCTCTAACCAAATTTATTTCTTCGTCCATTTCCTTTTTTTGTGCTAACAGTTTCTCTTCTACTTGTGTTTCCACTTTATGAGACTGCTCCTCTAGTTTTTCTTCTAGTGTATTCTCTAACTTTTCTAACTTTGTCTGCATTTCCTTCGTCTGGTCTCTCATTTCCTGTTGTATTATCTGTATCTGATCTTTCATTTTATGCCCTTGTTCTTCAAATTTTTCTTGCATTGTTTTTGTCTGGTCTTCCATTTTGTGCCCTTGTTCTTCCAATTTCTCTTGCATAGTCTTTGTTTGATCTTCCATTTTATGCCCTTGTTCTTCTAATTTCTTTTGCATTGTCTGTCTCTGTTGTTCTAATTTATTTTGCATTGTTTTTGTCTGGTCATCCATTTTCTGTTGCATTGTCTGCATTATTTCTAACAGTTTCGCCAGTTGTGCATCCATATTGACTTGACTTCTAGTTACAGGCATTCACTCTATTTCAAAAGTTCTAGAATGTCCACGAATGTATTTCTAGATGTAACCGTTGACTTCCTTACGTCACGACGAGTGCAGTGATATCCCACACTTGGGTCTTTGTCCCACTTCGGTATAAAGTTCTAGAATGTTCGAGAATGTCCTTCGCAAATAGCACCGTTCGCTTCCTTAAGTCACGACGAGTGCGGTGATGTGTCACACTTGGGTCTTTGTCTCACTTCCGTACAAAGTTCTAGAATGTTCGAGATTGTCCTTCGCAAATAACACCGTTCATTTCCTTAAGTCACGACGAGTGCGGTGATATGTCACACTTGGGTCTTTCTCTCACTTCTGTATAAAGTTCTAGAATGTTCGAGATTGTCCTTCGCAAATAACACAGTTCACTTTCTTAAGTCACGACGAGTGCGGTGATATGTCACACTTGGGTCTTTGTCTCACTTCCGTACAAAGTTCTAGAAAGTTCGAGATTGTCATTCGCCAATACCACCGTTCACTTCCTTAAGTCACGACGAGTGCGGTGATATGTCACACTTGGGTCTTTATTTCACCCACGCACAGGGTTCCAGAAAGTTCTTCCAACTTCCACTTTAACCCACTCACGCACAGGGTTCCAGAAAGTTCTTCAAACTTCCAGCTAAATCCCACTTTGTGGACAGGGTTCCAGAAAGCTCTTTAAAACTTCCAGTTAAATCCACTTCCGACACCAAATTGTCACGGATTTCCTAACCCGTCTTTTTACTATTGCCAGAAAAACAAACCGTTAATTAACTACTTCTTTATTAACTATACTCAGTACACTACTGAACACTAATTAGAACTCAACTAAACACTTATTTAATTAATCGCTATCTAAATCGCTTTGATCTCTCTAACTAAACACTTCAATTCAACACTGTAATACAAGACTTATACAAGACTAACTAAATCGGCCGTTTATTTTTCTTTTATAGACCCAACGAATATTCCAGGGATATTGTAGTATCTCTAGATTCATCTGCCCGAACGACTCGAATGCTTCTCGTCGATTCCCCAATTTTCTAGACCCGTCTCGATCCACGGCTTTTTGTTTGTTTAACAGAATCGTGTAGGGGCGATCGGGGCAATTTTAGCATTTCGCGATACCACAGTCGTCGGTTTGGGTGTGTGGGGCAAATTCCGTGACAATATTTCTTATATGTGAAGAGTTCATAATACAAAAGATCTAATCTTCTGTCATTTTTTTGTTCATAAACAGAATTTAGTGTGTCCCACATTCGTTTAGCATTTGTATACGTAACTATATGCCGTTTTGGCTCCTGTGATACGGTAGAACCAATAATTGGTGGTTATAGTTGAAGTTCTTTGTCGAAATGTATTACTCCTTTCTAATTTCTTTCTCAATGTATCCACCTCATGCTGCGATCTCGTTATTTGAATATTTTTTCTCTCTATAGTTCTATATTATTATGCTTTAGCTCTATCTTTTCTTACTATCTTTCTACCAGCTTTTTTCTGTGATACTGAACGGGGAGTAGGGATACTTTCATTTTCTGAATCTGGAGCGGTATTATTGAGTGTATTTGCCAACGATTTTTTATTCTGTCTATATTTTTTTGAATTCCTTCTCCACAGTTTTCTTTGCTTCCGTTTCTCTCTTTCTGTCATGTCAGTTATAGATCTTGTTTTATTTTCAGCCTTTTTTTTCTGGTAATATTGGCTGTCTTTTGCTCTTTTTATTTCTCTTTGTTCTGTGGTTATGTTGTCTAATAACTTCCGTTTCCTTATTACATTATTTTCTTTAACTTTCTTTTTTGAAGTTTTCTTTTTATTAGCTTTAACATTAGACTCCATTGAGACTGAATTGATGTACGCCATTCATATGGTCATCCCTATTGATTAGAGACATTAACCTACTAGAAAATGTTCAGCGCAAATGTAGTAGACAAGTGACTACTCTGAGGAAACATACTAATCATGAGAGGCTGCAAATCCTAAATCTCCCACTACTTTCCGAACGCAGATCTAAAGGCGATATGATTTTCACTTACAAGCTGTTATATAATTTTTTCAATCAAGAAATTGGTGCGTTGCTGACATTAAACACAAGATGACCGCTTACGTGACAATCAGTTGAAACTACGCAAGGAAAAGTTCAGGACATCCATAAGACAGAGTTTTTATTCAAACAGAGTGTTTAACCGATGGAATCTACTACCTAGTGATGTTGTAACTTCTGGAAGTGTTAACAGTTTTAAGCATAAATATGGCACATTTATAAAGAATGAAATGATGATGTTTCAATTATTGTAGTGTTGTTTAATCGATTAAGATGTCATATCTACTTTTAATGTTTCAATTTGTTAAATATATTATAATTGCATTTGTAATTTGAGCATAATAGGTTTTGGCCTCTGCTCATCCCTTTAGTTCAATAATAATAATAATATCAAATTGAAACTTACTTACCACTTTAATTTAATTATTATTCCAGACTAATAATTAAACGTCGTGAACCTGTTCACAAACACTTTGTAAACACCGTAGCAGCGCCATCTAGCACATAAAAACATTTTGATATTTTATGGTTGCGTTCCCGAAATGACAACATTTATCCCCGACAACTTTTTAATTAAATAAAAATAACGATTTTTTTCTAATTTGTTGTAAAACATGTAAGAATCCTTAAAGTAAACTGTGTCTAAGTAGTGTTCAGAATATAGTTACTTAAATTCAATTGATTTTAATAAGATTTTAGTCTTAAATTTCTCTTAATAAATTATGGAAGCGTTATCGAAATGAATTTTCTGGTATGCTAGTTGGAATAAAATTAAACTAAGAACATATTGAATTAAAGTGATTACATGTGGAGATCACTATCGATTATAATATTCGGTAAATGAGAAGAAAACTTTAATTTATTGTAGCTTTAATTAAGAGGGGCATGACAAGATATACCGAAAATAGACCTTTACCAAAATCTGTTCATTTCAAACATATTGACATATTTTTTATTGCAAAATACCTTGTATTATTAAAGTTATAAACAATTGAAATTCAATAACAAATGAATAATTCATGCCACAGATCGTGACCAAAATTTGTCAATGCCTGCATATAGTCTTCAGTAAATGGTTTCCTGAAAATTGGATTTAAATGCGTACTAATAATGACAATGAACAGATTTTTGTAAAATTATCATTTGTCAGCCATGTTTATCAGCCGCGATGTGCACCCAAGCGTACATATATATGTATACAGGACAGTTTGGACATTCTGTCACAGATGGCAGAACCGATGCAGCTTTGCAGAAACCTGTTTTGCTTTCGCTGTAATTGATGATAGCATTGCCTAAGTAAGGGCGTGTTCACATGAAACGGTCGGCTTTATCGGACCCCTTTTTAATACACACACTAGAGACACAGAACACAGTTATCACCCGATAATGCCGAGTGTTTGATGTGAATATACCTCAATCAAGGATGATGGTTTTGGCGGTTTACACTTTGGTAATATATAGGGTGTTTTACAATATGTGGAACAAACTATAAGGGTGATTAGGGACCTCTGAAAAAAAATTCTGTAAACAAATGTCCAAAACTCATTAATTTTCGAGGTTAAAAATTTTAATAAAACTATTGGTTAAATTAAGACAAACTACATTTGGTACACAGTATCTCCTTGTGGATCGGCACATCTCATACCTATATTGAATCAGTCCACTACATTTTTTTTGTGTGGATCATAATTATGAAATCGAGTTTCATAACTACATTGTTGCAATTATTTTAACAATCTTGTACACTTTTTATGCAGTTTATGAAACATAAGAAAAATTATTTTCTGGAGCAAAGAGCGCTTTTTCTAGAAAATATAACACTTTATTGAAAAAAAAAATGTTTTTAATATTATTATATTTGTCTAATACATATATGTATCTAAAAAAAACACAAATTCATATTTCTTTGAAACAGAAAAAATTTTTTTGTGTACCTATTCTTCAATGGCAGCTGAAGGTTGAAATTATTCAAATAATCAAGAAATGTTTGATATAATTTTAATTTACAGTTATTTCTTACAATAGATATACATACAGGGTGTCCGGAGCTTCGGGAGTGTGTAAATGAGGTCAAAATAATATCAGAACTAGATATAACTTTTTTAATTAAATAATAATATAATAATAAAATAATAATAATTAAGTAATTTCACATTAGCCCCCCCCCCCAAATGACAGACGGACTAGGCCCGGTGGATAATAGGCTAAAATTTTCACTTCCCTTGGATAACGATCACGATCTGCAAATATTAAAAATATGTTTCACAAACGATTTGCTAACAAAAATATACTCCTGTTTGGATTCAGTAAAATCGACGGTTTAGGAGAAATTTATTTTTTAAGGCAGTGCATACTGACGGCGCGTTTTTCATAAGAACAATCATTATAGCTAACAAAACTACCGATATATAATTACTGCTGAATAGGAGTACATTAACATAGGAATAAAAAATGGTCAAAATAATTATTTCAATACATTTTAAATGTCAATGTCAATTAAAAAGAAATCCAATATAATTTTTCACTAGTTATGATTAATAAATAACTACACTCATGGACAAAATTATCGAATATTTAATTAAAAATGTTTATAATTTCTTCCTGAAAAAATCTATATTGTACTTGGAATGGGATTACTTCTTCGTATTCGGCGTTTTAGGTCATCCCACATGTGCTCTATTGGGTTTAAGTATGGACTATATGGTGGCCAATCTAATCTGTGAATTTGGACTTCATCGAGGTAATTAGACACAATGCCAGCAGCATATGGTCGAGCGTTATCGTGCATTAATACGAATCTTATTCCATATCCAATATGGTCGATATATGGTACAACATGATCTTGAAGGATATTATATACCTCTCAGCTGTCAATCGTCCAATCACTTCCACGAGGTCGGTGTGTCCCTCCCAACTAATGCATCCCCAGAGCATTATGCTGCCACCTCCTAAACTAACGCTATGTATGAGATTGCAGCTGGCGTACCGCTCCCCAACTCTTTTGTAGATGTATTTTTAAACAAATGATCATATCCGCTTACTAGATGAATAATTTTAATACATATAAGTTTACTGCGATAATTTAAAAATATTTTGTAGTAATAAAGATAATAAAAAATATTCGATAATTTTGTCCATGAGTGTATTATTTTCACACAGTATGTTAGTTATTAGTTTTATCCTTTTTCTTCTTTTCTTCAAAAGCCACTATGGCTTCTTTAATAAAAGGTGGATCTTTGCACCTTTTACCTTGACCTATACAATTCGTTACAATTTCAGGAGCAATACACTCTTTATAAAATTGAATTACTTTTGGAAGCATATTCTTCCAAAAATGCTCATCTTTCTTTATTTCCTCGATAAACAGATCAATATTATCGTTTATATGTATAAGCAACAAAATAGCATTTTTCTTTGTTGGCAATATTCAATTGCCCCTGTATCTGCAACAATAGAAATATTCAATATTACTTTTAAAAATGGAGTGCTGAGGGAAACAGTTCTTATAAAATTAGCTTTAAGTTTTCATCTAGGTACCGGTATTTAAGTTAATATTTATGTCACAATGTTTTAGAAAACTGTCATCGTCACCAACTATCACCAACCAAGGATCAGTCCTTGTATTTATAAAAAATTTGTTTTGCTTTTCATTTCATTTTTGCAATGATAAAATTTTAAAAGAAATTATGGAATATGATATAACTACATACATGCTTAAATAATCTGTTTTTTTTTTAATTTTACTAAATAACAATGGATATCTAATAAGAATGATAGAAATTAAGCATGGCGTATATGACTAAGCATATTATTTTTACTCACCTGGTAATAATATATGTGATTTTTTTTAACTGTATCTTTCCGTCCTTTATTTCCAAACAAATTTTATTTTTTAATGATTTTATAATTTCTTCCCATGTATATGTAGGCAGTGTTAATTTTGACGCAGAAAACAAGCATTTTATTTCTACTAATGCATTTTCTGATTCTATTACACCTAAAACAGTTATTTATAGTTAGCTATAATAAATAGTTTGCTTACTTTTTATAGTAATTTGTAAAAGCAATGAACAAAAGTAGATTTACCATCTGGAGAAGCTCCCAAAAATCCATAATTTGTATCAACCCACAAACCTGAATTTCTCACTTTTAAATTCGTTTTATTTTCAAATATTGCCAATGCTACCTTTTCTTTTGCGATGCCAAATTCTGTAGCTTCTGACCAGAAATTGATAGGTTTAAGACAAGCTTTAACTAAATTGTGGCAGGGAGTGTGCGGCTTTCTTTTAATTATGCGGCCAAACATAGAGGCAGTCAATCTCTGTCTTCTCTCCAGCTCAAAAAATTCATTTCCAAATTGACCTATTGTTTTATGTTCAATTTCACACCTGCTTTCTTCAGTTACCTGGAATTATATACATATAGGTACAGATATCGAGAGAGATATGCATATTTTCATAAAAAATAAGATTATTACATTTAACCTGTTGATCACTTCTTCAACATTTGGTCCATAGTCCGTATTTTGTGTATTGTGAACAATTTTGGTTTTCTTATTTGGCTTTTCTTTATTATCATCGAAAAACAAACGTTTTCTACATTTTGTTGCTGAATTTATCATCAATGTATTTTTTAAAATATTTTCCTGGACTACTACCTGTCACTCGTTTATATGGACTATAATGCCAACTGAAGTTTTTATTGTTTCTCAGCGCTGACAAACAAACTCGTCTTTCATAGGAACCACGCTGTATTAAATTTAATCTCTTACCAGCGTTGAATCGAGCTACAATATTCATCAATCGTTCAGCCCTGTTGTTGTTTTCATTTTCGATTAACAAATGAGCCTTTCGTACTAGAACATCCAAATCACCTAAAAATTAAGAAAAAATGTGACAAATTCTAGTGTCCAGTGCAACTAAACACTTTATTGAAAACATATCCATATACATATTTTCTCTCACCTCTAAGATGATTATACATCATTGTCCGCTTCAAGTCAGGTAATAAACTTTCTTTATTTTCTCCTGGAGTGTTACATATTTCCTGCCGACAATTAGAGTGATTACCAAAAACATGATGTAAACCATTTCTCAAGTTTTCCCGAAGCAAATTTATATCACTGATATCTCTCTTAGCATTCTCGTATATAGAGCACTTGGCTCTTTCAACAAGGAGATTCAATTTTTTTATGGTTAAAAGTTTTCTACCTTCTAAATTTATTTGTGTGTCAGCCTTAGTTTTTCTAAGTCGTTTACCATAATTCTTTAGACAATGGTTTTTGCATTCTATTTTCTTTACATCTCTTCCATATGTCACGGACTGCTGAATCTTGGCAAAAACATTAGAATCGCCATCCCCTACAAATTTCAGGTAACGGAGGTTGAAATTCTCACTACAATTGAAGCCATCCTCTATTATATCAGGCTCCATGGCAGGTGCTGAGCCCTCCCAATTTTTAAAACATATATGGTTTTTTGGCGTTTTATTTTTGTTGTGAGCTCTGGCACAAACTGAACAAAATTTATTTCTAATTCCAACATACAATAGCTCTCCCGTATTTTTTCCAATAATTGCTGCCATTCCAGATAAGGCATTGTAGTTTGTTCCATAGGAACGTTTACTCCATGATCCATCTAAGTAAACCGTTATCCATGGAGTACCATCAGGACAAATTTGTTGCCTATCTATTTAATAACTCAGGAAATAGAAAGATGCCGGACAGGTATGCTTATTTTGATATAATTACAGGTATTTAAGAGTGAAACTGCTGCAGTTAATTTTAAAATTGAATGTACTTTTTCAGATACAGATTTTTTCTCATCGCTGTGCATAAATTATGATCAGTTACAAAAAAATAATAATATAGGATTCAAAACCAATGAAGTAGAAAATTGCGCCAGTTTGACGTATGATGTAAGCAACCAAGAGAATACAGACCAGATATGCTCTACTTTGCCAGAAGAACTAGAAGAAATATTTATTTCACTAGTTCAAGAAAGGCCTCCGTTATGAAATTTTAAGCTACCACTTCGTGAAAGGTCGAAGGAGATCTTAGACAAAAATTGGAGGGAGATAGTTGAGGAATTGGGAGGTAGGTAATTTATAGTAGGTATATTTTTTAAACTGAATCTTTAAAATTAATTAAATATCTATACCTAGGTATTCATATTTTTATGGTTTAATTTGTATTTTTTTATTTTTTAGTAAATATATCTATTACTGCATTAAAAAGTAAATGGAAATCTTTTCGTGACTCATTTCTACAAGCACGAAATAATATTAATAGAAAAATTCCTTCAGGAGCTTCTTCCATCGAAAGGCTTGAAGCTGAAAAATTAAAAGCTCGTCATAAGCATAATAAGATTCTGGAGTGTTTGACTACAAATTTAGATTTAAAAAGGTGTGCCGTAAAAATATATATATATTTTGATAAAGTTAAAAGTATTAGTACTTAAATTATTGGTTCCAACTAAGATATACTTAGAAAAATACCTGTTCTCTTGGCTTTGCAGGGTGATAACTATACATAGAACTCATATAAATTTTGTTGTTTATTATTTCAGTCATATTTTCTCCATACCTCTTTTAATATATTTAGATTACAAATACTTTAAAAACCATATTTTTTACATATACAGGGTGTAAATAAATAACTGCACAAAAAATTAAAGATGTGATTGTTTGAAGTTAATTTACTTTTATATTCCTTGTTGCCAAAGAGGAACATCAAAGTATTATCCAGTAAATGCTTTTTAAATAGGAAAAGTTTACGTAATTTTATTTTTGTAACTCGATATTTATAAATCTGCAGATTTTTTTTATATAAAAGAATATAATTTGCAACAAATATTACCTTAGTTATTTTGCTCTTATTTATTAATGCTCTCTTGGTAACATAAAGGCATTTAAAAGCATATATGCTTGGTCACGACAGTTATATAGATTATTTAATTTTTTTTTTTTTGCTTTTATCAGATCCGTAACAAACATTGAAGATGGTGAAGCAATGGATAGTAGTAAATCCTATGAAACGCCATCCACTGGGCGGACTAAAAAATCTCGATCTATGGTAGATTCAATGCCTACCGTTGACACAGCATTTATTTCTGCTGTTCAAAATTTGGGAAATCAGCAAGGAGCACTTTCAGCTAGTCAACACTTTTGTATGAGACTAGCGGATAGTTTAGAGAGATTACCTAGGGTAATAAAAAATAATATTGAAGTGAAAATTCTTCAACTTGTCGTGGAAGCAGAAAATGAATGTATAAGTAGCCAGAATTAATGTTTATACAATGTGTCCCGAAAGTAAACCGCCATGCTTTAATTACAGATTCTACAGCAAAAAATAATACTAGTTTTTTTATGAAAATACAAGGTGTTAAAATGTTATTTAAAAAATAAAATTTATTAAAATAAACATAACTACAAAAATTGCTCAAAATTATTTCCATTGTTATTAAATTTTTGCAAATTTTGTCTTATGGTAACTGTTAAATTGGTTTTATTTTTTTACTGAAAAACAGTGCATCTTACGAACAAAACTCAAAAGGGCTTTTTTCTTCAAAATTCAACAAGGAATTTGAAACTAGTTTATTGTTTGTGAAAAAGCACTGGCGTACTATTTTTTTTTTATTTACAAACATTTATTGATATGCTAGTACGCACGCCGCTGGTGGGGCTAAGAATATTTTTTACTGCAAAGTGTGGGCTGTCCATAACTGTTAATTTCATTAAAATACCTCAAACGGTTTTGCAGAAATTAATGAATTTTATTTTTTTATTAACACCCTGTATTTTCAGAAATATGCATTTTTAAAGCATAGTGTAGCAATCTAGTATTATTTTTTGATGTAGAATTGGTAATTAAAGTATGGCGGTTTACTTTCGCGACCCCCTGTTGTGACGTACTTTCAGAGTTCGGTCGCAGATGCCGAACTAGTACAGCCACTTTAATCAGTTCGGGTTCACTCGGTGGAGAAGTTATGTCCAAGGTTCAAAATAAAATATTTATTTCATAAAATAAATTATCACCCTGTAAACAAATAATACTAATAATAATTCCCCAACATAAATAAATTAAAACCTGAAATAATAATACAAAATAACAAATAGGGCGGTAAGGAGTATACGGTGCAGACGCTGAGTGTCGCGGAAAGAGCCTGCTAAACACCCAGTGTCGAAGACCACGGGGACAACGTCGAGTACCGCGGAGTAACACCTGCTAAATACTCGGAGTCGACGGAATACGGGCAAGACCTCGAGCGCCGCGGAGAGGGCCTGCTAAACGCTCGGAGTTGACGGAATACGGGCAAGACCTGGAGCGCCGCGGAGATTACTTGCTAAACGCTCAGGACACCCAGAGGAAGGTAGAGTGCCGCGGAAGGAACCTGCTAAGCACCCTGGGGTAGAGGAAGATTGAGTGCCGCGAAAAGAGCCTGCTAAGCACTGCCGGTGAAGGCAATTTCGCCGGCTTTTATACAGAACGGTGGGTAGTGTCGTGTGCAAAAATCGCCGATGCGCTAGAAAATTTAAAGTACCACGTGCGCCAAAGAATTAAAGTACAGTGTGAGCAAAATAAAATAGGTTCATTACACTGTATAAAAGTAAAATATGAAAAAATAATTTAGTTTTTTATTTCAAATAAAATTGTTAATTTTTAGAAACTTATATTTATTTATGTACCTATATTAATGTAAAAAATAAAAAATGCACTTTTGTATATTTTAAAATTATATTTCACTGAATATGTGACCATTGCCATGTTACAGATCCTTCTTCATTGAAGTATTCCTTTAAAGTGTCTCTAACATTTTTTACGTCATGTTTAAAATTATTAGCTCCAGTCCTACTAATTGAAGACATATGATCATCTTGCCTCCAATTACCATAAATCAAAATTCCTTCAGGAGTTTCGACATCTACAGTATTTGGCGGTAAATATACTACACTTTCTGGCTGCTGCATACAATAATTGTGAAGGCAAACACATGCTTTTATAATGTTTTCCACATTTTCGATTTTGGCAATGATAGGCTTTCTAAATATCCTCCATCTACTTGCCAAAATACCAAACGCATTTTCTACTGTCAGTCGAGCCCTTGACAATCTATAATTAAAAATTTGTTCATCTACTCCTACTCCTTGTTTAGTGGGATATGGTCTTAATAAATTTTTTAATAAAGGAAATGCTGCATCACCGACAATCACAAATGGCAAATCACCACGTCCATCAATCATTTCCCTTTCTTGTGGAATATTTAATTTGCCTTCTTTTATGCCTTTACCAATTTTACTATTTAAGAATATTCCCCCATCACTGTGTCTTCCTGGTGTTCCAATGTCAACTAATCTAAAGCAGTATTTATAATCTACAACTGCCAAGAGAATAATTGAATGACGTCCTTTGTAATTATAGTATTCACTTCCAGCATTTGGAGGAGCCTAAAAAATATTGAAATATATTATTTACAATTAGCATAAACTAAACAATCTTACCTGAATTTCTATGTGTTTTTCATCTATGGCTCCTATACAGTTTGGAAATTGCCACCTATTTTTATAACCTTCCGCTACATTGAGCCATGATATACTTCGCAAATAAAACGACGAAAAAATATGACAAAAAATTTATTTTCGACATCAAATAAAATAGACTATTAACGTACAATATAGGTCATAAATAAAACACGTCCATTCGGAAATTAACAAAAAATTTAATATAACTCAATTCACTGAACTGAGTGATTTGAGTTAAAACTCTCAAACGGCGCTCAACGCAAACAAATCCGTTAACTTGAAAATGTGCAAGATCTGTCTAATACCTAAGTACCTAATTATCAAATAACAAGGTAGTTTTAGAACATAACACGTCTTGCTTTTGCAGATGCAAGCTCATTGATCATTTCATTGTGATCGATGGCTTCACATATTTTATTTTCGATTGAAATAACAGCTAAATCTGAAAGCCTTTCCTGGCACATCGAAGTTCTCAAATAAGATTTTACAAGTTTTAACTTTGAAAAACTCCTTTCGCCAGACGCAACAGAAATCGGCAGCGTCAAAAATATCCTTAATGCTATAGACAGGTTTGGAAACAAAGACTGCAAATTTTTCTTGGTTATATAATTCAGAATATCTATGGGTGAGTCTGAGGTATTACGAGAGTCTTTGACAGGGTTAAGGATTTTGTATGATGAAATTTCATTGTACAGATCAAGACCATCAATATCCTTGCAAACATTTCCTTCATGGTGAATTTGCAAAGCCAAATCCAAATCTATGCACGATCGTTTAATCTAATCAGAATTTAGGTTTTGAAAATCACTCAAAAATCCAAATAAATCATTGCATTGCTTCAATCTCTCGAAACGACTTTGTAGGGATTGAACTGTTGTATCCAAAATTTGGAAATAAAAACTGATCTTAAGTTTTCGCTTTGGATCTAGAACTGGATCGTCTGTACTTTCATATGAAAATTGACGCTTTCTCTTTCGTTCCCTAATTGAAAGAAATGTTTGCTCTACATCATTTTTTCCAGCTTCGGCTTTAGCCTCATTCACAAAAACATCAAAATTTTCATCTGACCTTTTTTCAGTGAAGTAGTTGATGAGACTTTTTATTTCTCTATGGCATTCATTAACAACTGTATTTGGATTCTGCATCATTTTACTCACTATATTGACCTTTGACAATACATCGTACCAAATAATGATGGAACAAATAAATTTAAACGTTTTAATTTTTTTTAAAAGTACCTTTCCTTTGCTGAATGTTTGGTATCCATGTCTCTTGAATTATCTTCCATCAAATCAAGTAAACTCCTACAAATCTCGAGAAGTTGAAATCTAAGAGGTTGAACGGCTCTGACTCTGCTTTCCCATCGAGTTTTACTCACTGACTTTAAAGAGAGATTTTGTAAATTTCGCTTTAAAATATTCCACCTGTAGGGTGAAGCAGAAAAAAAATTGAACAGCTCCTGAATAATTGAAAAAAAACCTACAATCTCGTCTGAGATTTTAGCTGCATCATTAACTGTCAAATTTAATGTATGAGCACAACAAGGCAAAAAAATAGCTCTCGGGTTAACTTTTTTAAATTGAGCTTGAATGCCCACATGCTTCCCAGACATATTTGCGCCATTGTCATAACCCTGACCTCTCATATTAAGAAAATCAATTTCAAAAGTTGGTAATATCTCATCTCTTAACAGATTGAAAAGCCCTTCTCCTGTACTATCCAAAACTTTAAAAAACCCCAGAAAGTGTTCTCTTATTTCAACCTCATTTGAAGAAGAATGAACAAAGCGAATTATGAAAGTCAACTGCTCAACATGACTAGCATCTGGAGTTTCATCCAAAATTATTGAATAATATTTTGCTTTCTTGAGGCAGTTCAAAATTTCTATGCGAATATTTTTTGATAATAGATGGATTAATTCATTTTGAAAGTGATTGCCTAAATAATGGGGCATGTTTTTTTTCAACTCTTTAGACCTTTGAATATTGCTCAGGTGCTCCATCATAACCGGATCGAATTTGACAATCGTTTCGACCAGTTTGAGAAAATTACCATTATTTGATTCGAAAAGATTAGAGCTGTCACCCCTGAATGCTAAATTCTGACTGGCCAAATATTGCACAATACAAATCATTATTTTCATTATTGCACGCCATCGTCTTTTTTCATTTTCGTAATGATGTTGTTGCTCTTTATCAATTGTGCAATCTTTGCTCAAACGCAATTTTAATTCGTGCCATTTTTGAGCCCCTTTCATATGTTCCATACTATTTTCATGTCGGGAAATATTAACTGAAAGGTGCCTCCAACTGGAGTACCCAGTGGTCAATTGATGAGACAAAGCGCTAAAAACTTTACAAAAATGCAAAATACGCAATTAATTTTTTTAGAATACGCCAACCAATCCCTATTAACTATTTCGCCGTTTGGCAACTTCCTAAGATATTGCGTTGCTGAAAATTTCCTACCAGACTCATCAACAGGAAAATTTTCTTTAATTTGAACAGCTCCCTTTGTCACTATTGATTGGATTAGATGATGACTCAAATTATTTGGCCATGTAGATGGATCAGCAATATCAATATCACTAATATCAGCAATGTCACTGTGCTCAGATCTTTCTTCATTCTCGCTTACCGGATGACCCAGTTTAGGAGTTTGATCAGGTGAAACAGGCGTTCCAGAACTTCCAGACGTGGATGGCTGCTGATCTTCGATAATAATCATCGGTTCTGCAACAACTTGTTCTTCTCTTGACAGAAGTGGATTCGCCAAAGAACTGCTGAGTTGAAGGAATTTGTTCAGCGAACCGCTGAGTTTATCCCGCTCTGCCTCCAATTTCAATCGACGTTTTTTATTTTGGGCTCCACACAATTTTTTTTTACTGCTATCACTCATTTCTGAAGAGATAAAAAGAATAATTAGAAAAAAAGCTGACCGGAGTCAAAATATAATCAGAAAACTCTCGAATCGAAATATTACTTGATTTAATAACACGTTTTCTTTCATCTTCTCTTACCTTAAGATTTAAAATCAGCAACACAACGGCAACACGTAATATTATATTCAAATGAAATTATTATTAATCGTCAAAAATCACCGACGAATACTCGATGACTGAACTGACTGACTGAAACAAGCCACATTCTCCTGTTTTATATCACCGCTAAAATCTGGTGGAAAAATCTGGAGCCGAAAAAAAGTTTTTTTTTGAGAACTTTTCAAAAAATAATATTTTTTGCACCTTCGACCTCTTTGAGGCACACGCCGCCGATAAATGCATAAAAAACAATAACATGTATCATGAATATTATTTGTCGAGCGAGCCGCCAAAGGCGAGCGGCATCCTTTGAAGATACGCCGCCGCCCATAAGCCGAGTGCCGACACGCCGTCAACAGATTTTTTGCATGTAAATTCCAGTGTAGAAGCAAAGTCTAGAAGTTACTTCTTATATTAGTTTACTGTTTCTTCCTGTAATCAAAGTTTGCAGCTTTGCTATAATTTGATTTTTAATACCTTTAATGCCGATTTTTCTTCCAATTAGAAGTGCGTTTTTGCAAGAGTAGCGAATAGTTGAATTTGACGCCCCTTAAATTGGGCGCCTGCGTGCGGGGCATTCGCTGCATACCCGCCAGGAACGGCACTGACTCTCTTTCATTTCCAAACAGACTATAGAGAGCCGTTAGACAGTTTCGATCTACCTGGTTCTCAAAGATAAAGTATTTAAATTGCAGCACGATAACTGAAACTGAAATAAGAAAAAAATAAAATAATTGACTTCTATCAAACACTTTTGTCTAAAAATGCCATCATCAAAGGTTATCCTAAAATTATCAACAAAGAATTAAATTTTTATATAAATCAAATAGGTTACTTATGCATTTCACCAAAGTATATTCTCAACTTTGTTAATTTAAACTGAAGTATTCACATTTTTTATTTTCATCATTTCTAAATAGTAGGCAGATTGATACTATTAGGTTGCTTACGATCCAAGGAGTAGTCATGTTGAGGCCTTCAGTATCGTTCACTTCATCCTGTTGATAAACTATAATGTAACTAACTTTAACCTCTTGAAAATTGCTTGAAAACAGGAGATAAAACATCAAGACTTCAATAATCTGACACAATTTAACCTGAAAACATCGTAATCCTCATACTAATAACCATAGAAATCAATAACAACATTTCATTTATATATGAAGGAGGTGACTGTATAATGAAATATTACAAATATAAATAATTTGTTTAAATACAAATATTCACATCACATTTAAAAAGAAATGATATACTGTGGAAATAATACTTACAACTGCAATCAATATCACAATTTAGTTTAAAGAAAAATCCTTATAGTACCTATCTTATATAATAAATAGGTAGTGAAGTATTTATAATTACAGGTAATTATGTATTTCTACTTTATTGTAAAAAATAATGCAATAATAAATTGAGACTTAAGGTACCCACATACATTCCGGAAATCCTCAGAGGAAAAACTGCGCAGGCCTGGCCTTGAAGATTTTACTATTTAGCCTAAATACACCCGACTTTACACACGTTGAGGAAATCCTTCAGTTGAATTCAGTTCGTACGTGGTAGCTATGGTATCATCGAACGATTGCCTTGCTATCCTCGGTCTTTTAGTAGTAATAAAGTGTAAAAGTCGCGTAAAAAAGTGTGTAAATAGGAGCATATGGTGTAAAGAATGGCTAAAAAGAAGGGGGCATTTTTCCCATATTAATCTCCTTTCAGAATTGAAGGTAGTACCAAAGGATTGGCACAACTATCTGAGGATGGATGAAGACACTTATTTGAATCTCCTAAGTATGGTAACATCACTCATTAATAAAAAGGATACCATTATGCGACCAGCTATTTCGCCTCACGAGAGACTCACAGCAACATTAAGGTTTTTAGTTACTGGAAGAAGTTACGAGGATCTAAAATTTTCGACTATAATTTCCCCCCAGGCCCTTGGTTATATCATTACTGAAACCTGCAGAGCTATTTACAATGCACTGCGTAAAGATTATCTAAAGGTAAGTAACAATTAGAAATAATTTTCATCCCAATATTAAATTTATTAATATTATAACTAACATTTAAAAACATCGAAGAGAAATATTAAAATACATTAAGTTATACTTGAAAATTGGTCACAAAGGACGCTGCTGATTCTACCGACCGCAACGGATCATCTACACATGACTGCGCACCATGTTCATGTTGGTATTGTAGTTGCTGCTGTTGGTATACTGACGATTGCTGTGACCCGAGGCCACTGGAATGAGAAGTGGAAGCATATGGATGAAAAAAATGCTGTGCTTTGAGTTGAGGATTGATATTGGAGAAATGGTTGTTGATTTGGCGAATCACCAGTCAGTCTATGAAATAAAGTTAACTTGCCCATTTCAGCTTCAAAGTTTCGTTTATAATTTGTTGTGCTATCAGCATTTGTTCTTTTGGGAGACCGCGCAACTTCATAGCGATCGTTTTTCCAACAACATCGAACCTGTATTCCGGCTTTTTGAAATGAGTTTTAACAGTTTCAAGGACATCGTTAGTCAGAGAATTTTGGTCAGTTTCCAGAATCATTCATTTGTTTTATTTCGGCGTGGCGTTGGTTGACTAGTACCGCTGGCAGAGCTGCTGACACCACTTTGTTGGGAAAAATTTTCTTCCTGTCCGTCAGTCTCCAGAGGAGTAATAGATTCCCGGTTGATAGTTCCTTGTGATGTGTCATCTTCAAGTTCCACCTAAAACAAACAAATTTTTAATAACGTTTTTTTTTGTTGCAGCTTCCCCAAACGGAATAAGAATGGAAAAATATTGCGACTGATTTTGAAGGAAAATGGAATTGCCCACACTGCTTGGGCGCCATGGATGGTAAACACATTTCCATTTTTGCTCCATATGAATATTACAATTACAAAGGAAGACACAGCATGGTCTTGATGGCCATTGTCGACGCAAACTATAAATTTATCATGTGCGATTTTGGAACAAATGGTAAAGTTTCTGATGGTGATGTGCTACAAAACACAAAATTTTTTGAAAGATTGGTAAATGACCATTTAAATGTTCCGAAACCGAGTAGAATTAGAAACTCTTGGTGTAACCTTTCAGACAGGCACCCTCAATTTCTGTGGATCGAAAAATATACAATTACAGCGTATCACGTGCAAGACGCATTGTGGAAAATGCGTTTGGCATTTTAACTTCAAGATTTAGAATATTTCGCACTGTAATCAATTTACACCCGGAAAACATCGAACCCATCGTTATGGCCTGTTGCGCCTTGCATAACTTTTTAATGAAATCAGTTCCAAGTTTTTATTCGCCTCCAGAATGTTTTGATAAAGAAAATACAGAAAATGGAACTACTACTTTAGGATACACTACAGATAATAGTCACATGCTTCCGTTACAACGAAATAATCCTGGAAATGCACCTCGCGAATTGAAAACAGTGAGAGAAGATTTCATGAATTATTTTGCAAACGAAGGTCAAGTTCCTTGGCAACTCGACTTTATCTAACCGTTAACAGTTTACGGAAAAGTCTGCTTATTTATAACTACATATTTATACTGTGTTCTGTGTTCAAATAAATAATAGTATTTTGCAAGTAATTAATTTTTTTTGGTGCATATCTCAATTCTTCTTCATTATATTTACCTGCGTCTCAGTCGTCGTATCATCATCAGAGCTGTCCATATTGCTGCAAGATGTCCTTGGAGTGTCTGGATCATCGAGGAACCTAAAAAGCAAATAAATAAGTCTACACGAGCGCATCACACTTTTTCGAAAGTGTACTTTTCATTTCACGAAAATGGAAAGAAATATAAACAATAAGAGAATAACAATTTAAATAATGATCAACAAAATTTTCCGTATGCATACAATTATTACTGGCAATAAAAGACACTTCTTATAAAGCCCTTTTGAGCACGTCCCTAGATTACCTACCTATGTATAAATCTAATTGAAAAAAAAAGTTAAGCAGTCGTGGTTTACATAGATAATAAAATAGACTTACCTTAACAAGTTAAAGTACCATAATTTCGGTTGATAAACACTATCTCCTGTGGCTCCTGACTTAGATAACGCTTTTATCTTCTTGATCGCTTTTCTGTAGGCACTCCGTAAGTTATTAATTTTTTTTTATAACCATATCTTTTGAGGCGTTCGGTTCAACCGTTTTCAGTTTTTCAATTAAACGTACATATCCAGCATCTTTCTTGACACGGTCGTGATAATCCTTACTTGTAACCTGCCAGAGGCTTGTTTTAGACTCGTAAATAGCAATAAATTCCTCCAGAAATTCACGAGACATGTTGGGACAACGCTACACAATTTTCATAAATATCAAATATTGCCAATTGTAGAAAACACCGGCGTCAACTGTCGAAAATCGTCACACACGCTCCGGTCGGCCTGTACAGTCACGGCCTGCGCAGGATTATCAAATAGATTTTCAATTCTAAAAGCGGCGATCTGTACAGTTCCATAAAATTTGCGGCGTTCTTCACACACGCTCCGGTAATCCTCAAGGCCAGGCCTGTGCAGTTTTTCCTCTGAGGATTTCCGGAATGTATGTGGGTACCTTTAACAATAATTATACCTACATTGATATTTTAATTTAATCACTTTGGAGTTTTCTAGTGGATCTTGATTTTGACTTTGACAGATGTGCTGCATATAATTTTCTAATTTGCGGTTGTAACTATGTACTGGTTAGTCTATTTAGTACCCATGTATCACGATCTGTAACGTCAAACACATACAGAGCAACAATACCTTCCCAAGAGATAATCCGGAATAAATGTTTATTTTTGAAAATTATTATAATACACAGTCATATTTTCGTACTTAATTTATTTCCAAATTACTTTAACTTTTTCTTCTAGCAAAGTGCGGTGTAATAATTCCTTTAACAGGTAAATCAAAGGATCAAATACAAAGTTTGAATATATGATTTTCCTCATTCCTTTGGAATTTATCCATCGATTAGATTGTGATATTTTCGCTGATTTACTGTTACTTGAGAGCCTGTAAAAACAAAATTTATTCACTAAAATTGAAATATTTTCGCACAAAATTCTGTAGAAGACCGTCTTGATGGGATGGGGTCTCAAGACTATTAAATTTGCATAAATATTGCCATTTCTTAATATAAATATTAAGAATAATTATAAACTTTTATGTTTGTATAGTTCAGTAATTTGAGATGTTTAACAGAAGCAATGAGAGATGACAGGAATGAAAGAGTGAAATGAAAATTGCTTCCATTAGTTTTATTTCATGTTTTCATAACAGCGCTGCAGCGTTGCAGTCCGCATTTACAAAAAGTGGGGATGCACAATTTGGGCATTTTCCATAGAGTTACCACCCCCTGGTAAATATACCAGTAGTTGGTATTGAATGCAGTAAAACTACGTTTTAGTATTATTAAAAGAGTATAATTTATTTAAAAACTTTTTTTCTAAGGTTAAAAACGGGTCCTTTAATAATAATACACAACAAAGAAAAAAAACTGTTTATTTTCTTAATTAAAAAAAGTTTAGTATTGTATTTAAACCAGTAGTTGGCACACAAACAAGTCCTGGTAGTTGGCAGACAATTTTTCGTATAGATGGCATTATCCATCAACATCTATATGATGATTAAATTCATATTTAAGCCTATCGCCAGCTTGTTACATGCTTATTTTATGTAGGAATTTATTATGGTTCCTTATGCTCTAAACATTTTAAAATATATATATATATATATATATATATAATATAAATAATAAATAAATAAATAATAATATAATATATATAATATATATATATATATATATATATATATATATATATATATATATATATATATATATATATATATATATATATATATATATATATATATATATATATATATATATATTAATAATAAAACAACAGTGAGGTAGAATTATTTTATTTATCTAGTTGCACAGTATTAATAGACATCTTATTGCTGCTAACCCTGGTCGACGATGCCTGGTCTAATCGATGCTCCCCCAGCCTGAAAACAAAAAGAAAATATAAATTTAATGCTAAGGAATTATCTAGAAACTTACCTTTTTATTCTTAGGAAGTAATCCCGTTTATGCTCTACAGAGGAGAAATGCATCGTAAAGTAACAGCACTTGATTCACTTGCAATTTATTCATTCTTACAACAAGCTTCATAACCCTCAAGAACAATTATGTCAACAAACACCTGTTTTCTGCCCAGACACTTGTCTGTGGCTATATCTTTTTACCCTTATGTGTGCCAAAGAGAGATAGACAATTTAATGATTTACATTCTTAAAATCCCTAAACACTAAGCAAATATTAAAATCTCTCCTCTACTTATTTAAAAATCGCGGATTTTTAAGGAATTTGAGAGTTTTTTTTGTGACTTCAAGTTGAAAAAGCACCATTTTGTTTTGGCAGTTTGAAGCCGTGTGAAAAAGCTATTTTGCTGATTTATTCTAGCGATATCAACATTTAAACTTTTAAATAGTGTCAATCAAGGATTGCATTCAATAATTATTGGATTTTACAAAGTTATAGTGTGTAGATATCGTTTCGTCAACTTTCACGATTAGATCGTCTCTTTGGCCACACACCATCACTTTTAACTACTACTTTTACAAGTGCTGTACTTTTATGCATTCCTCCTTCTAGGTCAAAAAGAAAAAACCTTGGACGTAACAACTTTTACATATTTAGTAGAAGCTCTTCGTATCGTACATAGCAACCCTAGTTTTCATCCCGAGGTAGTACATAAGACCTGCAGTGGGAAACCTGGTATATGTAACCAAAGCACGTACATGGTTACCCAGTTCCTCCGATTCTTGGGTTATACATCGAAGTACCTAACCAGACAGTTCAGTTCCTCTAGATATTTCCTGTTGGCTGCTTTCACCCTGGGGGCAGGACATCGTAGGAGTTCTTGTATAGTCACTCTTCCGAGTAGACTACCAGGCAACGTAGATTTTAGTACCTACTACCACCTGTTTGCTTTCTTTTTGTCTTTTTTTGCAAATTATTTAACTTTAGCTTGCTTGCTTTGCATGGCTTCTTTGCTTTAGGCCATATATACTTTAGTGTTATCATAAATTACTTGCTGCACTGTATCTGAAAAACAATTTAATTTTAGTTCACCTGTTTTGCATGGATTAAATCGCTAATTTAATTACCTGTAAGCCAAGGTAAATGAAGATAATCACTTATAATTATTTTTGTTGCAATTAATCCACCGAAATTCCTCATAACCCAATATATATCTAATAACCACATAGACCTTATAAATCACAAATCATGGACCGGCCCTAGAAAGAGAGGTCTGCTGCTCTGATGTGTGCAAGAGGGATGAAGCTAGTCCGGGCAAAAACAGATGTTCTATGACAGAAAAATATACAAACATAACCTGACAAAACTTTTCCTGTTACTATTGTTAATGATTTGTGTTCTTTTTGTGATTTAGTTGTGTTTAGTGTGTTTATTAGCAATAGTTTTTAAAGACTCATAAAATATGGTGGAGTCGGTCTGTCACCGTAAATGTCATACGTCTGTCATTTACGGTTTTTGTTTTTTTTCGGCCAATGATCTGTGGGTTTTTGCCCGGACTAGCTCTATCTCTGTCGCACACATCTGAGCATCAACGATTTGTATAGGCAGAAAACGGTTTTGGGCGCGTCCATGATTTATAAGGTCTATGAATAACCACCAGTAGAGGATTTGTTTACTTGTCATTGAACCAGTGAACCAGGGAACTACAGATTCGTAGAACCAAGGATCGGCTCGTTCTGTCAGAGAACACAGTTTATTCTTTGGTGTTCTCTGGTCTGATTAACAGAACACTACATACTGTAGTCCGTCTTTCATAGTTCACTTCACTTTCATGCACACAGTCGTGTTCACTTTGTAGCCGGGGACCCATAATAAATTAAATTGATCATAAATTCAGTTTTTTTTTCCTGTTTAGTTAGTAAATTTGTCACCCCCTGAACCCACGAACTAAACCCCAAACTGAGGTGTGACAAGCTGAAGTCATTTTGAGAAAGTGTAATTTCCATACCTAGCACCTTTCTGTTTTTATTGCGCTGACGTCATTTTCATTTAGCTTAAAAGTTGTTTTTGCTGCATTAATACAAACACCACTTCAAATTTATTAGCTAACAGTTCTTGAATGACGCAAACAAATTTATGTATCCGCTTCTTCCCTGGGAATTCTACTAACACATAATCACCTTCTTGTAATTGTTCTTTTTCAGATGAAGCAGCTTGTCCTGATGTGTTGAGTGATGTGTTTTCTTGTTCTTCTTCTGGTATATCAAAAACTTCGTTATCAACGTCGCTGCCTTCTGATTCCCATTCCTCCTCAGAAGAGCATCTGCATTGTGAATATTAAATTTTAAAATCTTCAAACATTATTTTCTTGAAATTTTTGTTATCTGGCACCATAATTTTTCATGATGTATGTATGTAGAATGACACGCTCTTTCAAATGGCATGGTTAAAATTGGGGGTTGCTATTTAAAAAAATTGTCGATGACGTCATATCTCGATCAACGACGTCACAAATATGGGTCGTATGTCAAAAAGTGCCTTTTTTGAAAACAAAATCAACGTCCTAGGGGATTTTTTCGAAAACTTCTAAATTTCAAAAATAATGAATTTATTTGTTACTTTTCGAAAGCACTGTACTTGTTTAGTACTTGATAGAATAGTGGTAAGATTGTATACATTAAATTTACTTTTGTAGAATAAACTACTTATTTATGCATGAGGACAGGACAAAACATTTTGTAAATCAAAACACAGTATTCTTATTTTCTTTATCTTTTTTCTTTTCATTTCTGCAAGCTGTCTTTTCTGTGGAATATTGTCTGAAGCTATTGATTTGTGGCATAATTTTAGTTTTCTCAGCTGTCATTCTATCCTTTTTAAACATATATATACGTCTGTAGCAGTTCTGACAGAAACGTATTTATACGTCTGGAGCAGCGAATGGGTTAACTATTGAAATATTCACTAAAACTATAAGGTTCTAATTTTACTAACATCTTAAATATATGTTTTTAAGTAATTCTAAAACTTCATAAAAAATTCTAATTATTTTTCAGACATTCTAAAACATTAGTTATTTATCTGCATTTAATTATTAATCTATTATTAACAATTATTTATCAATTTTATCTTCTGTTTAGATATTGTCTGAAGCTTTTATTTGTGGCATAGTTGTAATTCTTCCACACTGCTGAAAAATGTATCTTCTGTATCATCTTCACGTTTATAATTTGTCAAACATATATTTTTTACGATTGATTTGAAAAATTTCGTTTTTCTTACATTTGACAAACTTTTAAAGTTGACAAACATATTTATTGTCGAGTTTATTGTTCATACCCATGGGAAATGATTTCCTACAGTTCATTTCCCCCACAAATGCATTTTAAATGGTGAATCGATGGAATAAAAAAAACATTTTTATTATGCAACAAATAGATATTTCGTATAATTTTATTTTTTTTACATTATGAACCTTAAGCTGACACTTAATAGTTCCTATAATATACATATACATATTAATCTATTAAACATGTATTGGTACCTCGATTAGTTCCTAGACATATAACATATATAAAACTAAAAAAGTTATTGGGTATGTTCCAATAGAAAATCCAGACGCAAATAAAATATTTTGATTTATAATGAATAATCTATTAGAAATAAAGAAGAAAGGTCTTATTTTTGCTTCAATTTAAAATCTGGAGCAAATAAGTTACCGATTTCTATAATAATTCCATTATTTATTTATCCAAATAAAACACTCGGGTAACTTATTTGCTCCAGATTTTAAATTGAAGCAAAAATAAGACACCTTTGACAGCAAATGAATGTGATAATGTTACATTACATTTAAACAATTCCAACGACATTTCTGATAATTCTCCTATCCTGCTTGCAAACATATATCTAACTTCCTCTGCAGTAGGAACAATATCAGGTGAATTTAGTAATCCAATTATCTGACTATATTTTTCAATTATATTTTTTGATTCGCGATGTATGTCTTTTTTGCAGAGTCTGCACTATTAAGTGCCATAACTTTTCATCTTCAACAATATCTTGTACAATACATACATAATTGAACTTTTGTGTGTTTCTCTTCCCTACTACAAATGACACTAGTACAAAATCTCCCTGTTTAATCTGCCCAATACTCTTTATTTTTTTTAATATCTTTTAATATCAAAACAGAGAGAATCATCAGATTCCATAAAAATAACATCTTCATCGGAGGATCTGAGTCAGAATCTTTATTTTTTCTTTTTTTATTCTGATTTTCTTTTTGTTGTATACCTTTTGATTTTTTGCATTCTCTTTTTAATTGTGAGGTGGATGGTCGGACATCTTATATATCCTTTTTACGTTTATTTGACAAAAATCTTTTTAATCGGTTTGTGTTTTCCCTGCCATTTCCCTCATCGAGTAACCAAATAAATGATGATTTCTTAATGACTCTTATATTATTATTGAGTAAGATTACTCTTACATAAGGGCTACCTTCAGTTATATCAATTTTTTGATCTGAGTAATCTCTTAAGTCAATTTTGTCATGTAAAAGAGTTTCATCTTGTACAAATACTAAATCATTAGCAAGTACATGTCTTTCAATGTCTGTACCACCTTCGGTAGTCACCCCCTTGGTCATTCCATTATCGTCAAATAAAATTTCGTCAAGATTTTCCGGGGGATTTTCATTGTCATTAAATAAGTCACAATATTCTTCTCGGCTTTCTTCGAGGTTTTCTTCATTGTTCAAAAGTAAATTAAATGCATCATTTTTTCAATAGCCATTCCCAGGCTACATGCATCCACAAAAGCCTCTTCTAATGACCTATTTATCACGTTTGCTATATCGATCAACAAACGTATCCTTAAAATCCCTTACAATATAATTTATATGTCCTTTTCGATCAATTCTGTTAAATAAGTCCTTAATATTAAAATTAACCATTGTAGATTGAGTAAAACTTTCACATGACTGACTGCTAAATATACTGGGCCAAAACATATCTTCAGTTATGCTGTCATCTGTTTGGAATCTATTAACCAGCTTTATCAACATGTGTCCTTCGTACTTTTTGTAGTCTTTTATCCGTTTTCTTCAATATCTTTAAAAAATGCAGTATACCATATTTTATAAAGACGTGTTGCCAAATCTTCATTAGAAGCAATTAAGGAGTCAATTAAATATTGCATCACTTTCAAGTAAATTACTGTTCCACTGCTTTGTGGCACATTTTCTTTTAAGGATTCTCGTACTTTATAATTACACATTTTTTCAGCACTTTTGTAATTCATCTTATCATCGGGGGATATATTCATTTTGGTCAATAAATGATGACTTTTATAACAGATGTAATTAGTTGTTTAAGATGTTCTGAACTTGCAAAATAGTAATAGTAAATATATCCCTGGCTTCAATAATCTAGTTCTTACTTTTGTAAGAATGTGAATCGAATCTTGTAGAAAGCAAAGGTCATTTTATGAAAAATGTATATGGCTCCAATTCTCCAAAGTTAAATTCAAGGTTAGGCTTCTGTTACCATATGAGAAAAGTCCCAAAATTTTTATTTCAAATTTTGATGCCTCAGAAATTATCCTATCCCATCTTTCTAATACGTCTTTGTAAGTAAATCTGTTGTCGCTCGCAAATAAAGAGATACAGAATGCTGGGGCAGCCGGACTCTCTGGTTGAGCCATAATTATATAGGCATAAGTATCTTAGTTATAATTTAGGACATATGATTCTATTTCTTTTGCATTTCTTGTAAGAAATATATCTTTTTTAGGAAGACCTTTTGATAGAGGCGCTACAAACCCCATTACTTTATATGTGGAAGAATTATATTTTATTTTACCTGTAATTCTCGTTCCATCATCGGATATCCATACTACTTTTGGGAAGGCCATGCTGCTCCAAGAAAGCACTTAAATCTTCAAAGTTCAGGACTTCTTTTTAATGAAATATTGTCGGGATTGAAATCTTTGCAACGTAGTAATTGTAGGTAAAATATTTTTTAGATTGTGAAATATAAGTGGTATAAGGGTATTAGTCCGCAGAGTAGTTGTTTCTTGCAGTATCATTTACAGATTTAACCCTTTCTATACGCACGTCGGTTTCGATTGTGATACCCATATACGCAAGAATGCAAACATTTGTAAATATACGACAGTCGTCTACTACGTATTTTTTTAAAAGTCGCCCCTACACGGCACTCGTATATAAGCCAATTTTTTTTTTTAGTTAATTAAAAATTAAATTAAAAATTTAAACAATTTAACACTAAATTTAAATATTTTATTGAATATATCAGACAAATCTCTTTTTGGTATGATATAGTTCGAAACAAGGAATGATACAGAGGCCAACGTTACATATATCACACTGATATGTACTGTCGGTTCTTTTATTCCTCCTAGAACATACAGTACATCGTCGAACAGGCTGTCTTGAGCCTTCAGTTGGTTTGGGAATCTTCCTAATAAAATGCCTGCCAAGAAGACGTAATGGATGCTCGCCAATTCTGTGATGAGGCAGGGTAGCTGGAGCATCTCTAGTTCCATATTTTTCGAATATTTGTCTTATTACCGAAAGTTGGAAATCAGCGATAGGTACTTTTTTTTTAGTGACATCCATATAGAGTGCATGAGAATTTGTTATGGTAAGGTCCAGAAAATGGAAAAATAATTTTTTATACCATTTAACTGACTTGCGAGTGGTATCTATGGAACTTATAATCATGTCAGTCTGATCGACACCACCCATATTATGATTATAATCAATTATACAAACAGGCTTCATAATAGTGTGGCCCGTTTGACGATCTTTTTTATTAGTGGAAGCCATGCTGTAATTATGCATGGTTGTTATCATATGGATATCTCGCTTATCACTCCACTTTAGGACTAAAATAGTACCACAATTTCTGAATGTCATTTCTCCTTTTTTTAGGGGCTCTTCAAATTTTGGCATATATTTCCTTGTCTTTTTTATAGTACCGCAAACATAGGTTCTGTTATTATATAAAAAAGCGGCAAGTAATGGGCTGTTGTACCAGTTATCCAAGTATAATGTATGATTCTTATCCATGTATGGTCCGATTAGAGTCATAACTACTTGACCAGATTTTCCTATTTCTTTATATTTTTCTGGTATCACATCTAGATCGGTATTCGCCCCAGTGTAGATTATAAAGTCCAAACAATACTTAGTTTGGGAGTCACACATCATAAACATCTTTACGCCGAATCTATGACGTTTAGACGGAATATATTGTCTAAAGGAAAGTCTTCCTTTGAACAAAATGAGGCTCTCATCAATACAAATTTTTTTATAGGGGTTATAACATGATTTATACCTATTTCTCAAATAATCAAGAGGATATCTGATCTTGAAAAGTTTATCATTATTTGTCGGCTACTGATTATCACAAAAATGTATTATTTTTAGTATAACAAAAAACCTGTCCCTTTTCATAATTTCAGTAAAAATTGGTGTGGACAATAGCGGATCTACCGACCAATATTCATGCATCCTAAGCTTTTTACATCTAGTCATCAGCAAGGATAAACCAAAAAACGTATACATTTCTGCAGTTGTAACATCCGGAGGATTTCTATATTTTTTCACGAAATTACGATCACTTTCCTTCATGTAAATCAGTTGCCTGTTACATTCAGCAGTAATTTTTTGGATAAATTCTTCTGTAAAGAACACTTCAAAGAAATGAAGTTCCTCAGATGTTTCTGAAACATTTTTTCGTGTAAAATGTCACAGAACAAAAATTACAAAAATCAACTTACCATTGAGCTCCTCTACCTTACAGCCGCCTTCTCCATCAAATTCTGTTACATTAGGTTCCCAACTAGGATCGAAATTCCAAACAAAGTCAGGTATATCATTTTCTATAGCCTCTTCTATAATGTCTTCGTCTATATCCTCTTCTTCATTGTTATCGGTTTGTATGTCGTCTTCTAATTCGGAGTTTTCACCTTCACTATAATCGTCCCCTACACTTTCCCCACTTGAGAATACCTCATCTTCTGTATCACTTCCAGAAAACATTTTATTTGCTATTAATTGCAGTTCCTTTTCACTAAGGGGTCTCTTATTACTGGCCATTGTTAATAAAATAACGAAATACTGCAAATATTTGTAACGTGATATAAGCAGTTCGTTAGCACGTGTGATATGCAGGTTACAACTTGCGTTTGATCCCCACCAAAAAAATATAGACATTTCAACTTTTCTAGAATCGAATAAAGCTAGAGCCGTATACGTACGGCAATCGTAGACAGAGCAAATCATTTCTCAAGTTACACGTCGCCCGTATTCATTCGGACAAGTGTATAAATACGGCACTCGTGCAGAAAGGGTTAATGGCTTGTCGCCCAGGGCGAGAGGTTTGCGTTCAGTACTTGCAGCAATGTAGATCGCTTCCTGTAAGTCGAGCCGCTTAGGCGGAGCAGAAAGTAAGCAGACCACTTATATCTCACCTGCACTCAGTTAGTATGTCAACATACATATGAGGGAACAGCCACTTCAATTGTCGGTCTATGCCTGGTAGTCCTAATATGGACAGTTTCTTGAACGTATAACGGATTCCCATTTTCAACTTCTTTTACAAAAAAGTAATCTGATTCACCAAAAGTTGGTAGTCCCATCTGATCTTTCATCAATTTTAACATACAGCAATCATCATCTGCTGAAAATCCCTCTACAACTATATCATACTCTTAACCAGTGCGATTATTTTCTTTCATCTTCTCTGAACATCTTCGGTAGAAAATCTATTATTAGTACCGTAGACAATTATATTAATATAATTAGATTTAGAGGAATTTACAAAATAATCTTCAATTTGTCTTAATTATTCGAAAGGAAAGTTGTTTATTACTGAGACTCCATCTTTATCCAGGGGAGACGTGAATCCAACTAATTGATAATTCTTTGGAGAATATTGAACTTTACTATTTACGGCCGTCTGACCTTCACTTATCCATATTCTTAGTGGATACCTCATTTTTACGAGGTAGCTCTTGGAATCTAAATTGACCTATAGTATTTGCACTATGTATTATTTTGCTTCTTATGGCAGAAGGACTTGGAATAATATTCTTTATATTTAAGTGGAGTGTCTTGCACATTGACTTGCCTTTAGTTAAATATAACCAGGTACAAAATTCCTTAAGATTTTTGTTGTATTTTCTTCCATTATACTCACAAGGTTTTTAACAAAACCAATGTATTAGTGTCATTAGTGAAATCAATTTTTAATGACTCCATTGAGATTTTTATTTCTGAATTTGAAGACATAATTTTAGAAAATTCTCGTTGAACAGTATCTATTATAGAATAGAAGTCGGTTATATGATAATTAGAAAGAACATTGTGTTTTCTTAACTGTCTTTGACGTTAATATAATAATAACTAAGTTATTTTCTAGATCTAATATTACGTCAATGTCTTGAAATACGTTTGCAGGGATTTTTTGGAACAAGGGTCTGTATTAGGAATGACTATATTTTGTAATATATTAACTGGTTTTTTAGACACATTTCCTTTATTTATAAAGGACAGTATTGAACAATTATTAAAACGTTTACATTTCTGGGAATCATTTTTTTAATTTAGTTGCCTAAAGTGCAATTTAAAATGTCTATGTTCATTAGACAACAGTCATGTTCTAGTAGTCGCTCGGAAGACTTTGTGGCTATTAGGACATAGGAAATATTTTATAAAACATAATTTTTGTCACAACCTTCTACAGCAATGTTTTTAATTTATTGTATTATGTCACTTAATAATTCTTTGTCTGTAATATTTCTGTGAAGATAATTCTCTGTCCAACATATTTCTTTTTTAAAATATCAGCTTTCTCTGCATTATTTTCATTCGAGTTTTCATTACTGCAACTAAATTAGTTACTATTTACATCAAACTTAGTTTCATCTGTGGTTAATGAAAGATTTTGAGAAACAGATATTTTCTTATTAATTTTTGTAGCAAGACGGCAACCTTATTATTGTTTGTGTTCCTTTCTCTAAATAATTGATATTTGTTCTAATACGCTTATTAGATAATTCTTGGCAGAAGTCTTTTAATTTATACAGGGTGTCCCGAAAGTAAACCGCCATACGTTAACCATGAATTCTACATCTAAAAATAATACTAGTTTGCTATATAAACTATAGCCCAAAAAGGCTTCGTTACAATTACACAGCGTGTTAAAATTTAATGGAAAAAAAGACACAAACTTACATTTCTTCAAAACCGTTGTAGATGTTATAATGAAATTTTAAAGGTGTCTATAGCTATGGAAGCCGCATACTTTGCAATGCAAAGTGATTTTTTAGTCTTCCCAGTGGTGCTCGTAGAGGAATGTAAGTGAACTCTTTTGAAGAATAAAATAGTACGTCACTGACTTTTCTTAAAATATTCTTTTTTTTAATTCTCTGTTCAATTCTGAAGTAAATAGTTCCCTCAACCTTGTATTGTACAGCATAATACTATCAATAAGGTAGGTATTCGTATTACTAATACTATTGATTTGGTGTTTCTATAGAAAAGTATTGTTAATAAAACAAACTAGGATTTGTTTTTATAAACAAGATGATAATTTTTATTTAAAAAAAATATATATTTGCAGGTGAAGGTACTTGTATTTAAAAAAAGGGAATTTTGCAAAAATAACGAAAAAATCACTCAAATAAATATTTTTTAATTAATAACTATTAATAAAACATCACAAAATTTACTTGAAATTGTCTCTATTACTTTTGATGCACGCTTCTGAGCGCCTAATTATCGAATTAGCCACATTCTTGTAAATTTTGCATTATCTTAAGCGTTGCCTCATCAATTTTTTCCATCAAACTTTCCCTGTAATTACGTGGTACACCAGTTGTTTCAAAGATAAAAATCTAGACACGATAGATCTGGTGAGCGAAGTGGCCATGCAATAGGTTCACCTCGTCCAATCCATCTTCTTGGATAATTCAGCCAATTGCGTACGATTCTTTCATAGTAAGAATAGGAAAAGTAAACACCTAGAGCAATTTCCCTTTCTCCCCGTCTGAGGGGCAAGAAGTACCCCTATAAAAAAAACTTGAAAGATGATGTTAATCTGGCTAGCGAATGCTTTGATGACGTGATGCAATCTATTATTTCTGAATGTGTCCCACTGCAGAATAGTAGATGGTTTAAATATCCTGTGTGGTTTGATAGTATAATTATAAGTAAAATTAAATTAAAAAATTACAATTTGAATTTGTATAAAAGAAGCAAACTTAATTATTATTTACGGTGTGCTAACAATCTCAGGCGTGAAATAAAAGCTAAAATACGGGTTGCCTATAAAACATATATGGCAAGGGTTGAAACAGAGTTAAATACTAATCCTACTCAATTCTGGTTATTTGTCAATTCGAAAAGGAATACTTCTCGCTTACTTGGTGTAATGTCGTATGACAATCAACAATTATGGTCACTAAACACAATTGCAGAGGTCTTTGCTAAGCATTTGAATGTAATAATATTAGTAGTTATCTCAATATTAAGCATATTTCCCTTAACGATATAATTGCATTTAGTAAAAAATTAAAAAATAAACTCTCGTCTGCGCCTGACAAAATTCCTTCCTTAGTTGTAAAAGATTGTATTCATTCTCTGCTAATACCTTTGTATCATATTTTTAATAACATTATAAAAACGGGTACTTTTCCCACTATATGGAAGTCTTCTAGAATTACTCCTGTGTATAAATCTGGAGATATTAATGATGTTAAAAACTACCGTCCAATTTCTCTAACCTCTGTATTCTCAAAATTATTGGAAATTATATTAATCGATGTTTTGTATGAGCACGTTAAAAATATGTTGCCTACTGAACAACATGTTTTTGAGAAATCTCGTAGCACTGAGAGCAATCTTTGCTATTTTACTGAATTTGTATCCCATGCACTCGAAGAAACAGGTTGATGTCATTTACACGGATTTTAGAAAGGCCTTTGACACGGTATCACACAGTGTATTGTTGCCAAAATTGCCTTCGGTTGGAATTTCATCTCAAATAATTAACTTGTTACAATCCTACTTAAGTGAGAATGTTGCATGTTGAAATCAGCGGTGTTAAATCTTTTTGCAACGTCAGGGGTACCCCAGGGCTCCAACTTGGGGCCTCTCTTATTCTTATTATTCATATCGGATATCTGTTGTGCTCTCTCTTCTAGGTAGCTGCTTTTTGCTGATGACATGAAGTTGTTTATAGAGATAAGCACTCTCCTGATTGTTTGTTACAAAAACAAGTAATGGATATTTTATTGCTATTTCGTTGCTAATTTGTACCACCAGTTTCAATTTTGTACCTTGTGTCCTTTTCGAGAAAAATGATGGCTGCTAGTGTAATATTACGATCAAATTACTTCACAAGTAAGAACGATAGCAAAGCGATTTTTGCATCATATTTTCTTGCTCATCAAGTACTTTCTGACGTTGTATGGTTTTTTCAAAAATAAAAAAAATTTCCCATTCAACTCATACAATCAGTTAAAAATTTGTTGCTGCCTTGTGCATGTCTAAAAATGAAAATTAAAATGCGGTCGCCAAAAACAAGAGGTGGATAATTTGTTACTCTTTTGTTGCTAATTTTTTTTCTATATTTATATTGTATGCAATTTAGATAAGTATGTCTATGTATATTATGTTGTCAATATGCGAAGAGTATTTTTTTTCACTCATTGTACTGCCTTTTTCACTCATGACTGTAATACTCCTGTAAATGGGCTGTCAGCCTGCTGGATGTTAAATGAATAAAAAATAAATAAATAAAAAATAACTTGCTCCCCGTTTGAGGTAGATTTTAGAATATTTCTTCAAAAAATTGTTTTGCGAGTAGTAATTAGTTATCGTACTTCAATTTTGAATGCGAAATCTGCAATATGTTCATAGTTTGCGGTCCAGTGAAACTGGACAAAAAAAATTCTTTACAAAACGTAACAAAACAAAAACATGTATATTAAATATTATAGATATAAATATCTAAATGCAGTCATTTTTTCAGAAATAAATTATTCCCATTTAAAAATGATTACTATTGTAAACTTGGAAGGGTTGAAAGATGTCGAAATAAATAATTATGTTTTACAGACACAAAACATCGATAACGTCTGTCTTGTTTATTTTACCATAGAACTCTAACCTTTTCTATTATGACATATCATAATAATAGAAAATAAATTAAACATATATAAGAAATTAATTTATTCTACATAAGTCACATATGTTATTTAATGTTTAAATAAATAAATAATAAATGTTTAAAATAATTTTTCTTAATATCTTCATTTGTTAATAGACACTTATCGTGTATAAGTCTAAAACAAGTATCGGCATTTAATTAATAAACACCCTGTAGATTAGGTATTTCCAATTTCTGATGCCGCCTTTATAACATTAATATTAGAATATTTCGAAGTCAATAGTATAGCAGCATTTTTTATGAAGTGATCTAGGACATTCATGTCTGAAATTAGTACAGATGCAGCAATCACTTCTTTGAAATAAGTTTATTGTTCAAAATTTTTAGAAACTTTGTCAATGTTTTTACATACCATCTTTAAAAAGTGCGCGCAGCATATATGAATAATTATTAAAGTATCCTTTTCTACTTTATTTTGCGATCCACTTGTATGAAAATTTTGAGTCAAAACTAAGGCTTGATAACATTTTCTTATATACTCTAAAATAGTACATCGGTTTAGAGCCTTTGCCATAGCATGTAAATTCGCGAACGAAAAATCACTGACAATTAACGAAAATGAGATTCATAAAAATAACGAAAATCGTTTAACAACTTATAAATTGTGTTGGATTCGTGTACGGACGATACCATTGAAAGTATAGGACAAATTCTGCATGAAATTCCAATTTTAATAACGGCAGTGTAAAAGTAGGGGAGAGTGCTGTACCTTGGAACAGTTTTTGGCTTTTATGTAATTATTTTCACGTTTTTGTTTCCATTTAGTTGAAATAAATTTTGTCTGATAGCTTTATCTTTATCCCTTGCTTCGTAATTATTTTTAAAAAATACTAGCAAAAATGTTGGTGTTATTAGCTTTTTATTACCCATGCAATGAACGTTCCGAGGTACAACATAATCAGGTACCTTGGAACAGTACATCATGTACCTTGGAGCAGACTACAGCTATAGAAGTATTGATAATTTTTTTTGTATAAAAGCATGAAAATTACAACACAAATATATGTATATAAAAAAAATTTGAAATTCAAATACAAAAAATAAGATTCTTACATAAACATAAAAAAATAGAAACGAGAATATAGGACAGTTCAATTTATTCCAGTTTCCTCAATTCAGGGATGACATAAAATCCTCTTTTGGATATCTGTTTGGGAGGCATGACTGAACCGATGATATCTACCCACGGATAATGCAGCAGATCAACTTTTTCTGGCCATTTTCATGACTTGAGGGACTTAACCATGGAAGAAATAGTCGCTCCTTCTTCATCAAAAGCTACAATCTTTCCAGCATAGACTTGCTCTTGATACAAGAATGCGACATATTGATCAATTTGTCTTACCACATTTGGAAGTTGTAAAATATCCACAATACTTTTATTCCCCGTTGCAAAGTTCATAATATCATCTTCGATTTCTTGGTCTTCAAACTCCATCATAATGTCGCCATCATCAGAAGATTCTCTTAGGGACAACTCTTCATCATTTTCTTAATCGCTTTCATCCATTTGCAATGCTTTTTTAACTACATTCACCTTTTCGGCTCTACTTTCCTTGAATTTTAATAGCTGTGAGGACGTCACGTCTTCCACCTGAAACTTTTCCGGAGTCTCCGTCAAAATTGTCGACTTTCCTTTTTTTCTACCTTTTAAAGTTGGCTTTCGAGGCCCTGCTTTAGGGAACGGTCTTATACTTTCAGGAGTCACTTTAGTCAGGCAGTTGCTAGAGGGGCCTGAGATGGTCGATGAAATGGATGTCTTCAGCCGCATTATTATTGTCCTTTGAATTTGGGCGATCTGGGGCAGTCGCATTATTCTTGTCCTCTGGATTTGGACGATCCGTAGCATAAGAAGAAAGGAAATCATCATCCGTGAAAATATCTTCGTTCAAGGGAACAATGCCGCTTGCGGCGAAGCCACTTTGAATATTTTTAGTGGTGAATGCAAGAGGGAACGCTCTGCCTACCATTTCTCCAACTTCATAAATTGAGAGCGGTTTTCCTGGGTTGCAAGACATCCAATCATTCACTGCTCGGTTGTAGTGAGATTTGAATGAACCAAACACGGTACGGTCAAGTGGCTGAAGTCTGTACGATGTATGAGGGGGGAAAGTGAGCATGTGTATTCCAGACAGTCGAGCTTTTTTGGTCACCGCTACGCTAACGTGACTTTCATGGTTGTCTAAGATCAATAAAATGGGCTGTTCTTTGCTTGGTCTCACATGCTCTATAAAAAAATCCATCCAGTCCAGAAATAGCTTTTCGTTGGACCATCCAGATTGATTTGCACTTCCTTTACTACCAACTGGTGCATCTTTTAACATGAACTCCTTAAAGTGGACTCTGGGGAATACAAACATTGGCGGTAAATGGTTTCCGATAGCGTTGACTGCGGCAATTAAGGTAACATTCTGACCTCTTTCACCCGATGTAACACTACCAAGCTGTTTGATGCCTTTTGGTGCCAATATTTTCGGGGGAACATGGACCGTAGACATGCCCGTCTCATCGACGTTATAGATCTGATGTGGTTCGAATGGACCATATTTTGCAAAAACTCTCTTCAAATTATTGAAAAACAATTGCACATTTACTCGATTGAAGCTTGTTGACCTTGCGAGAGATGTGGCTTCTGGTTTTCGTAAACAAATTTGATTGGAGTACTTCTTTAGAAATCCCCGCAACCATGCGCAGCCAGCAAGATGATTTTCATCCCACGTCTCAGGATATTTTACATCATTTTCTTTGGCAAATTGATATGCAAGCCTTCGCATTTCTTTTTTATTCATTCTATAATGCATTCGAGCTGCCTGCTTTACATAACTCAACAATTCCAGCTCCATTTGGCTATTAAAAACTTGTTTTACAGCATTACTGGCAGTGTATTCATATTGTTGATTTCCAGTTTGAGTGTGGAATTTTACATGACGATGCAGGGTTAATTTTAGGTTGTAAACTCTAGAAGCTTCACGCATTGACATATCGTGATTTTGTATTGCCTTTACAGCTCTTTCCATATCATCTTTACTGACTTTGTCTCGTTTGATTCCTTTCTCACTTCTTGGCATTTTTAAAATTCTGTAAAAAAATCAAATTAGCGAATGATCTAATATTACTTTAATTTTCGGTCTTTGATAGTTTGTTATGTACCTTGGAACACTATAAGTTGTGTTCCAAGGTACACCATGCAGACATGTTCCAAGGTACAACGGGGGGCCATTTTTGTAAACAAAGTCTCAACAACAATTTGCAGGTTACATTATTGCAATTAAAATATAATCGTAATGTACCAAAATGCATGCAGAATAATAATAAACAACCAGCAGATTGATTGATTCTTACCTTCTGTGGTAAAATTGTAAAGCGTGCCAGCTTTTATTTTTACTTTTTCATACGAGAACACGATTTTCTGAATCTCAGCTAAAATGAAGGCGCTACAGTCGGTATGACAGGTTTGTAGAATTTTTTAATCCCAACGTTATTAATATGTAGTGATGAGACTTACGAGATGGCGCTGTATGTTTTGAAATTAGGACTGTTCCTAGGTACGAACGTTCCAAGGTACAGCACTCTCCCCTATTCTCTTTTTATTAAGTAAGTGCAGAGATCAAGTTCCTGCTGTTTCATAAAAACGCACTCATATCTTCCCTGCTTTTTCGTTTCAGAACCAGTTTTTAGGTGTCTTTACATTGTGAGACGCGGTATAGAATATTTTATAGACACACTTCTGAACCATCCCTGCATTCCAGAATTGCCTGCTTCATTGCTTCTTCTGGCCAAGGAGCTCAATTTGAGATTCGGTTGTATTTGTACACAGTGTCGGGCGACTTTATTTGATTAAAACTATACTTGATGCATCCCTGACAAAAATTACATTCAAAATCAGTTACATATTTTATGGAAATGCCGTCCGGGCAAGACGAACACCTGTTCGTTTTGTCCCTGCTCGTTTTGCCCGGCAGCACACAGAACCAACAAACTACGTCTACTAGTCTGATTATATTATTAATTTGCAATTTAAAAATTGGTAATAACCATATTGAATAAATAGGGTAAAGACGCCAGTAGTCGACCACTTTGGAAGTACTATACATTGAATTTCCTATTTTATGTGCAGTGTCCTCTTAAATTTTGGCAAGAAAATTTCTATACATTAGGGCGTACTTAAATTTGGTTGGAAATAATTATAGTAGCCGTTACATGGCGCTACGCAAAAATATTTTTCGATATCTGAATACAGTCACAATTTTGCTATAGTTGAACATAACAATCCTACATCCGGACATTAAAATTCCAGTAATCGCCCGCGTTGTCAATAATACAGTTTTGGAAGTACCTATTTTACTCAGTCAGATATTTGGTACCAGGTAGGTACCTACAAGAAAATCAAAAACAGAAATCGGATCAGAGACACATAGGTATATTCATACAAAAGAGACAAGTTAAAAATGCTTTATTTTCATAACATTTTAATGAAATATATCTACTGGATAGGTACTCGTTCTAGATGAGGGGCAATGTTTATATTAAGTGTGTTTAGTAATAGCTTTAACTTGAGAAAAATGGACTGTATGCGGGGAGCGCCTATTAAAAAATACTAACCGAAAAAATATAATATGCGACTCATCCTGATCTTCCTGGTTTCCTATTTAGAGAGGCGCCTCTCGGAGTATGGAGAAATAAAATGTAGCTTGGTTTCTTGCACTAAATTTGCGCTTTGGAAATTTGCGAATGTATATGGTATCCAGATTTGGAAAGTGAGGATCTTGATGGTGAATTGTGTTTTGTCGCTTGCGTGTATTTGTCATGCTACATGCATACTTCCACCACAGCGTGCTTCTACTGTTCGCATGAGGCAGTGTTGCCAAGTGGGAAAAATTCAGTGCATGAGAATAATTTCAAAGAAGCATGAGGTTTGGAGAAAAAAGAATGAGATGGCTTAATTTATCAAAGAACACCTCTTGACACAGCTTAATTTTTAATTACTTTTGTAATGCCATTTTTATTTCATTAAAAAGCATTATGTTCTGCTATTTTATCATAATATTACATTGTAAGTAGGTACTTACAGGTACTTACTTAAAAGTTATTAACCACGTAACCTTTCTAATTTATTTTATTGTTAGGCCTGGCGAACGTTGAGGCGCAATTGACGTGACGCAGAGTGACTCACGGGTCGTAAAATATGTTGTTTCCAGAAAATGTAGGTACTCTTACGGAATAGAGTTAAGAATCACTGCAATACAGCGTGAATACAGCACACACACCGCATATCCGTAGACTGTCATACCCGTTTATGTATTCATTACTAATTATTAAGAGAGAAGTCTACAATAAAGGACATTTCAAGTACCCAAATATTGTAGATACCTACCTCTATCTATTCAATTTTGCCTTCGAATTTACCTTTATTTCTCGTTAGGTCTTTGTTTTGGTAGATTTCAAAGAGTAATTTTAATAATTTTATTATTTCTTTTTGTGTCTATTAAAAAGCATGAGATTTTGTAATCAAAATATGAGAGCATGAGATTTCCTCGGAATGCATGAGATCTCATGCAAAAGCATGAGACCTGGCAACACTGGTATCAGGTGACAGGACAGTTAAATTTGCAATGGCGAATTGGCGTTGGCGATGCGGAACCGATTACCGTAGTAGTGGGGAATGCTAGACCAATGCACGTCGCCGCGCCTCTTATACTTCGTACCTTCCCTGGGATGAAGCGGCAATTTCTACTTTCTCTGTAAAGATCCGCAATTTTCGATTCTGTATATGTAGCGAATGCGACGAACTATTCACATCCAATTGTGCGAATCGAATCTGTTCTTCTTGGGTGAGTAGGTCGCAAAAACAATCTCATTGGTTACAAAAAAAATAGAAAATAAAAACTATGCGGATTTCAGTATTTTAATAAGGCGAAAATTTTAATTTAAGAAAAATATTAAATAAGTTGAATTGACTAATACTTATTAAAACTAAATGAAAACGGAACAAAGTGCTCTCCACATGCGATACAAATGAAAGGTTTATTATGAACATCTTCATATAGCTTTCCTTTAGAAGTGGAACACTTTAAATGGTACTAGAGGCTACATTCATCGCATCCAATATTTTTCAGTTCATTGTCTTCTGTATCACTAATTAATTCTTCATCACTTTATCAATTTGTTTAGTTTCAGACGTATTTTGCTAGTCTTGTCACGAGGTTCAACCGTTTGAACACCAACCCGCCCAGCACATTGGCCTCCTTTAGCGAATGGGTGCGCACGAGTACGCGATCACCCGAGCAAAATGATCCCTGTGTTTTATTTTATTCCTATCTCACTTTCCTTCTCTCTGCTTTAAACGTGAGTCTGTCAACCAGCGGAAAAATTTATTCCTTTTACAATAGGACTTTCGCAACTGCGGTTGAAATGAAGTTCAGCCGGACTAAACCGATCCCGTCATGGATAACACGATTCAACCAAGTTTGTACTTGGGGTATTATAGTCGCCCATTTGGAATGACATAATGTTCGCAATAAACGAACAATTTTGCGGTTTATGCATTCAGTCATATTCCCCTGAAGATAGTATACTGAAGTATGCGCAATTTTGATATCTAGGGCGATTAGGGCTTCCTCCTATTTATTATTAGAAAACTGAGAGCCGTTATCACTTAAAATGACTTCTGGTTTACCGATATTAGGAAAATACTTGATTAAAAGACATCTTAAAATAGCCTGCGTATTAACCCTCTTCAGTGGAAACAAAGCTACGTATTTACTAAAGGCGTCGATTGCCACGAATAATTGAGTCACACCCGATCGTGAAATTGGCAAGGTATACCTACCCATAAGATCAAGACAGACTATCTTGTTGGGGCCATCTGGTATAACACTATAATATTATCCGCTACAGCGAATCGATGGTTTTGACTTCTGACACAATTCACACCATGAAATTATTTTTCGAGTTTTTCATGCGAGGCCAAAAATAGTGTGTACGTAAACTAAGCAAACATTTTTCTGCTCCAAAATGTCAATTTTCTTCATGTTTATGTCGAACCAGTTTCTCAACACGAGCAGATGGGATACCGATTATGAACATGAAATCATTTTGCGAACCTTTGCAAAATAGTATATTATCATGCAACAAACCAATCCGCGTATCGCGGAGAAATGTTACAAACCCGTTTACAAAACTCATCTTCGGCTTGATTCTCACGAATTTGCTGCATATTACCGCGTAATATTTTTAATTGGCATTATAATACTTTACCAATATTGTAAATGTACATATGTGCAATCGTTTGCAATATTAACGACCCACTTTAAAACGAATTTGGCTATTTATTTCCAACTGTTGACGTATTGGTAATGAAATCTACTTTCGACGTTCAACAATAGAGAACTAATGAAATTTCTACTCAGACTACCAGTTGTTTAAAAACTGATTCAGGAAGTGTCATTATTATTGCAAACCATAATATCTAATAATGAGATATCGGATTACTTTACTAACTCGAAGGGATATATAACTTGGGGTAGGCTTCTTTCTTCAATCGATTACTTGTGGTGTGATCCTCCATCAGAAAATGTTTATAAGAAACTCGATATTTTTTATAAACGACACTGGGATCCAAGTGTAAACGTTCAACGTTATTAATTATACGTATCCATTTCTTACAAAGGTCCCATTTATCAGGTGCACAGTTAGGAACTACACAACCGGTGAGTCCCATTCTGTAATGGGCTTGGGTACATACATACATAATACGAAGCAGAAGCAGACTGTTGTCGATTGATTAAAGTGGACTGATTTTTTTTGTAATTGTTTATTTTCAATTTTTTAAGACAATACATTACACTGTACACACAAACTTAACAGTTTACATTCTGGAGAATAAACGTGGTTTATTTAGCCACAAATGAGCAGGCGAGAATCTAGCCGAGTGCCGAGTTATTTCTTTCTTTCGACTGACTTGTTTCTATGCGTATCCTTTGGGAGGTGATCGCTGCGCCACCATTCCCAGTGGAGATCAGGTGCACTAGGATCTATTTCACGCGGCACACCAATTTTATTTCTTTGACAATTGGAAAATTGTGACACATTCTAAGGCGTACACACAAACAATAAAAAAATAGAAAACTTAAACACTAAATAATAATAATTATAAAACACAATTCTTACAAAAAATAACCAAAGATAACGAAAACTAATGCTAAGGCAAGGACGTGCCGTACAAAGTGCCAACTGCATTACCAACCAACCCAAAATAACAGCGTTAGTATTTTCTGCGCCAGCGCTATCTCTTATTTTGGAAGCTAACTTGTAACGCCATGACAGTTTATTTAATGCTACATTTTATTCATTCTACGTTAGTACTATATTTTTCAACGGCGGGGAATCATGAGCACCCGCCAATCCCACCACAGTGAATCCCAATTTGCCGAGCCTCAAATTGCTTCATAAATGCCTAAAGGCTAATTTACATTTTGTTAAGTAGCAAGTGCAGGTGAGAACTGATTAGTTAACATGTTTTATGGCGTTAAGTGTTAAACAAAATGTTCACACATTAGTAAGCACTTCTCCAAAGTGTCAGTCCGTGCTGGTACAAAATGGAGAACGTTTAGAATTACAAAGTATTTAAAAAAGTCGCAGGCATTGCATCAGAAATCGAACATGAATTGTTAGTTGAAATCAAAAAACCTAAGAGATTATGGCAAAGAAAATGGATAAGCAGAAGGTTTCACTATGGAGTTAGTAATAAACTTTTCCAGGAACTAATTAATGAGGATCCAACTGAATTTTGTAATTCAATGCGAATGACAGAAGACAAATTTAAGAGAGAGTTATTGACTATGGTTGGGTCAACTATAACAAAAACGGATACATTTATGAGAAGTGCACTATCTCCAAGAATAAAACTACAAACATTTCTGTAGTTGATTAATGGATGTTATTTACGCACTCTTTCACATCTATTCAGAGTTTCCAAAGCAGCTATATCGTTGATAATTCCTGAAATCTGTGATGCTGTATATAGTACTTTAAAAGAATATATTAAAGTCAGTAAAATAATAACATCTAGGTTGTGAGTGCCAAGTTTCAGATATTAAGTACATTATGACAGTAGTATTTGCATTGCTCGTCATTTTTGGTGAAGGTGAAGGCTGTGGCCTGTAGTTGGACTGTGAGGAAGATGAGCATTGAGAATTGTATCCTTATAGATGGTATATAGGTGGAGTAGGTGTAGATGTTGTTTGAGGTGAAGGTGAATTGTCCAACAGCAGACTAAACTAACAACCTAACCTATTCCTCTTTTAACTATGATCAAACAGAAATTGTAGAACAGTGGTGCCATCTTTCCTTAGACATCTGTAGCTATCAAATGCTGTATTGACATGTTTATATTTTTCCATAGTTATGATAAATTTATTGTGTTGATCTGTGATTGATTTTTGGATGAAGTATAGAAAAATTTAATAATTGGAGCAAATAGACATCATTTAAAAAGTTCTCGGATCATTTTAAAAAAGCTAGTAATTAAATTTTATTAGGTGGGACAGACATGGTAATGTTTTTGTTGGGGTTTGATGTCTTTGTTAGTTCCCTTAGGATAGGTAAAAATAAATGAAGGCCCTGAACACTTCGTAGTTTAAAATGGACTGTAATCTTTTTACTTATAACTTTTCTGATAACAAATAAAATATGAATATTTTAACACACACTTTGTCAGTAATGTAACTTCTAAGTTCTCTTATAAATTCTCGCGTCACGCACATAGTCTCTCGCGTCCCTACTTCGTGCGTAGTTTGGAGGGGTGCTCGCACACGTCACACTGTCCGGTGGCGGGTGTCGGATCACAAACATTTCCCTGGGATTGAAAATGCTGCCTTTCAAAAGATTCTCGCAGAGGTAGAGGACATAACTTAGCAAGGTCGCCTACTTGCAATTGACTGCTGTTAACCTTTCATTTCTGTCTGAGTTGCAGTTCAGATACGTATTCATTTTGCCAACGGCTCCAGAAATGGCATTTGATGGCTTGGATGCGTTGAAAACGATTCGGGACATATCGAGGGTCACACGGCAGTAACTCGTAAGTAACATTCAGACAATTTTAGAGGAGGAAGTTTAAACTGTTTTAAATCTACAAATTAACTATTAGTTGTCATATATTGCAACATTATTTATTATTTTATATTATTTATGCATTATAACACATCAAGTTTGAAAAAAGTTGCAATACAAAAAAATACTTACATTTACGTCTTGCATTATGAGTAGTATCATTTACGAGGTAATGCGTGTTTTGTAGAAAACGAAAAAGAAGAGCTTGTAAATAAATATAATTTATTATTTTACTAATTTATGTAAAACAAATAAAAAACGTGTATTAATAAAATAAAACTAACTCTGCAATAAGAAACAAAAGGTATATGGGTAAAATCAAACAAAAATAAATAATATAACTAACAACTTTGGTAACACTTCTTGTTTTAAGACTTAAAATTATAAATAAATCTTAATTTAAACCAATTCAAGAATAATCAGTCTGATTTGTCCTTATATTCTAAAGAATCGTAAAAACTCCAACAGTCTTTTGGTATCACAGTTTTTATTTCCTGTAAATGGTCAAATTTAGTTTTACTTATCGGTATCTTAGACTTAAACAGTGGAGGGAAAATAATGTTTCCGAAATCGATTTTCTTAGGCTTGGTTGGTAGATCAACGAATTCATCTGATAAATTTACTTTATACATTATCTTACTATTGCAGTATCTCAGAGCTGTTATTTCTGTAACTGTCGCTCCACCTGAAACTGTGCTAGGTCTTATAGAACGGTATTTCAACAAACTTGTTTCCCCAAAATTTCTATAAAATGTGTAGTCCATATTTTTAATGGTGTAAGGCTTTTTTAATCGGGCCTCTTTTGTAAGTCTTAAATAGTCACTCGGCAAATAAATTTCTTTATGTTTTAAGACACTTTCAATACAAGCATGCACTGAATCACACTCCATCTGGGTGTGTCGTTTCTCAAGGAATTTTTGTGTGATGAAAGTTTGATATTTCTCTGAAAGATAGAGTAGGGCATTTGCTAATGAACAATTTCTGTTTTGTGCCGTACAGCCATCCGAATAAATTATTATAGGCAACTTGTTTGGTGATTTCAAAAAATTTTCTTCTAAGTAGTCTACTAAAAACGAGGCATACGTAGAAGCTTGTCCATCGGCATTTGTCTCGTCATACCAATAGCATGTTGCATGTCTATTGCATAAATTGTATACTGTAAAATTATGGCAACATAGCTTTGTTTTATAGTATAATGCGCTAGCCGGTAATTGAGGGCATAATTTTACTGCTTGAACATCCATCGCAGTAACAAAGCACTTGCCCTCTTTGCCTTCAATTTTGTCACTATTTTTTTCATTTCTCGCACATTCTTTTCTAGATAAATGTGTTGAATATTCATCTTCAGTTACCATTGCTATATTTAACACAAGTGTCACACTGGTCTTTCCTAGGCCTAAAGAGAGAAATTTTCATTTCATCTGCAACACTTCTTAGATATGAAATTGACAGGGGAGTTTCATTGTTTTCCTTACACTCGTTTACATAGGTCCTATAGAGTTCATTATATGACTGAAAAGTTTGTTCAAGGTAAAGTCTATCTGTGTCTTTTCGGCAACAATGCGAGGGTAATTTATTTAGCCGTTTAAAAAAAATTTTTAAAAACTCTTTTTTAGCAGCGAAATTGTCTTTCCTTGGTTTCCTCTTACTCAGCTCTTTTTCAGAATTTTCAATAATTCTATGTTGACCCTTTAAAGTCCATGTTCTCACTAACCACTCACCTAAGCCCAAAGTACCTAAATACATCTTTTTACAAACAGAAACATTTCCTACAGGTAAAATAATTGTTGGGTTCTTCACAATTTTTTTACATTTACACCTTTCTTTTAATTTCCTTTCATCCCTAGTTATATTGTGAAATGTATTGTTTTCACCAGCCGGCTTACTAAATCCTAGATAATTGTTTCCAGTCATTCTCAATTTTTTATTGATTTGTCTTTAATTTTCTCCTTTAACTCTCTTTTTATTTCGTTTTCGACGTCCGTTTCTGACATATTAGAGTCATCTTCGTTGATAATGGAAGTAGCACTATTACTAGCACTACCATCGTTCTCCTTGTCGGATCCATCTTTTGAAGCAAAACTTTGATCATCTGTTTGATTTTCTTCATAAATGTCGTTAAAGACTTTCATAACAGAGCCAACACCCCTTAAATCATCACTGAACTGGCCGTCAGCACATATTAATTTAGTTGCAGTGGTAGTAGGCATTTCAATTTCAGTAATTACTTCATTATTACCTGCTGCATCGACATCATCAAAAATCACTTCTGCTTCATTTATTAATTTTGATATATCTTCTGGACTCAAAATTTCTTCAAATGGACTCATATCTATACAATTTTCTATAGGTGTATCTCTAGGATAAACATCCTGTAAATTTGCGTTTTCAAAAACCATGTTTAAAATTCTATTGGCCCGTGAAGACATTTTTTATTTATATAAGACAGAGCTCACACTGTACTGGGAAACAGTAACTCGCAATTTTCTATGTATTTCATTAAGTTTATTAAGGCAGGACCTCGTATAGTACATCTGCAAAGAAAATAGTCTGCTTCTAAGTAAATAAAATAAAAACCTCTATACAACAAGGCTCTATATATCAATTAGTAATACTGTAAAATACTCCTTACTAAATATTGACGTATTACCTGTTACGAGTCAAACAATTAGCCATATACCAACAAAGCCTACACATAACACACATGGCATACTGGTTCATTTACGAGGTACTGCCTTTAAACTTTAATGGAAGAAGTTACAAGTTCCTGTTTTCTGTAATTTTACAGTAAACTATAAGGATACAAATTTATGTTTCATCGCCAATAGATGGAGACCTATATTTTAAAACTAAATATCGAATAAAATCATTTTGTTAAATTTTGTTAGTTACGAGGTCCTGCCGTGTTACCCTCGATATTGATATTAGTGTAATCATAATCTGGCAATGCTGACAAAGCTCTTCCCACAAGAAAGTGTGCCGGGGTTAGAGGTCGTTGGGATCTGGTGACATAGAGTACACTGGTCGGGAATTTAACATAGATTCCACTTGCGCAACCAGTGTGCTGAACTCCTCGTACGTTAAATTAGCATTGCTCATCACCCTTTTTAGGTGATACTTACTTGATTTTATTCCCGCCTCCCAGATGAGGGGAATTTACAGGAACAAAGTGTCACTTAATTCCTTCGCTCGCAAAAGATTCAGAGATTTTAAGTTGATTATCTGTCAAAAATTTGAATAAACAAGATATTTTCTTTTCGGCACTAACAAAGTTTTTTCCGTTGTCGGAAAATATGTCACGGGTCTCCGTCTACGCAAAATAAACCTTCTAAATGCCATTAGGAACGACTCCGTCGAAAGCTCGACAATTCCAAATGCACTGCCTTCGTACTCAAGCCACGACCTTTTCGATCTTTTATAGCAAACGGACCGGCGTAATCAAGTCCAGTTGACTGAAAAGGAAAACCTGGATGGAGTCGCTGCGCAGGTAAATCGCCCAATATAGGTTGAATAATTCGTGCCTTACATCTGAAACACCGAACGCATTCACGGACAATTTTCTTGGTGATATTACGACCTGACATAGGCCAACATTCTTGCCGTATGTTAGCCAACAGTTGCTGTGGGCTGGCGTACATTAGCTTGACATGCTCATTTTCAAATATTAACTTTACTAATTATTGATGTTTTTGCGGAAGTAGGATGGGGTATTTCTTTTCGAAAAAGAAGTCCGAATTTCGTATTTTACTCCCAACCCTAATTAATTTATTTTTGTCTAAGAACGGACTTAAACCTAATATCGCGCTTTTTGCATTAATAGAGTCGTCATTAATTAAAGCATTATATTTGACGTTAAACCATTGAATCTGAAGACATCTAATTAAAGTTTTAAACGCATGATTTAATTCGTCTACGGAAAGATTGCCCGTTTTATTTTGACAATTATGGAAAAATCGAAATATGTACGCCACTGCGCGTTTTAGTCTCAACAGTTTTGAGAAATTGTCGACGGGAAATTGATATTTGCTGATATTCTAAATTACTTAATTGGAACCCTAAATTCTGGCAGCGTTGCATTTCCAGGCGCACTGATAGGTGGTGGCCAATTTTCCTCAGCATTTGAAAGCCAATCTGGCCCTTTCCATCATAGATTTAAATGTTGAATGTCAGCCGCGCTAACGCTCCGTGACAATTAGTCCGCAGGATTATTGGACGAAACGTGTCGCTAATCTCTGGGATTAGTCTTCGTTTGAATTTCGGCAATTCTGTTATTCACAAACGTTTTTAGAAGATTTGGGGAAGTTTGTAACCACCCTAATAAAATCGTAGAATCCGTCCGAAAAATCGTATGAGAGCATTTTAGTCCTAAATAAGTTTTTACTTTGTGAAACAATCTCGCCAGAACCAAACCGCCGCATAATTAAAGTCGCGGAATTATGAGTGACTTTATCGGAGCAACTTTAGATGTTGCACAAAGCAAATTCACGAAAATTTCACCCTTATCATTTGTGGATCTTATGTATATACATGCGCTAGTTTGCTTGCGTCCGAAAACGCGTTTCAAAATAAGGAATGAAAAAATAACATATTTATACGCTAAAATAAAAATTTTTTGATAATCTTTTTACAAACTTATTATCTAAACACATGAGAATAATATGCATAATATTCTTTTAACTAAAATGTACAACAGGTAACATATTATAAAAAAATAAGAAAATATAAATAATATCCGTCAGTAGTAAAAAATCTGAAGGATCTTTTATATTGTGTAATAGTTAGTTTACAAAATAATTAAGTGTACCCCTATGCTATAAATCATATAATAATATGCAAATTAAAGCATTTATAAGTAAAGCTGAATTCGAGTAGAATTAAGAAGTGCCTCTAAAATAAAAACTAAAAAAAGACTCGACAGTTTTGAGAAATTTTCGAACGGGAAATTGATATTTGTTGATATTCGAAATTACTTAATTGGAACCCTAAATTCTGGCAGCGTTACGTTTTCAGGCGCACTGATAGGTGGTGGCCAATGTTCCTCAGCATTTGAAAGCCAATCTGGCCCCTTCCACCATAGATTTAAATCTTGAATGTCAGCCGCGCTAACGCCCCGTGGCAATTAGTCCGCAGGATTATTGGACGAAACGTGTCGCTAATCTCTGGGATTAGTCTTCGTTTGAATTTCGGCAATTCTGTTATTCACAAACGTTTTTAGAAGATTTGGGGAAGTTTGTAACCACCCTAATAAAATCGTAGAATCCGTCCAAAAAATCGTACGAGAGCATTTTAGTCCTAAATAAGTTTTTACTTTGTGAAACAATCTCGCCAGAACCAAACCGCCGCATAATTCAAGTCGCGGAATTGTGAGTGACTTTATCGGAGCAACTTTAGATTTTGCACAAAGCAAATTCACGAAAATTTCACCCTTATCATTTGTGGATCTTATGTATATACATGCGCTAGTTTGCTTGCGTCCGAGAACGCGTGTTTCAAAATAAGGAATGAAGAAATAACAAATTTATATGCTAAAATAAACATTTTTTGATAATCTGTACAAACTTATTATCTAAACACATGAGAATAATATACATAATATTCTTTTAACTAAAATGTACAACAGGTAACATATTATAAAAAAATAAGAAAATATAAATAATATCCGTCAGTAGTAAAAAATCTGAAGGATCTTTTATATTGTGTAATAGTTAGTTTATAAAATAATTAAGTGTACCCCTATGCTATAAATCATATAATAATATTCAAATTAAAGCATTTATAAGTAAAGCTGAATTCGAGTAGAATTAAGAAGTGCCTCTAAAATAAAAACTAAAAAAAGACTCGACAGTTTTGAGAAATTTTCGAACGGGAAATTGATATTTGTTGATATTCGAAATTACTTAATTGGAACCCTAAATTCTGGCAGCGTTGCATTTCCAGGCGCACTGATAGGTGGTGGCCAATGTTCCTCAGCATTTGAAAGCCAATCTGGCCCTTTCCATCATAGATTTAAATGTTGAATGTCAGCCGCGCTAACGCTCCGTGACAATTAGTCCGCAGGATTATTGGACGAAACGTGTCGCTAATCTCTGGGATTAGTCTTCGTTTGAATTTCGGCAATTCTGTTATTCACAAACGTTTTTAGAAGATTTGGGGAAGTTTGTAACCACCCTAATAAAATCGTATGAGAGCATTTTAGTCCTAAATAAGTTTTTACTTTGTGAAACAATCTCGCCAGAACCAAACCGCCGCATAATTCAAGTCGCGGAATTGTGAGTGACTTTATCGGAGCAACTTTAGATTTGGCACAAAGCAAATTCACGAAAATTTCACCCTTATCATTTGTGGATCTTATGTATATATACATGCGCTAGTTTGCTTGCGTCCGAGAACGCGTGTTTCAAAATAAGGAATGAAGAAATAACAAATTTATATGCTAAAATAAAAATTTTTTGATAATCTGTACAAACTTATTATCTAAACACATGAGAATAATATACATAATATTCTTTTAACTAAAATGTACAACAGGTAACATATTATAAAAAAATAAGAAAATATAAATAATATCCGTCAGTAGTAAAAAATCTGAAGGATCTTTTATATTGTGTAATAGTTAGTTTATAAAATAATTAAGTGTACCCCTATGCTATAAATCATATAATAATATTCAAATTAAAGCATTTATAAGTAAAGCTGAATTCGAGTAGAATTAAGAAGTGCCTCTAAAATAAAAACTAAAAAAAGACTCGACAGTTTTGAGAAATTTTCGAACGGGAAATTGATATTTGTTGATATTCGAAATTACTTAATTGGAACCCTAAATTCTGGCAGCGTTGCATTTCCAGGCGCACTGATAGGTGGTGGCCAATGTTCCTCAGCATTTGAAAGCCAATCTGGCCCCTTCCACCATAGATTTAAATCTTGAATGTCAGCCGCGCTAACGCCCCGTGACAATTAGTCCGCAGGATTATTGGACGAAACGTGTCGCTAATCTCTGGGATTAATCTTCGTTTGAATTTCGGCAATTCTGTTATTCACAAACGTTTTTAGAAGATTTAGGGAAGTTTGTAACCACCCTAATAAAATCGTAGAATCTGTCCAAAAAATCGTACGAGAGCATTTTAGTCCTAAATAAGTTTTTACTTTGTGAAACAATCTCGCCAGAACCAAACCGCCGCATAATTCAAGTCGCGGAATTGTGAGTGACTTTATCGGAGCAACTTTAGATTTTGCACAAAGCAAATTCACGAAAATTTCACCCTTATCATTTGTGGATCTTATGTATATACATGCGCTAGTTTGCTTGCGTCCGAGAACGCGTGTTTCAAAATAAGGAATGAAAAAATAACAAATTGATATACTAAAATAAAAATTTTTTGATAATCTGTACAAACTTATTATCTAAACACATGAGAATAATACACATAATATTCTTTTAACTAAAATGTACAACAGGTAACATATTATAAAAAAATAAGAAAATATAAATAATATCCGTCAGTAGTAAAAAATCTGAAGGATCTTTTATATTGTGTAATAGTTAGTTTACAAAATAATTAAGTGTACCCCTATGCTATAAATCATATAATAATATGCAAATTAAAGCATTTATAAGTAAAGCTGAATTCGAGCAGAATTAAGAAGTGTCTCTAAAATAAAAACTAAAAAAGACAGTGATTTTGTTATAACAAATTGGCATACATTGTCACAGTAAACAATGTTCACAGTATCAAGGTCTCGATAATAAAATTTATAATTCTCTCAAAATTTCTCGTAAATCTCTCAAGAAAATCAGTACAAATTAAAAAAATTGTGAACAAAGTACATATTCACACTATGGTGAAAAAATAATTAAAATACATACTGTGATAAAAATATAAAATATGAATTATTTTATAATTTCAGTGATAGTCTAATCAAAGCTTCCGATTTTATGGACCAAATTTGCTTATAATCTCTTTTTAACTTTCAAATATTCAGTCAAAATAAGGAATTAATGAAAATTATATTTTATCCATGAATTGCTGAATAATCACTTCTCTATTAATGTGTAATCTGCAATACAAAAATTATTATCAGCAAAATTTGCTTATAATAAAGCAACATTCAGAAATAGATAGAAATCTGTTTAATCTACAAAGAAAATGTCTGAGATTGATTTCTTATCTCACAAGCTGCTATAAAAAAGCGTTAATTTCAATTTCCGTAACTGTGGAAGCTCTATTAGAAGAAGAAGAATAGTGCTTAACTATGTGAGCCCAACTTAAGAAAAAATATAAAGAAAATAATCATTCATAAATAGACCGAAATGATTCAGGCAGAGCAATGATAACATATCTGACGTGAATTCAATCTGAATACGATTTTCGCACGTAATCATACGCTCAATTTCTTTGCCATTTAGATGTTCTAAATCGTGGTTGAATTTTAACTAAATCCTCTAAATATTAAAAGATACATTGTCGTCGCAAATTTTTTCGACCATAATTTTTGAAGAATATTTTTGCAACAATTATTTATTTATTTTCCCAACAGGCATGGGTACCTAATTACAGGGAAATAATTATTATAATAAATTACATTTCATAACATGTCACTACCTAATGTAAACACTAGAATAAAAAGGTAATAAACTAGAATACAAAGCACTATTCGAGAAGGGCGAACAACATCCATACAGTTGCTTCAACAACAAGTCACGCACAAAAAACTAATATTAATTTATTGCAAATTATCTATGGAAAAAATTTGCTTGATTTCTTTTAGAAATATTTTTTGGGGAGAAAACAGGTCAATGGAGTTACATGATGAGATTTTATTAATTAACTGGTACATAATTGAGGAGAACATGATGCTTTACGTAGAGGAATATGTAGTAACTGGTATTAACCAAATAGCAACATGAAAATAATACGACGGTGATAAAGAGAGTTAATTTTGAATTCTCGACATAGTTGGTTAGTTCTTATGGTCGTAAAATCTGGTGGTCTATTGTATTTCTTGAAGTATAAATACCTTAAAAATTTCTTTTGTATTTTTTCAACCCGCTCAGTATATTTTTGGGGCTGACCGTGCCATAACAATGAGTCATATTCAAGTTTTGGTCTAGCAAATGTACAGTACAATTTAATTAGGGTCTGAATATTCTGTAGATTATGGGATTCCCTCATAAGAAATCTAAGAGCTTTATAAGCATCTGATATAAATTTATCGAAATGAAGTTTATATGACATTGCACTGTCTATTGTAACTCCCAGATCCTTAACATTACGAGTACTAGGTAACTGAGTACCATCCATCTTATATGCATATGTAATAACGTTCTTTTTACGAGTAAATGAAATATTGCAGCACTTTTTAATATTAAAATGAAGCTTATTTTCCCGACTCCAACGGAGTACAGAGTCCATGACAAGCTGCAGCAGAGCACAGTCATTTATCACTTTAATTTGCCTATAAAATTTAAAGTCATCAGCGAACATCAAACAGTCGGAGTAACAAAGACATTCAGAAAGATCATTAATAAAGTACAAGAACAGGAGTGGGCCCAAATTGAAACCTTGCGGAACCCCTGAATTCGCATTATACACTTCTGAAAACAATCCATGATATTTAACTTGAAATGTACGGTTTTGCAAGTAAGAAACAATCAACCTAATTAAGTTATCATTTACCCCATACATAACCAATTTTTTTTAAAGCACGTCGTGGTCCACCCTAAACTTTTTGATAGTCGGTAAAAATCGCATCCACTTGATATCCATTCTCAAATGCGCCAAATATATCATCAGCAAAAATAGTTAAATTGGTGGATATTGATCTCTTAGGCACAAATCCTTGTCTTTAACAAGTGAGCTAAAATGATTCCATAAGTAAACGTACAATATTTGTTCAAAAATTTTTGCAAGCGCTGATAAAACTGCAATAGGTCTACAATTAGATAGATTTATCCCCCGATTTATGTATTGGACTGACCAGAGAAGTTTTCCAACAGTCAGGAAATTGATTGGTACACAAAATCAAATTGTAGATGTGCAGAAGACGTTCCCTAAAATAATCAGAACATCCTTTTAAAACGTACGGTGGTACTCCATCTGCACCTACAGCCCGCTTAGGTTTCAATTTCTTAACTGAAGTATCATAATCACGATTAGTTATACATTTCAGTTGAGACATGTGAAAATTTCCAAGACTAACATCTTTCAGATTATATGTAGCCGGCGAGGGAGAATAGACCGAATGAAAATATTTCGTAAACGTTTCTGGAACTGCATTGTCTGGTATGATAATATTATCACTGTCACGAAAACACAGTGGAGCATATGAAGGTGACCGCTTATTTTTAATGTAATTAAAGAATAATTTACTCTCCGACTGTATACCATATTCAATATTCGACAAATATGTACGATAGGCAACACGAATCTGATTTTTTAAGATACCTCAAATTAAACTCATCAGAAACGCCCCTCAACCTATTAGAAATAGTTTTGTTTTATAAGACGTTTTATTTCGTTTGTAAAATAAGTTGGATATTTTATACGATTAAATTGCTTTATGGTTGTCTTAGGTACACGTCATTTAAAATATCATAGAAGTTTTTTACAGCCCCATTAACTTCAGTTTGCGAAAGAACTGGCAACCAGTTCACCTCCCTAAATGCATGCGCTAAATCTAAAAAATTGGATTTTTTTGAAGTTATAACGTACTGTACTGCGAGTGGCATCGTATACAATATTAGTCTGAGATATATTGTCTGATTACCAGCGCAAACCTAATGTTTTTGTCTGTTTTTCTCCAGAATTGATATCGTTAGAATTTGTACCTACCTTGTCTTGCCACCTGCTTGATAGCTGCCGTTTTATTTGAACGCCACTTCCTGAGCTCAAAGCCTCCGTGTTTTAATAATAATAATAATATCTCTACTCCTCATTCTAATCACAGGGATTAGTCCAGAAGTAGGAGACTTGTGCGGGAGAGGGGCGGCATATTATTATTAAGCAGGCCGCATTTGCGCCCAGGAACGACTTACGTTGGTAGGCCCTAACCACTATTCAGTGCAGGAATGAGGGAAACCTGGAAAACCTCATTAATTAGGGGGGTAGTCAAATATCAACCGGTATCAATCTCTCACATTAACCCAAGCCAACATTCTTCCACCCTACCATACCCGCAGAGAGAGCGCCAAACCTCTCCACGAATATAACTTATATACGGTCTACCGGCAGCTGGGCTCGAACTAACACCGATCTAGTCACCTCGATTCAAGTACTGACGCCTTAAACCGCGCGACCACTGACCGACCAATACTTCAGAAATTTGGAAAGCAGTAAGTTCCGCCTTTTCCTCTGATTCACACGAATATAGCAGATCGTAGATGTACGTTGAACATATGCTTTCGAAGAATGGTTGCAATCTCGAGTAGCTCTTCTTGACACTCCGCTGCTAAACAAACAACGAATGGCCAAGAATGATGCAGTCGTCGTCCCGTACATAACGGTATTTAATTCATAAATTTCGATTAGGTTTGAGGGATCCGATCGCCACAAAATTCTTTGGAAACCTCGCTGTTTAGGTTCGATTAAAATTTGCCGATACATTTTTGCGACGTCGGCGCGCGGATATTGCAACTGGGTATTTTCGAAAATTTAAAATAATTGAGAATAAATCCTCCTGAATCGTTGAACCTGTAATTTGCAAGCTATTTAACGAATGGCCTGTTGTCGTAGAACTCGATGCGTTGAAAACCACTCGAAGCTTGGTTGTTTCACTTTCATCGCGCATGAGACCGTGATGTGGCATGGAGTAAGAAATATATGTCCTAAAAACTCGTTTTCCTGATGAAAAACCACGTACCTTTCTCTTAGAATGTCGTTAGACTGTAGTTGCTTCTCTAAATGTAGCAAACATTTTTCTGCCTAAAATTTAGACCCCTAAATTTGTTAAAAAAATCGTCCGCCCTCGGCGCGCTTCATAGTTTTTGTGAAATATGATTCGCACGCGTTTTCTTCGACTGAGTGTATTATTTCCGCTGGACATTCTTCTAGCTCCCAGAGTTTAACCAGTTGGGCTTGCACATCCGTGTTTTTACTAAAATTGCAAAGTGTTTCTTGATTGGTGCGCGATATTAATTGGGTCGCTGATTATCCAACCGAGCTTAGTTTGTTGCAAGATAGGCTTATTTGGGCCTAGTCGTATTTGTTTATTGTCCATTAATGTCCAAAATACGTCAGCACCAATTAAAATGTCAATCTTATTAGACTTATCAAACGTTGGATCAGCTAACTCGATATCACTTGGAATTTTTAAATCGAATTTATTTATTTGAACACCCGGTATTTCATCGATGACTGTATTTATAACCAAAGAAGTTAATTTTGTTTGAAATTCGTTTTTATTCGAATATAAATCAATTTGACATTTTTTATTATTAGTGCTTGATTTAGTCTTGCGACTTTAATGTTTATTTTATTCGTTTTTAGTTGCAATCGATTACATATATCTTCTGTGATAAATGATGATTGGTTACCGCAGTCAAGTAGAGCTAGCATGGTATGCAAGATGCAAGGCACCGGTTTTGTCATAGATTTTGACATACGCTGTAGATAACAATACATGACTCAATGACTGACGAGAGCTTAATAAAACCTGTTGTTCCGCGACGTCCGGCGAAGTATCGTCAGCATTTGTGGTAGTTTGTATATGAAGTAAAACATTGTGTTTGGCCTTGCACTTTGAACATGAACTTAGGCGACAGGCCGAATTGTGGTGACATGCTCTTAGACAGTTCAAACACAGCTTTAGAGATCTTGCATTGTTAATTCTGTGACTAACCGATAATCCCTTAAATTCGTCGCAATAATAAATACAATGTTCCTTTTTGCAAACTACACATTTTTTGTTAGCAGTGAAAAAATCCCCGTGTAGACACTTCTTTTTTGAATGGCTTTTTGTCGACCTGATTTTGCTCGATTAATTCTAAAATATCGGCTCTATCTTTTAAGAATACCTTTAAATCCTCTAGACTAGGATTTTTAATTTTTGTTTTTGATTCCTCCCATTGGCAGGCAGTTCTATTGTCTAATTTGGTCGAGACTAAATGAATAATCAAAGTATCGCAATGATCCGATTCTTCGTGTATAACTTCTAAGTTAAATAGCGCTTTTACGTGGTTATCCACTAATAATTGTGAATTGTCGTATCTTTTTCGCACTACCTCCCACGCCACTGCGTAATTATCAGAAGTACGATTGAACCTATTACCTGCGCCGTGCTTCTCATGAGAGACGCCCATAGATAATGAAATTTTTGTATTGCCGCTATATTAGAATTGATATTAATTAGCGATTCAAACGTGTCCCTATACTCCAGCCAACTCTCACAATCGCCATTGTAGGAAGGCAGTTGTATTGTTTGTAATTTAACACTTTGTAGTGCAATTTGATTTGTATTAGCCGAGCCTCCGACCAAGACATTCATAGGGACATTATGCTTGTTTATAATTCGCTTTGCTAAAGAAACCAACTTAAAATATCCTTTTTCAAAGCTGCTCTGCTTCCGCATTCTCGATGATACACTCTAACTCATTTTGAATATTTTCTTATTCCGAGAATAACTGTTCGACTTTTAGAACCTTTTGTTCTATTTCAATTATTTTTTACGGATCGCACAACAGTTTTTTATCTATATATTTCTGTTTTTTGTCAAAATTTATTCTGAATCCATGAAAACAATATGGGGTCAGAAATTTATGACATTATTACGGAAAGATCGGTCACAAACTAAATTATTAATAACCATGGACACTAAAATTTCTCTCAATTTGAGATGACCCATATCAGACATAGGGCCATTTTCATAATCAACTTTAGCACAACTTTAATATTTTAAGTGATTGATGTAGTTTCATAAACAACTTTAACCACTTAAAGTCACATTTAAAATAAAGTGAAGGTTTACCTCACTTTTGTCACTTTAAAGTAGAAATTTAACCTAAAAATTCATCTTGGTGTCGCGCCGCAAAGAAACATTTAGTGAAAAGAAAGTGAAATAAAAAAATATCAAAGAAATATGGCTTATTTAACATCAGACTCCGAGTTTCAGTCAACATCATCATCTTTAGATTCAAGTTCAGATGATGAGGAAATTGATATTATTATTAGACGACCAAAAATTTATAAACCAAGAGTTGTTGATTTTAATATTTGGTCAGATGAAGATTTTTTTAATAGATTCCGTTTAAGCAAATTGGCTGTGGCAGAATTATCACATCGAATTAGAGCAGAAATTGAAAAAAAATCTAATAGGTAGGTAATCTAAAACATTCATTTTATTATAAATAGATACACAATTTGTTATACCTACTACTCAAATATTAATTCTGAATTTTAGAGGAGGGAGTATCAGAGCTGAAACCCAAGTATTATTAACTCTACGCTACTATGCAACAGGAAGTATGTTACTTTCTGTATCAGATTTTGTAGGAGTCTCTGTAGCGTCTGCAAGTAAGCAGGGCAATAGCAGCTTTACGCCCTGAAATAATCAATATGCCTGAGACAAGGCAAGATTTAGAAGAAACTGCACAACGTTTATATGAAATTGCTCATTTTCCACGATGCTGTGGCGCTATCGACTGTACACACATAAGAATAATTTCACCGGGTAAGCATTACTGTTGAACTAGTACCATAAAGACACAGCACAAACCAAAAAAATTGGAAATATGTGGAATTATCAAATATATCTAGATATTTTTGTTTTAGGTGGAAATTATGGCGAAATATATAGAAACAGAAAGGGCTATTTCTCACTGAATGTGCAGACTGTTTCGGATGCCAATCTGAAGATAAGAAATATAGTTGCTAGATGGCCTGGAAGTTGCCACGATCAAACAATTTTTATCAACTCTAGATTAAAATTTAATTTAGAAAATAGACGCTATGAACGTTTTCTTTTAATAGGAGACAGCGGTTATGCAGTAAAACCTTATTTATTGACTCCTCTGCAAAATACAAACACCGAACCAGAAAGATTGTATAATGAAGCTTTAATTAGAACACGTAATGTAGTAGAACGCCAGTATGGTGTATGGAAACGAAGATTTCCAATATTATCTCGCGGTATTCAGGTAGATGTAAATACAAGTATGGTTATTATAATTGCCACCGCCGTTCTACACAACATTTGTATTGAAATGAATGAAGATGTACCAAATAATGTTGATATCCTTGAGGAAATAGGAAATGAAATCTTACCTATCAATGAAAACGAAGACAATGAAAATGGTCATCTATTGAGAACGATGTTTATTAATGCAAATTTTAATATTTAATATATATGTACATATTATGCATAATAAAAGAAGTTTAATTAATAGCCCTTCTTATTTTCTATTTCGATCTGTAGCAATTCCATTTCCTTTTCGTGTCTCTCTTGCTTTCTTATATTTTCTTGTTTTAAGTTTTCTGTCTTTTGCTCTAAATATTTTAATTTTAAGCCATATAAAGTTTTTTCTTCTGCTTTTTGTGGATTATATTTACCCTTCACTTTTAATTTTTTGTGTTTCAGCTCCCTTAACATTTTTGGTGTGTACGACTCCCAACCATGAGTAGAAACAGGTTCCTCGGTAACAGCTGCAGTGCCTATATTTATTGATGGTGGGGGAATATTTTCATTTCCTACGTCTTCATATTCTAGAAATAATTTTTTATTACTTATTACTCTGTGATGCCACAATGAGCCAATTCTCCATATAAACTATAATGCTTCGAGAATCAGAGCCGCTCATCTGTTGGTATTTCTCTCAAAGCATAATGTTTAAATGGAGACTACCAGCCCGCCACCCTGTGACGTCATGGAAGTGGCCAGTCTATATATATATATATATATATATATATGATATGTTCATATTTTGAAATTAGTTTCACAAGATGAAGTTCTTCTTTGGAAAAATTCGTTGTTCTGGACCTTGTCGGTTCAATTTTTCTCTTGTTGGATTGCATTTTTAAATGGGAAATGACACTGAACTCTGAAGCTGAACAGACCGACACCTAGAGAAGGTATTCAAGATTCGTAAACTAAATTATCGGTCTTGGAAGGTGAAGGTATTTAGTTTTAGTACTGATTATGCTGACTACTGACACAAATGACATAAATGAGGGAACATAACCTCAAAATGTTTGTTATAAAGTTAGGTTCAATTTATGCCAGTGTTACCACCTAGGTAGCTTCCTTTTAAAAATAAACTTTAAGTAAAGTAAAGTAAATTTGATATTTCACATTCTAGCAATAAGTCTTCGTCACTACTACTGCCGGATTCCAATAATAAATTTAGAAACAAACCATGGGCCATTTTGAATTTAACGGACAAATTTAAAATTCCAAAGAATGTCAACAGTAGAACTGTCGGTAATCACGGTGCAGAAAGTGCGAACTCCGAGCGTGGAAAATTAATCACTCGAATACAAAACTTATGAACCCCCGTGCAGATCTCTTTCATCCGAAAACTAACATTAATGCACTAACGGCGTGCAATATCGGTCGAATATGCGGCACCATGACAGTTGCGCACTGGTGCGCACTAGTGCAATCACCCGAATTCGCTATAATACAAATAATAAAATAAAGTTGTACCTTATAAAAATATTATACTTACTTTTCTTTTGTGGTAAAATAATATTTGTGCTAGAAACTGCTCTGTCTGTGGAACCAAATGGGGATGCACTTAATGTGAATGATGACTGTGCTGTAAGTGTAGGGGAACTTACTTGTAAAATTCTTTGTTATACATATTTCTCTTAGTGCTAGAATGATAAAACACATATGCTTAGTACATTTACTCGAGGTAATTTTTAAAAATGATTTTCACACTTAATATTTACAATAAAAAAAACTACCTAAAACTCTGTAAAACTGGAGATTCGGATAATCGTATTGGCAAAGCATTTTTTTTTTTACCAAACTGCACTACGTGATTTTGTCATAAAATCGCTATCCATAAAATGATCTGAACAAGCAAATGCAGATTTGGCTCAATTTTCTTTATCTATATAGCCAATATCATTCATGTATTTCGGCGTTCTAGATCTTTTGGAAATCTGAAATCGAAAGTTTTTTATGAAACCCTATAACTACGTCAATGCCTATCTGTGATATGTCTGATTTTCTTTTCCTTGTAGCTTTTTACACACTATGCACCATATCCCCATTATCTTTGTACCACTATTATACAGTCTACTTAAGTCAAAATCGAAAATATACGCATATAAATAAATATTTAACAAAATACAACTAAAACACAACCTCAAACACCTATTTTGAATATTGATTTTTCCAGTTGACCAATAAGAAATGGGAACCAGTGTTTACAAACAAAATCATGATGTTTGCGACAAACAAATGCAGCCGAAGGCGCCTCTATGGTACACAGCCCGGGAAAACTGGTAAGCGAAAATTGAAATTCGTGGAGAAGTTTGCCTCCTTCACACGTGAAGGCGCCACTAGTGTCAAATGATATGTCACAGTCTATTTTATCTACAAAACATTATTATTTTCAAAGAATTTTAAATATACCCGCCAATTCACTATTTAGAACGTAATGACGGCTTAATGACAGGACTGCTTTTAACAATGGTTCACATGGTAAATAATAAAGTTAAATGGGCAAATAATAATAATTTGATATGTTTTTAAACATTTCATATACTTACGGTCGGTAATCGATGAGATAAAGCTCCTTTAGGTAAAGTCTCCTTTAGGTTAAAGTACACCGTAACTGAACTTAAAAGTGGCATAGGCGCAGATGAGGTAAGATTTGTTTACAGATTCATTATGAATCATTACTTTCCTTATTATGCTGATCTTTTATCAGATTTATAGACCTACCTTATGGTATTTTGAAATGATGTTTATTGTAGAGCACAATATACCACGATCGTCAAAAGACAGAGAATCTCAATCTTGAATCTGGGGGTGAATTTGGTGAAGAAGAAATGGAACAAGTAAGTAGTTAGTTAGATATACTATATATTATTTATTTTAAATTTATATTATTCTAGTATGAAGAATATCTGGCAGAAAACCGTAATGGAGAAAAAAACATTATTATTGATATTATAGAACATGTTACTAAGACACCTAATCGAAATGAAATAGTAAATAAGGAAAGTGTTCCAAGAAAGCAAAGAAGAAAAAGGAAGAGAATAGATGAAGATGATGTTTTAACTACAACATCACAAACGATGCAACATTTGGCAGAAGCCCTCAGCAGTAACAAGAAACTCAAGGAAGTTAATTCAAATGGCCTGCAGGGTTTTGCAGAATTTATTACCAGTAATTACCAGATATATTAGAAGAAACTGAGGAGGATATATGAAATCTTGTATTTACTATCTTGAAAAGGTATAGAGAGAATAAAAGAAATCACAACTATTAAAATATACTTATACTTACCTGTTTATGAATTTTTGTTATAGATCACAATAAATACATATATATGTTTTAAAAAGTCAGAAATATTATGTATTTCTTTTAAGCATAATATCCTGTTACTAAAACAACATTGAGCCGCCCACTATTATTTTTTTGTAGATAGGCAGAAATTAAACTAGCTAAACTATAAAATTGTTTATTTTTTAATGTCTACATATTGCAATTATTCACAGCGTCCTATTGCCAAGGAACTGCCCCAACTGTGCAAAAATAATCTCTAGTCTCGAATTCTTAAAGCACTTGCTTGCAGTGCACCTATTACCACCTTGATTTCCAATGTTTCCCATGCAACTCAGATTTTCATTATAATCGATGTCGGTGTAAACTGTCCCTTTGCTGGTTACCAAGAAATTATGCAAAACTATACAGGTTAAGGTAATTAGTTCAACTTTGTCTACATGGAGACATATAAGATTACGCAGTATACGAAAACGATTAACTAATATACCAAATGAACTTTCAATCATCCTTCGTGCCCTACTTAACCTGTAATTAAAGATTTTTTGTTCGTGAAAAGACCTCTTTGAGCATATGGTTTTAATAATCTAGTAGAAAGTGGGAAAGCATCATTAGCAATGAGTACATAAGGGAGTTTTCCACAGCTGCTTCCCTGAAAGAACTTCGTCTTCTGGGAAGTTGAGGTCATTGTTGTGTAAAACATTAGAAAACATACTTTCTCGAAATACACCACCATCGCTAACTCTTCCATTTACATCCACATTAACATAAATTTGTAATTCGCATCAGCCAAGGATAATAAAACAATTGAGTTTGTACCTTTATAGTTATAATAAAATGATCCCGAGGATATTGGTGGACAAAATTGTATGTGTTTCCCATCGAGAGCTCCAAGACAGTTTGCAAATTGCCATAGCTGGTAGAAATTATCGGCAATAGTTTTCCATGCTTTTGGAGTAGTAGGTATCTGAAAATAATCAAAGATACATATTTATTCGCATAAATATTTACCAACCTTTTTTTACCTTTAGATATTCTCTTCTCAAGTGTTTATATATAACACGACAGACTTCGGGTACAAATTTAGAAATTGTCTATTCATGAATGCGAGTCGAATACATTAAGGATCGAAAGGATTCCCCAGTAGCTAAAAAGCGTAACGTAACTTCAAACCTATATATAAAAATATTATAATTAACCGATCCGATGTAGCGGTAATTTCTCATAATTTTTATTCAAACAGTATACCTAAGTACATACCTATTTCTTGGAGAAATACTATCCCTCATAAACGTATCCTGTTTTTGTATATCTTCAACGATAAGTGTTAACATCTTTTCGAATTGCTGGTTGTCCAACCGCAGAAAATTTCTGTATGATTCTATATCCTCAATTAGTAGTTCCCGATTTAACAAATTTAATAAACCACAACCTTCATTTCATCCCATGAGCCATTTTGTTGACCAAATTGCGCGTTTTTTCGTTGACGTCGCTTTCGGCGACGTACTATTAATGTTATTAATATTAAACAACATACCGTTCCAATTAATATTTTATCTTTCATAATCATAACCAAATGCTAGCAAAACAAAATAAAAACTAACCCCACTTTTATGAAAGAAATCTGACGTTTAAGAAACAACTGTCTGTTTTAATATTCTGCGCCTGCGCGTATATTAAATATTTTAGGAGAAATTTGAAAAGTGTAATACAGAACACTATTTTAACTTAATTTATGGAAATTATTAATAGTGCTCATTTTAGTGTAGTGTCATACGACGCTAAGAGGTACAGGTGGTGGTCCTTCAGACGAGTTAGATACTGTAATACAGGCTGTTCTTGAAATAATTAATATAAAAACGGTGGTGAGATTCAGTAGTTCGTTTGATAGCGATAGTGGTGTTACTAGTGTTAATGTACGACATTATACATGAAATGTCATAATGGACGAAGTTCAGATGTGCGAGGGAATGGTAACAAATTTTTAAATGTTTCCGTAATATTTTTTTAAAAAGGATTACAATTCAAATATATTGGTTTTCTGTAGCAATCTGAAGGAATAAATCACCAGCTTGCCACAGTCGAATGTTATGTCACTGATCTTCTGTCAGCCGCGAGGTTAGGTATATTCTGCCAAAGACAAAGGTGTCAAACATAGTGACAGGTCACCGCGTTGACACGTGTATCATAGCACAGAGAGGCAGCACCTACCTTACTAATATTTATTTCCAGGATTGATAATTGGAGAGATTTTAAGAATGTTGAATCATCTTCTGTTTTCTTACTTGTTTAAATTAAAACCTGCAAAGATTATTGTACTTGCTGTGGACTTTTCCTTCCCTCGATCGTTCTTTTTGTGTAAAGCGAGATACCTACTTGGTTTGGTGGTCTTGCTCAGGTCCATGAATTACGTCGGGAAAAGCACAAAGAATAACAACAAAATACACGTACATGTACACAAATACATAAAAACACTGCCACACGTTTACCGCCACGGCATAAAGCAGCTGTTCGATGTGGTTCAAAAAGTATTCAGCATAATATTTTGTATACTCGGGAAACGTCTTTGATGCTGCTGCACGATAATATGCGCTTGTCACACTCCCATAAATCAGCACCTTATTCGTCATCTAGGCATTTGAATACATGTTTGTAAATACATAAATAATACGCGAAAAATTAAATTTCCGAAAAACAAGTACTGAAAAATAATTTCAAACTAATCAGAGTACCGTAACTGTATACTACGTTATTGACATCTACATACAACATCTGACGAGTGACGACATCTGTAGGCCACTAATGCAAGGTGCACTCACGGCCTTAAATTTGTAAACTTTTTACGTTGTTGTGTAACTAAATTCTGTTAATACTAATAATAGCAACAATATTAACAGTAATCGACGATGTTTGTATAAAATAATTAATATTTTAAACTATAACATCCCAAGATGTTTACAGTGTTCTGTAAAAATGACCCTTAGATTATAACTAACTTCGAATTCTGCATGGTTTAGAGCATGGAAAGTAGGCAACTAGCAATGCAGTATTCATAACCTAGAACTTACTGTTACTTTAAATTAGCTAAGTGACTAATTTTAACTGTGTTATAGTAATTAAATAAAGTATTTTATGTCGGATATGTTATTGGATATTTATGGTGAATCTGCAAGGAGTGAAAATGTAGTTTTGGCAGTGTGCAACGAAAGAACGAAGAACGAATACAAAATAGTGTAGCTAACCGGATTAGCTGTTATCTGTCAGGTACTTAGACATTATTATTATTAACAAAAATGTTTATTTTCGTCGTTTCTACACTTGACAATGTTGAAAAAACGACTGCATGGCAGTTGACATATTTAGCGCTAGCCATGTCGAACAAATAAGATCGCAGGTTCTTTAAAGATGTTTTTAAAAAACTACTGTTTAACTTATTATATTTATTTAAACACACAAGAGACAATGTTTTCACAAAAAATGTGAGTACCTTCGATGGTAAGACATATCTAAAGACTACGAAGGGTGAACTGAACTAGAATCTGGGGTGCAAGTGGTTTTATTTGGTATGGTAATGACGTCACTGTCGGTACCATTCTAATTATCTAAGTGATGAGAGAAAAGGGGTTGGTATTTCTTCGAAGCACTTTCTACTCAGCTTGTAGCGCCACATTGTCGGGGCACTTAGCAAGTGTCTCCGGCCATAAATCCTCCACCCTTAAGATTTGGGAACGTCCTCGTTTCTAGTGTGATACAGGAACGGGAGCTCCTGTTCTTCTTCGGCGGGGGTAGTTTCTGGAAGTTCATGTTTCTGATATTTCGGACAGCTGAAAACTTTTCGTTTACACAAACATATAAATAGAATAGATATAAATATTATGACAATCATAGTTACTGAGGAGTGAACGTAAAAATGTAAAGGCTGGACACCTAAAGGCTGCTTTATTTCTTTTAAATCCTTATTTAATATAGTAAAACTTGCAATATGTTTTGCTTCTAAATTAAGAGAATAATTTGGCTTATTTAGCGAAGTGTCGTATCGAGGTACTCTTACATTAAATATACTTAATTTACTTTCATATACAATTTTCCTTATTTCTAATTTACAAAATTCCGTAAGAATTGTGTTTTGATTAACAATATGTTTTTGACTCTCGTTTTCACAGTCCTCAAGAACGTCAAGATCGTGATTAGTTATTACAAGAATCTGGTGATTGCTTAATTCTTGCACGATTTCGTAATCGTTAGTAACTGAAATAGAGTTGCATAATGTGAGATTCGAGAAAAGACACTTTTCACTTAACGTTGCACTTTTACAAATATATTGAGTTGTGGAGTCGTCGCATTGTTCTTCGGTCCATTTTTCGCTGGCCAGATGTTGGAGATGATACTTCGCAGGTGGTAGAATCGTCTTCTTGTAAGCATTAGGTAAAGGATAGACTCGGGAATAACTAAATCGTGTGGGATTTAGGATTGGTATATGTAATATGCAGACAAGGGCTGTTTCGTGTAATAGCACGTTGATTTTAAAAAACTTAAATAATGAGAAAGGATGACTGTAATCAAACATTAGTAATTCTTCTTTTTGATATAAAGACAAAAGGTGTTTATAGATAGCTATAATCTCAGATATTTTAAATAATTCTAGATTAATAATATTTGAGAAGGATAGTGAAATTGTTCTTTCAATTAATTTAGTGTATTCTAATAACTCGTTAGTAGCAAATTGTAGATTCAAAAGTTCTAAGTTTTCAGTATTCCTATCGTATAAGGTGTTCATGCGACTTATAGTTTCAGCTAAATTTGAGTCTAATAGTTTAATATCTGTCTTATATCGTTCTGTCAGATGTGTGGCGAATGATACAAATTTACTATTTTGTGTAACAACTTTTTCTTGATTTTCAAAAAGTATTTTTAGATTAGACTTAATTTCTTGTAGGTCATTATTATCGGGATTGCCGGTGATGAATTTTATTGTAGTTCCTAATATGTTTACGAGACCTCTTTTATTTCGTTTGGGGATTAGTTTTAGTAAATTTTCATGCGTATTTTCAAGATTTTTGTAAATATGCGTGACTAGGGAACTGTTTTTATTTTTGATGAAAGTTGATTTTAATAGGAGGTTATTGTATGTTTCGCTTATGGTACTGGTGTTTAGGAAAAAATAAAATTTATGATAAGTTTGAACTAGTTTCGCTGTGCCTAGTGTTTCTTGATATAGAGGGTTCTCTATTGGTATTTTGTGTTCCTGAAGGGCCTGGCTGAACGTCGGCGTTAGCAGGAGAAACCTGTAAAGGATTTATTTTTCTTATTCTCTTGAGGTTTTTTAATGGGTATTTTGTAGTTTTATTTTGGGTGGTTAGGTTGCCTTTTAGGAATTGATCGTTTTGTTTTTGTACAAGGAAGGGTTGATATCTTCGTGCTAATTTATTTCTATTATCTAGACCCTTGGTATACACGAGTTCGTTTTCTACCTGTGGTAATTCGTCATGGATACGTGCATTGTACTTGTCGATTCTTTGTTGTCCTTGGTTAAGGGTTTTGTGGTATAAAATTTCATAAAAAGGTAATAGTTCAGATTTTCTTTTCTGGTTATAGTCCTGGTAAACGTTCATGTCTAGGTCTATTTCATGTTCATTAAGGTTTTCGTACGGACCATATAATAGGGTGAATGTGGTGTAATTAGTAGAGGAGTGGACAGACTGGTTGTAAATTGTTATGGCTGTTATCATGAGATCTTTAATACTCTGGTCAGTTTGTTCACGGCTATGTACTCTTAATTTTTCATTTATGGAACTGTGAAATCTTTCAATGGGCGAGTTGGAATTAGGGTTAGCGGCAGTAATAAAATGTAAGTTTATTTTAAACATTTTACAATATTCTCTGAGAGTGTCATTGTTAAAAGAACAATCATTGTCACAAGTAATTTTTTCAGGGTAATTATGATGAGAGAAGTAATGCCTAAGTTTTTTCAATATGGTGAGGGCGTTCTTATCTTCTATATGATAAGCCTGTGCATACTTTGAGAAGTTGTCGATTATTGTGAGGAACGAATTTTGTTTTATAGAATAGATATCGATGTACAAATGTTGAAGCGGTCTTTTTGAAATAAGCGGGCCAAGAATTGGGGTTTTGTATGGATGTCGTTCGTATTTCATTTCCAAGCATATGGAACATTGATTTATGTAATTAGTGATAATTATTTTGAGTTTGGGGACAAAGTATAGTTGTTTGAAATGTTTGTAGGTCTCGTTAATTCCATTGTGATTTTGCGTGTGATATTCCTGTAATTTTTCTTGAAATTGTTCGAGTTTTAGGTTGGTTAACACTTTTGTAACTTTAGTGAATTTTACTGTTTCATTAAATAGTTCCCTGCAAATATGTAAAAACTGTTTTTCCAAAATGTCATCTTCAAGATAAATTGCGTACGTTTTATCGGGTACTATATATTCGGTCAAAAATGTTTGTAAATTACTTTTGACATTTCCTTGGCGTATTTTAACTTCGTAGTACATTCGCTTATCGCCTGGTTTTTTAATGTTAACTGTGTACGCGTCTGAATATTTTAAAATGATTCCTCTATGAAAGGATTGTAAAGGTTTTTCTGAAATTGGGAGATTACAAATAGGATTTTCTATAGCCGTATGTATAGTTTCGTTAGTTGCAGCGGGTCTTGTCGGGGTCAGATTTATTCGTTGGGCTAAAGGTGTACTGTCTAGGATATCGTCTAGAGTAGCGGGTGATAGTAGTTCGTCTTCGTCTAAGTTGGGGAAGAGGCTAGCTAGATCTATGTCGTCTGGGACTTCCGGTTGAACGTCTGAATTTTGAGCTTGTAATCTTGTCAGGGCATTTATTTCATTAAAATTGATTTCGATGCGGCTGAGAGCATCGGCGACTAAATTTTCTTTGCCTTTTTTATACCGTACTTCGTAATCGTACTCTTCTAAGCGCAGGCGCCATTTGGTAAGGCGGCTGTTCGGGTCTTTTAAACTGAATAGCCAGACTAATGGTTTGTGGTCGGTCTCGATAATAAATTTTTGGCCAAATATATAAGGTCTAAAGGTTTTACAACTTTCTACAATGGAGAGGAGTTCCTTCTCTATCGTGGAGTAATTTCTCTCCGCGGAATTTAATGTACGACTATAAAAGGCTATCGGCTTGTTTTCTTGGGAAATTACTGAGCCTATGGCAATATTAGAAGCGTCAGTCGTTACTGTAAATTGTCTGGGTATGCTAATACTGGGGAATTTGTAATTAGTTGTTTTAGTTTAGAAAAGGATTCTGTATAGGCGGGATTATTTATGTCAATTTTGGTGTTTTTCTTAAGACATCGCGTCATTGGCGATGCGATTTTCGCGAAGTTTTTGATAAATTTTCTATAGTAGCCAGTTAAACCTAAGAAAGCTTTGATTTCCTTGGTAGTTTTCGGAATTGGATATTTTTGAATCGCGGCAATTTTGTCTGGATTAGGCTTAATGCCGTGGGGCGTTATTATATGGCCTAAAAATGGTACGTCTTTCCTTAAAAACTCGCTTTTATCGAGTTGTACTTTTAGATTGTGGGTGTTTAATTCATTGAAAATTTGCTTTAAATGCAATATGTGGTCTTGCAGAGATTTGGAGAATATTACAACATCGTCCATATATACAAAACAACTTTTATGTAAATATTTCATAAGGACGTGGTCCATAACTCTCTGAAAAGTTGCAGGAGCGTTCCTGAGGCCGAACGGCATCCGGACATACTCGTAATGGCCGTTTTCAACTGTAAAAGCTGTTTTTTCAACGGATTCGGGACTCATCTCGATTTGATGAAATCCTTGGGCGAGATCGAGCGTACTGAAATATGTGCATTTCCCTAAATTTTCGTGGATCTCCTCTATTCTAGGAAGCGGATACTTGTCCTCGATTGTTTTTGAATTTAATTTACGGTAGTCAATTACCATGCGCCACTTCTGTTTATTGCTGGCGTCGAGTTTTTTTGGGACAATCCATACAGGGCTACTGTTAGGACTAACTGAATGTTGAATGATTTTATTGTTTAATAATTTTCTAACCTGGTTTTGGATTTCGGTTTTTAGCTTATACGGATATCGAAAGTTTTTACAATATATGGGGTCATTATCTACCGTTCTAATAGTGTGTTTGACTGTACTCGTAAATGAGAGATCTTTGTTTTCGTCATAAAAAATATCCTGATATTCCTGACATAACTTAATAATTTTTTGTTTTTCTTCTTCATTTAGGTGGTCTACTCGTAGGAAGTTTTTAACATTGAATTTTGATTTTGACTCGAATGATTGAGGTGATTGACTTTTGTTTTGGTGTAAGAAATTATCTAGGGGCTTTACTTCTACGGGGTGGTCGAAAATTACTTCGCTGTCTATATTGGCGGGGACGTAAGCGAAATTTTCCTGCACATTACAAACGCATTCTGGTACGATTAACTCGTTATTTCGTTTGATTTCCGGTATGACTACATCACCTTGTGAATGTGTAACTGGGATTTTAAGGTATTTACTGTTCTTGAAATTTACCGATGAGAAGTTATTAATATCCTCAAAGTAATATATATAACCGTGTGGTAATTCTAAATATTTATTAACTAAGTTGATTTTGGCTTGCATATTAGTCAAGTCGTTTATGCTTAATAGGCAATCGTATTTTTTGTGCCAAGGCGTGAGTAAGAATTCTATCTCGTAAGGTACATTATATTCCTGCAAAATGGGTATTTTTATGGCGTATCTACCTGTTGTTATTTTGCCTAAGGCTGATACTTCAAAATGCTTTTCATAAATATATTCCGGGAATAGTGTTTCAGCAACTTCGGGATTCATTAAACTTACCGATGCCCCTGAATCTATAAGGATTTTGAGGTTAAAGTTTTCCGAATAAATAAATGGTAATTTTGTTTGATATATGTAATTGAGGTTTAGGTCAAGTTTTGTGACGTTGAGGCCGTTATGTGAAAATTTTCATCATCATCGTTTGGTTCTGAGTTATCGTTGTTCTGGTATTCCTGAAAATGTGATTCGTTATTATAAAAGTTGGGGTCGTCGTACTCGTCCGTTTCAGGGTGTTCCTGATAGTCGTAAAATTCAGCTGAGGGTTGTTCTAAGTTAGTCTCGATGTTAGTTAATTCTTCAAATACAAAATTAGGGGGTCTATTGGGTTGATTTCTGAAATAATTTTGATTATGTCTTTGCGATTGATGGTGTTGATGTAACTTTGGTCTAAAAGTTTGAAAAGAAACTCCCGACATTGGGGTAGGTTTTGGCATAACACTTTGTCTGGGTTTAAATATATTAGTTGAATTTTGTTGGGGCCTTGTGTGTTGTTGAGCATTTTTATTAGGCATGGGTGAATTAAATCTAAATTGTGGCTGATATTGTGGCGTAGTATATTGCGGGTAATAATTAGTATTTTTATGAGGGAATTTTTGTTGGGTGTTGTGATTTTTGTTTTGTTGTGAAGTCGATGGTCTGTCTTTATTTTTGAGGAAATTCATAAATTGCCTCTGGTGACTTCTGTTATCGAAATTTCGGCAAATATGAATACAGTCGCTAAGGGCTTGTGGATAGTAATGACTTAAATCTGTATTGTAGGGTTCAGAGACGCCTGCCATAAAAGTATCCCTAGCTTGGGTGCTATACATTTTCTTTTTAGATTTAGCTATATTTTCATCTTTTGTATTTAATGAAACGTGTTCTAACAAGGCTTGTAAATTTTGTGTAACGCGAATATGATAATCCTCGTAAGATTCATTGGGTTTTTGATATGTGGTAGTCAAAGTGCTAGCGAGTAAAGTTTCAGATCTAGGGTCTGCATAACGTTGTTGCAATAAGGCTTTTAATTCATCCCATTTTGTGGGTTTATAATTAACAATTAAATTCCTAGCTTCGTCTTTTACTTTACTTTCTATAGCTGCAAATGTAGCTGATTGCAAAAGTGCGTCATTTACCGCGAGTTTTTGAACAAAGTCATCGACTTTATGTACAAAGTAAGAAAGTTCTTTTGTACCACCTGTATATTCAGGAATAGATTTTTCAAATAGACTTAGTCTAGTTTTGAACTGTGCAACCTGTTCGTGGGTTGGACCGTTATATGTCATTCTAATATGTTCTAGGTTTAATATGGGAGTACGAATAATTACTTTATGTTTGATTTGATCTGGTTGTGGACTTTTTAATCCCGTGTAAACGCTTAAATTTTCCTTGTCTGACATACAAATAAGACAAAAGGAATAGGAAAAAATGGATTTACTTACAGGCTAATCTTCAAAAGCATTGGTGACGGTTGTACTGATGCTTGATGCCAATGGGACGAGGTGTCCTTAGCGTTGTCCAGATGAGGAAGGATCCTTCGAGTGTTTCGCGATGAAATCTCGGCAGTGGATTTTCTCGGGACGACTTGATGTGAAAATCTGTTGTCTTCGTTGTGTATGATTCAGCGACAAAGAGTTGAGACTCACGGGATAGCTGGTTGAAGTTTTTGCAATATTCTTCTGGCTTCCCTTCGCTGATCCTGTTCGTAGCGCCAAATAAGATCGCAGGTTCTTTAAAGATGTTTTTAAAAAACTACTGTTTAACTTATTATATTTATTTAAACACACAAGAGACAATGTTTTCACAAAAAATGTGAGTACCTTCGATGGTAAGACATATCTAAAGACTACGAAGGGTGAACTGAACTAGAATCTGGGGTGCAAGTGGTTTTATTTGGTATGGTAATGACGTCACTGTCGGTACCATTCTAATTATCTAAGTGATGAGAGAAAAGGGGTTGGTATTTCTTCGAAGCACTTTCTACTCAGCTTGTGGCGCCACATTGTCGGGGCACTTAGCAAGTGTCTCCGGCCATAAATGGACGATGATTGATTGTCATAGGCGCCGACTTTCCGTAGGAAAAGAGGGTTTTGCCCCAATTTTTAAACATCGACCTAGAATTCCGAAATAAATTTTTTATTGTCTTTTAGACCTTCCTGAGCACGTGGTTAAAATTGTTGTACTTAGTCATAGTTAACCCTGTATTAGACTATGGAAAGGAAAGTGTCCTATAGCTGTACTGACTGACTAGCTATATTTTGAGGAGGTCTAAATATACAGGTACAGATCCATTACAGAACTGGTAGGACAAGGAAAAAACTTGAAGTGACCACAAATACTAATCAACAAACATTCAAGGTATGATCTAACGAATATAGTATGTACTAAAATAATTTACACTAATTAACGCTTAAACTCTAAAAGTAGTATTTTTGTTGCAGGTTGGAGGAACGATTGTTTTTTTTTTAACTGAATTAATTTACCCTCAACATTTTTAAATAATATATTATGAAACATTGTTAAAAGCATTTCACAACTTTCATTTATTATAAATCGTAATTCAACTCAAATTCAGCTGTATGCAACGTTGCACAGATATGCTGTAATGTTTTATGCTTAGTGGGCAGCTTATAGCAAATAAACATGAATGCTAGTCTCACCCCACCTACAAATACCTATTCAAAGCTACCGAAATGAAACTAATATATAACGACGGGAAGTGATGCTTTACCAAATTTTTATATATTATTAAAACATAACATAGTTCTGCATATAGGATGCTCACTTTTGTGTATAAGAAAATGTGTGGTTAGAACAGAATAATGTGTCATAACCAACGCCTTTTAAAAGTTATTATTTTATTTGAGAATTTATCACAACAAGGATTTTATTTTTGATATTTTGTTCTGTGTTTAATTGTTCGAGATTACTTTACCTAGAAACACTATTTTTTCGAAAAATATGATACCGAACCTTATAACATTTTTCATTCATTAGGATTCTTAAAGGAAATAACCTGTAGGTATCGGAGCAAATAGATATATGCATTAAAAAACTATTTAAATCTAACAATATTTAAATTGTGTAGTCACCTTTTGTTCAACTATTGTAGCATTTCCATGCAACATTAAATTCAGGAGTAAAAAGTGATGCATTCAGAGCATATTATAAAAATATCTAAAATGTCAAGAAAATGTGGGGTTAGAACTCAGAACAGCATAATATGTCTTAACCAACGCTTTTTAAAAGTTATTATTTTATTTGAGGGGTTAGATTTTGTTATGTTGGAAACGAGAGTATAAAATTTTCCATATAATGGCTAAGGATTCAGATTTGTGTTGAGGAAAATTTAAAGCAAACTCTTTATTAACTTTAACAGCTATATTTATTAGTATGTACATGCCATTATTTTACAAACTGTTGAATTAATAATACAGACAGATTTTGATATGACCGAAAGATGTATAAAAATATACAAGGCAAACCGTAAACTTTGTTACCAGCATTTGTAATTGTGAACTTTTAAGCTAAACTTTTCTATAAGTGTATGTGGTCATATATGTACAGGGTGATTTATTTATTATGAAAAACAGCTATGAGACAGCTTCCTTTTCCTTATTTGATTATTTATCCAAGCCTTAATAGAAGTGTCAGTTCTGTTTTCCAACACAGGATTTTCTTTTAAAACTTGTGAACAAGTTGTTAAACTGGGAAAAATAGCATCTTCAAGATTTCTTTTGGAAATTTTTTTCATTGTATCTTTTTCTTTGGTACTCCAGTAAGCTAAAAAAGATTCTATATGGACTATGAAGTATATTATTTTTAATTGTAGTATTCCTTCCACTGTGAAAAATAAATAAACTTTGTTAAAACCAAAAAGCTTTTTGAACTTTTACTTGCTACGTACTTTGAATAAATATCTGCTTTCTCAATCAACCTCTCCACTTTTGGCATAAAGTCTCTTTGTTTAAAATTTTGTTTCTTTTCAGTATGGCAGAAATAATACAATAAATAAGAAAGTACCAATAAATGTTACACTTTCATAAAAAAAATTACAATCGGTATTTATCCATTGGATTCCATTTTGGAAAAATATTACAATGTACTACAAAGAACTAAGACAGCAGTACGATAGGCAATTTGAACATTTTTCAATTTTGCTACTAAAATATTCTGTATTTTATTTTCGGTTTACTGATTGTTCTTCACAAAAATAAGGCGGTAATAAATTAATAGATTCATATCTTTCCAAATCAGTATATATAATAAAAATATGTCGCTCGGATTTTGAAGTGTCAAAACTAGTAAATTAATTTCTTTCATAGTAGTGGTACAACACAATATTTATAAAATTTATGCTTTGTCAACTCCATCTTATTTTATTTAGTAATCCAATGACAGAATCGAAATGAATTATTTTCTTTGTAGTTTTTGTCACTGACAATTTGAAAGTTTCATCCAACTGATTTTGAAACGATAACATGACAACAGAACATTGGATCAAACTTCCATAGTTTTACTTAATTTAAACACTATGTGTACTCAACATGTTTATGTGTATCTGAATCTGCTGCACTCAAATAACAAAGAAATTTATAACTCTCGTTTTAGTCTTAGTTCTCTTCTTGTTAATTTGATTGGCAATCCATGCCTTCAACTGCTTTGGTGTTCTATTTTTAAGATCCGAATTCAATTTGATAGCTTCGGAACATTCCACTAAACTGGGAAGATCATTTTCTTTAATATGACCTTGTGATGTTCTTCAAGGGGGTTCACTTATTAAATAACCAACACTGGTTGCTTTTGAAATTTGTATATTTGGTTCAACTATAGCACTACACGGGAACACATTGAGCGATTACCGACCTTTCCATACTATCTGCCAAGGTCATACGTACATGTTTAGTTTCATAAGGAATATTCTTATTTCGAAGGAGCTGGGCAAGCTGAGATCCTGGAGGACAGTTGCTTGGGCTTTGAACTGTCTCTGGATTCTTTTTCTAGCTTGTCACGTGGGACTCGTTCACGAATTTTTAAGTGTAATAAACCGTAGACCATGTCTAATTGGATCGCTTCAGGTAGAACAGGAGTGCTCGGAAGATGAGAGAGTAGAGCTCTATATCGGCTTACAAATAAGTCTGTTTTCTCCTCTTCTTTCTGATCTCTTTGAAATAGTTCTCGATAGACTTGATGAGCAGCAGGCTTCGAATATCCAAAAGCATGTTTTAGTGCTTGAGTAGCTTCATCGAAAGTATGTGTTGAGTTTTTAACACCCTGCCACCAAGTAGCAGCTTGACCTTCTAAAAGCATGGGAAATCCTTTTAAAGCATTGTCATCAGAAATCTGCAAACACTGTTTGTATACGGCAATAGAGTCTAAGAACGCATGAACATCTCGGTTTTTGGTACCATCGAATCGATGCGTGCATTTGGAAAAATTTCCTAAGTTTACTGGACTGGGCGGATTCTGAACTTGATTCTGGTTTAGGTTTTGGCCAATACCAATAATAAGGATTTGTAGCATTTCCGGTGTCATAACAACTTGTTTTATTTCATCGGCCATCTTGGCGGTTTCCATGCTAGAACTTGATTGAGACAAAGTTCGTCCAGAGCGCAAATTCATCTACTTCAATCGATATCGGCACGTATTGTAAACGAACGGCACTGTTTTTACACGTGAAAGTTTAAAGTTGCTTCATGTGACGAAATATATTGATGACACCTCGTATATGTCACGACAAAACTGTTTTGTTGTCTGCAAAAATATGTTTGGTAAAATTCCACGCACTTCAATGGTTACTGATAAGTTCGTTTCTACCGAGTTTTGACACTATATACCATGTATAAATCAGCAGGTGCAAACGTAGCACTATATTTAATGAACTGAAAGTTCCAGTGTCAATTAAATATTATAAAGATTGTCTTTGAACAAATACCGCCACAGAAGACTGTAGCAATCTGCATGCAAAAGAATATTTGTTATTGTTACCTTGTCTCTAGATTTGCAGCAGAACTAAGTGCGGAGAATTTCCTATGAATTCAATTGAGCACTATATGCTATTATGTGTTAGGTACAGGTGTATCACTTAGTTTAACGCGATGTATTTTGACACAACTTCTCGAGCACACGTTGGGACGCCATTTGTGAAGTTCTTCAAGGGGGTTCACTTATTAAATAATCAACACTGGTTGCTTTTGAAATTTGTATACTTGCTTCAACAATAGCACTACACGGAAACACATTACTACTCCGTGGTTCCACGGAGGGTTCTCTTCTTACAAATCAGTTGCTGTTTCCTTTTCTGGGGTGGTCCAAGAAGTCCTTTTTACTGTTCCATATGGAGAAACTGTAAATTTAAGAATTACACTACATTACACGAACCATAAGTGAGACATACCACAGCGTTGTTTATTGTAAGTTGTTTTGTTACTGTCATTTTCAGTACAGGAATCTCTTTTAGGTGAATCCTGTAATAAAGACATGTCCTCACAATTGTTTATCTGATCATCGTGTATTATTTCATTAATGTTTGCTTCTTGTGACAAATCTGCAAAAATATTTAAGTAAATATTACCTATTCAAATAAATGACCTTGTGACATCACAAAGCCATGTAGTGTGCTGCAGGCTTGAAATAGCACGGGTGCTGCAATTTAGCAGTCGATGGTTTTAAGTTGCCTCTAAATATTTATTATTAAAACATTAAGGGCTCTGACTTGTGAAATATATATGTCTCATAAAAATTAGATGCATCAGAGTGACAAATATAGAATTATCTGACTAGTAAGTTTACCAGACAGTTGACCCTAACAGTGGCTATATAATATCAACCATAAAAATGGGAAAATAAATGTCATTAAAAACAAAAAATAAATTTGTTTAATTCCACACATACCACATCATTTTCGTAACTGATCTCGGTTCCAGTGTCCAACAATAAAGATCCATTGTCACAATTGTTTGATTCTTCTGACAAGTCTATAGAAAATATTTATATTAAATTTTATATAATAATCGCCTGATTTACTGAAAACATCTAATTTATATTTTAACATAGAAACGTAAAACGTCATTCTTTATTGTAGAGGAAAGCTACTTAAAAAGCTATTCAACTGTCATGACTCCGATCATCGCTACTAATATACTCTACTATATAGAAGATATCTAGAATTTTTTATCGTTTTAACTGAAAGGTGGGTGCAGAACAAAATTTGTTTCCTAAGCTGCGTTCCCCTTCTCAGGATTAATTTAATTGACTTATCCATTGATATAGATAAAAGAACTGGAACAGGTCTCCCTTTTTTGCCATGAATAACAAATCGTACATACTTTTTGGCATTAATTTTATATTCTTTAGGTAATGACTAGAAACAGTTCAGGATCGCAATTATCATCGATTGATTGGAATGTATTAAAGTCCTCTATCGTTGTACGTTCTGCTTCTCCTGCCCTTCGTCGATTGAAAATTTGCACACAAACTAATGTGTAAGACACCAAATTTTTCCAAGAATTAAAGTTGAACTTAATTTTAAGTTCATTATAATATTTGTTAACATTTTGTTTCAAGTACCAGTTAAGTTTAGCAATATCGTTTATTGATGGCAATAAATTTTGTTTTTTTCTTTTCTGCTGCAGCTGGTTTTCCCCAACTGTTTTATTTACAGATGAGGAAAACTCCTTTTCAAATATTTTCAGTAAATCTTCTTCCTCATGTTTCTGTATTTAATTTCTGTCTTTAATGTATGTTGTGGTGCTCAGTTGAAATGCCGTAGAAGTCGAGTATCTGCATTCAATTGTGCCACAAATATTGACTGTGTTTATAACAGTTTCAAACATGGCAGGCACATATATCGATGCAAAATCTGTCCCAGTCGAATCAATTTGCTTTACGGTAACTAAAAATCGACCTAAAAGCCTTATCTTGGCACGTATCATTTTCTGTAGATGCTCTAACTTATACTTTTTATATTGCCAAAAACTGGCAATTGTCCTGCCTAGGGCATCTTAGCTTATTTGCATAGTCTACAGGTATAATTTAAATATCAACAATGCAAAAAAAGTTTAAAATCGACCATGCAGAAATATTTAATATCAACAATTCAGAATGAAAATAACCACTATGAAAAACAAAGGTAGGTATCTGAAAAAAAATTAATGTTCATAATAAATACTAAAAAAATGCGAATGCATTTGTAATTCAAAAAATTCAGTGACATTAAGATAATTTTCTTACCTATAAATTGCCTGCTAAATATATATTGATTTAAATCACCTTTTTGTTGATTCAAAACACTTTGTATTATTTAGCACTATAATATTGTTTTCTTCCAAATCTTTAGAGGAAGTTTTCGAAAAACTGTCTTCATTGTCAACAAGAATCCTCTCAACATCTCCAAAAAAGTCATCTTTTGAAACGTCACTTGCTGCGTCATCTTCCTGCAAGTCCAACCCGACATTATTATTCACAGAATTTTCTGCACGGTCTAATGGTATAGAAACCATGTCAGATCTCTGAGTTCTTTCTTCGGATTCATGCTGTGAACTCACAGTTTCTTCCTCCAAAAATATTACATCTCGTGCAACTATGAGTTTGTGAGTAATGGGATCAATTAATCTATATCCTGCAGTTACCTCAGAATAGCCAACAAACGTATACTTTTTGTTCTTTTCATCTAGCTTTCTACTTCTTTCATCAGACACATGCACATAGACACAGCAGCTGAACACTCTCAGGTGATCTAGATCTACCTTCTTACCTGTCCATCTTTCTTCTGGCGTTTCTCCCTTGATCTTTTCAGTTGGTAGTCTATTTATGAGATAGACATCAGTGTTCACAGCTTCATCCCACATTTGTCTTGGACTATTTGAGTCGAGCAACATTGAGCGTACCTTTTCCATGATAGTACGGTTGTAGCGCTCGGCTACGCCATTTTGTTGAGGTGAATATGGTACTGTCAGCTCATGCTTTATTCCTCGTTTCTTTAAAAACGCCTGCAACTTCTGATTACTATATTCACCGCCATTATCACTTCGTAATATTTTTATTTTTCTTTCTGTTTGATTCTCGACCTGAACACAAAACTCTTTAAACGCTCTGTTACTTCATCATTTGTTTTTAAGAAATAACAGAAGACTTTTCTTGTGTGATAGTCAATTAATGTTAGAATGTATCTAGCACCACTCCAGGATTCTATCTCGATGGGTTCCATTAAATCCGAATGAAGTAATTCTAACTTATTCGCAGACACCCCTTTATCCTTATTTTTAGGGAAAGGATTTCTGAATGCTTGCCCTTTATGCAAATTTCACACAAAGATGGAGATTCCAGATCACAATAGCTGATTCCAGTGGCCAAGCCTTCTTTTAAAAGCTTCATGCTAAAATGATTAAGGCGACCTAACCTTTTGTGCCACAACATTTGCTGGTCAGTGATCTTAGTAGCACTAGCACACATTTCTGTTTTGTATATATCAAGCCTGTAGAGACCATCAATATTGCTTGCAGTGGCCACTATTTCTCCTCTGGCATTTAATTCTTTGCAGTCAACAATTCTGCAACCTTTTGTGTCGAAGACACACTGAAACCCTTTGAAACAAGTGAATTTATACTTAGTAGATTGACTGCTAGGTTAACCTCTTGTCTTCGAAAGCCTTTTCAAGTGCTTTCCATGCATCAGCGGATGTTTTCGCTTGCATAACGTGTGGATATGTTGATTTGTTCAAAGACATAATGATTTTTGACAAAGCCTCTTCTTCCTTGCGGGCTGCCTCCTTGGGCAAAACCCCTGCTTTTGGTTCGGTTCCTGCGATAGTGGGCATCTGCTCTGCTACGCAGTCCCAAAGACTGTCATGTTTCAACAAAGCCGTGATTTGAAATCGCCAATCGCTGTAATTTTCGCGACCCCTTAATCTTTCGATCGCAGAAAACCCACAATTTGCATCACCAGTCATTTTCGTTACTTTCGGCACACAAAAAAGGTTCATACAGCAAAAAATGGAGTAGTTCTTACTCACGCACTACATACGAAAAAAAACCTGGGCCCATAACCTATTAGCTGAGTGCGGCACAGTTGAATCAAGACAAAAGGACGAAACAAAACACAGACTTGGATACTCCTTGTATTCTGCATAGTCAGAAACAGTTACATAAAAAATGTATATAGACTATTGGACCGAAAAAGAATAACACTCACGCGGACATCAAAATAACAACATTACATGCACTTAACAACTTAATGACTAATTATATTAACAGCTGACATGTGTCAGTCACATTTTGCTTTCTCACAGAGTACTATGGGTAGGCAACCCAAGTTACAGCTGCTTGCACCTATTTAAGCCCATAAACAGACGAGTGCATACGAGTTCAGGATTGACAAATTTACATCTGTACACCCATGCAACCCTGTCAACTTCCTTGAGAGTTTCTTCTGAAAATGGCCTTGAATTATTTTTTAACTTTATCATTTCATGACAACTCAAATGAAAACGTTTGCATAACGTTTTGTTGCAATTTGCCACGGTACAATACAAAAATGTATGGACATATGTGCAGTGTCTTCAAAAACATTTTCCATACAAAATAAACTCCCTGCATGTGGATGTTTTCCTGCAAATGAAATGTAACATGTACTGTTATTTTATTAATAATAACAATGGGCAGAAAGTGACTCGAAAGAAAAATCAAAACAAAGAAAAATCAAAATTTAGTAACAATTAGGTTCGAGGACTATTTAATTTCTTCATTATAGCGGTTTTTAAAATATACTAGGTAAAAAATTATTGTTTTTACAGAAAAACAATTATCGAATGATGGAAGTGTATTGAAAAATACACGTTTCTGAAAGTTAAATGTAATGAAATTAACATATTGTCTTCATTAATAAAATATGCTTTTGTATACCTTTTAATTTCTATAATTCTTTAATATGGACCCAGTAGACACTTGCCTACAAAGTGGGCAATGGATTTTCATTTCAGTAAAAAAATTAGTTTCCAAAATATGGCTAAAACAGTGCACACATATAAAGTGCCTACAAACATATAAATTCATTATTTTAGAAATTGGAGGTTCCTCTTGTATAAAAAAAATAATATATCTGTCGGCAACGAATGCTTTAATAATATTAACAAACGATTCAACTGAATCGGTTCAAGAAGCAAAAGTGCCGATAACTACCATGGATCGTAAGTGAGCCGGTGAGCATTTAAACATTTCTGTGAAAGTTGTAGCAAACTTTCTAAAACAATGTTTCCTTGCAAAGTTTTTGGGTGGAAATTATAACTTTGTCACAAATCCCTTGAGAACTTCCTGTAAAACCTTTTGCAACTTTACAGCTTGTTTTGTAAATTTTGAGCAATGTTGCAGCAATTCTATCTAGCTTAGTGGGATATTTACTATTAATGATGTACACTATATGCCCAAATAATGATTAGTATAATAATAATTACCTTATTTTACGAGTAGTCAAGTAAATACCATTTATTAATGTTAGCATTGTAGGAGATCACCAAGCAGAATTTTTCCGCAACAGAAAAAGGATTTTTTTCAATTAACGTACAAGCAGTATGTGATAGTAGAAACCGGATAATTGATATAGCCAGATGGCCTGGGTCTACCCGTGACAGTCAAATTTGTAACAATTCTTGTATTCGTAGATGGTTTGAAAATGGAGAATTTGGAAATGGTGTACTATTGGCGGATAGCGTATACCCAGTTCGTAATTATTTAATGACACCATTGGCAAACCCAGAAACCGAAGCTGAGCAACTATATAATGAAATCCATATAAGGACAAGAAATGTAGTAGAAAGAACCTTTGACATTGGAAAAGAAGGTTTGCAGTTTTGTCGACAATTATGCGGTGCAATATACAGCTAATGCAAAGAATAACTGTAGCAACAGCTTTCCTCCATAACATTACTATTGAGACCGATAATGTGCTTTAAGCGCACCGTATTCTTGAAATAGTGTTTTGTACAAATACAAGTAATTTAAGAAAAATATTAATAAAAAAATGGTAAATCGCTCACCTAGACTGAATTAATCTATCTATAAGAATATATTTGTATTAAATTATATATTATTAGAAATGGCAGATATGTGATTCTTACTAAATATCAGAAACATAAATAATGTATATAAATGTTAAAGTATTGACTTAAAATATTATACAACGTTTTTCCCCCGAAGAGTAAAAAAAACGATTATTTCAGGTCTTGCCTAGACTTGACCCTTATATGAGATTACCTTTCGTTCATCACCCTTGTGCAAGCTGCAATTCTCTCTTTTAATCCCGTCGGTCGTCTGCGTATGCGCTCCGCCGGTTCGTCTCTGCGGGGAACGGGCAGCGCTATCGTTTACTCAGTACCTTTGCAAGGGAAGTCGCCATGAACTTACCAGGGTCAAGCCTAGGCAAGACCTGCAATAATCGTTTTTTACCCTCCGGGGGGAAAACGTTGTATATTTCAGGTCTGTGCCGTCGGCTTGACCCTTATATGAGAAGTGTTTGGCTTCTGACGACACGGGTATGTGTACTGTGAAAAAAAATGTGACAATATATGACAGTGGTAGAGTGAGGAAAATGCAACCGGAATTACCAAAACGTTATATATTAAGAACGACCTTTAACAAAATACAAAAGAATAACAAATCAAACAAACATTCATATTCATAAAGGGGCAAAAACATACTGCGTTAATTCGCTCCCTGAGGTAGAAGGAGGTAAAGCCCTTTTCACTTCCTTATAATAAAACTTAAAGAAATTTTCTTTTCCTTTCCAATTTCCGGCTCTAAGTATAGAATCAAGAGGGATATCATTCTCCCAGCGTGAAGATGCTACGGCTGATCTTATGCTTCCAGGAGATGCCACAATTCCAGCTGAAGTTAAAGCTGATCTCACCCATCCCGCTATGACTGCCCTAGAAGCAGATTATAAACAGGTGCTTCAGGTCCAGTCTAGCTTCTCGTCTCGCGGAAGTGAGGTTATGTAGTAAGTGTGTGTGTAAGTTTTATCCAATACACTGGACACAACTGTTGATCTGAGCAACGCATCAGCTTCCAGCCGGATTGCCTACATGAACTCTTGTCCGTTTTAGATCCAAACGCCGGCCATGGGGAAACTGTCTCCTCGTCCATATGCATATCGCTTATTCTCAGGAGAGTCAAATCGTGCAATCTGCGTCCTGACGCTAATAAAAGGAAGAGGGCCAGCCTTCTCGAAATTTGAAAAATACTACTGGGATCGACCATTTCTTTCTTCATCCACCTAACCAGATCATTTACATCCCTTATCACTTTCTTATTTGTGATTGGCCGACTGAGCTCAATCGCCTTTAACATCTGTTTTACTAATACATGGTTCGTGATATTGTCTCTATCAATTGGGTTAGCCAAGATGGCAATCGCCGATTTATGCAACTTGATCGTACTAAGGGCCAGCTTCTCGACCCGGTGAAGGTATCCCAGATAACGGGCTACCATAATTGGATCGGGGTCATTTGCAGGAACGTCTGTCTGTTTTCCCCAAGTTAGCCACCTTCAAGGAGCCGCGTAAGTTTCAAGTGAGGACTTCCGCCAGGATCTCCAAAAATTCTACTTCTTCAGGGAGCCAACCGGCTGTACACATGGACCACCCCGTATCTTCCAAGCCTCCAAACGAAGTACTTGGGCAAGACGCAGCGGAATCCCTGTCTGCGCATCCACTAAGTGATGTTGAAGATTGCGCAGCCGAAAGGGAGTGGCTAATGCCCGTGATTTGACATCCGCTCTCCATAATACCTTTCCCATCTCGGTACTACCAAGATGTATGTACCTGTCGCTGAATTGAGGACTCTGGGGACTAGGGACGGTGGTGGAAACACCCATGCCAGAGAAAAGTTCCATTCCCTGCTAAAGGCGTCCACGAAACAGACTAGTGGATTTTGAACATTCCTCGATACATAAAGTGATACCACATTGGAGCGGTGAGTCGCGAATAGGTCTATCTGAGGGGTGCCCTATTTTTGAAAAATCCAACGTGTTAGATTCTCCGTAAGGTGCCAATCCGCTAATAACTTGCCTCTGGACAGGCTCTCTGCCACCTCGTTGTAGGGACCCGGAATGTAGTGTGCTGACAGTACTATATTTAGGCTGTGTGTTAGCATAAGCGGGCTGGACGAAAGTCTGCACACGAGGGCGGATTTCGTGCCTCCCTGGTTCCGAATATACGACACCACTGTCCGATTGTCGGTCTGGAGCAGGACAGACATTCCTCTTAGCTTCTCCGCAAATGTCCGAAGAGCAGCGTAAACTGCATATAGTTCCTTCCTGTTTATGTGCCAACGTGCTCCCCATCCCTGGTTCGAAACATCTGTTGTCACAAACACCTCTGGATTGCGCGGGAAGATATGGGATAATGAATCCAGATTCTGAAACCACCACCGCATTTCCTCCAAGGCTGTCTGAGGTATTAGGAACTTTTTCTTTGGCAAGAGTTCCGGTAGGAGTTTGCTGACTCGTTGCATTTGTCGAGTCTGAAGCCTTCCCAGAGGGACTACAAATGAAGCGAAGCTGAGCTTCCCTAGAAGCCTCTTGGCTAGGGCCCAGTTCCAGACCCCGCAACGTACCACCTCCGCTAGGTCTTTTCTCAGGGAGATTTTCTTCGTTTCCGGCAGACAAATAACGTCGTACTGGGTGTCCCATACAATGCCCAGATATTCTATTCGAGTCGTCGGAATCTCCCTGGATTTGTCTCGATTTACTACCCAACCCAGCGTCTTCAGAAAAGATATCGCTTCGAATACGTGATGTCGGAGAGAAGCCGGATCCTGGTATGTCAGCAGAAAGTCGAGGTATACTATTATTCTCAATCCTCTGTTCCAATTTGACAATCTAAGAGGCGCACTTGAGAGACCGAAGGGAAGACAAGTCATTTGAAACACGTTCCCTTCGCTGATAAGAGACAGGAACTTTCGATGTTGGAATTTTATAGGAACATGGAAGTATGCCTGCGTAATGTCCAATGTTGCCATAAAGTCCCCTTTTTATAAGAACCCTATCACTTTGAAATGGTTTATTAGCGGAAATTTTCTGGGGTGCAGGTATCGATTTAGGCCCCGCAGGTTGAAAATAGGCCTGATTCCTCCATCGACTTTCTGAATCGGGAACAGTTTGGAGAGATAATCCATGGATTCGTTGGACTCCTCCAAAATCCCTTATTCGAGCATTCGCCGAATCTCTTCCTTCATTCCGGGCGTGGAAAACCGATCGACGCCGTTCGAAGAGAGGCAAATTAAGGGTGGTTTCCTTACAAACGGAATAGAATATTCGTTTTTTATGTTTAGGATACATTTGGGAGCTCCGAACTTCTCCCATGCCGGTGAGTAATCTACTAGCCGGCCAGCCCTGAAAGCTGGCATCGTGTCATTGATTTCTTGCCTTACCGCTGGAGAATGGCCTCTTACGAGGTCCCCCTCTGTCTCTGATATCTGTATTTTTGCGCTTAGGGTCAGTTCTCGCTGTTTGCCTCCAGGTGTCTACATGCGCCGCCGCTTTAGGGGCGGCTCGAATACTAGGGGGGCCCGCTTGCGGGAAAGGTCTTGATGCCCCCTTTGAAGCAACTGTTTGTTGGTTTGTACGAGTCTGATCCCGGGCGCGGGAGATGGCCCGAAAAAACCCCCAATGCTGTTTGAGCAGATCAGCGAGAGGCTCTTCCGCAAAAAGATGAGACGCCGAAGGCGGAATAGCTTCCAAGAGAGACGACACATATTCGTTGCGAGGATTGAAGAGCTTTCTTCTCTGCTCAATAGTCTCCGACCTCCGTCCACACGTGTATTGGAGGAGATCATCCGAGAAAGATTTAAAAGTTGAGTTTGGACCCAAAAACTTATTCTGTATGTCTGGACGGAGTTCCGGATGCCTTGCAGACAAATCCTTTAATGCTTCAGCGAACGACTCTCGCTGAAAAAAAAGGCCATGCAAGATGGTACCAAGCGTTGTATCCATCCTCATCAACTGGTTATGAGAAGGCTCGGATTTTATTTATTCTATTACACACCTGCACTCGGGCGATTTAGAAGCGTACTGAGTAAACGATAGCGCTGCCCGTTCCCCGCAGAGACGAACCGGCCAAGCGCATACGCAGACGACCGACGGGATTAAAAGAGAGAATTGCAGCTTGCACAAGGGTGATGAACGAAAGATAATCTCATATAAGGGTCAAGCCGACGGCGCAGACCTGAAATAACTCAATATTCCCCAGAGTACAGCTGGTACATATAGGTATATATATCTGCATACCCAAGAATATCTTCTTGAGAATAATATATATAAAAAAATATATATTACACATTTACATAAGCAAATAATGTAATAATAGTTATACTAAATATAGTTGTGTAATTTGTGTAACCTATACTCAACGATTTTCTTATCTTTAGAGTAAAAATTTTATATTATTTTACCAAAAAAAGTATGAAATGTAAATTGCAAGATATTAAGTGTTTCGACAGTTTGGGCTTGCTTTATCCTTGAAGAAATACCTATGTCTTGAAGACCAAAAAAAAGGAGTAGTGGAACAGTCCTCGACAATACAAGTACCAGGTACCAAAGGACCAGAACCGTATGTTGGTTATTTCTTCTCAGCACTGGAGCGAAGAAAAGTAGTACATCCAACCAAATTGGAACACAGTACTTTGTGGAACCCAACCGGAAAACGGAGTAGCCTATACGATTCAATTGAAACACAGGTAGTTTGTGGAACCTAATTTCAAAACGGGGTAGCTATACACCCAATCAGAAGAATATAGATATAAATAAAATATAAATTGTTGACAGAAATCACTAAAGGTAAATATACTGACCTCGATGTCTGGAGGGTGAGATTGATGTGGCTTAGGGGTGAAATATGTGTCTAAGAGATTCTCCGAGAAGATTTTCACACAAAAATAACAATAAGCCATAAACCAATAAGTGAAAATAATAACTTTTGCTTAATGTATTGATCCCAAAATTGGATAATTAAATATTTTACACAGCAAAACTATTAACACATGGCACACCTTTTCACGACCATTAAGAGAGAGATTTAGCGGGAAAATCGTCCCTTTTCTATGAAGAAAAAAGGTATTTGACAGTATTTACCAGAGTGTCCAACAAAATAAAATTAAAAACTACTAAAATGGAATAATCTAGAAACATAGGTAGTAGAAATGCTAGACCCAGAGACGTACATTTGGAATAAGAAATAGGATTATAATTCATAATGAGACACTATGATTTATGCTGAATGTTGCAATCAGTAGAGGACTAAAATGCATATTCGGGAAAATTGCTTGTTGAACAAAATACAGCTCTACAACTAAGGAAATGAATTTCATAAACACATGTTTTTAGAAATTATAGGCGCGCGCTCATGTGCGACGGTTATCAGTAATAGTAAGAAACTGTATTAAAATTTCTAGTTTTATTAAGAAGTTCCCGTTAAAATTTAAATATATAAATGATAAAAGATATACTACTCGGGGTACTATTTATTAGCAACAACTTAAAACACGTTTGTTTTATGTATTTATTAATCGACTTCGACAATTTTACATCAACTGCTTTTAGACAGTCTGACAGCCTTTTTTCGTAAAAAAAATTTATGTAAGCGCCATCTATCCCTAGTCTAACTAAACGTAATAACAGTAGGTACAGAAATCTAAGTTGGGGGTCAACCATAGAACATAAAATAAACAGAAGTATAATATACTCACAAATAATGGTAAATTCTATCACCCCTTTTCAATTTAAATGTTTTAACGGTTTTAACCATGCCAAAAAAAAAAAATTAAATTGCTACAAAAAAATCAAATACTTAAGATACTTAAAATCTTATGAACTTTTCTTTATCCAAAGCCTTAGTAAACATATCCGATACATTTTTATTTGAGGGAACATATTCTAAAATAATTTCCTTTCGTAAACACAAATCTTTTATGAAATGATACTTAATATCGAGATGTTTAGCACTCTTGGAGTTTTCAAAATTTTTAACCAAAGAAATTGCACTTACATTGTCAATTTTTAGTACCACAGGTTCACAAATATTGAAATCACTTAAAAGTCCTTTGCTGTTCATGAGCAATTCTTGAGATGCAATTCCGGCTGAGATATATTCCGCTTCCATTGAAAATTGAGCTACACATGACTGTTTTCGTGAATGCCATGCAATGGGATTTTTGGTATGAAAACATACAAAACCACTAACGCTTTTTCTGGTTTCACGATCGCCTCCCCAATCTGCATCACACAAACCAATTAATTCATTCATATTCCCCTTTTGAAACAATATACCATGATTTTTGGTGTAGTTAAGGTATCGGAGGATTCTCTTACCAGCTTCCCATGTAGTTTTTCTTTATCCAAAAATCTGCTCAAGTAGGCAACACTGTATGAAATGTCTGGTCGACTGACTAAAGACAAATACATTAAACTACATATTAGTCTCCGGTAGGGCACATTGTCAATAATCGGTTCACCTGCTTGTACATTGAAATTAACCTCCATAGATGTAGCCACATTTCTAGTCTCTTCCATATTAAATTCCTTAAGAAGTTTTAATATCATGTCACGTTGTGTAATTTTCAATCCCTTGTTTGTTTCATTAATCTCCATTCCAAGAAATCTTTTCACTTTAGTCATATTTTTAGTTTTAAATTCATTGTGGAGATTTTCCAAAAGATCTTGTACTTGGTTTTCTGGTCCTATAATTAAGCCATCGTCTACAAATAATACTAAGTAAACGTCATCTTTGAAATATAAACAATAATCATAGTTCGACCTCTGAAAGTTTAATTTTTCCATGACTTGATTAAATTTAATGTTTCAACATTTCGGTGCACTTCTCAGTCCGTATAACGCACGATTTAGTTTGAGACACTTTGAACTAGTTTTTAAGCCTTCTGGGATTTTAATAAAAACATCTGTATCCAAAAGTCCATTCAAAAATGCAGTTGGAACATCTATTTGATATAGTTTCCAGTCTTTTTGTACAGAAACTGAGAATAGTAGTCTTATTGTTGACAGTGTGCAAACTGGAGCATAACAAAATTCATCGCCATTATTGTAGGGCACTTTAAATCCTTTTGCCACTAATCTGGCCTTTTTAGTCCCATCATCTTTAATTTTAAAGATCCACCTAGTGTCTATAGCAACTTGACCTTTAGGTAATTCTGCATGTTGCCAAGTTTGCAATTTTTCGTGAGCTTTCAGTTCTTTGTTTATTGGTTCTTGCCAATCAGGTAATTAATTGGCTTTTCACTACTGTCTGCGGTATATCTGGGCCCATAACCTGATAAAAGATATGGGTACTACTCGGGGTACTATTTATTAGCAACAACTTAAAACACGTTTGTTTTATGTATTTATTAATCGACTTCGACAATTTTACATCAACTGCTTTTAGACAGTCTGACAGCCTTTTTTCGTAAAAACTTGTGTAAGTGCCATCTATCCTTAGACTAACTAAACGTAATAACAGTAGGTACAGAAATCTAAGTTGGGGGTCAACCATAGAACATAAACTAAACAGAAGTATAATATACTCACAAATAATGGTAAATTCTATCAATAAACACGGCTAACCTAGCTCAATACGATATAATTAATATAATTGAAATGCCAATATACTACAAATAACATAATAAGATGCCAATAATAATAATAATATCCAGATAGGTATGTGATTTCCATTTTATCACTTAACATTACAAAAATAGTTGGCAAATAGAAAAAAATAACAATATACTTTTACCAAGAAATTTGGAATAATTAATTATTTTATTATTTTAAATTTAGTAATTTTATTTTTGATATTACTTTTGCTCTACTTGTTTTATTTTTCGAGATTTTAGTACCTAAAAAACACCACATATTTGATAACTTTACTGCGAGAAAGTCTTCATGTGTAGGTATAAGCACTTTTATTTATTTAACAGATAATTTACAATATTTGGATATAAAGTTTTAGGAAAATCTTCTTCATTATCAGATTTAATGTGTATGGATCTATTCCAATTTCACTAATTTTATGTCTATATCTATCGACACTTTCAGTGTCTAATGTATAATAATATTCACTATACATGATTGATTATATAAATGAAGGAATAAAGAATATTGTAGCCACAAAAACGAAAAATAATAACAACAATAAACTATAACCAGAACACTTAACTTGCAAACCACTCTCGTCCATATTAAATACATTTGAAGGTTTGTTATGAAGTTGGTTATCAGTGAGAACTTTTTCTAAAAGGGTAAAATAGTGTTCCACAGTCACACGGTTCATTCCAGTCGCACGATTAATAGAAATTCCTTCGGCTTTTCTAATCGAGATATCAGGATGTCTTCGCAAAAATGAGTTGGGCCAATCGTAGCCGGCTTTGTCTTTTTCTTTATTAAACGTATGTTTTAATTTTAGTTCTTCGGCAAGTTGAAAAGCCCTTATTCTGACAGACTCCCGATCTGATGCAAATCCAAATGTTTGCAATTTTTTTATATGTCGCTCTAATTTTAGTTCTGCTTTTTCTCCCAACGTTGATGACGGACCTAGTCTGTGATGTTTTATTACGTCCCGCTTCTTAATCCTATCTTTTAGTGTAGTTTTTGGAATTCCAAATTCTTTGGCGGCTTCGTTTACACCCATTGTACGATTTTGTACACATTCAATTGCATTTCTTAAAGAATCGGCACTCCATTTACCTCTTTCCTCATTTTTCCTTTTGTAAGTCGTGGGCATTTTTTAAATCTGTAACAATATTATTTTACAGTATATTTATTTGCTTAAATCGGGCTCTATTATACCACCAATTTTTTTAAAGCCGCAGAATATCTCATTATTATAATTATTTTTATTATTATTTATTTCGACTAGATCAATCCGGGACCAGTGGTCGGTCTCTCCCGTATTAATATAGTCGTACTCTACCAAGGTTATGGGAGAGATCGACCACCTTGTTAACCGGAGGAAAAATTATTAACGCCTAGATTTTTGAGGTTATGTTATAATTTCATGCATATTTTATCATCCTGTATTGAAACAATTGAAATAAACTTACCCGCTTTTAAAGTATCACCAACACAGTAAATGAGTAAAAAAAATTTCAAGCACAAATTTTTAAGCCTAATTTATAAAATTACACTCCTGTCTCGGGTCGTGTTTACGTGTTCGATGGAGCAAGGTCATATATGCGACTAACGGAGCCACCTGCCTGCTTTGTTATTTAGTTATCGGCACTGGTCGGTCTCTCCCGATGGCCGATCTCTCCCGGACTTACCCTATTTATTGCTAGATGAGTAATTATATCTATATCTGCGTTCGCCGGCCTTCTAGGCACGAGGCCCCTTGGACCGCGAGGCCGTAGGCGGTGGCCCACGTCGCCCACGCCTTAACCAAGGCGCCCACCAAAGCAGTGATAGGTCTCGAGGTGAGGTGGCGGTGAGATAGACGCGATGCGGAGGTGAAGTGCGCTTGAGGCACTCTGTATGTTTCGGTGCAGTGAGACTCACCAAAGATGCGTCTATCAGGTGTTTTGTAGGTTATAACAGCAGTCAGTTTTCAAAATGTCGTCTTCTGACGAGGAGGATTTTTTGGCGATTGTAAATTTAAATAACTTGAATCGGGCTAATATGCAGAGAAGATGTAGGCGACGTTTTTGGGTCCATCCTTTTTGGGTGGCAAAAAGAGATTCGAGTGCGTTCAACATTTTTAAAGAGTTGAATGTTTATCCGGATAAGTTCAAGTTGATTTATAGGATGAGCCAAGAAACTTTTCAAGTTTTGGTTAACAGGGTTAAACCCTTCATTGAGCAGAAGGATACAAATTATAGGCTCAGTGTTTCAACAGAAGAACGACTTTTAATAACACTGAGGTAAGTATTGTTTAACTATAAGTATCTATCCTAATACATTATAAACCATTTCAATATTTAGTATCAAAATAGTCTTTCATATTTTTTCTTAACCCTATTCTAAGAAAGTGTTCTGTAGTAACTAAAGATATATTATATTCAAAAAGAAATAACATTATAACACAAAAATAGGAACAAAATATTTAATTATAAACATGTATAGAGTATTCAGAGATAACTTAAGCGTCGTCTAAGTCGAGGAAGGTACCATTTGGGTAACTCCAAGATTCCGTCGATGTAGTAGTTGGCGGAAATTGAGTTTCTGAATTCTGTGAACTGCTATATTGTGTTTGGCCTGAAAAGTGCGATGACGGTGAAGGAGAAGTGAGTTGAGTTACTGGCCGTTCAGATAAAATTTGTGAAGCTAAGGATATTATTCCAATTTTGAATCTCCTTTTTTGTTCGGGATTCATTGCCTGCATATCTGGAGACATGCTCATCAGGAAAGAAGTGTCAGGATCTTGTATAGTTGCAGATATTTCTTTGGCCTGTAGTTTTGACTCGAAATAATTCCGTGCCGACCGGTTGACATCATCAAGTGTGACAGTTTCATATGCCCTTTTAGAATTCAGTTTTACGTTATTATTATTGTGCACACTCTTCTTGTTAACAGATGTATCTGGGTTTTTCCTTTTCTGTGGATTTGAAATTGAAGAAATCTCCTGCGGCTGTTGTTGACTAACATTTCCTCGGCATTTTTCTTGAAGTCCACTTGAACTTGGTCTATTCTCATGTTCCTGTATGTGTTGAAGTATTTCTCTCTGATTCTCTACTTGCAGTGTATTCTCGGTCCAATTTCGTTCCATTTGTTCGTCAGTTTGTACAAAAATCTCTCTTTCAAGAGGGCTCTGTATATTCTCTTCAGTATCTGTCTGTATCAGATTGGTGGTAGAAGACTGAGAGTCATTAAAACATTCAGATTCTGCAGAATTTGTATTTTCCTCTGCTTCTTCTTCTGCTTGCATATTGCCCTTACTTTTCCTAGAACTGGTAAAGGGCATTAAAGACATGTACTCTGATAGATAGTAAGACTTCTTCTTTGAATATCCAGATCCTGATGGAAGGGAAGTCTTCTGTTGTCTGACGTAGCGACCGCGCAGATTTCTCCATCGCAATTTACATTCAGAGACTGAAAATAAGAAAATAAAATTACATTACACTACGTAGGCAGAGTTGAGCAAATGTGTCTGAATACCTGTATACAGGGTGAACTATGAGTTCGTTTATTGGCAGATTTTTAATGTATAAATCTGTATATTTCAATATTTTCATACAGAGTTTTTCGACACATTTTCCCAAACCTGTATAGTAATTAATTTGAATAATATTTTGCAGATATTTTGCTACGGGATGTAACCTGAAAGCTCTGGCATGCTACTTTTTGAGAGGACATACGACAATAAGGAGAATCATTGGGGATACTTCAGTTGGTATTTGGCAAGCTCTACCAACAGATTTTATGCCAAGCCCTACAACAGAGATTTGGAAGGCTACGGCAGCTCGGTACTGGGAACTTTGGAATCTTCCAAACTGCATTGGAAGCATTGATGGCAAACATATCAGAGTAAAATGTCCCGGAAATAGTGGGTCTGCCTACTTCAATTATAAGGGATATTTTTCTATAGTGCTTCTGGCAGTTTGTGATGCAGATATATTTTTTTGACAATTGATGTGGGAGAGTTTGGCAAGAACAGTGATGGAAGAGCATTAAAAGAGAGTGCTTTTGGTAAAGCAATGTCCAGGGGACAGTTAGGCATACCGGATCCTAAACCACTTCCGGAGGAATCGACAAACTTTCCACATTTTTTTGTTGCCGATCAAGCCTTTCCCTTAACCCCAAATATCATGAAACCATATCCTCAACGAAATCTAACCAATAAAAAACGTATATTTAATGCAAGACTTTCAAGAGCTAGAAATTCAGTTGAATGTGCCTTTGGACTACTGACATCTAAATTCAGAATTTTAGAAACACCAATAAACTGCAACGTCAAGAGAGTGGATCAGATTGTTCAAGCTCTTTGTGTATTACATAACTTCATAAGAAAACAAGAAGGAGTTTTTTCAACACCAGCATTGCATCGACAAATTTCACCATCAAATAAAAGCCGACCTCGGTTGGATAACCAAAATCGACCAACAAATTCAGCTATTGCCTTTAGAGATCAACTCGCTGACTACTTTATGACATCAACAGGGTGCTTGCCATGGCAAGAAAGATATATTGTCTAAATTGTACTTAATATACTGCAATGTAGCGTGGTATACAAGGTGTGCCTGAAATTCAAGTACGTGATCGTTGTTAGAACCCTCGGTATATTCGTGTATTTCTCTTTTCCGTTTTCTATTTTATGCAGAAAAGGTGTGCTTTGTGTGTATATATATTTTTTTAAATATTACCTTTTTCGACTACGTAAGTTTGGCTAAATTACATATGAGGTCTACTGTTCTTGTACATATATTTCGGAGACACCCTGTATAATATAAAATAAACATACAATAAAAGTATATGGAAAAAACAATACCTTATAATTTATCACTTACCAGTCGCATTCACCTGCTGGGCTATTGACTGCCATGAGTAGTATAGCTACTGGGGTTCTGGATCACTTTGGTAACCTGTCCATCCGAGTCTGGACGGCAGCGTAGAAGGGTGGAGTTCTTGCAGAAAGTAGGTCAATGACCAGAGGGTAGTGGTCGAAGAAGTGTAGAAGAGCGTAGGGTGGTAGTAGAAGAAGTGTTGGTCAATGACCAGAGGGTGTGGAGGGTAAAAGAATGTGTTAGAGTGAGAGCGAGCCGAGCCGGCCTCGCCTCATGTATATTTTAACTTGGATATTTGCGAGAATCAAAAATAGAAGAGATTAGTTGACCCCTGGGGTCATATTATATCTTTATCACATTAATTATGGAATTATTAGATTTTAAATATTTATTTTATTTAGAAATTTTCTTAGAGGAACAAAAAAAAAGACAACAGATTGTAGTAATAAATTTTATTTTAGATGAGTGTAGATCATTTAAATATTTATTTTATTTAGAAATTTTCTTAGAGTAACAAAAAAAAGACAACAGATTGTAGTAATAAATTTTATTTTAGATGAGTGTAGATCAAGAATTACAATTTCCTTTTTAAATTTGCATTGTTTACATTGTTGTAATATTTATATTTTTGGATGTCGTGCCATATGTCTTGCTTGATCCAATTCCAGTGGTCCCTGGTCACGGAGTCTTCCATTGCAGCGGTATCAAAATGTATGATCATCGCCGACCACTCGAACTCGCTGCATGGTTGGCTTTGATATAGCCTGTTACACGTGTCCATTTTATTGGTAATGATGTCATGTTTGGTCTTCAGCAACCCTGATCCACTACTTGGAATGGGACGTTCAAAACGAGGCTGTAAAAAATATATTTATTAAACAAATGTTTGAACTTAGAGAGAGAGAGATAGTACTACGAAATTATTCAAAGTCTAGAACGTACATCATAGTTTAAATCCAAGAAACTTGGATCGTCTTGTTGCAGGGTCTTGGTTGTAAACATACGGGACACGTGGCGATGACTATTTTCGGAGTCCAATCGTTATTTGTTGCAGGTCGCTTCCTAATAGTTTTTCCGCATACTCCACAAATCGTCGTCTCCATCACGTTGGCAGTGTATGATTTAAACTTAAAATTTGGCATCTTAAGACTTTTGAATCGTTTCGTAACAATATAAATCTATTTGTTGTGTGGCGGTAGAATGTAGTTCAATTGAATTTCTGCAAAAACAGAAAAACTGTTGACAACTGCTCCACCAATTCGTTCCGTATGTCTTGTTATATTGGGGTTTCGGAATACTTCGTGGTTGTATTCTTCTGGTCGGTTGTTGTCTCCTCCTCAATTTGTTTACGAATCTTGTTTTGGATCGGAATACTTCCTATGTCGTCATTTAGTGAATGAACTAGATTATTTAGAACAAAAAAACTCTGACTTTATAAGAAATCGTTAAATCCCCATGGTTTTGTGTCTGTATAAATATAATTTACAATTCGTTTGTCGTCGAAAGGACTCAAAGCAATTTTTTGTTGGGAAATTGTATAAACATCATGATGCCTTGAAATTATAGATTTTTGATTGATTGACACTTTGGTGTTTTGAAATAGGCACTTATAGTAGTCATCAAATGTTATTTCCTTCAAGGCGGACCTTTCGATACCTTTAGCCTTTTTAATTATGTTTTCGTCTTGATTTTTAGACATAACTTTTAGGGCATACATTTTAGATCTTAAGCCAATAAAATGTGTCATAATATTGCCTTGATTCTCGTCTTTCATCAAGCCTATTTTTTTTTTATTTTTTAAAGGAATCCCAAAAACATTATTTTCTGGATAATCAGAAGTATCAAATCTCTCAATATCTTCTTTAATGTATTTGTAAATGTCATCAATGTTGCAAAATTGATAAATTAAACTGTCTGTGTCGGTGTATAATAATTTAGCATCGTCATTAAACCTTTTCTTGATATAATTATAGTGAAAATCGTAAAGGAATGTTTTCGAAATATCTAGTATACACATGCCGATAAAAATAGGTTTATTTAAAGTCACCTTCAGTTTATTCATCTCAATGATTACCATGTCTTTATTGAAAATGGTGCAGCTATGAAAGTTGGGTTGCGCAATATAATATTTGGCACCATATCGTCCTGTCCATTTAGTAACTAATTTTATATCTTTATATTTTCTAACATTTTCAATGGTTTTTCCGTAAGGAGAATTATTCATTAATTTAAAAAAAAAAATTTCAAATTCATTTTTACTCGTTTTTCGTAATTCCGTATATATATTGAGTTCAATATACTTTTTTAACCACGGTGATTGTTTGAATTTTAAACAGCGATGAATTTTTCGAATAACAATTCCTAATTGCAAAGCTTGTCTTAGTAACGTATAATGTATGACATACTTTTGTTTATCATACAATGTTGTCAACAATTTTGGTTTGTCAGAATCAGAAGAAGGCGGTACTAAATGTTCAGGACATAATGGTAAATCTTTATGTAATTCATATAGATGCCGAGGATAATATAAATCAATTTCTAATATGTACCCATACTCACTAGAGTCGTGATTACTATCAAAAATATTTTCATGATAAATGTTTTCAATAGGCACCCACTGAAAGTCCCCATATGGTAGAGGAAACATCATTGCAGCACCATACAAATTGTTAACATCGTAATACATTAGATATGAAATAGGAAGTTCTGGATTATAGTTACTTCCCATATATTTATTGTTAGCTTCCCCGTATCTATTGGAACATTGTGAAATACCGCCCCTGATGCCTTTTTCGATAAATAAAGCCATATCACAGTCAGTTAATAACTCCAATTCAACGCCGGTAACTTTTAACATGGCATCAAAAGCTAATCCGGGCGTTGTATAATAGTGGAGTGCATCTAAATCATATGTCTTCATGCACATTTTGCGAAAATTTTCAAACACATCAGCTAGTAACAGTACGTCAGTTTTTAAGTACAGTTCAGCGTAATCTTGAAGACTCTGTATATTAAATGAATGCCAAACATTTAATGCATGTTGATAATCACCATCTGAAATGTCCTCATTTTTCAGAGTGCTAAAAAATTTGTCTTTTGACGGTAAGCATTTATCTTTTAATTTGTCCCATGAATTTAGATATTCATCGGGAAATATTCCCTTCCTTGTCACTAATTTAAAATGTTCATCATCATCGTTAAAATATTTTTTGGTTATCAGTTTTTGATTATCGTCCAAATAAGATGACAATTTATCTAAACTGCTTGGCATAAATCTAAACGAATCTAAAAATCGAAAACTGATCTTAGTGCCCGATATGTGTTTTGTAAAAGAAATATAACGTTCCTTATTTAATGGCAACAAGCTGATGTTTCCCCCTATGTTTCTGCTGAGGGATTTTATTATAAAGTGAGCATCGTAGCCCGATAAATTGTGAAATACGACGGGTACGGTGTACGAATTTTGATATAAAAGGTTACAAGACATATGAGATGCACCCCTGTATTTGCCCAAAAGATGACAATGTTCTCTGGCCTTCAACTCATTGTCAATAAACGGTTTTTGACAAATACAGCAAGTAGAAGACAAACGAAACTGCGTTTGTTCGTCAGTGGTTAATTGTAAGGGTTCCTGTTTGTGTTGATAAATTTCATGAATTTCTTTCGCAATTTCGAATAATTCATTTACGAACCAATCTTGGCAATGAGGACCCGTATGGATTCTAAATTTGGACAACATTTTATTTTCATAATTTGATTTTAAATAATAAGCTATACTGAAAGCCTCGTGTTGCTGACATAATTGTGACGTTTGTGTGGCATTATCATCATCATAATCCTTTAGTAAACTCTCAATGTCTGCATAGATGACAAAGGGGACACATAATGTATGTTTAAAATTTTTAAACTTCATTATATTATTAGTTTCATTCGGCATAATAATTTGAGTGATATTTAAATTTTTACAATTTTCTAAATGTTTATTTAAATGCATTTCGGTGGAAAAATAATTTAGACATCTTTCACAAATCCAGTTTTTATTTTTTTTCATGCCAATTTGTTTGCTAACTAAGCGTGACAAATTTTTTATATATGCAAAATGGTAAATAGTATTACTATTATCATCACTCTCATCATCCCAATTATTATTAGTTGAAATCATGAGTAAATTTATTTTAGGTGAATAATCAGTTTTACTAAGTAATAATGGTGCAACCTCATTCCTTTTTCTTTCAACCATAACAGTAAACACATTTATTGCTAATTTATTCAAGGCTTCAAATTTGGGTATATCTTTCAATTTAATAGGAAAACTAATGTTGTCATATTTTAATACTGTACTAAAGTGTGGATATGATGATGATCGTGTCACATTAGTGTTAGTTGGATATAAGGCACAGACAATTGACCACAGAAAGCAATGGTGATCACTATTTTGAATGTTAATGACACTTTTTGTATTTTTTATAAATTGCGGTAAATCGACGTAAGTTGAGCTACCAACGGTTAAAGGGCAATAGCTATTTATATTGACTTTTAAGTGTAAAATTTCCAATAAGGCCCAACCCGAGTCCCGCTCTTGATACTCTTCCAATTTTACCAAAATTTCATCAATTACGTGAGTCTGATACCATTCCTTTAAATTAGTATTTTTATCAATAATATTACTTTTAGTAGAAAAATGTTTTATAGATCTTTCACCATTCTGAGGCTTGATGAACAATCCAAAGAAAATAACATTTGATTTAAGCAGACAAGTCTTTAGCTGTTTTTTAATTTGAATGGAAAAACTTCTAAATGCCTTTTTCAAAAATAATTTTGGATCTTTAATTTTCAAATTAACTATAATGCCTGTCTTTATTCTCCCATTGAAACACGATTCCAAATTTTCCCAAACAAGTTCCTTTGATTTCTTTGTATTATTTAGTTTAACTTTAAAATTTTGTAGATATGCTTTAAGAAGTGCCAAATTGGACTCAATTTTTGAAAAATTTTTAACACAATTATACTTATATTTAACACATTTATCCAACAATCGAATAGCTTTTTTGATTTCTCTGGTAAAAAGTTTTAAATCATTTTTTGTTCTAACTAATCTACTCACCACTTCTATTTTTCTAACAAATTCGTCGGAGACTGTATCAACAACTTTCTGGGAATTCATTTCAGTTTTTTCGTACACTGGAACTGAACACATAGCGATCACAGCAACTCCTTAAATATAGTCCAATATAAAAATATATTAACGTCATAAGTCACGAGCACAACAGAATTAGCAAGCAATCTAATTAATTGAGAAAAAATAAAATAAAAATGTTCTATAACCTCTTGACCCCCCAAGTCATGCAATCCAATTAATTGTTCAAAAAAAAATCGATAAAGTTAATTACCAGTTAAAATCTGACAGCGCCCTCAATCGCCTTCTTTCCTCATCCCGAAACTTTTTCTTTTCTGATTTCGATTTGCCAATTGGAGGTGTACGAATCACCGGTTTATTAGCAATCGTCGAAGAGGGATCGTAGGTCTCAGACCAATCGTTGTCCCACGATTCCTCAGTAAGCAAAGAATTTGTGGCAACACAGTTACTTCTTTCTCCTAAAACCCATTTCCTATAAAGAAATGCCTGTTTTTCGGCTAGTTGGGCACAACGCAAAGGCAAAGTACTGCAGTAAAGTTTCACTGGTGCTTACTTATATATATATATCGGTGGTGCTAATTAAAAAAAAAGACGATTTCACATTTCCAACGATCATAGCAACTGTTGAAATATGGTCAAATAAAAAATATATTAACGTCATAAGTCACGTTTTATTCAACTGGTACACAACAGAATTAGCGAGTAATCCAATTAATTGAGAAAAAATAAAATAAAAATGTTCTGGTGTAACGTCTTGACCTCCAAGTCACGTAATCTAATTCATTGATAAAAATAAAAATGTTCTGATATAACCTCTTGACCCCCCCAAGTCATGCAATCCAATTAATTGAGTAAACATAAAATTGTTATTGACGTTTCAATTATCCAGCAAAAAAATTACTTTGCATGTGCAATATTAAATGGAAATATTTAACAAAGTAGCTATTTTCATGTCATATGACTCGTATAATTTTTATTTTATGCTGTATAAATTTACAAATTTGAATTGAATCCGCATCAGTTGAAACTGTGCTTTTTTTTCGATTACTACTACTCGTTATTATCATCAAGATGGCAACAACACCCAGCACGATTGTGGTCTTTACCCAGGACCCAATACACTTTCCAGCAAAGGTTGCTTTAGTGGTGATGAAGCAATTATTTCAGTAAGTATTCTTTACATTTCTTATAATTTTATTTTTGTGACTGGTTTTTTATTTGAATTAATTTCAGTGTTGCTTTTTTTTTAATTTCTCGCTTCTCGTTATTTCCAATAATTTCTCTCTCTCTCTCTGTCTACAACTTTAACAAGTTTGATTTACAAAAATGTTTTCATTTTCAGATATGGTGTAAAGGAAATGTTTATACGGGGAGAAAAAATATTTATATCATTAACTTATTCTCCTCGATCGATTACTTTGAAGAAAAAGTTTGGTAATTTACCAGTCAAATATATGAGGACGAAACTGGAAAAGGAAGGGGATTTCAAGATTTTGGAAAGCGTCGTTAGAAAATATAAATTTAATCTCCTCGATGACCAGTTGGAGGATGTGGATAGAGTTCCAATAGAAGCACCAGGTTATAGTGGTAAAAAACGGAAACTGTATTTAGAAGCACCGACAATTCAAAATTCTACCAGGGATGATGATTATTATTATGAAGGTGTATCTGCTGCTGCTACTACTACTACTACTACTACTACTACTACTTCTCTTCCTCCGCCTCCGCCTCCAGCAAGCATAAACGATAATGAAATATCTGATTTATTGTCACAGGCACTTGAATAAATCAAACTTTTTTTTTTACACAATTTGTTTTTTTCTTTTTAAATCTTTTTCTCACATTTATTATCATTATTAATACCCTTCTAAATCACCATTGTAACAATGTAGGTATATTAAAAAACAATTTAATTGTAAAACCTGGTTTATTTTTATTTAACATTCACAATACTCTAAACATATATAAAACAAGTCTTTTCTCTATTGGAAAGTTCTATAAAGTTTTGTGTGAAATCATAAGAAGTAAATTCTAAATTATGAAAAGTAATGTATGTGCTATTTCCAAGTAATGTTTCTAAACTATATCTACCACAATACATTACAGAATTTTTTCTCGGTGCAATAGGATAATAATACATATCATGACCAACTACAAATCCAATGGTTTGATTGTTTAAATTTCTTATTGCTGTATTAACGGTAAATTCCTTCCATCCGTTTTCTTGAATAGCGGGGAAATAGAATGCAGGATACTCCATCAAAACCAGATTGTTTTCAGATTTCTCAAACAAATAAAAGGTTCCATCTTCTATTGAAATAGAATAATTTTCAACTTTTACAGCATCTCGTAAATAAATTGGATTATCGATAGTCACATTTAATTTAATTGGAAAATTATAATTCCCAATATTCATATCCTCTTGTATGTACAGCATTCTACAAACACTGCAATTTATTGCATACAAAACTAAAATGAGTAGTAAAAACATTCTTTTTTCTTTAACTTTAGAGTTGTTGATGTTGTTGTTTGCCAAACATATACATGAGCAGAAACAAAGAAACATATCACTTTTATACATTTTTAAATCTCCCCCCCTCTTAAAACTAAAAAATAAAACAACACATTTTTTAACTACTTTTTATTCATAATATTATTTCTGTCATACCATATACTTAATATAATAGCATTTTCATAAGCACAAGCTAGATCGTTAAAAAGATGATTTTTACAATGGTAATGGTAGGTTCTAATATCTCTCCAATCACTAGACAACCATCCATAAATTTGTTTCCTCAAGATTTTAAAACTTGGACAATTGAGTTCCTCCACATTAATTATATGGTTGTTGGAAATGAATTTACTTAAAACATTTTTTTTTGCTCAGTCCTTTAACAATTACATATTCTTCACGGACAATGTTTTTTATAAAGTCACTTAGATCTTCTAAATGCAGATCGGAATCCAGTCCAAATCCATTATCCCAACTTAGTCCATGTACGTGTCTAGTTTTCCAATCAACGCATTTTCGAAATCCATCATCAAAGAAGGCGATACATGGTAGTCGTACAAATTTATGAGCCATACAACCATTTTGCATATTTAAAATAGCTATTTCTCTAATATAAAAATCACTATTCTTATATTGAAATCCATAAAAGTCGATCACAAACATTTTTTTTTGTTTAAGCGATTCTAACAACACTAGTTAGAGGATTATACTTCACTAAACGATCGTGTAGTAGTAAGCAGTAAGCTGATGTGTTGGCAGGAATATTCTTATTCGTCTCGAATTCAATTCTTATATCCACTGCCCCTCCTTTTATTACATCATCATTTTGTCGACTGCAATCGATAACAACTAGAGGAGCTAGTTGTAGGTAATTTTCTGGTGACAAACAAGGTTCACCTTGATTTTTATAATAATACGATTGCTGGAACTGTGTGTACATTTCATATAAAATGGACCATTGTTTGTTGTCAAAGTTGAGGTTTAAGTTATCATAAGGATAAGTTTCAGAATTGAGATAAAGTTTAATGTTCGTTAAATTACAATGATCAAACTGACTCATAAATCTTGCTGGTATATTTTTCCTATTGGTTTGAAATCCGAAAATAATATATCGAGGTTTTTCCAATTGCGCACTGGTTTTTACTGCCCATGAATGTCTCATTGTTTCTTGCAATAGGGGATATTCTTGTAATTCCCAACATCTGAAAGGTATGTCAAGGTCTCTGCCGCTGTCGACACATTTTAATATTTTCAGTTTTTCCGTATCAGATACAGATACATGGGGAACCTTCCATAATATTTTTTGTAATGCTATTTTAGGGGTTTCATCGGGTTTGTTTGTGTGAATAGCATTCACATCTGAAGTGCTCCTAATTAATATCAATTCTTGTCGTGTATTAACTATAATTTTGTTGAAATCCTCAGCAAATCCAAGAAACATTTTTAAAGGTACACATACACAAAAATTTCCATTCTGGTCTACTAGTTTTGGATTCGCCAAGTGGGACCATCCAGAATTATTAAGTTTCAAAGATTCATTTTCGGTGTAGGACACGTATCCCTTCATTAGAGCAGTTACACCTGGATTTCGAACACGATCCACAACAGTTCCACCTAATTCGTACCGAATTTCATCAAATAGAAAGAGAATGCCACAGTTAATAAAACTTAAAGTTGTACTGGCTTTTCCGGTTTGATCCAATAGTTTTCCCTCAATGTACAGAAAACTTTGTGACGGTAAAGTGTAAACATCCTGAGTTTGGATGGGTATTCTTATTTCATCGTTGTTATTATAACTTGTTGATGCATAAGGTTGATGGGTATGATATTCCAATTTGGTAATGGAAGTATCACCTGCTCTTGAATATTTAACATATCAAAACTCATATTGTTCTTCGTTTCTATAGCGACAGTTGCACCTTACAAATATGATAAGCTTTCTTATATTTACACTAAGCCTCAACTTGAAACTGTACCAAAAATTTCTAAATAATTTACTAATGTTTTTTTAAGCTAAATCCCAATAGTCGTAAAAATTTTTTGTTGCGCGGTATTAATCGTTTCACTTGTCGTCTCATACTAAACTGTCTTCTTCGTGCATCAGTTATTATTGTATTCTGAGGAGTAGGAGCCATGAAAACGGTGGGCAACGAATTATCCATATATCTAAACACCATCTTGTTACACAACTTCTTTCAAATGCAATCTTACCGTGATCAACTCTTGTTTAAAATTGATTAGATTACCATCTTGGTCGGAGATTTTAAGTACTATTTCATCAATGTATTGTGTGTTAATTGGTAAATAAATAACATTTGAAGGATTTTCAATCAGCTTATAAGCTGGTGCAACGTTCGGATAAAACATGTGTAAGATGTGTACGAGGTTTTCATTGTTGAAGGAATTTGTTACTAAATTACACTCCACACAAATTGAATTCACCTTGAAAATGTCTATTGGAAAATCTGATGTATGTTTAATATCAGCCTGAAGTATGCGAGGTTTAAACCCTAATAACGTTCCTATGCTGCTATTTTTCGTAAAGTCAACACTTTTATTACACTTTAGTTCACACTTTAATGTATTATTGTTGGCCTTCAAGGTTAAAACTGTAGGTTCCGCCTCTTCTTTATCTGTTATATGATTCATTATATATTTTTCAATATCCTCTATTTCATAGGACCCTTCAGGTATAACCACTTCACTATTTTCATCATAATGGAATATATTATTAGAATTATCTACATTCGGAATTGAATTGTAACTAACAAAATCGATAAGACCCAAAACATAATCACTTTTAGGTAAAATTATAGGTGGATGAATTCGTGTTGAAAGTGTTGAAGTCCTCCCCGATATTGTAAACGTATATGACATGTTGACTTGTTAAAGGTTATAATTAAATAAATACATATTTCAAGGGTTCAACTATTTATTGAATAAAAATAATAAGCTTAAATGACCACACTTATAACTATTATAGGTTTGATATACCTTGTGATTATATAATACATGACATTGACCATTTGAATTAAAATATTTTATTGCTTCTGCAGGAGGCCGTAGATTTCCAAAACTGTCAAAATAAATTATGCGATCTTTATATTTCTTATATGCAGTCCAGTGTGTACCCGGTCCATCAATATTGTCCAAGTTGATTACTCCTGTTTCATATACATGTATTTTTCGAGGTAAATTATTTCTCATCACCTCTCATCACACCTCTAAAATTTGGAATGTTTAATGATTTAGCAAATTTAGCGATATCAATATTTGTTAAGGGTCGATGAGGAAGTGTTAGGGGAAGTTCTTTGAAATTCGACGTGGTGCTAAAAAAAGACCCAAACCACTTTTATAAGGTTTCAAGTGGACACCTTTACCCATAGCTATAGATTCCATTGTCTTATTGTGACGTTGAGATTCGTCCAATTGTTGTTTGGCTTGTCGAGCATCATTTACAGCTTTTGCTATGCCAGCAGCACCGCCACTTAAAGCGCCTAATGCACTAAGTCCAGCAAATATTGGTATTAATGGTAATATTCCTCCCTTTTTCGGTACGTTTACGATGCGAGGAGAAGGTGTGATCTTTTTTTTAATCTTTTTTGCTGCCTTCATAGCTACTTGAATTGCTCCTGCAATAGTTTTAGGTTTATGATGACTTATACTTTTTCCAATTCGCTTAATTGCTTCTTTTAAATGTACACTATTTCCTTTTCCCTTTTTGATACATTTTCTTTTCTTACACTTTGTTTTCCTTTTGGCTCTACACATTTTTTTTTTTTTTAGATATTTACTGTTTAACGTCTTTTTTAAACTGAAGTTATTACTAGTAATTATTGCTATTTAAATAATTTTCGGTTTTTTGGTTATTGGTTCTATTTGTAAATTATCTTTACTATCATTGACATATTTACGTTTTCTGTGTAACGGTAGGGGCTCATAATGAGCTAATTTTGATATTTTTTCAGCAAAACTATCTTCACCATTATTGGTATGTTTTCGTTTCCGGTGGAGCGGTAGAGGATTATAATGATTTAATTTTGATATTTTTTCAATGGGACCCACCACATCACCATCCAAATCACCGTTAATGTCATTTAATTTTCTCTTCCTCAAAGGTCTAGTATCCAACAGTTTACGCATTTTTTTTAAAGGATCATCACCACCGCCTTCTTCTTCAATACCTAATTTTCTTTTCCTGTTAGATCTAGTATCTTTTAATTTATGTACTTTTTTTAAAGGACCATCATCATCTTCAATATTTAATTTTCTCTTTCTAAAAGATCCTATTTTACGTAATTTATTTAAAGGTTCTACACCAACAAAATCTAGTTTTCTTTTTTTCCCCTTCATTATCATCATTGACATTATTTTTTTTGCAGTTTTATTCAAATTTTTTTTCCTTCTCACCACATTTATATTTGTTTTACGCGCTTTTTTTACAGCAGCATTATTTTCCACATCTAATTTTCTTTTTCTGAACAATTTAATGCTTTTATTATTCTTATTATCATTATGCTTGTAATTAGATTCTATCTTGTTATGAGGTTGTTGTTGTTGTTGTGTATTAAAATGTGAAATTGTATCCAAATTTGCAATTCTACTATTGGTCACATATGTATTTCTTTTTAGTATTTTTTTTGTTTTCCTTCGCTTGCTTTTTGTTTGCTGAAATTGTTCTAAACACATGTTAATATTTTCTAAAGATTTCTCAGTTGATTTCTTAACTTTTTCCATTGATTTTACACAATTGCTCATAATGTTTTCTTTATTATCAAATCCCATACCAAGTTTTACTTTAGCTTTCATAGCCCCAGCAACTCCTAATGCTGCCAGTTTTTCCTTCCAAGATGCATCTTTTGCTTTAAATCTCGCCCAGGCATTTTTCCCTAAAGTTTTATCAGCAGCATGACGACTTTCAAGATCCGTATTTTTGGCATAAATTATATCATGTTCTTTGCATGCATCATCTAATCCGTTTATACCCTTATCACCTCGAGCTAACCTCTTTTCCAATTTCGTACCTACATGGAAAATAATAGGAAAATTAATAGATTTTTTTGAATTTTTAAAATCAAATTAAAAAATAAGAATTACCAGGACCGCAAAAGTTTTATGATGGGATATGAAGTTCAAAGGGTAATTTATTTATTGCTGAATTTATGAGACCCCTGCCAGATTTAACGTTACCCACATAGTATTTCATTTTAAATGAATATATATAATTTATGTCATCAATTTTATACTTATTTTTCACATGGCATTTGTTGTGATAATACAAATTGAGAAACTATGACAATGAAAAGAATACATAAAAATGAACTGAAGATAGACAGGCAAAAAGTTAAGTTACAAGTCAACAACCATGATTTACTGTTTCGAAAAAACCAACAAACAAAACATAGCGTTTTATTGCCAAACACAGTAAGATGCATAATTACTGGCCCATCAAATTGTGGTAAAACCAATGTAATCATCACCTTATTAGAACATGAAAATGGACTAAAATTCGAAAACGTATATGTCTATTCAAAATCTCTGAATCAAGATAAATATGTGTACCTAAGAGATATATTATTAGGTCCTATAAAAGGTATAAGTTGTTTTCATTATGATAACAGTGAAGACATTCTGGAACCATCAAAAGCTAATCAAAATTCTGTGTTTATATTTGATGATGTTGCCTGTTCCAAACAAAATATAATTAGAGAATATTTCTGTATGGGAAGACATAATTCCGTCGACTGTTTTTATTTGCATCAATCCTATGCAAAAATTTCAAAGCATTTGATAAGAGACAATGCTAATGCACTAATTGTTTTCAAAGTAGATGACTTAAATTTGAAACATATTTATATGGATCATGTGAGTGCAGATATGACTTTTCCAAAATTTAAATATATTTGCTCGCTATGCTGGAAGCACCCCTATGGATTTTTGTCTATCTTCAAGGATTTTGATGTTAACAAAGGAGGATATAGGATTGGATTTCATGACTTTATAAATCCTGACACCATTTCCGATAAAATGATAAATTCTATAGAAAATAAATCAGTTTAGAAGCTAGAACAGATCCGTTAAAACCTGTTCAAAAAAAACCAGTTTAAAAAAAAAAACCTGTTCAGAAAGCAGTTCAGGAAACCTGTTCAAGAAACAAAGTGTCATGGATAAGGAAAAATTAAAAAAAGAACTTGTAGCTAAACGCAATATTATCAGACAAAAGCTGGAATTATTAAAATTAAATAAACTACATCAAGACAGTGTATTTTTCCCTATAACAAAACATCTACGAAATATTGAAAGTAAACTAGAAACAAAAGATCGACGTTTAAGAAAAACAAAAGATGAGGATGTGGAAAAAGAGGAAGAGGAAGGAGAAGAAAAGCAAGAAAAGAAAGAAAAAAACATTCCTAAAACTAAAAAATTAAATGATGAGTATAAAATGGATTATGATATAATACCTAGTACATCTACACCAAAAGCCTCTACATCTAAAAGAAATGTTCCAAATTTACCACGAGGTAATTTAAAACGAAAAATGATTGAACATTTTGATTCTGAAAATGAGGAAGATAGCAGTAGTAGTGAGCCTTTAATTAGGAATAGGCAAGAACAAATGTTTCAAGAATCATTTACAGATTATTTAAATCAATATGATGAATTACCTAGAAAATACATAAGTGAGATGATTACTACAACTGACAACGATGAATTCGATCATAAATATGGTGTTAGACATAATCCAACCCTGGAAAAGTTTTATATAGGCGATTCACAATTAAAAATAGATGGTTCTGATATTATAGTTAAAAATAAAAAATACAACGGCACCGAAGGTTTATATGAATTACTATTTAAAAAACATCCAAAAAATTTCTCTGATAATGATAAGATAATGTATAAAGAAATTATTCTCGAAACAAATGCTCACAGACGTCACTATCAATCCTCGAAACAAGTTGATGGCAGCAAGTTGGCTAAATATAAAAAAATTATAGCTCCGATGGTGACAACTGGTTATGGGATGTTAATGGAATCAACAGAAAATAAAATAGACTACGTACATTGGGATGACCCCAACGAGTTAGTAGAGAGATTACGTTTATTGCTTGCTTCTCAAGAGGCTGGACATACTGGACATTTAAATGAATTAATTCTATAATAGAAGAACTACGTGAAGCAAATATTATTGAATAAATGATGCCACCCAGAACTAAATTAGTAACTGATATTAAAAAACAAGTTGTTGAAGAACTACACAAACCTGCTAGAATTAACTTTAAACGGCGAAGAGTTATAATAAAATCTTTAACAGATTTATACCAGGCCGATCTTGTGGAAATTCAACAATTTTCAAAAGAAAATAAAGGATATAGATATATATTGGTTGTAATTAATTGTTTTTCAAAATTTGTTTGGGCCTTTCCTTTAAAAACAAAAACTGGACAAGAAGTAAGTAAGGCAATGGAGAACGTTTTCAGAACAGAAACAATTAAAAATCTGCAAACTGATAACGGGACTGAATATTACAACAAATACTTTAAACAACTAGTGAAAAAGTATAATATAAACCATTATAGTACATTTAGTGAAAAGAAGGCTTCTATTGTGGAAAGAGTTGAAAAATTATATGTGGAAGGAATTTAATATTAACGGTCATTATAGATGGATAGAATTGCTACCTAAAATAGTTGAAAAATATAATAATACGAAACATCGAACAATTAAAATGAAACCAATAGATGTGTCAAAAAAGAATGAAAAAAGACTCTTAGAAACAGTATACAATCATATAAAGATTGCACCTAACAAAGTGAAATTTCAAGTTGGAGATCACGTTCGAATATCAAAAGTGCGAGGAGTATTCGATAAAAAATATATGGCTAATTGGACAACTGAGATTTTTATTATTAAAAAAGTACAATTAACTAATCCAGTAACATATCTGTTACAAGATATCAATAAACAGGACATTCAAGGAGGATTCTATCAAGAACAGTTACAAAAGGTCAAACACTCAGATGCGTACCTGGTTGAAAAAATTTTAAAACGGAGAAAAAACAAAGTCTTTGTTAAATGGCTAGGATTAAACAACAAACATAATAGTTGGATTTCTAAGAATAATGTGCTATAAAAGGAAAAGGAACAATTAAAACAGCTTAATAACCCTAAGATGCCCGTTCCGGTGAAATATAAATGTATAAGATGTAAAGGAGATACCAATTCTCCAAATACAATATGTTTTCCATGTTCAGTTCAGCAGTTTTTTCAAGAGGAAGATAAAGCTAAACATATACCTAGTAATTATTTTAAATGAATAACATAAAATTATGTAAATCATTCCAGTTTTTAATCAATAAATTATTTGGTTTCTGCTGCTGCACACACAGTTTAACGTGCAACTCTAGACAGTAAACAAGTGGAACAAAAAAAAAACTCCAACAAGATGTCGATGAATGAGACAGAATTCAAAAAACATATAAAACTTGCCAGAGAAAAAATTAGTAGTGAGATAAACCCAGGGAAATCAACACCACCACCACCAGCTACTCTCTCACCTGAGTCATCAGGATCAGACTCACCTACATCTCAGGAAATGACAGCAGCAGCAAAGAAACGAAAAAGAATTACACCAACAACAATAAGACCAAAAACATCCACAAAAAATAAAAAGAAATCTACACCATTTGAAATTTTACACGGCAAAACACCTCTGGAAAAGGCAGAACTGTTATTTGCAATATTAGAAAATATTCTAGATAAATACCTAATTGAATGTTAATGTAGTTGTCTGTCGCTGTGCTTTGTTTTATTATTACCTAACATTTTATAAAAATAAATTTGAAATACATTACATTATTTAAACAAATCGTTTTGTTTTCTTCTTTGGCCCACTGTATAAACTAATTTTAATATTTTAACTCATAATTAAACATTAGGCGACCTCAAGGGTCAACTAATCTTGTTTATTCCATAATTAATGTGATAAAGATATAATATGACCCCAGGGGTCAACTAATCTCTTCTATTTTTGATTCTCGCAAATATCCAAGTTAAAATATACATGAGGCGAGGCCGGCTCGGCTCGCTCTCACTCTAACATATTCTTTTACCCTCCACACCCTCTGGTCATTGACCAACACTTCTTCTACTACCACCCTACGCTCTTCTACACTTCTTCGACCACTACCCTCTGGTCATTGACCTACTTTCTGCAAGAACTCCACCCTTCTACGCTGCCGTCCAGACTCGGATGGACAGGTTACCAAAGTGATCCAGAACCCCAGTAGCTATACTACTGCCATGCCTTTTCCTGCACGTTCACACGATAATAATCTTTTGAGGTTATATCGTACAAACATGTCTGAGCTTCTATAAGTTGCACGAATTCTATATTAAAATCTTGATCGTCACGCATGTTTACATTATTTAATAATGTACAATGAGTAAATACATGAAATAAATAAAAATTTTGCACAGTGGCTTCACTGCCGCCTCTTGAAAATAGAGCAGGTTTTATTTTAGAACACGCATGCAGTGATACGACGCCTCGTGTTGTAAGTCACCTCTTGCGTGTCACCGTCTCACTGCTTTGGTGGGCGTTTCTGTATTTAAAAACAAAGAACACTGCACGTGACTGCACCTCATATGCATCTCATGCCTACTCACTTCAGGCACACATCTAAGTCACCTCTTTGGTGGGCGCTCTGCCTTACGCCGCCTCTGTCCGAAATAATACGAATTGCTATAGATAAAGTCAAAAAATGATAATAATTATCTTGAGGTAATACATCTTTTAATACTATAGGACCTGTATAGAGCAAAAATTGTCTCATTTCAGATGCCTTCCAATGATCAATATCCAAAATCCGCCTAGGCTTTCTTGCAAACTCTTCAGGTATGCATGAACGAAGTGAAATTAAATGTGATGATACTTTTTCTAAATGATCAGCTCTTAAACGTACATCTTTTTCTCCATTACCCAAAATTGACAAAGGGCGTTTAACTCCAAGATATACAACATGCATAGGATCAAGAACTATTTGAGATACTAAATCAATATTAAGATTTTCGAAATAAGACTTAAATTTATGATGTTCTGGTTGTAACCTATTTCTAAAAGATTCATCTGTACGTAAAATGTTATTAAGTTACAGAAATGTCATACGATTGTCTATAAATTCACCTTCTTGTTGATATTTAGGACAAGCAAAATAAGCATTATGTCCTTTAACACCTGTGACAAAAGCACGTGCTGGGGAATCACAAAAAAGTGCATTAAATGCTACAGTAAAGTGTTTGTTATCAAATTCAAATCCATCTGAACTTAGTTGTTTAAATTCATCGACAAAAGGTTTTATGAACTGATCACTGCAAACAGGTTTATTTATACCATGAAAAAGACTTATTACAAATGGTTTACTGTTGTTCTGATTTGCTATTGAACCTAATATTGGCCAAAACTGACTTGAACTTTTTGTTAACGGAAGTCCGTCAATATTGATATTCAATTTTATATTACTTGGCACACCACCATCCTTCTTTGCAATTAGTTTTAAATTTTCCAATAACCCAAAATCAACAAATTTTCCTCCGTTGAGATCTAAAATATTACTTTTTGTATTTCTTGGTGTTTGCATTATTGTTCTTCATCAGATGGCAAATCAGAGAAGCTTTCAGTACCTCTTAAAATTTTTAGCAAGGAATTCAAAGCAGACTGCGATATATTAAAATGAACTACCCAATTAGCTAAGTCATTTTTAAAGTTTTCTAAGTCGGATGTTATTTTTGTATCATTACTACTGCCAATTAGCTTGGGAGACTGATCCATTAAATTGAAGTCCGTATCAGGAAGTATTTTGTGGTAAAAGAATTATGAAGCCTTATCCATTTAGAGGCCTTTCCGTTGAGAAAAGAATTTTCAATTATAGATTGTCAAGAGTAAGAAGAGTAGTGGAAAACACTTTTAGTATTTTAAGTAACCGGTTTAGAATTCTTCAAGGGACAATTAATCTTGGTCCAGAAAAAGCAGAAATAATCGCTTTGACATGCTGTATATTTCTCAATTTTTTGACGACAAGGAACAAAAGATATTGTGAAATAGATGATAAAGTTTGTAATATGCGAATGATACCTCTCGAAGGTAGTTCTAGATCGACCAATGAAGCAATAACAATAAGAAATAGATTTTGTGAGTACTTTAATACAGTGGGAAAAGTTAATTGACAAAATAAAATGTTATTATAATATTTTGATTTTTTTATTAATGAATCGCACAGTCACTATTAAAGGAATTGAGTTTCTATAATAATAAATAAAAATATGCAAAAGGAACTTACAAGTAATAAAATGAACAATGAAATTTAAAATTTTATTTCTTTAATGATTCGTACAAAAATTTATGTATTTCAAATTGAGTATCTTCCTTGATCCTTTCATCTTTTATTTTTTTAAGTTGTGCAGCTACAAATTCTCCGAGCATATCTTCAGCAGTTTTCTCTTGATAGGTTTAGGATGTAATGCATCAGCCATGTTGTTAAGCCTTCGGGAAACATTTTTGAGAATGGAAATTTCCTCATCTACGTGTTTCCTTTTTTTAGACCTACCAGCTGCTGCTGGTGTAGATGTTCTTGATTCTATAAAAGACTCGTTTATCTCAAATGCCGATGAAGGTCTTGAATCGACTGATTCTGATACTTTTTTTGATCTTTCTAAACCATTTTCAGTAATTTCATATTCTTCATAATACTGAAAGAAAACTTGTACGTATGTTATTTAATTTTATCAACATTATTCTAAGTTTACTTCACTGTTATAATATGTGGTAATTATTTACAGCAGCGTAAAGCTCTTAAAATCTTTTAAAAAATCTGATTTCGGCGCTTGCATGTAGTTTTCGAAAAAAAAATTCAAAATTGTAACCTCTATATATACACCATGTTAGGTTGAAATTACAATATAAGACCTCTGCCTTCATCATTTCATGACGTCACACTGTTCTCAAAATATATAGGGGTTATATTGCACCTTCAACCTAGTGTAATGTATACCTACATAGAGGTTACAACTTTGAATTTTTTTATAAACTACATATTCGTGATCAGGACCCTCGAAAATAGGAGCGTAGAAATTTTTTTGTTAAGATTGGAGATTTTTACGCTGTTGTAAATTATTACCTGATATGTATATCAAGAATTACCATCATCTACTCGTTTTTCAGTTTCATTTTCTACACTGTAATTAGATTTTGATTGTCTGATATTAAGCTGATCATTAAGAAATTCCATTTTTTTATAATACCACAATCCTGGTTTGTAAACCTAGAATATAGAGAGAAGTATAAGAATTATACTAAAACGTAATTGTTTTAAATGAAGAATATGTTTTATGAAATCCTCAAACACCACGATTTAAGATTTATTGGATCGTTTCTCTGATTCGTACCTAAATGTAGCAATGGCAAGATTAATATTATACAAAGTTCACAAAATCGAAAAATGTTCACTTTTTCTGTTTAAAACAAATAATTTATCAACTGTAAAACCTACCTCACCGTCCCCTATTCCACTACGCATGGATTCCAGTACATTCTCCTTTCACTTGCATATGTTGTTCGAAGTCCCTGATTTTTTTTGAATATCTGCTTCAGTTGTCATTGGCCGCAGATTTTTTAATCCTTCTCCAATTTGTTGCAATGCCAAATTTCTAAGATATTTATTGTGACAATCCTTGTGTTTCACAATATACAAGCATTGATAATTTTTATATAAATCAATAAGTAACGAAATTTGTTCGTACATCCAAGACATGCCAATGCTTTCCAGTCCAATCTTCAAAAAACGGCATCTCTGTATTTAACTTATGTAGCAGGATACAATCCACATTTAATAAACTAAATTTTATGTTTGTGACACACATCATACAAGAAAGATATGACATTGTACCTTGACACTAATGAGTGTCAAGTTTGGTTAAGTTAAAGAAGACGACGTAGGCGCCGTTGATAGTTGGGTATATATTGGATACAAATAGGACATGTCCTATTTTTCACACAATTTTTCACTCCAAGACAATTTTCGAGAAAATTTGCTGTATGAGACTGTACAATTTAAATTGCACAAGAAATCTTGTACAAGAAATTGGATAATGTAAAACGGCTTTTATACATTTAACACATTTTAGAGTAAGAAATCCGAAAACGAAGCGTCGCGGGACGCGGGAACAAAAACCCCATTGTGCATAGATGTTATTGACATTTGACTTCTCGAACCAACGGTAGAGGTTTGTAGTAGAGCGGGTTTACCCAGCTCAGTTTAAAAATATTTAAATTTAGGACCAGATTAATGAAATTTAAACATACTCATTTTAACAAAAACAAAAAGTAAACCATTCATTGAATGCTTAAAAATCTACTTAAGATAACATATAGTAACTATAATAGTAAAACCAAGATAACTATATAGTCTAATTAGTACCACCAAAAACCGATTGATAACACTTTTTTTAAAAGTTGCAATTACTTTTAAAACCTAAAATATCTGATTGAATATTATTTCGATGGTCAATAAAAAAATTAGGTAATTTTGTCATTTAACTTAGGTACCTATACCTACCTACCAACAATGAGTTGCTTTGAATGTGGAAACTGGGGTAGGTATGTTGCTGCCTGATATATTCTTCTCCAATATTTAACAACAAAATTATTACATCTCCATTAGGAATCACTGTTCACACTCTTTGAATATGGAATCTGGTACATCACAGAATGATATGTATCTGCATATATATTGTCACGGAATTTGCCCCACTCACACCCAAATCGACGACTGCGGTACCGCGAATTACTAAGATTGCCCCGATCGCCCCTACACGATTCTGTTAAACAAACAAAAAGCCGTGGATCGAGACGGGACTAGAAAATTTGAGAAACGACGAGAAGCGTTCGAGAGATGCTAGAAAATAGATCTAGAGATGCTAGAATATACCTGGAATATTCGTTGGGTCTATAAAAGAAAAATAAACGGCCGATTAAGTTAGTCTTGTATAAGTCTTGTATTACAGTCTGAATTGAAGTGTTTAGTTGGAGATATCAAAGTGATTTAGCTAGCGATTAATTAAATAAGTGTTTAGTTGACTTCTAATTAGTGTTCAGTAGTGTACTGAGTATAGTAAATAAAGAAGTAATTAATTAACGGATTGTTTTTCTGGAAGTAGAAAATTCAGATTAGGAAATCCGTGACAATTTGGTGTCACAAAGTAGGATTTAGCTGGAAGTTTGAAGAACTTTCTGGAACCCTGTGCGTAAGTGGGTTTAAGTGGAAGTTGGAAGAACTTTCTGGAACCCTGTGCGTGGGTGGAATAAAGACCCAAGTGTGACATATCACCGCACTCGTTGTGACTTGAGGAAGTGAACGGTGGTATTCGCGAAGGACAATCTCGAACATTCTAGAACTTTGTACGCGAGTGAGACAAAGACCCAAGTGTGACATATCACCGCACTCGTCGTGACTTAAGGAAGTGAACGGTGCTATTTGCGAAGGACATTCTCGAACATTCTAGAACTTTGTACGCGAGTGAGACAAAGACCCAAGTGTGACATATCACCGCACTCGTCGTGACTTAAGGAAGTGAACGGTGCTATTTGCGAAGGACATTCTCGAACATTCTAGAACTTTGTACGCGAGTGACACAAAGACCCAAGTGTGACATATCACCGCACTCGTCGTGACTTAAGGAAGTGAACGGTGCTATTTGCGAAGTGCATTCTCGAACATTCTAGAACTTTATACGGAAGTGAGACAAAGACCCAAGTGTGACATATCACCGCACTCGTCGTGACTTAAGGAAGTGAACGGTGTTATTTGCGAAGAACAATCTCGAACATTCTAGAACTTTACACCGAAGTGAGACAAATACCCAATTGTGGCATATCACTGCACTCGTTTCATGGTAAGGAAGGCAACAGTGATATCTAGAAATACATTCGTGGACATTCTAGAACTTTCAAAATAGAGTGAATGCCTGTAACTAGAAGTCAAGTCAACATGGATGCACAACTAGCAAAGCTGTTAGAAATGATGCAAACGATGCAGGAACAGGGACGGATGATGCAAGAGAAATTAGAAGAACAAGGACATAAAATGGAAGACCAAGCGAAGACGATGCAAAAGAAATTAGAAGAACAGGGACAGGCGATGCAAGAAAAATTTGAAGAACAAGGGCATAAAATAGAAGATCAGTCTCAAACGATGCAGGAGAAATTAGAAGAACAGGGACAGACGATGCAAAAGAAATTAGAAGAACAGGGGTATAAAATGAAAGATCAGATACAGGCAATACAACAGGAAATGAGAGATCAGACAAAAGAAATGCAGACAAAGTTAGAAAAATTGGAGAATACACTAGAAGAAAAACTAGAGGAGCAGTCATATAAAGTGGAAAAACAAGTAGAAGAGAAACTGTTAGAACAAAGAAAAGAATTGAACGAAGAACTGTTAGCACAAAAAAAGGAAATAGACGAAGAAATAAACCTGGTTAGAGAAACCTGCAAAGAGCTTCGACATAAATTAGACAAGGTAACAAAAGAGGGCGTGATCAAATCAGAAGGACCTTTTATCCGAACTCAGAAAACGAAACCCCCTGAATTCGACGGCAAGGTCTCCTGGAACGTCTATCTGCGTCAGTTTGAAGCAGCAGCTGCGGCAAACGAGTGGTCTGATTGTGAAAAGGCTACTGCTCTAATAGTTGCTCTACGAGGGGAAGCTCTTGACGTCTTACAAGGAGTACCTGCGGGGCAGCAGAATAATTACGACATTCTAAAACAGCATATGGAAATGAGATATGGGGATAAGCACTTGCAGCAAGTTTACCAGGCACAATTGAAAAATCGTCACCAACAGAATGGAGAGAATTTACAGCATTTTGAGACCGATGTTGCCCGACTGGTTCGATTGGCTTATCCAACAGCCCCGTCCGAATTCTTAGACCAGCTGTCCATCCAAGTTTTTACCGATGGCCTAAGAGATTGCGAAACCCAGCAGGCATTACGACTCGCCAGACCTAAAACGTTGAACGACGCTCTTTCGCATGCACTGGAATTCGAGGCAGCAAAGATGGCATCTGGTAGGCATGTTAAAGTTCGGGCCATCAGTGATAACAGCGATAGTATGGCAAATGGAGACATAATAAAAACGCTAAAGGAGATTATTGATAAATTCAGTCCATCTACTAGGACAAAGAACGAACAATCTGATAGTCGAAGGGATCGCCTTCTCAAATGCTGGAACTGTGGACAGACAGGACATCTAAAAAGACAGTGTAGGGCCCCAGTCACGGATCAGCAAAAGCGCGACTCCCAGGCGGCAGCACAGGAAAACTAGGGTCAGCCGGCTTGGCGGGGCAAAAGCCGGCTGCGTCCTCCTACCATGCCCCACGAGAAGAAGTTACGTTATCACGTCTCCAGGACTCTGGCTCCTTGCTAGTAGAAGGCATTATTTTCGGTCGTATGTTCCCTATGGTAATCGATACTGGAGCAACAAGAACTATAGTACGGCCGGATATTATTGGTGATTGGCGTATAAAGAACCCTGCCAAACGTTATGTCCTTACAACAGCCAATGGACAACAGTTGCCAGTCAAGGGGGAATGCGAGCTTGAGGTAGAATTAGGAGACGTCAAGTTCAAACACAGAGCCCTGGTAGCAGATATATCGGACAATGTCATACTCGGACTAGACTTATTACGAGCAAAGGGGGTGAACTTAGATTTAAATGCTGGCACGCTGCGGATAATGGGTGAGGAAGTAGTGCTAACGAACTCCACTGAGAATAACACTGTACGGAGACTCGTTGTTAAAGAAGATGTGGTACTACCTGCTCAGACCGAAACCTTGGTTGCCACTGTAATGGATGGGGAAATGCCTTGCAGTGTAGGAGTGGTGGAACCCAGTAATCCGGATTTGTTTAATAAATCTATAGTCACCGGCCGCACCCTGATTAAACCTGAGAAAACCACAATGGTACGGGTAGTGAACCTGAAAACCTTTCCACAGAAAATTACAAAGGGAACTGAAGTAGGAGTCTGTGAACCTGTTACCATCGTGAGAGCACTCAAGGAAATCAACGAAACGGAGAAGAAACCAAATAAGACCAGTCTACCAGAGTGTCTAAGGGACATCGTGGATAGGGCCAAGGAAAGATTAACAGAGGTGGAGGTGGAACAACTCGAAGAGCTGCTAAGTGAAAATGAAGATGTGTTTGCACTTAAACCAGGCGACTTTGGGAGAACCAATGTAGTGAAGCATCGAATCGATACTGGTTCATCGTCTCCTATAAAGCAGCCACCACGAGGACTTCCACTAACCAAGCGAGAAGAAGTTAACAAGATGTTAATTGAAATGCAAAACCAGGGCACCATAGAGCCATCTCAGAGTCCTTGGGCTTCTCCTGTAGTCCTGGTCAAGAAGAAAGACGGCTCCACCCGATTTTGTGTGGACTACAGAAAGTTAAATGACGTCACCAAGAAAGACAGTTACCCTCTACCAAGAATTGACGATACTCTGGACACCTTGGCTGGTGCGCAATGGTTTTCCACTTTGGATTTAAAGAGTGGATATTGGCAAGTCGAGGTCAGCCCAGAAGACAAGGAAAAGACAGCGTTCACTACCGGAAGTGGATTGTGGCAGTTCAATGTAATGCCATTTGGCCTATGTAATGCCCCTGCCACTTTTGAACGACTGATGGAAACTGTACTTCATGGCCTGCATTGGGAGACCTGCTTGATTTACTTGGACGACGTGGTGGTGCTGGGACGCTCTTTCCAGGAGCACCTGAAGAACGTGTCCGAAGTGTTCAAGAAGTTGAAAGCAGCGAACCTGAAATTGAACCCGAAGAAGTGCAGTCTGTTCCAAAAGGAGGTTAGATACCTAGGCCATATTATTACTTCAAATGGTGTGAAAACAGACCCGGAGAAAACAGAGTGCATAAAGAACTGGCCGGTTCCTAAAGACAAACATCAAGTTCGAAGTTTTCTCGGCCTATGCACATATTATCGACGATTCGTCCAAGGATTCTCAGACATTGCCAAGCCTCTTCATAAATTGACAGAAGACAGCATCCCGTTCGAATGGACTCTGAGATGCCAGCAAGCCTTTGAGACGCTGAAAGAGGCTCTCTGCACTACCCCGATTTTGACATACCCAATACCTGGACAACCATTTATAGTGGACACGGACGCAAGCAACATTGGAATTGGCGGAGTTCTTTCTCAAGTACAAGATGGCCAAGAGCGAGTAGTGGGCTACTTCAGCAAAGTCCTATCAAAAGCCGAAAAGAACTATTGTGTGACTCGGAAATAATTACTTGCCATCGTCAAGAGCCTAGAACACTTTCATAAATATCTGTATGGCCAAGAATTTCTCCTAAGAACGGATCACGCTTCCCTTAAATGGCTGCTACAGTTTAAAAACCCTGAAGGACAGATGGCAAGATGGCTGGAACGGCTGCAAGAATATCACTTTGTTGTTGAACATCGAGCCGGCAGGAAACATGGAAATGCAGATGCCCTTTCTAGGAGACCCTGTCCTGTCAACTGCAAACACTGCAGTAGTCTTGAAAGGAAAGAGAACATCTCATCAGTTCCTTGTAAGGTGGTAGCAGCCCAACCTGAAGACCGTTGGAGTTCAGCGGCGATTCGGGAAGACCAGCAAGCTGACTGTGACATCAAGCCTTTACTAGACTGGAAAGAAACCAACAACCGACCATCTTGGGCTGAAGTCAGTAGTAAAAGCCCAGCATTAAAGAGCTATTGGGCTCAATGGAATTCCCTGGTATTGGAAGACGGTGTCCTAAAAAGAGCATGGGAGAACAATGACGGAACGGAGGTCAAGAAACAAGTACTACTCCCGAGGTCCCGAGTTAAAGAAGTGTTGCAGGAAGTACATGGAGGTACTGGTGGTGGACATTTCGGTATCAATAGGACTCTACAAAAGATTAGGGAGCGTTTCTACTGGTTGAGCTGTAGGACAGATGTAGAAGATTGGTGCCGAAAATGTGACATATGTGCAGCAAGCAAGGGACCGAAGACCCGTTCCAGAGGCAAAATGCGCCAGTACATCGTAGGAGCGCCATTTGAGAGGATTGCCATTGATATCGCTGGCCCCTTTCCGAAAACCCAAAGTGGGAACCGATATCTGCTAGTAGCCATGGACTACTTCAGCAAATGGCCGGAAGTATACCCCCTTCCCAATCAAGAGACCACAACCGTAGCAGAAGCGCTAGTCAATAACCTGTTCTGCAGATTTAGTGTGCCCATGGAACTACATTCAGATCAGGGCAGAAATTTCGAATCAGGTGTGTTCCGAAAGGTCTGCGAGCTTATGGGAATCCGGAAAACGAAAATCCGCTTCAACGCCACACTAGAAACCAATCTGAGGATGTTTGTGAACGAGAACCAGACAGACTGGGACAAGCTCATTCCACTCTTCCTGTTAGCTTACCGCTCAGCTGTCCATGAAACTACAGGGAAGACTCCCGCAAGGATCATCTTTGGAAGAGAGCTTCGCCTTCCCGCAGATTTGGTATTTGGTCGTCCTGCGGAACAGCCCTCAGATCCAGACACTTATATCCATGATCTAGAACAAAGACTAGCAGTCGTACACGATCAAGTCAGATCTCGAATGCGACTAGAGAGCGATCGCATGAAAACTCGATACGACGTCCGGGCCAATACAGTCGGATTCCAACAAGGTGACCTGGTGTGGCTGTACAACCCCACGCGGAAGAAAGGAAAATCGCCTAAGCTACAGAACCGTTGGGAGGGCCCCTACACCGTCATTAAAAGAATCAATGATGTCGTCTACCGGATACAGAGGACTCCTAGGAGTAAGATGAAGGTCGTCCACCTGGAGCGTCTGTCCCCGTATAGAGGTGTATCCGATCGGGACGATCGGTCCTAAGGAGGGGGCAGTGTCACGGAATTTGCCCCACTCACACCCAAATCGACGACTGCGGTACCGCGAATTAATAAGATTGCCCCGATCGCCCCTACACGATTCTGTTAAACAAACAAAAAGCCGTGGATCGAGACGGGACTAGAAAATTTGAGAAACGACGAGAAGCGTTCGAGAGATGCTAGAAAATAGATCTAGAGATGCTAGAATATACCTGGAATATTCGTTGGGTCTATAAAAGAAAAATAAACGGCCGATTAAGTTAGTCTTGTATAAGTCTTGTATTACAGTCTGAATTGAAGTGTTTAGTTGGAGATATCAAAGTGATTTAGCTAGCGATTAATTAAATAAGTGTTTAGTTGACTTCTAATTAGTGTTCAGTAGTGTACTGAGTATAGTAAATAAAGAAGTAATTAATTAACGGATTGTTTTTCTGGAAGTAGAAAATTCAGATTAGGAAATCCGTGACAATATTTAACATGAATATTATTACATCTTCGTTGGATACTTCTGGGTACATACTTTAGATATGGTACGTAGTACATCACACAGTAGTACCGATAAAAACATACTTTTAACATACAAACTGTTACATATTTGTGGAATAGCAATAAGCATATACTGTAGATGTTTAAATTATTATGTTATAGCGAGGGATCACTGTATATATACACTGCAGGGGGATTATGTTATATTACCTCAATATCCACAGAGCAATGTACATACTCAGCCAGCACAGTAACGTACTGACAATGTACTTTTAAAGTGCATCTAGTACATGCGATGTCGCAACAAAAGTACTGTTTATGTTGCATAGAAGGACATACAACCACTAAATGTCCTCCCTGGTGCACCTTAAAAGTACATCTCGGTGAAGTATTGTTGTGACCTTTGTGAGACATCACTTTAAATGTTCCTGGTAATGTACTTAAGGGATGTCCGTCAAATATCGTTACTAATGTAATGCTAACATTCCATTATGAAGTACTTATTATGTACTTGCCGGACATTTAAAAGCTATACATTACATTCTAATGATACATATCAGTAATGAATTTAAGGCATATGTTTCTAATATTACTATTTATGGTAATTATTTACATTAGAGGAAACCTCCCCGATCAAAATTTTTGGAGAGGTTTTTCTAATGTAAATAATTATGATAAATAGTAATACTAGAAACATATTCCTTAAATTAATTACCGATATGTATCAACATAATATAATGTAGCTTTTATAAATAATTACACTACTTTTGTAATATTAACATTCTACTTGGACTGGGAAGTACTAAGGATATTATAATTTCTAATGTTTATGTAACTGATTTATAGGATGATTTTTGTTAATGGTAAAATAAGCAGAAATAAAAGTTAAATAAATAAAACAAACATTTTATTCAGAGAAAACTAAGTTTTAATAAATTAACAAATAATTAAAAAAATAATAATAAATCCATTTTATTTTAAGTAAGAAGAAGGTGAAGACAAAATTTAGGAACATAGGGGTAATATAATGTCTTTGGAGTCGCACTTAAGATACAAAATTTAAAATCACTTGAAATGTTTGTTGTTGTTTTCTTGAAAATTAGGAATTGAAGAGGTGATGAGTAATGGATTAATCTGATTCAAGAGGGACTGTTGTTTTTCTGATCGAAAAAGGTGATAGAGACTTGATCGTTTTTAATACCTGCTGCCGCAGTATCTTCTCCTGCGTCTTGCCGAAAGGTGTCTTATCAGTTTATACATATTTACCACTTATTGTTTGTCACTGAAAGAACAAATATTCTTTCACAAAACTTCTCACCAAAGTCAAACAAACACAAACATAAAACTGCATAAAACTATAAAATAAAAACAGCTTTTGAATCTTGGATGGCTTTGATTGAATAAAGCAATGACGCCAGGCACAAAATATAAACTGGAACTAATAGACTGTGCTAGAACGCCAGAAAATAACAAAGTTAAGGTTATGTTACGCTATGCGTCGTGAGCGCGGAAAAATTGGAAACATTAAAGGTACTTATATATAACATGAATAAGGCACGTTCAGTTAAAGTTATAAAAATACATCCTATTCATAAAACCTCAAATTTCCACATTTTATTAATCTTCCATAGATATCACACAAGTATGTAGCGAAAAAGTCACTATGGTACATTCTACATCTAGGCACTATGTATCTGAGCGGTTTATGACACCTTACAAATGAATGTATCTTTGTCACCTAAAAAGAACACCACAAAAGTGCCCAGTTACGTTACATGCTGGTTGATGGGTACATTTATATACCAAATAAGTTAAATGTACATAATAGTGGGTATGTAATTCCACATCTCTCATTGGTATATACCAATGATATCAAAATCACGACTGTGTTTAGTGGGATGTATGCTTTTGCTAAACCGGAAAGAAAAAGGAATGTTACATTAACAAAATAAAATAATGATTGTTTTTATTAATTTTTTTATTCGGATTTAGTGATATTGTGTGAAGCAACTACTTTGTATATGGAGTTAAAAGAATATATATTACAGATTTGTTTTTATGAATATATTTTTAGTTAACCAGAAATATCTAGCAAACATCAACAATCTCGATAAAAAAGTAGGTAGGTACCTTTGCCGCAATTATACGAAAATAACAAATAGTGCCTACTAAAATAAATACTTTTAATACTCAAATTTATAACTTACTTAGGTATACGTACAATTTTTAAAAATATAGGACATTTATTATTAAATTATTAGTTAATACACCCTTCTTCTTCCTCCACTTGTACAACATAAAATCAAAATTATTTTATTACTCATGCTTAATTTATTTTATCGATGTAAAACAATAACTAATTAAAATTTTCCTTACAAATTGTTATTATCAGAATGTAATTAAATATTTGAATAAATGAGTAAATATCCCATATAATTCGGTCCGTCATTTTGGTTTTTGTCCGCACTACCTCTATCTCTGTCGCACACATTTGTGCATCAACGGTTTGTATGGCTGGGCACAGACGAACATATATGAATTAAAACATCAACGTGCGTTCATGTAACTCGCGCATCAGCATGACTGTCTATTGGTCACAAACGTTGATTCATGTTTTAACACATCAGTTCGCAGTAAACAACATACACGGTCGCACAATCTTCGTAAAACAATGGCGGAAGAATTGCATTGGATTGCAGTGGCGTGCGCAAAAAACAAGAAAAAACAGAAAAGTCTAGTAAATGGTCTGCAACAAATTGCATTAAAGGATAGTACCATAATGTCGGTACATAATATATGTCGTCTGCTCCAGCACCATATCTTTTCGAGTCGTTAACTTTTTTTAAATCTCTGAATCCACCACGCAAACTGTTAAGTTTTTGTTTGACAGTATTTTTGGTAGCTTCAGGTGGTACAACTTTTCAAGTAAAATCTAATAAGCTGTATTTTCCTTATTTTAAATAATTATAACTACCTTCTACGTCACTGAAGAACACCGTGACAATAACGTTGTTATTTGACACACACAGTCGAACATCAACTTACAGTCAACAGCGCACGGACATGTTTTCTGGAAAACCAGGTTGATAAGTACGACGCACTTCTTCAGCGCACAATCATGTACGTAACGTTATTAAGTCTGTTCGCCGTTTTTTTACTCTGCAATGTTTAGTTAATGAAACAATTTTGTTCAAAATTTACGTTTTCTTCACATGACAATGTTCTAATTTGTAAATCAAACAAAATGCAAGTAGCTGCAAATTCTCGATGGTTAGAGATGTACCCTTGTATAATATATAAGTATAAAATTGTAATTCACTTTTCATATGGCAAAAATCTTCTTGGACCCTCTTTCTAATGTTTGCCATTTTCAATTTGAGTTACTGTAAATCTGTATTTATGTAAATTTATTGCTTCTTTTATAAGTTCCCACATACTTTTCATCGTTTTAACTTTTCCAATTTCAACTAGACGTTTATTTGTGGGATACAGGTCTATTAAAAGATTTGTGGCTGCATCGGTCCATGTACACACATTATCCAAATCATCTGGTGTATTGTTTACTTCTTTACATTTATCTTCATCACATGATTCATTAAAAATGAGTTGAATTTCTTCGTCACCCGTATCTGTAACTTGGTTGTTGAGAGTTTCAGAAACTGTTATTGGTACTCGTAGTATGTCATCGGTATTATCTAAAAAACAATGTCGAATTGAGTAATGTGAACCTGCAAAAAATATTTTACAAAATATACCTACTTATTTGAAACAAGTAACACTGTTTATCGTCCACAACCATTTCTCCATTACCGTTAATTATAACTTTTGCAAATTTCATTTTTATTCTATTTCTCTAAGAATAAATAATTTCTTAACTTAACCTAGACTTTCAATTTTTGAATATTTGACAGTTTGTAAATAAAGCTGCACGGACTCGCACTAACTCCACATGCTTTAGATGGAGCGCAATTTCATGTATATAGTGTAATAAAATTTCAATTCAGCGAACACAATGCACTTGAGTTAGAGGATTAGGTGTAATTTAAACGAACACTTTTTTGACAGAAAGTGTAAAATTTGCTAAAAGTGCGCGCTCAACGAACAGACCTATTGTGTCCATAGACAGACGTTGTTGCTTGAGCGTAGATGAATGCGCGTTGATGTTTGCATACATATACGTTCGTCTGTGACCCGCTTAAGGAGGGCGCCCATTGAATCCGCGCAGCCCGGCGCAGCACGGCACAGCACGGCCGGCAGTTTTACAGCCACCGCCCATTGCTTCGGCATGACACAGATCGGCACATTTTGCCCTATCGAGAATACGAAGCGGTGCCGAACCGAGCGTGCGGCGCCGTGCTGAACGGCTCCGATTTAGTGGGCGCTATTCCATTTGATTACAAGCATATCAAAATCTACCGGCCGCGCTGAGCGTGCTGTGCCGGGATGTGCCGATTCAGTGGGCGTCCTGCTTTATAGGCACAATACGGTTTTGTTCGCGTCTATGATCTGCACCATTTCCTGCTTTTTGTTTTGTGTTTTATTGCAGTCATTGGACAGTTTCTTTGAAAGTTCAAAATTTTACTGTGTTGGACTTAAATTCTTAACGATATCGTAAGAATGTAAGTTGTTTTTTTCTTTTTATATTTTCAGTGAAATCAGTTTCTAAAGATTGAAGAATAGAGCATTTACATTAACTCATTCAATTCCGATAGGGGCGCTAGCGTCAAAGTTAGGTATTAATATTAATATTATATGGTCTAGATTACGAGTCTATGGTCGATAATTTTGTATTTGAATTCGTGTAAGACAAAATTAAATAGTTATTGTAAATCTAATTTGCATACGTACTATCAAAATAAAACTTGTACAAGTACAAAAAGTATTAATATCTTATTTATGCTAACCTTACATAACCTTGTTTATTTGCATTTTACATTAGCAATTTGGAAAGAGAAGTAATAAAACATTATTTAACACGGAAATTGTTAACGTTGGAGTGCCTAAAGAATTCTTAATTTAAACTCTTTGTTTCTTAAAGAATTGAAATTTCACGAATCGATACAAAAATGGTTAGTTGTGGCTCAAATTGCAAAAAATGTTGCATGTAATATGCCTCGTAAATAAAAAAGTACATTAAATGCCCAGTTTCTGAAAAAATAGGAATAATATATAAAAAATCAGTGTTTTAAATGTACATGTGACATATATAAATAATAAACATATGCAGTTTTTATTTGGTATTTTTATTACGGTACAAGTACAGTACAGAAAAAGTTGAAAATCCTGTTAGGTGTTTTAAATGGTTTTCATTTAAAAATTTGAGTAATATTAGTTGTGCCTTTTTGTAACTAATAACATTTTGAATCACCATATCGTAAAATAACTTGTTACTACTAGATGCACTTGCTATACTCTCAGGATTACCGTCGTTATTATCATTCAAGTAATTTTCGTATGATCACATCTGCAAGTTTGCCTACATTTCCATCCGGTTTTCGCCTTTTCATGTACCTTTTCATTGCGTGCATTATTTTTTACAGTATTGCTATCGTATTTTTGTGTACGAGTAAATATAATGTTGAAACAGATGTTTTTTTTTTGAGAATTTTTCATTGTCCTAAAAATAAGAATGAAACCTTATCAAATAATGAAAAATAAAATGTACACTAAAAATAGATCATGTATGCTTGTACTTACTCATAATAGTAATAGTATAACAACTTCTGTAAAATGTTTTAAGCAGATCTTTGTGTACTGGGTTGGTTTCTTGCTGGACTCAATTGCTATTAACCATTTTTTTCTGCATTATTAGGGAACTTGGGAAACATGAAATCTTTATTTTTATTAGCAACAGATAAACACTGCGGTACACAACAGTTATATGGCATGTTTTTTACACTAATTGAAACACAACAAAAATTAAATAACAAATATTTGTGGGGTTAGATTTAATACCTAACATTGATCGCAGCGCCGCCTACATGTAAATGCTCTATGGACGTGGAAAGTTTGGTTATGTATTTGATAACGTTAGTGTCAGCTATTGATATAGCTCACAGTATACTAATCAATGATGTATACTGTATATGTATACTGTGGTATAGCTAAAAGAGGTTAGTCCAATAGATGACATCATAGATTACCCTACTCTCTAGATAGGAATCTTCCATAGTTAAAATTAAGACTGCGTTCTGCGCCATCTGTGAGATGTTCGACAACTAAAACCCCCCGCTACTTTCGAGAACCCATATAAAATTCAAATTTGAAATATAATTAACAAATTAAAACATGATATGAATAAAAATATTTGAGTATTTCTGTTCATATCTTGTTTTAATTTACTTGTTTATGGATTTATTGGGATTTATGCAAGATAAAAAGCATAGATTAAAATTTTTATAAAAACTTTTTTCGTCTTATATAATAATTTCTCGCTTGTACATACATTTCATCGGTAAGATTTTTCCTATTACCTTTTAATTGCTTATTGAAGCCATCTGCCCAATTATGGGCACAAAATATTGTGAAATATTCTATAATTAATTTTTCTACCTCTTCCTTATGAGAACATGTTATGGAGTTAAAATCTACATTTTGTTGCAAATAATTAATTATAAATTGTAACGATTTTTTAACATGGCATACTTTAGGTAGTAGAGTAATTACAATGTTATAACATTTGCAAATATATTCTAAAAAAATTGGACTGCAATACCGCAGTTTATTCGGGATTTCAGAAAAATATTCTTTCTCAATAACTGGAGTCGTGCCACCTTTCGGTACGATCTGTAAGTAGGTTACGTTTGCAGATATTACAAGAGGTTACAGTTTTAACTTTTTTTGTTAAATATCCACAAACATAACCTATGCTTACAGTATCAACATAAGAATAATCACATTCTTGTATGGAATATTCTGTAATTATATTCGTTGCCTCATCATCCTCACAAGGCCTTGTAACTAAATTATTTATCAACAGTGTTTTGAAATATTAATATTAGATGGTGTTGGATTACTGTTACGTCCTCCATGCTGACGCATTTGTCCAAAAAAAGTTTTCCACCGAATCTTCCGGGCCTCCCTCCAAAATTCTACATGGCCCGAATTACGACTTACGACACATTTGAGTTTTTTCCACTCTGCGGATATAGCAGCGTTCCATTGACACTGTCAAACAGCGTATCAAAAAATCAAAGCGGTACCTGTGGCACTTTCTTCCAGTTTCATATTATTTATAGTAATATCTGAATATTATTATATAATTAAATTAGTTAACTAAAATATATGTTTGTTTACCTTTCTTTGTAAATAAATGTATAATTGATGCCATAGAATGGCTAAACACTTGGGCTGCATATGATACTTTCATTTTTATATATATTATTTATTAGGTATCACATGGTAATCGGTCAATTTGTGCAGAATTCTAAATTTGCCCGAAGTATTATCCATTTCATAGGTTTGCTGAATGTCGCTCTATTTTGCACAATTTTTTTTCCTGGTTCCATGTTCCAGTGCAAATTTTTTCTTAGTAAATTATTTCGAATACCCCTTCAATAGATGTGGAGGATCATAAAATATGAATAACTTCTTTGTTGTTTACTTTATATATTTTTAGATCTCGACTATAATGGGCTTCCGGTATAGTCGTTTTAACAAGATAATTGATTGCAGCCACATTAGTGCATCCTTGGTCACTAACGGTAGCTATTAGTTGCAGCCCAGCATTATAACATTCGTTAATGATGTTTCTTATATTTCTCACTAAATCAATCGTTTTCGTCGAGCTTTTACAAAATGTAAATGCTATTGGCTGTTTCCAATATTTAGTTATCCCTCGCATCATAAACACTTGTGCATGATCCGCAATGATGTTTGTTCTTCTATCCCCCAAATCTTCCAACTCCTCAAACTCTCTAGTATGTCTGTCCCAGGTAAGGTACGGTTGTATACTCTCGTCGAAGAGAAGTAAGCACAATTTTTCTGTCGGCTCCAGTTTCTCTGCATGCTGTTTCAAATCACCAAAAATAACATTATTTATTCCTGGTCCTATTGGAACTTTTGCCAAGAGTCTTCTTAATGTTTTGGTAGATGGTACAGTGAACATCTTACTGAAGGTTCTGTAGGACCTTGCACTTTGTACAGCACATATTCTAAATCCTCCCATGCTGCAGGATCACAAAATCTAAACAAAAACAAATCCTATAAGATAGATCTGTTACGAGTAAATAATATTCACGTTAAAATATACAATTGAATGTTTACATAATTTTAGAATCCAGAACAAAATTTTAAAACAAAAATTGTCGCAATAAATTTTATTCTATTCGGGTTGAAAATATGACAGAACTATTCAAGTATTCAGTAGGTGTGTTTGGTAATTCGCTCAGACTGCTGTGTTTGCTCTGAATCGTTCAGTTGCTTCAGAAATAATTTTAAATCACTGCTTTTTCAAAACTTGGATTATATCTAAAGTTTTTCGCTTTTTTTACTAGTCTTACCTGCTACTTAATCACAAGAAATTAAAAACTGATTATTAAAGTTCAAGTTTATATATCTACATAACACTACAACACAAAGTGTATTAAAAAATATCACACAACACAGAACACAAACTCAAGACCAATACATACAAACCGCTATTTGTATAAAATGCAGAGAATGCCGATCGATACGATGATGCATTCCACGCATTCCACAAATCACCACAAGCGCCACCTGCGAGATGTTCGACAACTACACATCTTCTATTTCTCTACTACACATGAGGGTTGAGATTGTTTCATAAGAGATGATAGGCCCTGGATGATATAGCAGGTCAGGTCTATGCGGATCAGGCATTGGATATCATTATGATGTCACTTCATATAAATAAAATGTTTTAAATTTCATCCTGATAAGACACCAGCAACCAATGGATCTATTGGTTTCTAAGGTGTCACCTATTGGATTATATAGACTAGCAGCTATTTTGGATCACTTGTACTGTTTCCAGATGCCGAAACAGCAAAAAAAGATTTTAAAATACTCTCAACAGTCCATGCTGGATGCCATTAATGAAGTGAAAAACGAAGATCCGTTAAGAGAACTGCTAAAAAATATAGAGCGCCTAGAGTGACCTTAATGTACAAAGTTAAGGGACACTACATTCCCCTTCCTCTTCATCAATATCTTCAATAACGTATAAGTATCTATATAACGTTGTTAATCTCTTACCACCTTTAAAACAAACTACAGCAAATTTTCTCTTTTTTAATGTTTCTGTACTTATCGGCAAAAGTTCCTGAGGTCCCTGTTGTTCAAGAATTTCACTTTCTGCATTCGAGTCGTCACTGCTTTCAGCATATGAAATTTGATCAGAATCACTGGAAGTTTCCTCAAAAACTTTTTGCTCTTTCAACTTTTGATTTATTTTCAGATTTTCTATTTTTAGTTTTGGAGTTAAACTTCTCTTTCTTCTCATTTCTAATTCTTAATTGCTCTTGAATGTTAGGTTTTATTGGAGTATCGGTGATGATAGCGGATTTTAATTTCTTTCTCCCTTTAACTGTCTTGTTCCTTGGTCCAGCTTTAGGAAATGGTAAAATTTCTTGGGGACTAAAAGAGAATCTTGTCATGCCTCCTTAAATGTGTTTGCCTGTGATTGCTCCTGCTCTATGGGGTCATTTGCCATGGGTATATCTGGTCCTTGTCGCAATATATTTATCTCTAATGCCTTCTTAAATGTACTTATCTGTGCTATCTCCTGCTCTGCAGAATCATTTTCAATTGGTACATCTGGTTCTTGTCGATCCGTCACAAACGATGGCAAAAAATCATCATCAGTAAAAATATTCCGATTGAGTGGCTGAATTCCCGTCTTCTTAAAACCGCTTATAATATTTTGTGGCGGTATGGGATAAGCTGCGCTAACTATGCTGGCAATGTCATGAATTGTTATGACACTTGGTGGTCTGCCATCCATTCATTTGCAGCTTTATCACAAGAGTTCTTAAACGAAGAAAAAACAGATACATCTAAGGGCTGTAACTTGTTGCTGTAGTGAGGGGGTAAAGTTAGAAGAATGATTCCGTTACGTTTGGCAAAATCCAAAGATTTTATTGAAATATGACTATCGTGGTTATCCATTATTATCAAAACTTTCTTTTCATTTGTGCATTTTACATGTGTGTTTGTAAAACAAAATGTTTTAAGAACAAAACAAAGATTTCTGCGTTCATCCATCCTGATGAAGGGGGGAATGGATTCACCAGAACCACTTATGGCACAACAGATAGTAACAAGCTGCCCTCTTTCGCCTGATGTTGCCTTACCTACTTGTTTCTGGCCTTTTGGTACTACCACATTCTTTGGCTTTTGCACGGTTGTGTAGCCAGTTTCGTCAATATTCCATATTGCTGAAGCAGTATAATTTTCCCTTTGAATTATGTTTTCCAAATTGTCGAAAAAGTTGCTAACGTTTTTTTCTATTAAAACTAGTTGCCCTGCTCAGGCTCGTCGCTTCAGGAGTTCTTAGTGATAATGATCCATTTCTCTTCATGAAGCTCTTCATCCAGTCCGCCCCTGCCATCAAGTTCTTGACCCAGGTGTCTGACATTGCAATACAGTTCTTAACGGCAAGCTCATATTTTGACGTAATTTAATCCACTGTTCATTTTTGCACATATTCTCTTAAAATTTGAAGTCATCTTTACATGTGGGTCCTCTTCGTATTTTTTTACATATCTTTTTAAAGCCATTCGGTCTACACCAAATTCCTTGGCCACCGTGGATACCCCTTTGTCCTTTTCAATACCTACAACACAGCTAATTTCATTTTCTCTTTATCAATTTATTTTCTCGGTTTAGCTTTTGATTTTCGTTTATAGAATTGCGGCATCTGAAATAAAAATAATGCTTTGTTTTTTTAAATTATATTCAACTGGATATATCAATCATTGGGTACAAAATAAGGATATATAAGGACCACAAACCAAAAACAAAAGAATATATAATGCAGGGGATATATGATCAGGGGATACTTGAGCATGATCAAGTATTCCTCTGACACATGTTTTCACTAAAATGTATATGTTGACATAACTTCTTTTCCGGGGATTACATTACTTTGTCCCAATATAACTTAATATGAACTTGAACAGTTGTGATTTATATGGTTAATGAAATAAGTAACAAAAAAGTTTGAAAATATTATGAATGCAGTGCTAAATACTTACTTTTTATTCTATAAACAGTAAATTGGTGCGGTGTTGCCAAACTTACTATAATTACCGGTAAATCCGCATATTTGGGAGAAAACTTGCTGTATTTAATAGATAAAGAAATATGATCAACTATCCCCAATGTTCAAGTATCCCACCTTTCCCCTACTATTTATCTCCAGGCTTGTTATTTGTAAACGGTGTTTTTAAATTTATTTCATCTATTATCTTTTTAACCGGAAATAATAGACTTTCTTTGTGGACTGGAAATCACATTTTGGCACACTGGAGAATCCATTCGACCAAGCCCCCAATACAGGGTCAGGTCCACTATGGCGAGCCAAACTTATGGGGTACTGTCCTGACAGCCTTCTTCTAAGAGTAGATCTAGGCACCCTGTATAATTTACTAGCATATGCTGCTGTAACATTTTCCTCCATAACTGCATGATAAGCTCGTACTAAGTCCGTTTGCGAATATTGAAGTCTACTGCCTTTTTTCACTTTGGGAGGCATGATTCTAAAACCCCAAAGAAGAAATACACAAAAGTTACATAAAGACATAAATACATTTAGAATAAAAATTGTGAATTTAACTCCATAACTGGTTTTTTATATGTCCAGTTATGGCCATAGAGTGGCCATATGTAGCATTACTATGTAAATATTTTTACCAGTTACGAACATTTTAATAACATGGTTGTTTTTCCCTTTATATTTACAATTTTTATTAGAAATAGTGTTTAAACGTTTATATTTTCACATGCATATATATATATATATATATATCAATTAAATTAAATTAAAATGCCTTAGTGTTCCTTATCAAATTTGCTAAAAAATACACATACAGTTTGGTTTGTAGGCTTCCGTGGCTTCCGTGGCTTCCGTCAATGGTTTGGCTGCTTCCGGGCTGTTGGTCACGTTGTCGGTTTAAGAGTCTTAAACCCACGACGTGGCCAACAGCCCGGAAGCAGCCAAACCAAATACACATACACTTCGCACATTAGTTAGCTATTGACCATTTTGAATTCAGACGTATTCTACTGCCATCTAGATGCGATTATGTGATAATAATTATCTATAGATTGCTGTAAAGCATTTTAAATAGATATACAATATTTTACAACTTTATGGAGATGGATTATATATATGACTGGCCGTAAGTGGCATCAGTGGCGTAGTCACGGGGGGGTTTTGGGGGTCAGAACCCCCCCCCATGGGTTGGGTTGGTTGGGTCATATAGGTAATGTCTCACTACAAACCTAAACCTGCAATCACTCTATTCGCCAAGATTTAGCAACGCGGTCAGTGAACTAGATCTACGGCAACCTTACATTAGGGTTCACCTGCAACTAAGTTCTAATTTTATTTTTGCCATTTTTGTAACCAATATTGTTCGTACCTGTTTATTATTTACATATTTATGATGAGATTGTTTTTTTATTTACTTTTTATTGTTTCAATTTATTAAAACTTATTTATTTTTTTTATTAAAAAAATCTTGTTTGAAATCCTTTGTTCACTGAACCCCCCCATGTCAAATTTCTGGCTACGCCACTAAGTGGCATGGTGGCCGTAAGTGGCTAGACGATCCTAAACTGTTCCGAATCTGAAATGAAAGGATTTCAGACAGAATATACCAAATTCTGACACTTTCTCGAGCTAATGTAACCACTGAAAATTTAATAAATAGTTTGAAGAGGTGAGGACGTACATGGTTTAAGTAATCTGAAATCCGTTAAGAGTTTTTAATGCAGATGAAACTGCTGCTTTTTAATCCTAAAACGGTTTATTTAGCAGGAGCCAACGATGAGATTGAAAATATAACTATTTTGATCACGGCTAATGCTGCTGGACCTTCCAATGATTGTTTAGAAGAACTATTTTATACATACATTGCCAATATTTTCCTACCATGGCTTCAAAAAGAGGAAATCGAGCTTCCTGTTGTGTTTTTCTTGGATGGACATTACTCACACGTTTCTCTACATTTGTCAGAGTTTTGTAGCCAGAATAGAGCTGATTGCAGTATATCCAAATGCAGTAATCTGACTGGAAAAAGATGGTTCAATATTGGAGCATGCGGCACACAGGAGAAGATCTCAAGAAAAAAGATTCCCTCCACTTCTTCACCAAGCAATTAATCCCATCCTTATAAAGAATGGCTTTAAAATATGTGGTCTATTAGGTACTGTGGAATCTCCAAGCCATAAATGTGCCGCTTCTCTATTTAGAAAAGGAAATTGGTGAGGAGAAATTGGAACAATTTGAAAGTAATGAGGGTGATTGGAATAGATTAACAGAAGACAAATCTCTATATAAAATAAAGATATATTGAATTCATTTACAAATACTTACTCATGTTGCAAAATTTGCAGCTTTTGTACTTTCTAATTAACCAGTCTAATATAAATTCCCTTTGGGCACATATACTATTCACTTAATTTCTTTTCTACATTTTTAATTTTTATTTTTAAAAAACCATAAATATTTCTTCAAGAAGAATTTTTTAAAATAGATTTAGTGAACTGAGTCATGCATATCTTAGTAAATGTTTTTTGTAGTTCTCTAGGTTTCTTTAAGGCACATGGGTTGTTAATATTATAATTTTTGTAAAATAATAAAATAACTGCATTTTTGACCAACGATTAATAAAACATTATTTAATGAAACATTACACACATACAAACTTGTCATAACATTTTTTAAAAAGGTATCCAGCAAAATATACAACCGCACATCCTTCTAGGTTTTTTTTCTATAGTAGATATATCGGACGAGTCTGTTGAACCTTGTTCTACGCTACTTTCTTATGATCCTTCTTCGCTCACATATGGAAATGCGCCTTCTAATAAATTATCTATTTGTACAGGTTTCGTATTTGATGTTTTAGGAGGTTTCATCAAATTTACTACCTAGTTAGATTTGAAAGCAGCTTGGAACATCCATACAGATGGATTTCTACTATATCCACCGTATTCTTCAAAAATTGAGAATACATTTTCTATTCTATTCTATTTCTATTCTATCTTGGTTAAGTCTAGCAGTAATAGAAAATTATAACCTTTGTTTTCTTGACCTTGACGAAAAGCATTTTTATTGCACTTACTGTTTGGATAAAGCCATCAAAACATGCCACTTTTGAAATTCCCTTTCTTGTCTGCCTTACGTAGACCTAACATGGTTTCTTTGGCTATATCTAGAGCATTCATAGCCCAGGAATTTTTAGATTATAACAAACACCTACATTTTTTTATCATTTACGCTTCTACTATTTAATGCATCGAAAGCAGTCAATTATTGTGATGAAATTTGCCGTATATTAAGAATTATGGCACAGCTGCCATGTGATAGATGCAGTTACACTGTGGCTTAATACCTGTACCACTAGCTTAACATTCATTCACATTAATTAGCATAGTGATTTAACTGCTAGTCTTCTTATCTAACTCATATACTCACGAATAAAGTTAAACGATATTATTTAATTATTTTGATTGACAAAATCACCTTGCAATAAATTGTTTCTTATATTTTTGATATGTAGGGCATCAAATATAGCATAATATTTAGGGAAGTTAATAAAAAAATATGGATTTTGTGGATAAGCACCCAAACACTTGTACAATTTTTAATGTATGTTGGTCACATATTACAGCTAATACATCTAATTCTACATTTTGTAACGCTACTAAAACATCCTTTAAAATTTGACTTAGTGTATCAGATGGTACACCATTGGCAAAAAAATAAAAAGCTACAGGAATTTTCCATGAAGCATAACATCTTGCTAAAAATACCAAAGCTTGGTTAGTTTCCCAAATCTTCTAGACCTCAATATAATCTTTCGCTTTAGAAAATTTGAAGCTCTGTTTGATTGCCATTTTGTCAAATACCACTACACATTGATTACTCTTCGCTGACATTGTTCCTATTTTCAATTTTTTCATAACGCATCAATTTGTTATTAACACCTGGCTTATAATTAAACGATTTTAGCCATGTTGACAGTGTTGATGCTGAACGTAATATCTTTCCTTTAGCTCCCATAAATCTATATATCGATGGAAATATATAAAAAAAAATCATCAACTTCTTTTTTTTAGCTAAATTGCATTCTTACGAGTGCTTTTGGAAATGTTGGTGATGTGTTAACATCTTTTAATGATGGTGTTATGAGTTTCTGTTTTTTCATTTCTGTTTTTATTGTCCGACTATGTCGGCCAATTTTCTATTTAAATTTTTAATTTTAGGAGAGTTTAAAATTGGAAGATTCGTTATGTTTTTCAAAATTTTCTCTTGGACTGTAGTTGTGCGAGATGGTAACATACTGTCACAAAGAGTGTGTGACTATCTAGTAGGGAAGTCTAGGGCTTCCCTCGAATGTCACGTAATGAGTGTGACTGTCCTGCACCACCTATAAACATATAGAAATAATACCTCTCTTGTATTCTTGGGGTACTAGCTTGGCTTCTGCGAGAGGTAAAGAAACTGAACCTTTCAATAAAAATAAAGATTTATTAAAATCATAACAACAACCATACTTACAATAAAGTGGACTTTTGCGCTGGGGAGTATCTCTTCTAGAGATCAGAGCCAGCCAACGACTGACCGCCGACCTTTGGCCATGGACTGGCTCTGGTCATGGACTGGCTGGCTTTGGCCCAGTTTCAATAGTATTTATACACATTCGGAAAATGCTGACTCCGTCAGAATTATACTATCTATTGAAACAATGGGAACAACCAGTAAGTCTATCGCTTGGTTCTTAGAGAGAGCAAGAAGGATAGGCATAGTGTGGTTTGATAGTAACCTTTGCAACTGGACACTTTTAATTGTTTTGAATTTCACTTGTGTAACATTGACACACTATCGATTGTAAACATGTTTATACTTTTGATTCAATAAAATAATTTGATATTCGTATATACGCTAAAATTATTAATTTAAAATAATTAAAATATATGCCCAGCTGTAAAGTATCTCTCTAAGATCCTCTTTGTTGACAATACCATGTATACCTTTGGAGGTTGACAGTAATGATTCTAAGTTAAATTGTAATGGCATATCTATACCAGGACTGGAAGAATATGTCTTAGAAGTTGTGGTAACCAATAAACAATATTTGAAAGGTACGGCTGTACTAGCAAGCTTCTACTAAAAAAAATGTTTCCCATTAAAATGATCTTGACATAGAAATCTGGTATTTAATTGTTTCTGAGTTAAATTCAAAAGATGCGCATTTCCTGAAAAGTAAACATTTCAGGAATAAGTACTTGTGAAGAAAATAAAGTTATTACAGTTTATTTAATGCTTTTTGGGTAATGCAAAAATATAATGATAATTTAATGAGAGTTAATATTCTGTGTAAAATGCCATACTATTTACATTGGTTATATAAACTTCGCTATTAGAAAATTAAGACTGACTTTTGCTTAGCTATTGTAATGTTTATAGATCATCAGAATTCAGAAGGCATGCAACCGATCCCTTGACATTTAACAAACTAAACATTTATTATTATTATACAGGGTGATACAGATATGGTTAAATAAAAAATTTGCAATATAATAAACGAATAAAGTCAAAAAAATTATGACGGATCTTGGTAAACCGAAATAACGCCTTCTATGTGATACACTAGAAATGATAGTTTATTCAATTTTCTCACATCAAAAAACCTAATTGTACCGACTATTATGTTTAAGCTACCTTCAGGAACGATATAGGGTTGCCAGCAAAGCCACGTGATTTGCAGCCTATGAAATTAATCATATTTCCCTTTTTTTACTGTTGAAGTCAGGTGAAATTCAAAATTTTCAACTACAACCAATGGTGTGTGAAAAAATAACTGATATATAACAACATTACTGAATTATTTTTATAATTTCAATACCCTGTACCTAAGTACATTAACCACCAGTTATTAAGCAAAACAATATTTTGTGCTATATGATCTGCAGATAAAATATTATCCATTTCTTATTAACTCTTTAAAACTCTTTGAGGAGCAGAAATTCCAACAAAATAAAATCCCTAGTGAAGCAACAAAATTTTTATTTTTAAATTGTAAAATAGAATTTATAAGTGAGTTAAACATGTAAAACTGATACAAAAAAAACGTTTTTAAGGGCTAACTTGTTTTTTTAAGTTATGATGTGGTGCCAGGCACAAAAACTGAAAATGATTAAAGATGTAATTATTAGTGTGATATCTTTGAAAACAAAATTTACTTTTGGTCAAACATAAAGGAACCTGGCAGACTGAACAAATCCAATCTGTACGCACTTGCTTAGCTTTTGTGGAGCTACGCTCTAGTTGATTCTTTGCAGAACTGAGCCGCACTTTGAGGGGGATGAAAGGTTTGGATTTCTTTATTTTTATCGGATTCATCGGTATATCTGTCGATTGCCTCTTTTTACAAACTAACTGCTCTGCCAACAAACCGTTTATTACAGCACGTCAAAATTCTTTAGCAGTAAGTTGGAGTAAATCTAATAATTTATAAGCACAGTACGAGTTCACAACTGTAGCATCTAGCAAGTAGAAAAAAAATCTGTTCCACCATTTCTTACTACGCCTATCAATTTTGTAACTAGATAATAGCTGATCGAATTTGTCAACGTAATTTATATTTCGATTATAATCAATAACTGCATCAGGACATGGAACCTGAGTTGTATCACCATTTTTCTCTTTTCGTTTCACTTCACTTATCTTTTCTGGATCATGATAGTTCGAAATAATATGTACCGCCCTTTTGTTCTTCCATTTTATAGCTGTTAATCTTGTATTACTTGTATACCACTAAAATTCACCACGATGCATAGTTATGTCTGACTTGAAAGTTGGCGACGTGACATTCACTATACCCACAGCATAAATACCATTCCTTTTCAAATCCTCCATCAATGGAACATTATTAAAAAATTATCAAAATATAGTATGTGATCCTTGCCATGTAAATGGGATGTTAGATGATTGATGACACGAGAACCAAGACTTTTTTCTGGGGCGTCTGTCTTGCCAGTATATAAATCAAACTTCAAACAGTAGCCAAATTTATCCGCGAGTAACCACATTTTGTAGCCTCGTTCTATAGGCTTCTTAGACATATATTGTCTGCTACGCCCCTTGAATTTTATCATTGATTCATCAGCGGCTATTTGTCGGTCTGGGAGCAAGCATTTTTCAAAATTCGCTAACAATACATCTATCATGGGACGTAATTTGAAAAGTTTATCAAAATTGGGGGACAAACGTCTTGGCATAATGGAGTTATCGTTTACATGTAAATGGGAGAGTAGCCAGCTAAATCGTTTTAGATTCATTAGACTGCAAATAAAAGGATCGTTGAAATCAGGTGCACTAGACCAATAATCATTATAGCTTGGAGAATGCTTTATGCCCATAAGCAAATTGATTCCCAAAAATGTGTTCATTTCTGTTGTGTTTGTTGGAATGTAATTTTTGCCCGATGACGTTTTTATTTGTTCTGCGTACAAATTAGTATGGAACACTATATGATCGATGAATTCCTCTGTTATGAATTGTTGAAAAAGTTTATGTGGTGTTGGATTTGTTAAAAACTGGCACATCAAAAGGATCTGTAAATATTGGAGGTGCCGTCGGTTTGAAATCATTTGACCATGTTGATGGATTATAAAGTTGCGTATTTAGAGTACAAATAGGATTAGCATTATCAAGTTTCTTACAGTAGTCAACGGCAGATCAGATTCGGACTCATCACTTTCAGAAATTAAAATTTTCTCATTTTGACTTTCAACATTCAGGGCAGGTTCCTCAATGTCCGAAACGTCAACTTCAGATTCTGATTCCGACGGTATTGGCTTCACAATTTCCTCAGTACTTTCAATTTCTTGATATAATTCTTCGACTGTCATATCTATCAGTTTGAACGGTAACTCGTCCTTGAGTCGTGACATTTTTCTACATCAGAAACACATATTAAAAACTACACAAACGGAGCGGTGGTACATAACATGTACCACTAAACAAATTTGTTTATCTTCAATCATAATCAATACTGCATATTATTAGTACAATAATACTCACCAATATACGTAATTCTATCACTAATTGGAATTTTCTTTGTGAAAATTCCAATTTTTATATAAATTACTAGGTAAACAAACTAGCAGGTGTTCTCGAATCATAAAACTGATATTTAGAACTACAGAGCACAACATACTTTGAAACCAACCACTTCTGCTCCGTAGATGTCTCTGAACCAGTGGTTTAGGAATAATGCCACTCACCCATTAGTTAAAATAGTATGAATGCGTGGTACAGTTTTTGCACCAACGTCGTTAAATGATACAAAAAAATGTGGTACAGCGTGCGTATACCACCACTTCTCAAAGAGTTAAGGACAGATGTGTCTACATTGTTTTTGGCGCATGGACGGTCCTTTTTGTGATAGGACACTGGCGACTGTCGGATATATCCTACACTTCTTAATTATTATAAAAGACTGAAATATCGAGAAAATATTTACTGAACAGGTAAAATAAACATTGTTTCTGTAAAGAATATATATTTTTAGAATGTAGCAAGAGTATGGTATGTTTTAAAACAAGGAGAAATGCATAAACCTACGTTGCAATCCGGACACATGTACCTGGTATCCCTTCTTTTTTTTTGTTGTATAGGAGCAGACATAACACTTCCTGGAAGCTCTTTTGTTATTAGCAGTTTCGGGAACAAGTACCATAAAATGTCTACCTGTTAATCTATCACCACTCGGTACTATTGGAATGTCTTAATATGTAGTAAATCTGTTGATATATCTAAAAAGTATATACGTACAGTTGCATTATTTACAAAATGAAAATGAAGCAATTGTACCTTTCAAATATTTGCCTAATCATATATTAAACTGAAATTTTGCTATAAGAATTGGAGTGGTATTTTTTGATAAATACATTGCATAGGAATTTTGTAGGCATATATCTAACGTATGAGAGAAAAGTTTCTTGTAACACTTGATGGTTTTTCATACACATTCGATACTCGATATCATATCTGATTTGTCGACTGCCCCCATCCTCTCATTATACTTTACCACATAACGGTTTCTTTACATGTTTAGTAGATCTCTCTATTTTATTAAGAATAACTATTTTATTTTCATGCATAGTCGTAATTATAGTTCATCTCTTCTATCTCGCCACTTTAGCACCATCATGTTACCACAACTTTTACAGAATATCTCACCTTTTTGCAATTTTTTCTTTAAGATTGGCATATATTTTCTGTTTGATATGACAGTATCACGCGTTGGTTTTTCTTTAGTGAAGATAATTTGACAAAATGAAGCTATTGTAATAATTGTCCTTGTATAAACTATGTCCTTTATCCAGGTACGGTTCCATCAATTTAGTCACAATAATTCCTGAAGATCCCAACCCCTTCATATCTTCAGTTTGATAGTAAGTGCCTTGACCAACATATACTATAATGTCAAGGACAGTACCAGTTTCACAGTCACATAAAACGTATAATTTAATTCCAAAACGATGTCGTTTTGGAATTAAATGCTCTCATCGATAATGACGTTTTGGAAAGGATAAACTTGTGATTGGAATCGATCCTTTGTAAAATGTCTCGTTTTTAGACAAGCTATCATCATGGTGTGCATAGGGGAAATATGGGGAATACCGACCATTTAAGGGATATAATTAATATATATCAAACTAGCTGCAATTTAAAACTTATTTTGTGCAAAATTGAACAAAGTACAATTACAGAAGACTAAGAAAAGGCGGGAATTCGTGCCAATTTGAGGAAATTTCCAAAGGTTTTACCTCATCCCATCCAATCTTTAGTTGCCACAGAATTTGCATGAATATCTTAGCCTTCGCAATTATCGGATCCACCAGGCCTAAAGGATCGAAAATTCTCGCAATTGATGATAAAATAACACGCTTTGTAATATTACTATCATTTCGAGTAGCATTGTCAATCACGTACTCAAATACATCATCCTTCGCGTACCAAAATATGTCCAAAGTTTTCGAAAAGTCATCATCTTTTATGAAGTGACTTTCACCGCTAGAATTATCAACAGATAAATGCTGCAATACCACAGCTTCATTCGTGTTCCACTTTCTTAAATTGAATCCGTATCCCTTTAATATCTCGCTTATTGTATTCGCTAATTCAGCTACGCTATCCACAGTTTTACCACCAGTAATAAGATCATCCATGTAGAAATCACTTTCTATGAGCCGCTTCTGGATACTTGTCCTTTACATCTAACGCTACCTGCTTTAAACACCTCATGGCTAAAAAGGAGGCCGGACCGGTACCGTAAGTAATCGTGTTTAACCTTTAATGCCCTAATTCGTCCTTCTCACTTTCCCGCCAAACTATTCTTTGCAGATCGCGCTGATGTTCTACTACCATTCGATACATCTTCGCTATGTCAGATGTTATAACCACATTGTGCATTCGGAATCCACATAATATAGCAAATACGTCGTCCTGAATACTCGGCCCTATCATTAGAACAGCATTTAAGGATATATTTGAATTAGATTTGCACGACCCGTCGAAAACCACGCGAAGCTTGGTTGTAGTACTAGATTTGTTTACCACCCCGTGATGAGGTAAGTAATATACAGAAGCATTTTTTGCTAACGTATCTCCAAATATTCCCGCATAAAATTTACGTAAGCTTCTTTAAACTCTAAATTATTTTTACATTTACGCTCCATTGACTCTAATCTTTTTTCCGCTATAGATAAAGATTGGCCTAATTTACCATCCACGTCTCGATAAACAGTATCCGAAAATATCCGTTCACATTCTACCTCTCCCTTTGACCATTTAGTCTCATTTCGACACGATTCTATCTCCTCCATCTTCCAAAATTTTTCAATATCATTTAACTCTTCAATCACCGATAAGTTACATTGTACACTATTGTTCATTTCACGCTTATTTATTAGGGTACCACCTACAATTCACCCAAATAGGGTTTCTTGCAGTATGGGTAACCCGCCACCCAATTTGAATGGTTCCTCACATAAGGTTTCCAACAATATCCGCGCGCTTAACAAAATGTCTATTTCGTCTGCGATATTAAATCTTTCATCGGCTAACACGATATCTTTTTGTATAACTATCTTGGATCTGTCAAAGGAAACATTCGGTATTTTTGACGTTATTTTGTCTAATAATAAAAATGATTCCTCCGTCTCATAAGTACCGCGACATGATCTAATTTTTGCTTGAACCATTTGTTTTACAGATGCGTGAACTTTACCTATGCCAACGATAGGTAAATTAATTTTTGATGTAGACAAATTTAATCGTTTTAACAATTTATTGGTCATAAACGATGTTTGTGAGCCACTGTCTAGTAGGCACCTAACCTTTTGTTGATTTCCGTCGCTATCTAACATATAAGCCACCACCGTTGGTAATAAAACTTGCTTCAGCTTTGACGCATTTGCACTACCGAGTTTGAACTTACCGTAGCCGTTCCTACCGACGCCTCTGTACTCTTTTTTGACTCTTTTTCAAGTATTTCCATCCCACCTTGGTTTCCGTCCACCGTACAATTGCTTCCCGTTTGCTCAGTATCGCTATTGCCGCCTCTAGACCGGTGCAACATCGTGTTATGCTTAAACCCGCATTTTTTACAGCCGTCCGCTCTGCAATCGCTTACGAAGTGATTAGCCCGTAAACAATTCATACATAACCTTAGCTGCTTTATTTCTTGCCAACGACTTTCTACCGGTAACTCTTTTAGTTTTTCGCACATAAATATGTAATGCTGGCCCTTACAATATTTACATTTTACGTCAACGTTTGTGGCCAAGTACGCCCCTGCCTTTATATTTCTTTTTATAATTCTCATATTTTTATCCTTGTCTTCATACGCTTCTAAACTTTTACATCTGTCTACTAAGAATTTTTTAAAATCATCTATATTTGGCTCTCCTTTAAATCTAGCTACCCTAGCTTCTTCCCACAATTTTTTTGTTTGACCTACTATTTTTCGCGACATAAGTAATATTAGTATGCGATCCCCCTGATCTATCGGTTCACCAAGAGATTTTAGCGCACGCCAATGACTATTAAAATTGTCCAACATTTTCCGTAATTCGCCTACTGAATCATATTTCAATGCCTCTAAATCTACCAACGCTTTTAAATGCTTTTGTATGATACCCGGTTTATCTTCGAATCTTTCTTCTAGCATTGCCCAAGCAACCTCAGAATTTTCTCTTGATACCTCTAATTCCGATAATACCTTTTCTGCGTCCCCTTTTAAGCATTCTAACAATCTGTAAAATGTCTGTACTTTATCAAATTTAGGATTTTTATCAATCAACGATATAAATGTATTTTTGAATTTATACCATTTATCGTACTCGCCGCTAAAATAAGGTAAATTAAATTTTCTTAACTCTAAATCAGCGCCTGTTCCATTCTGAACTCTAGGCCCCGATTTCGCTTGCCACACGTTTAAATTTGCATGCTGTTGTTGCCCCATAAGTACTTCCGCGATCTTTGCTTAAGCTCTAGCTATTACTTGAAATATCACACCTTCAAATTCTTCCCTCGCATTAGAATCTACTTCCTCGGGATTTTGTAACTCGATATTTAATTGAACCTCGTTAAATTCAGATACTAATTGCTCTATTGCTACCAACCTAACCTGTAATTCATTTATTTGTCCGTCCGACATTTGCTCTAAAAAACTCTTAAACCGTGTTACTTGGCCCTTTATAGTGCCCCGTCTAGCTATTAACGCTCTCAATTCTGCCATTTCGTTTTAATTCTTATTTAACTATATTAACAATCAAACATTCAACGTTTTTTGTACGCCAATTAACAAGTTATGTTTCTCCCAGAACAAAGAACTGCCCTAAACTACTAAAAGGAGAATACCTTACTGCTCTCCTGTGTCTGCTTTGCTTTGCGAATTCCAATCCAAATTGTCGATACTTTTCCACGATAAATTTCCCATACATTTACGGGATCAAACGCTTATTTATTGTTTTATTAAACCCAAATCCATTCGCTTGAATGACCAAAATGTTTGTTCCCCTTTCGGAGAGGTGCGGACTGTAGTAATTAATAGTGTTTTCTATTATTGCTTGCAGAACAACCTCAGAGTGCTCTGTTTCAGATTCGCGTGTTCCTTTTGGCGCTCGCTCTCAGAGTGCGCGTTCCATTTTTGCTCGTAATCTGTGACGGAACACTCCCAGGGCGCTCTCTATTGATCTGAAAAATTTGTCGGAGCAAGGGAAAGGTAAACAAAGCGGCCATATTTAATTTGAAGGTCTGAGTTGAGTAAACATCACAGGCGATTTGTTTTTTTCGTTTTGTGTTACTTTTTTACTTTTAATTTGATATGAATAGAAAACGTCGGTTCATTGAAGTCACTGAATTTCTTAGTTCTTCCGATTCTTCGGATGATGAAGTTGAATTAGCCATTTTGGAAATGGTTAAACGATCAAGACTGGCTAAAGCCAAAATTAACAACTATGTAAGGGACGTTGTATCTCAGTACACTGAAGAACAGGTAAAGTACATCTACAATTTATAAAATTATTTATTTTATACTAGATTCTTTCTACCTAAATATTTGTTTTTATTAGTACAGTTCAAAGAGCACTTTAGAGTTGAACGAAAAACTTTCCATATCCTTGTTGGAATGTTCAAAAGGAGTCGCTATTTTCCCAGTAGAAGTAGAAGAGAAAGATCTCTAGAAAGCCCAGAAAATCACATTTTATGTTTTTTGTGGTAATATTTTTTATAGTAATTTTTGATCTCAATTTAAATTGCAATTAAGTATTTCCGAGGTATTACCATTTTTTTTTCATTTCGTTTATATTTTTAAAGAAATGTTACTTTTAGGTTTAGTGGAAATAAAACTATGATACGAAGTGTATCAGATCGATTTAACGTTACCTATTCCGCAGTGCATCGTATGCTGACAAGAGTGATGCACTTTTTAGTAGGCCTTGCCCCAAATGTCATAAGATTTCCTTCTACTGATGAAGAGAAAAATGCATTGGCTGCAAATTTTCGGCAGGTAGGCATTTGTACAATACAAGTATTGTGAATCCAATAACGATATATTAAAGTAGGCGTTATCAAAAGACATTTTACTTGCATGATGTAAATATTACTGTATTTTGTTTTAGATTTCGGGGTTCCCTGGTGTAGTAGGATGCATTGATGGGACATATATTGAAATCAAGACTCCTGCCCATAAACTGAGGATAACATATACCAATAGACACGATAAAACATCAGTTACCTTACAAGGCATTTGTGATCATCAAAGAAGGTTTTTAGATGTTTTTACAGGAATCCCTTCAAAGATACATGACTCTAGAGTATTTAAATTAAGTTTCGTCACACGTAAAGTAAAGAATTTGGGTGAAGGATTTCATCTTCTTGGGGATTCGGCTTACCCCTTATTAGAAAATTTACTGACTCCCTTTAGAGACTATGGAAACTTGACTCATATGCAAAGAAATTATAACTATAAGTTCTGTGCCACTAGAGTTAGGATTGAAAATAGTTTTGGGATTTTAAAAGCCATATTTCGCCAACTAATACGCCTAGATATGCATTCTGTGTTACGAATTTCTAAATTTATAATCAGTTGTTGCGTATTGCATAATATTTGTATTGATCAAGAAGATTTTTTTGAAGAAGTGAATGAAGTTATACCCCAAAATGAAGAGGAATAGTGTTATAAATTAGAGAGGGGCACTCCTATGCTATTTATTTTATATAATATCAGAGCATCGTACTAGAAATACGAAGGTCCTCTGTTCAAGTTCCTGTCATGCTGAAAACTTTTTTATCGTTTTGAAATTATCATCTGCAAACCACTAATCTATACTTATTTTATACAAGATGTAATATAAAGATTAAGAATAAATTTAAGGGTGTATTCCTAGACCAATTTTGAGTAAAAAACTTTATATGAATATAATATGTCTGCAGATGTTTCGTTTAGGAGACACAGGGTTTTAAAATTGAAAAATGCCACATTTCTATTCAATTATAAAAATGTTATGCCAATATTTTTTCAAATCGTTTTTTGGTATTCCCACTAGTCTCTTCTCTTTTTTCTGTTTGATGAACGGATCTTGTTTAAAAAAATTAAATAAATTTATCTGCATTTTCTTAAAGTGAAGTGACCATTTTGGTTAGCAATTACTGGGAAATTATAAAAATACGATTTGTTTAAAAAAAAGCAGTGGCGTAAATTTTTTATAATCGAATAAATATACGGCATTTTTCACTTTTAAAATCCTCCGTCTTCTAAAGGACACATTTGCGGACATATTCTTATGAACTCTTTAACTTAAAATTGGTTCAGGAATAGGCCAACCTTTATGTTACACCCTGTATATATATATATATATATATATAAACATTAATTTTGTTAAGAAACCCTAGCAATACAAATAAATGAAAAAGTATTATGTAAAAATGTTGCTTATTATTATGATGGACATGATACATTTTAAATAGTGAATAAAGAAATACACACAAGATTTTCATTATGTATTTGTGAGAAAAACAAAACTTAAAAACCACAGGTATATAACAAATATAAAGTTTTTTTCTTAGAGAACAACGAAGGTACTTGAAAGCGTACTAGGGTACCTACATAATAAGTACACTTTCCACCATTTTCATTATTTTTTAACAAAAAGATAGTACTTATAGTAACAATTTCAAAAGCATTGACAGTGAAACATTTAAGTTTAATCTAATCTTTGTCTGAACAGTCTTTTCCGAGATCTTCTCTAAAAAGCTCTTTCATAAGCTCCATTTTTTCCCGATGGCGTCTTTCTTTGGCTTCTTCTTTCTTCTGGTGCATATTTTCTAGAACGGAAACCAAATCATCATATTTCCTTTTCCTAGAACAATTAGCCATCTTTGTTTCTTCCGGCCTAAACTTTTCTTTTTGATTAATTTTTATCTCATCACCGCTCATCAAAACATCAGGTTCCAGACTATCATCTTGTGCCTTTATCTTGCCAATTTCATCTTCGTAGGGGACATCTACTCTAGTTTCTCCTGAAGTATGGTTTTTTGTAGTGGTAGCTGTTTTCCTCTTCATAATGGTTTTAAAACGCGATTCACATTGTACGGCTGTTCTCAAGAGTCCTAATTGTTCTTCAATTTCTTTGCCAATGTGAATCCACAAGCATTTTTTGTTTTTAAATTTTTTAAATGGGCCAATTAGTGGTAAACCCTTATGATAGAGATCAAGCAGTAGTTTTGTGTCACTATCACCCCACTCAAGTTTTTCACTTTTCTCTGGGAATCTTTCGACAACTTTCTCGGTAACAGGTTTAACCAAGGGTGTAACAGCTGAATCCTCTTTTATTTTCTCGACAGAGTCTAACAATGATTGCTCTACATACATAATGTTTTCAGTACCTGAGAGCAGAGAAACTGTCCCTGATTATAAAGTTTTTAAACATAACAAGAGGAAACTTACCATTTATTAACACCTGACACATGATTTTTGTGCCACTTCTAATGATTTCATTGTGTGAATCAGTACATACGTTTAAAATTGTTATGTCGCTACTTTCACTCATTTTATCTTTTACAAGTACTCATAGACCAAGTACTACAACACAACGAAAAAACACGAAATCTTCTCTATCTCTAGCCGAAGGAAATTTCGAGGTTATCTTCCCTCTACTTTTCCAATGTGTGTTTCATTTTGCTCTGAAAAGGATTGCTCCTGCTCGGATTCGGAGTGATCCGTAACAGAACTTATAACGTCACAGATTGCACTCAGAGCACTCTGAGAGCAACATAATAGAAAACACTATAAATCAAATGAGCCTACGATACCACTCGTTTGCAAGCGAGCTTACAGCGGCCGCTCATAGAGGGAACTACTGACATTAAAAGAAGAATAACATTTGAATTTTTACAATATTCACCAGGGGTTAAAAGAATCATTTGTCCATGTTATATCTAAATTACTATGATCTATATCATCACTCTCCTCACTACCAGATGGTATATCGTCGTTGATACTGCAATAGGTCGTATGTCAAATAATGTAAAATATTCAGGAGAGCGGAAAACAATTAAGCGTTCGCCTGATACCACTACAAATGCTCCTATTTGCTTTAAAAGAAATAACTAATTTATTTCTTTTTGTGTGTAGACTCTTCTTAAATTAGGTTATGGTATTTTAAGAAATTATTATGGGTTATTTAATTTTTTTGTGTTTTACGTGACATACGAGTTATTGCAAATGTTTATTGGATACAATGTGGTGACATAAGAGGGACTGCATACTTATGGAAGGTGATTAAATAATAATTCGTTGACATAGACAGCTTAAATTAAATTGAAATGCCAAATAATACACACTGTCTAATTTAAACCCTTTAATAAAAAAATTGATTTAAACACAAACCAACTAAAAATGTATACATAATTAAACATAGTCTTGAGAAAAATAAGTATCTACTCAGGTATTTAATTGTTAAACTTCAACTTAAACGTTAAAATTAAAAGTGTTTTAAGATTTAATGTGTCTACATTCCTTAGAGGTGCAGTTGTGACTTAAGTTGTTGTAAAAGCTATGATAGTCGGGTTTAATAACCGACTTTAACTCTTGAAGATGAACAAATTTTGTTTCTTCAATTGGACGTTGTGATGAATAGAGGGGGCTGTGTTCTCTTGGAGTATTTTTTGCCTTCCTAGATGGTCTACGAGGTAATTCTACCCAAGAATCGGAGAGCTTTAATTTGTATTTTATAATTCCCTCTGGCAGATATTGGAGTGCGCAAATATCTGTAACACATGGATCCCCTTTGACATTCCCAGGTCGAATGCTGGAGTAAATACCAGTGTTATACTTTAAAAAATCACTATATTTCAAAGTTATTACATTATACGGCGATGGTTTTTCTCTAGCTGTCTTGATAATTTGATATAATCAGCTGGAATGGATACCTCTCTCTTCCTTCCTAACTTTCTTTCGATCACACTATGTATGGAATCGACTTCCATTTGCGTGTGACCAACTTCTAAGTAGTTCTAATCCCCCATTTCCTTCATGCCACAAAAAACATGATCCTTCTTTGTTGTAAAGGTTGTAGTATGTAAGATTATGGTTTTTTAATTTTTGTTTATAGTACATTGCGGAGGCTTGGGTATGAGGGCATAGCAACACAGCTTGCAAGTCCATTGTGTAAATACATTTATTATTATCGATTTCGTTGGTGCTTTCCTTGTCCTTGTTTTTTTCATTTTGTGTCTGCTCTTTTCTTTCGACGTGACTGTCATAGTCAGTTTTTTCCAGGTTGCCCTTCTTGTCCATAGTGCATTTGTTGCACTGGTCTTTCTTTGGGGTGTAAATTTCCAGATTCATTGATCTGAACACTTCCATGAAGCTTCGCCATGAACATGACGTTTTATTCTCAAGCTGACAGTGGTTAAGGAATTTACGGTGCAAATATCTATTCCAAATAGGTTCTAAGTACAATTTTCGACTGGATGCTCTGCAATAATGTGACTCTACCTTTGGTTGGTCATTTAAAAAATCAGCTACGTTTTTTGAACGCTCAGACTGATCAGGAATGTTTGGAGTTTGTACATCATTTGGTCCACAACTTTGATTTGAAACCCATAGTTGAACAGTTTTCTCCCCAATTCCAAGCGTTGCTAAAAATATAGTTTTACAGACTTGCTTTCTCACTGTTTCATTTTCATCTTTCAGTGATAAGTAATATTTGTAGCCATATTTCTTTCGGGACTCTCGTGGTATGGTTGTGCGTCTCCTGTGCTGTGGCAACACCAGACACGTAAACCTTTTTGGCGTCCCAACTCGGCAGTCTCCAAAAGTAATCAAAAACACGTGTACGCTCTTCTTCGGAAACAGAAGAACATTCAAATTTCTGATGTGGTCCCTTTGCAGCTTTGTTAATATTGTCACGGATTTCTCAATCCGAATTTTACTATTGCCAGAAAAACAATCCGTTAATTAATTACTTCTTTATTAACTATACTCAGTACACTACTGAACACTAATTAGAACTCAACTAAACACTTATTTAATTAATCGCTATCTAAATCACTTTGATATCTCCAACTAAACACTTTAATTCAGACTGTAATACAAGACTAACTTAATCGGCCGTTTATTTTTCTTTTATAGACCCAACGAATATTCCAGGTATATTCTAGCATTTCTAGATCTATTTTCTAGCATCTCTCGAACGCTTCTCGTCGTTTCTCAAATTTTCTAGTCCCGCCTCGATCCACGGCATTTTGTTTGTTTAACAGAATCGTGTAGGGGCGATCGGGGCAATCTTAGTAATTCGCGGTACCATAGTCATCGATTTGGGTGTGAGTGGGGCAAATTCCGTGACACTGCCCCCTCCTTAGGACCGATCGTCCCGATCGGATACACCTCTATACGGGGACAGACGCTCCAGATGGACGACCTTCATCTTACTAGGAGTCCTCTGTATCTGGTAGACGACATCATTGATTCTTTTAATCACGGTATAGGGGCCCTCCCAACGGTTCTGTAGTTTAGGCGATTTTCCTTTCTTCCGCGTGGGTTTGTACAGCCACACCAGGTCACCTTGTTGGAATCCGACTGTATTGGCCCGGACGTCGTATCGAGTCTTCATGCGACCGCTCTCTAGTCGCATTCGAGATCTGACTTGGTCGTGTACGGCTGCTAGTCTTTGTTCTAGGTCATGGATATAAGTGTCTGGATCTGTGGGCTGTTCCGCAGGACGACCAAATACCAAATCTGCTGGAAGTCGAAGCTCTCTTCCAAAGATGATCCTTGCGGGAGTCTTCCCAGTAGTTTCATGGACAGCTGAGCGGTAAGCTAACAGGAAGAGTGGAATGAGCTTGTCCCAGTCTGTCTGGTTTTCGTTCACAAACATCCTCAGATTGGTTTCTAGTGTGGCGTTGAAGCGTTCCACCATACCATCTAACTGGGGATACAGTGGGGTGGTCCTGGTTTTCCGGATTCCCATAAGCTCGCAGACCTTTCGGAACACACCTGATTCGAAATTTCTGCCCTGATCTGAATGTAGTTCCATGGGCACACCAAATCTGCAGAACAGGTTATTGACTAGCGCTTCTGCTACGGTTGTGGTCTCTTGATTGGGAAGGGGGTATACTTCCGGCCATTTGCTGAAGTAGTCCATGGCTACTAGTAGATATCGGTTCCCACTTTGAGTTTTCGGAAATGGGCCAGCGATATCAATGGAAATCCTCTCAAACGGTGCTCCTACGATGTACTGGCGTATTTTGTCTCTGGAACGGGTCTTCGGTCCCTTGCTGGCTGCACATGTGTCACATTTTCGGCACCAATCTTCTACATCCGTCCTACAGGGTTTTTAAACTGTAGCAGCCATTTAAGGGAAGCGTGAGGGAAGCGTGATCCGTTCTTAGGAGAAATTCTTGGCCATACAGATATTTATGAAAGTGTTCTAGGCTCTTGACGATGGCAAGTAATTCTTCCCGAGTCACACAATAGTTCTTTTCGGCTTTTGATAGGACTTTGCTGAAGTAGCCCACTACTCGCTCTTGGCCATCTTGTACTTGAGAAAGAACTCCGCCAATTCCAATGTTACTTGCGTCCGTGTCCACTGTAAATGGTTATCCAGGTATTGGGTATGTCAAAATCGGGGTTTCAGCGTCTCAAAGGCTTGCTGGCATCTCAGAGTCCATTCGAACGGGATGTTGTCTTCTGTCAGTTTATGAAGAGGCTTGGCAATATCATAGAATCCTTGGACGAATTGTCGATAGTATGTGCATAGGCCGAGAAAACTTCGAACTTGATGTTTGTCTTTAGGAACCGGCCAGTTCTTTATGCACTCTGTCTTCTCCGGGTCTGTTTTCACACCATTTGGAGTAATAATGTGGCCTAGGTATCTAACCTCCTTTTGGAACAGACTGCACTTCTTCGGGTTCAACTTCAGGTTCGCTGCTTTCAACTTCTTGAACACTTTGGACACGTTCTTCAGGTGCTCCTGGAAAGAGTGTCCTAGCACCACCACGTCGTCTAAGTAAATCAAGCAGGTCTCCCAATGCAGGCCATGAAGTACAGTTTCCATCAGTCGCTCAAAAGTGGCAGGGGCATTACATAGACCAAATGGCATTACATTGAACTGCCACAATCCATTTCCGGTAATGAACGCTGTCTTTTCTTTGTCTTCTGGGCTGACCTCGACTTGCCAATATCCACTCTTTAAATCCAAAGTGGAAAACCATTACGCACCAGCCAAGGTGTCCAGAGTATCGTCAATTCTTGGTAGTGGGTAACTGTATTTCTTGGTCATTTAATTTTCTGTAGTCCACACAAAATCGGGTGGAGCCGTCTTCTTAACCAGGACTACAGGAGAAGCCCAAGGACTCTGAGATGGCTCTATGGTGCCTTGGTTTTGCATCTCAATTAACATCTTGTTAACTTCGTCTCGCTTGGCTAGTGGAAGTCCTCGTGGTGGTTGCTTTATAGGAGACGATGAACCAGTATCGATTCGATGCTTCACTACATTGGTTCTCCCAAAGTCGCCTGGTTTAAGTGCAAACACATCTTCATTTTCACTTAGCAGCCCTTCGAGTTGCTCCACCTCCACCTCTGTTAATCTTTCCTTGGCCCTATCCACGATGTCCCTTAGACATTCTGGTAGACTGGTCTTATTTGGTTTCTTCTCCATTTCGTGGATTTCTTTGAGGGTTCTGACCATGGTAACAGGTTCACAGACTCCTTGCAATTTTCTGTGGAAAGGTTTTCAGGTTTACTACCCGTACCATTGTGGTTTTCTCAGGTTTAATCAGGGTACGTCCGGTGACTATAAATTTATTGAACAAATCCGGATTACTGGGTTCCACCACTCCTACACTGCAAGACATTTCCCCATCCATTACAGTGGCAACCAATGTTTCGATCTGAGCAGGTAGTACCACATCTTCTTTAACAACGAGTCTCCGTACAGCGTTATTCTCAGTGGTGGTCGTTAGCACTACTTCCTCACCCATTATCCGTAGCGTACCAGCATTCAAATCTAAATTCACCCCCTTTGCTCGTAGTAAGTCTAGTCCGAGAATGACATTATCCGATATATCTGCTACCAGGGCTTTATGTTTGAATTTGACGTCTCCTAATTCTACTTCAAGCTCGCATTCCCCCTTGACTGGCGGTTGTTGTCCATTGGTTGTTGTAAGGACATAACGTTTGGCAGGGTTCTTAATACGCCAAGCATGAATAATATCTGGTCGAACAATAGTTCTTGCCGCTCCAGTATCGATTACCATAGGGAAAGTACTACCAAAAATACTGCCTTCTACTAGCAAGGAGTCAGAGTCCTGAAGACGTGACAACGTAATTTCTTCTCGTGGGGCATGGTAGGAGGATGCAGCCGGCTTTTTCCCCGTCAAGCCGGCTGACCCTAGTTTTCCTGTGCAGGTGCCGCTTGGGAGTCGCGCTTTTGCTGCTCCGCGATTGGGGCCCTACACTGTCTTTTCAGATGTCCCGTCTGCCCACAGTTCCAGCATTTAAGAAGGCGATCCTTTCGACTATCAGATTGTTCTTTCTTTGGTCTGGTAGCTGGGCTAAGTTTATCAATGACCTCCTTCAGTGTCTTGATTATGTCTCCATTTCCCATATTATCGCTGTTATCACTGATAGCCCGAACTTTAACATGTCTACCGGAATCCATCTTTGTCGCCTCGAATTCCAGTGCATGCGAGAGGGCGTTATTCAAAATTTTAGGTCTAGCTAGTCGCAGTACCTGCTGAGTTTCACAATCTCTTAGACCATCAGTAAAAAATTGGATGGAGAACTGGTCTAAAAAAAGATATTTTTTTATTAACATTTTGACTTTTCAGATAAAATATATACTTACCTTTAACTTAAAACAGTAAAAATTGCCAAAGAAATAGAATTAAATTTCACTTAACAAATAGATACAGGGAAGGTCGCGTGTGAACTGTCACTCCTTAATAGAGAAAGCAGTGAAACAAACGATCACACTGAGCTATAGCTGCGTACTGATCATTATTAGAGCAATTCAGGAGATTACTGTTGAGCGCTCCATCTGTCGATGGCTTATAAAGCAATTATCACGAAAATATGAAATTCGCGGAATGAGTCCGCGCGCGACTTCCGAAGGGTTAAGGGGTAAACATTTTACTAAGGTTATTTTGATGCAAATATTTTTAGTTGTAGATTCATGGGTATCATTTGTGCTATTTCTTTTGAAAGCACCTTGTATACTATAAAGATAAATAATATGTTATTGCTCACCGTCTATAATTGGCCTAATATCTACTTGACTTACTGTCTGGACACTGAATATTTCCTTGTTGAAGTTTACCTGAATCCTAGATAGTCTAAATAACTTCGTTAGTACCATCAGCTTTTTATTTACAAATACATCTGAAAAATAGTTTTCAAAATATTCACATACATTTATCTAAATCACAATCAAAACACTAAGCTAACAACAACTCAACAACCACTACGAAACAGCATATAACTAACAACCACCAATTTGTTTTTACTATTTTCAATATCAATCGATAACTATATTCTAGCGAATCCGATACAAGGTAATAAGCATGTCTCTTTTCTTCATAATGAACATTCAGTTAGAAAGAGAAAAAAAAGGTAAATACGTAGCATAAAATATAATGTAAAATAGTAATATAGTAAATGCCTAAGAACGACTACACATCACTGAAACTGCCCTCTGCATTTCACTAAGACGAACTAATCAGTTGTATAACTATGTTAAACTATATAAACAATGGTCATACTCATTCATCTGGAAATTTTGAGGGATTAAGGGGAAAACATGCAGTTTTCCTAAACCCTGATATTATATTATTTGGAGTCAGATAGTTGGCCCAGGCGTCTGCTAACAGAACAATAAATATGTTTCTATTCAGTGTGTTGAAACTAGTCGGTAAATTTCGTCTACCAAAGGCTATGAGTATTTTGCTCCCACCCAGTTTTCAATGGTACGAAAACACAGTGGTTTAACGGTTGCATGCGGTGTGTTAGATGATTAGGTAATTTTATCAATATTAGATTTGCATTAATAGCAGCATTGACAATTCTAACACTAATATGGCTCTTATGACCATTCATAATTAATATAGCGCTCTTTTCGGTTTGTTTCCGACTGAACATAAGGAGTTAATTAGCCAAGAATGGAATATTGGCTTTCATATAATGGTTTTCTGATGTAATGCCAGAATATTCTTCTTCTGCATTAATCCACCGGGCTTGGACACCACCTTTGGCTTTAAAAATTACTAAGGAAGCCAACTCTTCACCTGCTGCAGACACACAGCAATGAACAGAAATATTTTTGCGGCCTGTGCCGCCTACTCTTCTGTAGAATGACTTTTTACCCTTTTCCCCTATTGTCTTGACTCTACTTGGATTAGTGGAAAATCCAGTTTCATCACAATGAAAAATTAAATGTGGGTTGGCTTCTAAATCTTCCCTTTGAATAATTCTTTTCATTTTGTCATAAAAATCATGTACGGTAAATGGGTCAGCTCCCTCTGCCCTCTATTGTTGCAATTGCTCGGGCTCCTTCAAACTTAAATTCCTTCTTCTCATAAATCCCAGGTACCAATCCTCTCCTGGCCTATTGTCCTTAAATAGAATCTTAACCCCGAAGTTTTTTTATTTCAACATTTTAGTGACATTTTTTGTGAAAAGCGATCTTATTTGGTATAATTTAACGAATTTTGACATTTTTTAAATAAAAATATTTTTAATTTTTGAAAAAAGCCTTGTTACCATATCGTAACACTAGGATCTTACGATGTCAATAAAAGCAAATTATAGTTTTTTTTCATTTATATTTTAGACAAAGATACAAACCAACTAAATTTGCATGAGAATATTTACTGAACAACATTTAACACAAAACTTATATTATTTTTGTACGAAAAACAAAAGAACAAGGAATACAAAGCCCTACGTCACCTTTGTGACACATCGTACGAATACTGTAACAATAGTCCTCCCCAGCCCGTATCTTTTTTCTGGCACTTTTAAATGGTTTCGCTCATCATAACGAAGATCATCTGAGACTCGGTTAAGAGATACACTTGATTTTGAAATACTGGATCTTTCGCCAGATTTAGCAGAATTTCCAAAGCTCTTGAGATAATGATTAGATATTCGTCGTCTAAATTCTAGTTGGGTCATTTTCTTTCCTGCTTTTTTAAATATATTCCAGGCTACATCAATGTATCAAATAAATACCGGACACCAAAACTTCTAATTTCATAACGACCCAAATTCTCGTTCATGAGATAGTTCTTGTAGCTATTGCTTTCGCATGGAAATGCAACCAAAATATAGTCACCTTCTTTAACTGACTTGTCAAGTGTCTTCTGATTTCATTCTTCATCACTGAGTTCGTCAGGGCTTTCAGTGCTGCTTTCACTTGGTACCCATTCTTCTTCATTAGTTTCAGAATCACTAGTACTATATTTTCTTTCCTTTAGGGGAGGTTTAGTGTTTACACCTGGTGTTTTTTATATCCAGTCTCACTAAAAATTTGCCTCTTAACATTTTTTTTAATTTTGATTTTTGAGTTTATTATGCTCTCTCAATATTGCTCTGGCTTTTTTCTTCCATTTTTTTTTCCTGTTTTCGGTGATAATTTTGCCATGCTGCGACGACCGACGGAATTTTTTCTTTGGTATTCCTCTTTTTGGTGCTGACAGGTATATCAGACCAAAACAACGCTCCTTTAAATGGTGATGGCACATCAAAAGGCAAAGAACTTGTTTCCTTAGAAGTCGAAGGTATAGAAGGATCGAAAGAAATTACAGTTGGCATATCTTCTTTGCCAATTTTTGGAGCTGTCTTTTGTACTACATTTTCCTCGAGGTCCTTCAGAATTTCTTGATTATTTTCCTATGGTGATTTTTGGTTATTTTCTTCTTCTGCTTGGTTATTTTCTTGTGCTGCTTCTTGGTTATTTTCTTCTTCTGCTTGGTTATTTTCTTGTGTCAGTCCTTGGTTATTTTCTTGTGATTCATCTAGAACATTTTCTCTGGTTTCATTATAAAGAGTTTTCCACAATAGAAATAGTGATGTATCTTCAGTTTCACATTGATTGTCATTTTTAAAAAGTTGTTGGAATTCAATTGTCTTTTCCTGACCAATTTTTTCTTGAATTGTCTTTAATGCTATAGACGTATTAATTTCATGCTTTTTTGGTGCAGATCTTCTATTAGCAGAAATTTTGTTAAAACTGACGTTATATACGTTAAAAGAACACAAACCAATACAATCATAGGGGGTGCTAGTTTGCCTGCTGCATTGGAGATAACAAGTACTGCCAAATTTTCCTTTTCGTCGCCCGACATAGTGTAGACATTCCTTTTACTTTCATCGCCCTTGGAGTTCATGAAAAAGGAACTTTCGTCAGTGTTAAATACCCGATTTGGATCATGTGTAATATGTAGTAATTGTTCAGTTGCCAGAAAATCTTTTATTTCAGAAAACCAGTTTCTTTTTGAGTTTCAGAAACATTTTCCCTGGATATGGTTAAGTTTTGAGAAATCCTATTAGTTAGGTCAGGATGCCTTCTCAAAAAGTTTTGAAACCATTTATCACCTGGTCTTCCGTTTACAAAATGATGTTTCCTATGTTTTTTCTTGATTATATACTCTATACTCTCAAACAACTGCACTTTTGTAATTGGGTAGTGAATTTTTAACAGCTGGAGTATCCAATGAACTAAGATGCCTTCTTCTGCAAGGCTAAGATTTACAGCTGAGCCCATTGAACATTCACGTGGTGATTTACCTGATGCTTTGTACATCAATGTTACACGAAGAACTCCAGCTCGTTTAGCAGCTGTGGCAACGGGTATTCCATTGTGGACTAGATCTAGTGCCTGGTCCATTTGCGCTGGTGTATAGTTCTTCTTTGGTGCCATTAATCTATAAGAAAATGTTTAATATTATCCCAATAATTCCAGTAATTGACGCCCTTGAAATTGACACCATGTGGATTACTGGTAAAAAAAACACTTTTCAGGAAAAAAATTGTATTGGCAACATTGTCAAAGAATGCATAATCCATTAAATTAGCCAATGCAAAAATTCCTTAATAAGAAAGTAATCGACAGAAGGTGTCAATAATTAGATTCTCTCCTATTACACGTTCCAGTAATTGACACTGTTTGGAAATTATTTAACCTGTACCATTTATTTATGTATTTGACACATACACTTCACTACAGTACACAAGCACCCACAGGGTAGGAAAAATACAATTTACCAAAAACAGAAAACAGAATATATACAGTACACAAAATACATACATTATCAGTTACACTGAAAAAAGCAGTAAAAATTGAATTAACACTTAAAAGTATCAACGTAAGTATGTTACAGTAAATTAATAAAAATATCAAAATTTTGAGATTTAATTGAGGCCACAGTACAGTTGAAAATATCGAAACCACCTTGCAATTTATTATAATTTTCACAAATCCGGTGAATGGGTGAATATTTAGTTGTATCAATTCTCGGCGTTGATGTGTAAAACAACATATTAAGCCTAGAGCCATGTCTCGGAATCCTGAAGTTAATCAAGTTAAGTATATTAGTACAGTCAACTAAATTATGCAATAGATTATGCAAAAATATTTGCTGAGCCATTACATTATTACTATTTATACTTTTATACATTTAAGCTGTTGTTTATCCTTTTATCAATAATATAAGTACCTCAAAATATGCATTAGATGAAAATTAAGACCAACAATGTATTTATAAATATTACCTTACCTTAATGAGTTGCCAAATCGTGTAAGAAGAAATTGTGAATAATTGTTTTAAATTTAAATGAATTTGTTTTATTATAAAAATAGATAATTTTTTAATAACTTTATTCATTTTTCTTTCAGATGGTGTGTAAAAATGTTAACGTGTGTATAAAATACCTGGTAATAAAACTCCAACATTCATTTTTCTTAAAAACGTATAATGTATTTATTATATATCAAAAAATAAAATGGTACACATTTTTGACATTTGGCCAGAGGGTATCAAATATGGGCCCCTCAAAAAAAATGAACAAAAAGTTGTTAAAAACTATTTACCAAAATCGCATACGTAGGCATCCTTCTTGGCCCCGGAGCACTGTTTATGTGCCCATAAAAGACACATCATACATTGAACCCACAGTTCTCCTGTAGTGTCTTGAGAAAATTGTTGATGACAAAATATGCATGTTGCGTCATTGCTTTCAGGGGAAAATTGTCTAATTTGGTCCATGTCAAGGTCATCGTCTGCCGGCGCAAATTCTAGCTCTTCATCCTCTTCTGAACTTGATTCTTTGCCTTTAACTTTAGTTGTTTCTTTGGCCTTTTTCTGACTTACACTCGATTATTCTGGAACTAGCGTCCTCTTCGCCTTTCCCTTATTCTTCTCGCTTAATTTTTCAATTGACATTTCGAGGTCCGCTTTGTAAGGGAAGAAGGTATTCTCTGGGACTTAGAAGGCTTTCGTCTTCTTGTACTTACTCGCTTTTTAAGCAGTGGTACAGGTTCTATTTAGGTCTTTTGAACCATCTGGTTGGGAATTTCGGTTTTTTGAACCACCTGGTTACGGATTCAGGTCTTTTGAACAACCTGGTTGGGGATTCAGATCTTTTGAACCACCTGGTTGGAAATCCAGATCTTTTAAATAACCTGGTTGAGAAGATCGTGGTTCTTGCAGTTGAGATTCTGAGGCTGAAATACATGATTCTTCGGCTTCAATTTGCTAGGTAATGAAATCAACATCCGTGAAAACATTTTTATTCAATGGACAATTTCCCATCACTATGAATCCGTTAACAGCTAATTCTGTAGTCTTACATTTTAACAGCGCGTCGCCAAGTAGTTCAGCCAGATCAAAGTGTGTACGGCTCTGTTGTTTATTTTTAACTAAGTCCTGATTTCTTCACTGTAGTATGCTTTCAGTGGCTCCATGAATGTCTTATCAAGCGGTTGAAGTTTATGAATGTTGAGTGTGGTGGGAGAGATATGATGTACACATGATTTTCCTTTGCCAGCTTTATTACATCCAAATTCCTGGTATGACTATAATGCCCATCCAATACATAGGAGGAACAAACTGTCCTCCTGCACTCATCGATGCAACTACAGTAACTAATGATCCCCTTTCAGCTGATGTTATTGAGGTCACCTGGCGTTTTCCTTTTCTTAAAATAATTTTAGACAATCTACTTGAAATCCCAGACAGACCAGTTTCGTCCACGTTGAAGACTCTGTGTGGCCCAAAGTTGTATTTTTCATACAGTACCTCAAAGTTGTTAAAAAATTCGGTGACATTCTCATTGTTAAATCTTAGGGCCCATGCGAAAGATGTCCCAGTTGGTCTACGGATAGACAGTTGACCCTTATGCCGCTTTAAAAAAGCGTCCAACCAACTGCGGCCGGCGATTCCATTTTTTAAGGGATGTTTTATACCATTTCGAACTGACAGTTTGTAAGCATAGGTCTTTTTTCGTCAAACCATAAAACAGTGCTTCCATTTCAATGTAATCGACTAAGCCATTTCCAAGAACTGTTTTTGTCCCAGTTTAGTGCTGACAATGTTGCTGGCAGGAAGGCTACTGGCTTTGGTTTTCCTCGCCAACCTTTGCAATGTGCTCCTTGGCACATGAAATGTTTTAGATGCACTCTTCAATCCCATGTGTCAATTATTGACAGAATCTATAGCTTATTCCATATGAAGATGGTTCCATTTTTTTCTTAAGTTTTTACGCACAAATTGTCGATCTGTGCTTGACGAGGACATTATTATCTGTAAAAAAGTCTATTAATATTTGATATTAATACAATGGTTTGCTCCGAATATGGGTCCCAGCCCATATTCAACACACGCAAAGGGCCCATAAAACACATCAACCACAATCGTTTAATGAAAACAAGCAGGATGGAGGACGATGCCGGGAGCCGGTAAAATAGGTATTGACAATGTGTAGTTGTAAATTTATCTATCAGGTGGTAGATGGCGTCACTACTTTTACACATGAACAAGGAGCCCATATTAAGTGCCTGGCCCATATTAAGATCATTTCCTCTAAGAGTTTTGAAGGTAGGGCAGTACCACTCTTATATTTGAAAAAAATAAGTATATTTATGGACGTCAAACAACAGGGCGTACCCCGGCAACATGCTCTTGCAACTGCGTATTTTGAAGACAGGACAGTCATAAAGAGGTGCCACCTTTATATTTTAAAATATTGAAGTATACATGGACATTAGGGGTGTATTCTGTCATTCTAATATTTTAACCACGGTTAAGGTTCCGTTCCGTAAAACAACCGGCCTGAAAATATACAGATTACGGTACGTGGTTAACTGAAAAAAGGTAAAGGTGTTTTTATGTTATAAATCCTCATACGAGTATTTTTTTACTTGTGTTTGGCTAATTTCCTACGCAAAGACCTCGTATTCAGAAAATAGGGGTATTTGATCTGGGACATTATCGAATTTACTTAGGTTAATCATCATATTTGACAGATACCGGTATTTAACGTAGGAAATCTAGCTATTAACCTGTTAAGTGGCTAGTGACCAAAGCAATAAGGCACGTTTGGATGGCCCGTGAATTTAACGCAGGCGAATATATCCGCCGTCCCCATCTATTTTTTATAAATGACGTATATGTCCGGGATAATCATCAAAATAAGACAATAATACGTTAAATATGCGTATATTTTCGCTTAAAATGAAAAAAATACAATATCAATTGGTATTTCTATGGTAGGTAGAGTATTGCTATTTCTTGATATGGTAGTAGAGACCAAAACACGGAGCAGGACATAAACCAGTATGACATTCCAGGCACCAATAACGACTTTCCTTACGTATCTTCTTTTCGGCGCAAAGTACACACGTAAGTTATAAAAAAAAAACATAAAAAAGTGTACAATTCCTTTAGATATAATTACCTTTTCGTGGGTTTTTCTTCTGTCGTTGGGGGAATGACGGACGGAAAATGCCGTTCAATAAGCCTAGACGGCATCGGAGTTTTTGACCTCCTCCTTTGCTTTTCTAATGGCTTGCAGTAATTTTCAGTTAGTTTTTCTCCTAACTCTATCAAAAAGTTTAGTCTTTTCAATTTTCCACCATTTTTTTTTTATAAATATGCTACGAATTTAGTGTCGCTACACTAAGAAAATGCCAAAAAATTTTCATGTAATATTTTTTTACTCTACTTCTAGCCGTTCCATAAAAATGGAGATAATTGTCTGCCAGGTCCACACCACCCATTTTTTCATTATACTCTATTACACAGGACGGCTTTTCAGTTTCTCCTTTGCTTGTAACCACTTTTTTCATACTTTCGTCACGTGAGTCCTTTTTATCACGCCATTTTTGCACCATAATCTTTCTTCTATATCGTGCACTGGTTTCCCCTTTAGATATTTTTCTTTTCAACTCTTTGGGTATACCTTTATAATTGTCTAAGAAAAGCCGATATCCTTTATCAAACAAGGGTTCCATCAGGGACAAAACTATTTTAGATGTAATTGGTTCTTCTGAATATTTCGCATCATAATTGATATCGGCGCCCAGTGTAAACGATGAAATTGAACATGTACCCTGATGTACTCTCACATAAGGCAAACAATTTTATACCAAATCTCTTTCGCTTAGATGGTATATATTGTTTCCACCCCAGTCTACCTTTCCAACCAATCAACGATTCATCTACAGCTATATCTTTTTCAGGTATATAACTTGTCATAAATTTATACCTCAAGTGATTCAAAAGTGGTCCGACCTTTACGAGTTTGCGGCTTTTTGTATTCTCATTTATGGTAGAATTATCAATAAAATGTAAAAACTTTAGTAATAAATGAAATATTTTTTCTGTCATAATACGAAAAAAAAATGGTGTTTCAATGTCACATCTTATATTCAGGTTTTTATAATATACTGAATTGCAAATCTGTTCGTTTCTGCGACTATAAGGTCAATTATGTTATCGTCGAAAAAACGTTCAAAGATTCGCATTATATCATTCGTGCCATGTACCTTTACTCCACTGTTTGCCGTGAAAGAAAAAGCAGGCCGGGGAATCCCATCAGAAGTCCACGGCATTTCAAATGATTGATTTTCATTCTGTTCTTCGTTGTCAGTTTCTTCGCTAGATTCGCTGTACTCACTGTAGCTAGAACCACCCTCCGACTCACCAGAACTTGTAAATTCCTCCGTGATGTCATCACTTTCCATTTCGCTTTCCGAATCGCTCATGGTTACAATGCGTATATAATAAAACCGTTTACGAATTTATCTGGAATACGTTGCAACGTGTGTCAACACGTACATGTGTGAGACCATGCGTCGAAAATAAAACTGAGTAAAATTTTCCCTATAGCCGTTCTTATATGTATTTATTTACGACATAAACCACCGCATACGAACATATTCGGGTTAGGCATGGATAGCCCCAAAAAAGACTTTAAAGCGGATATAGCCGACAAAGGCACCAAAACATATTTATGGATTTGCGTACATATACGTCATAACCACTTAAGGGATTAATTAAATGAAATAACAAATCATGATTTTTCAAGCTAGGTACTTTAATTTGAAAAAAAAAACGGGAACAAAATGTGAAATTATTAAATATTTGAAATACTTATAACTAATAGTAACAAAAATATACAGATTACGGTACGTGGATAACTGAAAAAAGTAACGTTCGGTAGCAATCATCGGAACCACTTATAATTCTTGGTTCCTAGCGGTAAAATAACGTTTAGAGGTTATGTGATGCTAATTATCATTATTACCAATAATGGTTCAGTAATTTGTGATTACCACTTAATACAGAGTAGAACCAATATTCTGTACTCATTCAGAATATCCGTTTGAATACCCTTTTCAGCACACTTTTTAGTTTTTAGCATGTTTTTAGGTTAGTTTGGGTAGATATTAAAAAATCACCGGTTCCGATAGTGTTCCGTAATTCAATCACAAATTTCAGTTACCAGAAAATACCAAAACCGTGGTTCTGGTAAGACCCGTAAAATTACAGAATACACCTTAAATAACACGGTGTGATGTTTCTACAAAGTGGCGTCCGTATAGGTTATTTATAGATTACTATTAAAACTACTTTTTTAAAATTGCTTGGAGAATTTGATACTTATATAGTGTTACACCTTAAACCCTTTTCCAAGGTGGAAAGAGGCTGAGGTCGGATCGCGGGTTGAGGGTATTCTACCAAAAGGCAAAGAAAATAAAATATAAGAACAAAGCAAGTAAATAATTCTCAAAATCTTTTTATTTTCATGAGGTGGGTGATAGATTCAAATATCGATGTGATCTGCTCAGATTCCGTGGTTAAACGTTCGCGCTGCCGGTCAGTGGGCCGTGGTTGTATATTTGTTTTGTGGTCTGTCTTAAAATTGACGGAAGAAGAAGAAGAATATTTTCACACCGGTCACTAACATTATCCATAAAACAATCGAAACAGTCGTTTTAAAGATTATACCAATTATATTTATATGGAGTACAACATATTTCATCTAGGAGTACAATATAATGATTGTATTAGCATACATATACCGAGGTACCCTGGTTCACTCTTACAGTATGATTTTGATAGGTAAGTTTAACATAAGTAAATAATTAAAACAATATAATTATTCATAAACAGATGGTTTTTAGAATAAGCATTTTGTTTATTTTTAGGATCACCCTAGCAGCTGGGTGGATTATCAATTATAAATAACAATTTACTAGCACAAGGTAGCGTAATGTAGTGCCACAGAAGCCTTCATGCAGTAATATTGCAATGTAAATATATTTAGCAAGCAAGCCATGCAGTAGGACTCAAACTAAGCAGAGTAAAATGGCACAAATCTACTAAGTTGTGATGGTTAAGGTAGAACTGAAATGAGTTGCCTGGATAGTTACTCGGGGGAGTAACTAGGTGTAATGTTCCCTCGATGTACCTAAGCAAAAGGATCAGCAGGGCGTCTTGACAGGTAGGTGGTAAGACGATGTGTATAGATTGTTTCTATATCGTTGAAGGGGGTAATAGGGTTTCGTAATATATGATGACGTGGTTAGGAAGATATGATCGGTACCTTGTTGTTGTTGCAGGTGTTCAGAAAAAAAAAAAAAATGCTTCATTTGCTTAAAAGACCAAAGTACACATCGTCAGTTTGGAACAAGACTGTCATAACTCAAAAAATTAAAATTTCCAGGAGAGCTCGGTAAAGTTTTATAAATCTTGCTCTTGTTATTGGTAAATAAATGAATATATAATTTTTGAAAGACGTTAAAATGTTTGAGTGGGTAGTTCTTAGTATTTTTAACAGTACTTTTTGTTTGTTTTGGTTTTTGGCATTCTATTATTGCTAATTTTGTTAAATAATTCCGAGTTGTGACACTCTTTCACATATTTTTTTACAAGATTTTCAACATGAGTTTTGATAATAGGGTAAATACGCCAATAGTCAGCCACTTAAGGCATTTATAAAATTGAAAGGTGTATTAAAAATATAGTTAGTCTCTCAATCAATATCTGTTTGTATTTTTAATATAATATTGACATTAGGCTCTCAGATTTTTTACTTCGTTTTAAGGTAATTAAGTCAAAAATTATTAAAAATTATATTGTACAAAAGGTTCAAATATCCATTAGTCAGCCATGAAGAATCTAATGTCAGCCACTTCTTACCCTGTTTTCAGCCTTAAAGGTAATTAAATAAAAAAAATCAACTAGAATGGTAGAAACGTAATTTTTATTTAAAAATCATGGGTAGATGTTTACAAATAAATAAAATAACCTAAAAAGTCATGTTGTGCAGTTAGATGTTTTTGAAAAAAAAAAGATTTTATATAGACTAGGTATCTACCCACAAAAACTACAAATAAATTCAGCGGTTTCTATTTCATTATAATTACATCCCTGAAATGACGTACATTTTAAATGGTACCATTTAGGGCACTTATCGCAACCAATATTTTTCAAGTCATTGTCTTCTGTGTCACTTTCCAATATTGCAGTACAATTTGCACACACTTCCTTTTTTTAATTAATATTATGTTTCCTTAGTTTCACTTAACACAGTTATTTTTTTAACTTTTTTAACAACGCGACGGTTTTTCTTTAATGTAGGTGTTTCATTTTCAGAATCATTGTTATCAACTTTACTTTTCAATCGTTTTCTTTGGATAGCTTTTTTTAATTTGGCTTTCTCTGTAATGCGTTTGAGCCTTTCCAATTTTCGCGCTTCTTTTTCATTGATAGCATTCTGTTTTGCATCAAGCTTTTCCTGTAAATGCTTCCTAAATTCGTCAGATGAAATAGCAGCAGGCCAGTTATCATTCTTTTTTCGTTTGACACTTTTTGGCAGAGGTTTTAGCAAAGATAAAGCCTCTGAAAAAAAAACGATGGTTTTCAGATTGGTCTTTTGTATTGCTATTATTTTTGCCCTCTTGATCATTGGTACTTACTGTGCCATTCTGGTAAATTGTAATATTTTGTAGCATTATTGCCTTAGTTTTGGTTTTCTTGGAATTCTCATTTTCATTTTCCTTATTTATTTCAAATTCACCCAGTTCAGTTAATTCGACTTGTGTTTCAGTTTCTAAATTTTTATCTGGTGTGCTGTCAATATTATTTAGTGTTTCTTCAATTTTTAGCAAAGTACTACAAAGTTGGTGATTCTTAAAATCAATCAAATTGTTGGATTCAGTCTTATCTGGTTTTATTTTAGAGTGATCCGTTTCAATTTCTTCATTTATCTTTAGCCCATTAATCAATTGAGTAGTATTTTCTTTAACTGTTTCTGTTTCAATATTTGTTTCCGTTTCATTTTGCTCGGTCTTATTTTCTGCATCCTTTACTCTACTTATTTGATTCTCATTCCGTTCAATTTCACATTCCTCTATTTCGGTTATTTCTCTTAATTTCGTCTCATTTGTTGTGCCATTATGTTTCTAATTGCATTTGATTCAATATCATTACCATTTTGGTTTATCTCAATACTAATAATTGAAGTACTTTCGTCTCTAGCAATATTTCTGTTGTCTTCGTCAAATAAATCGTAAAAGTTAAATGAAACTAAATCTAGGTTGTCATCTACCTCTATCATGCCGTTGGTTAGAACTGAAGCATTGGCTATAATTTCACCATCAGATTCATATTTAACTGCCCTTGCATCTTGAGGAGTGAATGGATAATATTCTTGCTTTATTTGCTGAAGTTGATCGATATCAATATCAGTTTCCACACCTCTTTCAGCAAGTACTCCCTTTAAATTTGTCAAGACCATTGTAGTAGTAAGGAACTGTTCTTTTGTAATCTTAATCTCTTGTCTAATTTCTTGTATTTCCTCTAAACGATTTTGAATGCACTTTGAGTAGTCCACTGCATCTGGATTGAATGGATACAGCCCACATTTTCTGAAACCGTTTCTTATAGTTTGAGGAAGTGACTCATCACATAATACCTGTTTTAGTAAGGGACAGAATGTGCATTTTGTCAAAACACAATTTACATTTTCAGATTTTGTTTGCCATTCTCTCACTGTTTTCTTCCAAGCCACTTTAAGAGGCTTGAAAACACTTACATCTGCTAGTTGCATTATGTGTGTTGTGTTTGGGGGCAATGCATATAAGATAATTTCGTGGTCATGACAGAATTGACTAAGTTCCAATGACATGTGAGATTTATGGCCATCAACTAATAGTAATATGGGCCTGGTAATATTGTTATCATTGAGCCATCTATCCACTCCATTTGCAACATACTCATAGAATGTGTCGGCCCTAATCCACCCAGTTTCGGATCGTCTTAGAAACCATCCTGACGGAATAGTATCTACAAGTGCCTTGTTTGGTCTGACAAATGGGAAGACTACCATTGGTGTCATTGTTTTGCCATCTGCAGAAAAACCAAAAGAACCGTAATTGTTTCTTTTTCGCTACCTTTCTTAATATCATAAACGTTTTTATAGCCCTTTGGAGCCAATACTTTTCCTGTTTTGGGACACATAGAAAAACTTGTTTCGTCTTCGTTAGCTATTCTCGAAGGGTCATTTAAGATGTCCAGCACATTATTATCTGTCAAAAATTGCTTCAGTTCCCGAAACCACTTCCTAATTAATTCTTCTGTAATTAGACCTCTTGCCTTTGTAAGACCCTCAGTTTCTCTTAAACTCAGATTTTTATGTCTTCGTAGAAATCCTTGGTACCACTTATCTCCAGGTTTATTTCCTTTAAATGGTGTCTTTCTGTTTTTCTCGGTCACAATTTGCTGTACAGTAGTTAAAAGATCATTTTTCTTTTGTGGAAATCCACATTTTGCAAGTTCAATAAGCCACTTTTCTAAGTCGTTCTCCTCTTCATAGATAATATAACCATACGGATAGAATGAAATCTCTACTATCAAACGAAACCCGTGTTTGTGGCGCCATCTACCGGTAAAATTGTAGTGGAAGAACTTTTGCGAGGGAACTTCAAACCGGGAAGAGTACTGATTTACTTTAATACGTTACAGGGGTGAGTGTTTAACAATTGTACATAGCTTAACGGCCGATTGTTTACATTAAAATATAGCGATTGAAACAAACATGTCTTATTCAATTGCTGCTCCTTTTAGTTTTACAGAATGTTGGAAAAATATAACTTTTTGATATATTATAAGTACGCATGGACCGATTGCATTGAAAATTGCTGTCCGTTGTGAGTAAAAGTTCTGTCTGAGATTTAATTTCTCCAATTTTTTGTCTTGCACTTTCCATTTTAACAAGAAACTACTGAACTACCTTCAATTATATACCTGTTAAAAGTCAATAGATTCAACCGTTCTCGAGATACAGACGTGAGATTTTTGATCGGACATCTTAAATATAACAAAGATTGAAATTACTGCCTAATCTAAAAATTGAGGAGAATTAACAGAAATAACATGGTATTATAGTGATAGCTGTCTACTTGTTATTTCAATACCTACTCTACTTTGAAAAAAATAATTCTCGCCGAATCTCAAAAACCTAAATCATCATCTGTATCTCAAAACCAGTTGAGTTTATCAATTTATAACATTTTTACTCAGAACTGAAGCACAATTGTTTGCACATTTGTATTTACCACCTGAAAAAACGCATAAGGCTACAAATAAAAAAATCGGTCCATACATATTTAAAATAAAGCAAAAAGTGGAATATCCTTTTTAACTTCAACACCTTGAAGAACAAAATGGAAAAACAATAAAAAAAATGACATGTTTGATTCTATCACTATATTTAAACGCAAACAATCTGCCATTACGCTATGCACCATTATTAATGACTCACTCTGTAATACATTTAAGTGAATAATTCAAAATATTTCATTAAAATCTTGGTTAAGTAAAAATATTTTTTTTACATTTCTATTTAAAAAATTTGTAAATAACTTACTTTCTCATATTTACTGTATGACGCTTTTGAAGTTTTTCAATTGAAAAATTATAAAATAGGTTTTATATTAATTCTGTATTTTCTTATTCATTCAACTGTTTTTCGTTTCATGCTTTGTTAGAATTGCGTAAATTAAATTTTAGAAAATATTAACTTTTGTTGCATACTGTTACATATACCTGCAACTAATTAATGTTTGCAATCTTGTAAATTGCCGAGATATTATTTACACATTCTCGACATTTTCAGTTTTTGACCTTACAGCTGATCTATACATTTAAAATTCAATATTAAGAATTTCCCATTTAAATCTGCTGCCTGAATACTTTTTAGTTACTTTTTTGTTCAATAAAATATATATTTTTAATACTTACATGATTTATAAAATAATTTATTGATGAGAAAAAAGGTTTTGTGACGTAGGTTTGAAAATTAATTTTATCAAATCTGTAGTAAAAATTAAATAGGGAAGAAAGAAATTTAAAGATGAATTGTGCAATAAATCTAAAATAAAAGTCCCATTTTTTCTTTTATTTCTATTTTCTTCTCTCTCCTCAAATCTTTCTTATGCTTCTCTTCTTGCTTCTCCTTGAGATATTTGATTTTAATTTCCATAAGTTCCTCACTTTTCTTTTTTAACATGTCGTCAGTCCTCCTTTTCTTCTTTTTATTTATGCTTTCTTCTCCAGACTCACTAGAAAAAGATATATCTGTCACTGACATGCTCTTGGTTGGTTCATTTTCACTGGATTCTTTCTCATTATCTGAAGTAATACATGTGCTTGATGAAGCATCGGTTGTACTGTAAGTATGAGTACAACTCATAGCAGGTTTATCTCCTACGATTTCATCGATAAGGTTAAAAAAATGAAACCTACTAGCTCCTCGCCCTGTACTTTTTGACAAATCTTTAATATTTTTATAGGTTCTTAATAAATTTCTCCATTTTGATTCACATTTTGTCGAACTTTTTTCGATGTGATTACTTGCAAGTTCATTTGCAATGTCTTGCCATACTTGTTTTCTTTTTTTTTGAGATTTTAAAGTTTTCTTTATTACTCTCATAAGCTCTAATAAGAGCTAAAGTTTCATTATATGACCACAAAGATTTTTCATCATTTTCATCTAATTTCATGTGATCACTATTTTCTAATTTGGTGTTGCACTCTTCAGTGGACTTCATACTGTCCACACTTTCATTCTCTTTAGCAAAATTGAGCAATTGCTGTGCAAATTCAAGGTCTAAAGATAATTAACAATTATTATTGGGTTTCAAAATCACAAACCAAGAAGTACTTACCTGTTTCACAGCGCTCAGCATCAGCCCTGCATAAATTTATGGTATATATAACACCAGTCTCGGGATTTAATAATTTTACAATAGTTTCGTTTTCCATTTGACTTTGAGTTCTTTCTTAACCAGTAAGTAACATATATATTTCACTGTTCTTAAAGTTAATACAAAATAGTATTAATATATGCACAAATATGTCAGGAAATTTAAGGTTAGAATTACTAAGTGAACGAAATTGAATCATTTGAATGTGAAAAGTTTCTGTGCCCGAGGGGTAAGAGGAAACACAAAATGCAATCACTTCTGTCGCTATGGAGGGGGAATTGAAACAGAACGAAAGAACACGTTTTAAAATGAATAAATCATTTTGTGTTACTACATTCAGTTTATTAGCATACGTTAAAGGTCGCACATGCCCTCCAATCAGTAAGGTGGGGGTGGTTATATATGCCGCCAATTTTATAATTTTAAATTATATTGCGGTTCATAGATATAAGAAGGATTGCAGTTATCAGTTATTTTCGTCTGATTTGCACTTTTTTATGATTTGTCAGAAAAGTATCGCTTTATATTATTTGATTATGTATGTTAGGTTAATATTAAGGTATAATAATGAAATATTGTGTATATAACATATATTTACCTATAAATTATAACACTAAAAGAAAACAATCAGCAACAAAAACATTAGTAATTATACATATTTGATTGTCATGTATGAACATACAACTGTATAAAATAAATGTAATTTGTTGTTTAATTAATTATTTAGATACATACTAATATTATGAAAATTTTCACATAATTACAAATCTATAACATATAAAATAAATCCCAACTTTCTTGTCGGATGGGAGACTGGTGAATTGCTGCTATATTTTAAGGCGTGTATTTTTGCTGCATTTCCTTTCCAACTCTGACATCAGATCAGTGTGTGTAAAACCTTGCTTAAGTAATCTTAATTTTCTATTTTACTTTGAATAATTGTAAAATCATGTTATCGGGTTATAACAAAGCAGTCGCTACTCTCAACAGTTGCCGGATCATTTGCCAGGAAGTATAAGTACATATATACGAAACAAATATAAAAATTACTGTTCTGCAAATAAACACACATATACATATAACTCACCGGGGATTCTCTTTCCCCTAGTCTTATTAGCTGTCTATCAGTGTCCATTTCCATTATATTAATAAAAAAATATTATATCAACAAATAAGTTGAGGCTTCCCTGGACGTCAAGCTAGAATTTAAATATTAGGTATAATTTTTAATTAATGTGATATGTAACAGTTACCATACCTGTAAAATATTTGCAAATTTTACTTTTTATTTGGATAATACAATTGTTTTTCGATTTTTCTCTTTCTACATACATCTCCTGTAGTATTTTGTTGAAACTTATCTTTAATTTTATTCAATTCCACCATAAATTTATCAAATAATTCTTCATCCAAAGATCTACCAAATGTACAAATTCCATCCAAAGCAATCTAAAAATTTAAATTTATAATGAAGTTTTTGTGCATCTTAAAACTTTACATATAGAGACCTACCTCACGCCTACTTTCAAAATTTATTGGTATACTAGAATTTTGTTTCCTACAGCTTTCATCTATGAAATGAGTTAAGTCATTTTGATACCGAATCTGGCTTGTTGTGGGTTCATCAATACCAAAGTTCATATATACCTAGTTATCTACTCTCGTACATTATTTTACCGTCCTCTGAAAGGACGACAAAATCGATGTGTGTAAAAGCACGTTGGACGAGAAACTGCTATAGTAAGATAGAGTAGAGGGAGTAGAAAGTACGGCTTTAAGAGTGAGAGAGTGAGATTGAAGGCGGAGCGTGTTCTGGTCTGGACATTCACGTGCCGAATTATGCGTTTTTCTAGATACAGCCACATAGTGCGACTTAAATAGGAGTTGAGAATTGAGAAAACGCAGTATAAATAGTATAATACGTAGGTATACGCATTTTATTTAAGAATGAGTTAACCAGGGAATAAATACGATTTTTTAAAACACAATACTTAAAACATGTCAGACATTACCATGTGAATGGATTGCTCGGTACTAAATTAAGCTTACAATAGGTACATGGTTTGTCAAAAAATATAATTCTAATATTCTTTTAAATATTAATCAATTTAGGGTCCGCATCCAATTTGAATTGATACCTAATATTTTTTATTCCAGCTGTGAGGTTTTCAAGTGCTTCGATTAGCTTCCCTCTTCTCGTGAGTTTTTTTTTTTGGTGTTTTATTTATTTTTCGTATTATCGAATAGTTTGAATGATATGATTATAATATGTTGAGACCTTGTTAATAATTTTCGATTTAATGTCTCGTGCATAACTACAGTGTGTTCTGAAACTACTGCTCAAAGAGGAAAAAAATTTATTCACTTATTACTTTTATTATTATTAATTACTTATTTTCAAAAACTAAAAACTGTATTCCCATCTGTACAATATTGTTTGAAAATGAATTCTTAATATAAATTCCGTTATGGTGCAAAAATTCTTCTTTTTTCATTATGATGTTAGATCTTTCCATTTAATTCCTTTTTTTCATAAATAACAATAAATAGTTAGGAAGATATGGTTAGTTAATAACATTTTTTATCGAGAAAATAATTAAACATAGGTACATTTTTTGTAAAGCACAATACTTACCTGAGATAATTTGGATACTATTTTATGTACATGCTTTTGCAATAATAATGACAAACCCTCAAAACAGTTTTTGAACTGCTGAAAGTTTTCAATAGATATTTCATTAAATCTCTATTGGTGAGTGAAACAACTAAGAACTTATGTTAAAAGTTGAGAGTAGATTTTATTACTCATACGTTAGCAGTTTAAAAGAAATCGTAAAATTCTTTTAAAGAGTGTCATTATTATTGCAAACAATTGTACATAGTTAACATGTTACATTAGCTACCTCCCTAATGTAAATTCAAATTAAGTTCTTCAAATTGTATGTATGCGAAAATTTATCTCAATACTAACCCTCTCTCCCTTAAGTGACTAAAAAATATGTAATCTGAGGGTACAATACAATATTTAAATTTTTCTTGTTTTTTTAGTGTCCTTAATAGTACCTTTAATATTTGAATTTTTGCAGTTTACGCGAATCCATATTCTCAAATTATGTTAAAGCTTTAAAAACACTGAATTATTTCTGTCAGTTAAATAATTATAATTAAATCATAAGTTCTCTTCTTCCAGAGTTTTCGGTGACTGGAATAGTAACGGAGATGAAAACAACATCAGTTTCTCAAAAATACCACATATTTGATCATTTTACGGCGAAAAATCCGGTTATATTCTTGTTCCTCTGACAAATAAATTTCTTGAAACATATCCCCAAAAGATATGTAAAAGTGTAATTTAGGATTTTATTTTACAGAACTTCTGAGATTTTATTTCCATATTAGAAAATGTAAGGGTCTAATAAATTCTGACTCTTGTAAATAAGAATACAGATTATTTATATGGGAAATTAAGGCATGTGTGGGTTCAAACCTTTTTATCTGAAATTTTTATATACTGTATCATAGCGCATGGTAAACCCAAAAATTATTTAAATTACATTTTCTAAAGATATTGTACATATATTTTGAAAGATTTTTTGGAGTCATTGTCAAAGTGTCAAATGACTCAGTGATTTAGATCGCTTACAGTAAGTATTCTAAAAATGTGTCGTATGACTATTTTGAGAAATATTTATGCAGAAGTATCTACTCAATATACTATCCGGTATTATTTCCTTCATCTTTTAGTAAATTTTGGTAATCAGTTTGTTACAATTATTGATGTAATATTATATTATTTTTATCATTAACAAATTTAATTATTTTACCATTCTGGAGTTATGGCAAATAAAATATCAAACATTATAATTCTTGACATTACCTTTACAACCAACAGTACAGGGAAATCCATGTGAAACCATTGTCACTATTCGATAAAATACTTAATTAAGTTTATGTTAAACTTATCGGGTATACCCTATAACACTTAAACTGAGCACCGTGTATCAAACTGTCAATTTGATTAGAAGAGGGGTGGCGCGGAGTGGGGAGTGAATCACTCCATTCATACTGTACACATTCTGTTTATGAATGACTGAAATCAAGAGAATTCATTCGCCTGCCATCTAGAATATATGCAGCGGCTTAAACTTTAGCTTATTCTACACAGATGGCGGGCCTGCGCTGGGTTGTAGATTTATACATTGGAAGTAGATAACTAGGTATATATGAACTTTGTCAATACATAACATATCACTTTCTTCGGAACATGGAGAACTGCTTGAAATACCTAAAACAGACTCGCTTCTCCCCTCAAACAGAACTACAGCATGTATATGTTTACACATTGTACATTTTACTGCATATTCTGGGCATTCGCATAGATATCTGTGTATACAAATTTTACATTGGTTACAATAAGAAGTTCTACAGTCTTCATCACATATTTCATTATATGAGACTAAATAAAATTTGTTACTTACCGTACATGATTGTACCTTGAATTTACCAAATTCCAAATATTGTACATTATCCTTCATCAGCTTGGCTTTTTTGTGTGCTTCTACGGTTATTTTGTGTTGGTAATTATTTGCATTAGGTCTTTCAGTGTTTACAATTCGCTTCCACATCTTCTCATCTACAAGTTCATCTAACAAATCCAGTAATTTTTCAACCCTAAAAAGATGTAATTAATAGCATATATATATTTGTTTTTAAATTTGAATTTACCGGAGATTTCTCTGCCCATTCATTTTATTATACTTCAATAACTTGTTTAAGCTTTCAATGGCCATATTCGTATTTATACCAGCATTTATCCTATGACAATGAGCCCACATCATGATTCTTTCTTCGCTTTGAAAATAGTAGCTAGAAACCAAAAACAATTTTATCATATGTGTTTTGTGTTTTTAGAATGTAAACAAACTTTTGCAAATATCTTAAATATTCGTTTTCTCCTTCTTCTTCTAAGTGCTTAAAATAATTTTCCTTCAACTCGATAAAGTTTTTGATATTTACTTCTTTTAAAATATTTCTCATTTTCGTCTTCATTTCTAGTTTATTTTCTGGTTTTTTTAATTTTGATCGTCCTTGAATGTTCCAGTTTTTTATAATATGCCACGTACAAAGTAATCTTCTGGGCTTTTGTTCTCTCTCCATAACCTTGGTCCAAGCATTATAATATTTTACATCATCGTCACTCATTATATATTCGGCCTCAATATTTTCTCCTAATCTTGACTTTAACGCACTAAAAAAATTTCTTGAATTGTTTGATCTAATCTATTTGAAAGTAAAAATGCGACAGGGAAACCCATATTGTTTTCATCTTTAACTAAAACTACTGTTAAGTCCCAATTTCTTCTATTTGTCCCATGAGTCCCATCTATACAAATTACTCGTTTGAATTCCCTTAGCTTTTTTTCCATGACACTATTCATATATCCAACAACAAAATCTTCGTCACTCAGTCCAGGGTACTTTTCACCTGAAATGTATTTCAAAATTCTACCACCACCAACCAACACCACCCCACACCACACAAAAGCCTTATTTTTTATTTATTACCTATTTGTTTAAATAAAAATGCATTATTTTTTCCTTGCTTATTCCACTCTTCAACTTTTAAAGCAGTCGCTATCATATCTGCATTTCTTCTTTTGTCAATATTGAATTTCCTAGTTAAATATGCCAGATCTCCTCTTGTTATTATATTTATCCTTTTTAATTTGTCGTTTTCAATAATCCGGGAATTTGATATTATTCTTTCTTTTGTTACTCCTGCAATCAACTGTTCCACAAGGGTATTCTGCTCAGTGTTTGATAGACGCTTACTCCTCAACTCGTATGCATGTCCCACGTGCGTTTCAACAAATTTTACTGCAATCATTCCTACACAACAAAATGTAATATACCCAATGTAAAATATGGTTTTGTAATTAATTAAATAAATACCATTTTGTTGGATCTTTGCAACGATTCTTGATGGGCATACTCCTGAAATTCGAATGCTTCCTCCTAATTTTATGTTTCTTTTGCTACATGTACTGGTAAATCCTAAAAAAAAATTAAGTAACATAGGTATTTATTGTTGTTCAGATATTTATATAAATGACTACCTCTAGAATCACTTCTATTACAATTATAATATATGTCTTCGTCACCATTGGAGCGTTTACATCTTCTATAACATGCATAATCCACGTCTCTATTGTCTAATGCTCTCCATGCTTTAAAGTCTACAAAATTCCTGAAACTCAAAACATATTCCATTATACTTACCTTATGAAGTTGTTTTAAATGTTCTATCAAATGTTCATAGCAACTGAATTTTTCTTCTTCGAGGCACAATGGACACTGAATTCGTTGTATTTTATTTTTCTCTATCGTAACTTCGTCGTGAAAGTTTCTCATGTGTCTATTTCTTGTAGATATACTGGAAAACTCCTTTTCACAAATTTTACAAACCAATGTGCAGTCTCTACAAAAGCATACATACAAAAATAAAAAAATTACTTTACTTTTAACTTTTAGAATACTTGATTATTTCCATGTTGAGAAGATTAATACACAAGTAACAATGAATAATTGTAGCAATTAAAATTGCTGTTTTAACTAATCCTTTATACTCTGTGCAAATAAACAAGAACTGTAAAAATCTCTAGAGGAGCAAGGGACGGGTACAACTCTAGTTATATATTTTGTGGGTACAACTCATACAACTACACGACTTTCGCGCCACAAATTCGCGCTTTGGCAGTTTTGACATTTCCGTGACGTCAACCTTTCCTGATTGGAGGGCATGGGTGCGACTTTTAATGTATGCTCAGTTTATTCAGTACGAAAGAATACATATCAGTCGCCTAAATTCAAAACCCGACAAGTCCATTAAAACGAATTTTAGGAAAATCACAAAAAACCGCTCTAGCTTCAATTTTTTTTGTTATTAATAAACGAGACATTGTATTATTTTCTTTCGATATGTTAGAAATCAAAAATATACCCAAAAAAAATCTATGGTCCCCCATTTGGTTGTTATTTTAGTTTAAATTTTGGACATGTCGGGATTTGCTTGTTACCATTGTGGACATGTCGGGTTTTGACATAAAATTATGGTTTTAAAACCGAAAAAACCACTGAATACCTAATCCTTTATTAACGACGTTTATTACAAAGAAAACATGAACATAATTAAATATCAAAATTTAAACTTTCTTCTAAACAAAAAACTTGGGAATTTTCGCCAACTTCTACTTCCACCAGAGGTTGGGCTGGAGTTGGGTTTGCATTCTCCACTGCTGTTGATCGGACAAAAACATTTTTAAAAAATGAGAGGCTTTCCTCCTGTTGCCAATCTTCTCCAAAATGTTTTTGAAGTAATTTGGTTATGCTGACCTGCTTATCTTTTTTGATAGGGACACCAATGTTGGCAACACTTGGCATGATTCGTAGTTTTTTTCCCCTTCTTAATAAAGTTTGATGGGTTCCAGTGTTATTCTTATAAAAAAGCTCACCACTTACTAAAACGCCATTTTGTCCTTTTGACATTATTATACGCTTTGACATCTGAAACTTAAAATGCCATTGAGCGGGTTGCTTCATGACTTTTTGAACTTCTGTTTTCCAGTCCAGTATTGGCACATCTACTCCTAGTTTGTACAAAGTGCCCCATTTTTGTAAAATGGGGCAACGCATTTTAAAGACTCCACAATATTTTTAATAGCTGTTCGTTTTACATCATTTTTTCCTTTTTGCCGATCTCCACCGCGGCGCTCTTTAGGCATTTCATTATGGTTTTTATACTTTTTAAGCAAATTCAAGATTCTGTCCTTCTTTACGTCTAAGATGCTCATGAAGCTTTGCCTGCAAACATTTACTAACGGCCCATCCCTTCGTTTTACGTTGTACGTTACTGTAATTGATTTGGGCTTGTTGTTTACTTCTTTTCTTTTTCTACTTCTTTTTGGATTAGAAACATTACAGTGCTTTGAGATTATAAAAACAATCATAAAAGAACTTAACATCTCTCATTGTGAGCATAGAAGTACACTGATAGGGCTGGTATGGTCTACCAGAATGTCCACAGCGTGGAAAAACTGGTAATAATTTTGCAGTATATCTAAAAGTAATAAAGCTAGTATACAAACTAGATAGATAAGGATGAAACAGAATTAGTCTTACCTATTTCGTTTAGATATTTCCCGCTTTGATAGGTTTGTTTGGACTCTTTTTCGAGACTTATTGTTCTCAGCCGGAGTTAGATACTTGTCTAATTCACTCATTTTTAAATAATTATATAATTAAAACAGTAAAGCACAGGATGCACGAATTATTATAATTATTAGCACGTATCACGCTCTAAACTCAACTTGAGTACTGAAACGGAATGAAAACAAGACCACGCCACCGCGTTTGTAAAACAGGTGATCTGTCTTGGCCACCCATTGGCTGGCCTGGACATGTCGGACTTTGAAAACAAAACCTTTGTGGACATGTCGGTTTTTGCATGTAAGCCTAATTTTCAAGACGAAATTCACCGTGTTATATGTCGGAATTTGCACTGAAGGAATATCGGAGTGTGTAGACCTCTGACTGATGAATAAAATGGCGTATAAAAGTCGAACTTGAAAAATATGTGACTTTTCGGGTTTTGAATTTAGACGACTGATATAATAATAAATTTTGAAGTGTGATCTTCCAATTTTTTATTGTTGGGGGCACCGTGGTTTTTGTGTTATCCACACAATATGTCGTTTCCAAAATTTTTATTGCCTCTCTCCAAAATTGGGTATGCACATTTTCTTCTTGTTTTGTGTCTACACTAGTTCGTAATATTTTCCCAGATTTATTAAATTTTGAGGAGCCATTGACACTATTGAATAATTTGTCCCCAAAACTTAGAAATTCTGCCATCTCTGTCGCTCTTAATTCCATTTTTGTTTCATCTACCCCTGCATATTCTAAAAATTTAGACACATTACACATAATAAGTTAAATGTTATTACAACTTACCAGATCATGCCATTAAATTTATAGTATATGCAACACTATGACTGAAAATTTTTGTAGCAATCGATACTTTCATTTTTTAAATTTTCTGTTTATTAACATGGTACTCAGTTAGTTTGGGCATAGACTTCAGCTCTCCACTAAAATTATCTAGTAACCATGCTTTCTCAATATCGCTCCATTTTGCAGGCTTCCTAGTGCCATTTGTTACAAAAGATAAATCTTTCTTTAACAAATTATTCCGTAATCCCTTTAAAAGATGGGGCGGATCGTATAAAGGGATAATTTTTTTGTCATCTATTTCAAAAACATAATCATATAATATTTCTCCTCTTCGTAGGTATTGCCTTTTTGTTTCCTCTACCAACTGATTGATGGCACTTACATTATTTGCACCTTGATCACAAATTGTGCCTAAAACAATTAACCCTGCCTGTGGAACAGCTTTAATTATTTCTTTAAGTGTTTTCATTATTTCGTTAGCTTTTACTGCCCCCTTTACAAGCTGGTAATAAATGGGCTGTTTCCATTTTCTTGCAACACCTCGTAACATGAAAACCTATAAATAAAATTATTACTTAAGGGATACTGGTTACCAAATGAATTTATGAGAACACTGTAACTACAGAAATAAATAAAAAGTTACCTGAACATGATCGACAATTTTCTCGGTACGATGGTCACCAAAATTTTCAAAACCCTCCACTCTGTCTATATGTTGATTATAATGTAAGTTTGGAGTTAGACTCATTTCATCAAAAAGAATGAAACAACATCTATCAGAATGAGACATAGATGTTGCTGATATTTTTAACCCATCAAATATAGCATTATTAAGTCCACGTTCGATTGGAATGCTATTTAATAATTTCATTAAAGTTACCCTCGAAGGCAGAGCAAATATGTTCGATAAGAATCTGTATCCTGTTCCGCTCTGCTTGTACAGTGTGTCCAATTTTCGTGGTAATCGCATGGTTTCTCCTATTTCCAACGGAGATAGGGACTTGCAAGTTTCACATTCCTGATCTACTTTTTTGAGAAAAGAAGGATGGCGCAAACAGAATGTCCGTATCTTCTTTTGTTTCTGAGATACAGGGTGAAATTGAAAATTTACCATTTTACGGCACATCCCGTATCTTGCTTATCCTGCAACATATCAACAATCTGAAAATGGCTCCTTATAGAACTTTTTACGTAGAATTCATTGCCGTACTTAGTTTATTTGTCAGGGTGCTAGTTTTTGAGAAAAATAGGTAACTTAGGTTTTTTTAAATGGAACGCCCTGTATATTTTTACACCGTTCGATTCAGCTCGATTTACTATTTTCAAAAATATAACATAGTATGTAGTTATTTTTAATGCTTTCGCCATAATCTGCAATTAAAGTCGATTTTGATATTATCGAGGTAAACTAACCATAACACATACATTTTTACAAAAATATAATTTTCAAAAAATAGTTTATAGATGCTGTCTGAAATTCAATATCAATTCAATATTATATGAAGGCACAGGATATGAAATGTAGTAAGTAAATAAATAAGGTAAACAGTTTTTAAAGTAAAAGAATATGCAAATAAATAAACAAACCGGTATATACAACTAACAAATAACAAAATAATAATAATATTCATGTTGGTGTAAATTTCTGTGATCTCTTGTTGAGATCTAGTTTCAGGCTGTAGCTTATTTCTTGATGTATTCAATAGATGATTTTAATTATAATAATAATATCTTTTTTTATTATTATTTTTTACTGGTAGGTTTAAGTAAACCACAGATGAACTTGTATTTCTTATATTGGCTAAGGATATAACAAAAGAATAAAGAGAATAAATAAATAAATAAGAGAACAAATAACTAACTACCTAACAAATAATAAAATAAACAAATAACAAATTAACTAAATAATTTTTTGCTACTCTAATTAACATTATGTTTTAAATACTGTTCAAACACATTTTCATTTTTCGTAATACACATTTCACATCTTTTTCTTATACTATTCAAGGCATTAATAATGATAATAGGCCGCTCTTGCAATTCTGTAAATGCCTGTTGGGTTGCAACTCTAAGATCATTTTTAGTCTCGTGACGCACACTACAAATTTTATTTTTTATAAAACCCCAAAGAAAAAAATCGAGCACAGATAGGTCAGGTGATCTAGGAGGCCAGTTTGCGGGTCCTCTGGTACCAATCCAGTGATCCGGGAAATTGTCGTTTAAATATTGAGTCACATTGTGAGAATTGTGAGCTGGAGCTCCATCCTGCTGAAAGTATACTTCAGGCAAATGTCCCAAGGGGATCTCATCCAACAAATCTGGCAAATTATTTCTTAAAATTTGTAAATATCGGGCGGCAGACAGTCTTTCTTCGAAAATTTCGTATTTTATTCTGCCCCCAAGTATAAAGCAAGATACACTGAAGCCAAATCTGCCTTGCTGTTCACGGGTGAATGTAATAAATTCGTTTGTTTGAGACCAGTGCCTAGTATTGTGTCTATTGAAAATACCAGCACTGCTAATATACGACTCGTCAGACCAAATGATTTTTCTGCAAAAGTTTATGTCATTCTGAATATTTTCCAGATACCATCTACAAAAATTCATGCGTCGCTCTGCATCACCGGGGCGTAACCTATGCACTATTTTTGATTTATAAGGCTTGAATTTATTTTTATGTAATATTGTTTGTACCCGGGACTTTGTCACACCTACATGCTCTTGTATTTCTCTACAAGAAGTTTTGGGAGCGGCCTCTACGATAGCCAATACATTGATATTGTCAACTTCATTATTTTCCTTGTTATACATTTTAGGTCTGGGTTTACAAAAGGAACCATAATTTATTTTAACAAATTTGACTTCATTTTAAAAAAATATCACTTTATTTGGTTGCCTGCGCTCTGGATATCTACAAAAAATTTAATGTAAGTTACTAAGTAAGTTTAGTAGAAATTTAGTAATAAATACCTATTAAAATAAAGTTCAGATGCATCATCGGCATTTTCTTGACGTTCAAAGAGACAACGAAGCATATCATACTTTTCATAATATTCAAAACGTTGGTTTACTGCCATACTTGTATTATTGATCAAGAGAAATTTGTGAAAAGCTTTACGTTTGTACTGGATAAACACAATAAATTTGACAGGTGCTAGTAGAATAGTTTTTTGTTTAGCTGCCATAGCCTACTAAGGGTCAATAGAGCTGATCAACAAGATAAAAAGTTTAATTGCAGATTATGGCGAAAGCATTAAAAATAACTACATACTATGTTATATTTTTGAAAAGAGTAAATCGAGCTGAATCGAACGGTGTAAAAATATACAGGGCGTTCCATTTAAAAAAACCTAAGTTACCTATTTTTCTCAAAAACTAGCACCCTGACAAATAAACTAAGTACGGCAATGAATTCTACGTAAAAAGTTCTATAAGGAGCCATTTTCAGATTGTTGATATGTTGCAGGATAAGCAAGATACGGGATGTGCCGTAAAATGGTAAATTTTCAATTTCACCCTGTATCTCAGAAACAAAAGAAGATACGGACATTCTGTTTGCGCCATCCTTCTTTTCTCAAAAAAGTAGATCAGGAATGTGAAACTTGCAAGTCCCTATCTTCGTTGGAAATAGGAGAAACCATGCGATTACCATGAAAATTGGACACACTGTACAGTGCAAGTGACAGTATCTTATCTTCAACACTAAATCTGCGCCCTTTAGGTTGTTTATTAGCACAATGTAATTGACTTTTAAAAAATGTTTTGACCTGGAATGATTTTTTAAAATTTGCTTTAAAATTTATTTTTTTTTTTGTGAGAATATCAGCATGTTTTTTATAAATCCTTGCTTGTTGGTACAACAATTTAGCTTTTGGTGTTAACTGAATAGATCTTGTCAATTTCAGAGATCTCAGTAGTCCAACGTGGCCTAAAAAAATACAATATTTATATTATTACTTTTAGTAACATAATAATAGTAACTTAATAAGTTAATAATAATTCACCTGTTTGATGTGGTGGTGTTCTAGGAGAAATTAAAAACATGATGTGATGGAGACTCAACTTCACTTTGTACTTCAGAGATTGGTAACTCCGAGGGTAAATCGTATTCTTTACTCAATGAGCTAGGTCCGGGCTGTAGTTCCAACGCAGGTTCTATGTTATATATACGGCTGAATTCCAATGCAGAAGAAGGAACATCTATAGGAAAAACCAAATCAATAAAAATATTATCACTAATTGTCGGAACATTTAACGTAAAACTTGCAAACATTGCAAAATGAATGGCCAATGTAAGCCGAGAACAACAGACCAGATTGGTGTTCTCGGCTGTGTTAGATTAGGTCAAATTTATTTGTCATTTCATTGCACAAATATCAAATCCTGTGTCAAACACAGGGCACCATACTTATTTAAACCTATGTACTGAATATATTACGTAAGAATTTCCGTTTAGAAAATGCAACTTGAAATTGGTACATACCTTGTGGCAGGTAAAGGCTAGGAACTGATGTTTTTTTCAAACGTGTTCCCATAAAGTCATCAGCATTAAAATGTTTTTTACACACACGATATTGTTTAAAAATTACTATCCATTAGCAGTTTATTATTTATTGCTGTCATCCATCGTGAAAACACTACTGGATTTTTATCTGGATTTGGAAATCTATGTCTACTATCCAGTTTACTAGGTTTACAAGTGCACAGCCTGTTTTCCCCATTGTCACAAAAAAAGCAAAAATGGCAAAACACAATTTCAAAAACACAAACCACAACCACTGCAGTCGAGGTTAAACACACAAATAATGGTGAAGCGACCACGTGTACGAGTCAAATTGAAATAAAAATTCGTGTAGTAACGCCATCTGGCGGCAATCACGGTTTGGAAGAACTTTGACCTTGAATAAATGCAGTTTCATTGCATGCGCAATATGAGTTTACAGCCCCTGCTCCTCTTCTTTGCTGAGAACTGTACTGGACCCCATTTTACGAGGTCCCTCTTTTACACGTCCATGGAGTCGGTCTTGGATGGTACCACGTGGAACCCCGTACTTCCTGCTTGCCTCTCTTATCCCTACATTTTCCTCTCTAATGGCATTCAATGCATTAGCTAACGCCTCTTCAGCATATTTATGTACCTTACGATTTTTATACCTTCCCATTGTTGTCCTAATTTGAATAAAATAAAAATTGTTAGTACCTAATACCTACCCTACTCTGAAGCCAGAAAAGTGGCCAATTATAGGACAGTAAATTCCTAAAGTCAGCCATCTGTTACAACACTTATCTTTTGTCGTGGCTGACTACTGGTTTAGTGCAATTTTTGTACAGTACCATTTATATAGAATAATGTAAAAAATATGCTTTATGTTACCAGTAAATTTGGTTCAAAATTAAAAATTTCCTGAATTATCAAGTCGTCAACCAGATGGCTGACAATTGATTTTTAAAATAGATCAACAACCAGTGCTCAGCCACCTCAAAAAAAAAAATGTTTCGCACTTTCCCGCCATTTTTTAGCTTCTTTTAACATTAATATAACTTTAATTAATATATGAAAAATATAATAACCTTGTAATCACTTCTTCTATTATGTTAAAGTCCTATTCTGAGTCCATCTAATGCGAAGCAAAAATACAGTTTTTCCACCTTTTCACAGCCACCTTGTAACAACCCACTTACTCAGCCACTACATGCAACTTTAATATAGGTTAGGATTTTGTAATTTGACAGATATTTGCGGGAAATGTGGCTGAATACTGGACAAGCAAACTTGTAGTCAAATATAAACAGTTTTCTTATTACGGCAAGTTTATTGTCATAGTGGCTGACTACTGGATATGGCTGGCATTAGGCGCACGTACCCTAAAATAAAATACATTTCTAATGAATTATATTATTTTATTAAAGTGGATTATAATACAGTTTATTTAAAGATTATTATAAAAATCTTTATAATACTGCGGCATTACAGCTGTACCATTTTTTTTTCATCGCAAATAATGATAGCAAGCTTTCTTTTTTTTTGTCAGATATACCAACTTTCTTTTTATATGCAGCCTTTAAGGTTAGTTTTCTTTTTCCAGGTGACGTTTGCCTTTTATTTTTTGAAAATTAACTGAACGAAAATTTTCTTGCTTGTAGGATGTTTTGTAAAATAGTTCTTCAGGATGATCTTTCGTAAATTTAAAGGCACATAAATTGGAAAGCTGAACCACTTCGCTGTTGTTTCCCTCATTTTTAAAAAGATTATCCTTCATTCCAACTTCTTGCGCCATTAATTTCATATCATAAAATTCTTTGTAGGACATCTCGCGAACCTGATAGGGAGTTCAACGTTTCTTTGCCTGTCTTATTAATGATACAGATTGATCCGGTACATAAATTGGTGAAGACTTCTTCAATCTTTTTATAGCACTTTCAATAACCGAATGCACATGATCACCTTCATTCTGATTATGTCCGGTGACTAAAAACTTGTGACTAATCGAGTTTATATTTGGTAAATTATAAATGGCGTAGATGTATAGGTCAAAAATAAAACGATTTTTATTTTGGTCTGCGCAATTATCGCTATAAAATATGACATCTATCTTCTTTCCAGGGGATTTTTGATTAAGATCAACAAGGTAGTACCATAAACATGATCCTATTTCATTTACTCCCCTGTTGGTGTGGCCTTCGTGCCATGTATAGTAATAAGTCTCACCAGTGTTTAATTCATAAATTGTTAAATTGTATACATTTAACTTTGATACATAGTAAAATGAAGATGATTCTCCTTGTGGGCAAGGAAGAGCAGCTTGTAAATCAAACACAATTACTATTTTGTCTTCGGATTTTTTATCATCATCTTTTTCTTTTCTGGAGGGTTTCTTGTGTGAATTGTACTGATTTTGAAGATTTTTTATTTGTTCTTCAGTTGAGTTGTAAAAACCATTGCAGAAATCACATTGGTCTTTTTTAGGGACATGGAAGGAAATATTAAATTTTCCTTTAAATATATTGTACATTAAATAGTTTACATATGGTTTATCTAGGGCTTTACATGACTCTACGTAGTCCCTATGTAGGTCAGCTACGGTTTTCCCTCCTTCAATATATTCCCTATCTGTCCCGCTCCTGCAATAGTGACTTTTCTTGTGAGGAATTCCTTGAATGTGATCTCTTACGCCGTTTTTCATTTCATCCGAAATTTTGTTGTTATTTCCATGTTTCCCACGATTTTCAGGTTCAACCACACCTGTTACCGATTTTTTTTGTTTTTCTATGACAGTTCGAATAATTCTCGAATTAATACTGAGAGTAGCCATAAAAAACTGTTTGCAAACACGGATATTTTCAGCTTCCAGTTTAAAATAATACGCAGTGTTAAGGCTTCGGAACTTTATAGTTGCATTTAAATATCTATAACGTAGTGTTATGGAAGTTAAACATGATGCTATAAACATATGTTGTTTTTGAAGATCTGCCATGGCCCAATACTCATCAAAGATTATCTGTCTCTGTGCCTCAGAAATTTTTGTAGAACATTTTAAACGACACTTTTCTGTATCACAAGTGGGTAACATTTTTTTTGCTTCTCTGTTAACAAGTACCTTCTTTCTAGTTCCATCAGTGTTTTTTGTAACTTTAATAGAAGTGTAAGCAAGACCACTATTTCTTAATTTTTTACTTAAACTTCTGTGCCACTGCTGTGTGGCTCTTTTGCGCTTTGTAACTTTTTTTTCTGGTGGGATAGAAGGATATTTTACAATACGCTTTCTAGTGCCTTCGCGCGAAGGTTTAACTTCAGAATCACTACTCATAGATGATGAAGATGAATAATTAGGATCACCGCTAGTATCATCATAGGAGCTATTACTTGAAGAACTCGAGGAGGACGAAGCATCATCATTGTCATCAGAATTATTTTCTGTGATGAGTACTAGAATAAAAAAATAATGAATGGACATTTAGTATTTCTTTATACAACAATTTATGTTTTTGGGACAAATCATTTTTAAAAATATTGCAAACATTTTCTTTCTCTGGATTTTCAGTAATTTGTGATATCAGTTAAAAAATTTATCGTATTTGTTAATACACTATGGCATACCATTTATTTAAAGAACATCACTTACTATTTTGACTAGGGTTGGAAAAAACACCCTCATCGATATTTTCAACTAATGTGTCTGTGAGGCAATAAGACGTATCAAGCTTGATCTGCAAATGAGAAACAGTACTTACAACTATTTACTAACTTTATATTTCATATTACTGGAAACTGATAAACTACTTACCTTTTTCATTTGCATTGGGTTTAGTACTTTTCGTATCAATATTCAGTTCTGGCTCTGTGTCTTGAGTAACTGTAATTGTTGGCATATTTTGTTTTTTAGCCAACTCTAATATAAGTCGCATTCTACTTCCACTGATTTTTGCTAAATAAAGATGTTTTTAAAAATTACCGAACAGTTTATGACAACTGTCACATTTTCAGACAAGACAACAAATGTATAGATAATTTTGTTACAGACAGTCATATCTCAAAAAACATCCGAAACAATTTCTACCTAACTGTTCAAGATAGTCTTATGTCAAAATATGCCTATCTTGTAATAAAATAGAAAGTAAAATAATGTTTATGCAAGAAAGTCATATCTCGAAATATTACGATTTATTGTATAAAATGGGAACGAAAAAGGTACTTAGCTTATGAGAAAGACTGATCTATTTGAAGATGTGACAGTTTTGCATATAAATACACATAAGAAATTCGTTTCTTACTGATATTATTTCGACTTGTGACACTCTTTTCCAAAATATGCTCACCTCACCTCATTAGACGTCACAGCACGGCTAACTTGTGACAGTTTTGTCTATAGCACAAAACCAATGTGGGAGATGTGACATTTCATCGCAGCGCCATCTGACGGTTATTAAGCTTCACTTGTAACTCTTTTACACATAAAAATATGCAATATTTGGAGTTGATACACCACTAAATCTTGAAAAATTAAAATTTTGAGTTAAGACTGTCTTGTTCCAAACTGACGACATAGTAAAGCCTTAAGCATTGTTAAAACAGATTTTATGATAAGTAAATTATACAAGCTAAATAGTTTATCTAAATGACAATGATGGTACAAGTGTATTTACATACAGTACAACCTTGATAATCCGAATAGATTCGGACTACCAAGCTTTCGGATTATCGCGAAACTAGTAAAAATAATAAATTTGGATACATATTAAGAAATAAACTTTATTCTTATTAACAAAACATAAATATAACATACCAAGGACATAAATCAGTTAAATACTGCATGTAAAACAAAATGTGTGTATCCTTGTAAAATAGCTTAAATTAACATTCATAAGTATTTATGAGTACGTATGTACATACATTTATCGGGTAAAGAATCAGTTATTACAGTTTGCTATGTGCCTTAAAGCGTAAATTCACTGCTTTTTCCTGTAACTGGCGAAGAATGACCAGTTCTGGACCGCCTACACCGTTCTCTGTCGCCCACTGAATGCAGACACTAAAACATCGCACAGCTTCACTGTGACTCACAACCACTAAATTTTCATCGTCTTCAGCGTCTTCAGGAGTATCACCGTTGTTGCCGCTTACTGCGGCATTCACCAAATCTTCATCAGAAAACGTTATTTGCTCATTTTCAGCTGCGTCGTCCAAGGCCCATGCTCTAACTTCATCCGCTGCAATGGCCTGCTCTGTTGAGATGACATTCATCAGAACCGCCATTTCATCAAATTTTTGCTCATGGGATATCATTCTTCTCCTTAGTTCTGCTAACGGCATCAAGTCTTTTTGATCATCGTATTCATCATATAAATTTTTCTGTATATTGGAAGGCCACAGCTTTTTCCACGATTTTTTTTATTAATTCAGAACTGACATTCTCCCACAACGTGTAGAGATTGAAAATTGCATCTTTTAAATTGAAGCTTTTTAATGCTTCTGCAGGTTCAGTATCATCAGCGATTAAATGGAGAAGCTGCTTCCTGTAATGCATTTTAATCGCTTGAATCACATGTTGATCCATCGGTTGCAACAATGGGGTACAATTTGGTGGCAAATAGAGAACACAAATTAAATCATCTGTGCTCCGCAGTTCTTTTTCTTCAGGATGACTAGGTGTGTTGTCCAACAGCAAAAGAGCACGAGGAGGTAAACCAATTTGCTTTAAATGTGCTTGCACTGAAGGAACGAAGTCTTCATGGAACCACTGCCTGAAAAGTTCTTGATTCATCCAAGCGGATCTCTAATTTTTGTAGATCACAGGCAACTTATTTCGACAGTCTTTAAATGCTCTAGGATTGGCAGCTTTCCCAATTGTGAAAAGCTTTAATTTGTGCGATCCTGATGCATTGGCACATGGCATGAAGGTGAGCCGATCCTTGCTTACCTTTCGTCCCGGAGCTGAGTCTTCGTCTTTATGTACTGGGGTCTTCTTAGGTAACAACCGCCAAAATAGCCCACTTTCGTCTGTATTGTACACTTGTTCTGGATCCAAATTCAGTTCCCGCACCTTATTTAGAAATAGTTTTTGAAATGGATCAACTGCTGCAAAATTGCTCGAAAGTTTTTCTCCCGTAACGGTTAACTGACGAATTTTAAACCACTTTTTAAAATTGTCCAACCAACCAGAACTTGCCGTGAAGCCGTCCCGTCCCGTAATATGCTTGTAAAAAAATTTCGCTTTTTCCTGCAGAATTTCGCCAGAAATGTTCATATTTTTGGTCTTCTGCTGCAAGAACCACGTGTACAACGCCGTCTCCACATTGGGGTGTTTGGCCGTCTTCAAAATCAGATGTGTTGTTTGTTGTTGATGGGAATTCACATACTCAGTAATTTGGTTCTTCTTTTTCTTTATATCTGTGATGGTTGACCTCCCAACTCCATATTCTGCGACGAGCTGCATGGGGCTTCGTCCGTCATCTAATTTCTGAATTATCTCATATTTCTGCTCAAGACTAAGTGTCTTGTGCTTCCTCTTAGACATGGTGCACGAATAACAATTGTATTTCAGACTTGTATTGGCAGTAACACTGGAAACGCACCGCACGCGAAGCTATCTGCTTATATACTGAAAAACAGGCTATTCGACAGGTTATGACACGATTTTCGGATTATCAAGGTATGATGCAATATGATTTCGGATTATCGCGAGACGAAATTATTTCGGACTATCGCGATTTCGGATTAACGTGTATTCGGATTATCGAGGCTGTATTGTAGTTTATATACTAAGTACTCAATTAAGGCACATTTCATAAACAATGTTACAAAGTTATGTATATCAAATTTATTACCTAAAACTAACACAAACACATCAAAATTGGATTTGATACGTATGTCTAAGCCTAACCCCCGTATTTGAAAATGTTTAGAAATGGCGGAATATCGATTTATAGTTTCTATTTATTTGTAGCTTCAACAAACCTTTGCTTTTTTAATAGGAGTTGCTCATATAAACAATAAGGGCACTAAAACGCACGTATTTGACAGATACCGGTATTTAACATAGGAAATCTAGCTATTAATTAAATGAAATAAAACATGATTTTTCAAGCTAGGTACTTTAATTTAAAAAAAAAAAAATGGTAACAAAATGTGAAATTATTAAATACTTATAACTAATAGTAACTTAAACACTTAAATTATTACGGTTATTAAGTAGGTACCCTAAAAAACACTTTTATTAGACAATAACCTTTTATGGAAGGTTCTCCCAAATTTTTTTTCGATTATCTGGCATGATAGAATCTAAAGCTTTGAACAAATTGTCCAGTTCTTCTCCTTCAAACCTATTGAGTGCCGCTTTTATGGAAGGTGTTGACATTTCCCCAATATGTTTTTTAAACAAAAAATCCATTTTTTTCCATTCTGCATCGGATTTGCATTTGTAGTAAATTTCAAATTCATTTCTCTTTACCATTACTTCGGTTATTTTGACAATATAGAACTTAGGATTTTGGTTTTTAATGTTACTAACCGAACTGAGATTTTGCCACAATTGAAAATCATTTACTTGCATGGACTTAATCTGCACTTTACCTTTGCTGCAAGATTTTACAGCATTTGCAAAGTCTGCAAAATCATACATTCCGGCTAGAGCAGTTGACTAGCCACAAAGTAATATTTTTAACATCCCTATAGTGGAGAAAAAATGCATTGAAAGGACTGATAATATCTTCTTGATGTCGTCCACTGACGGCCTCATGCCACAACACGGCAAATGGAACAAAGTGTTTAATTTTTCCGACAGGTCCAAAACTTTCATTGTAGACTATCAGGCGATGAGAAAATATTGCTTTTTTAAACATTTCCATCCTGGGTAGCATTATTACTTTATGAAGGTCAGCAGACAGGCATAAATGATCTTTGTCTTCATTGCAGTTTTCTTTGTTCAATGTGTATTTTTTACGACAATTTGTTGCCTTCTCAATATGATCTTTCCAACTGCAGCATTTCTCACAATCTTTATTTAAAGACTCAGCTGTGTGCTCTGGATTATGCATATGATAAGATTCACAGAGTTCACATTCTTTGTTTCCTAATTTGGCAAAAGATATAAGGACTTTTCTGTATTTCTCGTATGATCAAATAAAGTCGGGATATATTTTTCTAAAGCCTGCAAACATAAGGGTAACATTTAAGTCACTTGGTAAATATAAACGATTAGGAGCGTGGACTCTTCTGTAGTGAGACACTGATGGATTAAAAGAGTCTATGTGACTCTCTATTTGGGTATTTGACAGTTTATTAGGAGGATGTCTACCACGTTGATCTGAATCATAATTCTGCACTTGATTTTTGCTGTTCGCGTTCGTCTAAACTGAATGGATTATCCAATCATTTGTCTTTTTGTACTCTAATGTTATAAGGAAGAAAATTTTACAAACACGCTTTTTTACACAACTGGCGTGTTTTCAAAAATATGTAAAAGTTTTGTTCTACTTTGCGCCTTGGTATTTTATTTTCAGTTGAATTCATAACATACATTATTTTATCTTTCCAGTTTAATTTCCAAAATTCTTGATTTAATTTTGTTCTGTCCTCCTCGGAGAAAAAACTGTGGCACTTAAATTTACAATTTACGCGTCTTTATTTAACTGTATCATGTAGCACCATCCTCTTCTGGTTAATTTCAGTTCGTACACTTTTAGAATATTTATATTTTTTTCTTTTTCTGTTTTCACCTTTTTTGTGTGGGTTTCCACTATTTCATCTGGATCTAAAAATTTAAATCACAATAAAAAAAATTCTTATTAAAAAGGTATCAAACATTTTATTTACATTCTCATACTTAGTTAAAATATTGAACCAGTGAATTCTACTCAAATCTGAGATGCATCGAGAAACTTTACTTTCAGTTATTGGTCTAAATTTAATTATTTAAATATTTTTCCAATCGTTATTGTCTTGTATAGGGAACAAAACCTGAAAACCCTCGTGATCAGATAAATGTGAAGGTGTTGGATGGCCAAATAATGGGGTCCCTAATTAGGCCACACGTTGACAAAAATTTTATTTTACCTAAGAACTTCTTGAAATCCAGCAAATGCTGCTAAGTGTAGATAAGTTTTCCACCACTAATTATCGTTCTGAATGTACCTCTTTTGTCGATTCAATCAACAAGAGCTACTTAAAAACCTCCATGTCTTACAAAATTGCAAAATGGTGCCTCGCACCAAGAAAAGGAAGTATGTAAAAACAAGGAATTAGAAAATTACTTTATCCCATAGAAGCAGAATGTTTCAAATCTGACAATGGAAAATCTTAGAATTTCCAAATATATAAGTTTTGACCTTGTAAGTCTTTGGATCTTTTTGGTGCTACTAAATTATCACTGCCTTTATTGGTTTATGGTCAGTTAGGATCATAGCCTATTGGAGTACATTGTTGTAGGAATACAACAATGACTGAGGTTAGGAGTAGGTTATATTTATATACGTTTTCTTGAAAATAACGGTGGTGTCCTGAAAATAATCACAAATGGTCCGGATAAAATAATACCTATACATCAAGATTTTATAAAAAAAATATATATTTTTTGAAAATGTTATCACTTTGTCGAATAGTAATCTCCTCGGCATGTTACTCAAACTGAAATAAATATTTTCTCTGTTTTATGCAAGAAAAACAGGAGATACGAGTATTTGCGATAATCTGAATCCCGGTTCTATGATTTAAGAGGTTTTACATTTACTAAAATTATTATGTCATAAAAAACACACATATTTATGAAAAAATAACTTTTAGGTTATAAACTTAACTCGCTTATTATTGAAGCTGAGGTAGAAAATCTAATGAAAAGCAACTTGAGTACAACTTTAACAATCATAAAAAATCTAATGCTGCAGTGAATCATAAAACCTGTGGTAATCTTCATACTGTTTTCAGGGACTGCATATGCGTATACTTGTCACCTTTAATGGGCAATGGTTCTCTATAAAATTTATTTACATCCCCACAATTAGTAACTTGTCGCACTGGTAAGGGCCGCCAGTCATCATCGAAGTTCAGTTTGTACTGAATTGAAAGATCTTTTGTATATTTTAAAGCCCTCAAATCAGTCACACAAGCGTCACCTACTTTTTTTCCCGGGCGAATTGAGGGATAATATTTGAAGGGTACAGGAATAAAACAAGAAATGTCACAAAACCATTTATTGGAGAAAATTCAAATTATAAGTTGCATTCTAATATAAGGGAAAAATTAACATTAAAATGAAAAAAAGTTTTTCTTAGTTTAACTAAATTGACATTTTGCTATACGAAATTTACCCTTACATGAAAAACTTAAAAGTAGTTTTAATAAAAAAACATAAAATTGGTTACAGGTACCAATTGTACAGAGACAGAACCAGGAATGTCCGTCTTACTTTATTGTTCCGTGTTTTTAGTAGCCTTTTTCTTGGCATTCTGGGTGTGAGGTAACCCCTCAGAAGACCCAAGCATCGGGGTTTTGACAAAACATCTTGAGCTTTATGAGATTGAGGTACTTTTCTTCATTTATTGAAAGTACATTTGGAAAATAATAAAGGAGTTACCTCTTACTAAAAAAATATGACAACCAAAATCTTACCAAGGTAACTTTCTGTGGGAAGTTCGAATTCATTATCGTTAATTGAAGGAAAAGTGGTATTTTGAGTTTTCTTCATAATCTTTGTAATTGGGCCCTGTAGCCAATGCCCATTATAAGTTTGCTGATAACTAATAAGTCGCAGATGTTCCTTAGAGCACTGTACTGGAAAAGGGCACTTTGAAACAAATTTATCTTTGAAAAAGTCTGTCCATTTCTTAATCATACCTTGTTCAACTTCTCTCACAATGAATGAATATGGTTTTTGTCGAGACTCTCGAAATAGTTGATACCAGTCTTTTGGTAATTCCATCCTTGTCTTCAAGTTGATTAAGCCCATATTTTTGTCGCACTTTAAATACGAGTGCCCCCTTATTGGAAAAGTTATATTTATTGAGTAAAACCGTTTTACAGTATGTACCATGAAATGCATAAACCTGTATAGTTTTTATTTTGTCCTCCAGCTGAATCGCAAAAGATATGCAGATGCCTAATAGTATTATCAAGGTGGTTCATTATGTAGTCAAAAAGGAAAGAACTAACTTCTTCGGATCCTTTCTTTGCAGTATGTTCGGGGTAGGTGTAAAAAAGTGACACACCTGAAGCAAGCTCGTGTATATTGAAGGAGTACATAGAAAGCTGCCTAAGGTAGTAAACATCGTTAGTTGCAATATTGGGCAGGTAAATATTTTTTTGGAAATCCATTGCGATTGCAGCAAAACTTTTCGTAGTCTTAGCTTGGTTTTTGGCATCCTTTTTTCTATCGTAGAAAGTCTGGGCCCGTCGTCCGAAGTTCATTTTCGACTTCCAGCCTCCTAATTTCAACTTTCGACTTTCCTTCTTTTTTTAATTTATTTACTTTGATTGTGAATGCATCGCACGCGCTACATGTATTGGTACGCGGATACCCAAAGCTTATATTAAATTTGGTGTTAAATATTAATCTGTATGTTTCATATGAAATTTTCATACCAGGATTTTCTTCTTTAAACATTAAAAACATTTTCTTCATATTCAACTCTTCGGGAAGATACAACTTTTTGGAGTCATGCAGGCTATAATGGGACAATCTGCCTGTAAAAGAGTTTATGTGATCAAACACCTTCTTGTAAGTATCATCAGGCAACTTGTTTGTTTTAGAACTGTGCATTCCCCTTTTATCTTTGGGAGACTTCCCTACATTTTTTAAAGATTTTTGTAAATACTCGAGTTTGCCTTTAGTAATACCGTGGATGCTACAGAAAGCTTTAAAACAGACAGGTATTTCCACAATTTTATTATCACGTGTTATTCTGACTCTATACGAATAAGAACTGTCATGGTACAAAGCCACTTCTTCAGGTTTTCGACTACGGCGCCTTTGAACCGATATAACAGAAATTAATCCACAAAGGGAACTATTTTGTTCATTATTACTTGTCATACTATTAAAGTCTTTGAGAATAATCTTGCGATTCGTTTCATCTACATTTTCAAAACATTTTAAACGTTTGCAAAAGCACGGCTCACCTTGTTCAATAGTTGAAAGCCGCATTCTCTTCGGAACGTCTTGTTCTCTTCCTGTCTTTTGTCTTTTCTTCGTCGATATGTACTCCAAAAACTCATTTTTATCACCCATTATCACAGCAATCCTATTATAACCTCAATCTATTTGTAGACACAAAATGATTGTAGAGGAATAATGAAAACACGACCTACATGCATGCAGTAAATAGGAAGCTGGACATTTCTAGTTTTATTCGGGTAACGGGTGGACATTCCCAGTTTTAGCACTGTACATCAAAAACTTGTTATATCATAGCGGCGGACAATTCTTATTTTATGTAGAATTCATCTTTCTATAAAATAATACACATAAATAGCTACAGATGACACTAGTAATCTCATATTTCATATAATTGGACATTCCTTGTTATATTCCTGTACCCTTCAATTATGCTCACATAGCAGATTTTGACGAAAGATTGTTTGCACATAGCAGATATTTTGCGAGTACTTACGTACACATAGCATCTACTCTAAGGTTCAAAACTTGTCAAAAATTTAAGGTAGGGGTAGGTTATTCAGTTAAAAATTTAAAAACGGTGGTTTGTGGTGGATATGATTTATTTAAGAGTGAGATAGAGAGAAGATTTTAAGACAGAATACTTGCTTATTTAATATTATTTAAAAACTAATTATTATGGGGTAAAGAATCATAGAATGGGTGGTAATTACTTTCGACGACTTTCTTGAGTTCCTGTAAATGATCATATTTTTGCTTCGAAATTTTAATTGGGTGGGAGAATAATTGCTCTGCTACTGCTGAAAGTTTTTTAGGCTGTGCACAATTACGACTTTTCCGGGGTTTTATAAATTCCACCCATTCGTCACCATGATTCAATTTGTATTTCATGGTACCTGTCGATAAATATAGTAAGCCACGAATGTCATTTACTTTTGCTTCTTTGCTGGGCTTTATCGTCGTTAAATTTCCTTCAACTTTTTCGTAATTTCTGAAGAATGAATAATTTAGGTTGTGTATGTGATATGGCTGATGATCTCTTGATTGCCTCATTCGTGTCACATAATCGGTGGGTGCATAGATCGGGGGCTTAAAATAAGCCTCTAGCGATGAATGTACCGAATCTGCCTCCATCATTGTATGTCCACGTTCCAGGATAAGTTGCTCAATCGTAATATTTAAGTCTTGAGCGAGTTTCAGAAGTGCACTTGCAAGTACTTTATTTCGGTTCTGATATCCACACCCATTGGATATCAAAGTTATGTGTTTAAAATTTTGCTGTTTTTTACTCGTATTAATGTAGTCGACTATGCAGGTAGTAAATTCATTGGAGGATACGCCCCCATTGCTCTCATCCCAAATATATAAATCCACATTTTAATTGTTTAGTGCATGTATGTATGCAATCCAATTAATGGCGGATAATAGGAGCGGTTACCTGATTACCGGAGAGTGTCTTCTGTAGGGGCCTCTTTGATGTGGTCTCTGGCAGTCTCGTCCGGAACAGGTGGTTGTAAGAGTAGTGGACTGTTTTCGGGGGAATTGCGGGTATGATATGTCTTTTGCACGTACCGAATTACCCTTTTTGAGGGTTTTATGATTAGAAACGCGGGGTTTAATGTAGCGGAAAAATATAATGCACACGAAATTGTACGAGTACAAGTGACTTCAATCTACTAGCGAGTAAAAAAGAATGACTACTACTAAAAAATCTAAAATTGCCCCTCTTTCCTTTTAAAGAAACATGTGCTGTCAGTGCCGTCTGGCGGTCAGAGGCTGAATTATAAAACTAATTGTAGTTTACTGAACAGTGCATATACGGTAAAGTTATGGATTTGCAGCTTTTGTTTGTAATAGACTGCAGAAGCTTCCAATTTAGGAGCCAACAAAACACTTTGCAAGTCTATAGTAACAACCAACCTCTCATCGGACAAAGATTCCTTTGCATTCCTTTTTGCTATCTGAGCTTCATTTTTCTTTCTTACATGATTATTGTATTCATTTTCTGAAATGTTGCCGGCTTTCCATGAGCAACACAGATCACACTGATCTTTCCTTGGCTTATGAATAGCAATGTTTTCAGATTTTAAAAGTTTTTTGAACAAAGTGCGGCCTATCGGTTTTGTATTTTTTTCAGCACAAAAATTGGTATACTCTTTGTAAACGTGCAGTGTCGATCGAAACACAGATTCAAGGTACATTTTATTCGATGAACTTCTGCAGTAATGACTAGGGACTTTTGGTAGATCATATAGCCATTGTACTGCTTCTCGTTTCATAGACTTGGTTGCATTTAAGTTGCGTTTTGATTTAGTTTCATTAATTAAACTAACATCATTTTCATTGTGCGGTCTGAGGTGTTTGGTTCTATACTATTTGGCTGCACAATATTTGTAGTCCATCGCTCAAAAGTGTTTCTGCCCAAGCCGAACGTATTCAGTAACATCTTTCTACAAACTAAAACTTTCCTACCTGTGTCTAATGGTAGAAAACAGTCATGTGATTGTTTCTTGCAGCATTCTGTTTTAAGTGTGTTCTTCCTTCTTTGTCTTATTTTTGTTGTTGATACCAAACCTTTTATAAAAGATTTTCGTTCACTCCAACTTTCCATATTCCAAAAATCTTTAAATATGGTCTTACGCGTGTCTTGATATTTCACCACATAATAGGGTCCTTGTAGTCTGTTTCTGTGGTGTTTGATGTAAACATCTATATTTCATTAATCTTTTCTTGCGGTTTACATTATGTTGAATTTTTCTTTCTTTTGACTGTGTGTAGCCAATATATTTATCACCTTTTAATCTTTTAGATTTAGTTTCTCCCCTTTTTGAGTTCCACTTTCGTTTTTCATGGGCAGTAGGCACTTCGGCCAATAATTGATTGTTATCTTGTGTATTTTCGTTTTCTGAGATAATTCCCACTACCATATCATCACTATGATTTTCTGTTTGTGGAAAATTTAAAATGTTTGCAATAGATATTGGATTATTGCCTGTTGTCTCCTCGTTGCTTATTACAATAATTTTTTGAGATTGCATCTCTTTTAACAAGTCAGGTGTTACAGTAAAAGTCTCATCGATTGGTAAATCCAGTAATATTTCTTCATCTTCACAAACTACTTTTTACCCAGTACCTTCAACTTCAAGCTCATTAAATACCAAAAATTTGCTTAATCCTTCAAGTGTGTTATCTCCTGGTAAATCACTTGAGTCACGACTTTGAGATGACAGCTGGCTCATTTTTCTCAAGTCTGTAAAGTCACCAAAGTATGAAACTAATGTTTATAGTTAAAAAATAAATCAATAAGATACCTTTGTTTTTCACAGCTTTTTCCTCCTGCGAATTAACTAAAACTTCTTTTAACGGTTTATCACTACCCTGCCCTTGGTCACAACTTTTCTTTTCGACAGCCTTCTTCATTAGTAATCTGCTTAACGGCTCATCATCTGAGTCAGTGCCAGACGAAGTACCTATGCAAGATATCATTAAACAAAACATTAATTAACATGTACCTACTGTAACAAAACTAAATATATTATAGTGATAATTTTCACAAATAGTAGCCGTTCTCATTTTACAAATTTTTGTCTTAGCTAATTTTAAGCTTCCTTAGAAGATAATCTTACCTTAGCTAAAGCAAAAGGAACAAGATTTATCTCCTTGCATCTGCAATACTCCGTTATTATCATCTTTGTATTATATTATTCTATTTTCCCTTTTTTAAAAATTGCACGTTCAAGACATCGAAAAGAAAAAACAAACAACGTAACCATTAATTAATTGAAAACTTAGCTAAGATTGTTAATCCAAGCAAGAAAATCGGTAGTCTTAGCGTAGGTTAGGAGGGAGGTAAATTGCTGAGTTGATCATAAAATAAGAAAATAAAAAGAATGGTCAAGTAAGCAAGATTTATGTTAGATTACCTAAGAATTGTGGTAAAGGGAAAACGGTTAGTATTAGATAAATGATAAATATTATGTACATTTAATAATGTTCTATTATACGTACCAATATTAGAATTATTCCTGGACTGTTTTTTCAGCGCCATCTGTACAATTAATGCCCCACGTGAAGTCATTTAACAATATTCTTACACTTAAATACACGATAAAATGGAAAAATTCGTTGACACTAACACAACTTGATCCAACAAATTTACTAATTTGAGGTTATGTAATAACTGCTATGTGTAGTATTCTTGAGAATCACGTGTAAGATTTGTGTCTGTAATCAATGCTATGTGCTGTCTCCTGTTTTACCCTCTATTTTATCCCCTGACCCGCAGTAAGGATTTAATTTTAGTAAATATTCTTCTGATGTAGTAAGGCACCAAAATTTAAAGCCGTAAGGGATAGGTTTACCTTTTATAAATTGTTTTGTGCATGTTTTAGATTTTACGTATAGATTAAGTACATATCTAATAGATATGTACTTAATCTATGTGGTGTATCTATTTTTAAATAAAAAATTTAGACACACCACATGTTTGTCTTTCTTTTTCGTCCAAATTGTCAAAATCGGGTATGACTAGGCAGCAAACTTCTCGCCAACCAGATATTTTCAATTGCTTATCTTTATATTCATTTAAAGTTTTATCCCAAAGGACACCTCTTTCCTGAACTAGTGGGATCAATTCTTCAGGGTTTATATTTATTTCTATTATTACGAAACACCAAACATGCATGTAATAAAAACACAACAACTCTGCTTGCGCGCCGCGATGTATGTGCGCGCGATCGCAGCGACGCACGCACGGGTGTAACAAGGGGCAGCGGGGAGAGGGTTGTCGGCCCCGACATCCGACAAATGTGTACAGCGCCATACTACTCATTAGGCGAGCGAACTCCGACACAATTTTTTTCCGGGCGTAGAGGGTTGGCAAAACACCCGACATTCCTTGTCGGCGCCGACACAAAATCGGTTTCCGACAAGTGTGAATACCTTCTTATAAAATGCTCTGCCACTGGACCATTCGAGCTCTTCTACAGGTGTTTTTAATGTCTCGCAGGTATCAAAATACTCATCAGTGTTAATAATATGGTCCGTACATCCACTATCGAGTAACCATTCTATTTGACCTTTCTTTGGCTTGTGATTCTCACTTGTTGTGTAAGTATTATTTACAATTGTAGGATGGAAACTACTACTTTGACTGTCATGACTAATATGATGATAATTTCCGCATCCTCGAAGAAGATTTCTAGCATAATATGATCCACGTCATCGAAGACTAGAAAATCCACGTCCTCGACGACTAGAAAATTCACGTCCTCGACGACCAAGAAATTCACGTCCTCGACCACAATTTACATTTCCGAGACGACAATCTCTTTGAATGTGTCCTGTCCTTGTATCGACGGTTGTACAGGGTCTTCTTGTTGCTCATTTAATTGGTTCCTCTCAACATGACTTTTATAATTTCGTAATTCGTCCACACGAAATATATTTTCGGAAATCGCTGATCGGTTAGAACCTCCTACATCTAGATCATGTATGCCAGTTGATTTGAATCCATTAATAACATTGGTCTCGGGCATATTCAGGTATACTTTTTGTAACAGCTTTACAAATGTGTCCTTTGGAAATTTCCTTCTAGGATTCTCCCTTTGCCAGTGAACTATTTCTCTATTTCAGTTCGTTTTGAAGCTTTTGAAAACAGTCACGTCAACTTAGGAAGTGTTACTTGATTATCAATTGCTGTTTGTATTAGTTCTGATGAAATATGGCTTACATGCCCATCAAAAATTAACAGGAATACTTGGTAGAAAGCACTTTTTAAACCAGTTCAAAAAAATAATACTATCCATCAAGCCCTTCTTAGAGGCGGCAAATGCTGTTTGATCAGTTGAACCATCATGCATCCACGTTTCCATTATATTTTTCTCTTAAAAACGTAATTTTTGACCACTCGCAGAGCAGCAAAACAAAACAGTTTGTATTGTCTCTACCAGCTGAACTTATTTGTCTCATACTTTTGGTCCCAACAGCCCCCACTACTTTTGAAAATCAGATGTGGTTTATTAAGAAGATTCAATTAAATTTTGGATGATGGAATTTTCATTAGGTGAAATAAGATATTTATAGAGTGTTTTCATTAAACCAGGTTAGTGAATTTAGATAGATTAATTTCTTTAGATAATTATTGAATAGAGCTTTGTCTGTGGAATTGTTCATTAGCATACCTAGATGTTTGGTATCAGAGAGCATACATATGACTTCATTGATAGGAATTGTAGGAGATTTGATTTATATTAGCTTAAAATACCTTTCAAATACAGTCAAAATGTTACAAAAACTAATAATAAAGAATATATGGGTAGTGTAATGTTGTGGGTGTAATTCCACGCTGGTTGGGGCTTTAGTCCACAGAGTAGTTAGTTTCACACAATATTATTAATACCTAAAAAAATATATATAAAAATAAAATATAAATGTTATACAAAATTATTCAAATTTTTGGTTCTTTTAATTGTATTGGGTAGCTGTATTGTTTTAATAATATTTATTGTGTTTTTTACAGCTATCTTTTTATGATGATATATATTAATATTGTTTTTATTGGTACAATAAAGTATTCTAGAAAATTTTACTATTGCATTTTATTATTTTCCTGAAACAGTTGTGATCAGTTCCTTTGCAGTGAGGCAACTCTTTTGTAATGAATCAAGTGAAATATCAAAAAAGCGTTTCTAAATCTGATTTTCATATTGCCTTATTGGCCTTATACTGAAATGTGTAGTATAAGTGTATGAAAATTATAATTCATGTAATATATTGATTTGGCATTATAACTCTTTAACTCTTACTGATGCAAGAATTTAGCAGAAAATTATATATACCCAACTGAAGCTGACATTAGAGGATCTTCACTCTAAACGAGTAACTTTATCGTCAAATCTTAGGTAGTAAAATCCTGAATCCTGTAATGATATTGTTAGTTTAAATTTAAAGTATCCAGATCGTCCAATCAATCAAACTAATTGTTGTTTTCTTGTTCATCAAAAAATGGACAAAATTATGCTCTACAAGATGGTAAACATTTCATTTGGTTATACTTAAAAAAAACTATCAGAAATAAGTGAGATATCGAGCCGATTTACTCCACTAAAGAATTTTATTATATTTTTATGGGTTCCAATATTAAAGTATGTAATCCAGTTGCAGTTTCAATTATATTGGAAAGTCTTGAGAATTGGTCTGCAACCTGTGCCCTGTGATTACCACTAGCAATGTAATGAGTTTGTATGATAATTGTTTTCGGATCTATTTTTTGTTTTCTCATAGTCTGTTGAGATACTCCATTAAGATCTCATATAATCTTATATTTTGGCTTAGATAGTCTTAACTTTGAAACTTCTTTCATGATTCAATTCAGTGTTCGGGTGGTTTTATTATGACCGTCCAGTAATAAACAGATCAGTTATTGACACTGTTAGACATGCCACAATTTATTAAATTAATAAATAGTTTTTGGATCGGCCCAGCATTTATTTTGTTGATATCAATAGAACAAATACACCTTGGACATCTGAATTTTATACTTAAAATTAATATACGAGGGTCATCCGGAAAGTGGTACCCGTTCCACGGGCCATAAAATTAATGAGCAGTACACCTCGTCGATCCCAGAAAACGGTTGTCATGAGTTTCCTGCTGGACAGAACTGTCTTGAATTTTTTTGGTTTGGTTGGTGAATGAGGATGATACTCCATTGACTGTCGTTTACTCTCAGGTGATGCATAACAATCCCATGTGTCGTCCCCAGTAATGATGCGAGTCAGGAAAGAGTCTCCTTCATCGGAATAACGTCCCAGAAACGTCAGTGCTGCAAGCATACGCTTGGTTTTGTGTTCATCTGTAAGTATGCGAGGGACCCACCTTGCACAGATTTTTTAATAATGCAGACGGTCTTTGACAATTTCATGCACAATTATTTGAGACACATTAGGAAAATGTTCACAGAGTTCATCAATTGTGACGCGCCGATCTTTCCTCACGCATTCGTCTACTGAGCCCAGCAGTTGGTCTGTAATGATAGATGGTCTCCCTGAACGCTCCTCGTCGTGTGTATTCCCCTCCCCAGGTTGCAGTTGCGACACCAGCGCCGAACAGATGACTCGTCCATCACATTGTCTTCATACACCTCCTTTAATTGGCGATGAATACCACAAGGTCGAACGTTTCGTGCATTAAGAAATTTAATCACGGCCTTCACTTCACAACTGGCGGGGTTCTCAATTTGTTTAAACATTATAAACGATCACAGACACAACACAGGCAATGCTAACGTCACGCAACCTCGCACAGAGCAGACAGACAAGCCACTGACGCGGTCTGACTGTCTGACCCTGCCTGCCTGCGTCAGCGCTTCATGCGGCGCTAACGAGTACTACTTTCCGGATGGCCCTCGTATGTTGGCAATTTGAAGTAATATAAGTTTTTCTTTGCATATTACATCCGTGTGTCGTCTGCCACGGACCACGTGCCAACCACCCGTAATGGTGAATAATAACTGCGCATGACGACTGTCAATAGCTGCAGCAGACCGATGTGAGTTCAAGGTACTAAATTTACATTTTTGAGTACCTATTTAGTATATTTTGCTTAAAATGTATTGTTTGTGGAATGGTGGCAGCGAAAACTGTAGATAACAGTAGTGCATTTTAAATGTGGAATAATACTGATTAAGCGTTGATTCTGACAATGAACTGTTTCACAGGAAATTTTAAGGTCGCCAGGATTCGTTACTTGGACTAAGGATGAGTGCCTCAGTTGTTATTTTTTTTTATTTTGGATAATAGAGGATACCAGGATTTTTAACCACGGGAAGGTATATAAATATTAGGCACAAGCGTCTGTGAGACCAACTTATTTTATATTGAATTATTTGTTCTTAAAACTTCAATAGGAAGGAAGTTATAAATAATGGCCATAATAAATAGCTAATAATTCTATAAAAAAGAAATATGTCTACTGCCGTAACAATAATCAGAATTTTAGGAAAATTGATTACTAATTCTCATAGTCTCCTTCCATGTCCGTATCTTAGTTGCATTACAATCTTGACATATAGCAATAAGATGTTCAAGGCAAATAAACTTTAAACATTTTCTGCAGTAAAATCGTGTTTTCCTGCTTTTCTTTGAGCTGCAAATGGTGCATCTACCAGTTTGTCGCTCTTTGCCTTCAGTTTGAATTTTAGCTTTTGAAGTAGATGGTGGATTCTGTGGAGCTTCATAATCATTTCCAATTTCCTTGATTATGTTTTCATCTAGGTGGTTGCTGTATTATTACACGTTCTTGAAGATATGGGCAGATAAGATTATGCGATAATGTTTGCAAAAACTGATGTCGCCTTATTTGAGCACATGTAGTATTACTACTGTAAACTACGTGGGAATTTATACCAGTTACGTTCAACATCACATACTACCATCGACCGCTACCGAGTACTCGCTAGCATAATGACAAGCAGCACTTTTTTTTTGGTATATGAGATACCAGTGTGCAATGTATCCCTAACTCAAACATGCTGCTTCCAGGAGAATGTTGTGTAAATTCCAAAGGTAGTTTTTTCTTGTTGTTTGTTGTTTTTTCTTGTCTCTCAATAAGTGCTAGGTAGCGACTGGAACAGAGTTCAATCAATTATCTAGTGTGATGTTTGTACCTTAACCTTTGATTATCTCACAAGAGCCTTATTATAATATTAGGCCTATTACTAACTTGTTAGGGTCCCTAAAGTTGCTCATATAATACATTACTGCATCACACAGTGCAAATATTTTGATGTATTGGGGGGATTCATTCCCGACCTGCTGGCACCTATAGTTGCCCGAAAAATTTTTCATAAAACAACTCTTTAAAAATTTCCCTTAATTTTTTTTTCAAAAATGTCCCCGCGATACTCTATCGATTGTGACCGGCTAAAATACCGTCATAGATGCTACAGACGCTATTTTGTAAAGAGTATCGATGTCGGTTTTCCTCTGGATGACTGCAGTTGGTGGTAGAATTTTAAAACTTCGATGGACCGTAACTCTGGAACGGTCGTGGATACGGAAAAACTATAAGACTGGCCAAATTAGTATTCGGAGGCAGTTTTCACTTGAAACGAACCGCGTCCCCCTGCGTCGAATAATAAAGAAGTTATGACGTCCCGAAAATAGGCTATAATTTAAAAAAAATTACAAATATCTCGAAAACCGTTGATTTTAGAACGAAACGGCTCCTCTTAGAAACACCGAGAGGAACGTATAGGGGGAATCATTCCCGATCTGCTGGCACGTATAGTTCCCCAAAAATTTTTCACAAAAAAATTCCTTTTTAAATCTGGAAATAAATCCCAGTCGTTATGATCGCAATGTTTATTGTTTTATTGAAATTTTACAGTAAATATGTACTTATGTCATCTATTTTTCAGTTTGGCTGGCTTTTAACGCTAAATCTCGTAGATATTCGACTGGAATGCATTCCTGTCGTCACGTTAACTGGCCGCAGAGTTATTTAAGGTTACGTTTTATCTTCGGAAAGTACTTTTAGCGCAATTCATGTTTAGTTAGATCTGAAAGTGACCACTAAATTTCACTCATCCATCGCATCGATTAAAATTAATAAATTCTTACCTTACCTTACCCTACTGCCTATTTTTGCGTTCTGTCAATTTTTCTGCTCTCTTCTCCATTTTTTCCATAATTTATGAGACTGTCGACAAAGATTCAGTTTCTTTTCTGGATTTTCACTACAAATTTCCCATCTTCTGGGCGCATATCCATCGACGTACTTTCCATGTAATCCAGAATTGTGACAATGACAAAATAATTTTCTTTTAGTTTACAGCGCCACTTATTTTATAATTTCTTATTGTTAGTTCTAGCTCTAATTCTTATAGTTTATTTATAGTTTAGTTTACTGATTTTAATATATCAAATTCGACAGTGATCCGTCATCAGAAGTAAAGCATCCTCATTTGACCAGTCCATATCGCAATATTTACTTTTATTTATACATACCGAATTAATATTATTTTAATCACAAATTCTTGCTAAATACAAATACGAACACCAATTTCAATTATTTACGCACGAAAATGGATCGCAATAAAAACACCCGTACAGCGCACATATTTATCAGGAAATATCAAGGCAAAACAAAATTTTGCGCCGCAAATATTTTCGTCAAATTCAACACAATTAATGTGGACCCGCCTTAAGACAGGTACCGCGTACATCACATGCTAGTGACTTAAAACCAATATTGAAGTTATGATAGAAAATGTTCTTGAACATTGTAAGGCTTACTTTGGAATCATTGTTTTGCGCATTATCATACATTTGGAGTTTTTTGACATTCAAGTCACATGACATATAATTCTTGAGGATTTCTTACGATTGTAATGACTTTCGAATGCCGTTAATGAAGCTATGAATTCTTTAACTTTGGTTCTTTTCTTAACGCTTTTGCTTGATACTCTATCCCCACCGCGTCTTTCTTTAGGTGCTTGGTCTGATTTTAGGAATTTTGCAACAGTGCGTATTCGACCAGTAGAAATATTGAAAGCAGCCATAATAAACTTTTTGCATGCCGGTACAGTCTTACTTTTTGTGCGGAAATAATAAAAAACATTAAAGTTTTTAGGTTTACAATTGCTTTTTTGAGTACTCTCCCGTCCACGTCGCCTTTGAGGGGGGCACACTAGTAGAATAGCTATGCCGATTCTGCTCCATAATTCAAGATGGCGACTGGAGCAGGATCGGCATAGCTTTCAGCCATCTACATCACAATGTTTGGGAGGGGTCACATCTATGTAGATAGATGACGCTAAGCTACTTTAATAATAATAATCGTATTATACTCCTGCTCAGCGAAAGTGTTTAACACTTGAAATTTATTGTTTAATCGATTTTTTTCTGATACAATGAGTAGTCAAAAGCGGGTTGTGTTTAACTTAGATAAAATCATTATAACTGATGGTTGGTTCGAAAAAGCAAGAAAATCAGATTGAGTGCAGATGGCTAGAGATAGAGCTCGCTTTCATAGAAGAATCAATGATGTCTCATTTATTATGAGCAGTGTTTTAACTCGCGCTGAGCGAAAGTGTTTAACACTTGAAGTTTATTGTTTAAGCGATTTTTTTCTGATACAATGAGTGGTTAAAAGCGGGTTGTGTTTAACTTAGACAATAATAAAAAAATTTTACTTATGGATCCTGATGGTTGGTTCGAAAAAGCAAGAAAATCAGATTGGATGCAGATGGCTAGAGATAGAGCTCGCTTTCATAGAAGAATCAATGATGTCCCATTTATTATAAGTAGTGTTTTAGATAATAATCATCGATCACGTATTTACTATGAAAGGTTTTGTTGCATGTCTATTTTTATTTTCATCATTCTGTATTATTTTGAGGATACTTAACCTGTTTAGTGTATGGGCTGTTATAACAGTAGGTGACGCTAAGTTATTATCAAATTGTAATCGTGCCGAGCGGAAGAGTTATTAATTGCAATATGCCGGTTCCAGTAAAGTGCATCAAATGTGGTGGAGATTGCGACCTACCAAACAGAAAATGTTTCACATGTGAAGGATTATTTTGAGGGTGCTGATGGATCAAAACATGTTACTAGTTCTTACTTTGATAAGAGTGATTCCAAGTAACTGTTGCTGGCTGTGTTAATTAAAGAATATCTAACTGGTGTAACTTATTAGCCCCTCTACTATAAAAAGTAGGAGAGTAAATTGGAATTCAAAATGTAAGATGGAGGGAGTACTAGAGAAATATGCATATGTGGGAGATACAAGACATTTTTGCAGATTTTTTTTTATTTTTCAACAGTCTAATTGTAACTCTACACTCCCATCTCTGTAACCCATCCAAATAGTACTCGGCGTTTTTCTCTACAAAATAATTGTTCACGAAGGTGATTGTCTCTTGATTTGACGAAAATCTCTGTCCTCCGTAATTTTTAGATGAAGGAACAAAAAGAAGTCGCTTGGGAGCTAGATCTGGAGCGTAAAGTGGATAGTCAAGCAGTTCAAACCGTAATTCGTGGATTTTCACCATGAAAACCGCTGAGGTGTGAGACGGTGCGTTGTCTTGGTGAAACAGGATTTTCTTTTTCTGCAAATGTGGCCGTTTTTCCGCAAGTCCTGCCTTCAGCTTGTCAAGTAATGATTCGTAGTATGCTCCTGTAATGGTTTTTCCTTTTTGAAGATAATCGATTAAAATAACTCCATGACTATCCCAAAAAACAGTCGCTATCACTTTCCCAGTCGAAAAAACAGTTTTTGCTTTATTTGGAGTCGGTTCCCCTTTTGCAGTCCACTATTTGGACTGTATTTTTGTTCCGGGCTTTTGGTCTAACGTGAGCAAACGCGGCACCCAACGCGCGGACAGCTTTCTCATGTTTAAATGTTGATTTAATGTGATAAAACAAACACGTTCATTTGACATATTCATAACCTCTGCTATTTCTCTGACTTTAATTTGGCGGTCGTCTAGCACCATTTGGTGAACTTTGACGATGTGTTCGTCGGTAGTTGCAGCAGTTGCGGCAGTTTTTGGACGTCTAGAACGTTCATCGTCTCCCAAGCTCTTACTGCCACGTTTAAATTCACAGAATCCAACTCATCTTTGATTTGCGTAGGCGTACAAATATTTAATGACAGCTCGATACTCGATTTTGTCCATTTTCATAAAAACACTCACATTAACTCAATCAAACGACTGTTACATAACAACTGGGCGTCCAAAATGGGTGAAACTTTGGTGAGTAACTATCAACAGATGAACGACGAATTAGGAGACAAATCTGTTCCATGAGGGTCTCTCTATGTACCCTCAGCGATTTCCTTTCTCCCTTGAGACGCGATATCAGGTCATCGCTATTTTTAATCTTCTTTTTTATGGCGGACATCTTTCTGTCCATCCGCTGACGGAATTCTGCCCGCCGATGCAGTTCTTCGTTTATTGCTCCTATTCAGTCTTCGGAATCTGATGAGGAGAACAGGTGGAGGGTGCCGGCGAGCGGACGGATGGCGAAGGCCGCCTAATATGCTTACGGGTCAAACCCAAATATTTGCCTCTGCAACAATTGAATACCTATAAGGAGGTGAAGGAATTTCTCGCGGCGGATTTTGGAATACATCAGCGTCATCCTCTTGCTCGTAACACTTTCTTTTAGCAGCCGCCTTCGATGGACTTGGGCTTGGCTTGGCCAAAGCTTCCAGGCAGCTAATCGCCTTCACCGCCAAATTTAGTTCCTCTGATATTCTGTAAACGAGAAAATAGTTTAACAAAACGTAGAAAAACATTAGAAAAAAACGTACGCCTCATTTATGGCTTCGTCTAAATCAGGATTCTGCTATTGTTGCTCATAGGTCTCCTGCAGCTCGAGACGGGCCTCTTCGGGTAAATATAAAGTCATGGTTGGAACGGTATAAAAATTAATTGATGAATTGAAGTAAACACTATTTATTACCTACTAATAGGTAGGAATATATCAAATTGTTGCAACTTACACAGTAATATGAACATCAGGTGAATTTCGTTGAACTGTACAGGTCACTAACTTTCTGGTGTCAGATAAAATTCAATCTCATACTTATTCTTTGAGATTTGTTTTCTGACACCATTTCCTGCTGAGTTAACAAAAAATGTAATTTGACACCATTTTCTGCTAAATCAGCAAAAAATGTAATTTGACACCTTACTTTGTATTTTGACACCGCGCACAAAGGATCAAACATAGTATCTAGCAAATAAAAATTCAAAATATTACAAAACTTTTAACTTTATATATTTTATTACATTTCTGGTTTTAAATGACGATTTAATAATAAAATAATAGTAATTGTAAGATTTATGAACATATACTTAAAATTAACCATTTTTATTTAAAACAACTTCTAATCCATTTTATGGGCGTAATGAAAAAGTTATTATGAAAAAAATTAAAGAATATGCAAAAAAACATTTTGCATTAAAGAAGCAACTAAATTACACAGATATTCTTATTCAATATCTGAATATTCCTCATTCGATTCATCAGATGTTTCAGGAGCAACTGTAAAATCAGGAAGTGCAGGATCAGACAATAACTGGATTACATTCTTATCAAGAGGCTCTCGATAAGAACGAACAGCAGAGTTGGACTTAGATAAACTTGATATGAAAGGATCCGATGAGAACAATAATGAATTAAACAAATCTTTCATTGTTTTTTCTCTAGAAAATTTCCGTGTATTAAATAAAAATATTTTCTAAAATCTTTCTCTTTCTCTCCTCGACTCTAGGGTCTCTTCCGAAAACATTCCAATTGGAAGAACAGCTTTTTGTATGATTTCTGCGTCATGAATAAGTATTTTATGAACACTAGAGGGCATAAAATATCATGGATAAAATGCAACATATATTTGAGAAGTTTCGTTGGCATACTTTCTAAAAGCAACAATATTTACTACATACCCAGAAGACATTGCTCGTAATAGCACCGAAAATCGCACCGAGCCTGCGAGAAAAGGCTGCTAAAAAAATACTGCTATTACCGTCATTGGTAATACCAAAACCAGGTTTCGGAATATCTACCAATAATCCCATGTCTGATCCAGGTTTTTATCTTATTTCTGATTTACGTTCATTCACCAAAATTTTATCTGCAGAGTCACGGATTTGCCATTTTTGTATGTTAAGACGATAAGATATATGAAGGAGAGTTCGAAACATCTTATCCAAGCATGTAAAGTGGACATTCCGAAATCTAGGTTTTGAGACTTGGGAACACGATACGAAACTTCGTCCAAATTGTCCGTCATATTTCTGTACCTAGTGTAATCTTTTTCTGGAAAACTTGTACCTGTAACGTGCAAATCGTCATTTTTTACCCAGTTCCACTGAGCAGACTTTTCTATAAAGTGGCTTAGAGGGAGATCATCTTCATCGAAGTATTCGTTTCCCAGTCTTCTTCCACTAGTAAACACTGCTTCGGCTCTAGCTTGAAGCTGCCCCCCAGACAAATTGTCAAGAAGTCCACTGTCTTCTTAGCCCGAATCTTCATCAGATTGCTCATGATTCATTGGTGGTTCTATGTAAACACCTGCAAGTTCTTGTACAGTTAATTGAAATAAATAACGATATTTTTTACATATTACAACAGTAAAAAAAAATTATATATATGACATAATTTGGTAAAAAAACTATTTGAAAAAAAAACAGAGTGTAACAGACTAGCGTAACCATATGGTCACAGGGTTCTAAAACCGGTCCTGTGACTGTTAGAAAACTACTTTGGGAAAAATCAGCAATATACATATAACATACTATCATTGGCACTATAATACAATTCTTATATCTGATAACATCCCCAAAAAAATATAAATCAAATGTAACTTTTTCGAAACACTCATATTTTCAGCTGTGAGAAAATGCTACTAACCTAACTTTACACAGGGAACACAAACAAATGACTAATTTAACTCTGTATAGCGACGCACATGGTTCAGATACTAGTCAACCTAAAAACATCAATGAAATACATTTTAAAGCGCGTTTAGCATTTTTTTGTAGTAGGATCTTGAAGTACTATCTAGTGTGACCATATGGCCACGGTAGTACATAATGGGTTAAGATGACTTAAAATCTTATAAAGCTATGTAAAGTGTTCCACCAAGACGTATTCAGTAATGCTTAATGTTTCACAGATTTGTTATTCCTCCCACCATGATCATTATAAGCGCTGACTTGGTCCAGTCGTGAGTTTGTAACCATATTGCAGATATTAGTATCTGAACTAAAATATTATTTTTAAACATCCTTCGAAAAAGATGACTTCCGACTGCGTGGTAGACTTTCACGGTGGTATTCATAGTCTCCAGTCGCCGGAGAGCGGTCTCCTTCCCGAAATTATGCGAATTTTATAATTCAAATAATTTCGGACGGGCATTGAATACAGCGTACTGTAACAGTGGTATCTTATATCTTCTTCTCGAAATTATGTGAATTTCATTATGAAATTCGCATAATGTCGGTACTGATCCGCTCTCTGGCGACCGGAGACGGACTATGAGTACCACTTTTAGTGTTTCAAAATTAGCAACGAGAAGGGAGATATTAGATGGGCTGTGAATGAATTGGGGATTTATAATGGTAAAATTTCATTATGTATTTAAACTCCCCTTTAAACAGCTGTCGAGGGAGCTACAAAAAGAGGCGTACTGGGTAGTCAACTTCCATCATGGTATTCCATGGAATGATGGCTACGAATTCCTCGAAGATCTTCAAGAAATTCTTAAGGGAGCAACCCAGACAGCTGGAATAATTTATGTGAAGAGGAAACAGAAGGCTGAATTTCCCAGGAAAATGTGGACTAACCAGTGGTTGAGCTTCTCGATCGTCCCAAGTTGAAGCCGATGGTTCCGGAATGTTGGCACCACAAACTGCAGCATTGCGCGTGTGCGTTAGCAAATGTATACAATTTGTATAATTTTTATTTAAAATTTGCAAAATAAAGAAATAAATTATATATTTTTTTGTTTTTTTGTTTTCCTTGTAATATAGCGGTATATTTTTTTAAAAACATATCTTCTTCAAAATCCGAATCAAAATATACAAACAAGGTATAATTTTTTTAAAGGATTTATTAGTTTACCTACAAATAATTTATAAATTTTATGTATACAGTTTATACAGGGTGTTCCAGAATGATGGTTAAATATTTTACCAGTGTATTTCACAAGCCATTTCAGGGGGGATCTTTATATGAAATTTTTCAATTTGGGTCCTTCCTGTTGAGATATTCAAGTCCCAAAATGGCGAAAAAAAATAGGTTTTTTATTTTTCCTTAAAAACGGCTATACTTAGAGATTTGAATTTTGGTACACATTATCAGCTAGTCAAAAGCTATTTTGTGGTGGTGTCTATTCCTTAGTTCATGTTTCTGGAGGGCGGGAATAAGCAACCCCTAGATTTATTCCTTTCAGAACTTTTTTCTGCAATGGCCGATTTCAACAAAACTTTTAGATGCTATACCTAATTATACTACTTTTTTTCCTCTTGTAATTTTTTCATACAACCAACAGTTTTCGCGTAAAAAATAAAAATAGTTTTTCTTACTCTAAACCTCTCTTCGTCACCGGTTACTGATAACCGCAGTAGGCGGTTGCTATGTTGATGTTTCTCTGTTGTCTTGTCAAACAAATCAATGTTGACAGTTTTTGCAAATATTTGTAAACAACTGACTCTTCCGTACAAATATTAGCTAATAAATTCACGGAATATGCATACGGCAGTATTGGCAATAGTTATAGGAATACCTTTGTTTAGAAATACGAGTATTTGCAAAAACTGTCAATTATAGACCTAATGGCGATTTGTTTGACAAGACAGCAGAGAAACATCAACATAGCAACCCTACTGCCGTTATCAGTAACCGGTAACGAAAAGATGTTTAGAGTAAGAAAAACTATTTTTATTTTTTTCCGCGAAAAATGTTGGTTGTATGAAAAAATTACAAAAGGGAAAAAAGTAGTACAATTAGGTGTAATATTTAAAAATAAAGTTTTGTTGAAATCGGCCCTTGCAGGAAAAAGTTCTGAAAGGAATAAATCTAGGGGTTGCTTATTCCCGCCCTCCAGAAACATGAGCCAAGGAATAAACACCAATACAAAATAGCTTTTGAGTAACTGATAATGTGTACCAAAATTAAAATTTCTAAGTGTAACCGTTTTTAAGGAAAAATAAAGAAAGTGTCTTTTTCGTCCATTTTGAGATTCGAATATCAACAGGAAGGACTCAAATTGAAAAATTTAGTATGAAGATCCCCCTGAAATGGCTTGTGGAATACACTGGTAAAATATTTGACCATCATTCTGGAACACCTTGTATAATTTTTATTTAGAATTTGCAAAATAAAGAAATAAATTATATTTTTTTTTGTTTTATTGTTTTCCCTGTAATATAGTTGTTGCAGTATATTTTTTTAAGAACATATCTTGTTCAAAATCCGAATCAAAATATACAAATAAGGTATAAATTTTTGAAAGGTTTTATTACTTGCCCTACAAATAATTTATAAATTTTATATAAGTTATTAGGTTACCTGTAATACAGTTGTTGTGGTGTTATAGTTAAGAACATGTCTTGTTTAAAATAAATGAGAAGGAATAAGTTATGTATATATTTATTAAGTGGTTGAGGTGTTCCGTTTAACAACAGCAAATAGAAAAATGCAGAAGTATACTTCAAAATGAGCTAACGTGTCAATTTATCTGCGCAAGCTCCAGCAGGATTGCGCTTATAAATGATTCGTATTCTTAAAAAAACACACTTGCTGCTGCTGCTGCTGCTGCTGCTGCTGTTGTTGTTTTGCTTAATTGAGTGCTACCGTACAGTGATATAAAGTAGACACGAATCCTGAAACCGTAGCCTCTATTAGTTCTACAATTGTGAAAACTACTGAAGAAACCGTCAAATTGGTAAAATTTAAAGAAGAGATAATAAGGCAAATGAAGTTAGTAAAAGGTAATGCGAAATTATTGGAGACGGCGATAAAGAATAGAATTAACCATCAAGAGGAGACTGAAAGTCCTTTTAAGTTAAAAGGAAACTCAGCATTATTGAAATATTATTTAGCTAAATTGCAATACTTACAGTATACTTCTAGTAAAGTTGGAGCAGGCTTGGAGAATACTGCTGAAAAAAAAGCGTAGTCGAAATTTAGTTTTGCATTCGATTGATTCTTGCTTCTACGGAGGAATGTGTACAGGATTAGATGCAAATTTAAGTATCCATTATGCTTCTTAAATAAGGCATTTAATTTAAATAAATTAGAATATATCGTCAGAAATGCTTAAAGTTAATGTTGTATTAGTATGTAATTTTATTAAACCTCAAAGTGGTGATGTCGATATGAAAACGTTTTCAACAAAAAATAATATAATCGATATAAATACTAATTTAAAAACTTGGTACAGGGATAACGTAATCCATACTTTAACAAATAAATTAGAATAATTTAGTGAAAAAGATTCAGGATGGGCTCTTTCAGAGGTTTTGCATTTAAAAGTCAATATTAACAAATTTTCTTGTTTAAAAGGGGGAACATCAAGTTTTGTGAGTTTACCAGGTTTTATATCACGGAAAAAAGCTGTAATAAATGTAGAAAATAATGTATCGATCAAAAGAACTTACCTGAAGTTCGATCGTAATTATATGAGAGTCCAGTCCGAAATATTACACTATGTAGTACATGCTGTTCATAGCTTTCGAGCACAAGATTTAAAGATTTAAACAAAAGTTGAAGTCCGGTCCTGTCCACTCCTCTTCATACGGCAACCGTTCCGTCGTGTCTCTATTTCATCATTAGTTTAAAGTACCTAATTATACATTTTATCAGCAACCAAACGACGGGAGGGAAAGGGATGGGTTGTAATATTTCGGACTGGACTCTCATATAATTACGATCGAACTTCAGGTAAGTTCTTTTGATCGATACATTATATTTCCAGTCCAGTCCTCTATATTACACTATGTAGATGTTTAAAGAGTTGCTGTAAAATGACAAAGTTATATGTTATAATTTTCTATATGAAGATGAAAGAAATTTATTTACTTAACATTACAATGAAAAAGTATGATGCAACATAACTTAGAGACTCTAACGTAATTAACATAAGTTGAAAAAAGGTTCTATTTTTTACATAACTGAAAATTTCTGTCTAAGAATTTAGAACCGTTCTTAAAAAATTATTTGGGTCTTCCAACGGCCTGTTATAAAACTTGGCGAAGGTGCTGGAGTCTTTACTCCAACCCGCAGACTTCCTAATGACGTCTAAGGAGATACCCTTTCTTAGGGCGGCTGACGTTGATGCGTGCCTTGTCGACTGTGCTTTGAAGATGCTGGTGTCTACACCTGCATTTCCAAGAGTACATTTAACCCATCTACTTAATGTTTGTTTAGAAGCCGCTCCATGTGGCTTGTTATAAGTGACAAACAAACTGTCGCACTGTGGTTTTCGTAAAGTTTTTGTGGCATTTAAGTATTTTCTGAGACAAGAAGCCACACATAATTTGTGGTTTTCTGTAAAGTATGGTAACACTATACTCGGCTGAGTCTTATTCGGCCCTGAAGATTTTATTAACTCTGGAATAAGAATAGTAATCTTGGAGTTGGAACAAACCATATTGGAGCATTTAATGAGAGAAATAGTTTGAATCCTTTGACCTGTTGCTAAAGCTAGCAAAGTTACTAGTTTACATGACAGCGACTGTAGATTAGAGTCGGGTAAATCCTGTAAATATGTTAAGACTTGTTGGGGATCCCAAGTATGGTTATACCTTGGTTTAGATGGTCTAAGTCTAAATACTGCTTTCAAGAAGCGTTTGATTAGAAGGTTTTCTCCCAAATTCTCTGACATGATCAAAGAAAGAGCTGCGCGATGGGAATTAAATGAGCCAAATATATTATTCGTCGAATCCAAAATATACTGAAAGAAAGATATAACATCTGATGTTTTGCCATCGAAAGGGGGAATGTTGTTATCTTGACAATATTTCCACCACAGTCTAAACGTTGTATTATATTGTTTGATAGTACCTTCGCTCAATGATTTTTCCATTGTTTCCAAGGCGTTGCCAGGTATTCCTTTTTTCTGAAAAGCTTCCCAGATAATCTGGCGGCTACCAGGATAAGGCTTCTCGATAAGGGATGTGCCTTTTTGCTGAAAGGACAAAGCAGACTGTTATCTTGGGGCCCAAAGAATAAAGGTTTGCCTATTATTAGCTTAAAGTATAACGGATACCAGGCCTGTGACTGCCAAAACGGTACTACAAGGATACCCGTAGCCTGGTCATTTATAATTTTTTGAATTACTCGAAGCACAAGTGAAAATGGTGGGAAAGCGTAAAATTTGAAGTTGTGCCATTTTATGGTAAAGGCATCCACTGCCTCTGCTCCGGGGTCCCTTAACCAGGAAACATATCTATCGCATTTGTGGTTATTTACCGAGGCAAATAAGTCGATATTCGGTTTTCCCAGGTTCTGAACAATGCAGTTAAAAATATTATTATTTAAGGACCATTCTGTTTCGGCTGCCAGAATACGAGACGCTTGGTCTGCCTGCCAATTTTCACCCGAACTTATATAAGAGGCCAAAATCCATAGTCTTCTGGCCTCGCACCAGCGCCATATTTCTCCTGCAAGCTCATTTAGTTTGGGATGTTGCACTGATCCCATGTTATTCACGTACGCTAATGCAGTAGTATTGTCTGTACGAATTAGGACATTGCAATTGTTAAATTTATTTGCGAAACATTTTAATCCAAAAAATATTGCCTGAAGCTCTAAATAATTTATGTGGTTTCTCTTGTCATTTGCTGACCACCAGCCGTAAGTGCTTTCATTTTTGCAAAACGCTCCCCAGCCTGATAAACTAGCGTCAGTGCAAATTTCCAGGGTGAATTCGTCCCTTTTCAGATCGTTTTTTGAAAAAGGAATATTTTTATACCACCAGTCTAACTCTACTTTTACTTGGTTAGAGATTGGCATAAAACAGTTATAGTTTCCTTTATTTGATTGCAAGGATAAGTATTTAGCCCGTTCGCAAACCTTAGTGTATAAGCGTCCGTATTTTACGGCTGGACAGGCGGAGTTAAGGAGGCCCAGAAGTTGAGCAAATTGTGAAATTTTACATTTTTTTCGAGACATAAAAAACGTATCTATTTTAAGATTTTTTCCTTTTTCTCCGGCGGCAATTCTACTGACATTTGTATTGAATTAAAGACAAACCCAAGAAACCTGCATGTTGTTTCTGGAGCAATTGAGCTTTTTTGTTTGTTTATTATAAACTCCAAATAGGTCAATAACGATGCTACCAGTTCAACATTTCGCGAACATTCCTCTTTAGATAACCCCAGGATGAAAAAATCATCTAAATAATTAATACACGTTACCCCGTTGCAACGTAGTCTTGCAACAATTGGCTTCATAAGTTTCGTGAAGGTATATGGAGCAGATGCTAAGCCAAAGGGTAAGCAGGAAAATTCATATAGAAACCCTTTGAATAAAAATCTTAAGTATTTTCTATGATCTTTATGAATTGGCAATAGATAATATGCGTCTTTTAGGTCTAATGTGGCGGCGTAGTTGCCATATTGTAATAGCCTACTTGCTGTTCTAGCATCTTCCATTTTGAAATGTGGGGCGAAAACATGTTTATTTAATTCTTTAAGATTTAAGATAAATCGTTTCTTTCCATTCGTTTTTTCTGCGAGGAATATTTTAGAAATGAACTGACCAGCGCATGGTAAACACCTTTTTATTGCGCCCATCTTTAACAAATTATTTATTTCTATTTGTGTTTGATGACTTTCCTCAACGGATAAATTTGATGGGTTTGGAATTCGAGATTGAGTAGGTGTACTTGTAAAAGGAATCTGATATCCTCGTATCCAACTCAGAATTACTGGATTGACAGTTATTGTCAGCCAATTGTTAAAAAATATGTTTAATCGGCCTGCATAGCCTTGTAATCTTACCTTGTCTAATATTTTCTTTTGTTCCTGTGTTGGCTCCATTCCTTGTGGGAGTCTCGATGGTAGCCTCTGGAGGTCCGCCCTCTTTCTGGCCCCGTCTCCCTCGTGCGACGAGCCGGGCGAAAAAAATTTAAATTTTGACTAGTTCCCGGAGCGATTTGGCTTGGTACCCGTACCTGACTCCCTCCTCTTTTGCTTGTTTTCCTTACAGTGGAAATATTTTTTGAGGAAATTGGCAGCCTTAGTTCCTTAGTTATATTCTCCAAGGCCTTAGCAGTATTTAATTTTTCGTTTAGATCTGATCCAAACAAAAATTCGGAGGGTACACAGTTTTCCACAAGATTTTTCATGTTCTTGAGGCAAGGTACCACCAAATTTCTTCGTGTTATGGATAAACGATGAAATAAGCTTGTTAAAATTTTTCCTGAGTCTCCTAAACTCGATAGTATTTCGGATTTAAGCTCGTCCGAAATCTTATCCGCATTATTTAGAATAATGTTAATACCATTGCCTAGTGCAGACAGGCCTTTTCCCAACTGGTTTTGAAGTTCTACGTAAGCCGAGTCGGTCGCAAGGTTTTGTTTTGATAAAGCAGCCTTGACCTCTGGGTTCAGCTTAGGAGGGCACAGGTTTGTTAAATTGTAATAAGCTTTGTTTTGGCAAAAAGCAAGGTTAAGGTAACTGTCAGAATAATTCAATTCGATTCGAACTATTGGAACAATGTGCTGAGATCTCGAACGAACATTAGCCCGAAATTACATAGAAACCGAACCAATCAGATTTCAGTGAGTTTTTTAGATCTTTGTAGCGTATAAAACCTACAGGAACCTAAATTCTAGTCCCTTTTCGTTCTGATTTTGGTCGATTGAAGTATTCCATATTACAGATTTAGTTATAGTGCGAAGCCACATTTTGAAAATAAATCTAAATTTAATTGAAGTCATCAATAAGGATGGAGAGGCCAATAATTAATTAATTAATTAACAAACAATTTAAATAAACAATTAATTAAACAGATAATTAATTAAATGAACAATTAATTCAATAATCGATTGAATTTCAAGAATTTCTATTTCCTAAGTTGGAATATTTTGTTTAACCGTTGCTGGAAAGTTTATTTGTTGAAAAATCAAAATTGAAATAAGAAGGCCATTCTAAAGTTTAGAAATCTAGATTGTAAGCGGCACTATCCAGGTACGAGAGGAAAGCTGCCCATCTCGGAGTCATCCCCAACGTTAACAACAACGGATGAACTTGTCAACTGGCTACAATTCCAATTCTGTATGTCAACTTCTTCAATTCCACGTCTGTGTATCAACTGGTGGGCAAGTTAATAAACTGTGTTTATTTTTTTTATGTATGTATTTTATTTCAAACTGTTTGACTTCAGCAAAATTTATCATCCTCCTACAGGGGTGAAAAGGCAAACCGAACAGATTATTCTGTAGGTGGCGCCCAATTATAACATCTTTTTAAACAGTTTGCTAGTCAAGAACCCACGACTATAAAAAAGTGCCCCGACTAAAAGAGCAGCCGTCCGCAACATTGTACATTTATTGTTTATAACAAACGATAGGTAACAACAAGAAAAGCTGTGCCTAACATTAAGGTAAGTGCTCAAATATTATCATTAATATTATTTTTTAAACGTCATTGGAATGTGAAGTAATGTATTTTTTTGAAGCAGAAATATTTATTTTTACACACTGTGGTGATTTTCTACAAAACTGGGAATTTACTCATATCTAGTTAATTAGACACCCTGTATAGTATATCATATAAATTGATCGAGAAACTAATGTTTATTTCCCATTTATTACAGAAAAATAATTTTATTTTACATTGAATGTAGTGATATAGTTCCTAAGTGACGATTCTTGCACATTCTCTCCGTTTCCACTATCATTTCTATATCCAGGTCTATCTAGGTCTAATATAATGTTATTATAGTCCGCATTCGATGAGTCAGTAGAATAGAATACCGAATTTGACGTGTCAGTAGTAAAGTGTGCATCAGTAGGAGTAGGCGATGTACTAATTGAAGGTGACTGACCAGAGTGACTTGTATATTTCTCAAGAGCATTTTTCTGCTCTATCTCAGACATAACATTAAACAACTTCCTCTTCGCTTCTACCAAAAGTAATGGTCACAACGTCCTTGCTGTTGCTTTTAGCGAATTGAAAAACAGGTCGATATGATCATCCGTTTGTACTACAGGAGGTCCTGTTGAGACAGTGGATCGGTTAGCAATTTCTCTAAGCAATTCAGCTCTTTCTGTTCTTCCTTTTTGAATGTCCATGAGCATGTCTACTCGAGTCCTTTTGAAACTTTTTTTCTTTATGTTTATTACACTGGGTGTGGACGTATTATGAGCATCTTGTTCAATATCTCTTATAGGACTCATATGGTTTTCTGCCGTATCAATAGCTGAAAAGTCCATTTGAGCTTCACTTTTCGCTAATGACTCGTTCTGAGAAGTATAGGGTGCAGTTATTAGATTACTTTCTGTATTCTCTTCATAAATATTTTGGTTGACAGATTCTGGGCTACTGGTAATATTTTGTGGAATTTCAGTGGCTACTGGAGCAACATTGGATACGGTTCTATAAAAAAAGAAAAATACACATTTAATTTTAAAATATTGAAATTCTGTTTAAAATAATAAAGATCGCAACAAAATCACTTACTTCATATGTTCAAATGCTGATTCCTCAAGGAATCTAAACATGTCCAGTTTTTCCCGATCCCTGCCAGTTGCTGCTGATCCTGTACCCAGATTTTTCTTTTTTTTATGTAGTAGTCTCTAAGATTTATCCACCTTTTTTTACAGTCTTCTCCTAAAACAAGTTTTCTATTGCAGGTATATAGCACCAGGAGAGTCATTTTGATCCTTAGCATTTTCATGGAGAATATGCCATAGTTGGATCAGCAATATAATCTATAGTGTAGTACGTGCTATTCGAAGGAACATGAGCAACATTTATATGCCAACACCCACAGAAGATCTGTTAAAGAAAAATGCAGAAAAATTCTACCAATTTTGGAATTTTCCGAACTGTTGCATGTCAATTGATGGCAAACATATTCGGATTGTTTGTCCGCCAAACACTGGTTCATTATGTTTCAACTACAAAGAATACTTTTCAACTGTTTTGTTGGCTTTAGTTGACGCTGATTGTAAATTCGTAGCAATTGATGTTGGCTCATACGGTGGAGAAGGTGATGCTGGGGTGTATGAGAGGTCGAATTTAGGACAGAAAATTAATGCGGGTCAAATGAATTTTCCAGCTCCAACTAAACTTCCAGGCACAGAAGTGCTCCAGCCTTACGTGATACTTGGTGATTCAGCATTTGCGCTTACAGAAAGAATGATGAAGCCCTACCCACAAGCTTTATCTGCTGCAGATACAGCAGTAGCTACATATAATTATCGGCATTGCAGAGCTAGGAGAACTTCTGAAAATGCGTTTGGAATTTTGTGCCAGTACTTTAGAATATTCTTTACTCCAATCGCTGTTAAACGGTTAGAATGCGTGGATAACATTATTTTTGCTACATGCATTCTCCACAATATGTTACGACAAAGTAAGATACCATATCCAGACGAAATTACAAACTCAAACCCATCTCTTCCCGTACATAATTGTATGACCTTGGCGCCTAGTAATAATAGGCATGCAAATTTTGCTGCTAGATCTGTTCGAGATACTTTTAAACAATATTTTAACAGCAGAGCCGGAAATGTTCAATGGCAATGTCACCATGTAAATCGTACCAAATAGTTACAAATATATAATAGAAACATGTTTATTTAATTTACCTGTTTTATTTGCTCCCATATCCGTTGCAATTTGTTTCCAAATATTTTCTTTCATTTGTATGTCTTTGTAGGTTTTTAAACGTTTAGCATACAATGGTAGATTTTCCTTGACCTTTTCAATTAAAAGTTCATCTTCCAAAGCAGTAAACTCTAATTTGCGATATTTTGCACTCATTTTGCACTCAATTCGCCAAACAACAATACTTCAAAATATTAAATATCTCACCGAAAATTCGTCTGAATCCAATATTGTTTGATTCCCACTGAATACCGCCAACGACAAATCGTATATCTCTAGCGAAATTCCGTGACGGATTTAATAAAAACCGGATATTAATAGACAGACTGAACAGATACGCACGAACTTCTCGTCGGAAATTTTCGTTCTGATTTGCCGAAAAATTTCGCAACGAACTTTAATAAAAACCAGCGCTTAATGATGAAATAGAGACACGACGGAACGGTTGCCGTATGAAGAGGAGGAGTGGACAGGACCGGACTTCAACTTTTGTTTAAATCTTTAAATCTTGTGCTCGAAAGCTATGAACAGCATGTACTACATAGTGTAATATAGAGGACTGGACTGGAAATATAACTTTTCTTCTCTACTACAGAAGAGAATCTTATTAGGATGCTTATTTTCTTTTATTCGAATAGGTAATGTGTACCTGTATTTAAGTACCTTAATTATAAATACGTACCTGATTTTAATAATACATTTCATATTGGTAAGAGTAAAAGGGGCAGATTATCTTTTCTAACATTGAATTGACCCTCTAATGACCAGAATTATTTTTCTTCACAAATTCGTTCATTTTTTGATATATTTAAAATAGAGTATTGTTTTAATAAAAAAATCTTAAATTAATTAAATTTTTTTATGCCTATTTTTTGACATATGATAAGTCATGCGACGGGCAATACTAAATAAAAAACATGCGAAATTATTTTTTGAAAAAACTAATGGAAAAGTAAGTAACAACATAAAATTGTATAAAAGTTAATATTTTTGATGGTATTGACGAAAACAAGATTCGGGATGAAGACCAACATTACAATTCACACAGCAAAATTTTGTACATTTCCGTCAAATCGTATTTCAGGAGTGATGCTAGACAAAATCCTGGGCTTTGGTCCAGTACTATTTGCTGATGAAGAAGTTGTAAGGAGTGCCAAACTATCCTTCTTCGAAATTTGAATAGTGTTATATTTTCTTTACTGTTCGCAAAATGATAAAGACACCAAGAGTTTACAGTCATACCATCTAACAGGAAGCGAAAGAGTGGCCAGTACCATTTGTTTGACCTTATTTTTGATCGGTGAACTCCTCGCATTTGATCAAAACGGTCAACACCGCGCATGCCTTTGTTATAATAACTGATTACACTTGGCTGATCAACACTCACATAGCCTTTTTCTTTTCTTGACCAACGTTTACAAGAACTTTTTGTTTTGTACAATGTTTCATTGTCTAAATTTGTTGCCACAGTTACTTGGCTATTATCATGCCAGCGTGTTTGGTGATTTTAGAATTGTCATTTTTTAGAGGATGATGAGATCCACGTTTATATTTTTTTAAATCCTTGAGAGGTGCTTTCTCCATTCATCAGACCTGATAGTACCCACAGCGAACATTTTATGCTCTGATAAAATTTGTAATAAAGGCAAAGAAGTGATATAGTTATCAATAAAAATAATGCTGTCATCATTTAAAAAAATCAAGCATAATTTTTCTATTACAGAAGATCCTAAAGACTTTCCTTCACATTTGTCTCCAGCCCCAGTATAAACAGAACATTTTATAAGGTATCCATCAAATGTAGTAAGACACCAGATTTTAAAACCAAATCTGATGGGCTTACCACGGATATATTGTTTCATACCATGCCTACCATAGTATGGTTTCATGGCTTCATCTTCTGAAAAATATTTCCCTAATGGGCGAATGAGTTCAGAAGATGTTTTATTCATATGGTCAAACAATGGCCTTATTTTATAAATTTGATCATCTTTGTCAATTTCTGAGTTGTTATTGAAATGTATAAATTTCTGAATCGTTAAAATTTATTTTTCGACTTACTGTTGCTTACTAAGTATTTATGTGTGTTTGGTCAAGTTTCCCAGTAATTACGTCTTGATGGACTATATCCTGATAAAACAATTATTGCTGAATACTTATAAAGATCCTTGTGTGACGGAAAAGTCATGAAAACTTTTTTGATGGGTAAACGTGTTGTTTCTTGACAAATATGGTTAACTATCTTTTCAGAAAAAAACTTTTTGAAAAAATCAACGAGTGTCCATTTCTCATCTATACTTTCTTGGATCACATGTGGAACATTTTTTTCAAAAACCCCTATCTTCTCCTGTATTTCTACAAGAGTTACTTCTTTGCAGTGTCTTGTTTTCTTCTCTTTTATTTTTTGCTTTTCTATCCACAGATTTCAGCCTTTTCTGTTTTTGTGCTAATGTCTATAAATCACTCACTGTAATCACTTTCTGCCATATTTTTCTCTTCTGTAAATAGTTTATCTTTCTCGTCCTGCCTATTCAGTGCAATAATTTCCACAGGTTGCACTAACAGTCCTGTTCCTAAATCTGTAATAAGTGGTGTAAGTTCATCATCACTAAGCCCATCATCTTGATCGCTCTCTCCTCCATCCACTGGAGGGAGCAACACAAAGTCTAAGCAGTCAGCATTATTAAAATTTTCGTAACATTCATCATCCGAATCCAAATCATTTAAAATTGCAAATAGTTTTTCTGCGTCCCTTGGATTTGAAGGAACACAATATATCGTAGTAAAAAGAAAAGCCAATTATGTACACTTATAAAAGATCAAACATTTTATAGATGAAAATAAACTTACCTTTTACTCATCCTCGGCCTTAAAAATGGTATATAAAACTTTATATGTCCGTGTAAAACACAGTTTTGTTAAATAATCACTGATATTACTTTTTATATATTATATTGCAATGTATGTATTGATTTTATAAACTTAAACCCACCCAAAAATCTAAACACACCAGTACACATAACCTTAAAGTAACATATGATATGCTTATATCATAAAGCCGGTTTACGCGCTATGAGAAACCGTAACGATGTGAGTGACAAATTTATTGCTGCAATAAATCGAAAGAGTGGAGTACTGTTTCCACGTTAACGATAAATTACCACGGAACGATTTCCTTCCATATTTCGTTGCCAACAGCTATCGACCTCAAAAAAACTTTTGCCATGTAGGAAGCAGTGTTGTTGTCGTTGTACATCGGTTGTTTAGCGAGAAAAGAGAAAAAGGCTTGAAAACATAGAACAAAGTGAAGCCGCGAGTGGTTGCTAAAGAGAAGAGAATTCTCTTATGTGAAGTTAATGAAAGAATTGAGAAATGAACCGAATGACTGGCGAAATTATTTGAGAATGGACGAAGAGACTTATGTTGAGTTGTTAAGGTTAATTTCTACGTTTATTGTGAGCGGATACTGTTATGAGATGAGCGATATCTCCACATGAAAGACTTTCGGCTACCTTACGATTCCTTGCCACCGGAGAAGAATCCTGAAGAACATGGAATATTCAAGTGTCATTTCGAAACCAGCTCTCAGCCGAATAATCCCGGAAACCTGTGAGGCTATCAAAAAAGTATTAAAACAATATCTACAGGTATGTTGAGAAAAGTTGTTTATTTTCTTTCAAAATAACCAATTGTAATACAAATGTATAAATGTGAACAATCGTAGGATATAACGTGAATAATCATGGAATATGAATATGTTCTGCTACGGCGCGAACTCTGAAAAAAAGGCTGAAATATTGTTACCCCTTGATTGGTTGGAAGTATTTATGTTATTCAGTTGTTGTGATTCTGGTTGCTGATGAGTGGGGTGTTGTGGGTTGGCTTGTTGAGGATTGTTTACTTGATAGTTTGACGGTATCATGGTAGGGACTGTGGGAGTATCATGCATCGGAGTTTGGAGGTTGGGGAGTGATCGCGTTAGGCTGTAGAAGATTATAACTAGAAGAAAGAATGTGTTGTTGAGGGTTGGGTGTATGAGAGTACGATTGTTTATTATGGTAGAGGTAGGGGTTGAATTGTGGATGGACATCATTGGTGAGTGGTTCAAGCTCCCCCTAAAAAATCACATCATTTATGAGTTTGCGAGCGAATATGGTCTGTTTTCCTTTAAGGGAACGTAGCTTATGGGCTACATACTTTCCATATGCTTTGAATTCATCATCAGGACGAATACCTTTTAGATGCTCTCCCGTAAACTGTATAACCTCATCTGCCGGAGTCAGGTTCTTTTTCCACTTAGGTTCCACTTAGGCCGCAGTCCAATGGGTGAGAGTGTCACACTTTGTGATGTATTTGATCCATCATCACCTGAGTCAATGTATCCTCTCGTTGTTGGAAATGGTCTAGATCCGTGGGTTCTGAATCTTCCTGTTTCAAATAAAACATATATATTCAGTTTCCATAAAACATGACTATATACAGTATACATATAATAATAATATAATATACAGGGTGTTTCATGAAGTTCTGCCGGCACTAATACAGGATGTTCCTCGGGTTATTTCTAGAAAAAAAGTTTATATAAACATGTGTCCGATTTGCTTTACTTTGTATAAGCTACATGAATTTGAAATTTAAATGTAAAAAGTAATAATCAAAGTTGCGTTACGTCTCGGCGCGCTACGCATTGGTCAAGTGTGCTCTGACGACATTTGCAAGGTAAAATGTTATCTAGGTGACTGTCAGTGTTGACAAGCTTGCAGTTTAGTGTGAAGATTCAATTATGCAAATTCGCGAACAATGCCTTTTAAGTTTACGACTGCTGAGTAAGCCGATATGGTGTTTGTTGGTGTTTGTGTTTGCCTATCAATAAAATTAAATATCGTTTTGTTTTTGTTCCAGTTCCCCAAAACAGCGAATGAGTGGTTAAAAATTGCTTCAGATTTTGAAGAAAAGTAGAAATTTCCGCATTGTTTGGGTGCGATCGATGGCAAACATATCCGCATTGTTTCACCAAAGGATAGCGGTTCCTATTACTTCAACTACAAAAAGACACACAGTATTGTTTTGATAGCAGCAAACGCAAACGCTCACTGTGAATTTATATATTGTGATGTAGGAACGAATGGTAGAATATCTGAGGTGTGATAAATAACACTCTTTTCTATGACAAACTTATAAATAAGGAACTGAATAGTCCTGAATCTGAACCAGTTACCTTTGATGATCTGGAATATGTTTTTGTGGGGGATGCATTGCGACCTGACCTTATTAAGCCTTACAATCGGGATTCCCTTAATAACGAGAGAAGAATATGCAACTATCGCGTATCAAGGGCACGGCGACTGGTTGAGAGTAGTTTTGGTATTTTAGCTTCACGATTTCGTATTTTTCACACCGCAATAAATTTAGATGTCGAAACCATTGAAGCAGTAGTTCTTGCGTGCTGTGCTTTGCACAACTTATTGCACAAAAAATCAGTTACGTACACCCCTCCTTAAATTTTTGATAGCGAAAATTTTGTAGATGGTACTACTCAACTAGGTGCAAGGTCTGATCCCGATATGTTACACAACCTTCAACGACGTTCGGGAGGCCAAGTGTTACAACTAGCAAAAACTGATTTCTTAATATATATTTTTTTGTTTTAACACCTCTTTAGCTCTCTGATATTTTGTTTCACTAGAAAACCCGTATTTTTTAAATCGAGGATCAAGTATTTTCACAAGTGGTATAACTTTAGACGATGGTATAGTTTTTTCTGTGCATAGTTTATTTGTTGTTATAGAACATTTTTAAAACAGTTATAGATTGTAAGATATTAGTGGTCTGCTTACTTCCTGCTCGGCCTAAGCGGCTCGTCTTACAGGTAGCGACCTACATTGCAGCAGGTACTTAACGCAGACCTCTTGCCCTGGGCGATGAGCCATTAAATCTGTAAATGATACTGCAGGAAACCGGTATTGAATTATTCCTGCATTATCATTTCAAGAGTCAAGAATGAACACTTGCGCGAGAAAGAGACGTATTTAGTCGTTTCGGACAGCAGTGTCTATTGAAAGTTTAATTTGTCACTTTGCATTCTGGTTTGATATCTAGAACACATAATAGGTTTTACTAAACAACAAAAAGAAGATATCAAGCATTTGTCAAGGAAATTTTTTCAAGAAAATTTGTGTGACAAAGCATTTATAAATTCTTTTGCTGATAAACTAGCTGATATGGTATTTGCTAAAATATCGAAAAAAATTTACAGTATTAACAATCAAATAGTGGTTTTAAATAATACTGTGGAAAACATTAATAGTGATTGTATAAAAATGCCCCATAGAGTGGAAGAATTAGAACAAAAATTAAAATTACCACAACTTAGGATGTATGGTGTGAAAGAAAAGAGAGGTGAAAATGTTACAGATTTAGTTGCTACTATATTTAAGGAAAAAATATTTTACATGGAGGCGAATCTGATATTATTAGCTGCTACAGGTAACAAAGAGCCTAGCCCTATTATGTTGAAATTTGCAACAATGCAAAAATACTGTTAAATAAGACAAATCTGAAAAGCACTAAAATGGCTCTAACTGAAGATCTAATAAAAATTAGATACAACCTGCTACAAGCAACGAGTAAAGTGAACGCTGTATTTTCTTTGTCTTCTGGGCTGACCTCAACTTGCCAATATCCACTCTTTAAATCCAAAGTGGAAAACCATTGCGCACCAGCCAAGGTGTCCAGAGTATCGTCAATTCTTGGTAGTGGGTAACTGTCTTTGTTGGTGACGTCATTTAATTTTCTGTAGTCTACACAAAATCAGGTGGAACCGTCTTTCTTCTTGACCAGAACTACAGGAGAAGCCCAAGGGCTCTGAGATGACTCTATGGTGCCTTGATTTTGCATCTCAATTAACCTCTTGTTAACTTCTTCTCACTTGGCTAGTGGAAGTCCTCGTGGTGGCTGCTTTATAGGAGAAGATGAACCAGTATCGATTCGATGCTTCACTACATTGGTTCTCCCAAAGTCGTCTTGTTTAAGTGCAAACACATCTTCATTTTCACTTAGCAGCTCTTCCAGTTGTTCCACCTAAATCTTTGTTAATCTTTCCTTGGCCCTATCCACAATGTCCCTTAGACAGTCTGGTAGACTGGTCTTATTTGGTTTCTTCCCCGTTTCGTTGATTTCTTTGAGTGTTCTGACAATGGTAAAAGGTCACAGACTCCTACTTCAGTTCCCTTTGTAATTTTCTGTAGAAAGGTTTTCAGGTTAACTACCGGTACTATTGTCGTTTTCTCAGGTTTAATCAGGGTACGGCCGGTGACTATAGATTTATTGAACAAATCCGGATTACTGGGTTCCACCACTCCTACACTGCAAAACATTTCCCCATCCATTACAGTGGCAACCAAGGTTTCGGTCTATGCAGGTAGTACCACATCTTCTTTAACAACGAGTCTCCGTACAGCGTTATTCTCAGTGGTGGTCGTTAGCACTACTTCCACACCCATTATCCGTAGCGTGCCAGCATTAAAATCTAAGTTCACCCCCTTTGCCCATAGCAAGTCTAGTCCGAGTATGACATCGTCCGATATATCTGCTACCCAGGGCTCTGTGTTTGAACTTGACGCCTCCTAATTCTACTTCAAGCTCGCATTCCCCCTTGACTGGCAGTTGTTGTCCATTGGCTGTTGTAAGGACGTAACGTTTGGCAAGGTTCTTAATATGCCAATCACCAATAATATTCGGTCGTATAATAGTTCTTGCTGCTCCAGTGTCGATTACCATAGGAACCATACGACCAAAAATAATGCCCTCTACTAGCAAGAAGTCCTGGAGACGTGACAACGTAATTTCTTCTCGAGGAGCATGGTAAGAGGACGCAGCCAGCTTTTGCCCCGTCAAGCTGGCTGACCCTAGTTTTCCTGTGCAGGTGCCACTTGGGAGTCGCGCTTTTGCTGATCTGCGACTTCCAGCATTTGAGAAGGCGATTCCTTCGACTATCAGATTGTTCTTTCTTTGGTCTGGTAGTTGGGCTGAATTTATAAATAATCTCCTTTAGCGTCTTTATTAGGTCTCCATTTGCCATACGCAAAGATATTTAACTCAACTTAAAGGAGGCCACCTGAAGAAGCAATCCTAAAAATGCAGAAATAGGTCAGATTTCATCTATTGTGGTTGAATTATTGTCGTGTTCCAACTGCCAAAAGTGAAGTTAGATATTTATAGAGCGTTTTCATTAAAGCAAGGTTAGTAAATTTAGATAGATTTAGATTTCTTTAGATAATTATTGAATAGAGCTTTGTCTGTGGAATTGTTCATTAGCATACCTAGATGTTTGGTATCGGAGAACATACATATGACTTCACTGATAGGAATTGTAGGAGATTTGATTTATATTAGCTTAACATACCTTTCAAATTCAGTAAAAAATGCATTTTTTTGTCTGGTCTCTCATTTCCTGTTGTATTGTCTGTATCTGATCTTTCATTTTACACCCTTGTTCTTCTAATTTCTTTTCTAATTTCTCCTACATTGTTTGAGACTGATCTTCTATTTTATGCCCTTGCTCTTCTAATTTTTCTTGCATTGTCTGGGATTGATCTTCAATTTTATGCCCTTATTCTTCAAATTTTTCTTGCATAGTCCTCGTCTGGTCTTCCATTTTACGACCTTGTTCTTCTAATTTCTTTTGAATCATCCGTCCCTGTTCCTGCATCGTTTGCATCATTTCTAACAGCTTTGCTAGTTGTTGTAAATCCATGTTGACTTGACTTCCAGTTACAGGCATTCACTATATTTTCTTTAGAATGTTCTAGAATGTCCACGAATGTGTTTGTAAATGTCACCGTTGACTTCCTTACAATGAAACGAGTGCAGTGATATGCCACACTTGGGTCTTCGTCTCACTTTGGTATAAAGTTCTAGAAAGTTCGAGATTGTCCTTCGCAAATAACACCGTTCACTTTCTTAAGTCACGACAAGTCCGGTGATATGTCACACTTGGGTTTTTGTCTCACTCCCTTACAAAGTTCTAGAATGTTCGAGATTGTCCTTCGCAAATACCACCGTTCACTTCCTTAAATCACGACGAGTGCGGTGATATGTCACACTTGGGTGTTTGTTTCACTTCCGTACCAAGTTCTAGAATGTTCGAGAATGTCCTTCGCAAATAGCACCGTTCACTTCCTCAAGTCACGAGTGCGGTGATATGTCACACTTGGGTCTTTGTCTCACTCCCGTACAGAGTTCTAGAATGTTCGAGATTGTCCTTCGTGAATACCACCGTTCACTTCCTTAAGTCACGACGAGTGCGGTGATATGCCACACTTGTGTCTTTATTCCACCCACGCACAGGGTTCCAGAAAGTTCTTCAAACTTCCACTTAAATCCCACTTACACACAGGGTTCCCGAACGACTCGAATGCTTCTCGTCTATTCCCCATTTTTCCAGTCCCGTCTCGATCTACGGCATTTTGTTTGTTTAACAGAATCGTGTAGGGGCGATCGGGGCAATCTTAGCAATTCGCGGTACCACAGTGGTCGATTTGGGTGTGAGTGGAGCAAATTCCGTGACAATATGATTATTTTATAATCACAAGGATAGGTACCATATTCTAAAGTGTTGATTCATTAGTCAATAGGTTTTCCAATTTTAATAGGTCATCACAATTTTTTAGTGGCAACATTTGTAAAATTTTTATTAAATTATCGTCTTTGCTTTTGCCTCTCCTGTCACATCTTCAATTTTTTCTGAGAGAAAGTCGACTTTCCTTTTAATTTCCTCTATGGCTTGGAAATCTTATAACTTTGCTTTGGAAGTTTTCATCATCTAAAACAAAGTAAATTTGTAACTTACAATAAATTTAATAACAGTTACAAAGAAAAAGGAAACTAGTAATAAAGCAGTGAATAGCATATTAGACTATCATATCATTACCTACTTTAAATTATTTTTGACACCTTACATTCTGGTATTCATTTATAATACTTAAAGTGTCTGAAATGACCACTTCACAAATACTGCATTTTTAGTTTGTTTAAACAAAATGCTTGGTAGCCGTTTCACATTGAAAAAAAAATTCAAATTTCAAGAACCATACAAATATATTTACCCATATTATATAGCTGATTAAGATTATTTCAATCAATGGTTATTATAAATCTATATATTATAAAAGACTTACAAATTTGACTTTATGTATACTTACATGACATGACCTTTGTCTTCACGAGTTGCTTCTTGAGATAAAATAATGTTTTATGATCTAATTTGGAAGTTTTGGCTGTAGCATTAGCTGAGTTCAATGAGGGAGGATTTGGTACACTTGGTATATCATATATATCGTCTTCCTCACTACTACTACTATCATCAATCACCTTTGATTTCCTAATACGTTTCTGTGGAAGTTCAACTGTCTATATCTGAAACACTGCATGCTTTTGTTGCCTGTGATGTTGCAAGACCGAATTTTGCATATGGCTTTCTGCACATTATTTTAATTTCATATTTGGACCATGCAACTTCTGGTTCCACACAATTTTTTATTAAGATATCTATTTGTTCAACGGTTGGCGGTGGCCAGAAGCAATTTTTTTCATTCTTACAGATCCATTTTGTGGGGACCACTTCAACGTTATCTTCGTTCACAAATCTAACAACTACCCAAGACATCTAAAAAAAAACATACCTAGATGTTTGGTATCAGAGCGCATATATATGACTTCATTGGTAGGAATTGTGTAGGATAATTGATATTATATTAGCTTAAAATACCTACAACACAGTTAAAAAACCAAGGTATTTAATGATTGAAATATACATTCCAATGCATGTTATAATAACAGTGACAAAGCTTAGTATTCAATAAGATCTATTTTTGATTATTTAAAATAATGATATTACCTTTTCAAGAGTTGTGTTATTAATGGATTAATAATACAGTTATTTTTTATTGTGCTGATGTAAATTAATTCGAATCTACTTTTGCAGTTAAAACGAAAAAAGTTAATTTCTGGACTCTAAATCTAATAGGCACTTTAATCTATCGGTTTTTTTATACAGGGTTGATGGAAAATAGTATTATTAGTATTTAAGAAATACAAATATGCTATTCATTTAAAAAAAACTAATAGTCTTCTTGTTTTAGTCTACTTATTTACAGAATCATAGACATTGAAAAGATGAAAATTTAAAGCAATTTTACATGATAGTCAATAAGAGGGTTTAATCATCTTAAATAGCACACACTGCATATATACATGAAAAGTACTTGGTTTTGGAATTTTCCTCATTAATGGATAACCCTTGGAAAAGTTATGTTAAGTAGGTTTATTTTTAACACTCAATTTTGATGCCCAAATAATTTTTTTTCAATTTCTGAAATTAGAAAATACATGTTAATTAATTGCAATTAAAATATGACGCAAAGTCATCTGACTTTGCAGAATGTACCACTGCGTTTGAAAAAGCTCACTTTGTCAGTGGTACATTGTTTCAGTATTAAATTTGCCTAATAAAAAAATATTGGTAAAAATCATTCAATAACTGAACACCTTTGTATCTTGCTTGTACATTTAAAATATCTGTTTCCAAAATGATTTTTAATTAAATATTATTGAAAGCAATAGCAAAATTATAATTTGTTTACAATTGTAGTGACTGAAAATATTAAAGTAATACTTTATAACACATTGAAATTATAAAAAAGAAATAAAGGAAAATCCAATTTACTGTTTTTCACAATGAAGAAGAGGATATACTACAAACCCATCTAAGTGTGGTATTACGGAATTACTCTGTAACAGAAACTGGCAAAAATTTCCTAAACAAGTACAATTATTATCTTCACAGTTTTTAGAAGTAGAAACTGGTACTGTTAAATTATTTAAAACTACAGTCTTTAAAGCCGCTACAAATTGATGACAGGTTGGATTTGAGTTAGCGATATCATGTTGACGTATCAGACAAAATAAATTTTCCAATGGATCCTGATTCAAAGCTCTTAATGAAAGATACTTTAAATCTTTTTCAAATTATTCCAAATAAAAATTACTGACTTAATTGTTGCAACTGCTATTCTCGAATAAAATGAAATTGTTTAGTACAGTCTTTACTAGTTTGACTATCAATTAGTTTCCAATTTGAAATTTTAGGTAGTAATTTATTCCATAATTCTAAATGCGGAGAATCCTGTGATAAAGCACATTTAACTATCTTTCCCTCGGGCGATACAAAAGTACACCGTTCAGTGAATCAAACAAATTATCAATATCATGAACAAATTCAGCTGTGTGCAGTGATTCACTTGGTCCTAAAGCAGAAAATGTTTCTAAAGAAGCAGCAACGATTTGACTCAACTGAGCTGCAGCAACCTTCATTTTAATAAATGAATCTTTAAAATTAAAAAAGTTAGTTTAAACAATTGTCGATACGTCATGTTTGTTGATCTAATTGAAATGCTGTTTTATATGTTCAAATTTTGCATATTTATGATGATCAAATTAAAGTTTGCAACGAAGCAGAACATTTCATGTGCACTTTAATAAATGAGGTACTTAAAAAATTGTAGATATAGGAACATCATTTACTACAAAATGGTAAGGACTTGGTCGGTCTTTGTTTTCTGAGCATAATTCATACCGCTGTCCTATTTGTTGGACCTTGATCACAAACTGTAGCGACAATTTGTAAACCCGTGGTCTGAACTGCTTTTATTATTTGTATTATAAGTTGCTTAATTTTGTGTACTGATAGTATTTGGAGTAAAGTAGTAAGCAATGATTTGTTCATATTTTTTTCGAATCCCTCGCACCATAAACACGAGCATAGTTTGCAATTTTATGTGATCTTTCTAGAGTACCTAAATCTTCGAATCCATACATTTCTTGGTTTACAGAATCATATTGAAAACCATTACCTAAAGAAACTTCATCAAAGATTAAGGTACAATATCGATCAAGTTCATCCATATTCTGAACCTGTGTTTTTAAATATTCTAAAATAGAATTATTCACTCCTGTATCAAACGGTATTCTTGATAAAACATCTTTTAGGGTTGTTACTGAAGGTAACTGAAAATACGCTTGTAGATATCTATAAAACCGTGGATCTCTTTTAAAAATGGTGAGGGCAAATACTTTGTCCTATAAAGTCCACCTTTTTCCACTAGGAGTACGATTTACATTTCTTAATTGTGAATTAATAAATTCTTTCGTGACATCATTGAGATTCTCCTCAATGAAAGCAAATCTTCTATCCTCGTACAGATTTCTTAAAGAATTTAAATGAGCCCTCTCATTTTTCAAAACTCATGGTACATTACGATGGACTCTATACATCTTAGATTGCTCCGAGGTTAAATTTTTCTCTAAAAGACCAGCTTGGCCAAGAATACCCAGAGAAAGGAAAATTTATCCAAAAGAGTGTGCATTAATGGTAATTGTTGGTTTGATGTGGAAGGTTCATCTACAAAATTATGAGAAGTGCTACTATTAGATGATGTTTGTGCTCCAACGTTTACATTATCCACATTAGAAATAACTATAAATAATGGTTTTGCATCAGAACATACATTTGTTTCTATTGAAATTTTTTTAGATTTATGTTTAAGGGTGCGTTTGGATTCATTGATATAATCGGTAGACAATGATCCTCGCAAATAAATGTTTTTTAAATATTTCCCCTCTAATTTACATACTTTCTTCCAAATTAGATACACTTCAGGATCATTAGGAAACCTGTGAAATTGTTTATTTTTATAATTTTCTACTTTATTATTAACATAATATTTATTTTTATAAGAGGGACATTTTCAACTATATTTAACTTTACCCGTTATTGAAGAAGTACTAATGAGATATACTATATTATATACTATATAAAATTAAACATCAGATCAGCATTGAATTATCAAAGCTACTATAGCTTATTCAGAGCTAGAGTCGTCTAAGTCAGCCTCCCAGTTTTAAAAAGCTTGTTAATTTCTGTAAAAATTTTTAGAAAACAATCATGAATTTCACTATTCTCACATTTATTAATATACTTACATCACATGAATAAGTACCTAACATATTAGAAAAAACAAACATGTTACGTTCCTAATCAAATTTCAAACATATCCATTTATTAATTAAAAAATCTAATTAAATAGAATATCAATAGGTTTATTTCTTCGTCATAATTTTATGATCGGAGTACAATTTGTTGTTTCTTGAGCTAGAGCATTTTCTCGTGTTATTAAAACTATAAATCGCTCTAAATCTCTTGATTTAAAAAAAAAACGTGACGAAGAAACAAAGTTATTTAAATAATAATAATAGGAGCCTAATTGTGCAAGATGTAAATTTCTGAATAATCCGAAGTATAAACGTAAATGCTTTGATTCTAATATCAAATATGATGTAAATACATTTCTAATACATTTATTCAAGAATCAAAGATAATTCCTGTCAAAATAAACGGATAATAAATTGGAAATTATTACAAAATATATAACTTACCCCAAAACACCCACCAAAACAAATGTCAGAATCTGTCATCTGTGTGTTTGCTGGCAATATCCTATATGTGGAAACAATTCATTTTACCGCTAAATTTGAAAAGGACCAATTATGTGCCAAATAAAATCTGTCAGGATTAAACCACAATTCAGAAATTGTCAGGAGCCAATCATACAAACCTGTCAGGCTGGAAGTGACGTCAGGTTGCTTATATTCTTAACCTAGCTTCAGCTCCATGCTTATATCTGTCTGGAGTGTTTGACGTAAAGCCAGTTCTTAAAGAGCTGCTTTTAAGAACCAATTCTTTTTAGTGATTCAGTTCTCGAAAACTGAATCATTAAAATGAACTGCTAACAGCCAGTTCCATAATCAGAATTAAAGCTCACTTTTTCCTAAAAAGTATCCTTTACATACAAAATGTGTTCCATAAAGTAACTTTCAAGGAAAAGTCGACTTTAAAGTCTCCTTTATCTTAAAGGCGGGATATTGGACCTTTAACGCGTCAAAAGTATACTTTTACGGTTAACATAACCTATAATAATTATCAGTTGTGACAGAATTGAAGTAAACATGTTTAATAATAACCCAATATATGACACAAGTTCGAGTTCATCATCAGATGAAGAGGAAATAATATTAAGAAGACCGAAAATATACAGAAGGAGAGAACAATGTTTTACGAGTTTGGACGATTTAGATTTTTTTAATAGATTTAGGCTAACAAAACCCACAGTTTTGGCTCTGCTACAACAAGTTGTACATTTATTATATCATCCAACTAATAGGTGGGTAATGGAATTTTTAATATTATAATATTTATTTTAATTAATCTGAACAATTTGTAGGGGTGGCTGTATTGAACCGATGACTCAGCTCTTATTAACACTGAGATTTTATGCAACGGGAAATATCTTACTAACTGCAGGTGATTTTATTGGTGTGTCGAAAACCTCTGCAAGCAGAATTGTTCGAAAAGTTTCGTATGCAATTGCGTTGCTTCGCCCTCGATACATAAAAATGTGCGAAAATAATGAGGAAATGATGGCAGTCGCAGAAAAATTTTATGCAATTGCTAGTTTTCCTCGTGTTATTGGTGCTATAGACTGCAAACTAATTAAAATCGATTCACCTGGTGGTAATGATGAGATTTTTCGTTGCAGGAAAAATTATTTTGCCCTAAATGTGCAAACTGTGTCAGATGCAGATCTGAGAATACGTAACATAGTAGCACGATGGCCTGGATCAACACATGATCAAACTATTTTTAATAACAGTGCCCTGAAAAGACAGTTTGAAAGAGGAGTGTACGAACAGTATCATTTAGTTGGTGATAGTGGTTACAGTCTACAGCCATACCTTATGACTAAATTACAAGAAGCTCGTACTGCACCTGAGTTTATATAACGAATCAATCATACGAACCAGAAATGTAGTGGAACGACAATATGGAGTTTGGAAACGTCGCTTCCCTATACTTGCCCTAGGAATGCGGGTCAAATTAACAACAGTTATGACAATTATTGTTGCTACAGCTGTATTGCACAATATAGCTGTAGATATGAACGAAGTATTTCCAAATGCATGGTTAAATAATTTACAGGCTGAAGTTGATGTACCAGACAGGGCTCATGATATTGTAAATGGAGGCCGACGTGTTAGACAAATGATTATAAATGAACACTTTGCCAATTTGTAATTATCGTATACAATCAATTTCAACCAGAATATTTTTATTGTTAATAAATGAATGTATTTATTTGCGTATTCCTCTATTACGATTATACTGTCAGTTAACTAAACAATAAACCTTTTCTAAGTTAAAATCATTAGCGTTTAATGTTTTGTCTTTACTCCTATAGCTGTAACGTAGTTTTTTTATCTTAAAGATCTTTTCTGTTTTAATTATTTGAACCAACTGGAAATAAGTAAAAAAAAAGCCGAACACAAGATAAAATTTATTTAATATTTTTTCACTTGCTGTTCTTTTAATTTTATTTCTAAATCTAATAAAATTTGTTTTTTTAAATGAGCCTCTTCCTGTCTTCTGTTTTCTTCCTGTATTGCCCAAGTCTGCGTCTCAAAATAAACAGTTTTTTTCCTGTAGTACTCTTCTTTAGCTACAATTACTGGATTAGTAATTGTAGGCCTCAGTTGCTTCGTAACAGGCTCCTTTAATTTATACGGTGTATAATTCGACCATTTCCGTTTAGATTTCTGTTAAAAAAGGTTACTTTAGAAAAAGAAAATTGTGTAAAATTGTTTTTAATCTGTTCGGTATCTTTATTGAACTTAGCATATTAAGACTGGCCAACTAATATGAAAATCACTATACATACTTTTACAGATGACGGTGTTGCAGCTACATCAGCAGTAACAGTAGGTGTACACGGTTCAGTTGTAGTTTGCTAAAAATTGTAAAATAATTAAATACAAAAATATTTGCGCACCATCGATATAATCACCTCCTCACCATAGCATGGTGAAATTAATTCACATGGCATACCGCTGCAATTTGCTTGATCTTCATCATTTAATTCGATTATCGTCATCTAAAATATAAAGCAATAAAACATCTATTTAATAATATTATTGGTATTACGTACTGGAAGATCAGGCATCGATTTTTCCTTAAAGGTTCCACTGCTGGTACTAGGCAATTCATTAAAATTCATTCCTATTTCAGAGCTGAAATCCTACAAATTGAAAATGATAATTACTTAGTGTTGTCATTAACATATTTACTTATTTCATACACTGTCACAGTCTAAAGAGTTCTCAAATCCCACCACCGTCTTAATATTAATTATTTTTAAAATAGCCTCAATAATTGGATCAAATTTTTCACTTATAGGAGTCCCACCACCAGTTCCCCGTATATAAGTGCGTTGAGAAGCTACTACCTTTCTAGCTTTGGTTTTCAAATTATCGTATTTGGATTTTAATTGATCCATATTTCTCCGATGAACTGCAACAGCATTGAATGCTGTGGTAATTCGTTGCCAGCTCTGGTCCTAAAAAATAATAATGAACACTGGATTATTGCTAAAAAATATTACAAACATTTTTTGTATTATGATTACAAACCTTCTCATCATTTGATAACTTGTTTGTTGTCTTGTTTTCTATAATGTGTTTCTCGTTGGCGATTAAATCTAACAGGCGTAACTGTTCTTCAACACTGAAAGTGTAACTTTTTCTTTTTTTATCTAGTTCCATGTTTATTTATTATAATAATATATGTACGATACAATTACACCAAGATAACCTTTTCACAACGCTATTTCGACTTTTGACAAACTAAAACCGCCAAAACTGATAAAAATGACATAACATCTCAGGTCACCAACCCTAAATAGACAAAAATACCAATTTTCAGGTAGACAACCTTTTAAAACATTACAGAATGCATTTAAAAGAGAGCTTTAAGTAACAGGAGGTGCCGATACCTTTATGGAACAGATGAGTACTTTAAAGGGTACTTTTCCGTAAAGCTGCCTTTACATAAAGGAACCTTTACACTGTCGATTATGGAACTGGCTGTAAGCCCATCTCTATCTCAGACATCTCCAACTCCACTGCTTCGCCTTTCCCTTTTCGGCTTCCTTCCTTTCTGCGCTCGGTCACGTACAGAGCCGAAGCGCTGTGTCACACTGAATGAACTAATCCGAACTACTTATCTAGTTATTCTTAGATTTCAGTTTTAAGTACTGGTAGAGGCAGAAGTTAAATTTAAAACTATTTGTTTTTCGGGTTCTTATATAAATTATTAAATGTATACAAACAATATTATGTATTTAGAGTTAAAAATATAATAACATAATTGTCGTTATTTTTAACTACCTAGATATGATATATTTTTGTTATAATTGAAAATCATTACAAAAAGGGATGAATAATTTAGCAGATTATATTGCCGCTGCTGATGACTTCAATTTTATTTTGTTTATGGGACATATTAATCACCTCATTGGCCAAGCAGCTGAAAATTTAGTAATGCCTATTGAACAACTAGGCATTCCACGCAAAAAAACAGTAAGAAATAGATTACGTCGAGCAGACTATTCCTTTGTATACTTTAGATGAATTCAAAAGCCATTTTAGGATGTCTACTGCCTCTTTAGAGGGATAATTATTTATAATATTCTAATGTATTTATACTTTACATTAAGTACTCTAATTTGTTACTTTTTAATATTCCAGATTTTAATTACTGAAATCAATAACATTCTACTTCCAAAAAGAGAACCTCAAATAAGTTTAGAAAAAAAGTTCTGTTCACTATTTGGATTTTGGCCAAACCTGAATCTTTTTTGGCCTGCAGTGATCGATTTGGAACAGCTCAAAGTAGTGGTCATTATATATATAATTAAATACGTAACTCGTGAATTTCAGTTTTTAAGAAGGTTTATTTCACAAGAGCTTAAACTATGAATACAAGTTCTCTAGTATAACATATAATAAGAAGTGAAACTAAAGGGCCTACTTACATGTGGCTTTTATACAAAACTGCATCTAAACACGTTAGGGTTGTTTACAATTTGGGTAGTTTCTCGAATAGCAATAACGAAATACTTCTTTCATAACATTCTTAATTAATGGTTCCGTAGTGTTTTCGAAGAATGTGTGTGGTCACGTAGACAGTTTCGAACATAATTCCTCCCCCCTTTAACTCAGGGCGTCCGCGACTTGTGGAGCATTTGGCAATGATGGGTAAAGCTTTTCTTCAAGCTGGAACATCTTGATATCTTCAATGTGCAGATTTTTTTTAAAGCCATTAAGTAATCTATTTCTAAATACATAAATACTAACAGAAACTACAATTATTGCCAATAATAGTACTGTGGTTACTGAAAAATGAATAATGTGCATAAAAGGATGCAATTCTATATTATTGTTTAAATTTATAGACCCCTCTTTTAATTTATCTAAATTATCAATATGTTTTTGCTTAATTTCTACAGATTTTACAATTTTGAAGTTTGTATTATAAATTTGTGGTGGTTTATAACTAAAGTTAGTAAAAGAATTTTCATAAACATTGCTATCGATTATTATTTTACAATTATTTGATGAGGATAATAATACATTTTTTATAACACTGGTCTGAAACAATTGTCCTTCACATTCTTCGTTGATTGTGATCGGATTTTTACTGGAGACTAAAATTTTGTTGTTCTTTAATTGTATAACCAATTTATAATTGTTTTTCACTAAGGCTTAATTGCACTTAGAGCAGTGGCGGCTGGTGAAATTTGAGGTATGTCATATCTTAATAACCAGACATGTGAGCCAAACCAAACTTTAGTATATATGTACTGTGGCTATATAGATAACTTCAGTAGAAGGAGAACGATTTTGCAGTTTGTGAAAAAAAGTTAAAAAAAGTGGGCCTCACCTAAGATTTCCAAATTTTTAAATTTCGAGAAACATTTTTTTCCATAAACTAGACATAATTCTACCGATAGGTTTCAGATTTTATTAGAAAAATTTAATTTTTGTTGAAGTTACAGCAGTTTGAAAATTAATATTGTATTTGAAATACATTATAAACATTTCAAAATGCTATAAATTCTACAAATATAGTTATTTTTTAATAAAACTTGAAACCTATCCGAAAAATTACATCTAGTTTATGAAAAAAAAATGTTTCTTGAAATTTAAAGAAGCCATTTTGAAAATTTGAGGTGCGGCCCACGTTTCCAACTTTTTTCGCAAATTGTAAAATCATTCTTCTTCTACCAAAGTTCTCTATATGGCCACAGTATATATACCCTAAAGTTTGGTTTAGGTCCCATGTCTGGCTATTGAGATATGGCATACCTGAAATTTCACCAGCCGCCACTGACTTAGAGTTATTGACTAATGAACAGAGGTCTTCTTCTCTTCTGCCTTTACATAGCACTTGTTTTTAAATTTTTAAACAGTCTTCATCTGTCCAATATTCTCCGCTGACACCGAAAAGTCTATATTTTGCAGGTGGTAGGAACACTTTGTCGGATTCTCCAGGTATAGGATAGATTCTTTGATATTTGTAGGGATAAGGGTTTAATATCAGAACGTCAACTGACAATATCTTAAATTTCGAAAACTCGAAATAATTTTCAATAGATGTGTAGAATCTAATTCTAACAATTCTTCCTTTTTATAAATTATTTTCAGGTGTTCTACAATTTCTTTCAATTCTTGATTTAATTTGTCATCGATGTTAGAGCAGCGAGAGAAATATTTTTGTTTTGTTGTAAAATATTTAAGTCCTTTGCGTAACGAGCTGTTATATGATTGGCGAAAGATGTTTACTTGTCGAATTGTTTTATGTTATCTTGATTTTCAGATAGAGATTTTAGGTTATTATTGATACCTTTTAAATCATCCTGATCCAAATTTCCTGTTACGTATCTAACTACTGATCCTAATGCGTTTATTAGAGTTCGTTTGGCACGGTGGTTGAAATTTCGTCGATAATTGTTCTTCAATTTGTATACAATTGTCTTTTAAAATATTACTTAAAGATATAGAGGAATCATTTCTTCTATTTAGGGTCTTAATTTCTAGAATATAACTATTAGATAATAAGTTTCTATAACTATTTTCTATATTAATTAAGTTAAAATAAAAATAAAACTTATGGTAATGATTCAACGTTTTCAATTCTTCCGCAAAATATCCGATGTCGTCAATCTTTTCTACTCGAACGGCCAGGCTGGTCGCTAAGAGTAGTATCCTGCAAAGAAAATGTCTTTCTTATTCTTTTAATTTTTCTTGTATGAATATTTGCTGGTACGATTTTCTTTGACACCTTTAATTTTATTTTTGTTAATGCTCGAAATATTTACTTTAGCATAGCAAGGATCCGCTTCTTTTATTTTTGGCTTTTTAAAATACGCTACTGGTTCGTTTAATTCTACATCCTCCTTATTTTCGTTTACTTTTGCTAAAATCTTCTTACCTTTATTCTTTTGTTTTTGATAAATTTGTTCATAGAAAGGCAACAATTCTTCTTTTCTTTTATCATTATATAATTTGAAAACGGTTTGGTTTAAATATATTTCGTGAGCATTAAGGTTTTCGTACGGGCCGTATAATAACCTTCATCGCACACTTTTAATTTGGGTAGTTGTGATGAGCAAAATAATGACGTAATTTATTTAAAATTGTTATACTCGAGAGGACATTTATGTAATATGCTTGGGTATATTTAGAAAAGAGGTCTATTATAGTTAAAAATTTTGCATTATTAAAAGTAAAGGTGTCGATATTGTCACGGATTTCCCAATCCGACTTTTTCTTACTGCCAGAAAAACCATCCGTTAATTAATCACTTAGCTTTATTAACTACTCTCAGTACACGACTGAACACTAATTACAACTCAACTAAACACTTCAATTCAGACTGTAATACAAGACTAACTGACTCGGCCGCTTATTCTTCTTTTATAGACCCAACGAATATTCCAGGTATATTTTAGCATCTTTAGATTCATTTCCCGAACGACTCGAACGCTTCTCGTCTATTCTACAGTTCTCCAGTTGCGCCTCGATACCCCGGCATTATTTGTTTGTTTACTGGAATCCTCTCGAACAGTGCTCCTACCATGTACTGGCGCATTTTGCCTCTGGAACGGGTCTTCGGTCCCTTGCTGGCTGCACATATGTCACATTTTTGGCATCAATCTTCTGCATCCGCCCTACAGCTCAACCAGTAGAAACGCTCCATAACCTTCTGTAGAGTCCTATTGATACCGAAATGTCCACCACCAGTACCTCCATGTACTTCCTGCAAAACTTCCTTGACCCGGGACCTCGGGAGTAATACTTGCTTCTTGACCTTCGTTCCGTCATTGTTCTCCCATGCTGTTTAATGATGGGCTTTTACTACTGACTTCAACCCAAGAGGGTCGGTTGTTGGCTTCTTTCCAGTCTAATAACGGCTTGATGTCACAGTCAGCTTGCTGGTCTTCCCGAATCGCCGCCGAACTCCATTTATCTTCAGGTTGGGCTGCCACCATCTTGCATGGAACAAATGATATGTCGTCTATAATTTCAAGACTACTACAGTGTTTGCCGTTGGTCGGACAAGTTCTAGAAAGGGCGTCTGCCTTTCCATGTTCTCTGCCTGCCTGGGAGTCGCGCCTTTGCCGATCTGCAACTGGGGCCTTATACTGTCCTTTTAGAAGTGGGCGATGTCTTCGGCTATCAGGTTGTCCTCTCTTTGGTCTGATACTTGGGCTGAGTTTATTAATTGCATCCTTCAATGTTTTGATTATCTCTGCATTTCCCATACTATTGCTGTTATCACTGATGGTCCGCACTTTAACATATTCCCTGGAGGCTGCCGCTTGGGAGTCGCGCCTTTGCTGATCTGCGACTGGGGCTCTACACTGTCTCTTCAGATGTCCCATCTGCCCACAGTTCCAACATTGAATTAGGCGATTCCTTCGACTATCAGATTGTTCTTTCTTTGGCTTGGTAGTTGGACTGAGCTTATCAATGACCTCCTTCAATGTTTTGATGTCTACATTTTCCATATTATCGCTGTTATCACTGATGGCACGAATTTTAGCATGTCTACCAGATGCCATCTTGACTGCCTCGAATTCCAGTGCATGCGAGAGGGCGTCATTCAAAGTTTTAGGTCTAGCGAGTCGCAGTACCTGCTGGGTTTCACCATCTCTTAGACCATCAATAAAAACTTGGATGGATAGATGGTCTAAGAATTCGGACGGGGCTGTCGGATAAGCCAATCCAACCAGTCGGGCAACATCGGTCTCAAAATGTTGTAAATTATCTCCACTTTGTTGGTGACGATTTTTCAATTGTGCCTGGTACACTTGCTGCAGGTGCTTATCCCCATATCTTATTTCCACATGCTGTTTTAAAATGTCGTAGTTATTCTACTGTCCAGCAGGAACTCTTTGTAAGACGTCAAGAGCTTCCCCTCGTAGAGCAACTATCAGATCAGTAGCTTTCTCACAATCAGACCATTCATTCGTCGCAGCTGCTGCTTCAAACTGACGCAGATATACATTCCAGGAGACCTTTCCGTCGAATTCAGGGGGTTTCGTTTTCTGAGTTCGGATAACAGGTCCTTGTGATTTGATTACTCCCTCCTTTGTTATCTTGTCTAATTTAAGTCGAACCTGGTTTATTTCTTCGTCTATTTCCTTTTTTTGTGCTGACAATTTCTCTTCTACTTGTATTTCCACTTTATGTGACTGCTCTTCTAGTTTTTCTTCTAGTGTATTCTCCAATTTTTCTAACTTTGTCTGCATTTCTTTTGTCTGATTTCTCATTTCCTATTGTATTGTCTGTATTTTTCATTGTATACCCCTGTTCTTCTAATTTCTTTTGCATCGTCTGTCCCTGTTCTTCTAATTTCTTTTCTAATTTCTCTTGCATGGTTTGGGACTGATCTTTGATTTTATGCCCTTGCTCTTCTAATTTGTCTTGCATTGTCTGGGATTGATCTTCAATTGTATGCCCTTGTTCTTCAATTTTTTCTTGCATCATTCGTCCCTGTTCTTCTAATTTCTCTTGCATAGTCTATGTTTGGTCTTCCATTTTATGCCCTTGTTCTTCTAATTTATCTTGCATAGTCTTTGCTTGGTCTTCCATTTTATTTTGCATTGTTTGCATCATTTCTAACAGTCTTGCCATTTGTGAATCGATATTGACTTGGCTTCTAGTTACAGGCATTCACTCAATTTGGAAAATTGTAGAATGTCCGAGATTGTTCTTCGCGAATAACATCGTTCACTTCCTTATGCCACGACGAATGCGGTGATATGTCACACTTGGATTTTTGTCTCACTCCCGTATAAAGTTCTAGAATGTTCGAGATTATCTTTCGCGAATACCACCGTTCACTTCCTTACGTCACGACGAGTGCGGTGATATGTCATACTTGGGTCTTTGTCTCACTCCCGTACAAAGTTCTAGAATGTTCCAGATTTTCCTTCGCGAATACCACCGTTCACTTCCTTACGTCACGACGAGTCCGGTGATATGTCACACTTGGATCTTTATTCCACCCATGCACAGGGTTTCAGAAAGTTCTTCAAATTTCCACTAAAGTCCCACTTACGCACAGAGTTCCCGAAAGTTCTTCAAACTTCCAGTTAAATCCCACTTCTGACACCAAATTGTCACGGATTTCCCAATCCGACTTTTTCTTACTGCCAGAAAAACAATCCGTTAATTAATCACTTAGCTTTATTAACTACTCAGTACACTATTGAACACTAATTATAACTCAACTAAACACTTATTTAATTAATCGCTATCTAAATCACTTTCATCTCTCCAACTAAACACTTTAATTCAGACTGTAATACAAGACTAACTAACTCGGCCGTTTATTCTTCTTTCATAGACCCAACGAATATTCCAGGTATATTCTAGCATCTCTAGATTCATTTCTCGAACGCTTCGCGTCTGTTCTCCAGTTGCGCCTCGATACCCCGGCATTATTTGTTTGTTTACCGGAATCGAGTAGGGGCGATCGGGGCAATTTCGCGTTTCGTGATACCACAGTCGTCGATTTGGGTGTGAGTGGGGCAAATTCCGTGATAATATGTATTACCTCGAAGGGGCGTTCGGCTAATAGGGTTCCGCAAATTTTATATTATAAGGATGTCTTTCATATTTACTTTCGAGGCATATTTCGCATTCATTTCATTTCGCATTTACTCTTAAGATGACTAAGTTTCAATTACACCATTATGATTCTAATAATGATATTCTAAGATAGCATTGTTTTGTCTGTCTGTATCCTCTAATTCTTTGTAAATTATATTGCATTTAATAATTCTTACTGTGTTGTCAAACAATGTTGAACAAAAGTTAATGAATTTTGATTCTATGATAGGTCATGAAAATAGGCACCATAGAGATTTTTGGGGTTTATTATTTCTTTAAGAAGGAAGTGATTTAAGGGGCTTTCTGAAAAATGAAATTAAGACAAAGTAAATACCGGATTTTCAGGTGCTGTATGTTATGTGTTTGAATCGGTTTTAGGACTGTTATTTAAAATTTCGTCCGCATCATCTGGTAACAATTCCTCATTGTCGTCTACATCTGGTAATATAGAAACTAAGTCTAGGTCATCGTTGTCAACCCTGGTTTCTTTGGTGTCTACTTCTATACGAGATAGGGCGTCGGCTACCGTATTGTCTTTACCTTTTTTATATTTAATTTCAAAATCGAATTCTTCTAGTCGTAGTCGCCATTTAGTTAAACGCGAATTAGGGACTTTAAGTGAGAGCACCCATATTAGCGGTTTATGGTCGGTCTCTATAATAAATTTCTTGTCAAATATATAAGGTCTAAAATACTTTGTATTTTCAATTATCGACAATGATTCTTTCTCTATGGTAGAGTAATTTCTTTCGGCTTAATTTAGTGTTCTAGAGTAGTACGCAATGTAGTGATTATTTTGAGACAATACTCCGCCTAATGCTACACATTGCTTGCGTCCGTTGTGAGGTGAAATGTCTTTTCAAAATGCTAAAACCGGTGCGTTTGTTAATAATTCTTTAGATTTAATAAAAGCGTCGATATATTCTGGATCATCGAAATTAATTTTCATTCCTATTTCCAAACATTTTGTAAAAAGGGATACAATTTTTGCAAAATTTTGAATAAAACACCTATAATAACCGACTAGTCCTAAAAATGAATTTATTTCTTTCATGGTTTTTGGTAGAGTATTCTTGTACGACCTTTATTTTTGCGGGATTAGGTTTCATGCCGTTTGGGGTTATCACGTGTCCAAGAAGAGCGACTTCTTTACAAAGGAATTCTGACTTATCTAATTGTACTTTGAGATTGTATTCTTTAAATTTATCAAATATTTTTCTAATGTGTACTAGACGATCGTGTAAAGATTTTCAAAATATTACTACGCCATCCATATAAACAAAACAAAATTTGTACAAATATTCTCTTAAAACATTATCCATGACTTTGAAATGTGGAAGGTGCGTGTTGGTGAACGTTGCTTTGTACCCAAACAGAGTGATGAATGTTGAGTGGCTTGTTGACGTTGTTTCCAAAATGAAAGTCCAATATTCTAACTTTACGTTTAATACTGACAATAAACTATAACAATTCTCGAAGGACCATATCAAATATAATTAAAACTGAAGTTGACACAGTGCAACAGGCACAACAAACTTATGCTACAATGAATTATGTACATAGAATAGTGTTATAAAGGAGTGATGTATAAGGACTGAATGAATTTCTTTACGTAAACTGTTAGGATTCCTAACTTTGGAAACCTCTTGTAGGTATCCAGGTACCTAATTAGGAGGGTTTCTGCGTCGTCCTCGATCTTCCACCCACTTTCTGGGTATTCACAACTTTCCCTTGTACGAAAGCCAATTTGGGAATTCCAAATCGGTGCAGGACGTAGCAAAGCATTCTTTTACAATTACAATGCTATAAGTAGGAAGATAATAAATAAACAACCCTTAATATAAATATTTACAACAGATATTACTATTTATGCTTTAAATCTACATAAACAACTAAAATAAGGTACAGTTGATGTGCAGGGTGAATAAACCTTTCTAACCTATTTTTGTTGAAGGAAATTCTCAACAGTGCGTTTTTTAAACCAAAGGGCATTCTGACGTATTCGTAATGTCCGTTGTTTACTGAAAATGCTGTTTTTTGCCAATACTTTACGCCGACATTTCTATTTGATGGAATCCTTGGGCTAAATCTAATGTAGTGAAGTATACACATTTTCCTTAAATTATTAAGATTTCGTCAATACGCGGTAAAAGGTATTTATCTTCTACAGTTTTTTCATTTAATTAACAGGGCTACTATAGAGACTAAAGGAGGGTCTAATGATGTTATTATCTAATAGCTTCTATATTTGGTTTTGTATTTCTTGTTTTAAATGATATGGGTATCGATATGATTTCGTGTAAACTGGTTCGTCATCTACAGTGCGAATTTTATGTTTTATTGCATCAGTAAATGTTAAATCCGAATTTTCATTATAAAATATATTTTTGTATTGTTTGCAAATATTTAGTATTTTTGATTTTTCTTCGCTGTTTAAGTGATCTACTCCAATTAATTTTGTTATATTAAAATTTGTATTATCAGATTCGGGATCTTGGAAATCTTGGAACTTGTTCATGGCAGTATATTTCAACGTTACGATTCTCAATAAACGGAATATTACACATGCCATTAGAAGCGTATTCTATACATTCTGGTAAACAACTTTCATTTATTTTTATTTCTGGAATGATTACTGGTCCTGTTTCTATATTTACTGGAATTTTTATGGTATTGTTTATTTCTTGTTTGAAGGCCTAAAATTTAAAGGATTTAATTCGATGAAGAATGGAATACATTTCCGATTTCTAGAATTTGCTTTTTGTAGTCAATTTTTGCACCTAATTGTTGAAAATCATGCCTTCCTATCAGTGCATCAAATCTGTCATGCCAAGGTAGTACGTGCATTTCAAAATTATAATTTATGCCAAATTCTTCGAAGAGGGGATATCTAATATTTTCGTCATTATTTATCGTTCTATCCAAAAACTTGACGGAAAAATGTTTCTTAAAGAATTAGTTTTTGAAATATTTATTAGCTGAGTTTGGGTTAATAACGCTATTCGAGGCCCCGGAATCAATTAAAACTTAAATTAATGCTAGGTATAACTAAAAATGGAAGTTTGGGTTTGTTTCTAATTGAATTTAGGTCAATATTTATTCCGACGCTACTTCGTGAAAATTTTCTAATTGCTCGTTATAATTATAATTATCACGTCTATCTGCGTTTGCATTTTGTAAACTTTTTTAACATAAAAGTAGAGTAATTCATGGAGATATTTTTGACCTAGTTCCTAAAAATTAGATTCTTCAAATGCCTTCCATTTTCTGCTTGACACATTCTTGCTTTTTTTTAGTGCATTTTGCATCACAGCTGCTAAAATTTGTTGATTTAAAATTCTTATTTCATGCCGAATGTTCTCCTTCAGTTGCTCAAGAGTTCTGGGCTTATTTGCATAAACTCTTTCTTTCAGATATCCCCACAGAAAAAAGTCTGGGGCTGTTAAATCAGGCGAACGTACAGGGTACGGAATATCTGAATTTCTTGAAATTATTCGGTTGCCAAAAATTTCTCTTAGGAGCTCCATGGTTGCCCTGACTGTGTGGGTAGTAGCGCCATCGTGCTGAAACCACATCTCTGGCATGTTTTCTAGGGTGGGCCGTATACAATTTTGGAGCCTGTCTCTGTATCGTTCTCCAGTAACGGTCTCAGCATTGCCATCTTCATCTTCGACGAAGAAAGGTCCAATGATGCCTTGACTGGTAACTCCAGACTGTACACTTTATTGGATGAAGTTCTCGCTCATGAACCATTCTTGGGCTTTCTGCTCCCCAAAACCGACAAATCTGTTTGTTAACAAATCCATTCAGATGGAAGTGCGTTTCGTCGCTCATGATTAATCTGTTCAGAAAATCATTTTCTGCTCTGCACAACTGTTTAAAACGAATAGCGAATTCAGTTCGTTGTCTGAAATCTATGGGACGCAGTTGATGAACAAGCTGTAGGCAAACATGCGAAACTGCTTCAACATTCTATGGAGACTGGAACGGGAGAGCTCTAGCTGAGTACAGCGTCGCCTAATGGATGTTTCCGCATCATCTTCTATGCTGGTCTCGTGTTCAGTGTTTTCTTCTGTTCTGGAGGAACGTGATCGACCTGCTCGATGGAGGTCGGCTACAGATCCCTGTTGTCGAAAACGTGCAATTAAACTTCTCTTTTCTTTTTCTATATTCTTCCAAGAGTAGTAATGTATTCTTATCATTCCATATAAATTCTGCAAATAGATACACCTAGTTCATGCAAAATATCAAAATAAATAAGACAATATTTCAACATAGGCACTTAAATTTCACTCTGTAATGCTGGTTTCCGACGGCCCATGATACCGCAAGCCAGGCCGCGCCTCAAAGACATCGGCGGTTATCTTCCCACGGCGCGTTGGTATGAGAGGTGCAGGGTTTGGGTAGACTTCAGTCGTTCAGTGGTTCAGTATGGATGTCGGTCGGTGCTAGAAAATGTCACAAGATGAAAATACTGTTGCTGCAGCCGCTGTCATATTATTCAGTGGATGTTATTTGCTCAACAAACCGAAAAAGAAAAGGCGCTGGTGGACATCATCGTTAATAAGATCCGGTCAAGGTTAGTTTTGATGAAACATTAGTATGTTTTGTGCCATTTTAATCGTTTTTTTTTTTTAATTTTAGATAACCGATCGAATATGTTGGCTGATTTGGTTAAAGATCCAAGTAAAAAATTTGAAAATTTCTGTAGAATGTTTTTAGAAGATTATGATCTAAATCAAATTGCCCCACATATTGCAAAAAGTGACACAAACATGAGAAAGTGTATACAGGTCATTTTCAAGAAACACTCACCTTCAAGAAAGTTATGATCAAAAAATTTTTTTTCTCAAATCGATTTCTGGTTGAATTTTTCTAATGACTAAAGTATTGTTTACTTAGATTTAAGACAAGCTGTGTACTTTTTTATTTTTTTTTTCTCAAAAATGTGTTTACCTATACAGGATATATGTCCACTGTGTTGCAAATTTTAGAAACACAATAAAATCAATAAAAACATAATTTTGCAATATTAATTTGAAATAAAATGTAGTTTATAATCATACTTTCGGCCCTCCATTTCGATTTTATTATGTTTCAAGGTTTATTGCTATTTTTTAGATTACTATGTCCGCTAAGTTATTTTAAAAATAAACTATACCGTTTTTTTTGTTAAAAAACAATGCTATTAATAATATCTCTCAGCCACTGTACTAGTGAGTTAAACTCTAATTTATGAACACGTGTTACCAGGTTTCAGTGTGTAAATAATATTTTAAGTATATTTTTCATTACAAACTGACAAAGTAACGAAGCGGACATTGGTAACACAATGGACTAGAATGTAATACAAATGACAATTTATGAAAAACGGGAACTTTAATTAAGTACTGTACTTTTACCAAAATAAAAATCAAAAACGCAACACTTTTCAAGTATAAAAACGAAATAAAATGAGACTCAATAACATGTAAATAACGACAGCTACATTTCAAAGACATCTATTGATTTTTTAAATTCATAAAAGATGCGATTGCATTTAGTTGTAATGAGTGGTGCTTCCAAAACTTCTTGAACTTGATTGAATGTAATATATGACACATCTTTTTCATCTGGTGAAAACGTGGTGGCATTTTCATTTGCAACTTTAAGGAACATGACTTTAATGTCCCCGTCCTCTTCTACATCTCCTTGTGCAATACCAACCTATCTGTATTCGACGATTTGATGTGAATCAATATATCACTGAAGTACTACAAGGAACTTGCTCAACATCTGAAATCACCACCGGCGCTGGAATATGTTCACTTTCTGATTCGTCACTACTGCTTCCATATATTTCTTGGTACCTTGAAACCTGCTTTCTTTTAACAGTTTTAACCGGTGATTTCTTAATAGGGTGGTACGATTTTAGAGTAATGCAGGAACAAAATCCCTTGCAGTGATTTTGACTTGTACAATAACAACTGAGATTTCTAAACTGTAGAGACCCTTTTTCTCTGACTATGCGATGGTGAAGATCTTTTGTTCCTTTTAGTGCTTGTATATTGCCTTGGATTTGATATATGTCATCAGTTGTAATGATAAACAATTTAACATTGGTTTCAGGTTTAAGTTTATCATAAAAGTCTTGTTCATTTATTATATCTTGTCCAAAGGCAGTTGCCTTTGGACAAGAGAACGGCTGACCGTTTAGTTAAACGGTCAGCCGTTCTCTTAAGGACCCCTCCGATCCCATCAGCGGCACCTTCACCATGGTCGGCTTAAAAAAATGACCAATTTAAACTATATTCAAAAATTTTATTACAAAACAAGTAAAAGTTTTCTTTTTGTCTGTATTGCGAAAATGTATGTAATGTAATATTGTGTCAATATTTTTCTTTTCGCGTATCATTTTCAGTATTGGATGCAAGTGTGCCCAAATGGAAGCTGGGTTGTGGCGGTTATCGTTCGAAATGGTGCAGAAAGAAATTGGTTTTTTGGTCTTAATTCCATAATACAGAACACCTGTATGTAATGTGATCTGATTCCGAGATGCGCCAAAATGGTGTCCTTGTACTTCAGAAGCTGCTTTACAGTTGAAATTATCACTGAAATCAATATGTATGGCGACTTCGTTTTCTTTAAGGTTGTCTAAGCATTGTCTGTAAGTACGATATTGATTTCGAATATTAAATACATGCTTGTTGAAAGTTCTCATCTCTAAAGAAAATGCTCTTTGGAACATATTTACGTAACCATATGTTTTCTCTTTGACCATTTTCATGACTTTCTTTGTCTTTCCGTCCTTTTCAAAAGTTTCTACTTTTCTTACCCACCCATGCCAAAAAATATCAGTGTTGGAAGTGATTTCAAAAGGGATTTCTTTACACCTTCCACATTCATTCATTCATGCATTCGCGTGAATTTGACATACAAGAAATTTTATAACATCGTCAATATTTAAGGTTTGTAAAATTTTATTATTTTTCAAAGCAAACATTTTTAACATTACGTTGCAATACACTCTACATAAGTAAGTTTGACGTGCTCCTACCGTAGGTGTTACAACATAGAATGGCCGAAAACGTGTGAATGTACTATAAGAACATACACCCCTTCTCTTAAATATACTTGGTAAATTTTTTTCATTGAATCTAACAAATATCTCTTCTGCGCCTTTATTTTATTGCTTGTTGTGTTTCTTTTTTTCCCGCTGTAGTTCTACTAATATCATCTTTTTATTTTGTTAAATTCTTTCGCCATTTTAGATCCATTCTTAATATACATTTATACGCTTCTATTTAGTCGAAATGAATCTTTTCTTATTTCCTTTACCAACTTGTATTTTCTTAGTGTAAAAGTGTCATACAAATTACGAAGGTCACTACGATTTTATTTAGACACTACAGGAACGTCAAATAATGATTTTACATAGCTAAATACAATTAATCGTTTATTTTCATATCTATCAATGAGACTGGTCCAAGCCACAGGTATTGACTGTTAATTGAGCTGCCTCGTCTGACAAGCACGATCTCAAGTAATAAAACTTTTGAATTTTATCCAACTGAGTATTTTTATCAACTAATGATACAAATATATCTCGGAATTCTAGCCATTTTTCTATTACACCGGCAAACTTAGGTAATTGTAACGTGGGTAATTTTATAAGTGAAGTTTGTGGTGCAGAATTTACAGAACTGTTAATATTCGTAGTAGAAAAAATAGAATTTTGTGCCTGAAATTCTGATATTAGCGTATTAATTTCTGCTACTAACTCAAAATAACTATTTTCAAATCTATCGCGAATTAAGTATGTACCGAACGAGAACGTTGTAAATAACTTAATACATTTATAGAATCGAACGACGTTTATTCAAAGTAAGCGGTACAGAGGTATAGTTCACACTGAAGCTAAGCTAGATCTGGAACTCTATATATATGGAAATAAATGCAAGTCTCAGCATAAGATAAAATGACTAGTATGGTAACTATATGTTACAGCAAAGAAATAGAATATAAGCAAAAATATATATATGGTATAAAAAGGGTATATGTATAATTCGTGTTCTGCAGTTTCATATTGCTTTTCTTCTACTGAGCTTTCATTTATTTCTAAATAATATTCAATATCTGATTGAATTACATGAAATTCGTTAAATGTCGGTTCTATTTTTCCAAGTCTAATTTTTAGTTGTGTGATCTTGGCTTCGTCGAGCGCATTCCGATCAAGACTTTTCAAGAAGTTATGAATTCTTGTTAACCCTGCTTTGCATTGACCTCTTTTGAACCTTGATTGAACCAAATCAGTCATCGCGACAAATGTACAAATATATATAACATATAACAATAAAATGCCACAAATTTATATAAGGAAAGGACTTACGGAGTTTGCCAAATGCCTAGAACCTGATGCCTCAACTTGTCAGCTGCGATTTCAGATTGCACTGGAACAGGTGCCCTTGACTTGAATATTCTGGAATTCTTTAGTCTGCCTTTTGAAGAAACGTCGTTCTTTCATCGATACAAATTTTATCCATAGGTCGCATAAATTTAGCAACAATTACTTATTACAAGATTTACAACAAACTTATCAACTACTAAAAAAATTACAATAATTGTTCAAAGTGCATTCCTCCAGCCTCAATACATTTTTGGCATCGACGAACTAGTGTATTAACCGCAACTGCTATTTGAACAGGATTGTTTTTTATGTCATTACAAGCATGTCTTATCCTATGGATCAATTCCTCACGGATACGTACTGGCATCATATACAATTGCTTTTAGATCCAACTGCATCCAGTTCCCTTGGCGTAAATTTAAGGGGATATCGTCAAGCACGTCGAGAAGAGAGTTTTGCAGAAACTCATGAAATAAATCCCCATTTGAACGAGGAGGCAAAATATGCGGCCCACAGAGGTTATTACTTAAAACACCTATCCACACATTTACACTAAACTGTTGCTGAAATGAAGATTGTCTGACACATCGAGAATTGACTTCACTCCAAACGTGAATGTTGTGGTAATTCACAATTCCAGCTTTTGTGAAATTAGATTCGTCGGTCCATAAAACCTTATTCAGAAATTGTGGATTAATTTCTGTTGAATCTAAAACCCATCTACAAAAATTTAAACGTTTTTCAGCATCTCCTGGCAACAAACCTTGAACTGGTTGGAGATGGAAAGCCCTTCGATGATCTTGTTTGAGTAATCTCAGTACTTTTGATTGAAATAAATGGAGTTGCAGAGCTGCTCGGCGTGTGCTTAAAGTTCTATCGATATCAAAAAGATTAATAATTCGCTGATTATTTCTTGGCGGTACATTACGATTATGATCATTGTAGCGGTGCAAACCATATTTCGAAAATCGGCGATGTACATCTACAAAAACATTTGGAATTTTTCTATTAGGGAAACGTGTTCGGTACTCTCGAACTGACGCGTTGGAATTTCCGTCACAGAAACCATAAATATAGTGTATATCCGCAGATTCAGCATTTGTAAACGTTCTTGGCATTTTTTCTTAGCACTAAAAATGCTCTTTAAATAATACCTTTGACAATGATTTTTACAAACGTCAGTTTACACAAATCACTGAGTTTTGTTTTCATGGGTTGCTATATAACCAAAGAATATTAACGTATACGAACAAGAAGCGACACTTACCGAAATTTCCTTTGTTTGCATGTTTACAAATTTCATGATCTTCAAATCGCTTTTACGTACCAGTGCGCATGACTACAAGCAAAAGGCGTAGGTAATCTACGGATTAAGGGTAAAATAATCCGAATCCCTAATTCTGTCAGAGGCGGCGACAAATTTGTAAGAATTGAAGATTAATAGCCTCTTTCGAATTGTAATAGTGAATGGTTTTCTAGGACGGTCCAATACAGTTGATCACTTTACTTTTGTGAGAAATCAATTGGAAAAATATACCTAGGGAACTGTTTTAACCATTCTGAAACTGTCTGTTTTCCGAAATATGCTTAAATTTTTTTCTATTGCATATCCAAATGATGCCAATGAGATGTATTTTCCTTACTATTTATGTTTTTATGTGTTGTCTTTGAATCTGTACCTTATTGTATTTTATTGAACTACACAATAAATAAATTACAAAAATAAAGTAATATAAGCGTTCTATAAATAAAACAGGCATAACATAGTGAATATAAATTTTATTTATTGACTGATATTCAAATAAGAAAAGCTGCAGTAGTACAAGTTGACGAAAACACATACATATTGTAAACTCTATGTTGACTTGATAATTCAAATAATTCACGTTGAAAAACAAACTTGTCACTACTTGATTACACAATAAATGTACATGAAACAATGCACAAGTGATCTCTACATTCTCTACTTTGACGTTTATGTCATTCACATTCCGCTTCTCGTTTCGGATTCTCGAAGTTTCCACCAAATCAAATATAGTCTGGAATGTTATATAAAATGTCAAAATAAAGATATTACAAAAATTATAACTTTCAAAGCAATCAAGAACATAACTTACAAACTAAAAACATTCTTTATAAAATTTCTGTTCACATTTCTGACAAAAATTTCGAGATCATCCTAAATGAATATTGCAATATTTTAAAAAATTATGACCAATTTATTTATAAAAATTTAGAAAGTCAATAGATTTTTAGAAATTAAAAAAATGTGATTGTGTCATGCGAACTTAAAAATAAAACAAAAACCCTTGTTTATTGGCCAACCTAATGCTGCAGCTATTCAAAAAGGAGTGTATTTTCTATACTTATACAAATTTTACAAACTCAATATGTTGATCAGTTTGCTTTTTTTTTTTTGAGTATTTTTTTTCTGACTACTAGCATGTTTAAGAGTATTGTTCGGGTTTCCCCTTTTTGAATTCTACCTTACTTTATTTTCGTTTAGAACTCTGTTGTAAGTGGTTAATTAATACACGTAATGTAATTGTTTTTGTTTTTAATGGACTGTATGCGTTTTTTACACTAAGTAAGTACATGTGAGCAAAGCAGCACTACTCTCTGCAATGCCTTATACTCTACTGCCTCTGTCTCGAACCGCTGCCCAAGCATGCACTGGCTTCGCGCGGACAGGGCTCTCCAAACTATACCTAAACTATACCTAAGTATGAAATATTTTCATCCTACAAAATAATTTTGAAACATACAGTCTAGGAAAATCCACATAGGGAGATTCAAATGGAATTTGATTAAACAATATAAGAAGTTGCTGGCTAATGTAAGGTAAAATGGATAGTTTTTCAAAATTTTCTGTAAATATATTGTCCATTTCCCTTACAAAATCTATGAAACTTTGAACAGGCATTTTTAAATTTCCAAATGCATCCTTATTTTTTGTTTCATATGCCTTCAAGTGGGAAAAATATTAGAGGATTTCAATGTATCATCTCTAGATGCTATTCTGCACATGTCGCAGCCATGAACATCTAAACATTTTCGAAATAAATAACCACATACATAAGACAAAGCATTTTTCGTCACTAAATCGAGTTCTCGATAGTCAGTAAAGTTAAATTTAAGTAGTTCCTCTTGATTTGGAACTTGGAATGCTTCAGTAACAACCGTTGTATTAATTTTAGTTAAAATTGCATCAAAATCTTCAGCACAGTTAGCGCTCTCGCTATGTTGTAAATAAGTCAGCGAAAATAATTTTTTAAATGCGTTTATAAAGTTTTGCGGAGTTGGGTTGATGCTGTTACCTCCCTGACTTCTTACTGAACCAAAAAAATTCTCAAGACAGTCCTGATTGAGACGTCTTGTTAGAAGGAAAGGACATCCTTGACTCTTTAAATCCAACCATACAAATTTGAGAGCATTTATGGACATGAGCCATCCATTAAAACATTTAATTTTATTGCCAACATTTCTATTTGAATCGTCAACAATTTTTATTGATTTAATAAAATCTATAATATCATACAAATATTTAATTTGGTAATCAGCACCCATAAATGACAAATTATGTTTTTTTACACCTTTGGTTCGTAAGAAGTTAAACATATCAAATAACTTGTCAAAATGTTCTAAGAAAAGGGCAGTACCAGCAGCTTCTGAAGACATAGCACCTAAGTACACATAAGTTGTTAAACCGACTGCCACGGATTCACTTAAAACTTGCACTGCATATTTTACACGCATTTCAGATTGATCTCACCGTTTCCACATTATTATTATTTATTTTATTTTTTGTTTTATTTAAATATTACATCTGCAACTCTTTAACAAATAGTAATATCTCGAAAACTAATACAAAGTTGCAATTTTCACTATTGAATTACAAAGACGTTAATGGTGAAAACCACTAATGGTTCATAGTTTTATTTGTCACGATAGGTGTTGTACACCCACGTCTTAATCCGCACCCAATCAGACTGGTCGAATTGAGGATATACTGGGTTAGTCAGTCATAATGTCATTAATTTTAAGAGGAAATAGGGAATAATGAGTATAATGCGAATACGCGATTAAAAAAATCTACATATTTACGCCGAAAAAAAATATTTTCAAATCATTATTTAAACCCCTTTTTCAGACTGTTACTGATCGCTGGCAGCCTTGGTCGTTTACAGCTCACAGTTCAACTAGATGTCGACCTGATGCAATGTTGTCAAGTTGTAATATTTTTCTACAGAGTACCTACCTACCTAGGTTTTAGACATAACAAATAAACGGTTGTACTGACTATTTTAGAATATCATTTTTTCTTGCTAAGTTCAATTTAAGCCAATAATAATTTAAAATGTTAATATTCAATAAACTCAAATAATAATAATCAAATAATTCTATTAAAAATTGCAAGTAACGTAGTCCACTCAGGTTTTCCGGTAGAAAATACGCGTGTCGATTTTTCTCTGAGCAAATGTAGCTGTTATGACTGCAACAAAACTCCAACGTGTCTAATAATAAACCGAGTAATAAACCATTTGCGTACATTACATAAAAACGTATACCCAATGGGTAAATTATTAAGAGAAGCTGAAAAGTGTTTCGTGTTTAAATGCTAAGTAATAAAAAACCATCGTGTTGTCGACAGAAAACTGTCTAAGACGGAAATGGCACGCTGCTAATCTAAGTTATCTTGACCTACCGTATTATTAGGGCAATAACCTAGTTACCTAGTTTTTGTACTGTTATTTAACGACAAGGAGTAAAACTATGTTTTTTAATTTAGATACATGAATGAATTTTCCTTAAATATTGATTTATTTGTTAATGAAAACAAATGTAGATAATAAATAAATGTTTTCGAATGTTAGGTTATTACAGTTTAATAATTTTGATATTACGTTTTCACTACGTTTTACAAATAGATATGAATTTTTAGTATTACTCGTAAATACAATTAATTATTCAGTTTGTAGTTACGTACATCTAGCCTAGAAATTTATTGTTTTTTAAGTAGTATGGTACTAACCCTGTTTACAGCTCACAGTTCACGTAAAACTGCACTTATCCGTCCATAGCACTTTATTAATAAAATTAGGGTCAGTCGCATTTCGTAAACATTCTCCGTATAACACTACCATTTCCACATATTCGGAATTTGTAAAATTATGCGTTGTGAATTTTCGCCAAATACGTGAGGTGATACCGAAATAAACAAACTACTGCTTACTGCTTGTATTCTCTCCATCCCCCCTCCAAATGTGTGGCATGACCTACAAATTTGGAGGGAAAGAAATGCGGGAAATGCAGAGTGCTAAATGGAGGTAAATTTGAATAACACGCTGATGTGTTAGACGATATTATGTATGTAAACATGATGTGGCATCGATGGTTTGATACGGCATTAGATTATCGTCGGGTGCGTCATCAGAAAGTTCGTAGCTCACCAGGAGCGTCGTGTTATTGATTTTTATAGGGTGATTTGTTTATTTTTTTAAAGGTCGAGTAAAAAAATTTCGATTTTCTGCCTTTATTAGACCTCCCGAATATGTGGTTAAAATTAATGACATTATGACTGACTCACCCTGTATATCAATAAATTTATAGCAATCTTCTTTTTTCGGTGGAATGTTCTTTTGATGTAGTAAAATATTTGAATACCAATGTTTTGTCTTTCTGCAGCCAACGAGTGCGTTTACTAATTTTGGCAGCAGGAAGATCATCAACAACATTGGTACGTTCTTTGTATTTCGACTCTCCACTGGTCCTAGGCAAATCATTTATATCTTCATTATGTATAATTTGCGTGGTTTCTGTGGTGTCCATATTACATTCATTTTCATCCTCATCTTCTAGTAAATCTTCGTCTATTTCAATTTCATTCAAGTTTTTACCTTTAAACTCGGAACCCTTTTCAACATTTAACAACAATAATACCTTGGCTACCTTTGCCGTTTGGTATACCTACATATTTCTTCGAGAAATAATGCAATATCCACTGAGAAGCAATATACCAATATAACAATACATTTCGTTCTTTGATATATCATCATGTAGATTTTTTGGTGTGCGTAATTATTGCTATAATATAGAATAAAATCAATGACGTCATCGTCAAAAACATCTTGAAAATGGTGGCTGGAGATTGCTGGTTTCGTACTGTCTGAACTGGAATCCAAGGCGGAAAATCGTGCTGCAAATCTTGAATCTTGTACGAGAAGAACTTTTTCATTATTTTAGGCTTGCGCAAAACGAAGTGTGACAAGGGCCTATCGTCCTCAGAATCCGAATCTTCGGATATTACAGACGTCCCTACTTTTTCCTCAGGGATTTTGATTTGTACCTCTACCGTCAATTGAGATACATGTAGATTTTCCATTACAACCTGATCTTCATCACCTGAATCCTCATCAGTAACGGGATCATTGGCGTTCTCCGGAGGAAAAATTATAATATCATTTGGAATCTCCGATTCACCGATGTTTTCTAATTCTTCGCCTAATTCGGCTAGGGTTAACGGCTTTTTCCAATAACTAGAAACAAGAATATATACTTATTAGCATTTACACCGAACAGCAGTGGATTTTCCTACTGTTCTTTTAAAAGAACACCTCTTTTTTATGACCAGGTGCCCATGAAAATAAATAAAAACGGACTAGTATTTTATACTCAATAACTATTTGTACATTTAGCTTCGTGATGTAAGTTACAAAAACGCTATTACTTATTGAAAAAACAATATTTACATACCTCCAAATATTCATCAATCACTTTTATACTGTTTGCTGTTGCACTAATAATCATTGAAACTATATCAATAGCGACATCTAGGATTTCAACGCTGATCTTGATTTTATCGCGCTCTACATTCAGCGGCCTTTATAAAGGACGGTAGGATCAAATGGGTTAATGAACGTTTATTTGTCGATTTTGGGAGAAATTCAAATAAATGAAAATTACTCAAAAACTGATAGAGATAAGTACTAACAATGTTATATCAGTCGAAAGGGAATTTAAATCTGGGTTTAATGATAAGAAGAAAAACTAATAGTTCCATTTGGAAAAAATGAGTTATACGAGTTTGAACATTTTGAAGTTTAATGTGACGTACAACCTGGGTCTTGTAAGAAGGGGTCCTTAGCTCAAATGATAGAGAATTTTATGATAAATCGAATGGTGAAAACCGTGAATCTGTATTATCAATAGCTTAGAAGATATTTAATTTTAAAGACAATAATGCAATCGGAAAAATTTTCTAAAAAAGTTGAGTAACTCGGAAACGAAGCGTCCTAGACCTAAGGTACCGTCCGTAACCGACTTAAAGGCTTGCATAGGCGACATAGCTTTTATTGGAACTATTAACTATTGTTTTTTAACTTTTTAGGGTGTGTTTATGTTGGAGCTGGGATAAAGTCGGCCGTAGCGACAATATTCGGTTTGTAATGTTGACGTTTTAGATCCTACAAGACCATCGTAATTATTTTTTTTAAAAAGAGCGATTCTAAGGAGAAAATACTAAAATGCTGTTATTTTTTAAATATAATTTTAAAAGTACAAATGAAAAGTGTAAATTATATGAGGCGTCTAGATGCAAAGTGCGCCAAGTCATAGATAAACACTGCACAGAAAATTAACAAAACAGTTTTCTGCATAATTTTTACTGAATTTTGTGGTTGGAAATAAATCCATACTGTAGAAAGGTACCTTAGATATTATTTTCAGCTGCTTATAAAAATACCAGAGGGCAAGCATGCGTAGAAAACACAATAATGTAACGGACATGGTGCACTTTGCGTTTAAAAAAAGGACATAGCGCATTTTGAATTTGAATAAATTGAAAGCAATAGTTTTCGTATCAAAATATTTATTATTATAAAGTACTACGACTAAGTAGGTAGATACAAAAGAAACGCAAGTGAACATTAAATTTGGCACCAACAATATCACCGCCGCGATTTTCTGAGGGAACATCCTCTTGGAATTTTTTCAATAGTTTTGTTCTTTTTTAATGTTTAAAATTCCAAGAAAGGTATTTCTACAAACTCTAACTGCCTGCTTTTTTATATTTAACATGTAATAGTGCACGGTTTGATTTTTTTCCTAGTGAATTATCTCTCAAACGGTGCCTTTTCGGTTTGCTTCGTAAATAATATTTAAAAATCATAATGTTCTGCTTGGTTTTATCCCTATGCGAATAGAACAACTCGTGGAAGATCTGTCATTCTTAAAGTTTTAAATTTTATCGTTCCTTTTTCCTGCTTGCAATTAGGGTATTTTAGAAGGCTCTTTGCAGAGCATCTAAAAAATTTTGGTGTAGTTATAACATGCAAAAGAATTAAAGTAACTTTTATTACATCCTTTGTTTTTCTAACATTCTTTTATGTTTTTGTTTTTGAGTAATCCTTTTTCTAATGGTTTCTGGAGCCGTTTTACAATTTTTTGTAGAACACTCTTCCATTCTTGCTGCTTATCACAAACATAATTAAAACGCCGCTAATCGTGATGCGCACACGTGGTCTACAAGTCACGTGATTCAAACTTTAGCATACTATTGGCTGCGTGTGACTTGGATAACTTTGAATTTGAACGTCGGTGATTTGGGTATATTTTGAATATGAACAAATATTTCTGTGCTGTATTTAACATTGAAATTTTAGGTTTTGGCCCTTTTGACACTAAATATGTAAGCGAGATACTACAAACAAACATTATTGTGCTTTATAAATGCTTCGTACAATAAGACTGGCGAACGTGGAGCACGCACTTAGTTTTATACTATTTGTGTGCTTCCGTTGCATTTTTCCTAGATAAGATTATAAAAAAATATATAATTTATATTACATAACAAATATTTAAAACAAGCAAAAATAAAAGAAAGACACTATTATACAGTTCATATAATTCCTCCCTGCTTAGACGGAAGCTCGGAGTTTACGGGAGTTAGCTCCTGGAAAGTTTGAGGTGTAGTGGTTGGCGTCATTGTCCTTTTTGGACATATCAGCCATGAGTTTATACTTTTCCGGAAGATGAAGAGAATAAATAGGATTGTAAATCCAATGAGAGACCATGTTAACCAGGTCGTCCAAGAGGTTGATGTTGGTTCAATTGATGCAGGGTCAATCAACTGAATATCTTTTGTTTCTTTTACTTTGGTTTTAAGGAACTCTAATTCATTTATGGTGTTATCCAACGTAACAGTTGATATTCGGGGTTTTCTTATTTCTGGTAAAAGAAATGTGGAGGTTTGTAAATTCGTAGTAGGAAGAAATAGTCTTCTTCATTAATTCGCAAAATGCATCCTTCTTGATTAGATATTAAAGAATCTTCTGAGAGAAAATGGTGGATGACGTTAGAACATTGTTCTTCTATATGCACCGTTTTGCTTGGTAGGATAAGCCGGAAGGCAACATGGTAATGATATCCTTAGGGTTTTTCAAACAGTAAAAGGTACAATTCGATTCGTCATGATCAATCATCATTTTTGGAATACATGATGGTGTTTTTTCATATATCATTTCTTTAAGTTGGTAGTATTTGTCAACTTTTGGGGTTTTTTCTTCCAGCCAGGAGTAAACACTAGCAGAAGTACCAAGTGCCAAGTAACTGTTGGGGGGAATGATGGATATGTTTGAGGATGACACAAATACTTGGAATAGGTTATATTCATTATGGTAGATTGGAATTAAAATTTCCATATATATTACTGAGCTTGATACATAATGTTTCATATGAAATAAAGAAAATATTGAGTTTTGATCTAAAGAAGGTAATTCCGCAGGATCATATAAACTGTATAGAATTTTAAAAATTTCGGTAATAGTTGTAGTTGAAATTACATCGGAATGTATAATACTCATATGACTAAATAATAAACCATCCTCAATTTAGTCTAGAATATATCTAAAGTGATTAAACAATCGTTAATTAAGGTTTGAGTTTCAAACAAATCGTTTGCGGTTTTCCAAAAGTTGTTAATCTTTTTCATAGCATTTTGTATTTCACTTGTAAATAATTCCAGAACGGAAAGCTTCGTGTTTAACTCATCATTTATATTTCTGATTACGAAATACAATTTAACAGTAACATATAGGATTTGATAGTATTTGCTACACATACCTCAGGTTTATCTTTAAAAATAGGGAAAACCAGCAATGGTTGATATTTGTTTATTCCTGAGGTTTTTATTTTGTCTGTTATTCTGATAGTAACAGAATCTGGTAATATATTTATGTTTGGAACGGTAATCTGAGAGAAAGTCTGCATTCTGTGCCCTGTTGTTAGCGCTAGAAGGGTTACTAATTTTAAGGAAATTTAATATAAAGAGAGGTTTTCTTATGGGAAGAGTTTCTCTAAATATTTCAAAACAGCATGAGGATCCCATGTAGCTTGATACTTTGGAGCACTAGGTCTCTTATTATATATATCTTTTAAATACCTTTTAAGCCAGGTGTTGTCACTTTCTGGAATCTTGAATATAAAACCTAATGTTGATTTATATGCATTAATTGTTGAATAGGATGACCCTGATTCGAAAATATTATTTAAGAATATCATTAGATTGATCAAGTTATATTTGTACGGATCTACCTTCAGCAAAATACAAAATTCCCACCATTTCTTCCAGTATGACGTATATCGTGAAAATGTTTTTTCCCCAATAGAATTCAGTATATGTTCTATTCCCGTTTCTGGTACGCTATTGTAGAGCAGAGCTTGCCTGACACACTGCCTGCCACCAGGGAAAGCGATCTCCACAAAGGATGCTGACCTCTAAATGGGGAAAAAAGTAACTGTGAGTTTGGTTTAAAGGCAAGTGGTTTTTTAGTTAAAATTTTTTATAAATATCGGATACCACGGCTGTGACGGTCAATGGGGTACAACTAGGATGCCCTCAGCTTCTTCTTGTATAATTTTTTGTAATGTTTTTGCTATTATTGCAAACGGAGGGAAGGCGTAAAAATATATACTTTCCCAACTTATTGTAAACGCATCAACTGCTAGAGAGTCTGGGTCTTTATGCCAGGAGACATAGTGTTTACATTTTGTGTTTAGTTGTGTAGCAAAAAGATCAATTCGTGGTTGCCCGAAGCGTTTACAAATTTGGTGAAAATATATATCGTTTAACTCGTATTCTGTACTAATGGATTCAGATCTAGATTCCGGATCTGCTATGGTGTTACTTTTAGTATTCATGTAGGATGCATATATAAAATTGTTTCTTTCTTGACACCATTCCCAGATATTAAATGCTATTTTATTAAGTGATTTAAATGTTGTTCCTCCCATTTTGTTAATGTATGCAATTGCCGTGGTATTATCCATTTTTAAGAGAATTTGACAATTTGTTAAATTTTTTGCAAAAGATTTTAAACCATTAGATGCAGCTAACAGTTCTAAGTGATGTATATTCGTTAGACTTTCATCTTTATTCCAGAACCCATGAATTTTTTCCCCATTAGCGAAAGCACCCCAACCTGACAAACTGGCGTCAGAGAATATTTCAAATTATTTAGCTGGATTTCTCGATATATTTCTATAACCTGACTTTATGTTATTAACCCACCAATCAAATTTACTCCGTAATGTATTAGGAATTTCCATTGCAGCGTCAAAATTATAGTTACTTTTTCTTAATTCGTGTGATTTTAACATTTCAAAATCTTTTGTGTAAAGCCAACTATAGTCAATTGCCGGGCACGCGGCAGTTAATTGGCCAATGTATTTTGCAAAGTCTCGAATTCTGCACTGATTTTTTAACGACATTTTATGGTGTTTTTTAAGATTGATGCAATTTTTTCGTTTGGTAAGGTCATTATCATTTTTTCTGAATCAAATAAAAAACCCAAAAATTTACTTTTTTTTAGAAGGAACCGTAATACTTTTTTCTGTGTTGATAAGAAAAACCCAGTTTTAATAATTCGCTTTCTACGATTTTTGTGTGACGCACGCTTTCTATTAATGATTTGGCTATTATTAAAATGTCGTCTAAATATGCGATTAATATTATGCCTTGTGTACGAAGCATTTTTAACATTGGTTTCAATAATTTTGTAAAAACTAAGGGAGCGGAAGAGAGGCCAAACGGTAAGCAGTTGAACTGCCATACTTTATTATCGAATAAAAATTTTAAATATTTCTTATGTCTTTCATGAATAGGAAGCAAATAGTAAGCATCTTTTAAGTCAAAAGATGTGAAAAAACAATTGGGATACATCAATTTTATGACTGTTCTGTAATCCTCCATTTTAAAGTGAGGAGATGATATGTATTTGTTTAATCGTTTAAGGTTCAAAATAAATCTGTAAGTGCCATTACTTTTAGGGGTTACAAAATAAGATGAGTAAAAATCATGTTTCGTTCTTTTAGATAGTTCCACTACTCCTAAATTACTCAGTTTCAGTAAACACTCTTTTATTAAGGTATATTCTTTTGAATTATGTTTTTTGATATGAAAGTAATTTTGACGGGGCTTCCTAGTGAAAGGTATCTTGTAACCAGAAACCCAATTCAAAAGTTGATTATTACAAAATAACTTTTCCCAACTTTTTAGAAAATACTTAAGTCTACCGGCGACAAGAGAGTTGTTTACCTCTATTGTCTGCGTCGTTGATGTTGTCTGCTGTACTTCTGAGAGTTCATAGGTGTTGGGACACTGCGATGGTGGGCTGCTCTGTCCTGGTAATGGCGAGATCTCGTCTTGGTTTGTCCTCCCCCCGGTTTGAAACGAATTTTGGAAGCTTGACGCTTGTAGTTTAAAGACGATGTAGATGGATGATTAATTTTCTTCTTTTTTAAAATATCTCCTGAAATTTTCCTCATTGCCTGACTTGTTTTTATTCTCTCCGACAAACTTTCGCCATATAAAAATCCCTTGAATGGTGCCTCTTGTAACCATTTTTTAAGCTTGGATTGATAATGGAAGCTAGTAAATATCTTCTATGCAATGAGAGGGAGTGGTGAACGTCTGTGAGAATTTTTCCCACGTCTACCATTACGGTTATACGGTTACTAATGGGTTATTTTTATCCCCTTGTGTTATCATCTGATTGAGAGGGTTACCAACTGCTGATATAGTGCATGCAATATAGTTTTGTAGTATAACTATAAAATTGTCTTGTCTGGATACATCGTCTGATAATCCAGAAGCTATTTCACCATTTATTTTTAGACCATATAAAAACGGACAGTTTTTACATATTGGGTATTTTTCTATTAGTTCGGTTCTATTTTCTTTATCCAAGCCTTTTTTAAGGACAACATCCCATCTGGTCACAATTTCTTCATTAAGTTCAGGTCCTTCCTTATTGGGACTATTAGGAATAGCTCCTAGTAAGGCTTTGATATCATCATGGATATTCGAATCAGGAGCCTCGACTGTATGGTTAAGTTGTACTGGAACTTCATTAGATCCTGAAGAAGCAGATGAAACTGATGTTTCCGATGTTGATTCGTCTTCAGAATCTTTAAAAGATTAATATTTGATTTACTATAATTTATTATTTTTATTTATTTATTTGTATGCATTTATGCATATTTCACCCATATTAGAAAAAACCAAACCGATATGTATAAAAAAAAAAGTCGCATTTAGATGATAATTGTGTATTACCATAATTTCGTCCACCTTGTATATAGCAATCTTTGCCTAAAATATAGGTTATTTCTTTGCTAGCATTTTTGTGATTAATCGGACTTTTTTATTGACGCCGGCGATAAGCGCGGGTCTTATTTGTTGTTGATATAGCAACATACGTTAACCTTGTGAAAAAAGGTTTGTTTTAAGGTAAAAATTATTCACAGTCGTAGGACTGTTAAAATAATTATCTATATCAAAAGTATTATACGGGTGATGACAGGTGAACCTTTAGTTTTAGTGAAAAACATGTGTAGAAAAGGTCAGTTACAGTCGTAGGACTGTCTAAATATTTCCTTCAAAATTATCATACGTGTGATGATAAGTGAACTTTTACCTTTGTGGAAAAAACGTGGGTTTTTCATGGTAAAAGTCGATCAGTCGTGGGACTGAATGAAGCCAGAATGACATTATGAAAATAAAAATATCTTTTACAGCATAATTGAACTCCTCTTTAAAAATTCAAATAATTTGTTTACTACTTACTTGAAGATGAAGATGAATATGCTTCTTTGATCTGTTTCTTTAATTTTCTTTCCACTTGTAACCGTTTTCTCTTTCTATCACCGGCCATTTTTATTTTCCTTGAGCATCACTTTACACTTGTTGCTTCAACCGCACAAAGAAATGAAGTAATTCACAATCGCCTATCTCCCATAGCGGAAGTATGTATGTACGCAGGGAACCAAAAAATTCTTTACTTTAAACTTGTGGCTTCAACTCCAAAGAAGTGGAAACTACATGTGTTATGTAATCATAGAGGAGGAGATTGTGAAATATAATTCTGAATAGATATTCCCGATAGAACTAAAAATACCGCGTTTTACAGTGGCAGAAGAAATGATTTCGAATTTTTGTTTAATACGTTCTGTGAGATGATGTAGCCGAGTGTGCCAGAATTATTTTTCTTTAGTTGTATTTTCAGAGGATAGAAGAAGTCTATTTACATGTTCTCCTATTTCCGTTAAGTTAAGGATGTGTGCAAAAGAATGGTAAAAGGATATAATTTTAAGGGGACCTAAATTTACAGGGAGGATAGAGTTACTCAGTCTCTCTATTTTTATTGTCATAGTCATGTTCTTCGTCAATATCGTCATCACCGTTATCATTGTCAGAAATGGAAGCAGGTTCTTCATTATTCTGTAACAAAGGAGAACCTTTAGTCTGTGTTTTCTTTTTAACTTTGCGTTTGTGGTATTTTCATTTCTTGGTCTTTACAGTTTTATCTAAATCTTGTAGGACTTTAACTTTTTCAAAATGATTTTGAATTTTACGAGACCAGGGTTTTTTTGTTTTTAAATAAATGTCATCATTAGGGTGTAGGATTTCAGATTCGTCACGATTTTGATTTAACTTTTCATTGCGCGTCTGTTTACCTTGATTCAATTTAGTTTTTATTTGTTCATTAAGTTTTTACGATAATTTCCGAGTATTCTCATAAAGTCTTGGGTAGTTTCAACTTCATTAAGAATGGCTGAAGTATCGTTATAGATGGATTGGAATAGTATCGAAAAAGGAGTTTGCTGAGTAGTAGAATGGATAGAATTATTATAAGAAGTTATTGCCAACCTCATCAAGTAGTCTAGAGGCTTATGTGGGTCGTCCATTTTTAATATACGGATTGATTCTAGCAATGTCGAGCGGAACCTTTCTACCGGGCTATTACTTTGGGAATTTTGTGTTGAGGTTACATGAATTTTTATATTATGTAATTAACAGAATTGTTTAAAAAGAGTATTAACAAATTCTTTTTCAGGGTCATGAATTATATATCTAGGGGTTCCAAAGAAAGGCGTAAAAGTAATGAGTCCTTGAATAGTATCCAGAGCATTTTTAGATTCAATTTTTAAAATGGGTCCAGTAGGGTTAGAAAATGTTTTTATCGATAAAGAAAATATCTATGTGAAGAGTTTCGAGTGATTTGGATGGAGTTGGGGTATTTTGAATTTTGACTTTTTGTGGATTTCTGTCGTATTTAGCTAAGTTACACGGTTCACGTTTAGTTATGTAATCATGAACATGAGTTGATAAATTCGGCCAATAAAATGTTTTAGCAAGTCGTTTGACAGTTTCAATAATTCCTCTGTGTGTGGTTTTTGTTTCATGAAAGAATTTAATTTGGTCCATTTGTTCGACTTTTGAAATTAGAATTATCTTTCAACAATGTGTTAGAAATAATTATCTTAGTTTCAGGGACAAAATTATTAGCCAATGCTCTCAATACTTTTTCTTTAATTTGGTCTGAATGAAAATAAAGACAAGTTGTTTAATTTATTTTTAGATATCTTTTTATTATGTTAGTAAGTTCATCGTCAGATATAGAAGTATGACAAACTAGGGTGGTCCTTATTTTATCAGGTAATGGTTTCGATATATGAATTCCAAAACGACTAGGCATATTTTGAGTTTCGTGTATAAATAGTTGTCTTTTGTACCTCTTAATACTTTTTTCTGTAATTGGTGCTGAACAGATTGGATTTTCTTAGGCAGTATGTTGGGTCTGAGTATCAGAGAGGTTATCCAAACGATGTAAAAGTCTTCTTGGTTCTTCGAGAATTTCAGTACCTTCAGGTATATGTAAGGTACTGGCTACTTCTTCATTAAGGGAATCGATAAGTTGATTTATATTTTCGTCAGGAGGGTTATTAAGGATAGAGTCTAGGTCGTCAATTTCGTTGGCATTAAGTTCATCTATTTGCAAGGTTTTATTTTCAGATGGTTGGATAATAGGTTTAACAGGATCGTAGTTATCTAAGGATGTCACTCGTATAGGATAATCGAAATATTCAGTAGATGGTTCGTTAGTGTAGTTATGTATTTCTACATAGGCTAATCCGTTTTCTGCGTATGATATTGATTCAGGTATGATCATATGATGACTCTCGATTTTAGTAATTAAAATTTCACCATTCTCTACTGAAACTGGAATTTGGAATTTGTCTTCCGAAAATTTCAGAGGCATTGACAGTAACTCTCTTGGAAGTTTCTAGTGGGTTTCGAACATATAAAGGAATTGAGATATTCTCATTAAAAACCGTCGCATTTTTGTAGTCAAAAAGTAATCCAAACTGGGTTATTATATCTAAGCCTATTAGCCCGTCATAAAAATTGTGAAGGTCATTTAATAAAATATCAATATCATCGTTACTGTGCAATTCATTAAAAGCGGGAATAGATGCACAGAATTTTGTTTTCTTTTGGCCCATGCATGTTTTTAAAACATTGGATGATTGGCAGATACATTCAGGGTAATATTTTTCAATGATGTCTGGGAGAATCATGGTTTTAGAAGAGAGATCTATGAGCAATTTCAAAGGTGGATTTTCAATTTTGATATACGATAGGGGTGAAGCTATAATGGAAATATTTTCAAAAATAATTTTCCTAGGTTTTGGTTCGAGGCTATTTTCTGAAAATTTTCGAGTTCAGTATCAGGCATAGATGGTTGAAAGTCTTCGGGTTGTTCTGGATAATCAGGTTCTACTGAGTAATTTGGATATTCACATTCTTGGAAATCATAGTCTTCGGTTTGTAATTCGTATTCATGACAATGATGTGGATAATTACGAGGGACATTCTGAAATTTGGTTAGTGTGGTTTGGTATCCATTGGTTCGGGTTCAAACTGTTTTCTATTATTTGAGTAAGTATTTGTAGAACGGGGTTGTTGATTTATAGTCTGTCTGGGGGGTAAGAAGGGTTTAGGTTGGTTATAAGGAAGCCTTATTGGTGGTTGAGTTTGTCTTGGAGCAGGATGAGATGATGGGAATTGTCTTGGTAGAAAGTTAGGTTGCTGATTTGGATAATATTGAGGTTTATAATTATAGCTCGGTTTAGGAGGTAGATTTTGTCTAATAGGTAGTGTAGGTGGTCTTTGTGGTTGAGTTTGGGGTAGACGACGATTCATGTTTTTATATTCGAAATAAGTTTCAAGTTCAAGTCTAGCCTGAACCACTGATTCTTTGTCATTTAAATAAAGTCTAGATAATGTAATAGTTTCGAAATTTTGTGGAAGATTACTTTTTAATTTATTTAAAAGCAAAGGAATACAAACTAGCTGAAGAGAAGTTCTTTCTTGCGGCTCTGTATATAATAATTGTATTTTCTAGACAATTTTTGAACGCATGCACAGAATCTTATTACAAAAGTTACGTAAGGGTTCGCGAATATCACGTTGTAATAGACAAATTTCGTTCTGCCATGTTTGAAGTGATTTATGATCACTATAATTTTGAATTAAAAGATTCCTAATTTCTCACCTAAAATAAGCGTTTTTGCTTGTTCTTTCAATTTACTTTTGGTTATATGTGTAACCGAACGTGATTGTATATCAGTTGGATGCGGTAAATCTAAAGAGGTTATAAATGTTTCCAAGGATTCTAAAAATTAAGTTAATTCAATTTCTGAACCATCAAATGGTTATATTGTGGAACATAAAAAATTTAATTTTTGTGGATCTAGTTATTTTCTTTGTGAAGCAGCTGGGTTCGCGCTTACGTTTGATTGCGGGTTTGACATTCTATTATTTTCACGTTTCTTTATGCAGATAAGTTAAGTAGGTTGTAAACGACTCAGCTAAACACGGCTCACTATCAGTTTCCGGTAGACTATGCATCCTTGCAAGTCCAGTGAGAACTCGATATGGCACAACAGATACGCGACTTATGCGTATGTCGAGATCAACAAATTTTCAAGGTAAATTTGATTATCTCCTTTAATAAACTTTCTTATTGTTAAAATAATTCTAATTCTAACCTACCACTGTCAATGTGCGTTTGAAAAGGATAGGGAATCAAGTACTAGCACTTTGGTACTCACCAGGTTCCAGGAAATTTCCCTAAGAATGCAGCAGAGATAGATTTGGTGATAATCCAAAATACAAGCGACGGGACGGACCTACTCAATTCAGCCCTTCACTATGCGATTTGCACACGAACGAGCCTACTCAATTCAGCCCTTTTACTATTTTCCCGGCGCGGTTATATTCCTCTGTAGTTCTGCCTTCCTTTTAGGTCAAAATTATCAACGTAAAGTTCGAGGATTCAGCATCTCTGACCAGAAGATCTCCTACCTTCACTTTGATTCACAATTGAAGGAGTTAGATGATATCCTACCGACTGCGCCAATTTTAGGTTTTGGCCCTTTGACACTAAATAAGTAAGCGAGATACTACAAACAAACTTTATTATGCGTTATAAATGCTTCGTACAATAAGACTGGCGAACGTAGAGCGTAGTTTTATACTATTTGTGTGCTTCCGTTGCATTTTTCCTAGATAAGATTATAAAAAAATATATAACTTATATTACATAATAAATATTTAAAAGCAAAAATAAAAAAAGACTTCTTTACATTTTGTAACTTGGCGCACTTTGCATCTAGACGCCTCATATTTAAATTATCATTCTTATTATTAATTATATTATTGAATTAATTTCATCGTCCGCAATCGATATTCCATTTTATCATAATCCGAAAATTTAGACTTTAGACTAATATTATATTTATATAATATTGTATTTGTCATATATTTTAAAAAGTATACTTTAGTTTTTTAAAATTCAGCTGTTACCATATGGTAACGCTAGACCTTATAAAGGTACATAGTGAGTGTGGAAGTGTGTAGCAGAAAATGTGTAAATTATATTCATCAGAAATCGAAACAAAATATGTCGACACATTAGGCTCGGAAATAAAACAAAATGTAAGAATAAGGTGTACAAATAAATTTATTTATGAAAAATCAGGTTACAGTCAACACAAAGACCCATACCACATTTATTGCATATCGTGCGTCCGCTTGAACAGCAACCTTCTCCAGCATATCGTCGTCTTTTGTTATCCGGTATGCGAACTAGAAGGTGGTCTTTTCCATCGTATCGTACATCATCGGCGACTCTATTCAATATAACGCTACTTTTTGAAATTGCTGGTCTACCAGGTCCTTTGGAAGGTACCCCATAACGCAAGAAATGGGACGTAACAATTTCTCGCCTAAAATCTGGTAGACACATTGTGCCCCCAGCCTTTTTGTGTATTATCCATGCATTTTCAATGGACACATCAATAAGCCAACTGAAAATACACCATCACCACTTTTTGCCCCGTATAGAAATTCTATAGCGGGATATGTTTTGGTCCATGAGATCCGTTCCACCCATACCATTATTGTACTGGCGAATAAGATTTGATCTTGTGACATTTGTGTATTTTTTCTCAACTTGCGAATGCCTTTTAACCTGTCCAAGTGGAGATACACCATAGGAGGTAGATGCCACGGTCACAAAATTGTTATCTAGCCAATTTACAAAAATTATGCCGCTATTTCTATCAACAACAGACTTGAAATCTCCCTTACTATTACATTTTGCAAATATTTTTTTCTCAGGAAGTGGGCATTTTTTTGGTATTCTGTTGGCTCTCACTGTTCCTGTTTCCCCATACCCATTTTCCTTCAAATGAACTAACAAATTTATGTTTGTAAACAAATTGTCCATATAAAATTGATAAGACAGTTTCTGTTTTTCATCTGGCAGTTCCCTAAGCATGCGGACAAATGGCGAAGCAGTTTTACCAAAATGTAAGTCGTCTTCCTCCACTGAATTTGGCCCCTTACCTTGGTATAACTCAAAATGAACAAGGTATCCCGATGTCGTATTGGGAGACCAGATTTTGAAGTCAAAACGAATGGGCTTTCCACGGATGAATTGTTTGCATCCGTGATGCCCATAGTACCTAATCATAGACTCATTATAGTCTAAATTGGGTTCTGGAACGAAATGATTTAAAAATTTACTTTTTACTTTATCCATTCCACAATTTGTCATTATTATTCGGGTTATGATTATTCGCAAAGTGTATAAATTGCAAAATCTGGAAAATCTGCTCCTCCTCATTGAGTCAGTTATCATTTTATTTTGCATATCACTTTTAGAATCCCAGTAAAATCGTCTGCCCGGTTGTTTGTTGTACCCACTTAGAATGAGAATGGCAAATGCACATTTTAATTCTTCCAGCGTGATTTTGGGATCGGGACAGTTTTTAAATACTGCATAATTAGAAGATTCCTGGATAATGAGAGTTGTAATTTCGTCATCGAAGAAAAGTTCAAATAATTCTGCTGGAGTCAAATTCGCATATTTTGAAAAATCTGCAGTTGGAAAATCGTGAGGAAAATTACTTTCGATATCACCTTCTACCCATAAGTAACTTCTATCTTTCCTCTTTCCTTTTTTCACCTTGGTCATCTTTTCAGGTTGAATATTTTCTTCTCCATTTTCTACATATTCTGTAGCTATTTCAACATCCTCTTCATCTAAACCACGAATTCTTTTATTGTTTAGTAAAACTAATTCAGCCGGTGCTGCTAATTGTCGACCAGGCAAGTGATTGATATCACAATCATCATGTTCACCGCCAGATTCTTCGTCCGTGAGGACGTTACTTGCTGGTGGTTCAATGTATATAGCTTCGGCACCCAAATCTTCTTCATACGCCATTTTCAAAGCTTCCTCTAAGGTGAAACCACTTCTATAATAAATTTAAAAATATGCCAATATACTACTAAAATGGCAGCAAAATAGCCTAGCGTGACCATATGGTAACGAAAAAATATATACCAAAGGCCTAGCGTTACCATATGGTAAGTTTAAGACTAATATATTACTCTAAATATCGCAAAAAACTGTTAAATGATCTTTATATTAGGATTTATAAATGTTTTCGTCGACTCAAATTCCATACTTAATAATTCCAAATTTGTGGATACGCATTTAAATTATGTAGCCAGCCAATTTAGGATGGTGGCTTCCAGTGATGAGGTGAACTCATATCCCCCTCCGGTTTTCTAATAAATTTCAATTTTTTCAGTTTATCATGCATTTCGCTCCAAAAAGAAATATGACCCGAGTCTTTTGTAACTACACATTTAAACGGTTTATCATCTGGTCCTTTTCTAGCGGATGCATTTAGGCTATCAAGAAGCTGATCGATATCTTTTGCAAATGTTGGAGTTGCTAAAGCTCTTGATGGTAAAATTGCTGAAATGTTAAAATAAATATATAATTATTAATGTTAATTAAAATATAGATAATCTATAACCTATATAAATTATTAACAAAAAGTGATACACACATATCTTAATCGTATAAAATAATTGTAAATTAAATTTTCAAGAAGATTTACTTACCTTGTTTGACAAGATTATAAATATATACAGCCATCGAACGACTTAATGTTTGTTCTGCTACTTTCATAGCATTTTATCTCAGTGGCTGTAGATAACTATCTTTTATTTTATATAGGCAAACTAGAGGATTTATTTGTCCTCCTCATATGCCTTCTCTATATCAGACCACCTAGCCTGAAGATTCTGTACATTTCCATCGACAGCTATTGTAGGAATGAGAATATCATATTTACGAAATAAATTTCGGAAACATTTTAATAAATATGGAACATCAAATAAGGTATAAATTTGTTTTCCTTTAAATGTAAAATAGGGATTTGAAATATCAGACCTCATGTTTTTTAGGTTTTTACATTCGCAGTGCCGATGTCACAAATTGTTATAACAGGAATATTTGCCTTCCTCATTGCCATAGTACATCTTTCAAAGCAACTTCTATTTCAGACGAAGTCATTCTACCGTGACTGAAATAATAAGCAACAGGTTGCTTCCACGATTTAGTTAGCAATACCTTGTGCAAAGAAGACTAAAGCATAATTGGCAAGTTTATTAGTTTGGTAATGACCATAATCCATTTTATCATTTAAAGTCCATCGTCTGCCATGAGATAATCTCCCCGTATCTGCGCAATCATAAAATTGGCTGCAATTGGAGACATACGTGAAACATACAGTTTATACATAGTTTGTGAATTTAAAAAAATATTAATATTTGATGTAGCTGATTACATTTTATAAAATCTTAAACTGATTACATTTTATAGTTTGTTATTCAATGTTCTTCCTTCTTATTCATTGGTGAGGATAGAGCCAGTAATACAGACAATAAATATTGAAAAAGCTGTAAACGTTTACACTTCTCCCATCTACAAATGTTTTAAAAAATATTTAATATTTAAATTTATTTTATTTTTGTGTACCTATACAATTTTCAGTGCTATCAAACAGAATTTATTTTTGCCCGAAAAATGTGACCACAGTTTTCATTGAAATATAACTTTTCTCTTCTATATTTTTGCAAATTCAACAAAATCTCCATTTATCAGGTACAACAGCAACAAATAAAATGAAGATAAAAACTGCCTATTTGAATCAAAATAGTTAAAAAAAATTTAAATAGGTTTTACTACTCCCAATGAATAACTCTGGTAAGCAATGTGAAATATAAAGCAAACATTCCTCTCAACAGGAGTAAAAATGATGAAGAGTAAATTTACAGGGCCGTAGCCAGGTAGGATCCAGGGAGGACCCAGAAGGGCTAAGCTCCCCTTGAAAGAAAGTATATTTGGAATATAAAAAATCCGATTAACTCATGTTCAAAAAAAGACATGTCTGCACCAAAAACATTGGAATTGGTTATGTACCATTAAATAAGTCTTTTATTTTAACACCTCTTTGTTTGCACTTTCTCTTTAATTTTCTCAAATATATATCCTTCCGTTTTATGATGGAAACCAATTTCTTTTCTTGACATGACATCCTATGCATGTTTTCAATTCTTTGTTCGAATAAGGCACATGAGAGGCAAATGTTGAAGGTACAAAGATACTAGATTGCCCAGTGCCTGCAGAAGTAGAGGGTAACTCCTGATGAAAAATACAAATCTTATGACATGATATACATAAAATATTATATTTTGTATTTAATTTAATATGGCAACTTTTAAAACAATGATGTATTTTGGGTGGCATAATAGCAGGAAATTATTTTAAATTTATATTCATAATTTCCGCAAAGTAGACCAGAGAGATTTTTGTTAAGAGTTTAAATTTAGCAGTTTGGTGTGTTGGAAAGAATTCTGATTTCTAATTGGATACATGAAATCCGTCTTACCAAACTGTTGAATTCAAAACAGGCTCTATTAATAAATACTTAAACTTTTGAACTCATAAAATGTAGTTATCTGATGTACTGGCAATGAAACTATTTTAGAGGTACTAGGTTTTTGACAAATGTCTGTAGAAGTAGAGGACAATTCCTGACATACTTATGTAGGTATACAAGATACTTTTTCCTTTTAAGGAATATCCTTTAATTATTATATTATCCAAACACTTTTCTTCTGCTTTACTGATAGATTTTTAAATAGTTTAGTTTAGCTAGTATAAACTTACTTATAACAACTGTACAGACGTGACAGTGCTTTCGAAAAGTAACGAATAAATTCATTATTTTTTAAATTGAGAAGTTTTCGAAAAAATCCCCTGGCATGTCGATTTTGTTTTTAAAAATGGCACTTTTTTTAAATAGCAACCCCCAATTTTGACCATGACATTTGAAAGAGCGTGTCATTCTACAATCTACATATATACATCATGTAAAATTATGGTAAACATTTAAAAATATAATTTTAACTATAAATTATTATTGAAGACTTATAACATGTAGTCGCTAAGAAGGTAAATTCAAAGGTATAATAAAATGAGATTATTTCAGACATCTGTGGGCTTCTTTAAGAATGAATATGACATTTATAGCGAGTGTACTAATTTAGACCAGTTTGTATAGTTACATATTTAGTTGAATTTATGTTTTATTTTGCTTCTTTTTTATCTATTTGTACAATACAAGTAGATATTTGTAATAAGTACTCTTCTAAACTATGTATCAACCTCTTTATTTGTTTATAGAGCATAACTAACATTCGACCTCTGCTCTTTATAATGGTTATACTGATTACATTTAAAACATCTGAAAACCTCAACTGCATCATAAATAGTACAATTGTCAAAACCCAATAACAAATTACTATTGTAAAATACATTGGCATAGGTATTTTATTATTTTTCCTAAGAGGTGTAATTTTAGTTAATTCACATATAATGCATTAGATAATAAATCGGGAAATTCACTCAGCATATGACATTAGCTGGAGAGTCAATTGGCAAACATTTCAAATTTTCTCTATAGGCAAAACTTTTTTAATTAGATGGGAACATATTCTTCTACAAAAGGTGGATTATCAGAATCCATTGTAGTTTAAATATTTGATTACAAATTAATGGCAATTTTACTGGTAGTCGTGATAAAATAATGAACATATTTTTTTAATCAACGATTTAATTATTTTTTGGATGCATATACATTTTATAATAACAACAAATATAACATTTTAAACTATAAAGTTCCCCGGTATATTTTACATCATAGACAAAACCTAATTAGACGCGTCAATTGACTACTAGAAAAGATAAAACAGCTTTACAGCGCCCACGGTGGCGGTACGACAGAAACTTTAAATGGCATTATCTTTATTAGGGGATTCCTTTAGTAGGCAGTACCTTTAGTGGGCGGTATTTTCAAATTTGTATATACAGGCCGTTTTTGAAATACGGAATATTGTATGGCAAAAAATAAGTTGTTTGTTATATGAACATAGAGTCTAGAGTACGTTGTTTTCTAATTGAGGGGTCCAAAGCAAGAACCAGGTATATCCATTTTTAACAATTTTACAGGAAGACAAAAAAAAGTTTTAAAAAGTTCCTGATATTCAAACGTTCCTTTTTTGTATATATATCGTTAAAGAATCCAAGAATAAAGAATCATACAAATGAAATTTTTAATTTTCTCCTCACAATTTCCCAAAAAAAAAAAATCAAAAATGGAGAAGCCTGCTTCTTGCACAGAATCGCTGTATTTTTGTAAATAAAATATTGTAAGCTTTATTTTTTGTTAAAATATGAGGTTACAAAATAAAAATAAAACAACAATTACATCAGAAACTAATGTTTCATTTTTCTTAATCTGATTCGTATTCGGAATGAGAAGTATCAGTAGGCGGAATTTCAGAAGTGATATGGTTCATTTTTATTTCATCATAAAATGGCTTATTACATAGAGGTACATAGTTGTTTACTATGGAAATGACATGCTCGAGTTTATTTGCCTTTAATAAACGTTTTTTTTTTATAGAACTTGATCGCTTTTTGGGAGACAGGGCATAATGCTTTTTTATTTTCAAGTTCGAATTTGTCAAACAGAGGAAGAGATACATTTTGGCTACATAGTACACCTGGCATTGCTTCCAAATCATACTTAAAAATTCTGTACTTAGATATAGTGAATTTTATTTTATTTCGGTCCACAGGTTTCTTAAATTGAGCAGCAAAGTTATCTTTAAAGTTTAAAAACATCTGTTGAGTTACATCCACAACATGAAATTTTTTGCTAGAAGATTTCACGATATTTTGATAATCTTTTGGGACGTATATTTTGTCATATTTACGTTTATTTTTTTCAATGAGACCAAAAGCACGATCACAAGGTAGGAAGCTGTGCCCTGGTTCTGGAAAACGTTGAACAATAAGTTTGAATCTTTGAATTTTGACTAGGATATATAAGAACTGAACCATAACGTTATTTTTGTTTTGTGAACTGTAGTTGTCACAAAATGTATAGAGGTCAATTACGTCAGCACTAATAATATTATCAAAAAAGTACAACAGCAAGCTAACTACCTCATTCTGATCTTTACCTGCAACTGTTTCATCATACATGGAAGAGTAGCTTTGATTTGTACTCCCAATATTGATACAAAAATTGTATACCCACATCTGAATCTTATAAAAAACATCTCCACTAGGAACTACAGGCAAAGGCATATTTTGTTGGAAGTCTATTGATATTACTTCTATACTTTTGTCGGCTTTAGCCATTCGAGATTTTTCATTTAGATCTTTGTAAAATGTATCAGCTCTCCGAATATGTACTTTTTTCTCACAATCAAATTTTTGTTGTAATTCTGGAGTCCCCGCAGTCTCAATTTTTTTTGTCAATTTGTCACATGTTTGACACGTATCTGATTTTGGCGCACCAAATGATAAGTTGAAATTTTCAGTGAAAAATTTACGAAAAAATTCATGCTTTACAATTGCGATTCAATTTCATTCTCAAATTCATGATCATTTTCAGAATCTTTAACAAACGCGCGAGACAATGCATCGGCAATAAAAAGCTCTTTTCCAGGTTTATATGTAAGCGTGATATCATATTTCTGTAATCTTATAAACATTCTTTGTAATCTAGAAGGACAATCATGCAATGGTTTTTTGAACATTTGTACAAGAGGTTTGTGTTCAGTTTCCATAATTATAGACCTATAAAATATGAATTGTTGAAATCGCTCACAGGCAAAAACTAGACTATACAATTCCTTTTCAATTTGCGCGTATCTTTTTTGTGTGTAACTCAAAGCTTTTGAAGCGTACATACAAGGTTTTCCATTTTGCATTAAAACAGCTCCGACACCATTTTGTGACGAAACTGAAGATATAATAATAGGAGTATTTGGATCATAAAACTGTAGCACAGGTTCTGTAACTAAAATTTGTTTTAATTTCTTTATTGCGTCATTATGTTTTTTATCCCAATACCAAGCTACATTACTTTTAAGTAATTCTCTTAATGGAGCAGTAATATTTGATAGGTTATTAATAAACTTGCCGACATACGTTATTAATCCTAAAAATGTTTGTAATTCTTTTTAGTTTTTGGCATAGGCATCTCTGTAATTGCTTTAATTTTAGAATTATCTGGACTATAACCGTCTTGTGTTATTTTATGCCCCATGTATACAATTTCATTTAATGCAAATTTACATTTACTTTTATTGAATTTTATGTTATTTCTTTTTGCAATTTCTAATACCTGTTCTAATCTATAATCGTGATCTTTTGTTTTACCCCATATAAGAATATCATCTATGTATATCTCAACTCCTTCTATATCAAATATTTCTTTAAATCGTTTATGAAAAACTTCAGGCCCACAATTTAATCCGTAAGGTAATCTTAAAAATTTATATCTCCCAAAAGGAATTGCAAATGTACATAGGTCAGAACTCTCCCTATCCAAGGCGACTTGCCAAAACCCCGACATGGCATCTAAAATAGTAAAATATTTTGCATTTGTCAATTTTGAACTTATTTCTTCAAAAGTAGGCAAGGGATAATGTTCTTTACAAATATTTAAATTTAAATCACGAGGATCTAAACAAATTCTTAACGATTCATCAGGTTTTCTAATTAATACTATAGAATTTACCCACTCAGTTGGATAATCAACTTTGCTAATAATTTTTTCTTTTAAATTTATCCACCAATGGAAAAGGTATTTTTCGAGCTGCATGAACAACTGGTGTGACATTACTTTTCAATGTAATATGAAATGGTTTTTTAAGGCATCTAATTCCTTGAAAAAGTTCCGAATATTTCTCAGATAAATTGTGACTTTCATTAATCGATTCAATTTTTTGTATCATGTTTAAAGAAGTGCAAGCTTCTAATCCTAAAATTGCAGGTGATTCGATATTTACAACAACAAATGTTAATAAATGATCAACATTTCTAAAAGTACAATTTAACTGACATTCTCCTATGACCGGAATTATTTAATTTGAATAATTAGTTAATTTGATTTTGGTGTTTTTTATAAATACTTTCTCCATTTTTAAGCTCTCGATATCTCTAAAACTTATAACATTTGTCATTGCTCCCGTATCTAACTTAAATTTAATAACCTTTTCATGATTTACTAATATTTCAACATTCCATTCCTTATTTACAGTCTCATTTCAATTAACTACACCAATAAAAATATTTTCACAAATTTCGTTACTAACAAAATGATTATCTAATTCTAAACTAACAACGTGAACATTTTTATTTCTACACATGTTTTTAAAATGATTGAATTTACCGCAAAAACTACATTGTTTACCCAAAGCTGGACATTTTCCTCTATTATGTTGGTAACCACATCGAGAACATCGCTGTTGGCTGGACTGGACAAAGTGGCGTTGGACGACGGGCTGACGGTTAAAATCCATGTTTTTCGCTCCATGTCTGCTCGAGACTGAAGCCCGATTTCTGGCGCCTCAAGTTTTTAGTTCAACGGCAAATGGACGATGTGATAGTTACTAGTGACCGTAGGTATCTTGTGAACTGTAGATTATTTATCTGTGTGACGTGATTAATCAATTGTTCAAGTGTTAATACTTTTATTTATGTGTTTTGAAATGTGACTTCTTAAATATTCTGAGGATTAGGTGGTAAGCACGATGGTAAAGTTTTAGAGACAAGGCAGGTAGGATTAATTTAAAGAAATAAAAAACAACTTTCTTAGAAGGTAAGACTAAATTTAACATAGAATAGGAATCTAATTTAAATATATATTATCGATAGGCTCGTCGATAGCTATTTATAATAATAAATTCCTCTCACGATATTGTTTTATCTCTATTTGAAACGCCATTTTCAATACGTAATGAAGTAGAGAAACGACAAATTTTGTATAGTCGGCCAACGCTTTAAAATATCCCGAATATACAAACAAATTTCCGAAAAATTGTTTGATTGTTTGCTACCAATGTATCCAAACATATTTGACATAGATAAGTTGAAAAACGAACTTTATGTACAGAGACGAACAAGTTTATAATTTAGAAGTTCAGAAAACGGTAGAAATATTATACAAGAAAGTTAAAATGATATTTTCGGAAACATACAAATTATTTTGCTTAGTTTTAACAATTCCTGCAATAAGTGTTTCAGTAGAACGAAACTTTTCGTGCCTTAAGCGCATTAAGGGTTCCCACACAAAACTACGAACTCGCATCGCATCGCAAATATCTGCGAACTCGCACGAATGCACCGCAAGAACGTCCGATCTCCTTCGCATCGCTCATTCCTGCGATATTACGTCATACTTGGTGACGCCCCTTTTAAAAGACTTTAAGTCCGCCCTGAGACAGCTTTAGAGAAAGACGTGCGGCGCCTGCGCCGCCTTCTTTGTTTATAGAATGGCGGTTTAAAATCTTCAAGCATTATTTTCTTGAAATTTTTGTTATGTAACACCATAATTTTTCATGATGTATGTTTGTAGAATGACACGCTTTTTCAAATGGCATGGTCAAAATTGTAGGTTGCTATTTAAAAAAATTGTTGATGACGTCATATCTCGAACAACGATGACGTCACAAATGTGGATTCGAGTGTGGGTCGTGTGTCAAAAAGTGCTATTTTAAAAACAAAATCGACGTGCCAGAGGATTTTTACGAAAACTTCAATTAAAAAATAATGAATTTATTTGTTACTTTTCGAAAGCACTGTATATCACTGCCATTATTTACTAGTATAATGCCGCAACACTGCGATCATTTCCGACAATTACTGTGCCACTGCTGTAACTGCTTAAAGCACTGCCGACAATACCGTCCACTGCCGTTCACTACCTATTCAATACCTTCAACTACCTAATCAATGCAAACATTGCTTACATCATTGCCTTAACTGCCGTATTCACTGTTGCTATTTTGTACACCACTGGCGATAGCGAAACCCCTCGAAAATTTTATAAAATATTACCTAGTCTTATTTACATAATCTCTATTAGAATCATCTGAATGTTTGAATAAAACTGAATTAGACACAATATCAAAAGTGTACCCCTTATTTCTATTTTATGAACAATTAATGTAGGAGATATCAACATATTTTTCATATAACGTTTTGTTTTTTTTTAATGTTATTTCTATGTAGATAATTCTGTAAACATTTTTTAATTAAATCGTGGCAATGTGAACACACTGAATCATGGTTGTTGTACAATAATTTAGTTTTAAACCTTTAGAATTATATTCTTTGAAATATACAAAGTTGTGCTCACTAAGTATATCTTTTGATTTAAAACAGGTCAAACATTGATCACCATCAGTTTGTAACTTGTTTATAATAAAACCACAAATGTATGCTATTGTTTCTGATTCAAATGAATTGATATCCTCTATGTTGAACAATTCATTTCAATCAGAAGTGATGTCTCTATTTTTCGTATAAATAAATTCGTTCCAATTTATTAATAAATTAAAATCATCGTCCTCACAATTTTTTGCATGATTCATGCATGCTAGTTTATAAATTATTTATTATAGCAGTTTTCATGCATGTAATAAATTGATACGGGTTGGGATTAGTGTTTGCCGCTTCATACTGACGAATTATGCTACAAAAATAAAAAAACAATTATTATTAATGAAGTTAATGTACTTAATTTAATATATTAATACCTAAAAAAGTTTTCCAAAGGATCTTGCTGGATATGTCTCGGCCCATATAATACTTTTAATGAAATTAAAGTGAATACGAGGCCTTTCACACATCTTGGAGTTTTTTGTCTATTTTCAGAATGTGTTTATTCCAAAATTGAATGTGGCCGCTGAAAAATTGTTACGTATCGTCAAGCAATAATAGAAAAAATGCTATATTATTACAGACGATTAAATACCTGACCTCACAATTGATTTGTCTCCTAATCCTAATGTATATAAGTGAACTACACTATATTACACTAAATAAAAATAGTCCAAATAGTTAATTAATTTCACAATATAAACACAAACCAAATAATAGAAACAACAAACATACGCTACTCACTTGACGGCCGACGCACAACGACGTAAACCACTGAACTATCTATTAGATATAGATATCACCACAGATCACGAAATCTGTAGCTGATCGCGCCCTCGCTGGCGGTACGATTAACTAATAATGTAATGCGCCAGTTTTTTGGCACAGCTTTCAATGGGCGCATTCAGCCGTGCAAGCGCTGAGTAGTGTGGCTAGGTTAGCGCTAGAACCTACAATTTCAATGAACTGCTAAAATGTCGTCTAGCGAAACCGAAGGAGAGAAGTGGGGTTACATTTACATTATTTTTTTATTACACAAGTCTGTACTGTACACAAAGTGAAATTTAATATGAATAATTTTAGTGTGAATTTGTTAATGTCTGAAATTGGAGACAATGACGATATTGATAATATATTCAATGTAATTTTCCTTAATTTAATACAAAATACTGAAAACAATGAAGTATTACACTCAGTTAGAGTGAGTGAGAACTATTTAATGACTATTCACAATTATTTCAATGATGATTTTATCCAACATTTTAGGATGTCAAGGATTGTGATGCAGGTAAATACTTACTATCGTTTGCAATAATAATAACACTCATTAAAATGAATTTTGCGATTTCTTTAGAACTTCTGATGTATTTGTAATGAAATCTTCGTCACATTTTAAATATTAGTTATTAGTTGTTTCACTCGCCGATAGAGATTTATTGAAATTTCTACTTAGAACTTCCAGAAGTTCAAAAACTGTTTTAAGGGTGTCATTATTATTGCAAACGATTGTACGTTAATATGTTACTACTGAGATAATTTTTAGCAACTTATAGAGAAAATTGGTCATCTGAACCCATCTCAGAATAATATAGAAAAATAAATATTATTTACTGTATGGATGCTGGCCAAACCTGAAATCCTATAAAGCCTGTTGTGATAGATTTGATGTCTCGAGGTAGTGGTCACCTCTTTTTTGATTAGATGTGTTCTCTTATCAATGAATTAATGTAAGAAGAAGTGGCCTTCACAACAAGAAATAATACAAATTCCTATAAAGGCACCTTTTGACAACTCAGTGGTACCTATATTCTAATCGAAAATGTTACCATACGTTTATTTTACAAGGTGTATGATATAATAAAACGTTATTTATAGACATTGTTATTGGCATGCCAGGCAGAATGCATGATGCACGAGTATGCCACCTTTAATTAATGCGCAGCACACCTATTGGGTGATAGTGCTTATCCACTTATGAATAATCTATTAATGGCATTTCGTGATAATGGACCCCTGATGCCAATACACTCATTTTAATGAAGTATTAAGGCACGGTCTATTTACTGCGCAGTTGGCAAGCGGACTAAGCGTTGCGTCGCGTTCCTACGTGCGCTGGCAGACTCCGCATATGTGGTGGTCTATTCAGAATGTGTATTGCGCAATGCAATTGAATTTATTATTTGATAACTACATTTATTAGTTTTGTCTGGAGTGTGGTTGGATGTAGCTGTGTGCTATGGAGAAGAGAAAAAGATTGATATGTTTGCTACTAGAAGAAGAGGAAGAAGATGATGATTTCGTATTACTATCAACATTAGATGACAGAGGTGACATTAGTAGTCTATTTAAAAAGAGGAGAACTGAAGGAACCTTCAAAGTTTTAATTAAAAACCATTTGAAAGACAACGAACAAGAGTTTAAGGAATATTTTAGATTGAGCAATATGCAATTTTACGAAGTTTTGAATATTATAGCGCCCCTAATAGAAAAGCAGTCAAATAGCTTTGTGCAACAACCAATAAGTGCATATGAAAAACTAGCTTTGACTCTTAGGTAAGAGAACAATATTTTTCAATTATGTAGTATTTATTCAAAAAATGTGGTTACATGTTAAATATCAAGAAGGAAATTAACAGTATGTGGGCTCTGTAAACTTGTCTCATTAGATGTGGCATCGAAACTGGACTGACTTGGCTCCTGGTACTGTAAATTGGTTTGTTGAAAAGAATGGTTTGGCTGCTGGTGCTGTGCAATGGAACGATATTCTAAGTCAGTGACTATTTGGCGAATTTTGGCTTTTGCCTCCACTGCTAGTCTTGGAGGAAAAGTCATTACAGTTTCAGCCATACTCTGAAAAAACGTCAATATGTGCTTCGCTCGGGGATCCGTTTCAGGCGTAGCGAAAGGTGCAGATGGAGCTAATAATAATTCCCGAAATAATTCATTTCTCTCTTTGCTTCTGTTCTCTATAACTGCAATACCACTGTCAGTATTTCTCTTCTTACTTTTCTTTGGTATTTCAGATTCTTCTAACGATCTTTTTCGATTGCTATTCTTTTCTTGTGTTTCTTCCTGTTCAGTTTCATCTGTAGCAGCTACTGTTTCTTCATGTACTGTTTCTTGATCATTTTCATGAAGTTGATCAGAGGCTGGAGGCCCGATGCCACAAACATTAGTAAAAGACCTATGCAGAAAAATTATGTAAGTTACCTCTGTACGAAAGCCACATTTTTGAAAACTTACGCCTTTTCAGTTGGAACTTTTCTTAGGAATGACATGTGATCTAAATACTCCCAGGTTGATCCCTTGCTGCTTGCAGCGGTACCAGTTGGTTTCTTTGTTGTTAGTTTAAGTTTCCTGTTGTATAAATCTCTCAATGTTCTCCATCTTGTTTTGCAGTCATGGGCTAAAATGAAACTTTATTTTATTCTCAGATATCTGGCAACAGGAGAGTCTTTTCGTTCATTACCACATCAATTTAATCGTCAAAGAAGTACTAGCAGCAATATGCAAGAAGCTGGTACCTATTTATTTACCAGTTCCCACAACAGAGAGTATGAAAGCTGTTGCTGAAGACTTTAATGAAATATGGAATTTTCCTAATTGTTGCGGAGCAATAGATGGAAAACATTGCCGTATAATATGTCACAACAATACGGGTTTGTTGTACTTCAATTATAAATCGTATTTTTCCATTGTATTGCTTGCAATAGTTGACGCTTAATATAAATTCATATGTATAGATGTAGGTTCGTATGGAAAAGAAGGCGACAGTGGCATATTCAAAAAGTCAAAGCTTTATGAGGTTTTGTCAAGCGAAGCTTATTGCATTCCAGCTGAAGCACCCTTGCCAAACAGTAACACAGTTTTGCCACATGTTATTATAGGGGATGAACCTTTTCCGCATTCAAAACATTTGTTACGTCCTTATCCAAAAGATCAAACTTCCGATAATCAGAAACGTATCTTCAATTACAGGTTCTGTAGAGTAAGAAGAACTGTAGAAAATGCATTTGGCACTTTGTGTTAAATTTTTAGAATATTCTTTACACCTATTGCTATTAAACTGGATACATATGAGTTGTTAATTATAGCGTGTTGTTGTTTGCATAATGTGCTAAGAAACTCGACTTGTGTTGGAACTGCAAGTGAAGAAGAACCTGCCACAACTGTTCCAACTGAAAATATGACGCCTTTAACTAGATCTGGAGGAAATGCGTCATTACATGCCTTTAATATGTTTAAATCCGTTGTAGTTATCCGAGATAAACGACCCTGAACATGCAACAGGCGCGTATCGATACGTTTAAATTCGTTTTCTTTATTATCGCAATCAAATACTTGAATATTACACGAGAGGAATTTAAGAACTACTTTTATAGCAGACAAGGAAGTGTCAATTGGCAACAGAAATCAATAAATCGAACAGACACAAAATAAAAATGTGAATATGAATGTTTTTCATAAATATAAAAATTATAACTTACCGCTTCTATTAATAATTTCAGCAATTTCCCGCCATATATTCTCTCGCACCTCATTATCTTTGTACGTTTTTTGAGAGGCATCATAAAGCGCAGGATGTCGAGACACGCTATCTATTAGAATTTCATTCTGCTCTTTCGAGAATTTGCAATAATTTTTCTGAGTAGTCATTAATAGTTGATTTTCATTCGAATTTAATTCAAAACCACGTGCTTCCTCACAGATCTTTGTCACAACTGCTGCGGACCAGTCGTCGAAATCGCCCCACAGCCAATAGCGACCGACGTGCGCGACGGACGATTGTGTTACGCGTGCGGAGGGCGCTATACATAGAACAGCCGCATTCAGAAACACACAAAGCAAACCATGCGGATTCCGCATTGCGTACTCCGCTTGCAGACTCCGTCGTAGATAGACCGTGCCTTTAAGTAGAGCACGAAGTAAGATAGAGCAAGCATTTGGCAAATAAATAAATTTCGTCGTTTGAAATATCATATGGCAAATGTAGAAAATGTGACCCTAATAATATCTGCCTCATGTATTCTACATAATTTTATTATAAGACGAAATACCAACTTTGATGTAGTGTATGATGATCTACAAATGCCCCGCCATTTCCAGGAAGACGAAATGCAGGATCATAACCGAAATGACGATCAACTTGCAGTTTTAAAACGAAATAGGATCATGAAAATGCTACATGCTAATACTCTTGTCTCAAATTTTCACAATATATTTTTTTAATAATAAAAAAATTACTTATCGACTCAATAGTCATTTTTTATACCCTATTTGTTAAATATACTCCATTTACTCATCAAATTGTGGTTATACAATTATTAAAATATTTAATTAATCGTTGCTCTGTTTAGATATATTATGAAGATATTTGTATACATAATATCAAAAAAATCATTGTTTGGTTTTATATTTTAGAAACAAATATATACATACCTATAAATGAAAACAATAGGTGGATAAATAAAAATAAACTTTCTTTTGATTGCCTCTAGCTAATTATAATTAACAATTCTTTTTTCTAAGGTTTTTACTGATTTTCTAAATGATTTAAAATGTCTTGAAGTACTTTATTACGATCATCTTGAACTTTCACTTGTCTTGAATACAACTCTTTTATATCTGCTAAATATTTATTTTGCATTTGCTGATTGGATAACATTTTTGTTCTAAATTCTTTCAAGTTTCGGTTATGAGCTCTTTTATTTTTATTTTCTGTAGTGTTTGTAGCAGTTTTTGATGTAGATGGCGCATTTCCTCTACTAATTGAAGCGTTGAAATATCAAAGGAGCTATGTGCCAAAAATAAAAAATGGAGTAATTTAAAAAGAAAGTGTATATTGTTATTATTTAATGATAACAAAATAAACAAATTAAAACTAAACATTTGTACGACCGCTACATTGGTTTTTAAGGTTAACTAAAAATAATAACAACATACAAAACTAACAACATAAAAAATCCAAAAAAAAAATGAGAAAGGGGCTAAGTGCGTTACTCTATATTGAGGAGTTTTTTATAGAAAAATTGATGTTCTGCTTTTTCCAAGTATATAAGTGATAATAAGTGTTTTTCTTATTCTCTGTTATTTTGTTTTCATTTGGTAAAGCAAGTAATTTAATGTTATTTAAATCAGAAGGCCTTTTACGTTTTCTTAATATATTTGTTTTCTTCCACGGTGCTACCTCACTAAAACTTTCTTTGGAAAATAGGACGCCAGGGTTATTTTTGTCTAGCTTCAGATGGACAACTTTACTGATGTTTACATTTTTCAGGTTAATAATAGTGTCTGCTGAAGATTGAGTATTGAAAAATCGTTCACACATGTCAACTACCTCAAACCGACCTGTGTGAGTACTAGAAAGAATAATATGTTTAAGTCTTCAGGCACCATTGCTTTTATTTTCCCTTTGCGTTTTTCTGTTAATGCAAAATCCCGGTCGCACTGTAAAAAACTGCTGCCGCTAACTAAAACTTTGTGTTCTATTGTTTCGAAAATTCCACAGGCTATTAGAAAAGAATAAACAAAAACTGTCATACGGTTTTTGTTCTAAGTAGCACAGTTATCACTCCAAACTATAAGATTATTTTTGTTTGTAATACCCATATTTAAGACCAGACATGAAGAAATCTCATTACCACCGTGCCCGGCAAATTTCTCATGCCAGAAGCACATATATGATTTTTTATTATGAATACATAAGCTGTAATATGATAACTGGCTTAAATAAAACATGTCCCAATGCGTTAGTGTCGGAACAAACAAAACTTGCTCCAAATCTATGGAAATGACACTTGTTCGACTGTTAGGTTCCTGGCGCTGTAAAACATCTATTTTCATAGATGTTTCAAGACGTAGATGTTTGAACTTTCATATGGTGTAGCTCCAGCTTCTATTTTGCTAAAATTCTACCTTCGTTTTTTGCCTGAATTTGGCAGTTCAACCGATCGCAAGTTTTGCACGTGTCAGTACGTGGTGGCCTAAATGAAAGATTTGGAAAATATTTAAGAAAAATGCGATGATAAAACCGATAAATTACTAAACCTTCAGGATACTGTTCTTTAAATGCTTTGTGTAAGCGAAATACATTTAGATCCGGACTTAGAAATTATTTGGTAGATTTTGCTCGCGAATAATGCGACTTATCTCGCGGAATAGAGTTTACATATTCGTGTATGTTTAAAATGTCATTATCAGTAAATTTACTAGGACACGTACGCGTTCGTTTATCGGTAAAGGTTGTATCACCTTTTTTCTTTTTATTAATAATGATATAAAGTCTTTTTCTGGTTATCTAAAAATATTCAAATATTCTTGCAAACTTCAATTACATTACCAGTACCGTCTGGCACCGTGTAGTGAATAGTAGCTTGTCTATGACTATGACCAGAGTCATCATATGCTCCGTGTCTTCGTCTATTTATTTTTCCCACATGAATAAGCCCCATCGAATAAGTTCCTTGTGTGGATAAATTTGTTATGTAAAACTTATTAAATAGTTCAAGCCTCCTTTCGAAAGATAAACTTTGGCATGCAAATTTGCATTTGCACGATATCTAAAATATGTACACAGGTGTTTTATTTAAATCCAGTACCTCTACTAATAGATTAACTTACCTCCAAGCCTGGTCTGTCTTTTGCCAAGATGGCATTGTTTTTACGAGAGGCTTTACCCGAAACTTTTAACTTTCTTTGAGCCTCCGCTACCGATCCAGTACCACTCTTTCGCCTATGCTTTTCCATTTTGAAGATATGACAGCTGTGATCTGATTTCATCATAGAGTGGCACTTAGCACCATAATACCTACTAAGGCACTTGACGATAGAGCCACCTATCGACGTAAATCTAAAGCGCAAAATAATTTTATGCCACATGGCTCCTTTCTTACATTATGCCCGAGGGCAGTAAGCCCCTTTCTATGGTAATATATCAAATCAGCAAAATTAGACACTTGGCACCTTTGATATTTCAACGTTTCAATTGCAGTGGTTTGTGAAGTATATGGTCCTGGTAAATTTTCGTCGTATGAATTAAGTGTACTACAAACATTCATTGAGATGGTATGAGGTGTATTTATTGTTGCATCATTACTAATAATATCTTCCATCAGATAGAAAAATTCTCAATTCTGTCGCCATCTTCCCGTTTGCTTGGCGTTATCTTTAATAGTTTTATAGGTGTACTCAGGTATAGGAGAAAGTGGGGTAATACGGCGCACCTAAGCGGAATCATTTATCAAATCTAAAGCGGAATCATTTATCAAATCTAAATGTTAATACAATAAGCATATGGGTTATTTTTAAAAAAATCGAATACACGGGAAAAAAATAAATTACGGAAGAGCTTCACTTCGCGATATTGTATTCGAGTAATATTGCGCAGTTTAATAAAGAAAATATGGAAAGAAATTTTAAAATAAACGCAAAAAATAGGAAAAATAAATGTTGTTACTAAAGTTATACATCGGATATTCTATTCTCCAAACTCTAAACTAAAATAAACGACGTTTTGATTCTTTTTTTGTTTTTGATAGGCGCCTAGGCTAAGTCGGCAATCATCGCATGTGTACCCTACAGCTGATTCCCAATCAGACCATTCTGAATGAACCCATATTGCACATCTTATGCAATGAAACCCAAGCTCCCTATCCTTTCCAAATTCACCACATTTCATTAGCTACAGGAGGCTCTTCGTGAAGTGCAAATTCATTGTAGTCCGAATTCTTGTCATCAGAGAAATCTACTGTGAAGGATGAATCAGAATTATCATCATATTTTCTTTTTGGTTCTTCTCTGTACCTTTATGAGGTTTTTGTTTTGTTTTCCATTTTTCCGGTTTGGCTTAGTTTCTTTTTCCAGGAGAGTAGTCTTCATTGGTGTGGAAGTCCAAATTTCGAATTGTTACTTCGTTCATGTTTTTCTTTTGGTCGCTGCCTTAACTACTTTCTTGGGAATCGGTGCAAGATCCGATATTTTGACACCTGAACATGATGGTAAATTTTCTTTGGATGTCGATGGTGTAGGTTGAATAGTTAAAGACGTTGATGAAGCCGATTTCAGAGCAATTGCAGAAGTTGAAAGTTTTGCTTTCAAAGCATCTATAGATGTTGATGCTATCTGTGGAGAAACTGGATTAAAGCTTCTCTCTCGTTCTTCTGGGTCCAAGACAAGTTCTCGAAATTCTTCAGATGCTGCGAAATTCCCTTCAGTAAACTTTTCTGGATTGAAAGGGATTATCCCTGCAGCTTTGAATCCTGAGACACCCTTTTCAATAGTTGCTTGATTGAATAAACGAGTCACGTCATATACAGTAATCTTTTCGTGCGCAGTCGAAATCATATGAGAGTCATACACAGCAAAGGGAGTTTTCTTCAGTGGTCCAAAAAACGTTAAGTCAAGGGGCTGAAGGTGGTTTGATGTATGATGAGGAATTGTAAGCAGTACGATGTGGTTCCCTCTGCAGAAATTATAAATTGGGAACGAAATGTAACTTGCATGGTTGTCCAAGATAAGTAAAAATGGGTCAGCTTCCGTAGCTTTCACATAGTTTTGAAAATGTTTTATCCACTTTAGAAATAAATCATCATTGGACCACCCATACACATGAATAAATGCAACCAATTGGGCCGTCTTTTTCTAATTGAGGAGACATCCGTTTTCTCGGATAGATTATCATTGGGGGAACGTATGTACCAGCTGCACTGACAGCGCATAAGATAGTAATCGTTTGACCTCGTTCGGCTGAAATAGCAACACCGACTTGTCTCTGTTCTTTTTTCGTATAAACTTTTCCAGAATTTTTTTTGGACAGCGGTTACACCAGATTCGGCGACATTCAAGATTCGATTGCTCTAAAATTTAAACTTGGTCATAACTTTCTCTAGGTTTTTGAAAAAAATCCCAACAGCTTCAGCATTAAATGAGGATATACGGTTCAGACTTGTACCTTCTGGTTGTCGAAGTCTCAGCTAACGATTTCTCTTGATAAAACATGACAGCCAGTCTTTGCCGGCTAGCTTAGATTCCTTGTTGAACTTATGAGGTAGATGATTAGCTTCTGCGAGTCAAATGCTATTATTCTCAATTCACGTGGAGTTACGCCATAAAACAAATTTGCCAACTTCATGACATGATTTGCTAACTCTTCTTCTTGTGATTTCGTAAAAAGAGGTTTCCTTCCCATGCGGTTAACTTCTGACTCAGGTTCTGCCAACTCTGTAGATTTTAGATGATGGTGCAGTGTTGCCGAAATTTCTTGCAGCCTCGCGTATTTTAACACCTGAGCGTATAGCAGCCAAAGCATTATTACGCTGTTCAATGGTCCAGCTGTGTCGTTGGGTATTTCTTTCATAGTTTCTGACCATCTGAAATAAAAAAATGTTGAAATCAATGTTGTAGGGCAATTCGCACACTGCGTAATATTAACCCATATAGACCTTGGTTTTGTTTTCTAACCACAATTCCGTTATTTACGTATGAAAATAAAAAGCAAACATATGGATAAATCCCCGAAATATGCTAGAAAATATTTGTACATAGGAAAGATTGATGGTTTTAAAATGTACACTTACCTCGCTTATTTTTTAACCACTGAAAATTATAACCAAAACTCGTGTATGCACACATCGATTTACTGCGGCCAACTAAATACTCTCAGCGAGCTGACACCTTTTGAGCATAGTTGCTACCAATACAGAATAACGTACGCGTTGCTAGATTTCACTTTTCGCTTTATCTATAATACAAAATATATAAATAGCAAATAGTAATTATACCTTGTTCAAGGCAGGCTTGACAGGCTGGATTTATATTTTCCTTGTTAGCAATATTGTCATATTCTATTTCAAGATCATTACAGCAACAACAATATTATTTATATTTATAGTTGGATACTTTTAACAGTCCATATGACCAAAATGATAAATTTAACAGTCGACAAAAAATTCTCTAAATAATAATTTTTGGGAATTATAAAAGTTACTATACATTATTTTGTATCATTTACTTTTAATTTTGATTTTTAAATTTATCAGTGTAAAGGTAAACGAGTAGGAGGTACCTACACTCACCCTTATATTTTTTTATCTGATTAAAAAATTTGTTTCTGATTACTTTTACTTGTATTATCTGAAAAAATACTTTCTAAGTAGGTACCCAATGAGCACACGTACATTTAAAAAACGTTGAAAAATTGTTATTTTTAACCAAAATGCAAACGATTATAAAACAACGTTTAAATAACAGATATTAAACAATTAAAAATACCGTTTATGAAAGCACACGTGACGTTTTAATAACGTTTTATACGTAAAACCAAAAATAAACTTCTTATATACTTGTACAAATGAAATGGCCATATGCTTAAACCACAAATATGGAATATTGTCCTGGGTAATACACATTTAATAAACATAAGCCCAGAAATGCATAATAAAAAAGTCTATGCATGTAAGGCAATAAAATTTTAGAGCTAGATGCAGTTTGTTACGAAATATATTGCTGGTGTTCCATAGTGTAATTGCTGCACCCTTTATCGGAAAAAATCTTTGAATTTTCGGTGATATATCGGTATATTTGTCAATTCCATATTATTATTTTTTTTATATGAACTAATCGTTCCATGCAAACTTACTAAACTTATTTTTTGTTTAAAATTTAATGTGGAATAGACAAATGCCTACAAATATAATAAAAATCCATATATTTTTTCAAAAAGTGTAATAACTTCTTATTTTTTATCCTTATCATCCTTAAATCGTCGTTTGTTATTATCTCAAATTTATTTGAGATAATAACAAAACTGTTTTATTTCAACATTCTATTGCATTTTATTAATTCTACTGTATTTCCAGACTAATACTAAGAAATTAATTTTCTTTATTTTTTATGCTTGTTTATTTTTTGATTTCTTTCACAAATTGTGTATCTTAAGAGATGATATGAACAGATGATATAAATAACTTAAAAATGCAACATTATAGTTAATTTGTTATATTATGTTATAAATATCATGCCTTACACATGTTTCGGAAAGATATGAGGAAACTTTAAGAATGGACTTCTACAGTAAAGAAAAGTTAGTTCATGTAAACATGGGAAAATTAGCTGGTTTCAAAATACAGATCATTGAAAACATTTTTTATATTATTTTGTAAACCCTGTTTCCAATTTTCTAAGATTTTGGCATACAGCAATAAAAGTATTAATGAACCTTTTTATAGTATACAATAACACTATCTAATATTAGGTACTATCGTTTGCAATAATAATGACACTACCTCAATCAGGTTTTAAACAACTGGAAGTTCTGAGTAGAAATTTCATTTGATCTCTATTGGTAAATGGAACCACTAAGTACTAATGTTGAATGTTGAAAGTAGATTTCATTATCAATACGTCAGCAGTTCGAAATAAATAGCCAAATTCGTTTTAAAGTGTGTCATTAATATTGAAAACGATTGTACATACTAGGAAATGACGTACTAATAGTAGGATAATACAAATACGTTCAAAATGTCCTCTTTGTGCCTGAATGCATGCATATTTTTTTAAATAATTTTTCAATACCCTGTGTTTTGAAACCAAAGCATTTGTGGTCCCATATTTCTGTACTGTAGAATATATTCTTAAAACTTTCTACATATCCTTCTGGAACATTTTATAAATCATTGTGTTATTGTACATAAAGAATTTTAAGCTTTCTGACATTGAAAATATTCTACTACACTTCTGAAAACTACTATAACTACTATAAATTGAAGCATTTTAAATGTTTTAAATTTAAAATGCTATCGATAAAGTGAGGGATGAAATATTTAGAAAATTCTTAGGGAAAGCCAACTAGATATTAATTTAGTAATTTTTTCGAGGTTTGGTTTTATTATTCACTAAATATAGATGTGGTATCAAACAAATTTTAATTTTATATTATGCAATAACTTAAAAGCATGGAATTAGTGTATTGTAGTTATCCACACTATTTTAAAATTGTAATATAAAATGCACAATGTCACCTTTAAATATATTGGTGCAGCTACAACTTGCACCTTTAAAAAGAAATGAACTGTATATCGTTGGTTATAATCTACAAATAGTAATAAATTTTCACTTACCAAATCCCCATGGACTGGTAACTGGTACTGTATTTCGAATACTAAGGATGCAGGAAAAATGGAAGATTGGAAAATAGGACATTCGAATTTTTACAATAATCTGTCACTACAACAACCATATAAAAATATTCTGTGTTAATACTACCACTAGTAGGTACAACTATATCATTCTCGCGTCGCGCGAGCCAATTTGTGGCTTTCTTTCCTTTTTTATATTTTAACAAAAAAAAACTATGTTAAAGGCATGGCTACACCATCCTCCACCCCCTTGAAAGATTCATCTTTCGAAAGAAAAAACTAAAATAAATTTTAATTGCTCTAATTTTTACCCAAAACCAATATATTAATACTAATCTAAATTATGAGAGTAATTTATAAACTACTGATTAGGAAGTGGACATAAGCGAACGACAGGACGCTTATAAGTGCCACTTTTAGTTTGCACTAATGCAACTCTAATAATCCCATCTTTGCCGGGATATACTTCTTTAATAATTCCCAGTGGCCACTGTAATGCAGGAACATTTTCTTTCATAAGCACTACAATCATGCCTGTCTTAACTGGTAATGAAGGAGTATTCCATTTTTGACTTATTTGCAAATTTGTTAAGTATTCTGATTGCCATCGTTTCCAATATGACTGTACTAAAGAATCCAGTAAATGTTTTCTGGTTATTAAATTACGCGGTGAATCAGGTAACTCATAGCATGGTAAATATTTTAAAGGTTCTCCAGTCAAAAAATGGGAAGGTGTTAATGCTAATGGTTCTGACGGATCAGGACTCAAACAATATAAAGGTCGCGAATTTAATAATGACTCAATTTCTACTAAAACTGTATAAAGTTCTTCATATGTTAAAATTTGCTCTTCAATTACTATTTTTAAGTGTTTTTTAATACATTTTATATTACTTTCCCAAATACCTCCAAAATGAGGACTAGATGGCGGATTAAATCTCCACTCTATTTTATGTGAGAGTAATTCTTGTTGAAACAAGTCTATGTATTTTTGGGATTCTAAAAAATTATACATTTCATCTAATTGTGCCTTTGCACCTATATAATTTCTTCCTCTATCAGAATATAATACTGCACACTGACCCCGTCTCCCTAAAAATCGTTTAAGAACACCTATAAAACATTCAGTAGTTAAATCTGAAGCTAACTCTATATGTATAGCCTTCGTTGCCAGACAAATAAAAATACATAAATAAGCCTTATGGCTTTTTACACCACGTTTGCGATTCATAACTATATGAAATGGACCAGCATAATCGGTTGTTACTCTAGTAGCGGGAAGATCTGCCATCAAAGGAAACATTGGTTTTGGTTTAATTTTGAAACATATGTTACAAGACCAAATTCGAAATCTAACAATTTTTCTAGCTGATATTATCCAATATCGTTGTCGTAGAATCGCCAAAAGCAACTGAGGCCCGGCATGTAAGTTCTTTCTATGATAATAATCTACAATAATATTCACTAAATGGCCAGATTTAGGTAATAATAATGGATGCTTATGATTAAATGTTAGAGGCGCGTTTTCTAACCTCCCTCCTACTCGAATAACGCCGTTATGTAAGAACGGTCGTAATTTACGTAAATAGGATGAACAAGGATCACCTTTGTTTAAAGAAACTATTTCTTCTGCAAAATATATGTGTTGTACTATACGTATTAATGACAATTCTGCTTTATCTAAATCTGAAAGTTCTATTTTCGCTCCCGTGGTATTAATTTTAAGAATTTTAAAACATAAACCATAGAATTTAATAACTTAGACCAACTAGAAAAATATGAAATTAATTTATTTATAGAATTATCCCTTTTGTACACTGAAAATGCAACTACTTTGGACTCTAATAAATCATCATCAAATGGTTCTATGTCTTCAACAGTGAAAGATTTTATAGGCCAATTAGTTTCTTCTAATAACAACCAACTAGGACCTGTCCACCAACAGGAATAATTAAGCAAACTATTAGGTAAAAGGCCTCTACTAGCACAATCAGCAATATTGTCGGAGCTACTAATATGATACCAATTATGAGCTGGTAAGCGACTATGAATTTTAGTTACCCGATTGGCAACAAAAGTTTTCCATTTATATGGCTCAGAATGAATCCAGTGCAGAGTAATAGTAGAATCTAATAACGCATATACTTTTTCTATTTTCACCCGTGACTGATAAGTATTTAAAATTAAGCTTATCAACTTAGAACCTAATAGTGCCGCACAAAGTTCTAATCTCGGTAATGAAATCGGATTCATTGGAGCTACTTTTGATTGGGCACATACTAAATTTACTTTAACATTACCATAAATATCTTTAACTCTAATATATGCTACACTACCATAACCCTTTTCAGATCCATCTGCAAAAATTATTAAATAAATTTTACTATTATTATCTACTCCCAAATGTCTATCTATTTTGAGTTGACTTAATACAGGTAATTCGTCCTGAAACTGCGTCCACCTCGTTACGTAATCAGAAGGCGGTGCCTCGTCCCAATTCAATTTTAATTTCCAAAATTGTTTAATAAAATATTTTATATAAAATGTTACTGGAGTAAGTAAACCTAATGGATCAAAACATCTAGCTAATGTTGAAAGTATTCCACGCTTAGTACACACTTGTGTTTCAAGATTCATTTTGAATATAAAGGCGTCCATACATGTATTCCATTGTAAACCCAAAATTTTTAGAATATCTTTTTCAAAATCTACTATTTGTTCTAAACGCGAATGCTTTGGAAAGTACTCGTATAATTCGGAATTATTTGTTGACCATTTAACTAAATCAAACTGACCAGATCTAAATAACCCCACTAATTGCTCAAATACGGATTTTGCTTCATTTAAATCAACAATACTAGATACGATATCATCAACATAGATATCTCGATAAGCATATTCAACCGCCTTTGGATATGACTGAGCTTCATCTATAATAAGTTGTTGTATAGTACGCAATGCTAACCAAGGACTAGATTTAACACCAAAAGTAACCGTATTTAATTCATATGTAACAATTTTTTCATTTGAGTTAAAACGCCATAATATTCTCTGAAATTTACGATGTTGTTTTATAACATTTATCTGACGGTACATTTGTTTAATGTCCGCAGTTATAGCTATTGGAAACAATCTAAAATTTAATAATATTATGAATAAATTATTTTGAAGTTTTGTTCCTGTATGTAAAATATCATTCAAAGAAATCGTATTATCTGTTTTCGCACTAGCATCGAAAACTACTCTAACTGGTGTACTAGTTGATTCTTTAAAAATACAATGATGTGGAATATAATAACAAAAGTGGTGCATTTCATTATCAGGAACAGCTATCATGTGGCCTTGAGTAATATAATCCTGTAAAACTTCACTATAATTCAAATACAATTGAGGAGATTTTTTTAATCTACGTTCTAGTGCTAAAAATCTATTATTGGCAGTTGTAAGCGAGTCTCCTAATTTATCATAACTATCTTTAAATGGCAAAGCCACAGAATATCTACCACTAGTGTCACGGTTACAAGTTGAAATAAATATATTTTCACAAATATCATTTTCTGTGCTATTACAAGTAGAAATATTATCATCTAATTCCCAAAATTTTTTTATAAGTGGTTCTAAAGATGTAAAAGTACAAAATGCTAAACTATTTGTTATATTATTTTTTGCAATAGGCATATTTCCACAAATAATATAACCTAGACTTGTTTGCATAACAACTGGTGTTTCTGAAGTTCCCTTGATTATATTTGACTGTAAAATTTGTGCAAAAACGGCTGCTCCAAGAATTCCGTCCACTTTGGATGGTTTATAATAATCTGGATCAGCTAAATTTAAATTATTTAAATTCAGTAATTTATTAGCCAAAGTACAAGTAGGCAAATGTTCAGTTACTTTGTCTATAAGTAAGAAATCTACGGAGTATTTTATTTTATCGTCGAAACGAGATCTGATAACCAAATTAGTTTTACCTTTCACAGGTCGAGTAGTAGTACCTATACCATAAACTTGTGAAAATATTTTGCTTACAGAAAGACCCAAACGTCTCGATACTTGTAAAGTTAAAAAATTCGATTGTGAACCCATGTCCACTAAAAATCGTAAATTTTGTTTTATTCCAAAAGCATTTACTACACTAACTACTGCTGTGGAAAGCAAAACAGTATATCGAAAGCGATTTTGTTTCATGTTATCAATATTATTTATAACTGAATAAAGACATGTAGGATTTTCTATACCACTATTATTGTCTTCCGTTGAATCCTTAGAACAATTTCCAGAATTATTATCACCACCACTATTATTGCCTTCGGCACTATTTTTGTTATTTTTAAAATGTAAAAGTCTATTATGTTTTAAATTACATTTATCACAAATAATTTTTGAGAAACATTGTGCTATTTGGTGATTTGAGCCTAAACAATTAATACAAACACCCAAATCTCTAACTGTTTTATATCTCTCTTTAGGAGATTGTTGTAAAAATTTCGAACAACGACTAATAACGTGCGAATCACGTTCACAAATTTTACAAAAATTGCTATTACCATTAGAACTATTTCGATTTACCATAAATGACCGTGTTGAAGTTAATTTAGGAGAATCTGAACTACTATAACTACTAGAAAAACGAATAGGTTTTACCGATGACCTATGAAAAGTTTTAATTTGAGTAACTAAAAAATCAATAATTTCATTATATGCAGGCATAACATCCCTTTTATCCTTTTCTCGAATTAATTCAAACATCTTAACCGTCTCTGGTCCTAATTTCAATAAAGCTAATGAAGCGAACATAAAATCTGATAGATTTGAAATATTAAGGTTTTTCAATGCTTGAACGCATGTATGAAACCTCTCTAAAAACATATTATACGATTTTAAATCATCACTAATTAAAGGTTTGAAATTTAACATATTCTCAAAATATTGATTGGCCAATGTCCTATTATCATTGTATTTTTTTTCTAAATTTTGCCATAAAATTTCATAATTAGCAGCTATTGGTGGTAATCCAGCAAATATTTGTTGAGCCTTTCCCTTGAAACATGACGCTAAATATTGAACCTTTTCACTATTACTAATGTCTTTACAAAGATGTATAGAATTTTTAAAGCTTTCATAAAAAATTGGCCACAAATGCATTCCTTTATCTGGATCAAAAGTAGGTAATTCAAGTTTTGGTAATTTTATAGATTTCGAATTATTCGAATTACTATGTTGCACATGTACAGAACCTGCTGCCACTGCAGCTGTACTTTCTTTTTGAATTATTTCGTTATATGTCGAGCGAATATGACAAGATAACTCATAAACAGATTCAACTACATTAAAATCAGGTTCAAAATCGGAATCCATCTCTAATTGTAAAATGTTAATGTCCTTAATTAATTGTTCAAATTCTGACTCGGTTTGATCAAGCCTTACGTACATAATTTTAAAGTTTTTTAAAGACACTTCATCTGCCTTTTTACTTAAATCAAATAATGATTGTATTCTCTGAAATAATGTTTCTTTTTTTGCTATGAGTACTTTTAATTTATTAGTTCTTGACGTCATTTTTAATGTAAATCTATATTTAAATGTACAGTATTGTTAGAACCTTAACAGAAAATCAAATATGGAATGTAAAGAAATATAATAAAAAGTTATCTCATTTGTAAAAAGCTAGGAAACGTGGTATTCAAATACTAAAATGTTCCAAATCAATAGCAACTGGCAACTATAATGAAAAAATATTTAGATGTCATTAATATACTTAAAATATTAATATTTAGTAATAACAGAGCAACCAAAATTTATATATGTACCTATATGTATATCTATATCTACCTATCCAAGAAAACCACAATGTTGGCGAAAGTAAATTTATAAATATTAATTATTATTATAAATTCTTCATACCAAAAAAACTGAAAATGAATTTACTTAGTAACAAAAAATATCAATTATATTTTTCTTACACTAAAATAACTTTTGAATGTAATTTGTCTACAAAACTGTACTATAATGAAAGGAAAAAATCAAAATGTTAATAATAATTAACAATAAGAATAATACGGGTCGAAGGTACCAAAATGTGGTGCAGCTACAACTTGCACCTTTAAAAAGAAATGAACTGTATATCGTTGGTTATAATCTACAAATAGTAATAAATTTTCACTTACCAAATCCCCATGGACTGGTAACTGGTACTGTATTTCGAATACTAAGGATGCAGGAAAAATGGAAGATTGGAAAATAGGACATTCGAATTTTTACAATAATCTGTCACTACAACAACCATATAAAAATATTCTGTGTTAATACTACCACTAGTAGGTACAACTATATCATTCTCGCGTCGCGCGAGCCAATTTGTGGCTTTCTTTCCTTTTTTATATTTTAACAAAAAAAAACTATGTTAAAGGCATGGCTACACCATATATTTATATTTTATTTTGTTTACCATATATTCCCACAGTGTTTTATTACTTTTCAACATTGCCTCAAACTGTTTAAAAGAATCAATATTCTTTAAAGAAAATGCAGGCAAGTTTTCAGGAGAAAATAATTTATCGGTGGCTCTTGAATATCGGGCTAATTCGTCCAATATGATTGAATGCTGCTCAACATTTTCCATTAGCCTAGCTAATGTTTCTAATACAACATTTTCAAAGTCTAAAAAATAATGATCATATTATAAACTATCATTATTATCTACCGTAATTCTAGTGTCCTGGAAATAGTTGTAACAAAGTAAATGTGTTTCACATACAATTTTTTCATCCGAGCCTACACTAAAAACTTAAGAGCACTTTCTAGATGGGTGTAGAAATTTTTTTTTTTTCTTTATAAAACAGATGCAGATACATTTCAAATCACTTTTTTATATTTAAAAAATGTAAATTTTTTGTCTTGTAGATTTTCGAGTCTAATTTTTACTCCCATCTAGAAAGGGCTGTAACATTTTAGGGGAACTTTGCCTACTACCTCATAGTGCAACATTGAAATGCGTGTGATATGTCTATATCTCACTTATTACATAAATAACTATGATGTAATACTAGCAACATCCAACATATCGCCGTGGTGACCACAAGAGGACGTATGTCAAAATAACTCGTTCTAGTACACGTAACCCACACCAATATTATATTAAAATATGACAAATCTTAAATTGCTTTGGTTCTGACTATGGCAATAGGTTCAGAAAAACATTATATTGTGTCCATCTTGAATTTATATGACATACGACCTAATGCAGTCACCATGATGAATATATTGTGATAACTGGAACATATTTTTATTTTAAATATGTACATGTATGGACTTAAGTGTATGAGTTTCTATGTTTTAAAATATGTACATGTTTCATATTTAGTATAAGACAATTGATAAAATATAAACTACAGATCATATACCAAGTGGACTATGGATTACTTACTAACTTGCTGCCATAACAATACCCGATAAGAACATTGTCCGCAGACATGTCACAGACAAAATCATTAGAATCTACATTGCATTTATTACTGCCTCTCCTTTGAACAACATCTATGTTTATTGAGTGACATGATGGATCTTATGGCAACAAAACAGATGACATGTTGGCCCAGAAGACACCACGTTTTAATGTCTTAGGACCTGAACTAGTGTGACACCCAATGTCGGCAATGATACAAATATAATTAAAGAAAACGTCCATAGACAATTTAGTAATCTATATCACAATCAAGTGTTTTTTATTTTCTTTTATTTTGTGTTATATTTTTTATTGGCTAAAACTTTCATTGGGTCCATTGTATGAAAATTTGGTTAATTAGCTAAAAAAATTATTTTTCCCTTTCAAAATCTTATTTACACTTTTACACCACCATTATAGTGCACACCTGATAATGAACGAAATCATTTTTTTACTAATGGCATGTTTAGGACAATCTAATGGGTTTGTATTTAGGAAACGGTTTAATAAGTCAGTTAAGTATAGCACTAAACTTGGTTTGTTGCATAAACGTGGTATCCAATAAAAAAGTAAATCAAGCGAATGTGTTACACTATATTTTAAAAATGAGCAACAAAACCCTAGCAACGTAACCACTGCTGTATGTTGTGCTGCACGATGACACTTTCACTTTTTTGTATAATCGAGTTTCAGGAATATATGAAGTGTTTTCTATTGCTAAACTATCTACTGATTGGACTCCGGCAATATATTCTCCGCATAAAAATTCTCTTAAATTGTCCAAACAAATTCCACAATTTTAGTAAGGTGAATGAGCACTCATAAAATTATTGACAAGTAATGTTTTAAAGGAGGTTATAAAGTGTGATACATCAGGGTTGGTATTTCGTGCATCATAACTTCTTAAATAACTAAAAAAAATTCTAATGGGTCTTGATTAAACGAACCAGTCATCATGTAAGAAAAGTTTCTATTTAATATTTTTTGCTTTAAATATAAAAAACCTTTTATAGTGAAAATCAGATTTTGCACTGATGGAACTTTAATACGTTTATTTTTTGTTGGACAAATAAAAACATGCTTTCTAATACCTTCAAAGAACGATTCCAAAAGTTTTCGTGCACAGAATTTTTTGTTATACATCCTGTCAAGGGCTTTTATGCAGGATCACTTTTGCTGCGTCCATTTAAACTATCAAATAACTCATCTAGAAATAGTCTCAAATCCGCAGTATCAGCAGATTCAGGTGAAAGAGCATTTGAATCTCTTGTATCTAAAATAAGAAAATTACAAATGCTGTAATAGTATATTATGCAACGATCATGTAATGATCGCATAAACCATACGAAACTCGCCTTCGGCTCATTTCGTATCCCGGTTAATTGTATTAATAACCATTACATGAGAGTTGCATACGCTATTTTTTCTACACCCGATAAATAATCAAAAACCATAAATTTTATATTTTTATTGAACACAATAGGTAACAGTAATTATTCGTATGAACTGCATTTTCTGCTTTCTCCGATATGTGTGGAGGAGTCGATGGTAATTCTTCTATATCGCTGATATCAGACATTTTGATAAATTATCGAAGTTTAGCTAGGTATCTACGAAAATTTAATCCGTGCTGATTTTGACATCTAAAATAATTACATAAGAACCTAGGATAAACGTCAAATGCACAGCATGCTTGATTGAAAAATTATGGGTTTCTATTGTTTAAAAATCTGGATCGTAATGAAAAATCTGTATCGTAATGGGTATCATTATGAAACGGATTATGGGCATATAAGTGCATTGTTATAATACGGGTGTATAAAAATAGTTTTATTAAGTGTTACTTACCCCATTGAGATATTCTTTTCATTAATACTCCTACAGTATGGCTGAACACCTGCGTACAATAAGACACTTTCATCTTATTAATTTTGTCTCTTAATACGTGATTGTCTGTTAAATTACTACATATTTTAAGTTGGTTCATGAGAATCTAGTCTGTAGAATTGTTCGATATGTTCCCATTTAGCCAGTTTAATGGTATCATTATAGGTAAATTGAAGATTTTTTATTAGTAAATTATTTCTTAATCCTTTAAATAAGTGTGGTACATCAAATAATGGTACCACTTCTTTATTTCCTATAAAAAAACCTTTGTATCGATTTTCACCAAATTCAACCTTCATTCTTTGGTCAGTTTCATTTATTATTAACCACTTATTAATAGCTGCTTGATTAGCAGCACCCTGGTCACACACTGTTGCAGTTACTTCCAACCCGATTTCTAAGCAGTTCCTTATGTTCCTTATGACTGAAGGTAAACACAATAGGCTGTTTCCATTGCCTATAAATCTCTCGTATCATGAACACATTAGCATGATCCGCAAATTTTGGATATCTTTCATTACCGTAATCTTCTAAACCCATAATTAAACCATCTTTTTTATTAAAATGTACTAAAGAATCAATAGCCATTTCATCGAAAATTAATATACAAACTTTATCTTGTTGTCTCTTCATTTTTGCAACGGATTGTTTGAGTGAGGAAAACATATTATGTTGATTTATGCCAGGCCTCAATGAAATCTTGTTCAACAAGTTGGTAAGTGTCTTAACTGATGGCAATGCAAACAGTTTTGATAGTAAACGATATCCTCTTCCACTCGATTTAAAGATTGATAAGGCTAGAATTTTTTCATCGATAGAATATCGAAGAGCTTTGGGACGACGTTTCTGATTCCGTATCTGACTTTAAATAAATGTATAAGTAACATCATTAATATGATTTAAAAGATTATGAAATGTATTAGATTTAGCCAATCTTGATTTAAAAGATTTAATAGTGTTTTTTTGTCCCATACATGCGATTACTATATTTTTTTACCATTTTATAGAGAGTCTTCGCTTTAGGCGTTAAGTCAACTACTCGAGTTACATTAACTTCCTTTAATATTGAGTGTCCTTTTCTTAATTCTGAAATTGTATATATTATTTGATACATAAAATTTCGATTTAACTGTTAAACTATTTTGCATTTTTTTTATATAAAAGTTTATATGAATCACAAATTCAACGTTTACACGTCATCTGTCAATCAAATACATTTTTATAAAATTAATCATAAAACCATGCCTTACATCTACAACCACTACAACATACACATTTGATAGCCTAATCAATTGTTTTACCGTGATAAAATAAAGAAAATTATATTAGCATTATAAATTATGTCATGATGTGCATATATTTATGAATTTGTGTTTCAACCATACACGATGGAACTACTTACGTGGTTCATTTCTTTCTTCAATATAATTTGGATTTGCATGGGAAGTACTAGGTTTTTCAAATGTTTCTAGTGATGTTGGAGACATAACGTTTGCTGCTAAAGTTTCTGGGTTTTGATCATCAAATTTTTCTAGTGATATAACATTTACTATCACGGTTTCCGTCTCTTGAATGTTTGATTCATCTTAAATAAATTTCAAAGTATTATATTAAGTATATATTGTATCAATATGTGCAAAAGCAAAATATAATATGCTTTGTGAATGTAGGTTCAAATTCACATTTGATATTTGATCGACAGAAATAATAGTTATTTACATAACAAGTGAAGTTTTAAACATAATAAGAACACACGCGTGGAAAAGTAGGTTATTGCCATTTTACCATTTAAGTAAATTTAAAATTCATTGTTATACATTACAGTCCTAATATGATTGAAGTATATTATTATAATTTCTAACTAGTTATGGCTAACTTTCAAAATCGATGTATTTTTTTGCTTATTTAAATTTGGATGTTAAACTAGTATCATTTATTCCATAATACAATTACAGCGGAGACACGAATTCAAACATATAAGTTGAATTATATTATATTTTTTAAATCATGTAATTCTGTGATGTGCAGATGTAGTTTTTATATACATATTAGAGAGAACATTTTAAAACACTTTTTATTGATAACTTACCAGGTAAATTTAAAGTAGGTACTGCTGTAAAAGTTAATCTTCTTTTTGTTCCTTGCACAAAACAGGTTGGTACAAAATGTTCCTCACAAACATAATATTTATTATATATTTGCTCCATTGTTAACGATTCATAGTTAGGAGGTTTAATAATGTTCACCCATTTCTTAAAAATAGCTATGTCACGCTTAGGGAACCGATGTCGTGGACCAGGCAAATTTCTACAGTTTGTTACACAGCATTTTTTTGGCTTTAGTGGTATGGGTTGTAAATCTTTCATGATCTTCAATGCTTTCTCTAGGCGAGTCCTTACCAATATTAATTAAAATAAGAATCAGGTTTTATTTGAAATCACAGATACTTTAAGGGCTATATTTCACCGGGACACCATGGGGGCGCAACCAGTCGCGCCACCGTGGTGTCCGTAAGCTACCAAACTAGACACCATACAGACACCAGAGTCGCCACACCACACTGAGACAGTTATCAAAATGGACTTCGAAGAGATAGCACTACTGCTGTATGTACGTAGGAAAAGAAAGTTCAAGAGAAAAAAGAAACAGTGGTGGGTTCATCCTTATTTAGCCGATCGCTCTAAGAAAGGACAATTCGTCAACATATACAACGATCTAAGAAGATATCCGGATAAGTTTTTTAGCTATGTGAGGATGTCCGTGGGGTCCTTTGATGAGTTACTGACTTTGTGTGAAAATGATTTGTTGAAACAAGACACAATATTAAGAAAATCAGTCAGTCCTGAAGAAAAGTTGTTTGTTACATTAAGGTAAGTTAAAACAAACTCTGAACATTTTTAAAGTAAGTTTTATTAAAAAATGTAGACAAACAAACAAGCCATGAACATTTAAGTGCTATACAGATCCATAAGTGCTTCTGAGTCGTGTGAATCATGTGTGTCGCTTGGAGAACTTGCATATGTCATAGAATGATATGGAGAATTAGGAGTATTTGTAATAGTTTCATTCTGATAATTCGTGTTTGTCCTATAACTCGGTCCAGGATATTCAGTAGCAATCACTTGCCGTTGCGTCGAATAACCAGGATGAGAGTTCTCATGACTCACCATCCTGCCGCCTGGATTAATTTCTGAAGTATGCCGAAATGACCGATCAACATAATCAAATGTCCTGTTACCAGAAAACCCTGACGCGTCGTTCAACAAAGTTAGCATCTTTATTTTGGTAGCCATTTTAACTTGAGGAGGTAGATTTTTTAATGTGCTCAACAATGAAAGCAGAAATAGCCGATCTTCGTCAACCTCAGCTGTCTCGCGTAGCCCCTGCTCTATTGTCTCACGGCGTCTTTGCTCAATTGAATTATTTAATGCTTGAACAAAGGGATCATCGTCTACTGTTAGTTTACGTTTGTTTGTAACTTTTTGTTTAGGTCGCTCGCCTACTTCAGTGCTCTCTGAATTTTCTTCTTCTACACCTTCTTCTCTGATAGCTACTACCTTTTGTAGAAACTGTAACTGCTTAAAATAAATGTATTCGCTTTTGCGGTTAGTGGCTCCAGAACCAGACTTTAAATTTTTTTGGCGTTTCACTTCCCGCGCGTAGCATGATCTGATGCTTTTCCATCTTTTTTGCAACACTAACCCTGAAAATTAAATTATTTATTACATTTTGTTAATTACAGGTACCTCGCAAGTGGATGTACGATGAGGGAATTGCATTATAACTTTCGTCTAGGACAAACAACATTAAGCACAATAATAAGAGAAGTGTGTGCCGTGATTTGGGATAAGTTGCAAACATGTTTATCACTTCCAGCTACTGCAAATGACTGGATGAAAATAGCAGATGGTTTTGAAAAACATGCCAACTTTCCACACTGCATCGGTAGTATCGATGGAAAGCACATTAGACTGATTCAACCTTCTGATTCTGGTTCGATGTATTATAACTACAAACACTTTTTTTCATTGGTGTTGATGGCTGCATGTGACGCTAATTATAACTTCATTTATATAAACGTCGGTGCCTATGGAAAAAGTAGCGATTCGGCAATTTTCCAAGAAACTGAATTGTATAAGAAACTCATAAGTAGTACTTTAGATATTCCAGAGCCCATCCAACTTTCAGAAAATAACCCAACGCTTTTCCCTTACGTTTTTATAGGCGATGAAGCATTCGGGTTGAGCACAAATATTATGCGTCCATACGGAGGAAACAACCTCAGTGCCGAAAAGAAAATTTTTAACGACAGACTATCGAGAGCTCGCCGTTACATTGAGTGCACATTCGGCATCTTAACAAATAAATGGAGAATTTTCCACAGACCATTAAATGTCCACACAGAATTAGCAAAATCCATTGTGAGAACATGTTGTGTGTTACACAATTTTGTACGTTCTAGAGATGGATATTCATATGATCATACTCTGACAATAACGGGGTTTCAAACTACAACACAGCAAAATTTCACTAGGGGAGGGCGTGCTGCTACTACAACTCGAGATCATTTTACACGTTATTTTGTAAACGAAAACCCACTTCCATGGCAAAATAATTATATTCATTAATAAATACATACACAACTTCACTCACAACGGGCTGTCCATGTTTCACAAGAATCATCATAAACATTTATTGATAAAAATAAAAATATATGTAATTCATTAATAAAAATATAATATGTTGTTTACTTACCTAAGCTCTTTTTTTGTTCAACGGTTTGCTCCTGTTCTCCAAACAAATCTACAACTTCCTCCCAACATTTCTTTTTCAAATCTCTATCGGAATAACCTGATGAGGAATTATCCCAAATTGATGGTCTACTTTGAATTTCGATAATAAACCTTTCTGTATCGAAATTATCCATCGTATACAATTAACAAACAACTAATTAAAATAAGCAACAAAACACAACAGTGCACACGTGTTGCATGTAATGAGGTGGAGGCGTCACTGGCGGACTGGCGGCCGAGTGAGTGAGACACCATACAGCGCTATAGTAATCAGTGGTGGCGCGACCAGCGTGGCGGCGCGACCAGTAACATTCTATACATGCGTCCGAGCTGGTCGCGCCGCCAAATTGGTTGCGCAACCAAACGGACACCAGGTGAGTAACTCTCTTAGAGCTGTATACATTTTGTTGGTAGCGGCGACTGGTTGCGCCGCCATGGTGTCCCGGTGAAATATAGCCCTAAGAGTCCGTTCTCTGCACACTCCTTGGATAGCGCTCCGGGGTCAGGTGCACGGGCGTTACGGCTGGAAGCGGAGATTATCACTCTCCCACTACAATGACTTTACGGTGGACGTATTTAGAATATTTAGATCAAAATTTACAGAATAAATATCAGTTGTGGCACGGGCGGTCAATTCTTTAAAATTTCTTTGACCCTCGCACATTAAAGCAATGCCGGCTCATAAATCATAGAACCGGACAATATTCGACGTTTACGGGGCAATTGTTATGGTATGACCTTCGGTCTCACTAGACGGGTTGTTCCGGAAGCCCACAATAAAAAGGGAATTTTTACAAAATGTGTTTTTATTTCGGTTAATAATCGAGATTTTTTAAAATAAAATCAGGAAATTGTTTCTCGCAATTTATTACAGAATATTTTAAACTAACCTACTAACAAGTAAGAATCTAATACCTAATGGGGTATTTGCACTCAACTGATTTGAAACTCGAATATTATTATTATTATTATTATTATTAATAATAAGCAGTCAAATAGTGCTCTCAAATTAAATTAATACCGACATAAATATATCAAAAGCACATTAGATTCAGAGACTTTTTTTAAATCAACGCCTAGTGACGTCACGCATATTTTAATATTTATTTTCTCCATTAAAATGACAAAAACGAAATACGGGTCCATTCGATTTACTTCTAGTTAATATTTCTGGTATAAAAAAATCATGCAAGTACCCCATTTTAACAAAAAAAATATGTTTCTCTAAAGCAGTAATTTCCTTAAATTTAGCGTAACGGAATCAATTAAAATAAATCACATATGGTTCAAAATAGATATCTTTGTATTAACTTTATAAATTCTATGTTTTCTTATATTTTCATTGGCAAATTTTAAAGAAAAGTAAATACGGACTCTAGTATATAGGGAAACAAAGTAATCTAACGGAAATTTTGTACAAGGATGACTGAAGGGCACTTTTAAAAATTCCATTTTAAGTTGATATCCGACATGTTCGTGACAAATTAGTTCATCAAATCTGTTAACAAATATATCTTCTAATCGATTTACATATTCCGCAATATTTTTGCATGGGATTACTAGACCTCCAAATTGATTTTCTCGAGTACTCACGTATGCCTTTAGTTTACAAAATGAAGTTTCTATATCGTCTAATGTGTTGCTTTTTGAAAAATCTATGCAGGCGTCACAAGAATGTTGTATTAAAGATTTTTTCAAAAGATATCCTGTAACATAAATTAAAGCGTTACCCTCTGGAGTCTTCAGATCCGTGTAATCATTGGTGAATACTTTAAGTGTGAATGTGGATACAGGTGTGGGTATTACTTGGCTCATAGAAGAGATGACGTTTTATACTAATCTCATCCATACATAAAAAACAATATTTTGTTTTCTCTGGTAAAAGACGAAATCTTAATTCGGTTACCCGATATATAAATTCATTGAAACCGGGATTAATGGGGAATACCACTAAATTTGGTATTTTGCATTTTTAGAGAGTACTCTAAAAAACATTGGATACGTGTCATAGGATTTCGACTAATATGCAGTTTTATGAGAGATATTAATTATTTAAAATAATATGACGTCACGCGTACATTTTTACCATCTGGCAACAATGCATGACAAAAATACCACCAAACTCATATGCCATGCCATAGTCTATGAATACTGTCTTGTCCTGGTCTATGGCCCGTGATATTCCTAAACAAACATAACCTCTTTGTAATTTAGTTATATTTCTACACTCTGAAATTTCTTGAGTTTTGTCTCGGCATATCTTCTTTAAAATGAGTGTTAAAAAGTGCTTTGTGCCAATTTGTAACAATAATGAAACTGTTGCACCTGCAAAAGTTTTTTTACCAGTTCCAAGAAACTTTGAAGTAAGGAAAGTGTGGTGTACTACTGTGAAAAGACACATGACTAAAGCAGCATTATATTGCTGTGAAGACCATTTTGATGTAAGTCGAACCTAAATGTTAATGAAGCAAATTATATTAAAATATTTATAATTTTCCAGCTCAAAAGTGATGCAGAGAATTACATGCAACATAAATTGACAAACTCTCGCTTAGTTCTAAAGGCAGGTGTAATCCCTCATAAAAATATCGAAAAACCATTTCGAGGAATTGATATTACTCAAATTTCCCCTGTTCGTAAAAAGAGACAAGGAGGTTCACCATTACAAGATGTAACGCCTGTGAAGAAATCAAAGAAAGTTACGATGGCATCCCCAACTATGTCAACAACGTCACCTTCTACATCATCGTCAACTGAATTTCAATTAACTTCCACTTCAACTTCGTCACAGTCATCTGAAGAGATTGCTGAAGAAAATGTAAGTGAGCAATTAAAAGAACTTAGTAAGAAAAGAATTAAATTAGTAATTGAAAGTGCATCAAGATTTTATTTAGGATTACCGAGAGACGTATATTTCATTCTTAAAATAATACCCAACATGAGGCCCATATCCTATTTACATATTTTAGTAACTTTAAAAAAAATTCGCTTAAATGATCCATATTTTAGAATAGGAATGGACTTTGGTATAAGCCCTAGTTATGTCGGTAATATTTTTAGAAATTCATGCAAGATATTGGCAGAAGTATTTAATCAATTAATTATTTGGCCTTTATCAGATACAATTTACAAATATCTGCCAATATCATTTCGCAAGAGATATTCAAATGTGAATTCGATTATAGATTGTTTTGAAATCGCAATAGAGAAACCATCAAACCCAGAACACCAAGCCCTTACATGGTCTACATATAAAAACACAAATACCATCAAATATTTAATTTCTTGCACTCCTTATGGGTTAGTAAATTACATTTCACAAGGGTTTGGTGGTCGTGCCAGTGACATACTTATTGTTGAGAATTGTGGTTACTTGAATAAACTGCCTAATAACGTAGACGTTATGGCAGATAGAGGTTTTAAATACTTAAGTGCCGTTTTAAAAGAAAAAAATTGTAATTTAGTTAGACCACCCAGTGTATCGGAAGGTGAAAAGTTAAGTAAGCAAGAAGTGATGGCAGCTAAAAGAGTAGCTAGCTTAAGAATTCATGTAGAAAGAGTAATAAGTCGTATTCGAGAATTTAAATTCTTAAATCCACATGCACATATTGACATACACACTATAGGTTCTCTAGATGCAGTTGTTATTATAGTTTGTGGTATAATAAACTTACAACCTGCATTAATAAAATGTTGATTATTGTGGGAATCCACTTAGTTAAATATTACTTTGTTATATTTGTACTGCTGAATGAATAACAGTCTGTATAGAATGTGCAATATATAATGGAATGTGAAGATTTGAGAAAGATATTTAATTTTTGTGTATTTTGTTGTGGGTTGATAAAGGCATGAATCTTTTTAACTGTATAGGTATATGAAATTACATTTGTTAGAAAACTATTTTGACTAGCAGGGTTAAGTAGGTGTGATGTTAACGTAAACATTTGATAAAAGTGAAAGAGAAGGTTGTCTGAAGTTTTTTGTTGGACCCTAATATGATTTTTACAAGGGTGAATGACTAAGGAGTAGGTACTTGAAAGATAAATATTTTTCCTAAGCTGGACAGAAGGTTTAGAAACTCATAAAGGCCTCAATTCACAGTTTTTATAAGCCAATATCTTATTTTGAAGGCCTCCCACTAATAATAACTATCATTAGTTACAGAATTATACTCCAAATTATAATTATTATAGGTACCTTTATTTATTTTGTTGTTGGATATCTTGTAAGTAAAAGGTATTGGAATAAAAATTTACAGATTTTAGTATTGTCCAAAATAATTTTACTATTATTCGCTGCGTATTTGAAGGGTTGTACCTAATAGAGAATTTTAATATAAGCATCTCTTAGAGGGAAGATAGAATAAACAAATTTTATCACTTTTGAAATGCTAATGTATTTAACTTTTAAAAAGATCATTACTTGAGTTTCAGAAGACATGTTTTATATTTTGAGACATACATATTGTTGAACATTGTACCGTGTATTAGTTTTATGTCTATCCAAAGGGTTTTATTATACTTATTAGGTTGGTTTTAACTGTTTACTGCTGGAGATAATCTAATTTTACAGAAATTGTCTGAAATGGCCACCAACACCTGGGATCGTGGTATGACTGTCGAAGTACAGAAGGAGGCCTTGGAGGTAGCAAGTGTTGAGGTTGACGGTGCAGCAATATCTACCGTAGGGGTGCCTGCTCGATATGGAGGTTTGCAGGAATTACGGGAAATGATGCTTCAACAGAACGTTTTGTACCTTCTGACGCAAGTCGGCTAACTAACCAAAACACTTTAGTTTTGTATGTAGAATTATGATTATATTACCGTGTATTCAAGTACTGAAGTAGAGATACATTTTTATTATTGTCATCATTATTATTACCATTGAAATAGCGACAGTGATTCTTTGAATTGTGATCGGGGTTTTCTCTGTCGTGCTCTTTTCCCCCGTGAATTCAAGGCTGAGTACGGCACTGATAGGTGGGTAGGTAGGCTATTAAACCATTGACAGAAAACTAATAAACGGGGTGTATTTAGTAATTTGTTTTATTTTAAACTACTCAAATTTCCCTAATTTCGTAAATATGTAGCACATTCGAGGTAAGTTAATAAATAATATAAATAAACACAACGTAGGCAAATCTTGTCGATCATTGGCCAAATACTTCCTCTTTCAACAATGTTGAACGAACCCGGGTGTGTTACACTACATTATTTTGTTCTTTATTTCTTGTTCTTTTTTATTCTTATGTAATTTATTTTTATACATTTTCAATAAAAATTATAAGTTATTATGTTACTTATTTCTCTAGATGTAGGTATTTACTTTGATATAGAAAACCTAGAATACGTTATCGTCAACATTTGGAAATGTTATTTGTGCAACGATAAGTGAAAAATACTTTTCGTTACTGAAACCACATACTGAAATGTTGATAGAAAAGTTGTCATTTTGACATTATTTTATAAAAATAAAAAAACAATAAAGTACTAATTTGCTACTGTTTAAGTTTATTATAAATACATTTTTTCCAAAAATTTAATGTATTATCAATTAATTCCAAACAAAAATTTATATCATGATCCACTACATAAATATTAATTTTTCTATTTTCATTAAAATTTGGATCAGCTATAACAAATAACCCTTTACTTTTATTACAAAAATACATTTGCATTTGAATTTGAGACAAATATTTAATATTAATTATTTCATCCTTTACATAATGCGTAACAGTTTTCTCTTTATAAGGACACTTGATTTCTACAACATATTCTTCCGAAATAGCATCTGGGGATGCACCTAGCACTGGATATCTTGGGTCTAAGAGTAGTCCGCATTTATAAAATTTTATGCCCAATTTCTTTTCACATTCTTTCAAAACTTCACTTTCTAACAAGATACCTCGCTTCATTGCTATTGTTTCAGGGAACTTGGTAGCACCAAAAATGGTTTCTACTAGAGTTCCATCTTCTTTAGTGCACCTACTCGCCTCATATATTTTCGATGCCGTAATCCTTCCATATTTCAGTTCGTACCAAAGCGGTGATTTTGATTGTTCTACTGTTGCTTTTGTAGCAGCTTTACAATCTGCAATTGTCATTTTTTCACTGCAAAAGTTTAAAAATTCATCTGCTGTAGCAAGTTGACCACTTTTATGTGCAGTATACAATATATGAAGCTGATGTAAAGACAAATTGGCCATTTCGACTTCTCTATGAATATTTAAGAGAATCGAGTCTGTAACACTAATCTGGGAAGAAATAACTCTGCTTAAAAAGTCATCTTTATCAGATAACTCTAGATTCGCTGATGACGTCAAATCCGTCAGCAATATAAACTTTTTACTGGTTCCTACTTTGGATAGCTCGGATTTCCTCCAGTAACATATACTTTCTGTGGTAGACGGTTCCTCTGCTCTTCTGTGGAGCCAAAATAAAAAAGCAATCCCGTGTTTGCAGCCTCCTACAGATGCGGGACACCCTTGACATTCAACAGATTTAACAACACGTTCAGATTCATCAATCTCAACTTTCACTAGGTATCCTGTCTTCGAAACTTTATGCTCTGGAGTTACCCGGGCCATTGCGACACATACGGACAACTCTCTTTTCACTTGAACAAATCCTATCGCAGCATCGCCGTATGTCTGCCTGGTACCCCTGAAAATATTAAAATAATATCTGTATATGCTATACACAACAAATTAAGCGTTTTGCTTACCTGATATTTTTTTGGCCTCTTGTTTCTGCGCTAACATAATTTCTATTTGAAGAATAAAAGTCCAATATCATATCATAATCTACACATGGTAGATTATTTGAATTCGCTTTTTCAAATCCACTTTCCATGATGATATTACAACACAAAAATTATAACAGAAAAACCCAAAACACTAATCAAGAAATCAAGTTTATAGACGAGAGAAATATAGACACACAGTTTAGACACGACGCCCGCCAACAGAAAAATAGGTTATGTTATATTGATGGAAGTGACAAATGATGTTTACAGGTACTATATCTGTCTCTATTTATACAGTACTGCATTTCATTTATTTTATTCTAAGACAAGTTGCATGATATTGCTCTGTTGCCGCATGTTAAAAATGTACATCTGACGTCACATGTACTTTAATTTGCCTATAAATATTTTAAATTTAATTTAATTTAAAAAACAAGGAATATGGTCTTCATATATTTCCAAAACAATGTAATTTACTGAGTTTCCAAAAACTTTTCCAACATAGTGGCATTCCCCATTACCCAACCTTGGGTAAAGCGATGAAGGGTAGATTTAGACGGTAAGCGACATACTTTTGACAACTTTTTATAAGCCTTCGGACCAAGAAAATATGCACTCAAAGCGAACTGTTTAAATTCATTGGAGTAACTACAACTTTTGGGAGATTTTCTTAGAAGTAAAAGCTGTGTTTTCAAGAAATCACAAGATTCTGCTGGATAGTTATCTTCTAAAAATTTAATAAAATCATCCTCAGTTAATCCCGTGTCAATACTTCTTCTGCTTCTAGAAGTGTGGGCTTCTTCTTCCAGTATTTTAATTTTTCTTTTTAACGCTGTTTTTCTTGGACTTGTCGCCGAAATCTTTTGTGATGTTTGACACCATTGGTTACGTTTTAAATGCTCCTGGGTTTGTACACATGCATCTGTATGAATACTAGCATTCGTTTGAACACAAGCATCAGTAATACTCCCTGCTTGTGCTTGCTTTAGAAGTAGTCGCAAAAACAGCACTTTCCATCCTCCACAGAAGCAGAAGGGATCACATTGTAATGCAGACGTTGTTGACCTACCATAAAGCTCTCAGGGGTAAAATGTAAACTACAAATTCTAATTCGTTCGTAACATTGGTCTGGAGTAAGATTGGCATATTTGTGATCACCAGAGAAGCCCAATTGACTTTTCCAAATTTTACATCTGCAATAATTATAACAACAAATTATCTTTTTTTACTGTAAAATTAATGTTAATCTTATTTTTTAAAGGTTTATTTGAGCATTTCGCCAGTTTGAATTTACTGAGTAAAATATTTATATTGAAATCTGTATTATACTCGCGTATACATTGATTAATAATAATAATCATTTATTTATTAATAATAATAATAATCATTTATTATTACAAACAAATACGCTACCACAAACAAGTACTATTAATGATAGCTTTGATAACAGAGGTATTTCTGTAGGTTGTGAAAGAGTTACCACTACAATCCAATATTAGCGAAGTATTACTTCGGTAAGTAGTGGTAGCCTCTTTGTTTGTGATAATAATCAATGTATAGATACGCAAGTATAATTCAGAATTCAATATGAATATTTTAATTAATTAATTAAAATTGGCGAAATACCTAAATAAACCTTAAAAAACAAATTATCTTCCGTTACTTATAGCATATTCTAAAAGAACAAAGAAGTAATACTGATTGAGTTTATCGTAAAATATTATAATTAAACCAAATGTAAACTCACTTAGCTTCATCTCTTGGACACCTGAAAAATGATAGTCCATTTCCACGCTTTGTTGTGCAACCATCTACCGAACAATATACCACAGGCATGTCAATACAATCTGATATCCCTTCACGTTTTTTTGTCTACTCTGTACAAATCGCTACTGTTCGCATCGACAACTTGACGCACTATGTATGTGCTGGGTTCCTCGCTCTCCAACAGCGGGTCTGTGGGGAAGGGGAAAGCAGAAGCGGCACACAATGCCCGTGCGACAACTGATATTTATTCTGTAAACTTTGTTTATACGTTATGGTTTCCCCCACCACGCGAGACGGTTAAAATCCATGTTTTTCGCTCTATGTCTGCTCGAGACTGAAGCCCGATTTCTGGCGTCTCAAGTTTTTAGTTCAACGGCAAATGGACGATGTGATAGTTACTAGTGACCGTAGGTATCTTGTGAACTGTAGATTATTTACGTGTGTGACGTGATTAATCGATTGTTCAAGTGTTAATACTTTTATTTATGTGTTTTGAAATGTGACTTCTTAAATATTCTGAAGATTAGGTGGTAGCACGATGGTAAAGTTTTAGAGACAAGGCAGGTAGGATTAATTTAAAGAAATAAAAAACAACTTTCTTACAAGGTAAGACTAAATTTAACATAGAATAGGAATCTAATAATATATATTATCGATAGGCTCGTCGATAGCTATTTATAATAATGAATCCCTCTCACGATATTGTTTTATCTCTATTTGAAACGCCTTTTTCAATACGTAATGAAGTAGAGAAACGACAAATTTTGAATAGTCGGCCAACGCTTTAAAATAACCCGAATATGCAAACAAATTTCCGAAAAATCGTTTGATTGTTTACTACAACTTTATGTTTTGTACAGAGACGAATAAGTTTATAATTTAGAAGTTCAGAAAACGGTAGAAAGTTAAAATGATATTTTCGGAATCATACAAATTATTTTGCTTAGTTTTAACAATTCCTGCAATAAGTGTTTCAGTAGAACGAAACTTTTCGTGCCTTAAGCGCATTAAGACTTACTTAAAACCCGCCGTCACTGGCGTTCAGTTCCGTCACACCATTACTCGCGTGTTAGATTTTATCTAATAATGCAAAATAATAATTTTTAATCTAAATGATGATGATGAGGAAATGATTACTGTTGAATAAGATCTATGAAATTTATTGAAAAAATGTAAAAATACAAATAATATATTTTTAAAAGTAAAAATCTTTAGATGTAGAAAGAATATAGCTCTGCAACTTAAGATATTTTCTAAAATTTAACGAAATTATTAATATGGAACATTTTAACACAAGGATGAATAAGTAAGTAATAATAATAAATGTTGAAACTAATTGTTATCGTAATATCCGTTATTCATCATGTAAAATGCACTGCCGGCACACTGTTGTAGTTTTTCCAGTGTGTTCTTTACAAATCGGCTTGGAACAGATATTGCATAAATGATTCGTAAATCTATTTTTTTGGATAGGAGGTTAGGAGGGCGTTTTCTGGGAACAGCCAGTGAGGCATTCCTCGAGCGGCGTTGTCATACAGCCAGGTTTCTTTAGAATCCTGGGAAATGTGAAAATGTTAGATAAAATCTAACAAGGAGAGTGATCGCGGGTTAAGAAATACAATGACACAAGAGCGCTTAAACAACTTATCGATGATGGCTATAGAAAAAGAACTGTTGCAAAGTCTTAGCGCCGATCCCCAATTTTATGAAGACATTATAAATAAATTTGCGAATTTAAAAGACGAATTGACTTGTTTTATAAGAAGTGAAAGTATGTTTGGTAAAAGTGGCTTTGTTTTGTATGTAAATAGATAAGGAGTTGAAAATTGGTTTTTATATTTTTTCATATTTTTTAGTACTTTAAACACGTAGGAACAATTTTTTAAATTATTAGATGCTGAAACATATATTCTTTTCTGTTATTTATATTGTAAATAAAAATCGTAGTTCTGATGTTATTCAGTTTTTTAATTTATGGTTATAGTAGGGCTATTGGCCAAGACCTCCGTAATAAAAAATGGTCAACGTGTCAAGGAATATTACCTCAGGGGAGACGTGTAAATTTATTCCTATTTAGGCATTATTTGGGCCTCACCTCTTGCAGCTACCACGAGCCACCACTGAGTTTAGTGCTTTATTTTTTTTTAAGTGAAACAAATTAATTACAAATGTAAAATTTTATTAAATATTTTCCTAGTCTTATTTACATAATCTATTAAAATCATCTGAATGTTTGTATAAAACTGAATTAGACACAATATCAAAAATGTATCCCTTATTTCTATTTTATGAACAATTAATGTAGGAGATATCAACATATTTTTCATATAACGTTTTGATTTTTTTTTATGTTATTTATATGTGGATAATTCTGTAAACATTTTTTAATTAAATCATGGCAATGATCCATTTATAGGACAAATTATTTACAAAACAAAAGTGAATTGCGTAAACATATTATATAGTATCTGATGCAGTATGTAGTGCACAAAAGCGTCTTAACAATATTGTACAAAGAAGATATATCTAAACTATAATATAAATAAACTTAAATATTAAATATTATTGCTATTAAATCTCACACCAACAGTTTCAACTATCTGATTAAAGGTGATAAAATTAATATCACATACATCTGAAATTTTATTGAAATTTTGACACATAATATGTACTGGAGACATTTTAAGACCGCGAGACCTTGCTCTAGTACAAATGAATGTACAATTTTGGCGAGAATTTAATCGAGGAACATGAAAAGAAAACTGACATAATAAAGACGGACATTCTAAATTATTATGGAATATATTGTATACAATTTTGATACTTGCTAGATCCCTGCGAAACTCTAAAGAAGGAAAATCAAATCTGTTAAGTAAAGTAGCATGGTCATAACCTCTTTCTGGATAAAAGCCATCAGTTTTAAGTGAAATAAATTTTAAAAATTTTCTCTGGACACTTTCTAAACAAAGCTTCAGATAATCATAACGTGGACACCATACTAACGAACAATATTCCAGTTTAGATCTTACGTACGAGTTGTAAACACACTTTAAAGCTGTTTCGTTATAGAACAGAATCTTTAAAGCAGATGAAGTAATATCATTGATATGTTGACAAAATGTTAGTTTCGAATCAAATAAGACGCCCAAGTCTTTTATGGGGTCCACTCTGTCAAGTATCTCCAGATCTAATCTGTAATTATATTCTATTGGGTGCAATTTACGGGTGTAACTTAGGGTCTTACATTTCACTACATTTAACTGAAGACAATTATTAGCGCACTAGTTGTTCAATATATATAATTGGTTTTGCAGTCTTTGACAATCCCCAATATCTGATATTTTACTAAAAAGTTTTAAGTCATCAGCAAACAATAGTTTCTTACACTCCAGCTCAGATGTTAGATCGTTAATAAAATATAAAAAAAGCAAGGGCCCCAAATTGGATCCTTGAGGGACTCCGGAAGTTGCCGTGAAAATTTTAGAATTGTGTCCAAGATATGTAACGTATTGTTTTCTGTTAAGAAGGTATGATTCAAAGAGATTACACAAATTGGAACTAAAACCGAAGGTCTCCAATTTTTGTAAAAGAATTTTGTGATCGACAGGATCAAACGCCTTAGCAATGTCTGTGTAAATCACATCTACCTGCCCTTGCATATCAAGTTCATTGGAAATGAATTGTGTAAGTAGGCACAAGTTAGATACCGTGGATCGGCCCTGCATGAAACCATGCTGATCCCATGATATTACGGTTTTTGTAGCAGGGTAGATGCGATTATAGACAGCTATCTCGAATATTTTTGAGAAATTACAGAGAATTGAAATCGGTCGATAGTTCTTAACTTCGGAATTTTTACCACTCTCAAAGATCGGACATACTCTCGACAACTTCCATATGTCAGGAAACGTGGACGTTTTTAGTATTAAATTAAATATAACAGATAGGGGTTGTAAAAGAGCTCTTGAACAATCTTTCACAAAAAAAGCTGGGATCTTATCATGACCCGATGTCATTTTGTCTTTTAAACGCCTAATGGCTTTTAATATTTCTTCATCAGCTAGATTTATTATATGCAAAGGAGCTGCATCATGGCTACATAATTGCTGAGCGGGATGGTCTATGTCACTATTTGTTTCTGAATACACAGAATTAAAATAATCAGCAAAAGCGTTCACAATAGATTTAGGTGACTGGAAAGTATTATTCTCGTAAGTAATCAAATTAGGTATTCTAGATGTACCCTTTTTTTGTTGAATATATGACCAAAATTTGGTAGGGTCACTTACTACAGAATTTTGTACATTATTTAGATGGTTTTTGTAAGCATTATTTATTTGACTTTTTATCAGACTCCTCAGTCTTCTAAATTCAAGCAAAAAGTTTAAATTTTTTTCTTTTTTATATTTCAATCGATACTTGTTTTACAGTCTGATGTTGTTCTTTATTTCAGTGGTGTACCAAAACGGAAATTTGTTATTAGTTTTCAAAGAGTATGTTGGAACATGTTGATCTAAGATTGAATAAAGAATAGCATAAAAAGCGGAGCATACATCATTTACATTATCAATTTGAGATAAAAAACTCCAATCCGTATTTAATTTATCATTATATAATTCAGGAAAGTTGGCTCTGCGGAAATTATAAGCTATACTCTCAGAATTTGGAGAAAAACTCACATCACTGCTATCACTTACTACAAAATTAAACAAGAGTGCTGGATGATGTGAATCTTCACGAACCAAAGATGCATTATCCCTGTAAACCTCACAATTAAAATTAGAAAACACTAGATCTAACAGCCGGTGGTTATTATTAAGCACATTATTAAATTGCCTGAGGTCAAAATAAGAACTGAAATTAAAAATAAATTGCTTTTTTCTGTCATGTGTTGCACTATTGTAATTAGGACAATTAAAATCACCCAAAATTAAAATGCGACTAGTATCACTTATTTCAGAAATTAATAAGTGTTCAAAACGTTCAAAAAAACTCTCGAATTCAGTAATATTAATATTTGGAGGAATATAAACCACAAAAATAAAAAATGTAAAGATATTTATAACACACTTACAGCCTACTATGTCCACATTAGGTGAAACATTGGTAAAAGAATCCGTATTAACTCTAGAGACCCTAAATACTTGGTCAAAAGCCAATAAAACACCACCACCATAGTTATGTCCAGTAACTTCCGCATTTCTGTCAGAGGAGAAGACACTATGCACAAGCCACGTTTCAGAAAGTCCAGTGATTCCAAATTCACTAGAAGATATTGAAGAGTAGAATTCATCGACTTTGGTCCTTAATCCTCTCACGTTCTGATAGCAGCATGATATTTGGGTTGATATCTGATGACTGTTGGGCTTCTCTAGTTTAAATTAACTATCTTGGGTATGCCAAGTATATATTTGATTCTCAAATTAGTTTCTCCTGATGCCAAACGCTCATCCAACTTCTTCTTAACAGAGCGGTAATATGCAATTTGTTTAGGTGTACGGTCATAACTAATGCGGATGTCCTTAAAATTTGGAATATTCCTCAAATTTTTTGCTTTGCGAATGACTTCCTGAACTAAAGATTCATCACTCAGAGAAACCTTAACCGGACGTGGAGAATTGGCGGAAGGATTATGTCTTCCAATGCGATTTGCCTTCAAATTTTGATCATCTGGGGCGGAAATGGCACTAAAAATTGAGAGTACTTGCTCTTTATCCTGAGCTGATCTAGTGCGTAACTCAGCAGTATCCTGTTCAACGATGCCAAATATTACAACATTTGATTTTCTCTTTTGTCTCTCACTGATTTCCTGAATTATTTCCTCATATTGACTATTATCAATACTTGAAGTAACCGTTTCAGCTGATGATTTCTTAAGGTTGCGGTATTCTAAATAAGAAAGTACCTCGATCGTTGACTGACAATGATATAAAACTGTGTACCGGGAAGTGCTGGATATCTAACGGAGAAAACTTGAACTGCAAATATTTAAAGAATGTCACAGTTGGAGTGCAGAAAATAACGGGTAGCCGAAACATGCCGAAACTGAGCTTGAAGGTCATGCGTTCGATCTGCGGCAAAATATTTACAACTCTAGCATCTAAATGGGATATCGATTTTTCCGTATTCTAAATTTCAGCGTTCAGTTGCAATTTATCCTTTGCAAATCTGTGCTTTGCAGTAGCAGTGGTTTTCTGTATTCTTTATATGTGTGTAATACTAGTGAAAATTATAGGACATTTTTATTAATTGAAAGTTCGTTGGATTTAGAAAGGTATGTATATCATTATTTGTAAATTGAATTAAATAATAGGTACTTAATAATTATATATTTATATGTAACAGGAACAGGGGAGGGGATTCGAATCTTTAATTTATCAAATTTTAGGAATACATAATAGTTATTTATGTACAATTTTAATTGAAATAATTTTTGTCCAAAGAAGCTAGCCTTAAAATATGGCCCATCCTTTGCTGAACGCTCTGTAGACATTTTGCGAATAAATTACGATTTGAATCATAAACTTTATCATAAAAGAGCACTCTTGGAGAATGTTGTAAGAAAAATTGACCATTATTGTCAGTTATTTTAAAAGATTAAGATGACAGAAGATACTTAATTTAATATTAACCATATGCATATTTAAATATGTAATACCTATCTTAGTATGTACAAGCTATTTCGATTATAAATAAAACCATAATAAATTAGCACTTTTAAAATTAAAAACGATTCAGGACTCAAATTTTTCCCATAATATTACAAATTTATCAATAAATTTAATCTTCTAAAAAACGCCATAGAAATTCAATTGTCGCCGTCGCTTCCGGACAAGATATTTATTTCATAGACTATTACTAAAGTTTTGATTAATAAAAATCAAACCACTGTGTATAATACATATAGTTATAAAGGTAGTTAACTAAAAAAAATTTTACTATAAAATATGTCCGTATATATATATATATATATATATATATATATATATATATATATATATATATATATATATATATATATATATATATTCAATATAACATTTTTAGGTTTGATTGGAGATGATAGCATAAAAGAAGTTACATGTTTGGAAAAGGTAGCTCTATCAGCAATTACTTTGATAGACACAGTGGAGAAGAAAATGGTGCCTTGTTTATATAATGATAAAGATCGAGTGAAATTATAAAAAAAACTCATAACTATTACTACCAAGTAAGTTAAAAAAGATGTATTATCTATATTTAATCAGTACTGCTTGTCTTTTAGATTCAAGGGCAATTAGCAATAACAACGAGAAACCTATGTTATTTTGTAGTTTACATAGATGATAACAATGACCTGTTCATAGAAGAAATATATCGAGACAAAACATTTAATGAAAGTATGTTTAAAAAGTTGGAAAGATTTTATATGCACTGTTTAGCTCCAGAAGTGATATTAAATAGAAGAGGAAGAAATTTGAAATGTAGAGAGCCTAATTATATTTTGAAGGCCCAGAAAGAAACGGAAATAAAAAAGAAACTTAAATTGCAGTAAACAGTCGTTCAGTTCGAAGGCTCCTGAAGTTAAAAAGCTACTACATTAGTGAAGGGTACAAAATTTAAAGAAAAACGATATACTTACTCGCAATAAAGTTATTAGAAAACATTAACTAAATATAATTTCTTAGACGCCCTGGAACTCTAACGAAAATTTTATAGAACAGTGTTATATTAATTTTTCATGTAAACTGAACTCTCGAAATCATATCCGAACAACCCTGTATAATGTAAATATATTTTTATTTCATTATTTATCCCTTTTGTAATAGGTATTTAATAATACATAGTGAGACAATTCACAGAAGACAAATAGCAATATACTTTTTGAAAAAATTTGTGTACTTGCAAAATAAAACATAATAATAAAAACAATCGTTTTATGTTTCAACCTGACCCTGATATCTATTACATCTTTATTTGTGTGGTGGTTTTAAAATATGTAAGCAAACTTATACGGCGAAAACTAGATGTCAAAATATATTGCTGAGATCCAATTTACCTAAATGTCAACCTCCAACGAGTTACAGTCATTTACAAGACGAATGCTAATAAATGTTTTAAAGTAAATGTTAAAAAAATCACTGGCGGCATGAGGACAATGTACACTAATATACAGGTAAGCGTCATTTGTTTCCTGCATCCCTGTATACTTCATATTACGATAGCCAGCAGTATCAGTGGACAGATAATTTAACTGTAAGATTTTCCTTTTGAAATTTATAATTTTGAAGTGGCTATCATTTCACTTTAAAAATTTTCAAATTCTGTCAATTTTGAAATTTTTTCAAGTTTGACTACATTTTTTTAACATCCTGTATTTTAAAATTTGGATCAGATCGATTTAATTCTCTGAATTTTGCAGGAGTTTGGTTTGGTGTTTTAAACACCTGTATTTTTTCGTTAACAGTGTTCCAATAGCCCTTAGTTAATATTAAAGACATTTTTGTAGTTCCCTTAATTTTGAGGTTTTTTTAAGGTCAAAATTTTCTCATAATTGCATACAGAACGTCTTTCGCACGTTCAATAACCGTTCCGAAGTGGTAAAATCGAAAATTTATATCAATAACAATGCAATCAAATGCATGTTGATTTCTAATATAATACTTAATTCCAAATTTTGCTCGCCCTGTAAACAGAATTTACTTTACCGCCACCTCTTAGTCAGAGGCTGAACTATTTATTGTTAAATTGAGTCAAATTTTTATAGTTTGTAACAGACTTCTAGATAATGAAGTTGACCGAACTTGCTGAGAAAACTGAGAAACTTATGGAAAAATGCTAATACATTTTTAGGTACTGAAATTTATCAAACTAACTACTTTTTAAAATTGATATATAGTTCTAAATATTCCTATAACATAAACTTACTTAGTGTTACATATAAAATTGTTTAGGTTTATGTATAAGCACGATAAATTAATTGATAAAAATGTGACATTAGGTTAGCAGCAAAGACCAATATGAAAATACGTTTTTTAAAAGTTAAAACTTTGTTTAAACTATATTTAAATAGTAATAATGAATAGACAGAACTTTAAAGATTCTATTTGTGTGGTTATTTTTGTTCTTCGAGCTTTATTTTTTGAGATTTCAGTACCTAAAAACACTACAAATACGGGTCATATTTTGCTAGAAATACGGCGACCTTAAGCTCCAAAATCTCACTCTTTAGCTCCATCAGAGCTACTTGCAGAGAATGCAAATCATTTCCCAACTCCGAACAGTTATCACAAGTCCATTTCAATCTTCTGCTTGAATTAAGAACTTTAACTTCTCCCGTAGTTAAATCAACACAAGTATGTCTAAAAACCTTCTTGCAGACAGAACATGTAACTGCCTTATTGGTATCAGTAGGAGAATTACAGCATGAACACAGAAGGGCTGGCATATTTAATTAATGTTTGATACGCCTATGTATTAAACTTGAACTACGACAGCAGAGCAGACTATTCTTGGGTTTGCATTCGTAACTTCCACGACTTAACAAGATTACTTAAAGTACTCAATAACAGAATCCAGTAGCAAATGAAATCTTAAACACCACCACAGTTCAAAAAAAGAAAATGTTTTTATCAATTTAACAGTGAATTTCAGACAAAATATTAAAGAGCACACATACGCACATCCACACACATCTAAAGTCGTAAGTGAATATATTTAGAATTATATTCTTTAAGATATACAAAGTTGTGCTCACTAAGTATATCTTTTGATTTAAAACAGGTCAAACATTGATCACCGTCAGTTTGTAACTTGTTTATAATAAAACCACAAATGTATGCTGATTCAAATGAATTGATATCCTCTATGTTGGACATTCCATTTCAATCAGAAGTGATGTATCTATTTTTCGTATAAATAATTTTTTCCAATTTATTAATAAATTAAAATCATAGTCCTTACAATTTTTTGCATGATTTATGCATGCTAGTTGATAAATTATTTATTATAGCAGTTTTCATGCATGTAATAAATTGATACGGGTTGGGATTAGTGTTTGCCGCTTCATACTGACGAATTATGCTACAAAAATAAAAAACAATTATTATTAATGATGTTAATGTACTTAATTTACTATATTAATACCTAAAAAAGTTTTCCAAAGGATCTTGCTGGATATGTCTCGGCACATATAATACTTTTAATGAAATTAAAGTGAATACGAGGCCTTTCACACATCTTGGAGTTTTTTGTCTATTTTCAGAATGTGTTTATTCCAAAATTGAATGTGGCCGCTGAAAAATTGTTACGTATCGTCAAACAATAATAGAAAAAATGCTTTATTATTACAGACGATTAAGTACCTACTGACCTCACAATTGATTTGTCTCCTAATCCTAATGTATATAAGTGAACTACACTATATTACACTAAATAAAAATAGTCGAAATAGTAAATTAATTTCACAATACAAACACAAGCCAAATAATAGAAACAACAAACATACGCTGACGGCCGACACACAATGACGCACAGAACAAACCCCCTAGAAATGAAAGTAATGGGCTAACACTGCTGTCCGAAAATACTAGCGCCAGCGATATTGCCATTAATATAGATCACTGTAATTCGGAGATTTAAAATTTTAGCGATATATTAGTGATCTATATTTTCGACTAACAAAGTAGTACTATACCCTACCTGTATGTTTTGAGGTTTTCATGAAAGCAGTATAAAATGCAGAAATTAAAATGGAAAATTTGCAATAAACTTTGTTGATATTATAATAAGCAAATACAGTATTTTATAATATAAAGAGTATACTGTAAATTTCCACCTTTTATCGAAACTACTGTACTGTACCTTACTGTTCTAAATTATATTACGCATAGTAGTAGTAGTATATTTATTCAATATTGATACAAAAAAACATCACTAAAAGTATTTTACAGATTACATATCCGCTTTTATTGTATGCTCTTCCTGGGTCTCTTTTCCACCTGTAGTTAAATTTCTGTGTTTCTATGAAGTGAATACATGTTGTGTGGCATCATTTTTTTTATAATTCCTTTTGCTAATAAATTTTTTATGGACAAAAAGCTTTATAGGGTCAATCAAACTTTTAGGTGGATTCATTGCTAAAAATTTTGTAAATCTGCCATCTTTTCCTTTCAAAATTAAATTCACGCTTTTACACCACCAAAATATAGCGCATCTAACAATTATTTTACAAACCTGTTGTTGTATATTATGTTGGTCACAATTGAGAGTTATAAAATTGATATTTTTCTCTAAGTATTTATGCAATACCAAGGATATATTTTTAATATAGCATATTCTTGGCAAAACATAATATAAACGTTGAAGAGACTCATTTAATATGTAGCGTAAATATGTTCCGGGTACCATTAATGCCGAATTTTGATATACCCACGCCTCTATGAAGTCCTGATCTACATTAGTTTCAACATAAAATAAATTTTTCTTGCAATCCTCACAATCTGATATGATTTTCAAAATTTTTTTTGCAATAAATCCGCCCATATATGCTAACATGCACCTTTCTATTTTTGTCCTTTTTTGATTTGAAATACTAACAGGGATATCTGGGATGGTAACGTTATCTTCTATAGGTGCTACTCCTTCCATTACTTCTCCAGGTAGAAATGATCTTAAGTTGTCAGTAGCACCCGAGCTCACATCCATCTCGCAGTTAGCACCGGGTGAATGTGAGGACATAAAATTATTTACTAATAAATTTTTAAATGCATCTATAAAATGGTTTACATCGGGGTTAGTATTTCTAAATCCTACACTTCTTATACAACCAAAGAAATTTTCTATAGTGTCTTGGTTTAAAGATCTAGTTAAAACATATTTCAAATTTTTATGTTGCAAAAGCATATCTTTTAGATACAAGACAGCTTTAATAGTAAATATCATGTTTGAAATAGAAGGTGTCGAGACAAATTGATTTTTTGTGTTTGAAAAAAACTTCATCGACATAAGAATACTTAATGAATTCTTCAGAAATTCGTCATAGGGTGAATACTCTGTAATCCCACCTTTTAATGGCTTACTTTGTGGAGCCACCTTACTGCTTGAATTTAGACAGTCAAAGAGAAAAACCATGAATAATATCGTATAGGTCTGCCGTATCGACAGCGCCAGCTTCCAATTTATTTCTATCTTGTATGTCTGAAAACAATAATGAAAGTTACTTGATATCATCAACTAAAATGTTTGCAAACTACTATAAATATATAAATTAAACTAGCTGTTATGAATGTTTGCTTTCCTTTGTTTTTTAATCAACATATCTGAAATATATTTTTATTTACCTTTAACTCTTACCGTTTAATATTAAATTGATATTGTATTAATTATTGTGTTATAGGGGATGGGTGTACAAAATGACATACATTTCAAAAAACTAGAACAATTTAATTAAAAAATCGCATTTTTTAAAAACGAATCTAAACAAAACGTAAACTAACCCTTTGGCAACATTTCAGATGAGACTTTAACTAAACATAATAAAATATGAACTTCTAGTCAAAGAAATAAAAATAAAGAAAATTCATTTTACCCCACCTGGAGGGCAAAATGACACAACAATACTGTTTAATATACTTTTAGTCGGTACAAAGCTCACAAACAAAAATTTTTATTTTCTTGTCTACCCCGGCACAGTCGGCATGTGCCCACTTTTGACATGAACAACAACATAGCCACAGTTCCCCTTGTTTGGACAATTTATACAGTTCTGTGCAATAAATGCAGGCACAATCGTCTTCTTCGTCTGCAGAAAAAGGTTCCTTTTCTGTTTCAGACTCGGATTCTGCAAGGACTTTTCTTGTTACTACCCTTTCTCTTTTTTCTGGAATCTTTAGTTTCGGTTTGGTTTTTTCTTTTGCCTCTTCCAAATTTGGAGTAGAGTTTAGGACAGAAGTGCCTTGACGTTTCCTTGGCTTTCTTTTTCCCTGGCCTGACACAAATAGTCCGACCGGAACTGGACTTAAATCCGCTGGAGTAACCAAAATTGAAATGCCGCTTGTTGGATTTTGCAAGTTTTTCTGAGCCGCTGTAGGAATGGCGAGGAGAGGTTCTATGGCGGAAGCATTTTTCCAACTCGGTCCAGGTTGAGCATTATCATCAGTAAGAACGTTTGCGGCTTGTTGGACACTGTTATCAAACACAATATTGGTTGTTTCAGATGGTTGAAACATATGGTCAAGGAACACACCGGGGTTTATTGGGTAGATGCCTGTTTTGGCGAATCCATGAGTGGCGTTCTGAACAGTAGCTGCCTTTCCATACGCTTCAGTTAGCAGACCACCAATTTGAAATTGTGTCACAACACGACCAGGATGACTTTTGAGCCATTTGGTTATTTCTTGATCATAATAGGTTTTGAGTGGCCCAAAAAATGCAACATCGAGTGGTTGCATTCGATGTGTGCAGTGAGGCGGCAAACACAAAAGCACAATGCCATTTTCTTTGGCGTACACAAGAGCATCAAGATATTTATGACTTGAGTGTCCATCCACGATTAATAAAACCTTTTCAGTGGGAGATGCCTTGGCATATTTTTGAAAATGTTGCAGCCACTGCAAGAATACTGGACCAGTCATCCAGCCGGACTCCTGGGCAATGCATAAAGTTCCTGCAGGTGTATGGTCCGTTAATTCTTTTTTCATATTTTTTCGTGGAAAAATTAAGGCAGGCGGAATATAGTTCCCATTAGTACACATGCAGCAAACAACTGTAACATGAGAACCCCTTTCTGCGCTGGTAATTGCACCTACTTGTTTCCGACCAGTTGTAGCAAATACTTTCTGCGGGCGCTGTACAGTAGATAATGCAGATTCATCTGCATTATATATCTTCATGGGATCAATGTTTTCCTTTTGCATGGTTTCGTCTAACACGTTAAAAAACTGAGCTACTTGAGGTTTGTTAAATGCCTGTGCTCTAGCCGCAGATGTGGCTTCGGGTTTACACACTGTTATGTCTGGATTTCTCCTGCGAAATTCTCTTAACCAGTCTTTTCCAGCGGCCTTTTTCTGGTTATTGAAATTATGTTCGAACCCATTTTTTACGGCTAAATTATAGGCTAACTCCAATACGTCTCGTCTTGTTAGTCCAAAGAACCTTGATTCTAGCAATTTTAAATGTTCCACTAGCTGCCGTTCTACTTCTATAGGAAATGTGGGTTTAAACCTGCCCAGTTGTTTTTCACCTTTTTTTAAAGTTTTATTTTTTTGCAAAGCATGTCTCCTTAGGGTTGCTTGAGGTATATTGTAAATTTTTGATGCCTTCAGCCATCCCATTTCACCATTATTAACGGCTTCTATTGCCTTTAACATAGACTCAGCATCCCACGATTGCCTATTAGACTTTCTTGCATAATTTCGCGGCATTATCTATAAAAAACGTATATTTTGTGTATCTAATTTATGGTCGGGTAAAATGACATAGTATGTCAATTTGCCCTCTCCATACCTATATCATTTTACCCCACATGAACCTAATATAATGCTACGTTTGACAAAACAACAACTTACTTAATAAATCTGAAATATACAATTCTAATATAAATAATCCCATAACTCATCATAAAAATTTTAACTTACCAGTTTATCACAATAAAAAGTTATAGCAGATTTTAATATTTCGCAACAAAAACTTTTTGTGGTTAAAAATAAAATAATGAGACGTGCACCCTTCCTAACTGACGAAGCTGTACTAAATGTAAACAAACGTGCCTGACACCTGTTCCACAATAGAATATTCTTTTCCGAGCAGTTCCGAATGACGATTCGTGTGTATACAAGCACTGTGTCATTATACCCCACTATGTCATTTTGTACATCCTTCCCCTACTACATCTGTACCTCAGAGCCAAACTATGTTAAGTCAAAAAAACTAGTTTTGAGATATTTGAATTTAAAATATTTTTTCACGTGATTTTGAGCATAACTTATACAATTTAAATTATAAAAAGTTTAAATTATAAAGAAAATATTATTTTTTCTGACCAAATAAAACGTTGACTGGTAGCTTAATAAAAAATATATGTTTTTTTCTCTAAAGTGACTTAACATTATTTGACTTAGGGAAAAAATCGGAAAATTGGACTTGATATAATGTATGAATAAATATCCAAATATTAATTTTATTGGTCAAAAACAAACATAAATCGGTTCATTTACACCTTACAGGCAAATAACATTTAACATTATTTTTATTTTAGATAATTTAAACTATTCAGTTTCTTCTCCACCATGAGACAAGTTACGGTAAAACTCGTGGAAGATTTTTGGTATCCACTGTAGTAACTTTTGAAGGTGTCCATATTTTTTGTAGAAATTTTCTTCTCGTATTTTTGGTAATTTTTCAGGAAAGCTAGCTTTATTTCTAGTATTTTTAAAAAGGCTAATTGTGGAAAATTCATCGCTAAAGTTGGTTTTGTAAAATAAGACATCAGTATTATCTTTTCTGATCCGTAAACACACGCGTTTTGATACTAAGAAATTTTCTCCATAATCTGATTTTTTTCGTAAAACTAAGCTTTGAACCCTTCGCAAATACTCTTAAAATTTAACAAGTCATCTGTTTCCATTCCCGTCACTACAAAAGGTTTCTTAACATTACATAACCTTATGACTTGTTTCCAGTCCCATGGTGTAACGATTTTCAGTTGTGGAATTTTCTTTCCCTCTCTTTCCATGACTGAGTGGTCACCATCAGCCTCTAAATGTGTATGATTTCTTGTTAAAAAAATATGCAATTATGACCAGACCATTTAATCAAACACGAAGCCACTTCATTACCTCCACGACCAGCAATATTTTCCTCCCACATCATGCAGTAGCCTTTTTCATCAGTAGAATCATGGATGACTAAATTGTATGTCGAGTTTTAAGCTGTAAAAACTCTGTGAATTGTGAAGTTCTGGGGTAAGGAGACATTTTTGCAGGTCCATCATAACTACTTTTCAGTTCTGCTTTCCTTTGAATTTTGTTTCTCTACTGCCTTCATTTCATATCGGTCACCCGCATCTTTCAAGTGCCTTTCATATTCTTCTTGAACTGAGAATCTCAGCTCCTGGTTACTAGTCTCCTGCATTTTAATTTTATAATTATCACACTCGTCACAAGTGTCAAGATCTGGATTCTTAAAAGAAAAATTGAATTCATAGTTGAACACGTTTGAATACAATCATTCCTTACTAATATTTTCTAAAACTAAAACAACAGCTGTTCTACTATTTTTGGTGTTGGAAACTGCTTTTTGAAGCATATCTAAAATCTTTGCAACTGTTGACATTCTGGAGCGAAATTTTCATTACACAACACAATAGACTGCACTTAAATAGTTATAAGGTTACGTGGACTTAACATCTTATAGGATAATCCCAATTATTAGGCAAATAATGTTAATGTTACTTAATATAGCCCACAAGCAAATATGGACTTAACATTATTCATAAAGATCTAACTTCATTAATAATTTCGCTAAGTGAATACTGAAAATAGAAAATGAAAGAGTATGTAATGTTTACGGACTTAAAACATAGACAACCAATTTTCGGCAAAAATGGACTTAATATAGTTTGGCTCTGAGGTACAGACATGCAGTTTTTAACATTTCTATGTATGTTTCCCAGGTCCTCAAAAAAATTAATAAATACTAGTAAAAAGGAATTAAAAACATTTTTTAGATCTACAAGTTAAAACAAACTTAAATTACTTACTCCATTTTGCTATTCTCTGCATCAAAGAACCAACAGCATAGCTAAAAGATACTTTCATTTTATTAATTTTAAATCTGTTTACATGCCTGTCGGTTAACTTCGAAGATATACGATTTGGTTCTGATATATCCAGTTGGTAGAATTGTTCTATATGTTCCCATTTTGCTATTTTGTTTTGTCCATTTTGGACAAAATGTAAATCTTTTGTTAATAAATTGTTGGGGAAGCCTTTAATTAGATGAGGTACATCGTACAGAGAAACTGCTTCATTTTTTTCAACTAAAAATCCGAAGAATGTCTTTTCCGTTTTATTTTTGGTACATTCTTCACTAGCATCTTGCAGGAGTGATTTGATAGCAGCTCTATTTGCTGAACCTTGGTCACATACGGAAGCGACAACATCTAAACCTATATTTTGGCATTCCTTAATAATTGCTTTAATCATATTCTTTAATATCGATGATTTGACAGGACCACTACTAAAAGTATAACAAATAGGTTGTTTCCATTGCCTATATAATCCGTTCACCAGAAACACATTAGCATGATCGGCCAGCGCTGCCTTTCTATTACATCCACTGTCCTCTAAACCCATAATGCAATCGTCTTTTTTGCTATAGTTGATACTACATTCAATTGATATTTCATCAAACATTAATATGCAACATTTTTCTTGTGCATTCATTTTTTGTACCGCTATTCTTAAATTTTCAAAAATTTCTTTATTGATGCCAGCAGTGAAAGGTATTTTATTTAATAAATTGGTTAATGTTCTTTTAGAAGGAAGTGCAAAAATCTTACTTAAAAGACGATAATCTCTGCCACTGGCTTTTAATATGAACAGAGCTAAAATTTTTTCATCTGTGCTGTATCTTCTTCCTTTTGGATTTAATTATTGGTTTCGTATTTAGCACAGAATGAAATTATATGTAGATTTATTAACGTATTGCATTAATTTTTCAAATTGAGGACTATTGGCACACCTTTCTGCTTGGGCCAATCTGGTTTGAAAAGAAGTAACACTTCTTTGTATTCTTGCCATTTTAACACCCCAATCAGACACAATACGATACAGTTTCTTAGTTTTAGGGGTTAAGTCCACAGCCCGAGTAACATTTACTTCCTTTAAAATCAATTTTCTTTTCCGTAAACCTGAAAAGTAATCAAAATAATGTTTGTTATTGTCTAATAAATGAAATGGAATACAATCTGTTGCAATAATAATGACTCTTTAAACTGAATTTGGGTATTTATTTCGGAAGTTGACGTATTCGTAATAAAATCTACTTTTAACTTTCAATATTACTTCTAAGTTGCACCACTCACCAAAACTGATTTCAGGAAAGACCACTATTATTACAATAGATTGTACATAATGGATCAGATAACATGAAACTGTTGATGTTTGAAGTTATTATATAAGGTAGATGAATTCCTGTTCAGTAATAATAACCAAGTTATAAAGATAATAATCATTATTAAAATCAAGTTATAATAACTATGTAGCAAATTCACATCCTCATACTCCATTAAACCTTAAATAGAGTATCCTTTAAAATCACTATCATTTTATTAAATCACAATTTAAAATATAAAAACAAGCACCTATATATTAAATATACGATAAGGTAAAACTTCAATTATATTAACAGTGTGGTGTACAACTTGAAATAATTAATGAAAAAAAAAAAAATAATAAGAAATCAAAACACAATTTTAATAACATTAAACATATTTTAAACCTTAAGCTTTTGAAAAATTAATAAAAAAGTAAAAGTAGAATTTTACAGAATTTGAAAAATTTCATTGATAATGTTCTGATGCATTTATATAAAGGGCGCCGTATTCTTGAAATAGTGTTTTCTACAAATACAAGCAATTTTAGACATTTAAGAACTGAATAATATAGAGTTCAGCAAATAACAAGAATGTTATCTCATGCCAGCTGCGAATATTCAAAGGTATCGAAGTAAAATCAATATATAACGTCAGAAAGCGATTTATCCAGAAGCTGTGAATCTGGAACAAAATTATATTTTTTTTATGATAATACAAAAACAAAAAGTAAATGGAGAACATACCGACAACTTCAATTTTTCGTTTTTTTGAAATGTTTTCTTCTATGTCTCTATCTTCTAAGCCTGTAACAATAATTTATAGGAAATATATTAAAAGGTTCCGGTTCATTTTTTGGAAATCGGTGTCTTTTATTATGCCGATCTTGGCAATTTGTTACACAACACTTTTTCTGGTTCGACCCAGTAAATGGAAATCCATAACTGTTCTTCGATTGCACTTACAAAACTTATTGTCTAAATTGTATGTAACTATTTCAAAATATAAAGTTAATCAAGAAACTAAACAATATGACATAAAATGATCAAGGTAACACAGAAATACGCACACAAGTCACAGTAATCACACAAGCATCCAACGTCCCAAACGGCCACCACAAGATTTTTACGGTTTTCGGTTTTTCCCAAACAATTTTAATAAAATTCGCGCGCCATACCGTGGGAACAACATTAAGCATCCAAGTATCAAACTGTAGAAATCTATGGCTTCAACTGGAAGGCAGCGCCATACAATGGATGCATCGTGAAGCTGATTTAGTTTGGCGGGAACCTATGGGGTTTCTTTTCTAGGGTTTTTTTATCTGTGGTATCAGTTTTATATTTGAATATCGTATATGATGAATTATAAATACTGGTAGTTATTCGCTAGTATGTAAGTATCCGTATAGTAATGAAAGTAATCAAATAACGAAATATTTTTCTAGAAAGTAATCGTTACTTCGGTTCCCATAGAGTAACGAGTACTCAAGTAACGAATTGATACTTTTCTGACATCACTAAATATTAATAGAAATTAAAATGCAATTTGCTAGTAATGTTTTTCCTTAGGAACCTTACACTGCAATGTTTCTAGCCTGCAGAATAAAGGTCCCTTGGATATTGCATATAGTTAATCATAAGTCTGAGAGCAACATTATAGCTAGTACAGAAATGTTTTTATAACATTGGAGAAACTTAATTATGCTTACTGGGTATTTTTATTTTAAATATGTACATGTATGAACTTAAGTGTTTGTGTTTATATGTTTTAAAATATGCACATGTTTCATATTTAGTATAAGACAAATAATTGATAAAATATAAACTACAGATCATATACCACGTGGACTATGGATTACCACGCCACTGTTATACACGGCCTTTCCTTTGAATAACATCTATGTTAATTGAGTGACATGATTGATCTTATGGCAACAAAACAAGACATGTTGGCCCAGAGACACCACGTTTTAATGTCTTAGGACCTGAATCTTCTAGTGTGCCTCCCAATGTCGGCAATGATACAAATATAATTAAAGAAAACGTCCATAGACAATTTAATAACCTAATCACAATCAAGTGTTTTTTCCTTTTAATTTTGTGTTATATTTTTTATTAGCTAAAACTTTCATTGGGTCTAATGTATGAAAATTTGGTTTATTAGCTAAAATATTTATAAATTTGCTATCTTTCCCTTTCAAAATCTTATTTACACTTTTACACCACCAGTATAGTGCACACCTGATAATGAACGAAATAATTTTTTTACTAATGGCATTTAGGACAATCCGAGGGGGAAACCGCTGACCAGTATGGTGTACACTATTTCCCTTTATTTCCCCTAAACTAGCATTTCCTGGGTAATACTTAGGTATTTCCCCTCATTACCTAGAATTTCCCCGTATTACCTCAGAATTTCTACATATTACCTAGAATTTCCTCGTATTACCCCAGAATTTTCCCGTATTACCCAGAATTTCCTCGCATACTTGGAAAATTCTAAGTAATTTTCCAAGTATTACCTGCTATTTCCTTTACATTATCTGTACCTTTAGCTAGCTTGTATACCTGTTACAAAAAAATGTATATCTTTTTTAAAAATAAGAGTTTTTAACAAGAAATCGATTTAAACAAAATATATTTCAGTTAGGATTAATGTATTTCTTATAAAAAAAAAGAATATCTAGTCAACATAGTCTTTAATTAATGTTATTCAGTCTCTTGATTAGCTTATATTTTTTGTTATATTTAAAAAGTCGATTCTTTTCACTTCAAAAGATCCATTTCCTGACAATTGCAATGGCCCATAAAATATATAATTTTTATTTATATTGGCAATATCATCGCAACGCGGCCATACGAAGTGTTCAAGTTCGGCTTTTAGAAATTTCATTTTGTAGTAATTGTCTCCACATTCCTCTATAACGCGACCAATATACCATTTTTCTTCGTAGAAACGGCGTAGTACTGTTCCGTTTGGATGTCCAATTTATGTACATTCTCTTCTGGCGGCTCAGAATCTGAATTTGATGACTTTTCTGCATCAGTGGAATCAAGTGGTATTGCTTCTTTTACAATTTCGTCTTCAGAAGAAATCAACATATCAGGTTTTTTTTTTTCCGTATCTTATCTACTTTTCTTGGTTTCCAATGGTCGTTTTCTTGACTCACTTTTCTGGTTTACATAAAATCTACTTAATCTGTCGGTACTGACAGCCAACATAATGAAGACTTCTTTACAACAATTTTCTTATCATTTAATAATTTGACTTCTACAAACTGTGAATTGTCCTGTATGTCCGTCACTATATCTGAATAATCCTTTAATTTAAATCACTTATTACGGAGTTTATGGCTTCAATTCTATCAATACGCTGTATTAAACCTTTCATACTGAAATTGATAACAGTGGAGTAAGTGGAAGTAAGAGATCGTGCGGCGCGGAATAGTTTTTCGCATGTCTGGCTACTAAAATTTGATAAGTCAAAAAACTCTGCATTTATTCCCACTGAATTATCATTAAATGATCCTTCGAATTTTAATATTAGTTTAATTAAATTATGGGCATTTAATTCTATGCAAAGGTAGCAGTTGTTTGTCAAAAAATTATCTTTTATAGTGTAATCTTTGTTATGTTTTATCCAAGTTCTCCATATTCTTAGAAAAAATACTGAATACCATATTTGATATACTCGACTATCAAGATCCAGGGTTTCGTTTAAAAATGAGAATAAAATGTACTGCATAATTTTTAAGTAAGCGACAGTACCTTCGCTTTCTGTAATAGATTTCAAACATACGATAACTTTCTCTGAACACATTTTTTCTGCAGCAAGAAAGTTCATTTTATCCTCACCTTTCCGATCCCATAATGTAAGAAGGTGCTGATCTTTAGTTTTACTTTGAATTAACTGATAAAGGTGATCAACAGTAGCGGTAAAATTACCAATAGGTAATTTTATTCCTGGTTTTAAAAATCTTGTTCTCAGTTTTGTTAGAATGTGTATAACATCTTGTAAATAACATTCATCGACTTTATTTATGTCCATGTGGAACCAGTCCCAACCTAATGGTTGATTTTCTGACGTTGGAAGTAATGAATTAACACGCATTGCTTTTAATAATCTGGTATCACCATCAGAAGAAAATCCCATTATGGTGATACCATATTCATTTGCAGTTTTCTTCATGTAATCCCATCTATCGAGAACGTCCTGTGTCGAAAATTTATTGTCAGTTCCAAAGAGTGATAAACAAAATGATGGTGAATTCTTTGCCAATGGCTGTGCCATTATTACGTAAGCGTAGGTGGCTTTAACACCTGCTTTAAAGAAGTCCTGGATTGTATCAAATGAAGTAGCCGTGAATGTATTACTGTTTGGGACACCTTTGTTCATTGGCAGCACAAAACCAATTATTTTGTTTGTCTTAGAATCATATTCGATTTTACCCGTGATTCGAGTGCCATCTTCAGAAATCCATACCATTTTTTGCAAACTATTTTTTTCCAAAAAACTTACCAAGCCACTAAAATCAAAAATTGCTTCTTCTTTGTGCCTTCGCGTACCATCTAAAAATCTATTAATAGTAGATATAGATGGCAGTATATTTTTCAAATTGGCTTGTAGCGTTTCATATAATAATCTACCACCAATATAAAAAAGATATATAGAAAATTTCTTTATAGCATCGTCATAGGAATTTTTATTTAGATATGTCCAAAAGCTTGTTTAATAAATTGTCCGTCTTATTCTTTGTAGATGATGCTCCTGTACAATCCACAGCTGGAAATTCTATGTTTAGTTCATCCATTTTTTTAAATAATTTTGAACTTGCATCAGAATTTTCTGTTAAAATTTTTGATATCTTATCGGCTAGGACGAAATAATCCGTTAAAAAGGATTGTTTTTTATCAAGGCTTTCTCGGGATCTGCGGCGCCTTTCACATCTTTGATATCTTTTTGTTTCCCATTTTGTTTTAGGTAGATTTGATCCGGAATTATTTTTTTGGGGCAAAGACGTTGGTTGTATTATATCATCTACATCACATGCCATATACATTTCTTCTGCAGATGTCGAGGCAGATGTTGACTGGGGCACTAATATGTTATCTGACGTAATAATTTGAATAGAATTGTCATCATTTATAACATTGTCGGAACTAATAATAATTGAATCGGCATCACAGGGCATTTCTAGTGTTATATTTGAACGAGTAGTATCTTCGGTAGTATCAGATCCATCACTATGGTCAACAACAATGGAAGATGTCGATGGAAGAGAAATGTTCTGTAATATTTTCACTTTTGGTTTCTTATAATATGATGCAATGAGATTTCTCTTTAAGTTTTTTTGTGTTGTTTTTTGAATATGTTTTTGCAATAAATGCTTCTGGAAGTTGGAACACACCCAACGCTGCGCGTAACAATTCGGTTTTGATAATTTATACCGAGAGATCCAGAATGATTGAAGCAGCCGCTACCTACAAATATTTTGTGTGCCGCTCTCCTATTATTTTCACTCTTCGTGGTTGGTAACATTGACACTGATTTATTGTGCAGTGGCGGGTTTAGTGTGGAGGCAAGAGGGTCACATATTAATTTTAATCACAAAAATACAACACAAAAAGCCGAATGCTAGCATTAACTTATTTGAGGTATTAATTTGTTAAAGGAGTGGATTAATTAAAAATGATTTACATGCTATTAACCTCAAAATTAACATAAAAGTCGATTTTTAACAATTACCTATCTTGTTCTTTTACGCAAATTTCAAGGTAAAAACAACAATTTTTAAATGAATTTATGTTTACTTTCCTGATTTAGAAATGCAAAAAACAAATCGATTTAAAATAATTGCTTTATTGGTTTAAAGTTAAAACAAATTGAATATGTACCTTTAATTTTGACGAAATTCTATACCTACTAGTACCTAATAGTAATTTTTGTAATTAATTTGTTATAATTTCTATTTATACATTCAAATGAAGAATAAAAACACTTAAAAACATTATGTAATTCATTTTCCGTAATATTAGCTAATTTATTTGTTATAGCGTTCTTTACTTCATCCACTATATGTAAACGGTTTACATATATGGAATTTTTTAATGCGCCAAAGAGATAGTAATCTAAGGGCGTTAAGTCTGGAGATCTTGGAGGCCATAAGCCTCGACTAATAACACGATCGTCATAAAATTCTCTTAGAAACTCCAGTGTTGTGTTAGCTGTATGTGCTGTTGCCCCATCTTGTTGAAAATAACCGTTGTGCAATTCGTCATCATGTAGCTCATTAAAAAATGGCTGCAAAATGTTTTCTCTATATCGCTCAGCAGTAACAGTATCTTCAAAGAAAATAGGTCCAATTACTCTTCGCCGAGATATGGCTATCCAAACTCCTATTTTAATAGGATGTAATGTCGTTTCCATTAACACGTGAGGATTGTCCGCCGACCATGTACGATAATTTTGTAAATTTATGTATCCACTAAGATGAAACCATGCCTCAACGGTAAAAAATGTTAGGTCTAAAAGATTGTCATCGTTTAAGTTGTTGTTAAACCAGTTACAATAGCTTACTCGTTTTTCATGATCTAATGGTAATAATTCTTGCACCATCGAAACTTTATATGGATGCAAATGTAATTTTCTTACAGCTCTGTGTGTTGAACCATATGACATTCCTATAAATAATATTTTTAAATATGTACTAATATTTAACATTTTATAAATATTTACCCGCCTGAGCTGAAAGTTGTCGTAAAGGTTTAGTGGGGCTTGCTGCTAAACGCTCTCTGACATCCTCTAGTTTCTCTTCAGTTAAAACGGACTTTCTTCCAGGTGACTTTCCTTTACAAACACTGCCAGTATTTCTGAATCGTGCCACCAAACGTCGAACATGTTGAGCAAAATTCGTATAATCTGCAGCTTCATGATTTGGAAACTCTTCCTGGAATTGTAAAAAACATGAATGGATTGAGTAATTCCATCCATTCTCATCTCGTTGACCACTCCGAAAGTAGGCCTCTACGATAAATTTATCGTCTTCTTCGAGCAATTCAAATAAAAATACGATCGGCAAAAACACACATAAACACAAAAGCAGTACGGACGTCACTGAATTGACAGATGGCGTCAGTTGTGAAAATCGATTAAAACGGAAAGTAATTTTGATCATAATTGTGAAATGGAAGTAAATTTTGATATCTTTGGTAACATTTACGTGTGACGTCAGCCTCAATCATTCTGGATCTCTCTGTATATCGTATTACGTATTACGTGTATTCAAAATAATATTATCGAAGTGGGATGAGTCTTCCACTTAGTGTCACTCATTTTACTTTTACCCCACTTTCTTAAGTTTCTAATAATTATAGCATTTTCATCTGTAAAATTAACAGTACCTTGTTTCGTTTTTTTGTTTAGATTGACTGACGTTCCAGATAATGCAAAAGAAGAACTCAAGCAAGCATCGTCTGAATTAACCGAGGAATTAACAGAAGATTCAGTACAAGATTTTCTATCTCTCTTTAAATTCTTATTCTTCGTTTTTTGTTCTAAATAACAACATTTATATTTTGCTATCATTAAGATAATGTTTCTATGCCCACTTATAATTTGAAATAAAGTAGGTTCTCTAAAAAATGGCCCATAATATTTTTGAAAATCTTCTTTTGGAATAATTAAATGTAACACGTTTTTTGCAATCATTTCTATTTCTTCAAGATTCGTGGTTTCTATTTTTGCTATTACACCTTCATCGTCGTAACCGTTGATAATTAGGAGGTTTTTCAAGGTTGCGGGAATTTTTATGTTAAGTGATGTTTCTGCTTCCAAGAAAAAGTCTGATGAATCTTCGATTTCATTTATCATCTGAAATAAGATCTAAGATAAATAAATAATTGCAACTTCACCAACACGAAGTGTCATAAACGCGTATAGAAATCATGAAATATCTTTTTTTATTTATATCATTAAAATAGCTAAGATTATTATACTAGTTACTATGTATAGGTACGTATAAGTAATAACACTGAATAATCTAGCTGATTTGACGTCTGAATGTTTAGAATTTTTTTCACAAAATCAAAACTGCGTACAAGAATATTATACTATTCCATGAGTTAAAAAAGAACCTCTTTTGTGTAATTTTTTTTATTCACCCTGCATAAAGTTCAACATTATCAGTAAACTTCGACTTATCGGAGGGTTTACTCGAAATCGATATCTCTAAAAATGCAGTTATGAAAAATGAATGTCTTGTTGGAAAACCCTGACACAGACTGATTTAGCTTTTAGTGAACAACTTTCAAGGGACAGTATAACGAGCAGTATAATGACAATTTATTATAAATGTTTTTTTTATTATTTTGGAGCTTTATAAGGGAGATACACCATGTTGAAGTTCGAAATTAGCAGAGTTAGCAGTAAAACAGACGTGTACAGCAACAGCGTATTTAATAAATAAGAACAAAAGTATGTATGTACTCTGTATACTACTAATATAACTAATATACTAACAACAGTAGGATAATAGTTAAATGTTAAAATGAACCAATGTTCGCATCCCTTTAACTTTAAGATGATTGCGGATGAACTGCAGCCTCCATCCGCAAAACTCGAGGACCTTGACGCGTTTTTTATATAATTACCAAAGCAGTGGAGATTTTTTGGCCACACAATGTAAAAACGAATTAGTGAAATTATGAAATTTTACGTTGAATTTTTGTAACCAGAATTTAAGCTGTATTTGTTACACTATGTTTTACTATGTAATTCAAGTTTACATAATTAATAAGAGTTTTTTTACATAATAGTTAATGTAATAAATACAGTATAAATTTAGGTAATAAAAAAACCAACGTAAATTTATGCAATTTCACTAATTTGTTTATACAGTGCACTTGGTCTTATGATTGGGAAGTTAAATTAATTATACTAAGGTCTTTCAAATATGTTTTCATCAAACACTTTTGTCAACCAGAGATACGGGTAGTATCTAATACTATAATAATAGTAATATATTTAATTTATAAAAATAGATTATTTATTTATTTAATAATATTCTACACTACAGATGGAATCAAATTACAATGTAGGATGATTCAGAACTACAAATAATATTTACAATATTACCACTCTGTATAATGTTAAAATCTATAAGATTTTTAAAAATAGGTTTTAATATGAAACAAAAATTATATTTTGTAATTTTTTCATATCTGTTACGATTACATGGCAAATTAGATTTTTTCTATTTACTTCATTTTTTCTGTCAAAACATAATTTTAATAAACATAATATCTAACTCGGTGTAAACAAAAAGTGTTTTGTCTAAATTAAGTTTACGAACTGGCCTTAGCTCTGCCATTGGTTATCAGAAGTGTTGGATATTAACATATTTTTTAATTGCTTAGGTACCTATACTGCACACCAAATATGGCTTAAATATCCACTATTTTGGTAATTACATACATAAAAAGGTCATCCGTTATAAAGTCTCAAAACAAAAAAACTTCTATATCAAACTGACTTACTTCTTATTCTCCCTAGTTTGTTCATTAAAGGGTGATTCACTCTGTATACTTAGGATAATTAATTCTATAATAGTTATATGTTGGAATAGGTGGTAAATATGCATTATAACGTCATATTTACAATTATTAATTAGTTATTCAAATATCTGTACTCAACCTTAAAATGTTAAAACAATTACCATATCTTCCAATAATGTTCTTGATTTCAAATGAAGGCCAATTCTTCGGTTCAGTTCTCTTGATAATTAAAATCTGATTTTTGCTAGAAATATTTGGTCAATATGAATAACTTATTTTCTACCTCAAACATCCAATTTTTAGGAATGACAAAGATTTCCTCTTAACCATTAACTTCAAACTGAACAACTAAGTACTAAAAAATTATTTAGTTTTATAAAATCATTTGTTAATGTGTGATATATATTCAATATTACAATTAATATTATAATTATATGTAAGATGCATTTATATTTCTGTACAGTTATCTAAATTTTAGAGCAATGATGAGACAACTCTATGTTTACAAAATTCACATTTAACAAAATAAAAACTAGTTATATTCAATCATTCAACCTCAACATCTTACAAGTCGCCATAAGTCTCAAAGATTTATACAGTTTTTGGAGATTAACGCTTTGGCATAAATGTAAAAAAACAATATTATCCAAACATGAACAAGGAATAAGAGATACAGGAAGGAAATACATTTGTCAGTTTACATTTTTTTACAACACATCCAAATGCATATAGTAGGTGCTGTATTTAATTATTACATACAGTTTTCTTTATCGGAAATTTTATAAAAATGTATTAAATTGTGTAGGCACACTAATCCTTGTGTATTACTGAAATAATAACATTATCAATTTTCATAGCTTTTAAACAAATTACATCCAAGGATGAAATGTGTGTAGTTCCAGAGAAATTCTCAATTATGCCACAATTAAAGAGTGACCGCAAAATCCGCCCGTTCTTGCGTAGTGTGTACCAAGAACGGGGAAGGTTGTACAGAGGTCTCCGTGGACTTAAATTGATCGTCATGAAAAATCTAGGTGAGCATAATTCGATTTTTCCAATATTTGCCCGACTTACCCTACTTAAACCACCCTTGAAGTCGGAGAAAACTGGTCAGAATTTCGCAAAAGATCGAATTATGGGGCCCGTATTTCGTATCATTTGTCAGGTAGTGGGGGAAACAAAGTACTTCATGCAGTAGATATCATTCCCCGTCTGCTATCGGCAATAGGGGTGGTTTTACCCCCACGCGGGAGGTGTTTTTCACCTTGAGCATTTTTAGGAGGGCATTCTTGATGTTACCCTTGCCATGTGGAATTGCGCCAATTTTTACCCAGATTGTTTTAGGGGTGGTTTCCACCTTTTCAGTAGGGGTAACTGATCAGAATCCGACAGAAGAACGAATTATGGGGGCATGTATTTCATATCATTTGGAGTTATAAGGAAGAGTGGCACAAAAAAGGCAATTCATGAAGGGAATATCATTTGCCGCCGGTTTTCGGCAATAGGGGTGGTTTTACCTCCACGCGGGGGTGTTTTTCACCTTGAGCATTTGTGGAAGAACATCCCTGATCTCTTCCTTGCCATTCACGTTCCCGCCAATTTTTACCAAGAATTGATCGATCATTTTCCACCCCTTAAGTAGGGGTAAGTCGGACAAATATTGGAAAAATCGAATTATGCTCACCTAGATTTTTCATAACGATCAATTTAAGCACACGGAGGGAGACCTCTAGACGACCTTCCCCGTTCTTTGCAGTTACTCTTTTAGAGAGGAACAAGGCAACTGAAAATATGGTTTAAAATTAGAAAATATTTCATATTCAGCAAATTTTTTAATGAAATAAGTTAATAAATTTTGAGCATAATCGAGATATTTATAACATAGTTCATTGGACACTAATATATGCATGGCACAATGCAAAGAAAGGAAATATGTCCAAAATAGTTCTTTTAAAAATGGTTTTAATGCCAATGGACCATAATATAACAAAAACTGGCGGAATTCCGTTGCCTTCCACATGTCTACTTCTGTGAGAGATTTAGGAAGTCTTGAAAATTCCTTTATGGTACTTTTACGATATAGTTCCAATGAAGTAACTTGATATTGTAAATTTTATCATTAATCCCAAATCCATTTTTTAATTGTTTAATTTCATTATAAAATATTATAAAATCATTTAGAAAGTCTTTCAAAGGAGATGGTTTTGAACGACCACAAAAAATTCCAATAGGAAACGGTTCACTTTTAACGTTTGTAATACGTGCTAAAATTGGTCATAACTGGATATTTGAACTACGAAATGAAGGATGTCCATCTACATTAATCCTAAGTTTAATTAATGAATCAGAACTATCTAATAACGACAAATTTTTCTTTAAAATATTTAATAATTCTAAGTGGTTATATTAACCATTTTCTAAAACTTTATTATTAGTCATACTTCCTGGTGTTTTGAGCAATGTTCTACTATCAAGCGGCAGTTCAGGATGTAAAGGAGATAGGATATGTAATAAATCTGTAAGAACCACTTGAGTAACTATGTGTTGAACAGTTACCCAATGCTTAATTTTTTGCACTAAATCAGTATTTTTTACAGATTCAACTTCACCGTTATGTAGCAATTTAATAGAGAAATAATTAGTTTCAAGGTCATTACATAAATTTGGATTTATATCACAATCAGGATTATACTCATTCATAGATAAAGCAGGAAAATTTGCAACATCACAAATAGTTAAATCAGATACACTAGAACAAACCTTCGAATTTGAACAAACAGGTAATTCATTTACACATACTAAACTGTTACTATGACAATTAGGATTGAATTGACTTACATTTTCTGAAGTATCAGTTTCAAGTATATCTTCTACTTCTTTAGCTATTCGCCTGTAAAACTGACGCCGTCCTACACATTCCTTGTGGTTTTTTCTTTTAAACATGCTTTGCAGTTACTCAATAAATAAGTGTACTGATTCACTTTTCAAATTATCGAAATTAACTTTTAGTGTCGCTTTGTTTTGTGCGCCTGAATAACCGGTTCTCTAGTGAGTAAACCTTCTAAATAATGCCAACTAAACCTTGTAGCTGTTGTAACAGAAACTTTGAACAACACCTGCTCATTCCGTGTTGTGTGTGTAAAAAGCTGTTCAATCATTCCTGTGTTCAGATTACTGCGACAGAGGTGAGAACAATTAATGCCAAAAAAACGCTAACATGGACATGTGCTGGTTGTGTAGATGTCGGTAATGATATAAATTCTTTGAAGGCTGCGATAATAGCACTCCATAATGAGATTTAGGAGTTGAAGTCTGTGAGTGTCGGAAATTCAAACACAATAAATGCTGTGCAATTTGAGGAAAGAGTGCAAGAAGTTGCCGAACGTCAGTTAGGAAAAAATAATTTGGTAGTTTTTGGAGTTAATGAACAGTCGTCCACTTTGAATGCAGCGGATCGCTCCCTGGCTGAGAGTAATTCTATTAATGAAGTTCTTAAAATGATATCTAGTGACATAGATGATCAACCCATACTTATTCGTCGTTTAGGTCGTTTTGATCCTAATAGAGGGAGACCACGTCCACTGAAAATTTCTTTTCAAGACGAGAAACCTGTTCACCACTACATCAAGAAAATCAAAACTATAAAGAGCTCCCAAACTGTCAACTTCTCCATATCATTCGACCGGACACCAAGACAAATTCAGTTGTACAACGATCTTATAGTCGAGTTGAACCATCATAAGTCTGATGGGGAAACTAATATTGCAATTAAATATGTTAACGGTATACCCAAGATCCATTTAAACTCTCCCTCACCTAATTGCAATATTTCGAATATAGTTTGCTGTTACCAGAATGTTAACGAACTCAATTCTAAAATACAAACGTTTTATAACTCTGTTGGCTGTAATGATTTTGACTTTATATGTTTGAGTGAAACATGGATCTCCTCAAATGTTCACAGTTCTGAACTTTTTCCATTGGAATATAATGTCTATCGCTGCGACAGAAACTACATAGCAACGAATACCACCCGAGGAGGAGTCTTAGTGGGTGTTAGAAATAAGTATAAATCTCAACAGTTAGATCTCTGATATTTCCACCATATTTACCTATATTGATATTGTTGGATGTAAGGTATGCTTTGATTTTTCTGTTGCGTATATTTTTGTTATACATATTCCACCGCAAATATCGTGAAATGAGTTATTTACGATTTGCATACATAATAGGTCTTTATTACTCTCTTTCATTTCTAAATAAACTATAGCGGGGTTGCTTTACAATTAGTCCTTCAGCAAAAATAGGCAAGTTCTTCTAGAACATATTGTCACGGATTTCTCAATCCGTATTTTTACTATCTGCCAGAAAAACACAATCCGTTAATTAATTACTTCTTTATTAACTATACTCAGTACACTACTGAACACTAATTAAAACTCAACTAAACACTTATTTAATTAATCGCTATCTAAATCACTTTGATATCTCCAACTAAACACTTCAATTCAGACTGTAATACAAGACTTATACAAGACTAACTTAATCGGCCGTTTATTTTTCTTTTATAGACCCAACGAATATTCCAGGTATATTCTAGCATCTCTAGATCTATTTTCTAGCATCTCTCGAACGCTTCTCGTCGTTTCTCAAATTTTCTAGTCCCGTCTCGATCCACGGCATTTTGTTTGTTTAACAGAATCGTGTAGGGGCGATCGGGGCAATCTTAGCATTTCACGATACCACAGTCGGCGGTTTAGGTGTGAGTGGGGCAAATTCCGTGACACTGCCCCCTCCTTAGGACCGATCGTCCCGATCGGTTACACCTCTATACGGGGACAGACGCTCCAGATGGACGACCTTCATCTTACTCCTAGGAGGCCTCTGTATCCGCTAGACGACATCATTGATTCTTTTAATGACGGTGTAGGGGCCCTCCCAACGGTTCTGTAGCTTAGGCGATTTTCCTTTCTTCCGCGTGGGGTTGTACAGCCACACCAGGTCACCTTGTTGGAATCCAACTGTATTGGCCCGGACGTCGTATCGAGTCTTCATGCGATCGCTCTCTAGTCGCATTCGAGATCTGACTTGGTCATGTACGGCTGCTAGTCTTTGTTCTAGGTCATGGATATAAGTGTCTGGATCTGAGGGCTGTTCCGCAGGACGACCAAATACCAAATCTGCTGGAAGGCGAAGCTCTCTTCCAAAGATGATCCTTGTCTTCCCAGTAGTTTCATGGACAGCTGAGCGGTAAGCTAACAGGAAGCGTGGAATGAGCTTGTCCCAGTCTGTCTGGTTCTCGTTCACAAACATCCTCAGATTGGTTTCTAGTGTGGCGTTGAAGCGTTCTACCATACCATCTGACTGGGGATGCAGTGGGGTGGTCCTGGTTTTTCGGATTCCCATAAGCTCGCAGACCTTTCGGAACACGCCTGATTCGAAATTTCTGCCCTGATCTGAATGTAGTTCCATAGGCACACCAAATCTGCAGAATAGGTTGTTGACTAGAGCTTCTGCTACGGTCGTGGTCTCTTGATTGGGAAGGGGGTATACTTCTGGCCATTTGCTGAAGTAGTCCATGGCTACTAGCAGATATCGGTTCCCACTTTGAGTTTTCGGAAATGGGCCAGCGATATCAATGGCAATCCTCTCGAACGGTGCTCCTACGATGTACTGGTGCATTTTGCCTCTGGAACGGGTCTTCGGTCCCTTGCTTGCTGCACATATGTCACATTTTCGGCACCAATCTTCTACATCCGTCCTACAGCACAACCAGTAGAAACGCTCCCTAATCTTCTGTAGAGTCCTATTGATACCGAAATGTCCACCACCAGTACCTCCATGTATTTCCTGCAACACTTCTTTAACTCGGGACCTCGGGAGTAGTACTTGTTTCTTGACCTCCGTTCCGTCATTGTTCTCCCATGCTCTTTTTAGGACACCGTCTTCCAATACCAGAGAATTCCATTGAGCCCAATAGCTCTTTAATGCTGGGCTTTTACTACTGACTTCTGCCCAAGAGGGTCGGTTGTTGGCTTCTTTCCAGTCTATTAAAGGTTTGATGTCACAGTCAGCTTGCTGGTCTTCCCGAATCGCCGCTGAACTCCAACGGTCTTCAGGTTGGGCTGCTACCACCTTACAAGGAACTGATGAGATGTTCTCTTTCCTTTCAAGACTACTGCAGTGTTTGCAGTTGACAGGACAGGGTCTCCTAAAAAGGGCATCTGCATTTCCATGTTTCCTGCCGGCTCGATGTTCAACAACAAAGTGATATTCTTGCAGCCGTTCCAGCCATCTTGCCATCTGTCCTTCAGGGTTTTTAAACTGTAGCAGCCATTTAAGGGAAGCGTGATCCGTTCTTAGGAGAAATTGGCCATACAGATATTTATGAAAGTGTTCTAGGCTCTTGACGATGGCAAGTAATTCTTTCCGAGTCACACAATAGTTCTTTTCGGCTTTTGATAGGACTTTGCTGAAGTAGCCCACTACTCGCTCTTGGCCATCTTGTACTTGAGAAAGAACTCCGCCAGTTCCAATGTTGCTTGCGTCCGTGTCCACTATAAATGGTTGTCCAGGTATTGGGTATGTCAAAATCGGGGTAGTGCAGAGAGCCTCTTTCAGTGTCTCAAAGGCTTACTGGCATCTCGGAGTCCATTCGAACGGGATGCTGTCTTTTGTCAATTTATAAAGAGGCTTGGCAATGTCTGAGAATCCTTGGACAAATCGTCGATAGTATGTGCATAGGCCGAGAAAACTTCGAACTTGATGTTTGTCTTTAGGAACCGGCCAGTTCTTTATGCACTCTGTCTTCTCCGGGTCTGTTTTCACACCATTTGGAGTAATAATGTGGCCTAGGTATCTAACCTCCTTTTGGAACAGACTGCACTTCTTCGGGTCCAACTTCAGGTTCGCTGCTTTCAACTTCTTTAACACTTCGGACACGTTCTTCAGGTGCTCCTGGAAAGAGCGTCCCAGCACCACCACGTCGTCCAAGTAAATCAAGCAGGTCTCCCAATGCAGGCCATGAAGTACAGTTTCCATCAGTCGCTCAAAAGTAGCAGGGGCATTACATAGGCCAAATGGCATTACATTGAACTGCCACAATCCATTTCCGGTAGTGAACGCTGTCTTTTCCTTGTCTTCTGGGCTGACTTCAACTTGCCAATATCCACTCTTTAAATCCAAAGTGGAAAACCATTGCGCACTAGCCAAGGTGTCCAGAGTATCGTCAATCCTCGGTAATGGGTAACTGTCTTGGTGACGTCATTTAATTTTCTGTAGTCCACACAAAATCGGGTGGAGCCGTCTTTCTTCTTGACCAGTACTACAGGAGAAGCCCAAGGACTCTGAGATGGCTCTATGGTGCCTTGGTTTTGCATCTCAATTAACATCTTGTTAACTTCGTCTCGCTTGGCTAGTGGAAGTCCTCGTGGTGGCTGCTTTATAGGAGACGATGAACCAGTATCGATTCGATGCTTCACTACATTGGTTCTCCCAAAGTCGCCTGGTTTAAGTGCGAACACATTTTCATTTTCACTTAGCAGCTCTTCCAGTTGTTCCACCTCCACCTCTGTTAATCTTTCCTTAGCCCTATCCACGATGTCCCTTAAACATTCTGGTAGACTGGTTTTATTCTCCATTTCGTTGTTTTCTTTGAGTGTTCTGACCATGGTAACAGGTTCACAGACTCCTACTTCAGTTCCCTTTGTAATTTTCTGTGGAAACGTTTTCAGGTCCGGCCGGTGACTATAGATTTATTAAACAAATCCGGATTACTGGGTTCCACCACTCCTACACTGCAAGGCATTTCCCCATCCATTACAGTGGCAACCAAGGTTTCGGTCTGAGCAGGTAGTACCACATCTTCTTTAACAACGAATCTCCGTACAGTGTTATTCTCAGTGGTGTTCGTTAGCACTACTTTCTCACCCATTATCCGTAGCGTGCCAGCATTTAAATCTAAGTTCACCCCCTTTGCTCGTAATAAGTCTAGTCCGAGTATGACATGGTCCGATATATCTGCTACCAGGGCTCTGTGTTTGAACTTGACGTCTCCTAATTCTACTTCAAGCTCGCATTCCCCCTTGACTGGCAGCTGTTGTCCATTGGCTGTTGTAAGGACATAACGTTTGGCAGGGTTCTTTATACGCCAATCACCAATAATATCCGGCCGTACAATAGTTCTTGTTGCTCCAGTGTCGATTACCATAGGGAACATACGACCAAAAATAATGCCTTCTACTAGCAAGGAGTCAGAGTTCTGGAGACGTGACAACGTAATTTATTCTCGTGGGGCATGGTAGGAGGACGCAGCCGGCTTTTGCCCCGCCAAGCCGGCTGACCCTAGTTTTCCTGTGCTGCCGCCTGGGAGTCGCGCTTTTGCTGATCCGTGACTGGGACCCTACACTGTCTTTTTAGATGTCCTGTCTGTCCACAGTTCCAGCATTTGAGAAGGCGATCCCTTCGATTATCAGATTGTTCCTTCTTTGTCCTAGTAGATGGACTGAATTTATCAATAATCTCCTTTAGCGTTTTTATTATGTCTCCATTTGCCATACTATCGCTGTTATCACTGATGGCCCGAACTTTAACATGCCTACCAGATGCCATCTTTGCTGCCTCGAATTCCAGTGCATGCGAAAGAGCGTCGTTCAACGTTTTAGGTCTGGCGAGTCGTAATGCCTGGTAGGTTTCGCAATCTCTTAGGCCATCGGTAAAAACTTGGATGGACAGCTGGTCTAAGAATTCGGACGGAGCTGTTGGATAAGCCAATCGAACCAGTCGGGCAACATCGGTCTCAAAATGCTGTAAATTCTCTCCACTCTGTTGGTGACGATTTTTCAATTGTGCCTGGTAAACTTGCTGCAGGTGCTTATCCCCATATCTCATTTCCATATGCTGTTTTAGGATGTCGTAGTTATTCTGCTGCCCAGCAGGAACTCCTTGTAAGACGTCAAGAGCTTCCCCTCGTAAAGCAACTATCAGAGCAGTAGCTTTTTCATAATCCGACCATTCGTTTGCTGATGCTGCTGCTTCAAACTGACGCAGATATACATTCCAGGAAACCTTGCCGTCGAATTCAGGGGGTCTCGTCTTCTGAGTTCGGATAACAAACCCTTCTGATTTGATCACGCCCTCCTTTGTTACCTTGTCTAATTTATGTCGAAGCTCTTCGCAGGTTTCTCTAACCAGGTTTATTTCTTCGTCTATTTCCTTTTTTTGTGTTAACAGTTTCTCTTCTACTTGTCTCACTTTATGTGACTGCTCCTCTAGCTTTTCTTCTAGTGTATTCTCCAGTTTTTCTAACTTTGTCTGCATTTCTTTCGTCTGATCTCTCATTTCCTGTTGTATTGTCTGTATCTGATCTTTCATTTTACACCCTTGTTCTTCTAATTTCATTTGCATCGTCTGGGACTGATCTTCCATTTTATGCCCTTGTTCTTCAAATTTTTCTTGCATAGTTTTCGTCTGGTCTTTCATTTCCTGTTGCATTGTCTGCATCATTTCTAACAGTTTTGCTAGTTGTGCATCCATGTTGACTTGACTTCTAGTTACAGGCATTCACTCTATTTTCTTTGGAATGTTCTAGAATGTCCACGAATGTGTTTGTAAATGTCACTGTTGACTTCCTTACAATGAAACGAGTGCAGTGATATGCCACACTTGGGTCTTTGTCTCACTTCGGTATAAAGTCCTAGAATGTTCGAGATTGTCCTTCGCAAATAATACCGTTCACTTCCTTAAGTCACGACGAGTGAGAATGTCCTTCGCAAATAGCACCGTTCACTTCCTTAAGTCACGACGAGTACGGTGATATGTCACACTTGGGTCTTTGTCTCACTCGCGTACAAAGTTCTAGAATGTTCGAGAATGTCCTTCGCAAATAATACCGTTCACTTCCTTAAGTCACGACGAGTGCGGTGATATGTCACACTTGGGTCTTTGTCTCACTCCCGTACAAAATTCTAGAAAGTTCGAGATTGTTCTTCGCCAATACCACCGTTCACTTCCTTAAGTGACGACGAGTGCGGTGATATGTCACACTTGGGTCTTTGTTTCACTCCCGTACAAAGTTCTACAATGTTCGAGATTGTCCTTCGCAAATACCACCGTTCACTTCCTTAAGTCACGACGAGTGCTGTGATATGTCACACTTGGGTTTTTGTTTCACTCCCGTACAAAGTTCTAGAATGTTCGAGATTGTCCTTCGCGAATACCACCGTTCACTTCCTCAAGTCACAACGAGTGCGGTGATATGTCACACTTGGGTCTTTATTCCACCCACGCACAGGGTTCCAGAAAGTTCTTCCAACTTCCACTTAAACCCACTCACGCACAGGGTTCCAGAAAGCTCCTCAAACTTCCCGTTAAATCCACTTTGTGGGCGTGGGTTCGAATCCCACTTCTGACACCAAATTGTCACGGATTTATCAATCCGTATTTTTACTATCTGCCAGAAAAACACAATCCGTTAATTAATTACTTCTTAATTAACTATACTCAGTACACTACTGAACACTAATTAAAACTCAACTAAACACTTATTTAATTAATCGCTATCTAAATCACTTTGATATCTCCAACTAAACACTTCAATTCAGACTGTAATACAAGACTAACTTAATCGGCCGTTTATTTTTCTTTTATAGACCCAACGAATATTCCAGGTATATTCTAGCATCTCTAGATCTATTTTCTGGCATCTCTCGAACGCTTCTCGTCGTTTCTCAAATTTTCTAGTCCCGTCTCGATCCGCGGCATTTTGTTTGTTTAACAGAATCGTGTAGGGGCGATCGGGGCAATCTTAGCATTTCGCGATACCACAGTCGGCGGTTTGGGTGTGAGTGGGGCAAATTCCGTGACAATATATAATATATATAATTAAATATTTTTAACGTGAACATAGAAGAATCACAATGACAAATGTATAAGAGTACAAGCTCGTGTAACACATTTTTGGCTGGCGTTTTGGACCCTTATAACTAGAGCGTGGAAAGTATTCCTGCTAACAGGACCGCACTTAGGGGTGACCAGACAGATTCGACTGTTGTAATATATTTTCAGTACATTTTTATATGAGTATACCAATGAACTTTTGAATTTAGTAATGTTTATTCATGCGCAATAAAGTAAATTGTGATTAGTATTGTTACCTATTTTTTAAACGGGTTTGTTAGACGCAGACAGATAATTTAAAATCACATCAATTAGTCACAACTAGGGTCAAAATCAACTTAAAGTTATTACAGTCTACACGCATCAAACGAAGGTTGAAGGTCGACTGGCTAGTGCGTAATGCTAGGCTCGTTGCATAGTGCATTATTGCGGCAGCCGGCAGCGCCCGGCCAGCCTGACACTGGCTGCGTATTTAATTTATTGTAGGTACCCTCCACTCTTCAGTCTCCACTGCTCACGGAGGTACAGACGGCTGTGGGGGTGAGGATAACCCAGTGCCATGCCCCTCTTCCGTCTCACACAGTAGGCGTTATCGATGACGAATACCGTCGGTGGATCCACCGGTTTGTCGTTGTCCTTATCATTTTTTATGAGTTAAACAAAGATGCACTGTTGTTAACCGGTGATTCGATCGGTGAATTAAATATCGATTAAACCAAAATTTCCATTTATCTAGAATTATTGAGAATTTTCCCGAGGTTTCTAGAGGATTCGGTTTGGAATAATATATAAGCAAATTGCCGATTGAGCTGAAACCCAGTTTTATAGTTTGAAATGCGGAGAAGTACCTACGTACCGATGCCAAAATGCCCAAAAAGAGGAGCACTCGAAGAAGTTTATTGCAATCGTAGTATGTTGGGCGAAATGGTCAGTACGGTAGAATCTAATGTCGTTTGATAGACGACATGCAGACGACTCGAAAGAAGCAGATCATCGTCCAGGTCCTTTAGGAAGGATTTGATATCTTTTCAAGTATACGGTGGCTACTTCTCTCCTGAAGTCTAACTGTGGTACTTTTTGTTTTCGCGATTTATTATACAATATCCCACTGTTTTGCATCGCTACGTCTAAAAGCCAAGTAAATAAAGGCCATACCATTTCTTGCCCATGATTCCTATTCGGTAGCATGCAAGATTCTGATCCATTTGATCGGTTTCCCCATAAATGTATTGTATGTTGCGATTGCCGTGGAATCATTACATTCCGCTTTTGCTGTTGCGAAAATCTTTTTACTTGTCCCACCTCTTGAATGCCGCTGGAAGAAGAAATCGTTGTCACTACTGCATTATCCATCCATCTAATATATAAATGACCAGGGCCTGATATTCCCGATTCCAAAACGCGTCGGCTGTGCGCATGACGTAGGCAACATTCGCACCGTGCTTTTAAAGCGTGATTCTAAACATTTTTTACATCTTATTCAAATAAGACTACGAATTTTCGTTAAAAATTTCGAACAGTTTATGCTATTTGACCGTCCGAAGTGAATAGATAGTGCATTTCGTTTATAAAAAAATGTTATTTTTTCATAATTTATTTCCAGATATTATTTCAGAATATTTTATATAGGTATTATTTTGCAGTGCTACTTAAGCATTTCACGTATTCACTGTAAGTAATAATAATAATAATGATACCCTTTTATTTTTGTGGGATAGGTAATTCTTCTTTGGACGATTTTTTTTTCTTTATTGCTTTGTTCTTTTAAATTACCTACTAATTTAATAAATTTAATTATAATACTTATAATCTCTCGAAAAGTATAAAAACTTATGAAACATAATCGTTCTATGGAGAGAAAAGAAAAAAGGTGAGTAAAACACAGTTTTCATCCTATAAAACTGGTATTTTCTGAAATGAATTTCCAGTTGTTAGTTTGTAATATTTTCTCAACTTTGGGATATTCAAACTGCAGTTACGTAGGTATAATACTTCAAAATAGAACCCCTCAAAGCAAAAAGCATACAAAATATGTACTAAGAATGAACAAACAATAAAAAAAAACAGAAATGAACAGAACAGCATAAACATTAAATATATACAAACAAAATGTCAGTAATAAAAATGTAAAAATAATACAGATAAAAATAAATAATTACAGTGGAACTCCCATAAGTCGAAATTCAAGGGACACGAAAAAAAAAATCGAGTTAAAGAACAGTTTATTAATACCTATGCTTTGTCGTGTAGGTTAAGGCACTCGCATTTTTATTCGAGTTATAGTAAAATTCGACTTATGGAAGTTCGAGTTATGGGAGTTTCACTGTACGTATTTACAATTTTACTTTTAATCCAGTGTATTATACATTATGTAACAATTTTCACCGTTCTTCTGCCTAATGTTACTTTATTAAGCGATTTATTTAATTCTTTTATTCGAAAATACATTCGTGATATAAAAAACAATTTTTTAGCTGCTTCAGAACAATCCACATTCACACTTTTTGACATAAGTTTAGCTAAATAATTTTTAGTTACTAATATTGAATCACCATTATTTACTGAACGAAAAATGTGTTCAAGTTGTTGCATTTTTTGTACAAATGTGTCAGATGGCTTGTGTAAACCACCTTCACTTAAATGATCAATCCAGGTAAAAGTTGCATTGTCCTTTGTTGACTCAGTGCCGGGCTCCCTCAGTTTATAACATATAAAACCAGCCAAATTCTCCAATCCATCTTACGTCAGTTCATGCAATTCTTCCAATTCGGGTCCTTCGGTGGTCAGAAGTTCTTCATTAGTACTGCTAACAAGTGGATCATTTTTTGAGTTGACTTTTTGAATTGAACATTAGAAAATTCAGAATATGCGCCCTCATTTCTGCCCATGATGTAAGAACGAAGACGATATTTAAATTCTAAGGCATTTGGGTGATCATACAGGCCGCCCTTTTCTCTAATAACGCCAAATCTTCGTTGAAGATTTGGTAGCAACAATTTTAACGAATTGTTTGACATCATTATACCTTCAATTTGTAATTAATAAAAGTGTGTAGTGTGCATTATTAATTTTACTATAATGCTCACCTCTTTGAAACGGAAGTATATGGTTTCTACCTATTACTCGAACATTCAACATAAAATCAGACATTTGGTCAATTATTTTATTTTGTTCTTCAATTGCCAGACCGTACGCTCTTTTCGTGTCTGTGTGTCAGTGAATGGACAGTTGACATTGAAAATATCAAACCAATCGTTAACCTAGAGTAAATTTTAATATCAAAATGATTAAAAATACATTGCTTGTGCATACATACCAATTTAAAAAAATCCGAACATTCAAGCCAGTTTAAATTTGCAGGAATATGACCAAGAGTTCGACATTACTCATTGCTTTCGACATTCGGTGAGAAAAAAGCTTTGCAGCAAATTTAACCCTTTGCCTTTGTGCTCCGGTAACGCTCAGCATTTCTTTTGAAAAATTGTGGGAGATATTTAGGTCGAAAGCAGTAGTGGCATCAAGAACCAACTCCGCAATGTTTTTATGCATTTCGTTTCCATTTATAACAAATCCCTGATCGACAAAGTTATTCCGAATCAAGTTTATAAGATGTGGAACATCCGCAAACACATATATATTTTCTTCGTTCACAGGGTTGGTGAGGCTTCAAATAAGTACTGCCTAGTTCATTGTGCAGTCTCCTATTACCGCCTCCTAAATCACTAGTGACAGCAATCACTTGAAAACCTGAAAACCATTTGAGTACGTTTATTTTTACTTAATGTTTAATATTTTATAAGTTAATTAACCTGCACTTTCCACAAATTTAATGATATTCAGTATCGTTTCAGCTGTCATTTTCAGATCGTAATCATAAAAAATTGGTTGTTTCCATGACTTAAATAGGCCTGTCATCATTACTACTTGCGAATAAAAGAATGGTTTTAAAACGTCATCTTCTGCTCGGTCATAAATGTACTCTTTTCGTATTTTGATTTCATCAAATAATATGGTACAAACTCGATCTTTTTTATTGAAATCAGAAGATTCTACGAGTTTGAACACATTTCTTAGAATGCCCGGTCGAATTTTAATTTTCCTTAGCCAAGCCCTTAAAGTTGACTCAGCTGGGTATGGATGGTGCTTTTTTAACATCAATCTATATGCTCTTGGTCCAGCAGAATATAGCAATAGCGCATTGGAAATTTCAGACGCAGACCATTGTATGCGTTTATTATTTTTCTTCAGCTTAGCAATTTGATTTTTTGAAAAAGCACTTTCCATTGCTAATAATGTATCACTCAGTTCCTTTTTACTGTCATCCAGTTGATTTTTGAGACTCGTCAGTTCTTGCATCGTCAGGTCTGTTTGCGTTTCCGCCTCGGTTTGCGCCCTACAATAAATAATATTATATAAATATAAGTAAACAGTAAGTAAGTGGCAAGTAAACAGTATGTTAGTGTATGCGTATTGTGATCAAAACTGTGTATTTGTGTTAATATACAGAAAATAATACCACGTATTATTAGTTTCTTTCGGCTCGTTGTTTGTCTCCTCATTACAAGCTCACATTTCAGTTTCGTTGCTGCACAAAAATTCACCACCTTCATTACAACTACCTCTATCGTCAACACTTGAAGTAGATGGCCTTAATAAATAAGGACAAATCAAAAACAATAAGAAAAAGTAAAATAACCTAACAACATGCAAATAAATCTTTATTATTTAATTTTCGCTTTAAACAACTTACGTGTTTAATAATAAATCTTTGACGAGCTGTTTTCGTTCCTTTTTCTTTATTATTGCATCTCGTGCTGAAGTCGCCGTTGCAGTTTTTGAAGACGGCAAATTTTGGATAGGAACAGCGTCTTCTTTTAATCCACGGTATCGTTTTGGGGCGTAATTTAGTAATTGATGCTGGAGGTTCACCTTATAGTCACTTTCTACGAAATGTTTTGATCACACTACTGAGTTTTTCACGTTAAAATTGTCTTCTCGTTTCGTTGCATGCACCCATTTTTTCACGAACTCTTTCTCTTTCGGGAAACTGAAGAATTTAATATCCTGAAACGGATTTTTCTTTGACTGGTTGTCAGAACCACAGCCACATACTGCACAGTGCATTTTTTATGCCTTTTGTTTAATTTACCATTAATGATGACTACAGAGAGCACACAAATGCGCCAAAAGCGTGGGATGACTGCACGGCGCGTACAGTCGATATTCGAATTCACTCTGTTGCCGACGTAGTTCGCGCCTAGCAGGCAACGCCCTAAATGCGCAATATCTTTAAATGAGTATATCGTAATACATTCTCTACAGCTGTTTCAAAATAACCGTGAGTTTTTTTCGTAAACAAGTCTTGTTTGTTAGGGGGCACTGAGCTGGTATGCGGTTTTCCCGTATTGTGCCAATAGAGGAGTATCCACGAAATCTCAAAAAAGAAAACAATGCAGGATTCGAAAACAAATTATCCAAATAAAAACAAAGCGCACATCTTTTTTTTTCTGATGTAATTTCGTCCATCATTCTAAGCAAACGGCTCGCAGCTTTACCAAAAAGAACATCATATTCAGCAATTGCCTTAGGGTTTTTTCCCTGATGAAGGTCAAAATTGACTAGATAGCCGTCTTTAGTATTTATGCTCCACACTTTGTAACCAAATCTCACTGGTTTCCCACGAATAAATTGTTTGCAGCCATGCCTGCCATAATACTTGTCCATGCTTCGTCATAAGATAAATTTTGCTCTAGAATAAAATTTTTGATGCATTGTTCTTTTAGCAACTCACCTAGGTTTAAACTGTTGTTTTTGGTTATGACTCTCATTTAGTCAATGTTTTATTTTTTCGTTAGTCGGAGCCGATGTGGAAGTTGACTCTAACCCATTCAACTCTTGAATTTCAACAGAAATTGTATTTTGTACATCATATTCAATCCCGATCCTGTGTTTGGCAGCTTGATTTCGGCGGGAGCCCGTAGTTGTCGAGATGTGAGGTTATCAACTAACCTACAAACGATATGGATAATATAAAAACTAAAAACATATATATAAGTCATTACTCACCCGCCCTTGTCTTCATCTGCTAAGTCCTCATCTGTATCTACATTCGGCTCCGGCGGCTCAATAAAAATATCTCCTTCAATATCATCATTATATGTTATGTCTAAGGCTTCTGCTAGCGAAAAACTTTTCCTAAATTTAAAAAATAAAATTATTAGACTTTTACATTATTCCAGCGCCTAGCGTTGTCATATGGCAACGGTAAGTTTTACAAGCGAACAACTCAGAGTCTAAATTGCCTAAACGTTCTACTAATACGGCATTCCTAATCATTTGCACTAAAATAGTTAACAAAATACTTACATGAATTGAACGTCCATATTTTTCCGCGATCACACTGCACCAATATTCTAGATCGAAAACAAATCAGTTTTACTACGATCAAACGACAGCTGTCGCTACACAGTCTATAGATACACTATTCCGCATCAAATGGTATCCCTACCACTAATTTAAATGTTGCCCCACCCCCTCAACCAGCTGTTAGAAATGTGGCGTGTTCGCCGTTGCCGTATGGCAACGCTGGGTGGTAATGGGTTTTAAATTATTTAGAAGTTCGCTGTGAGCTGTTTAATCTTTGGGGAGAATGCTTTAACCAAGATTTAATGCAGTCTTCAATATCTTTCTCCGTTATATCTGCTGAATTAATTCGAATGACCTTGAACAAAAAAGATGTCTCAGAATAAGAAAAGCTTCGGTAATATAAAATGTATTTCAAAAACTATTAATACAAATAAATATTGTTGAGATAAATCTGAAGTATTCGGTTTAACATAGAGTGCTCTATTTATTCATGATGGACAATTTTTTAAATGAAATGTGCAGTATTTTTTTAATATATAAATAATACAAAGCTCACCTGTTTCATACATGTATATTGCGATGGAATGACGATTCCATGTTTCTTCAAAGTAGAGATGGGCGGATCATGACTGATCCGGTTCACTGAGCTGGATCTTAGAACTGTTCCGAGTGAACCGATTCTTTATAAATATCCGACTCGGATCTTTACAGGCACAGGTCAATGTATTGTACCGAAACCAATGTCAAGAAATGAAATGAAGAGCGAACAGTCCCTAGTCCCGACGCGTCGGCGTCGGTTAGATGGCCACAGCTGCTGGAACTGAAACCTTTTTCTTCCGCTATTAAAATTCATTATTAATAAATAGTTTTCAAATTTAGTGTGTCTCTGAATTTTGGAAAATACGGTTTATGCAAGTTAAATCATTTGGTTAGGTTAGATGCCATATATATGATTTATAGTAGTTAAGTAAGTACTAGTAGTTGTAATGTCACAAGAAAATTTGTTGTTTGCCCTCAAGGGGAAGACTTTATATATCAATATTCTTTTCAGAGCAAAATAAAAACTTGTAGAACACATTGTCAAAAACATTTATATATAACTAGATTTGTGTAAATATTAATGCAGGGTTAATGGGCTCTTGTAATTGATTTCCATTGTGTTTTATTCCAGCTGCTGTCGATCAATATACCAGTAAACTGATTCAAACTACCAATTTCCTAAAATGAATCATTTCATTCTCTATTTTTTTCACAAAAAACAAAATAAAGAACTATTCAACTTACCACAAATGGTTGTTCTTTGTTTAAAATATCCTCAGCTGGATTCTGGATTTCCTTTTCTAGGATAACATCTATCTCATTGCATTTAGTCGTCTGATTATTAATGGGAGATTCATCTGCATCGTCATCAAAAGGGTTTTAAAGTCCGATTAAGGTTTTTTTTATTCATAATGGATAGTAAGAGTTCATCTACTTCAGTAGTTTTTATTTTCTTAGAAGGGAGACCTCTACCAGTTAATATAACTTCCTTCTTCTCTTCAGCTAGTGCTTTGTTTAATTCCTTTTTCCTGTTTTCGTAGCATTTTTTATAGAGGCTAGTGATCTTGGTATACTGCTCGATGAAGTAGCATTGAATTTATACGTGATTTCAAGCCACGCTTTTTCTTTTTTCTTCCCTGATATTCTATCAGTTTTTCTATCTTCTAATATTGAAGAATATTTGCAATTATCCGCATCAAATGCAATTTTTCTGAAGGCATAAATTTGACACTTATTTTTGATTTTTCAGTCATTTTTTAAAGAAGACAGCAAAAAACTCAAACACAACCACAAACACAAATTTTATAGTTCTTATTGTTGTTAACGATTTGCCGTGACAGTTGACATTAAGCACACATTTGTATCGAACTAAAATATCTGTGGTAAAATAAAAAAAACCTAGGAAAGCTTTTGTCTTATACTGTGATGGAGGGTTGCTTAAACATGTGACGTCGCACTAAAGAAATGCTATTCAAGTCTAGTGCTCATGCAAATATCAAGAACGTTTTTTCAGGATGCGTGTTTTGATTGGTTAAAAAAAGTACAAAAATAATTTTTATCCAATCACATCGTAGAGAAGCTGTTAAATCCGTCTCGGCTTTATCATCAAGCAGAACAAAAGCAAGCGTCAGCCATTTTACGGCGTCCCTCTGCTTTCTGCTGTGGTAGCAACGTATAGTACACGTTGTTGTGATGTGATCAATTTTCTTTAACGATAATTTGTGGTGTTACTGTGGCGTGGTGTGCACACGTATGTAAGATTGTAGCATTGATAATTTACTAAGTAAAAATAAAATACACTTTTAGGTTAATAACAGTTAGCATTCATTAGCAAGCATAGTAGGATTCGAAAAAAAATATATCCTGCAAATATTTTACACGAATCTGCTTTACCAGTGGACATCATGAAAGTTAGAATACTTCGTGTGATTGCAATATCACTTTCGGAGCCTATATGAATGGTGAAGCACACACGGTATATGAATTTGATATAGACGTTGAACCTGGTTTCAAACTTTCCAAGGAAGGAACCACAGAATATTATTTATATGCCTATAACACCTTAAGGGCATCAGTTTATCCATAACATTACATTGCGAATATTGGATGATAATGGCAGTCTGGTAGATTTTCGAGGTGAAAAAATTTTTGTGAAACTGGAACTAAATAAATTATACTAAAATAATAATATAAAATGGTTTTCTGTTTTAATCACAGGAAACAATCATCATCTCTACCATCTACAAAAAGTGATAAAATTTCAGACAAACACCAAAACAAATCTATTCTACGGAAAAACGTTAAACAATCAACATCTAAGCTGTCAGCTAGAGATCGTATTTTCCTTCAGTGAATTGGATGAGAAGTAAAACCTCAATATTTATAATTATGGCATCAACCAGTGCAACGTTGGATGTGTTCGATGAACCCTTGTTTGCTAATTCACTAGTTAGTCTACATGAACACAGCTACAAACCATATGGATCACCATACTATAAAAATTCGGATGAAATACAAATTCCTATTCATTTCCAAGATCTTATTCTTAATATTACAGACAGTTACATATATATAGAAGGGAAATTAACCCCTAGCGATCTCACTATGTTACTTATCCAACAATACATTAGCATTCCTCTTCGATGAGATTCGTTGAGAAATGGGTGGAGAACAAGTGACTTATTCGTAAACCAGGTGTAACTACTACAATGAAAACTATGGTTTCATGGGGTCAAAAACAATTAAAAATACTTTTATCGTATGGATGGGGTTTAACAGAAGAAAACCAGGGTATTTTGGATACCAACAGTCATATATTTAGTGAAAAATTACCTCTAAAATATTTTATGGGCTTTGCTGAAGATTATACCACGGGTGTCCTCAACGCCAAACAAGAACTTATATTGATAATGGCCCGACCTTTTAAGAATTGTTGCATTCGAGAAGTTGACGCCGATATTGACATAAATAAAATCGAATCGAGAATAAGACACATCATTCCTGAAGATAGACAGAAACTGAAGTTGATAAATCGCATTAATTAAGGGTGGTGCTCATGCTACAGTTAAGATGGCGTATCGTATGTTGGATCTATATGAACTTTCTACATTACGAAGAACCGCCTCTGATATTTGGGCTATAAAAACAACTAACAGTTTAGAAAGACCTCGATGTATCATTATCAGTTTCCAAAGTACTGACAGCTCTGATAACAGAAGCAAAAATGTTACTTGATTCAGTCATGCAGACATAAGTAATATTAGTCTATATTTAAATTCAGAAGTATATCCTTATGAACGTTGGAATTTAGACTTTGGAAAGAAATTAGATTCTGCAGCTTACTATGCGTACGAAAATTTTCAACGCAGTTTTATTTTATTTATATCACAGCAACAGAAAGACAAACATAGTTATTATGGTACAATTTATTAATATAATATACTATTTATAACAGGTGGGGCAAAAGTTACGCTACCATTTTTATTGCCTATAACTTTGTTCAAAGAAAAGATAAGTAAGTTGGGTTTTCATAAAAAGTTTATTTGGTCTTTAAATTTTTTTTCGTTATGATTGGAAAATTATATCGGCTAAATGGTGACCGCGATTCGCTATGCAACTTTCGGATCTTTTTAAGGCATTTTTTATGACATCCTGCAACATCTCAGGTTGAATTTGTTCAATTCCGTGATGAATATTGTCTTTAAGATGTTGAATCGTTTGGAGCTTATTCACATAAACTTTTGATTTTAAAAAACCCCATAAGAAAAAGTCTGGTGCTGTTAAATACGGAGATCTGGCTGGCCATGCTAAATCGCCATTTCGTGAAATTAGTCTTCGTGGAAAAACGTCATTCAATAATTGAATTGTTGAACGGACTGTGTGTGCTGTACTGTGTGCCATCTTGCCGAAACCACATGTCCTCTAGTCCTTGCTCTTCCATATCAGGCACAAGAAAATTTCGAATCATATTTTGGTACCGTTCAGCAGTAACAGTAACTCCAATACCTCATTAAAAAAAAAATAGGGACCAATGATGTTTCCAGCATGAATACCACACCATACAGTTATTTTTAGTGGATGCAATGATGTTTCATGAATTAATTGAGGATTCCGTGTTCCCCAAAACCGACTGTTCTGTTTTAGACGAAAAATCTTCAATTTTACTAGACAGCCTTAGGATTGCATCACTGTACTCAACTCGTTGCTCAGGATCTCTCGGCAGCAATTTTTGAACTAATTGAATTTTGTACGGGAACATTTTCAAATCAGTTTTCAAAATTTGCCTTAAACTGCATGCAGAAATGTGTAACTGGGAGCCACGTCTTCGAATTGATGTTTCTGGAGACTCTGCAACACTATCGCGCACCAGAGCCACATTTTCAACGTTACAAGACGTCCGTTGTCTTCCAGAACGAGGTCTGCCTGCTGTCGTACCGTACTGTCGAAAATTTGCATGTAAACGATAAATTGCGGTTTTGTGAGGCACTGGACGATTAGGATATTTTTGACGCAATTTCCGCTGAGTGGCAATAATGGAACGATTATTTTCAATAAATATTGTCACTATTTCTGCTCGTTCTTGTGGCGTATATTTGTCCATTATAAAATTTGGACGTCTACACAACACAATGGTTAAAGCTAAGCTGAGCTAAACGTCACATAACCAAGATGGCGCGCAATCAAAATGGTAGCAGGGCTTTTGCCCCACCCGTTATAATCATCATAAAATAATATATAAATTACATATAAATTTAATATTATGTTTGACAATATTCATCGTTATCTTGGTCGTCATTGCCATTTTTTTTGAGGTGCTAGCTTGTATTTTACAACAACTGCATATGGCAGAAAATCGAACAAATTAGAACAAAGAAAACATTTTACGAGCCCCTTCCTATTTAAGTTGGCCCACCATAGGATTTGGCAGAAATTTTGTTTTTATGAAGCAAAAATAAAAGTACAACATTAACCTGTAAATTTATTTATCTCTTAAACAGTATTTTAAACATAATAAATAAATATGAAGCAACGAAAACCAATATCTAACAGAAAATAAAGACAAATAGAGAAAATAAGAACAAGTAGCGTAAAACTAACAAAACAATTTTAAAATTCACCACTGGGTAACATCGCCTTTATTTTTTATTACAGCCGCAATTCGTTGGGGCATAGTATTAACCAAGCCTTGACATAATTCCGGTGTAAAAGAATCCCATATTTCCTGAAGTCTTTGCTTCAGCTCAGGGATATTTCTAGCAGGATGTTTTCGTAGCACCTTTTTCATCTCATGCCACAAAGTTTCTATTGGTGATAGATCCGGACTGCTAGAAACCCATTCTAAAAGTGGAATACCATTATCCTTTATCCACTTTAATGCTTTCTTTGAGGTGTGACATGCTGCACCATCTTGCTGAAACACAAATTCTTGGCGGGATGTCAAGCATTCTTCCATGATCGGTAAGAGCGATTCTTCCGTATTCACAATGCCGTCAATAAAATGAAGTTTTCCCACTCCTTTAGCTGACATGCTACCCCAGATCATGACTGATGCAGGAAATTTCACCTTTCGTTTGAGACAGTCCGGATGAAACGCCTCATTTTTTTTTCGAATAACTCGACTGCGACTGTCTCCAACACACACTTCAAATCTGGCCTCATCACTCCATTGTATTGCACGCCATTGCTGAGTTGTCCAATCCTTATGTTGTCTTGCCCACCTTACTCTATTTTTCTTCTGCTGCAGTGTTAAAAGCGGCTTTTCTTTGGCCTAAAGCAAAATATTGTCATTTCTTATTTTCCTACCGCAATTTTGCTTATTAAAAAATTTGCCTTATAAGTGCCAAAACCCATTTTATGAGCCTCCCTGTGCGTTGTGGATCTCGAAATTCGTCTCCCAACAGCGTCACTCCATAGAGCACTTAGCTCTAAGTAATTAGCTCGCCTATTTTTCTGGATAATCCTCTTCAACGAACGTCTATCCATATTTGTAATTTTGCTTTTTTTAATATATTGGGGCCTTGCAGCAACTGAGCCGGTATTTTTATACAGTCTAACTATGTTTCTTACACTATACCGCGATAACTCTAATAAATTTGCAATTTCCGAATTTGATTTGCCGGAATTGAAAAATTTAATAATAAGTGAACGAATTTTCTCATCAATAACCTTTCCTCTACCCATTTTAAAAAAACACAACTACTTAAGTACTTGAAGCTATACTAAATGCGTACTGACAGCTATATGAATATTAGCAACTGTCACGGTGTCAGTTTTCCACAGCAATCTTTGAATTATAGGCATCCTTTGTACCAGAACAAACATAGATTGATTTGCTGTATTTACAAAATTTTTGCTTTTCCTTGCAAATTTAAATAGAGAGCAAGGACTTTGGTATTTTTTACTGGACATTATTTAATATACTCTGCTAATTACTTTGGGGCCTGAAAACAACCTGTAGTATTTGTTATGTTTTGGTGCTGGCCAAAAAACTAATATTTCAGTAGGTGGGCCAACTGAAATGGGAAGGGGCTCGTAATCCTATTTTCACCATTTTCTCACATAATTCATCCAAATTTAAAGTTCCACTTAAATAATCATCACATATTTGAAGCACCACGACGATACATTTTATAATTTTCTTCCAACATTTGTATCTTTTCAACGGAAAAGCAGTAGTCCATATCATAATTACAAGCTTGCATACGATCCATTGCTATAGAGTCCCTCGCTGCTCATTCTTTTGACTTCTGACTGGGTGTCGACAGCCTCGGTCCAATTTTAGCTAGCATATTGCATCCACATATTTTCTAATAGTTTCTATAAAAATAAAAAAAGATAAAACGAAGAACAACCTTATGTGATAATGACTAGATAGTGTAAATATTTATATAATTATGCAACTAAATTATACTACTCTATACAAGATATTTATTACTACTAGATATTTTATAAATTAACAAAATTTCAAATAAATTTAATTTATAATTACAAATTTTATCAATGCTTTACATTTAGAATCTTTAAAAGTAGGTTCACTTTGACCTATATAAGTTATCGTATACTTTTCACAAGAAGAATTCATTTTCTCTAAAATGTCTTGTGATATATGTTCTGTAACTCTCTTTGGTAAGAAACACTTGAAAATGCACTTTCCAAAACGTGTATTGACGAAAGAGAGTTTTTTAATCAAATAAGGTTTATTAATATCCAATGAGGCAATTGACCTCCGAGCAATATCTAGTTAGCAACAAACACAGTAATTGTTCTCACTTTAAAACATTTTGCCACAAAACAATCCAAAAATTTACACTACTAGTAGTAGACACTAACTGTTAGGTTGATACCAAACGAAATATGATTCTATTTTGATCTCCTCTCTTATATAGGAATTCCTTTCCTTTTAAATTCAAACGTCACAATGCCATTGTACGCACACTCCATTAACTATAAAAAATTACAGAGGTCAACAAAGATAATGCATATAACATACAATCGGTAAAGGCTAAATAAAAGTTACCAACTGATGTGACCTTAAATGTCATTGTAGGTGATCAAATATGTTATAATGAACCTATTTCATTTTGCTCACACTGTATTTGAATTCTTTGGCGCACGCGGTACGGTACTTTAAATTGCCTAGCGCACCGACGATTTTTACACACGACACTACCCACCGTTCTGTATAAAAGCCGGCGAAATTGCCTTCACCAGCAGTGCTTAGCAGGCTCTCTCCGCGGCACTCAACCTTCCCCCGGCATTGCTTAGCAGGCTCTTTCCGCGGCACTCTTCCTCTGGGTGTCCTAAGCGTTTAACAGGTAATCTCCGTGGCGCCCGAGGTCTTGCCCGTATTCCGCCGACTCCGAGCGTTTAGCATGCCCTCTACGCGGCGATCGAGGTCTTGCCCGTATTCCGTCGACTCCGAGTATTTAGCAGGTGTTACTCGGCGGTACTCGACGTCGTCCCCTTGGTCTTCGACACTGGGTGTTTAGCAGGCTGTTTCGGCGACACTCAGCGTTTGCACCGTATATTCCTTACCGCCCTATTTGTAATTTTATATTATTATTTCAGGTTTTATTTTATTTATGTTGGGGAATTATTATTAGTATTATTTGTTTACAGGGTGACATTTTATTTTATGAAATAAATATTTTATTCTGGATACCGACACTTTTAATATTCTTGAACCTTGGACATAACTTCTCCACCGAGTGAACCCGGACTGATTAAAGTACGTCACAATGTTGCCGCAAAGGTCATTTCAAAGAGGAAAGTGGTGGGGGGATATTCAAACCGGTGAAAATACCCTGCTATAATAGTTAAGTAAAAAATGTACATAACAAGTACGTATTTTAAACGACGTAATTCAAACGTCGCAAAAAAGACGTCGACCACACGTCGTCAATTGGTCTATGACGTCGCTGACCAAATATTAAATGGACGTCTTATGGTCGGTTTCTCAAGTAGTAGATATTAATTCAGCATGTTTTTATCCAAACTATCTACATCTGAAGTTTGGCCCATTCTTCACTGAACACCCTGTATAATAAATAATTCAAAAATTAATGGAACATATTTATTAATATAACAATTTTTATTACCAACAAAGTTATCAAATTATAATGTATTTTGTAGTTCCTCCTTTTCTTTTAATTCAGTTTTTTTTATATTTAACTCAGTCCCCATTATTTCTAATTCTAATTTATGTTTTACTTGCAGGTGTTGCATTTCCATTTCATACTTTCATCTAATATATTGTAGCTCCATATTTTTCATTTCTAATTCTTTATTTTTTATTGACTCTTGACATTGTGTACATTTTTTTAATGTTAAGACTCTCTGGTAAGTATAACTTTTTGGTGTTTGTAATGTGACAACCTTATCTGACCTGTAATTTTAGTATAAATATCGTCAGCTAACTTTTTAAGTAATTTAGCATGTTTACCACGCTGATCTTTTGGTGGTAAATGCGCATTTTTCAATGAATTTTGTAAATGTTCTAATTTTCTTTTGGATATTCCGTGAATGCTTAAGAAGGCCTTACAACACACAGGTATTTCCTTTACACCATCATCCCTTTTTACCCTAACCTTGTATGCATAACTGCTATCAAGATTTAGAGTTTCAGATTCACGTTGTCGAGATCTGCGCCTTTGAACGGTTATAACAGATATTAAGCCACACAGATAACTGTTTTGTTCATCATGACCACTTCTTTGGTTAAATTTTAATAAAATAGCACCACGTTCTAGATGACTAATGTTTTCAAAGCATTTTAACCTCTTGCAGTTGCACGTCACTCCTTGTTGATGTGTAGACAATCTTACTTTTTTAATAAATAATACAAAAATTAATGGAACGTGTTTATTAATATAAAAATTTTTTAAGTTATCAAATTATAATGTATTTTGTAGTTCCTCCTTTTCTTTTAATTCAGCTTTTTTATATTTAACTCAGTCCCCATTATTTCTAATTCTAATTTTTGTATTACTTGCATGTGTTGGATTTCCATTTCGTATTTTCTTCTAATATGTTGTAGCTCCATATTTTTCATTTCTAATTCTTTATTTTTTATTGACTCTTGACATTGTGTACATTTTTTTAATGTTAAGGCTCTCTGGTAAGTATAACTTTTTGGTGTCTGTAATGTGACAACCTTCTCTTAAACGAGCGTATGTGACCTGTAATTTAAGTATAAGTATCGTCAGCTAACTTTTTAAGTAGTTTAGCATGTTTACCACGCTGATCTTTTGGTGGCAAACCCGTATTTTTCAATGACTTTTGTAAATGCTCTAATTTTCTTTTGGATATTCCGTGAATGCTTAAGAAGGCCTTACAACACACAGGTATTTCCTTTACACCATCATACCTTTTTACCCTAACCTTGTATGCATAACAGCTATCATGATATAGAGCTTCGGCTTCAGGTTGTGTAGATCTGCGCCTTTGAACGGGTATAACAGATATTAAGCTACACAGATAACTGTTTTGTTCATCATGACCACTCCTTTGGTTAAATTTTAATAAAATAGCACAACGTTCTAGATGACTAATGTTTTCAAAGCATTTTAACCTCTTGCAGTTGCACGGCACTCCTTGTTCATGTGTAGACAATCTTACTTTTTTCATAACATCCTGCATTCTGCCAGTTTTTTATTTTTTCTTTGGCTTGAAGCCACTAACAACACTTTCAAAGCTCATGTTTTTACCGTAAACAAAACAAAGGATTGTCACCTACTCCAAATCAAACTAATGCGATATCAATGCGTGAATTATTAATTTTACATATCGCTAAGGCGGCATCCCCACTTTTATTCCGGTTGCGCTTGGACATTTCTGATATGGGAATTCCTTTTTTCTATATATTATGGACACCTCTGCATTTATACCTGTACGGTTGCTACTCTTCCTTGTTTTATTCCTGTACCCTTCAATTATGCTTACTTTTCGTCTAATAGATTTTCTTAGTTTTCTTATGTTTTCCTTTTCCCACAGCATCTTCCAAATGTCTAGACATTGTGGTGATATCTGTCAACGCTGCACTATGATCGTAAATATCTATTATACCTCAAGTCGCAAAAGTCTATGAAGGAGTGCTCAAGAGTCAAATTGCTAATTTTATGGAAACATACCAATTGTTCAGCTCGCAGCAATACGGATTTCGTAAAAATTTATCCACGGAATTGGCTATTGACTGCTTGACCTTTTATATAAATAACGGTTTTGAGGAGAAGAATTTTATAATTTCGAAGTTCCTAGATCTAAATAAAGCTTTTGACTGTTTCTCATGAGATTCTGTTGAAGAAATTATATTAGTATGGTTTCACTACTGAGAGTGTTTCACTATTATCGTCGTATTTAGTTAATAGATCTCAATTTGTTACTTATAATTGTTCAACATCTACAACACTGGTAATAAAACATGGAGTCCCTCAGGGTTCGGTCTTGGGCCCTTTACTATTTTTAATATATATTAATGATTTCCCCAACATTTTCGGTAGTAACGTAATGAGTATTTTATTTGCAGATGACAAGTATATCTATATCCAATCCGAATTTATCCACCTTACTTAATATCATGCCTCGATCTCAATCTATTGAGGTTCAGTCTTCGTTGTCCAAATGATATAAATAATCCAGATAGTGTCAAATTCCTTGGCGTTTATTTAGATCCAAAAATATCATGGAATCAACATACCAGTTATGTTTACAAAAAAATTTCTAAGCATCTATATCTACTGAGAAGTTTGGTACATAAAGTGTCTCTATCTACTTTAAAAACCGCCTATCATTCTTTGATTCATTCAATTATATCATATGCGATTTTGCTTTGGGGACATGCTCCCACAAGTATTCATGTATTTTCACTGCAGGGATGACTGTAGATATTGTTTTACACTTTTAAATATTCTTACTGTGCCGTCAACTTACATATTCCACTGCCTTCTTTTCATAAAAAATAACTTGCATAAATTTCAAAACATAAGTGAGTACCACCACTATAATATTAGAAATAAAAATGACCTCAAAAATAGTTACTCTAGACTTCTACGGACCAGAAAAGGGACCGATTATATTGGAATTCAGTTTTTTAATAAGTTACCGCAAAATGTACGCACTTTGCACTCAAGGTTATTTAAAACAAAAGTTAAAAATTTTTTATGCAAACGTGCTTTTTATAGTTTTGACGAATATTTTAATAGTAATTTTGACGATTTTTACTAAATGTTTAGCTTTAATATTTTACTATTGATTTTATTATCTGTTATCCTGAATTTTTATATTTTTCTTTTATTCTACATCTTTGTACTTTTACACATTTTAATTAATTTAATTACCGACCATATTTGTTATGTATGTAATATTTTGCTTTATGTTTTTAGTATGTCTAGTTTATTGTATTTTTTTCTCATTTGTATTAGCTCCTATTTATTTTGTTCCTGGTTTTGACGTGTGTAAACACCTTGGTGTATGTGGCACGAAAATGAAATAAATCTAGAGACACGTGATAACGTCTTTTCCTGCGGATGCCTTCTAAATCAAACATACGAAGCGCATTAATAATATGTACGACACTAAGTAATTCTAGTTCGCAAGTCGTACACTTTTAAGATTTCGACGTGTTCATCAATGTAGATGTCATTGTTATATCTTACAGATGTAGGTACAAAAATATTATGCCTAAGGGACATTCGAGGGGTCAAGCGGTAGCCGTTTGAATTGGAATATACCTCGATCCGGAACCGAAAAAAGCTATTTTTTCCTTACTATTTTTGGTAAGGTAAGTGGGATCTGCCAAAAAGCGCTACGTAAATCAATATATGATAAGAACTTATGTGCTCTCTAACATTTTGAATATATCATTTACTAATGGCAGATCTGAGTCGTTTTTCTTCGTTTCGGCATTTAAAACTTTGCCATCAAAAAAAAAATGTTGGTAATTTTTTATGTCATACATACTATCATACTAAATATGCACACCGAATTTGGTTAAATTATCTCAAGCGGTTTAGAAATTAAGAACTGGCACGCTATAACTGGACAATAGCTGTCCTAAGACCCCACACTTATACAGGGTTAACTATGACTAAGTACAAAAATTTTAACCACGTATCAGGAAAGCCTAAGAGCTTCTTCACACGGGCCACTATGCAGCGCTGCTGAGTGGAGCCACTAAGAAGAGCGTGCTAATTTACCAGCCACTCTTGAAGCGCCACTCAAGCCATGACTGACCATGTTAGTCATTTAAAATTCTTTCGAGATGAGTAATGCGGCTCTGAAATTGTTTCTTTTATCGGCGATTCGTCGACGACGGCGACGACGCCTAAGACAAAAAAGAACAAGAAAATTTAGGGTACACTCTTAAGAGTCTTTTCACACAGACATCTTGCATTTGTTCTCGGAGGTGGCGCAGAGTGGTCCGTTTTGACGAAACATTGTTTTATATAGGGTAATTCAAAACTTATCTAAAAAATGTCAATATACTCTTACAAATACAATGTTATAAAAAAAATCAAAAGGGGTAGTTTGAAAATGATTTAAAAATACACTTCTGTACGGCATTGTAAACTGGTCCACTGTAAAGCCTGATAAGGCCGCAAAGCTTGCTAGCGGCAAGCGGACAAAAAATGGAAAGAAATTCCTAAGGGAAGAAATAAATAACATTTTATAACACCTATTTTATACAGCAAATTTAACTGATTTTGCCGCTATTGTTATTAATTATTAATAACATAGTTTAACAGCTGATATTACAACAAAATTTTGGGCCCGTCTTACCCAGTTTCTACAAACTAACACAAATGTTTATGCTTCTTGTCCGTTTTGAACTTGTAAGTTAATGGCAACAACTATGACACGTTTGCGTAAATTATCGATAGTAGGTATCCACTTCGGTGCAATACACTTCATTTTTTCAATATCAGGAGGCTATGGTAACGGTCATCCTCGTCTAATCCCTTGGTAATAATGCTTGAACACGTTATACATGGTACGGATATAATTGATCCTCGTGTATGATACGCCGTTTCAAATTTTCCTCTCGTTGCACTACACTTGCACTTACTGCACACCGCGGTAAGAGTAGCATTTGGCACATGAGAAATTGTTCTGCTAAAGTATTTTCACATCGTCATAAATTAAAACGATATTCATCAACTCCGAGCTGCTATACACGTAAGACATTTTTGACACTACGAAAAGTAGTAGTTGCCTCCGGAAGTGGATGATATCAGTACAGAAGATTTCATTGCCGAAATTGAACTTTGCCCAGATATTTGGGACGCCTCTACGAATGACTATAGTAACAAAGTAATAAAAAAAATAGTTGGGAGCGAATTATATTGAATTTTTTCCCCGATTTTGGGGAAAAGGCAACAGCAGAAACAAATATTATCGGTATAAGATAAGATAAGAATTTATTCGTCTTTGAAAGTTCATACAAAAATACAACACACATATAATGTACAAACCTTAATAAACTAGTCATCACATACACATAAGTAAACTTACATTCACAAAATCCATTCATACAAAATTCCACATATATAACAAAACAATAACACACCATTAGTATAAAAACTTTTAAAACAGGTACACAAAATGATTTTCAAAAGTTGAGAAACTCATCTACATCATAAAATGTTCTATCACATAAAAATATAAATACTTGGTTTTTAAAAGACCTGCTACCTGTATCGATAAATTGACTTATTTTGTTAAAGCATTTAATACCCATATGTTTTGGAGAGTTTTCTCCCAATGCAAGACGAGAATACGGCTGATATAGGTCGTCCTTATTTCTTGTATTGTATGCATGAACGTCACTGTTTCTAAGAAACTGGGATTCATTTGCTTTAATGAAAAGTATTAGCTGGTAGATATACAGACTCGGTAAGGTAAGTATTTGTAAATTCTTAAATAGTGGTTTACAGCTAGTCAAGGGATGAGTCTTGCACATAGTCCTTAAGACCTTCTTTTGTGATTGAAATGCTTGTCTGAAATATCGTGAATTGCCCCAGAAAATGAGCCCGTACTGCAACTGTGCTTGCACTAATCCATAATAAAGAACTTTTAAGGTGTCCATTAGAACCGTGTCTCTCAAATTCCTCACTATGTAGCAGATTGTACTTAATTTTGAACAAACCATGGTTATATGTGCCTCCCATGTAAGTTTTTGATCCAGGATCACTCCTAAAAACTTACTAGTTTCTGTACTTGGAATGGATTTGTTTGAAATTTTCAGGTAGAGATCGTAGTTTGTCACGCTGTTTTTTGGTAAGAAGCGCATATAACATGTCTTGTCTATGTTTAAGTTTAGGCCGTTATTATTGCAATACTGACTCATTTCCTGCGATGCTGTATTACTTGTAAGGACAATTTGTTCAACACTATCATGAGGCACTAACATATTTGTGTCATCAGCATATGGGAGGAGCTGATTTGAGGTGATGCATGTCTTTGGTATATCATTAACAAATACTATAAAAAACAAAGGTCCCAAAATTGAGCCTTGAGGTACTCCTAGGTTTATTTTTTTATTTTAGATTTAGTTCCATCTATGACAGTGGTTTGAGTGCGATTATCTAAATATGAGACGGCCCAGTCGAGTGGTGGTCCTCGTACACCCATGCCTTCTAGTTTCCTGAGTAATAAATTGTGATCTACAGTGTCAAAAGCACGACTCAAATCATAGAAAAGATCCAAGACATGACTCTTGCTGTTCAGTGCATTATATATAAACTCCACACATTCTAGTATTGCAGTATTGGTGGATTTGTTCTTTCGAAACCCATTTTGAAGATTGGATATAAATTAATTATTTTCTAGATAATTAGTCAGTCTTGTCGCGTAAGATGCTTCAAAGACTTTGGTGATTTGACTTGGTATGCAGATAGCTCTATAGCTCATAATGTCCGTTTTGGGACCCTTGTTCTTATATACTGGTATACATTTAGATTGTTTTAAATCGGGAAATACACCAGCTGAGAATGATTCATTCACTAAATATGCCAATGGCTCATTTATCAAGTCTTTTACTGATTTCATCACTTTTCCATTGATATCATCAACACCAGGTACCTACCGGTTTAACAGTAGTTTTGCTAATTATTTCACTTATTTCTTGCGGCGTTGTTGGTGTAATAAAGAAAGTAATTTTCGATTTTTCAATAGTAATATTATAATTAGGTTTAGAGTGATGCGAAGAAAGATTAATGAAGTGATCGTTTATAAAATTACTTTTATCTTTAGGGTTTGATATCAGGACTCCCTGGTTATCACATATATCATCAATGGACAAGTGATTTGTGTTCCGTAATTTGGATTCGTTGATAATTTTCCAACTTTCCCGCATTACGTTGTTGGATTCTATTAGCCGTTGCTCATTGCATTGTTGTTGTTTTTTATGTTGTTTAACAGAGTCATTATATATCTTTTTAAACGGCATATATCTTTCAGTGTAGGCTGGATTATTTAGTTGTTTTCTAATACTGTTCATTTCACATAGTTGTTCATGCATTGATTTATTCGCGGGTGTAAACCATTTTTTATTTTTTGTTTTGTTAATTGACCTCATCATTGGAAAGGCACAATTATAATGAAATAAGAATGTGGAGTAAAATGCAGTAAATTTATGTTCAAATGTGTCAGCAGTATACATTTCACTCCAATTCTCAACAGATATTAATGGCCGTATTCACCGAAGGGCAATAAGCTAAGCTTAAGATTTAAGCTTGGCTTATAGCCCTTATATTTATGCAGCGCAAGTAAGAATGGCTTTAAGCGCGCTTAAATTTAAGCGGTCAATTTTGGCGGCTTAAATCGATTAAGCTTGGCTTATAGTTAATCTAACCTGAACAAACAAAAGTAAACCAGACGTCAGAAACGTGAGTTTGTACTTTGTAAGATTTATTTTGATAAGTTTGTTATAGTTCGTGGATATATCTTGTTATTTAAAATGCTGGAGATTGAAGATGAACTATTCTTTGAAGATGACAATGACATCTTAGATATAATAAATTTTGGATTTCCACGGAGAGTTTTTATAAGGCCAAATTATTTTGAAGATATCCCTGATATGGCATTTTTTCGAAGATTTAGGTTAACTAAACAAACAACTCTATATGTATTGGAATTGATAGAAGATATATTAGAATTTGAAAATGATCTGTAAGCTTTTATCATAATACAAAAAATAATAAAAATAATGTAAAACTTCTTTTAGGAATAATAGTGTATCTCCAATTAATCAGTTGTTGACTGCATTAATGTTTTATGCAAATGGTGGCCATCAAATAAATATAGGAGACTTTATGCATATGGATCAAAGCACAGTGTCAAGAGTGATAAAGAAAGTCTCACGAGCTATTGCTAGCCTTCGTAATCAATTTATCACAATGCCTGCCACCCATGAGGAAAAAATTGCTTGTCAGAACAATTTTTATAGATTAGCACGTTTTCCACGTGTAATCGGTTGTATTGATGGTACACACATAAAACTTCAATCACCAGGTAAATAAAAGGGTACATATGTGCTAAATATCAAGTCGGGGACAGTTGTCTGAAGATATTTTTATTCAAAAGCATTTGATATATTTCAGGTGGAGAAGATGGAGAAATATATAGGAACAGAAAATCCTATTTTTCTATCAATGTACAGGTCGTATCTGGTAGTGACCTAAAAATATATAATATTGTGTCGAGGTGGCCTGGATCGGCACACGATGCTACTATCTTTAATAGTAGTAGACTTAGAACCAGGTTTGAGGCTGGGGAATTTCAAAATGGCATTCTTCTTGGTTAGTATTTTTACATACTAAACAGAAAATGGGTAATATTGGTATATCCTATATTTTTTAGGTGACAGTGGATACCCTTTAAAACCCTATTTGCTAACACCGTTAGCAAATCCTGTAACACGGGTTCAACAGCTTTATAATGAATCTCATATCCGTACCAGAAATAGTGTTGAGAGAACAATCGGTGTCTGGAAGAGGCGATTTCCCTGCTTGTCCTACGGTTTGCGTTGCAAGTTGGAAACTAGCTTAGTGATAATAGTTGCAACAGCAGTACTTCACAACATTTCTCGAACAATGCATGAAGAAGTTCCTCCAGCCCCAGTAGACATAAATATAGAAGAATTAGAGTACTTAATTGAACAAGGTGACATTCCTGCCATTAATCCACAGGAAAATTTAGTACATGATTTTAGAAATGATATGTTAAATAACTATTTTGCTAATTTATAAGAAATAAAAGTAAATTAATATAACAAGTTTTATTTTTGATATTTGCGAAATGACAAGACTTAAATATAAAATATGTTACATGCAAAAATATATGGGGTGTTCTATTTAAAATACAAGAATTCAACACCAAATTTAGTTCTACTTCAGTATATCTATATATCTTTTTTCAATGAATTTTTGAATATCCACACTCACTCCGAGACTTCGGACAGGGATGACTTCAATTGTGCTTCTAAAATTTTTACCTCAAGGCAACGTTTTTTTATAATTAATGCATGTTCTTCATCTATATGTTTCAATTGTTTGTCGATAAGTAAAATTCTTTTATCCAACAAAATGTCATATTTCTTTGCTACATCCGATGAAGTCAAACTTTTTACAATAGTTGTAGGTCTTCTGCGGTTTTTTGGGGTACCTTGAGGTATCTGAAATCAAAATACAATTTTAGTTACGTACTATACATACAAAAAATGAGAGGCTAAAATTATTGAAAATAAAAAAATCATAACAATATTTTATTAAACATTTGGAAAATTATTTGAGTTAAATATATTTACAAATGCAAGCCGTGACATCCTATATTATTTACTACTTGCTCAATATTTATAAATACATAAATATTTTACTGAAAAATTAACTGACCTTTTCTTGATTTTCAGGTCCTTTTTTCTCCACCGGTGTAAATATTAATGCAGGGTTAATGGGCTCTTGTAATTTATTTCCATTATATTTTTTCCAGTTCTCATTGCTGTTGGTCAATATACCAGTAAACTGATTGAAACTACCAATTTCCTAAAATTAATCATTTTATTCTCTTTTTTTTTCACAAAAAACAAAATAATGAACTATTCAACTTACCGCAACTGGTTGTTCTTCTATATTTAAATTATCCTCAGTTAGATTCTGCATTTCATTTTCTACGATAACCTCTACCTCATTACATTCAGTCATCTGATTATTGATATTAATGGGAGATTCATCTGCGTCATCATCAAATGGGTTTTGAAGTCCGATTAATGTTTTCTTGTTCATAATAGATAACAAGAGTTCATCTACTTCATTAGTTTTTATTTTCTTAGAAGGGGGACCTCCACCAGTTAGTATAACTTCCTTCTTCTCTTCAGCTAGTGCTTTTTTTAACTCCTTTTTCCTATTTTCGTAGCATTTTTTTAGAGAGACTAGTGATCTAGGTATACTACTCGATGAAGTAGCATTGAATTCATACGTGATTTCATGCCACGCTTTTTCTTTTTTCTCCCCGGATACTCGATCAGTTTTTTTATCTTCCAGTATTGAAGAATATTTGCCAGCAATTATCCGCATCAAATGCAATTTTTCTGAAGGCATAAAGTTTGGCACTCTTATTTTTGATTTCTCGGTCATTTTGTAAACAAGACAGCAAAAAACTCAAACTCTTCTTTATATTTTGTGACTCAAACACAAATTTTATAGTTATTTGTTGTTAACGATGTCACGTGACAGTTGACATTGCACAGATTTCTATTGAACTGAAATATCTGTTAAAATAAAAAAACCCTAGGAAAGCTGCTGCCTTGCCAAATGTATTAAAAGCTTAACTGAGCCTGGCTTACTGGGCATCGGCGCATAACAAGAATATTTAAGCAACGCTTAATTTTTAAACCGAGTTTTCGTAAGCTCAGCTTAAGGTGTAGTACGGCGAATACGGGCATAAGTGCTGAAATCTTTCAATATTAATGTCATTGTAATTTCGTTTAAAGACATAATTTGGTTTGTTTCCTTTAAGCAAAGGTATTTCAAATGAACATATCTGATAAGTATGATCGGACATGAAAGATTCACACACAAACGTGCTGATTACATTTAAATTTGAAAATATGTTATCGATACAAGTAGCACTATGTTTTGTAATTCTTGTTGGTTTATGAATGTGATTTATTATGTTATACTCTGCTAATAAGTTTACAAGTACTTTTTTTCTGCGCTGGTTTGAAGAAAATCAACATTTACATCCCCACAGATAATATAACAGTTTTTTGGATTGTAAATACGATAGAGAAGTAGTTCAAGTCGGTCTATAAATTTTTTAAAGTCACTATAGATTTCGATAATATGAATTGTGTCTTTTCCATTTGAAGATATCACTTTTGCAGCACATACTTCAAAGTGTCTTTCCTCTGCATCCCTTTTTAATGGCACTTCTGTGATATTTAACTCACTATTTGCATAAATACACACTCCGCCTCTTATTTGATTAGTGCGACTATAGAATGATATTAACTTATAGTTTTCAATACCTGTTACTTTAATTTCGTCCTCCTTTAACCAGTGTTCGCTTAAGCACAATATATTAATTTTATGTTGGGACAGATGTACTGACAAACTATCACACTTACAATCCAGCAGTCCCTGTACATTAAAGTGCATTATATTGATATTTGTTAAATTTCGGATAAAAAACTGTCATTACGTTCCATTGTTGGTGTAGTGTTCCTTTGGTTATGTTTGTCCACCGTGGATCCCGATAGTTCCCTTGGATTGTCCAAAAAATGCTGACCTTTAAAGAAGTCGAATCTTCGGTACGCTACACCTTTGGGCCAGAAAGATGCATTGTAGACGGAGTTTTTGAAGTCTGGATCTACGCCAACCATAAAGCATTTATTGTCTTTCATTTTGAACCAAGTATTCAGCTCTTTGACTGATATTTTTTGTTCTTCCGAGTTAGTTTTCCTTTTAATGTAGGATAAGACATTTTCAGTAGTTATAGTGTCTTTTACTTTTGAGATAAAAAGCCATATCTTTCTGTCTTTGATGTCAGCCGTTGACCGACCAACAAACTCATTTTCTTTCGAAACATCAGTGCCCACCTGCATTTTTCTCTTCTATCTTTTCACTTCTTGATATCTATCGCTAGTAATTCTTCTAGATTCTAGTTGGCTCCTAGCCCTATATGATGTCTGATTGACTGGTTTTGGTGTTATTTCAACATTGATAGCCTCTTTTTTCGTTTGATTCGCATTTCTATTTAAATTTAAAAAAATTTCATTTCTCTCTGATGGTTTATTATTGATCCCAAGAATTGTTGGTTTAGCAATATCAACATACAGTATTGGTTGATTTGTTTTAGATGAGGTTCTTAAGTTTACACCGGGGGGGAGCTTCGGTAATTAGCCGGACCATTTCTTTATTGCTTTCTATAAAATCTGCTAGCTGAGTTTTTATTTGTGAATTTTTTTCGTTGATATTCGTTAGTTGAGTGTAAGCTGATTCGTCATTTCTAGTGGCTTCTGTTTTAGGCTGTTTTAGTATCTGTTTTATTAGCTTCTGATTTTCTTCTAGCACTTTCTTATTGTCTAAGATAATGTCAAATTGTTTATCACATTGTACGCATAGATATTTTAGTCTTCTTTTCGATAAGGCTAAGCATCGGTCTTCTGTTGATGTTAGTTGAGAACATTCGAAGCAGGATGTTTTCCTGCACCAATCACATTTATATAGAGCCTTAGCGTTATTAGTAGTTTTACATTGGGGACAAGACATTCTTGTTTCTGTTTATTTTTGTTCGAAGCACATGGTCACTTTTAGGTTAAGTTATTAATTTGCAATATTTTCAGAGTCTTCGTGAATAACTTATCTGGATTATATATATGTCCGAGGGGTTTGATGATGGGCAACCCCACACACTATAACTTTCTGTTTATTACTTTCTATTTTTTAATCTATTGATTTTTATTAGCAACTGATGCCAGCTTTCTTAACCTTTATAATACTTTCAACTATGTTTTTATTAATACATATTCTATACATTACTGAAATTGTAAATTGTATCACACGACATAGACATACATAAAGCAAGAAAACTTAATTCTATATTCTTTGTAACTGCCGAGGTACCTTCATCACTTATAAAGTAATTTGCAAATTTGTCGCGTATATCATTAATTGTTCTACCACCCCTTGCATCAGGAACCATATCAATCAGCCCTTCTACAGTCAATGTATGCTCAAAATTATATCCATCACGTTCCCTAACGAAATTTGAAGTACACAACAAGTTTGCACAATTTGTTCAGCAAGATCAATTGAAACATTTAATGGTCGGTGAAAAATTCGCTACTTATTGGCGAGAATTCCAAAAGAACATTCAGTATATCTGCTTGCTCTTGATAGGCGATAGTTGAACACTCGTTTTTTTACTGTTAAAAATTTTCCTCCGAAAGGGCGCATTAAAAATTTTGAAATTCCAAAACCTTCGTCTCCAATTAGTACAAATGGATTTGTAATATAGGACCCTTTTAGTAGTCTGCTTCCATGAATGTTCATTTTATTGTTACTAAGTTTCTTAAAAAGTGTTAAATGTTTGAAAATTGTCGAGATGATTTTCCATAAGCTCATATGTCAACATATAAAAATTTATAGTTACAATCGCATACTGCTAACAAGACCAATGAGAAAAAATGTTTATAATTACAATATAGGGAGCCGCTGTTAGTTGGCTTAATTATTCTTATATGCTTGCCGTCGATAGCGCCAAGGCAATTAGGAAAATTTGCACGTTTTTCGAACAAATCAGCTACTTCCAACCAATCATGTTTAGAAAGTGTAGGCATGCAGATACTCTTCATAATGCGCCAGATAGCTGAATAAAATTCACGTATGATGTCACTTATTGTACTAACACCAATCCGAAACTGGAAATGTAAATCAATCATTGAACAACCGCAGTAAATACTCATTCACAATTTTTTTAGCGCTTCGATTCCAAAGAAAATGCAAGAGTCTTCGAGACAGTTACATGAGAGAATTGGCAAAAAAAGAAGGAAAAATCTGGGAGTAGTGCTTCTGGCCGCAAACGGTATATTTATTTTAACCAGCTAAGCTTTCTAGAGACCTCAAAAAGGAAACAACTTCCAGCATAATAGAAGAACCAGTGGAAATTCAAGAAAATGGTACACAAGCTGACAACGAAGGAAGAGCCAGAGCGCCCTACTTCAGTGACGCACCGGGAACGGAACAGATTTTCTTCAGGTGTAAAGGAATCAGAAGACAACTTATTTATCGCCCTGGCGAACAAGCTTATGACAGATAAGGCAGAAGCGTGTGTTGAAAGAGACGAAGTTACTTTGTTTCTGTTATCTTTAGTAAGCGCATAAAAAAAATTCCGGATGATTTCAAATTAGATGTAAAATCGGAGATAATAAACGTATTTAGAAAGTTTCAAAACACTCAACGCCATACTCTGTCGACTCCACAGGTTCCTCATTATCAGCAACAACATAATATACAGCCTCAACCATCCACCTCTACTACAGCATGCCCTAGGACTCACCTCAAAAACCCAAACTCTCAATGTGAAAAGAGGATATTTACTTTTATATTCCTCGTTGACAGTCAATTGACAGCTGTCAACTGTCAATTTTGCCAATCTGGCATGAGAATTGATTTCAGCTCCCTCAAAAGCCCAAACTCTCAATGTGAAAAGAGAATATTTACTTTTCTATTCTTTGTTGACAGTGTATTGACAGCTGTCAACGGTCAATTTGTCCAATCTGACATGAGGGTTGAATCCAGTGACCTCAAAAACATTACCCTATATATTGTCTGAAGCTATTTATTTGTGGCATAATTAGAGGAGAGGAAATGTATATCATCACTTAAAAATGATAATAATATTAAAATTTTACCAGCTGATAAAGGTAATGCCACAGTTATATTAGATATAACAACTTATGATGAAAAAATAAATAGTTTAATTAATGACGGAAATTATACAAAATTAAACAAAGACCCAACAAAATCTATTGAAAACAAAATTTATAGAACATTATATAAATACAAACGAGAATTTTCAAATATTGAAAGAAAAATTTTAAACCCACATTATAGTAAACCACCACATTTTTATGGTTTACCAAAGATTCATAAACGTGATGTACCTCTAAGGCCAATAGTTAGTTCTATAAATTCGCCTTGCAACAAATTAGCAAAATATTTGTTACAAATTATTAAACCTTTATTTGGACAATCCGATTCTTATATTAAAAATAGCAAACATCTTTTAGAAAAGATTTCTTCCTCAAATAATTTTAACAATAATCATTTAATGGTGAGTTTTGACGTAGTTAGTTTATTCACTAACGTACTAGTAGACAAGACACTGAATATCATTAAAAATAAACTGGAAATTGATATCAATTTGGCAAACAGAACAAAATTAAATGTAGGATGTATAATGGAATTACTAAGTCTATGTATAAAAACAACATATTTTCAAATAAATAATGAATTTTATCAACAAAATTTCGGAATGGCAATGGGCTCATCATTATCACTAATTTTAAGTAATATTTTTTTGGATTTTTTTGAAGAAAATTATATTCAAAATATAAATAAAAAACCAACTATCTGGTGGAGATATGTAGATGACATTTTTGCAATTTGGCCTTTTACTGTTACAGAATTAAATGAATTTTTAAATGATATTAACAATAAAGAACCAACTATAAAATTCACTTTGGAAATAGAAAATAATAATATGCTACCATTTTTAGATGTTTAATTAAAAAACACGATAATTCTGTAGAAACAAGTGTTTATAGAAAACAAACTCGCACCAATAGATATTTAAATTTTAAATCTAACCATCACATCGATATTAAGAAAGGTGTTGTTAAATGTTTATATGATAGAGCAAAATTAATTTCATCAAACAATGATATCTTTAACAACGAACTAAAATTTATGAAAAATGTTTTAATAAATAATGAATACCCTCCAAATTCAGATAAAACTAACACTTTAAGACAAATAAAAGAAATTAATCATACAATAAAAATTCCATACATTCCTATATTATCAGAAAAGTTAAGAAGAATCGGTAATAAATTTAATATTCGAACAGTTTTTCAGACAACTAATACCTTACGATCATTTTTGTCAAAAACGCGTCCAAAAAATAATATACAAAATTCAAAAAATTGCATCTACAGTATACCTTGTGAATGCAATAAACATTATGTCGGAGAAACGTCTCGGCCTATGAATGTTAGAGTTGAGGAACATAAAAATTATATAAAAAGACGGGAATTTGAAAAATCCAAAATTTGCGAACACGCTTGGGAAAACGGTCATGTGATTCAATGGGATTCGGCAAAAATTTTAGAGAAGGAAGATAACGCGACAAAAAGAAAATTAAAAGAGACCGCGATTATTTTGTTGAACGGAGATAAGTGTGTGTCAAACTGTTCAGTAAACATCGATCATTGTTGGCTACAGTTGTGTCAAGAAGAAGTAAGTAAAAATAAAATAAAAATCATTTAACATCTCTATGGAAGCAGATAAACAAATTTTAAACTGTCAAACTTGACGAACGGTTTAATATTTTACTACTATTTTGAAAACGAAAACAGAGAGTTTTTCGAAACGTCAATATTACGGAAGTGCGCGATAGTGATGTGATTTTTGTTATTTTTTACTTATCTGCTTTTTTCAGTGTGAGATTTTTTGGTTAGGCAAACTTAGTTTCAAAAATAACCCTTGACTGTCAAATTAATGCTTATAAAGTATTCATATAAGATGAAGAGAGAGTACTTTATTTTAATCTATGGATTAATCTTTTCAAGTAGGGCACAAGCACCTGAAAAACAATTGAATTTTAATTTTTCATATTTTACATAATCCCTTCTATTCTCCTTCCATAACTACTTCTTAATCTTGTAAATTAGAGTCTAAATTAGGAGAAAATATTGTGACTAAATAGCAGGGTACTATTTACATATTAAACATTCATATTAAAAATATTCGATATGTTCCGTTTATAATATACTTTGGAAACAGCAAATTACAAAACTATAGTAATTTTATTTAAATTTAATATTTACAGGGTTCATGACATTCATTTTCAATAAAAAAAATGATGTCCCTCAAAACAAATAACGGCTTTATAGATATTACAGAAAAATAGGGGAAAACATTACAAAAAACTTGTTTTTGAATTTTTTTACATTGTTTTCAATTTAAAAGATACAAATTTTAATCATGTAACGAAAATTAATGGAAAGTACTAAAATAAAGGTAGACTTTAAAATATAAATAAAATTGATTTTATAAATTCAGTTTATATATTATTTTGAAAAAAATTGCTATTCTGTTGACTTGTATAACCCGTAAATTCAATTATAATCAATATTTACATCAGTATACTTACTTTGGAAGAGATTGATTCTTCGCAATTTATTGATTATTGAATTTTAATTAAACACAGAATTCTGCTAAACTGCAATTCCCAAAATAAAAAACTAAGTAACATTTTTAAATAAATATATTTTATTAAAATAAAAATATAATATAAAAACAAAATAAAAATTAGGTTTCCCAAGTTATTAAACAAAAAAAAAAACATCTTTTTATTTGTCCGTTTTATTTGACTGTTCTTGTCCCTCGTCTACCCTCCCTGTCACTTGCATTTCTTAGCCACAGATTAATAATATCTTGAACCTGTTATTGCGTAGCTCCTTTTGAAAATGGGTTTTTTCTAACTGCAACTAAAAGTTAATAACTTTTAAAAATGTTTAAATACAAATATATAAGTAATATCTCTGTACAATGTGGACAAATTTGGATATTTTTAGAGGTTCTTATTAACTATACGAAGTAAAATGAGATAGATATAGATCTATATTTTCAAAAAAATATTATACATGATAATTATCTTTTTCGGTTTTTGAGATATTGCATCTTTATTATTAAAACGCAACATTACCATAGTAAGTTGATGACTTAACTACAAGTCATGAAGCATGCATCGTTTTGAAGAATATGACTTTTTTAATAAAAATACTGCTACCTCCTCCCACTCTTGGGTATAGTAGCATACTAAAAAAACGAAACTGCAAGTTATATTGGCCTTATTGACAGAGGGTGCAAGGTTGCAGAGAGTCCAGCAGCTCAGGGAGATTGGGCGTGGAGGTGCAGTCTCTATCTCTGCGGTGCACCAAGGCTATGTTATGAACTACAAGATATTATAGAAAAAAAAGGTATACTAAACAAACTACTTTAATGATACGTAATAATCAAATAACAATGGTTATAACAAAACATGAAATAGCCAGGAATAGCAGATTGGTCAAATCTATGGCCGCAATAGGTCAAAATACCCCGGGAGGGACGGTCTTAAACATATACGCGGTGTCCTAGACAGATATATGGTAAATATGCAAAATTATGTCCCTTTTAGTATATATACTGTCAGGTTTACAGCCGTAAATAAGTGAATAAACAGGACTTTACGGGAAATTAATAGTTCAATAATTTAATTAGTTAATGTACTCATAAAAAAAAAATGAATAAGACCTGGTGACCGATGTTTGTAGGTTATGAGCGGGCAAAGCCTCTCTGCCTGGTGCGGTTGTCCTGGTACCTTCGCCGTGGTCCGTCGCCTGCACGTTCGCCTCTGCGCCTGGGACTCGGATTGTACTGCAGTACTTATTGGGGGCTCTTTATTTCCACGGTATATTTTGCAATTACCAGCAATTAAGGGCAGCAACACGGGGAGTAAGGAAAAGGCCTAGAAATGAACGTAGTTGAGGGAAATAAACGTTATTGCAAGTGAATGAATCCACCTCATAAAAGTTACATAAATGGCTTTACTGAATTAATGAAAAATAATATATTTAGATACCTTGGATATTGGGCGGCCTTTCTTGCAATTCATATATGTTGCACAGTACGATTGCAAATCCAGATTGACACTGCTATCTATCAGCTATAGATACACTAATCAGTAAAATGCAACACACTTTTAATTATAATTTACATAAATCCACAAAATGCGTGAATGACTATCTTTCAAGACAGAATTCCTTGTATCGTCAATTTTATTTCGGTGCGAAAAACTGAACTTTCTTTTGCCTATACGCGCCGCGATAAAAGTGTATGTACTGAATTTAAAGGTACTTAATTATTTATTATAAAAAAAATGTTAAGCCATTTATTTATCTTTTATTATGTTTAATTTCAACCTCGAACAGTTCATTTCTAGTTCGTGCAAAAATGTTTTAAATATTGCCACCACAATATTACAATCGGCTCTATACCGGGTGACAAAATAAACCCGTAACAATACAATTTTTAACAAATTGACAATTATTTTTTTAAACTTGAAGTTGAATAATAAACCTGTCATATCTAAAAAAACATAAAAGATAAGTATCATGTACAAATATATTTTTGAAAAGCTCTTTTGATGGCCTTTCCAACTGAACTGAACTTTTAAATATACAAAATAATATTTAAAAGTTCGTATAACTTTTATTCTTTAACTTTTTTCGTATCTTGAATAATAAAGGAGAAAAATGAGGGGGGGGGGGACAATTTTCGCGTGACCGCCCTGTACATGAATATATTTTAAACACTTACCAAGGATTAAATCTATTACATTTTTAAGTACACTAAAGTTATTTTTATTATTTCGCCCAGTCCAATTGTAACTTATGGCAAGATTATTTGAAACCATCCTGTGTAGGATTCTTCTTATTGTGTCAATTGTATCTTTTCCCCCAACAGTTTGAAGCGTCACACACAAAAAAATTAAAACAGTTTCATATTCTTAAAAATATTAATAATAGGTACACTGAAAAATAAATCAAGTTTTAATAAAACCTACAAAATAATTAAGACGATAAAGGAGTAACAGTAAACTGCCATGCCAGTAGGTGTTCGACTTCAGGCCTTGTCAGTCGAAACTGGGGACACTGTAATGCATTTTAAATAGGGGATATACATCCCCGGCCTACAAGGCCAGACCTGCTGTAAACAATTCGGCCTCAGAAGTATTAGGGTGGAGTGAAACTACTTAGTGAGGGGACCATACTTCATCTTGAGCATTGACGAATTTTAGTCATTTAGAGATGCTATATACCATTCCATACTATAGTGTAATATTAGCACTAGGTCAGTGACAGTACATATATTTTTTTAAATTAGCAAATATATAAATATAGTAGGCGCTAGGTAATCCGGCACCCATATTTTTTCGCCGATGCCGGATTTTCAGAACTGCTGGATTATCGGATTTGTATGGGAAGTAAAAGCTTTATACATAAAATGTAAAATAAATTCTACATATCATAGATCCACAGTAAAAGACTATTTTAATATGGTTAGGTGAATTTATTATAAAAATAAAATTATGTATGTATGTATGTACATACATACGTACTTAACATAAATACAAATATGTACATATGTACATAATTACATATGTTCATCATTTGTGACGTTTTCAGTTGCGGAAGAGGAAGATGACGCTTTGACCAAATATTTGTCAATTTTCGTTTGCTTCTTGCCATAGTAAATTTTTTAATTATCATTTCTCTTAACTTTCTCAAATTTCAGTAAAATGTCGTTAATAGCGTTATTTTCCTCTGCCCAGCGGATACTGACATCTATTGATTTCAGGGCATCTTCAGCCTTCACTGAGGTGTTCGTGGGACCAAGCAAGGTCATTTCCAAATCATCTTGTTCAGAGCTAGAAACAGCATTTATTATTTCTTCATCGGTCATTACAGGGTGAGAATCCGAGTTTTCCGCAAACCATTCCTCAATATCTTGTTCAGTCAACTCTGTCTGATTATTTTAGAACAACATCTGCTTTAGTTCTGCAAGAGGTAATCCATCTTCTGAATCTCACTCTTCTTCAGGATTTTGGTTTAGTGAAGGCCATAATTTTTCCACGACGATTGAATCGCTTTTTGAGGGACCATGTTCCACGCTTCAGTTACGTTAAAGACCTCATCTTTAAGGTTTATGTCCTTCAGTGTTTTAGTGACATCATCATCCCGGATAATAGCATTCCACAAGAGTTTCTTCTTGTAGTTACATTTTATCATCTGAATTGCATTCTGGTCCATAGGTTGAAGTAACGGTGTGCAATTAGGTGGCATAAAAAGTGTTTGAATCTTACCATCCCTAGATGATAACTCATCATCAAAAGCTTATTTAAAGTATAAACGTTCTAAATCGGAGTCAGCTTGGGCGGAATACAAGGTCCTTAGAAATTTTGTCAACAGATCTGTGACATCTGAAAAAAAGGCTTTCTTAAACTTTAAATACAAAACTGACCCTAAAAACTTTTGGAAACTTCTCAAAACTCTAAATATTAATTCAAAACCTACATATAATTACTTTAATGTGGGAAATTCTGATGATTTTCTTACCTTTTTTGCTACTCCTTTATCTCACTCATCACAGAATATCAGTACTCTCATCTCAGACAATTATGTAAATAAGTCTTATTATAATTCTGATAACAAGTTCATATTTACTGTTACCCCCGATAAAATTGATAGAATTATTAGTAAACTTAAATCTTCTGCTAAAGGCTGTGATGGAATCGACCTAAAAATGGTATCACTTGTTACTCCATATTTAAGCAATCATATTGCTTTTCTTATAAACAAATGCCTTTCAGATGGAGTTTTTCCTTCTGCATGGAAAGATGCAAACATTATACCTATTGCGAAAATTAATAATCCCACATCTACATCTAACTTTCGACCAATTAGTATCCTTCCAACACTGTCAAAAATCTTAGAAAAAGTTGTTTCTGAACAGGTTAGTAATTATTGTAATAATACCAATATCCTTCCTGCTCTACTAAAAGTCACTGATGATCTAATTAGAGACATTGATTTGAATAAATGTGCCTGTCTTGTTCTTCTGGATTTTAGTAAAGCATTTGACACTCTAGATCATGGCACACTTTGTACTAAATTAAAATACTTCGGTTTCAGCGACATTGCTGTCTCATTTTTTAAAAATTATCTATCAGGTAGACGCCAAAGGGTTATTTTGAATGCAGATATTTCTCGATTTAATAATATTTTCACTGGTGTTCCCCAAGGTAGTGTCCTAGGGCATCTTCTCTTTTCTATTTATACTGCTGACTTTTGTACTTTAATTAATTAATTAATTTTTGGAAATAAGAAAAATACCATTATAAGTGACCCAGATTTTACTATCAATTTAAATGGCCATCCCCTTGTTCCTTCTGATAACTGCAAAAATCTTGGCTTATGGGTAGACAATTCTCTTCGATTTGCTAAACATGTTAACTATCTTACTCAGAAATCTTTTGGTAAGTTGAAAGTTCTTTACATGCATAAAGATCTTCTTAGCACTGATATTAAATTAAAAATATGTGACTCGTTAATATTATCCACTTTGGCATACTGCATGGTTGTGTATTGGCCTGCATTAGTGCACAGGGATAAAGAGTGTCTCCAAAAGATTCAAAATGCTTGTATCAGGTTCAGTTATAATTTTCGTAAGTTTCATCATATTTCTACTTATTTTAAACATTCGAATTGGTTGAATCTTAATACCAGATTTCAGATTCAGTTATCTTGCTTGACATTTAAGATATTTTTCAATCATAAACCTGAATATCTAACCTCAAATTTTATTACAAATTTTAATGTTCATCAATTACCCACTCGTAATCGTTACAAGTTTTGTGTTCCAAGGCATAGAACTGCTCTGTTTCAGCGGTCATTTACTTATAACGCTATAAAAAATTATAATTCCTTGCCTAATGATGTCAGGTCCCTTAAGTCTGTTCACAGTTTTAAAACAGTCTTAAAAAAAATGTTCATTTAAATTACTGTAATTGGTTTGTTATATGTTATTTTTAATTGTTCAATAGCGTACGTTCTGTTATGTTATGTTTTCTTAATTTTCTGGATGGTTATATGGAAGAGCACCGTATGGTGAATATCGCCATCCTTTGAATTATTTTCTTTTGTATTAATTTTTTTTTTCACGCATTAATAAAGGCATTATTATTATTATTATTATTATTATTATTATTATTATTATTATTATTATTATTATTATTATTATTATTATTATTATTATTATTTTCAATGAACATTTATGAACAACTTTTCTGAAAAAGTATACTGTTCACCTCAGAGAAAATTGTTTCAATGTCTAATGTTACATAAAAATTAAGTAAATACCTATATTAATTGCTTCCATTTATTGAAAAAATTTAAACATTTTTCTTAAAGAGTAAAACAGAAATAAGTCGAAATGTTGCCAGTATGTAGAAAACTGTTTTTCTTCTTTTATTATCGACCTGTTTAATTTGTAAAAGTATATACCACAATTATAATTTTCATACATTCTAAATAATAATTATGAGATAGGGAGCACAATTTTCTTATTCAATTTCAATATCCTGAAAAAAATATTAAATTGGTTGAAATTTAAAAAAGTTAATAGAAGTTTAGAAAATAAAAATATATTATAGTCAAATAAATAAAATACTTGGTAAAGTATAATTCCCTTTACTATAGAAAATAAATAAATGTACAATTCGTCGAAATAATGAAACAGAGTTATTTATTTCTATGCAGTCTTCGCTGTTGCTAGACGATCAGAGAACTGGATTTGACTGTGCTCTCAGCCGTTGAGTATTTACTACCAAACGGGGCCATCACTGTCTTGGTCGTCGGTATAGCGATATAGTCCTCATTTGTGAAAAAAATATACACGATTGATCCATCTTCGATTCACCTCATTCTGGATATTCTCGAGGGCATTAATTATGGCTTTCAAATCCAGATCAGTTAGTTGTTGATCGTAAATGTCCTTTTTACTTTTAGTCGGTAAGTCTATCTGTATACTGTAGGTCTGATATACATCAGGATGATCTTTATATATAGGTCTACACAAAAAGTTAGCAACATGATTCGTTTTGCCAGGAGCATAACGTACATGGAGATTATAAGACTGTAGCTGCAATGCTCAACGGGCTAATCTCCCCATCGGTGTTTTTAAGGTAAGTAACCATTTCAAAGGCTGGTGGTCGGTTATGAGAATAACTTAAGAGTCTTCAATGTATCCTCTAAACTTAGAAATGACCCATACAATGGCCAAAGCTTCGCGCTCTGTAGTGCTACAGTTTTCTTAGCTTGCGTTAATACCCGTCTGGCGTACTCGATTGGATGTTCTTTTTCATCCTGCTCCTGGACTAATACGCCTCCAATTGGATAGGCACTGGCATCAGTTTTAATTATGAAAGGCTGCGAATCGTCTGCATGCTTAAGAATGGGACTTGTCGTGAGACATATCTTTAATTCTTCAAACGCATTTTGTTCAGCATCTCCCCAATGCCAAATGGATTTTTTTTAGTCAGTTCGGTTAAAGAGCGTGCTAGAGCAGCAAAATTGAGTATAAACCTGCGGTATCATGAACAAGTCTCTATAAACGATAGTAGGTGCTTTACATTAGCTGGATTCAAGACTATACCATCTGGAGTAATTCGATGTCCTAGATATTTTATCTCAGAGCAGTTAAATTCACACTTTCTTCGATTAGCTCTCAAGTGGTAATTACGAAGTTGATTGAAAACTGCTTGTAAATCCTGAAGATATTCAAATGTGGGAGATCTAACTAATAAATCATCCAAGTAGACTAATATTTCAACATTACACAGTGATACTTTAAATCTGTCCATCAAACATAATTTAAGTTTACCATTAATTCTATTAAACCATTTATATAATAAACATAAAAAATTTGAATATTCATCTTTATGTTGATAAAGTAATAATTCTTTTAATTTTAAAATACTAGTTTCTATATTTAAATAATAATCAAAAATATTACCAGAGACGGAACAAAAAATACTATTTTCAGAAAACATTAAAGTAAAATCTTCTATTGTACTATGTAATATTTTACGTTGAAAAATATCTACACTTTTATTTAATATAGCATCATCTCGAGTAATATATTTTAATTTATTATTATTCATCCATTGCTTACTATTTAATGCGTTTAATAAGGGTGATGGCGTGTATTTTTCAAAGAATTCCAAAATGGTCTGGATTTTTGCGTTTTCTGATATGTGGGATGGCCCACAATATCGTTTTCTAGGTCTTTCATTAGAGCTTTCATCGCCGTCGATCTGGTCGGACTCCCCGGAAGGACAAATTCCATTTCCTTCGCACGGGCTTTCCACCATTGTGTCTTGTCCAGATTCTGAATTTCTTTCATCGGATACATACGCATCATGCAAAGGTATTGGGATGGTGGCGCCTCCGATGACAACACGGACGTACCGTCTGGGCTGTACAAAGAAATAGTCTATTTTAAATAAGTATTAAAATTCGTCACATTTATTAACTTACTTGTAAGATTTTCGAAGTAGCTGGTTGTACAATGAACCAAATTTTGAAAATTCTTCTTTAGAAACTTTAAAAATGTTATTTGCAGGTGATAAATGTCCAGCAAATATAAAATATAAAGATCATCAAATTATTAATAAAACACCAGTAATAATTACAACAAACAAAGATTGTTTTCCAAAAAATCCTGAATTTAATTGTAGAATTTTAAGATTTTATTGGAATAGTTATAATTTAGAAAATAATCATAAAAAAATTCATCCTTTAGCTTTATTTGAATTGTTTAAAGAAGAGAAACTATTATATATTAATAATGTATAAATAAAATAACATGTAATACTTATAATTTTTATTAATAAATATATATTTCTTATACAATTATTTTAATTCATTTTCCATTTTCCCAGATTTACTTTTTAATAAATGTTCTTCACATAATCTAGGATTATGAGTTTTTTTACAATTGTTTAACCATATTTTATCACTTGTAGACCATCTATGAATAACTTTTTTAGTTGATTTTTCTACTGGTTTTGGTATATTTGCTTTTACAATTGGTGATGTAACAGATGGTGTAGATGTAGTAGAAGAAACATTTTTAAGTTGTACTTTAGGAGGGGTTACAATTTTTTTCTTTGTAACCCCTTCATTTAGCTTTTTTTAGTTTGTGTAGGAGCAGGAGGTACTTGATTTGCTAAGAAACCAAAATGAGTATATCCACTTAATACTGTCCATAAACTCCAAAAGGTGTTATGAATCCTCTTTTTTCTTTTCTCGTTCCTCTACTGGGATTTGCTAATAACCAGACTGTAAATCCAGTGAAGACATATATGGCAAACCTATAGCAGCATGCAGGGGATCATCAATGCAGGGCAGAGGGTAACGATCGGGTACCGTGATAGCATTGAGCCGTCTGTATTGATATTGCATTTATTTTCAGTTTCCTTTTTTACTCTGTCTGAAACTGTGATACATCGAACTGTTCTTCACAAATGGAATGCTTATTTCTAAGAACTCGTTATGGTACAGTTTTAAATTCCTCCATCTTAATAAGTGATCGCCATTGAAATCTAACGTGTTCATTCACAACACAAACACAGGATATGGACAAGGACAACTGTGCCGGTACAGCAGTCACTACTAAATTTTTAACTTTTGTCATACAGTGACATCTTACACTGCGTCTAGTAAATTCTAAATCAGGTTTAAATTATTTTACCTATAGATGTCCATATTATTGACATTTTAAAACCACTAGAAACCGCTAAATCAGGGGCGGGTCGGCACCAGCTACTAAATATTTCATATATTTGGCGGACAAATTTTTACGTGGCTAATTAAAAAAATCAGAATTTCAGATTTAAACAGTTTATTGGTTCAAAAATACAAACAGTTTTTTATTGCGTAGCTATTAAAATATAACTACCTACCTAATTTTCAAATTCAAATATGGCAAGGTCTAGTTCTAAATCTTCATCATCAGTACAAGAATAAGTTTCATTGCTTTTAATTTTCATTGAGAATTATATTATAAAATCTTTGCAACAAATAATGGTTTTACGCAATGTGTTTCGAATAGCAAATATGGAATTTAACATTAATAGCTTCATTCGATTGCGCAATTTATTTTTGATTACATTCATTTAGCTAAATTGTCTTTCAATTTCAGCGTTGGAATAGGGTAAACTTAAAATTCCTAGTGCGACATAAGATAGCTCACTAAATATCGCAGTGCCTTCCGAATCTTTGTATTCCATTACTTCTAATCAAAATTGGTGTGACAAATAGTCAACCGCATCTCCAGTGAGATAAAAAGTTAAAAAGGAATATGGCAAATTATAGTTAATGATGTAAGAAAGTACTCTGCAGTCGGACGCCTTGACCAGTGTTGAATTATACCTACAATATTATACCTATATATTTTTTATTAGCTTAAATTTAAATGTTTTACTTTTATTGTAAGCTAATCTATATCAATTTTCCTGCAATTACTATCTACTACAGAAGTTGCCACAAAAATGTATTATATTAAGAAATGTAAATTATTTGATTAATTGTGTGTTTATAAATGGTTTTACATCGACTTGTATTTACTTTTCAGTCCCCAATATTTGCATTGGCATTTTCGATATGAGCATCATCATTAAATCAGTAATCTTCAACTTCATCATTGAGTCTGTACTGTAAGTTATTGGCTTTGTTTTCAATATTGACAACATTGTATATAGAACACACCACTTATCGTATGTACATTTTATTAGCATTAGTACAACTTACAGGCAGTAGACATACTCAATGATGAAGTTGAGGATTACAAATTTAATGATGATGATCCATGTCGAAGATGCCAATACAAATATTAGAAATAGAATCGCAAACATTTAACAAAAGGTTTTACATTGAGTTTGGTACTACTGGTACTAATACCGCCTGTAAGAGAGGTATGTTTGAAGTTAATAAACACTGGCAGATGGTATTAAATTGCTGATGCCTTAAACATAAGTTTATCGGCTGTCAGTAGCATATGGCCAGAAATCTAGGCCAGAGAAGAGTTAAGTGCATCTAATACCACTGAACCAAAAAAAAACAACCAGTAGCTGACGTTGATGACTTTCACCAAGCTGCGATCAGAAAATACTATTCACATTAATTTTCTTTTCTTTATTTCCACGTCCAACAGTAGTGATTGTCTTTCCAATTCTTGTTTTTCTCTTTGCTATTTTATATTATTTTCTAGCTTCTCTAGACTTCCAAGTCTACTATTGCCAGTCGCTTTTATAATAGTTTCTCATATTTTTCTGAAATGACTGAAGAGGTCAATGATGTTACAGTACTTGCTGGACGCCTTCTGTTTGTATTTGAGTTGGTCTGAAATTAACATAATTTTTAGTAGCCACAATACACAAGATGTTCTACCAAGAAATTCATCAATGGAAACTGATTAAAGTAATGTTTTGAAATTTTGATGGTGTGTTACTGATTATGGAGCCTACTAATCTAAAATATTTTCAAATTTATACTGGACATGAGCACTAACTTTCGTATTTTAAATGGAATTCTATATTATTGCATATATAAGTGTTTTTTAAGGGAATTGCTTATTGGTGTTGTTTGCTTTTATCCAATTTTTATTACAACGCTAAAATTTATTAAAAACAGAAATATAAGCTGTAATAAAATTAACAAAAATTATTAACTGTTCTAATTCAAAATTTAACGAAGTTAATTCTGATCTATCTCTACATTCCTCAGAAGCCTGCAAACAGAAAGTTAAATTAATAAAAGTATTATTTGAAATATGTATGTAAAGATACATTATCCTCAACGATACATATATTCTCTCCGTCACAGTCGTGTGGGTTGTCCAATCCATATACATTCGTTAAACGAATCGATAGTTTTCGCAAGACCACCACTTAAAATGTGTTATTTTTATATTTACATTCTTACAAAACAGTTATATTGCATAACCTGTTAATAATATTTTTTTCATTTCGTTTGCCACGTCTTTTCTTATTTACTTTTCCTATTATTATAAAAAAAAATTAATGATTCCACTGTTCTATGCCTTCGCTGGACACAAGATGCGTTGAATTACCTTTCAATTTGCTTCCAAGCATCTGCCTGTTCTTCGTTTGTCACAGAATCTGTTATTTTGTTTTCTATAATATGCTTATACTGAACGGCACTTATTATTCTATAAATATTCATGGTCAATTAAGTTTCACATTGCATTTACATTCTCATACATACCGTATCCTCCATGACTTATCTGCCACAAACCCCAGAAACTATAACGATGAAGATATAAAAGATGATTTGGCCACGAATACTAACTACAGAGAAAATAAGATAAATTATTATTGTCTCTATTAATGTGTCTCTTGATATATGGCATATGACAACAAAAATGAACACCATAGACATGACATCACACCGAAATGTAACCTTATTTTCATAAGTCCATGTAACACACTGAAGAAAAACAGAACTAAAATATCTAACATAAAGTACCGGAAGTTACTAGATGTATGCGCTGTTGAGAATAAAAATACGTAGGGGAAGTTTACCTAAAATGGGATACTTAAGATTTCGACCTGGTTTAAAAAAAAGTTAAAGTACAAAATCACGGACAACCCTCATGATGGATAAACCAAACACAGAACAACAACACATTTTTTTCTTGTGTGAGTGAAATTTCCCATTTTAGGAGCATGTATATCTAAAACGGGATCAGTAGTGTTTCTAAAATGGGATTATATTTCTAAGCATAGATCACAAATGAAATAACTGGCTTCGTTTCTGATACACTGCAAGCTTCGTGGCAGGAAGTGCATCGAATCCACTGGTCACCAGTTTTGCTGCTTCTTCTTGCAGTCTTCTTTTCGGTCGAACTATTTTTCTGTGGCTTGGAGATTTTCTTTACTAATTTTTCGTTCGATAATCTCTTCCTTTCAAAGATGGAAATTTACTCGCCTCCATACTGGCATTCAATTCATCCTTATTAAGGTGCGCTCGTTACGATGGCAGCTTTACCTCTTTTTGCAGTTTCGCAGGCCTTCTTAATGCTGCTTTTGGATATGGTTGAATCATTTCTGGTGAAACATAATCTTGAAGAATATTGGCCAAAGGTTTATCATCATCACTGGAGAAACTGTCATCTGGCTCAAGAAGAGGAGTTGATTTTGATTGTGGCAGTGTGTGTCGAATATGAAGTTGATGGAGGTGGTGTTTGGTGCCTGATTGAAAATGGTGGTTCCCCTTCTGGTGAGCCCTTTTCCATTGAAGTTGATTCATTTTCTGGCTGATCAGTGAAATCAGCAACTATAAACTTATCATTACTGAAAACATGGCGATTAACGAGAAATAAGCCAGTTTTCTCAAAACCATGAATGACGTTATTGGGTATTGTAGCCCTTAAGAAGGGTTTTCCAAATACGACTCTACCTGGATTGTTCCTTAGAAACGTTTTTGCTCAAGGATAAGTTCATCCACTGTATTTTTCAGTTACTTAATATATGGTTATGTCAAACCTGTCTGTCACTGCCTGAAAGCTTGCTGTCTGGTGTCCCAAAAGCCATAAATAAATAACTACCAGTTAATTTCAGCTAAGAAATAAAAAAAAACTGGCTGTAACGCAGATATTTTAACAATCTCCTGCCTAGGATTGCTTTGAGCATAGGTGATGTGGGGGCACACAGACAAGGAAGCTGTGTGTGTCTAATATATGACGAGACATAAACATCTTGAAAACAAACAACCCTACAATAAATATAATATTGGAACAATCCTACTGACTAGTATATTAATGTATTAGTATTACCAAAAAAAATCTCTTGCAATCAGATTCATTATTAATGTTAATAATAAAGAGACAGATGTCTTCCCTGTCAAACTAGTTCCATATTCAAATGCTTTTTTATTTCATTAGGTATTTGTCATTTCTGCAGTTTTAGACCAAATTTTTGGTGTAATGGTATATAATGCTTCTTTCCACATATTTATTACATTCTGTACACCATAACCGTCTTCCAATATTTTTATTATAATAATTTTTTGCTATGCCTCAAATATTTTCAATTGGATTGAATATGCAATGATACGGTGGAAGTCTACGAACTTCATGGCCATATAGCTGTACTAATTTATCCACTTCATACACCTTAGATGAGTTGTTTCTAAAGAAAATATGAAAAAACGCTCAAGTTTTTGATACTCACATATACGTATACACACAGCCATACATACACACACATATTTTTAATGTATGTACATGTTGTTTTTGTAATCAGTCTTTAACATTTGTCTTTGTCCAACTGGCATTAGGAATTTTATCTTCCAAACTGCTGTGATAATTGGCATTATCCATAACAATCAGCGAAGGTTTTTCTAAATTTTTCAATAGTTGGTTTTCAAACCATTTCAAGAAATTTTCCTTATTCATTTCATCATGATAATCAAGATTTTTTGTTGAAGATGAAAATACTATACTCCAGGAATAAAGCCACTTTCGTTTCCAGCATGTAGCACAATATACACAAATCCACTTTAATAACTTATATAAATAAGAATTATACATCAATGTATTGAAAATAATTTCGATTTGTCTGTATTTTTTATGTCTTGTCATTTTTATTAATTAGTAGTGTATTAAACGTATTTTTTTCTTAATATGTCGTTTTTTCCAACCCTGTAAACTGTAATAAACATTCTGTTAGGCTTGTGCAATGAATAAATAACGATAATAATAATTCATTACATTTTTGTGATTATATAAGAAACAACAGCTAGGAATACTATATGGCACTAAATATTTATTAAATTATAAGAATCGATTCAGCTGATGCGAGATGTTTTAACGCAATTCTCACCACTGAATTAGTAAAAAGCGACAGTATTAATATAATATTTCTGATCACAACTTGGTGAAAGTCATTGACGTCAACTACTGGTTGCTTTTTTGGTCCAGTGGCTTTAGGTGCACTTAACTCTTCTCCGGCCTTGATTTCTTGCCATATGCTACTGGCAACCGATAGGCATGAGCAACTTATTAGTTTAATACTGTCTGTCAGTATTCGTCAACTTCAAACATAAGTATTGTCACGGATTTCCTAATTCGAATTTTTCTTACTGCCAGAAAAACAATCCGTTAATTAATTACTTATCTTTATTAACTACTCAGTACACTACTGAACACTAATTACAACTCAACTAAACACTTATTTAATTAATCGCTATCTAAATCACTTTGATATCTCCAACTAAACACTTCAATTCAGACTGTAATACAAGACTAACTAACTCGGCCGTTTATTCTTCTTTTATAGACCCAACGAATATCCTAGGTATTTTCTAGTATCTCTAGATCCATTTTCCCGTACGACTCGAATGCTTCTCGTCAATTCCCTATTTTCCAGTCCCATCTCGATCCACGGCTTTTTGTTTGTTTAACAGAATCGTGTAGGGGCGATCGGGGCAATCTTAGCACTTCGCGATACCACAGTCGTCGGTTTGGGTGTGAGTGGGGCAAATTCCGTGACAGTATCTTACAGCGGTTATTGGTACCAGTGGACTCTCTGCATCGCGTTCTTTTCCAAAATAATTAATTAAATTGTCAATTAATGTCTTGACATCTGTACTAAATGCTTTCGACATGTGTGCTCTTAACCTATAAAAGTAATGAAAATGTAATGTTATATGTGCTCTGAAAAGCGAATCTCGTCTTACTTTACTTATCAATATTATTAAACTCACAGAACAGAAAAAAAAATGTATCTAAAACTATTTTTACAGTCAAACTTACTATTGTAATCTATGAACTAGACACCACTTGTGCTGGAAACTGGATCGCAAAGTCACATTCATGACATGTTTGTGAATATTTAAAAAATAACAGTTACGAATAGCAAAAGTATACAATACACTAAATAACTGAAAATATTTTCAAAAATGTGTTTATTTTTTTAATTATTTTTATCTTATTGTACATAAAATTAAATAATATTTTATTAAATCTTCTTCTATTTGTTGTCACTTTATCGTGCTTTAATGAGAGAGAGAAATATAGAATTTGCGACGAAATTGCTAGTTCTCTGTGCAATAATTGTGTGTGTATGCTGACTGCATTTCATAAGAATGAGGCACAATTGAAGAGCTCGGGGCAATAAGGGACCTAAGCCTCATTTGAAAAGTTTTTAATAAATGAGGTTTAAAGTTTTCGACAAAATCCTGAAATCAAGTTTTAATATTTTATAACGTTTATATTTATAATAGATTGGTACATACCTTCCACCAAAGAAAAATAAAAAAAATGCATTTTATAGGAAAAAAAAAATATATTTTCAAAAATAAATGTGGCTTATGCCTTTTTTGATAATAACAAAATGAATGTAAATTCGAAAGTAAATAATATAAAAAATTACTTTTTATTCAAAAATTTCAGTTTCGACATCTCCGTCTATATTCTCTGCTTCATTAGCTTGGTCCAAGTCTTCTTCAACGTTATTCGAAATATTGTCAATAATATTGAGATAAAACTGTTGATTTATTGGGGGAATGTAATGTAGAAGTTTATTTAAATCCTGAACCTTTTTGACGTTAAGTTTTATTGGCCCTTCGTATTTTCTTTTTAACATTTTTGTTGTCAGTATTTGGTTGCTCAACTTAACACCCCTCTTGCCAACATTTATTTCTTCAAAACATCCATTTAAGGTATGTTTAATAAACATGGAATTTGGGTGGTCGCTATCGAACCGAAAGCACCGCACATCTTTAAACATGATAGGTTGTTTCTCGACCGTAAAATCCTTTTTTGTTACAACTACCTCGTCAAATGTATAAAAATCTTCTTGAGTCATTTCCACTACTTTAAAAGGATTTTTTCTATTCGATTTTCTAACAATATCAAACCATTCCTCTGGAGAAAACACTTGCTTAACATATTTTTTATGTTTTTCAATTAGAGCGAAGTCTCTATCCGAAGGCAAGTGAGTATGCCCAGATATAAGAAAACGATGCTCTATGGTTTTGTACACTTTTTCCCTAACTAACTGTAGCCATAACGCCATTATTAGCCAATTTTTGTTTTGGCCCCCGCAGTTATCAGTAAAGACTAAAAGGTTTTCAGACCTGGTTGGTTTGCTTGTTAGGTATTTTAAAAGTACACTGGCAATTTCGGAACTTCCTCTTTTTGCAACTGACTCTGTCCACATAAACATATGACCTTGACCAGATACACAGTCATGTATACCGAAGTTATAGGTCCACGCTTTTCGAAGGTAAAATGCCAACCCAACAGTCAATGAAGGTGTTGGTAATGTCTGCTGCAAGTCAAATGAAATTATGTCAGTGTTTTGAATCGCTTCATTATTTTTGACTTCGTCTTTAAGGTTTTGTTGCATTGCCTGTGCGCGAGATTGATGTAATTGTAATTTAATCTGTAAACTTTTAACCTCAGATTCATTTTCCTTATTTGAACTTATCATAAGATTAATTGAATCGCAGGTTTGGCAAGTATCACTTTTAGGCAACTTAAACCCTATGTTGTACTCTAAGTTAAAAATTCTTCGGTAACGATCTTCTTTAACATGATTAATATTATGCTGTTTACACCATGCAATATAATAATCCTTATAAAGACTTTCAATACTAAGGTCGTGGTTTAAATATACTCTGTTCGAATTAGAGATCCTGCTATAATGGCTTACATATTTAGGAATACTCTTAATGTGATCGTGAACCGATTGAACCATTTCTGGGGAGACTTTGTTCGGTCGGTTGTGATGTCTACCACGTTCATCTTTTTTTGGTGTTGACCTTCCTTCCGAAATTTGTTTTGAAATTAGTTTAACCCGCTTAGCTGAATTTTGTAATCCATGAACAGCTAAAAACTCCTGTTTACATATCTGGAAATCTATTCCATTTACTTTTACAAAATACAAGTTGGTAAATTTTCTTTTTGACTCTTGCCTTTTTGTTTTTTTCTTATAGCAACGCTTTTTCGTGGTAACTTTTATTGTGGAAAATAAATACGTGTTCTGAGTTTCGTATGTCTCTAAATCCCAAAAGCTATTGAATATTGATGTTTCGGTACCTCTTAGCAGTTCCCTGCACTTTTTTTACACTTACACGGCTCTCCTATCTTCTTTGCTTCTTTTGCTACACCCTTCAAATTTGTATAGGCGTGTCCCAATTGATTAATATTTTCTGAAGTTGCACTATGATATTCTCTGGTCCTCTAAAAAAGATAATATAGTTTAGTCAAGAAGGGCCTAAGCCACTTAGTATGTAAAACAGTTTTCTGGTATTAGGAAATCTTATTTCCAAAACATATACAAATAAAATAGAATCGTTAATGACTGTTTATATACAAATCTTTAAAAACAAGCTATTTATAGCCACGTTATATTAAAATAAATATTTTAATGTTATTGTAATCTCAAAAGACATAAGCCACAAATACTACAGCAAAAAGGGCTCAAGCCACTAAAACTGTTTATTTACCTTTTCTGGTGTAGATTCATCACTTTCGCTCGGACTAGTATGTGGAGTATAATCCCGATCCTTAACTGAATCATCAGAGTCGAAATCCGAATCTGAATTATTGTCTCTTTCACTATATATCGCTCGTTTCCGCTTCAATAACATTCGACCACCTGTCGCCATGTTGATTTTGTTGTGGCTTATGACCTTCTTGCTTGAAAATTTTCTAATATTTTACAAGTCGTCAACAAGGTCGTTATGGTTTGTTGGCGACATCTAACGCACAATAGCCGTACAACTTCACCGGTGGCTTAAAACCTTCTTTACTAATGCTGTTTTACTAAAATGCGGAAATTTCAAAAATTGCGGCTTAGGTCCCTTATTGCCCCGAGCTCTTCAATTCTTTTCTTGTATAGCAAGATATCCGTATTTCTTGATACTCATTTTCACAATGATTGTACTTAAAGGAAATAATGTTTGGTTTTGATGACAATTTTAACATTGCTTCAGTTGACCTTTCGTTTTTTTGTAGTATCGTATTAAAGAAACCTTTTTTTATATTCAGAAAATTGTCAATTTCCTTGACAATGTATGGTTTCTTTTTACAATCGGTACATTAGGTCCAGGTTGCACTATAATAACATAACAATATATTCATAATGCAAGATGGTTAATTTTCAACTCACCAAAACAAACTTATTGTAAATTTACCAAGTTCTTCTGGGTACTTGATTCGCAAATGTTCATTGTTTCAGAAAAAATCGGCTGCAATACGACTTAATAATAAACACAGAATAGCTTTCCTACGATAATAAAGAGATTTTAGGGTTGATATCGTTACGAGAAACAATGACCCTGGGGGAAATAGTTTTTTCAGCCAAACGAATTTTATTTGATTATTCATTTTTCTTATTAACTAATTTTTGCTTACTTGTGTATACAGCGTATATGATTAACAGTTTGCAAATAAAAATATAAGTAAAACAAGCAATAAGAACATAGGGGTTTGGTATTTCGAAATGTAACAAAAGGTTTATTTGTGCCATTTTCAACTTAACGCACCTGAATAACAGAATTTAATATTTTTAACGTTAAGTAATACAGTTTTACTTCTAATTTACATTAATATGTGGTAACTCGAATAGTAGTACTTGTGTAAATATTGAGGCCCACCTCAATTGGTATCTACTTATGTAAAAATATTTATATTTAGTTCATTTATGTACAACCGGCAACAGCGCCAAGATACAGTACCAAGTAGTAATTGAGGGCTCTCTCAAGGGTAGAGATGAGATAAGTTGCGAATTTTTGTTAGTAGTTGCGATTGCGAATGCGATTTTTCGTTCACTGTGATTATAAACTGCGATTGCTAATTATTACGAATAGAATGCCGTTTCATATTGCGGTATGGTATGTACTGCGACTGCCTAGTGCCTCATATTACTTAGCGTATAGTGCACGGCACACCATAATGGTAATGTTACCGTTACCAGCGTTAACTCTTAAAATAATTATTGCTAATAATAATATGAATATTATTAACAAATATTATAATAACACACCAAGTAAGGTGATTTATTTTTAACAAAAGTGTTATTTATTTAAAAATATGAATTAGGTTTTTAAAAACGTAACAAATCAACATTTAAATATAAGAACAAAAAAATATGAAAATATAATAAACAAACCAAAATATAGTAACCAATGAATATTCATTTTGTTTCTAACGCGTTCAAAGTTTTCATATTGCTATTTAAAAAAAGAAGCATTTGTGTCTTTCTGCTGGACAGCAGATTTCTTCGCTCAGTAACTATTTGTCGAGCTTTAGAAAATTGCCTTTCGCATGGCACAGATGTAGCATGGCACTGAGTCGTTCTTGGGCCACTAATTCTAGATGTAGAAACATATACTTGTTCTGATTCCATCAATCTAACGGATTTTCTCTTCTGCCTAGTATGACCGCATCCAGATCTCTTTGCACTTCAATAATGGCCTTGCTGGTGCTTGTACCTTTTGGTTGGAACGCGGCAGCTTCTTTATCAAATTCAGTCCAAATATCATCGTCTGAGTCTTCCTCAGCTGATTCTTTACTTGGGTTGGATTTTCGTTTTCCGCAATGCTAGAATGTTGTTCATGTGAAAACTTCTTCGCAACAAAATATTTTTTTTTTGCAATGTTAGCATTATTTTTGTCTTTGAAAGCAATGCTTTTAAAACGAGGATCTAGAAATGTTGCCATTGAGAGTGTATTGCTCTTCTCTAAATTGGTAAACCTTTCGTCTAAAGATCTGTTTAGTCGTATCACAAGTCGTCCTGTACAGCCCGAAAATTGTTTATTCAAGAGGCTTCTATAAACAGAAAAGTCCATTTGCTAACGGGATTACAAGAGAAGCCATTAAATAATCCTCCCCTGAAATTGTTTTCATAACCTTCTCAAAGGGTCTTATAACTTGGCAAAGCTTTGATAACAACCCATTCATCTAGTGTGAGTTGATTAGTTCCATCCATGTTTGTCAGAGCCATGATTGTTTTAATTGCGTATTCCAATGCAATAAATCTCTCTACCATATAGAAAGTGGAGTTCCATCGGGTTATAACATTTTGCAATATTTTCAAAGGTTTTGAAATGTTTTGTTGCTGTTGGTATGCTAAGAGTTTTTGGGTAGCAATATGGCTTCTTTTAAAATGTCCCACTATATGCTTTACCTTTGTTAAAATCCGCGAGATCGTCTTTTAACACGTCCGTTACCACAAGGTTTATTGTATGGGCAAAACAAGCAAAATGTTTAAAGCCCATTTCATTTTGAACCGCTGCCTTGATGTTTGCAGCGTTGTCTAATACAATCATTAAAATTTTGTCGATTACACTCTAGTGTATAAGCACCCTCTTTAATTCTTTGGACAAATTTATCGCAGTGTGCTATACTGGCAAGCTTGCTCATTCAAGTAAAAGGGAAACTGGGGTAAAATTGTCTGTTAATGTATTGTTACAGCCATAAAACTTTCCATGTTTATAGATGTCCAGCAATCTGTGGTAATACAAACTTTCTTTGCGGTTTTTAATATCTGTTTCATTTGAGCATCTTTCATACAGGGCAGGTATAAGGGTTCTTGAGATCATGTGACGACTGGGTAATTCATATGTGGGATTAAATGCTTTAATGAATTCACGAAATGCAATCTCTTCAACGATCCTAAAAGGCTAATACGAATTTGAGAAAAGACGAATTAATTTTTTGTCAATGATATGTTTTCCTGTTTGAGTCTTTTAGGAATAATAACATACATGTCAGTTTGATATGAACGTGTTGATCGAATAGATCTTTTTGAAGGTTGTAGGGGAAGGGGGGGGGCAAGATGGGGACCCTAGTATCCTACACTGTATATTTTCTAATTATGAAGTATTTAAATAGTTTTGAACACTTTATTACAAACATTACATGTTATTAATCTTATTTCAATGATAAAAACTTTAAACTAGAAGTTGAATTTGACAAAAATTTTAAAAATAACTTATCACTACACAAACACCATCTTGCCCCGCTCTTGGGGTAAGATGGGGACGATAGTGGGGCAAGATGAGGTTGACACTATTATTCAACAAATAACAAAAAATAACTTCTCTCTTAGGTGTTTATATTAACTGTATTCTACATATTACTGACGTACAAATATGATACACTTCTTCACCTTCTTCCTCGCCAGCACAAGAGCAGTGTGCCCATCGTCTGCATTTCCGACATTGCACCCATCCTTCGGTTGATTCTGAATATAAATCATTGCAGTAAAGACAGGCTGCGTCATCTTCATTGGAAACTGCAGAAGAAGAGGACGACGTGGACTATCTCCTTTGTCTTGGCCTCTGAGAGGAGAAGTCAAATCGTGCCTTCACGTTTTTAATTGAATTAATTTTCCTCATTCGGGGGTCTTTTTAGCAGTTTTTTAAATGTTTTCGCTTGTTTTTTCGATTTCTTTGCAAATCTCTTATTTTGAATCTCATCCAGCTCATCCTTCTATGGAGTATCTGTGAGAATAACTGTTTTTCCCCTCTTTCTCTGTGCTCGAACTGTATCCAGTTTTCCAACATGCGGAATCGGCATGATATCTTCAGGAGATGTGATTGGCGGAGGAGTAAAACATTTGGGCGTAGGTGGGTGATATCTAGATGTAAGTGTGTCATCTTTGAACGTAGGTGGATCATTTGGATCATCTGCTGTAGAAGAATTCTACAAGTTCATCCAAGAGCACCCATGCATTGGAGACGATACTCTAGCGCTTGATGTAGTAACGTTTTCAACATCTGGTAAACTTGCAACTGCTTCACTTTGATTTGAAGAAATGTTGGCTTCTTCATTCCCTGGATTGAAATTCATAGAAGCATTAACTTGAGAAATAGGCCTGTCTGTAGTTTCTGCTGCCAAAAAGTCAGCATCAGTGAAAATATTTGGATTGCAGGGCCATATTCCAGTTTTCCTAAACCCATTAATTGCTGTCGACATAGTAGCCGCTTTTAAGAAAGCATTTCCAAATAGTTTTGCTATTTGGAATACTGATACAACACGCCCAGGGTTTGTTCGTAGCCATCCACTTACTTCCGCATCATAAAAAACAATAAGTGGCCTCATAAAACTTTCATCAAGAGGCTGAAGCCGATGAGTGCAGTGAGGTGGAAAGCATAATAAAACTACCCCGTGTTGTTTAGCATAATCGATAACTTCTAAGTTTTTTGTGTGGGTATGATGGCCATCAAGCAGCAGCAACACTGGAGATTCTTTGGTAGCTTTGGTAAAAGCAACAAATTTATTAAACCAAGCGGAAAAGATATCTGTTTGCATCCAGCCGCTTGGATGACATTCAGCCCATGCTCCAGGGGAACAGTCGTTCATTAATTCTGGATTCATCCTCTTTCTTGGGTATATAAACATATGTGGCATGTAGGTCCCTGCAGCATTGAAGCAAACTTCGACTGTAACTGTAGTTCCCCTTTCTGCAGAAGTCAAGGCGCTTACTTGTTTCCTGCCCTTGCTGGAAATCACTTTCGATTTCGTTTTTGGTACAACAGAAATACCTGTTTCGTCACAATTCCAAATTTTATTTGGAGTAAACCTGTATTTGGCCCTAGCGGCACTTGTGTTTTCCGGCTTCCTGATGGATAAATCTTGATGACGCTTAAGGAATCCACTGAGCCAATCTTTGCCGGCTATCTCTTTCTCTTTTTGGAAGCAGTGAGTTTTGGCCATCCTTTCAGCCCATTGATAGGCAAGTCTTCTCAAATCTACCGTCGTAAGCCCAAACAATCTTACCTCCATTTTTTTAAAATAGTTTACAAGTTGTATCTCCTCTTCTTTAGAGAAGACCGTAGTTTTTGGCTACAAGGGCTTTTTTATTTGACGTGGAGCGCCATCAACAAGTTTTCGACATTCTCGAATTTTTCTTTCTAAAATTGTCTGAGGTATGTTAAAAGATTGTGCAGCTCTTCTGTACCCAAGCTGGCCATTTAAAACAGCTTAAACAGCATTTCTCATACTTTCCTCTGACCATTTTCCTCGTTCGGTTTTACGTTTATATGTTCTAACCATATTCTGTAAACAATAACAGAATATATACCTATCATATTTAAGTAAAATAATGAAGCTTTGCATTCTAAATATGTTTGAAAACTATTATTCAATTTAAGAAGGGTCGGGGTAAGATGGGAACACTTCCCCATCTTGCCCCATATAAATGTCTCCATCTCACCCGCAATGACATTTTGAGGTTAAATGTGTTTAAATTATTCACATTTTAAATGAAATTAGATTAACTATACATGATATCAATCACAATGAAATATGTTTTAAGGACATGCATAACAAGTTTATATTAAAATTACTCTGTACTTACGATAACTGCACTACAATCTGCTACGAATAAAATAACAACCTGTTAGAATAATAGAATGACGCACAACTTCTATAACAACATGAGAATAACTAGCGTCAGCGCCGTCAAACTTATACGAAACACTAATAGGTGTCTTCCGAAGCTACTTCTGACCCCGTCCAAAAGATGGCATTAATATTCACATAAATAATAACGGGTACCCCATCTTGCCTCCTGGCCCCATCTTACCCCACCTTCCCCTAATGATACCTTATTATGTTCATCTTCTGGTACAGAGCTTGTACTTGGTTGACTTGATGAGAAGAATGAAATTGAAACATTTGTATTTGCCGTGTTCTTATTTGCCGAGTCACAGGTCTCGACTGTTTCCTGCAAAATAAAAAAAATATTTACCTATTTACCAAGACAAATGCTATTTTTTCAATTTCAAACTATGAGAGTTTCAACAGATTTTGAATTATTCCAAATATTTATCAGCCTTTAGGATCGTTATTATTAATACAGAATTAATAATATACTATATCCAATTCTTTTATTTTTTTAGTAATTCCTAACTTTTATTATCTACTTCATACACCCAAAAAAATCATTAAAGTAAAAAAAAATATCTCATGGCGTTCTGTCGCGGAAGATTTATTACTTGTTGTAGATAAAGCCACTGTAGGATGTTTAATTTCCATTGTCTCTTTAAATTTGTCGTGCTGGTTTTATAAGACAGCTTTGACTTACATAAATTACAAGATGCAAAGCTTTCATCCATCGCCGTAAAAGAATTCCACATAAAACTTATTTTTCGTCGCTTAGGTGCCATTTAGGAATAATCTAAAAAATCATATTGTAATATGTATTATGTATACACCTGCAGCAGCTACTCACTACAAATACAACCCTTGTTTATATAGAGACTATAAACAAGGCTACAACTAAATTATTTACTTACCTTAAATGAAAAGACACGCAAAAAATTTAAATAAAGGGGCACAAATTAAATGACGTTTGTGATATCACAAGATATAGTGAACACAGAATTCGCAAAAGGTCAAAAAGTGTAAATATAACTCAATATTTATATGCTAAATCTAAAAGGGAGACTGTTCTTATAGCTCTTTAATTCTGAAGAGTAAAACTGCTGTGCTAAGAAAAACATTCATAAAAAGACAAATATAAATATTTATATTACGCGCTGACTGCAAGGGTGCAAGGCAATCGCTGATTCGTTTTGTTCTTGTATAAGCAATAGGCCAGAACACGAATCGACGAGACCTGTAAATAAATATACGTCATGGGTCGCGGTCGTCCCGAATTCATTTGCGACTTGCGATCGCGTGCATTTTCGTTCGATGGTTCTTTGGTTCGCTCAATAGTACGATGCGTAATGCGTTTGCTAAATCGCTCTTCATAGTTCGCAGTTTATTTCATAATCGTTAACAAGACTGCGATTGCGATTGACGTCCTGATTTCCATCAAATCATATTTGTTCATATAATAAAACTCATTGTTATTTCGGTTCTCTTTGTTCAGTTGTTTTTGTTGTCCCGACCGTATAAGCCTAATTACATCTTCGTAGTGATCTATATTCCAAGGCTTCTTGCATTGTTTCTCGGAATAAAATTTATCCAGTTCTTCATAAAATTTATCGCGACACACTCCAACGACTTGATTTTGCTTGGAATCAGTTTCACAATTAATTGACATTGTTTATAAGTCACAAAACTCACAAAAACACTCTCGAATAAATAAACGACACTGTACGTCTAACCTCAAAAACATTCACGTGTATTCACGAGCGCATAACATGTGACTGGCCGACAAACAACGCCATTTGTCAAATGACCGAAGTATATCTAGGCAAATAGTAAATGACTCCTTGTTGCTATTTGCCTATAAAAATAACATCTGTCTGAATCTAATGCCGGCATTTGACAAATGACTAATCAGAAATCACCATATGCGAAATTCCTAGGCAAATATAAAATATAATTTTTAACCATTTTGCTATTTGTCATGGCGCTTAGCAAATGACTAGGCAAATGACCATTTGCCTGAAATTGCTATTCGCCTGCGACATATATATTCATTTCATATTTTCAATAGTCTCATCATTCTTTACTCACATATTTCTGTACACACTGTATAAGTTAAAATATTTCTTTCTTTATAGAAATTCATTTTGTCTTTTCGTTAGTAGGTAGATGACCGGCGTCCCCATAAATTTTATCTCAGGGCTCTGCATGGTGAAAACTAAGAAACACACTTGTTCTAGCAGCCCCTTCGAATAACTACCTAGATTATGAGTACGACGGCACAGTCACAAATTTGTAACCAGTCAGTCAATAACATCGACTCAACGTATAACATTGTGGGTGTCAAACAACCGCAAGCAATAATAAACATTAGTACACAATACACTGTTCTTAATGAAATCACACCACCCCACAATAGTAATAGGAAAATTTTCAAGACTATTGGACGGTGTCATTACAGTTGGACACAGTCAATTTTTTTCAAAGAAATGCATAATTTAGGTAGGTACAGATACTTTATTAGTAAGCCCAGTAAATAAGATAATATAGGTATATAGGTACAGCATATAAAATTAACAAATTTTGTTGGTTTCACAAAGATAATAATTGAAAAGTTCATCAACGTCGTCATCATCTGATAATCCTTCCACTTCTACATAACAATATTGACATAAAAATCCATCGTCATGTTCAGTAGGAAAATTAATTTGATGTTTAGTAGGTATACAAACATTATGGAATGTTTCTCCTTATTCGTCACATTGTATCCAATCCTCCAATGATAGACGTGCACACAAAACAAATCGAGCTTTTATTTGGTACTGCAACAATTTTTGTTATTTTTGGTTGATCTTTTAACTTGGCCTCCTTTTGTAATTCCTTTTCTTTTTTTCTGTTCACGTTAATGCATATGTGGTTGTCTCGATCTGCCTCTTTCCTTTTCGCTTTGGGGAATGACGCCGAGCAAGGAGATATCGAATTACCAATTATTTTTACTAACGGACTTGGAAGTTGTGGCTCTGGTGTTGACGGTGGTATTAATGTAAGCATCTGTGTAGAAGATTGTACAGTTTCATCTACAAATAATCCAGATGATGTTTGAGCAATTTCCAGTATATCATCTATAATAATAAGTTTAAACTCATTTATGTCTTGTATATTTGTAGTATTTTCAAACTTACTCAACATTTCGTTACCTATGATACTTTGGAATATAGCAAAACTCATTAGTTTTTCATCTTGAGTGGTACTCGAAATATCGACATTGGGATCTCGATTTTTAGTTCTAGTTGATACATTTACTGTAGTCCACAGCGTTGGCGTCCCAAGGGTCACATATCTTAAAGCCATTTATAAGTGACTCCGGTTTGATCGAAGCAACAACTTTACTCTATAATGATGCAATGTTTAGTTCTGAAATTATTTCACCTGGACAGTATAAATAAAATTCTCTTATAATTTTTCGCCAAGCTGACTTTATTGGGCAAAAATCAGCAACGTCTGCTGATTGTAATATCTGTGTGAAATTTGGGTATAAAGCAACAAGTTCTATTTGCAACTTAGTGCAAACAATGCTTAAATCATATGTTATATGTGATTTATGCCCATCAACAAATAACACAACAGGCATTGCAATATTATGTTTAACAAGGTACGGATGGAAAACATTGGCTATATATTCATAAAATACTTCAGTAGTCATCCATCGGCTATCACTTCGTGCAATACCCCACTCTTTAGGAACTGAATTCGCTATTTTTTCAGGAACCCATTTAAATGGATACAGAATTAGGGGTGGGCAAACAAATCCGCTGGCTGAAAAAGAAAACATTACGATCGCATTTTCTTTGGATGAGCCTTTCTCTATAGTACACATTTATAGACCACTTTAGAGCTAGTACCATCCTAGTATCGGGACACATTTGAAATACTTTTCTGAACAGTTATTGAACAGTCGTTCACTAGTATTTTCCCTCTTAAACAGCTCATCATAACCTATAATTTACATGCCCTATATCATAAATATTTACCCCATATACAGAGAAAAGTAGAAACTAAAGCAATTTATGAATTAAAATATTATGTCTTAATATACGTAGGGGAGACCGGGTACAAAAGTAACACTTTGTACTTTTACCTTGATTTCTGGCTAGGTTTTAATATTGTTATTAAATTAATATAACCATATATATATTCAGTTTATGGTCTTTACACTAGTAGCTCGATTTATTTTATTATGGTGCGTTTTATATGAATAACAGAGTTTAAAAAATCGTCAGTTGTTACTTTCGACCACGTAGGCAGGTAGGAAGATTAGCAACTGAAGTATCTGGATTAACTTGAATGGAAAACGTTGCATCAGAACTGGTCAACAGATCATTTGGTGGAATTTGACTGTTAAGTTGTAATGGTCAGTCAGTCACAGATGATGGCGCGTAGTCAGCAGCAGTAAAGATATTCCTATTAAATGGATTTATGCCGGTACAGGTAAATCCGGCAATTGCATTTCTATCAGTTACATAAAGAGGAAATGCTTCTTTGACTATACCAGGAATGTAATGGATAGTCATCGTTCTACCAGGATGATTTCGCATCCAGTTGTCTGTAGCTGTGTTTATCATTTTCTTGAATAGTCCAAATACTACTCTATCCAGAGGCTGCAGTTTGTGCGTGCAATGGGGTGGAAACGACTACTATTCTATACTATTCCATTTTCTTTACAAAAATCTAGAGCTTGGATAGATATATGCGATGTATGATTGTCGAACAGTAACAAGCATTTTTGGCTTGACTGTTGGCTTGACTTGTCTTTTAAAATGTTGTAGAAACAGTTAAAATTCTGCATCCTGCATCCATCCACTAGCATTGCCAACTCCGGCACAACCAACAGGACCCTCAAGTATCGTGTGGTTTTGGAATTGTTTCAATGGGAATACGAAAAAAGGAGGTATGTGTCCTCCTTGAGCATTAATCGCAACAGCAACAGTTACTAATCTTCCACGTTCTGCTGAAGTTACTGCACCTACTTGTTTAGTTCCTTTTTGAGCTACAATCTTGCTAGGTTTTTTAACATCCCTGTCTCATCCATATTTCAGATATCTTTTGGCTCAAATTTGTACCTATTCATTACCTCAGCAAAGTTATCAAAAAATTTGCTCTCATTATGTTGAAACTCGAAGCCCGCGCCAGACTTGTTGCTTGAGGAGATCTCAAAGAGAGGCTTAGGTGTCGTTTTAAAAAACCGTCAACCATTCCTTACCAGCCATTTGACTATCGTGCCACCTTTCAGGAAATGATTTTCCATTAGTTCCGTAGATTACTGTCCTCGTGAATTGTAAAAACTCGATTGATGGAACGGTAGCCCACAACTGCGTTAGTATTTCCTGCTTTTAATATGGTTATAAATCTGTATAATGTTACATGGCAAACATTATATTTTTTTGCCAGGGCTCTAATTTTTGCACCATCTTCAGCCGCTTTTCTATACACTTCTGTATCGGTAGTTCATCGTGTAGTAGTTCTCATGCATTGTCGCGGCATTCTGTTGGAGTAAAGACATACATAAAAATTATGTAGGTAATTAAATCATTACGGGGACAAAAGTAACATGTTACTTGTGTACCCATAAGACTATGTTACTTTTGTACCCTTCATTTTTGTTGAAACCTGAAATATAACCTATAACAGAACGTGCTAGGCAAAAACGAATTTAAACAATGCACAGTCAATCTAATGGATATGCAAACATTCAGATTACTACCATCCTTTTACGACTACGTAAACATTAAATAAGAAAACATTGAAAAACTTACTTTTGGTTTGTAAAAACGTAGCATCCTCTCACACAATCTAACAGCGCGTGGCGTACGCGGCGACTAAATGCAAGTGAGGTGGGCGCTCCCGGCTATCGCTTGACAGCAGCGAAGCGGTGTTCGCCCATTGGATAAATCTAGAGAGCATTTGTTACTTTCGACCCGCCGTTACTTTTGTACTCGGTCTCCCCTACGTTAATGAAATGATTAGCAAAATTAGGGAATCAGCACAACTAAAAATTTGACGACACAAAACGAAGTACAGCTTACGGAAATCACGAAACTAATATACAGGCTGTCTCGGTTTTTTTCGTTCTTAACTTTGGGAAATGAAATCTTTCCTATAACATTTTTTCCCTATAGCGCTCCGTTTTCGTTATACAGAGCGTTCAACTCTCAATAAAATATGTTATTTTCTTTATTATCTACTAAACAAATAAATATTTTTTGTTGAAACTTGGTATACAGTAATCATAATAAAAGGTTAATATTTTGACGTGAATAACTTTTTCCGGTTATGGCCAATGGCGTAGATATGGGATCTTGTTCTGTTTTGAACCACCTAAACTTCACGCCAGTGGTGAAAAGTATTTTTTCGATACAAATATTAACAACTTTAATTTTATGAAAAAACTGCTCTTGATAAAATTCGCTAGGAAGCTTCGTTCTTGAGATATTTAGTCTTTTTCTAATCAGAGTTATCTTGCGAAATTAAAAAAATATTAATCAATAATTTATTAAACAAATAAAAATAACAGCTTGTAAACAATTTAAATTAATTAAATGATGCTCAAAGTGAGAACCATTTTCTTCAATACAACGAGAGTATCGATTTCTTAATGACCGTCTTGTTCGAATTAACATGTTATTATTTATTTCAGTAATTATATTGTTCACCGGAGTTGCATATACTTTTTCCTTTAAGAAGCCCCAAAGGAAAAAATCTAGTGGGTTAACGTCGGGTGATCGAGCTGGCCAAGCAACTAGACCACCCCGACCAATCCACCTTTCCCCGTAGATCACATCTAACCAATTACGAACTTGATGTCCGTAATGTGAAGGGCAGCATTTCTTCTCTCATTAAGTGATACTTCCTCCCACATATCATTATGATTAGTTTCCAAAAATTGTAGAAACGTCGTCAAGTCTGTCTGATAAAGTGTAAGGTCCAAATATACTATTTTTATAAATTCCAACCCACACATTTACACTGAATTCTGCTTGAAAGTTTCTAGGTCTTATACCACACGGATTTTCATGAGCCCATAAATGTAAATTATGAAAATTAATTACTCCCCGTCGGGTAAAATGGGCCTCATCTGTCCACAGTATTTGCTGCAGAAAGTGTTCGTTGTTATTCAGGAAATTCATAATGAAATTGCAGAATTCTAAACGCCGTTCGTGGTCTCCTGGATGTAGAGCTTGAACGGGATGCAGATGGTAAGCTCTTTGACGATCTTTACGCAAAGTTTTCCAAATCGTAGCTCGAGGTATATTAAGAATACGAGCAGCTCTGCGAACACTCATAGATCTTGTTTCTTCTAATAATCGAAGAACACGTCTAGTTCTATTTCGTACTACAATATTAATGTGTCTTAGTTTAGTTTGTAGGCTTCCGTGATTGTCGCTAATGGTCAGGTGATTTCCGGGCTGGTTGCCACGTCGTCGGTTTAAAACTCTTGACGTTTCGAGTGACATACTGCTCTCTTCTTCAGAAGTTACTCTGAAACTCCAGTTTAATTATTTAATTAAATTAAATTATTTAATCCAGTTTAATACCGGATCGCCTTAAATTCCTTTCCCTAGAGCGTATTTCATCATTCAAATCACAAATTCTGCCAACCGCCAAATTGTAGGCATAATATCTACTTCTCCTTCCACTAACCTCGTCAGTATCACCAATCCAATATTTATACAAATCATAAACCTTACGTACAATTTATTCTGTACAATTAGGATTTGACCATAAAGCATCTATAACAACCTGAGGATGTATACCATTAACAAAACAATGTGAGGCTATATAAACTCTATTAGAATATCGTAATAAACCAATAATAAATTTACAACGTAGTAATGATGCTATACAAGGGGGGAAGGGAGCATCAAGTTAATCTAAAATAACATGCCAAGATTCCACAGATTCTGTTCTAGATGGCTGTCGATAAGATACGGGAGGTACACTCATACCACTAAAACAAATAAGTTTGTATAAACATTTATTCACCTTCCATTACAGGTTTACGATGTGACATGGTCGAATAAGCAGTAATACTATATTTAAAATGCAAACCAAACTGATACTCAGTAGCAGTAGGCAAAGCTAATTCATTAACATCATGATACATAGGAGAAAACAAAATTCGAAAATACTGAGCGTATTTAGATCCATCCATTAATTCAATAGCAGATTCAAAAGATCTATTAGTTTCAGGAACAGGTACTACCTTTTTACATTTAGGATAAATATTAAACTTTAAACAACCTCTGTTTAGAGGAACCCTTCTAAAATTATCATTACGTATATTTATTCCCAAAGCAGTAGTACGTGCTGCATCCATCTTATCTAAACAATACAAAAACTCAGGGGGCCTCGACTCATAAACCATCCAATTTACTTTTGTAAAAGCACCAGTAGCATCTTGCGTACCATTAATATAAACAGAATGAGACCGAAATCCCCAAAGTTTAATAACAATTTTATTTAACAAACTACTTCGGAAACGCCCTTTCACACCACAAAAATCTCCACACTGCTGCACTAATTTTAACTGCTCAAACTCAGGGCAGATCTTCATAGAAAATTTAGATTGAACTTGTTTCTTAATCAATATATACTCAGAAGAACGCTTATATGTACGAAACCTCATAACATTCTTACACGCTTAACCCTAGGCCTCATCATTCTCGCTCTTACTCTCCGACGAAATACAAATGGTCTCCGTCTGACTTTCGGATTCCGACGACGTCCCGGCCTACGGTTCCATCTTCGGAAGCGGCCCCACCAGAAACGTCCAACACGCAGTCTCGGTATTTACAACAGTCAACCTCGAAAGCAGAGCTTGATCTGAAATCGTAAATTCATTCGATACAAATATAACAGGCCCATCAAACTTCACTATTTTAGAAGAAGCACCCTTAACGGAGTAGCAAAATACCGCCCTTCCAACAATCTCTTCAACATTGAAACACAATGATAAGTAAGATTAAATTCTTCATTAAATATAACTTTATGAAAAGTCACATCCAAAGCATCAAACGCAAATTTACCAACATCTGTATAAAACACATGAGACATATTATTCAAACCAATAATTTTTTCAATAAAAGTTGACTTCCCAACATTAGCAGGACCATACAAATACAATTGCTTACGCTTATATCCAGAAGTTAATAATCTGTTATTCCACCACATTACTACTTCCATACACCATCCACACTCATATGTAAATTCATAAGTTTTTAATTGACATTGACGTACCTTTTTCTTCTGAACTTCAGAAAAAAGTGACTGCAAAAACTTGTACGTAAAACGATGTTCTAAAACAAAAGGATCTCCAAAACTAAACTTCTCTGCATGCAATGTCCAATAATATGCACGATAATTAAAATGCAATTCAGATAACCGACAATTATACAAAGGCTTTCGATCTTCTTTAGTAATATACTTCAACGTAATTCTACGAGAACGACAGGATTGAATGTCATAATGACTTAACCCAGGAAACGAATTACGAACAAATAATTGCAAATCACGCAACAGCCACCCAACCTCAAACTCTAAAAAAGCATGCAAATGCCAACTCACCTTATCGGACACAACACTTCTCTCAACCGCCACGCAATAAGTAGTAACAGATTCAAAGTAATCAAGAAAATCACCACGTACAGAATCATACAATTCCGGTAATGACAAAGTTATGAAAAATATCTTCGTAGCTTTGTCCCTATTTGGTGGTTGAACCGCCTGCCCGTTGTTTGGCGCTGCCATAAAGAATTACAAATATTAAAAGTAAATATAAAAATTTGATCCAAATTCTCAAAAAAATTTAACTTACATGGAAAACAATACAACACTGATCCACACGCTACAAAATACAGACTAACACTAATAAGTTTCTTATCCCGTACGCGCTGGGTAATTAAATTATTTAATTAATAATAAAGTATTAAACTTTAAATGTGGTGATTTTCTTGATTACTTTGAATCAGTTTCAGAGTAACTTCTGAAGAAGAGAGGGATATGTCTCTCGAAACGTCAAGAGTTCTAAACCGACGACGGGGCAACCAGCCCGGAAAACACCTAACCATTAATGTGTCTACCTTGTTCTCTCTTAAGCACAAGACCATTTTTCGAAAAAAAGTTGATGACCTCTTCTAAACGCTGGAAATGGATGTCTTGCATTCGGTAATCGTCTTCGGTATTCTGTTGCAGCTGCGATGGAATTTCTGTTACAAAATCCATAAACAAAATGAATATTTGCATATTCTTAATTTGTAAATCTAAAAGACATCACTAACACTAACAATTCAACAAGCTCTGACCGCAAAGCATTATCGTTTTGAAATAAAACCATTATTAATGGTGATTCTTTTAATTCTGTTATAACCCAGGGTTTAATAACTGATCATTTAGTTTTTTGAATATATAACCTGCGATTAACACATAAATCATGAATCAATATGTTAAATCTATGCACAGAAAACATACCTAAGACTTAATATATATTTGTCCATTTTCTTAACAACTACTTTTTTTCACCCATCCACATGCAGCTTGCTTGTGTGCTTCTAAGCCTTTATATGCTTTAAAGTCTTCATGTGTATAAGCACTACACTATCTTAAATTTAATGTGTATGGATCTATTCCAATTTCACCAATTTTATGTCTATATCTATCAGCACTTTCAGTGTCTAATGTATAATAATATTCACTATATATGACTATATGAATGAAGGAATATTGTAGCTACAAAATAGAACGTAAAAAGGTATAAATAAATAAATATGTTTGAAGTTATGATCGCTGTTTGTTTTACCTCCAAACCAGTAGCCATAGCTACTTTGATCACGTGCCGCAGATGCTCTAGAGACGATCGGAGAGACGCTGTAAGATGATTGCCGCCAGCTGCTTTTGTTCCGTTTCGTTAGGGCCCGTTAACATGACACATTATCAAGTCGAGACGGATTTAACAGCTTCACCACGATCTGATTGGATAATAAATAATTCCTTACTTTCTTTAACCAAACAAAACACGAAGAAACTGTTCCACGTCATGAAAAATCGTCATTGATGCTAGCACCATAATGGTGGTGGTTTTATTTAGTTCTACCGTCAACTTCTAGTATAAATCATTCTCATTGCTCAACTTTGTTCTCTTGTGATTCGTTATTATTTCGTCTTCAGATGTATCGAATTCGTTTTCAGTTGTGTAATCTGGATCGATATCAGAATCGTTGTTCGATGTTCTTCATTTTCTAGTATTTTCTCATTCGAGTTAGATTTAATAGAATTATTATTAATATTTTCATCATTTAATTGGGAATTATAACTAATTTTTATATCACCATTAGTATCCCCATAAGCATCACCAATAATTTGAGATAAAATTTGTAGTTCACTTTCATTCATTGCAGAAAATGACGGTGTTGCACTTGAACCTAATAAAATTAGAAACATTTTCCAAATTAGATATTTTATTTCTATGAACACCATTAAAATACCGTTATATAAGTAAAATTGTCTGAAGTCTGGTAATAAACTAAAGTTGGTTGGGTTCAGTACACACCGTTCATGGTTATATTCATTTGGAGAAAGCTCAGTAATAAGCGTATGTCCTTCGATGGAATTGTTTGTTTCCACATTTTCTCCAGATATCCATGTAGGCTAAGAAGGGGACAGGTTCGAACACTTCCGGTTGTACAACCCAAAGTTGTGTAGTGTTAGAAATAATATGTATGTCAGTACATAGAGTGATATCTTGTGGACTATCTGTGAAGTTATGTTGGTTGATTATAACCGAGTTTCCATAGCAGCAGACATGCAGTGGAATTGGAATAGCCCTTGGAATGCCGTAAGCAAGTACAACAACATATACCCCACGTTCTTCATTGGAAATCATCTAAAACAAACTAAAACAAAATCATCCGGCAATATTTGGTCATCATCTGGAACTATTGTCTGTTAGTAATATCTTGTAATAACAATAACATAAAACAAAGTTTGTAGAACTACCTATGAGTTTGTCGAAGTCATCGTGGTCTGATCACATCGATGTCTTAATCAGAAAAGCTAATGGTAAATTTATTTTTTCTGGTCATGGTTTTCATTTCTTCTCCATCTAAATCAGAAGAGAAGCTGTCAGTCAACCGTTTGGGCTTGCTAAGTGACTTCGATTTTTTCTTGTTCTTGATTGCTCCCTTTTCAAACTTTTTGGATCAGGAATCTCCAACTCCTGTGTCACTTCCACTTCCATTCCATTTATATTTGTCCTCATTTGCCTAACCTTTCCTAATTCTTCAACTCTCTTCATTTTAGATGATGTGCAAATTCTTGATTTGCCCAGTCGAGACTTCTTATTGGTTTTCCTCTCACTTGCTTTCGGGAATAGTCCAATGTATGAAGTTTTTATAATTTCCACGAAAATTATGTTGATGGAAGTTTTGATGGCAACATCGACAATTTCATTTAAAAGCGATTGCACCATTGCCGTTACGTCAAAAGCAGTATTGGCCTTTTCTAGCACTCAATCATCGTCATCAGTGATTGGTGAAGGTTTTGACTATAGATGTAGAAGGTTGACTTATTTCAAGTGCTGAATCATCATGTATTGAATCCAACTCTAGATTGGAACTGATGTTCGTAACAGCTGCTTCATTTTCTTGGTGATCAGGCGTTGGTTGGTCTGTTACAAATTATTATTATTATTAGACAATAAAAGAGTAAAGGCACAGGCCTATGAACTCTATACAAAAAGTATACAGCATAGAAATAACAGCTAATAACAGTGAGAGATGGCATTATATACATATGATAAGTAACTTAAAATTAAGATATAAATTAAGAAAATTAAAATAACAATCAAAAAAACACCTAATCTAAATCTTAAAAAAAACAACTAATATATAATGAGCAGAATTACATATTGAACACAACTTCATCAATTTTATTTTTAAAGACGTTTAGTGCAATAGAATTAAAAGCATCACTGGATAAATTATTCCATAAAGTGACAACACCGTTAGAAATGAAGTATTCTCTGCAAGTAGTAGAAAAGTTTTCACGGGATAGCTTGAATGTATGTCCACGTAAACGGGAATTAGTATTAAGGTTTTAAAAATATTTTAAGTCCACCGACAACAAATAAATCATGATACGTCAAAATTAGATCACCACGTTTCAGTCTTTCACACTGCGACATAAAGTTGTAAATCGAAAGCCTATCAATGTAACTAGGTCTCACTCTTCCGTAGGGTAATCTGGTAGAAGCACGCTGTACGCGTTCAATTTTTTGTTTATCTCTCTCAAGTATTGGACACCAAAGCCATATTCAATAATGGGATACGTTTTGTGAAGTTGAACAATTGTTGCTACATCGGGGCGGGAGAATACTTTCCGGAATATATACAGAGTATTCATTGCTTTTCTGCAGCTGTTGTTTATATGGTTTGACCAGGATAGGTCATTAGATATAGTAATTCCAAGGTCATTTTGAGTGTTAACCGCAGTAACAGCGACGTTATTAATTCAATACGAAATTTTAGGATTAGAACGACCACAATGGAGAACACTGCATTTGCTAGGGTTAATATGCATTAACCAATCATTACAGCATTCTTGAATTAGGTTTAGATCTGATTGAAGTTAACAGTCCGGTTGAAGAAGGGGATTCATATAAATTTTAGTATTATCTGCGTATAGGCAACACTTGCATTGTATCATACTTGTTAGATCAGATGAGTACACCAAAAATAGTAGAGGGCTCAGAACAGATCCCTAAGGAACACCATTCACACCATCTAAAGTATCTGAATAAGAGTCCTCCACTCTAACACTAAACTTCCTACCAGATAAAAAGTCTTCTATCTAAAGAAGCAGTTTACCGCGAACGCCACAATAATCCAGCTTTGCAAGCAGCCTGCTGGCAGGAACTTTATCAAAAGCCTTGCTAATATCCAAGTATAAGACGTCAATAGGTTCACCATGATCAACTGATTTAGTCCAATTATTGAGGCACTGAAGAAGATTGGTGGTAGTAGACTTACCCGGCAAGAAACCTGATGAGCAGGAATAATCTCATTTCTAAGTAAAAACTTTTGTAAATCATTAACAACTCGTTTTTCCATAATTTTACATTCAATAGCAGTGAGGCTAATTTGGCGGTAGTTTTCGACGACAAATTTATTCCCTTTTTTAAATATCGGAATAATAGAAGCCACTTTCCAAGTACTGGGAAGTGAAGATGTATCCATTGAGTTCTGCATAATTATAGAAAGCGGCAAAGGTAATGAAAATGAGCATTTCTTCAAAACACATGTAGGAAGACCGCCAGACCTAGTAGTTGATTTAGATAGAGCAGCTAAGTTTTCGTGAACTTTCTCACGAGTAAAATCAATAAATTGTAAAATTGAATCCTTGATTTAAGTTTGGAACTGGAAGAGTACCCTGAGGCTTACTGGTATAATTTGTACGGCAAACATGTCGGCTACTTTTTTATTATCACTAACCATGACTCCTCTCTCATCACGCACTGGTGGAATAGATACATTTGATGTAGTAGATTGCCTAACGTAGTTGTAAAATGCTTTTTATTATTATTATCAAACAGATTATTTTCATATTTACATTTTTCTTTTTTCAAAAGCCATTTAAGATAATTAGAAAAATGCCTAAAAGCTAAGAAGTCGTCCTTATGTTCAGTGCGTTGTAAATGTTCTAGAATATTCTTTGTCAATGAAAATGAGACGATTTATGGGCCACAATCCAGTGCATCCGAAACTTCGCTCAAATTGGAAATATATTATTTATTTATTTATTTTATTAATTAATTGACGGACAGAAAAAGTCCATTAAAGGTTACAAAATGTTTCAGGAAATACATACACACATACACAGAGTACTTAACAATTACACACAATCAATTTAAGTGTTTACAAAATTATGCGTGTGTAGGCACTAAAACTTGTAACGTAAGATATATAAAAATAAAATAAGTCTAGTGGCATAAAATAGTTAACAATTTACCACAAGGATACATCAAAATAACATTGCCATAATCATTATAAAAGAAAACACTGAAAACGAATATACGGGATATATCGAGAGGGATAATTAATATAGATTGGCACGAGCTTGCCGGCAGAAAGAGCTATATGAATCATTGAAGATGTCAACATCATTACCGTAAGTATTGAAATTTATTTGCATTCTATTAACAGGTGTATTGCGCCCATAAGAGGTTCTATGGAAGTTGGGTTTAAACATAAGTGGCGCTCTTGTGTTTCTAGGTGGTACGTTCAGGTTCAGCTGCGACAACAGGTAGGGTGAAATACTGACGTTATTAATTAGCTTAAAGACGAAGCATATATCATAGTACTTTCGACGATGTTCAAGGCTGGGAAGGTTTAGATATGAAGCAGCCTCATCATTAGTGAGGATAACGCCGTTACGATTGAGCTTATAATTCGCGTATTTAATAAATTTCTTTTGAACTTGCTCGATTCTATTAATATGGTTAAGATATTGAGGTGCCCAAATTATCGCGCAGTATTCTAGGCTAGATCTTACTAGGGACACGTATAAGGTGCGGTAAGCTTGTATGCTTTTAAATTTAGAGGCTGATCTAGTAATGAATCCCAGCAATCGATTTGCTTTCGCGATAAGATGGTCAATATGGTCATTAAAGTTTAGTTTGGGATCTAGAATAACACCTAGGTCTTCAACTTGTTTAACCTCGATTAGAGCAAGGCCCTTTAACGTATATGGGGGATTCTCTAATGATTCTTGTTTCCTTGAAAATCTCATAAACTCACACTTATTCATATTTAAGTGCATATCATTTTGTTCTGTCCAGTAGCTAAATCTGTCCAGATCATCTTGCATTTTCAGGCAGTCACGTAAACTGTGTATAGCAGTATAAATTTGCAGATCGTCAGCGAATAACAATATTTTACAAAAGTGAAAGTTTGTGACTATATCATTGATAAAGAGGTTAAACAGCAACGGACCCAGGTGTGATCCTTGCGGTACTCCTGAGCTAGGAATAAAAGCATTTGACAGATAACCATTAACTTTAACTTGGTGATGTCTATTGAAGAGATATGATGATAACCATTTTAGGAGATTACCACTTATTCCCAGCTTGGACAATTTTACAATTAGCAGATCAAGATTAACTTTGTCGAAGGCCTTGCTGAAGTCTGTATATACTACGTGAACTTCAGCTCCTTCTTCGACAAAGCATTGCGCAAAATTTACAAAGGTAGCTAAATTAATAGTTGTAGATTTTCCAGCTTGAAAACCTTGTTGCTCTTCAATAATAATATTTTTAAATTGGTAACTTAAGAAGTTGGTTACTATTTTTTCAAGTGCTTTAGGAATAGCGGACAATATTGTAATAGGTCTGTAATTGGAAGGATCGGATTTATTGCCAGATTTAAATATAGGAGTAACGTAAGCGCGTTTTCACACATCGGGAAAATTTCCGGTGGCTAGAGATAATGAGAAGTGGTAAAATAATGGTAATGCTAGACTATGCGAACAATTTTTAAGAACGACGGGAGGAATTCCATCAGGACCAGGTCCCTTATTTATGTCTAAATTAGAGATAATATCAAATACTAAATCAGGCGTGATATCGACACCTTCAATGATATTATGTGTTTCATGTTTAATGTCATGATTATTAATTGACCTCTTGGTATAAACATTTTCAAACACATGTGCAAATGTTTCGGCAATATCAGGCCCACCAGTTATTTCAGAATTATTTACAATTAAGGCATTAGGAATATTGTTTTGGCCCTTTACAGAATTTACATACTTCCAGAAAGTTTTAATGTTATTAGGAATGCTATTTTCGACACCTTCTATATAATTGTTATAATTTAATTGAACCATGGTTTTACAGTGTTTTCTTAATCGAGAAAAACGTGTGTAAGCATTAAAATCTTTTGATGTCTTGTATTCTCTATAAGCGATTTTCTTTTCGAATATTAAAGATTTTAGTTCATGACTAAACCACACTGGAAATTTACGCTCTTTGCAAAGTGATTGAAGTACCGATATATCTATTGCATGATATAAAATTTTATAGAAGGCGTCAGTAGCATTATTAATGTCTACATAGTCGTTAATAAAATCCCAGTCTATATGCTCAAGATAATCATTCAGTAAGACATAATTGGCATGCTTAAAGTTATAATAATAATTTGTATGCATATGTAAGGTATCGTCCTTAGCAAAATTTAAGTTAACATTTAAAGGCGGGTGGTATACATCACAATTTAATAAAGGAACACAATCATCAGGCATATCTATATCAACTACATTTGAAAAGCACAGATCTAACATTGTTCCACGAGAGTTTGGGATGACATTAAATTGATATAACCCATTCGCACTAAAGTTATCACAAATAATTTCTTCAGACGGGGTTCTTATGTTAGTTGGAAAGCAGCCTGGTAGGTCCTCGGTTTTCTTCCACTTAATGTTCGGCAAATTATAGTCACCAAATATCAAAACTTGAGAGTTTACATACCGATTCATTAAAAATTCCGTGTTTTGCATGTGTTTTTCATAGACCAGGGAATCAGCTCCCGGTGGTATATATACTGTGCACATCAGCAAGGTGCCCCCTGCCTGTTTTATAACTATCCATACCTCTTCAATATCACTATGAATAATAGGTGCCAAATAAGTATGTACCCCTCTATTAACTGCCAGTAAAACACCACCACCCCTGGATTTGGTACTGTTAGTGGGATTTCTGTCTGTTCTATAAATGACGTAACGGTTATCAGCAATTTCTATGTCCTTAATATCTGTATTCAACCAAGTTTCGCTTAAACAAATTGCTGAATAATTTTCCGATAAAATAGAGCAGTAAAGATCTTTTAGTTTTGTTCTAAGTCCCCTGACGTTTTGATAATAAACCGAGAACAAGGCTGAGGGAGCGTTAACGAAAGGACTGCTTCGGCTGTTGGGAAGCACTTCGAGTGACAGGGGTATTACGATTTGACGTTTTCTGCTTGGGAGCTGCTCCAGTAGTAGATTTCTCAGAACACTCTATATTGTGATGAGGTATGTTTGTTGAAGCCGGCTTAACTAAATAGGGATTTGGCGGCAACATGTACTTCTCTGTATGTGGTGATGAATGTTGCTGTACAGGTAGTGATTCGTTGGCAGGCAATATGTTTTTCGTATAATTTTGAGACTGACTTGTGATTGGAACAGAGTCAGATATTTCGGTAACAAAAGGCGATAATGAGGCATTAGCAATGTCTAATAATTTTAAATCTTGAACCGTCCAAATTTTCTCATTAATAATTAATTTATTATTAATAATTTTTGTGTTTAATCCTAGTTGTTTTGCATTTCTATAGTGTTTTAGTAAAATGTTTTTTATTTGTCTCTCTTCTTTAGGTAAGTCCTCTGAAATATACATATTTGTTCCCTTCAATTTGGAACAATTTGAAAAAATTATAGATTTTAAGTTCTGGGACGATAATTTTAGCAGTACGGGCCTGATTTTATTATTAATTTTAGGGCCAAGTCTGCCAACATATTCTATATTTTCTTCACGAATTAATACCCCTAAAGTTGCAGAGAAAAACATAATTATTGCCGTATGCAATTTAGCACCATCATTTTCAGGCAACCCATGAATTATGACGTTTTTAGACCTTAATTGTCTCTCCATATTAGAGACCCTATTATTTAATTCTACGTTTGTTTTCTTCAAGTTTTCAATTTCGGTAGAAACATTGTGTTCAAATGATTTAAAATGATCTGTTAAATTTGATATTTGGATAGAAATAGAACTTTTCAGGTCCTCATTTTTTGTTGCAATTTCTTTCCTAAGCGATATCAGTTGTTTAAGTATTTCATTATTCTCATCCATTACTAACAATATCGTTGCTATGAGTAATAGGTAATGTGAGTAGGTATTAAAGCGGTCGCAACGTAGGCAACAAAGACAACCTATTTATCGTGGCACACTCGACACCGGGATAGTGTTAAAGGTGATAAGAATGGCAGTTGTCAATTGCTTGGTTAAATTTTTAAAAACTTATATACACATATTTGTCCACTTCAACTAATTATTTTTGAAATCGACTTAAACGAACATACTCACAAAGAGTCCAGTCACACTATTGTTGAGGATTTAAAATTTCACTATAGGTAATTACCACAGAGTTATTAAGTTAATACAGAATGAATCAAACAGACCTTCACACCTTTATATACATCAATATCATTTGATCATTATGTTAATGTTTTCACATTAAGTCCAGCCCTACACTCTATATTGTTGGCAAATCGTACGGCGAGTTCTTGGTGATGGTTTACGACACCCAAGGGCCATTCGTGGCCAGACACATTGTTTTTGAATTGCGACATATTTCTACCGATTCGCGTTAGGTAAGATTTAACAATCATTCGCAAGTTCGTAGAATCTAATGGAAACCGAATTCGCTGAAACCTAATATACATTTTACAAAATTCGTCGACTTAGTCGGAATACCTCATAAGTCCAGAACAGCAAATTGTTCAGGAGAGGCGAAAAACGTTTAAAAAATTATGCTTACGATAAACATTTCAGCAACACAGGTTGTGATGTATAAAAATGTGTAAAGTTTCATAACTCCATAGCAATTTAATAAAAAACCACTTTTTTATTACTAAAGGACTTACGAGTTCGTATCAGTTAACATGGTCGGGAGGTAATTTAAATTATAAATTGAGTTAAGTAAGCACAAGACAAAATATTTATTAAAGGCTACATGAAAATAGGTAATAAAATAAACATAAAACTTTACATTTTTGAAAATATGAATAATAGAAAACAGAAATATCAATTAAAGGAGCAGAATGAATGATTATCCACATATAAGGTTTTTTTTAAATACTGCAAATGTTCATACTTTGTTTGTTTGATAGGTAGCCTAGTACAATTGCGTTTAGCATTGGTTACTTAAAAAATCTATAAAACACTGCCTCAATAACCACCCTAACATTTTGACATTTCATATAGTTAAAAAAATTTTACTAGGTAACATATATTTTAAAATTTTTTAATATTTGAAATATAAACTATAATCCATTGCATTAATAATATTTTATGATTCTGAAAAGCTGCTATGTAGCACATATTTTACTTTAATGTTCACAAGAAAATATATTTATAATTAAAAAAATAAATAAATTTGTTATTTTAAGGCCTCTGCCCACTGCATCGGATCATATTAGGACCGTAATAGGAACGTGTCAGGCACACGAATCAGCATCAATGCCCACTGCAATGGATCAACAGTGTTCTATGCCCGTATACAACGCGTATGATAACCGTTTCGTACTCGTTTGGTGGTCGTTTAGTCCAGTCCGTTTTATGTTCTTTTCTTGTATTCACGCGGATCCGTTGTTGAGAACACTACAATCTTAGTTCGGTGTTGTCAAGTTTTTTAACTATGGCTATTAGAAAATTGTCTTTAAGAGAATTGGCAATGGTTGCCATTATTTTGGACGAGGAGGAGAAAAACGAAAATAAAAAAAAATCTATCAGACGTTACTGGGTTCACGAAGCTCTAAGAAAACGAAAAACCGAGGGAGAATATTGGACGTTATATAAGCATCTCGTTGACGATGAAGAAAAATTTGTCCAGTATTTTCGTATGACGTCATTTCAATTCAATGAAATGTTGCGAAAAATTAAAAATAATATTACCAAAAAAAACACCAACTTTAGAGAAAGTCTCTCACCTAAAGAAAAGTTAGCTGTGTGTCTACGGTAAGTGAAACACAAATATTTTTCAACAAATATTATTTATTGAATTTTTCGTACTGTGTTATTCAAATAAATTGTGTGACTGATCATTCCAATTGTCAGAAGACATCGGCATAGGTGTAGCACTTGGGGGAATACTCGATGTCGATTGTGTAGGGGATGGGCTGTAGGAATTTGAAAATTCATATGGAGACGAAGGCGGTAAGGTAGGTGGTGCAAGGTGTTGCAATTCCATTTCGGAAACGAGAGAAAATATCTTGTTTTTTGCCAGTGCTTGTACGTAAGGTGAAAACTTTTTAACAGTTTCAGATATGTTTAAAAAAAAACGATCTAATTCGTCATGTTCCCGTTGTGGTTCAAGTTTGTTTTGACCGTCTAATAATTTTGCCATCAATACAGCAGATGCTGGCTGTGGTGTCTGAATTTTAGCCTTCTTTACTATCTTGGTCTTCTTTGGGTCATTCCTTTGCACATTTTCTATAGTATTATTAGAATTAACATCTACAACAGCAGTATCGTTGATTGCGTTGTCGGAGTTCACGTTTTCTAGCGTAGTGGGGTCGATGTCACATGTTTCATTATCATTGTCAGGGTCTTCATTTTCATCGCTTGTAAGTTCGACAGAATCTACAGTTTTTCTTTCCAAGAAGAAAGGAGCAACAAACGACATTTCAGTTTCATACTTCCATTTCTTAATTGTTTTCGCTGCCTGTCCGCTTTTTCCTTTTTTCTTATTTATCGCTCTTCTGTACGCATCTCTAAGCCCTTGCCATCTGTGCTTACAGGCTGCAGCTGTAATATTAAAATAATCATATGTTATGATATTAATATATTATGTTTATATTAATTATCGTATTGGTTAATATTAATATATAAAATTGAAAATATTTTGTTTGCAGGTACTTAGCAACAGGTGATTCGTTCACAACAATTGCTTTTAGCTTTCGTATGGGTCTAAGTTCTGTGAGACGTGCCGTATTCGAAGTTTGTGACGCCATAATAAAGAACATGTTTAGAGAAATGATTCCCACACCTAACATAGAGCAATGGGAAAAAAACATAGAGGAATTTTGGAATAAGTGGAATTTTCCTAATTGTGTAGGTGCCATCGACGGAAAGCATGTTGTGATTGTAGCACCCCCAAACAGTGGTTCCCTATATTTTAATTATAAACATACATTTTCTATTGTACTTCTTGCTTTGGTTGACGCGAATTATAATTTTATAGCTGTAAACGTCGGTGCTTTCGGCAAAGATAGTGATGGTGGTATTTTATCAAAATCGAAAATGGGAAAGGCTATATTAAACAATAAGTTTAATATTCCAGTAAGCAAAAATTTTCCTGGGACGAATGTTAGTGCCGCTTGTGTTATATTAGGTGACGAAGCCTTTCCTTTAAAAAACAATCTATTAAGACCTTATCCATCACAACAGTCGAATACTGATCCTAGGAAACGCCACTATAACTATCGCCTTTGCCGGGCTCGACGTGTTGTTGAAAATGCTTTCGGTATTTTAAGTAAAAAATTTCGAATTTATAATAGACGCATGCATTTGAAACCAGAATATGCGGAAAAAATAGTTTTAACAACTTGCATTTTGTATAACTTTATAAGACGCGGAGAGACTATAACTTTTACGGAGGCAACTACACCTATACACTTTAACAACCTACGACGTCAAGGGGGCAATGCGGTTTCGTCTGCTTTTGAGGTACGCAACCAATTCGCGGATTTCTTCCAAACAACTCAAGGTCAAATTGACTGGGTTTGTAATTGAGAATAAACTAAAATTAATATTTACCTGGCTGTTTTATTTGGTCTGATATGTCCTTCCATGCGATCTCCTTCTTGACGTTATCCATATACTTTGGATGTTGTAAATTGTATAAAAATTCGTATTTACGAACGCATTCTATCAATTTTTCGTCCTCCATTTCTTGTGCTCACGTTAGTAATGTGCATTCGTTTTAAACGCTAACAAAGAACTAAGTCTTGTGACACGACAAGCATGAGACCACAAAACTATGGCGGGGAACACACGGGGTTACAACGCGGAGCATACGCGGTTACAACGCGGAGCATGCGCGATAACAACGCAGTGGGCCGTCGGCACACACCGGCTTGCTAACGTCGCGTATCATGCATGGAGCGTGCCGTCACCTGCAAAATATTCTCTCCGTCAAATTGTTGGGGATACGGTCATGGCACGCTACGGTGTTGGCTGATGACGGAACGGTCTAGTGGGTGTTGTCTGATAACTATCGAAGCAAAGAATATTAGTTTGCATGTGTCGATACGGTTACGGTCTTAGTATGGTACGGTGTAATGGGCAGAGACTTTTACTTGTAATCAAAAACTAAATAATTTCAAAAAATGCTTTATTATTTATTAGATATTCAGGTTTGAATTGGTAAAGAAAACAAATGAATAGAGAATAATGCTATATATTTTTTAAAAACTATACTATAATACTTATAATTAAAAAAAAAACAAAATATAATATAAATATATACAAAAAAGAAGATTAAAACGAGCAGTAATTTAATGAAATTAATAATTAATTATTAATTTTATTAAACTTTGCTGCGATGGCCTCATATTTTTTTCGCGCCTCGTTAGCAGAACGCCCCCTCTTATCGATAGAGCGTTCTTGCTCATCAAGCAACCGAATCTGTTCTCTGAGGGTCTCTCTGTGTACCCTCAGTGATTTTCTTTCTCATTTGAGCCGCGATATGAGGTCATCGCTGTTTTTAATCTTCTTTTTTATAGCAGACATCTTTCCATCCATCCGCTGACGGAATTCTGCCCTCCGCTGCATTTCTTCATTTATTGGTCCTATCCAATCTTCGGAATCCGAGGAGGAGAAGCAGGTAGAGTGCGTAGGCGACAGCGAGCGAATGGATGATGAGGGCCGTTTAATATTTTTCCGCGCCAAACCCAAATTTTTGCCTCTGCAACAAAAAATAACAGATAATAATTCATACATTTTTCGATGATGTTTTTATACTTTTTTAAAATTATTTTTGGAATATTTACCTAGAAGGAAGTGCAGGAATTTCTCGTGGCGGATTTTGGAATACGTCCGCGTCATCCTCTTGTTCAAAACACTTTCTTTTAGCAGCAGCCATCTTCGATGAACTTGGGCTTGGCTTGGTTGAAGCTTCCAGGCAGCTAATTGCCTTCACCGCCAAATTTAGTTCCTCTGATATTCTGTAAAAAACGAGAAAATAGTTTAACAAAACGTATAAAAACATTAGAAAAAAACTTACGCCTCATTTATGGTTTCGTCTAAATCAGGATTTTGCATTTGTTGCTGATAGGTCTCCTGCAGCTCGAGACGGGCCTCTTCGGATAAATATAAAGTCATTTTTAGAACGGTATAATAATTATTTGATGAATCGAAGTTAACACTGTTACCTACTAATAGGTTTGTATAAGAATGAATATATTCAACGAATGCAGTATGCTTATATATCAAATTGTTACAACTTACACAGTAATATGAACATCCGGTGAATTCCGTTGAACTGTACAGGTCACTAACTTTCTGGTGTCAGATAAAATTCAGTTTCATACTTATTCTTTGAGAATTGTCCGACACCATTTCCTGCTGAGTTAACAAAAAATGTAATTTGACACCGGGTTTTGAAATTTGACACCGCGTTTTGTAATTTGATACCGCGTTTTGAAATTTGACACCTTATTTTGAAATTTGATACCTTTGTTTTGAAATTTGACACCGCGTTTTGAAATTTGACCTAGCGTTTTGAAATTTGACACCGTGTTTTGTAATTTGACACCTTATTTTCAAATTTGACCCTGCGTTTTGTAATTTGATACCGCGTTTTGAAATTTGACACCGCGTTTTGTAATTTGATACCGCGTTTTGAAATTTGACACCCTGCTTTGTAATTTGACGCCTTTGTTTTGAAATTTGACACCTTTATTTTGAAATTTGACACCGGGTTTTGTAATTTGATAGCGCGTTTTGTAATTTGATACAACGTTTTGAAATTAGACACCTTATTTTGAAATTTTACACCTTTGTTTTGAAATTTGACACCGCGTTTTGAAATTTGACACCTCGTTTTGAAATTTGACACCTTATTTTGAAATTTGACACTGTGTTTTGAAATTTGACACCTTATTTTGAAATTTGACACCTTTGTTTTGAAATTTGACACCGCGTTTTGAAATTTGACACCGCGTTTTGAAATTTGACACCTTATTTTGAAATTTGACACCGTGTTTTGTAATTTGATACCCTTGATTTGTAATTTGACACCTTTGTTTTGAAATTTGACACCGTGTTATGTAATTTGATATCTATTTAAACAACACCAACAGCATACATATAAAATTATGAATTTTAGTTTTCTGTTTTTTGTCGCTTATTTTTTTTTATTGTATTTTTGGAAACTACTTTTGTTCTACAATTCAAAAAGTAACATTGCGACCACTCATCCTTATGTAAAATTTTACGCTAACCCCACCCCCGATTATGAAACCAAAATTATATCATCGTTCGATAGCTTTTCCGAACATCGCTATCTAATTTATTAATAAAAGTGCCCCATTTATCTTCAATTATGTCTAAATTTACTTGAGTGCTGATCGAATTTGCATCATCGTTATTTTCCGTAAATTGAACATTCTCCTCGCACAAACTAATTTCAACGTCGGCGTCGTTACTTTTTTATGCTACTCCTCCGGATTTAAATTTATTTTTGTTAGTTTTCTTAGCCCACTGATCTAACTTTATAAATAATTTTGGCAATTTTATAAATAATTATTTTACTTTCTTCTGATAAAACGTTACAAGCATTGGTTATATTGTAATATTTAATAAGCAGCTTTGTGTTTGCATATTTTACCTGTAACTCCTTGAGGGCAATTACATATATTTGAATTCATATCAACAAAATATATGATTGAGCTATCTCTTGAACTTCTAACATGATATTGCATTTCTTTTAATTCAGATATCTGATCAGGGAAAACATCTTTTTCGTTTGTAGATAATCGATTTATTGTACCCCTGTTTAATGTATTCATAACTAAATCTAACAGTCTTTGTTTAGAGTAGGCCTCAAAACTGGTAATAACAAAGTCAGTCGGCTGTGTTAAGTTATAAGCCTTAGTTCTTTCAAGCGAAATATCTTTAAATAGCCTGAACATGACCTCAATATAGTTATTTGTTTCGGAGCCTGTTACCATTAAATGCTGTCTAAAAAACAGACACCAAGATTCTATACTAATAGTAATCATGTTCTCTATATGGTTTTTGTATTGAGGATATTTAGTAGACATAACAGAGTTATGAAATTGTTCTATGTGCTGCTCCATTTAATTTTTCTTTTTATATAATAAAATGTTTCTAAATAAATGATATATCTGTCTATCTACCTTTTTAACGTTATTTTTTGCCAAGCAACACTGCTTTCAATACATGAAAGGTACATAACAGTAGAACAGACTTAGGCCATTGCTTTTTTAATACATTGCGCTCCACCATATACGTCACTATTTCCTATGGAGAAATTTTTGTTGGAAAAATGTCCCATAAATTTTGCACGGCAACGTCGAACACTTCACTCTTTTGAGAACTAGTTATGGTGCATCCGAATGGAACTCCCCCAGCTGGAGACTGTGTGGCAAAAAAATATAATTTGTGATTCGTCGACAAATTAAATTTCAGACGACTGTCTTAACTCACATGCAGCACGTATAGGAGTACACCATTTCTAGTGTAATGCTAACCGACATGGCTAATTTTATACAATACACCATTTGCTTTACTTAAATTATCTGCTAACTGAAGAAATATTTGATCTCCAGATCGGTCACCGTAACGATTTTTAAAATTGGCATTCCAAAGATTTGAAAAGTCGGATTTCTTGGGAAAATAATATCGATCAGCTACATAGTTCTCGTACTGGTCACCAAACTCTTCCATTTTCTCTAAACAAAAAGTGTTGTAGGCCGAAACCACAGAATGTCCCTTTTCAAATAGGTTTAAAGTATTCTGCTTGGTTTTTCTCCTATGGGTCTTTTACTTAAAGCAGCAACGCTATCTATGGTGTGATTATGATCGTTTTTAAATGTTATCACACAGGGCCAATCCGGAATCAAATCATCCTTTTCTTTAGCTCTTGTTTTTGGTTGAGGTTCTTTTTTGATTACAACTATCAACTCAGCTAGACAATCTAAATTTTTAGAAGAATGTGCCTTTTGTCTTTGAAGATTTGCTTTGTTTATTTTAGTTTTAAATTGACAATGGTATGTCCGTTTGAAAAGATATTTCTTTGATTTTAACGCAGGAGTAATTATTGTGCGTGTAATATGCCAAGTATTTCTTGTACATATTTGTAAATCCTTAACCCATTTCTGAAAATAAAAACAAATCGTCAGTTTTCCCTTTAAAAAACACTGAAATTAATGCGATACATCATTGTTTCTGGGACCTTACAGAAGCTAGTGAAATCCGTAAACAAAAATCCACGGCCGTATTTAAAAAAAAAAGTTTATGATGGCAGCTCGAAGACGAAACATCGCTTTTAAAATCTTGTAACACCATCTTTTAGAATAGAAAAAGTAGCAATGAGAATGTCAAATTTATTTTATTTCATCTCTTCAAATAGAAAATAGATTTCGAAAATATAGAGCCGAAATCGGGCGCGAACGGTTTGAACATAACATCTCGTGATCATTTCACATCATAATGAAAAGAGAAATAAACAATAAATTAAACAGTTTTCACTTATGTCAGCCTCAATTTGTTTAAACATAAGGTCTGGAATATCAAGGAATCGAAGCTTACAATTGAGGTTATATTTACAAGAAGTCGCTTATTAAACAAGTTGGCAGCCACTGTTTTTAAAATTATGCAATATTTCTATAGAATAACATTTAACTTACTTGTACTTCATCACTACTCTGAAGCTTTATCCGAACTATACTATCAGAAACGTTATAATATGAATAATTATCGGGCACATTCATGTTTATTACCTCGACACAACAGAGTGTGAAACAATTTATCACTTAATAACAAGCGTCTAAGAATGCATTACGCAGGCAGATTCTAATGCGATAACACGCACTCGATCCAGAACATTACTGGGAAACTTTCGAGATCTTGTTATGAATATGCAACGATCTGAATATGCAAGCAACCTGGTCTCACCCTCTTTTCTTTCCTCCCCTAAATAAATTTCTACCTGATGTGGAAAGTGTGAGTTTTAAGTCCTTGCTTGCGGTTTGTAGGACCTTAGCGGTTTTTACCTTCTCACTCAAGTCAGGGCCAAAGAGAAGGTCAGTCGGTGGATATTTTTGCAGCATTTCTGCAGTATCTTTGTTCATATAGGAACATATAAACTTGCGCCTCGCCATTGGTAACTCATGAAATGGGAATATTAGTAATTTACCAGAATCTATTAGAGGTGGTTGCTACCACAGCCTCTGGTAGAGGTTGGTTATAACACTGGGCAAAAATTTGGTAGCAAAAAAAAGAATAATATAAAAGACAGTTCTCACTAATGTCGGCCCAAGCGACCTAGTGCGAGGTCTAACTCGATAACGTATTTCTCAGGGTCGTTCAGTGGCGGTGGTGTACCAAATTGCCCAGAGAACAAGTCGTACCCTGTCGCACTAAAATAAGATAAAGACAAAATTAAAGCTTGAGAACTCTTATAAGAATATTCCTTCCTGCGTCTCGTCCTGTGTGTACTGTGGTGCAATAAAACTGCAAAACCTTTAAAATAATACTCAGTATATTTGCTGGTTGGAGACGTTGACAATACAAAAGTGTTAAGTAATGTTTGAGTTGATAACAAAGTTTAGATAAAAGAAAGAGTAATAGCTGATAGCGTATTGGCAATATGGTGTAATGTAATACAAGTCGGCCAGTCTTGGTGTTAGGCTGAAGGCCAAGATAGGTGTATTAAATACAGTATGTGTGTGTTCCACTGAGACTGTGCACTGAAGCCAATTGTAGCTACAAGTGGTTGCCACTAAATTTCAACGCTACTCCTTAAATCTAAGTAAGTGTTCTCAATAAAAGTTATATCTAGGCAAAAGCATCTAAGTAAAAGGTTTCCAGGAACGTTATATCTGACACAGAAATATACTGAACGTGTGGCTAATTCACAGCCAAGAAAACAGATGAAGCCTGAACGGTAAGCTAATAATGTTTACTCGTAAATCTATAAATATACAGTATACACTCTATATATATTATCCAAATATAATACGTTACACTCGCATATGCGAAAAGAACAGAGCACAAAATAGTGAACGTCTTAACTATGATACTTATCGATTTCACAGGAGGTTGGCAGATGTCTACGCTGTACAGTGGCAGCGATACGCTCTGGCTCCAACGGCAAGACAAGGAGTACTCGCAGCTACGATGAAATGAACCTCTACAGGTTCCCACTCACAGGACAGCATTCGTGTATTAGATGACTGGTCACCTGGTTTGGAGAACTTGCAGGATGCCAGGGATGATCGGAAGCCCCAGCCGTTCCTTTGAAAACCATTGATCAATCCAATACAGAAACCCATTGAACGCAGTATAACAGAAGATCTTTGAACTTCGGTGAGACCTCAGTTCAACATTGAACATCGATACGCAAAGGATGTGTTCCACGGTCAGTCTACCACAGAGTTGTGTTGCTACTAGCGTACATTTAATCAGCTATAAACAAGTATATCGGGTTGCATACGGATGACAACGGTAATACATCGATTAATGATAGGTGTTTAATAAGGATTAAAGTAAACAAACAGTGGTGTTTGACATATGCATTATTTACGTTAGGTGATCATGGTACGATGTACATATAATAACTCTGATAAATAACAAAGTGGTAACAAAGATTTGATCGTAATGAGCACACATCCATATACGAGGTGAACGAATAAAATGATGACAGAATTTATACTAATTTAAGGTAACTGTTAGAGACGTCAAAATAAAACCGTAACATGGTAACAATTTTTATCTACATGCTGGTGGCACCAACTTGGTTTCCTGTAGTATGAAATCTATGCCTGTACCCAGGGCTGCCATTCCACTACTTAAATTAGCCTGAAATTCGGTATATGCCGTATCCTTATTCTGCACAGATATAGGTAAAATTACCTTGGCCTCGGGAATAAGAAAAGGAGGCTCTAGGAAGCGGCAATTTTCCGGTACTTTATATTTCCTTAGTAAAGTAGCCTGTTCCTCTTTAGGTAGGCCATTTGAGGTACTAGAACCCCAACGAGACGCTAATGCCTGGTGTAATTTAATATTCGAACCTTTCTTGGTGTTTGGGTCATCTCCTAAAATTTGTATCATCGTCTGGTAATTCGATATCATTCAGAGTTAGTAATTCATTTTCTGCGTCTCTATTCGGTAGTAGAGAAGTCACGCCGCGCGGGCTGTGAGCATCGTCCAGCATAGCGTTTGCCGCATCGCACGGAGTACGGGCCACGACGCTGAAGCCCGGTGAATTATTCAACAATAGAGCTCTTACCGGAGCCTCCCCATTCGAGTCAGCGGAGTCCGAGCTGGCAGAGAGCGATTGTTCCCGCCGGTATTCACGTGAAACGCTGACTCGACCGCTTGTCGATGCAGCGCTGGGCCCCGCCCGGTGAGGCGAACGTGACCGGCTGCGTGACTAAAATTTCCAATTCATTCAGCCATCTTAGCAGCCGTGTACGGGATATTCTTTCCCTACTTGAGGAACGATGATGTCGTTTTGACTTTCCCATTGTGTTCTAACTGCAAGGGCAAGTTTTATTACAGAAATAGTACTTACTTGAGTAATTATTTAGTTTACACCGCTTCAATCTTGAATTCCGGGCTACGGCGATGCTTGCGTTGTTCACACAAGAACACGAATGACGATACGACGAGTGGAGAGGGCAGGCCAAGTAGCAGGACAAGGGAGGGGATTTACTTTAAATATTGTGCGTTGAAGTACGTAGATCACGGACTACATAGTTAAATAATAACAACATCTTTGGACTGGACGGCAAAATATAACACACTTTGGTGTGATTGAATTACAGTTAATAAAAAATTGAAGGATTATTCGTTCTGAAAATCATTTTCATTGCAAGTTTGGCATATACATGTTATGTGCTCTAAACATATATGTTTAGAGCATTTGAAACAAGAAAATCTTGTATTTCTATTTTTTTCCAGTGACAGTACGCACATCGTCTGGAGTAACATTTTCTTCATCTGCTGGAGAGATTGGATTACAAAATTCCTGTAGTCTGATTTTTAGAGCTCGTGGAAGGTTTGTCATAGTTGCTTTAACTTGCAAATGTGGAACAATTAGACCATTTACAATTTCTCATAAATAATTTCTTCTCGGCAATTTTGTGTGAATTATTGGCATTGAATTATTTGCGAATTAATCCTAGCATGGTATAAAATAGGACCATCGGCCACCTTCTAGTGTTTCTTCCACAGTCATAACTGGCACAAAGTTTGTCGACGACATCGACATCACCTATTGTTTTATTATATTTGGTGATAATTATAGGTTTACATAAGTCACCTGTTGTAAGATCGATATCATTCTTGGTTAATCAGAACATACTAGAGTACTGTAGTCATTTGGCAGGATTCGTAAACTCTATTGGCAATTCCCGCTTATTTTTCCGTATTTTTCCGACGACAGCTAACATGGATATTCAGCATTTGGCTGACAAGAGGTATAGTAGTAAACCTATTATCCGTGGTTACATTTCTACCGGAACTATAAGTATGTTCACAAAGTCTAAGAACTACATCTACAGGTTTGTTAGATAATTTGTATGGTCTTTCGGGTTGTGTGCCCAGGTACACTTCTAATTTCGACGTATAGAACATTTTTGCATCGCCAAGAGCAAGAATTTTCACCCCGTACTTGTTGGATTTCGACGGAATATACTGTTTGAAATTACACCTCCCTCTAAATCCTGCAAGCATTTCATCAATTGTGACGTAAGCAGAAAAATGATAACCATTCTGGCAGTTCCTTACAAAAATTTCACGAATAGGCGCAAGTTTATCTATTTGCGATCGTCAAATCGGATGCAACGCAACAGGAATTTGAATCTCTGTACGGACATAGGAAGGCAACATTTCAATTCCATATCCGTCCTTCCAATGTCTTCAAAATAAGTGCGATTTGTATGAGTTACCCTAGCCAGATAGATTAGATCTATAAGGGCACGTACTTCTAAGTGGTTAGTATTGGAGGCATCTCTATTTCCAGCGAATTTATGTTTATACAGTCTATATACTTGTTAGTCGAGGTCACAATAATATTGAGAATTTCCTTATTGACAAAGTAATTGAATATATCCAATGTTTCAACGATTTAGTTGCTACTGTCGGCCCAGGTAAACGAAGAATCCTTTCCTTTCCTTTCTGGTTCGAACGGTTTTTGACTGAGGGGAATACATCTTCCAGTAGCTCGGTCCATCTTTACCTACGGAAAACGAAAATAAGTATAAATAGAGTTATCTATTACAAATAGTTGTTACCAATAAAGGACAATGAAGAACTATTGGAAGAATCGCTGACATCATTGTCTGAAATGTTCTGTTTAGATTCACTATTGTGTTCTGACAACTGTTCCCGATCTATTTCACTTTCATCGGATTCATCATCATATAGAATATTCGCAGACTCTTCATCTGACAATACATCTTCTAACATATGTAAACTGTTCACATTTAGATTTGTCACTGAGCATATAGATTGTAACTTTCTAAGAAGGTACTGTGAGGCATAGGCCACTCGGTCTCAGACACCGTGTGCGACCGTTGGAAGGTGCTTTGAATGGATTCGGTCCAGCTACGTTCAAAGGTTGTAACCTATAGGACGTATGCGGAGGGAGAGTAGTGTTATTCCGTTATTTCTGCAATATACAATAGTCTCAATCGTACAGTGGGACTCATGGTTATCAAGGAAAATTAATATTTGGCGCTCCTTTGATGAACCTGTATAGTACTGAATGTGTTTTACTATGTCGAGGAATATCTCTCCTGTCATCCAGCCTGATTTGAAAGACAATCCTAATGATCCAGGATGGGCGCCATTTATAAAGTAACTTTTGTATCTCACCTAGGAAGTACAAATACAGGTGGTATTGTGGAACCTGTTGTACAGACAATACCACAGAAAGTTACTAATTGTCCACATTCCCCCGACATTATCTGACCAACTTGTTTTCTGCCTGTTTCTGCGATAACTCGGGGTATGGGTAGAACTGTGGTGATCTCAGCCTCGTCTATGTTGTAAATTTTTTCAACTGGAAATTTGTAGTTCTCCATTACGACTATATAGTTATTAAAAAAATACATCCACTAGGCTAGTATTTTCAGGTGAGCGTAGACTAACATCATTCGAATGTTTTTTCATAAAGGACTGAATCCAAAATTTTCCTGTAATTTTATTTAACTTCCATGCTTCTGGACTGGAACAATTTTGCAGGTGGCTGGCATATTGATATGCCAATACTCTAGCTTGAGTATAGGTAAGGCCATAATGCATCCTAGATGATTTTACAAAATATTTCTCAAGTTGCAACTCCTCAACAAAAACTTGTTGACTCGTATATTTAGAGTGATATATATTTTTTAATTGAGTGCCTCTGGATCTATATTTCTATGTAGTTTTTTCATTTTTCAATTCTGTTGAAATGTAGCAGCTTTTAAGTCTAATTGATTTGTGATGTTTAATGACATCGGTTATTGTAGCTTTTATGGCATCCTCATCGATGAATGCCCTTGGTGTCTTTTTACGATATGTGCGAACCATTTTCCATAACCTTAAATACATAACAAAGTGTTACCTAAAATAACAAATGATAAGAATATTATATAGCACATTGATACACTGCATCATTGTACCTTTCCTATGTGTGTATCAATGTGCTCCATATATACTGTAATACAAAAACATAACACTTAAAATACCTAGCCTTTACAATGTATTTACTTGGTTGCAAAAAACGTTGATATAATACTTACGTATTTCAATTATGACACAAGCAATACTTTATCATTATCAAGTTTTCAAACACACAGGTATGAAAAGTTGTTAAAATTTTCCCTGTTCACACCAAAACAAACAAAACACGCTAGTGTTACCTAGCCAATAGGTAACACTAGTGTATTATGCAATACAGGGCGTATGCGATCACACATACATAAATATATACATATATAACATATATAAACATATATAAATAACTGAAAATAATTTATATATCTATATAACAAAAAGGGCGCGAAGTAGTTTAAAGAACTTAATCGGCTATCCTATATGAAATGTAACTGCCAAATTACTAAAACAGTTATCGTTTAGTTCAATCAAAAAGAAAACTATCGTAAAAAATTGACATCAATATATTACTAATTATAAAACCTGCAAGTGACGTAATGCCTTAACAACGAACTTTACAAATTTCCAGGCGGAGCTAACAAATAGATAAAACTGATAAGCATAAAATCAGTAGTTGATTTCTAACTCTTTGGGAATCTTACTAGTTACATAAAAAAAATTTTTTGGTTATACAACGATTGTGGGTCTCATTCTATTGATTTTGTGAGGTTAGCTAACAAAAAGAAATACCTCGATGAGGTATTTAGCCTCTGCTTCTGCTGCAGATGGTACAGTTATCTACCAAAGGCGGAAACCAGGGACGGAACAGTGTCTCTATCATTGTTCGTTACCCGATATTACCTTTAATTTAGCCACCATGGGATATCGATCCAATTCCGTTGCACGGTGTACGCCTACAAAACGCCTACAAATTACCAAAAAAAAAAATCATTGAAACTCTTAGGTACTAAATCGTAGAAACGACATAACACTTGATATAATTTTCATGCGTGAACTTAAACTTGAAATGCTTACCCTCTCAAGTAGAACATCTAACTGAAAAGACGTTCTACAAATTTTCCAAGACTACCTGTTAGTTCATTGATACATCCCAATATCAACCTACTTAGTTAAGGGAGCACTTTCGCCAATTCCAAATTCCTCCAGTACGTTCCTTAGTTCCAGCAACCGAAAATTTGTTATCCATTTTTAACGATTTCCTTTATTTTCGTGCCGCTCTCGCCTTGTTAAAAGAACACGCTGGCTGGACCGTTCTGCCACAGGCTAGTTCGCAAAAAGTTTTTGACAAAAGTTATGCTTTGAATACGCTCTAGCGTTACTAAAAAAAAAATTTTTAAAATATCCTGTAATTGCAAGCGAGAGATTGGGTATGAAATTTATAAAAAAATTTACTAAGAAAATATTTTCAACTTGTTCTACTTTCGCGGTGAAATCGACGCAGAAATATTCGCATAGCGTATTTCCATAATTTGGAATTTTAAATTTTCAACCTAACCTAACCTTAACCTTAGTTCTGTCAAGTGGAAGAGTAAGTGTCGTGCTATTTATTTATATAAACTAGTTATAGTTAATAAGTTGTTAATCGTATTTTGTGTTTTGGTGCAATGAATTATGCCGTGGTCTAGAAATGAAGTGGCAGTTTTGCTTAACGAATATAGTAAATGGCCAAATTTATATAAAGTAAAATCACCACATTACAAAAACAGGCATTCTCGAAACAATGCTTTGTTACATATGCAAACAACAATTCCTGAAATTAAATCAGAATTAACTGTAAATGACATCCAAAGCAAATTCCAATGATTAAAAACAAATTTTTTTAACGAAAGAAAAAGTTCATAGAATCGCAAAAATCAGGACAGGGTACCGATGATGTAAGTTTTAATAATGATTGCATACATTTTTTGTGTTAATATTTACTATTTAGGTGTATGAACCTACATTATGGTACTACAGAGATATACAGATTTGGAAAGTGAGGATCTTGATGGTGAATTGTGTTTTGCCGCTTGCGTGTATTTGTGTCATGCTTCCACCACAGCGTGTTCGCATCAAGCAGTGTTGCCAAGTGGGAAAAATTCAGTGCATGAGAATAATTTCAAAGAAGCATGAGGTTTGGAGAAAAAAGCATGAGATGGCTTAATTTATAAAAAAAACACCTCTTGACACAGCTTAATTTTTAATTACTTTTGTAATGCCATTTTTATTTCATTAAAAATCATTATGTTCTGCTATTTTATCATAATATTACATTGTAAAAAAAAAGGTAATTAAGCTTACTGGTAAGTAGGCCATATTTGGCCCTTTTTACCTACTAACTTATACTACCCTCCACCCTTACAATCACAAACATCCATGGGTAGGACAGAAAAATTCCTGCCCCGTGTTGGATTCGAACCAGCTTCCGGCCGCTCGTGCTTCCCTGACAGCGACTGCTCGTCACCGCCTTGGCCGCTCGGCTACCGTCAGCCCATATTACATTGTAAGTAGGTACTTACTTAAAAGTTATTAACCACGTAACCTTTCTAATTTATTTTATTGTTAGGCCGGGCGAACGTTGAGGGGTGACTGACGTGACGCAGGGTGACTCACGGGTCGTAAAATCTTTTGTTTCCAGAAAATGTAGGTACCCTTACGGAATAGAGTTAAGAATCACTGCAATACAGAGTGACTACAGCACACACACCGCATATCCGTAGACTGTCATATCCGTTTATGTATTCATTGCTAATTATTAAGAGAGCAGTCTACAATAAAGGACATTTCAAGTACCCAAATATTGTAGATACCCTACCTCTATCTATTCAATTTTGCTCTCGATTTTGCCGTTATTTCTCGTTAGGTCTTTGTTTTGGTAGATTTCAAAGAGTAATTTTAATAATTTTATTATTTCTTTTTGTGTCTATTAAAAAGCATGAGATTTTGTAATCAAAATATGAGAGCATGAGATTTCCTCGGAATGCATGAGATCTCATACAAAAGTATGAGACCTGACAACACTGGCATCAGTTGACCGGACAGTTACATTTGCAATGGCGAATTGGCGTTGGCGATACGGAACCGATTACCGTAGTAGTGGAGAATGCTAGACCAATGCACGTCGCCGCGCCTCTTAAACTTCGTACCTACCCTGGGATGAAGCGGCAATTTCTACTTTCTCTGTAAAGATCCGCAATTTCCGAATCTGTATATATATTGTCCAAATCAATAATTAGTTTTATTGGAGCAATAGGTTCTAAGAGAGACTTGAAAACTTACTAATTGTTTCTTGTGTTCGTCTGACTCATTTAACATTTGTTCATACGTAATAATTTTTTAAATGTTTTGAACGGTTCTTTAGGAACCACATCGAAGTCTTGAACTACAGTATTAGAAGTATTTACAGTCGCTACTGCTAAGATTCCCTCTAGGACTCTATTTTGCTCGTTTAAAATAGTTCTAATTGCAATTACATGATGCAAAATATTTTGCATATGTCCACAACAGCAATCTAGTTAAAAGATAAATCACATCACAAATGTAAATTTACTGGTTATACAATTAGACAAAAAAAAAAGATATTGGATAATATTGAAACGATGTGATAAATACTACAGTAATAAGTTGAGCAAACCCAGAACACACCTGCAACTAAATTATTTTCAATTATGGTTACATCATCCTTTGTTACAGTAGAGTCAGAACTTTGCATACAAAAATAGCTGGATGACTTTGAGGGTATTGACTGATTTTCAGGTACTGAAAAAAAAAACAGTAAATAAAATTAAAACCCGCTCTTGGAGAAACTGAATATGAAATTGTAACAAGTGAAGTTTTACCTACCATCAGTATCCGTATATGAAGATGAGGCTTCTTTTTCAGGTGTTTCATCTGGCTTTTCAACTAAAAGAAATTGTGTCATTAATTAAGGATAACTAAAGATTTTTCATGCAAATATGAGTTATTTAAATAAATTATACCGGCATACTTAATTTAGGTTTTTTCTTCGTGCACTCTACTTACAATGTTCTATAATAACTCATGGTACTGGTGGTGGTTTCGGAGAAGCTGGAATATATTTCCTTTCTAATTCTCCATCGGACACATCAGACAAAAAATCATCAGAAACTTTCAGATTTCTCAAACCCATGCAATAACTCTCCCTCAGTCGATGATCCACTGCACATTTTTTCAAATCTTAAGGCATCTTCAGATAAATCTGTAAGTAAATGCATTTCTTTAATTTTATTCAACAAAATTCGAAACATATTATTGCCTGATAATTAAGTCCATTTATAAGAAGCAATATGAATATTTCATAAATCAAGCTAAAATCGTTTAGTGACATATTTTGATACTAATATTTAAGAATATTTACTTCCAAAATTATCATATATTTACCTGTTTCAAATCTAATTGAATTAATTTTGTATAACAACCAAGAGTCTAATGGATCTGTTTGCTTCTGAATATATTTCCTTGGTTGCTTATTTGGCCAGTAACAGTGCATTTTCTGGTCATCCTTCGCCAAATTCCTTACAATCCACTTTGAAGGCATCGTTGCAACTTCCTCAATATCTCCAGTATCTGATGTGAATTGTACAACACTCCACTACAAATATAAATAAACGAGCCAATAAAGTCGTACATGTTGGATATCATGATCATGAACTACCATATAGTGTTCACCAACCCACATTCTAGATAATAAATGATTATTCTAGGCAAAAATAATTTTTTTGGCATACGCATTACATTTCTAAACTTTCAGAAAAGGGTACACTAAAATTTTAAGATTTATTCCATTGGTTCAAAAATTCAATGATAAAGAACAAAAATTGTTTTTAGGAGAGCAAAGCTTTATTTTGTAATATTCTGTTTATTTTCAATGATATGATATATTTGTAGGTAGGTAATTAATATGTAATATTGGTACAGTGCGTCCACGGATTAAGTGTATATACGCTGTAAATGACAAAAATTTGTATATTATTAATATTTATTTATTTGTCTACGTTCATGCAAAAAACAAAACTTTATTGAACTATATTTAGTGGAAAAAGTGGTTCTTTATTGCACTAGTGCAATAAAATGTTTATTGCATTCATCTGTCATTCTACTACCGCGTTTTGTCATCATGACAAACATAAACGTTCAAATCGACGTCACATTTTTCTAGACTTAGTGTCATCTAAATAACATTTTTTGGTTTTTGCATGAACGTAGAAAAAATATTGTACGGAACTCGTACAAAAAGTGCTTATTGCACGCGACGTGAAATTGTCCAACGAGGCCGTTGCATAAATAACTATTATTAATATATTTAAAAATTAAATAACAAACATTTCTAAACAACTTTTCTTAATACATTTTTGATATATCTATCTGTCTTCATTCATTCTTCAAATAAAGACAGTTTAAGCATCACTAATTATTAGAATTTGGACTAAAACACCCTGTATATTAATTGATTTGATTAAATCTTTCGATGTCTTAGTTTGAGACTAAGCATGCACAATTCCCAGAATATGAAAACCCAACTAGAATTTTTTGTCATTTACACCACTCAATCCATGCACATTGTATAGGTACGTTTATTGGTAGGTATTTAATTTAGGCATTCATTGAATATCATTATGTAACAATGGTATTATAAGAAAAGAATTTGGATGTATTGGGTATTTCATACATTTCTTTTTTATATCAGAAAGGGAATTTATATGACAGTTCTGACATATTACTAACTATTTGTATGTTAAAATAATTCATAGAATTACAGGGGCTATTAACCCATTAGTGCATAAGGTTATAAAAGTTTGAAATTTTAGTTTTTTTTGCTATAGTACGTCAATTGGGAAATAGTTTAACACATTTTGTTTATACTTTTTTATTGTCAGTAAATATCAAAAAAAAATATATGACGTTCGTTATAACAAACATTATGCCTGGGGTAACAAAATATAAAAAATATTTTTATAAATTAAAACCAACTATACTTATAGTGTATGATACTCGAATATTGTCATATCTCACATCATAAATTGGTTTTGGTGTAATTTTTCCTTTTATAGATTTTTGTCCATATAATTTCAATAAACCACTTGACATTTCGTGACCTGGATGAACTTTTCGAAACAGCAACCAAGCATCAACAACTGATACATCAAATAGGTAAGAAAATATGGGCCACCACCATTTCCTTTGCCTCATTCTAGTTCTATACACTGCAACCATGCCATCTAATTTATCTACGCCTCCCATACCCTTATTATAATTGTCAAATATCTTGGGCTGGAATACTGATATTTTAGATTTGCTCTCTCTGCAGTAACGTGAGGTGGTTTTAACTTCAGATGATTCAAAATTCGATGCTGCAGTGACAACTTTGTTGTCTTTCCACTGAAACACTACTACATCTTCACTACTTGAAAATGTATAGGCACCACGTTTTTCTTTTGTTAATTTTTTTTGTTTTCTAAGTGGACAATTTCCCAATCTATTTTCTCTCATGGTACCTGTTGTACAGTAGCCTAACGTTGATAGATGACTTAAATTCCATAAAAATTTTATATCCACAGTTAGGAGGTATTTGGACTAATTCTAATAAAATTAGTACTACTCTACCCCCTAAACCAAATACTTCTGGTCTATTTTCATGTTTTTTATTTTTCCCGGTATATATATATATATCAAAACTGAGCATATATCCATTATTTGTACACAATGCCCAGTTTTTGAAGCCAAATCTTATAGGTTTTCCTTTGATAAATTGTTTCGCAAAATGCTTTCCATAATATGGTATCATGCTTTCGTCCACACTTATATGCTCATCTAAACCACCATAATTCCTAAAATTTTCATTTAGTTTGTCAATTAGAGGTTGTAGCTTGTACAACTTATTTTCACTGTCGATTTGGTTGTTGTCGTTCAAGTGTATATGTCTCAAAATAGTTTCAAATCGATTTAGTCTCATACTTTCTGATAATATTTTTGGTACATCATTTTCGTTTGACCAATACATTCTTTTGTTTGGGTATTTGCCATATCCAGAGAGTAGTAATCCTCCAAACACTACGAAAAGTTCATTTCTGGTCATTGCCAAATTATAATTTTTTTGCTGAGCATATAAATTGGTTTGGTTTTCTATATTTACTAGAACCTCTTCATTAAAAAACAATTGAAAAAATTCAAGTGGGCTATTTTTCTCATACACTTCATTGGGTGGATTCTTCTTGCTGCATTCTTGTAATATATCAAAACGAGGTTCTTGATCAGTCCAAGTTACCAATTTCCTTGTTTTTGATTCATTACTCATTGAGGACAAACTCAATGTTGCATTTGAATTTGCAAATAAAGTGGCAAGAGGTATTTCATCTTCTGAGTCATATTGAGCTTCAGTCGGTGTTTGATGGCCAGGTAAATATTTAGAAATAAATTCGCTCTCGACTCTCAGCATAGCAGGACCTAGATGATAAATTTCCCCAACATGGTCGTCATCAGATAGGTCACTATCAATGTCGGTATCTTGTCCATCTTTGGGCGGAGTAATATATATATTGCCACCTTCTACATCATCTTCTTCCAAAAAATCAATAAGTTCAGAAAGTGGCAATCTATAAAATAAAAATATTTGTGTGGCCATTGGAAAAAGTTGATGAGAGGCATAACGTTCGATAAAACAAACATGAAATATATATGCACATTCTTCAGTCAAAAATAAAATTAAAATGTGACTAAATACTAACAATAATCAGTGTAGTAATACTTGGAGTATGTTATTTTCTAGTGCTAATAATTTTTTTACAAAACATACAGTAAAAAAAATACAGAACTTACCCTCCGTGCCTTGTATTGTATAAACTGGGCTCCATCACTTTTTATAACGTCAAATTAAATTACTTAAATCAATTTAAAATACGTCTTAAATACTTAACTGACATATTTAAACTGCAAATAACATATTTATAGTAAGAATATATGGGTACTTCTCCGCAAATCCTACTTTTTCAATTATTCGTTTTTAAAAAAAAATATATTGCAACAGAAAATAAAAAAATATATATTTAATTTAATTTTCCAATGAAACACTCCGTTGAACTGAAGAACACGTTAAATATTAAGTTTTTTGTGAAATACAGGGAATTTTAGAAAAAATTTCATCCAGAGGAATGATGTTCTTTAACAGAGGAATGATATTTGGTTAATATTTTTAACAAAACGCTTATTAAAAGCAATAATATCGTAATATTAATTATCCATAAAAACCTAATAGTTATATTTAAATGCAAATATAGAAAAATATATGAAAAAATTATAAATACCCTTTATTATATAAAAAATCAGATTTATTAACTACTGTAGTCATTATTACATAGGTATTATTAACATTTAGAAATAGAAACTAACATTTTTCAAAAACATCTACTTCATCTTTGAACTTAAAATAGGTTTTATTGGCATCAACTAAGCGAATAGGTGAAGGTAAAATAGAAATTATTTGATCAAAGTTCACAAAAGCTACGTCGTTTAATTTAACTCTAAACGCTTGTGACTTTTGAAGCTTGCATACTTTTAAAAACATAACTTTAACTTCATCGTCGTCGACATCATTCAGTGTAATTCCAGCATAACGATATTGTACTTGTTCTGTTTTATATTCAACGAGAATATAAACTCCTCTAATATTCTTTGGTGTGAGTTCAAGGCCAGTTGACACAGAAGAACTTGGACCAGCTTCCTCATCGGAATAAACATCTTCATACTGGATTCTTTGCTTCGTTTTATCAGGAATATAATTAATCAGTGGTAAGCTATCTTCAGAATCACTAGCTGTAGTTGGCGACTCGTCTACGCCAAAACAATTATTATTGTCAGAGTAATCCAAAGTTCCGATTAAGTAATCTGGATTTGCAACATCAAAGCAACTTAGAGACAAAAAATGTAGTTTACCCTTGTCACAGTCTAATAATTTCACCTGGTGCACCTGCATTGTTCCGCTGAAAGCTTTTATGTTTTCTTTTTCGATAATATTGCTAATGTTTTTAATATCATTTTCGTCAATTGAAAAATAAGCTACGTTTGGTACATTTTTCTTAAGACTTTCTATAAGTATTTCATATGAGTCTATGTCTTTTCCTTCACCCACTAATCTGTCCGCAGTACGTTTCGTCACACCTCCGATGCCATCTGGGGCACCTTTTCCATGGCCTGACTCCCAGTAATTCCACGAACAATCTTTAAGTTTAGGATAGAAGTGGCGTAGTTTATTTCCTAAGAAATAAAACATTGTTTTGTTTCGATATTGTGTAGCAGGACTGTCGCTCACAAATATGAGGGTGTCTGCATTGTGGACTTCCGATGTATAAGACAGAATTGGCATCAGGTGAGCCCAAATAGCGGAAACATCATGCCGGAGGGATTTGGAAAGTGTGCAAAAGGACTTTGACATTACCTTATCTTCAGATTTGAAGTATACAATGACTGTATGTAGTGATATTTGCTTGCGTGAGCCCCCAAAGTGGAATGCTTGTGTCTCCTCAGCATATTTCAGTGCATAATTTTCGCTGAAATCCATGTGAATCATTACTTCGTTTTGCTTTAGCGCAGCTTTCTTCGAAGAAATTTGGATATGCTGGTGCAAAGATTTACCCTTGTGTTTTAGGAATGTCATAATTGATCCTTCAAATTCCTTAATAATTTCACTTAAGGACCTCCTATACTTTTGCTTTACAATTTTCACTACATATTTAGTTTTTCCCGTCTTCTTGTCAAAAAAAGAGTCTTTCACTCGGCCCCATTTCAAAAAATGTCCCGGTTTTGTAATGTCGCCTGGTATGTATGTAATTTTGTTTTCTTTACACCCTGAGCACTCACGTAACAAGCAATTTACATTTTTTTCTTGACAGCAGAAAACCTTAATGACTTCAAAACTACTACATTGTTTTAGAGCTTCAATTCTATGCAATGCCTGAATTAACAAAGCCATATTCATCCAACAAGTACATCCACATGTGTCACGAGCACTTGCTTTGCGGGAACGGATCCAGAACGGTCTATTTTTACACCAAAATGAGTAGCTGACAGGAATATCGGGATGGCAGGTTAAGAACTTTTTATGTAAATTTCTCATCGTATCGCACAGATATCTCTTTTGCTTTATTATTTTGTTTTTGGTGCAATAATCTTTCTTCCCTGGACACATTTTACTATGAAAATCATTTTCTAGAAATTTCCAAATTGCTTTTTTTTTCTCATATAAACCTCTATTTGGTTTCCTTGAATAATGTAAAATACTTTTGTCTGTGGTTTCCGAAATTTTGCTTCCCCGTAAAATGCTTCTAATTGGCTGTTTTACCCGGTACTTTTTCACTATTTGACCACTTAAAGCTTTTCTGAATATTTGCTTTTCTCTCATAGTTGATAAGTTTTTGTAGTTTGTTTTAAGCTGTTCGGAAAGTACTTCAGCAAAAAGCACTTTTTTGGCAATCACAGTTTCGTTTTTACACATAATTTGTTGCACTCTTTTATTCGGCGAGGCCGGTCCTCTATCTTGACTCTTCTTTTTCAACCTATAATACTTTTGTTTATATTTCTGAATCTTCCGCTTTAAATTCCTAATTTGTTCATTTTTTTGTTTACATTCTCGGCTTCTACGTTTTCTATTTCTTGCATATCTTTTATTTGCCGATATTCTTCGGCTACTATTCGGTATCACAGGTACAATTGCATGATCTTCCTCTTGATCGGGCTACTATTCGGTATCACAGGTACAATTGCATGATCTTCCTCTTGATCGGATATCGGTGGAGTATCCTCATGCAGTCGGCGTATAAGGTTTTCGTTTTGAACTCTTAATTCTTTCTTTCTATTTCGATATGCTTGGGAGCACTCTCTCCATTGTTTTCTTTTTTTCCTCTGGCTTCTCTCACTTAGGTCATTAATAGGCCTTATAACATTTTTTTCCTTTTTCTTTAAGTACTGAGTGATTTCTTTTTGTCTCAGCTGTTCTCTACCTATAGGATCTTCTTTCATGCGTTGATATCTTCTTCTTTCTGCTTCTCGTTTTTTTCTGAGTTTTTCTTCTCGACTCTGAGGCGTTGCCTGTCTTGTTTTAGCCATGTTTTTTTTCTAAAATAATAACCGAGGACTGTTTTGGCATTTTATTCAGGAAATAATCATTCCTCTGGAAAGCTCGTCATTCCTCTGACCTAGTTCGAACCAGAGGAATGACGATTTCATACTTAATCTATGTATTTACACGCGGGTTACATTTCATAACCCCACTTTCAACCTGTTTGAACTTATACTATTGTTATCTCACAGGAAAAATAAAAAAAGTTTTCTAGAAACAGTAAATAAGAAAAGCATCACTTACCAGAGTAATGATTGTTGTTGTGTGACATTTATTTATAGCACAAAGAGTTTATTTTGTATTTAAAGGTATACCATGAATAATCCTAAACTATGAGGTAAACACAACTAGCATATGGCGGCAACTACTTCCAACACAGAAAGCCCTAGTAGTGCCATCTGTGACAATTCTATCGAATTAAAAAACGTGAACCAGAGGAATGACGGACATTACCAGTTACAACAAAATTGTACATTTTTTTAAAAAAAGACGCATACATTTTTTATTTTGTATGTAATTCAAGTATAGTTCTTGAGTTGCTTTTTAAAAAATAAATGTGTCTGATAAAATTATCTATTAAAGATGTTTGGTTTTTAAACATCAAATAGAGCAAACACATGTAGTAACCGCCAGAGGATATGACTTTCCTGTATTAAAAAAGCCTAAAAAAGTAATTCATGATTTTTTAATGTAATTGATATAAATTTAGTGACTCAGAATCATTACTGTCGATCTGTATACATACGATTTTTTACATATATATATATTTTTGAGTATTTACACATCGATGACATTAAATTGTGGTATTTGCGGAGAAGCACCCATATATATATATATATATATATATATATATATATATATATATATATATATATATGTCCGAGGGGTTTGATGATGGGCAACCCCACACACTATAACTTGTTGTTTATTACTTTCTATTTTTTAATCTATTGATTTTTATTAGCAAGCTTTCTTAACGTTTATAATACTTTCAACTATGTTTTTATTAATACATATTCTATACATTACTGAAATTGTAAATTGTATCACACGACATAGACATACATAAAGCAAGAAAACTTAATTCTATATTCTTTGTAACTGCCAAGGTACCTGACCTTCATCACTTATAAAGTAATTTGCAAATTTGTCGCGTATATCATTAATTGTTCTACCACCCCTTGTTGCATCAGGAACCATATCAATCAGCCCTTCTACAGTTAATGTATGCTCAAAATTATATCCATCACGTTCCCTAACGAAATTATGAAGTACACAACAACTTTTCACAATTTGTTCAGCAAGATCAATTGAAACATTTAATGGTCGGTGAAAAATTCGCTACTTATTGGCGAGAATTCCAAAAGAATATTCAGTATATCTACTTGCTCTTGATAGGCGATAGTTGAACACTCGTTTTTTTTACTGTTAAAAATTTTCCTCCAAAAGGGTGCATTAAAAATGTTGAAATTCCAAAACCTTCGTCTCCAATTAGTACAAATGGATTTGTAATATAGGACCCTTTTAGTAGTCTGCTTCCATGAATGTTCATTTTATTGTTACTAAGTTTCTTAAAAAGTGTTAAATGTTTGAAAATTGTCGAGATGATTTTCCATAAGCTCATATGTCAACATATAAAAATTTATAGTTAGAATCGCATACTGCTAACAAGACCAATGAGAAAAAATGTTTATAATTACAATATAGGGAGCCGCTGTCAGTTGGCTTAATTATTCTTATATGCTTGCCGTCGATAGCGCCGAGGCAATTAGGAAAATTTGCACGTTTTTCAAACAAATCAGCTACTTCCAACCAATCATGTTTAGAAAGTGTAGGCATGCAGATACTCTTCATAATGCGCCAGATAGCTGAACAAAATTCACGTATGATGTCACTTATTGTACTAACACCAATCTGAAACTGGAAATGTAAATCAATCATTGAACAACCGCAGTAAATACTCATTCACAATTTTTTTAACGCTTCGATTCCAAAGAAAATGGAAGAGTCTTCGAGACAGTTACATGAGAGAATTGGCAAAAATGAAGAAGGACAAATCTGGGAGTAGTGCTTCTGGCCGCAAACGGTATATTTATTTTAACCAGCTAAGCTTTCTAGAGACCTCAAAAAGGAAACAACTTCCAGCATAATAGAAGAACCAGTGGAAAGTCAAGAAAATGGTACACAAGCTGACAACGAAGGAAGAGCCAGAGCGCCTTACTTCAGTGACGCACCTGGAACGGAACAGATTTTCTTCAGGTGTAAAGGAATCAGAAGACAACTTATTTATCGGCCTGGCGAACAAGCTTATGACAGATAAGGCAGAAGCGTGTGTTGAAAGAGACGAAGATACTTTGTTTATGTTATCTTTAGTAGGCGCATAAAAAAAATTCCGGATGATTTCAAATTAGATGTAAAATCGGAGATAATAAACGTATTTAGAAAGTTTAAAAACACTCAACGCCATACTCGGTCGACTCCACAGGTTCCTCATTATCAGCAACAACATAATATACAGCCTCAACCATCCACCTCTACTACAGCATACCCTAGGACTCACCTCAAAAACCCACTCTCAATGTGAAAAGAGGATATTTACTTTTATATTCCTCGTTGACAGTCAATTGACAGCTGTCAACGGTCAGTTTGTCCAATCTGACATGAGGGTTGAATCCAGTGACCTCAAAAACATTACCCTATATATTAGAATAATTAAAATATACTTTTGACATCTGTAACTAGTATTGAAAATGAATAGTTTTGCAACGGGTCAGGGGAGCTTTGGCAGTCCGTAGCTGCCAAAATATTCATTTTGGCACTTTGTGCCCATGGAGACTTTTGTTCAGGATGACAAAATCTACAATATATCAAAAATTGAGACAATTTGACACAAACCCAATTTCCATAAGATTATTGCAGGGTCCTTTGTTATCGCCGATATATTTTGTATTTATGCTAATTAAAATGTATTTAAAGGTACTTAAGGAAAAGATTCGAGTATTTAATGTATTTATTTGTATTTGCTAATGTTTATTTCTATTTACCATATTTATATGTATTTATAAATATTTATCGGTGTATTCAAATATAATTAAATCTAATTACTAATTATTTTGCTTACGTAGAAGCATATTTTATTATTGAAACATTTGGTCTTGCATTGTTAAAGCCGAGGTTAACACTGAATGTACTTACATCCCAGATAACAAAAATAGTTGGATAAGCACTTAACAAGCACACTCTTTCAGACAATTGATGTGTCGGAGAAGTACTTCCAATTATTGCTAAAAAAAGCGCACCGGTCAGCTGGCCAGATGCCGACCATCAGATGCTTATACTGCGATTATAAGTATTTTAGTACTGCTTAATAAACACTTCATTTATTTAACAAGCAAGTGTCAAATTAATGCTTATAAAGTATTCATATAAGATGAAGGGAGAGTACTTTATTTTAATCTATGGATTAATCTTTTCAAGTAGGGCACAAGCACCTGTAAAACAATTGAATTTTAATTTTTCATATTTTACATAATCCCTTCAATTCTCCTTCCATAACTACTTCTTAATCTTGTAAATTCGAGTCTAAATTAGGAGAAAATATGACTAAATAGCAGGGTACCTACTATTTACATATTAAACATTGATATTAAAAATATTCGATATGTTCCGTTTATAATATACTTTGGAAACAGCAAATTACAAGACTATAGTAATTTTATTTAAATTTAATATCTACAGGGTTCATGACATTCATTTTCAATAAAAAAAATGATGTCCTTCAAAACAAATAACGGCTTTATAGATATTACAGAAAAATAGGGGAAAACATTACAGAAAACTTGTTTTTGAATTTTTTTTACATTGTTTTCAATTTAAAAGATACAAATTTTAATCATGTAACGAAAATTAATGGAAAATATTAAATTTTACCATTCCACATGAAAATTTATTAAAAGTACTAAAATAAAGGTTGACTTTAAAATATAAATAAAATTGATTTTATAAATTCAGTTTATATATTATTTTGAAAAAAATTGCTATTCTGTTGACTCGTATAACCTGTAACTTCAATTATAATTAATATTCACATCAGTATACTCTTACTTTGGAAGAGATTGATTCTTCGCAATTTATTGATTATTGAATTTTAATTAAACACATAATTCTGCTAAACTGCAATTCTCAAAATAAAGAACTAAGTAACATTTTTAAATAAATATATTTTATTAAAATAAAAATATAATATAAAAACAAAATAAAAATTAGGTTTCCCAAGTTATCGAACAAAAAAAAAACATCTTTTTATTTGTCCGTTTTATTTTACTTTTCTTGTCCCTTGTCCACCCTCCCTATCACTTGCATTTCTTAGCCACAGTTTAATAATATCTTCAACGTGTTGTTGCCTAGCTCCTTTTGAAAATGGGTTTTTTCTAACTGCAATTAAAAGTTAATAACTTATAAAAATGTTTAAATACAAAAATATAAGTAATATACAAGGTGGACAAATTTGGATATTTTTAGAGGCTCTTGTTAACTATACGAGGTAAAATGAGATAGATATAGATCTATATTTTCAAAACAATATTATACATGATAATTATCTTTTTCGGTTTTTGAGATATTGCATCTTTTTTATTAAAACGCAACATTACCATAGTAAGTTGATGACTTACTACAAGTCATGAAGCATGCATCGTTTTGAAGAATATGACTTTTTTAATAAAAATACTGCTACGTCCTCCCACTCTTGGGTATATACTCGCGACAAGAATTCAGACGACTTACGTCATAGGAACAAATGAATAATTCATTACATTTTCATCAAAATATTTAAGAAACTGCAACTGATATTAATAAAACTATATACTACATTAAAAGTTTACATTATATATTGCCCTAAATTGCAAAAAAATATTGTTTTTAAAGCCACCAAATATCGAAAATTACGTTGACAATAAAAACAAATGTGTAACGTCAGCCGTGACGTAAGACGTCTGAATTCTTGACTCGAGTATAGTAGCATACTAAAAAAACAAGACTGCAAGTTATATTGGCCTTATTGATAGAGGGTGCAAGGTTGCAGAGAGTTCAGCAGCTCAGGGAGATTGGGCGTAGAGGTGCAGTCTCTATCTCTGCGGTGCACCAAGGCTATGTTATGAACTACAAGATATTATAGAAAAAAAAGGTATACTAAACAAACTACTTTAATGATACGTAATAATCAAATAACAATGGTTATAACGAAACATGAAATAGCCAGGAATAGCAGATTGGTCAAATCTATGGCCGCAATAGGTCAAAATACCCCGGGAGGGACGGTCTTAAACATATACGCGGTGTCCTAGACAGATATATGGTAAATATGCAAAATTATGTCCCTTTTAGTATATATACTGTCAGGTTTACAGTTGTAAATAAGTGAATAAACAGGACTTTACGGGAAATTAATAGTTCAATAATTTAATTAGTTAATGTACTCATAAAAAAAAATGAATAAGACCTGGTGACCGATGTTTGTAGGTTATGAGCGGGCAAAGCCTCTCTGCCTGGTGCGGTTGTCCTGGTACCTTCGCCGTGTTCCGTCGCCTGCACGTTCGCCTCTGCGCCTGGGACTCGGATTGTACTGCAGTACTTATTGGGGGCTCTTTATTTCCACGGTATATTTTGCAATTACCAGCAATTAAGGGCAGCAACACGGGGAGTAAGGAAAAGGCCTAGAAATGAACGTAGTTGAGGGAAATAAACGTTATTGCAAGTGAATGAATCCACCTCATAAAAGTTACATAAATGGCTTTACTGAATTAATGAAAAATAATATATTTAGATACCTTGGATATTGGGCGGCCTTTCTTGCAATTCATATATGTTGCACAGTACGATTGCAAATCCAGATTGACACTGCTATCTATCAGCTATAGATACACTAATCAGTAAAATGCAACACACTTTTAATTATAATTTACATAAATCCACAAAATGCGTGAATGACTATCTTTCAAGACAGAATTCCTTGTATCGTCAATTTTATTTCGGTGCGAAAAACTGAACTTTTTTTTGCCTATACGCGCCGCGATAAAAGTGTATGTACTGAATTTAAAGGTACTTAATTATTTATTATAAAAAAAATGTTAAGCCATTTATTTATCTTTTATTATGTTTAATTTCAACCTCGAACAGTTCATTTCTAGTTCGTGCAAAAATGTTTTAAATATTGCCACCACAATATTACAATCGGCTCTATACCGGGTGACAAAATAAACCCGTAACAATATAATTTTTAACAAATTGACAATTATTTTTTTAAACTTGAAGTTGAATAATAAACCTGTCATATCTAAAAAAACATAAAAGATAAGTATCATGTACAAATATATTTTTGAAAAGCTCTTTTGATGGCCTTTCCAACTGAACTGAACTTTTAAATATACAAAATAATATTTAAAAGTTCGTATAACTTTTATTCTTTAACTTTTTTCGTATCTTGAATAATAAAGGAGAAAAATGAGGGGGGGGGGCAATTTTCGCGTGACCGCCCTGTACATGAATATATTTTAAACACTTACCAAGGATTAAATCTATTACATTTTTAAGTACACTAAAGTTATTTTTATTATTTCGCCCAGTCCAATTGTAACTTATGGCAAGATTATTTGAAACCATCCTGTGTAGGATTCTTCTTATTGTGTCAATTGTATCTTTTCCCCCAACAGTTTGAAGCGTCACACACAAAAAAATTAAAACAGTTTCATATTCTTAAAAATATTAATAATAGGTACACTGAAAAACAAATCAAGTTTTAATAAAACCTACAAAATAATTAAGACGATAAAGGAGTAACAGTAAACTGCCATGCCAGTAGGTGTTCGACTTCAGGCCTTGTCAGTCGAAACTGGGGACACTGTAATGCATTTTAAATAGGGGATATACATCCCCGGCCTACAAGGCCAGACCTGCTGTAAACAATTCGGCCTCAGAAGTATTAGGGTGGAGTGAAACTACTTAGTGAGGGGACCATACTTCATCTTGAGCATTGACGAATTTTAGTCATTTAGAGATGCTATATACCATTCCATACTATAGTGTAATATTAGCACTAGGTCAGTGACAGTACATATATTTTTTTAAATTAGCAAATATATAAATACAGTAGGCGCTAGGTAATCCGGCACCCATATTTTTTCGCCGATACCGGATTTTCAGAACTGCTGGATTATCGGATTTGTATGGGAAGTAAAAGCTTTATACATAAAATGTAAAATAAATTCTACATATCATAGATCCACAGTAAAAGACTATTTTAATATGGTTAGGTGAATTTATTATAAAAATAAAATTATGTATGTATGTATGTACATACATACGTACTTAACATAAATACAAATATGTACATATGTACATAATTACATATGTTCATCATTTGTGACGTTTTCAGTTGCGGAAGAGGAAGATGACGCTTTGACCAAATATTTGTCAATTTTCGTTTGCTTCTTGCCATAGTAAATTTTTTAATTATCATTTCTCTTAACTTTCTCAAATTTCAGTAAAATGTCGTTAATAGCGTTATTTTCCTCTGCCCAGCGGATACTGACATCTATTGATTTCAGGGCATCTTCAGCCTTCACTGAGGTGTTCGTGGGACCAAGCAAGGTCATTTCCAAATCATCTTGTTCAGAGCTAGAAACAGCATTTATTATTTCTTCATCGGTCATTACAGGGTGAGAATCCGAGTTTTCCGCAAACCATTCCTCAATATCTTGTTCAGTCAACTCTGTCTGATTATTTTAGAACAACATCTGCTTTAGTTCTGCAAGAGGTAATCCATCTTCTGAATCTCACTCTTCTTCAGGATTTTGGTTTAGTGAAGGCCATAATTTTTCCACGACGATTGAATCGCTTTTTGAGGGACCATGTTCCACGCTTCAGTTACGTTAAAGACCTCATCTTTAAGGTTTATGTCCTTCAGTGTTTTAGTGACATCATCATCCCGGATAATAGCATTCCACAAGAGTTTCTTCTTGTAGTTACATTTTATCATCTGAATTGCATTCTGGTCCATAGGTTGAAGTAACGGTGTGCAATTAGGTGGCATAAAAAGTGTTTGAATCTTACCATCCCTAGATGATAACTCATCATCAAAGCTTATTTAAAGTATAAACGTTCTAAATCGGAGTCAGCTTGGGCGGAATACAAGGTCCTTAGAAATTTTGTTAACAGATCTGTGACATCTGAAAAAAAGGCTTTCTTAAACTTTAAATACAAAACTGACCCTAAAAACTTTTGGAAACTTCTCAAAACTCTAAATATTAATTCAAAACCTACATATAATTCCTTTAATGTGGGAAATTCTGATGATTTTCTTACCTTTTTTGCTACTCCTTTATCTCACTCATCACAGAATATCAGTACTCTCATCTCAGACAATTATGTAAATAAGTCTTATTATAATTCTGATAACAAGTTCATATTTACTGTTACCCCCGATAAAATTGATAGAATTATTAGTAAACTTAAATCTTCTGCTAAAGGCTGTGATGGAATCGACCTAAAAATGGTATCACTTGTTACTCCATATTTAAGCAATCATATTGCTTTTCTTATAAACAAATGCCTTTCAGATGGAGTTTTTCCTTCTGCATGGAAAGATGCAAACATTATACCTATTGCGAAAATTAATAATCCCACATCTACATCTAACTTTCGACCAATTAGTATCCTTCCAACACTGTCAAAAATCTTAGAAAAAGTTGTTTCTGAACAGGTTAGTAATTATTGTAATAATACCAATATCCTTCCTGCTCTACTAAAAGTCACTGATGATCTAATTAGAGACATTGATTTGAATAAATGTGCCTGTCTTGTTCTTCTGGATTTTAGTAAAGCATTTGACACTCTAGATCATGGCACACTTTGTACTAAATTAAAATACTTCGGTTTCAGCGACATTGCTGTCTCATTTTTTAAAAATTATCTATCAGGTAGACGCCAAAGGGTTATTTTGAATGCAGATATTTCTCGATTTAATAATATTTTCACTGGTGTTCCCCAAGGTAGTGTCCTAGGGCATCTTCTCTTTTCTATTTATACTGCTGACTTTTGTACTTTAATTAATTAATTAATTTTTGGAAATAAGAAAAATACCATTATAAGTGACCCAGATTTTACTATCAATTTAAATGGCCATCCCCTTGTTCCTTCTGATAACTGCAAAAATCTTGGCTTATGGGTAGACAATTCTCTTCGATTTGCTAAACATGTTAACTATCTTACTCAGAAATCTTTTGGTAAGTTGAAAGTTCTTTACATGCATAAAGATCTTCTTAGCACTGATATTAAATTAAAAATATGTGACTCGTTAATATTATCCACTTTGGCATACTGCATGGTTGTGTATTGGCCTGCATTAGTGCACAGGGATAAAGAGTGTCTCCAAAAGATTCAAAATGCTTGTATCAGGTTCAGTTATAATTTTCGTAAGTTTCATCATATTTCTACTTATTTTAAACATTCGAATTGGTTGAATCTTAATACCAGATTTCAGATTCAGTTATCTTGCTTGACATTTAAGATATTGTTCAATCATAAACCTGAATATCTAACCTCAAATTTTATTACAAATTTTAATGTTCATCAATTACCCACTCGTAATCGTTACAAGTTTTGTGTTCCAAGGCATAGAACTGCTCTGTTTCAGCGGTCATTTACTTATAACGCTATAAAAAATTATAATTCCTTGCCTAATGATGTCAGGTCCCTTAAGTCTGTTCACAGTTTTAAAACAGTCTTAAAAAAAATGTTCATTTAAATTACTGTAATTGGTTTGTTATATGTTATTTTTAATTGTTCAATAGCGTACGTTCTGTTATGTTATGTTTTCTTAATTTTCTGGATGGTTATATGGAAGAGCACCGTATGGTGAATATCGCCATCCTTTGAATTATTTTCTTTTGTATTAATTTTTTTTTCACGCATTAATAAAGGCATTATTATTATTATTATTATTATTATTATTATTATTATTATTATTATTATTATTTTCAATGAACATTTATGAACAACTTTTCTGAAAAAATATACTGTTCACCTCAGAGAAAATTGTTTCAATGTCTAATGTTACATAAAAATTAAGTAAATACCTATATTAATTGCTTCCATTTATTGAAAAAATTTAAACATTTTTCTTAAAGAGTAAAACAGAAATAAGTCGAAATGTTGCCAGTATGTAGAAAACTGTTTTTCTTCTTTTATTATCGACCTGTTTAATTTGTAAAAGTATATACCACAATTATAATTTTCATACATTCTAAATAATAATTATGAGATAGGGAGCACAATTTTCTTATTCAATTTCAATATCCTGAAAAAAATATTAAATTGGTTGAAATTTAAAAAAGTTAATAGAAGCTTAGAAAATAAAAATATACTATAGTCAAATAAATAAAATACTTGGTAAAGTATAATTCCCTTTACTATAGAAAATAAATAAATGTACAATTCGTCGAAATAATGAAACAAAGTTATTTATTTCTATGCAGTCTTCGCTGTTGCTAGACGATCAGAGAACTGGATTTGACTGTGCTCTCAGCCGTTGAGTATTTACTACCAAACGGGGCCATCACTGTCTTGGTCGTCGGTATAGCGATATAGTCCTCATTTGTGAAAAAACTATACACGATTGATCCATCTTCGATTCACCTCATTCTGGATATTCTCGAGGGCATTAATTATGGCTTTCAAATCCAGATCAGTTAGTTGTTGATCGTAAATGCCCTTTTTACTTTTAGTCGGTAAGTCTATCTGTATACTGTAGGTCTGATATACATCAGGATGATCTTTATATATAGGTCTACACAAAAAGTTAGCAACATGATTCGTTTTGCCAGGAGCATAACGTACATGGAGATTATAAGACTGTAGCTGCAATGCTCAACGGGCTAATCTCCCCATCGGTGTTTTTAAGGTAAGTAACCATTTCAAAGGCTGGTGGTCGGTTATGAGAATAACTTAAGAGTCTTCAATGTATCCTCTAAACTTAGAAATGACCCATACAATGGCCAAAGCTTCGCGCTCTGTAGTGCTACAGTTTTCTTAGCTTGCGTTAATACCCGTCTGGCGTACTCGATTGGATGTTCTTTTTCATCCTGCTCCTGGACTAATACGCCTCCAATTGGATAGGCACTGGCATCAGTTTTAATTATGAAAGGCTGCGAATCGTCTGCATGCTTAAGAATGGGACTTGTCGTGAGACATATCTTTAATTCTTCAAACGCATTTTGTTCAGCATCTCCCCAATGCCAAATGGATTTTTTTTAGTCAGTTCGGTTAAAGAGCGTGCTAGAGCAGCAAAATTGAGTATAAACCATTAGCTGGATTCAAGACTATACCATCTGGAGTAATTCGATGTCCTAGATATTTTATCTCAGAGCAGTTAAATTCACACTTTCTTCGATTAGCTCTCAAGTGGTAATTACGAAGTTGATTGAAAACTGCTTGTAAATCCTGAAGATATTCAAATGTGGGAGATCTAACTAATAAATCATCCAAGTAGACTAATATTTCAACATTACACAGTGATACTTTAAATCTGTCCATCAAACATAATTTAAGTTTACCATTAATTCTATTAAACCATTTATATAATAAACATAAAAAATTAGAATATTCATCTTTATGTTGATAAAGTAATAATTCTTTTAATTTTAAAATACTAGTTTCTATATTTAAATAATAATCAAAAATATTACCAGAGACGGAACCAAAAATACTATTTTCAGAAAACATTAAAGTAAAATCTTCTATTGTACTATGTAATATTTTACGTTGAAAAATATCTACACTTTTATTTAATATAGCATCATCTCGAGTAATATGTTTTAATTTATTATTATTCATCCATTGCTTACTATTTAATGCGTTTAATAAGGGTGATGGCGTGTATTTTTCAAAGAATTCCAAAATGGTCTGGATTTTTGCGTTTTCTGATATGTGGGATGGCCCACAATATCGTTTTCTAGGTCTTTCATTAGAGCTTTCATCGCCGTCGATCTGGTCGGACTTCCCGGAAGGACAAATTCCATTTCCTTCGCGCGGGCTTTCCACCATTGTGTCTTGTCCAGATTCTGAATTTCTTTCATCGGATACATACGCATCATGCAAAGGTATTGGGATGGTGGCGCCTCCGATGACAACACGGACGTACCGTCTGGGCTGTACAAAGAAATAGTCTATTTTAAATAAGTATTAAAATTCGTCACATTTATTAACTTACTTGTAAGATTTTCGAAGTAGCTGGTTGTACAATGAACCAAATTTTGAAAATTCTTCTTTAGAAACTTTAAAAATGTTATTTGCAGGTGATAAATGTCCAGCAAATATAAAATATAAAGATCATCAAATTATTAATAAAACACCAGTAATAATTACAACAAACAAAGATTGTTTTCCAAAAAATCCTGAATTTAATTGTAGAATTTTAAGATTTTATTGGAATAGTTATAATTTAGAAAATAATCATAAAAAAATTCATCCTTTAGCTTTATTTGAATTGTTTAAAGAAGAGAAACTATTATATATTAATGATGTATAAATAAAATAACATGTAATACTTATAATTTTTATTAATAAATATATATTTCTTATACAATTATTTTAATTCATTTTCCATTTTCCCAGATTTACTTTTTAATAAATGTTCTTCACATAATCTAGGATTATGAGTTTTTTTACAATTGTTTAACCATATTTTATCACTTGTAGACCATCTATGAATAACTTTTTTAGTTGATTTTTCTACTGGTTTTGGTATATTTGCTTTTACAATTGGTGATGTAACAGATGGTGTAGATGTAGTAGAAGAAACATTTTTAAGTTGTACTTTAGGAGGGGTTACAATTTTTTTCTTTGTAACCCCTTCATTTAGTTTTTTTTAGTTTGTGTAGGAGCAGGAGGTACTTGATTTGCTAAGAAACCAAAATGAGTATATCCACTTAATACTGTCCATAAACTCCAAAAGGTGTTATGAATCCTCTTTTTTCTTTTCTCGTTCCTCTACTGGGATTTGCTAATAACCAGACTGTAAATCCAGTGAAGACATATATGGCAAACCTATAGCAGCATGCAGGGGATCATCAATGCAGGGCAGAGGGTAACGATCGGGTACCGTGATAGCATTGAGCCGTCTGTATTGATATTGCATTTATATTCAGTTTCCTTTTTTACTCTGTCTGAAACTGTGATACATCGAACTGTTCTTCACAAATGGAATGCTTATTTCTAAGAACTCGTTATGGTACAGTTTTAAATTCCTCCATCTTAATAAGTGATCGCCATTGAAATCTAACGTGTTCATTCACAACACAAACACAGGATATGGACAAGGACAACTGTGCCGGTACAGCAGTCACTACTAAATTTTTAACTTTTGTCATACAGTGACATCTTACACTGCGTCTAGTAAATTCAAAATCAGGTTTAAATTATTTTACCTATAGATGTCCATATTATTGACATTTTAAAACCACTAGAAACCGCTAAATCAGGGGCGGGTCGGCACCAGCTACTAAATATTTCATATATTTGGCGGACAAATTTTTACGTGGCTAATTAAAAAAAACAGGAATTTCAGATTTAAACAGTTTATTGGTTCAAAAATACAAACAGTTTTTTATTGCGTAGCTATTAAAATATAACTACCTACCTAATTTTCAAATTCAAATATGGCAAGGTCTAGTTCTAAATCTTCATCATCAGTACAAGAATAAGTTTCATTGCTTTTAATTTTCATTGAGAATTATATTATAAAATCTTTGCAACAAATATTGGTTTTACGCAATGTGTTTCGAATAGCAAATATGGAATTTAACATTAATAGCTTCATTCGATTGCGCAATTTATTTTTGATTACATTCATTTAGCTAAATTGTCTTTCAATTTCAGCGTTGGAATAGGGTAAACTTAAAATTCCTAGTGCGACATAAGATAGCTCACTAAATATCGCAGTGCCTTCCGAATCTTTGTATTCCATTACTTCTAATCAAAATTGGTGTGACAAATAGTCAACCGCATCTCCAGTGAGATAAAAAGTTAAAAAGGAATATGGCAAATTATAGTTAATGATGTAAGAAAGTACTCTGCAGTCGGACGCCTTGACCAGTGTTGAATTATACCTACAATATTATACCTATATATTTTTTATTAGCTTAAATTTAAATGTTTTACTTTTATTGTAAGCTAATCTATATCAATTTTCCTGCAATTACTATCTACTACAGAAGTTGCCACAAAAATGTATTATATTAAGAAATGTAAATTATTTGATTAATTGTGTGTTTATAAATGGTTTTACATCGACTTGTATTTACTTTTCAGTCCCCAATATTTGCATTGGCATTTTCGATATGAGCATCATCATTAAATCAGTAATCTCCAACTTCATCATTGAGTCTGTACTGTAAGTTATTGGCTTTGTTTTCAATATTGACAACATTGTATATAGAACACACCACTTATCGTATGTACATTTTATTAGCATTACAACTTACAGGCAGTAGACATACTCAATGATGAAGTTGAGGATTACAAATTTAATGATGATGATCCATGTCGAAGATGCCAATACAAATATTAGAAATAGAATCGCAAACATTTAACAAAAGGTTGTACATTGAGTTTGGTACTACTGGTACTAATACCGCCTGTAAGAGAGGTATGTTTGAAGTTAATGAACACTGGCAGATGGTATTAAATTGCTGATGCCTTAAACATAAGTTTATCGGCTGTCAGTAGCATATGGCCAGAAATCTAGGCCAGAGAAGAGTTAAGTGCAATCTAATACCACTGAACCAAAAAAAAACAACCAGTAGCTGACGTTGATGACTTTCACCAAGCTGCGATCAGAAAATACTATTCACATTAATTTTCTTTTCTTTATTTCCACGTTCAACAGTAGTGATTGTCTTTCCAATTCTTGTTTTTCTCTTTGCTATTTTATATTATTTTCTAGCTGCTCTAGACTTCCAAGTCTACTATTGCCAGTCGCTTTTATAATAGTTTCTCATATTTTTCTGAAATGACTGAAGAGGTCAATGATGTTACAGTACTTGTTGGACGCCTTCTGTTTGTATTTGAGTTGGTCTGAAATTAACATAATTTTTAGTAGCTACAATACACAAGATGTTCCACCAAGAAATTCATCAATGGAAACTGATTAAAATAATGTTTTGAAATTTTGATGGTGTGTTACTGATTATGGAGCCTACTAATCTAAAATATTTTTAAATTTATACTGGACATGAGCACTAACTTTCGTATTTTAAATGGAATTCTATATTATTGCATATATAATTATTGTAAACTAGGATATAACGAAAATCTGAACGAAAGTAAGTACTCACAAGTGTTTTTTTAAGGGAATTGCTTATTGGTGTTGTTTGCTTTTATCCAATTTTTATTACAACGCTAAAATTTATTAAAAACAGAAATATAAGTTGTAATAAAATTAACAAAAAATGTTAACTGTTCTGATTCAAAATTTAACGAAGTTAATTCTGATATATCTCTACATTCTTCAGAAGCCTGCAAACAGAAAGTTAAATTAATAAAAGTATTATTTGAAATATGTATGTAAAGATACATTATCCTCAACGATACATATATTCTCTCCGTCACAGTCGTGTAAGTTGTCCAATCCATATACAGTTTTTGAATTCTTTATTGATAACGCCATGTCTTCGTTAAACGAATCGATAGTTTTCGCAAGACCACCACTTAAAATGTGTTATTTTTATATTTACATTCTTACAAAACAGTTATATTGCATAACCTGTTAATAATATTTTTTTCATTTCGTTTGCCACGTCTTTTCTTATTTACTTTTCCTATTATTATAAAAAAAAATTAATGATTCCACTGTTCTATGCCTTCGCTCGACACAAGATGCGTTGAATTACCTTTCAATTTGCTTCCAAGCATCTGTCTGTTCTTCGTTTGTCACAGAATCTGTTATTTTGTTTTCTATAATATGCTTATACTGAACGGCACTTATTATTCTATAAATATTCATGGTCAATTAAGTTTCACATTGCATTTACATTCTCATACATACCGTATCCTCCATGACTTATCTGCCACAAACCCCAGAAACTATAACGATGAAGATATAAAAGATGATTTGGCCACGAATACTAACTACAGAGAAAATAAGATAAATTATTATTGTCTCTATTAATGTGTCTCTTGATATATGGCATATGACAACAAAAATGAACACCATAGACATGACATCACACCGAAATGTAACCTTATTTTCATAAGTCCATGTAACACACTGAAGAAAAACAGAACTAAAATATCTAACATAAAGTACCGGAAGTTACTAGATGTATGCGCTGTTGAGAATAAAAATACGTAGAGGAAGTTTACCTAAAATGGGATACTTAAGATTTCGACCTGGTTTAAAAAAAAGTTAAAGTACAAAATCACGGACAACCCTCATGATGGATAAACCAAACATAGAACAACAACACATTTTTTTCTTGTGTGAGTGAAATTTCCCATTTTAGGAGCATGTATATCTAAAACGGGATCAGTAGTGTTTCTAAAATGGGATTATATTTCTAAGCATAGATCACAAATGAAATAACTGGCTTCGTTTCTGATACACTGCAAGCTTCGTGGACTCATATCTGGCAGGAAGTGCATCGAATCCACTGGTCACCAGTTTTGCTGCTTCTTCTTGCAGTCTTCTTTTCGGCCGAACTATTTTTCTGTAGCTTGGAGATTTTCTTTACTAATTTTTCGTTCGATAATCTCTTTCCTTTCAAAGATGGAAATTTACTCGCCTCCATACTGGCATTCAATTCATCCTTATTAAGGTGCGCTCGTTACGATGGCAGCTTTACCTCTTTTTGCAGTTTCGCAGGCCTTCTTAATGCTGCTTTTGGATATGGTTGAATCATTTCTGGTGAAACATAATCTTGAAGAATATTGGCCAAAGGTTTATCATCATCACTGGAGAAACTGTCATCTGACTCAAGAAGAGGAGTTGATTTTGATTGTGGCAGTGTGTGTCGAATATGAAGTTGATGGAGGTAGTGTTTGGTGCCCGATTGAAAATGGTGGTTTTCCTTCTGGTGAGCCCTTTTCCATTGATGTCGATTCATTTTCTGGATGATCAGTGAGATCAGCAACTATAACTTATCATTAGTGAAAACATGGCGATTAATGAGAAATAAGCCAGTTTTCTCAAAACCATGAATGACGTTATTGGGTGTTGCAGCCCTTAAGAAGGGTTTTCCAAATAATCTACCTATTTGGTAAATTGTGATGACTCTACCTGGATTGTTCCTTAGAAACGTTTTTGCTCAAGAATAAGTTCATCCACTGTATTTTTCAGTTACCTAATATATGGTTATGTCAAACTTGTCTGTCACTGCTTGAAAGCTTGCTATCTGGTGTCCCAAAAGCCATAAATAAATAACTACCAGTTAATTTCAGCTAAGAAATTAAAAAAAACTGGCTGTAACGCAGATATTTTAACAAGCTCCTGCCTAGGATTGCTTTGAGCAATTATATGACGTAGGTGATGTGGGGGCACACAGACAAGGAAGCTGTGTGTGTCTAATATATGACGAGACATAAACATCTTGAAAACAAACAAACCTACAACAAATATACTATTGGAACAATCCTACTGACTAGTATATTAATCTATTAGTATTACCAAAAAAAATCTCTTGCAATCAGATTCATTATTAATATTAATAATAAAGGGACAGATGTCTTCCCTGTCAAATCCGACTTCCATATTCAAATGCTTTTTTATTTCATTAGGTATTTATCATTTCTACAGTTTTAGACCAAATTTTTGGTGTAATGGTATCTAATGCTTCTTTCCACATATTTATTACATTCTGTACACCATAACCGTCTTCCAATATTTTTATTATAATAATTTTTTGCTATGCCTCAAATATTTTCAATTGGATTGAATATGCAATGGTACGGTGGAAGTCTAAGAACTTCATGGCCATATGGCTGTACTAATTTATCCACTTCATACACCTTAGATGAGTTGTTTATAAAAAAAATATGAAAAAACACTCAAGTTTTTGATACTCACATATACGTATACACACAGCCATACATGCACACACATATTTTTAATGTATGTACATGTTGTTTTTGTAACCAGTCTTTAACATTTGTCTTTGTCCAACTGGCATTAGGAATTTTATCTTCCAAACTGCTGTGATAATTGGCATTATCCATAACAATCAGCGAAGGTTTTTCTAAATTTTTCAATAGTTGGTTTTCAAACCATTTCAAGAAATTTTCCTTATTCATTTCATCATGATAATCAAGATTTTTTGTTGAAGATGAAAATACTATACTCCAGGAATAAAGCCACTTTCGTTTCCAGCATGTAGCACAATATACACAAACCCACTTTAATAACTTATATAAATAAGAATTATACATCAATGTATTAAAAATAATTTCGATTTGTCTGTATTTTTTATGTCTTGTCATTTTTATTAATTAGTAGTGTATTAAACTTATTTTTTTCTTAATATGTGGTTTTCCAACCCTGTAAACTGTAATAAACATTCTGTTAGGTTTGTGCAATGAATAAATAACTATAATAATAATTCATTACATTTTTGTGATTATATAAGAAACAACAGCTAGGCACTAAATATTTATTAAATTATAAGAATCGATTCAGCTGATGCCAGAAGTTATTGGTTTTAACGCAATTCTCACCACTGAATTAGTAAAAAGCGACAGTATTAATATAATATTTTTGATCACAACTTGGTGAAAGTCATCGACGTCACCTACTGGTTGCTTTTTTGGTCCAGTGGCTTTAGGTGCACTTAACTCTTCTCCGGTCTTGATTTCTTGCCATATGCTACTGACAACCGATAAACTTATATTTAAGGCATGAGCAACTTGCTAGTTTAATACTGTCTGTCAGTATTCGTCAACTTCAAACATAAGTATCTTACAGCGGTTATTGGTACCAGTGGACTCTCCGCATCGCGTTCTTTTCCAAAATAATTAATTAAATTGGCAATTAATGTCTTGACATCTGTACTAAATGCTTTCGACATATGTGCTCTTAACCTATAAAAGTAATGAAAATGTAAGTAAGTAAGTTTATTCAGGTGCAAGTAACAAGTAAAATATTAATACAGGAATAGATTTCATTATAAAACAAAGTAAATAAACATAAATAGCATGAATCGCACCTAAGTGAAACTTGTGTTGTGCGATTCACTCCACTATACAACATAAAAGAAAAATGAAAGAAAAAACAGAAAAACAAAATAAATAAATTAATAAATCAATGTTTTGATTACTAATAAGAACAGTAATAAAATAATATTTTACACGTAAAATATAAGGGGACGCAGAAGTGTGCCCTTAAAGCCTATACTAACCAAAAATGGGTTCAATCAAAGCATAATTTTCAATTATAAATGACTTTAGTTCTCTCTTTAAAACTGACTTTTTTGCAATACTCTTCATTCTTTTAGGCAATATATTAAATAGTTTAGGACCCAAATAATATGAGAATTTTTGAGAGTGACTCTTTTTACAACGGGGGATGACTGTATTAATATTGGCCAAAGAACGAGTGTTATGGGAATGGGAAATATAAGGAATATCAGTACTAAATACTCGTATTAAACATTGATAAGCAAACAATTCTCTAAGTTTAAAGACTTTGGCTTCTTTATACAAAGTTTCCGTTGAATAAATCTTATCTTTTTTTAACATAATTTTCAAAATACTATTTTGTACAACATTTAAACTATGGATCAATGACTTACCTAAACCACCCCATAGTTATACAATATCTTAAAACAGACACTGCTAGCGCCTCATAAACAATAAATATATGTTTTCTATCCAAAATGTCCCTTAATTGGTAAAATTTGTAAATGAGTTTTCTTAATTTTTTTACAGTGTATTCAACATGCTCAGCCCATCGCAGAAATTGATCTATCATTATTCCTAAATATTTTAGAGAATTTACTTTTTTAATATTAGGACATGGACAATTTAAGTGGTTTGTACAAGAATGTTTATGAATTTTAATAATATCAATTGAAGGTTGCTCAGTTATTAATGAAGTAAAAGCAACAAATCTAGTCTTCTCCACGTTAAGACTAAGGAGGCTGCAACTCAACCAATTAGAAAATATTTTAAGTTCTGTTTCAGCTTTGTGGTATACCTCAGGCCAATAATCACCAGTAAACAATATAGCAGTGTCGTCTGCATATGAAATAACTGTAGCAGTGGTATCTGATAGTTTGGATATATTATTTATATAAACTAGAAACAAAATAGGTCCCAAGACTGTTCCCTGAGGTACGCCCATGGTTATCGGTAATGAGTTACTACATACTTGATTTACTCTTACAACCTGATGTCTATCTGTTAAATAGTTTTTAAATAATTCTAAAGGTACACCCCTAATACCAGCATCCTCCAAGCGTTCGAACAAAATAGCATGATTAACTGTATCGAATGCTTTGGCGAGGTCAAGAAAAACAGTTAAACATTTTTTTTGCTTGTCTAATTTTTCAACAATATCACATACAAGTTGATGAACAGCGTCTTCGGTTGACATTTGTTCTCTAAAACCATACTGACCACTTGCTAAAATTTTATTCTCCTCTAAAAAATATTGCAACTTATTTTTCAATGCTTTCTCAAACACCTTAGCGAAATTGTTTATAAGGGTGATTGGCCGATAATTAGTTACAAGTTTTTTATCGCCAGATTTAAAAATAGGAACAGTTACAGACTCCTTAAATGCTTTAGGAACAAGCCCTGTAGAGAAAGTTAAATTTATTATATACACCAATGGGTCAATGAAATACATATGAAATTTTTTTACGATATAAACAGGTACTCCATCAGGGCCTGGACAGGAATTATTTTTTAAATTTGAAATTATTGAAACAATATCATTTCTATTAATAGGAGGTAAAAAAAGGGACTCGTTTTTATTAACTTTGTTTCTGACTGAGATATCAGAAGGAATCTTATCAATCCCACTCGCCATTTTCGTTCCAATATTTGCAAAAAAATTATTAAAGAAATTAGCTTTTTCTGCATCAGTTAAAATTTCATGATTGTCGTTATTTATTATACAAAAAGATGATTTACTCCTAATATTAGAAACAGAGTTAGTTATAGTATTAATCTCACGCCATATTTTCCTATAATTATTCTGTGCCTCTGAAATCTTATTATGATAATATGAGGATTTAGTTTGTTTAAGTAAACTGTTGAGATAATTTCTATAGGTTTTGTATGCAGATTTTGAAGTCTCTGTACCTGTCCTATTAAACTCTCTTTTTAGACAATCCCTATGGCGAATGGAATTAAGTCCTTGCGTCATCCAAGGTTTTAATTTAATATTTTCTTTTGTTAAGTGTTTTATAGTGGTACTTCTGTTGATATAATTAAGGACTTTATTGATAAATACATTATAGGCGACGTTAGGGTCATTTTGATTAAGAACTTCTGTCCAATTTTCATGTTTAAAATAATTTTCAAGACTATAATAGTTTGTAAATTTTATATCTTCATGGGAAAGATTCTTAGAGTTATTTTTTACATCAGTTTTCAAATTTATGCATAACAAAACTGTGTAGTGATCGGTCAGATTTGTTTTAATTATATATGATTGCAATTTAACTTTTGTTAAACAATTGATTTTAGGAATCCCAACAAATATATGATCAATTAACGTGGAAGAATCGTCTGTAACTCTGGTAGGTTTATTAATAATATATGGAAATAGATCAAATTCAGCCAGGGCACATATATAACTGTTCACGTAAGGATCAGCTGTATTCAACAAATCAATATTAATATCACCAATAAAAATTTTGACATCACATTTTCTCTGATTCGAAAAATAGGTCTGCAAATCCCCTATATATGTTTTTAAGTCAGATTTCGGTGGCCTATAAGAAGCTATCAATATAAATTTTACATCATTCAATATAAAAGAGATTTCCAGTAATTTCAACTCAGACAATTGAACAATATCAGAGGTACACCGAATATGACTCTTAACAAAAACAACTACGCCATCCGATTTATTATATGTAGATTGATTATAATAGCCAATAAAGTTTGGAATTGCAAAATATTCTACATTATCTAAATTCCATGTTTCAGAGAGTATAACTACATCAATATTGTCAATATCAAACGTCTGAAGATATAATAGAAGTTGATCGAAATTTTTTTTTAAACTTCTGATATTAAAATGAACAATATTAAAATTTTGGTCATCTTTGATATGCCCAACACAGTCAATTACATCATTACACACCACTGCGTCCTCCCGTTCATAATTATCTAGCTCATTTAGTAATTCCAACATAATGTAAAGATTTAATATTAACAAACTAGTAAGAAATAAATGTAAACTAAAATAAATAATACAATGAATATAGAAGTAAATTTAATTACAAGAAAAATAAGATATAAATTGAAAAATAAAGATAAGTGAGAATTAGAATCAAAATTGCCCCTAAATATAATTTAAGAATTGTGCTGCTGCATATACCGGTTTATATCATCCATACTGTGTATCTTAAAAGAACTCCCATTCAGCTTAACATACAACTGTCCCTTAAAAGACCATGCATTTTTTCCTCCTACAGTTGCCTTGGCAGATGACAGGATTTTTCTTCTATTTACCGTGAGGTCCTCAGCTATGAAAATATTTTTTCCTTTAAATATTTTTGCGGATTTCAATAAGCGAATCTTGAGATCATAATTAACAAATCCGACAATAACTGGTCTGGGTTTTTTACCAAGATGGTTACCAACTCTATACGACAAAAGTATGTCTTCAGCATGAAGATTGAGTGACGTGTTCACATTTAGTAGCTCGATTACATGAGCTTTTGGATTTGTATTCGGATTTTCCTCTTCAGGAAGTCCGTAAATACAAATATTATTTATTTTTCCTCGTTGTTCCAAATCGTCTATTTTTTGCACAAGATCATTCAACTTAATGTTTTGTTCGTCAAGGTCTGTTTGAATTTTAGCGAGTTTTTGCTCCAACTTATCACTAATAGTTTTTGTAATTTGTCCCACAAATTGTTCACTTGAAAACAATTCCATTATTGTATCCTTAACTAGAGACTGAATCTCAAATTTATTTCGAGTAGACATTATGTAAAATTGACTGCACAAACTCAATGCAAGGAGGACTCAGGTACACACTCACAGTTTTTATCTTACTACTTTGCACAGTTTTAACCACAAAATAACAGAAATTGACGGAGCAATTTTAATACACGTTCATTCCGACAGAGACATGAAGTATATATGTAATGTTATATGTGCTCTGAAAAGCGAATCTCGTCTTACTTTACTTATCAATATTATTAAACTCACAGAACAGAAAAAAAAATGTATCTAAAACTATTTTTACAGTCAAACTTACTATTGTAATCTATGAACTAGACACCACCTGTCGCACTAAAATAAGATAAAGACAAAATTAAAGCTTGAGAACTCTTACAAGAATATTCCTTCCTGTGTCTCGTCCTGTGTGTACTGTGGTGCAATAAAACTGCAAAACCTTTAAAATAATACTCAGTATATTTGCTGGTTGGAGACGTTGACAATAACAAAAGTGTTAAGTAATGTTTGAGTTGATAACAAAGTCTAGATAAAAGAAAGAGTAATAGCTGATAGCGTATTGGCAATATGGTGTAATGTAATACAAGTCGGCCAGTCTGGGTGCTAGGCTGAAGGCCAAGATAGGTCTTAATTATCTATTTAATACAGTGTGTGTGTGACACTGAGACTGTGCACTGAACCTAATTGTAGCTACAAGTGGTTGACAGTAAATTTCAACGCTACGCCTTAAATCTAAGTAAGTGTTCTCAATAAAAGTTATATCTAGGCAAAAGCATTTATACCTAAGTAAAAGGTTTCCAGGAACGTTATAACTGATACAGAAATATACTGAACGTGTGACTAATTCACAGCCAAGAAAACAGATGAAGCCTGAACGGTAAGCTAATAATTTTTACTCGTAAATCTATAAATATACAGTATACACTCTATATATATTTTCCAAATATAATACGTTACACTCGCATATGCGAAAAGAACAGAGCACAAAATAGTGAACGTCTTAACTATGATACTTATCGGTTTCACAGGAGGTTGGCAGATGTCTACGTTGTACAGTGGCAGCGATACGCTCTGGCTCCAACGGCAAGACAAGGAGTACTCGCAGCTACGATGAAATGGACCTCTACAGGTTCCTACTCACAGAACAGCATTCGTGTACTAGATGACTGGTCACCTGGTTTGGAAAACTTGCAGGATGCCAGGGATGATCGGAAGCCCCAGCCATTCCTTTGAAAACCAGTGATCAATCCAATACAGAAACCCATTGAACGCAGTATAACAGAAGATCTTTGAACTTCGGTGAGACCTCAGTTCAACATTGAACATCGATACGCAAAGGATGTGTTCCACGGTCAGTCTACCACAGAGTTGTGTTGCTACTAGCGTACATTTAATCAACTATAAACAAGTATATCGGGTTGCATACGGATGACAACGGTAATACATCGATTAATGATAGGTGTTTAATAAGGATTAAAGTAAACAAACAGTGGTGTTTACATATGCATTATTTACGTTAGGTGATCATGGTACGATGGACATATAATAACTGATAAATAACAAAGTGGTAACAAAGATTTGACCGTAATGAGCACACATCCATATACGAGGTGAACGAATAAAATGATGACAGAATTTATACTAATTTAAGGTAACTGTTAGAGACGTCAAAATAAAACCGTAACATGGTAACAATTTTTATCTACATGCTGGTGGCACCAACTTGGTTTCCTGTAGTATGGAATCTATGCCTGTACCCAGGGCTGCCATTCCACTACTTAAATTAGCCTGAAATTCAGTATATGCCGTATCCTTATTCTGCACAGATATAGGTAAAATTACATTAGCCTCGGGAATAAGAAAAGGAGGCTCTAGGAAGCGGCAATTTTCCGGTACTTTATATTTCCTTAGTAAAGTAGCCTGTTCCTCTTTAGGTAGGCCATTTGAGGTACTAGAACCCCAACGAGACGCTAATGCCTGGTGTAATTTAATATTCGAACCTTTCTTGGTGTTTGGGTCATCTCCTAAAATTTGTATCATCGTCTGGTAATTCGATATCATTCAGAATTACTAATTCATTTTCTGCGTCTCTATTCGGTAGTAGAGAAGTCACGCCGCGCGGGCTGTGAGCATCGTCCAGCATAGCGTTTGCCGCATCGCACGGAGTACGGGGCACGACGCTGAAGCCCGGTGAATTATTCAACAAGGGAGGGGATTTACTTTAAATATTGTGCGTTGAAGTACGTAGATCACGGACTACATAGTTAAATAATAACAACATCTTTGGACTGGACGGCGAAATATAATACACTTTGGTATGATTGAATTACAGTTAATAAAAAATTGAAGGATTATTCGTTCTGAAAATCATTTTCATTGCAAGTTTGGCATATACATGTTATGTGCTCTAAACATATATGTTTAGAGCATTTGAAACAAGAAAATCTTGTATTTCTATTTTTTTCCAGTGACAGTACGCACATCGTCTGGAGTAACATTTTCTTCATCTGCTGGAGAGATTGGATTACAAAATTCCTGTAGTCTGATTTTTAGAGCTCGTGGAAGGTTTGTCATAGTTGCTCTAACTTGCAAATGTGGAACAATTAGACCATTTACAATTTCTCATAAATAATTTCTTCTCGGCAATTTTGTGTGAATTATTGGCATTGAATATTATTTGCGAATTAATCCTAGCATGGTATAAAATAGGACCATCGGCCACCTTCTAGTGTTTCTTCCACAGTCATAACTGGCACAAAGTTTGTCGACGACATCGACACCACCTATTGTTTTATTATATTTGGTGATAATTATAGGTTTACATAAGTCACCTGTTGTAAGATCGATATCATCCTTGGTTAATCAGAACATACTAGAGTACTGTAGTCGTTTGGCAGGATTCGTAAACTGTATTGGCAATTCCCGCTTATTTTTCCGTATTTTTCCGACGACAGCTAACATGGTTATTCATCATTTGGCTGACAAGAGGTACAGTAGTAAACCAATTATCCGTGGTTACATTTCTACCGGAACCATAAGTATGTTCACAAAGTCTAAGAACTACATCTACAGGTTTGTTAGATAATTTGTATGGTCTTTCGGGTTGTGTGCCCAGGTACACTTCTAATTTCGACGTATAGAACATTTTTGCATCGCCAAGAGCAAGAATTTTCACCCCGTACTTGTTGGATTTCGACGGAATATACTGTTTGAAATTACACCTCCCTCTAAATCCTGCAAGCATTTCATCAATTGTGACGTAAGCAGAAAAATGATAACCATTCTGGCAGTTCCTTACAAAAATTTCACGAATAGGCGCAAGTTTATCTATTTGCGATCGTCAAATCGGATGCAACGCAACAGGAATTTGAATCTCTGTACGGACATAGGAAGGCAACATTTCAATTCCATATCCGTCCTTCCCAATGTCTTCAAAATAAGTGCGATTTGTATGAGTTACCCTAGCCAGATAGATTAGATCTATAAGGGCACGTACTTCTAAGTGGTTAGTATTGGAGGCATCTCTATTTCCAGCGAATTTATGTTTATACAGTCTATATACTTGTTAGTCGAGGTCACAATAATATTGAGAATTTCCTTATTGACAAAGTAATTGAATATATCCAATGTTTCAACGATTTAGTTGCTACTGTCGGCCCAGGTAAACGAAGAATCCTTTCCTTTCCTTTCTGGTTCGAACGGTTTTTGACTGAGGGGAATACATCTTCCAGTAGCTCGGTCCATCTTTACCTACGGAAAACGAAAATAAGTATAAATAGAGTTATCTATTACAAATAGTTGTTACCAATAAAGGACAATGAAGAACTATTGGAAGAATCGCTGACATCATTGTCTGAAATGTTCTGTTTAGATTCACTATTGTGTTCTGACAACTGTTCCCGATCTATTTCACTTTCATCGGATTCATCATCATATAGAATATTCGCAGACTCTTCATCTGACAATACATCTTCTAACATATGTAAACTGTTCACATTTAGATTTGTCACTGAGCATATAGATTGTAACTTTCTAAGAAGGTACTGTGAGGCATAGGCCACTCGGTCTCAGACACCGTGTGCGACCGTTGGAAGGTGCTTTGAATGGATTCGGTCCAGCTACGTTCAAAGGTTGTAACCTATAGGACGTATGCGGAGGGAGAGTAGTGTTATTCCGTTATTTCTGCAATATACAATAGTCTCAATCGTACAGTGGGACTCATGGTTATCAAGGAAAATTAATATTTGACGCTCCTTTGATGAACCTGTATAGTACTGAATGTGTTTTACTATGTCGAGGAATATCTCTCCTGTCATCCAGCCTGATTTGAAAGACAATCCTAATGATCCAGGATGGGCGCCATTTATAAAGTAACTTTTGTATCTCACCTAGGAAATACAAATACAGGTGGTATTGTGGAACCTGTTGTACAGATAATACCACAGAAAGTTACTAATTGTCCACATTCCCCCGACACTATCTGACCAACTTGTTTTCTGCCTGTTTCTGCGATAACTCGGGGTATGGGTAGAACTGTGGTGATCTCAGCCTCGTCTATGTTGTAAATTTTTTCAACTGGAAATTTGTAGTTCTCCATTACGACTATATAGTTATTAAAAAAATACATCCACTAGGCTAGTATTTTCAGGTGAGCGTAGACTAACATCATTCGGATGTTTTTTCATAAAGGACTGAATCCAAAATTTTCCTGTAATTTTATTTAACTTCCATGCTTCTGGACTGGAACAATTTTGCAGGTGGCTGGCATATTGATATGCCAATACTCTAGCTTGAGTATAGGTAAGGCCATAATGCATCCTAGATGATTTTACAAAATATTTCTCAAGTTGCAACTCCTCAACAAAAACTTGTTGACTCGTATATTTAGAGTGATATATATTTTTTAATTGAGTGCCTCTGGATCTATATTTCTATGTAGTTTTTTCATTTTTCAATTCTATGTTGAAATGTAGTAGCTTTTAAGTCTAATTGATTTGTGATGTTTAATGACATCGGTTATTGTAGCTTTTATGGCATCCTCATCGATGAATGCCCTTGGTGTCTTTTTACGATATGTGCGAACCATTTTCCATAACCTTAAATACATAACAGAGTGTTACCTAAAATAACAAATGATAAGAATATTATATAGCACATTGATACACTGCATCATTGTACCTTTCCTATGTGTGTATCAATGTGCCCCATATATACTGTAATACAAAAACATAACACTTAAAATACCTAGCCTTTACAATGTATTTACTTGGTTGCAAAAAACGTTGATATAATACTTACGTATTTCAATTATGACACAAGCAATACTTTATCATTATCAAGTTTTTAAAACACACAGGTATGAAAAGTTGTTAAAATTTTCCCTGTTCACACCAAAACAAACAAAACACGCTAGTGTTACCTAGCCAATAGGTAACACTAGTGTATTATGCAATACAGGGTGTATGCGATCACACATACATAAATATATACATATATAACATATATAAACATATATAAATAACTGAAAATAATTTATATATCTATATAACAAAAAGGGCGCGAAGTAGTTTAAAGAACTTAGGCTCCTGTTATCGGCTATCCTATATGAAATGTAACTGCCAAATTACTAAAACAGTTATCGTTTAGTTCAATCAAAAAGAAAACTATCGTGAAAAATTGACATCAATATATTACTAATTATAAAACCTGCAAGTGACGTAATGCCTTAACAACGAACTTTACAAATTTACAAATTTCCAGGCGGAGCTAACAAATAGATAAAACTGATAAGCATAAAATCAGTAGTTGATTTCTAACTCTTTGGAAATCTTACTAGTTACATAAAAAAATTTTTTTGGTTATACAACGAATGTGGGTCTCATTCTATTGATTTTGTGAGGTTAGCTAACAAAAAGAAATACCTCGATGAGGTATTTAGCCTCTGCTTCTACTGCAGATGGTACAGTTATCTACCAAAGGCGGAAACCAGGGACGGAACAGTGTCTCTATCATTGTTCGTTACCCGATGTTACCCTACGTTTTACAAATTTTCCAAGACTATCTGTTGGTTCATTGATACATCCCAATATCAACCTACTTAGTTAAGGGAGCACTTTCGCCAATTCCAAATTCCTCCAGTACGTTCCTTAGTTCCAGCGACCGAAAATTTGTTATCCATTTTTAACGATTTCTTTTATTTTCGTGCCGCTCTCGCCTTGTTAAAAGAACACGCTGGCTGGACCGTTCTGCCACAGGCTAGTTCGCAAAAAGTTTTTGACAAAAGTTATGCTTTGAATACGCTCTAGCGTTACTAAAAAAAATATTTTTAAAATATCCTGTAATTGCAAGCGGGAGATTGGGTATGAAATTTATAAAAAAATTTACTAAGAAAATATTTTCAACTTGTTCTACTTTCGCGGTGAAATCGACGCAGAAATATTCGCATAGCGTATTTCCATAATTTGGAATTTTAAATTTTCAACCTAACCTAACCTTAACCTTAGTTCTGTCAAGTGGAAGAGTAAGTGTCGTGCTATTTATTTATATAAACTAGTTATAGTTAATAAGTTGTTAATCGTATTTCGTGTTTTGGTGCAATGAATTATGACGTGGTCTAGAAATGAAGTGGCAGTTTTGCTTAACGAATATAGTAAATGGCCAAATTTATATAAAGTAAAATCACCACATTACAAAAACAGGCATTCTCGAAACAATGCTTTGTTACATATGCAAACAACAATTCCTGAAATTAAATCAGAATTAACTGTAAATGACATCCAAAGCAAATTCCAATGATTAAAAACAAATTTTTTTAACGAAAGAAAAAGTTCATAGAATCGCAAAAATCAGGACAGGGTACCGATGATGTAAGTTTTAATAATGATTGCATACATTTTTTGTGTTAATATTTACTATTTAGGTGTATGAACCTACATTATGGTACTACAGAGATATACAGATTTGGAAAGTGAGGATCTTGATGGTGAATTGTGTTTTGCCGCTTGCGTGTATTTGTGTCATGCTTCCACCACAGCGTGTTCGCATCAAGCAGTGTTGCCAAGTGGGAAAAATTCAGTGCATGAGAATAATTTCAAAGAAGCATGAGGTTTGGAGAAAAAAGCATGAGATGGCTTAATTTATAAAAAAACACCTCTTGACACAGCTTAATTTTTAATTACTTTTGTAATGCCATTTTTATTTCATTAAAAAGCATTATGTTCTGCTATTTTATCATAATATTACATTGTAAGTAGGTACTTACTTAAAAGTTATTAACCACGTAACCTTTCTAATTTATTTTATTGTTAGGCCAGGCGAACGTTGAGGGGTGACTGACGTGACGCAGGGTGACTCACGGGTCGTAAAATCTGTTGTTTCCAGAAAATGTAGGTACCCTTACGGAATAGAGTTAAGAATCACTGCAATACAGAGTGACTACAGCACACACACCGCATATCCGTAGACTGTCATATCCGTTTATGTATTCATTGCTAATTATTAAGAGAGCAGTCTACAATAAAGGACATTTCAAGTACCCAAATATTGTAGATACCCTACCTCTATCTATTCAATTTTGCCCTCGATTTTGCCGTTATTTCTCGTTAGGTCTTTGTTTTGGTAGATTTCAAAGAGTAATTTTAATAATTTTATTATTTCTTTTTGTGTCTATTAAAAATCATGAGATTTTGTAATCAAAATATGAGAGTATGAGATTTCCTCGGAAATACAAAAGTATGAGACCTGACAACACTGGCATCAGTTGACCGGACAGTTAGATTTGCAATGGCGAATTGGCGTTGGCGATACGGAACCGATTACCGTAGTAGTGGGGAATGCTAGACCAATGCACGTCTCCGCGCCTCTTAAACTTCGTACCTACCCTGGGATGAAGTGGCAATTTCTACTTTCTCTGTAAAGATCCGCAATTTCCGAATCTGTATATATATTGTCCAAATCAATAATTAGTTTTATTGGAGCAATAGGTTCTAAGAGAGACTTGAAAACTTACTAATTGTTTCTTGTGTTCATCTGACTCATTTAACATTTGTTCATACTGTAATAATTTTTGAAATGTTTTGAACGGTTTTTTAGGAACCATATCGAAGTCTTGAACTACAGTATTAGAAGTATTTACAGTCGCTACTGCTAAGATTCCCTCTAGGACTCTATTTTGCTCGTTTAAAATAGTTCTAATTTCAATTACATGATGCAAAATATTTTGCATATGTCTACAACAGCAATCTAGTTAAAAGATAAATCACATCACAAATGTAAATTTACTGGATGTTATACAATTAGACCAAAAAAAAAAGATATTGGATAATATTGAAACGATGTGATAAATACTACAGTAATAAGTTGAACAAACCCAGAACACACCTGCAACTAAAGTATTTTCAATTATGGTTACATCATCCTTTGTTACAGTAGTCAGAACTTTGCATACAAAAATTGCTGGATGACGTTGAGGGTATTGACTGATTTTCAGGTACTGGAAACAGTAAATAAAATTAAAACCCGCGAGAAATTGAATATGAAATTGTAACAACTGAAGTTTTACCTACCATCAGTATCCGTATATGAAAATGAGGCTTCTTTTTCAGGTGTTTCATCTGGCTTTTCAACTAAAAGAAATTGTGTCATTAATTAAGAATAACTAAAGATTTTTCATGCAAATATGAGTTATTTAAATAAATTATACCGGCATACTTAATTTAGGTTTTTTCTTCGTGCACTCTACTTACAATGTTCTATAATAACTCATGGTACTGGTGGTGGTTTCGGAGAAGCTGGAATATATTTCCTTTCTAATTCTCCATCGGACACATCAGACAAAAAATCATCAGAAACTTTCAGATTTCTCAAACCCATGCAATAACTCTCCCTCAGTCGATGATCTACTGCACATTTTTTCAAATCTTAAGGCATCTTCAGATAAATCTGTAAGTAAATGCATTTCTTTAATTTTATTCAACAAAATTCGAAACATATTATTGCCTGATAATTAAGTCCATTTATAAGAATCAATATGAATATTTCATAAATCAAGCTAAAATCGTTTAGTGACATATTTTGATACTAATATTTAAGAATATTTACTTCCAAAATTATCATATATTTACCTGTTTCAAATCTAATTGAATTAATTTTGTATAACAACCAAGAGTCTAATGGATCTGTTTGCTTCTGAATATATTTCCTTGGTTGCTTATTTGGCCAGTAACAGTGCATTTTCTGGTCATCCTTCGCCAAATCCCTTACAATCCACTTTGAAGGCATCGTTGCAACTTCCTCAATATCTCCAGTATCTGATGTGAATTGTACAACACTCCACTACAAATATAAATAAACGAGCCAATAAAGTCGTACATGTTGGATATCATGATCATGAACTACCATATAGTGTTCACCAACCCACATTCTAGATAATAAATGATTATTCTAGGCAAAAATAATTTTTTTGGCATACGCATTACATTTCCAAACTTTCAGAAAAGGGTACACTGAAATTTTAAGATTTATTCCATTGGTTCAAAAATTCAATGATAAAGAACAAAAATTGTTTTTAGGAGAGCAAAGCTTTATTTTGTAATATTCTGTTTATTTTCAATGATATGATATATTTGTAGGTAGGTAATTAATATGTAATATTGGTACAGTGCGTCCACGGATTAAGTGTATATACGCTGTAAATGACAAAAATTTGTATATTATTAATATTTATTTATTTGTCTACGTTCATGCAAAAAACAAAACTTTATTGAACTATATTTAGTGGAAAAAGTGGTTCTTTATTGCACTAGTGCAATAAAATGTTTATTGCATTCATCTGCCATTCTACTACCGCGTTTTGTCATCATGACAAACATAAACGTTCAAATCGACGTCACATTTTTCTAGACTTAGTGACATCTAAATAACATTTTTTGGTTTTTGCATGAACGTAGAAAAAATATTGTATGGAACTCGTACAAAAAGTGCTTATTGCACGCGACGTGAAATTGTCCAACGAGGCCGTTGCATAAATAACTATTATTAATATATTTAAAAATTAAATAACAAACATTTCTAAACAACTTTTCTTAATACATTTTTGATATATCTATCTGTCTTCATTCATTCTTCAAATAAAGACAGTTTAAGCATCACTAATTATTAGAATTTGGACTAAAACACCCTGTATATTAATTGATTTGATTAAATCTTTCGATGTCTTAGTTTGAGACTAAGCATGCACAATTCCCAGAATATGAAAACCCAACTAGAATTTTTTGTCATTTACACCACTCAATCCATGCACATTGTATAGGTACGTTTATTGGTAGGTATTTAATTTAGGCATTCATTGAATATCATTATGTAACAATGGTATTATAAGAAAAGAATTTGGATGTATTGGGTATTTCATACATTTCTTTTTTATATCAGAAATAGGGAATTTATATGACAGTTCTGACATATTACTAACTATTTGTATGTTAAAATAATTCATAGAATTACAGGGGCTATTAACCCATTAGTGCATAAGGTTATAAAAGTTTGAAATTTTAGTTTTTTTTGCTATAGTACGTCAACTGGGAAATAGTTTAACACATTTTGTTTATACTTTTTTATTGTCAGTAAATATCAAAAAAAAATATATGACGTTCGTTATAACAAACATTATGCCTGGGGTAACAAAATATAAAAAATATTTTTATAAATTAAAACCAACTATACTTATAGTGTATGATACTCGAATATTGTCATATCTCACATCATAAATTGGTTTTGGTGTAATTTTTCCTTTTATAGATTTTTGTCCATATAATTTCAATAAACCACTTGACATTTCGTGACCTGGATGAACTTTTCGAAACAGCAACCAAGCATCAACAACTGATACATCAAATAGGTAAGAAAATATGGGCCAGCACCATTTCCTTTGCCTCATTCTAGTTCTATACACTGCAACCATGCCATCTAATTTATCTACGCCTCCCATACCCTTATTATAATTGTCAAATATATTGGGCTGGAATACTGATATTTTAGATTTGCTCTCTCTGCAGTAACGTGAGGTGGTTTTAACTTCAGATGATTCAAAATTCGATGCTGCAGTGACAACTTTGTTGTCTTTCCACTGAAACACTACTACATCTTCACTACTTGAAAATGTATAGGCACCACGTTTTTCTTTTGCTAATTTTTTTTGTTTTCTAAGTGGACAATTTCCTAATCTATTTTCTCTCATAGTACCTGTTGCACAGTAGCCTAACGTTGATAGATGACTTAAAATCCATAAAAATTTTATATCCACAGTTAGGAGGTATTTGGGCTAATTCTAATAAATTTAGTACTACTCTACCCCCTAAACCAAATACTTCTGGTCTATTTTCATTTTTTTTATTTTTCCCGGTATATATATCAAAACTGAGCATATATCTATTATTTGTACACAATGCCCAGTTTTTGAAGCCAAATCTTATAGGTTTTCCTTTGATAAATTGTTTCGCAAAATGCTTTCCATAATATGGTATCATGCTTTCGTCCACACTTATATGCTCATCTAAACCACCATAATTCCTAAAATTTTCATTTAGTTTGTCAATTAGAGGTTGTAGCTTGTACAACTTATTTTCACTGTCGATTTGGTTGCTGTCGTTCAAGTGTATATGTCTCAAAATAGTTTCAAATCGATTTAGTCTCATACTTTCTGATAATATTTTTGGTACATCATTTTCATTTGACCAATACATTCTTTTGTGTGGGTATTTGCCATATCCAGAGAGTAGTAATCCTCCAAACACTACAAAAAGTTCATTTCTGGTCATTGCCAAATTATAATTTTTTTGCTGAGCATATAAATTGGTTTGGTTTTCTATATTTATTAGAACCTCTTCATCAAAAAACAATTGAAAGAATTCAAGTGGGCTATTTTTCTCATACACTTCATTGGGTGGATTCTTCTTGCTGCTTTCTTTGTAATATATCAAAACGAGGTTCTTGATCAGTCCAAGTTACCAATTTCCTTGTTTTTGATTCATTACTCATTGAGGACAAACTCGATGTTGCATTTGAATTTGCAAATAAAGTGGCAAGAGGTATTTCATCTTCTGAGTCATATTGCGCTGCAGTCGATGTTTGATGGCCAGGTAAATATTTAGGAATAAATTCGCTCTCGACTCTCAGCATAGCAGGACCTAGATGATAAATTTCCCTAACAGGGTCGTCATCAGATAGGTCACTATCAATGTCTTGTTCATCTTTGGGCGGAGTAATATATATATTGCCACCTTCTACATCATCTTCTTCCAAAAGATCCATAAGTTCAGAGAGTGCCAATCTATAAAAAAAAATATTTGTGTGGCCATTGGAAAAAGTTGATGAGAGACATAACGTTCGATAAAACAAACATGAAATATATATGCACATTCTTCAGTCAAAAATAAAATTAAAATGTGACTAAATACAATAATTAGTGTAATACTTGGAGTATGTTATTTTCTAGTACTAATAATTTTTTTACAAAACATACAGTAAAAAAAATGCAGAACTTACCCTCCGTGCCTTGTATTGTATAAACTGGGATCCATCACTTTTTATAACGTCAAATTAAATTACTTAAATCAATTTAAAATACGTCTTAAATACTCAGCTGACATATTTAAACTGCAAATAACATATTTATAGTAAGAATATATAAGAAGACAATGCAGGAATCTGCTTTATCGGCCTAAATATTAATGTTCTATAAAACAAACATTATGCACTAATGGGTTAAAGAAAGGCAATTTATGTGTAAATTTTTTGCCAACAACAAATATTTCCTTTGACAATGTTTGAAATATTTTTTCTGCAATGATGACATCATTATTATTGAGTAGTACACAATTATCTTTTTCATTTACTGTTATTTGAAATTCTGCAAGAAAAAGAGTTTTATAACTAATAGTGCACAGATGCTCTTCCGGAGCACCCCTGAAAATTGGTGTCTCAATTTCATATCGCAAATATGGATATTTTATAGTTGAACTGAAATTGATCATACTTTTTTCTTTTAATCGGTTTGCTAACTGATTTAGAGGAAATCTTGAATACTTAACAGTTTTTTCAAATTATATAAATAATTTTCATATTGAAACGCACTAAAATTATCAAGAGGATCATGAAGTTTACAATCTGATGCAAGGTGTATGAGGTTGTGAATATTATGCGAGATTATATCACCTCAGTAGAGAGAAGAAAAATTTTTCACAAAATACCTCAATAACTCATTTGCATAATCATTGAATATTAAGTATAATTCTTTAGAACATAATATCCTAACTGCACAATGCAGGGTGAGAAAATGAGCATATTTTTGTATCGATAAAATGTCTCTCAGTATCACAGGCCCTGTTTATAAAAGAAATTGACGAAATTCTGTTGCTTTAAAACGATCGACTTCTTTTAGATACCGTGGACAGCAAGCAAGCTCCACAGGAATATGAGATTTGATATCTGCCACTCTCTCTCCAGCGATAGTTAAATTTTGCTCACTCATGCAGACATCCCAAACAAATTAGGTGCATGTAATCAAGAGGTACTTGAGATACCAAGCCTACATTCAACTCTTCAAACGGACTCGAACAATTCTCTTTATGATACTCTTGATCAAGTTTTTCTTTAAAACTTTCATCTGCTCTTAATGGTGCTTCGAGATTTCGGAAACTCATCCTATTATTTATATAATCACCTCCAACAGTACATTTTATACATGAAAAGGTACCAGTGTGCCCTTTCACACATAATACAAATGATTTTGCAGGAGCGTCACATACAATCATATTTATTTTTATAAATAATTTCTTATTGCCAATCATCAAGCCATTAACCTGTAATTCTTTAAACTCTTTAATAAAGTGGCTCAAAAATTCATGAACACTCTCTGGTTTTTTAGACCAGCTATAAATGGTTTTCTTAAACAGTTATCAATATATTGATGTCTTGAATCTATAGCTAGCAATATTGGCCAGAATTGACTTTCAGAACTTTTCGTTAGTGGTAAACCATCTATATTTAAATTTAAATCCAGATATTCATCATCAAAAGAGTTTGAAGATTTTTGAAAAATATCTTGTGTTGGAGTTTTCAGAAAAGTTCTGGAATCTTTGGGAAAATATTCATGAAATCCATCAACTTTTATCAAAATATCTAACAAACTATTTATACATTCATGTGATAGTAAATTTCTAAATTGCAGAATCCATTGTCTAATATGTTCAACAAATGACTCAATGTTTTCTACGTTAACTCTTGTAAAGTGAAAATTTTTGTCAGGTGGATTTTCAGGTATATTAAATGTGGAATTTACAAAATAAGGTTAAGGTGTTAAAATTGGATACATATGGTATATGCACTTTATGCTGAATTTCTGGAACGTCGACTTGTTCATTAGGAGCATTGATCTGAATTTGATTTGTAGTCACTACTGTAAAGTAGGGTTCAGGACGGTTCTGATTATCAAAATGACTCGATTTAGATATTGATAAATTAGCATTAGTTTGTTGTACTTGAAGACGCACAAGTCTTCTCAGATGCCTCTTCGATTTAAATAAGTTTTTACTTGCGGCTTTCTTATATACACAAAAACTGCTACAGAACTTCAATCACAAATTATCAATACGCTAGTAGTAGCTAACACAATCGTAAAACCACCGCAAAACAATAAAAGACGTAAGGATTCTTCTAACCGCCAAAGCCACGCCAACCGCCTAAAAATATAACCACAGATTTTACTTCTTCTACGACACAGTGGGTGCCAATTCACCAACGTCTTGCCGTCAATTGCTGCCAACCTTACCATGGAATACACTACACTTAGCACACATTCCTTATGCGCATGCGCGTTAAAAATAATATTAACCAAATCCCTTTCAAAACGTATTTGACATGTTTAATGCAAAAGTATTAAAACTACGAACAACTTTGGTTATGTTTACGCCAAATTATTAGCTATTTTTTCGTATATTCTCTGGGATCCGCCATGTTCTTGGCGACTTTTTCTAGAGTGGGGGTATTAAAAACTGCCAGACGTATCATTCATAAATTGTCTAAAATTCCGTACTGATTGCTTAGTATACTGTGGGTTAAACCAAATATATCTATCTAATTATTTGGGTTAACCACATGCGAGTTTACGAAAAATAAATCTGAGCAAGTGATCCGAGCAGTATTTACTCGGACCAGAGTTCTCTGAAAAATTGTAATTTTCGTAAGCGATCGGAGAAAAGGTTGTGTTGTACGTAGTGTAAACCTAACCGCAATGTAAACGAATGTAAAGTTTACCGATTTCATATTTATTTTGTTTGCTTAGTTCGAAAATGAAAAAATATTATTATTGCAAGTGTCATTGCAGTAATAAATGAAATTGAAGACCAAGAGGAGGACGAAAACGTAGAACTCGAACTACTCGCAGTATAAAATTTAATTATCCAAAAAAAGAAACGTCTGTATTAAACGTTATGTAGAGGATATCGTTCCTGGAGTGGATGGTAATATTAAAATTTATTTATTTGTAAAAGTAATTTACATTTTAGTATTTTTTAGATTTCCGGGCACATTTTTGTTTAAAAAGAACATTTGAACACCTTCTTAATCTTATTGCACCTCGCATTAAAATTAATATAAATTTTGTTTGCAATTGCAAAATAAAAATTAAAAAGTTTCTAAATATACATCCATAAAAAAATATAAATAATCACAATATCTTTAGACAATAACTGAAATTGATACTTTTTATCAAAATGTTCTTTTATAGATCTTTTCGATAGATTTGATGTCGCTATGTCTACTACATGGGAATATTTTAGATGTTTTTGTAATGTTCTTGTCGATATGGCACCAACTTTCATACAGTGACCTAAAGGTTATAGAGCTACTGCAGTTATTAATGGATTTCAAGCCAAAAAAAGGTTTTATTAATGTACTGGGGTCAATTTGTGGAACCCACATTGAAGTTTGCAAGTCTTGGGAAAACTCAGACTCTTATTTTAACAGAAAAGATACAGTATCCAAACACAAGTAATTTGTGATCACACTAAGCTCTTTACTGATGTTTTTACTGGCAACTTTGTAAACTAACATTTACATTTTCGTTACTCTTAACTTTTAGGTTACCCTGGAAGTGTACATGACGCAAGGGTTTTTAAAGTATCATATATTAAGAAGCAAATTAACAGAGGTGAATTGCTATTTCCAAATATTCTCATCTAATAGGTGATTCAGCTTATGAAAATTCAAAATATTTATTAACACCATATAGAGATGACGGTTTTCTAAATGACATTAAAAAAAATATATAATTACATTCATTCTTCTACAACAGTAGTAATAGAACAAGCAGGCTTGTGGAAAGGTCGATTTAGAATTTTAAGATTTAAATATAGGGTAAAGTGGGCAAATGGTGGTCACTTAAGAAAAGTTTTTTATTCTAAGCGCAAAAATAAGCCATAATGGCAGGTAATTTTAAGATAGCAATCACACTAGTGCACTTACAAACTTTTTTGATGCGAAAGTCTTTAAAAATGTTTTATATACTTTTATAATAACAAAAAAAAAAATGTGCATTTGACTGGCATTGTTATACACATGGGGGAATGCCGGTCACATATGCGGGCAATGCCGGTCACGAAGAAAAATGTTTTAAGAATAATGAAATAACCTGCAAATAAGTATTTGTTTATGAAAATATCGTTTATTGAAATAAAAAATGTTATCTGTTTAAGAACAAAGCATATCTTTACCTTAACAACTAGAAAATAAATAAAATTTAAATTTGAAACAGTTAAAACAAAAACCAAAACAGGCTATCTATTTAAGTAAAAGGCTGACATTCATTACATATGTATCCTACTGCTGTGTCCCATCCACTGCATTCAGAATGTGCCCATCTTCCGCATAGGGTGCATCTGTACCACTGTTCATTATTTTTTCCAAAATCATTACAAATCAAACATACATCTTCATTGATATCTTCATCTTCATTATTATCATACTGAACATTAGAATCTGATGAGCTTTCATCAAAAAATTTTCTTTTATGGGTTTGTCTCTTATTTTTTTGATTATCCTTTTTTTTATCTTGATTCATTTTATAATTTAATTTCTTCCTTTCCTTTACCTGTTTCTTGACTTCTCTTTCTTCCAATTCCTGCTTTAATGGTGTAGCTGTGAGTATTTTCGCGTACTGCTTTTGCCTGTTATTCCTCTTCTTTTTCTGTGCTAGTTTAGGCACGGGAAGAATTTGTTGAAAAGAGAGAAATCCTGTAGAAGTTGAAGGAATTTCTGGTTGTTGTTTATTTGTAGGACTAGGTAGAGGCTCATTGCTTGCTACAGCTTGGGGTTCATTACTGAAAGACATATCAGCTTCATTATCTTGTATGGCAATGACGTCCTGATTCAATAACACGGAAGGCAAAAATTCTTGTTCATTAAAAACGTTGGAGTTAAGAGGATAGATGCCAACTCTTCTGAATCCAGATTCTCGTTTGCTAATTGTGGCCACAATAATTGAATAAGCTTTATTGAATAAGGAAGCTGCATCGTACGGAGTGATACTTTTCATCAACTGCGTTTTCATAAATAAATTGCACTGATTTCTATATTCGGCCTTAAGGGGCCCATAGAAGACCACATCTAAGGGCTGTATTCTATGTGAACTGTGGGGTGGGATTGAAACCTTATTCCAGGAGAGGGCTTAGTCATTTTCTGGAGAAGATAAACATTGGCGGAATAAATCCCCCTGCAGCATTCATGGCACACATGACGATACTATTTCGGCCTCTTTCGCCGCTAGTTACCACACCAACTCTTTTTTGTCCTTTGGTTGCCAGAATCTTTCCTGGATCCTGATCAGTTGTGATCCCTGTTTCATCTGCGTTATATATTTTGCTAGGAGAAAAGTTATATTTTGACATCACTTCTTCCAACAGTTTATAAAATCTATCTATTTCATCCTTGTTGAAACCGGTCAGACGATTTAGACTGGTTGCCTTAGCTTTTCGCACTGATATGGTGGGATTGCGTCCGATGAAACCTCTTAACCAGTCTTTTCCAGCCAGCCTTTGCGTTGCGCTAAAATTAAATTTAATCTGGTTTCTCTCAGCAAACTCAAAAACAAACCTTCTTAGTTCTTTTGTAGTAACACCGTAAAAAATGGACGCCAAATGTTTAATTTGATTGGCAATATCCAATTCCTGTTCAGTTGAAAACACAGGTTTTCTTCCCATTCTAGGTGCTGTGACTTTTTTGTTTTTTATCCTTTCTTGTAGCGTTGAAAATGGAATTGTATATTTTTTTGACGCTTGTCTTATACTCATTCCATTTTTAACTACTTATATCGCTTGCTCTAAATTATCTCCGGTCCATTTTGCTTTGGCAGTTAGTCTTTTTCGATTTCATGACATCTGTAATTAAAACAAATAAACATACGGTGGATAATACCGGTCAGTAGTGGGTAATGCCGTTTCCATTTTTCTATTGCGTAATTTATTAAGATAAAAAAATGTTTTTTGTTATATCTTTTTATAGCAAAAGAAAGAAAAATAGTCAATCTTTATGTAGCAACTTAGTTCTTATAAAAAGAAAGAAGGATTTTATATAAAAATCTTATTTCACTTACCGTAAATCTTACATCAGAATTGCCGAAAACACGTGGTCACCTGCACTCGCATATGCGAAAAGAACAGAGCACAAAATAGTGAACGTCTTAACTATGATACTTATCGGTTTCACAGGAGGTTGACAGATGTCTACGCTGTACAGTGGCAGCGATACGCTCTGGCTTCAACGGCAAGACAAGGAGTACTCGCAGCTACGATGAAATGGACCTCTACAGGCTCTTACTCACAGGACAGCATTCGTGTACTAGATGACTGGTCACCTGGTTTGGAGAACTTGCAGGATGCCAGGGATGATCGGAACTCCCCAAGAAAGTGGGCACGCCACTGGAGACGAGGTACTCGCTCGTGAACTCGTGAGCTATTAATAGGACAGCCGGTATCGTGACGATAGCAGTCGTAACAGAGGAACCCAAATAGCAAACAAGAATCTAGTTTCCAAGGGTTTCTTTTCCAAGCACAGAAGCGAACAGGACAAGCTTTGGTTAAAGCGGGATCATGGTTTCCACTAACAGGAGACAACAGCAGGCACACAGGAAGATGATGTTCAAAAGCCAACGTGGTCGCTTACATTTGTTGCACAATTCCACAAGCTGGTAAGATTCTCCATAAACGTACAACATACTATTTCCAAATAACTCCACAATAATGGGGAACCTACTCATTCAACGTTGATGATAAATCCCTTTACGGATGCTTAAGAATTAAAGCGATATTTTTCCCAACGTTGAATATAACAAGACTTTTCCAAGCGTGCCTTAAAAGTTGAAGAAATGACAGCCCCAGGCCGTTTCCTTTGAAAACCAGTGATCAATGGAATACAGAAAACCCATAGAACGAAGTATAACAGAAGATCTTTGAACTTCGGTGAGACCTCAGTTGAACATTGAACATCGATACGCAAAGGATGTGTTCCACGGTCAGTCTGCCACAGAGTTGTCTTGCTACTAGCGTACATTTAATCATCTATAAACAAGTATATCGGGTTGGATGACAACGGAGATGACAACGGTAATACATGGATTAATGACGGGTGTTTAATAAGGATTAAAGTAAACAAACAGTGATGTTTGACATATGCATTATTTACGTTAGGTGATCTTGGTACGATGTACATATAATAACTCTGATAAATAACAAAGTGGTAACAAAGATTTGACCGTAATGAGCACATATCCATATACGAGGTGAATGAATAAAATGATGACAGAATTTATACTAATTTAAGGTAACCGTTAGAGACATCAACATAAAACCGTAACAAGCTCTACGGTTTTATGCTACAGGAAGTATGGTGAACGTAACGGCAGACTTTGGAGGAATTGACACGCGTCACGTGTTGTTCGTAATGTATCAAGGAAAGTAGCAAGATTGTCACCTATGTATATTAGGATGCCTATGACGAATGATTAACTTGAAGGAATCAAAACAGACTTCCAGAACATTTTCCTTCCAACCAATTTTCCTAATGTTATTGGCGCTGTGGACTGGATCAGTCTCCAGATAAGAATATTTAAAAATTTATATGTTCATAATATATAATTTCTTATAAATATTTGTATTGTAAACATTGTATGTTTGTGAATAAAACTTTATTATTATTGTATTATTTATTTTAGGTGGACAAAATGCGAAAAGTTTCGTAACAGGAAAGGCTCAAATACTGCTGCTGAAGACCTATATAACGAATCCCAAATAAGAACCCGTAATGTCTTAGAGTGGCAATATGGAGTGTAGAAAAGAAGATTTCGAGTATTAAGACTAGAAATGAGGCTATTATTGAACACCAGTTTAGTCATTATAGTAGCTACATACATAATATTCTTCCAGAACCACAAGAAGATAATCCCATTGAACAGGAAGCTGTTGTGGAAGACAACATTAAAGAACAAGTTCAAAACAACGGAAATTTAACGAAACAAAACTTAAAAGGCAATTATTTTAGAAATTTACTGAATTAGATATTAAAAAACTCTCTATTTGCTAAAATAATAAAAAATTCACTTTGAGATTATTGTTTCAATACTGGTAATGTAGAGCATTCCTTATTTTAGTTGACTCGGTCCAAAGTATTGCAGATTTCAGCTTATAATTTTGATCATTCAAACAAATGCACCCAGGCAGATGAGAAATTCATTTTTATTATATTTTCTATAAATATGCTGGATTTAGATTAACAAACAATACAAACAAATTACATTAATTATTTTCAATATCTCCAACTCTAATTTCTTTTTTCAATTTCATATAAATGTAGTTCCTTCAATTGCAACATTTTCAAAGTATGTTCTTCTGCAGCTCTTATTAGCATTATTTTTTGTCTGCAATCCTCTGTTAATTTTGTCTTCTCCGCATTCTTCATTTGTTTTTGTTCATCTCTCCCTATTTAATTAGTATATATTAGTAACGAAATGAAGAGTTGAAAAACTAATGCCAGACTACTACAGTAACCCCTTCCGGGAAAGTTTGAAGTACAAGCGAGATGCGAAGTTTCACAACATTATGATTTATTTATTTATTATAGTATACTCAATGTTAAAAATGACTTGACTACACCTTGTTGCGCTTGTATTTAGTAAGGCTTTACTGCTGTAGATGGATTCTGTAATAAACCTGTCGGTTGGCCGTTAATAAAATAACTAGGTATTATTATTTCATCAATATGCTACAAATTCATCATATTTCGAAAGGAAAATTGTCGTTACTCTCATTCAAGTTTCGATTCGCGAGCCCTTGAAAGGTGAGATTGAGAGTTTTATACCTAGGTTATCCAGTTACCTTGTTCTACTTCTTGGTTTGGACCTGGTGGCTGCTAATCCCTTAAATTGAGACACACCTCTGTTTCAACAGAAGAAATAAAACACGAAATTTGAGGAAGGTATTGAATTTTATTCACACATGATTACGCAAAGAGCCCGATGATTCTATACAACACAGTAAACTAAATTAAGTTTTAGACCCTGGACGACCCGACACAAGTCGTAGAGACTAAGTCCAGTTCGACGATAAAAATACAAGTTAAAAATAATCAGAAAATAGTGAAAAATATTAGATCACTGAGCGGGTGAACAACGAAACGACGAATTCGAGTATCAGCCAAAATCTACCAGTCCTCAGTGGTGAACGAACCTCTTCTCTCACTTGTGGGAACCTCCCTTTTTGTGCTTAGGGTCGACTCTATCCAGGCATCTTGGTAAAAATGCGCCTTAAAGGTAAAAAGGTTTGTTCACTCCCTTAACTTCAGTGAGGATCGTGGATTCGCTATCACCGCTGGACTCCCTAGCTTATGATCTTGTCTCGGGTTCTGATAGACTGTGACTATACAATAATTCTAAAGGCGCTTGGAAAAGCTATTTGAACATATATCTTAATTACTTGGTTTTCCGTGTCTACCAGGATCGCTAATACTTTATTGGCTTTAATTGACTCCTAAAGGAGTAAGGTAAACCTTCCCTCCTTCGCCGCACTCCGCGCTTATGCAGAGGTTGGGTTTCTCGATCTAGCGGTATCTGAACCTTTTGATTTACTGAAATTAAAGGAGAAAACCCAACGAAAAACTTCTTGATCGACTTTAGCCGATCGATGCCACGGCGTCGCTTTTTTAGATTCCAAAATATCCTTATGTATTTTCCCCAGTCGTACTAGTTCCTCCACTTCCTGTTTGGAAAAATTGGATGACCGCCTATTGCTCCCACAATCCATTTTAATACCAGTACGTTGAACATAAACAATAACAATTCACGAACATAGAATTGGGAAACACACAACTAATCTAATATTTGAACCACAGATTAGCTATTAAATAAACAATTGGAACTTTAAACTTCGCCAATTATCTTGTCAGTACTGTCAATTTTCCTTCAAAATGGAAACTAATACTGATGAACTAATGTGATTTGAAGTTAGCTACAAATTCTTTAATCGGAAGATTAAACTCTAGTTTAAACTTTGCTATAAACATAACCTATACAACTGGCCCTAAGTGTTATACAGTTAACCTCGGTAAATTTGGAGTTGCATCTGTGGAGGTCCGACTGCTAATTGGTTACCATTTTATTGTAGTTATATTAATTATGAACTGAACTGTTGCTCATTTGTTCTATTCGGTAGCAGAAAAGTGTTTCTTTTTTATTTTCTTCTCTCCTCTCATTAAGATATTAAGGTCTATCTACACATATTTCAAACAAGGATACAGTTATTGATCTATTCCACCATAAGTTCCAAGCTTGAAGAATGTCGGACTGCGCAAAAGGAAAAAGTCTAAAACTCTGGTGAGTTGCGAGGGTCCATGTCGTAAATGGTTTCACATTTCATGTGTCAGCATGACTGAAAATGAGTTTAAGCTTCTTGATAAATGTCCCAACCTGTTTTTTTTTGTACGACGCATGCAAAGCTAAGTGTGAAGTCATGGATAAAGCTATTACTACAAAGTTGATATTGGATATTAATGACAGACAGAAATGTTAAAAAGCTGTTATCTGATGATGTTATAAACAAAATGTTTCAAGATTACCGAGCAGAAACTTTTGATAAAGTTGAGACTATATTTAAGTCACTGAATGAGGATGGTTGGTACTAAATTAGAAGACATCAATAAGAATTTGTCCACTGTTAAAGAGTCTCCTTCAACATACGCAGGAGTGGTAAAGCCTAAGCCGTGTCTTATTTTGCATTCTAAGAATACTAGTCAACATAGTACTACCATCAAATCTGAGGTTCAGCGTGCTATCGATCCCATAAATTCCAATATTATTATATCTAATGTCAAGAAAGCCAGGAATGGAGCCCTAGTAATAAGTTGTGACATCGCCGAAGAATCAGCTATACACAAGGAGAAGGCTTGTAATCAATTGGGTGAGCGGTATAATGTTAAACAGTTTTCAACTTTGAATCCAAGAGTGAGGGTAGTTAACATAATACCTGAAAATTTTTGTAAAATATTTGCGAATTCAAAATAAGTCGTGCTTTTCCGATGGCAATGGATGTGAGGTGATTTCTTACAAGCCTCCGTGTAAAAATAAAAATTTGTATCATGTTGTTCTCCAAGTTGATATTAATACATATCACCGGATTATAGATGCTGATAAATTGGCTGTAGGTCTCGATTTTGATTGTCGAGTTTTTGTGCTATAAAACTTAGATGATACTATAAATGTTGCGGGTGTTGTCATCTTGCCAGCAAATGCTTTCGACAAAATTCCGTGTGCCAAAATGTTATGAACCTCACACTATATAGGAATGTGGTAGCACAATTTTGAAATGTGTCCATTGCGCTACTTTGAAAGCAACTATTAACTTTGTAATGAACCACCCGGGTTCATCCCTAATGTAAATTTATTTTCCGGAAATAATATTTTATTTTGTTAGATTAAGTCCAGCGAGCGCTCGAATTTTTTATCAGTAAGCACTAATTTTTACTAAACCGTCGATGCCCTACTCCTAAATCACGCACCGCACGCGCATCTCCCACCGTGACCTGTGGTTGTCAGGTGGGGAGTAAGTTAACAAAAGTGAGGAACCGAAAGGAAAAAGGCAGAGTTGTTGGAAAACATCTCTCGAAGAACCAATCCAGAAGTTCTCCCGATCAGCCCAAGAAAACCAACCGAGCCAGGAGAAGCCGCAGAGCCCAGCAGTGCCCAGGAAATAAGTAAGCAATCTACCTTCCTCTGAATCCTATCCTTTTCACGCCGTTTGGGTGTTTTTGAACTCATACGGGCTGGCTTGTACTTTTGACGGACGAGGTAGTTTGGCTGTGCACAACACCGCTACCTGACCGAGCCGTCGACTGTCTGCCGTTTCACGACGTTGTCCTCATCCGGTTTGGCTGTGAACAACACCGCCGGCGAGTGATAAACGCCAGTGAGCCCTACGACGTTTTCGTTGTCGGTTTGGCTGTGGACAACACCGCCGACGACTAATATACGCCGTTTTGGTACACCGAACGTACACCGAAGTGTCTGGCTGTGAACAACACCGCACTAAGGAGTTGTTGGTGACTAAGTTGTACAGGGTTGTTCTCACCGAGGTGGTTTGGCTGTGCACAACACCGCCATCAAGGGAGATACACCGCGTGCACTCATTTCTATCCTTCCAGATAGAAATCCTAAAACTGCGTTATTTTCCGTTAGACCAAAACCGTCCCATTTGTTCGCTTACTTGTTTTGTTATTAACAAGTGCTGTATATTGTTACTCTGCACTGCTTGCGCTTTCTCCTTGGCTACAGTTAATTTAAAACCGCTTTTAACTAATGCTTTCTATTCGCATTTACAGGGCCGAAATAAATTCAGAGTAGATTTTTGCTAAATCCATACATTTTGTTTTTATTTTCAGAACCTCGCTGGAACCGTCCTCTAGGTATAAGTTTATAGTTAAGTCCGTATTTTGTTTGTAAAGATTTTCTGCCAATAAAGTATTTCATGCCGTATGTTTTACTTTAAGGGTATTTCGTAGATAATTTATATTTTCTTTCAGCACCGAAACAGACCGTTTTATATTCTGTTTGAAAATTGTAAGAAAATATATTTAGCTAGCATTTTGATTTTAGGACCGTTTATTTATTTTTAATTGTAAATTATGCATCCGATTTAAAGGCAAATTCATATAGTCTTTATTACAATTTAACTGGTTATTATTTATTTCCATTTCATCAAATAAATTTGTTAAAGAAAGAATGTGTCGTATTCATTCATATCAGTAACTTTGATAAAATTCCGATCTAACAAAAAATAACTTAAATAGATTTTTACCGTTCTACACTGACAATTCTGTTTATTTGAAAAGTAAAACTATCACTACACCGATAAAACTAGTTTTGTTGTTCTCTGGGAATAAAAGAAATACAACAGACCCCTGGAATTCAACTTTCTTCACTGTAGCTGCCCGAGTACTTACTCTAACCGAGGGTGAGTTCACGTGGAGTTTCTCCCACGTTAAACATAGAGAAACTGGCGCTCGAGACTGACCGAAAAGATATCCTGAATTGCGTCTCCGTGACGTCACTTACCGCCGCCGAACACCGCAGCACAATATAATTTAGTCCGAGAAGGTGCGTCACAAATCTGATGGCCAAACCGGACGCTGGTGACGTCATATCCGGCGCTACGAAAATTACAAATAGTCGTTCGCAATCGGGATACACGCGAAAGATTCTAGGGAGAGGGAAAAGAGAAAAAGGGCGTCACAACTTTGACGAGCCAATATATCATGCTGTTTGGGACCCTGATTGCTATGTGTACAAAAATACTAAGTAAATTCAAAGCAAATGTTTTTGACACGAGTAGCAATCAGAGCCACCTACCGTGTCCAATGAGTCCTCGAATGTTTCGAGTATTCAAGCCATCTCAACTTTTACATTGTATTATCAGAATGTATGTGGGCTACGCACTAAAACTTCTGACTTATTTAATATTACGCCTGCCATTGATCAATTCCAGGCATATGCATTTACTGAAACTATCTATAATGTAGGCATCCCCGACTTTGAACTATTTAATCTTGATAAATTCCAAGTTTTCAGAAGCGATCGTTATTTTCTCTCTGCTAATACCTGCAAAGGAGGACGCCCCGTCCTATTAGCATTGGATAGAGAATGTCATGCCATTCAAGATGATTTTAATCCCACTTGTAATGCACAATTGGTTAGTATTAAACACGTCGATATCCTAATTGTGAAGTGTGAAGCAAAAATAAATTACCACTGGCTTTATATAGTAGTTATCTTCCCAGGGCATTTAAGATGTACCAAGAAACCTGTGAAACCTGTTACTTTTTACACAGATACAAAAACTTGCGGTCTGAAATTAAACAGGACATAAATGTATCATACAAACCATATCATCGATCTCTTGAATATGATCTAAAAAACAACCTCAAGAAATTCTGTTTTTTTCTAAATGCGAAAATGAATGTATCGAATATACCATCGATTGTAGCATGGGATGCGACCAGTTACAGCGGCGGCTACGGAACGCCTCGGAGGACCACCATTATTCGAGGAGCGGTTCCGACAATAGGAAGCGATAGTTGGTCTGTCCCCACAGAGCCTAGCCTGAGAACAACCAGGGCAGGTAAAAGAATCCCGGCTAATGCTAGGGATTTGCATTTTAACTCTGTTTCTGGCAGATACAAGTTAACGAGCACGGCACAACAACCCGGAAAATCACTATGTATCAAATTGTAATAGTAGGTAGAGACAGTTGTAGGGTTGATATCCTGTACAGTGAAGATAGAGATACACGATGAACATTAATATATAAACAATAAAAATATAATCAATTCCAATATAATAAATATTACAAAGTACAAATAGATCACATGATACAACTGAACAGATGACTAACATTAGTCAGTCAATCAATAGATCAAAAATTGTATTGTATTCCCTTAAAGAGTATAAACATTTTAAAAAATCAAGCACGTCTTTATTAAAACAGGTCAATTTGTAAACAAGATGGCGGGACGATCAGCCAGCTTCCATTAACGATGATGCAGAGGAGCCCATATGGCAGCACTGAAGGCCTGATGGACGGACTACTTACGCCACGAAGAACACCTGACATGAGCGGGAGGGTAACAGGCCTCCTGAGGCGCAGACGCTGAACCACGCCGTTGTTCAGATTACACCAAGTGCCCCGGACACTACTGACTATGACACCCACAAAGATCGGAAGGCCAGGATTCCGTTTTCTTAAGGCCTCAATAAAACTGTGGGAAGAATAAGTAGCGACCTTGTGGTAGAAATAGTCAGACAGCGGTCGAGGCGTTTCCCAGTTGACGCTAAGATCTATAACATGTACGGCATCAGTCACTATTAAGAGATCTGGTTTATGGAGCCGGCCCTCCAAATCACGAATAGAAAGTTCTACGTCAACACAAAGGCCACTATGATGACAGGCATCTGCTTGAGTCCGAACAGCGATATCATGTCGGGCGATGGTGCGTCACAGGACATCGCTGGAGAACATGAGACAGCGTTTCAATCCGCTGACAGCCTCCATAGCACCTCTTGGCATTCAAAGGAAGGCGAGTATTATGAAGACGTCTGATAGTAGGGAGAGTGTTGGTACGGAGCCGACAGACATGGACATAGTCCCGGCCGGACCAATGTGGTGGAGGATCTCGCAGCCAGCGACTAGCGGCCGAATGATCACAGTGACCGGATAAGCCGGCATTATCGAGCCGATGGCGCCAAAAAGTAATTTGCTATCCACCAGTTACATACGAGTGTAAAAGGCGATCCATGCGCAATCTAATAGCTGCAACGGGACGGCTGTCAAGCACAGCCTGAATATGAGGGTCAGCTAGTGCTGTCAGGCGGTTTAATCGGCCCAACAAGATATCAGGGATCCGTGCAAAAAGACACATGATCCCAAAACCACCATCCGAGAATATAGTAAAGCATTAAAAGTCTGGAGTGGTAAATACAGAGAGGACTTTACCATCCAGCGGACAGGTCCGTCCGCCCTGTTCAAAATAATTCTGTTTATAAAGGGGTTTCGAAATGAAAAGAGAAACTTGGGCAATAGGTAATCTTGTAAAAATTATAGTTTTTGAAAAGGTTTGAGAGGCGCTCTAGTAAGGTTGTTCAAGGCAGCTTGTAAGCTGTCGGTTGCCGGAGGGTCCGCACCCATAAACCATATCGGTATCCAAGATATTTAAAGCTGGTCTCAGCAGATGCTTTGGGAATGGGCTGAGCTCATACGTGAAAAGTGGAATATTGTGTCAAATAGAGCTTCTTAACAGCGGGCAAAAGTTTAATGGTAATACTAGCACATTTATCAGCGTTGAGCGTCATATGTCGTGCCTCGAAAAATCTGACGATGTCGATGCCAGAAGGCAAAATCAGGGTTCATAGTTCAAAAGTAATGCAGAATTCCTTGACTTTTCCAGGTTTTCCCTGAGTTATAAGGAAAAATTCCAGGCCACCTGTAATTCATTTTTATATACTAATTGTTGTTTCTGCAATAAACTATTTCTAGTCTGGACTTCAGAATCGTTTTTATACCCAAAAAACCTTTATAAAAGTTTCAAAACTGCAAACAATTTTCTCTTTGCAGAAGGTGCTTAAATTCTATTTTTAAAAATGAAAGGAGAACATGTCTGATAAAAAGAAATAGGAGTAAAAAGATTAACACTAGTAAAGATAAACAGAAAATAAAATTTATTAACAAAAATATATAATGAAAAAAACAATATAACTAAATATTTTTAAATTTTTTTCTCTCAAGTTATCTAAACGTCTATTAATATTATCCATTTCGTATTTGGTAGTATGACTTAGTTTTAATTTCTTTTTTCAAGGTCATTAATTTCTTTCATTGCACGTTTTCTTTCTAACATACGTGCCTTCCTATCTAAATCTTTTTTATTCTCATCTTCTAAAGCTGATTGATATTTCATATGTGCTTCATATGGAATATAAACATGAACCCCATCCACTCTCAAATGGGGGCTTAAAATAATCGTCAACATTTTCTACCACTCTCTTTTCATTTTGATACTGATATAATAATAATAATAATAATAATAATAATAATAATAATAATAATATTTAATAGTCCAACAGGAACAAAATCCCAATTACAGAACCACAATAGAAATTATACAAATACATAAAAGTTACTAAAATAAAGTTAAAACAACCAAACTAGTCTAACACACAAAAAAAATAAATGTATAGGTAAGATAAGTAAAAAATATAAAAGTATGAAAAAGTACTGTTAAAAACATGATCTAGCAATAAAAAAAAACACAACAATAAGTAGTTGTCAAAAGTAATAAAAATAATTCAGTAACTAAGTATGAGAAAAAATTATAACTGCACGTCATGGGCAATCCTTAACAGCTGGTTTAAACTGATATTATTAACATCACAAATATAATATAATAAATTAAAATTGGATGTCATAGTGTATAAAGGAGACTTTAACATGAGATTATTTCTAGCAGATTGGCAGTAAAACGTCATAATATGAGATCTAATCGAAGGATGTGGCACCAAAAAATTAAGTTGTGATAGAATATATGGAGAGTCAATTGAATTGTGCAAGATATTGTATAGAAATCTGATAGAGTATATAAATCTCCTTTTCTTTAAAGAATGAAGGTTAAACCTAGATCTTAATAAGTTGTCATCAAAACCTTGTGCTGGATAAACACCATCACATTTAAATGAAAGATATTTAAGAAATTTTCTCTGGACAGATTCAATGTTATTGATATAACAGGTGTAATAAGGATTCCAAACTAAAGAACAGTATTCCAGCTTGGATCTTACAAAAGCATAATATAATAATTTTAATGTATTTGGGTTTCTAAATGATTTACTATTTCTAATAATAAATCCTAATGCTTTTGAGCCCCCCTTGACAATATATTCAATATGTTGCGAGAAGCTTAAAGTACTATCAAATATAATACCCAAATCCTTTGTACAACTGTGACGACTAAGTAATTGCAAATTAATATGGTAATCATATACAACAGGATTGGATTTACGAGTGTAGGTGGCAACTTTGCATTTATTAACATTTAGGCTAAGTTTGTTATTAATAGACCAAGCTACAAGTTTATTTTTAACTCTACCTGAAGATTATGGGCCTGGTCTGCTAAAGAAATGCAAGTAAAAATTTTGACGTCATCAGCGTACAAAAGCTTCCCACAATCCAACACACTGTCAAGGTCATTAATGAATAGAAGAAACAGTAACGGGCCCAAATTCGAACCCTCAGGAACCCCCGATGATATGTTAGACCTATGGCACCAGGAAAATACTCTTTTAAAAGGTTTATTTGTAAATTGCCCCCTTCATTTGTAGGTAAATGCAACTTAGTCTTTTCGTCTCCACCAAGTACAAGCAAGAATTCCTAAAAGCACAGTTTTTAGATAGCATAATACCGGATGGTAACGAGTGAGTTAAACTGTAAATAGGAGGTGTTCCTGGCTGAACTGCTACCTGATAGGTAATAAGATGTACCCATGTTCTGATTCTTACCTTCTTTTTAGATTCCATATTGCACGGCCCTACACTTGCATAAACAAACAATAAACACTTGACTTGACTCTGCTTGACTCTTTGCCTTGAATCGATTACTCCTTGAAAACAGGACAGGGTACAATCACATAACGTCACAGACAGAATAGACAAAAAGAACTATAGTGCATATAAAGATAGGTTAAAAGGGTGAGATATTTGCAAGTCAACAGAAATGACGTGACGTAGTAAACCAGAAATTTCGAGATGTGACGTAGTAAATAAGAAATTCCAACATACGACGTAATGAGTCTGCATTTCTGAGATACGACGTATAAAGAATGAAGTGGGAACTCGGAAGTCGGAATGGCCCGACCGGACTTCCGTAATGTCGCGAGGGTATCGTTAGATCCTTGTCTTGGTTCCAGCTCCTCTCCGTCTGTTAGTGTAAATTGAATTGTTTGCTGGTGCAGTTTAGTTTACTATCAACGGCTCAAAAGATTAACCTCAGCTTAAACAGTTAAGTGTAAGTGACGACTAATGGGTTACATCGTTCGACAGAAGAGTGGACCACAATTGTGGAGCAAACATGCAAAAGCCAATAAATCCAAATTATCAAATATCGAGATATTCGATAAAAACTTGCATAGGCTAATCCCAAACGAATTTAAAAAATCTTAAAAATGGAATGCATTATTCATGGGTCGTATAATATAAATTCCAACTTTTGATATAATGAATTTTTTCATACTTTACTTATTTTGTTTTGTTTTTTGGATTTACCGGTTTTTGCATGAAATCAGAATTTTATCGATTTTTGCTGGGACTTCAAATTCTGAAGTGAGGTTGAGAAGTTTGTTGACGTGCATACATGTTACCCTTTACCCTTTCATATTATGATAATGCTAGCTGAAAAACAGAAGAAATTACACAGAAAATATATTTATTCTTGCAGAATTCTAAAAAACCCTAGCAATAAAAAGAATACTTTTCTAAAATTAAAACTAGACATGTACAGCTTGTTCCTCTTCAAGACAGTCACATATAGCATCCTCTTCATCAACTAGGGACTCCTCCTCACTCACACTCAATGTAGGAGTATTATGTAGCAATGCCCGATACCATTTCAGATCCTGTAACTCCTCCCAACCCTTATCAAACTGCTGATCAAGTAAATGCTGAAGAGATTTCTTTTTCTTTTCTCTTTCGAATGTGCAGATTTTTATTAATCTTCCGTCATTGAATTTTTGTAGCATTATTTTTTTTTTGTTTCTGATATCCCTTTAACTTTTTTTAGTCTGAAGTTGTTTTAAGTCAATTTTTTCATACTTCTCTCTTGACAAAATAGTAGCCTCTTTTCTAAGAAGTTTTTCTACCGTCCCGAATACCCGGTCAGCTGGTAAAAATGAATGTCCTCTCACTGGAAATACAAGTAATATTTTTGTGACATGGACTGGAGCTTTAAACCGGAGCCAGAAGTATAGAGAGTGTATAATATGCGAGTTTTTGTTTTGTCCGCCGCATCCATCGCAGAAGAGGCGAACAGTCGTGACATTTTCATAATCCAAAGAATCCAGATAGCTTAACAGATCGTATCTCTATTGATCCTCTACCTGCCTGATCTTCAGTCCATGTAAAAAAAGTTGGATGTTTGGACTGGCTATCAACACAACAAAAAACGTACATGCTAACTTGCTGTGCATAAAACGCATCGTTAATAGGCGTTTTGGGCAAAGGTTAAACCTGTTGCATGTCGAAACAAAAAGTAATTGAGTTTTCGGGACTGTCTTTTAACAGACTATAGAAAGCATTGGCCCTCTTTTTGTGAACTGCCAACTTAGTGCGTAAGTCTGTTTTCTTTGTCACGTCTGCTTCCTTTTTGATTTTATATTTAAGTCTAGTACATTTTGCGCAAACATCGGCTGCTGGACTTGAAAATCCAATATTGAATTCATTTACGAATATCCTCCTAAACATAGAGAAGTTCACTCTAGTTTCTTCAGCATCACATTGACTGAGGTACATGTTATGTAATTTTTTTGTTTAAATCAGCGGCCAAATAAATTCTTTTAGTTTTTTTTTTCTATAATGGCTCTCTCTTTCTGTTAGTTTTCCAATAAACTCTCTTACTATATTTTTCTTGTCAATAGATTTCACGGACACGTGATCACCGCCTCGTTTTTCTTTTGGAATATTCCCTTCTGACAGTGTCTTAGCAATGTTAACCACATTCAGTCTTTTTTCAGGAAAAACGCCTGACATACTTGAAATTTCTTTTTAGTTACTCTTTTCGGCAGAAAATAATGTACGGAAAAATTGCGATTCCTTCTCCCATTTGTTGCTTTCCTGAAAAGTTACTCCCCTTCAAAAATTCCAAAATAAAATTGTTTTTCTTTTTTTATCTTCCATGTATATCAAGCGAAAGATACCAAACTTGGTGAACATTATATGTCAATAAAACTACACTCTTTGAATTTTTTTCAACTCTGAAGTATTTTTGTAAGAGGACGAAAAATCAAAATTTTTTCCTATATTTTTTTTCGACATTTTTTTCTTTGAAAAAATATGTCAAATTCATTTACTAACGTTTTGATCTATTTTAAGTTTTTTTGAAAAGTTAAGGATTTGTGATAAAAATATAAATGTATTACAATGCATTTTTAAAAAGATGAGCTGTTTAACGTGAGTGTATTTTGCCGAAAGATCTAGTGGCCTGTCTTTGCAATGTCAGTGTCATTTATTGTTTCTTACTCTTTCACGTTTTATGATTTTTGTGTAGAAAATATTAGTTGATAAACTTGATATATTATATAAAAAAGAAAAATGAATTTTTTTTCAGGGGAGTAACATTTCAGAGAAGGGTTTTTGCGAAAAAATTTTTACCAGAGATCCCTATCAATTTTCATCAGAGAATCGCCCCTTTCGGTATTATTTAGATACACCCCGTATATTTAAATTTATTTATATTTGTTACAGATGCACAGACTGGCCCTGAATATTCATAATTTTAGTGTTAGTTTTAAATGTGTACCTTAGTATATTGTAAATAGCTGTAAATTATTTATTTTTTTTTGTATGTAATATAAATACTTATATGCCCGTTATTAAAATATTTGCCTCTATCTCTATCAATTTTATTTCTTCATTAACACGCAATATAAAATGCTTTAAAAAAATTATGAAAATAATCCACTGATACAGTGAATAAAAGGGTGGATCTTCTTTAATAAGTTAATAAAGAATATTTATTTATAAAATTTTATTTAAATTTCAAATATTTATACATATTACGTAAAATGTTTTGCAAAATAATTCACTATTTCAATAGGACATATTCAAGTTTACAGATCATTTAGTGAAGAATGTATTAATATTTAAGTATTTTAAGTTTATAATTATTTATGTTACACAGACAAAAAAAATTGCAATTCCAATACCAACTTCTATGCAATCATTGAAAGGGGTCTTCAGTTTTGTTTATTTCTCAGTACATCTGATATTTATAATTGTAATAATATTGTCTATATAATTTTTTCACAAACTAAGCACCTTTGTTGTATACACACATTTTTATTTGAGCACGTCTCTGCAAATTCTAAAATTTGTACTACTGGCATCAGCGCACTTAGTACTACTGGCGCATTTTTCACAAATATGTTATATATCATATTATATCAGATTTATAATAAAATTATAGGTATCTTTATTTCTGACTATTTAAAAATATTGTCACGGAATTTTCCCCACTTACACCCAAACCGACGACTGTGGTATGGCGAAATGCTAAGATTGCCCCGATCGCCCCTACACGATTCTGTTAAACAAACAAAAAGCCGTGGATCGAGACGGGACTAGAAAATTGGGGAATCGACGAGAAGCATTCGAGTCGTTCGGGAAGATGAATCTAGAGATACTAGAATATACCTGGAATATTCGTTGGGTCTATAAAAGAAAAATAAACGGCCGATTAAGTTAGTCTTGTATAAGTCTTGTATTATAGTGTTGAATTGAAGTGTTTAGTTAGAGAGATCAAAGCGATTTAGATAGCGATTAATTAAATAAGTGTTTAGTTGAGTTTTAATTAGTGTTCAGTAGTGTACTGATAGTTAATAAAGAAGTAATTAATTAACGGATTGTTTTTCTGGAAGTAGAGAAATTCAGATTAGGAAATCCGTGGCAATATATTGCATTTTACTTATACTCGCGGTAAGAATTTAGACGTCGTTATAACGACGTTATAAAAAAATAAGCTAGAAGTAAATAACTTTCATACTATAAATTACAAAAATTCTATTTTTAACCCTATAAATTATGATCATCTGTTGAAGTGCGGGAGACATATAACAGTAAAATTGCATTTTATATTTTGATGTCGCTAAGCTCGGAAGTGGATTTTCCCGTCTGTTCTTTTTCTTCGGAATGGAACAAAACCTCTGCTGTTTATCTATTTTTTTATTTGCAGGCTCATTATGGGACAACTGTGGAAGAGAAATAGGCTTATCAGATATAGACGGCAGCTCCAGTATTGTCTGAACTGTAGATGAATGACTTTAAATTGGCACAATTACTTCATCCGTTACTTTGTATTTATCTGCATTTTGTAATTTAGTGATTGTTTTTATTATACTAGCAGACACGTTTTGCCTTATAATATCTGTTTTATCAAGATACTTTGTTAATAGCTTTGTTTCCCCAAGTTCACTACTTTGGAATATTTCTGCTGTTCTGCTTCTTGGATAATAGGCATATATATAATGAATATGCTTACAAATCTTGTTAGCAACACAAAAATCAGTGCAAGTGCATGAATAAGTGTTGTAACAAAATTTGCATTCTCTGCCATCTAAATCTCAACAACTTTGATCAAAAAGCTTTTCTACACAGTATAGTTCTTGATCTTTGTTTGAAGCGATAGGATTTATATACCAATTAGTTTGATTTTTACTGTCAAATTCAACAGAAAATTAGCTGGAACTTTGCAGTTTTGTCTCAACATTATGTCTTTGACATGACTTGATTGTTTTTCTTTAATTTTCTTTACAACTCGATCCACACATTTGTCTCTGGCATATTTTAATAAAACTTGTAAATATGTATCTAATCTTTTAAGTTTTGGATGTCAACATCTAATAGTAATTGATAAATGATATTTTCAAGAACTTTGGTAAAATCATCCATATCTGTTTTCTGCTGAAGAAATTTAATTACTTTGTATACTTCGGATCATTTGGTTTTATCACTAATCTTTGACAAATTTTGCTGCCACGCTCGATCTGTGCCAGGAGCAAAATAACTGATGAACAGCTGGGCCTATTATGCTACATCATGCACCATAATAGGCAGAAAAATATCAGGCATAAATGTTTTTGCTTATACTTAATTTAATACCATTAAAAAAAAGTTCATAAATTTAAGTAAGTGTCTTTGCTATTTGTAAACATAAATGCCACCGGTATCTCCTTACCAAACTCATTCACCACCAAAATACTTGTTAGTTCAAAATCGTAATTATTTAAGCCATGAGAAACATGTTCTTTTGAAAATCATTCATAATAACTGAACCGAAATCTACAGCAAGTAAGCCATATACATTGTCTTCTACTACCTGTTTCTTATAAAGCAATATAGGATTATTTTCTTCTTGTTCATATTGTTTTATCCACAACTCCACTGAAATGTCATCATTCTCGTGTTTGATTCCTTCCGATATATTGATGTGATATGAGCTTTTAATGTTTTGTGTCTTTTCGTGCAATGAGATCTTCACGATTTATGTTTTCCCGAATTTTATCTCCTAACATCATAAAAAAACTAAATTATTGTCAAGTATCAGTATTTTAATGAGGACTAGTAAAGTTGTAGGTACACCAGTAAAAGAATAAGGTGAATAATTCGGTGATAATTTATTAGCATCAAGTTTACAGATTAGGAGTAAATACTATACTGCCCTGTAAGTGAAGCGTCCTTAGTTTAAATACTAATTAGTTATTAACAGTCAACATTTCCAGTGATATAAAAATGATGATATTACAGGAATGCTGATATTACATTATATGTTATATTAATAATCCATACAAGGTGGAAAAATAAAATAAATGATTAAATATGAGGTTTATACTACAATTCCCTCCCTAAGTGGAATTCCTGCAGCTGCAGAAGGAACTGAGGGATTCTTTCTGTGACACACAAGTACTTTCTTATGAAGGCATCGGTAGTATAATAATAAGAGGTATAAATTATAATTACAACAATTAGAAAAATATACAGGATAACATTCCTTGTTTTCATATTTTCAAAGTCACTAAGATGTACAGGTTTCAAATTTTTTTTGTTAGGCGTTATAATTACTGAAAGTCTTAAAGATCCATCTCGTGAAGATGGATGGTGGGGTGACTGGAAGGTTCCAAGTTAATCATTGGTAGATGGACTTGGGTTTGTTGTACGTCACTTTCAAGAGAGAAACGAACGTTTCTGATAATCACATCACATGAGCCTATAGTCACAAGAGATGGTTGATCTATGGAATAGGTATGTTTCACACGCCATTGTTCGTGAACTAATTCCTTATGTTATTCGATAATCAGTATTTGATTGTCCCTGAGTTGTTCTAAGAGTGTTGTTTGTAACTTAACATTCGTCGAAGGACATTGATGTGGTTTATTTTGAATCGAAGAAAGGATATATTGATCATATTGAAGTTCAAAAGTTCCTTGGCATACATTATACTCTTCGATAGATAAACATGGTTGAGCTATCCATAGGTGCTGTTGAGTATCCAGATTTGCATGCAGATAAGGTTGAAAAGGAATAATAGTTTGATTACTAATAGTGATAGATAACAAATGGTAGGTATTATAATGCTCGGGAAAGAAAAGTGGTACTGACAATTTCACTATAATTTTATACTCAAGAATAGTTACTGAAATTAAGAACAAATTGTAGCAAGAGTGTAGGTTAGCTAGTTTGATTATTTCCTTGCAGTCATAAATAGCATACAGCTGATTTAGTATATGTTTAATATTTTTAAACGGTAGAAAGAAATTATGTATAATATTATGTTGAGCGAATTTTAAAGTAAGTCTTCCACTCTTGTGAAGATGTGAAAAAATATTGAAAATTTATCAATTCTATGAAATGAATCATTGTTTTTTATACAAGTTATTCAATATAGAACTTTGTAGATCTAACTGTGTTTTTATTTTGTGTTGATTTTGTAGAGGGGTGTTAAATTTTAAATTAATGATTTCTAAATCATCGTTATCTAATGTTCAAAATAAATACTTATGTAATGAACCAACGATGTTAACTAGTCCTCCTTTTTGTCTAGTCTTTGTATTTTTGAAATTTTCAAGTTTAGTTTGTATATAAAATAAAAATTGTTTAATTTTTGATAAAGTGCAATCGCATTGAGAAGGGCCCAGCTCAGATAATAGTTGGACAGTTTGGTTTTTGATTTTGGTTAAGTCGATGACCTGGATAAAATTGTGGCAATGGGAGAAAACACGAGTCTCCTTACTTAACTGAGTTATTAGAAGGAGTTTTTTGATAGTTTGAAAGTTGGCTAAGGGAATATTATCGTCAGGAGAATCAGGATCTTCAGTTGGGGGGCCATGTCCTGAAACGGAAAGAGGATTATCAATTTTCCGTTTTCTTGGTTTAGGTTTACGTTTTATAAAAGCCTTGTGATATTTGTCACCTTGATATCCGGAACGTTTGAACATTTCTACAGTGGGTCCTAAGTCTTCAGATGTTACTTCTTTTATATATCGGGGCGACACTTTATTACGATTTGAATTTTTAATATAGACATTTTTCTCAGCTTAAAAAGTATCGGGTTCTCTGCGAGACTCATTTAATTTAATTATAATTTTGTCTTTTTTTTTATTTCAATGTTTTGTTTAATTTGGTCATACATGGATTTCGTGACATTTCTATGTTTTTCAATATAATCAGATGTAATAATCTGTTCATTTATATCAAAAGCGTCGGGCCTACTATCGCCGCGAGTAATATTCATAGGAGACTCATTAGTTGTCGCATGGATCGTATAGTTATAGGAAATTGCCGCCAAAGATATTAGGTAGTCAATCGGTGCATTTGGTTGTTCAGTTTTTATGCATCTTATTAAGTCAGTTAAACTCTACGCCAGAATCTACCAGGATTTTATATGGGTAACCATGACTTTCGACAAATTTGAAAAAACTACGTTGAACGTTTATTCCAGTTATTGCGTCAGCAGGATAAACATGTGCGTATTTAGAAAAGACATCAATGGTAGTAATAATCGAAAGTGTATCTATATTTAGGAGTTCAAATGGAGGAATGTATGTATGTATGTTGAAATTTCGGTTTTAATAGTAATACATGTTTGACATTTGGAAATATATTCTCGGATATGCTCAAACATGCGGCTAATAATATTTTCGTAAAAGAGCTTGATGAGTTGCCATTACTACACGATAGTATGTTTTTGCCTCGTGATTATATTTAATTTTCTGTTGTTGCTCTTTTCCCGTAAGAACATCTTCAACTTGTTTTTTACAAATAACGAATTTATATCCAGAAGAGAGATTATTTTGTAAGGTTCTAATATTTTTTTGTTCGAGTTCAATAGAGTCAAAGAAAAGGGCATTCCTTAGTGGAATTAGTTTCTATAAATGTTCTGTTCTATTGGTCTAGTTTTATAACATGTTTTGTTTTACCGGAGAAAATCTTTTCGGAATAATGGGTATTTAATTTGTTTGATTCGTTTTCTGAAATTATAAATTGATGATTAAAGAGGTTTAGGACATTATCTGTATATTTGATTTCTAAGATAGGATTAGAACGAGACGTATGGATAGTTTGTGCATCAGTTTCAGGGTGGCTTTCAGGCAATTGCTCTAAATCTTTCAACAAGGATTCATACGTTTCACGATTAGAGTCATTAAGAATGTCTTCAAGAGGAATTTTGAAAAGTTTATCTAAATCCAAGTCTGATTCGTCTACTTGAGCTATCATTGAACTTGTATCATTTTGTGTTGAACTAGTTTCAATAGGATTAATTTTTATACGAGAAAGAGATTCGGCTTGGTTGATTTTCCCCTTTTAACCCGGTTTTGCCCAAGTATTTAATTTTTTCATACCTTTAAATGCCCAAGTTTTTGAAAATGTTATAACAAGATTATTTTTTGGGTTTTAATGTCAAATGAGACAAATTTATATTTTTTTTTTTACAAAAAAAACATGTTTTTATTTAAAAAAATGCATGTTCCAATATTGGAACATCGGGCATATCAGTGATGTTTATAGGTAACAGAAAATGCAACGCGTTTATTTTGGTAGGTATATATTTAATGATAAAACATGATTTAATAAACATGATATGCTTTAAAGCATTGCTCGTGCAAATTTATCAAACATTTTTCACACATTTTCGTCATATTTTTGTGGCATATTGCGCAGCGATTTTGCTTTGGGGCAAAAACTATCCAATGATTGTAACCATCATACCTCAGTTGATCATGCACTCTGCCTAATAACGGTTTTGAAGTTTTAGGCCTACCACCGCTTGTGCTTGTTGGAGGCTGTCCATATTTTTTCAAATATACGTTGGTAATCTCCCGTCTAAACTTAAGAAAATCAACCTTCTCGCAGTCCTTTTGGCGGCGGTAAAATTGCCATGCATTATGCATTGCCGAGTCCAAACAAAATACGAAAAGGGTCCACCATCACTTTTTAGATCTAATATTTACTCTATAATTATTAATATTTTGGTCCATTCGGTCCACGCCACCCATACACTTACTGTACTGACCAATGACATATGGCTGTGGAACAGGAACTTTCTTTTTTTCCTTCGATACCCATCGATTGACTTCCCTAATGGGATGTACAGGATCACATGAGCTAACAATTAAGACGGGCCGATTGTCATTCCATGAGGTTATGGTAATATTTGTGTTTGTATCGGTAAGATAATCGTATGTGCCACGAGCAGTTTTTTGTACATCTGATTTTGATGGTAAAGGACATTTTTCAGTTCTATTAGGAGTTATAGTTCCAGTGTACCCATAACCCATATTTTGGAGCTGATTTACTAATTTTAAGGATGAGAAATACCTATCACTGTAAAACTTGAATGATTTGTCATTCGGAAGCTTTGATACAAGTGTCATGACCACAGATCCTCCTAAACCTAACTCCATATAAGGTCTGTCATTTTCTTTGCCTTGGTAAGGATGAAACTGTATAAGATAATCAGATGGATTACATAAAGACCAAACCTTATATCCGTAACGGATTGGTTTACCCTTGATGAATTGTTTTGCTCCGTGACGTCCAAAATATGGCACCATGCTTTCGTCTATACTTAATTTTTCTTCTAAGGGGGCGTGTTCCAAAAATATTTTATTAAGTTTATTGAACAAGGGTCGGACTTTTGCAAATTTATCACCATTTGCCAAGTTATCATTATCTGCACAATGTGCAAAACGTTTTAATGTTTCAAACCTATTGCGCCTCATTGACTTGGCTATCAAAGGATTATATGTGTCTGTGTCTACTTCCCACAGCATTCTCCAACGGGCAACTTGAAGATGACCAGAAACGTATAAAATAGCGATAAAGCAGCGTAATTCAGCGACATCTGTTTGAAAGTTATGGTCTCCTTTTTGGTTAGCATATTTTTCAAACATATTTTTCAAAAAAGTAATTGTATCTAAATTTATGAAGGACTCGAAACAAGAAATTGCATCAGAATACATCTGTTGTGCCACTGTCGGCGATGTAAACACCGGAAAGGATGAACTTAGATCTGACTTTTGCCATTTCCGCTCCTTTGTGGTTTTTGTGGCTAGCTGAGCAAGTGGTAAATAATCTTCAGCGTCCCAGTCTTCATTGTCGACATTATCAGATAAATTTTCTTCTTCACCCAGATGCACAAGCCCATCAACTGTACGAATCCGACCTACTGCTCGTGCTTCTAACTGCCGACCACTAAGGTGATTGATATCGACTGTTGGTGACTCATCGTCCTCTGAATCCTCTTCTGACTCACCTGCATCAGCAGGCGGAGTTATATAGATATCTGCTTCCCAGAAATTTTCATCTTCTACCATGTCAATCAACTCTTTAGTTGTTAAGGGTCTAAAAAAATTTAACTATTTACTAGTGGATAGGTAAACGTATATCATATTTTATAAGTATAACAATAAATAATAATATGCCACTTGTGCCCAGTGTTCCAATTTTGGAACACAATTAGAAAATGTTTACTATACCAAATAGTAACATGATGGGGCATCTAATTCATATATTAATATTATATAACAACACTAAACGATAAAAAAAGACAACAGAAACCTCAAAATTTTATTTATAACTACTGAATTTTTACTTACCTTCTGGCGTCCATTTCGTTCACACCGAACACGTGCACACAATTGCTTTGCGATCTGTAACTGACGTCACCAAATGTAACGAAACACGTTCCTCGCGGCTTCCAGATATCTAGTGAATGAGTTAAAGCGTATACTGCGGGGATACGTTCAGTGAAGTAAAATTTTGAAGTTCCAATTATGGAACACTGGGCGTATCTATGGTTGTTCCAATTATGGAACACCGGGCAGTAACGGGTTAATATGTAATGGCATAGTCATACTCTTCTAGTTTGAGTCTCCAGCAGACAAGTCTAGAATTAGGGTCTTTTAAATTAAGTAACCACTGTAGGGGTTGATGATCCATTTAAATTACGAATTTTGCACCGAAAAGATATGGTCTAAAATATTTTACAGAGTTAACAGTTGATAAGAGTTCCTTTTCGATCGTCGAGTAATTACTTTGGGCGGGATTGAGAGTTCTAGAGTTCTAAGAGATTGGATCATCTTGGCTTAGAATACTCTCATTGCGAAATCGGACGCGTCACAAGTAAAAGTAAAAGTTTTATGAAAATCGGGATAAGCTAATACGGGCTCGATACAAAGCAAATTTTCGCAATTTTTTTTACTGTTTTAGAAAAGTATTTTAAGCTAATATAAATCAAATCTCCTACAATTCCTATCAATGAAGTCATATGTATGTTCTCTGATACCAAACATCTATGACTTCATTGATAGGAATTGTAGGAGATTTGATTTATATTAGCTTAAAATACCTTTCTAAAACAGTAAAAAAATGTTACAAAAGCTAATAATAAGGAATATATGGGTAGATATTGTGGGTGTAATTCAACGCAGGTTGGTGCTTTTGTCCACTGAGTAGTTAGTTTCACACAATATTATTAATACCTAGAAATATATAAAATTTTTTTGCAAGTTTCGAAACAATCTAAATAATCATGGAAAAAGTCGATTTTGGAATCCGTTTTTAGTCTTTGTGTTAGAGGTTTCGTTAGTTAAGCAAAATTAGGAATAAAACGATATTATTTATTTTGCCGTTTTTGGCAAAGGAAAATTCTTTATGGATTCTATTTTCTTGGGGTTAGTTCTGATATCTTCCGATGTGATAATATGTCCTAAAAATTCTACATGTTAACATAGAAATTCCGATTTATCTAACTGTATTTTCAGATTGGCTTCTGTTAGTTTTAAATTCCAAAGTTCCAAATTTTGAATATGTTCCTGAAGGGAAGGACTAGATAGATAATATCGTTCATGTAGACAAAGCAGATTTTATGTTGTAAATATTTAAGTACATTATCCATAACACGATGAAACGTCGCAGTAGCATTATTTAACCCGAACGGCATCCGAACATATTCATAATGTCTATTTTCAGTATTAAATGCCGTTTTTTCTATAGAGTTTTCGTGCATTTCTATCTGGTGGAATCCGCTTGCTAAATCTAGAGTGGTAAAATACTGATATCATCCGAGTTTTTCAAGAATGTCAGAAATATTAGGTAAAGGGTACCTATCAGTTCATGTATTGTCATTAGTTTTCAGGTAATCCACCATAAGGCGCCATTTTTGTTTACCTCTGGCGTCAATTTTCTTTGATACAATCTAGGTTGGTGAACTATAGGGAGATTTAGAGGGTTGGATAATATTATTTTGCAACATTTATCAATTTGTCATTTTACTTCCTGCTGATACATACGAGGATATCGATAAATTTTAGTATAAATAGGTATTTCATTATGGGTTTTAATTTAGTATTTAACCCGATGAAAAGGAAGTGAAAACAAGTTTCATATTTTTTAAAAAGTTCAAAAAGATGAAATTTTTCCTCGGAATTCAAATGTTCAGTTCTAAGCATGGTTGTTATATCTTTTGAATTTTGATTAATATGCTTTAACATAGTTCCTTCTTTAGTTTTAATCTGTAATGTTTGAATATAATATTCATCAAGTACTGATGCAGATAATCCTTGGTCAGGGGCAATAGATTGAGTTTCTGAAGTAGTATTATATATTTCAATTTGTGTTAATCTGTCTTCGGCACGTGTTACGCATGCAGGGATATAAAAACTGACATTCTGACAGTTAGCCTCAATGTTTATATCATTGTGTCTTTGTATCTGCAAGGAAATGATACATTTATGTTTGGCAGTGTTAAGTTTTTCGGATCAATGATTAGTCCCAAGTGTTGAAGAGTTTCAAAGCCTATTAGTCCATCGAAATCTTTACTGAATTCAAATTTAATTGCTTCCATCATATAATTTGAATTGAATTCATTAAAAATTGGAATATACGCCAAGAAATAAGATTTTGGAGAACCAGTGCATGTTTGTTTCAGGATGAGTGCAATTTGGGTAAAATTGTGAAATTACAGAGGGGAAATGATTTTCATTAATGAAATATTCTGTAAAAATTACGTTGTTATCAGTGGTTTCATCATTGCCTATTACACTGTTTTCATCCAAAAATTCACCTGAAACAATTACTTATAACAATATTCAAACAATCAATGCTTCAACTCTGCTTACCATCAATAATAAGGATGTTAGCGTCAACAACTAAGGACTCCGTATCAGGACAATAATTAGACAGAACAACTGGGTCCAACTCGATGTAACCAGTATCGATATTTTTAGAACAACAAATGTTTCCATCATAATTATTAACTGTTAATGGTAAATCATCATACACATTACTCTCTTCATTAAGGTTTTCAGAACTCACATCAGTATTATTTAAAGATTTCTCTAAGACCGATAAGCAACAAATAATATAATGTAACTTTTGTGATACATAACCTAATATTTCTCAATTTTCTTAAATTACTATTAATTAAGCAATAATAATAATACCTATTATCAGTGGTTTCATCATTGCCTATTACACTGTTTTCATCCAAAAATTCACCTGAAACAATTACTTATAACAATATTCAAACAATCAATGCTTCAACTCTGCTTACCATCAATAATAATGATGTTAGCGTCAACAACTAAGAACTCCGTATCAGGACAATAATTAGACAGAACAACTGGGTCCAACTCAATGTAACCGGTATCGATATTTTGAGAACAACAAATGTTTCCATCATAATTATTAACTGTTAATGGTAAATCATCATACACATTACTCTCTTCATTAAGGCTTTCAGAACTCACATCAGTATTATTTAAAGATTTCTCTAAAACCGATAAGCAACAAATAATAAAATGTAACTTTTGTGATACATAACTTAATATTTCTCAATTTTCTTAAATTACTATTAATTAAGCAATAATAATAATACCTATTTATTTTTTACAAGTTAAGAAGGTGCACTTGAAATATAAACAAAAATGCATAGAAATAGTTTCTAAAGATACAATACAGTGTTCATAAGAATGGAAGAAGCGCTGCGTCGTAACTTGAGATACGATTGTGTTTGTCAGTTTAGATTGAGGCTGTATCGTATATAAAGTTGCAATTATGTGTTTCTTGAAATTAGTTACGTTTTTAATATTTTTTTAAATAATCACTATTTTTTATATATATGTTTTTTTCAAAGTATAATATAATAGGGGTAGCTTTTTTCTACATAAAAAGTTAAAAATCTCAATGTGGTGAAAAATTGACTACGATGTTGCTATTTGCACACGCCGATATATCCGAATTGTTCTACATGATATTGTTTTTGGCTTTTTAGATTCGATTCACAACAAATTATAATATAATAAGTAGTATATAAAGATATCAGAGGTATTTTATACCGTCCCTTGCATATTGAATAATTCTACGGTTCCCAAGAAAACTTTAGACCTAGACACAGCAAAACCATAATCTCACAAAACAGAACGATACGTAAAATATTCGATTCTACTAACTAAAAATATGATAATAATTTTACTTATCGGCTACAGTTTTAGGAGCACTAGAAGCTGCTGCTTCAGCCCTATTAAAAATTTTACAGGTTCTGCTTTTATACATTTTTTAGCTAACAGGACAATAAACGTTTCTACGACGATCACTTTAGCAGAGCAGTACTTGTCTATGTCCAGCGTTAAAATGACGTTCCACATAAAATACTTCTGCATTGAAGTATTTCAGTTGGTGGACATAAGTTAGTTTGATGCAGCTAATTTTAGACTTAAGGTTAAATATAGAGATTATATTTCTGCAGCAAATTCTATAACGATTGCACTGGACATAGGCATGAAAACCTCATTTTCGCTAGAAATGGACTTAGCATACTTCTACATTAACCCAGCGAATTACAATAAAGAAGAATATTTATGTACAATGAGACTAACAAAAATATCAATAGATTATTGCTTATGGCAAATTTATATCTATTGAAATTTAATAAATTTGAAATAACAATATGTAAAAGAACTTATTACTCAAAGTAATAAAACAAAACTAAGAAAGTTATAAAAGGAGTTTGCTCTGTCAGAAAAGCTCACTCTGTACTTAAACAGGAAATTTTATTTAATTATAATAACAACAAGATAATCGTATACTTGTGGAACAAGAACAAATAAGCATGTATGAAAATGTGTCACCCTGAAATTCAACAATTAAATAAGATATGTATTAATAAAGGTAGATATGCAAAAATTTGCGTTTATTTAGGCTTGGAAATAATTCCATACAGTATATTTAACGAAAGGTATGATAATATTTTCACTCAGTACATTAAGGCAAGTAAGATAAATTTATATTCAATAAAAGATTTAATATATGAATGCACTCAGATGCACGAATCTAAGACTACATCCGACACAAGCCTTACAAAATGGCAGGTGTAAGTTTCGTTACAGACTAACACCAGATATTTGAGGATGGGTATAACGAATACCAGACATAGGCACAGGTCTGGGTTGAATTTGTTGTTGAGGGGGTTTAAAAACAGTTTGAGGTTTTCCAAAAACATTTCAATTTATTGAGGGTTGAGGTGAATATCTTTGATGGTTATTAGGTGATTGCCAGAAATTCTAGATTGCGATGGAAATCTTGATAGATTATTAGGTGATTGATAGAAGTTAACGGGTTGCGACGGAAGTCTTGGTTGATTGTTCTGGTAAAAATTTTGTTGTGGGTGCGGTTTAGAACGCTGTGGTCTCATTTGCAGGTTTTGTTGAGGTTTCCTAGCCTGTCTGTTTTGGAAAGTAAGTCGTTTGTGTAATTTTCTATCCTAAGAAAAATCGTATAATTTCTGTATCTTTTAGTTTTTCGACATTATAGTTCTCTTGGAATTCTTATAGTAGGGTGCACCTCCTCGGACTTACTTAATACGTTCGAGGTAACTCTAGGCTTGTTTTACTAGCGACCAAACTGGCACTGTGATCAACACATTTCTTGTGTTACTAATACATCACTATCTCTAATTAATCTACTTTTAAAATAATTTATATTACCCATGATCACTTGCATATCAAATAATATTTCTTAACAGAATACATTAGTATGAGGACAAATAAATTTCACTAGAATGCAAAAACAAATTATAATCGATAGGTCTATATATTTTTATATTTGTACACTTGGTACGTTCCAAATTTATAACACTAATTACTTTAAGATCTTTTCCTATATTTTTAAATACATCCAAATCGCGTTTTCCGTCGTTCATAATAGTTTTGGTAGGGTGCAGTTTAGAAATGTGTTCTTCAATTAGTTTAATTTCATGGTAAGTTATCTCCTCAGTTTCTTTACAAAACAAAAACTTTATATGGGTGTAATTTTGGAACGAAAATAACAAAAACCAAGTATTTATCGTCACTACTTGAATCTTTTGCTTGTATCAGCTATATCCAGAATTTACTTTTCTCCTCTTGGATCTTTCGCCACACTTCTTAAACTTTCTTAAGGTCGCCCAGCTGATAGCAAAGATTGATGGTTATATGTTGTAGGTAATTGCCACAAAATCTGTCACTAGTATTTAGCCATTTCCTATATTTATTTAGAAAAACTTTCAGTTTTCGAGAAGAATGATCCCATCGTTCAGAAATTCTCATCGAAAAATCTTTTTTTATATTCTTTTATATTTTCATCTGTTTAATCTCATATGTAGTAATTATAAATTACAGAAGTTCCTCCGTATGTGATTTTTTAGTGAAATACTTTTCAATTTTGACAATTTTCTTAGGTTACAGTATTTCCTTGGATTAGAGAATATTTCCCTGGGTTAGATGATATTTGCGTGGATTAGTGTATTCCTTGGATTAAATGATTTCTTCATTGGTTAGAGCATATGTCCTTGAGTCATACTTTATTTTCTTGGACTGCAGCATTTCTTTGGGCTAGAGTATGTTTGCGTGCGGTTGAGTATATTCCTTCGATTCAATGATTTTTCTGTTGGTTGGAAAATATTTCTTTCAGCTACATCTTATACAGTATTTCCGTGGATTAGAATATGTTTGCGTGGGTTAAAGTAGATTCCTTGAATTAGATGATTTGTCCGTTGTTTAGAGCATTTTTCCTTTAGCTACAGTTTATTTTCTTAGGTTAGGTTCGTTGGTTTAGAGGATATTCCGGTAAAGTGTTCGTAACATTGACAGGTCTTGAGATAATTATGGTTGTTAAACAATAAATATACTAATTACAATAAAACAACAAACCAAGTGTCACTTTTAACTATTTAATGTCATGATCAATTACAGTTTCCTAGCATTTTATAAAGTAAGTTGTCAAAACAAAAAGTTGTAACAACCTATAACTCCATTATTAGCTTTGAATAAAAAATTGATATATAACAAACCCTAATTATTTTCATCGATTGAATATGTCGGTGAAGTTTGGCCAATCTTATCATTAACGCCCTGTATAATCAATATAATGAAAACTTTATTTTTAAGATAAACTCAACATTATATTGATTTTAACCTCCAAAATGTTGGATCTGAATTATATTATAATTCAATTTAATAATCAAATTTCTTCTGTTGTATTATATAATTGTATAATACGTAAGGCAGCAAGTATTATAAATTTATATAAATGGAACATTTTAAACCTCCTAAATGTCTCAGTTAATCTATCAATTCTTTAACGCCCGGCTGCTACTTAGACATTTGCTGAACTTTTTTGGCTTTGGGCCAGATGACGGTTATCTTTAAAATGAGCCATAATAAAGTTCTGTATAAGCTGTGACTCCCAATAATATTTTATTATAAATTGGTGAGTTGTGCCAAACACGAGCATCATGAGATGATCCAGACCAGCCGCAAAAACATCAATAAATTCCATATTCGCATTTCAAATGTCTTGTAAAATCATAGAATGAAAGCCTTTTCTATTATAGAAAGAATTATCCCCAACGAGTCCAGTAATTGGAATATGACTTAAGCCATCTACGCATCCCACAGCATTTGGAAATTAATTTTCGCTCCCTCTTAACCTTTCAGTGGGCGCGTCAATTTTTTGTATATAAGAAGGCGCACACGGTCCCTGAGACCGGGTAATGAAAAAATTAAGAGAATAAAGAAACAATAGAAACTATGGCATATTTTGATTATATGATTATTACTGATCATGATGAATATGATTTTCCAGAATCCATTCCTATTATGATCTTTTTATTAATAGTTTAAATGAGTGACGCACTTTTTTACCATATTTTATTTATCAACGAATTTTACATATGTATGAAAAACAACTCAAAGGGACAACTATTCTAGCATTTTAAAAAAGCTCTAGTCTAAACATTTTTGCACAAAAAACAATAAAATATCCATTTGTGGAAGAGTATGTAACATAAGTATGGGCAAAATTTTAACGTAAATTTTCAAAACAGTCACCGCACATCACAGAAACATGTTCGAGGCACAAATACTTTCCAAAATTTTTGCAAAAATATTTAGTTTTTCTGTTTTTCTTCCAATTGCAAACTGAACAGCGTCCAATAGTTCCTTGAATTCTTGGAGTTTCATGTTGTTCTGGACTAAGACCACATATTTCCATAAGTCTTTGTTTAATCGTTTTTGGGATACTTGATGACATTGCACGGTTTTTTTGGTGATCATACATAAGTGAAAATGAGAGATTTACAAGAAATTCCCTTCTAGTTTTTGATGAAAGTGGATGATTTGAATTGTATATAACGAACAAATTTATTCCGGCGACATTCAATATACTATAAAATATTACCATTGGCCATCGTCTTATACATCGGGCACAGTTATATTGTGCACATAATTTGTCAACTACATCTACTCCACCTTTTGTTTCATTATAGGTATGGATCATTTCAGGCTTATTGGTATGTCTATTTAGGTCGTCACCCTTATGCATGGTGGATATCAACACGACAATTTTATATTTCTTTGGTAAATATGTGGTTATAGTTGTGCCCTGACCAAAGCCAAACATGCTCGAACCAATAGGGCGACCTTTTATCAACGTCATTTCTAATGGAATGCACCTTTTATTTTTTTTCATTGTCCCAAGTAAAGTCAGTCCATTGCTTCTCAGAGATTCCGCAAGGTCCATACTAGTAAACCAATTGTCTGTTGTCACACCGTGATGCTTAATAACACACGTATTTACACTATGAAGTTTGTAAAACGAATGGACCTCTCCCGGGGAGCCGGCATGGAAAGGTATATGGAGGGGGGCCCAGATCACGTGTTTAAGTTCTAAGAAAACTTACAATTTCAGCCCAACTGGTCTGCTACACCGGGCGCGCCCACCGAAAGGTTAAAGAATTAAACTGACGAACATTTTTCATAAATCTAGGATCTGTGGGCTACACAATATATTTAGACTGAAAAGTACAAATACTTTCACGCGTTTTTAAGAGAATTGTATATGCATGTTCCTATCGTGTACATGTGGTATGGCTCTGTAGAATTGTACGATTAATTTATCCTTCCGTTTTAGACGGCAATTCAAAATATATACAAATGCTCACAGGAACCGATAACAAGATGTCGGTACAGGTCAGTGCAGTAACCAAATTGTAGTCAAGCTAAACAGAATAATTCCTAGCGTCCGTTAGCTAGGTAGATGATGCATCACTTGGCAACTGACACTGACAACTTTAGCAAATGTGTCATCTGCAGGATCGACTAAAAAACTCATTGTCGATACCTATTGTAGTTCGTAGGTTTCCACGGTTGGTGTCAATTAAATAATATACATTTTCTAGGTTGTTTTGCCGTGGTCGATACTTAACAGATAGTATCTTCAGTGTTTCTCGTAACTTGAGCGGCGGCTGAATGGTTACTGCGGTCTCTAAGTCGAGTTTAGGTTGGCTAGTTGAGTGTTTAAGTTGGCTGGTTCAGGCGTATTACGGATAGCAGGTTCAAGTATACTTGTTTGTTTTTAAGCAAAAGCATAAATGTATGACTAATCTTCAATCCTTCGTCCCTGTTCATGTTGTTCGGGTATTGTAGAATCTCCAGAGCCTCCCTTCGCGCTAGTTTGTAATACCCATTGGTACGAACCAGCACTCTAGTATTTTCTAGTGAGATTCTGTGTCTCTCTTTCTAAGCAAGTTCAGCAATTGCGGATTTTTCAGGCTGGTATAACCGTAACCGTATGTGCCTTTCGTGTTCTTTTTTCCTGACTTCTACAGATCGTTTAGATATTCCCACGTATACTTTGTCACAGGCATCAATCACATTCCCGGAGTTTGTAATGTACCCAATTGATCTTTCGAATTGCAGAGTTGCTGACTTATTTTACAAGTTGGTGTGAAAGTAGTTTGCACATCTATTTTGCATAGTATTTTCGCGATGCTGTCACATTGGGGACACATGGTAAAGTTGAAGCGAATTTCTTCCTATCGATATCATCAGCCAACGTTAATGGACGATGAATTAAGGTCTTCACGACCGAGCGTATTTGTGCCGCGTGATGGTTAGACCACAGAGTAAAATCCCCGCGAAATGGTGTCTGTGCATTCTCTAATGTGACCTTGTCGCTTTAAATGGGGAGTGGGCAACTTAGCAAAAATGGTTAGAATATAACAAACATTTCTGGACATACCCCTGGCTGTGTATTTCTCATTTGTTATTTGATAATTGTTTAATTAGAACTCTGATACAGTGGGTGAAATAAAAGTTGATGGCACTGTCAGTAAAGCTACTACCAAACACTCCGCATGAGATTCCCATGAACTTGTTTTTGTAAAGTCTACAAGCTTTATTAAAACAGTGCCAAAATCGTTTGTACAGTTTATGCTTTCTGCATTGGTACAATTTAAAATAAATAGTTTTCGGAATAGTTTTGTAAATTGAATTGGGGTAGGATTCACTGTATTTCCACTTTGTTCATGTATTGCACCAAAAAAAATTTCTATACAATTTAATCGTCAACAAATATGTAAATTCCTTTGATTTAAGTAAGTCCCATATATGAATAAAGGAATTAATATTAATTTAAAATAATTTATAAACTTTACATTTACTTTTTAGCGTTACATATAACTAATCTAAAGTCTCTTTTAAAAGTTGAAGTTGACTGGATGAGTTCAAGTCAAATAATTTATTAAACCGGGAAATTAGTTTTATTGTACTTATAGCCTTAGGTGGCAAAGCTCCTAATCTTACATAAATCTGAAGCCATGTTGCTACTGTGCTGCTTCTAATTTATGTTGCCAATTTAACTTTCATCCGTTCAAAATTTATAGGATTAATATGAGGTCTGGTTCACCTGGTTGTCCTTCCATGATGCGACTTTATCATCCTATTTAAAATATCTCAATGTTTTGATCAAATATGGTCTCAAAGTAAAAGAACATTTTTTATCACTTACTCTAATTTCTGTATTAATGGGACTCACTCTCAAGATGTTAGCTAGTTTGATGCAGTTGAAGCCCATAACTAAAGAAACAACTTGTAACCCACAATTTTTTAATAATTTTACTACAGTATATAAAAATGTCCTCATTTCCTTTGCATTATAGGTAGCTCAAAATCTGTAAGCTACGGGTTGTTTCCAAGTTTTTTTCTTACCATAACCATAGTCGCTCCAGAAGCTAGTCGTGTTCCCAAATTCTTTTTATAGACCCTACTTATTTAATTTGGTTTGCAAAAATGTACATATTTTTTATCTACTACTTTAAAACATTAAAATATGTGGCACTGATACCTAACCAATATACTTCACACAAAGCTTTTGTGTTTAAATATTTCACATTTTTCACAAAACTCCGTACATACGTATTAATAATGGACTGCTAATCCTGTACTTTCACCATAAAAACACAATACTTATTATTTTAGGTTGTATCAATTTATAAATTTAAAAATGATACGTAAATAGAAATGTATACCTTAACAGACATTTGACATTTGTCATAATTTCTATGAAATATCAGGTTACTGATGAAATTAATTGACGACTTTGTCCGACTACGTTATTTGTGCTGTAGTGTGTTGCCGCGCGCGGTGAATCACTGCAAACGGGCAATCGAACAGACTAGAAAAAGCACGGCTGCTGCGATTTAACCGACGATGCTACACTTATAGTACTTGAATTTTTCTTGTCTGTTACTAAATTTCTCCCCTTTCTTCTCGTTCTGGCAAATATTTTCTCGCCCTTTGTTAAATTTTCTTTTATTTATTTCCATCACTTCTGCCTATCCTTGTACTTTTATTTGACATCTTGTTATTTTAAATGATCTGCTTTCCTTTACTGCACTGGTCTATATCCAGGTTTTCCCTTCCCAATAACTTTTCCTATAAACTCGATTAATTTATTCCAAGCACAATTCTATCTCTAATTAGTGACTCTTCTTGATCACCGAATTCACAATTTTCGGTTAGTTTCTTCACGTCAGTTAGGAAGTGATCAAACAATTCTTGTTCATCTTGTTCCGACTAAAAAATTGGAATCTTTCATAGACAACATTTTTCTTCAGATTCGCATATTTCTCAAATTTTTCTATTATTTTGGCATAAGATTTTCTTTATCTGATAATTTTAATGCATTAAAAATGTCCACATCTTCTCCGTTCATTATTATTATTATTATTAAAATGGGAATGGCGCTTTAAATGGGAAGTGAAGTCATTTCTCTTTAATTTTCGCTTCTTTGTGTTACTGGCATATCTGTATCTCTCTAATGTGGTTAAATTTTCCATGGAGATACCTATTAGTATATGTCTTCTTCCTGTAGATACACTGCCCCGTGCCAGAGGTCCTCCTTTTTATGAGGATGCCTAGAAAGGGTTAGGCTTTGCTTTACTTCACTTCTATGGTAAAGCTGATCTTGTTATGTTGCTGGTCATTGTCGGTATGTGTGAACACTGTATCCGATACCCATACCGATAATATCGTCCTGTGTGAAACCGCGATTACGCTTCCCCTCGCCTTAGATAACCTTCTACGAGTACAGAAATTGGAAGGTTCGAGGAAATTCTAAAATTTTCTACAGTTAAATGAGCAGCAAATTGAATATTCATTGGAAAAAGTTAACGACTTCAAAAAAGGATACGGCTATGCGTGAAACTCTCACTCTCGATAAAACTGGAAATAGTATTACGGTATATGGCATCAGGAGATTCATTTAAAAGTTTAGAATATCTTTAGAGTACCGATGTCTACAATTTCATCTTTTTTTGAAGCAATTTGTGAAGTGTTAGAAGAATATATTAAGGTAAGAAGTAAAAGACCAGCAATTACTAATAACATAAATTTAATATTTCTGTATATTGATACAAAAATATACTAAACTATCTACATAATAAAATTAAGTGCTTAAGAGAGAATATCATTTAGTGTAGGAAAGTTAGATGTTAACATAGAAAAAATCCTATACAAGCATTTCTCAAAGAAAAGGCTCAAGGAATAACGCCCTAAACAACATAGTAAAAGTCCCATCGAATATGTATGGCAAGTTGGAAAAAACGGCCGCCATTTTATTTTTGTCATTTTATTGCAAATATCTCAATATCTATGATGTTTATGGAAAAACGTGAAAAGATTTACTTTTTTATGTAAAATTCAAAACTACATTGGTGTGATATATCAGAAAGATATATTTAAATATTTGATTTTTTTCAATTTAACAAAATTGCGATTATTATGTGCAATCACATTCATCTTATCTTATTTTTCTTTTATATCGAAGAGAAATTTATTTGTTTTTTAATAATTTTATTCCAAGCTTCTGCCACCATATTTTCGTCTTCCTTTATTTTTTTTAAGGTACTTCTACATCTGGCAGGGATTCTATTGAGTTAACTATTTTCATTTTCATTCAACTCTCCGTCTTTGTTTTGGATGCCAACTTTAATGCGTTTGTATCGATATCGTCTTTTAGAGCGAGTAATTTTTTGTTATTGAGCGATTTCATGATCAATCCAACATTGTTTGTATTATCAATATTTTTCCACATTCAGATCATGGGGTTCTGGTAAATCTACTACACTTTTTCTCTTAAACATATAAAAATTAATATATTGGCATAATGTTCGTATAGTAAAATCTATACAAGTACAGCTACACGAATCTATGCAAATGTGACAATAATTACATTTTATTTGGCAACATTCTAGTTGTGATTTTAATTTTACAGTGTACCTTTTATTTGTTTCTACATTTTTAATAATACCTTCAACAGAATGATCAGATTTTAATAGTGTAACGTTCATTTTTACATGGAACGTTCTCCTGTATAATAATCTGCAGTGTAATAATATTGTGTATTGTGTAATATAATAATTGCTGCAAATTACCTATAGATATTATTTTGAGAATTATATTTAAAAATATTTATTTTATGTTACAGATCACCTTAAGCAGAAGGCATTTTGTCTCTATCAACGATTATATCAGTTTCAGAAATATAGGTTAACCCGTGTTCACTGACGTGGAATTTTTGTGCTTAGCCACTGAGGTGGAGTATGAGACTCCAATTAAAAAATAGCATTAATTAAGGTCAACATATTAAATGAAATACAAACATGTAATAAGTAGACATATAAATTAAAAATCCAAAATTTCTGCAATGGGTTTCTAATCCCTTTTTTCCGCACAGCATTTGCATATCTTCCTAGAACATTCAAGGCAAATTAACTTGTGACATTCAACGCAAAGGTACTTTGTTTTCCTGTAGAATTTGGATGGACAGATACAACAGTATTTTCTTTTTTCTAATACAGATTCTTCACTAATAGACTCTTCCACCTTCAGAATTCTACTGACCATCATTCTTATTTCTTTAGGTACTCTAGGATTTCTGAGTCTATTTTCCATTCGAGGTTTGACTAGAGAATGTGACAGTTGCTTCATGAAATCGCTTCGTGGCAAAGGTGTATTATTTTTGTAGCAGTTGTGCAAGATATAGGCATTAACAGATGCCATATCGAGAATTCTGTAGGATATTGCCATGCTCCATCTTTGTGTTCGACGACTTGTTCCATATATTGCACACTTTTCATCAATGGAATCCACCCCTCCTTTTGTATTATTATAATATGCGATTATTTCAGGTTTTTTTTATTGTATCATCATCAGATACACAATGATGCATAGATGATACTAATAACACAACCTTTCGTTTCTTTGGCACATATGACAGTAAGGTTACATCTTTGGTAAATCCATACATGCTTGAACCTGGTTCCCTCTTTTTTTCCAAAAACTGCAGTGGTACCTCACGTTTATTTTTCTTCAGTGTACCGACGTAGGTGAGGTTTCGCTTTTTTAGTTCCTCAACTAGTTGTAAAGAAGAGAACCAGTTATCTGCGGTTATATTGCGACTAGTGCCATAGATTGGGTGGGTATACTCCAGTGTTTTTTTTTGTGAATCTGAAAAATTCACACCATCACTGCTTTCCGGTATAAATATAAGCATTGAAAGCATAGCTGGTTCTTGCATCAGTGAGCATCATTACCTTGATGCCGTACTTAGACGGCTTATTTGGAATATACATTTTGAAACGACAGCGCCCCCTAAAGCCCACTAGCATTTCATCTATACAAGCAGATAAACCGATTGAATATATAATATGCGAGTTTTTTACGAAAATATTAAAAATTTGACTCACTACTGTTGCTGGATCTGTTTTTTCCTTTCTTCACGATCATCAGGATTATCAAATCTAAGGTGTGCAACATGCAATACCTTTCTCTACTCATAACGGCACGGAATATATCTCGTCCAGTACCATATGTAGCAAATAGTAACGTGGCGTCTTCGTGATTCGATTTGAAGACAGCAGTATACAGCAAAAGACCAATAAATGCTCTTATTTCTGTAGCACCTGTGTTCTTTAGTTCATTCCGTTTCTGATTTTTGTATGTTGCTGCCGCTTTTTTCAATTTTACATTAGTCCACTGAACTACAAGGGAGATTATTTGGTCATCAAATAAATTATTCCAAATATCTATTGGGCTTGCAGATTCTCGTGTGCGAATTGCGCCACGTAATACCGGAAGCTTTAAAATATTATGGTTTGGTATTCTTACAGATCTTGTAGGTGGATTTAGTGTCCATTTGAAGCGATTTTTACCATAAGCATATTTGTTTACTACCGCTTCTTCTGGAAGATTCTCATATTCCGTGGATTGGGTTTCTATATTTATAATATTGTTATTTTCTTTATCTGTATCTTTATCATCCGTGTCATTTATATTCGATTGTTCTGAATTTGAGTCACGGTCGCTTTCTATATATTCATCACCGTCTTCATTTCCACTGAAATCGCTGTCAATTTCATCAAACCAGCGAAGAGCAATAGCTTCAAAGTTATCATCCAAAACATTGACATCAGCTTGTCTAGAAGTACTTGATTTAGGATCCATTTCTTTTTATTTTTATTTCCTACAAAATCAATTTTTAAAAAAGGGACAAAAAATTAAAACGTTACTGATGTGGAGTATGAGACTCCTCTCTTACTAATAGAACATATAAAAAATCACTCGAACACTGAAACACGATCTTGTCTCGTTCGCAGCTAGTTAGGCACTAAACAGGAAGGTACTGATGGCCGCGTGGTAATGGAACTAAATTTGAGGGAGGGGAGATATCACCCACGCGAAGTCTGCCAGAATCCACATCAGTGATTAAGGGTTAAGAATAATTAATTAATATCAGATCTTATTGGCTCATTCAGGTAGTTGGTTATAATTTATTTCACACACGTCAAGTTAATTATCTAGTTGTTTATATTTGCAATCAGTTCAGTACGGATTACTTATAAATGTTTAAATTTCTAAGGTTGGTAATAATGATTTCATTTAAGTTGGCACAATAAGTAAACCTGTTGAAGGGAAACAAAATGCTAATCCTTTCTTCTGCAAGCAGGCACGCGGATCGTGCATGATTTTCTAACATCTGATTCGAGAACTCCAAAATGTCAAGATTTTTGGAGTTTTAATGCTGGACATACATTTGTCATTACTGGTTCGAATTGGGCTTTAGGTCTAAGTTGACAAACAACTGAGGAACCAATAAGACGTTTGATAGTGGAGGCTAAGATTTCTTCCGATGGCGATGGAAGGAATTTATGGTTGTCTAAGTAGAAGACGAGAACATTTAAGGAATAGAGACAAGGTGGCTTCTGTCATGATGAGTTCGTCACAGTTAGTCGTTTAGAGAGACACGCTCAAATTTCCTTAATATTATTTAATTTTATTCATCGGACACATTTTCTTTTAAACCTTCCGCTGGTGGCGCCTTTTCTTGGAACATAGCTAGTGGCGCCGGGTCAGCCAGACCATGACCTTTTTTTTTAAATAATATGCGGATTTTTGGGTTATATGGTAAAAGAAAAACATGCATAATTTCAATTTGATTGAGGAAACCTTATTAGGAATAATGCAAGAATAATAATTAAGCCTATGAATAAGAAAATAATTTATTCTTCCAAATAAAATACGTCGTTGAATTTATTACGTATATAAACAAATAATAAAAGTGTAAATAAATTTTTGGACATAAAATGTTTCAAAAATTGTCAGATAATAAGATTCAATGATTTTCATCGCTTTCCAGACACATAGAGCACGAAAAATGTGAGTGCGATAAACATATAAATTTTTTACATTTTTGGCAATAATATTTTGTTTTTGAATCCTTTTGGCAAAAATGGCACCTTTTTCGTGTCCCTGGAGGAATAATAATGTCTTGTTGATCTTTTTGAGATGTTCCGGCAACTTCTTGTCTTCGCTCACGTACTATTCGTGGAACATTTTTCTCTAAAGAACGGCGTTGTAAATGTTCTTCTGTTAGAGCTAATGCAAGTTGTTTAAGATATATTCTCCTTACCAATCTCGCTTCTGTTTTGTTATTTGCAGTCTAAATAATTTGAGAATTTTCTCCTGCTATATTTAACAATGAATAAAAAATTACCATAGACCATCTTTTTGTATTTCTAGCCACATTATATGCTGCACATAACTTATCAAGGGTATCTACTCCTTTTTTTCATTATAGGCTGTTATAATTTGTGGTTTTGATTGCTCTCCCGTGGATATGTCAATTGCATCGTCGTGATGTTGACTAGAAGCCAATATAACATTTTTATACTTTTTAGGAATATATGACACTATGGTAACGTCTTCTTGGACCCCACGCGATCTTGTATTTGTAAACTCTAGCGGAAGTTCTCTTTTGCAATCTATGTATCAGATCAAAACTAGTAAACCAGTTGTCACATGTAAGATTCCTTCTTGTTCCTGATATAGGAGCTATTAATCTCAGGACAATACTGCAGGCATCATTTTTCACAAAAAATGGTCCTTCAGGCTGCTTTCCAACATATACTTCGAGATTTGAAGCATAACATATAGCTGAATCAACCAACTTATTTGGTTCACTTGGAATGTATTGCTTGAATCCGCAACGCCCTCTAAAAGCTTCAAGTTTCTCGTCTATAGTTCCATGTGCTCCAATGGTGTAAGAGGATTGCAATTTTCAACAAAACAGTCAAAAACTTCACGTATTGGTGCCAAGTTATCTGTTTTTTTTTCTTTGGTCTCTTGTGGCAAGATCATCGAAACGTAAGCATCGCAGCAAACATAAGAAAAATCTCTCAATACCAGTGGTATTTCTATCCCAAAGTTCTGCAGTACTTAGCCGACTACTTTTCAGAACACCACCTAAATACAACAGACCAAACAAAGCTCTAATTTCAATTAAATCTGTGAGCTTTGCGCCCCTTTCTCTAGTATAATTTTGACTTAATTTAGATATATATCTATTTGTGTTGTCAACAACTGTTCGAAGCATCCTGTCGGAAAAAAAAATTGTGACCAGCATTCCAAAATTGATTTGGCATTTTTTGCAACTTGTTTCACTCCTGGTAAGCGAATAACAATATTGTCTTGTCTAGTTCTTACTTTTTTGTTTGGACATTGTTTCTTCCATACGGTTGTTCCATCCTTGCCAATAAATGATGGAACCCGCGCTTTTTTTGCTGGAGGACAATTCTCGCTGCCATTTTCTTCATCTCCTTCTTGCTCCGTATCGCTGCCAGAACCACGGTTTTCAACCAAATCATCTTCGGTAATTAGTTCTTCTTCATCGTCATCGGGTTCTTCAACATTATCGAATTCCTCCCAGAGCTTAAGCAAACGTGCCTGTTCTTCTTCGTAACTCATACCTCTAAAAATGTTCCTGCTAAAGAAATTGTAACAAAATATGTAAAAAAAAACTTACCGGTTTAAAAAATTCAAATTTAAATAATCCCATAACTGGTGGCGCTGGGTCTCACAGACTTTTTAGGCAGTATTTTAGAAAATAGAACACGTGGACTTCCGTCACTTGCTGTTTATTATCTGAGGCCTAAATGAGGAAGCTACATAGAGGCAAAAGGTTCTACCCCCTTCCCTTGAAAAATGACATGCGTATATATTACAGTCGGCTCTGTGAGACTGGGTGCCACGGAACAATTTTGTGGCTTTGAGCCATATTGAAAATCTGCAGCCATTATTACGTTTTGGTCATTACGATTAATATATTGTATTTTGAGGCTTAAAGCCATATGTAAAAACACTATTAATATTTAATTTATGTTAAACAGTGTAAAGGACAAAATAGCTATTTTTTATCTAAATGTTAGATGCTTGTTAGAATTAATTTTTAAATTTGTTAAGAATATGAAGATGTTATTTTTTTGGCCAACCACAATTTGATAACTCAGACATTATTTTAACGGTTGGTGGCGCTCAACAACATCTAAATAAAATTTATTAAATTATTTTATATATTTATTCCGAACCACGACCTAGCTCCCACTATATAGCATGTGAGACCGGGCCATTCATATCTCGAAAAGATGTAACAATAGATAGTGACTGTTACTTAAAGATGCGCTATGCCTTGAATGTATTAAAATACACTATCTATTGTTAGTAAGGCGGTCTTTTGTTTTTCCTTTTGTTATTTTAATCAATCACTCACTGTCTTATATTTAATAAATTGTAGTATCGTATTAATGCTTTTATCGAGTCTCTTAACTTTTTTTCCATCCAAATAGAAGTATTTCAAGGTTTTATGCATACTCTCCACATGCATATTTGTGTTGACATTGCATTGTTTTCTGTGTGTAGGCCCATTGTGTCCTGTGTCCAATAATAATTATCCCGGAAGTAAATTAAGAATTCCTGCAATGACGAGTTTTTTAAATAATTGAGAAACTTCTCCAATTCAATTTCAAAATATTTTCATCCAATAGGTATCGTATACTTCATAAAATTGTAAATATATTGCCTTTGATCTTTGTTTCTGACTCTGTGTAAGTTGGTTCTCAGCAACGATCAACGTGCCATGCACACAGAAGTCGATGTTCGACTGGACCCATTACTTTGCACCATACATTATACAATGCAGATGCGATATCACTCATAAATACACTAGCTTTTATTTCTCCAACCTTTTCTTTAAGCACACAGAAATGTATGTATCTTTACGGTTTGTATACATGAAGGGTGCTGGGAAACCCTCACCAAATTCATCAATTACCGTAAGTGTTATCATCTCAAAATTGTAGGAGTATAGCCCATCTATAGTTGTAATATTGCTTCCAAATCGTGTCAACATGTATAACTGTGATTCTGTGATTAAAGTAATACAAAAAACTTTCTTGTCCAATTTTTATTTAGAACACATTTCTCCCTGAAATTTATAATATACAACGGGATTTGTATTCACTCTTTGAACATTCTAGTATGAAAAGAAGAGGGGGCCCAGACGAGAAAACACCTTGTGTGGTCCAGTCTGGGGGTAGCTCCACCCCCGGTGAGTTTATTAATTATCGTATCTAGCTGTACAGTACGGTAAAGTTTTGTTCTCTTTTATTTCCGGAACTTGCCTACACTTGACCAACAGAGATGTCTAAATAAACTACCTTATGTCTCGCCCTGAGATAACAGATGTGATGTTTGTGGATAATTTGAACGTCTCGTAATTTAGGTATGAACATTTATTTTCTATTTGCATGTTAGATGAGACAAATACGACCCTTGCTTACTTATTTGACTCGCTTTGTATAAATATTAATCTCATTAACAAATGATATATGATAATTGATTTATTATCCTTACAGTACCAAAAGATCAACTCACTATAACTTGTTATTTATTCCAACACTATTTCTCGATATATTGAGGACACTAAAATATAAAAGACGTATAAAAATCAAAATTATATTAACTTGCTTAGAAACCGATACTCCAGCTACTAATTTAGAAGCTAAGCTCTCTCTGTCGAGCTTATGAAATCTTATATGTTGCATTTCGAGTTATTGCAAGTTATAACAGGATAATGATTAGTTTTCTTTTAGAATAAAAAAAATGTTGGTAACATATTAATATATTATCTTCTATAGATGAAAAATCTATTTCCTATATTCAAAATTTTGTCAATTTCCTGTACGTCCCAAAGATGTTGTCTTAAAGCATTACCATTTATAAAAGAACTGTTGCAATCGCGTTTTTCGTAAATAAAACTATAATTAGTTACGTTTGTATCATAATTTATATTAAAATTCTTAATTATGTACTCGATCACGTCGATGACTATTTAATGTACTTTGACATGAAAATGACTTTTCACACACAAAGCAAAATACTGCCATGGCACCTTGTAGAAGTAAAGGAAAGTATTCAATATAAATTTACTGTTCAAATTATTTCACTGTCCTGGATATTTACAAACGGAAAGTTACCGCAAAAATTAGTAATAAATAACATAACATAACCTCAACCTCACAAAAGACAAGACAAAAGGTTAGGGCACGATTTGGCAACGTTGGTATTTGGTATGACATTTATCCGCTCCTGAGCTCACTGCGAGGGTACACTCCGCCACTAGTGGAATATGGTGGTTAGTTCCATCGCCGCACCATCTATTGGCATTTTCTTTAGTTCTCTCCCGTCCGCCTTGAAACTGAAGGATTCAACATGCAACTTAACTAATTAAATAATAATTTAGCAAACATTGCTATACTACTATACTAGAATTATACATAAATAAATCAGTAACACGATCCCAACAAAAGATCAATGGAACATAATATGTTCATTTAATGTTATTCGCTTAAAAGTAATTTACACAAACGTACCACGCTACGCATCACTTCATTGTTTGTCTACACACTAACAACACTGTCACTACCAGGATGAAGAGTGGTGACTCGTCCCAGTTTCCAGTAGAAATGGGGATTGATTTTCGTCCCTGATTAATATAAGATCGCCCTCATGAAGGTTAGGATACTTTCTTTTCCATTTGGTACGTTGCTGTAAATGCTCTTAAAGTCTTGATCGGTTTACTGGGATGGTAGTTACATCTCTCTGAGATAATACAATCAAAGAGTCGCCCATTAGGAAATGAGCGAGGGTTAAAGCAGATATAGATCTTCAGAGTCATGAAAGAAAGAAATAAGAAGTAGTGAATTTAGTACTGGTTCTATTTGACAGAGAACAGTATACAATCCTTCATAGGTTAAATGGTCGTTTCCGATAAGCCTCTGAGATGGGGAGAAAAAGGTGAGTTAAAATGCCAAGTTATCAAATATTGTAACAAAAAGTCTCGAGTTTCACTGGTTTTAAGATATTCTTTTAAATTTTCAATAATAGATTTTAGTTCGTTATTCGCCCCAATAAAATTTGTCCCGTTTGCTATAAATATCCTTGCAGAAACCTTTACGTGAAACAAAACGTTTTAAGCAGTTTAGGAATGTTTTCGTACTAAGGTCACCAGCTGTTCTGTGTGTTGTTAATCTTTTATTTAAAGGTCTCTTTTACTAAAATGTTGTTATGGTCAAAGTAAAAATGCAGTTAAACATTGAAAATACTGAACCAAGACAAAATAAATTTCTTAAAAAATTGTATGTTTTTAAGTCAAGAAACAAGTTGACGAAAAAAAATTATGTCAAAAGTTATTTTGATATTGCTCTTAAAAGACAACCCAAACTGTACAGCCAAATTTTCCTGCAATAAAAAGCTGGACCGGTGGTGAGCTTTGGAATCGGCATGGCATGCTGTAGATCGAAGGATATGACGCACTTTTTTCTGTTTGCATCCGATGTAGAACCTTCCGTCTCATACTTCAATAAATTTTGCATAGCCTGAGTTCTGCTTTTGTGGAGGTTCAATTCAGTGGTTAGTCTCGGAGCATCTGATTGGTTGTTGTTATTAGCTGCTGTGTTAATTTTTATTGCCGTTTCATCACGTCTTGCATGTATCTGACTTGGGAACCTTAAAACCAATATTAAATTATATACAGAATATCTTTCTGTATGCACTCTCTTTAACTGGATTTATTGTGTTTATTTTTGCACCAAGAAAGATAAAACTCCTTGTAAAATCTAGCAATTGTCACATCACAATTCAGGTAAACTTTTCTCAATTATTCGCCCTACTACATATAATGATTTTGATACTTTGGAATTGCGTTGATGTGGTCCCTGACAGATTGTTTTCGTTCTGAACTTATTTGGTTCAGTAGATGGTCATGCTTACCCCTACTATCCTTGTGTGGTACTGAAGCGCCTTGTATTATTCGTGACACAATGAGGTTAATTCATGTACACTCATGAATTCAGTTTTGCATATTTTAATAGTTTCAGAATTGACATTAACCGCATAAATAACGTTATAATTTCTGCTGGATTCTTGTCTCTTTTGTTTCTTTCTGTAGCTTCTTTTTTTGAGAGCCAGCTGTATGCACCCAAAAATATAACTATTCTGTAAATCGCAGGAGCCCAAATACCAGAAGCTGTTGAATATTGTTTCGTGCATACTCTGTAGTTTCTCTACACGTAATTCCTACATCTGCAAGGTGAACCTAATTCGCGAGCTTTTCTGTTTTTTGTAGAATCAATATGGTATTCTTGTTCTAAATTTCGTCTAACCTTTCTTTTTTTTTCGAGAATACATTTCGGGATTTCTTTACCTCCATCCACTCTGGAGTATTTTCTGGCGTCTGCTCATTAGGTCTGCATAACTTGGCTGGTACGATATCGCTTTCAGCGTCTAATGAATCTTCATTCTTAAAATAAGAAGCAATAACATGCTAAGCCACAATTAAATATTTATTTTTACCATAACGTGACAAACCACTAAAACTAAAAACATGTATCTACCTCGCTATGTTGGTTATTTTATTAGCTACACTATCATCATATGAGCTATTTGAATCATTATTTAAATTACTATTATTATTTAAATTTGAATAAATACCGCTAGCCAGTTCATCAACGGTAGCCATTTTAATGTGGCTTGTCACATTCTATCTGACAAGCCACAATTTTATGACAACCACGGTCCAAGCAAGAAGATGATATTGCGACTGGTGGTGCCATCTTTGCGACAAAGGTATACATGTTTCTACTGTGGCTTGTCATGTTATTACAGACTTCAAACGTGTCAAAGCTTATTTTTCGAAAAGTGTGGCTAATTATCTTATACTAATAAGCCCTTCAATTCAATTTTTCTGTCTAAACTTCATGCAATTTTGATACCGTGGGTGAAATTGATAGTTTCTTTTAGTAATTTGTGAATTGCCCAAAAATTAAACTTAGTTTTGTAAAAAAAAACATATATATATATACTCGCATATACCCAATCCATACATCCAGGCTTGTAACAACTTTCAAATAATTGTTGATTTACTCCAAAATAGTAGTATTCCCATTATCAAAGTTATACCCTAATTGGGGTGACTTTGATAGGTACTTTTTTTTTGCATAAAATCCAATTCTTCGAATGTAAGAGTTATCAATGTCACCAACTTTGCCTCATTTTCAATATATTTTTTTTATCAATCTTATGCGCACTTGGGTCGACTTTGATAATCCATAAGTTTATATGAATTATCAAAGTAACCCCCTATAACGAAATAAAAAAATCAATTCAAATATGCCATTCTCACAAAGCTCCAATAAAAGTTTTTAGTTGGTAAATAAAAACGTAAAATAAAACTTTATTTTCTATAAAAATACAAAACTAAAATTGGTACATTCTTTGGTAGCAAGTTTAAATAATAGTCTTAAAACTTAACATAAATAATTTAACGTTCAAACACATCAACCGATTTCGAAAATACATATCTTGTTCCGCGCCCTCCAGAATTTTCTGCAGGCTGTTCTAGAACAGCTATGACGTCCTCCAAGCTCACTGTAAAAGAGTCGTTAGGAACAACTTTAAAAGTAATTTTTGTGGTGCCTAATGACTTTAATCCCAAGACGTGGAATTTGTTGTGTTCGACTTGCTCTTCAACCTTGGCAACGTATCGATACCTGGTAGAATTTCTGTTTCCAGATAACAATTTAACTAGAATAAACATACCAGGCACAATATTGCTAGAATCGATGGATAAATAGTCAACTTCTTCAACAACATCGGAGTGTGCGTCTTCATTACAATTTGACAGTTCTTCCGAAATATGATCCTCTTCGTCGCTTTCGTCAGATTCGTTTGTAGGGCAAACAACACTTTTTCCAGCTTCCACAGCTAACCGCTTCTTTTTCTGTGATGATTTTCGAACAGGAGCGCTGTTGTAACGTTTTTCCTTAAGATAAGACACTAGATTATTTTGAAATTCTGCCCCAAATTGATCATCATTATTATCATCACACGTCGGAATTTTATTTAAAATTTTATCAGGGTTCAGTGGGTAAATTCCGGTTGCTTCAAATCCAGCCCTTAAATCATGACAAATTGCTAGTGGTGAGTGCATTCCAGAAGAATTAATTTTTTTTAGAGTAAGTTGTAGTAATTGAGGAAATTCTTCTTTCTTTAAAGAAGATTGTTTAGGATTTTGCATTTTCCAATCAAACAATATAGACCTCCATGCCGTCTTTAACGGTCTGAAGACGACATCGAGAGGTTGGGTGAGGTGAGTCGAATTAACTGGCAAACATAAAAAGGCAATATTATTTTGGCCACACAATTCTAACACTTCATCGGTAAAGTGTGACGACAAATTGTCGCTAATTAAAACCTTCTTCCCCTGCAACTTATTAGCATGTGGTAAAAATGTACTCCTGAACCAATCTGTAAAGCAACTGGCTTCAATCCTTCCGCTTTTCGTTCGGTTATATCTGGATCCAGAGCTGCAACAACGGTCCTCACAACATGGATATCCTTTGGGACCATTCTCAGTCCAGCGGTCCCACATATGCTCGGACTTGTAAATCACATACGGTGGTAGCAGAACACCTGTAGCTGACCCACAAAACATAATGGAAATGTCCGATTTTGAATGATTAACCACATTTTCAGGATATTTTTTACCCCTGCGATATAGCCATTTCTTTTTCCCAGGATCATCAGCCATGTTAGTCTCATCGTAGTTGAACAAATTGGATGGGGGCACATTGTCAATGCTAATTTTCAAATTGTCAAAATATTGGGATATTACTTCAGGTGAAATACTTGCACGAGCACGTTTTATATTAGCTCCTAGGCGCTGTGTCAGACTAGCCTTATGTCTTTTAATAAGCGAATAAACCCAATCTCGACCAGGGATATTATTTTTAAAACGTTTCGTCCTTGCCTATCCAAGAATGATTTTGTAACCATTTGTAGATCTTCTACATTTAGCGGAAACCCCCAGTCACTGCAGGTTACTACAGACTGAATTATTCCCTCTTCTTCTTGTTTACTGAAAACAGTTTGCCCTCCATGTGATTTCACATGCATGCCTTTGTATTTATTGAATAAAGTCCCATAAGGAATCTTGAATTCATTGGATGTTTTGTTAATGGACCAGTTTGAATCAACAATTTTCTCTAAAGCTTTATCAATATCTTTGTCGCTATAGTTCTTATACGCTCTGCACCCGACTTTGCGCTTATAAATACGTCCCATTGTTGATCCTCGTATTCTTTCTTAATTGCACTGACCTATAATTAAAATTAAAACTGGCTTAAATGAGAGCAAACAGCACAAAATTGTGGAAATATATTATTCTTTAAATTATGGGGCGACTTTGATAACTATCAATCTCACCCCAAAAGTATTATCAAAGTGACCCCACATGATATATCCAATAATACATTTTTAAATAAAAGTATTTGGCGCCGAGTTCACATAAAGTGAGGTTCAGTGAAAAACACTTCATGATAAATTACCGTTATTTTCATAAAAATAGTTCAAAGTCATGAAATACTTTATAATTTTGAGCGGTGTCAATTTAGCCTCACATTGAAGCATTGTTTCAAAGTATTTACAAAAATATTGTAACAAATACTTACCGACACACAAACATAAAACGTTAATGGTGGAATTTCACTCTTTCGACTGGCCATGGCGCGGATGTCGACAGATTACTTTAGCGCGAAATTTGAATTTATTTAATAAAATATTACCAATTATCAAAGCCCCCCCGTAAAGTCAATTTCACCCCGTTTGACGGTATTACCAATTTAGTAATTTTATGAAATGTTTGGCTTCACGTATATACAAGACAAATACATAGATTTGTAGTTTGGTTTATTAAATAATAACATAATATTTTTTTGTTATTATGTAAAGTATCTTACGTCCACATGGAGCTACAAGGTAGGCGATTTGCTTTTATATCTTTACCATGCCATGTACCTAACGGACAGCTAGACGAGTCAGATAGCTCATAGGTCCATGGCGAAAGAGCTCGTGTAATCGTATATGGACCGGTAAATTTATGTGCAAGTTTGCCTGTCAATTTTTTAGTTGCATCCGACAGAACATAATTGCGTTTCCAAACAGCTTGTCCCAGCTGGTGACGGTCATCTCTGCGCAGAAGGTCGTACGGTTTTTTTGTCCTATTATAAGCGTCCGTCAAGCGTTTCTGGACATCTCTAAATACCTTTTTGATGGCATTCGAAACACCTTCAGGGTTGTCATGGGCGGAGACGGTGGAAGTGACAGCTAGAGGATCATCGCGCTTACCCGAAAAATAAACCTCGCGTTCAAAATTCACAAAATCCGCAGTTAATTTAGTGACATCTGATTTTGACGATCGCATAGCGGCACCGACTTGGTATTTCTCCCATGGAGTATGACAGTCCTTAACGTAAGCCGACAACATCGTCTTTATGACTAGATGATGCCTCTTTACAAGGTTTGCTTGGGGATGGTAGTTTGTCGTATAGAATATTCTAACTTGATAGTTTTCGAGTAGAGCTCGAAACGAATGGCAACGAAACTGAGGGCCATTATCGACTATAAGCGTTTCCGGGGCACCGTAGATTAAAATAACATGGTCCTCTAATGCTTTACAAAGAGCAGGTCCCTTAGCAGATCGTAAAGAAAATAAAACAATGAATTTTGAAAAACAGTCCAGAACAGACAAAATATACAAGTAACCGGAACTCGATCTAGGAAGAGGTCCAACCAAGTCAACACTTACTAACTGCCAAGGACGCTGTGCCCAAGATTGTACGCTGAACATTTTACGACAGGACGTTTTTGGTCAGGTTTGGTCTCCAGGCAAGTTGTGCACTTGCGAATATAATTGGCTACATCTGCTCGGAGTTGAGGCCAATAGTAGCGTTGCTTATACGAGCGCTAGTCTTAGAAACTCCTAGGTGACCACATAGAGGTGGGTCATGGTGTTCGCTAATGATTCGCGTGCGCGATTTTTTCGGAACGACGCGTAACCATGTCGTCCCTGAAAGTTCTGGGTACCGAGGTTTTGAGAGCTTATAAAGCTGATCGTTCTCCACCACCCACATATGACAATTTTGAGGACGGTCAGTTACTTGCTTCAAAAGGTTAAAATACCACTTATTGGCCACGTCAGTGAATCTATTTATTTCGGAGACTGAATCTATAACTGGTACGGCACGAGAGAGTGCGTCAGGCACAGTATAATTTTTACCGGGGCGGTGTACGACTTCAAAGCTGTAGTCTCACCGCCCACCGGGCGATTCTACCAACGGGATCTTTGATTTTGTACATCCACTTAAGGCTATAATGGTCCGTAACAATAGTAAAATTGGTACCTTCTATGTAAGGCCTGAATTTTTCTATGGCAAATAGGACTGCCAGGCATTCCTTTTCTGTTGTGTATTTACGCTCTGCCTTATTTAGCGACCGACTTAAGTAACAGATAACCTTTTCAGATCCGTCCCGAACTTACGAAAGGATTGCACCAAAACCATAGTCTGAAGCGTCTGTTTGGACAGTAAATGGTAGGTTAAAATCAGGACACGCCAGTACGGGAGCCGATATCAAAAATTCTTTTATATAGGTTAAGGCCTGTTCACATTATGTCGTTCAAATAAACTGTCTGTTCTTTTGAGTTAAAGCCGTTATAAAAGCGATTACTGTGTCCTATACCAGGATGCCAAACCGATTATACGACGTACCTCACTCACGCTGCGTGGAGTGGGAATACGTAAAATTGCATCGACCTTTCCGGGATGAACGAGCAGACCCGAAGAATTTACAACGTATCCAAGATATTTGAGCTCCGATTTATAAATTTCGCATTTTTCACGATTAAAAGTGAGTCCGGCTTTCATAATTCAGGCCAAGGCTTCTTTTAAAATATGGACATGGAGGTCGAAAGTTGGCGTGTAGACAATAACGTCATCCAAATAAACAAACACCTATGACTTGATCGATAAGTCGTTGCCAGACCGCAGAATGGTATGGTTTCCAAAATGCATTCGTTTAAATTGGTATAAGCCACGTTTCGGGGCAGTAAAAGCCCTTGATCTGCCAGCACGCAGATTTTATATCCAGTGTCATTAAGTAGCGCGCATCATGTAGTTTATCCAACGTCCGAGTAACAAAAGGCAGTGGGTAAGCGTCCGATAAACTAACCTTATTTAATGCGCGATAGTCCACGCAAAATCGCCAACGACCATCGGACTTTTTAACCATTATAATTGGCGAAGACTACGGACTACTCGAAGGCTCTATGATATCATCAGCTAACATTTTTCCAGCTCCGCATTTACATCCTTCTGTAGTGCCGGCGAGGTGGAATAATATCGCTGTTTTATGGGCGGAGAATTTGTATGAATTGTCAACTCTACGAGGTCTGTACGCCCCAATTTATTCGTCATTTTAGAAAAAGTGTCTTCTGATAAATCAGTTAGGATCTTACGCTGTTGTTCGGTGAGAGTATCCATAGACTGGATAGCAGCTATTTCACGATTTCTTATTATTTCTTCATCTGATCGAAATGACCATTTATCCGGAATTACTTTCATCGCAGACCAAAAATTTACTCCTAGAATTAGCTCACGAGAAATAGAGGGAATTATTAATGCATTCAATATCTTAATGGGATCACGTAATTGGATTGGCAAACGAACCCAACCGATACTTCTACAAAATTGTAACGTTTAGATACCTACGGTCTTTTATCGTCTTTCGCATGAGCGAATACATAATCAAGGATGACTTTATTTTCGGCGACCGCTTTAGTAGACGGATCAGGCAGACGGTCTACTAATCACCCATGTTGCCGTTTTTTGAACAATTCGGGCAACGATTTACGGTTACACCGTCTTGACAACAATCGCATTGCCTAAATCGATGCCCAACGCTTTTACAATTCCAGCAGGTTGATTGATTAGTGCTAAAAACATTAGCGACAACAGATTATGTTACACTAGAGGAATCAGGTTGGCTCGGAACTAGAACGTCTGAAGAAATAGCGGAAACAGGAGAAGAAGCAGCCATGTTTCATCAGGTTTGTTTGTTATTGGTTCGCCTCTTTTTTGATTTAATTTGGAAATATTGCGGTCTTTAGTTTGAGAAATTTGTTGATTGAGGTTGTCATATAGTTTTTTAGAAATTTCTTTTTGGTCATTAATATAGTCAGTTAGAATTTCAGTTTCGTTAATGTCAAATGGAGTTTTTCTTTGGTTTACAAATACTACTTCAAAAGGGGTTAATTTTGTTGCTGAATGTGTGGAATTGTTATATCCTATAATTGCTAATTTCATTATATGATTTAAGTCTTTATTTGGATGTTCTAATTTAACACAACGTATCATATCTAATAATGTGGAGTGAAAACGTTCAACGGGAGCGTTAGAATTTGAATTTTTAGGAGTAGTTATATGAAAGTCAATTTGATGCAAGTTACAAAATTCTTTAAATATATTGTTATCAAATTCTTTACCACTATCACAAATTATTTTGTTGGGAATACCGAAATGTGAGATGAACGTCAATAGAGCTTCATAAACATCTAGTGCGTTTTTGGATTTCATGTTATAGGCTTGACCTAATTTTGAAAATTGATCTAAAATTGTAAGAAATATTTTTGATTCTGCAAAAAATAATTCCATATGAATTATTTCAAAAGGTCTTTTTGGAGTGGGCGTAATTTGGAATTTTATTCTTTGAAGGTGTCTCTCATATTTTGCTCTCTGACATATTTTACAAGAATTTATATAATTTGTAACATCGTTAATTAAGTTAGGCCAATAATATCGTTTGACTAGTGACATTTTTACTTCATTGATTCCTCTGTGACTGGTTTTTCCTTCGTGGTAATATTTTAATTTCTCAGTTTGATCGTCTAAATTTTGTACATCTTGTAGGAGTTTTCGTGAGATACACAATTTTAAGTTAGTGAAATTTTGTTGAATGATACGGGTAACTTTTCTTTCAATTTCAGGGGTTTTAAAATATATACAATATGTAATTTGTGGGGATATTATGGATTTTAATAATTTAACTATGTCTTGGCCTGGGGCTGTAGTTCTAAGTGTTACTAAATGTCGAATTTTTGTTTTAAATAAGGTTGAAGCAACAGATGAATCTAAAACAGTGTTATTTGATTCTATGAAAGTAATTTGATGATTATATTGATTCAGACAATTTTCGGTGTAAGGAATTTCTTGGATTGGGTTTTCTTGCGCGGTGTGTCGTGTTTCGTCATCGTCTACGGTCGGTTCTGGTGCTGTGACGTCCTTAAAGATTTCTTCCATTGTGGGTGTGTCTATAAGTCGTTCACTTATTTCGTCTCCAATTTCGGATATAAAATCGGAAATGTCGTCGACTTTGTCACCTGGATTTGTTTCTGTGCCAATAGGGTTTGCGTCTACCTGATTAATTTTGATGCGCGATAAACAGCCTGCGTTGGCGTTATGTTTACCTTTTTATACCTAATCTCATAGTCAAATTCTTCTAGACGGAGCCTCCAGCTACAAGGCGACTATTTGGTTCTTTAAGATTAAAAAACCATTGTAATGGTTTATGATCTGTTTGAATTATAAATTTTCTACCAAAAACATAGGGACGGAAATATTTGCAAGCCCAAACTACAGCGAGCAGTTCTTTTTCTATTGTGCTGTAATTAATCTCAGCGGGATTTAGAGTCCGAGATGCATAACAAACGGATCGGTCATCTTGACTAAGAATTGCGCCTCTGGCAAAATTATAAGCGTCGGTTGTGATGGTGAATTGTTTTTCGAAATCTGGGAAAGCTAATATAGGATCATTACATAGAAGTAAAGTACAGTAAAGTTTACAGTATTCAAAAGTATCAACAAATTCTGGGGTATGGATTACCTTTTCTCCTTTTTAAGACATGTTGTAAAAGGTTTAGTTATTTTGGAGAAATTTTTTATGAAACGTCGATAACAACCTAAAAGACCTAGAAAGCTTTTAATGTCACGATGGGTTTGAAGAATTGGAAAACGTTTTATTGCTTCTATTTTCTTTGGATTAGGCTTAACATCTTGGGGAGTAACAATGTGACCTAAAAATTCTACTGATTTAGACATGAATTCGGATTTATCCAATTGAATTTTGAGGTTATGTTTCCGGAATGCTTCGAATACTTTGTGTAAATTCATTACATGTTCCTGAAGGGAAGTTGAGAAGATAATAACATCGTCCATGTATACTAGACAAATTTTATTTTGGAGATCCTTAAGAACGTTGTCCATGACGCATTCTTTAATCCAAAGGGCATCCTTAAAAACTCGTAATGACCTTGTTCTACAGTAAATGCAGTTTTTTCGACAGAATTTGGGCGAACTTCAATCTGGCTAAATCTAATGTTGTAAAATAATTGCAACGACCTAGTTTGTCAAGAATATCCGTAATACTGGGAAGAGGGTATCGATCTTCTATTGTCTTATCATTTAACTTACGATAGTCAATGACAAGTCTCCATTTTTGGGTACCAGATGCATCGAGTTTTTTGGGCACTATCAAGATAGGAGAAGACCAAGGGCTTATGCTTGGTTTAATGATTTTTTCCTGGAGCATTTTGTCAATTTGTGTACGTACTTCAGCTTTATGAACATGAGGGAAACGATAAGATTTAGAAAAAACAGGATTTTCATCTTTAGTCCTAATTTCATGTTTAACAGAATTATGGAAAGTTAAGAGATCGTTTGGTTTTAAGAAAATGTCATGAAATTTATTACAAACATCCAATAAGGCTTTCTTTTCTCCGGAATTTAAATGATCAAGAGGAAGTAATTTTTCAATATTATTTTTATCCGAATTTATAGGGGGAGATTTAATATCATAATCATAGGAATCGTAATTTTCAGAAAAAGGTTCGACATCAAGGGGTTCATAAAATTCAACAGATTGAGTTTCCTCAGACATATTGTATATTTCAACAGTAACATAACCTTTTCGACATGTACTTATAGAAGCGGGAATATAAAGATTATCGGTTGACTGATAAGAGATGTAAATGTCTCCATCAGGTGCGTTTACAGTAATTTCTTTAAGAAGGACTTCGTATGCATTAATAGAATATCTTTTGGAATTATCATCTGGATGACGATAGTTAATTGGAATATTGACAGACATATCAGGATTGCAAAGAGATTGTTCCGAAAAATTAATTGATAAATGGAATTTTTGAAGATCATTAAAACCTATTAAACCATCATAATACTCATGGAAATCATGAAGAATCACGGTGATTTTTTCATTAGATTTAAATTTATTAAAAATTGGAATGTCGGCTTTATACCTGGTTGAAAATGTACCTGCATATGTTTTTAAATCAGTCTTATCTATGTAAATACAAGAAGGGTAGTTTTGTTCAATTATAGAGGGTCGAATTATAGAAGTTGCGCAGCCGGTATCTATTAATATTTCATAGGTGGTTGTTGAATTATAATGAAAGGTAATGTACAAGCTTGCCTTAAAGCGTTAATTTCATTATATGGTGGTTCTTCTTCGTCGAATGCTATTTGGGGTTGTTCTGATCCGTAGCTGAGTGAAAATTTGGATTTTCAGATGTTTCGTTGGCTTCTGGTTCCATTTGTTCTTGGTGGTACCAGTATTGTTCTTCGTTATGGTCCTCTTCATAATATTCAAGTTGTTCTTCTCCATAACATTCTTCTGTTTGGAAAGGTTCTTCTCCGACGTGATAGAGTTCTTCAGATGTCCAGTTTCTTGGACCTGTGGGCTGGAAGTGGTTGTATGGTCTTGGTATGGTCGCTTTTGATGTAATCGACATAGGTGTTGGTTTATATTGGGGAACTATACCTTTAGGTTTAAATACATTTTGTGGTTTACCAAAAACTTTACTACCTGTTGGTAATTTTTGTGGGGGCGCTGATCTCGGTTGAATATAAATTGGTTGTGAAGGAAAATTTGGTTTTTGTTGTTGCACTGCGGCTCTTTGATTTCTAAATGGATTTTGATTATTTGAATTGAAATTAAAATTTTGTGAATTTGGATTATATCCTACAGTTGGTCTTGGTACAAAGTTATACTGTGGCTGTTTAATTTGAAGGGAAGGAATCGTTGGTTTTTGAAAATTACTAGATGGATTATAACTATTAAATAATTTACTATAATTTGAAAAATGTTGTTCTTCATTTACTTTATTAATAGCTGTTTCTAAAGAATCTAATTTCTGAATTCTTATCATAAATTGAAGCATAGGATTTAGAGATCTGGTGAAAGTATCAAGAGCCATTTGTTCGTAATGTTTTGAATAAAATTCTTTTTCTTGATAAGATTTGTTTGAATGGACTAATTTACTTAAAAAAAGACTTCGTAATTCTTGGCACCTTAATCCGAAACTGTGATATGATTCATTTTTGGATAATTTTAAATTTAGTAGATCATGTTCTAAACATTTTATGTCTCTCTGATCGCCAAAGTTAACTCTTAAAACTTCTTTTATTTGCAGCCAATTTTGAATTTCAATTCGGGAGCCTACTAGCATTTGTACTTTACCAGTTAATTTGCCTAAAATCGCTTGATGAATAAAACTATTTAACGCATCTATATATGCTTTGTAAAAACTATTTATGAGATTATCACATGAACTAATAAAAGTGTTGAGGCCAAATGGATTACCATCATATCTTGGAATGTTATCAATGTATAACCTGAGAAGTTGATAGTCTACAGCTGTGGGCACAGCGTGGGCGCCTGGCTCTCTGCTAGTTGTCATTGTACTGATATTTAAACTATTTAAAGAATCAATTAAACTTGTTACGTTATCAATTTTTAAAAATTATTAAAATTTTGAAACAGAAAAAGGAATTTTGAAAAAATTATTTTTTATTATTCTAACTTATAGCTAAGGTTTTCTAACTAAAATCAAAACGTGAGTTTTGAATTCAACTTTGTTTCTTAAATCTAATTGTTCACAATGAACGGCGGGCCTATTGTTCCCAATTGAAAATAGGGATCGTGAGTCAAGTTGCAATTTGGAGGAAAATAATGCTTGACTTACTACTTTTTGGTGTTTTTCGGCCTGGTCCTCTCAGTTGACTAAATCCTGATTGATTTACAGTCCTGGGTGACTTCGGCTTTGGAAGTTGATTTTCCACCTTAGAAGAGCAGCTTCTAATCGATTATCACTTTCACTTTGTCCGTTTGTGAATTCGCGGCACCTTCAACTTAGAAAAGTTTATTCGAATCACTAATCATAGGTTCGAACGGCACTACTTATCCGTATCCTCGTCGCCAGTTTTTTTCTTTGGAATAAAACAATTTGTTTTTGAGTAGCAGATGTTTAATGCGAAGCGTTATTATGACCAAATACAACTTAACTGAGCTTACAAAGGTTTCAACATGTTTTATAATAAATGAATTTTGATGAATTAACATTTTATTTATCTCAACTAGATATGGCAAAAGCTTAACGTTTATATTATGTTTCTTAGAACACCTTGAAGCAAAAATATATAATATACAGGGGACATAACTCGTATTATCAATATCGTCATTTTCTCCAATTTCAGACAGTAACGAATTAACACAATTATTCATATTAAATTTCACTTTGTGTACAGTACAGACTTGTGTAGAAAAATAATGTAAACGTAACCCCACTTCCCTCCTTCGGTTTCGCTAGATGACATTTCAGCAGTTCACTCAAATTGTAGGTTCTAGTGCAAACCTAACCACACTATTAAGCGCTTGCACGCGCCCATTATGATTTGAACAAATTTTAACATCACATCTTTTTGTTATTTTCGACACCGTATTATTTATTCCCGCCACCGAGATTTCTACATCTGTCAGATTTAAATTCAAACGTCTACAAAGACTTTGTGCGATGAAACTTTGCGATCCCGCATCTATGAGAACACGAACCGAATGCCTCACATTTTCTTTATCAACAACTTACGTACGTACGAGGGCCGTAGCTAATAAAACTTGATCTTGTTTATTATATGATGACAGCAAAACATTATTTTCAGAACCTTTTGAATCATTTTGTGGAACGCCTGCTTACTTAAGCCAGATTGAGCGTTTTCAAAGGTTAACAACGTGTTATGTTTGTGAGAACACTTGTTGCATGGAAGTAGCCTGCACACTTTAGACGAATGTTCCTCTTTCAAACACAAATTTCAAAAAATTTTTCGCAAATGAACACCTCGTGCATCCCCAAGGAGCAATAATATTTGCAGCGTTTGACAGTTTCGCAAATTTTGTTAAAAGGTGAGATTTTCCCGTCATAAATAATTAGAACGGAAGGAAGGAAACGGTAAAATTCATGCAAAAATCCGTGAATTTGGCGTCCATGAGGACAAGGCTTAAGTGTGGTATCCGCAGAGTGCGCATCAGGTAGGTGTAAGAAGATGGTGGTGGGTAATCGTCGTCCAAAAGGACGGCATTCTAATTTGTAGAGAGGATGACACAGGTGGCACATTTAAAGTAAATTGTGAATGTGCTAAGTTCAACCGACGTCAACTTATTTCTGTTTGCTTTAACTTTTCTCAAGCAGGGTTGCCAACCCTCAGGGTTTGACCTTTAGGTTCAGGGAAAAAAATACTTTCTCCGGGTTCCGGGTTTTCAGGAAAAATCTCCGGGATAATATTTCGCCGCCTAGGAAAAATAAAACTAGGAAAACTAAAATTTGTTGGCAACAGAGTACATAGAGCACAGAACAGAGCGTGTGGCATGCTGCATGGCATGAGCGAGGAGACTAGCAGTAGTAGCAGCCAGCGGTTGATGGTTCAAGCGTGATTTAACTTGTCTCTTATTAGTTATTACTGAAATAATGAATTCGCGCTAAACTGGCGCTCATATGCATTGTGTTGTATAGTGTATATAATATATTATAATATTCTGTAGTTGCTTTTTGTGTTCTAATTTTATAAGGTAAGGTAATCAATTTAACCATTATTTATAGATATCTAATTTAAAACAAATATTTATCAGATAATAATCTAATCTTGTATTTTGAACCACAACTTAAGTTTTCAGAATTTAGTTTCCTATACTGCTGACAATGCTTCAGTAAATTATGGAAAAACCAATTCTGTTTTTCAAAAACTTTTAGCTTTAAATAATAAATTAATTAAAAGTAACTGTCAATGTCATGTTATACATAATGCTGCAAGAAATACTTGCAAAGCATTATCATTTGATGTTGAAAATCTTGCATGCAAAGTATTTGCTGAATTTTCAAACAGTGCCAAAAAAAAAAGGAATTAAAACAATGTTTTGAATTTATAGATATGGAATATGAAGAGGTCCTGAGACATGTACCAACAAGATGGTTGTCTTTATATAAAGCAGTAGAACGCTTACGTTCATCTTGGCCAGCCATCAAAGCCTATTTTCTGGAGCTAGGGGAAGAGAGTTGTAATAAAGTAGTGTGGGGCTGTATTAAAGATAAAAAAACGCGGTGGCTGACGATGTATCTACTATGACCTTACCGGAAGCTTATTTGTATTTTGTACATCATTTTATGTATTTAATGACACAAACTTTACTTAAATTAGAAAAACAATAATATCTCTGTAACAGAGGTAGATGAAATAATGAGAAATCAATTGTAAACCAAGAGTTAATGATAGATTTTTTGGTAGCAAAGTTAATTCCCCCTAAACAATTTTAAAAGTTCTAATTTTGTCAAAGAGGCTCTACAACTCTATACCAGAGCAATCGATTATTTAGATAAATGGTATGATTTTGACAATAATGTTTTCCAAAATTTTACTATTTTTAATTTGAAAACAGAAGAATTTAATTTTAACGATGTTTTAGAATCAGCCAAATGTATAAATATTGAAATTAATGAAGATGTTCTCTTTGACGAAATTCATGAAATAAAGAGAGTTTTACCTAACATTCTACCTCTTTTATCAACATTACCTGTTGATAAAAAGTGAGTCCAAATTTTATCTACTCAAAACGAATTTAGAGAAGTGTCCAAAATTGTGTCTAGTATTCTAGCAATACCAGTAAGCAATGCTTTTGTTGAGGGACTATTTTCAATAATGGGAAATATTTGGACGATTGAAAGAAATAGACTTCGTCTTGAACTAATTAAGGGCGAAATTTGTACTAAAATGAATTTTAATATGACTTGCTCTGATTTTTTAAAGTTTCTAAACTATAAAGATCACACAGGGAGGACTTTTGCCCCAGAATGTCGGGTGACTAATTTATAAATGTAACCGCCATATTGGTAATAATAAAAATCGTATGAGTTCGGTAGATGAAACTTTACATTATACCCTACAAAACCACAGTAAATTTTTTTTTATCATTTTGTTTTTTCTAAAGTTATACCTTACGAAATATGTACAGAAAATAATATTAAATATTTAATAATAATTAAATATTTTAACTTACCTCATTTTCTTGAGGCCAACTCGATGGCCAACTAACTAACACTAAATTTCATACATCCAATGTACTTCGCGTTGGTAAATTTAATGTCAAGATCCAATTGCACGCGGCTGCGCAGTAAGCTATAGGACTTTTACCCCTGTGCGGACTTTTGCCCGGGCTTACTCTTCCTACGTAACCAGTTGTAGACATAGTGTCTATCCATACATCGATTGTCAAATTGATGTGATGAACTTTTTCTACCTTGTCCTTTACCGAATATCTTATTATTTCATACTTTCCATCCAATAATTTGGTTTTATAATTGAATTTCTCCTACGTGGTTTGTATAAAGGTACACAGAGCCTTGACCAACCATATTATCTTCAGTTATCGTATATAAAATAGTGTATATTTTGATTACAATAATCTGTCATAATCTTATTTACAAAGCATCAAATATTTCGATGCTGAAACAGGTAGGTACTTCAGTCAAATACTGCTGCGCGGAGAATCCCTGTCCCACATATCTCCTGCATTTCAAACGTATGACAAATTTATTATAAATTTTGGTGTCCAGTATAAATGTTTCAATTTTAGTTATAAAGTTTTATAAGTTTAAACTAACTGTTTGATCTGTTTTATTTTATTAAATCTGTTTTTTCGTTTTGAGTATGTAGTTTTTTGTCATTGGATCTACACCAATCCTTTGGTCTTGCCCTCGCAAAATTTTATTTATATTTTTAATCCACGTAAAGATATAAAAAGTAATAAAAACTTGAGAAAATCCATGTCTTAGATTTTGGTCGGGACATGACCAATCTATGTCATCTAATAAATATTTATTTAGCTTGAATGCAAGTTTTTTGTGTTTTTTTTGTGACATTTTTGGTAAAAAAAAAATTGTAAAATATAACAACATTTTGAGAATATTTCCTTGTAATGTTCATTCACATTGATGAGTGCTCTAGGATTATACGTTCTAGCTTCTATACAGGGTGTCCGGTAAGTACCTCCTAATCTCTCGGGAGTGTATAGGGGAGGTCAAAATAAAACTAGTCCATCCTATAATTTTTTTTCCTAATGTGCCCCCTAACGGAGTTATGGGGGGTCAAAGGGGTACCTAGAAATTAAAGTTTAGGGTTATAACTTTGAAACCACCCTGTATATTTTAATAAAATTTTCGTACGTTGTATTACACATGGAGCTCTACGATTTGATGCTAAAATCAACTTTTTGCTATTATCAGGTGTCCAGAAACGGACTGGCCCTATCACAATTTTTCTCAAAATTTTGACGGAAGTAATTTTATCAAACTGAAAATATTATTATTAGATACTCTGAAGGTTTTTCTTTAAAAATGGTACTCTTTATTTATTTCGAAAAAATGAACGGTTTGCGTGATAAATCGGTTTTGAAAAAAATTGGTAACAAATACAACAACAATTAAAATTTATTTTTTTACAATAAAATCATTCCCGCTAGTGCCAGCCTACAGATTCACCATAAACATTTACTGGTGGTGAATTAAGGGAATGAATAATGCCGTTTCTTGTAAAATCAACATCTATGACCAAAATACATCTACAAATTATTATTGCTCTTGTCTCCATGGAGTTCTTTTCTATTGTTTTCGTTGTTAGACCCTGTTGATTTTAAAGTACTTGTCAAAGGCGCGTGACAGAATAAAAATTCAATTTTATTGTGCTATTCGTTTTAAGCCGTTAGAAATGACATTTAAAAATGGAAGAATATTCCTGTGCAGAATATGCTGATATGCACCTAATTTATGGGGAAGCATTATGCAACTCCGTGGAGGCAAGAAGACTTTATGATGACAGGTTTCCGGGTCGACATTTGCCGAGTCCAAAAACTTTTGAAAGAGTTGATCGTAGTTTAAGAGAAACAGGTAAAAAAAAATAGTGAAAAACGTTAGTGAAACTAATTTCTTCCGAATCCTTTATTTAGGAAGCTTTTTGCCACGCCGTGGTGGAGCAGGAGCCCCGAGGAGAGTACGAGACCCTCATGTAGAGGAACAAATATTGGAAGACGTTGCTAATAATCCTTCAAATAGAATAAGGAAGCTTGCGGCACAAAACAATGTTAAAAAATGAGCTGTACATGAAACTCTGAAAGAACAATTACTTTACCCGTATCACATCTAAAAAGTACATGCTATGCTCCAGATGATTATCCAAAAAGACTTCAATACGCCAATTGGTTTTTACAGCATCATATTCGGAATCATAATTTTGGTACATCTATTTTGTTCACCGATGAAGCAGGTTTTACAACAGACGGCATAATTAATTCGCATAATCTGCATGTTTGGGATGAAGAAAACCCTCACGCTTTAGTTCAAACTCGCTACCAGCAAAGGTTTATGGTGAATGTGTGGGCTTGAATTATCGGGAATCATTTGATTGGTCCATTTATTCTGGAGCAAAGGCTTAATGGTGCTCTTTATTTGCAATTTTTAGAGGAAAATCTAAATATTTTGTTAGAAGAAGTGCCCCTTCAAATAAGAATTGAAATGTGGTACATGCATGACGGTGCACCACCCCACTTTGATCGTTTAGTACGTCAACATCTGACGAATGTTTTTGGTGATCGATGGATAGGTCGAGGCGGACCTGTATTATGGCCACCTAGGTCGCCCGATATAAACCCATTAGACTTTTTTCTGTGGGGTCATTTAAAAAATAACGTTTATTCAACACCCGTAAATAGTAGAGAGGAACTTCTGCTGAGGATAACACAGAACTGTGACCATCTCCGCAATAATCACGGAATATTATTTCAAGTGCACCGGGAAAACATTCGTAGGATTAGAAAGTGCATTGAAGTACGGGGTGCTCATTTTGAACATCTACCGAAGTAACATTTAGGTACCTTTGTTCATTGTTGAATGTTCTTTGTTGCATGTCTTGTAAGTTATTTTTCAAATGTTATTTTTAATTGGTCACTACTTGCTCATAAAGTATAGCCAACCCGTTCAAAGATTTCTGGACTTGATAAAGTTAAAGAAATTAAATGCATGAAATAATATGTAAAAAAATATTTTAATTGTTGTATTTGTTACCAATTTTTTTCAAAACCGATTTATCTCGCAAACCGTTCATTTTTTCGAAATAAATAAAGAGTACCATTTTTAAAGAAAAACCTTCAGAGTATCTAATAACAATATTTTCAGTTTGATAAAATTACTTCTGTCAAAATTTTGAGAAAAATTGTGATAGGGCCAGTCCGTTTCTGGACACCTGATAATAGCAAAAAGTTGATTTTAGCATCAAATCGTAGAGCTCCATGTGTAATACAACGTACGAAAATTTTATTAAAATATACAGGGTGGTTTCAAAATTATAACCCTAAATGTTAATTTCTAGGTACCCCTTTGACCCCCCATAACTCCGTTAGGGGACATATTAGGAAAAAAAATATATAGGAAGGACTAGTTTTATTTTGACCTCCCCTATACACTCCCGAGAGATTAGGAGGTACTTACCGGACACCCTGTATAGTTCCTGGAAATCCTTTCTCGGTTTATCATATTATGCCGGCAAATATTACAGGTATTTTTTTTTGTCAAATACACGCCATTAAGAATGTAGTTCATTGTATTTCTAGCAGACAGTGGTAACTCATGGAGTGAATGCAATGATATTTTATTTAATAAAACAAACTGTTACATTGGTTTTCACACATTGACATAAAGCAGTGTCATTACATAACCAAACGAAAACTTCCAACAACAACAGAACAGTAATATAGCAGAACCAAAGATATCATGGAATACACAATGGTGCCAACTTTAATATTTAAATCTATACACGACAGTTTATCCTCAATATGGTGTCATTTGTAAATACAAAGTTAGCTTCACTACTATCTTCTTCATCTATAATATCTAGTAATAGCTGAATTCCCTCTTCATAATCAGATTCAATAAGCTATCGAAGATTGTTTAATGATCCCTCATTTTCATCGGTTTCACAGTTACTCTGTGGAGAATGTGACGAAGTAAACTTTTTGACAGTTAATGTTTCAAAAGATGTTGCAAATGAAGAACAAGTGGGTTGATGTTTCTCCCTGCTTGTATCTTGACAAAAAAAGTTTTCTAATGGGTCTTGATTAAGATTTCTCGTACAAAGAAACTTGACGTTATATTTCTCTTTTAATGTCTTCCACAAATATTTTATTGCTCTCAGTATAAACAGCCAATTAGAGACAGTGGTAGTAAGAAATTCTTCTTTCAAAAATCGTACAGTTTCTAAAACTTCCATGGTTTTATCAAAAAAACTATCTTAATTGATAATTTTATATTATTCTGACTTCTATTTGTTCCTTACATACCAGATCGCTTTGGTGTATTTTCCTGAACAATCTCAACTGCACAAGATTTTTTTTCTCTATTTATGTGGGATAAGGAAGTGTCTGTAGTCTGTATCTTGTTTTGTCATATTATTCACTTCATACCTAGTAAGTTTTGCAATTACTGTACCATCCTCTGTAATGTGTATATTCACAATTTTATCTTCTAATTGAGAAATCGGTATATCCTGACCAAATTCTACATTTGAAGGGTACAGGAATAAAACAAGAATTGTCACAAAATCATTTATTGGAGAAAATTCAAATTATAAGTTGAATTCTAATATAAGGGAAAAATTAACATTAAAATGAAAAAAAGTCTCTTAGTTTAACTAAATGGACATTTTGCCATACGAAATTTACCCTTACATGAAAAACTTAAAAATAGTTTTAATAAAAAAACATAAAATTGGTTACAGGTACCAATTGTACAGGGACAGAACCAGGAATGACCGTCTTACTTTATTGTTCGGTGTTTTAATAGCCTTTTTCTTGGCATTCTGGGCGTGAGGTAGCCCCTCATAGAAGACCCAAGCATCAGGGTTTTGACAAAACGTCTTAAGCTTCATGAGATTGAGGTACTTTTCTTCATTTATTCGAAGTACATCTGGAAAATAATAAAGGCGTTACTTCTTACTAAAAAATTATGACAACAAAAATCTTACCAAGGTAACTTTCTGTGGGAAGTTCGAATTCATTGTCGTTAATTGAAGGAAAAATGGTATTATGAGTTTTCTTCATAATCTTTGTAATTGGGCCCTGTAGCCAATGCCCATTATAAGTTTGCCGATAACTAATAAGTCGCGGATGTTCCTTAGAGTAATGAATTTCTCGAATACTCTGCCCTGGAAAAGGGCACTTTGAAACAAATTTATCTTTGAAAAAGTCTGTCCATTTCTTAATCATACGTTGTTCAACTTCTATCATAATGAATGGATATGGTTTTTGTCGAAACTCTCGAAGTAGTTGATACCAGTCTTTTGGTAATTCCATCCTTGTCTTCAAGTTGATTAAGCCCATATTTTTGTCGCACTCTAAATACGAGTGCCCCCTTATTGGAAAAGTTATCTTTATTGAGTAAAGCCGTTTTACAGTATGTACCATGAAATGCATAAACCTGAACACTATAGTTTTTATTTTGTCCTCCAGCTGAATCGCAGGTATGCAGATGCCTAATAGTATTATCAAGGTGGTTTATTATGTAGTCAAAAAGGAAAGAACTAACTTCTTCGGATCCTTTCTTTGCAGTATGTTCGGGGTAGGTGGAAAAAAGTGACACACCTGAAGCAAGCTTGTGTATATTGAAGGAGTACATAGAAAGCTGCCTAAGGTAGTAAACATCGTTAGTTGGAATATTGGGCAGGTAAATATTTTTTTGGAAATCCATTGCGATTGCAGCAAAACTTTTTGTAGTCTTAGCTTGTTTTTTGGCATCCTTTTTTCTATCGTAGAAAGTCTGGGCCCGTCTTTTATGAAGTTCATTTTCGACTTCCAGCCTCCTAATTTCAGCTTCCGACTTTCCTTCTTTTTTTAATTTATTGACTTTGGCTGTGAATGCATAGCACGCGCTACATGTATCGGTACGCGGATACCCAAAGCTTATATTAAATTTGGTGTTAAATATAAATCTGTATGTTTCATATGAAATTTTCATACCAGGATTTTCTTTTTTAAACATTAAAAACATCATCTTTATATTCAACTCTTCCAGAAGATACAACTTTTTGGAGTCATGCAGGCTATAATGGGACAATCTGCCTTTAAAAGAGTTTATGTGATCAAACACTTTCTTGTAAGTATCATCAGGCAACTTGTTTGTTTTAGAACTGTGCATTCCCCTTTTATCTTTGGGAGACTTCCCTACATTTTTTAAAGATTTTTGTAAATATTCGAGTTTGCCTTTAGTAATACCGTGGATGCTACAGAAAACTTTAAAACAAACAGGTATTTCCACAATTTTATTATCACGTGTTATTCTGCCTCTATACGAATAAGAACTGTCATGGTACAAAGCCACTTCTTCAGGTTTTCGACTACGGCGCTTTTGAACCGGTATAACAGAAATTAATCCACAAAGGTAACTATTTTGTTCATTATTACTTGTCATACTATTAAAGTATTTGAGAATAATCTTGCGATTCATTTCATCTACATTTTCAAAACATTTTAAACGTTTGCAAAAGCACGGCTCACCTTGTTCATGAGTTGCAAGCCGCATTCTCTTCGCGACGTCTTGTTCTCTTCCTGTCTTTTGTCTTTTCTTCGTCGATTTGTACTCCAAAAACTCATTTTTATCACCCATTATCACAGCAATCCTATTATAACCTCAATCTATTCGTAGACACAAAATGATTGTAGGGGAATAATGAAAACGCGACCTACATGCATGCAGTAAAGAGGAAACTGGACATTTCTAGTTTTATTCGGGTAACGGGTGGACATTCCCAATTTTAGCACTGTACATCAAATAGCTACAGATGGCACTAGTAATTTCAGATTTCATAAAATTGGACATTACTTGTTTTATTCCTGTGCCCTTCAATTGACATTATCACTATATTGACGCCCAAATAAAAAATACGTTTTGCCAAAAATCGCATTATATATGTCAGCCTTTGATAAAACACTAGTTAGTGCAGCATTTTTCACCTTTATTTTCTTAGTTATATCCTTATACACATGCTGATCTGTTAATCTGTTGCAGATCTTGAAATCTTGTCCACCGACATCAACCTTATATAAAGAAATTATATGATCATCAAGATGTATGCTGAATGCGTTCCTGTAGCCATCTAAATTCAAGATCTGCCTTCAACATAATATTTCTTTCAATATGTGTGGCACATCGTATAGATAAATAATTTCTTCACCGCCAACCAAATATCCTAGATAACGGTTTTCTTCCTTAAAGTATTGTTTGCTACAATATTTGTGCCTCAATAATATTTATTATAGTTATTGCTAAATTTGTAGATTTCATCCCTCCTTTTGTATAAGTAAATATAGTATAGTAAGCTAGATTTTTTTCAATTTTATAAATATTCTTTTACCGTAAATATCATCACATGGTCTGCATACTCATTCCTGTCATTACCATCTGCATAATCCTTAAATACTACAATTTGATCATCTGATTCCACTCTTACTTCGTCAAACATGACTAAGCAGCATTTGTCCAATGTAGACATTTTGTCAAAGCTTTTCTTAAGTGAATCAAAACTTGCCTGATTGATGCCACAATGTAAAGGCATTTCTAAAAACAATTTCATAAAAGTGCTTCTTGAGAGCAGCGTAAACATTTTCTGTAAAAACCTATACCCTTCGAGGCTTTGTTGTAAAATCGACAAAACAAATATTTTGTCATCAATTTCAAATCTTCTCCCACGAGCAGATTTTTTGTATTGTATTTGCGACTGCAAAAATCTATATGTAGTTCTTTTTATTCTATTTTTAAAAAATTCGCTCGATTCTGCACATACCAAGGCTAGTTGTAGACGCTCTATGTTGACAACATTTTCTCTTCCCAGTTCGGCCACAGTTTTTTTTTATTTCTTTGCCAAATTGTACATGGCTCTTGATGTACACCGAATACTTCTTCTTCTAACATTAACAGACGATAAAAACTTAATTCCTGCCCTGACTCTTAAAAACATAAACATAAATTTAGTTCAAGTTCAAAGAAACCGGTATATGTCTAATGGGCTGCTGACGAATGACTTTTGCTGTTCACCATAGGGTATCTATGTGTAATTCAATGTTGGTCGGGGCATTAGTATGCAGAGTAGTTTTTGGAAAATCATGTTTTTTTTAAACATTTCGCTATGAATGCTGGCATTTGTATCAGTTCTTTGTGTGACATATTAATTATTAACTGTTTTATGTTGTTTTTATTTGGCAACCATTTACACTCGTATCTACTGAAATTATCTACTAAGTCAATTTCAACTCCTAGGTCAAAATTATAATATATTTGAATCTGACTGTCCTGTCTGATTTGTTTTGACTTAATTTCTCATCGCTAATTGCAAAATCCAAAATAGCTTCATAGACCAGTGCTGAAGCCTTTGAAAATGGTAAAAAGTAAAAAAAATAATAGTAGGATGAAACTCATTGGAAAAGGAAGAGAATACAACAAAAATGAAAGGAAAAATAATTTATGGGCGATCTGAGGTCGGGAAGTGGAAGGGGGTGAGTTTTTAAGGGTAAATAACGGTTTATTTTGATTTCCGGCAAAACTACAAGTCGTTTGGAAAAAAGTTAAATAGCAAAGTTGTTGGTAATAAAAAGATCTACAACTTTTATATTTACACTTTTTGACATAACCTCAAAATTTATGTGAAAAATTCAAATAACTAAGTTTTTGTTTTTATATTTTTATCTTTTATAAAAAATTTTTTTTTTTCACGATATTTGGTGAAAACTTACCTTTTTATGTCCCAAATACACTGTAATTTTTTTGATTTAAAATATACATTTTTTCACCTTATTTTGACTTAATATCGAAAAAGCACCCTAATTTTCAATTGAAAATTCTCACGTCAAAATATCTGCTGGCTTTTTGTTCGTTGGAATCTCTACTATCTTATGGTGTAAAAAAATATACATTACTATGGTAAATGTTCTCAGAAAAAAACAAAGAAATGATGCGACAAACTCGAATCCGAAAAATTTTTTTAATCATTATGTACAATTTTCAGCTATTAATTAAAATTTATACTTTAATTACTCGAAAAAAGTAAGATTTCATATTGCACTGATAAACAAAAAATTGCAAGTCGAAATATACTACTATAATTTACAACTAAATAAGTTAATAAAGTTAATTTAATAAAACATCTACAATATTTTTTCGTTTCTTTGCATTTTCTGAGAACGTTTATCAATATAATGTATTTTTTTTTACACCATCAGAAAGTAGAGATTTCAACGAACAAAAATCCCACCGACTTTTAAAAAAGCAGATATTTTGACTTGAGAATTTTCGATTGAAAATTAGGGTGTTTTTTCGATATTAAGTCAAAATAAGGTGAAAAAATAAATATTTTAAATAAAAAAAATTACAGTGTATTTGGGACATAAAAAGGTAAGTTTTCATCAAATATCGTGAAAAAAAAAATATTTTTTTGTAGAAGAAAAATAAAAAATCAAAAACTTGGTTATTTGAATTTTTCACATAAATTTTGAGGTTATGTGAAAAAAGTGTAAATATAAAAGTTGTAGATCTTTTTGTTACCTACAACTTTGCTATTTAACTTTTTTCCATAGAACTTGTAGTTTTGCCAGAAATCGTGGTAAACCGTTTTTTACCCTTAAAAACTCACCCCCTTCCACTTCCCGACCTCAGATCGCCCGTAAATTATTTTTCCTTTCATTTTTATTGTATTCTGTTCCTTTCCCAATGGGTTTCATCCTATTATTATTTTTTTTGATTTCAAAAATTATCGACCCTGGTCTATCAATGAAAATTGGAACTTAATAGGAAAATACTTGTCAATTTTCCACCTTCGCTCTATAATCTTTACTACTGCATGTCACTGTTTTTCTCCAAAATCTCTTACATAAGGTACATGGTCTGCAGCTTTTTCGGAGTCTCCATTTAGATGAATCATCTCAATTCGTAATTTGTCTTGGTCGCCAAGAAATTGTTGCTGAAAAGCTTCCAGCATATCTTTGAAAATATTACCTCTGTGAAGAATCAGCTTGAGAACATGTTTAGTTATTGTTACATTGTCTGATAAAAGTATCAAATCTTCTATAATGTAATTATTATCGTTTGTCACATCAAATATAGTTACTGTTTTGAATTAATTTCTGATCGCTAATTGCAAAATTCCTTCAATGAAAACTGGAACTTATTAGGAACATATTTTTCTATTTGCCAGGATCGTTCTATAATTTTTAGGACTGCTTGCCACTGTTTTTATCCAAAATAATTTCTCACATAAGGTACTTTAAAAGTTGTGCCAATCGTACAAAGTGGAAGAATCATCTCAATTTGCAACTCGTCTTTTTCGTCAATGAATTGTTCCTGAAAAGCTTTCAGCATATCTTTGAAAATATTACCTCTGTGAAGAATCAACATTTATTGTCACAGTCTGATAAAAGTGTCAAATCTTCTATAATGTAATTGTCGTAGTCCTTGAGCGTAATGCGTCATTTCTCAAAGGCTGTAATGAAATGAAAATTTCGTTGCTTGACTGAAATTTATGTCGTTTCAGGGATAGCCTGAAATTTATAATATTAGGCAGTTGTAGAAAATTTTTGGTAGATAAAATAAAATCAAATAAACAAAATATTACTTCTGTTCAATTGGAAATGTTTGATGGAAAAAATGTACTTAATCAAGTAACCAAAATATTACTTTTGTTCACTTGGAACAATACAAACACATATAAAATCACGCACTAAATGGTAATTAGGACAAATAGAAATTATTTTCAGCGTTCAATTAACTGATGTTATTTTAGGAAAAAATTAAAAAAATGTTCTAAATACTTAATGTAATTCAAAATGGTAACTCCAACAGTTACATACGCATGTGCGTAAACGTTACATTCGGCTGTAACTTTGCTATTTAGGAGATATCGGAAAACTTAATCGTATAATTCTTGAAGGATTTCATTTTTCTATCAAGAAAAATTCAGTTTTAATTTATGGAATTATTTAATTACTAATATCTCGCAAACAGTTATCAGAAAAAAGCGGAGAATCCATAAATGTAATAATATACAGGGTGTTTTATAAGAAAAACAAAGTTAATATCAATATCTGCGATGCCAGATTGTTTTTTTTTATAAAAAAAATGAAATCCTTTTTAAAAAGTAGTCAAGACATGCATGTTTAGTTTTCCGAGGGGACAAATCTAACATTTTCGCATAATCACCCTGTAGATACATATTATATTAAAAATGTGTTTATACCTTTTGTTAATTTAAATAACTATTGTGACACTTAGAACTGCATATATATACTTTTTAAACACACCTGATTTGTTTGGCATTATTTCTTAGATGGCTTGGAAGACCACTTTAAATATCCTTGTCTATCAATCAATGATACTCCAGATACAGTTTCTCAGACAGAAATATATTTATTAGGCACATCTTCTATATGTAGAAACTGAATATCTGCTATAACAATATCTGCACTATTATACCATCCTTTAATTTTATCTATGGAAGATTCTAATTGGTATACTCCATTTTTCTAATTCACAATCATGTTATGAGTGATTGTTTGATTGTTTACGAAAGGAACATCAGCCTGGATTTTTGTGAGAAAAATAAATTCTGCATGTCGACAGAGCCACGATAATTGTTTTCAACTGACAGTCCCCAAATAAAAATATTTTGTATACTGGCTTTGACTAAACATTTTCATTTCTTCAGGTAATATTAAGCATCAAGACTTTTCAGCAAATGACTAAACAAAAGTCTGTCAAACTCTGTAACGTATAAGTGTTTACAATGTTACTTCACTACAATCAGCTATTTCATACAATCCATTCATTACCCTGAGCACCATGTTTCCAGTTGCTTCTACCATCGCCTTGTCGACTTCCGCGGGTATCACATCTATTTCCGGGGCCTTCCCATTTTTTAGCTTCTTGGCTGCGGCTTCCAGCTCCCCCTTGGAAAGAAGCTCTATGGTTTCCACCCGCTTTTTCCTCCATATAGTCTCCTCAACCTGGGGGAATAATTTATAAACGCATCTTCCCTCGATGACACCCTTATTTGTGGATGTAGCTTTCTTAATTTCTTCATTACTAGCCCTTTATGCTTGGGTTAGCATCTAACTCATCGACTAGACTTCTCCAACATTTTCTCTTACTGCGCTTTATGCATATTTTTTGATACTTCTTTAGATAGTCATACACCCTCTTCGCAGTAAAATAAGCATTCTTTAAATCAATTTTGGCCATAAAACTGCCGTTTCTTATTAATTTAATGCTGACCTATAGTCCTCTAGATTAAAATGCGGAAAAGTTCTTTTAAATTTAATACGAACCTATGCCCTCATCTCCTTTGGTACTAAGAAATAGGATGATAAAAATTCTCCTACGCTATGATTGCATGATAATATTGCATCCATTCCTGTTATATAAAGACAGTCATATAATCACATTTACTCTTACTCATATAAATCTTGGGTTTTTTCTCTTGAGAGGGAATTCCCGTGAAAGTAATTGTATATCCTGGACTCCAGTTTAAAATAGTAGAACTCTTGGTTATATTTTTCCATTTATCCAGAAAATTCGCAATATTACCCACAATATTCACACCCACCTCTACTGTCGTCTGGGTTTCCACTGATTTGAGTAAGGTCTCAATGATTGGAGCTGAGGTTTTTTGATCTTACCATTGAACCAACTTGAGCAGTTGCCGACTTTGGACTTATTTATTTTTTTACATTAAGTTTTCTCCGTATAAAAACTTGACTATGGGTTTGTTTTGTAACTTATAAGCTGGTAGTTTTCTAAATATTTTCTATTGTGGACTGTAATGGTTTTTTACATAAATAACAACATGTTACACTTCTTACTAGCTCTCCTCGAGCTCTACCGTTTTCTCCCGTGAATGTCCCCACTGTTTCCTTCGCTAAGGAAGGAGAACCCACAACCGCTCTCGGTCACAGTACTGCCAACTTAACATTTCAAATTCAAACAATAAACTAATAAATCTTAACAGGGTTGGACAAAGGCTTAGTAAATAACGACGATGCAATGAAATTTCGTGAAATGATTGAAACATCAGATTAACTGAATTTGATAGATTTTCCATCTCTCATTTCTCGTTTATCGACGCTTCAATTTCTCAGCACAAAGACATTAAACCTGTCGCTATCGTAACTTGCAGTTTTTGAAGATATTTCCTAATTTTATCCTTTTTCAGATAAATAGCTATTTCCGCCCCCTTCTTTAATAAAGGAAGGATTAGTCTACTATAGTTTTTTACATTAGGATTTTTTTCGATAAGTTTATACTTTAATTCTTTGTAGATTCCATTTGAAATTGCATGGTCAAATCGTGTAGCGATCCCAGTTCAACCCATATCACGACTTTTGTTTGCATTTTTTAGCATTTCGTTTCCAAACAAAGTCATAATTTCATTTAACGATAATGTATATTGGCTAACAGCCAAATTTTCTTTCATACCAACCTTTGGTCTGTTTGCAACCAATTTAACACTACTCTCGAGAATATCATTGAACTCAGCAGGCAAATGTAATCGGTAATACCGAGGAACACGGTATTACCGATTCTTCTTCCTCTGTAAAACATAACAGAGAATCTGCTATACATACAATTATTTATAACAACCATATGAGCCATAAATATTGGACGGACTACTTTGTGAAGTACTCGTTATTTTGTGGATGTAAAAAAAATATATAATGATTGATGTGCTATTTACAAGAATACTCTTGATTACGTCCATATGTCGAGTGAATATAGGGAATTTTTTATATATTAGTCCCTAGCAATACGGTCATTTATCCTACCTGATTCACTATCTCAATTTCTCAAATTCTAATTCTTCAATTTCTCGGATTTCCGTCATCTTTTATTTTTCACCACATCCAACACACTAACCCTTTTCGACATTTTTAACAAGTTTTTTCACACTCAATGCAAAATCCGTCGCACAGAACAATATAATTAATAAAATGTAGATGATAAATGAGCATCTAGTATTTAGCAAAAAGATGTAGGCCTTTGAATAACATTTCTTGTAATTGTGGACTGTATTTATTCACTTTAGTATAATTTGAATTTGATTACATACGATAGTCTAGAGGGAGAAAGCGTCCACTCTCGACAAGGTTTTGCTAACTACTGTTTGTCTGCTTCACACATCATTTTTACTGGGCATATGAGCACGCAGGCTCGCGCCAACTTGGTTAATTTTAAAGTTGTGTACAATATGCAACAAAGTGTTTATATTTCTGTTAACCTAAGTCAGTATACACTACAGCATAGTCCAGTATACATTACATATAAATTTTAGGCATATGGCAGCTACAAATAATAAGAAATCTGTAGAATTATAGCTTCTGCATAATGAAATATAAAGTTCTCGAGTTATTACTTTAGTACTGGAAAAATTAAGCATAGTCGTTGCATCTAACTTGAATTACCTTCGCCATCGGAAATATTTGTACTAATAGCAACCTATTAAATGTTCTCATACATTCGAGGAGATGTAGGATTGTTATTCCCCCCATTTCTACTCCCAAAAATATATTTATTCTGATTTTTTTTACTGTGAGGTGACAACGAATGGAATAGATCAGAAAAGTGATATTTTAATACAACTGTATGTGTTTAATTTGAGTAATTTTAAAATAGCCCAATACCCACTTTTAAAAGGCTGTTATTTTTTACAAGTGCTAAAATTATTTTTTTTACGTGAAACTTTCCCTTTAAAATCGGCTAAAAAATTCCCTGTTCATTTTCGTCAACTATTTTCGAAACACCCTGTATAATTATATTCTAAACAGAAACCAATATTGCATTTCTTATAAATTGTTCATTTCATACATTGGAAAAGTAGCCTTCTCCTGCGCATCTGTATTTGTCAGGTTTGGTAATAAGTAAGTACAGCTTACCGTCATATCTAATATCATTTGATATTCGGTTGACTTCCTACCTAATCCTTTTGATATAACTCCATTAAAATCTTTAAAGAGGTTATACTCCGTTATTATAGATGGCCTATTTTCTTAATAATAATTATATATTATCTGAATAAATTCTACTGTAACTCCACTGTCTTCATATTATTCTGTTATTTGAAAATTTATCTACATTTACACACTTATAATACATTTTATACATTCATTTTTTCTATAGTTATTGACTATACTTGTTTCCGAGTGAAAAATGAAATGGGTTTAATGTATAAATTTTTTGCCAATTGTATTAACCATTTTACATAATCTATTTATTAATTAAGTAAGAATTTTTACAGTATAACATGACCAAATTTAATTAAGCTGTGAAATGAACAGTGAACTTTGTTCTTTAACAAAGTCCGCTATTATTAGGCCTATCTTAAGATAGGCCTAATATAAATTCGGTTAAACTTACCGAATAGAGCAGAAGAATGTTTCTAAATAATCTCGAGAAACTTCTTAGCTAGACAGATAATTCAGTTAATTATTATTCACTAGAAACAAAACAGGAAAAGGGCTGCTTGCTAGATCCTTTCAGGTTTTATTAGAATTTTTTCAACAAAAAATTGAAACATTTTCTATTCAATCTTAAATTGGTAATCATTTAGGGAATTTTTAAATGTTAAGTTTAAGCAAGTATCAGTGCTGCTACCTTGCAACAACGTCGACTGTACAAACCAAGAGTTTGATACTAGGGATGTGCGGATTGAAAAATAACCGGTTATCGGTTATAGTCTGTTTAGAAATGAAAGAGAGTAATAAAAGCTTATTATGTATGCAAATCGTAAATAAATGTAGTACTGGTGCTTATATTCAATATTTTTATATTATGTATTATCGGTATAGATGAGGTGTACTTTCAAAAAAACTTTGTGTGACCGGGTTGTATTAAATTGTAGCAGGTAGCTAAAATTTAATCCCCGACAATCCGTCTTTGTCTATGCCGCTTCAATTTCTCGGTCCATTTCTCTTAAAAGTAAACAATATAAAAACAGCATTTCAAAACATGAGGCTACTTTAAGCATCATAACCGGGTTAAGAGGGTTTTTAGTAATTCAATAAAATTGTTCAATGTTATTATCAAAATATTTATTTAAATTTAATGAATAGACTTTTATTCTACATAAAAATATATGTATTTTGAACATTCAAATTATGGTGAGTAAATGTAGTGTTGTATAAATATACAATAAAGAAAATGTGTGTCACTATTAATCTTCGCCCATTATCTGAAGGTGCCTTGAACCCTGTTGAAACTCCATCCAAGAATGCTTGTCGAAAACTTTTTACATTTTTGTCTTGCCATACTTTTGTTACAGTATATCCCTCGTTGACCCAAGTTTCGTCTAGATAATAAATATTCCTCCCTCCGTCACGGAATTTTTTAATTGATCTTAAGTAGGATCTTCGCCAACAAACAATTTCATCTTTATCGATAAGAACTGACTTCCTGTTCTGCTTTTCCCAGCAAACATTCAACTCTCGTAAGACGGCTCATAATTTGCTTCTACTGAGTTTTGGCAAATCGTTGTCTCCTGAAAGTTCACTTAAAATTTTATTTAGCGTTGGTATTTCTTTTTTAAAATAAAATTAGTGTACTTTTCTGCGAATGACATTTTTGAATAAATCATCTATAACGACTTTTGACCTCCCTGTAGATGATTTTGGGGGATTTACAGTATCTTGTTCATTTTTTGTTTCCTTTAAAAGTCTGTAGATAGTCGATTTTCCAATCCCTGTCATTTTGGAACACTTTTCCACGATGTCGTCAACACTGTTGGTAGGATTTTGGTGTTTCAATGCATTAAATACATTTAATATAATAATCTTCTTATTCTGAGACAGTGCACATCTTTTCACGCGTTTAGCAGGTATCTGATAAGCTCGACATTTTACCCAAACAATATTATATCCACTGGCACAATAGTCACTAAACACAAGTCGAATTTTACTCTACTGCACTAGCACGTCTTCGTATATTCAGCTCTAAGACTGGATTGATCTGTCACAATACACTGGCTCCTGCCCTATGATGTATCCAGTAAAATATACTAATGTATACCCATTACCTGTTAGCATTAGTGTTACCCGATAATTACCTAAAACGAAATATTACCATGCCCATGGCCGGTTCTTATCTCAAGGTTTTATTACTCTCTTTCATTTCCAAACATACTATAACCTATTATTTTTCGTTATTGGTTAAACCTGAATAAGTTAATCTCTACCTAATAACTACAGGCCTTGTTAATTTTCAATAATAAATAACTAAATAAAAATTAAAATATAAAAATGCACTAAAAGTCCTATATCTTTAATATTTTTTTTTCTGTATTTCTTTAATATAAAATTATGAAGTCATGTATCCGGTTATGTGTATCTTTGAAAACTGTAAAACTTTGTCAAATGGATGATAGTTTTTCATATTGAAGACAAATAAAACATTGATTTGACAGGTAAAATTTATTTTCACTTTATAATGTCCAATATCTTTTATCAAGAAAATTTAAAAAAAAAGTTGATTGGCATAATTTAGAGATAATCTGCTTCTCTTATCACTACATATATTATTTAATGTTGAAAAAACTTTCAGACGCAACGAATGCCCCTTGCATCGTTAGGTCTTTCATTGCGACTTGAATCATAGTGGGAAAAGCATTTTTACTTTCTACCCAAAATTGTATTGAATTCGAATGACGGGGTAAAATAGGCTGTTGCAGGTATAATTTCAATTCCGTTGGAAGGCCTGCAATAAAATATTTTGAGCTAGACTGTTGTTTGGCGGTCATTTTCTCATGTACCAACCAGATCGATGATTCTAATACTTCACGGGACCCCTCAGTTATTGATGGAGTTGGTGAACCTCTAGTTTGTAATGCTTCTTTGACTTCTGCTTAATAACGCGTCGTTATTTTTAAAGTATTTTAGTGCAATATTTTATTTTTTGATTTGGGTTAAAATCTGTATTATTTATAATATATTTTCTCCAGTTGCTAATAAATAAGATTATGAAGGGTGGGCCTCATATAATTACGATAGAAGTTCGTTTGATTGTATAATTATATTTCGCGCCTCGTCCTCTAGATTTACTTGTATATATTTAAAGTCAGAAATATTGCACTGTTATTTAATATATATTTTGCACAATATAGGGTAAACCCGGGAGAGATGACGCACTTTTTTTGATATTTCAATAAAAAATCAGATTTTTTAGATTAATTAAAAAACATGTTTTTATTATATTATATAATATAAAATAAAACTAAATAATGTAAAAATTAAAAAAAAAATTTCTATTTGACAAATAAAATGCAACATTTTTAAACTAACTGAAAAATCCATCTCACCCCACGGGGTTGGGGGAGACGGCGCACATCAAAAAAATTAGGAAAATATAATAAATTTAAATATTTTCTCTCCTGCCGCATCGCAAGCAGTGATTTGGAAAAGACGTGCATCCTTCATGCAGCCATTTCTGACAAGAAACACATTTCAACCACTCTTCTTGACTTGTAGTGTTCATGTAGATCTCGCCACATCCAACACACTCAGATTCTTCATCTGTGAAATGGAAGCTGCTATCAGAATCATTTTGGAAATCAATATCTATATCACTATTCGAGGAAGAGTCACTGTAGCTCCTTTTTTTTTTATTTGCCTTTTATATTTTTAGTTGTCAACCTCTTTTGTTTGGATGTCGTTGCAGTGTGAATTTCTTTTATTTTCTTTTTCTTCTGGGAAGACAATTTACTTTTCTTTTCTGATAGTGTTTTTCTTTTTAAAATATTTTCAGGAGATGTTAAAATTTCAGCCAACTGACGACTGCGTTTGCGTACCACATCGATCTTTGAGGTACTAGGTACAGGGCAGACGACATTTAAAATTTTTCCTGGGGTCTCTTTATCTTTTTCTGGGGTTTTAATTTCGCCTCTTCCATTTTTGTCACATTCAGGATTCATATCTTTTTCTGTCATTTTCCAAGTCCATGTTTTGGTCATGGTTATTATCTAAGTCAGAGTTGGTGCCTTCACCAGGGTTGCCGTCTTCAGTCAGCCTTTCAATATTGATGTCTTTGCTCCGGTTGGCGTTGTTGTCAAGGCTTTGAATTTCATTCTCACTAAGAAATGCATACTCTGGAATAGCTTCTTTATTAAAAGGAATAATACCCGTGGCACGAAACGATGATGTTGCGTTGTTAACCGTAGCCGATTTTGTCCATGCCTCTGCTAGCAATTTTCCAAATTGTAGCCTATTTATTGCTCTTGTTGGGTTAGTTCGAATAAAGTTATTGCAAGCCGCATAGTAGTATGTTTTGAGTGCTTTAAAAAATCCACGGTCTAGCGGCTGCAGAAATTGGGTGGTATGACTAGGAAGACAGAGTAGTACAATACCATTGGCTTCAGCATACTCAATAACTTCTATTGAACTGCAATGTGATGTATGACCATCTAAAATGAGAACCACTGAGCCTTGTGGTTTTCGCGGCACAAACTGTGTTTGAAGCCAGTCCAAAAAAATAGTTGTGTTGATGTAAGCTGATTTCTCAGACATATACACTACGGATCCAGGGGGCATCCCATCCTCGTATTCCTTTTTTTTATTTTTTCCTTTGAATATACAAGCAGGTGGTATAAATGTTCCCTCTCCATTACAACAACAGATGATGGTGATTGTCTCGCCTTTTTCCCCAGAAGTTACTGCTGCTACGTTTTTCGACCCTTTTGCAGCAATAACATGTTCAGGCCTATTATTAAGCTGTAGGCCTGATTCATCCATGTTAAACACATTTCCTGGCTTATCAAAAAGATTATGTTCTTCTAAAATATTTCCTAGCAGCTCAAAGTAGTCAGCAACATCTTTTTTATTCATTCCTCTAGCACGAGCCAGTGAGACACCTTCTGATTTTCTAACGGATAAATCAGAATTTCGCCGTAAAAATGATCTAAGCCAGTCTTCTCCGGCCATTTCAACATTTCTGTTGAATGTGTGTTTGATTTTTAACTGTTCGGCGAGCTGGTATGCCATACGACGAACTATGTTTCTTGTTAGAGAAAATCCTCGTTTTTGCATTTTTTTAATATGTAGAGCTATCTTTCTCTCATTTTTATCTCCCAGAATCGAAGATGGACCTAAGCTATTCTTCTTAGTATTACCTGTCGCTAACCTTCGTCGAAGTGTAGTACAAGGTACTTGAAATTGTCTAGCTGCTTCATTGACTCCCATATTGCCAGATCTCACAGCTTCCATTGCCGAAAGTAGCGTATCTTCAGACCATATGGCCCTGGAGCAGGTTCCTTTTCTTTTATATTCGGTTGGCATCTAGAAACAGATTTACATAATTTAGTATCAAAATGTCTAACAAAATTGGCTGTACAGTTATAGGGTGAGATGGCGCACGCCATCTCTCCCAAAAAACCTTGGGAGAGATGGCTCAGGCACGTACTCTCTTACAACTGAATATTTAAGCTTGATTTTAAGGTTAGGAAACGAATAGAGACATGTTAATTCGTAGGGCAAGTAATGCAATTGAAATGTTTAGGAAATTTGGCTTTTAAACATTATAAGCTCTTAATGCAGGAAAAAATAAGGCATGGTGAAAGCATATAATGAAAATATAATTACCTTTCTTGGTTCCAACGGACTCGATGCACTGCGCGTACAGACGTTTAAATGAAACTGATGGTCGTAAGTGGCGCAACGTTGCCAAGTGCTCCTCATATTAAGAGAAATTGAAGTGCGCCGTCTAACCCACTGAGCCATCTCACCCGGGTTTACCCTACATTATTTTCCAGCTTATTAATAATTTTAACAGTTATAATTTATTGTAACTGTATTTGTAAAGTTGTCTACATTAATAATAGGCCTACAATAAAACTTGTCTTTTGACCATCCTGCACTTTTCCTTATGCACTCTAAAGAAACACCTTTAGCATGTGCCTGTGAAGTCGATGCATGTCTTGGCAAGTGTGCAGAAAAAATTGTATCCAGGACGGACGCCCTCAGACAATTATTCAATAGATAAAACTCAATTCATAAATCACAACCACAACTTTAAGCTTACCGTCATACCTAATATCAGTTGATATTCGGTGTAATGTGATAGTTGCTTAAGGCGATAATAGCACCCGACTGTCTGCCTCATGTTGGAAAAATCAGTAAAGTTCTGAGTGAGACGCAGCGAGTGCAAAAAATGCGGTGCGGTACGGTACAGTCGGACGAGAAAGGATTCCCTAAGATCGTTATTAGACTTTAATATTTATTAATTGCAGTTGAACTATTCCGCCATAGTTTATTCAATTTGAAAACAGTTTTTTGTGTGAATGGAAAAAATTCTTCGCTAATCGAGTAATGCAAGCCGTGCACAGACATTATTTTGTTATTAAGATGTACATAGTGATTTTTAAAGTTTTACATTTTGTATCGCATTTATGAGACTACTAAATTATTCCATTTTTTTAAACATTTTCTACAATGGGATATTAGTATTGACTGTCGATATTAGATATATATTATCAAAACATATTTGAAATGGTTCTAATACGTCTATTTATTACAGAAGATTATTTTTATGAACATGGAAGTTTGTCAAATTTGTTTGTATTAAATGGAGTTATCTGAATTAATTAATTAAAAAAATTTATCTGCGTATGACCAGACGGTGGAAGTGAAACTTCTAAAAATTAAAAAAATTAAAAAAAATTAAAAATGAAACGACTCGTTATAAGATTATTAAACATTATTATTTAAAAAATTATAATTTGTTTTTAATTATTTCTGGCATGAGAGCAGTTGAGAAAAATGATGTTAATTTTGGCTTCATTTTATTCTTATTCTCCAAAAGTTGTCGTCTTTAGAAATCTTCTCAATATGTAAAGGGCCTGCAGGTGACCACACGATAAAGTAGCAACACTCCTTTTGAGAGATATGTAGTTGCCCTTGAATTTGAAAATAATAATTATGGTTCACCTTCAACCGAATTTTTCCGTCTTTATCGATCGTCATAAAGTTTTTTTTTCGGCAATTCCTTGTTCGAGAGATATATTTTTTAGTGTTTCGGGGCATTTTGCTTCTATAGGTGCGGGTCCACTGGATACTTTTGTAGCGCAACAAATAGGTTGTTGCGCTACAAATGTTGCCGTGATGTGTCCACTTAGCAGCGAGTTGCTCGATACATATGTATATGCAACATGGTTATGGAGGATACATGCTACAATTGTTTCACCAAGTGTGTCCACCAGTTGCGATCTTTGTCTCTGAGCATTAGGTACGATACACTAATTTTAAAACATTTATGTGGTTGTTGTTTTGCTGTCAGTGATGTCGAAAAATAGAATCGCAGCTGCTGTCATTGTTCTCGCAAATTTAAAACAAAGACGTGCAAAACGAAAACCCAAACGAAAAATATGGGTGCGGGACTGGATAGCAAAAAGGAATGAACAAGGGGCCTATAATCAATTGATGACAGATTTGCGAATTGGAGATCCAGATTTTTATAAAATTTTTTTGCGTATGGCTGCAGCAGATTTTGAGTATTTATTGCAATTAATATCGGTAAAGATAAAAAAACAAGATACACGAATGAGGAAAGCAATTACTCCTGGTGAACGACTTGCTGTTACTTTGCGATATTTAGCAACTGGTAAGTTAACCTACCTAATTGTGCCCAGACAGCAATTTCTTGTATGTTTTGTACTTTGCAGGCGACTCCTATAAATCGTTAATGTACCTGTTCAGAATTCCTCAAACCACAATCGCACGAATCATTCCCGAATGCTGCAATGCAATTTATGAATGTCTACAGCAGGAATATTTAAAGGTCAGTAATCAATAGACTTAGGCAAATATGCACGTTAATACCTCAAAAATATGTGCATAGATATGCAATACTAGATTATAACTTATCCCTGTTCGGGGATTAGTTTATTATGTCTTTTCAAATTTATTTCATCAAATAAAAGCAGGTATATGATTTAAAAAATATGGTTCCACTGGTTCTACAATCCCTTTCCACAAATCTTTTATGAGTTGGGAATACCAAAAGAATTAGTTAAAAAGATCTTACCTACCTACCTAATTATTAGATCTTTTCATAAAATTTACTTTTTATGCATGTTATGCAAATTATTATCGTAATAGGTACCTATGCAAATATTTAAAAACCTGCATAAAATATGCGGAATATGCTAAATATGCAGTTTGCATAACTGCCTAAGTCTAGTAATCATCAACAACCAATCAAATGTTTAGTAGAGTCAAAGTATGCATATTTATTGATAATATACAAAATCATAAAACAAAGATCTAAAATAATATTATTATGTATCCAAGTCATATAGCGAGGTCTGTGTTTCATCTTGCGATTCTATCTGCGATTCGTCATAATCTTGAGCATTTCTTGGAAAATCGTGTCGAGGTCCTTCCATAGTATACTTTCGTGGATATGAAGTTTGATTTGGGAATATAATACTGGATGTCTGTGGTGGCAGAATATGGCATTCGACCTGAGATTCGCCATTGTTTGACATAACCCACTCCTGTGAACTTTCATAATATTCCCGAGGGCGCACGATACCACTATTTGTCGGTTGTACAACTTCAACTGATGAAGCTGATGCTGTTGCTTCAATTTCTGCATATTTCAATAAAATCCTAGATATTTCTAACTTCGCTCTTTTGCGATTTATTTCAGTCATCTCTCTCAGTTCTGAAGCCACATAGTCACCATACGTTTGATAACTGTCAATAGGTTTTTGCAATACCTCCAAAGCACGTGAATATGCTACATCGTCTGCCGTATTTTCAGCCGGTTTTCGTTTCTTCTTTCGGGTAGCAGCTGCTGTATGGATCAAGGATTCTGACCCAGTGTCAGTATTTGTGTCAGTAGGCGTAGGGTATTCAGTGATGTCTGCTGAACTTTCATCCTAGAAACATAAAATGTATTTTTAATATATCTAAGTGTTTATAATGATGTTATTTTAAGTATTTTAAACAAATATTTTTCTAGGTACCGAGGTCTGAAGAAGAATGGGAACATATCGCCGATGAGTATGAGAAAAAATGGCAATATCCTCACTGTGTGGGTGCGTTAGATGGAAAACATATTGTCATGAAAGCTCCACCAAATAGCGGTAGCCACTTTTTTAACTACAAAGGCCAACACAGCATAGTATTGATGGCTCTTGTAGATGCGGACTACAAATTCACCTATGTTGATGTAGGTTGCAATGGACGAATTTCTGATGGTGGTGTTTTTGGAAACTGTTCATTGTCATCTGCTTTGGAAAATAATACTTTAAAGCTACCAAAACCTCGTCCACTAAAAGGCCGAAACCAAGTGACGCCATTTGTAATTGTTGCTGACGATGCGTTTCCATTAAAACCATATTTGATGAAGCCATACCCTTTCAAACAAGTGGACATGCAAATTGCAACTTGCGTATTCAACTACCGACTGTCAAGGGCAAGACGAATAGTAGAAAATGCTTTTGGACTTATTTCACAACGTTTTCGTGTGTTGAGACGACCGATTGAACTAATTGACCCGGCAAAAGTTATATTGGTGGTTAAAGCAATATGTGTGTTACACAATTACCTACTTATCCGCAAAGATTCTAGAGGATTTTATGCACCTCCAGGATATATAGATGAGGTTGATGGTGTATATGTTACAGAAGGCAGTTGGCGGTCAGAAGAAACACCATCGCACAACTTTTTTTTCGCTTATTAATGACTCTTCGAGTAGACCTTCAACTAAACAAGCAAAAGAGGTTCGTTCTGAATTTACTGATTATTTTCAAACTCTTGATGGAATGGTTGAATGGCAGTACCAATACATTTACAGTAGACGTCAACGTAATAACAACGCAGATATTTAAAAAAAACTTACCAGATTTGATACTGTTGCATCACCACTTAACGAGGACTTCGTAAACTGTAAAGCATCGAAGTATTCCCACGTTGATTTGTAATTGTCGTCCGTTCCTTGACCACTTTTCTTTTTGGAAACTTTTTTAACTCTCGTGAAAATGCTGCACTGAAACACAATTGTCAATATACAATGTGTCCCTGTATAAAACATATTTTTAAGGTAATATTTAAATTTCAACTGATTCTATTTAAAAACAGGTAATTATTTGATGTGTTTACTTTACTACTTACTAAAATAATAAAATGACTATCCCTATCTAAATATATTATTAATAAACGTATAGTACACTTACATGGATTTCTTTCGTCCCATAATTCAGGTCTACCTTCATATCCGGCTATTAATGCCAGCGTTTCATTTCTTGACCACTTTTCAGTGGCATTTGTCAATGCAACACTCGCACGAAACAAACCTGTTTTGTTTCGTACGAAACATATGGCGCTACCTATAAACACCTGTGTCGACTGAATGTTGTATCTCAACAACATTTGTATCGGCGCAACACGGCGTTTATGTTGCACGTTAAGTTGCAAGGTTATGTACACATAAATCACCTGTTGCAACTACGTTGCGATACAATGTTGCGCTACAAAAGCATCCAGTGGACCCGCACCTTATGATCGAATCGTCGTCAACAACCAGCCCATCAAGACTTGCTCCAAGAAAATATTTGTCATCTCGTTCTACGAATAATCCACACTCTGTTACAGTTAATCCAGTGAGTTCCTGGAAGTCTTGAATTGCTATCATTTCATGTTCTTGTCCATATTTAGTGACAGTGTTGCCGATAAATTTATTATATAAGAGGTTTTTAACTGTAGCATCAGGTTTAGTAGTTGCCTTCAGTTTGCATATTCGACCAAAATTAGACGCAGTTATTCTGAAGGTTCTCTCCTGATGCCACAAGGGATTGGAACTTTGACCTCTGGTATTTTGCTCAATGTGAACAATTTCTTCTGCTGATTTTTTTTAGAATGTTTTCTAACTTGTCTTTTCTAGATTTTAATTCTTCGTCAGATATCTGTTCTTCAACTGCGCCATAACCATCGTCTGGATTACTAATTACAAGTTTTCGTTTAAAACCTCTTTTCTTTTTCTGTTCCAGGCTCGTCTCTCGGCGCAACTGCCGTTTAATAATAAAACGCCTGGTGTATAATCCAGGTGAATGTCCGACAAGCTCCATAATTTTTTCAATGAACCTTTCTTCGCAATTGTAGGCTATAACAGCTACCTGGCATCTTGTTTGGTAGGACGCTTTGAATGAGAAGTTTACCTAAAAATAAAACAGATTTGTCCGTGTATATAATTTAAACTAATTTCGTTATAAATAAAACTGTACAAGAAAATACAATGCACTTACTCTTTTGACACCTACGAATCTCTTTACTAAACTGTTGAAAAGTTCTGCAGGATTGTTATTCTTATTTAGCAAGAAAGAAGAAGACTTTGTTAATACTCTTTGAAGGCAGTTCATTATATCCTGCTTAAGTCCACATTCAATAATTTGTGGGATTAAATTTTCTTCACATGGTTTTACTCCTGTACAAAAATATTCGTCACATTTTTCATGCAAGCCAAATATGTGATCGACACTATTCTGGATATCTTTTCGGAAACATGATAATTTTTCTGAATAAGTTAAATCACATTTTGCACGATATACAGCTGCTCTTTTTATAGCAACTCTGAACTTAAGAATACTATTTTCTAGTTTTCTTCTCAATTTTATTGGAACTACTTTCAAGGAAGAAGAACTTGTTGTTTTAGAAATATTTTTCAGTTTGTGGCACAAATTTCGCAAAAGATGATTGACACATTCCACTTTTTCTATCAGTGTAGCACCATAAGGTTTTTCAGTTAGAAGCTTCTTTCTGACACTGATGTCACCGTCTCCAACTAATTTTGTGTTTTTCAATACGTGCATTTCCATGCTCTTCTTAAAACCCTCAACGATGATAGCAGATTCCATAGCTGTAGACGAACCACTCCAGTTTTTAGCACAAGAATGTTCAGATACAATTTCGTTTCTCCCTTCATGTCTTGAACAAACCATGCAGAATTTATTTTTCACGCCTACAAACAACACTTTCTTTGTAGCTTCACCAATGATCACCGCAACTCCAGACAGGGCATTATAATTAGTCTTGTATGACCTCTTAGACCACGCGTTATCTGCTATCACTGTTATGCATGGAGTACCATCTTTATCAATATTTCCATTTTCTTTTGCGAGTTCCGCTTCTTCCTCCAGCCAATTTCAATTCTTGCATCAATACGTCTTGGACTACCTTCTCTAAATCATTGTGATTTTTAAGGTAGTGCTTTTGACTTATTGAAGGAATGTTCAGTAAAGAAGTTAGATGTTCCAACTATGAGTAGCCGCAACCGATTGACATAGTGCCTATAAAAAAATATAAAAATGAAAAAATAATTCGTAGGATAACCAACCTCGGCAATAATATCACCAATTGATATTCTCAAGGAACTAAATATTTTATATCTCTATAGAATAATATTTACCTAACACTGATGTCACATTTATATCCATTTGATTCTCACACCTGTCCGATTCTAGTGAGGACGTCACTCCACACATATTACATTTTACAATAAATGTTGATAAAAAAACATTCCTTTTTTCCTTGAGAATATTACAGTTATCCATTTTACAGTCGTAAAAAGGCATATGCTGAATATTTTTAATTTGTTCCCAAAAATATAAAATATTGACAATTCTTCTACCTTCTATGGCCAAAGTTTTTTGTTCGTCCTTCTTCTCTACCTCTGTTTCTAATTCGAGAGATTCCTCCTGATACTCATCGTCGACTACTTCTTGTTCATTTATATTTTGATTAACATTGTCAATATTTCTAACCGGATCTTCAATGTTTTGTCTTTCTGATAATGGTCGTCTTTGTCCCCTTCTTGACAACGCTGCTCTGTATGATGAAACATACATAATTCAGCACATACTTTAGACTCCAATAACTGTAGTTAAAATTATAGTAATAAAATATGTAAATTAAAATTATATGCATATTGAGTAAATAAATACAATTATTAGCCTTCCAAGTAGCTTGGAATAACCCATTTCTCATAAAAAGATACCTGAATTAATTTCAGAATATTGGGTGGAATTAGAAATTTTGTTTTAGCAACTAGGACAATTGGTTTTGTCAGATATGTAGATTGATTATAAATACTACATAACAAAATAGATTTAGGATATCCTCCTTTTTTATTTGAATAATTATGTGAAACGCAGACATATGACACAAATCAAATATTACGTTGTTGTAAACAATACCAAGTAAGGAACAATGGACGGTAATTTCTATTTCTTTGTTAGAAAGTAAAAGGTGAACAGTTTTTCTGGTAATCAACGTACCATCATTTTTTGTGACCCACTTTGTAACCCACTTTGGCTATGCCTATGACTGATTTGAAAATAAAGAAATTATTTCAGTAATAGATATTTTGGAAGTAAAAACTATTTTCATTGTTTGGTTTCAATACCTCTAATCGGTTTTCAATATTTAAAAAAAGTAAAAAAAATTCAGTGGAAATTTAACACCCTGTCGAAAACTGTTCACAATATACATATAATAATAATAATGAGTACTTACCTTTATCTCAGGTTTTTTATTGAAGAGCTACACACTTTTTGCTTTTGCAATCGTTTGTTACCCATTTCAATACGAAACACTACTGCAATAGTAATAATAACCACTCTGTGAACTGCCACACACCACAAGTATAATACCACAAAATCTTAAAAAGCTCTTTTCACCACGATATTAACTATGCGAATGTTATTATTTTATTATGAAATGAATTTCAATATACTTGCAGCAGCGGCGGTACCAATAGATCTCAGCATTATACGGATACAAAATTCTATGAATTTTGAAAATTTATTATACACAAACGACAGCAGGTAAACGGTATAAATTTTAACACCGTATGGTGAATTACATTTTCTATATGCATGTGCATGGGTTTTGCAAAACCTTAATATTTAGTGATTTTTTTCCCGTTTCTCCGGTCTCATGAAACGTATTCAAATGCGCATGCACACAGCACACATAATTCTATATCATTCCTACAAATTTTAACCGATTCCGATGAATAGTAACGAAAATATGAATTTTCAAAAATATGATTGGGTGTTATAATCCCCTTAAGGCTTACGGTGAGCGCTCGATCCAAATGCATATAGTTTTCGCTCAGTTACTCCTCAACGAAAAATGATAAAAATATGTGGTTTTTTTTAATAGACTACAAATATTATTTTACGTCGACGCTGTGTTTTGAAATTTTGAAAATATGCAAAATTCATTTAAAAAAAAATTAATTTTACACTTTTTCAAAATTTCAAAACACAGCGTCGACGTAAAATAATATTTATAGTCTATTTAAAAAACAGCATATTTTTATCATTATCCGTTAAGGAATTACTGAGCGAAAACTATGGGTTTGTTCCAACACAGCAAGAATCGATTCCGAACCGTCCAGAATTAGTCAGTCAGTTCAGTTGTTAATGTACTCTCGGCGAATGCGACGTAAGACGGTGTTGGTCAAACATTTCTCACGGTTCTGAACCAGTTCTGGACGGTTGTTGGAACAGATCTTATATATCGTTTGATAGAGCGCTCACCGTAAGCCTTAAGACGTTGACGTCCTACCTGACCTTTTTGGTGTAACCCCATATTTTGTCAGGTATACTGGTACTTACAAAACGAAAAAGTTATTACCATTATTCAGGTTTTATTTTAACTTTAAATAATGATCATTTTTTAATCCTTTTGGCTGTTTTTAATTTAGATATTATTTGTTACTTCTATTATTTACATCTAGTACTACGTCTAATTTAATTCTCAATTGAAAGGTGATAACTTTGAAGAATAGACATCTTTAGTTTGACCACAGAGTACAACAATAATCATATAAAAGATAGGTTATATACCTACTTTTTAATGATTTTAATGTTTGCAATATTTAAAAAGTTTTCCATAAAACGTTTATTTCTTGCAGACTTGATCTTTTTATTCCATCATATAGATATTAAGTTAACCTTTTTTCTTCAGTTTCCAAAAATATACTTCATTCAAAGTTACTTGATTGAGTTTGGAAACAATGAAATGTGCTAGTACTACTTTTTCGTCTTCCTGTCCTATGTCTTGATTTTGTAGATTATGTGATATATTTTTCAGAACATTTGATGCTTCACAGAGACGCATATTTTCTTTGTTTGCTCAAAACTCATTCATTGTATTAAAGATACAGTATAGAAAATAATTGATTGCTAAACAATAAATGCAATGACATGCATTCATCGCACTTCCTCCACAATCTTCCTCATCGATGATATATTCTATAACATTTTGTAATTCATTCAAGTACGTTCTCATTTTAGAAAACAAAAAATATTAGTATTATATGAAAATTTTGTTGGTTTTCTGTGTCGATTTTAAGCCCAAAAAGGATTACATTAACACATGCTGTTATTTTAGAGTTTGAAAGAAAATATAAAATCTCATGAGATTACTTAGACCTTCATTCAGATAAAATAGTCAAAAAGAGTCATTAACGGGTGATATATATTTTGAAAAACTCACTCATACGGGCTCCTATTTCTATTCCTGTAAAGCCTAAAGCTGGTTTCCAAGAATTATTTCTGCAAAAAAGTTCTTATAGAAATATTTGCGGGTGTTGTTTATTGTGTTAATGGACTGTAGTTTTCTAATTTTATGAAATTAAAAATACAAAAATTTTCAATGCGGTAAAGAAAAAATAGCTTAATCAAAATTCAGGAGAAAACTTCACTCACCTTTATTCCAGCGATTGATGAAGTTCTGGATTGAGAAAAATAATTTTGATTTCAACGTATCGGAAAAGACACTCGAAGAACGATAATTGTTGCGATCACGTGTCAGCGGTTCAGCGGTAGATTTTAGTCTCCTTCCTTTGACTCACGCTACGCGAATGTAGTGGGGTGAAGTTATTCTCATTTTTTTCACGGGAAAAATAATAGTAGGTAAAACGCGGAACATTCTAATTATCCAAAATTATTAATTAAAAAATATAAGCAGGCGTAAACAGCGGGAAATGTCCCTTTTTATAGAAGAAAATTCTGGGTCGTAAACTATTTTTTGTAATTTATTGTTATATTCTGTTTAATCTTTGGAAAATGGTAGTAGGGGATGTGGGGGAAATTGCGCTCACCTAAGGAAAAACATTTTTTTTGCGACTAACTTTAGTAGAAGGTACCTGTAAATTAATGTTAGAAAAGAGTAACTACTGTTGTTCATTTTTCTTTTTTTTAGAAGAAAAATTTGTTAAGATAACCTTGAGCGCAATTACCCAATAGCGTGGGGTAATGACGCTCAATATTTTTTTTACTGGTTTGTGGTAAAAAAATTGCAAAAGAGTTGCTAATATTCAAAGTTTTATTGAAAAAATTAACATATCAGTTGATAAACCTCTGAAATGTTTCTTAGCGGACTAACATTCAACGCTTTCAGATTTAAAAAAGATAAAAAAATAAACTTCCAGAAAAAAACCATTCAGTTACAGTTGTCACACATGTATGTATCCCTTAGCATTTTCGGCGCCACTACATTCTGCATGCACCCAATCTGCACAATTCACATACCGGTACCATAGTTCCCTGCCTCTGCCAAATTCACCACAAAGGGCACAAACATTGTTATCTGTATCTTGCATCTCCTAAATCGTCCAAATCATTATCGCTACAAATTTCAGTCATGCTGATATCTGACTCTTCGTTAGAACTTTCATCAAATTTAACTTTTTTGTAACTTTTCGTTTTTTTTTCTTCTTTGACGCTACTACGTTTACCAGACTGTTTGTTCTTGTTTCTTCTTTTTTCTTTTGTTTCTCTTCTAAAATACCTTTCGTTGGCGTTGACGTCAAGGTTTCGGTTTTCTGTTTGCTGCCTTGTTTTTTAGTTGTCCTGGAAACGGCGATGGAGCCTTTTGGGAGAGGTGCAATATCTTTCAGTAACACATTTAGCTGTTCCATAGGTTTAACATGCATCTTGCTAGTAGACGCTTCTTCACGTGTTTAGCTGGTAGAAGGTTCTTTGTTAATGTTCGTTCGTTAATTCTCGTCTATATTAGCCGCACTATGAGTATACAGTGGGTCTCTACTAGTGGAAGCCTGTATGTCCATAATATTTGCTGTTATATCCATAATTTCGACATTACTGGGTTCTTCAGTAAAGTCTGGAAAATCTTCATCGAATATGTTTGGATTTATGGGGATATATCCCTGCTGAAGCAAATTCCTTAACCGTTTTTTCAATCACCGCTAGTCGTCCGTATGCCTTGTTAAATAATTCGGCAACTTCATAATTAGTTATTTTTTGTAATGGATGTGACTTCATAAATAAATCACATACACGGTCATAAGCCTTTTTCAGAGGACCGTAAAACAAATAATAATAATAATAATAATAATAAATCGACTTTATTAATATTTAAACATAAAAATACAATCAACGGAATCAATCAGCAAAAATGTTGGTTGTTATATCACTTATCTCATGGCGAAGTCTAGCTAAAGCTACTCAACTCAACCACAAGCAAGCAACACCAAGAAAATTAAAAAGGGAAAAGCACAGTAATACTAAAAATAAGTAAACATACATACATATACACAAATGAAAGAACAAATAAGTAGAGATTAAGAAAACCACATTAACATACTATTATTATTATTAACAGATATTGTTTAGTTTTAAATTTGAATTTGTTAATATTAAATCTTTTAAATTCATCAGGAAGAGAATTAAACAATTTGATGGCATTATAAGTGAAACATCTTCTAAAAAACGCACTTCTGTGATGGGGCATAGTGAATTTATTTTTGAATCTAATATCTCTGAAATGAACACTACCACGCTTAATAAAATTTGTTCTCAGTGAATGATGAGATGGAACGGTTATAATTTTATGGACAAAACAGCAGAGATGGTGACGCCTACGATTCTCCATGTTAAGCCACTTGCTCTCATCAATTTTGTGAGAAATATGATCATATTTTCTTATAAATGAGACGACAACACGAATTTTGGACTTTCTGAATTCTGCTTTTCTCATGTTGAGTAAGACATGGACCATACACATAATCACAATAATTAAAATGGGAAAGAACAAGTGACTCACATAACATAATTTTAAGTTTTTTATTAAGAACGTGACGACTACTATAAATCAATCTAAGAGAGGAATAAGCTTTCTGCAGTAAAGTTTTAACATGCTCATTAAAACGCAAATTATTGTCAAGAATTACTCCAAGATTTCTTGCATGGTCACAAGTGAGAACTGGAACACCATCAATCAAAATATTAAAATTTTGATTTAAAATTTGTACCTTATTCTTACTACCAAAAAACATAATTTTAGATTTATTAGAATTCAATTTTAAATCATGTTCCTCTGATAACTGTTTAATAGTTTCTAACTCAGAGTTGATGATATCATTTGCCTGCCGAGATTCTTCAACATTGAAGTGAAAATACAGTTGAGTATCATCAGCGTATGCTTGTAGTTTACACTGTTTAACTGATTCTAATATTCCAGCAGTATATATTATAAAAAGCAAGGGGCCCAAAATCGAACCTTGAGGAACGCCAGAAAGAATTTCTAAACTGGAAGAGAAAATATTATTAACAAGCACACGCTGAGATCTACCATGTAAATAAGAATTAATGAGTGTGAGTGAATCATCGTCAAATGCATAATATTTAAGTTTAGAACACAGAAGCTTATGGTTTATTGTATCGAAGGCCTTAGAAAAATCCAATAAAGCCACAACACTAACTAATCCCAAGTCTTGAGCTTTTATTAAGTCATCTGTGACAGTAACTAGAGCAGTCGAAGTGCCACTTCCCTTTCTGAAACCACACTGTGTCTGAGGCAAAAGATCGCTATTTGTGAAATAATTATACACTTGATTATATAAAATTTTTTCGAAAATTTTGGAAAGAGCAGGCAAAATACTGATTATTCTCAAGTCAGAAAGAGAGGTAGGGTTATTTTTTTTAGGTAAAGGCAAACCAATCGCCTGTTTCCACAAGAAAGGAAAGTATTGTCTCTCAATACAACAATTAATTATGTGAGTAACATAGCGGTCAATAAAAGGGCTGCAGTACTTCAACATTGTGGGAGTAATATTGTCAACACCAAATGCGTCTGTTTTAATACTGTTCAGTATTGAATGAACCTCATCTACAGTAGTGAGAGAAAATTTAAAAGATATATCTTCATCTATCCTATTATTATTATAAAAGATTATTTGATCATCACATTTATTAGAGACATTTTGTAAAAATGAAGCAAAGTAGTTGTTAATCTTATCAGGGTCAGCCAAATCAAAAGGCAAATTCTTATTTTTATTTGCATTTATATTAAGTGTGTTGAGTGCCTTCCAGGTTTGCTTATAATTTTTTTGAGAAGCTATAAATTCTAAGTACCCTTTCTTTTCTCGACGAACCATAGCAACACAGAAATTACGAAGATCTTTATATTGTACCCAATCAGTATGTGCTCGTGTACGTTTAAATTTTTGAAGGGCCTTATCCCTTTGCTTCATAATTAATTTTAAATTTGGGGTTAACCAAGGAGCCCAAGGTTTAGTAACTTTTACATTTTTAATAGGAGCATGCACATCAAATACAGCAGTTAAAAATTTATTAAAAATTAATATCTTTTCATCAATATTATTTTCATAAATTAGCTCAAACCAAGAGAGATTATACAAGTCATTTAAAAAATCATTCAAACTAAAGTGCTTATAACAGCGATAGGATATAAGTTTAGGTGTAGTCTTATTTCGAATAAATTTTAGATTACAAAAAACCATTCTGTGATCCGATATACCATCAGCAGAAATGGTACCAAAAGATTCAACAATATTAGTATTGGTAATAAACACAGGATCAATCAATGTAGTGGAAGTGCTAGTGATTCTAGTCGGTTCATTAATAATCTGAGAAAAATTGTAAGAATTAAAACAAGGTTCGAGAGGGTTGTAAACATTAAACAAGTCAATATTAAAATCACCAAGGCAAATAACCTCATCAGCTGTGGGGCAAACTGTAGATAATATATTATCAAAATCATTCAAAAAATCATTAAAATTAGTTTTAGGTGGTCTGTAAAATGTTCCAAAAGCTAAAGTAAAAGAACGCACTTTCATTGAAACAAATAGGTATTCCAGTTGTTCACTTACCGCAAAATCAAAAACAATTTCTTGACAGTTGTATGAGTGTTTCACGTAAGCACCAACACCACCTCCTCTACTCAATCTGTCTCTGTGGAAAAATGTATACCCGGGAATGGCAACAATTTGTACATCAATATTATTATTTATCCATGTCTCAGTCACCATAACGACATCAAAATCATTATAAAGAACCAAATTAACAAATTCATCAAAACCTGTAAATATTGACTGCAGATTTAAATGCGCAATTTTCATTATATATTTAAATAGTAGGCAGCATTACAATAACAAAAAAGGTAACAGGCTAAATGCAAATTACAAATTAATGTAAATAAAATATTAAAACGTATAAAGTAATGTAAACAATAGAAGTAAGACAGTAATATGCAATGTATGTATGTAAAAGTATATAGTATAGAAGGTAATAAGTAAATATTCCCTTAAAAAGTTGAAAATTAATTAAACTAAATTCTGTACTACTGTACTGTACTAAATGTATACAAATAAGGGAAATAATGAAAGTAGTAAAAGAGAAAAAAAAAAGAGGCAATTGACCAGTAGGCGTTGACTACTCAGAGGTCCCATTTCTACTGCAGTATCCTTTCCAGGTCTTCCTTGTTATGTATAATGTGTACATTATCGTTTTTCTTTATATGGATCTTGCCACGTAAACTCCATGCATTTGTTTTACCAAATTTCTCCTTAGCCAAAGTCAGTAGACCATATCTAGTTTTTGTCAGGTCTTCAACTAAAAATATTTTTGTATTTTTCAGGACCTTCCTATTACGAACAAGTGCTGAGCTGTGATAAATATCTAAAGGCTGAAGCCTATGTGACTGTCTCAGCAGTAATTGTAACTTTCCAGGGAGATATGACTGGTATGGTTATCGGCAATCAAAAGGACAGGGTTGTCCTTTGAAGCTTTTGAATGTTCAACAAAATGTTTTAACCATTCATAAAACAATTGTTCTGTGATCCAGCCGGATTTTGAATATTTGAATATTGATCCAAGGGGGGCATTTTTTTGGAGCAACGGACTCATTCTTTGTCTCTTAAAAATGAACATTGGCGGTATAAAAGATCCAGATGCACTAAAAGCACAGCAAATGGTGGTAGTTTGGCCTCGTTATCCACTTGTTACAACTCCTACCTGTTTTTGACCTTTTGGCGCTAATATTCGGTTTGGTCTGTGCACAGTGCTAATGCCTGTTTCATCCACATTATAAATAGCGGATTTTTCGGAGTTCAAAAGCTATCAGTCTGTAAAATTGATTTCATAACTTTAAAATATGAGTCTGAATCATTTCTGCTTCCTCTCTAGAAAATGTAGATTTCTTTCCTAGACGAGGTTCGTAGTAATTATTTTTTAGCCTATCCCGAAGGGAGCCATATGGTATATTAAAGGCACGTGTAACTTCCCTAATTTTCTTCCAGATTTTACAGCTTTTATAGCAGCCATCATAGATTCTGATGATCATTGCGCTTTAGTTGTTGTTCTTTATCTAATACGAACCATCTGGAACAAGAATAATAAATGATAAATAAGTAATAAGATAAATTACCACTTATATATATATCAGTTGGGGCAATGCCGCTCGGCAACGGGGAATCACGCTCAATTTGAGCGGAATAGCCCCAGCCCGCAATGTTCAACAAAAATGGTCCTCACTTATTTTTAGGTTAAGATAAATAAGTTCGGTTTGCACTAAAATACACCCAATATACAAAATTCTTCATAAGATATGATACAATAAGATCAAATAACATGATTAGAACTTACCATTAAATAAATTGAGCACTGAAACTATATCAAATAACACTGAAATAAGTTATTACTTACTACACTACGTATGCGATTGAATTTATCAAATATGGCTATTCAGGATTAATTCGGGAAACTGCCGACTTGCAACGACGTTGAGTGGCACATCGTAAACTTCACTGGTCTTGTAGAATTCCGGTGAGCGTCATTTCCCACTGAGCGCCATTCCCACCCACTCCCCTACACCATCGCATACAGTAAATTATATATATTAAATAAACTAAATCTACTACGAATTGTTTTAGACACCCTATAAACTCAAGATAATGTGCGGCGCGCTACAAACCGAGACTCTGAGTATCGTATTGTGTACAAATGCGAGTTTTGTCTTTGGAATATAACAATTATTTTGAATTGATAATATTGTCACGGAATTTGCCCCACTCACACCCAAATTGACGACTGTGGTACCGCGAATTACTAAGATTGCCCCGATCGCCCCTACACGATTCTGTTAAACAAACAAAATGCTGTGGATCGAGACGGGACTAGAAAATTTGAGAAACGACGAGAAGCATTCGAGAGATGCTAGAAAATAGATCTAGAGATGCTAGAATATACCTGGAATATTCGTTGGGTCTATAAAAGGAAAATAAACGGCCGATTAAGTTAGTCTTGTATAAGTCTTGTATTACAGTGTTGAACTGAAGTGTTTAGTTAGAGAGATCAAAGCGATTTAGATAGCGATTAAGTAAATAAGTGTTTAGTTGAGTTCTAATTAGTGTTCAGTAGTGTACTGAGTATAGTTAATAAAGAAGTAATTAATTAACGGATTGTGTTTTTCTGGCAATAGTAAAATTCGGATTGGGAAATCCGTGACAATTTGGTGTCACAAAGTGGGATTTAGCTGGAAGTTTGAAGAACTTTCTGGAACCCTGTGCGTAAGTGGGTTTAAGTGGAAGTTGGAAGAACTTTTTGGAACCCTGTGCGTGGGTGGAATAAAGACCCAAGTGTGACATATCACCGCACTCGTTGAGACTTGAGGAAGTGAACGGTGGTATTCGCGAAGGACAATCTCGAACATTCTAGAACTTTGTACGGAAGTGAGACAAAGACCCAAGTGTGACATATCACCGCACTCGTCGTGACTCAAGGAAGTGAACGGTGCTATTTGCGAAGGACATTCTCGAACATTCTAGAACTTTGTACGCGAGTGAGACAAAGACCCAAGTGTGACATATCACCGCACTCGTCGTGACTTAAGGAAGTGAACGGTGCTATTTGCGAAGGACATTCTCGAACATTCTAGAACTTTGTACGCGAGTGAGACAAAGACCCAAGTGTGACATATCACCGCACTCGTCGTGACTTAAGGAAGTGAACGGTGCTATTTGCGAAGGACATTCTCGAACATTCTAGAACTTTATACCAAAGTGAGACAAAGACCCAAGTGTGGCATATCACCGCACTCGTCGTGACTTAAGGAAGTCAACGGTGACATTTACAAACAGATTCCTGGACATTCTAGAACATTCTAAAGAAAATAGAGTGAATGCCTGTAACTAGAAGCCAAGTCAATATGGATGTACAAATGGCAAAACTGCTAGAAATGATGCAAACAATGCAAAAGAAAATGGAAGACCAGGCAAAGACGATGCAAGAGAAATTAGAAGAGCAGGGACATAAAATGGAAGACCAGGCAAAGACGATGCAAGAGAAATTAGAAGAGCAGGGACATAAAATGGAAGACCAGGCGAAGACGATGCAAGAGAAATTAGAAGAGCAGGGACATAAAATGGAAGACCAGGCGAAAACAATGCAAGAGAAATTAGAGGAACAGGGACGGACGATGCAAGAAAAATTTGAAGAACAAGGGCACCAGACGAAGACAACACAAGAAAAATTAGAAGAACAAGGGCATACAATGAAAGATCAGATACAAACAATACAACAGGAAATGAGAGACCAGACGAAAGAAATACAGGGGAAATTAGAAAATAAACTAGAAGAACAAGGGTATATAATGAAAGAACAGATACAGACAATACAACAGGAAATGAGAGATCGGACGAAAGAACTGCAGGCAAAGTTGGAGAATACACTAGAAGAAAAACTAGAGGAGCAGTCACATAGAGTTGAGACACAAGTAGAAGAGAAACTGTTAGCACAAAAAAAGGAGATAGACGAAGAAATAAACTTGGTTAGAGAAACCTGCGAAGAGCTTCGACATAAGCTGGACAAAATAAGAAAGGATGGCGTAATCAAATCAGAAGGACCGGTTATCCGAACTCAGAAAACGAAACCCCCTGAATTCGACGGCAAGGTCTCCTGGAATGTCTATTTGCGCCAGTTTGAAGCAGCAGCTGCCGCAAACGAATGGTCTGATTGTGAGAAAGCTACTGCTCTGATAGTTGCTCTACGAGGGGAAGCTCTTGACGTCTTACAAGGAGTTCCTGCTGGACAGCAAAGTAACTACGACATTCTAAAACAGCATATGGAAATGAGATATGGGGATAAGCACCTGCAGCAAGTTTACCAGGCACAATTGAAAAATCGTCACCAACAGAATGGAGAGAATTTACAGCATTTTGAGACCGATGTTGCCCGACTGGTTCGATTGGCTTATCCAACAGCCCCGTCCGAATTCTTAGACCAGCTGTCCATCCAAGTTTTTACCGATGGCCTAAGAGATTGCGAAACCCAGCAGGCATTACGACTCGCCAGACCTAAAACGTTGAACGACGCTCTTTCGCATGCACTGGAATTCGAGGCAGCAAAAATGGCATCTGGTAGGCATGTTAAAGTTCGGGCCATCAGTGATAACAGCGATAGTATGGCAAATGGAGACATAATAAAAACGCTAAAGGAGATTATTGATAAATTCAGTCCATCTACTAGGACAAAGAAGGAACAATCTGATAGTCGAAGGGATCGCCTTCTCAAATGCTGGAACTGTGGACAGACAGGACATCTAAAAAGACAGTGTAGGGCCCCAGTCGCAGATCAGCAAAAGCGCGACTCCCAGCCTGCGCAGGAAAACTAGGTTCAGCCGGCTTGACGGGGCAAAAGCCGGCTGCGTCCTCCTACCATGCCCCACCAGAAGAAGTTACGTTATCACGTCTCCAGGACGACTCCTTGCTAGTAGAAGGCATTATTTTTGGTCGTATGTTCCCTATGGTAATTGACACTGGAGCAACAAGAACTATTGTACGGCCGGATATTATTGGTGATTGGCGTATTAAGAACCCTGCCAAACGTTACGTCCTTACAACAGCCAATGGACAACAACTGCCAGTCAAGGGGGAATGCGAGCTTGAAGTAGAATTAGGAGACGTCAAGTTCAAACACAGAGCCCTGGTAGCAGATATATCGGACAATGTCATACTCGGACTAGACTTATTACGAGCAAAGGGGGTGAACTTAGATTTGAATGCTGGCACGCTACGGATAATGGGTGAGGAAGTAGTGCTAACGAACACCACTGAGAATAACACTGTACGGAGACTCGTGGTTAAAGAAGATGTGGTACTACCTGCTCAGACCGAAACCTTGGTTGCCACTGTAATGGATGGGGAAATGCCTTGCAGTGTAGGAGTGGTGGAACCCAGTAATCCGGATTTGTTTAATAAATCTATAGTCACCGGCCGCACCCTGATTAAACCGGAGAAGACGACAATAGTACGGGTAGTTAACCTGAAAACCTTTCCACAGAAAATTACAAAGGGAACTGAAGTAGGAGTCTGTGAACCTGTTACCATGGTCAGAACACTCAAAGAAAACAACGAAATGGATAATAAAACAAATAAGACCAGTCTACCAGAATGTTTAAGGGACATCGTGGATAGGGCTAAGGAAAGATTAACAGAGGTGGAGGTGGAACAACTGGAAGAGCTGCTAAGTGAAAATGAAAATGTGTTTGCACTTAAACCAGGCGACTTTGGGAGAACCAATGTAGTGAAGCATCGAATCGATACTGGTTCATCGTCTCCTATAAAGCAGCCACTACGAGGACTTCCACTAGCCAAGCGAGAAGAAGTTAACAAGATGTTAATTGAAATGCAAAACCAGGGCACCATAGAGCCATCTCAAAGTCCTTGGGCTTCTCCTGTAGTCCTGGTCAAGAAGAAAGACGGCTCCACCCGATTTTGTGTGGACTACAGAAAATTAAATGACGTCACCAAGAAAGACAGTTACCCACTACCAAGAATTGACGATACTCTGGACACCTTGGCTGGTGCGCAATGGTTTTCCACTTTGGATTTAAAGAGTGGATATTGGCAAGTCGAGGTCAGCCCAGAAGACAAGGAAAAGACAGCGTTCACTACCGGAAATGGATTGTGGCAGTTCAATGTAATGCCATTTGGCCTATGTAATGCCCCTGCTACTTTTGAACGACTGATGGAAACTGTACTTCATGGTCTACATTGGGAGACCTGCTTGATTTACTTGGACGACGTGGTGGTGCTGGGACGCTCTTTCCAGGAGCACCTGAAGAACGTGTCCGAAGTGTTCAAGAAGTTGAAAGCAGCGAACCTGAAGTTGAACCCGAAGAAGTGCAGTCTGTTCCAAAAGGAGGTTAGGTACCTAGGCCACATTATTACTCCAAACGGTGTGAAAACAGATCCGGAGAAGACAGAGTGCATAAAGAATTGGCCGGTTCCTAAAGACAAACATCAAGTTCGAAGTTTCCTCGGACTATGCACATACTATCGACGATTCGTGCAAGGATTCTCGGACATTGCCAAGCCTCTTCATAAACTCACTGAAGACAACATCCCGTTCGAATGGACTCCGAGATGCCAGCAAGCCTTTGAGACGCTGAAAGAGGCTCTCTGCACTACCCCGATTTTGACATACCCAATACCTGGACAACCATTTATAGTGGACACGGACGCAAGCAACATTGGAATTGGCGGAGTTCTTTCTCAAGTACAAGATGGCCAAGAGCGAGTAGTGGGCTACTTCAGCAAAGTCCTATCAAAAGCTGAAAAGAACTATTGTGTGACTCGGAAAGAATTACTTGCAATCGTCAAGAGCCTAGAACACTTTCATAAATATCTGTATGGCCAAGAATTTCTCCTAAGAACGGATCACGCTTCCCTTAAATGGCTGCTACAGTTTAAAAACCCTGAAGGACAGATGGCAAGATGGCTGGAACGGCTGCAAGAATATCACTTTGTTGTTGAACATCGAGCCGGCAGGAAACATGGAAATGCAGATGCCCTTTCTAGGAGACCCTGTCCTGTCCACTGCAAACACTGCAGTAGTCTTGAAAGGAAAGAAAACATCTCATCAGTTCCTTGTAAGGTGGTAGCAGCCCAACCTGAAGACCGTTGGAGTTCAGCAGCGATTCGGGAAGACCAGCAAGCTGACTGTGACATCAAGCCTTTACTAGACTGGAAAGAAGCCAACAACCGACCGTCTTGGGCTGAAGTCAGTAGTAAAAGCCCAGCATTAAAGAGCTATTGGGCTCAATGGAATTCCCTGGTGTTGGAAGACGGTGTCCTAAAAAGAGCATGGGAGAACAATGACGGAACGGAGGTCAAGAAACAAGTACTACTCCCGAGGTCCCGAGTTAAAGAAGTGTTGCAGGAAGTACATGGAGGTACTGGTGGTGGACATTTCGGTATCAATAGGACTCTACAGAAGATTAGGGAGCGTTTCTACTGGTTGAGCTGTAGGACGGATGTAGAAGATTGGTGCCGAAAATGTGACATATGTGCAGCCAGCAAGGGACCGAAGACCCGTTCCAGAGGCAAAATGCGTCAGTATATCGTAGGAGCACCGTTCGAAAGAATTGCCATTGATATCGCTGGCCCCTTTCCGAAAACCCAAAGTGGAAACCGTTATCTGCTAGTAGCCATGGACTACTTCAGCAAATGGCCGGAAGTATATCCTCTTCCAAATCAAGAGACCACAACCGTAGCAGTCAGATGGTATGGTGGAACGCTTCAACGCCACACTAGAAACCAATCTGAGGATGTTTGTGAACGAGAACCAGACAGACTGGGACAAGCTCATTCCACTCTTCCTGTTAGCTTACCGCTCAGCTGTCCATGAAACTACTGGGAAGACTCCCGCAAGGATCATCTTTGGAAGAGAGCTTCGCCTTCCAGCAGACTTGGTATTTGGTCGTCCTGCGGAACAGCCCACAGATCCAGACACGTATATCCATGACCTAGAACAAAGACTAGCAGCCGTACACGACCAAGTCAGATCTCGAATGCGACTAGAGAGCGATCGCATGAAAACTCGATACGACGTCCGGGCCAATACAGTCGGATTCCAACAAGGTGACCTGGTGTGGCTGTACAACCCCACGCGGAAGAAAGGAAAATCGCCTAAGCTACAGAACCGTTGGGAGGGCCCCTACACCGTCATTAAAAGAATCAATGATGTCGTCTACCGGATACAGAGGACTCCCAGGAGTAAGATGAAGGTTGTCCATCTGGAGCGTCTGTTCCCATATAGAGGTGTATCCGATCGGGACGATCGTTCCTAAGGAGGGGGGCAGTGTCACGGAATTTGCCCCACTCACACCCAAATTGACGACTGTGGTACCGCGAATTACTAAGATTGCCCCGATCGCCCCTACACGATTCTGTTAAACAAACAAAATGCTGTGGATCGAGACGGGACTAGAAAATTTGAGAAACGACGAGAAGCATTCGAGAGATGCTAGAAAATAGATCTAGAGATGCTAGAATATACCTGGAATATTCGTTGGGTCTATAAAAGGAAAATAAACGGCCGATTAAGTTAGTCTTGTATAAGTCTTGTATTACAGTGTTGAACTGAAGTGTTTAGTTAGAGAGATCAAAGCGATTTAGATAGCGATTAAGTAAATAAATGTTTAGTTGAGTTCTAATTAGTGTTCAGTAGTGTACTGAGTATAGTTAATAAAGAAGTAATTAATTAACGGATTGTGTTTTTCTGGCAATAGTAAAATTCGGATTGGGAAATCCGTGACAATATTTAATGCAAGCATTATAACGACCAAATACAATTCAACTGAACTTACAAAAAACATACAGGGGACATAACTTTTCCCTCTTTAAAACGGCGCATGGGACAACATTGGGACATCATTACTCGAGTTACCTCTGGACCTTGTCGTTTTTAAGACTTTGGATATTTTCTCTTGGAAACAAATGCACATTGTCACCAAAGCCAGGAAGATTCAAGAACGACAAAGAGGATCCAAAATATTTTGATATTCTTTTCTGGTAATGCTTCTATTGTAGTGACTGAAGAAAGTGAATGGTTCGATTGGATAATTTTATTCATATCTTCAATGTGGGCAGTTTTTAGATTGAGATCGTGAGAAATGATGCTTGACATATTAACTTCTTGTAGTGGTGGTAATAATACCAGTGCTTGCGACTACAGTGGGATTGGATGATAGTAAGTATGGTTCATCGTCAATCCATAATTGACAATTTGGATCAATAGTGATTAATGTGGGAGAGTGCATTCGTTCTACTCCATTGGTATCACACTGGATTCGGATACTGGATTCTTTAAATGGTACAAGTAATAGTTGACTTGGACTGACTTGATAGACAATCGGTTGAGTGATTTTTACTTTTGAAAATTGACAATATTAAAAGTTACTTAAAATTACATACAAATTTACATTAGATTACCGGCTTAAAAAGTTCAATAAGAAATTTTAAAAGATGCACCTTAAGAATAATAATGAAAAATGGTTTTATTTCAGGTTATAAAAAATTAAATTTAGTATAATTAGGCATTGTGCCGTTTTACATGTACAGTTAAGGTGGGTTCCCAACAAAACTTTTCGCGTTTTGCTTTTTGCGTTATGGAGTTCTATTGGTGACTCAAAATTTAAAAAAGTATGGGCGGTAAAGTGTCAAATAAATACGTCCTTAATACAGTTTTACGTTTAGTAACTATTTTGGGGGAATTTTACTATTACTGAAACAGTTTTTCAAGATTTGTTCATAACCTTATATTTTATTCTTTAATATTTTGTGATTTTGATATTACTGGTCGTCAGAAATTATATAGCCATAAAGAAATATACATAAATTTATATTAATTCAGAAAATATTAGAAAAATGGAAAATGAAATATTAAAACCTGTAAGTAATTATTAAACAGTATAGTTTATAAAAGTAAATTACTGTACTCTTCTGTTTGAAATTTTATTTTAGTATATTTGTGAGAATTGCCAAGAACGTTTAAGTGAAAATGAAGCTTACAATCATAATTGCTTCCAGTTGGAAATATCGTCAACCCATAAAAATAATAACATTGGCAAAAACGAGCTGCAGGTTAATGAGTCACAAATCCAATGTCAGAATAGTACTAGGGAAGAACTATGAATTTCCTTAATAGCTGATAGAAGGCCATACCCTTAAATTATCAGACAGGTCTAAAACAATAAGAGAGAGGCTGTGAGCTGAAATAGAAGAGATTTTAGACTGTGACTGGACAATTGATGTAATTCAGCGTAAGTAGAAGTCTTTAAAAGATAGATATTTCCGAATAAAACATTAAATAGAAGAATATGTTCCGAGTGGAAGCGGTGCACATGGGAAAAAAAGTTCCTGGAAGTATTATGAACTGTTAAAATTTTTAAGTGATGTAAACGTGCCAAGAGCAACAACTTCCTCGAGTTCATACACAGAAATTAAGGAAAATGTACCACAAGTGTTAGAATTGAAACCTCAAAAGGAGAAACAAAAAAAATGTTCTCGAAATATGGACGAAGAAATACTTCAAGCGATCAAAGAAACGGTGCCTTTGGTAGCCACCAATCCGAAGATAAATCCTGTTTGTCTCGCACTATCAGATATAATGACTGAACTACCAATTCATAAAAGAGCCAAATTAGAAATGGAATTTTTAAAAATGGCCTATGAAGCACGGCTTACCGACTAATTTATTATTACTAAATGATTTTATGTATAGAATATTGTTATATTTTTTCTTTAGTGCAATATGAATGATTTCCATATGTGCATATTATTCAAGCATAAATATTGATATTATTTATTAATCTTGTTAGTTTTGTCAATTATAAATAAATTATATTGTAATGATACAAATTTTTTGAGTTGGAAACATTTTATTATTCTAAACAAAATACATTCTGTTACATTTTTTTATCCCACTGAAAAGGTATAGCTCCTGCATTTTGAAAATAATCTGCAAGTGCATCTCTTTGTTTTTCGCTTCTTTTTGTGTAGATGTTACAACGACCTGCCGAGACATCAGCACTAGGAAAGTCGGGACAGTAATCTTTTGGGGACACTTCTTTTATTGACACCAGCCAGTTATGTAATGCTATACATGCTAAGGTGATTGCCTCAGTCGTTTCCAAAGAAGCAATAATTGGTTGCCTTAAACTCTCCACCTGGCAACCAAAATACCAAAAGAATTTTCAATAGTTCTGCCAGCTCTACTCAGCCTAGAATATATACAGTAGTTATTTGTGTACCTAGGCCGTGAAATACTATTTTAACGTCCCGAAAGAAAATTAGATGTTCGAGGCCACCAATCTTGAGAACGTTAAAATACTTCGCGGCTGAGGTGCACACAACATATTTGTGCAACCGTAACAAAATTATATAATAACAGAAATAATCTTAGTATTGTCAAAAAATAATAGTTCAATATAAATAGAAGTCGTTTCAGTGTCACATATGAAAATGTATATGTATTGTATGGAAAAAATATCTAATTTTGGAGTAACATTACTAACATATATATTTTGGCGGCCCCTGCTAAGGGGTACAATAACAAATTTTGTAATCAAAGGATATTTAACTTACCTGTAGTTGAAAATTCTTTTTTTTTTCAAGAAACTGACCAGGATATGGTCTCATTAAATTATTCATCAATGGAAATGCTGCATCACCAACAATACAATATGATAGAGGTGTAGATAGACCCATTATATTATCTGCTTCTGGCAGGTTTAAAGTATTGTTTCTCAATTTTTTATATAATTGCGTTTGTCTAAATACTCCTCCATCACTTTGGCGACCTTGAGCACCTAAGTCTATGTATATAAATTTATAATTTGCATCACACAGCTAATAATATCAAACTATGTTGACCCATATAATTATAAAAATCGCTTCCGCTGTTTGGTGGAGCCTAAAAATTAAGTTGAATGTAATAGCAGGTAAGTATATAGGTAGGTATACTGTAAAGTAAATATTGAACTTGCATATGCATACCTGAATTACAATATGTTTCCCATCTATAGCTCCTACACAATGAGGGAATTGCCACTTTTCTTGAAACTCGTCTGAGATTTTTTTCCAATAATCTGGAGTAAAATTTGTAGGAAAAACTTCTTTTGATAACACATACCAAATTGAAGCACTGGTTTCCTTGATAATTTTGCTCATTGTATTTTTACCTATACGATAGTTATAAGCAATGGAAGTCATACTATTTCCTGTTGCCAAATATCTACAGAAAGATAAGAAGTTGGGATCATTTATTGTTTAATAAAAATAATATTTTACCTAAGGGTCACACTCAACCGTTCAGCTGGAGATATGGGTTCTCTCCGAGAAAATTTCTCTATATGTGGGGTAATTTTTGATAATAACATATTAAAATGAACAGGAGACATCCGAAAATAGTTTATGTACAACAACGGTTCCATTTGCTCCTGTTTTTTATTAAGGTGAAAAAACAAACTAAATATCTTTCTTTCTAAAAGAGAAATAGTGGGCCTAACCCAACAACTTCTCTTACTTGTCTTCTTCTTGGGTACACGTTTTCTACGTATATAGAAAACTATTAGTAATAGTCTCTTCTTCCACATAAAATATTCCATAATTGCACAATATATAATAAATATGTATAACACTGCAAATAACAATAAGTAAAACGTTGCTGTATCGCGAAAATCATGGATTTAACATTAATTATGAAAATACATAAGAAACAAACCTACCTAACCTAACACGGTCTAAACATAAACAAAACTCTTTTACTGCTACAAGTTGAAAATATTCAGCTTTATTTTACACTTTCCCGCCCATACTTTTTTAAATTTTGCGTCACCAATAGAATTCCATAACGCAAAAAGCAAAACGCGAAAAGTTTGTTGGGAACCCACCTTTATGCCGTCAAGTAAGACGGAGCGTGTAAATACATAAATCGTTGGATGTATGCTTTGCGTACAGTCAATTGATTGACTAGAATGAAATTATGATTAACCGGATTTATCCAACGGATACAAACTAAGCTAACTAACTTTTAAAAAGTTGCTAAGACTATTTAGATCGGTTTCTCATAAACTTTTTATTTCTTATAAGTACAGTTACAGTAATTGCTGCATAAACTTCAATTTCAGACATATCCCTTCTGAACAATTTAAAGACTAATGATAAACTGAATTATAAAACGGTAGATCTAAAGATATTATGCTTATTCCGTTTTACTTGACGACTTATAACTATACACGTAAAACGGGTGAAAAGACATCTAAAACGCTCTTAACAAAGAGAAAAGAAAAAATGAATTAAAACAATTTAATTGTTAATTAATTGAAATTTCATCTAATAGCAGCGAGCATACAACTTTTTGATTAGCTTGATATGCTTCTTCGACTTTCAATTTTAACGTATCAAAAGCTAATGAAATAAAACCTGCTTTACAATTTATATTTTGGTACCATTTACGAATAGTTCCTTGATGTAGTAGGGCAAATTCTTTACGAATTTTTTCTTTGCAAGAGTAGAACTGTAATGTTGCTGCAAATTGTCGAAGTGCAGGGGGATAAGGTTTATTAGATATTCACCTCCATGCTATAAGGACATTGATTTAATATAAAGATTGACTTCATGTAAAAAGACAACATTTGACAGGCATTTCAATAAAAATGGAGGATTGCCGAAAAATAATAATAATATGCCGCCCCCTCTCCCGCACAAGTTTCCGACTTCTGGGCTAATCCTCGTGATTAGAATGAGGGGTAGAGATATTATTATTATTATTTGGGCGCAAATTTCTAAGAGAATTTTTAATTATTTACATGTGATATGGTACAATCTATTGCAATAATAATGGCACTATCTCAAATTAGTTTTTGAACTGCTGGAAGTTCTGGGCAGAAATTTCCATAAACCTTATCCATCTATTGGTGAGTGGAACAACTATAAGAACTAATGTTGAATGTTGAAAGTAAATTTCATTGCGAATACTTCAGTAGTTCGAAATAAATCGCCAATGTTGAAGAGTGTCATTACTATTGCAATAGATTGTACGCGGTACGCGAAATGGATTTTTTTTAGTAATTACACATCATCGATATCTGTTCCAACGTATCAGTTCCAGTTACATGTAGTCTAGCTAAGAAGAGGACATTTCAAATATACCCGCGTCAAGAGTTCAGACGACTTACGTCATGCGAACAAATGAATAATTCATTATATTTGTATCAAAATATTTAAGAAACTGCAACTGAGAGTAATAAAACTATATACTACACTAAATGTTTGCATTATATATTGCCCGAAATTGCAAAAAATTGTTGTTTGTAACGCGACCAAATATCGAAAATTACGTTGACAATAAAGACAATTGCCTAATGTCAACCATGACGTAAGACGTCTGAATTCTTGATGCAAGTATATAAAATTAACGTTATTTTACATTATTTTATACATGTAGACTAATTCATACGAATGAAACAACCCTCCTCGTTTTACCCGCTTCTGGACAAACTGTATACATATCAAAACTAGTATAAAAAGTTATGGGATTGTGCCAAATTTAATTAATTTATCTTTACCCGTTTGGGAAATAATAATTAAAAACAATCAAGAACTAACCTTTCACACCCAGTATGTCGAAAACGAAGCGCTTTAGAATACATATTTATATAAACTTTTCGTCTTATTTTGGGGTCTACAGGGTCGGAAAACGCTGATGGTCTATCTGAGTTTACACGAGAGCGACAAAGTAAAGTATAGAAATCCGTGCGATAGACAAGGATGACTATATTGACGACGTTTTATAAATTAGAATAACATCTGAGCAGTCGCTCCCACTTCTAACCGAGCGCATCCGATTGGACGGAAGGTTTGGCAGGCATCTGTCAGTTTCAGGCAACTGGCAGCTGTTTCTATGTGCGGAGTAGGACGCATTTGCTTAAAACAAAGCAAATTCTTACGTACTTTTAACTATTTAGAATTATTTCATAAACCTAACCACCTAACGGTGTATGACAATAATTGCAATTATTTTCCGCTTTTGTATTTATTTAATAGCCGCTCTGGCAGAAAGTAATACTAAAACTCTAAAACATGAATAAACTTAAAACTTATTGCAGTAAAAACGAAAGAAAAAAATTAATGTTGATGTTTAACTAATAAGTTGTTCAAAAATGCCCCCCCTTTGTGCCTCGCAATACCCTAATCTGTCATAGAATTCGGTTCTTACGTGTTCTAGCATTTCAGGGGAAATATTATGTAGGACGTCTTCAATTCGGGCCTGTAAATTGACTAAATTACGTGGCCTATCATGTGAATGCCCGTAAATGGCCTGTTTTAAATGCCCCCAAAGAAAGAAGTCGTTGGGCGATAAATCTGGCGATCTGGGGGGCCATGGAATAGTGCCTCTTGTACTAATAAGATGCTGAGAGAATGTGGTTTCTAAATATGCTGTTACTCGACGTGCATTATGAGCGGGACAACCGTCTTGTTGAAACCACACATCCTCAAAGTTGATATTTATTGCTCGAACTGGTAAAGAAGTACAACTCTGAAACGGAAAGTGATGGAAACTCGCGGAAGGAAGATTGTATTTTTAAAATGAGTTTTCCAAATAAAAATTCTATTGCTATATCTTACAAGATGAAACTTAGTCCGTATAAATGAAATCGAAAAGAGTATACTGATAGAAAGGACGAAATGATATGGCGAAGAAACTAATTAAAATAAATATTAAAAAATAAGAATCTGGATCGAAGAATATATTAAATTTTGACGAAACATGGGCGTATGAAGGTCATACGGAAAGCGGTACGATATGATACAATAAGTGTTAATGTGTGACCGTTATAGTGACAGTGCTAGTAACCAATAATAAATAGTGTGTATGTATTCTAAAGCCTTTTGTCCTTTTCAATGCGGAATTCGCAAATATTTGCGCGATTTATTTAACGGTGGAAAAATCTCTATTTGTAACAAATGTTAACTACCTATAACATTTTCTACCATTTTCATCATGAAACTGCCATGGTATATTATCAGAAGTTCAAAACAAACTTATTAACACCACATGATAATGAAAGGGGCATTAATATTTGTAGTGTTTGACAGTATCGCAAATTGCAATTGTGAAAAGTTGAGATTTTCCCGCCATAAATATTTAAAACAGAAGTTACAAAATTCGTGCAAAAATCCGTGAATTTCGCGTCCATGAGGACAAGGCTTAAGTGTGTTATCTGCGAAGTGCGCATCAGGTAGGTGTAAGTGGGTGGTAGTGGGCAATTGCCGTCCATAAGAACAGGGACACATTTAAAGTAAATTGTTAATGTGCTAGGTTCAGCCGACTTCAACTTATTTTTGATAATTTTGTGTGCTTTAACTCTTCTCAAGTGGCACGCTTAGGTAATCATACCACCCTTACCCTTCCGTACTCATCTCTGTGTTTCTATTATTTTCTATTATTTTCGACCTTGGGTAATTGACAAGATAAGAACTTTAAATTTTGAAATAATTCTTATAATTTTTATTATCTAACGCCTCGAAATTGGTAAAAACTGTTATATCACTGTTTCTACTCTAAAAATAATGGATGTTATGTAATGGAACTATTTTTGTCATTTTTATATATTTCTTATATCTGATCGCATTCAAATTTAGTACGCCTATGAAATCTTGCTTCCCGCACGCTTCGCCCGTCGCGCTGATCAACAAGTTAGCGATTAGTCACTGTCCACAATTTCGACCGCTGGTTAAATATCAGAATACCGGAGTTGGAGTTGCACAAGTAGCGACATCTCTTGCGAAAGCGAAAGGCAAAGATGGCGATTGGTCGCTGAGATATAAGTGGGAGTGGATTTTATTTGTTGAATGACGATGGGTGGTGACTATTTAGATTTTAAAACGTCGTCAATATAGTCATCCTTGTCTATCGCACGGATTTCTATACTTTACTTTGTCGCTCTCATGTAAACTCAGATAGACCATCAGCGTTTTCCGACCCTGTATAGAACGCAGTTATAACTGAAAATGAAAACAAAACAATTTTTTAAAAGCACTTTAAAAATGCCCATCATCTATGCAGGGTGTTAAAAAAGAGTGTAAAATATTCCAGGAGGTAATAGTATAAACCAAAATAAGCAGAAAAGTCTTGATAAACATGGGTCCGCAAAGTAACGGTTGCGGAGATATGGACCACTATTCGTTTTTCAAACATTTTATTTTATTCCCCTCCATTCCACCCATTCAATGTGGTCCTGAAAATCACAAACCAATTATTACAGTTACAGTTTATAAACTGTGATAATTCTAATCTGTGTGTATTTTGTATCTGTATTGTAACGACGATGGAACAGAGAGAGATTGTACTGTTAGCTATTAACATTTAGATCATATGCATATGCAAATGCTAAAGAATGCTGCAGTTGTATTATTAGAGGTAAAATAAATAAATTTTCAAGTGCATATTCCCTCATCCATTACTCACAATTTTGCAGGATAATATTGAAAATTATATAGATAACGAAAACGAGGCAGATTATTTATTATTATGTTTAGCAACAAACAATAAAACACATCCACGAAGAATTTCACTGTATCTGGAAAATGTCGCGTCAAAATATACAGACACCGAATTTCAACAAAATTTTCGTCTTTCAAGAGAAGCATTTCATTTTACCCTTAATAAAATCCAAGACATCTTTCGTGATAAGGAAGATCCAATTAAGATAGAAAAAGAATTATTAGCAGTTATTTGGCTTTTGGCTACTCCCGATAGTTACAGGTACTAAGTAGTTGTCAACGTTCCTAACCTTTGCATATTTAAAAATACTCTTTAATTTTTATAGATCCGTTGGAAGCCGAGTGGATAGGGCCAAATCATCTTTATCGAGATCATTCTTTAGAATGATGCACTAAATCTGATAGCTCCAGAAGTAATAAAGTGGCCTTCAGAGTTACAAAGGGAGAATTCTGTGAATGTATTTTGAACAAAAATATGGAATTTTCAATGTCATTGGAGCAATTGATGGAACCTATGTTCCTATAAAAGTTCCTAAAAATCAATCTTTGATATATACAAATCGCAACAAATTTACTGCTATGACACTTCAAGTAGTATGCAATGAGCAGCTTTTATTTTTGGATTGCTTCACAGGTTATCCCAGTTCTGTAAATGATGTGAGGCTTTTCAGAAACTCTGATCTGTATGAAAGAGTTCAAGCTGCTCCTCTTTACTTTCTTAATGCAGAAATTATTTTGGGAGATAAAGCGTATCCTTCATTACCATGGCTAAAACCACCTTATATTAATAGAGGTAATCTTACTGCAGAACAAATCGAATATAATCGAGTTCACTCATCAGCTAGATCTGTAGTGGAGAGAAGTTTTGCTCATTTATTTGGAAGGTTTCGTATACTGCAAGACCTGAATATGAATAGATTAGACTGGGTTCCTGCTACTATCATTGCAGCTTGTGTTTTACATAACGTATGTTTAATATTTAAAGACAATATTGATGAATATGTTCGACAGGGGTACTGTGTTGCTAGACAGAATGCGTTGGATCGTTAGGGAGCCCCACGTTAATTGAATAATTGTTATTTTATGTAAGGTGCTCCGTTTCTTTGTTCCTAACTTTGGGAAAAGATAGCATGGAAAATAATAGGGGTCTTTTCTATAACATTTTCTCTATATTCTGATACAGGGCGTGTTTAATAAATAATGGTATGCTAATTCGGAAAACTTCCATTTTGTCACTTCGAGCATCATTTAAATTACATTGTTTACAAGCTGCTGTTTATATTAGTTTAATAAATGATTGTAATTTTTAAAATTTCATAGGATAAGATTAGATTAAGTAAAAACATTTGAAAAACAAAGCTTCTTGGTGCATCTCCCGAAGAAAACTTTTTTCAGATTATAAAAAATTGTACTGAAAAAATAGTTTCCACCATTGATGTAATAATTTGGGAAGGTCAAGAATGAACAAAATCCCATCTCTACGCCCCAGGTTTTAATTGAAAAAAGTTATTTACATCAAAATGTTAATCTTTTATGAACATTACTGCAAGTTTAAATGAAAAATATATATTTGTTTAAAGAACATATTTTTTTAAAGTTTAAAGTATCTGAAAAACGGAGTGTTAGAGAAAAATGTTCTAGGAAAGACCCATATTTTTTTAGCATGCTCTATCTTTTGACAAAGTTAATTGTCAGTTTGACAATTGTGATCTTTCGCTTTTATATAATTTTGTTTCAATTTACTAAATTTTGTTTTTATTTGATCCACACTAAAATAAAAGTTATTTTCTTCCATTTTCTGATGAACTTTTTGCCATGTGTCATCGGCTTTTATACTATTACTTTTAAAAAGATTTTGATGCTCTTTGTAGGCAGACAGTAAGCATTTGATAGAATTAGAAAACCATTTTTTCCCTACAAAATAAAAGGATAATGCATTACATATCATTCTTAAAATGTTTAATATATCTAGTTTGTGACTACCCTAAGTATAATTCAAAACTTTAAACAAGGAACTAGGATGAACTAGATAGTTTACAAAAGAAATTTGTGCCAGTCTCACATTCTACAACAAGTATTTAACTATTAAGATTAAATATTTCGTACTTTTAGTAGGGGTTACGGATGTTGAAGTATCAACTGCTTTAGCTTCAGTAAATGAGCTTGATGTTGATGTTGTGCACTTTCATCACTAGTCAAATTCTTGGGAACAACTAGCTGTAGATAATTTTTTGAATCCAGTGGTATCATTATTTTTTTATTTCAACGGCTCCAATTGGCAATTCGTAAGTTTTACCGTCTGCAAATCAGTAATAAATTGGGTTTAACCCGGTTTAAAAAGATTAAAATAAACTTTATATTTACTTACCATCTGCTGTTAATATATATTTATTATCTACCACATCAGATACGATAGCTTTGATTATTTTTATAATGGCACATTGCGAATCATATGCGATAAATTTCACAAAAATATTAAATAAATTTAACGGTATATAACCTTAACCTTATTTTCACAAAACATAACTTACTTTTCAAATCATAAAACAATACTTTAAAATTCAAATCCACCAATCAAATCCACTAAAGCCGTTTCTGGTGAATCTTGAATGTGCATCCAAAACTAGCATGGCTGTAGATATATAAAGTAAGATTGGAACGAGAACTACCAATCATTTTAGGATAGCATCATAACGTTTGGAACGAATTATGTTAAAATTGGTGTGGCATAAGCTTCTCCTGAACGCAGTCCAGGTGCATTCGACGTCTAGGCAGTTGTACATAGCCACTTAGTAGCAGCACACCAATAAATGCCTTTATTTCAGACTTTTCTACTCTGGAGTTATTATTTTTTTGGGATAAATAACGGTTCGTTTCAAGCACTATAAGATCTATTATTTCATCGGTAAAAAAAGCATAAAAAATTCTAGGGGATTTTGAAAATTAGCCTGTTCTCCATTTTGACCATAAAACTCATTATTGCCCAATTCCAAATCAGCTTTTTCCCATTTATAATTAGATAGTTTTATTTTTGATGGTTTTTTGCTTTTCTGAGTGCGTGCCTTCAAAACAGAGAGTGGAATTTCATCATCTGATAAAAAATCTTGGTTTTGAAAATTCTTTTCAACAGGTGCTTGAAGCTGCGCCCCCGGTAAATTACCTATGTCAAAAAGATCCTTTTCTCCAGAGTCTTCATCCGTTTCCTTTCCGATGGTCGCAACTGGAGGAAAAATAGTGAGGGACTCAACATTCTGAACCAAATCTTCATCTTCTAACATGGCCAGGGCTTCATTTAGAGAGAACCCCCTGTATACAACAAAACACGCAAGATAGCAATAGTTTTATGAGTCGAAGGCTTAAATTTATGATAATATGACAAATAAATAAAAATATAATTTTTATAACAATACGTATGGTATATGCCCACCGTACCTACTACATATAGGACACTCAAAAACAAACGACAGAAAATATAACCTAAAATTTGTCTGTATAAATTTTATCAACCTATATCGAAACTTGACCCTTTTAGGGTTGTAATAACATACGTAAAATTATAATTCAATATCTTTCAAATATATAAATATATTAAGCTAACATACTACTAATCTTATATGTATAAGAAATAGTAGTTATGTCTTTGGCATTCTGTATTTGAATGCATTGCATTTTTTTCTAAATATCTTATTTATTGTAATACCACTCCAAATGACTCTTACTCCTAGCTAATACCAATGAGAACATTGTGTTATTGTCATAGTATCAAATATTCAGTTAGAATTTTGAAAATATTTGGTATAACATCTAATATATAGGTATAATGTATTTATTAGTTATTATAGTAAAGAATTGTTACATCTGGAAATTATTAAATCCTGGAACATGATGAACTAGTACTGATACTTGATTTAATTAATTTAAATATTAAGTCACGCAGAACACTTAATTGTGTTAACAAAAAATTTGAAAATACCAATCTCAAATTGATATCGATAAGTGTTTGAAGCCAAAGTACATTAAAAACTATATGAATTTGGCATGAATGATCTACAGACACTACTTGAGAATACTTAATGATTTTTATGTATTTTTAGGTATTAATAATATTGTGTGAAACTAACTACTCAGTGGACAAAAGCCCCAACCTGCGTTGAATTACACCCACAATATCTACCCATATATTCCTTATTATTAGCTTTTGTAAAAAAAAAATTTACAAAAGCTAATAATAAGGAATATATGGGTAGATATTGTGGGTGTAATTCAACGCAGGTTGGGGCTTTTGCCCACTGAGTAGTTAGTTTCACACAATATTATTAATACCTAAAAATATATAAAAACTTTTACATAATTCATTGACAGGATGTCACTTTTTGTCATTGTCGATATTTAACTTCAAATAATTTTAATTTTTATAATAATTTTTAGTTAGATATTTGATTCAACTTAAAGGAGACCACCTGAAGAAGCAATCCTAAAAATGCAGAAATAGGTCAGATCTCATCTATTGTGGTTGAATTTGTCGTGTTCCCACTGCCAAAAAGTAAAGTTAGATAGAAGTTATAGAGTATTTCATTAGCAGGTCAGTAAATTAAATTATTTTCTTTAGATAATTATTGATTAGAGCTTTGTCTGTGGAATTGTTCATTAGCATACCTAGATGTTTGGTATCAGAGAACATACATATGACTTCATTGATAGGAATTGTAGGAGATTTGATTTATATTAGCTTAAAATACCTTTCTAAAACAGTAAAAAAAAAATGTTACAAAATACTTAATGAGACGGCAATTAGATGACTGCAACTAGAAATTAGCATTCTGGACGTCATCACTGCTGTTTCATCTCCCGTTTGTTAATATAAACATAATAAAGAAAATACTTTTTATTTTTCTCTATCTATTTCAGAATATCGCTTTCTCCATTCTGCTCAATGTCATCTTCATAGTGTAAAATGAAATTATGTAACACACAAGCTGCGCTACACTGTGTATTAATTAAATCTAAACTTTTAACGTACGGATTTTTTGTTTAAGTAAACCAAAAGCTTTTTCTGTTAGAACTCTCGTTTTTGAGTGTGCTCCTAAAATGTGATCCTGTGGTCCAATCAGGTTATGACTTTCTCCTGAAAAAGGGCTTTCTCGAAAGACACGAACATCATGAGCTCGTCCTGTTTGTCCTATGTAAAGGTCTATAAATTTCATGCAATCGTCACAAACACCTTGCAGTATTATCGAGTGAACTTCTTTTCTGTTGAAGTAATTGATGGCCCCTTTATTTGGATATGACATCCATCGATGAAACCAACACAATTAGGGAATGATGTTATTCATTTCTTGATGAACTTCTCCATTGAGTGGTATTCCAACAAGTAGAACCCGCAGTAAAGGCAAAAGTTGACGAGGAGCGTAAGTTACTGCTCCAGATAGCTCAACGTTGTCTCAATTCGACAAGTGCAGGGGTGACAATCTGTCTGCCATCTTTAGTATAGCGTAAACACTCCAAATACACGGCAAGTGGGCAGGGTATTACTGATGATATCGTATTAATGTCGTATAGTTCTTCTTGAGTATAATAATAGCGTTTTGCGTTTAATTCTTCGTCCGGTTTATCAAAATGCGCACGTTGTTCACAGCACACTTTAGCTCCAGAGAGGATAAGCATACCTGTTCCGCTCTATCTGCATTCTGCCACTAATTGTGCTAATTCATAGAAAATTACATCCGCTGTATATTTATTTAAATGAAATAAATTACTAATCTCCATATTATGATTCTTTGTTAGTGTTTTTATGTGAATTGACTTTTCTCACATATTATGATTATTTGCTTCTTTTGCCTCTTTTGGCAGCCGGAATTAATATGGGTTATTATTAAGAACTTTGGATGCTATGTGTGTATTAGTTATATTTTAAAACACATTAAGTTTACCAATTGTCTCTGTTTAAAGCTAAACTAATGTGTAACTTTGATCTTCCCAATTCCGTAAGTATTACCTACGAAATTCTAAGTATTTAGAAGTAATTATGTAAAATAATACTATACATAACCTATAATGCCAAATAATTTGGTAAAGCTTCCAGTAATAAACTAGTATTCACTTTGTAAATTGCTTCCATTCTCACTCAGTGCTAAATACAATGGACTTCGTTTTGTTTGGATAATGGACTATGACCTACCTTAATGAAAATGGCGACGTGACATCACTACTTATAATAGCCCATATTATTTCTCTAGCAAAACATAATCAGCTTCAGGTTGCCAACGTAAATCGGTGTAAAAAGCAAGCATACTAAACATATGTATAAACTCCTGGATGAAATTAGCGCAGCACTAACATTTTTAATAACATTCAGAGGTAGGTGATAATTTTTTATCTACTAACTATTTTACAAATAAGGCGATGATTCGTTGATTTATTTTTCAAGTGATTGTAGAAACTCAATGTGTAAGGTTCCATTATAATTAGAGCGCGGAAAAGTATTCCTGCTAACAGGACCGTATTTAGGGGGAAAAGAAATTGTGAATTCAATATAGTTGAAAAGACTTTATTTTATATAATTAACATCAATTTTACAAAATAAAAAACAACTAAAAACAATAGGAATATCTATTATAAAAATATGAAATCATAGAGGAACATCTGTACTAGAACTTTTGTATCTGAAATTAATTATAACATGTTTTTCTAAATTGGACATTGTAAAACTCTGTCTTCTTTCACTTAATAAATGTTTATATAAAGAGAGACTCCTCTCTACGTCTGTGGATGTTACAGGGCAATATTGAAATAAAGGTGCTACGTCCTTATATACTCCAGTAATATCACCACTATCCAAAATTTGAACTATATCTTTTAGTTTTGATAAATCGGGATTTTTTTGTAGGACAGTTCTAAATTTTTGTTCAATTCGAAATTCTTGTGTATGTTGCAAATTTTCTATTGAGGATTCTACATTTTCCAATATTTGTAGAGATCTACTGAGGGGCAAATTAGCGGTTTCAAGGTTGTTTATGGCGTCGTGCAAAACTGTAAAATTTTGTTTTAAAAACAGAAGATTTTCTTTGAGAGTAGGATTTTTTAGAACATCTTGGGCACTTCTAATATGAATTGAGTCATCGGTATAAAATTCTTGAATTACTTCTGAAAGTATATCTATATATGATGTATAATAAAATGCCGCTTCTAGCCAAGTGTTCCATCTGGTTATAACAGGTTGTGGGGGTAATGGTACTTGTGAATATTTTTTATGTAAAGATAATACTCTTGCTGGAGCTTTAAGAAACACTTTTTTTTACAGAAGATATCAATTGGTTTACTTCGGGAAAGAGCTTTCGTACTTCTTCTGTGACTATTAAGTCCATGGGCTACGCAAGTAATGTGATATAAATTGGGATACACTTATTTTGACACTGGCCTGCTTTTACTGTTAGAAATACTAGAAATTTAAGACAATTGTTCACAACATTTACAATATGGGCGTGATCTGTCCATTCAAGTTCTTCTGTGCACAATAAATAAGCCTGCGTATTTTCTCCATTTAAAATTCCCACAACAAAATTTACTATATAACGTCCACAAACATCCGTTGTTTCATCCACCGTCACCCATATATAATTGTTGTCAACCGCTTCCCGTATCTCCTTTACTACATTTTCATATACCATATCAAGGTAATTTTTTCTTAAGGTTGATTCTGATGGAATTTCTTGATGAGTCCATTCTGCTAAAAACCGCCGAAGATTATAATCTTCTAATTTAATGGTATGTTGCTTGATACAAATGCCTTAGTCAATTAATTCATACTTCCACTTATCTAAACTTGATGTTCCACTTCGAGCTACAGCATGAAGTTTGGTTTGAATATTCTTAATATCATTTTTGCAGTTAGGGCGAAATTCTCTTTTACAGAACACGCACTTTACAAAGTCGTCACGAATTATAATAAAACTGTTAGGTTCACTTTCAATCCACGATTGCAATAAATTTCTTCGAGTGCTCCTCTCTTTGGGCATTTTGGCATCGGTACGTAGGTACTTCTCCGCATTTCAAACTATAAAACTGGGTTTCAGCTCAATCGCCAATTTGCTTATTATATATTATTCCAAACCGAATCCTCTAGAAACCTTGGGAAAATTCTCAATAATTCTAGATAAATGGAGATTTTGGTTTAATCGATATTTAATTCACCGATCGAATCACCGGTTAACAACAGTGCATCTTTGTTTAACTCATAAAAAATGATAAGGACAACGACAAACCGGTGGATCCACCGACGGTATTCGTCATCGGTAACGTCTACTGTGTGAGACGGAAGAGGGGCGTGGCACTGGGTTGGTTCGCGGCGCGTGCCGTTATCCCCACCCCCACAGCCGTCTGTACCTCCGTGAGCAGTGGAGACATTACACACTAGCCAGTCGACCTTCAACCTTCGTTTGATGCGTGTAAACTGTAATAACTTTAAGTTGATTTTGACCCTCATTGTGACTAATAAATAGTGACTGTAAAACGCGATTGTGATTTTAAATTATCTGTCTGCGTCTAACAAACCCGTTTAAAAAATAGGTAACAATACTATTTACTTTATTGCGCGTGAATAAACAATACTAAATTCAAAAGTTCATTGGTATACTCATAGTAACATATTGTAACAAAAATGTACTGAAAATATATTACAACAGCCAAATCTGTCTGGTCACCCCTAAGTGCGGTCCTGTTAGCAGGAATACTTACCGTGCTCTAATTATAATATAATTATAAGTACCTGCCCTTTCAAAATAAAAACGTTATACTCATATCAAGAAATGGTATCTAAATAGTCATAGAAATATATAAATTAAAGCATAGTAGTATTTTATAATCTTGTTGGACATTTTTTTACATGTTACGATTCAGACACTTTTTATCTAGGTGTAACACTTATTTTGTTAAGTTGTAAAGTGAATTCTTCACTGGAATTTAGCTAATAATGTTGGTCATTATATATACCTTCGCTTATATTTTATTTAAATGTTTTAAATGTCATATTATAGATCTCAGGAACTAGTAGTCAATTTTTGTAAACAGTTATCTTTGGTGAAGATACTCATATGTTCTGTTAGTTAAGATTAGTAATTAATATGACTATGTACTCGTGGACTGTATGAAATGATAACTACACTTGAAATAAAACTGTATGATTTTACTGAATACTGATGTATGTTACAAAATGTAAAATGAACAATTATTGACCGGCAATCGATCGTGCTGATTACATGCTAAAACTCCACTCTACTAACGTTCTTGCGCTGACGCTCTACTCATATGGCCCTTCCGCGCTGGTGCCATCTCTCGTTTCTTAGATTACTAACAGAGTGCGTTCAGCGGGCTCACATGTTTGTCTATGCCCCCCGCCTTGGGAGCTTGCCTTCCAAAATATTTACATTTCATGGTTACACATCGGCAAGATACATAACTTTGAAAATGCGCGGCGAATAACACCACTAGATGTCTTTACGTCCGCCACTCGCGGTATACCGTCAGTTCCGGGATATAACTTACAAACCCGCCCAAGAGTCCATTGTTTAGGCGGTACGTTGTCTTCTTTCACAAACACCAAATCATTCACCTTTAAGTTCACCTGATTTTCCTTCCACTTATGGCGCTGCTGGAACTGGCTGATGTACTCCGTCTGCCATCTCTGCCAAAAGTGTTGCTGTACTTGTTGAATCAATTGAAATCGGGTAAGACGATTCATTTTTACATCTTTTACGTCTGGATCTGGCAATGACGTAGCTGATCGACCCAGCAAAAAGTGAGAGGGGGTGAGAGGACAAAGGTCATTCGGATCTGATGAAATAGGACACAGTGGTCTGGAGTTAAGGATAGACTCAATCTGTACTAATAACGTATATAACTCCTCAAATGTAAAAATTATGTTACCCATTACTCGTCGAAGGTGATGTTTACAACTTTTTACGCCATTTTCCCAGTTACCACCCATGTGAGGAGCCTTGGCAGGAATAAAGTGCCAAGTGATATTCTCTGAGGCTAATTCACTTTGTAACTGGTTAGTAAATTGTTTGTTACGAAATAATCGTTTTAATTCTGCGCATGCGCCAATGAAGTTACTGCCATTATCGGAATATATATGAGTGGGTTTGCCCCTGCGACTTACGAAACGTCGCAATGCTAATAAAAATGAATTTGTTGAAAGTTCTGTCACTAATTCAATGTGTACAGCTCGAGTTTTCATGCACACGAATAAACATATCCAACATTTTGAGGATTTTGCACCTCGGCCTTTATGATTTTTTACTAATAACGGACCTGCGTAATCTACGCCGCATGTTTCAAATGGAAAGCCTGGATGAACACGTGTTGATGGTAAGTGTCCCATAATAGGATTTTGAACAATAGATTTGTATTTAAAACAACATACACATTTTCTAACTGTCTCCTTGGCAATATTGCGCCCTGCTACTGGCCAATATTGTTCTCGCACGGAGGCCAATAATGCTTGAGGCCCGGCATGATATAAACGTAGATGTTCGTATCTGAAAATCAATTTTGTCAAATGATGATGCGATGATATCAAAATTGGATGTTTTTTGTTGTATGAATATTTGGCATTATTTAGACGCCCTCCGACTCTAATTAGCCCATCTGAATCCATGAAAGGAGAAAGGCTCAATACTTTGCTTTTCTTGGGAACGTTTTTTCCGTTACTTAAATCTTGATATTCACTAGGAAATGCTTCTTGTTGAGCTACCTTTATTAAATGTTTAAATGCCGTGTTAATTTCTTCTACCGTAAGCGGACCTGTCGTATGATTATTAGGAGATAAACAATTGTGCTTAAATCTAAATATGTACGCCACTGTTCGCTTTAAGCGTATTAAACTTGAAAATCTACTGAAAGGAAATTTTTCTAAGTCTGTAACCACAAAAGCAGTGATTTTGTTACGAAGTTCAGGTAAATCTGCCGGTTGTATATCAAATTTGGAGTCTGGCCATTCAGACTGTTCATATTGAAGAAATTTTGAACCTTCCCACCAAATTGTCAAATCTGCAATCTGACTAGGCATGACACCGCGTGACAATAAATCGGCAGGATTAATTTTTGTAGGAATATGCCGCACCGAATGTGTTTTAGTAAGATCCTGTATCTCAGCTACGCGATTTGCGACAAAAATGTTTAAAAGGTTAGGCGTTGTTTTTAACCACCCTAAAACTATTGTCGAATCCGTCCAGAATGTACACGAATATGTATTTAATTTTAAAGAACTGAAGACCTTGTTTGCCAATTTGGCAACCACTAGTGCACCACAAAGTTCTAAACGCGGCATTGTTTGAATTTTTAGAGGTGCCACTTTTGATTTTGCACATAAAAGTTGACAAAAAATATTACCATGTATGTCTTTCGATTGAACGTAAATACATCCACCATACGCGGACTGAGAAGCATCTGCGAAGCAGTGAAAATGAATTGAAATTGAATTTTGACAAATTATTTTTCGCGGTATTTTTAAATTGTTTAACACCGGTAATTCTGATCTAAATTGCGACCAAGTTTTCTGTAAATCGCTAGGAAGTGGATCATCCCAGGATATTTTTGTCATCCAAAGCCTTTGTAACAAAATTTTGATATTTATTATACATGGAGATAATAACCCTAGAGGATCAAAAATGGCTGCAATATTAGATAAGATAGTACGCTTTGTTATTTTTTGTTGACCCGTATCAATATTAATTTTGTACATCAATTTATCTGTTGAACTTGACCATACTAAACCTAGTGTTTTTTCTTCTGTGCCAAACTGCACTGCATGTATATTTGCATCTTTGTGTAAATTTTCGATTATGCTTTGTTCATTAGATCGCCATTTGCTAAGCTCAAAACACCCTTGTTTTAAAATTTCTGAAATTTCAGAACAAATCTTAACTGCCTGTTGAATTGTTTCTGCGCCCGTTAGCAGGTCGTCTACATAAAAGTCTGTTTCAATAATATTTGCGACTACTGGGTCACTGACGCGATTTTCAATTCCTAAGTGTTTGAGACTCCTTATAGCCAAAAAAGACCCTGCTGTCGTCCCATATGTAACAGTGTTTAATTCAAAAATTTGCAATTCATCTTGTGGGTTTTCGCGCCATAAAATTCTTTGTAAAACTCTATCTGATTGATGAACTAAAACTTGCCTGTACATTTTTTTGACATCGGCTGAAATTACAAATTGATGTTTTCGGAAACGTAAAATGATTGATATCCTCTTGGATTGTAGGACCTGATAACTGTAAATCGTTTAAAGAGTACCCTGAACTTGTAGCCATAGAGGCATTAAAAACAACCCGTAATTTTGTGCTACTACTTTCTTCCTTAAAGACGCCATGATGCGGCATGTAATACGAAACACTTGAGTTTTCATCCGATTTATGAGTGACATTTGACATATGTCCTAACAACTCATATTCTTTTAAGAAATCTGTATATAAACCACGCAATCTTATATTATTTAATAACCTGCGCTCCAGCTGAGAAAATTGTTTTATCGCATTTTGTTTTGAATCGCCTAAAATGCTAACGTCATATTTTAACGGCAATTTAACTATAAACCGCCCGTCGGCATCGCGCTTTGTGTTTGCAATATAATGATTCTCACATTCGATTTCCTCAGCTGACCAAGCTTTATTTGACATTCCCTCTTCAAGTTCCGAAAACTGTTGTAACTGTTGCTGAATATCTGTAGTCTTGACTAATTTGCAATGAATGTTATGACTTGTATTAACTGAACCAAGTGGCCCGGAAACTATCCACCCAAAAACTGTTCGTTGAAGGACTGGATAACCTACCCCTATGTGCTTTGTTCCCGGAGACATGATTTTCCAAAATAAATCTGCGCCAATTAGCATATCAACTTGCCTCGGTTTATTAAATGACGGATCAGCTAACCTGTAATGAGGTGGAATTTTTGTGGTAGAAATTTTAAATTCTATATTAGGCAAATAACCTGTAATTTGTGGTATCACGAAACATGTTATGTCTGAACTAAAAGTATTGTCTAATGAATTTATTTTAGTTGTTATTTTCCCCCGTATATTCGAGATATGGTTTGTTAATCCTGTTACTGTAACATTTACCTGATTCACATTTAAGTGTAGTTCGTTACATAACTGATCTGTTATAAAGCTTGATTGCGCCCCAGAATCTAATAAAGCCCGAGCAACTTTTGGATTACCCTGTATATCAAAGACATTTACTAGAACGGTCGCCAACAAAATTTGATCGTTACCAGCGTTGCATGTATGCACACCTACTGATTTATCTGTACTAGCGATATTTGTAGAGTTGCCCGCATTATTCGCTTATTTGCGAACATTATTTGTACCTGACGATTTTGTTGTCTCATGTGAATCTACAATTTCTGTTTTTTGTACGTTAACATTTTTATCTCTGTGTAAAAGAGAATTGTGTTTACCTTTACAATGTTTACAACAACCAAATTTACAAACTTTGCCATAATGACCAGGATTTAAACAATTTGTACAAAGCCCTAAGTCTCTTACCTTTTGTATTCTGTCATCTATCGACATGCCTAAAAACTCTTGACAATTATAAAATGAATGATTACCTTTGCAAATTTTGCATTCAGATTTTGCGACAAAAAATCCCTTATATGATCCTTGATATTTATTTTTTGAATCGAAACCCTTTTTTGTTACATTCTTTTGCTCCCATGTTTCTAATAAATCTGCCCTATTTCTCAGAAACTCTTTGAAATTTGCTAATGTTGGCTTTTTGTTAGGTACATTTTTGTCAAACTTATACTCATCCCATTCTTTTGAAGTCGAACTGTCTAATTTTTCGGAAATAATAAATATGATCATCGTATCCCATTTATCAACCGGTTCCTGTAACCGCTCTAATGCTTTTAAATGTTTTGAAATTTTATCAATTAGATCACGAATTTTTGTTGATGATTCGCGTGTAATTGGTTCCATGTGTAATATTGCCTTTAAATGATTATTAGTCAATGTTCGTGTATTATTGTACCTATTATAAACCGTATTCCATGCTAATAAATAATTTTCAGATGAGAATTCTAATTCATGAAGAACCCGAGCTGCACTCCCCTGTAGAGCTGCTCTTAGATAGTGATATTTCTGTATATCACTTATCTCATTGTTTGTATGTATTAATGATAAGTAAGTATCTCTGAACTCAAACCAACTCTCATAATTTCCGTCAAATGAAGGCAACTTGATTGTAGGCAGTTTAACACTCTGTAGAGAGTTAGTAACGCCCTGAACTAAATTATTTGAACTTGAATCCGACTGTTCTTTGCGAAACGCTAAATGGTTTTCTGAAATCGCGATAGCCTCGTAAAATGTTTTCTCAAATAAAAATCTTTGTTCTACTTGCTGTTCCAAATGTTCATTATCAACTAAACCCTCTATTCCTGTCTGCACCTCATTTAATTCGTCTATTAAACCTTTTATGCGTGAAAGCCTTTGTTCGAGTTCGATTAGTTCAACTTCTGAACATGTATCACCCTGTATACCATTCAAATATTTTGTATAACAAGTCAATCTAGCTTTAAGACTACCTCTTTTTTTGGTTAAAACTGAAAACTCTTCGTCTACATTCATTTTACTACGTCGAAATGATAATAATTGTCAATATTATGAAATGTAATCAAATATTTATGTGTTTTAATCGTGTTTAACTGATATTATTCAATAAATCAATGCCAAAAAATGTTATTAGTACAAACTGAGTACAAACAAAGACTAAACAAATGTGAAAATATGGAACGGACTCACTTTGATGAAGCCGCTGCGCTGTGCGATGTGTGATCTCTCTGTTGTCTGCGATATGGCGAAACACCTGCGCGCTAGCCCTTGTTGCTTGCCGCCTTGACCTATGGCTGCCACTGTGACGTGTTTGTAATGTTCCTGTTCCTACAGGAATTGCTGCCTGCTTTTTTATGTTGGTTGATAATATGCTGCACAAACTTGAACTGCTTGATATTCTGATGACTGTTTACTTGAATTTTACTAATCTTAGCGTCGCTGATGAATATCCTATGCTCGAATGAACCAATGTTATGGTGAAGATACTCATATGTTCTGTTAGTTAAGATTAGTAATTAATATGACTATGTACTCGTGGACTGTATGAAATGATAACTACACTTGAAATAAAACTGTATGATTTTACTGAATACTGATGTATGTTACAAAATGTAAAATGAACAATTATTGACCGGCAATCGATCGTGCTGATTACATGCTAAAACTCCACTCTACTAACGTTCTTGCGCTGACGCTCTACTCATATGGCCCTTCCGCGCTGGTGCCATCTCTCGTTTCTTAGATTACTAACAGAGTGCGTTCAGCGGGCTCACATGTTTGTCTAATCTTCAAATAAAAACTGTTATTGCAGCCATAAACAGTATATCTTACTCCCGATATTTTTATCAACCTATTGATTAAATATTATTCATCTATTAAATAAATTCAAATTGTAAAGTATTACCTACCTTCCGATAAATATAAAAATATTTAAAATGTCTCTGCTTCTAGTTCACTAATTTTCAATAATTCGTAAATTTCCACTTCGAAATACAATTAACTATTTATTACACGTTTATAAAAGGGATTCAAAAAAAAAAATCAAAAACACTAAACAGTTCACAAACAAATTACAAGTAACCAAAATTGACAAAAATATACATTACAGCAAATGTAACATTCCTCTGAAGTATCTTCGTGACGTAACGCGCGCGAACTAGCGAATGTTGAAACATAGCAATGGAGCAGCATGTCTAGTTTATTGTTTTTGGTCGCCGGCAATATACCACTGGCACAGTCTATATTTCTTCTAGTTGTGTGTTCTGTCCATTCTGTGAATACAGTTCTCATGCCTGATCGCGTGATGGCGCTGCATGCGCCAGTTGTCTATCGCTTGGTAAGTGGATTGCATTTCAATGCGACATGTTATTGCGGAACGTTCGGACCTAACCTAACTTAAAAGGATTTTAAACATTAGAAGTCAAAAATGTGTGAATCAAAAAATATACTGCTGTACATGGAGTATAATGGTAAAATAATTAGTATGTTTGTAACGGAACGAGAATGTACACAAGCTAATTCAGGTACGCTTATTGAGTTTTGTATTTGTAGTTTTGTAAGTTTGGGGTACCCATCTTTGCATTTTGAAATAATAATTTTGCATTGTAGGTTCATCTTTTGCTTCACACCTTACAGAAAGAGGTATAGTTTCAATGCCAGATATATTTGAAGAAAATTGATTCAAAGTATTAATTAATGAGGTTCAGGATTATCAGGATATGCAAAATGAAACAAATGAGGGGTTCGGGGTTGTGCAGAACAATTTTTCAGTCAGTATTGATGCCTTCTTGTTTGAAGTAAAAGTAGTGAAACATTTATTATATCACTATATGATAAGAAGATTTTAAACAGGCAAAAAAATGTGAACAAGTGTAGAAACTGATTGTACAAGAGATGGCAGCACACATTAGAAAAAGTAAGTAGAAAATATCAATAAGTAATTCTTATAGTTATGTTATTATACTTATGTATTAATATTATGTTTTGTAGCGGGAAGTATATAAATTGGAAAATAAACGGACAAATTTAATTAGACCACTTTTGTTGGTAATCAACCTAATAATTCATCTTCAAGTGTAGGTGTTAATTGTGATGTATTACCTACTTAAGATAGTGCAACATTATCTGAACTCGGTGAAAACAGTGATATCGTAAATGCTGCTATGGATATGTTTGTTGAAAGCAGGCTGAAAATAGGATAAACAACGCAATTGTTGGACATTTAAGGTTTGTTTTTGCATTATATGTATATCTGTAATTTTTTTGTATTTTCGTAAATGAACGCGGCAGTCACATAAAAATGTTGGTTAGTTTAATGGTTGTTACCTCAGTTAAGTATACATTAACCCTTTCATGACTCTTTGTTTTTGAAACAAAAATTCTAAAATTTAAGATATCTTTAAAATTATTTTTTCTAAGATTTTTAAAACAAATTAGAAGTCCATAAGGGCACTATTTTTTTGAAAAATGAATGTTCATTGTAACGAACATGGTGACTTAGCGGAGTTAAAAGTAATACATTATTGAGGATTTGAAAAATTTATTTTTCTGCTAAATTTTACAAAAATAGTTTAATATAAACATATTATAATAATTATTATAAAGATAAAACTAAAATAGGATCGTGGCACTACTTATGGCCACTTTAACCCTTTCATGACGGCCGCATTTTCACTTGTTTTGCTGTGTGGATGGCAGTTTTTTGCATGCCGGATGGACGGGTGCCATATATATCGGCCACCTAGTATTTAGCACAAAATAAAATGATTTTTTGATGAAAATGAAATAGAACTTTATTGAAGTCAACGAAGATTAACAGATATTGCATATCGATGCCCAAAAATAACAACTCAAACTAATATTGCATCAAAACTAAGTACTAATTGATTGAAAATACTCAAAATATCACTTTAGTGTGAAATTCTTGGAAACATGGAAACACGCATAAGCCTACGTTACATTCTTTGCACATGTATCTGGAAGTGCTTCTCTTCTTTTGTCGTAGTTTTGTCTGGGAACAGACAGTGCACCTTATTGAAGCATTTTTGGACTTCTCAGTTGCAGGTACAAAGGATGGAAAGTGCCTTTCAGTCAATCTTGAAGTTGTTGCAGCAGACATAGGTGTGGGTTTATTCACTTGTCCGTATCTGAAATAGATATAATACCATTATCAAATTATGTACAATAGGTATAAAAAACACAAACCTTTCCAAAGTTGACGTATAAGGTTCATTTGAAACTTCGCAAGTGGATATTTCATAGGATGTTTTGTAGAGAACATACCATGGGCATTCAGTATACAGATATCCAGGGTGTGCACAAACAATTTCTTATACCATTTCATAAATTTACGCAGGCTGTCAATGCTACTCATCATCATGTTCGATCGATCCACGGCACCCATTTTCTCATTGTAATCAACTACACACAATGGTTTCTTGACATTCTCGTTTGTTGCACGGTCGATCTTGTCCAAAGTTACAATTTTGTTTTCGTGCATAGTGGTGATCATCGTGACATCCCTTCTATCTTTCCATTTCGTCACTAAACAAATATCTGAGCTTCTCGAAGCAGTTTTACCTTTTTTGAGTTTTCCTTCAAGTTTGGGCATATGGAGCCTATTAGACCTAACGGTCCCGCACGAATTGGTCGTTCTTTCAAATAAATAGTGTGACAGTATTGGACTACTATAAAAGTTATCAGTGTATAGCGAATGCCCTTTGTTAAGATACGGCTCCATAAGCATAGCCACAATATTCTCCGAGGCTCCCAGGCCAGTTATATTTTCTTGTTCAACGTATGTGTCTTTGCCAATATACACAATGAAATCCAACACAATACCACCCTCACAATCACATAGAACATACAGCTTTATGCCGAAACGATGACGTTTGGTCTTTATGTACTGTTTGAAGCTGAGTCTACCCTTGAACAGTAATCATGCTCTCATCAATCACCAAATTTTGAAATGGATAGAACTCTGATTTGAATCTTCGCTTGATTTCTTCTAGTACATACTGGACCTTGTGCAGACGGTTATTAGCTTCTGCGTCTTCATTATTTGCAAAATGAAGATTTCTGAGGATTTGTAAATATCTGTCTCTTCCCATGTACTTACTGAAAGCTGGGGTGTATAGTAATGGATCTACTGACCAATTTTCTTTTATTTCCAATTTTTTATTTCTGGACAGTAGCATAGTCAATGCAATGAAAGTAAAAAATTCTTCGTCTAATAATTGTTTCCACTTCTCATTTTGTTGTATTGTATATCGGTTACTTTCTACTACTATATACCGAACAATATCTTCAGTGAAAAGATCTAAGAAAAATTCAATCTCCAGTGAATTTTCAGTCAGATGTTTGTTCGTCACTCCACTATTACTGTTATCAAATGCATGTACTTTTGGCACAAAGTCGTGTTTTGTCCATGTAATAGTTAGATCTCTATAGTCTGTTACGTGGGCGTCAAGATTATCGTCGTTAATGTCAACATCTAGCACATCTCTGTCTTCGAAGCTTATTTCATTTACCTCACTTTCGCCACTTTCCTAATGGCTCCTGTCATTTTCACTTGGTAGATATTCGCTTCCGCTATCAATAAACGACTCCTCATCACTATCAGAGGCGAATATATCATTGTTTTCAAGCAAACCATTGATATGGCGAACCTCACGTTCATCCAATCCGCAGTAACTATTGTTAAAATCACTCTCCACCCTAACACGCTTTTTTGAAGGCCCTGGCTGTTCCTTTGCCGACATTTTAAACGATACTAACCATTAGTTACGCTGGCTCACAATATACTAAGCAATTAGTATACTGGCTGGCTACCCACTGACCGTGCCACGTCGACGACTGTCATGTATTTCCGCCGCCGGCAGATATATCAGTCGTTCGTCGGTATGGCACGGATATATGCGACCGATAGCTCGGTCAGTCGTCTGTACGGCAAATTGATTTTTTAAATTTGTCTGAAATATATGACATTAGTCCTTAGAGCATGAATAACTCGATGTCACATATATCGGTCAGCCGACTGTGTGCCAAATTTGTATGTGGCAAATATATCGGTCATCCGTACTGAAAGGGTTAAGACAAAAATGCTTTTATGGGGTCGGTTTTTCAATAATATTGTTCCAGAAAAAAAAAAAAAAAAACAAAAGTACTATTTGACAAGTTGAAGTATGCAATTTTTAACAATATATACATCTGTTGTATTAAAAACATTTAGATATATTTTTTTTATTTTTTTTTAAATGCTACAAATTCTTTACTTTTGGCCATCAGTCCGACACTAATTCTTTACTTATGGCCACCAATTTTTAAGTTGCATGCAAATTTGTTTTTTAATTTATATGTAGGTAGGTACCTACGAAAGCTCTAATATTGGTAGGATATAAAAAAAACAAAACTTTGAAAAAAAATTTAATCTTGATTAAGAAGCTTCGTGATTATGTAATTTAACAATTAAAATTTATTACTTTTCATAGACATTAACACTCCCTGAAAATTTTGTAACAATTTTTCTACCTTCTTCTACTAGAGAATGCTTGGGTAACAGTCCTAAAATATCAGATCTGGGAACAGTGGAAATGTCATTTTCAATGTACTCAAACATAGTTTTTTCCCTATTTATGCTTTTCAAACACTGGATTTCTATTTCATTCGCCACAGCTTGAGGTACAGTTGCAACATATTTATACACAGTCGATCTTCTTTTGCCATGGGCAATAAATTTAACCAGTATAAAGTCGCCCGGTTTCAATGTTTTTCCTAACGGCATAATTGTTGCTTCTTCTATATCTGAGGAACTGCCACTGCTGTCAGATGATAAAGCCATTTCATTTTCTGACGAACTTGATGATAACTTTTTTTCTTTTATTTTTCCCGTCTTTTTCTGGAAAGTCTTATATAGTGTTTTTTGTTTTCTTTGACGCTTCTCGAGACGTTGTTGTTGTCTTTCTCTCTTCATTTATTCGTTTTTCGTTTTCTTTCTGCTCGTAGTAAGCTACCCATGTATCGGAGGTAACTACGCTGGATGTATATTCCTTTCTTCTTTTCATGTGTTTTGTACTTTTTATTGGCTCTGGCCAAGGTAGTAGGTTTTGAAATGCTGGTGCTACATTCCTAGGTATAAATAAAATATTTCGTTTGACAGATTCTATTTTAGACGTTGTTGTCATGGGAGTTGATAAAGATGGGCTTTGAACAAGTTCAGGTGAATGAACATCTTTAGATGTAGAAGGTACTGGAGATCCTTGAGAAGACGGGCCTTGAATAGGTTCGGGTGAATGAACATCTTTAGATGTGGAAGGTAGGGGAAGGTGTTGTACCTCTGGACAAATTTTATATATTTTTAGATAATATGTTTAAATTTATTATTAGAAAATCTACTTATAAACCATTCAAAACTATCACATTTTTTGCATTAATTTTAAGGGTAATAAAATTCAAATTAGTTCGGGGGTTTATAAAATAACATGTTTTTGAAAGTGCTTCCAAGTGTCCATAGGTATAACTATGCGTTGTACCTTCGGACAGCATGCTTGTACCTTTGGACAAACTTTACAGTCAAACTTGAACGCAAAATATAAACTATGAAAATCGTAAATAGACAGGATTTATTATTAAAACCAAGTTTAAAAAAACTCATTTATTTATAATTTGTTTTCACTTAACCTGCACAAGTGCAAACGTTACATATATAAAAACATTGAACTGCAAAAAAAAGTAATAGTTCTTATTTTTGTTAACCTAAATTATAGGTTTCGAAATATACATTAAAGCTTATTAAAGATATTTGTCTTTCAGATCCCCCTTCACACTCTGGCATAGGCAATTTTCTTATTATGTCCGATGCTGGAATGTCGTAAATTTCTGTTTCAGATTTGACAAATTTTTTAGGCTGTGAAGCTTTTTTATAATCCATTATCTTATAATAGTCATCAGGCAATATTTCTAATACTTCAGCAATAAAATGTCGCACATTTTTTTTTTCCTTGAAGTTTAACCAAAATATAAGTCAGTTTCAGGCTCAATCTCAGGTCTATCTTCTTTTTCACTATAGCTCTCGCTGTCACTTTCTGAAGTGGGTAGCGATTCCTCTTCATCTGTTGAGCTGTCCGCTAATATTTTTTCTTAACTTTTTTTACATTTTTTTTATTTTTCTGTTTTTGCAGTTTTGCTTCTTTGATCATGATTTTTTCTGGTGTCCATGTTAAAATACGTGTTTTTCCCTTCTTCGGCCCCCTGTTGTTTTTCTCGGTCCTGCCTTCAGGAAGGTCCTTATATCTTCTGGTGAAATGAAAGTTTTATTACAGCTTGGACCAGGTTGTGGGAACCAGTGGTGTCTCTGTTAGTGAATCTTTCTTCTTGATTTTCTGGATTACTCGGTCCTGGCCGATCCGTTACGTAAGACAGAAGGAATTCATCTTCACCGAATATATCTTTATTATATGAACAAATTCCTGTCACCGCAAACCCATTAATTATATTATGAGGCACATACGCCTTTGGATAAGCTTTTCCAACTATTTCTGAAATCTGATAAATAGTTAGCGGTTTTTCTGGATTTTGCAAAAGCCACTCGTTTACAGCTTGATTATAATAGGTTTTGTAGGGACCAAATACTGTACGATCTAATGGTTGTAATTTATATGACGTGTGTGGTGGAAACGTCAATAATTCCACGCCATTATTTTTAGCCAAGTCTATAAGTGGCACACTAATATGGCTCTCGTGATTGTCAAAAATCACCAAAACAGGCTTTTCTTTAGAAGGCTTTACCTTTTCTATAAAATGTTTCATATAATCCAAGAAAATGGCTTCGTTTGACCATCCAGATAGGTTAGCTGCTCCGACTGTCCCAGGGGGGGCCCCATTAAGCATGAAATCTTTAAAATGGACTCGAGGAAATATGAGCATAGGTGGCACTTGATTCCCAACAGCATTGATGGCAGATATCGTCGTAACATTAAATCCCCTTTCGCCCGATGTCATACTGCCTAACCGTTTGATTCCTTTTGGCGCTAAAATTTTTGGTGGCCTGTGAACATTTGTATTACCTAAAAAAGGAAGAAAATTTCAGTACAAATAATCAGTGGCGTATTTTGGTCGATTTTACCAGTTTCATCAATGTTGTATATTTCAGTAGGTCCAAATTTGAATTTTTCTAAGACAGTCTGGAACTTTTTTAATATTTTTATTTGCGTAGGAATAAGCCAAAAACAAGACTTCCTTTTTCGTAAGGCCGTATTGCATCTTAGCTGCTTTTTTTAAATATATTTCTAGTTCCATTTCCTCTTCTTTGGAAAATACTTGTTTTACGGCATTTGACGCCGTATATGAAAAATCCGTTTTTCCTGACTCTTTATGTTTGTTGACATACAGAGACAACGTCGATTTAGTTACATTATACAACTCAGCTGCGCGTCTGATCTTTATATTGTCCTTAAGTACGGCATTTACTGCCATTTTTAATCTTTGAGGATCAATTGGTGCCCGTTTCTTGCCTACTTTACTGCGAGGCATCGTTCTAAAACAAATATTCCCATCATAATATTTAAAACAATTTTAAAATCAGAGTACGTGTACCTCTGGACATGTCCAAAGGTACATTCAATTTGTTGTCCAAAGGTACAACACAGCCACGTTTTTTACAAATTTGTTTGTCTTTTTACAAATCAAAAGATTTAAATTTCCATTTTGTACACATGTAAAAACAACTCGATAAGTACTTACCCTGTGTATAAAAAAGCACTTGAAAATTCACCAAGACAAAAATAATTCAAAAAATTCCAGAGCACCAGAATTTACTTAGCACGCAGTCAAACATAAAATGCGAGTATTAACAGGCGTTTTTACTTCATAATCCATTATGGCGCCGTATATCGGGCTTAATTGAAGCTTTCTTTACTACTTATTGGTCGTTTTAACACTAGGCTGACTAGATGGCGCTAAATATACTGTGTCCAGAGGTACATGCGTCCAAAGGTACAACACCTTCCCCTAATATGCCTTAAACGGTGCGTATACAGACACATCCAAGGGTTGCAGCCGATGGCTACAATGAGGTGGCAACGTTAGCAAATGCACACCGCTTGCTTTTGCTAAATTAATAGCTTCAATATTCACGTGACTTTTGTGGTTGTCTAATAGTAACAAACACGGATTTTCTTTTGCAGCCCCAGAATATTTTATGAAATGATTCATTACAAGAATTAAATTTTCTTTGGTCATCCACCCACTAGGATATGCCAAACCTAAAGTATTATCAGGGGCATTCATAATCATATAATCTTTGAACTTCTTTAACGGAAATATTATAGCAGGGGGCAAAGTGTTACTTGCAGCATTAATAAAGCAGCCCTTGTTTATGCCCTGTAGCTAGTACCAGTGGAGGCTTATGAACCGTAGAGCAACCAGTTTCATCAAGATTGAAATTTTTTTGAGACATGAATTCGTATTTTTCCATTATGTATGTCAGGTTTTCGAAAAATTGGCCAACATTGTGTTTATTGAAGCTGGTTGATCTTCCTAAACTGGTGGCTTCCGGTTGCCTCAAATACAATGATTTATTCCTTTCCATAAATCCCAACAACCAATCCCATCCTGCTGATTTGTGTTCATTCCACTCTTGTGGATACTTTATTCCTAATAGTTTAGCGAACTCGTATGCCAACTTCTTTGTTTGCTTAGTATCTAAGCCATAGTGCATTTTACTACATATTTGAAGATATTCACACAGTTCTTTTTCCCGTTCTTCATTAAAAACTTTATGAGATGCAGGATTGGCTTCGTATTCATAATTATTTTGCTGTCCCTCAGGAAGACTTCTAGCATTTTGCACATGCCACTGTAGTGACGAAAAACTAATCCCCAAGTCATTAGCTACTCGCCTAATTTTCAGTCCATTTTCAAGAACGCAGTTGACTGCATATTTAATTTCTTTAGTTTTTTGTACTCTGTTAGTTTTTTTAGTATATTTTCGTGGCATCATAATCTGGAACACCAGAGAACAACAATAAACTACAATACACACTTAAGTTTATCTTTTCTTGATTTTATTGGGTATTTTGCAACACTTAAAACAATTAAAAATTGGATAAATAAACCCTTGTGCCAACAGAATAATTTTTTGAAACATCACAACCAAAGTACGCGATAGTAATGTAATTTTTTGTTATTTTTCACTTATCTACTTTTTCAGTGTTTGATTTTTTGGGTTAGGCAAACTTAATTTAAAAGACAACCCTTCACTGACTTTTTTGGCGCATGAGTTTTTATTTAATTATTTTTTTTTTAATTTTTTCAGGTGTGGCAAATACCCAATAAAACAAAAAAAAAACTAAAACTATGCCACAAATAAATAACCTTCACCTTAGACAATATATTTAGCCCTAGATATGCATGACTCAATTCTCTCACTTACTACGGGAGGTTTGGGTGACTCAAATATCCCGCACTTTTCTGACCCATTCCTCCCTTTGGTACCAAAACACAAACATTTGCTTAACTACATTACTTGTAATAAAGATAGGTTATGTTTACCACCAGCTATGTTAAGCCTAATAAACATTCTTTTTAACGTAAGAACTCTTTTGGAGATATTTTAAATCAGACACAAAAAAACTACCAAAACACAAGTTAATAAAAAAATTACTTACCTGACCAAGATAACAATTTCCTTTGATAAATATTTGCTGTTTGCAGTTAACTCCGCGGTAATAATGGAAATAAGTTTTGATAGTACATGGGATCTTAGTGAAGTAAAGTACGCATGCGTGAATCGTTTTAGGAAAGTAATTTTGGCATTGACCCAAACCTTCCGACTCTCCCCTACACTTATAAAAATTTGTAAGGTAATGAATGATTCTTGTACACATAATTGAGTTCTAGTGGACATTGCGTTTTTTGTAGCTATAACTCTTGGCAAACATTTTTTTATCACACTGCTTTTTTCTTCTGTGTCTTTGTTTGTTTCTCTCTCACTTCTATATTTTTAGTGTCAGTTCTAACATAATTTAGAATAATCCTCAGGTATCAGTTTTTCTTTACAAAGGCTTGTCATAATTTAATGTGCTCTATTTTTGAACCTATATTATCTGTAATTTCTTACCAAATTTCTTTAAACAGTGATATTTTTATGTACGATACTTTTTCATCTAAAATATTGTGCAGTTTGTTCTCAGTTGATTGGCAATTTCCTTGTGTATTTCATCGATATTCATCTAAATCACTAAATATGGGTTTCCTGTCTTCTTTGCCATCCGTATTATACTAACAATTTTGAAGCGTACATAAGCCCTCGTTTTGGATATGTCCAATTATAAGGTATTTATGAGTAATAGGGGGTACATAATAATTTTGTACAGATTCGCACACAGCTTTCTGTACTGCCACTATGATGGCAATAAAATACAATATATCTTAATGGACTGTATATTGATACAAAATGAAATATCAGACATTCAATACCTATGAAGATTTACATGTTTATTTAAAAACCATAAAATATTATTGAAATTATTATTGTTGTTAAAATTAAAATACAGTAGAATTGAACAAATATAAAAATGGACAATACAGAGCATATAGGTTGATTATTATAGTGAAAATTAAATAAATTAAACATTTTAGAAAATAAAATATAGTTAAAATTTATCTAATATTGTGATATGATCTCACATTTATGAAGAGTACATAAACAAAAACAGATTTAAACCCAGAGCAAAGTATATAGAAAGAACAAGTAAAGATCATATATTAATTTACTAAATATATCGACAGGAGTCAAGCAAAAATAATAAAAGTATTAACAATTTAAGTAAATAAATTTTATAAAATGTTCAGAAATGTCAAATAAATTTCATAGTCATGAACAAATGTCAAGCATAAAGTTGGCTTCACAAGAGATATCACAATGTACACAAAAAAGTAGTTTTTTTTTATATATTTAAGAATATTTTAATATTTAGTTATAAGTAAAATTGTAAATACATATGAAAAATTGTAGTAGGTTAAGCAGTGCAGTGAAAAACATAAAAACAGTGCATCGAAAAACTCATTAAAATCATATGTATGAACCATAATATTTATGTAAGTTTTAAAACAAGATATCAAATTGATAGAAAAATAAAGGAAAAACAAGTTTTTGTTGATTAGATATGATGAAAAGAAAGAACGTGCAGCGTCGGTTTATAGGGAGGTTCCCGAAAATTAAGAAAATTAAGAAGAAAAAGTTAAAGTAAAAGTTAAAAATTAATACTAACGTTATAAGAAAATTGTTGATCAGCATTAGAAACAGAGATCCAGGTCCAATCTAGGAATTTGGCAGGACCATAAAGTGGGTAAAGCATTCACCAACACCTGCAGCCCACACCTGCACAAGTTATGAGGGATTTCTAGAAGATTTCCAGTAGAAGTCCTATAAAAATCAACATTAATAAAGGTATTTTATGTGCACAAAATTTAATAAAAGAAAATAAACGCTAGCTAGCCATTAAACTCAACAAAAAGACAGTAACTCGCTCAAAAATTTAGTAAAACAATAAAGTTACTTACCCATATAGTTAATGATATTCACGTTTCCATTTACTATATAAAAATTTGTTATTTTATGGACCATCTGTCAGTATAAGAATCATTTTACAATATAGTATATCACCAGCAATGAACATCAGTCAGAATGCCAAAGAATAAAATTTTTAAGAAACTTTGTACTAGAATTTTAAGTTCTAAATATAGGCAACTGCATTAAAAAAATATCTGTTACCTATAAATTAAATGTACATAAAAGTTAAAATATTCTTGAATAAGTATTAGACAACAATCTATTATGAAATAAACATTGTCAATTGTGGAATGATATTTATTTGATAAAATAAGGTACAGTGTGTTGTAATAAGATTTGACTTGACGAGCGAACCGACTATCAGAATCTATGTTCTACAAGCAGCCAGGGTAGTTGAATAAGCTAAAAAAAATAATATACAGGTTTGTAGGCCAATAAATACAATTTTTTTAATGAGACACAAACACTAAACATAAAAAAAAAACACAAATTAAATATATTAATTGGCGCCCAACAAATTAAATATATCACTATAATATATATTAATAATAAACACAACGTGTATACTTTAAACGATCATTGATGATCAATACAATAACTTATCGAATAATTTACATAAACTTCTGGAGACATGCTACGCTTGCAACGTCTTATACATATCTGCCTGCCACTTCACCGCGCAGGGTGCCGGGTGGTACCGAGTACGGGTTCCAACAAAAACTAGCCAACATGCCAGGACCGGCTTAAGCTCTATCAAATTTTGAATGACAAATAGATACATTACAGCTAGGTACCGGTTTTTATATTGGCCACAGTAATTATCTGTAAAAAAATTAACACACAATTGTTTATTCTGTTAGCTTCAAATGTAACAGTACCCATTTTTTCCAACGCCAAAAATTGTAAAATTGAAATACCTTAATTTTTTCTTGTAAAAAAAAAAGTAGAAGCACACACTGCCACACTGATACTAAAGACCAATTTTTGTTTTGGCTTTCACAGTTGCCTGATATAGCAATTAGCTATGTACCTTTTATATTGTTGTGAAAAATGCTTCAGCAAACAACTTCCCATCTCATCCGCCCCTCTTCCAGCTGTAGACTTATCTTACATGTAGAATCCTTAGCAAGGATACAAGCTATTGATGCTAAGATTGTATCAAAACATCTTTTTTTTTGGTGGTCCAGTAGAAAGTTTGGGCGTTGGTAAAGCCTGCTGAAGGTCGAATGTAATAACTTATGTACCGAGACTTTGAGTAGCTTTTATATTTGCTATTGTAATTGCATTCTGACTAGTTTTTGCTTTTCTGTGATGAAATTCTTGCTCAAATTTTAATTCTCTTATGATTTTTTTGTCTTCGATAAGTTCAGTGTTCAGTGTCACAAACACTACAGGTGTTTATTGACGATTTAAACTTGGTATTGTATGCTTTCGTGAATATGCGCCTAAATTTGAAGACATTTTTATTTTCTTTTTGGCATTCTTCTTTATATACTTCATAACATTTTTCCACAGGGTAGTCTATCGTCGTGAATAAAGAATTGGGATTGACATTTCTTGAATAGTGAAATGTTGATCACTAGAATATAATGTTTAATATGTTTAATTTTTAAAAATAAAAACAAAACAACAAATTTATTGCATATTGTAGGCAGAAAAGTTTTCATAAAACCATAATTCACCTCTCCTACCTTGTTCAGATGGTTGAATTGCCTTAATTTTGTCACGTAGTGGAACAATATCACAATCCTCATTATTTGGCCCAACAAACTTTTGCCCGCTTGAATGTTTTAAAAATTTTATTTCTGCTTCTTGCGTGTGATGTTCAGTTTTAATAGAATTCCCTGATTTTTTTTTCTATAGTATGGTACCAACATCCATGAACTCTTCTTTCTGTATCGTCATATTCAGATTTTGCTTCACTATTTTCTGATTCTTCCTTATCATTTCTTTGTGGCTCTAAATCTTCGATTTCAGAATCTGTGTTATTGTTGTGGGATTCTTCTATGTCGTCACTTTTTTCTGAATCTGTTTCCATTAAATTGAAATTGTTTCCACTGCTTTAGAGTTAACTGCTGATGTTGACGGTCCAACTTCTAGAGAATTTTCTTTGTCAGGGGTGTCATCAGCTGCAACTGATCTACCAGGAACAACATTTAATCGTTTTCTTTTTATGGTTGCATGCATCTCTTTTAGTGGGATTTCGTTGACTTTGAAGATAATCTACCAAAACGTCCCTAACACTGTTTTGGGTTGGTTCTTGCTCCTTTGGAATTTTACTTAACAGTTTTTCTTTTGACAGTGGAATTAGAGCGTGAAACGATTAATTGAAAAGTTTCTTAGGGTGCAGATATAGCTTAGGTTCGTTTTACTTTTCCAAGTAAGGTTAAGGCACCACGCTTTTGGGCGACATGTTATTTCCTCTTTTGCTGTGATGATGTGGGCGTTAGTTTACGTTAAAACCAATAAAAAAATATATGGATACATTCTTTTATAAAGAAAAATGAGAAAAAAACTCTTTGTTCCGAACTAACCCGTTTACTGTTAACAATAGCGAGTAGAGTGTTGGGACACTATTCCAATTTTCTTTTTATCGGATGTTGAATACCGTTGTATAGTTGTTATTGGTTGTATGCCATAAACTGTACTTCCTATCAGTACACTTTTATTATCAAGCCATTTTAGGATAAGCAAGCCATCACTTGTTTGGTAATCAAAATTTCCCCTATCTTTTTTTCCTTAGATCTTTGTCTCTTTGTAATGGGCATCCACCAATTGCGCGTAGTGTTCCTAGACCTAAAATATTCATGTCATTTTGGAGGTATCGAAAGAGCTGTATACTTGAAAATTAGTTGTCAAAATAAAAGATACTACTTTCTTTTGTTTGTATTGTTTTGCATTTCTATTTGCATATCGATTTGTTTCTCGCGCAATATCGAGAAGCTCATCATCGAAAAAAAGTGTGAAGATCTCAGAATCCAAAGCTCCTTCTTGCAATATGAAAGCAGCACTCACACCGGAATTGACTCAATCAAAATCAAAAATTTGGGGAGTAAAATCCTGTTTGAATTTCCAAACAAAACTGGACATTGGTGTCGCAACGTTTTGTGTATTCAAGGGTGACGCACTTCCATCGCTGCCTCCATCACTATCGACATCACGTTCTCCAGAAACAGATACATTCTCAGGCTCAGATGACGAATAGTGTTCGCTTTTACTGGGCGTATTCATTATTAAAATCTTCGCCCGATTCGCTGTCAAATATTCTGTCCGCGATATCGTGCAACTCCGCTTGAGTTAGAGGTCTTCTAACTTCCAACTGCTCCTTTGATAAAGGTTTTGGGCTCGCCATAATGTTTACCTTCGCAAAGATAAAAAGATACAACGTAAAACACAAAATTACACTTCACGAGGCAGTGAACTCTTACCTATGGTAGGCACAAACAAGAAGACATCTCAGGTAACGGAAAAAACACAATTCGAATGTAAACAATTGAAACCTAACCTACAATACAACTCGCCAGTCGGTAGCATGTCGGTAGACTGCTATGACGCAAAAATGCACGTGGGTACATGCGTAATACTGCCACCCGAGATTTTCCTAACCGCCGTCCGGAATAGGTTAAATTGAGACTCTTTAATATCTTCAGCTAAATATAACAATGTGTCCGCAACACTATTACTGAGGGTTTGAGCGGCTAGTGAAACCTTCATTTTCTCTAAACCAATGTATGTGTCTTTTTTCAATTTTGTTGCTACCTGCAAACCTTCGGCACTTTGCATTTCAACAAGTTTTATAAAATAATTCCAGTTTACATGCCCCCCATCAATACCAAACAATTTGTTATGAGCTTTAGCATATGACAGATGTCAAATAAAATGAATATTTTCTCTTTTGTAACAAGATGAAAAGAAAAGTGTTTTTAAATTATTTGGGTCCTTAAAATTAGTTCCAAATATTTTACACAGGCTCATGTTGGAAGCAGCACCGTCAAATGTCACTGATATTATTTTTATACCTGACTCTGACAAAAATTCTAAACATTTTTTAAGCAGATTTGCTTTTGCTACCGTTCATTTCATTTGTTAGAAAATAACCCACAGGTATTTTCCAGTGTGCATTTACAGCTACCACCATAAAAACAAGTAGCTGTAGCTTCAGGGATATCATCTCCATATACTTCCGTTCCAACATCCACATATCCAGTAAATCTTCTTCCATTCCATGCTACACGTTGCATTATATGCATCTCGTCAAACACTAAATTGCATAAGATTTCCTTACCACTTTCTTGTATTTTTAATTTAATTGCAATCAATGCTTCCTCAGTGAAACCCGGTGCCCCATCTACACTTTGATAGGGTTTTCGTGTGTGGTAGAGCCATATCAAATGTTTTTCTCACAAAGTTGTAAGCATCAGTAGAATAAAAACTTAGGGTCAATGCAAACGACCTTAGCTGAGGCGAATACTTTCTACCTCATTGTTTTTTCCCAGACCTTCGTAACAGTTCATATATCAATGGAGGTGCTTCTTTTTTATATAAGAAAATATGTAATTATGTTTTACTTACACGAATAAGAGATTCACCAGATTCTGTGATGCTATATTTCTTTTTCACATAGGTCAAAAGCGATGTAAGACTTGAAATTCTGGTCCTTAATCGACCCCTAGCTTGCTGTAGATTCTTAATTTTCTTTTTTTGCAACTGTATTTTCTTTTTGCAAATATTCCAAGTTTTTCTTGCTCACTTTGGACTGTCCATGTCAGAAGTGTGACATTCTCTAAAGTACCGAGGATAAGGTCTTTTCCTAAAAAGTCATAAAAGCAGCAAATCAGATCAAGTTTAAAATCAAAATACAAACACAAACAAATGAGATGATGTAAAATGTTTTTACTCTTTGCAAATTTTGAAATTTATTTACTAGCATATAAACATTTTATAAAATTTTGAAAATGGGGCACCGTAACTAGATATTAAGATTTTTTTTACTTTTTCAAAAATTTATCATATTTTTAAAATATCTAAAGATCTATTTTTTAATCAGTGGTGACATGAAATCTCAATAATGTCCAGAAACTCCGTGCAGAAAATTTAGGAGATGATACTACTCGAAAAAATGTGTCAAATTCATATGACATTCTTTTAGAAAAGTCAGTCATAATTAAATTTAAAAACATTTCTTTGAAGTTACGTAGCTCCATTATACTCCTTTCAAAAAAAAATATATATACAGGGTGAGTCAGTCATAATGTCATTAATTTTAACCACGTATTCGGGAGGCCTAATAAAGGCAGAAAATCGAAAAAAAAAATTTTTACTCGACCTTTAAAAAAATAAACAAATCACTGTATAAAAATCAGTAACACGACGCTCCTGGTGCGCTACAAACTTTCTGAGGACGCACCCATACGACCGGATTAAACATCGTTGCCACATCATGTTTTCATACATAATATCCTCTAACACATCAGCGTGCTATTCAAATTTACCCGCATTTCTTTCCCCCCAAATTTTTAAATCACGCCACGCATTTGGAGGGAGGATGGAGAGAATAGTGAGAATACAAACAGTAAGCAGTAGTTTGTTTATTTCGATCCCGCGTATTCGTCGTAAATGCATAATTTTATAAATTCCGAATATGCGGAAATGGTAGTGTTATATGGAGAATGTTTACGAAATGTGACTGACCCTAATTTTATTAATAAAGTGCTATGGACGGATGAGTGTAGTTAACAGGTTAGTACCATACCACTTAAAAAACAATAAATTTCTAGGCTAGATGTACGTAACTACAAACTGAATAATTAATTGTAATTACGAGTAATACTAAAAATTCTTATTTATTTGTAAAACGCAGTGAAAACGTAATATCAAAATGATTAAACTGTAATAATTTAACATTCGAAAACATTTAGAGTCAGCCGGGGTAAATGTAAACAATTTTAACTATTTTATTTTATTTCTTTATTAAATAAAGAAAAACTTTTTTTTTGTGGTAAAATATTTATTTAAAAATTTTTAGGGCAATACTTGGTGTTAGAACATTCTCTTAAAAATATAGTAATGAACTAATGAGAGGGATTTTTGGCTTAAAATTTTTTTTTTTAAATACTTTGTTTACATTTTTCCCGGCAAACCGGGGTAAATGTAAACAAGTATCTCAGACACCATTAGAACTAACGCGATAATAACCGGGGCAAACGTGAACAATTTCATCTATAAATATTCTGAAATTTTTTCAGCTATTTTAGAGTATGTTTATATTTACCCAAAAAATCTGTTTTCGGGAGAGTCAAATGTTAAAATATAGGTAGGTTAGGACATCAAACAAAACATTATAATTATTGAAAAAATAGAAACCTACTAAACTTATAGTATAAAACAAAACATTGGAAATGTTCATAAAAGTAAAAACATTGTAAGCTTATAAATAAAATAACACAATCATATTTCATCGTTAAGAAACAACTGTGACAACTTTCTTAGGAAAATGATAATAGAATCTTTCTCCTTTACGCATTATTGTGGGAAACGGTAAAACCCCTAATATTTGTTTTTGAGAAACATAGCTTACATCACTGAAATTCACTGCAAAGTTTTGAGAGCTATTGTCAATTGATTTAAAGGACACTACCTCAATATCACCATTATCTGCAATGTTTTCTATTGCACATACATATTTATACATTTTTGTGTTTCTTTTGTCCCCTTGAAACTGCATAAGGACAAAATCTCCGTTTTTAAATTGGCTTGGTGATACCTGAATCAAATATATTAGGTATTCATCATCTTTGTTAAAATCTTCTTCCCAAGGACTCTCGCTGCCATTACTTTTAAATGAAACATCGTCGCTTGAAGTTTCATCGTAGTCAGACTTTTTAGTTGCACGTTTTTTACTTTTCACAAAACTCGATTGCGTTTCTGAGATTTTTCGTTTCTTCTTTTTTTCCAGATTGCCTTCATTTTTGGATTGAGGTTTAGCTTCAGTTTTTATTTGACATTTAGCTTTAGTTTTTGCTAGATCTTTGGATGAGTCGTATATTTTTGGTTTCTTTGGTGGTTTCTTCTGTAGTTTTCGCTCTTGAGCTTCTCTTAACCTATTCAGCACATCTTGAGTAGTCAGGACTTCCCCATATTTGAGTGGTCGAAGTCTTGGTATTACTTTTTTTTCGCAGGAAAATCCTTATCCTTGTCATTTTCCATTATTGCTACTTTGTCCGTTTTTTCAGAGGATTCAAAGAAAAGCTTTTGAAGAGATGTTTCTGAGGGATTTTGTAAATCATTGTTACTAACTGCTGCAGTTAAACTAGGGGTTAAGCTAAGACTGTCCTTGCAGGCAGGCGTGAGCATTTCAGTGACTTGTTTATGTTGGGTGTTTGCTTCGGATATCTGGAACACTTCTACATTACCCGCATTACACGCAGACGTACATGTTTCTGTTGCATGGTGTTTACATTTAGATGTGTCAGTATTGGAAGTTGTGGTAATAGACACACTCGTTTTGGATGCCTGCTGTTGATCATCCATTATATTATGTGCCTCTTGACCATTCTTAGCTTCAATAAATATTTTAGTACTTTTTTCGTTCATCTCTTCTGTTCTTCTATCCAGTTCTTGTAAAGACGACTCCCCTAAAGACTGTCTAGGTTCCACAGCAAGATTTCGTTTTTTCAATAAATAGGTATCTAGATCTGATTTATTAAATTTATCTGTTGGAAACTGTGTGCAATCTACCGGAAATATGCCACAGCTTTTAAATCCTGAAATAATATTTGATTTTTTTAGCGCAACAGACCAGACCTCACCGAGCATTTCTAAAAAATCCGGTATTGACAATCTGCCAGTACCTTTTCCCATTTGTCTTTTTTCGAAATTAATGAGCTTTTTCTCCCAGCATGTCTTAACGGGGCCAAAGACACATTTGTCCAAAGGTTGTAGCAGATCAGTTAGGTAACTTTATAAGTGTTACTTTATTGGCAATTGCCTCTTCTATAAGGCGAACGCTGATATGGCTTACCCAGATTCATCCGCATTATATATGAAACAGGCCATCTCTTCAGACACAAGGTTTAATCTAGTTAAGGTATCACTAAGGTCTTCATAGAACTGATAAATGACATCAGGCTTTCGCGCTTCTACTCTACATTTTTGTAGATGTTCCGGTTTTTTAAGTGATAAGACATTTTTGTGCCTTTTGAGAAACATGTAATACCAGTCTTCACCTGGTCTTTCATCAATAAATGGTGTTTTTAAATTGCTTTTCTTTACATACTCCTCCTTGTCACAAGGGTAACCAGCTCTTGCTCTGGCTAGCAGACATTCTACTATTTTGGTTTCCATCTGTGCAGAAAATACCGTTTGACGACCTCGACCAGTGGATTCTAATGAAGGTTTTCGCTCATTAAGTCTTTGAGATATTACGGCTATTGGTACATTATAAGCGTCTTGAGCTTGACGATATGTCTTGTTTCTATTCTGCACATCGTTTACTGCATTAAGCAAATCTTGTTTGCTGTACCGCGGTCCATTTGTCTTTCGGACGTAATTTCGGGGCATCTGAAAATTACATTACCTACCTAAATCCCCGTTAATTATGTTTACATTTACCCCAAAAGTGTGTTTACTTTTACCCATAATGAAAAATTACCGAGGTAAACGTAAACACAATTATAAATTTTTTTCTTTATGAAAACATTGAATAAAACATGCTCAAACAAATAGAATATTGCTTTTTACACCCCATATTTACTTTAGTTCAAAACTTACCTTACATACAAAAATTTCACAATCAAATTTTAACACTTCTGCAGAAGTGAAAAACGGTATTTTAACTGAGGTTTGCGTGAACCTCATCGAAAGACTGAAATCAACTGAATTGCAAACCATGCATTTTCTCCAGTAACTGTCAAGAGAGCATTCTTAATAAATTGGAGGGAATAAATGATTTAGCTGCAAATTTAAATTATATGTGATAACCGTTTACAATTACCCCTGTTTACATTTACCCCGGCCGACCCTATTTATTATCTACATTTTGTTTTTATAACAAATAAATCAATATTTAAGAAAAATTCATTCATGTATCTAGATTTTAAAAAATAGTTTTACTTCTTGTCGATAAATAACAGTACAAAAACTACGTAACTAGGTTATTGACCTAATAATACGGTAGGTCAAGGTTCACTCTCGATAACTAGATTAGCGGCGTGCCATTTCGGTCTTGAATAGTTTTCTGTCGACAACACAATGGTTTTTTATTATTTAGTATTTAAACACGAAATACTTTGCAGCTTCTCTTAATAATTTACCCATTGGGTATAGGTTTTTTATGTAATGTACGTAAATAGTTTATTAGTTGGAAGGCCGTTAAGTGTTCGAGAGCATGATATTTTAATTCATTAATTTCTTCCTCAACATTATCTTGCTCTGCAGAAGAACTGTTCTCTTGAGTATTGCCTGCTAAAAGGGAAAGATATTGTTGAGTAAGAAGATATTCCCCAAAATTTTGTATAGGACCATCTGGAATGCTGTGTTCTTCAATATTTCCACCAGCTGTAAGAAACCCTTCATTTCTTCCAAGAATATAATTTCGAAGGCGATACGTGAACTCTAATGGATCGGGATAATCGTACAGTCCTCCTTCTGATCTAATTGCTGAAAAAAAATTCTCAAGAACGTCTTGATTCAGTTAATACGTTAAAATGTACTGAATTTGAAATTGTCTGTTCAAATCTTCATACAGTTGTTTCACAGCTTCACTTGTCAGAAGTATTCCTACAAAATATATCCATTAAATAGAATTATTTGAAACTTATTGGAAAGGCAGCATGAATGATTTTTCTCTAACTCTCATTTCATGGATAGTGTTAGACATTTTGTTTAATATTTTCAGTTGTGTATCTAACTGCAAGCCAAATGCTTTTACTCTATCTCGACTATCACTTTCCGGTACTCCTACGTTTAAACTATCAAACCAGTCATTAACCTATAAAACAGTGACAGTTGAATAGAAATATTTGTATGTAATGTAAAAATTGCACATTCTAACCACTCATTGTCACAAAAAAGTCTCAGTGGACCACATCTACTAATAGCTACAGACACTGTGTGGAAAAAAGTTTCGCTGGTAGTTTTACTTTTCGTCGTCGAGCATCTTGAACAGATAAATTTAGCTGGCTTATTTTATAGGTGATAGGTGATGTCAACTGAAAACATTTTTCAATTATTTCTTTGTTTATTTCTTTTTCATTTATTTTAAAGCCATAATCCAAGAAATTATTTCGTATTAGTTTTAATAAATGGGGAACGTCGTGCAGTACAAAAATTTTGAGTTTCCGACACATTAAAAAACCATGGCGTGACAGTCAATTTTGAGATCCCTATCTAATGCTCTGTTGGTACCACCTAAATCACTGACTATAGCAGAAACATAAAAACCAGCATTTTCAACACTAGCAGAATTACCCCACATTGTAACACCATAAGTTAAATGACTGAATTAACAAATAATAAACCGTTCGGATAGCGTCAGGACATAGACATTATCTAATTTGACGTGAACAAAATATTTGAGACGATATTTTGGAATAAAGATAGTCCACCTGACAGGACCAGTTAAGTGTGGAGTCCAATATTACACCGAGCAGTTTGAGACAGAGATTTTGTACTATTTAATTTCAACTTATTGGAACAAAACCAAGTCTCCGCTGGACGTATCCTGTCATTATGCTCGTTTATGGAATCCCTCGTTAAAAGCGTTGTATCATTGTACACTAGAATTCACACTAATAGAAAACGGAAGATCGTTAATATATAACAAAAATAGAATTGGGCGAATCCAGAAATTAGTGGGACCTCTGGTGGTAAAAATGTGAACCTACTAAGCAGGTAATATTGGGATGTTTACCATTATGGAGTTCTGTGGTTATGTTTTAACGTTGCGTGCTTAGTTGATGTGTGTTTACAAGAGAATTGAGGCGTTATTGGCAGTTTTAACAGATTTTTCGAATAATTACTTATGAATATCGTCGACGACACCGCAAAACCAAGTAACTGCAAAAACCAATATTTTCAGGAGGCACTAAAAACTTTATAATTTTAGGTTAATTAATTAGATTGAACAGAAAATGATTACAAACCACTTGAGTGTTATTATTACACTGTCTGTATAGTCATTAATAAATAATTTGCTCGTTTTTGTTTTCATTGTTAGATACTTGGTTTTGACATGTTCTTCTGCGCGAAAATTACTGGTTAGGAGGTTTTTGCATTGTTAAAGCTGCAATATTAAACTACTATGTATTAGATGCATGAATTTAAATAGGTATTTATTTATATCAAAAATATAAAATGAAAATAATTATTCTGAATAAACATAAGTAAATATTAATACAGACTAAATATTATTATATTAATGAGGCAGCGAGTCATAAAATTCGTAAAACACTTTTAAGTGCTTGTAAGTGTTGATACTTCTGTTCTTTTATTTTTATGCGATTTTTGTATAATTGACAAATTTGTCCATTTACAGGTCTTAATCTTTGAGGTAATAAAATCCAATTGTCAGAAAAATGACTTTTAAATGAGATTCCACTATTTTTTTCATATTTGAGACATCTTATATCATTGACATGTAAATCAGTCTTTCTTTGACCAGGCCTAATACTGCTATAATATCGTAGGTTTGAGTAATCCAGAAACCACGTATGATCCAAAAATTTTACGTCGAAAGGTTGCTTTAATCGAGCCTTTTTACACACTTCAATATAATCTGATGGAAGTTTTATATCTTTGTTTTTAAGCCTTCTTTCTATCAAGCTGTGGACACTATCCACTTCCATCTGGGTATGTCCCTTTTCTAAAATTTTTTGAATTACAATTATGCCCGTTTCCTGGGCAAAATGGTATAAAGCATTACTTAAAATTGTATTGCGGTTCTGATAACCGCAACCATCGCTAAAGAGTATAATGGTTTTTGTATGTGGATTTTTTTCCAAAAAATTGGAAAGATGTTTGACGATAATCGTTGCAAAGACATTAGCTTCAAGCCCACCTTCAGCTTCGTGCCATAAGTAACACGAAACTTCTTTGTCCACTAAGTTAAAAGTTGTAAAATTGTGAACGTATAATTTAGTTTTGTAATAAATAGCGGAAGCCTGCAGAACAGGGGCGAGCTTCACGGACTGGAGGTCCATAGTTAAGACTGCAATTTCTTTATTTTCCATTTCCATTGCTATTTTTTTGTCTGTTTCTTTCTCTTGCCTTGCTTCATCTTTTAATGTGGGTTTCATAATCTTCTTGTGATATGTTCTTAGTCTTATAGCCAATGCACACATCACATTGGTCTTTCTTAGGTTTGTGAATAAATATATTTTTGATTTTCATTTGTTTCTTAAAATGAATTAAACTTAGTGCTTTGGCATGATTATCATTACAATAATCTTTATATAACTGGTATACGTCAGTCTTTGTCTGAAACAATGGTTCCAAGTACAGTCTTTGGGTTGATAATCTACAGTAGTGTGATTCTAACTTGGGAAGTTGGTCTAAAAAGGTGTTTAACACTTCTAATGCTCTTTTCAGTTCTACAGGTAATCTTGATTTACTGGGCATAGCTATATCGTAGCTGCTCTTTATCATATTATTTGTTGCTTGATTTATCCAATTTTTTTCCTTTAAATCCAACGTGCTTAAAAACATATTTTTGCATATTCGCAGATTTTCACTGCCTTTTTTTAAATAATATTCAAATGTCAATAGACGACTGGAACTATCTTCTTTGGGACGTCGAGTAGTTGTCGCCTTAACTAATGTTGTAACGTATGCTTTCCGCATATCCCATGACATTTTCCTAAAATTTAAAAATATGTTTTCTATCCTGTGGGTTAAAGGTGTCGCAAAACCTATTTTTTGCTTTCTTGCACAAAACAGATTGACATGTTGGTCTCAGTTTTCTCTCTTCCTTTTCGTCTTCATACGAATATTTTCCGGTAATTTTATTTTTTCTTAAAGTTTTATATTTACTGCCTTTCTCTCTTAACATTTTATTTATTTTTCTTAAATCCTTTTGTTTGCATCTCTGTGTTTCATCCTCGATTTCCATAGATGCTTCTAGTCTCTCTTAACATTTTATTTATTTTTCTTAAATCCTTTTGTTTGCATCTCTGTGTTTCATCCTCGATTTCCATAGATGCTTCTAGTTGATCATTGCTGGCAAAATCTTCCTTTTCCACGGATTCCACTTCTATGTCAGTAGAATCGTTCTTCGTATTAATAACTGTGAGTATAACATCCTGAAAGTTATTATCTTTTACCATGTCGTTAATAGCAGTTTGGCGGGTCTCTTGATTATCAATTTGTTCAAAAATTTGGATAGTATTTTCACTGGCTGTGATGCAATAACTTAAAATAATATAGGTATTTTCTGTCAACATCGATGTATTTTTTTCGTCATACGAGCGATGGCAACTTTCTTCAAGTTCTACGATATCGTTATTTTGAATTTGAGTTGCATCGCTAACATCACATCTAACATCACTAACTTTACTGGCAATAGTTCTGTCTTTCTTATTGACATCAGCATTTTCTATTAAATCAGTTGTATTATTTTCTTGATATGAGGTTAAAACTGTGTCAAATACCAGAAAGTCTTCAAAAAACTCGTCACTTTCTAACATTTCCTGTAACTCGAAGTCCGAAAGTGGTCGATTTTGTGCCATGGCAAAAACAGGTATCTGCAAACACAAAACAATTATTCAGAAAAACAAAAACACGTAACTGCATACTACTTTTTAGATTCATTTTTTGAGCATTTCCGTTTTACATATTACAACAAATTTTTTTGTGTTAAAAGATCAACTGAAGTTAAGAACAAACTTTTTTATGTATTAGTTTAATAAACATAACAAACTTACCGATTAGAAACTGCACACAACAACATTACACGCGTAAATCATATAGCCAACTGTCAGATACTTGTTTTTGCCAATTCAATATTTAGCGTTTTAGATAACTGGTTTTGAATTTTCGGATTTAAAAATATTTATAATTTGTTGCCAGTTGAGAGGGTTTGCACACGTGTCCCTACCATTACAATCGAACGATTACCGTCAAAATCTAATTTTCGAATTTTTGTTAGTTACTTGGTTTTGCGGTGTCGTCGACGATATATTATTTGAACACCGTAGTGTTTGTTTATTATTATTGAAATTATCAATACAGCATGGAATCATCATCCAAAACTAAGAATAGCCCATTTAACACGAATTGCTGTTTATGGATGTCATTCAAGAAAAGGTGCTGATAAGATCCATTTTCATCCTTTTCCTGATAAAAATAGTGGAATTCGTGTGAATATTTACAAATGCCTTTGGAGAAGAGGAAAAAGTGGACAAGAGAAAAGCCTGGGAAAAGGCTTTGTTGATGAGCAAACCAGTAAATATATGCGTGTGTGTTCAAAGCATTTCAAGACGGGGGATTATTTTGCAAAAGATGTCCCAATGAAGCAACCGAAATTAAAGAAGTATGCAGTACCATCTCAGAATTTACCAAAGAAATGAAGCTATCGTGAGAACACTTCAAAAGCAGGTTCTTCTAGTCAGCACGAGGTGAGCGTTTGTCAGAATGACAGAAAATGAGAGATGGAGTAGTAGCGAGTGATATATTATGTGAAAATACTGAAAATGATATGAATATTATGAATGACGGTGCTAACAGTGCAGAACCAAGTGAACCATTCATATCAAGGACCTATGATCAGCTATCGCATGATGAAATGGTCGCAGTAGAAAATTTGCTAGGCTTTGGAGATATTGATAAAAAAATATTCTTTGACAAGAAGGGTTCAAGTATCAAGTGGTGATATACTTATAACATTTACGTCTGCGATAAAACAAGATACTCATTTAAATTCCTTAACCGGGTTAAATTCATTTGATTTATTAGATACCCTCACTAATATTGTAAAACAAACATATCCCGATAAAAAAATACACAAGCTGTCAGTTAAGACCCAATTATTTTGGTTTTTATGAAATTAAAAATGGCATTGAAATTAAATGTTCTCTCTTTTTTTATTCAAAATTTCTCCTTCCTGGTGTAAGGCAACTTTTGTTGAATATTTATGTAATGTTTTACAGGATTGTATTTATTGGCCATCATTTGAGGAATGCCAGGACAATATGCCTCTTGGTTTTGCATATTTTAAAAGTGGTAGAATAGTATTAAATTGCTTTGAAATTCCCATAGAAAAACCAAAATGCTTATATTGTCGGATTCGAAGGAAAAGAAACAATTACATTTATGACTAGTGCTAGTTCTGATGGCCTTATTACATTTGTTTCTAAGATTTATGGTGGGAGAACCTCCGATAAGGCTATTTTTTTTACAAAGTAATTTAATCAACAAACTTCAACCACGACAAGATAGTGTTTTTTAATTGATCAACGAACACCTTATAAAACTTATAAGACCTCATTTTTTAAGAAAAAAAAGCAATTCTCAGAAAGTGAAGCTAAAGAAAATAAAAAAATAATTTCCAAAGCTAGAGTGCACATAGAAAGAGTGAATCAGAGAATTAGAATTTTTAACATTTTGAACACTCCTTTACCTAACACGTTTATACATTTAATAGATAATATAATATTAATCATTTGTGGAATTGTAAACTTACAAAATCCAATTTTAGCTGACAATAAATTTTAGTTCTTTATTCCATATTATATCTGTTTTATTTTTACCACAAAACTGAGAAAACGTAAGAAAATTTACTTTAAGCCCGCTATAGATCTTAGGAAAAATCATATTGATTTATCTGTAAAGCGAATTGCACATATTTCGCATAAAAATGCAAAAGTTTTTCTTGCTGCGACACTGTACAAGGTTTATAAAGAAAAGACTGATTTTTGTGTATTATTTTTATTTAAACTTATATTGAATTTTTTTGTTTCAGTTTTACATAGTTACATAATTTTCTCACAGACAAAATGGATCATGTGTTTAAAATATTATTCAGTGACTGTATTGATTAAATCTGTAGCAAAATCTTCATCAAATTGGTACTTTTATGTCTAAAAAAGATTTTGATTTTGATGAGTAAACCTATAGTATCTATTTCAATACCTAAAATTAAGATACACAAATATTAAATTAAAAAGCATATTAAATATATGCTTATTAAAAAGGAGAGGGTTCAGGTTACGAAATTTAGTACCTACAAATTTATTACATATTATTAAGTACTTATAAACGTGATCGCTGAATAAACGTGTTAAGAAAGTTGCTAATCCAGCTATTAAGAACCTATTGCCGATAATTTCTGTAAAAACTTTAAAAAAATATTTTTTCATAGAAATTTGAATATAAAATTAATCTATCATTAGGACACCATCGGGAGAATAGGCTAACCATGGGTACTTCCTACATATTACTAGCCCTAACTCGTAAATATCATAGTCGTTTACTAACTTGTACTTGTTCAGGGCTTCTGATTCATGTTTTATTCCATGGTCAATATATTTGTTCGAAAACTTTTTAGGCCAAAAATAATTTGGCGCTTTTGCAGTCCAGTCATCTTTGGCAAATGTGTATATAGAATAACATCTGGACTCTAAAAAGGAATACAACAATTAAGTTTAGTGTACCTAACTTTCATTTTTCTTGCATTCAAATATACCTTAGTTCTTAGTTCTTAGTTCTACGTGAGTGGGCCAAAAAAAAAAAACTAGCCCTCCACTGCGACCCTGTGGTCTATTGTGGCTCACATACTTATTATACTTCACCCAACAGGTTTAGCCTCTTTATGAAGCCAATAACCTTGCTGGGTGAGATTCTATCCAGATCTTCTGGCAAGAGATGCACTTTGCCAAATATAGAAAATCTGGTCCGTTCTCCAGCCGGACAGTGACATAAAATATGTTCTGCCGATTCGTCACTTTCTAAACACAATCGGCACTCGGCCTCCTCAGCCAGCCCCAACTTGTGCATGTGACTCCTTAACCGGCAGTGCCCAGTATATAGGCCAACCAGAGTTTTTAGGTCCAGCCTATTCAACTCCAGCAAGTTTTTAGCTCTCTTTGTCGGAGTGCCCCCTATGAATGCCTTCGAATGAGCTAATCTTGGCAGATCTCGCCAGTACTCCCTTATCTTTCCCTCTGCCCAGGTCGCGATGACTGCTTTGGCAGTAGCCGAAGCTAAGCCAAGAGCCCGTTCCGGACCTACAAAGCTGGAAGAGGCACCCCACCTTGCTAACGAGTTCGCTGCCTCGTTTCCCTGGATACCCGCATGACCAGGTATCCAAACCAGGGTTACTCTGTTGCTTGTACCTAACCGCTCCAGAGCCTTTTGACAGTTCCATACCGTTCTTGAGTTACACCGGTAGGATCCAAGTGCTTTTAAAGCTGCTTGGCTATCAGAGAAGATTTCTATCGACCTGTGTTTGAGTCTAAGCTTTTCCAGCTTCCATACACACAGTTCGATGGCATGAATTTCAGTCTGAAATATAGTCGCATATTTACCCAGGCTTACGAATAACCTGGTGTTTGGCAACTATACACTCCAGCTCCAACCCCCTCTGGGGTCTTAGAGCCATCAGTGTACCAGCAACTATCCGCCTTCAGGAGGTCAGTTTCACCTCGCTCCCACTCCTCCCTCCGAGGAAAGAGGATCTCGAAAGGCAGTTTATAGTTGATTTTTGTAGGCATAACATCGTAGACCATCGATAGAGTGCTGTGTCCTTTTATGTCCTCCAGCACTCCACTACGCTCTATTATGTTAGCCTTTGGCATGCAAATAGCCGCTTGTTTTAGTCTGTATACTGTCCACCTGGCTTCTCTCTCCAAAAGTATATGGAGAGGTGGTAAGTCCAGGAGGACTTCCAGCTGACGGTGTGGTACTGATTGCACCAGTTATCGTCAGACTAGCTTGTCTCTGCAAACCTGAGAGTTTTATTTTGGCTGTCCTTTGAAGACCTTTGGACCACCAAACTATTGAGCCGTATGTGATCATGGGTCTAATAACCATCATATACAGCCAGTATAGTTGTTTAGGACCTACGCCCCAGGACTTTCCACAAATTCGTCGACACGTCCATAAGGACATTGTGGCCTTGTGGATGACTTTATCCATATGAGAGTTCCAGTTGAGCATTTTATCTAGAACAACTCCCAGATATTTCGCTTCCTCTGCAAATGGTATTGTCTCTCCCCGTAAAATGGGGGGTCTTAAGTCGACCAGTTTGCGTTTCTTTGTGAAGGGAACAATCACTGTTTTGTGGGAATTCACAGACATCTGCTCCCTCTCACACCAGTCAAGTACCCCACTTAAAATTTCCTGAAGGATAGATGATATACTATCTTCATTTATGCCTCTTACCAGTATGATCAGATCATCAGCATATGCCTGGACCTCGACCTCCCATGCAGAGAGTATGGCGAGCAGGTCGTCCACAAGGAGCGACCATAACAGGGGAGAAAGAACCCCACCCTGTGGGCAGCCCCTTGCAGTCCTAAACCTGACTTCCTCCCCCCGCAGGGTTGTCGTTACGGTCCTGTTCACCAGCATTGCCCGTATCCAGCCACATATGGTAGATTCGATTCCCCTAGCAGATGCTGCTGTATAGAGGGACTCTGGTAGTGCTTTGTTAAATGTTCATTCAATGTCTAGGAATGCAGCCACCGCAATACCCTTCTCCTGAAAGGATTGGGTGATTTTCCCGACAAGGTTATGTAGTGCAAGTTCTGTCGATTTCCCGGTCTGATTGGCATACTGATGAACACTAAGCGGGTTCACACTAAGTGTTCCCCCCCAACGCCTTTTCCAGACTTTTCAACAGAAAAGATGTCAGGCTAATTGGCCTGAATGCTTTAGGGCTTAAATCTTTCCTACCTATCTTAGGTATATAGACCACCCTAGTAACTGACTAGCTGGATGGAATGTAATTCCATGCCAAGCTGGCTCTGAATAGCTTGACGAGGTGCACCTTTATAATTTCCAGTCCATGTTGCATTAGAGCTGGAAAGATGCCGTCTTCGCCAGAGGATTTGAATGGTTCAAATGACTTGATCGCCCATTCAACAATTGGTACTGTGATAACTTTTTTAGCTACCAACCAGTCATCTCTAGTAGGTCGCCTAGACCTACCTTGTGATGTTGTTGGGGGATCATTATTATTGTCACCCAGAATCAGACTGTTGGGAAAGTGGTTTAGAATTAATAGCTCCAAGGTTTCTCTACTGGAATCCGTAAAGGTTCCATCGGGTCGTTTTATCGACCCAAGTTTCTTCACAGGTTCCCTAGATAGAATCTTGTGGATTCTGGAACTGCGATTATTCAGCCCTTCCAGAGCAACTTTGGACTTCTCATCAACAGAGAAAGTCCAGGTCTGGCCTGGGCCAGTTTCTTCTCGGTGCAGAACTTTCCACTCCCGAGTATTGAGGCCATGGTTCATTTTCCTTAGCTCCAATAGTACCTTCTCAGATGATAGTCGATTTGAGCCATCATCTGGAATGAATGCCACATAAATATGCGGCTTAGGTATGTCCTCACCCTGCACTGCCTTCAGACGAGCCCCGTCCCACGACTGAAGGTGCGTTGTCACCTCCTCCAGCCACGTAACGCTAGCTCCGTCGGCGCAGGTGATGAGAAGCCACCCGGACCGATAAGCACAGCCCAGGAATCTCACCTGAGGTCCATCTTCCGAGATATCCTCCACAGCAGCCATTATCAACCCCTGCAGAGCACCCAGCTGATCATCCGTTAGGGACACCTCTGGATGGTCAGGGTGTATAATTCCCACCCTAACACCCTCCATAACGGCCCTAAAGGAAGGTTTGGCAGTCTCGCCTGACCGGGGCTTTTTTGCCCTCTGGTTCTGGCTGTTGCCATCAGAACGTAGGCGTTTGCCTGCACCCACAGCGCTGGAGGAGGATATTTGTGCCCCTCTCTCCTGCTGCGGAACAGACGTTGCCGGCGCAAGGGCCATACTGTTGGCGGTTTCATAGGGAATCCCGCTTACCAGTAGGCGATGCAGTCGCTTTTTAGCAGCTCCTGACATGTGTCTTCTCTTAAGGGTTAGGCTCTCCAATGACTTGGAGGTCTCTTCCCCTAAGACATCATCCACGGTTTCAGGAGTTGGAGTCTCTAGCAGCCTCCGTTCCTGTTCCGGGCTTATTGGAGTTGGATTAACAACCTCCATAGGTTCCTCAGTTGCCTGAGGATCGAGGGATTGACCCCCCGCGTTGGGCAAAGTTTTGCTATTATGGTCTATTCATATACCACGAGTAGCAAGGGAACTAAAGAGTCCGCCACCGCAGAGCCCCGCATGCGGTGGTAAGGCAAAGGTTGCATAGTTTTTGGGAGGGTACCGTTAACGACACCCTCACCCCGGTGCCATTCAGCCCTCGACACGGTTCACATAACATCGTCGGCTTGGGGGATTTTTTCGACTTTCCTTGTCTAGATCCGACGTGTTTAGTTTAAGCAGGGTCACCTCGAGCAGGCTGTGGTTCTTCACCACGTACAGACGGTCTTGAAAGTAGCTTCTTCATGAGGTTGCAACACCTCACTCAGCTGCTCTTCTGGTGTTAGTGCTCAGTAGCTAGCACCAGAAAAAATGTTTTTCCGAAATAAAATGAGATACACGAAGCTCATAGTAAATTCTTGAGTTACCACTCTGTTCCAGTGGTATGATGTATAACATACCCATTAATAAGAATACAGTAGTAAGTACGCTTACCAGTTCCTAGCTGTCTTTCCTAATATCAAACTTCAGATTTTTGTCGACATATTGCTACTTCTAAGTTTTTTAAATCTAATATATATCATGTCACAATTTATATGCAGCAAGGTTTTAAATTGAAGTTTTCAACTTGTAGAGTTAACGAATTCAAAAATTCTGATGCACAAGACAAAACTGTTTTTATAGTCTCTGAAGCAACTGGTTGTTCTTTAATAGATGCTGCCGCAGCTGTGGATCTTCCCTTTCTGTAAAAGATATTTGTAGTAAAAACGTACATACAAATAAAATAATTATATTTTGATGACAAATAATATTAAAAGACTTATGCAAACTTAAAGTTGATCTCTTGCATGTTGTCTCCAATAATGGTTTGGCTTCATATTCCGCCTCATCTTCTTTTTTCTTTTCTTTCCAGTAACATTTCACGTCTGTAGAGGAAAGCTTTTCCAAAGCATAAATATTACGTCTAAAACATAAATAAACGTGCCCTTAGATAAAACTACCAGTAGATTAAGGTTAATTAATATATATCTATATTTTATATTTAAGTATAACTAGGTATAACTTATTATTTTATTACTCACCTAGTACATTTTAAAAGAACTGCAGCTATATGTTTGCAAGATCCAGACATGTCAGCTATGCAGCTGCAGGTAAATGCAGAAATCGAAACCTGGCCATTTCCTACTTATAATTTGTCTTTTATTTCATGGGGACTACTTTTTAATGCACTAGTCTGCAGATATAACGCAAATATGTTTTTTATGTGTGCAACAACATAACTTGGTTTTATGATAGATTTTTCGATATTACTTTGTTTGGTAAACATATTTTGCTGCTTATTCAAGTTTTTTGCCAAATTTTCTGCTGCATTTTGAAGTTCTTTTAAAGAAAGTGCATATTTTGAATGTTTTGATTTAAAATGCCTGTTTAAATTGTATTCCTTGAAAACAGCAATTGTTTCCTGACAAACTAAACAAATTGCTTTCTTATCAATGTTTGTAAAAAGGTATTTTACCATCCATGCTTCATTGAAATTTCTGCATTCCAAATGAACTCTTCTTTTTTTAGATTGACTCATTTTACAAAGGCCTGCAAATGTTTTAAAATTTTACTTACAAAAAGTCCACTTTTTCAATTTATTATTATATTTGCAAAATAACAAACATTAGTCTCAAAATAAATGACGAGTAAGCGACCAGTGCTAAATCAAAATAAACAGTAGGTTCGCGTGCTGCGATCTGTCGTCCCACAAAGAGTGAGAGGAGTGCACGTTCAATTCTATGTAGTCAGCCGACCACCCGAGTTTTGTCTTTGGAATAAAACAATTTGTTTTTGAGTAGCAGACGTTTAATGCGAAGCATTATTACGACCAAATACAACTTAACTGAGCTTACAAAAGTTTCAACATGTTTTACAATAAATGAATTTTGATGAATTAACATTTTATTTATCTTAACTAGATATGGCAAAAGCTTAACGTTTATATTATGTTTCTTAGAACACCTTGAAGCAAAAATATATGATATACAGGGGACATAACTCCTCCCTCTTTAAAATGGCACATGGGGGCCTTGGGACACCATTGGGACATCATTGGTTAAATTGCCTCTGGATCTTGTAGTTTTTACGAATTTGGATATTTTCTCTTGGAAACAAATGTACGTTGTCATCAGACCCAGGAATGTTAACGTGACGGCAAAGAGGATCCAAAATATTTTGATCTTTTCTGGTAATGCTTCTATTGTAGTAACTGAAGACAGTGAATGGCTCGATTGGATAATTTTATTGATATCTTCGAAATGGACAGTTTTTAAATTGAAATCATGGGAAATGACATTTGACATATTAACTTATCGTAGTGGTGGTAATAATATACCAGCGCCTACGACTGTAGTGGAATTGGATGATAATAAGTATGGTTCATCGTCAATCCATAATTTACAATTTGGATCAATAGTGATTAATGTGGGAGATTGCATTCGTTCTACTCCATTGGTATCACACTGGAATCGGATACTGGATTCTTTCAATGGTATAACTAGTAGTTGACTTGGGTTGACTTGATAGACAATTGGTTGAGTGACTTTTACTTTTGAAAATTGACAATTTGTGGGTTGTTGGCCATGAATTATTGTTGAAATACAATCGTCCTGAATGGGTTGTGGTTTCTTATCACAAATTTAATAATCTTCGACTTGTGGGCATTCTTCATCTAAGTATTGCTGATTCTTCTCGCCAAGCATTATTATTGGTTTATAAGGAATAAGGGTAACATTGGCTTGTGGAATTGGGTAGATTTTATAAAGGAATAAATTTTCGCTTGAGAATAACGGTAATGTTATAATAAAATTAAAATTTGGATATTTGAAAAATGCATCGTGATGCATTAGTTTAAAATGAGATAAATCGTTTTCTAAAGGTAATATCGTAGAATTACCATAAATTTGAGAAAGAGTGTTTTTCATAAATGAAACTTCGTTAAGACTAACTATGGGGTTATATACTGTTTTTAAAGCAGAGAAAGATATAGCTATATAAATTTCATCAATTAGCGTTAAGAGAGAATTTCCGTTATCAATAATTTGTTGTCCAATGAATCTAATATTAACGTCTCCAAAGTAATGCCTTAATCCTTCAATTAATTTAGCGATTTGTTGCTGATTACCTGATAAAGTTGATATTGTCTCCTTAAAAATCTTAGAAAGTGGCTGAAGAATGGATAATTGTGTTTTTAGTTGGGTTTCTAAATTTTGTTGGTTTTTATTTAAGATTTTGTATTGTTCGATTATTTCTGTTTTATCATCTTCGGTTAAAGTGCCGAAGAGGAATTTTGATACTTTGCCAATACCATCCACTAATCCTCTTTTATTCTTTTTATTTAAAGGTAAGGAATTAAGTTTTTAAAGCTACTTTGGTTAATGTGAAATTTACTAATGGCGGGACATCGGGTGTCAAAGAACAAAGCTTTTCATAAGTTTTGTATAAATTTTCTGTATGTTCCAAGAGCATTAATGTATTTGTTTGATATACGAATTTATGTGTTGATTCGATTAATTTTGTAGGTCCTAGTTGTATAGGTAGGATAGGGTTAGTTATTGTTTGAAATAAAGGGTTAATTGCTTGACTGGTCATCGTCAGTCCACTGAATGCGGTAAGCAGTGATAAGGTCTTCAAAGTCATTTTCGTCGGCAACCTGTGACAAAGGAGGTTCTTTTAGTTTTTGTCTCGGTTTTTTAATTAAAGTCTTATGGTATGTCCCTAATTTTGTTTGTGCTAGATGTTCTTTATCGGAAACTATTTGAGTTTCTTTATAAATTGGTTTTGTTTTAGAAGTAAATTTATCTTTTGTTTTTAAATAAACTGTTTCATCAGGTTTGTTTGTTATTGGTTCGTCTCTTTTTTGATTTAATTTGGAAATATTGCGATCTTTAGTTTGAGAAATTTGTTGATTGAGGTTGTCGTATAATTTTTTAGAAATTTATTTTTGGTGATTAATATAGTCATTTAATATTTCAGTTTCGTTAATGTCAAATGGAGTTTTTCTTTGGTTTACAAATACTACTTCAAAAAGGGTTCATTTTGTTACTGAATGTGTGGAATTGTTATATCCTATAATTGCTAGTTTCATTATCTGATTTAAATCTTTATTGGGATGTTCTAATTTAACACAACGTATCATATCTAATAATGTGGAGTGCAAACGTTCAACGGGGGCGTTAGAATTTGAATTTTTAGGAGTAATTATATGAAAGTCAATTTGATGCAAGTTACAAAATTCTTTAAATATATTGTTATCAAATTCTTTACCACTATCACAAATTATTTTGTTGGGAATACCGAAATGTGAGATAAACGTCAATAGAGCTTCATAAGCATCTAGTGGGTTTTTGGATTTTATGTTATAGGCTTGACCTAATTTTGAAAATGGATCTAAAATTGTAAGAAATATTTTTGATTCTGCAAAAAATAAGTCCATATGAATTATTTCGAAAGGTCTTTTTGGAGTAGGCGTGATTTGGAATTTCATTCTTTGAGGGTGTCTCTCATATTTTGCTCTCTGACATATTTTACAAGAATTTATATAATTTATAACATCGTTAATTAAGTTAGGCCAATAATATCGTTTAAGTAAGTGACATTTTTACTTCATTGATTCCTCTGTGACTGGTTTTTCCTTCATGGTAATATTTTAATTTTTCAGTTTGATCGTCTAAATTTTGTACATCTTGTAAAAGTTTTCGTGAGATACACAATTTTAAGATAGTGAAATTTTGTTGAATGCCGGTATCTATTAGTAATTTCATAGGTTTAAAGCGTTAATTTCGTTATATGGTGGTTCTTCTTCGTCGAATGCTATTTGGGGATGTTCTGATCCACAGCTGAACGAAAATTTTGATTTTCAGATGTTTCGTTGGCTTCTGGTTCCATTTGTTCTTGGTGGTACAATTGTTGTTCTTCGTTATGGTCCTCTTCATAATATTCAAGTTGTTCTTCTCCATAACATTCTTCTGTTTGGAAAGGTTCTTCTCCGACGTGATAGAGTTCTTCAGATGTCCAGTTTCTTGGACCTGTGGGCTAGAAGTGGTTGTACGATCTTGGTATGGTCGCTTTTGATGTAGTCGACATAGGTGTTGGTTTATATTGGGGAACTATACCTTTAGGTCTAAATACATTTTGTGGTTTACCAAAAACTTTACTACCTGTTGGGAATTTTTGTGGGGGCGCTGGTCTCGGTTGAATATTAATTGGTTGTGAAGGAAAATTTGATTTTTGTTGTTGCACTACGGCGCTTGGATTTCTAAATGGATTTTGATTATTTGCATTGAAATTAAAATTTTGTGAATTTGGATTATATCCTACAGTTGGGCGTGGTACAAAGTTATACTGTGGCTGTTTAACTTGAAGCGAAGGAATCATTGGTTTTTGAAAATTACTGGATGATGGATTATAACTATTAAATGATTTACTATAATTTGAAAAATTTTGTTCTTCATTTACTTTATTAATAGCAGTTTCTAAAGAATCTAATTTCTGAATTCTGATCATAAATTGAAGCATAGGATTTAGAGATCTGGTGAAAGGATCAAGAGCCATTTGTTCGTAATGTTTTGAATAAAATTCTTTTTCTTGATAAGATTTGTTTGAATGGACTAATATACTTAACAAAAGATTTCGTAATTCTTGGCACCTTAATCCGAAACTGTGATATGATTCATTTTTGGATAATTTTAAATTTAGTAGATCATGTTCTAAACATTTTATGTCTCTCTGATCGCCAAAATTAACTCTTAAAACTTCTTTTATTTGTAACCAATTTTGAATTTCAATTCGGGAGCCTACTAGCATTTGTGCTTTACCAGTTAATTTGCCTAAAATCGCTTGATGAATAAAACTATTTAACGCATCTCTATCTGCTTTGTAAAAACGATTTATGAGATTATCACATGAACCAATAAAAGTGTTGAGAGCGAACGGATTGCCATCATATTTTGGAATATTATCAGTGTATATCCTGAGAAGTTGATAGTCTACAGCTGTGGGCACAGCGTGGGCGCCTGGCTCTCTGCTAGTTGCCATTGTACTGATATTTAAACTATTTAAAGAATCAATTAAACTTGTTACGTTATCAATTTTTAAAAATTATTAAAATTTTGAAACAGAAAAAAGAATTTTGAAAAAATTATTTTTTATAACTCTAACTTATAGCTAAGGTTTTCTAACTAAAATCAAGACGTGAGTTTGAATTCAGATTTGTTTCTTAAATCTAATTGTTCACAATGAACGGCGAGCCTATTGTTCTCAAGTGAAAATAGGGATCGTGAGTCAAGTTGCAATTTGGAGGAAAATACTGCTTGACTTACTACTTTTTGGTGTTTTTCGGCCTGGTCCTCTCAGTTGACTAAATCCTGATTGATTTACAGTCCTGGGTGGCTTCGGCTTTGGAAGTTGATTTTCCACCTTAGAAGAGCAGCTTCTAATCGATTATCGCACAAGGAATCGATCGGCAGTCTATCACTTTCACTTTGTCCGTTTGTGAATTCGCGGCACCTTCAACTTAGAAAAGTTTATTCGAATCACTAATCATAGGTTCGAACGGCACTACTTATCCGTATCCTCGTCGCCAGTTTTGTCTTTGGAATAAAACAATTTGTTTTTGAGTAGGAGATGTTTAATGCGAAGCGTTATTACGACCAAATACAACTTAACTGAGCTTACAAAAGTTTCAACATGTTTTATAATAAATGAATTTTGATGAATTAACATTTTATTTATCTTAACTAGATATGGCAAAAGCTTAACGTTTATATTATGTTTCTTAGAACACCTTGAAGCAAAAATATATAATATACAGGGGACATAACTTCCGCTTTATGAGAGTATGTTGCATACATTAAAGTAGGGATATGGTTACGGCTGTTCGAAATTATAATACTCTATTATTTATATATTTAATTATTTATATGTACACCACGCACACTAATACTGTTAATTTCAACAAAATCGCATAAAAGAGATTAAAAAAATTGCATGCGGGATTTTTCAACGGGCCGGATAAAGTAAGCAAAAGGGCCGGCTTTTGTCCACCCCTACCCTAAGGTATTTTTTGTACATACAGCGTGTTTTAGCTGCATAACAGCATTTTCCTGTTCTTGTCCCCTCAAATATCTTATGACTGTATTTTTCCCTATTTTTTCCTTAGTATAGTTCTAATGGGTTCTGTTAAGGTGGCTAGGTTAGGAATCCACTTTCCTACAAAATTGATTGTTCCTAGAAAACTTTGGACTTCTTCAACCGTCTTTGGAGCACGGAATGATTTAATAGAATTTATGTAACTTTCCAGGGACTTAATACCATTTGCCGTTAGGTTGTGTCCAAGAAATTGGATAAAGGACACTTTGAAGATACACTTGGATGTATTTAAGAGCTATAGCTTTCTTTAATCGCTCATCGTGCTGACTTTCATATTTTCCAAATATTATAATATCAATAAAATTGAATGTACCTTCACAGTCAGCCACAATTTTGTCCATTATTTTCTGGAAGATTTCGGGTGCACAGCTTATACCAAACATCAGTCTCTTATATCGAAACAAACCCCTTTTAGAAATAAAAGTGGTGATGAATCTGGAACTTTTGGAGATTTCTACTGGATGAAAAGCATTTTTCATGTCCAAACGTGAGAATAGCTTAGCTTTTCTTAAATGTGGTAATAGGACATCTATCGTCGGTAAGGGGTGGTTTTCTCGAGTTATAGCCTGATTGGCTCTTCTCATATCAATACAGATAAAGGTAATTACATAATCTTTATCTATTAGTCATATACACTACACACACATTCTTCACATGTAGGTAATGTTATTTGGGACCTGCCTTTCCAAAACGTGGTATGTGCCATTTTTTAAATTTTACAGGAGAATCGTTCTTTTTTATATTTTTACTATTCTACACTGATATTATTATAATGTCTTTAAATAAGATATAAATACATTTAATTGAAAAATTCAGGTGCATGCGAGAAATTTTAATTTTAAAACTAATTGCCAAAACGTAGTAAGGGCCCTGTACGCTTGCAAGTCAAAACGTTGTATGTGCAAATCTGTGACAACTCAAACCAAATAAAACAAAGTAAATTTTATTGTTACATATATTTATTATTAAAAAGCAAACAGCCTTCTTCAAAAAAGTTTTTATGAAAACGAAACTAATTCAAAAAAATTATACATAATAATGAAAAGTGAAACATTAATATTGGTTACATAGATTGTTGTAAAACTTTTTATGATTTTCTTCCAAATATGTGAGCATGGTTTTAATATGGGTCACTTTATCGGTTGGCAATCCATTTCTGATATTTTTTTCTTCAACTTCAATAGTTCTTCCTGCCTTAATAATGTTGATCTTGCTAGAGGTTTGTAAACATCCATACTATTTGCATAATTTTATCTTAGCAACTTCAGTTATTTTTAATTTGGATGTCTTAAGATTTTTTTGTGCCTCAGATTTCCAGTCGTGAAAATCATCACATACCATCACTGTGTAAGGATTTTTTTGGAACTATTGCTCTGCACTTTTTTTGTATTTTTCTATAACACCTAAATCTGTCGCAGGCTAAGAACGTGTGTCCTTTCACTGAAAATTTGTGGGTTATCTCATCAAAAACTCCTTTTACTATTAACGTTAAATACATAGCCAATACAATTTGACACACACAATATGCAACATCCAGTGATCCACGTCCCCCTACAGTCTCAGGCCAAAACACATGAAACCGTTGCCAATTTCCGAATCATGAATGCCTAAGTTGATGCACGTTAGTTTTTTTTGAATAATACATTTTCAAATGGGTAAGCTGTGGCACATAAAATTGTTGTTGCATATCAAAAGCTATAAAGTATGAACAGAAGACCTGGAATTTTTAGAATCAGCTTACATTGCCTTTCCGGCAGCTTCATGCTTTCTGTGATGCATTTCCAAATTTATTTCTGCTTGTCTTCTTTCATCATCGGCAGTAGCTCAATTTTTAAGCAGTATATTCAACCTATCATACGTAGAACATGTGTCAAAACGAGGCATTCTGAAACTTAGGTTAAGAATATTTGATTATACCACTGCCTTGACACAGGCGATTGGGCATAACCCTGACAATACTTTTCCAAAAATGCCCGGTACATTTTTGAAACATTAAGGTCCGGGGATAGGTAATGGGATTTTGTCTTTTGCTTACTGTAATGGCTAATTTCCGAAGGGAAGGAAGCAATATGTTCGATAATTTTTGCCCTCCATTCCTCTATTTTGCGAGCGGTTCTCGAGCCTCCTCTTTTCTCTTGGTGGTCCATTTACCCAGACAGGAGTTTTACACCTAAGATTTGTATACGGCGAGGAGTAATCCCGAAGGTGTTGCAGAATGTTTTTAGGCATACTTGAACTTCAGAGCCCCCTGGTAACAATAGAAAATAGTGGAAAGTATGTTGCCTTCTGCTTTCTCCAGGATGGTCGTAGTTACCATGACGGTGACGTTATATTAGTTGAGGATGAATGAATCTTTGTAAATAGGCCTGTTGCTTTGCGTAATCGCCCAATTCATTAAGCTTTTCAAACAGACTTCTTCTGAATTGTAATGTTAGCGAGGAACAAGACAGTTGACACACATAACCTATAAAACATTATTTGAATAAATAAAATGATAAATTAAACATAATAATATAAAGCATCTCACCTCAGATGGTAATCTTCTTGCCGTAACCACGTGCCCCTTAGACGAAATGTATTCCATCCCGCTGTTTCTTCTCATCTTTTTTACATTTTTAACCCACTGTTCAGGAACTCTCGGTCTCTTCTTGCCATTTTTAACATCATTTTCTATATCAGTACCACCCTGTGTACCACTAACACTTGATTTTTCCATGTTAAATTAGAAAACAACCGGAACACATAAAAAACCCGTAAATTGTAAGACAAACACTTTTGGCGAGCGAACAAGTTGCTTGTTTACGTTTAACTGACAACTTGCACTTGGCGGTTACAACATGTTTTTATTTCGATACTGGAATTTTTACAATAGGTGAGACATGGCACATACTACCCAAAAACCGAAAAAAAAAACATATAAGGCGCCTATGGCACTTACAACATTTTAGAAAGACAGATTTCATTTGTAGAATCTGTATTTTCTGCCTGAAATTGAGTTCAGTAAATTTTATTTCAAAACAATAAGTTACACAGTCAGAACGACGAAGAATGGGTGTAATATAAAAACAGTAATTTGTTTATTTAAAGAATGCTCGTGAAAATTAAAAAAATATATTCAAACTGAAAGGGACTACATTATTACGCTATAGTTTATTATTATAAGTTCCAGTAGTTAACTAAAGTTTATTTTAGACTTGTCTTCGTCTCGGATAAGATGTCGACGTACTTTATATCATTTAAGAATTTTATATTACAAAAGTAGGAAATATCAGCTTAAAATTATTAATCTATGATCCCTGAACACTTTTTTGGAGTTTTTCCATAAACTTGCGCCTTTCAATTTTAACAACGAAATAATGTTTTAAGTACTCTGGTTTACTCTCATAATTTGCACCAAACTTATCACCATTTATCTTGATTCATATCTTTGTATATATTGTGTCATTAGAAGTACTACCAAAGTATATGAGAGATGCTATATATTGTTACGCTTAAGCTAGTAATTGATTGATAATACATTACATATCTTTGCATGAATAATATAAGCTAATAGTTGTTTAACCTAATGCAAAATTAGTATTTAACGATACGTACACGACTGTAACACAAAGTAAGCAAGTTAAATGAAAGTTAAGTTATTACAGGAAATTACACTGTAAAATTAATTCTGTATTTGAACATGATTAATTTGGATTACTATTCTGTATTTGAACATGATTAATTTGGATTACTATTCCATTTGTTAAAAAAATATTGATTAGTAGCTTAACTAACATTTTTATATTAGAAATTTTCATTACTGAAATGTCCATTGTCTTTTACAGGTGCTACAAGCCATGGTAAAGATGGATGTGGATCTTAATACTTATATATATAACATTGACCTCAGTAGGACCCTTATGCATGGAACTTGGTTCATCAATGTGTATATCACTAAATTGAATTGCTATGGAATCCCTTTCAATTGCAACAATAATCTTCTTCATTTTTAGATTGTTATGATTTATACATTTTTCTTTTTTGTAAAAGCATTACTCTTTGGCCTTCTCTTCATTTGACCATTTTATATAATGAGAACTAAATTCTGTTAATTATTATATGCATAAGTTAACGTCACATTAGATCTGTCAACAATTTGACGAAAGGTTTCCAAATTGGTGAGATACGATACAATTTGAACGGCTTTATCTGGGGATATTTGTGGCCCCCTCCGTTCCTATATGGGTGTCGGGTTAATTCTACCTAAATGAAATCATTGCCGGATCCAAGGGGAGGCGAAAGGGCCTGGGCCCTCCCCATGAGATCTGGAAAAGAGACCTAAAAAAATTCATCAAGATCTAAGATTTAAAACAAAAATGCGCCTTTGTGCTCCCCCCATTTATTTCTGGATCCGCCAGTGAATGAAATAATGCACAGTTGTATACTAAATACGTGTATTTATTTTATTAATTAACAAATACATGTTAATAATAAACTAATAACAGAAAAACAAATAAAAATTAATATTACTCAATATCTTATAAGATTTAATAAAAGTGAATAAAAATACCAAAAAAGTAACGTACTATTTTAAGCAAAAACATATTGCAGATAACACATGCATGTTCAATGAGAAGGTTGACACTCACATTGATCGATAATTTTTTTAATGTATATTTTGAAACAGCCATTCTAATACAACTATCCAGGTGTTCATCTGTAAGTCGATTTCGGTATATGTTCTTAATAAACTTCATATTGGAAAAGGAAGGATTTACACAAATACAGTAGAACCTCAATTATCCGTGTCTGTCGGGACCGAGATTGGCCCGGAAAATCGAAAACACGAATAATCCGCATATCTTATTTTTATATAAAATGGGCGAGTAGGATGAACGAATAGCAAATAAAATTTATTTATTCATAAATAAACACAATATAGACATACATACAAAAGTTTTCTCTAGACATATATATGTATCTATATATTACAATTCAGCAAACAGTACCTACATAACATCATTTACAACTACATATGTACATATGTATATGTATACAAAATTAAAACAAAAACTAATATAGGTAGAAATACTAAAACAGGTTATTGTTGAAAGAATTTTAAATACATAATCTATTTACATATTTTCTTTGTTAGTAAAAAAATGTGTAAGTTTTGTTTGCACTTTTTTTTCAAACAAGTTTGATTTTATAGTCTCCTTTATTTTTCTTAAATTCAGTACAATGCTGACATCAACTTCAGGTTGCTGCTCAAAATAGCACAAGACAGTATCTACAGCACTTATGGCCTGACTGTGGGTTATTTTTACCTCCTCTGCACCACTATTTTCTTCCTCAATGTCATCCACCCTAATATCTATTGTTTCATCTTGTATCACATGTTTACCAATAATTTCTTCTTCTGTCATTTTCTCATAACCTAAATCATTTTGATCACATCGTAACCATCCCTCAATTTCAGCCTCTTCTATTGCGTTTAATTCATCTACTTGTTGTGCTATCGTGTGTATGGCGTTGCTAGATAATTCTGGTACTAAAGTAAATTCTTCAGCTTCATTTTCATCCATAGTCATTATTTTAGAAAATGCCCGTGCTATATGTGTACTTTTCACACCATCCCAAGCTCTAGAAATAGCATATATAGCATCCTTAATATTTAATTTTTTCCAAAAGCTCTTGAGATCTATATCAGTCAACAAGTTCATCATTAAGTCTTTTCTGTAGAGCCGCTTCATTGATTCTATTACCCCTTGATCCATAGGCTGCGCAATGGAAGTGACATTTGGTGAAAAAAAAAACACGGAAATATTTCTACGAGTGGACTTCAATATGTTGACGCTTGGATGTGATGGTGTATTATCCAATAAGAGAATAGCCTTTGGGGGTAAATTATTGTCTACAAGAAACGTTCGAACTTGCGGAACAAATTGTTTGAAAAACCAATCTTTAAAAATTTCTGTATTCATCCATCCGGCACTTTGACTATAATATTTAACTGGCAACTGCTTTTGGTCTAAATTCTTGATTTTCCCACCACAGCTAGTTTTAATTTGTGATTATCCGAAGCATTCGCACAGCATAAAACTGTTATTCTATCTTTGTTTGCCTTGTAACCCGGAGCATTAGTTTCTGAAGCTAAAGTTCCTGTAGGCATCGCACGCCGTTTCGTCGGCGTTATATATTTGATCTAAACTTAGATCATACTCTTTAATGATGTTTTCTAGATCATAGCAGAAGTCTACAATTCCAACCTCGTCTGCACTTAATTTCTCACCTTGAATCGCCAATTCTCTAATTCCATGGCGTTTTTTAAACCGATGTAACCAGCTTGCTGATGCACTAAAGGTTCCTACCATATTTAATTGTTTGTAAAATAGTTCAGCTTGCCGTGTGCACATTGGGCCTGACAGCGGGACTCCCTCCACTCTTTTTTGTAGAAATCATTTTGCCATTGCCTCATCTAATTCCTTATACGTTGAACCCTTCGTACTTTCACGCGTATTGGCATTGGTAAAGCTATCAGCATTACAAACAAACTGCTCAAATTTAGATTGATTTCGAATAACGTCGGTTTGTATTCCTATTGAGTGCGATCTCGCCAAATTTGCTACAGTTTCACCTTGCCGACGTTTTCTTATGAGTTCAAGCTTTTGTTGTATAGTTAAAACATTTCGTTTGCGTTTTATCGGTCCCATCATTAAACATACATGTAAACAGTACTACACACTTGCAGATTACATATGTACTGCATATTATTAGAGTCACGCTGTCACTATTCACGAAATATTTACGCATTTGGTTAGATAGGACGTCTCGTATACCGCCCGGCGTTGTTCGGTGATTTTCGCAAGTTATACGGAAAATCGGAACACGGATAATGGAAACAAAACATTGGCACGGTTAATCCGCAGCACGAATGAACCGCAATCGGATAATCGGGGTTCTACTGTACGTAGCACTAAATAACGATTTCACTTTCAAGGCAATACGACATAGAACTGAATATTTGTCTTTACCATAGGCCAGATACATTTTGTACTTGAGACTAGCGATTTTAAGGCTAAATTATTTTGAAATGCTATCAGTTCCATTTCTGTTGCACAGATGTCTTCGCCAAAGTTCTACATAACACAAGTTGCAAACTGTTGGATATCAATTTCCATGAAAGGTGAAAGAACAAATGAAGACCCGAGTGCAAGAACCAGGCAACTCCATTTTTACAAAGTTTTGGAAAAATGCAAAAAACTATACAAATCCTTTAATTTTATTAATAAATTACTGAATTTTTTTCTATGCAGAAAATATTATTATACAACTACTTCTGAGGAACATTTGTGAAATCTGTTATTTCAAATTCAAAATGTCCTTTGAAATTTAAAAACATGTCACGAGTAACTTCTTGTACTACAAACTTTTTTGAGGTGTTTCTTATTAAATTACACCATTCAGATGGTAAACAAATCTTTTCTCTATTACGTTTCGCTTTCTCCACAAGACCGAAACTGCGATCGCAGGGTAAGAAGCTATGACCTGGCTCTGGGTACCTATTTGTTATAGAGTCAAATCTATCTATCTGAGTCACAGTCTAGTAATACTGACACAAAACCATGTTTTTATTTTGGGCTGCACAGTTATCCGAAAAAATGTGTAAATGTTTAACCTCTGCAGAAGCGAAATTTTTTATAAAATGTTTTAAACAACTAATAACTTCGTTTTGAGATTTTTTTCCATCAATTTCAGTATATACGTAAAAAAAGTTTTCTGCAGCTTTGCACTATAAATACAAAATGGATATACCCACAACTGGTGAAGGTAAAATGCATCTCCTGAAGTTACATATGGCAATGGAAGATTTTGTTGGAAATCAAAAGCGACAACTTCAACAGATGTATCTTCTTTTGTCAACTTAATTTTGTCCCTAAGTGCCTTATAAAAAATATCTGCTTTTGAAAGATGTATAGATTTTTGGTTAAAAACTTATCACACGTCCTGCAAGTATCTGACCTTGGAGGACCAAAAAAATAGTTAAAGTTTGTAATAAAAAAATTTCTGTAATAATCGTATGTTACTTTTGGTTTAGCAGATACATTTTGTTGTAAGGCCCCGTAAATTTCTGGTTCAAACTTCTGTAGGTAAAGTGTGTGCATTTTTTGAATGTTGAACTCTGCTGATAAGTAGTATCGCTGCCTGTTTTTTGACCTACTGTAAGGTGATTTTCTTCGGGGAAAACTCAAAATATGATTACGTACTTGTTCCGTGATACATTCAGGAACAGCGTTTGGACGATTGTTATGTGAATATCTACGCTCATGTGGAATGCTTATATTTTTCGACAGATGGTCAGTTCCCCGTTCAATCCTGCTTTTGGTAATGCCGTGCAAAGAAATAAAAGCACGTTTGCAGACACGTACTTCAGTATCTCCTGCACGAATCAAAAAAGAAATAAAAAAATATATCAAATAACACCCACGCAACTTATGTTGCGAAAAAAAGTTTTTAATTAAATAATATAAATTGAGATTAATATTAACTACCTTGTACGTGTACGTTTTCGAGCGAGATACATCATCTTCAGATGTTGGTCTCTTGCGTTGAATACCACGAATACTTATTAGTCCTCCAATATGACAGTCCTGTAGCGTTTTGTCCGCTAGTTCGTTAAAGGTGACCAGAATTTGCATTTTCAAGTCATCTTCTATTTTCCGAAAACATTTCCAGCGGCAAGAGCAATCAGCGCCCATTTTCCTAGCGGGAACTGCGCAATTCTTTGTGTTTACATAAGATTTTTCCGATGCCCTATTATTTTTCCTAATATTTCTTTCCCAGTTTTGTGGATTACGTGTTCTTATTCGAGTTTTTTTTTTGTTGAGATTTTCGAGATTTTGATGTCCCTAATTCATTTTCTTCACCACTGTCACTGCAACTTTCTTGCTTCTGCTGCAAAGTTTGGGGAGTCCGTGTATTTTTTTTACGGCGTTGCGAAGGCCCTGGTTGATTTTCATCACTGCTATAATAGCTGCTAGGTGTATATTCCGACGGCGATTCCTCGAAATCACTGAATTTGTCTATACTGTTCCCCGATTCCGACATATTTTAAGCATTTAATTTTACGCAACCTCTTATAACAACAACCAATGCTAAACTAAGAATAACGAATAACGGTAAAGTGCATTTGAACCAGTCATATTATGGAGCCATCTATCTGTTAATATCTGAATTATTGAAAACAGTGCAAAAACCAGGCAGATCCGGAGTTGCCTGGTTTATACCTAACGTAAAAACCGGTAGCTCCAAAATGTATTGCTATGGGTTTACTATTCATCGGATCTACGTCGTTCTTGCACCGAATTATGTATAGGATTATTTAAAATCCAGATATGTACTTAAGTCGATTTTAGCCAAAAATGGAGTTGCCTGGTTCTTGCACTCGGGTCTTCAATTGTACTTCGTCTTTTCAATTATAGGTAACGAATTAATGTTCCCGTTCTTGTTATATTTGAGATCGATTTGCTAGCTGAGTGGCTCATGAGCGGGTAGATGGTGTTACCATAGCTTAAAGAACAAACCAGCTGAGACTTTGCCAAATGCCGCTTTGATATTTTTGCACTAATATTTGTGCGACGTGGTAGAGGTGGATAGCAGGAAAACTAGTCGGTCGATTTCTGTGTACGACTGTTCTAAATAGTGAGACCAGGACGGTATTAAAATTATTTTACATGGCGGGGCGTAAAAAATTGTTCACACCGGGAATTTACTTTAATGCTGATGGGGTTCAGGCGTTTTAGAGTTTTTCCTCAGCTTATTCTTTAATCGAGCTGTCTACAAAGGATTTATGAAACACTGCTCTGTAAGAGTATCAAAGCGCTACCTATTTAATATGAAAAAAATAACATCCGAAAAATTAAAAATGGCCGATATGTTTCACATTTTGTTGACCAAATTACTCGAGATTAAATAGTTAATCAGGGTATTTTAACAGAATTTTCAGGATGTGCACAATTGTACACCTGGGGAGTCAATACTGACAGCAACAACAGTGACATGATACTATTCTTTTTTTTAAACACAGCAACATGTTTTTATAAATTTTAAAATCTAAATTAATGTTTATTTTTTATGAAATTTCAAAAAACAATGTTCAGTTTTGTTACACACACAAATATACATTGCACTTTGTGCATCTTATCATGAAGCGGCTGTGACAAATTGTTAAATCAGTAATGAACAGGATGTCATCACTTGTAGGCCAACGAAACCGTCGTATCTTTTATCAATACAAGACATTGGTGCTGGTGGTTTGTTTTCTTCATCTTCCGTTAAAACATGTTCTTCATCATCTGAAAGACGTTTTTTTGCTCCAGACACTAAATATTCGTCTAGATTTAGCCGAAAATCTAGTAGATCCATTGGTTTTGTTATAATGTTCTGACTTTTTGCGTCGATCTTGTACTCCATCCAGTTGTTCACAATAGCTAAGTCAAACAAGTGTAGAATTACTTACGTGTTCTAAAAAATGATCTATAATATTCAATCACTTGATCGCATACATTGACCTCTCCCATTTTTTTTTATTGTATGTATTAACTGCTTCTGAATACCGTATTTCTACACGTCTTTTTTTGTTTTTATCCCATCGTTTTATCGTGGTCTCTGGTTGTGCTCCAAAGGCTGTAGATAACATGAGGACCATCCACTTTGTAATACATACTTTGTCACTTTTAACGAACTCCTCAGATTCGTCACTTGTCATTTCTCAATTTTTTTTTGAAATTGCAATCTTTTACTCTATTGGACAAAATTGTACCAGTTACAAAAATATTTAAAGTTATTAATTTATCCATCAACGGAACTGTTGAGAAATATCTATAAAAAAACACGTAACATTCTGGCGGCACTGTTTGAACTAACTGAAGAATAACTGATGGTCCTAGGCCCAAGTCTGTATTTAGTAACGGCGATTTTAATCCTTGATAGATTTTCAGTCCAGTACAGTTCCTGTAGAAGTGGTAAGAATGATTTTTATTAAACCAACTGGTCTAGGTTTATTTTTTACTAAATGGAAAATGCAAACAACTCATAATTGCATCCCAAAAACCTTTTTTATCTCTTCTGGCCTAACAATCAGTTCAAGTTTTCCTGTTTTTTTGTAAACAGTACCGAGCCGTAAAATCAGCCTCCATTTTAAAAGTCATTTAAATATTTTTGGAAATATTGCGAGGGAGTTAGCATGTCACTTTGATTGACGTATTCATTTTTTTGATATTTTAATATATCTATCAATTTTTCTTTTTGCTGCTATGAGCAATATGCTTTCTTCGTGTTTGTCTATCTGAATAATGCGACAAATTGTAGGTACTCGTATAATTATAAGCACAACACAAAATATTCACATAACCAAACTTAACTGTAATATTTCATAGACCTAACAATGTTGCCAAATTATACAACATGACATAATTGTCAAGTGACGGGACTGTTTCTACGACTGTTAGAGAATACAATATTTCCACACGACAATTTTCGGTAGAGATTCGAGAAACGGCCCCCAGAGTTCCATAATACCATAATAGAAATTTTCCAGCCCTCGATACATTTTATACCCTTTGTAATATTATTTTCTTTCCAGTTAATAACGTTAATATTAATAACGGTAATATTTTCGAACATATTATAACAATGTTGAGGAAATTTCTTTTGAGTATCATCTACATTATATGCATTTTGATAAAGTATAGCTCCAAAGATATTTGAAAAGTTTAGCAAATCGAAAAGATTATTTATTTTTTGAATAAATTGTTGTGTCGCGATTGCTTCTGATGGTAGTTTTCCGAACCTTATATATAAGTTGAGTCCTGCTGCCACGGAATTGGTAAATATTTGCGAAGCTAATTTTACCTTCATTTTTGGAAATAATTTGGGACAATATGTGCTACGGTAATTTTCGGTGTTGCTTTTATAGAATATGTTTAATCATTTTTATAAAATGATTCAATGAATTTCTACGATATAATTTGTCCATCTATTTCAAAATTATGTGTTAAAAGATTATTATGAAGACACTTCAAAAAATGTGGAGGATCAAATAAATAAATAATTTTTAATATTATGATAAAAATAAGGTGAACTGGACATTCCTAACATCTTATAAAGTTGCACATTATTTACACCCATATCTGAAATTACATCTTTAACTTTTAAACTAATCGGTATCAACCTCGATATCATTTCACAAATTATGGTTTTGAATTTGCTTGCTGGACGTGTTTCCACTTGCAAGTAATTGCTCTAACCATGACTGCTGTTGTATAGAGGGCTGGTTTAAATTGCATTTCTCCATTTCCAAAATCCTCGAAACCAATAATTTGGCTTGTATCATTGATATAAAATAAGTTAACTTCCTTTTCGTCGACACAAACTGTACAAAGTTTGTCCATGTCCCGAAAATTAGAACCTTTTTTAAGACTTTGAAAAACAATGTTGATTCCAGCAGTAATTTTGATGTGTTGAATAAATCGGGACAGCGTCCTGACACTTGATAATCCAATCCTAACTCTTTTTTATATAAATTTGGTCCAAGAAAATATAATGAGACAAAAATTTTTAAATTCATTAGAATATCTCCTATCTTTCGGTTTTTTCTTAACCCTATATTGCATGATTTTTTTAATCAGTTTGGAAAAATATATTTAACTGTTTATGTAGTTTGTTTAACAAATTGCCTTACAAAAATATAAAATGAGAGGTAAAATATGATTTTTGGGATTGAAAAGGGGTTTGATGCCATGGGGCATCTTCATGCATCGAAAGAAATGACTCTCTATGTTGAAAATTACCTTTCTTACCCTATCACGTAATTACTTTTCTTAACGCACAATTAAATTTTTAAATATATGTAGATACACAAAAATGCAAAAACTAACTGTCTAACTTCAGGTGTCATGTTCCGACTTGATATACATATTCAAAATGTGGTTAAATTGAAATATTAAGACAAATATATAATTTTTAATAAAAAAAAATAAAACGAGCTCTTTAATTATATTCACAAGGAAATTATATTTAAACAAAAGATTATTTAAATTTTTCAAGATTACTGAAAAAAATATGCTAAAATTAAAATATCTTATTAAAAAAAAATGTTTACCAACAAAACTTAACATTTTTTCTGTTTAAAAAACGAATTTAACTAAAAAAAATACTTTTTAGTAAATTTTCCTATTTTAAAAAATGTAACTGTCAATCAAAACCAAAATCATACACCTATTTTTACACAATAAATTTACCTATATAAAATAAAAAAAAGAAATACACACACAAAAAAGGAAATATCATTAACCTATTCAGCTGGTTATATTCAACGTTAAAATACTATTAAAACTTATTATTCAAAATTATACTGGGAAAAAAGAAATTCTAAAAAATAATAATATAAAAATAGTTAAACTAAAATGTTCTCATTACTGAAGCCAAAGTAGAAATGTCTTTTTTAAGTATTCTTATATAAAAAAAAATCATTAAAATAAAAATACAGTTCTATAAAAAACTTAATTTTTCCCTTGCAATAGTTTAAATGTAAATTAGAAAAATGAAAATAAATATATCTTACTAAAAATTTAAAATTCAAGAATTTAATTGATTTAAAATATCCTCAATTATATATTTACCAAAACCAAAATAAAATATGTAGTTTTATTGTCCTTGGATTTTATGTGACAAAGAAATTATATATAAATTTTACCAAAATATTTCCACTAAAATCAAAGATTTTCCATTTGAGGAAAAAAAACTCTAATTATCAAAGAAGTAAAAATTAATTTTTATTTTACTAAAATTCACACACAAAAAATATATAAATTAGTCTGAACGTGATTTTGTTAAAACAAAATGAGAAAGAAATATTGAAATGGTCATAAAATTAAATTTTCTGGTAGAAATTCGAAATTTTCTATACAAAGTTTAAATAGTTCTCAAAATAATTGATTTGTAAAAGTCTTAATTTTTCCTCAAAAATCTAGTCTAAAATATTATAAACTTTAGCTCACGCAAGAAAAAAAATATTTAAAAATATGTGACTTTATTACGAATCAGTGCCTCTATCATATATATGTTATAATAAATATAAAATCGGTCAAAAAGAAATCAAAGCCGGCGCCTCCACCAAATGTTACGTACTTGGTGGAGAAAAAAAAAAGACAATTTATTCAAATTCAAAGCCTGCCCGGCGCCTCCACGGTAACTCAGAAGGCAGTTTTAGAAAAATATTATAAATAGTTTATTATAAAAATCAGAATCAGAACACAACAAAACAGAAAATATAACAATCCTAATTTCCAGCTGAAGGGTTTAGTCTAGTATACAATTTTACTTATCGCTAACCAGCCTTCATGGGGGCAGGGGGGGAGCTCGGTGCACTTTTTTTGGCGGCACTCGTACCTGACTGTATTCCGAAAACCGACTAACTTTTTGTCTTCTACTTTTTGAGCACCGACCCTTTTAACGACAATTTCGCTGCATTTGCAATGTCTCCGATGTACTCACGGCCAGTCAGCAACATTCGCTCTATGCAGGAAATCACTGGTCACCGAACTGCTTGGAATGTTATAATTTTGTAACTTTAACAATATTATTTATATAAATAAAATATGATAAAATAATTTTGAATAAAACTGGGTCGATGCTTTCGAGGATAGTTTCTAAATTTATGAAATTTCCAGTCTTGACACTATATTGGAGAAAATATTGTTAATTTCCATAGAGATTGTTTGCAATTTATTTACAAACCAATCTATACAGTCCTGTCCGCAGTATGATTCAAATTTACAAAGATTTTCATCATATGAACATTTTATATAATAGGCTATGCTAAACAGTTCATGTTTTTGAATTTTTTCAGTACATGTTTTATATTTACTAAAATACTTTCCAAATCTGCATACATTACAAAAAGACATTTCAGTTTATTTCTAAAATTTTGAAATTTAACGATATTATTTTCTTTGGTTGGTAATGTGATTTTAGTAGAATTTTTATTTTTACAAATTTCTATATGTTTATGTAAAATAAAATTTTTATGTGTGAATAAAAGTTGGTTAGGTAAAAGGCGAGACAAATTTTTAATCCAAACGAAATGCTATTTAGTTGAGTTTTCAATTTCAGTAGATAACATTAATAAATGGATACGTCTTTCAAAATCATTTTTACTTAAAAATTTAGGTACAATATTTTCCTTTTCTGGAGTATACACATTTATTGAAATATGATTTAAATTTTCAAATTTTGAAATATCTTTTAGTTGAATAGGAAAATTAATATCATTATATTCTAGCACTTGACTAAAATGGGGATATGATGATGTTCTGATCCTTATATTCAACAGGAAATAGTGCGGATACAACTTCTAATTTTGAAAGTAGTTTGTCTGTTACATTGTCCTTATACCATTTTTTTAAATCAGTCCCATTATCAATAATATTATTTTTTGTTGCAAATGTTTTTATATCTGTATCTCCAGAATTAGGTTTAACAAAATTGCCACTAAAAATGACGTTTACTTTTATCATACATTGCTTGAGTGATTTTTTAATTTGATTTACAAAACTTTTATACGCTTTTGAAAATAATATGATTGAGTCCTTTATTTTAAAATTTACTATTATACCTGATTTTATTCTAGATGAAAAACAAGACTCAATATATTTCCATAATACATATTTGTTTTTTATATTTTTCAATGAACCTCCAGATTTTAAATTATCATTAAATGTTTGAATTAAATTTTCTCTGTATGTTTTTAATAGTGCCAAATTTGCTTCCACTCTAGAAAAATTTTGTATACTATTGTATTTCTGTTTTAAAAGTCTTTGTATCATTAAAATGTTTTTATTAAAACATTTTTGCCACTTACTAAATTCTTCTGGACTTTTAACTAACTCACATACTTTTGATATTTTTTTAATAATATTTATTGTAATATCATCTAAGGTATCAACCATTTTTATGTGATTGAATTCGAGAACAGATGGAAATGAAACTATATCATTGACATCATTCTCTATCTATTTGTAATATATTAACGAACGTTACGTTGTTTGATCTTTAACCTCACACACGCTGCAAAACATGTTTTCAAGTTTTGAGTTCATTGTCCATGACCTAAACGATAATAAAATATCCGTAAAAAACAAGAAATGTTTATAACAACTATAATTAAGAATCAAAATCGTTTATACAGTTTAAATTGACGTCAATTAAATTGAGTATAAAATGAAGCGGTGTACTACGTTCAAACATCAGTTTATTTCATTATAAAACTGAGAATTTGTTGGTGTAGTAGTGATTGAAATATAATGGACGCGCAAACTACAATAATTTTTACAATTACCAATTTAACATTATTGTCGCATGATGCAGCAGTAATATTAATAAAATATATGTTTAATACCGAGAAGGTAAAAAAAATTGATTGTGATAAGGTTCAACTTCAGTTACCTTATTCCCCGAAGAATGAGACATTAGATAGGAAAGTTGGAGATCTACCGTTAAAATATCAAAGGACGGTGTTAAAAGATGAATTGGAGGTGGTGGAAAAATACAAAGAAAAATTCCTGTTTAATATGACGAAGGACGATTTCTTTGTTGATGCAGATGCTACACCATCATTCTTTGAAGGTGAGCAGAAAGTTAAAATATTACAAAATATAATACTTAATGATTTAGGGCCGTCAACATCATCTCCAACATCACCTGTCCCTGCCAAAAGAGGGAAGAAAAGAAACATATTTAACGCTGAATCCCAATTGTTTTTTATGTAATTAATATATATAATTTTACATGTTATAAATGAGTTTTATTTCATCATTATTTATAAAATATAAGGTAATAAATAAAACAATAAATTAATAAAATATTTTTATTTATTTTTTAATTAGAAAATACCCCTTAAATATTAAATATACATTTTCTTGTGCACATAGAAGTTTAGAATATACATGGTTATTACAGTTATAATTATGAAAATCATTATCAATCTTTTTTAATTGTTTTAATTTAGGACAGCCTTCATTAAACACATCAACAATATTATTACTAATGAACTTTTGTAACCAATTTTTTTTTAATTAATCCTTTTACCAATACTAAATCATTGCTATGTGGAATATTTTCTACTATAAATTTAGAAAGTTATTCATAATTTAAAAAATTTTCATTCCTACTGTTCCAATAAAGACCATGTTGTATATCAGTCATTCTATTCATGTATTCTATAACTTGATTATTCATCCATTCTTGATCAATGGGAAAATTTAATATTGCATGGTGAAATGTCTTATTACAGGTATTTAAAATTGCAATTTCCTTACAGATAAATGGAATTGTGTTATATTGAAATGCTTGAACATCAACAATATACATTTTTATATAGGGTGTCCGGTAAGTACCTCCTAATCTCTCGGGAGTGTATAGGGGAGGCTAATAGACAAAAAATTTAGGTATAAAAAAATCACAATTTATAAATTTAAAAAGCAATTTAATCATCGCTACCAGTGCTTATATGTTGTTCTAAAGTGCAGGACATACAACTATATGTTGTGTGTTCCTTGCAAATATAATGCGAACATATCTTGCACATCACTGTCGTTTTCCTGTTTTTCACACTAGAACAATAAATACATCAACCTACAACCCCCGGCTGTCGCAAAGTTTTTGGTTCTTCTATTTTTAGAAAATTTCTCATCTTTGTTTTTAGTGACACTGGCAAATTTTCCATCTGTATTCGTCTCCTCACGTAATCTGTACATAGTTCCCTAGCAAGTGTCTTTAGAAAGCTCCTCCTATTACAATTTGACTTTGTGTTCATTTCAAATATGACATAAGAATTTATGCCTGCTATGTTCATTATAGCGTAAAATATAGTAAGGGGCCAACGTGCACTTTTCCGTGCTACTGAGTAGGATGCTTTCATTTCGGCGACTTTCGCCACACCACCTTTTGTCTTATTGTAGAAGCTAATAATATTTGGTTTTTTTCGTTCCTCTGAAGTTTCGTCTATTGTATTATCATGTTTATAAGTTGACACTAATGTTACAATCTTTCCTTTCTTAGGCACATAGGACAACAACGTTGCTTCATTGGTAAATCCAAAGTTGAATATTCTTCTCGACCTTTCGCAGTTATAAATTCGGGAGGAAGTTCCTTTTTATTTTTCCTTATGGTACCGACAACTGTTAATTTCTTTTGTAATAAATTCCTACATAGAGGCACATATGTAAACCAATTGTCCATCGTAATATTTCTTCTAGAATTTTCAATTGGTTTTACTAAACGACCCACAACAGAAGTAGCACTGTTATCAATTTCATATGGCCCTGCTGGTTGCTTCCCTGCATATATTTCCATATTCAGTGTAAAGTAACTATCACAGTCAGCAACGGAAAAAAAAATTATCCCATATCTAGCTGGTTTACTTTTTATATACTGCCTGAAACCGCAGCGGCCTCTGAATCCCTCTAGCATTTCATCAATAGTTACGTTTTCTCCTACAATAAAGTTATCTTGACAGTTTTTTGTAAAATCGTTGAAAATATCTCGTATTGCTGCTAACTTATCAACTTTTTTACGGATTTGACGAAACAGGATCCTTTCAGGATGCAGCAGAAGATATTTGTAGCACACGTAGAAATTCCGGCCGTGACGACTATGCTTTTATTTCAATCTCAAAGTCCCAACACAGTGTTCTTTAGATTGGCTTTCTCTGTTTTAAGAAAAACTCCCACTTGTTTTTAATCAAGGGTTAGCCAATCCTACTGACTGCGCCAATTAAATGTATTGGGCTCTTTGGAGATTTTTTAAATAAGGCTACGGCTTCAGGATATAAGCGAGTTTATTCAGGCTTTGTATAAATTCAGACTGACTGGTCAGCGCATCTGTTCGAATTTATATATGAAAACGGGATGTGCTGACCACACATTTTATTTACGAAATGATAACAATATTACATAACTTAAGCTACAGGTAAATCATTGGGTGATAACAACATATATAATAATGTCTTTATATAATTGTATATCATATGGATGTAATCAGAATTGTATGCTTTTTCAGAATTTTCAAAAATACATAGGGTGTTACATAAAAAAAATTGAACTTTGGTAAATAATTGTTTTAATTCGATGTTCTATTGTTTTTTTTTCTAAGGCACGTCGAAACATCAATAAAAGTGACACATTTTTTGTATTTGACATTTTTTTTGTAACTATGACATTAAAACCACAAATCGAGTTAGAACGTTACGCTGGACACCCGGTACAACTAGCTATTTTTGTTTGTTTATGAACAAAAAACATTTTCAAGGTGTTCTAGCAGATCTGTTTCGGTGTCTAAAGGGCATACGCCAGCCGCCAACTATGATTTCACCAGTTAAACATGTTCTTAAATTATCTAAGCATTCTGTGCCATATCATTATGACAGTGGGAACTAGGAGAATGACTCGACATAAAATTGTTTACAACTAATGATTTAAAGGGTGAGCAAAAATGGGCTACATCTGGATTTGTATATCGATGATCATGGCTCCTGATATAATTAAAAAAAATTCAAGAGGATCTTGGTTACAAGCACCTGTTAACACAAATTTGAAGTTTTTTCTTGTTAAAACAATTTGCCTCAAGAATATGAATCCCTTAACAGTAAGTTAGGAGTTTTTCAAAAAAATAGAACAAACCTTTGCTTTTCCAAAGAAAAAAATTTCATGGTATCTAAAATGTTTAATGAATTCTGCCAAAATTAGTCAGCGGTTTAGCCTGTGGTTCTGACTTCTTTGATATATTGAATGAATTGAATAGCTTGTCCAAAAAAGAATGAGGTCAGCCGTATCCATTACTTCATTAGGCAGGTTTTAGTTTAATATCTGAAACAAATAAATTGAACAACATTAAGTAAAGTACAAAAGTAGCCTGTGAAAACATACCCCACAGTGCGTTTCATTAGAGACCCTACTGTATGACTCAAATGTTCAGTCATACACTAGGGTCCCATACAATGTTTGACCTTCATCTTATTCATTTTCGATGGGATTATGTGGGCGTCCATTAACTTATGGCACATCCTTAAAGCTGATTCTGATGAATCCAATTTGTAAAATTGGTCGATATGACTCCATTTTCCAATTTTATTTGCTCCATAAGTTTTTATTTAATAAATCATTTCTGAGCTTTTTAAGCAGATGAGGGGCAGCGTACAATGGAATAATCTCTTGCTCGTCGACTAAAAATCCAAAATATTTATTTTGTACATTGTCCCTTATGCACTGCGCTTTTATCTCCTTTAATAAATTAATAGCTGCTTGGTTTGTGCTGCCTTGGTCACAGACTGTTGCTATAACATCAAACCCTATTATCTAGCATTCCCGAATTATAATTTTAATCATATCCTTTAATTTATTTGACTTGTCAGGCCATTGACTGAAAGTAAAAGCAATGGGCTGCTTCCATTGTCTGTAGACCCCCTTCAGCATATAAACATTTGCATGATTAGTTGCAGCTCTTTTTTAATTTCCATAATCTTCTATACCAGATATTGCATCTTGTTTTCTATTATATGTTAAATTAGCAATGCTATTTCATCAAATAGTAAAATGCAAACTCTCTCTTGCACATTTTTCATATTTTCAACAGATAATTTCAGGCTACCAAAAATTTGCTTATTAATTTCAGGATAAAATAGAATACTTTTTTTACTGCATTAGAAAGGTATTTTACTCTAATATATATTAAATCTCCTACACTTCCTATCAATGAAGTCATATGCATGATACCAAACATACATATATGAAAACATTCTATAAATATCTAAGTTCACTTTTGAAACTGTGGGAACTCGAAAATTCAACCACAATAGATGAGATCGTATTTCTGCATTTTTAGGATTGCTTCTTCAGGCGGCCTCCTTTAAGTTGGGTCAAATATCTAACTACAAAAATTATTACACCAATAAATTCAAATTATTTAAATATCGACAATGTCAAAAGTGACTTTAACCTATCAATGAATTAAACAAGACAATTACCTACTTAATTAATAAAAAAATACCCTTTATGTAATCGTTTTTTTATATATTTTTAGGTATTAACAATATTGTGTGAAACTAACTTTCTCCTTCCATAGATGAGGCTGAGGTAACTTCTTCTTCCGCTGATGCCTTACACAAGCAGCGGTTTTAAAGGTAAGACATCTTGCACGATCAACTCATGCTGAAGAGAAGATCCTCTAATTTTCATTGATAACTCGGGTGGTCCAATTATAAAACCCCTGCAAAAAGGCTAACGTAACATTACTTTGTTATATTGTCTATAAGATTTTTCGGACAGACCCTTCGAATTCGGGTCAAATGATCTAGCCAACCGTAGCGTAGGTATGGCATATCTTAATTTATTAATTGTTTTCACCTCCAATTTAATGTCATCCGTAGCATATGATTTAGTCACCTGCTATTCTTCCCAACTATTTGGCAGATATTGAATTGCTAACCTTTTAATTTTTTCTAACGTAGTATTTCCTTCCAACTTCGCCATGTCTCCCATCTTCACATATTCTGCCGGCACTGACAGCTGTAAGCAATATAAAATTATCTTCCAGATACTCATATTTGCTTATAAGGCTTTTAGGTAGCCATAGGCGTACTTAACCTTTTATTCTTTCTTTATCCCTTACATCAATAGGTCGTCAAGGACGGACCTACCTTTTGACTGCGAAGCAATATTGACACCGTCGGCTCAATTCGACCCGTCGGTCTTCTCGAATGGGCCCGTCGAGTCGGCTTAAACTGGTCCGTCGTCTCGAATTGGCCTGTCGCACCCAAATTACTGTACACCCCTTAGGGTTGAGCCGTTTGAGGTGATTTAAAAAAAAATGTTTGTCATAACATTCCTTATCGATCCCTCTTCCTCAATTTTCGCTTTGGGTCTTCATTTTCGCGGAATTTGACTCCAAAATTGGGTTTGCATGGAAAAAACTAGATTTTTCGCACAAAAATGACCCTACGGAACACGAGACTGAGATTTTGCCGGACTTTTTTTATGGGGGAATCGTCTTGGAAAGCCCTACAACACTGTCTACTTAGATTTTGGGGAGAAATTTTCCGTTGCCCTTAAAATGGCCACAATCATCCAAAAATTTTTTACATATCAGAAATCGTTCTACTGAAAACTGAGAAAGTATTGGAAAAAAATCTCATCTCACAAAAATTATTTGTACACATTCGAGGAATCCGCAAAAATTTTTCCAGAATTTTTGGACACATTTTTGGACATTCACCAAAATGGCCACATGCAGATTTTCAGATATTTCCCGTAATTCTGAAACAGGTCAGAAAGGTTCCATAAATAATAATAATATAATAATATCTCTACCCCTCATTCTAATCACAGGGATTAGCCCAGAAGTCGGAGACTTGTGCGGGAGAGGGGGCGGCATATTATTATTAAGCAGGCCGCATTTGCGCCCAGGAACGACTTACGTTGGTAGGCCCTAACCACTATTCAGTGCAGGAATGAGGGAAACCTGGAAAGCCTCATTAATTAGGGGGGTAGTCAAATATCAACCGGTATCAATCTCTCACATTGACCCAAGCTAACATTATTCCACCCTACCATACCCGCAGAGAGGGTGCCAATCCTCTCTACGAATATAGCTTATATACGGTCTACCGGCAGCTGGGCTCGAACCAACTCCGATCTAGTCACCTCGATTCAAGTACTGACGCCTTAAACCGCGCGACCACTGACCCACCCTGATTGATTTTGAACACTTTTTTGGGAATTCAATTTTTTGACATAAGTGGCCATTTTGGATACAATAGTTCTTTGTTAATAAGAAATGATTGATTTTTCCTGGAACTGTTCGGATGGAAATGTATGAGTCAAAATTTCTCCCTGAAATCAGGACAGTCTTCTTTTATTTTTTTTTTTTTCATTTTTTAATATTCAACAAAAACTGATTACAGTTTAGAAAAATCAATTTATCTACATGATTCGATTTGAGTCTGTTACGTCGTTGAGTAATAATCTGTCTAGCTTTTGAAAATACTCGCTCGCTAGGAACAGACGTGGCAACAATACTTATATATTTTTTTGCTAATACGGACAGAGTTGGATAAAGTAGTTGCCTTGTTTTCCACCATAAAAGTGGATATTCCTTTCTTCCGATATAAGCTTCCTCTATGTACATTCTTATTTCTGTAATTGCAGTGGCTGTCGGACTAGGTTTTTGAGTATCGGACTTTATCAACAAATCGAATTCTTGCCAAATTAAGTTATCTGATGCCTGTTTTTCTTCACCAGGAACTTCTACTGCATGTGTTATTTTAACTGTTTTACCGCACTATTTTTATATATATATATCACTACTTCATCCTGCAATCTATCTTTTGCTTTTTGCTCGCTTCCTCAAGAGAAAAAGCTTTCAACTTAAATCGGGGATCCATAAGTGATGGTTTAGCTGAATTAGTGTTATATTCGCATTTGTCAAAGCGCGTTAAACTTGACGTTAATAATTTTAAAACTGAAATTAATCCTCGGACCATTACAATAATGGACACAGTTTCATCTTTTTCAGAACTCATTTCTATTGTTATTTGATCAAATGGCTTTAATACCTGACAAATTTCTTTGATAATTTCCAATTCCTCTTCGTTTAGTAATTGTATTCGATTATATAATAGCCCAACTGTTACAGTAATGGGTTCTTTCAGTTTTAAAAGTCGTTCGAACATGTAGTATGTCGAATTCCATCTTGTGGATACATCATTTTTTAATTTTAAAGGCACACCACTCGTGTCCATTCTAGTTTGTGTAGACAACAATTTGGAATTTGCTTAAAAGCTTCTATGAAAGTACTTTACAATTGCCCATCCTGTACAGTTAAGTGTATGAGTAATACAAGGTATATGTGCCCAACTGCCTAATCTAACTACACTCACTATATTCGCTGCATTATCAGTAACTACAGCCTCAATTTTTTCTTGTAAATCTCATTTAATTAAAATTTCATTTATTTCCTCATTTAAATTTTGAGCTGTATGCCTTTCACTATAACTAAAACAACTTAACAAACAAGAAAAGAGTTTCCATTCCTCTGTTACAAAATTTTAATTCGATGAAGACGTCCAACTATCAGTAGTGATTGTGATGTACACGATATCCCCTAAAATAGATTTTAAAATTATTTCAGCAGCTGAATATTTTTCTTCTAGTAATGAGGTGGTAAAAGTATTTCAACATGGAAGAACGTAACTTGGTTCAAAGAAATTTAAAAGTTATACAAATCCGGTGTCACGCACAATAGAAAAGGGTTGTAAGTCTTTGACTATAATATTTAGTACAGTCATATATTTTTTTTTAGGTATTGGACGCTATACAAATTTTGTCAATTTATCTTGAATTTGAACTGCTTTTTTCTGTGGGTGAAAAGGGACTTGAACTTCACTAGTTTTATCACTTTCAGACGCCAACATCGATGTGGATGGGATTGATTTATCCGTTACAAATAAATATATTGTGCAATAAAAAAAATACATTAAAATTTTAATAATTCTAAATAAGAAATAATTTTGTAAATAATATTTTTGTTTTTTATTTTCTTTGAAATAGATAGATTAGATTTTATCAAAATTAGTCTGCTGCTTTACTTACTTATTGTTTTGCGCACTCGTTTCTCAAGAACAGTGTCATCAATTACTACGGAAGGATGTTTCGTTCGAATGTGTCTTCATAAATCTCGTATGGTTCCACCTTTATATGAATATATGTTGCTACATATATTACACTTAGCTTTTTCGCCAGGTATTTCGGCAAAATTGAATTAAACACTTAAATATAACCCTTTATGTATGTGTATCGAAATAAACTGAAAGCTCTAAAGGCTATCAGTGCTATTGCTGAATATACTGAACTGAAATTTTTTCAAATCAAGCTACTCCGTAGTTAACGTCAAACATTGAAGCAGTTAAAAACGAAACGACAAGTCTTTTTACTGCCTCTGCAATATTAAGGCATTAAAACAGAGCTGAAAAGTTACTTCAAAAATCTAATCTATGATTTATTGACATTAGCTATAAATGATATTTGGATGGATGGAGATCATTGTATATACTTAATAACAAAGTCATGCCTACAGATATTTGTTGTTGTTACGTTAACATTTAAACGTTTTGAATTCCTCGCTGACGATTTTATATTTCTTGCCGCACGTGCGGCTACTTACTAAATACCCAGAGCGCGCACTCGCTCCACTCTAATGTCCCCGACTGGTCTACGTAGGTATATTGGCGACGACATCGGTAGCGGGTACTTTTTTTAAAAATACCGGGTACCCTAAATACTCAAAAGTACTGATACCTGACATCACTAGAAGGTAAGACGTTAGCACACTAGCTGGCCGAAGCCATAGAGAGGGGAGGTGTGTGGTAGGGGAAAATGGCAGCGTAGCTCCGATCAGAGGCGTAAAGCACGTTACACTGGTTAAAAAAGAGATCGAGAGTGGGAGGGTCATCTTTTTCTATCTCCTACAGTTAACGAGATACCGACAAATACCTAAGTTCACTTTTGATATTGTAGGAACTCGCAAATTTCAATACAATAGATGAGAACTGATCTATTTCTGCATTTTTTAGGATTGCTTCTTCAGGTGACCTCCTTTATGTTGAAGCATTTAAAAGGCTAAAAACTCTTTCACAATAAGCATTACTTACTGGAATTGACAATACGAACGATACAATTTTTTAAAACTTTTAAAGTAGTACCCAAAGTTTATCAGATGACATGTCTTTGCCTTTTGGAAGATGTACAGATATTTCACGGAGACAGCAGTAGTCAGTATATAAAGCAACGTTGTCAATATCCTTTGAAATATTAAGCACTTCGGACAATTCGGAGAGTTCTTCCTACATAAATAAATTGCCACCTTTTAGTTTCAATATGTATTGTATTGCATTGTTGTAAATCTTCCCTGGAAACGTTTTTCCAAAAACTTGCGAAACTCTCTGTAAGCTGCTCCGAAGATACATTTTCGTAGAAAATTTGTTTCAGAGCAGTGTGGTTTTGAATATCTGTCACTTCCAATTGAATGTTTGCTGGATGTTCAAGCAGATGACTGGAACTGATGGCAAATGGATTTATAAACAGCTTAATCTGAAGTTTGTCTGATTCAAAATCCTTGAATCTGTTATCAAAAGAGTCTTTTAAAGACCTAATTGATAGGTATTTTTGGATATCAAGGACAGTGATCTTTAATTCTTCTTTCACACTTGCAAGTGTAGGAAAGTGGTCGATTTTATGTTTCGCTAAGTTTGCTGCAAACAAGTCCAACTTCCCTTTGAAGCCATTGATCAAATTAAACATTGTTGGAAGAGCACAATCATTTCCTTGCAATTTGAGGTTAAGAACATTAAGATAATGTAATGTATCAATTAAAAATGCAAGATCGCACAGCCATGATGAATTTTTAGGCTATTGTCTTGGGGGTACAGCGACTCCAAGTGCCTAGCCCATTTGTCCTGGGCCAGTTCTCTTAGAGCCGCCTTTACACGTCTGTTTAGTATGTTATAGTCATGTCTGTGTCGGGGGAGGTGCGTGCGGTAGGCAAGCCGTTTAAGTCTGCGTTTTTCTGTTATTAGTTGTCTAATGTCGGGGGGTAGGATGCCGGTGGGGTTTGGGAGTTTGGGGACTATGGTTTCAGTGGTGGATAGGGTTAGGGCTTGTTTAATGTCAGTGACAAGGGATAGGACTGCCGCCTCCAGGTCTTGGGTGGTTTCAATGACTGGTAGCGCTGTGTTCCTTTGCATTTCTGCTCGGAACCGCTCCGTCAGTGAACCTCCTAGTGAAGGTGCCCAGATTTCTTTGTCTCTGTTCAAAATCCAATAGTATCGGATTATGTTCAGAAGACCCTTCGTCTATGGCAGAAATCTGTGCTCTTAGCGGCACGGATTTAAGGATTGCAATGTCTAGGACATCGGGTAGGGTTATAGGTCCGTAGAACGTGGGTTCCACGGGACCTAGGATTTGGATATTAGGATCGTGGTCTAGGAGATTCAGCAGAACTCGACCTCCTGCGGTCGTGGTTCTGCTGTGTCATACGGCAGACTTCGCGTTGAAATCTCCCAAGGCAATGGTTTGGGGCCAGGAAAGGATTTGTTCGAGGTCGTCGTCTAGTATGGGTAGTCCGGGTGGGTGGTAACAGGACACCACCGCAACATCACCATGCCGTAGCGATCTCACCGCTATCGCCACGGCCTCGGTGTTTTGAGTTTAGATCTGTTGCAGTGGATAGTGGTCGATGCACTTGATCGCGAGTGCAACGCCACCCCCGTTGTGGTTTCTGTCGCGTCTGTATAAGTCATAGTCGGGAATGGAAATGCGGGATATCTCGTCCAGTTTGGTTTCCTGGATGGCCATCACGTCTATTTCTAGACGGTTTAGTATGTCCACCAGTTCCAATTTTCTACCCCGCAACCCGTCAAGGTTCCAGGAAGAAATTCTCAGCGAGGGGAGCGGGATGGGATTTTGGGTAGGATGATGTACAGCCATTTAAGCAAACAATTTTTGCATGTTTGACATAAAGGCTGTCATCTGGTTTTTGGGATTTTGGGATGGGGATGAGTGGGGTTTTTGGGTATTTGTCTGGGGTTTTGTTGGTTTGGTCTGATTTGTCTTTTTGGTCGCGTTTGCGTAAGTTAGTCCGGGAGTTCGGGGGGCGGGGATGGGGGTTTGGGTGGGTGCGGTTTGTGTTTTTGGTGTGTTGGTGTTTGTTTTTGGTGGTGTCTGTTTGCTACTTTTTGGGTACTGAGGGCACCCTTTGTAGCTGGCAGGGTGAGGCTTTGAGCAGTTTGCACACTTGGCAGGTTTGTCGCGTGCCTTTTGGCATTCAAAAGTGGCGTGATTTTCACCGCATTTCACACACTTTGGTGCCGCCGTGCATCTGGATTGGCTGTGGCCAAACCTTTGGCATCGGTGGAACTGCGTGGCCGAAACCGGTTTATTTTGTTTTTCAACTCTGACAAGTACGTGACAGCAGTACTTGAGGTCTAAAATTTTGTCCTGGTCCAAAGGAACCTGAACTTGGACCAGGGGCATTTCGCGTTTATTATTACGGCCTGTCATGCGGTGCACAACTGCGTTTGGGAAGCCTTGGCTTTCGAGGTCGAGTTGGTGGAATACCCGCAGGTATTCCACGTATCACCACCCTGCCAAGGTCTGCCAAGGTTTTCGTTAATTTTCTGTGGTCCAGGATTAAATTTGGAAAGATGGCCACGCCATCTTTTATTAGCTTGGCTTTAGTAAAGTTAATTTTGCTTTCCGAGATTATTTTTTGGACTTGTAACCAGCGCTCCTGTTTGCGCAGGATTACTGGCGGGATTTTGTCTGTGTTTTGTTGTGTCAGTGTCTCTAATAAAGATTTAAGCTCTGAGTTTTGGCCTGAAATAGATCTCGTTAAGTGCCTGATTGGTGTTTTTTATTGTCGAAATTTCTGCAGTTAGGATTTGAATTTCGTTTTTTAGGTCTTGATTTTGCTTGAGGAGCTCCTCGTATTGTCTAGTTTGTTCGCCGTTTGCGTGTTTGTACTGCCGTAATTGGTCGTACAGCTCGGCGTTTGTTAATTCTTGCGTTGAGGACGCTTGAGAGGCCCTTGAAGAGGCCCTCTCGCTAGAGGAGTCTTTGTCCATCTCGAAATCGGACATGGCTTTAAATTTTGGGGGGTTGGTAGAGTTTTTATTTTTGTCAAATTTTGGAGTTTTTGTAAAATTTGGAAAAAAGTTTTTTGTCTGTGTGTTTTTCCCCCTTTCGGGGGAGTTGGTGTCGGTGTGTATTGTGTTTGTGTGTGTGTCGGTGTAATTAGGTAAATTGGTCGGTGAATAAATGGTTAGTAATAAAAATACAATTTGTTAATGTAAAAGTGTAAATTTCTTACCCTTCTACCTGGTGTGGGGCCGCCACTTTGTTGGTATGCGCTAATCCGCACTAATCCTCACAGGTATAACTATCACGTCACTTCACTGCTCGCTGCACTGAACCGTCCGTGTCGCTCGCTCTACCTTAACTGCTTTCTCGGTTTTGCAGCGGTTTCTTTTATGCGATTCACTGTGGTACGCTTAGGCTCCGCCTCCTGACTTCTTTAGCGTTTCTGCGTGCTGATTGGTTCGTAGCTCTCGTATAAATACGATGCTCGGCGTTTCGCGTTTATTCTGCTGTAGGCACTCTGGAGTGGATCTCGCTGTAACAGTGACAAAGATGTTCTCGCTGTGCCCTCTCGGCGTGATTGGAGGTAATTCTAGCAGCTGCCAGCTCTAGAGTTGTCTCATCATATCTGTTAAGCCTAGGGAGTGTCAACGAGAGGGTAGTCGGCGGCGTCTCTGGCCTCAGACGTGCTTGGCCGACATAAGATGTATCCCCTGTATATACCTCCCGTCTTTCCATTTCCAGCTGGGTAGGAGAGTCATCTTCCAGGGGGACATCCTGTACATCGTTCCCTTGGACTTCCCCATTTACCACCCGCTCGCCTTCTGAAGTCGACATCTCGTATACCTGGGTCTATACTATACTGCGCGTAACCGAGGCCCTGATTATAAGCGCTTCAGTAGCAGGGAAATTGCAGGTAAGTATGTGGGTAGTAGAGGAACAGTTTATTTCACAATAAAATTTAAATGTCACTACTATTAAAAGTTCATTATAACTTGTCTAATCAAAATTATCATTACTTCCACCAACAACGAATTTATTAAAGTTAATTTCTAATAAATGAAATTTAAAGTTCAACTTGACGAGATTAATTTGCTTATTTATTCTTTAAACACTACTAACAGTTAATTAGTTTAAATTCATTTATTGTCTCTAATTTTTTCTTAATTGTTCTACACTAAATTCTCCAAAGAAAATTGTTCATTGAGATTTATTAATTGATTCAATATTAGTTAGTTAAATTTATCTCAATAAACTTTAATTAATATTCTCTTTTAGTTCTATCAATTTAATTTTCCCTAGTTGGTTTCTCATTTAGTATAGCCACTCATTTAACAGTTAATCAATAATTATTATAATTTATCCACTAATTAGACTTGACTGTTAATAGTTCGTACACTAATATTTACCCAACGTTAGATTATTATTATTGTTTCACAAGTGATTACTTTTATTACTATAGTTTACTTTATTATTAACACTACCCTCTTGTTAATGAATTAAAACAGAAGTTAATTTATTTAAACAAAATGTTTAGTTTCAGTGAGCCACTAATGACAGTCAATTCTGTAGTGAGGTAGAAGATTCGACACTTACCGGGGCTATCGCTATTACCAGGCTCCCCCAGTCTCTCGAAATTCTGTTGACACTTTAGTTTAATTTAAAAAGAGGAAGTAATTTTATTCAGGTAGGCCAGAATAGAAATACGAATTCTTTAATTAGGTTTCACTTCTAGATTCGAGCTCGAGGTCTCGGACTTATTAATTTTTTTTTCCAAGTTGATCATCTGCAACTTCTCGGGGAACAAAATTCTGGCCGGGGACGAGGTGAAGCTAAGGAAACGTAATTATTTTTAGAAACACTCTGTATTCCCTATTGGATAACAACACTGAAGTAGCTAACACTTCTGTGAATGAACTTAGGTCAAAAATAACAGAAAACTGCTTCGCACACTCTCCGTGACTTTACCATCTGTTAGTACTCCTGAGGCACAAACGACGTATAAACGGTAACTGGGTTTTCTTCGGCGTTTTCTGTTAATCTCAGGGTGGTTTTCGCGGTTCGGGAATCAATCCAGATTTCCTGAACGAGGTGTGGTTTCGAAGTTGAGGTTGGGCGCCAGGAATATATTGCAATATTCCAAAATTGGTGGTGAAAAATCGTGCCTAGAAGAGGCGTAGAAGAGTTTCTAGGCGAAAAGTCGTAGAACTGGCGAAGCACTAGGTTTTAGAACTGATAGGCGAAGCGAAGCGATGCGAAGCGTAGAAAAATGGAAAATAGGTTTAACGAAGCACTACCGAAGGGTGAAAATAACTGTGGCGAAGCGACGGCTTGCACTAAATTCTGCTCAAAGGAGCTTGTAGAAATTCTGCCAAAGTGCACACTGGTAAAATTGCCAAAGGGCACACAAAACACAACACTGGTCTGAGACGACTGATGTTCACTCTGTGGTGGTCTGACACAACTGATTTCGATCGTTGGAAACGCCCCGGTTTTAACCCCTCAGGTAGGGTGTCTATATAAGTACTCAACCGCTTGGGCCAATGGGGTGGCGAGTTTGAGATTTTGCGCCAATGGGGTGCGTTTCTTGATTCGGGAAATTTTAGCTGACGCCGGGCTGTCGGCTCGATGTTCCAGAATGTTCGATTCCGCTGGCTGCCGTATTTTGTTAATAATTTTCGATATTTTTGCGCTTTTTCGGCGGTTTTTGAGGGACGGCATCCATTTATTTCGCCATGGAACTCGTACGAAGCGGATCTATAACAGACGCTTGCTTTTATACGGGCAATTCAGGGCATCTCGGCCGCTGATTAGTTACCCATATTACAATCTCACAAAATTGATTATAACTAATAGAAATTAAGACTTTACCCTCAAGTATCATATAAGGTTAGAAAGCTTACTTCATTCGATTTCAATTGACGTTAATTGTATTTCGCTACCTTTAATTAGAACCGCGTAATTAGCAGTTTCCTGTAACAAAGAATATTAAGTTCTCGGTGTAGGCGGACCGAAGACTGAACGGTGAGCGTTGACATTGTAATTTTAGTTTTCCGTTTTTAGTGACAGTTTCAGTTTTAAACGTTTTATTCATTAAATAATGGATGATTGCGATATATTGGGACATGTGTAGTTTTCCACAATTTTCTTTAAACGTACGTGAAGATATTTCCTAGAGTTGAGTGGAGTGACCGTTATCGGACAAAATTTTATAAATTAAAAACTGCCACGGGTGTATTCGAAGTTTTCTGTTAGTATTTCTTTCAATCAATTTTCTTCAAATAAATGGGCAATTTTATTAACTGCATCTACGCGAAGTGTGTATTTTGTGGCGAGTAATTCTGACGGACCTGTAATGAGTGAAAATGAAGTTTTGGCAGTTTGGAACGAAGGAACGGAAAACGAATGCAAAATACTGTAGCTAACCGGATTAACTGTAATCAGGTACTTAGGTATTATTATTAATAAAAATGTTTACTTTTGTTGTTTCTACATTCGGCAACGTTAGAACGTTGTGAGAAACGACCGCATTGTACCTAGTTGCACAGAACATATACCTAGTTGACATATATAGCTATCTTGGACGATGACTGATGACATAGGCGCCGACTTTCCGTAGGAAAAGAGGGTTTTGCCCCATTTTTTTAACATCGAACTAGAATTCCGAAATAAATTTTTTATTGTCTTTTAGGCTTTCCTGAGCACGTGGTTAAAATTTTTGTACTTAGTCATAGTTAACCCTGTATATTGTTATCAAATTCTTTACCACTATCACAAATTATTTTGTTGGGAATACCGAAATGTGAGATGAACGTCAATAGAGCTTCATAAGTATGTAGTGCGTTTTTGGATTGTATGTTATAGGCTTGACCTTATTTTGAAAATGGATCTAAAATTGTAAGAAATATTTTTGATTCTGCAAAAATAAGTCCATATGAATTATTTCGAAAGGTCTTTTTGGAGTGGGCTTAATTTGGAATTTTATTCTTTGAGGGTGTCTCTCATATTTTGCTCTCTGACATATTTTACAAGAATTTATATAATTTGTAATATCGTTAATTAAGTTAGGCCAATAATATCGTTTGAGTAGTGACATTTTTACTTCATTGATTCCTCTGTCACTAGTTTTTCCTTCATGGTAATATTTTAATTTTTCAGTTTGGTCGTCTAAATTTTGTACATCTTGTAGGAGTTTTCGTGAGATACATAGTTTTAAGTTAGTGAAATTTTGTTGTATAATACGGGTAACTTTTCTTTCAATTTCAGGGGTTTTAAAATATAGACAATATGTAACTTGTGGGGATATTATATATTTTAATAAGTTAACTATATCTTGGTCTGGGGCTGTAGTTCTAAGTGTTACTAAATGTCGAATTTTTGTTTTAAATAAGGTTGAAGCAACAGATGAATCTAAAACAGTGTTATTGGATTCTATGAAAGTAAATTTGATGATTATATTGATTGAGACAATTTTCGGTGTAAGGGATTTCTTTGATTGGGTTTTCTTGCGCGGTGTGTCGTGTTTCGTCATCGTCTACAGTAGGTTCTGGTGCTGTGATGTCCTTAAAGATTTCTTCCATTGTGGGTGTGTCTATAAGTCGTTCAGTTATTTCGTCTCCAATTTCGGATATAAATTTCTGTGTAAATAGGGTTTGCGTCTACCTGATCAATTTTGAGACGCGATAAAAAGTCTGCGTTGGCATTATGTTTACCTTTTTTGTACTTAATCTCATAGTCAAATTCTTCTAGACGGAGCCTCCACCTTACAAGGCGACTATTTGGTTCCTTAAGATTAAAGAGCCATTGTAATAGTTTATGATCTGTTTGAATTATAAATTTTCTACCAAAAACATAGGGACGGAAATATTTGCAAGCCCATACGACAGCGAGCAATTCTATAGTGCTGTAGTTAATCTCAGCAGGATTTAGAGTCCGAGATGCATAACAAGCGAGTCGGTCATCTTGACTAAGAATTGCGCCTATGGCAAAACTAGAAGCGTCGATTGTGATGCTGAATTGTTTTTCGAAATCTGGGAAAGCTAATATAGGATCATTACATAGAAGATTTTTACAATGTTCAAAATTATCAACAAATTCTGGGGTATGGATTACCTTTTCTCCTTTTTTAAGACATTTTGTAAAAGGTTTAGTTATTTTAGAGAAATTTTTTATGAAACGTCGATAATAACCTAAGAGACATAAAAAGCTTTTAATGTCACGATGGGTTTGAGGAATTAGAAAACGTTTTATTGTTTCGATTTTTTTTGGATTAGGCTTAACACCTTGGGGAATAACAATGTGACCTAAAAATTCTACTGATTTAAACATGAATTCGGATTTATCCAATTAAATTTTGAGGTTATGTTTCCGGAATGCTTCGAATACTTTCTGTAAATTCATTACATGTTCCTGAAGGGAAGTTGAGAAAATAATAACATCGTCCATGGATACTAGACAAATTTTGTTTTGGAGATCCTTAAGGACGTTGTCCATGACGCGTTGGAAAGTGCTAGGGGCCTTCTTTAATCCAAAGGGCATCCTTAAAAACTCGTAATGCCCTTGTTCTACAGTAAATGCGGTTTTTTCGACAGAATTTGAGTGAAATTCAATCTGATGGAAGCCACTGGCTAAATCTAATGTTGTAAAATAATTGCAACGACTTAGTTTGTCAAGAATATCCGTAATATTGGGAAGAGGGTATCGGTCTTCTATTGTTTTATCATTTAATTTACGATAGTCAATGACAAGTTTCCATTTTTGGGTACCAGATCCGTCGAGTTTTTTAGGCACTATCCAGATAGGGGAAGACCAAGGGCGTATGCTTGGTTTAATGATTTTTTCTTGGAGCATTTTGTCGATTTGTGTACGTACTTCAGCTTTATGAACATGAGGGAAACGATAAGATTTGAAAAAAAACAGGATTTTCATCTTTAGTCCTAATTTTATGTTTAACAGAATTATGGAAAGTTAAGAGATCGTTTGGTTTTAAGAAAATGTCATGAAATTTGTTACAAACATCCAATAAAGCTTTCTTTTCTTCGGAATTTAAATGATCAAGACGAAGTAATTTTTCAATATTATTTTAATCCGAATTTACAGGGGGAGGGGTAATATCATAATCATAGGAATCGTAATTTTCAGAAAAAGGTTCGACATCAAGGGGTTCATAAAATTCAACAGATTGAGTTTCCTCAGACATATATTTCAACAGTAGCATAACCTTTTCGGCATGTACTTATAGAAGCGGGAATAAAGATTATCGGTTGACTGATAAGGGATGTGAATGTCTCCATCAGGTGCGTTACAGGAATTCATTTAAGATGGACTTCATATGCATTAATAGAATATCTTTTGGAATTATCATCTGGATGACGATAGTTAATTGGAATATTGACAGACATATCAGGATTACAAGGAAAAATTAATTGATAAATGGAATTTTTGAAGATCATTAAAACCTATTAAACCATCATAATCATAATCATGGAAATCATGAAAAATCACGGTGATTTTTTCATTAGAATTAAATTCATTAAAAATTGGAATGTCGGCTTTATACCTTGTTGAAAATGTACCTGCACATGTTTTTAAATCAGTCTTATCTGTGTTCTTGGACCTGTGGGCTGAAAGTGGTTGTATGGTCTTGGTATGGTCACTTCTGATGTAGTCGACATAGGTGTTGGTTTATATTGGGGAGCTATACCTTTAGGTTTAAATACATTTTGTGGTTTACCAAAAACTGTACTACCTGTTGGGAATTTTTGTGGGGGCGCTGGTCTCGGTTGAATATTAATTGGTTGTGAAGGAAAATTTGGTTTTTGTTGTTGTACTACGGCGTTTGGATTTCTAAATGGATTTTGATTATTTGAATTGAAATTAAAATTTTGTGAATTTGGATTATATCCTACAGTTGGTCTTGGTACAAAGTTATACTGTGGCTGTTTAACTTGAAGGGAAGGAATCATTGGTTTTTGAAACTTACTAGATGGATTATAACTATTAAATGATTTACTATAATTTGAAAAATTTTGTTCTTCATTTACTTTATTAGCTGTTTCTAAAGAATCTAATTTCTGAATTCTGATCATAAATTGAAGCATATGATTTAGAGATCTGGCGAAAATATCAAGAGCCATTTGCTCGTAATGTTTTGAATAAAATTCTTTTTCTTGATAAGATTTATTTGAATGGACTAATTTACTTAACAAAAGACTTCGTAATTCTTGGCACCTTAATCCGACACTGTGATATGATTCATTTTTGGATAATTTTAAATTTAATAGATCATGTTCTAAACATTTTATGTCTCTCTGATCGCCAAAGTTAATTCTCAAAACTTATTTTATTTGTAACCAATTTTTAATTTCAATTCGGGAGCCTACTAACATTTGTGCTTTACCAGTTAATTTGCCTAAAATCGCTTGATGAATAAAATTATTTAACGCATCTCAATCTGCTTTGTGAAAACTATTTATGAGATTATCACATGAACTAATAAAAGTGTTGAGACCGAACGGATTGCCATCATATTTTGGAATGTTATCAATGTATAACCTAAGAAGTTGATAGTCTACAGCTGTGGGCACAGCGTGGGCGCCTGGCTCTCTGCTAGTTGCCATTGTACTGATATTTAAACTATTTAAAGAATCAATCAAACTTGTTACGTTATCAATTTTTAAAAATTATTTAAATTTTGAAACAAAAAAAAAGAATTTAGAAAAAATTATTTTTTATTACTCTAACTTATAGCTAAGGTTTTCTAACTAAAATCAAGACGTGATTTTTGAATTCAACTTTGTTTCTTAAATCTAATTGTTCACAATGAACGGCGGGCCTATTGTTCTCAATTGAGAATAGGGATCGTGAGTCAAGGTGCAATTTGGAGGAAAATAATGCTTGACTTACTACTTTTTGGTGTTTTTTCGACCTGGTCCTCTCAGTTGACTAAATCCTGATTGATTTACAGTCCTGGGTGGCTTCGACTTTGGAAGTTGATTTTCCACCTTAGAAGAGCAGCTTCTAATCGATTATCGCACAAGGAATCAATCGGCAGTCTATCACTTTCACTTTTTGTCCGTTTGTGAATTCGCGGCACCTTCAACTTAGAAAAGTTTATTCGAATCACTAATCATAGGTTCGAACGGCACTACTTATTCGTATCCTCGTCGCCAGTTTTGTCTTTGGAATAAAACAATTTGTTTTTGAGTAGCAGATGTTTAATGCGAAGCGTTATTACGACCAAATACAACTTAACTGCGCTTACAAAAAGATTCTACATATTTTATAATAAATGAATTTTGATGATTTAACATTTTATTTTTATCTTAACTAGATATGGCAAAAGCTTAACGTTTATATTATGTTTCTAAGAACCTTGAAGTAAAAATATATAATATACAGGGGACATAACTCTTGACAGCAATAAGCTATGTGAGAAGCCCACTGGAGGATATATATGATCCAATATGTACGATGCTGACTTCAAGAACCGCCTTTGTACTTTCTCTAATGCAGCAATGTGAGTGCCATAAATCGGGCTCCATACTACAGATGCATATTCTAATTTAGAACGTATGAAGGATATATAGATCAATCGAAGAGTAGAAACATTACCAAACCCGTTTGAGTTCCTGATAATAAAACCAAGGCACTTAAATGCTGAAGAAGCAACAGTTTCTATATGTTTTGTAAATGGTAGTTTAGGATCGAAAATAACGCCAAGATCCTTGTTCTTGCCCTAGGTTTCCCTAAAAATCTTCAATTAGTTCGACGCCCGTCACTGGTCTCCTTGCGTCGTCATAGCGGGCTAGAGGTGGTGGAGAAAGCGACCCGTCGTGGGTGGCGACTCTGGCCTAAAGCGAGCCTCCACAACGTCCTCCGTCGTGTCCTCCCTGGCTTCGTGCCGCGGCACACCCCTTATCTTATACCCCGGTTACCACTATAAACCCGTTTTCGTCTTATACCAGGGAGACGATTATAGACAGACTTTTGATTTTTAGGAGCAAATTTGTAGGAAATTCGTATATAGGCATGCACACAAGACCAAAGCTAGCAAGATTTATAATTCTGACGTTCATAGGCTGGAAGAACGAGAGTATTTTCAACGCCGTATACCTTGGTAACTGGTAATGGATGCGAAACTCTTTGTAGCAAGTGTTAACCTAGGCTCTCGATGTTGAACCAAGCCAAAAATCATCTTACCGTCCTCGTTCTGCGCAGTTCCTCGTCCAGTGGTACTTTTGTTTAAATAATACTCAGGTAGCGTAACTGCGCCAGTGATGGACACTCAAGACAATTGTTTGAAGTGGGCACAGAATCTACAGTATTAGCTTTTTTTAATACAAGATATGCTGAACCAAAACTTGCGTATTGCTTTTATACTGTAAACAATTATTGCAAATGTATAAATTGCTATTTTCTGTTTAATAATATTATTTATAAGAATACATACCATATGCTCCAGTAATGACCACAGTTGTAGACAGATAAACAAATGGACATATAATGAATTAGTAATGGACACATTTATAAAATAGGCATTTATTCGTAATTAAGCATTTCTGGAACACTGTAATATCCTCTATTACTTTTTAATTTAGGTTCTCTAATTGTACAAATAATGTCATCATTGAAGTAATATAGTATGTCTTCTTTTAATGGCCACTTCCAAAAACCCAAACCAGCATTCCTCATTGTTCTAATTTCAGCTCCTTCTTCATCTTTTTTCAAGATTAGACCTGCAAAAAAGAATAATCACACACAAGGTAAGTATAAATTTAGTTGATTCAATATTGAACTATTTGTTAATTTTCAGAGTGTAGAGTTAGTCAACAGTTGAAAACCGAGACGAGAGATTATCAACAAAGTGGAATTTGGGTAGGTAAGTAATTTTTTTTTATCAGATAATAAATTAAATCAAGATCTTCATCATCACAGATCAAATCAATTGAAGAATCTGAAGAACTGTCACTTTTAGCCTTTCTCTTCTTATTCTTATTACTATTTCTATCATCTGAATTTACAGTGTTCTTACAGACAGATTTCTTTTTTGTTTTAGGTGTTATTTTTTTTTTCATCTCATTTTCATAAAATTCCCTATATTTCCCACTTGAGACAACTGCGGGAAATATAGGTCTTTTTCGTTTTAGTGTATTAGACTTAGTGCTTCTTGGAAATATTAAACACTTCTTAAATGGTGTGGTAATTTTATAACCCTCATTTTCCTTATTTTCGTAAAGCATATTAACACCTTCAGGAGTTTTCCATTCCTTACTAGCTGATGAAGTCTGATTTGGTGATATATGATCCTTTTCTGAATTTTTACATGCAACAATTTCATTATTTACAGATGTAACAGTAGCTTGTAATACATTTGGGGATCTTGTTTAGGTTCATTATTGGCATCATTGCTAAGTTCTTGTTTATCTATTTTATTTTCAATTATTTTAAGAACTCCGAGTGAAGTGTTCTCAACACCTTCAGAGCGGTTTTTAACCTTTCTATTTGGGATACACTGTATAATCCACATTATTTTTATCAAATGGGAATAAACCACTTTTTTTAAATCCATTTTGGATTGTTTTACTAGTAGCATACTGCTGACATACCATATTTAGTATCGAATCAAAAGTAAATCGGGTAACTTCTTTTGGAAAGTTGTGAAATTTCCAATTCCTGACTGCAACCGTCCAGCCAGCTTTCAGGGGTTTGAGCACTGCAACATCGGCTGGTTGCATTATATGCGTTGTGTTAAAAAAAGAGAGATTAATATTACCCCATTTGCATCACATAATTTGCTTACTTCAAGAGTAAGATGTGAACGATGCCCGTCCACAAAAAGTATAACAGGTCTAAGCACATTAGTAGATTTTAAATATGGAACAAAATGGTTTGCAATGAACTCAAAAACTTCAGAGTTGATCTATCCTGAATCAGATATTCCCAATCCCCAATTTTCAGGAATAGATTCGACAATTATCCTTGGCATCTTTTTGTACGCAAAAATGAGCATGGGAGGTACTACTTTCCCGTCTGCTGAAAATGTTACCATACATGTTACAATAGAAATTAATAATAAAAATATTATATTAATTGGACTTTATAAATCACCTAGAATAAAAATAGAAAATTTCAATAAAGAATTAAAAAATTATTTAGAACATTTAAATAAATCTGATTATGCTGTTTTTTTGGGTGACATTAACATTGATTTGTTATCTCATAATATTCATTCGGAAGAATATTTAAATATATTAAATGAATATGGTTTTGTCTCACAAATTAATAAATTTACTAGAATTCAAGGCAATTCTAGATCATGTATAGATCATATATTTATAAGAAGTAGTATTCAGTTGGAAAAAGTTGCAGCTATAATCCAGACAAATGTCTCAGATCATTTTAGTACAGTACTAGATATTTTAATCCCAATAAATAACGTGGAAAATAAATTTATGGATAACTATGTAGAAATAAATAATGATAAATTGTTAAATTTAATAAAATATGAGACTTGGGATAGGGTATATAACTGTAATGATCCTGAACTCTGTATTAACATATTTCTACAAATTATAAAATATTTATTAAAAAAATCGTCAGTAATTAAAAAGATTAACAGTAAAAATAGAAAAAGAAAACCATGGATTACAAGCGGCATTATCAAATCTATAATTAGAAGGGACGAATTACATCAGTTGTATTTAAAGAATCCGCATGATGAGGAAATAAAAAAGCAGTTCTCTAAATATAGAAATAAAATAAACTGTCTTGTAAAAAAGGCAAAAACAAACTATGTAAAAAACATTATCTACAGTTCTAGTAAAATTGATAGTAAAAGATTATGGGATGGTGTCAAAATAATTACTAATAACAAAAAAAAGAATAATACAGAAATAAAATCTATTTCTCATAATGGGTCTATAATTACAAACAAATTAGATATTGCTAATATATTTAATAATTATTATGCAAATGTAGGTAAGACATTAGCACAGAAAATTAATTTTATGGTACTATTAAAAAGTTCAATAATAAATAGTTCACTTTTTCTATATCCAACTGATGAATCTGAAATAAAAACATACATAAGAGAATTAAAAAATAACAAAGCACCTGGTAAAGATGGAGTAAAGGCAGAAATAATAAAAACTTTAGAAAATTACATAGCAGCACCTCTTTGTTACATTTTTAATAAAATTCTAGAAACTGGAATATACCCTACAGCTTTTAAAGAAGCAATAATTAAACCGCTGTTTAAAAGTGGAGATAAAAACAAGGTAGAAAATTACAGGCCAATATCGCTAATTTCAAATTTTGGCAAATTGCTGGAAAAAACAGTGAAAGCTAGAGTAACTAAGTATTTAGAAAAACATAATATAATATCAAATTCTCAGTATGGCTTTCAAACAAAAAAATCGACAAATGATGCAATTGCTAAGTTAACATCTCTTATATACAATGCGGTAGATCAATCAAAGCCTTCGTTATGTGTCTTTCTAGATCTAGCAAAGGCTTTTGATACGGTTTCACACAATCAATTGTTAAATAATTTGGAATGTTTAGGTTTTAGGGGAGTAGTCTTGGAATTATTTCGAAATTATTTAAGAGAAAGAAAACAGTATGTTAAAATTAATGAAAGTATAAGTGATTATGAATTTGTTACTTATGGAGTCCCCCAAGGTACTGTCCTGGGGCCAATACTTTTTATTATTTATATTAATGATATACTTACGCAAAACTGTACTGGGAAGATTGTATCTTTTGCAGATGATACAGCCATATTCTATTCAGACGAGACTTGGCAAAGTTTGAAAATTGGCGTTGAAAATGACCTGAAAAAAATTATACAGTGTTTTAATAGTAAATTATTAACTATTAATTATAACAAAACATTTTACTTACCTTTAACGTCACTATTTAGTAATCTACCATCTTATAACAAATTAGAAATTCATGAAAATGGTAACAATACTATAGAAATTGTATTAGCAGAAAAGGTAAAATACCTGGGGGTATATATTGACAGTCACTTAAGATGGCAACACCAAATACAATCTGTAATACAGAAAATAAGAGGACTTCTTTATAAATTCAAACAACTTAAACAGTTTCTTAACATACCAGAGTTAAAGGTAATATATTTTTCTTTAGTTGAGTCAATCTTAAGTTATGGTATAATTGGGTGGGGAGGTGTGGGTATTTCTTACTTAAAGCCGTTAGATGTTATTCACAAAAGAATTATTAAAATAATATTTGGTAAAGATATTCTTTTTCCAACTGAAATATTATTTAGGGAAACAAATTTATTTAATATAAGACAATTGTATTGTTATTCCTGTCTTACTCATCAACACAAAATTAAAAATGATTGTATGAAAATTGCCCATGATTATGATACTAGATGTAAGGAAGGTGGTTTTTTAATTATTGAAAAAATAGTGAAAGCTATAGGGCAGAAGTGTTATACATATTTAGCACCTAAATTGTATAATAGATTACCGAAAGAAGTAAAAGGCATTCAAAATATTTACAAGTTTAGGAGTACAATTAAAAAGTGGATTAAGGATAAAGGAATCTATTTATTCAATGATTGTTTTTAACGCTTCGGGTGTTAGATTATGTGTCAAGCGTGTGTTATGTTAATTTAGACTTTTTAGTTTATGTAATTTTTAATTTAAGTCTATTAGTGGGACATGAACCTATAAGAGTTAACTTTTTCTTTTTCATTTTAATATCAAATAAATTTTGTTAAATATAAAGCACTTGTTTATTAATAATAAGTATTACGTGGAGAACATATCTGCGCTCAAGTTTTTTTTTTAAAAAAACTTTTGCAGATTTCTCATTTATATTCGATTAGATATAGTGTAAAAAATATCTTTTTTTGTACTGATATACAAAATTTATAGGTACTATTACAAAAACAAATATATATGTATGTGTATTCTATATAGTTATTGTAAGTATGTAAAAATGTCTAATGGATTGAATATAAATAAATTACAAATTACAAAATTACAAACAGTGATTTGTTCTTTATCCGATCCTACTCTCTGATAGAAGTCTTCAGTTGATTTCGCTGGTCCTAGCACTTTGCCGCTTTTAGGGCAGAGACTTTAGCTTAATATTTCATCAAACCAATTATGGATTCTACCGATTGTAAAAGCAACACGTGCTTTACCTAACGATTCAGCAGGTTTTTGTTTTATAATGGGATGACGTTTCAGAAATCCTTCAAACCAAGATCTTCCTGGGGTTTGGATTTGTTATATATTTGGTATCTCTATCGTTCTGTTTCAAAAATCTTCTTACAGATTCAATTAGATTTGATCTATGAACAGGAAAACCTTTTCTTGCCATATCTAATATCCATGTAACTAAATCGTTTTCTTCTTTTTCAGATAACTCGCAGGAGGGACCCATTTTTCTATGAAGAGGAACCTGACCAGACAATTTTCTAACTAAAGTACTACGAGGTACATTAAATTGGCGAGCTGCACATTTATTGCTTACACCCATTTCATTTACAGACTTGATGGCACTTTACATATCTTCTTCGAAATAGTAAAAAAGCCCTTTTCTTTACTTTTGGCTGAAAAAAATGACCTCACATCACAATGGTATCTAATGTACCTAAGTACCTAATTTACGTATAGATGTCCAATACTGAAAGTCAGCTATTTAGAAATGGACACCACTCATGTCCAACACTCGATCACTTGCTAAATCGCTGTTTCAGTAATGGTCACATCCATTAAAAATTTATAAAAATTCGCTTATTGTAATTACATATACCCATTTTTAATTTACCTTTGATTGGAATAAACACCCTCACAACCTTTAAAAACACTGATAATACTTAATTTTGCAGTATCATAGTTTACACTGCTGAAACTTAGATATAACTTTAAACAGCTGTTCTCCAGACGACCATTCTGAGTTTTGTACAAATTTGACAGAAATGAAGTTAGCCACTCCACTCTTCTTCTATTTGTTACTTATACACTACCACGCTAATGAACTACTTCACAAAGAATATTCAGTGGTTATTTTGAAAGTATACATATTTTAACGTCAAAAGTGTCCATTACTAGCTCCATGTCCATTACTCGTGCTATGTATTTATTGTCGGGAAGCCAGTAATATTGTGCCTTTTTATAAAAGTTTTTTGTTTTGATTTAGATAGTATTTTGTAGTAGTTTTTTAGTTGTGCATTTCATTTAAGTTAGTATACTCTCTGTATACTGTACTGTACTGTATACTCACATACACATTCCCGTTACTTTCGTCTGTACCTAGACTGTTCATCTGCAGTTAGGTCAGTACTGGCAAGGATATGGGAGCAGAGGAAAGTAACACTTGTTTTAAAATCACACACTATATTCACCTATAACGGTACAAAACTAACTAGCTAGGAACTAAGTCATGCAAAGGAATTCTAAGTAACGAGCAAGAACGCGACACGCACAAATTGACTTACTAGTTCTGGCGATCGAAATCTGCGCTCGAGATTTGTTGCCTCGGTCGGCGGATTCTGGCTACTGATTGGTTAGGGCAGTTTCTACTTTAATTTAATGCCAAAACGTCATCGCCAGCTCTAGCGGTTCCAGAGATAATTAATGAAAACTATAACATCCTTCACATAACTGGGCCTGCAAAGAATAGAGTCACCTAATTTATATGCGAAAGTGAGAGGGCTTGTTTTCCTAGTAAATGTCATGACATTACATTTTGATGCATTTAAGGGTAAATTATTGTAAGAACACCAACTATCTATAGCTTCTAACGCACTTTGTAATTTTTGACAGTCACTTACGGTCTCTATTTTACATAGCAACTTGAGATCAGATGCAATATCATTCAGAAACATAACAAATAGAAGGGGCCCAAGCGTCGAACCCTGAGGGACTAGGAATTTATCAGAACAATAACCACGATACTGTACGAACTGATATCTATTTTGCAGGTAGGATTGGAACAAATGTAATAAATTAGAAAAGCCAAACATATCCAGTTTGTGTAACAAAATATCGTGATCAAGTCTATCAAATACCTTGGTAAAATCAGTGTATACTACGTCAACTTGACCACATTGGTCCAAGGACTCACTAATAAATTGAGTCTTACCCACAAGGTTCGTCACGGTGGACCTCCCCTTTATGCTGTCGAGGCGATATAATTTCGGACACAGAGCTATATAATGAATTGTGTAGCAGTATTTCCAAAATTTTAGATAAATTAGAGATAATTTCGATAGGTCTATAGTTCGATATTGCGGTTTTACTATCTTTTTTATGCACAGGACATATCCTCGAAATTTTCCACAAATCAGGGAAGCTAGCTGTTCTAAGTACCAGGTTAAAAATGGTTGTTAGCGGACTCGCAAGAGCAGGAGCATAATCTCTAACAAGAAGTGCCGATATGAAATTTGGTCCCATTGTCAAATTAGGTTTAATTTGCTTTATCGCACATTCAACTTCTAGTTGCTTAAAATTAATGATACTGATCAAATTAGAGTAGATAACTACTATATAAAGTCAGCGGTAATTTATTTTTACTTTCACAATTAGGATTGGAATTTTTTTGAATTAAGGGGAGGGTAGCAAAAGGGCTACAGCACTTAGGCCCCATTGGACCCCTTGTACCTCCTCCCATTAGGAGATCAGTCCACCAGCCTGCCTAATAAGGACAAAAGGGTGGTGACGTTGCTCAGGGGTATCTCTCTAATGTGGGCCATAGAAGGCCATCGCTCTCCCAACACGGACTCTCTTATTGACGAGATGGCAGTGCACTCACAAAGTGCATGGAATATTGTCTCGTCTTCCTGTTCGCAACCCCTACAAAGAGGTGTATCACACTTCCTCATGTAATAGAGGTGCTTCCTTAGTCAGCAATGTCCAGTTTGAATACCTGTCACCAGACGAAGATTTGTCCTAGACATAGCCAGGTACTTTTTAGCTGTATCCTTGCAGGAGTACTCTAGGAACTCCTTAGCAAATTGACAGCCATTTGTTTCATCCCAACGTTTCATAAACTCTTTGTGGCTGTTTCCTTTGATAATTTCAACAAATGCTGACAACGGAAGCGTACTGGAGGGACCAGGTCCAAAAATATTCAGACTCAATGCACTTTTAGTCAGCTATTTTATTGCCATTGCACCGGTCGTGTCCCCTTACCCAGCATATAGATACGCTGTTGTTAGCTGAGGCCACTACTAGTGCCTGATGGCATTCCCATGCTAATCTAGTTGTAATCTTATGATTACGTAAGATCAGTAGTGAATGTCTACTATTTGTGTAGATTCTAATGATTTTGCCCGTTGTATGTCTACGGGCAATTTATTTGGCGGCTATGGTTATACCTGCTAATTCTGTTTGTACTACGGTAGCATGCCTGTCCATTGCCCACTGATAACGAATATGTAAGGATCTAGAATAAATCCCACATCCTGCACCTTCCTTCTTTTTTTATCCGTCTGTGTAGATGTCTATAACATCTTCGCTGGCGGTCCCTTCATTCCTGATAAGTACTGTGCAGGGTCTGTCAAACACAAACTTGGGAGAAACACTATCAGTGTCTGCCTGCAAAAGGGGCATCTTTCTGACGATTCTACTCCACAGACGACTCATAGCTTCTCCACATCCTACATCAGGTATAATACCAGTATTTTTGAGGCGCAGCATAGTTGTCGCAGCCACTTCTTTTAGATAAATATCCAAAGGTGGCAGACATAGCATCACCTCCATCACAATTAGGATATCGATGTGTTTAATACTAGCCAAATGTACATTACAAGTGGGATTAAAATCAACTTGAATGGCATGATATTCTCTATCCAATGCTAAAAGGACGCCCCTTCCTTTACAGGTATTAGTAGAGAGAAAATCACGATCGCTTCTGAAAACTTGGAATCTATCAAGATTAAATAATTCAGTCACGGATGCCTACATTACAGAAAGTTTGTAAATGCATATGCCGGGAATCGATCAATGGCAGACGTAATATTAAATAAATCCGAAGTTTTAGTGCTTAGCCTACACACATTCTAATAATGCAAAGTAAAAGTTGAAATGGTTGAATACTCGAAACATTCGAGGACTCATTGGACAGGGCTCTGATTGCTACTTCGTTTCAAGAATATTTGCTTTGAATTTATCTAAAGTCTTTTTGTAAGCATAGCAATCAGGGTCCCAAACAGCATGATCTATTGGCCCGTCAAAGTTAATAGTTGCTTTCAAACTAGCGCAATGAACACATTTCAAAGTCCCGCTACGGCATTCATCTATAGTGTGAGATTCAGAGCATTTTGGGCACACGGAATTTTGACGAGAGCATTTACTGGCAAGATGATGATACCCGCCACATTCATTGCATATTCTAAGTTCGATAGCACAAAAAACTCGGCAATCAAAATCGAGACCTACTTCCAATTTGCCAGCATCTATAATCCGTTGATACGTACTTGGAGAACCGCTTGATATTGAATTTTTATTTTTACGCTGAGGCTTGTAAGAAATTACCTCACATACACTGCCATCGGAAAAGCACGACTTATTTTGAGCACCCACAAATATTTTACAAAAGTATTATTGTCAAAATTTTCAGATATATTAACTACCCTCATTCTTGGATTCAAAGTTGAAAGCTGTTTAACATCATACCGCTCACCCAATTGATTACAAGCCTTCTCCTTGAGTTTAGCTGATTCTTCGGCGGTGTCACAACTTATAACTAGGGCTCCATTCCTGGCTTTCTTGACATTAGATATATTAATATTGGAATGTATGGTATCGATAGCACGCAGAACTTCAATTTGGTGGTAGTACTAGTATTTTTAGGTTGCAAAATAAGAGACGGCTTAGGCTTTACCATTCCTGCGTATGTTGAAGGAGACTCTTCTAATTGTGATGTCTTCTAATTTAGTGTTAACTCTATTATCAAACTCCTCCTTCAGTGACTTAAATATGGTCTCAACTTTATCAAAAATTTCAACTCGCAAATCTTGAAACATTTTGTTTATACCATCATTAGATAACAGCTTTTTAACGTTTCTATCTATGTCATTAATATCCGATCAACTTTGTGGTAACAGCTTTATCCATGACTTCACACTTAACCTTGTACGCGCTCACCAAAAAAAAAAAAACATGTTGCGACATTTATTGAGGAGTTCATTTTCAGTGATACTGACACATAAAATGTGAAACCATTTATGACATGGACCCTTACTACTCACCAGAGCCTCAGGCTTTTTCTTTTTGCATTTTGCGCAGTTCGACATTCTTCAAGCTTGGAACTTATGGTGGAATAGATCAGTAACTGTGTCCTTGTTTGAAATATGTATAGATAGACCTATATGTAAATAACATAAAAATTACAAACTTATCTGTATAAATAGAGAATATGTCATGATCTTTGCATAAAAATGGATTAAACAACTTATTTTTAAAGACGGTTGCTATATTATTTTTAATATTCCTTAATAAAAGGCATTTCTCGTTGCATGCGTCAAACAGACATATCATGTGCGAAAACATTCTTCGGAATTGTGTTCTTGTTCGTAATAAAACTTTAGGTTTATATTCAATACTGAGATAAGCCTATGTTCGGAAGTCGATGTGGATGCCAAAAGTTGATTTTTGCAAGTTCTGCACCTAGCAATTTCTTTTAATAAGACTTTTGCTATATAGCGCTCACATCGCGCACATTTAATCTAGTCAACACTTTTCTTAGTGGCTTTCACTGCATCCTACATAGTAGTCATTATCATTTTCATCCATAACTTCTTGCTCATCGTCTAGCTCTGGTTCGCTTTACTCATCGGGTATATCAAGCATTTCTAAATTTCTTTTACGGTAATTTTTTTTTTTTTGTTTAACTTTGTTCTTATTCACTTCTTTGTTGCATTTTATCTGAATTTTTTCCTTCATAATTTTAATACGAGTATTATTCTCAGTATTCAAAACTGAGGCTAAGTTTCTTGCCCTTTTGTGAGTCGCTTCCGAGTTGGGTATTGGAGAAGTTTGGTTCAACATTTTGCCAGGTGTGATAGTATCATCGTTTGAATTATTTGGAATCACTGCAGCTGTTGTATCTAGCCGTTTGTGGTAACTTAATTAAAACTAAATTTGAACGCCCTGGTTCAGGGAAAACAGAATTTCCTGTATCATCTTTAGTTGTTGATGGCTGATGTGAAGGACCTGGCTCCAAATTCCCTACCTGTGTTGTGGGTGGCGGATGTGAAGGGCTGGTTAACAATTTTCTCCCTGAGGTGGAACTTCTGTTAAAACGGCATAGTCCGGAACGACATGAGAATTAAATGGAACAATGCCTTTGGCGTGGAACTCTGATATCCCATTGCTTACAGTGTAGGATTTGGTTTCATAAATACATTACATGCATTGTAATAGAACGTCTTTAAAGATCCAGTGGCTACAAGTAGTGTGTGGTATGGCTTAGTAAGCACAGTAAAATGATATTGTTTTTTTCTGCAAATTCCAACATGTCCACTGCATTGCAATAGGAACTGTAACCATCCAATATTATTAATATCGTTCCTGCTGGTTTTCTTAGCCATAAATAGATCTCGCTTGCCACATAAGCTGCCTTCTAAGACATATAGATTACTGACCCGGCCGGCATTCCATCTTTGTACTCGGGTTTTTCGTTTTCCCTTTTAAACCACACGCTAGAGGAAGAAATACACCTGCATCGTTACAACAGGCAATATTAGATGGGTTCTCCCCTTTTTCTGCAAAGGTCACATTAGAAACAATTCTAGAGCCCTTAGCAGCCACAACATGCCGGGGCTTATTGTTTGATTGAAGCCCAGTTTCGTCAATATTGAAAATATTACCAGGTTTGCCAGTCAAATTATATTCTGTTAAAATATCCTGAAGTAAATCAAAGTACTTTATGACATTTCCTTGTTCATATTTTGAGCACGAGCTTGGGAAGTCCCCTCTGATTTTCTGAGAAAGCTCAAAATTGTGATTTAAAAATAAGTGCAACCAATCAGTGCCCGCCATTTCTGTTGTTTTATTGAAATTATGTTTGATTTTTAATTGCGGGAGAGGGGGCGGCATATTATTTTTAAGTAGGCCGCATTTGCGCCCAGGAACGAGTTACGTTGGTAGGCTCTAACCACCATTCAGTGCAGGAATGAGGGAAGCCTGGAAAACCTCATTAATTAGGGAAGTAGTCAAACGTCAACCGGTATCAATCTTTCTCACATGGACCCAAGCCAACATTCTTCCACCCTACCACACCCGCAGAGAGAGTGCCAATCCTCTCCATGAATATGGCTTATGTACGGTCTACCGGCTGCGGGGGTCGAACCCAAAGCGATCTAGTCACCTCGATTCAAGTACTGATGCCTTAAACCGCTCGACCACTGACCGAAACCGTAGTATCCGTAGTCAAAGTTCACCATCTGTCCCATTTCAGAGTTCACCGTCTATCTCGTTTTGATGGAAGAGATGGTGATTTTACACTAAGGCAGTACATAATATGCCTTTATTTTGAGATTATAATACGCAAATGAACTTTAAATCGTAAGTATGCACAAACAATAACTCACCTGTTATTTCAAACAATGATTTTGGAAGAAAACTCTACTATAAATAAAGTTTAGGAACCGCGAAATAATATTCTGGAATTTGCCGATACAGCGAAGAATATTTACCTGCGTGTCGTGTAAAGGTATGACAAATCTGCTCTGTGGAATATGAGTACGTCATTGCCAGCGACATCTGTGGACCAATGGACGAAAAAATGCCGTCACCATCTCACCCAGTATCACCATCTCTCCCCCAAGTTACCCTATTCAGTTATATAGGCATCAGTTTGTACAATAGCATCATGATCTACGTTTTCCAAATAAACATCACCGATTTCAATTATTGTTTAATTAATTATCCCGTCATCAGTTTACTAAAAACTCTATTAAACAATTTAAGGCATTATTATCATCTGCCTCACAATACGCCTCAGGAGAGTGGGAAGATGTAAAATTGTTTTTCACTAATCAACTCTTAAAGAGTTTTTCTTTAGCTCTTCTAATTTTCTGTTTTTCTTGTCACATCACACACAGTCCACTCTTGCAAATTACTAAAAGACGTTTTAGTTAATACTTTTCCGAGATTTTCATTTGAGATTCTTATCCAACAAACTGATGAAATGTTTAGTTTAGACGTATTTAACCTCGTGTTACTGGCTTTATTTAAGTCTTTGAAATGTTGTGACTCCAGAGGGACTATATTAAAAGGATTTTGGTGACGAGCACTTTTAATCATGTTTTCTAAATCAGTTGGCACATAGTTTTTCGTAACTTTTTTTCTTTTTTCGATCTGCGCAAAATCGCGATCGCATGGCAGGAAGGAATGGCCGCTTAGTAAAAATTTCTGCTCAATTTCTTGGAATATGCCGTTTGCTACAAGATAAATAAAAATAAAGAGAAGCATACGATTTTTGTTCTGTCCGATGCAGTTATTAGACCATATAGTAAGTTTTCTTTTAACTGGAAGATCTCTCGTATTCAGTACTGCTAACAATGCCGATGCCACTTCATTTCCTCCTTTTCCTGTAAGTGACTCATTCCATAAGCACATGTAGGCATTTCCATTATCTGACATGTGAACACAAAGATTATAGCATGAGAGCTGCCGACTATAAAACATCTGGGTATGGGTCAACGTTGGGATAAATAAAACTTCCATACCTATTGATAAAACTGAGCGGTCACTTGTTGACTTTTGTGATTCCTTCTCATCGTTTTGCATTTCATTCCTTGCCTTTTCCGCCTTTCTATGATGCAACTCTAATTTGGAGATATAGGACTGTTTGCTGATGTTGTCACTAGCAGCCCTTATCTTGTTTTGATATAGGTCACAGGTGGAGCATGTCGCACCCCGGCGAGAAAAGTGACACAACTCAAAAAATGGTATTATTGAGTTAGGTCCACAAAATAAATCTCGACATAAGCATCTATGAACAGGAAAAGCGCCACAATTCAAATGCTATATCTGACCGAGAGAGAGCAGTAGTGTCGCTATTCTTCTAAACAGAATGTGGGGTTATCTGGTCAAGAACAGTGTCACTTTGGACTTTGGACTTCAAACGTTACAGGTGGTGTCAGTTTGACTGGAATAACGACACATTTTTATTTGTGTCATTTTTCTTTTTTGTGAGGTAAGTAAAATTCAATTACATTATGCTAAAAAAGTGACACATTTCGAATTATGACAGTTTTCTTGAAAAATATCACGATATTTTACGATTTTACAACAGTTTACTACTGCATAATTTTGAGTTGTGTCATTTTACCGGATATTATTCTTCTTAGTATTTTCAGTTATGACATTTATGCCATTATTTATACGCATTTTTTATACTTTATTTGATATGTAATTCCAAAGTATCCTGAATTATTAATAAACAGTTAAACTATTCTTTAAATAACCTACCTAATATGAAAGTTACGATTTCATAATTATATTAAATCTTTTATTTTTAGATTTACAATGTCTTCAAGAAGTAAAAAAATTCTTAAGGCTGCATTGAGCAAAAGACCAAGTGAGTTAGATGAATGTGAAACTGTACAAAAAAAAACAAAAAGCTTATTCAGAACAATCGGACATCAAAGAAAATGAAACGAACGTTTCAGAAGTCACAGGCGTGAATAATATAGAAATCAAATGCTCAGATTCTATTATTGATGAATCAGGACTATACACTATAATTAGCATGAATGAAAAAGAAAATATAACGTTTCATGAAAGCACAAGTAACAGAGAAATTCTATATGACACATAACCAAATACTAGTTCAGAGAGTGCAATAGAAAATATAAACGATGCAGACCCAGAGATGATACTTGAAGAAAATAGACAAGAAACTGATGTTAGACCACTTAATGATAAATGGAAAATTTACAGAGAAGGGTTGGGGTTAACAGTACAACGAGTAGAAACAACAGGCACCTGTGACCAATTGGAAAATGACGAGAGTGCTGATGAGGTTGACGATTCAGATAAAGACCCAGATTTTGAAGTATCCTCCACTAGCTCTGATGAGTTAAGTGTAGAAAATAATATCAATTTGTCTAACCACGGCAATACTGATGAGTCTGAAAGTAAGAAGGGAAAGAAAGCTGTTGCCAAAAAATGGAAGAAGAACAAAGCTAAGCTACTCAGAAATAAAGGAGAAGCCTATGTTTCCACTTTGAAGAGGAAAACACAAATCAGAGCCAGAAAAATGGGACCTCCTTGTACGGATAAGTGCAAATTGGGTTGTCCTAAAAAAATTAGTTATTGCCAAAGGCTAGCAATATTTACTAAATATTGGGGTCTTCAAAACCTCCTCCTTCTCAACGAGCTTATATTTCCAGAAGTATGAGGGAAATTCGGCCACTATACCAGTATAAAAAAGAAGGAAGCCAACGTCTCCCAAATCACGCTTTCTCCTTCACAGTATATGGAGAAGATGTACGTGTCTATAAGCAATTTTTCAAATCTACATTAGATATTAATGACAGGCCAATAAGAACGGTTATATCAAAGAGCAGAAGTGACGGATTTCTGCTTGACGAGTTTAGAGGCAAGCATGGCCACCACAGCAAAAGTGACCCGGCCCTGAAAGATGGCATTAGGAATCACATAAATGAAATTCCGAGGCTTGAGAGCCACTACTTACGTGCACTGTCAACAAGGGAGTGCATTGAAGGGGGTAAAACCCTAGCTGATTTGTATCGCGATTACAAAAGCAATTGCATAGAAAAAAATATACCGTTTGCAAATCAGACTATGTACAGCAGAATTTTTAACAGTGAGTATAATTTTTTTTTTCTCGCCAAAAAAGGACCAATGCGATCTATGTACCGCATTTCACAATGCCGAGGGCATAGAAAAAGAGAACCTAAGGGAAAAATATGATACTCACTTAAAAGAAAAAGTTTTATCAAGAGAAGCTAAAAATGTGACAAGGAGCGTCAAAAAGATAATCTAAATTTGCTAGTAGCCACATACGACCTTCAAGCAGTATTACCTGCCCCTAAAGGCGAAATTTCAGTATTTTATTACAAATCAAAATTAAATTGTTACAACTTACTACCATCAACGACATAAATTTGAATAAAACTGAATGTTTCTTCTGGCATGAGGGTGAGGGAAACCGAGGTGCGATAGAGTTAAGCTCCTGTGTTCTTAAATATCTAGAACATGTAGCGCAAATGTATGATAATGAAAATTTGGAAGTAGTGTTCTTTTCTGACAACTGCTGCGGCCAACAAAAAAACAAATACATTATGTCCATGTATTTATACGCAGTTCAAGCTTTGAAACTTAAATCTATATGCCATAAATTTCTAATCAGGGGGCATACACAAAATGAGGGCGACAACGTCCATTCTGTCATTGAAAAAGAAATTAAAAAAGCACTTAAATCTGGACCTATCTATACACCTCTTGATTATGTTAGAATTATTAAGTCATCCAAAAAATCCGTAACTCCTTATGGGGTCACAGAGATGACACATTCCGATTTTGTTGATCTGAAAAATCTTGCAGAGAAACTTGGCAGCAATTACACTAAAACTATAGAAAATGAAATGATAAAGATGACAGATATAAAAATTATTATGGTGCAGAAAACTGAACCCGGTGTTCTCTTTGTCAAGACTTCATACGAGCAAAACGATTTTCAACAAATCTGCGTTAAAAATAGAAGAAAGTCGTTAGATATCGGTCAGTTAACAACAGTTGTTCCAGCTTACTTTAAAAAAATAACAGTATCTGTCAACAAAAAGTCAAGCATTCAAAGTTTACTCTCGTCAAACTATGTTCCAAAATTTTATGAAGCTTTTTACAAGTCAGTTTTTGAATGAGCCATAGTGTGTGATAGTGGGTATTTACCTTATTACAAGAAAGTTCGTTTTATGTTAGTTATGTTACCCATACGTTTTTGTTACCTACCAAAGAATGTTTATGTTTATCATTGTTTAATCTTTGTCTGTTCTACACCAAATGTTAGTTTTTTTTTAATAAATTATTTTATTTGTCACCACTTATTTCTATTTTTATATAAACACAAATAAATTAGATAAATAGTTAAGATCTGTTGGTATTATTGTTACAAATATCAAAAATAATTTTGCGGAAAACTGACACAACTCAAAACTTTATTTTTTTTTGCATATTAATTATTGAAAGTAATTATGACAAAAATGTTGATACTATATTCTTGTCGCTGGATAAGTTATTTACATTGTTACACCAAAAGTTGTGATTACTGGCTGAAAAGTTTGACTGTAATTTATTTTCAATTTGAGTGAATTCATTTTTTGGCTCTGCTAAAAAATCATGAATTTTAAAAAGTGTCACTTTTCTCGCCGGGGTGTGATGTGTCTTACATTGGTTTACCAAATCTTAAGTTTGGAAAATCTTTTTTAAAAATGTCTGAAAAATACCTGTATGTGGCTATAGTATCAGGATATTTTTCTTTAAAAGCTATAAATAATCTGTTCATATTAAGGTCTGCACTAAGAAATTCTTTGGACGATTTGTTCCTGCTGTAGTGGTTTTCCTCTTTGGGCAATGCATTAATGTAAGCTTTTATTTGCTCTCTTAAACGGGGAAAATATTTTCGTGGTTTATTCGCTTGCCCTCTGCAATCTTTATAAACAGTTTCCCCTTTCTTTTTCTTTTCTACTAATACTTGTACCCTTTTATGGGATAACGCAAATATATTTGAAAAGGTTTTACGACAAACTTGGATATGCTTTCCTGTACCATCGGGAATGGTGTAGTATACTGTACATTGCCTGCGACTTTCATCATCATATTTGCCATGCCGCCGCCTGTTTATCGGAACAACTTGAATCAACCCAAGAATGTAAGTACTTTGTTTAATATGATCACATATTTTGTAGTAGTCCTCAAATAAAAACTTTTTTTGCTCAGCCGAAATAAGTTTGCATTTTAAATTACATTTACAGCCCTAAAACAAGAAATATTCAGCTAAATTAATTGTTTGCAAAGTCGTAAAGTAAGGTTAACTTACCACGTTTTGTTTTGGCAGTTTCTTTTCAGAAACTAAGGCTCCCGTGTAGTTTGTATACCGCTTCCCAGATAATCTTAATCTCTCTCTCATTTTCAATACTCTCCGTATTTTTTTACGTCTTTTCTTCCATCTACGCCATCATTTTCTACAGAATTTTCACGGTTTTCCATTGTAGAACCACGTGCAATGCTGCTTGCTTAACGACAATAATGACATTGAAATAAGTAAGTGTGGCGTGGCACATAGACCCTTTTTTGATTAAACATGATGTGGCACTTAACACGTGGAGCCATCTTTCGACGCATCGCAAAAGCCTTTGGAGTTTCCAATGCATATAGACCCTTTTCAGATGCATTGGGGTTGGCACTTACGACCGTTTTCAAGCAAAATATAGATTTTTGAATATATGGCACTTAGACCCTTTAGAAGTTATACTCTTCAATTTATATCCTAAACTTTCCAATCTTTGCTTCAGATAAATAAAGCCCCTTAGAGTTATGATCCAATTTTTTATGGAAGATGGTGCAGATTCTTAAAATATCCTCCCAAGAATGAATATGATGTGAGCCTGCTTTGTCAGTTGACCGTAAGCTTTTACCTTGATCTCCTTCAACTGTAGAACCATTAACACTATCAAAAATTTAATCCATACAGAAAATAAATTCAGCAGTGTTTTCAGCTGTTAGTTCAAAAATGTTGTCTTTACCTGCAATAATTTAATAGAAAAACTTTAGATAAGATTTTATATCTGGAGATAAATAATTTACCATATTTTATTGTCCACCTTATCGTAGAAGATACTCTGTGTGAATAAACTTGTGCAGCATATTTCATTTTTTTAAATTTATCTATGTAGATATGTTGGTCATTCTTGTATTGAAATCTCTCGTATCCATTTCATATAGAGTTTGAATATCCATCCTTCCATGGTGCTCGTTCCTCAACTCCATTTACAATAAACTTAACATCATGATTTATAAAATTGTCCCTAACACCTTTCAGATGTGAAGGGTCGTGCAGGATAACAATTTATTTTCCTCCAACAGTGAATATTTGTAAATCAGAAGATTCGGAACCTCCCACTGCCGTGACTTCAGCTAGCAGTTCCATACACTTTTTATTAACAGAGTACTGCTCGCAAATAGTTGCCACAACATCAAGTCCAACTTCTTGTAAGGCTTCAATGATATCAAGTATTACTGTTTTTAAATCATATGCTTTAATACCTTGAGTGAAATAAAAAGAAATAGGCGGCTTCCAGTTTCTTCGTAAATCTTTCACCATTAAAACCAGAGGATGATCTGCAAACAGCATTTCTCTTTTGTTACCAATATCTTGAAACACAATAATTTCAGCTTCTTTTGCGTATGTTAAAGCTGGCTCCAATGAAATTTCATCAAACATTAAACAACAACAACGGTCAAGGTGATATAAGGTTTGCAATGTCCGGGGCGCCAAGCTTCTGCTTCGACCGATGTCAACTAGAAACAATAAGTTAAGTTGCCTGCTGGTGCAGTGTTTTCTGAGATGACACGGTGGACTGGAACATAAAAACAGAATGAAAACAAAAAAGGATTCGTTTTCCGAGGGTAAAAATCTTCTCTGCGGATAATCACGTCTAAACCTAAACTCTAATCTAGCCGATTGTATACAAAACTAAACTAAAATGAGAAACCTAAAACACTTGATAAAAAGGATACAGATATTGTCCAGCGGCGATGCGTGCAGGGTTATTTTCAGTTCTCCGGACATGTGGACAGGGCATTGTCATCACATATCTGCAGGTACATATTGATGATCATTTAATGATAAAGAAGATTAGCAAATAATTAGTTCTTCAGAAATACTATTTAAATTTTCTTTAATTATTGCGGTCTCTTCTGCTGAAGCACGTTTAAGACTTGCTTTTTTCCAATACGCTTTTTTTTGGTGGATACGAATCTAATTTGGGGGTCAATATGCCTTCTCTTTTGTCAAAATTTTTGGTCTCAATGTCTGAAAACTTAATTGACAAATGATAGTGTATTTTGCTAATAGTGGCGTCATCGAGTTGATAAAAATCTAAATTTTGTAATTGAACTGCCATCATCTTTAATTGGTCTATATTACTTCCTGATGTATTTGACAATTTTTGATTTTGTGAAAGAGCTGTTAAACTTTCCGATATGCAACTATCCTTATTATTAATAGAATTAGATTTTTTTCTGCTTTTTCATTTATGCTGTCAATTATTATGTGAATGTGTTTGCATGCTTCACAAAACAAGCAAATTTGTTCACAATATTTTTTATGAATTAACTGTTGAACACTATATGCTACATGCTTCATTTTTTATAATACTCCATCCTCTGTTGTCGTCTAATGTTATTATACTGTATTTACTACCGTTTTTAAGTGCTTCCTGGTGATTTTTGGATAATAATATAGTATTTTGGGTATGCTTACCTTTACTTAATCTTATGCATTATAAAAGACTTTAGCCATATCGGGCATAAAATATTTACAATGAACATCACCTCAAATAAATTACAATTACAACCACCACACCACCATCACAAATAAACAAATATTACAGATGATTAAACGCAAACTCTCTAGTAAAAATAAAATCAGATTTTTTGCCTTGAACCTTCCTGAACTACTCTACTAAGTTTAGCGAAAGCGTCAATAGCAGATACTCCCAAAATAATTCAACATTCAATCCAATTCATACTGAACTTTAATTTAAATTTGCACATTCAAAATTCAACTACTTAACAAACATGGTTGCTTACCTACTGTGTCCTTTATTGTAGAAAAAGTATGCTTTGTACTGTGGTATCTTTTCTATGTGTAAACATCTCGGCTACTGGGAAGCCATGGTGATATTCATCTATGACCATAATTGTGATCATTTCAAAATCATACCCGTTTAGACCATGGGTACTATAGATGGTAATTGTACAAGGAAATTCTTTCATCATTTGCCTCTGAAATGCATTCATAATAATTAAACAAAAATCATCCCTTTTTAAAATAGTATGTTCTTTCCCTTCCTCCTTATAAAATAAAATTGGATTTTCTTCAAGTTGTTCACATTCCTGTAACCCATAAAGCTACAGAGAAGGCGTCATTAGAATCCCTTTTACTATCTTTTAATTCTAGACCGTAACTAACTTCTATATTTCGTATATCTTTCGATGTTAACAAGTCTACGCGATTTAAATAGTCCCCAATATTATCTCGAGTAGATTCCAAATAACAATAGTTGTTAATTTATTCAACAAACAGCAATGTGCTACTGCTAATTTTCAAATTGTTATAAAATTTTATGGATATAACAATGCTGATCCTGGTGATAATGCTTGCGTCTAACCTACGACAACGCTTTAGATGTAAAAACATCTTTTTTGAACGGTTATTTACGAGAAAATGTTTTAATGAAACAACCTGAAGCTTTTATTGTCGAAAATAAGAAAACATAGTATGTAAATTAATGTGGATGATTTAAAAACACAGTTAAATTCTTAATTTGAAATTAGATTTAGGTGAGGTGAAACAATTCCTCGGAGTAAGAATTCGTATAGATTACGAGAACAATACTATCATTTTAGATCAAGAAAGTTATATTGATAAGTTACTTGAAATTTTTAATATGAAAAATTGTAACAGCGTCAATAAAACGGAAAATCCATTACATCAAAAGTTAATTGGTAGTTTGTTTAACGTACTTGGCAGTATTGGCACCTCATGATATTTAGTAGTGTAAGTTTTTTGAGTCAATTTAATAATTGTAACAATACTATATTTAAAAGGTTCTAAAACTTATTGTTTGAAATTTAAAAAGATAACCTTGACTTGCAAGGATATTTGGGGACGTAGATTGGGGATCTGATCAAATTGACGGAAAATCATACACTGGTTTTGTTTTCAAACTCTCAGAAGGTTGTATGTTCTGGAAGAGTTGTAAACAAAAAACGGTAGCTTTGTCTAGTACTGAAGCAGAGTATATGGCTCTAAGAGAGGCTTCAAAGGAAGCTATGTACTTCAGAAATATAATTTAACTGGAAAACTTGATTGCATGAAACTATACAATGATAATCAAGGTGCACAAAAATCAACACATGATCTTTTCATACCAGCTTCCATAAGTACATGCCATAATGGTTATGCTACTGTAGAAATTTACAATATGTCTGAAGAAGCCCAGTTCGCTGAATTCGAACAACCTCTTTCCGTTGAACCATTTTTAGAAAATTATGACTCTTTTGATTATAACATAAAATCTCCAATGGTAGAAAATAATAAAGGCAACATCGAAAATTTGCTTCGTCTAGATCATTTAAATTCAGAAGAGAAAAAAGCTCTTTTAAACGTATGTAATAAATTTCAGGATATATTTCTAAAACCAGGCGATATTTTAACCTTTCATAATTCTGTCCAGCACGAAATTAGAACAAAAGACGAAAATCCTATATATACCAAATCCTATAGATTCCCACACGTTCATAAACAAGAAGTGCATAATCAGATCACGAAAATGCTGCAAGAAAATATAGTGCGTCCATGTATAAGTCCATGGTCCTCACCAATTTGGGTAGTCCCCAAGAAAAAAGATGCTTCTGGAATTCAAAAATGGCGACTCGTGGTAGACTATAGAAGACCGTTACCCCTTACCAAACATTACAGACATACTAGATAAACTAGGACGTTGTAACTATTACACTACACTAGACTTAACTAGTGGATTTCATCAAACTGAGGTACATCCAAATTCTGTAGAGAAAACCGCTTTTAGTGTTGAACAAGGTCATTACGAATTTTTAAGAATGCCTTTTGGTTTAAAGAATGCCCCTAGTACATTCCAAAGAGTTATGGATAATGTTTTGAAAGACTTGCAAAACAAAATTTGTTTAGTGTATATGGATGATGTAATTATTTTTTCGACCTCATTACAGGAACATATTCTACATCTCCATAAAGTATTCGAAGCGTTTAGAACACATAACCTCAAAATTCAACTTGATAAATCTGAATTTTTGTCAAAATCTGTCGAATTTCTCGGACATGTTATCACTCCAAATGGTGTAAAACCTAATCCAAAAAAGATTGAAGTTATCAAAAATTTTCCGATTCCACAAACACACCGCGACATCAAAAGCTTTTTAGGTCTTTTAGGTTATTATAGACGTTTCATTAAAAACTTTTCCAAAATTACTAAACCCTTTACTAAATGTCTCAAGAAAGGAGAAAAAGTAGTTCACACACCCGAGTTCATTAACACATTTGAATATTGTAAAACACTTTTATGTAACGATCTAATATTAGCATTTCCCGACTTTGAAAAACAGTTTACTATTACAACTGACGCCTCAAATTTCGCTATAGGCGCCGTGCTTAGTCAAGACGATCACCCAATCAGTTACGCATCAAGAACATTGAATCCGGCAGAAATAAATTATAGTACTATCGAAAAAGAATTGCTCGCGATCGTATGGGCATGTAAATATTTTCGGCCTTACATTTTTGGTAGAAAATTTATTATTCAAACTGGTCATAAGCCATTACAATGGTTATTTAATTTGAAAGAACCAAACAGTAGACTTGTTAGATGGCGACTCCGACTTGAAGAGTATGACTACGAAATTAAGTATAAAAAAGGTAAACAAAACACTAACGCAGACTGTCTATCTAGAATAAAAATTGACGTAAACCCAATTGATTTAAATACTAACCCCGGAGACAAAATTACAGACATAGACGATTTTATATCAGAAATAGGCGATCAAATTGGAGAAAGACTAATTGACACCCCAACAATTGAACAAATATTTGAAGAAATTGAAACAGACCAACCACCCCCATAAGATGACGTAGAAACACAACATACCGCAAATGAAAATCCTATACAAGAAATACCCTACACAGAAAATTGTTTTAACCAATACAATCACCAAATTATTATTCAGGAATCAAATAATACCATTATTAACTCATCAACATCCGAAAATCCATTTAAAACAAAAATCAGACATCTAGTAACTTTTAGAACGACAGCATCCGACGATGACGTTACTAAACTACTAAAATCCTTAATTTCTCCAAAATTCACTTACTGTTTATATTTCAAAACACCAGAGATAGAAAAGAAAATTATTCGCATTCTTCAACAAAATTTCACTAATTTAAAATTATGTATTTCTCGAAAACTACTTGAAGATGTAGAAAATAATGAGGAGCAAAATGAAAAACTTAAATACTATCATGAAGGTAAAACCAGTCATAGAGGCATCACCGAAGTTAAAACCTCACTTCTTAAACGATATTATTGGCCAAATTTAGTTAATGATGTTACAAACTATATCAATTCATGTAAAATATGTCAAAAAGCAAAATATGAAAGACATCTTCAACATATTAAATTTCAAATAACACCAACTCCCAAAAGACCATTTGAAATAATTCATATGGATTTGTTTTTCGCAGAATCAAAAATATTCTTAACAGTACTAGATCCTTTCTCAAAATTAGGTCAAGCATATAATATTAAAACTAAAAATTCGATCAACACTTACGAAGCTTTATTAACTTTTATTTCTCACTGTAGTATTCCGAATAAAATAATAACAGATAACGGCAAAGAATTTAACAATAACCTTTTTAAAGAATTTTGTAATTTACATCAAATTGATTTTCATATCACTACACCAAAAAATTCAAATTCCAACGCACCTGTAGAACGTTTTCATTCTACACTTTTAGACTTAATACGTTGTACTAAATTAGAATATCCTAATAAAGATCTGACTCAGATTATGAAGTTAGCAATTATAGGTTATAATAATGCCATTCATTCAGTCACAAAATGAACACGATTTGATATTGTATTTGTTAACGGAAGAAAAATTACATTCGATATTAATGAAACTGAAATTTTAAATGACTACATCAGTGAACAAAAAGATATTTCTAAAAAACTATATAACAATCTAGAACAACAAATTTCTATCAATAAAGACAAAACAATCTCTAAACTAAACGAAAAACGTGACGAACCAGTAAAATGCCAGACTGATGATACTGTTTATCTAAAGACAAAAGACAAATTTACCTCAAAAACTAAGCCTATATTCAAAGAAACACAAATCGTTGCTGACAAAGACCATTTAGCGACAACAAAATTAGGAACTTATCATAAAAATCTAATCAAAAAACCTAGAAAAAAACTAAACTCCATCACAGGTTCCAGACGAAGATGACTTTGAAGACTATATTACTGCTTACCGTATTCAACCTGTCCCTGAGACTGAACCAGGCGAACAGCCCCACGTTCCAGACAATAACGAACCCCATCTTACCCATCCAACTAGGACCAGTGAAACAAATTAAATCGACCCATAAATTTGTATATCAAATAGACATCTCATTAATTTCAGATTATTTGATAAAATTATATCTGTCCTTTGAAAACCTTAAGCAAACAACCAACGATGAATCTTTTTCTCAAGTGAATTATACATTAAGTAAATTTGCTCAAAAATTAGATCCTTTAATGCTAAGTAAAAATAGTAAAAGAGGTTTAATAGATGGCATAGGCAAAATATCCAAATATCTCTTCGGAACTCTAACAGAAGATGATAAATTAGAAATAATGAATCAGTTAAAAACTTTAAATAAAAACCAACATAATATTGCAACTCAAATGGATTTGCAACTGTCCGTTTTACAACCACTTTTGAAAACTTTTAACGAAACAATTTCAACTTTGTATACTAACCAAAATAAAATTGCAACTAACATAAAAAACTTAAAAGATGAAATATTAGGTTTGTTGGACAACAAATTATTAATAATTGCAACACTCTTTTAACCCTTATTGATGAAATATATATTGCAATTTCGTTTTCCGCATTAAGAACAGTTATAATCCTACTATAACTTTTAATGAAGTAACATTTATGAAAAATACACTTTTCCGACTCTACGATAAGTCTGAGTTACTAAATCTAGAAAGCGACCTTTCATATTTTAAATTAATGCATCAAGACGTTTTCTTTAAATATCCAAAATTTAATTTTGTAATTACTTTACCATTGTTCTCGAATGAAAATATATTCCTATATAAACTTTATCCAATTCCACAAAACAACCATACCTTAATTCCTCCCAAACCTTTAATAATGCTTGGCGAAGGAAATCAAAAATATCTTGAAAAAGAGTGTCCGTTGGTAGAACAGTATTACATATGCAACGAAAAGCCAGATCCTGTCCAAGAAGACTGTATTGCCACAACTATCCAAGGTCGACAACCCTCTAATTGCCAATTCAGAAAAATCAGCATCATACAAACCATAACAACACAAGTTGCCTTAAATCAAATACTTCTGATTCCTCAAAAAGATGTCAATATCAGATTCCAATGTGACACTAATGGAGCTGAGAGGAAAAGTTCTCCAACGCTGATCACTATTACCACTCCATGCCAAATTTGGATTAACGAGGAGTTGTTTCTGTTATCTACTGATCCAACAACAAATGTAGGAACAGGGATCCTACTACCACCCTTGCCTAATGAAATCGATACCTCAAATAACACATCACATAATCTAAAATTAAATGCAATCCATTTTGAAGATATCAATAGAATCATTGAATCCAGCCATCACATGTCATCAATTGACCATATCGAGCCACTTCCTGAGAATCAGTCCAATTCATTATGGATTGTCCTAACCATTATTATCATCATTACCTGCCTTATGTCCATCTGTACATGCTGTCAGAAGAAGATCCAGTCCATTATTTTGAGGATTCCTGAGAAGAAGAAATTCCCAGAATCCTGTCGAAGACGTCCCAGCGGTACCATTAGGTCCCCATGGTCCGTTCTAAATGGGGAGGATATTTTTGCTAATTAAATAATATCCAGTTCATAACTTAGTTATTAAGAATTCGTAGTATCAACCTCAGATAAAATTAATGTGTAGTCAGCTTTTTGCAGTTCTTATAAATTATAATATTTTAACCTTGCTAGTTAGTTATAACATATTCTTTGAGCCGTAATCTTGTACTTTCTTCAATAAAATATTTGTGCTATTAATCGGATTATTAATTTCATAAATAAAACTAGCATAGTGACACAACTGCCCTCTAGCGGTTACTATTGGAAATTAAACTATGTCACTTTTCCATGTTATGAAGAGCAATATTGTGCATCTTCCTATGATATTAACTCAAAATCGTGAATTTTTGAGTTGTGTCTCTTTTCTATGTCACGTGCGATTTGATTACACTTTAATGTAGATCTTGAGATTGACTTACAGACTATTTCTGTATACGTCTGTCACCAGTTGGTACCTTGACATCAAATACTCGTATCACACTATCCTTGCCTGGTCTAAGCCTGAAGGTTCCTCCTAGATTCCAGCACTGCGTGGGAGCGATTTCATTTTCTTTATTGGAACTAAAGCACCAACATTAAGTTTCTCCTGTGTCTGTACCTTCTATTTCATCCTAGTTTAGAGTTCATACAGGTACTCCTTACTCATGTTGCGTCATGGCTTCTAGATGTTGCCATCTTGAGAGACCGGAAGTTTAAAAATACTTTCTATTTGACCGATTAATGTTGCAAATTCCTCAAAATTGAAAGGACCATTTAATAATTTCTTAAGATCGTGTTTAATACTCTTTATCCCTGCTTCCCATATTCCATCCAAATTGGAAGATCTAGCAGGAATGAAATGCCAGAGTTATCTCATTAATCAAAGAATTGAAAACTGATTCATTATTATTCTTTAAAAAGTCATATAGCTTAGTCAATTATTCATTGTTAATTTGTTCCTAAAAAATTGAGCCCGTTGTCCGAAAAATTGTTAATAGGTTTGCCGACTGATGAATCGAATTAACCCTACGTTAGGCGCGCGGTATTGTCTGACAAGTTTAGTCGCATGGTCTACATGTAGACCACCTTCTTTTGTTATTATATTCGGTCCTCTACGTCACTAAGAAAACTATGTAGTCCGCCTCTGCGCGCTAGCGTACACAAGTTTAAAGACGTGAAATCCCCTCCCCGACTGTGCTGCTCTTGCTCTTCTATCCAGTCTGCTTTCATTCGCTTTCTTGTGTAGCTACCGTGCGGTCAAACGCACAGTGAAGTGTATTTAACGAACACCGTGAGTATCTATTACGCTAAAAAATAAAATATTTTCTAGGTTTTAGATATGGGGAAATCAAAGAAACGAGATAGAAGTACGGATTCTTCGGAAGGTGAGGCACGTATCTCGTAGAGAACTTATTGAAAGATTGAATAAGTTAGAAAAACGGCTAGCCAAGGCGAAAAAACGTCCCTGTAGTGAACGGACGGATCGCTGTCGATCACGTTCGTCTGTTAGGCGGGATGCCCGGCAACCACGTTCACGCTCTCGATCGGCGGTTGGTCACAGTCGTCACAGTACTCAGCGGTCGCGCTCGCCTTCCCTATACTCTATCGCACGAGACAATCACGATTACTATAGTCCAAGAGCTACAGGGTCGCCCAGAAAAAGCGAGGACCGAATCTCACAAGGTTCGGCGCGTTCGATTACTGATTCAACACTTACAAACGATCAAATCCAAAGAGGTTTGACATCGGTGTGCTCTCGTGACAACCAGGGGCAACCAATAAGGGACACTTCTCCACCTTTTATCATTAATAATAATGAGGAATTACCGGAGGATATCCTAAAATTACTAGGAGAAGATCCAATAAAAATTAACGATGCCTCCTTTGCGATGCACGAAGCCATCGAAGCTCCAAGGTGGAGCTTTATTATGGCACAGGGTCTGGCGGCAGAGGAGAGGGAAAGAATATTTTTAAAATATCCTATTCCTTCCAACTGTAAAGCATTGATATCTGCGGCAGTGAACCCAGAAATACTACCTATTTTATCGGGTTTGAGCATAAAAAAGATGCATATTATGTGAACCTACAAAAGGAACTAGGTGTCGGCTATATCAAAGGGTTTGAATTGAAGAGTTGCTAACCAGCTTCGGCGATTCGGGTAGAATTTTGTCCAACATATTTCACAAATTATCCAACACCAGGAGGGAGTTAATAATCCCAGCACTAAATAAATCGTTGCGAGAAGTGGTAGCCACGACCTCGACGGGGGAGTTTCTTTTTGGACCAGATCTTGGCGAGAAGATCAGAGCCGCCAAGCTACTGGAGAAAACAAGTAGAGAGCTAGCAGGCTACTCTACTTCTAAAGTCTCTGTAAAGAGACCTCTATCAGATAGGCAGGCTAATTATAGACCCCAACAGGCTCATTTAAACAAACGGCGCCCGGCTCGTCATCAAGTGAGGGAGACGAGACCACAAAAGGGCCAACCCTCAGGACAATTTCATTACAAACGGAAACCATAGAGGTAAGTAAATTTGCAGGAAGACTGCGTTTCTTTTTAGATAAATGGCAAAAAATTACCTCGAATCCACTCATTTTAGAATGGATCGAGGGATATAAGAAAGATTCTCCTTTCCAGCACACCCAAACAGCGAATCTTCTCTGCTAGAATCGTATCTGGGGGGGAAAAATAATGATTGATGAAGCAATTGATAAGCTTCTCAAGACGAGTGCAGTTCAGGAGTGTAAACCATGCCCTGGACAATTTTTATTATCCATTTTTTTAGCAGACAAGCAAAATGGTAAGAAAAGATTCATACTAAACTTAAAACGGTTTAACGATTTCGTCTGTAAAGCACATTTTAAAATGGAGAATTACAGGACAGCATACAGACTAATTCAGCCAAATGTTTTTATGTCTACAATAGACCTCAAGGACGCATATTTTCTGGTTTCTGTACATCCTACTCATAGGAAATATTTAAGGTTTGTACACGACAGAAAGATGTATGAATTCACTTGCTTACCATTTGGCTTGTCTTCCGCCCCCCACTGCTTCACAAAATTAATGAAGCCAGTTGTCGAGAAACTTCGTGTTGAAGGAATTGCATGCGTCAACTATTTGGATGATTTTTTAATCCTGGGTGAAACTCGAGCGAAATGTTCCACCAACGTTCATTACACTAAAAATCTGTTGAGGTCTCTCGGATTTATCATCAACCTTGAAAAAAGTTCTCTCTTTCCACAAAAAAGTCAGAGGTACTTGGGTTTTATTTTCGACAGCGAACAGATGCGATTGCATTTACCTTTAGAAAAAAGAGAGATTATAAAGAGGTGGGCATTAAACCTTCAGGGGAAAAGCACATGGAAAATCCGAGAGATTTGAACCTTTTTAGGGTTACTGTCTTCAGCCTGTCCGGCGGTAAAATATGGTCGGCATTATACAAAATCATTAGAGAGGCAAAAACATCTTGCATTACTAAAAACGAATCTGAACTATGATATGCCAATGACAATTTCAGATGATCTCATTGCAGAAGACCTTTCCTGGTGGGTCCGTAATATTTCTAAAACATTCAACGACATTAGGTCAGATGCTTATGATCTCGTCATTTATACAGATGCTTCTCTTACAGGTTGGGGAGCTTGTACAAATACAGATTCGACGCACGGTTGGTGGTCGGAAAACGACTTGATGCATCACATTAATTAACTGGAGCTCCAGGCAATATTTTATGGATTGAGATGTTTTGCATCTAACATAAAATCTAGTAGCATTCTTATTAGAGCAAATAACACCACAGCGGTGGCATGCATTAACAAGATGGGGAGCATTCAACATCCAAAACTATCCTCATTGACCCGAACTATATGGAAATGGTGCGAATCCAGAAACCTGTGGATATTTGCATCATATATAAGTTCCTCGGATAACTGGAGAGCAGATCAAGAATCTAGGGTTTTACCACCTGATACAGAATGGTCATTGGCCAATTTTGCATTCCAAAATATAATTAGTATCTACGGCACTTCGGATATCGATCTATTTGCAACAAAAATTAACACAAAATGTAAGAGGTATATTTCTTGGATGAGAGACCCCGATTCAGTAGCAGTAGACGCTTTCACAGTGTGCTGGAAAGACTATTATTTTTACGCCTTCCCCCCTTTCTCACTCATTCTCAGAGTATTACAAAAAGTTAAGAGGGAGGAAGCAAAGGGCATTATAGTAGTGCCTTTTTGGCCGTCACAACCATGGTACCCTCTTTTTTCAAGGTTAAACAGAGAGGACCTAATAACTTTTGAGCCTAGTAAATATTTGTTATCTTCTCCTTCCAGCAACATCCATCCCTTGAGTCAGAAGCTTACCCTGGTGGCAGCACGATTATCAAGGAAGCGTTTCAGCTGAAAGGATATCCAGAATGTACAATAGATACAGCGCTAAACTCTATTGCCCTTTCGACTAGAAAGCAGTACGAAGGGACATATAATCTATGGTGGAACTACTGCAAGCGCACAAAGACACCATTATTTCAGGCGCAAATACCCCAAATCATTACCTTTCTGCAAGACCTATTAACTTCCAGGAAATATACGTATGGCACACTGAATTCCCACCGATCAGCGCTCTCGTTGATTATGCTTACTGATGTAGGAGACGACGCAAGAATCAAAAGATTCATGAAGGGAACCTCAAAAATTAGTCCATCTAAGCCTACGATACGATACCACCTGGGACCCTCAAATAGTCCTCAAGCACATAGAAACCACAGCAACACAAGGGGTCAGTCTGAAACAGCAGTCCCGGAACTTGGCGACAATGTTAGTCCTCATTACAGGTCACAGGGTCCAGACACTGGCATCAATTAGAGTGTCAAATATTATTGAAGTGCCTTCAGGATACCAAGTAGTAGTCGCGGACACTATAAAAACAACAGGGCGCTCAGAGACACAGCCATGTCTACATATTCCATACTACGACAAAAACCCAAATATCTGCGTAGCCAGAATACTTAAGAAATATTTAGAGACCACCAGAGACATCCGAAAATTCGATAATGACCACCTCTTCATTATACATAAGAAAACATATTCGGCGGCTAACAAACAATCAATAAGCAGGTGGGTCGAGGAAACTCTTCAGATCGCAGGCGTGGACACCAATCGGTTCAAAGCGCATTCCACTCGTCACGCTAGTACCTCAGCAGCCTCTCGACAAGGTATGTCCCTAGAGATTATAAAACGAACAGCCGGTTGGTCTCAGCATTCATCATGCTTCGCCCGATTTTACAATAGACCATTGGATGACTGAACAGATTTCGCCAGGACCATTTTAGAGTTGAATGACAGGAAAAATGGGTCTCTTGAATAATTTCAAATTATGTCATTAGTTAGTTACTTTGAAATACTGATGTGTATTATTACAATAAATATATGGAACATATTAAATCGTTTAGATTCTGACAGAAAATAATGATAATATATTATCAATTTATTTTTCAAGGAGCCTGGAGAACCGCAACATACCTTTAAACATCTACATAGTTTTCTTAGTGATATAGAGGACCGAACACCGAAATATAATTAAACGATCAAACGAACTTACCTGAAGTTCGATCGTAATTGTATGAGGTGTTCGGTCCGAATATATCACTTCCCACCCTTCCCATCATACGAATATCAGATCGTATTTAGCAGCCCCTTTATGTTGCGGTCAAAAATGATTTAAAAAAAAAATGAAAGCAGACTGGATAGAAGAGCAAGAGCAGCACAGTCGGGGAGGGGATTTCACGTCTTTAAACTTGTGTACGGTAGCGCGCAGAGGCGGACTACATAGTTTTCTTAGTGATATATTCGGACCGAACACCTCATATAATTACGATCGAACTTCAGGTAAGTTCGTTTGATCGTTATATGACACCTTATGTCATATGCCCAATCATCAAAAAATATTGAAGTATACATTTATTTTTTATATATTGTAATGAACACAAAGGTTAATAACAGGAAATATAAATAAAAGTTTCAGTTAGTAAAAAAGAGGAGGAATTTAAAAAGCATTTTTAATATATTTATAAAAAAAAATTATATATATGAGGACAATTTTGAGAGTGGGCAGTGTATGATAAAAAAACATAAATATTTAATTAATAAAAGTTTGAAGTTTATAAAGCAATATAGATATATATCAAAATAAAATAATAAAATGTAAAAAAATTAAATTATGTTCAACTTAGTTTATAATTAGTAAATATAGTTAGTGAAGTGTATTAAAACTCTCTGGGAGATAGTCTAAACGTTGCGTAGGAACGAGAAAAAATAAAGAAGTTGTTGATTTTGAATATAAACAGATAGAAGCAGAATTTGTGAAGAGAAGAAAATGTATCAAAATATATTAAGAAAAACATTACCTGAATTCATAAAGTTAACCTGAAAGAAGAATAAACATTGCAGTGTTGAAATCCAGAGTCCCATAGCAGAAGAAAGCCATAGTGAGCAATATATCAAATATTTGGCACAGCACAAGGAACAAATAACTCCAGAACAAGGTATTTATTTAATAATAAATTATTCTAAAGCTTTATTTTCATAGCCGCGAAATTCGCAAATTTCTAGCGATTTTCGCTTTTTCGCCCATTTTTTATTTTCTCCCATACTCACAGAATGCGAAATTCTCAACAACGCTTCTGCGATGTCACAAAAAAGTTGAATAATATTTAACTTTTTTGCGACAAAATTTGACGTTCTAACCTAAAAACTTGATTTTGATTGAAGTGTGTACTAGGTATATGGTCTGTTTTTATTTTGTGATTATAACAAACACTTGTATGAATGTATTGTCTGTAAGAGATTCGATCTAATAATGGACACTGCTGTGGGTGAGGTAAGTAGATATAAATAAATATTTGTTTCAGTGGAATAGTCAAATAAATTTTTCTTCTAGGTATATTGCGAAGACTGCAACAGATTCATCGACATAAATAATTTATGTGAACATTATGGATACGAAATTGTTAATCAAGATGAGCCTGAAAACAAAGAAAATGTGAATAGTTCAAATATAAGGTGAGTTGTTTCTAAACTTTCTGTGTGGCTTCAAATTCACAAAGATATGTTTACAATTACATAGCCATTCATCTGATTTTAGTAATAACGAGTCTTCATTTGAAGAATTACTTATTAATTTGATTCAGGAGAGACCACAGTTATGGGATCCTTCCTTAAAACTAAAAGACAAAAACAAATCTATTAAAGATAAATCCTGGTTGGAGATCTATCATTTTTTTAAAGGTGATACCTACTAACAATACAATTCGCTGGGGAAGTGTAGCTATTTAGTTTTTGTTTCAGGTAAATATTCATTAGAAGAACTCCAAAAAAAATGGAAGAATTTAAAAGATACCTACGTTCGAGTTAAAGGTGATATTGAGGACTATATACCAAGCGGCTCAGGGGCAACAAAAAAAAGGAAAATTTGGAAACACTACGAAAATTTAAGATTTCTTAGTGACCATCAGAAAAATAGGTGAGTTGTTTTCTTGAACCAATAGGTACATATTAGATATTTAATCCAACTTTATTTTAGAACAGCCACAGTTACTAACGTTGCAGGAAGCTCTGGGGCAGCCAAAGAGTCTAATGATTATTTACCTTTAAAAGAAACTGCAAATATAGGTATAATAAATCAAAAATAATGAATGTAAACTAATGTGTACCTAGTGCAAATGAAAGTCAAAGAATTAACAGTAATAATTAATTTTTAATTGTCACAAAATGATGCAATGCAACTAACATTTTATATATTTATTTAGTGGTGTTTTTCAGGTAAAGCGAAGGTTGACAAAATAGATCCACTTGGGGAGAAGATCCTAGAGGCTATAAAAAAACTACCATCTCCCCCACAATATGAGCCTCCACTTAAAATAAACCCCGTTTGTTTAAGAATATCAGAATTACTAGAAAAATTAAACGATGAAGATAAAAGTAGAGCCGAAATCATACTTCTGCAGACAACATGTGACATTGTGTTTAAAAAATAATTGGCTGAAAGTTGATTTTGATTTTAATATTTGTTATTTTTGAGATGTGATCTTGATTGATAGAAATGATAGGATTTAATATTTATTTTAGTAAATGTGGCTACTAAATAAAAATTCTTGGTTTATATTGAGGTTTATTGAAGTTAAATAGAGAAAATAAAAAAATCGAAAAGAAAAGGTTTTTGCATTTATACTTTACCTTCGTTAATTTTCTGCACTTTTGCATGATGCATTTTATTTTGAATTGTTTTTACAATTCACAAAAAGTAAGTAGCTTATCAAAATAAACATTTATTGGTTTTAATTTTTTTCACAAACCTAAGTATAGATCAAAAAATATTTTTTATTCCAAAGAAATAAGTAATATAATTATATTGTGAAACAATACCATTTACAAACATACTTATATATTATACTCTTAAAGCCGAAATCTATTTGTCCCACTGAAATCGTACGGCTCCCTCAAGCATAAAATAAATTGTCAAGTCATCCCTTATATCGGCTGCAGTTTTTGTACGGTTATTACTACCACTCCTACCAAGGGGAAGCAAATTTGTGGTAGATACCTCTGTTCTCCAATGACCTCCCGTTACCACACCCGATTCCTGATTTTCTTGGTCAATGAAATCGTCAGGACAATTATGTCGATCTAGATTCTTTTGTGTCCATTAAATAATTATGAAGACATATTGTGGCTTGTATCATACTTTGTACACTATCAACAGATGCAATGATTGCCTTTCTGAAAATCCTCCACCTTGCACAAAGTATACCAAAGGTATTTTCTATAACTCTTCGAGCCCGGCATAACCTACAACAAATAAATAATGAGGTGCAAGGAAAAAATATCAATTTACTGATAATTTCCTTTTTAATATCGTAAATGGTTATTAACGCAATTAGGTATGTTTTTTTTTTAATTTTTTTTACATAAAATAGTGATAATCTGGACTAAAATAAATCATGGATATTTGCTTACCTGTAGTTAAATATTCTTCTCATTTGGGGTAAAAAGCGCCCAGGGTATGGACGCATTAAGTTGTTGGACAAAGAAAATGCTTCATCTCCGACAAAATAGAATGGTATATTTTCACCAGCATATTCAATTGGTCTATCTGGTGGGAAGTTTAATTCCTTGCGATAAAACTTTCTACCTATTTCAGAATTTCTGAAGACGCCACCATCACTTTGACGTCCAGGTGCACCAATATCTACCAAAGTAAACTTATATTTATAATCACACACTGCCATTAATTGTAGGCTGTGAGATTTCTTATAATTAAAATATATTGAACCACTATTTGATGGAGCCTGAAAACAAACCAGGAAATTGTAATTATTTGTGGCAATTGTGGCCTTCGCTCTAATTTTTCTTATTTATTGTAAATTATAAAGTAGGTATATTATTATATTTCTATAATGAATATTCTATTTTATATAGATACTTATTTCAGAAATAAGATTGTATACCTCTGTATTATGATAAAATTTGAAAATAAATATTCACCTGAATAACGACATGTTTTCCGTCTATACAGCCAATGCAGTTTGGAATCTGCCAGAACTGTTCAAACCCTTCAGCTATCTGATACCATTTTTCCATATCTGGAACACGCAACACTTCCTCATTCAAACTTTCCCAAATTGCTTTACAGCATTCTCTTATAATATTGGATACAGTAGTTACTCCCACACGAAAAACATACGATATCGAGTGCATACTGTCTCCACTTGCCAAATATCTGAAAAATGGAGAATACTGTGTTTTAAATTAACAATCAAATAAAGACGATGTTTCCCTTTACCGTAAAGTCATCGATAGTCTTTCCGCAGCTGAAATTGGTTCCCGACTGTGATAAACTTTTGTAATTTTTGCTCCCACTTTTTGCAACAATGCCTCAAACTGACATGCAGTCATACGCATGTAATTTAAGTGTTTGGCTGGATCACTGACTTGCATTTCCTTTATTAAGTTGTGAAAGTCTCCTTGTGCTTTTCTTTGTAAAAAGATCGTTCTTACCCAAAATGCCTTCTTTTTATAAATTTTGGATCGTGTTTTATGCAGTAAATGCCAAATATAAATCATATACAATATTTGACATATAGAGTAAGAATAATTCCACATTTCCACACAATACCTTCGCCTACGACAAACATCCATTTTTTTAGGTTATGCAGTTTACAGCGACGCTATAAAGTTAAAATTTCCCGCCGCGAATATATTTGAATCAGTTTTTATAATTTTCGCCCAAAAGTCGCGAATTTCGCGGCTATGAAAATAAAGCTTAAAGCCTAAAAAACCACAAACTGGACTTTACAAACCAAGGTGACATCAAATCTGACAGATAAGAAGGCGCTAAATATAAACACGAAAATAAGCAGTTTAACGCGATATCCAGAGAAGAAGAAGACGAGCTGATAAGGACAACCACTGAATAGAAAGAAAACTGGGTTAAGAAGGTAAACTAATAGACCTTTTAAAGTGTTTTGCAATTCATTGAAGGGACATAAAACAGGGGTATATAAAAAAAATTGTTGAAATTTGAATGATAATGTTAATTATAATAATTAAGATATAGCAGGTTACGTAGGGTAATTTTTAAGAAAATTAAAAAAAAAATATTGAATAAATTGAAATCTATCTATAATATAAAAACAAATTGTCTTACCTTTTTATTTAACAGCTAAATTAATAAAAAAAAAAAATCACTGAACTGCCCTTGAGATAAAGATTTCTCATGCTAACAATAAATTTAAATAAATTGTTTTAAAAAAGAGAGAATATACAGAATAGTGTCTGAAGCAATAAAAATTTTAAAAAATAAATAAAAACAAAATAATTCAGGAACTGTATTCAAAATTAAAGGTAAAAGTGTTACGCTTCAGACTGGCGCGTTAGAAAATCAAGGTAAGTAAATTAATTAATTCTGAGCTATCCGGAAAACACATTACATACATCAAATTTCACATTACTATATATATATGTATATTTCAATGTAAAATTAATTGTCTTTGGAAGAAATAAAGACGGAGAATATGCTTTCTAATACCTTTATTAGCATATAGGCAGTTTCGAGCAGCACCAAAATGTATTTTTCTGATATTAACACATTACATATTATAAAATAAAAAATAAAAACCTTTTAGTAAGTCATTAGAAAAGTGAGTACAAAGAAATGATATATTCAGTCGGTCAAACAGGCAGTGCACATATCTGCCATGTGTTGTTTACATGCAAAACGTCTGCATTTCAAGCAAGCTCTTCGTGAAGATTTATTGCGGGTTTGAGGAGAAATATGACATCGTCCGACATAATATCACTACCTTGCTCAGTTTTCATTTCAATCATTATAACATCAATGTTTTGAAACAGAGATTGGTAGGTATGCTTGCAACATTCTTTAATCCCATCCAACATAGTTTATAAATGAAGATCTTTCAAAACAGAAGTACCAGCATTGTTTACTAAAATTTTTAGGGTATCATCAACGTATAAATGGACTCTCTATCTATTGGACCGCCTGTGTAGGCATCTGCCTATAAAAAGGTCTATAATCAGTCAGATTTTAATACCTATAGATGTTCAACCTGTGCTGAATTAGGACAACTTGTTGTTAAAATACTGAAGCATTTATTGTGTCTATGCCTCATTACTTAAACTTCTAACATGAGCCTTTCCACCTTTCCTTTTAAACAATCCGTTTTCATTATTGGACAGGGCAAAATTAATTTTTTTTCTTTGTGTTGTCTAGTAACACTACATCTGTGCTCTCGATACCTTTTCGAAATCTAAAATATTACTTCTGCAACAGAAAAGACGGAAAGAAGAACAAAAAAAAAACAAATTTATGAATAGGGTGTTGCTGAATCGAATTGGCCGATATGCCTTTTAAATAAATTATCACAATGCAACCTAGCACATTTTAAAAGCATAGCAGAAATATGTTTACATCTGCCAGAAAGCCCTGCTTTGCAAGTACATGTAAATGTTACAATATCTGCCTTATTATCTCCTTTCACGCAAAATTGGCCCTTAATTTCATGAGGGCTACTTTGCAAGGCACTTGTCTATAAACACAGTCCAAAAATATTTATAAAATCCATTTCCACACTTGTAATACCACACAATATTAAATGTTTAGCATTTAATACTTCTTCTGGACACAAACAATCTTCTACTTCTTTGTGTTGCTTCTAAATATATAAATACAATATTTAGTCCTAAGAATATTTCGTCATTATCACTATGGTTCATTGTAGTATCTTCTACTTTTCACTCTCTGAAAATAAAATTAAATACTTTATGTGTTATGTTATACTTAATATAAGAACATTTATTTAAATACGTACCCATTAGCAATATAAACTAATAAAAATAAAGATGAATTTGGTATAACTTCTTCAAAAGCAAATCGATAAATAATTAAAACACAACCATATAATGACTCCCTGCTTAAATATGCACAATCAGCACTAATTATTCTGTAAACAGCAATCAGCTGATTTATTATTACTCGTTTCACGACTGGCGATTGCAGCGCCCCTTTCAAGTCGTGGTAATTTTATTTCCAAATATCATCTGTTAACTCTTTGAGGGGCAGACTTGCAAATGAAATAACCTGCATGTGTCATGAAATTATAGGAATTTTCTAAAATATGCTACCAGAAACCAATTTGCCGAAAAAGAGGTAACAAAGAAGAGAAACCGTAGTTGCAATGGGTTCGCAAGTACACGGTATCCAAGAGTCAATGATGCCTAATGTAAGCGGGGACCTCTTCACTAACGTAGCAAATAAATTTATTTTATAGTGAATGGTTCGGATAGAGACCACAGACTTACTAGCTCAGTGGGGGGAGCGAGTAAGACAGCAGGTTTACAGCACACACACTTAGAAAAGAAAACCCAAACACTAGATTATAGTTATTATTGTTTAAGGACGCAAATCGATAATTGCTGCTAAAACAGACAGACCTCTTTATTCCAATATATCTTTTTAAAACACTGGAAAAAAGTAATAAAATTTTACACCACATTTGACAAAGTATAAGCAAAGACAACTAAGTAAAAATAATTTGAGATATGTAATTCTTTTATGAGATATTAAATCCTAAATATGTACGTTTTTCAGCGTTTTAAAAACAAACGATTATTTCTTCATATTATTAAGAAATTGAGGCGTCGACAGATCCGCTTTAAGTGGAAATGCGTTAAGTCCAAAAAACTGTCATTTCTCAAAAAAGAAGCGGAATGGTCTACTTTTTTTATGATAATTTGAAAAATATGATAGCTATCAATTTGTAGATTTCATTCTTAAATTTTAATAAACAACCCTTATTTTGAAAAAAATCAGATGGATTTGTCCTGTTTTGAAATTTAAGGGCTCTATTCACATTCGAGTATGTCCGGCAAATCTGTCTGAGAGACAGATCTGTCGTAGGCTACACACATATGAGTAACTAAATAAGAGGCTTCTTTTCTCTGTCTTTCATGGGAAGCACGACTTGCTCTAGACATACCTAGCGGCATCTTACGTTCATTTGGAGAAAAAATAGCATTTGCAGTATGCTACGTTTTCTGTTTTCAGAAAACTGTAACTCTCAAAATCTATACAATAGATGTCGTTGTATAATAAGCTTCATTACGCAGAAATTGGCGGTAAATTTGAATTTACTTTAATATATAAAGTGCAACGTACATATGAAATAAAATTCATAATTCTCGATAAGAAAATTTCGTAAAAAATTAAAAGTTCAAATATAAAAGTTGAACAGATTTTTTACAAAATTATGTAGTCAATGATTTATGAATTTTATTTCATGTAAGTTACACACTATATAACAGTATAATAAAACAATGAATTCTATAATATATCTATTAAAAAAAGAAAGTATGATTGGTTTAATAATAAAAAGAGAATTGTTTTTTCAATGCTTTATTCTATTATAAATAGGAAAAGAAATTGATTACATGGCTAGTAATTCATAGCGATTAACATGATAAAAAATAGATGGATATTTTATGCTAAATATTATTGTCAAATACATTTGTTCTGAACTACAATGGTTCTCATCAGTACCATGTACTACTGATATTTTTTTTCTGTGAAAATTTAAATATACTCAGTATTAGCAAAAAAAATCAGTAGACTCGTAGATATATGTATTTATCATTACTTTTATATTCACTAAAAAAACGAATCAACCTTAAATAAATAAATACCAAAATAAGGTGAAGTTATTCTTCTCAATATTTTTAAAACATCTAATTCAAAGTAACAATTTTTGTTGAGATTAAAATCTGGTTTACATAATTTGCGAATTGATTCTAACCCCAAACATTTCCCTGTCTGCAGTAACTCTGAAAAAGCTTTAATTTCTGTAAGAAGTATCTGTGATACGATAGGAATAATATATATTTTTGCAGTTTGGTACACAGCAGTATATTAAACAGTATTTTATATTAAAAAATAAAACAAACAAAAGCAGGCAAGGCAATTTAGATAATCATTTCACTAATTAACTGTTTGTTGTATTAAATTTTAGTCAAACACAGAAAACATTTATCAGAATGCGATAACTTACCTTCATCACGTTGCAAAAATATATTAATTTTTAACCATCCATTGCATCCATGTTTCGTGCATGTTTCATGTTCACAGAAAATCATGTTACATGTTTTAACCTCAGATTTTTAATTATTTATTTCGCTACAGCGAACTCTACCAGTTATACTGCCAACTTTGCTTTTCTTTTGAAATTGGGACACAGTTTTCTGTATGCTAATTTTTCTCAAGTAGCAGTGTTTTTCCAAATGACCGTCAGATGACGCTCATACTCGCGATGTTTGTTAACCTATCCTTTAAAAGCGTCTTATTTATTTAGTCATATGGCTACACACAAGTGGACTTGTCAGCAAACATATCTGTTGTTGCTACACATTCACGGACAAATCTCTACAGATGTGCGGACGGCATTTCTTTTTCATTCATTTCTGCTCGTTCTCGCTTTATGAACCGGGCTATGGATAATAAAAAGAAACTGGCAATAATTGGAGGATTTATAGTTCTATTTGATGATAAAAAAAGAAAAGACTGTGGTCAAAGCGATGGCTTTTAGAAAGACAAAAGTACTCTCATATAAGTTTAATTAGAGAACTTGAAACAAGAGAGCCACATGATTTGCACAATTTTTTGCGTATGGATAATGAAGCATTTGAAACGTTATTACAATATGTTTGCCCAGTAATTGAAAGGAATAACACCCACATGAGATAAGAAGTTAGTGCCAGAGAGCGATTAATTGCCACGTTACGGTATTTAGCGACTGGAAGAAATGCTGAAGACTTAAGAGCAGGACTTCTGCCGCTACGGAAAAGGATGGCGCCACGGGTATTTATTTTGTTGGATTTACAACTTTATTAATACATAATTATTTTAAAATTTCTCTTCACGGATATATTTTGGACATTACAAAGTAGGTAATGACATATTTTTTATAAGATATTTTTAATGTAAAAGCCCAATAAACGCATTTCTAGTTTAAAAATGAAAGTCAAATAAAAAGTTTCTAACTTGTTTATTCCAACATGTATTACCTTTAGATCCTAGAATAGGCCTTTCTACACAGTCCCTCAAAGACAAATTTCAATATGAGACCTAGTTTAGAATCTGTAAAGCTTACAAAATCGGATGTTTTTCCCTCCATTTTGTTTACATATTGTCATATTCGCTTAGGAATTAGGAGATATTACAGGCTCCACATTTAGTTCAGCTTCTATAACACAGATGTCACTAATACGTTTTCGTGAATAGTTTTATGGGGAGAATCAGTGGCGTCCTATTCGATTGATTGATTTATACTGACTAGATATAAATATAGAATAATTTAATATACGTGATGTACCCACTTTGATTTCCAACATATATATGTATATGTATTTAAAAAATTATAAAATTATTTAATTAGTATAAAATACAGTATTTTTTTGATAAATTCTCATTTTAAAATAAGAATAGGTAATTTATACATTCTTATATTGACGCAATATATGTAATTTCGTTTATACCTACCGTATCTTCATTATGTTGCATGGACAATATTTATTTATTTGTAATACCACAAAATATTCAGCTTTTATAAATATTTTCTGGATTTTTTTTAACAGGGTGTACAATTTGTAGATATATGTAAATTATTTTATAAAATTCATATTCGTAAAAGTTCTATATATGCAGCAAAAATAATATATAGGTAGGTACGTACCTACAATAAGTAAAACTTTGAAATTATATATTAATTTTAACCTATTAAATTGATCCATTTGAAGGAAAAAAGTTCCTATGAATACTATACAATTTTAAAGAAATTATATACAAGGGGTTCAGTAAAGAATGGGCCATCCGTTACGGTTAGCTTCCTTGGACGCAAAGAAGATAATGAAAGCCAACTTATCATGCTACAATTTTATAAGTTTATAGGCTTGAGGAAGTATTTTTTTAATTTATTTTTTGTAGGATAGTCACCTTATTTTCTTCCAAGAAAGCTAGCCCTTAAATGTGACTTCTTTGTTGTTCTTCTGTTCTTTGCTGAACCGCTCTATACCTACTTTTTAGCATCTTATTTGATATGTAATATTTAGAAACAGAATTTGTACGTTGACGTGGTCGGTGAAATATTACCTTACCGGTATAACATAAATGGATACAAAAAATATCTACAGATAAATTAATTAGTTTTGAATTAGGTTTATAAGATTATTACGTTCCTCGTATGAGGTGTAAATAAAAACGACAGTTTTGAACAGTTCACAACGCTATTTATTAATGTTGTTACATTACAATTATGTATTACCGTCCTACTCTATCTTTATTTATTTATACAATTATTTCCAATCCATCATTATTGTACGCATTTATCTTGGGGGTCGATTGTAGTCCTCGGGAACGTATTAGAGAATTTCAAAATTTCAATTTCATATCGCATATCTGGAATGTACTAGTCTACGTCAAAATTTGCAGAATAATATAAGGTACTTCACTATAGCACGTGTCGATACTTCTAATATCCCCTCTCTATTATAGTCACATATTGATGGTTCGTTGTTCGGAGTCGCCAAGCGAAGTAATATACGGATTATTGGTCGGTTCGGTTTAAGCTTTATTTTCATAGCCGCGAAATTCGCAAATTTCTAGCGATTTTCGCTTTTTCGCCCATTTTTTATTTTCTCCCATACTCACAGAATGCGAAATTCTCAACAACGCTTCTGCGATGTCACAAAAAAGTTGAATAATATTTAACTTTTTTGCGACAAAATTTGACGTTCTAACCTAAAAACTTGATTTTGATTGAAGTGTGTACTAGGTATATGGTCTGTTTTTATTTTGTGATTATAACAAACACTTGTATGAATGTATTGTCTGTAAGAGATTCGATCTAATAATGGACACTGCTGTGGGTGAGGTAAGTAGATATAAATAAATATTTGTTTCAGTGGAATAGTCAAATAAATTTTTCTTCTAGGTATATTGCGAAGACTGCAACAGATTCATCGACATAAATAATTTATGTGAACATTATGGTTACGAAATTGTTAATCAAGATGAGCCTGAAAACAAAGAAAATGTGAATAGTTCAAATATAAGGTGAGTTGTTTCTAAACTTTCTGTGTGGCTTCAAATTCACAAAGATATGTTTACAATTACATAGCCATTCATCTGATTTTAGTAATAACGAGTCTTCATTTGAAGAATTACTTATTAATTTGATCCAGGAGAGACCACAGTTATGGGATCCTTCCTTAAAACTAAAAGACAAAAACAAATCTATTAAAGATAAATCCTGGTTGGAGATCTATCATTTTTTTAAAGGTGATACCTACTAACAATACAATTCGCTGGGGGAGTGTAGCTATTTAGTTTTTGTTTCAGGTAAATATTCATTAGAAGAACTCCAAAAAAAATGGAAGAATTTAAAAGATACCTACGTTCGAGTTAAAGGTGATATTGAGGACTATATACCAAGCGGCTCAGGGGCAACAAAAAAAAAGGAACATTTGGAAACACTACGAAAATTTAAGATTTCTTAGTGACCATCAGAAAAATAGGTGAGTTGTTTTCTTGAACCAATAGGTACATATTAGATTTAATCCAACTTTATTTTAGAACAGCCACAGTTACTAACGTTGCAGGAAGCTCTGGGGCAGCCAAAGAGTCTAATGATTATTTACCTTTAAAAGAAACTGCAAATATAGGTATAATAAATCAAAAATAATGAATGTAAACTAATGTGTACCTAGTGCAAATGAAAGTCAAAGAATTAACAGTAATAATTCATTTTTAATTGTCACAAAATGATGCAATGCAACTAACATTTTATATATTTATTTAGTGGTGTTTTTCAGGTAAAGCGAAGGTTGACAAAATAGATCCACTTGGGGAGAAGATCCTAGAGGCTATAAAAAAACTACCATCTCCCCCACAATATGAGCCTCCACTTAAAATAAACCCCGTTTGTTTAAGAATATCAGAATTACTAGAAAAATTAAACGATGAAGATAAAAGTAGAGCCGAAATCATACTTCTGCAGACAACATGTGACATTGTGTTTAAAAAATAATTGGCTGAAAGTTGATTTTGATTTTAATATTTGTTATTTTTGAGATGTGATCTTGATTGATAGAAATGATAGGATTTAATATTTATTTTAGTAAATGTGGCTACTAAATAAAAATTCTTGGTTTATATTGAGGTTTATTGAAGTTAAATAGAGAAAATAAAAAAATCGAAAAGAAAAGGTTTTTGCATTTATACTTTACCTTCGTTAATTTTCTGCACTTTTGCATGATGCATTTTATTTTGAATTGTTTTTACAATTCACAAAAAGTAAGTAGCTTATCAAAATAAACATTTATTGGTTTTAATTTTTTTCACAAACCTAAGTATAGATCAAAAAATATTTTTTATTCCAAAGAAATAAGTAATATAATTATATTGTGAAACAATACCATTTACAAACATACTTATATATTATACTCTTAAAGCCGAAATCTATTTGTCCCACTGAAATCGTACGGCTCCCTCAAGCATAAAATAAATTGTCAAGTCATCCCTTATATCGGCTGCAGTTTTTGTACGGTTATTACTACCACTCCTACCAAGGGGAAGCAAATTTGTGGTAGATACCTCTGCTCTCCAATGACCTCCCGTTACCACACCCGATTCCTGATTTTCTTGGTCAATGAAATCGTCAGGACAATATGTCGATCTAGATTCTTTTGTGTCCATTAAATAATTATGAAGACATATTGTGGCTTGTATCATACTTTGTACACTATCAACAGATGCAATGATTGCCTTTCTGAAAATCCTCCACCTTGCACAAAGTATACCAAAGGTATTTTCTATAACTCTTCGAGCCCGACATAACCTACAACAAATAAATAATGAGGTGTAAGGAAAAAATATCAATTTACTGATAATTTCCTTTTTAATATCGTAAATGGTTATTAACGCAATTAGGTATGTTTTTTTTTAATTTTTTTTACATAAAATAGTGATAATCTGGACTAAAATAAATCATGGATATTTGCTTACCTGTAGTTAAATATTCTTCTCATTTGGGGTAAAAAGCGCCCAGGGTATGGACGCATTAAGTTGTTGGACAAAGAAAATGCTTCATCTCCGACAAAATAGAATGGTATATTTTCACCAGCATATTCAATTGGTCTATCTGGTGGGAAGTTTAATTCCTTGCGATAAAACTTTCTACCTATTTCAGAATTTCTGAAGACGCCACCATCACTTTGACGTCCAGGTGCACCAATATCTATCAAAGTAAACTTATATTTATAATCACACACTGCCATTAATTGTAGGCTGTGAGATTTCTTATAATTAAAATATATTGAACCACTATTTGATGGAGCCTGAAAATAAACCAGAAAATTGTAATTATTTGTGGCAATTGTGGCCTTCGCTCTAATTTTTCTTATTTATTGTAAATTATAAAGTAGGTATATTATTATATTTCTATAATGAATATTCTATTTTATATAGATACTTATTTCAGAAAGAAGATTGTATACCTCTGTATTATGATAAAATTTGAAAATAAATATTCACCTGAATAACGACATGTTTTCCGTCTATACAGCCAATGCAGTTTGGAATCTGCCAGAACTGTTCAAACCCTTCAGCTATCTGATACCATTTTTCCATATCTGGAACACGCAACACTTCCTCAATCAAACTTTCCCAAATTGCTTTACAGCATTCTCTTATAATATTGGATACAGTAGTTACTCCCACACGAAAAGCATACGATATCGAGTGCATACTGTCTCCACTTGCCAAATATCTGAAAAATGGTGAATACTGTGTTTTAAATTAACAATCAAATAAAGACGATGTTTCCCTTTACCGTAACGTCATCGATAGTCTTTCCGCAGCTGAAATTGGTTCCCGACTGTGATAAACTTTTGTAATTTTTGCTCCCACTTTTTGCAACAATGCCTCAAACTGACATGCAGTCATACGCATGTAATTTAAGTGTTTGGCTGGATCACTGACTTGCATTTCCTTTATTAAGTCTCCTTGTGCTTTTCTTTGTAAAAAGATCGTTCTTACCCAAAATGCCTTCTTTTTATAAATTTTGGATCGTGTTTTATGCAGTAAATGCCAAATATAAATCATATACAATATTTGACATATAGAGTAAGAATAATTCCACATTTCCACACAATACCTTCGCCTACGACAAACATCCATTTTTTTAGGTTATGCAGTTTACAGCGACACTATAAAGTTAAAATTTCCCGCCGCGAATATATTTGAATCAGTTTTTATAATTTTCGCCCAAAAGTCGCGAATTTCGCGGCTATGAAAATAAAGCTTTACTCTCTGTCGGACTTGGACATGTGAGCAGTAGGTACCGCCAAACGTGCGTAGTGTCCCAAAACGGGCAATTACGGGAGACTTAAAAAAGTAGTTGAATTTCAACTGGCAAATGATTGTTTACGAGGAATGTTTCAAAAGTTTGATGTAAATCCGGTTATTATGTAAATAAAATATTTCTAATATAATAAATAAAAATATTGTTAAACAATTTATTTAGATATTAAAAAAAATAAAAAAAACTATTTTAAAACTAAAATACAAATGTTAATATCTGTAATATTATTTACAAAAATCACACCTAAATATTGTAATACTTATATAAAGTTTTGTATTAACTTTGCTGGATGCTCGCTCACAGTTTATACTTTGATTAGCAAATTTTAATGTAAAATAAATATAGAATACAGAAAAATTAATAAAATTGTTCAAAGAAAAAAAATGGCATCGATGATCAAATGTTATATTTACGTAATTCATTTTATTTGTCCAATGTGTTCCTATCTTGATAAACTATTTTCCCAAATTTACTAATATAAATATGTTCTAATTCTACAAAAAATTCAACGATATTTCTAAGGGCACAACTAATCTTCCTGATGTTGTGTTACTATAGGATTTAAGATCACAGAAAGTGGTTTCTGTCGCTTAAAGTGTTACAAAAATTACTACAAATGTTACAGGAATGTTGTAAAAGACATTTTCTTAAAAAGCAGCTGGTTCAGTATATTAAAGAATAATTGCCTTCAGGAGTTTTGAGATTTCGATAATCGGTTGTATGGACTTAAAAATCAAAATAACTCGGAAACGCACAGGAAATTCGAAACAGAAGAAGGGACATTATTTTTGGTAAACTGTATGTCGATAATGATAATAACAGTTTTTTTTAAATAGTCATTGGCGTAGAAGTTATGTTTAAGAAAAGGGTTGAGCACCCCCTCCACTCCGCCACTGTGCAAGTTTTTGAACATTCTTATCACTTGCTTTATACACCTTAATTAATAGACATTATCCCCCAAATATGAAACAAATCTAAGCATTCCTTTATAAGTTATAATGAAAATTCGAGAACAAAAAATTATATTCAATCTCAGAAATGAAGCCTTCTACGACATATGTTTATAGGAACTTTTCTTCTTAAAAACATGTGTTCTATCTTCTGTTAAAGTTTGGCTACAAAAACTGACTCACCCTATATATTAGTATCTTTGGCCTCTAATTTGTTAATAAAAATGAAAAGTAGAATTAGATTTCTGAGTTTACAAAAGGTATACAAATTAATTATCAAAACATAAAATTCTGTTTTCTCTATACTTATCATCAGAATAATAAGAAGCATAAGTATATCTATTCTTTCTCTTTTATCATTTTTGTACTTTTTTTATTTCTTTTGTCATTTCTTGATTTAATTGCATTTAAAATAAATGGGGGATCAACACATCTTTTGTTTTTTGATATGTTTCCCCTTATAATTTCTGGTGCAATGCATTCTACATAAAATTGTGTCAATTTTGGTAGCATTATTCTTTCCCACAATTCTTCATCTCTAAAGATTTCTTCTATATAAAGATCTATTTGGTCATTGATGTATACGACAAAATAGCATTTACCTCTATTGGATATATTAAGTTGTCCTTGCACCTACAAATTTATGAATATTAGTTCATCCCTTCCTCCTTAGCTATGTCCCTGTTTTACATGTACCATCGTTTGCAATAATAATGGCAGTCATTAAAATTAATTTTACTATTTTTTTAACTACTGGCGTATTCAGTAATGAAATCTGCTTTAAATTATTAACATTAATAATTATTAGTTGTTTCATTCATCAAATAGGGATTTAATGAAATTTTTACTCAAAACTTCCAGAAGTTCAAAAACTGTTTTGAGAGTGTCATTATTATTGCATGTACATACTTGATAATAATAAGGATGATTCTTCTTCAAAGATATTTTGCCATCTTTTTTAAGGAGACATGTTTTCTTATTTTTCTCTAACACCTCACTGATGGTAGAAACTTGTTGTTGTGATGATGAATAAAAACACTTTACTTCAATAAGGGCATCAGAACCTATCAATCCTACAAATAAATTCCTATTATAAATTGATAGTACTAACTTTTTGGTGTACCATCAGGTGATGCTGCTAAAAATCCATAAAATGCGTCTATCCACAGACCAGCTCTCTCCACCTCTAAACCTGTTTGTTTCTCAAACAAAGCAATGGCCACGTTTTCTTTTGCAATTCCAAAGGCTGTAGCGTCTGAATGAAATGCCGTAGGTTTGAGACAACACTTTACCGAGGTGTAATAGGGGGTATAGTCTTTCCTGTTTACGACTCTACCAAACAAAGATGCAGTTAGACGCTTTTGCCTTTCATATTCAAACACTTCGTTTCCAAACTGGCCCACAGTTTTTTGCGCTATATCGTTCCTTTTATACTCATCGACCTATTTGCAACATTTTATTAAAATATAAATAATATAAAGAAACTACAACTGAGAATAATGAAACTATATACTACACCAAATGTTTGCATTATATATTACACTAAATTACAAAAACTTATTGTTTTTAATGCAACAAACTATCGAAAATTATGTTGAAATATTTATAATTATTATGAACTAAAAACAATTCCGTAACGTCATTCGTGATGTAAGTCATCTGAATTCTTGTTGCAACTATAGCTATTTTGAAATTATTTGAAAATGATGGTTTGGCTGGTTTTTAGTCTATCACGGCCGGTGATGTTATTTAGTATTTAGTGATTTTTTGAGTTATTATATCGTGACTTCAGTAACTGCTGGCTGCCAGTAACAGAATTAAACTGCATCTCTAGCCTTAGCTGGAATTATTTCACCTGACACTGTTGTTCTCGAGCTAGGCTCTGTGGGGGCGCCATCAGTACCTATTTCTGGGATCGCCATATATTGATTTCGATTCCTGTTGTTGGTATTGACTACTACGTTTTTCGGATAATGGTAGTCCTCCGAGACGTTCTGTAGCCGCTTCTGTAACTGGTCCCATGTTTCTAAACGTTTCACTGCTCTTCAGTGGTGATTCCGAAGAAGCTTCGCCGCGGCTCAGTAGCCAACAAGGGCACGTCAAAGAATCTTAGTTAAGGTTAGGGATGTGCGTTTTAATTCTGTTACTGGCAGCCACCAATTACCGAGGTCACGGTTGAATACGAGTACCTTTATAGTTAACATAAAATGTTTTCCATTAAAAAAAAAACATTCTATAAAACAGTAACATTTTAGTTCTTAACTTGCTAGTCGCTAATACTTGACAAATTATTTAAGTACTTGTAAATCGTTGATTAAGATTTGGCATTCGTCTTTTAATACTACAGGATCAATATCAGGTTCCTCTGCTTTCTGCCCATAATCTAAATTTAAGGTGACCCTTTGTTGCTGTTGCACTGATTTTTTATTACAACTTGTAATCGACTGCCGATTTGATAAATTTGAAGCATGTTTAGTACTTCTACTATCTATAAATTTTTTAAAATATTTTCCAGGACTATTGCCTGTGACTTTCTTCCATGGACTATTATGCCATTTCAAACTGTTGTTATACCGTAAACCTGACAAATATACCCACCGCCGCTCATAAGATCCTCTTTGGATTAAATTTAATCTCTTCCCCATATTAAAACGAGCCACAATATTCATGAGACGCTCTGCTTGGTTATTATTTTCATTTTCTATCAATAAGTGGGCTTTTCTGGCTAATAAATCCAATGCACCTAATATATAAAAAAATACTAATTTGGTGAATTCAACAACAAAATTACTCATTATTTCATTTCTAAAATATTGTGAGACATTAGCAAGAACAATAGTAATATTTAAAAAAAACTTGGCGATAATGGTGATAATAATAATAATAGTAATAAAATTAATATTTTTATTTTACCTACCTTTGTTGTTTTTTGTTCTCTTTCCCTTTTGCCAGCGTTTTCCATGCTTTCCCACAAAGATGTTTTCCAAACCTAATCACAATTATTGCAATCGAATTCTACGTGCTCATAAATATAACTACTTACTGTATAAAAATTAACAAACAAATCTATTCATATATTATATCCTATTTTCCTGGTATTCTAGAGTTTACAATAATATAACAAGCTAGAGAAATTAAATATATAGGGTGGTTCAGAACTTATCTAAAAGAATTTGGGAATCGATGCGTCATGAAAAATGGAATCAATATCGTAAAAAAGAATTTGTAAAATCCTTAGTTTTCGAGAAAAAAATATTGAAGTTCTAATAGTTTCAACCTTTACATCGCTGGGCTACTGTACTAACTTTTTTGTGATGCAAGTATTTACATTAGTTTTTCAAATATCAAAAATGACTTACGGGTATAGCAACTCGCAGTTGATGGATATCGTTTTAATTTATGGTGAATTGAAAATGCTTTAGCAAAACGATTTCCTTGTAAACATGTTCCAAATGCAGCTACTTGTACCACGGTGTGTAGTGAGTGCCAGTGTAGTGCAAACGCTGACGTGACGGGAAATTTGCAACCAAATCGTGGAAGATATGGAGGTCCGTGGCGTCCACAGCATATTGCAGCAGTGTGGCGTATTATACACGAGACTCAAGCATTAGTACCAAGAGATTGGATGTGAAGCACCGGTACCATGGCCGCCGTGACATCCAGACTTAAAATTATTTGGACTTATTATTGTAGAGATTTTTAAAAAATGAAGTGGTCACTATTGATGATTTACGCAAACGTATCAAAGCTGCTGCCAATAAATTACAAGTTCAAAACGGACAAGAAGCAGAAACATTTGTGTTAGTTTGTAGAAACCGTTGCTGTAAGTAATTTACTAATTAAAACTATAAATTAATTCTATTAATAATTAATAACAATAGCGGCAAAAGCAGTTGAATTTGCTGTATAAAAATAGATGTTGTAAAATGTAATTCCTTGGGAATTTCTTTCAATTTTTTGTCCGGTCATCGATTATACGCCTTATCAGGATTTATAGTGAACCAGTTTCCAGTGCCATGAGAAATGTATTTTTAAATCATTTTTGAACTGCCCTTTTTGATTTTATTTTTACAATATTGTATTTGTAGGACTCCCCTGTACATTCAAATTTTTTTTAGATAAGTCCTTAGTCACCCTGTATAGTTCTTGTTCTCGCAAGAAAAAAATCCTTATTTTTATTTTGAAATATTGTATTTTTGTAACTTATTTAAATAAACATGCCCAATTGTTGTTGCTTAAATTCTTAGAATAAAAAAGTTATAAGCGTCAAAACAAATTGATTTCAAAGCGCGTATACAGGGTGAATCTTAAATAAGTACAAATATTTTAACTGCTGGTGTAGTTCGTCATTTAAATCAGTCTAGTGAAAGCCATTTTTAAAAATTTCTAATATTTACGGAGATATTAATTATTTTTAAAAATACCCACATTTTGAGGACCGCTGGCTGATTTTTCATCCAACAACGTAATGAAACATATGATTTGTTGCGAGGTTGCCATATCTCCTCGAATATAAATATTACGTTTCCTTTAACGTAATAGTTCTATTTTAAAAATACTTGTTTTAAGCATAAGTACAGTAAAATTGGGTATGTAGTATGATCCGCAGCAATATTAACATAAATTTTAACATCTGAACTAACCTTACTATACTTCAACGATTAAAAATGAATTTCCGCAAGTTCAATACTACCGTAAAATATTTAGGAAGATATTACGTGATATTACTATGTCCAATGTTCAAAAATTTTACATAAACGTGCACACAAGCTTACCTGTTTGTTAAAAAAATTAACTATTTAATCAGTAATCCACATTTCACAAGTTAAATGTCATTGTACACTGTTAGAAAGGGACACAAAACGCAATTTCCTTAACTTATTTTATGAAGAATAACGAAAAACTATGCACGCGTTTTTTATTTAAAATGGAAAAAATGTCAACTTTTAGCAAATTTTATTGCTATTTTCATGCATTATGTGGGGTTAACAAGTTTGACTTGGGCTTCCGATAATCTGTCATGACAGTCAATGACAGTTTGATAATAACAAATAATATAAAATGTTACACTTGACAAAATTCGCTAAAAGTTGAGATGTTTTCTTCCTTGAAGCAAAGACATTTGTGTAATACTGGCAACACTGTGAACCACACGTTCAGTCTGCAGCACTATGACTCATAAAAGTATGAAGGGTCTGTCTAGGCCAGCGGTCCTCAACAAGTTTTCTGCTGAAAAATTACGAAATTTATTTAAAATTTCACTTTTTTATTTCTGATTTTTTTGTAAAAAAACTATTAATTATGTGTTCTACACACAAAACTATACTGCTGGTTAAAATATTTGTACTTATTTAAGATTCACCCTGTATAGACATGAGCCCCTCAGCTCGCAAATATACATATACGCGCTTTTATAAATTCAAAACGGTTGACTTCATTTTAAAGTTGGCAACCCTAATTAATAAGAAGGTGTTTGAATTCCCGTTTTTAAACTTTTTTAAAAGCGTGAAGTAAGAGTTACAGTTTAGGTACTTGAAGAATTAATTCTATGTAGGTTACCTCTCCCAAATTGTTTTCATATTCCTGGAATTGTTTTTGTGGCATGTTTGGTATATTCATACAGCTCAGCAGCTCACAGGTATGATTGTATGTGCTGCCCGTGGTCACTGTTCCCCAAACACTTCCTAAGTTTATTTCGGAAGCATTCTTATTAGGATTTTCAGTGACAAAACTATATATTTGGCTACAAATATTGCAGCTTAAAACAATCTTGGAAACCAAACCTGTACATTTTCTAATTTCTTCCCTTATTTCTAATTTGCCTAAGGTACACCTTTTAGTATGAGTTCTTTCTATTAATAATATTTGATTAATTACGTAACCCAACTCTACGATTCTATTCCCATCAATAATGGGCGGCAGTATATTGACAGACTCTTTTTCACATTGTTTTTCACTCATAGTTTTCAATGCTACAAATTACAAAAATGATATTTCAATGTATGTTAATTATAATATTATCAAGTACCTCTCGCATTCATCTGAAGGAATTACTCCATATTCCACTGTCCTACCAATTATTGGTTTTGATGGACCAGGTCCATTATAAACTCTTTTGCACCACAGAGGGTTTCTATAATAAATTTATAGTTTACGATTTCAAAGATAGCTTAAATTAGCAACGGAAAATTTATATTATTGTATATACCTGTCAACATTTTCTATATCTGACCCTGAAGAAACTTCTTTATTTTCTAATTCAGCACAAACCAACTCAGGAATAGGTGTAAAAAGTAAACTAAAATTATATAAAAAAAAATTAAATTAAGACCCATGCATATTATAAAAAGGTATTTTTTTATATTAAAAACACAAAATTTAGGAAATACATGAATTGTGACAACGATAACTTTTATTTTTGACTTTTCTTATAAAAGCTGTATAGTCCGTTCAGGGCTTTAAAAATGCATTTTAGGAGCATTGCATATGCGACTTCTAGATGTAAGTTAATTTTCTTGCATGGAGCCCCTGTATTATGAGTGCTTTTTACCCATGACAAGGAATAAATAATAAATACATACATTTTCATAATAGGTATACGTAATAAATTTTTAATCATATATTATCATTTTATAAAATGCTAAAAATTTCGATTCGAAGATTGTTTGTTCATTGTTAACATTTAGGGGAGACTAGGGAGGTTTGATACACTTAGTACTCGGAGCAGTATAAAAATTGTGCATGTTCTTCTGAAAAATATGAAACTAAGCACACTGATAGTCTACTATATTGTGGTTGCATCAACGAGTTCAAAGTCTATAAATATCGATTTTAAATAAAAAAATTATTAAATTTTTAAAAATATGGAAAATGTATCAAGTCTCCCTTAATAGGAGGAGGTTTGATACACTGCGTGGTAGACTTGATGCATTGTATAAGAATATTCATTAATTCTGAATTTAAATAATTCAACAACATTAAAACAAAATATTAATAATGTGTTGTTTATTTCTTAATATATCCATTAATTTACATTGTCATATTTATTAAATTTTACGGAAAACGTTATTTTTCGCTCTGCCCTTGCAGTCTCACCAACAAAACACGGCGGTGGTAATTTGATCACATTCTCCAATGGAACACATAGTGTTTAACTGTTTTTTTGCTCCTAAATTGAACCAATACGTAATCATCCACATTAATGATCCCCTGAGAGAAGTTTTCTTCCTCTATTACATGTTCTATCTGATCTTCAATATCGGTGGCTTCATCAGACGTAGGGATTGAAATTTTGTCCGAAGCAGATTCAGATTCATCGTCAGAAATTATTTCTGGTTTCTTTTTTTCTACTTGTTTTTGTTTTTTACATACATTGGTATCGTTATCACTTGATATATTTCTCTTTACTTTATTAATTTTCTTCTTATTTTTCAGTAGCCTCTTTATATAGTCATGATTAATTTCTTTTATATTAGGTGTGTCTGTAAGTATTTTTGTTTTGACAGCTTTTCTTCCACAAGTCTGCTTTTTCCGAGGTGGGGCTTTAGGTAAAGGCCTAATATCTTCGGGAGTCTTATGAAAACCTGAATGATCTGGTAAAGGTTCTGGTGTCGCTTCTCTAATTATTGAACATTCTCGAGATGGTCCTGGTTGTGGCTCATTAGTAGCTAGCTCTGGTGTACGTTCTTTTATTAAAGGTTCAGGTCTATCTGTGACGCTTGAACTAAGAAACTCCTGATCCGAAAAATATGGGCATCAAAGGGGTATATACCTGTTTTAGAAAAACCCTTTGTTATATTTATTGGCGTAAAAGCTCTTGGATGAGTCTTCCCGACTAGACCAGCCATATCTTTTAATGTAATAATCTGACCCGGATGATTGACCATGAAATCGTCACAAGCCTGATTGAAATAGGACTTGAATGGTCCATATACGGAAACATCTAGAGGCTGTAGACGGTGACTAGTGTGTGGGGGTATTGTCAGCAGAACAATTCCGTTATCTTTGCAGGGACTAAGATCTTTAGGCGAAATATGACTGCAATGATTGTCCAATATCAGGAGGATTTTATTGTCCTTGCTGCATTTAACAAACTTAATCAAATGAAATAAATATATTTCAAAGTTTTCCGACGTCATCCAGCCACTGGGATGAGTCACAGCTTTAGACCCAGGTGGAGCTGCGTTAGTCATGTAGTCTTGTATGCGTACTCGGGGGAAAATGAAAAAGGGAGGTACTGAATTTCCTGCTGCGTTTATCGCGCAGCATATTGTGACGGTTTGCCCACGCTCTCCTGAGGTAGCCTTAGAGACTTGTTTCTGTCCTTTTTGAGATATTATTTTGCTAGGTTGATGAACAGTCTGCACCCCTGTTTCATCGCAGTTATAAATTGCATCTGGACCAAATTCGTATTTAGTAAATACTTCACGAAGTAGGTCATAAAACTCCCCTACAGTATGCTTGTTGAAAGCTGTCGCACGGCCAAGACTAGTTGGTTCAGGTGTTCGCAGAGACAGATCTTTATTACGATGCATGAAGCCTCGTAACCACTCATATGAAGCCGTTTTTTTTATATTCCAATTATTAGGGATGTTTTCTTTTTTATTTTCAACTGCATACATATATGCCAGTTTACGTGTTTCTCTCGATGTTAAGCCATAATTCATCCTAGCAGCTTGTAACAAATAATTTGACGAGCATTTCTCTTCTAAAGTATTGAATATTTGAGAATGTTTAAAGTTTGGTGAAAATTTTGTATTTTCTTCTTCTTTGAATTTGATTACATACCTTCGAAGTGTCATCTTATCTATATTGTATTTGGTAGCAGTAGTTCTGAGTTTACATCCTTGCACAACCTCTTTTACAGCTTGCTCCATCCGTTCGGGAGAAGCTGGCACCCGATTGGTTTTCTTTTTCCATTGGAAAGGCATCCTGAAAAATTTGAAGATTAACTACTCTAAAAATATGAACAAACTGGGAGACTTGATACAATGTATCAAGTCTCCTTCATAAATTGTATCAGCTCTCCCCTATGAGCATTATTTAATAAAAACTTAAATACAAAATACATAACCTAACGTACTACTTTAACATACACACAAAAATATAGGTAAAATTATATGACTTTTAATGATACTGAAGCAATTGTAATGAGATTAAAGAATTTTCGGTAAAATGCTTCCACTTACCTTTTTAAAATGAGTAATTATGTTGCGAAAAACAAAATTTACGATATTCGTCCCACAGATCAACTACGAATGACTAATAAACAACATCAGATGTTTCAGCGGCAGTCAGTCAACCAGTGTTGATAATACAGAAATATATCGAAAAAGATTAGCGGGAAATTCAAGTATGTATCAAGTCTCCCAGTGTATCACCTCTCCCTAGTCTCCCCTACGGTCAGGATGATCTGAAGACACCTGGTACATATTAAATATTGGAAATGATTAGTTGTGTAGGCATTTTATAACTGACATATTGTATGTATTGTTGAGATTTAAAAATCAACTAGTACATTTCTATTTATTTCATTATAGAGGACACCCTGTACATGTTAACCATCTTAAAACTGTGTTATTTTTGTACATTTGAACAAAACCAATTTTTTAAATAAGAATGACATTTTTTCATAACATAAAGAATAATAGAAATTTAATCTTTTCATTTCAATCCATGAACGCTCTTTATTGTATACTTACCTGTATAAATATGTGTGTGTACAGAGTGGGGTCAGATTTAACGTCAGACCCTAGAGTACATAATGAGCTTTTAAAAATAAAGGGTGCTTCGTATGAACATTTCTTTAAAAATTATTTGTTATCAAGATATAGGGTGTGTTTTAAAAAAAATATATAAAGTCTATTATATCAAGTAATTAAATCCACCTGTGATGGAATAACAGCCCATTCAGATACAATGTGTACCGTGTCTTTTTAATAGCTCCTTCAGTATCTAAGCAGTAAATAATATAGATTTTTTCATAACTTTGTAATATCTCGAAAACGAAGTTGTATTGAAGAAATATTGATATGAACGACCCCATTTATTTATACTTCTGATATGAAATCTGATTCACCCTGTATATATTTCTTTACTTACCGTCTCTTAGTCCAATTTTTTTTCATTATAATAGACCGTTTGCTCCTCTTTGGAGTTTTTGATTTAAAACGGGGCATATTTATTACTCAAATTTTCAGCACTTTGCAGAAAATGAAAGGTAGGTACAGAAAAATAAATAAATAGTAAATCACCACAAAACGACCGAGAGAATCTACAATCTTTCAATCTACGTGAAAATCGTGAAATAAGTTATTACAATATATTATTATATTTATCTCTTTTTCCAGTTGCCTCTTTGTTTCTCCACTGACCACTACGCATGTGCGCATAAGTATGTGTAGCTATCTCCCTCGCATTCATTCCGAAAACCGAAATTGGAATTCTGCTCAGCTCACAGCTGTGCTGTGCAGCAGTGCAGAGTGCAGCTGTTCAGTACGTGAATCGCTCATGAATGCTGCGCAAGCTTTCTAGCATACCAACGGTCAGTTTGCTTAGACGTCATGGCAATTGTATCGGGGTTTTCAGGATATTTAAAAATTATATGCTTTGTAGAACTCGTATACAGACAGAGTGTTTCATAAGTAATGGGTTACAGACCCCCTAATCAGTCAAAATATTAAGAATACACTTACATGTGTGGCGGCGAATGTTAATTAATATTGACAAAGATAAGGGTATTGAAAAAAAAAATTTTTTTTTTAAGTTTTAGAGTTCTTAATGTATCGATTTCTAATCTGATGTCGATGGATTTTAGAGGATACCAAATTTAAATATATCACCTTTGAACTATCTTATAGAATACTATTTCTGATGTAAACAAATTACAATAACTTATTTTACCTATAGCAAAAATTCTTTAAAGTTGTAAGTTGGACTTTTTCAGTGAATAATATATCTTGTGGAAACACACAAACTATTTTATTATTTTATTTTAAATAGTTTTTATTAAGTTTGCATGTAATAATAACATAACATTAGTTTTATAAATAATTTGCAAATTATAATAAACAACTTTAAAAAATTAACTTTAGAACAAAACATCTATAATGCAATAATTAATTTTCGTTTACTGGCAGATGCAGATATTAATTATTGTAAAAGGTGGTATTTTTAGATTACTAAAAGTGTAGCAAACTAAGTTACTTATATACTTTATATATTTTTAATAATAATAAAATAAGGTGTTAACGCGATGTTTCCATTATAATAGTTTGGCGAAACGATTGTTATAGACTCATAATTTTAATTTATTTTTTATTATCAAAGCCTACTTATAAATTAATTTCATTGTCAAATTTGAACAAAATTTGTTAGCGATTTTAAAATCTGACCTCGCTACTGAATTCAGCTTCTCGTAAAATAAATTTGTGGAAAGTTTAATTATTGATTTTTAAACTTTGTTATTTACTATAAAAATGTTTTCTTTTACGTATTACATATTTTGTTAGGAAATATACCCTCGCTAAATGCCTATTACAAACCAATGGTTACCTATTATAAACTATTTTTGTTTAATTATATTATATATTATACTGTTATATTAAAAAAATCAACGGTGAAAAAAGTAATTCAAACAATATCAAAATAGATTTTGTTTGTTTTCATCATTGGTACCTGCTAATTATACCATTACGGCTAAATATTGTATACAGAAAATTTAATAATCATTAATTTTTACTCATGCATATGTGGCACATTTTTTTACTGTAATCTATTGTAATATGTAAGTATGTATCTTGAAAAAAGATTAACTGATTTTCATATAAAATTGTACATATTTAAAATATATAATAAATGTACTACACTGGATAATGACGAGACAAGTCGTCTAATTCAGCGACACCTATTATTTAGTAGATGAAATAACCAATATATTCAGACTGCCGGCTTGGGTAGGGAAACCAATATAGATTAACAATTTTATTCAAATTCAAGTACAAGTAGCGCCAAAATTATGCGGTGGCAGAAGTCCTCATCTTAAAGTTTAGTTGTGCAATTTCCCCACAGCTTCTGGGACAAATTATACCTGAAACTTGTTGGGCATTATTTATGGCACTAAAACATGAATACTTAAAGGTTAGTATGGATGCTTTATTAGATATTAAGTACAGTTTTTAAGTAGTTTTAGTATAGTTACAATAACCAATTAGAGTAGGTACTTATCCATTAGTGTTTCTTAAATAAAACAAATTCGGAAAGGTCAGCTGCCGTATTGTCATTTGTTGTATTATTGGTTGGTGGTGTACATTGGGAGAGTGGAACAGCTTGCAGCTGATTAACCTCTATAGGTAGTGGAGTTGGTGCGGATTGTCCTAAGAAAGAATTGGACTGAAAAACTGATGTGGCCGAAGGCACTGGTCTGGATTGTCCTGGGAAAGGATTGGGTGGAACCACTGATGTAGCTGGTCGTGCTGCAACATGATTGCTATTGTAGTTGGCGTAGTTGGAGTTTGCCCATAATCATAAGGGTTGTGAAAACCAGGGGCTGAATACGCAGGCGCCGGTAATACGTGACTTGGTACGCGAAAGGTACAGTTTTCTGTCAGTCTTCCTAATTTACCGTAAAATAACACGTCGGAAATAATTTTCTGCGCAAAAATTCTTTGTCGTACTAAACTTGAAAACCACACTTTAAATATACCTCCTCCTAATAGTCTCGAGAAATCAGCCGTTAAATTGCTATACGTTTTTCTCGCATCAGAATATTACTAAGCACAATTACATTAACTAATGTGGAAAAGGTTGATAAAGTGGTATTGACCTGTTGTGTTCTGCTTTCTTAAGAAGGAAATGCTCTAATTATATAAATGTTCCGTCTATTGATCGTGAAAACAGCAATCACGGCAATCAAGATGGTGATTGGCGTGAAGAGCTTCGTCAGTTACATGGATTACAAAACAGACGAAGCTATTACAATGATATTGCTAAAAATGTCAGAAAAGCTTTTACCCACACCTATACCAATGAAGGACAAACTTCATTTCAAGAAAATATGATCAATTGAAATCAATAATTTTACCTAATTTCGAAAAATTTATAAAACGTGACGTTATCTTTATCTGTTTCTTGGTTAAAAATAAAAGCAAAAATACAAAAAACTGATTTTATTACCCTTAATTCACTTTGACTGTCCTCTTCTGATTCCTGGGATGCCATTGAAGAGGTTCTGGGGCGAACCTCTTCTTGATCTTGAGTGAATGAAAGTAAATGGAAATACCATAAGGTTGGCTCATAAACACTATCCGTAGAGGCTCCAGTCCTCTTAATCCAGCACGCAAGGAATCTATTTTTTTTCTTACATATTTCACATCTGCCTCCGGGCAAATTTCTTGGCATTTTTCAGCTAATACTTCATATGCGTTATTTCGCATTTGTTTATTTACATAATCTTTACTTTTCACATTCCACAAGCATGGTTTTGATTTATATAATAAAATAAAACTTTCCCAAAATTATATATTATCCGCGAAAGCCATTCTAACAAAATATAAACGAGTCGAAACCTGCTCTTCGAAGGTTAAGAAAACACGTGACGCATGCAATTTGTTTACGTCCGCCGCACAAATCCGTTGAAAACCACTACACACATGCGTACATGTCTGGCTCGCTGTCGGTGCTCGTCACTTTGGACGACGGATGGCGAGCAAGACATGTACGGCGAGCGCATGTATACACACTTGCGGATCTGTCCGGTGAACACGTCCGTCATACAGATCCGCTGGACATATGCATGTGAATAGGGCCCTTTACCAACAGGGATCTGTCCGGTTTTGACAGTTTTTAACAACTAATAATTAATCATTTTATAGAATAAACTACTGTATTTATTTATTTAATTCTGTAACATGTTTTTTAAAAAATAAAGTTGTAAAACCTTTAAAAACTGAGTTATTTATGGTTTTAAAGCTTAAAATTAACCTAAATCTAACACTGCTTAGCAAAGAAAACAAAAAATGCTTTTAATTATATAAAACGATTATCATCTTCCAGTTCTTCACAGAGGGGTTCTTCGAATTGAGGTTGAGCGGGATCAATAATTTGTACTCTGTTGAGAACAGCTTTGTAGAAGTCTAAGGCAAACTCTGAGGAGTTACTCTCCCAGTCATGTCCAAAATGTCCTAATAGTAACTCCTTAATGTTAATTAATTTTTCAGGTTTAATTGCGTTTACGTATAGATCCAGTTCATCTGGATTTACATTTACGAGAGATTTGCCAATTGAGTGCTTGTAATTAGGTTCACCCTGCACTAGAATTTCATTCCTTGACGTTCGAGAGATTATTATTCTTTCACACGAGTTAATTTTAAAGTGCAGAGAAGATGTTGGCCTTATATTTTCTGAACAAGCAGTTTTCCAATTAAATGCGTACCAGTCAACTCCAAGTTGAAGTACGTTGCCAAATTCTTCAAATATTTGGAAGTATTCTTCGGGACGTATTATGTCTTTTTTTCTGATGTTTTTTTCTATGTTCGCAAATACTCTGTCCGGAGGGATGTACGAGTGCCCTGTGATCGGAAAAACCAATTCCAAAGTTTTAAGAGCTGGACGACCACTTCTCTTCATCCAGACGGAGGCCAATGAAATTACGGTTTTGTTCTGTCCACCACATCCGCCTGAACAAAGTCTTAAAGAAGATGTCCCCCCAAATCTAATTGATTGAGTCTGTGAAAAATGGCAGAGGCTATTTTATTAAATCCTTTTTGAGAATCAGACTCTTTCCAGCTATACATAAATACATTGTCTTTCTTAAGAGGAGAATGAGAGCTTCCTACCACAATACAAAAATTGTAGACATAGAGCTGACGCTTATAATACGCTTGTTGGTCGGGAATCTTCGGTAGAGGAAGGTTTTGTTGGAAGTCATACAAAATTGTCAGCAAATCGGGCTTCTCTTCTCGAAGTGCTTCAAAGAATGCTTTGGACCGTAGCTTGTGAATTCGTTGGTCCGTCATTAGGTTTTGCTTTTGTAGTGGGTCTTTTGAGTGTTTAATACGTTCTTTGAACTGAAGGCATCTAGAACAGACGTCGGTTTGGGGGGAAATAAATTCCAAATTGAATTTCGTGTTAAAAATATGTCGAAAGAAAGATTCTTTAACAGGCAGATCATGGTTATCTTTATTATAGAATCGCCACATTTTCTTAACAGATAAATGACTGGGTAGATACTGCCTAGTACTTTTGCCTCTGCAATAGTGACTTTCAATAATTGTAAAACTTTTTATGTATGTCATAACTTTATCTCGTTTAGCTAAAGATTTATGGCTTTTTCGATCGCCACCACGATTTTCTTTTGGCATATCTGATGAACTTTTAAATCGTTTCAGTACACCTAAACTTCTGTGTTTGGATATGTTTAGTATTTTGAAGAAGGTCGTTCGACAAACTAGAACAGTTTCATCTGTGAGCTTTTTTTGACGAAATATTGTATACTTAAGCTGTGAGGCTTGTTACCTTGACCTGCTTTCGGTCGGCGTCTTTTTACTTCTTTTATACGGCAATATCTTAGTAAGTAGGCATCTTGATTACATTTCTCTTTAGAACCGTAGAACTTGTCATGAAAACTAGCTATGTCCGCAGCTTTTAGTATAGAACATAAGTAGGCACCACTATTATTCTGGCATTGAGGAATGTTTGGCGGACGTTTAGGTGCATACCTGAAAACAGTTATTATTTATTAAACGCTATAGGTATAAGTATAATAATTGTTTTCTTGGCACACAGGAAAGCAAACAAACACACACGCGCGCACCCATATACAATACATATGTGCATTAAATACTACTCATAATATTCTAACAAAAAATAAAAACTTACTGATTACGTTTAGCATCATTTATTTTCCAATTTTTTGGCTGTTTAATACGTTTTCTGCTTGCACTCGGAGGGGTTTTGACAGCATTGTTCACTTTTAGAGCATTTGTTTTTGCAGTACCGTCTTTACTACTCAAGATCCCAAGCGCTAATGAATAACAAAAGGACAACAAACACCCAATTAAAACGTTGAAAGGATTTGTCCGGTTATGAAATTAATCGCCCAAGGATTTGTCCGCTTGTGGTCACAACTTGATCTGTCCTGTTATGTTATGAATTGTCATCAGGATTTGTCCAGTTTTAAAACTCACCTAAAATTTTAGTGTACATTTTTAATGGGTTCAGTTGGCTAGGAGGCCAAAAAATCGTCATCGCTGAATATTGCATCGTTGAAGGGAAAAATTCCTGTATGTTTAAAACCAGAAACGCAGTTCCTTGCACAAAATGCTAGTGAATATGCCGAGCCTAATATTTTCGCATGTCATATATTGTTATCCTTCTTCCCACGTTGCTCAGTAACCATGAGTTACACTGGTTATTATAATATCGCTTTAGTGGGCCATAAACGCTTTTATCGAGCGGTTGAAGCCTGTGGCTTGTATGCGGGGGAAGGGTTAACAATTTGACATGGTGTTTTCTTGCCAGATGTATTATATCCAAAGAAACATGACTCTCATGGTTGTCCATGATAAAAAGCATTGGCATATCAGCAGTGGGCTTACATGGTGGATAAAATGTCTAAATCATTCGACAAATATATCCGATGTGATCCATTCAGAGGGTGAGGCAGATCCTATGATTCCAGGAGGTGCATTCTTGATCATGTGTTCTTCAAAATATTTTCGTAGAAACACAAGTAATGGCGGGATCGTGTTTCCTACTTCATTTATGGCACCCACCATTGTAACAAGAGTACCTCTTTCGTTTGAAGTTATATGTCCCACCTGTTTTTGGCCTTTGGTTGCCAAGACTTTTCCAGGATTCTGTACTGTCGTTAAAGCTGTTTCGTTAACGTTATATATTTGAAATCCTTCAAATTTATACTTTTCAAGAAATTTTCTTAAATTTTCTGAGCAACTGAGCAACTACAGGTTTGTTAATGCCCATGACCCTTCCCAACGAAGTAGCTTCAACTGCTCTTATTGAAATATCTTTGTTTTTTCGAAGAAAATTGGTGAACTAGGGATTACCTGCAGTTTGCTTCTCATTCCAAGACTGCAGATTTTTTTTTAATTTACCACTGCTAAATCATACGCAAGTTTCCGAGAATGTTTAGGCGTCAGGCCATAGTGCAAGTTGGGCATGGTTTTAAGGTCACAAAGCTGTTTCTCTTCGGTGGCTGTGAATATTTTGTTGACGGAATAGTTAGGTATCATCCGAGGACATCCTTCCAGTACACTATTACTCCAATCTATGTTTTCGCGAGAATTTTGGCATTTCTTTAAATACCTTCGTAAAGTTGTACGAGGTATGCGGATGCTTTAGCTGAAATTCCACCGTGCTCTATATCATATATTGCATTTTTCATAACTTCTGAGTTCCATGTTTTATCTGAAAAAAAATGTATAATTTTTCCACTATTCTGTTTAAATTCAATAAGGCAACAATGGCCATGACTCTATTATCACAAAAGGGGTGGCCACTGTTGCCTTTAAAAGTATGGCTACTGTTTACAAAGAACGTGCAGACATATGTTAACCTAACAGTTTTATTATTTAAATACTTACCACTTTGACTAAAATATAACGATTTAACTTTACTTACCTATATAGAAAAATACCTCCTTTAAAAGATACAGGGTGTTAAAGTTGAACTCTTAAATTCGTTTTTCCGTAATAACGCCAATTTTTGTCGAATAAGTTTGAAATTTAAGAGATATTTTTTTGTGACTGACCAAATCCTTAAGGGTATTTTTGTAAACGACGCTTAAAAATAAAGATACTGGGGGAACGGGGATACTTAGCCTCTTCCATTTTTTCCATTTTTAAAAGTTATGCAAGATTAGAGACAATGGCACAGAAAAAATATTCAATTTCCAAAGAAACGGTTTTATGAATAATTAGTAAATAATTTAAGGATGTTTCAAATGCTCTAATTATATAGGTTGTCTCTGAATATAAGGCTGAACCATATTTATAGATTTACCAATTTCAATATAAAAAAAATAGAAATAGGCCAGTGAAACTCACATACGCTACAATTTAATAGTAATGTTAATATTTTAATTCCATATTTTAGTTTACTAATTGCTCCACATGCTTAAGAAATACGTTAACGGACTTTTATAATTACTAAAAATCTAATATTTTTAAAAACCTGTAATTTTTGGCAAAAATATTTAGTTGCATATAGACTTTCTTTTCAGTGGACAAACTAAAATTAGGGGAATGTGGCGGCCACTGAATAGTCATGTCCCTTGTAGAGTGGAAAATATAGTTCTAATTGTGTATTTTATTTTTGCATTCAAAAAATAAAAATCTAATTTACTAAAATCTTAATTTTTTATATTTTCGTAGCAGAGTTTACAGTAATCTATTTGGAATAGAGTAAAAAAATGTAAGGGATGAAGAAAAAATCACAAAATATAATTACTTGTTTTTATTAATTTGTGCATCTTTTATGTATTTTGGATCGATACATCTTTTTCCTTGAGGAATATTTTTATATATAATTTCTGGTAATATACAACTTTCATAAAATTTTTGTAATTTTGGTACCATTACGTTTCTCTATAATTCTTCATCTTTTTCAATTTTTTCTACATATAGTGGATTTTTTTCACCACTATATACTACAAAATAAAATAAATTTCTTGCCGTTATATTTAATTGTCCCTGTATTTGAAAGTAACGTACAAATTTTAAAGGTTATAGGAAATATAATACCACATATATTTTTTACCTAATAGTAATAATTATGTTTTCGATTTAACATAATTTATTATCTGGCCCCAATTGTAAACATGTTTTACATTTTTTTATGGCTTTCTCTAGCAGAATATTTTCTTTAGCTACCTTATAAAAACATTTTATTTCTACAATTCCATGATTTCTAACTATACCTAAAGAAAATATAATATAATAATGTATAAATAAAGGTCAATTATTGAACACACCTTTTACCATCGGGAGAAGCTCCTAAATATCCTCTTTCTCTGTCGATAAACAGTCCACACTCTAACACATCTAAATCATTTTCATATGCAAACCTAGCATGTACCATTGGCTCCATAGGTTTGCCAAATTCTAATGCAGCTTTGTGCTGAATATTGCCATACAAAATTTGTTTCACTAAAGCGTGTCAAAAAATATGGTCTAATCTTTTAACATTTCCAACGTGGGAAGCTGTAAGCCTATATTTTCTTTCTTGTAAATACAGGGAATTCTCAAACTGACCAAAACTGTTTTTCTGTATAATATTTGCTTCTTCCTTTGTTATCTACAATTATTTACAAATTTACCTATTGTAAATATTAAGTAAATTTTTTTATCGTTCGTGAACACTGATCGGAATTCAATATCAGAGACTTGCTTGTTCAGCCTTTGGTCCATAATCGTAGTTAGGTAAGGCTGTCCTTTATTTTTTTTCTTTTTGTTTATTCCCTGTTATATTCCGTCTCAAATTTCTTAATTCTGGTGCATGTTTTTCAATATACATAATTTTTTTAAATTCCTTTCCGGGACTCTCCAAATGCATCTTTCCAAGGATTATAATGCCAGGTAATCCCTTCATTGTATCGTAGTGCTGATAAATTAGCCCTCATTTGAAAAGAACCCCTCTGAATTAAATTTAGCTGTTTACCTGCATTAAATCTAGCCATAATAGCAATAAAAATTTCTGCTCCATTATTTGTTTCATCGTCAATTAATTTATGAGCTTTTTCCAAAATAAGGTCAAGTTCTCCTAAAAATAACAGATCAATTGAATCATTTACTAGTTACTTTTATGAATGTTTGATTACCTTCAATATGAAATATCAGGCCTGTATATTTTACATCTTCTATACCCGCTGTGCTATTAATGTTAGGACAATTGTAAGATTTGCACTTAGAATGATCGCCAAAGACATGATAGGGACCAGCTGCAATGGCTTCTTTAAGAGATTCCACATCACCATGCGCATTATTATATATTGCATTCTGGCAATGCTTTTCCAATTCTATAATGTTTTTATTTGATAATATTTTCCGTGCTTCTACATTTATCTTTGTGGCCATTTTTATTTTTTTAAGGCTTTTCCATAGTTTTTTAATGCATGGTTCGTGCATTCTATCTGTTCAACACTTGTCCCATAATCAACTCGTTCTCTGATTTTTGCATATATGCTTGAATCACCATCGGCTATAAATTTTTTACATCATACCATGCATTTTTATATAATTCAACGACTATATCAGCTTCCATTTGCCGGAGAATTTCCAGACCAATTTTTATGACAAACATGTTCACCAGGTAAGACTTGTTTGTTTTGTGCTCTTGCACATATGCTGCAATATTTGTTATGAATTCCCAAAAAAAGTACTTTCTTAGTAGCATATCCAATGATAACAGCCTCTTTTAAGTTGAGTCAAATATCTAACTATAAAAATTATTATAAATTTAAATTATTTGAAAAGTTATATCGACAATGTCAAAAGTAATTTAGCTTATCTATTGTGGTTGAATTTTCGAATTCCCACTGTTTGAAAAGTGAAGTTAGATATTTATAGAGTGTTTTCATTAAACCAGGTTAGTAAATTTAGCTAGATTAATTTCTTCAGATAATTATTGAATAGAGCTTTGTCTGTGGAATTGTTCATTAGCATATCTAGATGTTTGGTATTAGAGAGCATATATATGACTTCATTAATAGGATTTGTACACAATGTTATTAATACCTAAAAATATATAAAAAAAATTATGTCCTGTGACTTATAAATAAAATATTTGTAAATTGTTTTCTTAATGTGTTGTGTGTACAATTCGTGAAATTTATTCTCGCCATTAATACATCATAAATGTGCTTAAATACTCCCTTTTTATGTAAATATTCTCATAATAAATTATATTTGTATATTTGAAGCGCAATTTTCATGTTCTCATAGAATATTTTATTTACATATTCCAATCTTGGGTGCTGATCTTTGCATGTGCAATCTCTACAAGTGGTTTCGATTTTCTTAAACAGATATCCACACACATATCTCAAAACCAGCTGTTCAACAGTTTGTACTGCTGGTAAATTTTCCGGAATTTCTGAAAAGGTAACTTCTTCCTCGTATTCGTCATCCTTTGGTAAACCCTATAATAGTTATATTTTATTAAGCAACATATAAGAAAAAGCGAACAGGTAGAATTTATGATTTAAAAGTGGTCATTACCTGAGTAACAAATCTTTGGAGAGTCACTAAATATTAGGTATCATCTTCCATGCAATTGGCACCTATCGAATGTGTTGACACCAAAGTATTTACTAGTAACGACTTGTAAAGCGCCGTAAATAAGAAACATGTAGGGTTGTTATTTCATGATCCTCTTTGGCGTATCTTGCAAAAGAAATTTTCCACGGGATCTTGGTTTAAGCTCCTCGGCATTAAATATGAAAAGCCTTCTTTTTTAAAATATTATATAACATTTGTATGTTTTTCATTGTTTTAATAAAAAAATTTATACTAGAAAGCACAAACTTCCTGCCATCGTTTGTGATGTATCCGTTATTGCTATTCTTAAGGGTTTAGTGCTTGAAAATGAGTTTATATTTAGGCTGTCAAATACATGATCAAGAAATTCTAACAGCCTGGCAGTCTGCTGAGCTTCACGTTCTAATAGAATACCTCTTCCATTTTCATCTCTAAAAGTAGTTTCTAAAAATATACATTTTTCGATCAATAAATTTAGGTTTTTTTAATAAATATTCTGTAAATACCTCAGTACGCCATTAAATTTATTCCAACATCTACGGATCTGCTAAACACTTGTGTACAGTATAACGCCTTCATTTTATTTATTTTTGAAGGATTAACATGTTGCTCAGTAAGTTTAGGCATTGTCCTAAGACTTCCTAAATAGGGATCCAATTGGTAAGCTGTTAAAATGTGGTACCATTTTGCCATCGTTCCCTGTCCATCCATTTGAAATTTCAAATCGGCTGTTAATAAATTGTTTCTTAACCCTTTTAGTAAATGTGGGGCATCAAAAAGTGGCACTATTAAATTATTATCTACTTCGGATGCAAATTCTTCCCATTGTTTTCCATCCTACATATATCTTCTTTTACTTTCCCAAACTAAATTTTTAATAGCGGTCTCGTTATTTTTACCTTGGCCGCACACTGTCGCCACTACTTGCAAACCATTCTCACTGCATTTTGGACCACTATTTTTATTATATTTATCATGTCTGCATTATTTGTAGCCCCACGAACAAAATTGTAAAACACTGGTTGTTTCCATTTTCTTATTATGCCACGTAACATAACAATCTAAAAATTACAGTAAACATTATTAACATATAATATTAAAATTTTGTGATGAAAAGACAGTAACGTTTGTAACCAAAATTCTCAAACCCTACAACATCACCATCAAATTGACTCCATGAGAGACCAGGGCTCAAACTCATTTCATCGAACATTAATTTACAATATTTATCCAATGGATTTTTAAATTTTTTTATTTCAGCTTTGATAAAATCAAATGTAGGTACGTCTCTCCAATAAGCGAATGCATGTTCTTGGAGACGGCAAGGTAAATAACTTCGAAATCAATTTATATCCACTTGCTGATTGTTTAATAACCATGCCTAAAACTTTGTCTTCCAGTGTTTACCTTCTTCCTTTCATTTTCTTTCTTGAATTTTCAGTTTGACACGCAAAAAACCGTTCACAAATTTTATTTAAACTGCCTTCTTGAGAGTTTCGAACTGGGAAAATTTCAATGATAAATTTAAACGTCGTTTCAACGAGATTTGTACGGATTGATCGTGCAGCTCTCTTTTGAAAGTAACCTGCTTTCTGATACAAATGCTTGGCTTGTGGTGTTAAATCCATAGCTCTTATACTACAAATTTCAGCCAATAATCCATGTCTCCCTAAAATAAAATATTTTTATAATATAGCCAGGGTTGCCAACTCCAAGTGAAGCTTAACCTGGATATGCGTCGCAGATCGCAGACCAACCTCCCCGTTGGAGGCGAAAAATCCTTTGGGCTACCGAAAAATTTTTTTGGGACACTCACGGTTTTTTATAATTAAATACTTATAAGAATATTATAATAATTTACCAACATTTATTAATATAATATTACACATTTACATAAGCCCTCGTAGTGATACTTAATAACTTAGCACTAACTACTTCTTGCATTTAAGTAATAAAAAAACAACAAAAAATACAACATTAGTTAAATGTTAGATATAAAAAATCTAAAAAATTATGAATTTTTAAATGAGTATTTATTTTTACCCATTGCACACTTCAAAAGATTAATTTGATCTTTATGGTTTAGAAACTTTAAAAAATCAGAGCAAGTGATATTAAAATTCATTTTAGTACAAATTTCGCCCTTAATTAGTTCAAGACCAAGTCTATTTCTTTCATTCGTCCAAATATTTCCCAGTATTGAAAATAGTCCCTCAACAAAAGCATTGCTTACTGGTATTGCTAGAATACTAGACACAATTTTGGACACTTCTCTAAATTCGGTAATGTTGATAAAAGAGGTAGAGAGCTTGGAACTAAAATTGGAGTGCCTGTCTCTATTGGAGGAGTGCCTAGCCTTGATTGATCTCCAAACTCTAGAATAATTTTATACTGTGATAAAAGCTAAAATTTATTTAAAGAGTACAGAGTATACCTAATGTATATAAAAATTTACCTGCTGTGTGTTCCAGTATAGTTGGTCTGGCAGTTTGATGTTCAGAATCAATAATGGGTGTCTGCGGTTTTTCTGCATCATGCCGAACAAATACTGAAATAAAAAATTCTAGTATTGCGCCGTTTGAAAAAAAAAACATGTTAAAATTTAAGTAGGTGTATAAGTTTTACCTGGCATATATAACAGTGGCATGGCATCTTTTTTCAGACGATTATTTGTTACAATGTCATCTGCAGAAAAATGTTTATGACAAACTCTGTGGGTATTGTAAATTTTCTCAGCAGTCATTCCTGCTTCCTCTAACCGTGGATTTCTACAAACTTTTGAAAAATTTCCAACTAAATCTGAAAGGGTTACGCTATAGTAAGTAATTACCTTTTTTTCTTGAAAACTAGTTTCGATCGCACAAAAATAACTTCAGATTCGAGGTCAGCACCTCCAAAAATAGGGGGGTAGAAAAATTTTGCTTTAATTAATGCTATTGAACAGAGGTATGATGATATGCACCATGTTAAAAAAGGAATTTTTTTTGAGACATAATTAGTGAAGAATTAGTTAGCCAATCGATTGTGGTAAGTTGAATTGACAATTAGATTGCGGTGCTTAAATATACTTTTTTAGTTTCAACCTGAAGCATGCAAAAAAAGTGACAAAACTTAGTAAGAACATACAAAATCACTAAAGATACAAAGAGTAAAACTGGAAGGGAACCAGTCAAATTTGAATTTTTTGATAGAATGGAAGATATTTTAGGCGACTCACCATCAAGCTCATGTTTCACTCAATAGATGTGTCAAAAATTTAAAATGTGACACCATTAACTTGTGAGGAATCCTCGGATTCTACTACTACCAATGCATCTTCAGTTGTGTCAAAGAAAAGACAAATCCCAACCACTGAATTAGCAAAAGTAAAAAAAAGATATTATGAAGAGAAAACAGAAAAAATCAGTGACAAAAAGGCAGTTAGGAAGCAGTACATTGAAGAAAGTCTTCGACAGAAGCAGGAAAAGATTGAAATTGATAAAAAAAAATTAGAGACGGAAGCGCGAAAGATAAAAGTTTTAGAAGAATTGCGAGATATTTTAAAGAACAAAAATTAAGTTATGTTCCAACACGCCTCGAGGACCATTCATCGTACTCTTAATAATAGTCACTCAATCATTTAGTGACATGTACTGTGCCACAAATAGTACAATAAATGATTGAGAATTTATTGTTGACGGTACGATGAACGGTCTTCAAGGCGTGTAAGTAGCCACTTATTCAAATACGTGTTATAATTAGTTTAGGTACCTAAGACACAAAAGAGTTACTTATATATTTTTTGTTGATGTTAGCAACAGTGCAATGTTAATAATAAAAATACAATTTTTGAAATAATATTATATTCATCTATTAAAAAAACATTCCTAAATATTACATCACGTTTGTTGATCTCTTGAACAAATCCATCTAGATTTCCAACATCTTGACATTTTTCATCATTCACAACATCTGATATATAGTCGTCATTGTCAATGCATATATTATGTAGAACTACTGCAGCCATAATACATTTTGTAACAAATACTGAATTTTCGTTTTCAAAATTTTGCAGCCTCCTAAACTTGCCTTTTAGGAGGCCAAAGGCATTCTCTATAACAACTCTTGTAGATGAATGTCTATAATTAAAAATTTTCTGATTCTCCGTCAGATAACCATTGTCTTTAAAAGGTAGAATTAACCACTGAAGACAAGGATAAGCTGAATCTCCGAGCAAAAAATGATTACCTAATAATCCATTTATGCCTTTTTCATATAAAGCAGATCTCCTCAGCAGCCTACTATCGTGTATTGATCCTGGTTCGCCACAAAAAAAATCAATAAACATTTTTGTATGATCAGTTACTCCTTGCATTAGAAGACTGTAATAGCCTTTCCTATTACAGTATACATAAGTATGTTTTGAATTAGGTTTTTTAATCTTTATATGACTTCCATCAACTGCACCTACTACGCCATCTATTCCCTGCAATTTTTTAAATTCTTGTTTTATTTTATATATTCTAGGAGCTGTTGGCCACGCTATGTACTCTGGAGATATCTTACATAAAAATTCTACAGTTCTTGTTACGACACAATGCGCTGAACCCTTACTTACATCAAAACGATCGGAAAGTTGTCTAAATGATTCTGTATTAGACAGAAGACCACAATGTGATAAAAAATGCTTTTCTAGCACATTTTTTTTCTGCCATATGTGTGTGAAGGCAATACATTCTCTTTCGATCCTATCTGCAGCAATATTTGAAAAATAACAGCTTTTTGTATCTTCTAGGACACAGAAATAAATACATATTATAATGTAACCTGAAATGTTCTTTAAATTCTTGTTCGTCATAAGATAATATGGTTTCCATAAATGTAGTTACCCGATGTAATTTTCTTCGCGGTGGACCAGGCGAATCTGAAGAATCAGATGAAGTAGAACTAAATAGTACTTCAGTAAAATGGGAATCATCAGTAGGTACCATTGGAATCATCTTTATGCATATTCTAATAAAATATCATAGTATATAATATTCATAATTACGTATCATAAAACACTAATTACCTCTATTATAATTTCGCTAATCAACGCCATAGTAGTAAGTATAAAGTTAAAATATTTGCCCAAAATCAAAATTAAGTGTACACATACACTACGTCCAGGCATAAAGAAAGGTTAAATTTAAGTTTATATATCGTTCACAACAGAAACAACTGATGTGAGTACACTGACCTCAGGTGTAATATGTACTCAGTTGCCTGCAAAAGGGAAGCAGCTATAGAAACAGTAAATTAAATCCCCCTCTTTTGTGGACCACAACCCCACTGCTCTAAAAGTTCAGTAAAGAGACGCGTGGGCTATGCGCAATAACAATCCCTAGTCCAGTTTGTAATTGGTTTTTATTTCACGCCACTTCCAAGTCTTCCAATATTGGTTAGTCCAGTGCATTAAAGAACTAAAGAAAAAACAATATACTTAAAATTTAGACAACCACGTTATTTGACAAAAAAGAGACCCGTGTATGTTACACTACAATATGTAAATAATAAAATGTATCAATGAAATATAAAAGTTATTTTTATATTTGAAACAGTTATTCCTTTTCTCCTTGAAAATTATTCAGAAATATTAAATGCAAACGATAAAACAAACAGTCAAGAGAGTAAGACTTAGTGAAACATATATTATGAGATAAATAGTATTCACTTATTTTAAGCAAACATTAAATAAAATAAGGTTTTAAGAATAAATTTAATTTTACCAATTAAATATAGCTCTGCTGTTTCATGATCCAAAAAACCAGTAATCCGGTGTTCTCCTCCATTCCATAAATTAACAGTTTTGTTTTACTTAGAGAAATATAATGCTTCACTCTAGGTCCAACAAGTTTTGACCAATGTATTATTATTAATTACTGAATACTTTTGTAACTACCTGTTTGAAGATCTCGTTTATTTTGTCCAATAATTCGGCCTTTCCATTACTCCGGCAAAAGGCAAATTTTGATAGTATCGCTTTATTGAGCGTGTACGATCTAAACTATTATTTTCAAAAAACCTTCTTCAGATAAAAATGCGACATTCGTGCGAAGAATTAAAAATATGCTTCATTTTTATATTGGAATAAGAAATAATTTGATACACATTGATTTACAACTTAAATAAAACCTTTTATTATCATGTGCCATAATTAGGTTTTGTAATAAACTGAAGGTTATAATTTTAGAGATCCCCTGGTAGTTTTACTTTGGTATTAATATACAGCCTGCCCTCGTACTTTCCTTACTTGCGCGCGGTCTCTGCGCAGTCATCTTAAACCAACATAAAAAATCAAACCATGGTCCATTTTTTATAGATACCCTGTGCATTTACCGTCTCTTATATACTGTGTTAATAGGTTCTAAAATACCAGTCTCCACTAGCAACTCAACCGAGAATTGCTGAAACATTGACTATAGGATACGAGATATTTTAAAGAACAAAAATTAAGCTCCAACACGCCTCGAGGACGGACCATTCATCGTACTATTAATAATAGTCACCCAATCATTTAGTGACATGTACTGTGTCACAAATAATACAATAAATGATTGAGAATCTATTGTTGACGGTATGGTGAACGTTCCTCAAGGCGTGTAAGTAACCACTTATTCAAATAACTGTTATAATTAGTTTAGGTACAAAAGAGTTATTATTTTTTCATTTCAGCCGAAGTAAGTCTTGGGCGAGATCTCTTCAAGTTCGAGACTGAGAACTGACTATATGTACGGGCATTAGTCCTATGAGAACTTGTAGTATTTTGTACACGTACAGTGTGACGTACCTACGTCGTGATTGCAATGCGACGCAGTGCCACTATGACGCCTGAGCTGCGGCGGCGGTAACCTCGGGCGCCAGGTTCTGTTTACACTGCAGAAACACCACTACTCGGACGGCTAAAGTGAAGACACGGTATGTCCAGAGGGTCGTGAGAGAGGAGTTAGACTTTCGGTGTCCAGTAAAACAAATCACACTTGGTAAATATTTATATTTATTCGAGGTAAACCTATATTTACAACTCTAACTTTTACGGGACAAACGGTAGTTACCTCTTCAAGTCCTCGTTTGGCTTGTCGGACATGCGCATTAAACGTGTGCGCAATTTACTTGTTATGCTGGCTGGTAGTGCTGGACAGGTCTGCTGGCGGTGCTGGACAGGTCTGCTAGCGGTGCTGGACTGGTCTCCTGGCGGTGCTCTGCGGCTGCGACGGTGGAACAGCTAACCACAGCTTAAATAACAATCAGCTCACAGACTCGTATGAGCGGGAACGTCTCGCGCAGATCTTCGCGCATGCCGCCATTTGGGGATACAACATTGCAGGGGCGTGTGGTTGTAAATTATGCCCTTATAACCATACCGTTCGACGACTGCGTTATTGGCGCACGAGTGCTGTATTTTGTGATTTGTTGATTTTCTTGTATTTTATACTGTTATGTTATTTTATTTTTAAACAATTTCAAGTAAAACAAATTTATATTTCGTATGTTAGAAAAATTGCAGTTAAAACACTTTCTAAATTGGGACAACTATTTTTAATCCGGTCCTGACGTGTATCCCGAGCGAGAGAGAGACAACAAGCTTCAAGGACAAATTTTCAGGTTATAATATTTCGATGCTGGTACTAGGTTCGCGGCTGCGCAATGGTCCTCGAGCTGGACGCATAAAAATCTTACCAACAGCATCTACGGCTAGTGGTCTCGGGCAGCTTCTCAGCTACTGAAGTGGCGGACAAGCAGGACTGCTCTACTGGACAGCTGGTCAGGAACTAAATTGCCTCCGTGGTGTTTGAAAGTCTTCGGTGCTGTTGACAAATCGGCGACGGTGCACTGGTCTCCCTTTCAAACTTATAAAAATCTTACACTGCTAGTAGTCCTCACGAAATTTTCGATCAGCGAATTTCAGTCGGCGGTCAGCGCGTCGAATTTTCTAAGTTCGTCAGCGACGTTGGCTCAATATGTTTTATTAGTGAGGGATGGGGTGGCAGTATATTAAAACTGCCCAATTGCATGATCTGAAACTAAGGACAGAAGTAGTTACTGGATAATTTGCATATAATATTTACTATTACTATAGATAGGCACAAGGCCGTCTTTTATTTATTGGATGCCCTGAGTACTAGGATAATGGTGCGCGGTGGACTTTACTACTACGATGCAAAGTTTGGAAATGGTACCCCTCGAAAGTAACGAGAAAAAAAAAGATCCACAGTACATATCAACATAGGAAAACCGCCAAAAAAAGGTTGCTGATCTGGCAGGAACTAGGAGGGCCTATCAATCGCAGGACCCATTGGAAGACAGATGCCTGCATAGGTAGGTATATATTACTTTTACATATAAATATTTTAGATATTTAAAACTTCAAAAAGCATTACCACAACACTACATTTTGTTTTATATCCACCCATCTTAGTGTCTGACAACGTTGCAGTGGTAATTTGATAATCCAAATGCAATGTAGGAATCCAATCAATCAATAAGTTATCTGTTAAAGCAGCCGGTTTACCTAAAATATTTGCTTTTAATTGTTTTAAAATGTTGTGAACAAACGACACTATATTTAATTTTTTTCAGTTAGGCCTTGCCGTTTTATTGCACTAAGCCACTTTTGCCGTCTTATATGCGAGAGTTTATTGAGATCAGTTCTATGTCTATAATTCAATGCAGCAGGGATTCCGAAAAATCTAACTTGATCTCGCTGTCCTCAACTCCCACAATTGATAACACAACACAACAAAACCATTATAATAGTCTGAATTATCCTTAGTATTCCGAATTAGGTTTAACCCACTTATTCCTGAAGATAGAATTAGAGTAAAAACTATAAATATTTACTAATAATCTGGTTTATTTAAAAGATGTGGATACATTTTAAACATAAAATGAACAAAAAATATTTTAACCACTGAATTATTATTGGTCCTACATATAGGACGTTAGGATTAGCTACTACTATTTGTATGCTAATTTATGAAACACACGTCACATTTTTGACATCTAGTCGTTGTTTTCATTTGACAATGGCGACACTTTGTTTGTTTGTCTTGGGCAACTACGTAGTTATTCCAACGGAATATGTGGACCTTGGAGTATTGGATTGCAATATTAAAGTCCCAATACGTCTCCGAAATGCCAACTGATCCAAATTGCCTTTATGATTTCTATGTAATTGCCAGGCATTCTGAATGGCCATATCGATGCAAAGAGTAAAAATACCACTTTTTACCTCATACTCGTTCTATATAGGCTAAGATGATTTTGATCACTTTGATCCACGCCACCCATATTCTGATTATATAATTTTACAACAAATGGTTGTGGTACTAGAATAGATTTTTTTTCTTGTTGTTCTTATTTTTTTCCAGGACTCGAGGAATTAATGAAAAGTGAGATAAAGCATAAAAATTTAAGTCTTTCCATTGAATAGTAAAAGCATCAATTGCCCCCGATTTCGGATCGGGCAACCATGAAACGAATCTTTTGCATTTGTGGTTGGCAATAGATGCAAAAATATCAATTTCGGGTGTTCCTAAACTATCTGTTATAATTTTGAATATATTGTTATTTAAAGCCCATTCGGTTTCGGTGGGCAACGTGCGGGATGCTTGGTCCGCTATTTTTCACTAGACTGTATATATGATGCGAAAATCCATAATTTCTGGATTCGCACCATTGCCAGATATTTCTAGCTAAAGCGTTTAATGCTACTTGACGCTACCCATTTTATCAACGTATGAGACCGCTGCCTTGTTGTCTGTTCTGATTAAAATACTACGGCTTCGTAGGTTATTCGCAGCAATACATTTAAGTCCGAAATATATGACTATCAATTCCAAGAAACTAATGTGTTCGACAGAGTCTGATGGTGTCCACTAGCTATACGTTATTTTACCTTGGCAAATAGAACCCCAACCGGAAAGACTAGCGTCTGTGGAAACCTCAAAACAGAAGTTGTCATGTTTGAGATCGTTTATTGATCTAGTAATTTTTTCGGCCCACCACCGTAAATCGGATTTTATTTCTTTGGACATAATCATGTGTGCTTCAAAATTCCAATGGTTTGATAGTAAAGCTAGATATTTAGCTCTTTCCAGGGACTTAGTACTCGTATATAACCAACCGTATTTTACTGCTAGATAAGCAGATACCAGCAGTCCTAAAAATTGAACGAATTCTAGGATTTTGCAATTCCCACATGATAAGGAAGATTTTACCCATTTAAGTATTTTTGCCGCTACTCAGGTGTCCATTCCAAGGTCACTCTCACATAATCGAATATAAACCCCAAATATTTACACTTAGTGTTAGGAATTAATACAATTTTCTCATTATTAATGAAAAATCCTAATAATTCTAGTGCAGAAATCATTATTTGTATATTTCTAGAACATTTTTTCAGGGTCTGGCTGTAATTAAAAAATCGTCCAAGTAATTTACACACGTAATTTCTTTAGAACAAAAATATTGTACAACCGGCTTCATAATTTTTGTGAATGCGTGGGGTGCTGATGACAGGCCAAATGGTAAAATTGAATTCATATAATGAACCATTAAGTGAGAATCTTAGATATTTCTTGTGATTTTTTCGGATAGGGACCCTTTAAGATTAATCTAGTTGCAGTTCTTGCATCATCCAATTTAAAATGTAGAGCTCTAATAAACTTGTTTAGCTGTTTTAAATTTAAAATGAAACGTTTTTTCACATTTGGCTTGTCAGCAAGGAATATTCTTGAAACGTATTGATCTGGGTGGTAGCTACATATCTGAACAGCCCCTATTATTATTAAATTATTTATTTCTATCTCAATATCTCTCCCTTCCTTTTCATTAAAACTTTGTTTAAAAAAGGGTTGGGACATTTTGGGTTTATGTATAAAGGACAAAGAATATCCTTTTAGTCAACTCAGTACAACCGAGTTATTAGTGATTTTTGTCCATTGCTTGTAGAAAAATTTTAATCGGCCAGCATAACAAACTTTACTTACCTCACTTACTGCCTCCTTGGCCTTTTGTTTTTGGATATATTCCACTGACTGTCCCATCGAGAACTTCGCCCTCTGATAACTCCCGTCTCCCCCAAGGGACGGGCCGAGCGGTCCAAGTTTAAATGCTTATTTCTGCCTGATAAAGTTTGGGTAGAGGACACTCTTGGTTGGTTACCTACGGCCCTGCCTTGTTTCCGGATAAACGGCAAATTTTTACTTCCATTAGCAACAAGTTTCAGAAATCTGCTTACTGTCTCAATATTTTTAATGATTTTATTTTTTCTGAAATGTCTGTTCTAAACAGATATTGTGATGGGGTACATTTTTCCGCCAGTTCTTTCATATTTTTCAGATGTGGTACAATCATATTTTTTTTGAGTTATTGTAACCCCATGAAAGAGGTTATTCAGAATTCGTCCAGAATGAAGAAATGTCGAGAGAAGTTCACCTTTCATATCATCTGGAAACTTACTAACATTGTCGAGAATTATGAAAATACCTTTTCCTAATGCGCATATGCCTTTACTCAGATGTTTTTGCACTTCTTGATGCGAAGAATCTGTAGTTAGGCTGACTTGCTGGCTTTTGAAAGTGTGGCCGTAATCTCTGGATTTAACATCGGAGGAGTTAAAAAAGTTAAATTTGTTGGAATCTCATATTTATTTAGTAGACTTACATAGTTCTTTTTTTAAGCCATTTAAAAGAATGTCCTTCCATCTCGAAACTAATGCTTCGTACACAAAAAACTATTGTTCGATTTTTGTTCCGGATCATCCCCCAGCAACTCGAGGACATCCCCTGGTAATATGACATCGTTGTGAACTATAAGTTCATCTTGCTCGTAGGCGCTATAGGCGTCACGATCAGCAACAATAACGCTACAGACGTTATCATTACGTGAGTCCCTCTCCGACGAATGATCCACTTCACGTGGCAATGCCGCATTGTGGTCTCCCTTGTCAACTGACTGCCCCTCCGCGCGATTATCGCCCTTAATCTCCAGACTACTGGCACTTCTGGAGGTCGAGCGGGAGCGGGACCTCGAACAACAATTTTTATTAACTATATTTAGATTTGCAAAAGTAAAACAAAAGAAAATTGTACTACCGTACTAAGTTTTTTAACCTCAATATGTACACTTTCTGTACGCGGTAGTTTTAACTGCGTACGTACTTTCGGCTGAAGCACAAGAAACACAATGACTAGGCTAAAAACGGACGGACAGTAGATAAGGGATCGGCGCAGTTGCCGGTTTGTTTCAGTTTCTTTAAACCTTGTGCTGGAGACCATAAGAAGCATGTAAGCAATTATGTAATATCGAGGACTGAACCTGAAATATAATTTGACACAAACATAAAAGCTGATATAATCTAAAGTGAAACTAATAAGATAAGTTATTCCTATCGCTGCTATTTCAGAACGAATAGAAAAGGAGGTATTTTAAAAACAATATTTAAGCATAAAACTGTACTAATATTAATAAATAATTTGAATTTATTATTTAGTTGACATATATTGCAAAAAATTAGGAAAATCATAGAAGCACTAGAAATTGGTCTGTAGAGGGTGATTCAGGTTTAATCTTGATAACTTCAGAAATCGATAGAACAGGTTAAAATAATGTTCATATGTGATATAAACTTATTTCCTAAAACGCATCGTTTCCGAGATAGAGGGCGTTGAAGTAGGAACTTTTTTCCCTCATAACCACTTATCCGGTTTAAGTGAAATTCGGAACACAAACACTCCTTATGATTTTACATAAGCTTCTTAAGTTTAAACTACCTACCCCTTTTAGAAGTGTATTTTGTATGTTATCCCCCTCTTACTTTATTTCAAAACTACAAAAAAATAATAATTTCAATAAAACATCTACACACCACTTTGACCTGATTAATTTCGAATCTTTTTGTCTCCTGTTTTTTTTTCGACGTTTGGTCTTGTTTCATATTCAAAGAAATTAGTGACAGTGTAGCGCACCAGCCGCGTAAATTTCATTTAACGTTATAGCAACCCATGAAAACAAAACTCAGTGATTTGTCTAAACTGGCATTTGTGAAAATCAGTGTCAAAATTATTTTTTAATGCTGAATATGCCGATATACATTATGTTTACGGTTTCTGTGACGGAAATTCCAACGCGTCAGTTCGAGAGTACCGAACACGCTTTCCTAATAGAAGAATTCAAATGTACAAGTTTTTGTAGATGTACATCGTCGATTTTCGGAATATGGTTTGCGCCGCTACAATGATCATAATCGTAATGTACCGCCAAGAAATAATCAGCGAATTCTTGATCTTTTTGATATCGATAGCACTTTAAGCACACGCCGAGCAGCTCGGCAACTCAATCAAAAGTACTGAGAGCACTCAAACAAGATCATCGAAGGGCTTTCCATTTCCAACCAGTTGAAGGTTTGTTGCCAGGAGATGCTGAAAAACGTTTAAATTTTTGTAGGTGGGTTTTAGATTCAACAGAAATTAATCCACAATTTCTGTATAAGGTTTTATGGACCGACGAATCTAATTTCACAAAAGGTGGAATTGTGAATTACCACAACATTCACGTTTGGCGAGAAGTCAATCCTCGATGTGTCAGACAATCTTCATTTCAGCAACAGTGTAGTGTAAATGTGTGGATAGGTGTTTTAAGTAATAACCTCTGTGGGCCGCATATTTTGCCTCCTCGTTTAAATGGGGATTTATTTCATGAGTTTCTGCAAAACTCTCTCTCCGACGTGCTTCACGATGTCCCCTTAAATTTACTCCAAGGGAACTGGATGCATTTGGATGATGCTCCTGCACATTACGGAAGGCAAGTACGGTAGTGGTTGGATGAGAATTATCCTCGTCGATGGATTGGACGGCAACCCAACAACCTCCACAAATATGTGTAATCCTTGTGAAGGACCAGTGGCTTGGCCTCCGCGCTCGCTTGATCTGAATCCTCTGGATTATTTCGTTTGGGGCCATCTAAAAGCAATTGTGTATGATACGCCAGTACATACCCGTGAGGAATTGATCAAAAGATTAAGACATGCTTGTGATGACATAAAAAACAATCCTGTTCAAATAGCAGCTGCGGTTAATACATTAGTTCGTCGATGCCAAAAATGTATTGAGGCTAGAGGAATGCACTTTGAATAATTATTGTAATTTTTGTAGTAGTTGAAAAGTTTGTTGTAAATCTTGTAATAAGTAGTTGTTACTAAATTTATGTTTGAGGTTATTAGCATTTTTTCTTAACACTAAGAACACTCTTTAAATAATACTGTTGACAATGATTTTCACAAACGCGTTTTTTTTTTTTTTTTAGAGCCGTCCTAGAGTGTCCCCGGAAGCATCGCAGCCTATATATTTATTGTGCATCTCTCGATGAGCAAAAACATCCATGGTACTACAGTGGGATTCGAACCCACACCGACATGGCCGATCCAGACTGGTTCCACGAGCAGTCGTCTCCCAGCCACCTCGGCTATCGCGGCGCCCAAAACGTCAGTTTACACAAATCACTGAGTTTTGTTTTCATGGGTTGCTATATAACGTTAAATAAAATTTACGCGGCTGGTGCGCTACACTGTCACCAATTTCTTTGAATATCTCAGAAACAAGACCAAACGTCGAACAAAAAACAGGAGACGAAAAAATTTCGAATTAATCAGGTCAAAGTGGTGTGTAGATGCTATATTGAAATTATTTTTTTTTCTAGTTTTGAAATAAAGTAAGAGGGGGTAGCATACAAAATACACTTCTAAGAGAGGTAGGTAGTTCAAACTTAAGAAGCTTATGTAAGATCATAAGGAGTGTTTGTATTCCGAATTTCACTTAAATCGGATAAGTGGTTCAAAAGTTATGAGGGAAAAACGAGAAAAAAAATCCTACTTCAACGCCCTCTTTCTCGGAAACGATGCGTTTTAGGAAATAAGGTTATATCAGATATAAACATTATTTTAACCTGTTCTATCGATTCCTGAAGTTATCAAGATTAAACCTGAATCACCTTGTATACCGTGCTACCGGTTATTGAATTGAAAGGGGATATTGCATAGAACGGTTGTTGCCGATTTCCCAATATTAGCTGGCTACACTGATAAAAATTTGTGGAAATTTTCATGTTTTTTATGCTCCTTCTACATAATATTTACTGGAAAATTTTGATTTACAATAGGTATATCTTAAAGAATAATTAACTGTATCGCACTGTCAATACAATACCAACGCAAGTAAAAAATTGCTGTTAAAGTTTTTGATCAATGAAAATACCACTATATATTTGTAAATAATGCAGATATCTTTGTAATATTTGTCAATAATTTTGATTATAGTATATTCATATGTTATACAGAAAAAAATTAAACTTGTATTAAGTTGCGTTAGTATTGCATGATATTTCATTTAATTCTTACCAGATACATTATCCTTTAGAAATGAATAATATTACAATCCGACTCTTTGTTTTCAAATTAAATAAAAATTTAATAAGTACTATTCAAAAGTATTAAATAGAATATGAAAAAACACAATATTAGTTTTCACATGGCAGATTTTCATAAAACGGGTGATATGGAGTATCGCTTTGCTGTTGCATAAAAATATCAAACCTTCCTTTTTGTTTTTCGATATTTTCGGGGCTTCTTTGTAGGCTTTTACTGGGACAATTTTCATGTTGTCATTCATTCTGGTGCTTCTTCGTCCTCTTCGTAAATTTTCGTCAATTTGCAGAAAGCAATTAGATGTTTAAATTTTGGATTTGACCAACAACTGTATATCCGAATACAGTGTTTTGTAAATGTAGCATATTTTTACCAAGATCAATTTTTCCACGTTTTATTAGTGACCAAAAATGACTAGCTCCTATAAGAAAATCAATTTCATTAGGAATAATAAATTCGTCATCAGCTAAACGTAAATTATCTGGTATATTCCAAATTGATATATCTAGGGGAAACCGGGGCTTGTTGTTATAATTTTCATATATTATATTATCTTGTGGCTCTGTATGGATCTGTGAAGCTGAGAATTGGTATGACGGTTTGTTAGTATTTTACCTAACTTGAGAAAAATTTGCATCAATACATTTTCAGACGAAAACACAAAAAAAAGTTTGATTTGGATGGTGTCAAAAGTAACAAATTGCCCCCGAGTAGGGGCATATTGTTACTCTGCTAGGGGTAAGTTGTTACATCCGGAAATTGAATAGTCTTCATCTTAAACGTAGTAACATTTTATTTTAAAGAACATATAGAAAAACATTATTCAATGTCAGTGTGGTTGGAGAGACAGTGTATACATGTGTAGAAAGGATCGTCTTTTCCACACCGCACATGAGCCCATTTCTGGCACGTTCTGCACTGTATCCAGTCCTCACCGGATTTGTTTTCGGAAAATGGTTCTAAACAGATGATGCAGAGGCATTCTTCTTCGTCGTCACTTGAGAAATCATTTGTCGCCACAACTCGCTGCTTCTTCTTTTGATTTTTGGGCTGCACTTTCTCGCTGTTCTTAGAAGTCGACGCTAGTACCTAGAAAAAAGAAAAAAAATATAGGTATTGGATCACCATATCGACCTACTTTCCTACCTTTCTTTTAGGTACAGCCTGCTTCGTACGTTTTCTTTCATTTCTTGCTTCTTCTTCTACTTTCAAAGCATCTTTCACAGGGGTGTCCGTCAAAATGGTTCTTTCTAGGCTGCGCTTTCGGGTATGGCCTCACTTGTTCAGGAGTCACTTCAGGAATGATAGATCTCTCTGGAGTTCTTGGTCTGCAAGGAGGTCCACTTGTTGATGGAACAATCAATTGTTGTTGAGTTATTTCTAAAGGTTCTCATAAAGTAGGTATGCTTTCAATTGATAAGTTTTGTGACAGTAATTTTTAGAAAGTGCCTGCAATTTTTTCTGGGTTTGGTCGAATTCCATCTGCTGTTACTATGTGTTCTAAGAATCTACGTTTTTCTTTAAAAATTCTGATTTGTCTAACTGTATTCTAAGATTTGCTTCTCTTAAGGTTTGGAAGATTCTCTTCAGGTTAGCAATGTTGGAGTGATGAAATGATGTAATCGAGATATATTAAGCAAGTTTTGTTGATGTGTTGTCTTAACACTACTTCATTCTTTGAAAAGTACTAGGAGCGTTCTTGAGACCAAAGAGCATCTTGAGGAAATCGTGGTGCCTCTATTCTGTGTTGAATGCTGTTTTTTAATGGAATTCAATTTGGTATAAACCAGGAAAGATCTAAAGTTGTAAAATAACATCTACCTAATTTATCTAAAATGTCTGTGGTGTTAGGAATGGGATACCTATCTGTGATCGTCTTTGAGTTTAGTGAACGGTAGGCCAGTACTGCCTCAATTTTTTCTTACCGGAGGTGTCTGCCTTTTTTGGGACTATCCAGATTAGGGAACTCCATGGTGAAATCCTAGGACGTATGATGTTGTCACTTAACATTTGTTAGCTGAGTCTGAACTTCTTTGTAGATGTGTGGATAAAGGTAAGTCTTTGAATAGCAGGGTGTTTCCTAAGTAGTAAAATATTTAGTGAAGGAAACATCAATTAATTATTGTATAAAACAATGAGAACCTAATTAATATTTTGTATGATTGACTTGACATTTAATACATTTCATGGAGACTTTCTTGTGGCATTCTCTGCACGAAAATTTTCTAATGAAGAAGGTCTGCCTACTCTCCTTGTCAAACTAATGCTGCTTCTATCCCTACCACCTTTTTCCCATAATGCTATTGCATCCGAACGTCTAAATGCAAGGTGATCCATTTTCCCACCTTGAGACCTGTGCAAGTGCCAGGCATTCTGTTCTGCAGCTTCTAGAATATGGGTAATTAGAGGGAAATATCATGTTTTTTACATAATTCCTACTCGATATAGTCCTATGATCTGATTACTTCAATCGACTCCTCCTTGCTTTTGTTATATTTTCTTATAACATTTTGCTGCATTACAGTCAATCTCTTTTTCCTTTTGCAGAATATCTACTGGCTTGACTGAAAAGTTTCTCTTCATAATTATTAGATGCTATGTGTACAATGACCATTTAATTACTTTTATATCCCAATCTGTGGTAACTCTACTATCGCACAGTCCAGGTATCTTGTTCATTCCATTATCTGATTGAAATCATCGGACAATTGCCAATTCGATTTTTTCTTATAGTACCTGCACATTTTATTTGTCTTCGAGTAAGTTCGTTTAATAATGATAGACTTGTAAAGAAGTTGTCAAAAAACAGACTGTATGGCAGATCAGCAAGAGCTTGTAAAACATCGGTATATTCTAAGACTACCGATGCTCCTAATCTAAGTTCTTTGTAACAGTTTTTGATATCTGTTTTTGACCCTTGATAAGGTTCGTACCATACTATTATAACCCGTTTCTGTTGCGCCAACCCATAGTTTATATCCATATCTCAATGGCTTTCCTCGTATAAATTGCTTGCATCCACACAATGGTTTTCCGTATTTGGACAAAATGATAAAAAGCGTTTATTAATTTCACGAAGCAACGGCCTTACTTTAGAGAACTGATAATTTTAGGTCTAACTGACTGTTATCACAACAGTAAATATTCGTTGGCTTTCTCCCAATATATTCTCCGTTGTGGAACAGTGTTGTAACCATTAAGTAACAGAATACCAAAGAAAGCTCTGATTTCATCCATTGTTATATCTGCTTTTCGATTTTTACTTGCAGCATATATGTTAGTATAACACATAAACATATACATTTGATAATAAAAAAAGTTTTAAAAAAGCTCCATTGGAGAATTATTATTTACACACGTTTACTTCTGGCCATTCTTTACTTAGTTGTGTAGTATTCAAATTACTCTTGACCCAAGTGCACCGTTGGTTAGTTTCCGTTGCCTTTGGTTGATTAAACATTATCCGCAGTTCTGACAGTAGAATGTTGTCTTAATCATCCCATAAGTCATCCTCAGCATTGAGGATGTCATTATGATCCTCAATATTGATGAAAGCTTCAGCTCTAAGTTGACTACCAGGTAAGTTATTAGGATTGACATCATCTTCGTCATCCGAATCCGCATGTCTTCTGTACCACTGGCATTTGTGGGGGGCATAATAGTAATATCGACATTGTTTCCTGTGGAGTAATAATCATTCTCTTCTATCGAACATATTACTTCATCCAGTGTTAGACCGCTGCAAAATTAAAGACGTTATATTTGCCCACTGTCCTTCCAGAAGGACACCCACGTTATAGTGTGCATAAAGTGCACATGAAATAACATTCATGTTACATTTTATACACATATTGTATACAGGGTGAATCTTAAATAAGTACAAATATTTTAACCAGCAGTATAGTTTTGTGTGTAGAACACATAATTAATAGTTATTTTACAAAAAAATCAGAAATAAAAAAGTGAAATTTTAAATAAATTTCGTAATTTTTCAGTAGAAAACTTGTTGAGGACCGCTGGCCTAGACCGACCCTTCATACTTTTATGAGTCATAGTGCTGCAGACTGAACGTGTGGTTCACAGTGTTGCCAGTATTACACAAATGTCTTTGCTTCAAGGAAGAAAAAATCTCAACTTTTAGCGAATTTTGTCAAGTGTAACATTTTATATTATTTTTTATTATCAAACTGTCATTGACTGTCATGACAGATTATCAGAAGCCCAAGTCAAACTTGTTAACCCCACATAATGCATGAAAATAGCAATAAAATTTGCTAAAAGTTGACATTTTTCCATTTTAAATAAAAAACGCGTGCATAGTTTTTCGTTATTCTTCATAAAATAACTTAAGGAAATTGTGTTTTGTGTCCCTTTCTAACAGTGTACAATGACATTTAACTTGTGAAATGTGGATTACTGATTAAATAGTTAATTTTTTAACAAACAGGTAAGCTTGTGTGCACGTTTATATATAATTTTTGAACATTGGACATAGTAATATCACGTAATATCTTCCTAAATATTTTACGGAAGTATTGAACTTGCGGAAATTCATTTTTAATCGTTGAAGTATAGTAAGGTTAGTTCAGATGTTAAAATTTATGTTAATATTGCTGCGTATCATACTACATACCCAATTTTACTGTACTTATGCTTAAAACAAGTATTTTTAAAATAGAACTATTACGTTAAAGGAAACGTAATATTTATATTGGAGGAGATATGGCAACCTCGCAACAAATCATATGTTTCATTACGTTGTTGGATGAAAAATCAGCCAGCGGTCCTCAAAATGTGGGTATTTTTTTAAAAAATTAATATCTCCGTAAATATTAGAAATTTTTAAAAATGGCTTTCACTAGACTGATTTAAATGACGAACTACACCAGCAGTTAAAATATTTGTACTTATTTAAGATTCACCCTGTATATCTTGTCATCAGTTTGGGAGAAAAGACATATACGATTTGTACACTTACCCTGTAAGTCTCAAGTCATGTTGAAAAGCCATTTGCCTTTTTTTAAACTATCAAAATGCACCATGATAACAGATATTTGCCTAATATTGTCACGTTTATATGTGTGAAGCGCCCCCTGTTTTAGAATAGAATAATTACACAAAACTTCAAGTTGGGCAAATATCTAACCGGTGTTCTTTAAAAAGGCCCGGGGGAATATCTAGGTTCTGGTTTATTTGCATTTTCTTCACAGTGTGATTTATACATAGTATTAATATTTAAATCCGAATTCAATTGCGCAGTTACACAATCAATTGGCTGCCATCAATGGTCCCCATCAATGCGCTTCAATCGAACTTTTTATCAAACTCCGTCATTCGATAATTGGCAATCCCGCCAATCGCTTTCTACACGATCAATAAATCTATCAATAAGTATAATAGTGAATTTTATTGATCGTCTCGGGGACCCTTTAAGTCCATATTGAGACATGGACATCTTAGGTGTAGAGAGGAGTCAGCTCCGGATCTAAGGGGAGGCAAACCGGGGCAGTTGTCCCGGGCGGCAGTTTCATGGAGGCGCCAAATCCTTGAGACAAGAATTCGAAATATCGAACAAATGAAGCAAGCCTCTTTTCCTACAACTTGTCCCTTACCAGCGCCCTCTCGTGGTACGATAACCTGTAAGGTCTGAAATAGACAGGCACCTCCGAAGTTAATTTAATCTGCATCTGCCCTGGACTTAGACCAAGATCGCTATCACCTCTAGAAAAACAATTAGACTTACGCCGTAACAAGTCAAATAAACGCCGCTTACATTGTTCGGATACATCGCCTAGTATTACACCTGAAGTATTTAGATCATTACAAGATGCAGTTAAAACTCTCACCTGGTGGCCGCCGGCCGCTGTCGCCTATGGATCCGGTAAGCACGCCTCCAATCGTGATACTAGTCACCCCTTTTTCCATTCTACGCCGCTATCGCCTAGGCTCACCACCATAATTTCCTCTTGTTGTCTCCTTAGTATTCTCGCCGGAATCACGACTGAGGAACGCCTTTTTACTCATGTGGTACTGTACGCCGTGTACCCCATTAAAAACTTCTACTCTAACTCGGTTCACCATGTTTGGTTGAAGGGTTATGTCTTGCGCCAAGACAGTCCTCGGCCTCGCCTCGCCTTCACCGATGCTGATGCACCTCAGAAGTTCGTTGATATCAGGCACAGTAGTCAAAAAGGTTTTACCGCCCCTAATAACCATAGTCACGCCGGGACTATTGATGGTCGGTTGACCTAGAAGTAAGCACGGCGTTGGTGACAGAGCCTGTCACCAACGCCGTGATGAATAGTTGACAATCCGCCATTACCATATCAAACTGGACACTCGCCTTACTGTAAACAACGCCGCCGCCAAAACCGTGCAAAATCTATCCCCGCCCTTCTTCGCCAATCGTGAGTCTCAATCGCCGTGTCACAATCTCGGGTATCAGATTCTGTTCGCTACCGGTGTCCAAGTACGCCTTAACCTTCTCGCGATTGACGTGGACCTACCTGCCGGATCAAATAATAGTCTTACCTTCGCCGGTCCGGTTACGCCGCTACTACTGTCGCCTTGTTGGTTTAGGCCGCCACTTTCGCCTTGGATACGCCTTTTAGGACAGTTAGACGCCCAATGTACTATCTCGCCACAGGACCTACACCTGTCAGCTACCGGTTGAGGACAATCCTTGCTGACATGGTCGGTAAAGCGCTAGCAATTATAGCACCTCTTTAATCCCCTCGTCGCAGCACTTGTTTGAGAGACATTCGCCTGCCTCTGCGATAGTTGGACTCTTGATGCAATTCGCCGGGAAGTACTCTTGCCGTGGCACCTTGCTGCCCGCGCATTAGTCCTTAGCTCCGCCGGCAACCCCTTGATTATACAGGACACCGCATCTTCGCCGACGATCTTAACTCGATGGCATAACGCCAACTTAGCATGGTAGTACGTCGTCATGCTCTCCGCCGTGAGCTTGCGCCTATCCACCATCTCCTCCAGCATATCCGCAAAGTCCCTCTGCCAGGGAAACGCCGCCCTCATCCTCTCTTTCCATTGGTCCCACGTCAGATCGTACTCTTCTAACTAGTAAAACCACCGTCTGGCTGCACCCGACAACTTCGCCTGCGCCAAGGTCGATCGTTCATAGTTCATCCAGCCGTGAATCAAGCCTAGGTGACCGATCTTCTGGAGCCACCGCTCGATATTAGTGTCTGGGTCGTCAAGGTCGAATCGATCCACCACTTCATGTCCCACCATTATGGAACGCCTTTCCATGCTACCAGTTTCGCATCTAGTCGCCGAAACATCACTACGCCTGGATCTTGACGCCACCGCCTCGGACACGTCGCCCACCACCAGAGCTGCCTGTTGCTTTGCTATTTTCTGGATGGTAGCAGTGATACCACCCGCCAGCAACGTCTTCATTAGATCCTGCACCGGTACCCCTGTTAAGTCGCCGCTAAGCTGAATTTTTGAGTGCCTATATCTTTTAAATCTTCAACAAAATGGGGTGATAGAACATTTTTAATTATATTAGAGCATTTTGTTCTATGTTATATAACGCCCCTTATTCGAGGGCAAAAGCATTTACTTAAAAAAGAACCAATACTTACTTATTAGTGCTTATTACTTACATCTCCAGGGCATGGGCTGTGGGACCTTCCAATCTCTCTTATTGTGAATTTGTGATTTTATTTTTGGGCACCACTGATTTTAGATTTATTTAACTAAAGACTAATAAAAGCTACCTATTTTCAAATAAAGTCAGAAATTTGAATAAACAGGTTTATTACATAAATGAAATAGATAGTTCCTACAATTAATCATAAATATCCACACAACATCCAAAAGACATTCGTAGTTCACCAGATTAGGCAGAGTTATTCTTAATTTAGTCACCAAACAAAAAATCTTTGCCGTATAGATGGAGGTGGTTTTCGAGGTCGTATTCGCAAAAGAAACGGAGTGTTTATGCTGTACTAGACAAAAATTCAACTTACATAGATAGTCCGGTCAGGTGAAACGTATACCAGACGAAAGTACCCCGGTACTACGGACGTTACTCACACAAAAAACTCAGTTGGCTTTTCATCCCAAGGTAGGAGATAATTGTTGCAGGCTCGTCCAGGCGCTTTAACACTAGTTAGCCATCACTGGGCCCCCAAATTCTGATAAACTTTTCAGCAATCGCCCAACTCACTTGTAGCGTCAAGTCCTCGTTGTCCTTCCCCTTTTCTTCAAGTCCGTAGTCACGTATCTTATTTCGTAGTCCCGGTCCCCGCTCAACCTCTCTACCTCTGAACTTCTTAAAACGGATCGCTGTTCTCCTTAAAAATGCAAGATGCCACATCAGCGACCTCTTGCTGCGCACACCCCACACTTCTACCGCACGCTTTATTAGAATGTACGCATTCACTGCACTTATACAAAGGGTTGTAATTGTCACAAGACAATAATATTACATAAAATAAATGGTTTTTTAATTATCGAACGATTATACTGGGTATAATCTAACATAAACGGATTGCATAAAAACGGGACCGTTACAGTTATTGCATATGTTCAGCTTCTTTAGCTGCTTTTAACAGCAGTATGTTGGAAAATGAACATTGCTACTTGACATTCAACTCTTTTGACTTTTAATAATTTAGAAGTAAATGGTGTAAAGGAAAGAGTAGTTTGGAAGCGGCCCCAGAAACAGGCTAGTACTTTTGCTTTTTCGAGGTGCCATGATTTTTTAAGTCAGCATATCGACTTGTCAGTCTCAAACCACAAAATTTACATTTAGGTATAATATCACTTGTTGAACTTTCCGTCGTCGTTGTCAGCCAGTCTTTTAATAGGGCATCTTTTAACCAGGCCAAGTCTAAACTTTTGGATATATTTTTAAAAAATACATTAAGTAAATAAATGTAGCTTGTACCTACCTTGTTATTTTATTTGATGTTTAGAAACATCAAAGTCAAGACGAATTCAGGAAGGTATTTTAAATTTAAACAACTCGTTATTATGCTGAATTCTGGATCCTAGTCTAGCTTTTTTTTTTGTTTAAGCTTTGAGCGGGTTCGTGTGTCACGATCGGAGGTCATAGCATTGAACAATGCACGAATTAACTCAAATTGCCTATAGTACGGAGTTCAATGGTTCACAAAGATGGTCTGTGCGTGTCGTCTGTGGGTTGGCAGTGTTGACACTGCTGACAATGCAATGCTGCTCTCTGACTTATCAGGCAGAAGCACTACCTTGGCTTCAGAAATTAATAATTTCTACTAAAAATTCTACTAGCCACTAGATTAAAATTTTCTCCACTATGGCATTGCTAAATTCTACTAAATCTAGTAGGAATTCTACTGAGTTGGCAACGCTGCACTTAGGTAAAAAGTTTGCATATTTTACAGATTGCACCCATATCCCTATTAGAGTAAAGGTTACAATTTTATTCTACGTCATGTGGTGTCTGATTCAAATGTTATAGACTTATTGTGGGGAAGTTGGATTACTGCATGACTATCTACATTTTAAAAGATTTTGTGTAAACGAAATTTCTTTTGGACATTACTGAGAAGAATATGAATATATGTTACATAAACTTATATCACTATTTCTATCAGTAGATAGACTGTATTTAACAGTATTTTAGGTACATAATTTTTATTGCATGTATTTAAAACAACATAAAACACATACACATACCTAACATAAAATATTTCATTAGTTGCACATACCTAAATTGTACTCTTGCAAGTAAATATTTTCAAATTTATTCAGGCTTCATAACATGAGACACTTTTTTTCAAATAATTGAAGAAATCTATTTTTGTCTTTGTTCATATTCAGAGATATTGTCTTCTTGTTGAAGTATTTAATTCACTATAGTCTATTTAGAAATGAAAGAGAGTAATAAAAGCTTATTATGTATGCAAATCGTAAATAAATGTAATACTGGTGCTTATATTCAATATTTTTATATTATGTATTATCGGTATAGATGAGGTGTACTTTTAAAAAAACTTTGTGTGACCGTGTTGTACTAAATCCGGCTTTGTCTATGCCGCTTCAATTTCTCGGTCCATTTCTCTTATAAGTAAACAATATAAAAACAGCATTTCAAAACATGAGGCTACTCTAAGCATCATAACCGGGTTAAGAGGGTTTTTAGTCATTCAAATAAAATTATTCAATATTATTATCAAAATATTTATTTAAATTTAATGAATAGACTTTTATTCCACACAAAAATATATGTATTTTGAAAATTCAAATTATGCTGAGTAAATGTAGTGTTGTATAAATGTACAATAAAGAAAATAAAAAAGTAGGTATATTAAAATTCATGCTCTGAATATTCTGATGAATTATCTTCGTCTCCTAGATTGATAACGATAGGTTCCACAGTAACGTCAATTAAATTATCGAGCTCCCACGTTTTCTTCTCTTTTTGTACATGATGTGTACATATTTGCCAGTTGTCTGCAGTTACTCGTTCCAATGAATTTTTTAACAAAATTTTCACGTCACTTAATTTAAACGTCGTATTATTTCGCGCTACATCTCCTTTTACCTGCGCCCAGACTAATTCGATTGGGTTAAGTTCACAGTGATAAGGTGGTAACAGTAGTACCGTTATTTGGCGATTTGTTGCCATTTCATCGATAACATATTTTTTCTGATCTTTATTAAGATTGACAAGTGTCAAAAGTTCCTTTTTCACTATATTTATTTCAAAAGAAATGTTTTTTCCGGATAACCATTGAATTATATCGGCTTTCCTCCAAGCAGTCGTAGGCGTCCGCTCGGTCTGCCGTGAATGGTAACTGGCATTATCCATGACAATTACAGACCCCGCAGGAATAAGATCCAACATCTGTGTAAAATACTCTTCGAAAACATCTGCGTTCATGTATTCGTGATAGTCACCTGTATTTTTAGATTCAAATAAAAGTAAACCACCATCTACAAAACCATTGGCACTACCTATATGTGTCACTATTAATCTTCGCCCTTTACCTGAAGGTGCTTTGAACCCTGTTGAAAGTCTATCCAAAAATGCTTGTCGAAAACTTTTTATATTTTTATATCCCTCGTTGACCCAAGTTTCGTCTAGATAATAAATATTCCTCCCTTCGTCACGGAATTTTCTAATTAATCTTAAGTAGGATCTTCGCCAACAAATAATTTCATCTTTATCGATAAGAAGTGACTTCCTGTTCTGCTTTTCCCAGCAAAAATTCAACTCTCGTAAGACGGCCCATAATTTGCTTCTACCGATTTTTGGCAAATCGTTGTCCTCTGGTATTTCTTTTTTATAATAAAATGAGTGTACTTTTCTGCGAATGACATTTTTGAAGAAATCATCTATAACGACTTTCGACCTCTCTGTAGATGATTTTGGGGGATTTACAGTATCTTGTTCATTTTTTGTTTCCTTTAAAAGTCTGTAGATAGTCGATAGTCCCTGTCATTTTGGAACACTTTTCCACTGTTGTTAGGATTTTGGTGTTTCATTGCATTAAATACATTTAATATAATAATCTTCTCATTCTGAGACAGCGCACATCTTTTCACGCGTTTAGCAGGTACGTAATCTGATAAGCTCGACATTTTATCCAAACAATATTATATCCACTGGCACAATAGTCACTAAACACAAGTCGAATTTTACTCTTCTGCACTAGCACGTATTCGTATATTCAGCTCTAAGACTGGATTGATCTGTCACAATACACTGGCTCCTGTCATATGATGTATCCAGTAAAATATACTAATGTACACCCATTACTTGTTAGCATTAGTGTTACCCGATAATTACCTGAGACGAAATATTACCACGCCCGTGGCCGGTTCTTTGCTCGGGGTTTTATTACTCTCTTTCATTTTCAAACAGACTATAGTACTGGTACTTCCGAAACTCAATTTTTTTTATCTTGTTCTGTATTGTAATTCATTCCCGTATTTGATGAGCAAGGGGATAATGCTGTAATTTCTGGTTTATTGTGCAATATATTGTTTATAAATTCATAAAATGGACAAATTTTTTTACTGTTACCAGATTTGGAATTATGATTTCTTACAGATTTGTAAGTCTTTTTTAAATTTTTCCATTTCGTATCACATTTCAAACCTGACACTTTTTTGTTAATCGAATTAGCTGAGACGCAATACGATTTCACACATTTTTTTAACTGATTTTGTAAGTCAGTCACAGTCTATTATATTATGTGATTATTGTATAAATAGAAATTATTAGCTTTATTCGCGGAAGAGATTCTGGATTGGTTCGGGACTGATCGCATGCGCACATTTACATTTGGTGGTCGCGGTAAAGAAATTACAAGTTCTAGACATTTAGTTCTGTGTTCGCGGTAGCATTAGGATTGATTCAGAATCTGTCTGTCACAAGTTCCATCAGTTCTAGGACTACAGAAAGAACTAATTGTCCTGTCATGCGCAGTAACAACCTAGGGTAGGAACCACGCCTCTTTGTTTGTGTTTAAAACTGAACGTAATACATAACCTCGTCGTCTGTAATATTTTTGACAGAAGTGTCGAGTCTAAAGTATTTAAAATAAAATTATTATTAGTTATTTGTTGGATTAACTACGAGAGTAAGTTAGTTATAAATATTATTTTGCGCATTTGTATTGTATTAATTCACCTGTAATTTCCATGTAGATGTCAGATCACTTAACATCAAGTGATGAGGATTTTGAGGAATTATTAGAGGTGTTGGAGATTCCAAAATCACTTAATTATTTTGAGGAAATTGTTCCTAAGTTTAGTGATGCAGAGTACTCAACTCATTTTAGAGTTAGTAGACATATGTCTCAACAACTGGCTGAAAGATTTGGTACTTCCGAGTATTACCACCATCAAGAAGGAGATTCTATGAAAGTGACACCATTAAAATATATACTGGTTTTTTTATGGTTTTCTGCAAATGAATCCGTTTCCTACAGAGATGTAGCTGATAGGTTTGCTATCAGTCACAGTACCCTTTTTAAAATTGTCAGAAGAGTAACTAATTTTTTAAGTAACTTATCATCTGAAATAATAGTGTGGCCTACAGATGAAGAAAAAATTGAAATAGAAGCATTTTTTAGAGATAGGCATTTTCCTGGAGTAATTGGAGTGATAGATGGCACTCATATTAAAATTGACAAACCAGCAGAAGACCCAGATTCATACTTAAATCGCAAACATTTTTTTTCTGTGCAGGTAAGTTTTTCCGAGTTGATAGGACAGTAGTTTGAGTTACATAAACTTATTATTTTCAGGCTCAAGTTGTATCTGACCATAAAAGACGAATTAGAGACATTTTTGTGGGGTTTCCAGGCTCGGTGCATGACGCTCGGGTTTTCAGAGCATCTCCATTGTTCACATCCTTACCAAATAAATGCGGAAATTTTTATATTCTTGGAGATAGCGCATATCCCTGTCTGAGACATTTATTAACTCCCTTTAAAGATAATGGGCAATTAAGCAGAAGACAACAAAATTATAACCTATTACTATCTAAAAACCGTTATGTGATTGAACATTGTTTTGGTTTATTAAAACAGAGATTCCGCCAACTGTATCATATTAAATTACATAATATTTCTGTGATTGTACACTTTATTAGAGCGTGTGCAGTTTTGCATAACTTATGCGTCGACGATGAATTTATACCATATGGACAAAATATTCTTGGGCACTACCAACTATTAAATGCAGAACAACAAACTGATGGCGACAATGAGGACGATAGAAACGGGGTTGCTAAGAGGAATGAAGTTATGAATACGTTGACATTTATTTTGTGACAGTTCTTTGATATTTTAATATTTAATAAACTTAAGGAAGATGCTTGAATTATGGTTTTAAACCTATGGTTATAGGAAAACAATGTATATATTATTATTTAAAATTTAAAACCATTGACAACTATTAATTCCACAAAAATTAAATTTTTCATACTTACCTACCCTTTTCAGTAATACTACGAATCGTTTTAAATAGCCTTTTTATTAGTGTGTTGCTTATATAAACATAAGACCTGGACAACTTTCAAATATTTTATTTAAAAAATATAAAAACAGTCTTGTAACGTTTAACTATAATATAATATAAACAATGAAAAATAAATATCTTCTAACATTTAAATAAACTACAAATAAACAAACAGTGAACAAAAAAAATATATAAATAGACATGTAACAATATGCCTCAATAAACAAATAACTTTTCCAATATTATATTAATGTGTTTACATTGTATCAGCCGAAGTGCTGCAAATATGTATATTTTTATCTAGACATTCTTTCAGTAGCTCATTTCGTTCTTTCAAAATGTTATTTTTTTTAACCTTTTCCTCCAATTTTTTTTCCTCAGTTTCCAGTCTTTTCTGATAGTATTGTTTTCTGTCTGCCCTAATTTCCCTAAGTATGTCAAATTTCATTAATTTGTTACGATACACCTTCTGTGATGTACTAGCATTACTAGTACTGTCTTTCATAACTAATGATTTTCCCTTTTTAGTACTTTTTCTGTTTTCTTGGCTCACTTCCATTTCACTTTGTGTGGGATCACTGTGTGAAATTTCACTACCCACAGTACCTCCTTCATTAACTCCTATATTAGGGTTCACATTTTCTTCAATTATGTCAGTGCTCTCTGACGACAAGAGTAATGAAGGTTTAATATTTCTTTTTTTACCAAGAATTTCACTCATCTCTTCAGCGTATTCGAAATCTCTCCTCGCACGACCAGTTGCTGTGTTGTTATCAACATATTTTTTATAGGCTCTCTCTAAAACCTTCCACTTATTTTCGCAATTACTTGGCGTTACTTTTACTTTCAGTTTCAACTCGAGCTCTCGGGCAATAATCTCAAACATTTTTTTTAAATTTCTAATTTTTATAGACCCCACATGTTTCCTGTATTGCCTATATAAATCCAGGAACATTAAGGTTCTGTTACGATTCCATACAAATGTAGTCTCTTCAACTTCAGTAAAGGTAATGAATTCTGATAGTTCTAAAATACAAAAGCATAATTATCTCATGTACATAATAGAAGTGCAATTTAAACTTACCACTTTCTGTTTCCATTTTGCACAAACTATATTGTCTTCCTAATTCTAATCTTATTTGACACAACTACAACTCCTAGATAATATAATAATATCCTCTTTTTACTACAACTGATGATAACACCGCCACTTCTTCTGTAATTCCCATAGACATAGCATAGAACTGGACCGTGGATCATAGACTAAATACAGAGCCATAGATCACAGACCACTCATGTCGTTTCCTCAATTTCTCTAGTTTAATGGAATTACTGTGAAACTAAAATACTATTGGCAGTATTGAGGTTCGTGTTTCCTAGGCGTTCGCGGAACAATAAATTTCTGAACAGATTCTGAACTAAACATGCGCACTAGCTCGTTCTTTCTCCGGTTACGTACTTGTCTAGAACTTGTACTGAACCGCTTCCGCGAATAAAGCTATTAATATTTTCTATGATTGTATGGGTTTATATAGTAATAATAATCTGTTTTTTATTAACAACTGTTAAAATGGAATCGAGACTGGCAATTTTCAAAAACACTCATAGGCTGTGTACAGAGTGTCAACATAATAGTAAATGAAGATGGTAATGTGCTCATAGAGGATATTAAAGGTAAATCTAAGTATTTTTGTAAAATAGATTACCTAATGTATTTTACATTATGAAAATATTGTGACTGTTTTTTTATTGCAATTGTACTGTATAGTAATTGTAAATTTCTATAGATAGGCAACTGTTTTATATAACTTGGGAGGCGGCCGTAAATATTTTTGATATTGTCACTGAAGAGGGAGGTAGCGAAGACGTGAAAGAAGTTGACAGTAATGATAATTTTCAAGAACCAGAAGGAGGTGAAAATAGACTGCCTTGGACCAGAAAAGATAATCTAAAGCTTATTGAAGCCTACAAGAAAAAATTACATTTATTCAAATCAAGCAAAATAAGAAAAGAGAAAATTTGGAAACTTATTGCTGAAGATATAAAGCCACATTCTGCAGAGCAGTGTCAAAATAAATTTAAATATCTAAAAGCAAAATATATCAAGAAGAAGGAAAACATGTCGTATAAAAAAACAGGAGTGAAATTTATCAATTTTGAGTATTTTGAAGAATTCGAATCATTATTTGGAAAAGATCCAAACATAACTCCGGTCCACAGTGCTGCTACTCTTAAGTCAAGTAATAAAATGGGTAAGTTTGAAATAAATGCATATTAGACTTAATATAACTGAAGTAATTAATAATAATAGTTTTAATATAATGTAATTTTATATTAGTATTAAATATTAAGCCTACTCTGACAAAAATTTAAATTGTGTAAAACATGCAGATATAAGATGCTGCTTTAATGTATTTTTTGTTAAAAAATATGCTATTTTTATTAATTATGTGCTTATATTTTTTAGAAACTCTTTCAAACAGTTTGTTGCAAACAGAGGCATGTAATACAAAAATTGAAACACACGACAATACACCGGAGACAGCAACACAAGAAAAAAAGGTCTTAAAAAAAGGAGTCTTCTACAAATACAAAAATTGATATAAAAAATATATTACAAGAATATAACGATAATTTTAAAAAAAGGTAGATGCAAAACAGAAACGACATCAGGAAAATTTACAAGCGAAAAGAGAAGCAATTAATACATTTAAGGAATGCATTGAAAATTATTAGAAAAATAATATATTAACATAAATAAGATGTTTTCGAGATGAATTTCCGTTTATTTTTGCTTGCATTTATTGTTACAAATAAAATGTATTTTCATTTATGTATATTTTATTCAATTGATATTAGAATAATGATCTAAAGTGTTCTTCGTAAAGTTGAATATCAATTCTGCCTCACAATGGATTTTCGTGAAATTGATTTTCTAAATTTTCTTGGTGCTCTACTTCATCTTCTCTGTCTGCTCCCTCATTAATATATAAATTTTGTAAAGTATCTGTATCTAATAAACAAATATTATGTAAGGCACAACATGCTATAACTGTTTTAGGCACCAGATCCATTCTGCTCATGTCTAGATAATTCTTTATCCGCCTAAAACGACCAAAGTAGTGGAAAAGATCTTTCTACAACTTTTCTGGCCTTGGCATGTTTTGTATTGAAATGAACCTGTGAAGCATTTAAATTGCCTCGATCTATATAAGGTGAGATACAAAATGTTGTCAATGGATAAGCTTTATCTCCTATGAGAATTTCATTTCGACTCAAAAACTGATCTCTGTCAGTAACCATAGCATGGTATATCGGAGAATTTCTAAATACCCTAACATCATTAACTGAGCTGGGAAATCCTGCAAAGCAGTCTATGAACTTTAAATCAACAGATGCAATAGCCTGCAGTGTTATTGCATGAACACATTTTCGGTTGATGTATTGTTCTGGATATTCTTTAGAAGCCTTTATTGGAACATATGTTCCGTCTATAGCCCCTATAATCCCAGGTATTCCAGATATGTTTTCAAATTGATTTTTAATTAATATTCTCTGTTCCATATTAGGCCATTTAATACTATATAGAGCTTCAACAACACGAATAAAGCACCAAAACAATGATCCTTTGACCATATTGAATATATCGCCAACACTCCTAAAATGATATACATTATATTTTTAAAATGTCCATATTTTATGTCATATTAAAATGTATGAAATTATTGGAAAAGTTATGTATTTGTAAACTAGCCAGATATTAAGCAACAATGTTTAAATATGGCACAATACGTCATTGCACTCACTGTAAACTCATCGAATTTAATTTCTAGACATATAAATTCATATGCTGAACTTACCTATAACTTTCTGGGTTACCGAGAAGCCATATTACTGATAAAATTTGTTTTTCAATTTCAATTTGTGGATTTCCTGGAGTTTCTGATCGACCTAATTTGTGACCAATTAAATCAAGACACAACAGCCTCTTGTCAATCGGAAATCTTATACTTTGGTAACTTTTTGTTTAGATATCAAATCTCTTAACAAATTAGGCTTTATGGAGTCATCACTGTCTGAAGAGCTTTCATCTTCCGAATAACATGTATTTAATAAGGTCTGGAAACCAACTGCCACGGCTCTGTCCATTATAGTCTATCTGCTTTACGTACTCAAATATTTGAATTTTATATAGAATACTAAAAACAAACAAGTAAGGTTATGATGTACCACATATGCGCGCAAAGTACCGGATGAATCGTCTTTGACATCGCTATTTACCGTACGAATTTACCGAGTGACAATATTGAAACGCAGCCCAAGATTACTTTATCTTTGGGGAACTGTGTTGTGTATATAATTGATATAATTCTAGTATAATTTTATGTGACGACAGTCAATTTTTTCAAATCGGTCACATATTTGATAGCTACGGAAGAAGAAGAATCGGAGATGGATGATGTATTTATTTGTGGAATGTTTACTGTTATTTTAATTGTAAGTAATAACAGCAGTATTCAAAAAACAAGAAGAAAACGACGATGATGAGTGCGTCCGATAAATCGTCTGCGGCATAAGAAAGGGCACTTTCATAATCTTTTCCAAGAAATGAAAACTGACCCAGAACAATTTTTTGCCTACACAAGAATTTCCCATAATTCGTTCTGTTCAGTTATTGAATCTGGTACAACACAAATTGGTAAAGCAAAGCATTCGAGAACCTTTATTTAAATCCTGAACACCGATTGGCAATGACTTTGTAGTAAGGTTTTTTTATTAATAAATTACGGTTTCTGTTACTGAGGGATCTTTTCAGTTATTTGGCACATGGGTGTTGTTTGGTCATTTAGAGTTGGAAAGTCCACAGTTTATGTAATTGCAATTTGGGATATTCTATCATCAATATATTTGAAAAAACCAACTGTTGAAGATTGGCAAAGTATTGCAAATGAATTTTATATGCGATGAAATTTACCTAATTGCTGTGGGGCACTAAATGGTAAACATATTGTGGGTCAAGCTCCAAACAAATCAGGAACTTTATTCTTTAATTATAGAAAGACTTTCAGTATCGTACTGATGGCTGTTTGTGATGCAAACTATAAATTTTTATTTGTGGATATAGGTGCATTTGGTTCACAGAGTGATGGAATTTAATATCATTGTACAGGTCTGCTTTTTCAATCGAAAACGCTTAAAAAAATCCAATTTGTCGAATTCTTCAAAATAATTAGGCCTGTAAAAACATATTTCTATAATTAATTTGAAAAACTATTGTAGGCTGATTTATTACCGATTTTTTAAAACTTTTGGTTGTCGACACAAGGCGATATCCTCAAAAACGTCGTCTTAATCAGAATCGAACACATTTAAATCTGCAGGATCCATGAAAGTAGTATACAAAAATAGTCAAATAACAACAAAAATAATATAAACAGAATTTATCCAGAACACAAGTGACAGGGTTACCACAGACAGAATAGAGGTTCTGTATTGACGCAGAAACACAGACTACCTCGGACCAATAGAAAGCCAGAATAACGTTATTCCAAGTATATCCAGTGCAGATCGGATGTATAAGTTGTTCCCGAGTTTATCTGAAGTATTAAGTTATACGATGATTGTAGAACGCGACTTTTTAACTGTAATCTAAGCATAGCCTCATACCTGGTTTATACTTGTATTGTAGAACCGGATAATCTACAATTTTAAAATAAGATTTTCTCTCTTTTCCTCTCATCTGATGGGTCTTTTATTTCCTAACTAGGTACATCTGATGCTAAACAATGTGAATGCACGAAAAAATACATTTCGGATAAACTGCGATTTGGACTGTTCTTTTAATAACCGCTGCAATTATTTTTAAATGTGTATTCTGAGGAACCAAGATCTCTACTTTATTGACATTTCAAATTAAGATCACAGCACCATGATGGATTATCCGCAAACTAATCTCTAGTATGGTTTACAAATCTCACTTTTTTGTAGTTCTTGAAGTTTTCTTGGGTTTTCGGCTATTTTTTTTGTTTTTAATTATTGCAATTTTAGAATGCGCACGGCCAAAATAATTTAGAGGAGTACATTAACTATGTTGGCGCAAATATAAATTCAAAATGTGTGATGGAAGGAGAAGTTTTAAATGCTAAGCACATCATTTTACATTGCCAAATTCTCGAATCGAATTGTGGCGTCAAGTAGCTACTTGCGTGTCCATATTTTGGTAAATATTTTTGCCGTTAAATCTTTAATTATCGTTTCTCGTTAAATATGCGGATGCTATAACTCACTCGCAAAAGATTTGTTAAACACAATTTGAGGATAGATTATATTAGACTCTATTATAGGGTGGGCCAACGAAAATTTTACACCTCGATGTTTGGGTTTTAAAATGAAAACGTGGAAAGACACTCGGGGGAACTATTTGTGTGCTTTTATCATCTACTAATTTTTGCTAACTGACTGTCAGTATATTTCTTACAAAATTATTATGACCTTTATGTATCTTCGGTAAAAAACGGTCACTACTTTTTACCTCGTTTGTTCGTTTTTTGAACAACGTGAACAATTACTTTTCTTTATACCTTTATTACCACAAGCATGACAAAATATGTTTCTTTTTTCAGTACAATGCAAATATGTATGGTTGGGACTATCGCAGTTCCAATGAACGATGGAAGTCGTTTGGCCGCTAACGTTTTTATTGTTAGTTTCCCTACGCTGTGCGAAACTTTAACTTGGTACGCTACTAGAAGAGGATGACAATATTCTACTAACTGAGACGTAGTTTTAATGTCTTTATCATGTTAAAATAATAAAGTCAACAAATTTTGCTAAAAGTCGTTCCTTGATTTTTGAATTTTTAACTTAACTCCATATTCGCTACAAAAATAACAGCGCTATCGTTTTTACCTTGATAACTTTTTTTAATCTATTCAAACAACTCATTGCCATAATCGGAAACCAAAAAATTCTCTTTTAACTGAATTACTATATCAGACCAGGATTTAAGTTCACATTTTCTAGAATTATACCAAACCTTAATATGTCCTTTAAATAACTCACCTGCAGAGTTAGTCTTTATCACTAACATTCCTAGCTTTTTTCAGTTCTTCTACATGTTCGAAAAAAGATAACAGAGATATATTTTTACCATAAAAAATGATCCACTTAAAAACTGGTACTGTTTTACTGACACTAGGCACATTACTAGTTTGTACATAAGGTACATTTTTACTTAGATCTGATTTTACTGAAACTTTAGAATTAAGAATCGCGTCTAATTCTACTCTAATGCATTTCGCGTAGTACTCACTTTTAAATTCTGTAAACAAGATCTTCGATTGTTCTGGATCTTTTAATATGCGGAAACGATTCACTCTGGACAATAACGACGCCAACCTACTATGCACCGCTTTATATATATTCGGCTAACGTATTCTCAATTACTACTTTTTTATCCTCAGCGTTAAACGTGCTGGGGTTTCAACTTAGTAACATCTTTACCGTCTGACCTTTCTACTTGTAGTAATCTAGCTTATTAGCGTTTAAAATTTAATGTACTGCGACTGCTAAATGCTTCACGTAAGCCTATCTCATAGTCTACAGTTAAATATTGAGCATATATTTCCCTCCATAACTAAACAGCAATTATTTTAGATCTCTACGTAAAATATAAAGCAAATTATGTTATAGTACTTACTCGATACTCAAAATTACCAAATATACCCAATACGCAAAAATATATAATCAAAAATACCATATACACAGCAAAATACATAATACGCTCAAAAACACCAAATTTTTCAGCACTAAAATGTGTATACGGAAATATGCACTATATATACCAATATATACAAAATAATGTCAAAAAGTTCTTAAACTAAACATTATCCTAAATCTATCAAGTATTTATATAATGTTAATTTCAACGAATTCTTCGGGCCCCACGTTGGGCGCCAATTATAACTTTTCTACTAAACATCTGCTATAATAGTGGGGGTAGTTGTTAACTGGTGATATGTCTCGCCTAAGGCGTGAGTAGGGCAATGCTTTCGGTGTACACCAGAAGTAATTCGTGTTTGAAATTAAAATGAGGATTTTAGGTAGTTGAAATAAATGGACACATGACAAAATATATAATTAGAGATCTTTATCAGTGGGCGCCATTAGCGAATACCTGACTTGATGCCATGTGCTTCTTTTACCATCCATAGTTGGTTGTCCTTAAAATACATATATTCATTAACAACTTGATAGGTAGATCTCGAAGTTGCTCCAGGTGATATTTACATTAGACAAAGACGAAGGTCCTAATACAGCTTAGACAGCACGCCACTGTACTGCTCGTCCTAACCATTTGATTAACCATAAGTATGTTTGACAGGTTAACTTAATTAATGTACTAATCAAATCTTGATACTAAGTACAATTCGTTTAATACAAATAAATGCTTATCCATCTATCCAAAATTCTTACTCAAAACTTAAAGTACCAGCCAGATATACTATAACTGGAAATACCATAAGTGGAAATACTATACTTTAAGATAACTTTAAGTTAATACTTTAAGGACCGGTTTTTCAATCGGTAGTAAACTATCGATTAAGCCTTAACTGACAGTTAAATAAAATTTTGTGTTTTTCAATTGACGGTTATCATAAAAGTGATGGTTTACTATTGGTAAACTTTACCGGTACTCAAAGCACCAGTAAACTATTAGTTTAGTGTCTACTACACTATAATATAAGGTTATATTCATAATTTAGTTTTCTTTTATTTTAAAAATTATAAAATGGATTTATTATATGACATAAATGCATATAGTGATGATGAGGAACCTAGAAGACCTAAAACTATTAGGCATAGAGTGAATCATTTAGAGGAATGGGATGAGTATGATTTTTTGGCAAGATTTCGTTTGTCAAAAAGAACAGTGGAATCTATTGTGGAGGAGATAGAAGAAATAATTCATTACCCCAGTGATAGGTAAATATATTGATTGTTTGATTGCAGAAGCTGTCAATATTTCCTTGTTTTACAGAAATGACTGCTTATCTCCTACAAATCAGCTTCTACTGGCTTTGAGATTTTATGCAACGGGTTCATTTCTTAATGTTGCTGGAGATTTTTGTGGGGTCCACAAATCGACTGCTAGCAAAACACTTAAGAGAGTTAGTGCTACTCTGGCTGGCTTACGAGCCCGTTACATTGAAATGCCTGCTTCGGAGGAAGAATTAAGGGAATGCAGACAAAAATTTTACAATATAGCCAGATTTCCCAAATGTATTGGAGCTTTTGATTGTAGCCATGTCAAAATACAGTCTCCAGGAGGAAATGATGCAGAAATATTTCGGAATAGGAAACAATTTTTTTCTTTAAATGTGCAGACAATAGCAGATACAGATCTAAAAATCCGAGACATTGTAGCTCGTTGGCCAGGTTCTGCACGATTCACACATATTAAGAAATTCGAGAATATATCACTCATTTGAGAATGGAGCTTTCGGAGATAATCTTCTTGTTGGTGATAGTGGATATCCAATCAAAAATTATTTGATAACACCACTTCTACGTACTAGAAATGAAGCGGAAAACTTATTTAACGAATCCCTTATTAGGACCAGAAATGTAGTGGAAAGATCATACGGAGTTTGGAAAAGACGGTTTCCTGCTTTAGCTCTGGGTTTAAGGCTGAAGTTAGAAACTACACAGTCAGTAATTGTAGCTATAACTGTACTACATAATATAGCATGTAATAATAATGAACAGCAACCTTTTATAAATGAGGAAGAAGAACGGGCTGTGAACATAGTTAATGGCGTTGAAAATGGACAATTAGATATAAACCAAGGTGTGCAGTTAAACATAACACGTCAAAATATAATAAACAATCATTTTGCCAGATTATAAGTATTTATATAATTTAAGTAAGATATTTTAAAATAAACTTTTAATTTTTTGCTTGTTTATTTTATTACTAACTTATTCTCGTGTTGTTACTTATTACAGAAAATAAATATTATTATAAATTTGGGCAATTTAATAAAAAAAAGATTTTGGATTCATATAATCTTTAAATAATATAATCTCGTGATCAGTTCATAAATTAGAAAAAAAAGATTCTCGGCCAACTTGAATGCTAAAGGTATATTAAAGACTTTAGTTTCACATATTAAGGTATTATGGTTAGATATCCTGTTACTACATTTAAGAAGTTTGATTTTTATGTAAAAAGTAAGTAAACAACATATAATGACAACAGTATTTAATAAAATCAGTTTAAAATTCAACAAATGAAAATAAATTCTCTGTTCTTAATTTAAATATAAATAACATGTATTTTGTAACTAAATTTTTGTATAAATAATAATTTAGCACTTTTCTTCTTCACTTACACTTTTTAACTTTTGTTCTGTTAATTCTATTTTCTTCCTTAGTAAGGTTATTCTTAAAGCATGCTCCTCTAAAAATTTCTCTTTTTGTAACTGCACAAACTTCAGTTTTTCTTCTATTAATTCATACTGAATTCCAAAATGTTTCTTTGTCCCGTTACTTTTTGCTAAAATTGTAGGCTTTCTTTTCATTTGGATACCTACAATTACAATAAAATTTATTTATTAATCAAGAAATGAATGTTTAGTGAATATGTAGGTATCTGCACTTTTGTTTCAGAAAATTTGGATTTAACTATACATTTTATAAAACCACTTACATGATTTATTAGTTTTCAGTTTTGATGAAACTACAGTCTTTAGATTTCTAGAGGAATAACTTGACCAATCGGTATTTGTTTTCCCTAGTTCCATCGTTGAATTTGAACTAACATTGTCCTCTCGATTTTCCTTATTTAAATTATGGTCATCAAACACATCAATGATAACAACTGAAATATAGAAAAACAATTTCAATATTTAATATGATTTAATGATTTCTAAATATAATATGTTAATAAAAAGTATTCTAAAAATATTTGCTGTGTAGGTAGGTAGCAATAATGCCAGAAGCTGTTTGTTAATTTTCTCTTAAACTTGAATCTGAATTTATCCAGTGTGACAAATTATTTATTATAAACAGTAACATTCTGAAATATAAACAATTTTATACTTACTTTCGTTTGAGCTTTCATTACTTGGATGATGTATATCATCTTCATATTGTATTTCAAAATTTACTAGATTTTCATCCAAAATGTTCTCACCTACAAAATAAACGTAATATATCTATTATTTATATTACACAACATGGGACTAAAGGGGGGTAAAGTTTGTGGTCCAAGACCTATAGTGTCTAGAGATAATTAAATCTCTCTCGGAATGGAAAAAATATAATTTAGGTGTCTATATTTCACTTATAATTATGTTACTTACACGCATCATTGTCATACGGATTTTGCAAACCCTCGATTTGTGTACCAATAATACTTTTTATGGTCATATCAACATCAGTAAAGTGAATAGGGTTAGGAGATCCTCCTCCAGTTTGATTTAAATTGAACTTATTTGTAGAATATTTTTCTTTAGCTTTTTTCTTCATATTTAAGTATTTCTCTTTTAAATTTTTCATTGATCTGAAGTAATTCCTTTTATTGTTACTATTAAATTCTTCTTCAATTTTTTTCCAAGTCTTCTCCTTTTCTTGCCATGTTACGGCTCCACTTTTTTTGCACTCGATAACTACCTTATATTTTTCCACTAAAGCTACCAATAACTGTTCCTCTTCTGTTGTAAAGTTAGCTGTTCTTTTTGCCATTTTGTGATTAATATTAATTAGTATTCTTGTCAGTGAATTGAAAATAAATAAAGATAACACTAGCACTACTGAAGTACTGAACTAGACCAAAACATAACCATAAAATTTAGGTTATTACCATAATACCACAGAATATACGCAATGGAACGTAGATATTTTTCATAATTCGTTTAAAATCCATAATATCTTGTACCAACATAAGAAAGTTTGGTCAAGATTAAAGGATAGCTAACTGTCACCAAAAATTTCATAGAAAAACACATAGATTAGTAAACTAAAGGTTAATTTGAAGGTAAAGGTAACTAAACCAAAAAGTTTACTGACAATTGAAAAACCGGCCCTAAGTTGATTAAAGTATCAACGTAGAATGGCCACAGCTCTGCAAATAAAAGAAACAACCCCCATTGAAATCACGGACACGTGGTTCATTTAAAAAATTAAATATGTAAGCAATGTGATTCTGCATTAATTAAAAATACTGTGAAGTTAATATTTTCAATAAAATAAAAAAATTCTGACCTATTTTTGATTTTTGATCACTATCACCCACAATATAATTCAGCATGAGGTGGAACAAAATGGCTACTTCACGCAAAGACGTACGATATTTGGCCAGTGCAAAAATATTTGATGGAAAAACAAGAAGCCGGCTTTTCACCGCTATTTATTTGAATTTCTAAGTCAACCACTCAACGTACATGTAGTTATATTTGTGGTTGCCTATTTTTACATCACAACAATTGTCATAACCCTAAAATATTAATGAAATTTAATGCAGCATCATTGACATGTTAATAAGATTAATTATTGTTAATTGCCAGAACCACGGCCTTATTCAGTGGACAATTGTTTCCAGACCAGCTGTGCTGTTCTACAGACTAAGAGAAATATACAGAGTGTGTTTACATTTTGCGATATTATAAATCACGAAAATATACAGTTAAGTAAAAGGTTAGTGTTACAATGTTTTTACAATTTAATTATTAAATAATATCAATATGGTTTTTAAAAACTACAATTCAATACTCGATTAGTGCATACTTCGATATATCAGGGCTTCGTTCAGAAATAGTACTAGGACTAAAAAGAGTGCAGTTCAATTGGTCGCTGTTTGTACAGAAATTGTTCATGTAATTATCCCAAACTGTTCAGAAATAAGTATATTCTTGGAGCGCGCTCTTTTGTTCTGGCTCCAGACTGGGTACAAATGGATAAAACTCAAACCTGTCTTCTTGTTAATCACAAAACATAAAAAAATCACAGACAAGCGTTAGTGGTCTGTGGCACAGGGCACGGACTAGACAACTAACGCTTACTCTTTTTGGCACAAAATATAAAGAAGACTTTTTGGTTAGGAATAACAGCAACACAACAACATTACACTAGAGAAAGAGTTATTTTATAATGGATCAGATAAATGTAAGAGCTTTTTATTAAGTTAATATTTATTAATGCCAACTTAGTAAAACGACGTTATTTTCTAGAAAGACCTTAAATGTGTGTATTGTAAATGGAATATAAACACACACTGTGGAAATTTGGGGGATAATGAATGTTTTGCAGATTTTGGTCCTAATACCCATGAATTTATAGATGATCAATCCTATGTCTATATTGGTAAGACTTAATAGAACAAAAATAAGTTATATTTAGGAAAATTATTTCAGCCAAAATTTCATTTACCTATATTATTTACCGAAAAGAATCGGCTATAAGCAGACTAATGGTTTGCCTTCCAATGTTCCCTTTTCTTACAAATGTATTGCCTAATTTCTCTAACAGTGTCTCATACTTTAATCTAGGAAGTCGAAAATATTGTTGAAATTGTTGATCTGTATATCCTGGAACTGTTCTTCCAACATAGGACACAATCGTCGCCACTCTGTTTATCCGAATAGCCAGTCGATTTTAAGAATGAAAGAGCAAAGTCTTCATCTGTGGAAGAATCAGAACTTGATTCTTCAAGTAAATTTATTAATATATTTTTAGTCACACAGGATAACTGGCACAAATAGTTGTTATTGTTCATTTTGTGCAGTCACTGCAATCTTAAAAAAAAATTAAACTATATACGCACAAAATATAAACGCCACTATAACAAAAAAATACAATTTGTTTTGTACAGTTCAGAAAACTTGCCAAGAGAGTATAAAAACTAAAAACTCTGGAGTACATACTCCAAATATCTCAAACTCTTCCTGAATGAGCCCCAGGTGTGACCGACGTTTATTACACATATGAATGGATGACTATTTATTTTTGTGATTGGTTTATTCAATGCAGGAAATAACCACCATTCACTTCCATGCAGTAAAATAAGTTTTGCTGGAACATTTTCAGTCCGTACATTAGGCAGTATTTCGAGAGAAATTCGGCGGCATTCATTAATTATCCGATTTTGCCAATCATCCAGTGATTTTCTTTAATGTTTCTTCTCTGTGTTAATGATTTTGCTATTGATTTTCTAAAATTCAACATAGATCTCTTTGATTTAGTTATTTTCTGGTACACTACCCATGAATTAACAATTGATGTGCCAAATATCAATTCAAGTGCCACCTTCCTGTACCATTTTAACTTTCTCAAAACTGTAAAATAAGATGACTTTTGGTCATTCAAATTTACTCTGTTTTCTGATTCATGTTTAATAAAATACAATATTTGTCCTTCAGGATTTCAAAAAAACATACATTCCTCAGAAAATATTCCAAAAACTTTATTTTTTTCTTCTCCTTTTAAAACTTTAGAAAGGACACCTCTGGCATGTTTCCATTTTTTCAATATCCTCATTAATATTGAATTGAGAAAGAATATAGATTACCAAAGCCACTATGAGTTAAAAGTGTAATGAGATATGAGGGCATCAAATTGTTGATGTAGTCCATATTTGTCACTTATAAAATATGCTTTTAAGTAGAATAACACTGCAAATTCAGTAGAAAAGACTGGAAGTGGAAGCGGGCGGTAGCGTGCAACTCAAATATATTAATTAATATTATACAGCGTTTTTTCCCCGAAGGGAAGAAAACGACTTATTTTGGGCCTTGCCTAGGCTTGACCCTTATGAGATTACATCCCTGTTTCTCGCGTCGTACATGCCAATCTTGTCTTGCTCTCATGTGCCACGTCATGTCAGATGCCCGAGCGCGACTGCGCCGTTCCCAACCAGCAACAGGCCGGCGGAATCGGGCTCTTTCTTTAGTACCTTTTCTATAAGGAAGTCGTCAAGGACTTACTGGGGTCAAGCCTAGGCAAGGCCCAAAATAAGTCGTTTTCTTCCCTTCGGGGGGAAAGCGCTGTATATTTTAGGCCTGTGCCGTCGGCTTGACCCTTATGAGAAGTGTTTAGGATCTGACGACGTGGGTGCGTACTGTGAAAATTGAAAATATATACATATATGGTCCTGTTTCTTTAAATAAGACCTTTTTGTCTGTTGTTGTTTTTCTTTTCTTTTTTTTTTTAACAAACTAGCTAGTGTAATTTAAATGTTTACTTAACCTTATGTTAACAAACATAAACACAACTAAGAGTAATATGAATACAAATATAAATCAAACAGGCATAAATGTAGACTCACATATGTTCATCTGAGGCTTTAACGGACTAACTACCTCTTTAAAATAATATTTGAAGAAGTTCTCTTTGCCTTTCCAATTTCCATTTCTTAAAATCACGTCAAGAGGAACTTCATTCTGGTATCGGAAAGATGCTACTGCCGATCTGATGCTACCTGGTGAGTAATTAATCTTGGCGCCGGTAAAAGCTGTTTTCATCCATCCTGCAACAACCGTCCGGGACGCCGAGCTCACTTTTCCCCGACTCGTTATAAAAATATGTGTTAATCCAGCTTTAGCTCTCCTTCTAATAGAGAATACTTTAATCAAAGCCTGAGTCCAAAATACCGGATCCAAATCTTGATCCGAATTTCTTAGAAGTTTCCATCCAGATTGCCTATAGTTACTTTTATCTGTTTTGGAGCCGAACTCTGGCCAAAACAAAACTGAATCCTGATCAATACACATGGATTGTTTGTCAATCCTTAAAAGGGTCAAATCATGTATTCTACGTCCCGATGTCAGTAGTAAAATTAAGGCCAATCTTCGGGATACCTGAAAAATACTATCTTCCTCTACTTTGTTGGACTTCATCCAGTTGACAAGGTGGCCTATGTCCCATATCTCCTTTCTATTCGAAATTGGTTTAGAAATATCAATAGCTTTAAGTACTCGTTTAACCAGTGGGTGTCCTGCAGTTTGTTCACTTTTAGCAGGATTAGCAAACGTGATTACCACTGATTTGTGTAATCTAATCGTGCTTGGTGCATATTTCTTGACACGATGCAAGTGGGCAAGGTACTGATCTAGCGATTCTGGGTGGCACACGAGAGCAAGACAGGATTGGCATGTACGACGCGAGAAACAGGGATGTAATCTCATAAGGGTCAACCCGACGGCACAGGCTTAAAATAATTGGAAAATGCGGGCTTCCTTAGTGACAGAAACAATTTAATACGGACGGACGCAATCAGTCAAAGATGACATTTGGTATTCTTGATGCCTGACGCATTTTTATTGTACATTTTGTTTTAGTGGCAAGTAACCAATAGAATAAAGTTGTGGACTGTATATTAACATAAAATATTTATTTACTCAAATAAAACATACATCGTATGCAATTACATGCGTACGTACACTTCGACTATTAAATACATACTGACTGGATCCCGCTACAACATGGCGTGAGCCTGCGTAAGCAAGCGCCGTTTATATTATATTCACAATCGCTGACAAATTTTAATAGGCATGCAGCTTGCCGTCATAACATACCGGCCGCCTTAAAAGGACCCAGTACTTTCAAAATAAAACTTATTTATAATGTCAACAACTGTTGAAGTATAAATCATTCCACAGGAAAAACACATATTTGGTTCACAGCACGAACTAAACTTTTTTAACTCCACTACCCGTACTACACCGTCCTTGGCGGGTCGTAGTTTCGATATCCTTCCCAGCTGCCATGCCATGTTTGGGGTGTTTTCATTTTTTATCAGGACCAGGGCTCCTTCTTTTAGTAATTCTTGAGAATTCTTTTTCCATTTCACTCTGTTCTGCAATTCTGACAAATATTCTACACTTCATCTCTTCCAGTAATGCTGGGATAATGCCTTAAAATGTTACCATCTTTTTAGTCGATTTTCAGGAATATCAACTAGATTAATTATATGCAGTCGTTAGTGGTCGCCCAATCAAAAAATGTCCAGGCGTCAATGCTTGTAGATCGTCATGATCTTGGGTTAAAGGACAAAGAGGACGGGAATTTAAAATACTCTCAATCCGCGCCAACAATGTACTAAAATCTTCGTAAGTTAAAGGTTGTGTAACTAATCTTTTTATATGGTCTTTTGGTACTTTTTATACCAGCTTTCCATAATCCGCCAAATTTGGGAGAGCGAGACGGAATAAAATTCCATTTAATTTTGTGTTTCAGTAAATAATGTGCAATTAAATCCGTATTATTTTTTAAAATATTCTAAAATTTTTAACAATTTATTATTTGCCCCAATAAAGTTACTACCGTTATCCGAGAACCACGGCTACTTACAAATCTGTCAAGTGTTGCGAGAAAGGCTTCGGTGGTCAGCTCTGAGGTAAGTTCAAGGTGCACAGCCTATGTGCTCATACATATGAATAAACAAACATACGCCTTTGTCAATTTTGCACCTCTTGTGCAGCGATCTTTTTATCAAAAACGGTCCCCCATAATCCACGCCCACATTGATGAATGGAGAGCAGCTATAGTTATTTATGCGAGAATCAGGTAAATCGCCCATTAGATAAGTAGTATAAGTTCTTTAGGTTTAGCTCTAAAGCAAATTATACATTGACTTGATAATTTTTTACAGGAATCTCTACCTGCGATCGGCCAATATCGGTTTCTCAACGAGCATAGCAGAGTTTGAGTTCCACAGTATAATAAACGTTCATGTTCATTTTTTATAATAATTTTTGCCCTTTTGGCAAAATAAATGGATATTTTTTATCATATTTTATTTTTGCAAACCTAAGTTTCCCACCAACTCTTAATAATCCGTCCTGAATAAATGGATTAAGTCCAAGTATTTTACTTTTATTATTTAATAATTTGTTGTGAGTCAAATCAGAATATTCTTCAATTCAAAAGAGGAAAATCTGTGACAATAGAGAAAATAGTCCTTTTTGATATTTTACTACAATCGTTATTAATATTATTTAATTTATACTGTAATAAGTCTTTGAGTTCCAGTAAACTCCTAATGTTTTATTTTCTTCATTTTCACCTATGGTTACAACACTTACATCTAATTCATTATTTATTTGAAATTTGTTTAATATTTTGCTATTATTACATAACCATTGTCTTAGGTCAAATCCTGTAGTAGCTAAAATATCCGTCACTTCGCGTTGTATTTTCAATATTTCGTTGACTGAATTAACCCCGGTTAAGGAGGTCATCCATATAAAAATCTCTTTTAATTATTTCACAGGCTTCTGGATATTTATTTTCATTTTTAAACGGTCTTAATCGCCGATTAAGAGTGTCAGGTGAGAGACTAAAAACGTTGATTCCCACACACTTCGTTTTTTTTAGTTTACAAAAACCGTGAAAATAATGAAGCACATCCTGTTAGCAGTGGTGGTCGCGGTTTCGGCATTAAACAAAAAGAAGAAAAGAATAAAAACACGGAAATGGGCGAAAGATTGGTTGTTGAGAAGGTCAAAATTTTCTCATATTAATTTACTTGAGGAACTTAGATTAGAGCCTGGATACTGGTTTAACTACTTACGGATGGATGAAGAAACATATTTAGAGCTGATGAGTTTAGTGATTAAAAAGCAAGACACACGTTTACGTCCATCAATTCCGTCACATGAAAGGCTTACTGCAACAAGATATTTAGCAACTGGCGGAAGCTACGAAAACTTACGGTGGCATTCATAGTCTGTCTCCGGTCGCCGGAGAGCGGTCTTCGCCCCGAAATGATGCGAATTTTATAATGAAATTCAAATAATTTCGGACGGACAATGAATACAGTGTACCGTTACAGTGGTATCTTATAATTTCGGTACGGAGACCACTCTCCGGCGACCGGAGACGGACTATGAATACCACTGTTAAAGTATTCCGTTGCTATATCACCCCAAGCATTAGGACACATAACACCTGAAACCTGTGCTGCCTTATACAAGGTCTTACGAATAATAATTCATGATTGACACAGTCAAATGCCCTACTGAGGTCACAAAAAACCCCAACAGGGCACTCGCCTGCCTCAACACATTGCAACACTTTTTCATAAAAGTCCTCCATAGCGGTACATGTAGACTTACCCACCAAAAACCCATGCTGATTAATCGAAATGATATGATGCTTATCAAGAAATGCCATAAAACGATGTAGGTAGCTGTACTCAAAAATTTTAGAAAACCCTGAAGTTAGAGTGATGGGTCGGTAATTCTCTACACAATGTACATTATGTTGTTTATGCACAGGTACAATTTTCCCGGTTTTCAAACTTGCTGGGAATATGCCGGTCTCAAAAAAATCAACCAGAAAAGTAAGAGATTCTATGACAAAAGATAAAGCATTCTTAATTACAACTATAGGAATGTCATCTGAATCCGAAGATTTTTTGTTTTTTAATTTATTTTTTAAAATATACAGGGTTAACTATGACTAAGTACAAAAAATTTAACCACGTGCTCAGGGAGGCCTAAAAGACAATAAAAAAATTATACCAGAATTTTAGCTCGATATATAAAAAATGGGGCAAAACCCTTTTTTCCTACGGAAAGTCGGCGCCTATGGTAAGAATCGACTGAGATGGCTTAGATTCATAGATAAAGCTTACATCTTAACAAATGTCAACTACCATGCGGTTCTTTTGCAGCGTTTCTAAATGTAGAAACGACATAAATTAACATTCGTATTAGTAATAATACCTGATAGATAGGTAACAGTTAATCCAGTTAGCTCCAGTATTTTGCATTCGTTTTTCATTATTTCGTTATAAACTGGTAAAACTACATATTCGCTCATTACAGCCACTCACTACCGATAAAAGACACTTCCCGTAGGTACAATTAGATAAAATGCCTATTTATTATAAGAAAATCGGACGAAAGGAATATCTGTACCCGACACATATTCCTTTATTTGATAACTACAAAACGTTTAAAATTAAAATAAGGCACTAAAAACTGAAGAACACAAAATTACAACGTTAACACAGCAATTGTATTATGACATGACAGCGATACCGACTGAGCGACTGTTGCATGACTTGCTTGTTGGTTGCCTACTCTACATTGGCGGCGTTAAATAAGGATTTAAAATAATATCGAAAAAATTTTTTTTGGCTTTATAAACAAGTTTGGAATTTTTTTGAAGGGTGATTCCGTTAATTCTTATTTTTCCCTATCCCCTCTTAAAATATTTGTACTAAGTCATAGTTAAGCCTGTATAACAGTTCATCACTAACATAAGGTGTCAAAAATAGACTATACCGTATAATATTTGCGTTCCCTGTAAGTACATTTTTTTTTGTGAATTAACTACTGGAATCTTACTTATTACATCGTGTGGAGCTGAAACAAAGAAATTGTTAAAAGTTGTTGCTACATATAATGGGTCTTCATTAACTACTTTAGTTTTGCTCGATTTATTAGTTAAATGCGAGACAATATCCCATGCAGCCTTCGAAGGGTACTGAAAGATCGTTCAACAGTAGCCGTAGTTGATGGGAAAGCACTTAAAATGAGGAGTGCATGCCTTGTTTCAGGGGAAAAAAGGTTAGCCTCCTCCAAAAGTGCAGGCACTTCAGTATCCTTTAATTTGTCTTCTGCTAAATCCTTCTTTTTCCACAGATTATACCACAAATCTAATTCTACAGAGATATCACCCAACTCATAAAACTCCAATTTGGCATTTTTCTCCAAATCTTTTGAAGTCATTTCTAGCATGTATGAAGGATGAAGATGGGATAAGGCAAAAGCAGGTGTATTTTCGTGTGAGAATCTAACATTCAATGATAAAGTTAAAGAGTCAAGATAAGGGATGATCAACGACCGTCTCCAATATTCAGCCGCAGTTTCAGATGGCGGATTACTTCTGTGTATTTGCTTTTGAACAATTCGTGGGACTGTTACCTCAACGCCGACTTTCTCCGCGATATCATGTGATTTTTTAAGTAATTCATCAGAAACATGTTCAATTTTTTGTCGATCCTTCTTGACGACATCAAGGATTGCACCAATATGTTTCCTCACCATAGTCAAATCCATATTTTTACTTTGTAGAACGTTAACAACGGGTTCCAAAATCGCAGAGTACTTTGCAATCATGACTAAACCTACGATGAAAATTGGTTTAGTAACTGCACAGTGCAACTGACAGGCAAATTTTCTTGTAGCAAAGTTTCCTTCGACCGAGAGATGTTCTAGCGCATTGACAATTTCATGGAAGCTGCCTGAAAACTTTCTAATGCTCCTGTATTTCTCAGATCATCTGGTCTCACTGAGCCTTGATAAATTAGGAGCCGAATTCCTGCGGGCTGGCGACTCACGAAAGAAGGATATTGTATCCTTTACTGTTGCAAGTAAGTTTCTTATTTCCGGTAGTTTCCTATGCAAGAGGGCAACATTTTAGTACTGTCTGATAGAGAATTAAACGATCTTTCAAAATCAAGGAAAAAAATATGGTGTTGCCATTTAAAAAAAAATCGATGACGTCATTACTCGAAAACAAATGACATTTGAAAATCGCATTTTACGCTAAAATATGTATTTTTTAAATTAAAAATCGACCTGTTCGAGGATTTTTCGCAAAAAATAATTGTTTCGTTTTTATTGAATTTATTCCATACTTTTGGCGCATACTGTATACAGCATTAATAGTGTCTAAAAGTAATTGACACCAATTATCAATTGTGCCCTAACAATATAAATATTACACACATCCCATCATTGGCATATAATTCATCTAAAGCGTCCTCCAAAGTCTCCTTCAATTCTTTTTGAATCAAATACTTAACCATTTTACACTAGAACCACACTCTTTATTTTTCACAACAGGCGCACTGAACTGTCCAGCTGCATAAGTTGAACTAATTTCTAAATACAATGCCTGGGTCAGCGCTATCCGAAACTGCAAGTCTGAGCTTGCAAGATTTATGAGTTACATACATCCGTCCAATGGTGCGTTTACAATGATGTTTTATAAACAAAATATTTAAATGGTTTGAAATTAATAGTTGCAACTTTGTAAATTAACCTTTGAGATATTGAAAATTCATATAGAATGAAAAAACAAAATGTTTATAGAGATTTATAAAATTATTTATCATTTGCATAACATTAGGAAATTGTTATTTTTAAAAATTGTTTTTTACTGTTTTAGAAAGGTATTTTAAGCTAATATAAATCAAATCTCCTACAGTTCCTATCAATGAAGTCATATGTATGTTCTCTGATACCAAACATCTGGGTATGCTAATGAACAATTCCACATACAAAGCTCTATTCAATAATTATCTAAAGAAAATAATGTAATTTACTAACCTGCTAATGAAACATTCTATAAATATCTAACTTCACTTTTTCGCAGTGAGAACACGACAAATTCAACTACAATAGATGAGATCTGACCTATTTCTGCATTTTTAGGATTGCTTCTTCAGGTGGTCTCCTTTAAGTTGAATCAAATATCTAACTATAAAAATTATTATAAAAATTAAAATTATTTGAAGTTAAATATCGACAATGACAAAAAGTGACATCCTGTCAATGAATTAAATATGACAATACCTACTTGAAAAATGTAAAAGTTTTTATATATTTTTAGGTATTAATAATATTGTGTGAAACTAACTACTCAGTGGACAAAAGCCCCAACCTGCGTTGAATTACACCCACAATATCTACCCATATATTCCTTATTATTATTTGGGCTAACGCGGAGGCGTATTCGGTAATGTGACGAAAAAATTATAAAAAATTTAATGACGCCCCCGTCAAGTAACCGCTTTGTCTGTGGAATTGTTCATTAGCATACCTAGATGTTTGGTATCAGAAAACATACATATGACTTCATTGATAGGAATTGTAGGAGATTTGATTTAAATTAGCTTAAAATACCTTTCTAAAACAGTAAAAAAAAAAATGTTACAAAAGCTAATAATAAGGAATATATGGGTAGATATTGTGGGTGTAATTCAATGCAGGTTGGGGCTTTTGTCCACTGAGTAGTTAGTTTCACACAATATTATTAATACCTAAAAATATATAAAAACTATTAATAATTGTTGTTACAAAAACGTGTAATGCTAGGGATAATAAAAGCAATAGATAATATTGAAATATACCTTACTAAACTATGATATAAAATTCTAGAGCTATCTACAAATGATTATTTACAGAAAAAAATATGGAAGACGATGGACTGGCCGTAAATGGGTTAATAAGTCAGCTGATAGTTGTTTACTTATCACTGTGTTATCTTGTTTAATTAGCTCTTTTGTTTCTCTGTCAGTTTGAGTTTTTGTCTCAACTTGTTTTGGCTGTTTTTGCACCTTTCACATTTTGATGTATTTGAACCTGTTTGTCTGCTGTCTTGCTTCCGCAGAATTTCTGTCCTTATTATTCTTCGCCAGTGCCATATTTAAAATGGCCATTTGATCAGTTAAAATTTTTATTTTGTCACGTAACTCATTAATAATAATATCTTTCTGTTTTAAGATATATATATATATATATATATATATATGAAAATGGGGGACTCCATTTTTTTGTTCACAGAAGACATTTCTTCTACAGCATCAAAAAATGCCGCGTTAGAATCCACTTCGTCAGTAGATAAATTTTCACTGTTGTTCATATTACAGCAAATTAATCCGTCTTTTACAAATTGCACACCTGATCACAATTTAGCACAACTTAGATGAAAGTTATTGTCGTAGTTTTTTCATTTAATACCACTAACCAACTTTGATTTGCACCTTTTACAGGACATACTCCCGTAACTCGTTTCTTGCCCAGCGGCCATCATGATGTGTGTCCCTTAATGACACAAAAAACATCATTTTAAAAACAGTGAGGCATCTGACAAATATTTTTAAAATACAATAATTCAACTATGAAGTAAATTATTGTTTTATATTTTTATTTTCACTGCCAGAGATAAGAGATAAACATTAAGCTGACATATGCAGGACTTTTGAATGCAACAGGTTTTCTTGCAATAAAATGTAATTAAAACATCTTTTCTATGTAGTTTATGTGTCTAGATTTCATGTTAGTGAAACAAATTTATAGTAAAAAGTTAAATTTTAGTGCATATAAATAAATAAGTATTTGTACATACTGTACAGTTTTTTTAATCCTGTATTTGTACATACAGGATTAAAAAAACTATGTCTTTGTGTGCTTTATTAAATGTTTACTATAGTATAGTATACAGTCATCTTTCTTACAACGTCGTTTTGTGGGGGCATGCTGCCTGCAGCTACAGAATTTCTATAGCACAGAAACGCATAATTAGAAACATATTCAACATCAGTCCTGGTGAGACATGTCGAAATACATTTATCTCAAATGATATTTTAACTTTTCCCAGTATATACATTTTGAAAGTATTATTGTACGCCAAAGAAAATATTCATAACTTGGTAAAGAACTCAAATTATCACAATTATTCCACCCGCAAATGTGACTTATTATGGATCCCTGTGCATAAATCTAAAAAAATTGAAAACCATGACCAGCGCCCAATTTAAGACATCTGTAAGAAAGATGTTGCTGACTAAATGCTATTATAGCATTCACGATTTTATGAATGATATTTTATAATTACATGTTATATTTTTCTTGTTATATTTGTCTGTTTTTATTTTCCGTATTGATTGTGTGACCTGACCTATACATGCATATGTCTAAATGGATTAATAATAATAATAATTATTATTATATGTTCACAACTTAAAAAAAACAATCTATGAAAGGAAACTATATAAAAGTTACCTATAACTCAAAAAGATTTTTGAGTTATAGGTCTTCAAAGTAGCCAAAAATAAAACTAATTTAATTAATAACTCCTTCATACTTAACTTCAGTTGAATACTTGTATATTTCTTGCCTCCTACTGTATTCTGAGATATCTGTAAAACCATATGGTACATTATGAAAATGGAATAATAAACTGAAATCAAATATACTCACATGACTTTACTTCAATTCTTTTTGTATATAATTTTCAGGATATAGGTTTGTTTTAATCATTTATTGAGTAAGATGACCAATTATGACTCACTTAAATTAAGTTCATGTTCTTTATGCGTTAATAGTCCCTCAGTTTCTTCATAACTTCGTCTGAAAACAAACCACACATCTAATTAAATAAATGCTTGTATATTTGACATTTATACCATTCTGATCAAATTCAAGAATAATGTATTCTGTTTCTGTAGCACTTAGTCCTAAGTCCTCCGCTTTTGTATTCCCTGTTCCTTGTAAAAAAAAATTTTTTAAAAAATGTGTTCCAAATTGAATGTATACAAATATATAGAATAGAAACAAAACGAATAAAAACAATAATATAAATATTTTCTTACTGTGGTGTGTGGTATCGTCATCAGACTCATTCTGAAGTCTTCAATTTGAACTCCAATTATTTGTTTGATAGCTTCATCAACATCAGTTTTTGCAGGGCCACCCCCAGTCATATTTTCTTGATTGGAAGAAAACTTTTGCTTGGCTTTCTTCCTTTTAATGTTTTTACACTTCGATAACTATTTATTTTACTCTTACTGTTGAATTCTTCCTGAATTTTTTGCCATGTTGCTACTTTTTGTTTCCACATAACACAACCACTTTTTTTGCATTCAACAATATTTTTATATTTATCGACGAGTCCTATTAACAATTGATCTTCCTCATAATGAAAGTTCCATGATCTTTTTGGCAGTGTTGCCAATGGTTAAAAACAAAATTATGCACGTACTCTCTCATAATTGTGCGATTTTATCCAACATTATGCGATTTACTATAAAAGTAACACATTTCAATTTATTTTTTATATACCTCTATTACCCCAAAGTTGATAAAAACATAAAATAAAATCTATAACAACATGTGTTAACATAGTGAATTAATTTTGTAAATTCATTTCGTGATGAAAAAACCAAATAGTACGTATTTGGCGCGGTTTTTAAAATAATAATGCTTTGAAATGAGAATTCTGAATAAATTAACATGAATAGGCATATTTCATTAAAAGACATTATGCACCTTGTACAATTTATATTTCTACAAATAATAATAACTATAAATATGTCAACATAATATACATAGGCAATAGGTATATATGTAATATATGGCAAGAACCCTTTCCTTCATGCCAAGGTAATTAAAAGATCAAAAAGGAATTTAGAATACCATTTAACGTCTGTCGACGCACCGGAATTAATTTTTAATATAGGACATATATAGAAAAAAATCTTGCCATATCTTACATTCCAATATTTTTTTTGAGGGTTAAAATTTTATACAACCGCCATTACCGTCGACTCCCGCCTTGATTGCTAAAATAGCTTTAATTGTTGATGTATTTAATAAATTTATTTTATCAGTTTTTATATTAAAATAATCGCTAAAAATCCGTTCAACGCTAGCGTTAGAGAATGGCAAAACAATAAGTAGTGACACCGCCTTTAAATTCGAAAAAAGAAAAATATTGGCTTCATTTTTCATATTAAATATTTAGGACCAATACTGCTCACAATCATTAGAATTTAATTACAGTTCTTCAAAATTTAACAAAGCATGTCTTCTCCACTCATTGTCTAATTCCTGAATATCAACATGCTCTTTTAAAATTGGGAATCTGTCAATTACATGTGTCAAAGACTTTGTCTCAAAACTTTGCTGTTTTGGGATCCAAAATTTCTATTATCTTATAAATCGGATCTTCAAATTTAAATCTGTCTTTAATATTTTTGACTAGTTCTATATAAAATGATAAGATAGATTTCAAAAATCTATTAAATTCATGCCTTTCTATATTTGGATTCCTTTTTAGTTCTTGAAAACTTTCTGTTGCTAAAACCCCTAGGTAAATATCATCTAACGATGTAAAATTTGTAGGATTGTCATGATTTAGTTTGAAAATATTTTTAGTGTGTTTTATTATTGACATTTTTATAAAATTGGAGCATAATATTTTTAATAAATTCTCTGTTTCTTTTATGTTTAGTTTTATCAGGTATAGAAATGTTTTTAGTTAAGAATGTATCAGTGCAAACAAAAGATCGGTTAGGTGGTGCATCTTGAAAATAATTAAAACTAGTACAGCCACTATGCTGTGACAGTATATCGTCTAAGTCATCATTAAATATATATGTAACACTCTCTGACAAAATGTTATGTGTAGGAGAGTTACTCTCAATATTCAAACTACTATTAAAGTTGATAGTATTTTGCTGATTATTTATATTTATAAATGTATCAACACATTTCATTGCTTTTTTATAGTACTTACTGGTGCTACTGTGAGACTGATTATCTCGATTTCCAATAACCAAGCCAGTACTGACAGACATTATTTTGTACGTAATATATATTAATATATAATAAACTATGACTGTTTATCTAATTATGTGTATACTTACTCTTGACAAAAGTACTTCACTCACAGCTCACAATTATTTTAAATCAAAAACACAACAACAAACTGCGCAGAATAATGACATAAATTCAAAAAGGAAGGAAAAGTTAGGTTATCAAAGGTTGAACGGAGAGCATCCGTTACCAACTGAACCTGTGTTCAACAAAGTCAAGTACAATCACAACCTAATGCCGGGTCCACATTAAGCCGACAAAACAGAAACACACAACAAAACAAAAACACAACTGTATACGAACATTTTAGCAACAAAACAATTTTGAGACCACGTCCACACTGCAAAGTGTTAATCTAGAAACAAAACGGGAACAGTATACTACACGTTTCAGTTTTGTTTTAGCAGTGCACACTGGAAAGATGTTTCGTTTTCGTAATGCTGAAGCAGAAAACTATGAAAATTTTGTAGTAATGGCTGGTTATTATATTTTGCTTAATTTAAATAAAAAAGAAGGCGTTTTTGGGTTAGACCCACATTGCGACAACGGGCAAGTCATGGGATCGAAATATTAATGAAAGATGTTCGTAAAGACGACATTGGTTTAGCTGGTGAAATGCGTTCCAGTTTTAGTAGCTTTCTACTAGGGTCAAACGAGGATTTTGAAAATTTAATACGGCTAGTGGAACCAGTCATATACAAGAAAAATACTAATTGGAGACAATCTATTTCTGTAACGCAACGTCTAGCCGTCATCTTAAGATTTCTAGCAACCGGGGATTCTTATCACAGTCTCATGTACCAGACTAGAATATCTAAACAGTTCCCAAATTGTACCCGAAACATGTGAAGCTATAATAGAAATGCTAAATGCTTATGTTAAGGTAAGTTTCCAATTTATTAATTATAAGTATACAAAGAGAGTTTAAATAGTACAAATGAATCAAATGAGAATATTATTCTAATTATTGTTTATACCCAATAAAAAATGAAAGGTACACAATTCTTAAGTAGTAAAAAACCTAATGTTGTTAATAGATTAATTATTATTATTGTCCCAATCACCAGATACTCCCATTGTCTTATCCATAAAGTTAAGTCATGGAAGACTTGACGATGATGGAATGTCGCTTGCAAGTGGCTGCTGATAAGTTCTATTTGGGCATGAAAGACTTGACGACGCACAGTGGCTCAAAACGCAACTGTGCCACTCAAATTACTGGACACTCCTTAGGGTTGGGCTGCTTGAGGTGATGTTTTTTTTAAATGTTCGTCATAAAATTCCCTATCGATCCCTCTTTCTCAATTTTCGCTTTGGGTCTTCATTTTCGCGGAATTTGACTCCAAAAATGGGTTTGCATGGAAAAACTAGATTTTTCGCACAAAAATTACCCTACGGAACACGAGATTGAGATTTTGCTGGACTTTTTTTATGGGGAAATAAATGTACGTCTTGGAAAGCCCTATAAGAGTGTCCACTTAGATTTCGGGGAGAAATTTTCACTATCACACATTTCCATCCGAACAGTTTTAGGACAAATTAATCAGTTCTCATTAACAAAGAACTATTGTATCCAAAATGGCCACTTTTGTCAAAAAATTGAATTCGGAAAATTTCTGTATGTGGACATTTTGGTGAATGTCCAAAAATGTGTCCAAAAATTCTGAAAAAATTTTTGCGGATTCCTTGAATGTGTACAAATAATTTTTGTGAGATGATATTTTTTCCAAAACTTTTCCAGTTTTCAGTAGAACGATTTCTGATATGTGAAAATTTTTGGATGATTGTGGTCATTTTAAGAGCAACGGAAAATTTCGCCGAAATCTAAGTGGACAGTCTTGTAGGGCTTTCTAAGACGAGCATTCCCCTATAAAAAAGTCCGGCAAAATCTCAATCTTGTGTTCCGTAGGATAATTTTTGTGCGAAAAATCTAGTTTTTCCATGCAAACCCATTTTTGGAGTCAAGTTCCGCGGAAATGAAGACCCAAAGCGAAAATTGAGAAAGAGGGATCGATAGGGAATTTTATGACGAACATTTAAAAAAAAATCACCTCAAACGGTCCAACACTAAGGGATGTACAGTAATTTGAGTGGCACAGTTGCGTTTTGAGCCACTGTGCGACGGTGGAATGTTGCCTGCAAGTGGCTGCTGATAAGTTCTATTAGGTAGGGATTGTATAATGAGTGGATCTGAGTATGCCTGGACGCTGGGTGGATTTGAATACGTAGTCGAAGTAGAAGATGGTGACGCCATCGGTAAGCGAATGTATGGTGAGAGTTCCTGATATACATTAGGCGTTCGAGCTGGGTGTGGTTCATTGTATCTGCCTAATTCGCCTTCATATAATAAATTAGATGTTGTAGGGTTATCTGTGCGTAGCGAGTTGGAAGGCTGCGCACTTTTCGTGCAACAATCTGTCCAAATATATCAAAATCGTCAGGCTGAGCTTGTCGACGTTCTTGTCGGTCCTTGTCTATTGACTTTATCATCGAAAACACTTCTTCACTTTGTTTGTCGATGGAGTTTTTTGGCATAGGCTTTTTATTTTTTTTTAATTGGTTTATTCGAAATTGATTCAGTTGAAACTGGAACTTCATTTATAGCCGCAGCAAGTTCTGTATTTTCATTAGTAGTAGGAATGACTTCTGTCCTTTCTTCTTCTTCACTGATGTATGAGTCATCAGAAACCTGAAACAAAAAAACCAAAGCTACCAATAACATTTATAAATAATATTATTAAATACAAAAAAAATATGAATAAAGAAACTCAAATTCGTTATTGCTTAATAAAAATAAAGAAATCTACTCTCCATCTAATTATTTTTATCTTGGATTTTCGAAATAATCTACGATTATTTTAGTGAAAACAGTTTATATAATCTATAATTCTGCTTCTCAAAAAATAATTATATATCTAGACTAGATATTTTTATTTCAGACACCTGCAAACGAAAACGAATGGAAACAGGTCAGCGACGAGTATAATAAAACTTGGAATTTTCCATTGTGTTTAGGAGCAATGGATGGAAAATATGTTATACTTGAAGCTCCTGCGCTAAGTGGAAGTGAATTTTACAATTATAAGGGTACATTCAGTATCGTTCTTTTTGCAGTTGTAGACACAAATTACATTTTTTATATGCCAACGTTGGTTGTCAAGGCCGTATTTCTGATGGGGGAGTATTTAAAAACACTTCGTTTTATAAATTGATGATAGACGGATGATTAAACCTGCTACTCAAATCCATTCTCCCTGGAAGAGAAAAGGAATCGCCTTACGTTTTTGTGGCAGACGATGCCTTTTCCCTTACTCCTTGCATTATGAAACCATACAGTGGTAATCAAGAAAAAGGATCTATGAAACGTATATTTAATTACCGGATTAGCCGTGCACGAAGAGTTGTAGAAAACGCTTTCGGTATTTTGGCTGCTAAATATCGCATATTTCGCAAACCTATATTGCTACAACCTGATAAGGCAGAAAAATTGGTTATGGCTAGCATTTATCTTCACAACTATTTAAGAAAAAGCTTATCATCTAGAAATACATACACACCGCCAGGAAGTTTTGATACTGAACATTTAGATAGTGGTACAGTTGAAAATGGTGAATGGAGAAGAGTTGGCCAAAATGTGCAGTCATTTCGAAATTTCGACCGTGTTCCTCGAAAACCATCGCTGGAAGCTACGGAGATTAGAAACGAATTTGCAGAATACTTCGTTTCTGAGCAAGGGCAAGTACCTTGCAAATGAACTATTGCTAAACAAATAAAACTATGCATTTTCTGTGTGCAAACATGTTCTTAACTAAATAATAAATAAGTTGTTTACTTACTTGTGTATCTACGGGCAACCCTCCGGCGTCTTGAGATTGCCGTGGTTTATTCTTGTCCTTCAGAAAGATCAGCAGTGTATATCCGAACCATTTTGGTGGAAATTGTTTTCCCGACCCAGACTTTTTACATTGCTTATAGTTTCTTCTTTCTCGTTGGAATTGAGAGTTAATATTTTTTATTTTTCTATCAATTTCATCGGCTGACGTGTTCAGGGATCTTCCCAGTTCCTTAAGGCGTCAGTCTTTTTATAACGATTTTTATATTCAGAATTGTTCGGGTGCCATAACAGCGGTGTTTCTCGATACATTTCGATTAATTTGCACGTATCTTCAACCGTCCACTTCGTTCTTTCCGCCATAATTCTCAATTTGGTACTGAATGAACATACACGAAACACGAACGATGTTTTTGTTTTGTTTGCACGTCCACACTGAAACGACGTAGTTATCAATATAGCGAACAAAACAAAAACCTTTTGATATTTACCGACAAGCGACGGGACTCCAAATTGTTACGGATTTTGCAGATAAAACAGAAATGAGACACGAAAGTCTCCGAAATGTTTTCGTTTTGTTGTAAAATTTTTGAAAAACATGAAGTTTTTGTTTTGTCGGCTTAATATGGACCCGGCATAATGTAATATATACATAAAGGTTACAATTTTGATTTTTTTTCGAAACTACAGTAGACCGCGCAAAACTAATTTTAGGTTGGTGATCAGTAGGTACCTTCGAAAGTAGGAGGGATTGGAATTTGGATTGGTTTCCACCATAGACTTGTAAGCAGATAAATCTATGGTTTCCAAAAATGAATACGTAAATTAATTACCCTCTGTTTTGGTACATTTGCGTTTACTTATTTGTTTCTTTTTACTTTTTGTCAATTTTTTTAGTAAATAAATATTCCAAGTTTAAATGATTTGTAATCAAAATGCATATTCTATTAATCGTGAGAGTTGATTTAATGAATAACAATAGAAGATATCTATATATTCGATATTAAATATTATGTTGGTAATGTTTAAAATTTTTTATATTTCTTTATTGTCTATAGCAGATATAAATAAAACGACTTATGGACGTACTGTATTGGACGCCCATAAATCTTACATTCATTGTACCTACCAAATAAGTCCATGCACGTTCGGATATTAAAAGGATCTAAAACGAATATCTTCTGGACGTTTTGTGCTATATGGGATGATGTTAGGCGGGGCTGTTGCAGCTCTTCTAAAGTTTTCCCAATATTGAACGGACCAGGTTGAGGTTCTTGTGGTTCTATACCAGACTGTTGTGTAAAGGGGATAGTGGTTGATCAATCACCTCCGATGGTTGAAATACGTCTTCCCCTAAAGCTAACCGATTCAATGACCATAATCGAGGAATACTAAACCCAAATATAATATTCTTTGGACTAAAAACTAACAAAAACGCTTTTCCACAAAGTGCAACAATATCCGCGATAGTTGTTGCTCTCCCAGGGCGTAATCGCATACAATCACTCATAGCTACTACAAATACTGCCACATCAAGTGCTTGTAGGCGATGTGTACAATGGGGAGGGAAGAACAACAGGCTGATACCAGCATTCCTGGTAAATTTGATGGCCTCAAGACTGGAATGATTATCCATTAAAATTCATAACCGACGAGCAAGCTGCATTTCGAAGCTTTCATAAAATAATCAGCTAACAGTTTTTCTTCATCATTTCATTTTACTTTGGTACCACATAAGGTTCATTCATCTTAAGATAGGCCAGAATCTTCTGATATATATGGAAGAGCTGTGTCATAATCTTCTTAGCCATTTGAACTCTTTTTATGCAGCATTGACCTCTTAACTGGCCTGACTATTTTTCTGCAGTTTTTCTAAAACTACCTCCTTTTATTACTTCTGCAACTGCCAATGCAATTGTTTCTCCATCGATCAGAGTTCGATCTGTCTTATGAATATAATTTCTAACCATCTATGAAAAATAAATCATAAGTTATCGTTTTTTTGCTACTTATGCTTAAATATAACCTGAGGTTCTGGGGTTAGTGTGAACAGTGTCCACATTTGCTCCGATGGAATGTCTACTTTAGCCACAGGTGTATATTTTTAACCTAAATCCTAATATTAAGAAAATGCTATTGGGTTCAAGTTGAAAAGCATTGGGAAAAGCACTATCATGTTAGTAAATCTACCTCAAGTAGAGGAAGAAGGAGGAGGGGACAGAAAATGCAAAAACATGATAATAGCCCTCAGTGGTAGTCAGATTTTTTACATATATCTGCCACGAAATATCTGTGTGTACCCGTAATTAAATCATTGAACATAAAAAACTTCACAATTCAAGAAGGGGATGGTCAATGTCCGCAATTCTCAGCAACACAAAGGTCAATACCACTACCAGAGGAGAGTCAAAGAGAGAGCCCGGTGTCGTCGCCATTGAACAATAGCGAAAACCAAAAGGTTAACAAAACTTGTAGAGTTGGACGATTGTCAAATTATTTACATGTCAAAATTTACAAATAATCCTGTGATATTATCACGGTCCAAAGGTTACAAACTACCTTTTAAAAACATGTATATCAGAATAAAAGTTGGCAATTAGAACCATTAAAGAATGTAAGCACTCAAAGGGCAGTTTATCTAAAAAATATTTATAATTTCTAAGCTTAATGACAAAAAGCAATTAATTTTCAATTTAAAAGAGTTGAGTACATTTTTAATAACTCAATATTTTAAAATGGAAAACAGGAATACTGTTGCAAATTTTCTCTCATGAGGTACATATTTCGATTTAAAGGACGCTTATTTCCTTACTCGAATACACAGGTATCATAGAAAGTAACTTCGGTACAGATTTGATAACAAAATTTACAGGTATACCTGTATTCCATTTGGTTTATGCCACTGGTGTTCACAAAACCGCTTAAACCTGTACTCCATTTTTTTTAAGAATTAAGTACATAGGCTAGATTTAGATTTTGAAATTCCTCAACAAGAAGAAAATCCTAGACCTTGTGGAATATAATAATAATGAGGAACCTGTTCACGTAAGAAATGCACGTGATATATTTGTAAACCATTATTTTAGATTTAAAAAAGTAGACAACTTATTTTGCATAATTTAGACATTTCAATAAATCTCTATATAATCTTAAAGTAAAATGTTTTGTGAAAAGTCACTAAAAAGGAATTGAATTATTGCATATACACCTACCGTTTACAGTGTATTCTACTACTTGCAGTAATAATTCCAGGATTTCAATTTTTTACTGATAAAAAAACATAATTTTGATTATTTTTATTATAATTTACAAATTTTATATCACAAACTAATTTTTCTTAACAAACCATCGTATCTTGTAGTTCCGACAGTGTTTCTTTATTTAGTTCGACCAATTCATTGAACATATTATTACAAGGACGCTTCTGTGGTGACCCTTGATAATTTTTATTATTTCTCTTTAACTCTTCTGATGTGTTGGGTTGCACATATGAGTGATCGTTCTCCACAGTTATCTGGTCTTTGCGAAATATGCGAGTTGTAGGGGCAGCATCTTGAATTATCTGAAAAATTAGACATATTTTATAAGTTAATTTAAAAAATAAAATCGTTTGAATGCCATTCCTTATACTTTCTAATCCTAGTTCTTGTACTTCGTCCCCTTCAAGTGCCTTCAGTTGTGTCATTTTCTCTTCAGTTGAAGTAATCTTTCAGGGCATCGTGTAGTCTGTACACCCGCTCTCTGCATTTCTGCTCTTAATTTTGCAGCTTTTGTTTTTGACTTCCAATCGATTACACCCTATAAAAAATGATACAAGTTCAACAGCAGGTAGGTAGGGAGAGTCACCATGAATGAGAAAATTTTCGAAATAAGCTTGCAATTCCCAAATTATTTACAGATTTTATTAAACAATTTGTTGAAAGTAAGATAGTAGTATAAGGAATTGTTCAATTCTGTTATAATTATTACGTCCAAAATTTCTTCAATATCAGGAAAAAGAAATTTTGTATTTGCCTCCTTAAAAACTTTTGATATTTTTAATATTTATCATTCTGTATACCCAAAATCTTGCCAGCATAACTTATGCAGCTTTTGAACGTTTTACTTCTGTTCTGTGGTATCGAAACGAACTAAGACAAAATCGTCAGTCTGGTAACTATCGAGTTCTTTGTTGGTGCCAGATGATATTCGTTCTTCCATTATCTGACCCATCTGATCATAATCAGATTTTGTACTAAAATATTGTCAGATATTTCCAAATCACTGTCTATTTCAGAAATTTCAATATCTGTTTCGCTTTTGCTGCTACTTTCAATAACCTTTCCTTTGATAGATTGTTTCCGGTCTTTAGCCTTCATTTTATTGAAATAAACTTACACTTCCTCTATCTTATTATTCTACGGTGTCTCTGTAAGAATTCTGGTATGCGCCCTTTTTCTGCCACGATATTCATCTTTTCGTGCTGAAGCTTTGGGAAATGACCTAATCTGCTCTGGCGTTATACACAACTTTGGCTCTGAGGCAAGCTTGAGAACCACGTTACTAAGAATACAAATATTATTATTTGAGGAAGAGCATGAGGGTAGAGGCTGATTGTCTTCTTTAGACCTGTCTGTCACATATGAAGAAGAAAATCGTCTTCAGAAAAGTTGTCAGAGTTACCCTATTCAGCTGCGTTGCATATAGTAATACATTATCCTGGGTTTATCAGCCACTTGTTGTGTTCAGCTTTAAATCGTGTCTTAAAGAGATCATAGACGGATACATCCAGGGGCTGTAGGTGATGACTGGTATGGGGCGGAAACGTTAACATTATATACCTTTTTCTCTGGCGAACTTAATACTCTGTATAGACACTTGGGTGTTGGGATTATCAAATAAAAGTAATACTTGATTTTCTTGGGAGGACTTTGTATAATGGGTAAAATGTTGTAGTGACTTATAAAAATTATCCTCAGTTATCCATCCACTTTTCTTACTTAATCCAAGACTGCCAAAGGGTGCACTATTTAACATGAAATCTTTAAAATGCACTCGCGGAAATATAAATACAGGCAGCACAGTATTGCTTATAGCATTTATAAAAGCTAGCATTGTTACGAAAGCGCCCCGTTCACCTAATGTTATTTCTACGACTTGTTTTGTTCCACATTTAGCGATAACTTTTGGTGGATCGGTTACGGTGGATAGCCCAGTTTCATCACAATTATAGATGGATTCTGGTATCAGTTTGTACATTTTGTAAACTTCCCTTACATTTTTATAAAACGCTTGAACATTATGTTTATTGAAAGCCGTAGCTCGTGATAAGCTACATGCTTCGAGAAAGATCTCTGTTTCGTTACATAAAATTGTGCATCCTTTTTCTTCCAGCTTTACCATGGTCTCTCTATATGTTTGGTAGGTCAATATTCAGGTCTGATGCGAACTGATAGGCCAGTTTTCGAAGTTCTATAGTTAAGCCGTAGCACATCTGAGAAGCAGTTTTAATCTCTTAATGCCTCTTCTTGTTTGTTGGAAAATATTTTTTTATTTCCTATACTAGGTTCATGTTTGAATTTATCTGCAGATTGTTTGGCACGGCTTACAGCTCTATGTAACGCAGATTTGGATATACAGGTACATTTAGCGACTTGTCTTATAGAAACACCATTTCTTATTATTTCTTCAACTGCTGCTTCCATTTGTTCATGATTAAATTACTTGATTAGTTTAACAACACTGTTAATGAATCGTCTGATTAATTTCCAAAATTACCGAGCGTACTTAGCAACTTCCCAATAGGTGCTTTTGGTGTATAATCGTATTAACAATGGTATACAATAACATTACAGTAAGATTTGACTAAGATGGTGTTTTAATGAAATATTATTAATTAATTTAAAATATTTAGACTAATATATTTATAACTTTTATAAAAAAAAATATATTTAAATAATTAGGTCCATCACCATGGTTCTTCGTCAGAAGAATTTATTTCAACTAAAGGCTCCTGACCTGAAATCTTCTCATCTGAAGGCTCCTCAGCAGAAGATTCTTCATGATATTGATCCAAACCAGACGGAGTAACTCGGTGGTTCGTTGGAGAAAAGGTTTCGTTCTTTTTCTTGGAACAGGTCTGTCTCAGGCCGGTTATTATATCAGAAGTTAACATATTAGGTACATGCTATTCTTGAAAACTTCGTGGCGAATTTGCGGTACAATAAAAAATGTATATTTCTCGCCTCAGCAGCTTCCTCTGAGAACAAGCCAATTGGAAGAAGAGCATGTTCGATTACAGTAGCTCCCTGAATCAAGATTTTATGTTATGTGGGTGTCATAGGATTTCACCCATACAATTGTATATACAATTCCGTAGTTTTGAAGGCAAATTCATGAAATTTCTTTGAATTTATTTTATGTCCACTTGTTACTGCTTCAAGAATAACTTTTAATTTATATATTAAGTTCATGTCGATGTCTGTAATTTCAGCTGCTAATTGTGGATTCTCAAAGAATCTTGAACTAGTGTTCCCATCATTGGAACTACCAAATCGGAGCTACCCATTTTATTTCGAAAACCTTTTTGTATTTTTGATTTTCTCTCTTTTACAATAAGTTTCTCCTCATTCGATCACAATTGCTATTTAATTTAATTGGCAATTTGTACGCTAGATGCAATATGCTTTCGAATATGCGGATCCTAGCATGCAGTGTGGGTAATCCGAAGGAGATTGTTTTAGGATTAACTTCTTGCTGAATGTTTAAATTGTTGAACTGTTTCAAAGTTTGGCCACAAATGTAACATCTCATGGTAGAATTAGTTTGTGTGGCGGCATTGCAAACGTTTCCATCCACCATTGTTAACATTCATGTTTTACTATCCAGCATTACCTTTGTGTTTCGTAGATAAGTAACTGCCTTTTCCATATACTCGATTTCTTCATTTGTGATACCTGCAGATTGTTTCACAAATCTTATTCGTATTAGCCTGCAGGGAAGAAGGGGTGTGGTTCTCCCACATTAGCTTATTATTTACTGCACAAATCAATTGAAGTGGAACAATTAAACTTTGGAATATGTTGGCATCCGAGTCATCTGTGATTTCAAATTTTTGTTTGTATTGTGCCTGCTGGAATCCATCACATCCCCACTTGCTTAAACTTAATTAAACAGAAAGTGCTTGACATTATTAATGAACATTTACAAAAACATAAGGCTCTCAAGATAAACTTTGAGGTGTTTGGACTTTATATTATCGCTGAAAAGGAGATGTCTGAAATAAAATCATTTAACACCAAAAATAAAATTGTGACAGAAGTAACAGAACTGCAAACAATGTTTGAAGAGTTTATAGAAGAAATGACATCCCAAGCATCCCAGTTTCAGGAGAGGCTTTCCGGGTGGGCATTAAAGGAAATAACGTTTCTTGATGTGAACATAAACAAATATACACTGTTTTCGGCATCTTCCTATATTAAACTACCTACATATATTGCAAAGAAAAAAGGAGGTGTATTGAATATTAAAACAATGATAATGCTTGTTTTGCATGGTCCATTAATGCAGCAATATTTCCTCCACAAGGTGATCCTATAAAAACAAGTTCATACCCACATTACGACACTTTATTAAATTTTAATGGTATGGAGTTTCCTATGAAGCTGAAGGACATGTATTTAGAATTGAATCCGAATTTAGAGATGGTAAAATTCATACTGAGGTAGTTGGACCTTTACATTTTACTTCAAACCGACAAGCGACACATATCAATTTATTACTTTTATCTAATACAACTGCAGAAATAAATCATTATTGTCTAATAACCAACTTGTCAAAACTGGTATCAAAACAGAAATCAAGACGAAATGGTTCTATACATATCTGTGATGGGTGTCTTCAATCATTTAGAACAATGCAGCAACTGAAAGCACATGAAGAAAATGATTGTAATCATGTTTGCACAAAGATACCAACAACTGATTTAAAAGTAAATAAGTATGGTGAATCTATTCCTGAAAATATCCTAAAATTCGAAAATTTTGAGAAACGGCTACCAATACCATTCGTTATCTATGCCGATTTTGAGAGTTTGTTAAAACCCGTCGATCATAATGAGCCTTGCGATGACAAACCATTCACAGTTCAAATAAGTGAACATGTGCCATACTCTTTTGCTTTCTATGTGAAGTGTAATTTTGATGACCAGTACTCAAGGTTTGAAACGTACCGAGGGTCCAATGCTGCAGAAGCATTTATTGAAAAAATGGATAAAGTAGTTATGGATTTATATAAAAATCACTTAAGACATGTCAAAGAAACGCTTCCTCTTACCGATGAAGAGAAAATAACTTATGATACAGCAACATACTGTCATATTTGCAATAAACCATTTATACCCTGGGATATAAAAGCACGGGATCATTCCCATTTAACCGGAAGATTCAATTTTACAACGCATACTGTTTGTAACTTGAACTACAAAGTTCCAAAATTCATACCAGTTTTCTTCCACAACCTCAACTATGATTCCTCGCTTTTCATTAAGAAATTGGCTACCAAGAATGAAAACATTTCTGTTATTGCTGAAAACAAAGAAAAGTACATTTCATTTTCCAAGTCTATCCTTGTGGAGAAATCTGGGGATTCAAAGAAGCCAGATAGATACTTGAGATTGAAATTTGTGGATTCTTTTCGATTTCTGTCCAAGTGCCTAGGTAAATTAAGCCAAACTTTGGAATCCCATCAGTGTGCTGAGACCCGAAGATATTTTCCAGACGAAGAGAAGTTCAAATTAATCCGGCGGAAAGGGGTTTTTCCTTACAGTTATGTGACCTCCTTTGAAAAGTTGGAAGAAACTACATTACCTCTGAAAGAAAAATTTTATAATGATTTGACTAATGAGGCTCTTTCTGATGAAGATTATAATAGAGCCAAAGATGTATGGACAATTTTCAATTGTAAAACTTTAGGAGAATATGCAGATCTTTATCTAAAATCAGATGTCCTGCTACTAGCTGTATGTATTCGAGAATTTTAGAAAAGTATGTTTGGAGCAATACAAATTGGATCCGACTCATTACTTGACAGAACCTTCATTGAGCTGGGATGCAATGCTGTTTTATACTGGAGTTAGGTTAGAGCTCCTTACTGATATAAATACTTTACATTTCTTTCGGATATCAATTCGTGGAGGTGTATCTCAATGTAGTAGGAGGAAATCTGAGGCAAATAATACATTTTTGCCTAACTATGACCCTACAAAACCAACATCATATGTCATGTATCTGGATGCTACCAACGTGTACGGAGCAGCAATGAAAAACTATCTACCTACTGGTGATTTCAGATGGATGGAAAGCATTGAAATTGAAAACTTTGATTGTTCCACCATTGACGACCTTTCAGCTAAAGGCTATGTTTTAGAAGTAGGCTTGGAATATCCATCAAACCTCCATGACAAACACAACGATCTACCTTTTTGTCCAGAACAAATGATTCCACCAAAATCCAAAATTTCAAAATTAATTCTTAACTTATATGATAAACATAATTATGTCATACACTACAAAACTCTGAAACAGTGTTTAAAATATGGACTCAAATTGAGAAAAATACATAGGATCTTAGAATTTTCTCAATCAGCGTGGTTAGCTCCTTACATAGATTTAAACACTAAACTTAGAAATTCTGGTAAGGGAGAATTTGAAAAGGACCTCTTCAAATTAATGGTAAATTCAATTTTTGGAAAAACGATGGAAAATGTTGATAAGAGACAAAATATTAAGATATGCTCATGCTGGGAGAACAAGACTAAGCGATTGGGTGCAAGGACCTTAATAGCTCTACCACATTTCAAAACATGCTCTATATTTGATGAAAATCTGATAGCAGTACAGCTGGAGAAAGTTAAAACAGTATATGATAAACCACTTTATGTAGGCTTCTCAATTTTGGATATCTCAAAATCTATCATTTATGATTTTCTATATGGCTATGTCAAACCTAAATATGGAAAGGATGTTAAAGTTTTGTGCACCGATACAGATTCCCTAATTTTGGAACTTTTCACGGACAACCCATATAATGACATCAAAAACAACATTCAAACACCTCTAACTATACTGTAGACAATATCCATAATATACCCAAGACGGAGTCAGTAGTTGGTATATTTAAAGATGAATATGCTGGAAGGCCTATAGAGAGCTTTTATGGTACAGGTGCCAAAGCATATTGTGTTAAAGCCGACGATGTAACGAAGAAGGCAAAGGGTATATCAAAAAGTGTTATCAAAAAAGAAATAAATTTTTCGAATTATGTAGAAATCATCGAGGAGGGTGGTAAAATATCCCGCAAAATGTATATATTTAAATCTACATTACACACTATTTACACTGAACTGAAGAACAAAGTTGCCCTGTCTTCAGATGATGACAAGAGATATGTTGAACCTAATGGGATAACGACCAGATCTTGGGGGCATTACCTTCTTAATGATGACGCCAATACAAATTTAAAACTTCTCATACAAGAAGCTGAAAAGTTATTAGAAGTTCAAGATGATGAAGTGGAATGGGATTTTGATTTAAATTTATTAAATTTGTAAATTTGATGCAATAAAAAAATATAATAAAAGTTATATTTGTTTTAATTGTTTCATCGGTTAGGTAGGCCGAGTGGTCTAAGGTGTTGAAATTAAGATCTATGCTTTAACAGATTCGTGAATTCAAATCTCGTACCCTAACATTGTTTTTTTTTAATTCTGAACTATTTATAGTTTTGTTAAAATAAAAAAGCAAAAAATAATATTTCAAAAGTTTTATTGATTTATTTTACATATTTTATATATAATTAATATTGTTGAAGACTCTATTTACACATGTGACATTTAGATTGTGGTGGTGCAGATCCATCGACGTGTGTATACCATTCTGGACGGCTGTAGTGTATGAAACATGGTAGCTGTACTTGTAGGCTGAAATTTTCTTTATACTCTTTCCGAAGCTTTGGCCATGAATGCATAAGTTCAATGGGATGAGCCCTTTCAATTAGATAGTTTAGTGGAAAAGGTGTGAGCTCCTCTTCAGTAAAGTCATACAACGACTTACCGTTTTGATGTTTTTTTTATCAATTCTCTACTAATACATTGCACACACCACAATTCTTCAGACATATTACTTGAAAATACGTAACAATGAGCAACAACGAAGAACAAATCGCTATATACCATATGAGAAAGGTATTTGCTCCGTATTCTCTTCCACACTCACTATTTATGGTATGACTAAAGTTATTAAAAGTGGGGGGTTTACTGTAAAACTCCAGCCAATCAGAGTCTTGCATTACGTCATTACATCTTTTTATTCTCAACTTGTAGCTAGTACTGTTTGTAGGTATGGATGATTTGAACATTTCTTGATAATTATTTGTATCAGGTTTCATTCTTTTCCAATTATAGGGCCAACTTTCATTTCCTGCTCCATTTTGATCGAAACAAACATCTCTTTGGAGTTATAAGGTCGCTGTATAATTAGCGAACTTTTTAAAATTGTTTGCAGAACTATTAATTGTGAAGCGTTCATTATTTCTTCTAAAGACAAACTGATTGTTTTTTGGTAGTGATATATAATTTATATGAAATAATAAAACGACTTTATGATAATAAAGTTTATTAAATATTATATTAATACAGATTCATTGCTGACTCATTTCTACATCGCTTTCCTCTTGGCCATCAGATTCTTGTTCCCATTCGCGTTCAGGAATTTTATTGGCTAAATAGCTCTGCAGTAAATGTTTAATATCATGAAGCATCCCCGTCATGCCCAAGTTAATAAAACCATTAACAACATCATCTATGGTACATTGCTCGTTTAAATAATCTTCACACAATACTAACGCCTTTCCATATTTCTCAACTAATTCTTCACAGTATTCTGCTGGAAAACAGTTTCCCATACCATAAATGGCTTCATGATCAGCATCAAACGATTTGAGACGGTCTGACGTAGATTTCGAATACCACTATCCAAATCTTTTACTTCGATCTCTTTTACATAAGCTGCTCACATTATTCTAGCTTTGTTTGGTTACACACTATAACTCAATATTATTTCACACAACACAGCTTGTTTTCAACTGTTTCAAATTTTTTTCTAACGTTATTTTATGGAGTAATCTCCACCACTTTAAATAGGTAGAGGGGAATTTTATTTTTTAGAAATGATATACTTATTACTAACATATACCTTCAAAATTAAGAAAAGATAACGCTAATTATGAAATAAAGTTTTTGCTGATATAGAACAAATGCAGGTGTTTAGAAATGATGCAATACCGAACGTAATACAGTCGTTAACCTGTGACCTTCACATAGGTATCAAGTTACATTACAGTTACATTTTTTTTGCCTTAAATAGAGTGAGTTTACAAAGACACACACATTGTGGTGTATAGTGATAAATAGTCAATTATAAGTGGTTTATAACAAGCAATTTATTTGCAGTCATTGATAAAAGCATAAAAACTTTGGTGAATTTGTGTGCAGTTGTACTAAGAACACCCTGGAAGCCATATTTTGTTTGTAATTTGCAATTAGTTGTAAATTAAACGGTGATTAAGTGCCAAAGTTGCTCGTTTTTTGACGCATTAGGTTTTTGTTTTTGTTTGCTGACCATAAGAAATAAGATATTTATCCTGATATTAAAATAAGGCTAAACACACACTACAATATTTACAGGAAAAAATATACCGATGTATTTTATGAACAATGGATGAAGACAGCTGCTGTTGTGGAATATGTGAGATTGAGATAAGTCAAAATGAAAATTACATATCTTGTCAAGGAAATTGCAAAAGAAAGTTTCATTTTAAATGTGCAGAAATAAACAACAAAGATTATCAGTCACTACAAAAATGTAAGGGAGTTAAATGGTTCTGTAAGAATTGCCTGTTATACTTAGAGTTGGTAATAAATATTCAAAAACAAATGGATGAAATAAAAAATCAGGTTATGAAAGAGTTGTCATCTTTTAAAGAAATTTTAAACAAAAATTGCGGAATTTTAAAAGATGAAAATAAAACAGGAAAACATAGTTATGCTGAAGCAACAACTTCAGATGAGGTAGTTATTATAAAACCTAAAATGAAACAAGAATCAAAAAAAACTGTAGAAGCTCTGCAGAAAAATATTAAGCCGGCTGTGTTGGAAGTAGGTATTACAGCTGTGAAAAATATCAAAGAAGGAGGGGTTGTTATCAAATGTAAGAATAAGGAGGAGCAGGAAAAAATTAAAAAGGCTGCTGAAAAGAAATTAACTAAGAATTATGAAATAAAAGCGCCAGAACTAAAAAATCCCTGCATCAAAATAATAGATATACAAGATAAACTAGAAGCTGATGAATTAATAAACTGTATATTAAAACAAAACGTTTATTTGCAAGATATGAAGAATATTTTTCTTAAATTGCGAATTATTAAAAAAATGAGAAGAAATTATATGGCTATAGTGGAATGTGACCCATTAGCCTATAAAAAAATAATATCAGAAGGTCACTTATGTATAAATTGGTCCAGATGCAGAGTGTTTGAATATATTGGTGTGTTCAGATGCTTTAAATGTGCGGGATTTGATCACCATGCAGAAAATTGCAACAGTGAACCTAGATGTCTGCATTGTGCTAGTAAGGATCATCAAACCGAGGCATGTGAAAATGATAGTGTGAAGTGTGTAAATTGTATAGATTCCAACATGAAATTTAATATAGGGTTAGATGTTAATCATAAGGTTTATGACAAAAGTTGTCCGGTGTATTTAAAAAAAGTACAAATTCAGAGACAAAAAATTAAATGTATAAATGAAGAATAGCAACGAACGGATAAAAGAAGTACAATTTTAAATATACTACATCATAATGTACAGTGCATTCGAAATAAACTTGATGATTTAGAAATACTCTTGAATCAATACAATATTGATGTTGCATGCCTGACTGAACATTGGTGTACACTTGAAGAATTAAATTGTGTCAAGATTAAAGATTATAATATTATAACGTATTTTTGTAGAACCAGATATAAAAATGGAGGCACATTAATTATTGCAAAAAAAGACATTAAATTCTACATAAGTGAAATATCTAATATAGCGGAACTGTCAATTGAAAAAAAATTTGAACATTGTGCTGCATATATAAAAGTTGGTGGTATGATTATAAATTTAGTAACTGTATATAGATCTCCAAGTTCAAATAAAAGTGATATTTCTGATTTTATAACGTGCTTAGACAGCGTTCTTAATAAATTATGTAGAGATACAAAAGTAAAAACAATACTATGTGGTGATTTTAATATTGATCTTCTTACTGAATCTTCTGCGAGAGACAATCTTTATGATTTGTTACAGGCATACAATATAGACATGTATATTAATGAGCCAACTAGATTTGGGAGTGTTTCTAGAACTTGTCTTGATAATATTTGCTCAAATATGGATAATCTTACGTGTAAAGTTATATTTACAGGTATATCGGATCATACTACTCAGTTATGTAAGTTTAGTATAGAGGATCAATATTCAAAAAATCCGGAATTTAAATTAAAGAGATATTATACCGACAGTAATTTCAGGGAATTTTTCTTTTATTTAAGTAGGGAGCGATGGTTAGATTTGTATAGTGCTGAAACTGTTGATGACTCTTTTTTAATTTTCATAAATAGTTTGACATATTATATCGATCTGTGTTTTCCATTACAACAAGTGAAAGTAAACAATAACAAAAAGAGATGGGTTACAAGAGGCATAAGAATATCGTCTGGGAGATTGAAAATTTTACATAGACGTATGAGTTATTCAAATAATCCGGAGGATGTTGATTTTTATAAAAAATATAAAAAAATTTACAGACGAGTTTTGAAAGCAGCCAAAAAAATGCACAATGATGATATTTATGTAAATGCAGTAAATAAATCTAAGGCTGCATGGTCTATCATTAATGAAAATTTAAATAATACTAAAAATAAAAAAAATCCCATACAAGAAATACAAATTAGGAATTATAGGGAAAGCGACCCATTTCAAATTGCACAACATTTTAATTTTGAATTTATTGATAAACCAAAACAACTAAACAAGAATATCACTAAGCCGAATAAGGAATATAAATGTACATCAAATGTTAATATAAAGAATACTATATTTGTAGATCCAGTGACAGAAACAGAAATCTATAATATTATTTTCTCTCTTAAAAGGTCTTTTTCTAGTGGGTTAGATAATATAACTTCGGATTTAATTAAAAAATCGGCTTTGTTTATAATTGAACCGCTTACGTATATAATAAACTTTTCAATCTCACTAGGGATTTTTCCGGATATACTGAAATTAGCTAAAGTAATTCCGCTTCATAAAAAAGGAGACGTTTTATTATCGGAAAATTACCGGCCAGTTGCTCTTCTATCTACATTTTCAAAAATTTTGGAAAAAGCTGCGCAAAAAAGAATATTGAATTTTGCATATATGAACAATGTTTTTTCAAAATCACAACATGGTTTTCTTAAAAATAAATCAACAGAGACGGCACTAATGAATTTTCTTAATACATTATATGACAACTTGATTCGAGATAGGAAATGTTTGGGTATCTTCATGGATTTAAGCAAAGCGTTTGATTTAATAGATCATTCCTTGCTAATTGAAAAAATTAAAAAATATGGTTTAAGGGGAAAGATGTGTGATTGGATAGTTTCATATCTTTCAAATAGGAGACAATTAGTAGAGGTAAACGGCATGAAATCAGAAGAACTATTAATAGATATAGGAGTGCCTCAGAGATCCGTTCTTGGGCCTCTTTTAATTGTATTATATATAAATGATTTGGCTAAACATATAAATGAAGATACCTTGACAATTTTTGCTGATGACACATCTCTCATTATGTCGGAAAAATCGGTAGCGGAACTAATAAAATCATCTCAAAATATGTGCAATAGTTGTTCAGATTGGTATAATGAAAACAAATTATTCTTAAATATTTCCAAGACTGTTTTCATTAATTTTACTCCACGCGTTTCATCATTTGATCAGAGTTATCTAATAAAAGTAAAAAATATGTCTATTGCACAAGTTAAACATACAAAATTTTTAGGGGTACATATTGATACTGGGCTAACTTGGACTGAGCATGTGACCGTGTTGGCAAAAAAATTGTCGTCAATCCGTTTTGTTTTGTATAGGTTAAGAAATGTTTCAAATATGTCAACTGTAATGTCTTATTACCATGCAAATTTTGTGTCTAGAATTAAGTATGGCATAATGTTCTGGGGGGCTTCTCATAATTTTGAAAGAATATTTAAGATACAAAAGAGAGCCGTTAGGACCATTGTCGGTGCAACAAAATATGCATCCTGTCGAAATATTTTTAAAATGTTGCAAGTTTTGCCGCTGCCGTGTATTTATATATTAGAAATATTATGTTATGTTAAATCTAACATAGACACGTTCCAACTAAATAACTTTAATCACAATTATAATACTCGAGAAGGCCAACTTTTGTGTATACCAATACATAATAAAACAAAATATGAGGAGTGTCCTAGATATATGGGAATAAAATTATATAATAAGCTTCCTGCTAGATTTAAAATAGAATCAGATCTAAGAAGATTCAAAAAATCTGTGTCAGATTTTCTTTTACGGAAGAGTTATTATAGTGTGAGTGAATTTGTAAATGATCAATGTTTTTAACTTTTTTAATGTGAAATGTATTTGTGTGATTTATAACATAAATCACACAGCAGAGCACAAGTTTCTAAAATTATGTGTTCTACTTTGTGACTAGTCCTATACCACCATCAGAGTGGTCTTTTTCTGTACTTTGTACTTACTGGACAATAAAATTATTATTATTATTATTATTATTATTATTATTATTATTATTATTATTATTATTATTATTATTGTAGTTTTAGCTGATATGACGATTTCAAAGAAAATAATTTATCAAATAATAATCTTTGGTAGTGTGGATTTTTTAAATGAAATAAAGTTTTTGCTGACATAAAACAAATGCAAGTGTTTAGAAATGATGCAATACCGGATGTAATACAGTCGTTAACCTGTGACCTTCACATAGGTATCAAGTTACATTGCAGTTTTAGCCGATATGACGATTTCAAAGAAAATAATTTATCAAATAATAATCTTTGGTAGTGTGGATTTTTTAAATGAAATAAAGTTTTTGCTGATATAAAACAAATGCAGGTGTTTAGAAATGATGCAATACCGGATGTAATACAGTCGTTAACCTGTGACCTTCACATAAGTATCAAGTTACATTGCAGTTTTAGCTGATATGACGATTTCAAAGAAAATAATTTATCAAATAATAATCTTTACTACAGTGGAATTTTTATAGGAAATAAAGTGTCGAGTTTCGTCTAGATAGCATCCGATGTCGTTGATCATGTTTAAAAATAGATACCACGTGATGTCTGGACAGTATCCGGTGTCATCTTCAAGGTCACCGTCTGTTACAAGTTATTAACCTTAGTCTATAAATAAAAACAGCTGATGCTAGCATCCGATATCATGTTTCAGTTCATTGACCTACATTCGGTATCATATTTCGTCATATTTCATCATATTTCAGTTCATTGACCTTGCTCCTCCTCCGGCTCCTTATCCCTTTCATCTCTCCAATCCTAACTACTCTCATCGCACAAATTGGCAATTTAAAGAAACATAAAAGGGAACGTCGGATGTCATACGCCTGTAGTACTAGAATGCTTCTAGATTATTAATAACTTTTCGCGATATTATAAATAATCAAAATGTTGGTTTAAAAGATTTGCTTCATCCCAAAAAATTTTGATGCTGTAATAAGTTCAGTCAGAAGTATTGTAGGATATGATCCTTTAAAAAAAACCTTTAAAACTCCTAGTCGTGCCATGCATATGGGAACATTATTAAAATTGGCATGTGATGAAGAAAAGAAAAAATAAATATACCGATTTTGACAATATACTAACAAGTACAGAAAAATTGTTAACAAAGAAATATAAGCGAGTGGCTACGAGTGGAAAAGGATCTACGGCAGTAGTAATTTTGATACCTGAAGAAATTCAAACCTTTATAAAGATATTACATGAAAATAGATATAAATATATATCGCCCGAAAATGACTACATATTTGCTACGCCAGGAAGTAAAGTGATATGGGGAAAGGGTGATGTAGCTATTAGAAATCTTACAAAAAAAATTGATTTAGAAAACCCTGAAGGCATTTCCAGTAATAAGTTACCAAAACAAATAGCGACAGTCATGCAAATTAATTTAAGCAAAAACGAAAGCAAACAGTTTTCGGACTTTATGGGGCATACTCAGAAAACCCATGAAGAATTCTATGAGTAAGTATTCTTTAACGCAAAGCGCAGCTGTTTTTATTTATTAATAATATTATTTCTATTTCTTAGACTCCCAATTGATATATATCAAACCGCAAAGGTATCAAAAATGATGAAGTAGATTATAAAGGGAAATCGTTGTCTGAGATACAGTTTGATCTTGATACAAAATTACCAATTGAAAATGATGGCGATGATGGTATGTTATTACTAAAAAAAAGTTCTAAGCCCGTTTAAAGTATTTGTAAACAATGTTACCCATTTAAAAGCGGTAAACATTCATCTTTTTCATTTATACTTCAAACGACATAAAATTTGCATATATTCACGTTACGTTCGTGCCTTTAAGCAAAATAATAATTTTTTAATTTTTTGTGAAATTTCGTTAAACTTGCCATATTTGTGTCGTCCTCAACTTATAAAAATTCATGTTGCTTAATTTAAACAATTAACTAGAAATTTAGACACTGAACTTATTCCTGTTTTAATGACAATGAAACGAAAACCGAAGTCACCAGGAAGGTACTAAACTTGTAGTCACTTGTCATCATTGAATGTAAATACAGTTTATTAACCAGATATACTCGCGTCAAGAATTCAGACGTCTTACGTCACGGCTGACGTTACACATTTGTTTTTATTGTCAACGTAATTTTCGATATTTGGTCGCGTTAAAAACAAATATTTTTTGCAATTTAGTGCAATATATAATGCAAGCTTTTAGTGTAGTATATAGTTTTATTGTTGGAATCTTCTTCTGAAGAAGAATCTTGTGATGCCACTTTCTTTGATTTTGATCTCGTTGATTGACGTTTATTGAGACTACTACAGGACGGTTTATGAGTTTTGCATAACGAATCCATTAAAACTTGACGTTTTACGGTTTTAACCTTTTTTGAAAACATATTATTTATGGAAGTCTCCAATTCATTCTTATAGGGAGATGAAGTAATAATTGCTGCTCTTCCTGTTTGAGGACCTTGTTTTTTCTTAAAACTTGGTACAGGTGAAAGTTTTTCAAGGCCAATAAATTCGTTTTCAGTCAAGTTATTAGCTATATTTGTTACAGGTACAGTTTGGCGTTTATCAGCAAGGTACTGAACTTCTTCCTGTTCAGCTGCAAGAAAATCGCTTTCTGTAAATACATGACGATTTGGAGGAAATAATCATGTTTTTCTAAAACCATTTACAGCAATTGATCCAGTTTGAACCTTCTGATAGGCATTAGCAAACAGTTCAGCGATATCAAAATGAGTTACTGCCCTTTGGTTGGAACGCAGGAATAATCTTACCTCTTCACTATAATGTGATTTCAGGGGACCAATGAATGTTTTGTCCAGCGGCTGCATGCAATGGGTAGAATGAGGGGGCAAGCACAATATTTCAACAAAATTTTGCCGTGCCAGCAATATTGCTTCTAAATTGCGGCAATGTGTATGATGCCCATCTAATATCAGCAGTACAGGGTCGTTTTTTGTTGGCTTCACCTTATCTATAAAATGTTGCAACCACTGTGTAAAAATAGGGGTTTGAATCCATCCACTCGGATGGCACACAACTTTTGAACCAGGAGGGGCTCCTTTTTGTAGCAAAACATTCATATACTTTCTAGGAAAAATAAGAAATGGTGGAACAAAAGTTCCTCCTGCGCTCATGCATAATATTGCAGTGACTAAAAAACCTCTTTCGGCAGAGGTTAAAACACCAACCTGCTTGGCGCCTCTAAGTGCCAGAACAGATTGAACTTTAGACTGAACGATGGACAGCCCCGTTTCATCGACATTGAAAAACATCAGCAGCTCTTTTGTATCCCATGTCATGATTACGCACTGCTTCAATAGCACGTTGCATATTCTGTTTATTCCATAGTTTGCGATTTTGTAAATTCCGGTTCTTTTCACTAGGCATTTTCTGTAAAAAATAATTATTTTTAAATATTTTCATAAATTGAATAAATGGTACCCAATATGGAATATTCTAAAATAGGAACAGTTTACTATTCCATATTACCTAGCCATCTTTAACTTTACATACCAAATGCAAACGTTTACAATGAACTAACCTCAAATTGCAATACACAAATTAAAAGCTTGTCACAATTCTATTTTAAATTGAGAAATTTAAGAGTTACTTTTAAGCCTGTAAATTTAACTCTTAAATACTTACCTTACAAATGTTCGACTTCGTGAGGAAAACTATTTATTACACAAAAATACTAAGTGTTATATCAGGGACCAACAAATTACTGTTAATATGGGGCCGTGACTGAAGCTGTGTGAGTATGTTGCCATTGCGGTGTTGCTACTAATAGATTGTTCAATAATACTGTATGCCATATTAGGATCGTATTCCATATATGGTACCTTTCCTCTACAGTTGCACCCCTGAGCAGTCGGGTCTTAAATTTCGAAAATAAAAATATCTCTGCAATACTTTACCGTAGAAAAACCAAATTTGGTTGATAAACCATTGATCAAATTTAAAAATAATATTATCTACCGCAGAATTTAATTTTAATTTTTTTTACTCTTAAATTTAAAAAAAAATTTGGCTGTCAAAAAGCTCTTAACTGAAACCAGATTTTTACAATGTTTATTAAAAAATAATGAATAAACAGTCAGGGGCTTTCAGTCAGTGGTCTTTGTTTTTCAATTTCGACAGTAATAAATCTATTTTATTTCCACAACTGCCCACACATACCCTGTATATCTTGCAAGACTTAAGAACTTCTATTGTATTAATCATTTTTCGGCTAGTGCCGCTACAATACAGTACTAATGTCAAAATTTACAAACTGAGGCATTATTTCATTTCTAAAAATTTTTTTTTTGATAATTAGGAAAATAACTTTTTGTATTTATGTGACGTATGACATGATTGCCCTGGCCTATCAGCCGACTGAAAAATTTTCTGAATTAGTTAAGGTTTAGACAGATTAATCTTAACTAATCGCGGTCTAAATGGTAGATATCTAAAAAAGATTCCACTTACTAACTCTTAACAACTGGTTGAAAATTACGTAGTACTTGTAAGAACAATTTTTTTTGCTGTTTGCCTTGCGTATTACTTAATCGAATCGAGTTATCATTAACATATTGTGTCATCAAATTATTCGTTGATTATCTAAAAAGAGTGTGTAATTAAAATTAGAATCAAGAAATTCTGTTATTATTTATGTATAATGACAATTGCGACATTGTGGCTGAGAAAAAACATGGTAAGCAGGAAGGTATGTTGAATGTCATTGATAAAGGAAGTGTCCCACTCGACACTTACCATATAAACCATTTAGGCCCAATACCGTCAACTAAGAAATCCTATTGTTATATATTAGTGGTAGTAGATGCGTTTTCTAAATTTGTTTGGATTTATGCAACACGTTCAACCGATACTGCAGGCGTCTTAGATCGATTACAGAAACAATCAGCTGTTTTTGGAAATCCAAGAAGGATTATAATCAGATCAGATATATCTGATAGAGGAACTGCATTCACTTCTAATGCATTTGTAGAGTATTGTAAAGAGGAAAGTATTCAGCATATTAAGATTACGACAGGAGTTCTAAGAAGTAATGGTCAGGTAGAAAGGGTAAACAGGACAATTATACCTCTGTTGACAAAACTGTCGGCTTCTAAACCTGAAGAGTGGTATAAACATTTATCCACAGTGCAAAAATATTTGAATGCCACCCCCCCCCCTCATCGTACCACTGGACAAACGCCGTTTAAACTATTGTTCGGAACAAACGCACGATTAAAAGATGATCAAGAAATACGTGAAATTATCGAAGAAGAATGGATAAAGAACAACGAGATGAGATACGGCGTGACGCAAAAGAAAAAATTAGGAAAGTTCAGGAAGAGAATATACGCAGTTACAATAAAAAGAGAAAAGAAGCCACTAATTATAAAGAAGATGATTTGGTTGCAATTAAACGTACGGAACTAAGTCCAGGACTAAAGGTACATTCGAAATACGTTGGGCCTTATCGGATAGTTCGAGTGTTACGTAACGACCGATATGTAGTCAGTAAAGTCGGAGAGCACGATGGCCCGCGACAAACCACGACATTAGCTGACTAGTTAAAACCATGGGCTAAGGATGATTAAGATGTCAATTTAAATGCATATGATTTGAATGACAGTGACTCTGAAGCCGACTCAGGAGATAACCAATGACATCTAGGGTCAGATGTCAACCAGGATGGCCGAGTGTAGTATCGGAAATATTTAGAAGTAGGTTTTAGAATTTGTGTCATTAGAATATTTTAGGATAAGAGTATTAGAGTAATTAAGCTGTAAAATTTATAAGTGTGTTTACGTAAATATTGTATATTAATTTTACGGCATCTGTTATACTGCACTTTATGATTTCTTAAGAAATGTTCAGGGGTCAGGTTCAGACCTCCTAGGTAGAATAAAAAGGACGAGTTAGTTCTCAACTGGCGGGTGAAGTAGACATACGTCGAAAGATTTCTATTAGATGTACAATTTTTAGTTTAATTTTGTATCTTTGAATAAAGTTTTAATATTTAGTGAATTACAATAACATCTTTATATATCCCACTACATAACTAACCGGGGAATGTTCGTGACGTCATTTAATTATTTACATTGGGCAATACTAAAAAAATAATTTATCAATAATAAGTGCATAACTAGTGCATAATGTACAATTTGAAGTGAATAGACAGTATCATTTTTAAATTCAGCTTTTAAAGGAAATATGAAAAAGTGAATTAATCGATGCCTTTTTCGAACCCCGTCCAGCTGAGTCGATATAATATAACTCGTTTCTAATGTTTATAAACATCTAAAATATTCTGTCAAGTCGACAATGTGTCGCCTTGTTCCGTGTAATTCCATCAAGGTCTCCCAAATCGCTAACATACAATGGATTTAAATGAAATAATATTGGTTTTTATGCTTTGCAGAGCTTTATATTGGTTTTTTAAGATAGAACTCTGAATTTCAGAGAAGTTGAATTTCAGTACCTGAAATTTAATTGTAATTTAGTTAATGAGGTATTTTCCAATTATTTTTCTTTGCTTGATTTTTAAAGAAAACGTTTAAATAAATATATTTTGAACATTTTTATTAAAAACAAAACCCGCATTTTTGTTTAAAATTTTTTTGAAATTTGAATAAATAATTTGGTGCGTAAACGTGTGACGTAATAAATCTGCGGTGACGTAATAAATCTGCGGTGACGTAATAAATCTGAACCATTTGTGACCATGTGACCATTCAAACGTTTACTGACGGTGACGTTTGATATTTGACATTGAAGGTTATGTTCACATGATCTGCATGTTATTATAAACAGTTTTGTTGATTTGTGAATATTACAATGTTTCAGAAAAGCTGTTTCATAAAAAGCTGTAAAAATACCAGTTTAAATTCTCCTAATTAGATTTTTATAACTGTGCCTAAAAATGTAAATATTAGAACTCTGTGGTATCAAACAATAAACAACTCTGATCCTATTCCATCAGAAGCTGCTATATTTTGTTGTGAATACCATTTCAATGTAAGTACAAAATTAGTATATTTATGTATTGTATTAACTTGTATTTCGTGTACTAATTTAGTTGGAAAGTGATGCTGAAAATTGGCAGTATTATAAAACAATTGGTCAAAGAATTCGATTGAAACCCGGAACTGTAACTCATAGAAACCTAGCAGATACATACTCTACTAGACCACAGTTAAGTCCTTTGACTAGGAAAAGGAAAGGTGATATATTAGAGACATTATTTGTTCGAAGAAGACTGTATGATGATCCACAACCAAGTACAAGCCATGAAGGTAACACTGACACAGTATCATCATCTTCAGGAGAATTTGTACACCGCCATTGCGTGCACAAAACTATGCCAAGTTCCTTAAGGCTTACGGTGAGCGCTCTATAAGACGATATAAAGTTTTCGCTCAATAACTCCTCAAGGGATAAAGATAAAAATATGCGGTTTTTAATAGGCTACAAATATTATTTTACATCGACGCTGTGTTTTGAAATTTTGAAAAACTGTAAAATTATTTTTTTTTTAAATGAATTTTGCTCTTTTCCGAAATTTCAAAACACAGCGTCGATGTAAATTAATATTTGTAGTCTATTAAAAAAAACCGCATATTTTTATCTTTATCCCTTGAGGAGCTACTGAGCGAAAACTAAAAAAATATTTCTTAGCAATAAAATGCTGCCCCCTTGCGGTGGCATTGATAAAAGAGACGATCACATTAGATTCTAAATGTCCAACACTGAGAGAAGTGATTCAGGCTAACGGTAAATGCTCTATCATACGGAATATAGTTTTCGCCACGTTTTCGCTCAATAACTGCTCAACGGAAAATGATAAAAATAAGCGTTTTTTTAATAGACTACAAATATTATTTTACATCAATGCTGTTTTTTAAAATGTTGAGTAATGTAATTTTTTTTTCATTTAAAATTTTTCACTCGATGTAAAATAATATTTGTAGTATATAAAAAATAGAATAACATATTTTACTATATATATATATATATATATATATATATATATATATATATATATATTATGTAATTTTGTGAAGAATAGCTTTGGATAACAAATTTTTAGCAGAAAAATAGACATAATTTATTTATTAGGAGTAATTTTTATTTTATAATAATTGAATACTGTAACCAATATAATTATTATAGTGGATCAATTTTCAGAATTTTAAAAATTATTTTACTCATAAATAATTAACGGTAATTAAGATTAATAACGGTTCTTAATCTACTTTAGACTGTTCTAACCTGAATGGGTATCATTCTATAACATTTGTGGCGCCTTTAACATTAAATATCTTCATAGTTTATTATTTAATTGCAATATTGTTGAGATTAATTGATGAATTTTCATTTTATGTTCAAGATGATTTAATTTTGACATTAACACCTCCAAATTGTTTTGTGTTGTCGTAAAATTATTAATAGTTTATTGGAAGAAGTGTTGTTAAAGAAACACTTACTTGTTGTTTATAAATCTGACATTTTCAAACCAACCACTTTTCTTGTTTTAAGCTGGTGTGCATTTATTTCAAAATAATATTATATATATATTAACAAGCCTTTAATCCACGAGAAACAATTGAGACTCGACTCGAGGCGCAGCCAAGAATGTGATTCAACGTTTTATCCACGACCACGGCCACAAACGAGATACTGGAGACACACCAAGTCGAAAAATTTTTTAAAAAGCACCGGATATTTACAAGTTAAGGTACAAAATACACGATTTTAATATTTCAATTCATACATTCAGCATTTTATTTTAAACTTTTTACAAAGGCAGTTACTCATTCCGGATACAAAAACAAATATTTCAAGAAGTCGTCATGATCATGGAAGAAGCTTTTTCAGTCAATGCTCTAGAAATGTGTCGAAAATACATCAATCTGCGACCTAAAAAAGCTGCAATACTGGAAAATGTAATACACTTGATGTAGGTATCAATACAATTTCGAAAACGCAGTGGTTGCATTTCTTGACATTACTGGCCAATACTTGGGGGGGGGGGAGTGATATTATCATTGTGAACATGGTATTATTAATTCTAATCCACTAGTGTGCTAAAAAGCTTTTAAGAGACGTATTAAACCTTCTTAATGTAGTGGTCGTTGGAAATATTTCTGTTTTTGGGCTGATTTACTTTCATGTATTGTATTTTCATTTTGTAGTGGTTTAGAAACACAGAGCACATTCAGAGGAGCAACTGAATGAAAAAAAAATCGCAATTTGTTCCTTTCAGCCCTTGCGTTGTTAGGCCATTAACGACTTGTGTTTTAAATGAGCTGATAAATTGGGAGACGGTTGGATTCTCGTTGGAACCATATCCAGATCGAATATTGCCAAACAGATTTTCAAGAGCATCTTGATTGAGCGACTTTGGACGCAAATATTCAAATCCTACAGTCTTCAGATATTCCCAGATTAATGGAAAACTCTTGAATGCTGTTAACCGTCCGTTTTGGGATGGCGGTTTTCAATGATATAGGTTTGTTTCATCCTCCGGCTTCCTAAGAAACCTCCAGTCATCGACTCTGTCAAAAGCTTCATCCCAAAATTGTATGTGTCCTGACTTATCTGTAACTGTGCATCGGTATGGCTTCCCATCTGGACCAGCCTTTGTACTTCCATTAAAGCTGTCAAATAATTCGTCAACCTCATTTACAAACGTTGCAGTCGCTAAGTCTCGGCTTGGTAACACTCCTGTAAATTAAAACAATGTTTAATATTACTTGCACTTACCATATATTTTTACTTCTACATCGACACAATTGAAGCATATTATCACTATCACATCATAACATACTTGATTAAGTTTTTTTTAGAAATAATACATTTTTAAATGATACAAAACGTTAAGGTATTAAGGATTCAGAGTGCCCCATATTATACACTGAAATTAATAAGATAATATAATAGAATAAAATGTAAAGTCCAAATGTGAAAGTAATGATTTTTCCGGTGATGTTGTTTTGTTAAACTCACCTTGCTTAATTAAATTGTACAAATATACTGAAACTGATCGACTCATTGTTTGAGCTGCAACTTTAACTTTCATTGATATTTGTCAAACAGGATTCAAATAAGAATCTTTAATTTTATGTAAACTTCTAAATATGAGATAATTTTGTTTGTCTTCTTCATACGCTTTAGTAATATCTGCCCACCTAGCCTGCAATTTTTCTCTAACTCCATCAAAAGTTATTGTCTGGATTAGAACATTATATTTTTTAAATAGATTTCTAAAACATTTTAGGAGATGGGGAATGTCGAAAAGAGTGAAAATGTTTTTCCCATTGTGGACAATATAGGGTGTAGATATATCAGATCCCATATCTCCCAAAGCTTTCACATTTGCAGAACCCATGTCACAAATCGTTGCAACCCCAGGCATTCTGGCCTTCTCCAAAGCATCTAGTACTTCTTGTAGAATGGATTGTAAACGCTCTGAATAGATTCCATTAGTAGTAAAATAATATGCCAAGGGTCGTTTCCAGGTCTTTGCAATACCTTGAGCAAGAAAAACAAGTTCATATCTTGCTAGTTTGTCTGTTCTGATACCATTACCATAATCTTCTAACCCTTCAATGAAGTCATTGTGTGGCACATACGGCAAGTGCTCTCTAAGAGACATTTCATCAAATGCCAAAGTACACATTCGTTCTTTTTCATCGTATTTACCAAGACATTGTCCCAAATGTTCAAAAATATGTTTATTTATCCCTACATCGAAGGGGACTTTTTGTAATAACAACGTCAATGTGCGTTTTGATAAAAAAATATATATTCTATATATGCATAGATTCGAGATGTTATAATTTGATTTGCCAATTTTCTCCTGTGACATTGGGGTAGACGAATCAGAAAAAAGTTGCATCTCACAGAAATCAGTTTGCATCTACAAATAATAATGTTCACATTATAGCAATTTGTCAAAAATGTACACAACACAGATCAATGATAGGTGGTGTCGTAGTCAATGGTGTTGGTATAGCATATGGAAAAAGTTTGAGCAATGGTATTTGGGGCACAAAATCCTTCTCTGAAAAATGAATGTTGCAGATTCGCTTATGCCCTGATAATATACCTTGATTATCCATTCCTAACGAATTCTGCCACTGTCTCGACCTAAAAATTAAGATTTACTGTTGCAAATATGTCATAAAACTAACACTATTCTCTCTCTTTTATTTCTATTTATCACGTGCAGGTATGCACATGCTATGAAATTGTTAATAATTGTCGCAGTAAATTGTTTAGTATAGTGTTTTTAACAGTTCAAAGGCAGAACATAATTACCACTGAAAAAGATATTTTGTGACACATTTTTTATCTAATGCTAATTAGTTAAAAAACAGATAGATACTTATTTACATTTCTAGGAAAACAAAATAGTTTTTTCACATCTTTGTTGTCCTCTCGGCGACCACAAATAAGGCAATACAACGTAATGGTGGTGAAGAAAATAAATAAAATCATATTCTGTTGTTTTTAAACACATACTACACAAGTCTAAGATGTAAATCACCAACCAATATAAAATAAAAATCCACGTAATTGAAAAACAGGCCAAAAAGCAAATTAAATTGAATTTGATTGTACTACACAAGGTTCAAACACAGTTTAAAATTTAGCGAATCACCATCAACTCCAACATATTTCATATAAAAATAGGAAACAATATTATTCTTGATGTTATAGTGACCGATGGTCGAAATTTGCTTCAAATACGTTTAATGTAAAATAACTGCAGATGTTAGCGCCATCAGTACAGAATTTCTTTAACTACTATTCGGTTGAAAAGAGTAATCTGCGAAACGAGAAATCAGTAGCGCCTCTATAGTTATTTTACATAAAATTAAAGACGTATTTATCTGTGCTTACATGGGTTAAATAAAGATGACCAATTATGTGTATTTCTTAGGCTCTGAATGTGCTGTGTGTTTAGAAATTTATTTATTACAAACTAATGATTATTTGAATATAAGTAGGATATTAATATCACTGATTTTATAAGCTTTGCTCTCAGATAAGTCAAAGTAGGGTTTCACTTTTGCTGAGAAATTTTAGGCCGACCAGAGTTATGAGCTCGTTCGAATCCAGGGGACATTGCTATCGACATCCTCAGATCTAACAAATTAAGTAGGTATTTACTAAAATTATTTTTTATATTTAGTACTTTTGCTACCCTATGAAAATAGTATGTTACAAATTACCCCTTTTTTGGCACAGGTCTTGAGATCTGGTGATCTGATGGCTTACAAACGTCAAAAGTTGTGGAGTTGTGGGTAATATCAGCAATTAGACAGAGGGACTCTCTTATTCTTATAAATCTAATGTTAAGATTATTGACAAACTGATAAACATTTATATTTAGCATAAAAGGTAGAAAATGAAAATGGATATAACAAAATTCGTCAATCATTTAAAATTCAGAAATTGTGTTACTGATTCTCATCTAAAATCAGTTTGGTATATATCTGACGCATATTTACGTACATCTCAATTAGCATTTTACTCAACTGAATTCTGTGATTATCTAAAATACCTTATGACTTAACATATTCATTCATATTGCCAATAGAACTTTAATAATTAATGGTTTCTTAGAGATTAAAGGTGTAGTTGTGTGCTGAATTTTGTCTCATCAATCATCATCAGATCGTGCTACACATTTTCCCTTATTTTTAAATTTTGAAAATGCCGGCATACTTGTGCTCCTTAAATGTGCCCGACAAACTTGGCAATCTATTTTCTGCTTTTTTTAGCAATATATCCGGCTATATAATTTACAGTGTTTTCAGCAAATGAATTTAATGACCACTAAGTCCTAATATAGTCATGGGCGAAGTCCATCTGCCGTTCACTCAAATTGTATGAATTTTCTAATGGATCAATAAATTTGTTTTTTGAAGTAGACACATGTAAGATATTTATACCGTCAAATAAACAATTGCCGGTTTCTAACTCTTTCAACTCATGTCTAATTAGTAGACGTGTGTAAGCACTTTTAAACTGCGTAACATTTGGATTGTTGTTAAATTCCCCTCGACTTCTGATGGCACTAAAAAAAGTTTCCAAATAGTCTTGGCATTTGTACGTTAACATATAATCAAAATTGTGTTTTTCAGCATATCAAATAATCGAAACAGATTTTGTATATATATAACTATTATTTATGATCTAAAAATAAATTATTAATATATAATTCTGACTGCAATGCAAAACTTTTTAACATATCATAATCACTGTCCAATAGTGGAATATTATACCCCTTCTTAGAAAATTTATTTTTACAATTTAATAAATCAGCCATATTATTATAATGAAAACAAAAATCAGATGTTGCTTTATATCAAGAAAATTTCTGTTTCACTTCAATATCGTTTGTCATTAAAAATTTTAAAGATTTATTGACACTCGCACAATGTCTGCATCTCTGTATTCATTTTGTTGTCAGAAAAATTTATATGTTTTGATGTTAATTTGTTAGCAAGATTTATACCTTGATTGTTGATATTCATTTAAGTCTACAATATATTGTCAATTTATTATTCCACCATCTCTAGTTCTAATAATTTTTTTATCGCCTAATGTATTTCTTATTAATTTGATCATGTGACAAAGATCCAGAAAAATATAGCAGTTTTCACCAATAGATAGGTTTGTAAAATATGGCTTAAATTTAGGACCATATCTTAAATTGGCCCCTAAATTACTGAACATATTAATGTTGCAACCGGCACCATCACAGGTTATAGAAAATACTTTCACATTTATTTCATTCAATAATTCAAAAGTTTTTCTTCCTAAATTTGCTTTTTCTTCTTCAGTCAATGAAATAATTAAAAAATATGCTATCGGAATTTTCCAGTTGTCATTCAGTGCTACGCACATGAATACCAATGCATGTTTTGCCAAAGGAATAGTGTCTCTTTGCTGTTCGCAACTAAAACTTCCGCCTAAATCTACCCCCCCCCCCCCTCCCCATACATTTTGTTTTATTATACATTACTAATTCTCAAATATACATCTCATCTATTACTAACTTAACAAATAAATTTTGTTTTTCTCTTGCTCGAATACTCATGGCAGAAATGCGTCTTTGGTAAAACCTGCCTCTCCATCTCAGTAGCGGCGTTAGGGTGGGGCGCGGTTGGGCCATCGCCCAGGGCGCCGGAAGCGCCGGGGTAGCCCATCGCTCATGTTCGAGGTCTTACTCGTAAATTCCCTAAATTACTACTCTAACCTAACAGCTAAAAGATTTCAACTTCATAGTTTCATTGGTTGTTTGGTATGACATACTTCTTCAAATAAATATCGCAAGTAAATCTCTACAATCAACAGACATGGACAGGAAAAAATGTTGCAATTTCTTGGAAAACTATAAATACACAGGCTTTAAAAGCGCTATTTTAACTGCGAAGGGATTGACCGAAGAACTAGAAATTAAACCTGTGTTTAGAGCTGCAACAACAATTCGACGTGTTACACGCGATGATCCTATAACTTCTCCAGAAAAAAAATTGAAGTTGAATTTTTCAACTGTCTTTTGGGCACTACATTAATTTCAGTCAATGAAAGGTTCGAACAGATAAATGAGTACTCGGAATCTTGGTCTTTTTTGTACAATATTAAACAGATTCCGGAAAAAGCCGACCTTGTCAAACTCTGTGGTGATCTCCAATTAAAATTAACTGTAGACTCTAAATCAGACAAAAACGGCCAAAATTCATTTTTTTCTAAATATCATGTTTAATTCTCGGAAAGTGTTCGTTTTGTACCCCTGATCAAAAGTCTTAATGGGGTCGAAGCTCGAAATGCCCATCTAGCTCTACGGCTACTTTTATTGGCCAAAAACGGCCAAAATTAATTTCTTTTAAATATCATGTTTATTGATGGGAAATTGTTCGTTTTGTACCCTTGATTAAAAGTCTCAATGAGGTCGAAGCTCAAAATGCCCACCTCTAGGCTCTACTGCTATTTTTAGTTGCCAAAAACGGCCAAAATTCTTTTTTTATGTAGGAATATGTCCATGTCTTTTGATTCATCAAGAATTGTTGAATATGTAAAATTTCCCACACTTTTAATAATTTCTTGTTGAAGTGCAGGTGCTATTACATTTCGTATCAAACAACCACATTTTGTTCTATGTAGCCTTGTTTTTGAGCAAATATTTTCGGTTTCATTATCCATATTGTCCAATAAGTGTCCCAGGTGATCAATAATTCTTATGGAAGAATGACATAAGATGTACATAGCAATTCTTAAATCTTTAATTTTTTGTTTGTGTAATATGTTTAATGACTGAACTGCAAATTCGGATTTAAATAATAATTATTATTAATATGTAAATCAAAATTTATTTTTTTTTAACTTACAGTATTCATTTAAAGTTTCTCTTTTAGGAATGATTCGATTGTCTGTCTTCTTAATATGTTTTCTTGTTAGTGCGTGTTTCTTTAGGGCTGCATAGTGTGCCTTTAATGAAGTATGGCAATACACACAATAAGCCTGAAACCAGAAACTGCAAATAATTGCAAAAATTATTTGATAAGAACTTTTTTATAACATAGTTAAGAACATAAATTAATTAAACGGAAACAAACTGAAATGAATATTAACCACTCATTTCAATGCAAACAAGTAATCCCTTGATGAAATATCACAAAATAATAAAATATATATCTACAGTAAATAAATTCCAATGACCAAATACGAAGAGTCTGATGACAGCAATTGTTGGTCTTCTAGTGATAATCAACCTTTAATATCGTTCGTTAATAAGGACGTAAACAAGGAGACTTGCAATATCAGCGCTCACGATACCAATAATAACTTAAATGACTGTCTTGTAATAACTACTTTAGAGTCCGTAATTCATAGTGAATATTTCAGTGTTGCCTCCTCTACCTCAAATTGTTTAGAATTTGGAAATAAACAACAAAATGTGTTGATTTGGGACCGGAACCTCAACCAGTTGGATGGTGATGTTAATGCCATCTACAGCGAGAGTGACCTAGTGGCAATTCCTGTTTCAGAGGCACACACCAATCTGGATAATCAACAAAATCATGGATGAGTAAACACCACAGGACGTGAATGAAGAACCTCATACCAAAAAGGCAGAGAAGAAAAGAAAATTAAGATCAGCAGAGGAGAAAGAGCAGAGAGATAGGGAAAAACATCCAATGCTTGAACCTTGTCCGGGCAAATGTAAAAATAAGAGATGTTCAGAGTTAAATGATAACGACAGAAAGCAAATTTGGAATGAATTTTGGAGTTTTCCGTATGCAGTTAGGCGTCAGTGGTTGTGCCGTAATATTCGTATTTATCAAGTAAAGAGAAGAACTCTTGAACCAAAAAATATGGAAGCTCAAGAGATATCCCAAGTTGAAAATGAGCACCATTTTTTGAAAAATGAAACACGAGATTATCTTTTGCCGAAACCAAGCATGGAAAATAAACAGCTTAGAGTTTGTAAAATAATGCTTCTTAATACCTTAGGCTACACTAATGACTCCATGTTAACAGAGCTGTCTCAGGCAAGCAAAAAAACTGCTCTAGGGGACGTTGTTGGAGAAAACCGGGGAAGATCAATTCCGTCAAACAAAATTGACCGTCATGTGATTGTGAGTCATATTGAAAGCTCTGCCGGTACCTGTCTCGAGAGTTGACTATCCAAATTATGCATGAAGATTTGTTGTCAAAATTTCCTGATTTCTGCAAAATGGAAACATATCAAAAAACTTTAAAATCGATGAACATATCACTTAAAATGCCCAAAGGGGACAGGTGCTCCGAGTGCTTGTTTTATGAATCAGAGATAGATAACGCAAATGAATCGAAAATGAATCAAGCGATTGATCTTGACCTGATAACAAAAAAAGAAATGCATGAACTTAAAGCGAGTCAAGCCAAAACCCTATATAATGTCGATAAGAGCAGGAACCAGGCGCTCAATGAAAGGATATTCTCGATGGATCTTCAAAAGGTAATGTTATTACCAGTTATGCCACATATTAAAGAGAGTTTCTTCATAAGCCGATTAGTTGTGTATAATGAAACATTTGTTACTCTCAGTAGTAACTCCAATTATAAAAGTATTACTGTTATCGGGCATGAAGCTCTCCAGGGTCGTAATGCCGATTTAATTGTAGACACGATTGTTACTGCGATGAATTTGAATGATAATGCTTCTATAGTTACTTTCTGGGCTGATAATTGCACCAGCCAAAATAAGAACTGGATTCTATATTCGTCGTTGGTTCATATAGTTAATCAGCAAACAGGACCCCAAGAAGTAGTTATCCGATACTTAACTAAAGGACATACTCATATGTCAGCAGACTCCGTTCACGGAAATATAGATGAACTGGTAAGGATTATTAAAAAATCTAGGAAAAATTTGACAGTAGAAAAGTTCCGTGATTGGAAAAGTAAAAAACGAATCGTTCATAGCAACAAAAAAACCAAGTATAACGTAGAAGAATCCCTTGTATTTCAACCACCACCACTATTGCTGCAAAATATTGTCGAAGCAAAGTTTGTTAGGGGTAAATGTGTTCTTCTTTATAAAAATACTTTTGAAGATAATTATACAGAGTATGACTTCTTACAGAAGAAATTTGTGCCAACATCTGAGCTTCCAGCACTAAAACCGACATATCGAGGTATAAATGCACAAAAGAAAGCAAAAATATTGAGTGATCTAGTGCCCAAAATAAAAAATATAAATCAGTGTGCTTTCTGGTTCAACCTTCCAGAAAGTGATCAATCCGCAGACCTCCTTCGTTCTATAACCTAAATTTAAGGATTATCTAAAGTTATTTTATTAGTTTATCATCATTCTTCTGTTCCTGCTTCTTTTTAAAAACTACATTTGTTATTTTATACTAGGTATATCACAACTACTATGTAAAAGAGTTCAAACACATTCTTTTATATCTTTTCATCTCAATAAAAATCTGTTTTGATTTTTTTATAGATATACTTTATAAATATCCAAACTAGAAGTCTATTTCGGAAGTAAAAACAGAAACAAATCTAGTCATTTTAACAAAGAATTTGGAAGCAAAACACAGTATGTGCATTTCCTTGACAAAACTTGTATATATTTGAAAAACTGCCTAAGTGGCCAATATTCCATTACCTTGAAAAGCTTCTTTATTTATTTATTGTCAATCTTAGACAATCTCTCAAACGAGTTCCTCCATAATATGATTGTCATAACAAAAATACTTTAGACGTCAATTACTCAAAATAACCTGTGATGCATATACTGTGTTTATCCTTGGGACAGCCGAGACCAACAGAGAATAGAATAGAATAGAATAGAATAGAGTTTATTAAGTGTAAATTATACAACGAATACATGACTAAAAATACAGTTAATGATTAAAATACACATCACAATAAAACAAAAGTTTATTTGAACACTTAAACGGTGAGAGTTCATCTTGACAGACGATTTTCAACTTCACCGGGGCGGCAGAAAGTTGTTCCAAACTAATATCGTCCTTGACTCAGACAATGCAGGACAAGTAGTGACTAAATAACGGTATGCTAACTATTGATGAACATTGACAGGACAGAACTTTACAACAACGAATATAGCGATTCACGTTTGACATACCTTTTAAATCGAGTGATCGACATATCAAGGCAAACATCCGGCAGTGCATTTATTATCTTACAAGCAATATATGAGAAACTTGACTGAAATAATGTTGTTGAATGTGTAGGAATGTCTAAACCCATTCTATGCCTTGTCAGACGATCATGTACCTCATATCTATACCTTAACCTACTATACAAATATTCAGGCATTTTGTCTATAACAATTTTAAATACAAAACACATTAAATGAACTTTTTGCCTTTCATCCATTCTTAACCATTTTACTTCCCTTATGTAATGACTTGTGGGCTCTCTTCTTGGCAATTGCAAACAGTATCTTATTCCAGCATTTTGTACTCTCTGAATTCTTTGCTTTGCTCTTCCAGTAAGACATGGTTGGTATACACAATCACAGTAATTAAACAATGATAACATCATGGAGTCCACAAATAACAGTTTAACATTTTTAGGTAAAATATTTTTATACTGATACAGAGATTTAAGTCTTAAGAATGCAGATTTAATTTTGCTTTGTATATGGAGTTCAAAGCTTAAATTTTCGTCTATAATTAGACCAAGATTTTTTACACTAGTATTATATTCTAAAGTTTCACCTCTAATTTTGATATTGTGATTTAGTTTTATGTTATCCAAACAGTTTTTAGAACCAAAAGCAATTAATTGTGATTTAGATGGATTCACTTGAAGACCAATGTTGGTTATGTAAGTCACCAGGTCATTAACTTCTTTATTTATAATTTCAACAGCCATTTCGGTTTCATCATATGGAAAACTCAGGAAAAGTTGAAAATCATCGGCATACATATATAATTTACAATTTTGTAGTATCTCAGGAGCATCCGCTGTAAAGACATTGAATAACAGAGGCCCTAAAATAGACCCTTGAGGTACACCGCACTCGACAGTATAAGGTTCTGAAAATAAATTGACATTTTGTTGTTGAATTCTAGTTATAACATTCCTTTTATTTAAGTAATTAGAGAACCAAATTAGACTATTTTCTCTGACGCCATTAGACTGCAATTTTGCTAATAACAATTCAAAGTTCACAGAATCAAATGCCTTTGACATGTCCATTAGAATTAAAATAGATGTCCTTTTTTTATCTTTAGCAGAGATTATATCATCAACGATGCTAGACAAAATTGTAGTGGTACTGAATCCTTTACGAAATCCTGATTGATGAAGTGGGAATAACTTGTGTATGTTTAAATGTTCATATAATTGATTGTACACAATTCGTTCCAAAATTTTTGATGCAACTGGTAGAATCGTTATTGGACGTAAATCCTTAGCATCTTTCACCTTATCCGTTTTAGGGATCGGTTGTATTATTCCAGTTTTCCATTCACTTGGTATTCTACCTGATTCAAGTGATACATTAATTATGTGAGTTAAGGGTAATACACAATACGGTAGAAGCAATTGTAGCATATATAAGGATATACCATCATAACCAACTGATCTAGACTTGATTTTATGTAACACCATTTTTACATAGTCTGGTTCAATCAACTGAAAATTAAAGTTTGGTATATCAATTTTTTCATTATATAGATCAATTATGTTTCTATTAATTTGAGGTTTTGTTATAGCAGTTTTGAAATAATTGCTAATAATTTGAGGATCACTGAGATCTTGTGGTAAGTTCATGTTTGAAATGTTAGTTCTCATTCCAAGGCGTTTCGCTTCTAGCCATATGTTTGTAGTGTTGTTTAGGTGTGTATTATATTTATGGCCATAATATGCAACCCTCTCTCTATTTATAGCTTTTTTCACCTCTGTTCTTATTTGTTTATAATAGATACGTGTTTCATTTGTTGGATTTTGATTGCATCTTTTCCTAGCCTTTTCTCTTTGTTTCATTAGGCATTTAATATTAAAGGTTATCCATGGCAAGTTTTTATTTTTTTTTATTTTACTTGTTTTTAATGGAGCGTGTACATCAAATACACCTATGACCTTATCATTGAATAAGTTTAATTTATTGTCTATATCTTCGTTTATATAAATATCACTCCAGTCAATCTCAGCAGCATCAGTATGAAACATTTCGATATCCATGTTTCTATAATCTCGATATGTTTTTAGTATCTCTTGTGTTGAGTCTCTTTTTAGGTTTATTGTACAATACACTAAGTTATGATCGCATTTTATGTCCGACATATCGATATTGTTTGTTTCCGTGATGCACCTGGTTAAGTCTGTAATTACCAGATCTATAAGCGTATTAGAAGTTTCAGTTACTCTAGTAGGTTCCGTAATTATCTGGTCTAAATTAAACGTTTGCAGTATGTTTATAAACTGTAGTGTGTTAGCTGAGGTTTTCAACATATCTCTATTAAAATCACCCGTACATATACAATGGTCAACACAAGGTATGATTTCACTAAACATTTCCTCAATTATTTCCATTCTACATACAGGCAATTCATGTGGTATATAAATCGCACCAAATGCAATTTTCTTCTTTTTCATGTCTATTTCAATCCAAATTTGTTCGATTTCACCTCCGTCTTTGTTTAGTCTTTCAATTAATTTCGTTCTCAAGGATGTTTTGGAATAAATTGCCACACCACCTCCACGTTCTGTCCTGTCTTGTCTATAGAGTCGATATCCTGGAATGCCTATATCATCATTTTTTATATCTGACCTCAACCACGAGAACGGAAAATTGGTTTTGGATCGAATCCGATTGATTATTACACAGATTAGAGATGGACTATTTCTATCCCTATCTGTAATGCACCGAGTGATATCACGGTGTGCTCTGTCTATCTCACTCATTTAAAAATTCTGACTGTTCACATTCTCTGTGGTATGTGCCTCAGAGGTCTGGGCCCAGGGGAATGTAGTACGTTCTCGTTTTATAGTACCGACTCTCCTCGACGAGAAAGTAATATGATACGTTCCGTTATTTGGCGCCAGCGGCACCATAAACTTATTTATTGACATTAAATATTAAATTAGATTCTTTGAAAATCGCCCAAAATCGCATAAATCGCCACAAAAAAAATGCCGAGATAGCCCAAACGGTTATTTATCGCCCAATCTGGACACTCTGAGGGCCAATGTTCGGGTTTCCCCTTTTCAATTCCATCTTAACTCTGGTTTGTAGGTTGTTAATTAATACGCGTAACGTCACTTTTTTTACAATTTTTTTAATGAACTGTATAGATCAGCAGCACCGCTCTCTGTGAGTCTCTGCTGTCCTGTACTGTTAATTGGTAAACATTTTTAAATAAATATTAACACTATTTGTTTTTATTATTTTTATTTAAACCTGAAGCTACACATTCTCTAATAATAGGTATGGCATTTATAATGTTTTGTCTTTTTATTATAGTATTTCTATCCTCTATTTCACCTTCCAGGTCTGCAACGTTACCTGGATTAAAATAATTTTCATTTGCCAGTTGCTTCCTCTAAATTTATATCTTCCAAAAAACCTCCACGTAAAATGGATTATTATGTAGTATACATGCACAAATTATGAGTTGAGCTATTACGAAATATACCCTTTAAGAGAGTAAATGCATTTTCAATTTTTACAAGCTTCTTATTTAACAGCTCGTTAAAATTTCGTTGTTCAACTGTAAGATGTCCTGTGTCCTTAAAACCAACTATTAACTTTCATCATAAAATATCACTTGTCGATTTCTCATACCATCATAAAGATCGGATCTTTTGTACAATATGTAATCATGAATTGAACCAGCTTCCCCAGTGTAAACATCAGTAAATAACATTTTGTGTCACATACCCCCTGCAATAAAACTGAATGGAAATTTTTTCTATTGATGTATGAGTTATGATTTTCATTTGGGGTTACAATTCTTATATGGCTGCCAGCAATTGCATCTATTATACCAGTAATTATAAAAAGAAATTAAGAATAATCAATTAAAAAATTTGTTTCTTTTCACCTGGAAATCCATTATTGTTTTAGAAATTTTGACTTATTTCTATTTGTCGGCCAGCAAATTATTTTAAATTTTCTATTAACGTGTATGAGTAAATTCTTCCAATATGTTGACTTGCTCACTCTAAAGCTATCGGTTATTGACCTAATTTAACAAAAAGCAAAATGTACATAAATTTGTCAACAACCTCATTTTCTAACGCAATTCTAGGATAACCAGGTAGGTTTATTACATGGTTTTGCATTTTCAGTCGGGTTGCATTCATGTTTCTGAATAAATCCTCAAATGTATTCGACGACATCCAAAGATTCATTTGAAATTGTTGATTTGTCATACGGGGAACTCTATTTTCTACGTAATTATCAATTTTCTCTAATGTATCTTCCTCGGCTGAAGAGTCCTCAAAAAATGTATTTCTAACATATTCAAAAATAGCAATTCTTCCCAAATCAGCCATCCTAATCCTAACACTATGAATCGCAATTTAAAATCAAATTAATCGCTTGTCTCTGTAAATTGCCAAATTTCTAACCACAAATTGGAACTGGATGAGCAGTGACCACGGGGATGAAACACGTAGATAAGACTAACCTCACAATCACAAAACAGAAAACGCTGTGACCGCTGGTCTACGAAAAGTTCCTTTAACACGGAAGCCATGTAATTTTACTCTTTTCACTCCGGTTCCTAAACGCTGCATAAACATGGAATTTCACATTGGATTTATCCAATTTTTACTGGCAATAATACTTGTCTTTTTACACGCTGTGGTTGAGTTCCTATTGCTACCTTAATCGAAACATTAGTAATCAGCAACAGTGGCAAACTATTAAAGTCATTATTAATTTGTTTATAAAAATATTCAGAAATAGCAGTAATTTCACTTCCGCTATCTAATAAAATTTAAACTCTCTGCAAACCTGCAACTCCTGTTATCATCGGTGGCATCATATCCGTAATTTGTTCAGATTCTAACTGTGACTAAACTGCAAAATTAATTCTACTTGAATCTTTCTATTTGTCTCATTATAAACCCTATCACTATTTCTATTACCCCCGTTATTATTGTTACTACTTCTAGTAATGTGTCTTGTTTTGTGTGTTACTAACTGCATATATATTGTTCCTATTTGCAACATTATCCGATACTTCCCTCAGTATGAATTGTTCTTGAATAATCTTCCACTTGCTCTGTGGTATCTACCTCTTTTATGATTCCCCTTTGAATCTGGATCTGGTTTAAAATATATTCTGGATTTTTTTCTGTCAAGAAACCTGCCTCATTTATTAAATTTAAAAAATAATTAGTTTTTTCTAATTTTGACATATAAAGTGACACTTTTTAAAACTGATTGACATTATGAAAGGTCTTACTTTTTGTAACTAGTTGCATAAAGTAAAATTTTATGCAATTGGTGACGAAAAATGTATTTCAAAATTAGTGACAAAAAGAATTATTCTATTTATTAAACTGTTATAATACAAGTTAAAAACATAAATTATAAATTAATTAATTATTATAAATATTGATAACACAGTTATTGCAATTAGTCAAATTAATTCCCGACGACATATTTTTTTCATTGCTCGAACTTGCTGTTATTTGGGAAGCGGCGCACATTGCATTAGATGTTTCACCAAATATTTCTTGCGCTATAAGTTTTTTATTATTCATGGAATTTTCATATCCCTCCGCAACAGAGCTAGATTTCCAACCTCCGTGCCTCTTTAATTTTAAAATATCAGCGCCACTGTCTGCTAGGAAAGTGGCAGAGCTTCTTCTGAAGCAGTGGTGAGTATATAGAACTGGATTTGAAAGACCAAGAAATTGTGCAACAACTTTTGGCAGACTGCTAAATGTGTTAATTCCCACAGGATTTCTGGTACATTTTCCATTCGCATATTTTACAAAAAATCTGTTGTGTTTAAGAACCTGGGGATGCAACTTAATATATTTTCTTAATATTTCAACAAGATTCATATTTTCAATGTCTCCAGTGGTAATTGCAAACTGCCGTATAACTTTTGTTTTTGAAGGTGGGATATCAACACGAAAATGGCTTCCTTCGTCTATAACATTTTCAACTGGAAGAAATGTTAATTCTGCTTTTCTGCATGCTCCTGCCATTCCAATTATCATTGCAACCTTAGCCATTAAGTATTCTTTGTCATCAGCTTCCACTAAAAATTTGGCAAAATTCTTCTTTAATAAAAACTTTTGACTTTTTAGCACTGTACCCGTCCGCTTGCCTTTTAATATATGCAACCAAATTTGTATATTTTTTAATATCAATATTCCTTTTCAGATTTAGTTCAGACCTTAACATTGAGTAAAGTGTCCATAATGTGGAAACTTTTAGATCTTTCTTACCCTCAAAATATGCAAGTAAAACTTTCTCATTAACATGTTTAATTATCTTCTCATCACACCACGTAACAAATTTTTCGTATGCCAAATCATAAACTGCCTTTGACTTTTTGGGAATTACTGATAATAGAGCATTACCTGCTTGGTAGCTCTTCAGAACTTGAATCACTCATTTTTTAAAAATAAAACTAAAAATATATCAATCTCGCTAAAAACCTTCCGTTTAGACTTTTTTACAAAATGTCAAACTGACAACTAACATGAAGTAACAGCAACAAACTAAATTTATGTTTTCCAAATTTTTGTCAATTATATTAAATTTTATTTTTTTATTACTTTCTTCAAAATTAGAAAAAATCTTGTATGCAATACGTTACGAAATGAAATTTTGTGTAACTTGTGAGTTTTTGCGAAACTCACTTCGTTCGTTCCGCGTTACACAAAGTTAGGCATTTCGTAACTGATGGCATAAATAGCTATTATTTTCGCTATTACATTTATTTCTAAATTGCGCTGTTTTTAAAATCTCTCTCGACATAAAATATTGTCGGTGCTTTCACCGCAACTCAATCTGCTGCAGATCCTCTCAAACAACTAATAGCCAAACTAATTTTTGTATTTTCTAGCAAACCATAGCATCTAACAATTTATTCAGTTTCTATAGAAAAAGCATAGGATGATTTTTTCCATTAGTGTAATAAATTAAAGTAAACCCCTCCTAACTATCGCCAATTAAAAATGTATACCCTATCATCAGTATTTTTGGAGAACTAGAATATTATGAATAAGAAATAGTGTACTAGTGTCAAAGTCAATTTCACCAACGTAATTGTAGTTTCATATCTACCCAAACTATGGGTCCCAGAGTCCAAACATCTCATCCTGTAGGCCAAATTCGACTTTCAAGCCCTGCTCCTGCGTTTTGTATCTTGCGTCGACTTGTCGCGGCTACCATAAACTGCTCGCCTTTCTACCCTGTTCCTTACTCACCAAACTTTTCTACTTACTGTCAACGTAGAGCATAAAAAAATTCCTTGTAGCCACTAGCGGGTGCCAATTTATGTGATACACTATTGTGTAAATATTATAATGAATAGTTATACTCTAAAAAACGTTTAATTAAATGTAATTTATTTTAGTTATAAACTTTACATATAGGTATAATAATAAATAAATAGGGATGGACATACCTAACATCGGCCAGTTCCCTACTGACGAGTTTTTAGAGACAGACTAACTTCCCACTCAAACTCTGCGCACTACATCACTCCATGACATGTTTTGTATTAATACTATATACAGATACATATTTAATATAAAAATACAGACCTTAACTGGAGAGCAGTCCCTCTATTCATTCTAAAGTCTTCTGAAACGGAATGTTCTGGAGATGCATAAATTCTTACATGACTTTACTGAGTCATTCTAATGTTCGCATTTATTCTGTTACAATACTCCCAAAATTGATCCCATTCTATGTTACATCTGTAAGTGAAATATTCAATAAATCATCACTCATATTTCACTGATATTTTATTCTTTGTTTATCTGATAGCTGTTTCCATCAATATTTTCGTTTTGTTTTGTGTCCCGAATTGTGTCATTGCCTTATTTTTTGTAATTGTGTGGACCATATTATGCAAACTTGTTATGTTGTAGCTGTTTCGTAATGTAGATTTGGTCTGCAGTCGTTCTGCCTCTTTTAAACCCTCCCGTGGTACTCTTTTACTTGCTCGTTATAATGCGTGTTTGGTCGGTCTTTTATTATTCTTGCTAATATTTTGTATGTTATATCCATGGTTGCTATACGTCGGTAATTGTTACATTTATTCTTCGATCCTGCTTTATGTATGCGCGGGTATGATTCTCTCCAAATTTTAACATTCAGTTTTCTTATTCTTGTAATAAATTTTTCTCCGTGCTCCAGAATTTCTGCTGGTGTGTTATTTTCTCCTGTATTCGTATTATTTCCCAATTGTTTAATATTTTCTTTCACATGTTCCCTAGTTGGTGTTTCTAAGTGTTCATAATCTCCTTCTTCTTCTCTTTTCATAGAGTTTTCGTTCTCTTCTTCCCCATCGTTTAATAATTTTTCAAAATACTGTGCAAATCTATTTAGTTTTCCCTTCTTTTCACCTACAAAAAGTCGTCTGTGTCTTTTAATATTCTTGAATTATATCCTTTATTACATCCTAGTAGAAATTTCTCGGCTTTCTTATATGATCTGATTCTTTGAACTCTCTTTCTAAATGGTTTGTCTTCTATTTACGTTTCTTTTTTGTTTCCTTTCTTGCCTGTTTGTATTTTTCTTACTGTCTTCACTTTATATCACCATTACTTTTACTCTTACTATATTTCTCTGCTTCAACCCTTGTCTGCTTCCTCCATCGAACCATTCATTCTTTTGTCGTTTCCTTGGTTTCCTCAATAATCTTCTCGTTACCTTTTTCATTACTGTTGTAATCAGTCTCCATTCTTCTTCAATATGTTCCTGCTGAGGTCTGTCTAGCTTTTTGTTCATTTCGTTCATTTTGTTCAACCACGCGTGTTATGAGTTAGTCACACCGTTTTTTAGAAGCACCCAATCTTTTATTTTATTTTGTTCTCCTGACATAAGTGAATTGCCATGGGCAAAGAGTACTTCCAATCTCATTTACATAGTCTTTAATATAGTCCTGAAGTTTGCAAGCTTCTCTCAGAGCATTTCTGTTCCCAAAGTGAATATTTTCTGGTGTTTGGAAGGCACTATTAGTTGGAACTTCTCCATTCCTCTGATATTAAATTTACAACAATTTCACTGTTTATAAAATTCCAAATGTATTTTCTATGGTTCTTCTCGAACGAAAGGCTGCAATTAAAATCAATTTTATAAAATAACAAAACTGGACGTGCACTTACCTACCAATAGTCAAATATTAACTCATCTTCTGGCATCTGACCAATTCTTCTTTTACTGTAAGACCTGAATAAGTTCACTTGCAAAGGGAACGCCTATTCTCCTACAAAGAACATTGGTATTGCATGCATGGTGTTAGGTAGGCATTTTCCATGAGGTATATTTAGGGTACCATTTTTTAAACATGGAACGTAAACCAATAAATTCTAGCATTATTCTACCGTTATTTTCATCCTTCATTAGGCCTATTACCTTTTTATTCTTTTGCGGTATATTATATACATTATCGATTGCATAGTTTGCTTGCTTTAGTTAATAACCTACAGTGCTTTATATGACTTTGTAAAGATTCTGGTTTTCTAAAATGATTTAAACATCTTTCACAATAACATTTTTTATTTGCTTTATGACCAAAGTATTATTTATTAAGTAATCGACTTAAATTTTTAATGAAGGCAAAGTGAAATGTTTGTGATTAATAATCAATATCTGAGTTGTTATCATTAGTATTTATATCATTAAACATAAGTAAATTAATTTTTTAAAATTGTAAAAACGTTTATACCTAAATGATTTAAATTTTCAAACTTTTTTTTTAATTTCATTGGAAAGTCGATTCCATCATTTTAAAACTTTACTAAAATGTAGATAGAATGATATTCTGCAACATTCTTATTTTTTTCACTAGGATACAATGCACATACAGCTGACCACAAAAAACAATATACGTCATTGTTTTTTATATTTACTATAGCTTTCTTTCTCGAAATGAACGATGGCAAATCTAAATATGTTGAACAACCAATATTAATTGGACTGTATCTGTTTATATTATGTACTTTCAAATAATGTATTTCCAAAATAGCCCAACCACTATCTTTTTCCTGAAAGTATTGAGTAATTCATTTTAGTTATTGGTCCGCGGACTCGTGACGCGCTTGCAGGGGGCAACAAGTTTGGCGGCTTTAACTCTTCATGTTTGACTTGATTTATAATACGCTGCTCTTCGCGCTGTTTTACTTTTTTTACACAAAGGGCGCTTTTAATTTTTTTTCTTCCTATAAGTATAGGCAGGGATAGCAAGTGCAAGTAACTATACACACTAAATTACTTCAGTTAGTTGTGTGCGCACCTATCCGATACGTTGCTTCTTCAATTGCTGAAAGACAAACAGGTTTGAAGAGATTTGTGTCAAGACCTATTTCATTGTCTCGGCAGAAAAAAATTAACAATTTAATATTAAATATGATTGTAAGTGATCTACAACCGTTTTCAATTGTTCAGGACCATGGTTTTCGGGAACTCTTAAATGAACTTGAACCATCTTATGTTATACCAAATAGACAAACGTTCACTAAGTCTTTAATGCGTGCAATGTACGATGCAAAAGTTGAACAATTAAAATCACTTCTGAATAGTGCTGAATATATTGCACTAAGTACCGACAGTTGGACTTCTCTCAATACAGAGGGATATACAGTTGTTACAGCACACTTTATAACAAGCGACTGGAGATTGTATGGATGCTTGTTATCATGTTTTAAATATAATGAGAGACATACAGTTAAAAATTTAGCTCAAGAATTGAGACGCGTTACTGACGAATGGAATATTTCTAACAAGGTGTATGCTGTATCTACAGATAATGCTGCAAATATTGTGGCGGCAATAAAATTAGCTGGATGGGTTCATATTTCTTGTTTTGCTCACACCATCAATCTGATTGTTAGAGACTGTTTGACATGTATTATTATAGGAGTTCGCTACCACTAAATTTATTGCCACTCAGACTCAAATGAATCCGACAAAAACTCTTTAAAATTAATCAATGGTGTAGCAATAAGATGGAATTCTACGTATTATATGATGGAAAGGGCAGTTGCGTTATCTGAACCATTAGCCGCCACAGTAGCTGTTCTGCATAATCCTGTAATTTTACCAGCAGAAGAGTGGATGTTATTACAAGAAATATGTAACATATTAAAACCTTTTGAGGTTGTTACTATAGAAATGAGTTCTGAAAAACAAATAACTCTATCAAAAATAATTCTTATTGTCAAGGGACTAATATCGTCTTTAAAACGAATTAAAGTTCATATTACAAGGCAGTTATGTAAAGATTTAATAAATTATTTACTTGCTGCAATAGTTACACGTTTTGGTAACCCTGAAAATAACATAATAATGGTAAAATCCACTTTTGTGGATCCTAGATTTAAAGCTAAGGGATTCAGTTGCTATGATCGCCTGAAAAGAATTAAAGATAAACTCCAGGAAAAAATAGTTACCTTAATTAAAATTAAACAACGAGAGAGTGCAATTTCAGAAAATGAATATGATGACACTATAAATCCGCAAACACTGACAGAATTATCGGATAATGTAGAAAAAGATGACATAATATGGCAAGATTTTGATAAGTCTATTAACGCTTTTAAAAATATTGCAAGTTCGATAGCAGTAGCCATTGCCGAGATAAGATTGTTTTCAGAAGACACTAACCTAGATCGCAAACAAGATCCACTCCTCTGGTGGAAAGAAAGACAAAAAATATATCCTTGGACTGCAAGATTAGCTAAAAAATATTTGTGCCTAGTAGCTACATCCGTGCTATGTGAGCGCATTTTTTCAAAAGCAGGACAAGTAATTGCAGCACGACGAAATCGTTTGAAATCAATAAATGTAGAATGTATTTTATTTTTGCATTGTAATAAAAACTTATAAAATAGTGTAGTGTAGATATAGTGAACTATATATATTAAAACTTTATTTACCTTTTTTAATTAGTAGAATAAATTTTATTTTTTGTCAAATGAGTGTTTTTTATTTGCCCTTGTTCTAAACGTCGAATAAAGAGTACACTCAGCAACTCAGCATGTCATAATTATTGCAGAAACTAAGTCGAAACTCTTCGGCATCATTCATCCATATGGTAATATTATTATGAATTTGAACTGCTAGAAATCTACTTTTATAAAATAAAATAAAATAAAGTAATAAAAGTAATCGTTAAAACGCTTACGCGTGAAATGTTAAAATTACTTCAAACTGTTTTGCCCTACTACTACTACTATTAAGTAACTAAGTAACGAGTCCAATATAAAAAGTTACTAATCGTTACAAGTACTTGAAAGTAACTAAAGTTTGCATCACTACCTATTTATCAGTTTAGAGTGGGAGTGTTACCCAAATGAAGTTTACTTAGATGACTTTACAGTGAAATAAAAAGCTATTTATTTTAAGTGTGCGACATGGACAACAAAACGTGAGTATAGATACTTTTCTTCGATCGCTATAAGTAAAAATATTATAAGAAATTGTTTATTAAATGTAGCTTTTTTATAAGCCATAGAAACCGGTTCACGTTATGTTGTATATTTGTTGTTTTTTATATAAAAAGATTGATGTCCGTTAAAAGGCCACGGGCAAATTACACAACTAATTTTATTGACAGGTAGGCAGAAAAGGCGTATGATATTCACGATATTCCCAGAAATATAGTTATTTTTCCACCTGACAATGCAACTGAAGATCTTACAGATGAAGATAGTGGGGAAGAAGAAGATGTCTAGATACATAATCTGCCAGGTACTCAGTTGAGAGCAGAAGCTGAAGTTTTACAAAGTAACAGTGAAACAAGCATTTTATCTAATACAAATCATGTAACTACAGGCGAAATAATATTGAGATCTGGGAGAGTGAAGACGATCTTCCGCTGTCTATGTTTATTTCAAAAAAAGAGCATTACCAACTAACAATTCTCAAAAAGGTGATAAGAAACAAAAACAGTTGAATGGGAAAAAAATGACCTGGTCTCAAAAATACCGAAATATGCACCCACAAATTAATTATCTCCTGTTGATATTTTTTCCTATATTTTGATGATGAGGTCATTGAAATGCTTACAAATTTTTCTAATATATACGCTAGAACACACAACCGCCAGGGAGACATTCATCCATATGAAATACGCTGCTTTTTGGGAATACTCATGCTAAGTGGGAGGTGTGTACTCCAAGACAGAAAATGTTCTGGGAAAATTATCCAGACTCTAAAAATATTCTGGTTTGTGAGGTCATGTCACGAAATCGTTTTAGGTACCTTATGCAGCATTCATTGCAATGATAACAGCAACCTCGACAAGGACGATAAATTCTCGAAAATTCGTCCTTTACTTGCAATACTAAATCAACGCTTTATTACTTTTACCCCAATTCAGGAACACCACAGTATCGATGAATCAATGGTGCCGTACTATGGACGGCACAGTACAAAACAATTTATACGTGGATACCTATAAAATGGGGTTATAAACTCTGGTGTGGTACTACTCGATCGGGTTATATAGAATGGGTTGAACCATACCAAGGCTCGTCTACAGTTTTGCCGGAAAAATATAAGAAACTGGGCTTAGGAGCAAGTATCGTATTGCATTTTGCAGATGTCCTTGAAAGCAAATTGCCTGATTTACACTATGACCTTTACTTTGATAATTTCTTCACTTCTTTACCACTACTTGCAGAATTGGAAGTAAGGGAACTCAAGGGCACAGGAACAATTAGAGAAATTATAGTAGGGAAAAATTGCCCATTGTTAGGGTCTGATCTGCTAAAGAAAAATGGTAGGGGTTCCTTTGATTATGTAGTGACTACAGATAATAAAATTCTAATATGTAAGTGGAACGACAACAACGTAGTCACCATTGCTTTAAACAATAATCCTGTATTCCCATCTGTATCTGTAAGTCAAATGATTTTCACAAAAAGAGAAGAAGACTGTGTACGTTCCGCAGCCGGCCATAATTAGAAAATATAATGAAAATATGGGGGGCGCCGATCAAAACATTAGTCTATACAGAATGGCAATCCGTGGGAAAAAATGGTATTTCTCTCTTATAGGTCATTGCATTGATATGGCCGAACAAAATGCTTGGCTCATATACCGATGGAACGGATGTAAAATTAATCATCTTGTATTTCGAAGGTATATAGCCCAAGGAATTTTGGAATCATTTAAAACGATTATGAAGCGAGGACCAAGCAGAATGCCCGCGAATTTACATGCTCACTCTAGGTTTGATGGATTGAATCATCTTGTACAATATCAAGATAAACAAACAAGATGCGGCGAATGTAATTCAAAATGTAACTTTATTTGTAAGAAACGTATGATTGCCTTACATCCAAAAAACTGTTTTGAAGCTTAACATACACAATAAACATAATAAGCTATAGGTACCTGTTTTCTATTTTTTTCAGATATATGTATTTGTACGTTTTTAAATAAACATTTCAATAAAAACTGTTTTAATTGCCATAGTCCTTTTAAAGTGACACCCAATTTTCAAGAAACTACGTTATGAAAACAAAAAAACAAATGTAAACTTATGTCTTAAACAGTTATTATACAGTTTTAAACTATTTTGAACAAAAAAATTAAATAAATCACGTATTCAATTTTTCTAGAATTTTGTTTAAATACTGCATGTAATCCAGCTCAAAATCAAAAAGTTTATCATATCTGAAGACTGCTAAGTTACAGCAATAACTATGTCGACAATTTCTTCAACAATCGTCGTTTACACTGAAGATAAAATAAATTTTTCTCTGAGGCATGCACTGGTTGTCATGCAACAATTATTTCAGTAAGTATATTTTATCTGTCTGAATTTTTCTGTACTGCTTCTGCAGTTGTAATATTTTTTACTATAATTGTGTTTAATTTATGGATATGTTACTTATTTGAAATCCATGTATTTTGTTGTTCACTTTTTTAGTTATGGTGTAATATTTTTTACCATAAATGTGTTTAATTTATAGATATGTTACTTGTCTGAAATTCATGTATTTTGTTGTTCACTTTTTTAGATATGGTGTAATATTTTTTACCATAAATGTGTTTAATTTATAGATATGTTACTTTTTTGAAATTCATGTATTTGTTGTTCACTTTTTTTAGAAATGGTGTAAGGAATATGAGAATAAAGGAGGACAAAATATTTATTGAGTTAAGTTATACTCCAAACGTACAACGTTTAAAACATAAATTTGGACAACTTCCTGTACGATATGAGGGTTAAAATTAACAATTCAGAAGATTTTAAAATACTGTAGCGTTACAAGTACAAGTTAATGAAGATGTTACTGGTATTCGAAAAATAGAATCAGCTCCACCGAAAAGAAAATTGATTGAACCACCACCACCAGAAACAGCAGCAGCAGCACCATCAACAGCAAAACACCAAAACTTCATCATTCAGTTTTGAGGAAGCTGAAGAAATTAATTTGTTAAGGGACGAGGAAAATAATGTTGATGTTAGTATTAGTAAAAGACAAAGAAAGAATGTAGAGTAAGTAAAATAAAATACATATAAAATTTATATTGTTTTTATTATATTCCCTCTAATATACATATACCAATAGTAAATGAAATATACAATTTGACTCATCAAAATAATGTCTTTGACAATGAAAGGATTTAAATATTGATTTCATTCGTTTTGTTGACTTCCTTTTACGGCTATGACTTTACTATTATCATCGGCTCCTTCAATAGGTATATTATTTTTTATAAAATTTTCAAAAAACTTGTTTTATCGTCATAATTTATATTCCAGTCGTTGTTGTTTTCCCATTCCAAACCATGATGATTATTAGTTATCCAATTAATTTGTTTTTTAAATTTAAATTTTAACTGTTTTTCACAAATTGGAAGATTTACTATTGCATGTGTATAACAACCACTTGCAGTATTAAGAATGGAAATTTCTTTACACAAAAATGTTGTGTTTCCAAACTGGAAACCTTGTAAATCAACAATAAACATTTTTCTGCTGTACACCTCAACGTTAACTAAACAACTGACTAAAAAAATATATCGTGTATTTATTTTGTTGACTATATAGAATTCTACGATATGCGCTCCAAGAGTGCTTTTGCTGAATCAATTCCTTACTTCGATCCTCATATGCGCATGCGGCACATTTATAGTTACGTATAAACACTTTCTCCACCACATTTTATTCATTTGTATGCATATCTAGTAGGGATAGGCATTTCTTAATTATAGAATTCTTACACTACCAGTTAAGGGTTCGTAAGTCACATACTGTTCATGAAGAACTAAACAAAAGGCTGACGTGTTGGATATATCTCCTATAGTCTCAAACTCAATTCTCGCATCTACAGCTCCATTTTGTATTTGTTCATTTTGATAAGAACAGTCAATCACAAACAAGGGTGCATCCGACTTAAATTTATTTTTATTTAGTAAAGGTTCGCATATTGCTTTCTTATTAGAATAGTATGACTGCTGAAATTTTACATACATATCATACGCTAATGCGTACTGATTATCTTTAAAATTTAAATTCAAATTTTCATAAGGATAGCATTTCGAGTTTAGATGGAGTTTTATGTTTTTCAAATTACAATGATCAAATTTGCTAGCATCTTTGGTTAAATTATTTCTTCTGTCTGATTGAAAACCAATAATTATAAATCTTGGCTTTTCAAAAAATGTTGAAGATTTTAATACCTATGTAAATATACGACTTGCTTGAAGTGTTGGATAAGATAATAATTCCCTTCTCCTATGTACTACTGATATTGAATCGTTTTTTTCAATATGTTCAATGTTTAAAATTTTCAATTTTTCATAGTCTGAGACAGTATAATGAGGAACTTTCCATGCGATTTTGGTTATCGTTATTTTTCCCTTTTCCAAACTAGTTCCTTCCATGGTTGCATTTAAATCCTGGCTTGCATGAATCAATACAAGCTCTTGACGTAAATTTAACAAGACCTTTTTATAGTCTCCAGCAAATCCTAGGATTGAGGAAAGGGGCCAATATATATCAAATTTTCCAGATACAGCATCAAAGAACGTTGTACCATCTAATTGATCCCACCCCGCATTCATTAAAGCTATCATTTCATTTAGTGTATGGGAAATGTATGATTTCATGGTAGTAGTTATTCCTGGATTTTTTACTCTATCAATTATATTAAGTTTAAAGAAATGTGTTCGTTATGCTGGACTCGGCCATTTGGATTTGTTTCGATTTTAAAAGATTGTGATATAGATAAAGGGAGATACAGGAAGGGATATGATCATTTCATCTATATATAAATGACTGTTTTAATGGATCTGATAGCTGTTCTAAAGCTGATCTATGGGAAACCGGTACCTGTTCAAAAACTGGTCTAGACCTGTTTTTTACCTGTTTCTGATTTGTTATTTTAGCTGTTTTCTACTTCTATAATGAAGGTCAACAAAAATTAAAAGACTTTGAAAAAGAGGCTCATCATTAAACGGAAAATAATAAAACATAACTTAAATTTATTAAAACGGAGAATTTCTACATGACAGCGCATTTTATCCTATCACAAAACATCTTAAGAATATTGAGAACCAGATTATTGCTAAAGGGGATAAGAAAGAGAGAAAAATCAATCAACCATTGAAAGAGGAAAAAATGGTTTTCTTGCTCCTACAACGCCGGCTCCTTTGAGAGATATAAGTTCCATTAATTTTCTGAATAGAGATGATGAGGAGATATTTGCAAGTGAGAGGGATGATGATAACACGGAGAAATATCAAATTGATGAGAGTGATGCTTCTTTAGTACAGGAACTTTTATCACCATCAACATCACAAAAGAAAAATAGCGATTACACAGATGCTGTTGTAAATGATTACTTAGATCAATACAAATAGTTACCTAAAAAATATATTTCAGAGATGATACAAGATACAGAAGATTCATTTGATAGCAAATATGGAATAAGATTTGATAATACAAATGATTCTTTTCATTTAGGTGAGAGTATTTATAGATGATAATGATATTATTCTTCATAATAAACGTTATAAAGGAACCATTGGATAATATGAATTATTGTTTAAAAAAGCACCCACTAAGTATACGAAAGAGGATCTAGAAGTATACAGGGAAATGCTGTTGAAAAATAACACATATAGACGTTATTATAAAGCTAATCAACAAATAGATGGTAGTAGATTACCAAAATATAAATATATTATAGCACTAGAAAATAAACTCCGGTTAGGAGAAGGTCTATTAAAGTAGGTAAGCATCGACAAGATTGATTACACTTACTGGAATGATCCAAATGAGTTGGTTGATCGTTTACGTTTATTAATTGCATCCCAGACAGCAGGACACACAAATCATAGAAACGAAATTATTCAAACTATTATCTACAAGGAAATAATACAAAGCGAATAACTCTACCTCTGAGGAAAATTAAACAAATAGGCGTACCAAACCTATTCACCACGCGCCCCCATAATAAAGAAGAAAGTGATTTCTATTGCAAGCACCTGATCGAAGATACCTAAAGCGAAGAACTCCGACCGGATCGCGAATAATTGTGCCAAGGCGCCACCAGGAGTGATTTATCGGTATCACGGCGCCCCCGACTACACCCATCCGGGACGTGACGAAACGTTACGAAATATAAAAAAGAAGACTTCTATTGTCCCATATGGTTCAACACGTCTGTCGATATATAAAGAGATACCTTGTGCGCGCCATCAACAAAACTAGACAAATAACCGTACGCACCCTTATACTCCCACACATATATACAGGGTGTAACTAAATAAGTGTAAATCATTTAAGGGGGTGATTCCTCATCGAAAAAAAGATAGGATCTTTCATATAAAGAAACTTCATTGGAGCATCCCTTGTTAAGATACAGCCCTTAAAGGGGGTACATAAAATTTGTTTAACAATTTTTTTCACAAGCACTAAACAAGTTACAATATTGAAATTAACCTCACATTTTATACTACCAAAAAGACACTTAGCCAGTAATTTATTTGGTTTACCCCATGGTTGTAAGGGGTGGAAAACGCAACCCCTAAAATTTATTTCCAACGTAACTTTTTGTCTTATTATTTGTTTACCATTTAAAATTTTATTTATTTCCGATAGCCTGTTTCATTCTAAAAAAAAATGTCTCTTGAATTTTTTGCCCAAAATACAAATGCCAGTTCGCAGCAAAAAAATATTTTACAAACAACTACAGAGATACATCGTCATAAATGCGATCTGGATTTACTGTTATTTTGTAGCTACTACCTGCATTAAATGATTAAAGGGGAATATTCAAAACTAATTTATTAATAACAAAACATACAACATATAGAAATCGTAGTAAATGTTCAATATGTCTATCTTCAGACATTACGCATGCGTCTAGACGTTGAGCCACGTATTCGCTCAAATATTCCTGGAGTCTCTCTAATTACCCTGCACGCATCGATAATGCGGTTTCTTAAGCCGCGAACAGGAGTACGATAAACCAAATGCTGCAAATGGCCCCAAGTAGAAAAATCGAGAGGATTGAGATCCGGGGATCGAGCGGGCCAATTCTGTGGTCCTCCTCGACCTATCCACTGATTTGCATATGTTTCAGTTAAATGCTGACGTGCTACTTGACTAAAATGGGTGGGAGCCCCATCATGCATAAAAACCATATCCCTTCTGACGCCCAAAGGAACTTCCTCCAGCAGTACGGGATGCACTTCTCTTAAAAATTGAACGTATGAATCACCATTTAATCGAGGAGGTAGAAAATGAGGCCCAATTAAATAATCCCCAATAACTCCGACCCACACGTTAAGAGAAAACTGTTCTTGATGGTTAGTTTCGACAATAGAGTGAGGGTTTTCATCAGCCCACATGTGGTAATTATGAAAATTAATAATCTTGTCCCGAGAGAAACTACATTCGTCTGTGAATTCGATGGTCTTCAGAAAGTCACGATTTCTTCTAATCATTTCCATCATCCAATTGCAAAATTCAAGACGGTTTGGAAAGTCTCGCTGTAACAGTGCCTGTACTCGTTGCAGATGGTAAGGGTATAAGAGATGTTCCTTTAAAATTCGAAATACCGCCTTGTGATCAACATTTAGCTGGAAAGCAATCTTTCTAGTACTGGTAGTAGGTTGTTCTTCTATCAAATTAAGTACTGCTTCCTCAAGCTGCGGTGTTCTTATTTCTCGATGGCGACCACAATCCTGCGTTCTTTTGTTGAATGAACCATATTCTCGTAATCGTTGATGAAGTCGGGCAAATATTCTTTGTGAAGGATGCTGCCGTTGACGGTACATTTCAGCATATATTTTAGAAGCTTCTAACCCATTCCCTTGCGGCAGACCGTAAACGTAATGCATATCAGCCATTTCCTCATTTGTGTATGCCATTTTAATAACAAGTGAATTATTAAAGTAACAAATTAAGAACAGAACAACAATACACAATTAGTATTACTTCAATTTCAAAAATTTACAAACTAACAGCTTGATTCCAATTTAATTGTCAGTATCGCTAATAGCGGCCTACTAGATAAATTAGTTTCGTATTTTCGTTTTATGGCTATATGTATCTTGTTCGTAAAATAATTTTTTTGCTGTGAACTGGTTTATTTTGGGCAAGAAATTCAAGAGACATTTTTTAAATGAAACAGGCTATCGGAAATAAATTTTTAAATGGTAAACAAATAATAAGACAAAAAGTTACGCTGGAAATAAATTTTAGGGGTTGCGTTTTCCACCCCTTACAACCATGGGGTAAACCAAATAAATTACTGGCTAAGTGTCTTTTTGGTAGTAAAAAATGTCAGGTTAATTTCAATATTGTAACTTGTTTAGTGCTTGTGAAAAAAATTGCAATGAAGTTTCTTTATATGAAAGATCCTATCTTTTTTTCGATGAGGAATCACCCCCTTAAATGTTTTACACTTTGTATAATAGTGTGTGAGGACATTTATTCCAAATGGGTCTAGGCAAAGGCGTTCCAAACATCACCGCGACCGAAATCAATAGTTTCATTCAAAACGACATCATTAGCCGTTACGGACCTCCCACGAGAATTATTACGAACCAAAGAGCGCCGTTTTTGAACAAACATCTGCAACGATATTGATACGAAAACAACATCCAACTTGTGCACGTGGCCGTCGATCTCCAACCCTGTAGAACGGCGCGTGCAAGAATTAAAAAAGTCAATGAAAATCCTCACCAAGAACGATCTAGAAAAAACTGGAACCTGATCATCCCATCCCAGATGCACTATATTGCCTGCGCTGCAAAACAGTATCGATTTTAAAAAATATTGAAAATAAATTAGTGATTGGACTGGCAAATATAAATAATACAATTGAAAGTAAATTAACCACACTGTGCGACATACTATTAGAGAAATAGCTTATAAAAGGGAGAGAGTTTGACGAATTTTTGTAAGGAGAACTATCATTTTATTTATACATCTTTCCAACAGTTATTTGTTGAATTGACTATGTATTAGTTTATTTTGTAATGTTCCTTTTTGCAATATTATGCACAGGGTGAATCAGAAAGAATGGGTCAACACTAAACTGGAGATACTAGACACAAAATATTATGTTTGTTTCTGACAATGTATTGTAAGTAAGAAGTTTAAATTGATTATCAGGATAATTTTGCTGTGGTTCAATAAATTGGCCATTTCTCTCTACGCATATATTATGCAGTACTCCACAAGAATTTGCAAATTTTCCCATAAAATGAGGGTGATACCTAGCTTTCCTTTCTACCATCGTACATCGAAATCACATTTTTAATAAACCTATGCACATTTCTATAGTGTTCCTAGCCATGCATAAGTTTCTATTAAAGTTCACTTGGACATTATTAATCGGATTGTTAAAAGGAGTCATTAGGAATGGTTCCAGGGGGTAACCAGAATCTCCAATTAGCCACATGTCCCTTAGTTGTCCATTATTGTTATAATTAAGCAGTAAAGTCCGTACATTTGATTGTCTCCAAATAAAAAAAATCATGGAATCATGATCCTGGAAATCTGGCATTTAAATTGATTATCCTCATGTCCGAATCACAAATAATCTGAACATTTAGGCTATGATATCCCTTACGATTTAAAAATTTATGTTCCTCTTCCTCTGGTTTCAGTATCGCAAGATGACTACAATCTAAGTAACCTATTATGCCTAGAATGTGAAATTTTTCCATAAATTTTTATTTATTGGAAATATAATTTTAAATCTTGTTATATGGTCATTTATAATTTCTGTTGTTTCGTGTATGCACCTGAAATAAGTATACTGATTATACAGGGTGTTTCATAATATATGCGCAGGACTTCAGGATGTGGTAGCTCGTCCAAAAATTTGAAAAAAAGTTTGTATTAACTTACCCTCTAAAATGCACAAAAGTCAATTTGTATTACAAAAGTAAAAATGAATTACACAATCACTGAAATGAGCAAAATGCATTACCTTTACGGAATGGTGAGCGGTAATTCGGTAGAAGCAAGGCGTTTGTATCAAGAAAGACATCGTGATCGCCAAGTACCACATGATAACTTGTTTCAACGCATTCACCAACAACTATGGGAAAATGGAAGTTTTAAAAAGAATACTACTGATAATGGGCGGCCTATGAAATCTGCAAATGCAAGTAGAAGAGGCTTTCCTCAACGAAATTGAAGAAAATCCGATCACAAGTACCAGAAAAATTTTTCACAACTTAAACATACCTCACTCGACGGTTTGGAAAATTTTGAAAAGACAATTTTTGTATCCCTACCATATCCAAAGAGTACAAGCCTTATTGCCAAGAAATTTTCCGCCAAGGTTGGCTTTTTGTAGATGGATGTCAAACAAAATAACTCGAAATCCTCAGTTTGGAGCCGAAGTTATGTTTACCGATGAAGCATCTTTCTCGAGAGATCGTATTTTCAATTTTCACAATAACCACATATGGGCTGAAGAAAATCCACATGAAATTGCAAAAGGCAATCATCAGCAACAATTTTCCGTGAATGTTTGGGCTGGCATCGTCGATGATCATTTGATAGATCCACATTTTTTACCGAACATATTAAAGGGTTGCAGATTATCGACAATTTCTAGAAGAAGTACTGCCGGAACTGCTGAAAGATGTACCGCTTCAAGTAAGATAAAACATGTACTTTATGCGTGATGGAGCTCCGGCTCACTTTAGTTTGGTTGCTCGCCAATACTTGGACGACGAATACCAAGACCGTTGGATCGGTCGAGGAGGTCCCCACCCTTGGCCCCCGCGATTTTCCGAACTTAATTATTTAGATTTTTTCTTTTGGGGCCATCTCAAAACCCTAGTCTACGCTACTCCAGTTGAAAATGTTGATCAATTAAGAGAACGCATTGTTGCGTCTTGCGATATAATTCGGAACACTCCGGAAATTTTCTTGCGTGTTAGGCAGTCAATGCGTCGAAGAATTGCTGCGTGCATTGAAGCTAACGGAGGACATTTCCAACATTTAATTTAACTGTGTACGATTTTTTTTAAATTTTGCAACTATTAAGTTAACGTTTAGTTTTGTTACTTCTAACGATTAAATAAATTTTGATTAATTAGTAAAAAAAAATATTTAAAAAAATTGACCATGTTTTTTAACATAAAAGTAGATTTTTCTCGAAAACGGTCAACTTTAGAACTTATGATCAAGGGTACAATTTTTGTGTAGAAAACATTGGCGATTCAAAACCGTACTTTTTCCAGTGGCGTAGAAGTTGGGGAGAAAAGCACACTTCCCGTTCAAAATTTTCACCAAATATGACTTTGAAAACAAATTTTTCTCGCACAGAACATAGCTTATTATGAGTAGTAAATGCTTACAAAAGCTGTTTTCTGTACGATAAATGGTTCCGTAGATATTCCCAAAAAACAAATTTTTTTTTACAATTTCAATACCCTGTATCTCGAAAATTGTGCATTTTAGAGGGTAAGTTAATACAAACTTTTTTTAAATTTTTGGACGAGCTATCACATCCTGAAGTCCTGCCTATATATATTATGAAACACCCTGTATATGAAATTACAGGATCTTTATCATAATTAATCTACCTGTGAACAAATGTCTGGCTCATTCCTAAATTAAAGTCTTCACCAACAGCTAGCTGATAGCATCCTGTTGCATAAAAACGTAGAGCCGTGAATAATTTTATTCTAGCGGAAATAGCATTTCGGTAGCGACTTCTCTGCATATATGGAGTAATTAAAATCTCCATTCCTGAGTACATCTTTATTTAATAAAAAAAGTTCAATAAAACGTGCTTCGGGTAGATTAAATAGATTGGCGTTATCCCGTAATTTTCCTTTCGATAATTTTCGATGAGTCATTCGGGAATTGTCGTAACTCGACACTACGAACGCTACGAATTTGCTACATTTGTAGTCGATACTAAACTCGATGCTAAATTAGAATCGTTTCCTCGTTCATGTCGAATCTACAGTATTACAGATTACTCTACTCGAATCGACTCGAATAATCAAAATCCCCACCCAGGTATGGGTGGTACTTAGTACTTAGGTACTGTTACTGTCAGTCAGGCTAGATATTACTTAGATATCTGTCTGTACTTAAAAGAATTCAAAAGTGTAGCGCTTTTCAGCGCTGTACTATAAAATTGACCGTGTGTCCGAAGTAAGAAGACTTCAGAGAAAGGAAGAGAAGACGTGCTAGGGTTAGTACGGCACGAGTCTAACGGCCGAGGAGGTATCGGTGCCGACCGCCTGGTGACTCGGTAATAGTGATGGGCGGATCGGGTCTGACCCAGATCAAAGATTCGAATCTTTACGATGATCCGACTGGATCCGAATCCCGATTTAAGTTCTGTCGGGTCCGGGTCACTCGGATCGTGGATCGTGGACCTCAGCTAATGCCGCGCCGTTTTTTGACTGGCTCACGAGATCCGTATGTAATGATGGGAAGACTCGTCTCTTTTAGTCACCCGGGTCCATGCCTCGTGCAATAAATATACTCTTTTTGCACTAGTTACACAAATAACTATTATTGGCTCCTTATTTCCATCAGCTGTTCGATTTGGTTCGATGTTCAGTGAACTAAAAATAGTTTTATTTTCGCATGTCAAGTCAATTATTGTATGAAAAATAAAAAATTATGTAGACTATGGGACGATTTAATAGATATTTCTACAAACTTACAGCTTACAACCTTTAAGGATATAGGTATCTATTTTATTTATTTAAATCGTGTCTTTTATTTTTTGATAAGTGAAAATATATATACAGGGTGCGGCATTGCTGCGTCGAAGTACGATATCTCCGTTATTATAGAAGTTATAAAAAAAGTTATTTACGAAAATTGTAACCAACTTAAAACTACATATTTTAATATTATTTTCAAATATACAGGGTGTGACATATTACCAGGGTGAACTAAACATACTCTTTTTTAAATGGGATACCCTGTATATTATGGTATTTTTGAATAAAACATGAAATTCTAAGTTGAAAATATGTAACTTTTCCTATACCTCAAACTAGTCATTTAGGAGATATTTAACATTGCCAAAAAATTTTGACAGTTTTAAGCGCTTCCAAAAACCTCAATAACCATTTTTCCATTGAAGTTATACATTTCACATTTGATTTTTGGCATAGAGTAAGACAATAAGTTGTAACTATCTTCCTGTTTTAAAAGATTTTTAAAAATATAATACTAAGTGTATCATTTTCTCTGTTACATTAGGGTAAATTTAAACTACCATAACTCTCTTAATTCAAATGGAACGCCCTAATTTTATTTCACGTTAGCTAAAATGAAATTCTCTTTCTTTTGACCATAAGGTTGTCGGTATTTAAATGACATTTTTTTAATTATAATTTTTTGTATAAACTCCTACAACCTCATAGTTAAAAGAAAGACAATTTCATTTTAAACAACATCAAATAAATTGGTTCACCCTGGTAATAAGTCACGCCTTGTATATTCGAAAATAATTTTAAAATGTGTAGTTTTTAGTTGGCTACAATTTTCGTAAATAACTTTTTTAAAACTTCTATATTGGAGACATCGTACTTCGACGTAGCAACGCCGCACCCTGTATATATATATATATATATATATATATATATATATATACATTTTTTTAAAGATTTACATGTAAAAATATAATTTCGCTTATTTTAGAACTTTTTAATCTATTTCTTCTTTCTGAAACAATTTGTCCGGTTTTAGAGAAAATACGCTCACACGGAACAGATGTTGCCGTAATACACAACCGTCTCTGCACTAATGCATATAATTTTGGGTATATATTTTTCCTTTGATACCACCACAGCAATGGATCTTCATGTCTATCTATTAAAGGTTCAGCCATGTATTTATCTATTTCTAATATAGCTGCCGCTGTGGGATTACTCGGGACTCGGATTTTATTCACTTTTTCATCAAACGACTTCCATAACATGGAAGACTTCTGACGACTATCTTCTGATTCTTCCAATTGAACACTTTTATTTATTTCTTCTGATTTATTGACATTGACGCTTTCATCTCTAAATAATTTAATTTTAGATTTCAGTAATTCTACTGCATTATTTGCTTTATTTATATTTGTGAAACCGTATTTTTTAAAGCGCAGATCCAGTAGTCGCTTGTGCCAGAAGTTCATTATTTTCTAAATTTTTAAATCGTTCTGTTATTTCCTTCAGGTAAATATCCAACATTACTTGTAATTCTCTTAATGGTAAAGTCGCTTTAAACTGTAATAGATGGTTTTCCATAGCACTAACAAATAGTTTTACTTTTGAAATAGATACATTTTTTTCAGCGGATATGTCACACGTTACATCATTAAAAATCTGAAGAATAGATATTGCATGATTTGCAATGTCCCAATCTGTAGGGCTCAATATGATTTCGTGCTGTAATATGGCTAAAGTGGATATAATAGCTTCTCTTTTTCTGCATAATCTGTCAAGCATATCCAATGTCGAGTTCCACCTGGTGCACACATCAATTTTTAATTTCAATACTTGCTGTTGCATTTGCTCTTGAGTCTGATTTAATTTTGACAGAGCATGGGAACTTCTTTTAAAAAACTCCACGATTCTTCTAAATTTATTTAATGTAGGCTCAATTTCTCTGAGCCCTCTCTGAACAATCAGGTTAATCGTATGAGCAAAGCAACCCAAATGACGCCAATTGCCTTGCCTTATTGCCGCAACAATATTGTGTGCGTTATCGCTAACCACAACAGAGATTTTATTTAGAATTTCCCAGTCCTCCAATTTTTTTTGTAAAAATTCGCATAAATTAACAGCCGTATGACGTTTATCGTAAACGACGCAATCTAATAAATTGGAACATAGTTTCAATTGTCCATTAGTATCATCACACCAATGGGCGGTTATGGCTACAAAATTTTCATTGTTTATGGAAGTCCAACTATCAGTAGTAATGCACACTGCATGTGATTGATTAATTTTCAGTTTAACTTCTTCTTTAGTTTTATTATAAATTTGTGGCAATAAACTATTTGTGACTGTTTTCCGACTTGGTAGTGAATATCCAGGACATAACATATTAACAACGATAGAAAAGGGCTGGTATTCTTTTACTACCATACGTATTAACTGTTGATCAAGAAGTTTTGATTTATTAATAGGAACCGGCTTGGCAATAACTACAAAATTGTCCATAACCTCTTGTTTTTTACGTTTTGTTGACGATTCTAACTCCTTATTCGGTTTCCGACTAACAGGATTTACATTATCATTAGATGTAGATGGACCTGGCTCATTTGTCGAAATTTCTTCCGAAATGACCCCAGTTTCGTCGGGTATAAATTTGTCTCTAATAATTTTGATTCCTATAAAAGACGACATAAATATAGGTATTTATAAAATTAAAAAGTATAATCAATTTACCAGGATGCCGCGTACGCATATGTCTACTAAGATTCCCGGTAGATCCTTTAGAGACATTAATCAAACTAAAACAATAATTACATTTTCCTTTACTATCTGCCTCTTCGAAAGAAAAATGATTCCATATTTCACTTTTTTTTCTAAATGACATTTTATAATACAAACGATTAGCACTGGCTATGGACTATATGGTTTACCACCGGACCACCGCAATAGCAATAAGCAATAAGACTAATCGTAATAAATAAATAAAATAAGAGTTCTCTAAAACTCCGAGTGGCATAACACATATGCAACAGCCTCGCATATCATATCTTGTATCGGTTTCTTTTATACCTATATTATTATTTATTGCCAAAAGCAAAAACAAAAATTTTCAATGACAAACTTTGTTGGTCAATGGTCAGTTATGGTGACTTAACAATCTTAATATAAAAATGTAATGTGATATATCGCCGATATTCTTAGAAGAATTAAAGAATTTGTTTTTTGTTTTGTCTTTGTGATTGAGATTAGATTAGTCAAATGTCACACATACATTGGTACGCGGTCTTTTTTTAGGAGCCGGCATAATTGAAATTTGATAACTATTTAATATTTATTTCTTTAGATTGCAGCTATTTACCATTTTTCATAAATGATATGGTTTTGTTTTTAATCACATATTTCCAAATTTATTATTTAAAAACGAATTAATGAATACAGTAAATTTAATTTAATTAGGTCATTGTGAGGCATAAAACTTAATGAGGCATTTTGTTATGCATTATGCTATGCATATATATGTGAGATGACTAGTAGTAGTAGTAGTAGCAGGTAGCAGGAGATGAATCCACAATTCCACGAAAGTCTGCACGACACGTATCACGTATTGTATTGTGACTGAAGTGTAAAGTGAGCTGAAGTTTGGATTGTATCTTGTTGTTGTTACCTTGTTAGTTGTTACCGAGTTGTCGTTATCGTACTTATCGTCAGTCATTAATTATGTTGCCGCTAACAATACTTATAGTATTTTTACAAATAATAATCAATTCCAATTTCGTCGAATCCGTGGATCATATGCCATGCACAGAAAATGTGGACGCAGCTAGAATGGCATTAGCAGGTCGGATACTTGATGATTCTACACCTCCAGGGCTATCGGTTACAAGATTATTATCCGGTGACTCAAACAGGTAGAAATCCTCATCGGTGGATCTGTCAATACCAACGAGTAGACAACGTATATTCTCAAAGCTGCGATTATTTGACAGAAGTGCGAGGCGTATTTCGACGAGAGTGTCCACTAGGATGCGAAATTTCCCAAATTCTTGTATCACAAAGCCCAAATCGAGAATTTATACAGGTGCAGCTTTTAGTAAACTGTTTGTGTCGAAAAATACCCAGACGAAGAAGGCAAATTACTATTCACAACTACAGCTTTCAGCGAGAACGGGCAACCTGCTTTTAGCTACAACCTACAACTAGAATCATGTTATGTATAATATGCACACAATTTTTTTTATTTAGGTATCTTTTTTAGATTAAAAAGGTGCAAGAAAACATCAAAAATACCTATCTAACGGCTTATGCTTGTCTAATAATAATAATGTAATATACCTACTATTGTATTTTGATTTATGTCAAATAAAATATTATTACTACTAAAGAACTGCTCTTTTTATGCCATTATTATTTATTACATAACATTCATAACAATATAACATCGCATCATCGCCTCGCCCTCGCCCACCACTATTCTAATATTTCTAATACAGACCTCAGACCTCCCACTCAACGTCAGATCCAGAATGAAGCGAAGCGACTGACCCGACGACCCGGGATCCGGATCATTGATTCGGTTCATTGAAGAGACCCGGAACCGGTGATCCGAATCCTAAAAATGACCAGTCCTGCCCAACACTACTCGGTAAGGAGTGCTCTAGACAAGGAAGCAGGAAGGTAGAGTGAGGCTTTGCGCAGGGGCAGATGCCAGCGTCTCCCAAGAAGAACCAAGACAGTGCCATAAACAAGTCGCCTCGAGGTAGTGGTTGGCCCAAGCAAGAAGAGATTACTTCAACGAGAAAGAAGAATCGAGCTTCGATCGTAAGGGGCAGCGGCAGCCGTGGCCGCACGCGCTGTTCCACCTGGTGGAAGGTGATCCATTCGACGCGGGAGACTATAGGGCAGAATTAACTAAATTTCTTTCGGGGGTCCCATTCAAAATTCGATTTTATTATCGACGATGGAGACGAGTAGAAAACAATAAAATGGTTTAACTCAACTTTACATAAAAACCATAATTAATATGTAGCTAATGCCACAAACGTGGTGCTAATATAAAACTAAAACACAAAACTGTAATATAACTAAATCATTAATTATGTTTCTTCTCTCCATATTCCATTCTCCGAATTTTTTTTCATTTCTCGTTTTTCGTGCAGCGCATTTGTATTGAAAAAAAAATGGGTCCAGATTCCAGATGTAACGCTAACTTCTAAAGTTTAAACAAACTGTACTGTTCTCTTTGGTGACGCTGATAAAGTGATAAACGTTGATGAGTAAACCCTATAGAAGAATAAATTAGGAAACCGAAGCAATGTAAATCACATTTTGTAAGTACGTAAATTTGTATTTTCTACTTTTAGTCTATTTATAAATAATTGAATTATTTGTTGGCTAGGTCAAATTCATAACATCTTTATGTAAACAATTATGTCACAGTATAATTATGTACTAACAACTGTCGTTTTCGTTTTTAGATAAAGAAGTTTTCATTTTCACTCTAGTTGTTGAGTTTTCTCGTCTTTAGCTTTCTAGGTTAAGTTGTGTAATGTAGTTAATGGTTTTGTTCTTGTTACTTGTTACGTGTTATATTGATGTTTCATTGGTATCTCTTAATTATTTATGTATTTGTTATTCATGTAATAATTAGAAAAGCAATAAATACATATTATCTATAATTCCAATGCAGACCTCCATTAAATGTCCAAAACAGGACATCCATAGATAGCACAAATTTGGTACAGAGGCGGACATCTGCAGGTCCGAAAGTAGTACAGTAATGGACGTCCCTGGGTTGCACGAAGTTGTGACATTTGTGCGTCCTTGGGACTTTCAGTGGACGTCCATCGAACAAACGGACGTTCACTGGATGTTCGGACTTCCGCTTTGGACATCCTTCGGATGTTCATAGGACATCCTTGTGCTATTGGGTTTTTAACAGCTTATTCGTCTCCACTGAACCTTTCACATCCACTGGTGAGAAACGTAGACACAATTTGCAAATGAATATTCCACTGTAGCTCTTTTCGAGTAAACTTTCACATTTTTTATGCACCCATCCTTGACATGCATCGCACTGTACTTGTTTGTCCGTTTCCTCGAGCCTTCCAGCACCGCAATAAATACAAAGCTCTATCTCTTGTTCTATATTCTGGTCGCTCTTTATAGAAGAGTCATAGAAATTACACTCTAGTTATTTCTTTTTCTATGGGTGAAAGTTTTCCTCCAATCGTTTAGGCGTAGAATGGACTAAACTTTTTACTATAATTTTTTTAATTTCTTCAGTTTTATTGGGAGGTGAGTCATTATCAAATAATTTGCCATCATTTCTACTATTTCTCTCTACAAATGTCGTTAGAAACTGCATCTGGTTTATTTCCAATATAATCTATATTTGCGATTGATTTATTATTTTTAAAATATAATTTGCAGTAGTAGTATATTTTAATCCTATTTTTTTAAGTATTATTTTTACCAAGTTTTACACATATACGTTTGTATGCCTCATTTTCTGTTGTTCTGATATGGAAAAAATCACACAGAGAAAAACGTTCCTGATCGAGAATACTGAATAGTCATTGTCTTGTATTTTACAGAGGTCCTTACCGTATTTTTCATTTGTAATGAAATTTTAACACTTTTTCTGTTCCGTTTTATAAATCTGTAGAGATCACTGGGCTATTTCATCCGCTTCTCATTAAGATCTAGCAGTATTTTGCGAATATTCTCGGATTCCATATTTGATTGCAAAATGCGTGCACATTTCACGCCGGGCACAACATTGTGTAAAATTTTTAATAACTTGTCCAGAAGACTGTACGACTGAAAACTCATGTTTTCAGTTGTCGTAATTTGATAACGTTGCTGATAAATAATTATTATCACTATAGTGATAATTTACCACATATAAAATAAATAAAACTAAATCCTAAATAACTAAAATAATATCCTGGTAAAATAAGTATTTTTATCACTAGAGCAATAAAAATACTTCCTCCTTTATGAAATAAAATGGTTTAATTCAACTATAAAATAAAAACTATAATTAAAATGTAGCTAATTCCACAAACGTTGTGCTTAAACTAAAACAAAACTGTAATTTATCCAAAACCTAAGAATGAGACGCAATTTCAGAGGGGCCAAAAAAAATAACTCGTAGGTAGCTTTTTTTCTAAATTTTAATAAAAAATAATTTGGTAAAATGTTTGGTGCTATAGCAGATGGCTTACACTTCTGCACTCCTAAAAACATAGAAGTAAACAAACGTAACAAAAAAATAACTAAAAAATTTTAAATTTTTACCACTTTACCGCAATTTTTAATATTCCAGAGGGGAGAGGCAACTGTCTCCCCTTGCCCCCCTGTCGGCGCCCTTGAATAGAAACAAGTCTTAATAATAAATATATTATATCGTTTACAATACATACAAGTTTGGTAATTTTCTAGGCCAGTGTAAAAAATAGAGTAAAATAATAGGATAATAAAAAAACTATTTTGTCATTCTACGAAAACAATTAAATATTTTTAAGTTTAAATAAAATATAGAATTTGACGATTAGAATTGATACTAAATTATCTTTTACATTGTAGAAAGAAAACGGAAAGTTACTATCGATGACCGAAATGATGTTAGTACAGTTAAAAGAGCAAAAACTGTCGTACCTTCAGGTAATCTATTTTGCACTTTCTTTTGTTTTATAAAATAAATTCATTATATTGCAGAATTGTTGCTAACTTGCTTCAAATGAAAATTTTAAGGTAAAGCAACTGTTTGGTTTTAATATTTATTTAATAAAATTCTAACACAGAACTGTGTATTTATCTGTAAATTTTTATTAACCCTTTGATTATTTAAATAATTTTGTTATTTTTAATTACAATATAATAATTAAAATAGTTGACTATTTAAAAATATTTCATTTTAAATAGATTGTAGAGATGTAGATGCATGGAATTATAGTGTGACGTACTTTCGAGGTTCGGTCGCAGATGCCGAACTAGTACAACCACTTTAATCAGTCCGGGTTCACTCGGTGGAGAAGTTATGTCCAAGGTTCAGGAATATTACAAGACTCGGTAATGAAAATAAAATATTTATTTCATAAAATAAAATGTCACCCTGTAAACAAATAATACTAATAATAATTCCCCAACAAAATAAAATAGGTCCTGAAATAATAATACAAAATAGTAAATTAACAAAGAGGGCGGTAAGGAATGTACGGTGCAGACGCTGAGTGTCGCGGAAAGAGCCTGCTACTCGGAGTCGACGGAATACGGGTTAGACCTCGAGCGCCGCGGAGATTACCTGCTAAACGCTCAGGATACCCAGAGGAAGGTAGGGTGCCGCGGAAGTTACCTGCTAAACACCCTGGGGTAGAGGAGGGTTGAGTGCCGCGGAAAGAGCCTGCTAAGCACTGCCGGTAAAGGCAATTTCGCCGGCTTTTATACAGAACGGCGGGTAGTATCGTGTGCAAAAATCGCGATACGCTAAGCAATTTCAGGTACCGCGTGCGCCAAACAATTAAAGTACAGTGTGAGCAAAATAAAATAAAATAGGTTCGTTACAAGAGATATAAATGTATTAATCGACATTTAATTTCAAATAATTTTAATTTATTGGTATAAAACCCGGTTAGTAAATTTAGATAGATTAATTTCATAAGATAATTATTGAATACAGGTTTGTCTGGAGAATTGTTCATTAGCATACCTAGATATTTGGTATCAAAGAAACATACATATGACTTCATTGATAGGAATTGTAGGAGATTTGATATAGATTAGCTTAAAATATCTTTCTCATACAGTAAAAAATATTTTGTACAATGTTTGTTTTGTAATTTGTATATGTGTAAGAATTGAAACACTGTGTAAAAATAAAACTTTTTACTTCCCTTCGATACAATAGTGGACAACTGGCTCGCTCTCGCCCGTAGTCGCATACCAACAGTGGTAGTGGGAATAATTTTTTGCGCGTTCGAGCTCGAGCGCTAGATGCAATACAGGGTGATACATACATATATATTAATAAAGATCAACAACACCAAGCAATGTTTATATTTAACTATATGTATTTGCTCTTTTGAACCTTACTGAATATGACCAAGCTGGAAGCTCTAAATAGTGTCCCCCATTTTCTCCAAAAGCTGTGCCAAGAACACTTTCACCTGTTACAACTCCTACAAAATATACGCAAACAACATCAATCCTTTCTCATCGCAGTCAATGGAAAAACAGGCTTTTTGGCACAAAGCCAAGCTGCTGCAAAGCAAAACGTCCTATTTATAGAAGAAAATAGCAAAAACCGTATCAGAAGATGTTAAACCTGAAGTCAGCTTAGAAGATTTTAAAACGTGTGACAAATTTCTTCCACCCACAACAGCTTCATTTGAAAAAGTTCAAGCCCAACAGTATAGAAAGATACCTAAAGGTCGAGGATACATAAAAGAGTACAAACAAATGTGTTTAACAATCTATTTTATGCGGCCGAAGTCGAATCGCTATCTTTCAACATTATTTTGCCTTCCAAGTAGGAGAACTGACAAGCCTTACATGAAGATGAAAATTTTGCCAGGTTCCAATGGCGTTATATTTGAGGCTTTGAAAATCTAATCCAGCACATTTACAGAACAAGAGAAATGCTGCTTTCTATGTGTAGACAAAATGTCTCTAAACACCCATCTTTATTACAACATTTCAACAGATGAAATTATTGGTTTTGAAGATACAGGAATGGGAAAACATTAAATCCAGCTTTAAATGCAACTGTTACTTTACTGACTGGAACGATTAACTTACCATTATATTCATATTTCATGCTCTGCGGATACCTTGAAAGCAATAGTAGAAGAATGTGAATGTCGCTGCAAGCAAATAGATCTGCATGTGGTTGGCATTGTGTGTGATATGGGTTCAAATAATATTGCTCATAGTAGGAAGTTAGATGTAATAACTGAGACACCATATTTTTATGTAGATGACAGTCTCATTACATTTATTATTGATGTACCACATCTTACAAAATCTGTAAGAAACAATTTTCAGAACCGTAAACTGGGGATACATAAATCCTGGGTATACTTTGATCAAAACTTCCATTTTAATTTAACCGACACAGTTTTCCAATATTAGGCAACCAATATACCCTATCAGCTGACGTTCGCGGGAAAAGGTAGCATAGCGAGCATTGTACGTAGTGAGAATGACATGAATCACACGTGTGTGAATATTTATCAGCAAATATTTGTATACATTATTTACTGTGACAAACTTCGGTACTACACAAGTAAGTACATATATTTATACTTTTGCATATACAGATAGAGAAAATATTTAACCGATCATGGGGAGATTCTATTAGATACATTTCAAATGCATGGGGTATTGGTGGGAAGATGACACACGGCAGGGCGGGCTAGTCAGTACTCCCAGTACTCCCCTACTCTCCTACGCAACGTCGCGTACGAATACTGGTTTAGTCCGCCAAAATAGGGGAGGACAGGCAAGCTTGGACGGCGATGCAGTGGAAGGGATTATTGTTAGCATTTCATATGATCGGTTAAATATTTTCCCTATCTGTATATAAGTGGCAATAGAAAATATAGCGGAAAGCACGCTTACTATCCGTGAAACCTCGAGACAATTTAAAATTCCTTTTGGAACGCTCTATAACAAATTTAAAGGCAAACATGGGGGTAGACCCGGTCGCTCTACCATTTTTACCCACAATGAAGAGGCATCTATACTCAAATCGGCAGCCAAATGTTCCGATTGAGGGTTTCCTTTATCAATGATGTATGTTAGGATGATGGCCAAATATTACCTAGATCGAAGAGAGAGAAATATAAATATTTTTAAAAATAATTTACCGGGAGTCGATTGGACCTATACTTTATTAAGCAGACATAAAAATACGGACAACGAATAGCTACAAATGTAAAAAGATCCAGAGCTTCAGTTTCAAGAGCAAGCCGAATCAATTTTATGACAATTTAGAAATCTTGTTAAAAGATTTGCCGAACACAAATATCTTTAACTATGATGAGTCAAATTTATCGGACGATCCAGGAAAAATACGTGGTATTTATCATAGAGGAGTAAAATATCCCGAAAAGGTGATGAACCACTCTAAAAATTGTACGACGATCATGATATGTGGGTCAGCAGATGGGATATTATTGCCACCGTACGTAGTGTACAAGAGCCTCCATTTGTATGACTCTTTAGGGACAAGATATAATCGTACGACAAGTGGATGGATGGATGCAGTCACATTTCGCGATTGGTTTATGAGTTGCTTCTTACCTCACGCCAGACGTTTGGATGGCAGAAAAGGCTTAATAGGAGATAATTTACCATCTCACCTTGATACAGACGTTTTGCAAATGTGTGTTGACAATGATATAGATTTCATATGCTTGGTGCCTAATTCAACCCATTTGTGCCAGCCTTTAGATGTGGCTTTCTTTAGGCCCATGAAAGAGGCATGGAGAGCTACATTGACAGAATTTAAACTACAAAATATACGGCTAAATGCTGTTCCTAAGGATATGTTTCCTACTCTGTTAAATAAAAGTAACAGGATGGATGCGGTTACTCCACGATCCAACAACAATAACAATAATGATGACATGTCTGCTATCAAGAGAAACCTAATTGGTGGTTTCCGTGCCACCGGTATTTTTCCTTTTGATCGGCAACAAGTTTTTAAGCGGTTGCCACAAGAACCTGAAGAAGTTAGCCCAACTACTGAGGTAGAAAATGCGCTGACAGCTTTTCTTAAAGAACAACGATTCGGACAAACACCTCGTCCTCAAAGGAAGAAAAAAATATTAAATGTTCCACCTGGCTGTAGTATATCTACAGCAATGCAGATTAATGATAACGAAGAAACTTTTGATGATAGCGATAATGACGATGACCTTTTTTCTATCTTAGTGAAACTAGCAATCACAGTGCCTCCAAACCTCCAAAGAAAATAACATTGATCATCATTTTAACCTACTAGTCATTGAAGAAGAGCGTGACATTCAAGAAATGAATTAAACTAATTATGAAATTGGCCAGTACGCTTTAGTAAAATTTGTATCTGGACGCGGAAAGAAAATATACAAATATGTTTGCAAAATATTGGAGATTTCGCCAGAAATTCTTGTTATGGGATTAAAAAGTGTGCGCAAAAAAAAAGACAATTTAAAATGATTGATAACGATACTTCTGTAATATCGGAATTTGATATTTTGCAAATTTTGCCGACTCCTACTGAAGAAGTGGATTCAAATGGCAAGAGTTATTATAAGTTTGAAATGGATATTGAAATAAATGAGGCATAATATCTAACGTGTTTATGTTTTAAAATAGGGTTTTTTTATTTGAAAAAGTGGTAATTTAGTTTTTAACTCCTTAAGTTTTGCTTGTTACATATATGATGTTTTATGTGTACTTTAATAAACGTATATTTATAAAAACAAATATGTTTTCGTTGATAAAATTTACCCCATATTGCAATCTCTTTATAAAAAACTAGTTTTCTTTAAAAATTATTTTTTTTTAATTTATACTTTAGTATTCCATTGAAAACAAGTAGGCGATCAAAGTATCCCCAAAATAAGTATATATTTGATCACCTACTTTTTATTTTTTTTCTGCGAAGGTAATTATTTTTCAGAACTTAAAGGCAAGTAAATTCCGATGTTACAGTTTTTTTAAAAAAATATTTCTGCGTAACGAATATTGAAATATAGAGATTTCACGTTAAAAACTGATCAATGTATCCCCAGTTTACGGAAACATATTTTTACATTTGCAAATAAAATGACCTCATGGCATCACGTTCTAGATTTTTATAATAAAGATATACAGTTGCATAATATATTAGCCCATGAGCTCACACATATGCTCATGTTTGATAAACCCAAGTGCAAAAAAATTAAGGTACGGCTGGCTACACAAGTATTAAGTAATACTGTTGTTTCAACTTTATATATACGTATATACCTATATAACTTGTAACTTCCTTGTCGCCTGAAGCTTTAACCACAGCCGAGTTTATTGAAAAAATGGACAAAGTATTTGATATTCTTAACTCTAGTACTACGAGGACCACAAAAAAATAGAACAGGGCATATAAGGCAAGTTGCATTTTTAAATCAAATGTTGACATTTTTTAAAAATCTGAAAGTGTTAGACATCTATGGGAAAAATGTAAAAATGTAATGTTAAAAGAAAAGGGATATGACTATTTATTAGCTCGATACTCTTTCAAAAGGCTTTTAAAAAACTATTTGTTATTAATTTTCTTCATAGAGAAGAAGAAAACTGTGAAGAAGATTTTAGCAAATTATTAAATGATGCTGGAGAACTGGTTAGCTCTATTACAACAATGCAAATGGAGCCATCTATGAGTACTACCGATAAAAAAAGAGTAATTTTAATAGATCATAGTTACAAATTTATTGATTTAGACAAAACTCATTAAGATACATTAGCGGATACTTAATTGAAAAATATTTAGAAAAACATGTATGTGATATATGTTCATCATACGCCAAAGCTCATACAGATCTTGACGAAACGACTTTCTTTTGTCACTTTAAAGCCTATGACAATCACTCATGATCTATTTGGGAATTTGCGTATGACGGTTGTAGAATCTAATTTTGAAAATAATTTTACAAATTTTGCCATTAACGATCATATCGTCAAATCATATATATAATGTTTAAACTGTTTTTCAATATTTCATCGGGATCCATAATGGTAAAAGAATATATCTGCTATATCAGTGAGAAGCTCAAGAACCAATTACAGATGAGGTGCTACTGTATAACAACCTATTATTTCTAAAGCAAATACAATAAGTAGACTATGTCTATTAGGTTGCAGACATAAAAGTCCTATACGGACATCGGGTATTTGGCTAACTCAATGGAGAAGGGGTGGTTTCAGATGTTATAGGGCGCCAGACAAATTTTCTAAAGCCAAATAAATACCCTAACTATAGTGAAAGTTAACTCTCAAAATTTGTCAAAGAAAGGTTAACAAGAAAAAAAATAATAATGATATCTTTCCGCTCCAAATTACCAAACAGGGGATTACGAATGAAACAGCTAATATTTTATTTATACTATATTACTGGTATTACAATATAATCTAATGGAAAGTTGATATACACTTATATGGTAAAATAAAGATTATGGCAAGCATAAAGTTGGTGATCTTCAGTTGATCAAGCAATAACAATAGTCCAATTTAACTATTGGCACCAGCGCACCACGGTAAGCAAAACTTAGCAATATCAACTCCGCCGCAAAAGGATTAAGGCGTACGCCAAGAAGGCAAAATAAGCGCACAAGGATAAATAAGTAAGCGTCGCTTGAGCTCAGGCGCAACCGCTGTCATGCAAGAATAAACCTTAGTTTGTAAGCATATATATCACTCGCACCTTAATAATTTAAGCGAAGCTGTGTTTATGTAGATATGAGTAAGTGGGCAATAGTGATGAAAATAGTCAACTGGCTAAATTGTAAAATATGAGTGAATTGCTATTAAACTAAAGAATAATATTAATTACTACCTACTAAAGAAACAAACTCATGCATATATATTGTTGTGTTTTTATTAATTATTATTAATTTGATTTGTGTTAATGTTATATTCGTGTTGTGAATGATATGTGTGATGTGATTTTGTTATGTATGTAAAAATTTTTTATTGGGCGCCAATGATTTATTTATTTTGTTTTGTTTTATTTAAAATTTTTATTTGTGTAGATAGTAGTATTTATGTTATGTGTGAAGTGTATAAGTGAGTAAATATAATTTTTGTTTTAAAATTTAATATATGATTTTATTTTCCTAGTAATTTTCTTTTTCTTTTTTTTTGTCTTTCTGTACTTTATTATACCTGGCTATGTTTTATCTTCTTTTCTCAGGAGTGGATTCCAGCAGAGTAGTTAACACCATGTTTTTTTATTTTTTTTATGTTCAAAATCTTTAAACCACCCAGTACATACAAAAAAACAATTGGATTGAAGGATAGTATATTAACATTTATTAAAGAAAACAGCAAAATGATAATTCCTCGATTAAATTCGAAGGCATTCAAAATAAGGAATATTAAAGAATATTTTTAACAGCTTAACAATTAACAAATTTGCTTTTCGTTTGTTTTTCTAGTGTTTAAAATTATTTTCGTTTACTTACTGCTTTTATGCAACCAGAAATACACACGAATGCAATGGAATTTTTCTAATCTATTTATACAACTTATGCTATTTCGATGTCAGTTAAGTTCTAGATTTTAACGTCTTTAATTTCTGTTTTGGTGTCTTACAACATTTAATGACTGGATTTATAAGTTTAAGCTTTTTCTTAAATGAGTGAAATCTAATAGAAGGTAAGTAATTAACTGTAGTATACCGTTATACTTAGTGTTATTTATCAATTCGTATTCGATCTAGTTAGATGACCTTGTATAACGTACGTTATTTCTTAACTTTTTTTGTAGATGATTTTTCTATTGTTGCTATCTGGAACTTCTCTTCTCTGGATGATGTTTTATTCTCTGGATGCTTTCGATCCTCCAGCCTGGATATCCTGTAGAATTCTGGACTTCTCTTCTTATCGAGATCTAGATGTGTATTTTGAGGTTACTTCCCTCTAAGAATGGATTTCTTCGACCTTTTGCACAACCCCTAGGTCTGGTCTGGTCTGGTTATGTAGATGGTTTCCACTAAATTCTTAAATTTGATATGGCTTGATGTTGTCTTGATTTACTTTATGTTTTAATTTACTGTGAGACTGGTACGTATAAGTTTTTTTTTTTTTTGTTTTAATTAAATTTTAACTATAAATTATGAAATTTTCGACTCTAACAAATTCATACCTCTTCTCGCTTCACAGTTTTCTTCGTAACTAATCAACAAATTATTGTTTCTAGGTAATTTTACCTTCTAGATTATTATTAGTTTTTCTTAGGGTCACTACACATGTAATATTTTTAATTTTAATTATTCCTGTTGAAGCACTTTTCACGACACTGATTGTCTTTTGTATTCTTAGAACTATTTTTACAACTACATAACAATTTTTACTAATTTTATACTTAAATATTCTTTAATTTGTGTCCTTTTTTAGTGTCCTGTCAGAGATGCTGATATTTCCTTGAAGAGCCATCTTTACGTTTGACATTTCTAATTGTCATTATGTTTTAAAATTGGAATTTTCATTTTATCTAGCTAATATTTTATTAGAATGATGTTTTAGTCTTGCGATATACATATATGCTAAATCTTTGTTCTTTATACTTTCTTTTTATATGTCATTGTCTGGTTTTTGTATTTTCTTTCTTTATATAATGTATGTTTTTGTATCGTCATGTCCAGATTTGATAGTTAAAATTTTAAATTGAATTTAATAAAATTTGTAAAATTTTGTTAATTTAATATATTACTAGTCTTCTTTCGATATGTTTATTGAAGATAATTTCAACAATAATAATTCTTTGTTTTGTTGCTTAAACTGAATTTCATAGTATTCGATTCTTATGGAATTTCTGACTTATCACAATATATATATATATATATATATATATATATATATATATATATATATATATATATATACATATATATATCTTTACACAAGTATACAATTGTAAATTTAATCTAAAAAGAAAACCCACTAAAAGGTAGCTATCTACAGAACCAAATTATGTCAGTTCTATTATTATATTAACTATATAAACTAAATTTATTAAGATGATAATGGTAAAAAAAAACTGTCAAAGCCATGCAGTGACTTAAATATCAAAAAGCAGGTTATAGCAACAGCAAAAAAAATAAGCAGCGAGCAGCAGAAATAATGAAATGATTGCAAATAGAATATGAAACTTGCGTGTATCCCTGCGATGACTTGAAGATGTCTCATCTGCTCGGGCCTTGCACGAGGAACCAATATCAATGATCCAGACCGACAGTAACAGCTGGGGTGATCAGCACCAATCCTGATGTCCTATTTTCGAAAAGTAACAGGAACGAGCCTACAGGGTGATCCTGAACTCAGGTCTGGACGCTCCACAAGAATAAGTCTACCTTCAGATCATTTAACGGCAGGAACTGGAGACGTCTCGGTTTTAAGCCCGTAATAAAAACCTTACATAAAATAAAAATGTAGTAATAACACGTTACTTATAGATACTATATAAATAAAACAGAATAATAATGAATCAATAAGATTTCTTTTTCTCACTACATGAATGTTACGTAATATACTTGAGGTTCATGTGCTAATGAATACCCGATAATAACATTACTATATTAAGCCAGACCAAAAAAAAAATAATAATATCAAAGATTTTTCTGTTATTACATTAAAAGCTAAATTTCCCAAAAAAAAAATGCTGAGATTAAAATGCATCCCAACTGGATCTAATGAGTGAAAAATAGTGACCAAGCTACTTTCCTGGTCAAAATCTGAAAATTAATAAAGGTGGCAACGTCGCAATTCGAGCGAAAAATAAAATACATTCATTCAGGTAACAGAATTACACTAAAAATTAATTATGAGCACTTATACTCGTAAATGAGACGCACAATATAATATTTAGTTGACATATATATTATTAAACAAAATAAAACAAAAATATAAGAAATATACTTACCCTTAGTTTTAAGGGGTTTTAGTCACAGCTACTTCACAATTTAACTGCAGACTACTCACGATGTTGAATACGTGAAGCAAACACGTAAAGGGTTGTATGGAGGGTTGTTTGGCACCAGGACGGCGTGACAATAATTCCTTGGAAAGGTTTCAACTCAGGTTCTCATATCACAAAATATACCACACAGGGAACCAAATGAATCCTAAGCTAATTAATAGTTATGAAGAAAAATAATCCTCCTAAGAGATGACTTCAGAAATCACAGATTTTCCCCACAACTTAATTCACACCGAAAAATGGCCACCCCCTTCTGTCGTTTTTTCCAGTAAAATCCTCTCTCGCAAGTAGTCTGACGAAATTCTAAGGAAAAAACTAAACTACCTCGCTATTGGTCCAACAGTAACCAATGGGAAAAAATACATAATAAAAATACTGAAATAAATGTCACAAATGAGCAATACCATATCAAATATTTAAATGTTACATCACTATGAATTATTATAAGTGCTACTATGCAAACATAACTATAAAATTGGCTAATTGTGAAAAGTAAAACTACGTAAATTTCCAAAGTAACTTTGGCAACAGTGTACCACGCGCAAACGTAGGCGATCTGCTTCATCGAACAACAGGTGACCGTGGGTCAAAACAAAACGGCTAGAAAATGGCGAGTTATCAGCCCAATGTAAACAACGAAAATAGTTCAAAATTTACGGATAAATTACCAGGGATATACAGACGTGTGGAACTGACTGAAATAGGTAAGTTATCTATTTTAATACGATATTTTGCATATTAGTTGCTTGTAACTTTACTTATAAATTTAAGAATAGTCTTATAACTTGTTTATAATTTATGTTATGGTTATTATTTAATTTATTTATATTTCAGATCTCCCGAGTCATCATCTAAGACACTGTGGATACCTCCCATGCGTTGCAAATACCAACACCATGGTTTCCTATGCCCAGTATGCACTTTTCATGATAATAAAGTGTTGCAATGAGTTGCACGGACACGTTGCATTTTGGAAAACGTAAGTATACTAACCAAATTTTTATAGGACTTAATTGACGTGTGTTTATTTTTTTCGTAGGACGTACTACACGTTGGAATATACAGAAGGTTCTGCGATTTATATATGCCTATTAAATATGTAATTTCGTTAAATAAAACTTGGCAAATATTTTGTGTATTATTTAGGCTTACTAATGTGAACTAAATATTATAATGTATGAATTTAACGTTATAACTGTCCTACTTTTTCAATGTGAAGAAACGGTTTGTTGCCTCTTCGACGTGAACAAAATATTTCATGCTAAAATCGATGTTGAAAGTGCGCCAATGTATTGATATTTCTTGCATTTCTTGGGCGCCCTGTTCCAGAAAGTTTTACCGGACATGGAATGAGGCGTTCTTCGGCAACATTACTGGGCAATGCTGATATTAGTGATATTACCACTGTGAAACGTTGTAGTAGCGGAAAATTATATTGAAAATTAATTGTCCAGCAACATGGCAATTGCAGAGGAAATCCGGGTCCTACCTGGCAAAGTTGTGGGCCCTCCAGTCCTTCAGAATCTCCTTAGCGAGTAAATTTAGATAATCCCGGTCAAAATGACAAGATCGTTCTTGTGATAAATGTTAATGTTAATAATAATAATACTAAATAAAATGCTGTTAAAAGGTCTTTAATCCACGATAAACAGATGTATTAAACCTCATCAAAAAAGTGGTCGTGGATTAAAGCTATAATGTAAGATATAAAGGAGTAATTCGTGTTATTAAAGTGTATTATTAAATATATTATTATATTTCAGGTGTACATTTAAGAAATCAAGGTTTTATGAGTGTAGGTACTTCACAAAATTACTTTTCTCGAAAAACTACAGTTCAGGTAAAATGTTATCAGAAAAATGGTTTAAAATAATGATCACAACATTTAAAAATGAATGACATTTTTTCGGATTTCCCAATGGTGAATTATCAAAATGAATAAATCATGAAACTGGTGAATCTATAGAATTACCCAATTCAAAATATGTATATATATATCCATGTGATTACCATTTTCAGGCTAAATTTTAAAAGTACATGGAAAGAAAGTTTCTTATAAGATCAGAAGCAATTCCAACCAATTTCAGTATAAAAAAATAAAATTTTGCAAAATATACTTTCAAATGAATCACAATATTCTACAGAGATTGATCAAGGTGCAAGTACAAGTTATTTTCAGACTAATACAGTAATTGAAAATCACGTAGAACTTAGCGGTAGTTAAATTAAAGAAAAAGGCAGGTTCTGTTAATGACAAAGTATAACCTAACACCAAGAACAAAATTCTCAAATATGTATGTCAAAAAGGAAATTGTTTAACACTAATCAAGATTTTAGAAAAACACAAAAGTCAATAGTAATAGTAGAAAGTAAAAATAATAAGAAATCTGGGATCAGGATTAATGGCCGGTTTCTCAACTAGTAGATATCTATTAAATAGACTTATCGATTTCATAAACTGGAGATATCCCATGAATTCGGTTTCTGAAGCATTCGATAATGCTTATCTATTGCATAAGTTATCGAACACATATCCAAAGGAAAATGGGAAGATATCTGTCCAATAAACATTAAGGCTAACGGTGAAACACGTGATCAAGTTTTGTTAAAACCAGATATATCGCTGCGCAGAGTAAGACTATGTTGACGTGTTGTGACAAAACGCTGAAATATGTGCTGCCTAGAGGCTAATGCATTTGGGATGGAGACAAAACGAAAGATACACTGAAATAAAGGTATCACAACTCTATTAGTGGAGTAAAATCGGTTCTCAATTATGCCGTTTTTTTTAATAAAGATATAACTGAATTAAACATTTACCATCTTGTAGAGGAACAACTTCGGCATCTGAAATGGACTTTTACAACTTTTTCCAGTAGGGTCTAATTTTATAAATTCAAATTGTCGGTGCTTTGGACGTTATTTGTCAATTATGTTTTACGAATCATATATCGCGTTTGTAAATCAACGATTCAAGTTATGTTCATAATTTTTTCACAACATGTATAAAAAACTACAGCGCTTCTAATGGTACATACCAATTTTTAATAACTTAAAGCCTTTTCGACAAAAATTGTTCCAAAGTCAATACCAGTAAATTTGTGCATTAAAAATTTTACTATGCGGAGAGCTACATTAATTATTGAAAATAGAACTATAGTTATATCGAGACAAATGTAGTCGATAGTATGAAAAAGTTTTTTAAAAAAAGTTTACTTCGCTACGTGTTACGGTTTTCAAGAAATTGAATTTTACATATGCTCGTGTTTCGTGTGTAAGCTAAGTTTATACTTGCGCTGCAGTATACGTTTTCAGAATAGGACAATGCATTCATTCGGAAAGTCAGAAACATCTATATTTTCCATAATTTTTATGTCGAATAAAATTAAATTTTAGTTTTTTATGCTCGTATTGTTTTAATAAAGAAAACTTATCGTGGATCATAGAAAATACATAAGAGATATTAACATAAATGTATATTTATTTATGTCCAAAATGTAAAATATAAAGACTATTTATGGATTATTGAAGAGAAATATGAGAAATTAAAGTGTAAACAGGCCAATTAGATTACATCAAATATTGAAAACATATACCTTTGTTTTGTTAACATTTGTGCGTTCCAAAATACATATGTGGCATACAATGTTCTTAATTATAAAGATATAACACTGGCTTAAAATTGACGTATTCTTGAAACAATGTCTTCTACAGACATACAATTTTAAATATTTAATAATTGGATAATGTAGGTGTTAGCAAATAATAGGAATGACACCTGGGTATTTTCAAAGACACCGAAGTAAAACAAACACCTGCAAAAAGCTGTCTAAAATTTTAGATGCATAGATCTACCAAAATACTTACTTATTTTAATTATATCTGTATATATAAATATTCTTATAATAAAAATTTACTTGATAATAAAAATTGTTCAATATTTATAATTAAGTGTATGAAAATAATGGTTAAATGTGGGGTTAGGATATCTACAAATGCGTGTCTTACAGACGCTTTTCAAAATTATTATTTTATTTGAGTAAAATTTAAACAGTAACTATGAATAAACACAACGTCAATAAATTACCTTTGTTGTATATGTTATATTTTTTGAGATTTCAATAGTTAAAAACACAATTTTAACTGCGAATTTTTATTTCTGTTAAAAACTTTTTTCAAAAAGTTGTGTGAAAATCGAAGTACTTACTACTTAAACATGTAGTTTCAAAGGAACAAACAAAATCCATTTTTAATTGTTATGCTACTTTTCCCATAAATACTCAAGTAGTTAATTTATATTTACAATGTTATCAAGTGAGCCCATGAAAGCCAGAGTGGTCCAAGTCAAAAAATTATGTTCTGAGATAAATAGATCTAAAGTAATACTGTTATTGGAAAATCCCAAAGTCAAATTTTGAAATTTTATTCCAAAATAGTTTTAGGAAATATATCAACTTAAATTTCTCTTAGCAGAGATAGTCTATTTAATTTCAGTTTTGTTACTTATTTTGCCCTTTTTTGACTTAGACCACTATGGCTTTCAACGTTTCTCAGAATTCAGTATATATTCAGGATTAATAATTAAGACAAAATAATGTGAAAACATAATATATTTGCTTTTTTTAATGCTTTGAAAAAATGGAAATAAAAGACAAAATCTTGGAAAAACATCAAAAAAATTACAAGAATGATTCATCTTTAGTCGAATATATCATATATAAGAGGTTACAAACAAATTGATATTGATTATGAATCCTCTTCTACTTGCTCGAGTGGACCACTATCTTCGACATTTCTATCTCCAATAATATCTCTGAAATACTGCTGATAAACAGGAGGAATAAATTGAAAAAGTTCCTCCATGTTTTTTTTCTTTTTCTCGTTTACTGCCAAGGGAGATGAATACAGCGGTTCTAGAGGAATATTCTTAAAATTTCGTGGAGAACCTTTGCGCTTTGGAAGTAAGTTAATGACTTCGAATGGAAACTCTTCGTTAAGTGTTTCTTTATAAAAAATCTTGTAAGGTTCTTCTTTCTTGAAATGTAGCCACTGAATTTTCAACCAGAGTACAGGCCCATCAGCTTCATTCTTATTTCGGCGTGTTGTTGCCTGTTCCAACAGCTTTGAAGAATGAAAATCAGTTTGTTTCATCTCACAAACAGAAAATGGTTTTTTGGATCTACATTTTTTTATTATTGTATACCAGTCTTCTGGTACATATTTTATTCGATTCTTAGCATACTGCTCTATCTGTCCGAAATCCCTATCATTAGGCAAAAATGAATGTCCAGAAACCATGAACTTATGGTCTATTTTTTGCAAAGTATCTGAATCTGCCAGAAGTTTGAGCCAAAATAAGCACTGCTTATAGTTTCTATTTTGACCGCCGCATGCATCACTGAACGCAATTATACGACTTGTTCTTCTTGCTTTTTCTAGGATATGTTTCCGTATGCATGATCCTATTTCCTGTGCACCCCGTGATGCCGTAGTCTCGTCCCAAACATACATAAAACTGTTTTCTTCCTCACCTAATTCGTGTATGCCAAGATTATAAACATACATGTTTCTCTTATAATATGCAATTGAGCATGTCAAGGTTGGATATGGTAGAGCTTTCTCTAGGTCGAAAGTAAACCCATACACTTTACCCTTTTCAATAATACACAAAGCTCGATCATCTGTTAAATTTTGTCTTGCTTTCTCAGCTTTCCGTAGGTGCAACTCATGCTGCGTTTTTAAGTCCTGCCTTTGCTGTTCATCAGTCACACAATCTAGTTTTCCTTTCAACAAATCACATGTTACGCAAGTGTCTTTAGAAGGAGTATGAAAATGAAGATTGAAATCTCGATGAAATATGTTCCTGTAAATTGCTTCTGATACAGGATTGCAGTTTTCTTGTAGACATTGTTCTTTGTACAAATTATACATCAATCTAATGTTTAAGCTTGAATCCAAATATTTCCTATTAGGATTGTGGCTACGCGTGTAATGAGATGTATAGGCAGGAAAACTGTTTATGTGGTTGAAAACATTTTGAACTTTTTCTTCTGGTGTTTTATTTATTGGTTTGTGCTTTCCTCGCAAATCCTCGCCTGGAGATGAAACACGTGCACGTTTCAGCGCCCTTTGGAGGCGCCCATTCGATATTTGGAATGTTTGGAGAAAATATTCCTTACATACATTCTGAGAAGTATTACCAGTATTTACATAATAGGTATTTGATATACTTTTGGCAGTTCTACTTTCATTTCTTGGACGATGTGTTTTGACTTCATTTTTTTTAACCAAACCACAGAGAAAAGCATTTTGTGTAGAAAACTCTCCCATTTTCCAAAAATTTTCAAAGGCGGTTTTTCTATCATCTTCAGTTATTCTTATTGAGCACTTCTTTCTACAGTTACAGTTAATGTTATGGAAACTCTTAGCAGGCACTACCTTGTTTGGGGTATTAACATATTCCCGTCCCATATTTCTATTTCGTTTACGAATTGACTTCATATGTTTTTCGGGTTCTCTGAAACGCTTTCTACCTTGACGTTTATGGCGTTTTTCAATAAGATTAGATTGATTATTCTCATGTCTCGGACTATGTTCAACTTGATCGTCTGCAATAAATTTTAGGTTATGTTTTACATAAATAGAGCAATTTTGCACACTAATACCTGATAAAGATGATTCCGAATCTTCAAAGTTTCCTGGCTCATAGTCACTTTCACTTGCACTAAATGGTTCTTTTTCTGACTCACTAAAACTCATCTTTTAACGAAATTCGGGAGTAATAAAATAACGAATGTAAGTCGACTTTCAAAGCTAGAGTGGTCTAAGTCAGACTTGTATCATTCTGGCTGTCAGTGAAATGAGGAAGTCATTGCGCACATGCAATTGTAACGACATCTATGGATAAACTACTGAAAGATTATTTCTCATATTTGTGTACAGCATAGATTCCTATATCGTACAGTTGCAACTGTCATTATCTCACATTTGCCATTTTTTGACTTAGACCACTCTGGTTTTCAAGGGCTCAAGTATACTATAAAAATTAATAAAATCTTAAAATAATGCAATGCATGTTTTTACTGAAAAAATATATCTTTTGTGCTATTTATTTTATTAAACTCTTTTGTACTTTTCGAAAAATAATAGTAGGTAATGATATTTTGGTACATAAGGCATTTCACACATATTTTTATTGTTGATTTTTTTGGAAAACATAATTCCTGATAAATAATTTTATTTATAAAAATTCATAAAATAGAAAAATGAACAGAATGCTTTGTATATGCTTGTAAACAGTGATTTTTTATTTTTCTTCGGTTTTGGGATAACTATGTTCATTGACATTTTTCACAAAAAAATTAAAGATGAAAAATTTGAACATTGTTTACTATCAAACACCATATTTTATCATAAGTTGGACTACAGTTTGTAATATCTCAAGACAAGCAACATTTTTTTTTTAATCAAGAATGATAGTTTATTAAATAATCGACATTAAAATAGTTGACCAGAATGCGTTACCCCATCTGGAACGGCACTTTCTAACAAAAAAATATCACTTTTAACGGTAGGACCCAAAATAGTTCCACTAATTGCGATGCTTAATTTTTTGTTTGTTCCTTTAATACTCAAAATATAAATACTTTCACTTGACATAGGGCTCAACTTAAATCAGAAAATATGGAATAAAGAGATAATTTCATTTGTAGAATAAAATGTTTTTGACACATTTTTTCTTTCTATGTGTATTTCTACTAAGTTTGGATTTGCAACAAATAGTATATTATTATTTACTGAAGTGCTGAGAAGCAAACCATCGATGCCATGTAAAAAAATACTATGCAACAAAAATAAAATTAGATAAACAAAACCATATTTCAATAACATTTTTATATATTCCATAAATCTCAACTACCCATTTGCATTCCCCATTTTTGCAATATTTATTAAAAATATTAATTATATTTTAATGAATGTCTTAGCTGGTGTCTATTATTCAGTAGGCAAACACAGAATATTATATTAAAAATAATCTATATTTCTGTATTCGAAAAACATTATATTTTTAGTTTCAAGATTTAACAAATTCGTAATTATAATAAAGCTATTAAACTACAATACGTATTCATTTCTCTTAGTCTTTTATAAAATCCGTCGCGTGTCAGTCCTTTTATTTTAGTTTTTCGGTTTTCGTTCGTTAACTATATATATATATATATAGTAAAATGTGTTATTCTATTTTTTATATACTACAAATATATTTTACATCGAGTGAAAAATTTTAAATAAAAAAAAAAATTACATTACTCAACATTTTAAAAAACAGCATTGATGTAAAATAATATTTGTAGTCTATTAAAAAAAAACCGCTTATTTTTATCATTTTCCGTTGAGCAGTTATTGAGCGAAAACGTGGCGAAAACTATATTCCGTATGATAGAGCATTTACCGTTAGCCTGAATCACTTCTCTCAGTGTTGGACATTTAGAATCTAATGTGATCGTCTCTGTTATCAATGCCACCGCAAGGGGGCAGCATTTTATTGCTAAGAAATATTTTTTTAGTTTTCGCTCAGTAGCTCCTCAAGGGATAAAGATAAAAATATGCGGTTTTTTTTAATAAACTACAAATATTAATTTACATCGACGTTGTGTTTTGAAATTTCGGAAAAGAGCAAAATTCATTTAAAAAAAAAATAATTTTACAGTTTTTCAAAATTTCAAAACACAGCGTCGATGTAAAATAATATTTGTAGCCTATTAAAAAAAACCGCATATTTTTATCTTTATCCCTTGAGGAGTTATTGCGCGAAAACTTTATATCGTCTTATAGAGCGCTCACCGTAAGCCTTAACGCACACGCGCAGCGATTTAGCTGTTGCTTGTTTACATCTTTATTGTAAGGCTTAACCCAACTTTTTTCGTGACGATAACTGTGCAATGGAAAATTCTGATTCGTCTGCCTCATCAGATGAAGAATATTTAAATATAGTCAGATATCTTGAACGGTCAAGACGTTATCGTGAAAGAGAAAACCAGTATGAAAAATACAGCGACTCAGAATTTCGAGAGAGGTTTCGTTTAAGGGCGCCGTATTCTTGAAATCGTGTTTTTTACAAATACAAGTAATTTTAGACATTTAAGAAGTAAATAATACAGAGGTTAGCAAATAACAATAATGTTATCTCATGCCAATGGCGAAGATTCAAAGGTACCGAAGTAAAATCAATATACAGTATGCGCCAAAAGTATGGAATAAATTCAATAAAAACGAAACAATTATTTTTTGGGAAAAATCCTCGAACAGGTCGATTTTTAATTTAAAAAATACATATTTTAGTGTAAAATGCGATTTTCAAATGTCATTTTTTTTCGAGTAATGACGTCAATGATTTTTTTTAAATGGCAACACCATATTTTTTTCCTTGATTCTGAAAGATCGTTTAATTCTCTATCAGACAGTACTAAAATTTTGCCCTCTTACATAGGAAAGTTTTCGAGTAAATGACGATTGAATGTTAGAAAACGTAAATCAATTAAAATAAAGAAAAGAGAAACTGGCAATATTGTAAATATTCCAAAACCTGGACGTCCAAGCATTAATGAAAATCAGAAACAGAACATTTTGATACGTGTGGTGGATAATCCTCATAATTCTTCACGATTGGTTGGATTAAACAATGACACTAGTCAGAGCACAGTGATACGTATCTTGAGGAAGGAAAAATATCATTCCTATAAAATTCAACTTGTGCAGGAACTCAATGAAGATGATCTCGATCGCCGCTTACACTTTTGCGAAATTCTAATGAATTTATGTCAAGGAAATAGAAATTTACACGGGCAAATACTTTTTTCAGATTAGGCCACATTTTGTCTGAATGGTACAATAAACCGTCAAACTTGCAGATATTAGAGTCGGGAAAATTCTCATTGGATGGCAGAGGCACATACCCAACACCCTCAGAAATTAAATGTGTGGGCTGGAATAGTTGACGACAGAATAGTAGGGCCTTTCTTCTTTGAAGGAACCCCTACAGGACAAAGATATTTAGAGTTTTTAGAAAATGACCTTGTTCCAGCCCTTGCAGTAATTTTTCCTAACGATAATGACCCTGACATTCCTGACGATACCATATGGTTTCAGCAAGACGGTGCACCTCCGCACTATGCGCGCCCTGTACGAGATTTTTTGGACAACTGTTTTCCTGGGAGGTGGATCGGCAGACGCGGACCGATAGAATGGCCTGCAAGATCGCCAGACCTTACACCTCTTGACTATTTTATGAGGATACTTGAAGTCAAAAGTGTACATTAATAAACCACGTAATTTAGAAGAACATCAAAATCGCATTCGGGACTAAATACGCAGAGTTACCCCAGAAATCATTCATAATGTACAGGGAGAATTTCTTCACAGACTTGCGCATTGTCAAGAAGTTGGTGGATGGCAATTCGAACATTTAATTTAAGTATAAAATTTACGTTTTCTAACATTCAATCGTCATTTATTCGAAAACTTTTCTATGTAAGAGGGCAAAATTTTAGTACTGTCTGATAGAGAATTAAACGATCTTTCAGAATCAAGGAAAAAAATATGATGTTGCCATTTAAAAAAAAATCGATGACGTCATTACTCGAAAACAAATGACATTTGAAAATCACATTTTACGCTAAAATATGTATTTTTTAAATTAAAAATCGACCTGTTCGAGGATTTTACCCAAAAAATAATTGTTTCGTTTTTATTGAATTTATTCCATACTTTTGGCGCATACTGTATAACGTCAGAAAGTGGTCTATCCAGCAAATTTTTAGGTACTGAAATCTTTCAAAATACGTATTTTTTTTAATTCAACTATAAATGTAAATATTGTTATAACATAAACTAAGATAGTCCACTTTTGTTTATAAGTAGGTATGTGAAAATAATTGTTAAAATATGGGGTTAGAATAGCAAAATAAAGTGTGTCATAAAAATGCATTTTAATAGTATATTATGCAACGATCATGTAATGATGATGAGAGTTGCATACGCTATTTTTTCTACACCCGATAAATAATCAAAAACCATAAATTTTATATATTTATTGAACACAATAGGTAACAGTAATTATTCGTATGAACTGCATTTTCTGCTTTCTCCGATATGTGTGGAGGAGTCGATGGTAATTCTTCTATATCGCTGATATCAGACATTTTGATAAATTATCGAAGTTTAGCTAGGTATCTACTACGAAAATTTAATACGTACTGATTTTGACATCTAAAATAATTACATAGGAACCTAGGATAAACGTCAAATGCACAGCATGCTTGATTGAAAAGTTATGGGTTTCTATTGATTAAAAATCTGTATCGTAATGGGTATCATTATGAAACGGATTATAAAATCTGTATCGTAATGAGAAATCTGTATCGTAATGAGTATCATTATGAAACGGATTATGGGCATATAAGTGCATTGTTATAATACGGGTGTAGAAAAAAGTTATTATATTATTTGAAGAGAGTTTAAAGAGTACAAGTGGATAAACAAAACATCAGTAATTTTATTTTTGATATTACTTTTTCTACGTGTTTTATTTTTCAAGATTTCAGTACCTAAAAAACATCACAAATTTGATCAATTTACGGCGAGAAATACGGCCACCTTAACGAAAGAAACTGTAAATTTACTGATTTTACTGAGATTTAATAGGAGAACTAGTATTCAAGTGTCTAGTACCAGAACAAATTCACTATCAGTATTAGAAAAGGTTTTAATAACTTCGTTTTTATGCAGCAAGTTTGTATATATTTTTATTTAGTTAATGTTATGTGCTATCATTAGGCGATAGTGGCGCCATCTACAATTATTTCTTGAAAGTGTCTTACTTCCATAAATGGCATCTGCAAACACTTGTGCATTTGCTAGCTCCCTCTATGATTATTGCAGATATTAAGATATCCATTCAACTGTTATGTATTCAACAAAATTTGGAAGGCATACGTTCAGAAACCAATATAAAGTTATCGGTCTGATAATTTTATGTACTCGATAGTTATCGAATGGATTGCGCCAAATGTTGAGAAACCGGTCACAATTCCTACATGATATGAATTTATACAATTTCAAATAAAAAATATTTCTTATAAGCGTCCACTTTAGTCAACGAGTAATAAAGCATGTTGCCTAACATTTTACAAGAGTGGGCTAAAATGATACAGGTTGTATTGGAACTTTTAAAAATTACCTTCCAAGTCTACTCTACAGAAATGCTTAAATTCTATTTGATACTTGTATTAATGAACATTTGTTTAATAAATTAAAAACAAGAGTGTCTGAATTAATACTTTATACGTAGTTCTCTAATATGTGACCAGATATCAATAGCTCCATCATTAACATATATAAAAGATTTGGGAAAAATATTTGGCTGTTGATTTAACTAGAAAAAACATAATAGCAAATTATGCTCATGTATTAATGATTCAAGATATAAAAAAGTGGAAACAACCAATAGCTTACTATTTTACCCATGATGTTGTGAAAACACCCGATTTAAAATATTTTTTAATAGAAATTATCACCTCTGCAAAAAATTTGTACAATTTCTAATAAAGGAACAACCAATGTCTCGTGTATAAGCAGTTAGTAGATGAAAGTTCTAAATTAGTATATGAGATACATATTTTGTAAATAAACAAGAATTTTTGATATACCATATTTGTTAAGAAATACTCGAAATGGTCTGTATCATTAGGATATAGTATTTGAAGCAAATAAAATTGCAAAAATATTTGATTCATAGTTCATATATTCATATCTTAAGAATGTTTACTCCGAGAAAAGGACAAGAGAAGTTACTGGAAATTATTTTTGAAATCTTTGAAAGTACCGTAGCTGTAAACCCAGAAGAAGAAGAACATAACTTAAAATTCACTTCCTTTAATAAGTATTAAATAATAGTAGTTGTTCAGTTTAAATATGTTACAGATTTATGCTCAGTAAAAGTGGCAACACTGCCCGTTAGACTCTCCGCCTAGATTATTGTACGCAACTTAAAAGTTGTGAGAGCAGGCAGGGTCTATGAGTTGAGCTCAAGCGATGTGCATGTATAATAGAAGTAATAAAATAAATCAGTTGTAATCAATCACCATGCCACTGGTTCCCCAAAATGAGTCGGGTCCGAGATATCGTTTTCAGGAATTGCAACGTCGGCAAAGATGAGGAGAGCAGGGAGTTACCGATATCTATTACACTCATCCTATACATAACATTTCTCGATTTGTGTGTTTGAGTGTTTGTTTCTATTGCATAAAATCTCATTTGCATCATGTCGCACGATAAAAAAGATGAAGAAATCAAACATCAAAGGCGGTACAATTAAGTCTCAGTTGACAAGATTTATCACATACATATCAAAACCTGAAAATCAGACAAATGTCACACAATTAGAAATCAGATTACAAAAATTAGAAACATATTTCAGTGAGTTTGATATAAATCAGTCTCAATTAGAATTTTTAGATGAAAACGAAGATGAACGCGAAGCCATAGACCTGTCTTTTATGATATAACTTTAGCGAAAAGTTTCATAGCTAATGCACAAACAACTGTTAGATTAACAAGTCCAGTAAACAGTCTGTTGTTTAACACTGAAAACGATCTTAACATAAAATTATCAGTTCTGATTCTGCCTACATTTTCAGGAAATTATGATGCTTATTTGCCATTTTTTTATTAATACATTCACGTCACTCGTACATAACAACATAAAACTGTCTGATTTACAAAAATTTAATTATTTTAGATCATGTTTAACAGGCGAAGCATTAAGCATAATTGAAAATTTAAAATTAACCGCATGGACTGATGGTGAGATAAAACTATTATTAGACAAATATGAAGTGTCTCTGCTTAATGTTATATTATTATTATTATAATTTGCCAGAAAACTTATTCTAGAGGTAAGACGCAAACCTTGGTTATAGCGCGCCACACTGAACCACCACTCGTTTTCATACTAACTACTCTTATTTCACCATCTTCACCAGGATGCACCTCTGCATTTCGGCCTAGCTGCCAGTGACATGGAGGTAAGTGGTCATCTTTAAGTACGATGAGCATTCCCACGATGGCTCGATTAGGTTGTTATTCCGCTGTTGCAATGTATGCAAATAATCATGAGCCCATCTTTTCCAAACCTGCTGCACCATTCTTTGTAAATGCTTGAATATGGATAAAAATTTAAAAGGCACGTCCTCTACATTGGATTGAGGTAAAGTATTTAACGCTCGGCCAATTAAAAAATGCCTTAGAGTAAGTAGTTCAAGGTCATTTGGAGAATTGCGGCCGCAGTGGTCTGGAGTTCATAATCACCTCAATCTTGGACAGTAGGGTAGCAAATTCCTGATAAGTTAATGGATTGCCATTTAGCAAACGTTTTAAGTAATATTTTGTGGATTTTACAGCCGACTCCCATCATATTCCTCCGAAATGGAGAGATCTAGCAGGGATAAACTTCCACTCTATTGCATTTTCAATAAAATATGATTGAACCTTATGTTCATTAACAATTTTTGATATACGCGCCTACAAAATTGGACGCATTATCTGACATTATTAATTTACATAGACCTCATCTAGATACAAATCTCTTTAGAGAGTTTAAAAACCCGTATGTGGATAAATCGGTCGTTAATTCGATATGTACGCACACGGATTCGCTTTAAAACAAGTGATGAAATTTCGTAACACACTTCTACCATTTAATGGCCAGTAATATTGTCTTATAGTCGATAGTAGAGCCTGGGGTCCCGAATGCAAACTACGCCTATGCTCGTGCATTATGATTAATCTAGTTCGACAATGGTTTGGTAATAAAACGATTGGATGTTTATGTTAAAAGGCTAATCCCGATTTATTTAGGCGACCATCCACTCTAATTAAACCTTCTGACTCGATAAAAGGATTTAAATCGGCTAACTTGCTATTAGAACTTACGGCCTTAGAATTTTTTAATGAATTTAATTCCCTTGGAAAGCCTTCAGCTTGCATTAACTGTAAAAGTACTATTTTACTGTTTTCAATTTCATCTAATGTTAAAGGTCCTGTAAATTTAATCGTATCCTTTTTCAAATTGTTAGAAAAACGTAAACAGTACGCAACTACATTTAGCAACTTAGTTAACGATGAAAATGCTTTGAAAACATCAAATGACAACGTAGCTGCGGTGGAAACGATTAAGATTGGTTTTATATCGGGTATATTGAATAATTCTTGATTATTTTGGCACGGCCACACATCTGATTGTTGATTTAGCCAGGAGGGTCCGTTCCACTATAACTTAGCCCCTCGCAGTTCTGCAGGATTACAACCGCGAGATATGATATCGGCAGAATTCTCCCCAGATGGAACATGAAACCACGGCTCATTTTGCGATAATTTATGTATTTGTGCGATTCTGTTAGTAACATTTTTAGCCTTGCTGGTTCGGTTGCTATCCAGACCTTCACAATAGTGCTATCAGTCCAGAAATAACATTCATTTATTTTCATATCTAAAGCCCTTATTGCCTTGTTTACAATTTTTGTTAAAAGTACCGCTCCACAAAGCTCCACTACTACGCGCTGCTCGGGACTTTGAACAAACTAAATTTACACTAACATTACCGAATGAATCTTGCGAACGCGCATAAATGTAAGCGCCATATGCCACCATGCTGGCATCACAATCCGTGGATCACTGTACGGCATGAATTTGCTAGTAAAATGTGCCTAGGAATTTTTATTTAATTTGATTTAGTTGGGTAATAAAATTTGTCCATGTTTTAAACAAATTGCATCGTCCCAATTTAAATTAAGCCTCCACAGACTTTGTAATATTAGTTTTGGTACCGTTACCACTGGACCAACGAGGTCTAACGGATCAAAAAATTTTGCGATCTGACAAAATTTGTCTCTTTGTTACACATTTAGAATCGATATATCAATTTTTGTTGTATATAGAAAACAATATTCTCTTGAATTATATAATACACTTAAAGCCTTTATGTTATCATCATTCGAGATAACGTATTGCTCCGTGCTAGAATTTTCTAAATTATTTAGAATACCTTGATTGTTTGATAGCCATTTCCTTAGTTCTAACCCGGTGCTTTTAAGTATTAAGTTTAGTTCTGTTATTAATTGTTTTGTCTCTGCGACAGAGTCCGCCCCTGATATGAGATCGTCCATATAAAACTCCTTTAATATTATTTGGCATGTTTAAGGGAAGTCATTGGAGTTATCAAAAGCTAACTGATCTTGTCGCAAAAAACGAAGCCGGCGCTGGCGCTGTACCATAATATGTAATTGTGTTTAATTGTAAGTTCCTTAATTCTGTATTGGGATCCATGCGCCATACAATCCTCTGTACATCGCTATCTAATTGGGGCACTAGAATTTGCCTGTACATTTTGACAATGTCGGACATTATCATTATGTTATGTTTTCACGCTCTGATCAAGATTAAAATTAAATTGTCCTGTATTAAAGGCCCTGTTAATAAAGCATCATTTAACGATAAATTTGTACTTGATTTGCAAGAAGAGTCAAATACAACTCTTACGCGCGTTGTTGTACTGGACTCCTTTATTACACTATGGTGTGGTAGATAATGTGTTAGAATGACATTAGGTGGATCTACCTCGGTCATGTTACCTAGCGCTATATATTCCTCTATGAAATTCGAGTATTGCTCTCGCAAATGTGCATTTTTTTAAAAGCTTTCGATCAACCGCTAAAAACCTGTTTACCTCAATTTCCAACGAATCACCGAGTTGATAAAAATTTTCTTTTTTAGGAATCCCACTATAAAACGCCCGGTACTATCGTACAAAACGTCTTATCTGTTTATAACTACTAAACATGTTTTATTAAAGCAATAAAAAACAGATTTATGTTTTAAATTTATAGTTTCACTGAAAAATTGCCAAACAAAAAATAAATTGCTTTCTACTTATGTTTAGACCTTAAATTATATCGTCACCTTAGTACTACAAGTAGGTAACTTGAAATTAGAGTTTTTCTACAAATCTGCTTTAAAGTTTTTATTTAAAATTACAAGTATGAATATCTATCACTAGATATTCATTTTTATTTTGTTAGGTGCTCAGTGACCTTAAGTATATTTTCCAAAAATAGTTATTAATGAAATTATCTTTTTTTGCAAAATATTTTCAAAAAAATATGAGTTACCTAGTTGTGTCCCAGGCCAAAACCACACTAATTCAATTATTTACTTTTATTCTTTGGAATTAAATAATTCGTGAACGAATAAGGAAAAATTAACAAGAGACAATTCTAAAATATTGTGGTATACACTTATTTTTACTACACACTGCATTCACTTTCTGATGGTGCTTCCTGAGCTAACTTCGTTCGTCCATCACCTATGTAGGGAAGTGTTTCATAGAATGGTTTATATTCGGAGCTAAGAGCCGGAGGTACCATTTTAAATAGCGACATTGTACTTTTCCTTCTCGATTGGAATTTTGTCATTGTATAGCGGTGTAAGAGAGTATGTTAGAGATGAACGACGTCTTGTTTTCCGATTGCAGTTGAGTGATCGAAAATCGTCGTCAATTTTTTCTTTAAACCTCATTATAAGTGGTCTAGATGTCTAGATGAAAATCATGTTCATTTCAGCATGGTTTTTCCGATTTATTATTTTATCAAATGTAATTTCATGTATGGAATATAATAATAATAATAATGATCATAATAATAATAATAATGATAATAATAATAATAATAATGATAATAATAATGATAATCATAATGATAATTATAATGATAATCATAGTGATAATGATAATGATAATCATAATGATAATGATAATGATAATAATAATACGTCCTTATTGCAAGTTCTACAAAGAGAAATTTATAATGGGTAGAAGTCTAGCCTAATGGCCATTCATACTTATGGAATATGGTTTATCGCCCTCTCTCCTGGTACTTCTAGCGATATTTTTCCAGTCAGCTGGAATAGGTTTTTCCTACTCTTTTCAGCTCTGTAGTGATAACGGAGTGCATTTCATTTCGCTATGTTCTAAGACTATAAATTTGGGATCTATGGTTTGTAAATGTGGAATTTCTTGAACGGCTGTTAAGCACATAGCTGCGACAAATTTGTTCAAATTTTGGCGTCCACATCTATCGCTAAAACAAGAGATATGCTCTACAGATTGTGACAGAGATTTGAAATATGTATAGAGGCAGCTGGCTATTCGCAACTTCCCGTTTTACCTTCAGTTTCCAACCACATGAAACATTCCCCCTTTTTGGAAACGGTGTCGTAAACAGTAAAATTGAACGTTTTGAGACACTGTTTATAAAATAGAGCATTATTAGCTGGATCATTTGGCACTAACAAGACTTGTTGAAGATCAAAATTACAGCTATTCATCTTTAAGTTGGAATCATGTGCTCGTTACTTATCAGTTCTTTTTTTGTTGCCTAGCTCTCTCCTTTGCTATCATATTCAATTTTAAGCGAATATTTATCAATTCCGGTAGTATTGTATGCCATACACAAACGACACTGGTCTTTTTAAGGTCTGAAGAACCCAAGGTTGTACTCCTCGCAAAAAACTTTTCTGTAAATGGCTGAACTTGCCGGTGTTAAATACACTTCTTTGCTTTCCTTTTAATATATATATATATATATATATATATATATATATATATATATATATGTTAATTCGTAGGCTTCCGCGGGTGTTATATGTGGTTGTAAAATTTCTCCGGGTTCCTCTCCGCGATGAATCTGCATGGTCTTCAAAAGAACCATTTGTTTGACAACGTTTCGGTAAAATCTCATTTACCATCTTCAGGTCTTCTTACTTCTGCTTCGCGTTACTAAGAGTAAGCCGAACGTAGTAACGCGAAGCAGAAGTAAGAAGACCTGAAGATGGTAAATGAGATTTTACCGAAACGTTGTCAAACAAATGGTTCTTTTGAAGACCATGCAGATTCATCGCGGAGAGGAACCCGGAGAAATTTTACAACCATATATATATATATAATCTCGTAATCTCGTAATCTCGCTTCTGTTCAAAGCTTTCCAACTGATAATACCTTTGAAAAATTTCAAGTCGTTCTTCGTATTCAATTTTCTTTTTGCATTTTCGTCTGCAGCTGTCTGGACATGACTCCTTCATAGCAACACCAGGTACATGCTTACCCCTTGAGGAAACATAGCTTTCACCGTATTGTCACCTTTTCTTCGAAACATTTCTTTTCCATTTTTCAGAACACTTTTTCTTTTTTCTTGATTTCTGTCTTCTGACGGGAGTTTCTTCCATACCTTCTGGTTAAACCAGTATCAGATTCGACATTGTACTCGGAGTGATCAGAGGAAAAAGGTTCCTTATCTGATGATTCTTCTTCAAAAAACATTAATGACGTACTAGGCTTAGGTTCTTTCAAAGCTGTTGTTGCGTTTAAAAGTGCCTCATTTTGAATATTTGTGTTACCTGTGTTGCTTAAAAGCGAAATATTGCAATACCGAATATTTGGAGGCGTTGAAATTGCACTTACCGACCTCGGTGGTGGTGCTGGTACTGCCAGTGGTGTAGATGGTGATGATTATCAAGCGAATTCACTATCGACCAAGATAAGGGCTGTATGCGACTAACTTGCGATTGCGATTGTTTCCCGCGGCATTCTTGTGGTACAAAATCAACCTCTTCCCGTTAGTAATTGAAATTGCCATTAGAGGCTGCGAACTATTCATTTTACCAATATATACAGAAAAACAATTTAATATTAAACAACCTGTAAGCATAATTACCATTATTTATTTGATCAAATTGACAGCGATACAAAAGTATTTCTAACTATACATTTTTAAACCATTGCTAGATTCATTAACTTCAAAGAGACTATATTGTAAATATTCTAAAATTACGAAATTTGTAAAATCTTCAAAAATTACCGATATATCAAATACGTACGAATAAAAAAGTACCTAACTATAGCATATAAAAAACCGGAATTTGCAAAACTTAAAGCTGAAGAATATTCTGCAACTAAATTGGTGAAATTAGTTTCCGGAATTCCTTGTAAAGTGATTAAATCAGGGGAGTTTAAACTTTCCGTATCTTTAGAACAATTTTCCATTCTTCGCATGTATGTTTCGCTGAGCACTACTTTATTAGAGTTATCTGCAAAATGAAATAGAAACAAGAATAAATAAAAGATATATTCATAAAATAAAAAAAAACTCTATTACTTATAACCTCACTTTTTTATACAAAATTATTACAAATAAAATTATCTCCATAAACGTACCTGCTGGTAAATGTTTTCGAAAGTGCAATGTCAACCATTCTCCTTCCTCTGGAATTCATTTTTAGCTGAAAATGAGGCACAGAATAATAGAAATGGTTTGTTTTGTGAAACTCACAAAATTCACCATAAAAACACTTCAACTGCACAACTCGATAACTCAATAACAACATGTCATGACCGAGCGGTAAGTCAACTTGTATTATTCCAAAAATAGGCAACTCAACCAATCTAGTTTTAGCATTCAAATTTATTGAGATATCGTAAATAACCATAATTTGCAACTCTGGTTTAATGCCTTACCTTAGTAATATGAGATATCTAGTTGTAGCATTTAAAAGAGCACTGAATGTTCGTACCCCTCATCTAGATAACTTAAAATGGACAGAATTCGAGTTACCTACGTGTAGCATTAGGGTGACGATATTTAACAATAGGTTCATTTAAAACTGAATCACTTACATGATCAGTAACAGAAGAAGAACTACTAGAAACATTAATAAAATCGGGACCATATGCAGGGGTATCGGCCACATTATTACTATTCATATTTCATTTTTCCACCGAGGCGGCTCATTATTTATATTAGATAAGTGTATTGGACTTTCAGATAATTTAATGGAATGTCTGCAAATTTGGTCAAAATGCCTAACAGTTTTTTTACCACTTTGAGATTGTACCTCAAATAAAGCAGAACCGATTTTTTTATTATATTCCCATTAGTCCAAGTAGGTTTTGCATTAATTTGTTCAATTTTATAAATTTCCTAAGATGAATGTAAGTCGATCTGGTCAAAAATTTAATTTAAATTGTCTGAATCACACTCTTGCTGAATATTATGGGTTCTTACAGATCTCTTTTGTTGATTTCTTTTTATGTTCCTTTCGTTCTGTTTACCTTTTTTAGTTCACATTTTATCTACTTGCCTCACTTCACCACAGCGATGACAGCGCACACTCTTGAAGAAACACTTACTCTTGTTATGGTAGGCAACATCTCTTCCGGTGGAGAGACCTCTTGCGGTTATTTTATTAACCACAGATGACGAACTTTCGGATGATGATGCACTAACTTTTCCAAACACGTGGGAATCCTTTTCAACAGCTTCTAAATATATGGCTATCCTCACTGCTTTTTTATAATCCAAGTCATTTTCTGCCATCATCTGAAGCCTAATATTTGCACCTTTAATACCACATAAAAATTGATCAGTAATACGATTTTGTAACTGACTCTCGAACTGGCACGTTTAAGCTAAATTCTTCAGAGCAGCTGAATATTCAAGACAGGGACTCACCAGGTTCTTGAAAACGTTTTCGTAATTTAGACCTTTCCGCTCGTTTGGACGGAGACAGTTCCAGAAGCTCTTTCATAATTTGTACAAACTGATGTAATGTTTACTTGACGGTTTTCTGGAATCACATAAATCTTCCAAGAACTCAAATGTTTGTACAGAAGTATCTCATTATCATCTACTGGGTGATGAAACTTGTCCCTTAAAAGTAAATATTATGACTTCATTTATGGCCGGTTTCTGAACTAGTAGATATCTATTAAATAAACTTATCGATTCCATAAACTGGAGATATCCCATGAATTCGGTTTCTGAACCATTCGATAATGCTTATCTATTGCATAAGTTATCTAACAGATATCCTAAGAAAAATGGCAAGATATCTGTCCAATAAACATTAACGCACGCGCGCAGCGATTTAGCTGTTGCTTGTTTACATCTTTATTGTAAGGCTTAACCCAACTTTTTTGATATTTTCGTGACGATTACTTTGTGCAATGGAAAATTCTGATTCGTCTGCCTCTTCAGATGAAGAATATTTAAATATAGTCAGATATCTTGACCCGCCAAGACGTTATCGTGAAAGAGAAAACCAGTATGAAAAATAAAGTGACAGTATTCTTGAAATAGTGTTTTCTACAAATACAAGTAATTTTAGACATTTAAGAACTAAATAATATAGAGTTTAGCAAATAACAACAATGTTATCTCATGCCACCAGCGAATATTCAAAGGTACCGAAATAAAATCAATGTATAACGTCAGAAAGCGATTTATCCAGCAAATTTTTTAAGTACTGAAAACTTTCAAAATGCGTATTTTTTAAATTCAGCTATAGATGTAAACATTGTTATAACATAAACTTACATATTTCTGCATATGACATTGTTCACTTTTGTTTATAAGTATGTGAAAATAATTGTTAAAATGTGGGGTAAGAATAGCGAAATAATGTGTGTCATATAAATGCATTTATAGAGTTTAAATAGTAAAAGTGGATAAACAAAACATGAGTAATTTTATTTTTGATATTACTTTTGTTCTATGCGTTTTATTTTTCAAAATTTCAGTACCTAAAAAACCACAAATTTGATCATTTTACGGCGAGAAATACGATGACCTTAACGAAAGAAACTGTAAATTTACTGATAGATTTAATAGGGGATAGTATTCAAGTCTCTAGTACTAGAACAAATTTACTATCAGTATTAGAAAAGGTTTTAATAACTTCGTTTTTATGCAACATGTTTGTATATATTTTTATTTAGTTAATGTGATGTGATATCATTAGGTAGCCGATAGTGGCGCCATCTACAATTATTTCTTGAAAGTGTCTTACTTCCATAAATGGCATCTGCAAACAGTTGTGCATTTGCTAGCTCCCTCTATGATTATTGCAGATATTAAGATATCCATTCAACTGTTATGTATTGAACAAAATTTGGAAGGCATGCGTTCAGAAACCAATATAAAGTTACCGGTCTGATAAATTTATGTACTCGATAGTTATCGAATCGATTGTGCCAAATGTTGAGAAACCGGCCATTATTAGAGATACAGGCCATTTAACACCAGCTCAAACAAATTATAACATTAAATTGAGTTCTGTTAGATCAACTATGGAACAGGCATTTGGACTGTTGAAAGGAAAGTTAAGGAGATTAAAGTATCTCGATGTAAGTGATATGGAGTTGGGCAATGATATGATCGTAGCTGTTTGTGTGTTACATAATTTTATTTTATCTCAAAATTATGCAGGCGTAGAATATGATATGGAGAGAGAAAATGTAGATGCTATGGTAACAAGGCGAAGAAGCTGCTTACAAAAATGGCAGCAGTTGAAAAACGCAATAGGATTGTTATTTTATTGTAATAAAATATTTATATACATTAATATATATATGTACATATATGTGTATTTTTTATTATCATTTCTTCTCAATTAATATTTTCAAACGGTCGTTTCTTTCCGCTTAGATGCGATTGCTTTATTCTACCGCTACCCTAAATAACCTTAGCTCAGAGACCCTATTTTCTTCTAATTCTAATGTTGCTTTCTCAATCCATACAGTTTTTCCCCTCTCAGCTTTCGTTGTTGGGAAAAATATTTCTCCTACTGCAGATGAAGAAAAAGACGGTAAGAAGGACGAAGGATATATCAAAGAAGGCTGAGCAGGTTGGACATCAGAAGTGACTGCGGTTGCAATTAAAGGACTTGCCAAGTTTTCAATATTATAAAATGAGTCCTCAGAAGTGATCACAGACCCAGGTGGAGGACCTGCCATGTTTTGATGTCATATTTTCATGGCAAATTCTTGATTTTCTTTTTGTCAAACACAGGACACTGTAGATCCCAGATTAATTGTTTTGTCCTCCCATTTAACTGTCCCTATGCCAGTAAAACTTTTTTTTGTTATCTTTAATGGTTTTGTATGTATTTTTCATATTTCGAAATTTTCTTTCCATTATTGCTTCGTCCAAATTTGTATAGACCTGCTTGGCCATTTCTATGCCTAAAAAAATAAATCTTTTTTTTAACAACAAATCAAAGATAGAAGTTTTAGGTTATCAACTCTGGTTCTTCTTGAATAAAATCGCAGTTTTCGGCTTGTTCGTCTCTATCAGATTCTCGAGTGGCTTCATTAAGACGTCAGTTTATACCAAAAGCAGCGATCAGAAGGTTGTTAACGGGTTTGCCTTTCTCAGAAGAGATTTTATGTTTCTCCGTAATTGGTTTAAGTGACATGTTTACTAAAGATTTTCCTCTTTTTAGAAGAGTTTTTGATTTTTTGACGGGTCTTCAATTCGATAAAAAACTTGAGAAAGTATTGTTAGCGCCTTATTTTTTTGTGTTTCGGTCTGCAACATTTTTCAAATTAATTTTTTGTAAAAAAGCTCTACAAAATGGGTTTATTTAAAGTCACCTTCAGTTTGTTCATCTCAATGATTACCGTGTCTTTATTGAAAATGGTGCAGCTATGAAAGTTGGGTTGCGCAATATAATATTTGGCACCATATCGTCCTGTCCATTTAGTAACTAATTTTATATCTTTATATTTTTTAACATTTTCAATGGTTTTTCCGTAAGGAGAATTATTCATTAATTTAAAAAAAATTTTTTCAAATTCATTTTTACTCGTTTTTCGTAATTCCGTATTGAGTTCAATATACTTTTTTAACCACGGTGATTGTTTGAATTTTAAACAGCGATGAATTTTTCGAATAACAATTCCTAATTGCAAAGCTTGTCTTAGTAACGTATAATGTATGACATACTTTTGTTTATCATACAATGTTGTCAACAATTTTGGTTTTGTCAGAATCAGAAGAAGGCGGTACTAAATGTTCAGGACATAATGGTAAATCTTTATGTAATTCATATAGATGCCGAGGATAATATAAATCAATTTCTAATATGTACCCATACTCACTAGAGTCGTGATTACTATCAAAAATATTTTCATGATAAATGTTTTCAATAGGCACCCACTGAAAGTCCCCATATGGTAGAGGAAACATCATTGCAGCACCATACAAATTGTTAACATCGTAATACATTAGATATGAAATAGGAAGTTCTGGATTATAGTTACTTCCCATATATTTATTGTTAGCTTCCCCGTATCTATTGGAACATTGTGAAATACCGCCCCTGATGCCTTTTTCGATAAATAAAGCCATATCACAGTCAGTTAATAACTCCAATTCAACGCCGGTAACTTTTAACATGGCATCAAAAGCTAATCCGGGCGTTGTATAATAGTGGAGTGCATCTAAATCATATGTCTTCATGCACATTTTGCGAAAATTTTCAAACACATCAGCTAGTAACAGTACGTCAGTTTTTAAGTACAGTTCAGCGTAATCTTGAAGACTCTGTATATTAAATGAATGCCAAACATTTAATGCATGTTGATAATCACCATCTGAAATGTCCTCATTTTTCAGAGAGCTAAAAAATTTGTCTTTTGACGGTAAGCATTTATCTTTTAATTTGTCCCATGAATTTAGATATTCATAGGGAAATATTCCCTTCCTTGTCACTAATTTAAAATGTTCATCATCATCATCATCGTTAAAATATTTTTTGGTTATCAGTTTTTGATTATCGTCCAAATAAGATGACAATTTATCTAAACTGCTTGGCATAAATCTAAACGAATCTAAAAATCGAAAACTGATCTTAGTGCCCGATATGTGTTTTGTAAAAGAAATATAACGTTCCTTATTTAATGGCAACAAGCTGATGTTTCCCTCTATGTTTCTGCTAAGGGCTTTTATTATAAAGGGAGCATCGTAGCCCGATAAATTGTGAAATACGACGGGTACGGTGTACGAATTTTGATATAAAAGGTTACAAGACATATGAGATGCACCCCTGTATTTGCCCAAAAGATGACAATGTTCTCTGGCCTTCAACTCATTGTCAATAAACGGTTTTTGACAAATACAGCAAGTAGAAGACAAACGAAACTGCGTTTGTTCGTCAGTGGTTAATTGTAAGGGTTCCTGTTTGTGTTGATAAATTTCATGAATTTCTTTCGCAATTTCGAATAATTCATTTACGAACCAATCTTGGCAATGAGGACCCGTATGGATTCTAAATTTGGACAACATTTTATTTTCATAATTTGATTTTAAATAATAAGCTATACTGAAAGCCTCGTGTTGCTGACATAATTGTGACGTTTGTGTGGCATTATCATCATCATAATCCTTTAGTAAACTCTCAATGTCTGCATAGATGACAAAGGGGACACATAATGTATGTTTAAAATTTTTAAACTTCATTATATTATTAGTTTCATTCGGCATAATAATTTGAGTGATATTTAAATTTTTACAATTTTCTAAATGTTTATTTAAATGCATTTCGGTGGAAAAATAATTTAGACATCTTTCACAAATCCAGTTTTTTTTTTTCATGCCAATTTGTTTGCTAACTAAGCGTGACAAATTTTTTATATATGCAAAATGGTAAATAGTATTACTATTATCATCACTCTCATCATCCCAATTATTATTAGTTGAAATCATGAGTAAATTTATTTTAGGTGAATAATCAGTTTTACTAAGTAATAATGGTGCAACCTCATTCCTTTTTCTTTCAACCATAACAGTAAACACATTTATTGCTAATTTATTCAAGGCTTCAAATTTGGGTATATCTTTCAATTTAATAGGAAAACTAATGTTGTCATATTTTAATACTGTACTAAAGTGTGGATATGATGATGATCGTGTCACATGAGTGTTAGTTGGATATAAGGCACAGACAATTGACCACAGAAAGCAATGGTGATCACTATTTTGAATGTTAATGACACTTTTTGTATTTTTTATAAATTGCGGTAAATCGACGTAAGTTGAGCTACCAACGGTTAAAGGGCAATAGCTATTTATATTGACTTTTAAGTGTAAAATTTCCAATAAGGCCCATCCCGAGTCCCGCTCTTGGTACTCTTCCAATTTTACCAAAATTTCATCAATTACGTGAGTCTGATACCATTCCTTTAAATTAGTATTTTTATCAATAATATTACTTTTAGTAGAAAAATGTTTTATAGATCTTTCACCATTCTGAGGCTTGATGAACAATCCAAAGAAAATAACATTTGATTTAAGCAGACAAGTCTTTAGCTGTTTTTTAATTTGAATGGAAAAACTTCTAAATGCCTTTTTCAAAAATAATTTTGGATCTTTAATTTTCAAATTAACTATAATGCCTGTCTTTATTCTCCCATTGAAACACGATTCCAAATTTTCCCAAACAAGTTCCTTTGATTTCTTTGTATTATTTAGTTTAACTTTAAAATTTTGTAGATATGCTTTAAGAAGTGCCAAATTGGACTCAATTTTTGAAAAATTTTTAACACAATTATACTTATATTTAACACATTTATCCAACAATCGAATAGCTTTTTTGATTTCTCTGGTAAAAAGTTTTAAATCATTTTTTGTTCTAACTAATCTACTCACCATTTCTATTTTTCTAACAAATTCGTCGGAGACTGTATCAACAACTTTCTGGGAATTCATTTCAGTTTTTTCGTACACTGGAACTGAACACATAGCGATCACAGCAACTCCTTAAATATAGTCCAATATAAAAATATATTAACGTCATAAGTCACGAGCACAACAGAATTAGCAAGCAATCTAATTAATTGAGAAAAAATAAAATAAAAATGTTCTATAACCTCTTGACCCCCCAAGTCATGCAATCCAATTAATTGAGTAAACATAAAATTGTTATTGACGTTTCAATTATCCAGCAAAAAAAATTACTTTGCATGTGCAATATTAAATGGAAATATTTAACAAAGTAGCTATTTTCATGTCATATGACTCGTATAATTTTTATTTTACGCTGTATAAATTTACAAATTTGAATTGAATCCGCATCAGTTGAAACTGTGCTTTTTTTTCGATTACTACTACTCGTTATTATCATCAAGATGGCAACAACACCCAGCACGATTGTGGTCTTTACCCAGGACCCAATACACTTTCCAGCAAAGGTTGCTTTAGTGGTGATGAAGCAATTATTTCAGTAAGTATTCTTTACATTTCTTATAATTTTATTTTTGTGACTGGTTTTTTATTTGAATTAATTTCAGTGTTGCTTTTTTTTTTAATTTCTCGCTTCTCGTTATTTCCAATAATTTCTCTCTCTCTCTGTCTACAACTTTAACAAGTTTGATTTACAAAAATGTTTTCATTTTCAGATATGGTGTAAAGGAAATGTTTATACGGGGAGAAAAAATATTTATATCATGAACTTATTCTCCTCGATCGATTACTTTGAAGAAAAAGTTTGGTAATTTACCAGTCAAATATATGAGGACGAAACTGGAAAAGGAAGGGGATTTCAAGATTTTGGAAAGCGTCGTTAGAAAATATAAATTTAATCTCCTCGATGACCAGTTGGAGGATGTGGATAGAGTTCCAATAGAAGCACCAGGTTATAGTGGTAAAAAACGGAAACTGTATTTAGAAGCACCGACAATTCAAAATTCTACCAGGGATGATGATTATTATTATGAAGGTGTATCTGCTGCTGCTGCTGCTGCTACTACTACTACTACTTCTCTTCCTCCGCCTCCGCCTCCAGCAAGCATAAACGATAATGAAATATCTGATTTATTGTCACAGGCACTTGAATAAATCAAACTTTTTTTTTTACACAATTTGTTTTTTTACTTTTTAAATCTTTTTCTCACATTTATTATCATTATTAATACCCTTCTAAATCACCATTGTAACAATGTAGGTATATTAAAAAACAATTTAATTGTAAAACCTGGTTTATTTTTATTTAACATTCACAATACTCTAAACATATATAAAACAAGTCTTTTCTCTATTGGAAAGTTCTATAAAGTTTTGTGTGAAATCATAAGAAGTAAATTCTAAATTATGAAAAGTAATGTATGTGCTATTTCCAAGTAATGTTTCTAAACTATATCTACCACAATACATTACAGAATTTTTTCTCGGTGCAATGGGATAATAATACATATCATGACCAACTACAAATCCAATGGTTTGATTGTTTAAATTTCTTATTGCTGTATTAACGGTAAATTCCTTCCATCCGTTTTCTTGAATAGCGGGGAAATAGAATGCAGGATACTCCATCAAAACCAGATTGTTTTCAGATTTCTCAAACAAATAAAAGGTTCCATCTTCTATTGAAATAGAATAATTTTCAACTTTTACAGCATCTCGTAAATAAATTGGATTATCGATAGTCACATTTAATTTAATTGGAAAATTATAATTCCCAATATTCATATCCTCTTGTATGTACAGCATTCTACAAACACTGCAATTTATTGCATACAAAACTAAAATGAGTAGTAAAAACATTCTTTTTTCTTTAACTTTAGAGTTGTTGATGTTGTTTGCCAAACTAAGGTTGTCAACATATATATGAGCAGAAACAAAGAAACATATCACTTTTATACATTTTTAAATCTCCCCCTCTTAAAACTAAAAAATAAAACAACACATTTTTTTAACAACTTTTTATTCATAATATTATTTCTGTCATACCATATACTTAATATAATAGCATTTTCATAAGCACAAGCTAGATCGTTAAAAAGATGATTTTTACAATGGTAATGGTAGGTTCTAATATTTCTCCAATCACTAGACAACCATCCATAAATTTGTTTCCTTAAGTTTTTAAAACTTGGACAATTGAGTTCCTCCACATTAATTATGTGGTTGTTGGAAATGAATTTACTTAAAACACTTTTTTTACTCAGTCCTTTAACGATTATATCTGCTTCACCGACAATGTTTTTTAAAAAGTCACTTAGATCTTCTAAATGCAGATCGGAATCCACTCCAAATCCATTATCCCAACTTAGTCCATGTACGTGTCTAGTTTTCCAATCAACGCATTTTCGAAATCCATCATCACCAAAGAAGGCGATACATGGTAGTCGTACAAATTTATGAGCCATACAACCATTTTGCATATTTAAAATAGCTATTTCTCTAATATAAAAATCACTATTCTTATATTGAAATCCATAAAAGTCGATCACAAACATTTTTTTTTTTTTGTTTAAGCGATTCTAACAACACTAGTTAGAGGATTATACTTCACTAAACGATCGTGTAGTAGTAAGCAGTAAGCTGATGTGTTGGCAGGAATATTCTTATTCGTCTCGAATTCAATTCTTATATCCACTGCCCCTCCTTTTATTACATCATCATTTTGTCGACTGCAATCGATAACAACTAGAGGAGCTAGTTGTAGGTAATTTTCTGGTGACAAACAAGATTCACCTTCACTTTTATAATAATACGATTGCTGGAACTGTGTGTACATTTCATATAAAATGGACCATTGTTTGTTGTCAAAGTTGAGGTTTAAGTTATCATAAGGATAAGTTTCAGAATTGAGATAAAGTTTAATGTTCGTTAAATTACAATGATCAAACTGACTCATAAATCTTGCTGGTATATTTTTCCTATTGGTTTGAAATCCGAAAATAATATATCGAGGTTTTTCCAATTGCGCACTGGTTTTTACTGCCCATGAATGTCTCATTGTTTCTTGCAATAGGGGATATTCTTGTAATTCCCAACATCTGAAAGGTATGTCAAGGTCTCTGCCGCTGTCGACACATTTTAATATTTTCAGTTTTTCCGTATCAGATACAGATACATGGGGAACCTTCCATAATATTTTTTGTAATGCTATTTTAGGGGTTTCATCGGGTTTGTTTGTGTGAATAGCATTCACATCTGAAGTGCTCCTAATTAATATCAATTCTTGTCGTGTATTAACTATAATTTTGTTGAAATCCTCAGCAAATCCAAGAAACATTTTTAAAGGTAAACATACACAAAAATTTCCATTCTTGTCTAATAGTTTTGGATTCGCCAAGTGGGACCATCCGGAATTATTAAGTTTCAAAGATTCATTTTCGGTGTAGGATACGTATCCCTTCATTAGAGCAGTTACACCTGGATTTCGAACACGATCCACAACAGTTCCACCTAATTCGTACCGAATTTCATCAAATAGAAAGAGAATGCCACAGTTAATAAAATTTAAAGTTTTACTGGCTTTTCCGGTTTGATCCAATAGTTTTCCCTCAATGTACAGAAAACTTTGTGACGGTAAAGTGTAAACATCCTGAGTTTGGATGGGTATTCGTATTTCATCGTTGTTATTATAACTTGTTGATGCATAAGGTTGATGGGTATGATATTCCAATTTGGTAATGGAAGTATCTACTTTCACCTGCTCTTGAATATTTAACATATCAAAACTCATATTGTTCTTCGTTTCTATAGCGACAGTTGCACCTTACAAATATGATAAGCTTTCTTATATTTACACTAAGCCTCAACTTGAAACTGTACCAAAAATTTCTAAATAATTTACTAATGTTTTTTTAAGCTAAATCCCAATAGTCGTAAAAATTTTTTGTTGCGCGGTATTAATCGTTTCACTTGTCGTCTCATACTAAACTGTCTTCTTCGTGCATCAGTTATTATTGTATTCTGAGGAGGAGCCATGACAACGGTTGGCAACGAATTATCCATATATCTAAACACCATCTTGTTACACAACTTCTTTCAAATGCAATCTTACCGTGATCAACTCTTGTTTAAAATTGATTAGATTACCATCTTGGTCAGAGATTTTAAGTACTATTTCATCAATGTATTGTGTGTTAATTGGTAAATAAATAACATTTGAAGGATTTTCAATCAGCTTATAACCTGGTGCTTTCCAATTAAATTAAATGTGACTATCGATAATCCAATTTATTTACGAGATGCTGTAAAAGTTGAAAATTATTCTATTTCAATAGAAGATGGAACCTTTTATTTGTTTGAGAAATCTGAAAACAATCTGGTTTTGATGGAGTATCCTGCATTCTATTTCCCCGCTATTCAAGAAAACGGATGGAAGGAATTTACCGTTAATACAGCAATAAGAAATTTAAACAATCAAACCATTGGATTTGTAGTTGGTCATGATATGTATTATTATCCTATTGCACCGAGAAAAAATTCTGTAATGTATTGTGGTAGATATAGTTTAGAAACATTACTTGGAAATAGCACATACATTACTTTTCATAATTTAGAATTTACTTCTTATGATTTCACACAAAACTTTATAGAACTTTCCAATAGAGAAAAGACATGTTTTATATATGTTTAGAGTATTGTGAATGTTAAATAAAAATAAACCAGGTTTTACAATTAAATTGTTTTTTAATATACCTACATTGTTACAATGGTGATTTAGAAGGGTATTAATAATGATAATAAATGTGAGAAAAAGATTTAAAAAGTAAAAAAACAAATTGTGTAAAAAAAAAAGTTTGATTTATTCAAGTGCCTGTGACAATAAATCAGATATTTCATTATCGTTTATGCTTGCTGGAGGCGGAGGCGGAGGAAGAGAAGTAGTAGTAGTAGTAGCAGCAGCAGCAGCAGCAGCAGCAGATACACCTTCATAATAATAATCATCATCCCTGGTAGAATTTTGAATTGTCGGTGCTTCTAAATACAGTTTCCGTTTTTTACCACTATAACCTGGTGCTTCTATTGGAACTCTATCCACATCCTCCAACTGGTCATCGAGGAGATTAAATTTATATTTTCTAACGACGCTTTCCAAAATCTTGAAATCCCCTTCCTTTTCCAGTTTCGTCCTCATATATTTGACTGGTAAATTACCAAACTTTTTCTTCAAAGTAATCGATCGAGGAGAATAAGTTAATGATATAAATATTTTTTCTCCCCGTATAAACATTTCCTTTACACCATATCTGAAAATGAAAACATTTTTGTAAATCAAACTTGTTAAAGTTGTAGACAGAGAGAGAGAGAAATTATTGGAAATAACGAGAAGCGAGAAATTAAAAAAAAAAGCAACACTGAAATTAATTCAAATAAAAAACCAGTCACAAAAATAAAATTATAAGAAATGTAAAGAATACTTACTGAAATAATTGCTTCATCACCACTAAAGCAACCTTTGCTGGAAAGTGTATTGGGTCCTGGGTAAAGACCACAATCGTGCTGGGTGTTGTTGCCATCTTGATGATAATAACGAGTAGTAGTAATCGAAAAAAAAGCACAGTTTCAACTGATGCGGATTCAATTCAAATTTGTAAATTTATACAGCGTAAAATAAAAATTATACGAGTCATATGACATGAAAATAGCTACTTTGTTAAATATTTCCATTTAATATTGCACATGCAAAGTAATTTTTTTTGCTGGATAATTGAAACGTCAATAACAATTTTATGTTTACTCAATTAATTGGATTGCATGACTTGGGGGGTCAAGAGGTTATAGAACATTTTTATTTTATTTTTTCTCAGTTAATTAGATTGCTTGCTAATTCTGTTGTGCTCGTGACTTATGACGTTAATATATTTTTATATTGGACTATATTTAAGGAGTTGCTGTGATCGCTATGTGTTCAGTTCCAGTGTACGAAAAAACTGAAATGAATTCCCAGAAAGTTGTTGATACAGTCTCCGACGAATTTGTTAGAAAAATAGAAGTGGTGAGTAGATTAGTTAGAACAAAAAATGATTTAAAACTTTTTACCAGAGAAATCAAAAAAGCTATTCGATTGTTGGATAAATGTGTTAAATATAAGTATAATTGTGTTAAAAATTTTTCAAAAATTGAGTCCAATTTGGCACTTCTTAAAGCATATCTACAAAATTTTAAAGTTAAACTAAATAATACAAAGAAATCAAAGGAACTTGTTTGGGAAAATTTGGAATCGTGTTTCAATGGGAGAATAAAGACAGGCATTATAGTTAATTTGAAAATTAAAGATCCAAAATTATTTTTGAAAAAGGCATTTAGAAGTTTTTCCATTCAAATTAAAAAACAGCTAAAGACTTGTCTGCTTAAATCAAATGTTATTTTCTTTGGATTGTTCATCAAGCCTCAGAATGGTGAAAGATCTATAAAACATTTTTCTACTAAAAGTAATATTATTGATAAAAATACTAATTTAAAGGAATGGTATCAGACTCACGTAATTGATGAAATTTTGGTAAAATTGGAAGAGTACCAAGAGCGGGACTCGGGATGGGCCTTATTGGAAATTTTACACTTAAAAGTCAATATAAATAGCTATTGCCCTTTAACCGTTGGTAGCTCAACTTACGTCGATTTACCGCAATTTATAAAAAATACAAAAAGTGTCATTAACATTCAAAATAGTGATCACCATTGCTTTCTGTGGTCAATTGTCTGTGCCTTATATCCAACTAACACTCATGTGACACGATCATCATCATATCCACACTTTAGTACAGTATTAAAATATGACAACATTAGTTTTCCTATTAAATTGAAAGATATACCCAAATTTGAAGCCTTGAATAAATTAGCAATAAATGTGTTTACTGTTATGGTTGAAAGAAAAAGGAATGAGGTTGCACCATTATTACTTAGTAAAACTGATTATTCACCTAAAATAAATTTACTCATGATTTCAACTAATAATAATTGGGATGATGAGAGTGATGATAATAGTAATACTATTTACCATTTTGCATATATAAAAAATTTGTCACGCTTAGTTAGCAAACAAATTGGCATGAAAAAAAAAAAACTGGATTTGTGAAAGATGTCTAAATTATTTTTCCACCGAAATGCATTTAAATAAACATTTAGAAAATTGTAAAAATTTAAATATCACTCAAATTATTATGCCGAATGAAACTAATAATATAATGAAGTTTAAAAATTTTAAACATACATTATGTGTCCCCTTTGTCATCTATGCAGACATTGAGAGTTTACTAAAGGATTATGATGATGATAATGCCACACAAACGTCACAATTATGTCAGCAACACGAGGCTTTCAGTATAGCTTATTATTTAAAATCAAATTATGAAAATAAAATGTTGTCCAAATTTAGAATCCATAAGGGTCCTCATTGCCAAGATTGGTTCGTAAATGAATTATTCGAAATTGCGAAAGAAATTCATGAAATTTATCAACACAAACAGGAACCCTTACAATTAACCACTGACGAACAAACGCAGTTTCGTTTGTCTTCTACTTGCTGTATTTGTCAAAAACCGTTTATTGACAATGAGTTGAAGGCCAGAGAACATTGTCATCTTTTGGGCAAATACAGGGGTGCATCTCATATGTCTTGTAACCTTTTATATCAAAATTCGTACACCGTACCCGTCGTATTTCACAATTTATCGGGCTACGATGCTCCCTTTATAATAAAAGCCCTTAGCAGAAACATAGAGGGAAACATCAGCTTGTTGCCATTAAATAAGGAACGTTATATTTCTTTTACAAAACACATATCGGGCACTAAGATCAGTTTTCGATTTTTAGATTCGTTTAGATTTATGCCAAGCAGTTTAGATAAATTGTCATCTTATTTGGACGATAATCAAAAACTGATAACCAAAAAATATTTTAACGATGATGATGATGATGAACATTTTAAATTAGTGACAAGGAAGGGAATATTTCCCTATGAATATCTAAATTCATGGGACAAATTAAAAGATAAATGCTTACCGTCAAAAGACAAATTTTTTAGCTCTCTGAAAAATGAGGACATTTCAGATGGTGATTATCAACATGCATTAAATGTTTGGCATTCATTTAATATACAGAGTCTTCAAGATTACGCTGAACTGTACTTAAAAACTGACGTACTGTTACTAGCTGATGTGTTTGAAAATTTTCGCAAAATGTGCATGAAGACATATGATTTAGATGCACTCCACTATTATACAACGCCCGGATTAGCTTTTGATGCCATGTTAAAAGTTACCGGCGTTGAATTGGAGTTATTAACTGACTGTGATATGGCTTTATTTATCGAAAAAGGCATCAGGGGCGGTATTTCACAATGTTCCAATAGATACGGGGAAGCTAACAATAAATATATGGGAAGTAACTATAATCCAGAACTTCCTATTTCATATCTAATGTATTACGATGTTAACAATTTGTATGGTGCTGCAATGATGTTTCCTCTACCATATGGGGACTTTCAGTGGGTGCCTATTGAAAACATTTATCATGAAAATATTTTTGATAGTAATCACGACTCTAGTGAGTATGGGTACATATTAGAAATTGATTTATATTATCCTCGGCATCTATATGAATTACATAAAGATTTACCATTATGTCCTGAACATTTAGTACCGCCTTCTTCTGATTCTGACAAAACCAAAATTGTTGACAACATTGTATGATAAACAAAAGTATGTCATACATTATACGTTACTAAGACAAGCTTTGCAATTAGGAATTGTTATTCGAAAAATTCATCGCTGTTTAAAATTCAAACAATCACCGTGGTTAAAAAAGTATATTGAACTCAATACGGAATTACGAAAAACGAGTAAAAATGAATTTGAAAAAATTTTTTTTAAATTAATGAATAATTCTCCTTACGGAAAAACCATTGAAAATGTTAAAAAATATAAAGATATAAAATTAGTTACTAAATGGACAGGACGATATGGTGCCAAATATTATATTGCGCAACCCAACTTTCATAGCTGCACCATTTTCAATAAAGACACGGTAATCATTGAGATGAACAAACTGAAGGTGACTTTAAATAAACCCATTTTTATCGGCATGTGTATACTAGATATTTCGAAAACATTCCTTTACGATTTTCACTATAATTATATCAAGAAAAAGTTTAATGACGATGCTAAATTATTATACACCGACACAGACAGTTTAATTTATCAATTTTGCAACATTGATGACATTTACAAATACATTAAAGAAGCTATTGAGAGATTTGATACTTCTGATTATCCAGAAAATAATGTTTTTGGGATTCCTTTAAAAAATAAAAAAAAAATAGGCTTGATGAAAGACGAGAATCAAGGCAATATTATGACACATTTTATTGGCTTAAGATCTAAAATGTATGCCCTAAAAGTTTTGTCTAAAAATCAAGACGAAAACATAATTAAAAAGGATAAAGGTATCGAAAGGTCCGCCTTGAAGGAAATAACATTTGATGACTACTATAAGTGCCTATTTCAAAACACCAAAGTGTCAATCAATCAAAAATCTATAATTTCAAGGCATCATGATGTTTATACAATTTCCCAACAAAAAATTGCTTTGAGTCCTTACGACGACAAACGAATTGTAAGTTATATTTATACAGACACGAAACCATGGGGATTTAACGATTTTTTATAAAGTCAGAGTTTTTTTTGTTCTAAATAATCTAGTTCATTCACTAAATGACGACATAGGAAGTATTCCGATCCAAAACAAGATTCGTAAACAAATTGAGGAGGAGACAACAACCGACCAGAAGAATACAACCACAAAGTATTCCGAAACCTCAATATAGCAAGACAGACGGAACGAATTGGTGCAGGAGTTGTCAACAGTTTTTCTGTTTTTGCAGAAATTCAATTGAACTACATTCTACCGCCACACAACAAATAGATTTATATTGCTACGAAACGATTCAAAAGTCTTAAGATGCCAAATTTTAAGTTTAAATCATACACTGCCAACGTGATGGAGACGACGATTTGTGGAGTATGCGGAAAACCTATTAGGAAGCGACCTGCAACAAATAACGATTGGACTCCGAAAGTAGTCTTCGCCACGTGTCCCGTATGTTTACAACCAAGACCCTGCAACAAGACGATCCAAGTTTCTTGGATTTAAACTATGATGTACGTTCTAGACTTTGAATAATTTCGTAGTACTATTTCTCTCTCTAAGTTCAAACAGTTGTTTAATAAATATATTTTTTACAGCCTCGTTTTGAACGTCCCATTCCAAGTAGTGGATCAGGGTTGCTGAAGACCAAACATGACATCATTACCAATAAAATGGACACGTGTAACAGGCTATATCAAAGCCAACCATGCAGCGAGTTCGAGCGGTCGGCGATGATCATACAATTGGATCAAGCAAGACATATGGCACGACATCCAAAAATATAAATATTACAACAATGTAAACAATGCAAATTTAAAAAGGAAATTGTAATTCTTGATCTACACTCATCTAAAATAAAATTTATTACTACAATCTGTTGTCTTTTTTTTTTTTGTTACTCTAAGAAAATTTCTAAATAAAATAAATATTTAAATGATCTACACTCATCTAAAATAAAATTTATTGCTACAATCTGTTGTCTTTTTTTTGTTCCTCTAAGAAAATTTCTAAATAAAATAAATATTTAAAATCTAATAATTCCATAATTAATGTGATAAAGACGTAACGTGACCTCAAGGCCAACTAATCTCTCCTATTTTTATTCTCGCAAATATCCAAGTTAAAATATACATGGCTTGAGGCGAGGCCGGCTCGGCTCGCTCTCACTCTAACACATTCTTTTACCCTCCGCACCCTCTGGTCATTGACGACCACTTCTTCTACTACCACCCTACGACCATTCTACACTTCTTCGACCACTACCCTCTGGTCATTGACCTACTTTCTGCAAGAACTCCACCCTTCTACGCTGCCGTCCAGACTCCATTGAAAATGTTAGAAAATATAAAGATATAAAATTAGTTACTAAATGGACAGGACGATATGGTGCCAAATATTATATTGCGCAACCCAACTTTCATAGCTGCACCATTTTCAATAAAGACACGGTAATCATTGAGATGAACAAACTGAAGGTGACTTTAAATAAACCCATTTTTATCGGCATGTGTATACTAGATATTTCGAAAACATTCCTTTACGATTTTCACTATAATTATATCAAGAAAAAGTTTAATGACGATGCTAAATTATTATACACCGACACAGACAGTTTAATTTATCAATTTTGCAACATTGATGACATTTACAAATACATTAAAGAAGATATTGAGAGATTTGATACTTCTGATTATCCAGAAAATAATGTTTTTGGGATTCCTTTAAAAAATAAAAAAAAAAATAGGCTTGATGAAAGACGAGAATCAAGGCAATATTATGACACATTTTATTGGCTTAAGATCTAAAATGTATGCCCTAAAAGTTATGTCTAAAAATCAAGACGAAAACATAATTAAAAAGGATAAAGGTATCGAAAGGTCCGCCTTGAAGGAAATAACATTTGATGACTACTATAAGTGCCTATTTCAAAACACCAAAGTGTCAATCAATCAAAAATCTATAATTTCAAGGCATCATGATGTTTATACAATTTCCCAACAAAAAATTGCTTTGAGTCCTTACGACGACAAACGAATTGTAAGTTATATTTATACAGACACGAAACCATGGGGATTTAACGATTTTTTATAAAGTCAGAGTTTTTTTGTTCTAAATAATCTAGTTCATTCACTAAATGACGACATAGGAAGTATTCCGATCCAAAACAAGATTCGTAAACAAATTGAGGAGGAGACAACAACCGACCAGAAGAATACAACCACAAAGTATTCCGAAACCTCAATATAGCAAGACAGACGGAACGAATTGGTGCAGGAGTTGTCAACAGTTTTTCTGTTTTTGCAGAAATTCAATTGAACTACATTCTACCGCCACACAACAAATAGATTTATATTGCTACGAAACGATTCAAAAGTCTTAAGATGCCAAATTTTAAGTTTAAATCATACACTGCCAACGTGATGGAGACGACGATTTGTGGAGTATGCGGAAAACCTATTAGGAAGCGACCTGCAACAAATAACGATTGGACTCCGAAAGTAGTCTTCGCCACGTGTCCCGTATGTTTACAACCAAGACCCTGCAACAAGACGATCCAAGTTTCTTGGATTTAAACTATGATGTACGTTCTAGACTTTGAATAATTTCGTAGTACTATCTCTCTCTCTAAGTTCAAACAGTTGTTTAATAAATATATTTTTTACAGCCTCGTTTTGAACGTCCCATTCCAAGTAGTGGATCAGGGTTGCTGAAGACCAAACATGACATCATTACCAATAAAATGGACACGTGTAACAGGCTATATCAAAGCCAACCATGCAGCGAGTTCGAGTGGTCGGCGATGATCATACAATTGGATCAAGCAAGACATATGGCACGACATCCAAAAATATAAATATTACAACAATGTAAACAATGCAAATTTAAAAAGGAAATTGTAATTCTTGATCTACACTCATCTAAAATAAAATTTATTACTACAATCTGTTGTCTTTTTTTTTTTTGTTACTCTAAGAAAATTTCTAAATAAAATAAATATTTAAATGATCTACACTCATCTAAAATAAAATTTATTACTACAATCTGTTGTCTTTTTTTTTGTTCCTCTAAGAAAATTTCTAAATAAAATAAATATTTAAAATCTAATAATTCCATAATTAATGTGATAAAGACGTAACGTGACCTCAAGGCCAACTAATCTCTCCTATTTTTATTCTCGCAAATATCCAAGTTAAAATATACATGGCTTGAGGCGAGGCCGGCTCGGCTCGCTCTCACTCTAACACATTCTTTTACCCTCCGCACCCTCTGGTCATTGACGACCACTTCTTCTACTACCACCCTACGATCATTCTACACTTCTTCGACCACTACCCTCTGGTCATTGACCTACTTTCTGCAAGAACTCCACCCTTCTACGCTGCCGTCCAGACTCGGATGGACAGGTTACCAAAGTGGTCCAGAACCCCAGTAGCTATACTACTTATTGTCATATTTAATTCATTGACAGGATGTCACTTTTTGTCATTGTCGATATTTAACTTCAAATAATTTTAATTTTTATAATAATTTTTATAGTTAGATATTTGATTCAACTTAAAGGAGACCACCTGAAGAAGCAATCCTAAAAAATGCAGAAATAGGTCAGATAAAAACCTTGAAAGTCAACTTTTTTCTTATTATTTTCATCCCTATAGGTACAATTAATAAATTGTTTAACTGTTGTTCTTTTAATTCTAGTTCAGCCCTCATTAACTTCATTTCTAGATCATTTTTTTCTTCATCGTACCCCATTTTTCTCTAGTGCACATTTTTCTATTTATGCAATTTATAATCTTTTATAACATCTCAGTATATTTTTTAGAAATTTCACTACTGTGGGGGACTGCTGCTCCTGGACGACGCCTTTTTTTGTCCAAACTTTTCACGTTTTTTTGAACTTGTGGTTTTACAAAATTATGTTTTTGTTGTAAATTTTCATTTGGCACCCATTTACTATTAGTTGCCTGCGACATATTACACAGCCCCACAAAAAGAAAGTTTATACACAAGAGAGTGACATATGTATTCCCATGTATTTTTCCATGCTGAATCCGATCCTGAGCTCAGAATTGGGCCTACACGTCTGGAATTGGCCCCAGGGGCCGAAAATGGCTGAAATGCGGTTCCCGGAATAAGGCGAAGTCGACGCTGAATTTTGGAACTAAAGCCGGATTTGTGCTCGAAAAGTTTATGGCCAACTGAAATTCCGGGTTTGGGTCCGGGGGGAAAATTCTGTTTTGGACGTCTCGGTCGCGACTGTGGTATTTTCGTGTGTTTTTCAATTCTGGGCCTGAGACTGGGGTCCGGAACTCATTTAAAAGTACATGAAAATACCAATGTCTCAACTGAGAAATACAAAACACGATTTTCCGGCCCCTAAGGGTAATTTTTCCGGTCCCGAACAGGGAATTTCACATAGCCATAAACCTGTCAAGCACAGTCTAAGCTACAGGAATTAGTACATAAAAATCCCACTGTTGCGATTGGTACGTCCGAAATATGATTTTCCAGCCCCAATGGGCCATTTTCCCGGACCCAAACTGGGAATTTCAGCTGTCCAAAAACTTTTTGAGCATACTCTAAGGACCAGGATTGAAAAATACATGAAAATCCCACTTTTGCGACTGGTACGTCCGAAATATGATTTTCCGGCCCCAATGGGCCATTTTCCCGGACCCAAACTGGGAATTTCAGCTGACCAAAAACTTTTCACACCCAGTTTCAGGTCCAGAATTGAAAAACACACGAAAATATCACAGTTGCGACCGGAACGTCCAAAACAGGATTTTCCCGCCCCGAGGAGTCATTTTCCCGGACCCAAACCCGGAATTTCAGTTGGCCATAAACTTTTCGAGCACAAATCCGGCTTTAGATCCAAAATTCCCCCCAGGCCATTTCGGCCCCTGGGGCCAATTCCAGACGTGTAGGCCCAATTCTGAGCTCAGGATCGGATTCAGCGTCGAAAAATACATGGGAATACATATGTTACTCTCTTGTGTATGAACTTTTTTTTTGTGGGGCTGTGTTTTCAGTCTCTGTCTCTGTTTGTACATATATTACTTCCATGTCCACATCGGCGTATTCATTTTCATCGTTTTCGTCAAATTCAGGTAATTCTGAAATGAAATAACGAAAAATTATTTATTTTATTAACATGGCACAATTTTTGTTGATATATTAATGACTGCTGTATAATATTTCGTTACATTACACTAAAATAATATCATAGTAATATCACTATCGAATTCATTTTCTAAACCGAATACAGTTTTCTTATTAATCGTATCCAATGTGATGTCACGTATTGTACTGATAACTTTGGTATGTGGTGGTCCACTTCCAGTTCTTATTAACGATAATCTCTCGCCTGCAACTTCTTTTCTTACATTCTTTTTCATATTCAAATATACCTTCTTCAGGGAGTTTACATTTCTGTGTATATTATTTGGGGCAACAGAATTAAAGTCATCACAATTTTATTTAATGCATGGAGACTCAAAGAACTGGGGGGAGTTATATCCCTACACTGAATAACATCGAGCAAATATTGGTGACTCTCTAAACACAGAATTAGGTATTGTATATTTTCAATTATATGTCAATACCGAAATTTTTTTCATAATTTTTTTAGACAATAGTCATTACTCAGAAGACAAGAGAACAAGTTGAACAGCTGCAAGCAACTGCAGGACCAAGCTATGAACGATCCCCATCTCCAGCTCCATTGGTTCCCTTCAGTTCAATTGAGAATTTGATTCCGGTTAATGATTGAGAGAACGCACACAATACTCCTCAGCAGAAACAGCCGCAAGTAAAATCCCATGTTCCACCATTCAAAAAAATGGTTCAAACCACAGGAGAGAAAACTAGGAAATTTGTGAATATGAATAGAATGCATGAAGAAATGATTGTAAAACTATCTAATATTGAAAAAATACCCTTGCATCTGCTGTGATGGAAGTTAGTAAGGATTTTAAAAAATATACTAATCACATGATTGCAGATACCTCAGACCAAAGTGATTAAAATGAAAAAAAAAAAAATAGGTTTTATTTAACCATGTTATTAAGTTAGAAACAAATAGTAGTTTAAAGTATTTATTTATGGTTCCATGCTATTTTGATATTTAAAGACTGAGAGTGCAAGGTTGTTTGATTTGTGCTACCGGATTAGCATTAAGTTTTTTTGTTGGTTTTAAATATGTTTATTTTTTATCGTGATTAAACTGTTATTAGAGTTAAAAGACGGCTAGTAGTTTAGTGTATTTATTTATATGTTCCATGTTTTTTTCAATTTAATAAGGTTGTTTGATTTATTTGTTTGTGGTACATGTTGGATGAGTATTAGACTTTTTCGTTGATGTGCTAAATATGTTGTGTTTTTAATTATTTTTGAAAAATATAATAGTGTATAATTCTACCATCCTTTACAAAACCTTTTGTTGGTATTTCTGAATTATTTTTATTTGCATAATTTAGTTTTGAGTCAGTAACGTGCTTATTTTAAAGATGGTACGTATATAAAAATACATACAAATGTAAAGGTAACATTTTTTATTAAAATTTAATTATAATATTGTTTAATCAATTGCTGCCGCTTCTACGACCCTGCATTAATAAATCTGCTGCAATGAAAGCATGGTTTGGTGGCTGTTCCTCCACTTTTTCATCTGGTATATTATTATCATCCATTGGGGCATTTCCTCTAATACACATATTGTGTAGGACACAAACATAATAAATAATTTGTCCAGCTTTGTGCGGTTGGTTTTTTAATGTCCGTTCCTTTAAAATACATCGAAATCTCATCTTCAAAACACCTACAAAAGAGATAAATATTTTTATAATTTCATGGTAGTTTAAGCAATAATTCCTACCTATGCATCTCTCAAAACAATTTCTAGTTCTACATTGTGTGTAGCGACCCTCAGGGTTATCTGCTACAGCACCCATCAACCAGGGTTCTTGGGGATAGCCACTATCACCCAACAACCAACTTCCGTCCCCTTCAGCAAAGCTCTGCTCCATGTGAAGCCTCATAGCCGAATTCCTCCAAATGAAAGCATCGTGTGTTGCCCTAGCAAAATTGGCATTGACATACATTGAGGATCAAAAGGTTTGAATCACATATAATTTGTACATTTTTGGAATGAAATCCCTTTCTGTTGAAATATAAGTGTTCATCTTCCTGGGGTTGGGCTATTCGTACATGTGTTCTATCAACACATCCTATACGTTCAGGAAATTCGAACGTCTTCATAAAATTATTTTTTTTCTCTTCTTTCTCATCGGGGGGTAGGGAATTTCATCCATCTAGGAGCAATGGCTTCAATTGCCTCACATACTTCTGCGAGAATCTTGCTCATGCTTTGTTGTGCCAAAGTCATATTCGTTTCATTTCCTACACTTTTTTTGGCAAGATCCTTAGGCAAAAAATCGCAGGGCAGCAAATGCCCTGCCAGCAATGGATACTTTCCTGCTGCGTAGTTCCTCATTCATGTCAGGGGTCAACTCCTCAATTAGATTCCTGGCTAAGCCTTTACTTAAGCGATAATGCTTCCGGAATTTTGTTTCAGGCATTTCAAAAGGGTCCCTTAAAGCTCTACGCTGTATCCGTAAAATATCCATGTCTTCTTCCACATCCTCAACAAAATGCATACAAATGGGATGCATATTTTATAAAAGTGATACTACTATAAAGCAGGTTATGATTCGTTATAACCGTTATAACATAACCCCATAAAATATATTTTCTATGAAAATTTGATAATCTGTGCTAAGAACCCCAGGAATATTAAAAATCCCTATATTTGTCACTAGAATGATGCAATCGGGTGCCATGTTGGCAGCTCCGATTTTACACGATGTCAGTCGAACCCAAAAGAAAGAAGGGAAAAGAGTACAAACTGTCAATAGAAAGAAATTTCATTTCTTGTCTATCTCTTTCCCTTTTCTATTTCTATGATGTTACGGAGTTTGCCTTCTGGTTACTTCAGAATTTTAAAACTGCGGAACTGTGGAGTGGCGTACGGTTGCGCAACGCGAAATGCCACTGAACCTTTTTTGAAGAATAAAATGGTACGTCTCTGACTTTCCTTAAAATATTCTTGTTTTCTATTCTCTGTTCAATTCTGAAGTAAATAGTAATAATAATAATAATAATAATGTTTATTATCGGAAAAAAAATTACAACTGACTAAAATAATTAATTTAAAGTAAACATTATGGAACCCACAGAAGGTAAAACCTTTTTCGTGGGGTGACACAATAATGTAATACAACAAATACAACAATATAAAAACAAACATTATAATATTAACAGGTTACATTTTATGAACACCAAATATTGACACATGTGAACACACACATACACTTAAAAACACAATAACACATAACATATACAGAAGATGGTAAATTTTTACTGGTTATATTTGAATAAAAGAAACTAGTTGATTTTTGTTTCAATTAACTGGTGTATTAAATTCCGTGGTTTACTAAGAATCCATTTTTTTACTTTAGATTTAAACAAATAATAAGAGTTTAATGTTTTTAAGTTTTCAGGTAAGTTATTAAATATTTTTGAACCAATATACGTGTAATGTCTCTGTCCTATTGATTTGCACATTTTTGGTATATATACACAATTTTCTTTATGGCGAGTTTCATACAAGTGCTGAATTATTTTTATTTCTTTTTTATTTTTGTACATATTTTGCAATACGGTGTAACAATAAAGTTGTCTAGGGTCCAATACTCCACACTCCGCATACAGATCGTCGGATGGATAGCAGTGGTTTTTATTATATATAATCTTCAAAATCCATTTTTGCGCAATTTCTACATTTTTCAGGAAGCAGCTACTTACTCCTCCCCATCCCACGATACCATACGCCAAATGTGGCTGAACCAAAGCATAGTACATTATTTTTAAATGCTTCAGATCCAAAATATCTTTGAGATATTTGAATATCGGAATTAAACTTCTTAATTTCTTTATTATATTATTAATATGCAAATTCCATTTTAAATGATTATCTATTATTATACCTAAGTATTTGATGGAATTACTAGATTTTAGCTCTACAACTGTATCTGCATAAGGAACCTTAATTACTTTGTACTGTGGAAGACCATTGGCATAACTTGAAAATGGTAAGTAAAGTGTTTTCTCTACATTTACAGTAAGTAATTTATAATTAAAGAAGTCTAGCAAACATTGAAAGTCTCTTTCCACTTTAAGTTTTAACAGATCCCAATTAGTGTCTTTGAATAAAACTGCCGTATCGTCCGCAAAGCTTATTATTTCTGCATCAATAGGAATACTAAAAATATCATTTATATATATACAGAACAATATCGGACCCAACACAGTTCCTTGTGGCACTCCATAACTGATAGATTTTACAGAACTACTATTCCCATTTAAGTTAACTGATTGCTGTCTGTTAGTTAGATAACTTTTAAACAGTTTAAGGGATGTTCCTCTAAAACCAATATTTTCTAAGGTGTCTAACAATTTAAGGTGACTTACTGTGTCGAAGGCTTTCTCCAAATCGACAAATATGCAAATTGATGGGATAGCTGCATCTAAATTTTGGTATATTTTACTAGTTAGGTCCAATATTGCATCGTTGGTAGATTTTCCTGCCATAAATCCATATTGCTTATCAGAAATAATATCATATTTATTCAGGAAAGATGACATTCGAATTTTCAATATCTTTTCAAATATTTTTGCCAGGTTGGAGATAAGTGATATAGGCCTATAGTTGCTTACCTCTTGTTTGTTACCCGATTTATACAAAGGTTTAATAGTAGCTACCTTCAAGGCAGATGGAAAGATGCCTTCTTCAAACGCTTTCTTTATTATAAACGTTAAAGGTTCAGCAATGTAATTGGCAATTTCTTTTAATGTGTCAGATTTAATTGCATCGATACCGGGGGCCTTTTTACTTTTTAATGTATTTATAATTTGTTTTACTTCTTGTACGTCTGTATATTCTAGTACAAAAGAATTTTGCCTGCGAGACTCGGGCAGATTTATATTTCTTGGAGACTTTATTTTACTAGCTAATTTATCTCCCACCTGACCAAAATAATCGTTAAAACGGTTTGCCACTTCCAATGTATTGGTTAAAATTTGTTCACTCTCATCTTTTATACTGTTTATATTTGTTTTAGATTTGTTTTGACCGTGAATTTTTTTGATAATATGCCACATCTTTGACGAGTTGTTATTATTTTCGTTTATCGTTTTTTTGTAATAGGTGGTCTTTGTTTTTTTAATTAATTCATTTAGCCTATTCCGATATTGCCTATATTCATTAAGACGTTCTACATCGTCAGGATGTTTCAAAACATTTTTATGCATTAGGTTTTTTTTATTTATTGATTTCATAAGGCCATTAGTGACCCATTCATTCCTTTTTATTTCATTTCTTTTGATTTTAATTTTATTTGTACAGGAATTGATATAGTCTTGCAGTTTAAAAATAAATAAATTAGTTATTTGGTCAATATCCTGTAAAGAATAGATACTATTCCAACTTTCTAACTCTAAATAGTTTTTTAGTTTTGTGTAGTTAATGAAATGTCTATAATGCAAGGTTATATTATTGCTAACATTTTCTTTTCCAGGTGACAAAGGTACGTAATGTAAGAAAGTTGAAAAGTGATCAGTAATTTGGGTTTCCACTACCACAGGTGTGAACTGTTCATAAGGAATACGTGTTCTAAGAAATATGTGATCCAGACATGTTTGGGAATTGCCTTGAACTCTAGTAGGCTTGTTAATTGCGGATACATACCCATGCTCACTTAATGTATTCAAATATTCTTGACAGACATCACTACTGTTATCTAAAATATGTATATTTATATCGCCCAATATCAGGTCTATATCACTACGTCGCTCTTTAATATCACCTAAAAAAGTCCTTAAACAATTAATAAAAATTGTAGCATTTACAGAGGGTGACCTATATAAGGCAATGATATGTATATTTTTGTTATTAAACGTTACGTTTAACTGAACGACTTTTATTTCTCCGATATATACGAAGTCATATGTATAATTTAGATTAGTTTTTATGTATATTATAACGCCATCGTTTTTGTTCAAGTCGCTTTCATTGTAAATTAAGTCGTATCCAGGCATGTTAAATAAATCCGTATTATAAATTTTAAAGCATTCTGTTAATACTATACAGTCAAAGACGTAATTCACTTCCTCAATCATAATATTTAGTTCCTCAAAATTTTTAGATATGCTTCGAATATTTATATGAAATATTCCAAATCCAACCTCATTATTAATTAATTGTCTACAGTGTTGAAAATTATCTGCACGTTTTGTAAATATACGCGACACACTAAAATCTCTTATATATTTGTCCATATTATTGTAATTAAAAGCAAAATACCAGTAAATACAGACCCGAGTTTTACAGTTAGATAAAAATTAAAATTAACAAAATATACACACAATAAATAAAATCGCCTGAATAATCTACTTACATTAATGCATTCATTCAAACACAACAATGTTAAAAACTATACGATCTACAGCTAAATACAAAATTTATTAACACATTTCTAAGGACAACATAGTCACTTGGCACTGACTTGAGACCTAAGACCTTCTTTTTTCTTTTTGTTTAATACCGATGAAGGAGAGTTTCTATTTTCAAATTTTCGTTTTCTTTCTTCTTGTAAGCTGATCACACCTTCGTGCCTTTTTGCGGTTCTTTCTATATTGTTTATGTTTAGAGGACCTTCTTCTGTTTTTTCCTCTTCTATTATCTCTGCATCATCTGTTGTAATCTCGGCTTGGATAATTTCTCTTCCTACTAGATGACCACTATCAAATTGATTAGTTCCCTCAAACCTTTACCTTTACAACGCACCGTATTCGAATAAAATAATAAAAACTGTTTTAATGCACAGCATAATCAATAAAGTCCGGTAAATCGTCTGTCAATGTTATTACCGAAGATGCTTGGTACTTTTCTGCGCTTATAATTTTTGTCACCGCTTCAAATGGTTTTAAACTTTCCACTATTTTCCAAAAAACGGTAATAACAGGTAAATCCTTATCAATAAGAACCATTGTGGTACGCAGTGATTCTTCCAGCTCTAAAAACCTTTCGACCATATAAAATGTTGAGTTCCATCGCGCCGAAACAGACTGAATTAGGCGTTTTGGAAAAATGTTTGCTTGTTTTTGGTGATGCATACATTTTTACATAGCAGAAGTACTTCTTTTAAAGTCGCCTACAATTTTTTTAATAAGATATTTCTTATTTCTAAGATATTGTTTAATTTTAATGCATCTTGTGCAATTAAATTTAATTTGTGTTCAAAACACCCAAAATGTTTAAATTTTAGGCCATTCAATGATGTTAGCTGCATTATCGAAAATCACTATTAATACTTTTTCTCGAAAATTCCATTCGTCGACCACTCAATCTATTTCTGCGTTGAATTTAAATTCGTTGAAAATCAATCGTGAATAAACGTAGTAATGCATCATCTATTTCTTTTTCTAGCACTTCCTCCCATTTTTCTTTTTAAAAATGTATTGACCAACACTTTGTCTTTGAGGATGTTTCATAGAACTTGACGTTGAAGCATCTTGCGAAATATCGGCCGCCATTCTATTTTCTATAGTACTTCCATGGTCTGGTTTCTAGAATCTTCTAATTTAATGAAAGGATGTTTCTTTCGCATACATCTTCGTAAATGAGTGAAGTCGCCTTATAACTTTCCAAATAATAGATGATTACTTTATCTCTCACTCACTGTTATTAACAAAATTGAGAAAAATAGATCTGGAATAGAACTGTAATAAGATTTACATTTAACACACTATTTTATGTACTCGTATGTCCGCAGCTGTATCGCTTGATCTATCCATGGTACTGTTAAAGCTTCGTACACATTACAGCTACAGTGTGTAATGCAATAATAGATGATGTAACTTCTGTGGACAGTCATTGCATGTTGCAGCAAACGTTGCACTGATTGCGCACCAATGTTCCCTCGATGTCGGGACAGTATACAGATCCTCTATGCGTAATCAGTTTCATGCACCTTGGTGTCCAATTTGATGTCTCCATTTTCCAAAAGCTTCCTTCTTAATACTGATGACGAGTATTTCTCTATTACTTGGAATCATATTTGATCATCTATATCAACGTAATTGCCATGTTTTCCTTGTGCTTTTAGTTTTATAATACATTGTTTGATAGTCTCATCTTGCTACTGAATTCTGGGAGAAATGTACCTTTCATATTACTGTATTTGCCTTAGAGGCAAAATATGCATCAAGTGCATTCATAGTTAGAGTGTTCTGATTTACTGATGTATCCATCTATTCTGTAACGCTCGATGGTAACGTTATCAAACGAATTTCGTCAGTTTCGTCAGTCAACGTTTTTTCCAATTCTGTAGTAAGTGTAGTATTTCCTCAACCGAGTTTCTGCAACATAAATTGCTAAATTTTAAGAAAATAAACTACCTACTTATACAAATATTGTTTCAGGTGTGTGATACTAATTTAAAAATTTTGAGTGTAAACTCGAAGTATCCAGGCAGTGTGACGATTCAGCTATTTGGAAAATAAGTGGATTATTTAATCACGTACGACGTAATTGTTTAGGTGGTAATAGGACCTCTTGGTTGATTAGTAAAAAATAATTGTACATAATTTCTAAAATGATTGTTTTTTCAGGTAATTCTGGATACCAGCTTCAACCAATTGTTGGAGCTGTTCCAGAAACTACTCAAGATCGTTACCCTTATACTCATATTAGGACACGAAATAAGGTTGAACGTTATATTGGCATTCTTAAAGGAACTTTTAATTATACATTTTTCAAATCATTACTACAAATTTAAATCATACCACACTTTTTTGGCCAAATTTTGTTATAGGGGCAGAAGCTATCAAATAAACGTGAACTAAAAAAAAACAGAAACTGCTACGTATTATCTCTTTGTATAATTATAAATTGTGTGGTGTTATGGAAAATAAGTAAATAAAAGACTTGTTTATGAAACTGAATTGTATAATTTTCGAAAAACATTGTCCAATACATTTATATATTTTTCATCATATTTTACATTACTGATGGTGATATTTTTTGTTGTTTCAAAATTCGGATGAGCACAATCTGCAAATTTGCAGTACAATTTTGTTTCTACACATCGCATGCTTTTTCCTGCTCGACCGCGTTGCATATATTTTGTATCTCGAATCTGTAACAAATAAGCCATATTTTAAGAGTGATATGTGAAACTTTGAAAGTAAATGTTGTACTCAAGTTTTAAAATCAGCAAACTTAATTGTATATTTAATAGTCTATCAACTAAAGTCAAATATTGAAATTGAAAATTCATACCTTGTAAGCACCAATTATATAGTTCACCAATGTGCCGTCTGACTGCTTGCAATGTGCGATTCGTGTAGTTTGGAAGCTGTCACTCTTCCAAATCTAATTTCGTGCCATAATGGTGAATCTGACTGGCATTGTGCTAACGCTTCAGCTTCTACACATATTTGTTCTACAACTTCGCTTTTAGCAAATGATAAAAAATAATTACATTCAACGCCACTTAAGGCATAAAAACCGCACATCGACTTATACAATGACAACGCTTCAAATTTGTCTTCTACTTCTGTGCCATATTTCAGAATCGGACCTTCTAATCTATTTTGTGAGTGGATTCTGCGTTTTCTATAAAAATTTACAGAACTGTAACGGAAATATTTATAGATTCGTAAATATGGCAATTCTGCGTTTGTCTCTATAAGGCAGCCTATTACAGTGGTGCGAATAAACTACTGCAACTTCAGGTATACGAGTATGTTTCTTACGATATAACATAACCTCACATCACATCTCACATCATTAAAAGTCTGTTATAAAATGAGGTATGAATGAAATATTTGTAATATAAGAAATTATTATTTGTTTTAATTGTATCAGGTGCAGTGAAAATAAGAAACGAAAGAGAACTAAAACCACAACAAATGAACAGTATGAGATGTATTTGGAAGCAATGGAGACGGATTATAACTTTAGGTGTAATACAATAAATTCTACATTACCTCCAAACTATATTAAGAATAAATGGGAAGAATTAACAGTAAAGTTAAACGCAATTGGGGATAACGGTCCAACATTATCCTCTGAAGAACGGAAAAAGGTGAGAAAAAATATAACTGGTACATATATGTAAGCTGCTGGTGGCCACTCGAACGTACACATAGAGATTTTTAGGCAAAATTTAAAGTTCAATATTTTCAACAGGAATGTAAAATTTTGAACGCGGTTTGCAAATTTTAAGAGCTAGTTTTTTTCGGATTAAGCTGCATGACATATATTTATCGTAGGACCATAGGTTTATTATATACGGGGTGATCAATGAAGTCATGCAAAAAATCAAAAAGTTTATATGAGTGAAATTTCCCCAAACAATTTTTTTTGGTCGTTGCAATATGGTTCATTACTAAGGTAACATCAATATGACGTTAAATAAAACAGGCGGTGGTGCCACTACCGAGTTAAAATTGAATAACTTAGAGGAAAGAGCATTAAACGTGTGGGGACGTGTAACAGTGGAAGGGGCTCAAACTGTAACGCAGTACGAAGGCATATCATTTGCACTATCTTGCTCTGAAGCTGAGATGAAAATTTGGCACTTAATGAAATTGGTGAGGAATATGAAACGATAACATTGAATGCGGACAATGATTCAGTTAGTGAAGATACAACTGCACAAATTTATACCCCAACAGCACGAATTGATACCCCAAAGCAGGTTCTTCAAAACAGAGATCTAGAGCAAAACCTTTGTCAGTTTTGGCTCAGAAATTAATAAGCATTACAGAAGAAAATATCAATAGTCAAAAACAATGCATTGAAATTTTAAAGATATTTTAAAATAAAAAGATTTAAGTTTTTACATCCTGACTTTAATGAGGAAATATAAAACCTTTTTATATTTCCTCATTTTATACGATTATGTTCTGATGATATCTATTTATATCCATGTGTTGTTATTAGAAAGACTAGTTAGTTTATATTGGTATATGTTTTTGTTGATTACTACTTAGAAGTGGAATAATTAATAAAGAACATGTTTTATTTTTAAAAAAGCTTTATTATTATTGTAGTAGTATTGTATTTCTAATGTACTCTGCTCTTGCCGCTACCCCCATTTGGAATACATTTCCAAAATTATCTGCAGGTTCTAAAAAAAATAATGGAACATAAAAAAACTGATAAATTGCACTAAATATTAGTGCAATATTATACAAGAGAGAGTGATAGATTTTAGACCAATTGCTAAAATCTGACTTTCCCTGGTTAAAAAACTTTTTTTTCTGTTGTTATATAATGACTATAAAATATTGAGAATTATAAAATTGAAAAAAAAAAATTGGAACATCAACGGTATGTTACAGACAAAATATGTACCATGTTTTGACATGACGTTGCCAATCTGTAAAACGCAAATTAACACTAATCGGTTATGCATTAGGAAAGTATATGTATGTATAAAAATACCTACGATCATATGGAAGATTTTCTTCAGGTATTTCTACATTTACGTCAACATTCAGATTTGAGTTCTTACAAATATTGTGCAATACACAACAAGCATATATTATATTTGCAGCTTTTAGAGGATGATACATTAAAGTTCATAGCCTTGATAAACAACGAACCCTTCCTTTGAGCTGACCGTTAGTTCTCTCAACGACGTTTCTTGAAGAGTTTAATATATTGTTGAATAATTCTTCCCCCTGGTTTCTAGGATTTAGAAATGGTGTACAGAGCCATGGCTCAAGAGGATAACCACTATCTCCTAAAATAATGTCATATATACATATTATATGTATATCTATAGTTATTATAACAGTGTCATAAATTGTACAAGATATTGATATTTTTTAATCTGAAGAATTAACCTATTAATCGATTATTGAAATCCCCATGTTCATATTTCTCTTGCAAATGCCGTCTTACTCCACTGACTTGCCATATAGCTGAATCATGAACAGAACCAGGGAATTGCATGCTAATATTTTTCCTGTTGCATCTGAAATCTTGAAAAAAAAAACAGTAAATTAACTTAACGCCACATAGTTACAGACATTTATCACCATAGCATTTATGGAATATTTTCCTTTCCTATTAATATACACAAAGGGTGGATGGTTAATATCTGTGACAGGAGGTGCTAAAATTTCAACATGTGTCCCATCTATAGCTCCCAAAATCCCTCTAAATCCAAAGTTTCTGAAAAGTCTAAAAATAATTTAAATTTCAATACAATTAACAACTTAATGGGTTAATCCATATTCCTGTTTCACATTAATTATCTGCATATTCGTGACAGGGAATTTTATCCATTGAGGCAATAAGTTTTGGGTAATTAACGCAGAAATTTACTGCCCTACTAACTGTAGTCTGACTAACTGTTTCGCATGTGAGGTGTAAGGGCATGTATCAAATTGATTGCGGACTGTCTATCTAGCCTAAATAACCTTATAAAATGACTATCAGGCATATCAAATGGGTTCATTTCGTCTCCGAGTCGTTTTCGTTCAATTCTTAAAGAATTTATACAATTACAAAATTATTATACAGTCTGATTAAACAGTATAAAAAAAATGAACATTCGACAATTTCAAAAGTGTGAAGTTCGAGAAATAATAATAAGAAGAAGAAGAAGTGATTCGACCTTGGTTTGGGTTGTCAGACGTCAAAGGTGTGTCAACACTGTCAAAAGTGTAAAACGAAAAACGGAGGAACTCAAAAACAGCAATATGGAATTGCAAAGGCATTTGCAATTTGAAGGAATCAAGCAAATGGTTCAAAATAAAGAACAGAACGTGTTACTTCCTGCATATGGAAAGTTTAGTTTCAAGCAAAACGAATGGGATCTATGACGAAAAGGATACAGAGATTAGAGGTATCGAAACGCAACGAAGTTACACAAATTGCCGGATGTTCAATATATAAATCAACTGTTATTGCAAATGGGGAACTAAGTAGACAAAATATTCTAGTGCCAATAAAAAAACAAGATTTTTCAAAATATGAGGAAGTAATAACATTTTTGAACAAAGTGTACCTAAAGAAAATTAATGTTATATACGAGAGAGCCAAGTTTAATTCACGGAACCAAAGGGATGTAGAGACCGCAGAGGAATACATAGCGGAGTTACTAAAGTTAGTAAAGAATTATAAATAAGGGCAACTCAGTGAAGAATTAGTACGAGACAGGTTAGTGGTTGGTATTAAACACAGAGAATTGTCGGAAAGACTGCAGTTAGACGAAGAACTGACAATGAAAAAGGCGATAGAACGAGTGCAGTAGGCAGAAATTGTGAGAGAGCAAAACAAAGTCATGCGACAAGAGGCCACTATGGAAATCGGACGTATCCAGCAGAGAAGAGGAACAGGAAAATATAAAGGGAAACTGAAGCCCGGTGAAGACGGGAAAAACAGTAACAAAGATAAGAAATGTTCAAGATGCACTGGAAAAATAAACCATCGTATATATGTGTCCTGCAGGCAAGGTAAGGTGCTATAATTGCCAGAGAATATGCCATTATGGAAAGTGCTGTCGAATGCAAAGGCGGATAAGAGAGATTAATGGACCGGAATCAGAAAGAGAATCCAGCGATGAACAGTTAGAACTAGAGGTAGGTTCAATTCATATTAATAATATTGACAAAGTATATGAGCATAAGCGCATAAGGCATAGTAGAGTTAAATGTAACTGGAGAAACTCTTAATTTTAAAATTGATACAGGAGCAGACGAGTCAGTTATTTCAATCTCAGCTTATAATTAAATATTAAGGAACGTTAAATTGCAGAAAACAAAGGCAAAACTAGTAGGTCCAGGCCAGGGTCAAGGCCATGTATTAGAAGTTAAGGGAGTAGACGAGCTTCCCTTAAATAAGGGTGAAATAGTCATAAAAATTAAACATTAGACATAAAATTAAAAATGTTGTAAACTGTACAAAGCACCAAGCCACAACAAAATTTATCAGTCCATGAGAAGGGAAAAGGAAAGGCAAGGAATGGCATACAATAAAAACCACAATGCGAAAAAATTGAAACCATTACAACAAGGGGAGAGAGTGTGGATCAAGGACGTAAAGCAAGAGGGTATCGTAAAGGAAACTACCCAACATCCCCGTTCGTATACGGTGAAAACTCAGAGGAGATATATAAGAATAAATCAAAAATTTCTTGTTAAACTACCTCCTATCGTTCCGCAACCTATCCCTCATAAGTCACGACCTCGTGCCCCCTTTGAATTAAATGTTACAGCTATATCTGCATATCGGGGCCACACAGTGTTGCCGAATCCGATAGATCCAGAGACCATCGGCAGAATCAGTTCAGCGGACACCAGAGACCGTCCCACTTCAAAGCTCAGAGGACAGCACCCAACAACATCCAGTAGTGTAAAATTCACAATCACGGGTGGTTGGCATGTGGTCCGTGGCAGGCGACATACGGATGTTCCCGACTTCAGAAGTTCCGAAAGTTAATAGAAGTTAATAAAGTAGTGTGTGTAATTAATGACTATTATTACGCTCCCAGCCCACCATCACAGATGTCCCAGGTGCAATTGCAGCATTTGTTTTTGCAAAGTCAGATGATGAAATAAATTTAAGGGACGTACCTATTGCTGACAAGGCTGGTCGAATCCGGTACGAAGTTACATCGGTTGCTGGAGGATTTTCACTTCTACGGTGCGCCCACATTAAGAACGCTAATGCATGCTTGCATACACCTGTTACATATAAATAGATTTCAATTTTTCTTCTACATAAAAATAATAATAAACTTTGCATTCCTCACTTTCTACCTTTTCCTGTTCTTCATTTATAGTTAATGAAACTGAGTATTTTTTTGAACGGACGATGCTCCGGACATATTTTGCACTGTAAAGTACACATTGGACCTTCTCTCTTTAGTTCAACGTAACCTATTGCACTATCTCCATATTGTGATACGTGATACTATGTAAATTACAATAAAACAAATACTCTAAAATTAAACAATTACGAAAGAAATAAAATCATCAATACAATAAAAACTGCTCCAATACAAATGTTTTAATAAAGTTGTGGAAACTTCTCTGAGACATCGTCTTAATTTTAAAATTTTTTAAATGGTTACTCAATCTATTATAAAGGTGCATCTGAACCTTATTTTGGCAACTATATGTGGTTAAGTTCTGAAGTAATTCACTGATCTTTGGTTGTATCTGTATTGTCTATGTTCTGTGAACTTTCCGTAACTCGGCATTCTAAGCCTCTCTCTCACTACTAGCCTCAAAAAATGATCATGATAACGTTCTGTTTTTCTTTGAAAAAATCATTTTAAGTGTTTTATCTAAATAAATCAGAAATATAAAATGCAATCGTCGTTTAATATCTCTTATTAAAAGGTTCTGGGTCCAGACAACGTGGTGAATAAGTAGGTAAGTGAAAAGTACAAAATTAAGGAATATCCAATTACATAACTAAAACAAAAGTATTGGAGAAAAAAGCAGAAGAAAAGTTTTAAGAAAATGAATAATACGGTAGTATTTCCACAGTTAAAAGCTTTGTTAGAAGAAAAGCAAATTAATGTTGCCCTAGAAAAAGAAATTGCTGACAATGAAGAAGAAAACGTGAAAGAAGAATTTAAGAAAAAAGATGCAAAAGCCAAATCAATAATAATACAGTCTGTTACAGATAAACATCTGAATATTATTAAAGACTCTCAAACTGCAAAAAAATGATAAAGTCATTGGGAGACGTATTTCAAAGGAAAAGTATTTTCATTAAATTTACCCTTAAGAAAAAAACTTCTCATGATTGAGTGCGACAAAAATGAAAAATTGGAAGATCATTTACAAAGATTTGACATGTTAATCTACTCATCTACCCCTATCCACACCGCCTCTTGTCAAAACGGTCGTGTCGTCGGCAAAAATAATACACTTGCAGTCACGCATATTGACTAGCAAGTCATTTATATAAATTAAGAAAAATAATGGCCCCAACACCGACCCCTGCGGCACACCATTAACAACGGGCAGTGTAGCGGAATTGCAATTACTAACGTTGACAAACTGCCGCCTATTTGTCAAATATGAGCCAAGAAGTTTCAGAAGTACATCAATAAGCGAATATTCCTCAATTTAACATGAGGCAAGGTTAAGGGTGTATTCCGTAATTTGGCGGGTCTTATCAGAACCACAGTTTTGGTATTTTCTGGTAACTGAAATTTGTGATTGAATTACGGAACACTATCGGAACCGGTGATTTTTTAATTTCTACACAAACTAACCTAACAACGTGCTAAAAACTAAAAAGTGTGTTAAAAAGGGTATTCAAACGGATATTCTGAATGAGTACAGAATATTGGTTCTACTCTGTATTAAGTGGTAATCACAAATTACTGAACTATTAGTGGTATTAACACGATATTAATATTAGATATATTTGCACGAACACGTAATATTTATTACATTTCACATTAGATTATGGAGCCTATAATGGATTTATTGTTTTAATCATCATTCTCTGAGCCTGAAAGTGAAGATGATGAACGTCAAGGTAAGTAAAAATGTAAACAGTTTACTACTGCACTAGAACTTAGAACTCTTAGAGCTAAACTATTTATACGTATATTATTGTATATCCTTATATTTACATAAACTATAATTTTTTAGGTAGACCAAGAATTGAAAACTATATATCCAGTGTTGTCACCAAGTATAGCGATGGTGATTTAAAATAAATTTTAGAATGTCCAAAACAACATTTGAATATACATTAACTTTAGTAAAAGAAGATATATGTTCTTCAGTGCCATCCAACTATTGATGCCAAAAGTCAGTTATTACTTACCTTATGGTATTTTGCTACTCCTGATACGTATCGGTAAGTTGGATATTTGTTTCTTATATAATTAATTTCTGTTCTTTTTCATTTGCATTGAAATAACAATGTGTTTGTGTGTCTGTTATACAGGGTTAACTATGATTTGGTACAAATATTTTAAGAGGGGATAGGGAAAATAAGAATTAACGGAATCACCCTTCAAAAAAATTCCAAACTTATTTATACAGCCAAAAAAATATTTTCAAAACTATATTAAATCCTTATTTATCGTCAGCTGCGAGGTTAGGTATATTCTGCCAAAGGCGAACGTCAAGCATAGTGACAGGTCACCGCATTGACACGTGTTTAAGTCGCTTTGCAAGAAATCAAAATTTTTACAAAATGTAGATTATTATTTAATGATTTAATGAGAAATACGGTATGGTAGCACAGAGGTAGCGCCTACCTTACTAATATTTATTTCCAGGATTGATACTTGGAGAGATTTTAAGAATGTTCTGTATTCTTACTTGTTTAAATTAAAACCTGCAAAGATTTTTGTACTTGCTGTGGACCTTTCTTTCCCTCGATCGTTCTTTTTCTGTAAATCGAGGTACCTACTTGGTTTGGCGGTCTTGTTCAGGTCGATTACTTACGTCGCGAAAAGCACAAAGGACAACAAATGTACACAAATACATAAAAACACTGCCACACGTTTACCGGCACGGCATAAAACAACTGTTCGATGTGGTTCAAAAAGTATTCAGCATAATATTATGTATACTCAGGAAACGTCTTTGACGCTGCCGCACGATAATATGCACTTGTCACACTCCCATAAATCAGCACCTTATCCGTCATCTAGGCATTTGGATACGACATGTTTGTAAATACATAAAAAATACGCGAAAAATTAAATTTGGTATGGGGTGTAAACTGTAAAGTACATAATAGCTGTGTTCTTCAGAACATTTGTGTTTTAAAAGAAGATATAATAGATGTGGACTTTCATCAATCACATGATAATATTGATTTTGTAGAGTGGAAAAAACGATTCTCTGCTGTTGAACGAATCCAACAATTAGCCATTGCAACTTTGCTGGATCCGAGGTAAAAAGGCTTATTTCAACAGTTCCCATAATGTTTCAGCAGCAGTTAGTCTAATACAGGATCAATTAGTAGAGACGCAAGATGTCAACAATCGCGAAATAATGCAGAGTGAAATGCCAGAAAATATTCAGGGTATGGGTGAGTATTCTAAACTTTTACAATCATTGTAAAAATTTTAATCTAATTATAAATTCCTCGACGGTCAATATATGGTAACATCATACTCAATTGATTCAACAGAATGCTTCACAAGAAAAAGAGTAACTTAGTGAAATGTGTTTGTATTTAAAGAATCCACACATTAATCTTAGTGAGAATCCTCTGAAATGGTGGACGGATAATAAAAATGTATATCCCAGTTTGTACCCCATCGCAAAGAAATTCTTGTCTACAGTTGCGACGTCTGTACCCGCTAAAGCTGGACAGACAGACAGCCACCCAAGAAAGAAACCGTTTAACCGGAAAACACTTGGGCAAAATATTATTTCTCCAATCTGTTGACAAATGTTACTGGAATGTATAACTGGATATGGAAGATTAGTTTTTTTTTACTGTTTTATTGTTAAATATTTATTTTTATTGCTAACAATGTACCTACCTACCTTTTTCTACCGAATTACAAATTGTTATTTTTTTAACTGATGAGTTTGAGTTATGAGTTAATATGTACAATAAAAAAACTAAAAATTAACAGTCTATCTACTCTACACTATTATTTTATAACATCGATATTTTCAAACATCGATGTTTTCTGGACGTTGTTTTTATCGATAGTACCGTATCGATGTTGAACATCGATGTCAACATCGTCAAAGAAATGATATTTGTAGGCGAATAAACGCTAATATTTAAATTTATTATTTCTCTCTCTCAGCTGTAACGTTTCGATGTTAAGAAAATACAGGTGATGAATAATTTCAGTTTAATAAACAAACAATAATTGTTTAATGTTGTTGGTAACAACCCTGTAATTTTGTCTATTGGGAAACACCTCATTATTACTTACCACTATTATGATTTCAATACGAGGGTTCTAATATAATATAGTTCACCTAATATGTTTGTCTATTTATTTATTTATTTTTGGTTTAAATACAATGCAATATTTTTACACAAACTGATTTCGAAAAAACATAAAGATAAACTTAACAACTGTATTTCTCTTAAAGAGGTACAACACCTAAAACAGAAACAAATAACTAAGTCTAACTCTTAAAATAGTAATCTAAAATATGTCACATTTTCCACTACCTTTCCATATGTTTCTTTTTGATCCAGTTGAAAAAACGTTCTCTCTGTTCCATTTGTTCTTTATGTCTTCTCTCTTTGGTCTCTTCCTTAGACTCTTTTCTTATTCTTTTGTGTGGTACAGTACTTAGTTCACTCTCATCTTCATCTAATGAGAAATAAACATAAGTAATAATATTTTAATAATAAATATGTGTCTTACTGTCCCGCAGATTTTCTGCCACAATGTTCTGTAAAACAGTTCTGGATGACTTAGTTTCATGAAGAACATTGTGATGAGGCTGATTTAAAATAGTATTACTAATAAAGGTACTTAAAACTATACACACCTAAGCCAGGTATCAAAAACAAAATAACATAAAAATTATCGTAACGTAACGCCAATAAAACAAAAAAATGTTAGTAATCTATACTTGATTTTATAATCTTCCCTACAAATCTAGTGATTTTCAAGAAAAACTCGCCACCCACTGCAAAAAATAGAACATGGGTGTACACCCAGGGTTTTTCATAAGACGTAAAAAGTCCAAGTGTGTATTGAAAAATCTTGAGGTTTTGATGCAGGGTGAAAATCCGGGGTCAAAACGCATAAATGGGAATGGGCCTTAAGGGAAAATATTATATATAAATGCCACAGAAAACTTACTTCCATATTTACACATACAAGAAGTATTTCCTTGGCTCTTGTTCCTCGGAAAATAACAAATAATAATAATATTACATTAGTAATTAGCATCACATAACCTCAAAACGGTATTTTACCGCTAGGAACCAAAGATTATAAGTGGTTCCTATGATTGCTACCGAACCTTACCTTTTTCAGTCAACGTACCGTAATCTGTATCTGTGTTTTTCAGGCCGGTTGATTTAAGGAACGGTAAACCTTAACCGTGGTTAAAATATTAGAATTACGGAATACACCCTAAGGAAACTGAAATAAAAGTCAATAAATTGGACTCTACCGGATTGGCAGAACTAATTTATGCGCCAAACTTCATAGAAACGAAACCAATAAGATTTCAGTCAGTTTTTAGATTTTTGTTGGGTATAAAGCTTATATGAACCTAATTCTCTGCCTATTTCGTTCTGATTTTGATCGATTGAAGGCATTTCCGTAATACAGATTTAGTTAAACTGCGTAGTCACATTTTGCAAATTTAAATCTGAATTTATTGAAGTCATCGATAATAATGGAGATAATATATTTGATTAGTTAAGATTATTATCGATATTATATTTGCTAAAGCACATGCTGATTATTTTTTATTTTCTTTTGTCTTTTCTTACCTTTAGATGCCAATAACTAAATAAATTAATCATTAAATAAATGATTAATTAAATCATAAAATCTATAATTATATCAATAATTATGCAAATAATTAAATAAATAATTCAAGAAACAATTATATAAAGAATTAAATAACAGTAATTCAAATATTAATGTTATAGTATTGTAACTTTTATTGGAGTTAGTCATGTAACGTAAATGTTGCAAACTATCCCATTTCCCAAGTAGGAATATTTGTTCAACTTTTGCTGGATAAATTTTATTTATTCAAGAATTAAATTGGAATTAAGAAGGCCATTCGAAAGCTTTGAAAATCTAGATTGTAAGCGGCATCGCTCCAAGTACGACAGGATGGCTGCCCTTCTCGGAGGCATCTCCAACATTTATGAACGGATGAAATTGTCAACTTCACCAATTCCACTTCTGTAGATCAATCGGTGGGCAAGTTAATAAACTGTGTACATTTTTTATAGATTTATTTTATTTCAACCAATTTTGACTGAAGCAAAATCAATTATCCTACTACAGGGGTACAAAGGCCAACTAAACAAATTACTCTGTAGGTGGCGCCCAGGTATAACTTTTTTTTATTAGTTTGCTACTCAAGAACCCACGACATAGAAAGTGCCCCAGCTAATAGAGTTGCCGTTCGCAAAATTGATCTATCGTTTATAGCATCAATCAAGCGAACCGGAGCAAATACAAAGAAGTGAAAAACCGGTGCCGATATTTCCCATTTCCGGGTTAACGATTAAAGGAGCTATTGGAGGTAAATCTAAGAAAATAGGTTTTCAAGTTTTAATTGTGATAAAGAAAGAGTGTCAAAAAATGGAAATATCGTGTATAGTGGTTCCTCAGTTAGCAAAACTAATTTTAGGATGCATTTGGTTAACTGAATTTCATTCAAATTTAAATTTTGAAAAATCTACTGTTCGTCTGAATATTTCAGGAAATGTTATGGAATTTCTATTTTTAACTCGAACTTTGGAAAAAATTGTGTTTTCTATCGAGATAGAGGATATATATCAATACGTTGTTAAAAAAAACAACTCTTGTAAATTATTCGTTAGCAGGTCGAAAAACTGTGGTTAACAGTGCTGTTATGTTTCAAGAAAATTAAAAGTATTTGTTATTAGAATTATTAAATAATTATCAATGTTTAATTTCGGATCAACCGGGTTAACTGACAAGTACTGTCATGTTACAAAATTGAATGATGAACGTCCTTCGTTCGTAAAGTCGTATCCAATCCCGCATTGCTATAGAGATGCGGCACTTTTACAGATCAAGGAAATAATTGATTGGAGTAGTATAATTAGAGGAAACAGAGTATATTAGTCCGTTAGAGATAGCCATATCAGCAGCATCAATTCACAGAACTGCCACCAGATGGGCATTACGAATATCTGCGTATGCCCTTTGGGTTAGCCAGTGCGCCAGCGGTGTTTCAACGAACAATTAATAAGGTATTAGGCAATACCAGGTTCGACATTGCATTTCCCTACATGGATGACATATTATTACTGTCAAAAGATTTTGAAACTGGACTACAAAATTTGGAAAGGGTACTTCAATTACATCGATCAGCTAATCTCACTCTGAGACTTTCCAAATGCAGATTTTTTTTAAGCGAATTGGAATATTTAGGTCGCGAGCTTAGTGATAACGTTATACGACCTGGAAGGGTAAAGATAAAATCGGTTAAAGATTTCCCAACTCCGAAAGATGTACATACAGTTCGTCAATTTGTGGGATTACCTAGCTATTTCCGGAAGTATGTGAAAGACTTTGCCACAATAGCAAGGCCCATAACAACAAGGCTATTTACATCCCATTGATAAAATACCTGAACCAATAAACACATTACACAGATCGTTTAGGACCATTTGTGCAATCAAAAAGAAAGAATAGCTACTTATGTGTAGTGGTGGATGTTTTCACAAAATATGTATTTATGAAAGCCGTCAAGGACACAACAACGCGACATGTGCTCATTTTTTTAAAAGAAATATTTGAAAATTTTGACGTTCCTTGAAGAATCATAAGTGACAGTGGAAGCTGTTTTACCAGTAGACAGTTCGCAGATTTTGGGAAACTACAACATAAAACTGATTCTGAATGCCACAGCGACTCCAAGGGCACATAACCAAGTAGAACGGTACAATAGAACCATTTTGGCAGCTTTAAGTTCATCAATGAATGATGAAGACAAATGGGATGAACTAATAAGTCAAGTTAGATGGGGTTTGAACAATACTGTACATATGTCAACAGGAAAAACGCCATGAAATGCTTTTTGGCTATACTGCAAGAGAACCAGGGGGTAGTCTAGTTACAAATGAACTAGAAATTGAAGTCGAAAAGAGACTGATGCAAAGCTTTGCCCAGCAATTGTATACGAAGTTGGTCAACAAGTCCTTATTAAGAAAAGAAAAATCAGTAATGAAGGTAGAAGTAGAAAACTCCTCCCGAAATATGATGGGCCCTATATGGTAACAAAGGTGTTGCCAGCGGACAGATATGTTGTTCAGAACCTTCCAGGAGCGAGTCGATCTGCCAAGCCATACACTGATAATTTGAAGAAGGAGTATACGAGTCAAGATGAAGACTCATCAGACCCACTAAGTTCAACGTGTGGTTAGTCTCATGGAGGGCCTATAAGTTGGGAGTGAAAAAAAAACGAGTGAGAAAGTATGAATTATCGAATACGTTTTCCTAGCAATGTTGCTAAATGTGAGAGTGTGAATGTTGAGTTCTGGGTGATTTCGCCCCTCTTTGCGACCGATCAACACTAGAGGTAAGATTTCCGTAAATGCAGGAAATACTCAGAGTTCCTTAGATGCCGGAAACACTAAGATTTCCTTAGATGTAGGAAATACTATGATTTCCTTAGACGCAGGAAATAGAAAGTGCGCAAAAAATTTTATGGTACCATACAAATCGGTCTGAATCGAAATCGATGCAGACGTGGATGAAGAGCAGCGTGGTCGAGCTGTAACCCAAATCCACGGCACTGCATGGTTTGAGTGACATTACTGTTGCTGATTCAACGGCAACAAACACCCGTTTTGCAGTCGATTGTTTATATTATAGAAAATGAAGTGATACGCGCTGAATGCTGATTTGAACAGTTCAGTTTTACTTGAGACTTTGAAATAGAAACGATTCTCATTTATTGTAATTAATTTCGTAATTAAAAATCTAAATTCAAAGACGGTGTATTAGTGCCCTTTTACCTTTGATTACATTATCACAAATCACTAATCAAACCAATTCGCTCAATGTACCATTACTATGTTTGTTATTACTTTAGTGGACTGTATTTTGTTGTTGTTGTTGTAATAAATAAAGTGAGTCTAACCATAACCATATATTGAACATACGTTTTGGTTGACAATATAAAGCCGACTGGCGACATATTTTTCTATAAATCTTTTGTTATTTTATAATTTTAAGCTGCATATATAATGTAGTGTTATTTTGTATTTCCTATAGCTGGGTGTAACCTGTTGGAAATAAATGCTATTATTATTATTATTATTATTATTACTAAGATTGAACTCTCGTTTTATAATCATATGCTCTAGATTTATTGGAACATGTTTATTTATAGGAGGGATTAAAGTTTTTATAATGTTCATTCTAAATTCGTATAATAGCATTTGTTATACAAAGCACGGTTATTGATGACAATCATTTCTAAAGTGTGCATGAAAAATTTCTTGTACAATCATATGGTTTTCCCTTCAGCCAAACAATACGACAGCATCTGCCTATCAATTTTGGACATGTATTTACTGTAGTTGATGACTGATGTTGGTTTTTGACTTCCGTTCGTGTCGTTTATCTCGCCATTTACCGATTATGATACCGTTCGAGTATTGAGCAATTGTCTCTCCTTTTCGTAATTTTGCTGATTTCATTGCTTTTTGTTATTGTAGCAGATTGCAGGTGGTTCCACTTTTTGAAATGAAAATTAGGATGTTGTTTCAGTAGTATGTACTACATACTGACTTTACAAGTAAAGTAGCAAAAGAATATTACACGGATTATAAAGACTTAATGCAATCAGAATATATTAAAAAAAAGACAGGTTATGGATTAGATCTGTCAGATTCAAAACAAATCACACTTGCCATGCGTGCAGCTCCGGCATCAATGTCGCGAGGGTATCGCTAGATCCTTGTGTAGGACACCTAACACTCCTAGGCAGTAGGCGGCTGCGCACTGGTTCCCAGACTCGAGTCGAGTACAGTCACCAAAGGCGGCTTCTTTCGTGGGCTGGACAGGCAGGACTCCCCTCGTGTACGGCTGGCCAGGAACTGAATGGTCTCCTGGTCCAGTGGAAGCCCTCGATGCTGGTACCAAGGTACTCTGAAAATCTTACCAAAGCAGCTACGGCTAGTGGTCTTGGACAACTCCTCTGGTACTAGAGTAATGGACAGACAGGACTGCTCTCGACGACGACGGGCCAGAAATTGAATCGTCTACTTGCTGTTTAGAAGTCTTCGGTGCTATAGACAAATCGGCGGCGGCGCACTGGTCTCCCTTTTGAACTTGTAAAAATTCTTACCTTAGCTCGGAGTCTTTATGAAATTATTCTAAGTTAATCAGCGCGTGGAATTTTTCTAAGTTCGTCAGCGACTCGACTGAAAAATTCGAGGCTCCCGCGTGGCAGCGGGTGGGCCACACGGCAGGACTTGCCGGCCAGTGCCCTGCGACGGGCTTTTGAAAATTTGCTTCATTACAATTGGATTATAAGAATTTACTGAATTTACCTGTGGTCGGCGACCAATTAGCCCATTACATCAAGTACTGATGACTCTATGGATATTAGGAAGGACAAATTACGATTTATAAACTTCGACGTTCGCGTTCATCGTTAGCAACCTTAGAGCATATGTAGGATGTATATTACATATATATATATACAGGGTCGGAAAACGCTGATGGTCTATATGAGTTTACATGAGAGCGACAAAGTAAAGTATAGAAATCCGTGCGATAGACAAGTATGACTATATTGACGACGTTTTAAAATCTAAATAGTCACCGCCCATTTCGTCATTCAACAAATAAAATCCACTCCCACTTATATTTCAGCGACCAATCGCCATCTTTGCCTTTATTGTTGGTCTTTCGCTTTCGCAAGAGATGTCGCTACTTGTGCAACTCCAATTCCGGTATTCTGATATTTTACCAGCGGTCGAAATGTGGACAGTGACTAATCGCTAGCTTGTTGACCAGCGCGACGGACGAAGCGTGCGGGGAGCAAGATTTCATAGGCGTACTAAATTTGAATGCGATCAGATATAAGAAATATATAAAAATGACAAAAATAGTTCCATTACATAACATCCATTATTTTTAGAGTAGAAACAGTGATATAACAGTTTTTACCAATTTCGAGGCGTTAGATAATAAAAATTATAAGAATTATATCAAAATTTAAAGTTTTTATCTTGTCAATTACCCAAGGTCGAAAATAATAGAAAGTGACTAACTCACAACACAGAGATGAGTACGGAAGGTTCGGGTGGTATGATTAACTAAGCGTGCCACTTGAGAAGAGTTAAAGCACAAAATTATCAAAAATAAGTTGACGTCGGCTGAACCTAGCACATTAACAATTTACTTTAAATGTGTCCCTGTTCTTATGGACGGCGATTGCCCACTACCACCCACTTACACCTACCTGATGCGCACTTCGCAGATAACACACTTAAGCCTTGTCCTCATGCGCGAAATTCACGGATTTTTGCACGAATTTTGCAACTTCTGTTTTAATTATTTATGGCGGGAAAATCTCAACTTTCCACAATTGCAATTTGCGATACTGTCAAACACTACAAATATTATTGCCCCTTTCATTATTATGTTGTGTTAATAAGTTTGTTTTGAACTTCTGATAATATACCATAGCAGTTTCATGATGAAAATGATAGAAAATGTTATAGGTAGTTGACAACATTTGTTACAAATAGAGATTTTTCCACCATTAAATAAATCGCGCAAATATTTGCGAATTCCGCATTGAAAAGGACAAAAGGCTTTAGAATACATACACACTATTTACTATTGGTTACTAGCACTGTCACTATAACAGTCACACATTAACACTTATTATATCATATCGTACCGCTTTCCGTATGACCTTCATACGCCCATGTTTCGTCAAAATTTATTATATTCTTCGATCCAGATTCTTATTTTTTAATATTTATTTTATTTAGTTTCCTCGCCATATCACTATTTCGTCCTTTCTAGCAGTATACTCTTTTCGATTTCATTTATACGGACTAAGTTTCATCTTGTAAGATATAGCAATAGAATTTTTATTTGGAAAACTCATTTTAAAAATACAATCTTCCTTCCGCGAGTTTCCATCACTTTCCGTTTCACAGTTGTACTTCTTTACCAGTTTTTTATTTGCACACATATGCTATTCACGTACAATTTTGTCACTTACACTCATATTTTGACCTCGCGCACTAAACTCTTCATACATGTCATCATCCGATATTCCTCATTTAGATCAAATCATTAATAAATTAATTACATTCATAATTAAATTAACGAAAAAATATTTTGTCATTTTTATATATTTCTTATATCTGATCGCATTCAAATTTAGTACGCCTATGAAATCTTGCTCCCCGCACGCTTCGCCCGTCGCGCTGATCACCAAGCTAGCGATTAGTCACTGTTCACAATTTCGACCGCTGGTAAAATATCAGAATCCGGAGTTGGAGTTGCACAAGTAGCGACATCTCTTGCGAAAGCGAAAGGTTAACAATAAAGGTAAACATGGCGATTGGTCGCTGAGATATAAGTGGGAGTGGATCTTATTTGTTGAATGACGAAATGGGTGTTGATGGCACACATATTGCCATTAATGGACCCAAGAATGATAATTCATTCTATAATAGAAAAGAAAGTGATACAATCTAAGAAGTCTGGCGCTGGGAGTGACCAAATATTTAAGCCTAATTGGTTTGCCTATGATGTTATGGACAACTTTTTATGTAACACAGGAAATATTCGTCAAACTTTAAATACAGAGGTAGGTAAACATACTTTTTGGTACTTTTTTATTTTATGCAACGCTTTCTACATTAAGTAGATATGTGTGTTTAAGTACTGATTATGTATATCAATTTAAACTTTAAGAATATTTTTCTTGCCTTAAATTCTCCCAACAGATGTGAAATAATCTGTGAACTCTTGCTGAATAATCTTCGCTTCGTGTCCTGATTTTCTCCCTATTCTTTTTAATGAAGTAAAAGATGTCAAGTCTGCGGTATCATTTCGCCAAGATCAAGGTGTGATTCCTTTTTCATCATCCACGTCCAATGTTCCAAGAGGGGTATAGTGGCTTTTAGAAGTGCGGCTTATTCGTAAAAAATTATGCATTACCACGCAAGTCATTATCACAAGCGCAGTTTTATCGGATTCCAATAAGAACATTGTAAAATTCTGAAAACAGATGCTATTATTCCGAAGGCATTTTCGAAAATTCTGCGGCATCTTGACAAGCGATAATTGAAAATTCTTTGCGGCTTTTCGCTTTGGGGTAAAGGAATGTCTGGTGAAAGCATCAGATGATTGTTATCAATTTGTTGATATAAATATGTATTCCGAAAAACACCACTATCACTAATTCTGACTGATGAAAGAATAGTTGGCGTCTACTAAAGCCATAAGAACTATACTGAAGGAATTTTTGTAGTTATAAAACTCTGAATCACTATTAAAAGGTGCCTGTATTACAATATGCTTCCCGTCTAAGGCTCCAACACAATGTGGGTAATTCCATACAGTTTCAAATTGATCAGCAACGCTCTTCCACTCCTGAGGAGTTTTTGAGAACTGAAACAAAAGATAGATAACAAATATAACATGTACAACGTGACCCATTTAAAAGTAGAACACTCTTATGAAACTTGTATTTTTCGTCGGATTTTCATTCTTTTGGATGATGGAAGATCTAAAAGATCTATCTTGAAACACGTTGTTGTATTTTTGGAAAAAATCATCGCGTACTGTGATCATTTTTTTAACCTGAATTAGCAATATTAGCGATTTTTTTTAGAAAAGACGTCCCTGCATTCAGCATCCCTGTAAAACAATCTTGAACGAAGTTTTTTTAAGTCGTGTTAGTCATTAACGATTTTGTGGCCACACTTTACTTTAAAATCGTAATTAAGGGAATTTTTATATTTTTTGTCAAGTAGTTGTAGATAAACTTCACAAAAATACGATAATCGATAGGTACGCATTTTGTTTGTAGGCATGCGCACAATCTGCTAATTCAACAGAAGAAGAATTAGGAGACGAATTTGAAGAGACTGAATCAGTTGCTCCTGATCCTGAAGCAAATGACACGGAGTTACAGCAAACTCGCTCGCTCTGGTTGGTGTGGCTGCACCTTCGCATAAAACATTTCTATCTCAAAAAAATATTACATCAAAGAGAAAGAGTGTAATACAAGGAGGTGTAGAAAAAAGTAGAAAGTTTACCCAGGGAAAATCTGCTATTAAGGATGACGAATGTGCTCTCTATGGGAACTTACTTGCAACACGGTTAAGAGCTGTTAATTTGCGAAGACGGAAAATACTTATGAATCAAATAGACAATCTTGTATTCAATGCGGAAATGGAGGAACTTCAACAACATCATCCGTTTCAATCTACTGAACATTCTGCACAAAATACATTTCAGCATTCCTAGTCATCGATATTAACACCTTTATATTCGCCTTCTCCTCAAGATTCATCTACCGTATCAGTCAGTTTCTCTTCAAGAGTACTATGCAGTCATCAAATATGTTAATAAATGATAACGCATTTTTGTTTTTTGAAAAATTACTTTTTGTTTCTGTATTTGCGAAAACAATGGCTAATTTACTCGTTTTTCTTTCAATGTAATAAACATGTTTAGTATTAATAATGTAGTATATTTATTTAAAAAGATACATTTTACTTCTTACTCACCTTCACAGCATCCTTTAGCACATGAATCAATGCTTTACAAACTCTGGTATGATTGTTGAAATTACTTGAGGGGACATTTTAAATAAGTATGCCAAACTTGAATAATTATCTCCAGTTGCGAGGAAGCGTATAGTAACTGTCAGACGCTCTTTTGCCGTTATCGCTAATTTCATATTCGTATCTTGTTGTCCTACCTGACCAAGCAAAAAATGAAAATCTGTTGCAGACATTCGATAAAAGTTCTCAAATTTGTCCGATGGTTCTTGCTGCAACTCTGCTAATAGAGCTGAACCACCGTAACTGCAATACATAATATAAACAATGCTTATTTCGTACTTCTTGTACAAATCTATACTTTAATTACATACCTAGTTCTACCTTTATAAACACTCAATGACCACCACCGTCTTTTGCGTCGTTTCTTTTTTAATAACATGCGCACAGGAGAATATCATAATTGCACCCCCTAGTATAATCGCATTTTCTTCGGCATTCATTGTGTTGTATGCAACACACAACACTAAAAAGCGAATACTGGTCGGAGTTTGTGTTTTCGGCATATGACACTGTGGGGCCAAGTTGGACATGTTGTATAGAGGCATCGACATTTTCCAATGTCTATTGGACACAGCTGGCCAAATTACCACAAATTCAACATTGGCCCAGCTTAGCCACGTCGTCTGGAGCCGTTTTAGACTTGGGTTCACAAAGCTTATTTATAACACAAACGCTATACGAAAAACTAAACTTAAAAGCCGAAGACACCGCTATTCCTACCACGGGTGTAAATCAAAATATTTGAACAATTAGAAAAAGAACTCAGACGACAATTAAGTTACGAATAAATAATTATAAAATCACAATACCGCTATTGATATTGCCGAAAATTACGGATAAATTACCAAACCACAATTTTGAAAAAAACCTATATATACACTGAACTGATCTAAGTTCACAAGAACGGCGATTTGAACCTGCATTAAAAAACCGACCCTTAGGAAAACTTGACATAAAATGTCCAAATAATTGTTTGCCCCTAGAAAAAATATACTTGAGCAACGAATGTCAAGAAACATTGCAAAGTTTACCACATGAAGCAGCTAATGATGTTAGAATACTCGTAAATTATTTAAATTTCTATATACCTGCAGATTGGAACTGCAAAAGCGGCTACCTTTATCATGTAACTTTTCTAAAGATATTAGTTTTGTAGATCCTAGTGTAGGTTTGACTGAAAAAGCCAGCAATGTAGATATTTCTAATGTGTGTTTAAGAATATAGAGAATATGTTAACTGTAGCTGTTGAACTACAAGCATTACCTCTTGTTCAAATATGACATGAAATATATAACTTTCAAACATTTGAGGATACTTTTGCTTTTAAAAATATTTCCGTGTTGGCTAAAATTGTATTAGTATCCCACATTCCAACGCAGAGGCTGAAAGGATTTTTTCCATTGTAACAGATACGAAAAATAAAAAAGAAACAGAATCGGTCCTGAAGTATTGAATTTTTTTTATTTAGTAAGTACGTAATGCATTACAAGATAAAAATATCACTTGTTACCAATATAAATGATCGAAAAGTGCCTTGTTTAATACTGTAAGCTATTACTTTTTTTACACCTCGTACTAAGGTCTCATTTTATATTTTATGTGTTAAAACAGAAATGATACATATTTATCCAGAGTTAGGCTTGCGACATTATTTAACTCAAGTGGCCATCTGGTACCGACTAGGCCTGTTTAGGTACTCTCGGGCAGCCCTTTTCTTGTAAAAAAGGAATTCATTTCACTTGTGTCTGTGTGTGTAGAAACAGTGTTTGTGCCAAATCTGTACTTGGTATTACTATGTGAGTTTTATTTCTCACTGAGTATCCCTAATAGATTTAAATTGATATTGAGATATTTGAGTTCTCTCACTGAGCCTCCCTGTCTTAGATAATTAATTTAATATTCACATATTTGTGAGTTTTATCGGCAATTCTGTCTGGTAGTAGCAGCTTATTATAACTAAGCATAACTGCTTTTATGACGAATATCAGAAACATTTCATATTGAGTAAATCTTAAATATTGTCACAATAATTATTATATTTCAATTATATTATACTTAATTGATACCTGCAATAGAGTATACTGATTAATTAGTAAATACTTCAGTCACAGCTAGTCTTGATATGTTCTGCTGTTATTAGTGTCCTGTTGCATAGACCGATACAATTATATACGAGGTACATTCAATGTCATTCGAGTTAGCAGTAAGCATTGCTTAATAAAAGAGCTAGTTTGTTAGTAACTGTTGATGATTTGATATTATGAATTGAGGTGTTCAACCTGCACAAATTGATTGATTAGTTACTAGTTTTAATGACATTTAATATACATGAGTTATCTATGCATTTGAGGTAATTTACTGGATAATATTTTGTGTCTTGTGGCATGTTGTCAGCGGTATTTAGGTGAGTTTGCCCTTTGTATCTGTTAACACCTGCTGGATTAGTACGTGAGGTGGTAACATCGTGAGTTTGCTCTTTGTACCCGCAGCGCCCCTCCGACTATGTTATGTCGACAGTATTTAGTGATTTTTATATATTTTTAGGTATTAACAATATTGTGTGAAACTAACTACTCTGTGCACTAAAGCCCCAACCAACGTTGAATTACACCCACAAGCTAATATATATCAAATCTCCTACTATATATTAGCTTAAAATACATTTCCAATACAGTAAAAAATGTTACAAAAGCTAATAATAAAGAATATATGGGTAGATATTCTGGATGTAATTCAACGTTGGTTGGGGCTTTAGTCCACAGAGTAGTTAGTTTCACACAATATTGTTAATATGTAGGAGATTTGATATATTAGCTTAAAATACCTTTCTAATACAGTCGAGAAAGTATTTAGTGATGTATTAGCCAGTGTGGTGGTACAGCGTGAGTTTGCCGTTTGTACTCGCAGCGCCTTTCCGGCTATGTTATGTCAACGGTATTTAGGTGGTATGTTAGGTAGATTAGCCCCGTAAGGTGGTACATCGTGAGTTTGCCCTTTGTACCCGTAGCGCCCATCCTGTTAGTCGAAGCCACAAGACTGCGTGTTCGAACACCCATTGCACTCCTGAACAACAGTACGTTAATGCTAGACCTAGTTAAATATTTAACATATGTAATAGTGTGGTAACAGATTTGAACCATAATGGCTTATTGATTGTGCCACACCCTGTATACGCACAATTAAAGGCTACATACAGGTATGTTTTAAATCATTTACAAACTTATTTAATGGTCGCCTATAAATTACGAATCATCTCATCTCACCATCCAAAATGCTCGAGTCCTGACCTGTCCCGACTACGGCCGATGTAGGATATTCGTTTTAGGTATTTATATCTTGCTATAAGGTTACAAATAGACCGCCCACGTAATAAGTAAACAAATTACTATTACATCGTTATTGTATCAGCTGACCAACATATTAAACCCTTCACAACCCCCTTTCATGATTGCTCATCTTCCCTCCGACAACCACCAGAAATCTTACAGTAGAAAATTGATTTATTCTTCAAAGGACTCGAATTACTTAATCTATAATATTCTTACAATTAAAACTTATATTGTAAAATGTATGATATACAGTATATTTATGTTTTGTTATATGTATTATAATAATTTATTAAAGTTACAAATAAACATTTAGACAACACAAGCTAGTCTCATTACAAATTTATAACAAAATCATTACAACTGTAGTATCTTTCCCACATTAATTAATAACGTAGATACAACTCTAACTGTTCTTTACTATACCAAACTTCTATATTTCCAGATTTATTTCCTATAAAAATGAGGGGAAAGAGGGGAAATTTTAAATATTGTCTGAGGAAAAAGTGGAATTTCACTTATAATATAGGAATAATGATTTCAAAAGGTTGGCAACTCTGCGCCCGGCAGTATCGCTTCTGCAAGCAAAGAGAGCATGTTATATTATTCAAACAAAACTTTAAAGAAGTTGGAAGTAATACAAATGACAATGAAATTGAAAATCAAAGTAATGAAAATACTCCTTCCAAGAGAAAAATTATTTATTCCAAGAAATGTAAATTGACATAGGAAAAACAAAAATGGTTGACATACAAAGACAGCTTGAAATCTGCTTATTTACCGTTTGCAATAAAAAAGTTGAAACTCATTAGTCCATCAATGAATTTTAAGGCATCATAAAAGTCCCATTTTATTACAAAATTGTCTTCGGCTGTTGGCCGCTCTTAGTGTATTTGCTTTGTTTTCTGTTAATACTTTGGAATTGGCAACGGTTTCGTATTTTATCGTTTACTTGTTGAGTAGAAATTCCTGCTTGTTGGAAATTTCATCTACAGACAATTTCATGACATTTCTGTTTGAACAATCTCACAAATTGAAATATAATTCTATTAACCTTAGTATAATAGTCTAATTCACATTACTTTCTATTAAACCACCTCTTTTTTCACTAGATTCACTTATATTTGGTAAAACTGGTAAAGTGATACCTTTACATAAAAAAAGATCCTATGATGATCGAAAATTATAGACCAGTAACCATACCTAGTGTATTTTCAAAAATTTTTGAATACGGTTTTTTAAACAGACTAACCTTGTTTTTGGACAATTATAAGGTTATTTCTAATGCTCAGCATGGATTTATACAGGGAAATTCAACCTCTGCCACTAATTCATTTATTCTGCAATAACTAACATGATTGATGCAGGCGAGTGCCCTGTTGGGATATTTTGTGATCTCAGCAGGGCATTCGACTGTGTTAATCATAAGAAACTTTTATACAAATTGCAAAGATGTGGAATTCAGGGAAGGGCTCTCAAATGGGTAGAAACATTTTTGACAAATAGGAGAGTTTTCACAACGATTTCAAGCATCATTAGGAATGAAAAAATTATTTCAAATTCTGCCATTGCTCAAGTAAATATGGGTGTACCCCAAGGATCTATTTTGAGCCCTATTCTTTTTTTAGTTTATATAAATGCTGTGGAGCAAATTTCACCCGAGGTTCATTTTACATTATATACCGATGATACATCTTTAATTGTACCTAACAAATCCGACGCCATACTCGAAAATACATGTAACGAAGTACTCAAGAAGTTGATAGATTGGTTTAATCAAAACTCATTGTTTCTTAATGTTGAAAAAACTTTTTATTTGAGATTCCATAGTCCACAAAAAAGTTGTTCTAATTTAAACATACGTATAAATAATCATGCTTTATCACTACCTAACGGTGCTATCAATTTCTTGGGTTTACGTATAGATGAACATGTTTCTTGGAAATCACATTGCGACTGAGTTGTTTCAAGATTAAATTCACTTAATTATATGATGAGAAATCTCCAAGTGGTTTTAGCGGAGAAACAACTAGTTATGCTCATGTTGAAAGCTGCCTAAGATATGGATTAATCTTTTGGGTCTGTCTAATAACACCCACAATGTTTTTATTGCGCAAAAGCGCATATTACGAGGAATAAAAGGTGTATCAAATACTGTTAGTTGTAAGAATCTATTTAAACAATTTAAAATTTTGACTTTTCCATCTTTGTTTTTATTTGAAGTGAGTGTATACATTTTTAATAATAGGGACAGCTTTTTAAGGCACAATCATATACATAACATAAACACAAGAAATAATGACAAATTCTATTTTCCTCATTGTAGGGTATTGGCTGCGTATAAGTCCCCTTTAGTTTTTGGTTTGAAGGTTTATAATCGTCTTCCGGAACATGTTAAAAATGTTTTAAAAGTTAAATCTTTTAAACATAGATTAAAAGAATATTTATTAGATCAATGTTTTTATAGTGTAAACGAGTTTTTTTTATCAATTAATTGTTATTTAGTGAATTTATGTGCATATTTGTATTTTGTTTATATACTGGTTACTTCAGTTTATTGACTGAACTTGACTGTAGCATACTCACGTACAGTAAGTAAAATACATATTTGGGGAAGCGCCGTGCCACTAACGGAGCCATCGAACCAATTTAAAGCGTTCAATAAACCTTGACGTATTAGGTAAACAGTTGAAGATTTCCTTGAATGTTCAACTCATAACGGCGGCGTGTGGCTCCGCACTACTGATGACGACAAAGATGCGCCATGGTTTATTTAATTTTCGAATAAATGCAGTCTTTGTTCAAGATTTCTCAATTTATTATTAGAAACACTCGGAACATTTCAAAAGTTCGAAGACAGGCTAGATTTACATAACAGTATTTATCATGCAAAGCTCGGGTACTCACCAAATAGTCGATTCATAACAGTCTGTTGGTACCAAATTACAGGTGAGCTACACATAACATAGGTAGATATCTGTATCAACCCACTTTTGAGTTCTTAAGACCCAGTTTTATAAAAACCAGTTTATTACAAAAATAATATAAGGACACAATAAATTCAGTTAACTTGCGTGCGAGATGCTCTGCTCAATCTGCTCGCTACCAGCTCGCCCTGAACCCTTCGTACATAACGACGATATAAGCATTGGCGACCTCGAATGGTTGCTAACAATACATTATCCTAATGCATGGTTTAGGGACTGTTTGAGAGATAGAATGTACTTTTTAATTCAATCGCAAGGTTTGTGGACCTGTGGTAAGGGGTTTGAGGAGCCATGGTGAGGGGTTTGAGGACCCATGGTGAGGGTTTCGGGACTCAAACCAACAGCATACATGTAACGAATTTGTCGTTGGAGGGGACGTTTATATATTGCGATGTGTGTATACTTTTGTATGTTTGTTTTTTATTAAGTTTAATTTTTCTTGGGCGCCAATATTTTGTTTTAGTTTTGTTTATTTGTTATTTGACTTTGGCATGATTTAAGTGAACAACATATTGTTAATTACAAAAAAGCTGAGGCCACTCCAGTATTAGAAGTTTTTGAGTTTAATAATACATCATACCGTACTGAAGTGCTTATGTTCTTACACGAACATAATTTATGATTTTTATTAATGGAACACTCCTCAGTTAATTCGCTCAGGGTATTCTTATTCAGAAATCGCTAAAAAATTGAATGTTCAAGAACTAAAGCAACACAGCTCACTAAAGAATGTCAAACTGGGTCAAAATTTTTATTCGTTGATTATAGATGAAACAACGGATATATCTACTCAAAAGTGTTTGGTAATTTTAATAAGATATTTTGACGATGAGGATGTTATTGATTATTTCTTGGGACTTATGCATTGTACAATGGATTTTATTTATCAGGCAGTTAGTTCAATAACTATTAAAAGACAGCCAAATTGCTCTTGTAAAATTTATTGGCTTTGCAGTTGATAATACTGCCGTTATGCAGGGGAACAAAAATGGAGTTCAGGCCAAATTTAAAGAGCTTTATACTAATATTTTTATTCTTGGATGTACGTGTCACAGGTTTCACCTCTGCGAATCTGCTGCTGCTCAAAAACTTTCCAAGGCTATTGAAGAATTTTCAAGAAATATTTTCAATTATTTTTGAAATACCAGCTATCGGTCAGAAGGTTTGGGTGAATTTCAATTATTTTATATTTATTTATGAAGCATCTTGCAAGATTTAATATTTAATAAACCTTGCAAGATTTTACTTTTACTTCTTATTTTTATCGTACATTTTGGATATCATACACAAATTAAATCTAGAACGATACTTAGGAACTATATTGGCATTAAGGTGTTAAATAAATTATCAATTAAGGATATAAATCCATCAAACCCAGATTACTTTTTGCCAATAGACAATATTTATTATGGTGCAAAAGTTGAAATGGTTCTACCCACTTGTGATGCAGTTTAAGTGTTAAAATTTAAAACAAATGCATTAGCATTTTATATTGAATTAGCGACACAGATTAGAAGGTGTGACTTTCAGGACGAAGTGTTAATATTCATAAACAATTATGACCCACGAATAACTGTATCAGAAGAACTGAATTCCATAGTAAATATAATCAAGATTATACCGAAACTGACAGACTTGGTCGATGTGGAAAAATTAAATACAGAATGGCGAATGTTAGCAGATATCGAAGAATTAGAAGTTGAAAGTTTAAAAACTTTTACTGCATTTTGGTGTTATGTATGTACAGTTAAAAATGAACTAGATGAGTATATGTTTCCAAATTTATCGATTTGCATTAAAGCAGTAATGCGCCGAAAGAATTTTTTCACAGCTGACGTTATTGGAAACAAAAACTAGAAATAGATTACAAATAAGTACTTGTGACAGTATTTTTGCATGCAAAGCAACTATTGAATAAAAACAAATATTTCACGTGGGATCCACCTGAAACTTTTTTGAACAAAAATCTCTTACAAAAAAGCAGATAAACAATATATATTGCAAAAGAGAAATTTTAAATATTTTTCATTTTTTTTTACTGTTTTACCAAGTTAGCGGAACAGTTAAGGTTATCAGAACTGTTAAGAAACAAGATGTTTTTGTTCACAAATTATATAATTTATTGACCTATGTTGTCTATAGAGAGTGTATTCTATAAAATGTTAATTTAATAAAAGTCGTTGAAATGTTAAGACATTTACATTTCAAGAGTGCTTATTTTTTAATATTCTAAAATTCATATTTATATTATTTTTGTACCGGTAAGTGATAACTGAAAAAAATGTCCACAAGATGGCAACCTAAAACAATAACCAATAGTAAAGAAATTATTGAACTTGTTCAGTTGTATTTACAATTATTTTCATAACCACAGAATTTGATAGGTGCAGGTGGCATAACACCTAAATACCTAAAATACAATTACAAACCTAGTGCTTTTAGCTGTATGTACTGCTGACATGGTACAACATTTCCGTCATAGATTTTTTATGATAAATAAATAACGAAAAACTACTACTTACTTTGACTTTTACACTTAATGTTGAAGTGCGAGTTTTTTCAGCAATAAAAACGGTAGGTAATTATCTCAAATCATTTAGGTACCAAGTTTTTAGACAATCTAACCATTTTTAGTTTAAATCAATCGCATGGCATCTTTTATAAAATATTTCTTCTATTGCGACCAATGTGTGCTTGAGTTTATATAATACATACAAAATTTGTTTCTGATTAGCCCCTTTTCAAAAATTTGTGATATTTATTTAATATAGGGATGACAAATGACAGATATTTTACATTTTCTCGCATACGACATCTAAAGTCGAGTGGCTGAAACCACTCGTTGCAAATTCTACTAAAAACTTTAGAATGCGACATTCGAGAATATCAATTTGAAAATTTTAATATTCTCAGAAAGTCGTATACGACATGCACCTATAGGGGAGAGTTGGGTAAAACCGGGTACTTAGTAGATAATTGGTTTAAAAAAATTGTTTTTGGGTGAAAAGTCTTCAGCAAATTTGTTGAAGTTAATAATACTTTTACTTTTAATAACCAAGAATATTATATTTTTAATAGGTTTCTTAAGTTGCTATTTGCAATTGTTTATGAAACGTGAAAGTACCCGATTTTACATGACTGGTTGGGTAAAACCGGGAAGGTAACTAATTCAATGAAAAAATTAAAATAAATGGAAATTTATTATTACTAGGAATAATATTTAAATTTCAGTACAACAAAATCCTTTAATTTGCACAAAAGTCACAAACGTAGTGGTCATCTTCATCTTCTATGTAAGCACATGAATCATGAGACCATTTGTGACAAGACGCGCGCATTACCCATCCTTCTCCAGACTTTGAGTTTGAATATAACTCATCACAATAGATGCATGAAGCATTTCCATCGTCATCTGATGATGACGATGGAAATGCTTCAATGAATCATCTTCACTTTGTTCTATTAGCAATGGTTTTCTTTTAGGCTCCTGTCTAGATAATTGATATCCAGCCTTTTCGTGTCCCTTCAGAGATAGTTCTATATTTCTCTTAACTACAGACCGTTTAGGAGTTTTAGAATTATCAGAAGATGCTAGTAATCGTTCTTGTATGGCGACGAAGTTAAAATAACTGTTTTACCGCGCCTTCTATCAGTAGCTTTCTGTGCTCTTGTTGCTTGCGGGATTTTAAACAATTCTTTTGTAGAAACGGTAAAGCTACAGCTTGGTTGTGGCAAATGTGATGGCGATGGTATTGATTTGAAAGACGACGTTGAAATAATCGGAGCGGGTGCAATATCCACATTTAGAACAAGAGCATCGATTTTTACTGGGTTTCCATTTCTCACAGAAAGTGAATTGTCTGAGACGCAACTATTCTCGCCAGTGAAAACCCTCTCAGTAGTCAGGAGCAAACATCCACTCTTCGAATGTATCTGGATTAAGTGGATATATCCTCGTTTTTCTAAAGCCATTACCAGCAATTGCAACACTTGCTGCTTTCATGAATGCAGCTCCGAAAAGTTTTCCAATCTGGCTGATAGTAATGCATAGGCCAGGATGATCACGCAGCCATTTTCTTGCTTCGTCTCCGTAATATGTGCTCACTGGAGTCATAAAAGCGATCTAATGGCTTCATTCGATGAGTGCAATGCGGAGGGAAGCACAACAATACTACGTTATATTCACGTGCAATGTTAATCAGTTCAATGTTTTTCGTGTGTGTAGCGTGACCGTCAAGTACAATAAGATAATTTCCTTTTGGATCCATCCACTTGGATGGAACTCAGCCGTACTTCCTAGAGGGGCGTCGTCTAACAGCTCAGGTTTCTCTCGTTTCCGAGGGAAAATAAACATGGGCGGCATATAGTCACCGGCTATATTCATGCAAATCTCTATTGTGACGAGAGTACATCTCTCTGCAGAAACCAAAGCGCCAACTTGCCTCTTTCCTCTTCATCCAATCACCTTCGACTGTCTATTAGGAACTGTTGTAATGCCAGCTTTATCGACATTCCAGATGCATTCTGGTGGAAATTTATATTTTTCACATACTCAATAAGCAGTTCAAAAAATTTGCCGACAGCGGTTCGATTAAAACCAATTGCACGCCCGATCGACGTTGCTTCTGGTGTCCTTAAACTAAGACAGGGGTGCCTTTTTAAAAATGAATACATCCACGATTTTCCAGCCTTTCTTTTTTCTTTGTTGAATGTATGAGGTAATGCATTTCTTTCAGCTAGTTCAAATGCAAGAACACGAAGATCTGTCAGAGTGAAACCAAATAGTCTGCTCTCCATTGTTAAAATATGGGAGACAAGTTCATCTTCTTGAGTGGCAGTAAATACTGGTTTGTATCTTCCTAAGCCTGCAAAAAAAAATATAATTCCATGTCTTTGAATTTAGCTAATAAACATTACCCTTTTGACTAGCTTCTTCAACAGATTTTCCACCTCTTGCCTTTCTTACTCGATCTTCCAAGGTGGATTGTGGAAGTCCAAAAGATCTAGAAGCCTTCAAATATCCCATTCTACCTTCAATTACCTCAGTAATTGCCGCCTTCATGCTTTCTTCACTCCACGATTGACGATTAGTCTTTCTGACGTATTTAGGCATTGTACATACTAATCAATCCACCTAAAAAAACAGTTATCTGCAATAAATTATCCTTAAAATTGTGGCAAATAAAATTTATAACATTCAATAAAATAAATAATAGAACTAAACGGTTTTCTAAAACCGGGTACCCGATTTTAGCATTCTATATTGTACCCGGTTTTAGCAGACCTTGAATAAAGAAGCAAAACATCGATAAATAGCTATGGTAGCAGTTAGCTAGTATACTACTTTTATGATATAACCACTTACCAAATATATTAATTCACTATTAACACCGTAAACAGTACACAAATTGGTACTGAGACTAGTTTGGCTATTATTTTGATAGATGGCACCTTCTTTGAAGTTAATATTGATAATACCCGGTTTTATCCGACCACCCGGTTTTATCCTACTCTCCTCTACCTATAAAGATTAGAGAATCGGGTCCCAGGTCGTATCATATTTTTTAAAGTAGAGGGGATGCCCGCCCGTGCCTCACACTACTTTCCTACCTAGAAAGTGATGCTCTCCGCAGCGTTGCCAACCCTCATTTTTTTACATGAGATCTCATTTTTTTACTGTTTTAGAAAGGTATTTTAAGCTAATATAAATCAAATCTCCTACAAAAGCTAATAATAAGGAATATATGGGTAGATATTGTGGGTGTAATTCAACGCAGGTTGGGGCTTTTGTCCACTGAGTAGTTAGTTTCACACAATATTATTAATACCTAAAAATATATAAAAACTTTTAGATAAAAGGTGAACATTTTTCAAGTAGGTATTGTCATATTTAATTCATTGACAGGATGTCACTTTTTTGTCATTGTCGATATTTAACTTCTAATAATTTTAATTTTATAATAATTTTTATAGTTAGATATTTGATACAACTTAAAGGAGACCACCTGATGAGATCTCATGTTTTGTAGCGTTTTCAGTTGAACCCTTTTTTATGTGCTCAGAGTGAGGGAGAGTAATGATTCCTCCATGTTCGATTAAGGGAACTCCCGAATTGAGTACTAGTCAGTAAAACATAATTTTCGCAAGCGAGTGGTCCATGGTTCACAATTGTCACTTGTAAATAAACATAACCTTAAAATATTAACAAACATTTGCAAACATCAAATTTAGACTTGCTAGTTAACTACTCGTATATTACTTTAACAGTAAAATGACAGGGAATTGGATTCCAGTTATCTTGGAAAACGGTAAATGCTGTTTAAACGGGAATAACATTGTTTTGCAGAATAAAGACAGTAAGTGTGTACGCCTTATCAAATATTTGTTACATTTATATTTTGTATTAGAATATTAATACACAATATCGCTTATAGCTAGTGAAATCGGCTATGCAAAAAACACATTTGAAAATAGATGCACATTCGGACTTAAAGCTTATGTAGTCGATGAATGTGAATTCTCAACGACAAGTGAATCAGAGGAGACTGAAGTTTTCATTGTATCAAAAGAAACTGGTAAAATAAAATGGGGAGAAGAAAAAAACTACTTGATTTATATTACGAATATCTTCCCCAAGTAGGACTCATGAAAAAATTTAAAAGTAAGAAAAAAATGTGGGACGGATATTTACAAAAAAATAAATATAACTCGTTCAGCAACACAGTGTGAATCACGATTTAAGACTATGAAAAGAAAGAAACATTCTGTCCAGACACAGAACAAAATATCAGGAAACGCTCCTACCAGTGTCACATATGAAGACGAATTTAATAATATTAAAAGTATAGATGATACTATTGATCCCGAGGTATTGATAGATGTAACACATAAAGTCGTTAACACTAAAGACATTTCGAAAAAAGATACACCAATCGAGGATAAACAGTGTAAGCTCAAGTACGAGGAAGCAGAAGGGTAATAAAATTGTGGATACCCTTTTAACTATACACAAAGAAAAAAAAACGTCTAATGGCCATTTCCACCGTATTGCCTTTTAAGTGTAGTTAACTAAGGGCGGTTAAAATTTTAGGCCTAGTTTAAAATAGTAATGTTTCCACCGCACAATTATTAAGTTTCATTTGTAAAGTCTACCTAAAAAGCCAATATTCATAATTTTTCGGTTTTTTGCACAAGTTGTTAGCTTCATGACTATTTCTTAACCTCAAAAGTGTGACACTTCACTCTCACTGTTCTGACTTTATGTTGTTCTGCTATGTTTTGTTTTCGAATTGGTAGGATTTATAATGGAAATATTCCCCAAAAAAAAAAAACACGATTGACAAATTTTAGCAATGAAGAAAAAGTATTACCAATTAACATAATAGCAAATTATAAAAGTACGGTGGAGAATAAAAAACCGATAATGTCTGTACAAGAAAAATGATAGCAGGTGAATTTAACTCACTGTCGCCAAATAATATTCACAGAACAGCAGAATCATTAAAAAAGTTTTTTGAAAACAAAAAAAAAGGAAGTGATTCTTTTTAAGAGCTTACATATTACTTGGAAATTCAATATCTTCTTCGATTAAGGTCAAAATGTGCAGCTGCTCTTTTATAAAGCCGGTATCTTCTAAAAAAAGTTATCCATCGTTTGGAAGTGATCACTTCTCTCATACACTTTTCGAGGAAACCCATACTCTATTATTTTTAATATATCTAAATCATTATTAAATATATCATTTTCATCATAGTTCATTATTTTTTGTTTATTTTTCAGTGGAAAAATAATAAAACCAAATTAAATTATTAAATTAGGTTATGTAGAACCTTTAAGTATCCTTGAAAGAGATAAGCCTAGAAATTCGAGGACTTATATTTAAGAAGGTTTAAGACATTTTATGTCGGGTTTAGTAAACGGTGGAAGGCAAATTGTATTTTTAAGATTCCTTAAAGCGTAAGCGTAGCTTAAAACAAACGGTGGAAATGGCCATAAAGAAAAACGACATAGAGAAAAAAATGGAGATGCTGGAAGCATTTTTTTTTTTAAAAGGAAAATTGCAACTGTTTGTGATCAAGCGTTGTTAGTTAAATTGAAATGTTTTTTAGTTGTAAGAGAATAATTAAAGTTTATTTATTATACTACATGCGTTAAAGTTGGTCAAGTGCTGTTGTAAAATATATTTTTGAATAAAGTTTATAGATTTTTATTTAACTTATTACATGTAATGAAAAGAAACCAATGTTTGTATTACAAATTGTAAATTTAAGAATAATACTACATACACCTGTAAAACTAAAAATTAATATATTAATTCATCACTGACATTTATTTCATACATTATTCAGGAAAAAAAACAACTGCAATAATTATTGTAAGTAGTCTAGACAAAAAATGTGTTTGTTGTTGTTCATTATTATGAACTGCAGGAATACATCTCTCATGTAGATTGTCATCTATTATTTTTTCTAAAAAGTCTTTCTTTTCGATGCATAAATTATGCAAAATGCAACTTGCAATTATAAGGCCATCTCAACTTTCCAGAAATCTAATTGAATCACTCGTTTCAAAAACAACATAAGTCACTAAAATGCAATGTTACAGGAGAAGCAAAAAACTGGAAAACTACATAAATTTAATAAATTAAGTAACCAAACAATTTTAAATTGATGTGAGAATATGCTTATAACATAAAAAATACACATAATAGTTTTTACCAAACAGTGTTCTTGAGAAAAAAATATTTTTGATATCTTGACTTACGCAGTTTATGCAAAGAATAAAAGTAGTCTGTAATATTTTCTTACATATCAAGTACTACAAATTAAACACACTCAATGGACAGTAAAAAAACTTTTATTAACGTTATTGCAAGTGTTTTTACACTATGGAACGTAATCATATTCATTATCATCTTCTGTATCTCCTTCTTCTACAGTATATGTTGTTGGCCATCGCAAGATTTCTTGATAAAATGGCTTATACTCATCAAGAATGTGGGGCTGAACTTGAATATTTTCTATTTTTTTGGGGTTTATTGGAACACAATTATTTGGATACGCCTGTTGTGTCGGTAGAAATGCAATGGGATGATTTGATGTATTTCTTAGTAAACTAAACGTGTGATAGTTTAAACCATCAATAAAGTCATGTGCTATAACAACTCCTTTTTTTATTGTGATTGTATTCAAAGGATATGAATGAGGACGGTGTAAATGACTGTTTTTGTTCTTTGGGTACTATCTTCCCAAACGATTCATCGGGTAACCAGTTTCTTTTATAATGAAGAGGCCACCATTTACTGAAGTTATAAATCTGATATGTCTTAATGACAAATACTTTAAAATTTGGACTAGTATTAGTCATAATGGTATAGTACTGATCTGGAATAAAGACGCGATCATGTTTTTTTATTTTCCTTTTAGTGATACCAAAGTCCTGGTCGTTCCTGTTCGTCTTTGGTACTAAAGCCGTTTATTTTCTTTATGCAGAAGTTAAAGTCGTCTACCGAAAATGCTCGAAAGCATTGGTTTTTGCAACTAAAAAATTTACTTAGTTACTAAGTGGAACATTGTTACGTGCTTGTGGGTGGCGATAAAAGGAATTTAAATTGTGGATAACTAAATCCGGGGGTTTCAGGCTCTCTTCAGCGGTAGGGTTGGCCCTAGCTCAGTGGAGACGGGCATGGGTTGTGATGCTGTAGAAACTTATAAGGCGCCACCCGTTTTACAACCCGGTGGACAGTGTACAAGAGGGCTGAAGAGAGGTGCTGGCTTATTTTTACCTTAACAGTGCAAATAACAAAAAAACGGGAAAAAGGTACTAAGTGATACTCATAAACCACGGAATTAGCAATGTTTACTAACGCAAAATTAGGGATTCAGTAACCCAACATTTATACGCCCCTCTACGGAACGATATGTAAGTACTTAGTATAAATGATAAAAATATTAATTAAAACCCTTTCTATAGTACTATAGGTCGGTGTACAGTATGTAATATGCTAATGTATATTTTACAATTATTAGGTGGTGTTACGGTGATGAAAATAACGTTATAAATATTAGACAATAAAGTAGAAAACACTAGATAGTAATTTTAGTAAAATTTTTAAATTGGTGTCTCAAATACTCTCGCAAATTAATCTAACATGACGATTTTAATACTAAATCTGAATATATAAGGTGCAAGACGACAAAATATCTTAAACAAATCTTATCTGGTCATTTTTGAAGAACTGCACTTTCCGATCGGCTCCAAAACGGCAGGCCCTCGGACTATTAGCGTCCTCAATAAGAACTCCTCTGTTTGGAAGAACTAGGGGATGAACGACAAGGTACAGGCCGCCTTAGTGGTCAATTGCGTGTTTGATCTGGTAACACTGAAGAATAGACAGGAAACTCATACAGACAGGCGACTGACAGGATACAATTAGAGGCCTAAATTAAAATTAAGCGTATAAATATATTGATCAACAAGAAAAAATCATATTGTTAAGCAAAGCGATTTTTAATACCTTGGTTCTTGGGCGGCCTCGTAGGTAACCGTTAAAACTCCTTCGTTTTCCGGAATTTGGGGATAAATCCAACCTAAGTTGCTATAATCACCGGCAACACAAATGCCAAATTAATTATCGTCCCAAATTATCACCAATTAACTCCGCATATAGCGTTAATTTATGGCTTCACAGCACTTAAAAATGGGTTCGGAAAAATGGACTCGATTCGTTGTTCCACGAGCGACCCGCCAAAAGAAATCTCCCCGCAAAAAGTGACCTCTCGTCAATAAAAAGTGCGAACAATTAAATGTATCCAAAATAGATTTCCGTATACAGGGCCGCAATTTTAATATGAACCTTTATGAGTTGACTCATTAGTAAAGCCAGTTCATTAATTGTCTAAATTATGCTACTTTATTACAGTCTATTCATTTATTGTTTACAAAAATAAACCGTAACAACACCCCCCTTCCCTCAAAAAAAGTTTACAACGTAAACTTTTAACAGGAGTTGAGTTAAAGAACAATAATGAAATTGGAGTTATTCTTCATCCGAGGAGTTACTGAGCGAATTGTCAGGTGGGTGAGATTTTAAATCTTTGGCATGCCATGTCCCTATATTTCGGCCTGTAGAGTCAGATAACTCATATGTCCACGGGGAGAGTACGCGTGAGATAGTAAAAGGACCAGAAAACTTTGATGCCAGCTTAGCGGTAAATTTCTTAGAGGCATCAGACAGAACATAGTTCCGTTTCCATACTGTCTGATTTACTCGAAATTGTTCATTGCGATGTCGTAAATTATAAATTCTTTTAGAGGACTTATAGGCCTCTCCCAGGCATCTCCGTACATCTTTAAAAACATTATTTAACGCATCTGATCTCGCTAAGGGATCATCGTACATAGAGTCTTCGGAAATGTCGTTCACCTTTTGAATAGGTTTTCCGGATAAACGAACTTCACGACCGAAATTTATAAAATTAGGGGTTAAACCAGTAACCTCAGATCGGGAGGATCTAATTGCGGAAGCAACTTTTGGAAGGAAACGATCCCACCGTTGATGTTTATCTTTAACATAGGCTGAAAGCATAGTTTTTACCACTCTATGGACACGTTCGACAGGGTTAGATTGTGGGTGATAGTTTGGTGTAAAGAACAGCTTTATGTCATAACTATCTGTCAACAATTTAAAGGCGTTACTATGAAATTGTGGCCCGTTGTCGGAGATAAGAATTTCTGGAGCACCATAAATGAGAATGACTTGCTCTTCTAACATTCGTGTCATAAGCGAGGTAGTAGCTGAACGCAAAGGGAAAAAGAGAACAAATTTGCTGAAACAATCTAACACAGAGAGAATATAAGTATATCCCGAGCTTGATCGAGGTAGAGGACCCATGAGATCAATGCTCACTAACTGCCACGGGCGGGTAGCGGTCGGTTGTATGCTACGCATCTGTCCGATTGGACGCTTTTGTTCCGGTTTCGTTTGAAGACAAGTGACGCATCTTCGGATATAATTGGCGACATCAACGCGTAACTTAGGCCAATAGTATAGTTCGGAAATACGTGCGACTGTCTTAAAAATTCCGAGATGACCATACTGAGGGGGATCGTGGTGATCCCGTATTATATCTTTACGATACTCTTTTGGTACTACTTGAAGCCACGGAGTGCCGGTTAGTTCGGGATACGGAGGTCTAGACTTTTTGTATAATTGACCGTCTTGGACTATCCAAAGAGGGTAGCGTTGAGCCTTGGTTGAAACTAAATTTACCATATTTAAATACCATTTATCGGCCGTTTGTTGGAACACTTTATTATCGGAACTATGTGCGTGATCTGTGATACTGTCAACCGCGGGAACGGCACGAGAGAGCGCATCGGGGACTGTATGGTCCTTACCGGGGCGATGGACGACATCAAAATTGTATTGCTGTAGGCGGATAGCCCATCTAGCGATCCTACCTACAGGATCTTTGATCGTGTGTAGCCATTTAAGGCTATAGTGGTCCGTAATTACAGTAAATTTAGTACCCTCAATATATGGACGCCATTTTTCCACCGCAAACAGAACCGCAAGACATTCCTTTTCTGTAGTACTATATTTACGCTCACATTTAGTTAAGGATCGGCTAGCGTAACAAATAACTTTTTCGCCTCCTTCCATATGTTGCGAAAGTATGGCTCCTAGGCCATAATCAGAAGCATCCGTTTGAATAACGAATGGGAGGTCAAAATTCGGGCACGCCAATACAGGTGCCGAGACTAAATATTCTTTAATGGTGGTTAAAGCATGATCACAGCCAGAGTCCCATAGAAAAGCTTTATTTTTCCGGGTCAGAGCGGTAAGTGGAGCAACAATAGTTGAGAAATTCGGTATAAATCTCCTATACCACGACGCTAAGCCGACAATACGGCGGACTTCCGTGACATTACGTGGTGTAGGGATTCGCAAAATAGACTCGACCTTGTCTGGGTCGACTAACAACCCGAAAGAATTGACTACGTAGCCTAGGTATTTAAGCTCTGACTTACAAAAATTGCATTTTGAACGATTTACAGTTAAACCAGCTTTGGTGATACGTGCAAAAACTTCGCGTAAGATGTCAACATGTAACTCAAACGTCGGAGTACACACAATGACATCATCTAGGTACACAAAAACATATTTTTCAAGATCGACTCCGATGACGCGATCTATTAACCGTTGCCAGACTGCCGGCGCAGAATGGATACCAAAAGGCATTCGCTTAAATTGGAATAATCCGCGATTCGGTACAGTAAATGCCGTAAGAGGTCGTGATTCTTCTGACACTTTTATTTGCCAGTAGGCAGATTTGATATCTAAAGTAGTAAGATATCGCGCGTCTCGCAATTTATCTAACGTGCTACTCACATAAGGTAGAGGGTAAGCGTCTGGTAAGCTTACTTTATTTAATGCCCGATAATCAACGCAAAACCGCCAGTGCCCATCAGGCTTTTTGATCATCACAATGGGGGAGGACCATGGACTATTTGATGGCTCGATAATGTCCTCTGCAAGCATGCGTTCTAACTCGACATTTACTTCCTTTTGAATAGCAGGAGACAAAGGGTAATAGCGTTGTTTAATTGGCGGGGAGGTAGTACGGATGGTTAATTGTACCAAATCGGTGCAACCGAGTTTATCACCCATTTTATCAAATGCTTCATCTATAACTTCCGATAAAATAGACCGCTGTGCGTCTGTTAAGGAATAAATAGGATGTATAGCTGCGATTTTATCCTCAACAGAATCTGACACTGAGCGAAAGGACCATTCGCCTGCAAACAAATCAGGAATTATACCCATCGAGGCCCAAAAATCAATACCTAATATAAGCTCATGCGGAATAGATGGTACAACGAGAATTTTAATGACTTTAGTACGGTCTTGCAAATTAATTGGGAGATAAACAAAACCGATACTATTACAAACTTGACCGTTGGCCACGCTACACGACCGGATTTCGGTAGAGTTTAATTGGCATAACCCACTTAGAATATTCCACCCTGAAGCACCTACAATGGTTGAAGTACACCCACTATCAAGTAGACCGGAAAACGTTCTGCCAAAGATGGTTACATGTAAATAAGGTCTTTTATCACCCTTGGCGTGTGCGAATACATAATCTAGAATAACCTTATGCTCAGCCGATTTTTCTTCAAAGGCAGGGTCCGGCAGACGGCTTACTGTCGACCTGCTTGTAAGTTTTTTTGACACTTTGGACATTTACTGACTGTCACATTATCAAAGCCGCATTTAAAACAAAAGAGACGACGTGGTTGACCACATTGCCTAAATCGGTGTCCGGTACCTTTGCAATTCCAACACAAAGTGACATTCGGACTTGGACTATTCACTACGGAAATCTGATCCGAAGTTGAACCGACGGGCTGACTAACATTCGAAGTATCTCCAGATACTACTGAAATTGAAGGAAATGAATTTCCCGTTGGTCTCCGGTAGGCGAGTTCTGGTTCTAGTAATTGTCGATAGTTTGTCGGCGGAGGACAAAACTGACGTACGCGCATCTCGGTTTCCTCGACAGATCTACTCACTCTTACGAGTTCGCGAATTGTATTGACAGAGTGTAAAGACAACTGTGTCTGAATATACGGGAGTAAATTTCTCCTAATAAGCTTAATACGAGATTCTTCGGAAGGTTTTTGCGAAAGTCTATTGAAGAGTTGCTCCATGGATGCCACGAAAACTACAACGCGCTCGTGAGGCCCCTTGGGTACGTCGTCGTAACTCTTCCCAAACACCATTATCGTAATCGTACGGTTGAAAAGCCTCTCGGAGTTGACTCACTAAATCGTCCCATGAAGAAAAGTGATTAGTTCGATACCAAAGTAGTGCGTCCCGAGTAAATAATTCAGCGGACGATCTTAATAAGTGCGCTTTCGAAATACCACGTGAAATTCTTAATTCTTCGACTCGTTCAAGGAAATTGTTTACACTTGAAACACCATCATATTTCAAATTCCATCTACTAGGGTCGACAAATAATTGACGTGCATCGAATGGCTGATAGTACGAAGGCAAAGTAGTATTGTCATTAACCGACGAAAAATTTAAACCCGCAAATTTGTTCGCTAACGATTCACAAGTTCCAGATACAGCGTCATTTACATTAGAAGTGTCATAATAGTTGGGAAGACGTGACCAATCATTGCTCGGTAGTTGCTGATCATCGGTCCCGTTACGAAAGCGTACTCGTTGTGTAGTTCTATTACGTATTAATTGACTTCCCGAATCAATATCGGAAAAACGCGAGATCTGATCATTAATTGTGTGTCTTGATGGAGATGAAGATGCTTGAGCGATCACGGATGTATTAGCATTAACCGGTTGATCAAGTTGACGATCATCATTATCCCGAATATCACAAATTCTACTCGATGACAATGTTGGATGCGGTTTTACTTGAGAAACATTAACACGGCCATCATTGTTTATATACCGGTTTTCAGCCCCTGACTCTGGAGCGGGATCAATTAGCGGATGATTTGATGGATTTTGAGAATGAATAACTTCGGGTAGCATTATATTCGGTGTGTCTAAAATTGATACTTGTGCTTGATCATGCCGAGATTCTGAACAAATGTTTGTTTGTGAAACCTCGACACAAGGAACTCCATCGTATACTAAATTTAAATCGCCGATCAGTTTGCGTCCCGTTGCAATTAATTCATTACGATGTCTGGTTTTGTCATCAACATTCGGATTGATACGTCCTAACCTAAGTATAACATGCAAAAGTCTCGTGTAGATCCGTTGAAATTCATTTTTCCTGTTTTCGAAATTGAATGCCTTAATTTCTGCTTCTAAACCCGTTAATTTAGACGAACAGATAGATAGTTCATCCTCCGAATCTAAAAGAGAAGTTGTAGGACAAGAAGCCTCGCCTTCGCGTTCTTGGCGTAAAAGACGTCTCAGCGTTGCCCGTTTTTCCTCCACAGTTCTGTTGACTGGGTAACCACGAATCAAAATTTCATACGTAAGTTCAGAGTCTAAAAGTCGATTTACCTCCATAATATCGCGAAAAAAAATTCTACCTACTAATGCAAAAATTTCGTTACCTCACGACAGTATGCAAACCCGACCTAAACTACTAAAAAAAAGAACCAAAAAAAAAAGACTTAACGGTATTCGTAATATCTAACAAAAGTATAACAACCGTTTAAATATCTGTAATTTAATTAAAATATTTGCAATTATGTTACCAATTTATTATAAATACTTATAAATTGTATTGTAAACAGAAGTTATATACTCACCAGAACTGTAACCTAATAAAGACTATTTTATAGAATATTACTAATCTAACCACTAAACTATCGACGAAAATATAACCTAAAATATTAATAGATTGCTATGCAATAATCATAATTTATTCCAGAATAAATATATACATGTATAATTGCCTTACAGCCGCAACCATTGACTAAGTAAACATAGTTCACCCTGTATGTTATGAACTAAATAAAAAATGCGGATATCTCCAGCAGAATAATTAAGAACGTGAAGAAACTATAATTTAATTTAAAGAATTATATTACTAACTCCTTCTATTGTACACCCTGTATATAGTAGCAACGATATATTGTTCGCCTAAATATTTGATAAGTATTCAGTAAATTTATATAAAAAATTCAAAAGTTTTCAACACAAATGTCATTTCATTACAGCTATATTTATATTGATCACCCTATATGTAGCATAATTTAAACAATCAATTTTTCAATATAAAGAAAGCAATATCAAATGATAAAAATTGATTTTTAAAGAAAATATTTAATATGTATTGATTATGCTCTGTTTTTGGGAGTGACCCTGTATAGTGAAATATAAAATCAAAGGTAATAAATAACAGTTTTAAGTTGTCACTTTTTGTAACGGAAATTTTATTATGTGAACAAATTGTCGATTATTTCAATGCCGTAATTAGATAATATTTTTGTCCACCGTTGTACCACCTTGTATAATTAAATTACTGACTGTTCAGAATATTTACAACGTTTACCATGTGAATCTAATCAAATGTACATTTACAAAAACATTGGCTATATTCAGAAAAAATTTACTAAATTTTAGTAGTGTTTAGTATAGGTATCTTAGAATACCTCGTATATTATAGCAACTGTAGTAATTATACAATATTTACAGCATACAAAATGAGAAATTACTTGAATTAACTCAAAATTATTACGAATGCAATTTATTTGCCAAATCAAAAAAAAATTAAAAGATATACACAATACAGTATTCTTAGAACGTATGTGTTATAACGAACACCCTGTACCATATAACTTTAATCAACAATATATAATTAAAACGGTTGGGCGCCAAATTTGTTACGTGCTTGTGGGTGGCGATAAAAGGAATTTAAATTGTGGATAACTAAATCCGGGGGTTTCAGGCTCTCTTCAGCGGTAGGGTTGGCCCTAGCTCAGTGGAGACGGGCATGGGTTGTGATGCTGTAGAAACTTATAAGGCGCCACCCGTTTTACAACCCGGTGGACAGTGTACAAGAGGGCTGAAGAGAGGTGCTGGCTTATTTTTACCTTAACAGTGCAAATAACAAAAAAACGGGAAAAAGGTACTAAGTGATACTCATAAACCACGGAATTAGCAATGTTTACTAACGCAAAATTAGGGATTCAGTAACCCAACATTTATACGCCCCTCTACGGAACGATATGTAAGTACTTAGTATAAATGATAAAAATATTAATTAAAACCCTTTCTATAGTACTATAGGTCGGTGTACAGTATGTAATATGCTAATGTATATTTTACAATTATTAGGTGGTGTTACGGTGATGAAAATAACGTTATAAATATTAGACAATAAAGTAGAAAACACTAGATAGTAATTTTAGTAAAATTTTTAAATTGGTGTCTCAAATACTCTCGCAAATTAATCTAACATGACGATTTTAATACTAAATCTGAATATATAAGGTGCAAGACGACAAAATATCTTAAACAAATCTTATCTGGTCATTTTTGAAGAACTGCACTTTCCGATCGGCTCCAAAACGGCAGGCCCTCGGACTATTAGCGTCCTCAATAAGAACTCCTCTGTTTGGAAGAACTAGGGGATGAACGACAAGGTACAGGCCGCCTTAGTGGTCAATTGCGTGTTTGATCTGGTAACACTGAAGAATAGACAGGAAACTCATACAGACAGGCGACTGACAGGATACAATTAGAGGCCTAAATTAAAATTAAGCGTATAAATATATTGATCAACAAGAAAAAATCATATTGTTAAGCAAAGCGATTTTTAATACCTTGGTTCTTGGGCGGCCTCGTAGGTAACCGTTAAAACTCCTTCGTTTTCCGGAATTTGGGGATAAATCCAACCTAAGTTGCTATAATCACCGGCAACACAAATGCCAAATTAATTATCGTCCCAAATTATCACCAATTAACTCCGCATATAGCGTTAATTTATGGCTTCACAGCACTTAAAAATGGGTTCGGAAAAATGGACTCGATTCGTTGTTCCACGAGCGACCCGCCAAAAGAAATCTCCCCGCAAAAAGTGACCTCTCGTCAATAAAAAGTGCGAACAATTAAATGTATCCAAAATAGATTTCCGTATACAGGGCCGCAATTTTAATATGAACCTTTATGAGTTGACTCATTAGTAAAGCCAGTTCATTAATTGTCTAAATTATGCTACTTTATTACAGTCTATTCATTTATTGTTTACAAAAATAAACCGTAACAACATAAATAAAAGTTTTGAATAACTTACCAAATCGCAAAAATGGAGTACGATCGACCGACTATCCATACCATACCTACTCGTATATAAAAACGTTCGGAGCAAGAACAACATAAGTCAACGACTAATGTTGTTTTTGCCACGAACGTAGGATGTGACCTTGCATTATTTATGTAAGGGTAAATGGGACTTGTCTCATTTTTATTCGGAACGTGTGCCTTCTAATGAAGATTCGTTTCGTGGTAAAAAGTGAATTTCGTAAAAAAGTGACTTATGTCGTTTTTGAAACGAGCGATTCAGTTGTAGTAATTGCCGGAATCTGCCTTTTAACGAACCAAAAGCGTTTTCGATTTTAACTCGTGTTTGACTGAATCGTCTGTTCAATTATTGTTGCACGGGTGTCAATTGACCATAATCTCTATACGGAGTCAAATACATTGGGAGATATAGGGTATGCAACATCACTCAATGCATGAGGAACATCAGTATAAATTTAACTTCAATATAATAATTATTAGAAATGGGTGGCTTCAAATTCCAAAACAAGAAAATACAAAAATACAATTTTGAAGAAACAGATATTTGATTATACATCATTCCCAATAACAAACTATTTAGGTATACATAAATAAGTATAATAAATATAGCAAGTGCTGTTGCAGAACATATGTCATCTCTATTTCGAGACATGTTTCCAGGTAAGTTCAATCAAAATTTTAATATACTGTATACACTCGAATATACAGTAAAAATTAATTTACTGTCCTACAATCCTTGTCCTACAATTTTTTTTTATTTTAGCAAAACAAATTTCTTGCAGTAGAACAAAGACAACAGCTATTATTTGTAATGTAATTAAAGTTATTTTTATTATAGTAAATTTTCAATAATAATTGATGAAAGCACTGATGTGTATGCTATAAAAATTGCTAGCCATTGTTGTGAGAGTTTTTGATAATAATGCAGTCCAAGATTTATTTTCTGATTTCATACAGGTAGAAAAAGCTGATGCAATTTCATTGTATAATGAAGCAAATAAAATAAATTATAAAGAAAATATGATGGGATTTGCCTCGGCTGGGGCTAATATGATGGTAGGCGAGAAGAAGTCTGTTGCAGCACTTTTTAAAATGGTCATCCCTGATATTTTTTTAATAAAAATCATATGCCATTCGTTTCACCTGTGCTGTTCCCATGCTTCACAAAAAATTCCAGAATATATAGAACAATTTGTCAACGATGTATATAATTACTTTTAAAAAAGTAGCAAACGAATTGCAGTTTTCTAAATTTCAAGAATTTTTTAACGTGAAACCACATAAATTGTTATATGTATGTTGTACACGTTGGTGTCACTCATTTGATGATGATAATTGACTTAAAACTAAAATGCCATATTTTAGATAATTTCAAATTTTTTTAATGCAAATCAAGGCAACCACAAATACATACATTAAAATGTGAAATTGAGAAAATTATAAAAACTATAATGAGCTTTTACTTATACTTGAAACCAACAGAAAGTATTACCATTATCCAATATAAAAATCCAACAAATTTTAAAAATTAAAAATGTATTTTGGAGCCGGAGTTACGACGTATTTAATAAAATACAACTTAAGTGAAGCAGCTATTATCAAATGTAAGTCAGATGAAATCGCCTCTCACATTGAATATAATGGGCGGCACACTATTTGTGGCAAAACAATTGTTACTATGGTACTTTGGGACGCCTGTTTGTTATAGGTAAATGAAGTTTAAAATTGTATATCGAAACATGCATTATGTAGTCTAATTTTTCGTATTAAATCTGTATGTAGTCGATTTGGTATTGGTAATGTAACTGCATTAAGAACAGTTCATAGAGTGACGGAAGCACTTTTGAATTTAGGACCATCATACAACATTCAAGGCTGCATAACCAGTTGACCTCCTGGGGAAAGTTTAAATTAAAGAAAGATGTAGGCAAATAGAATTTCCCAATACACTTGGAGCTGTAGATGAGACTTACATAAAAATTTCAAAAACCGAAAGAATTTGGGTTATCGTACATTTGTAGGAAGAACATTCAAGTGTTATTTTACAAGTAAGTATTAAGAATGGTTCTCTTGTAATATACAAGCGATTTGTGCAAATGGAAAACTACAAAATGTTGTATGTCGCTGGCCAGAGTTTAGCCATGACTCGACATTATATGATAATTCTACTATGAGGGCTAAATTTGAACAAGGTGGTTTTGAAGATAAAAAAGCATTAGTGGGTGAGAGTGGTTATTCCATTCGAAAATATCTTATTACGCCATTAAGAAATCTAGCTTCTCCCACAGAAAATCTGTTCAACGAAACTCAACTAAGGACAAGAAATCCAATAGAAAGGTGCTTTGGTGTCTGGAAAAGAAGATTCCTAGTTTTGGCATTTGGTATCAGATTAAACAGAGAAGTTGGAGCAGTAGCAATTGCCACAGCAATATCACACAAAATTGCTTGTCTCATGAATGATCCTATGCCACCAATAAATGAAGAAGAAGAAACAGCGGTAGAACTGACATTTAATCCGCCGGTAGAAAATGAAAGGTGAAGAAATTTCAACAACTTTGTTAGACAGCAAATGATTGAGTAGTCTGTTATGAATTTGTACACAATAAATAAATACATTTTAATAATATGCTGTTTTTAATTTGTTAATCTGAAAATCCCAGAGGATGGTACAAAAGAACATTAAATAGAAAAATATATTATTTTGCCAAAATTCACATACAACACAAAAATAACACTACTTTTTTACATTTTTCATTAAATTTGCTCTTTGTAGTTCCAAAATTTCCATTTTAATCTTATGCTCAGCCCGTTGCATGTCAATTAGAGCATCACTTTCTTTCCTCAGAATTTCAATTTCTACTTCATGCTCCTCATGCATTAATTGCAATTTTAACTAATGCTCTTCTCTATAAAATTCTTTATTTTCCTCCAGCGCATTTTTGGCATAAAAATAAAATTCATATGTGATGGTGTAATGTAAAATAAAATAAAACAAGAACTTACTAGTTTTTTTACATTGAAGGCTGCAGACTTTGATGTTTGTAACATTTTCGGGTTATACTTACTCCAATTTTGCTGTTGGGAGCTATCGACATCTACAAGAAAGATTTGAATTACATGGTAAATTTGAATTCACAAAGAAGTTACATCCTATAATCAAAACCCAGCAATAAACATAGTTTTGAAGTGTATAACAGAAGTTTTTTAAATGCTGTTTGAATTTTCAGAATGATCAAATCCATCTTTTTCCAAATTTGAATACAGGTACATACATTCATGTTCATTTCCTGGTACATTACTTGGCCCTTCATTCAGCATTTCAATATCCGCACAAGGACTTTCTACAGACACTTCTGCAAGGGCCACATCGTGTATAAATTGGTCTAAAAATACATTGATATTATTTTGTCAATTGTAGGACCCCCTTTAAAGAAGCTTTTTCTACCCCGGTCGTTTCCCTCATCACTGTCATCATTACTACTACTACTATTACTGGAAGAAATTACATTCACAGGCGGACACAGAAGTCACTCCTTAAATCAATTAATTTAATAAAATAGAAAGTAAAAGTAATATATCAATTTTACCAAGATCTCAGCATTCAAAATTTTATTCATTTTAAATTCAAAGCTCAAATAGAAACAAATTGAGGTTAACAATGTGAGATACAAATTTTATACCTGTAAATATGCGTTCCAGTGCAAATTATATGCACACTAAAAACAGTGTCACGCACCAGGAGCTTGAAGTACTGCACCCGAAAGCAGCTCTGGTTTAAGCTACTAAATTCCACCGTTCAAAGTGAACCGTAACTTGAGCCGGTTTTGTACAACGCTATTACTCATTGAAGCCAGATTCCACTTTAAATTGTTTCTTGAACTCCAATTGTACAACCAGGCCTTAGTATTCTTTTGCATGGTTATTTTGAGACATTTTAATTATATTGCATAATTTAATATTCACACATTGCTGTGCAGGACAAGTAGGATCTACTCATGACGCCACAGTATTAAAACGAAGCGATATCTGGACATTTATTAATAATAAAGCACACGAAATATTTCAAAACAATACGCATTTAATTGTAGATAAGGCGTACCATTCTCTTCCACAATTAATGACTTCTTATCGAGATAACGTCATTTTACAGATCTTCTTGCTTTGATTTCTACTGTATACTAATATTGTGTACTGACCTGAATTGTAGTTTTTGTTAAATATAATGTAAAATTAATATTAAATTTGTCCAAGTCTTCGTGAATTTTATGTATAATAAAATAAAAGGAAACAGAACAATAAAAAAATAAGAATATTATTCGTTTTTTTTAAGTAGTTTTTTAACCAGTTAAACATTATCTCTTTCTATTCCATTTTCTCTTCAGCCTCTTTTGTTTTTTTTTCATTACCATTTGCTGTTATTCTCGTTCCTTTATAGGCTGATTTTCTTATCTTTTGCTTATCACTATTCTTTATTTTTTTCTTCACCATCAATTTCTTCTTCCTGTGGTTTACTTTTTCTTTTTAGAACGCCACTACTTGTTGCAGTTAGAACAGAAAAAGAAAAAATAGAATAGAAAAAATATGTCTTGATATTCTGAAAAAAATTTCCAATGGCTAATAGAATTTCTAGTTTGCTTATTTTCACTTTTAACTTTGTGATTTTTTTTTCAAATTTAGGCCATTTCTCGTTACACTTGATGCCAGTTTTATATACTCCATTGTTTTGTAATTCAGTACTTATAAGTTTCCACACTTGTTTTTTGGGGAATTAAATTTGCCTTTGCATATATTATAAGCACGAATTAATAGTTTTACCATATCATCGGTCCAATTTTAGGAATCATTTTCTGGGCATGAATTAGAAGCATAAGTAGAAGCAGAATATGCTTCTACCAATATTTGATCCTAAAAGGTATATTTTCTGTGATTGAGCACAAGTTTCCTGAAGTAGGGCACTCTTATCTTGATTCCGACCGAGATTTTGGTCGGATAGAGAAAGTTTTGAGGAAGCATGAGACAATATATCTACCTGACCAATATCGAGACATTATTAGGGAGTCTTCAAAAATGAATCATGTTACGGATATGAGATATCATTTTCGAGATTTTACGAATTTATCAAATGACCTTAATTTGTTACAAAAAAAGAAAAATGTCCAGACCGAAAAAATTGCTTTCAGAGATCGAGTAAAGTGGATTCACTTTGACGAATTTGGATCGTACCTCTATAAAGAAAACTACGATTTATATATGCCATTCAAAAAAGTTACTATATTGAAAAACCAAAGAAGGCATCCAGTAGCTGAAAACATACGCCTGACCCGAATAAATGAGAAATTTGGAAGTTTATCTGAACAGAAACTTGGAAATTTGAGAGATCAGCTTACTTATGTGAAGGAGGAGTTCCGGTGGTTTTATGAGGAGATTCTTGGAAGAGGAGAACAAGATGTTCCTAATGAGAGACAACTAATATGAATAAACTTCTTTGTTAAGTATATTTGTGATTGTATTAATGATATAATAAGTCTTCTAACACTTAGCACATTCTTCCCTTTCAAATTTATTTTTTGAGTATCATATAGTAATGAATGAAGGTGATAAGTACCATCAAAGTTTAAAAAAATGCAGTAATTTATAAAAATAAGGCAAATCCTCAGTATAAGTGCTGAACTTGACAGGTTTTCAACTAAGGAGATTGTATCTGTGAAGAAGAAATGGAAAATAAAAAATTCACACAATAATTTACCAAATATCTCAGATCTTACAATTTGTAACATAACACCGTTATCGACTTGCCCCTTCAATTACCACAAGTGTAGGATGAAAAAAATCCATCCTACAAAGCAATAAAATTATAAAACTAAAGACTAGGACAGTATACAATTATTTAAATTATTGATTTACATTATAATTACCTCCATTTTTCTATATTATAAAATATATGTTAACGGTTACGTTTAAAACCTCACTCAAAATCAAATTTTTGTGGTTCTGTTACAATAAAATTACGAAACTACTTAGCAAAACAAGCCGGTTCTTTTGGTGGCGAGAAATCTACCAATTTTTCAGGAACCGCATCGCGATGCATTAAAATTTTTAATGATTTAAAGGTAACGGAAAGTTAAATCGCTATTCTGGTGTTTCTGGTGAAGTAACGGAACGTATACTTTGTATTCCGTAATTCTAATATTTTAACTCCGGTTAAGGTTTATCATTCCGTAAATTAACCGGCCTGAAAAATATACAGATTACTGTACGTGGTTAACTGAAAATGGTAACGTTCTGTAGCAACCATAGGAGCCTCTTATAATTTTTGGTATAATACCGATTTGAGGTTATGTAATGCTAATTGTTAATGTAATAGTATTATTATTTATTATTTTCCGAGGGACCAAGAGCCAAGAAATACGAATAGTTTACAGCTGCAGGTTCTTGGGTGATTGGCAGCAATGCGGTATACTAACGGCACTTCACTGAGAAATATTTTATTACATATGAACAACGGATGAACACTAAATAGAAAACAAAACTTAGACTACTAGAAATATAACTGATTCTGTTTAACAATGTTCAGCTCGATCGCCAGCCATCTACAGGTCCACAGCTAGCCGGTGACTAAAGGACTAACGTATTTGGTTTGTTGTTGGCGGATGACCCCCCAATCTACCATTTGTAAGATTTGACGTCGAACTTCTTCGCGATACGCGTACGGGATGGGATACGATTTACAATAAAATGGCGAATAATCATGAAGAACTATTTCGTGTGTATACTTATGAGTTAGACCCAGTTGGTAAGAAAAAATGTCATTGTACTTGCATAATAATTCTGTTAATTTATTTTTAAAATACTCGGACAATACTTCGGCTTCAGATGCCACCATTTGAATATCCAGTTCCGAATAAAGGACTAAATTTGTTTTTTTAGGAGACACTCTTTCCCCCTCATCATATACACTTCGTTTACCGAAATATGTACCCCTAGATTAGGTTCACCAACAAAGGATATTTCTGTCTTTTTGTCATTGAAAGTACCAACAAGCGTGTTTTTAGCAAAATTGATTATTATTCTATGATTCAACATCCAGTCACAGCGTAGTATTAAATCTCTAACTAAGTTAGGCACTACTAAACATGGCCACTCACCGCTAACGTCACCTAAATAGTTGTAGTAGTGTTTTACTTCCTAAGACGTCACCCAATGTTACACATCTTGATGGAATGCGCGGAATATTCCTATTGGATTGTGTTAATTTTTCTAGAAACTTATCTGAAATTGCGGTTACCTGGCTCCCTGAATCTACGAGCGCTCGCGTCGGCACCGCCTCAACGAGAACGTTTATTGTAGGCACGATAGCCACCGACTTTACCTCCCCATCATTTTCTTCTAATATATCGTCAAAAGCTTGATTGAATAAAGTAGCCACGTCTTGATTTTGGTCATTTCTTGATTGTCTAGCAGGTCCTGCACGATCCTGTCCCTGATTTCCCATATCTCTACGATTATTATGATTACGATTCGACCTGACGCCGTAATTATCTACTCGCTCGTTCTGTTCACCTCGTCTAAAATGATATCCTTCTGAATGCCCCCTACCATATCTATTAACCTCACTAACATACGTATTGTCAATTTTTCTTAAATATGCCTCAATACTGTCAAAACTATCTAACCCAGAATTTACTATACCTCGTTTAACTTCTGCAGGAAAATGGCACACAAGCATGTCAATAGTTTTCTGTTCATCCGGTTTTTGTGTTAAATAGTTGACTTCTCTCACCATTTTTAAAAAATAATCAGCCCGAGATCCTCTTTCATACACCCCAAACTTTAGTTTCAATAACGTTTCTCTTTCATCTTTGCTATTCCAATACCTCTGAAAAAACATATCGCGAAATATTTTAAAATTACCAAACTCTTTTATTTCTCTCCAATCCTGCGCAGAGCCTCTCAAACAACATGTCGCATAATAAACCTGTTTATTTAATGGCACATCAGCCTCATCTAACAGTTTCTCTAACTTCCTAATAAATACCACTGGATAGACTGGACCACCTGGTGTAAAATATAGGTTCCTACTCCCCAATTCCTTCCATCCAGCGATATAATCACTATTTACATCCGGCGATACCTTCTGGCTAGAGTCTGCCTGAGTTACATTTTTATTTGTAGAAACATCATTCCGCAAAATCGTCAAAAAGTCCCATTTTTTACGATTTTGCCATGTTACAATTGAGCTGTTATCTTGTATATTCTAAAGTTATTTGCAAAAAAGTGAAAGTGACACATAAAAGTAAGTATTCCAGAAAAAATACCTAACGTTATAAACTTTTCCATGGTATATTAATGAACCTATTAAATAATGCATGTTAAAGAACCTATATTTACGCGTAACATAACCTGCAATTAAGCAACTTTGGTAGTGTAGTATAGACGTACGTATTTGTGAAAGACCTTGTGAACAGGTGGGGCACTTCCGGATATATATCTATTTTGCAAACTTTTAACATAACTAACAATGTCCTATTTTAGGATGGTTAGAAAATACGTCAAAAAGAGAAACACACATGCAGTTTCTGCAGAAGCAATTAAATTGGCTGTATCAGCTGTGTTAAATAGAACCATGTCGATTAGAATTGCAGCACGTTCATTTAATATAAAAAAGTTTACTTTATATGACCGGATATCTGAACGTAAGAAGCAAGGTTCCGTTGTAAGGTCTGATTCTGGAAATGAAAGTGACCAAGAGACATTTGATGGTTTATCACAATACGCAACTCGGCAAGTTTTTTCCACAAAGGAGGAAACTGAATTGGAGATTTACCTTAAGCAATGTTCAAGAATTTTGTACGGTTTAACATATTTATCCACTCGCAAGCTAACATATGAATATGCAAAAATTTCCACAGCAGTGGCATACAAATCAAATGGCTGGTATTGAATGGATGAGGTTTTTTATGAATCGCCATCCGAGACTATCTTTACGTAAACCGGAAAACACAAGCGTTCAGCTTTTAACAAGTACAATGTCGACGTTTTCTTCAATAACTATGAAGAGGTCCAAAGGAAATACAGCTTCGAACCAAGTCGTATATGGAATACCGACGAGACGGGCGTTTCTACAGTAATGCAAGCTCCTAAGATTATTGCCGAAAGAGGAAAAAGGGTTGTAGGTCAATGCGTATCGGCAGAAAGGGGAACAATAGTGACATTTTGCGGAACAATTTCTGCCAAGGGTAATACAATTCCTCCGTTATATATTTTTCCACGTGTTCGAATAAAAGAACATTTTTTACATGGTGCACCACCTGGATCAGTAGCCTTTGGCACAAAGTCTGATTGGATGACAACAGCAATATTTGTAAAACTGTTAGAGCATATAAAAAATCATACCCACAGCAGCCCAGAGAGCCGGATCCTCTTACTTCTTGACAACCATGAAACACATGTGTCAGTGGATACAATTAATTACGCAAGAAATAATGGTATCGTTTTATTGTCCTTCCCACCTCACTGTACCCACAGGATGCAACCCCTGGACAAAGCGGTCTATGGGCCTTTCAAGCAGAGGTGCAAGGTGTCATTCATTGATCACCTCCTTAGCAATCGTAGAAAACGGATAACTATATATGAGGTTGCAAAATTAACGGCTGGATCATTTTTACAGAGCTTTACCCCAAAGACTGGACTCTGGCTCATAAATAGACTTATTTTTACCGACGACGAGTTTTGGAGCATACGCCACAGATCGTCCAGTTCCCCAGGACAAAGAAAATCAAGAAACTACATATCTTTGGCAGTATACGACACTCCCAGTACATCATCGCAAATTAGCATGATTACAACTGATGTTATCAATCCAACAACAGCAAAAACTTCAATTCCTTCATTTAAAAACGATGACACAGAAATCACTTTGATGATGCGCTCTTTACTCACCGAAATTGTTGATAAAGTTACACACGACTATCGATAATCATACTTTCAAATATTTCCGTTAAACCTGCAGATATTAAACCGTTTCCCAAGGCGGGAGCGCGAAAAACTAACAGAAAATCAAAATTGGGAAAATCGAGAATTTATACCAGCACTCCTGAGAAGACCAGAGTTGAAGAGATGGAAGCAAACCGCATAACGAAGGTTAAAATCACCGGAACAAAAAAGATATCTGTGGATGAAGGAATGGAAATAAAACGAGATATGAATATTGCTAAGAAGAAACCTAGGAAATGTAGACCCAAAGAAATGCATTCTTCATCATCTGAATCAGATCTGGAGCAAGGATTAAAAAGAAATAAATTTAACACTTATTCGTCTGATTCTGATGTTGAGATGGATCCATCAGATGTTAAAGACTTTAACAAACTATTAGGTAAAAGAAGATTTTGATTTGTGAATATTTGTTCCTAAAATTACTCTTATCCTTTTATTTCAGATGATGTAGAGCCTGCGATGATTTTGTCTTGGTGAAATTTCCGACAAAAAAAACATCATTCACTATGTTGGACAGGTTATAGGGCTCGTTGAATACGGTGAATTTACAGTCAAGTTTCTACGACATTCAAAGAATCGGTTCCATTTTCCTCTTGTAGATGACAATTTCACTAGTTTCAAGAAATGATATAGTATCTAAATTACCAAAGCCGCTGTCTGTTCCAGGAACATCTCGTTTGGCTGGTTTCCTGAAATTTAATGTAAACTCTGACTCACTAATTTTGAAATAAATTATATTTCTTTAGTTCTTTTTGTATTTTTTCCAATTTGTCCGGATTTACCCCACCGCCTGTCCGAATGTTCCCCAGGGTGGGGTAGGTGCGGACAGATGTTACTTTTTTGTATTTATTTTTTTACAAAAAAGTTGTTAGTTTTTTGCTTAATCAAAACATAAATATAGTTACCGAAGCCATAAAAGAATATATCGTTTAAATTATTTACTTAAATAAAGTGTTAAAGTGAATTAGCCAAAACCGTCCGGACCTGCCCCACACTACCCTACATATTTTAAATTAGTAATAAATATTCATTCTTATCAAGGTAGTGAAGATGCGGAAATATATAGAAACCGAAAACGTACGTTTTCTTTAAATAAACTGTATCAGATGCTCAGCTAAAATTAAGGAATATAGTTGTCTGATGGCCAGGTAGCTGCCATGATCAAACAGTTTTTAATAATTCAGAAGAAGAAGCAGAAAATTTAAATAATGAAACGTTAATTAGAATGTTATTGAAAGGCAATATGATGTGTGGAAGAGAAGATTCCCTATTTTATCATTAGGAATAAAGTTAGATATTAATACTGGAATAATAATAATACTTTGGGCGTGTATTTTTGAAGATCACATTATCGGACCATATTTTATTCACGGAAATCTGACTGCCGAGACTTATCTTCAGTTGCTGGAAGACTACGCTTATCCCTAATTAGTAGATCTTATGGAAAATAATCCGGATTATTCAGAAAATCTATTGACATTCCAACAAGATGGTGCACCACCGCACTATGCTTTAGTGGTTCGGCAATTTCTAAATGAACGTTTTCCTGGTCATTGGATTGGTAGAAGGAGTCCAATTGAATGGCGTTCAAGATCTCCAGATTTGACTCCATTAGATTTCTTCTTATGTGGTCATCTCAAGTCGAAAGTGTACTCCACTCCTCCAAGGACTTTGGGACGTATTGTTAATGAATGCCACCAAATAACCCCCGAAATACTTGAGAAGAGACGACAGCGATTCCAAGCAAACTAATTTCACTGTTAGGAAGTTAACGGACAGCATTTTGAACAATTGATTAGGTGATTTTGTGAGTTGTTTTTGTAGTTTTCATAACGAAATAAATCGATTTACTCATCAGCGATTGTTCCAAAGGAAGAATCTTTAGTATCACCATAAAGCCCTTCAAAAAATCTTTAATTTGATGAATCACTCGACCCCCCCCCATTTAAAATTTTAAGGGTGGTTTATCCCCTGCCTAGGGAGTGAAGAAAATCATCGTCCATTTCTAATAAAAAACCTTACCTCTCGACATTAAGTTGACGTGTTCGAGCATTTTTGCATAACTTTTTTATCGACCGAGAAAACAGCTCTGTTTCGTTTTAGTTAACGCACCCTGTATATTCAAATGTTGTTCTTGATATTCTAATTTTTCTTTTTAATGCGTCATCGCTATACTTTGAATATTTTTTTATAGTGAAATACATAAAGTTCTTACTCGAGTTACAACACATTGGCTATCAGTAAAACAGTGTGTAGATCGCGTTTTAGAGTAGTATTAACCATTAAAAGCTTATATACGAGAATTACTAATTACAGATCCATCAGTAACTACCGAATCAATGATAAGCATAATGGAAAATAGTTTTACCAAATTATACTTGGAGTCATTTGACTGAATTTAATCTTTTGTTTAAATCCGAAAATCCCTTATTGTATATCCACCTTCTAAGAGAGGAGAACATTCATATGGAGCGCCACCTTCTAAAAAGAGGAACAGATCGGGACTTCATCGGATACTATTCTAATGAAACACAAAATTGCCAATCAGACTCTCCCGCCTTTAGCTATAGTGAAGCGGTCCTAGGACATCTTAGAGTTGCCATTATTGATAGTGACAACCCCCATGGAAAAGTTTCCAAGGATAGGCAGGTCCTTGGAAACTTTAAACAATATTTAACGATTCACCTATTAGAGCTAGATTTGAAAATAATGAATTTCCCCCCCTATTGCCTTGTTGGAGATGGTGGATACTCTTGTAGGAACTATTTACTCACACCATTGCTAGAGCCACACACAGTACCCCAACAAAGATACAATACTCAAATTAAAACAAGAAATCTAGTGGAGTGGTTTCATGGTGTTTGGAAACGAAGATTTCCATGTCTGTAGTTACGAATGAGAATAAAAGTACAAACTATTTGTGAGATTATTCTAGCTTGTGCTGTCTTACATTTGTTGCGAGGAAAAAAACGATGCAGAACTGCCTGACAATGGACCTGATCATGAAGTATGTGCTGAAATTACCATTAACCATCAAAATCAAAATGTAAGAACAAGGGATTTGATAATTGCCACCGTTTTTTTTTCAAGTAATTAAAACTATAATTTGCTTTGAATATTAATTTAGGAACCAGTTAGTATACAGGTGATTTATTAGCTCATCGACAAACTTTACCATATGAAAGATTGCGTCATTTTAAGAGAAAAAACGTAATTTGGACATGGACCGATTTTGCTTATTTAAAGAGTTATGAGGCTTCAAAGTTTTAATTGGTATGGTGGTCCAGTTGCATGGCCACCGCGATTCTCCGAAATCAGTTGGATTTTTTTTATGGGAGCATATGAAACATAATTGAAGCGTTGAAAAATCAAAGGTGCCAAGTGCCAAATTTTGCTGATTTGATATATTACCATAGAAAGGAGCTTACTGCCCGCGGGCATAATGTAAGAAAGGAGCCATGTGCCAAAAAATTATTTTGCGCTTTAGCTTTACGTCGATAGGTGGCTCTATCGTCAAGTGCCTTGGTAGGTATTATGGTGCTAAGTGCCACTCTATGATGAAATCAGATCACAGCTGTCATAGCATTTGTGTGTCACGTCATCGCGTCTGTCTATTGTTTACGTTTTGCTGCAAGGGTTCATTAAATAAAATCTTCAAAATGGAAAAGCATAGGCAAAAGAGTGGTACTGGATCGGTAGCGGAGGCTCAAAGAAAGTTAAAAGTTTTGGGCAAAGCCTATCAATCTCGTAAAAACAATTACATCCCGGCAAAAGACAGACCAAGCTTGGAGGTAAGTTAACCTATTAGTATAGAGATACTGGATTTAAATAAAACACCTGCGTACATATTTTAGATATCATGTAAATGCAAATTTGCATGCAAAAGTTTATCTTTCGAAAGGAGGCTTGAACTATTTAATAAGTTTTGCACAACGGATTTATCCACACAAGGAACTTATTTGATGGGACTTATTCATGTGGGAAAAGTAAATAGACGAAGACACGGAACTTATGATGACCCTGGTCATAGTCATAGACAAGCTACTATCCACTACACGGTGCCAGACGGTACTGGTAATGTAATTGAATTTTGCAAGAAAAACTTTATGAATATTTTTGCGGTAACTAGAAAAAGACTTTATACAATTATTAATAAAAAGAAAAAAGGTGATACAACCTTTACCGATAAACGAACGCGTACGTGTCCTAGTAAGTTTACTGATAATGACATTTTAAACATACGCAAACATGTAAACTCTATTCCGCGAGATGAGTCGCATTATTCGCGAGCAAAATCTACCAAGGAATTTCTAAGTCCGGATCTAAATGTATTTCGCTTACACAAAGCATTTAAAGAACAGCATCCAGAAAGTTTAGTAACTTATCGGTTTTATCGCCGCATTTTTCTTAAATATTTTCCAAATCTTTCATTTAGGCAACCACGTACTGACACGTGCAAAACTTGCGATCGGTTGAACTGCGAAATTCAGGCGAAAAACGAAGGCAGCATTTTAGCAAAACAGAAGCTGGAGCTACATCATAGGAAAGTTCAGACTGCTACGTCTTCTATGAAAACAGATGTTTTACAGTGCCAGGAACCGAACAGTCCAACAAGTGTCATTTCCATAGATTTGGAGCAAGTTTTGTTTGTTCCGACACTAACGCATTCGGACATGTTTTATTTAAGCCAGTTATCATGTTACAACTTATGTATTCATTTAGCCGATAATAAAAAATCATATATGTGCTTCTGGCATGAGGGATTCGCCGGGCGGGGTGGTAATGAGATTTCTTCGTGTCTGCTGAGGGTCTTAAATATGGGTATTACAAACAAAAACAATCTTATAGTTTGGAGTGATAACTGTGCCGCTCAGAACAAAAACCGTATGATGGTTTTTGTTTATTGTTTTCTAATAGCCTGTGGAATTTTCGAAACAATAGAGCACACATTTTTAGTTAGCGGCCACAGTTTTTTACAGTGCGACCGCGATTTTGCATTAATAGAAAAACGCAAAAGGAAAGTAAAAGCAATGGTGCCTGAAGACTTAAAAGATATTATTCTTTCTAGTTCTCACACAGGTCGGTTTGAGGTAGTTGACATGTGTGAACGATTTTTCAATACTCAATCTTCAGCCGACACCATTATTAACCTGAAAAATGTAAACATCAGTAAAGTTGTCCATCTGAAGCTAGACAAAAATAACCCTGGCGTCCTATTTTCCAAAGAAAGTTTTAGTGAGGTGGCACCGTGGAAAAAAACAAATATTTTAAAAAAAGGTAAAAGGCCTTCTGATTTAAATAACATTGAATTACTTGCCTTGCCAAATGAAAACAAAATAACAGAGAATAAAAAAAAACACTTATTATCAATGATACCATACTTGGAAAATGCAGAACATCAACTTTTCTATAAAAAACTCCTCAATATAGAGTAAGGAACTTGGCCCCTTTCTCATTTTTTTCTGGATTTTTGATGTTGTTAGTTTTGTATGTTGTTATTATTTTTAGTTAACCTTAAAAACCAATATAGCGGTCGTACATATGTTTAGTTTTAATTTGTTTACTTTGTAATCATTAAATAATTACAATATACACTTTCTTTTTAAATTACTCCGTTTTTTATTTTTGGCACATAGCTCCTTTGATATTTCAACGCTTCAATTGTATATCAAGAAAAAATTAATACAAAAAAAACAGTTGATACAAAGAATATACACGGCTGCTGCTCAAATTAGAAATAACAATATTTTTTTAGTGCATCGTCGTGAAGCGTGTGTTCCAGCGGACGGAGGACATTTTGGACAATTAATATAATTACATATGTATTTCCTTAATTTTAAGGTTTGAGCAATTTTATTAAAATTATAAAATTAAAACTTTGAAACATCCTAACTCCTTAAATAAGTTGTTTGTCGTATCATTATGTTGACATGTAATTTCTATATCATTTGATCAGTGTGTCTTTATTTTCGTATATAAATATTATATTTTCTGCAGCTGTACTAGTACTAGCTGTCACAGTGGGCGTCAGACTACTAGAACTAATATTAAAATCTGAACAGGTCATACTGGGGATTGATTTACATACAGGTTTAGCATTATTGTCGTATTTATTTTCTATCGAAAAATAATTATATTTTAAAGACTTTTTCATCGACAGTAGTAATTTTTGGAATAAATACTCTTCCGTCAGTTTTCCTGAAAATGTGAAAAACTATATAAATTTATTATATGTATATATTTCTAATTTTATGAAATATGTTTGCCTGATTTGACAATGAAATTAGAAGAGTTGACAATTTATTCCCATAATCCTTGATGGCAATTAATTTCTTGAGAATATACGAGTATTCATATGCTCCTAAAAATAAAAATCTAAAGGATTACAGGACTTCGAGGTGGCCATGAGGATTTCCCACTTCTGCCAGCTCAACGTTGAGGATGATTGTCTAGATAGTTCGTACAGGAAGATCTCGTGGTAACAAATTTTGGACAAGTGTAAAATGATACGATCGCAGGTTCTCCTTTTCAAATATTCGAACAATAGAAGACTGACTTACCCTAGTTATTGCTGACAAACGTCGAGTGCTCAGTTGCTCAGTTAGGGATTATCAGCAATTTGCACAAAAATGTCATCATCTTCAGCAACAGAAATATATTTTGGTCTTCCTACATCAGGTTTAAATTTAAATTCTCCACTCTCTCTTAATCGTCTGAATAACATGTTTCTAAAGGTTTAGTTGTTAGGTTGAACTCTGTTTGGATACATTTGTTGATACCTTCGAGCAGCTGCACCACATGAATAACTTTCTTGTGCATAAACACAAAGCATATACCGCATTTCAACGTTTGAAAAATTATTATGGCGCGGCACTTAAACTTGATAACTGTTTTATTTTACAAGGAAAATAATGTGTGACATTAATGTCAACAACTAACAACAGTGACAGAATCATGCCAATAAATAACATTTCTGCCCAGCACGATTCTAATGTGATGATAACTGAAGTAACTTAGGGTTACCCATTTTTATAACAGCGCTGACACCAGCAGGGTTATTCCACTAACTTTATAGCTAGGCTATAAGAAGGTATTTTGGCTATAAGTCTTACAGTGCCTACCTTCATTATTATGTTATAGTCTCACTGTCACAGAATGAAATTCTACTAAATTTTATGGACGTTTATCAGCTATAACTTTAGTCATGTTATAGACAAATCTTATAACCATCACCGAAGGTGCCTAAAAGTTATTATAGCATGCTATACATAGAAATCATAAATGATTTTTATGATGCTATAACGCAGTAGTGAGGTTAGGTTCATAGAATCGACTTAATTTTAATTTGTTTTTAATTCAGAGAAAATAATATTAATATGGCTCTCGTAGTCTTAGGTGTTCTTCTAAGGCAAAACAGAATTAATGGAAGGCGTAGAAATGAAGAATTCAATTTAAGGAGAAAGCAACTGAGGGATTATACAAATAATTTTATTTTCTCGATCTGTTAGTGGTGGAGGGGGAGTAAAGTTACCAGTTTTTTTCTGAGCCAATTTTAATTATTTATTCCTTTTTCTAGTTAATAGTTTCTGGTTTTTCCATACCTAAGTACAAATAAATGTATGTGGACCTATATTTTAACTTTCGAGATAAAAGTTACTATTGAATTACAAATTAGAATGCATTAATGCTACAGATTACCTTCCTCCATTGCTCACTGGTTTTTTTTGGCCCAATTTCATTCAATTCGTTCGACAACCTTTCCCATGTATCATGTTGAGACTTTTTTCCTCTCATCCCTTGGAATTTTCCGCAGGCAAACGTATTGTGTTTCATCATAAAATCAATTAAATAATCTATTTGTTTTTCTGAGCTCCTCTGACGTTTTTTCTTGTCCGTATCCATTTCCATCGGTTTGTTCTGTTTATTCGACCATCAAAATTTGAAACGGCCGCAGGTCATGTACGATGCATAGTACGATGTACGACAAATTTTGAAATTCTCTAGGAATAAGGTTTGATTCTTCTTCTTCTTCCGATATTTATTGTTAGTTTATCGACATATGCGCGGTTGCCAGTACCAATTATACTAATTCTAAAAGCCCTTGAGTATAGTCCACGGAAATTATAGTCGGACTATTTCTGACAACAGTTGAATAAGGCTAGACTATAATTATGGGTATATTAATATAGCCGACTTTACTTATAGCCACAATTATTGCTTTGTAGTAGAATAACCCTGCAGACAGGTTAGCTATCTTCAAAATAATATACACTGATTAAAACAAAACTTTATTTTATAGTAATAAACATGCTAACAAAACCTTTCATAGTAAATACGTGATCGATGGTTATTATCTAAAACACTAGTTATAATAAATGATACATCATTGATTCATCTATGAAAGCAAGCTCTATCTCTAGCTGAATCCAATTTGATTTTCTTGCTTTTTCAAACCAGTCATCAGGATCCATAAGTATATTGGCTTTATTATTGTCCAGTCAAACACAGCCCGCTTCTGACCACTCATTGTATCAAAAGAAATTCTACCATAAAATCTCGTAATCGATTAAATAATACACTGCAAATGTAGAGGAACTGATTTTAATATGGCCCCCGTCCATGTGTAAAGGTAGTAATGCCATCTACTAGGTGATGGATACATTTACAACTACACATTGTCAATGCCTATTTTACTGGCTGCCGGCATCATCCTGCCTGTTTTCATTAAACGATTGTGGTTGATGTGTTTTGGTGGCTCCCATAATTTTTATAGGTAAGTTTAATTTGCGTATTTTTTATATTTATTGATATTATTTTATGTTGTTTATGCTGTATGTGGTAGAGGAATACTTTAGAATTGCATTTCAGTATCCAACCTTATTCTAAACATTGGAGGTTTTTAATAACCTATAACTTAATTGCGAGTTGTACTTACTGCAATATGGGCCCCTTGCGTATATTCGGAGCAAACTGTTATATTAATAGACTTCTTTTTACAGATAATAATTATGTCCTCACCAAGCACAGATCGACAATTTGTGCGTAAAAACTTAAGAAAAGAATGGAACCATCTGCATATGGAACAAGCTGTAGATCCTGTCAATAATGGACACATGGGATTGAAGAGTGCATCTAAAACATTTCATATGCCAAGGAGCACATTGCAAAGGTTGGCGAGGAAAACCAAAGCTAGTAACCTTCCTGCCAGCCACATTGTCAGCACTAAACTGGGACGAAAAACAGTTCTTGGAAATGACTTAGTCGATTACATTCTTGAAGTGGAAGCAATGTTTTATGGTTTGACGAAAAAATACCTATGCAGAATGGCTTACACACTGTCAGTTCGAAATGGTATAAAATATTCCTTTAAAAATGGAATCGCCGGCCGCAGTTGGTTGGACGCTTTTTTAAAGCGACATAAGGTCTATGCAACTGTCTATGCGTAGAGCAACTGGGACATGTTTCGCACGAGCCATAGGATTTAACACCAGCGAATTTTTTAACAACCTTGAGGTACTGTCTGAAAAAATACAACTTTGGACCACACAGAGTCTTCAACGTGGACGAAATTGGTCTTGTCTATGGTTCCAAGTAGATTGCAATAACATCAGCTGAAAGGGGATTATTAGTTACTATAGTTGCATCGATGCAAGAGGGCACTTGGTTCCTCCTATGCTTATTTTTTCACGAAAAAACAAGCGTATGCGTGGTGCACCACCCGGATATATTTACGCAGTACACCCTAGTGAGAAGAATTTGCGTCGACAGAACCTTGACATGGACCAAATTGGACAATTTGCTCCTGAAAACAGTGACGCAACGTGCATATTTTGTGATCAACAATTTTCTCAAGACACTACGGGAGAACTGTGGGTTCAATGTATGATGTGTCTTTTATGGGCACATGAACAGTGCTCCGGAGCCGAGAAGGATGCCTACGTATGCGATTTTTGTCAATAGTTTTTAACAACTTTTTGTTCATTTTATTTTTCTCTGCTTAAAGGATTGTTTCTATTATTTTGTGGTTTTATTCATTTGTCGCTTAATATGAAAGCATTTTATTACATTTTTTTTGAGGGGCCCATATTTGATACCGTCTGGCCGAATGTCAAAAATGTGCACCATTTTATTTTTTGATATATAATAAATACATTATACGTTTTTGAGAAAAATTAATGTTGCAGTTTCATTACCAAGTTTTTTATGCACACGTTAACATTTTTACACCCCATCTGAAAGAAAAAAAAATGGGGGCCATATTAGGGTCACTTCCTCTAATATATACGTAGATTTCCTTTAATAATCACTACACTATTAAACACTTGCTCGCTCAGCACGATTATAATACGATTATTATTATTAAAATAGCTTAGCGTCATTCATTTTTTATACCAACGCAGATGTGTTACCTATCAATCATTGTGACGTAGACGGCTGAAAACTATGCCGATCCTGCTCCAGTCGCCATCTTGAATTGTGGAGCAGAATCGGCATAGCTATTCTACTTATATCGAAATGATTGTTTCAGATCAAAGCCAGCTATACACAATACTAAATTTGTTGTCAATGTTGCTTGACGCATTTGAAAAAAGTTGAAATGCCAACAACGCATTTGCGTTCGTTATCAAAATTGTGTACAAAATGTTAAGTGTAAAACCTAAATCAGCTAATACAATGCAATCCTATGACAGAGCACACCGACTTGAATAATAATAATATGGCAAATAAATTCAAATGATCGTGCAGCCCATGTTTAACTAAATCTCGAGAAATAATGACTTAACCGTTATGAAGGAATAGTAGGTTAGTTGCACAGAAAGTATTGATGAATTGAAAAATTGTACCAAAATAAAAATTCTCCCAGTAGCGTAGAAGTCAGGAATGGGAAGTCCCTCTACCGCTGTCGTACGTCTCTGGTAGTAGCCATGAACGATTTTGTAGCATTTTTAATATGTTCTAAAGTATATAAACTCTGTGACAAGTATGATAGGAAAATATCAAACAGGGTTAAAGTAATGGGAACAAATAATTTAAAACACCTTGTAACTACGTAAGGAATCATATTTTATCTAGGAGTTGTCAATTCTTCATATTTTCAGCCCAGGATTATCCAGTGCTGAAAATAATTCACATTAACACATGTGTGCAGATGCACCACTCTCCATTGTCGATGTGGCAGTAGCATAGTCCAAATTTGCGTAATCTGTAGCATTAAAAGCTGTCTCGTTATTTGATGTAGTGAGTGCACTACCACATGTATTGTTCTTGTTACCTTTAGTTTTATTTGCTTCTCTCTTTGTCACATTCTTGACCTCTACTTCTGCAGCTATAATATAATCTACTGGATACTCCCCTTTGTAGCTGCACAATCATTCATTGACTTTTAATTATATTTAAAACTGACCCAAGCCAAAGCTATTTCAGTTTCTTCAGCAAGTAATAAACTTACTTCATCTATGAAACGAACTTTTAGCTTACTTTCATCAAGTGACAACCAGGCTTAACGTATGTTCCTAAATTTTTGAGGAAGTGTATTGAGTATTTTGGTCATTTTTTTCTCTAATTTGCTCGTCTAAATTTTTTACCTTGGCAATATGTTGTGCGACACTTTCCTTTGATCTATTTTATGTCGACTAAACCGCTCATATACCATTATCTTATTTGTTTCCGTTTTCTGTTGATAAACAGAATCCAGGTTTGTACTGATTTCTCGAGATGTCTCACAATTCTTTATAACTGTAATCTGGTGTAATTCCATCGCAACAGTTATGACAAAAATAGCTTGTGCGTCATTCTAGACCTTGACTTACGCTATCTTATTTTGGACTACTACCATAAACCATATCATAGATGTATTTTGCTTTCAGTATACACTTTATTTGAAACTTCCACTGAGGAAAGTTTGTACCATTGAATTTTTTGATTATCCTAATATCAATTTTCTTGGTCATTTTTCAGCTTCTCACGAGAACTCTGTCATTATTGGACAAAACAACTTGGAACGCTTCGAGTAAGACACACTTATCTCCGCACACAAAACGACTAACGTTTATTCCAGTCTTTTCCACTTTTACGTCTTTACTATGTCTGGGCCAATGACCTGTTTATTTAGAACTCGTAGTTTTATTTAGCAGAGCAGAAGTCATTTATAGAACAAACTTGATTAATTTTCCGGAATATGGTTTCATCAGGTTTTTTTTCAGTGGATATGCTTCGTTAGCAATAAAAACATAAGGTAATTTATAATTTGAATTTGGTAAATAATTTCCTCTGGAATTCCTAATTTACCCCCTACTATCAATTTAGATAATTTCGAAGCCTAGAAGGTTCCCCCGTCGTTCTGTTTTCCGTATCCATCAAGATTAATGGAAATAAATCTATTGTGGTCATTGTAAAACTACGGAAAAAACTGTTTATAATTAAAAAAAACATAGAACCAGATGGGGATAGGCACTTTGAACAAGATACCACATTGTTACAGGAACATATTGTAGAAAATTCTACACCTCGTCATACACAATCTACGTCTCATCCGTCATCCGCCCTAGTACCAAGAAGAAGCGTTTTTCGAGTTACAATTATTAGACGTTGAGAATCGAAAACTTCAATATTTGGAGGAAAAGGGAACGAAAAGAACAGAAGCAGAAGAAAATGCAGATTAAGCTTTCTTCAAAAGTCTGTTACCCCATGTAAAAAGTTATCGCCATGCAAATATTAAGAGTTACACAAGAATTTGTAAAGCCATCTAATCCAGCTTCGAATATTCATTATACATTTACTGCTGATAATACTGCTATTATTCCTTCTACTGACAGTAGTGGCATTGCTATTTTTGTATCTACGATGTTCGAGCTCAACAAAATAATATTATATTAGATTACTTTTCTCTTAAATATATTTTTTAAATTATTAATTTCAAGAAGTAATTAAGGCTCATTATGCTTATGGTGTGCTTGGTCTTTGTGTCCTTTCCCGGTGAAAATCGGCATAATTTCCTCCACTACAACTTGACCCGGAGGTGCAACCGACCATTCGTAACAGAGGTAGGTCATAGGTTAGACATCACTGAGGTACTCATTCAAATCACAAATTTTTCATAAATCAGTGTTGTTTGTCTATAAAAAATAAGTTAAGTTATGGAAAAATAAATGTATTAATATATAATTATATCTATATAACTATACCTACCTTATTGTAATTATTAATCGTTCTTCGGGAAGAATAGGACTAGCGTGACAGCTACCAATTTTTTTTTAATTGCTTCAGATATATTGTACAAAATATAATCAAAAGTGTTCAGCGTCACTCGAATGTACTCAAAAAGTTTTGCGGAATAGGTACTTTCTCAGGTCATTATTTAAATGATGAAATTCTACAAATATAAAGCGACATGTGTTAACAGCATGTGCACAATATTTACGTTTCTTACCCACCTAATCTTTAATATCCATTTAGCAGAATTTGAAAAAATAAAAATTCTTCAGAATCACTCATTCTATAAACGTGACACTTGGGTCAACTGCTTTCGATTTACACAGTTCTAACATAAACTTATCGGAGAAAGATACTTTTGAATAGCTGCGATCGCAGCTTTTATCAGCGCTCTTATAGCTTTTATCGCAGCTCCAACATAAACACGGCTATGACTATCATAGCAGTATTGTTGCTAGTGCGTTTCATTTTTCAGTGCTTCCTTGATATTTGTGAGTGTACATAAACAAAAACGGAACAATTGATAATAACCATCCCCAGTTGCAATACACGTTAGTTTATGGTGAATCTGGGAAAAACTCTCTGGCTAAGAAACGTTTGTATGGTAAACGCTTTTCGCAAACAATGTAAGTTATTTTGAACACAGTTTTATTAATAATAAACAAACATTTACATTCTCTTTTAACCTACTGTGAAAAAAGTAAATATCAAGATCTGCTAACTTGCAGACTTTCACAATATATTATTTAATACAGTTTTGTATCTGGTCTACTTGCAATGTCGTTCTCTATTACTATTTAATTAATTTGTATACATTATTTATGTTATAACAAACAGAGCATAATACGAGGAATTTACAAAATATAATTAATTGAAGCCCAGCCACACTCCAATCAGTCTGTCAACTTCATCTTTAGCTGCAGTCAGTTGTGGCAATTCGTCCTCGGTTGTGCCGTACATGTTAGCACAATGGGATGTTCCTGCAAATTAATTATTCGCAACTTGAATATTAGTGAGACACTTGTTTATTTGTTCATGCAATTGAAAAAAAAATCAATCATTATAAAAAAGTACAGACTGAAATATAAAGTGAATTTATACAGGGTAGTACCTATCTATCTATTTTATCTTATGTTATGGAAAATATATCCCGAAGAATACGCTTGGTTATTTATTTCGCACGTTTGCGGTGACGGGAAATTGCCTTTTAGAATTCGATTCGAGGATAACTCAATAATTTAGCTAATTAATTAACTTTATTTCGATGCAAAGTCAATTCAAATCATTCTGAAAATGTTAAGTATAATTTCCAAACCGTGTAAGTAAAAAATTAATTTAAAATTCACAAAAAATAAGGTTTTATACTAAATACTGAAAAAGCGAATGGATTTTAATCGATAAACTTCAATTGGAAGTTTTAACCGATTCAGTGCTGAATTAATTCGTAAAAGCCAATACCTAGTTTAGAGAGTTCAGCAGCAACACTAAATCGCTGTTATGATTTTGTTTCCCTTCATTGTTACTGCCTTTTTTCAATTTTAAACGTTCTATAGTAGTTAAATAAAGAACTTCGTGTCGGGTAAAGATATTTTCCTATAATATAGTTCGCCGGCTTGTTTTTGTAGGTTATCAGACAAAACTGCCGCGAGTACATTTAAGTTTTCCATTATCTATTCCTTTCGTCCGATTTTCTTAGCATACATGAGCATTTCATTTGACTGTACGAGAAGTGAGTTTCGTTGTATGGGTAATCCTGACTAGCTAGAACTATGGAATAGTTTTATTGTCCTTTAGGATATTGTGCCTCCCTGTATAGGGGTACCAAATTTGATAACATCGGTTGATACTCCATTTAACTATGTATAGAACTATTCAAATGAAATAACTTTTTCAAATAACTTTGGAAATCAGACGAGAAATGGAATCAACAATTACAATACTCATATTTGGTGATTTTCCGGGTTGTTGTGCCGTGACCTCGGTAACTGGTAGCTGCCAGAAACAGAGTTAAAATGCACATCCCTAGCATTAGCCGGGATTCTTTTACCTACCCTGATTTTCTCAAGCTAGGCTCTGTGGGGACAGACCCGCTATCGGTGTCTATGGGCCCGTCCAAATATTGATTTCGGTTCCTATTGTTGGTATTACGACTGCTACGGTCGGAACCGTTTCTCGGATAATGGTGGTCCTTCGAGGCGTTCCGTAGCCGCCTCTTTAACTGGTCGCATCCCATGCTTCCAAACGTTTCGCCGCTCTTCACTGTCGGCATCTTCAGTGGTGATTCTGCAAAAGCTTCACCGCGACTGAGAATTTGTATCAAATTACAGCCCTGGCCGTGAAAGCCTAAAAACCACCAAAGTCTAATGCTATTCAAAGCAATTTCTGCACAAGAGGTTAACCATTTAATGAGCGAAATGTACGTTTTTTATAAAATCACCTGCTCCACTATATGTGTTTTTTTTTGTGGGAATGCATTAAGGGTTTTAGTTTTTTTAATATGTGTGTGAGTTGATAAAAAATAGTTATTTGAAGAAACTGTCTTGTTAAGTAGTTCCATACATAGTTCAGAAAATAACTTCACACCTTGTATAATTTTTCTCCTAATAAAACTGCTCATCTCAAACCTATTGAACAATAAATCCTATGCAAATCTTTACTCAAGACAGATTCTTGTCAAAATATGCTGATTAAAAAAATCATAGGCGCCCTGTTCAGGGGGGGTAAAAGAATGCTACTACGACCCGTAAATTTTTTCAATCAATTTTTTTATAATTTTTTCGATAACTTCATGCGACGCTAACTAAATACCTATTTAATAATAAATATTTCTCTTACCCTCAATGTATATGACAGGAGAGTCAGGATTTGTAGTTTTCAAAAGACCAGCAGCATGCCAAAGATCCAACGAACCATGAATATAAACTACATTCGACACGTCGATATCAATCCCACCATAAAATGCGTTTGTTTGACTGATTTGAGTGTTAATATAAGTTTCATTAAAGGATTGCCCAAAGATCTCTGTACACAGGTTTGTGTAGAAATCTACGGAGGATCCTCTTCCAAATATCTTCTCTTCCCTGTTTGTTGTTTGGTACCAGCCGTATTCGGAACAAGTCTGATACATCCACTGACGAGCTACAATTCGAATGGATACGTATAAAGCAGGCAATTGAGAAAACCAATTTTATGTTGTGCCATAGATTAAGTTGGGTAACGTTAATATAAAAAAAACAATTTTTTAGGTATGTCTTTTGACTTAAATATTTCCAATAGTAGGTATTTTTCTCATTGAATTAAAAAAAAACGGTTTTGGGTAAAAAATTCTGAAAAAGACTTCTAATTAGATAAAAACCCATACTTTCAATTGTTTTCGAGTTGTTTACATTAAAAAAATCAATACCCGAACTAGGTACTTTTTATCCCTCATAGAAAAACACAATGTATGTATACAGTATGCGCCAAAAGTATGGAATAAATTCAATAAAAACGAAACATTTATTTTTGGGGAAAAATCCTCGAACAGGTCGATTTTTAATTTAAAAAATATATATTTTAGCGTAAAATCCGATTTTCAAATGTCATTTGTTTTCGAGTAATGACGTCATCGATTTTTTTTTAAATTGCAACACCATATTTTTTTCCTTGATTCTGATTCGTTTAATTCTCTATCAGACAGTACTAAAATTTTGCCCTCTTACATAGGAAAATTTTCGAGTAAATGACGATTGAATGTTTGAAAACGTAAATTTTATCCATAAAAAAAGTAACAATTCTGAAGTATGTAAAATAAAATACAATTCATTAAATTTTATACTTAAATTAAATGTTCGAATTGCCATCCACCAACTTCTTGACAATGCGCAAGTCTGTGAAGAAATTCTTCTTGCACATTATGAATGATTTCTGGGGTAACTCTGCGTATTTCGTCCCGAATGCGATTTTGAAGTTCTAAATTACGTGGTTTATTAATGTACACTTTTGACTTCAAGTATCCTCATAAAAAATAGTCAATTGTATTTTATTTTACATACCTCAGAATTGTTACTTTTTTATGGATAAAATTTACGTTTTCTAACATTCAATCGTCAGTTACTCGAAAACTTTCCTATGTAAGAGGTCAAAATTTTAGTACTGTCTGATAGAGAATTAAACGATCTTTCAGAATCAAGGAAAAAAATATGGTGTTGCCTTTAAAAAAAAATCGATGACGCCATTACTCGAAACAAATGACATTTGAAAATCGCATTTTACGCTAAAATATGTATTTTTTAAATTAAAAATCAACCTGTTCGAGGATTTTTCCCATAAAATAATTGTTTCGTTTTTATTGAATTTATTCCATACTTTTGGCGCATACTGTATGTTGCATATGTAGACCATTTGATTGTACCATCAAAAAAATACATGCATCATAATGGTAGTTGATGATTTCACAAAATTTTTATTTCTGTAGAAGCAGTATGGTCAACCAGGAGAGTTTTGTCATTTTTAGATGAGATTATAAACACGTTTGGTGTTCAATAAAATATTTAAGAAACTGATTGTTCTTAACAAATTATCGAAAATTATGTTGGCATTAATTTTATACAGGGTGTTTACTAAAGAATGGACTCTAAGGACCTTGGACGAAAATAAGGTAATTTAAATCAATTTAGTACTTTAGTATCATCTTGCTTCCATAATAAGTACTTTTTCTATTTCATTGGTGTCATAATTTATTTATATCTTGAGTATTCAATTTTTGTACAAGAAGGTTTTTTTTTGTATGATATACACGAACATCTGATTGGTTTTTGTGTTAAATACACAGGGCGTTCTGAGCGCCTGTGCCACTGTATCTTCTTTCAGAAAATGATGAATTTATTTTAAAACAACATCCTATTAGTTTTTAAAAAGCTATACTTGTTACATGTCTTTAAGATGCAGCATTTTGAGAGAAAACTGCATCTAAAGTTTGAGTTGTAAATGTATGAATTACTCTACAATTCAAAGTGTTCATTAAAAAGTGGGCCATACTTTGCTTTAAGGCTAACTTCCTTGGAAAATAATGTGATTTAAGTCAACTTACTTTAGTACAGCTTCCTTTCCTTAAAAAGTTATAGAACGCAGAAGGTATTACAAAAATACTTCCTCAGACCTATAACTCCTTAAGGAAGAAAAGTTGTACTAAGGTAAATTGACTTAAATCACCTGATTTTCGTCCAAGAAAGCTAGTTTTAGAGTATGGCCCATTCTTTAATAAACATCCTGTATAAAATCAAATCGGCATATTTGTTTCTTATACCTACTATCGGAGCAAAGAGTCCAGACCCCTGGGTTTGAAAGCCGATATTGCCAAAACGTAGGAGCGAAAAAAAATTAAATTTGGACCATAGGTAGCCTCACCATTATTGTTATACACAATAAAATCGGAATTTGTGTTTAAATATTCGTTTTTCAATTATTAGAAATAATGTACCAAAAAAAACACGATTTTCGGGCGGCGAAACGTAATCCTGTGCTCTTTGGAACTGTGTAAGTCTCTCTTAGAATTCCTTTTTTTATCTTGTCTAAAACAGAAGTTGATGGTATCTTCGTAATACAGCATCTTTTTTAAAATACAAAAACAGTCATAGAACACATAAAAACCTTAACAAAGAAATGGAACAGTTTTGTGAATTAATGCACCTGTAAACAGTGTATGGCGTAAATATAAATGTATTGTCCTTACTCTGAGGCTGAATTTGAGGATTTTTTAAGGCATCAAAATCCAATGTTTTCTGATCAGAGCACTATAAAAATTTTAAAGTTTTGGCCTACTAGGAATAATGAGCAAGTATATCAGGCAGTTATTGGAATTGATGCTCAAACATATCTTGATGTTCTAAAAGTTGGCTCCTAGTACATCAATTATGATGTATGCTCGGTTTACGATGCAATAGACCTTAAGATCTGCTTCAAATGTTGTGGATTTAGACATTTCTCTCGATCTTGTACTAGTACTACTGTTATATGTCCCAAGTGTTCTCTTAATCATGACATAAAGTCCTGTCCAAGTAACTCTAAGCCTAAATGTATTAACTGTGTCAAAGCTAAAATTCAGCAGGACGATCATTTTGTCTGGGATTCTGATAAGTGTAGTGTTTACAAATTGAAATTAAACCAATATAAATCATCATTATTTTCTTCTTCTAATTAATAGCAATTATGCAACGCTAATAGTCAATCTGATTTGAGCAATAGTATGTCTCCAAATTGTCTTCATATTTATTATCAGAATACCCGTAGTGTAATAGGTAAAAAAATGGATTTATTTAATGCTTCCCTTGTAAGTGATATAGATGTTGTCGCGTTGACTGAAACCTGGCTATATCCCGGAATATTTAATAACGAATTGTTTTGTAATGACTATGTAGTTTTCAGAAAAGATCGTAAATTTATGGAACTGGGTCTATCTAGAGGTGGTGGAGTTCTTTTCGCGGTAAAAAGTAAATATGTATCGTATTTGATAGATTTTGCCGACATCGAGAGATTGTATCCAAGTGTTGATATTTTGGGAGTTAAGATTCGTATCCGTAATAAAATTGTTAACTTTATTGTCCTGTATATTCCACCGAACGAGAACGCTGCCCTTTACGAATTTGTTTTTGAAGGCATTGGTGCTCATTCTGATCTTCAGAGTGAGGAGGATCTTGTAATTTTAGGCGATTTTAATATTCCGTCATACATAAATTATGTAAGTAACGAAAATTTTTCTGACAAGTATACTGAACCTCTGAATAATTTTAAAGAACTCCTTGGTCTTAACCAATATAATTATGTTTTAAACGCCGACGGTAGAATTCTGGACTTGGTTTTTTCCAGATCGGTTTCATCTGTTGTTCGATCTGACTGTTGCCTTGTTAGTGAGGATTTACATCATCCTGCTCTTAATATTGAATTGCCTTTTGCTGTCGATTCACGTAAAGTTATGTTCAATCGAAATGCTAGATATAATTTCAAAAAAGCAAACTTCGTCTCCCTGTACAATGATCTAATAACCGTTGACTGGACCACACTATTTTTGCTCACAGATATAAATGAAGCCTGCAGCTGTTTCTACAATATTCTTAATACGACGTTTTCTAGGTCGGTTCCTAAGACAATTCCAACCAACAAACATTATCCGGTTTTTTTTAATGGTGACATTATTGGACAAATAAAGGAGAAATCCAAACTTTGGAAGTTATATAGCAGAAAAGGTGACTTGGTCATTTATAATCAGTATAAAATACTAAGGGCTTCCGTCAAAAACAAAATACGTTCTGCCCATATTGAATATCTACACCATATTGAACAACAACTTCAATTAAATCCCAATCAATTTTGGTCTTATGTCAACAATATTAAGAATGATTCTAGTATTCCTAGAGCAATGAAGTACGACAATGTCTTACTAACGAAGCAAGAAGATATTTTGAACGCTTTTGCTAACTTTTTCCAATCAGTTTTTATACACTCCAGTCACTTTTCGTCTAACAAGGTGGAACAAGAACCTAATTCAAATTATTTAAATTGTCCTCTCTTATCTGAAGATATCGTTTTGAATGCATTGAAAAAAATCAAACCCAAACTAACGTCAGGGCCGGATGGAATTCCAGCGTTTCTTCTGAAAGACTGTGCTAATGTCTTAGTTAAACCTTTAACCTTTATTTTCAATTTATCACTTCGTTCTTTAACTTTCCCTACAATTTGGAAATATTCCAAAATTTGTCCCATTTTTAAAAAAGACGATAGGGCTCAAATCGTCAATTACAGGCCGATATCAATTTTATCTAATTTTGGAAAATTATTTGAAATCGTTTTGAGCGAATATATGTCATTCAATTTAAAAACCTTAATTTCTCCTAAACAGCATGGTTTCATGTCGGGTAGATCAACAGAGACTAATCTGGTACTTATTAATCAGTATATCTCAGACGTATTAGACAGAGGTGGTCAGGTAGATGTCATATATACGGATCTATCAAAGGCATTTGACAGACTTGATCATGGATTGCTTTTGGAAAAATTATTCGGTTATGGGCTAACTTTGAACTTTGTTACATTTTTTGAATCTTACCTGTCCAACAGAACATTGCAAGTTGAAATGTATGGTTTCAGGTCTGTCATGATCCATGCAACGTCGGGCGTTCCCCAGGGTTCAGTCTTGGGGCCACTTCTTTTCAATTTATTTATAAATGACATAACTCTGAACATCTCTAGTGATGCGTTGCTGTATGCTGATGACTTAAAATTGTTCAGATGTATTAACGGTATTGAGGATTGCCTGGAATTACAATCTGATCTAACTACAATTAACCAATGGTGTAAGCTTAATCTTTTACCACTGAATATTAATAAATGTATTACAATGTCATATACTAAAAGGACTGATCATAACTCCATAAATTATCTATACCAAATTGATGCTGTATCTCTGGCAAAATGTGACAATTTCAGAGACCTTGGGGTAGTATTTGATTCCAAATTAACTTTTATTAACCATATTAATACTATTACTAAAAGTGCTTACAAATCTCTGGGTTTTATTATTCGTAATTCAAGGCAGTTTTCGGTTCATACTATCAAATTACTTTATTTCTCTCTCGTTCGCTCTAAACTAGAATATGCTAGTACAGTGTGGAATCCAGGATACGTTGTTCATATACATAGCATTGAAAGAATTCAAAGGCAATTACTTAAATATCTTTCGTTTAAATCTGACAACGTTTATCCACCTCGAGATCACCCACAATGTGAACTATTAGCCAGGTTTCATCTCAACTCGTTAGCCCAGAGAAGGATATATTTTTCTGTTTTATTTCTATTTAAACTTGTTAATGGCATAATAGTTTGTGAAGAGTTATTGCGCTATTTAAAGTTCAATATTTTAGAGAGAAGAACCCGATATAATTATTTATTTTATCTAAAAACACCCAGGACAAATGTTCTTCGATTTGCACCGATTAATGTAATGTGTTCAAATTATCATCATTATCAGAACTCTTTCGACATTTTTTGTTCTACTGTACGGAATATTAAGCGATGCATTCTCGACGCGGATTGAATCATTTGTCTGGGTTGATTGGTGTGTATACGTGTGTCATATGTATTAGTTATTTTTCCTTTGTTTGTTTACTCCTGTTATTTTTCTATTACCCTGTACTAACTATACATGTTGTTATTTTATTATTCATCTGTATATTGTTTTTTTTTGTACTGTACCTACCATGTAATTGGGCGTTTGCCTGTCTTGGTAGTTGTATTAAATAAATAAATAAATAAATAAATAAATAAATAAATATAGTTCTCAATTATTTCTTACGCGGTCCGTTCAAGCGGGGTAAAGTGCGGCGTAGCAGGGTTAGCGCTGTGACCTGTGTCGGGTGCTTTTTTATTACAGCTTTGTTAAGATCTTAGAAAACATTTAATTGATACATACTTCTGTATAGCATAAATATTGTCATTGTTATTTTGTTAGCTTTCTTGACAATAATAATAATATTATTCTTGTGGAACTCTGCCTATTTGTGATTTTATTAACTGTAACATAAAAAGTTTGATTTTATTATCTATTTATATCTCGTATACATTGTCAAAGTTGATCATAATATAATATTCTTTCGCATTAGCTTGAATATAAAAACGAGAATGGTATATTTTACATGCATATGTCATCATTGTCATCATCATCAGGTATTTCCTCACCACCATCATTAGTGTTATCGTCGTCTTCGTCGTTCAAATTTATCACTAATTGCTCTACAGCAATATCCACTAAATGTTCTTTTTCCCTGTGTTTCTGTTCCACTTTTTTGGCATGTTCAACACAGTTGGGCCATACATAATTTGCTATATTTTCCATGGCCGATTGGCAAAGGTTCAAAATATATTTTATTTTAAATGTAGAATTTCGTTTAGCAACGTCATTTTTAACATAAGCCCATATTAGTTCAATAGGGTTGAATTCACAATGAGCCACGGGAAGCCATAAGATTGTCACCATGTCTTGTCGCAAATCCTTTGTAATTTTCTTAAGTAAATACTTCTTCTCGAAACGATATTGCTGAGCTGCTGATAAAAGAACAGGTCGAGTTAATGTGTTAAAATCGCTAATTCCCTCTGGTAGTGGTACCTTTCTAGTTTTCAGTCACTACAATTTCAGTTTTCCTCCATGAAGTGGTTGGATTGCGAAATTCTGGATCCAGCATTGTATGATAAGGAGCTTGATCAAGAACAATCACTGATTTATCAGAAATTAGTGCAAGAACCAACCTGAATCATTCCTCGAAATGTTGATTGTTCATTTCGGCTTGGTAATCAGCTGATCCTTCCTTCCTTTCTTACCAATAAAATACTTCGTGCACCCATCCATCTTCATTGCCAATATATAAAATGATCACTCGCTGTCCCGCACTAGAAGGTCGTTTTATTCCTCCACGAAAGCCATTAACTGTTTGAATAGTTCCCCTGTACTGATCAAAGCCATCCCAATTTTCAGGTGTGATCATTTCTACCCAAGCAAATTTTTTAGAATGATTAGCACCACACCATGTTTCGCCTGTGTAAAATATTTTCCATGTCATTTCTCGGAAATGTTTGATCGAGTATAAATATTCTGATCGTGAAGCCGCTATATTATTTTGTTCCATAAGGATCGGTTTAGTTTCCAATTTCCGTAAGGAAAAATTCATTTGTTTAACCCACTGTTTTAAAGTGGAATTACAGACCTCAGTAAAGTCCGAAAGGTCATCCTTTAACCTTTGATGGAGTTGTGCTACAGTTGGAAATGTTTTTTCCATGTAAAAGAGCAAAATTTGTCGTCGAATGACTCCTTTCATGAAATCATCAATTGCGATTTTTGGCCGTCCGCTTCTGAATTTTGGTTCGGAAACAGTACCAGTTTTATTCTTTTCACTGGACACTATTTTAACACTACTTTCACTGATTTTCAATGCGTCTGCAGTACCTTTTACTGCTCGATTTAATTGGATTTGACATAAACCATTATTTCGTTCAGTTTCAAAGTAATCTTTTACATTTAGAACAATTGTGCTTTAAAACCCACTGACATAGGTTGCAACATTACTGTTCTTTTCGGTAAACACTTATTGAAGAACTGCATATTTTAACCAAATGTACTACCTTTCATAATTAGCAAAACATAACAAATAGCTACAACAAAGAATTTTTTGAGATTTCCTTTACTAATCTACCATTTTTAACCACACAGAAAAATAATATTGTTCTTGCAGAGACCACTGAAAAATAACAATAACAATTTATATTTTATAGATAAATATGTATGAAATAAGTACATAAGTTTCTAACATCTTATCAAAACTGAACTAATAAAGTACCCGACACTGGTCACGTCGCGATAGACGGCCGAGCGCAACCCCGCAACGCCCCACTTTACCCCGCTTGAACGGAACGCGTAAGAAATAATTATTGAGAACTATATTTACTCATACACTGTTTACAAGTGTTCACAAAACTGTTATATTTCTTTGTTAAGGTTTTTATATGTTCTATGACTGTTTTTGTATTTAAAAAAAGACGCTGTATGTACGAAGATACCATCAATTTCTGTTTTACGCAAGATAAAAAAAAGGAATTCTAAGAAAAGAGACTTACACAGTTCGAAACAGCACAGTTTAATTTACTACCAGTTAAAATTGCACATTTTAAAGCCTATAAATAAAAAAAGTTATGACGAGTTGTGGCATGTTTACGTTTTGCCGCCCGAAAATCGTGTTTTTTGTTACATTATTTCTAATAACTAAAAAACGAATATTCAAAAACAAATTCCGATTCGATTCTGCATAACAATAATAGTGAGGCTACCTATGGTGGAACGTTTTTCGCTCCTACGTTTTGGCAATATCCGCTTTCAAACCCAGGGGGGACTTTTTACTCTGATGGTAAATGGAGTGCTAGGTACAAATAATGTTAAATTTTAAATAAGAGATGATATACTGTTTTTTTTTTCGTAAGGTAATAATTTGCTAATGAGCGAAGTGAGTTGACTATTTCAAAAGAAAATGTATTTTATCTTGCGTAAGAAATGCTATTTTTTTTGCGATATTGCAAGTATGTTATATATATGTATGTAAGTTATACTAAGGTAAGTTGACATAAATCACCCTATTTTCATTCAAGGAAGCTAGCCTTAGAGTATGGCCCATTCTTTAATAAACATCCTGTAGAGCATACTTACTTTTTTCTACACACTTATATTTAAGAATTCTCTTTAGGTATCTTGAAACTAGTTTCAAAATAATTCCTATAATAATGATCCGATTTTGATCCGGCATGCACCAACTTTCTTAGAAAACAATCTAGTTTTCAGGATGCCTTAAATCATATTTTTTTAAAACTAAGGTTTAAGACATAAAAATAATACTATAAATAGACATCCTTGAAGCGGAGAACTATATTATTAATTTATGCAGGGTGATTCAGTTATATAATGTCATTAATTTTAACCACGTATTCGGAAGGCCCAATAAAGATAGAAAATCAAAAACAAACATTGTACTCGACCTTCCAAAAGATAAGCAAACCACCCTATAACAATCAGTAACATGACGCTCCTGGTACGCTACAAATTATCTGACGAGTATTGAAGTTATATAGAAGTCCAGCAACGTTGCCACTCAGGAAGACATGCTTTCGAAAAGTAATGAATACATAATTCATAATTTTTGAAATTGAGAAGTTTTCGAAAAAATCCCCTGGCACGTCGATTTTGTTTTTAAAAAAGGCACTTTTTGACATACGACCCATATTTGTGACGTCATCGTTGTTCGAGATATGACGTCATCGACAATTTTTTTAAATAGCAACCCCCAATTTTGACCATGCCATTGGAAAGAGCGTGTCATTCTATATAGATACATCATGAAAAATTATGGTATTACATAACAAAAATTTCAAGAAAATAATGTTTGAAGAATCGGCTGGGATCTGTTCCATATCGAAAGTGGGTTTGCCTACATAGGAAAACGAACCCGAACGATGTTCGACTTGTTCCGCTAGTAACGTATTAAACGGGAAATCGAATTGCTAACTTTTTAGCTGTGCTGAGTGTGTCGATTACAGTCTATGGCGGTGCTGATTACTGCGGTTGGCATTTATTATAAAATTCTCACAATTTCCTATTGATTACACTAGATGTTTATAAAAATGCAAATTTAAATATTGTTTGTTTCTGTTAGTATTGAGCAGTTCTGCAGCTTTATAGCGCTTGTCATTGAGTAGACGTTAAAAATAAGGTTATAGACCTAAATACGGTAAAATACTCGGATTGCGTAATTGTTGATCACTGATTAAGTATGTATCGAACTGTTTTTTGTTGACAGCACGAGGGTTCTTTTATTATTATCTGTATTTCAATACAAAAAAAAACGTTTAAGCCCTTTTTACTAATTTAACCTAGTGAGTATTGGATTTTATTTCACTACTTATGTAATGAAATGTGAATGGTTTATTTTCATCCATTGAAGTTTTGTAATTTCAATATTAAATATTTTTTATGTTGTAATTTAATAATATGTTAATTGCATACTTTTAAAAAATAATTTATAGCCTTAACTACATATTACAATAAGTAAGCACTATAGGAAAATATTGAAATTTGGCAACTTCGCGTCAGACCGGTACTGAATTGGATTGCCCCCAGCGGTGACTGACAGTCTCAAAAGGGGATTTAAATAATAATTTGAAAATATTTTTTTCCGGCGTAAATATGTATTTAATTTTTTTTAAATTGTGTCTTCTCTTAAAATTAATGACATTATGACTGAATCACCCTGTAATAGATTTTATTTCTGAAAATAATTGATAATAGCTTTGTAAATTTGGAACTAAGAAAGTGCATTTTAAGTTAATGTTTACTATAGGAGCCGCTTACATTCGACGGAAGACGGAAGATGTAAGGGAAGTCGGACGGTTGCAGTGCGCTTAGCGGACGGTCGAGTTGGCTTGCATCTAACGTGGTCGCTTAATTTCAATATTCGATGACTGGCAAGTTTAGAACTATACTTAATACTAATCGTTCAGATTAAAAACTCTCAACGGAACTACTTACAACCTCCTTCAATTAATGTAGTATTCTTTAAGAATTCCACTCCTTCCTCATAGCTGTAATTTATACATTGTGTACCGAACAATGTTTTAATGGCATTAGATAGACGAATTATTTCTTTTTCCTCGCTTTTGTCAGTCAGTGGGTCACACAGATTGTCGATCGTAAGTCCTATTGTGCCACTGTATTGCGCCACCACAGCTAAAACATCTGATAAGCTGTTGTAGAAAATTACAACGTTGGGATCATTTAGGTCAAACTCTTCAATAGGTTTGCATAAGTTAAATATGCTTGTAAGGGACTCTTCTTCATTAGGATTGTATTGTAAATTGTCGACTTGTTCCATAGCTGCTGTAAGACTACTCACGCATCCTTCACTATAAGTAGCCAAATCGTCAACAACTACCTGGAAATATTCTGTAAAACAAAAATAAAAATTACAGGGACCAGAATAATGTTGAGAGATCAGTTGATTTTACTTTTTCCTACAAGCGCGCGTAAATTGCATATTCCGCACTAGTGCGGAAAAGTATAATTATTTCACACTAGAGCGAAAAAGTAATTATATTTTTATTCGTATTTTTGGACAAATTATAATTGCAATTTGAGAATGTGTTAGTTAATATGCCAAGATTGTTCTTTTATACTTTACACAAATTTAGTGAAATTAACAGCTATTTGTTTAGTCGGGCAGTAAAGTACAAGATTTAATGCCGCTTTGGCTTGTGCCAAGGCATTAAATCTACTTTACTGCCTGATTTCTTCGCCGATCAATTTTAATTTTATCATAATAGCGAACAAAGCTACTTATTTCATATTATAAAAAGTATAAGATACTTCTTTCACGAATAATAATAATTTCATCTGGTCGTCTGTGGTTTCTATTAGACGAACGTTAAGTAAATAACTTAGATACACAGTAATCGTCATATTGTTCCTATTTAAATTCATAAAAATAACTGTTTATTATTTGAGATGGAAGAATTCACGTTAACTCTACCAGAAATTATCGAATCAGCAAAGCAAATGGAGTGTAACTTATACCTATATCAGCAAACATATACAAAAATTATTGATTACTGTGCTGAGAATATTGTCTTTTTCATAAAATGTAATATTGGTATATTTTTCTGAATTACCCAAAAGTATGAAATATTCTTCATTATGGTCAATATATGCATATTCACTCATTTTGAATGTCTACAACAATATCAATATTGGAAAGTATCTAAAATTAAAAGCAATCTAGAAACACAAATCGGATGAATATAATGCTAAAAATCACACGTTTTAGAAAATGAAACGTATGCGTATACGCACTGATGAAACGTATTTAGGTACAAAGGTAGTTATAAACAAAATATTTTTGTAAACGAAGAATACTATTATCATTTTAGATGGCAATGACTATTGCCATATATGGGGCGTGTCGATGTGATGAATTACTTCAAATAAAAATTGGAGATATTGAAGATACGGGCAATATCATTGCTGATCACTCTGCCAACTACAAAAACAAAAAAAACCCTTTATTTATTGTAAGCGAATATTTAAACATATATTTTTTTTAATATTCAAATGGTAAAGCTTATAACCAGCCAATGAATTAACCAATCCATACATTTGTGAATATGCCAAAGCAAGTTGTTTCATTTCTCAAATTGAAGGAGGCCCAGGAATATACCGGACATTGTTTCCGTAGAACTTCAGTTCCACTATTACTAAATTCACCACTTTAAAAATGCATGGTGGATGGAAATCTTCAACGGTAGCTGAAGGCTACGTTGAGGAGTCCACAACTCATAAATTAGTTGTTAGCAAAAAGATTCCCTGCTATCCCTGCTACAAGTACATCAAGTACTGGAAGCTATTTTTTAAATAATTCACAGTCACATAGCAATTAACATCATGTCAAGCATATAATATTGGTTGGGTGTTAATCGGTCAAATATCAACCCTCTCTGATACTCTTGTATATTCATTTCACACTTCTATAAACGATGCATTATACGTAACATTGATAGTTCTGGGAATTAGAGCAAATTCCAACAAAGGCCGTAAATTCTCCCGAAGCGAGTTGTGCGAACAAATATTTGTGGAAACACATCGGCGTGATGGAACTGGTAGATATATTGTTCACTTACCCTTTCCTGATGAGTGTCTCTCTCTAGGTGATTCTTATAGTTCTGCTTTATGCAGGTTCTTATCGTTGGAATGTAGGTTGGAAAGGGATCCTTCTCTGCATGAGTCCTATTAAAACTTCATGAAAGATTTGGATCAAGGCCACATGGTAAAAGACATGGTTGATGTTAAAAACCAAGGATCGAGTTACTTCATACCGCATCATTGTGTTATTAAAAGTGATGGTAACTCTCAAAAATTACGTGTTGTGTTTGACGCTTCGGCAAAGTCATCAAATGGTGTATCGTTAAATGACATCCAACTAACAGGTCCCAAACTTCAAAAGGACATAGATTCGTTACTTCTATCTTTTCGATTTGAATGATTTTGTTTTTGTCGCAGATCCCATCGAGGAATATCGTCTTCGTATAGTAACATACGGGGTATCCTCAAGTCCCTTTTTAGCAATTCGTTGTCTACAACAATTGGCCCAGGATGAAGGTGACAAATATCCATTATCCGCTAAAGTTCTAAGTTGTAACATCTACGTGGATGGTGCAATACTGAAAATGAAGCACGTGTTACAACAGCAACTCATTTCGTTGTTAGGCAGTGCGGGATTTACGCAAGTCGGCCAGCAGTTCAGCCTTACTCTCATCAGGTCCACTTTCGCATCAACAACTCTAGTCATTGGACAAGGAATCCCTACCCATGAATGTGTTGGGATTGCAATGGTGTCCTATCACAGATTCTTTTTCTTATAGAGTTGCGTATTGATCGTCGGTGTACAAAAAGAAATCTGTCAGAGGTCGCGAGTATCTACGATTCGTTGGGTTTCCTATCTCCATTGACTCTCTTTGCTAAGTATTTAAGTGTTTGTGGAGTTAAAGAATTGGGTGGGATGACCCTCCTCCTTCAGAACTGCATGGGTTTGGTGATGCTTTCTATATTGCCTTTTCAGCTGTGGTATACTTACGTCAAATATCTTCGGTCAATAACAGTCCTGTCGTTACCTTTGTGTGCGCCAAGTCCCAAGTGGCTCCATTAAAGAGGGTGTCTATCCCACGTCTGGAACTATGTGCTGCCGTCTTACTTTCAGATCTTTTAAATTTTGTTATTCAAGTGTATTCTTAGCAACTTCTCATAGATGAGATATACGAGTGGTCAGATTCCATGGTAGCTTTGTCTTGTTTCTCTCCCCATTGATGGAAGACGTTTGTGGCCAACCGTGTCAGTCACACTCAGGAAAAGGTTACACCCAATCTTTGGCATCACATTTCCGGGTCTGACGACCCTGCTGATTGTTACCGAGAGAACTCATCTCACACCCGCTATGGTGGGCGGGTCCCAAGAGGCTGTCAAGTTCTTCTGATGTTCTGCCCCTCGAGACATTTCCACTTCCAAATGACAATTCTTGAGAAGAAATTGCCTGCAAAGAACGCAAAGTAACTCTTTTGACTTCTGTCGAACCGCTTGGGTAAACCAGTTGTTGAAGAAATTTTCTTCATTGGCTAAAATCCAACGGATTGTGGTGTATTGTCAACAATTTATTAGTCATCTTCAAAAAGGACCCAGTGAAAACGGGACGGTTACGAATGTGGAAATGTACCGGGCATTAATGGTTATTGTTCAAGCTGTTCAGAAGATCTTCAAAAGTGAATACATCGCTCTTAAGAGTGGTAATTTGATTCAAATGATGTGATTCGAGTTGGACGACGTCTACGTCACTCCTCCCTTCCATTCGACGCAAAACATCCAATGTTGTTGCCTCGTTTTCACCGACTCACCGAGTTGATTATCCTTCACTTCCATCGAACAAATTTACACGCCGGTCCTCGCACCCTTCAATGTTTAATATCCCAACAGTTCTGGATCTTATCACCTCCATCCTGTATTGTCCAAATGTAACCGATTTTTCTGGGTGAAACCCTCTGTTGTAACCCCCCTTCATGGGTGGTTTGCCTCCAGCGAGAGAGTTATACCTTTTTCCCATTGTGGTGTTGATTTTGCCGGTCCCATGTATGTTACTTTGAGCAAATTCCATGGTGTCAAGAAGACGAAAGCATACATTTGTGTATTTGTGTGTTTCGCCATCAAGGTCATGCACCTTGAGTTGGTGTCAGACTTATCTTTAACATTTAATGTTGTAATCATATTACACTATTGTAAATAACTATTTTTACTGAAATAAATAATGTTAATGGCATTTATTTATTATTTTCATCAAGTTCGTAGAAAAAAATGTTCCTAACACAAGCTGAAACTGACTTTTCCACACTCGACTCTTTGGTCGAACTCCGTTTCGCGTTGTTTGGCCAACAGCAATAGCGGGCGGAAAACTACTAATTTCCGCACTTGTAAACAACGCACAACTGTAAAAATCGTGGAAGTTGAATGTTTACCAGAAAAATCCAGCTTGGCTAAGAGAGGACTGCTAGCAGACATGGCTCCCAGTATCAAATCAGGATATTTTAGTCTCATCCAAGCAGCTAGGGAACCAGAATAAGAACCTCCAAATGCAATCCATTTTACGACGGAAGGTAGAGAGTACTGTTCATTCATCGCCTTAATAAAGTTTGCTGCGTCAGCCAAAGCTTGCTCACTTGAGAGATAGCGCAAATTCTCAGTAGTCACATCACTAAAAGAAAAAAAATAGGGTCAGAGATTGAAAAAAAAAACAATTATTTTTATATCGTTTACACACAGTCACACAATATTAGCTATATTCTATATTGCTAGTCATCAAACTCGAGAACAACAATAGTTCTAGGTAAGAAGTTTTCTTTGATTAGTACACACAACTACTAATTGTAAGGGGTTGTAAGGCCAACTGCTAGGGCAATATACAGTCCGTGGTCCGTTTTTCATGGTTCACCGTTGACATCTCGGAAATTAGAAAAAAAGGCATCTTTTGATAGTGTAATATATTGTATATATTTATTTAGGTTGGTACTAATAGTACAACTGAGAAATGATTATACATAATACGCATGTATAAAATTTACCATAAATATAAAATCTCAATAGGAAACCTCCTCTTTTATATCTAATCGTTCGTTATAAATTTATATTCATTGGCTATTTCGTCGCGATTTTCACTAAAATTTGATTGTTCATCACTGCTTTCCCAGCTGTTTTTTGGAGAAGTAACATATTCTATTGGAATATGAGGTATTTTCAAATTACCTGAGAATTTTTTAATTTGATTGAAGTGTCTTGTTTAAGTGTGTTACTTCTACAAGATATGAAAGTTTACCCATAATTTTAACAATTTTACCTTTAATGTATGTTGGATGACTTACATTTCTATAATCTTTGACAAGGACAATTTCTCCTAAAAAATTCATGTAGACTATTTTGATTTTAAAAGAAAATTTTTTTTAGTGATATTAGATGCACATTCCAAATGGTTGCAGGTTTTTGAAATGTCAACTATTAATTCAAATTCGACTATTAAAGTTCTCAGATCTATTTTTGCAAGATTTAGTCTTCCCATCACATTAGTATCTGATAACGGTCGATCTCTAATCTCATATGAATTTGAAGAATTTTTATCTAGAAATAATATATAGCATCTTACCAGTCCTCCTTACTCTCCTTCCTCCAACGGAGCTGCAGAAAACTCCGTCAAAACGGAGCATTAGCAGCGTCTAGTAGCTCTGATTACAATTTGATTTTAAGTAGATTTCTTTTCCGGAATGAGTCCAGCAATATTAATGTTTGGTAGAAAATTGCGAACCAGATTTTCAACTTTCTTGCCTAATTCAACGTCAAACATATAGATCTTACCAAGATGTGGACTTGGATGATCTAACAGAACTTAACGATGCCATCGCTGCTGATGTTATTGCAATACTAGGAATGGATTTTTGCTTTATAGAACGAATGCTCACTACTCTAAATGCTAATATCTGGATAGAAAGGAGAAGTGCTGCATTTGCTAGTGCCTGTGGGACAAACCACGAGGCACCTGTTTTCATAGCTATGCAACCATCGCAAGCATATGCGTATTCCGTTTACAAATCGATCTCCCCGAAAACCGACCTAAGATCTAGAGTATTCCTGACAATCCGAAATGCTGCAAATTCGCCTGCCAATAGAATAATAAGTAGCTGTTGCAACACTGTCATGGTCTACCTTTATGGTGCGGAGATGAACCCATTCCTTCAAATAAATAAATACATTGTGTGCCAGAACCCCATCCTGCTAGCGTGGAATGAGGTAGCAAAATATAGCGACAAGTTATTAGCCGCCTACCGAAAATTTGACTCCTTGGGGGAGATGGCACCCTACGCGAAACTTATCTACAGCAACACCCAGTTGCCGGAGTTTAACCGAAATAATTTTGATATGCTGCCCAAAATAGCTGTCGCAATTTCGAACCATTCCGACCAAGTGTCGATGCAAATTACAGGGGAGTGGATAATTCTAAGGCTACTAGGGAGATCATTAGGAGGGCTATAAGACTTGTGGACCTTTATGGTGGGGCTGTAGCCTATCAAACTGATGCTGTGGAGAAGAAGCTGTAGCTTAACAATTGGGGGAAATATAATAGAGCATTTACATGTAGGCGGCGCTGCGATCAATGTTAAGTATTAAATCTAACCTCACAAATATTTGTTATTTAATTTTTGTTGTGTTTCAATTTGTGTAAAAAACATACCATATAACTATTGTGTATCGTAGTGTTTATCTGTTGCTAATAAAAATAAAGATTTCATGTTTCGCAAGTTCCCTAGTAATGCTGAAAAAAATGGTTAATAGCAATTGAGTCCAGCCAGAAACCAACCCAGAAACCAAAGATCTGCTGAAAACATTTTACAGAATATTGTTATACTATTACTAGTATGGGTAAGTACAAGCATACATGATCAATTTTCAGTGTATATTTTTCATTGTTTAATAAGGTTTCATTTTTATTTTTAGGACAATGGAAAATTCTCAAAAAACAGCTGTTTCAACATTATATTTACCCGTACACGAAAATATAATACCAATACTGTAAAAAATAATGAACGCATGAAAAGGTACATGAAAAGGTGAAAATAAGATGAAAATGTAGGCAAACTTGCAGATGGAAAAAAAAGTAGAAATGTGACACGAGTTAAATGTAAAAATTACTTGAATGATAATAACGCCAGTAATCCTGAGAGTATAGCAAGTGCATCTAGTAGTAACAAGTTATTTTACGATATGGTGATTCAAAATGTTATTAGTTACAAAAGAGCACAACTAATATCACTCAAATTTTTAAATGAAAATCATTTAAAACACCTAACAGGATTTTCAACTTTTTCGGTATTGTACTTGTACTGTAATAAAAACACCAAATTAAAACTGCATATGTTTATTATTTGTATATGTCATATGTACATTATTTTAAACACTGATTTTTTTATATATTATTCGTATTTTTTCTGAAACTGGGCATTTAATGTACTTTTTTATTTATTAGGCATATTACAAGCAACATTTTTGCAATTTGAGCGACAAGTAACCATTTTTCTATCGATTCGTGATTTATAAAATTTCAATTGTTTAAAAAACAAAGAGGTTTAAATTAAGAATTACCAGGAAATACTTTAGGCACTCCCACGTTAACAATTTCTGTGTTAAATAACGTTTTATTACTTCTCTTTCCAAATTACTAATGTAAAATGCAAATAAACAATGTTATATGAGGTTAACATAAATAAGATTTTAATACTTTTTGTACTTGTACAAGTTTAACTTTGATAATAGGTATGCAAATTAGATTTACAATCACTATTTGTCTCACACGAATTCAAATCAAAAATTATCCAACCATAGACTCGTAAACTACACCATAGAACATTAATATTAATACCTAACTTTGACGCTAGCGCCACTATCGGAATTTAATGACACTGAGTTAATGTAAAAGCTCTATTGAGCCTGAATATCTCCTGCTTCTTCTAATCCTGCGTTATTTGTGAGTGCAAACAATCCCATCCTCGTCGCCAAATTGTAATGTCTATTCACAGTAATATTGTGAGCATTACTTTGCTCGATTGTATTAAACGTTATGAATAAAAGCCGATAAAGTTTAAGTGACTAATTTTATTATAACGAGCGCGGAACGACTAGATATAAAAGAGGAGGTTTCCTATTGGCATTCTATATTTATGGTAAGTTTTCCGATGAACAAATAGTTGAGTATACCTATTGGGGGCGCGTCTTATTTGAAATCCGATTTTGAAGAGAACCAAAGTTGCAGTACCAATGTTCATGCTTCCAAACCTTTGAATATGACCCAAGACAAAGACAAATCAAATAGTCAACAATTATTACTAAGCGAGCACACAATGGCAGTTAATACATCTAAGGAAGAGAATGAAACAAAACAAAAATATGTACGAAAACCAGATTACTGTTATTTTTGTGAGACAGAAGTATTTTGTTTTGGTAGGCACATTATAAGAAATCACGCATCAGAATGTGAAGTTCAAAAAATACTTTCATTTCCACCAAAAGATAAAGAAAGAAAAAAATTAATCAAGTTAATTCGCAATCGTGGTAACTACTCTAATGGAATATTTAAACCAGTAAGATCATCGTCGAATGTTGAAAGAAACGTTTTACCATGTATTAATTGCCTCGGATTCTTCTCTTCTAAATTGTTATATAGACATCGAAAAGTGTGTGCCGGATTTAAAGGAAACGCGCAATCTGATGGTTAAAATATGTTGGTGGTACAGAAGAACCTCGATAAAAGATTGAAAAACGAGGTATTTCCTCCTACGTATGCGGCCAGATAAGATAAGTCGTCGGTGCGAGATATTTAAAAACAGATAGGGAAAAACATTTGATAATAGTTGCGTCTAGAAAAATGAGAGAATTAGCAAGAATTTTAATGGAAGTGGCTAGTGTAGCAGGCCCACCCTGTAGGGTTACAAAGTGAGTGAGTGAGTGCGGCGTCGGAGGGGGGACTGGACAAGGATAGTGCCGTGCGCAGCTGGGAAGTGTGGAGGAGTGACCGTCTAGCTGTGTGAGCGTGTAGACGGCTGGCCATTTTCACAGCAATTTATGCTGTACTCTTGTTTTCTATCTATGTAGTTAGTCATCTGTTGTTTAATATAATAAAAATATTTGTCAGTAAAGTGCCGATTGTATCCCGCATTGCCACCAAACCAAGTACCCACGTCCCTGAAGATTGTAAAACGGCTTCCAAGTAAGCCGTTGAAAAGGTAACACTAGTAACCCGGGAGTTTCGGGTCAATAGACTGTAAGCTAATCAACCGAAACTCTCTGGTTAATAGTTTAATTGCTAATCCTCCGGGATTGTGTTGAATATGCGAATAATTACAGCTTAAAGCTTAATCCAAAGCTACATAGATTTGCCCACAAATATTTAAACATCTGTATAAAAACTGTTTACACATGTTTGTTTAAATATATTTAAACAAATCCACCTATGTTTTCTGTTTTCCGTCGAGGATTGAAAACGCGTGTTTTTATTTTCGCAAACAAACAATTTGCCCATTTTCGGGGCAAATTGGCTAATGTTTATTAGTATTATTTTAAAGTATTACCTATTCATTTTGTTAATAATGGATGTAAATAAAACGTGATTTTGTAATTTCCTTTTAGAATAAAAGTTTTGCATTTTGCAGAAATTCGCGTATCCACCGTTTTTATTCCTTTTTATTTAAAGTTAAAAATAATACATAGCCAGCACAAATTCCCGCCACTGCTTCACTACTTAGTTTTTGATCTGGACGCAATTGCAACTTGGTTACGGTTTTTTTAAACAAAACTTATTCCTCCACAATAAAATGTATGTGCTTTGTTTACAGGCAAATGTTTACAAACATTTATTTTTGGGAAAACACGTGTTTTTATACTATGGGCCGATTTTTCCATCTGCCAAATAACTATTTGTCAAATAAATCTATATCTGTCATCTTCTGGCACATATGATTTTTGTGAGGCAAATATAGAAATAATGGGCAAATAAAGTTATTAGGAGATGGAAAAACTGACCCTAGGCAAGAATGAAAAGTTGATATTGGAGCTGCATAATACTGCATTATTTTAAACAAAATTGAGAAATATTTGTTTAAATGAAATGCAAAATATACATAATGGCGTTTAATCGCAGGTTGTCTGTGATCTTAATCAATAATAAAAGAAAATCAATCAATACCAGTTACATGCTTTGCATTTTAGGTTTTGTATAAGATTAATTTTATTATGAAATAATAGACTACATAATTAGGTTTTCACATAATAAAACCTATTAAAAGAAAACCCAAATTTAAATAAATGAAAAAAATATATTTCTTTCTTACATTACAAGTAGGTACGTACACAAAAATAACTTAAACAATATTGCACTAATAATGTTATTATCATTTTTTCCTTTTTTATATAGAAACAATCCTAATCCTTATTTCTGCTTAGCTTTCATTCTTGTCCGCTTTAAACCTATTACTGTAGTATCAACTCCTTTTGGACGTCCGATTCCTTTCATCTTAAGAGGATTTATTTTTATATCTTTCAATTCCACAAATATTTTTTTGTCATCTTTTGGTTCTACAGCACAGTAATCATGTTCTGCTTGTATCTGGTTGTCATAATTTAATGTACATATAGTATTTGACATTGTTTCTTCGCTAACATTAGTAAATAATTCATCCATAGTTTGCTCTTGAATAACTTCATCTAGATTACTAGTACATGCCAATGTTTCTTTACAAACATTTATTTCATTTGTAGAGTTTTCAATAAATTTATTTAAGTCATTAATACATGGCTCTGTTTCTTCACAAACATTGATAAGTAATTCATTTGTAGTTGAATTCATAATATCTTCATTTATGACATTAATAGATGTATCTTCGATAACCAATATTTTTTTTCTATTTTGCACATATTCCCGGAATATTTTTAATTGTTCAAGTATATGGTTAAAATCCGTATTTCTATATTCTGAAGAAAAACTTCCAATTTCTTCACTTATTCTCATTATTTTTTTGTATTTTTCACTGCCAGATAATATTCGCTTGTGAGATGTAATCACCTGGTGAATTTCAGTTTCAGTTGCATTTTCATTAATTAAATACGGCTGTTCCATTGCATGTATCTGAGTTGTAATGTAATATTTTCTTGTAAATTTCACATTAATTAATGATTCATCATATAGCTCTTCATTATTAAGCATACGTTTGTAAAAAATATGCTTACATGGCAACTTCATATTAGCCTGAAAGTAACAGCTACAGTTATTCGAAGTGACGACAAGATCAGCGTTAATATCTTCTAAATTTTTAGCCTCCTCTAAATTTTCCAAAACAAAAGTAGCTGCATATGGAGTCAATAAATCGCCACCCAGGGATTATGTTGTTCTATATCCACTTTTGCCCATAAATGAGTTATATACATAATTTTTTTCAGAATTTTGGTCTTGTTCTATATCCATCTACTACATTAAGCTGTATTGTTCCATAAACAAGATTTCAGTGTCTGATTTGCACTACATCCACAAAGAAAATTAAAATCAGTTGTAATTTTATTCCATATCCTCTATCATACCCAATAAAGTTGTAAATTGGCCTATATCCCTTAAAATATACATATCATGTGCAGCAAGTTTATTTTGTTCTATATCCTAATGTCGTCTCAATTTGTTCTATTCCAACTTAGTGACTAGAAGTGCCATTGTTCTATATCCAGATAACCCTACTTATTGATGTGTGTTACAGTTGAACAGTCGCATAATTTTCAATGTTTTTTGTACGTGTTTATGTGTTTTATTTGAAAACTATTATATAATGGATATTGTAAATGAATCTCCACCTCCTTCTAAAACGTCAGAGTGCCCAACTGATGCATGGAAGTAAGTTAAAAGCATATTTTATAATAATTTAAGCCGGTAGATTGACTCTATAGCCTAACTTCACTTTGCTTAAACGCAATAATCGCATGCATGTAGAGAAGTTGGGTATTTTAGTTCTAATGATTTGGGTTTTGAATTGTTATAGTTTCTTGGGAGATTTGTGCAATGACAACATTGATAACTATGCAACTAGTGTTGATAATGGTGTTAGGTATAGTGATGGTGTTGGTCTTGTTAAGGTTCACGATGAAAAAGAAAATCATCAAAATGTAGAAAACACAGAGTTTCAAAAAATGGACGTCATCATTTTAGAAAATCTACCAGTACACGAATTACGGATATTAGCTACAGGTGATATACTCCCTGAAAATTCCACACAGATGGAAGGCCCAGTCTTTTTAGAATCAAGAAATTCTCCAAACAATTCAGAAAAGTAAGGATTAACATATGTCCCATATTTAAATAAATTCCTGTTTTATTGTTGTTTTTTTTTTCAGTCAAATTGAAATAGTAATTGAGCATCCCCTAGCTGCAATGGATAACAATGTCGTAACAAATAAAAAGACAAGAAAGAGGATTCGAACTCCATCCAAATGGAAAAGAAACGTTAGGAAGGAGAAACGGCAACATGGGGATGAATACATAAATACTACCAAAAAGTTGTCATTCAAACTTTTAGCTGTGAATAGAAAATACTCCCTGCAGAAAGAGAGGAAATAAATAAACAATTTTGGACTCTGGATGATAACAGCAAAGCCCATTTTTACTCAAAACACGTTCAACGAGTTATTGCAAAAAGAAAACGAACTGAAAATGAAAATAGCAAAAAGACATATTCTTATGAATATTCATTTTTTTTTAAATAACGTAAAGATACGAGTTTGTCAAGAGTTTTTTTGCAGTACGTTGAATATTAGTAAAAATAGGATCTACTATTATTTTAAGAAAATGCGTAATATTGTGACAGATATACCAAGGAAATCGTTATTGGGCCAACATATAAAGAAAACTATACCAGAGGAAATAAAAAACGAAGTCAGGCAACATATTGAGTCATTTCATTGCATGGAATCACATTACTGCAGAGCCAATACATCAAAAAAATATTTGGATAGAGGCTTGAATCTCACTCGAATGTATAATTTATATTTGGAAACTACAGAAAATCCTGTTAAATTTCAAATGTATTCAGATATTTTTAATTATGAATATAATTTTGCATTTTTTAAACCAAAGAAAGACCTTTGCGATCGTTGTGAAGCTTACAAAATCATAAGAAAGCCAAGTGAAGAAGAAAAATCGATACAAAAAGAGCATGAACGGAAAAAACTTGTAGGGTATCAAGAAAGTGAACGAGACAGAACAAGGTATAAAAAAGGAAATGCAACAAACGCTTGTATACTAACTTTTGATTTACAAAACGTATTCTCCTTACCAAAGGCTAATGTTGGACATTATTATTATCGTTCTAAATTGAACTGTTACAACCTGACAGCACATTGCAATATTAATAACAATGTGTATAATGCTATTTGGCATGAATTTATCAGTGGCCGTGGCGGAACTCACATTGCTAGTGCATTAGTCAAAATATTGAAGAAAGTGGTTGAAGACAATCCTCATTTGGAAACTATTATTTTATGGTCGGACAGTTGTGTACCACAAAATAGAAACTGCATAATGTCTTGCGCCCTACAACATTTTTTAATGTCACCCTTCAGTAAGAATGTAAAAACCATTGAACACAAATATTCTGAGCCTGGCCATGGCAGTATCCAAGCAATCGATAGTGCACATAGCTGTATAGAAAAGTATGTAAAAGATTTAGAAATTTGGACTCCTATGAACTTAATTAGAATTTTGACTCACATGCCTCCCTATTGGAAGTTTAAATTTACGGTACTACAAATGCAAGAGAATGATTATTTGGATTACCAAGCGGTAGCACGAACTATGTCATATCGTAGTATTCCGTATTCTAAAGTTAAGCATATAATCTATAAAAAGGACCAAATATTTAATATTTCATATAGAGAACTATTTGAATCCGAAATGACAGAATTGACACTTCAACAATATAAAAAGACCTGTGTAATATGGCCTTCTGTACCACAACTAAAACAGACTGTTGGAATTTCTGACGAGAAAAAAGAAGCCTTCAAGGCTATGCTACCTCAGATTCCATTAGTTGAACGGCTTTTGTATGAACTTATAATAAGCAAGGACTCCAGAAAAAAAAGGAAGTTCAGTCCCAAGTAATACATCCTCTGTACGAGATAAAGCTTTGGAAGAGGAAGGTGCAGGCAATACAAGTACCACGAAAAAACAAATTAAAAAGAAAACAAACATATCTGCAGGATACAATATAATAGAAAACAGTGAAGTAATGAGTCATAGAATCAAAACAAGAAGTCAGGCAATGGCCAAGGAGGAGGAAGGACTGTCAGAACAAGTACAAAAGCATATAAAGAAGAAAAATAAATAACACCGAATTTAATATTGTTTAAAAGTTTAGTCATAGATACCAATTTCACTTCATTTGAGTTCTTTAATAAATTAATGAGTGTGGTGTTCTTATAAAAGTAAGCACCTACTTATGCTATAATGCAAAAAATATATTTTTTAAAGATATGATTGTATTTGTATAACCGTATTGACCTATATCCCTAAGCAACGTACTGCACGACTAAAAAAAAGACATTAGTCTATATCCATGTCCTGTAGCCTATATCCACTTTTAATAAAAAACTGTATATTTTGTGTGCCATATCCAGTCCTACAAAAATTATTTATTTTTTTCAAAAAAAAAGTGCAACACTATGAGGTTTATCAACATTATAATAACAATTACCTAAAATATCACATTCAATAGCAATAGACTTATTTAGATTTTATTAGGCAATCATGTTGATCATATAGCAAAAATGCATTAACCTCGTTTTCTATCAAACTCATGAGAACGGATATAGAACAACATAATCCCTGGGTGACGATGTAGCGTCGCATAATAATATCTCTGGATATAGCTCAAAAGATTTTTTCATATCTTTACTTTGATAAAATATACCTTCTAACACATTATATCCCTGAATTAAAACTTCTACTGTTGAACCTTCCACATTTTTTAGGAACAGTACAGCGTCTTCGAGTTCGGTTCCGTTTGATGATCTATTCATTTTCGTATTAATATTACTGATATCCTTTAATGTCACTACTTTTCCAGTTCTTGTTTTGATTAAGTTTTTAACCAGCTTCTTGTTGCACCTTAACTCCAGTAATTGCTTTACTTCAATTTTGGTACTTTCTGGAAGTGTCCGTTGTTTTTGTAATGCTTTATACAATTCTTCCAAGATAGTATGAGAATGTTCTAAATTTGTTTTTTGAATTTCCAAACTTTGTCCATCTTCTGATAGGCAAAAATAAATTTGAAAAGGGCATTTTTGTCTTAGTGTACTAAAACAGTAACAATTATATGTCAAGAGTTTAATTCAAAGTTTTCATATAACCTACCTCGATTTTCTGTTGTTATTTCCTTTAAATTTATATTTTCCACCTTGTACACATCGGTATTCCAAGAAATAATATTGTAGAGTTTTTTTAGCATTACGAATTCTATTTGGACACTTTTTTAGTAAAGATGGACAGCTAAGTCTTTTGCTATCATAGCAATGCAATTGACAGTAAGCTGAAGTTTCAAAAAATTCTATAAACGCTTTTACTTCTTCATATGATGTAAACTTTTCACCTATTTTCAGATTTATCGTGTTTTCTTCCATCGTTATTTACATAACTAACTAGGTATCAATATAAAGTATTTTATAGCTGATAGATGAATACACTACAAATACAAACACATCTATGCTGTGCAAACACTATAACAGCGGCAGTACAAACCTTCTTGAGGTTAATAAACACACTCCCAGAAGATTAGCAACTATATTATTTAACCCGAGAGTTTCGGTTGATTAGCTTACAGTCTATTAACCACAAAACTCCCGGGTTACTAGCCACTTCCAATTTTAATAGAAATAAAAAAAAGAACCATTAATAAATAATTTATTAGAAGCCTTACAACCAAAATATTTCGATTTGTTTGCTATTGCAACGAAAACAGTTGCCAAATATGATGACATTAATGAAACCTTTGCTTCGCCTACTTATGCCATGAATATAGCTACTTCACTAAAACAGTGTTGTGATATAGCATTAACTATTGTGTTAAAAAATCAAATCCACAACATATCTTCTGCTGAATCCGAAGCCAGGTTAAAAAATATGATAATTTTATTAGACACTAATTAGAGATTCGAAATATCAGGTCAAGCTGCAAACAATTTAAATATGAAAAAATGGAATAAATTAACGATTGTGCCGTTAGCGAGTGATCTTCAAAAAATGAAGCAATTTGAAGCAATAAAATTGCAAGTGATGCAGTGATAAAACTAAAAAGAAACCCAAAAGATGTGTAATAAACCTGTCGGTTGGCCGTTAATTAAATGACTAGGTATTATTATTTCATCATATCTCGTTCAAGTTTAGACTCGCGAGCTCTTTAACCGCTTAGCTCTTTAACCCGAGATTACTCGTGTTAGGAATTTTTTAATTTTTTCTCCAACCCGAGTTAACTCGATTTTCTTTAACACCAACACTATTCTATTATTTACAACCCGATTTTATGCGTATTTCAATCAAATTAATATGGTGTCAACCCGAGTTATCTCGGAAAAAATTATGCGAGGATCCAGCGTTCAGTACAATCACGGGGGCGTGTACAATCAGTATATGCGTGCGCACTTTCCTTGGGGCGTTTCAAAACACTCTTTTCCCTCCAACTGTTTCTGCATCTACAAATTGGTACAAAATATTAGCATTAGTTGTTGAGAAATCTTGACCCTATGCAGTCGTTATCTAAATATATTTACGTACGAGGCAAGTCTATTTTGTGACGAAATTATATATATATTTTATAAATTGTAAAAATGGAGTATGATAACGCTGATGCTAGTGATATTTCAAATTTGGAAAGCGAGGATGAGTTTGAATTGACGGGGGGTTCGAATATGGAAGACAATTTAGAAACAAGCGGAAGCGAGTCAGAGGATGAGACGAGTGACTCAGAGGCATCGAGTGAAGAAGGGAATGATGAAGATTTTCAAAATATTAGGACATAGTGTGAAATAAAAGACGGTTCACCTGCCCCACCCGCATTTCCATTTCCTGAAAATGTTGGCCGAACCTTTACAACTGTTGGAGATGAAGACGTACTTTTTTTCTTCGAAAAATTTGTCGATGATAAATTGATAAATCTGATAACAGAAGAGACAAATAGATTCGCAAAGCAGACTTTTGCTAAAAATGCTACAAATAATATGACTGATAAATGGACCGCTGTCACTGCTGATGAGATAAGAGTGTTTTTAGCCATTATTATAATGCAGAGTGTAGTGAAAAAACCAGAAATGAAAATGTATTGGTCCAAAAATCCACTAGTAACTACACCGTTTTTTCCAAAAGCCATGTCATGTAAACGGTTTGAAGACATCAAACGATTCCTACATTTTTCAAACAATGAAACTTACAATTGCAATACGCACCCAAATCCAAAACTGAACAAAATTTTCCCAATTTATGAATTATTGGTCACGAAATTTCGTGAATTAGTTGTTCCAGAAAAATATATAACAATTGAAGCGTTGAAATATCAAAGGAGCTATGTGCCAAAAATAAAAAACGGAGTAATTTAAAAAGAAAGTGTATATTGTAATTATTTAATGATTACAAAGTAAACAAATTAAAACTAAACATATGTACGACCGCTATATTGGTTTTTAAGGTTAACTAAAAATAATAACAACATACAAAACTAACAACATCAAAAATCCAGAAAAAAATGAGAAAGGGGCCAAGTGCCTTACTCTATATTGAGGAGTTTTTTATAGAAAAGTTGATGTTCTGCATTTTCCAAGTATGGTATCATTGATAATAAGTGTTTTTTTTTTATTCTCTGTTATTTTGTTTTCATTTGGCAAGGCAAGTAATTCAATGTTATTTAAATCAGAAGGCCTTTTACCTTTTTTTAAAATATTTGTTTTTTTCCACGGTGCCACCTCACTAAAACTTTCTTTGGAAAATAGGACGCCAGGGTTATTTTTGTCTAGCTTCAGATGGACAACTTTACTGATGTTTACATTTTTCAGGTTAATAATGGTGTCTGCTGAAGATTGAGTATTGAAAAATCGTTCACACATGTCAACTACCTCAAACCGACCTGTGTGAGAACTAGAAAGAATAATATCTTTTAAGTCTTCAGGCACCATTGCTTTTACTTTCCTTTTGCGTTTTTCTATTAACGCAAAATCGCGGTCGCACTGTAAAAAACTGTGGCCGCTAACTAAAAATTTGTGGTCTATTGTTTCGAAAATTCCACAGGCTATTAGAAAACAATAAACAAAAGCCATCATACGGTTTTTGTTCTGAGCGGCACAGTTATCACTCCAAACTATAAGATTGTTTTTGTTTGTAATACCCATATTTAAGACCCTCAGCAGACACGAAGAAATCTCATTACCACCCCGCCCGGCGAATCCCTCATGCCAGAAGCACATATATGATTTTTTATTATCGGCTAAATGAATACATAAGTTGTAACATGATAACTGGCTTAAATAAAACATGTCCGAATGCGTTAGTGTCAAACAAAACTTGCTCCAAATCTATGGAAATGACACTTGTTGGACTGTTCGGTTCCTGGCACTGTAAAACATCTGTTTTCATAGAAGACGTAGCAGTCTGAACTTTCCTATGATGTAGCTCCAGCTTCTGTTCTGCTAAAATGCTGCCTTCGTTTTTCGCCTGAATTTCGCAGTTCAACCGATCGCAAGTTTTGCACGTGTCAGTACGTGGTTGCCTAAATGAAAGATTTGGAAAATATTTAAGAAAAATGCGACGATAAAACCGATAAGTTACTAAACTTTCTGGATGCTGTTCTTTAAATGCTTTGTGTAAGCGAAATACATTTAGATCCGGACTTAGAAATTTCTTGGTAGATTTTGCTCGCGAATAATGCGACTCATCTCGCGGAATAGAGTTTACATGTTTGCGTATGTTTAAAATGTCATTATCAGTAAACTTACTAGGACACGTACGCGTTCGTTTATCGGTAAAGGTTGTATCACCTTTTTTCTTTTTATTAATAATTGTATAAAGTCTTTTTCTAGTTACCGCAAAAATATTCATAAAGTTTTTCTTGCAAACTTCAATTACATTACCAGTACCGTCTGGCACCGTGTAGTGGATAGTAGCTTGTCTATGACTATGACCAGGGTCATCATAAGTTCCGTGTCTTCGTCTATTTACTTTTCCCACATGAATAAGTCCCATCAAATAAGTTCCTTGTGTGGATAAATCCGTTGTGTAAAACTTATTAAATAGTTCAAGCCTCCTTTCGAAAGATAAACTTTTGCATGCAAATTTGCATTTACACGATATCTAAAATATGTACGCAGGTGTTTTATTTAAATCCAGTATCTCTATACTAATAGGTTAACTTACCTCCAAGCTTGGTCTGTCTTTTGCCGGGATGTAATTGTTTTTACGAGATTGATAGGCTTTGCCCAAAACTTTTAACTTTCTTTGAGCCTCCGCTACCGATCCAGTACCACTCTTTTGCCTATGCTTTTCCATTTTGAAGATTTTATTTAATGAACCCTTGCAGCAAAACGTAAACAATAGACAGACGCGATGACGTGACACACAAATGCTATGACAGCTGTGATCTGATTTCATCATAGAGTGGCACTTAGCACCATAATACCTACCAAGGCACTTGACGATAGAGCCACCTATCGACGTAAAGCTAAAGCGCAAAATAATTTTTTGGCACATGGCTCCTTTCTTACATTATGCCCGCGGGCAGTAAGCTCCTTTCTATGGTAATATATCAAATCAGCAAAATTTGGCACTTGGCACCTTTGATATTTCAACGCTTCAATTGATGAAAGTCTTTTATTGTATAAGGGACGATTGGGTTGGATCCAATATATACCTCTAAAAAGAGCACGATTTGGGATCAAAACTTACATGTTGTGTGAATCTAAAAGTGGCTATGTGTGGAATTTCATTATTTATACTGGTCAGGGAACAATGATTGATCCCGATTTTGATCATCTGAACCTAGTGTCTGCTAAAGTGGTTATGTCTCTCACTAAATCACTTTTAGGGAAGGGATATTGTCTAACCATGGACAATTTTTACAATAGTCCGCAACTTGCTGACTTGCTACTGCTACACAAAACAGATGTGTATGGTACACTAAAATTACAAAGAAAGGAAGTTCCAGAAGGACTACGAAGAAAGATTCAGAAAGGCGAGGTGATAGGTTATCAACGAGGAAAAGTTACTGTTATGAAATGGAGAGATAAGAAAGATGTATGTTTATTATCCACGGTTCACAATATCGATACCCAAGAAGTGACAACAAAATCAGGACCGAAAATGAAACCAAAGGCTGTAATACACTATAATGATACAATGGGTGGAGTTGATCGTGTAGACCAGCATTTAGCTGATTATGCTTTGCCCAGAAAACGGGGCAAGAAATATTATAAGAAAATATTTTACCATCTTCTTGACCTAGCCCTATGGAACTCTTTTGTCCTTTATAAATTGGAAGGTGGTAAAAAATCAGCACTCACATATAGACTCGATGTAGTCAAGTTGATTATGGAAAAGTACCATAAAGCAGAGTTTTCCGCTAAACGAGGTCGACCATCTTCGGTTCTACCACCATCTCGCCTAACTGGACGTCATTTTCCGGAGTATATACCAGCTACTGAGAAGAAGACCAACCCCACAAGACAATGCGGAATTTGCAGCAGAGTAAGAGACGGTAGAGGAAAAAAAATTCGACGGGAAAACAGATACTGGTGTCGAGACTGCGATGTCGCTCTGTGTGTCACTCCGTGCTTCCGTGTTTACCACACAGTGGCACACATTTGATTTGGGGCATATAGGATCCAATTTCCGAGTTAACTCGGGTTAGGGATTTTTCATTTTTATGTGTTTTTTTTATATTTTTACTGAAAATCCAAATATGTTAATGTTCCTTTATTTGTATACAACAAATTCTTTGAAGTAATACTTGTTTCTTACTATTTATGTGTGCCCGTATTATCTCGGGTTAGAGAAATTGTATATTTTCAATAAATCATAAACCCATCTTAAACTCCTTTTTTTATTTTTTTTGTCACAGGGTGATTCAGCAATAAGTTTTATTCAGAAAACAGCTTTCAAAAAAATTGAATTTAATTTGGTTGACATGCAGAAAAAAAATTGAGCGTTAAGCGGTTAAAGGTAAAATGGCGAGTGTTATACCTAGGTTACCCACTTACCTTGTCCTACTCCCCGGGTTGAACCTGGTGGCTGCTATCCTTTAACCTGAGAGACGCACACACCTCTGCTTCACCAGAAGAAATAAAACACACTATTCGAGGAAGGTATTGGATTTATTCACACAAGATTACGCAATGAGCACGATGATTCTATACAACGCAATGAACTCAGCTAAGGTTTAGACCCTGGCCGCCGCGACACGAACGGAAAGGCTAAGTCCGGTTCGACGATAAAAATATAAGTTAAAACAATCAGAAACTAGTGAGGACATAGTCGATCACGGAACGGATGAAACAAAGAAACGACGAGTTCAAGTGTCAGCCAAAATCTGCCGGTCCTCTCCCGTGAACGGGCCTCTAGCGATTTTTGGGAACCTTTCGGGAGATATTTTGGTAAAAATGAGCCCTAAGGTCAAGAGGGCCGTCCACTTCCTCTAACTTCAGTAAAGACCGGAGATTGGCGGTCATTCCTGGCCTATAAGCTCGACTCGGGTTCCGTTAGACTGTGGCTATACAATTCTAAAGGCGCTTAGAGAAACTAATTGAACATATTTCTTAATTACTGATTTTCCGTGTCTACCAGGATCATTCATACTTTATTGGCTTTAATTGACTTCCTTTTTACCTTCCCCCTTCGCCGGGCTCCGCGCTTACGCAGAGGTTGGGTTCCTCGATCTGTACCTTTTGATTTACTGAATTTAAAGGAGAAAACCCAACGATCCTTGATCGACTTTAGCGGCGAATCTATAACACTTACAACATTGAATTTCCTAATTAAAAGGTTCTCTACGCCTCAATTTGTCTATTTCTCGGTCGTCGCGTTCGTGGAGCCGTGCCCCGTTGGCGGAGGCCGTCCCTGGCTACTTTAACCACGGGGGATATGGCTCTCGAACGGGTAGTTCGCCCATTTCCCCATCTGGTTTATTTAATAGTCGTCTGTGACAAAAGGGCTTTTTAGAAACGACTTTCTTTTCCGACCCAAAACTACTAAATTATACTTGAGAAGTTGTTAGTTATTCTTTAGCGTTCGACCGTGTCCAATGGTTATTAGAAAAATTATCCCTTAAACTTAAATGGCCCAATATATTGTCCGACGTGTCAAACGAAATCTGACTGCACAAAAGATTTCGTTTACTTAAGACGTCTCTATGTCGCCTGCACTTCCGTTCCCATTCGTGGCCCGTGTTTTATTATATGGGTTCGCGAACTCGTTTTATTACAGATGTTAAAGCATTTAATGCATTGCTAGAGACTATATATTGCAGAGTGATTTTACTAAATCGCAAAAGACCAGGAGAACTTCAAAGATTATCAGTTCATACGTATATGTCTGTCCCAACAGAAAACAAGTCATCAGTATCTCCAACTGAGCAAATTTTATTAAAAAGTTTGAAAGGGGTTAGAGGTAAACGTGGGAGGGGTGTGGCAGTTTTATTTACTACCGATGTGCAAGATCATATAAATCTGTTGATAGAACTTAGATCAAATTTTGTTGATGCCAACAATCCATATTTGTTTGGAAAACCATTCAAAACAACAACTATAAGTGGATATAAGGTGTTAAATAAATATGCCAAAAATAATGGTGCCGCAAACCCTTCAGCTCTTACGGCAACTCGCCTTAGAAAGCATCTTGCAACACTAAGTCAACTTCTCGTTATGAATGACAATGAAATAGATCAACTGGCCACATTCATGGGCCATACAATAGGTGTACATCGAAATTCTTATAGATTGCCAGATGACATCTATCAAACGGCAAAAATATCAAAATTACTTTTGTTGATGGAAAAAGGTGGCGCCGCACAATTTAAAGGTAAAACCTTGGACGACGTTGAAATAAATATGGACGAAGAAATTCATTCTGAAGCTTCTTCCGATGAAAATGACGAAGAAGATACTAACTCAGAGGACGCAATTGGCAAAGCAGTAGCTTTCCAACATAGAACCTATTGTCGCCGAAGAACCTTTGGAGCCAAAAAGAAAAAAGAAAAGAATATTAGTACCGTGGACTGAAGAGCAAAAAACAATAGCGAAAGACTTTTTTGCTGATCACATTCGAAACAAGATTCCACCAAAAAGACTAGAATGTGAAGAACTGATTAATACAAATGAACATATTTTTGAAAATAAATCTTGGCTAAAAATTAAAGTATTTATTCAGAATGAGTACGTAAAGAAGAAAAAGTAGATTTACATTTTATTTTTATGTTTTTAAATCTAGTGTATCGCGGAGAGCTTCAATTAGCTAAAAATGGAATATACTGAAATTTTGAAAATTCATAAGGATTTGTCATAAACTTCAGTCGATTCAAAGTATTGATGTTGAAGTTTTGCTTGTACCGGGAGTAAACATCTACTAACCTATTTCAAATAGAAGATACAAATTTCCATTTATTTGTTATTGTACATCAATGTTTAAGACTTTATAAATTTTATTTTTAAACTTAATTGTTTTCAAAACGACTTTTCGAAAAAAAAAATGGAAAAATATTCTTACACGTATAAGTTCTATATCGTTTAATACTGTCATCTAGAATGGTCAAATTTTCAGCTAAGTAATATAAAAATATATCCAAATACATGAAATATCAAAAAGTTATACAAAGCGTCATAAAATAACCTACCAAATCTCACAAATTCGAAACCTAATAATTTGTATTAAGTGCGTTAGTGGGTTTTAAACTTGTAAAAGTTGGTCAGTTATTTTTCATCGCAATATATAACTTGCCTTAACTTTCCTATATTCCAGATTTTTTGATACGTTTTAATATTTTTAACCTAAAATTTGAACCTTCTAAATTATTAACTAAATGAGATAAAGTCTACTAAGTGTAAGTAAGGGCTTTCTAAAATTTAAACAAACCTGAATATCTTGAAAACAATTGAATTTGAGAATAAAGTATGCTGGAATTACATCTTATAAAATCTAAGGTACACTTTAAAATTTAAATAAAAAATAGTATGTTTGGTTTGAAATATGCGAGTTGATGCTTACTTTTGGTACAATTGGAAGTCTCATACCTACATTGCAATTGGATCCATAGAAAAATGTAACAAATTCCTTATACACAAATTTTCAAAATACCAGTCAATTTTCTTTTACAAAGACGATTAATTGAAGATTCCCCTTACATACAATATCATGAATGATGTTTTATTTGTTTATTTTTGTATAACTCTTACATGTTATTTGTGTTACAGTTTTAATAAATAAATACCTGAGCTTAGCAAATCTGTCCCTGCCGAAAAACTGCTATTAAATTAAGTATTTTAACGTGGCGACAACTTAAGTTTACCAGTGTCTAAATAAATTACAATCTATGAAATAATGTTGTCAAAATAATAGCAAAATTTTTTTTAATGATAGAAATTAGATTATCAAATAATTAGCAGAAAATTCTCACGTAGGTTAATTTAATTCTACGTCTAGGAAATTGTAGCTTAATAGTAGATTATATTTTTACTTATATATATACAAAGAACTTTACAAAAGTCAGAAACTACTTGCAGAAACTATTGGTCCTTTTCTTATAAGAAAAATTGACAACACTGTTGACTGCAATAAAATTCGTCAATTAAAAATTAATATACAAGCCGGCCGCAATAAAGTTGGCAATGGCTGTCACAAAGTCAGTAAAATGAACGTATCTCACAAAGTACGTCGAACGAAAAGGACATCAATTTTTATTTTTAAAGATAGAAATATGAAAATTATATAAAGGGGTTGGACAAAATGAACCGAATCATTATTCACGTCAAAATTTACTCTAAACGCAGCGGTTCTCGATGTGCAATAAGGTATACTAAATGTAATGTTGCAATAATGATAGCGGGATGTATATATATTGCAATATTTTATTGGGTGTGTGTTATATATTAATTTTGTTGAGCGCCTTGATACTTTTTATGTATTATATTTATGAGTGTATGTTGTATGTAAGCTGTAATTTGTTCAATACAAACCTTTTACTTAATTTTCTTTTATCTCTTTATCTTACCTTATTAATATAATTTTTTTTATCTCTTGCTAGACACAGTTTCACAAAATCAAAAACAGCAAAAAGAAACTTAACTCAGGAGTCGATTCAAATAGTTTGCAGGGCTTTTATTTTATAACAGATACTAACACAATTGAAAGATTAATGGTTTTTTGGTTTTTAAATTAATTTGATCGATAAAGAATATTTTCTTATTTCTCCTACTCCTATGTTGATAATTTTAATAAACCACTATAAATTAGAATTTGGTTATTGAATTTTATTAAAAATTTTAGGAATTATGCTAATAGATATTCTCTAATTTGTAATGGTAGTTGCATACCTACAGAGAGTATTTATTTAATATGATAATACAGATTCCTACTATATTACTAAAATAATGGCGATATTCTTGACAGATATTAATAGTTCCAGTGAAATTTTGTGAATATTGTTGCTATTATTGCTTGAATGCGACTTATTTTGTACAGATAAGTCCTGTGGGTTATTCTTTATACTTTGCAAAGATTGAAAGAATTGAAATCTGTTTTATTTTACTATAGCTATAGAAATTTTTATAGTGCACTTTATTTTAAAGGTACCCAAGGTTGGAAACTTTATAATTTTCCTTTCTGGAAACTGAAAACTGTCCTGTAGTGTTCTTTGGAACTGCAAATTTCCCTGGAGATGGTTGATATTTTCCTGCAGTGGCAAAATAACTTTCCTGGAGGATGGAGACTAGTAAATTTCGCTGGTGAATAGATATTTTCTTAATTTATACTTGTTTGTTATAATATAATTTGTAAATTTTCGGGAGCTCTCTTGCGATGCTGCACCTTGTTCAAAATCCAAGCCGTAACTATTAACAACTTCTTTATTTTTTATCCTTTCTGTAGATTGCCATGTTAAAGGTCCTTTCACATGTATTTTCACAGTCTTTGGATGTCTCTTTAATGCACTTAACCACAACACTACTTATAACTAATACATTTTTCAAATGTCCTTTTGTTTTTGTTATACAATTTAAATTATTTTATTAATGAAAATACTCTTTATTTGGTGTTTTAGGTCATTTACAAGGGATTCTTGCAAAGTCACCTTTAGTCTTGACAGACCGGAAATTAATATTATAATTTGACATTTAAATTTATTTTTCATGATATGGTTTACCTTGAATCGATATATCTTTAATAATGTTACTCGTCTGCCTACAATATGTATATCAGATTAATCTATAAACTTTCGCCTTTCATTCATTATAAGTTGCTCTGGGTTTAAATTCCTTTTTCTTTATGTACTGAGTGATAACAATTGTCAACGTCATGCAAATTTATGAAATTTAATTTTCACTTGATAATAAAATTATTAAATTATTATTTTTATGTTATGTAATATTATTTATTGTTACTAAATCTATATCCGTGATATTCATATTAACAATTCTTTATATATTTTATAAATTTACACTAATAATTATTCATTTTATTCAACTTTAAATTCGGTCAGGTATTACTTTCATGTCATTTTCTATGTGCATATTTCAAATTGTTACAATATATATATATATATATATATATATATATATATATATATATATATATGTTAGTTCGTAGGCCTTCCGCGGGTGTTATATTGTGGTTGTAAAATTTATCTGGGTTTCTTTCCGCGATGAATCTGCATGGTCTTCAAAACAAAACAAACAAACAAATGGTTCTTTTGAAGACCATGCAGATTCATCGCGGAAAGGAACCCGGAGAAATTTTACAACCATATACAGGGTCGGAAAACGCTGATGGTCTATCTGAGTTTACACGAGAGCGGCAAAGTAAAGTATAGAAATCCGTGCGATAGACAAGGATGACTATATTGACGACGTTTTATAAATTAGAATAACATCTGAGCAGTCACTCCCACTTCTAACCGAGCGCATCCGATTGGACGGAAGGTTTGGCAGGCTTCTGTCAGCTTCAGGCAGCTGGCATCTTCAGTGCCGATGTTTCTATGTGCGGAGTAGGACACATTTGCTTAAAACAAAGCAAATTCTTACGTACTTTTAACTATTTAGAATTATTTCATAAACCTACCACCTAACGGTGTATGAAAATAATTGCAATTATTTTCCGCTTTTGTATTTATTTACTAGCCGCTCTGGCAGAAAGTAATACTAAAACTCTAAAACATAAATAAACTTAAAGCTTATTGCAGTAAAAACGAAAGAAAAAAATTAATGTTGATGTTTAACTACTAAGTTGTTCAAAAATGCCCCCCCTTTGTGCCTCGCAATACCCTAATCTGTCATAGAATTCGGTTATTACGTGTTCTAGCATTTCAGGGGAAATATTATGTAGGACGTCTTCAATTCGGACCTGTAAATTGACTAAATTACGTGGCCTATCATGTGAATGTCTGTAAATGGCTTGTTTTAAATGCCCCCAAAGAAAGAAGTCGTTGGGCGATAAATCTGGCGATCTGGGGGGCCATGGAATAGTGCCTCTTATACTAATAAGATGCTGAGAGAATGTGGTTTCTAAATATGCTGTTACTCGACGTGCATTATGTGCGGGACAACCGTCTTGTTGAAACCACACATCCTCAAAGTTGATATTTCATGCTCGAACTGGTAAAGAAGTACAACTGTGAAACGGAAAGTGATGGAAACTCGCGGAAGGAAGATTGTATTTTTAAAATTAGTTTTCCAAATAAAAATTCTATTGCTATATCTTACAAGATGAAACTTAATCCGTATAAATGAAATCGATATAGCGAAGACACTAATTAAAATAAATATTAAAAAATAAGAATCTGGATCGAAGAATATATTAAATTTTGACGAAATATGGGCGTATGAAGGTCATACGGAAAGAGGTACGATATGATATAATAAGTGTTAATGTGTGACCGTTATAGTGACAGTGCTAGTAACCAATAGTTAATAGTGTGTATGTATTCTAAAGCCTTTTGTCCTTTTCAATGCGGAATTCGCAAATATTTGCGCGATTTATTTAACGGTGGAAAAATCTCTATTTGTAACAAATGTTGTCAACTACCTATAATATTTTCTACCATTTTCATCATGAAACTGCCACGGTATATTTTCAGAAGTTCAAAAAAAACTTATTAACACCACATGATAATGAAAGAGGCATTAATATTTGTAGTGTTTGACAGTATCGCAAATTGCAATTGTGAAAAGTTGAGATTTTCCCGCCATAAATAATTAAAACAGAAGTTGCAAAATTCGTGCAAAAATCCGTGAATTTCGCGTCCATGAGGACAAGGCTTAAGTGTATTATCTGCGGAGTGCGCATCAGGTAGGTGTAAGTGGGTGGTAGTGGGCAATCGCCGTCCATAAGAACAGGGACACATTTAAAGCAAATTGTTAATGTGCTAGGTTCAGCCGACGTTAACTTATTTTTGATAATTTTGTGTGCTTTAACTCTTCTCAAGTGGCACGCTTAGGTAATCATACCACCCTTACCCTTCCGTACTCATCTATGTGTTGTGAGTTAGTCACTTTCTATTATTTTCGACCTTGGGTAATTGACAAGATAAAAACTTTAAATTTTGAAATAATTCTTATAATTTTTATTATCTAACGCCTCGAAATTGGTAAAAACTGTTATATCACTGTTTCTACTCTAAAAATAATGGATGTTATGTAATGGAACTATTTTTGTCATTTTTATATATTTCTTATATCTGATCGCATTCAAATTTAGTACACCTATGAAATCTTGCTCCCCGCACGCTTCGCCCGTCGCGCTGGTAAAATATCAGAATACCGGAGTTGGAGTTGCACAAGTAGCGACATCTCTTGCGAAAGCGAAAGGCAAAGATGGCGATTGGTCGCTGAGATATAAGTGGGAGTGGATTTTATTTGATGAATGACGAAATGGGCGGTGACTATTTAGATTTTAAAACGTCGTCAATATAGTCATCCTTGTCTATCGCACGGATTTCTATACTTTACTTTGTCGCTCTCATATATCATATTGATGTTATATACAGGGTGTCCGGAAAGTAATGGGACCCAGCTTAAGCATAGCTTCCTGTGGTCAAATAGAACCGATTTAGACAAACTTTCAACATGATTGGACGTTTTGTTTATTAATTATGCTCACAATAAGATAATTTTTTTCTTTGAAGCTCTGTAACTTCTAAACGAGGCACTTTTGAACTAAGCTAAGTTTGTCAAAATCGGGTAGGAAGCTATGTGCTGGGTCGCATTACTTTCCGGACACCCTGTATCTATAACATCAATATCTCTACTGATATTTATTACATATTTAAAATCGTTGGGAAGCAATCATGAACAATGAAATTTGATTATTAAAAGAAATAAATTTTAAATTCACAATGTATCAGCATAAATTAGCAATACAAATTGTGATTAAAGTTTGTATTATCAATTTCAGGTAAGTTCGCCTAAATCATAACATTTGAGTAGCCTAACTGCACACTTGTGATTTATTCATTCAGAATCTGCGTTTGCTAGGAGGTACAACTTACGCGAATGGCTGACTCACTCCATAATATCTATGTTCCAACTGAAATAGCAGAGCACCATATTTTTTTGCGCTGACTATCCAAGATCCGTAGTCCATCCATAATTCAGAAGCGTCACCCTCTCCTCCAAGCATAAGGAAAACGACATTATTAGCTGTTGCATTGAAATATTCGGTATTTACGAAGTATCGCTGTAAATAAAACAAATAATTTGTTATGAAAAAAATATGGAATGTTAAATAGCAATTTCAAATATTTGTGACCAATACTGTTATAATTTATCTGGTTGTTATGCCCTGTCACAAAATTAGTATGTACTTCCTTAGCCTTTTTGACTTGTTCTTATTGTTCTCAAGCTAGTCTCTGTTAAGATAGAACTCCAGGGGCCAATCATACATTGATTTCTATTTTTATTGTCAGTTCTAGGACCTTACGACGGAGTTCAGACAACGGTGTCTCTTGCATGCACTGCTATTAACAGTGAAACAATCAACAAAAATAAATAAAAAAATTCTAGCTAGTAATTATGTGGCTGCTCATGGTATAATAACTAAGAAACAATGGAAGTTTGATTAATTCAAATATGCCAGTTTTAAATATATCTCATACTTTAGTAAAACTTGTATGGAAACGCCAGAATAGTTAATTATTTGTATAATTAGTATGCAAATTTGTACTTTAGTGGTCAGGACTGGCATATATTTTATACAAAATATTTGTATCCACGACCACTATATTAAGAAGGTTGAATACGTCTATTTTCCGTGGATCAAAAGCCTTTTTACACACTAGTGGATTTTATAATATTTTATTTAGAATTGGCCTATGCAGTCTTTAGAAGAAAAGATAAAATTACTAAATGAGAGAAGTGAAAATTTCTTGGAAGAAAATCTTGAATCTTTATTAAACGACACATATTCTCTGCAGAGAAGCTTTCTTAATAACGTTAATGATCCACCATCCGTGAGAGAAATTAAAGAAAAATGGCCAATACTATTTAACAGACAAGTTATAATATGGCATTATAAAAAGCTAATGCAACACAAATTGCAAAATTTAGAAGATGCCTTAAAACAGAAATGCGAAAAAATAATAAAATTTAGTATACAGAAAAAATTCAGTCGTTCCTATAATGGTGCAAGTAATGGTGCAATTGGAAAAAGCATTTTCCGGCCCAGAAGGCATTTTTCAAAAAATGGCTAAACCAGACGATATAGACTTTTTCCTGAGACCTTCCTGAACACAATGTAGAAAACCGCATCTCGATATCTGCTGTGCCTAAAAATGTCCGCTATTCCGGTCGATTTTGATCTAAATGCCCTGGACTAATTACTCCAATAACATCTGGGAAATTGTGATTTCTAAAATGCGTCTCAATTTTTCTCTTCTCTATGTTAGTAGGCCATTTGATTACTTCATGTGATATATTACTAAGGAAATACGAGACTCTTTGCACTATTTTAGATAAAGTACTTATAGAACGTCTCGAAATAAAGCTGCCTCATTTGCAGCAAACCATAAACAAACAGTTACATATTTAAGAGGTGTAATCTTCTCTGAATCGCCTTCCTGCCATTTGTAATATTCAGAATTAGCATATCGATTGGCTAACTCTTCAGTTAATTGTCGAGTTAACCGAAAATGTTTTACATGTTGTTCATCACTAAACTGTTGTACGACTTCCTCAAAGTAAGCATTACTTCTGGGAATTTCGATAAGTTCCAACAATTCTTCCATATCGCCATCGCTGGACAATAAATGATCCGATATGGTGGATAGAAAGAAATTACACTATAGCACAAATTATCACAATAGTCTCAAACCCATAAAGTATAACCTCTGTTCACTATACTAGCGAAAATCTAACAGCACAAAAAATAAACACTAAACCAAATCTGGGTTAGAGTTTGTTAACTGTCACAAGTCACAGCACCACATGCAACACAGCATTGATATTGCGCATGATCAGCCGAACCCAACTTTTAGTCCTCACAAAAATCTCGGGACTGCTAGAATCGATTCCGAATCAGTAATGAACTAATTCGACGAGATGCGCCAACGCGGAACTGTTACTAAAAATTCAAAATTATATTACCGCAAACACTTATTTTAAGACTGCGCATGCGAATAGTCCCTGAACTGGTTCGGAACTAGATCCGCGAACAAAGCTATTGAATTCCAATTCCTTCTCATACATACTTTTGCTTTTCGCTGATAACACACGCAATGTTACTTCTTGTGCTTCTTACTGGATTTCAGCCGGAATGAAGAAATTTATTCTCGCTCATTTTTTGTGTCGGTTTTGCAAATTTTTTCACTCTTGTTGATAGATAAACAAACGCATGCCATAGAATGAAATTTGTCAAATATGATGTTTTTCAACACAACAGATTTTGTCACCTGCTCTCATACGGCTTTCACTCTCCTAATTGAACAGTTTTGGCTGTGGTCATGGATGAAACGTTGAATAACTCGGTTGCGCCTCGAGTGGCCATTTTTTCTCGTAGGTTAAAGGCTTGTTAATTCCCTTACATAATTAATAACTATTGTCTACTACTATTACAATTATAATTACATAAGCAAAATAATAGTACATTATACTATAAGGGAGAGAAATGCGTTATTTTGGCAGAGTTGCAATTTGAAGCCCGAGGGCGAAGCCTGAGGGCTACAATGCACCGAGGACAAAATAGCATCTCTCCCGAATGGTATCTACTATTTTTTCCACGGTCTCATTAACTTAAAAACACATATTTTGTCATTATGAAGTAAGTAGCACCAGAATTATTGTATCCGGATTTGAGCATTTATTTAGTAGTCGTTGAGTTATTGTCATAACTACAAAATAAACAAACAAAAATAATTGTCAAATTAAGGTGCTAGTTTGGTTTAGTTTAAAGTTTGTTTAGTGCACAATGAATAATTGTGAGTCGGAAGAGATTGTGGAAGCTGCAAATATTGCAATAAGCAATTTGCTGCCTAGGAAGTCAAGATCTTTATACCTACAATCGGTTCAAAAAGTGGTGCGCCGAGAAAAATGTTCAAGTATACAGCGAGAACGTTTTGTTGGCATACTTCAGTGAAAATGCAAAGAATTACAAGTCTTCCACATTATGGGCGCAATATTCTATGGTTAAGTCATGCTTGATAATTTACGACAACATAGATATAAGCAAATTCCCCAACCTGATCGCATTCTTGAAAAGAACCGGTGACGGATATCAAGCGAAAAAATCGAAAATATTGACAAAGGGTGAAATCGACCGTTTTCTATCAAGTGCAGAATTCTTAATGATTAAGGTAAGATTACTTTTATTGTTAGGTATTTCAATTATTAAGTATTTTGATTTTTTATAGGTTGGATTAATTCTGGGGATTGCCGGTGCTTGTCGAACTGATGAACTAGCCAATTTAACTGATATTGAGGATGTAGGCTCTTCCTTGATTGTAAAAATTCCAAACACTAAGACAAATTTTTATAGTTAGATATTTGATTCAACTTAAAGGAGACCACCTGAAGAAGCAATCCTAAAAATGCAGAAATAGGTCAGATCTCATCTATTGTGGTCGAATTTGTCGTGTTCCCACTGCCTAAAAGTGAAGTTAGATATTTATAGAGTGTTTCATTATAAGGTTAGTAAATTATATTATTTTCTTTAGATAATTATTGAATAGAGCTTTGTCTGTGGAATTGTTCATTAGCATACCTAGATGTTTGGTATCAGAGAACATACATATGACTTCATTGATAGGAATTGTAGGAGATTTGATTTATATTAGCTTAAAATACCTTTCTAAAACAGTAAAAAATGTTACAAAAGCTAATAATAAGGAATATATGGGTTTTTACACACTAGTGGATTTTATAATATTTTATTTAGAATTGGGCTATGCAGTCTTTAGAAGAAAAGATAAAATTACTAAATGAGAGAAGTGAAAATTTCTTGGAAGAAAATCTTGAATCTTTATTAAACGACACATATTCTCTGCAGAGAAGCTTTCTTAATAACGTTAATGATCCACCATCCGTGAGAGAAATTAAAGAAAAATGGCCAATACTATTTAACAGACAAGTTATAATATGGCATTATAAAAAGCTAATGCAACACAAATTGCAAAATTTAGAAGATGCCTTAAAACAGAAATGCGAAAAAATAATAAAATTTAGTATACAGAAAAAATTCAGTCGTTCCTATAATGGTGCAAGTAATGGTGCAATTGGAAAATGCATTTTCCGGCCCAGAAGGCATTTTTCAAAAAATGGCTAAACCAGACTTTTTCCTGAGACCTTCCTGAACACAATGTAGAAAACCGCATCTCGATATCTGCTGTGCCTAAAAATGTCCGCTATTCCGGTCGATTTTGATCTAAATGCCCTGGTCTAATTACTCCAATAACATCTGGGAAATTGTGATTTCTAAAATGCGTCTCAATTTTTCTCTTCGCTATGTTAGTAGGCCATTCGATTACTTCATGTGATATATTACTAAGGAAATACGAGACTCTTTGCACTATTTTAGATAAAGTACTTATAGAACGTCTCTAAATAAAGCTGCCTCATTTGCAGCAAACCATAAACAAACAGTTACATATTTAAGAGGTGTAACCTTCTCTGAATCGCCTTCCTGCCATTTGTAATATTCAGAATTATAACCTCTGTTTACTGTACTAGCGAAAAACTAACAGCACAAAAAATAAACACTAAACCAAATCTAGGTTAGAGTTTGTTAACTGTCACAAGTCACAGCACCACATGCAACACAGCATATTGATATTGCGCATGATCAGCCGAACCCAACTTTTAGTCCTCACAAAAATTTCGGGACTGCTAGAATCGATTCCGAATCAGTAATGAACTAATTCGATTCCGAATCAGTAATAAAAATTCAAAAATTCTGTTACCGCAAACGCTTATTTTAAGACTGCGCATGCGAATAGTCCCTGAACTGGTTCGGATCTAGATCCGCGAACAAAGCTATTGAATTCCGCCAATTCCTTCTCATACATAATTTTGCTTTTCGCTGATAACAAACGCAATGTTGCTTCTTGTGCTTCTTACTGGATTTCAGCCGAATGAAGAAATTCTCAGCATTCTCGCTCATTTTTTGTGTCGGTTTTGCAAATTTTTTCACTCTTGTTGATAAATAAACAAACGCATGTCATAGAATATTAGACTTTCTAATATTCAGCTGACAATAAACATTCTTAATTAAAAGAAATTTGTCAAATATGACGTTTTTCAACACCAGATTTTGTCACCTGCTCTCACACGGCTTTCACTCTCCTAATTGACCAGTTTTGGCTGTGATCATGGATAAAACGTTGAATAACTCGGCTGCGCCTCGAGTGGCCATATTTTCTCGTAGATTAAAGGCTTGTTAATTCCCTTACATAATTAATAACTATTGTCTACTACTATTACAATTATAATTACATAAGCAAAATAATAGTACATTATACTATAAGGGAGAGAAATGCGTTATTTTGGCAGAGGTGCAATGCACCGAGGACAAAATAGCATCTCTCCCGAATGGTATATACTATTTTTTCCACGGTCTCATTAACTTAAAAACACATATTTTGTCAAGTAGCACCAGAATTATTGTATTCGGATTTGAGCATTTATTTAGTAGCCGTTGAGTTATTGTCATAACTACAAAATAAACAAACAAAAAGAATTGTCAAATTAAGGTGCTAGTTTGGTTTAGTTTAAAGTTTGTTTAGTGCACAATGAATAATTATGAGTCGGAAGAGATTGCGGAGGCTGCAAATATTGCAATAAGCAATTTGCTGCCTACGAAGTCTAGATCTTTATACGATATAGCCTACAATCGGTTCAAAAAGTGGTGCGCCGAGAAAAATATTCAAGTATACAGCGAGAATGTTTTGTTGGCATACTTCAGTAAAAATGCAAAGAATTACAAGTCTTCCACATTATGTGCGCAATATTCTATGGTTAAGTCATGCTTGATAATTTACGACAACATAGATATAAGCAAATTCCCCAAGCTGATCGCATTTTTTAAAATAACCGGTGACGAATATCAAGCGAAAAAATCGAAAATATTGACAAAGAGTGAAATCGACCGTTTTCTATCAAGTGCAGATGACAAAGAATTCTTAATGATTAAGGTAAGATTGTTGTTAGGTATTTCAATTATTAAGTATTTTGATTTTTTATAGGTTGGATTAATTCTGGGGATTGCCGGAGCTTGTCGAACTGATGAACTAGTCAATTTGTAGATGATATTGAGGATGTAGGCTCTTCCTTGATTGTAAAAATTCCAAACACTAAGACAAAGATTCCACGAACCTTTCTGGTTACCGATGTGGGAAATATGCTTGAATTGTTTCGAAAATACCTGTCCCGTCGTCCTCCCCACGTCAAGCATAAGCGTCTTTTTTGTACTACAAAGCAGGAAAATGTAGTTCGCAGCCAGTTGGCAAGAATACCATGGGATAAATTCCGAATGTAGTAGCTTCGTATTTAAAATTACCTGATGTTGCATGTTATACCGGTCACTGCTTACGAAGATCTTCAGCGACATTACTGGCAGATGCGCTGGCGTGGTTATAACGACAATAAAGCGTCATGCTGGTTGTAAATCAACGACAGTCGCTGAGGCTTATGTCGAGAACTCCATTGAAAATAAGACCAAAATTGCTAATCAGGTTTTAGTAAGTATCACTACTAGCGCAATCACAAAAACTGTAAATGTAAGCGAAAGTAATATTCCTTCTAATATTAATTTTGAAAATTGTACAAATGTAACATTTAATTTAAATGCCAATAAATAATTTCAATGTTATCTTTTTTTTGCATGAAAAACGTTCTCCATAATGTAAACTCCCTTGGGAGCATTATACTCTCTTGGGAATAATCGACTACTTCTGTTTTAATTTTGATGTCATAGAAACTGATTTCTACTCCCGACCGTGGAAAAATTTCATTTCATTACAAAACGAAATGAAACGAAAGAACAGCAACTTTTGATTGTTGCGATGGAAACGCGGTGATGTTTGAAATATGATAGTAAATGGGGTTAATGTCGTTTGTATTTGCATTGACATATTTATTTTCACACTTGAAAAATAAATGGCTTAAATAAATAGTGTGCTTTATGCTTTATGAATGATGCAAATAAGAGAAAGGTTTTATTTTATTTAGAGCTACCTACGTCATTAGACAAATCAAATGCTACAAATCTAGTAGGTACGCCTTGTTTCTTATAGTTGCTGATCGATAGTGGGAAATAAGACTAACATTAAAATGAAAATGCAAATAATTTATCTCGTCAACGTTTCGTCACTTTTACTGTAATATCTTCAGGACAATGAAAACATTTAAACTTTCAGAACGTTTTCTAAGTTTATGAAGCATAACAGTCTTAGAAAATTATAGATAAAAATCGTACATATATAAACACGAATAGATCAAAATTAAAAATTCGCTGACAAGAGAAAAATATTGTATGTGTAATCTTGACCTTATTTTCCACTATCGACCAACAATTATAGTAGATACCGCTAATTGTATAATTTTAAATGGTGATAATAAATCTAAATGGCAATATTAAAATGAGGTGGTGTGCGAATATATCAATAGAAAACATGAAAAAATGTTTCTGGGATGTTGAAAGGAATGTTCAGAAACAGTTAAATCTTCTACACTGTTGTCAGTATAGGTATCTATTCATATTGGAAGAAAAAGTCAGTGACTAGTGACTCGCCCAGAAAAGTACCAAATCTTAATTAGAGATTTAACTTATTCGAAATCAATTTAGAAGCTGATAATGACAATTGCTTACTAATGAAGGTAAGTTTACAGTTTAAATAAATATATTATTACTTTAGTAATATTAAGATTGTAATCGATATAGACTGTATTTCCGGTGGAGATCGTCGTAATGATGTGATGAAATTATCTATGGATGACATGACTGATAACAAATCTGTTTTTGTTTTTTAAAGTACTCGAGTGATATCCCATGCACTTTTACAATGTCTAATTCAAGTTTTACTGAAATTACGGGGGCCTTCATCAAGACCATGTCACTAATCGACGTTTCTTTTTGAAGTAGTTGGAATTAATTCAGTAGGATCAATATCTAGTTTAATAAATGTAATGCTTAATAATTTTTACAACAGGTTTTGAAACATTCTCATACTTTGCTATGCACGGTGGGCTTGCACATGATTTAAATGCGAAGTTTTAGCACCATCGATTTTCTTTCAGCATTCGATTCCTGGAGTCATAAGAGGGCCAGAAAAAAATCCACCGTAATCCTTAGAGCCGTTTTCAAAAAACACCCTTTTTCAACGAAGAAACAAACAATCGAGGGGGGTTGACGATAGCTCAATGACCTCGCACATCAAACAAGGACGGAAATAGTTGACATGATTCTCGCTTGTTGACTACCGCAAAACTCACTCGAATGAAAAATCATTCTTTAAAATTTCTTCTATTTTAACCTGTTTCTGAGAATCGTCACTGAATATCTGCGGTCTTAGAAAAGGGTCAATTTTAAAAACATGTTTGTAAATGTTTGTGTGCTAGTGTAAAACTTTCAGGAAAACGTCATTTTTGCCAACTTGGGGAAGTTTGGCAACTAAAAGTGAGCGAAAGGTAAAAAAATCCCGATATCTCGAACAGTGAATTTTTCTTCGTTGAAAAAAGGTGTTTTTTTTTAAAACGGCTCTAAGGATTACGGTGGATTTTTTTCTGGCCTTCTTATGACTCCAGGAATCGAATGCTGAAGGAAAATCGGTGGTGCTAAAATTTCGCATTTAAGTTATGTTCAAGCCCACCGTGTATGTACAGGGTGTTTTTATAGGCTACCTCGTTAACTATAGGAGAGAAAAAAAATACCGCCCCTCCTCTCGCTCTCTTTTTTTAAGACAAAATTAATGATCAAAACTAAAATGACCTATTGTCTTTTGTTTTCGAGTAATAATCAAATTTTCCACTTTTGATACATGTCTGTAACTCGGTTGTTTGTAAAGTATTGTATTGTATTGTATTGTAGCATAAAGTATAAAGTTTGTAGATTCATAAATTTATTTATTTTATACTCAAAACCTGTACTACTTATCAAAAAATTACAAGGTACAAACAACATGCTAAACTCAGCAGACATTAATTTGTTTACAATCGAAAAAGTTAATTCCAAAAAAGTCGAATGAAAAATATACAGAGGATACTTTATTTCAACGTTATAAATATATTTTTTAAACTTCATCGCTACATCTTAAAACCATCAATTCTACTCATTGCTTATTAAGCCTTCTTGGTATAAATTACAACAAGCATATAAAACACTAATTCCTAGTAGTAATAATTTTATTATACTTTTATTTTAAAATTACATACCTGTAACCAAATATTCTCATCGGTTGAATCGAAGTGATCAAGGTTTTGAGTAAAATATGATTCAGTTATATATATATATATATATATATATATATATATATATATATATGCTGCTTTTTAGAGGTCCTTTTGGCGGCGGAGGGTTATGTTTTAACATACCGAAAGAACGAATGCCGTAATCAGCACTACTAAAGAACAGAAGGAAACATAGCAATAAGACCGTCTTCATTTTTCTTTTGTTGATATCTTATAATGACGACGGTGCAACTTGTAATGTCAGTAACTCGGTTGGAACAGACAAATTATTGATCTTAATTTTTATATTAAGCTTATCTGTTAAAATCAGAAATCATTCTAAAAATAAAAAAATACTTGTAACTGTCTCTCATTTGATATTTTACAAGTGTTCTCCTAACCTATTTTAATAATCAAGGTGATGAATGTAATTGTAATATTCCGAGTTTATATGTTTACGTGTAGGGGAGACCAGGGATGGTTTAGACACGGGAATATAATGGACAGAGTCAAATTTCCCGCCCTAATGTGAATTCTACTGCCACGATCGGTTGTACATATTGGTAACACTGTCAGAGACCAGCTGACAAAAGCATATGGCCGCCGCTCTAAAATTGTGACTTTTACAGAGTTTGTTTACTTTTTGCACCTCTGATGTAACTTTTAAAGGTAAGAACTTAAGATTTATCTGCAACATAATTTAATGATTCGTGTTTGGCGTTTAATTTGCATGCAATGGTGACTAGTAGGGATCTATTTACGTATGTTTTATAAAGATGCAATTTTCGGTTCAGATTTCACTGCCAAAAATGTGTGATTACATCAGTTGTGGATACAATGGACAGGTTGTCCATTGTATCCCCGATACCGATAATTGCTAATGCTTAATGCACTGCTCTACCTATTCCAGATGCTACGGGAATTTAAAAGAAAAACTGAACGAACCTATCAAGGTGAAGTTTGCGCCATGTGGCAGCTATTCGAAACGTGACGAAGAAAGCCAGAGAAATGGGTATAGACACTGTCGTTTAAACCAAACTTCCACAGAAGACAGGTTTTCTCAGAACAAATGGAGAGAGCACTGGCGAAGGCATTTACTACAATGTTTTACGGAGTGACACCGAATAAATATATAAATAACTTTACAATTTGCTGAATGCAATAAAATGAGATTATCTGAAATGTGATACCTTGCCATTTGATAGAAACATTTTTCCGGGCCATGATTTTCTCTGCTCTGTGGTCTCAGATCATCCATTTCCTTCTACGGACTCTCGTCCCCAGCACTTCTTCGCAAACTATCGAATCAACATCAGAAGAAGCAGGCAGAGACACTGCTGTTGTGGATCCTCTCATGACGATTAGCTGTTCAGCAGAGACTCATGCACCGAGTCGTCAGTGTCCTACACCAATTTCTTCTACATCGGCGTAACCAGTTTTTCGTTTCTCCAGAACAATTGAATCCGTACCCAAAAGCGTGGAAGAGTATGATCGCCACAGAAACGCCAGAAAAGAAAGAACTCGAAGAAAAGGAGAGAATGAAGATGGCAAAGAAAGCCAAGGTTGTGAAGAAAGTATTTGAAAAAAAGGAAGACTGTTTTCGAAGAAGATTCTTCGGATGAAGACATGGGAGAAGTCATTATGGAGGATTCTTCTTCTAAATGGGAAGAGGATGAAGTAAGTAACGAGTGCCTTAAAAGTGATAATGATGCTGTTGAAGGCAACTTCCTAATTGTAAAAGTTTCGTCGAAAAAAGGCAAGTTTGCGATGCATTTTCTGGCAAAAGTAGAAAGTAAGTTGCGAGATGGACTTGAAGTAACGTTCTACAGGCGACTACTCCCGTCTAATCGCTTTCAACCTACAGCCGAAGAAACTTCCTGAATTTTGATCCTGTTGAAAGCCATAGAAGATAAGCGTCCCAGATTCAAAGACATGTTATATTTCAACCAATGACCTATCGGAATTCTGCCTGCAGTGACTTACTTTGGTATACCTTCTTTTATATTTAGAAAATACACGAATTAGAAAGATTTCTGTTACTTAATCACTATACAAGGGGATAGTTTGGACAGATGCAGTGCGTCTAATTTCCGGGCATTTTATTAAAAAATATTACTCTTGAAAAGTTTATATTATACGTAAACAAACCTAAAAGACTACTCTAAACATTAGCCTAAAAACCAAAAATGTAAAATATTTAGATAAAAAAATAAAAAATAAAATCCAAAAAGTTTCCAAACAATCCCCGGTTTCCTATCATACAAAATAAATTATATTATTATTTTTATTTTTGGATAATATAACGGTGAAAACAGATAAAATTGAGTTATAGAACAAGCAAATATAAATTAAATTAACATGGACCACAACAATTACTTATTGAACATAATATTAATGAAAATTTTATTAAAAAAATCGAAATGTGAAAATGAAAAATTGAGATATAATTTACTGCAATAATCCATTAAGCCCATTTTTTTGAGAAATTACAATATGCACACGGTTAAATCCAAAAAAAAAAAAAAATAAAAAATAGAATATACTACAGAAATCAGATAAACCGAAGCAATCGACTGATCTCTCTTAAATATTATTAGCCTATTTAAGATAAGTCCATTTAAGTATGTGGTTTTTGATACCCAGGTGAGTATAGTATAATAGGTAAATATATATTTTTTTACATTACTACTTGTAGGCGTTATTGGAGCGATCGATGTGTGCAATATAAAATTTAAAGCACTCGTAAATCAGCAAGACAGCTACATAGACAAAAATTTAAACCATTCGATAAAATTACAAGCAATTGTAACTGCCAATAAAATATTTACTAATATAATGGTTGTATATCCAGGGTCAGCACATGACAGTAGAGCAAGGATTATATACATATATTTCATTTATTATTTAAATAAAATTGATGTTTTTTAGGTTTTTCAAAACTGCCAAATCTATACTGATATTGAAGGTAGATGTATTGGAAGATAAAGCATATTCCCTAAGAAGATGGATTCTAACACCTTATAAGTAAGAGAAATATTGTACTTATCTGAATTCAACTATATTTTAATTTGTTTTAGGGATACAGGCAATTTGAATAATCTTCAACGTCGTCATAACACCTATCATAGTTTTTTACTTTTAGAAAGGTATTTTAAGCTAATATAAATCAAATCTACTACAATTCCTTCTAATACAGTAAAAAAAGCTAATAATAAAGAATATATAATATTGTGGGTGTAATTCAACGCTGGTTGGGGCTTTTGTCCACAGAGTAGTTAGTTATTATTAATACCTAAAAATATATAAAAACCTATCATAGTGTTAACTAAAATTGCAGTAGAACATTTGTTTGTAATACTAAAATAGAGGAGGAGAATTCTTCGATTTATAAATGTCAATTCCACTGAAAAAGCAACAAAAATAATAGCAGCATGTTGTGCGCTCCATAACTTTTGTTATATATATATATATATATATATATATATATATATATATATATATATATTAATAATAATTTCTGGGACAATTATGAACCAATAGAAAATGATAATGATGTATATGAAAATGAAGGCAATAATTTTCAATTAGAGTATAAATAAAATATCGCACATTACAAATTTACTTAAATAATATTCTATTTTTTTATCAATATTTTTGTGTAATTTAAAATTGTAGATGTTTTATAATAAAATTAATATTCTAAATATTAAATCTTGTTTATTTTTTACCATTAAATATAACACATAGGAAAATATTTAAAGAAATTACATTAGTAACAAATAGTTAACAAAACGGTTAAATACTTTTAATACAATGCAAGCATTATCTGTAACAAAAACATTGTGTGGTAAACCGAAATAAATGTATCACTCTAGTAACAAATCTTTGATTTTAACAAACAATAAATCTTTATTCATAAAACACTCGGTGTAACATCTATGTAGGTGGGATAACTGCAAAAAAAAGATAAATTCAATTGGCATTATAGTCCATACAAGAATGTCACAGGAGAAAGCCCTGGAAAATATTTTAAAGGATTTATGGAATGTAAAACAAGTATCGAAGCTCTACATGTAAAAGAAAATTGTTCGATAATGGTAATAGGCCCAGAAAGAAAATAGCGACAGGTAAAAATATAGATTATGGTCCACAGGCTGACCAACCTGAAAATGAAGGTATTATTCTAAGTGAAGTTGATGAGGTTATCAAAAGGTTATAAGTAAGGAATGCATTTTTTTTAAGTAGAAAGAAACTGTTAATATATAATCCAATATACATTCAAAACATAAATATAATAAATTTAAATCACGTAATATCAAGTTTTTTGTACAGTTAGTAATTGTGAGATCTGGCCTAAAGTAGATATTTTCTTCATAATAATTATTATTATTGCTTATTAAATTTCATATAGTCGTCTAGATAGCCATATTACTCTTTTAAAATATCATTTAACTAACAGTATAGCACAAAATAAAATAGATAAATTTTAATATTTAAATAATGTATTTTAGGCAACTGAAGCTGAAAGGGATTCCATTGAGGAGAAGTTTGTAGGCCAATTTGGAAACGAGATATTTGAAGAAGAAAGAAGTAAGAGGCTAACAGTATCATTATTCGGAAAAGTAATTCGAAGAAAAGCTCATACACCTTGGCATAATATAGTAAAATTTTGTTTAAAGAAAACTGTTTTTTGGTCAGAAGCGACAGAATATGGAATTGCTAAAGAATAGGCAGCAATTTCTATATTTGAAAGTCAAACTAATTTAAAAGTTAGAGAATCAGGGCTATGGATAGATCTTGAAAATGGATTTCTTGGTGCTCAATATCTTTATACAACCGGATCTTTTATTGTTTTAAAAGCTTGAACTTTGTTTACACTATGGACTATTGTGTTATTTGTAAATGCCAAATGGGCATTCTCACAAGTAATAAAAGCTTTGCAAATTTTTTATTTAATATTTCTCAAAATTGTTATTGAAGATTTCCTAAGAACCCAGTGAAGCGCAATAAATGGCTGCAAAATATAAATATGCTTAATTGGATTCCAAAGAAATCGTACCAGTTAGAATTATCTAAGGTGAGCTACAAAACAGGGGGATGTTTTGTGTTAGCTACGAAAAACAAACTTAATATTTCACTCAAATTATAATTCAATCCTTTGTCCATAATACAGTTCTGCCATTGCGTTTTTACAACATACATAACTAGTCATTGGATATGAAATAGAATTTAAAATTGTGAAGAAATTAAGTGGTAGTCTTAAAAAATTTATTGAACATTTATTTATATATCTATTTACTATTTTAACGAAGTTAACTAACATAAATAAAGAGATAATTTAACTGACATTTAAAATAAAATTAAATGACAACGGGTTAAAACTTACTAATTTCATTTTGCAAGATAGCCGTCATATTTGCAGTAGCACCAACATAAAGTATCCATTGTATGGACCATAGGTCCCTAGGAAACGCGGCACCTGTCTGTCTATGTTTTTTCTAGGTTTGAGCATACAGCTTACACCAAGATTTTTAATTGCCGTGGTAATGGCAAAACTACAAGCCTGTAACTGGTTAAAAAACGTTCATGTGAAATTTTCAAATATGTTTATACCATATTTCTTCTTGCTCTTTGTCCTTCTCTAGTTATATTTTTGTCAACATTAACATTTTCATAACTTCCACAGATTCACATTCACCAGGTGGAATATTAATATCTATATATGTACATTGCTTTCGAAAAGTAACGAATAATTTCATTATTTTTAAAATTGAGAAGTTTTCGAAAAAAATCCCCTGGCACGTCGATTTTGTTTTTAAAAAAGGCGCTTTTTGACATACGACCCACATTTGTGACGTCATCGTTGTTCGAGATATGACGTCATCGACAATTTTTTTAAATAGCAACCCCCAATTTTGATCATACGCATCGTCAAAAATCATGGTTGCCTGATAGTAGGCTTAGTGACCAAGAATGTTTTTTATTGCTGTCAGATAAAAACTTGAAATCGTACTTTATTAAACAGGTTTTTTTTGTTTTTTGAGTTATTTCTTTAGTTCTTATCTTTTGTTTGGCAGAAGCAGTGCATTTGAAGTGTTTATTGAGTAGTAATTTTGTCATTTTATAAAAAAAAAAATGGTTAAATTAACTGAACGAGAACGAATTGAAATTCTTTGCATGATCGGATTTAGAGACAGGATGCGCACCCAAAAAGAAGTAGTTGAATTGTTCAATAAAACTCATCCTGATCGACATCCCATTAGCCAAAGCATGGTAAGCAATATTGAGTCTAAATACCGTAACTTTGGATATGTTCGTGATCTTCCTAAATCTGGTCGACCGTCAAAATCAGTAGATGATGAGCTTATTGTTTTGTTAGCAATACAAGAAAATCATTACTCATCACTTAACCAATTGGCTTCTGATTTCAATATGGCAGCGTCCACAGTTCACAAAATTATGAAATAGCAAAGTCCTTATAAGGTATGCCTTGTTCATGAGCTATCTGAAGACGACTTTGATCGGCGAAATCAATTCTGCGAGCAAATGCAAGAGCTATGCAGTAATGAAAATAATTTCGTAAAAAACGTATTTTTTTTGACGAGGCTACGTTTGTTTTGAACGGCCATTTCAATAGCCAAAACTGCCGTTATTGGGCTACCGAGAATCCCCGATGGATGATGGAGTATCACACTCAATGTCCCCAGAAAGTAAATATGTGGTGCGGCATAGTCGTCGAATTCTGGGTCTTTGACGTCAACCTAACTGGATTTTCTTTGAGACGACCTCATTCATGAACTAATAACTTTAATTCCAGATATAAAGGCACCTGTCCGTGCTTATTTAGATGAGCTGTTCCCGAATTGTTGAATAGGGAGAAGGGGACCGATTGAGTGGCCAGCCAGATCGCCTGATTTGACACCCCTAGATTATTTCTTGTGGGGATACTTAAAAAGCAAAGTATACGTTACTAGACCGGTTAATTTAGAAGATATAAAAGCAAGAATTTGTCACGAGATACATCGTGTACCTCCTGAAGTTATTGATAATGTCCAAAAAGAATTTATTAATCGTCTTGGCTAATGTACATAATCATTATCATTTTCAGTATTGTGAAAATTACATTTCAAAATCTTCAAACATTATTTTCTTGACATTTTTGTTATGTAACACCATAAATTTTCATGATGTGTATGTAGAATGACACGCTCTTTCAAATGGCATGGTCAAACTTGGGGGTTGCTATTTAAAAAAATTGTCGATGACGTCATATCTCGAACAACGATGACGTCACAAATATGGATCGTATGTCAAAAAGTGCCTTTTTTAAAAACAAAATCGACGTGCCAGGGGATTTTTTCGAAACCTACTCAATTTCAAAAATAATTAATTTATTCGTTATTTTTCGAAAGCACTGTATAAATTACGCTTTACACACACATATATTGTGTAAAATGACACATGCATTAATAATAGCTGTATGCTTTTTTCCAGCCGACTGTCTCACTTGTAAGCATAATTAAGACAAAATGAGATGAGACGAAGTAAAATAAGTTGAGGCAAATTTATATCTAAAAAGAATGCAACAGTCACAGATCTCAGATGACAATTATAACCTCTATATACATTTGTATGTGTGTATGATAAATCATGTTTATTTTCAACAGGATTTTTGTTTTATTAACAATGGTTCCTGGAAGTGCCACAAGTGTTTTTGTAGTAAGTGTATCTTAAATTGTAATAAACCATTTTTTTTTCTTGAGTAATTTTGATCTCCTAAATTATTAAAGTATGTTTTTGATGAAGATTCAGATCTTGAGTGGTGGCTATCAAGCAGTTCGTCTGATGAACGAGAAACTGAAGAATTGCTTCCAACTCGGAAAAAAAGAGTGACAATGGGAAATTTTATGAAAATTGTGTCTGCATATAGTGAAAATGAATTTCGAAAACACTTTCGACTGAACAGGACAACCTCAGACATCTATATAAGTAATTAATTTAATGCCTTTAATATCTATTTCATGCATAATTTCCTATTGTGCCACACATGCAAAGTAATTCAAAATGTGAGTAAGTTTTAATCATTGAATTTTTTTTCAAAACAGCGAAAAACAGCAAATATATTATGGAATGCGAACATTTCTCTGTGGTCTAAGAACTGGTATTTCATTGTTCTCCCTGACAGACCCACGATTTTCTTCCTGCTTGATTTTTCCTCTTGTTGTTGAACATCTTCAACCTGATTTTCAACTTCTTCCCCATCTTCGCCAAAATCAGTGACGTCATCACTATCAAGTTCAATTTTGACTATGTTTCGCTTCAAACCACTTTGCCTTTTTTCATTGAATACCACATTTCGTGAAATTATTACTTTTCTTGCTATTGGATTAAAAAGTCTATAGTTTGTAGAATTTTTGTTGTAACCAATGAACATGAGTTTTTCACTTTTTGTGTCTAGTTTTCTACGCTTCTCGTCTGGCACATGAGCGTATGCATCACAACCAAATACTTTTAGGTGGTCAAGTGTTGGTTTTTGTCCACACCACATTTCATATGGAGTTTTACCTGGAGCTTGCGAAGTAGGCACCCTATTGAGTATACAGATTGCAGTATTAACTGCCTCGGCCCACAGCAATTTTGGAGCACCTGATTGGTGTAACATTGAACGTGCACTTTCTACTATTGTTCGATTGTCTCTTTCCGCGCGTGCATTTTGATGAGGTGTATACGGCGCGGTTACCTCATGTTCTATACCTTCTTTACTTAGGTAACTCATTACTGAGGTACTCGGTGCCACCATCAGAATGCAAAATTTTCACTGAATGTCCAAATTTTGTTTTAATGTTGGCATTAAAAAACTCTTAAAGCACTCATAAACGTCCGATTTGTGCCTAATAAAATATGCTACACGATAGCCACACTTTTCGTCTTTGAATATCACAAAGTATCTCGATCCTTGTACCGAAGGAGTTACAATAGGCCCGCACACATCACTGTAGATTCTTCTCTCGCCAATATCCAGTTTTATATGTTCTTTATTTTTCTTGAAGGGCAGTTTATGCTGCTTTTCCATTAAACAAGACTCGCAGAAAAAGTTCTCAACATCACTGAACTTTACACCTGTAATCAAGTCCTTGTTGATCATTTCCTTGAGATATTTGACATTAACATGGCCACAGCGTTCATGCCATAATTTCAAATTATCAGTAACTGTTAAATTTGCAGTGCAGATCATGGTTCTCAACAGCATTTTATATGTATTGCTCGAGTCTTTCACAGCAGTTGCTACAAGGTTCGAACCTTCAAAAACCTATGCATCTTTTTCAAATTTAACGATTTTCATTTTCTTTTCTGTGAGTACACCCTCAGAAAACAAGTTTTTACGAAGCTCTGGTATATATAACACATTATTTATTGTTGAATCATACCACTTACCACGAATCAGCTTTTGTATTTTTATCATGCCTTTTCCTTCTACTGATAGGTGTTGGTTATTTCCAAGTGTCACTCTTGACTTAAAGCTACCATCTAACGTCTGAAAGAAGTCTTGCCTATATGTCATATGAGCTGAGGCACCACTGTCCATGATCCATGTTTCATTTTCAAAAATAATACTATTTGCTTTAACTTCAATATTAAATGCTGTCTCGTTTTTGTCATTTTTGTGATTTTCTTGATTTCCGGGGTTTTCATTGTGCTTCTTTTTCTTTTCTTTGCAATATTTTGCAATATGGCCTCTCTTTTTACAATTATAGCATAAAGGACCTCTCGGCTTCTCATTTTCTTGCTTTTTCTTATTGAAAGACATTGTAGCTAAAGCTTGTTCGGTTTCCTCATAATTTTGGAGGTTACTTTCTTCGTCCAAAAGTCGAGCCTTTAAATTATTAATTGTTTGTTTGGTGGGGTCTAATGACAACCATGCTTGCCTCACGTTCCTATACTTAATAGGTAAGGTACTCAATATCTTTGTCATAATTGCCATATTACTTATGTCGTCACCAGCATCTTTTATTTGTTTTGCAAGATTCTGTATCTTGGAGATATGCTGTGCCATAGTATCATTTGTAGCCATCTTATATTGGTGGAAATGCTCGTGAAGTATCATCTTGTTTGACTTTGACTTCAGTTCAAAGATTGACTCTAAAGTAGACATAGTATCTTTTGCATTTTCACAACTTTCTATCAAGGTTATTTGATCAACATTCATGGCTGCAGTAAGTACAAACATAGCTTGAGTATCTTTCTTGCACCATGCTGTTAACTCTTCAGTTTGATTATTGCTAGGCCTGAGAAGAGTGCCATCTATTACCCCATAAATACCTTTTGCCTTTAGGACACATTTCATCTGGAATTTCCATTGCCTAAAGTTGGTTCCATCAAACTTATCCGCCATTGTGTCGTCTCAACTGTAACTCACAATAAACGATAAACGTTTTTCACAGTCAATGTACAAGTTTTTCATAGCTTTTCGCGTGGCAGGGACACACCCAAAACGTTTTTCGCGTCTTTTTGCACACCGCTTACACTTTCCGGGCAAGCGCGCCTGGGTCATAACCTGTTATTAACATAGTACGAAATAATTGGCCCCTGTTAAGATTTATTAGTACACCATTGAAGTTAAAATGTTAAGTTGGCAGTACTGTCTGACCAAGAGCGGTTGTGGGTTCTCCCTCCTTAGCAAAGGGAACAGTGGGGACATTCACGCGGGAGAAAAAGTAGTAGAGCTCGAGAAGAGCCATAGATGACTTGACTCAGACTTTACCGTTGCTAGTAAGAAATGTGCCATGTTATTTTTTTATGTAAAAACCATTACAGTCCACAATAAAGACAAAAACAAAACTACCAGCTTATAACTTATTAACATTGGTCCAGACGAGCCGGATTGTAGTGAATCCATAACAAGAAGCATTTTGATACGACATTATACACACCAGAGAACGACGAGAACGGAATACGACACCAACAGTCGGCAAGGTCGACAACGATATAACGACACGAAAATCACATACCAAGTAGGACGTGATAAACTACAAAGTAAAACGACAAACGTAAGTCGCCCTCCTTTATTGTATCATTTTCCTAAGATCTATTCTATTTGACAAAGTTTATGGTAATTAAAAAATGGTGTCACTAACAGGAGATCAACCAGAATTAAATTCTTTAATATATAAACGTGGGCAGTTAAAGGCTCAATTAACTAGATTTCGCAACTTTCTAAACAACTTTTCGGAAACAGAATCTAATTACTATGAAATTGAAACGCGAATGAATGCAATTGAAAACACAGTTTTGTCAAAATTTAACGATATTCAAGAACAGCTAGAGCAATTGCAGGGTAATCAAAGTCAGGACAGCGAAAGGGATTCATTTGAAAGTTCATATTATGGGTTGATAGGCGCGGCTAGAAAGAAAATTAAAGCATTAAAAAATGAAGAGGTTAGTTTAACAACAAATACGAGTAGCGCTGTTCTGGACCCGGCACAGCTGCTGAGCCAGGGCAGTGACGGCGGGCGCATTTCTCCCATACAAGACAGGGTCAAATTACCGAGAATTAATTTACCAGATTTTCACGGTTATTATGATCATGATGTTTTCAACTCATTAATCAATGAAAATGTACACTTAAGTCAAATTGAGAAGTTTTATTACTTAAAGGCTTGTTTAAAAGGTGATGCCGCGCAGTTAATCCAGGCTCCCAAAGTTTCTGAAACAAACTATAACGTAGCTTGGCAAATGCTAATAGAACGATACGAAAATAAAAAACTTATCATTCATACACACATTAAGGCAATTTTCGAGGCACAGACATTAAAAACCGAGTCACATGTTCATTTACGTAAGTTGTTAGATGCGTTCAATAGAAACTTGCGTGCATTAACAGCATCAGGCGAACCCACAGAATCATGGGACACACTGTTGACATATATATTGTCCTCCAAATTGGATATGACAACAAAAAGACACTTTGAGGAATTTATTGCTAAATCACAAGGTACTACTACTATTAAAGAGTTAACCGAATTTATATCGCAAAGATGTGCATTACTTGAGACGATCGACAATAAAAATAAAAATGTAAAATTGTTAAATCGTTTTCTCATTTAAGTATACAAAATATAACATGTTCATTCTGTAAACAACCACATTTAAACTTCAATTGTAAGGAGTTTGCGAAAATGTCTTTAATGAGCGATACGCCGCTGTAAAAGAACATAAATTATGTGGCAATTGTTTGCGTCCAGGGCATTTCCAGCGCGAGTGTAAGACCGACGGTTGTAAACATTGTAACTATAAACATCATTTTTTGTTACACAAAACAAAGCAAAAAAATGAAGGTACACGAAACGAGAATGAACACAGTACTACTTGCGCAAGACAGGGAGGTAAGGACGACGGGCGACGAAGTTCAAGTAGCAACGACGGCGAGGCTGCGGGAACAGCGGTTTCGTCGGGTAGCGGAGTCGGCGAGGCTATTATTGCAACACATTCTACACGTTGTCGAGATTCGCAAGTAATATTAGCTACAGCGAATGTACTTATATGCGGCGCTGACGGATTGGTAAAATGTAGTGCGTTACTTGACGGGGGCTCTATGTCGAATTTCATGACACAGGAATTAATAAATAAGCTAAAGTTAAAAACGGTAAACATCAATACGCCGGTAGCAGGATTAAATGGCGCGCTAAGTAATGTATTAAAACAAACGAACACCACAATTTATTCTGTGGATAAAAATTATAATTCTCAAGGGGAATTTTTAATTGTGAACAAAATTACGGGTAGTATGCCGCAGGTAACATTTGATACGACAAAATTAAATATTCCTGAAGATATTCACATGGCGGATGATGACTTCTTTGTGTCAGTTCCCGTCGATGTGTTACTAGGAGCAAATATATTTTTTGAGAGCTTATGTGACGGTCAGATAAGATTAGGTAAACATCAACCTATTTTGCAAAGAACTAAGTTAGGTTGGATACTAAGTGGGCCAATAAAGGAAAATCTAAATACTAGGGTAGTAAATTGTAATTTATTAACTAGAGATGATACTTTACATAATCAGGTCGAAAGTTTTTGGAAAATAGAGAATTGTTTAGATGATAAAATAGGACTTACAAAGGAAGAAAGGGATTGTGAAGATCATTTTGTGAAAACGGTAGAGCGGTTACCTGAGGGTCGGTTTAAGGTTAGTTTACCATTCAAGGAGAACAAAAATGAATTAGGTGATACGGAACAGATGGCAATAAAACGTTTTTTAAATAGTAACACGGAATTAAAGGGTAGATACGTTGCGTTTCTTAGTGAATATGAGAGACTGGGACATATGACTAAGATCGAGGCCGAGGATGATGGGGCGTCCCAGAAATGTTACTTGTCTCACCACTGTGTATTGAAAGAAAGTAGTAGTACTACTAAATTACGCGTGGTATTTGACGCATCTGCTCAGTCGACAACTGGAATATCACTCAATAATATTTTAAAAGTAGGACCTGTACTTCAACGAGATTTAATTTCTATAGTACTAAGTTTTAGAAAGCATAATATTGTAATGACGGCCGACGTAGAAAAAATGTATCGTCAGATTTTAGTCGCGGAAAAAGATAGGGATTATCAGAGGATAGTTTGGCGTGAAGAAACCCATCTACTGTTAAAACATTTTAGGCTTAATACTGTAAGTTACGGCACATCGCCGGCGTCATTTTTAGCGGTTCGTACGATATTTCAAGCGGCAATTGAAAGCGAAGGGATTTATCCGGAGGCAGCGAATATATTAAAACGGGATATGTATATGGATGATCTTATAACTGGGTCTGATACGATTGAAAATGCGTGCAAACTAAAAAGAGAGGTTACCGAGATACTAAAGGGTGCAGGTATGCCGCTGCGCAAATGGATGTCGAATGATGCGCGATTATTACAGTTGGGTGCTGATGATGACGAACAAAGATACGAAATTTCAGACAACGGTAATGCGAAGATTTTAGGTTTATATTGAGAATCTAAACTTGATAAGTTAACGTACTCAGTTGAGACACCAGCCGATGAATTAATGACGAAACGAACTATTTTGGCAACTATTGCGAAAATTTTTGATCCTTTAGGATTAATCAATCCTGTTACAGTACGAGCTAAATTAATTTTGCAAGGCTTGTGGCAGGCGGATATAGAGTGGGATGAAGTGATACCACATGAGCTGCGCAACAGTTGGACAACTTTTGTAAATCAACTTAACGATATTCGTAGTATTGAGATACAGAGATGCGTTCTTGTACCCAAATATTCTCCTAGACTGGAGTTATGCGGTGCCGTACTTTTAGTTCAATTAATTAAAAAGATTGAAGACGCACTTAACTTAAAATTTTCCAGTCGAAACTTTTGGTGTGACAGCACTGTTGTACTAGCGTGGATTGCCGCGGAACCATCAAATTGGACTGTATTTGTGGCTAATAGAGTGTCACAGATTCAGCAGGGTTCTGATACCAATGAGTGGAAATATGTAAATACTGCAATGAACCCCGCGGATATTTTGTCGAGAGGCTCTAGTCCCAAACACTTGGCCGAGTCAGCATTGTGGTGGCACGGGCCTAATTTTCTACTAAACGCGCAACATTCGTACGATACGCCAAGTATAGCTATAACTGAGATACCAGATCGTAGAAAAAATACCGCGCTAACTTTTGTGTCAAGCATTGATGATTCTATAATGAATAGATTTTCTGATTTTATTAAGCTTCAGAGGGTATTGGCCTTTATTCAGCGATTTTTATATAATGCTCAACCCAAAAATGCTAACAAGGTTAGAGGCGATTTGACTATAAACGAATTACAGAATTCATTGAAGCTACTTGTCAAACTGACACAGCGTGCTTCATTCCAGGCGGAAATTTCATGTTTGCAAAAGGGCAAATATTTACCTAACAATTCGAAATTATTGTCATTTAATGTTTTTTTGGATTCCGAGGGTCTACTGCGAGTCGGCGGTAGAATCTCTGCAGCAAAACAGCCTTACGATAAGAGGCATCCCTGGTTGTTACCGGCGAAGCATGTCTTTACGAATCTAATAGTAGACTATGAACATAAACGGTTACTGCATGCCGGTCCACAAGCGGTATTAGCGTCATTGCGTCGTAAATTTTGGCCAATAAGCGGAAGAAATGTAGTAAAAGGTGTAATACGTAAATGCGTGATTTGTTTTCGTGCCAAACCTAATAATCCTATGCCGTTAATGGGAGATTTGCCGGAGTCTAGATTAAACTGTGCGAAACCTTTTTCAATAGTAGGTACTGATTTTGCCGGACCCATTCTCATCAAGGATGGGACCTTAAGAACCAGGAAACAGATAAAGGTGTACATTTGCATATTTGTGTGCTTTATAACTAAAGCCGTGCACATTGATATTGCAGGTGATTTGACCACTGTTACTTTTTTAAATTGCTTAAAGAGGTTTGTGGCAAGACGTGGTTTATGTAAGATAATTCACAGCGACAATGCCACCAATTATGTCGGTGCAAAAAACGAATTACAAAATTATATTTTATGGATTAAACAAATTAGTTCTGATCCTGAAATACGCGATTATTTACTTAAAAATGAAATCACATGGAAATTTATCCCACCGCGGAGTCCTCATTTCGGCGGATTGTGGGAATCCGCTGTAAAGTCTACAAAATTTCATTTGCAGAGAGTAGTTGGGAATGCCAGTTTAACTTATGAGTTGTTACTTACAACACTTTGTCAGATTGAAGGTATACTCAACTCTAGACCATTAACACCCATGTCTAACGATCCCAACGACCTTTCCGTTCTGACACCTGGTCATTTCCTTGTGGGTGCACCATTGTATGCTGTTCCCGAGGATTGCCCTCCAGATGTACCAATTAATCGCATGAAGACCTACAAACGACTTCAATCCATGGTGAGTCATTTCTGGAAGAGATGGTCTTCTGAATATCTCACCTCCCTTCAACAACGTGGGAAATGGAAGAAGCCAGCCAGTCATGCCATTGAGGTGAATGATATGGTTGTATTGAAGGATGAAAGGCTGCCTGTGTCGATGTGGCGACTAGGACGTGTGATTGCGCTGCACCCGGGTAGTGATAACGTAGCACGTGTAGTAAGTGTAAAAACAAGTTCGGGAGTTGTAAAACGTAGTGTCGCTAAAGTGTGCGCTCTACCATTAAAAAACTAGTTAAGTCTTATAACTTGATGTATGAGTGATAGCCTTGCAGGCGAAATTTGTATAAGTTGATTGTAACTATTTTTTTATTTTTTGTGCTATATGCTATTTTGTTTATGTTAAAAGGCTACGCTTTTAAGGCGGGCGCTATGTTAAGATTTATTAGTACACCATTGAAGTTAAAATGTTAAGTTGGCAGTACTGTCTGACCAAGAGCGGTTGTGGGTTCTCCCTCCTTAACATAGGGAACAGTGGGGACATTCACGCGGGAGAAAAAGATAGTAGAGCTCGAGGAGAGCCACAGATGACTTGACTCAGACTTTACCGTTGCTAGTAAGAAATGTGCCATGTTATTTTTTTATGTAAAAACCATTACAGTCCACAATAAAAACAAAAACAAAACTACCAGCTTATAACTTATAAACATTAGGCATTATTTATTTATTTAAATACAGTGTCCAATGGGATGAATCCCAGTCGACAAGGAAAAAAACAATTCAAAATACAAAATAAACAATGACAGAAATAACTCACAAAATATCAAATAACAAACAAAAAGTAATTAGCAAAAATATAACATAAACAATCATAAAAAAAACAAGCAATAAAATCACAAAAATGTCTTTTTCAACAAAAATCCAGAATGCTTTGAAGATTATCATAAAATATAACTGTTTCAATATTTCTGGACATAATGGGCCAAACCCATATATGTATATTATTGTTACATTATACTCGTATTTATTGAATAAGGTATATCTACTTTAGTTGTACTGTTTTAAACTACCATACCCCGTTTAGTGCACATTGTCCTCAGTTGAGGACATTTTTTTTGTTTTAAAAAATACTGACTTTTTTCTCATATTCGAGTTAACTGCTTCTTAGGAAACTGTTTTGGACATTACTTAAGACTGTAATATTTTTTTATACATAACCTCGTGGCTGACGGAAGGTCAGTGACGGCGATAAATAAGGATTTAATATAGTTTTTTTGACTTTATAAATACGTTTGGAATTTTTTTGAAGGATGATTCCGTTAATCCTTATTTTTCCCTATCCCCTCTTAAAATATTTGTACTAAGTCATAGTTAATCCTGTATATTTCCAAATTAGATTTCGAACCGAGGTAATCCAAATATCCTCAATGATGCAGTTGTTGTGGCTCAACATGCATTAACCAACTAGCAACTTGGATAATGTTTGCCATCTAATATTATAGCGTGGTTTTATTGCAGTCGATAATCAACTTACCTAGACGTCCGCCTACTCTAAGCAAGCCAGTCTTGCTGATAAATTCATTTAGTTGTAACATTTATTTTTGCGATTTAATGTACCGGACTTTGTGAGATCACGTTAAGTACAGTAAAAAATGATGATATTAAGAATGACGTATACCAACTTCTGGCGGAATTATCAAATCTTGGTTCAATATACTAGATCTCAAGAAAGCAACTTTAAGGTTTACCAGCCCCAAACATGTTAAGTTTCTACCAATTACAGAAGCTGTTTCCCTGAAGTATTTATTTAAAGAATAAGGGTAGTGAAATCCAACCCTCTAAAGTTCAGTGCAAAAGTAATAGATGCCAGTGCGTTAAGGCAAACATACAGTGCAATTCCAGGGTGCCAATTTTTGAATATTGGCAACTATAGAAAATCTTCGTAAATGTGCGAAGAGTACGAAATCCCATTTTTGAGTATTCGCATCTGTGCGTATGCCCACATTTTTATACGTTTCACTGCGAGCGGCGAGAAACTCGCCGATGTCAGATTGCATATACGTTGAGGTGTCTACATTTGAGGTAATATCGTCGACTGTTATTATTTTCCTTCATCTGTCTTAGTTGTTCAGTGTTGTGTGTGAACTTTGTAGTTTCTTGTCGTGATAAATATAAATCATTAAACATGGAAGAATTAATATGTGCTCGCAATACGTAATTTGGAAATGGCAGAGCAACAAAATCAACAAAACAACCAGCATAACCCTCGAGATCCATTCATAGAACTAAACCATGTACAATTTATTAAGATGTTTCGATTAACAAAAGATCTTGTCATATATTTGAAAGAATGTTTGGAACCTTACATCCGTCCGCCACTGCGGATGACAGATTTAGACATCACTACAAAGTTAGACCTACATGAATGCCTCCAGTCCCGAAATTAATAGCTTGTCTACAATGTTGTAGGTTCTAATCGCGATAAAATTGCTTGCCAGCAGTAGCTACCAATCTCTTGTTGGTGGCAAGATTCTAATATATGAGTGCCTATATTTCGATCTATATTGATATTATTATTATTTTTATTGCAAATTCTATGATGAGCACGGCAATCCTGGATGTTGCAATTGTGGCCCCAAAAAGTGATGATCCTGAATTTCCCGAACAAATATATGTTAATAGAAAAAATTACCACTCTATAAATGTTCAGTTAGTAAGAGCATTATAACATGTAACTAATTACAAGAGAATTTTTGCTAACAAAGGTGTTATTCGTAGGTTTGCGATGCAGATTTAAAAATTATAAATGCCAGTGCCAAATATCCTGGTAGCACTAATGATGCAAATTATATAAAGACTTTATTATATATTTTTATTATCTCTTTGTAGTTTCCCCGTAGCTAAAGTTATGTAACATTATTGTCGCTTATAAAAAAATGTGTGTAGTCAGCACATCCAGTTTCTATTATATACTCAACTGGATGCACTGAACCGGCAGTCTGATTTTATACTCAGCCACAATAAACTCGCTTGTATCCCGAAGTTGTAGCTTTATTTCTAAAAATCTCAAAAGGGCCCATTTAACTGGCGCAGTCGGTAGGATTGGCTAACCCTTGATTAAAAACAAGTGGGAGTTTTTCTTAAAACAGAAAAGCCAATCTAAAGAACACTGTGTTGGTACTGAGATTGAAATATAAGCATAGTCGTCGCGGTCGGAATTTCTACGTGTAGTAGTGGGCTGTGCTGAGTAGGCCACCCGTCCGTGTGCTATACCACATTTGCGCGTAAAAATAGTGGGCTGAATTGAGTAGGCCACCCGCCTGTGTGCTATTTGAGGATTACAGTGTCTTCTGCTGCATCCTGAAAGGACCCTGTTTGGAACCTGGACCCAGAATTGATACTTTGGGGTGAGTACCAGTGCTAGTATTTTTCCTGACGCCCTATCCAAAAATTCAATTGTAAATTGGCAGATAGGTTTAGTTTTAGTAGTGAGCAACGAGTTGAGTAGCTATCGTTAAAAGTATAACAGTCCTATTTTCAGTATAAGTTGTTTTCACGTTAGAAAGTAATTTAAATATAGTAATTTCTGCAATACAAGTTGTTTTCACATTAGAAAGTTCAATTTGAAAACAGTAATTTTTATTAAAAAAAATAATTTAAATAAAATAGTTGTGTTTTAGTGCAATCATTTTTTTGATGAGTAAGCATAGTAATAATCGTATACCTAATAAAGTTTATAATACGAGTGATAGTGAGAACGATTTAGTAGTCGAGCAACCATTATTAAATAGAATGGCACTTTCATCTGCACCCCCACAACTTGACTCACAAAAACTAAATTATTTAAGTTCCACGATTCCTAATTTTGATGGTTCTGAGATCGAACTTACTCAGTTCATCGAATCGGTAGATACATTTCTCATAGCTTTAGATTTACCTCAACCCAACAAACTTCAGTGGCGTCTGTTACTAAATGTAATCAAAAATAAATTAAAAGGTCCAGCTCGATCTCTTGTTTTAGGTCGCCCTGAGCTGCAAAGTTGGCCTGTAATTAGAAATTTGCTAATTCAGAACTATTCTGATCACAAATCGCTTCAGACGTGGCAAAACGAGATATGTATGCTTCAATATAATTTTAGGGAACCTATTTCGTCTTTTTGCAACCGTGTTTTGGCAACGCGATCAAAAATTGTACAAAAAATTCTGTTACAGTATAATGACGCAATAGAAAGAAATTCTCTGCAAACCGTATATTCATCTCTTTTATTAAACAAACTTAAAAGCAATTTGCCACATAATTATGAATCCATTATTTTATCTCGACCAGACCGTGATACTTTTTTGAACAAGTAGTGCAAGCTATTTTAGATTTAGAAACGTTTTTCGAATTAAACATTCTAGTCGCGGTTTGCCAGTATCTCAATCCACGAAAACTTTCCAACCACTAACGAGACCGCCACCAGTTGTTCCCCGGCCATAATGACGTATCCCTTTTGCCAAGGCAAAATCCACAAGCTATTCCACAAACAAGACAACCTGTTACCACAAAGACAAAACTTTTCAGTCCAGACTACAACAAAATTTTTACCAACCTAAACCGCAATTACTGATGGGATTAACTGAGAACGTTTGCTATTTCACAGGCTAATTTATACTGAGAACTAATTTATTATACTGTGTCTTACATAGATACATACATGTGTTAATACTTATTAGGTTAGAATACAATAGACACAGAACATGGAACATAGGAAGTAGTATATCATAGAACACAGCAGTTAGCACTGACTGTAAACATATATTTTAAATATTCCCAACAGCCCCTTTATTTAAAATATTTGTACAAGTCCCTGTTCTAAGACACATAATTGAGTCTTCTTTTTATCCACTGCTTTTGTTAACGAATCTGCTAACTGATTGTCTGTAGGCACGTACTTCAGTTCCAACAACTTGCTTTCTATTTTCTGCTTTAGGAAATTATGTCGTATATCGATGTGTTTTGTACGCGCTTGGTAAGACCCATTCTTTTCTAGATTTTGTGCACCTTGATTATCTGTGAATAACACTGTCGGTCGAGTGCACCAACCAAATTCCCCACTTAAACATCTTAGCCATAATGCTTCTTGAGCTGCCATGGTTATTGCCATATATTCGCTTTCCGTTGTAGACAAGGCAACAGTTGGTTGTCTTTTTGTTGCCCATGATATAGCAGATCCATTTTTGAGAAAAATGTAACCAGTAACTGACTTGCGTTCATCTACATCACTGGCCCAATCGGCATCTGCATAGCCAATAACCTCACTTTGTTTATTTGTGGCCTCATGAAATTGTAACTTAGTGTTGACAGTTCCCTTTAAATATCTAAAGATACGTTTTACAGCAGTCCAGTGTAATGATCCCGGATTACGACTAAACCTACTAACATTGTTAACTGCATACATTATATCTGGTCTTGAGACCTGTGCTGCAAATAGAAGACTTCCTACTGCTTCTTGATAGGGTACATTTGACATATCTGAAATTTCTTTGTTCGTTTGGGGACACATGGTTTTTGATAATTTCTCACCAAGTAACACAGGTGTGCCAACAGGTTTACACTCCCACATATTATATCTTTTCAGCATATTCTCTATATACAATTGTTGATTGATCCAAATTTTCTTATTTTCTCTATCTCGAGTAATCTTCATCCCCAGTATAAATCTCGCTTCACCGATGTCTTTCATTCTAAATTCGGACATTAATTGGTTTTTCAAAGAATTTTTTACTGTACTCTCATTTGAAAAAATGATCATGTCGTCTACGTATATTGCTACAATGAGGATAACTGAAGACGTTATCTTATAATATACACATGGATCCGTTTTTGACTGACTTAGTCCACTTTTCTTTAAGCAATCATCTAATTTTAGATTCCAAATTCTGCTCGCTTGTTTTAAACCATAAAGAGACTTTCGCAACTTGCAAATTTTATTTGATTTAGTAAAACCTTCTGGCTGCAACATGTATATGTCTTCTGCGAGATCTCCTTGTAAAAATGCGGTCACAGCATCCATCTGATCAATATCTAAATCGTGTTCTGCTATAGCAGTCGAAATTTGCGTAGCCGGTCGACATCTTAAAAACCGTTAAACGCACAGCAAACGTACAAATTCTGGAAACCCTTTATTTAAGCTGTGCTCTGGGCCCATAACCTGATGGGATTAACTGAGAACGTTTGCTATTTCACAGGCTAATTTATACTGAGAACTAATTTATTATACTGTGTCTTACATAGATACATACATGTGTTAATACTTATTAGGTTAGAACACAATAGACACAGAACATGGAACATAGGAAGTAGTATATCATAGAACACAGCAGTTAGCACTGACTGTAAACATATATTTTAAATATTCCCAACAATTACCGCCTAGAAAATTCAATTCTATGCAACCTCCAAACCAGAACCTATGGACACTTCGAGTACGACGGTAACAAAATACCCAAATGTGCCCTCTAAAACTTCAAAATTATTACCATGACCTAGACCCATCTTGCCAAGAGTATAGTACATTACAATACTACACTGAATATGAAGACTATCAGGACAATCCACAAGTATCTGAGAACCCTGACTATTACGAGACTCGCGAATTAGACGAAAACCAAACTGAAAATTTTCAGATGAATGCATCGGAAACCCCGATAGAGATATTTTATGAAATAAATTCCGTTCTTGGAACTCCCTTGTCTTATATCAAAATTTATAACCCACCTTTAAAATTACTAGTTGACTCGGGTTCTTCAAAAACAATGATTCGTCCTGACATTATTGAAAAATTTTATCTCGAATATATTTACCAATCTATCAATATAATTAAGACTTATATGGGGCAGAAAAATACAAAATTTTGTGCAAGTATTCCTGCCTTTGACGAATTTCAAAGTAAGGAATCTATAGATATCCTATTATATGATTTTCATGATTTTTACGATGGACTTATTGGACTAGATATTATAAAACAATTTAATCTTTTGTTCGATTATTAAAATACAGTAGCTTTTAATGACAAAATTAAAATTCCTCTTTTCAATAGAGATCCTTTAGAAACCTTTAAAAGAGTAACAGTTAATGCAAAAGAAATTTTTAAAACGCAAATAGCTGTATCCATAGATAACGGTAAAATTGTAATTATTAGAATTGAATCAGACCATATAATTATACCAGAAACTATATCTTGTGTCAAAAAAGACTTAGCGTTTGTCGAAATACATAATTACACGGATGAGCCCTATACTGAATATTTTGACTATCCTGTTAGAGCAGAATCTTTAGAAAATTTCGTTCCTACAAAACTAAAAATTTCTCCTTTGGAAGAAACTAACACTGACATAAAGACATTGCTTAGAACTGACCATATGAACGCGGAAGAAAAAAGGAAGTCTATAAACTTTGCAACAACTATAGACGACTCTTTCATACTGATAACCAACAACTTACTTTCACAAACGATGTGAAACATACTATAAAAACAAAAACCGACGATCCTATTTATACAAGATCATACCGCCTTCTTTACGTGCAGATACAGGAAGTCCAAAACCAAGTCCAAAAGCTTTTGGACAGCCAAATTATTAGACCATCCCAAAGTCCGTGGTCCAGTCCCGTTTTAATTGTAGATAAAAAACCAGATGCATCTGGAAAGGTTAAATATCGAATGTGCATAGATTATCGATAAATCCGAATTTTTACGAAAAGAAACAAAATTTTTAGGACACGTGTTAACGCCGGACGGACTTAGACTTTATCCAGATAAAATTTTAGCAATCAAAAATTGTCCTATCCCAAAAACACCTAAGGAAATAAAACTCTTCCTTGGACTAGTAGGCTACTATCGTAGGTTTATTAACAATTTTGTCAAAATCACAAAACCACTTACATCTTGTCTAAAAAAGAATCAAAGGATTACACATACTAAAGAGTTTATAGAAGGCTTCGATAAATGCAAAACGCTAATTACTAACAGTCCTATTTTGGTTTTTCCCGACTTCAACTTGCCATTAAGTTACAACCGATGCGTCAAATTTTGCCTTAGGTGCTGTTCTGTCACAAAACGGAGAGCCCATTTCTTCACGTACACTTAACCCCGCCGAAACACGTTACTCCACTATCGAAAAAGAACTCCTAGCAATCGTTTGGGCAACGAAAAATTTCAGACCATATTTATATGGCCGTAAATTCAAAATTTATTCAGATCACAGACCTTTACAATGGTTTTAAACATTCATCTTCTAAACTTATGCGTTGGAGAATTAAATTAGAAGAATACGATTATAGTGTACCTACAAGAAGGGTACCGAAAATAAGGTAGCCGATGCCCTTTCAAGAATTAGAATTCATTGAATTAAATGCCAATGAACTACCTACTTTAGAAAGCGATGACTTAGATTCATTAGTAAATAACCCGCCTACAGAACTAATAGCAGCCTTAAGTGATAATGTCGAAAATACCGAAATTAATTTAGCTTTATCCGAAAACTTTGCGATAACTGATCAAGAGGCCGACTTATTAAAACAACTAGAAGAAATGTCAGTCCATAATCAGCATACTGCTGTTGAAAATCCTGTTTGTTCCCCGTCAATTTCGGAACACAGTATCAATAGTTACCAACGTCAGATATTTTTACTTGATACTCCGCTATTCGTACAATAAGACCTTTTCCTGGAAAAAACCCGTACTAGTATAACTTTTCATACTTCTTTTTCCGGCAAAGAAATAACGAACGTATTAAAAAACTATCTCTGTAATACTCAGTTAACTTGTTTATACTTCCATTCTGAAATAAAAATAAAAACTCTACGAGTCTATCAAAAAATTTCTCTCCAGAAACTAAAATAGTAACTTCTAATACCCTTCTTAAAGACTTAATTTCAGAAAACGACAGAGAAGAACAAATTAAATTTTTCCATAAAACCAAAACCACACATAGAGGTATAAACGAAACTATTAAACGAATCTCTCAGAAATTATATTGGCCTAACCTCTCTGCAGATGTACACAACTACATCACTAAGTGTGAAATTTGCAATCTTACGAAATACGATCGCAACCCACAAAAGGTCCAAATTCAAACTACTCCAACCCCATCACGCCTCTTGAAACTCTTCATATCGAAAAAGAAATATTTCTAACACTATTTGACCCCTTTTCAAAATTTGGCTAAGCCATAAAAATAGCTTCTCGTAACGCTCTGGACACCATCCAAGGATTGATTACATTTACATCTTTCTTCGGAACTCCTAGAAGAATAGTTCACGACCCCGGAAAGGAATTCGTGAATGAACTTTTCAAACAATTTTGTAAACTTTATAATATTCAAATTCATGTGATATCTACACAACATTCCCAGAGCAATAGTCCCGTAGAGCGATTCCACTCTACATTATTAGAAGCGGTCCGAGTTTTAAGGGCAGAAAACCCTCATAAACCTTTGGAATATTTAATAAAATTGGCTGTTACTAGCTATAATAACTCCATTCATTCGGCAACCCAACAAACACCCTTCACGATACTTTTTCCCTCAATTCACAAAGACCATATCCCTACATTAGACGATGTAGAAACGACTCAAGACTTTATCGAAAACTCTAGGAAACTGTCCGAAAAAATTAACGAACAAATTCAAATTAAATTGAAAAAAGAAAAAGAAAAACGTAATTCAAAACCCTTTTGAAAAAATAAAAGTAATACAGGACTTAGACGTAACAGCCTTAACAAAAAAAAAAAACAAATACCATAAATCCAAAATAAAAAAGAAACGAAAACGACTTAAAAACCTTCCTTGTTACAGGAAAATGGTCCTTTTACTAACGCTGACAATGTCGATGTTAACGAAGGACCTAGCTCTAGGACTAGATCTAAGACCAGTCTACCTATCAACCTTAGGCTCTTGAAGACAGGTGCTTTTTATCATTCCTTTGTCCATATTATAAATTTAACCGAAATCGAACAACATATTCACATTTTAGTAAATTCATCTGCGAATATACCGGAGACCAAACAGTTTTGGCATAATCAGTTGTTATACCTATCTAATCGAGTATATAAAAAATTCGAGATACTAACTTCTTCAGAAACTCGAATGAAGTGAGGTCTGCTGAATCCCATTGGTAATATATATTCAGAACTTTTCGGACTTATGAGTAACGACAAAAAAGAGGTGCTACAACAAAAGATCGATATTATTTATAAAAATCAACAAAATATGTGTCATACCGATACAACATTCACATAAGGAATTTGAGATATACTAGTGATCTATGTTTACCTACACATCGTTTAGCCAAGTTTCGAGCATCATTTATTTAAAATTCGGCTAAATTTTATAATATAGGGCACGATGTGAGACTATGTATATTAGACGTGTTTCGTAGGAAGGTCAAGGCTCAACTTATTCTATGTCAACAAACATCTTAACTGATTTATTTTTTTTTCTATTTTGCAAGTATTGATCATTTGAAACTTTTTTTGTTTATATATATATATATATATACTTGACCTCACTGTTATGCATATAGGTATAGGTTTTGTTTTGTCTTGTTGTTTTTTTAGTATTATAATTAAGTATATTTAGTAAGCTACAATATGTATCTAAGTGTGATGTGTTTTAGTACGGAGTTAGAATTTTATATTTGCTGCAAGAAAAGGTTCAGTAGATTAGCTACGGCTAGTCTCGCCTTTAGAAAGTGTATTTGTACTTGTTTATGTACTCATTTTCTAATAAAGACATTTATTATTATTATATAAACAAGCAGCTTACTACTAAATTATCTATCCTAAACTCATTTACAACTGAAATAACTAAAGCCATGACCGAAATTAATAGTTTTTGGAAATTAGCTACATATTTTATTGACACACAAACTTTGATAAATGATTGTATCATAACCCTCGAAATTTTAGACCAAATTAAAAATGGATTACTATTTGGGCATCTGAATATTGTCCATTCTGATGTGATTTCGCCTTTAGTAATTGCAGAAATTTTCAAAATTTTACATACTATACGATGTGCTACCAACTTTAGATCAAAGTTCAGTTTATTCTCTTTTTCATATAAAAAATCATATTTCAAAATCAACTATTTATATGGAAATCCTTATCCCAATTTATAATCCAGAAGAGTATAACCTTTTCCAAATATATTCATGTCATCATCAAACCTATCCATTATTTCCAAGCAACCCTATCTAGCACTAGGTAAAGAAGCAGATATATACAAATGGTTACCATCTAAGCCACCTAAAATTGGAAAGTACTACCAGTCTATAGAAGAAATCCATGAGCAGGACCTTGCCTGCATCCCAAGTATCATTTCTAATTATAACAGTTCCGCATGTACCTTCAACAAGGTGCCATACCATAGAGACCGTGTGATCATGTTACCATCTGGACAACTACTAATTTTACCTTCTCGCCCAATACATATATTGAACAAATATGTAAAAATTCTGTTCATCACTTTATTACAGAAGACACTCTAATTACCAACTCTGAAGGTTGTACGTTGATTCTAAATGGGCGTAAATTCTTCATGTCGATTTCCACTCTACAGTCGTCAGCCCTTGTGTTACCTGCAGTAGAAGCTAAACATATCGCCAATACCACCCTCAATAACGCAATAGACAACCTTGAAGGTCTTCATTCTCAAATTCAAGCTATGGATGTCGGAGTCCGTTTGATAGACTCCTCTTCAGTGAGCACCTCCTCATGGACCCAATGGATCACTTGGATCCTGATTGGACTTATAATTCTCTTCCTACTGTTCATCTTCCGAAAGAGTATCAACTCATGGTTTGTGCGAAGACACAAACCGAAACCAGCGCCGAGACCATCACTTCGACCCGTTGTAGACTCAGAAGTTCCTTCTAAGAGGGGAGGAATTATATAAAGATTTTATTATATATTTTTATTATATCTTTGTAGTTTCCCCGTAGCTAAAGTTATGTAACATTATTATCGCTTATAAAAAAAATGTGTGGTCAGTCTATTATATACTCAACTGGGTGCACTGAACCGGCAGTCTGATTTTATACTCAGCCACAATAAACTCGCTTGTATTCCAAAGTCGTAGCTTTATTTCTAAAATCTCAAAAGGACTCGATGCATTTAACTTGCATTTATTTAGAATCTATCAAACCTGCAAACTCTGTTACGGCAAATTCATTTAACAGGCAACGAAGACTACTTTCTCTAAGTAGAACGATGATGTGCAAACTAATTTTCCAAAAAAGTAGTACAATAACACCAGTGAAATATTTTATTTTGTCACTATTGAACATGGTATGACATTAACTATAATTACGAAATTTTTATTATAGGTGATTCAGGGTATCCCCTGAGAACTTGGTTGTTAACCCCTTTTAATGAAGTTGAACCAAATACTCCACAATACCGCTACAACACTGTCCATAAAAATACAAAATAGAGTATTGCAACGGAGTATTGAAAGCTAGGTTCCGGTGCTTATTAAAAGACAGGGTGCTCCACTACACACCCGACATCGCCTGTGGAATTATAAATGCCTGTGTGGTTCTTCATAATATGTGTGTTGAGTACAATGTCCCCGCACCAGATAATGAAGATCAAGATGTAGATTACGGCATAATAGATCACCACATTGAAGAAGAAGTAGTTAGACGGATCAACCATGAATTAGCAGACGGCAGGAGAGCAAGGATGAGACGTGTGAGACATTTACAGCAGGACCAACAAAATTAATTACTGTATTTTCTTTCCTTAAATAAAAAATTATGAAAGCAAAATAACTTTTAATAACTTCGAATAACACATGAGCATAAAACTAATTCTATTCTACAGGCAGGTACTACAACAGTATTTTTTTTGCTAATATTCCCGATTGATTCTAGGGCTTTAATTTTTTTATAATTTAAAGTCTTCCATGTTCTTCATATGAATCAATTTATTCTTGTAATATTCTTTTTTGATGTCCAGTTTGTTATTTAAGTTTTCAGCGAAACAAGTTGCTGCTACGTCTGAATTTATCAAATTATCCAGCTTTTTTGGTAATATCTTTCTAGTTGTTTTCCCGTGAAACGATCGGCAATTCAGGAACTCTAGTTGTAAAAATAGTAATTGGAACCCCGGTAAAAACAGCTGACGAAGTTACTGCAGGAGCACTGGCTGAAGTCACTACTGGTGCGATGGCCCGAATGGCCGAAGCTGCTGTATGTGCGAAAGCTGCAGCAGTATTTCCAGTACATTGGCACAATCTACAGCACTTAACACAAGCACTTCTTGGCTATCTTGTCCTCGTACTATTTCACAACTGTTCATATCGAATTATATTTCCTTTTTACCACAAACTTCAGAAATGGAAGAAGTGTTACAACAAAATCAACTTCGCAAGCACCTACCTCAATCAAAGTGCCTAGTAATCTTCGTAGTAAGAATCATACTACTACAGGCCGTTGCTGATTTTTAAGTTTTCATGGATGCGGGCTTAAAATCAAAGAAAACTATTATAATAATAAACTGTATCTATTGGAAAGATTAGTAGTAGCCGAAGAAAAAAATGTAGATATTAAGAAGTGCATATACTCGCGACAAGAATTCAGACGACTTATGTCATACGAACAAATGAATAATTCATTATATTTTCATCAAAATATTTAAGAAACTACAACTGATAGTAATAAAACTGTATACTACATTAAAAGTAAGCATTATATATTGTACTAAATTGCAAAAAATTATTGTTTTTAACGCGACCAAATATCGAAAATTACGTTGACAATAAAAACAAATGTGTAACGTCAGCCGTGACGTAAGACGTCTGAATTCTTGACGCGAGTATAGCTCAAACCCTTGAATGTATAGCAGACAGTATTTCATAAAATGTGGTTTTAATACTTTATTTAGTCGGTAATGTAATATACTACTTTCCGTTTTTAAACTTTTTTGAGAATAATCCAGAAATATTTTTGTTAGGCGACAATTATACTGGATACGAATTTGTAGGAAATCTTAATCGTACGGAATTTGAATTGAAGCCCTTGGGACAACAAGGAACTAAGCCACAACATTTCGAAAATTGAAATGTTCACATTTTGTATTTGGGGAATAGCGAAACAAGCCACGTATTTTTTATTTTAGCTACTCACTAACAGATGTAGCGAGGGTAGCATAATTACCTTATTCATTTTTACATACATTTATGGTTTATTGCACAGTAAGGTTACAAGCCACCAACATGGCGGACGCTCTCACTATTTTGATGAATCCGATGAAGAAACAGATAAAGTGTTTGACTCGGATGATAGTGTTAAGGATAAAGACTATGTAGAATATGGTGATAGTGACAGTTCTTCGACAAGTGAAGAGCAAGAGGTGAGTAAACCTAATTTTGTGGCATGATCCCTTTTACTGAAAAGTTTCGTATACAAATTTAATGAGGCTTGTTTCTTTATTGGTGCACAACTAGCTATATTCTGGCACAAATAATTTTCATTTCTTAGTTGTTGAAAACATGTTCTGCATTTTTTTGGTATTAAAAGGAAAGAATAATAATTATATTTTATTGTTATTTAATTTTCATACTGCAGGATGGTACATATTTTACTGAAAGGCATTTTCCAATATTTTTTAAATATTTGTATTTTGCAGAGGCCCCCAAAGAAGAAGATTGTTTGAGAGATTATTCCCACTCCAGAAAAAACACCTTCGTCTAGATGGCGCAAAAAGCATACTCGAAAAGTTGAAAGGAACAAAGTCCGCCGAAATTTTGGCTCTTCTTATACTAGTACAACTACTAAGAACTTCGTTGAAGCAAGAACATTGGGACCACCATGTAGCTGCCAGAAGAAATGTCGTGGTTTGTTACAAGGCACAGAAGAAAGTATTTTTAACAATTTCTGGGATTTGGGCGACTATCAAAGGCAAATACATATTTATTTCATAGTACGAGAACTGTTTCAAAAAAAAGGACATCCAAAGAAAGTCAAGAAAGCCGTCTCATCCAGAAAGTTCACAGAGAACTATTTTGTAAAAGTGAATGGTGTTGACGTGCAAATTTGCAAAAATGAGTTTCTATCTGTTCATGGGATACAGCACTCAAAAAAAAGAATTCATTTACTGCTACAGCAAATGGCTCAAGGTTATTCGACTCCTAAACCAGATCAGAGAGGAAAGCATAGCAATCGCGCCAATAAAGTTAGTGACGAAGCATGTCAGTTAGTAAAGACTCATATTGAAAGTATTCCATAATATATATATATATATATATATATAGCCACTATAGTCGCAAGAAAAATCCAGGAAAAGTATACATCGATCACGATCTCTCCATACACTCTTGATATCAAGATTATTATAGACCGTGGTGTCAGGAAAGAAATACTGTACCAGTAAGTCATGATATATATAGGCGAATTTTTTGCAATGATTACAATATTGGATTTAAATTACCCCGAAGTGACACTTGCAAAATATGTTACTCTCTAAATATAAAACTCCAAGACAACAAAGAAAATGAAGATGTAGTCAAAAATCTTAGTATTGAGTTGGAGTTGCATCAAAGAAGGGCTCAAGCGATGCAAGATAATATGAAAGCCGAAGTGACGTTGGCTAAGTCAAACAACAACACTTGTGTTATATCCTTCGACTTACAACAAGCACTTCCAGTGTCAAATATAACTACAGGGCCGGCATTTTATTTAAGGAAAGCTTGGGTATACAACTTGGGAATACATGACTGTATTACAGATACAGGCTATATGTACATGTGGCCAGAAAATGTGGCACGGCGTGGAAGCGACGAAGTTGCAAGTATTTTGTACAATCATTATAAGAACCACAGACCTTCTGGTGAGCATTTGATTGTTTATACTGACAATTGCGGTGGCCAAAACAAAAACTGGGTCATAGTATGTTTGTGGCAACAGCTAGTTAGAGAAGGTGTGTTTAAATCAGTTGAACACCGCTATTTGATAGTAGGACACACACATCTCCCCTCCGATAGGGATTTTGCCATCATAGAGAAGTACAAAAGAATGTGCCCTGCTTATGATCCCCAAGATTGGTATACTGCAGTGGAAAAAGCCAAGCGGAAGAATAGTTTTAAAGTCAAAGTGATGACCCGGATTTTTTTCATTTAAGGTCTTAGAAGAATCTATTACAAAAAAAACAGTCACTGACGACCGACAGAAAGCATCCATTAGTAAAATCTGTTGTATGAGATTTGAAGCAGACAATCCCAATATAATGAAAATTAAGCATGTTTTGAATGAAGATTTTAAGACTGTAAATATAGGGAAAAAAGGATTGCGACGATCTTCGTTATTAGAAACTTTAAAGCCAAAATACAAAGAACCAGTTCCATTAAACGACAATAAAATTAAAAATCTGCAACTACTCTTACCATATATTCCAGAAGTTAAACATAAATATTACGAAGAAATTGGAGCTAAAAATGTTAGCCAGAAACAAACACATGATACCGATGACAATGTAGAAAATTTAGAATTCGATGAAATACCTAGTGATGAAGACACCCAAACTTAATGAGAAAAAAAATAGAGTAATAGTATTACAGGACTACTAAAAATAGAGTATTAATAGAAACAAAAAAGAAAAGATTTGTTTCATTTTGTTGTGGGCAAGAATGTTATAAGCCACATTTTTTAAAAATAAATTGCTTTTTTCCAGTTTTACTCAACACTATTCAGTCCAGCAATTAACACTGTTTGTCTTCATCAGTATAATAAGTGAAATTTTATCACTTAAGTAAATCCTGATTTCCCAGATTTTAAATAAACTGTAACTGTTCATTATTCAAAATTTTACTAATGTGGCATAATTCCTTATTCCCCCAAGGGCTTCAATTTGTATAACGATGGTAGGTTTCAGTTTATCGAGGAAAATCTTAACGATATCAAGAATCAAGAATTCTCAATTACGTAATGTTACTAGATCTTCCAAAAGGAGACGATGGACTTTGCAAGATAAGGTTTTTGCGTTATCAGTCTATAAAAGCAGCCCTCGGTTATATAAATATTTAAGAACGTATTTCCAATTGCCCTTAGTGAGAACTTTGAAAACAGGTGTATCAAACATACTTTTCAGTGTGGTATAATAAAACCAGTTGTAGAGTATTTGAAAACACACATTGAAAAATTGGATGAGCTTGACCGTTGTTGCTCTCTTGTTTCTGCGGCGAAATAAGTTTAAGTTCAGGATTTTATTATGAGAGTAACAAACAGACTATTTGCGGATATGAAGATTTAGGTAATAAACGGTCAGAAAAAGCAGCAAATCATGCTCTAGTTTTTATGATAAGAGGAGTTCGCAAAAGTTATAAGCAGGTTGTAGCATATTACTTTGTAAAAGACACTGTTGCAACAGCGGATCTGAAACAGATTATTGTGTTTATCATTAGTGAACTGCAAAAGATAGGACTTAAGATCGTTCCTACTGTTGATGATGATCCTACAAATAGATCTGCAATTGAAGCCCTTTGTGCAGAAAATATCGACAATCCAAGTCCTTATTGTTTTGTTGTTACTGGTCAGTGTATTTGTACAATTTTCGACGTACCACATCTTAAAAATACACATAATGCGTTAATTAATAATATCATTGAATTTAAAAACGATAAAGTAACAAAATTTTAACATATTCAAAACGCATATAATCTGGATCAGCAAAACGAACATACAAACAGTTGTACAAATTAAATTCAAGACACTTTAATTTTAAAGATAGTTTTCAAAAAATGAAAGTTAAAGTTGCTGCGCAACAACTGAGTCAAACGGTTGCTGCTACAGTAGAAACGTTTTCAGTGTTAGATGATTTTTACCTGCAGAATTACTTCACACTGCTGAATTTGTACATATTATTGACAACTTGTTTGACTCACTGAATGGATCAAATCAACATGAAACCAGTGGTAAAAAATTTAAATGTCCCCTTTCCAGCGATTCACCCCATATGGAATTTTGGTTAGATTTATTACCTAAATTAGAAAACTGGAAGGTTAAAGATTTAAAAACTAATGTTAGACGAAATAACTTTAAATTTATAAATGGATGGCAGGTAACTATTAAAGCATTTATTCATCTTTGGAATAATTTAAAGGAAATGGGGTTGAAATATTTGTCTCCTCGAAATTTAAATCAGGATCCACTGGAAATTTTTTTTTGTCAAATTCGGCAACATGGCATAGCTAATTCTAATCCTACCTGCCATCAGTTTGTTGCTGCTTTAAAAACCGTAGTAGTAAATAATTTTGGAATTCCACTTGTCAAAGGTACTAATTGTGAACAAGATTATTTCAAATCTTTAGGAGATTTAGCAATACTTTTAAATAAAAATTATTGTCCATCTGTTGATTTTGCCAGCGATTTTAACGAAAATAATCAAGCAACTTCATACGTTGCTGGTTATATACTTAATAAAGTTAGTGTACCTGATTGGGCTAATTGCAAATAAAATTTATTTTCAGAGATAGCAACAGAAAATCATTTATATGTTCAGTTTAAAGAATATGATGAAAAACAAAGACTGACTTATGCAAGTGACCATGTTATTAAATTAATTGATGAGATTCATGTAAAGCTTTATCAATTTCTTGACGAACATGGTCATGAATCCCAAATAGAGACCAAAAAACAACTGACATCACTAAATCTTACCAATTTTGTGAACACCATAATTTTCATTAATTAGTGATTCTCATGCTAGAAAAGTAAAAAAAAATTAAAAGTACTTGATAAATTATGTTTTCATGTAGCTTAACAGATCAGTGTTGTTTAAATTCATATATCATGACTGTCTTTTTATCAGTACCTCAGACCTAACTATATTAAGTATTAACTCAAAAGATTAATTTCGCATAAGTAGGTAATTTATACCTTAGAATTCAATCTGTTGCTAAAATTATGCTGCAATAAATCATATTGAAGTTTGTTCCGTGCTTTTAAAATACGATAAATATACTAAAGCTTTATTAACAACATTCATCCAAAAGTACTCAATTTTTTACTTATAATTTGGCTCTGACGTACCGATATTTATTTCCCAATACAAGACTAATATAAATATTTATTTATTCATTTATGTACAAACCTTTAATAAAATGTCAGACCAATAACATCAAGTAATCTTAAAGTTTTTTATTTATACAGAACTGGTTTATAACAACTAGGGGATATGGTAAATCCGGGAGAGATCGGCCATCGGGAGAAACCGACCAGTGCCGATATATAAATTAGGCTTAAAAATTTGTGCTAACTTGAAATTTTTTTCACTCATTTACTGTGTTGTTTCAATACAGGATGATAAAATATGCATGAAATTAACAAGGTGGTCGATCTCTCCCATAACGAGTAGAGTACGACTATATTAATACGGAGACGACCAGTGGTCGGTCTCTCCCAAATTGATGTAATCGAAATAAATAATAATAAAAATAATTATAATAATGACATATTCTGCGGTTTTAAAAAAATGGGTGGTATAATAGAGCCCGATTTAAGCAAATAAATATACTGTAAAATAATATTGTTACAGATTAAAAAAATGCCCACGACTTACAAAACGAAAAATGAGGAAAGAGCTAAATGGAGTGCCGATTCTTTACGAAATGCAATTGAATGTGTACAAAATCATACAATGGGTGTAAACGAAGCCGCCAGACATTTGGGTATTCCAAAAACTACACTAAAAGATAGGATTAAGAAGCGGGACGTAATAAAACATCACAGACTAGGTCCGTCATCAACGTTGGGAGAAGAAGCAGAACTAAAATTAGTGCGACATATAAAAATATTGCAAACATCTGGATTTGCACCAGATCGAGAGTCTGTCAGAATATGAACTTTTCAACTTGCCGAAGAACTAAAATTAAAGCATACGTTTAATAAAGAAAAAGGCAAAGCCGGCTACGATTGGCTCAACTCATTTTTGCGAAGACATCCTGATATCTCGATTAGAAAAGCCGAAGGAATATCTATTAATCGTGCGACTGGAATGAACCGTGTGACTGTGGAACACTATTTTACCCTTTTAGAAAAAGTTCTCACTGATAACCAACTTCATAACAAACCTTCAAATGTATTTAATATGGACGAGAGCGGTTTGCAATTAAACAATAGACCAACCCAAGTGCTAGCCGCAAAAGGTTCAAAAAATGTTTCTTCGTTAACATCAGGCGAGAAGGGTGAAACAATCTCTGTTATAGCGTGCTCCAATGCAGAGGGAATGTTTCTCCCACCTTACTCAATATATAAGGGTCGGTTGTATCGCAGTTAGTAAACTCTCAGGTTAACAGAACTCAGGTTAACTGTCGGTTAACATTGAACTCAGATTAACAAAATTTCAGTTGTATCTTTTCGGTTCAGGGGAAGGTTGCCTGAACCACTAGTCATTTACTGTTGGCTACCGTGAATGTTATAATTATCTAATTTCCCGTTGCTCCTCTAACCTAAAAATTGTTTTGACATTTATGGTTTATACTTCAAATTTAACACATTTATGTGAGCTTTAGTTTAATCGTTGCGGGAAAGAAATAAAGCAGATTGTTTTTACATAATAATATACGTGTGCAATATGGGTAAGTACTTTTCGTTGAAAGATAAAATATTAAAATTTAGGTATTGAGTACATTTTTAACAATTTTCAGACGTTCATGAAAAAAATAATAAAAGAACCACCAATTTTACCTCAACTGAGGAAAAGATTTTAATCCAATTAATAAAAGAAAAATATGGTTCACAAATAGAAAACAAGAAAACTGATACTAATGCTACAAGATTAAAAACCGAAGCTTGGATAAATTTGGCAAAAGAGTTTAATAGTTATTGTTCGGACTGCCCACGCGATGCGAAAGTTTTGAAAAATAAATATCTGAATATGAAAAAAAGGGCAAAGAAAAATTTTGCTGAGGAAATAATACATCGAAGTTTTCACAGTGAAAAAATAGGTATTTAGAGAATAAAAAATTTGATTGAAAGTAAATAAAGTAATCCAAAAATATGGTAGAATGAGCAGATTTTGTTTAAAATGAACATGCTACATGACGTGTCAACATTAGTTGTAGTCAAAACAATCAGGAAATAATTTTGTTACGGTAGATATAAATTGCTTATAAAGAACAACATGGTTTCAAAAACATACATATACCTACATACTAATTTTCCAAAAATTTTCCAGATAACACATTAAAAACGAAATTGGGTACATGGGCTGAGTCAAAACAAAATCTTTTAACAGTACAACAGAAGACTCATATGGAAGAACATGAAATGAAACTGAGACATATGGAGGAAAAACATCAGGCATACATGAAACATGATCAGGAATGTCACGATCAAAAAATAAAAATCAGTGAAGAAGAACATGCAATGAAGATGCAAATTTTGCAACTACAAAGAGACCAGTTATTAAATGAGACAAAAATGTAATGGAGAAAATGTTTAATAATTTTGTTTTCTAAAGGTTCTGTAGCAATAAAAGTGCTGAGTTTCCATAATTTCTTTTATATTTTTATTTACCTCTACTATTGGCCAATTCAATCTTTACACACACAAACTTCAACAACAAAGAAGTTGAAAATTGTTTATAATAATAATAATATAAATAAAAATAAATATAATAAATTTTGAATTTGAATAAATATTTATTATAAATAAAATAAATGTTAAAGTAAACCTTCAAAATACTGCCTAATTAAATTATATCTAGTTATATTATTCGCATTTAAACCAGCTTGTGCATCTGCTACATCGACATTAATGACATTTGCAAATTGAATGGCACCTTCCACATCTTCATCTCCTTCCAGTTCTGGTTCACCCACTTGACGAGCTATGTTGTGCAACACTGCACATGCCACAACGATTGCCTCCACTTTGCCACGAATTCCCAATGATAATATAGGGAACCTCCTTTTTAAAACCCCAAACAACCTTTCAATAGGATTTCTTGTCCTTATTTGGCTTTCATTAAATAAATGTTCTGCCGGAGTGACGGGGTTTCGCAGAGGTGTAATTAAGTAATTTCTTACAGCATAACCACCATCTCCCAGCAGTAGACTGTCACCAAATTCGCCATTTTCAAACCTTGCTCTTATTCTTGAATTGTTAAAAATTGTGGAATCATGTGTGGAGCCTGGCCAGCGGCAAACAATATCCTGAATATTTAGATTATGGTCACATATGACTTGTACGTTGAATGAAAAAAATCCTTTTCGGTTCCTGAAAATTTCAGCATTATTGCCACCGGGAGACTGTATTCTTATATGTGTACAGTCTACTGCTCCTATACATTTTGGAAAACGGCTTATACTGTAAAATCCTTGTTTCACTTTTTGAAATTCTTCTTCCGTAGATGGCATATTGATGAACTGATTTCTTAATTGTGCAATACATCTGAGTACTTTGGTAACTGTACGACTTACTGTAGATTTGTCTATACCATTAAAGTCTCCAATAATTTGTAAAATTGACCCAGTCGCCAAAAAACGCAATGTAATTAATACCATCTCTGAAGGCGTCAATGCAGTATTTCTGGAAAATAGAAAAATTAAACAGGTAATGTATGTAATGTAATAAATGGAAAATAGTATGCGGCTCATTATACTCACTCATTTTTCAAACACACAATTTCATTCCTAATTTCTCCAGTTATTAATTCCACCGTCTCTTTAGAAAGGCGAAATCTCTGCCTAAATTCATTTTCGTTCCATTTTAAAAAATGATTTTCCCCTTGACGGAAAATTCTGGGAGCTCTTGGGAACGCTTCTATTTCAACTAATTGTAGAAAGTCTTCATCATCTGTGAGGTCTTCTAAATATTCTCTTAATGCCATGTTTTTAAACAAGTCACGATATTTCACTTTAAAAAGAAACTGGGTACTTTGAGGTTATAATTTACTAACGATTAGAGTTGAACACGGTTTAACCCTACAAATTATCTGATTCAGTCTGAACCCTAGTTAAACCAATGATCAGAGGTGAACTTCTATGATACAACATACGTTTTGATGTAAACTCAGTTCAAGTGTGGTTCAAGTTTAAACCGAGTTTAAACCAAGCCGTTACAACCCGCCCTAAGTAAAAATAGAAAGGAGGAATTTTTAGATGGAATGCCACCTGGCTCCCAAATTTCTATATCAGAAAAATCGGCATATGTCAACGCTACCATTTTCAAGGATTGGTTGGAGTTTCATTTTTTTGCCACGAAAACCAGTTGGAAAAGTTTTGTTAATTGTCGATGGCCATACTTCTCATACAAATTCTGTGGAAGTACTGGAATTTTCCGAAGCTAATGACATAATTCTTTTTTGTTTACCGAGTCACACGACTCATTACCTACAACCGTTAGATAGGTCTTTTTTAAAATCGTTGAAAAATCATTACTACGCGGCTTGTAACAATTTTTTAAAGGCAAATCCAAGTAGGACAATAACAAGGATAATTTTTGGGAATCTCTTGGGACAAGCCTGGGGTAAATCAGCAACTGTGGAAAATGGGATGTCTTGTTTTAGAGCTACAGGCATTGCACCCTTTAATCCAGCAATTATTCCAGATTACGCATATATTAATATTCAAATGGAACAAGATGCAGAAGCCAGGCCTGGTTCAAAGAGTACGGCTGAAAATCCATCCCCTCCGTCGACTCCACCCCGGTTCCCTACCATTGAGACAACGAACAATCGCAATATCTCTCCTCTGCCTGGTTGTTCGCACGACCCTGACACTGCAACAGTTGAGATTGACCCCACACTCGATCCTACACCGGGAAAATTATTGGAGAACGTGATTTCGTCAATTCCAACTAGTGCAAAAGCAGTAGTTAAAACACGAGGTAGACAGCTTGCCACCATTCTAAACAGTTCACAGCGCATTGAGATTCAGAAGGACAAAAAGAATACAAAGAAAAAAATAGAAGTCCAGTTCAGAAGAAAACTGTGGTTAAACAGGAAAAAAATTATAATCTTCAGATTCGGAAAACGAAAGTCCAGTATTGCAGGAAAGTGATACGTCTGCAGAAGAGTGGGACGAAAATGAATGCTTAGATTGTGGGGAAAACTATTTTGAAACCACTAAGAATGACGAATGGATCAAATGTGTGAACTGTAGTCGTTGGTTTCATAACGGATGCTCAACATTTGAGATTTTTTGCGATTTATGCGGAAAACTGAAAAAGAAAAGCCGTAAAAATTAAATTTATGTACACGTTTCTATTATACTTTTATTATTATGCTGTTCTAATATGCTATACTATTTTACGTTTTGTTATTTTTCGAAGTCGGTCTCACCCGTAATTCGTGGTCGGTCTAACCCGGACATGCGGGTGAGATCGACCAGATGCAATGTTTGAACTTTTAAGCCAAAATAAAAATGTATGTTCGTATTATATCATATTGTATAATTTATTATACTACCCTAACCCTTTGGGTAATGATTTAACAGTTAAGAAAATATATATCTCAGAAACCAAAAAAGTTACTTTTTTTTTTCAAAATGTGGTCGGTCTGTCCCGGACTTACCCTATAACAAGCACTTTGCTATAACGAGTAAATTTTGACATCCCGCGGATGCTTGCTATAACCGAGTTTGCATATGTAGTAATTCGAAAAATCTAGTAGATTTTACGTAGAATTAAATTAAGCCAAGGTTAGGAACAGGCGACATTGTAATTATTTATTTTAAAAAATTACTCTGGCAAGGTCCAGACAATGAGTCTTTGTTTTAAGCTTATCGTGGATAGAGGTTCTCATAACAACTGGAGGAGCCCTAGCCTTTCAGGGCTTGGATTTTTTGTTTTTTGAATAGCCAGGACGTTATCTTGGCCACTATATATATTTTTTTGCTGATTGGAAGTTTTGAGATGTAATTATTAAAACACTTGTGCACTTAAATAACTTTACTTGGTGACTTGGATTGATGAATGTGAATATAAAGGTTATAATAATATTGTTGGGAATGTATGTGTTGCGTTTACTTATCGAGTCAATGAGGTACTGCCGTACTGCTCCATCTCGAGCGCCCCCTGCCTGAACAGGGCTGTCCACTACCTTCCAGGGCTTGCTAATGAAGAAAACGCTAGACAACAACTTTAAAAAAGTTAACGATAATACAGGATGCTGATTATTAAGAACATGAAGCTTAAAAATGCGAATTTAGCAGTCTCTGTGGGAACCCAAGCCCTTCGGGTATATTTGCAATATCAGAATTACGCCCATTTTTCCAAAATAGCCAATGTAATAAACAATTGATTAGGTATAAATTATGGGAAAAATTAAGCGTTAATTGGTGGGATTGTTTCGGTTTTGGTACAGGAGGACTTTTGAATACTGGGCGGGATTAAAATCATAGGAGCTGCAGAGTTCACGAAGTTAGTTTCGGGACAGAGAGATGAGTTAAGTTAGCTTCCGAATAGGAGTCGAACAGTGTTGCCACTTGTAACATAATTTTTTCCTAAAATTAAGCTAAACAATAATATGTAACATAATCGATAATTGTAACATATTTTTGTTGTAAATTCAACTTCCATATTTCAAGCACACATCTAGGTCTAGGGAAAGCAACTAGGTATGCGATCACGGGACGAGCAAATTGAAACGTACGGTATATTGGAGTACGGCTCTTGAGACGCTCTGAGAGCTCTAAAAAGTGTGAAAAGTGCATGGTCATAGACCGTTTCGCTAGTTCCGCCTCCGCCGACTGTTTACTACAAATTTTATGACCACTCGCCCAATGAAAGAAGCGCGGGATGCTCTGTTAACACGAGGTGACCACCAGACCACCACATGTTTACATTTATGAAATTTATTTGAATTTACTTTATGCTTTAGCTTTAGTTTTAATGCCGTCTTTTATGTAGTAGCAGTGTTTTTAAAATGGCAAGTACGAGTAAAAGCAGCAGCAAAGCAATTCAATAACATCTTATAAACATGTTGAAGCAGACGAAGATTGTGATATTCAATTTGAACTAGCATAATGTCTGTATACCTAAATGTTTTATTACTTGTATATATCGTAGGTATTCAGAACAAAATTTGAATTATTTATACAACTGTCATAAAAGATACAAAATAAGATTATATACTATGTATTATAAGTAATATACATTTGTACAAAATTATATATTTGTAACATAATTTTCAAGAAAAGTCGATAATTTTGTCAACACTGTACAATAATTCTTTTATCGGCCGGTGGGAACACTGCGGTCGAAGAAGTTAGTTTCTGCGTTGGAGTCACTTGGACTCTGCGGTACTAAGACTGGGGCTATACTTGCGACTCTGCCGTTGCGACTCTGTCGTTGCGGTCGTGTCGCAGAAATGGAAACACAGTGTTTCTTATGTAGCCGGCTATATTATCTGCGACACAAACGCATCCAGGCAGAAAACGCAACTGGTTACGTTTTTGCTCCGGTGCGACTAAAACACATTCTACACATTCTTATGGAAGCGGCTATACTTGCGACAGAGTAGGTAGTTCTGTTTTGTCTGTCGAGTAGCACGCACGAAATGTTTGATACGGAGAACTTTATTAATGAAATTCATTTGCGTCCACCTTTGTGGGATATCAAATTAAAGGAATATTCAAACCGGGACATAAAATGTAAATTGTGGATTGAAGTGGCAGAATCTGTTCTTCCAATTTGGGATGAACTCGAAACAGATTCGAGAAACAAAGAAGGTAAGAAGATATTTTCTTTATTATAGTAATAATAGTAACAAATATATTATATAAGTACAACAACATACATACAATTTAATAATATTTATTTAAGTGTAATATCTGCATAGGTACACATTTTATTGCCAATATGGTTACATTATTTTAAATCATATCGTATTGCCAAGGCACGCTACCCATAGGACTAACAAAATAATCAGCCAATTTATCTCTAATATCTTTAGACTTCAAGGATGGGTTACCAGTGCCAATCGGTGGAATATTGTTCATATCACAAGTAAGAAGTGTTTCTTCAAAACGAATACCGTCTCGTAATCTTACAAAGTTGTGTAAAACCCAAGTAGCTAGTACTATAACCTCTACAAAATCAGGATTAAGATTTGTGCAAAACACGCCATTTGTTACAAAGAATTCCAAATACACATTCAACAAATCTACGTGCTCTCGAAAGGCGGTAATTAAAAACTCTTTTTCTTAAGTCGAGACCTTTTTTGGCAAAAGGCTTCATAACGTGTTCACTCATGCCAAATGCATCATCTGCTACAAAGACATAGGGCATCGATGTTTTATCTCTACAATTTGGCAATGATTTGTGTTCTGGTAAATCTAAAGAAACTTTAACCAATTTATTATATAAAACTGATTGAGTAAAAATATTAGAGTCCGCAGTCCTGCCATAACTTCCTACATCAACAGTCACGAAACAATAATTAGCATCTACTAGAGCTAACAACACAATAGAACAGTAGTTTTTGTAATTATAAAAGTTTGAACAGGACAATTCCGGCTTTACAACTCTTACGTGTTTACCATCTAGAGCACCAATACTGTTAGGAAAATTTGCTGTTTTTTCATGCTCCTCTGCTATTCTAAGCCAGTCTTCTTTCCGTGGCTGAGACATGACTTTATCTTTCAAAACAAACCAAAGCGCATTGCATGTTTCCCAAATTATGTCTGAAATTGTTTTTCGGCCTAAACGAAATTCAAAGTAGAGAGAACGGAATGAGTGTCCTGTCGCAAGATACCTAAAATAAATAGAAAAAGTAGTTTAACGTGTATATTGGCAGATAATATTAATTAATCCGAATTGTATTGTCACTTAAGTTAAAGAACTGCAGAAGAAGTGGAGGAATTTGAAAGATGCTTTTGCAAGAGAAATTCGGCTGCAAAAGATGCCTAGCGGCAGTGGAAAGAAAAAAAGGAAACGATATATCTACTTTGACGAGCTATTATTTCTCAGGGGCACTACAGAGTTAAAAGAGTAAGTAATCATGAATTCATGGAAATAACGAAATTAAGTTAACAAAGAAATTATGTCAAAGGCGATTATTCATTATACGTTTTATTTCAGGACTACTACAAACATTGAGGAAAACGATTCCATGAGTCAGGGCACTTCGGTCATTGAAGAAGATGATTTATTTAGAAATCAAGAGGAATTGCAAACAGGTAACGCACCCTCTGTGCGCCGCATAGCAGCGGTTCGGAGAAAAACTGCTAGACCAGATACATCTTTCGAAGCTAAAATACTTGAGCACATTCAGTCTAAGAAGAATGAGGCACCAGAAAAAGAGGATGCCGACAGACTGTTTTTGTTATCGCTATTGCCCATGTTCCATGAATGTTCATTACAAATTAAGTTATGGGCAAGAATCAAAATCCATGAAATAATGCGGCAGGCTCTACAGTTTAGCCATCCTACTCAATCCCTCCCACCACAAAATTTGCCTAATTTCAACCCCTGTGCATCACATCTTCATGAACCATCACCATCTACTTATACTTCTTCGCCTAGTTTCTTACCTGGGTCTATGCAACTAAATAAAATAACATCAGTCAATAATCCATCAAACTATATGGCCATGGGAGGAACACACCAAACTTTTCCTAGTACTAATACACCATCTCCCCTAATCTCACCTGACAATCAAGATTCCAATTCATGTACTTACCATAATTTAACTTCCCCAACCATATCGACGCTGTGCGTCTGATATATATACTGTATATGGTGATTAATAAAATTAAAAAATTGCAGATAAAACAGTTGTAAAGTTATTTCTCACCTTAATGTCACAGCAAGCCTTTCCTCTGGTATAATGCTATTTCTGAATCTGGTTTCCTGTTTCATGATAACTGGCATTACATAAGAGCAAAGTTCATCAAAAGAAGATATACTCATTCTAAAGTAGGAGAAAAATTTGTCTGGATAACTTCTCAATGAACTAAACAAGGTATGAAACTGTCCGCAAGAGAGTCTTTGTGCGGTAATAGGATGCACAGAATACCTTCTTTTTTTCTTATTCTTTTTCTTTAAATAACTACAAACGGCAATTGCTAGCAAAATATCATCCTCAATCAACGGCATATTTGCAACTGAATACGAGTAAACCGTGCCAGTTTTAGTCGTGTGTATAGCCACCCTACCAAATATGTTAATTCTGCGACACGACCGCAACGACAGAGTCGCAACGGCAGAGTCGCAAGTATAGCCCCAGTCTAAGTCCGACGGGAAAACGCAAAGCGTGCATAGCCGCGGATACTTTATAAAAAAAACGATCTAATAATTGTGATGTGATCACGATGGCGATTACCGTGCCGTGCTTGCTGTCATTTTGGATTAACATCATTTTCCTTGGATTTTATTGATAAGTGACTATATAGTCACAATAGGTGCTACGTTGCGAGATCTCTCAAAAAGATTTTGTATAGTTTTAAATCGGCGAGTTTCTAGCCTTGGAGACAGAAAAATAACAAAATTTCTAGACGAGTTTCTAAATTTTTATAAACTGAAGTATTAGAAATTGTGTAGCATTTATCAGTTCTAGGTAATAATATTACACCGAGTTGAGCTCGGGTCATATTGTCCACTATCATATTTAAGTGTAGTTTTGTATAGCCTCGAAGTTTCGTTCGTTTTTGTGGGCCCATTTAATTTTTGTTTCTTTTGGTTGCATTACCGCAATATATTATTTTTAGTCATAATTTTGTTTAGTATTTTCTAACAACAACAAACTTTCCTCAATTTTCCTAAAGACCGCGCACGGAAGATTTCAACGTAAGCCGTGGCCGAACCTCAGAGCTACAGGTTGAGATTTTAAACAAAAAAATGGTGCTGGGAATAAAAAGAAAAAATAGACATTTCCCGAGCCATTACATATAAGTATAAAGCGGTAAAATTTTTGAAAGTATAATATTTCAAGCGTTAATTTTTTGAAAGATTTATTTTTTAGGTTTATGGGTATTTGTATGTACCGCTTATGTTTTGTTTAAGTTTTTGAGTTTATTTATACAGAACTCGCTTATAACAACTAGGGGATATAACAAGCACTTTGCTGTAACTAGTAAATTTTGACATCCCGTAGATCTTGCTATTATCGAGTTTTACTATATATACATAAGTATCAAGCGGTAAAATTTTTGAAAGTTTAGTATTTTAAGCGTTAAGTTTTTGAAAGATTTATTTTTTAAGTTGATGGATATTTGTGTATTTGTATGAACCGTTTATGTTTTGTTTAAGTTTTTAAGAGTTTATTTTTTATTTATATAGGACTCCCTTATAACAACTAGGGGATATAAAGAGCACTTCGCTATTACGAGTAAATTTTGACATCATGCTTCCTGTATCCTAGTTTTACTCTATTTGGGTACGTATAAAACGATAAAGTTTTTGAAAGTTTAATATTAGGGGAAGGTGGGGTAAATGGAGACAAATATCTACACTTACCCCGGTGTTTAAACATATCACATTGCAACTTCGCCAAGTAAACGCTATATATCTTGTAAACTTGAATGCTAGTTACCCAAGCCTTCAGGCAACCTTGTGTATATAAAAGTTTAAGCTAGTCACACTTACTCGAAATATGTGATTTTAAAAAAAAAAAAAATTTTTCTACACTTGCCCCGGTGGTTGGGGCAGGGTTGATATTTTTGACGGGGTATTTGGAGACAAAATATAACCCATACATAACAAGTTGGTAAACTCGAAATTTTAATATCTCTATAAGTTTAAAAAAAAACATAACTCATAAAAACTATATTGCAGTAAAAATAAAGTACATATTCCATTAAGACCTTGTTATTTTGTTTTTAAACCTAAAAATGTTATTCTAAAATACTTCTTACAAATAAAAAATAAGTATAAACATTCTACCTAATAGGCAGCATCTACTTAAATAAAAAAAAACATATTCTAAACATAAGTAGAAAAGGTATGTACTAAATGAAACATTACTTGGGTAAATTTTTAGCTACATTTTGCTTAAAATTTAACCATTTTTTTTCAATGTCTCTTGGTTTAGGAAGGACTGTAAAGGAATGTGTTCCTTGGATCTGGATGGGTCCCATAAAACATGCGTACTTTGACACCGTGTCAATGTCGTCCCTGTTCGGCCATTGAAATTTTTCTACACTTACTCCAACTCGTCGTCTACACTTACCCCGCTAGAACTCCAAGTTGGGGTATATATAGATAACTGCGATGGTTCGAAATAGCAAACAGTACAATAATTTAAAAAATATAGGTGAATAGGGCATTAAAAACCACACATTTACAAATAAAAAAGTCTTCAATCGAGCTGACCGTTTTAAGAAAAATATTGTAACAAAATAAGTGCGAGAAACTGTAACAGTTTTTTTATTTAATAGTCTTACATAATTTTTATTAATTCGATTCTAATATATTTCAGTGTTAAAACTTAAATCTACATTAGTTTACCTTAAGAACTATTACATTGTTACGTTAAATTAAATAAAATTATATATTTAACAAAAAATAGGGGGGTGTCTCCATTTACCCCTGTCTACACTTACCCCACCTTCCCCTATAAGTGTTAAGTTTTTGAAAGATTTATTTTTTAGATTTGTAGGTATTTGTATATTTATACGTACCGTTTATGGTTTTTAGAGTTTATCTCTTGTTGATTTTAATAAAAATTAGTAAATACTTGTTCGTAATTTTAAATTATAAATAAAATATTAACTTATCACACGTTATACTTGTACGATTTAAATAATTTAAGAGAATTCATAAGGACAGACAAGATTTTGATTATACCTTAGGACTTTTGTTGTCTTGTGTTATTATTATTATTAGTGTAGGCATTAAATTATTATGTTACCCATTTTCTACCAAAATCTCCGAAGGCTCCAAAGAAGGAAAGAATGAATTGAACTGTTAAGACACAGATGGGAACTTAGAGACAACAGCAATCCATTCGAGTTAGGGTCAAGGAGGGTAAATTTGAGACACCCAGGTATTTGTGGTAAAAAAGAGACACCTGCTGCTGACATCTGTGATTGAGTATCTTGAACTGTGTATGTTTTATAGCATAGAAACACATCTCATTTATGCCATAAGTTGAAGACTTTGATAATAGGCGGCATTCCTAACTTTGTAAAATTTGCTATTAAATTTCATTTCATTATAACCTGCAAAAATTCTTCCAGGTGGCTTGAAACATTATACCATAATTATCGTTTTTTTAGAAATAAAAGTGATGTGCTGAGTTTAATGTGTTTATAGACTAATGTTTATTGATATTGTGTGCAGGTAAACGTTAGCAAAGCAGATTAATTTAGTGATAAGATAAAAACCGGTAAGTGTAAAAATGAGACACTTTTTGGAGTAAATATGAGACAGTGTTAAATAACAGGTGGTTTAGGGTAAAAATGAGACAATGTCTGTAGGGTAACAAAGTATTTTTATTTTACAGAAAATGGGAAAGATATATATACCAAAGGAGAAACGGTATACAAAAGAAGACTTGGAGGCTGCACTACTGGAAATCAGAGAAAAAAAAATTTCTATACGCGAAGCTCAAAAAAAATATAATATTGACAAAAGTCTTTTAAGCCGAAGATCAAGAGGTATTGAAAAGAAAGTATCAGGTCGAAAGACTGCATTATCCAAAGAAATTGAAGAAGATCTTGCCGATAAACTAAAAATTTTAGCTAAGTGGGGTTTTGCCCTTTCTCGTAAGGAAATTTTAAGCACTGTGCAAGATTTTGTACAAGAAAATGAATTAAAAATCGCAGTTTTTCGAGATGGTAAACCTGGAAAGGATTGGTTTGTAGGATTTTGCAAAAGAAATAAATTAAGTTTAAAAAAAATAGAGCAATTGGAGGCATGTCGCTACAAGGCAACAAGTGATCCCTTTATTATTTATAACTTCTATGACATTCTTGAAGCAACTTTAAAAAAATTCAATCTTGAAGCTAGTCCCGATTCAGTATGGAATCTAGATGAAACTTATTTCTCGAGTGACCCTACAAGAGTTAGAGGTGTTGCCGGACGAGGTGAAAAAGTTCATCGGAGAATTGCGGGCTCTGGAAAGGAGAACACAACAGTCATGGCTTGCATATCAGCAGCGGGGACAGTTCTGCCACCATTAGTTATTTTCCAAGGTTCTCATTTATGGTCCTCATGGAAAGGTGATAAAGATTTAAAAGGTAATAAACTATTATTTAAAACATACCAAACTGAATTTTACTCAAACAATTTTTATTTCAGGAACAATGTATGCATGTTCAAAAAAAGGATGGATGACATGCGAAATATTTCAGGATTGGTTTATTAAATTTTGTGAAGTAGTCAAACAGAGGCCATTGCTTGTGGTACTAGATGGGCATATAAGTCACTTAAATACTTCAACCATTCGTAAAGCCATGGAAGAAAATATAGTTTTGTTAAAACTTCCCCCACATACTACGGACCTTTTACAGCCGCTGGACAGAAATTGTTTCGGTCCTTTAAAGCTTAAGTGGAATGAAGCTTTAATTGATTGGCAGAGAACATATAAGCGCAAATTAACAAAAGCGGAATTTTGCAACTTATTATGTTCCGTTTGGGAAAAAGGCTTAACAAAAAATAATGTTGTATCTGGTTTTATCTCAACAGGAATTTTTCCTTGCAATCGAGATAAGTATCCCAAAGCTCGACTCGATACAGAAAAATTAAAGCGTTACCAAAGTAACTTAACTGATAACCCTCTAGAACACCCATATAACATTGATGATAACCCAGCAGATCAAGAAAATGTACAACAAATGAAATACATTAATGAATTTAATAATAATGATAACTCAGCCAATATACCAGAAAATGAAGCTTTCCCTTCAAACACTGATGAGCAGACAAAACTGGCTGAAGAAAATGTTTTGGACTTGGATAGTATTGAAGTGGATGCAACAGCACATAAACAAACCGAGACTGGCTGTAGCGGAATAAATTCAAATATCACTCAATCTTCCAGTCTAAATGTAAGTGGTGGTGAGAGCCCTAAAATTTCTTTTCAGGATATATTGCTAAGTCGCTGCGCAAATAGTACAACAGCTTCACCCGCGCCTAAACGCAAAAAAATTGATATGACTGGCTGCGTTTTAACAGACGAAGAATATGTTACAAAAATTAAAGCTAAGGAGGAAATTCAAGGCCGGAAAGAATTGCTAAAAAAAGACGTCACTAAAAAAAAAGTACAAAAAAATATGGCAAAGTCAAAAGGAAAGCAAAAGAAAATCGAGTATTCAAATGAATCTTCGAGTGAATCACAATTAAGTGATTATAGTGTACGAGATACAGATGATGACCGTGACCCTTTCAGTGATGATGAACTGGAACAATATCGCCAGCAAAATAAAGAGGAATCCTCGGAGAAATCATACACAGTTGGAGAATTTGTGACAGTGAAGTATATGGGAGGAAAAAATAACCAAAAAATGTACAAATATGTATCAATTATTCAGAAAGTGATAGAGGATACAGAGTTTGAGGTTATGACGTTAAAGTCGGTTGATGACAGCAAAACCAAATTTAAAACGATCGAATCTGATGTAAATATTGTGGGGTGCAATGACATAATCGAGAAATTGTCACCTCCTCACCTAGTACTTAAAGGTACGAGAGGACTTTATATCTTCCCAAAAAAGCCCGATATATATGAGAACTAAAAAGAATTTTTTATACATTAAGAAATATTAGTACCTATTTAGGTACATACTACCTGAGTATGTACCTACTTTAAGAAGAATGTCTACTTTTTAGTTTTTATTACCAAAATGAATGAATTTTGTATTTTGATATGTTATGTTACTGCAATGTTACTATATCAAACGAGCTTTAGGTAGTACTTTTCTATTACAATAAAAAAAAAAAAAATCGGTGTATTATTTTTACCCCTTTGTGTCTCAAATTTAACCTTGTATAACAAAAATGCCGCTTACAAGCTTAATTAAAGCCTGTCTCACTTTTACCCCAACGTGTCTCATCATTACCCAAATCGAAAGGTAAAAATGAGACACACATTTTGCAAAATAATTTTTTCAAATATTTTTTTTTGGTCAAAATTATTAGTAGAACATGTGCATATTGTAAGGGGGACGACGTATACCTAAAAAGGTCCAAAGAAAAGTGCTTTGGAAATTCAGAAAATAAAAAGTTTTAAAATCCGTCTCAAATTTACCCTCCTTGACCCTAGCTGATGACCGGTTTATAGAATTATATCGACTAAATAAAGATTCAACTAGGTATATTTTTGATATTCTGAATCTACAACTTGTTGATGGGCTGTACAGGAATAGTATTCCTAATTTTATAAAAATTTTTGCTACCTTGCGCTTTTATGCAACAGGCTCCTATCAGAGGGATTTGAGACTGGCGTATAATATTGGTCTGAGTTAGACATCAATTCATAGGTAAGTCCTACTTACATCTACATGATGATGCCCGATTAAATACATATATAATTATTAGATGTGTTCGACAAAAAACTGAAGGGATAATAATCCATTTTAGTGATGAAATCACATTTCCAATAACCCCTCGTAATCAAAACATCAAAAAGTAGCAATTTATGAATACGTATGGGTGTCCGGGGGTGTTGGGATGTATGACACTCATATTGCCATTTTAAAGCCATCAAGAGAACACCATAATTTTTTAAATCGTAAAGGATATCACTCTCTTAATGTGCAAATGACTTGTGATGCCGAAATGAAGATTTTAAATGTAAATTCTAATTACCCTGGAGGAAACCATGACAGCTTCATTTGGATACATTCGACAATAAGAGCTTATCTTCTCAGGGAGTTTACACAAAATCGTCTGGGAGGTAGCTGGCTCTTGGGAGGTTCTGGTTATCCTTTGGAACCTTTCCTAATGGTTCCATTTGTAACACTCTTCTGAAAATTTTCCAGAAGCTAGATATAATAGAGCACATAAAAGTACAAGAAATTTGGTAGAAAGGTGTTTGGAGTGTTAAAATGCCGATTCAGTTCTCCTCCATGAACGTACAGCACTGCACATTTGTTTAAGGTTTAACGTACCCTTAATAGATGAGCCAATCGAAGAAATTAACGATGTGCCTCTCTACAACCCCAATCCAGTTCCTGACGACAGAAATTTTTTTCTTAGCGAAGGCCAAAATGTGCGAAGTAGAATTGTCAATAGATATTTTATGCTCTATTATTTAAGTCTGAATGTTTTCGGGGTTATTTAGGATAGTTACTTAATTTTTATTTTTTATGTAAAGTTTTGTTCTATATATTATGAGCCATATATATATCTTGTATTATTTATTATTGAATAGTACGTCATATATATAAAAATACAGTTTTGTTCGCACAATTTTTGTGAAATATACATTGAAACTTATTAAACAATTTATTTATAAATTGATAATTACTAATTTCATTAAAGAATTAAAATAAGTACTCCATTGAACAAGTTTTTAGTTGAAAGGCATTTTAAACTTATTTTATCAATCAAACATAAAATAAAGGTAATCAGAATTTTATTCTTTCCTTTAAATCTCGACCTTACTAGGGGTTTCATGCATTGGTTTTAAATAATACTTTTATAAACAGTGATGTATCTAAATGTCTATGATGATTCTCAAATAAAAAAGATAGGTGACAAAATAATATCATTTATTCCAGTCTTTAAAATAACAGGACATTTCTATTTTGTACTTCTGAAAATAACAAATCACAAAAACGAATATACAATAGTACTCCGAAATATAAAAAAAACTTGAATTTTATTTATAGGGTATTTTAAAAATGTCTATTAATTATAGAATTGGAAAAATCCTTTCGTTTCTCATTGCATTGCAACTTTTCAGCAATCATGTTAATATTTTTATTTGTTTCTTTCAAATTTGTATGTAAAGTAACTTTTATGTATTTCAGTGTGGTTACGGTTTCTTTATATAATTCAGTAAAATTGTCTTCATTCTTCTTAGGCATTTTCCTGGGTAAATTAGCCAGATAGTCATGATCCGTTGGTATTTTTATGCCCATATTTGATTTTTGGGTTTTTCTAAAAGGAACAGTTTGGTGAATAGGTACTTGACTTTCTTTTTCGGTACTACTAGACGTGCCAGATGTTGAAGGTGTGGGTTCAGGTGTAGGCGATGATGTAGGTTGAGTGAATGAATGCACCGCAGCCAGTTCTTGAATTTTTGCTTTAAAGATTTTCTGATGAGACCTGTAAAAGATGTACATCACCATCAAAGAGTATATCTTGACTTACGATAAACCTCACAAATGAAATTTGAAATGACACCTCAATATTAATGAGCAAGCAGATAATGGATACTTATTTTAAATAACTTACTCCACCAACATCCTTGTAGAAAGTTTCCCCCATAATTGATAATATTCTTAATTCAAAATATGTCAACTCTTTTTGTACTCCTGGCTCAACGCCTGTTAAATTTCTAATCCGGTCAATTTCTGCAGCTTTTTTCTTCCAATTGACTTTATAATCAGACCGAGACTAGAAAGTTATTGAAATAAAATGTTATGTAAGGATTTAAATACATTACAGAAAAAACCTTTCGCCATTTTTCTCCTGCAAATAGAAAAATAAGTAATGCTAAGTTAAGTAATTTTCTAAATTAGGGAAGCGAGGGGGAATGCCGGTCAGCGGACAATACCGGTCAGTGCTACTTATCGGAATACATACGGTTCTCTAATTTCTGTTATGTGCTGCCACCTCTTGCGTAGTCATGTAAGCTAATATTGGTAAGTTGGTAAAGTCAGTTGGCTGTTTATTAACGACGCAGTGTGTTGACGAGTTTTAGTGCACATTTATTATAACATAACGGAATTATATTTGACAGGTATGTGCTTATATTTATGCGTTTTTTATTTTATGCCTCTATAAGTGTCTTAGGCATTTAATTCTGATCAAATTATACATAATACAAAAGGTCAAACTTTAAGCAATTTTCTCTTTGTTTAACCTAAAAGTTGAGCATGGTGGGAGTCACAGACATATATAGGGTTATATTTGATATAACTATATCTATACTATTGTTATTGCAAAATGCTACATACATTTTTTCGTACGACAAATAAAGCTAAGTGGAGCGAGGAATCTCTGAGCAATGCAATACTCAGTGTCGAACAAGGAATGTCGATACGTAAAGCATCCAAAAGGTACGAAATTCCTTTCAGTAATTTACAGGAAAGGTTGAAAAACAAAAAATGTTCTGAACCGCGTATGGGCCGAAAGGCTACGTTCACACCAGAACAAGAACAGTGTATGGCTGAGGAAATTAGTTCTAGCCAAGTTATTTTATGGATTAAGTCCACAGCAAGTGCGTCGTTCCGCCTTTGAGTATGCAGAAAATAATAAAATAGCAAATAATTTCAACGTAGAAAAAAAATAGCAGGCTGACTGACTCATTAATTTTTTGAGAACGTATCCTTCAATATCCATTCGTAAACCTGAAGCAACCAGCATAAATCGTATATCTGCTTTCAATAGGGAGGAAATTAATGCGTTCTTCAGGAATTTAGAATATCTAATGGAGAAGTACCAGTTTCCTGCATCCAAAATATTTAATATGGACGAAACTGGTATTTCAACCGCTCAAGATCCAAGATCAATTTTGGCACCAAAGGGACAGAAAAGAGTTGGCTCAGTAACAAGATGGGAAAGAGGAAAAATGTCTCTGTGATATGCACTATGAGTGCATCAGGAAATTTTGTCCCGCCTATGTTTATATTCCCTAGGCAACGGATGTCACCACAGTTGGCAAAAGACGGACCAGCTGGAGCAATATATCATTGCTCTAAAAATGGGTGGACCAACTCTGAGCTTTTTTAGTGTGGCTACAACACTTCTGTAGAAATATAAAGGCTAGTAAAGAAGAACCTGTGCTCCTAATCGTTGACAATCATATTAGTCATGTTTCGCTCGACGTCTATAAATATTGCAGGCAAAATGGTAGTTATGCTGTTCATACCCCGCATACGTCCCATCGCCTGCAACCGCTCGACATAACGTTTTATGGTCCCCTAAAATCTGTTTTTAGAAGAGAATGTGACCTATTTATGAAAACATTTATGCTTTGCTGAAAATAACACCTTATGATTTGGCAAATATTTTTAATAAAGCTTATTGTGCAGTTACTGCAATTCAGAAAGGCGTTTCTGGATTCAGCAGAACAGGAATTTGTCTCTCAATCCCAATATTTTTGATGAAGAAGATTTTATGCCATCAAACTTTCTCCATCCAAAACCGCGGGATAACTCGGTAGTGAGGCTTGAAGTCAAACTTTGCCGCCGATGTTAAATTCACAAGAATCAGGTCCATCCAACGTGCCAAGTACTAGCAGTTCTATTCAACCAGCATCATATTCTGCCAGGTTAATAACATCTTCGGTTCTTAGAGAATTTAGTTTTGTGCAGCTACCAAAAAAGCAACCAGAAAAGTCCAGCAATAGAAAAACACGAGCAAAGGAGCGTTCTGAGATTTTGACCAGTACTCCCATGAAGGAGAAATTGGAGGCGCGTAAAAGAAAAGCACCAACCAGAGTCAAGGAGAAGGCTATTGCAAAGAATAGAAAGGTTAATGCAAAACAACAAATGCTGATGTTCTAGATTCAGAAATTTGTCTAATTTGCGGAGAGTTAGGGAAAGACGAGCTCTGGTTTAGGTGCACCTCATGCGGATGTTGGGTTCATGCTGAATGTAGTGGTGCCACGTCAGCTAAGAAGTACACGCGACTATTGCGGAAAAAAAAAATTCTGTAAGAAATCGATTATCTTTGTAATCTATCTCTGAATCTCCATAACAATGTTAAAACCACATTTGTATTGTTTTGTGAATAAACATGTAACTTATAAATGTAATTACCGTAATTACCCGCCACACTGACCGGTTTTACCCGCCCAGGGAGGAAATGCCGATTATTGAATACATTTTTAATTTTTGTCAGATACGAACAAATATTTATTCTGCCTGATGCCTGTTGTATAGTTGTCAGCTAACATTCTTAGCTATAAAATAGTCATTCCGTTTGAACGAGCAACTAAAAATGAAGTTATTAGCTGAATTTCTACTTAGGTGACCGTCATTCCCCCTCGCTCCCCTACATTTCTCACTTACATGTTTTAGTACGTTTTACTAAGTGATTCAGGCAATAACATTCCTGTCGATCTTCTACCCAATCAACATTCAACCTCTACTTATCTATACCTAATCTATGCTTCACTTTGGTCTGAGGTACGTCCTAACCTCAATAAACACAAAATTCACGCCAAATCGAATAACACGCTAGCTCTAGAGATGCCGTGCCAAGCGATATCGAGTGAATCGCAACGAGTCCAAATGGGAATCAGTGAAGTCGTAGAAATCGAGTAATCCGATATCGAATAGCGAATCGGAATCTAGCTACTAACATGAAATGAACAACTAAACATTTTGACAACACCATTACCAACTTAAATTAGGCGGTAAATTTAAATATAGCAGCAGAATAGGTTATATTTTATAAAAACAAACTTTTACACGCAATTCATAGTGGTCGACACCGACACTGATATTATGTACACAAAAGTGGTACACATTTTACAGGCTTTAATATATAACATTAAAGGTGTAGGTATTTAATTAGAAATTAATAATAGACTACTATAACAAAAAATAACTCAATATATAACATCTTTTTAATAATAAATTAAAATAAATTTTGTGAGATCAAAAATATTAAACTATAAATAACACGTTTAACATTTATTTGATTGCAATGAGTAATGATTTATTTAATAATAAAAACAAGAAAATAATGTAACAGCAAACAGAACATAAGTGCATATTTATACTTAAGTAACTTTTGGTTTATGTAAGAAAGTAAATAATTAGGAATTTCGTTAGATCATGAATCAAACTAGAAAGACAAAATAAAAGTCTACATTATAATTTAATTGCCCACTCAATACTTTTTCCTCCAAATTTTGTTTTCGAACATTTTTTTCCATGGTGTAAATTTAATACAACCTGCACAATTCTCAATGTTCTCTTTTGTTACTCAAAGAGTTCTTAGTATCTGTATTTAATAGGTTTCTCTTGTCCGGTTTAATATTGAAAACGTCACTGAAGATACGCTCAACGTTAGCATTTGAGAATGGGAAAATAAGAAGCAGTGAAAACATCTTATTTAAATTGGAGAAAAGCAGTACATTACCTGCATTTTTTAAATTAAATATTTTAACAGAATATATATCAGGTTCATTAATTGAAAAAACGTTGTTTACTGATTTAATATTAAACGATACAGCTACATTAGGATCTACTATTTTTAAAATGTCATAAATAAGGTCACTGAATTGAAACCTATCTGTAATATTACATACTAATTCTACATAGAATGAAAGAATGCTTCTAAAAAATGTCTCGAATACATTTTGTGGTATATAAGGATTTTTTTAAATCCATTTAAACTTTCTGATGCTAAAATTCCTAAATAAATTTACCTACAACCAGACTCTTCGCTAACCTTAAAATTAATTAAAATCCCCGGTACAGACAATGCAGTGTACTGTGACGTGTCAACTCAAACCGCGAGGCCATTCGTGACAAAGGCTTTTCGCAGGACGGCGTTTAATTCTGTGCACCGGCTGTCCCATCCAGGTAAAATGGCTACGATCAAACTCATGACTCGACGTTATGTTTGGCCGTCGATTAAAGCCGACTCAAGCGAATGGGTTCGCACCTGCCTAGATTGCCAGAAATCTAAAGTATCACGGCATGTATCAACGCCTGTGGGTTCATTCACACCCCCACAATCTCGTTTTGAACACGTCCACATAGACATCGTCTATATGCCATTGTCAGAGGGCTGCAGGTACTGTCTAACAGTGATAGATCGTTTTACCCGATGGCCTGAGGCTGTTCCGATACCTGATCAAGAAGCTGCTACTGTCGCCCGTGCCTTTTGCGACCACTGGATAACCAGGTTCGGCACCCCGCTGAGGATAACAAGTGACCGTGGGAGGCAGTTTGAGTCGCATCTTTTTAGACAATTAAACTGTTTATTAGGTACAAATCAATTACGGACCACCTCATACCATCCATCGTTAAATGGGTTAGTAGCGCGCTTTCACCGACAGCTTAAAGCACCTATAATGTGTCAGCATAACAATCGATGGACATTGCCAGGAGGACATAAAAGGTACAGCAGCAGAAATGGTGTACGGACAATCGTTACGTCGAATTTCTCGGTAACCACCCACGTTACGAGACGGACGATGCTGGAAGATTCGTCCAACAACTTCGGCAACACATGAGGGAACTTCGCCCCACGGAAGTTCCGCGACACTGGTGCTAAAAAAGTGTTCGTTTTTAAAGACCTTGCGATCACCAGTCACGTGTTTTTGCGTCGCGACTGTGCGAAACGACCGCTTCAGCAGCCCTACGAAGAGTCTTTCAAAGTTGTGCGAAGAAACGACAAAACATTCGTCGTTGTAATAAACGGTCGCGAATTTCTTTGTATTTCTAGTTGAAAATAATCATTTTTTCCTTAAGAAAAAAACTAGCAGGGAGGTAATGTGGCGGTTCCCACACTTTCTTCTTTTCGTCATGGTCAAATAAATCTGAGTGCTTTGTCATATATTAAGAATTGCTAAAATATATTGTTAGAAGGATATTGCCTAATAATGTCCTGGCGTGACATTTCCTGTCTTAAGTCTTTTGTATATACTTGGTAACTTTCGGTTCTCGAAAGGAAATGTCACTCCGAGAGAAATATGATTTTCTTCAACCCGACCAGTACATAAGAGTTTCTTTGTTCAAGATCAGTCTCTCGCCGGTTTTTTATGAAGCAACTCGTTCGCTGTTAACCGTTCTGTTCTTTAACGTTTGTACATATTGTATATAATAAAATAACCCTGTATAAAGCTGAACACGTATCCGCTTATTCCAACACACTTATCACCCACAATATTAAAAAAAAGTAAAGCGAAAGGGCCTAGATACCGATGAAAGTATTTTTCGAGATCTTATTGCTTTCTGGCCTAATGGCAAAAGTATAGCCGAAAAGAAATTGAAAAATATACAAGAAATTACGCATCTCATCCCGTCAGACTGCCTTGATTTTTACTCCAATTTAAAGGCAGATACTGATATTGAAGAAGACGTTGATGGATTCAATGTAAATGGTCTCGATTTTAAAGTTGAGGACAAAGTTGCTTAATATTTTAAAATCTGGAAAATTTACTTGATGCTATGACACGACACATCGCGTATTTTCAACGCTGATGAGACTGGAATGAGAACGTGTATGACGTCAGGATAGGTTTTGGCACCGGCAAAGGAATTTAAAAACTTATATGAAATTGCTTCTGGCAATGAGAAGGAATCCATAACTGTTCTATGTACTTATGCTGCTGTAGGTATTGCTGCTCCATCAATGGTTATATTTCCCTACAAAAGAGTTCCTAATGAATTGGCACTCTCTGTTCCGCTTGGATGGGGTATAGGACGTTCAGATAGGATAGGATGGATGACAGCAGCAACATTCTACGAATATATTGCAAATATATTCTATCCATGGATACTAGCAAACAGTATTGAGTTGCCTAGTATTCTATTTATAGACAGTCATAAATCTCACTACAACCTAGACCTCTACGAGTTGTGCATAGAAAACAAAATCATCCTTTATTGTCTTTTTCCCAACTCTACTCACATTCTTCAAGCTTGTGACGTGAGTATCTTTCGCCCCCTAAAAGTGCACTGGAAGGAAGCTTGTCGTAGACACAAGCAAAAAACACAAGCGATGATAACACGTCATAACTTTTGTACATTGTTTAAAGAAGCATTTGATAATTCTTGCCAGCCAAATATAATCCGCAATGGCTTTAGAATTTGAAGACTCTACCCACTGAATAAAAATGCTGTGGATTATTCTAAATATCTATCTACAAGACGTAAAAACATCTTTCAAACGCCTGCAGTGTTTGACATAACCACAGATTCTTATAAATCCAGCTTAAAAGTTTTAGACCAATTTTTGTCGAAAGATAAAATTGCCGTTTTTGAAAGAAGGCTGAATGAAGAAGATGCAAACTATATAGATGATGATGAGAGCATTTACAACTTTTAGAAGCACTGCAGACTTAATGCAGCCGAGCAAAACAATACAGAACGCACCTTACAAGAGACAGATGATGAAAATGTTATTATAACAGAATCGTTTTTGGATGATCTTCCTATAGAAATAGATGGTATGTTGTACCCACCTATTCACGAAAATGATATGATTCCTGAGCTTGAAACTGTCATTGATAGTTTGGAGGATTTGGAAACAAAATAATAACTGCACAAACGAAATGACAGAGTCTGAAACACAAATAACTACATTTGATAGCAAAGTATCCATCCGAAATAAATTAGACTGTATAAATCTTCTTGATATAATATTTGAAAATGTGTTTATTACTATAGAAAATAAACGCAGTATATATAAATCATCTGTTATAAATAAATCGGAAGACAAAAACAAAAATACCGACCAGAAGAACAAAATCCAAATTTGAAAAAACATTTACATTGGCCTAAACCAGAAGAATCAAAAAAATAGAAAATTACAATTACGTCAAATAAATGGATCGAATTTCACAATGAACAACAGAGAAAAAAGACGAAAAAGAGAATAATATAAGAAAGAAAAAACTAGAAAAAGAAGAAAGAGACATGAAGCTGAAGTTGGAAAAAGAAAATAAGAAGAAAAATAAACAGGGACAAGGATCAGGAAAGGACAAAAAACGAAAAACGGAAAGTTTTCAGAGGGAAGGAAAGGAGGAGTCATTAGCTGAGGATACTACTAAAAAGAGAAAATTAGAGAAAGGTGACGAGGAAAGAGACATAAAGAGGAAGATAATAAAAAAGGGCAAAGAAAATAAGAAGGAGGAACCAGAATCAGGAAAGAACACACAACAAAGTAGTACAAGTTTTCAGAAAAATGAAAACGAGAAGTTGTCAGACGAATTAGTCACTGTCGGAAATTACAATAACGTAAAGTAAAATAATAAGAATTACCCAGGTATCGTAAAAAATGTTGAAGCTGAAAATTACGAAGTAAGTGTTATGGAGAAAATAAAGAAACAGTGGAGATGGCCAGACATTCCTGACCAAATTTGGTATTACAAAAATCAAATTGTGAAGAAAATTTCAGAACTCAACCCGGATATTAACGAATATTCATAAATTTAGTTTTCAATAATTGTATAGTAGGTCGTCACATGTATTTTAAATTTTCATATGAAAATAAATGTTATGTTCATTAACTGGTTTATCTTTATTCATCAACTGGGTGCTCATGTTCTTTTACTGGTAATTTGGCACTCCTATCAAAACTAATCAAAAAATAAATATCAGATTTAACTTTTTGTAGTTTTGTATGGTTGTTTGGAAATTTTAAATAATAGGGCTACCAATCATATTAAAAGATTTTAATTCACTATGAGCCTAGTAGCAGTAATCTAAATTCAAAGTAGCAATATGTCTTATTTTTTCATTCATTGGTCGATTGACCCTAAATTATATTTACTAAAATCGGTGGAACATTGTTTTTAATTGATTTGTAAGAGTTGTATTTTTCAGTTTTAAATACATATACCATAATAAAATAATATCTTAGACGGCTATGGAAATATTGTAATAGTTTAACTAATACTCATCGGCATTATACCTGTCAATGTAATTTGTGGCAATATTAGTAACATTAATGAAAAAATCTTGTGAAATCGAAATAATATGGTTGAAATTTCAGAAATATGCTTTATGTACACGTTGTGAGGAACTCTGTGATATGAAAGTGTATCACCCAAAGTATTTGTCGTACCTCATTGATAAATGAAGCTTGGAGTACAGTTTAGAAAATCCAAAGGAAAATCTATTTAGTGCAATCCAGAAGAATTTAGTCAAGGTGTCAACCAAGTTTTCTCGAATTTGTTAAATTTAATACATTTGTTTCAAAATATTATACAGGGTTAACTATGACTAAGTACAAAAATGTTAACCACGTGCTCATGGAGCCCTAAAAGACAATAAATAAGTTATTCCAGAATTTTAGCTCGATATTTAAAAAATGGGGCAAAACCCTTTTTTCCTACGGAAAGTCGGCGCCTATGATGAGTATAGACTGAGATGGCTTATGGCTTAGATACATAGTTGGCATTATATTTGTCAACAACTACCATGCGGTCGTTTGCAGTATTTCTAAATGCAGAAACGACAAAAATTAACGTTCTTATTAGTAATAATACCTGATAGGTAGTTAACAGTTAATCCAGTTAGCTCCAGTATTTTGCATTCGTTTTTTATTATTTGGTTACAAACTGTTAAAACTACATTTTCACTCACTACCGATAAACACACTTCCCGTAGGTACAGTTGTTAGATACAATGCCTATGTATTATAACAAAATCGAAGAAAGGGGTGGTAGGTAGGTTCTAATAGATAACAAAAAATGTTTAACACCCGCGGCAGTCTTGTCCCATAACCTAGAAAAACAAACCGGCGAACTATATTGTGGGAAAATATCTGTACCCGACACATATTCCTTTATTTATTAACTATAAAACGTTTCAAATTAAAATAAGGCATTAAAAACTGAAGAAGAACACAAAACTACAACGTAAACACATGAATTAAATTATAACATGACAGCGAACCGACTCGACTGGACCGACTGTTGCATGACGGTAGCTTGCTGGCTGCATATTCTGATTCTCGCATTGGCGGCATTAAATAAGGATTTAATATAATATCGGAAAAAATTTTTTTTCGCTTTATAAATAAGTTTAGAAATTTTTTGAAAGTAAATTCTGTTAATTCTTATTTTTTTCTATCCCCTCTTAAAATATTTGTACTTAGTCATAGTTAACCCTGTATGTATTTACTAAAGCCTAGACATTTAGTTTATACGAGTTTGGTTCTTCCTTATTCACCACTGAAAAAAGAAGAATTTTCATTTCAAACACATTTTAGAGATGTAATAATAAAAAATTTAGAAAAACAGATGTTTTACTTGTTTTTATGATTTGTACAGAAAATAAACAAAAAATCCTATTTTCATTTTTAAAGCGGAATTTCAAGTCTATGCTATGTGTCATTATTTTGACATAAATATTTCCACTTATTAATATCGTTCAGGGCACCGTATAGTATACTGTGGTTCAGGGTACCCTGGAGGATGAATATTTCCGGAAACATTTTGGTGTCCATGGTAACCAAACAAAAAACGAGTCTTTGGTTGGCTTAAGAGTATAGGTGTGAAATTTTCAGATTTGCGTCAAAGAATTGTCGACGGATGCCGTCGAATCACTCCGGAAATGCTTCAGAATGTACGTGAATCTTTCGACCAAAATCTTTTATTCTCGTATGGAAGCGGGCGGTCATCAGTTTGAACATTTAATCAACTAAGTAGTAAGTAACCAACTAAACATAATTTAAATTTTAAAATGTATTTTTTTTTCAGAATATTTGGCGGAATTATAAAGTCTTGGAAGGTGAACGTGGCGGAGTCAAAAATTCCAGCAAAGAATGTCCCTCTTTAATCTAAAATCGACGGGTCTGAACGTTTTTCTACAATCTTGACGCAGTTCCTGAAAATGGCTCTCTTTCGTTTTCATTTGGCCGCAAGTATAAAAGTATCCTTTTACTTTCTTTAAATGAGTGCCTCACAACAGCTCCAGTGGCATCAAAATTAATGAACACTTCTTTAATTGTGGAGATTTTCCGTAAAACTTCGAGCTGATGTTTACTATATAATTTAACATTAAATGGAAAAGATGTTTCCTTAATATAGTCTTCATGATCACATTTCACCTTAATAATATCTAGAAAATCATCTTTATCTCTGTCTAATTGTGCTAACTTTTCTGATCTTATTTTTCTTAGAGTAGCATCAGATTTTATGTATTTCAAGTTTATTGTTTTAATTATTATATTCATATCAGATTGCAATAAAACAATTTTTTTGTAAATTAAGGGTTTTTTGGCTGACAGTTTTCTTTTCACTATTGATCTCTCCACACCTTTGACATAACCAGTGAGTTTATTTTTATGACAATAATTTATTGAATTTGTAAAAACATTAACCGATGTTTTGTTAACAATAATATATTTTTTTGCAATTTATGTGCATACATTTTACATATAAGGTCGGGTTGGCAAATAAGGCCCGTCTGGAAATAAGGCCCGTTTTCAGGTGGTGGCGCCATCCTGTGTAGTTTACGTAAATTATCTCAAAAAAGTATTCTATATATGTATATCTACTATACCGACTAAGTAGCAACGGTTAATTTCCGCACACCGTTGCGGTTTGAGCAATATTTCGATGGCCAGCTGTACTTCCATCGCTGTTATAAAATTTACCAATTTTCGATTCGATGAAAAGTTAAAATTTTTGCCATGAATCATTCCCAGTTGTGTACAATAAGTATATGTGCCTGCTACTATATTATAACAACACTTCCTTCTATATACTCTTTGTTTATTTACATAGTTCACTTAACCTAAAAATATGTCAAACAGAAATAAAACCCACCATACACTATACGAGTGCGATAAATGCAGTAAGTGTTGGTAGATTATCTCAAAGAGCGGCTGCGGAACGTTATGGAATCCCAAGACAAATTTTAAGAAATCACTTGGCGTCGGGATCTGTAGACCGAAAACTAGGAAGGCAAAGTATTTTGACAAGACAGCAAGAGAAAGAACTGGTTACGAAAAATAATATATAAAAGTTGTTAATATATTAGACATAAACTATATATTGCTGTCAATCCTTAATGTGAATTGTATTTACTTTTTGTTAAAGTATTTTTGTTGTAAACTTTCACTTCTATGTGAAAATATAGACTTATTTCATATCCGATATTTGTATTTTATTTCAAACCATTTGCAGTATATCTTCACAAATATTTGGTGACCGGTGCTGTGACATGACACTTGAAACGAAATTGTATATTTTGCAAACTTAACAGCAATAATAGAAGTACATACTTACATATAACTCTTTGTCTACTCATATATAAGTACTTCTATTATTGTTGTTATTGATTTTTATTTTGCATAATATCGTATCTGAAGTCATGTCCTAGCACCTGTGCCCAAAAATGGAGCTACCTAAAGAAGAAACCTTTCAAGGACAATTTTGTAGTATTGTTTCAGAAACATTACAAAAAGTCTATTCGAAACAGTACAGTATATTCATATCTGAAACAAAGTTTCAGAAGAAACATATCATTGAAACATATTATAGGTAGGACATTTGCAGTTTCTGCAATGTTTCTGAAACATGTTTGCTTCAAAAGAAGAAATGTTTCAGAAATGTTTCGGAGACAATTTTTTGTTTACTGGGTAATGATCTATTCTCAAAAATTCTATACCTACATATGTACTAGATAGATCCTAAAATGTATACAAAATTGTTATTTGAACATCACTTTGCAAACATTTAATGAAGGATCTCAATAAATATCGATATTACATCAATAGAATTTTTGGGAATATATAGGTATTATATTATTCATGTCTTACGTTACCTTAATACCCTAAAATTTGAAAAATAATAAAAATCAAGTATTAAAATGTAAATACCTATTTAATAATCTATATATAAATATGTATATTGCCTTGTACAAATACTTCCGATCTGTCCATACCTAATTATAATATATTCCAACATTTTTTATTAAAACATATAAATGGAACATTTTTTTTGTTGTAGATTGAAGCTGATTTTAAATACCTTCATCCTGGAAAGGAATTAATGTTACTGTCTAAATGGAACTTGTTTTTTGAAAGTATATTAACCCAGAAAAAAAATGTGCAGAAATTACTACGAGAGATACTACTTAACAGGATTTTCTTAACATTCTTGAAGAAAATTCAGAAAACCTTACTGAAGGTAACTAGTTATATTTTTGAAAATAGGTATCACTGATTTCTGAAATACATCAGTATTTTCTGTTGTTGAGTAAAATAAAATAGGATACAACAAACGACAAAAAATTTATTCCTATTTTTAATCCTTTATTCTTTATTCTATTTTAGATTAAAAAATATTCTTACAAATATCAGTGTTACCAAGGATAATTCCTCCAAAGAGCAGGGCCAAAGTGGGTAGAAATCACTGAAAATTTACCACAAACGAGTCCGTAGAAGGTCTAATTGTGCATGTCAATGTAAGTTTTTGTGTTTTTTTTAGAAGTATTATGTTTATTATCTAGTATTGAACGTTTCCATTGTTTTTTTTTTATGTTTTGAGTTTACTAGTAACTTGTTCTTTAATTAGATAAAATGAAATTATTATCAGGTTGTATTGAATTTCAATAATTCTGATATTACTTGTCAAAATTTTATATACAAAAACTCCATAATTATAATAAGCATCCACAAAGAAAATGTATTATTGTTTATAAACAAAAATTAATTGCAGGCTCCTGACGACATAGATCTTAAAATAGAAAATATATATCAATATATCTTATTGAAACAACTAATTGTTATAATTAAATAAATACAAAGTTCTAATTGCATCGAGAACTTCATGTAAATGTGACAAATATAAAAACGTATACATTTCATAATATCCTATATTGCAGACAATGATAATCTATCATTAAAACAGTAGATAAATATATATTTTTCAAAAATATTACAACTTTGGTCAAAAATATCTTATAATTGACTGAATGACAGTTTATTTTTAACCCTTTATCGGACTTTCTTGAGAATATTTTTCTACTGTTTTTTGAACTATGTAACCATATGGTTACATTGATTTCAAAAGTCTATTACACTGGCTGGTCACTAGTTAGGGCATGTGGGATAATGTTACCGTATGACAGCAACCTTACAAAAGTGGGGGATAACATTTAAACTTCAACTACGCCATCTGGTGATTGTATTTTGTATGCCTTACTCGCGTCCAGTAGTTACATTTTGAGGTTATGTGGACACCTGTTTGCATCTACTTGATTAGGTAAACAATATTTTTAATTATCTAATAGTATAGTATAGTATTTTATAGGCACTAATTATTGCACTGTGATATATGTTTTCATATATATGTTGAAAATAAGCAAATAAATATTAAAATAAAATGTATGTAACCATTCGGTCACATTGCCCGATATGGAGATCAATTTTTACAGGCACTACTTATATAATAAACTATTTTTTAGGAATTGTAATCATGGATGATTATACAACAATAAATGCTTCTTCTTTTTATGGGAAACACAAGTGCAGATTACCGCCCCCTCCTCAAGTATCTGATACTTCTGATTCATCAGATGATGAAGATGAAATGACTCTGCAACAACTTCGAGAGAAAATTGATCAAAGTAGACACTTAGTTACAGGTAAAATAAGTAAAAATATGTTGTTACTTTTTGATTATATTTAAGTATACGAGTATTACTAAATAATTTTTGCAGATGTAGACAACGAAAAACAATCTAGCGAGTCTGAGAATACTAACTCATCTGAAGATGAATTGAATGAACCTCCTCCTAAAAAGAGAAAAGGAAAACCTGAAATTATCTTTATTTGGACCAAAGAAGATTTAATCGAAAATAAAGGAAATACGGATTTCACCCCAGACACAAATGAGGATATGCTTCTTCCAATTGAATATTTTACAAAACTGTTTTCGTTTGATGTAATGAATAATATTATTGAACAAACTAATTTATACACCATTCAAGTCAGAGGAACATCGATTGCAACAGATGCTAACGAAATGACAGATTTTGTATCAATACTGTTACTAATGGGTATGATAAATCTTCCATCCTATGAAGATTATTGGGCTAATGGAAGTACCCTTTATGGGAGAGCCAAGAGATGTTGTAAAAAGATTTAGCAAAACTGCTAAGCGAAAGGTGGATGTGGAATGCCCTTCTATAATAAAAAACTATAACAAACACATGGGTGGAGTAGACACTGCTAATGCTCTTATGGACCTTTATAAAACTCCGCATAAAGCTAAACGTTGGTATTTTCCAATATTCGCTTATATTATTGATATTTGTGTGGCGAATGCCTGGCTTCCTTATAGAAATGATTATGTAGCATTTAAAAAAAGCATTCACCTCTGAAACAGTTCAGATTGAATATAGGAATGGCTCTCGATGCTGTAAACAGCCCAGGAGAGGTCGGCCAAGATCAATAGATAATAATGAATTATCAACAATACAGCATCCAGTTGTTGAAAGACCAGATAATGCATCAAGGATGAATAGTTATGCTCATTGGCCAGTTCATACTTCAAAGGGAAGATGCAGACATTGCGTCAGTGGTATGAGTCGTCTTAAGTGTGAAAAATGTAACTCCAGGTTATGCCTAACTCAGAAAAAAAATTGTTTCAAGGCGTTTCATGAAAAATAATACTAGAAACATATTTCTGATAAAAATAAAAATTTTACCAAAGTAATATGCCCTTTTCTTAAAAAATCTAGGTACTAGGTAGCCAATGTTACCATATGGATACATTTCCTATTTATTAACGGACTGAAGTTATGAAGAAACGAAGGTTGTTGCCGAGTTATAAGATACTATTTAAGTTTATACCAGAAATATAAGAATTTAGTCTCGTGTCCTAAGTACCTTGCCCGATAAGGGTTTCAAAAATCAATGTATCCATATGGTAACAGAAACCGATAAAGGGTTAAAACAATAATTGCTAATAGAGTAAAGAATGATAGTATTCCACTGAATCGTTAATGATTTTCAAAAGAAGCTTATAGTTAAAACAACGACAGCTTAATTTTAGTTTTCAACAAGGTTATATTAGAACCGAATGAAGTTATGTCCGAGGAATACTGAGCGTAGTGTGTGATTAGTTCAGCAGGCATATAATTGGGAGTAGGATAGCGTTTTCTCCGTGTAGCCTACGAAGTCTTAGGTCTGTTACGTCCATCAGATTCAACAGAATTATATGACAATGAAAAAGAGTACGATGCAAATTCTGAAAGTCATAATGAAGGTCTATATAGATCTAGTCCTTTTTATAAACGATTCACTAATTTAATCAATAAAATATGTTACGGCAATTGCTTTTATTGTATTTTTTATTTAATTTTATTTACAGTAAACTGTATGTTGCTATTACTAAATAATAGAGAGCGCTTAACACTCTTTTGAATCGCGCTCGAAACGAAAACCATGTACGCTATCGTGTCCTTTTTTGTATAAATTTTTTTTTTGGTTGTAAGAAAAAACGATTTGTGTGTGTCTCGAGAACGTTAGCCATTGCTGTCAATAAAGTAAAGTTATTTATAATCAACTTAGTTTTCAATCTATCTATTCCATCCCAAAGGTAAAACCACAGTCCACAAAAAGAGGAAAATCCCTCACATAACAAAATACAATTGAATGTTACTGGTGACAGGAAATATATATTATAACGATCAATTCTTCGATCTAATATTTACCGATATGTCCATTATGGAGCGCTCTAATGTTGAATTGTTCGTCCGCTAGTAATGCTGGTGCTGGTGGAAAACTATTTCGGTCAATTAAAAAAAATCTTTGGACTCCCAGAAAAATCTCAAATGTTCTCGTTTTTCGAGGATACTCAGAGAAGATGTTTTATCCTTAAAAATTGAAGGTGACAAGAATATAGGGAAAGAAAAATTGACAAAAATAGATCCGACAGATGAAAAATGCTCACAACAAAGTTGGAAAAGAAAGGTAAAAGTAACTAACAATAGAACAGAACTATTTTAGATTCTGATGAGATTATTTTCACAGAAGATGATCGCGACTTACAACTCTGTGCGTATTGCGGACACGGAAATTATTTCATGGGTACAGTGTGAACAATGTCAACGGTGGATTCATCAGACGTGTATAAATAATAGTTCAATGCAAAATTTCTAGGCGGATTTTATATGTAGAATTTGCTCAACTGACATATCAGCCTAAATGTAGACTATAAAAATTCTGAAAATTTTGCACGAAAGTGTGAGATTTTTCTGGAAAATATGATTATGTCTGATGACGAGTTACATAATTTAGAAGTTCCAACACGTGGACAAAGTTTAAGTATAAAATGGAAGGATGGACGTAAATTAAGGGTAACTTCTTCATTTTTTGGAAAAATATGTAAAGCAAAGGCTAGTACTTCTTATGATCAAATAATACAACCAATAAGGACAAAATTTAAAAACACCACCCATTATTTACGGTCGTCAATGCGAACAGATAGCTCGGACGCAATATTGTCGAAAAACTGAGACAGATTGTCAATCAGCAGGTCTATTTCTTCATAAGGGACCTGGAAATGGTCTAGTATCAACTGATAACTATCATAGGGAGTTACCTAATAATAGAGGATACGTGGTAACCGTTCAACAAGACATTAAATATTCCATAAAGGAAATTATAATAGATGATTTTGTCGCATTTAATGATGGACAGTATTTAACCAGTTTTGTGATCGATCACTGTTTAAATATCTCAGGAATGAATTAAACTTATTGATTTTCCTAAAAATAAAACAGATACGATCGAAATAATATAAAACTGTAAATAGATATCCCTGTAAGGACATTTAATTAACATTAAATAATTTGACAGGTTTTCTGTCCATAAAAACTAACCCATCAGGGGAATCTGCTAACAAAGGATACATCTGGCAAACAAACAATCCTGTTTTGTATACTTCATAGTTGTTACGATATTGATAACAATACAAAGCTTCTTGTTCTTGTGTTATTATACCATGTCCTACATATATATTAGTAAAAACTATCGGATAAAAGTACTTGCTGGCTTTTTTTACCCAATCTGGACCTTTATAAGTATATAAAAAATAACACCTTGAACCTGCAAAAATTGTAAATTTTTTAAAGTTTCTTATACAATGGAACCACAGTTATTTGGAAAAAGTCACAAACGACAATTTCGGCCATTTTTATGTTATACGATTTTTGTTTAATTTTATTGAAGGCGCATCATTTGGTATAATTTGATACTCGTTTCACTGGGTTTGGTTCGAAAAGGTCACATGCGACACCAATATGACCTTTTCGAACTAGTTACGCTGAAACGCAAGCGTACATTGTGGGCCTGCCTCATCATGGTTCTGCCTGTCATATTGTCAGTATTGTCACTTGGTTGGCATTTGTTGTCGTTGAATCAGCAGTGAATTTTTGTTGTGCGTCAAGTATTTTTGAGAGTTAAAAACAAAATGAACGATTCAAGTGAAAGTCAATCTGATGATAACATCTTACAAAGAAAGCGTAACAAAGGAGTTTTGAATACGGATAACTAGAAATCGAATGTAATAAAAAGAGCCAAAGTCAAAGGCATTCAACATACTAATCATGTCGGAAAAATTGTTAATGGCAGGACAACAGGCCCGGACTGCAGGTAAAAGTTTAGAAAATATACAATACTATATTACTTACGTTTTTTCGGTTTCTGTAGGTGCAAAATGAAATGTTCAACAAGTTTAGTGAGGATCAAAGAAAAAAAATTATAGATAAAGTTAATAGTTTTGATGACAAGAACGCACAAGATACCTTTCTCCAGAGTTTGATCGAAGGTAATTCCGTCAAAAGGAAAAGTAATGTATCTGCCACTGACAATCACAAACCCAAGGCCAATACATTCTCATATTATATCTGTTTAGAAGGTCAACGAATTAAGGTATGTAAACACATTATGGAGAAATTGCATGATTTTTTCAAATACGTGGAGATAAAAGAATGTATTATTTTAATCGAAATGCCGTTTGTCCTAGACAATTTCATGGAAAAATAAGCCCAAAAACGATATTTAAGTTTTAGTCTGACCACGCCCCTAGAAAACGGAGGCCACTATATTGAATACATGTGACGTCAACCATGAGTGGCTGTTGCTTCGGACACAAAACATTGTTTTGTGCTTTCGGACAATGCAGTCGCAGTACGAGTACATACGTTTAGACATGGTTTAGATAGAAGAGTTAGTTTGCCGTTTGTGATATTTATTGTATTACTGTATTAAACAGACACTGGTGTTGAAAAATATTGCAAAATAGACCCGTAAAATGACCATAGAAAGTGCATTTACACCGGGAAAATGGAAGAAATATTGCATTGTGTCATTATGTTCAAATACTTCCCATAAATTGCCTAAAAAAAAATATTTCTCAACAAGAAAAATGTGGTGCATGGCAATGAAACGCGACGAAGGAAAAAGCGTAACGGTGCGATTTCGAGCAACGCGGCAGACGGCAGCGGCAGACGGCAACGGCATGTGCCGCGACGGCAGACGGCATTACTTTGCAGTATAGATTTGTATGAGACCGATTCCGATGTACGACTGCAACTGCCGCGCGTCAGGTCCTGACTTGTTTTGACGCGTAGCGGCAGACGGCACTGCTGCGCTTGCACAGTAGTGCCGCTGCCGTTCGAGAAAATGGATGTGTTCACAGATGAAGCATTTATTGATTTAGTGTCTCAACATCCATGTTTATTCGATTGTAAACATACTGATTATAAAGATGGACGTATCAAAGAAAATGTTTGGAAAGAGATCGCTCAAGATCTCAATAAAACCAGTAAGTATAGATATTTATATTTTTTCTTAAAAACTTATAACGATTCTGTACGATTTACAATACTTCTTTGCCAAGATACTTCACCTACTTGGGAACAAAAAAAATCTTTTAATTTGTCTCGAATCACTAAGCCTCTGCCATCAGCAAAACCACTAGTTCTTGCCATTCTGATCATATTAGGAGATGGTGTTTCGTTTTCATCGCGGTGATATTGTGGAATCTGCTGGGTTTCAAGATAACCATCTCGTAATATGTTGTGCAAGCAACAGGCAGAGATTATTAAGTCGTCACAAGTTTCAGGTAAAATTGGTATCGGTATGTAAAATACTCTAAAAACTTGCGATAATAAGCCGAAAGCGTTTTCGACTACTCGTCGAGCACGACATAACCTGTAGTTAAAAATGTCCTTCTGGTTGTCATGTCTTGCAGTTCTCTGGGAATATGGCTTCATCATAAATGTATCAAGAGCAAAAGCTTCGTCTCCAATTAGGAAATGTGGTAAAATATTATTTGTTCCCGGTAAATTTTTTGGTTCCGGGATATTGAATGTATTGTTCTGTATTTTCTTTCCTATTTCTGACTTTTTAAATATTTTGCTGTCACCTTCCTTTCCATATGACCCCACATCGATTGCAATAAACTTGTAGTTTGCATCAACTATTGCTAGTAGCACTATAGAGAAGTACTCTAGTGACCTAATACGAATATGCTTGCCATCGATACTTCCAACGCAATTTGGCATATTCCATTTTTCCCAAAAGTCTCTTTCAATTCTTTGAAAGTCATTTTTAGTAGGAGGAGGCATACAAATTGGAACAAGTTTTAGCCGTAGTAAATGCAATACTTTTTTTACTATTTTCGATATATATGACTTTGATATACGATACTGCATTGCTAAGGAAGCAAAAATTTCTCCAGTTGCCATGAATCTCAAACAAAATAACTAAATTAAAATTTTGGGTTTAAAATGAATAAATAAATAAACAAACAATAAAAATTGTTTTGATGTCATTATTAAATAAATAATTTTTAATATTATTATATTATTCGTTCGTAAGTTTCATGTATAATTTCAATCATTTATATTTTTATTATTTTCGTACTACATATTAGCAATTAATTAATTATTATTTCTTATACTTTATAATTACATATTTTTTTAAATTGCAGGTGAAAACTGTAGAAAGCAGTGGAAGACAATTCGCGATGGATATATGCGTTTTAAACGAAAAAATAAACTTCCCACTGGGTCAGGAGCTCCAAAAAACAGTCGCACAAAATGGAAATTATATAGATTAGTCTTTCTTAGATAACATTCCACAGGAGAGGTCATCTATTAGTAGCGTAGATGATGGACCGGATCCATCACAAAACAATGCTGAAGAGTTTGCAGAGTCAGCAGAGAGTAATATCCAGCAAGGGACAGATGCTACGCTTTCTGAAGCGAATACCCAGCAAGGGAATGCTAGCATGAATACTGAACGTAATATACCTAATCCTACTACTGCAGTTAACCCACAAAAAAAAATTCAAAAAATCCTGTCGAAACAGTAGAGATGATATTTTATCATATATGAGAGAGAGAGATAATGCAAGACAATCGCTCATAAAAAATATGCCTGAAACTGAAGACGAGTTCAAATCGTTTGGTAATCATATTGAACATGTTTTAAAGAACTTGCCAACAAGATTGCTTCAAATTAAAGCTAAAAAAGAAATCTTTGAAGTTCTCACCAAGTACGAGATAATGGCGGAAGAATATAGTACTATTTCTAGTTCTACAACACCATCTAGTTCAAGAACTGGTGCCATTACAAGTATTTCTGATGACAGTCACTATACAAATATAAATATTTATTCTCCAGTTAGCAGGTTTTCGGAACCAACCGATTTGTCATATACACGTAATGCCGAATTTGGAATTACTTCGGAATTAAACGATTTGACATATGCACCGAATGCCGAATTTAGTTCAATTGTTTCGGAAGCAAATAATTTGATACATCAAACAGCAAATGAAGAGTTTTCTTCAATCTAAGAATTTTAACATAATAATTTTAATTAGCTTACTTTAATGATAAGAATAATTTCGATTCGTTTACTGACCTTGTCTGCTATTATTATTAAGAAATAAATAGTTTTAATTAGCTTACCTTAATGTTAAGAATAATTTCTCTTCTGGCGATATTGTGTCCCGCGATGTTCTTGGAGCAAGATCATTATATATTAAAGAAATTACAAAATTAAACTGGTTTTTATTTATACGGCAATAACTTCTGAACACGTCTTCACTACCATTCAAGTGTCTTTTTATCAAAGTTTCATAGGAACCTTCTTCTCGTCCATTTAAGTATAATGGCAGTATAGGTCTTCTGGGTAAGAAGTACAATAATAATAAATCATCGTCGTCTTCTTCTTCTTGCAATAAAACTTGCAGCATTTGATTATTCATGACTGTATGTATATCGAAGACACAACCGCTAGTTAGTAATGCTGCGACGTAACTGCAGTTGCTGCGGCTTCGAAATCTATACGACGGCAACTGAAGCCCAACCGCATTTGTTGTCGGCCGTCTGCCGCTGCCGTCTGCCGTCTGCCGCGTTGCTCGAAATCGCACCTTATAGCTCTCAATCATTTCAACGTTGTATGTTTGTGAAGACCATTTTAATGTAGGGTTAATTGAAAATAAGTACATAAGTACGAATAAATAATGGAAGGCAAGGTCTATCCAACAAATGTTTAGGTTCAGAAATCTTTAAAAATATGCAATTTCTTAAATTTAACTATATGTAAATATTGTTATAATATAAACTTAGTACTACATACAAAATTGTTCCCTTTTATTTATAAATATCTGAAAATAATTGTTAAAATATGGGATTAGAATAGCAAAATAATGAGTCTTAAAAAGGGTTTTTAAAAATTATTGTCTTGATTTTTGTATTATACTTGAGTTTTTTATTTCGATGTGTACAGGCACATATACTCGTATGAGTGAACACTGAACAATATGGTTCTGTCAACTGGCTATCCAGTACTGCCAACCATAGGCAGCGAAAACTGATAACTCACCCGGTACATAACAATCAGTGCGGTACTAAAATATTTCATGCACCTACAAATGGAATGAGACATAATAAAAAACGCCACTTGTCGGGGATGTTCTCCTCCCTTAGGACAACTAAGGAACCAATTTGAAAAGACGAATCAGAAACGAATTTGCATTTACTCCTCTGCTGCACATAACTGGAGGTTAGATACTCGTTTACCCAAGATTTCCAAAAATATTGGATGAGAAGTCGTAGACGTTGGTATAGTTCTACTCGATTAAGGTTTATATTTTCGTCTTGTTGTGGCTCTGGAACGGCTGTTAGAGTGTCACCCACAAGGAAGTGTGCCGGGGTTAATGGGGACAGGCTATTAGGGTCATTGTTTAGGGCTGTTAAAGGCCTTGAATTTAGAATTGATTCGACCTGGCAAAGAATTGTATACATTTGTGACGTAACGTTTGCATTTCCTACCACACGAATTAAATGGTGTTTACAGGATTTCACGGCTGCCTCCCAGAGGCCTCCAAAGTTTGGAATAAAATGCCATTTTATGCTATTGTTTAATAAATAATTTCGAATTTCCACAGAATGAATTTAAGTTTTTATGTTCCTTGAAAATTCATTTTTTGCACCTATAAAATTGGTTGCATTGCATTGTCACAATAAATACTCGAACACAAGCCTCTTCTTGCAACAAATCTTTTTAGTGAATTTAGAAATGCATGAGTACTTAAATCATTAACCAGCTCAATGTGGAATACCTTTGTTACCAACCATATACATATATAGGATATACACACATATGTACGTCTTAACCAATACGACTTGGGGGCCTGCATGTAATAAACGTATATGTTCGGTGTCTATGATTTTGTAAGTTAGATTATGTTTGGCTGGTAACAATAAAGGATATTTTTTCTCAAAGGGTTGGTCGGATTGTGATATTCTTCCTCCCACCCTAATCAAACCGTTATCGTCTAGAAATGGGCTCAGAGGGGGTATTTTACTTGCTCTTGAAATGGGTTTACCGCCTTTTAAATAATTCAATTCTTGAGCAAATGCTGATGACTGAGCTATTTTGAAAAGAACGAGTGTTGCGTTGGAAAGTTCATTACTTGTTAAATCACCAGTATGCTTATTGTTTGTTTTTGCAATTATTAATATTGCCGTACCAATGGTGTTACTCTCTGAAGTTTATTTAAACTCGAATGTTTTTCAAAAATTGATTCATCTAATGTTGTAACAAAACTAATTTGAACTTGTTTGCGCCTTTCTGGTATTTCATTTGTGATGGGAATTTTCGATATGGGCCAAAATTTACTGTCCAATTTAAGAAAATCTGGGCCAAACCACCACATCTGAGATGTTGTTAAATTTGGGGGACTCAAGCCAGGAAAAACAATGTTGGCTGGGTTTTGATTTGAGTTTATGTGACGCCATTTGATTTGGTATGGAATTTTCTTGCATTTCAGTTACGCGGTTGGCGACAAAAACCTTTGATGTAGTAGGTGGTGGTGGTGATAGAACTATCGCATCGTACATGGTAGTTTCATATCTAATGCGTATTCTATTTTTCAAACTAGTTGAGTTAATAAAACTGTTCCACAAAGCTCTAACCTAGGAAGACTTATTGTTTTAATTGGGACAATTCTAGATTTTGCGCATAGCAAATGAGATATATGATGACCATCCGAGTTTGTTGTTCTGACATAAACGCAAGCTCCATACGCGCGTTCCGATGCGTCACAAAAGCCATGAGTTTGAATGTCGATGAACTTCTTAGAAGTTACTTGCCGCGGAATTTTAATATCGTTTACATGTACGAGTTGGTCACGAAAATATTGTCAAGTGGTATGTAGATCCATTGGCAACAATTCATTCCAATCAGTCTTGGACTGCCATACGTTGCAATATAAGTTTAGCTATAGCTGTTACAGGACTTATAAGACCTAGCGAGTCGAATATTTTCGAGATGGTAGATAGAATGTGACGTTTCGTAATTACGACATGTTAACATCAACGGAATAATTGAAATAATCATCATTGGGATTCCAGCATAGACCCAACGTTTTTATACCTTTACCATCGGATATAGGATATTCGGTAGCGTCGTTAAATCCTAGATTATTTAAAATAAAATTATTGTTTGAACGCCATTTCCTAAGAGAATGCATTATCAAGAATGTTTGAAATTTGTGACTTTATCAATCTCATTTCCTCGACAGAGTCCGCCCCTGTGAGGAGATCATCGATGTAAAAATCTTGTTTAATGAGCTTACATGCTGCGGGAAATTCGTGTTCGCTATCATAGGCTGCCTGATGTAAAGCTCGTAGAGTATAATGTTTTAAATTAGAATTCGCGTTTTCTCGCCAAAGTATCATCTGAAAATTCCTATCCTTTTTATTAACATTTACCTGAAGGTATATTTTCTCAATGTCCACCACGTTGTGTTTTCGAAATTTTAAGATTACCGAAAATGAATCACGTAGAATGACTGGACCGACCTTCAACGCGTTACTTAAGGATAATCCTGATTTGGTTTGCGCCGATCCGTCAAAGACTACATGAATCTTGTTGTTTTTTAGAACTCCGTGGTGGGATAAATACCATTTTAAGATGGATTCGTTTGATGTATGCGTGTGTATTTCAGACATATGTCCCAACGATTCGTACTCTCGCATGAACTTGATATATCTTTGTTTTAAATTAGTGTCTCGATCTAATTTTTTCTCTAATGAAATAAATCTTTTTGTCGCAATATCAGTGGACTCTCCTAACTGTGTGTAATTGTCTCGAAATGGTAAAGAAACTACATACCGTCCATTTTCGTCTCGTTCTGTACTTAGTACAAAGTGTTCACATTCTAATTCTTCTTGAGTGTAGGAATTGGAAACCTTGATGCATTCTTCTAATTTCCAAAACAATTCTAACTAATCATGTAAATTTTGATTCGATATTGTAAAATTGCAAATAAGTTTTTTCGATATTTGGCGCAGCTACGGGCCGGATTTAATCCAACCAAGTTTAGTTTTTTTGGAATATTGGATTGTTTTGCCGGTTTTGATTTGTCCAACACACAATATTGAGAAGAATATGTTGTCTCCTAAAAGCACGTCCACTTAGTTTGATTTGTTAAATTCATCATCTGCGTAATATAAGTTGTCTGGTAAATTTACCCTTGAAGTGTCAAAAATTGTTTGCGGCATATTGTCACAAATTTTATTTACGATTAATAATGATTCCCTTATTTTGAAAATTTTGTCACGAGAATACACTGTAGTTTAGATTTTTTTTTGAAATGTTGCTTAGAGCATTAATTATTCCGGCCACTGGTATATTAATTCTTATTTGTTTAAGTTTTAATCTGTCCGCTAATTCGCGTGTAATAAAACTTGTTTACGAACAGCTGTTTAATAAAGCGCGGCATTCTAATAAATTGCCTTCAAAATCTGCGAGATATATTTTTGCTGTGGCTAGTAAAATCTGGATCTGTGTTTGGGTGTAATGTGGCGAGACCGTTGACAGCGGAGCTCTAGGTAATTTCCCTGCGAACACCTATATTCACCATACCACAGTCCTATTGTCCATCCTAGTAGTAACTACCTTCAACGAGTACAGAAAGAGCATTAGAATGTATCGGTATAAGAATGCAGCATAAGCATATCTAGTTTCAATAATAACTTTTTGCTCGAAACTTTTTGCATCTGGTAAATATAACCCTTCTGCTTTCTGTCAACATCTATTTATATTTGACACCAAAATAAACAAAGGAAACCTATTATTTACATTCAATAACATTGCTTGTAATAGAGAAGAATGCAAAGATTTATAAGTCCCTAAGATTTTTCATTTAATATATGTATACAGGGTGTTCCGGCTTGTATGGAACAAATTAAAATGGTAGATAGAATAAGCAATTTTAAGAGGAAAACTTTATCTGAACATGGTCTCTTTCTCGATCAGTAGCGGAGTTACGGGGGGCTTTTTCTTGTACGTTCCTGGTAAAGTTTGAAACGTTTTTTCACTTCCTTGATTCATTGTCTAAATTTCGTCTCGAATAATTTATAATACAATGAAGAAATTTATAAAAATTACTATTTTAGCGTGCAACCAAATTTTAAGTGCAATTATTATTTATTGAAAATACCTACAGCTTGCGCCTTCGATAGAGAAATTTGGAAATGGAACAGAAAGATATTGTTTAGATATTACTGACATAAGATCGTTTTCTAAAAATTCTTAACGTTATGTATTTAACTCGGATTTTCCTTATTTTAATTAACACATTTAATAAAAACAAAGCGGAACAAACACTGAAATACCAATGAACTTGCATTTCACTATTAAGATGTTATAACGTAAATATTTGGCGTAAATCCACATGAAGCACGAGCTAAAAATTTCCAGAGAATTTAATATTAATATCTGGATGCGAATAATTGGTGACGAAGTTTTGGGACCTTCTGAACTTCCAAACAGAGTTACAGGACCATATTCCTAAATTTCCTGCGTGAAAATCACAAATGATTTTGTGGAAAACATTCCACTGAATATTCTCATATTCAGTGGATATAATATATTTTTTCAAATGGACGGATATCCATCATTGCTATAGACCAGTTACAGACTGGCTGGATACAAATTACCGACATAGGAGGATTGACAGTGGTGGCCCTGTAGAATGACCACCTCGCTGTCCTAACCTAAATCCTTTAGATTTTTTCGTTTGGGGGTATATGAAGGACCGAGTGTATGCAACGCCAGTAAATACACGGGAAGAATTATTCCAATGAATTAAACACGCCACAAACTCTATTTCACCGCAACATTTGTTAAATGTACGTCAGTCAATAATCCGTCGATTAGACCTCTGTATAGAGCAAAATGGTAGACACTTCGAACAGTTTATGTAGAAAATAGTTTTTATAATGTACAAATAAGTAGCCTAATGTATACCATATTTATGTATTTATTTGTTTGCTACTTGTTAGTAGTGAAATATAAATTTGTTGATATTTCAATGTTTGTTCCGGTTTAGGTGTTTTTATTGTGTTAATTAAAATAAGGAAATTCTGAGTTCAATACATAACGTTAAGAATTTTTAGAAAACGATGCTTATGTCAGTAATATCTAAACAATTTCTTTGTTTTATTTCCAAATTTATCTATCGAAGGCGTAAGCTGTAGGTATTTTCAATAAATAATAATTGCACTTAAAATTTGGTTGCACCCTAAAATAGTAATTTTTATAAAATTCTTCATTTTTTACAAATTATTCTACGAAATAGGTCGCGTTCATCGCGCAGTAGCGATCACTGAGCGATTTGTTATCATTTTGGTTATGATCACTAAACCGGCTGAACGGGTTTCTATACGTTTGTGTATATTTTGTGATCGTTTTTTACTATAATCTCACTTTTTAGACGTATTGGTGTAATCTGTGGTGTTATACTTGTAGGATTATATATTAAATGTTCGTCTGCTTTAGTAGAAAAGTATCTAAAGAAAAATGGAAGAAGATTTACAGTTAGTTCTTCTTATGGAGGCAGAATTTAAATTAAGTAGGTCAGGTACCCCAGCAACTCATGCAACTACTTCAAAACGAAGACAGAATGCAACCAACGGAAAAGTCTTGTTTATGCTACTCCTGTTAATACTGAAGAATTGCGTCAAAAAATATTTCTCGCAACTGACGATATTCGTAACAACCCAGAATACAAATGTTACATTTTATAGCTGTGTAGCGAACTTTGGTATATGTAATCTATAGATTTAATAAGACAAATGTTAAAGTAGACTTTGTACAACAATAGATACCTTTGATTACCCGATACAATTCATATGCTGAAATTAATAAGAAACTGTTTCGGAGAAAAAAGACGTTTCATTGATGTGAATGGAGAATGTATTGATTTTGATTTTGTGATAAAATTAAACAATTTGCAATTAAAGGAGGGACTTCATTTAGGAACCAAACTTAGAAATCAGCATTATAATTTTTTTAAACAAAAGATGAAACTGGTAACTCAATTGTAGGCCGATCTGTATCAGATGCTTTACTTTTTTGTAGAGATCGGCTACATATAAAGGAGTTTGAAAACTGTGGTCTAACAGTCGAGTTTATATTATTAATAAATGATGCCTGTGATATTTTAAATTCCTGTAGGGCAAAAATGTCCTACAAGCCTCCAGCCTTCATCACGACGATTGTATTGATCCAAGATCATGAGATAAAAATAAACCAGATATTATAACGTTTTATAACTCGACTAAGGGTGGAGTGGACACAGTGGACCTCTTGTCGTCAAATTGCGATATCGCTCGAAAAACAAGACGTTGACCTATGGTCATATTTTATGGACTAATGAATGTGGCTGAGATTAATGCGCAAGTAACACATACTGCCAATAATTCAGATTCCAAACTGTTGAGACGAAAGTTCTTGAAGAACATTGCCTTGTCCTTGGTGGATGACCATTTAAAACAGCGTTCTTTGGCAAAAAATTTGCCAATTGAAGTGAGACAAAGGCGGCAAGAAGTAGCTAGGACTTCTATCGAGAAGATTTAACCACAAGTTATTCCTCCTGGGACCAGAAAAAAATGCGCAGAATGCCGCGAAGAGAGCAAGACTACTACTACTGTATCACAAGTTTATGTGTATGACCCATGCCAAAATTACTGTTCTAAATGCGTGGAACAACTTCAAAACCATGTCGAATAAGATATATTGTGTTGTGTTGTTTTCTTTGGTAAAATAATTTTTTTGTTAAATATTATTCCGTCTCAAAATCCCTCGCAAAATCCTGTACCTACAAAACTCACCATAGATTTTAAATGTTTGATGTGTTAAAAAGTGGCAGTGTTTTTCAAACAATATGAATAGGTATTCAATAAAATGTATATGCCCCCTCCCCAAAAATATTCTGCATAATTTTTATTTTATTTAGGGATCTGTGAGACCCTGCGCCACCATATTTGTTAAGAATGTGGCGCCACTAGTGCAAGGTTAAGATCATTGCTAATCTACAATCTACATTAATTATCAACAAAATTATTTAGTTATACAATATTAACTGTTACAGAACAAGCCTATGAATTGAGCAAAACATATTTTTTCTGACATCAAAATAGTATTATAATATCAATATTAAAATATTGTTTTTTAATTCCATACAGCCAATATAATGTAAATCTTACATATACACCTTTTATGTGTTCAACTGCCCAACAGAAATTAAAGATATAATCCAACATATTATTTCCCTAAACGTGCATGATCTACCTAAAGGCCGATTCCCATTTAGGGGTTTTTAGGAGGGTTTTTACCCCGGGGTTTTATGAAAACGCATCAGCTGTTTGCAAGAGTTATTCCAAGGTCGAAGGTAATATCCCATATTGATGCACATTTGCGGGTTTTTTCGTTTTTTTAAGCATTGGCCTAATCGGGTCAAATCTAGTTGTTTTTATGTTCCATGTTGGTTGACGTTGACAGTTGGCGACGCCGAGCGGGAAAATTGACAATTCGGTTAGGTTACGGTTGAGTTATTCAGATTAAAGTTTTATTCTCTTATTAAATATAACATCATATTGAAAATCTTGTTATGGAACCAGAAGAAGCAATATTACTGGCTGCAATTATATGTGGGGCAGCAAGTCTAATAATGCCTCAACGTAGGTGGTGGAAAAGACCTTGGTTGGATCGACATAAAGGTAATCTGGATTTGATTAATAAAGACTTGAATGAGGACCCTGAGCGATATAAAAGCTTCCTACGAATGGATAAATGTACTTTCTTGGATTTGCTAAGAATAGAACCAAAAATTTCAAAGCAGGATACATTTTTCCGCGAGGTTATATCAGGTCGAGACAGATTGATTATCACTTTAAGATTTTTGGATACCGGAGAAAGCATGAAAAGCCTACATTATTCATTTAGAGTTGGTCATTCGACAATTGCACAAATTATTCATGAAGTAACTCCAATAATTTATAGCCTCTTCAGACCCACCAAGAAAAAAATATTATTATTTTGAATTAATTGGTGTGCGTCGTAATATGGCATGTAAAGAACATGAAAAAAATACTTAAAAAAATATGCTTGGCATGGGGGTGGCGTGAGGGGTGGTATCAAGACTGATACCTTGGGCACTGAGAGATACAAAACCAAAATATAATTCCAAAAAATGTTTATTCTAACAAGCTTAAAAATGTGCGATTTTAAAACAATTCCTATTCGCATTAAAACAAAAGTACACTTTACATGTGGAACATTTTACAAAAGTCAACTGATTGCATCCTTGCAACCTGCATTTTGACCGGGTTTTCTGCAAATGAGTCATGTCTTCAGGCATATGCTTCGAATCAACTTTCCTCATATCTTTTGGTGGAACTGGTAATATTTTCCTTAACTTAGCAGGTGGTTCATCATGGTCACTTCCATCGGTAGTTTCATCGCTAGAAACAGACTTTGAATGGTAAATTAGTGACTCTGCAAGCTTAGTTTTGAAATCTAAATAGTCCATGATTTGCTTCCTTTCCAACCCAAGGTTACGTGCTTGCTCGCGATATTTCAGCCAAGAAGCAGCGGCTGCAAAATCGAAGAAGTGGAATATTGTACGTACAGTCCATTTTCTTGTTTTTGCTCTCATTGTGTACTTTGCAATTACTCGATCTAAAAGATCTACACCTCCCATATTTTTATTGTACTGTTCGACAAGTGCAGGACGTTTGATTTCAATATATTTTTTTTGGCTTTTCGACCATCTTTTGCAGGTACCTTCAGGATACGCATCTGTTTGGGATGATGCAATAAAAATTGGTCGAGAATCAAACCATTTTACGACTGCGATATGTTTATCTCGTCTTACTTGTTGATCATGAGAGCCTCTTTGTTTTCTAAGTTCGTTGTCACTTTTAAATTTGGAAGTTTTAGGAATGCGGCTCTTCATTAGTGTACCAGTTGAGTAAATTGACCTTTGTAATAGATGGTCTATGACCGGTATGGAGGTAAAATAACGGTCCATGTAAATAGTAGTATTCGTTGGGAGGGTATCTGCTAGTTTTGTTATCACTTTTCCCCCGATGTCAAGGTTGGTTGGAAGTGGAAACAAACACGATATGCCCTCTGTATCTTTGCCCTCATAGATGAAAAAGTCCAAGGGAAGGCCACCAGGAGTACACATTACAAAATTTTTTAAACCTACTGGATGTGGCTTCCCCCTGACAAATTATTTCATGGCCACCGATCCGTGAAAAGGTATCATTTGTTCATCAATAGAAACAATTGGAGGTCTAACATTTTTACGGCAACCGTCAAGTACTTGTGCTAATAAAGGTCGTACCTTCCAAAATTTGTCAAGTCGTCTAGCATTCTGTGTTACCGAATTATCATCAACGACCTTCAAATTAGCTCTAATTAGAAAATACTTATTTCGAGATATATTGTCTGCAACTATTGGAATACGTGTTCTCCTAGCCCAATTCATTCTAATCCTAGGTAAGTTATAGATCGATATTAACATAGAGACTCCAATGAAAAGTGCCATATCATTTGCTTCCAGTTTGAAAGAATGGCCCTTAGTTTCAACACCCCGCATATTTGTGAATTTCGCCATGATATCAAATGTGTCTACGTCTATGTACTGTGTAAAATAATCTAGAGGTTTCTTCACAGTGGTATCCTCAGGGATTGGCTCATCAGGATATACCGTGTTTAAAAATGTCTTCTTTGTAAATGGAAAATCGTTCCGCCACTGCTGAACGAAATTTGCAAGGGGTACATTATCATCAGAAGAATCAGAATCATAGTCAATTTGGTCATTATCCGCTAAATGCTCTTCTGGGTCAACTTCTTCGTGTGTGTCAATCAAATCTGCCTCCTCAACATCTGAAACTTCATAGTCAGAATCGTCGGGATCAAAATCAGTTGGTAAATCGGGTATGGCATCTATATTGTTTGCGAAATATTCCAATTCTGCTTCGGTAAGTGCTAAAACAAAATGTAGTGTTATAAACCCACGGTATCAACTGTGATATGTTCTTTAAAAATCGAAAAATAAAAAAACAAACAGCATTTGGCAAATATACAATACAATTAAACTTATTACTACACTCAAAAATTTAGTTGACGGTTTTTTTTGTTAAAAAGAAAAGCATACATACCACGAGAAACACTCGTTTTTCCGTTAACCACATGCTTCGACATCTTTACTGGTTTTTAGTTTGAACGTAACTGTTGAGACGCCCGTCAAGTTCACAATATAATGGGTGGGGTGGACGTATCATATAAGATATACTTGGACCAAACGAATAAAACGTGTTTAAAAACCCAAAAACTATTTTATGGCCGACGGTATCATATATGATACTTGGGGTCCGAAGAGGATAACGAAAAATGATTATTTGAAGGTGAATTACTTTTAATTATGATTTGCTTTATATTTTCAATATGTAATAATTTTTAGGTGTCCTGTACAGCAGCTGATTGGTTAAATATTTCTAAAGAATTTTATGACAGATGGCAATTTCCTAATGTCTTAGGATCTGTTGACGGAAAACACATTGCCTTTCAGGTCCCTAAAGGATCAAAATTCTATAATTACAAGGGTTTTCATAGCATGGTGATTTTAGCACTAGTTGATGCCAATTATAAATTTCTCTACGTGGATATTGGCACCAATGGAAGAATATCCGATGGAGGCGTATTTAGGAAAAGTAAACTGTTTCATGCAATGCAGAATAACACTTTAAATTTTCCAGAAGAAAATCCATTACCTAAGACAACAGCACCAAAGTTACCATTTGTAATTGTTGGGGACTCGGCCTTTCCCTTGATGAAAAATGTGTTGAAACCTTATCCTTTCAGAAATATTATATGGACAAAAAGAATATATAATTATAGGCTCAGTAGAGCCCGTAGAGTAGTCGAAAATGCTTTTGGACTGTTAGCTAACAGATGGAGGATACTACTGAATCCTAGTAATATGTCTGAACGATCTGTAAAACACATAATACAGGCTTGTGTAGTTTTACACAATTATTTGTTGTGTAAATGTTCTGGAGTATATAATGAAGATTTTGAAAATACTAATGATAGTTATAAATTTAGGTATGGCCTGAATCAGCAACAAGGAAATTATGCCCAGAAGCTCTAAGAATTCGAGATTGTTTTGCAGATTATTTTAATAATATAGGAGCTGTTTCTTGGCAGAACAATATAGCTTAAAAAATTATGTACTTCTTTAGTCTTACGTTTTTATAACTTGTATAAAATTAATGGTTAATAACTGATTAAAGAGAATCCTTGGTTGATCGTTATAGTTTTTTATTTAGCACATTTATGTTTTTAAGTATATCTAATGATTATACAGTGTATCAGTTTTAAATACAGAAAATTTCACAATTGATCGTACATCGAAAAAGAATAACACCCAAATTAAAAAATGTCATCTGAAACAAAAAAAAAAATTATGTAACAAAAACGTTTGAAAAAATTAATACTCGATACCCTGTATCTCAAAAACTAAGCGTTTTAAGAGAAATTGACAATTTGTTATTCTTTTGCGATGTACAATACTGAAATTTTCTATATTTAAAACTGATAACACCCTGTATTTAATGTTTATTTTGTAAATGGATTTGTATTTGAAATGAAAGATAAATTATTTATTAAAATTTTATTTTATTAACATGTATTAATAATTTTCTTCTGTTTCCTCTTCTTCTTGGGCTGAAAAAATTAAATTCATTATCATTCTTTTCAGTGTTCTTAGCCGTGGTTGATTTTTAAGTTTTCGCATTTCTGCTTCTACAGATCTATAAATTTAAATGACTTTAAATTACAATAAGAGTGTAAAAAAATCTACCTTGAAAAGGCTGACAAATCGTCATCGAGCTTTACCCGCTTTGACTCTTGCAATGCTGCAGTAGCTTGGCCAGTCAACTTCGCCACTTCCCTTTGTGTATTGGCAGGTCTCTTGTGTCTTAAAGCAGGTCTTGAGTCAGAGGTTGTGGGATTCATAACGTTAACTTCGTTCAACTCATCAACGGTGCCTTCAAATACCACCTCCTGAATAATTCTATTTCCTTCAGCTATACCCATTCCTTGCTAAAATGTAAGAATCAAATAGAAATAAAAAATAAATTTGTAGTTGAGCATACAAACAAATTTAACTTTAAACTGAAATAATATAACTTACCAAATTACATTCGCTTGGACTCATATCATCTACGTCTTTTAAAAATGAGGGTTCGTATATTTCATTTGTTCCAGCTCCACTTCTTTCAGAAGATTCCTTTTTCTTATATTCTTTATTGAAGTGGGATCTCATGTGTCATGTATTTGTAACAGTGGCAACGCCGCATAATCACATATGTTCAGTTGTTTTGTTTTCAGTAGTCAGTTGGTAACATAAAACTATAAACTGCAGTGAAATAACCTCTTATGTTATTATTTTGTTAACACGGCGTGCTTGCGCCTAGAAAATAGTGTAAGATGAAAATGTAATGTTAAATACATTGATATAAATAAAGGACATCCCATGGTGGCATCGGTAAAAGTCGCGTTAAGGTTGATGCTTTAAAAAAGAAATAGATTGTGTGAAATCTGAAAAACCAAGTGGCCGGCACATTTATTTTCTCGATAACGAAATGAGCTTTAAATGTAATGTAGCCAGTAACTGGAAGCTGTGGAAGCAGAAATATAATCTGTACTTGCTTGCCAGTGGGAAAACTGGTAAAAGTGATGACGTAAAAGTGGCTATACTTTTAAATCAACTTGGAGACGAGGGATTGCAATAATTTTGACTTTAGCTCGGAAGAGGATAAAAATAAGCTTAGTATAGTGCTGCAGAAATTTGACGAGTACTGTGATCCAATAAAGAACCTTGTTTACGAACATTTCAAATTTTTTAAGAGGGATCAGCTGATAGGTGAAACTTTTGATGAATTTGTAACAGCTCTAAAACAGCTGACACGTACATGTGAATTTAAAGAAAAAGAGGTTATGATTATGGATAGAATCGTTCTGGGTATTAAAAATTGGCGTGTGCAAGAAAAGTTATTGCAGCAATCTGATTTAGCACTTGAAAAAACCGTGTCAATTTGTCGCGCTATGGAAAGCAGCTCCGTTAAGCAAAAGGAAATTTCGCGTGATTCTAAAACTGAAATTGTGTCTGTAAACGCGATAAAACCTAGTGTGAGTACCAGAGGCAAATCAAAACAATTTAATTTGGGACATACTAGGACGCATAGTAACCCGAAAAATTATTTTACTGGAAATGCTGTTGCTGCTACAAGTAAAGGGAGCTCAGGCGAAGTTCCAGGTAACTAATGCACACAGTGTGGTCTGAACCATGTAAAAGGTAGGTGCCCTGCTTATAATAGAATTTGTAGCCGTTGTAAAAAAGGGGACATTATCGAAAATTTTGTCGCAATAAAAATGTGTACGAAATCGACGAGTCTGAGACAGAAAGTGATGTAGACTATGAATTTGATCGAGACTATTGCAAAAATAATATTGTTTGGACTATAACTAATTTCGATAGACATTCGGGTGGTACCGCGGTTAGTGCCGTCGATTGGGTAGAAAAAGTCAATGTTGCCGGTTGTATTGTAGAACTAAAAGTGGACACTGGTAGTCAAGTGAACATTTTGAACTTAAGAGACTTTCGGAGACTACAAATTAATGAAAATGAACTTTCCTCGACTAGTTCGCGGCTATCGTCATACTCGGGACATACCATAGACATTTTAGGACAAATAACTTTAGATTCCCGAAAATATTTGATGTTGTGCGTTCAGAGATGCAATCTTCTATTTTCAACAGCCGAACAGAAATTAAAGATATAATCCAACATATTATTTCCCTAAACGTACATGATCTACCTAATATCAATATTTTAAATACGCTCGGGAAACTAAACGAATTTGACAGTTGGAGCATGCTCCCTCATTCGTCTTCTAGTGCTCGATGCGTTCACGTCACTTAGGGAGCAACTAACAGCATTCGCAGTGTCCACCCAAACCTAACAAGTGAGGTTTAAACATTGTAGCATGTAAGTAACCCCACTTATTTACTAATAAAATATTAGAGATGGGTAGAAATAGAAAAAGAAGCAGTACAGAGAGGATAAAAAAAATAATTTAATGAAACGGCTTGAGTTTTTAGAAAAACAGTATAAGAAAAGTCGTAGAGATACTTCAATTAGAAGATCTCGATCAAAATCGCGGACATACGATTCTCGCTCTTCTCGAGCAAAGGGCTCACGTTCTAGATCTCGACTGACCCAATCGAATATAGAGAACGGTCGCGAGGGAGACCGTTCTCTGCGAGAGAGCGACAAATTTTCCCAACAATGTCGGTGTCAAATAAATATACCTATTATATTCAACTACAAGAGAATTTGGGAAGAAGTTTATCAGCCTTGGGAGTGTCACTAGGTGTCGCGCTTGAGGAAAATTTGTCATGTGAAATGAAAGGGAAACTTTTAGTTTCCTTGTGGAACCTAAGTAAAATGTTCACCGACACTTATTTAACCACCTCAATTCGTCGAAATTTAGTAATGCAAGATTTAAATAGGCAGATCAGGGAAATCGTGGAAAAAACTATACCTTGAAAACTTCCATTTGGGGCTGAATTAGGGGAGAAAATAAAAGCAGCCAAAGTTTTAGAAAAAAACTGGACAGGAGTCCACATACACGTCAAAGCAGGTACGTCATCCGGCCCTACTGGTTCGACAGGAGGGGGAGGGAGCCATCCCCTCGAACTAGGCCACCGCTTGTGATAGTTGATATGGTGAGTTACAAATCAATTGTAACTTTTACATATATTTTTTAAGTTAGGTACGATATTTTGCTTTTAATTTTAATACTTGAAATGTGTTTTTCAGGACAAAGGCGTAAGGTGTCTGAAATATCTCAATACGAAAACATGTCTCCGGTGAATCAAAATGCACGTGTTCAAGTTCTGTCACGGATTCCAAAATTATAGCTGCACGGACAATATGTGCAACTATGTACATATATCGAAACCAGAACGGCTACAACATGAAGAAACTGGTGTGATGACACCATCATTAAAAAGAGCATACAAGGAGCACTTTTTAGACAAAGGACCCCGCAGGGTCCTTATGGAAATTGGGTCTCGGTCAAATTTGATGAAACTTTGGACTCTGTTAGTTCTCGACGAGTAGAACAAAAGTTGTCATGGCCACTGAGTCCAAAAGTCTCATGGTTTTGAGATATAGCTCTCTGAAGTTCGACTTGGGTGCATTTTGCAGTAATACTAGTTTCGCACTTACAATAGTATATACTTGTTTGTTCAAGCACGTATGCATGTACACATGTATTCAAACACATATAAACTTCAAACAGGATTGATACTAATAGTAAGATTGATATTAATATCAACTTGTGAGTGTGTGTGTGTATGTGTTTGTACTTGGCAGTTCAATTGACTATTATTTGACTACTCTTAGCGTGATCCAGAAACAACGGCGTGGACGTGGTAGATTCTTGTTTCCTTTGGGGTGCTTTTTTAGCGTGAGTCTTGTCTGTTCCCACTCAGTCATCACTTACCTCCCAAAATAGTATATTATATTATTGTTGAATCAAGTTATACGAAAGTTACTTATGGTTATAGAAATGTTTTAGCGATTCTCATAAGAATAATCCTTCAATAGTATCTTGGAGTCTCCGAAGAAGATCAGGTGTCTCCTTATGATACATTACTAATAAGTAAAAACTGGTTGCTTATCAAGCCGAGCTTGAAAAGTAATTTTCGTAAATATTTCGGAGCGTTCTTCACGTTGCGTATAGACCTTGTAGCATTGCCAAGACAATCCTGATTTTAAGAGAAATCCTGACCACGCCATTCAAGACCACGCTGTTTCTCAAAACGCTTCCCACACAACCTGCAGTTATACGGTTTCTCATCTGTATACATTTGCTTATGTCCAACAAACAAATATATACTATTGTAAGTGTGAAACTAGTAATACTGCAAAATGCACCCAAAGTCGAACTTCGGAGAGCTATATCTCAAGACCATGAGACTTTTGGACTCAGTGGCCATGAGAACTTTTGCTCTACTCGTCGAGTCCAGAGTTTCATCAAATTTGACCGAGACCCAATTTCTATAAGGACCCTGCGGGGTCCTTTGTTCACGACTAGGATACTGCCGGAACATTTATATTGTTATAGAAGCTCACCTACCTTTTTAGTTTATTAATTATGTTAACATTCCCGGCCACATTCTATTTCATTCTCGACACCACCGAAAACTTCTAGAACTCTAAAAACCTATATAAATGGACCAGTTTCGCTGACACAGGTCAGTTTATATTGAGCAGCGAAACGCGAGTCTCACATGAGTGACCGAAACGTCAAAGTAAAGCGGTGACAGTTGTGAAATTTGTTTGAAGGATATTTCTTGTGTAATCAAGAGTAACAATAAAGTTTGTTTGTCTACGACAGGGGGTGGGCACTCGAGTACTGGCTGTTTGGAACCAAACTAAGTTACGTGAGAAAATGTTAGATGGCGCTGAACGTAACAAATTTTAGTACTTTTTAATTTATCATGTTTTTAGTATTGTTCTAGTTATAGATTGGTAGCACGTGTGATGTCAATTATCTGTTTCCGTTTGCCTTGCGTTTTGCATTTGTGTTTTGGAATAGTGTAAGTGATAGCGTGTATTTTGTGATTATATTAGTGTGGACAATATTTAATATTATTAATATGGCTCAAAGACCTTGCTGTGTTCCTAATTGTGGAGATAAAATTATTCGAAGGTAATTTGAACAATATCGTAAAATATTTTAGTTTCTAACCTAATATGCTCTTAGATATGCTATCCCAATGGAAAAACGTGTAAGGGATATTTGGATCGAGAGGATTGGAAATCCAAAGTTAGTTGGCAAAGAGGATCCAAAATTCTTGAAAAACTATGTTGTTTGTGGTCAACATTTTAGTGATATGTGTAAAGACGCAAATGAACGTTTATTACGGTTTTCATTGCCTACTTTAAAATGTCCTAGTGAGTTTTTTTTTTATTATTTTAAGAATTTCTTTACAATAGAGAATATATTTTCAGATTATAGTGGATCATCTACAAGGGAAAATTGTTTTAGTTATCCAGAGGAATTATCAAAACCTGCGACTCCAGAGAAAGTTCGAGGTTAGTATTTATCGATCAACCCACTAAATTTTTAAAGCAGTTGTATAAGGCTTATATTAAAAACATTTCTATCTAACCCAAACACACTACTGTTTAACCCAAACATATTACTGTCTAACCAAAACATATCAATCTGTTATGCAATAAGTGGTATAGACATAAGAATTATATTATTAACCTCTTAAGAGGTTACGATGTATATATTTGCAAATTTATAAACTACTTTAGACTGCTATAATGGATATATTTGCCTAGAAATATTTTGGGACCATCAGTGCTCTTATACTTGCGGCAAGAATGCAGACGTCTTTACGTCATGGCTGACACTTAAACTTATAAACATGTACTGAGCTACAGAGTTTTTACTAGTAATTGTAGCTATGAATCACCTATTTTCATTCAGTTGATTATTCAGACATGTTTGTATGTCTATGTGTTTAGAGAATTTGTAACTATATTCAAAACTGCATATTTTAATTTGAATAACATACAAATCCTGTCCAGTTCAGTATTAAATACAATTGCTGGTAATGATAGACGTGCACTTACGCACGAAAATTATGTGGCATCTAGAGTTGCACAATTGCTTTAGTTTCTGGCCACTTAAGAGGTTAATTAAAATAAGATAATAATGTGTTAAAATAATTGCTTAAGTCTATGTCCATAGGCTGTTTTATAAACTTTTTTTGTTGCCGTTTCTGTTCCTTTTATTTAGTAAGCGTGCAATAATTTTTGTTGACAAATAGTAGAAGCGGAATGGAAATGGTAACAAAAAAATGTATAATCGGCCTTCAGGTTTTTGTATTGGATTATGGAACACTTGAAACAAGTATTTTTTGTTATTGTAGCCATTTTAGCTCATAGAACAGCTGCTGGGTGGGATAAAAATGTCCCAACAGTATTAGGCACAGAGGATATTAATTTAGAAGTTAATATACCAAAAAAAGTTTTTCCATCTACTAAAAAACAACCGTATTTAAAGCCAACTTCTGTAGGTATGTTGAACATGAAAATTTCAGTTATACTTAATTTAGTATAAATATGTATATTTTAGATTTAGAGGAACTTCCGTCCACCTCGACTTCCGTGTATGACTCATCTCGAGTACATCATATAAACATTGAACCTCGAACTCCATCTCCTTCCTATTGTGCAGAACATCCCATACGAAATGTTATATGTAAGTATACATAATTTGAGAAATTGCCATATATGGCTACCATTAATACAACTTTTCTGGGCTTTTGATTTAGACATAATTTAATATCTATTTTATCTTATAAAATTTTATTTTAAAATTAACATATTTCTAGAAATTACAAATACTGATTAAATTTATTATATTAATATATTGTATTGTAATCCAATCTAATGTTTTTTATTGCTTCAGATACTAAGACCCCTAGAAAAACGACGGGAATACTTCGTGTTTGTGGTGTTACTCAACAAAATCAACTGACACCAAAAGCAAAATTACTTTATGCCAAAGCTAGACGCCTAAAACAGATTGCAGCAAAATTCAAGACAAAAAACATAATTTGCAAGAAACGATTGCAATTTTTAAACAAATCGCCAACAGTTTTAGCAAATCTGGGTGGTGTAAATGATATTACTTGGAATTTTTTCCTTTCACAACAAAGAACCCAGAAATATAAGCCGAGAGGTCGTAGGTTTACTTTAGAGGATAAGATATTTGCCTTATCGGTCTCTAAACAAAGTGGGAAGGCATACAGGTATGTTTCCTCAATATTTAGTCTTCCATCTCGGAAAGTATTATCGTCACTGCTTAGTAAAATTCCTTTCAACTGTGGCATTAATCGATCAATATTTGATCATATCAAAACCAGAGTAGAAAAATTAAATTCTATTAATAAACATTGTGTCCTTATGTTTGATGAGGTATCATTAGAACCAGGATTATCATATAATCAAAAAAATGATAGAATAGATGGTTTTGTTGATTTTGGTGGATCAGACAGACGAACTCATTTTGCGGATCATGCTCTCGTGTTCTCAATTAAGGGCATCCACAGAAAATGGAAATGCCTTGTTTTTATTTTGTCGAAGGTACCACAGCAACTTCAGATTTGGTGAGAATTATAAAAAACTTTTGAATGAGACAAATGAATTTTGTATTAAACAAAGTAAAGAAAATCGTTTTCAAGGGTACGTTATTGACGGAGAGGAAATTGTACATATTTATGATTTTCCTCATCTCATGAAAGGCATAAGAAATGGTCTTCTTGAAAAAGATCTATATTTTAGTAAAGATGGAGTGCAGAAAGTAGCATCGTGGAAACATATTGTGAAAATGTATGAAATTGATAAAAACCGAGGAGCATACAGTCAGTTTGTAAAGTTGACAGACGAGCACGTTTATCCTTTAAAAATTAAAAAAATGCGTGTAAAAAATTGCACGCAAGTATTTAGTCACACAGTGGCTACAGCAATGCATGTTGCAGCAAAACTCAGCTCTGAACTATCTTCAGAGAGCGAATATTATTTGGACCCTAAAGCTGTTGATACAGCAGATTTGTTACTATTTTTTGATAAATTATTTGATAGTGTTAATGGTTTTTCAGTTCATCCATCTCCTGGAAAAGAATTAAGAACGGTAGTAACAAATAAGTCGCAACATATTTTATTCTGGCAGTCTTGCATTCCTGTCTTAAATTCAATGTATTTCTATTCTAGTTCTGGTAAACATGTCACACCGTCAATTAAAAATTGGTCACATTCATTAAAAAGTTTAATATATTTAGCACCAAAGCTTTTTAATATGAAATTCAAATATTTTGCACCACGTTGCTTCAACCAAGATCCCATTGAAAACTTTTTTTCTTGTATACGCAGTCATAGCTCCCCAAATACTAACCCAACCTGTTCTTCCTTTATATCATCCTTTAAATCGCTTTTATTAAATAATTTTGTCTCTTCTTATTCGGTTGGTTCTAACTGTGAGATGGATGAATCAGAAGGAGTCCTTGATAATTTAAGATCCTTTATTACAGAACAACAAACGTCTCATATTGATGTACCTCATGTTAATGAATCTGTTTTCCCAGAATTTCAGCAAATTAAAACTTGTTATTTAGGAGAATATGTTTCTGCTTATGTTGCTAGTTTTGTATCAAAACAAATTTTGAAAAATAATAAATGTCAGAATTGTACTGATCGAATGTGTGCTAATGAAGAATTACCACAAAATATTTTAATTAGAGAAAGGCAATATGAAGGATGCAGTTTATCACATCCATCAAGTAATTTTTCTAAAGCCTTTGAATTCTGTACAAGAATTCTTTTATATAAAATCCCATTTGTATTTGTAACATATGAAGAAAAAAAGAAATTATCTGCAAAACTTGAAAATGACTGTATCCATATGATTTCAAAATTATTCTGTGAAGAACATCAGAATCTCAGTGAAATATTTATCTCGGCAACAGTAAATATTGTTGTCCATTGTTATATTAACAATATTAATAAAATACTTAAAGGTAAAGATCATCGGAGAGCATTACAAGATCCACTAACAAAGTTAGCTTATTTTAAATGCAAAAAAAGACGACCTGGTAGATAATGTTTGTGACTGGGAAAACATTTCATTTCTTAAGTAAATAGTTCTAGATTTTTAATAAACCACCTTCTAAATTTATGTGTAAGAATTAGTAATATGTATTACTGTTTTTATATTTTGTAATAAATTAATTTGGAAATATTAGGCGTAGGTATAGTTCGTTGTTGATTTTTGTTGTAGTTTACTATATTATATTATGTTTTTATCTCACATACAAGCTTTTTTAAACTTAAGTGAGTAAATTTTGTGTTTATTGTTGTTGCAAATTGTAGTTTTTTTGTTCTGCTCCATATTGCTAAATAATAAACATTATTATTATTATTATTAAATAAATCTGTTATCTTACAAAACTTATTGTTCTTCTGGCAAATTAGTGTTCATAAATATGTTTTATTTAAAGTATATGTACATAGTTTGTAATAATAAAAGTTTTACTGACTTACGCTGTTATTTGTTACCCGAAATTGTTTTTTTTTCTTTTGATATCGACCAATAAAAACTTGTTCACAAAGCATGTTAAAGTATAAACCGAGAATAGCAATCACAGTAACAAAAACCGTCGGCACTTTGAAGTCTGGGGGGGGGCAATATTTTGTTTTATGATCTTTAAGTTGTGGTGACAGCCGGTATAATTCACTGAGAGAAATAATAGTGCTATATACACTGATATAAAATTTTAATGATTGTTCTGAAATACAATAAAATCAATTTGGAAAAAGTTTACCTTACTAATCATGAAATATTGCTTCTAAAAATATAAAATTTTAATTTTTTAGTCCAAATAATAATAATTTTATGTTTATGTGTACTACAGTTCACATAGTATTGTAATATATTTTGTATTTATTTTTTTTATATATATATTTAATATAATTTTACCTAAATTGGGCGTTGCCCGTCTAATAAATAAATAAAGCACATTTTACTTAAAATATGTGTATTATACATATTTTAAAAAACTGTTTTATACAGCATGATGGGCATAATCGGGCAATTTCTAGATTCGATTCGATTATTTTATAAATAAGATGAATAATTGAACCTGCATAACGTCAAATTGACAGCTGACTTGCCTCCCACTCCATTATTTTTGCTGGAATTGACTTTGTCACCTCTATGGTTGCTATTTTCCGGTGTATGTATTTATTCCTCATGGTGCATAAATAAGAATAGGTAAGTTCTCCCGTACTTTAAGAAAATAATAGTGTGGCTTTTAAGAAAAACGTTTAATGATTAGATATATTTTGGTTAATAATTTAGTAAAATTTTGACGTATTACAGAGATTTATAAAGTACTACTATAAACCACTACTACTATTACTAAGTACTTTAGTATAAAAATGTCCTAGTTCAAATAGCAAATCACTAGTGATTGTCATTAACATGTTTTAATCATGATATTAAATATAGGCTCTACAAACTCTTAGTACTTCAGTAACTTACAGGAAATTAAAAATTCAGGGTGCCCAGTAAGGGGTTTTATGTGGTTCAAATATTTCATAACTACATTTAATATTCCACTATTTTATTACTAGGTGTACTGTGAGAGTGAGAACTCGTAAATACGAGTATCAATAATAAATGCAATATATTAAAATATTAATAATTTTTAAGTAGGTGTGATAAATAATGAGAATACATAAAATTTATAGATAGATAAATAAGTACCAGCGTCTTGTAAGCCCGGTACAGGAAATAAATGCTTAAAATATAACAAATGGTCGATTAAATATTTTCACTAGTTTCTTTACTAGCTTCACTTCTGGTTCCAAGGATCATTATATTTATGTGATTAATGAGGCAGTGGCTTAAAATATAACAGGTAGGTAAATACCTATACCCTTCTATACCTATAATCTCATTACCTAGAAATAGCTGGACCAAATGATTTGAGTTATGTTTAAATTGCAAAACAATTTTCATTAATGTTTTATACTCTACTTTGGAAAGTAGGAACATCCAATGCAAATAAGAATTTGTTTGACTTTAAAATGTTTTTGCACCGACTTTGCTCAAACTTTAACCCAATTTAAATTGCAATATAATTCTTTGTGTTTGACATATTTGTAGAAATATTGAGTCAAGAATGCCCTTATTTAAACTATTAGATATTCCTACTTTTCGAAGTAGGGTATAAAACATTAATGGAAATTGTTTTGCAATTTAAACGTAACGAATCATTTATTCCCGCTATTTTTTAAAAAATGGCGGGATAAAGAAATAATGACATACCGATATTACAGAACTCTTATGTACCGAAGTGCGCAGATTTGGTAGAACTTTAAATAGATTTCTACTTACAAAGTGTTGATAGTTTCGTGAGAAAATGTTAGATGGGACTCAAAACATAGTGTTCATTTCACACAGAGAATGGCTCATCTATTTCTGTATGGTCTGTGGTCTACGAGACGTGTTGTCACGTAAAGACAACGTAGAGGTTACATTATCAAATACGATATTAATTTTTTACTTGTCCAGTTTGTCTAGACGAATAAAAAAATAACAATTTAAACCATTCCAATTTTTATCATCTTATTTATTAGCAGATAAGTTGATTGGTAAATGACAGTTCACATTAAATCTTAAAAAAAGATATGTTTATGTGCACTATTAGACTTAAAAGTAGCTATTTTGTAATACCTGTTGATAAGTTCTACCAAAAATACTTACGATTTTCTTTTAAAGAAATCCTGTATGAATTTGCCTGTTTACCATTTGGCTTATCGTCGGCGCCTTTTGTTTTCCCTAAATTAATTAAGCCTATCATTACTCATTTTCGACGTGCAGGTGCACCACCAAAAAGGAGAAGTTGAGAAGCTATTGCAGAAAAACCCTGGCATATTTTCAAAAAGAAACTGGAAAATGGCTTTATCCAAAATAAGTATAGGCTCGAAATAAAATAGTCGATTTTAATTGAATAAATTTTAAACCTATAAATATAATCCACTCCCTAATGTGACAAGCTGTTCTGTTAAGGAAGGTGTCGATCAATTTTTCGCTTATCTGTTAGTAAGGATATTGATAAATTACAGCTATTTAATATAAAGCCTAGGAATTTATGTTCCTGTCTTGGATGTAATATGCTCGTGTCGATGTTAATAATAAATCTGAGAGATGAAAAGCTCTTTGTATGTTTAGGTGACACTCGTTGATTGTGTTTCCGAAAATTAAGAAATCGTCTAAATATGCTGCGCAAAGAATACCTCCGTCAAAAACTATTGCATTTTTACTTACTACAGTCTTCGTTGTTCTTGAAGGTAGTAGCACCAATCGTATCTTGAATTGCGCAGTAATCGTGGTCATGTTGAAGTTAAGTTGCACATACCATAGTTGATTCTATGCGTAACAAAATGTGCTCCAGGAGTGATTTAATTTTGAAATTAGCCAAGAAGGCTTATAATAATAATGCCGAACGGAATGTTTTGCAGAAATGTACTACAGGTTAGTTTAAATAATAATATTAGGAATGACTAGATTTATTTATTTCTGTAGAAAACAGTGTATGCAAAAAGTAAGATTTGCCAAGAAAATGGAGAGAAAATAATTGATGGGCCAGATAAACACGAGGTTAATAATCAACCTGGGTATTCTACAGATTAGTCTAAACATTGCATTGCATTTAATGATAGCTCTGATCTTAATTCAGATTATGTGCCGCCTGATGAGGAAAATATTGATGAGACAAAGATTTGATAAAGTTTAAACAAATGACAGATGAGGTGCAAAGTAAAACAAACACAAATATAACTCTAACAAACTGAGAAAATCGTTAGAAGCACTTGGAAAGAATGTACAAAAAATAAATAGTGAATAATAAAACAGGTAGAGAAAGAAAACAAATTTGAATATGCTACAGAATTACACGAGAACTTAGGAGGAAAAAGGCTATCATTCTAGTTATCCTTCTTTAATCGTCATCATCAATTGAACCAATAAATGAAAAAGAGAATTTGCCAAGCTTGAAAGACCAAAATATAGTATAACAATCATCGGCTACACACATCGTCGGAACTTAAACAATAATAAAACCAAAAAAAAAAAGATACTTATAAAAGCAAAATGTTAAAGTCAAACATTTTACGAGACATTAGAAATGACAGAAAAGAAGCATTTAGAAATAGAAGAAAAAAAATTCGGGAAAAAATAAGTAATAATGACATTTTCAAGGAATGCTAATTTTTGTTGTAGCTGCCTTCTGAACATATGGGATACTTCGTTTTTCTGGCAAATTCAAATATAATATATAATGTAAACAAAAATGATTACTCGTCTGTCGTAAGTAGATTTTCTGCCAGTAGAGGGCGAACGAACGGCTAAAAATCGTGATTAATTATTGAATACATCGCTACCATTTTTTATGACGCGCTAACTTGATTAAACATATTATATAAATATATACAGCAACTGTGGACAACGCCACCAATTTGAACTTTGCGGAACCATAAAATATTCACACATACAAAAAGATGAAAGTTAGTATTCAATATGTTATTTATATTCCGAACTTCTGCCATCTAGTGCACGTTTCTGATAAAAATGTGGAAAGGTCAAATAACGTCCGTATTATATACACAACGAGACCAGCAGAAGTCAGTTAAACCTGAAATTTTGCATTAGAGACACATTCCACCATATATGTATACATAACGTCCCCTCCAACGACAAATTCATTACATTTATGCTGTTAGTTTGAGTCCCAAAACTCTCACCATGGGTCCTCAAACCTCTCACCACAGGTCCTCAAACCCTGCGATTGAATTAAAAAGTACCCTCTATCTCTCAAACAGTCCTTAACCATGCTTATGCGAGCGAGCGAGCTGGTAGCGAGCAGATTGAGCAGAGCATCTCGCACTCAAGTTAACTGAGTTTATTCTGTCCTTATATTATTTTTGTAATAAACTGGCTTTTATAAAACTGGATCTTAAGAACTCAAAAGTGGGTTGATACAGGTGTTTACCTATGTTATGTGTAGCTCACCTGTAATTTGGTGCCAATGTGAAAATATTTCACAACTGTTATAAATCGACTATTTGGTGAGTACCCGAGCTTTGCATGTAAATACTGTTGTGTAAATCTAGTCGCTGTTTGAACTTTTGAAGTGTTGTTATTGTTGTATGTCATTATAATAATTCCGTCGTCGTCGAAATGAAGATCCGAGTGTTTCTAATAATAAATTAAGAAATCTTGAACAAAGACTGCATTTATTGGAAAATTAAATAAAAAATGGTGCATCTTTGTCGTCATCAGTAGTGCGGGGCCACACGCCGCCGTTATGAGTTGAACATTCAGGAAAGTCTTCAAATGTTTATCCCAATACGTCAAGGTTTATTGAACGCTTTAAATTAGTTCGATGGCTCCGTTAGTAGCACCGCGCGTCCCCGAAATATTTATTTTACTTTAAAAAAATGAGAGTTTTATGTCTATGAAGATGTTATTAAACAAAACATTGAACAGATAAAAGCAATGATTCTATAATGACTCATTTTGTTGGCTTACGATTAAAACAATATGCCTTTAAAGTTCAAACTCATGGAATTCATTAAAAAATCGAAGGGGGTTAAAAGCAATACTGTCAAGAATAAAATAACTTTTAAGGACTATCTAACCTAGGCTATCTACTGAGTGAAATATCCAAAAACAAAATTCAAAAAAATATTGCATCCTAAAATCACAATGTCTATTCTGACATAAAAGGTTGCGTTACATTCGCTAGATGATGAGATATTTTTAGATAATCATGATATTTTACCTTTGGAAGACTATTTAATAGGTATGTAATAAAAATTATATAAATATTCTCCTATCTATACTTTTAAATGTATAATTTACTACGTAATAAAAAATGGTATCTATTAAATATGTATTTTTTACGTACGATTTTAATAGATATGCATTTTTGCTCAACAAGACTTGTATTTTATTAAAATGAATTAAACAAACGAGTTATGTCACCCGATTTATTTTCACCCTATAGGAGACAAGTTATATCACCTAATTATGATATCACACTGATTGTTAGAAGTTCATCGTATCATGCTATATCAGCATCTACGAATTTATAAATAATATATACTCTTACATTTTGCCGTTCATTTTGTTTACATTATTTTTGTATGTGTAGTAATGCTAAGGTTAATAAATTAATTTCCCTCTTAAAAAAGTATATTTCTACCCAAAAACCTAAATCGCACTTCAACATGCCTTGCGCGGGTTCCCTCATATGTGACGTCACATCTCCACATACATCACACCTCTCCCTGACCTTCAAACATACTGCAGGCTGCACACCACCACTTGTACGCACCACCCACCCCGATATTCCTTACCCCTTGTTACGTCCCCTCTGCACACACGTGACCTAAAAAAAGTCATAAGGTGAAATTTTGATTGCCGCTGCAACATTTGTTGTAATGTCCTTTGAATTCAAGCTCGAAAATATGTTTAATGACATATAAACTGTCTCATTAATTTCATATTTATTTGAATTAATACATGCACAATAATGAACGGAGTATATGGAAATGCTAGTGCAAGTAGTAGCGAGTAGTTTGACAGGTTTTTCCACTAAGTTGAGCAAATAGATATTCTTTAAATCATACGAATGTATGTACAGAGCCTTCATAAATGATTAAAAGCCACGTGACCAGTAATTTTATTTGAAACGGTTATTTTATTTCCTTGGTGTTGGCAATTAAATTGTGGCAAATTTATTAGTTCCTAAAGAATAAGATCAAGGTTACATTAAAACACAATATTACGCGGCTGTGATTTCAACGGCTGTGATTGGTGCAATTTATTCTTGACATTTTATTCAACCAATCGGCGGTCGCACCATCCCGCGCATGACACAACCGTTTCGCATTATTTATTGTAAACGAATCTTTATGACGTGTGACGCAAATTGGCATTTCTGTATCTTTCAGTAGCGTTCGTCTTCCAGCCCGTTATTTCCCGCGCTGTTGTTGATTTATTTTAATCCTTGCGATTTTCTGGTATCATTGTTTTCCTTTGCCTCATTAATAGATCATACATATTTCAAACTAATCAGTTGTTTTCATAGCTAAATTTTTGGTACTTCGTCGTATTACTGGTAAGTTGTAACAGAAATAAAATTTTAAGGTATAATAAGATTCTTATTTCAGTTCAGAACAGTATGCCTTTTACTGTTGAGCAAGATGCCTTTATTTTAATGGCTCATTTTAGAAGTGGGACTAGAAATGAAGACGGGATGTGGACATACTCCTTACAATCTTGCATTGAACAATTTATGACTGAGTTCCCAATCGCAAACATTGACTATGATGCATTCTCATACCGAAAGTGTACTATCGTCAAACGATTTGAAAATAAACAATGCATTTGCAAAGGAAAATCTACAGGCAGACCAACTGTACTGACAGAAGATGTCGTTGATAATATACAGCAACGAATAACTCAAAGTCCTACAAAATCTATATCAAAATTGTCTGCTCAGACAGGTATTTTTTTTTATTAAGTTATAAATATTCACAAGTTCATTTAGATTGCATCTCTAAAATATATCAATTTTGAAATTTTTATTTGAAACCGATATCGAATAGTTAATAACTAAAAATTGTTATTTTTAGGACTTTCAGTTGGAACATGTCACAAGGCATTAAAAAAACGGTTGCATTTACACCCATACAAGGTAACTGTTGTGCAAGAATTACTTCCCTTTGACTATGGGAGACGATTACACTATTGCGAATGGTTTCAAGAAAACATGAATCGTAACTTATTGAACTTATCATTTTTCACTGACGAAGCATGGTTTCATTTATCTGGTTATGTAAATAGCCAAAATTATAGAACCTGGGCTGCAGAAAATCCTCATACATTTGTAGAAACCAGTTTACATCCCGTAAAAGTTGGTGTTTGGACAACGATATCAAGAAGACGTATAGTAGGGCCCTATGAAACTATAAATGCTGAAAGGTATCGAACCCTTATTTTAGAGCCATTTTTAGAACAGTTACATGATGACGAGCTGCAAGTAGGTTACTTTCAGCAAGATGGGGCAACTGCACACACTGCAAGAGCAACAATTCGATATTTAGAGCAATTTTATGACAATCGACTGATTAGTGCAGGTTTGTGGCCAGCCAGGTCTCCGGATTTAACTCCGTTAGATTATTTTTTGTTTGGACATTTGAAAAACACTATATTTAAGACAGCGATGCACACTATCGAAGAATTAGAAGCGGCAATTATTCGAGAAATCAACAACATTACAGAAGAACAGCTACAAAATGTATTTGAAAATATGCACAGGAGGGTAAATTTATGCATAGCAAGTGAAGGGCACCATTTTGAACATAACATGTAATTATTTTAATTTGTTAATTTTTATTCAAGTGGCAAAATACCCAAGCAAAGATAAATAACTAAGAAATGCACAAATAAATTATTTTTAACACTACAATATGTAACGCTTTTATCCCAAATATTGTAAATAAATCTTAATACAGTAAAATATGTTTCTTTTACCGTGGAATACAATAAAAAAATCAGTTTTCTTCACATTATATACTCTTTGTTTTCATAAAAATTTCAATTTGTTCATTAACAAGAGAAGATTGGTAGTTTTCTCTCTAATAAAGTTAAAAACATTTCAAACGAAACAAATACACATTTTTTTCGTCAGTAACTATGTAATATTAAATTTGATGTATTAAATTTCAGTAGTCGAACAATTTATTAGGTTATGTACTCAATTTCAAAAATAAATTTATTTAAATCAGTCCACACCATCCACACCACTGATGTTTAGGGATTTTCATGAACCTGCTACAAACTGTGCAATGTTGGTTGCATATGCGCGTAGGTCACGTGGCTTGTAATCATTTATGAAGGCTCTGTATATTTAAGCCTATGTTCTTGCAGGATGAGGAGACACTGGCAGACCGGCTGGATATGCAGCAGGATCCAAAACGGTAGAATGAAGACCTGAAACAAGAACTCCGGAAAAAACTACCAAAAGACTATCGGCAAAAACGCCTCCGCTGTGAATTCCACTCCAATGCGGAGAGTTTTTCAAAAATGGCGCCCGAGCAGGAACACTAGCTAAGTGACGTCAACCAACAACACAGATCACATGGAAACCGAAAAGTCGAAGGGAGAGTCACACAAATGGCACCCTAGCAGGGACGCTAAGTCGCGTTGATCCATATGAAAACTTAAAATAGTCTATAGGGACGTCACAGTTCATTAATTAATTTAGGCAAGAAAGACACTTTGAAATCGACGATTGCTTTTGGAGATCAGATTATATATATCGACGTGGGAAAGGAAGAACATCGTAACTTAAAAAGTTTAATTTTTCAGGAGAGGGTTTTAAAGTTTGCATACATTGTAATTCTTATATGTTTTTATTTATTTGTATAAATAGTGACATATAATTAGATAATATGCCTCTTTTCAATTAAATTTTACTTTTTAATGAGATACGATGAAACAATTCCAGCAGAAGTTTGAACACTGTTGTGCAACACATTGTTGTAGTATTTATGTGTAAAAAAAAATGAATGAATGAATCTAATTCTCTGCCCTTTTCGTTCTGATTTTGGTCGATTGAAGGCATTTCCGTAATACAGATTTAGTTAAAGTGCGTAGTCACATTTTGGAAATTTTAATCTGAATTTATTAAATTAAGATTATTATCGATATTAGATTTCATTTTGAACAAACAAAAGCCCACCGCTAATCACTTATCATTCAGAAGTTTGGTTTCTAATGATCTGATTGGTGTTTTCTGCAATTATAGTAAGAACGGGCGCCCTCCTAAAGCCGGCCACTCACGTTCCGGTATACCTGACAGATGTACCTGTTCAGGTCACCTGTACAGGTAAACGCGAGCGTGTATGTGACAAAACTGACAGGTATTCTGGCCTGAACAAGCGACCTGCAAAAAATCAAAATTTTAAATATTTCACCTGTGGTAAAGTGCTACCTTCAGGCAAGCCTACGCGTGTGTGGCGTTGTACATGGAAACAATTGATGGGTTTGTTAATTTTATATTGGATTTCTTTAGATGGGCAAATGTAAGGATCTGTCTGTAGAAGAAAAATCTTCTGTAATGGCCTTAATAAAAAATACTGAATATAGCCAAAGGGATATTGCAAGGAAATGTGGAGTATGACAGTCATCGGTTCGACGTTTACTTAAAAAAATTCAAGCCAACCAACCCGTTGATACTGCTCGGAAAGGCCATTGTGGTAGAACATCCATAATAACAGCCAGAGGACAACGCCTTCTACGAAATTTGGCTGTAGAAAATAGAAGATCTACCCACAGTGACATTAAAAATAAAATGCAAGAAGCAGGCTACACCGTATCGGTGGCTACTGTTCGGAGGAACCTGTATCAGTTGGGTTTCAAATGCCGAAGACCTGTAAAAAAGCCAAAATTTTAACTCCAGCAATGGTTAAAAAGCGATTAGCTTGGGCTAATCTGCATAAAGGCTTGTCTGTTGATGATTGGCAAATAGCAAGTTACTAAAATTGATTCTTTTTAATGACTTATTAATATTATTACTTGTTTGCAGGTTTGCTTTAGCGATGAAGCAACATTTCAAATTATGGACGATAAGGCCCAGTTTGTTCGAAGACGTCCAGGAGAAAAATATAACACTGATTGTGTAATAAAAAAAGGTGAAGCATCCTACATCCGTAATGATCTGGTCTGTCATTAGTGGAAAAGGCTTAGGAAGACTTCACATTGTCGAAGGAACTATGCGGCAGGATCAATATAAAAATATTTTGCATAACAAATTGATACCGCAACTGGCTGAATGGTTTGGTAATGACCGTAAGGTCTTTATGCAGGATGGTGCACCATGCCACACTGCTAAAAAAATTAAAACCTTCCTACAAGATGAAAGGATTCCTTTATTGCCGTGGCCTGGGAACTCCTATCGAGAATGTCTGGGAGTGCTTAAAAAGGGAATTGGCAAAAGAAAATATAACAACTAAGGTGCAGTTGATAGAAAGAATAATTTATCATTGGAACCACAATGAAAAATTAAAAGAAATTGCCACTAATTGCATAAATAGTATGCCTAGAAGAGTGGATGCGTTGATAAAGGCAAAAGGAGGCTTAACAAAATATTAATTATATTGATATTTTCTTTATATAATATGTTAAAAATTACTTTCTTTTCTTCAGTAAATGTGTATAAATGTTATAACTGTTATTTAATTTAACTTACATTGTATAATATAACTCACATTAACTCAAAACCTCAAGTAAACCAAAATTCAACCGGTGTGTCTAATAAAGTAAGCAGGGACTGTATAATGTATGAAATTCTGAAGAAAATGCTACAGATGGTTCTACATCTACGATGGAGGAACGTTCTCAAAAATATACAAGACCTGCTAAAAAGAAAAAGTGTACGAGGCGTTAACCACTGACGTGTTACTTTCGGTGAGAGACCATTTCAAGCGTCCTACACCCGTTCATCCACAGGAAGATCGATATGATCTCTTAGGACGAACAATAGCAATTAAACTGAGAACATTAGACAAGCGTCAGTGACTATTCGCAGAGATTATAAATGACACGTTATTTGAAGCAGAAATGGGAACTCTTAACAGTTACTCATCTCGCGGCTGTTTACCGTGGACTAGGAATATTCAATAATATCAGAGTGATTGATTGTTATAACTATTCATCCACCACTTTCAGCCCTTGTTACTTCTCCAACTCCAAACTCCACCTCAACAGCATCATCTCCCAATCCTTTACTGCTGCAACAATCCAATACACAACCACAATCTTACTCACAGTCATCTCGATATACACAACAGCAGCCAGTAGAACTTAACATGTCTCCTTCAGAAAATTCTACAAATAGTGCGGGATCTTATTTTACCACTTATACTGACATATAAATTAACTATTTTGGAAATATGTTTTTATTTACGAGTATCTACAATTGTAGGATTTCTTAATAAATAACTTACCCGAACAAAGTTCGTCTTATTATACACACCTTCAGATAGTCCTTCCGTAGAGTTTTATAAATGGCATCACATGTCTCTGGAATGATTTTGCTGAGAGCTTGCGGTAATGTTATAGTAGAGAATTTGAGGCATTCGTATGTCCTGCCTGTTGCAATAAATCGTAATGTTGCTGTTAGACATTCACGTGGCGATATAGCTTTTCTCATGACAGTGTCCTGCTTCTGAATTAAAGGTGTAACCATTGATAATAGCTTTAGATAAGATAGATAATAGGTAAGTTATTTCATCCATTCTTAAATAATTGCGATAATATTTAGGCTCTGCGTTTAATTCTTTTAGCAACTTAAACGTGACTATTCATGTCTTTGCAATAACCATTCATTACACCACTTTTGTCGCGATTTTCTTTTCTTTTTCCCCAGGAGGAGAACAAGACCTACTAACGCTACAGCATCGTCGTAGTTGCGTTGTACGGACATGATTGAAAGCCCAACTGAGAATTGCAAGTACGTCGCTACGTATATGGACAATGTCAAGTTCAGGTTAACTTGTCATGTTTACCTGAACAGGTATACCTGTCAGGTATACCAGAACGTGAGTGGCCGGCTTAATATGAATGGTTGTGACAGAAAAAATAATAGACCACGAGGACGTGCGACTGGACATAATTCGGTTAGATTGGCAAAAGTTGGTGTACATATTCCAGTACAAGGAACCTATCGTCGCTGTGCATTTTGCAGTACTAAGCAAAATCATAAAAGGAGTAATATTATTTGTAAGGCTTGTAATGTTGCTCTTTGCAAAAACTGTTTCGGTCCCTATCATGAAACCAATTAATTAGTGTAGTTAGTTTTTCTCGTGCATATTTTTTACTGGTATATAATAGACATATTCCACTTATTTTATAACATGTTTCACAATTAAAAAAGGAGAAGCTGATGAAAAATTGTTTTCTTGGAAGTGGTCGAAACGGCAACTGAATACAGAGAATTGAGGCCAGTAGTAGCTTTCAAGGAGCCTCCAGAAACCAATAATTTTCTGATCCAGGATGGTGCAAATGAAGAAGTGATTCAAAAGGCAAGTGCATATACAGAATTGAGGCCAGTAGTCGCTTTTGAGGAGCCTCCAAAATTTGACAATTTCCACTTCTGCACAAACAACATTGAAACTTATGAGCTTTCCACCATCACTTTTACAGATGAAGAACCGACTACATCATTCGATAAACATCGACCTTCTACAGAGAATTTCCAGTCATCCCAACTTATATGTGAAGATATTGAACAAACATGTTCTTCCAATAATAATGACCGTTTACCAGTTGTTGCTGAACTTTCAACCTCAGATAATCACGACCACATTGACCACCCATTGGATTACAATTCAGATGATTCTGTCAAAGATCCGACTATCTATTAATGAAAAAGACTTGTTAGATTCTTCAGACAACGACATTCCTTTAGCCATGGTGGAAAAGAATGTCCCACAAATTCAAAAAAACCAAAACAAGTGGTGAATATTATACCAATAACGGTGAAGTTAGGAAGCGGAAACGTTTTCAACAATCTGTAGCAGAAAGAAAAAAGAGAAAGTTGGAAGAAAGAATCATGAAGTATACGATAAAACCTAGCTGTAAGACAACTTGCAAAAAGAAATGTACTTTTTCCTTCATCATTGATCAACAAGAGGTAATTAATAATCAATACTGGCAAATGACATTCACCGAAAGAAGAAATTTTATTTTAAGTGCCATTATATCCAATGATGTTAAACGACATAGAGTGTTGGAAAATTCTAAACGAAAGAAGTCACTTCAATATTATTTCAAAAACAAGAGTGGAAATAGGATTCAAGTATGCAAAACTTTCTTCCTACAATCCTGGGATATACAAAAAATAACGATCGTATAATTCAAGACTGTTTTTCAGCCGAAGCAAGTAAAGTTATTTGCCATAGAAATAGCCAGCCAGTGATGTAACTATAAACATGATGTTTTCAGATTTTAAACAGAAGCACAAAATAACTTACTCTTATGAAGTTTACCGTTCTGTAGTTACGAAAGAAATGAATATTTCATTTACCAAACTTAGACGCGAACAATGCGAAATCTATTAAAGTTTTTTACTCCACAATCCAGAACATATCAAAGAGAATCCAGATGTTGACTGTGATGCGTGTATTTTATGGAGGTGTTATATAAACAAAGCAGATGAAGCTCGTTACACATATAATACAGATATAATACAGAAGTTCCGGATAAAAGAGCAACATATTTCTCTGGGGACTTGCAAAAAGTTATTATGTTTAAAAAAGCCATGTCCAAGAATCATAACCTTTAATCAGAGCTTCGTTCCTTTAGGAACTAAACAAAAACATTTACTGCCTAATGCTGTTCTTTGGCCTGAAGCTCTAGCCGGAAGACAGAAAGAAGATATGGTAAACGTGTATTATCACTTTTTTCTGGAAATGAGAGATTGTGAAGCTATAGCATTATGGGTTGACAATTGTCCTTCTCAAAACAAGAACTGGACACTTTAGACCTTCTTAATTTATATGGTAAATTCATCAGAGATCAGTACAAAAGAAATTTATTTAAAATATTTTGAGCCGGGGCATACATTTATGTCCGCAGATAATTTCCACCACCAAGTTGAACTTGCTTTACAACGAGATCCCAAAGTATATGACTTCAAAGATTGTGTCAATGTAGTAGCCAAAGCAAACAACAAAAAAGTTAACGTTTTAACTCCTCAAGATTTCTTTGAATGGAAAGACTGCTCTTCAATTTAAAATCGATTTACTTCGTTTTAACTTTTTGGAGTTACCACCTTTAAGCGAAGCACGGCAGTATAGTATTGACAAGTAACAGTACATTGTTCCAAAGTTAATTTAAGTATTCACATCGCAGTTCGATAACTTCCTTGTCATTCAATGGACAACTGAAAAATCAATAAAAGCTCAATATTGCTTACTACAAAAATATAAAAATGTCTATCTAAAAATGAATATTTACAGATTTCTTGTATAGCTTATTCGCTTTCCTAAGATTCTTCTTTTTCCAAAGGAACCAGTTTTCAGCTGATAATACGTGGTTACCACCTGGGGCAAAAACATGATTCTCCAACGCCTTGAAATTCTATAAAAGATTCGAAAACTTGCAAGACAGACAGAACGCATTTTGTGGAATTGAACGTTTAAAATTTGAAATGCGGCATGTTCACAGTTATTTTGCCTTGGAAAGACCTTCCAGTATTCTGGATTTGGGAAACCCAGATTTTATTCTGATGATAATCTAATTTCTGCCTTAAGGCCACCCACTAACACAAGATATGTACTAAAACTATTAAGCTTGTGAATACTAATATTAGTTTATTTATAATATTTGTTGCGCAATAACAATAAAGACAAATTAAATAAACAATCTACTCGATAAGTGAGAACAGTTGTTTCGAGAAATAAGTAATGTTACTACATAATATACAGATATAGGAATGGAATATGCATAGTAGACGTAGCACCCATTATACATCACATAAATATTCGAAAAATTAATTAGAATATAGGTACTACGTTTTTAACTATTAAAAGTGACATTATAACAAGTAAAATTGAATCAATAAGGGCATGTACACAAACTATATACAAACTTGTGTTTTTTAACTAAATAACGTGACATTAGAACAGTGAAATAGAATCAATCAAGTAAAATAATTTGACACAGAATAAGAATGAAAACATATTCCATATTATATAAACAACATTCACACATATATGTATATCAAATATTAAAACAGGAACGAACAACAGTTAAGACTTACAAACTACATGAAAATAAAGTACGGAACAAGTAGCTAGATGAAACGATGAATATTTACATTTTAGGATAGTACTCAATTTTAGGAACCAATACGAAAATTTTATAATTGCATGGCAAACAAATTGCTTCGACATTATACGAGGTAAGTAGTATATTATATTTTATGCAATAGAATTTATTAATTATTCTTTAAGTCAATACAATTATTAAATGTTTCTAGTGGATGAGACAATATGAATAATGTTAACTTCTTTTTAAATATATAACTGATTTTAATACCACGAATTTCTTTTGGCAGAGTATTATAAGCTCTTGGTGCTAGAAAGGACAATGACCATTGTCCAACATTTTTTGCCATGAATGAATCCTATGCCTATCCTTCTGCCTTGTAGTATATTGATACGCTGGTAATGTGGATACAGATTTGGTGCAATGATATCTTAGATTTAAGTTATAAAAGTACAATTGTCTCGCACTGAAAACGTTAGCTTCTGAATATAGGAGTGACGATGGGTATGTTGGCTCTTTAGATAGAATTATTTTTAAAAATCTTTTTTGCAGAATATTTAATGGATTCAAATTGGTCTTCGATACACCTCCCTACCCAATTATTCCGTAGCTTATATGGCTTTCCACTAGTGCATGGTAAATTACTTTGAGTTGAGGAAGGCTGAGGCAGGAAGGCAGTTTTTTAATAATATAATTTATGTGAGAATTCCATTTTAGGTGTGAGTCTATATAGATTCCTAAGTATTTATCTCAATGTTAACAAAAGGTAGCAAACTGGCATTTGTGCAACTGAGTGGTAAGTAGGGCGTTTTGTCAAAGTTAATTGTCAATAATTTATAGTCAAACCATTTTGTTAAGGCCATATCAGTTTCAATTAGTATTTTAAGGTCTTCCCAAGTGTCTGCTTTATAAAAAATTGCAGTATCATCTGCATATCCAATTATTTCCTCTCTGGTCCGAATAGAGAACAAGCCGTCAACATATATAGAAAATAACAGGGGACCCATGACAGTACCTTGTGGAACTCCATAATCCATCGACATTTGATCGCTCAGTACTTCGTTAACTCCACGTACTGGTGGCTATCAGATAAATAGCTGTCAAATAGTTTCAGAAAATTATTTCTAATTCCAATATCTTCCAGTGACTGTAAGAATAAACGATGACTGACCGTATCAAATGCTTGTGAAATACCCAAGAAAATTCATATAGACGGACTGCCCCCATCCAGAGCAGAGTAAAATTTGGACGTTAGCGCTAGTAAAGCATCTTGAATTGACGTTTTTTGTTTGAATTCAAACTGGCTGTTGTAACTTTGATAAGTGAGTGATAATTGTTATTGGCCTATAATAATTATAGGCCGTCTCTCACTTATAACAAATTATTTGTTATAATGGTTTTATCTCCTTTTTTTAAAAAATACCATATACCCTTTTCTATAAATTTGCTAAACAGAGATGTTACTGGTTCAAGAATATAAACTGATACCAATGTGAGTACTTCTGCTCCTATACCATTCAGCTGGACGCTCTTTTTATTTTTTAATTCCATAATAATAAGAATATCTTTTGCTTTCCGATACATTGAACACACATTCACTTTAGACATTTTTGTTGGTATATAAACATCCACACTACCAGTGCATGAATAGAATAAGATTTGTTTCCTTTAAAACAAAAATACAATTTTGTATAGTATGTACACTGGCTTGCATCCTACCCTGTTAACTGGTTTACAATTTCTTGTGAGAGAATAAGAATTTATAGCATTGCACAGCGATTCCAATCTGGATTAAAATAAAAAAAGTACCGTTCTTTCAAGATTGTTGTACTTCAACAATACCGGTGCATACGGAAATACCCAGGCCATCTGGGTATTTGCAGTTAATTCGCGCTATGTCTTTGACCGGTTAGGTTGTGCGTGTGTGAGTTTTGAAAGTTAGAGGCGATTCTATTGTTTATAAATCGGCTTGTCATCTTGGTGTTGTATCTGTGCGACATTCTGTTCCTTAAAATTACTAATTAATAGTTCATTGTGCTGCTGCTTCTAATCTAAACTTATAATACCACTTCCATAAAGTTGTGTCCTCACCTCATACAGCAAAATTGATATGGAAAGTCTTATTAAGAAAATTTACAGTACTGTTACCCGGTAATTGCAGTCTAAGATTGATGTTATGGATGTTAAATTTAGAACATGGACTAACTGAGAAGTTGGCTAACGGTAACAATTAATATAGATTTGAAAATGTTAATGTTAATAAGGCCACATTTACTTAAACACATTACATATATTGTTACTAAATGTATTACGTCAGGTTCTTGTCTAAGTGTTGGGAAAGTTGCATGTTTTCCATAAAAATTCTGACCCAACAGAAATCTCTTATTTTCGTCCTATAAGTATTTTGCCAACCACTTCTAAGGTATTAAAATAATACATGAGCAGCTCACTTTATATTTGAAGAGATTTAATATTTTGCCACCTACTCAGTTTGGATTTAAAACTAGCAACAGGACTACTACTGCTCTACTACTGCTCTGTTGCATGTAACTATATAATATGTGATTCTGATGATAATGCTTGTTTACTGTTGCAAGGCATTTCACACAATTGATCATTCCACTATATGCCTGAAACTAAAATATTTTGGCCTCTGTCCTAATACCTTTTATTTCTTTTTGAGTTATTTATCAAACAAAAGTCAAAAAGTTGTTACTGATAATAATTTTTCCCACCTATATAATATTTATAGAGGTGTCCCGCAAGGAAGTGTTTTGGGCCCGTTACAATTTATACTGCTGATTTATCTAACTGTTTAAGCAATTCTTTCCTGCATCAATATGCTGACTGTCAACTAATATTTTGTTTTCACAATAATTCTATTAATTTAGCTGTTCACAATATTATTGCGGACTTGACCAGAATTGCTTCTGTATCTCTTAAGCATGGTTTAATTTTGAATGAAGCAAAAACTGAGCATCTCCTATTTGGCAAAAATAATGATAAAATTATAAATAATCCGGACTTTACAATAAGAATTAATAATAAAGTTATTGTGCCTACGAGCTGTTGTAAAAACTTACGACTTTATCTTGATAAATAATCTTAGGTTTTTTGACCATGTAAGAAGCATTAATTAAAACATATTTGATAAATTAAAGGTTTTATTTATTTATAAGGAAATTCTTAGTCAACAAGTAAAATTAGTATTATGTGGCTCCTTAGTTCTTAGTTACTTAGCTAACTGTGACACAGTTTATTGGCCTGCGATTCCAAACAAAGATAAAGAAAGTTTACAAAAAATTCAAAATGCTTACCTGAGATTTAGTTTCCATAACATTCCAACGCGCCACAGGAACTTGTACACGGTGTCTTCACACAGTTCTACTATGTTTGAAAGAAGTTTTACGTATAATGCAGTTAGATTGTATAACAAGTTACCTTTAAACATTCTTCAACTATGTATTCTTTTAGAGAATAATTCAATATCGTGCTCTGTTGATAAAAGTGTGTTTAGTATCCCATGTTTATCCAGAGGTGGTAAATAATATTTTGTGCGCGTTTTTTGTAGCAGGATTTTCACTACTTGTACTAAAGGTCCCTTAAAAAAAAGTTCACATAAACATATATGTATACCTAGATGCGTCTTCTTCGATTTGCAGAGTATTCAAGTTTAAAATATTCGTAAAACGAAAACCCCTTATTAGACTTTGTTGAAACTTGGCAAATTTGTTTGTAGTAATACTACTCATTTTCTCACATAATTTGTCATATTTTCTCCAGTGGCGTCACGACAAGGTACCAGCTAAAAATAGAAAAAATATGGTTCGCCACTGCTTTCTGGTACATTTGAAATTTTTCTCAGATGTAACTATCAAAAATACAACCTTTTTGTTATGTGATTTTATTTCCTGTCTCCCTTTGTTTAGACACCAGATTTGGTTCAGAAAGTGGAGCCCTCTGCAGAGCCACGACCATGTACATCAACTGGTCGTCCAAAAAAAATAATTTTTATAAATATGAGAAAAGGCGAAAAGAAAGAGAGTGGCAAATATAGCAGCAGCTATAGACAACGGAAGACTATTATACGATACAATGAAGATGAAGCGGTTTCACTTATTGTCGAAGGAAAATTGTCAAAGCATCAGTATTTACTATTAAGAAGGGAGGCCTATCTTTTAGATCACACTACAAATCGTATACCTCAATTACAGGCACCAGTTCTGTTAAGCTTGACTGAAGAACAATCAAAGGATTTGATATTATTCATTAAATGGTGTTGCGATGGTAGTACTGGACATTCTTGGTATAAACGATATGAAAAAGCGGGATTAGGCGATTTATTTTTAGCATCTTTGGTACCACTTGAGTCACTATATACCTCTAGGTTAGTTGGTGGTTAGAGTGGATCTCATCTCTGACATTCAATTTATATTAGATTAATCGTATGTTCTGTGTGTCATATTATGATGGCAGATAAAAACTGATCATCTTTAAAATTAGTGACTGAATCTCATCGACAAAGACGATAATGCGTATGAGATATTTGCAACAGAATATCAAAAGAAACTAGATGAGAGAGGTAAAACGATAACTTATATACTTATATTTGCCATTTTGTAGTTATATTGCAACTGTTAAAATGTTTGATAAATAAACTACATCAATACTTATTACAGAAGTGATTATTTTTTTATTGTAGATTCTATGTAAGTCAGTACTATTTTAGATAATTAGCTGCAGGCACAATACAATGCAGATGTTGACGGATGCAAGAAGATGCAGTAATTCACTTCGATAAACACACAAACAAATACCAATATTCCAGTTACCTAAAATTAAACAACCGTAATTATGGAACCTGACCATAAACAAAAATGTGCCGTTAACTTTAAAAGAAATTGACACAACTAGAATCGACACTAATAAGGTCTGGTACTTTCAGTCTCATTTAACCATGATTAACAAACTTTAACAGTTGATCAAATTTAACAGAGATCTTTTGAGAACTTTCGACGTTAATTATGATTAATCATGATTAAAACGTGGGCGTGCGTGGTGCTGTTAGAGTTAACCATAGACCTTATAAATCATGGACCGGCCCGAAATCGTTTTCTGCCTATACAAATCGTTGATGCTCAGATGTGTGCGACAGAGATAGAGCTAGTCCGGGCAAAACCCACTGATTATTGGCCGAAAAAAAAAAACAAAAACCGTAAAATGACAGACGCATGACATTTACGGTGACAGACCGACTCCACCATAGTTTAATCTTAAAAAACTATTACCATCGCAAAAGCCATAAATAAATATCATATCAACTAACTCTTGTCCCGTAAACTCTTCCATTTTTTTCGCTTAGAACTATTAACCCTTAAGTACTATCAATGGGTCAATCTGACCCACACGCAAGTCGAAGCTTGTCAATACCGCGTTATAGGTTACCGTTGATTAGCGAGCGTTTCAGTATTCTCCTGACAGGCGACGAGACCGCATCCTATGTGACAGTGATGAAAAATTTATTACCGGAAGTGCCAAAAATCAGTAGCTTTGGGTCAAATTGACCCAACAGTAGTATTTGTGTAATATTTTTTCTATAAGGTAAACTAAGTCAATTTGTCTTTAAATTGTTATCTATTTTGTAAATATTTTTCTCTTTTAGCAAAATGAGTAACCACAATCGTCCTCTGACAGACGAAGAACTTCTAGCAATTATAGAAGACGATGCATTTTGGAGAGATCAGGAAAATATAAATCCTGAAGATGATCAAAAAAATTCTGTAGAGGGTGCATCGCTAGACAGATTGAATGCGCGTAAAGATATATTGGAATATGATGACGAAAGTGATGAAGATGAAGAAGATGGGGAAATATTGTGTGAATACGATACAGACAGCGAAGAGGAGTGGATACCGAACGATGTTGAACGAGATGTGAAAGACGGTACTGAAGAGTTACGTATTGAAGATGAGAACAATGATCAACAGCATGAGTCTGACGAAAGTGAAACGGAAACCGGACCGGAAGTAGAGCGTAAATATTGGTATGGTAAAAAAGACAAAATGAAATGGTCAAAGGAGGCTCCAAAAAAGGGTAAAACGTTATCGACCAATCTGTTAAGATTTTTACCTGGATTAAAGGGACAATTCATTCAAAATCTGCCGTCCAATCCTTTGCAAAGTTGGAGATATTTCTTTGACGATACAATGATAGAATTTATTGTCAAATATGCCAATCAAAGAATAAATATGGTGTCTGCAAATTATAGCAAAGTAATGAGAAATAAAAGTTCTCGACATCAGTATATTCCAGCTTTCATAAAGACAACAGATAGAAGTGAAATTGAGGCAGTCATTGGTCTTCTGTATTTGCAAGGGGCTTTTAAATCAGGACACGATGATTTAAGATCTCTCTGGGCAACTGACGGTACAGGGCGGGATTTATTCCGGGGCACCATGTCATTTGCCAGATTCTCCTTTCTTCATTGCTGTCTTCATTTCGATGACGAAACTACAAAAGCCAAAAGAAGAAAATAAAATAAATTAGCGCCCATTTCCGACATATTTGAAAAGTTTGTAGAGAATTCAAAGACAAATTATTCTCCTGGTGAGAAACTAACTGTAGACGAGATGCTGGTACCCTTAAAGGTCGATGTGCATTTCGCATGTTTATTCCAAACAAGCCAGTAAAATATGGCATAAAGATACAAATACTTACAGATTGTAAAACCCACTATGTTAAATGCTCACGTTTATACTGGAAAAGCTGTCACAGAAAACAAATCTGCTAAACAGACAAGACAAAAACTTTCCCATCCAACTGAAGTGGTTGTCCAGTTAGTAGAATCAGTAATAAACAGTGGGAGAAATATTACTGGGGACAACTGGTGTCCTCACTCGAATTAATGAGAGAGTTAGAAAAGCGAAAATTAACATATGTGGGAACAGTTAAAACAAACAAGAGGTTTATCCCTTTGGAGTTTATGCCTGCCCCTAGACGCGATATCGGTAGCAGTTTATTTGGATTTACAAAACATGAGACCTTTGTATCATTTGTTCCAAAACAACGGAAATTTGTGGTGCTTATTTCCAGTATGCATCATGATTCAGAAGTAGATGACTCGACAAAAAAACCGGAAATAATTTTATTTTATAATCAAGCGAAAGCCGGAGTAGACGCATTAGATAAAAAATGTGCTAACTATAGCACTTCCCGTAGGGCGCGAAGATGGCCTATGGTGATATTTCATGCGCTTTTAAACATAGCAGGTGTCAACAGTAGAGTAGTCTTTCAATTTGCTCAAGAAGGTAAGGAAATTTCAAGATTTGAATTTCGTAAAAGACTTGGGCGCGATTTATGCCTTCCACATATGCAAAATAGATTAACCACCAAGTTGCCACAGTTTGAAAGCTATAATTGTCAGCATGACAGGAGATGACTACTACACACCTCCAGTACCTAAACAAACAAGTACTGCTTCAAAACGAAACGATGTGCCATATGTCCAGAAAAATATGACAGAAAAACGAATTCGTACTGCCAATCATGTAGATTACCAATATGCAAGCAATGCTCCCGAAATATATGTCCTAACAGTATTTAACATTTTTTTGGTTAATGGTAATTCTGTTTTGTTTTAATGTTCGTTTTTTTAATAAAGAAGTTTTGACAAACCCTGTTTTTTTTTTACTAAAAAGAAAATATGGGTCAGTATGACCCAACAGTAGCAGTTGCGTTATCATTTTTGTATGATAGTATTTAAGGATTAACTTTGCTTTGTCCGCTTGATTGCTTCCTCTTGCCTGATTTTGCACGTAGCTTGTAATAACCGCTTGTAGAAACCGCTACCCCGTAACCGCACTGTTGACTCTGTACCGTTTACCTCGTAGTTAGAACCGTAATATTTTTACTTAAAATAGCAATTAGAATTGTATCCTTAGGTTTGCACTCAATAAATGTAAATATTTATCAAGTGTGCCTTGTTTTACTGGACACTGAAAATCTAACTCCTCCCTCACGACCTTCTGGACATACCGTGTCTTCACTGTAGCCGCCCGAGTAGTGGTGTTTCTGCACTGTAAACAGCAACTGGCGCCCAAGATTACCGCCGCCACCGCTCAGGCGTCATAGTGACACTGTGTCTTCTTGCAATCACGACGTAGGTACGTCACACAATTCAGAACACGAGCTAAAAAAAAATAATAATCAAAATAGGATAAATTAAATACTTGATGATGATGATGATTCATTTTAAAATTAAAGGTAACTAAGTACTACAAACCTCTACTGCACCTCTGGACATTCTAAAATGGGATTTAAAAACTTCAGGACTATAATTCATAACGGTTTTTCCGATATAATCTTCTATAGTGGAATGAGATTCAGTTTCCTTAAATAATAATTCTTCATCGCTATCCTCTGAGGAATCTTCAATTAATCGCTTTGCAATTAATGCAACAGCAGCTTTGCTCGCATTGTCCATTTCAATATTTTTGGTTTATTTCAAGTAGCACAATATATTTAAACAAAAAAATATGAAAATAATCTGAAATTTAAGAAAAATCTGAGGTTATGTACTCCACCAAAGCGTTCTTTTTTGTAAATTGTGGTGGATATGGAATGCTTCCACCAAAGACCAAAAAGAGTCACGTGATAGGATCAGCTGATGCAAACATGTTTCCACCAATACATTTTTGGTGGAAATCAACGTAAAATTTTGGTGGAAAAAAGAACACGCCCTAAGTAAACAAATCTAAAACCAAATCGACCTTGCTTTCGTGAATCAGCATTGAACATTGAATCAGGGTCTGCGCACTCACATTGTCCTATTGTTCCTGTGTTTATTCTAAGCGGCGTTCCCAGTAGATGGCGCTGTAGAGTATTTTTTACAGATCGCACAAAATTACAGATTTTACAGAACACTGTGGGGGACACGGAACCATAGATAATAGAGGATTCACGGAACATAGTGGGGGAATCCTTTATGGTGCGTGATTTGGTTATGTTAATGTTATCTATATTTTTGGTTGTTAGGAGTTATATGTTTTGAAGTTTTGGTGATATTGGTGGTGTTTTTGTGATCAAGTACATTATATATTTTATAGACAAAGTTTTAGTTTTTAGATACTGTATTTTTTATTGTATTTAGGTATTACTGTGCGGTCTAGTTTAGTTTTTAATAAGGTAAGTCAGTAGGCACAATGTTTATTTACATCATCCTAATGTGTGCAAGTCTATAATTACAACGCACTTTTGTGAAAAAGATAAAATAATATAAACCATTATCAATATTCATTAGGATATAAAATTTGTACAATCTTTTTCTACATATTTTCATAATTATTATTATGTGTAATATTTCAGTTTGTTGTTTATACTGTCAATTGGCATGTCATGGGTATTATCGTCATTTTACAAATACTTAATTTTAATTTAGATCTCTGTTACTTTGAATTCATCAGAAAATATAGGTAGTTTATAATTAAGTATTTAAATCTATGAAATCTAATTTTAAATTAAAATTGATGAAATATTGATGTTCGATAATAAATGTTCTAAATAATTTTAAATACAGTTTTAATTTTTTAATAGATTTCCATCATGGTTAAAACCAGATACTGCTCTGTAGCTGGATGCAGGGATAGGGAGTCTACTAGACACTGTTTTCCAAATCCAAATAGGAATAAGGAATTATTTCAAAAATGGCTAGAGGCTTGTGGGAATGAAATGCTGCTAAAAATGACACCAGAACAACTGCATAGAACCCGTAGAGTGTGTCATTTACATTTTAGAGTTGAAGACAGGTCTACGAATATGTACTTGAAAAAAGATGCTTACCCTGTACTGAATTTACCTTCAGTTGCAGCTGCCGCAGTTGTGGATGAAGGTATATTTTAAATATCATTAATATAGTCTCCCACAATAACGTTTTTATACATTTTTAGAACCACAACAGGTGATCGTGGAAGCAATTCATGAACAAGTAAGTTACTACCCATCCAATCTCAAAAGAAGTTCCTGAAAAAATGCCTTCAACGTCTTATTGTATGGATAAACAATCTATAAGCGAGGAGACAAGGGAAAATATATTATTTACGCCAATACATTTCAAGCATGCAGAAGATGCTACTACAAGTAAGTTATCAGAAATAGTACATGATACAGTAATCATCAGGTGTCTGTGTTCCAGGTAAAAGTTCTGCATTTTTAAAAGAAGTTGGTGTTACGAGAGAAATACACTTAACCCCGAAAGCCCGAAAATTATATAAAAGGGCAACAACTTTGTCCAAAACATTGAGAACTCTAAAGAGCCGTAGGTCAAGATTGAACAAGCGACGTCTATATGAACAATATAGTAAAGATGAAATGCTTGATTATGTGACTTCTCCAATGGTATATTCTGCTGAATCATTTGTTCGAAGTCAGATAAACCAGAGTACTAGAAAATCTCATGGCAGAAGATACACTTTGGATGAAAAAGTATTGGGCTTAATTTTGCAGAAACAAAGTGGTAGGGCATATAGAACAATGGAGAAGATGTTTTATCTTCCATCCCGAAAAACTTTATCTTCATTATTAAGTCGCATACCTATCACTGCTGGTATAAATGAACCAATTTTTGATAATTTAAGGATAAATGTTATGTTACTAAAACCTAGGGATAGATTATGTACATTAATATTTGATGAGATGGCACTGGAGCCTCACGTAAATTTAAACGTCCATAGTTCCCAGTTTGAAGGGTTCGAAGACACAGGTGATGAGATGACAGGGAATTTAGCAGACCATGTCCTTGTGTTTATGGTCAAGGGGATTACCAAATCGTGGAAACAGCCAATTGTTTATACGTTTTGTAGTAGTTCTACCAAAACTATGGATTTGGTACGATTGCTAAGGTAATTATAAGTCAGTGTCAACAATCCGGACTCAAAATTTTAGCAACTGTTTGTGACCAAGGTGCTACAAACTGTGCGGCAATAAATTATCTGACGAAACACAATGCTACAGCGAATAATTATTCGGAAGATGTAAAAATATTTGAAATTAATGGACAAAATATTGTACATATATATGATTCGCCTCATCTTTTGAAAGGGATAAGAAATAATTTATTAGGTAAACATCTAGTGTGGAACAAAAATGGTAAATCATATACTGCCAAGTGGGATCATATCATTTCTGTTTATAAAATTGATAACGCTTCTGGAAATTTAAGATTATTACCAAGACTTACTGATAGCCATGTAATCCCGGAGAAGTTAAAGAAAATGAAGGTGTCATATGCTGCTCAAATTTTTAGCCATTCTGTGGCATCTGTGATGCAGTTGTTATCATTCTTAAGAGGTAGGTACTAGTAATATATCGAGTGATGAAAAATAATGTACATTCTTTGTAGATTCTGGTTTGGAAAAGTCTGCAACCGAAACAGCAGAGCTATTGATATTTTTCGACAAATTATTTGACAGTGTCAATGGAAACACATTATTTTCTATCGATGGAAAAGAACTAAAATGTGCAGTTTCCTCGTCATCTGGACATATTTTATTCTGGAGAAATAGCAGGAAAGCGCTAAAAAATATGTATTTTATAAATCCAAAGACAAATGAAAGAGTAAGTCCTCGATCTCTTAAGAATTGGATTTGTAGTCTTGCAGGAATGGAAGAACTTTTTAAAATTCTTAAAGCAAATGATGTTTCTTTTTTTAAATCAAGATTTATTAATCAGGACCCTATAGAAAATTTTTTTGGTCAATTAAGGCAACATGGGGGTCGAAATACAAATCCAACCGTACAAAATTTTAAACAGTTTTATAAAACATTATTATTAAATAATTTTGTTACCAGGCATTCCTTGTCTGCAAACTGCGAAAGAGATAATTCTGTTAATATAATATCTTCTGTAAAACAGTTTGTAACACAAGGAGTGCCTGAACAAATCGAGTACACATCTCAAGACCTTGATGCTGTTCTCGTAGATATCGACACATTATCTGAAATGCCACTTACATATATCGACACAATAAGTGTTGGATATGTAAGCGGTTTCATATCCAAAAAAATGCAATCTTTGAATAGCTGTTGTAAAAATAATGTACTTTGTACAGAAAAAAACAGTCGGTGGCATGATCTTTGCATAGCAAAGGAATTTAGGGATAGTGTACCGAACAAACTAAGATATTGCACGCCTAATTTTATTGCGGCAATAGCTCAAATTTATAATATTCTCAAGTTATTAATTACAAAGTTTTACACAAAAAGAAACTTTTTAAATATTGTAATGTATTACTTAAATAAAAATGTAGATTTCAAATTTGAAAAATGTGAACATGCAAATGATTTAAAAGCAATTGTAATAAAGCATTTTACTATTTTATGTTGCCATAATTGGGCAAATGGGATAAATAGAATTTTATGTGGTACTGATACAAGGCATAGGGCCACTGATGTGGTTTATAAGGCTGCAATTGAATATTATAATAAACGAAAAAGGCGTATTCGAAAATAGATTCTTGTTTTTATACTCAAAATAGCCTTGTGTATTGTAGGAGATACAGGGCGATTGGTATTGAAAACTGCAACTAAATTGAACGCCCTGCATCTGTTGAAACGGTGCTCATAATTACCCAATACCCTTTGCCGCTAATAAAAATGTAACCCTTAAAGTATCTTTTAGTAGTAAATACTGAGTAAATAATCTTAAGAAAAAAACAAGAAAATATTTCGGAAACTGTCTTTATAATTTGTATGTAGAGCTTTATTTGTACATTGATTTGTATTTATTTATTTTGATAGTCGAAGTCTATGCTATCCATATAAATTTAATTTTTAATTTAAAAATGCAAGAGATTGCACAAACAATGACTTAAGCAATAACATGTTTAATTATTTTGTTGATTAATACCGCCATTTTTATTGCTCTAATATATATATTTTTTTAAATATAGAATCTGCATTCTTTGTAACGAAACAGTAATAAACATATTTCCAATAAATCATTTGTATTGTTTAAAAAACCTGCTGTTGCTATTTTAACACTTTTAACTATTGTAAATTCTAAATTTATTGGTACTGCGCGAATGTCTTTAAATATGTTTCATTGTTGCTTTTATCAGTATCAATTTATTTAGAATTTACGTTAGTTAAAAATGTTAAAAATAAAAATATTTTAATAAAATTGGCTGCGTCGCTGCTAAAATATGCGGCGATCTCACTAGATGGCGATAAATGTTGGCATCAAGGTATGTAATGGGAGTTGCCTATCTAAATCCTTTATTATCTATGCATTGAATATCACAAAATTAGAAAATTTTCCACAGACCACTAAATACTCCCAACAATTCACACTTCAAACGTGTTCTGTGCTACAAACCACAAACTAAAAAATTGCACGATTCTAAGTTCTAGTCTTTAATCTAATCTAGTGATTCTAAGTTCATTCAAGTATCGGCTATTTGACGTTTCGTTGATACGCATGAGACGATAACGAAAACGGTCTCTCTAAGCTATTCGATATATATTTCTCTCTCTAATTCACAATCTATCTTTGTTCATTAACCATACAAAACCATAGATAAAAGCAAAAGAATATGTATTGTACTGTATAAAACATAAACAAAACATACGTGTTTATAGGTTATATTTATTTTCCCTTTTATTAAAAATCTTATTGACATTTATTATTTTTAAATCACCTAATTCTGTGGATCGTATTAATTTGTGCAAGTAAGATTAGTAGGTATAATAAAATAAATTAAAATTTCGTATTTGTTTGCCGTTTAAGGATGCTTCCCATTTTCCATCAACAGCTCTCACAGGGTGTAGCGGTCACCGACACTGGTCACCGACCTACATCTGTGATCCCTACAATTTACGACATTTGCACTAAGACACAAAACAAATCAATGCCAACAAAAGCATAAAAGTAACCTGAGCCCATTTATGAAAATAAACACATGGCCAAATATTAACCAGCCTCCCGAGATCTTCTTCGAGAGGTCCGGCGAGGACCACTCCAGTTACTTTTCGCTTGCCTTCAGCTGAACATCCGTCCAGACTTCTTTATTGGTGGAACATTCTTTCCCAGCTGTTATATCTTTATGAATATATTTTAACGTGTTATAAACCGTGGACTTGTTATTTCTAATCCAACAACCCCACACAAGGTAATCGTAGAAATATCCGTTCAAGAGCTGCTTTACCTAATAGATAGTTTGTTAAACTTTATAGATTAAGTAAAGGCCTTGTTAGAAGTTTAATAAACGTATCTCCCTTTTTAAGAGATCCTGTTATCGGTGGTGGTATCTCAAAGGAAACAAAAGTTTTATGTGCCCTTAGATTTTATGTTGGAATTAATCTCAGTCAAACAGCAGTCCATAGGGCTGTTCATGAAGTTACAAGAGCTATTGTGCAGACTATGGCAGAAGATTCTATAAAGTTTCCTACAACTGTTGAGGCTAGGAATAGAATAAAGGCAAGGTTTATGGAAAAGTGGCATTTCCCTGGTGTAATAGGTAGGATGAACACAATTTCATTAATAGAAAAGGATTTCATTCCATTAATTGTCCAGTTATATGTGATGATAACTTAATAATAACCAATATATTTACTAGGCTATGGAGGATCAACACATGATTCATTTACTTGGCGACACTCACAAATTAAAGATTTTATGCAGCAACTTTATAGTAATGGAGAGAGATCATATCTTATCGGCGATTCAGGTTATCCTCTGCAGCCCTACCTTCTGACAGCATTCCATAACCCACCTGATGGTAGTCCTGCATTTAGATACAATCATGCTCATGTTAGAGCTAGAAATTGTATTGAAAGATCTATTGGTATTTTGAAAATAAGATTTCGATGTTTGCTAAAAGATATTCTCGTGAATTTGTCTCAACTTTAATTAAGGCTTGTGTTATTTTGCACAATATGTGTATTTCGGAAGGTGTGCCATTAGTAGAAATACAAAATAACGCTAACCCACTTGTTCCTGATGCTGATGTCGTTCCTGTTCCAGCAAACGACATTAGAAGGAGTTCACATTCGAAATCAAATTGTTGAACTGTACTATGAATAAAACATTAACATTAAATTATCAAGTAGTGACTAAGGTATATTAATTAAGTCAGGGACCACTATATCAGTTTTTTTAAATTTTAAGATGTACTACAAGCTTTAATAATTACTTAACTTCACATTTATTTCCGATAGCCTGTTTCATTCTAAAAAAAATGTCTCTTGAATTTTTTACCCATATCGCCATAAAAACAAAAATACGAAACTAATTTATCTAGTAGGCCGCTATTAGCGATACTGACAATTAAATTGGAATCAAGCTGTCAGTTTGTAAATTTTTGAAATTGAAGTAATACTAATTGTGTATTGTTGTTCTGTTCTTAATTTGTTACTTTAATAATTCACTTGTTATTAAAATGGCATACACAAATGAGGAAATGGCTGATATGCATTACGTTTACGGTCTGTCGCAGGGGAATGGGTTAGAAGCTTCTAGAAGATATGCTGAAATGTATCGTCAACGGCAGCATCCTTCACATAGAATATTTGCCCGACTTCATCAACGATTTCGAGAATATGGTTCATTCAATAAAAGAACGCAGGATTGTGGTCGCCATCGGGAAGTAAGAACACCACAGCTTGAGGAAGCAGTACTTAATTTGATAGAAGAACAACCTACTACCAGTACTAGAAAGATTGCTTTCCAGCTAAATGTTGATCATATGACGGTATTTCGAATTTTAAAGGAACATCTCTTATACCCTTACCATCTGCAACGAGTACAGGCCCTGTTAGCGTGAGACTTTCCGAACCGTCTTGAATTTTGCATTGGATGCCGGAAATGATTAGAAAAAATCGTGACTTTCTAAAGACGATCGAATTCACAGACGAATGTAGTTTTTCTCGGGACAAGATTATTAATTTTCATAATTACCACATATGGGCTGATGAAAACCCTCACGCTATTGTCGAAACTAACCATCAAGAACAGTTTTCTCTTAACGTGTGGGTCGGAGTTATTGGGGATTATTTAATTGGGCCTCGATTAAATGGTGAGGCATACGTTCAATTTTTAAGAGAAGTGCATCCCGTACTGCTGGAGGAAGTTCCTTTGGACGTCAGAAGGGATATGGTTTTTATGCATGATGGGGCTCCCGCCCATTTTAGTCAAGTAGCACGTCAGCATTTAACTGAAACAAATGCAAATCAGTGGATAGGTCGAGGAGAACCACAGAATTGGCCCGCTCGATCCCCGGATCTCAATCCTCTCGATTTCTCTACTTGGGGCCATTTGCAGCATTTGGTTTATCGTACTCCTGCTCGCGATGTAGGGGACTTAAGAAACCGCATTATCGATGCGTGCAGGGTAATCAGAGAGACTCCAGGAATATTTGAGCGAATACGTGGCTCAATGCGCCGACGTCTAGACGCATGCGTATTGTCTGAAACTAGACATATTGAACATTTACTATGATTTCTACATGTTGTATGTTTTGTTATTAATAAATTAGTTTTTATTATTTCCCTTTATTCATTTAATGCAGGTAGTAACTACAAAATAACAGTAAATCCAGTTCGCATTTATGACGATATATCTCTGTAGTTGTTCGTAAAATAATTTTTTGCTGCGAACTGGTTTATTTTGGGCAAATAATTCAAGAGACATTTTTTTTAGAATGAAACAGGCTATCGGAAATAAATTTTTCAATGGTAAGCAAATAATAAGACAAAAAGTTACGTTGGAAATAAATTTTAGGGGTTGCGTTTTCCACCCCTTACAACTATGGGGTAAACCAAATAAATTACTGGCTAAGTGTCTTTTTGGTAGTAGAAAATGTCAGGTTAATTTCAATATTGTAACTTGTTTAGTGCTTGTGAAAAAAATTGTTAAACAAATTTTATGTACCCCCTTTAAGGGGCTGTATCTTAACAAGGGATGTTCCAATTAAGTTTCTTTATATGAAAGATCCTTTTTTTCGATGAGGGATCACCCCCTTAAATGATTTACACTTATTTAGTTACACCCTGTATATAGTCGTACTTATCTAATTGTTCAGGAAACTACAATTAGTTTTATAATTCAGCCTCTGACCGCCAGACGGCACTGACAGCACATGTTTCTTTAAAAGGAAAGAGGGGCAATTTTAGATTTTTTAGTAGTAGTCATTCTTTTTTACTCGCTAGTAGATTGAAGTCACTTGTACTCGTACAATTTTGTGTGCATTATATTTTTCCGCTACATTAAACCCCGCGTTTCTAATCATAAAACCCTCATAAAGGGTAATTCGGTACGTGCAAAAGACATATCATACCCGCAATTCCCCCGAAAACAGTCCACTACTCTTACAACCACCTGTTCCGGACGAGACTGCCAGAGACCACATCAAAGGGGCCCCTACAGAAGACACTCTCCGGTAATCAGGTAACCGCTCCTATTATTCCGCCATTAATTTGATTGTATTTGAACCTGCAATCCCCCCATACACACACACTAATAGTATTTTTATTCACTAATAAGGAGTTCAATAAATACCTGTAAGTACCTAAATAATTCCTAAGTAAGCTAAAGTATCTGTATTGGTATAATTACACCTACTCATACTTGTAAACTGTTAAACTGTTCTACCTTTTATATAATATTGTATTATGGATGATATCAGTTTGGAGTGTAAAAGAATTGTTAAAAAATACATATTTTATTTTAAATAGATGAATATAAAAGGACATATATGTATAAAAGTTTTTAACAAAGTAAAAGATAAATATATAAAAAAATAAAAATTTTAAAAAAGGTAAGTAAACATGTTTTTAACAAAAGTAAATATTTAATGATGTAACGAATTTTATTTTGCCTCGTTAGAAAGACCTAAACATAAATATAGGTACCTGTAACATTTCTACAATTTAATAAGTAAATAATTTCAAACCTGAATAAGAGTAACATTAAGTTCCTTAATCACGTCTGCAATGTCCCTTAATCCACTTGTTATTTCATGAAGGAATCGGTCTATTGTATTTCTAATGGCCCTTAGTTCACTAATTGTTTCTCTGTATTCAAGCAAGTATTCGACAGCTTGTCTCTTCTTAGAAGCAGGCTCGTCCTCTTCACTTCTTTTTCGTTTTTCGCCCATAACTGTACTGCATTTTTCTTTTTCCGCTCCAGCTCCAGCTTCCTATTTTACTAGGGCCTGGTTGAGGTTCATCAAAATCTTGAATAGCTTCCGTGGATAATTGAGACAGGCCACATTTAGGCTCATCTAATCCTATAAAATTTTCTCCCAGAATATCAAGTATTCTTAAATCGAAATCCGATAGACTGCTCTCATGGGAAGCCCTCCACCAGTTTGTGTAATACTTCTTTTAAGACTAGCTGCCCTTTTTTTAAATTTATATTTATAGTCTGTCCAAGTCTAAATAAAAATACAAATCAAGTGTAAATTTAAAAAATTAAAGTAGTTCCAAGAACTTACTTTTTGCCACTTTTCAGTGCTTCTACTTCCACAACCAAGTGCATTTAATTTTTTAGTAACATTTTCCCACAATTTTTTATAATTTTCTTTTCCACTGCTTCCCATAAATTTTCCAGTGGTTAATATAGGATTTTTTTCTATTTCCTCCGTACATGTCAGTGGCCTTCCCAAAGGTTAAAAGACATCTAAAAATGTTATAACATAGACACTAAACAGTAATAAACATGTACACTACATGAAACATACCTTATATACGTATCACAGATTAAATATATACAATAAATAATAGAAATATACACGTATATATTGACTTTTAAATGTCACATCATCAATTTAACTAGACAAAAATAACAAACATTTTATCTAGAATAGCAAAATCAGCGTAAGCCTGTTGCTCTGTATATTTATTTTACTACATTTGTACTTCCCTCCTATTAATTAGATGAATTATTCCATTAGTTATAATTTAGATAAAGAGGTTCTAAAATGCTTGGGTGAAGATCCAGAAGATGGTAAGACTGAGGGTTTTGAACTCCACAAAGCACTATCTCGAAGATGGCAAAACATATTGGCTAAAGAACTATCAAAGGAAAGTAAATTAGAGCTTATAGCAAAATATCCAGTGTCAATTAACTGTCCTGCATTGCAGACATCTACTTTAAACCCTGAAATAGCTCAGGCTGTATCAGACATATCTCTGAAGAAAGATAAATATCAGATTACTATGCAAAATCAGTGAGGTGCAGGAGTAACTGGTTTAGGTAGGGCCATAAGTATGATTTTAGTAGACGAAAGTGATCTTGCAAAATCTCTAATACCAATACTCAGTGACTCTGGTAAGCTACTGATAGACTTGTTTCATACTTTTTCCACCCAGAGAAGAAGTTTTTTAACCCCTCAATTAAATCAGCTTGCTATGAGCATAGCAAGGACCAGCTCTATCGACTCAAGGCTTTTTGGTTCAGATTTTGGAGAACGGCTCAAAGTAGCAAAGGATATAGAAAAGTCAAGCAAATTAATAAAACATCAGCTCTGACTGATAAAACAAAGAGGTCTGAATGGAAGGTCTCATCACATTTAAACTCAAAAGGCTCGTCGAGGGGGAGGAGGGACCCGAGACACTACGGGCATCCCCGCAACAGAAAACAGTTCGAGCCCACATACAGACAGCATTCCAACAGGAAGAACCAGGAGTATAGCAGGTAGGCTACAAAATATCTACAGTAAGTGGAAGGAAATTACTACCAATCAGGTTACCCTGCATTATATACAGGGTTATAAAATTCCTTTTCTAAAAAATTCTTGGCAGCAATTTGCTGCCTCTAATACGTTTAACTCAAAACATAAGAAGATCTCGCAGGAGTTAGAGAGGCTTTGCGAGATGGGAGTTAAATGTAGAAATTCTAAGCACCAATTTATATCTCCTACCTTTTTGATAAAAAAGCCTAATGGAAAAAAACAGGTTTATACTTAACCTGAAAAGACTTAACGAATGGGTAAAAACGTAACACTTCAAGATGGACGACACTCGTAGAGCAATGGCTCTTATAAGTAAAGGTGTTACAAGGCAAAAATAGACCTTAAGGATGCTTACTATTTAGTACCTATTCATAGAAGTTCATAATAATATTTAAAAATAAAATTTTAAAAAAGCTTTACTTTTACATGCCTTCCTTTCGGCTTAAGTTCAGCACCTTATGTATTTACTAAAGTGTTAAAATACCTAAGAGAAAATAATGTATTATGTGTTGCCTATCTTGATGATCTTGCGCTCTACAGAAGAGGAAAAGACTTAGCTTATCTGCGACTATTAAGACCTTAGAATCCCTTGGATTCTTAATAGAATCTTGAGAAGATTCAACGTAGATTTTTTTAAATCCGTTGCATTCATGCTCGATGACGTCTATCCCGCTAGAGGTGTACCGCAAGAAATATTTTATGAGTGTTTCAATATGAAGAGTCTAGTTAGAAGACATGCCTTGCACTCTATTATTTTTCTTTAAGGTTATTATTAATAAAATTAAGTGAGTATCTGACTTCTTTATTGAATTTTCATATTCCTAGACTCAATGTTAGAAACAATAACCTGCTCTGGATAATACGAAAATCTATAAAAGTTCCCCATTGTATCAAATGATTGTTAACTATGATAGTATTGAATCGCAGCTTGATATTTTATATTGCTCAACTTGTGACATAAAAAAATTTTATAATTGTTTTTATAATTTGTTTTTTTTTTTTGTCATTTGAGCTTTGATGTTTGTGTATTCTTTTAATTTTTCTCTTAACTGATTATTTTTGATCTATTTTTGTATTTGTAGATTAGTTATTTTTAGTCTGTTTATTAGTCTATTAGTCCGTGTATATATATGTAAAGTTTTCTGTTTGTCAGTTAATGTAAGCCATTTGTTTTTACTATGTAAACTTGTCCTGTTGGACTCGTTGGACATTTTATTCTAAATAAATAAATAAATAAATAAATAACCAGTGTTTAAGGAAAACACGGTACAAACGGCCATAAACGGTTAAAGCTTGACAATGATGTGTCAACTGTCTCAAGGTAGGCATTTTTATACTTTTTATTTTAAGTAAACTGTAGAGTAATGTGTATGTTGGTAACAATGTAAATCTAGTGTTAAGTTGGTACAGCTGTTTATAAATACAAAGGCTAGAATAAAAAAAAACAAAAAAGTAATAAAAAGGCATTTCATTTAAATATCAATCCACGTGCTAAACGTAGAAACGCTACAAATTTTGTAACAAATTTGTATTTAAATTTGTTACATTGCTATTCACCAACGAATAAACATATAACTATTTTTTTTACCACTATGTTATGAAAATACCATTTTCAACGCCCGCGCTAGTATAACGTTGTGAATATTTTAACTGTATCAATATACCAAAGTAGCACCGGTTTAAAAATCGAAAAAATCAATTGAACGCTGCTGCGGGCGAATTGATTGTTCCCACGGAAACGGCAGAAAAGACAGTTAAGTTGTACCTAGTCTCAGGAGCAAAACCGCTAGAGCACGATCACCGACTCCTAGGGAAGCATTGTTGTACGTAGGATCTTGCAACCAGCTGGTGCCTCATTCGAAAAGGATAGAGATAGCCGCCTGCTCCCCCGCTCCTAGCCAAGTACACTGGAGGAGGACAACTCTCCTAGGTGACTGTTTTTCATTTCATCACTCGTGGTCAGAGATAACATTTTAAATTGTAAAGGCCAGTTTACAGTAATTTTAAATTGGTGTTGCAAAGTATAATAAAATATCATCTTCTAAATGTTTCCTTGTATGTAAAGGACAAGTAAATTTTGTTATTATCTAAGTCTTAGAGTTTTCTTGCTTTGGCCATCCATCACAAGAAGTCCAGGCACTAGTTTTTCTGTTTTTTTTTTCCTAGGATAACAACCAGTGGCGCTCAACCCAGGTATTATTTGCTAATACCTAACCAGGTTATCTAAAGTGACTACACTCCTTCGTTGTGTTAAAAAATAGCTTAGGAGGTGGTACCTAAGCATCACCACCTTTTACCACCGAACTCCCTCTGAGATCCGAGCTGAACTACTGGGTAAACTATTAACCTCTGGCGGGGATGGTTATAATTTATAGATCTATAGAAGCAGATATGGGAAAACCGAAAAGTCAGCAACGTCTAAGAAAATTGAAGAAAACGATACTGAATTTAATATTTTCCACCCAAGAGGAGGAAGAATAGGAACAAAAGAACTAATAAGCCATACAGCTTAGTTAGCCAAACGGCTTGTATGTTCAAAAGTCAAATGACTCAACTGTCTATTCTAGAATGGCAAACTTATCTTCAGGCCTTGAACCATTCCATTGTGAAGGTGATGCGTTTTCACTAGGCGCTAGATGGAAAATGTGGAAGCGGGCACTGCAAATTTACTTAGTAGCTTCTGATATAACAAACACAGTAAAAAAACGAGTTGTACTTCTGCACTCTGGTGGAATAGTATTACAAGAAATTTTCTATAGTCTGCCGGGGGCTGATGTAGACATCAGCTTGGAGGAAAATCAAACAGTAGATGTCTTTGACGTCGCTCTAAAGAAGTTAGATGAGTACTTTCTACCAAAGCAGAGTAAGTTGTTTGAAAGATATACTTTTCGCTTAATGAAGCAAAGCAACGATGAAAAATTTGACAAATTTCTGGTGCGGCTAAGACACCAGGCCGGAAAATGTCAATTTCGGGAAGCAGAATCGACCAAATTACCGAAAAATGTAAATCGAAAGAATTGAGGAAAAAAATTGTGTCGTGTGGAGATAGTATTACACTTTCGGACATCATATTGGAGGCAAACGCTTTGAAGTCTGTGAGTCGTCAATTAGAAAAATTTGAAGAACGCGAAAAAATACACCTAGTACAAGTTATGTAAATAAATTAAATGTTAAGTCTGCACGGAACAGAACACCAGAAAAACGAGGTTGCTCGAGATGTGGAAGTTTTAAGCATGATTCACAGGATCCAAAATTTCCGGCTAAAGAACTAATTTGTACCAAGTGTAACTTCAAAGGTCGTTTTAGAAAGTACTGTAAATCTAAACGGAGAAAGTCACTTCCTCAGGACAATAAATCTAAATCAAATAAATATCCTAGAACATCAAGCCCAGTTAGCAGTATCAATAACATTAATACTGAGGAAGTTGACAATATTTTCCATTTAGATGACGACACAACAATTTTATGTGAGCTAGGGGGTGTCACTATACCTATGATCGTTGACTCGGGTAGTAGGAGCAACATTATAGATGACCAAACATGGGAAAAATTAAAACAAAGAAACATTAAAATTTCAAATCAAAGGATTGAAACTAATAAAAAATTTGTACCATATGCTAGTAACATACCACTGACGGTATTGGGTTGCTTTGAAGCGGAAATAAAAATTAATAACCTGAAACAAATTGCGGTATTTTACGTTATAAAATTGGCACAAAATATCTTTTGGAAAAAGATACGGCTATGTCACTGGGAATTTTAAAGATACAGGAAGATATCAATTGCGTGACGTCACCATCTCCTAAGTTTAAGGGCATAATAGTGGATATTCCAATAAACAAAAATGTTCAACCTGTTATTCAACCTTATCGGAGGGTTCCTATTCCATTAGAGGCGAGCTGAAAAGGCTTTACAAGATCTATTAGATAGTGACATTTTATAGAAAAAGTCAATGTACCCTCAAAATGGGTATCCCCTATAGTGCCCATTCTTAAGGGAGATGAGAGACGTCCGAATATGCATCGACATGAGGCGGGCGAATCAAGCAATAGCTCGGGAGAATTATCCACTACCAACGATGGATGCACTACTACCTCAATTAAGAAAAGCAACTCGGTTTTCACGTCTTGATATTAAAAACGTCTTCCACCAAGTTGAGATATCAGGAAGTTCAAGATATATAACAACGTTTATTGCTAAAAAGGGTCTGTTTAGGTATAAAAGACTAATGTTCGGTATTACGTCTGCACCGGAAATTTTTCAGAAAATTATGGAAAAGATTTTAATTAATTATCCCGGTACTCTTAACTTCATAGACGACATTCTAATTTTTGGAGAAAATGAAAAGCAACACAATGAAAGGTTAAAGAATACACTTGAAATGCTAAAATCTTATGACGTTTTACTTAACAAAAAAAAGTGTCAATATAACATGACTTCTATAAACTTCTTGGGGCATGTTTTATCGCACGGGGGTATAAAACCTTTAGATATTCACGTCAAAGCTATTAAGGAATTCCGAGACCCCAAAGCAATAGAACAATTAAGCTGCGTATCCATTACGCGCTCTTAATGGATACTGAGTTGGCGCGTGAGCCAAATCAAATATGCCGCGCCCGAACACGCCGCGGTGCGAGCCAATCTCTGTCGGTTTTTTGACACGCGGCAAAGGTGTTTCAGTCAGTTCCTCGTTTGAAATTGGGACGGTTGTGTCGTTGTTCGAATTCGCTCGCGCAACCACCATGGATAATGATAAATGTACGGTGCTAAAGATTTCCTATGGAATAGCAAATCTCCACATTACCACAACAAATCGTTGAGGCAAGATGCGTGGAATGAAATAAGTTCAATAATGGACTTACCGATTTCCGAGCTAAAGAAGAAAATGACTACTCTTCAGGCGTCATATAGACGAGAGAAATCCAGAATAGCTAAAAGTCTTATTACTGGTTCTGGTAAATATTTTGTATTTGAATGATGCTAACTGTATTATGTATTTTATGAGTTCAAATAGGTTTTTTTACGTAGAAGCCATTGGTGCCATAACTTCTCTGCTAATAACTAAAATATTGACCCTACTCACTTTTAATGGCATTACAAAAGTATTTAAAAAAATTCTAAAATAAATTTTCTATTTAAATACTGTGTATCTTGAAGACTATTGACTTTGTTCATATTTTAGCTCCAGAAATAAAGTGTTATTTTATTCAAACAAAAAACAGTTATTAATTTTATTTTTTTTATTTTGTTACAGGTACACATGAAATTTACGTGTCGAAGTGGTTTGCTTTCGAAGACTTTAATTTTATGAGACAGAAGATAGTTTCTTAGTAGATACTTATGTTGCTAAAGGTAATAATATATTTCCACAGAAGACCAAAGGCTATTTAAATACTTAAATCTGCTACTGGTAGGCAACCTTATGTTTAAATTAAATTTTTCAAGAGCTTGCATTAAAACGAAAGAGGTTACATTATGTCTGACGGAAGATAGTTTCTTAGTAGATACTATGTTGTTAAAGGTAAAATATATTTCCATAAGAAGACCAAAGGCTATGTCAATAATTGACTCTGCTACTGGTAGGCACTCTAATATTTAAATCAAATTTTTCAAGAGCTTGCATTAAAACGAAATATTACATTATGTCTGATGGAAGATAGTTTCTTAGTAGATACATATGTTGCTCAAGATAATAATATACAGAATATATAGAATATATAGAAGACCAAAGGCTATTTCAATACTTGAATCTGCTACTGGTAGGCAACCTTGTTTAAATTAAATTTTTCAAGAGCTTGCATTAAAACGAAAGAGGTTACATTATGTCTGACGGAAGATAATTTCATAGTAGATATTTATGTTGCTAGAGATAATAATATAGCTCCATAGAAGACCAAAGGTTATTTCAATAACTGACCCTGCTACTGGTAAGCAAATTTATGTTTAAATTAAATTTTGCAAGAGTTTGCATTAAAGCGAAAGAAGCTACATTATGTCTGACGGAAGATAGTTTCTTAGTAGATACTATGTTGCTAAAGGTAATAATATATTTCTATAAGAAGACCAAAGGCTATGTCAACAATTGACTCTGCTACTGGTAGGCACCCTAATATTTAAATCAAATTTTTCAAGAGCTTGCATTAAAACGAAAGAGGTTACATTATGTCTGACGGAAGATAATTTCTTAGTAGATACTTATGTTGCTAATGGTAATAATATATTTCCGTAGAAGACCAAAGGCTATTTCAGTAATTGACTCTGCTACTGGTAGGCAACCTTATGTTTAAATAAAGTTTTGCAAAAGTTTGCATTAAAACGAAAGAAGTTACATTATGTCTGACGGGAGATAGTTTCTTAGTAGATACTTATGTTGCTAAAGGTAATATATTTCCATAAGAAAACCAAAGGCTATGTCAATAATTGACTCTGCTACTGGTAGGCACTCTAATATTTAAATCAAATTTTTCAAGAGCTTGCATTAAAACGAAATATTACATTATGTCTGACGGAAGATAGTTTCTTAGTAGATACATATGTTGCTCAAGATAATAATATACAGAATATATAGAAGACCAAAGGCTATTTCAATACTTGAATCTGCTACTGGTAGGCAACCTTGTTTAAATTAAATTTTTCAAGAGCTTGCATTAAAACGAAAGAGGTTACATTATGTCTGACGGAAGATAGTTTCTTAGTAGATACTATGTTGCTAAAGGTAATAATATATTTCCATAAGAAGATCAAAGGCTATGTCAACAATTGACTCTGCTACTGGTAGGCACCCTAATATTTAAATCAAATTTTTCAAGAGCTTGCATTAAAACGAAAGAGGTTACATTATGTCTGACGGACGATAGCTTCTTAGTAGATACTTATGTTGCTAATGGTAATAATATATTTCCGTAGAAGACCAAAGGCTATTTCAATAATTGATTCTGCTATTGGTAGGCAACCTTATGTTTAAATTAATTTTTGCAAGAGTTTGCATTAAAATGAAAGAGGTTACATTATGTCTGACAGAAAATAGTTTCTTAGTAGACACTTATGTTGCTAAAGGTAATAACATATTTTCAGAGAGGACCATAGGCTATTTAAATACTTGAATCTGCTACTGGTAGGCAACCTTATACATTTTTCAAGAGCTTGCATTAAAACGAAAGAGGTTACATTATGTCTGACGGAAGATAATTTCTTAGTAGATACTTTGTTGCTAATGGTAATAATATATTTCCGTAGAAGACCAAAGGCTATTTCAGTAATTGACTCTGCTACTGGTAGGCAACCTTATGTTTAAATAAAGTTTTGCAAAAGTTTGCATTAAAACGAAAGAAGTTACATTATGTCTGACGGGAGATAGTTTCTTAATAGATGCTTATGTTGCTAAAGGTAATATATTTCCATAAGAAGACCAAAGGCTATGTCAATAATTGACTCTGCTACTGGTAGGCACCCTAATATTTAAATCAAATTTTTCAAGAGCTTGCATTAAAACGAAATATTACATTATGTCTGACGGAAGATAGTTTCTTAGTAGATACATATGTTGCTCAAGGTAATAATATACAGAATATATAGAAGACCAAAGGCTATTTCAATAATTGACTCTGCTGCTGGTAGGCAACCTTATGTTTAAATTAAATTTTTCAAAAGCTTGCATTAAAACTAAAGAGGTTACATTATGTCTGACGGAAGATAGTTTCTTAGTGGATACATATGTTGCTAATGGCAATAATATATTTCCGTAGAAGACCAAAGGCTATTTCAGTAATTGACTATGCTACTGGTAGGCAACCTTATGTTTAAATAAAGTTTTACAAGAGTTTGCATTAAAACGAAAGATTACATTATGTCTGACGGAAGATAGTTTCTTAGTAGATACATATGTTGCTCAAGGTAATAATATACAGAATATATAGAAGACCAAAGGCTATTTCAATACTTGACTCTGCTCCTGGTAGGCAACCTTATGTTTAAATTAAGTTTTTCAAGAGCTTGCATTAAAACGAAAGAGGTTACATTATGTCTGACGGAAGATAGCTTCTTAATAAATACTTATGTTGCTAATGGTAATAATATATTTCCGTAGAAGACCAAAGGCTATTTCAATAATTGACTCGATACTGGTAGGCACCCTTATGTTTAAATTAAATTTTTCAAGAGCTTGCATTAAAACGAAAGAGGTTACATTATGTCTGACTGAAAATAGTTTCTTAGTAGATACTTATGTTGCTAAAGGTAATAATATATTTCCGTAGAAGACCAAAGGCTATTTCAATAATTGACTCTGCTACTGTTAGGCAACCAGCGACACGGTGCGCGAACGCTACGGAACGTAGCATGGACGTCACGCCGCGGCTACGTCCTGCGTCACTAGCCACGACCGCCACCATATCACCGCCGACCTTGTTACTATATGGGGAGCCTGAGGTACAACCGTCCGACGCTTGGGGAACTCTCCTTCCCATGATCAAGCCCGACCTGGGACTGGAACTGAGACGACTAATGAACAGCCGGGTCAGCAAACCGACGCTTGGGGAATTATCCTTCCCCATGAACAAGGAATATCGGAACCTGGCACCTCCGCCGCTCCACTCGGTCAACCATCGGACGCTTGGCAAATTCTACCTTCTGAACCCAACGAACCAATTAGATTAGGCACACCGACGTCACCTTCGCAACTAGCTACGGACGCTTGGGACCTATCAACGGTTCGGAACAGCCCGATACGTGACCACGAGCAACAGCAGCCTCCATATAGACCCACACTCGACACTTGGAGTAGATTACCCAATATCCAAAACCAAGATGAGAACAGCGGTAAGGGGGGCTCGGGAGTCGTTGCTTAGTTGAGCAAGAGCGTGGCTGGATATTTTACATACTCGTATTTGTATGTTATGTTAGTATAGTTGATTGCATTAACTATTATTATAGATATAGTGTTATCATACCGAAGTTATTTTGAACAAAAAAACTAAAGATAATTAAAGCTATAATTTATCTTAATGCATTTTATTGTTGCCAGGTTTATTATTATTTTTTGCCAAATTACAGCAAGCAAAAAATTCAAAGAATTCAGAATGCATGCATTAGGTTTTTTTGTTGTGTACCGTATAGACAACATATTACTCCTTACGTAGATTATCAAGTATGTCTACAAAAATCGAATATTTGTCTATAATGTACCTTTAAAATAAAATGCACTATAAAAATTTCTATAGCTATAGTAAAATAAAACAGATTTCACTTCTCTCAATCTTTGCAAAGTATTAAGAATAACCCACAGGACTTACCTGTACAAAATAAGTATCATCCAAGCAATAATAGCAACAATATTCAAAAAATTTCACTCGAACTATTAATATCTGTCAAGAATATCGCTATTATTTTAATAACATAGTAGGAATCTGTATTATCATATAAAATAAATACTCTCTGTAGGTATGCAACTACCATTACAAATTAGAGAATATCTATTAGCATAATTCCTAAAATTTTTAATAAAATTCAATAATCAAGTTCTAATTTATAGTGGTTTGTTAAAAATTATCAACATAGGAGTAGTAGAAATAAGAAAATATTCTTTATCGATCAAATTAATTTAAAAACCAAAAACTATTAATCTTTCAATTGTGTTACTATCTGTTATAAAATAAAAGCCCTGCAAACTATTGAATCGACTCCTGAGTTAAGTTTCTTTTTGCTGTGTTGATGTATATCGACGTAAAAATGAAATGCCTGTGTACTTATTTAATTTACTTTCCTGAAATTCCGATGTGCACGATGTTAATTTAAGATTAAATCTTTACTCTTTCCTTGGCATTCAACTGCTAAATTTTTGAGATCATTCTTACTTGGCACCTACATTCTTAAATAGAGTACTGAATTTTCTTAATTTAACATCTAGGCATTTTACAAGAGAGCTAAAGCAACTTTTTTAGATAGTTTTAATCGAACAAATTGAATTGTCATAAATTTTTATTTTTTTTTATTTTCTTTGTATGTAGTGTGTTTTGTTACTTATTTTTGTATTCTTTCTTTCCTAAAGATTATATTATTAATTATGTTAAATCACATACTTTATGTTATGTGTTATTTTACTTTAGATATAGGTAGAGGGGAAAAATGGCTTGCGCTAAAACTCTCACCTTTTGTGTAAATTTGTACTTTTCTTGTTTGCACAATAAACATTATTATTATTATTTTATTGATCAGTGGGATTTTACGAGTCGACGTGCTAAGACGGATTTACCTTTTGAAACAAAACATCCTGCTCTTCTTCCGCGAAATCATCCGCCTTGCTGAACTTATCATACAGCCAATTAATGAGGACAATTTCCATCCAGGAATCAATACTTCCAATATACGAGTATCTGGTACAACGAAAGTTTTGGGTTCTATCACCACGTCGCGCTATTCGTCACTACTTATCCCACTGTAATAGATGCTTTAGAGTTAATCCTACCGCCTATGAGGAGTTAATCCTCCACCTATGAAGAATCTACCTTTAGTTGGTGTCGATTACGCAAGGCCTTTTACCATTACGCTAGGCGAAACTAAAGGCGCAAAAACACAAAAGGTGTATTTATACCTGTTCATATGTTTCTCAACCAGGACCGTTCATCTTGAACTAGCCTCGGACCTGTCAACGGATACTTTTTAGCTGCCTTGTTCGTAGAGGCCGGTGTATGCGCATATTCTGCGATTGTGGATCCAATTTTATCGAAGCTAACCGTGAGCTAATCAAATATGACAGCCTCCGCTGCCGAAGTTGAAGCCATAGATTGGACATTCAACCTCCCATCTGCTCTCCATTTATGGGGCTTATAGGAAAGCGGCGTCAAATCCGTTAAACCCACCTTCATCGCCGCATAATTGACAATCAAAGCGATCTCCATGTATTATAATTATGAATATGAGACATTATATTTAGAACAGTTATTACAGCTCTCCGAACAATACATATATGTCAAGTTGACTAAATTGATCGAAGAAGTTGCACCTGGGCAGTAAGTGGTTTCATCAACGAGTTGGTAGAATAACGGCACCACGATTAAAGCAAGTTTGCTCTACTTCTGTGATAAAACCGTCTGTCATTAATAAAGCAAATATGTTATCCTCTGAAATTCTCTTTCAAAACTGAAGCAACACAGTGCTGATTGCAACAAACATGAATCAGTTGCTCTTGATACTTATAGAAATAGTGTTGGCATGGATCTTCCGAATTTTATAACTGAAAAGTGTGACCTCATTGTTAATCCTGAGCTGCCCCAATTTGGCGCATCTCTCGATGCTCTAATTCACTGTGACTGTTGTAGACTTGGATGTTCAGAAATAAAAGTCCTTTTATCTTAAAAACGGTGACAATTATAGACATTGCAAGAAAAAAGGCATCTTGTTTGTTTGTGGCAAAGGAGGGATGTATATATTTGAATAAAAAACACAAGAATTATTTTCAAATTCAGCAACAAATAGATTTGAGAAAGAAGATTTTGTGATCTTATAATATGGTTTCCACAAGAATTATTTATGGAAAGAATTGAATTTAATGAGAATTTTTGGCATTATCACCGTGATATTGCCTTAAATTTCCACAAAAAAGTTATCATGCCAGTTGTTAGGCCATTTTTTACGAAATCCACTTCATCTAACAGCTAAATGGCGCAGTTGTAATGAACCATATGATGACAGACCAATGCTTTGTTGTGATAATGAATTATGTAAAACAATGTGGTTTGATTCTGTTAGGACTGCTTAGCATAACAATGTGCCGTCAATAAAAGGATCATCTGTATCTAGGGTTGCCTCCTCTTTTTTTTTAATATGAGTCTAATATCAGACTAAGCGGTAGTCAAGTTTGTGCTCTTACTCCAAAGCGATCTATAATTTTCGAAAGCAGCTGAGCATAATTTATTTTTTCTTGCAGGACAAAATACAAATAATGTTTTCAATCGAGCGTACATTACAACAATATAAAAATATATTGAAGCTATAATTGGACTAATTCCAAATCTAACTGCAAAATTCTTAAAATCTTATTTTAGGCATAGTTTCATAAAATTTGACCATTTAATATTTGAACAGTATTTTGTGCATTGGGACATATCTTAAGAAAATAAGTTTGTGTATGTGTGATCATATTATATTTTTCAGATTTTGGAGTCAGTCATGTTGAAAGGAACTTTCAAAATCCGGTCTGAATATATGATTTCTCTTATCAAAAATGAATTTAGTGACAAGAACGATAACGAAAATAACAATAGAAATAACTATGATGAAGAGATTTTCAAACATGACAATGATTTACCTGCCGACTTATATAATAAAATCATTAATTCCAGATATAAAGAAGATTTTGAAGAAGACAATAAATATGATCATGAAGAAACCTCCGACGACGAAAATGAAATAGATGAAGATGAAGGTTATGATGCAAATAAAGCACAGAAGTAGATGAAGAAATATCATACTCTGTTACTGATAAAAAAAGGCAAAAGTGGGTACAAGAAAACGTTTTCAGACCAAAAGTTAGAGAATTTGCAGCCCCTAAAGAACAAGCTGCTATTGACCAACTGTCTCCAATTTCTTACTTCTATAGGTATCTGAGAAATGTTTGAAACAGCAGGTCAATATACAAATATTGTTATGCCCTTCAATCAGCATATGTTGCATATGTTATAATTTTTCCTGCTGGTAATGGTGAATAAATGAAGCACTTTGTCTTTTAGTGGAACAGCTAAAGTCATTCGTCGGCAGCACACCAGACATATACCGGTTTCGACTACTCCATGCCGGACTGAAAAGTCACAGACAAGAAGCGTTCTACATCGCCATAGAAACCATTGAAATGTAGCGACCTGTATCGCCAAACGTTCGGAGATAACGTTATCGCCGTCTCGCGATTCAACATCACTGATAACGGGCGAAAATATCCTGTGTGTCAAAAAAGCCTAAAATAAAAATATATTTTTACAGAGCTGTATTTAATGCAGATTTTCATCTCCATTTTGGTATTCTTCGATTCGATACTTGTGCAAGAGATGATTTATTTTATATGCTAAGTTAGTAAACGCGGAGAATGAAGACGAAATAAGAAGTATTAAGGCAGAAAGCGAATTACACCACAGAAAAGCAGATCAGGCTTATCAGACTGTAATGGAGGATACAGAGCGTTCAGAGAATGATTCTTCCGTAGTGGTGGTATGTATGGATCTACAACAGGTACTCTTTTTGTCAGTTTTCATCGTATAACTTTTACATACCTAATCCTGCCACCAAAGACTGTTATGCATGATGGCATAAAACAGCAGTTAAAAGTGGATGTGCAGAATTCGCCTCCTGCATTTTGTACAAAAGTTTTTACGCAATGGTAACAGTTTTTTGTCTTGTGATCAAAGTTTCGCTTTTATCGAAAGAGAATAAAAAAGTTGCAAGAATACTTCACCCGTTCCAGTGGATAGAATTTATTGCCAATACAAGACCATGTAAAGCCCGTTTAACATTAACAATTTCTTTGTCAATTGTCATAGACAAATATAATCTCGTAAAACCGGGTGGCTTAGGACAATGCAGGTTACTTGGGACAAATGGTATTTACTTCAAGTTTAACTGCCTCCGCCCTCTATTAGGCAATGGCAGAACTGACTATCATAAATGGGTTACTAATATCTGCCCAAATGGCGTATGCCTTTTACTCCTATGGATGTGAGAAGGTTAGTTAAACAGTTCCTTGACCGAAAGGGGGTCCAAATGAATCGGTTTAAAAATAACTTACCCGGTAGACAGTGGTTGACTAACTTTCTGAAAAGAAACAAAGACAGGCTGACTTTGCGGTTTTGTGAAAATGTGAAAAGGTCTCGTGCCCAGGTTAGTGCAGCGAATGACTATTTCAATAATATTGAGAAAAAATTTGAAATACATTAAACCTGAAAATTTGTTGAACTACGATGAAGCCAATGTCAGTAATGATCCAGGCCAAGAAAAAGGTATTGTTTTTAAGGGCACAAAACACACTCAACGGGTCATAGATGCCACAAAGAGCAGTCATTCTGTTATGTTTGCAATAACAGGAAGTGGGGATCTACTACCAATCTACATCGTTTGTAAATCAAAACATGTTAATGACAGTTGGACTGAAAAAGGTCCAAAATGTTGTTGTATACAATTGTAGTTCAAGCGGTTGGTTTGACTTTGCAATTTTTGAAAGCTGGTTTAATAAAGTGGCATTCGAATATTTACGAAAACTGGACGGTCCTAAAGTGATTATCGGTGACAATTTGGCTAGCCACATTACGATTGCGGTACTAAAAAAATGTGAAAAACAACAACATCAGTTCTGTTTTGCTTTCACCTAATAGCACTCATTTGACCTAGCCACTGGACGTTTCATTTTTTCGTCCTTTTAAACGAGCCTGGAAAGGCACTTTACTAGAATGGAAAAAGAAACACAAAGGAGTTCTACCAAAACAGGAATTTCCTGAACAACTGAATAAAAGCTGTAGAATCGATTACAAATCTCAAAGAAAATGCAATATCCGGTTTTAAAGCCTGTGAATTGATTCCAATAAATAGAAATGAGGTGTTAAAAAAACTGCCAAATATTGACAGCAATTTAGATCAGAAGGGAGCAGACTGGTGTGCTGTTTTTGAAAAGCCCATCAGGAGCCATCAAGAGGAGCGCACACAGCCATTGCGACAAGGTAGAAAAAAGAAAAATAACGCACCTCCAGGGACAAGCGTAACTAGAGCAAGATTAGATGAAAATAAACAACCAGATTCTAAAGAACCCGAGCCCGACCCTGAGCCTGAAAACGAAAGTGTTGAAGATGTAAACTATAACGAGCCTGGAAGAGAAGACGATGATTTGATTATCGTAATCGGGTCTAACCGCAGTGATCAAGTTATTGAGGCAATTTAAAATAACTCCAATGAAAACCCCCCTGAAAACCCACTAGATATAGGAGATTTTGTTTTATGTGATTTTCTCTATAACAAAGGAACAAAAAAAGAGATAAATAAGTAGTTTGTTTGTTAAATAAATAAGATTATTCAAGACAAGAGCTACGAAGTAAAGTGTATGAGATTTAGCTCTCAATTGAAGTGCTACATTTTCCCAATTGTTGAAGATATAGCAACAGTTAACGAAAATCAAATTAATAAGAAGTTACCAAAACCTCTTGATAAAACAGGAAAATTTGTTTTTAATCTAAATTAAATTATATAATTTTTTGTACATTTTTTTTTACTTATTGTTTTGTTTAATTCCAAATATTATATCTAGGGTCAGGTGGGGAAAGTGCGTTTTTGGGGCAAGAGCACGAATATGACTGAAAATTTCTCCTAGCAAAATTACAGTAATCTACAGCCACAGAGCCATTGATATAGTAATATTTATTCAGCTGAACACTAGGGAGCGCTGCAAGCGTCAGTTGCTATTATTTGAGAACATCGTTTTACGTGACTAATTTTCTAACCTACAAATGCGCAGTTGTAACGTTTTTGTCATTTGTTTATTTCTGTGTGTAATTCGTGAATTTTAAGCTAGTTTTTGGTCAGTATTAGTAACAAGACACGTAGAATTTGATTTGACTTATTAATTTTCAAAAATATATGTCTAATAAATCATTTATTGTTTGCTACGCTCTTACCCCATGAAAAAAACAGTTTGGGGAAAGAGCGGACTCATGATGGAGGAAAAGTGCGTATTACTACTACGCACTTCCCCCATTATTATTTTGTTAAAATTTGTATTTTGTGAGACTAATTATATTTGTTTGTCTTAGATTAATTTATTATTAACAATTACTTTGAATTAGTTAAGAAAACTTTATCGGATCTAAATATTGAAGATAAACCACACTTGATTTGGAACCTGGATGAGACAAGTTTTTGTTCTGATCCTAGTAAGACTAAAATAGTTGGCAAGAAAGGCGCTAAAGCAACTAGGACAACGAGTACTTCAGGTAGAGAAAATACATCTGTCCTTTTTGCTTGCAATGCTAATGGAGATAAAGCTCCCCCTCTTATAATTTTTAAAGGAAAGCAAATATGGACGCATATGATGCCACCAGAAGGTAAAGGATATCCAGGAACTACATATGCGGCTACCCCTAATGGCTGGATGCAGTCTGATGTTTTTGAGAATTATTTCTAGAACAGTTTCCTAAAAACAATAGGTAACGAAAGACCTGTCGAATAAAAGTTATTCACATGGCAATTGATGCTGGGGTGACAATAATTAAGTTGCCACCACACAGCAGTCACATTTTACAACCATTGGACCTAAGTGTCATGAAATCGGTTAAGGCTAAATGGGATCCCGCATTAGTGTTTTGGCAAAGGAAACATATTGGTCAAAAACTTCCAAAGTCAGAATTTTCCATAATTTTAGGGCAAATATGGTCTGAAACTCCTAGGGAAGTTATTATAAATGGTTTCAGAAAAGCTGGATTATTTCCATTCAACAATAAAGTTGTTCCGGAGGAGTCGTTTGATTCGGATGCTCTGTCTCGTTGGAAAGCACACAACTCTCAATGTGAAATCAGTCAACCTGTCGCAAGTGTAAGTTCGACTGCTGCTCAAGAATGCGTTAATCCTACAGGTGCTCAAAACAGTTCTATATTGTCAGAAATGTAGAGCAAGGTATGTCAAACACAAGTTCATTTGACAAGCTTATGTTAGATTGTATTAAGAAAGGTAATACGGAAAAGAAAAAAATAAGCAAAATATGTGCAGGTGCTGAAATAATCACAGCGGAAGAAGTCATAGGAAGAATAAATAATCAAAACCAAGAAAAAAAGAAGAAAGCTTCTGAAAAGGAAACAATTTCTAGAAAAGTTAATAGAAAAAGACAAATAGACGAAATTGAAACATCGGAGGAAGAAGATGAAGAGGCCATAAGGTATTCATAATCGGATGACGAAGATTTTCTGACTATGATTGAGAGAGAGAAACAAGAAATTGAAGAAGAAAATGACATAGGTAATGCTGCAAAAATAAGAGACTGGGTGAATGTTAGATTTTGTACTAAAAAAACAAAAAAATATTTTATTGGCCAAATAACAGATTTTAATGATGAACCTGAAGTTCGTTTTGTAAAAACAGTGTCCCAGAATAAATTTGCAACAATATGTGTATTTCCTGAAATTGAGGACATCAGTGAGGTTTCACTAGAAAATATTGTTTCGGTCTTACCACAGCCCCAAATAGGACGTAGAGGAGAATTTCATTTTCCTGTGTCTTTCTCTAACTATAATCTACAATAAAAATGTTATTGTTTTCCTGTAACATTCAGTCTAGGATTGTTATTTATTTTTTTAAGTTAATAAAGAAATACCCTCAGTTATATAAAATTATACAACTTTTTTTCTATTTGAAATAATTTAAATCTGCAAAAAGCACTTTGTTCACAAAGTATCAAAGATATTGCACTTGCCCCAGACATATTATTATGAATTCATATATGAAATTAATAGGTAAATACGCTCTTTCCCCGTTTTGTGGGGCAAGTGCGTAGTTTCAATTATTTTTTAAAAAATGGCAAATTCAAATCATTATTTTCAATAAAATAATTTACTTTATCCATTAAAACATGACTAACTAATTCAATATTGAGTGTTTTTGAAAAAAAAAAGTTTGGCAGTGTAGACTTTATTTTAATTCAAACATAAACATAACTTTATAAAATATTGGTATGCACTTGCCCCTCCTTACCCTAGGTAGTTTGAATTATTATAAATCGTTTCATAAATGTTTTACTGTTAGTTTGAGTTAAATCTAATAAAATATTTGCTTTCAGAATTATATTTGGGCTTTTCTTTGAGTTTTTTCGATTTTTTTTTTGAAACTTACTTATTGTCCCAAGTCTCCTTCACTATATAACACGTCCCAATATTAATTTAACATGCTAATATGCATTTCAAATTGGCTCTCCCAAGTATCCTTCATTAAGGTGACTTGGACATCCAAGTTATTTTAAAAAAACTGGGATCCCTGAGAATCAAAATTTTGTTCACTCAATGCAACTGGTTGCTAAGATACAGTGCGGAAGAAAAGTATGGAATAAATTCTTTATTTCTAAAACAACGTAGTTTGAAATTTCCTCGGACACTTCGATTTTGCTTTTTAAAAAGACTCTTTTTTTCTATACCAACGCATTTCCGACGTTCATTTGTTTTCGCTCGATGACGTCATCGGATATATTTTTAAATAGAACCCCTATATTTTTTCATCGGATTCTTGTAGAGCTTAAAAATTTATAATTTCAACACTTTATTCCTTCAACTTTTCGAGAAAAAAATAATAACCGATCCAATAAAATCGGCTGGAAAAAAATGTGAATATTCCCATTTGTGTCTGTGATGGGCTGGTTGAGAGTAAAATGGATATAGTGAATTCATTGGCAGCATCACAAAATAAGGACTCTTTATTTTTAAAACAATTTAACAATAAGCAACTAATTAATTAATTAATAATTAAATTCTGGTTGCCTCAATCGTGTTTGACCCCCTAATTTATTATTTTGTTTTATTAGATTGAATGTTAGAATATTACATCTTTTGATAGCAAAAACAACAAATTAAATCAAGCCACCTCAAAAACTGTTTCTGGCAGCTAAAGAAAATCTAATCAGAATTGACATTTGTCAACTGCAGCGTTTATTTGATTGTAACAAATCGTTAGTGATTATTTGCAAGATGTATTTAACAGTTACAGAAAGAATTGACGTTCTTATTATGACAGAATGTGGTGATAAAACAAGAAGCTAACAGGAAATATGTGAAAAGTTCAATCAGAAATATGTTAATAAGCAGATCAGTCACCGTGAGCAAAGTTGAGAAAAAGTTTCGGGAGCATGGCCATGTAAGTGATTTACCTATATCGGGAAGAAACAAAGTTGCAAATGATGAAAATAGTTTAAATGTGTCATGTGTTTTAAGCGTTGAAGAAAATCTACATGCTACTTCTCGTGCACTTGGACAGCAACACGGTATGTCACATTCGTCTGTTATAAAAATTCTTAGAAATCATAAATACCATCCCTATAAAGTGCAATTGATACATGAACTAAACGAAGATGACCCTGATAGGAGAGTGCAGTTCTGTGAACAAATGTTGAAAATGTGTAACGGTAATCCAATGTTTTTAACCAATGTAATATTTTCTGACGTGTCCACTTTCACCATAAACGGAACTGTCAATAGGCTAAACTGCCGATATTGGGGAGATGTAAATCCACACTGGGCAATGGAAACACATACCCAGTACCCACAAAAGGTTAAGGTCTGTGCCGGTATAACCGGCAACAGGGTCTTAGGTCCTTATTTTTTCGAAGGTAACTTCAACGAAAACATATATCTAGAATTCCTGCAAGACGAATTAATTCCCGCACTGTCTATAGTATACCCTAACGAAGATGATCCAGATATACCCAATGCTACTATATGGTTTCAACAGGATGGCGCACCGCCACACTATTCCCGAAATGTGAGAGATTATTTGGATCAGATGTTTTCAAATCACTGGATAGGACGAAGGGAGACGATTGAATGGCCTGCCAGGTCTCCTGACTTGACGCCCTTAGACTTTTTTCTTTGAAGTTATTTAAAATCGAAAGTCTACATTACGAAGCCAAGAGACTTGGAAGATCTGAAACGGCGGATCCGTGACGAAATAAGGTTAATTACTCCAACTATTTTGGAAAACGTACGGCAAGAAACTTACAACCGTTTCAATTACTGCTTGCAACAAATTGGTCATAATTTTGAACATTTAATTAATTAGTTTATAAAATTGTTATATTGAGCTGTTAATTTGTTGTTGTTAAATTGTTTCAAAGTAAAGAGTTCTATTTTGTTTAACTGCCAGAAACAGTTTCTGAGGTGACTTGATTTAATTTGTTGTTTTTGCTATCAAAAGATGTAATATTCTAACATGCAATCTAATAAAACAAAATAATATATTAGGGGGTCAAATACGATTGAGACAACCAGAATTTAATTATTAATTAATTAATTAGTTGCTTATTGTTAAATTGTTTTAAAAGTAAAGAGTCCTTATTTTGTGATACTGCCGATGAATTCATTATATCCATTTTACTCTCAACCAGCCCATCACAGACACAAATGGGAATATTCACATTTTATTGGATCGGTTATTATTTTTTTTTTTCGGAAAGTTGAAGGAATAAAGTGTTGAAATTGTTCATTTTTGAATTCAGCAAGTTAAGCTCTACAAGAATCCGATGAAAAAATATAGGGGTTCTATTTAAAAAAATATTCCATGACGTCATCACCCGAAAACAAATGAACGTCGGAAATGCTTTGGTATAGAAAAGCTCTTTTTTTTTTTAAAATGCAAAATCGACGTGTCCGGGGAAATTTCATGAAACTTTGAATTTATTTTAGAAATAATGAATTTACTCCATACTTTTTTCCCACACTGTATACATAATGTTATATGTAAACAACGTTGTGTTATCTAAAAACCATTGCAAGATATTCCACGAAAATAGTGGAAAAGTGTCCCAAGACACCCTGTTTTACGGTACTAAAACATGGACGTCAAATAAATCGATTAGAACTTCGTCAAATTATTGTTTTAATTTTTCGTCCGATTTTACTTCAATTTAGAAATACTAACCTAAAATAAATGCAAAAAAGTGAGGTTAGAGGATATGATGATATATATTTATCGTGTGTCGTTCGTTGTGTCCACAAGTCCTATTGTTTAGGCATCCTGTACATTACAAAAACTTGTATCTATGCCAACAGGAAACATTGTGTTCTATGCAAAAGGTGAATGCAATGCAATGTAAGGTAATTCCATTTGTAGATTGCTAAATCTGTATTAAATACTTTATTTTTAGGTAGCCCCATACGTGTTTTCATGTGAGCAAGCGGTGTACCTGATAAAACTATATGAACAATAACCTGTGCTGTATTAAACAGGTGACGAATGTTACAAAAATAAAACACTCCGCAATATAGCATTAGAAGCTATAACCAATGACTTTAATAAAATGTTTAGAACAATTAAAATTTCGATTAATGAAATTTGAAAAATAATCAATAACCTACGAACTCAATTTTTTGGAGAAATCAATATAATAAAAAAAGTATGGTGAGTGGTGCTGGAGGAGTCGATAATTACGATACCTCATCCCTTTGTTCTAATAGTAGCAGGATCAGCAGTTTTCTATAAATAGCCGACTTGTGATTGAGCATTCAATTCTTGTTTTCTATTTGTTGCTGTAACATCTGTTGATGAACCTACTGTTGTAAACTTCCAATGAATAAAGTATTTTGAAAAATTTTCCAAATTTGTGTTTCGAAAGTACAGAGAGATCCAGAATGATTGAAGCTGACGTCACACGTAAATGTTACCAAAGATATTAAAATTTACTTCCATTTCACAATTATGATCAAAATTACTTTCCGTTTTCATCGATTTTCGCAACTGACGCCATCTGTCAATTCAGTGACGTCCGTACTGCTTTTGTGCTTATTTGTGCACGACACATGCAGGATGTATGCAAGATAGAGTAAAACTTTCAAGTCTTAATACAAATATTCCTATCTCTTATTTTCGAGAGCGCTGAACAAGAATCTAAAATTAGTCAGAGTGGGACCAGGATGTCATTTTTGAATACCACAGAATGGACCCGTTCAACAACCTTCAATGAGCCAGCAAATTTCCCCTCCCCCATCACTTCGTCCTGCAATGGTCCGACAAAATTTCTTTGCGAGTGGGGGAGATTGCAACCGAAACCTTCTTCAGACACAACAATGCTAACCATCAGGGAATGATGTTGACTGAAAAATGTCTCAAGTACAGAGCACTCATGTACTGTACACCCTACCTACACCTACAATACAATACACAAAACCTACAATATCATACACCCATTTAAAGTAGCGATGATGACGAAGTTCTAAAGAATAGGACACCTATGCAAGTACGAGCTTGGGTTCTTAACCAAAAGTAAGTATTTTTTAACAAAAATATTGCAATTTGCTAATTTTTTTACTGACCAAATTACTTTTTTGCAGAATCGAAAGTTGGTTGGACTACACATATGAAACAATTATGCAAGTTAGTAGTACGGTGCACTCGATTTATCTAATGTAATATGATATATGTAGATAAGTAGAATAATCCTAGAAACCGCTTATACAGACACTTGTTGTTTAGATGCTTAACAATAAAGTCCTGTTTTTAGAATCAACTTGTAATTCTTTCAATCAATAAAGTTTAGTTAGATTTTTTAAAAACAGTGCTGTTACGAAAACACGCGTAACTTGCAGAACTAACTTCTCAATGTTTTATGCAACTCATAAGTCATAAGTACCCTTCTATATAAATTTTTAAAGCAGTTGTATATGGCTTATATTAAAACCATTTCTATCTAACCCAAACACACTACTGTTTAACCCAAACATATTACTGTATAACCAAAACATATCAATCTGTTATGCAATAAGTGGTATAGACATAAGAATTATATTATTAACCTCTTAAGAGGTTACGATGTATATATTTACAAATTTATAAACTACTTTAGACTGCTATAACGGATATATTTGTCTAGAAATATTTTGGGACCATCAGTGCTCTTATACTCGCAGCAAGAATTCAGACGTCTTAACGTCATGGCCGACATTACGCAATTGTTTTTATTGTCAACGTAATTTTCTATATTTGGTCGCGTTAAAAACAATAATTTTTTGCAATTTAGTGCAATATATAATGCAACCTTTTAGTGTAGTATGTAGTTTTATTACTCGGAATTGCAGTTTGTTAAATATTTTGATGAGAATATAATTAATTATTCATTTGTTCGTATGACGTAAGTCGTCTAAATTCATGTCGCGAGTATACCAAATATGTACTTTTGCAGGAGCTTACATTTTGCACTTAAACTTATAAACATGTACTGAGCTACAGAGTTTTTACCAGTAATTGCGGTTATGAATCATCCATTTTCATTCAGTTGATCATTCGGACATGTTTGTATGTCTATGTGTTTAGAGAATTTGCAACTGTATTCAAAACTGCATATTTTAATTTGAATAACATACAAATCCTGTCCAGTTCAGTATTAAATACAATTGCTGGTAATGATAGACGTGCACTTACACACGAAAATTATGTGGCATCTAGAGTTGCACAATTGCTTTAGTTTCTGGCCACTTAAGAGGTTAATTAAAATAAGATAATAATGTGTTAAAATAATTGCTTAAGTCTATGCCCATAGGCTGTTTTATAAACTTTTTTTATTGCCGCTTCTGTTCCTTTCATTTAGTAAGCGTACAATAATTTTTGTTGACAAATAGTAGAAGCATAACATTAACAGGATGGAAATGGTAACAAAAAAAATATATAATCGGCCTTCAGGTTTTTGTATTGGATTATGGAACACTTGAAACAAGCATTTTTATTATTGTAGCCATTTTAGCTCATAGAACAGCTGCTGGATGGGATAAAAATATCCCAACAGTATTAGGCATGGAGGACATTGATTTAGAAGTTAATATACCAAAAAAAAGTTTTCTCATCTACTAAAAAACAACCATATTTAAAGCCAACTTCTGTAGGTATGTAGAACATGAAAATTTCAGTATAAATATGTATATTTTAGATTTAGAGGAACTTCCGTCCACACTCAAGATGAGTCATACACGGAACCTCGAACTCCATCTCCTTCCTATTGTGCAGAACATCCCATAGAAAATGTTATATGTATACATAATTTGAGAAATTGCCATATATGGCTACTATTAGTACAACTTTTCTGGGCTTTTGATTTAGACATAATTTAATATCTATTTTATCTTAAAAAAATTTATTTTGAAACTAACATGTATTTCTAGAAATTACAAATACTGATTAAATTTATTATATTAATATATTGTATTGTAATTCAATCTAATGTTTTTTATTGCTTTAGATACTGAGACCCCTAGAAAATCGACAGGAGTACTTCGTGTTTATGGTGTTACTCAACAAAATCATCCAAAAGCAAAATTACTTTATGCCAAAGCTACACGTCTGTTTTCTCAAGTTGTGTGCCATGAAAACAAAGTTTGTGTCATAAAATGGTCAGACAATAAATGTGTAACGGTTGCTAGTAGTTACGTAGATTCCTATCCTGTAGGACAGATAAATCGATATAATAAAAATTCAAAGAAAAGAGAACCAGTGCCTTGTCCAGAAATTATAAAGCATTATAATGCTCACATGGGAGGTGTATAAGACTGAATTAAAAGGACATCGATGGTCTCTACCTCTTGTTTCGCAAATAATCGACATATGCATAAATAATGTTTGGGTACTTTATAAGCGTCATTTGCCGGAGAACACTCCAAAAAGACGTATAATGCCGTTAAAAAAATTTAAGCACTCAATTGCTCAATCCCTCATTCAGTTTGGACGAGATAAACGCAATCCTACTTCGGAACCTAGAACACCATTGAAAGTCATTCGTAATCCGTCTGAGCCACGGCCAAATACAGACATAAGATATGATAAACATGACCACTTTTCGACTCTCACCTCCAAAGGAGGATGTAGACTATGTACTAAGGGACAAACATCGTTGTTTTGCCAAAAATGTTCACAAAGATTGTGTCTGTTGCCTGACAGAAATTGTTTTTACATTTTTCATAACCAAAGAACATAATCTATAGTATGCATGAATTCATCCTATTTTTTATACCAAAGAATATATTTTTATGTTTTTCTTAGAAGAATTGTGTATTTATTTAACCTTTCTTTCAAAAAAAATATAATACTGGGGTTTTTAATACTAGGCAAGGTGTCCTTGTAGATACATTGTTAATTAATTAATATTTCTAGTATAATGGATGATGTGTCTTGTGAGATACATAAGATATTTCCAAAAAAAAACAAAACGAGATTTTTTTGATTATTTTTTCCCACTAATTCTAATTATACTAATCCAACTAATATCGATATTTTTGAGAGAAATTCATAATTTTTTTCTCCTGCCAAATTAAGGATCAATGTAAAATTACAAATGTAATTGTTGTTGGTGTAAAGAAGAAAGAAAATGAGAGAGATTTAAGACGTGTGCCCGATTGCACGAATAACGCTTAATGGCTTAACTTACCTAAGCTGCCCTAATAATTGAATAAGTATGTTTCTCTATAGAGTCTGGCGCACAACAAACCAAACTAGTATCAAGGAGGGACTTATTCAACTACCTTAAACAGTGCCCTGCAAAGCCAGTTGAAATAAAGTTACGGTATTTGAAGGAGAAAGCATTTAAAGAGTTAAATTGCATGAGCATAAAACTGTTGTTATGCATAAACTGTCTCATTTTAAATCATAATTTAAAAAAAGATAGTTTGCTGTCAATAGAAAACAAAATGACTAAAGAATTGGTTAAAGGATTACCTTGATTTTCGTCGACTACGAAAATTATTTGAGGAAATAAGTGAAAGAGCAAAAAGGGGACATATGGGGGATAGGCCAAACCTCTACTAAGGAGCTCACATATGCAGCTCAAATGAATTTAAGGGTAGAAAGTAATATTAATGGCTCGGACGACTTTAGTATCTCACCAGAAAAAGCAGAAAAATATCGAAAATTAGCTACACAACAAAGCTCCTCATTGTCTCCTCAGGAAACTCTATCTTTGTAGAAGCAGACTTAACCAGACATCAATATAATTCGAATCGAAGTGTAGATAAAAAGAAATGCCCATGCTACTCTACTTTACAAAAAGCAAAGACAACTTATTCGAAGTGCGAAGCTATAACTGTTAGTTCTATTCGTGTAGAAATAAAAAAGGAAGAAATAAAACATAGACCACACAACCATGCGAATTTGCCAATTGCTAGATGAGACAAATTTTGAGGTGAAGCATACAAAGGACTCGGAATTAATGTCAAAGTGGGGCAGTGATGATTGAACAAAAATTTTGAAGATTTTGAATGTGACCTCATTTGTCCCACTTCAGCTGATGTGTAATTATAAAGGGCATAACAAGATTCTTTATAGCAACCTCACTCCTTCACCAGGTTATTGCCGTCCAGTTCGAATAAAATTTATTCACGAAACAGTTGATGTCACCAATAAAGAAATAAAATTCGTGGAAAACCAAGTAAAAAACCTGAATAAGAGCTTAGTTACAGTAATCAATGCCGGTTGTTCCTTGTCCGTGCAACACAAACTTTTTTTTGCTGAACGCAAGAATTTTTTGAGAGTATTCTACATTTGGCGTATAAAATACCCATAGCAAAATTGCAGGCAAGACAAAAGAAAAAGTAACTGCAGGGGCAACAAAGAAAAGAATACAAGATGAATTCAGAACAAAACTGGGTTTATTAGTTGACAAGCTTAATTAAACACGGATTTGGAAATACCAATAACACTTCAAGAAGGTTTTTTAGAGACCCTAAAAGAAAGTTTGCACGCTGATGCTAAAAGGCTACTTTCTAAAACAAAACTCACCACAAAAGCTTTAACCCAATTATAATGGAACAAGTTCAGAAGAAGAAAACCTACACAGCCGAGGATATCAAAATGATAGCCCCAGGTTATAAAGGGAAACCTGAAAACTTCGATCCATTGAAAATTGAACAGAACAGAAGCGAAAGGCAAGTTGGAATTAAACCAACTAAAAATATGGTAGGATATTTTGGTCACATACCGGTGTAAAAGGAAGAGATTCGCTTGGAATTACTCTCCTTCGGAATAACAGCCAGCTTTGACGAGAGCGTGTCAGGTACACGCCTGAACATATGATACTGATCGAAAAGGTCAAACTGTCCAATCTAACGATAGAAGCTGACAGGACCCAACTGATCCAATCACTTCTGACAGCAGAAAATACAGATCCATCTGTACTGTGGACGGAGAAAGTGATGAAACCCACGTCTGCTTCAGCAGGATGACCACACTGTACGGAGCTTCGTACATGACTGGCTTTCAATTGAGAAAGGAGACAACGGGATATAGCAATATCAGCTGGTGTTGCTTAGCAGCAAGCGAAAATTCTACCTGGACCATTCCACAACCATGGATTGACAATAGGAACGAGAGAAGGACGCTACCGGCCGGATTTGACATCCAGAAGGTCGTAGCAATATCCGATTCACAAAAGAACATAACAAACAGCTGCATTCGAAGGATGATTACATCCACATGATAAGACCGGAATACAAATATTGAATTGAATACTAAGAGAAGTTATATTCATACATATACACTTAGAATTAAGAGATATTATATTAATCATCAAATTTAAAATATCAGCGGAAATATACATAAATTTAATAACGAGATTTAAGGTTATATTGGCAATAATTTCAAGCGGTCATCGAATTGATGTGGAAAATGTTCAAATTTGAAGGTGATACAGTCAAGATATATATGGAACAGTATAGCTGTTATTCCACGACGTTAATTGTTCATAAAACATTATTTCACGAAAGTAAATTTATATGTGAGCCTCTACTGTCAATTGGGCAACTATCTGAAGAAACTTCTGAGACTTGTAATAAGAATTTCAGGCGTTACAGATTGCAATTTTCTAGAAAATTTTGTAGAGAAACCTGTAACAGCGGTGTGTTTCACAGATTGCTTCCGACATCTGATCCTCTACTGTCGTATTTGCGACCAAGAGCAAAAATGGCAAAAAATCCTATTTCGAAGGAAACCCTGAAAATGCGTTTACTTCCTGATTATGAAGTAGCGTCTGAGAATTCATCAGAGGACGATGGGAGACTGTGTTGTCATAAACAAATAAAATATAATTGAAAATGTAATAGTTTGTCAAATACTGATAAATAAAACGCACATATTTTATAGAAAGCTACAATATCTAGACAATGCTGAGGGAATGTGAAAAGCAGAAAGGCAGAAATCTAGAAGTGGAAACAAGAAAGAAGAGGAAAAAGGGAAAATTTCTAAAGTCCTTATAATTTTTTGATAGAAGAAACAGAAAATCCTCATAATTTATTCCCATGTTGAACTGAATATTTTCTTCGATATTTACCCTTTGAAATATTTTCCCAAAGAAAATGACCAATATTTGTGCCCTATAATAAAGTAAAAACTTCAAGGCATGTAACAGTGAAGAAATAAAAAGTCTCGAGTTAGAAATAGAAAAAATATACATGCGCAGATGAGTACTGGTAAGCTCCCCGTTATTCAATATGTAAAATGTGGTAGTATTGGTCTAGCCTATGACTTTGTTATCTATCAGGGATCTACAACAGAGCCTGACAAGCAAATGTTGTCTTAATTTGGTATAGGAGCAACAGTTCTAAAATTATATTAACATATTTAAAGAGGTAGTTTTTTAATTTTGATAATTTTCGCAACCTACAACTTGTTTAGGGGTTCTTCTACAGAAACAAATTGGATGGTTCCGCTTTAACAGTTAGAAATTAAACAAGTCCCGCCAGTTCTTAAATGTAGAGTTCGTTTGGATCCGAGATGGAGCCGCTTGTCGCTGTGTAGATTATTAAGATGTAGACTCTGAAGTTCTATTCCTTAGTTGTTATAGAGTTGGTCGACAGTCGACATATATGTTATACCTATGTGTTTAAAATACGAGCCCAGAGTCATATCATTTGGCCCAGCGGCTATTTTAATTCTTCACTTTACTTTAGAAAACACTGGTAGACACAAATGGAAAATTTATTAATTCCAACTATTTTCATTGTAATTTGAGATATTTTGGAAACATTTTTTATTAAAATTAATTACTTAAATGCTAGAAATGTGCCCATAATAACAAAGTATATAATTTAACAACAAATCATTTCGTTTGGCCCATATAATAAACATAGGTTTCTATCGTCGTATTAGCCTTGAGTTAAACATAACATTTGCCTATTTGTTGATTGTTGTTAGTGACATGTCAGAAATTAGTTTACAGTATTTTCCTCTCAAAAATGGTGCGTGGTAAAGCTTTGTCAAACGAAAGCAGATAAAAAATAGGTTGGTATGGGGAAAAAATCATCAGAACTGGTCACAAATGCAATGGAATAGTGTAATTTGGAGTGACGAATCAAGGTTTGACGTATGTGTCGGAGATTATCGAAGTAGAGTATCGAGGACAAAAACTGTAATGATTTGGGGATGTATGTCAGCCCAGGGTGTTGGAAAACTGCACATCGTAGAAGGGACTGTTAATGCTGTTAGATACATTGACATCCTTAGGGGCAGTTTAATGCCATCAATTGAAACATTAAAAACAATAGAAAATGAGTACGTGTTCCAACAAGATGGCGCTGCGTGTCACACTGCCAAAATAGTCAAGGAATGGATGTTGCAGAATAATATTCCCACCTTAAACTGGTATCAAGTAGTCCCGATCTGCCGCGATAGAAAAACTTTGGCACATTATGAGGAAAAAGTTGCGTGCCTCACCTGCTAGAACAGTTCCTGAATTAAAAGAGAAACTAACTCACATTTGGAACTCATTTACTGCTGAAGATTGTAAGAAGTTAGTAGACACTATGCCAAAGCGAATTCAAGCAGTTCTGAAGCAAAAGGGTGATGTTGCACAATGGTGAAATCACCAATTTGCGGATATGATTGTTGGGCCAAACGAAATGATTTGTTGTTAAATTATATACTTTGTTATTATGGGCACATTTCTAGCGTTTAAGTAATTAATTTTAATAAAAAATGTTTCCAAAATGTCTCAAATTACAATGAAAATAGTTGGAATTAATAAATATTCCATTTGTGTCTACCAGTGTTTTCTAAAGTAAAGTGAAGAATTAAAATAGCCGCTGGGCCAAATGATATGACTCTGGACTCGTATAAGTTATAGGACATACACAGCATCCTCATCATTTAATAATAACCCAAACTAATCCTACTGCCAAGACAGACAAAAGAAGAAAATAATAACTTGTGTGAAAAGGCAACTCATACAAAAACAAGGATACAGTGAAGAAGTTAGTCGGAAGTGAAGATCCCATTATTTTATGTTAATAGTTGTATAACAGGACAGTGGTTATGGGATCTAATTTGGTAGGCATAGGGGATAAAGATAATGTGAAACCTTGGAATAAAGCAAGTAAGATCTATGTGGAAAAAAATCTGAGGTAATCAAGTTTTAGAGTAGCTACAACGGTAGGGTTAGGCAAACTGCAATCAACTGTAAAAAATGCTCGTCCCGTAATGGTCACCATAGATTGTTGGACATCAATAAATACAGAAAGTTTTATGGCGGTCACAGTTTATTAGTTAAATGAAAATTTCGAATTTCACTACTCTTAGAAAGTGCTTCTTTTAAAGAGAGTCACACTAGTTTCAATTTAGCAACTAAATTAAAAGGAATTATAGTTACATGGGGTTTAGAAGAAAAAATTATGGTGTTATGTAATGCTGCCAATATTCAAAAGGCTTTAACTCAACTGGAAACATTTTGGCTGTTAACCCATAACAATTAAATTAAGGACTTTAGTGGCCCATTTTAAACGTTGTGCCATTGTAACATCACGACTAGTCCTAGTTAAAAATGAAAAATTTGAGAGTGATAGAGTTAGCTAGAGAAAATAATGTCCATATTTTAGTGCTACTACCCCTGCACACTTCGCATAGATTGCAACCACTAGACGTGGCATTTATGTTCCCCTTAAGCACTTATTACGAACAAGAAACCAAAACATGGTTAAGAAATAATCCAAGCGAAGTCGTTACATTGCACAATATGGGTCAGTTATTTGGAAGAGCTTATCAGAGGGCAGCTACGACTGAGATAGCGATAAAAGGATTTAGTGCTACTGGCATTGCACCTTTCAATCCTTACATTTTTCCAGAAGATTTGTTTAAACCTTCTGGAACCACCGATAGACAAATTGAGGGCATGTCCATTGACCAGAATTCAGAAGAAATTTATGTCACAGGTGTATCGACAACTGCTAATACTTATACTCCAAAAATACTTTCCGAACAACACCATTCTCCAGCTGCTATAGCATCTTCACCTAATCGTTTGAATGAGCGTACATCTCCGCCACAGGCTGGTTGTTCCAGCATGCCAACTTCGCCAAAACGAAATGTATCGGCTAACTCAAGAGCTTCACCAAAGCTTACCTACAAAACATATTTTTCGCCAAAAATATTTTAACCATATTACCAGCTGCTCCTCGCAAAAGAAACGGGAAGACTATGATATTGACTTCTACACCTAATTATGAGGATATAGTAAATTTTGCTTGATTAATTTCTTTAAATAATTATTGAATAGAGCTTTGTCTGTGGAATTGTTCATTAGCTAGATGTTTGGTATCAGAGGGCATACATATGACTTCATTGATAGGAATTGTAGGAGATTTGATTTAAATTAGCTTAAAATACCTTTCTAATACAGTAAAAACTACAGATCATGACTCATATTTCAGCAGATTTTTAAAATTATATAAGTTCGCATTGTTCGTAAAGTTTTAGAATGAAATGTAAATATTGCTGTCTAATAAGAATGGTCAGAAGCATGAGTTGACACAACCTCAAATTCAGATGTGTCCACATTAGATATAATATTATCAATTAAAATTGCTGATGCAGAAGTTACTCTAGTAGGAGTGTTAATAACAGATTTCAAATTAAATGTAGACAATAAATTTAAAAACATTCTTACAATAGTGTCAACGTTATTTAACAAATTAATATTAAAATCAACCAATAGGACATGGTCATATTCATTATATAAGATTTCTAATACATCACTAAGCCGATTAAGAAAGTTATCGACATCATCCAAGGATTACTCTGGGGCGCGGTACACACCCACAACAGCATTCCTTTTACCATCTGATAACCAGGACATACAAGCAAAGTCTGCGATATCAAATTTACAAAAACATTCAACACTGATGGGGTTAAATTTAGATAATTTATCACTAGCAAATATACACACCCTTCCATAACCAGAATGGCGACAGAAAGATGTCGTTAAATTATACGAATTTATTGTTATCACTTCCAAGCTTTCTTTTATTAACCAGTGTTCTGTAACAATGAGAATATCTGGCTTTCCTTAAGCAGGGCCGTAGCCAGGAGGGATGTTTAGGATGTTCAAACAGCCCCCCTCCCCCGAAATGACAAGCAAAAACTTGGCCGCTCACAGCATATCGTCAAAAAATGTACCGGCACCGACCCCGTCGCCTACGCTACCCCTATGAATCTGTGGGGATAACCCAGTTTCCAATACACCACTGCTTTGAGATTAAATTCAAATCATATTTTGCAGTCTACACAAAATAAAACTATTTCAAAATTTCATGGATTAATACACCCCCTTATCATTAAATGTAGGTGCTTTTTTTTGTTTAAATTACAATTATAAGTGTAATATTATATTTTTATGTGTGATCATCCGCAATTAGGGTATTTGTCAGGTAGGATCAATTCCTCGGAAGAAAATAAATAGTTACCAGAAGTAATTTCATCATTTTCCAGAAAGACCGACAGATATCCACAGGCAGGTAGTCGAGTCGAGTCAAGTTAATCAGGTTAGTCAGTTTAGTGAGTTCCTTTCGCGCATGCACTTCGAGTGATTCAATCGGCGCTGTCCACGCGTTGTATTTGTTGCAATAATGTCTAAGAGACAAGTACTGCTCTCCGACTTTTTTAAACTGACAAAAAGTAAGCCTGATGAAGATGATAGTAGTACTGGGACTAGTAGTTTTATGGTATTGGAAAAGGAAAACAACGCTGTAGCCAGTACAAGCTCTAATTCTAGTTTTAGTGGTAGTATTTCTTCTGTGGTTGTGAATCATACGCTACCTCATGCAGAAGTAATACTAATGATGATGTAGAGATTAGTGTATATGATACTGGAGCATACAGAAACCAAGATTTTTTACAAAATGAAATAGAATATAAACTTTTAACCTATCCGTGGATGGCTGAAGTGAAAAGAAAATTTCAAACTAAATGGTTGTAGCGGTTTCCCTGGCTAGTTTATACACAATTAGTACTTTCCTTTTACTTGTGAGGTGAGTATAAAGTCAGATAATATTATCTAAGCCACTCAGTTTAGCTTATCATATAAAAAGAACATAAATCGGCGAATTTAGTTAATAACCTCAAAATTGTCAAGGTTCAGAATGACTAAAAGAAATGTTATTTTAACAGTGAGTTTTAAACTGATAATTATATAAACACTATCATAATTTATATTGAATTCCAGAATATCACTAGTTCTGATTTTGACTCAGATATGTCGATTGATGAGGTACCAAAAGCCTTTCATAATCCACCGAGGATTCTTCTAGTTCCACAGATAATGACTTTTATTGGTAAAATAGGAAAAAGTTACATAGCATATTGAACTTTATAGAAATAACAGTTCCTGGATATTCACATTATGAATTTAAGAATCATTTCAGATTAAATCGACCTACGTATTATAATTTAATAGGTTTGTGGATACTACAAAATGTTTTTTTTTTTGCTAATTTAAATTAATTTTTATAGGTCAATTGTATCGGGACCATGTGTTACCTTCACACGCATATGGTCGTGTCAAAATAAGTACTGAAAAGGCAGTATTACTAACAATTTGGTACTTAACAAATACAGAAACTTTTAGATAAATAGCCGATCGGTTTAATGTAACTACAAGCTCTGCTTATTAAGTTGTAGATAGAGTGGTTACGTATTTGATAGAAAATAGTAAAGGGTATATTAAATGGCCGAATCGCTACCAAATAAACCTAATACGTAGTAAATTTCGACAAATACATGGTTTTAAAAGAGTCATAGGTCCCATAGACGGTTGTCATGTTAATATCAAGGAACCAGTGGTTGATGGCCATGTCTACTGCCACAGAAAATCACAATACAGTATTTAATTCAGGCAGTATGTGATAATAAAAGAAATTCATTGATTTTTTATGCGGTGAAGCTGGGTCCATTCACGATAGTAGACTTTTAAAGAGGTCGTCTCTATATGGAAAGAGCATACATGGATTTTTAGAAGACGATGTTTTATTGGGAGATTCCGCTCATCTTTGCTTGTCATAGCTAATACCACCATTTAAAGATAATGGAAATTTGAGTAGGAATCAAAGAATATTTAATTATCGACATGCGGCAACAAGGGTAGTAATTGAAAATGCCTTTGGATTTCTTAAAGAACGATTTAGACGGCTAAAAATATTTAACAATGAAAATATAAATTGTATTGTTAACTCTAGTTTTGACTCTAAAACTCTTTGTTTGTTGTTGTAGTATTTTTCCTTTAATTTTACAACTTCTGTGGCTGGAGTTTGTCGTTTCCTTTTATTTTGAACTTTCATTTTTTGTACAAAGTAGATTATTAAATACCACATTTTCAGGAGACAACGTGGAAGGTTGTAACTGGTCCACATTTTTCTCTGGAAATACTGCTATATCGATAGTGTGAGGACTACTGTTGTTAGGTTTATTTCCTAATAAATCGTCTAATCTATCAAAATACGGAAATCTTGTTGGACCTCTTCCAGTTTTCATTGTTAAGTCTTTGGTACTTTTGTATGTTTTATTCAAATTTTCACACTTTTTTTGCAATGCATTGCATCAAACTATAAATTAAAAACAGTTAGTCATGCTATAGAAAATGCTATATTTGCAATTAATTGTTATTACTGCTATTCGTCGGCATCATATGAAAATTGCGTAAATCCACTTTTTAACAAAATTTGGATTTTAATGCCATCTTGTTAAGCATAAACTTCATAAACCAACAATAAATTTTAGCTATTACTTACTAGATGGTGTTACAAAATGACGATTTGAATGTTGCCTAAATCCGAAGTTATCTGTAGCAACGTGAATTTTGCGTAAGTCCGCACATTCTACACTGCTTTGATCGTGGTTTAATAGCTTGTGTTTATAGTTATTGCTGTCATACATTTAAAAGTAAGTTTTTTAGTGAAACAATTGTTGTAATTAGCTGCCAAATAGTTCAGGTAAGTAAGTTTGGTAAAATAATAGTCCATACAAATGTTTTTCTTTACAAAACAGTCTCTTAAAATTAGGCTTAGGACTTAGGCATTTTTCATTTTTAATCTGAAATGGAGTTACGCCACTTTCCTATTAAAATGTACAGTACTGGCGGACAATATTTATAATTATTGTAGTCTAATCCAGGATAAGTTTAATAATCGGTACAAGGAAGGTTATTGTCGGCTGTAAGGCCGTATACCTTATCAAACTTTAGTTGTAATTATTAGTGAACTAATTGTTATGTAGTGTTAAACATACTGGAACGTATAAATCAGCCTTAAATATATTTTTTTCAGAATGAATAAAAGTTCAAGAAGCTATAAAATTCTAAGCAAATTGAATTTTAAAAGTGAAGATGAAGATGGTGCTTCCTCGATGCAACCTAAAAAAAAGCTAACAATTACCAATTTCAATCAACAGCTTCGAAAATCTGAGCCAAAAGTTGTTGTTTTAAGCGACGTTGCAGGTTCTTCAAATTCAGAGTATTTATCCGATGCAATAAAACATTTAAAAGAAGAGTGTATCCAGGCACAGAAAATTCTTAATGTATCTACAGAAGATTTACAAGAAAATATTGAACATAACCGGCAATAAAGATTTTGTCAAGGAAATCATAGGACTGGATAATACTGGTATTTTAGATGCGTTTATAGACCTAGATACTCTAAACAACGCCGATATAACTTTTGAAGAGGCTAATTACAAAGACACGAATCTAAGACATGATAGTAATATTTTGAATAGCGACCAAGAGAAATTAGAAAAAAATAACAGCACAAACTTTAGTAATATTTCTAAAGGTGTCAATTCAAATGAAATAGGAGATCCAACTGAGTTTGAGAATAATATTGATATTGATATAAATGCTGTGAAAAAGAAAAATTCCGGGTTATATGATGATGAAGACCTAATTGAAAGAGAGAGTAGCTCAGAGGGGGAAGAAAATGTTGCTTCAGATAATGAGAATAAAAAACGCAAAAGGAAGAAAAACAGATTGAGCGACAGTCAAGACTGGGAATATAACACTAACAAGAAGAAGAGACAAGAAGGGGCTTCGTACATGGGAAGAAAAGATAACAAATTTGTAGTTCAGAAAAATGAAAGGAAGTTAAAAATTAGGTGTTCGTGTGAAGAAAGGGGGTCGAAAAAAATCGCTTTTAAATGTTATATCCTAACAGAAGAAGAAAGACAACAGATATTTAAAAAATTCTGGAGCTTCACATGGGAAGAAAAAAAAATATTTATCAGTGGAAGAGCGACTGCCTCAAGTATCAAAAGGGCCAGAAACCGAAAATCTGAAGGGGAAAGCCGGAGAAAATGCTCTTATTCTTTTTTTCTGGACAAGAAAATGGAAAGGGTAAGGGTATGCAAAACAATGTTTGGCAAGACGCTTGGTGTGTCCATGAGAACTATTACTCACTGGTTAAATAGAAGCCTTAGTTCACCAGAAACCAAAAAACGTGATGTAGAAACTAAAAGCAATGATTTCGACAAAAAGAAGCAGTTAAAAAATAATGAGAAAAAAGAATCAGTTAAAGATTTTTTTACCAATTTGCCAAAGCTAGAATCTCATTATTGTCGGAAATCCTCTTCTAAACTATATCTAGAACCACGCTGGAAAAACAAAACTGAATTGTATGACTTTTACAAAAATGTTTGGTTAACAAATAGAAAAACAGAACCGGCTGGATTAACTCTATTTAAATATATTTTTGAAGAATTAAATTTGTCTCTATTCAGTACCAAAAAAGACGAATGTGACATTTGTGTAGGGTACCAAACGCAAAACGTTTCAGAGCTAATTTACCAAGAACACAGAATAAAAAAAGATGAGGCGCGAAATGAAAAAGAAAAAGACAAGGAGTCACTAAATCAAATTTTTACCATGGATCTTCAATCTGTTTTATTGTGTCCACAGTCGAACGTGTCTGCTCTTTATTACAAAACTAAATTGATTCTTCATAATTTTACACTTTTTGATCTTCATACAAAGGATGGTTACTGTTTTCTGTGGCACGAGAGAGAAGGAGAATTAAAGGCGGACTGTTTTGCCTCGATTATTTGTACCTTTTTATCTACCAAAGTCTTACCAACCATGGATCCAAATAACAAACTTATTATCCTTTACAGTGATGGCTGTGGTGCACAGAATCGCAATTCCATTTTGTCAAATGCCCTTTTAAGTTTTTCAATGGAAAATAATATTTGTATTATTCAAAAATACTTAGAGAAGGGGCATACACAAATGGAATGCGATTCTATGCATTCGACAATTGAAAGAAAGATTTCAGGAAGAGTAATAAATGTACCAGCCGACTACGTTAATTTGTTAAAAACTGCGAGAAAGAACCCAAGACCTTATGATGTACAATATTTAAATCACGCTTATTTTAAGAATTTTTCCAAAATCAACTTTTTCAATTCAATTCGTCCTGGACGTAAAACAGGTGACCCTACCGTTCAAGATATTAGAGCTTTAAAATACAATTCAGACGGATCAATAGAATATAAGATTAGACATTCTGATGAGTTTCAGATCCTTCCCGTTAGATTCAATAGGAAATGCTCAATTGTCCCCATGGAACAACTGCCAAGACTCTACCAAGGTAAATTAAAAATTAAACGGGAAAAGTTTGAACACCTCCAATCCCTAAAAAGTACCATGGAACCAGATTACCATCTTTTCTATGATAGTCTTGAATATGAATAAGCTTTCTTTTTGTACGAAATGTTTTATTTAGTATTATATGTTTATAATGTTTAGTGTTTTGTTCATTTTTATGCATCTAATAAAAAATATCAATAGTAAAATAATAGTTGCATTTTTAAATGAAATTTGCGTAAGTCCAAAAATTTAATGAGTTTTTATGTGATATTTGCCTAAGTCCGTTAAATTATCCAAACTAACAAAAATATATTTCTTTTAACATTCATCAATTTACTTTCCACAAAATAAAACATTATTTAAAAAAAAAACTACTAGTATTATATTACTCTTACATAAAAACCGTTTTTTTCGCCTACTGTAAAATTTACATTTTTGGACTTACGCAATTTTCATATGAGGCCGACGTATAGCTACTTACACTGAACCCTTCTGCAATTAGAACCTCGCTTATTTCTACCCAAAAAGTGTTATTCTTCTTTGGGTGATGTGGAAAAAACTTTAAACACAGACGCGAGAGGAGGGCAAGTGACCGCCGCGAGTGGGGAAATACACGTAACCCTACCCGGGAACCCGGGCTCTTAACCTAAAGTAGTACAGTATCGATCGGGATAGAGTGTAGATCGATATTACCTTATTCCGTAAATGTTTATTGTTTATTTGTGTTCTACAGCTGAGTAAAGAGTGTTAACGAATCAGGTGTTTTATGTAACAACTAACGAACATTATTTTACAGGTGATACATGTTTCCCAATCTCTCCTCGATGGCAGTGATAAGTGCCATTGTGCTGTCATATTCCCATCTGGAAACGTTATTTTCCAAAACATTTGTATCTTCACCGGCTTCCACTGTGCAAGGCTCTGTTTGAGTTTCATCTTCGTTACGAACGTTTATTGTAATTTGACGTTCAGCTTCATTATTCATGTTTATTGCTTCTTCAATTATTGTATCCAATACTATATTCTTATCTCTAGCTACTGATGAATTTATACGGTTAAAGCCGGTTTGGCTTTGCGGAATCCATAAAATGGTATTGCTTTCAAAAAGAAAAAAGTAATAATTATGCTAGTAACATTTATCCTACTAACAAATTATAAGGATATGTTCTCTATATTTAGGTATAATGTATTTTAGTTTCGTATAACAATTAGGGATTTATAGATAATTATTACGTTTCTTGGACCTAGATAATTACGTCTGTTATTCACTTACCTGTGTCCATAATTTTAATATTCCCGAACTCGTCCATAATCCACTCGTTATTTGGTGCTTTCACTATAGTATACATATTAATTTTAACTTTCTTTAAAATAAGTTGGTTTAACAAGAATAACCTCACTTTTAAAAAATCACAGAACATAAACAGAACTTGATAAAAATAACCTATAACCTGTGAATGCGGCATAAGCCAAATTTCTCAACTACAAGCCAAGCTCAAGAGGTTGTGCGGCATAGGAAAGGGGGGAGGTACAAATTCTCAGTTGCATTCACTATTGCAAAACGAACGGCACTCATCTAAGCTGAGGTAAGATTAACTGAGTATTGTGGCAAATGGAAAGCAGCAAACATGATCAAGGTGGTGTGCTGTGTAAATAATGTGTAGCATTTCCAACAGAATTCGTCGGTACGGGTGAAGTTCAAAAATTGTCGTCATTTGTTACGTTTTTTTAATAAATGGAACAAAGCAATCGAAAAATTTCAACAACATTCCGAAACTATCATATTAAACACATGCTAAAAGGCGACAACTTTGTAAAAGTTTATAAAAATGAACTACCTGACATAAGAAACGTACTTGATATTACCAGGCAAAAACAGATATCGGAAAATACAATTCGACTTTCACCTGTAATTGATGTTATCAAACTATGCGGACGCCAAGAATTAGCCTTACGAGGAACAACAGATTATGGTCCCCTAACATTGGATGCACCAGAGCCAACTGAAGATGATGGCAATTTTTGAGCATTACTGAGAATGCTTCTCTCTAATGCAGATGAAGATCTAAAATAGATTTTCAGAAATGTTCCCAAAAATGCTATATACGTCAGTACTGTGGTCAAATAATTTAAAAAGAATCCGGAAAGATAAACCACTAAATGTTTTGCAGTACTTGCAGATGAGACTACCGACATCTTTGGTGTTGAACAAATGTGACTTTGCATGCGTTATACTGAACAAGATTTGTCAGGATTCATATTACGAGATTTTCTTGGTTACGTGCCCTTGGTTGAAACTACTGAACATAAAATCGCACAAAAGATTATAGAGACGCTTGTTGCTTTAAATATCAATTGTGATTATTATTATTATTTTAAACTGTTTTAGACCCATTTCTTATTGCTCTTATAACTATTTACGCGCTTTTTTGAGTTGTTTTAAACATATTTAGAGCTGCTAGCTGTTTTTACTCATTTATAACTGTTTTTTACCTGCTTAGAGCTATTTTTACTCACTGAAAGTTGTTTTAGGCAGCTTTTTTGAGTTGTTTTTAGCTGTTTTTTACTGCTTCTACAGAATGCCTTAGAGCTGAATCTCATAACTTCATAACATCAGCCCTTTGCATTATTATCAAGAATAATAAGATAATAGATGTGGCGATACCTGTCGAAACGAAACAATTATTTTTTGGGAAAAATCCTCGAACAGGTCGATTTTAAATTTAAAAAATATATATTTTAGCGTAAAATGCGATTTTCAAATGTCATTTGTTTTCGAGTAATGACGTCATCGATTTTTTTTTAAATGGTAACACGATATTTTTTTCCTTGATTCTGAAAGATCATTTAATTCTCTATCAGACAGTACTAAAATTTTGCCCTCTTACATAGGAAAGTTTTCGAGTAAATGACGATTGAATGTTAGAAAACGTAAATTTTATCCATAAAAAAGTAACAATTCTGAGGTATATAAAATAAAATACAATTGATTAAATTTTATACTTAAATTAAATGTTCGAATTGCCATCCACCAACTTCTTGACAATGCGCAAGTCTGTGAAGAAATTCTTCTTGCACATTATGAATGATTTCTATGGGTAACTCTGCGTATTCTAGTAAAGATGAAGCAACAAGTGAGTACTTTCTTACTGTTAAGTAAATAATTATTTACTTTTACATTTAAAACATTAAAGTTTGTCCTGTTAATTAGTGTTTAGTAGTTTCTAACAGTTTTTAGAAGTTTAATATAAACTCAGTTTACTCGCTGCTGTGTGCAATTATTAGAAATCTATTTATATTTTAGCAATCCTAGAGTCCCGTAGGGGTATATGGTGCATTAATTTTATCCTTGATATTTTTTTCAAATTTACTAAATAATATTTATTTTTTAGAAACAGTACGTTTCGGGAATTTTATAGACGATATTACAGGGAACTACTTTAATATACTATGTGTAATTTAAATTTATATTTTATTTCTTATACTTTTTTCTTTTTCATTTAGTTCAAATACATTTGCGGGGTGGTTCCCCAGGACTTGGAGGTGATTTGGGAAGAACATATATATGTGAGGTTACTTAAAGTGGTAGCCGACCCATTATTGAAAACAATTTATTTCAAGATCAGGTAATAATTAGTATTTAATATTAAACAGTAATGGTTAACTATATTTATAATTACAAACACACAACAAAAGCTTACGACAGGACATGGCATTGGGCCTCATTCACAAAATTCTTAATCATTGCAAAATTCCTTTACATTTAACTATGTTACTTAAGAGTTATTTAACAGACAAGACCCTTTCCATTCGGATCAATGACACCTACTCGACGTTAAGGACGATGAGCGCGGGATACCGCAGGGAACAGTGCTCTCCGACGCTCTTCAGCCTCTACGAGTCAGACTTACCGACCTGGACGACTACAAAGACGGCTGCTCAAAAGATTAAGTACAATCTTCAAAATTTATTAAATTAGCTGTTCGTAAATGAGAACAAGACTGAACTAATAAACTTTAAGAAAAAATTCAACAATATTAAAATCTGGAACCAAGTAAAAATTAACGGAAAAGAAATTGAAAACAAAGATACTGTAAAATACCTAGGAGTTACTTTAAACAAAATAATTTTCTTTACACTTCATATAATGAACATACTTAACAAGACATACGCGGCGAGAAGTAAGTTATACCCTCTCATCAATAGACGATCAAAATTACCGACTCAAACAAAAGTGACCTTATATAAAACTATAGTCAGACCAATTATGACTTACGCCTGTCCATCCTGGCACAATATATCAAATACACAATACCTGAACTACAAGAAACAGAAAACAAATTACTCCGACTTGTGACAAATTCTAATCGCTACGTCAACCTGGAACAACTTCACCGAGAACATAAAATTAGTAAAGTTAAGAACTATGTAAAGGAAATAGCCCACAAATTTTTTACTAACAGAATACAGATTATATATATATATATATATATATATATATATATATATATATATATATATATATATATATATATATATATATAAATACATACACGAGGAACTGTACTAACCGATATCTACAACTATTACAGACAAAAGTTAGATCTATACTTATTTAGAGTAGCTTTTACATATTTTTTCCTTCATAATACAGACAACCACTGATTCGACACACAGAATAGATATATTATAGTGATTACAGTATTGCTCGATGGTTAATCGAATGTTCTTTTTCCTCCAAACTAATATCTTTCATCTTGCCATTCCATCGGCAAGAAGTGGATAGCACGAGTGAGGCTCTAAAATATAGATGAACCGTTTTAGTGTTGTAGTGATTAAGTACATTTTGTTAATAGCTCTTGCATAGTGAACAGTCCTTACATAAATAAAAGGTGCAAGTATAATTAATGGTTTCAGTGTTTTAGTGCCCTAGAAGTAACCTATAACATCAGAAGTGGTTTTAACTGACACTAAAATAGGAAAGCTGAAGAACTGTACACGGTCAAGCAGTAGTTCTTCGAACTCATCGGGTTTTTCGAGTTCTGGCAATAGAAGTAAGAAGCATTATGTCAAAACTCATAAACAAAGTTACCAAGGCAGGGGTAAGTGGAACTCCAAGTAGTCTAGTTGCTGAACAGTTTAATTACACATCTAAAGTCAGAACCACTTTTAACCCGCAAGTCGACAACGTTAATTGTTGGATAGATGTAATCGCCCATCACGCAAAAGTATTTAAATGACCAGAATATACGAGCCCCTTCCCATTTCAGTTGGCCCACCTACTGGAATATTAGTTTTTTGGCCAGCACCAAAACATAACAAATACTACAGGTTGTTTTCAGGCCCCAAAGTAATTAGCAGAGTATATTAAATAATGTCCAGTAAAAAATACCAAAGTCCTTGCTCTCTATTTAAATTTGCAAGGAAAAGCAAAAATTTTGTAAATACAGCAAATCAACCTATGTTTGTTCTGGTACAAAGGATGCCTATAATTCAAAGATTGCTGTGGCAAACTGACACCGTGACAGTTGCTAATATTCATATAGCTGTCAGTACGCATTTAGTATAGCTTCAAGTACTTAAGTAGTTGTGTTTTTTTTAAATGGGTAGAGGAAAGGTTATTGATGAGAAAATTCGTTCACTTATTATTAAATTTTTCAATTCCGGCAAATCAAATTCGGAAATTGCAAATTTATTAGAGTTATCGCGGTATAGTGTAAGAAACATAGTTAGACTGTATAAAAATACCGGCTCAGTTGCTGCAAGGCCCCAATATATTAAAAAAAGCAAAATTACAAATGTGGATAGACGTTCGTTGAAGAGGATTATCCAGAAAAAGAGGCGAGCTAATTACTTAGAGCTAAGTGCTCTATGGAGTGACGCTGTTGGGAGACGAATTTCGAGATCCACAACGCACAGGGAGGCTCATAAAATGGGTTTTGGCACTTATAAGGTAAATTTTTTAATAAGCAAAATTGCGGTAGGAAAATAAGAAATGACAATATTTTGCTTTAGGCCAAAGAAAAGCCGCTTTTAACACTGCAGCAGAAGAAAAATAGTGTAAGGTGGGCAAGACAACATAAGGATTGGACAACTCAGCAATGGCGTGCAATACAATGGAGTGATGAGGCCAGATTTGAAGTGTGTGTTGGAGACAGTCGCAGTCGAGTTATTCGAAAAAAAAAATGAGGCGTTTCATCCGGACTGTCTCAAACGAAAGGTGAAATTTCCTGCATCAGTCATGATCTGGGGTAGCATGTCAGCTAAAGGAGTGGGAAAACTTCATTTTATTGACGGCATTGTGAATACGGACAAATATTTAGCCATTTTGGAAGAATCGCTCTTACCGATCATGGAAGAATGCTTGACATCCCGCCAAGAATTTGTGTTTCAGCAAGATGGTGCAGCATGTCACACCTCAAAGAAAGCATTAAAGTGGATAAAGGATAATGGTATTGCACTTTTAGAATGGGTTTCTAGCAGTCCGGATCTATCACCAATAGAAACTTTGTGGCATGAGATGAAAAAGGTGCTACGAAAACATCCTGCTAGAAATATCCCTGAGCTGAAGCAAAGACTTCAGGAAATATGGGATTCTTTTACACCGGAATTATGTCAAGGCTTGGTTAATACTATGCCCCAACGAATTGCGGCTGTAATAAAAAATAAAGGCGATGTTACCCAGTGGTGAATTTTAAAATTGTTTTGTTAGTTTTACGCTACTTGTTCTTATTTTCTCTATTTGTCTTTATTTTCTGTTAGATATTGGTTTTCGTTGCTTCATATTTATTTATTATGTTTAAAATACTGTTTAAGAGATAAATAAATTTACAGGTTAATGTTGTACTTTTATTTTTGCTTCATAAAAACAAAATTTCTGCCAAATCCTATGGTGGGCCAACTGAAATGGGAAGGGGCTCGTACCTATACCATCCATCAAACGAATGGTAAAGAATAACCAAAATAATACTTGGCAAGATTGGAAAGTAAAATTACTAGAAACGTTTTATGCAAGTAGCTAATCATAAACCCATAGATAATTGTCCCCTGTATGAGTTAATTTTTCAGCATTTAGCAAAAATTGATAATAGTCCATTCCATTCACTGTTTATTTGAATCGACGCTCTGCAAAACTCTGCAACAGGTTATGGGCTCAGCCATACGCACTACGCAGACATATGCAAGCATATTGAATATTAAATCAATTTCCTTGAAGTACAAATTTACTGACAGTCAAGTACAAGTCCAGACTGATCAAATTAATTTAAATTGTAACCAGAGGGTATTAATAGTTATAGCCGATAAAAAGTAAGCATTTTTGTATATCTACTGTTAAAATTATGGCAGAGTAGGGATCATATGCTCAGTTTTGAGAAGTTAAAAGGTCGAATGAACTATGAGAATTGGAAATTTCAAAAGCAGAACTATTTACGTCAAACAGAAGATTAAAGTTGCAAAGTGCAAAATGACACATAATGATACAATACAGGGGGCGCCCAAAAAGTATCGGAATAATAATGGTCGGAGGAATAAAGGAGCAAGTATTAGCAAAGAAAAGGAAGCAATTGTGACTGAAATAGAAAACATTTTTTGGCAAATAAAAATTAAGATACTTGTAAGAAAAATTTTAATAATCAAAATATACAGGGGGGACCTCAAAAATTATAACGACTGTTTGAAGAATAACAGTGGTAATAATAAAAAGATAGAGGAGAATTTTAAAGAAACATTTAGAAATTGTATACAAGATGGCGGTAATAAAGCAACTGTACGCGGTGAAATAATACAAAGTGTATAAAAAGTTTCAAAATAAAAAATTTCGAGAAAACCAAGCCATTGATAATATGAAACAAAAACCAAATGGAAATGAAAATATTACGGGCTATTCAAGAAACAACAACAACAAAATTAGGAGAAATATTGAGAATTACGAAATAATACATGGAAAGGATAAAATGACTCAAAGTAAATATTGTTCAAAGAGGAATAACAGTAATAATGAAGAAAAACCAATTAGAAAATCAATTCAAGGAAGAAACTTAGCAAAAAGTACAGATTTTAAAGAAAAAATAGATAGGGGAAGGTGGTGACCATGTGGACACGGGGTACATGTGGACAGTGAAGTTTTCTTTTAAACCACATAAGTTGTTGGGTTCAGCTCTTGGGCAAGAGATGGTGCATACGTAAGTGTATAGTATTTCTAATTTCATTAGTGAGTGTAGATCTGTTAAGGAGCTGAAGATTATTTTGTGTTTTGTTGCCCAAAAAGTAAGTTTTTATAATAATATTTGTAAAGGCATTCCATTGCGTTCTATAATTTGAGCTGACATACTTTACCCGAATATTGTTATATTATTTACCTATACTTCTGTAACATTTTAAAATCCCAACTATGCTAACCTAAAATTTTATAGTCTCATTCAGACAAAATTGACGAGTGAGGAGGGTGTGGACACGCCTACGTTTCCCACAGAATTATTTAGTTTTTATATTCTACTAAAAATAAGGAACCTATTTTTTTCTCATGAATTTATCTAAGTAACTTTTTCTTTAGGAGTAAATACCTACCTACTTAGAGATAATGCCCCGGAATCATCCTAGGAAAAACAGAACGTCATTTGATACCAGAGGAGGCAATTGCAGCAGCCATGAATGACGTTCTATACACGAACTTTAAAATTAGGGAAGCTGCGCGAGTGCATAATCTGACTAAGTATTTATTGCATAAAAGATTCTAAATAATTGCCACATTATCTACTAATTTCATTAAATTTTAGGCTAAAAAAATTTCGCGAGGAAACGCAAATAAATAATACAAACCTAGCAGTTGACAAAGAAACAGGTGAAGTTACTGGGTCAGCCGTAATTGAAGAACCTATACATGAAGCTTCATCAGAAGCAGGGACTTCTAAACAGGATGCCGAATCATTTGTGGAACAATCTTATGATATTAAAACTAGAATCTATGATTACGATTCAAAATATACAACTACACAGATATTCTCTAAAGCCGACGAAAACATGTTGTGCGAATATATAAACAGTGTTCCAAGCTGCAATATGGTTTAACAAGGTATCAGAATTGGCTTATTTGTATGCAAAAAGGCTTAACAAAAAGTATCATTCTTCATGGGACACCCAAGAGCTAGCAGGAATAGAATGGTTGCGCGGATTTGTGCCTCGTCATCAAACTTTGTCACTCAGAAAGCCCGAAAACACTAGCATGGCTAGGTTATCAAATTTCAATAAGAAAAATGTTGAAGTTTTTCGATAATTTGGAAAAACTGTTGGACAAATATAAGTTCAAAGCCTCGAACATACTTAATCTTGACTAATGTGAGATGAATACTGTTCTACAGGCTCCAAAAATCGTCGCAGAAAAAGGAACTAAACAGGTTGGGCAAGCTGTCTCCGCTGAAAGGGGAGAATTAGTAACATTTTGCGGAATAATTGCTGCAGATGGTAATGCATTACCCCCTGTTTGTATATTTCCAAGGCAGAGGTACAAAGACTGTTTTCTAAATGGTGCACCACCTGGTAGTTTAGGTTTAGCTCAACAGACGGGTTGGATGATCTCAACTCTTTTTATGGATGTTATTAAACATGTCAAGAATCATACACATTGCAATAAAGAAAACTATGTATTACTAATACTAGACAACCATGTCAGTCATGTGTCTCTTGATGTGGTATTATACTGCCGTGAAAATGGTATCGTATTACTCACGTTCCCTCCTCATACCACTCATAGGCTGCAGCCTCTCGATGTTGCAATCTATGGACCATTTAAATCACAGTTGCGTGAAACATTCAACAGTTGGCTTCTTTCTAACCCAGGTAGACGAATATCAATTTATGAAATAGCTAGTCTAACTGCCAAAGCATTTGATGTGGCTTTTTCAAGAAAAAATATTTTAGGATTTAAAAAGGCTGGCATATTGCCATTTGATAGGGACTGTTTTGATGAGAGCGATTTTACTTCCTCATATTCTTTGTCATCTATAAACGAAACCCTTGAAGTGCAGTCATCTGCCCCTTCCTTACAGAGAACTGTGTTAGCAGAAACGGAGACCGCTGTCGATAATAAAAATCTGCAATCTGTTGAGAGTGACAAACAAAACTGTTCAGCTACAGTTTTAACCCCTGAACAGATACAACCACTTCCTAGACGCTTAAACATTGTTAAGAAGAAAAGATCATACAAAAATAGAGGATCAACAAAAATATTAACAGAAACTCCGGAAAAAGACAGACTAGAACAATTAGAAGAAGAAAAACGACGAAAGCAAGAATGGAAACGTAGAAGAGTTGATCAAAATACTAAAACAAAAATTCAAGTTTTGAATGATGAGTCAAGTTCAGACGTGTCTAAATTTAATTACCGCAGATATATCAAGTGACGAAGAATCTGTGAAAGAGAATATCCTTGATTTAATTAACGTAGATGAAGGTAACATTAAGGAAAACGATTATGTTCTAGTCAGATTTGCAACCAAAAAAATCCTTAAGTATTATGTAGGCCATGTAGAAACAAAAGAAAATGATATGGAATACAGAATCAAATTTTTGAGGAGGACGGGCAACAAATTTCATTATCCAAATGTGGATGACATATCTTTGGTTCATCTAAATGCTATTGAATATAAATTACCTCCTCCTTCTGAGATAGGCGGTATTCCAGAACAAAATCATTATTTTCTTTTTCTGTTGATTTCGAAACACTTTGTGTAAACTAACTTTGTTATTAGTTCAAATTTGTGTTATGTAGCCTAAATTGTTTTATGTTTGTACGAGTACCTACTTTAATGTAAAAATTAGTATTTATTTTCTGACAATCAAATGATTTTACGTGAAGTAATGGTATGTAAGTTTTGTAGATAATGAAATGCATTTATTAAAACTATTGTTTGCCATATTTTTCATACTTGTCCACATGCGGACCATGTTTGTCCACATGTACCCCTGCATGGGGTACCTGTGGACAAAATTCATCGAAAACTAAATTAATTTTTTCAATAAAAAAACAATTACTAATTATACTACAATCATGCAAACTTTGAGACAGGAAGGCCACTAATAATTATGCAGTCATTATTTTAAATTGAAATTGATAATCACCGTAATACAACCGGCAAAATGAAAAATGTCCACATGGTCAACACCTTCCCCTACACAGATTTTTTCTAGAACTGGTAGGATAGCAGAGTTGATCAGGCGAGAGGATGCTACTCAATGGATCAATGTAACACTGCAGAATACATTGTGGTAAGCATTGTACAATGATAACATTGTCTTCACAGAGAACTATGAGGATAGTCAACTCGCTCAACTATTCTCGAGTGCAACCTGTGCACAGATCGCTGAATGCTTGGGGATAGTTAAACTGGCTGGTCATCCTAGTATCAATGTGCAAGTCGGGGTATAGAAGTTATTTAACCGAACACATGAGAACCTAGTGGTAAACCCTGAGGCTGTGCAGCGAAGCAAAGCATGCTTAATCCGAAACCTGATAATTAATTTTTATAGACTCCACAAACGTTACCCGGGGATTAAGTTGGAGGATAACAACATCGCAGACGATGTGAGAGACAGTTCCTACTTGCAGCCCCGGATCAGCGATCCAGCTAAGTTATCTCAACTTATGCAGATTCCTCTTAGTGTCATGGGCAACAGTTAAATTGGGTAAAAATGCAAAGTTTGACACTGTGGAATGCCAGATTACTTTGTTGAAAGACAAATCTCTCGGGTTGTCCAGGTCAAAGATTCTCCCAAAGTTATTAGCGAATGCTGTAGATTTCACACATAGTTCTCTAGGACCTCCTGAGGAGAGACGTGCTTTATTACAGTAGGTACCTGCTGAGCCCAGACTTTGGGGTTGAGTTTGAAAGATACTTAGATGCATATCAGCATGATGACCCCTGGGGGCTGGCAGTCTTAGAATATCTAGTTGTAAAATTAACCCCCAATCAATTGGAAGAAAAGCCGGAAGGGAGGATGTTCGGTGCGAGTCCAGCAGTAGAGAGACTCCGACGTATTGTTCAGGAGTACAATGTAATGAAATACATCAGTCACTATGTCCCAGAACAGTTGTTGACCCCAGATGACTTAACAATGATCAAGAAACTATATTCGTTCAGGAAATTGAGGGACTTATACTCCGATCATGTAGTGTACCAAGTCAGTTTTGATTTCTCAAAATGAAATAACAGTATGAGGGCTGCTTCTGTCGATGTCCCGGCGGGTCATATATTAGATAACTGGTTTCATACAAACTTGTACGGGAAGACGATGGCAGCTTACGGTGATATGCTTGTGTATTATCTTGACAATCGCTACTGTGATTACTGGGAAGGACCACCAGGTGGAATAGAAGGACTCAATCAAGCAACTTGGACCTACACATTCACTGGTGGTATCAAACAAGCACTGGACCAGTTCGGTGTGATTTTTCAAGTCACTGTGAAAGGAGATGATGTACGTACAATGTCGGCTGTACCTAGGGATACAGTGAGAGTTAGAGGCCTGGATGGGATCAGAAACAATATTTTACAGCAGTTACAGCAACTATGCCAAGATATGGGGTGGACATTGAATCCTCAAGAGTCGTTTGTATCATTATCACTTATCTGTACCAGCAAACAATATCAGCTTGCAGATACTTGGCTACCTGCATCAGCAAAGAAGATGATGAGAGCTGAATCACTCTCAAACTTGGTATTTCCCACTACAGAGGACATCATATCTAGTGTATACTCTACAGCCCACTCTGCATGTGCCCAAACAACAGCAGTACTCCCATGCTTTGCCACGGCTATCTTACTTGGTTCCCGCATCCTTTCGAGAGACCTGCACACTTATAAATTGACATAACATGAGATAGCCATGTTGTTCAGCTGGCCACAGATATTAGGACACGGAGCATTATCATTGCAGACGTTCATAGTTAGAGGTGAGAATGACATGTTGAGTGCGAGTGTGTCATTACTAAGGCATATACTAATCTTTAATGACCCGTATCTGAGTCCAATTTGCACATAGGATTCTGTCATAATCTACAGAAGAAAATCCAAATTATAAACAGTTTCTTGGGGATCCATACTCGTTGCCACTCATGCAACCCCCGAGACCAGCATCCGTGTTAAAAACGTTAATCCGACAAAATATGAAATATTGGATCAAAAATCGTGATCTTGTGATGCTGTTGAATACTCAGACTGACGCAGATGAGAAGATTTTTATTGATACTCTGATGAGTATGCGCCCAATTTGCCCAAAATTGATGACTGTCTTAATAGAAATTGGACACTAGATATTCCCCATTTTAATTTCACTTCAGTAAAAGATAATATGCAATATGGATATCAGATAACGTTGAAGCTAATTTAGGAGTTTCATATTCAGATGTTTATGGACAATATAGTACTTATAATACTTTATTTTTTATTTGGAACATTACTTTATCAATTGCAACTGGTTATATAATTTCTGGCCAGAAATAATTTAGGGGTAATTCCGGCCGTGGTGAGTCCAGCGCGTAGTGAAGGGAGCTACCATTATTATCAAAATTTTATAGTTAATTTACGAAACTAAAGGGAAATCAAAGAGTCCACGAAAGGAAAGTAAAAGAGGAAACCCCTCTAGTACAAATTATTTTCCGCAAGGGAAACAACTTATTTTGCATATGGGAAGTAATGTGGACCTCACTTCCTTGAAACCAGGACATAGTGTACAATGTGTCCTGCAAGAAACTGAGGGTCCAGTTGTTGAATCAAGTGCCTAAGTTTTTACTGTAGATATGCATACTTTTATTGTCTTTTATTAGTATTTTTTTTCTTAACTCTAAAACTGCTAGATAAATATCAAAGTGAGAGGTGAAATATTGAAGACTGCCCCAATTTTTGAAAATAGATACACATGCATATATTTACTAAGACACTTGAGAACATATTTAGTTATAATTTTTTTTATTACAAAACAATTTTTCTAAAGTAAAGTTAGTACACTTTTTTATTTATTTTTTTTTTGTATCTTATCTTATATAATAATCCAATAAAATAAATAAGTTGTTTCCTCAGGTTTAATATGGGAATGATGAAAGTGAGAGTAAAGTAAATCTACGTTGAAATGTTTACTAAAAGTATACAGGGGGATTTAAGTAAAATAAGGTAATAGGTTAAAATGGCAAATAAAATTAACATATAACGCAGGTACCGAAAATAATATAACAATGAGCGAATAAATACATGGTAATCGAGAAAAAATATTGAAGCATGTAAATAATAATAAATAAATATATTGAATGCGCATTGATTGAGATAAAATAATATCTAATTAATAGAAAAACTTCTTCAGTTTATAATAAGAATTTTTAATAATAGTTATAATTAAGGGGAATTATCTATATATTATATAGGGGAAGAGAAGTCTTAAAATAGAACTTTATTTATATTCAGTTTATGCTTTTTTTTGCGTATATGTTAAATATTTAAACTTGTTTAAAATATACTTATATGTGAATTCTTGTTACATGTACATGGAATACCTGGAGCACTGTGGGCTAGCACTACATTTCTACAAGGACTCACAACTTAGCTGTTACACCCCGGACACCTACTCCTTGGCAGGACGATGGCAGTAAGACAGTGGCGAACCTAAATCCTCACGATCCTGGAAGGATCATATCATTTTCCAATTATATATATGCAATAGTAAGGTCAACATCAAACCAATTGGCACAGAAAAGGAAGACGCAACATCTCCTTTACCAACCTTCTCCAACCATACAATTTTCTATGTGAGGGAATGAAGGAGAGTAGCTACACCTAGCTACAGGCTAACATACATCCACTGAAAATAGACTATACAATGGTTGACCAGTTCCAAAACTTCCAAAACAGATGATGTTATGTACCCGTAGGGTAAAGGAAGCCCAGCTGTTGACATCTGCCACGTCCCAACCTTGCAGTACGGTTCTACAGTATGCAGATCTATACTACAACTGTGACAAACTACGAGGTGCATCGTCTTGTGAGTAACGAACGAACAATTTTTTCCAATAGGCATGAACAGTTACGTCAGCCCATAAAAACTGAATGTGATGTGTTTCTGTGTGTGTGCTCCATAGATATTACAACATGACAAACTTATTTTGTTTCAAATTTAGATAATAAAATAGAAAATTTTTTAACTTTTACCTTAACATTGGAGTGATCAATGATGATCAATAATTTTTAACTATACTATAGAAATTTCTTTATTTATTTCGTTAGTTTTTTTTTTATTTTTAATCCCCTTAGGAGGGGATTATATTCTCCTCTCTTCACCCTTAGAATCCCATTATTTAAAAAGGAATTTATTAAAATGGGATTGACATGTTTTTTTTTCTATTTTTATTATTTTCATTACTTTTTTATACAGCTGACAAGCTTAAAGCTGGAGGCCAGCTTTCATGGGGTAGGGGAGATATGTCAAGAATGGAAATTTAATAGAAAATTAGTCATTGGAAAATAAGTCTAATTAGTAAATATATTTTAAAAATAAAATCATTTCAAAACTCTAAAGCAATCCAGTTCCAACCTAGTTTAAAGTCATTGCATAAACCATATTTTATTTTAATTTCGTAACTATATTCTATACTGTGTATAAAAATGTAAAGTCGGCAGGTTACGACATTCCCAGGTGCGTTGACCATGATGACGTTTTTACTGCAAAGCGCGGATTGGCGGTGGCCCCTCAGGCCACTACTGATATGACAAAAATCATGAACCAAGGGTTGGAACCTGAATATCTTTTTTTGGAATAGCGGTATCTCCCCTGCAAACCATGGAACTGATATTTGTACAACCTCCAGCTGGTGACAATTTTTTCTCGCCCTTATATTTCTTGCTACTGAATAAATTATTTTGTTACTGTTTTTTTTTGGTGTGATTAATCTATAATCTGTTACCCCCATGCGTGTAGAGTTGCTATGTAACAATACAGTAAATATGGCATTTATTTTAGAGCGTATTTACACAGAAAATTAATTACAAAAGTTATAGGGGAGACTAGGGAGAGGTGATACACTGGGAGACTTGATACATACTTGAATTTCCCGCTAATCTTTTTCGATATATTTCTGTATTATCAACACTGGTTGACTGACTGCCACTGAAACATCTGATGTTGTTTATTAGTCATTCGTAGTTGATCTGTGGGACGAATATCGTAAATTTTGTTTTTCGCAACATAATTACTCATTTTAAAAAGGTAAGTGGAAGCATTTTACCGAAAATTCTTTAATCTCATTACAATTGCTTCAGTATCATTAAAAGTCATATAGTTTTACCTATATTTTTGTGTGTATGTTAAAGTAGTACGTTAGGTTATGTATTTTGTATTTAAGTTTTTTTTAAATAATGCTCATAGGGGAGAGCTGATACAATTTATGAAGGAGACTTGATACATTGTATCAAGTCTCCCAGTTTGTTCATATTTTTAGAGTAGTTAATCTTCAAATGTTTCAGGATGCCTTTCCAATGGAAAAAGAAATCCAATCGGGTGCCAGCTTCTCCCGAACGGATGGAGCAAGCTGTAAAAGAGGTTGTGCAAGGATGTAAACTCAGAACTACTGCTACCAAATATAATATAGATAAGATGACACTCCGAAGGTATGTAATCAAATTCAAAGAAGAAGGAAATACAAAATTTTCACCAAACTTTAAACATTCTCAAATATTCAATACTTTAGAAGAGAAATGCTTGTCAAATTATTTGTTACAAGCTGCTAGGATGAATTATGGCTTAACATCGAGAGAAACACGTAAACTGGCATATATGTATGCAGTTGAAAATAAAAAAGAAAACATCCCTAATAATTGGAATATAAAAAAACGGCTTCATATGAGTGGTTACGACAGCTTTCAACAAGCATACTGTAGGGGAGTTTTATGACCTACTTCGTGAAATATTTACTAAATACGAATTTGGTCCAGATGCAATTTATAACTGCGATGAAACAGGGGTGCAGACTGTTCATCAACCTAGCAAAATAATATCTCAAAAAGGACAGAAACAAGTCTCTCTAAGGCTACCTCAGGAGAGCGTGGGCAAACCGTCACAATATGCTGCGCGATAAACGCAGCAGGAAATTCAGTACCTCCCTTTTTCATTTTCCTCCGAGTACGCATACAAGACTACATGACTAACGCAGCTCCACCTGGGTCTAAAGCTGTGACTCATCCCAGTGGCTGGATGACGTCGGAAAACTTTGAAATATATTTATTTCATTTGATTAAGTTTGTTAAATGCAGCAAGGACAATAAAATCCTCCTGATATTGGACAATCATTGCAGTCATATTTCGCCTAAAGGTCTTAGTCTCTGCAAAGATAACGGAATTGTTCTGCTGACAATACCCCCACACACTAGTCACCGTCTACAGCCTCTAGATGTTTCCGTATATGGACCATTCAAGTCCTATTTCAATCAGGCTTGTGACGATTTCATGGTCAATCATCCGGGTCAGATTATTACATTAAAAGATATGGCTGGTCTAGTCGGGAAGGCTCATCCAAGAGCTTTTACGCCAATAAATATAACAAAGGGTTTTTCTAAAACAGGTATATACTTTGCCCATATGCCCATATTTTTTCGAATCAGGAGTTTCTTAGTTCAAGCGTCACAGATAGACCTGAACCTTTAATAAAAGAACGTACACCAGAGCTAGCTACTAATGAGCCACAACCAGGACCATCTCGAGAATGTTCAATAATTAGAGAAGCGACACCAGAACCTTTACCAGATCATTCAGGTTTTCATAAGACTCCCGAAGATATTAGGCCTTTACCTAAAGCCCCACCTCGGAAAAAGCAGACTTGTGGAAGAAAAGCTGTCAAAACAAAAATACTTACAGACACACCTAATATAAAAGAAATTAATGATGACTATATAAAGAGGCTACTGAAAAATAAGAAGAAAATTAATAAAGTAAAGAGAAATATATCAAATGATAACGATACCGATGTATGTAAAAAACAAAAACAAGTAGAAAAAAAGAAACCAGAAATAATTTCTGACGATGAATCTGAATCTGCTTCGGACAAAATTTCAATCCCTACGTCTGATGAAGTCACCGATATTGAAGATCAGATAGAACATGAAATAGAGGAAGAAAACTTCTCTCAGGGGATCATTAATGTGGATGATTACGTATTGGTTCAATTTAGGAGCAAAAAAACAGTTAAACACTATGTGGGAAAGGTACTTGAAATATTAGAGGGAGGCGAATGTCGGATAAATTTTATGAGACGAAAAGTACCAGCCTACCATTTCGTTTATCCTGATGTACCTGATGAATCATGTGTTCCATTGGAGAATGTGATCAAGTTACCACCGCCGTGTTTTGTTGGTGGGACTGCAAGGGCAGAGCGAAAAATAACGTTTTCCGTAAAATTTAATAAATATGACAATGTAAATTAATGGATATATGAAGAAATAAACAACACATTATTAATATTTTGTTTTAATGTTGTTGAATTATTTAAATTCAGAATTAATGAATATTCTTATACAATGTATCAATCAAGTCTACCACGCAGTGTATCAAACCTCCTCCTATTAAGGAAGACTTAATACATTTTCCATATTTTTAAAAATTTAATATTTTTTTTTATTTAAAATCGATATTTATAGACTTTGAACTCGTTGATGCAACCACAATATAGTAGACTATCAGTGTGCTTAGTTTCATATTTTTCAGAAGAACATGCACAATTTTTATACTGCTCCGAGTACTAAGTGTATCAAACCTCCCTAGTCTCCCCTACTGTGAATAATTGCTCAAGACGTGGTTTTTCCTTTTTCCATTGTTCAAGGTATGCATTTTATATTTCATCAACTAATATAAAGAAATAGGTCACGATATAAAATTTTACGCGGTACGCCGATAAAAATTAAAATCTTTATTTGAAAAATTGTTCTGATCAATGCTATAAAAAAATTAGAATTTGAAGAAAACATTTTTCAAATGAAACGTCAAACATTGTTTTTATATGAACCAACAAGTAAGTTATTTTTACTGCTATTTATTTAAAAAAAGTGTAATATGTAATAATTATGTAAGTAGGTACTTAATTGTGTCATGTAAATTTTACACTCAAGCATTTTTGGTTCAAGCAGAGTTTCTAATAATACCAAAACTATTTTGGCGCCAAAATTTCAAAATTCTGAAGTTCAAACTGGTACACCGATTCTAAGTGAGGCTTGTGCACAAACAGTATATAATAAAAATGGTTTTTACTGCAACAACTTCAAATAAATCAAAATAATTTGTCTCACATTAATTAATACGAGTATACGTATAGAAATACCCAAATCACTAAAATAATATTAAGTACTAAAAAATGACCTGGACATACTTATACATTGGGTTTTCATTTGAGTATTTCTCGAATTATTTGCTTGGGGCATGCACACAATTGTTTGAAATCTGATGTCCAATACATTGGACAAATTGTTTTCCTGTCATAAAAATTTCATACAGATATTTTTTGTTCTAGATTTTGAAAGATGGAAAATTCTTCTTGTAGTAGTGGAAAAAGAAAATATCAACGGCCTCTTACTGACGAAGAGCTCCTAGAATATCTCCTGAAAGATGACGATTCAATAATTTTGGGTTTGTCAGACGACGAGGAGAAAATTGAGAATCTTCCTGAATTTTTAGATGAAACAGAACAAAACGATTTAGACAACATTATCGACTCAGTGACATCAGATAACTTGGATATAGAAAATCAGGACCTAAATAATGAAGAAATAGAAGTTATAAATAATGAAGAAAGAGAAGAGGAAAGAACTGTGAAGGACAGGTTGAAGGATTTTTTTACTCACTTTGGCATCACGGAAAAAAATAATGTTTCATGGAAAGATGGTGCTAGTTATGAAACTCGGCCAATAAATTGGTTTATTCCTCAGGATACCCATGTGGAGGAACTTCGCCTCCGCCTATACAATACTTCATAAAGTACATTCCTGATTATTTAGTTGAACAAATGGCAACCATGACTAATTTGTATGCAACACAAAGTAACATAGCACGATTTCCCCCCACAAATAAGGAAGAAATGAAGAAGTTCCTCGGAATTCATTTGGTCATGGGAAACCTAAAATTTCCGCGAGCGAGGATGTACTGGAGTTCAAATACAGGTATTCCTATGATAAAAGAAACTATGACATTTAATCGATTTTCAAAATTGAGAAACTGCATTCATTTAGTTGACATAACATCTAGACCAGAGGACAACAAGGATCGCCTTTGGAAAGTTAGAGATATCTATGATTCAATTCGAAATCGTTGCAGAGAACTTCAGACTGAAACACATCTATGTGTAGATGAGCAGATCGTTCCCTTCAAGGGGCAAATAAATATAAAACAATATCTTCCTAACAAGCCTAACAAATGGGGTATCAAAATTTGGATTTTGGCGGGTCAAAGTGGTACCATATTTGACTTCATCATTTATCAAGGTGCACAAACTGAAATAAACGAAATGTACGCTCAATTTGGGCAAGGTGCTGGAACCGTAATGCAGTTAGCGGAAAGAATAACAGAAAAAAACCATGGCCTTTATTTTGATAACTTTTTTAGTACGTATCATCTGTTCCAATATTTGAGTTCGAAGTCAATTATGGCCGTTGGAACAATACGAGTCAATAGATTTTTTGGACCAAAACTTTATTCTGATAAAGAACTAAAACAGAAAGGGAGAGGGAGTTTTGATGTAGCAGTTAGCGACGACGGCATAGTGATAACAAAATGGTATGACAATAAACCAGTTTTAGTGGCTTCCAATTTTGTTGCTGCGGGTACACTCGATAAATGCCAAAGATGGGACAAGAAAAACAAAAATTATGTCAACGTTCAGAGACCTGAAGCCATTACTAGATATAATGCAAATATGGGAGGCGTTGATAAATTAGATTTTCTCTTGAGTATCTATAGATCAGCTAGACGATCCCGAAAATGGACTGTCCGGATGATGTCACACGCTCTAGACATGGCAGTGGTAAACTCCTGGCTGGAATACAGGAAAGATGCTAACTGCTTAGGGCTCCAGTCCAATAAAATCATGGACTTATGGGATTTCCGAATGAACATTGCTCAACAATTGGTATACTTCAAGGATCCTCCAAAACGAGGAAGACAGTCAAATGAAGATAGGGACATGGAAAAGAAACGAGTGAGAGTTGAGTCTAGGCCAGTTGACGAGGCTAGATATGATCAGAACGGCCATTTTCCTGAACTTGATGATAAAAAGGATGGTACTAGATGCAAAATGGAAAAATGCAAGGGAAAAACCAAAATTTTTTGTGTCAAATGCAAAGTCCACTTATGTGTTGTTGCTGACAGGAACTGTTTCCTAAAATTTCATAGCAAATAATTTACTTTTTGTCACAAATATTCAGTATTTACTAAATATATTTTTTTGAATAAAATTTCTTTGTTAATGTCTCAAAGTCGTAGTGTCCATCAAAATGGACATGTCATAACTCATGTGCTAATTAAAATATGTCAAAAATTTTTTTACTAAAAAATGTAAAAAAATTATATTAGTGTGGACACAAAAACTCAGAATTTTCTGTTGACTGGTTCAAGTTGGTGACTGAAAGGGTTAAAAGAGCAATTAAAAAAAGACCTATACCGCAGCATTTTTAACTTGTAAACAATACAGATTATATTATTTCCTATTTTAGTTTTATGTATATTGTCTTTTTTAATATTTAAATAAACATTTTATGGCAAATTTTCCTCATGGCTACATTATTTTTTATATAGTAGAGTACATATATATATTTTTTAAAATTTACAAGTAAATATATACAATTTTTATATATATTTAGGTATTAATAATATTGTCTGTGGTATAACTTCATTGATAGGAATTGTAGGAGATTTGATTTATATTAGCTTAAAATACCTTTCTAATACAGTAATAAATATATACGACTTCCAAGATTAACTAACAAAACTGTATACATTTACCTATAATCGTTTTATAATATTGTCACGGAATTTGCCCCACTCACACCCAAACCGACGACTGTGGTATCGCGAAATGCTAAGATTGCCCCGATCGCCCCTACACGATTCTGTTAAACAAACAATAAGCCGAGGATCGAGACGGGACTGGAGCAATGGGGAATCGACGAGAAGCATTCGAGCAATCAAAGTGATTTAGATAGCGATTAATTAAATAAGTGTTCAGTTGAGTTCTAATTAGTGTTCAGTAGTGTACTGAGTATAGTTAATAAAGAAGTAATTAATTAACGGATTGTTTTTCTGGCAGTAGTAGAAAAATTCGGATTGGGAAATCCGTGACAATATTTATATTTATTATATTACAAATATTTTATTTATACAATAAGCAGCCTTATATCCCTCGTATATAAAAATTTCCCAATTGGAAAGGAACTACTTTTTTAAGTCTCTGGCACTTGGCCATTTTTTGCGACAGTATTTACGTGCAGCGGTACGGCTTAGATCTCAAAACATCAAAGTGTCGACTGAGAGTGGTATAACTTATATTTATTCAGTAAACTTTGATATCATACAGGTGAGATGTAGAGAAATATATAAGTATATTTATTTATATCTAATTTTTCTTCCCAGAATTTAAAATTTTAACTCATTATTAAGTATTTTACATACAAAAAGATATTTTAAAAATCTTAAAATTGTTTGCTATAATTGGGAAATCGATAAAAAAAGTGGTAGCCAACATGAAATATGTTGTTCTTTACCAACACAAACAACTGAGTTTCTTTCTTCATAGGAAGATAAAATGAAAAGTGGAAACCTTACACATTTGTCAATTGATCTTAATTTTCATCAAGTACCGTAGAATGGGGTGACTTTCTACTCGTGAGGTGACTTTGATCGTCGCGTAGTCTTAATCTATAGTGCCATCTGTCGTCAAGAAGAAGTTATATGAAAGCGGCGTGAATACAGGAGATGTTTCTGAAGGCAGTAACCTACAATCACAGACGCTCTTCATAACCTTAAAATTTATGTTAAAAGCGTGGTTGGGTTAAGTTTGGGAGGCAATATTTTGGTGTTTTTTTTGAGAGTGAAATAAATGTAAGTATTTCTCCGAAACGATTTCTTTTGAAGGTCAACAACTATTATAGGCAGTTGTAGTTATTAGTCACACAAACAGTATCCCACAAACCAGACAAAATTTTACAATATATCAGCTGTTAACAGGTGTTTTCTGTGAAGGGGTCACATTGATCACCTGAACTGTTTTGAGTGGTAACAGTTTAAAATGTAGGCACAGTGAGACTACATTATTTATATATTATATAACAAATTTAATGGTATATTTACTGTATTAGGTTAAAATTTGTTTTCAAATTATATTTTAATTTTCTTTGTTTACAGAATAAACAATGGTGCGTAACTATAAAAAACCTTTAGGAACTCGGCCCTATTCAAATTTTTCACCTGAAAGCTTAGAAAAGGCGTTAACCAAAATTGCAGAAAATCAATTAAGCATTCGTGAAGCTTCCAGGCAATATAATATCAGTTTTGGAACTCTCTATAATAGATTTCACGGCAAGCATTCAAGAAATTACGGCGGGCAAACTGCACTTTCATGCCAAGAAGAAAAAGTAATAATAGAATCTGTCGTAAAATGCGGAGATTGGGGGTTTCCCTTAAACATACAAGACGTTAGATTTTTTATTAAGAATTATTTGGATTCAAGAGGAAAAACTGTCACAAAATTTAAAAACAATTTACCTGGAAAAGATATGGTGTATTCACTGTTGAAGAGGCACAAATCTGCGGCCGCACAACGCTTAAGTGCGAATATTAAGCGGGCACGAGCATGCTTAAGTGTAGAAATCCTTGGACAATATTTCGACAACTTAGAAGAAACAATACGTGACATTCCACCATCGCATATTTTTAACTACGATGAGTCCAACCTGTGTGACGATCCCGGTAGACTTAAGGGAATTTATAGAAGGGGCGTTAAATACCCGGAGAGGATTGTGAATTTTTCAAAGTCTGCTACTTCAATTATGGTATGTGGATCGGCAAGTGGCGTGCTGCTACCACCCTATATTATTTATAAAAGTGACTGCATTTGGGACAAATGGTGTCAAAATGGACCAAAAGGTTCACCTTGCTGCGAAGCACCATGTTGTTCACGTGGAACACGTTATGCACGAACAAAACATGGGTGGTTGGATGCGCAAACGTTTGAGGACTGGTTTATGCTGACATTTTTGCCTCATGCAAAACGCTTGAATGGTCAGAAAATACTTATAGGTGATAATCTTGCAGCCTATATTAATACAACCGTTTTAAAATCTTGTGAGGACAATCAAATTGCATTCATTTGCTTGCCACCAAATGCTACGCACCTTTGCCAGCCATTGGATGTGGCATTTTTCCGCCCAATGAAAATGGCTTGGCGAAAAAAGCTTTTAGAATGGAAGGAAGTACATCCTAGAAGTGGACCAATTCCAAAAGAATCCTTTCCGCGAGTATTAAAAGAAACGTTAATTGAAATGAATGGAACTACTGGAAGGATTGAAAAAAATCTGAAAAATGGATTCAGAGCCACAGGAATTGTGCCATTTGACAAGAATGAAGTTTTAAAAAAATTGCCTTCAACCACTGAAGCAAATTCAAATGTAGAAGAGGCTGTAAGTGATACACTTGTTCGATACTTAGAGAGCAAGAGAGTCGTTCAGCCCCCAACATCTCGCTCTAAAAGAACTAAAATTCGGGTGGAACCAGGAAAAAGTATTACAGCTCCATCATCGAGTGAAAGTGAAATTTCAGATGAAGATGAAAATGAAGATGATGTCGACAATCCATCTGCACAAACTGGAAGTTGTGGGTCCTCTGACAAAGCTCGGGAAGCTCCCAGTACATCGCAGGACATTCAAACCACGTCACCAGGCAGCTTTGACTATAAATCACTTAAGGTTGATGACTATGTCTTGACACAGGTTATAGGCAGACGTGGAAAACAAGTTTACAAATATGTTTGTCACGTCACGGAAATTGAAAATGAAAATAATATAAAAGTTTTGGGTATGAAGTCGTGTTATACGAAAACTAAATATCGATGCATTGAAGATGACGTCTTCTTCATAGATGCAAATGACATTATACAAATTCTTCCTTGCCCAATACTCGTCAAAGAAAACAGTAAGACAACTTACGTGTTTGATAAGCCTATTAATGTAAAATAAGCTTAAATATTTGTTATTTTTTTCGTTATTTCTTACTACTGTGATCATATTTTAAGTTAGAATTAATAAATATGTTGTAAACTGTCTTATTTTTCAGTTATGTTGTTTTGTTTCTACATTTTTTACTATATTTTATATTTACACTACAGTTAATATCAATAAAATCATTAAAAAACGTTTCTTTTTTGCTTCTTTAAGTTTCCAAACTACTGTAAAACAAAAAAAATATAGTTTTGAGGTATAACTATGGGGTTACTTTAATCGATTCATTAAAATACGAGAAGCGATCAAAGTAGCCCCACTCAGAGTTTAACTTTGATCACCCCGTTTTAATTTTTTTCTAACTTAGGTATTACATTTAAATTCAGTTTTACTTCGTAATTCGAAAGAAAGCACCTATCCAAATCTCCCCATATTTTTTTAAACACTGGAGTTACAAAATTAAAGAAAATACAGCATAATAAATTTCAATTTTGATCAAAGTCACCCCACTTCACGGTACCTTAACTAATCAGTAGTGTACTTTCTGTAACCGAACATACATACATATGTATTTTATATTGGGCCTAATTCTATAGAAATTTGTACCTTAATAATCGAATAAACCTGTTTTTAAAATTTTCATGCTAACATAGGGAATTTTGCGATTTATTGATGCTTTTTTATATTTAAAATATACGGATTTTCTGTTCTATGGCTACGGACAATCACACTGCTGTATCAAAGTCTGTCAGAACGCTTGTCTCACCCGGAAGACTTACTTGTCACTCGATACTCTAGCCTGGCGATTGTCAGTAGAATTTATTTTTATTTGTTACCTCGAATATTGATAAATAATTTATAAATAATAAATATCAAGAATTTGTGTTAATTAGTTTTTATCTAATCATATGTTGTCATATTATATTTTATTTGCCAATTGATGTTGACTGTTATAAAAAGGAAAAAGGAGAAGTTGAAATCTCTGAGCCTACCAATTCTGTCATACATCATAGTGGAAGCAAGTGGTACTAACTTACGCAGTATATATGTATAACTATTAATTAACAGATTTATCCAGTAACTACACTATGGAGGGAAATAAAGACTTGCTTTCATTGTTACCATGTGTTTAATCTAAAATATCGGTTTGAATCAGAACATGTTTGGGCAATTTTTATAATATTTAATGTATGAGTTACACACCAAATGGGATACACCATCTTGGATATTATAAATAAAGTTAAACAATCTTAAATAAATACTTCTACCACCATAATAAAAAATATTTAAATAGTGCTTATTTCTACATGAATTTAAAATTAAAACAAAAATTTACTAATGAAGAAAAAAAGTTACAGATGACGATATTTTACTTTTTATTTAAAACATTTTAAACAAAGAGGGAGAGAGCAGTGCCTGTTAAAAGTTATGATTTTAGCAGTTCCTTAAAAAAAATATCTAGACATAGTCTATGTATGTTTATATTATACACTCTTTAGAATACAATGTTTTTAAATTAATCGTTTAAAAATTATCAAGCCAGACTTGGTAACATATCTATTACTTTATTAGAGGACATTTTTCGGACCTTCACACGACGAGGTGTCGCTATTTTATCGTCCAGAACCTACAGGAGTCCTTTCGCGACGATACTATAGTTTCAAATGTTAATAAGAATATTAAAAATAATAATAATAATAACTACTAATCCGGCACGCTACACTTACCCTCGGAGGCATTTGTCAAAATTGTGCTTATTTGGATATTTTCATATGCACTCGTACGCGGAAGTAAAGAAAACTTTTGAAATATTTGTATTAAGATTCCAGCTGTAATATCATGACTAAAGGATTGGAGAATTGTTGGTTTCAACTACAGACCGATTTAATGTGGCTGTGTCTACCTTCTATAATATAGTGACAAAATGTCTGGAGTATTTTAGAGAGTTAATTAAGATCTATATTAAATGACCTTCAATAAGAGAACCATTCCTAGCAGAAATCGAATTTCAAAAATTAGTATGATTTTCAGGTTTTCAGGAGGACAAAAATGGCTTCAGAACTGCAGGGATCTACCCCCTTAATAGAGACGAGGTTTTGAAAAGTATGCCCAGCAATAGATTTGAATCAACTGTAATGAAGTGATTTTTCACCGCCCCGTATGAAACATTGAAAGCCGGCCGACGCTCGAACTTCAGTCAACGCGAAGGAAACCGCGAAAACCGAACGCGGACCAGAGACTATACCACTGCGCAGATAAGACGTAGGATGCGCGCGTCGATCCAGCGCGTCCGATTCCGAGTCAAGTGATATTTTGAAACCGAGAAAAATTCAGTACCTGTCCTGGCCCACACCGAGCAGCTGTGTCGTCTCCAGTAGTCCACCCAGCAACCTTACCAAGTCCAGCCGACCGTCTAGTGCACAACCGTCACCGATTCACCAGAAAAGGCTTGCTATACACCAGAACTAGTACCTGTCAGGCCACCAGACGAAGCAGTCGTGTCTCCAATGTTCCTGATAAGTAAGTTAACCGTCTGAAAATTATACCAACTCGTTAAGTGGACGAACCACAAATTTGAACACCACCGATTATTCTAAGTTTAAAAGTGGCCTTTGGGAAAAATAGTCCGAAAACCGTCCAGTGCGCAACCGCCACTTCCGAACCAACATTAGGCCATTTTGGTGTATGTCCAAAAATGTGTCCAAAAATTCTGGAAAAATGTTTGCGGATTCCTCGAATGTGTACAAATAATTTTTGTGAGATGAGATTTTTTTCCAATACTTTCCCAGTTTTCAGTAGAACGATTTCTGATATGTGAAAATTTTTGGATGATTGTAGCCATTTTAAGGGCAACGGAAAATTTCTTCCCGAAATCTAAGTGGACAGTCTTGTAGGGCTTTCCAAGACGAGCATTCCCCCATAAAAAAGTCCTTCAAAATGTCAATCTCGTGTTCCGTAGGGTCATTTTTGTGCGAAAAATCTATTTTTTTCCATGCAAACCCATTTTTGGAGTCAAATTCCGCGAAAGTGAAGACCCAAATCGAAAATTGAGAAAGAGGGATCGATAGGGAATTTTATGACGAGCATTCTAAAAAAAATCACCTCAAGCGGTCCAACCCTAAGGGGTGTATATTAATTTGAGTGGCACAGTGGCGTTTTACGCCACTGTGCGGCGTTAAGACCTAGCGAGGTGAGCACTGCAGAATCAGTACCAACCGTCCGCTCCTGTCAGCTAGACGTGACCACCAGAGGGAGTGAGTAAGAGGTTGTTAGGAAAATTTGGCCGCTATAAGTTATGTACTAATCATACTTTGTTTTCCAGTCTGTGTATTGTGCTACGGTGTGGGTAGAGTCGCTGTTGCATTATCCGGTGACTTTTACCTCACCACGCGTTCGGTTTATAGGATTCCGTCCTATGAATTGAAATGTGGGGCGTAATTTACCGTTGTCTACTGTATCCCAGCGTCGCTGTTGCATTATCCGGTGACTTTTACCTCACCACGCGTTCAGGTTATAGGAGTATACCTTATAAGTTGAAACGTGGGCCATAACTTACGATTGCTACCTGTACTACGACGTGGGTGGAGTTGCTGTCGTATTATCCGGTGACTTTGCCTCACCACACGTTCAGGAACATCCTATGAGATGCACCGTGGGTCGTAACTAACTAGTACTTGTTTCTTTTCAGCTGTCTGGCCGTGTATTCCAGGAGAGGAGCTGTACCATCGTACATTGTTTTTTTATATGCATATTTTAGATGGTGGCCAAGTGTGTAGATTTACAATTTAGTTTTTTTTGCTTTACTCGCTTGATCGCTTCCTCTTACTTGGTTTCGCATTTAGCAGAGATTAACCGCTTGTACGTAGTACATAACCAAAATATGACAATTTCACATACCTAGTCTGAATTGAAGGCAATTCATATAACTATAGTGAAGTTATCATAAAAAACCTCGAATTTCGTGCAAAGTAGTCCCAGGTGACGGTACTTAAACACTATCAAGTTTAATGAGGACCATAGGTGGGTGCCCTATAGCAATTAATTAAGAAATTGTTTAAGTCAATAATTTTACAAGGCATTTGCTATTGGAACGTATAAATCAGCCTTAAATATTTTTTTCGGAATGAATAAGAGTTCAAGAAGTTATAAAATACTAAGCAAATTGAACTTTAAAAGTGAAGATGAAGATGGTGCTTCCTCGATGCAACCTTAAAAAAGCTAACAATTACTAATTTCAATCAACAGCTTCGAAAATCTGACCCAAAAGTTGTTGTTTTAAGCGATGTTACAGGTTTTTAAAATTAAGAGTATTTATCCGATGCAATAAAACATTTAAAAGAAGAGTGTATCCAGGCATAGAAAATTCTTAATGTATCTTACAGAAGATTTACAAGAAAATACTGATCCCAACATAACCGGCAATGAAGATTTTGTCAAGGAAATCATAGAACTGGATAAAACTGGTACTTATTACAATTACTTATAAAAAGTACACCCATCTACGGGAAATTACAACCAAACTTCATAAAAATTATTGGTTGTTTTATGATAATATCTTATAACAAATAGTTAAGACCATAAGTTGTTACAAAAATTTTTTGATCATAAAATATTTTAATACTATTTTAGATTTACGTTATTAAGCAAATAAATAAAGTTCATCTCAGTACAATATTAAATTTGCAATTGTTTATCTCCCCAGTTTGACAATTATTATTGTGCAATACCACTTATAGTCGTTAAAGAGGTTGATTATTTATTAAGAAAAATTGTGAGAATATATAGAAAAAATACCCATTAATCCGAAAAAAGTAACATAAATTTTGAAAACAAGAATGGGTAAAGTTTTATTTGTTTCCTATAAAATATTTGGTTTAAATAATTATTGTTATTATCTACTCAATGCATAAATGTTGTAGGTTATAGTGTAGATAAATATGGCCAATTTTGATGTAGAGCAATATGGCCATGACCATATTTATCTGCACTTGGACATATTTGTCTTCACTTACCAAGATAAATGAATTAAGTATACCAACTTATTTTATATATTTAATCTTGTTTCTTTTTAGAGGCAAAATAAAAGATGCGACCACCAAATAACCGAATCAGAAGCCAATGGACGCAAGAAAATATGACTAAGGCTATAAACTCTGTCCGTAATGGTATAGCAGTTAACAGAGCTAGCCAAACATATAATGTTCCTCGACGAACTTCAAGGCCAATAAAGAAAAAAAATCTCTTCTTGGACGTAAGCCTATTCTCACTGTGGATCAGGAATCCGTACTCGCTCAACGAATCATACGGCTCTCTCAAGTCGGTTACCCTCTTATTCCTGGAGTTCTGCGCTCATGTATGTATAAGTTTGCCAAAACTAATAATATCAAGAATCCGTTTAGAACTGTGAAGGAATCCAGAAATTCGCCCTCGAAAAGCTCAAAATTTGAACCCCGCCCGGGCACAAAAATTAAATCCATTTATAGCTAAGGATCATTTTGTTAAATTGGAAGGTATTTTAAAAGAGATGGACATCATAGATAAACCAGAGCGTATCTATAACATTGACGAAAAAGGGTGCAGGTTGTGCGTTCACCACCAGCAAAAAGTTTTGGCTCAAAAAGGTTCAAGAAGAGTTCACTTCATAGGAAATGAGCATGGTGAAAATGTGACCATCGTATCGTGTGGTAACGCTTTGGGCGTGGCCATTCCTCCAGTTATTTTATTTAAAGGAAAACGCATGCAACAAGAATGGAAAGACGCTTTACCACCAGGATCCAAAGCATTTATGACTACAAAAGGATCTATGACAGTATCAACTTTTTGTAGTTGGCTAGAACATTTTGCCAAATATAAAGTTGCGGGTCCCTGCCTTCTTATTTTTGACGGAGCGAAATTTCATCTTGAATACAGTATCGTTGGGAAAGCAGCCGAAATCGATATAACGTTGTATTGTCTACCCAGTAATACTACTCATGAATTACAGCCCAGGGATAAGGTGTTCAGGCCATTTGAACATTATTGGGACGAAGAGGTCTTAAAATACTCTCTGTTCACAGAGGTCAGTTTATTACAAAACAAAGATTTGGAATGATTTTTTCGAAAGTTTGGGATAAAGCATTAACCCCAGCAAATATTAAATCAGGTTTTGCTGTAACAGGGATCTACCCTTTCAACAAGGATGCAATTCCTGAAACAGCCTATGCTCCGAGCACAGTTACTAAACAAAACGTCGATGCAGCCATCCCAGATCAACCCTCAAGTCCCAGATCTTCTACATCCGGTCTCCAAAATAAAACTGCGAAAAAACAATCCTCAAATCCCAAATCTTCCACATCCGGCCTTCAAAACAAAACCGCGAACAAACGCCGAAACTCATCCGATGATAGCAGTGATACGGAATCATCAGATATAACCCTACACGACGATGATTTAAGTTGACTAGAGTATTTCCGACTTTAACGAGAGGCAACCTCTACAGAACTCTACTAAAGCAGAAGTATCGTTCCAGGAATTGCTCTATACGCCTGACGAAACAACAACCAAACGCAAAAGTTCACGTAAGCCGGCCCTGAATTGCCGAGCTCAAGTGGTCAAAAAAGACTTGTTTCAAAAGGAGGCCATATCCAAAAAGACTCCTACCAGTTCTTCTTTCCGAAAGAAAAAAGACAATAATAATCCTACGGCATCATGGTTTTGTAATGTCTGTAAGGAAGATAGAGTTGCAGATATGAGGTTATCTTCCACCTGCAATTTGTACGTGCACGAAGAATGCGTCGGATTGACATCAAAAGAAAAATTAACCGTTTACTTATGCCCGGATTGCGAGGATGATTAAATTTTGGTTTTACTTGTTTCATTAGTTAAGAAATACGTATTGTTTTCCTTTTATGTAAATAAAAATAGAATCATACAGATGCTTTTCTAATGTTTAGTTTTCCTAAATTTCTAGTCAAAAACAAACTTAAAAATCGTCGAAATAGAATAAATTAAACCAATCACTATGTGGCCATATTACCGAACTGTCTTGGTAATATGGCCAAAAGCAATTTATTTTAAAAATGCGCGTAAACTGTTTAAAAAAAATGTCTGGACATTTTTAAAAATTGTGAGAGTTTAAAAAGTGTTTAAGTGATATGCACATTTGTTTCAAACACTTTCTTTCAAAATGCATTCTAAAAGGTTTCGAACTATCATATCTAATTCACGATAAAGAAATGGAGCCTGGGAGTTGCCGTTTGAAATTTCATTAAAAAATTTTTCAAGCAACATAGCTATAATTGGAAAAAGGCAATTTTACACTTTATCAAAGGATCTGCGCAAACTTTTTCTAGTGTTTTTACAGTAGAGGTTTTCGGTAATTTTGTATTACTATCACAAACATATTGTTTTACGTAATCAAAAATGTCTAGAGCTCTATTGGCTGCTGTGGCACTTTCTACCCAACGAATGCTGCAAAATTTTAAAGGGAATACTTTTTGATTTGTTAACTTCCTATAAGTTGATAACCTCGCAGGCGAATATTTGAAAATCCAATAAATGTAGAATTAAAACTTAAAAAATAATCAAAGGTTTTTGATTTTGATGATTTTAAAAAACTATGCAAACGACAAACTCATCAAAGGTAGACATAGAGGAAATTACTTTGCAGGATTTTTTCTTGTGGAAAGATAGTTCGTCTAAATATAAATTACAAAAAATAATTCCAAAGCCATATCTTCAAAATTACGACCAATTATTCCTGCAAATCGAATGACTTTTTGGAAAGAAATTGTTGTTTCTGAATACGAACATCAGAAAAATTCAAATGCCATCGCATCTGCTGTATACGATACTCTAACAAAATTTAAATTTGAAGAACAAATAGAAAAAGTTCACCGTTTTGCAGATGGTTGCGGTGGACAAAATAAAAATAGTACCCTTATGGCGATGATAATATCGCTGTTCTAGAATAATACTCGGATATCTTGAAAATAGACGATTTTTAGATATCTGCCTCAGTGTTTACGCATTTTTTTTCTTTCCGGTGGTATACTCGGATATCTGTCAAACCATACCGTTATGGACCCAAGGTGAATAACTTACTATATGAATTTTTCATTTCAAGCAACAGTGTAGTGAAACACTGAGACATTAAAAATTATCCCCTTTCTTAGTCATTCATTTCTTACATGATACTAATCATATAGTGAGACATTTTACAATATAAGAGTTTTCAACAACAAATTATAAAAGACATATTAAAATATCTCTGATTATTAAGTTGTCCGATTGTTATCTTTTGGACTGCCCATCATCGAGACACTAATAATACAGAAAATGACAATATTGACGATGGCGATGCAGAAGAACTTAGAGTATGAGTTGAATTAGTTGTTCTAAGTATTTCATAATAAATTTGTTTGTAATAATCAAATCAGAAAATACATATTTCATTTAACGTTTTAACAATTTCTTCAAAAATTTTTTAACCTAAGTGACATAAATATCATATAAAAATATAGTTGCTTGATAATGAAAATAGATTACAAAATAATGTTTTTTATGATAACACAGAACTACATATAAATCAAATACAGAGTTTTGCATCTAGTATACTCATATTAAATAGTGGTTCTTCAAAAAAAGGCAGCTGCAAAAAAATATGCGTTCCACATCGCAATTTCGGTTAAGCGAAAGATTTTCCAAGACAACTTTAGGGCCAAACCCTGTTCTTTCGCAAGAAGAACAAATTTTAGCAGAATGGATCCTTCAAAGTCATAGGAAAGGTTTTCCCAAAAGGAAAGAAGAAGAGTGAAAGCGTTTTAGGATGAAAACCCGAGACCCAACCCAAAAAAACAATCTTCCCGGCGACGGCTGGTATAAAACGTTTTTCAAAAGCCATCCTATCATATGCGAAAGAATTCCTGAAGCAGTAACTGTTGCTCACGGGTCTGTGAACCTGATATTCGTAAATGGTTTCTACAAATCGAAACCTATCTCAGAGAAGAGAATTAATTCGATATTCTCAAAGATCCCAAAAAGAATTTAATTCCGTTTTATGTTATGCCCAAAAACGAAGACGGTACTAGCTCCTAAAGAAGCCAAACATGTCTACGACGTTGACAATGCACCTTCTAAATCAAATTTGACCGTTTTATTTACGTTTTCTGTAGCAGGAGAAACAACTCCTTTATTTATTATGGAAGAAGAGAGAAAACTAAAACGAGAAGGAAATAAACAAGAAAATTAGAATTTCATGTAATATTATAACTAAAAATATAACATTCCTCATACTTTTGCAAAACACTTCTACTTCTATTTAATTTGCGTTTTATCAGATGCGTTGAACGCATTTACAACAAGTCCACCTTGTTATACTGCCTTCATAAGACAAAACGCAGTAAGTACAAAAAACGGATATTCAGATTAATACGTCTGCATGTTCTTCGGGGGGTCACTGATCTATTTTTTGGTATAACAACCCAGTATCTGCCCTAAAAATATTTTAAAACTATGAAATATATTATGCAGTAAGTGCAATTAATTTCATAATTTGGAAGTAAAAACGTAGTATCCCACTACAAAATGTAAAAATGCAGTATCTACTGTAGATACTACGTTTTAATTTAAAAAATATCCGAAACTGCGTTCTAACCTCAAATTTAGAAGCGAGTTAGTGAATCTTATTTGTTTGTAGTAAGACAATAGATGTGATTAGTTTTTATAAAGTAGTCGATTCATTTAAGGCAAATAAGTAAGTATATATTATTATCATATTTACTATTAATATATAGTAAGTTTATTGTTCTTAGGCAAAATGAGTGCAAGATCTAAACGTATTTTGGCTTTGGCACAGGAGAATAAAGTGCACATACTTCAGGATATAACTTTACCCTCCACTTCAAATAATAATGTTGTACTTGATGAGGATCTTACAACTGATGGGAATATTGTTATCGAATGTGCAAGTGATATTGACCCAAATGAACTTTTCTTCTCTAATGACAATATTGCAATGCAAGATGAAGCGATGATAATAAGTCATGGAGACATACAATCGGGTATAACTACTTAATATCATATTACTTTTTAACGTGAAAGCTTTTATTATAATAAATTAGATATTACTTAGTAACATTCAGTTAAGAGTTCAGTATAAAATACAATATTGATATTTTCTTGTATTAATTCAAATCTGAACTATTGCACCAGCTGTAAGGTATTTGCCAAGTGATGTTACAATTGAACTCATGTATCGAGATTTTATTACAAAACAACCAATTCCCTCAATATCATATGATCTTTATAGGAAAGTATTAAGACATGAATATTCATTTTACAAAATTAGGTCATGAAGAATGCGAGGTTTGTGTCACTTTTGAAAAACACGATATAAACCATAACAAGGAGAATCTTGATCCAAATTGTACGTCCTGTGTTTCTTGGTTACAACATAAAGACAGGTACACAAGAAGCAGAAAGTTCTATCAAAATGATTCTCTGGCAAATTATGAGCAGGACACAGCTTGTTTCTCTGCCGATCTGCAAAAGGTAATAATGCTCCCCCGCATGGAGTCCTTTAAAAAAGTACTTTTTACCAAACGAATTTCTGTATATCATGAAAGTTTTGTTCCCGTTGGATCTAGATCGAAATATATCACACCATTTGCAGCTATCTGGCACGAGGGCATTTCTGGGAGAAATAAAGAAGATGTCATAAGTACCTACTACGCCTTTTTAAAAAATTTTAGAGACAAAAAACACATCATTCTCTGGCTCGACAACTGCAGCGCACAAAATAAAAATTGGTGCTTATTTTCTTTTTTGATTTTTATAATAAACAGTTCATTTAGTGGAAAAGTCACTCAAAAAACAGAAAGTTTATGATTTCAGAGATTTTACTCAGGCTGTAGCAAATGCTGCAAGATACGTGACAGTAAAATGCATGCAGCCTGCAGATTTCTTTTATTGGAAAGATCATCACGCAGTAAAAAAGAAGACCCCATTTTTATCAGAAGTGGTTCAAATTCAGGCGAAACGAGGAAATACACAAACGCTGTATTATAAAACAAATTTCTGCGATGACAATTATAAGGAACTAGATTTTCTGAAAAAATCTAGTAAAAAAAGCGTCTTACAGAGACCTGAACACCATAAGGATCCAGTCGGAGTTCAACAAGATGTAAAAGACGACATAATAAAAAAACTTTGTCCCCTTATGGAAGAAAATAGAAGACCCTTTTGGAAAAATTTAACCAGAAGGGCATAGCCCATATTGTATATTCAAATAATGTAATGAGTTATCATTTAATCCTAAATTATGGAATAAATCCATGTTTCCGGTATTTCCGTTTTTATTTGTTGTATGCAGTTACTTTTCCCAGACATTTTTGGAAGGTTTAAAAAAGTATTTGAATATTTCCGTAGATACTCTATTTTAACGTATAAAAACTTGATTAATTTATTACAAGCTTTTGCAGTAAGTGACTTAATTTTATTAAATAAATTGTATACAAGCTTCATACCTTCACACAATATTCCTTAATTGGTCATAAATATTGTTCGATTTCAATAATATTTTATTTTTAATAAAATACCCTAGGAGAATAATTTATTGTAACTTTGACCTATAACTCAATATGGCGTATTTTCACTTACTGTACTTTGTTATATGACGGCAGCATACACATAGGGAAAGTATACCTGTGATGGCATACTTCCTATGATGGCACACGGCAACGAAATCTGTTATTCTTTGTTTTATTCAGTTCTAGCCTTCACATATTCCGGCTAGATGTCGCCTTTTAGTGACTAACCAACTTGCATTTGTTTATTTAGTGTGTAGAAGTTTTTACAGAAAGTTATATATTTAGGTAAGTATGGAATTATCAATAACGTCATGTGAATGTTTATGCTGTTCATCTATTAGACAATTGATAAGTGGTGAAATTTACAACATACATTAAGACAAGTTTTAGCATCATATTTCTATATGTGATAAATTGAGGTTAAACATAACTTCAGTGTCATGCTTGATTTTGTAGCTAAATATTTTTGTGCCAATGATGGCATAGCTGGAGTGTGCTTATGATGGCATCGGATGCCATCATAGAAACATAATTTAACTTTTAATTCAGCTTACATATATAATTCATTTTATTTTGTGTTATTAGAGATATGGCGGATACCATAAAGTCGAAGCGCCAACAATGGAAGGAAGATATGAAAACAGCATTAGCTGCAGTGGGGCAAAAAAACATGGGCTGGAAGCTTGCCTCCAAAACATTTAATGTGCCAGCATCAACCTTGCGGCGAAGATTTCAGCTTAACCAAGGAGCAGAAAAAGGGTATTTAGGGGGTCGAAAACCAACGTTCTTGAAGCAACTAGAGGCAGTGTTAATAACTCACCTAAAGGAACTGGAGAAGCGATTTACTCCTTACTCCTTCATTGATGTGGTAGATCCATAAGTTTTCTTAACCGTTTTTACTTTAACATTCTTGTTTTGTATGATAAGTTTTTGTTGGCTATAAAATGTATCGATTTATTAGTAAACATGTATTTGGTTTTATTTTATGCTAGGTATACTGAAATAGCGTATAAATTTGAAATGCATATTTATTTTATCTTATTAAATGAATACTTGTAATTCTCTGCTGCACTGTACTATTATATTTTTATGTTGAATCTTACATAGATGCATCTCTTTCTTAAGTTGTAAACAGTAATCTTATAAATTTTCTTTTGCTTTATTTTTACTCTTAAATTGAATTCAAACAAGACGATGCGTCTCTAATCACTATATTAAATAATGTTTTCTATTATAATTGAATCTGAATGCTGTTACTGTCTGTTACAAAAGCGGGTAGTTCACATTGTAATACAGGGTGTAATGAAAAATGGGAATGAAAACATTTCTTTTGCTCATTTTAATGTAAGATCTATTTTTTCAGGCTTTGATCTGTTCTGTTCATTTATCGATGATGAGGATATTGATATTATTGGATTATCTGAAACCTGGTTGAACCCATCATATTCTAGTAACGCTGTAAATATTCCAAATTACATTCTGGTTCGACATGACAGGCATGGAAGAGGCGGAGGAGTTGCATTTTATATTAAAAATAGTTTTAGATACAGGATTATTAAGGTAATAATAAGTGTTTAGAAAGTTTGTGAACTTCCATTAAGTTAGGTGGTAAAAATATTTGTTTGGGAACTTTATACCGACCCCCTGACTGTGATATAACAAGCAGCTTATCAGAATTGGAAAATGTGTTATCTGTGTTAGTACCTGAATATGATAATGTAATATTTGGAGGTGATTTAAATATAGATTTACTTAATGCTAATGGTCCCAGTGCAGTACGTTTGATGAGTTTATTTAATAGATACGGTATGTTGCAGTTGTGTAGACAGGCTACAAGAATCACTAATAATTGAATCGGTTTCTGCAGAAAGGGGCTAAGTCACTTTCGGTCAAAATCGGGATTTTCCGCCCAAATATTTTATTTAGGGTATTAAAATCATTTTAGACAGAAAGGGGCTAAGTCTCGCGCATGGTTATACATATAAAATATACTTGAAATATCCGTTTTATGCAGAAAGGGTCTCATTCGATGACTTGGCTCTTTTATGTGTAAAACTGTAGTCAGCTGTTTTTAAATCGCGCCATCTAATTTAGTTCGGTGTTTGCATATTACACCGCGACAACTTGTCTTGTTGATTGAATCACTTATTATAAGTAGTAGCTTTTTGTCAAAAATGGATACAGAATCCACAAGAAGAAAGGCAAATCCGTCACAATATAAAAGAAATATTATCAAAGAGGCTCGTAGGTCTGGAAAAGCATATAAAAGTTACAAAGGCAATGATGTTGCAGAGAAAGTAGTTGGAGAATCCTGCCGGTAAGTTTTAGGTCAGGTTAATTCGTGTCAATAGTGATTAGTATTTTACGTTATTTGTAGATGTAAACAAAAATGTTTTGAAAATGTTTGTGAAGAAGAGCGACTATCAATGTTTAATAGATTTTACAAACTAGATTCAAAAGATAAACAAGACCTTTTCCTTCAAGGCTTGATACATGTATCTAACGTTAAAACTCATCGAAAAAGAAAAGAAAATAGCCAAGAACGAACTCATTCATTTACTTACTATCTTCTAACAAAGGACGGAAGTAAAACGAAAGTTTGCTTAAAAGCTTTTTTATCGGTATTGTCAGTCACTAAAAAACGTATATCGCGTATTAACCACCTATCAATTTTGGGAAAATCACCAAAAGATATGAGAGGTCGCAACGTTAGTGGCAATGCATTTTCCGAACAAGTCAGGTTAGCCATGAGGGAGCATATACAATCATTTCCTATCAAAGAAAGCCACTATTCTGGTCGACCTATAAATTACCTTGATAAAAATTTGAACATCAAAATAATGTACAAGCTCTTTAAAGAAAAATATGAAGTAGGGAAAAAGGTTTCTTATATAACATACTATAACTTTTTCAAAGAAAACTTTAAACTTTCGTTTGGCAGACCGCAAATAGACGTTTGTGCTACTTGTGAACGACTTAATATAAAATTAAGAGACTCAAACCTTAATATCAATGCCAAGAAAGTAGCCGAAGCTGAGCTTACTGTTCATAAAAGACGAAGCAATAAATTTTATGCCAAATTAAAGTCTGAAGCAACTGAAACGGCCAGCAATTCGCATATTTTGTCTATATGTTTTGATTTCATGCAAAACATTCAGCTTCCTAAGACTCCAGTTGGCGATGTCTTTTATTATAATGAATTAACAGTGAATGTATTTTGCATACATAATGTTAAGAAAAATACTGCAGCTATGTACATCTACCATGAAGGGGTTGCAAAGAAGTCTCCAGATGAAGTGTGCTCTTTCCTTCTTGATTACATTACACTAAATTCAGATGGCATTACAGAACTCCACCTTTATAGTTACAACTGCTGGGGACAAAATAAAAATCATGCTCTGATACGAATGCTTCTTTGTCTCACCGATTTGAACAGGTTTAAAAAAATTATCCAATATTTCCCCATAAGGGGTCATTCTTTCCTCCCCTGCGATCGCGATTTTTCCATGATTAAAAGAAAACTAAAGAAGCAAGATCGAATCTTTACTGTTCATCAATTAACCGAAATTATTGCAAACTCTTCAAACACTAACAAGTTTTTGGTTAAAGAAGTGTCAAGTTCAGAAATTTTTGATTTTAAAACCTGGTGGCCCAAATTTTATAAGAAAAACGTAATTTCACGTGAAACGCGTTATGAGGGCAGAGACAAAAAATATGCCTTTAATATAAGTAAATTTAGTCAATTTGTATACGACTCTGAGCAAGTTGGTAGAGTAGTGGCATCTGAGTATATTGATGGGCTCCAACGCCATACTTTTGATCTTAAACAAACTGGGAATTTTGGGAAGTTGCAGCCAACGTTACCGCTAGTTAAAGCTTACCCTGCTTCAAAGGTTTCAATTAAGGTGAAGAAAATAGAAGGCATCAAAAAATGCATTCAGTTTGTGGATGAAGGTTTTTTATGAAAATATCATTAAGTGGCCTACTACTAGTAACGAAATTCCTGATGATGATCATATCTAAAGCAAAGATACCTTATTTTCATTTAAGATGTATTTTTTTCTTTATAAATAAATGATTAAACAAAAAATATGTTGCTGTGTGTACTTCTTATATGCAGAAAGGGAACAAGTCGATAAAAAAAACAAAAATTTTGTCAATTTGAAAAAATAATAATACGTTTTTTCTTAGCAGGACTGCTTTCCATCATGTTACTAATACTTTTAGAAAAATTTCAGATCCGTAATTAATGTTACACTAAATTGAGAAGGTTTTTTTTATTTTACTCCAATTTGCGTTTTTTGTACTTAACCCCTTTCTGCAAAAACCGATTCAATTCTAGTACGCTGCTTGATTTAATCGTATCTTCAAATTCTGAGATTATAAATGATATAGTTGCGGTTAATATGGAAGGTATATTCAGATATCATCATCTGGTTAAATGTACCATTAAGCTAAAAAAAGCTAAAGTTTTTCCTAAAATTATAACTTACCGTGATTTTTCTCATTTTAATTATGACAATTTTTTAAGGGATCTATTTTATATTAATTGGGATTACATATTTTCTTTAGATAGTGTAGACGATATGATCAATTTCTGGAATGAAAATATAATTAATGTTTTTAATTTCCATGCACCTGAGAAATCGGTAAGAATTACTAAAGCTTCAGCTCCTTGGTTAACACCAAACTTAAAATTGATGATTAAAGTTAAAAATAATGCATATAGAAAATATAAATCTTCTCTTACTCAAGAATCGTTTATAGAATATAAAGAAATACGGAACTTTGTAAATAATGCCATCAAATCTGAAAAGAACGCTTTTTTAACTTACAAATTTAAGCAGGAGCCAAATATTTTTTGTAAAACTTTAAAAAATCTAAATTTATCAAAAAGTAAAAATGATATAATTTTCCCTTTTGACTCAGAATCATTTAATGAATTTCTTATAAATAATACTCCCCAAATGAATTTAAATAATGATCAATTTAGTGATGCAATTATAAATAAATACAATGCAATTTTTCCTGGTCTTGAAGATCGATTTTCGTTTTCTGAAGTAACAATTGAGGAAGTAAATAGGGTAATAGGTACTATCAAAACTCAAGCTAAAGGCTCGTATAATATCAATTTAAAGCTTCTTCATATAGTTATTCCACATTTAACACCACACCTTACATTTATCATTAATACGTGTCTAAAGTCAGGAACATTTCCATGTGCGTGGAAGAATGCTAATATATTGCCTTTACCGAAAGTTGATAACCCTCGTCCAATAAGTATACTCCCAACTGTATCAAAAGTTCTTGAAAAAATTGTATGCTCGCAATTAACCGATTATTTATCAAAAAGAGAAATATTACCTATAACACAGTCGGGTTTTAGAGAAAAACATAGTACCACCACTGCACGTTTGCATTTAACTAATGAAATTTTTACCGCAAATGATAATAACTTTAACACATGTTTAATCTTGCTCGATTTTAGTAAGGCATTTGACACGTTAAATCATAATATTCTTTTACAGAAACTCAAATATTTCGGGCATAACCCAGTTGCCGTTTCATTTTTTGAAAATTATCTTCATGGTAGACGTCAGAGTTTTTCTAAATAATAAATTTTCATCCTATAAGATACTGAATAAGGGCGTACCTCAAGGTAGTATATTTGGTCCAATATTATTCTCTATATATACTGCTGATTTTATTTCTTACTTGAAATACTGTAAAATGCATCAATACGCCGATGATACTCAGTTATACTATTCTTTTCATTTGTCTAATGCACTTTTAGCTTCAGAATATATTAATGAAGATTTAAATTCAATAACAATTGTTGCGAGAGCTCATAACCTTTTATTAAATGAAAATAAAACTGAAATAATTATGTTGGGAAATAAGTCCAAAAATGTTATAAATGATCCTAATTTTAATATTATTTTGTGTAACAAATTACTAACATTTGTAAAGCAAGTTAAAATTTTGGGCTTACGAATTGATGATTACGGTTTGATAATTATGTTACTTATTTAACAAAAAAATCGTACTGTATTCTGAAAATGCTTTACCTAAATAAAGACGTGTTGGAAAAATCTATTAAAATTAGATCGTGTGACTTTCTTATTTTCTCTCACTTAGCGTATTGTGATATAGTATATTGGCCAGCTTTCTTATCAAGAGATAAAGCTACCCTTCAGAGAATTCAAAATTCTTGTGTACGATTCTCTTGTGGATTACGAAAATTTGATCATATATCTAATTCTTTCTCTTCAGTAAAATGGTAAAACTTAGATGAAATATTCACCTCTCATTTGGCAACTTTAGTTTATAAGATTAATAAATTTCGAATTCCTAAACATTTATTTGATAGATTGAAAAAGGGTATTAGGGGAGAGTTGGGTATTGCCGCTCACGGGGCAATGACGCTCATGTTAATTTTATGGCATCTGTCGTATATCTTCGCAATTGACTAGGTCTGACATCTAGCGGGATGTAAGGGAAACGCACTGGTTATACGCACCGGCTGTGAAACGCACGTTGTTAGACTACACAGGCATTTTACGATTTGTGCTCATTTGCAAGTAAGTTTTTGTCATTATTGTTATAGATTAGTAAGGAACCAAAATGCTTCAACGATATTTCGTTTAGCATCACTCGAAACAACATTTTATTGCGACCATTTCTGTGTTTGAAAATCCTAACCTCCCATGCCGCATTTGTTCTAACAATTAAATATCTCCGTATCTTCTCTGACGGGTATTGACACTCACCCCGAGCGGCATTGCCCCGAAGTGAGCGTCAATACCCGAAATCGAGCAAAATAATAAATTAGTGGATTATTTCTTTTCAGAATGCCTCGAGTAAAAACTCGCACAACAGAAAAGGCATCATGGAATTTAAAGTCCATGGAAATGGCCATGACGGCAGTAAAAAATAATAGGCTGGGTGTTAGAGAAGCTAGTCGTTATTACAATGTCCCATATAGCTCATTACGTGACAGGTTACGATTAGGTGTTTGTAAAGTTCCACGAATGGGAAGGAAGACCACACTTTCCGCTGAAAATGAGAAAGAATTCGCTATGCAAGTCCTCAAGCTCTCGAAATTATTCTTTGGAGTAACGACACTTGGTCTTCGTCGAGCTGTTTTTCAGTTTGCAACAGAAAATGGTATTCCAAACAATTTCAACAAGGAACTAAAACTTGCCGGCAAAGATTGGCTATACGGATTTTTAAGAAGGCATCCTGAAATATCATTACGTAAGCCAGAATCAACCAGCATTTATCGTATAACAGCTTTTAACAAAGTTGAAGTGGAACGCTTTTTTGGTCTACTTGAGCAATTAATGACAAGATTTAATTTTCCACCAGAAAGGACCTTTAACATGGATGAAACTGGCATAACTACCGTTCATAAACCATCCAGAATTTTTGCACAGAAAGGACAGAAGCAAGTTGGAGCGGCAACTAGCTGGGAACGGGGGAAAACAGTAACAGTATGTTGCTGTATAAGTGCTGCAGGTGGCTACATCCCTCCAATGCTGATTTATCCACGTAAGCGCATGGCACCAGCTCTGGGAAAAAATGGGATACCTGGTTCAATATTACAATGTTCACAGTCAGGATGGATCAATGAGGAGCTTTTTCTCATTTGGCTTCAGCATTTTGTTAAACATACCGCATCAAGTATTGAAAATCCAACTCTACTCATTTTGGACAACCATGAGAGCCACTCAAATTTACAAAGCTTCCAGTATTGTCGACAAAATGGTGTGCATCTTCTATCGATTCCGCCCCATACATCTCATCGATTACAGCCGTTGGATCTCACATTTTTTGGTCCACTAAAGAAATCGTATGATCGAGAGTGTGATATGTTTATGAAAACTCACAATTACGAAAAAATTAGTCACTATGACGTAGCAGATTTGCTGCGTAGATCATATGTGCGAGTTGCTACAATAGAAAAAGCAATCAAAGGCTTCCAATCTGCAGGTATAATGCCACTTAATCCATCTGTTTTTGATGAGGACGATTTCTTACCTGCTGACCTTCTCACACCTAATCCAAATTCAGTCTACAATGCAGCGCAAACTGTAGAAGTTCCTCAACATAGAACACCATCTCCAAAAAATATAGTGGATCCAACTGAGAATTCTCGAATTCCTGGCCACAGAACATCACCCCTGATTGATCAACAAAGAACAACGTCTCCTATAACCGAATTTTCTTCTGAAGATGAATTACCTTTGAAGCAATTAATGGACAGCCATCAACTTAACAAATATTCACCTTGCCTTAATGTGTCAGTACAGAATATATTACCCTTACCCACTAATATCTCGGCAAAAAAATCTGCAAGAAAGAATAGAGAAAAAAAACATGCAGAAATTTTAACATCTACCCCGATGAAGACAGTCTTAGAAGAGAATGAGAAAAAGCGTCAAGAAAAAAGGCGAAGAACCGAAGCCATAGAAAATGCAAAGCGTGGAGGTGGGAAGATCAAGGCAGAGTTGAAAGTGAAAGAGAAACTGAAAAAGAAAAATTCAATTTCTTTAACAGTTGGTGATCCAGAAAAAGACTTATGCTCGGTATGCGGTGAGTTTGGTAAAGACAATGAACTATGGTTCCAATGCTGCATTTGTCAATTGTGGGCCCATGCCGACTGCACGGATCAACAATCTGGGTCAATAGGTTATAAATGTGATAACTGTCGTTATTTATAAGCAACCTATAACATATAAGACTTTGAGCGGCATTACCCACCAATGGAGTGCAATACCGCTCAGTGCATATTTTTTTCTTATTAAGATATTTATATTTCATGTTAAGTTTTTGAAGAATTATATTTTTTTTATATTGAATAAATCAATAAAGTTGTTTTTTAGTAGTTTACATTTTTTATTTTTGTGACTATTATCGTAGATATCTTGCATTTTTCTTAGGTGAGCGCTAATACCCAACTCTCCCCTAATACTCATTCTCGTTTTACTCGACACTGTAACTGGTATGAAGCTCCCAAACATAATACTGCACAGTATGAACGTTCCTTTCTTAACAATGCTGTCAAAATTTACAACTCCTTGCCTGCTTACCTGAAAAACGTCTCCTCTGTACCTATTTTTAAAAAACAGATCAAAGACCTGTTAATTTCATCTCGTTCTTAATATGTTAATTTAGTATTAGTGTATTATTATCTCATAATATTTCTATTATTTATTGTAACTCTTCACATAATTTTTACGCTCTATGTATGCTCGCGTTATGTGTGTATATACAGGGTCGGAAAACGCTGATGGTCTATCTGAGCGACAAAGTAAAGTATAGAAATCCGTGCGATAGACAAGGATGACTATGTTGACGACGTTTTAAAATCTAAATAGTCACCGCCCATTCGCCATTCCACAAATAATATCCACTCCCACTTATATCTCAGCGACCAATCGCCATCTTTGCCTTTAATGTTTGCTTTATTTCGCTTTAGGAATCCACGTATCCACTTCAAACCTACCTTCTCCGAATTCTCATTGAAGGTATGGTCAATATTCATTTTTCACGCAAGTTGGAATGCTAGACGTTTAAGATCTTTTGTAGTTAAGCCAAATAATAATAATAATAATAATAAATGTCTTTATTCGAGGTTCAAATAAAATAATGACAACAAATTAGGCATTGTGGTTGGCGCCATTCAGCTTCGCTGCTCTTCCATGTAACCATCCTCAAAATACAAATAATAATAGAAAACAATGTATTAACCATACAAAAAAAATGTATATATACTTATATGCAGGGTCGGAAAACGCTGATGGTCTATCTGAGTTTATACGAGAGCGACAAAGTAAAGTATAGAAATCCGTGCGATAGACAAGGATGACTATATTGACTACGTTTTAAAATCTAAATAGTCACCGCCCATTTCGTCATTCAACAAATAAAATCCACTCCCACTTATATCTCAGCGACCAATCGCCATCTTTGCCTTTATTGTTTGCCTTTCGCTTTCGCAAGAGATGTCGCTACTTGTGCAACTCCAACTCCGGTATTCTGATATTTTACCAGCGGTCGAAATTGTGGACAGTGACTAATCGCTAGCTTGTTGACCAGCGCGACGGGCGAAGCGTGAGGGGAGCAAGATTTCATAGGCGTACTAAATTTGAATGCGATCAGATATAAGAAATATATAAAAATGACAAAAATAGTTCCATTACATAACATCCATTATTTTTAGAGTAGAAACAGTGACATAACAGTTTTTACCAATTTCGAGGCGTTAGATAATACAAATTATAAGATTTATTTCAAAATTTAAAGTTTTTGTCTTGTCAATTACCCAAGGTCGAAAATAATAGAAAGTGACTAACTCACAACACAGAGATGAGTACGGAAGGTACGGGTGGTATGATTACCTAAGCGTGCCACTTGAGAAGAGTTAAAGCACACAAAATTATCAAAAATAAGTTGACGTCGGCTGAACCTAGCACATTAACAATTTATTTTAAATGTGTCCCTGTTCTTATGGACGGCGATTGCCCACTACCACCCACTTACACCTACCTGATGCGCACTCCGCAGATAACACACTTAAGCCGCGAAATTCACGGATTTTTGCAGGAATTTTGCAACTTCTGTTTTAATTATTTATGGCGGGAAAATCTCAACTTTTCACAATTGCAATTTGCGATACTGTCAAACACTACAAATATTATTGCTCCTTTCATTATTGTGTGGTGTTAATAAGTTTGTTTTGAACTTCTGATAATATACCATGGCAGTTTCATGATGAAAATGGTAGAAAATGTTATAGGTAGTTGACAACATTTGTTACAAATAGAGATTATTCCACCGTTAAATAAATCGCGCAAATATTTGCGAATTCCGCATTGAAAATGACAAAAGGCTTTAGAATACATACACATTATTTAATATTGGTTACTAGCACTGTCACTATAACGGTCACACATTAACACTTGCTATATCATATCGTACCGCTTTCCGTATGACCTTCATACGCCCATGTTTCGTCAAAATTTAATATATTCTTCGATCCAGATTCTTATTTTTTAATATTTATTTTAATTAGTTTCTTCGTCATATCACTATTTCGTCCTTTCTATCAGTATACTCTTCGATTTCATTTATATGGACTAAGTTCATCTTGTAAGATATAGCAATAGAATTTTTATTTGGAAAACTCATTTTAAAAATACAATCTTCCTTCCGCGAGTTTCCATCACTTTCCGTTTCACAATTGTACTTCTTTAACAGTTTTTTATTTGCACACATATGCTAATCACGTACAATTTTGTTAATGAAGTATATATATTTCAACATCACTTACACTCATATTTTGACCTCGCTCACTAAACTCTTCATACATGTCATCATCCGAGATTCCTCATTTCGATCAAATCACTAATAAAAGTAATTACATTTTAATTAAATTAACGAAAAGATATACCCGAAATTTAGCCCGCCCGAACGATATACCCGCCCATGATAGCCTTGCAATTGTGAAAAGATTTTCCCGCCATAAATAATTAAAACAGAAGTTACAAAATTCGTGCAAAAATCCATGAATTTCGCGTCCATGAGGACAAGGCTTAAGTATGTTATCTGCGGAGTGCGCATCAGGTAGGTGCAAGTGGGTGGTAGTGGGCATTTAAAGTAAATTGTTAATGTGTTAGGTTCAGCCGACGTTAACTTATTTTTGATAATTTTGTGTGCTTTAACTCTTCTCAAGTGGCACGCTTAGGTAATCATACCACCCGTACCTTCCGTACTCATCTCTGTGTTGTGAGTTAGTCACTTTCTATTATTTTCGACCTTGGGTAATTGACAAGACAAAAACTTTAAATTTTGAAATAAATCTTATAATTTGTATTATCTAACGCCTCGAAATTGGTAAAAACTGTTATGTCACTGTTTCTACTCTAAAAATAATGGATGTTATGTAATGGAACTATTTTTGTCATTTTTATATATTTCTTATATCTGATCGCATTCAAATTTAGTACGCCTATGAAATCTTGCTCCCCGCACGCTTCGCCCGTCGCGCTGGTCAACAAGCTAGCGATTAGTCACTGTCCACAATTTCGACCGCTGGTAAAATATCAGAATACCGGAGTTGGAGTTGCACAAGTAGCGACATCTCTTGCGAAAGCGAAAGGCAAACAATAAAGGCAAAGATGGCGATTGGTCGCTGAGATATAAGTGGGAGTGGATTTTATTTGTTGAATGACGAAATGGGCGGTGACTATTTAGATTTTAAAACGTAGTCAATATAGTCATCCTTGTCTATCGCACGGATTTCTATACTTTACTTTGTCGCTCTCGTATAAACTCAGATAGACCATCAGCGTTTTCCGACACTGTATATAAGTATATATACATTTTTTTTGTATGGTTAATACATTGTTTTCTATTATTATTTGTATTTTGAGGATGGTTACATGGAAGAGCAGCGAAGCTGAATGGCGCCAACCACAATGCCTAATTTGTTGTCATTATTTTATTTGAACCTCGAATAAAGACATTTATTATTATTATTATTATTATTATTATTATTTGGCTTAACTACAAAAGATCTTAAACGTCTAGCATTCCAACTTGCGTGAAAAATGAATATTGACCATACCTTCAATGAGAATTCGGAGAAGGTAGGTTTGAAGTGGATACGTGGATTCCTAAAGCGAAATACGGGTATTTCGCTAAGAACACCAGAAAATACTTCCATGGCCATGGCACAGGCTTTTATTAAAAACAATATTGCCCTATACCTCAGAAATTTATCAAAAGTAATAGATCAACATAATTTTTTGCCCGAAAATATTTATAATGTCGATGAGTCGGGACTCAGCACTGTGCAGTCAAGACCAGCAAACATATTTGCTACTAAAGGTCGTAAACAAGTGGGAATGCAGTTGGAACGTTTGTTCCACCGACATTCATTTTTCCCCGGAAGAGATTCAAAAATGAATTACTAGACAATGCATCACCAGGAACTACTGCTTTTTGTCAAGAACATGATTGGATGTCTGGGGAAATATTTGTTAAGTGGTTAAAGCATTTTGTGCGTTATGCAAAACCAAATAAAAACAATAAAGTCTTGCTTTTCTTCGACGGACATAGCAGCCACAAATGTTTAGAGACATTAGAATATGCAAAAGAAAATGGAATTATACTTTTCTGTTTTCCCGCCCATTGTACGCATAAAGTACAGCCTTTGGATGTGGGCTTTTTTGGACCTCTGCAGGTCTATTATGATCAGGAAGTTCAGTTGTGGCTGAAGCAAAATCCAGGAAGACCAGTCACTCACTTTCAAGTAGCAGGTATATTTAATAAAGCATACCTGAAAGCTGCCACACCATCTAATGCAATAAATGTTTATTCCAAGACAGCAATTCGTCCTCTAAACCCTGACGTATTTGAGGATTGGATGTTCTCACCATCTTTAATAACAGATCAAGAAGCTATTGCACCAGAGCCTGGGATGTCGTACCCGCAGACACTGTGGTGGATCCAACGCCATATATTAACAGCATAGAAGCAAATGTTTCAGTGGAACAAGAAAGAACATCCACACCTTTAGCCCTTATTCAGCAACTTTCTCCATTACCAATTGCTAATGCCCAGAAAAAAAGAAAACGAGGCAAGATAGGCATTTTAAATACAGCACCAGATATTCAACAACAAAAATCGAACAAGAAGGAAAAGAAGGGATAGAGAAAAGCTTGCAAGGAAGGTGAAGCGACAAATTAAAATTTTAGAAAACATTGAAGAAGATGACGTAGAACAAATACATAGTGGTGGTGAATCTGATGCTGCATGTCTTTACTGTAACGAATTGTATTCGATGTCTCGACCACGAGAGTATTGACTGCGACGTCAGAAATGCAGTGGTTGGTGTCATGCAGAGTGCGCTGGAGTGAATCCAAAAGTTAAGCATTTCATTTGTGAATTGTGCAAATAACATTTTTTATTACTTTTTATTTAGAGAATCTCTTGTTTGTTGAAAATATATGTTTATTTTATAATATATATAGACTTGTAAAATTAATTAACCAGGTATAGCAGTCACTAGGCAAGAAAAAAGAAAACTCCTTATTTCTATTCAAGCTTTCGAAGCTTTTATTGCTTCTTCATCAGGAAACTACAAAAATGTATACTAATTATCAAAATGTAAAAAAAGATAAGTAAAAGAGACTTACGAAAAAGATTGAGATTAATAAAAGTGCAATCCATCAGAACAGAAAAATTCAAAAAAACATTATCACAATGTTATAACTTCTTACATCCTGTGCAATATTAAAAGAAAACATTAAAAACATTGGTATAAAACCAGGATGAACACCGATTACTCGAACATATTAGAAAAATTTTGAGAAAAAACTTTCTTTTCCTTCTTTTTCTTAGAGTGTTGGTATATAACAGTCTTCGTTATACCCGTTTGAAATGCCGCTCCCCATACAATAATACCATATGTTAAATGACTTTCTATTAATGCGTAATATAGAATTTTCAATTGGTAACTTACGCGTAGTAATTTCTACACAAATGCCCACCACTAATAAGTTTTTCATCTACTACACATGACCGCATTACCTAATTGTTATTGATGTGTCTATCAGTTTACAAAAAAGTCAGAAATGAAATAAAAAAGCTGAAGCAAATAAAACTAGATACTAAAATAGTTATTAGTAGAAGATACTAAGATAAGTTTATAGGAATTCAGACCTTTTCAAAATAACAAAAAATCAGTACTATAAAAAAAGTCGGTGTTTTTTGCTTGTGACCAAGAGATCGTTAGTTTCAGCCGTTATTGAAAGTATTAACGTGTGCTCGAAATGGTTTATTCTATCGCGGAAAGAGTAGAAATTGTTGCAATATATTATCGAAATCACGATTGCGCTAAAGCTACAGCACGAATTTTTAATGCCAATCATCCTGAAAAAAAAAATATAAACCACCAGTACGTTAAACACCTGATTGACAAATTTCTTGCAACAGGTTTGCTTTTAAACAAGAAACGTGAAGTAATTGGGTCAGTTCGAAATGAAGCAGTTGAAGTGGCAGTTTTGGGTCATGTACAGATGGATAATAAGCAATCGATTACAACTGTGTCTCAAGCTTCTGGCGTATCCCGCTCCAGTGTTCATCGAATTTTGAAAAAACACAAGTTTCATCCATTTAAGATGACGCTGGTTCAAGAGTTACATGAAGATGACTTTGATCGCCGTAACCAATTTTGCGAATACTTTAGTGAACAACTTCTACTGAATCCAAATCTTCTCTACAATACATGTTTCTCCGACGAATGCACATTTATGTTGAATGGCGAACTGAATAGACACAATTGTCGTTATTGGAGTGATACTAGTCCGCATTTAATCAGGGAATTTCATACTCAGACACCTCAAAAATTGAATGTTTGGGCAGACATTTTGGGCGACCATCTTGTTGGACCATTTTTCATCCAAGGTAATCTCAATGGAAACACCTATCTAGAATTATTGGAAAGTACAATTGATCCTAGGATAACAGAGATTTTAGAAAGTCACGACAATTTACTAGAAAATGAAATAACCTTCCAACAAGATGGTGCGCCCCCGCACTATGCTGCTGCTGTGCGACAATTTTTGGATGACCATTTCCCGGGGCATTGGATTGGCAGAAGAGGTCCCGTCGAATGGCCACCAAGATCTCCGGATCTGTCCCCTTTGGACTTTTTTCTGTGGGGTCATTTAAAATCACGAGTGTACGCCACTCAGCCGGAAACATTGCAAGTGCTACGTCAGAGAATTGTAGAAGAATGCCGATTAATAACTGCGGATGTGTTTAATAATGTTCGAACAGAATTTGAAAACAGACTGTATTATTGTTTGGGAGTTAACGGGGGTCATTTTGAGCAATTCATCAAATAAATCTGATTTATTATTTGCTTCAGCTTTTTTATTTCATTTTTGACTTTTTTGTAAACTGATAGACACATTAATAACAATTAGGTAATGCCGTCATGTGTAGTAGATGAAAAACTTGTTAGTGGTGGGCATTTGTGTAGAAATTACTACGCGTAAGTTGGTTTGTCATCTTTTCGTTTGTAACCAATAATTCTGTCAAATCTCAACCGATTTCTAAAATCGGTACGTCACTGTATTCGCAATGAAAAGGGCTTTAAAATGATGTGCCACAAGTGGGGTAGTTGCATTTGAAATTTTTAAGTTGGGGTTGCTAGGCATTAGGGGGATGAACATATCGAGTTGGCTTGACTGTCAAAAAAGCTCCCCCCAAGAACAAAAAATCTGCTTCAGGTAACTATTTTCACCAGCATTCATAATATCACTGTAACACTACATTAATATTATTATACAATTTATATTTTGATGATAGACTCTTCGAAATAATTGCAGAAGAAACCAATCGATATGCCTCACAAAAAAACCACGCACAACAGTCAATGTAGCCGAAATAAAATGTTTTATAGGAGTTTTTCTTCTAAGTGGAGTTGTTCCACTTCCTAGAAGAATAATGTTTTGGGAACTTTCCAAAGACTGCCATAATGAATTACTATCAGAAGCAATATCCAGAAACAAATTTCAATTTATTATGACAAACATTTATTTAGCTAATTATAATGAATTGGAATGTGATAAATTCGCGAAAGTGAGACCAACTTTTAGATATCTACATAAAACAATTATAGAAAATGCTTACCCACAGAAAGAGCATAGTCTCGATGAAGCCATGATTCCATACACAGGACGACACGGCTGTAAACCAATACGTGATGGCTATAAATTTTGGGTTGGCACAACCAGGCAAGGTTATGTAATTTGGTTTTAGCCCTACCAAGGAGCTTCCACGAATATCTGCCAAACTTATAGGGAGTTGGAACAGCTGTTGTTTTGGAATACGCTGATGTTCTCAGATCAAAGTGGAACGATTTGAAATTTCATTTATTTTTTGACAATTTTTTTTCTTCTATACCTCTGTTGGAATATTTCACTGAAAAAAATATGTACGGAACTGGAACTATACGTGAAAATCGTATTTCTGGTAAGTACATTGCAAGATTTAAAAATAATGAAAAAGTCTCAACGTGGATCTTATGACTATATAAAAATAAAAATAGCAATATTATATTCATAAAATGGAATGATAACAGTATCGTTACTTTTTGCTCAAACGCCGGTGGTGTAAATCCAATAAATTCTGTTAGAAGGAGAACAAATTTTTTCAAGTGAAACAACCGCATGTTGTGAAGTTATACAACAAGAGTATGGGAGGAGTCAACCGATCGGACCAAAATATAAGTCTGTATCGAACCACTATAAGAGGACAGAAATGGTATTTTCTCCTTATAGCTCATTGCTTGACATGGCAATTCATAATGCTTGACAGAATCATAAATATAATGGGGTATCAATGAACCAGCTATCGTTTAGAGGAACCATTGCTAAATTGTGCAAAACAAAAAAGAGTTAGTGTATCAAAAGTGTTTTCAATTTATCACACTAAAATATATTGTAGGATACATGGTATATTTGCCCATTGTCCTATATGTAGGACGGCTTCAAAAGCATGTTTTTTTGAATAAATAACTTTTCGACAGGAACAAAAATTTGTTTTATTTGCTATTTTATTCTAAGTAATAAAAAAATGAGAAAAATAGGCTGCAATTATTTTAGCCATATTTGGGTTAAATGTAATAAATATATTTCCTGGTTAAGAGACCATTCTGGGGCAATATAATATATGCTTTTCCTTCTGCATCTTTCAATAGTGCTAAATGTGCACAAAATCATTGAAGACACGACGAAAGAAATTTTAGTAGTTCCCAATTGGCCGTCTCATCCACGATTCCCCTTATTACTTAGAGTAAACCAGTAATTCTTGAACTAAACGACCTATTTTTTTTTTCAAATTTTACCATCGTTAGTTGCCTGCTGAGTATCCGGATATCTTTTTTGCTGAAGAAACATACTCAATGTACCATTGATACAACCTGTAATCTGCAATAAAACAGTACAATATTACTTTCAAACTATGGTGGTAGTTCTACAGCAAACAAAATATTCCCAACTTCAAATCAAGCGAACAAAGTTCTTGAATTTCAGTCGATCTTGGAACAATCTAGACATACAACACTGAACTCACATCGTTCAAAATTATCTTTGCTTCTACACGGGAAGATGGAGAATAAAACTGTAATAAACCTGTCGGTTGGCCGTTAATTAAATGACTAGGTATTATTATTTCATCATATCTCGTTCAAGTTTAGACTCGCGAGCTCATTAAAGGTGAAGTGGCGAGTGTTATACCTAGGTTATCCACTTACCTTGTCCTACTCCCCGGGTTGAACCTGGTGGCTGCTATCTTTTAACCTGAGACACGCACACACCTCTGCTTCACCAGAAGAAATAAAACACAAAATTCGAGGAAGGTATTGGATTTATTCACACAAGATTACGCAATGAGCACGATGATTCTATACAACGCAATGAACTGAGCTAAGGTTTAGACCCTGGCCGCCGCGACACAAACGGAAAGGCTAAGTCCGGTTCGACGATAAAAATATAAGTTAAAACAATCAGAAACTAGTGAGGAAATAGTCGATCACGGAACGGATGAAACAATGAAACGAGTTCAAGTGTCAGCCAAAATCTGCCGGTCCTCTCCCGTGAACGGGCCTCTAGCGATTTTTGGGAACCTTTCGGGAACCTCCCTCTTTGTGCTTAGGGTCGATACTATCACAAATATTTTGGTAAAAATGAGCCCTAAGGTCCAGAGAGCCGTCCACTTCCTCTAACTTCAGTGAAGACCGGAGATTGGCTGTCTCTTCTGGCCTATGAGCTCGTTTCGGGTTCCGTTAGACTGTGGCTATACAATTCTAAAGGCGCTTAGAGAAACTAATTGAACATATTTCTTAATTACTGATTTTCCGTGTCTACCAGGATCATTAATACTTTATTGGCTTTAATTTACTTCCTTTTTACCTTCCCCCTTCGCCGGGCTCCGCGCTTACGCAGAGGTTGGGTTCCTCGATCTGTACCTTTTGATTTACTGAATTTAAAGGAGAAAACCCAACGAAAAACTCCTTGATCGACTTTAGCGGCGAATCTATAACACTTACAACATTGAATTTCCTAATTAAAAGGTTCTCTACGCCTCAGTTTGTCTATTTCGCGGTCGTCGCGTTCGTGGAGCCGTGCCCCGTTGGCGGAGGCCGTCCCTGGCTACTTTAATCACGGGGGATATGGCTCTCGAACGGGTAGTTCGCCCGTTTCCCCATCTGGTTTATTTAATAGTCGTCTGTGACAAAAGGGCTTTTTAGAAACGACTTTCTTTTCCGACCCAAAACTACTAAATTATACTTGAGAAGTTGTTAGCTATTCTTTAGCGTTCGACCTTGTCCAATGGTTATTAGAAAAATTATTCCTTACACTTAAATGGCCCATATATTGTCCGGCGCGTCAAACGAAATCTAACTGCACAAAAGATTTCGTTTACTTAAGACGTCTCTATGTCGCCTGCACTTCCGTTCCCATTCGTGGCCCGTGTTTTATTATATGGGTTCGCGGACTCGTTTTATTACAAAACGATTTATGAAAGGAGTCGCATAAACCATCTGCTCTAAATATGAAAAAAATAAAATTATTCTTATAAAATCGTATCCGCTACTTTGCTTGTTCTAAAACGAAGGACGTATTTTACTAATTTGATAAAGTATCAAGTCATCTTGACTATACGGTTGCTGAAGCTGCCTATGAACACAATATTAGTTTGCTGTCCCATAAAACACGACACACGAACTGTAAGCGCTCGACAAATCAGTTTATAGATTTTCAGAATCCCATCAGGGACCAGCAAGTGCTGAGGTATTATACATATCCTGAAAGATATCTTAACAAATCATATTTTAATGTTATTTATTTGTTTTATGTATTTGAAAACTAATGTTGAACTTCGTTAAGATAAATTTAATAATTATTATCATCTTATGGTATATAGATTTGGACGATTAGCTCTGATGACCGCTGTTTGAAGCCGAAAACGCTTAGCTAGGATTTTGAAATTTGGATTTTCATTTTATAACTCACCGAAGTGTGTACTCAAGGTGCATTGGTTTTTACCAATTTGATAGCAAGCACTTGTTTAATAAAGAAGTATCAAAAAGGATTACCTTGTTCCAAATCTTCGTTACCAAGAAAATCTTTACCGAAGAAATTATAGTATCGATCATCGGCGTGTGAAAAGGATGAACAGCTGGACGTGCGTATTGATGTAAAATGTAGTCAGTACTATCATGAAATTTGTCTTGATTAACAGTTGATATGGATGATACTGAATGTTGTGTACTTAAAGCAGATTATTTCTGGACTGGGACATAACATAAATTTATTTAACATTGTTAATTTTCAACAATGCAAAACACACATCTAATGTTTTTTTAGTGAAAATATATATATATATATATATATCAGATTTATGTTAGTGGCATCTATCCAAATGTGTTTGGAGATGATGATTTAGTTGACTATTTTTGTTTACATTTGCTCTTTAGATTTTGCAAGTAGATTAGGCTGTAACAAATTTCCATTGAAATTCTGCCAGATAAGATGGGTTGAAAATGTTACAGTTTGTGATAGAGCTTGAGAAATTTCAATATCTATAGAACATGTATACAAAACTTATTGACGGCTTACTTTTTATGAATGGATTGGTAATAAACCAGGATATAAAATTATGGAGTATTATAAAATACGTCACATGGAAATGCAACAGTTGAATCAGGATTCTCTGCAAATAAAAATATGTTAATTGCAAATTTGCATCAGCTTTCTTTAATAGCACTAAGACAAGTTTTTGACAGTGTTAAATCTGAAGGCGTAATTTTTAAAGTTGGAATAAACGGCTGTATGCAAAAATATGTAAAAAATTCTGATAGGAATTATCAGGAAGCAATAGAAAATCAAAAAAAGAGAAAATAAGAAGTGAATAAAACTCAGCTAAATAGAAATAAAGCCAAGAGAGAAACTTATCATAACAAATAGGTATGTCTTATTATATTTACATTATACTGGATAGTTATTTTGCCCTATGGCACTAATCCATATGATTTTGTAAAATAATTACATAAAATTCCTCGACATTCTGTGGCATCTTAACATGGTCTTCCTTGATTTATTGGGGGTATTAGTAGTGGTATTCGTGTAATTTTGGACCCAAGCATGACGCAGGCACATAGTACAATTTTTTGTCCACCAGATAATCTATAATTAAATATTCAGCAGTTACTATTCTAATATCCATTATTGTACGGTCAAATTATATTGATAGTGGAAAAACTCCGTCTGATGCAAAATAATTCAGAAATAACCGTCCAAATTCCTATTTACCTGGTAAAGGTAATGGTTCGGGTATATTAAAAGTAGTTATATAGCGCTTGACCTAAGCCAGAATTTCTGAACACTGCTGAATCATTAATTCGCCTAGATCATACTCGCAAATAATCCATTTGCATCGGTACATGCCAAGATGAATCGAAAAAGACTCTTTATAATTTGAAGTATGAATATCCAGAGTTCAAAGGTTTCTTCATTAGAATATGTTTTCCATTTATAGCTCTTATATAATTAGGTAAATTACTCCTCTGACGAAATCCTTGTGAAATGTATAACCAATATTTGTTGTCGGAGTTTTCTTGTAGACTTGTTGTAAAACCTTCCATATGGTGTCACAACTTTCAGCAACTCTTGTTCTACTTGTTTTACCTCTCTTAAATACATTAAGACATTACTCGAAATAAATATCCGGTAACCAAAAACCTGAAATAAATATTTAACTCAAACAAACAGACTTGTTTTTTACAGACGGTGACTGTAAGTCATAATGGAAATCTAATACGTTCAGTCTACATACGAACTCTGAATACAACATCTAAAAGTGGATCTGGCGCTGGAAGGACTACTATTTGGCAACATATTTGCAGTTTCAAGACCCATTTACTAAAACTCGACCTCAGGTGGGCAATCAATTTTACTGCACATGAACCTTAGACAACATAACCTTCAAATACAGTACCCGATGTAGCATCTGCAGAAGACTCTGATATGAGATATTCCTTGCAGCGTATACCCTCCTCATAGTACGGACTACTGAATCATCAATATCATATTCCTAAGAAACCACTGACTGAAGCAGATAAAAGCGCAATTGATTATTTTACTCCGAAAAAAAAACTCTTCTCATTAGCTGCCACATTGTAATCATCTGACGATGACGTCGACATTATCAGCTGCACCACTAATGAATTATGCGATTTCAGTGTGCGTGTACATGAACGAAAAAATGGCAAAGAAATTGTAGCGATGTAAATGTTACATACGTGTGGTGGTAAATTTTTGACTGAAAGCAATGGTAAATGTGGCGAGCAACCCAGTGACATTTCAAATATAGCTATTTATTGAGCGTTGGTGCCACAGTCATATTTAACAATTATGTTCAGGATGAAGGCAAAGATATATGACCAAAATGGCGGTACAAGACCAGACGAGTCATTTTTTGCGTGCTCTGGAATAAGAACTTATCGGACAAATCTTGACCCAAAAAAAATGACTTCCCTAGGTTTATTGGCGTACTTGGTTAAAAGCGATATCTATAGTCTCAGTACAGAAGAAGAAATAGAATAAGGTATCTAAGGATGAAGACGTGCAAAAGATGATCAAGTTACCAGCCACGATTATGTAGGACTCTGCTCATTAGTTGCCAAATAAAAAAATTATACCTAATCGACTGACGATGAAGTCGACATTGTCAGCTACACCACAAATGAATTATGCGACTTCGGTGTGCGTGTACATGACACATTTGTTGCAAACCAAAAAATAGCACTGACTACAGTAATAAACATTTTTATGGTATGTAAATAAAACTATTACTGACTTTTGTTACATTAAAGTACGAAATATTATAAAATGATTAGTAGCGGAACTGGGGGTAAGATTAAGAATGGTATAACGTGACGAATTAGCTTTACTTTATTAATTTAGTTTAAATATGATCAAATCTTACTACTGCCATCTTGTATGTCTCGTATATGTTTGGGCTAAGATGAGACGAGGTAAGAAGTTGAACTGGTCATCTTACCTCGACTTCCGACCTTCTCACTTTTTGTATAACATAATACTATTTTGTTTTTTTTTATATAGGCAGCTATATCAAGGACAGGTGTTACAGGTCGCAATCTTCATTAAACGGGTAATGATGTCGACATAATCAGCTACACCACAAATGAATTATGCGATTTCGGTGTGCGTGTACATGACACATTTGTCGCCAACGAAACAATGGCAAAGAAATTGTAGCGACGTACATGTTGCATGTGTGTGGCGCGTTTACTGCACATGAATCTTAGGCCGGACGGAGACGGAGGATACATCAAAGGTGCGGGTCCACTGGATGCTTTTGTAGCGCAACATTGTATCGCAACGTAGTTGCAACAGGTGATTTATGTGTACATAACCTTGCAACTTAACGTGCAACATAAACGCCGTGTTGCGCTGATACAAATGTTGTTGAGATACAACATTCAGTCGACACAGGTGTTTATAGGTAGCGCCACATGTTTCGTACGAAACAAAACAGGTTTGTTTCGTGCGAGTGTTGCATTGACAAATATGTAGTGAATTTTAAAATGGAAAAGTGGTCAAGAAATGAAACGCTGGCATTAATAGCCGGATATGAAGGTAGACCTGAATTATGGGACGAAAGAAATCCATGTAAGTGTACTATACGTTTATTAATAATATATTTAGATAGGGATAGGCATTTTATTATTTTAGTAAGTAGTAAACACATCAAATAATTACCTATGTTTTTAAATAGAATCAGTTGAAATTTAAATATTACCTTAAAAATATGTTTTATACAGGGACACATTGTATATTGACAATTGTGTTTCAGTGCATAAAGATTTGAGAAAAAGAAACCAACTATTGCAAGAATTAGCGAACTTGTGCAATCGTACCGTTGAGGTCATCAAGAAAAAAATTCACTCGCTTCGGTCAGCATTTTCACGAGAGTTAAAAAAAGTTTCCAAAAAGAAAAGTAGGCAAGGAACGGACGACAATTACAAATCAACGTGGGAATACTTCGATGCTTTACAGTTTACGAAGTCCTCGTTAAGTGGTGATGCAACAGTATCAAATCTGGTAAGTTTTTTTTAAATATCTGCGTTGTTATTACGTTGACGTCTACTGTAAATGTATTGGTACTGCCATTCAACCATTCCATCAAGAGTTTGAAAATAATCAGTAAATTCAGAACGAACCTCTTTTGCTTGTTTAGTTGAAGGTCTACTCGAAGGGTCATTAATAAGCGAAAAAAAGTTGTGCGATGGTGTTTCTTCTGACCGCCAACTGCCTTCTGTAACATATACACCATCAACCTCATCTATATATCCTGGAGGTGCATAAAATCCTCTAGAATCTTTGCGGATAAGTAGGTAATTGTGTAACACACATATTGCTTTAACCACCAATATAACTTTTGCCGGGTCAATTAGTTCAATCGGTCGTCTCAACACACAAAAACGTTGTGAAATAAGTCCAAAAGCATTTTCTACTATTCGTCTTGCCCTTGACAGTCGGTAGTTGAATACGCAAGTTGCAATTTGCATGTCCACTTGTTTGAAAGGGTATGGCTTCATCAAATATGGTTTTAATGGAAACGCATCGTCAGCAACAATTACAAATGGCGTCACTTGGTTTCGGCCTTTTAGTGGACGAGGTTTTGGTAGCTTTAAAGTATTATTTTCCAAAGCAGATGACAATGAACAGTTTCCAAAAACACCACCATCAGAAATTCGTCCATTGCAACCTACATCAACATAGGTGAATTTGTAGTCCGCATCTACAAGAGCCATCAATACTATGCTGTGTTGGCCTTTGTAGTTAAAAAAGTGGCTACCGCTATTTGGTGGAGCTTTCATGACAATATGCTTTCCATTTAACGCACCCACACAGTGAGGATATTGCCATTTTTTCTCATACTCATCGGCGATATGTTCCCATTCTTCTTCAGACCTCGGTATCTAGAAAAATATTTGTTTAAAATACTTAAAATAACATCATTATAAACACTTAGATATATTAAAAATACATTTTGTTTCTAGGATGAAAGTTCAGCAGACATCACTGAATACCCTACGCCTACTGACACAAATACTGACACTGGGTCAGAATCCTTGATCCATACAGCAGCTGCTACCCGAAAGAAGAAACGAAAACCGGCTGAAAATACGGCAGACGATGTAGCATATTCACGTGCTTTGGAGGTATTGCAAAAACCTATTGACAGTTATCAAACGTATGGTGACTATGTGGCTTCAGAACTGAGAGAGATGACTGAAATAAATCGCAAAAGAGCGAAGTTAGAAATATCTAGGATTTTATTGAAATATGCAGAAATTGAAGCAACAGCATCAGCTTCATCAGTTGAAGTTGTACAACCGACAAATAGTGGTATCGTGCGCCCTCGGGAATATTATGAAAGTTCACAGGAGTGGGTTATGTCAAACAATGGCGAATCTCAGGTCGAATGCCATATTCTGCCACCACAGACATCCAGTATTATATTCCCAAATCAAACTTCATATCCACGAAAGTATACTATGGAAGGACCTCGACACGATTTTCCAAGAAATGCTCAAGATTATGACGAATCGCAGATAGAATCGCAAGATGAAACACAGACCTCGCTATATGACTTTGATACATAATAATATTATTTTAGATCTTTGTTTTATGATTTTGTATATTATCAATAAATATGCATACTTTGACTCTACTAAACATTTGATTGGTTGTTGATGATTACTAGACTTAGGCAGTTATGCAAACTGCATATTTAGCATATTCCGCATATTTTATGCAGGTTTTTAAATATTTGCATAGGTACCTATTACGATAATAATTTGCATAACATGCATAAAAAGTAAATTTTATGAAAAGATCTAATAATTAGGTAGGTAGGTAAGATCTTTTTAACTAATTCTTTCGGTATTCCCAACTCATAAAAGATTTGTGGAAAGGGATTGTAGAACCAGTGGAACCATATTTTTTAAATCATATACCTGCTTTTATTTGATGAAATAAATTTGAAAAGACATAATAAACTAATCCCCGAACAGGGATAAGTTATAATCTAGTATTGCATATCTATGCACATATTTTTGAGGTATTTACGTGCATATTTGCCTAAGTCTATTGATTACTGACCTTTAAATATTCCTGCTGTAGACATTCATAAATTGCATTGCAGCATTCGGGAATGATTCGTGCGATTGTGGTTTGAGGAATTCTGAACAGGTACATTAACGATTTATAGGAGTCGCCTGCAAAGTACAAAACATACAAGAAATTGCTGTCTGGGCACAATTAGGTAGGTTAACTTACCAGTTGCTAAATATCGCAAAGTAACAGCAAGTCGTTCACCAGGAGTAATTGCTTTCCTCATTCGTGTATCTTGTTTTTTTATCTTTACCGATATTAATTGCAATAAATACTCAAAATCTGCTGCAGCCATACGCAAAAATTTTTTATAAAAATCTGGATCTCCAATTCGCAAATCTGTCATCAATTGATTATAGGCCCCTTGTTCATTCCTTTTTGCTATCCAGTCCCGCACCCATATTTTTCGTTTGGGTTTTCGTTTTGCACGTCTTTGTTTTAAATTTGCGAGAACAATGACAGCAGCTGCGATTCTATTTTTCGACATCACTGACAGCAAGACAACAACCACATAAATGTTTTAAAATTAGTGTATCGTGCCTAATGCTCAGAGACAAAGATCGCAACTGGTGGACACACCTGGTGAAACAATTGTAGCATGTATCCTCCATAACCATGTTGCATATACATATGTATCGAGCAACTCGCTGCTAAGTGGACACATCACGGCAACATTTGTAGCGCAACAACCTATTTATTGCGCTACAAAAGTATCCAGTGGACCCGCACCTAAACATAAAGCATGCAACATGCAACATGCAGTATATACTGCATGTATGATCAGCAGATTTAATTACATGGAAGCCGTTGCAAGTATCACAGACTGGTGCGGTACGCATATATGCTTTGCGATTTATACTGCATAAGATTACCCAAACATGTCTACACGCAGCTTATGTCGTTAGTTTGTAGAGGAATTCAGTACACTTCGGTAGAGGCAACAGTGTGTTTTTTAATATGAAACCGGACGTTCCTCTATTTAATATTAATTTTGCTCGGGCTATCGAACAAAGGCCTTACATTTGGAACTACACTTTGGCAGAATATATATATATATATATATATATATATATATATATATATATATATATTTCCAACGTTAAGCGGTTGCGCCTGAGCTCAAGCGACGCTACTATAGATTATTTGCCTCCTGCTTATACTGCTAAATATGCGCTTGCATTTTATTTATCGCCCTTAATTTTACGGAATTTAACTAGATATATTTTTTATGGTATACTCAATCTTTCTAATCGTAAAAAGGCTGTGGTCTGTATTGCTTTAAAACTTAGCTCAGCTTAACTTTTTTTTTATTCAATATTTCACGTTTAATATCTCGAGTTTGACAATTTCTTGAATTTACTCAGAATTTGTATAAATAAAATTTCATTAAATTAAATAAATAGCCCTTAGTTGTATATTAGCCTTTTATTGACAATCTCGTTTGACAAATTTTCGTGATTATACCGACACTTGGGTTGATTGGCGGGTGAATTAAATTTGTCTGGCGCCCTTTACCAACTGTTTTTTTTTCTATTTATATATATTATATATATATATATATATATATATATATATATATATATGTCAGGCGCGCAGTTCCGGGACATTTTTTAACACCTATGTACTTTGTGATAATTCGGAGTACATTTGGATGCTTAATGGAAAAAACCGAGTACATCCTAAAAATAAAGTTTCAGGTACAACTTGTTATGTATCGCCAATTACCGGGGCATCCAGGTATGCATGTACTGATTTTTTCCGGTCCCTTTTTCTTTTAACATTCCTTTTAATATACAGGGTATTAAAAAAAGAGTGCAAAATATTTCAGGAGGTCATAGTATGAACTAAAATAAGCAGAAGTCTTAATAAACATGGGTCCGCAAAGTAACGGTTGCAGAGATATGGACCACTATTCGTTTTTCAAACATTTTATTTTATTAGGAATAAACCGACAAAGGAAGCTTTTAACAAACAAAAAAACAAAGTTACAGAAGATGTTCAAAGTGCCCTCCGTCCATTTCCAAGCAGGCACGACATCTTCGTCTTAACGATATTCGAACTCTTTCGAAAACACCCTCCTTGGTTTGGATTTCTTGACACTTTTGATTAATCCGTAGCTGCAACTCTTCCAGGCTATTTACAGGAGTACCATACACTAATGTCTTAAAATATCTCCAAACAAAAAAATCTAGAGGGTGGAAATGGACGGGGGGCACTTTGAACATCTTCTGTAACTTTGTTTTTTGTCATATTTTCCTAGACTTAGTGTCATCTAAATAAAACATTTTTTGATTTTTGCATGAACGTAGAAAAAATATTGTATGCAACTCGTACAAAAAGTGTATTGTACTCGACGCGACGTTTTGTCCCACTCGGCCTGACGACCTCGTTGGACAATTTCACGTCGCGTGCAATAAACTCTTACTTTTTGTACTTGTTGCATAAATAACTATTTTGTTACGTTCATGCAAAAAACAAAATTGAACTATATTTAGTGAAGAAAGTGGTTCTTTATTGCACTAGTGCAATAAATTGTTTATTGCGTACATCTGTCATTCTACTACAGCGTTTTGTCATCATGACAAACATAAACGTTCAAATCGACGTCATATTTTCCTAGATTTAGTGTCATCTAAATACAAAATTTTTTGGTTTTTTCATGAACGTAAAAAAATATTGTATGCAACTCGTACAAAAAGTGTTTATTGCACTCGACGTGTTGTCCTACTCGGCCTGACGACCTCGTTGGATAATTTCACGTCGAGTGCAATAAACACTTACTTTTTGTACTTGTTGCATAAATAACTATTATCAATATCTAATTCCAAAACAATTTTAACACCTGCTACTTGTAGTTATACTTATAATTTCCAAAATTCCTGAAAAAAGGTGCTGGTATTAGTTTGAAAAGAAATTTGTACGTGATTGATTATATACCTACCACAGAAGTTTCAAAGGAATTCAAATATAGCTAATGACTGCTTCCACGACATGCATAGCTTAGGTGTCTCCTTTGTTCCTGTGCTGTTTAGTTGAATGTTTAGTTGCTCTTGTTGAATGAATGTGGTATAAGAAACTTAATTCAACAGAAATATTTTTTCTTTTCGCAAAAGGTGCAATATAGATATTATACGTCATTGGGGTTTTTCCTTTACAAGCATCTTGGTAATTAATAATGATTAGTTCTGAATAATAATGCTAGAATATTTAAATTATTTGATTATATTCTACTATTATATATTATTAATAATGTCTATAATAAGTTAATTGCAAATTCGTACACGAACGACATGAAAAACATGTATCTAGTTATAATAATTGCAAAAATCGCCAACATAAAAGTTGAAATTGATAGGACATACATATCATATAATACGAGTATGTATAGAAGGTAACATAACTCATAGAAATTTTAAAATTATAATTTGACAATCCGTAGCTGCAGTACACAAAAAGCAGGTAAAAATAAGTCTGTAAACTCCACATTCAGGTCATTATTTTTGTCACATATAGGGTGTTCCATCGGGAACTGCGTCGATCGAGTTATCTGGGAAAATATTGATTCAAAAAATTTGAAAATTTGGCAACATAGCAAGGTCCCTGGGGCGGACACAACTAAAATATCTAGACCTTTCCAGCACATCCGGTTAAGTAATGTTTCTAACATCACTAAACTGCTATACTCGCGACAAGAATTCAGACGACTTGCGTCATACTAACAAATGAATAATTCATTGTATTTTCATCAAAATATTTAAGAAACTGCAACTGATAATAATAAAACTATATACTACACTAAAAGTTTGCATTATATTTTGCACTAAATTGTAAAAAATGATTGTTTTTAACGTGACCAAATATCGAAAATTACGTTGACAATAAAAACAAATGTGTAACGTCAGCCGTGACGTAAGACGTCTGATTTCTTGACGCGGGCATATACATATATTTATCTTATTAATAAAATAACATTTTATTAGATAGAAGTTAATATTTTAACTTAGGTACTTTAAAAGAGTGATATATATCATGATGTGTTTAATGAGAACTAGGTAACTACCATGAATAAAAAGTGGCTTAATTTTAGTCACTTTAGTCAATATAGTAAAATGTACTTTACGTTACTAATATATAAATTAGTAATGTTCTTTTAATTGGTAAACTAATAACTAATATTTGCTCATGAATAAATGAAAATATACAATGTTTCTCCAGGAAAATACTTGTAACATATCTTATATTTTAAAAAGTCTCGGATTAGGTCAGATAACATATACATATGTAATGTATATAAGGTAGGGACGAATATGTCTATGGTCAATTAAAATAATCAATTAAGTTCAGTAGTACTTATGCATGAAAAATACATTAATATTACATATAGATTAAATATATAAAACAAAAATACGAAAATATAAAATACCTACTACTAGAAATAGAGATATATCTGTATTTTCCCCAAAATAGCATTCTATTATTATTCTGTTTCTCCACGTAGAACGTATACGTAGTCAAGGGTAGAACGTAAAAATAAAATGAATATCAATCAAGTTTATATAATATGATTTGTCAATCATATAAGGGAAATATTCCTGTTTGTACATTCGCAAAGCAGTAGACATAATAAAATTAGTAAAATACATTAAAAATTTCAGTGTTATATTGCCAGGCCTATAATGAAGCTCATCAAAAATAATATAAAAACAATAAATACATTTATGTTTACAATGTAGATATTTATTATAGGTATATTATGATGATACTGTTATCGATTTTTATAGATGTCTTGGAAATAATCACTTCTCATATACCTATACAAAATTTAATTCCAAGACAGTCTTGGAAATCACCGTTGAACATAAAAAATTTCTAGTCCAGTACTGGAAGATATCGTTAGAGCATTAACAGTGTCTCGGATTAGGTCAAATTACATGTATATATATATGTATATAATATGTCAACCGCGCAGTTCCGGGACATTTTTTTATCACCTATATACTTTGTGATAATTCGTAGTACAATAATAATATCTCTACCCTTCAATATAATCATGAGAATTTGCTCAGAAGTCTAAGACTTGTGCGGGAGAGGGGGCGGCACATTATTAAGCAGGCCGTATTTGCGTTCAGGAACGACTTACGGTGATAGGCCCTAACCACCATTCAGTGCAGGAATGAGGGAAACCTGGAAACCCATTAATTAGGGGGGTAGTCAAATGTCGACCGGTATCGATCTCTCACATTAACCCAAGCTAACATTCTTCCACCCTACCGTACCCACAGAGAGGGTGCTAATCATCTCCACGAATATAGCTGATGTTCGGTCTACCGGCTGCGAGGCTCGAACCCACACTGGTCTAGCCACATCGATTCAAGTAGTGACGCCTTAAACCTAAACCGCGTGACCACCGACCGACAATTGTATGCTTAATGGAAAAAGCAAGTACATCTTGAAAATAAAGTTTTAGTTACGTAGTGTAAATTACCGAGACATCCAAGTGTGCTTCTATTGATTATTTCCGGTCCCTCATTCTTTTAACATATATATTTACCTACATATTTAATTTAGTGTTTATTAATATATAAATTAATATGTTCTGTTTGTGATTACTTCATTACCTACTGTTGTATCTACTTTACGACAGTTTCCTAAAAGCATGTTCTATATTAAATAATATAAGATGTATAAACTGCAATACATTTGATAAATTATTTCAAGTGAATTTTTGCTTTTATTTTGCAATAATGTAATACCTATATAACAATGTTAAACAAAAACTAAGGCAATATTAATATATAGTTTATCAATGTATAATACCAAAATGATTTTAATACTTGTAGTTATGATGAGTTAGGTGATGACTAGTTCGAAAAAAAAAATTTTGATTGACCATAAACCTACCACAACATTTCAAAGGCATAATAGGCTAATTGCAGATACGTACACGAACGATATGAAAAACATGTTAGGTATAATAATTACAAAATTCGCCAGCATAAAAGTTGAAGTTGATAGAGCATACGTGTCGTATAAACGAGTATGTATAGAAAGTAACATAACTTACAGAATTTTTAAAATTATAATTTGAGAATCCGTAGCTGCAGCACAGCTTAAATAATTGTTATTTAAGCTGTGGCTGCAGTACATAGTAGACAAGAAGCAGGTAAAAATAAGTCTGTAAAGCTGTTGACACTCACGTCATTATTTTTTTCACATACAGGGTGTCCCACTAGGAACTGCGCTGATTGAGTTATGTGGGAAATTATTGATAAGAAAAATTTGAAAATTGCGGCATTGCAAGGTTCCTGGGGCGGACACAACTAAAATATTTAGAACTTTTGAGCACTTCGGGTTATACCGGAAGTAGACACTAACTTCGTCATTTTCAATGGAACACAATGAACACTTGCATTTTTGGATAATATGTAAAATTATAGGGTCGCCTTGTATAACATTCTCTATAGCTCTAGAAGTTGTAGATTTGGCAACACTAATTTATTAAGAAAAAAGTTGACGCATGCTAGAGTGCGCAAAGGTGTCCGCAACTTTTCCCTCGAAATAGATTTTCGTTTCAAAAACGAGAATATTCGATTGGCATGTCATTGTGTCAAATGTTGTTGTATTGTGCTTCCATAGTTTATATCCATGGGAAATTTGAGGTAACAATTTGGCAAAAGCTGATACCACCATGGTGGAAATTACAAATCTCCAAAAGTAGTAATCGTAACCCTAACAATTGCTTATACAGGGTGTTTTTAAATGAAGTAGCCAAAATAAGACCACAGATTCCTTAGATGAAAATAAATCGATTTAACCTAACTTACCTATATCCTAAGTCGCATAATAAAAAAGATACAGGGTGTCAAAGTTAAATTTTGTTTTAATATTTGTAAATAACTTCTTAAGAAAACTAAAAGGTATACCTTTTTCAGATATAACAGGTAGGAGATTGTTTCAATAGTCAGATGAATACACTAAGCAGCAAAAAAGTTCTGCCATTTAAAAGAAACATGGTGTGCCACAAGTGACACCCTCTACTAGTGACGTCAAAATTAGAAACAAATTTGAATTTCTCGCCCGAAAAAACCCCTGAGTTACAAATTTTGTGTAAATATTTAGATTATATTAAGAAGTTATATACAAATATCGAAAATAATATTTTAACTTTGACACCCTATATCTTTTTTATTATGCCACTTGGGATATAGGTATGTTACGTTAAATCGATTTATTTTCACCTAAGCAATCTGTGGTCTCATTTTTGCTACTTCATTTAAAAGCGCCCTGTATGTAAAATCGTTTGCAATAATAATGACACACTCTTAAAACAGTTTTTGAATTTCTGGAAGTTCTAAATAGAAATTTCATTAAATCTCTCTTGGTAAGTGAAACAACTAATAACTAATCTTAAAAATTTAAAGCAGATTTCAATATAAATACGCCAGAAGTTCAAAATAAATCGCAAAATTCATTTTCGTAAGTGTCATTAATATTGCAAACGATAGTACAAGGTGAAAACCAATTTCATTGTACATATCCCAGCTGTAGGGGGATATGTTTTACAAAGCGATCCTAAAATTTTTCGTAGAATCGAAAAATGCAAAATGTACAGGCTTTAAAATAATGAAGTTGGTGTTGACTTCCGGTATAACCGGCAGTGTTGGAGAGTGCTATATATTAGTTGTGGTTGTCCCAGAGACTTTACCATGTTGCCAAATTTTAAAAGTTTTCAGATCAGTATTTTCCCAGATAGCTATCGACGCAGTTCCCAGTGGGACACCCTGTACCTATTAATTCAAAATTTTGACTAGGTTATTCAGATACACATTAACACGTATTTTTTCTTCCTATTGTAAAATTGAATTACCGTGAAGATAAGTTTTATGATTGTCATAGGCAAAACTAAGGGAAGGGGGTGCTGTACTGGCAGGTATAAAAAAGCCTATCATTCCCCCTGCTACTTCCTCGAGCACTAACAATTTTTGAGAGCCAATATGGATTTTGAATTTTAAAATTAAAAGTTATATTGTATTGTACTATTAAAAGTTAGATTAGAAATTACATTTTTGGGGTGATTTATTTTGCATTGTTAGTTGAGCTTGCGAATTTGTTAAAAACTATTTTATTGATTATTATTGTCGATTTGTTACTCTTATAAGTTATAACGGCAACAATGGTTCCAATACTTCCAATTGGTTAATTCAGGAGTACTTAAAAAGCAAACCAGAAAAAGAACACTTCAGGAACAATTCCAAGACAACTGGAAAGCTACCATGTCGATAGATACCTGCAACGATATTATAGTACCAAGTTTAAAAATCCTACTTTCAAGCGACAAAAGTGACCCGATGATCAAAATTGGACACATCTCACAAAATTTTTCCAGTCTATTATGACAAAATTCGAATTTCTGCTTAATTAATTCAATTCTGCATTATTACCTGAAATGTCTAATGTCCAATTTGGAAAAAAAGATTTAATGTTGAAAATAATCAAAGTGATCTCATACAATATCTTTGTCTATGCTTATTTGTTTTATGATTTCTGGTTTTGTTTCGTGATTTTTTTGTCACGTGGTCATGCACGTCACGATTTTATGATTGCGAGTCTTTCCGCAGTTTCCGTTGTGCTGTAGTCTGTACTCCGTACTGTAGTGCTGCTGCAGCGACTGTACTGTAGTTATAGAATGTACCTCGTAACGTGTTTCAGATGTGATGAGTTACCGCGCAAAATTATTCTATTACTTGTGTTTTCAGTGAATAATAATTAGTTTATTGTGTATAGTGCTTCTAAGGTAAGTGCATAATTGTATTTGTAAATGTAGTTTATAGTTAAAAGATGTTCTAATCGGACAATGGCATGAACGTATTAAATACGTATTGGGTATTACTAGAGTCAACACATATACATACATCTCTGTGCTTTGAAACGAGTAATTTTCAGTATTTAGCTGTATAAAGAAATAACAACAGATTTAAATTGTTTTGATTTATTGAAAATTTTTATAAACACCGTTAGTTTGTAGTAATCTAAAAAACTAGTCTTAAGTGAGGCAGGGGTAATTTGTTATTATTTTAGTAGCTAGGTAGGTACTCCCTATTTTCAAGAGCGCTGAAAACGAATCTAAAGTTAGTTTCATGCGAGTAGTTTTCAAAAAAAAATTAAATCGAAAATCAAATCATTATAACTTTTTACTCGTTTCAAAACTCTTCAAAGCACGGTACACTGTACAGAAGTGATTAAAACCACAATAAATAATTAATAATGAACTTACTTAAATGTAAGAAAAAAATATATTCATCTACAAAAGTTTAAAATCATCATCTGTAGTTTCTACGTCTAATACAAGTAAGGTTTTTTCTCGAAAACTAAATTCGACCACATAGAGCTAAGTTTACCTTCGTGTTGAGCTTCTTTGAAAGTGGGGGATTTTTAAATTCAGATTTTATTATATTAGGCAGGTCTCTAAGTAAATACATATAAATACCAACCTATTCGGATATAGGGTTATATGTTTACTTAACGAACCTTAATGAAGACTTGTTTACAGTATACCTACCTATATATTGTATAAAAGAATTAGGTAGGAAAGTATATATTTACATACAGGGTGTTTAGTAAAGAATGAGTCATGGGTCATATACTTTAAGGCTAGGTTCCTTTAACAAAAACAATATGGTTTAAACAATTTTGCTTTCTTAAAAAGTTATAGGGTTTAGAAAGTAATTTTTTGTTTCATTCTTTTATGATAATTTTTTTTATTGCATGGTTGGGTAAAGTTTAATTTTATTTGTTAATCTTGGAAATTTTAAAAAATTATGAATTAAAAGAAAGAAAATGTATCATAAAAAATTGAAATAAAAACAGCACCTACAGTTGCAGTTTCTTAAATATTTTGATGAAAATATACTGAATTATCCATTTGTTCGCATGACGTAAGTCGTCTGAATTCTTGTCGCGAGTATACCTTATTTTCGTCCAAGGAAACCCTTAAAGTATGACCATCTTGATAAAAACTTGTTAATCATGAAATTTATAAAAATTGTGTAGGTACTAGATAGGTATACTCGTATTCAAGAATACTTATTTTTGTTTTAGATCACAATGTTTTATTTGATTGAATTTAGTGGCAATTCAAGGGGAATTTATTCTTCGAAATGTATACAAAGAAAGGAAGGAACTTTGTGTATTGTAAAACATAAAGGAGGAAAATATGAAGGCAATATAATTTCTGTTAATGGTAAGTTAATAACAGAGTCAAAGCTATTTGGATATTATTAAAACTTTTGCTCATTACAAATTATAATACATCTCTACTCTAATATTATTCTAGATTTTTTTCTTCCCAAATAAATATGAAAATGACTTTATTATAGTAACAAATAATTTGCAATAAATTTTTTAATAATTAATTGTCAAATATGAAGAGATATTTTTTTACGATAGTTTTATATTTAGTGAGCTATTTTTATTTACAAAATACACTCATTCTCTTTTAGAATCTACACCTTCAATATAACCATATTATTATAAAAGTGTTTATGAAAAAGATTTGTGTATGGCTAGACCTTTTGTTTTTTGTATTATAATTTTTAACTCTTATGCTGAAACCAAATATCAATGTTTTAACATTTGTTTTGGTTGGTACTTGTATGCTCTATCATTAATTTAAGAAATATAAGATTTTTTGCTTGATATACCTATCTTATTAGTAATCATATAGTGTCAAATATTTTTTCAGAATCTAGGAGTGAACTGGAAAAAAGGATTGATGTGGTGGATATCTCCAATGATAAGGAATTACTGATGCATCCACACTATGTAGGTGGAAATACAACAACTGATGTACAGTATGTTTCCAGCCCATCAAATTCTCTTAACAGCAATGTTATTATATTGTCTGATAATTTATTAAATGCACCTCTTGATGTATTGGCAGGGGAAATTAGTAATACTAAACTTCAGTTATCAGCAAGTTATGAATGTTTTCCTGAAAATTTTTGTCCAACATTGACTGAAATCGAAGAACAGAATATAAATAATGTACAAACAGAAATGCAGCATAATGAAGGTAAATAATATATACATTTATGTCTTGCTAACTGCCAAAGGTATTATAATAGCAGCAAAAATGGAGTTTTAAAATAAAATATTAATAACAAATTATTCTTGAGAAAAATTGAATATGTCTAATATTTAGTATAGCCACTTGATCATACAGGTCTAAATACTAAGGCCTGATTGATTTGAGGGATATATTATACCTATCTAGACCTCCTGCAAAATTGAGTTTCATTGCTGGTGGGATAAAAATGACGTCAAATATTTTTTTATATTTTTATCTAATTTGAGTGTTATAAGGGTACTTGACATTATTCGAAGCCAGTTAAATATTATAAATATAATTCATCTGCATTTGTCTTATAACATGATTTTAAAATAACTGTCTTTTTATATTAAGATGTTTGCTGATTATGCTTGTAGTTATATCACTAATTAATATATTATTTAATTTGTATTTTTAATCCTAGGCATAACTGGTTCCAATGATGAAATATTAAATTCAGATCAATGCACTTTAGAACTTGAATCACATCATTTATCAGAGTCTGAGACTTCAGAGTCTAGAAATGAAGTGGGAAAAATGAAAATTGATGTGATGGATACGTCCAATGATAGTGAATTACTGATGAATTTTCCGTATGTAGGTAGGAAGGCAGCAGGTATACAATATGTTTCCACTCCAACAAATCCACTTAACAACGTTATTATATCACCTGATTATTTATTAAATGCAAGTCTTGAACTAACAGCAGGGGAAATTAGTATTTCTGAACTTCAGTTACCATCAGAAAGTAGTGAATATTCTCCAACATTCAGTGGAATGAAAGAAAAGGATTTAAATAATGCAGCAACAGAAATGCAGCATAATGAAGGTAAATAATATAGTTATACATTTTGCTAAGGGCCAAATAAATGTAATTACAAACAGCATAAATGATTACTTATTATAATTTACTTTTAAATTTTGAAATAAAAGTACCTATTAGCGTAGTATAAATATTATATTTATTTATACAATGTCAACACGCCATTTTTTTATGAAATCATTTGCTTATCTTGAAACTACAATTATAAACACAAGATTTGACACTCCTATACTATAAGATACAACTAAAATAAAATTTTAATTTTTTTTTCAATTTTATGAAAATATTTTTAATTTTGTTTTATTACACGAATTGTGCAAATTAATGTAATAAACATTTTTCCCAAGACAGTCAATTTCCTATCTACTTATAAATTTTGATATCTTTATTTTTATTTTCAAGTAGGTTGGATTTTAATCATTCAAAAATATTCAAATAATATAATGTTACGTAACTAGGAAATTGACTACCTTGGTAAAAATGTTTATTAAACTATTTTATATAATTCGTGTAATAAAATCAGTTTTAAACAAATTTTCATAAAACTGAAAAAAAAACAAAATCAAAGTAATTAAACATTTTTGATAAACCCTGTATAGCAGTTTCAAATTTGGTATTAAAAATTTTATAATTTCTAGACAAGCAGACGAGTTTATAAAGAATAACTCATTCTTCTAAAGTTACAAATAAAGTTTTATCACTTCCGAACATTATCTGTGAACACACTGTACATTATTTTTATCTGATTTGTGTCTTATATATCAGCAGTGCACTCTGCATTTGTGTCTTATAAACTTGATTTTAAAATAACTGTCTAGTTTGCCATTTGGTATTTAAGATGTTTATCGTACTATAGTAGTTTACTAATCAATAATTAATTAATCAATATTTTATTTTTTATTTTTAATTATAGGCATAACTGGTTCCAATGACAAAATACTAAATGCAGACCAAAGGACTTTAGATCTGGAACCACAGCATTTGTCAGAAGCTGAGGCATCGATCACCGATCATGAATTATCTTCCACAATAAATGTACCAGGTCTTATTCCATGTAATGAGGACTTAATGTTTATCAATAAATCACGAGGCAGAAATGGAGACAAAAAAGCTAATTTTTGTATTTTTTGTCACACTAAACAGATGAAAATTTCAAGGCACCTAGAATTGAAACATAAAAATGAAGAGGAAGTGAAGAAATTTATTAATCTTCCGAAAGGAAATCTGGAACGAAGAAAATTAATTGATGTTATCCGGAAACAAGGAAACTATCTATTTAATACTGATAAAAATTTCAATGATGGTGAGCTAATTGTATGTAGACGACCAAAAAATAATGAGCAAAAAACTGCTTATGAGTATAAGGCTTGTGGAAAATGTAAAGCTTATTTTTCAAAGAACAGTATACGTGCTCATTTTAGTAAATGTGCAAAAATTAGTAGCACCAAAAATCGAGTTGTTAAGATTATGAGTAACAGAGTTATGGGCCGCATTCATCAGAAAGCTTGTGAAGTTGTAAGAAAACAACTATTTCCTCCATTAAGAGAGGATGAAGTTACAAGAACTGTAAGATATGATGAGCTTGTTATCGTGTATGCAAATAAAATGGTTGAGAAATATAGAAACCCCAGACACCATGAAATGATTCGTCAAAGAATAAGATTGATTGGACGATTTTTATGCACGATAAAGAAAATGAATAATGGAATTTCTGACCTTATGTCTGTTTTTGATCCAAAATATATAGATGACACAATAGCTAGTATTAATATTGAAGCCAAAATTAATAAAACCTCGAACAATTATGAGACTCCCACTGTGGCTTTTAGTTTGGGTTCCTTATTAAAACAAATTGGTAAAATACTTATTAATGAAAGTATTAAAAAACATGACGATGATACTCGAAAAAATACAGAAAATTTTTTGAAACTCTTAGAAGAAGAAATTACGATGGGAATAAATAGGACTGTAGCAGAATCACAATTTCAGGAACAACGTCGAAAAATTGTAAAGCTGCCTACAATGGAAGATGTCAAATGTCTCAATTCATTTTTGCTGAGGGAAAGGAACAAGGCATTTGAAAAATTGAAAAAAAAATTTTCTCAAAGTTCTTGGCTACGTCTAGCTCAAACTACTCTAGTTCACATACAGTTATTCAATAGGCGGCGTGCTGGAGAAGTAGAAAGAATTTTAATAGACGATTTTTCTTGTTATCATGGTATTGAGACAGCCGATGAAGATTTGTTTAAATCATTATCAGTGGAAAGTAAGGAGGTTGCCAGGAAGTATGTTAGATTTGTAATCAGGGGCAAATTGAACAGAAATGTTCCAGTGTTACTGGATCAGAGCTTATTGGAATGTGTAAAACTTATTCTTCATTATAGAGAACAAGCGGGTGTTTCAAAAAAAAATCCATATGTATTTGGAATAGCATCTCAAGATAAGACTAATAAATATTTAAGAGCATGTGCTCTTCTAAGACAATTTTCAGCAGAATGTGGTGCCAAGAATACGGATAGACTTACCGGCACAAAGCTGAGGAAGCATATAGCTACAACTTGCATTTCACTTAATTTATCGGAAACTGAAATTTCAGATTTGGCAAATTTTATGGGACATCGAGAACAGATACATAAGAATTTCTATCGGCAACCACTAGTAAATCGTGAGATACTTCAGATGTCAAAACTTCTAGAAGTTGCACAAGGAGCAACTAATGATGCATCGAGCGATTCTGGTGAAGATATGGATGAAGAATTTCATCAAACAGCTGACAGTTCTGCAAGTGAAGAAGAATATGTTCCAAGGAAAAGATCCAGTAAGCCTATAATTTAATTACATTGATTTACTTATGTAGTGAGGTATCTCAAAAACTACAAGAAATAGATGAATGCAGTTTTCACTACACTGTTCTACTTTTTTGAGAAATTTAAGATGCTGCAATGAGAATTCTCATAGACCTATTCGTTTTTGAGATACAGATTTAAATTTGAGAATTAAGGGAAATTCTGATATTTTTTTACATAGAATTCAGTAGTAGAGTACTTTTAATTTCTCTAAAGAATGTCGCTTTTAAAATATGACCTAAACATACAACTTTTTAAATGGAACACCCTGTATATTTTTATGCAACTCGATTACATCAGTTTTATTAACTTAATATTTTTTTAACAATTTCCAAAATATAAAGTAGCAACTGTTATGAAGGAAAAAATAATGCAATTGAATTCTATAACAACAAGGTGTTCTATTTAAAAATTTGTATGATTGGAACACATTAAAGGAGACATCTTTTAGAGAAATTACAAGTACACCATTGAACTCTACATAATAAATGATATCAAAAGCAATTTTCACCATTCTGATATATCAGCTATTCTCCAAGATACAAAGAATCCCTTAAAAGCAGTTTATTTAAATTTCGTATTGTATCTCAAAAACAAAGAGGTCTATGAAAATTCTGATTGCAGCATCTTCAGTTTATCGAAAATATAACACAGTAGGTATTGTGAAAACCGCATCCTCCCATACCCAAAATCCAAAGGAGTGTGTGACTATTTCACAGCACTTAGACATACCTTCAGAAGGGTTCAAAGAATACAAAATTATCAAAAATAAGTTGACATTGAGTGAACCTAGCATTTTAACAGGTTATTTTAAAAATCTTATAAATCTACCCATATCATCCTTTCTGCAATTGTAGAAAGCCATCATTTTTGATGGCAATGCATGGCTCACCACCACCGACTTACACCTACCTGATCAGCATTCTTGATATAATCATATTGTAACACTTATAACACACTGCCTATATACATTTATACACTATACACATTTATACATTCTTCACTACTTGTTACTGGCACTCACTATAATGGCTACACATTAACACTATGGCTACACTATATACTACACTACACGTATTGTACCACCTTCTATATGGCTTTAATTTATCCGTGTTTCATTAAAGTGTAATATATTCTTCGATTCAGATTTCAACCTTTTCATATTTGTTTTAAATAGTTTCTTTGCCATATCACTATTTGATCTTCTTCTATCAGCATATTCTTCACATATAATTTATATATCATCCATAATTAGCAAAATTTACACCCTCTACGGTCATTTTTATACTACTAATTCCTTATAATTTTGTAAGATCTTTTCTACTTTAATATCACCATTACAAATGCCCAAAAAGTTTTCAAATTATGCTTCTTTAAAACAATATTTTCTATTTTCTAGCTTCACCGTATGGTTCTGTGAAACGTGTACGTTGGACTGAAGCAGAGAAAAATATAGTTTTTAAAGAGTTTGGAGAAAATATTAAAAGAAGAAAATTGCCATCCTTGGGTGACATCCAAATTGTTATTCAAAATAATCGTCTTCTAAGAAATAGAACTTGTGCTCAAATTAAAACCTGGATTCATAACCAATATAAACATTTATGAATAAATATGAATTGTTTTGGAAACAATTCTAGTTTAAAGATTAATAAGACCTAAGTTGCTGAAGTGATGAAATACTACACACTATACTGGAATGAGGTTCTATACAAGTAACGATGAGGGGAAGAAATCCATTATCAATCATTCATTCATTCTAAAATGTATTAATACAGCAATAAATATTTTTTCCGAAATTAAATTTATATACCACATTCCATTATCCCTAGCTGATCCATCATTTTCAATTAGGTATAGTGGTAGGTAGTTCTATCGTATCCACTAAGAGCAAGAAATGAATAATTTAATTTTTCAAACATTTTTTCCTTAACTCTACTGTTCCCCTACTGTTATATACTACAGGTAAAATCATAGGATAAAAATAAGTTATAAAAACGTGCCCAATTACAGATAAGAATTCAGAAAATCCATCATTAGATGACATTTTGATAAAATTGATTTCGAAGATAATACTTTTATGGGGGATGTTTCGTGACTTATTAAGCAAAATATAATAAACTAAAATTTATTTAAAACAAAGTGAAATAAATATAGGTATTTATTAGTAGGTATGTGATAAATAAAAAATTTCAAATTGTTTTATTTACTATATAGGTAAGTAGATTCAGGCACATACTGAATCAAGATCAAATGAAAATATACCGGGTGTTCCCTCTTAAGATTTTCAGTGCTTTTATCTCAGAAATCATAGCCAGCGCGAAGAAATTTGGCATACACACACTAGATGGCGCGTAGAATCTGATGATAACATCAGTTCTTATACCTATAGCTAATAGCGGGTTTACACATGCATGGACTTAGTGGCGCCAATGGTTACTGGAGCGCCAGTAAAATAAAATGTCATATGAACCTCTACTGGCATGCCATTTTTATCAGTGGACTAATAAAATGGCACGCCAGTGCCACTAAATTCATGCATGTGTAAACGTACTCGCTAAGCTGCTATGCGTATACCTATTTATCTTGTTAATAAAATAACAGTTCATTAGATAGAAGTTAATATTTTAACTATAACTATAAAAGAGTGATAAACATCATGAATGAAACTAGATACCTACCACGAATAAAAAGAGTCTTAAATTTAGTCACTATATATATAGGTAAATTGTACGTTACTAATAAATAAATAGGTAATATTATTTTAATTGGTAAACAAGTAACTAATACTTACAAATGAATAAATGAAAAAATACAAAGTTTCACCTGCTGTGTTTTATCTATACCTAGGTACCTGTATTGTTTTTTCTGTGTTCAGAATTATATTTTAAAAAGTCTTGGATCTGCTAGTTTTTCCATATATACCTGTGACACAGCATAAATAAATATTTACTTATGCTGTGCCTGTGATACATCTATATTATAAACATACGAATTTATTTCTGGCCAATCAAAATAATTACCTTTATAATTAGTTTTAATAAATGCATAACGATATTCAGAATATCGATTTTTATAGAGAGTGCTTGAAAATAATCACTTGTTATTCATACAAAATTGAATTCCAAGATAGTTCTGAAAATCATCGCTAAACATAAAAATTCAGTCCAGTACTGGAAGATACCATTAGAGCATTAAAAATGTCTCGGATTAGGTCAAATAACATATTGATATATATTTTATAATATATAAGTATGAATTTGTCTATGACCAACCTATACAATAATTATTTAATTAATTTAAATTAAATGCTTATGCATAAAAAATACACTATTATTAAAAATTGCCTGTTTTTTCGTCTTTCATGCAATATACTACATGCTGCCCTTATCTTTTGTATTTATTACAGTTGTTTTCAATTTTAGTTAAAAAATGTACCTAACTATTTTCGTGTTGCTCAAGATAATGTCCTGATAATGTAGAACCTGTTTTAAAGACGCCAACTGCCAAAAAATAATAAACAGAATGTACTTTTTTATGCTAAATATAGATTTTCTTATAATATTATTTTATTGGTTTTCACATTAGAAGCAATTGGGTCTTTAAAATTATTCTAACACAGACAATGTAGCTTACGCTAAAATAATAATATAATAAAATCTGCATTTTGCATAAAAAAGTACATTCTGTTATGAATTTTTTGCAGTTGGAGTTTTTAAAACACTTTCTGCATTATCTTGAGCAACATGAAAATATTTAGGTAAATTTTTTACACCAAAATTGAATTTTTTTTTTTAATAAATATTAAAATTGAAAAAACTGTAATAAATACAATAGATACGGGCGACATGTAGTAATATTGCATTAAATACAAAAATCGATAAAAAAATTTTTTGTTTGGGTACTTTACAGGTTTTTTTGTTATTACTCATAAAGTTGGCCATGGATCTCAAATTTATTTTTACGAGCATAAAGACCTCCAAAAATGCAACCAAAAATATTTAACGATATTTGACGTGTCTCGCATATTAAGCGAGATACATAGGAGTGGCCCTCTTATGTGAGACAGCCTGTATATTCATAAAATTGCATTAATAATATCAGTGTTATATTGCTATGCCTATCATGAAGAATGAAGCTCATCAAAAATGATATTATAAAACAATAAATACATTTATGTGTATAATGTAGGTATTTTATTAAAGGTAGGGGTATATGAAGTTACCGTTATAATTACCTAATTTTAATAGATATATTCGACATTCAGGATATCGATTTTTTATAGTTGTCTTGGAAATCATCAAATCTTATATATATACCGGGTGCTCCCTCTAAGACTTTTAGTTCTTATATCTCGGAAACCATCGTAGCCAGTGCGACGAAATTTGGTATACAGACACTAAAATGGCGCGTAAAATCTGATGATAACATCAATTCTTATACAGGGCGTTCGATTTTTCAGGAAATCGATTTAATTTTGATTTTAGAAGTACACTACATCTGTAAAATAGTAAACAATGTACTACAGTTTCTGTATTTCATATGATACAGAACTAAAATAAAGCAATTTATTTTTGCTAGAAAGAATCCCCTGCAAACTTACTATTCCCAATGCTCCAAAAGCCTCAACTCAAGTCTAAATTTTTATCGACAAGTCTCAATAACACCATTGTGTACACGTAAATTGCATTAAATACATTATTTAGCGTTATTTATGTTCAATAAAATACTTTATGCCAGTAATATGTAACAATTCATAGTTTGACGTTTACCGATGTTAGTTCTTCTGAGTAAGTCTGGCTCAAGGCTATACACTTTTTACATGACAAAACAATGAAATTTGGGTACTTTTTGGAGGCGTTTTTTTATGTTAAATTTTAATTTTTTTGAATGTTTATGTTTCATAATGTGTTCATAATTAAGTACAAGTATTTCAATTTAAACATAAGTTTAGCGGGGTTGATTATCAAAATTAAATCGATTTCCTGAAAAATCGAACGCCCTGTATAAGAATTGATGTTATCATTAAACTCTACGCTCCATCTAGTGTCTGTATACCAAATTTTGTCGCACTGGCTATGATGGTTTCTGAGATATAAGCACCGAAAGTCTCAGAGGAAACACCCAGTATATATATTATGCAAAATTTAATTCCAAGACAGTCGTGGAAATCATCGTTGAACATACAAAATGTCCAGTCTAGTACCGGAAAACATCGTTAAAGCATTAAAAATGTCTCGGATTAGGTCAAATTACATATTTGTAGGTATACATATTTTATATATTACATACCTGTACGAACTTATCTGATTATCATTAAAAATTGTTTAGTGCTTGTGAAAAAAATTGTTAAACAAATTTTATGTACCCCCTTTAAGGGGCTGTATCTTAACAAGGGATGCTCCAATGAAGTTTCTTTATGTGAAAGATCCTATCTTTTTTTCGATGAGGAATCACCTCCTTAAATGTTTTACACTTATTTAGTTACACCCTGTATATGCGAAAACAATGACATCATGAAATATATTTATTGTTAGAATTTGCATTTACTTGAGTTAAGAAGAACTTTACCGAGTCTCAAGTTTCTTTACATGTTGTTATACCACAAAGTTGATTCATTGAGTATATTATGGAAAATTATATTTCATGTTCATGGTTGCAGAAGTGTGTGATGTACATTTTGATAGACACACAGAGTATAGACACAAAATAATTGCTATATCGTATAATGTTAATATAATTTGGCCTTAGTTTAGTTTTAAGTTTAGATAGTTTATTATTATTATTATCATTATGTTAGAAATATGTAACGCAATAAAGGTATTATTATTTATAAATAAAAGATGGCCCGCTCTATATAGATTTTATATTGAATTGGTTCCAACTTTTACGTCCTCACTGTATTATATATGAATTATGGCCACCCAAAATGATAATTTAAATTAATGCTTTTATAGTAAAATTAAACTAATTATTAAAAAAACGAGTTTAATATATATCTATGTGTTGCTACCGTTATAATTAATTAATTTTAATAAATACATAAAAAACTACCAATTTTATTTATTTTACATAAAAACCAAGACTATAAATATATTCCAGTAAGTATAGAACCACATTGAGGATATTGATTATTTATAGATGGCCTGGAAATAATCATTTGACATATATGCAAAATTTAATTCCAAGGCAGTCCTGGAAGTCGTCTTTAAACATAAAAAATTTCCGGTCCAGTACTAGAAGTCAACAAAAGTCTTGGAAGATATCATTAAAGCTTCACAAATGTCTCGGATCGGGTCAAATGACATACATACAAATATGTAATTTGTTCTAATCCCAGATAATTTTAATGTTCTAACGATATCTTCCAGTACTAGACGGGAAATTCTTTATGTTCAACGATGATTTCCAGGACTTAAAATTAGTGCTTATATGTATAAGAAAATTAAACTAATTATAAAATCGATGAAATTAAAAATATATATATATATAGTTACCTACTAAAGATGTTTCTGTATTTTCCTCAAAAATTATTATTCATAGGTAACACGTAAAAACAAAGTAGACATCAATCTAGTTTATTTAATAAGATATATTGCAATCATATACGGAAATAAGTTGTTTTTATATTCGTCAGACAGTGAATATTATGGTAAAATTCGTAAAATTAATTCAAAATATCAGTGTCATATTGCCATGCGTATGATAAAGTTCATCAAATATGTGGATAAGAAAACAGTTAATATATTTGAGTACAATGTATCTATATTAAGGCGGTTTCAGATGGTGCTTCATAATTTAATACATATTATATTATATCCGATACCTTACAAAATTATCTCTTGTGATTAAAAAGCACAAAACGTTTGACGCTGTAATATATATTTACATCTCTACAGTTTTGCGGATTACTTGTCTGTAGGAATATATTTCATTACAAATATATTCATAAGTACCTATTGTATTATCGCTCACCGTTCGTAACCGGCTTTATAGAATGATGTGACCGTTATAATAACTTTTAATAAATATGATTTTTTATAATGTCCTACAAATAATGTTGTCATACGAGTCTACCTATGAAAAATTGGATTCCAAGACAGTCCTGGAAACCATCGATAAACATAAAAAAATTTCCAGTTTAGTACTGGAAGATATCGTTAGAGCATTAAAAATGTCTCGGATTAGGTCAAATGACAAATTCGATGACTATATATACTTTAGTTATAAGTTAACTTATAAGTTTAACTAAAACGTCAAAAGTTACAATCAAATTAAAATTAATTAATGAATTAAAACAGAGAAGGTGATATTATACAGGGTGTAACTAAATAAGTGTAAAACATTTAAGGGGGTGATTCCTCATCGAAAAAAAGATAGGATCTTTCATATAAAGAAACTTCATTGGAGCATCCCTTGTTAAGATACAGCCCCTTAAAGGGGGCACATAAAATTTGTTTAACAATTTTTTTCACAAGCACTAAACAAGTTACAATATTGAAATTAACCTGACATTTTCTACTACCAAAAAGACACTTAGCCAGTAATTTATTTGGTTTACCCCATGGTTGTAAGGGGTGGTAAACGCAACCCCTAAAATTTATTTCCAACGTAACTTTTTGTCTTATTATTTGTTTATTAATTAACTTGTTTAGTGCTTGTGAAAAAAATTGTTAAACAAATTTTATGTACCCCCTTTAAGGGGCTGTATCTTAACAAGGGATGCTCCAATGAAGTTTCTTTATGTGAAAGATCCTATCTTTTTTTCGATGACGAATCACCCCCTTAAATGTTTTACACTTATTTAGTTACACCCTGTATATGCGAAAACAATGACATCATGAAATATATTTATTGTTAGAATTTGCATTTACTTGAGTTAAGAAGAACTTTACCGAGTCTCAAGTTTCTTTACATGTTGTTATACCACAAAGTTGATTCATTGAGTATATTATGGAAAATTATATTTCATGTTCATGGTTGCAGAAGTGTGTGATGTACATTTTGATAGACACACAGAGTATAGACACAAAATAATTGCTATATCGTATAATGTTAATATAATTTGGCCTTAGTTTAGTTTTAAGTTTAGATAGTTTATTATTATTATTATCATTATGTTAGAAATATGTAACGCAATAAAGGTATTATTATTTATAAATAAAAGATGGCCCGCTCTATATAGATTTTATATTGAATTGGTTCCAACTTTTACGTCCTCACTGTATTATATATGAATTATGGCCACCCAAAATGATAATTTAAATTAATGCTTTTATAGTAAAATTAAACTAATTATTAAAAAACGAGTTTAATATATATCTATGTGTTGCTACCGTTATAATTAATTAATTTTAATAAATACATAAAAAACTACCAATTTTATTTATTTTACATAAAAACCAAGACTATAAATATATTCCAGTAAGTATAGAACCACATTGAGGATATTGATTATTTATAGATGGCCTGGAGATAATCATTTGACATATATGCAAAATTTAATTCCAAGGCAGTCCTGGAAGTCGTCTTTAAACATAAAAAATTTCCGGTCCAGTACTGGAAGTCAACAAAAGTCTTGGAAGATATCATTAAAGCTTCACAAATGTCTCGGATCGGGTCAAATGACATACATATATATATATATATATATATATATATATATATATATATATATATATTAATATATATTCTGAACCATATTTTAAAAACCACCCCATCTCCACTGAGTTTAGCCAGTCATCATACTGTACACGAGGGTACGATTTGTGGGTCGCACAAGGACTCGTTTCGATTTATTGAAACCTTGCTTGAATAAAAAATCAGATATTGACTCTACTTCAGACAATTTTCGAAACACTAAATTATATTCTTTGAATCAGACTGTTTATGTTAAAATAAGTCTTTAAATATTTGGCAAAAAGATAAAGTTGTAAAAATCCTAAATCATTCGACTTATTTAGTTCAGGTTAATAATGATATAAGACATGTTCATGCTAGTGATATACGAAATTGTCCAGAAAATAATGATAGTGATTCTAATGTACAAATGCCTTTACCAATCACAGATTTCAAAGACTCGTCACAGACTGCACCACTAAATAAACCTTTATTACTATTACCTGATGTTAATGTTAGTAATAAGATGTCAGATACTATGAAAAAACCTTATATGAATAATAAACCGATTGTGTCTCAAATACCAAAGAGCATGGACGTACCAGAAATCAAGCTGTGTGAAAATATTAAGAAGGCCCGTGCAGGTGTCTCGCACGAAACAGAAAATTCATATTTTGACAATTTGCAAACGCTATTAGAAAATGCAGAACCCAACTCTATTGTCAACTATGACGCGACTTATTTCGTTGATGACCCTGGACGAAACAAAGTGATAGTAAGATGAAAAACGATGAGTGAAAACATTAGAAAGGAATTTTTGGGCACAGCCTTATTCCACTTGATAGAAATCAAGTTTTAAAGCTACTACCAAAACCAATAGATGAGAATCACCCAATCCCCAACCACTGGACCGCTTCTGTGATCGATTTGCTAAATGACACCAATGCTTGTAAACCAACAGTCACGAAAAAGAAGAAAAGAAGAATTTGCTTAAGCTGGCCCATCATCACCAAGGATCGAGATTGCGGTCGAATATGACTTTGATGAGCTTGATGTTTTTGAGGATGCATTAGATTCTTTATCATCTTCTGATGACGAAGACGCTGATTTGGATTTGGAAAATTTAAAAAAGATGATTTTGTTGAGATTCAGTATGGCACAGATAAACAAGACAAATATTTTATTGGCCTCATCCAGGACATACCTATGTCTAGGTACATAGATAACACATATTTTATGTAGTAGCAACCCATGTAGTATGTAGTATGGTATGAATTAATAGTATTGGTGGAGTAATTATCCTCGAAAATTAAAGAAGCCCATGTCAAAAAAATTAAGACCTGCTATTATAAATCCTGTCAGCCAGGGAAAAGTATTACATGATGAGAACTTTGAACGAAGAGCAAATTAGAATTAGGAAAGAGGAAGACAGAAGGCAGGAAGAGAAATACCAAAAAGAAATAGAGTTGCTAGATCTGGAGATGAAGCTAAAAGAAAAACAATTATTTATTATCATTTGCTAGGTGTCAATAAAATTTCTTTGAACTAAATATAGATTCTCGGTTTGTGTTTGTACCGCCTGTAGTTTCGTCATGAGATATGGCTGAAGGTTGTATACACTGTCTACAATTAATATACAGGCTGTATCACATAACAGGGCCACTTCTATGTATCTCGCTTAATATGCGAGACACGTCAAAATTCTTTAATTGTTTTTTGTTGCATATTTGGAGGCCTTTATGCTCGTAAAAACAAATTTGAGATTCATGACCAACTTTATGAGTAATAACAAAAATACCTGTAAAGTGCCCAAACTTTAAGGCTGTCTAACTTTTTTATTTTAAGAAGTAGAGAAAACTTATTGGTAATAAATTTTGATTGCAAAATTGATACCTTCCACCTGATATAAACAGATTTTTGAAATATCGTATGTGGTTTGCTGCGCCCTCTAGGCGGATAAAATTTTTTTTATTGAAGCAGGCTATGGCCACAAAAAATCGCCTGTTTTTTCGTCTTTCATGCAATATACTACATGTTGCCCTTATCTTTCGTATTTATTAAATTTTTTTCAATTTTAGTTAAAAAAAATGTACCTAAATGTTTTCGTGTTGCTCAAGATAATGTAGAACATGTTTTAAAGACGCCAATTGCAAAAAAATAATAAACAGAATGTACTTTTTTATGCAAAATACAGATTTTCTTATTTTCTTATTTTATTGGTTTTCACATTAGAATCTTTAAAATTATTTCGACACAGACAATGTAATAAAATAATATTATAAGAAAATCTGTATTTTGCATAAAAAAGTACATTCTGTTTATTTTTTTTTTGCAATTGGTGTCTTTAAAACAGGTTCTACATTATCTTGAGCAACACGAAAATACATTCTTTTTAACTAAAATTGAAAAAAATGTAATAAATACGAAAGATAAGAGCAACATGTAGTATAATGCATGAAAGACGAATAAACAGGCAATTTTTTGTGGCCATAGCCTGCTTCAATAAAAAAAAAATTTATCTGCCTAGAGGGCGCAGCGAACCACATACGATATTTCAAAAATATGTTTATATCAGGTGGAAGGTATCAATTTTGCAATAAAAATTTATTACCAGTAAGTTTTCTCCATCTCTATTTTTTTTTAATTAAAAAAGTTAGACAGCCTTAAAGTTTGGGCACTTTACAGGTTTTTTTGTTATTACTCATAAAGTTGGCCATGGATCTCAAATTTGTTTTTACGAGCATAACGGCCTCCAAAAATGCAACAAAAAAGATTTTTGACGTGTCTCGCATATTAAGCGAGATACATGGGAGTGGTCCTCTTATGTGATACAGCCTGTATCTCGTTCAAATTTACTATGCACAAAATCTCATTTTAATAAACTGCTGTTAAAAATCCTTTGATCGTGTAAAGATCCAGGCCATCGAGCTACGGATATCCATTAATTTTAAGTTTACATCAGAAACTGCTTGCACATTAAGAACAAAAAAACCTTTTCGACAACGAAAAATTTCTGCATCTTGTCCATCGGGAGAATCTATTTTAGTCTAAGGCAGTTATAACTCTTGGAAATTTTGCTATATCAAAATTTTTCAGCCATTCTCCCCATAGCTGCATTGTTGCTGTTCATCTTTACCTATTGAGGACGTAATGAAGCAATGGCGTTGGAAACCGTTTGTACAATTCTGCCGGCAGTCTTCGACACCAATAAAATCTGCAGAGATTAAGTCCATAGGTTGTATAAAAACCTCTTCTGAAACTATTTTATTGTGTTTGACAAATTTTGTAAAGCAATTTGTAACGGGCAACAATTTCTCTTTAGTTTAAGATTAGTTTTAGGGGTACGAATAGTATTAAGCATATTTTGTTAAACAATGCTTGTGTTTAATGTTACCAAGCTTTTTAAGCGCTTGACCTAAATTAAAAAACACATAAATCCTACACCTATATAAATCCTAAATTATAAAAGACTATCTATGGTTAAAGATAAATAAAGTGAAAGGTAACTTGTTTCGTACAAAGAAGTTCTCGTAATGGATCCTCTTATGTTGGATATGTTCTGTGCATTTGCTCTTTTGATATTACAAGAAAGCTGCGGTGATTATGTAGACTTTCAAAATGAACTTATCCGTACAGCTAATCTAAGAATTAATACAGTAACAACAGTAGACCACTTTGAAAAATATGTCACACATGGAGTTTTATCAACATTTCCGTATGACGAAAACAACAATGCAGATAGGAACTACAAAACAGTAAACTAAAAGCAAATTCTTAATGATTTCATATTTCAGAAACTAACCGAATAAGGTAAGTGTACTTTTCACCGACCTGTACTAATATCGCTCGTCACACATTTTCCCCCTAAAAATGCGTTAGCCACTCTGATTTTGAATTTTTTACCGCTGATTTCAAATAATATGAATTTCCCGCCACCAAGGAACTCGAGAAACTGTTGATGTTTAAAATATGGGTTAGTTATCGCGCACACATCGAGGGAGATTAACGTACGCGCGCTTTTACTTAAGAAGAAACCTTAAACTTGGTCATACCTTATTTTGAGTATCCAATATATTTAAGTAAGTTTTTGACATGCGTTATGAAACAATAATTTAATTTAGACCTTTTGATTGTTGATTTTTGAAATATGTTTATTTTTATTAAATATAATACCACAATTGGTGAAAAAATTTAGGAAACGATCTCTTTTTCTGTTTTTATAATTTATAGGTTTATTAAGCATTATATTTCGCATTTGGTCTCCAATATATATAACACACTGTAGTATATTCACGTCAGTGAGGTGTCCACAACGTTTTTAAAGAATTTTCCCTCTCTCCTCCGGTGTATCTCCCAACTCCCCCCAGCTCACTCCCTGCCGATGCGAGTAAACAAAATGCCCAAGAGAAAGCGTGAAAAGGTTTCTAAACGGGTGAAAAAGCCTAAGAAGGACAAGAAATACAATTACATAAATTGATGAGGGAAATGTCATCATCCAGCTCTTCTGAAAGTAAGTAAAAATTTAGATATCATATTTTTAGGTTGAATAATATTGGGATAACTTCATACAAACAATGGATACGCAATAACCTTGCTTTATGCATGCTATGTAAGAAAACGTTCGTACTGCGACTATATGTGGCACAGAATGTTTCGTATCACAGCGCAGACAGGAAACCGAAGCTGGCTCAGCAGTGCACCTGGGCTGCCGCAGCGCGCATCGCTATCATGGCGGCTTCGACCCATCGAGCCAGCAAAAAATTGTTACATACAAGCGTTATCGCTCAGAGGAATTTTATGGTTGTTTTTTATTAGCATTCAACTAGAATATAATAATATATATATAGTTTATATGTATTATAAACTAGACAAATTATCAGGCTTCGAATTTTTCGACCTGACAATTTTATAGTGATTTACACAGGGAGCCAAAATAAATAAAAAACCTCTCCGCTTCCAGGTGAAACCGAACAGTCTACCAGCACCTCACAAGAGAACAGGTCAGATTCAGAACCCAGGGATATTTCGGTAGAACCCATAGAAATGGACACAAATTTAGACAACCATTAGGCTCTAACCCTGATGGGAGCGGAGCAGTGGGACCCTCTATTAAATGAACAAATCTAGACACGTTGGTCTTCGTACATTACAAAAGACCTAGATAAGGACCAGTTAAAAGAGTTACATCAAAAATATTTACTCCCGTCTAATGCCGACTTGTTACAAGCTCCGCAGGTCAATCCCGAAGTTCACATCTTGCTCTCCAACGAACAAAGGAACACTGATAACTACTTATCTAAAATTCAAAACCACTTAGGGAAAAGCTTAGCCAGCCTAAGTCAGGTTTTAAATGAACTAATAGACAAACTTGAAAAATCGGATGAGACAAAAATCTTAGTAGACACAGCCAAACTAATGGCTGAAAGCATCCATGGCCTAAGCATCCACAGGAGATTCTTACTTTTTCCTAAACTCTCCTTGTCTGCCAAAAAGTCGCCCAGGAGTGTCGATCTGGAAATCTTTTATTTGGAAATGATTTCCAGGAAGTGTAAAGCAGCGAAAGAAGTAGAAAAAAACAGCAAAGAAATTAAAGTATTCTCCCAAGCTACACCCTCGAGTTCCTTAAACTACAAGTAACGCAACTTCAAAACCAGGAAGAAAGAATCAACCAGCAACAGACCCGGTTGGAAAAGACGGCCCCAAACGATACAGCGAGAGCGTCGACATCGAAAGGACTAGTGTGCACTGAAGTAGGTAGGCTGGCAGGGAGATTGCAACACTTTATCCCTGAATGGGAAAAAATTACTAACAGCACTTTTATTTTAAATAACATTAGGGACTACAAAATACCCTTTTGCGCCAGACCAAAGCCAAAGAAAACACACAACGCACGTTCATATACTTTGACAAAAAAATATACGAATTTACCTGTCTGTGTTTTGGCCTCAAAATAGCCCCGTACATTTTTACCAAAATAGTGAAACCCGTAATTCACCATTTAAGACTTCAAGGGATATTATTAGTAATATATCTAGATGATATTTTAATTTTTGGTAACACATTTCAGGAGTGCCATGACAATATTTTTAAAACAAGTAAAATGTTGGAAACTTTAGGCTTTGTCATCAATTTTGAAAAAAGCCAATTGATACCCTCACAACAGTGTAAATACTTAGGTGGTTAAAAAAGGAGGTGGGAGACTATGGTAGATTCATGCTTCTTTCTAAAGCATTATCTTGTGAATTTGACTGGTGGATACATATATTAAATAGAAAACCTAAACAATATTTCAAGAATTTTGTTATAGAAATTTTTACGGACGCGTCTCCAACTGGCTGGGGGGCTTTTGCAAATGGCGAACGAGCCCGTGGGTTTTGGTCTATTAAACAGTTTAGAAAACATATAAATTTTTTGGAGTTGGAAGCTGCTTACTATGGCTTAAAATGTTTCGCTAAAAATAAATTCAATAGCCAGATATTACTTCGTTTAGATAATACGACCGCTATCTCCAACATAAATCGTATGGGAAGTGTAAAGTATAAACATTTAAATTCCATCACTTCTAAAATTTGGAATTGGTGCGAAAAAAGAGGTATTTTATTTTATTTTAATATTTGCGTCGTACATTAACTCTTATGATAATGTAGAAGCAGATGAGGAATCACGATCTACAGCTATAGAAACAGAATATTCATTAAATACAACTGCTTTCAGTGATATCAAAAAACAATTCGGCTCACCAGAGGTGGACTTATTCGCTTTTCAACTAAACGCTAAATGCCACACATATTTTTCTTGGCGGCAAGACCCTGATTCCTCAGGGGTAGATGCTTTTACAATTTCATGGACAAATATATATTTCTACGCGTTCCCACCTTTTTCATTAATACCTCGGGTCTTAAACAAAATAATTTTAGAAAAAGCGACAGGGATATTAGTTGTTCCTTACTGACCAACACAGGCGTGGTAGGGTAGACCGGGGATAATAGTAACATTTTTGATTTATTGGGCAGTGGTATCAAAAATATAGCAGTTACACAAACGGTTCTGATACTTATGATGCAGAATTCATTCCTTTACAAAATGACATCGAAGCAAACTTAATTTACAATTAGAGAAAAAGTTATTTGCATGCATTAAAGACTTTGCAAAATGTTACAACTGCCCCAAACCCAGGGACAGTCGTAACAGTGAACGGGTACAATTGTAACATATATGTCATTTATTTTAAACATACTCTTTAATTTGTACTTAAGTGACAATATCACAAATAAACATCACATTGTCATTTTAAAATATAACTACATTGAGAACTTTAGTCAAACTACATTAATAACACAAAATAATTTTTTTCTTTGGCAGAACATATGAATCAATATATTAGATATGGATATCAATCAGAATCACAATTTTGGCAAATATAAAAATCTTCCTGTTTGGTACATTTTAAGTGAGACCAAAGCTTACACTCCATACATTGAACCCATTGCTCGCCGGGTTTGCTTGAGCTAAAAGGTTCCAAACACACTAAGCAAAAATATTCATCTTCTTCGTCGCTTGTTTCGGACGGTTTTGATGCAGTTGACTTCTTCTTCCTCTCCTTCTTTTGCTTTCCTTTTCTCAGGCGTATCCATGTAAATTGTCGATTTCCTTTTCGTTGCTTTCTTGCATTGATTTTTCCTTGGAGGAGCTTTAGGAAAAGGTCTTATGGATTCTGGAGAAAATACATGAGCGGATCCTGCCTGGATAGTTGCTTGGACTATTTCCTGTGACATATTTGTTTGTTGCGTTGCGTTTGAATGAGGACTGCTTGTCGAGAGATGAGAACATATAGCTGTTTGTATGCATGTCAATTGTTCGAAAACTGGTTGTGTCAGTTTAGAACTTGTAGACGGTTGAGTGATTGGTGTTATTGTGAGTTGTCGTATCATACTACTTGTCGATGGTTCTGCTGTGCTTGTCGCTGGTTGATTGGTTTCTGCGGATATTATACTTTCTTCAATACCATGTGGTGATGGAATAGGCCTGTCTGTTACGGATGTTCACTAAAAATATCTCTATTGAATGGGAATATACCAGTGCATCGAAATCCAGCTTGAATATTCGTTGCAGTTAGTACTAGAGGCAACGCTGTTTTCGTAATGCTTGGAATATCATATATTGTCATTGTCTTTCCAGGGTTGTTTCTCATCCAACTGTCACAAGCAGAATTGATGGCTTTTTTAAATGGCCCATATACAGCTCGATCTAACGGCTGTAGTTTATGAGAGCAGTGTGGAGGGAAAGACAAAACTACAATACCATTTTTCTTACAGAAATCCAGGGCCTATATAGATACATGTGAAGAATGATTGTCTAGTAATAACAAAACTTTCTGGGAAATAGATGAGTTAGTGTATTTTTGAAAGTGGGTCAAAAATATAACGAAATCTTCCTCTTGCATCCATCCACTAGCATTACCTCTACCAACAGATCCTACAGGCCCATCTCTAACAAAGTGTTCCTGATACCTCATTCTGGGAAAAATGAACATAGGTGGTGTAGAATTACCAATAGCATTAACTGCCACGATAATGGTAGCTAGAGTTCCACGTTCGGCTGAAGTTAGAGCCCCAACCTGTCTCATTCCTCTCCGTGTGAGAACTCTATCCGGTTTTTGAACCATCGTAACGCCGGTTTCATCGACGTTATATATATATATTTAGCTTCAAAATGTTCTCGATCTAATATCTTTGCCAAATTGTCAAAGAATAGATTGACATTTGTCGGATTAAAACTTGTTGCTCTTGAAAGACTGGTTGGTTGTGCACATCTTATGGATAGCTGACGATTTCTCTTCATAAGAGACGAAAACCAATCTTCACCAGCTAGGTCACTTTCATCCCATTGAGAAGGTTTTCGCAAACTCGTATTTTTTGCCAGTTCGTAAGCCAGTTTACGAATTTCTTTTGGCGAGCAACCATTGTACATTTCCGCAGCCTTTATGATGTAGTCAGCCATTATCTTTTCTTGTTCTACTGTGAAAATTTGATTGTGACTATTAAAGCCCATTAAAACAACGGCTTCTGGATTATTCTCCGCATTGGCGGATTCCCTCTTTCTTTTGTATCTCATTAGAGATACATGGCATTGACTAAATTGTTTTGCAGTTGAACGCACGGACAACTGTCAAATGTCATGTGTTGCTCGTGTTGTTTTGCGTATTCTTGTTCTAGGCATTCTATAAATAAAAGCAAAATATTAAAATTTATTGCAATTCTGGAACTCAAACTGCTAGTGCGACCAACTATTATTATGTAACTCATCTTAAAATACTACAAACAGCAAATCAATAGTCAATCAAAATGTCAAGTAGTCAATCACATTCTTAGCAGGTAACGTTACAAACGTCCCCGTGGGGACAACTGTAACGGTACAATCGTCCCCGCAGACGTTGTTACTATTATCCCCGACTGCATTTTTCTCCATTTTGATCAGTTTTTTCTCTAACCACAAAAACAAAATCAATTGCAGTATACAAATAGATAGTAAAGATAATCAGTTAATCACATGGCAGTTACTGTCAGCTGATTTAGTTAGGACCAATATATTTCATAATAATTAAACTTGCAAAAACTTACTTGGGATACGTAAAAACACACTTTCATTAGACTATGCGCTAGTTCGTCACGGAGATCATCTATGAACTAAGCGAAGCGTTGCCACGTAGTAGACAAATCTTCCACGGACGCTGCGCATGTGCACCTGTTATAGCTTACGAAATAATGGCGGCGTTACAACTGTACCCTGGTATTTTTGTCCCCGGTCTACCCTACCCTCTGTTCAAAAAATTAGTAGCTTCAAATTTAATTTTCCTAAAACCATCAAAAACACTCTTGTTCACCTTTCAGGGAACCTCTCCCCATGCACACAACTCTTACCCTGGCTGTAGGGAAGCTTTGCGGCAAGCTTTCCAGTTGAGATATGCCCCCAATCAAAAATTTCAACATTGCTTGCATCTTTAAGTGAAAGTACGCAGAAACAATATAGTTCCACTTATGTGAAATGGTGGAAATGGTGTAATGATAAGAACATCCTCCAATTTCATCCCTCCACAAAAAACGTATTGGAATTTTTACAACAAGAATTTGAGATCGGCGCTTCTTTTACAGTTCTAAACACCCACCGTTCGGCATTAACACTGTTATTTTCCTTTTCAGCAGACGAAATTTACCTAATTAAAATATTTTTAAAGGGCGCATTTCGAATTAAACCAATTTTTCCGAAATATAAATACATTTGGGATCCGAGTATTGTACTATCGTATATAGAGAAGCAAAACACTCAAAGCTTGACTTTACCTAATTTAACCCTAAAATTAGTCACTCTTTTAGCGCTCACAACTGCGCAAAGAGTGCAAACCTTATCAAAAATTAGCATAGATGACATACAAACACAGGGTGAAGAAAGAATAGATATCTTCATCGCTGAGATTATAAAAACCTCGGCGCCTACTAGGAGGCAACCAGTTCTTTCATTTCCTTTTTTCGTTGAAAAACCAGAGTTTTGTGTTGCAACTACCCTGCTTCGCTACCTACCTTTCAGATCAGCAGATAAAAAACAACTACTTTTAACATCTCAAAAACCTTTTCACCCTGCCACTTTGCAGACAGTAAGCAGGTGGATAAAAACTGTTTTAAATAAAAGTGGAATAGACACAGAGGTTTTCAAGAGTCATTCAACACGTTTTCTAACATTCAATCGTCATTTACTCGAAAACTTTCCTATGTAAGAGGGCAAAATTTTAGTACTGTCTGATAGAGAATTAATGCATTTAAAAAAAATTGATGACGTCATTACTCGAAAACAAATGACATTTGAAAATCGCATTTTACTCTAAAATATGTATTTTTTAAATTAAAAATCGACCTGTTCGAGGATTTTTCCCAAAAAATAATTGTTTCGTTTTTATTGAATTTATTCCATACTTTTGGCGCATACTGTATATACCACATTTCTATGGTATAGTAAGGGGGAATCACCGACCACAAAAATTGTTGCAATTGATCTTGAAAATAAACGATCAAAAATTGTAGTTTTTACGCAGATACTTATAGACACTATTATATTTTCTAACATATTATTATTATTATTAAATAAATCTCTACTCTACAGTAAACATATTTTTTTTTGTCAGATTTTTGGGGCAATAAAGTTTTTTTAACCAAATATAATAATGTCTCGTTTGTTCCGCAGTTTCACAACAATGTATAAGGAAAAAAGGTATACTAAAGAGGCACTTTAAAACGCTTTACATGCTATCAAAGCTGGGATGTCTTATGGCCGAGCCAGCCGGCAATTTAATGTACCAAAATCTACCCTATAGTCAACGAGGGATACCCTGTAACACAAGTATGGCAAGATAAAAATGTAAAAAGTTTTCGACAAGCATTTTTGGATGGACTTTCAACAGGGTTCAAGACACCTTCAGGTAAAGGGCGAAGATTAATAGTGACACATATAGGTAGTGCCAGTGGTTTTCTAGATGGCGGTTTACTTTTATTTGAATCTAAAAATACACGTGACTATCACGAAGACATGAACGCAGACGTTTTCGAAGAGTATTTTACACAAATGTTGGATCTTATTCCTCTGGGGTCTGTAATTGTCATGGATAATGCCAGTTACCATTCACAGCAGACCGAGCGGACGCCTACGACGAGGAAAGCCAATAAGTTATCCGGGAAAAACATTTCTTTTGAAACAAATATGGTGAAAAAGGAACTTTTGACACTTGTAAATCTTAATAAAGATCAGAAAAAATATGTTGTCGATGAAATGGCAACAAATCGCCAAATAACGGTACTACGGTTACCACCTTATCACTGTAAATTTAACCCAATCGAATTAGTCTGGGCGCAGGTAAAAGGAGATGTAGCGCGAAATAATACGACGTTTAAATTAAGTGATGTGAAAATTTTGTTAAAAAATTCCTTAGAACGAGTAACTGGAGATAACTGGCAAAGATGTATACATCATGTACAAAAAGAACAGGAGAAAATGTGGGAACTCGATAATTTAATTGACGTTACTGTGGAACCTATCGTTATCTATCTAGGAGACGAAGATAATTCATCAGAATATTCTACATCCTGAACTTTCACATAGAGTAAGTCAAAATTTGACCACACCTCGTGCCGACGTAACAGAAAAAAATATCCGTGATTGGTTCGGACGAATGTCACAATACGTTGGTGACAATAACTATACCGATATTTTGAAAGATCCTAAAAGGATATTTAATTGTGACAAGTCGGCATTTTTCCCGTCATCCAAAGAAAAATACATAATACTTAGAAAGGGTTCAAAAAAGTATATAGCAGAATAGCACATGATGAAAAAGAGTGCCTTACTGTACAGTTTCTGCTGACGAAAATGTTCAACGTCCCACTGTCATTTTCCCATATAAAAGAATTCCACCGAGTATGCACTTAAAAATGCCTTCTGGATGGGGTATTGGACGCTCTGATACAGGTTGGATGACTGCAGAGTGTTTTTTTAAATTTATGACCAACGTGTTCTACAAGTGGCAAATTGATAACGATATTCCAATGCCAATAATTCAGTTTTTAGACGGTCATTCTTCCCATCACAGTTTACCGGTCACTGAATTTTGTAAGTCGAAGGGCATCATTTTAACAGCACTCTTTCCAAATTCAACTCACAGAAATGCCCGGAGAAACCAAGTGCAAAAATGGAGGATGGAGAATAATGATCAACTAAATATCTGTCTCAGGAATGGTGCCACGCCAGAAATTATAAATACTGGATTTAGAGGTTGTGGGCTATTTCCGTTTAATGATAATATCGACTATTCAAAATAACAGCTTAAAACAGCAAGTAACATGGGGAAATTAAATGGGTTAAAAGCAGATAATACAGACAATAAAAAATCAACACTATTAATCGAAATAGAAAAACGATTAAATAAAAATATATTAACAGAGTTTAAAGGAAGTGGTGAAAATTGGCCTGGTCGATTGGAGCATGAAACTCTTTTTTATTTCTGGAAAAAAGTCAAGGAAGACGAAAAAACACTTAAAATCACCAACAATCCCGTCTCCTCTAAAAAATATAGCGACCCCCTTTAAAAAGCGCTGTTTTGACCGGAAGCTATTAAAACCGAAAAATCCATAAGGGTTGCGAAAAAATTGACCCCGACAGTTGGAGGAATTTATAAAATATCAAAAAAATGGTAGATGCAGAGAATAAAAAAGAAAAATTACAGAGATTGAAGAAAAGGAAAGAAAAAGATGTATCTACAAAAAAAAAGCAAAATTACCAAAAATAAATGACAAACATAGGAATGAAACTGGAATGCAAATTACTCAAGAATCTGCAAAGAATGAGGTATTGCAAAATGAACCTAGTAAAGGTGATTATGTTACTGTTAATTACGAAGGAGAGTTTTTTCCGGGTCTAGTTATAGGGTCGGATTTAAATGGACTCATAGTTATAACAATGACTATGAGCGGATTCAATTGGAAGTGACCGGATAAAGACGATATACTAACTTACACAGTGAAAGAAATTATATGTCGTATCAATTTGCCCAATTTAATTAATAGTCGTGGTATCTTACATATTGTGGAATACTTACTCCCTACTTACCTAAAACTCTTAAAAGTGATTTGAAATATCTATCTTTATGTAGTTTCGTATTTTTTTATTGTTAAAATATGATGTACCTACCTATGTGTAATACTATTCGTTTTTAAACAAAAATAAAATTTATTTTTTTGAAGATTTTTATTTACTTTTTTCTGAGAATCTGTCCAAATAGCTACAAAATATTCAGCATTTTTCTCTTATTTAAAAATTAAATATATATTTTAAACCAATTATATTATATTAATATTATAAGCACACACTTTTCTATTGCGTGAAGATCGCAATTGGTCGGTAATCCGGAAAATCGTCAAACATGGTCGGTGAAAAGTACACTGCCGCAAACGTATGCATATACATCATTTTCATATTTTTTAAGATTTGAAAATTAATATTTCATTAATTAATATACAGGGTGAGTCAGTCATAATGTTATTAATTCAGAGGAAATAGGGAATAATGAATATAATGCGAATACGCGATTAAAAAAAATCTAAATGCATATTTACGCCGAAAAAAAAAATTTTCAAATCATTATTTAAACCCCTTTTCAGACTGTCGCTGACCTCTCACAGCCTTGGTCGTTTACAGCTCACAGTTCAACTCGATGTCGACCTGATGCAAAATTGCCAAGTTGAAATATTTTTTTAGTACCTACTTACCTAGGTTTTGGACATGACAAATAAATGGATGTACTGACTATTTTAGAATATCATTTTTTCTTGCTCAGTTCATCTTCAGCCAATAATAATTTAAAATGTTAATATCCAATGAAATCAAATAATAATAATCAAATAATTCTATTAAAAATTGCAAGTAACGCGGTCCACTCAGGTTTTCCGGTAGAAAATACGGTCCAATCAAACGATACCCGTACGCTAATGCCCATACGTTGACAACAAATCGCCTCTGAAAACTAAACCGACAAGTAACGTGTGGATTTTCATCTGAGCAAATGTAGCTGTTATGACTGAAATTAGCTTAGTTACATTGAAATCACAAAACTTCAGCATATCTAATAATAAACCGAGTAATAAACCATTTACATACATTACTTAAAAAACCTATACCCAATGGGTAAATTATTGCTGAAAAGTGTTTCGTGTTTAAATACTAAGTAATAAAAAACCATCGTGTTATCGACAGAAAACTGTCCAAGACCGAAATGGCACGCCTCTGATCTGATGCTCAAAAACGTTATCGAGAGTTAATCTTGACCTACCGTATTATTAGGTCAATAACCTAGTTACCTAGTTTTTGTACTGTTATTTAACGACAAGGAGTAAAACTATTTTTTTAATCTAGGTACATGAATGAATTTTCCTTAAATATTGATTTATTTGTTAATAAAAACAAATGTAGATAATATATAAATGTTTTCGAATGTTAGGTTATTACAGTTTAATAATTTTTATATTACGTTTTCACTACGTTTTACAAATAAATATGAATTTTTAGTATTACTCGTAAGTACAATTAATTATTCAGTTTGTAATTACGTACATCTTGCCTAGAAATTTATTGTTTTTTAAGTAGTATGGTACTAACCTGTTTAAAATGCTAGTTCGAGTAAAACTGCACTCATCCGCCCAAAGCACTTAATTGATAAAATTAAGGTCAGCCGCAATTTGATCTTCATGCCAATAATTGCACATTTCAAGACAACTGGGACAATCAGCAGGTTCTAAAGTATCTAAAGCTTGAACTTTCTGAAAATGATGCGGGTTGAGCGAGTTTTCTCGTAATATTATGCAGACCTTGCTTTGGGATATCCCCAATCGCCTTGAAATGGTTCTTGTAGAAATAGTAGGCTGCTCTTAACTAAATTTAAAATAGTTTCACCCGACGCAGTTTCACAGAACCCGTATCGCGAAGGCACTTAGGTACACAAACTTCGCGCATCTGGTCGATAGACATCTCCAATATTCCGTAACAGCAGCATTCGCATTTCGTAAACATGATCCGTATAACACTACTATTTCCGCATATTTAGAAAATTTGTAAAATTATGCATTAATTTACGACGAATACGTGAGACCGAAATAAACAAACTCCTGCTTACTGCTTGTATTCTCTCCATCCCCCCTCCAAATGTGTGGCGTGATCTACAAATTTCGGGCGAAGAATTTGAATAACACGTTGAAGTGTTAGACGATATTATGTATGTAAACATGATGTGGCAACGATGTTTAAATTGGCACTCAATTATTATCGTATGAATGCGTCATCAGAAAGTTCGTAGCGCACCAGGAGCGTCGTGTTACGGATTTTTATAAGGCGATTTGTTTATTTTTTTAAAGGTCTAGTAAAAAATTTGTTTTCCCATTTTCTGCCTTTATTAGGCCTCCCGAATACGTCGTTAAAATTAATGACATTATGACTGACTCACCCTGTATATGATAACGTGTCTAAAAGTAATGAACTGATATATAAAAAATTGCGAATTGTTAACTCACAGTATGTTCATAATAACAAAGAAGTTAGCATGAGCAAAAAAATTGCTGTAACCGTATGGTCTCTTGCTAATTAGGATCATTAGTGCTGACGTCACAGCGCCATCTTCGTTAAGGTAGGTCATAGGACACGATCTAAACAAATATTTGTGACCCAGAGATTGATGAACATAATGTGGAAAAACTGTTTCAACCTCATTATCTTAGTCCCGAAAAGAAGAAACAGAAACGCACTACACTTGAATTGTTAAGGTTGGTACATGTATAATATGTTTCCTCGATAAATTCGAATGAGAATAGTCACTTAGTTTACATTTACTTTCTTTTTAATAAAATTTTCTCAACTATTACATAAATATATTATTTTCGGCGAACCTAGTACATCAGGCGTTACTAAAATTGCAAGCACAACTGCTGATGCAGATATTGAAACTTTTCCATTGCGGGACCTTTAGACCTTACAATCAGACCTATATGAGGAACTCACAGTTTCGGTTTCTGGGGTACGCCCGGTAATTAAAAAACTCCCGGTAAAAGTTAGCTTGGTTGTTCGTCCAACGCAAAAATGAATCTGAACGTGCCAAACAAATGTCACGTTATTCGTCAGAAATATTTTAAATTTTGACCAATAGCCGTACTCCGATTAGGAGTTTGTCTCTTGTCATTTAAATTTTGATTTAAAATGGATATTATTATGGATGATGACGAAGAATCGGACAGTGATGATGCATTAATCCAAATTACTTTCCTAATGACTATGTCAGCAAGAACTAATTTAAACAGGACAAACAACTTCGTGGAGCAAACTGTAGTTAATTTTTCCAAAAAGGAACTCCAACGAACCTTCAGGCTCACTAGGGAGAGTTTTGAATTACAAGGGATTATTTAGTAAATCAACGCAAAGTAGGTGGAAGACCAACTATTGACCCAAAAACACAGTTACTGGTCGCAATATGGATACTGGGTACTCCAGATAGCTACAGGTTAGTTTAATTGGAACTGAATGGACGCTCTTACTTTTTTTTTCTCTTTAGGTCAATAGGAGGAAGATTTAATATGTCCAAGTCTAGGCATGCAGAATTGCAACAGACATTATAAAATGGGCAACAAGAGATGATAGACAAATATCGGAAAGGCATTTTTATAAATGTGGAAGAATTTCTGTGTGTGTTGGTTCAGTGATGGCACTTATATTCCCATCAATGCACCATCTGAAAATGCAGATGTTTATATAAACAGAAAATGTTTCTATGGCATTACCCTACAATCTGTACATTTTCAGTTTTACTACAGAGCTTTATTTTATTTGACCTGCAAATGACTCCATATTCGAGGAATGCCTCATAGACAATATGTCACGTATTTTAGTAGTTTGGTGCGGGGGTACAGGGCGTGGAAGACGGGCCAAAGACGGACATGTTAGTATGAATCTAACGCGCGAGTGATCACGTTTGATGTTTCTGTTAGCAAAAATCTAACGACGCGAGTTTTCACGTTTGTGATTTTTTTATTCTCTTTAGGACTGTTTGTTCTTTATCTTTTCATTTGGAGGTAAAATACAAATATTTATTAGCCACTACGGTTGTCATTTCAAACTAATAATTTTATAGTTACAAAATGGATCCAAAAACGGAACAGCAACTGCTAAAATGGTTTGAAGAAGTTTCAGACGGGGAATATGTTCCTATGGACTCCGATTCCGATTTAGACGATGCCGCTGGTGAACATACTGATCATGCATCTAACACTGAACAGTCTGGTGATAATGATGAATTAGAAAATGCCACCAGCGAACATAGTGAATATATTATTTCTGACGCCGAACAATCCGGTGATGATGATAAAATAGTTTCATTATCCGCAAATGAAACAGTACAGATTTTGCCAGAATATACAAGAAAAGATGGCACACAGTGGGTAAATTATAAGCCAAATTTTCCTGCCAAGAAAGTTCGCAGTCAAAATATTATATCAAAGCTTCCTGGAGTGAAAGGTGCTGCTAAAAATGCAAAGGAAGTTATTGATTGTTGGAAACTATATTTCCCAGATGATTTTATTGAAGAAATCGTAAACTGCACCAATAAAAAATTAGACCTATTTCGACCTTCATATCAAGGTCCAAAAGATTGCAGAGCTACTGATTTTGAAGAGATTTTAGCATTTATAAGGCTGCTTTACATGGCTGGCGTCAAAAAAGGTCAACACCTGAACACAAAGGAACTATGGGCAACTGACGGAACTGCACCGGATTACTTTTTAGCCACCTTATCTAGAAGACGATTTCATCTACTTTTCCAAGCTATTAGATTTGATGATTTAGAGACGAGGGCTGAAAGATCTCATGTTGACAAATTGGCGCCAATAAGATACCTCTTTGAAAGATTTGTCCAGAGTTGTTCTACTCATTATACACCTGGAGAAAATATCACGATAGATGAAATGCTAGAGGCTTTTCGAGGTCGCTGGAGCTTCAGGCAGTATATTGCTAATAAGCCGGCAAAATATGGTATAAAAATTTACGCTCTCATCGATTCTAGGACATTTTACACGCATAATTTAGAAATCTATGCTGGGAAGCTGCCGGATGGCCCATACGTTATCCCTAATGATGCTAAGAGTCAAACGTCTAATCAAAACCATTGATAAATCTGGGCGCAACGTTACGACTGATAATTATTTCACATCTGTAGAAATTGCTAATGATTTGTTTGACAATCATAAGTTGACACTGGTAGGCACTTTAAGGAAGAACAAACCATAAATTCCACTGAGACTTCTTCAAGTAAAAGATCGACCTATGGAGAGTTCTATGTTTGCGTTTGGAAATGCATCAAACCATTGTATGCTAACATCTTTTGTCACAAAAAAGAATAAAAACGTGCTTATGATTTCCACTCTTCACGATAATGACTCTATCGATCCCAATTCGATACGAAATAAACCAGAAGTTATAACTTATTACAATCTGATGAAAGGAGGAGTTGACGTCGTCGACAGAATGAAATCAGGATATTCTGTGAGTCGAATTAGCAATCGTTGGCCTTTTACCATTTTCAACAGCATGCTCAACATAGCAACAGTGAATTCGCAAATAATTTACAAAAGAAGATGTTTTATTTCCATTTTGTCGAAACAACTTACCCGTCCTCATCTTCTAAGACGTGCGACTATTACAAGTTTGTCATTGATCCAAGGGAAAATGACAAGAGGAACCCAAAACTTTCATGCGGTTATTGTCCTACAAGAAAAAACAGATTTACCCAACATAGATGCAACACATGCCAGATTCCAATATGCATAGAACACACAACCAGAACAACTTTTATTTGCCATCGATGTGACAGTAATAATTCTGATTCAAGTGGAACTGATGAGTAATTTTTGTTTAACTTCTTTTTCATATATACACTTTAAATATAAAGCTATTATTAAAATTAATGTGTTTTTTTTTATCAATAAACTTATGTTGAAAAAATCTATACGCGCGAGTTTTTACGTTAGTTAGGCGCGAGTCATCGCGGGTTAAAGTAGCTAATATAGGTACAAAAAGAAACTTACATTTGGTACTGGTTGTCCAATGGTAGGGGAAAGTGTTGTACCTCGGACAGGGTTATACCTCGGGTCACATGATTTTTAATTCTAACGGTACCGACATCTGTTTTCTTTTCAATAAATTTGCAGTGTTCACATATTCGGTAGATGGCAGCTAAGTTATTACTCCAATCAGAAAACTGCGTGGAACCGTACAGCCTGTTTTGTGATTTTATTGGATGCAATTAAAATATATTTCCATTTATAATCTATTATCATCTAGTTAATTGATAAATAATATTATTTTCTACATATTGGTTATTGAAGGTAGGTGTTTAAGCTTGCGTTTTGTTTATATATTTTTGTTTAGAAATCATAACCTAAATTTGTAAAGAGTGAACTTTTCCAGTAGTACAATATTGTACCTCGGGTCAGTTATAGATCATGTATCTTGGACCGGACCAAGGTACAAACTTATTTTAAATCATTTGAGTTCATGATATTTTATTATTTCAGATATATTTTTAATTATGCCTCGAAGTAAAATTGGAGTGAAAAGACAACCTGTAAATTCCGAAAATTTGATTGCGGCAGCTATGGAATGTATAAGTGGCAAATTATCAATTAGAGAAGCTGCAAAATCCTATGATGTATCGAAAACTACACTAATTAGACATGTACAATCTCACAAACAGTCGAATGCTGCAGTATTTCAATATGTAGCAGTCAATAATACAAAACAGGTGTTTTTAATAGTGAAGAAGAAACAGCTTTAAAACAATACCTTCTTACGGCTGCCCGATTGCATTATGGCTTAACAAAACTGGAGGTTCGTACTTTGGCATATCAGTACTCTATTGCAAATAGAAAAGCACATCCACCTTCTTGGGACAAAGAAAAAGTAGCCAGAAAAGAATGGCTAAGGCAGTTTTGAAAAGACCTTTTTCAGAAATTATAAAGAACTTTTATCTCGTGGCAATTTTACCCCTGAAAAGATTTGGAATTGTGATGAGACCGGCCTAACAACCGTCCATATTCCACCGAAAGTTATAGGACCAAAGGGAATAAAACAACGGCCAGTGGTGAGCGAGGTAAAAATGTGACAATGATCTCATCAATTAATGCAATCGGAAATCATATTCCGCCGATGTTGATATTTCCGAGGGTTAATTTCAAACCTCATATGTTGAAAGGTTGTCCGATAGGAACTATAGGAGCTGCAAATCCGTCTGGCTGGTCGAACGAACGTTTATTTTTAGAATATCTAGAACACTTTAGAAACCATGTCAAGTCAAGAATTGATGATCCAGTCATATTAATTTTAGATAACCACGACAGTCATGTGAACGTTAATGCCATAAATTTCTGTAAAAGCAATGGCATTTTTATGATAACATTTCACCCTCATACAAGCCATAAAATGCAACCGCTTGACAGAACAGTTTTTGGCCCGATGAAGACGTATTATAATACTGCTTGTAGTGAATGGATGATTATGAATCCTGGCACTCCAATCTCTATCTATGACATAGCAGAACTTGTAGGCAAGTCGTATCCAAAAGCATTTACCACATCTAATATTCAGAAGAGCTTTGAAGTTAGCGGGCTTTATCCCGTCAATGAAAATATCTTTGATGAAAACGAGTTCCTATCATCATACGTAACTGACCGGCCCTTACACCAAACTGCCGATGGTGATATTCAAATCCATGGTGAACTTCAGGATCGGGAAGCGACTATGGAAATTGAAGTCTCTACTCCTACTACGTCAAAGAACAGCCAGGAGAATATGTCGGAAAGTTTTGTATCTCCTGAAATATTGCGACCTCATCCAAAGGCATCTGCTCGCAAAACAAAAGCAGGGAGGCGAAGAGAAAAGTCCCGTATACTTACCGATACTCCGGAAAAAAATGAAGTTGCAGCACTTAAGAAGGGAAATAGAAGACAAAGTGTATCAAATGAAAAAGTTCAAGCGGTGACCAAGCAATTAGCAGCAGATACGATGAAGAAAAAGCGAAATAAAGGTGCTCAATTTGATATGGAGTCAAGTTCCAGTGACGATGACGAAACACTTGAGGAAATAGTAGCCAGGGAACAAGATTTAATAAATGACAAAGAATCAGATTATTTATCTGAAACCGACAATATTAAGAGAGGCGATTTTGTCTTGGTTAAAGTGGCAGGGAAGAAATCTGTTAGTTACTATGTTGCAGAAATAATAAACTGCGAGGATAACAATCATGAACTTAAATATTTAAGGAGAATTACGGACTCCAATAAATTCATTAATGATGCAACAGAAACCTTTGATTTTCAACGAAACGATATTGTATGCAAGCTTCCACAACCGCACACTGTAAACGGAACTGCCCGTTACGGTTCGACACTGCAGTTTAATGTTCAGTTTAGTACTTACAATGTTAAATAGCTTTTTATAATTACAACCCCATTTTTTTGTGATGAGTGCTAGGTTTTCTATTTATATTTGAATGTTTCTTGTTTCCTTTGTTTATAAATAATGGTATTAAAAATTAGCCCTGATTTCTTTTATTTATTATTACTGACCCAAGGTGCAATATATTACGGTCCAAGATACATGACCATATTGTACCTTGGGTTACACTGTAAAAGTTAACTAAATTCACTTTCTTTAACTAACCATTTAATGTTGAAAATAAAACACAATAACTATAGATAGCCTAATAGTTCTAGTATCCCAAATATAACTTAGATTTTGTAAGCAAAAAAATTTAAAAAATAAAAAACTAAGAATTGACCCAAAGTACAACACTCTCCCCTAATTCCAAATACGCGACATAACTTCTGCACTTACATATTGTACGGATCCATCTAAAATCAGTGAAAACCGATATTAATAATATAAAGTGTACCTACATAATAAGCAACACATGCAAACTTCTAAAATCTGTACTAATTTACAACTAATAAACCTACACACATAAACAAGGAAAATAAAATCTTTCCAATGATTGTACTTATTAAAATTCTACCATTTTCATCTATGATGAAGTTGTTATCCTCACCCACCAAATTATGGCTGTGTGTAGACTCTCCTGGGGCTTCCATTATGTACAACTAAATGCCTACAACTTACAAGGTCATAAGAAAGAGCAAGAAAAACGTAAACATATCATTTTTGTAAATAATAAATTTTCAGCAAAAATATGCCTATGCGAGGTGTAAGCGCATGCGCATCAATTTTTACCGCAGGATTTATTTATTTATTTTTTTCGACATAGGTAATCCAACAGGCAATTCAATGCCCAATAACAGGATTACACAAAAGAGAAGAAAAAAATACAAATTCGTGGTAACTTAATTAAACCTAAAGAAACAGTGAGTACAATTAACACTAATGTAGTAAAGAATTAACATATGATTTTAAACTTGATAATGATGAATTAAAAAGATCTATATGAATAAAGTAATCATTATAATTTTTCTGTAACATACGTATTGAAGGATTACTTGCATAATTAGTCCGACACGATGAAATATAAAAAAGATTAACATATCTAGAAAAATATGAATGGCGATTACAAGAAATTTGACTGACAATATAAGGAGAATCAAAAATATTGGTAAGCAATTTGTACAAAAGTATAACGGAAGAAATTATTCTTCTAGAGGCCAATTTTTTTAAACGGTAATGCAGCAATCTGACATTATATGGTTCATAATATAAATTTCTGTTAAATCTATAATTCAGCACATCAATAAATCTTTTCTGAACATTTTCAAGTCGATCTATATATGCTAATGCTATATACAAAATAATAATAGAAGAAGGGTTAGTGAAATGCTTTGTATTGCGTAATATAAAACCTAGAGTTCTCATAGCTTTTTGTGCTATTGAGTCAATATATGTCTCAAAAGATAATTGGCTATCTAAAATTATACCTAAGTCCTTAACTTCACTAACAACTACTCTCAAAGTATGACCGCCAATGGTATAATTGTAAGTAATATTAAGTTCTTTTCTGGAAAATGTTATACTATGGCATTTATTAATATTAAGGAAAAGTTTATGAGATTTGCAATAATCATTTAATCTAGACAGATCTTCCTCAAGTTTAATGCAGTCATCCACAGATTGAACAGGCATTGACAATTTAAGGTCATCGGCAAATAAACTATAATTTGAATAATTGAAGCAGGAACCAATGCCATTTATAAAAAGACAAAAAAGAAGAGGTCCCATGTGAGAACCTTGTGGTATTCCAGAGGTAATACTATGTACTCAGAAAAATAATTGTTCAATCTGACACATTGGCTTCTGTTAGTGATATAAGACTTCAGCCAACGAAGCAGTTCCCCATGAATACCGAAATTTTCAAGTTTAATTAATAATGTCGGATGATGTACTTTGTCAAACGCTTTTGAAAAGTCGGTATACACAGCGTCCACCTGCATTTTATTGTCCATAGCTTCAAGAGTCGGTTGTAAAAAAGGCATTAAATTAGTAATAATAGATCTGCCCCGAAAAAAGCCATGTTGATTATCATTTGGTGTAAAAAGTTTTCCGGCGTCTCCTAAATCAGAATTTGAACGTTTGGTTAATTACTAGCTCTATGAATCTGAATGCTTTGGACAACGCGCGGTAACGCCGAGCGTTGTATCTGAACGCGCCCCTGAAGGTGAAAAAGATGAAGTGATTTATGAACCACTGCTTTCTCCACCAGCATTAGAGGCAGACAATTATTTTCTTCGAAAAAAGAAGAGGAACAAGACATTTTGCAAAACAATAAAAACAAAATTTTCGTTTAATCAAATCAAATCAAATCAAATGATAAGTTTGTTCTTTTATATACAGCACTGCCAACGAGTAAAATAGTTGAGTCGTTATGTGACTTGATAAAGTGCGTAAACATCAAATATTATTTGAAATTGAATGTGGCGTCATTAAGTACACACGATCAGTTATTAATGACGCTAATGAAGCTAAGGCAAAATTTCCCGCATGACGATTTAGTTGTTCGATTTGGAGTGTCCCAGGCTACTGTCACAAACATAATTTTGACATTTATTCATGAGGTTCTATACAATTCTTTAATCAAGAGAATACCAAGTAGGCAAAAAATAAGGCATGAATTCGTGTTTCTCGACATTTACAAATTGCAGGTCGATAATTGATTGCACCGAAGTAACGTGAGCAGTTCCAAGAGAGTCGTTAGAGACACAACGAGCAACATACAGCACCTATAAACACAAAAATACCTTGAAAGGACTAGATGCTATTGCTCCGAATGGAGTAATTACATTTGTAAGTGATTTATATGCAGGTGCCACATCGGATAAAAAAATTGTAGAAGCGTGTTGCATTTTGGACCAATTTGAGGCAGGCGATCTTATCATTGCAGACAAAGGTTTTCTAATAAAAGATCTGCTTCCACCTGGAGTCAGCTTAAATATATCACCTTCTGTAAGTACTCCCCAGTTTATTCCTGAGCAAATACAGCGGACACAAGTAATAGGTAAGGCTAGAGTACATATGGAAAGAGCGATCGGAAGAATGAAAATATATAAAATATTAGATTATGTATCACAGTCGTTATTTCCCTATGGCAGCGTTATTTTTAAAGCAGGGGGTGCATTAACAAACTTGCAATACCCACTTATGAAAGAAGTCGAACAATTTTATGGTGATGATGATATGTTGGCTTAGTTATTAAGAATTGTATGTATTTTATTTTTATAATTAAACACTTTCCTTTTAAATAATAAAAGTTTTACATTTACATTTATTTACCACCCATTTACCACCCCATTTACCCATTTTTGGTTAGTATAGGCTTTAAGGGCACACTTCTGCGTCCCCTTATATTTTACGTGTAAAATATTATTTTATTACTGTTCTTATTAGTAATCAAAACATTGATTTATTTATTTATTTATTTTGTTTTTTTGTTTTTTCTTTCATTTTTCTTTTATGTTGTATAGTGGAGTGAATCGCACAACACAAGTTTCACTTAGGTGCGATTCATGCTATTTATGTTTATTTACTTTGTTTTATAATGAAATCTATTCCTGTATTAATATTTTACTTGTTACTTGCACCTGAATAAACTTACTTACAAACTTACTTACATTTGTTTTATTTTGTATGTGAGGAGCAGACTTTCTAACCGGATTTTGGCCATTTCTTCACATATTGAAATATAGATGGCGATCGTTACTAAAATCAGAATTCTTATATTTAAGAACTCATAGACGACCTAAACGTATTATATCCTATTAACTTCTAACACAGGAAATACCTTAGACAAACCAAACGTATTATGTCCACAGTCTAGAGACAAAAGAACCGAGTTATTGTGGTCAAAATGCTTTTCGCTTGTCTTGCAAGCTTTAGTTGTGGTGGGACTTTGTTAGTGTTATGTTGACGATTTCTTTTGATCGAATTGTCTTATATAATTATTAATATCCTAGCGTTCTTTTGTTAAAAACATAAAATGAGTGAAGGGCAGCATATTGTGGGTGACGTAGATAGAGGAACAAGAAAAAGGAAAAGGAATGTTACAAGTAAGGAGCGCAAAACGGAGATAAGGAAGGTTTTCTTATGTTAGTTTGGGTTATATTTTTATTACAAATGTTTTAAAAGCATTGGTTTGTTAATGTAGATATTCAGTTCCCGATTCACATTGCCTCATGGTTGATTTTCGGTGCAACCATAAAGCCAAAAAATTTAAATGCGGCGATCTTTCGATATCTGAAATTAAACATTTAAAACAGAACTTCTACACAGAAAAAAATAAAAATGCTCAAGATAACAAACTGGCTCAGATGATGGAAATAAAACAAACTAGAAGGAAAAGGCAAAGGAAAAATGGTATATAAATATAAAAAATTATTATCTAGTAGATAAGAAAACACTTTTACTAAAATATTTGTAGATTCTTATCACCTTATGGTACATCGGGCATGAAACTATCAGATTGTTGTTTACATACAATCTTAGACAGATTAATTTTATGCACAAGCAATATTTCTCCTGAAGTTGTTATATAGCCAACACAAGAACAACGAAATATAAGTCAAGAACATTTTGCTGCTAATGGATTTCCAGGAGCATTTGCAGCTATTGATGGAACACACATCAGAATTAATAAACCACAAAATGATGCAGATTCATACTTAAATCGGAAAGGATATCATTCAATTCAAGTAAGCAAGTATTGTATAAATATGGATATATTTAATTTCATATATTTTCTCCAATTATAGATGCAGGCTGTTTGCGACTATCGTCTAAAAATAATTGATGTTTTTATTGGTTATTCCGGATCTGTATCTGACAGCCGAGTTTTTAGACATTCATCACTTAATCAGCACCTCGAAGAAAAATGTGGAAACATGTTTTTACTAGGCGATAGTGCTTATCCTTTAAAAAGAAACTTAATGACCCCTTTTAAAAATAGAGGTAACCTAACGCGAAGGCAAATTAATTACAATTTAGTACATGCCCGAAATAGATATATCATTGAACATACTTTTGGAGTTTTAAAGCAGAAATTTAGGCAACTTTATTACACAAATTTAAAATCAATTCGCATAAAATTACAAAAAAAAATAAGCACACTCGAATGAAGGAATTAACTACTGAAGACTCTATGAAACGAAAATACCCAACTCAATTTAAAAATGTCGTCTTTTGGTCAGACAGTATTGAAAAATCAGTAGAGAAAGCGAAGAACACCGAAATTAGAGCTCGAAACAATGATAAAAAGTTAAACAAAAACAAAACTGATCATGAAAAAGAAAATATGCCGGAAACTATATTACTAGAAGTACATGTAATTCTGACATACGAGGGTGAATTACTTTCAGGTCTGGTAAAAGAAATGGATAGTGACGGAGTTACCGTTAAAAGCGCTTAACAGAAGTAGAAAAAATAATATTAAAACAAAATGTCTGGATTTTTATATTGAGGCAGTTAATCAGATACTAAAACGGTTTCCTTTTAATTCCCGCGAAATCAAAATTCTTAAATTGCTGACTGTGTTAAGTCCGTCAAATATCCAAAAAACTGAAAGCATCGGTCCTCTAGGTTTAATGTTTCCAAATCTTGTTAACGACATCAATGCCTTAGATAGGGAGTTTTAGGGAATTAAAATTTTCAAACTTTGATTTTTCTTTGGATGAAATTGAGTTTTGGAAACAAGTGTGTAATGCTAAAAAGAGTGACGATACTCTCTCTTTCCCAGAGCTTTCCAGTTTTGCAAATATTTTATTTACGTTACCGCACAGCAGTGCAAGTGTGGAAAGACTTTTTTTGAAATCAACTTAAATAAAACAAAATTGCGCAATAGATTGGGTTCCAAAACAATTAGTGGAATTTTGCATTCTAAGAGATTAATATCGCTAAATAGCAACAGCTGCTTTTATTTTTCTATAACCCCCGATATTATCAAAAAACACAATAATGATATGTATAAATAAATTATATATTTTTGCTCACGGTCAATAACTTGTATTTTAGTTTGTTGTTTTTCTTTAATTAGTACCTATTATAATGTTTTGTTTAGTGTTGTTGTTTTATGATATTTTGTTTAGTTTGGTAGGTATTGCTTTATGATGTTTTGTTTAATTTTGTTGTGTTAGTGTGAATTAAAACATGTTTTGAAACGGTGTATTTTGTTTTTTTTTTAATTGTTTTGGTATTTCGTGTAAATGTACAAAAAATATGAAAACTGGTGATTTTTTTTAAATCTGGCAACTTTTAAAGCCATATTCTGGTGATTTTCAATTTTTGGGCCTGGCAACATTGCTTCCACCGTCGAAGCCGTAGTTTAGTTCCTGACCAACCAGCACCACCAGCAGACCAGCCAGCATAGTAAGTAAATTGCGCACAAACTTATTGCGCATGTCAGCCAAGCCAAAAGAGGGCTTGAAGAGGTAACTGCCGCTGTTGCTAGAGTCAGTACCAGGGCCGATTAACATCATATGACTACACCCGCTAAGATGGAGCTGGTAGCGCTCTCTTTCTCAACTGCGCAGCCGCGAACTTTAGTTTGGACCGTGGGGGGGGGTATGGGTTTTCTGTCTTCTGCGTGTTCATGTCATATGATATATTATTATATCAAATCTCAACTGTCAGTTTCCTTTCGACTGTTTTGATTTGGATGATTTTGGACTCCATTGTTTCGCTTGGTATCTATTCGTCGTTTGTTGATCGTAAATCGTGTGAATAGTGTTACTGTGTTTTATTTAGTGTTAATTTTAGTTTAGTTTAAACTATATATACATTTTTTAACATACTTTTTGTGTAGACTTAGTGTGTATGGTATTTACTTGCTGCGTTCCTGGATGTAATAACACAAATAAAGAAGCTATAATGCATCGTTTTCCAGTGAAACACGAGGATGTAAGGTTTATTTTTTTTAAAAGTAATAAAAATAAAGTTATTTGCGTTTTAGGTTTGTAACATATGGCTTGAAAGGATTGCTGACGAAAAATTAATTAATATTGAGCCAGAAAAATTGTACAGTAACTACAGAATTTGTGAAAATCATTTCTATCAAGACACGATTCAACCTTGGAGGCAAAGGAGATTATCAAATATAGCATTGCCAATATTTAATCTACCAGGTAATAATGTAATCATTTTTGTAGTTTAAATTTATAATTTTTGAGTTATCGGTATAATACAGATATTTTTAACAGGTTTCAAGGATGAACCAACAATTGAGATATCAGTATTATCCGCCGGAGAGAGAATGTTTTAAAGAGAATTTATCTCCAGAAGGCAGCATTGCTACTGCATCCGAGAGGGAAATACTTGAGGAAAAAGGTATGTGATTTGTCGTTGTAAAATAAATGGTATCGAAAAAATGCTTTTTCTTTTCAGAGTCGTCATGTTTTGAACAAAATATCGAAGAGCCTTCTCAGGGTTATGTTAAAGAGTTACCAATTGATACTTTGCAGCAGAATATTTTAGAAACTCCTTCAAGAGGTAAGGGTAATGTTGTTTATAAATCATCCAAATATGCTTATGATTGTATTTTAAGGAATCAAGACACGGAGGAACATTTTGCAATTCGTAAATGAAACAAGGGAAATTAATTTAACTCCAAAAGCAAGGAAGTTTTATTCCGTTATAAAAAACCTTCTAAAGGCAAGTAGAAGATTATTCACGGAAAGAGAAACAATTTTATAAAAAATTATGTACTCTTTATTCAAGTCGATAAATGTAACCGTTTAGCAGAAAATCGCTATTAAAGTTTTATTAAAAATCAAATTTTTGATAATTCTTTCTTTAATTAATCAAGATGCTTTGCTTCAAATAAATGTCACTAGCAATTTTATTGTTTGACATTATCACGAAAATTGTTTAAAGCAGGTATAAGTCTGATTTTTCACCATAAAAATCTGAGAAATGGCCCAGCAATACTCAAATATTGAATACCGTGACATGGTATTTTGTTACGGACAAGCAAATGGTAATGCAGAACAAGCGCGCCGGAATTACATAGACGCATTTCCTGATAGAAGAGTACCACATGCCCAAACATTCGTCAACATTTATAGACGTCTGGGGGACCAAGGTTCTTTTAAAAATTATAATTATGACACAGGAAGACCAAGAACCACGAGAACTGCAGAAAAGGAAGAAAGAGTGCTGGATGCAGTAGAGATAAATTCAGCTATAAGCACAAGAAAAATTGCTGCTCAGGAGGGTATACCTCGTTCTTCAGTTTGGGAGGTTCTGCATGAGCAACTTCATCCATTCTACGTGCAAAAGGTACAAGCTCTTTATGATGAAGATCCAATGCGTCATCTACGGCTCTGTAATAGCATTGTAGAAAGATATGATGAGGATAATGCATTTATTAATAAGATTTTATTTACCGACGAAGCTGGTTTTACAAGAGATGGTGTTACAAATTATCATAATACTCATCGGTGGTCCGATGAGAATCCCCATGCATACCAGGGAGCAAGACATCAACGGAGATATTCTCTTAATGTATGGGCCGGAATCATAGGAGATCAACTTCTGGGTCCTCACTTCTTTAATGGAACATTAAATGGTGACAGTTACTTGGAATTTCTTCGAACCGATCTTCCAAATTTGCTTGACGATGTTCCTTTAAGAACAAGAGCGAATATGTGGCTATTACAAGATGGCGCACCTCCGCATTTTAGTTTGCCTGTTCGTGCGTATTTAAATGAGGTATATCATAATCGTTGGATCGGTAGAGGTGGACCGGTATCTTGGGCACCTCGATCACCCGACCTCAATCCTATGGATTTTTTTCTTTGGGGGCACTTGAAGTCGATAGTTTATGAAACACCTGTAAATGACGTCAACGATCTTTGTCAAAAGATTATCGTTGGATGTGAAGTGATTCGAAACAATATCGGTGTTTTTCATCGTGTCATACGATCATTTTTAAAACGTGTCAGAAAATATATCGAAGTGAATGGAGGTCATTACGAACATTTATTATGATAAAATAGGACTGAAAATCTGTCAAAAATTTGATTTTTAATAAAACTTTAATAGCGATTTTCTGCTAAACGGTTACATTTATCGACTTGAATAAAGAGTAGAGTAAAGTGACCAAATATGGAATATGTACTTAATATGGAATACCACTAAATTTTCGATACCACTGGCACCATCTAGTAAACAAAAGGATAAATCACAACCTAGTAGTAGTAATTGACCACCTCAAACGTTAGAGCGCTTTATTACCAACTATATCCACATGGCGGTATTTTAGTTGTTGTGTGCATTTGCAAAAGTTTTTTGTTACTAGTGTAAATTTTGGTATACAACGTAAGTAATAGTAATCTGTTAATTACGCCACAGTTATAAGCATGCAGTAGGATGACTGATAACATTATGTATGTTATTTGTAAGGAATATATGACTTGTTTTTCAATAAAATAAAATTATTCTGAAGTTAGGTTAGTTCGTAATATGGAATACGCGCATGCGCTAAATATGGAATATATTCCATAATAGGTTCACATACCACCACATTTTAATTAATTAACTTACACTGTTTTCAGAACATTATGCCGAAAACCAATGAGTGGAAAAAAAAGAAAACTGTGGGATAAGGAAAATATGATAAAAGCGTTGGCAGCGGTAAAAAACGGACGAATGGGCTATTTAATGGCCGCGAAACATTTTAACGTACCAAGAACAACGCTCTTTCGACTAAGCAGCAAAGAAGGTGAGCTTTCGAAAATTTGTGACACAAGCTTAGGCAGAAAACCAGTTTTGCCCCCTGAAGCGGAAAAGCAGCTCAGTGAATATTTACTGGAAATGGACAATAGATTTTTCGGATTAACCAGGACGGATGTGCGTAGAATGGCATACCAACTTGCAACTGCCAATGGTAAACAGCATCAATTTTCTGAACATCTTAAACAAGCAGGAAGAAAATGGTTTAAGGCATTTTTAAAGAGACATCCTAATTTGTCCATTAAAAAACCTACTGGTACATCGTATGCACGGGTAGTAGGCTTTAATAAGGAGAGCGTAAATATGTTCTTTGATCTTCTTGAAGTAGAAATGGAAAAATATAATTTCCCTGCAGACAGAGTATTTAACGTCGACGAGACGGGATTGACCATTGTGCAAACAAAATGTAGTGAAATTATTTCTTCAAAAAGAAAGCAACAAGTAGGAACGATTACCTCAGCCGAACGTGGTTCACTAGTCACAGCTGTCCTCTGCATGAGTACTGGTGGTACGTTTGTGCCACCTATGTTAATATACCCGCGAAAAAACATGACTGACCAACTAAAGAAGGGTGCGCCACCAGAATCCATATTTGCTTGCCACCCATCCGGATGGATTCAAACTGCGTTATTCACAGATTGGTTCAAACATTTTCTGGCAAAAGTAAAACCATCTAAAGGGGATCCTGTTCTGCTTATACTAGATGGGCATAATACCCACACAAGAAATTTGGAATTTTTAAAATTAGCAAAAGAACATAATGTAACAATTTTATGCTTACCACCGCATACCACACATAAAATGCAACCCCTCGACAAATCTATCATGGGAGCTTTAAAGGTGTATTACAGTGAGGAAATTCACCTATTCATTAGAACAAATCAGCATCCCCTTACGCAATATGACATAGCTGAAGTTTTCAGAAGAGCATACCTTAGGGTTCAATCTGGTTCAAATACTAAGATAGGATTTGAAGCAACGGGTTTGTATCCGGTTCGCAGAAATATTTTTGAAGATTCAGATTTTTTAGCAGCTGAGCAAAATACTTTAAGGAACCAACCTGATCAAGTTGCCGAGCCAAACAACCTACCACTTTGTGAACTCAATACTGCAAATCGACAATATGTGTCCCCAAAAGAAATCGCCCCATTCCAATTCTCCAGAAAAAGTCTAGTACAAGAGGTAGACCACCAGGTAAAGCAAAAATCATCACTTCATCTCCCTACCTTAAAGAGTTAGAGACGTCACTAAATGTTTCCAAAGAGAAACTTAACAAAGCAACTAGGAATCTAAATCTACCGCAAAAAACAAAAGAAACTCTGGAAAATAAAGACAAACCAAGTACAAGCGGAAGTTGCAATAAAAATATAACAACTTTAAAGAAAAAGAAACGTTTGGAATATATCAGTTCTTCATCTGAAGAATCTGATTCTGTGGAGTTAAATGATTTGTCTGACGATGACTTGCCGGGTAATAATTCGGGTAAGTCCAAGAAGATGCTGAATGCATCTTTTGCGGATACACATTTTTGAATGACCAAAAGGGAGAAATTTGGGTGCAGTGCATTTTATGTAGCAAATGGACGCATGAGATCTGCTCCGGTGGTGACAATAGTGATTATTTTGTGTGCGATTTTTGTAAATAAAGATCAAAACGTTTGTAACTTATTTAAATTTTATTTTAGAATTTTTATTTTAGTTTTGGCAAAATATTTTCTTCCTCATTAAAACAATACATCTCATAACACTGACTGTAGTTATAATTTATATTGTATTCCATATTAAGCATAATAGTATTCCATATTAGGATCACTTTTTTTTAAATGGGAAAAATCCTATTTGTACTATTTTCTAAATAACCGGTTAATTTTCAAACCATTATTATCAAAATCGCTAAAATTGCAATTGTAGTAATCTGTCTTAACACGTTATTCTGTTATTTTCAAAATTTTATAGAATTACCAAATTTTATTGCAAAAAAATGAAAATGGTATTCCATATTTGGTCACTTTACTCTACATAATTTTTTATAAAATTGTTTCTCTTTCCAGAAATGTTTAAATGTTTGTGATATCTAGCAAGAAAAAAAAGTTATGAATAATACAAATTTTGAGTTCTAGGTAAAGTGCCCCCTAGCGGCGTATAATGAAACTCTTCTCTCAATGTTCCAATAGAGCTTGATGTACTTAGTGGGTGTACCAAAGGCGAGATTAATCGAATTTGAATTAATTAAGTTATTTAGAAAAAAAAATTTAAAAAATTGAACTTTGACAAACTGTAACTTGCAAACAATTGAGAATTCGAAAAAAAATCCTTACAAACTGCTATTATTTTAACCCGTAGAATCACGCCACGGAGTTTCCTGACGGACTTTCCGGACACCCTGTATAAGATATTTTGAAACTGGACACACATTTATGGCCGCAGATAACTTCCACCATCAAGTAGAAAATTCTTTGAAAAAGAAAAGCAAGATTTATGACTTCAGTGATTATGTGGAAGCAATTCGTAATTCAACAAAATCTACAAGAGTATTAGAAATGAATTTAGACAAGTTCTATTTATGGAAAGACCATGCTTCTCAGTGTAAGCTAAAGAAAACTGAACCTAGGCCATATTTAAATGGTATGGTATAAGTTATTTTTAATAGGGACATCCGAAACTTAATGTACAGAAACTCATTCACCGATGCCGAAATAAAACTAAATTTTTTGAATTTCAACGCCCAAAAACAAGGTAAGATGAATCACTAAGAGAAAAATCACTAAGGGTTAAAATGTGATTTGTTTTTAGGCATTTGCAAACCAACAATGGGAACAGTCAAATCTAAAGGCATAACCAGTGATAAAAAACAGCCGATTTTGCATAAGTTACCTGGAGCGGCACTCTGTATCTTTTATTTTTAAGGAAAGGGATAAGAATAGGCAAGCGACAATATCGCTATCGCAAAAATTGTTGGTATCCTATAAGTAAATCTCTATGGCCTCGGCTTTAGTACGGCCATTCTCGTATTCTTCAGTCGGATAGAGATTGTAGTATTAACAGTCCTGAAAACATCCGCAAATGTAACCAACAACGTAAAAAAGAAGAGGAAGAGGAAGACATTTGATCTAATCTCAATTTACAGTAACCTCACTTTTAGATTATTTTTATTAATTTGTTTAATATCTTAATCAAGTTTAAATTTATAAATTCAACTTTAGCTTTATATTGTAAAAAATGTTACCAGCGCAAAGATTTCTTGTAAACGAAATTGAAAACATTGCAAGAATGCACGAAACTAGAGTGAACAAAAGGGTACTGAGGAGTGATAGTGACCCATTCAGTTTACATGATAGACGCTTTATCGAACTTTTCCGTTTAAATAAGGACCTAGTAGCTTATTTATTCACACAGCTAGTTCCCCACATGGATCCCGAACAAAGATGTACAAGAATCCCTCGCCAAATACGAATTCTAACGGCCTTACGCTTTTTTGCGATTGGCAATTATCAAAGAGGTATGTATATTAGTTTTTAAGCTTTGTTGTTGTTGTGGTCAATAAATTTAAGGGTAAACTTTGGATATATTTTTAACTATTTACACGATTTCATAGAAAAATTATAATTCCAATAAAAGTAAGAACCTTAGCAGTTAATTTGTTGGTATTTTAGGTAATTGGGTACATTTTTTAAATATAGGTAAATGAGATATGATAATTATGTACTTAATTATAAATTTATTATAGCAATGACAGGTTATAATTGAAAGTTTGAGTAAATAATATTTTTTTGTTTTTAGGTATTGGAGAAGAATTTTTATTATCCTCAAGTCAACAAGTGGTAAGCCGTTGCATTCATGAGGTTGCCAATTGTATCACAACACATATGGGACCAGAATGGATTAAATTTCCTTTTGACCAACAGTCAAAAAATGACATAAAAAGAGGCTTCATGGAAAAAGCTGGTTTTCCAGGTATAATTGTTGCATCGATTGCACACACATTGCGATATTGGGACCATCACATGAGGAGCATAATTACATCAATCGAAAGGGTTACCATTCAAAAAATGTGCAAATAGTTTGCAGTTATAATTTACAAATTTTAAATATAAATGCAAGATACCCAGGATCTGTAAATGATGCTTTTATTTGGAGAGCTTCACAAGTAAAGCGTGTCTTAGATCAAGACTACAACAGAGGTAAGTATAAAACGTTTTATTAGTGTTCAACCACGCTTAAATAATTTTTTAGGTGAAAGAAACCAATGGCTGCTTGGAGATTCAGGATATCCACTGGAACCTTGGTTATTAACCCCATTTGAAAACCCTGAACCAAATACACCGGAGGGCCGGTATAACCGTGCATACAAAATCACTAGAAGCATAATTGAACGCTGCAATGGACGATTCAAACTGATCTTTAGATGTCTTTTAGGAGAGAGAAAGCTGAGATACAGTTCTGAAAAAGTTGGTGTAAATATAAATGCTTGTGCAGTTTTACATAATTTACTACTTAGGGCAGGAGTTGAATATGACATTGATTTAAATTTAGTTAACGCAGATGTAGATAATTACAACAATGTCAACCACCCAGTATTAAATGAAGCTAGACAAACAAGACAACAAGTTGTAGATAGATATTTTACCAATGTGTAATTTTATGTATTTTATAAATAAATAAATTATATAATAAATTAAATTCAATAATTTATGTTTGAATTGTGGCTCACTAAAACTCAATACGTTAAAATTTTCACTTCTTCTCTTCTTTCTTTTGTGATAGCAATGCATTTTAAATGGACAGGTTCAAATACTGTCAAGTTTAAAAGCCACAATTTAAGTTTGGAATGTACAACCAGGCCTTAACCATTTATCATAATTAATATAAAATCAAGAATCCACAAATTAACATCAATAGTAAAAAACTTCTCAATTTGTACTTTTTATTAATCACATGTTTAAAAACAACAAAATAAATGTTCTCTTAATTTCATAATAAATAAACATCATCTAGTAACTAAAATAAATAGGTATTACTCAAAAGAAACAACAATAAATTCTGATATAAATTAATTAACTAAACTTAACCGAATATTCTAAAAAAAAATCACAGTGCTAATAATCCTCAGTATCAAAATTGTCAGAATATTGTTTTGCTGTAGGGCAGCGTGGACAAAAATTAACTTTCTTAAGAAAAGCCTCTTGACCATCTGCTAATCTAGCAATATTTGTATTAATGTCCTTTAAAACCACCATATTTTCTTGGTGCATTCGTAATAAGGTCATTTCATCTCCCTTTCTGTTGATTCCATTTCCAACATTATTTGCTTTGGTTTTACCGCGAAGCACATTTTTTGTAACCACTTTTCGTTTCTTATTCTCATTATCAAAAGGAACATTATTTTGTTCAGAACGAACATGATTTTGTTCACTTGCAATTGACGTGGTAGCTGATATAGAGGGTGTTGGAGAACTGACTGTGCTGGTAATTTTTTGTGTTTCTTTAAAAAAAACAAGCTCAGGAATTTTTATTGCCTGGCTTTGGGGATTTATTTCAAAGATTAAACAAGAATCTTGGGTTGATTCAGTGTTTTGGTCATGAACAGCGCCATTTCCCTGAAAATTATATAGATTGAATATATTCAAATTAAATCAATATAAAAAAATATGTAAACAAATAGGCCTGTAATTATTAAAATACTTACAAAACCTAATTCAGATGTGGCATCTCCTTCTACCACAGTCCACCCAATTATCCCCATCAGTTTTTCCTCAATATGCGTTAAAGGTGGCAAAGGCCCTCCTCCACCTGTTCTATTTATATTAAGTTTCAGATTTTGTGCCTTTACTTTCACCTTACTTTTCCACTTGCTGAAAGCCTACAATTTACACAGGTGTAAATCAGACAGTACATGTAGGTAATAGTTGTAAAACTCACTTCTATCCATTTGTCGGCCGTTTTTGAGCCATAACCCATACTATTTAGTTGGGTTGCTACTTGCTCCCACAAGTTTTTGTAATTTTGCCGGGCATCTAGCCCAACAAACGATTTGGTTACCATCTCCGGGTGTTCCAATAAAAAATCGACAAGTACTTCCCATTGGTTTGGGTTCGTTTTTGTGGCTCGTGCCGACATGCTTCAATAAACTAATAAAATTAACATAAGGATTTATTTAAAAATATAAAAATTAAATGCTAACCTGATATTTCACTGTATAAACTATAAACTCTTCTCTTAACTCTTGTTTATTCATTGAACGGAGACAAAAAAGATGAAGTATGGAACAGAATAAGACAGAATGATATGTCTCTTGGATAGAAAGACCTCTCGAGCTGTCGTTATAAGTTTCTTCTTTATCGCTGTTTCGGTCATATTCGGGTAGTCGTGAAAACGACCGAACCTACTTATAGAGTACGAAATAGCGAAGCGAAGGGAATCTCTTTCCAGGCATTCTTCCAAAAACCCGCATGCCATTTTGGGAAAATTTGCCAGAGAATGACAGAATAGAAAGTGGTACAATAAGTGATGATGACTTATAATTAGACATGAAATTAGACATAAAATGTATTATAATAATTATAAATAATATGTTTGAATTTCCATTCATTTATCATAAAAAAAAACGCGTAACTAACAAAAGTCAAATTTAGAATAAAAATTTTAATAAGGCGTACATATTACAGGAAACTATAAAGGAAATGCTGCAGTTGGTATGCAATTTACAGTTTTCTAATGTATTCTACAGTACGGCAAATGTTATAAGAGTTAACTTCGTTTTCCTCAAAACTATTAAATGTGTAGATACGCTCTTTTCAATTAACCCATTAGTGCATAATGTTTGTTTTATAAAACATTAATATTTAGGCCGATAAAGCAGATTCCTGCATTGTCTTCTTATATATTCTTACTATAAATATGTTATTTGCAGTTTAAATATGTCAGTGAGTATTTAAAACGTATTTTAAATTGATTTAAGTAATTGAATTTGACGTTATAAAAAGTGATGGATCCCAGTTTATACAATACAAGGCACGGAGGGTAAGTTCTGTATTTTTTTTACTGTATGTTTTGTAAAAAAATGATTAGTACTAGAAAATAACATACTCCAAGTATTACACTAATTATTGTTAGTATTTAGTCATATTTTAATTTTATTTTTGACTGAAGAATGTGCATATATATTTCATGTTTGTTTTATCGAACGTTATGCCTCTCATCAACTTTTTCCAATGGCCACACAAATATTTTTTTTTTATAGATTGGCACTCTGAACTTATGGATCTTTTGGAAGAAGATGATGTAGAAGGTGGCAATATATATATTACTCCACCCAAAGATGGACAAGATACCGACATTGATAGTGACCTATCTGATGACGACCATGTTGGGGAAATTTATCATCTAGGTCCTGCTGAGAGTCGAGAGCGAATTTATTCCTAAATATTTACCTGGCCATCAAACACCGACTGAAGCACAATATGACTCAGAAGATGAAATACCTCTTGCCACTTTATTTGCAAATTCAAATGCAACATCGAGTTTGTCCTCAATGAGTAATGAATCAAAAACAAGAAAATTGGTAACTTGGACTGATCGAGAACCTCGTTTTGATATATTACAAGAATGCAGCAAGAAGAATCCACCCAATGAAGTGTATGAGAAAAATAGCCCACTTGAATTCTTTCAATTGTTTTTTGATGAAGAGGTTCTAGTAAATATAGAAAACCAACCAATTTATATGCTCAGCAAAAAAATTATAATTTGGCAATGACCAGAAATGAACTTTTTGTAGTGTTTGGAGGATTACTACTCTCTGGATATGGCAAATACCCAAACAAAAGAATGCATTGGTCAAACGAAAATGCTGTACCAAAAATATTATCAGAAAGTATGAGACTAAATCGATTTGAAACTATTTTGAGACATATACACTTGAACGACAACAACCAAATCGACAGTGAAAATAAATTGTACAAGCTACAACCTCTAATTGACAAACTAAATGAAAATTGTAGGAATTATGGTGGTTTAGATGAGCATATAAGTGTGGCCGAAAGCATGATACCATATTATGGAAAGCATTTTGCGAAACAATTTATCAAAGGAAAACCTATAAGATTTGGCTTCAAAAACTGGGCATTGTGTACAAATAATGGATATATGCTCAGTTTTGATATATATACCGGGAAAAATAAAAAAAATGAAAATAGACCAGAAGTATTTGGTTTAGGGGGTAGAGTAGTACTAAATTTATTAGAATTAGCCCAAATACCTCCTAACTGTGGATATAAAATTTTTATGGATAACTACTTTACATCACTGAAACTTTTAAGTCATCTGTCAACGTTAGGCTACTGTGCAACAGGTACTATGAGAGAAAATAGATTGGGAAATTGTCCACTTAGAAAACAAAAAAAATTAGCAAAAGAAAAACGTGGTGCCTATACATTTTCAAGTAGTGAAGATGTAGTAGTGTTTCAGTGGAAAGACAACAAAGTTGTCACTGCAGCATCGAATTTTGAATCATCTGAAGTGTATAGAACTAGAATGAGGCAAAGGAAATGGTGGTGGCCCATATTTTCTTACCTATTTGATGTATCAGTTGTTAATGCTTGGTTGCTGTTTCGAAAAGTTCATCCAGGTCACGAAATGTCAAGTGGTTTATTGAAATTTAGAAGGTACTTGGCCTTAACCCTTTTGAAAAAATATGGACAGAAATCTATAAAAGGAAAAATTACACCAAAACCAATTTATGATGTGAGATATGACAATATAAACCATTTACCAGAATATTCAGAAAAAGAGAGAAGATGTGCTCATTGTGGAAAAAATGCTAAGTTTGTTTGTATTAAATGCCAAAGGGCATTGCATCCAAAAGTTTGTTTTTTAGAGTATCATACACTATAAGTAAAGTTGGTTTTAATTTATAAAAATATTTTTTATATTTTGTTACCCCAGGCATAATGTTTGTTATAACGAACGTCATATATTTTTTTTTGATATTTACTGACAATAAAAAAGTATAAACAAAATGTGTTAAACTATTTCCCAATTGACGTACTATAGCAAAAAAAACTAAAATTTCAAACTTTTATAACCTTATGCGCTAATGGGTTAACACGGCAGCATTGTTAGTTTAGTTTTATGAGGTCAAATAGCTCTTGTCCATTACAATGGATATCAGGACTTCCTGCCATAAATTCCAACCTAACCTCAATCCATTATGATGGACATCAGGACTTCATGCCTACATTCTTATTCAACATGAAAGTATTTCATAGACATATTTTTACTTTTAGCTATTTTTGGGAATGATAAATTTTTAACACCCAGTAAAGATGACGACAGGTTACTGCAATTATTAAATTTAGATGATTCCTAAGCGGAAGGGCTATCATCAGATGATGATAGCAGTAATCAGGAAGAAGAATTTAGTGAAGGGGAAGAATTCAAACAGAGAGTTGTAAATAATAACATTGATCAGGATGATGATAGCGACGAAGATAACGACACATTGTTGACAATCTCAAATCGCTTATTAGCAGAAAAAACTAAAAATAAACACACTTGGAAAAAAACTGATAAGTAAGGATGGAACACAATTTTATTCTTACTTATTGATAATTCTTTATAATTATTACGTTTTAGATTTCAAACTCCGAATTTCCCAGAAGGTGACGATAATAAGAACACAAGCGCACAGAGCCGCAGGGAATGGAATATAAAAGACTACATTTCAATGCATCTGGACAATGAAATTTTTGAAACTCTCGGTTCATGCACCAACCTAAAATATATGACTGACCATGATAAAGCATTAAATTTAACTGTAAAAGAGACGAAAACGTTCATTGGAATGACAATCCTAATGTCATGTCTTAAATATCCTCGTGTGCGAATGTATTGGGCAAAAACCACTCGCTTAGACACCGTGGCTAAACGTATGAGTCGCGACAGATATTTCGTCATAAGAAACCACTTAAAAGTTGTAGTGGATAATGATATTCCAGAAAATAAAAAAGTGACAGACTATGGAAAATTCGGCCAATGATAGAAAAAATTCAATCGACATGTCTTTCCCTTGAAAGACATTCGGTTGTTGCTGTGAAGATGATTCCATTCACTGGTGTTTGCGGAGTAAAACAATTCGTGAGAGGAAAATCCAATCTCGAAGGTTTGAAGAATTTTGTGTGTGCAACCCCAGAGGGACTAGTGTTGAACTTTGAAATTTATCAGGGAAAATCTACATTCCTAGAAGAGACTGCAAAAAAAATTAAGAGTTGGTGCCTCAGCAGTCACCAGGTTGACAAAAAGTTTAGAAGAAAATTCGCACATCTTTATGGATAGATATTTTACAACAATCCCCTTACTAGACTATCTGCTGGAAAGGAAACTGTTTGCTACTAGAACAATTATGAAATCTAGATTTTCTTCTGCAGTACATCTAACTAGTGAGAAAATTTTACAGAAATTTGAACGGGGTTTCAGTGAGCGAACAGTACTTGATGATGGCTACGCTAACAATTGTACAGTGGTACGACAAAAAGTCAATTCCTTTTGCATCAACAGGCCTGAGTATAGAGCCTCAAGACCATTGCAGGAGACGGTGTAAAAAAAAATCTAAATTCATAAATGTGACACGTCCATCCAAACATAGTAAAATCAAACAATAACTGTATGGGCGGTATAGATCTAATTAATCGTATGATAAGTTATTATCGGATTCAAACTCGCACAAAAAAATGGACGGTAAAAACAATTTTACATTTAATCGACTTGGCATTAGCTAACTCTTGGATACTGTATCGACAAGATCGTAGCATCTTGGACGACAAGTCATCAGACATATTGCAGTACCCTGATTTTAAGATAAAAGTAACGGAAGCGTTATTTGAAACAGAATTTGACAAAGAGAATGTTGCGCCTAATGTTGGTGACCAAAAATTTTATTGAAGGATATAGATCACCTTACAGCCCACAAACTCCCTCAACTTCCAGAATCCGCCAGGCCCTCCATTGGCCAGTCATTAGAGGCGAACTGAAGAATTCAGCCAACCAAAGAAATCCAAATTTTTTTGCAATACATGTAAATTTTTTTTATGTTTAACAGCAGAAAATAATTGTTTCATGCAGTATCATACATCGCGCAATAGAATTTAAGTATTGCTTTCATTTCTTTAAATAAATCTTTCTTAAATTTTGTCGGCTTTATCTATTTATTTATTTATTTCTTAATGTCACTAAGACCTGGTGTCCATTTTAATGGACTCATTTTTTGAAACTTAAACGTTAAAAATAAAATCTGAAAAAATTGGATAGCTATTCCAACCCTAAAGAAGCTATATTCCAAAGTTTTATCAAATTTGAACTAGAGAATGCTTCCCGGGTATCAGGAGCTTATACAATTTGATATCGTATACCTATACGATTTGATATCGTAATACATTCAAAATAGAGGCGGAAAGACAGCAGCAGTTCTTCAGATGATGAAATTGTGCTTTGGAAAAAGTTAAAACAACTACAGAAACACAATAACACAAAGGTCTCGCCCTCGCCCAGTTAACAAGGACAAAGTCTGTCTCTGTGGAGTACACTAAGCTTGAGACTCGGAGTGAAAACGGAAATTGTTTTGATAACAATAGTTTTGATTACGATCCTGCTGGTTATGCACATGTATCTTTAGGTCCATAAGGTATGTGGTAGTAAGTTTACCTATTACAATTAAGTTTACGATAAACTTTTAATAATAAACTTAAAACTTAAATAATAAAGTTCGTTGTTATAACAAACGTGAATACCTACTGAATAATACTTGGAGTTATTTTTTTTAAATACAGAGGCGTAGCTAGTGCTGGTGACAGGGCTCGTTTAAGAAGCTTATCGATATTAAAACTTAATAAATAATTAATTCAAAATAAAATAGAGGTATGCACGTCTGTACATATTTATATTATACAAATATTATTAAATATTACTGTGAATACCATATTTTTACCTGACACGACACTAAGAATAGTTTTCATTTCAGACGAACAAGTTGGTCTGAATGGTAATTCTGTTAATGAAAACAATACAAGTACTGTTCAATCGTTGGCCTCGGACCGAAATCAGACGGTAGGTACTATCAATATTGGGGTATGATTTAACACCCATCAAAAGCATTTCGCCACCGTTTCAGAATGAGGTTGCTCTGAGCTGGACCAACATTCTCCAAAAAGGGATGACTGATGAAGACCGACTTACTCTAACAAACCAATACTTACCCCCTGAAAATTGTACCCTGCTAAAAGCACCAAAAGTAAATCCGGAGATTCTGTCGGTTACCAGGGAGGTTGTAGTCCGGAGAGACAACAAAATCGCTGATCTGCAAAACCACGTGGATTCAGCTTTAACAGCACTTCTCAAGGTCAAGGATGTGGAGAATGACAATAATATCACCCTTGTTCAATGTATTAATGACGCCAGCCGCCTCTTACTGAGAAAAGTCAGGAAGACCTTATAATTAAGATCGAACTTCACTTAAGGTAAATTCGTTTGATCTATCAAATATACATACATGTGACATATGTTTAAAATGTTCAAAAGAGTGTAACGAGTTAAATATTAACTTGTCATATACACATTTTAAAGCGTATGATACCGAAAAAAGTATATAGGAAAGTTTAAAAGTTCCAAGTGTATATTTTGTAAATTGTGTATATAATTTAGAAAAAATGTTCAAATCTGTGTTTGAGATCTTGTAAAAGCGAAGGACTTTCTTCTGCTCTTCTTAACCATTTGAAAGCATTGAATTTATTCATCCCTGCAGTAATTTTCCAAAGATAGTTGTTTTGAAATTATTTATTAGATTAAGAATATTTTATTGTATGAAATATACAAATAAAGATATTACAAGCAATTACAAAAAGTAAAAACCGTAAATTGACTATTTTGTCACATTTGTGATTATTTTAATTTATAGTTATGTAAGATATGTGAAGTGAATGTAAAATATAATTTACATTATTTCCTGTGACCAAAAGTAGTTAATCTAATTCACACAAAATGTCTTCTACTCCTACAACTTCTTTTGATGGAGAGTTGAGTAAGAATCTGGCATATTTATTTACCCAAGAATGCTTGGTAATTCAGCAAAAAATAGCTATTGAGATTATGACAGGACTGAATCAACCAAAGGTCTATGTGTATGACATATTGGGCCATTTTAATAACTGTCCTGTTCACATCTTTGAGGGAAAACAGTACAAGAGAGACTCTACTGGTAATATAGCCGTTTCGTCAGTAACTGCTCAACATGTGTTTGCCAGTACTCCAAATGCATACACTCAGTTTTCTAAAGCGGTTGTCACGGAAGATGATATTGGCTACTTCTTAAAATGTTCAGAAGAGTTGGCTTAACTAAAATAGATGATAATAGATAAGACAAACATCTAACAAATCGGCTATTTCTTATGGTACACGTTAGAAAGGAAATTTTCATATATATATGTTTATAGTTTTATTCACCCTATATCCCATATAAACTTAATCACCATAACCAATTGATTAGTCAATGTTGGTTATTATTATGGCTTAAAAAATAAAAATATGTATTGTATAAATCATACATGGGCAATCCCCGGCCCCCGAACCGGATCCGGCCCTCCAGCTTCAGTCTCCCACGGCCCACGAGAGCAATAGCCATAAAAAAATTATATATTTTAAATATTAACTGCTTCAGACGCAAAAATGAAATTGCTCTGGAAGATGCAAAAAATAAAAAAAAACATATAATTGCAGAGAGTCTCATCAAAAAATTAAAGACGGTGAAACTAATTCTTGGAGAGCCGAGTGAGATTAAAATTCGTAATATATCCTTGTCCAACAACACAATTCAGACATGTCCATAGATGAGATAGAACAAATTGTCTCTGAAATAAAAGCATATCCTCTCTTCTCGTTTCAACTTGACAAGTCCACCGACGTTAGTTCATGTTCCCAGTTACTCGTTTACTAGATATACAGTATGCGCCAAAAGTATGAAATAAATTCAATAAAAACGAAACAATTATTTTTTGGAAAAAATCCTCGAACAGGTCGATTTTTAATATAAAAAATACACATTTTAGCGTAAAATGCGATTTTCAAATGTCATTTGTTTTCGAGTTTTTCCTTGATTCTGAAAGATCGTTTAATTATCTATCAGGCAGTACTAAAATTGTGCCCTCTTACATAGGAAAGTTTTCGAGTAAATGACAATTGAATGTTTTGAAAACGTAAATCAATTAAAATAAAGCAGAAACGTTATCAAGTTTAGTTTTTCGAATTCCATAGTTCTTTTATGGATCACGTAGGTGAAAATCTTTGCAAAGTGTCATTGTCACACCGACTTTCTAATAAGTATTGTAAGCGACATAGACATTATTATTCAATTTAAAGTATTATGGCACATTTAACTGTTAGAATTGAAATTTTAATTCTTATCGGATGCGGGAATATGACTAGAACTCAGCAGGAAGTTTGCGATTTATTTAATGAAAAATATCCAGATCGCCCTACCAGCCAATCAACAGTCAGTAAGGTAGAGTCTAAATTTAGAGAAACTGGCAATGTTGTAAATATTCCAAAACCTGGACGTGCAAGCATTAATAAAAATCAGAAACAGAACATTTTGATAAGTATTCTTCACGATTGGTTGCATTAAACAATTACACTAGTCAGAGCACAGTGCTACGTATCTTGAGGAAGGAAAAATATCATCCCTACAAAATTCAACTTGTGCAGGAACTCAATAAAAATGATCCCGATCGCCGCTTACACTTTTGCGAAATTCTAATGGATTTATGTCAATGAAATAGAAATTTACACCGGCAAATACTTTTTTCAGATGAGGCCACATTTTGTCTGAATGATACAGTAAACCGTCAAACTTGCAAATATTGGAGTATGTGCCTATGCCATCCTCATTGGATGGCATAGGCACATACCCAACACCCTCAGAAATTAAATGTGTGGACTGGAATAGTTGACGACAGAATAGTAGGGCCTTTCTTCTTTGAAGGAACCCTTACAGGACAAAGATATTTAGAGTTTCTAGAAAATGACCTTGTTCCAACCCTTGCAGTAATTTTTCCTAACGATAATGACCCTAACATTCCTGACGATACCATATGGTTTCAGCAAGACGGTGCACCTCCGCACTATGCGCGCCCTGTACGAGATTTTTTGGACAACTGTTTTCCTGGGAGGTGGATTGGACGCGGATCGATAGAATGGTCTGCAAGATCGCCAGATCTTACACCTCTTGACTATTTTTTATGGTTATACTTGAAGTCAAAAGTGTACATTAATAAACCACGTAATTTAGAAGAACTTCAAAATCGCATTCGGGACGAAATACGCAGAGTTACCCCAGAAATCATTTATAATGTGCAAGAAGAATTTCTTCACAGACTTGCGCATTGTCAAGAAGTTGGTGGATGGCAATTCGAACATTTAATTTAAGTATAAAATTTAATCAATTGTATTTTATTTTACATACCTCAGAATTGTTACTTTTTTATGGATAAAATTTACGTTTTCTAACATTCAATCGTCATTTACTCGAAAACTTTCCTATGTAAGAGGGCAAAATTTTAGTACTGTCTGATAGAGAATTAAACGATCTTTCAGAATTCTTTTCAAAAAATATGGTGTTGCCATTTAAAAATCGCATTTTACGCTAAAATATGTATTTTTTAAATTAAAAATCGACCTGTTCGAGGATTTTTCCCAAAAAATAATTTTTATTGAATTTATTCCATACTTTTGGCGCATACTGTATACTAGATATATTCCCTTGGACGACATCAAGGAAGAGTTTTTGTTTTGCAAACCACTAAAAACTACTTCAAAAGGTGAAGACGTCATGAAGAATATAAGTTCGTTGTTTCAAAGTAATAACTTCCAGTGGAAAAACCTGTGTAAAATGTCCACTGATGGAGCACCAGCCATGCTTGGATCAAGGTCGGGCTTTCAGGCGAAAGTTAAAGAGCTTGCATCCCAAGCAAAAGGAGTGACTGTATAATACACAGATTTAGCCTTACCACAAAGACCCTTCCAAAACCTTTGCAAGAAGTGCTTGATTCTTTAGTAACAATTGCCAACTATATAAAATCTAGTGCTCTCATTATTCGTCTGTTCAAGGAACTGTGCAAAAACATGAACTCTGATCATGAAGTTCTTTTTTTCTACGGTTATCTAAAGAAAATGTTGTTGGCCGAGTCTTTCAATTGAAAAACGAAATTAATCAGGAAATGAAAGGAAAACATGAATTTGTGTCATTTTTTAATGATGAGACTTGGATCCAAAGAGTAGCTTAACTGACATCTTAGGTCAGCTAAACCAGCTAAATTTAAAATTGCAGGGGAAAGAAACCCACATTATTCACTTCTGAGATAATATTCAAGCGTTCTTATTAAAGCTGCAAAACTGGCGACGTGTAATAGATAGTGGTAACTTTGTTATGTTTGAAAACCTTTGCAGTAAAATCATTAATTCAATTTTGGTGTGCTATGCGTCATTCATACCCAAAAATTTCCATGCTTTCCTTTCGAATATTGGTGCCATTTGCATCTAACTTACCTCTGCAAAAGTAGATTTTCTACTCTTCTGCATATCAAGACAAAAGCCGGGAATAAGCTGAATGTACAAGATGATATGAGACTGGCCTTGACAAAAACTCAATCAAGGATTATTACAACACTTGTTTAAGTGGATGCAACCTCAACCATCACACTAATCACCTTTGTTAAATGTTAAAATATATTTTTTCACCCCTTTATTTTTTGTTTTACTGATTAAATATGGTGGATGGGAAAGAGGGGGTCGCGAACATTTTGAAATATCTAAAAGAGTCGTGATTAAAAAAAGGTTGGGAACCACTGGTTTAGGGGTTTTGCTGCAGTTACTTGTCGGTGTAGTGACAATTATGACGTATTATAATATGTGGTGTTATGTGGTAAACCACAAGCGCCCGGGTCAACAAAAGTCTATTAGAACACCCGAGAATATCGAGACTGTACAGCAGGATGTGACACACCACCCGAAGCGATCCGCACGAAAACATGCCTAGGCCCTAAATATTCATCGGTCAAGTGTGCAAAGGATTCTAAAGGACGACTTACACTTTCATCCGTATAAAATTCAACTTTTGCAGTTTCTAAAGCCCGGAGACTTCGAATTAAGGAAAAATTATTGTGAGACCATGATAAATATGTTTTGGGATGAAGGTGGATTTTATTCAGTGATGTGGCTCACTTTCACTTAGAAGGATATGTCAACAAGCAAAATTGTCATTTATGGGCCCTAGCTAACCCAAAAGAAAAGCACGAGAAACAACTGCATTCTAAGAAGGTGACTGTTTGGTGTGCCATATCGTCTTCTGGAACAATAGGGCCCTACTTTTATGAAGATGCCCGTGAGCATTGTTTACACCAATCCCTCGGCCAATACAATCCAGTTAAAGAATAACATTCGGGAGGCTATTACCAATATTCCTGTTGAAATGTGTCGACGAGTTTTCCAAAATTTGAGGACGAAATTGGAGATTGGAGGAGTGCTGGATGCAAGATGGTCGACATTTGGATAACGTTATGTTTAAAAAATAAAATCCGCATGTATACAGTTTCTTTTTAAAATAAAATTTATTGAAGAGTTTAAATAATTTTGTTCTTCATTTTTAAAAACTGAATTTTACTGTGTCACCTTGTATTATACTGATCAAGAACTGGAGGCGATTTTAGTCATGATGAATCCATTGAAAATATATCAGATGAGTCAGATGGCGGATGGATGGACGAGGATGATACGACCACACTAGAGCTTACGTATGTGGCTCCTGAATCATCAGAGACCTCCTTTCTGATCAGGATTCCCATTCCGATACTCCTACTAGCAGTAAAAGAGAGCTAAAGGTAAAGCTAAGAAAACAATAAGTGATTTTGTTTGGAGTGAAACAGATTTAAAGCCGGAAATACACAAATTTAAATTTGACAATTTGGGTGGTTCTCTAGAAAGTGGCCTTGATAAAAATAGCACTGAACTAGAATGTTTTCAATGATTCTTTGGCGAAGACATTGTTCAGTATATTACTGAATAAACTAACCTATATTTTGCGTCTTTATCTTCTCGAGATATTCCCGATAAATCCAGACTGCATCGATGGAGGGATACAGATTTCGAAGAAATATACAGCTTCATTGCAATCAACTTACTTATGTCACAAGTCAAGAAACATTCCACGTTTTCCAAATTATGGCCAGGGACCGGTTCTTCTTCTTCTCTGTAGTCTTCATTTTGTTGACAATAGGAAGGACGCGCCCAAAGATGATAAATTATGCAAAATCCGTTGATCATTGATGATCATTTAAAAAAACAAAAGGCAGAAACTTTCTATCCCTTCGAAAATCTGTGTTTAGACGAGAGCTTAGTCTTATTCAAGAGTAGAATATTTTTTAAACAGTATATACCATCGAAGAGGCATAGGTTTGGCATTAAATTTTTCCTCATATATGACTGAAACGGGATACATCTTAGATTTCATAATTTATACAGAAAAGTATACCGATCACTTTGCGCCTATGTACTACTGATATTGACTCCAATATTGACCATCTTGCTTCTCAGCTTCAAACTCAAGTATCTCATTAATTTTCATTTGATGTTTCTATCTTTTTTATTAATTTGCTGTTTGATTATGCTATTATAATTAATAAATTAAAAAATTTGTGAATTTTTGTGGCTCTTTATTTATTCACTACTGCCCATATCCCATAACTGCCCATAACTTTTAGAATATGGAATCAGACACAAAAAATGTAACATATTTTGACAAAAATTATAAAGAAACAGTTCTCAAATAGTTTGATGAAATATCTGATGATGAACAACAAGATCCTTCCAATGTGGTCGATTCGAGTGATGGACAACAGGAAGATGGTTATAGAAGACAACAACCATAGCTCTACTACTGATCAAAAAAATTCAGGGAATTGGAACCCGAATACGAAACAGATTCTTCAGATGAAATTCCCATCCAACTCAAAATTTTAGAGAGGACAGCCAATTATAAGGAAAAAATGGATATTTATGGGATCGTGAAGAACCAAATAGAGCACTGAGGGCACCGAAACACAACATTATAATAAAACTGCCCAGTCTCAAACAACCAGCAAAAAGTTTAGGCACTAAATCAAAAGTGGAAGAAATTTGCGACCTTTTGTTTGATAAGAGAATGGTAAATCAGATCGTAGAGCATATAAATCAAAAACTGAGGACTGTAAGGTCTACTCACAAAAAATCAATGTTATGGATTATAAGGATATCGACGATGTCGAAATTAGAGCCTTCATAGGATTACTGATGTTGACATCGATTTTCCGATCAGACCACAAAAACATGTTGTCCTATATTTAGGGCAATTATGTCCTCAAAACGATTTGAAATAGTGTTTCTCTGTATTAAATTTGACGATGCTACGACACGAGAACAATGACATCAAGAATATCCAGCGGCAGCTATATCTTCAATTTTCAATCGTTTTGTTGAAAACTCACAAAAATGTTTCAATTTAGGTCCAACAACATGCACTGATGAGACGCTAATAAGTTTCCGCGGATGCTGTTCATTCAAGATGTATATGTCGAATAAGACGGCTAAATACGGCTTAAAACTTTTATGCCTTACATGCCAGAAACTCATATTTTTCAGCGGATATATTTATACAAGAAAGGACAGTGACGGAAGAACGTTATCTGCAGAAGAGCGAAAATTCCAGAAACCTACAAAATTAATTTTGTGTTTGATAAAACCAAATGGAAAAGACTAACAAAAATATTACCACTGACAATTGGTTTTATTCTATAGAATTACTCCATCAGTTGCAAACTAACATATACGGGGAAAAAAATAAGCGAGAAATACCTTCAGAGTTTCTACCTTCGCCAAGACGACCAGTTGGCACCTCTTTATTTGGATTTTCTAAAGACAAATTTACGCTTGTTTCCTATCTCCCAAAGAAAAGCAAAAGGCCGTTTTATTAGTTTCTTCCGCACATCATGAGACTTGAAAATGTTAAACTAACTAACGATCTTCGAACTCTAATTAAATGCGGTGTCGGAGAGGATTGTAAAAACCAACCATCAACATCGAAAGACGAACGAATGGATGTGAAAAAAACTTGTTCCATGTGCCCTTATCAGAAAATAGAGAAAACATATGCTTGCTTTAAATGTCACAAACCAATTTGCTTGGAGCATCCCAGTAAAATATGCAAAAACTGTGTTGCAGAAGTGACTGAAGATCATTAGAATAAGATATTTTGAATTCTCTGTTGTTGGTTTTTGTTATTTATTTAGTTTTTTTAAATAGCTAATAAAAACATTAAATAATAAGCGTTCTTGCTTCATTTTATAGACATAATAACAGCAGCGGTATCTAATACCGAAAGTCCCGATTAGCGTAAAATTTACCGTCTCGGGTTAAGTACACTGGTCTTATTAGGATCATTTCCTAAAATATGCTTATATTTCAGTTCTGATTTAAGATGCCTCCTAAAAAACGAGCTACCTGGACTGAGCGGCAGCTGCAGACAGTCTTAGTATTTCGGATGGAATGTCTGTTTCTCGGGCTTCGATATTGTATGAATACCTCGCAGAACACTACGTAACCACATTGAATCAGGTAGTAGATAACAAAAATTGGGAACTAGAAATATTTTTACCAAAGATCAGGAAGATGCCTCATGCAAGAGAATTTTTAGGCTAGCCGAGGTTGGAATGCTGTTAACATCGAAAATTTTGCGAAGATGTGTATTTTCATATGTTGAAGAATGAAGAACAACATTTAAGACTTAATTTTAATCAGGAATCTGGTATGGTTGGATGAAAGTAGATGAAATTATTGCAATGCTATTGGCCAAGCCATACCTCCAATAGTTCTTTTAAAACAAGCGCAAAAAGGATGAATGGATGGACAATATGCTACCTGGAACCCAAATTGAGATGACTACAAAGGACAGCAAGACATGTGACGTATTTGTTAAATGGATTCGTCATTATTTTACTAAGTTTAAAATGGATGGTAATGTTCTCATTTTTGATGGTGCTGCTTCACATCTTGATGCAAGCATAGTTACTGAAGCTGACAAACATAATTTATAACACTAATGTTTACCAAGTAATACTATGCATGAATTGCAGCTGCTTGACATAAGCGTATTTTATTAAAAGTTTCGAATATTATTGGGACCTTGTAGTAATGAGCTATTATATCTGACATCCTGAAAGAAAAATAATACGCAACAGGTTCAGTAACATTTTGTCACGTATGTATCCGAAAGCAATGTCTATTGCAAATCTCCAATCAGGTTTCAGGGATACAGGGCTCCTAGCACACTTACTGCCAGATCAGATATAGAAGCACCCCCAAAAATGGTTTCATCTTCTGCAATTCCGGAAACAGACACCCACCGTGCAATTACATCTACCGAAACAGACACTGATTGGAGCTCGTAACATATTATGTAGAAGGCCAAGAAAAAAGAAAATGAAAGATTAATGTATCAAATACAGTCATCAAGTAGAAATATGCTCAACCAAAATTTAACATGAATGTTAACTGGAATGAAACTGCTACTAAGTCATCATTTGATAATGGTGTGGACTTGGAAATAAGTTTTTCCTTTTTCAACAATCTTCCAAGAGTAGAAAATCTGAAAACTGCACCATCACCCATTCTACCTGCTTCACCGACATCAATGGTTAAAAATATTCTATCAGCATTTGCGCGGGCCATCAGTATCACCGAAAAAAACTCTTGTAATTGTAATAATGCAATCCGGTCTTGTAATTTTTTTTAATTCGGCAATGCTTCCCATCGATTGAGCTTATGCCATTTGGAAGATCCCATAGCATCGTTGTGCCGTCGATTTCCAAATTGCTTCTGTTGGAACAGGTTTAAACAATGGTTGAAAACGTGCCATATCGCCTTTGTACCTTCTTTTACTATTAATTCTATAGTAGTATCTCATTTCATAAATATATGGGTGAGGTCCTTGAAACAGCAAACTGTACCCAGATACCTGCGACAAAGTTGTGTAATTAGATTTATTTTGTAGATTCTCAATGCAAATAAAAGTGGAAGAATCTTCTAATGACGTTGGAAAAAAGCATGAAAAAACCACAATCAGGAAGCGAGTAAAAAAAATTAGATTATTACTTGAAAACGTAATGCAGTTCTTTATGTCTTTCATGAACGCCAAACTGAAGCAGACGAATAATGACGATCATTCAGAACAAACGATTACAGCGTCAGTTAGAAAGTGTCCAGAGAAGCAAACAGACATCACAATTGTCGTTAGAAAATACGTCAAGTCAAAAACCTCACAAACGTATTCAGCGAAAGAGAAGCCTAATCCAGATCTGCAGTTTCTAATAAGTTTGCTTCCAGATCTAGCAAAACTAACTGACTATTAAAAGAGACAGTTTAAAAAAAACACTTCTAGCTGAACTTCTGTGTGATGGTCCACCTCAAAATAACACTATGGTGGTACCAATACCAACTCCTAGCCCTGTTTATTCCAGTTTCTCAACTCAGCCCAATCTTTCCACTCATTCGAGACCTGTACAAACATATATTCAAACTTTTTCACGTGATATGTCAGGTGGTAATGACAGAAACCTTCCTCTCACAGAACTTTAATTTGAAAATTGTAATGTATTTTTTCTGTAGTTAGTATCTTGTTTGGTAATGTTAGGTAAGGTTAGGTAGTGCTAACATCTCTACTAGTGTTGAAAACGTACCTGGACCCATCCGATAGCAGTTCAGAAACTGGGTGGGATGAGCCTTTAACTCTTCTGCAAATAGTGCTCCATGATTCTTGAGCACTTGAAGCGGTGGATGAATCCAATATCGTCCTCGTTTCATATTTGTTCGCTTTAAATACTATCACAACATTACCACTTCGTCCTCATCATAAATTTTGAACTAGTGGTATTTTATTACTTTGGTGTGCGAGATAGCATAAAATGGACTAAGAGGTACAAGATTTTTTTAATAACTATTTTTCACTTTTGCTCTATTCAAACGTTTGAGTGAAAAAGGTTACTGTGCTACAGGAACAATTCAAGACGGTAGAATAGCTAAATGTCTCCCGATGGAAAGAAAACTGTTGAAGAAATTAAATAGACTTTCATATGACTATTACACCGACCCTGTCTGGTAAGATGGAATGACAATATAGTGGTGAAGTGTGCCACAAATTATGACAGCATTACCGAAAACAAGTGCAACAGATGGTCAAAAGAAAAAAAATTAAAGTGTCAGTTATTCGAACCGAATTTTTTCACATTATCGTCACGCTAGTATTAATTTGCCGTATATCCATTGCGGTTAAAGACCTTTTTACATATCCGGAAAGCTTAAAATGCAATTGGCCAGGAACCACAATTATTTTAGCAATTATATTCGATATGAAACAGTTTTTCAGTACATTCTTATTATTATCTTATTTTATATCCTAAAAATTGAATTGAAAAATGTCTCTGGTTCTGTATCAACGTAGGGTACCTTTTAGCCTATATCCATTTCGTATAGTTCATAAAATGCTTCATATCCCAAAAGTTTACTCAATGCTTTTACATTAGTTTTGACCTATATCCATAATAATACATATAGTTGCCTTAACTTCTTTAAAAAAAATGTTATAATGATATTATCCTATATCCATTGGAGAATACATTTGACCCATACCACGAAAAAATCCGTGCTTTATTTGTTTTAGTATGGCAATAATATTAGGTTGGTGCAAAAATAATGCCGTTTCTACATTGTTTATTTTTATGTATGAATGTCTGAATAAATTTTTTAATGAATGTGGTCATGTTATATGTCGTTTTAAAGCGCGTTTTTCGCTCTATCTTTTAGTTTAGTTATCTTTTTATTATCGTCATACGTCTCTGATTTCAGATCATTTTTTACGATGCTCTCAAAGAAGGAAATTCGCATTATTTTGCTTCACGAGTTCAAACTTGGCCACAATGCTGCGGACACGACACGAAATGTCAATAAAGCATGGGGCGAGGATAGTGCTTCCGAACGTACCACACGTAGATGGTTTGAAAAGTTTCGTGCAGGTGATACCAGCCTTGAAGATGAAGAGGGTCGCGGCCGCCCATCTGAGGTTGACAATGACGAATTGAAAGCCTTGATTGAAGCCGATCCTCGCAAAACCACACGAGAAGTCGCACAAGAACTCAACGTCGATCACTCAACAGTCCTACGCCATCTGAAGCAAATAGGGAAGTCAAAGAAGCTCGATAAATGGATGCCTCACGATTTGAACAAAAATCAAAGAAATCGTCGTTTTGAGGTGTCGTCAGCCCTTCTTCAGCGCAACAAAAACGACCCTTTTCTCGACCGGATCGTAACGTGCGATGAGAAGTGGATTCTCTACGACAACCGGCGTCGTTCTGCACAGTGGTTGGACAGCGACGAGGCTCCACAACACTTTCCGAAGCAGAAACTGCACCAAAAGAAGATATGGTTACTGTTTGGTGGTCTGCCGCCGGTCTCATCCACCACAGCTTCCTCAATCCGGGCCAAACGATTACGGCAGAGAGGTACTGTCAACATAACAACGATATGCACCAGAAGCTGCAGCGTATGTGCCCGGCATTGGTCAACAGAAAGGGGCCAATTCTGCTCCACGACAACGCTCGTCCGCACGTCGCACAACCGACCCTGCAGAAGTTGAACGAATTGGGCTACGAGACTCTGCCTCATCCGCCATACTCGCCGGACCTCTCGCCCACCGACTACCACTTTTTCAAGCGCCTCGACAACTTCCTGCGCGAGAAATGCTTCAAAAGCCGAGATGATGCCGAATCGGCCTTCGACGACTTCATCGCCTCCAGAACGCCGGATTTTTATGCTACCGAAATAAATAAACTTGTTTCTCGTTGGCAAAAATGTATTGAATCTAATGGTTTTTATTTCGATTAATAAAGTTTACTCTGAGTTGAGTTACGTTCGTTGAAAGTAGCTGTTTGAAAACGGTAATTATTTTTGCACCAACCTAATACTTATGCTCTATATCCAAAGAGCATGCGCATTATTACTTACACACTGTATTCAGTTGTTTTGTTTATGTTACGAAGTAACCGTGTTCTGTGTTTTCCTGCTACATTTTATATTCTTTGTACAAAAAATAAATAAAAAACAATAGATTTGGAGGGTAGTAATGCTTCCTCAGAGCCTCCTTTACTTTAAAAGATGTGCAAATGTAAGTATATAATAATTTAGTTTACTTAACTATTTCAGGTAAAATCTGATATGTTGGATTTATACTTAATTTTTAATTTTAACGTTTTTTAATTTATTTACACCCTGTACAAATTAACAAACGAAATTGAAAACTAGGAGATAATGCAAGTTCCATATCAACTTATTTTGTTAAATCAGCTTTTAGTGAATAAAGAAACTTGCAAACTACCATTTTTTTAGGATAATGGACAAAGTAACAAATGAGATTTTTAACGACCATAATGAACTTACTGCAAACTTAGAAATTTCACTGATTATTAGAAGAGATGAAATAGTACAGAGTCCTAGATATTTCGACATAGAAAATCTATGATGATTCTTAATGAAACTAGTGACGTGGATAGTACTACTATATTAGTAGAAGAAAACAAAGGTACCCTCATTGAAATTCAATGAGAAGCAAATAGCAGAAACAATCCAATTAACAAAAAAAATAAGAAAAGACCCAGAAATACGTCAGAATGGAAACAGAATGTAAGAAAACTGGACGAAGAATTCGTTCTCAAGTCAACATATTTGGCGGATATTTTTCCCAAGTTAAACGAACTCAGCTTGTATCTGCAAGGTTCAAACGGATCCGACATTTTTACAGTTCACGATAAAATTCGAGCGTTCATGAAAAAGCTTATTTTGTGAGAGAGTTGTATTAAAAATGGTAAATATGATTGTTTTGAAACACTTGAAATCTTTATTGTAGAAAACCAAGTGCAGCCAAAGATGATCGTACTCTCTGCAATGTCCACTCATTTATCATTGTTAAGAAATAACTTTGACACCTATTTCGGGGAAGAGAAGAAAAAGCTCGAAACGTCGAAGTGGATTTGTAACCCATTTCAGGACAAACTACCAACTAATATGTCGACAAAAGCAAGTGAAGAGCTCATTGATTTATCAGAAGATACATCACCGAAAAATACTTTCAATCGCAAGCAATTAACGAAATTCTGGCTCTCGGTTGCTGGGAACTATCCTTGCCTGTTTGATGAAGCTGTGAAGTCCTCCTCCCCTTCACTACCTCATAGGTCACCATAGTGACAGTTTTTGGAACTACAGTACAATTTAAGTAGTTCCGCAACTCACGACTGAGCATTACCAGTATTCATACCCCCTTTTCTCTAAAGCAGACAATAGGTGAGTCGCAAATTTTTAAGTTTTTGTTAGATGGGTCGGAGTCCAGTCAACTTTGGGAACCACTGTACTAGAGAATTAGTCTTCAGTTAACGCATGATGTAGGTTACACGCGCCCTTCTTTCAATGGTGCATTTTTTGACGTGTTTTGAAGGCGTAATAACTTTGGAGCCAGAGGAAAGACGGAAAATAGTGTTGAGGTAATTGACAGTCCTTATTATATAGGCATTCCAGATCTTTAAAAAGTAACCCCTAAATAAATAGTAACAGTAATCCACATTTATTTTTTTTATGTAGATATACAATATGGTTCGTAACTACAAAAAAAACATCAGGTACAAAACCGTACCGGAACTACGCACCAGAAAATGTAGAAAGTGCTTTATTGGACATTTCAAACAGCACTCTTAGCATACATGCCCCCTCTAAAAAATATAAAGGTCCCTATGGCACTTTGAATAATAAATTCAGAGGCAGACATGTTAGAAACCCAGGTGTTCAAACTGTTTTTTTTCCATAGCAGAAGAAGAAGCCATTCTTGCTACTGTGGCAAAATATGCCAACTGGGGATTTCCCTTAAATTCGTTTGATTTGCGAATGATGGCAAAATGCTATTTAGACAAGAAAGGGCACGTGTCAAAAAAGTTTATTAACAACCTACCTGGTTTGGTCCTTTAATATAATCGCCATAATAAATCTTGCAACAAACGTCTTGCCACAAATATTAAGCAAGCACGTGCCAGTATTTGAAGACACAATTGAAAAATATTTTGTCAATTTAGAAAAAAGCTTTACAAGATGTGCCAGCAAGTAGCATCTTTAATTATGATGAATCAAACATTAGTGACTATCCCGGCAAAAAAATGGACATATATAAAAGGGGACTGAAGTATCCTGAAAAATTTTGTAACCATTCCAAAAGTGCTACAACAATAATGGTTTGTGGAGCTTCTGATGGGACTCTTTTACCTCCTTATGTCATTTATAAGAGTATACACCTTTACGATACCTACGTGGAAACAACAAGGCCCAGTAGGAAGTCACGGGGTACCTATCAGATCAGATCAGATTTTATAAAACTGATAAAAGTTCTTTTAGTAAAATAGGAAACTGTTACATTTTACAAAACTTTTAATAAATAGTTGAATACCAAGATGGGGGAAAGTAAATTTGTGTGGAACATTGCATCAACAAAATTATTATTTTTTTTAACTGTATTAGAAAGGTATTTTAAGGTAATATATATCAAATCTCCTACAATTCCTATCAATGAAGTCATATGTATGTTCTCTAATACCAAACATCTAGGTATGCTAATGAACAATTCCACAGACAAAGCTCTAATCAATAATTATCTAAAAAAATTAATCTAGCTAAATTTACTAACCTGGTTTAATGAAAACACTATAAATATCTAAGTTCCCTGATTCCCAGATCTGACCTATTTCTGCATTTTTAGGATTGCTTCATCAGGTGGCTTCCTTTAAGTTGAGTCAAATATCTAACTATAAAAATTATTATACCACATTTTCAAGAGCAAACTTAGATATTTATAGTGTTTTCATTAAACCAGGTTAGTGAATTTAGCTAGATTATTGTTTTAGATAATTATTGATTCTGTGGAATTGTTCATTAGCATACCTAGATGTTTGGTATCAGAGAACATACATATGACCACATTAGCAATAACAGATAGACCAATCAGAACTGTTATTAAAAAGCAGACATTTACAACTAAAGGAATGATAACCTCGATCATATAAAAAAACGTTGTTCCGCAATATTATTTTAATTATTACAAGAATTTGTAAGGAACAGAAATTTTATATTAATAAGTTTGTTATTAAAAGTTAAACTTACAATAAATATATATGAAAACAAAAATAAAATTAGGTTGTGAAAACAAAAAAGATAATTTGGTTTTATTATTTATTCAATAATTTTGTCTCCAAATTTCAACAGAAATATACAAGAAAAGGGTCACAAGTCGAACAATTGTTGAACATTAAGGGTTAATCGTTTAACTTTTATCAAGACAGTGTTGATTTTTGAAGCCCATAGTATAGTGGAATTATCACAACCAGAACAAATTAAAGAATTCCATGAATTTTGGTCGTTAATGTCATAATACACAATAATAATGTTTAAACCCGTTCTCCTAAAAAATTACGATTTTTAAGATGTGTCACTATTTTTGTGCACCGACGATGTGGCAACGATGATTACAATATCAAATGATATCATTTTGAATGTGTCAACATCGTTGACGTACCAGACACACTTTGGTTCTGTAACTTTTGTACACAATGAAAATATTGAATATATTTTGTCATTTTGTAATGGTTTATAAAAAACAATTTTTTTAAATATATTTATATTCATAGTAAATCTAGCTAATTAGCTGAAATAAAGTATTTATTTATTTAAATAAAAGTGCTTTTAAAATGCATAATTTACCACAAACGAAGCAAACTTACGGATGAATAAATAAGTAGCCTGAATAAAAAGTCAGATAAAGTCAAAAAAACATTCGGAGTCCCAAGTGTTAAATCTCCGCAAGTAAAAATATAAATCCAGATTTGGAGGTACTAGTGTCTGAAATAAAAGACAAGGATATGAAAACATTCCTACAATCCTTATCTCCCATAATCAATAGCCTATTGCTCTGAAGAATAAATTGAATGCATTTATGGATGGAGAAAAAGTTCCATCTAATAAAAAGGAGATTGTACAGGGTACGCCACTGGAATGTGACACATTTTAACGCGCCACTGCCTGACACGTGCATGGCTGGGGGAGTTCTGTTTATGACTGATGTGTTTGTTATTGTATGCAGTTTAGTAGCTATGGAGAATTGGCCGGTAAATCAACGCGTGTTCGCCGTGACGGCTTACATTGAAACGAAGTCTGTTATTACGGTCCAAAGACGATTTCGGGCTGAGTTTAATATCCCAAGACGTGGTCGGATTCCTTCGCGGAACATTATTTTGCAATGGTTTAAGAAGTGGAAAGCGCATGAAACTGTCTGTGATAGGTTTGCTAGTTCTTCCCGTTCTGTGCGAACGCCTGAAAATATTCGAAGAGTTGAAGAAGCAGTAACAGTCCAGCACGTTCAGCGAATAAACATGCAAACGCTCTAAACCAGATCAGATCGTACAGTGCGCCGTATTTTGCATGATGATCTTAAGTTTCATACTTATAAAATACAGATTGTGCATCAATTATCCCCACAAGATACACCTTAACAGACTTGCATTTTGCAGGGAATTCGTAAGATTGTTGGGCGAAAGAGCAGATCTGATGGATAATTTAATTATGTCGAATGAAGCTCATTTTTATTTATCGGGTTTTGTTAATAAACAAAACTTTCGATATTGGTGTGCAGAACAACCAATGCAGTTGCATGAGAAATCTTTACATGCTGAAAAAATTACGGTTTGGTGCGGTATTACAACCTTTGAGATTATTGGGCCGTATTTTTTTGAAGAGAACAATTGACCTGTAACCGTTACCTCGGAGCGATATTTGCAAATGCTACAAACATTTCTTACTGCCGAATTACGTTGAATTGAGAGTTGAAGATCACGAAATATGGTTTCAACAGGATGGGGCAACTAGTCATACCGCTAGAATAGTTATGCAGTTTTTAAGGAATAAGTTTCCTGGGAGATTAATTTCCCGAAATGGAGACTTGGCCTAGCCAGCACGTTCTCCTGACTTAACGGCTCCAGATTGTATCTTATGGGCGTACTTAAAGTCTAAAGTGTATCTAAACAAGCCTCGCACACTGGATGAGCTAAAGAACAACATAACTGAGGAGATAAGGAGAATTGATGGAAGACTTCGAGACGCCGTTATGAACCACGTCCGAGAAAATATTGAAAAATGTATTGAGTTTAATGGTGGACATTTAAAATCTGTAATTTTTAAAAAATAATAAACTGTTAAAAACTGCATTCAATGAATATTATATTTCAGATTTTTACTTCTTTTACAAAATTTCTAATCACTACAGTGTAGCGAAAAACGTCACATTCCACTGCCGGACCCGGTATTTAGGTGCTTAAAAGAGCGTAATGCAATTGATTATTTAATAGAAATGCTAGATGTATTAGATAATTAAGAAGGAGGAAAATCACCTACAAGTCAATCTGATGAAGACATAGTTGTATTTTCTTATAAAAAGGCTCAAAAGCATACATTAAACTAAGTTAAGCCTAAACTATTATCCATATTACATTATTATAACAGTATCAATTTATTCGAAATTATATGTACTAATATAATAATTCATACCAAAAGGTAGAAATAAGGAAAAATCACGCATATTAACAGAAACTCCAGAAAAAAAACAAAATTGGAGGAAGAAAAAATTGAGAGAGAAGCCAAGAAAAGAAAATGTGATCCACTTAAACAATAAAATTTCTAAAGCTAAGAAGAACATGTCTCATACTTTTTTGTGATGATAATGAATCTCCAGAGTCTGATACCAACTCTAAATCTGAACACGTATCACATGACGAGTCATCAGATGCAATGAAAACACTCAGCGATTTGGAGAATCAAAAATCGGATACAAGTCATTTAAATGTAGATGGTTTTGTTCTGGTATTATTTGCTACTAAAAAGTTTAGGTTATTATTTGTAGGCCAAATTGAAGAGGTTCTGGAAGAAGGTTATAAAGTGAAATTTATGAAGAGGAAAGACGACGTGGAAATTTTGCTTTCCAGAAAATGATGACATCGGTGTAACAGACAGAGGAAGTTTTCTTCACCAGACATATCTGGGAGGACTGCGAGAGCTGTGTCTGTCCTATCCTTTGGAATAGATTTTTCCAATATTAAAGATAAAATAATGTGAAATAAATTATTTTCGTTTGTACTCATGTTTTTATAATAAAAAAATCCATAACTTGATTCCTTATTTCGATGATGATATCTATTTTTACTATTTTGTATTTAATCTTAACGTTGTTGTGCTATGGGAATTTTAAATTTAATTTATGTGGTATGGCAAATTGAGAACAGACTTTAGACAAGATGTTTTATATGCAAAGAAATATTCCCAACTTACCTTTTTCTATCTACCAGCATACTTCAGATGTAATGAAAGTTACCACTAAATATTATGTAAAATTTTGTCTGTTTTAGATTAACCACTCTATATCTGTATGGATATTTCTAAATAGAATAAAATTTTGGGTGTTACAATTAAAAGTTGTGCGCCATTGATAGATTTTCCTTTTAGAGAAAATATATCAAAGTTTGTCAGTCATTTTAATTTATGTATTTATTATATTTCTTCTATAACTTTATTCCACTTTGAATTATTGACTCAAATTAAAATTATATGAACTGTGCAGTAGTACGTTTCTTATTTTTGCTTATTCTAAATATTCATCATATAATATAGGTTATATTTTTATGATTAATCTTATCTAGAAAAAAGTGCAAGAGAAGCACACAAATAGTATAAAAATAAGTGTGTGCTCCATGTTAGGCAGTCTAATTATTGCACGTAGCATTAAAACGCACAATAAAGTTTGTTTATAGTACTCTGCTTATTAATTTAGTGTCAAGAGGACCAAACCTAAAATTAGCGCAGTCAGTAGGATATCTGTTAACTCCTTCAGTTGTGAAAAAATTGTTGATCTCGACATACGCATAAATCTGTTGTGCCATATCAAGTTCTTGAAAGACTTGCAAGGACGCATAGTTCACCGGAAACTGATAGTGAGCCGTGTTTAGCTAAGTCGTTTACAACCGACTTATCTGCATAAAGAGACGTAGATAATAATACTATGTCAAATCCAAACGTAGGCGCAAGCCAAGTAAGCCCAAACCCAGCTGCTTCACAAACAAAAGAATTAGAACCGCAAAAATTACATTTTCTATGTTCCACAATACAACCTTCTGATGGTTCAGAAATTGAATTAACTCAATTTTTAGGATCCGTTGAAACATTTATAATCTATTTAGATTTACCACAACCGACTGACATACAATCTCATTTGATTATAAATGTAATTAAAAGTAAATTAAAAGGGCAAGCAAAAACATTTATTTTAGGTAGACCTGAGATAAATACCTGGTAAGAAATTAGAAATCTTTTAATTATAGCGATCATAAATCACTTCAAACATGGCAGAACAAAATTTGTCTATTAAAACGTGATATTCTGGAACCCTTACGTAACTTTTGTAAAAATATTCTGTGTATGCGTTCAAAAATACAATTATTATATACAGATCCGCAAGAAAGAACTTCCCTTCGGCTAGTATATACTTCTTTGCTTTTAAATAAATTAAAAAGTAACCTTCTACAAAATTTTGAAACTATTATATTATCTAGACCTGATTTAAATGACATAGAATCAGTAGTTCAGGCTATACTTGAACTTGAAACTTATTTCGAATATAAAAACATGAATTGTCGTCTACCCTAAACTCAACCACAAAGACCACCTACACTACCTATTAGACAAAATCTACCTCCTAAACTGAGCTATAATTATAAACCTCAATATTATTCAAATCAACAACCTGACTTTGTACCAAGACAATTTTCATTATCTTATCCTGCTATAAGATAAACTCAACCACCAATAAGGCCTTATAATCAACCTAAACCCTTCAATAGAGAATGGTGAAATTTTAATTCCCAGAATCGAGAGTGATCATATGATCATACCTGAATCAATATCATACGCAGAAAATGGATTAACTTATGTAGAAATCCATAACTATACTAATGAACCATCTACTGAATATTTCGATTATCCTATCCGAGCAACATCCTTAGATAACTACGATCCTGTTAAACCTATTATTCACCCATCTAAAAATAGAACCTTAAAAATGCGAACTTAACGCCAATGAACTTGACGACTTAGACTTTATCCTTAATAACCCTCCTGACAAAAATATAAATAAACTTATCGACTCCCTTAATGAAGAACTAGCCAGTACCTTACATATACCTGAAATTCCCGAATAACAAAGATCTTTAGATCGTTTAGATAACCTATCTCAAACCCAGACACAACATACTGCCCAAGAAAATCCTATCTGTCCCCCACCAATTACAGAAAAAAGTATTAACGGGTACAAAAGACAACTATTTATACACGAAACCCAAAATATACCTAGTCATTTTGGAATTCATACATGTAAACCATTTCCTGATAAGATAAGAACCACCCTAGTTTATCATACTTCTATATCTGACAAACTTACTAACATACTAAAAAGTTATCTAAATATAAAAGAAACAACCTGTCTTTATTTTCATTCAGACAAAATTAAAGAAAAAATACTGAGTATTGGCTAAAAGTTTTGTTGGTTTGATTACTTCTGGGCTGTTGGCCACGTCGTCGGTTTAAGACTCTTGACGTTTCGAGAGACATTTCACTCTCTTCTTCAGAAGATCTGAAACTGGAGAATATGATATCTACATTGAGCATCCCGCCATGGTCACGTGTCTAATATATGTACTCATTGGTTAGAACAATCATGATTGGTAACCGGTTGATTTGAGCCAGTGTGCAGCGCGCTGCGATAGAATACGTATCTGCAATAAGACTATACGTGATTTTGGCGCCTAAAAGTAAATTTTCCCATTGACCTTCCTCTGTAATTGCATCATAGATACAAAATTTATTCTGTGAACTTAATAACATACAGGTAAGTCTGACTTGTTTAGTTAGTAAATATATCTTGTTTGTGCGACCACCTATTTTTTGAGACATTTCTCACTGTTGGGCATGTATAAAACAAATACTGTCACTTTCAGAATGATATCTAAATTACGTTTTTCTTTAGTGCTAGCACGGAACCAAAAAAAATAAGAAAAATTGGCAATTGTTCAGACGAAACGATGAGAGAGGATGTAACGCTTGTGTTAGCTGGCGGAAATCTGACAATAAACAGTTTGATATTCTATATATTTCTGAGCATTGGCTTGGATCTGATAGTTTAAATGTTGTTAATTTACCTAACTATCGGCTTGTGTCGTCCTTCTGTAGAAAAGGTATTAAACGTTATGGAGGAGTTGCTATTTTTCGACTGTAAATATTCACCATTTAAATATTGATGAGAGTCTATTTAGCTGTGAAATTCATGCTGAATTTTGTGCGGTCGAAATTGTGAATTCTAATTGCTTGTTATTGGCTGAGTATAGATCCTCTACGAGTGGTGATTTATAAATTTTTATTAATAGCATTTCCAATATTGACTATTATTCTCGCAAATACAAGTACCTTATTATTATAGGCAATTTTAACCTTCCGCCCGTGGCGCCCAGTCTCACAGACCCGACTGTAATATATACGCATGTCAGTTTTCAAGGGAAGGGGGTAGAACCTTTTGCCTCTATGTAGCTTCCTCATTTAGGCCTCAAATAATAAACAGTGACGGAAGTCCACGTGTTCTATTTTCTAAAATACTGCCTTAAAAGTCTGTGAGACCCAGCGCCACCAGTTACGGGATTATTTAAATTTGAATTTTTTAAACCGGTAAGTTTTTTTTACATAAAATTTCTTTAGCAGGAACATTTTTAGAGCTATGAGTTACGAAGAAGAACAGGCACGTTTGCTTAAGCTCTGGAAGGAATTCGATAATGTTGAAGAACCCGATGACGATGAAGAAGAACTAATTACCGAAGATGATTTGGTTGAAAACCGTGGTTCTGGTCGCGATACGGAGCAAGAAGGAGATGAAGAAAATGGCAGCGAGAATTGTCCTCCAGCAAAAAAAGCGCGGGTTCCATCATTTATTGGCAAGGATGGAACAACCGTATGGAAGAAACAATGTTCAAACAAAAAAGTAAGAACTAGACAAGACAATATTGTTATTCGCTTACCAGGAGTGAAACAAGTTGCAAAAAATGCGAAATCAATTTTGGAATGCTGGACACAATTTTTTCGAACAGTTGTTGACAACAGAAACAGATATATATAAATTAAGTCAAAATTATACTAGAGAAAGGGGCGCAAAGCTCACAGATTTAATTGAAATTAGAGCTTTGTTTGGTCTGTTGTATTTAGGTGGTGTTCTGAAAAGTAGTCGGCTAAGTACTGCAGAACTTTGGGATAAAAATACCACTGGTTTTGAGAGATTTTGGCTTATTATGTCTCAACATCGTTTCTTATTTTTGCTGCAGATGCTACGTTTCGATGATCTTGCCACAAGAGACCAAAGAAAAGAAACAGATAAGTTGGCACCAATACGTGACTTTTAGAGGGCGTTGCGGATTCAAGCAATACATTCCAAGTAAACCAAATAAGTATGGTATCAAAATTTTTGCGTTGGTTGATTCAGCTATATGCTATGCTTCGAATCTCGAAGTATATGTTGGAAAGCAGCCTGAAGGACCATTTTTTGTGAAAAACGATCCCTGCAGTATTGTCCTGAGATTAATAGCTCCTATATCAGGAACAAGAAGGAATCTTACATGTGACAACTGGTTTACTAGTTTTGATCTGATACATAGATTGCAAAAGAGAACTTCCGCTAGAGTTTACAAATACAAGATCCCGTGGGGTCCAAGAAGACGTTACCATAGTGTCATATATTCCTAAAAACTATAAAAATGTTATATTGGCTTCTAGTCAACATCACGACGATGCAATTGACATATCCACGGGAGAGCAGTCAAAACCACAAATTATAACAGCCTATAATGAAAAAAAAGGATGAGTAGATACCCTTGATAAAGAAAAACATTTACAACGCCGTTCTTTAGAGAAAAATGTTCCACAAATATTACGTTAGCGATGACAAGAAGTTGCCGAAACATCTCAAAAAGATCAACAAGATATTATTATTCCTCCAGGGACACGAAAAAGGTGCTATTTTTGCCAAAAGGATTCAAAAACAAATTATTATTGCCAAAAATGTAAAAAATTTATATGTTTATCGCACTAACATTTTTCGTGGTCCATGTGTCTGGAAAGCGATGAAAATCATTGAATCTTATTATCTGACAATTTTTGAAACATTTTATGTCCAAAAATTTATTTACACTTTTATTATTTGTTTATATACGTAATAAATTCAACGACGGATTTTATTTAGAATAATAAATTATTTTCTTATTCATAGGCTTAATTATTATTCTTGCATTATTCCTAATAAGGTTTCCTCAATCAAATTGAAATTATGCATGTTTTTCTTTTACCATATAACCCAAAAATCCGCCTATTATTTAAAAAAAGGTTAGGGTCTGGCAGACCCGGCGCCACTAGCTATGATCCAAGAAAAGGCGCCACCAGCGGAAGGTTAATTTGGACATTGACACTAGTACATATCATGCTAAACATCTTAAGAATGTATTTTTGATGTATGGAGTGCAACCTTGCATACATGTACCAACTAGAGCCACTGTAACTTAGGTCCTGTTTAGATAATGTTGTCACCAATTTTTGTACTGATACTGTTGAGATGGGAGTTTGGGATATAGATATATCTGACCACGCTTGTTATGTGTAACAATAACTTTAATAATCATACAATTAATCAACAGTTATTTAGATGTGATTTGTTTTTCACGACAATTTCGGATGGTATTTCTTTAACCATTCAAAATGTGAATGTTGATCTCTTAACTTATTTAAACAAATTACCTATGCCTGTTTCATCATTCTTCTTATCAGCCATATTGGAAACTGATGTCCGCCAAGCCATTCACAGCTTCTAAAAAATTCGACTTGTTATGACTTATACGGTTTAGACAGTCGCTTTATTAAAGTATCCCTGTAATCACTTGTACCTCCACTGACTATACTTTTTAACAAATTTATTGAAGAGGGCACGTGACCGTGTTCCCTTAAAATCGCTAGAGTCTTTCCTCTACACAAAAAGGGTTCAATTGATGAAACAAACAATTATCGCCCAATTGCAATTGTACAGATGGTGTAGTACCATAGAATGCTTGCCAGAGTTTTCTGAACACTCTTCTTAACACTCTAAAAACCAAAGTAGCAGAAGCTGCAGACCATGACCAACAAGTTGTTTGTTGCCTCCTCTTGGATGAAATGTGTATAAAGAAACAAATAGATTTTGACGGTGAAAGGTTTTGGGGATACATTGACATTGGTGTTGATTTTAAAAATTGTGGTGTGGAGCCAGCTCAGGAAGCCCTGGTTATAATGGTGGTATGTCTTAATGCAGCATGGAAACTACCCATAGGATATTTTTTGATAAAATCATTAACTGGTGCAGAAAAAGCAAATATTGTAAAAGAAGCTATTATTCGACTGGCTGATGTTGGCATAAATATAACATCCGTCACTTGTGATGGCCCAACAGCACATTTTACGATGTTTAAGGAACTGGGATGCATTTTTCAGAACAACAAAAACTTGAAAACATTTTTTCAACATCCTTCAAGACCAGATACTAAAGTATATTCTGTTTTTGATATATGCCATATGTTAAAGCTGATCAGAAATGCTTTAGGACAGCTTAAAGCAGCCATGTCAAACATGCGGCCCGCGGGCCGCATGCGGCCCACTGAGCATTTTCCTGCGCCCCCGAATCAATTTTGAAAACAGCCATGTAATGCGGCCCGCGAGCCTGTTAAAAACCGAAAATAAAGTACTGTTACGATTGGTAAAAAATGGCCCAAATAGTGCCATCTATGTTTAGGAGGATGAACTAAGATGCGCGCTCAACCTAAAAGCCTGGCTTGTTCCGGAAAGTTCTATCGCGCGAGAATACAGATGACGCTACCTGAACATTCTGGAAAGAACTGTCGAGAAATCACAATCCGTATATAAGCCAATACCGCTCGATTGAGTTCAGTTGTTCAGTCAGTTATGAGTCAGTTGCGATAGAATTGCGAGTTTAGTTGCGTACTTATTGTTACAACACGTAACAGTACTTATTGTTATTTATTTTGGATAAAGTTTTTAACATGTCTGTTTCAAAACCAAGTGGAAGTAAGAGGAAACTTGGAGATGAGCATCGTATCTTTCAAGAAAAGTGGGAATTAGAGTTTTTTTGCTGTGAAGTGAAAGACAAAATTATTTGCTTGATTTGTAACAGTACAGTCGGTGTCCCAAAATTATATAATATAAAACGTCACTATGATAGTCATAAAACTAAGTTTGACAAGTATACAGGCATGATTAGAAACGAAAAGTTAAAAGAGTTAAAATCACGGTTAAAAGATCAACAGCTAAAGCAAGAAAATGAATCTGCCGTTCAAGCGAGCTACGTACTGTCGGAGTTGATCGCAAAACACTCAAAACCATTTGTTGAAGGTGAATTTATAAAAGAGTGCCTTGTAAAGGCCGCGGAAATTGTAAGTCCCGGGAGCGTGAAGGCTTTTCAAAATATATCCTTGTCCCGGAATACTGCCGCTGAAAGAGTTACCGAGTTGGCTGCCAATATAAGCGAACAGATAAAAACAAAATCAGACTCTTTCATTGCATTTTCTATTGCCTGTGACGAAAGTACAGATGTGTGTGGTGTGGCGCAACTCGCTATTTTTCTTTGTGCTGTTGATAGAGATATCAACGTTTATGAAGAATTACTGGAATTAGTACCATTGCATGATACAACAACTGGGGAGGATATTTTCAATGCTGTTTATGGACTTCTGCAAAAGTACAATTTAGATTTGTCAAAACTGTGTTCCGTTGCAACAGACGGAGCTCCTTCAATGACTGGAGTAAATAATGGCTTCATTAAAATATTACAAACAAAGATCAGAGAAACGGGCAGTGACAAACCAGATTTTCATCATGTTCATTGCATAATCCACCAAGAAGTTTTATGCTCAAAAGTGATCAAGTTGGAAAGCGTTTTAAAGTCAGTGAAAAAAATGATAAACTTCATAAGGTCACGTGGCTTGAATCAGCGACAGTTTTCTGCGTTTTTACGTGATTTAGAAAGTGAGTACACTGGTTTACCTTATTATGCAGAAGTGCGATGGCTTTCGTGTTCTATGGTTCTCGATCGGTTTTGGAAACTCAAAGAAGAAATACGCCTTTTCATGGAAGTGAAAGAACAAGATGTCAGCTTATTATCCGACGTACCTTTTTTACAAGATCTTTCATTTATGGTAGACATCACAAAACACTTGTCGGACTTAAATACGAAATTGCAAGGACCACGTCAAGTTATAACAGATATGCATGATCATGTTAAAGCTTTCAAGTGTAAGATGATGCTGTGGAAAAACCAGTTAGCGGTGGATAATCTGTCACATTTTCCGACTTGCAAGGCGTATCAGGAAAGTACAAGTGGCCCAATATCATACAAAATGTATACAGAGAAAATGGGAAGCCTTCTGTCAGAATTTGAAAAGCGTTTTCACGATTTTAAGTCCCAAGAAAACAATTTTTCTTTATTTACTGGTCTTTTCACTATCGATATTGATAAAGTTCCTCCTCACTTGCAGATGGAAGTGATTGAGATTCAGTGTCAAACCCATTTAAAAGAAAAATTTGATAGTGTTAGTACATTCGAATTTTATAAGTACTTGCCTTTTCAATACCAAGAAATGAGAAAATTTGCCTGTAAAATCCTGTCAATGTTTGGAAGTACCTATAAGTGTGAACAATTATTTTCTTTGATGAAAGGAAACAAATCTCCCGCAAGATCGCGATTGACGGACGCACACTTGGACGCAGTTTTAAAAGTTATTTCCGCCGATAAATTCACGCCACAAATAGACAACTTAATTAAAGACAAAAGATGTCAAATATCTGGCAAAAGAAGTTAATGTTTGTAAGTTTTTGTAATGTCCTTTTTATTGGAAATTTAATAAATATACTTCTAATCTAACATAATAGTACTTTTTTTCGTTAAGATTTTCAGTAGTTTGTCTTCTTTAAGATTAGGTTTTGCGGCCCACCTAGTCTATGGTCTTCATGCTTTTGGCCAACCAGTGATTTTGAGTTTGACATGGCTGGCTTAAAGTCTTAGTTGATAATGAAGGAAACAGAATTGAGTGGAAATTTATCACGAAACTTCACAATATACAAGAAGAGACTCTTTTGTTGGCTAATAAACTTAGAAAGAGTCATATTGAATGGACAAAACGGAAAATGAAGGTTAGTTATGTCGAAAATTATCAAGCTTTTGTAGCAGCATGTTTCACTTATCATGAATTTAAAAAATAAAGATTGAAGACATCCAAAACAAGTGCCACGAGCCCTTGATAATATTGGACAGTGGCACTATATTTATGACATTTTATTCTACAATTTTCAAAAACCATTTATGTCATTTTATTATGCATAAATAAGGAAGGCAGTGATTTGTGCAAAATTGTGGAATCGATATTTAATTTTAATTAATAATGTATTTTGTAGGTTAATATCGCAGCACAGACATTAAGCAATAGTGTTGCTGAGGCACTCTTATTTTTAAAAAATGATTTCAAACACCCTGACCTTCAAGAGTGTCAGGCCACTGTTAATTTTATTAAAAAAGTAGACAAGATGTTTGACCTTATGAATTCTCGACTTCCTTGGGTGAAGGGTCCATTAAGATTAGAAAATGAAGATAATTGGAGGCCATTTGTGGAAACTTCTGTGGAATATCTACTTAAATTGAAAGATTTGGCAGGGAACTTTTTATGGCAAACCCCCAAGAAAACACCATTTCTCGGATTTGCGATATCTTTAGTGTCTGCTATGGGCATTTTTGACGATTACGTAAGAACTAATAAATTAAATTATATTCTTACATATAAACTAAGCCAGGACCACCTAGAATTATTTTTCTGTGTAGTTAGGTGAGACTTTAAACAGTCCTTTTTCCTACTATTTATCTCCATTATAAATTTTAGAGCAAGAAATGGATGGAATAATAACCCATCAGCACTTCAGTTCATGAGGTCGTACAAGAAACTGTTATTACATGCTGATATTTCTGATAGCAGTGGAAACTGTAGAGTCCTTGACACAACATCAATTTTAACAGTTTCTAGTGGTGGAGCTTCCAAGAAAGATTCAATTTTGCAACAAGTTGACCTCTATGATGTCAGGAAGCATAATATCCATTATCATCAGTACATTGAAAGTATGCAGGATCATAACTATGATGTTTTGTCAAAAGAAATTAGTCTCACTGATTACAGTGAGAATGTAGTTTCATACATAGCAGGATATGTGATCAGAATGATGAAGAAAACGGTGCACTGCGAGGAATGTTTAAGTTTATTAATCGAAGAAAACCCTAACCAACCCAATTATTATCTCATTAAAATAAGAAACCTAGGTAATTCCTTTTTTTTTAGAAAAAATGAGTAGCCACCAGAGTTGACATTTTTTTACTTTCGAGTACCATATATAATAAAAAAAACCAATGAACTAGGTCCTGAACTGAACCTGAACTTGGCTTAGTATTAGTAATGAAATAATCAGTGAAAATGTCTTTTTTAATTATATAATTTATTTCAGGTGCCTATCTTTTTCCATCGAAAAGTTTAATAACCATCTGCTCAGAAACAGAAAAATGTATTAGATTGCTGATGAAGTTAACCGCTTAGCTCTTTAAACCGAGATTACTCGTGTTAGGAATTTTTTAATTTTTTCTCCAACCCGAGTTAACTCGATTTTCTTTAACACCAACACTATTCTATTATTTACAACAAGATTTTATGCGTATTTCAATCAAATTAATATGGTGTCAACCCGAGTTATCTCGGAAAAAATTATGCGAGGATCCAGCGTTCAGTACAATCACGGGGGCGTGTACAATCAGTATATGCGTGCGCACTTTCCTTGGGGCGTTTCAAAACACTCTTTTCCCTCCAACTGTTTCTTCATCTACAAATTGGTACAAAATATTAGCATTAGTTGTTGAGAAATCTTGACCCTATGCAGTCGTTATCTAAATATATTTACGTACGAGGCAAGTCTATTTTGTGACGAAATTATATATATATATTTTATAAATTGTAAAAATGGAGTATGATAACGCTGATGCTAGTGATATTTCAAATTTGGAAAGCGAGGATGAGTTTGAATTGAAGGGGGGTTCGAATATGGAAGACAATTTAGAAACAAGCGGAAGCGAGTCAGAGGATGAGACGAGTGACTCAGAGGCATCGAGTGAAGAAGGGAATGATGAAGATTTTCAAAATATTAGGACATGGTGTGAAATAAAAGACGGTTCACCTGCCCCACCCGCATTTCCATTTGCTGAAAATGTTGGCCGAACCTTTACAACTGTTGGAGATGAAGACGTACTTTTTTTCTTCGAAAAATTTGTCGATGATAAATTGATAAATCTGATAACAGAAGAGACAAATAGATTCGCAAAGCAGACTTTTGCTAAAAATGCTACAAATAATATGACTGATAAATGGACCGCTGTCACTGCTGATGAGATAAGAGTGTTTTTAGCCATTATTATAATGCAGAGTGTAGTGAAAAAACCAGAAATGAAAATGTATTGGTCCAAAAATCCACTAGTAACTACACCGTTTTTTCCAAAAGCCATGTCATGTAAACGGTTTGAAAACATCAAACGATTCCTACATTTTTCAAACAATGAAACTTACAATTGCAATACGCACCCAAATCCAAAACTGAACAAAATTTTCCCAATTTATGAATTATTGGTCACCAAATTTCGTGAATTAGTTGTTCCAGAAAAATATATAACAATTGATGAAAGTCTTTTATTGTATAAGGGACGATTGGGTTGGATCCAATATATACCACTAAAAAGAGCACGATTTGGGATCAAAACTTACATGTTGTGTGAATCTAAAAGTGGCTATGTGTGGAATTTCATTATTTATACTGGTCAGGGAACAATGATTGATCCCGATTTTGATCATCTGAACCTAGTGTCTGCTAAAGTGGTTATGTCTCTCACTAAATCACTTTTAGGGAAGGGATATTGTCTAACCATGGACAATTTTTACAATAGTCCGCAACTTGCTGACTTGCTACCGCTACACAAAACAGATGTGTATGGTACACTAAAATTACAAAGAAAGGAAGTTCCAGAAGAACTACGAAGAAAGATTCAGAAAGGCGAGGTGATAGGTTATCAACGAGGAAAAGTTACTGTTATGAAATGGAGAGATAAGAAAGACGTATGTTTATTATCCACGGTTCACAATATCGATACCCAAGAAGTGACAACAAAATCAGGACCGAAAATGAAACCAAAGGCTGTAATACACTATAATGATACAATGGGTGGAGTTGATCGTGTAGACCAGCATTTAGCTGATTATGCTTTGCCCAGAAAACGGGGCAAGAAATATTATAAGAAAATATTTTACCATCTTCTTGACCTAGCCCTATGGAACTCTTTTGTCCTTTATAAATTGGAAGGTGGTAAAAAATCAGCACTCACATATAGACTCGATGTAGTCAAGTTGATTATGGAAAAGTACCATAAAGCAGAGTTTTCCGCTAAACGAGGTCGACCATCTTCGGTTCTACCACCATCTCGCCTAACTGGACGTCATTTTCCGGAGTATATACCAGCTACTGAGAAGAAGACCAACCCCACAAGACAATGCGGAATTTACAGCAGAGTAAGAGACGGTAGAGGAAAAAAAATTCGACGGGAAAGCAGATACTGGTGTCCAGACTGCGATGTAGCTCTGTGTGTCACTCCGTGCTTCCGTGTTTACCACACAGTGGCACACATTTGATTTGTGGCATATAGGATCCAATTTCCGAGTTAACTCGGGTTAGGGATTTTTCATTTTTATGTGTTTTTTTTATATTTTTACTGAAAATCCAAATATGTTAATGTTCCTTTATTTGTATACAACAAATTCTTTGAAGTAATACTTGTTTCTTACTATTTATGTGTGCCCGTATTATCTCGGGTTAGAGAAATTGTATATTTTCAATAAATCATAAACCCATCTTAAACTCCTTTTTTTATTTTTTTTTTGTCACAGGGTGATTCAGCAATAAGTTTTCTTCAGAAAACAGCTTTCAAAAAAATAGAATTTAATTTGGTTGACATGCAGAAAAAAAATTGAGCGTTAGGCGGTTAAATGACGATAGTTTGCCATCCAATGATATTATAAATGACATTGTTGTAAATGTCTCTGCAAAAATTTTACAAAACCTAGGAAGAACGATTTATCCCAACCATGAACATGCCTTTCAACTGTTAAAAACGACAATATTCAATTATTCCAAAATTAGATGTCGTAATTTGGCCAAATCATATACCATTAACATCCAAGGAGATGCAGTACGGAAAAAATTTAGTAAATTAATTTTATTCCATCATCAATGATCAGGGCCAATATTTTTTACAAAATGAAATAAAATATAAACTTTTAACCTCTCCGTGGATGCCTGAAGAGAATTATAATTTTCCGGTAAGCGATAAAAGAAACCTAAAATTCAAACTAAATGGTTTAAGCGGTTTCCCTGGCTAGTTTATACACAATATGATGGAGGTGGTGTGTTGTGTAAATATTGTGTAGTATTTCCAACAGAATTTGTCGGTAAGGGTGAAGTTCAAAAATTGTCGTCATTTGTTACACGCCCTTTTAATAAATGGAACAAAGCAGTCAAAAATTTCAACAACATTCCATAACTAACTATCATATTAAAAACATGCTAAAAGGCGACAACTTTGTAAAAGTTTATAAAAATGAGCTACCTGACATAAGAAACGTACTTGATATTACCAGGCAAAAACAGATATCGGAAAATAAAACTCCACTTTCAGCTGTAATTGATGTTATCAAATTATGCGGACGCCAAGAATTAGCCTTACGAGGAACAACAGATTATGGTCCCCTAAAATTGGATGCACCAGAGCCAACTGAAAATGATGGCAATTTTCGAGCATTACTAAGAATGCATGTCTCTAATGCAGGTGAAGATCTAAAACAGATTTTCAGAAATGCTCCCAAAAATGCTATGTACGTCAGTTCCCATATACAGAATGAATTAATAAACATCTGTGGTCAAATAATTGAAAGCGATTTATCCGAGAAGATAAATACCGCTAAATGTTTTGCAGTACTTGCAGATGAGACTACCGACATCTCTGGTGTTGAACAAATCTCACTTTGCGTGCGTTATACTGAACAAGATTCATCAGGTACTGTACTATACCACCTATCACCACCTACTGTTTGTTTTTAAAATGAATTATTTAGATTTGTAAGATTACAATATATTATTATATTTGTTATAAAAAAATAAAATCAGAGTTGATGTTCCTTTTTTATTTGGAAATCAGTACCATTGTTAGAGTTTTCGAATATTTATGTTGTCAGTTTGCCTGAAAAAGAATTCTACAGTAAACACCCCTCAAAAAAAAATCCTGGCTACTGCCCTGTCAATAATAAACATTAAATAAACTTGAATTAAAATACTACCAAGATAGCCTTTTAATTTATAGAAAACGACTCAAAATTTAGTGTATGTTTTTGAAGCACCCTTACAGTATGCAACTATTTCTACAATTCACATTACTCAAATCAGTTTACTTCAGATTATGCAACCATTATTACTAATGTAGATCAAAATGGCGGCTTCCTATGTTAAACAAGTCGGACGTCTCTTTTGCGCAGTATATATCTTTTAGGTATGTGGGTTTTACGGATGAAGTAGAAAATACACACCCTATTTTGACAGAAGACAGTCCGCAAGAAAATGATGTAACATACGAAGAACCCAATGAAAATGTGACACCACTTACAGAAATTTCAAATTTAGAACAATTTCAATTAAAACATAATGCAACTCCAGTTAAAGAAGACATAAGAGACGCAGCTGCCACATTAGACAAAAACGTACCCACTCCTTTTAAAAAGGCTTTATTCTGGCCAGTGTAGGGACTGCCGAAATCTCGATTCGATCATTATAGATCGAGATCGAAATGATATCGATATATTGGTACTCTTGAAAATTTTACCATCGAAATAATGTCGAAAATCTGTCCATTCGAATCGAAATGATATCGACGATGCTTGGCTAGCCGAAATGATTTGTTTTCTTCTTCTAGCACATGTATTGCATTTGCTGTTTCTTTCTAACATCACCGTAGTGACCGTGCCCGTACGTCTTTAAAATTATTTACTTTGACTTGACGTATGTGACCTATAATTGTGAGATGAAGTGTGAACTTATTTGTTTATCCTACAAATAAATTTTAAGTGGTTTTGGAAGAGGACTATAAATGTGTCCCGTAAATTTTTAGTAAAGACTGGGAAATGTTTACAAGTATATACCTATTTATTTTATCTTTTCTTGAAGTGGTAAGGTTATATTGTGTTAGATTATTAATGATGTCTTTTGTATATATTACTAGAGAAACTGATATTTCTCATTCACTTGCTTTCTGTCTGTATATTTTCATTAGTTTATTCAAAGCCTTTAGAGAAGTAACTGCATAAAATCATAAATACTTTTATTTTCTGTTCTCGATATATAAAAATATAAATATACAAACAAGGATAATATATATTTATTTGTGATTGCTTTTTATTTCTATACATCATACACTTTCTTTAAGAAAATGGAGCCTGTGAAGAGAATGAAAATTACACCAACGATATGGGATTACATTTTGGATTTTGTAACTGAACATCCCGAAATGGCTACCAGAAAGTTTGAAGGCACTAATGCCAAACATCAAGTCCAGAAACTTTCGAACGAATTGGCAGACAGATTAAATTCGTTAAGACATGGCATGAAAACTGCAAGTAAATGGCAAAAAGTAAGTACCTAGTATAATAAATTTTATCTTTAGGAAAATGTTAATTGTTTTTTAATGCCTACTTTATTTGTTTCAGTCTTTTACTGACTGGAAATATAATGTAAAGCAAAAATACGCTGAAATAAGAACTCAGCGTACTAAAACAGGAGGGGGACCATCTTTAGAAAAATAATTGACACCACAGGAAGAGACTGATGGGTCTAATTGAAAGAAGTTCCTTCGAAGGTGACGGTGTGGTAGAAGAAATTGGACTTGGAAGTCAGGTGATTAGTTTATTAATTATTTATTTAATAACTTCCAATTATTTATGTTGTTTTCCATATTTTCATTAGAGCATATGTTTAAAATATATATAAATTTTTTAGAGGCCTTCTATACCACATCATCTAGAGGCTGGTCCATCAACTTCCTGGTAATTGCCACCTGTACAGGAAGAAATTATTTATATTACTCATTCCCCTCAGCCAATAGAAGTTGTTACATCTGAAGGAATGAGCGGCCCACCTTCAAAAACTTCTGAAGTTTTGAGCACATCGGAGCCTTCAACACCTCAGCCAACGACGGGGCCTTCGACCCCTCAACCAACGACATCTGACACCTCACTGCCTCACCGAACATCAAGGCGGCCCAGAGGTTCAGTATTGGAAGAGTTTCAGTCGGAAACTATGGGTCAGTTGATAATGATTAATAATAATTTGCAAAATATATCAAATAATATTGAACAATTAACTGATGCCATTATAAAGTTTTTAAATAAACAAGAGTATTATATTGATTTAAAAAATACTTACCCTAATACGTTACTAAAAATATAGAATTTATATAATTAAATAATTTTTGTGTGTATGTAGGTATATGTAAGTGTAATTGTGAATATAGGTAGGGGAAGGATGTACAAAATGACATAGTGGGGTATAATGACACAGTGCTTGTATACACACGAATCGTCATTCGGAACTGCTCGGAAAAGAATATTCTATTGTGGAACAGGTGTCAGGCACGTTTGTTTACATTTAGTACAGCTTCGTCAGTTAGGAAGGGTGCACGTCTCATTATTTTATTTTTAACCACAAAAAGTTTTTGTTGCGAAATATTAAAATCTGCTATAACTTTTTATTGTGATAAACTGGTAAGTTAAAATTTTTATGATGAGTTATGGGATTATTTATATTAGAATTGTATATTTCAGATTTATTAAGTAAGTTGTTGTTTTGTCAAACGTAGCATTTTTTTATATTAGGGTCATGTGGGGTAAAATGACATAGGTATGGAGAGGGCAAATTGACATACTATGTCATTTTACCCGACCATAAATTAGATACACAAAATATACGTTTTTTATAGATAATGCCGCGAAATTATGCAAGAAAGTAGTCTAATAGGCAATCGTGGGATGCTGAGTCTATGTTAAAGGCAATAGAAGCCATTAATAATGGTGAAATGGGATGGCTGAAGGCATCAAAAATTTACAATATTACTCAAGCAACCCTAAGGAGACATGCTTTGCAAAAAAATAAAACTTTAAAAAAAGGTGAAAAACAACTGGGCAGGTTTAAACCCACATTTCCTATAGAAGTAGAACGGCAGTTAGTGGAACACTTAAAATTGCTAGAATCAAGGTTCTTTGGACTAACAAGACGAGACGTATTGGAGTTAGTCTATAATTTAACCGTAAAAAATGGGTTCGAACATAATTTCAATAACCAGAAAAAGGCCGCTGGAAAAGACTGGTTAAGAGAATTTCGCAGGAGAAATCCAGACATAACACTGCGTAAACCCGAAGCCACATCTGCGGCTAGAGCACAGGCATTTAACAAACCTCAAGTAGCTCAGTTTTTTAACGTGTTAGACGAAACCATGCAAAAGGAAAACATTGATTCCATGAAGATATATAATGCAGATGAATCTGCATTATCTACTGTACAGCGCCCGCAGAAAGTATTTGCTACAACTGGTCGGAAACAAGTAGGTGCAATTACCAGCGCAGAAAGGGGTTCTCACGTTACAGTTGTTTGCTGCATGTGTACTAATGGGAACTATATTCCGCCTGCCTTAATTTTTCCACGAAAAAATATGAAAAAAGAATTAACCGACCATACACCTGCAGGAACTTTATGCATTGCCCAGGAGTCCGGCTGGATGACTGGTCCAGTATTCTTGCAGTGGCTGCAACATTTTCAAAAATATGCCAAGGCATCTCCCACTGAAAAGGTTTTATTAATCGTGGATGGACACTCAAGTCATAAATATCTTGATGCTCTTGTGTACGCCAAAGAAAATGGCATTGTCGCCTCACTGCACACATCGAATGCAACCACTCGATGTTGCATTTTTTGGGCCACTCAAAACCTATTATGATCAAGAAATAACCAAATGGCTCAAAAGTCATCCTGGTCGTGTTGTGACACAATTTCAAATTGGTGGTCTGCTAACTGAAGCCTATGGAAAGGCAGCTACTGTTCAGAACGCCACTCATGGATTCGCCAAAACAGGCATCTACCCAATAAACCCCGGTGTGTTCCCTGACCATATGTTTCAACCATCTGAAACAACCAATATTGTGTTTGATAACAGTGTCCAACAAGCCGCAAACGTTCTTACTGATGATAATGCTCAACCTGGACCGAGTTGGAAAAATGCTTCCGCTATAGAACCTCTCCTCGCCATTCCTACAGCGGCTCAGAAAAACTTGCAAAATCCAACAAGCGGCATTTCAATTTTGGTTACTCCAGCGGATTTAAGTCCAGTTCCGGACGGACCATTTGTGTCAGGCCAGGGAAAAAGAAAGCCAAGGAAACGTCAAGGCACTTCTGTCCTAAACTCTACTCCAAATTTGGAAGAGGCAAAAGAAAAAACCAAACCGAAACTAAAGATTCCAGAAAAAAGAAAAAGGGTAGTAACAAGAAAAGTCCTTGCAGAATCCGAGTCTGAAACAGAAAAGGAACCTTTTTCTGCAGACGAAGAAGACGATTGTGCCTGCATTTATTGCACAGAACTGTATAAATTGTCCAAACAAGGGGAACTGTGGCTATGTTGTTGTTCGTGTCAAAAGTGGGCACATGCCGACTGTGCCGGGGTAGACAAGAAAATAAAAATTTTTGTTTGTGAGCTTTGTACCGACTAAAAGTATATTAAACAGTATTGTTGTGTCATTTTGCCCTCCAGGTGGGGTAAAATGAATTTTCTTTGTTTATTTTTATTTCTTTGACTAGAAGTCCATATTTTATTATGTTTAGTTAAAGTCTCATCTGAAATGTTGCCAAAGGGTTAGCTTAAGTTTTGTTTAGATTCGTTTTTAAAAAATGCGATTTTTTAATTAAATTGTTCTAGTTTTTTGAAATGTATGTCATTTTGTACATCCATCCCCTATAAGGTGTAGAATCATAATTAATTAAACTCTATGAGAAAACCACAGACAAAGCTTCTTTTTGTGGTTATCTTGCAGATTATTTGCTATTAGTTAAATTGTAACTATGGTTTGAAGTACCTTGAATCATTCATGCAAATGTTTGTTATTGTTATTACTTTATATACTATGTGGCAAATAAATTATTATATGTTTATGTATAGTGTGTATGAGTGTAATAATAAATATATTTTTATTAAGATAATTTTTTTTATTGATGCAGTTTTTATATATTTATATATACATTATTTATTAAAATGAATTTACGAAAAGTAAAAAGTGACGCTATTAATATTACTTAAAAGATAAATTTTAAAATAATTGTTTCATTATTAAGTCAATAAATTATCATAAAAAAGTAGGTAAGTGTAGTATCAATTAAATTTATCTAAAATAGTTTTGAATAATTCTATTCCGAATGGCTCGGCCTTCGTTTAATTTCTCAATTGGTTCTGCAATAATTTGTAAAGTTTCTCTATCAGGCTCTTCAATGATCAAGTTTTGATCCCATTGTTGTCCACCAGCAATGCAAATATTATGTAAAATAGCACAAACTGTGGTAATTATTCCAACAAATTCTGGATTATACCGTAACTGTCTCTCTCCTGAGAGACATCTGAATCTGGATTTCAGAACACCATTACAACGTTCAATACAGTTACGTGCTGAAGCATGTCTCAAATTGTAACGATCTTCTGGAGTATTGGGAGCAGCATTTTGAATTAGTGTCATTAACCATGGTTGTTGTGGGTGTACAGAGTCCCCAAGCAACCAAGAATTAGTATCACCATTTCGATAACAAATTTCTAACTCCCATTGGACTGCAGACAATCGCCATATATAAGCATCATGAGTCGCACCAGCATGTCTAGCATTAATGCTGAGAATTCTTAAATTATAGTCACAAATCTAAAATTAATTATTTCAAAATCATATAAAATACTTATATAGGTATAGATTAACTTCTTACTATTTGAACATTTTTTGAATGATATCCTTTTCTGTTAACATAATTATGTTCTTCTTGTCATTGATACATGGGTACAATCGATACACTCAATTACACCTTTTTAAAAAATTAGGATGCCTTAAATAAATATAAAATAACTAACATAGTACTACATATTTACCTGGAAATCTTGTTCTTGCCATAAATGCCTCTTTAATAATATTATGAAAATTTTATCCAATTATTGGAAAGGTTTTGGTAAATTCTTTCAGTAACTTCTTTTATGCACTTACTAATAGTTTGCTGACTTGCAGCATGAAGTCTACTTGTTCCTATACTTCGTTGATATTCACCTGTTGCATAGAATCGCAGAGCACAAAATATTTTAATATTAGGATGAACTTCTGATGTTCTTATTACTTTTTTTAAATGTGGCGTAATAGAAATAATTAAATAATGAACCATATCTTTATTTAAGCGAAACAATTCCATAAATCTTGTGTCAGGCAAAGACAATGGGTCAGCTGTATCTCTTAATTGTCTTCTTCCAATAGTTTGAATTCTCGTTGCTCTAATTCTTGAACAATCATTATATTCACAGGCAACATTTTATCTTTTTTATTTCAAATAAAAATTAATTTATAGTAAAAATATATATAAAACGTGCTGAGTATATAGATACACCTACACTAAACTCTCTAACGTAAATGAAGTAGGTTTATAAATTAAATCACAAATATATATGTATAAGCTTTTATTTATTTATTTATTTGTTCATATTCATTTTTAAATTCACATAAACAGAGGGACTGGGTCATAGAAAGAGATAGATAACTAAAGCCCGTATGTTACACAGAGACAAAAAATGTCGCTGAGTGAACGCAGTTGGTAACGCTGGAAATTTGTTTCACATTACACTCGATTTGCCGAATATACCCGAGTATCATTTCGATGCGCTTCAAGAGTACCAATTTATATCTCAATACGGATGAATCAAGACCGACATCGAAATAATCTCGAATCAATAACACGGCATCGAGATTTCAGGAGTCCCGCTACAGGCCCTAGTCCCTCAAAGTCTAAAAAGTACAAAAAAGAGAAAATTCCCTCTGTAACAACCTCTAAAAGCTGGCAACTATATTATGAACGAAAATAATTAAAAAAGAAAACTCTTGAAGAAGAAAAGAAAAAAAGGCTAGAAGAAAGAAAAAAGAAAAAGCAATTGAAAATTTTAGAGAAGGAAAATGCCTTAAAAATGAAACAGGAGTTGAAGAAAAAGCGGAGAAAAAAGGATGAGTATTCTGATACTACTTCAGAAGATGAGTGGGTAGAATCTGGAAGTAGTATTGACGATATCAGTTTTTTTGAAAATGTTGACAAAGACCTTGTTGCAAAAGATAATATAATAGAATATGAAAAGGAAGGTGATGACATAAATTATCAATATAAAGAAGGTGATTATGTCATAGTTCGTTTTCCCGGCAAAAAAAGAAATTTAAAATTTGTATGTGTTATTCAAAAGGTGCTTGATGATAATGAGATGGAAATTGTAGGAATGAAAAAAATTGCAGATGGTAATAGCAAACTATTTGTTTTAAACGAAACGGACGTTAGTACAATTGAAAAATCGCAAATTGTTAGTGTTGTCCTTTCCAAAAATGTACGGCACTGGGGATCGATTGAAATATGAGTTCCCGGAGGAACTCAATGCAGATGGATAGAGATTAAATTAGTTAAAATAATACATTAGGAACCTGGTACCTATAGTTTCATAGTATGTGACATCTGTTAAGTTTGTGTAATAATTAATCTATAGCGTGTTTTAAAGTAATGATGAAATAAAAATGAATACTAGTATTTTGTTTTAATACTATGTTCGAAATTACTAACTAAATCTAAAGTCTCTCCATCACACCAATTAGTCAGCCAATGGTAACGGACATGTGAATTATTGGTATTTGATACTTCGTTACCAAAAGCATATTTTATCTTCCACGAAACTATCTAAAATTTTAAATAAGTCATATTTCCTTTTGTGAGAAGCAATGACCTGTACTGAGAAATACTTCATCCTGTTCTAACATTCACAGTATCCTTTTTTTATTAGTAATGTCAACTATTGGATCAAAATCATGTCAATTATTGGTACGTAAAGATTTCGGTTATGTCAATTAAGGGTCATTTATTAGGTTTTTAAAAAATATATTTTTTGTTGGGTAGTAATAGTTAATTATCAAATATTACTGGACATATCACTAAGTCTAAGTTCGTTTTACCCACCTCTGCTTATATAATCAATTTGTATATAGTCACTGTTCAGAAAATATCGAATGTTTGAAAAAAATTTCTTAATTTGTCAATCATTGGTGTTTTTACCTTAATAGTTATTAATTAGAATAAAACAAATTGAACTTCGAGAAGCTGCAACTTGAAAATAATTAACATTTTTAAAAAAGTTTTACTATGCTGAATCACCCCTTTAAATACCTATTGTGAATGCATTTCAGAAGCACCTTATACATTTTTCTATAATTATTAATTTAAGTAAATGATAAATGAGATGAATAAATGGAACAAATAAACAGCAAGCCTGGGAATCTAATTTTGTAACTAATAATTCTTTATATTTTAATTTCTATTCCCTATAAAATGAACTTTAGTATTTTGTTTCTCGTAAACTATTGCAATTACACTTCGATCAACATCAACTTCTGCATTTTGATAGGTAGGTAGAAATAATGAAATAGAGCAAGAGGGATAATAGAAAAATCACGATTAAGGCAGTACTTGCACATGTCATAAAGTGTATGTGTATCATGCTAACGCCTAGTACCTATATCTTTGTAAAATCATATTACTCATTGTGCTATCATTATTTTTAAGTGAATAAATACTTAACTGATACTAACAAATTCCTTCTTAGCAAAGCAGTTCCCTCATCAGATCCACCTCTTTCGATAACATACACATTGATCGTCCTGGTCACTTCACAATAGGTTATTCAAACTGTACAGATCCTAGTGGATAAATAGTTGAGCCAGTATCTTCTCATTGCTGTAAAACATAGTTATATAAATATTGATTCTAAATGCTTCTATTAACTACAAAAATACTAGCACCAGTATCAAGTTCAACTAATGTAAATTACTTCCTATATAAACATTAAATTCAATATAACTTTTTTCACTTCCTAAATGATATAAACAATCAATTCTTTCATCTAATGAAGACAGATCTAAAAAATTATACTTAAATGTTTACCTCTATTCTGCCTGCAAACAGCAGCTATATTATCCTTGACCATAGAGAAACCCTAGATGACAGAAACATTACATATATATATGCTTGCCATAAACGGCACGAACACTACATGTTTTCTTTCTACTTCTACATTGCAAATTTATTGAAGCACCGGCATAACCTCTTTGACGATCTCGTTGGCTGGCATAGCTCTAGCACAGATTAAACAAGAAAGCTATCCTTGTTGAAGACGGAACAGAGTGTTTCCCGCGCCATCTAACATTTCTGCACAGAACTTTTCTGAAATAGGCATATATACTCGCGTCAAGAATTCAGACGTCTTACGTCACGGCTGACGTTACACATTTGTTTTTATTGTCAACGTAATTTTCGATATTTGGTCGCGTTAAAAACAATTATTTTTTGCAATTTAGTGCAATACATAATGCAAGCCGTTATTTATGGGTGTATATCCATACTAAATAATATTTTATTATTATTTAAAATGTTAACCAATTTAATACAAAGTAGTCAGGGTAATGTAGAAATATTAACTATTTATATATCAAATTTGTTAACATTAAAGTGAAATTACATTATTTGTTAAAAAAAACCTCAAATATTCATGACACTTTTATTTAAAACAAATATTTCTGATAAATGAAAATCATTGCAACAAAAATACTAGCTAGTAATATGAACAAAAGTTTTCAAAGAACAGATCATTTTATTGTTCCAACTAAACCAACATACAGAACTAAACATTATGAGGAGGAATTTATATGATAAGGAAAAATCTTCACAATTGTAAATTATTCTTCTTCTCTTCATCACTCAAAAAAACCCTGAAAAAATCTTCACTTTGAGGACAAATTTTCACAGTTGGCAACACTGATTCTAGAACAGATTAAACAATAATATACAGGGTGTCCGTAAAATAATGGGACCCAGCTTAAACATAACTTCTTGTGATTAAATAGACCTGATTTAGATAAACTTAGCTTAGTTCAAAAGTGCCTCGTTCAGAAGTTACAGGGCTTCAAAGAAAAAAAATTGTTTTCTTGTTATGGACATAATTAATAAACGAAAGGGCCAATCATGTTCAAATTAGGTATAGTTATGTTTTAGATAAGTACAAGTATTGTGAAGTAGTACGTAGTGCCGCATATCGTAGAGGGCGCTCATGGAAGTTTTTTTGCAAATAACTTTTTTCGTATCTTTTTTGTTAGTCCTAATCTGATACACTTGATTGAAAATTATGATGGAGAAATTAGTTTTGCGTAGAAAAGCTACACTTGTTCCATGTTGATGAAATGCACCGTTTTTGGTAAAAACGCATTTGAAAAGTTCCGCACATTAAAATAGAAATAAATTTTCTAATTCGATCAAGTTACCACTTGTATTAGATAAAATTTGATCAAAAGCTTGTCAGATTAATATTAATTATTGTACTGAGTTAGTAGTATCGTTGTGTAGTTGTGTAAAGTGTAAATTTTGAAAACATACCTCGACATAAACAGTTTTCCAACACAGACCGGCAGATATGATTACTGTTTACTGTCAAAATCAATTTAATGGAGGAGCTGCAGAAAGAAGGTACAGTTACATGGATAGCGTTTCTACGCAAAATTAATTTCTTCATCATGATTTTCAATCAAGCGTATCAGAATAGGACTAACAAAAAAGATACGATAAAAATGAGTTACAAAAAAACTGCCAAGAGCGCCCCCTACGATATGCAGCACTACTGACTCCTTCGCAATGCTTGTACTTATTTAAAACATAACTGTACCAAATTTCAACATGATTGGACGTTTCGTTTCTTAATAATTATGCCCATAACAATAAAGCAATTTTTTTGAAACCCTGTAATTTCTAAATGAAGCACTTTTGCTAAATTTGTCTAAATCGGTTCTATTTGATCACAGGAAGCACAAGTACTCTTATTTGACAGAGCAGCCAACAGCCGTTCGCGCTTTCAAATCCACAGGTTCCGTGTTCAATGAAAGGAACGTGGTAATTGGTAAATTGCTATTTCTGATGTTCTGTATTTCTTTCTTTTATATGGCGAGTTTATAAAAAAGTCTTAACCCTAAATTAGTCTTAACTTAGCCTTAAGCCTAAGAAGTTTAATGTACATATTATTTCCATATGTACGTTTATAAAAGTCGTAACTTAGTCTTAGTCCTAAGGAGGTCTTATGACCTGACCTTGAAAGTTCCTATCTTTTAACTTATTAGAACTAAGACTAAGACCAAATAAGTACGCATGCTCTAAAGTGCTCCATTTCCTTCTACATGCCTACACAGCACCGATTATCCATAGGATATCCAAATATGATCCCTAGTATCCCAAAAAAGGGTGTAAATTAAGGATAACCACTGGAGCTCTTTTGGTTATTTTTAGTTCCTTTTGGAAACCTGAAAGATTGTACCGACTACATGGATATCCATGGGCTGGCTTACAGGAATATAAATGTCCTATGTAAGATCTTTTTACGGATGACTATAGGATATCCTTTAGGCTAGACATATGTCAACATGATTGGTTGGGCATTGGAAATTAAACATTGTTGTCTGTATTCAAGAAAGTAGTTTTCAAATTTGTCACTATAGGTTGCGTAAAACAAAAAAATACAAAATACAGAATTGATGACGTGGAGATATATAGCTAATCACAATAATTTTGTTTAGTGATTGGTCTATTAGGTGAAATTAATTGAGATCGTATAAATAAAACACTGCTATATAATCTAGTTTACAAATACCAAATACAGTATTTTCTTATTTGAATTTCCTATTTTCTATATTTCATATCTGTTATTGAGGCTGTGATTTTGTGTTCTATGATGTGATTGGTCATAAGTAATCCACAAACATAACACCAATGACCAATAAACGTCTAGTGTTAAACACAAAATCTCTACCTGCAGCAACGTTGTCAAAGTAAATCGAACCAATAATTATTGAAATCTGTTAGTGCATTGGTATTCATATGCAAAAAAAAAAACGTAATTTTTATTTTGTTAAATTATAATCTAAAGTAAATAAGATATGCATACTTTCAGTTTTCGTAAAATAAAATAGAACACTAGTATTTAATATTATTAGTTACAGCGGCTTCCGTAAAAGAACAACTTAACAACGCTGCTTTGTTGACAAACCGGCCTCGGTGAAAATCAAGGTCGGCTTTGGATGTAATGGCGTTGGCGTTACACGAATCCGCGTTTAATTTAAGGAAGTACTTAAAGTACATCTTTTTAATCTAGAGATATCTCAGCCATCTGCTTTAAAAGCGTGGTTAATATTTTGTGGATTAAAAGTTTAAAGCAGTTTCTGGGTTGAGTGAGTAGTGAGCCATTATCGTCCTGTCGTGTGTAATAAATAAATATTGTGCTAGTAGAATAAAATTAACAAGCAGTACCAGTAGGTTAGGCTGCCTAGTGTTTAAGTGTGTGTAGATTGTACTGCAAATACGAAAATCGGTAAATTCCTAAACTTATATAAACATTAAAAATGCCTAAAATTTGTAACAACCTTGCTAAAAGCAGGAAATTCACTTTCTATAGGAACATTAAAAAAGACGTTAACAATTTACAACTATATTATGACATACGAAATTATTTTATAATCCTATTTTTTGTAGTTGAGATATTACAAAATAGATCAACGCAATTAGCTGCGGAAGTGTATATTGAAAAATCAAGTAAAAACTTCCTACGCCATGCAAATGATCGATCAAAATGTGAGAGAAGAGTTGAGACCAGACCATTGAGAGAAATGTGTAAATGTATTTTACTTAAAGGAACAATAAATATATATTTTTTCAAGTAATTTATTTATCGTCCCTACAAATTGTTGACTTAATGTATGAACCATATATGTAATTGTATCTTGTCAAAATATTTTAATATGAACACTAATCAAATTTGAAAAAACCTACAGAAGTCTCTTAAATTACAAAACTTTGGGCTACTTCTGATTTTGAAATTGCTAACAGTGTTTTTAGTGTTTTAAGGTCTGTTCCGACAAGACTGGTTCTGGTTCTATACCGTTTGAAATGTTTGACCAGCTAAGCCTTAAATATGTCTTCAGTGAATATCTATATTACAAGAATTTGTTGGATGAACATTTCGAACGGTTCAGAACCAGTGGCTGAGTCTTGTTGGAACAGATCTTTAATATAGCTTTACTGATTATTGAGATATTAACGTAATCACTGCGGTAATAAGTAAATATTAACCAAAAATAGTTATTCCAGGATATCTATCAATAATCTATCCCAATTAGTCTCAAAAGGATGTCCAAAAGATATCCTAAATCTGGATTAACCCAATTTAGGTTGTCCATGGGATACTCCATCAATCCTGTGCGTACTTCCTATGAATGTCCTAGGGCTATCCAGTTGCTGTGTGGGTGCCTTCTACGGCGTCAGCGATTGGCCGGGAGCCGGGACTTGTAGAGACAAAATAAAGGTTAAGTTATGACTAAATATTTATAAACAGTGTCAAAATCTTAGGATTAAGATGAAGACTAAGGTTAAGGCTAAGTTAGGATTAAGATTTTTTTATAAACTCACCAATAATTATAACCTAACAAAACTAACTTGTTAATCTGTAAACTGTTTGGTGGTGGTAACTCAAATTGTTAAATGTAAGCGCTAAATTACGTATCAATTATCATACTGACTTCATCGTCAGATGATTCAAGTTTCAATGAATGTCGTGCTAAAAAAACAAAACGTTGGCGAATAAGTATTTAGATAAATTCAACTACAGCATTCATACATACCATTTTAGGTGTATTACATGTGGAAAAGTATCTAATGCAGGAACCAGTGAGTTAGACAAGCATGCAAATTAGAGATGTTGAAAAAGTAACTATTCAGAGAATTTTATCCATAAAAAAGTAACAATTCTGAGGTATGTATAGTAAAATACAATTGATTAAATTTTATACTTAAATTAAATGTTCGAATTGCCATCCACCAACTTCTTGACAATGCACAAGTCTGTGAAGAAATTCTTCTTGCACATTATGAACGATTTCTGGGGTAACTCTGCGTATTTCGTCCCGAATGCGATTTTGAAGTTCTTCTAAATTACGTGGTTTATTAATGTACACTTTTGACTTCAAGTATCCCCATAAAAAATAGTCAAGAGGTATAAGATCTGGCGAAAAACTAAACTTGATAACGTTTTTGCTTTATTTTAATTGATTTACATTTTCTAACATTCAATCGTCATTTACTCGAAAACTTTCCTATGTAAGAGGGTAAAATTTTAGTGCTGTCTGATAGAGAATTAAACGATCTTTCAGAATCAAGGAAAAAATATGGTGTTGCCATTTAAAAAAAAATCGATGACGTCATTACTCGAAAATAAATGACATTTGAAAATCGCATTTTACGCTAAAATGTGTATTTTTTAAATTAAAAATCGACATGTTCGAGGATTTTTCTCAAAAAATAATTGTTTCGTTTTTATTGAATTTATTCCATACTTTTGGCGCATACTGTATAGATAGGTATTTTTTACTTTGTTACGTCATCTTTTATTTTTCAATTAGGCAATAACATTAATTGAAAACCTAAACTACGTAATTTTATTTTTTAACCTTATTCTCACCTTTTTTGTTGTATAAAAATCCGTTTGCGATATTGATTTAATTAAAAATCGGCGCTAATTAAAGTGTACTGTGATCACTTATACCATAACCATCATTATTCTGTTTACCTGTTACCTTCTGTTTTTAATAATACTTATTAACTCCAAATGAAAAACCTACCATTTCCTATCTATTGGGTATTTTATTTCATTAAAATATTACACAACATTGGAAAGCAAATTTTAAATTTTCATTTAATATATTTAATTTTGAATATAACATTGGATGGCATAAACCCAAGAAGAATCAGTGTAGCGTATGTGAAAGATATGATAATTCGTCTTCTGAAGAAAAACAGATATTAGAGATTGATTACAACAAACATATTGCTGATAAAATTAAATCCAGAGAAGAAAAGCAAAAAGATGTGTTAGACGCCTCTTTAGATGAAAATAAATTGGTGGCTGTTTACGACTTGCAAGCGGTTCTCTCAACACCATGTTCAGAAGTCTCTGATTTTTATTACAAAAGTAAATTGTCGACATATAATTTTACAATTTTTAACATAGGTAGCAAAGAGGGCTTCTGTTACATCTGGTCAGAAAATGTTGGAAGGCGTAGTGCTAATGAGATAGGAAGTTGCCTATTTCAATTTTTACAAAGGAACTGTAAAGACAAACTTGTCACTTTTTATTCTGACAACTGCGCTGGGCAGAATAAAAATAAGTATTTCGCCTCCTTATATTTATATGCAGTAGCTTTTCTCCAAATTCCTAAAAACACACATACATTTTTAGTAACGGGACATACCCAAAACGAAGGGGACAGTATGCATTCTTGCATTGAAAAAGAAAAAAAGCGTTTGTTGAAAGGTGGACCAATTCACATTCCTGCTCAGTGGATTCCTGTTATACAAGGTGCAAAAAAAAACAGGGAAAACCCTATTGCGTAAAGGAAATGGACCAATCTGAAATTTTTGATCTTCAGAAATTATCTGGTGAAATTGGAAAAAATGTCACACTGGATTCTGAGAGAAAAAAAATGAAGTGGACTGACATAAACGTAATAATGACAACAACCAGTAAACCAGATACCTTATTTTTTAAGTATGAATATGGAGAGGATATTCCTTACAGCGAAATATGCATCTGCATGTTATCCAAACACACTGTATATATATTTTCCTGTTATTAACATTCCATTTTATAACGTTATGTAGTTACAGTAGATTACTTAGAAAACTCACTAGATAAAATTATGCTTACGCAAGTAGCACGTTATATATAAGCTTCAGCTGACGACTATAGCCAAGAGATATAGATTCGACATTCGTCGCGTTAACTAGCATTGTAACCAATAGGCAATAAAGTGCTTTCTTCAGTACAACAAAACAACTGTTATTGAACGCTCCCGAAGGAACCAATAACTGGCGCAGTCAACGGTGGATTTTGTGAAAGTTATTCTAGTTAAAGAACTAAGTGAAAACCTGTGCGGTACCTTCATAGTTCCTAGAACTGCAATTTCCGAGAAAGAACTGTACGAGAGAAGTTATTCTAGTGAAAGGACCAAGAGAGAACCTGTCTAAAAGCTGCTGCATTCTTCACGGTCCCTAGAACTAATTCCTCACAAAGAAGCACTTTCCAGGAAGACTTCACTGACGAAAACCTGTTGTCTACAACCAGGCTCTGCTGTATTTTCAAAGTAAGTCCTTTCCTCAAGCCTTATAAAACAATTCTGCTAACAAAAGTGAATCTATTGTCCTCATTAATTTTAATCAACACACTAGTAGCAAACTTGACATTATTCTGTTAGGAGTAGGCAGATTGAGGCCTAACAGAGTTAAGTGAGCCAACGTTGAGATTACGTAATCCAAATTCGAAAAAAAAATATTTTTTTTCACAATTATTTCTTGAATCTGGTTGTTTGATTCAACCAAATTTTTCATTCAAATATTTTTTTTTCTAGATGCCAAATATTTCATTAATTCGCCCGAGTCGTTTTAATCAAGAACTAGACGAACCAATCAGTATCCCCAGTAACTCTCAAAGAGAAAACGTAGATACCAGACCTACTTTGATTAATAATCCTCCTACTGAAAGAACTCTACCTGAAAACACTATGAGTCGCCCAATGCCTATAGATTATACTCTTGTGCGCATGTATATCGAAAATATACATCAGAAAATTTGACAGAAACCCAATTTCCATAAGTTTATTGCGGGGTCCTTTGCCTTATTCTTGCACACAACTCTTCACTTATAAACACTGAATGTTATGATGCCACATAAAATGTCAAATAGTTAGCAGCACAAATTTAACTGAAAATGAAGATTTGTTTACTTTCTCGGCAAGTAGGGACATCACACCACCCATGGTGATTTTTCCAAATAAAAGACTCACTCCAAATGTATCCAAAAGTGTACCTGATAATTGGGGAATTGGCATGAGTGATAATGGCTGGATGAAGTCCAGTGCTTTTGTTGATTACATAAAAAAATACTTCATCCTTATTTAATTAAGAAGAAAGTACAATTTCCCATAATTTTATTTTTAGATGGGCATAAGACTCATATGACTTATGAGGTGAGTGTTTTATGCAGAGAATTATAAATTATTCTGATGGAATTGTATCCAAATGCCACCAGAATACTTCAACCAGCGGATGTGTCAACTTTTACACCACTCAAAAATGCTTGGTGTAAAGCGGTGTTGGCGTGGAGGCAAAGAAATCCTTTCGTAAAGTTTACATTTTGCCTGAGTTTTAAAAATTGCTGTGGCTTCTTTGACTCCCGAGACAATATCCAACGGATTTAAAACATGTGGACTTCACCCACGGAATTGCAATGTAATAGACTATACTAAGTGCTTGGGTAAAAAATTCCATTGTAAAGAAAGTACTGAACAACAAGATGTCACCAAAAAATTATCATTTGAAATGTTTTTTAATATTGTTGGACAGCAAAACATTTACAAAATAGCTAATGGTGTGGAATCTGGTTGCTCTAATGAAGATTGTACACACCTAAGTTTCCTGAAGAGTGTTAGTGGTGTAAACGCATTTACTTAAAACCCCGTAAGTACGCCCATGCGTTACACGTGTTCAGTGCGCGAGCCAACAGGCAACGCAACTAACCAACTAACCGCCAGTCTGTTTCTAACTGCCGTCTGAGAACGATCGCTGTAGAACCGTTGCATTACTTTGTCGAGATAATACTTGTAAACTGTATGCTTTGTGTAATAAATAGATTAACAACCTGTACGTATACTGCTTTGAATGCTTTGCGAAAACCATCCCAATAACAAAGAGAATATATGACTTTTTTATACCTGAAGAAAACTTCTATGCTGATCGAACTGTAGTTGATATAGATGAGTTTAGGTCTGAAGATGAGCAATCACAAATATTATATACACAAGAAGATTTTGATGCTATGCCTGTTATACTAGATAACATTTCCCCACAGATAGTGCAAAATACACAAACCACATCTAGTACATGCGGCAAAGAGAAAATAATAATATATCAAAATATTGAAATAATCAAAACGCAGAGAAATGAATGTTAAAGTTTTATAGAAGTTACAGACACTGCAGACAGTGAAAAACTAATATTATATGATCTTGATACAAACACAATTCCAAATGAACAACAGAAACAACATAAATTAGCAGAAGTATTGAATTACTCAGGCGCTGAAGACGATAGTATCGAGGAAACTGCAAAAACAGAAATTGGTTACAAAAACATGAAATTGAATGAAATATTTGAAGAACATTACAATAGGGAAATTATTTCAGATGTGCATAGATCAAACGAAAATACTTTTAATCAGTCTGAAGTCGAAGCTGAAATTGATAACAAAAATATGGAAAAAATGGATACAACAGAAAATGCCGAGAATGTCAGAAGTGAATTATTGAGAAAAAAAACTATGGAAAAATCGGAAACTTCAGAAGAAGGAGATGAAATTAAAGGTGAATTATTAAGACAAATAGAACATTATTTACTAAAAGCTAAAACACCGGAGAGAAAAGGAAAGATGAAATCTGAGAAAGCTCCTTATGTCATAACCTCAACAGCATACCAAAAATTAGTGAAACAAAAATTGAAAAAAGAAAAAGAAAAGAAAGAAGGAGAACAAACGTAAAAGATTATTAACATCGCTTCAGGAAAAAGAGAATGATCCAAAATAAAAAAAGAAGATTAAGAAACAAAAGCTAAATTTAAATATTTCAGTTAATAACAAAAAATGTGAGGAATATTCTCAAAATGTGCCAGAAATTCCAGAGCATACCATTGCCAAGTTTCAAATAAGCACAAGCCAACAGTCTCATGTAGGTACGCAATCTCTTTAATAGCCTCCAAGACACCTCGGAAGGTTCCGCAAAAAATAATATTTTTATCCGAAGAGGACTCTGTTTCATGGGTGTTAAAAATATGTATGCAACAAATATAGGTGTTGAATTCCAAAACTGTAGTGTTGAATGCCTGAAGAGAAAAAATATTTACAAAAATTTTTACCGTTGTGCAGTGTACATTACCAAAGAAAACTTACAGAATTAATGAATCGCTATTATTTGTTCTTCATTATCATTATTATTTATACTTTGTTCTACAGAATTAATGTATTGCTGTTATTTGTTCTTGATATGTTATTCTGTTATTCATAATTTGTTCCCAGTGCTAAAAAACTATTTTTTAGAGTACCTATTTTTACCAAAGAATGAACTATACTTAACGAATAAAATAAATTTTCATTTTCATCATTTAACTACCTTATTGCATCATATACTTATCTGTCTGCCACAAAATAATAAAATCTGAGAAGGTGCCCATGACTACATAATTTCAAATGCTAGTAAATGGATTCAGAGTGCCAAGAACTAGTAAGATCATAAAATTTTGTTGTTTTTTTATCTTTAATTAACTGAACTAAATAAACAGTTGTCGCATTTCACAATTTAAAATATCTGTTCTTAAGAAATGTAATATGGCATTTTTATCCAAAAATCTGCAAAAACAAATATTTTGTATATGAATAATTGACGTGTTAACCGTAAGGTGCCAACAACTAGATATTTTACCCTAAGAGCGCGCATTGTACTCTTGTATAGATACCCGTTGCATGTTGACTTTGCACATGTGTTTAGAAAAAGCTCTTCTTTATTTAATTTCGGATTATTTTAGGTAAAAAATGAGTATCTATAAAAGAAATAGTTTGAGAAAACTGGTGTTTACGGAAGCGTTGATAGAAGAAATCCGCATAAAACTAGAACAAGGAAATAGTAAGCGAAGTATTTCAAGAGAAATTCATTTTCCTGAGTCAACTTTAAGGAAAAGGTTGAAATGCGGGACAGTTCCTACTCCTTAGGGCGTTTCAACACTGTATTTTCTCAAAAACAAAAGCAAGAATTATCAGACTACGTTAAGGAAATGAATAGACAGTTTTATGGCATAACCAAGCAAGACTTGATGACTTTTGCTTTGAGTTTACAAACTCCAATAAAATAAAACATTGTTTCAATGAAACTTTGAAAAGGGCCAGCAAAATATGGGTGAAAGATTTTTGCCAAGGAAACAATATTTCATTTCGTAAACCCTAGCAATGTTCTCTAGGTCGAATGATAGGATTATAAGCAACAGGTGGACCTTTTCTTTAAAAATTTGAAGATAATGTACGAGAAATATAACTATTCATCTAATGATATTTTTAACATGGACGGGACAGGTATTTCAACTGTCCCTAATAAAACTCCAAAAGTTTTAACTCCGAAACGGAAAAAACACGTCGGAAAAGTGTCAAGTGGAGAACGCGGAAAATTAACAACGGCTGTTTATTGCATGAGTGCAGGTGGGAATTATGTATCTCCAGTTATCATTCTTAAAAGAAAGAGGATGAATAAAGATTTATTTTAAAGTGTACCGACAGGAACCCTGTGTCTTATTTAAGATTCAGGATTCATTACTACCGAGTTGTTCTTGAAATAGACTAAACATTTCAAAAATTATGTAAAACCATGTGAGAATCGTCCAGTATTACTAATATTCGATAATCATTCTTCTCACAAAAGTTTAGATGTTATGAATTTCTGTAAGAACAATTTTATACATCTTCTGTCATTGCCTCCACATTCAAGCCACAAAATGAAACTCCTTGATAGGGCATACTTTGGTCCATTTAAGACGGCATACAGTAAGGCCGTTGAAAATTAGTTGGTATCTAATCCTAGGAAGGCTGTATCTACAAAACATGTAGCAACTTTATTCAAAAGTGCATACAATTGCGTATCAAATATTGAGAAGGCTGAAAAAGCCTTTGAGCCTACAGGTATATTTGGCCGTACAATTCTCAAAAATTTAATGATGAAGACTTTGGGCCTTCGTTGGTTGCTGATAGGCGTTTTAACGAGCAAGTTACCTCCGCAATAAGACCTAGTGAAGGAGAAGACGCTCTACATGGAAACAATAATGGGACCTTGTCTGTAGAAATTGAGTTTGATCCAGCAACGCTTAATAATGATGCTGTATGTAATACTACTGATGGTTTTGATTTATCCAAAACAGCTATTATTTTTGATGACCTTGAAGGGCGCCAGGAAGAAAATGAAGTTATAAATTATACCGATAATATAAATAATCATCATGTTTAGAGATTCAAGAAAAACCGAATTGGGCAGCTGACTGGAAAAAGTTGCAAAATTTGCGTAAAACAAAGCGTAAGGAATCGGAGTTAACAACGTCAGACAAAGAAGTTCCAACAAATTCCTCATAAGCATCTGTAAATCCGGGTGATTATTGGATGAAACCAGAATATCTAAGACCTCTTTCTAAATTACAGGCGCAGCAGCAAAGGAGGAAGCACAGTCAAAAATCTGAAATTATTACGAGCACTCCTTTCAAAGAGATTCTCGAAGATCAAATGAAAAATACATGTACAATCACTTTTCAATGCTTGCTTGATAGAGATTTTATGTCCAGTCCCGATATTGAGGAAGTAAAATTTAATAGAGGTAAAATTATAATATGTACTCTAGAAAAGTAAAATATTGTACCTATATTTTTAAGTAAAAATGATTTTGAAAGACGTATCCATTTATTAATGTTATCTACTGAAATTGAAAACTCAACTAATTACCATTTCGTTTGGATAAAAAATTTGTCTCACCTCTTACGTTTTGATGTGTGAATAAAAGTTGGTTTTATTCACACATCAAAATTTTATTTTACATAAACATAGAAATTTGTAAAAATAAAAATTCTACTAAAATCACATTACCAACCACAGAAAATAATATCATTAAATTTCAAAATTTTAGAAATAAACTGAAATGTCCTTTTGTAATATATGCAGATTTGGAAAGTATTTTAGTAAATTGTAATAATACTAAAAACAATAAAACATGTACTGAGAAAATTCAAAAACATGAACCGTTTAGCATAGCATATTATATAAAATGTTCATATGATGAAAATCTTCGTAAATTTGAATCATACTGCGGATAGGACTGTATAGATTGTTTTGTAAAGAAATTGCAAACAATTTCTACTGAAATTAACAATATTTTTTCCAATATAGTTCCAATGAAACCACTATCCAAATTACAAAAAAATAATTTTGATACAGCTGAAATATTTCATATTTGCAACAAATCATATACTGAAAATGAAATAAAATTCGTGACCATTGTCATTTAACAGGAGAATATAGGGCAGCAGCTCACCAAAAATGTAATGTGCAAACTGTGTCGGACGCAGATCTGAGAATACGTAACATATCAGCACGATGGCCTGGATCAACACATGATCAAACTATTTTTAATAACAGTGCCCAGTAACCATCAAGTACTGGCGTTGCCATATGGCAACAGAGATTGCGTTATTTTCACATGCTCAAAAACAATAGTTTTTAACCGCTTAGCTCTTTAACCCGAGATTACTCGTGTTAGGAATTTTTTAATTTTTTCTCCAACCCGAGTTAACTCGATTTTCTTTAACACCAACACTATTCTATTATTTACAACCCGATTTTATGCGTATTTCAATCAAATTAATATGGTGTCAACCCGAGTTATCTCGGAAAAAATTATGCGAGGATCCAGCGTTCAGTACAATCACGGGGGCGTGTACAATCAGTATATGCGTGCGCACTTTCCTTGGGGTGTTTCAAAACACTCTTTTCCCTCCAACTGTTTCTGCATCTACAAATTGGTACAAAATATTAGCATTAGTTGTTGAGAAATCTTGACCCTATGCAGTCGTTATCTAAATATATTTACGTACGAGGCAAGTCTATTTTGTGACGAAATTATATATATATATTTTATAAATTGTAAAAATGGAGTATGATAACGCTGATGCTAGTGATATTTCAAATTTGGAAAGCGAGGATGAGTTTGAATTGACGGGGGTTCGAATATGGAAGACAATTTAGAAACAAGCGGAAGCGAGTCAGAGGATGAGACGAGTGACTCAGAGGCATCGAGTGAAGAAGGGAATGATGAAGATTTTCAAAATATTAGGACATGGTGTGAAATAAAAGACGGTTCACCTGCCCCACCCGCATTTCCATTTGCTGAAAATGTTGGCCGAACCTTTACAACTGTTGCAGATGAAGACGTACTTTTTTTCTTCGAAAAATTTGTCGATGATAAATTGATAAATCTGATAACAGAAGAGACAAATAGATTCGCAAAGCAGACTTTTGCTAAAAATGCTACAAATAATATGACTGATAAATGGACCGCTGTCACTGCTAATGAGATGAGAGTGTTTTTAGCCATTATTATAATGCAGAGTGTAGTGAAAAAACCAGAAATGAAAATGTATTGGTCCAAAAATCCACTAGTAACTACACCGTTTTTTCCAAAAGCCATGTCATGTAAACGGTTTGAAAACATCAAACGATTCCTACATTTTTCAAACAATGAAACTTACAATTGCAATACGCACCCAAATCCAAAACTGAACAAAATTTTCCCAATTTATGAATTATTGGTCACGAAATTACGTGAATTAGTTGTTCCAGAAAAATATATAACAATTGATGAAAGTCTTTTATTGTATAAGGGACGATTGGGTTGGATCCAATATATACCACTAAAAAGAGTACGATTTGGGATCAAAACTTACATGTTGTGTGAATCTAAAAGTGGCTATGTGTGGAATTTCATTATTTATACTGGTCAGGGAACAATGATTGATCCCGATTTTGATCATCTGAACCTAGTGTCTGCTAAAGTGGTTATGTCTCTCACTAAATCACTTTTAGGGAAGGGATATTGTCTAACCATGGACAATTTTTACAATAGTCCGCAACTTGCTGACTTGCTACTGCTACACAAAACAGATGTGTATGGTACACTAAAATTACAAAGAAAGGAAGTTCCAGAAGGACTACGAAGAAAGATTCAGAAAGGCGAGGTGATAGGTTATTAACGAGGAAAAGTTACTGTTATGAAATGGAGAGATAAGAAAGATGTATGTTTATTATCCACGGTTCACAATATCGATACCCAAGAAGTGACAACAAAATCAGGACCGAAAATGAAACCAAAGGCTGTAATACACTATAATGATACAATGGGTGGAGTTGATCGTGTAGACCAGCATTTAGCTGATTATGCTTTGCCCAGAAAACGGGGCAAGAAATATTATAAGAAAATATTTTACCATCTTCTTGACCTAGCCCTATGGAACTCTTTTGTCCTTTATAAATTGGAAGGTGGTAAAAAATCAGCACTCACATATAGACTCGATGTAGTCAAGTTGATTATGGAAAAGTACCATAAAGCAGAGTTTTCCGCTAAACGAGGTCGACCATCTTCGGTTCTACCACCATCTCGCCTAACTGGACGTCATTTTCCGGAGTATATACCAGCTACTGAGAAGAAGACCAACCCCACAAGACAATGCGGAATTTGCAGCAGAGTAAGAGACGGTAGAGGAAAAAAAATTCGACGGGAAAGCAGATACTGGTGTCCAGACTGCGATGTAGCTCTGTGTGTCACTCCGTGCTTCCGTGTTTACCACACAGTGGCACACATTTGATTTGTGGCATATAGGATCCAATTTCCGAGTTAACTCGGGTTAGGGATTTTTCATTTTTATGTGTTTTTTTTTATATTTTTACTGAAAATCCAAATATGTTAATGTTCCTTTATTTGTATACAACAAATTCTTTGAAGTAATACTTGTTTCTTACTATTTATGTGTGCCCGTATTATCTCGGGTTAGAGAAATTGTATATTTTCAATAAATCATAAACCCATCTTAAACTCCTTTTTTTATTTTTTTTTGTCACAGGGTGATTCAGCAATAAGTTTTCTTCAGAAAACAGCTTTCAAAAAAATAGAATTTAATTTGGTTGACATGCAGAAAAAAAATTGAGCGTTAAGCGGTTAACCGTTATCCGATAGATGGTGCCACTTGTATTAAATAACATAACCCCAAGGTTTACAGTAAATTTACAAGCGTGGTGAAATAAAGAGGTGTTTTTGTTGCCACTTGTAAAATTATTGGTCCAAATGGATTTCAGGCTAGTGTAAGTATAAAAAGTAATAATTTGTAGTAGCATATGAGAGTTAAATTTAATAGAATAACTTAATAAATACATGACCTAATTAATGCTATTTCAATAATGAGAGTTAATTTAAAAATTACAAAATATATAAATATAAAACTCGTAAACTGGGTGTTGCCATGTGGCAACACGAGTCCTATGAGATGCCTATTTTTACATAATGATTTCTTTTCACTAGTGGTGGTCTGACTCTCCAAATGGCATATGCAGACGATTTAGACGTGGACCAAATTTATATTGAACCCCCAGATACGGGTATTATAACAGACGAGGATTCCGGTAACGAAGATGAAGGAGGCCTTGTTAATAATTTATCTGGCCCACAATTGAATACAAATGCTGAACTTTATGTGAGGGATCCGCATAGTGATGATTTTGGGAGTGTAGATGAAAGTATGGACAACGTAGAAAAAGTAGATTATTCCAACATTGAATGGATCAAAGGTGATCTAGAAGAAGGTCCAAAAAATTTCTTTGATCCAGATTATGAAATGTTTAAAACTTTGTCACCAGTAGAAATGTTTGAGATATTTGTAGACAATGATGTAGTAGCTTTGCTGGTAGAAGAATCAAACAAGTACGCGCAATTTAGAAATATGTCAAACCCTCCGATTACTCTTGATGAGATGAGGTGTTTCATTGCTATTTTAATTTTGTCGGGGTATTGTCAGCTACCTGGAAAGAAAAGCTACTGGAACACTGACGGGGATCTTGGTAACCAACTGGTAGTAGATGCAATGAGGAGGGATCGTTTTTTAACAATTTGGCGCTCGCTTCATTGCGCAGATAATAATTTGTTAGATCCAAATGACAAATACTACAAATTGAGACCACTGAGTGATCTATTACGTCAGAAGTTTTTAAAATGGTTCGTTCCTGAGGAAGACATGAGTTATGACGAATCCATAGTAAAGTATTTCGGGAGACACTCCTGCAAGCAATTTATACGAGGAAAGCCGATACGATTCGGATACAAAGTGTGGAGTCTGAATACTAAATCTGGATACCTTGTCAACTTTTCGTTATATCAATGCAAAGATAAGCGCGTAAAAGAACAATACCAAACCGTGTTTGGAAAGTCTACTGCTCCGTTGTTGATGCTTTTGGATGATTTGCCGGAAGAAAAGAAGAAACTGCGATATAACGTGTTTACGGACAATTTATTTACAAGCTTTCATTTGTTAAGACATTTAAAAACCAGAGGATATTCCTCAACTGGAACCATTCGTGATAATCGAATCCCGAAAAATTGTCCTATACTGTCAAAAAAAGCTATGCAAAAGAGACAACGTGGAGACTTTGACTCTTCTTTGGATAAAACAGACGGCATTTTGCTTACACGGTGGCTGGACAATAACGTGCTTACCGCAGCTTCTACAAAATATGGGGTTGCTCCTCTTGGAAACGTAAAACGATATTCATCAAAAGAAAAAAAAAATGTCCAAGTTGCAAGACCCGATATGATCTCCAAATATAATTCCTCCATGGGGGGTACAGACCTTATGGATGAAAATGTTACTCGATGGAGAATTAGTTTACGCAGCAAAAAATGGTGGCGGTGCCTTTTCACATGGTTGATTCATGTGTCGGTACAAAATGCTTGGGTACTGTACAAAAAGTCGGGTAACAAACTAACGCAACTAGAGTTTCGACGGGAGATAGTGAAAGTGTACTTGACCAAGTACAAAAATCTACCAAAAAGCAGTGGTAGACCGTCTACAAGTAAATCTAGCAGATCTTTTAGCCGTGTTGCCGACGTTGTACGATATGAGAATATTGGTCACCTGCTTACACCAGTTGAAAAGAAAATTAGATGCAATGGCGACAACTGCAAATCAATTATGCGCACAAAATGCATTAAATGCAATGTAGGAATCTGTTTATCATGCAATGTTAGCTATCGCACACAGTTGTAGTTATTTCGCATTATATTTTGTTGTCAAAATCTTCCAATAAATTTGATTAAACTGACTTGTCTTTTTTTATAAAACACGGCAGTGTGAAGGACTCGTGTTGCCATATGGCAACGCACGTTTTTAAGAAAAGCAACAATAAATTAACTGATTTATTTCGCCATATTTGTTAGTATAGGGCTACTAATACATTAAAACAGTTTAAAATTGAAATTTCTTTGAAAAATTTAATTCCGTCCTTCATGGGTTAAGGTGAATTTCACAATACTGGCGATGTCCAGGGATATGGGTACTCCAGATCTAAGTTTGTGGGAAATTGTCCATCAAAAAATGCATTTGGAACAGATTTGCAAAATCATTATTTCCATGAGAGTTGGGAAACATAAGGAAATTATTCCATTTCAGAGAGGCATATTGCTTTCAAATAGATCACTTATTGAGATGTATGATTATTTATCTAAGAAATACAAACTTGATTATATATTAACGTCGAGACTAAACCAAGATATTCTGGAAAATTTGTTTGCATACATTCGAGGAATGCGTGGTGCAAACGATCATCCGTCTCCAATGGATTTCACTTATAGATTGAGGTGGTACATTCTTGGCAGAAATTCTGCCGCAATTTTTACCGAGAACAGAAATACCATGGAAACTGAAGAGTCATGTTTACTGAATGTTTTAGATGAAACAGGCCCTTCCACAAGTAATTTAAACACCGAATAAAGGGAGGATTTAGAATTAAAATGTCCAATAGAAGGAGATTTATCTGCTAATTTTGTACAACCTGTTTATTTAGAAGATGAAATTATAGGAGACGAAGTTTTGAACATAATGCAGAATTTTGATATCAAAGAAAAAATTAATCTCGAAGGATTAAAATATATTGCAGCATTTGTTGCACATAAATTTAGAAATAAATATACTCTTGGCATTCCCACAAAAAAAAATAGACATCTGAGGTACCTGACTGGCTAAGTATAGTTTTGAGAGGCTCTGTTATATCCGAATGAAGAATTATGGCAGTTAGCTCAGATTCTAGATTCAGAATTTTTTAAGATGCATGGAACCTCTTTAAGTAAAGAGAAAAATATTTTTCATGAATTGGCTCAAAAAACTGTAGATCAGTTGCCAAATACATCAGTGCCATTTGAGGTAATTCTTTGCCTAAGCAGAACACGGACCTATATTAGACTGAGGGAGCTTAACAGACAAATTAGTTTCAACAACTGCCAAAGAAAACTTAATAAAAAAATGTCGAAATATACAAATGTCAAAAACTAAATGGATGTTTTGGTTGTTGATTCCTTTTTTGTTTACATTATACAGGGGTCGGCATAAGTCAGGCAACGCTCTCGAAAAATCGGTATAAGTCCGGTAACGCTCATAAGTCTGCCAACGCTGTCGAAAAAGATTAAAACGAAGCATGTTCGTGCTTCAGACAGTTGTGTCTGTGTCATGAATATGATAACACGTGCTCGTCAAGTAGACGCGTTTTCAGAATGAATAACCGATACAACTTCACGTTTTAAGAAGTTTTTTTTTGTTACCTCGTATTTGCATACGAACGCGGATTATGAAACTATGTTTACCGAATTTCAACAACAATTTCCGAGCTCGCCGCTATCACATCGTACAACAGTAACGAAAATATTGAAACAGTGGCGCTGGCGTTAGTTGATCAGCCGAACCAATCTGCAGTGCGACTATCGGGAGAACTTCAAATATCCGATCGTTCTTTACGACAAATGCTGAAACGCATGCACTATCGAGTTTACCGTCCGCGTCTCCTCCACGCACTTAACGAGGGTGATTTCGATCGGAGAATGGCATTTTGCGAGTGGTACCTCGGATGCAGTCAGGATGATCCGCAGTTCCAGCATTCCATTTTGTGGACGGATAAAGCAACCTTCAAGCTGAACGGTACGGTCAATCGGCGTAATTGCGTGTACTGGAACGATCAGAATCCTCACATCTTCATGGAGAAAGAATTAAACCTGCCTGGGGTGTGTGTGTGGGCAGGTATCCATACTGGGGGTCTCGTGGGTCCGTACTTTTTTGAGGATCACGTGACGGGCCAAAGTTATCTGGGAATGCTCGAAGATTTACGTGGACAAATGGACAACGATCTAACACTTGCGAACATCCGTCAATTCATGCAGGATGGAGCTTCGCCGCACTATGCGTTATGTGTGCGGGAGTACCTTAATGTTCATTTTGGAGGATGGATAGGCAGACGAGGATTCGTTGAGTGGCCCGCACGGTCATGTGACCTGACACCCTGTGATTTTTTCCTGTGGGGCCTTCTCAAGGACCGTGTTTTCGCAAGAGGACCACGTACCCTTCCCGACCTCCGAACTGCAATTGAAGAAGAATTTGAAACTCTTCGCGGACAGCTTGACATGCTTCGCTGGACCTGCCTCTCCGTTGAGAAACGTTGCCGTACATGCATTGATCAAGATGGGCATCAATTTGAACACTTACAGTAACCCTTTTTCGAATCCCTTTTGTAATTTCTTTTAATAAATATATTTTGAAGCTGCATTTTTTTCTCTTAATGCAAATTGGTTGCCTGACTTATGCCGACCCCTGTTACTCCTACTTACGTAGGTACTAAAATCCAAGTTTTATTTTATATTTTTGTATCCCTATAATTTTATTTAAACCTAAATGAAGTCGCTTACTAATAATTATTTTTTGTATTTTTTTTAGTTAATTTTCTGGACATACAACATTCCGTATTTATTCCAGATTTTTATATTAGGTAATAAAGATTAAAACATTCTTTTATTTACTCCGTTTCAAGAAATTAGTAGTAAGAATGGATCTGAAACCTGCCTGCCCGGAGAATTGTTCTAACAAATGCAATTCGCTGATAACAGAGCCAACAAGAGTTCTAATTAATAAGAATTACCAGCAACTTGAGTATGTGGAAATAAGATTTATATTAAGTCACACATAAGAAAATAAAACAAATTCAAATAAGAATCATTCAGACAACGGTTTTAAGCGCAAAATTCGAAATATCCATTTTTTCTTCAAGATGAAAAGGGTGTAAGAATAAGGACGTGTAAAACTTTTTTCCTGACTACCCTCGGCTATCATAAAAAAATACAGATTTGTTCTACAAACCAGTTCTGGGAGCGACCTGACAAGAGAGGTAAACATATTGTGTCTTTTAAATAATAATTAATAGCTTAGTAATATGTAATTTTACAGGAAAGTTTGGACATAAAGTGAAATTTGATAAAGCCATCATACATAGTCACATTGAGAGTTTTAACCCTCCAATTTCACATTATCGAAGGGAATACGCACCTAACAGGAAGTATCTCCCTAGTGATATAACTGCAACTTTCATCAAGACCTCTTAAGCAAAAATCCCACAATTAAATTCTCATATGATTTATATAGAAACGAAATTAAGTCAAACATATCTCCTTCACGAAACTCGGCCATGAGGAATGTGAAAACTGTGCAGAGTTCGATCTTCATGGACACAAAAAATAAAATATGCAACCAGAATGTAACGTCTGCAAGGCATTCTCTGTGCATATAAAGAAGGTGGGAAATTCAAGAAAAATGTATAGATCGGACGCAGAAGCAACAAAAAGTGATCATGTTACCACCACTAGATCAATATAAAATAGCCATCTTTACCCCTAGAATTATCGTGTTCAATGGATCTTTTGTTCCCGTGGGAAAAAATGAGAAGAACTTAAAACCTATTGCAGCTCTTTGGCATGAAGGGACAGCGGGTAGAATCAGTGCTTTCTTCTCATTATTTTTAGAAAATAGGGCTGCTAAAAAATAACTTTGTGGGTGGAAAATTGCTCAGCTCAAAATAAAAATTGAGCATTTTTAGATTCCTTGTATTTGTAGTTAATTCCTCCGAAATCGCGGCAGAATAAATAAAAATTGAATGAACCTGGACATCCATATATGAGTTACGACAATTTCCACCACCAGGTGGAACTTTCTATGAAGCACAAAGATAGTATATGTGATTTCAGAGATTTCAAAGATGTTGTGCAGGCAGCAAACTCTGAAAAAGTTGTAACTCTAGAAATGAAACCAAATAATTTCTACGATTGGATAGACAATACGTCACAAGTAAAAATAAAAAACCGAACCACGTCCCTATGTTTCTGAAATGACGTTAGTCGTTGTAAAACGTGGAAAATACTCTTTAACTTACACTAGGAACTATGATATCCTATAGAGATATATATTTTTTTAAAGTTAAAGCTGAAAAAGAAGGAATCCTTCTACGGCTACCTAGAAATCGAGCTAGGGGCATAAATATATCAAAAAAAGAAGCCATAATTAAAAAACTATGTCCTCTGATGAGGGAAGAAACCAAACCATTTTCACTGATCTCAACAAATCATTTGAATAGGCTTAATTTTTGTGTATTATTTATTATATCAACATATTGTTCAGATGAATACATGTTTTTTGTTCAAGTTTCATAATTTTCGTCCATAAATAATTTCTTTTATACAGTTTCTACGTATAAACTTAAATTATATTTCGTATTGCCGTCCTCAGAATTACAATAATAACTACTTGTAGTAGCAATTTTTCGAAGCTCGAGACGCACGTGTTCAAAGCAAATTCCCACTCAACCCCGTGCCCCATCCCCACTCCATGGTCCCACTATTCCCGACCACAATGACTGGTTATCACTGCAATTTTTCGTGAACTCGGAGATGGATGTGTTTGTCTAAGTATAAAGGAAGATGGGACGAATTGTTAAGAAAGATTCTCATAAACGCAAGAGGAAGTTAGTTAAATTACTTCAATTATTAGACAGTTCAAGTAAGTATTTTCCTTATAAACAATATTTTTTCAAGGTAACCATCACGATCATAAACAGACCATGTCTTGTTTAATTATAAGTGTTTACACATGTATTTCACTTAGTGGACAATTACGCAGTATTCACATGAATTACTGTAGTCCAAACGGAGGTTTACCGATATTCACATGAATTATTGTAGTAAACTCTCCAGTGATTGATGTAAAATGTCTTTGTACAGTTTCATATGAATGCTGTTACACAAAGACTCTATGGTTTTACCAGTCACCCGCCATCTCATAAGATCCGGCGGAATGTCGGGTTTTTTGTGCCTAGCGGCCGACGTGACCTAGCCACCTGTGCCACCGGGAGGATGATCTAGTTTTTATACATGCGTGAAGGCGTGGCAAATGAAGTGCCAGGAACGGACTCTGATTCGGACGTACCCTTAATAAATATGGTTCAGGCACCAACTGTAGCAGCAGATAAGGGTGCACAGAACATTCTGTCGCTCTTAGGAAGCCAGACTTCGGGCACCAAAGGTCCTGAAGTACATGCTGACGTAGCAGACCTATTTTCCGATTTTCTACTTAATGGTATTGACAAAGAGACTCGGAATGCCGCACTGGAATCCTATCTCTGTTTGGCAAATTGTCCGGCACTTCAGCCACCTATAATTAATTCAAAGATTAAACCATGTTTGGAGAGAAATGCTCTAAAACAAGATAATTTTATTATTAAACTTCAGTCACAACTGGCAGCTGGTATAAGTGCGCTAGCTGTACCTATGGAGGAACAATATGAAAAAACGAGGGTGAACCCGACAGAGGATACGAAAAAGGAATTAGAAAAACGATGTGAAAATTTTTTTCGGACGTTTTCCATGCACTTTCGATTCATCGCAGGTATTTAATCCTCCCATTTCTGGATGGAAGAGTCAAGAAGATTTTAGAAACTTGTCCAATTGATGAGTTGTTATTTGGCAAGTCCTTCCCGGAACATTTGAAAAATGCCAATGAGGCCCAGCGTTTGGGGCCCTCTATTAAAAAGATGGATAAAAAGCAACAAATTGTATCCTCAAAATTTTTGCTCAAAAGGAACTCTGGTGAACCTAAACCTGGTCCTTCAGGAATTCCAGGCGCCCTCAGTCCCAAACTCGCGTAAAAAAAGAAGAGGGGAGGCCTCGTCCAAGGGGAGCATATCGCCGCTAGTTCAAGTACATATAATATGTTCTTCGGAGGAAATAGGACAGGTAAACCAAGCTTATGCTGGTCGCCTATCCAATTATGTATCTAAATGGGCTTGTATTACAAAGAATCCTACTATTATGTCATGGATTTCTGGTTATAAGATACCCTTTAGCACGAAACCCAAGCAAACATGCTTACCGAAACCATTTTTTAACTCCAATGAAATATCTAAATTAGATGAAAGTATAACAAAATTACTTAACATTGGAGCATTGTCAAAAACTTACCCAAAATCTGGCCAGTTTTTATCCTCATTTTTCTTAGTACCGAAATCAGATGGGTCTTCGAGATTTATTTTAAATCTAAAGCCATTAAATCGGTTTTTACAGCCTCCCCACTTCAAATCAGAAGATTACAGGACGGTGTTTAAACTAGTCTATCCCAAATGTTTTTTTACATCACTGGATCTAAAGGATGCATATTTTCTAGTCCCAGTTAATAAGAAATACCTTTCCTTTTATTTCAAGGGTACATATTATCATTTCAATTGCTTACCTTTTGGTCTCTGTACAGCTCCGTACGTATTTACAAAAATTTTAAAACCTGTCTTAAAATTCTTAAGATGTAAAGGTATAATCTGTGTAGTTTACTTGGACGACATTCTTATTATTAGTGAAAATGCAGAAGCAGCTACACAAGAGTGCCAATTTGTGAAATCCTTGTTAGTTTCACTAGGTTTCTTAATTAACGCCAAGAAATCTACGCTAGCCCCATCGCAGATTTGTACCTTTTTGGGTTTCGTTTTTGATTCCGTAAATTTAAAAGTTTCTTTGCCATCTGAGAAAACCAATCTTATTTTGTCTCTCATCTTAAAGCTTTTGTCTAAAGGCCGGTGTTCCATTTTGGTACTAGCTTATAGGGAACTTATAGGGAAGCTTGTAGCTGCTTGTCCCACAGTTACATATGGTTGGATGTATATGAAGATTCTATAACGCAAAAAATATTTAGCTTTACGTTCTAGTAATCAAAATTATAAGGCACGTTTAGTACTTTCAGACATTATGAAATCGGAACTACAATGGTGGTACCAAATTTTAAGCCAGAACAAAGGCCTCTCTATTGTCACTGACAGAGTGTTTCTTCTCGAGATTTTTTCTGACGCATCTCTAACAGGGTGGGGTGCATTTTGCAATAACAAAGCTACCCACGGGTTTTGACATCTAAATGAAATTGAGAAACATATTAACTGTCTAGAATTATTAGCGGCCTTCAATGCACTGAAGTCATTTGCCTCAAGTTTGTCTGATTGTTCCATCCTTCTCAGAATAGATAATGTAACGGCTACAGCCTGTATTAATCGTATGGGTAGTGTCAAGTTTAAAAACCTTAACACTATTACAAGACAAATATGGCAGTGGTGCGAGAGCAAAAATATTTTTGTGGTAGCTTCATACATTAATACCAGGGAAAATATTCACGCAGACAGGGAATCCCGTTCTGTATCTATTGATACGGAGTACGAGTTGCCTGATTCGGTATTTCAGGAGATATGCCATAGATTTGGAACACCCACTATTGATTTATTTGCGACACTATTAAATAAAAAATGTGCTAGATATATCTCCTGGAAGCCAGGTCCTGCTTCCTTAACACTGATGCTTTTACAGTGTCCTGGAAGGGGAAATTTTTTTATGCTTTCCCACCATTCTGTCTTGCAAAATGCTTACAAATTAAGTGGTCAATTGACTTACTTTAAGGAAACTTAACCCATATTATGAGTATTGCCGTCCGAAGAATTACAGACCCACCCATTGGCCCGTCCCGTTATACTGATCTAGATTCCTGCAAAAATTGCAGTGAGAACCAGTCATTGTGGTCGGGAATAGTGGGACATGGAGTGGGGATGAGGCACGGGGTTGAGTGGGAATTTGCTTTGAACACACAAACTATTTAATGTTGACGAAACTGGAATAACAGTAGTCCAACACAAACAAAGTAATGTTGTGGGTTTAAAAAGGAAAGAACAAGTTTGTGCAATAACGTCCATGGAAAGGGGAAAATTAATTACAGTCGTCACCTGTATGAACGCTGCTGGATTCCTCCTCTTATAATATTTCCGCGAAAAATGATGTCTGAACACCTGATGGAGGGTGCACCTGTTGGGTCTATTTGGGTTTGCCATCCATCTGGGTGGATCCAAACGCATATTTTTACGCAATGGTTTGCGCATTTTATCAGCTTTACTAAACCAACAAAAGATGATCCTGTGTTATTGGTATTGGATGGCCACTACTCACACACAAGGAATATTGAAATAATAGACATGGCCAGGCAAAACCATGTATCTATTGTCTGCTTACCTCCTCACGCAACTCATAAAACGCAACAAAAACGCATTTTCATTAATAATACATTATCAAAATACTAAAGTATCACTAAAACTGGTTTAATAATGTCACAAGACACTATATTTTGCAATTGCATCAACAATAGTTAAAAAAATATTTATTTCGCCACAAAACTAGAGTTCCCAACCGTCCCAGTTTGGCCGGGATAAACCAAGAATGAGAAAGTTTGTCCCGGCAAAAGTTTTGCCTTGGCCGGGACATAAAAAATCCCAGAAATCCTTAATTTAAGAATATTTCAACAATATTCAGAAATTTTCGTGTATACGGCCACTCTGCGTCGCTGCGAACTTTGACGACCAATCGCCGCGCCGTGTCTTGGTAGTCTGAGGTATATTTTCGTGCGTATAAGATGCTTTAAAGCTTTTAGTTGTGATTGGTTGACCTTGTCATGATAACCAAGGACAGAAATCGACTGAGTATATTATCTCAAGTAAAATTATAAATACAAGGAGACTAAAATTTGATTTAAAATGTGAGTACTTTTGGCACTAGTTAAATCAGACCAAAAACTGGTTCAGGCTGCTCGATCTCAACAAAAATATAGATTTAAGAAGCAATGGAAAGTAAAAAGGGTTTATTTTGTACTTTATTTTTGTCAATAATATTTATTAGTTTTGTTAAGTAAGTACTTACTTACCATTTACTACTGTCCTAGTCCTAGTTGCCAAAGTTATATTAATTTCTGATGTTTGATGTTTTGTTTCAATTATTTGAAAACGTAAAAACAATTGTCCCGGAATGGCCGAAATTCAGGCGAAAGGCGAAAGGCGAAATTCAGGTCGAAACTACGAACTCTCAGGTGCGCGTTTTTTTTTTAAGCTCGTAGTGGTTCCTACTGCGTTCGAAACGGGTCAGCGTTCCTACCGGACGCGCTCGCTTTTCTCGGTGCTTTCAGATCGAGCTTAACTTTGAGCATAGGGAGTCAGTTAAAACATAACCTAAAAAAACTCTACATTACAAAAGAACTATTCAAAAACGACTTGATCATTTTAAATATGAATGACCAAGTAGCGATAAGTTTATTAGATCCTGAAACAAATGTTACGTATCTTCTCCTGAAGATGTGGTAAGAGCAGAGGCAGGTAAGATAAAAAATAAATGTAAAAAAATGCTTAAGATTACAACACAGTTAATAGTTATTTATGTATCAAGGGAATTGTAAGGGCCTTAATTACCGATGGAAAAGTTTGTGTCCCGAGGGCGTCCGGCCCGAGGGACAGCAATTGCCTGAGGTTATTAAGACTTATTAATTCCCGTGGTACATAGATAATTTTATTTCTAACCGATTTCAATAAAATACTGTTTATTTTTAAAGCGGAAAAAATGTACCAATTTATTACCTTCTCAGTATATTTGAATCAGGTACTATTTATTATAGGAGTTTTGTTGTTGCTAGGTTGTTGCTATGTTACATGTTTATTATAAACAGAATTGTTACTTGTTTATAAACAGAACTTTGTTATCAAGCTGTGTTTGAGTTAAAAACGTGGTTTCTACCCCAAATATAATGAAGCAGATTTTGAAAAAAGCTGAAAAAGCAAGAGAATCATTAATTCCATCGAAAAGTGAAGCCGTATACCAAAAAGAATACAAGATATATCTGGAGTGGCTGACACGGAATAATGTTATGCCAAAAGATGCCACTGAAACTGTATTACTGGCATATTTTCAAGAATTGTTAAGGAATATTCTATGTTTTTCGGTAGATTTGGTAGTAATTGTGTTTATTCATTGCAGTCAGAAATGCATAGTCCGAATTCTTTATGGACTAAATGGTCAATGCTAAAATCGAAGGTGAATATACATGAGAAACGAGATATCGTCAAGTTCAATGAACTAGAGGCTTTTTTGAAACGGAAGAGTAAGAGTTATAAGCCGAAAAAGTCTGCTGTTTTATCTCCTAATGATGTCATCAGATTTCTAAAGAACGCTCCGAATGAAATTCATTTATTGCATAAGGTAATTTTTTTCTTATTTTCCTTTTTGTGTGTATTTATTTCCTTTTTTTTAGTTTGTTTTGATTATGGGTTATTTTGGAGGATGCAGAAGTCAGGAACTTTTGAATATGAAGATATCGAATATAGAGGTCCGGGATTCCGTTATGGTAGTGAACGTACCGGAAAGTAAAACTGGTGTATCGAAGAAATTTACAATTGTGGATGAAAAAGAATTCTCTGCTTTGCCTTTATTAAGACTTTATATGTCTTTGCGTTCTAAGGTATTGAACGATTTTTTTGCGCTTGCAACAAAATAAATGTACATCTCAGCCAATTGGAAAAAACATGTTTGGGAAAATCGCAATGTATTTAGGATTGCCAAACCCATCTTCCTATATGGGACATTGCCTTCGTAGCACATCTGCTAATGCTCTAGCTAATGCAGGAGCAACTATGACTAGTGTGTGAGTAGTGAACAGAAGCTCCAGCCATACAAAAGAAGAAATTGTTTCCAGTGGCGGTAGTAAATTTCAGGGAACATTTCAAAATTGTACATTTATTATTTGTAATGACGCAAATAAATAAAATATGGTTCAGTTTTCATTTCATAAATATATACACATATATGTATATTAGCATATTTTATTTTATTTTTACTTGTGAAAGGTAGAGGGAATTATAGAATCTATAATGTCCCAAGGCAGTTATGACTCTCTTTATTGATAGCGTAACTATGACGATATAAGCTTATAATATCCCGGTCAGAAATAAAATTTATTTTAATTTATTCATTCTATTCCATTTTAAGATATAGAGTATGCACAAAGGTTGCTGCAGCACTTAATAAGTAAGTACTTAAATGAAATACTTATACAAATATTAATAATTACCTACTTATCAGGTTGATTGCATTAACGGTCCTCAAGGACCGGTATTGATCTTTACTCCAGTGCGGCGCTGAGAATCCACATACTTCATTCTTCATATATTGCGGAATCTACAATTTCGTTAAAATTCTCTTGATTTTAACTATACAGATAGCTTTATGATTGTTGTCGTGTGCAGAACTTAAATGTTCTAAAAAAGCTTACACGTCCTAGGGGACCGGTAACGCTCCCAATTAGCCGTTCTTTACTTAGAGGCGGTACCGGGCCCACGGGACCGATGCTACGGCGACTGGTATTCGTTCTTTCTTGATCTTTATAACGTAAGACAAGTCTCGACGTGCTGGTGTATTGTACCCGAGGCTATTTAGTATACGAATTACATTTGTGCTGTTGACATCGAGTAGTTTCTGTTTGCCAGAATGTCGTCGCGTGCAATAAAAATATTACTTTTAGCTCAGTGTAAGCAGCAAGATGATAATTTAGGTGGTCTTCCTGTACGCGTATGTGACCCATCAAAAGCCTCTGAAAAACATAATGGCGTTGATTATTCCAGTGAATGTGCTATGCCGGGTTCTTCGCAAAACATTTTTCATAATGAATCACCATTGCAAAAAATAGAAAATAATAGTGACTGAAGTAGATTTCGACTCGGATGACTCAGTTGTTGGTAAAAATTACGTGCCACCATCATCAGACTCTGAGAGTAGTGGGAATCATTCCAATGACGCTGAATACTTTTAATACTGTACCGAGAGTGGTGTTGATTTGGAAGAAGTACCCGTTAGAAATGTTATCGATCAAAACGAATGGCAAGATATTGATGAAAATGATGACAATAATATTTATCGACGTCAGGATTCAGCTACAATGAATTTTGATATCAATACAATAAAAAGTCCCATAGATGCATACAAATTATTTCTGTCGGATGATTTAATAGACCTAATTGTCCAATCAAAGTTTTTCAAAGTCTCGCAAACTTGTGGGTTGATTGTAACAAAAATGAAATAAAACGTTTGTTTTCAATTGTTTTGATGATGGGATTAAATGACCTTCCTGCTTTAAATTTGTATTGGTCTAAAGATCCAATGTTCCGTAATAAATTTATTGCAAATGTAATGACATGGGATCGATTTCTCTTATTATTACGATGCATACATTTCTGTAATAACGAAACTGCTGATAGAAACGATCGACTGTATAAAATACGTAGCTTACTAGAAGGTACAAATAAAAACTTCAAGGATGTGCTAACGCCGAGCAGAATTATTGTCATTGATGAGAGTATGGTACCTTTCCAAGGGCGATTAATCTTCAAACAATACATCCCAAACAAGACTCATCCATATGGTATTAAATTATATAAGCTATGTACAGCCGATGGGTATACTAGCAATATAATTGTATATACAGGCAAAAATGAGAGAAATCCTGAAGTAAGTCACTCTGAACAAGTAGTCCATGATCTCTTGAAAGATCTTAATCCTAAGGATGGATACTACCTATATGCTGACAACTTCTATTCCAGTTTGCATTTAGCGGAGTCGTTATTCAAGCAAGGTATTATTTATTGCGGCACAATGAGGTCAAATCGAAAAGGTATACCTAAAATCTTGCCACAAAAAATGGAAAAAGATGATATCTGCGGCAAGCAGAAAAACTGTTTACGTGTTATCAAATGGATGGATAAACGTCCGGTGTTGATGTTGAGTACAGATCCGAGTCACAATGCAAAATGTATTTCTACTGGTAAGCGGACGAGGCAAGGTGATGATGTATTGAAGCAGAAAGTAATTACTGATTATAACAAGGCCAAGAAAGGTGTCGATGTTAGCGACCAAATGTCGTCTTATCATTCGGTTTTACGCAGAAGTCTCAAATGGTACCGAAAATTAGCTTTTAAAGTATTGTTTGGGGTTTGCATTGTCAATTCATGGATAATTTTTAACAGAATTAGTTCGTCAAAAGTGTCCATAACAGAGTTTAGGAGAAAGTTGGCTCAAGAACTGGTTTTTACACCCACAACACGAGAAGATACAATTCCCAAAAAAGAGTACCACATACATTCATCAAGCCATCGGGACCAGGGAAGAAAAAACGAAGACAATGCCAAGGCTGCTACAACAAATTGCGAGAGATTCATTCTAGCAGAGAAGCCAGCAATTTGGTTACAAAAGTGACAAGTTATTGTAGTGATTGCCCTGGACAACCAGGAATGTGCCTAACTTGTTTTAATGAAAAAACAGAACATAATATTTGTAAACACAGTTTTATTTCCACATTTCTTTAGAAAAATGTATTTATTTTTATATTTCTTATTTCAATATACTTGTTCACTAAGACTGCAAAATTATATGGAATATTGACCTTAATAAAACAAACCTAGAATGATGCGACTGTGACGGTAAGTACTAATATGTATTAGCAAGAAAAGTTACAACCAGATTTGTCTCAAGTCCAATAGTTTTTGTGTTAAATATAAAAAAGTAGTTATATAATTACCGGTCGTTGGAGACCAGTGTCGTACAAAAGGAATAAGCGATTACCGCTAGTCAAGGACCAGTAAAGCACAATTGCGCAGTACTCGGACTTCAATGGCGCAGTCAACCTGTTATAGGTGAACAAGAAACGCAGGATGTCATTACAGAAAATACACATAGCGATAGTACTGACAGTTTCCGTTGGGCACCACAACATGTCATTAATAAGACTTGTAGTATAACATTCACGCTACTTAGTTATATATATATTTCATATTTTGTTATTGACATCTTGATTTATTTATCGTCGCTTACACCAGGTATATCGAAATATGCACTAATTGAATTGTAACTCCTAAAAATCATGCTTGATATTATTAATAATTAAATTGTAACAAACATTGTAATGCTAACCTTATACTGAATATTTTCTTGATTTGTAATACCACAATATGTAAACACACTCTGTATATTGTGTAACGAAATTTTTATTAATTTCGTTTCATTTATTTTATTCACGCTGTATAACGTCACTTTAAATATAACACCTATATTTACTCCTTAATTACTCCCGACCTATTCCGTGCTAACTTGACGAACCAGCCGTGTCATAGAACAGCCGCACATCTATGGTAGATGGCGTAGCACCGAATTTTTAAAGACGTGACCAACGACTCGCCCTTCTTTTTGATTTTGTCCTCGAAACGACTAGATCGTACTCGCGGCCATCCAATTTTTAGTTATCGTGGAAGAATATCGAAAATTTTCAATCTGGTATGTAAATGTGGTTTATTTCCTTTTAATTGATAGCTTATTAATTGCTTTACTTATAAATATTTTGCTAATGCTTGTATTTTATTCATTAAATCTAGGAATACTTTGACCTCTAGTTTGTGTCAAGGGCACGTGGCAAGAGAAAATCCACGAAGGGTTTTTATCTTGTTATTTTTTTTTTGTTGTGAAGTTTGGAAACCCGTTCTGTTTTTTCCTTAATGCTTTCAGAGTATATGAGCGGAACATCGCCTACTGGTTGACGATCACACAAGGGCTGGTTGAATTTCCGATTTAATCGCAGACTAGCAGAGTTACTCTGGGCCCCTGGCAAATTATCCAGTCTGGATCGGAAATAGTAGGCCAACGTACCTAAAGGATTTGATCGGGGTAAGTTTCTTTTATTAATTCATTTTTTAATAAGGGCAGCTTGCTTCGACGATTCCTGTGGCCACTAAATTAGCTTTTTTGTGGTTGTTTTACTTCCAGGGATGTAAAACTTGCACTTATCATATCTTATCTTATCTTATCTTATAGTTTTGATTATAAGTTTAAATTCGAGCCATAGCAAAATTTAATTTATATCTTTATTTAAATACATTCCTTTTACCACATTTCCATACGCATCATTTTGAAAACCTTCATACAGTGTGTTTCTTTTAATTGTTCGGAAACTTATATACCACGTACGATCTGATTGTGTTCGAGCTATCTATTTATTGTTTGTATAAATTGATATATTAAAATTTTGATTTTCAAATTAATTATGTTAAATATTGTTTGAATATTTGGAAAATTTTAAAATTTCATATTTCTCATATTCTCAGATAGTGTAGATTTTCTTATAAGTTTTTTTGTTATAAATCCATTTAATTGTTCACCATCATAGTCAATATTTCATCGTACTAATCTAGTTTAGAATAATTATAACAATAATTGTAAATATTAATTTTAGAACTGTTCAGTACATTTTAAATCACCGACAATCAGATTGAGTTTATTCAACACTCATCATTGTACATATCCTACTGGCTTATATCTCTTATTCTCTATTTTCAAACTTACAACACCACACCACACTACGGATCTTTTGACCAAGGCATGCAGTATTGGATCCAGGGCATCTAACCGTCAATATCTCAAGGAGGAGGTTGTCATGGAAGCTGTCTCCATATAACCAATTGGCCATCACCACCAGACAGACGACCATTACGTCAACACCCCTTGTGATCCTGGATAAACAACGTAAGACCCTTCCAATTTTCACACGATCTGGTCAGAAGTGAAACCTACATTGAGATTGTTGTTTTGTTTGTAAAAATTTGGATCAAGTAGAGATATTTAGGCCAACTTTAAACTGTTGAATAAAGTATTGTCGGACATTTTATTCCTGATTGTAAATAGATAGTAATTATTTGTAAATTCGCAACCTACTGACTTTTCACTGTAGTAAAACTATTTTAAGAATATCTAGTTTATATCTTGTCTTCCCTCGTAGTTTAAGAATTGTCTACACATCAAGACTTTGTACTACACCCCACGACCTTGCGATCTCACTGCACCCTACTGTAGCTTAGCTGGATGCTTCTTTTAAGTATATTTGAGGTGTTTTAACTAATTGCCCTCAAAAGGTTATCAGTCCTGAAGGACAAATAAAATATATCGTTATAATTGTTCATAGTCTGCAGAACAGCACAGCTGGTCTGAAACGATTCTCGATTGAAAAGGGCCGTGGTTCAGGCAATTAACCATAATTAATCTCAATAACAAAATCATACTGCGTTGAATTTCATTAATAATTTGGGGTTAAGGGATCAATCTGTCAGTTAATAATAAGATGTAAAAATAGGCCACCACAAATACAGATACGTGTACGTTTGGTCGTTTATTTTTACGTGAAACCCGAGGCTTCACGCAGGGACGCGATTGGTTAGAGATTTAAAGATAAAACTTGGAGATTCAAATAAATAACGGTGAAAACCCGTCTTCTGGTCTTTCCATCGAGTATTTCTGTACTGGCCAATGTCGCACACATTTGAGTGAGGAAGTCATTTTATTCACCACGTGTATAATTTGTATTGTGAGTGATAGTAATCGAACATCGAGAATAGGTGAGAATTATTTTATTGTAGTCAATAAATTAACTCGAAAATGTTTTTGATTAAATGCAGTCATTTTGATTATATGTATAATTTTCTAAATGAACCACGTGCAAATTATTTCAATGGGGATTGTTTTTTATTTTAGAACTGTGGCCAGTTTAATGCTTGAGAAATTTAAGTATGAGTATAAATATGATATAAGTACTGTAAAGTCCAGTATAAGTCTAGTTTAGTCTATATTAATTTATTTTGATGTAAATTTTGGTACATATTCCATTTTTGATGTCTTATGCTCCATTCTTGCTAGTACCTTGGTATTATCGAAATCAATCTGGTGGCCGGTGTCTTTTACATGTTGAGCTAATGACGAAGTTTTTTCTTTTTTCTGGACAGCATTCCGATGTTCTTCTTTCCAAGTTTGAATTCTTGTGTTAGTTTGTCCAATGTACGTCTTCTCACAGTCTCCGCAAGGAACTTCATATACTCTTGGTTTTCTAGAGGAATGTTTGTTTTGGCTGATGGTAGCATATTACCAATCTTCCTGTCCGTTTTGAAGACGGTTTCTATTTTATATTTCTTTAAAACCCTGCTTATTTTGTCGGTAGTTCCCTTGACATATGGTAGGAGAGCTTTGCCTATTGGTTTAACTTCGTCATTAACTCAACATGTAAAAGACACCGGCCACCAGATTGATTTCGAAAATAATAAGGTACTAGCAAGAATGGAACATAAGGCAAAAATAATAATTAGAGAAGCCATCGAAATTAAAAAGCATCCTCAAAATCTCAATACACGTGACGATACCCAAAGATTACCAACAGCTTGGAAACCTGTCCTGGAAACCAAGAAGATCAATAAACCAGTGATACGCAACGCTGAGAGTAGACCAAGCAGAACACAAGAACCCACAGCACCGTTAAACGCAAGACCCGTGACGCGCAGCCATGCAAAGAAAACCACAGACCGGAACGAAAGCACAGTATATAACTTACCAAGTGGACAAACATCTTCCAGTAAGCCGAACGTAGTAACGCGAAGCAGAAGTAAAAAGACCTGAAAATGGTAAATGAGATTTTACCGAAACGTTGTCAAACAAATGGTTCTTTTGAAGACCATGCAGACTTATCGCGGGGAGGAACCCGGAGAAATTTTACAACCACATATATATATATGAAACTGAGGGAAGATAGTGTCCAGGAACAGCAATACAGTGGCGTACCGTCAATGCCATATCATTCCTCCCCGTATAATATCACCTGGTGCAGTTCCAAATCTGCCTATCAAGTTATTGTTTATGAACAAATTTAATCTAAGGACAACCAACTAGAGATGACAAAAGAAGCACATGGCATCAAGTCAGGTATTCCCTAGTGGCGCCCATAAATAAAAAACTTTTAAAAACATACTTTGTCATATGTCAACCTTATTTCTACCACTAAAATTCTAATGTTAATATCAATTACGAATTACTTCTAGTGAACACCCAAAGCAACAACAAATGGAAGGGTTTACAAAAAAACTTTTAAAAAGTAAAGGATCATAATAATACTAGTGGCAGCGATAGAAAACATTGGGAATTTTTCAATGCCATGGACGATTTACTGGGTAAAAAACCTGAGATAACTCCAGTTGCTGTATGTTGCAGTTCAGCAAGATTATCTATTCTAAAAGAGGCTTCAAGTAAAGGCTTGGTTCCACTTATGCGACCGATGCAGTCGCCGCACTGACTGCTACATTGCATTTGTTCAGTAGTGGTTTAGCTATTGCATCAGTTGCAAGTTGTCGCTGCCGTCGGCTGCACGGACTGCTAGGTAGACCAGTCAGACCGCTGTCGTCGTTGCGATATAACACGTAGTTATATATAAATTGCGCAAAATGAGTGATGATAAATTTCCGCGGAACGAAGAAATGGCTTTAATTGAGGGTAAAAGTGGTAAATATAAACAAAAACTGTTAATAATTTATAAAAGTTATATTATTATTTATAAGTTATGTTCATGTCATAATATTAGGCTACTTTTAAGTTACTTTTATATCATAAATGTCACATTATATTCTGGAAACTACATTATCTTGCCAATTAACTTTACCTTCTGCAACGAAAAAATCTTTAAAACTCTCTCTTATCTCAAATCCTTCTACATTTGCAAATCCACCACTTCTAACTAAATGTATCATATTTCGTCTCTCTCATTCCATATTATTTGTATGATGTTCGTTTTTAGTTTGTCTAGTTCCATGAAAATCGTCTTAAATTATGTAAGCATACTGCCGAAGTTATAATCGAATCAACGGTGTCTGGTTTAACAGCAATAGGAGTAAAAAACGGAAATCAACGGAAAAAATACTCTGAATGTTTGGCATAATAGTCCGAAAGCGTTTTCAAAAACTGTCCTTGCTCTACTTAGTCTGTAATTAAAAAGAGACTTATCAAAATATTCTTTGGCCTGACTTCTGTTATACGCCTTCATTATATTTTTGTTAAGTCGGAATGCTTCGTCTCCAACAATAACATATGGCAGACATTTTTGTGACTCGGGCAACACACTGTCTGGTGGAAAACAATACTTTCCGCTGTAAATTTGTTTACCCATTATAGATTTTGAAAATATTTCACTATATCCTTCTTTAACCCTATGATCCAATATCTACAGTTATAAATTTATAGCGAGCATCAACAGTAGCTAATAGGACAATTGAAAAAAAGTCCTTATAATTGAAATAGGGAGATCCATTATTTGCTGGGCATATAATACGGATATGTTTTCCGTCGATCGCACCAACGCAATTAGGAAAATACCATCTTTCCCAAAAATCAATAGATATTTGCTTGCAGTTATGTACAGTAGGCGTAGGCAATAAAATAGGCACCAATCTTTTACATATGGCTGACATCAACCTCCCTTATAATTCGCGAAATATGACAGTGTGAAATACCAAATCCAAAAGCAAGTGACCTAAACGATTCTCCCGTGGCAAGGTATCTGAAAAAAAGTAAAAATAAGATTAAACAAATATGCTCTGCGGTTAAAATCTATCATTTTAGGGCCGGCACTTTTGACCTCGATTAAGGCCTGTGCTTGTCATATTTGTATGAAATATAACATCACAGGCACAGTCTAACAGTCAGATTTACGAAGCGGCCTTAATCGGGGTCAAAAGTAAGATAATTTAATTTATTGAAACTACAAATTAAGTATTTACCGGTGGTTCAACATCTGTAATATTAAAAAAAACAAATAAAAAAATAACATTTTTCTCTTATATTTTATAGATGATGATTGCAAGAAAAGATGGCGATCAATCCGCGATACCTATAAAAGACTGAAAAGAGAGCGAAAATTGGGTACTGGATCAGCTGCAGCTAAGAGTAATAAGTGGCCTCTGATAAATTATCTGTCATTCCTAGAAAATGTACCGGAAGAAAGAAAGTAATATAATTAAACGGGACTAGATTGACTAAATAGTTTAACCACATTTTTTTTTCAGAATAACGTCTAATATTCTAGAAGAGAGTCAGGAGAGCGTAGATGATACGGTACCCGATACAGACCGTGAGTCGGTCTTCATTGAGCATCCATAACCACAAATAAAAGGCTAAGTTCTATAAAAGCATTGCTCTGAGTGTAAAACGCGTACCACCACGCCTTGTGTCCAAAACTAAACTTCAGCATTCACAGATTGTTACCAACTTGGAGCTTGAAGCAGCCCAACTAGAATATGGTGTAATATTACTGTAACAAATAATAGTATTACTCATTATAAATAAAGAACTTACCTTAATGATATACCCAATTTTTCCTCTGGTGTTATCGATTGCTGAACCATACCAATTGGAGCTTTCACAATGTAAGCTCTAACAGCAGTTAATACAAAGTGAAATTGGTTTCTTGTTAAAGGAAAAAATTCATGAAACTTCGCTTCGTCGTCTAGAAAGTATTTTCTTATTAACGTGTTGAAGGCGCCCTCTTCATTTCTCTGTCTTAACATAATATGTCTAGATCTTCTCACTTTATTGGTAACGAAACGAATAATAATATCATCCTGTTCTTCTTCTAATAAATGCAGAGCTAATGCAATATTATATTAATTGTTAATACTACAACTCTTAAACTTCACTTAACGAGTAGTTAGTAACGACTGCTTCATCTCACTGCATCAGCTCGCATCGGTCGCATAAGCGGAACCAAGCTCCTTAAGACAGGAAATCATACTTTATAGCTTAATACGCTTGGACATTGCTCTGACCCCCCTAGATTCATATGAAATAAGTTATTAATTGTAGTTTTAGTGCTATGAAATATTGGTGAACTTACTGAACAGCAACCTCGTGAATTCTTATAATACAAAGTATGATAGACTAACTATGTAACTCGAAGAATAAACTTCATGCAGGCGCTGCAACTAGTTTCGACCCGTCCGCCTCCAGTGAACGCAGTGCTGACGGATTATTAGCGAGAATACAACATGAATGAGAAATTGTTAATTTCTTTGGTATCAGAATGAGATCTATGATACTGGCGATCACAGATATGATGAGCAACGAAAAAATATATGTAATAAATAGGTGAAATATTGAAAAAATCCCGCACCTATAGTATATTTCACATATTAGCTTCAATCAAATGAATTAGAGAATATGAATCATGTTAATGTATGGCATGTAATCCTCCAAGAGCAGTAGATGTACCCTTATCATCTGCAGAGAGTTCAAACCCTCTCTAAAACTGATTTTTCAATCAGACTGCAGTATTGTCAATGGCTAAGCCAAAAAATTGCAAAAAATGCAGAAGATCCATAATTTCTTTCATTTTGTTCACGGATGAATCTCCATTTACCACAAGCGGTGTTATTAATTCTCTCTAAGTCTCTCTTGCTCTCTTGGAGCTAAAAATGTGTGTGGTGAAGAATCAGGCAGCAAAACAAAACTTGATTGTTCATGTTCCCTGAATCTGGTTACCTCTCCTTCCTTGATTAAATTCTAGTAAACGATGAAATCATTAAAAATATTATCTCGGAAAGTTAGGGAACCGAATAAAGCGATGATTAGATGCAAGTCGTATTCATAGATCAATTATAAAATATTTTATGTCCATATATTATTGAAAAGGGGAAAAGGTATTGAGCTGAATATAATGCTGTTTTTAAAGAGACTTAAGACCCTTCTGACATTTGAAGTCAGCATCTTATGTAGGCATTACATTCCAACGCTACACATATTATTGACTACTGTTTTAAATTGTACACTCCTCAAGAATGCTTGAGAATAGTGATGATGAAATGGCCTAGGCAAAAATCCATTTAAATTTGACAAAGTACATTTTGTGCCAATTCTCAACAAGGCTTTTGTTAACATAAAATCAAAGACAATTCTGAAACGCTTTGAAGCTTTCGGATTATCCCCGAAATTCAGATCGAATCGATTACTCTAAATGTGCGAGAGTGACCAAATACAGAAAAAAGTGAGAAAAGTGTAACTTTCAAAAACACTTTCGAAATTTTTGTTGAAGATAAAATACATGAATTAGAAAGTAACTCATAATTGTGAAAACTCCATACACTGATCTCATAAAAAAGTGTATAACTTTTTTAATTCTCAGTCTATAGCCCCCTAGAATATAATACAAATATAAGGAAACACCATTATCGAAATCGATATTACAGTTTTTTTTTTGCAGAAAAGAAAACTCTGGATTTATGAAGGCTCTTTTGTAGAAATATTCAATAAACAAGAAGATACCTAATCCGAAAAATGTAAATCAACAGATTCTTACATTTGCTGATGTTCCATACTTATTAAAAAACAATATAAATTGCCTATGAATACCTCTGATGTTCGAACATATTAAGGAGATTTTAGAATACAAAATGCATTTACAACAACTTGCTCCTTAATTGACAAAATATGACCTAGACACACTGAAAAAATGGTGCCTAGTTTCAAAACTAACATTCTCCAATTTTTATGAAAATTATACTATTAGTGTCATCTGTTAGAGAAAACTGAAAGCTACACGTCAGTGACATAAAATATTAGCAAAAGTCACATTCTCCCATATAAAATTGAGCCTAAACTTTGATGTTTGCTGCAAAACTCACATTCTCCATTGACAGCCGATGGCGTTGAATCAACAGCATCGTGGTTGCTTACAAAAATAGTGTCAGTTGTTTATTTATGTTATTTGCATGTGTTGAGTGATAATTTTATTGTGTTTCAGTAGTGATTAAACTGCACATTGTAGTTGTTAGTAGCTCACCTAGTTTATTAAAACAAAATAAGTGAATGACCGAATTTAATCATAGTGAACATGGAATTAAATGTTACTCCCTGTCAAGAAGGCGCTAAAACAAGAAAACGAAAGAGAACTCCTGCAAACTGGACACAGAATAAACTAAGAGAGAAAAGGGATATTAACACCGTTTTTCTTTGAATTTTAAATATTTTTCTATTTAAGGCATACACGAAAAGGATTGCCTAAACCAGTACAACGTAATCACCGAGATGGATCACTAAAATGCAGAACACTGAAGCTGCAAGAGATTCGTAGATTTCATCAGAATTTTTATCGTTCTAAAATAAAAATCGAGCAAGATAAATTTTTGTTAAAATACATTGAAATTACACCCAAAAAAAGGCTACGACCAAAAAATAGTCGTTATAATGCGCCACCCTTTCGATCAAAATATTTTATACCAGACAAGGAGATGCACCGAGTGCCTGTTTGTTTGAGCACCTTTCTAGGTATTTTAGATGTATCCAGATTTAGGCTCAACATTTTAACAAAAAGATATTATGTGACTTGTCAGTTACCCTCTGAGAAAAGAGGGGGCGATAGGAAAACGTTAGTGTATGCACCAAAAAAAGAGTCCGTTATGATTTTTTTAAACAAGTTCAAGTGTGTCGAGAGTCGTTATTGTCGTTCCTCAATCTCGTCTCGTACGTACTTATCGTCGGAACTGAATATAACAAAACTATATAGAATGTATGACGGCCTTCCCATAAAACACGGCTTTTTTAGAAATATTTTTAACACTGAGTACAGCCTTGGTTTTGGAACACCTCGTACAGACGTCTGTTCTACTTGTTTAGAACTGGATGAGCGAATTAGAACATCAATAGATGCAACCGCAAAGCAAACCCTTATCACCCAGAGACGGATTCATAAACTAAGAGCTAAAACTTTTTTTGACCTTCAGGGAAGATAATGAAGGACTGTTGATTTTATCTTTTGATTGTCATTAAATCAGCCGCTGCCCAAAATTCCTGATCAGGCGACTTACTACAGTCGTCAGATATATATCTATAATTTTACTGTGGTCAAGGGTTATTCGAAAGGAAAACTAAATCGTCAAACAGTCACCTTTTACTGTTGGACCGAGAATCAATTTTCAAAAGGGTCCAATGAGATTGCGTCGTGTTTATATGATGTGCTTCAAACTACTGATCTCGCAAAATTTAATAAAACAAGGCTAATGTCAGATGATTGTGGGGGTCAAAATAACAACTCTGTTTTGGTGGCAATGGTATGTACATGGCTGCTCTCTTCACCTGAAGATATTATAGAAGTAGAACTAATTTTTCCAGTTACTGGCTATAGTTATATACAGCCTGATAGAGTATTTGGTCTTAGTGCGAAAGAAATAAGGAAACACGAAATAATTCTCTTTCCAGAGGAATACCAGGAAATCTTTTCTCATTATGCCACCGTAAAGAATCTAGGAACAGACTGTACTAATTTTGATTGGAAAGGTGCAAAAAATACAGTTATAAAGTTACCAGGGTTATGGCATTTCCAAATAATCTCGAAATAACGTCCTTGTCCAGGGAGAGGTTTTTTATAACTCGATGGTAGGGACACCGAAAAGCATTTGCAAAAAAAGCAGATAAAGCCAAACATAATAGAAGAGCAAAATGTTTTAGACCCAAAGAAGAAAACTGATGTAAATTTTCTACTGTCCAAATATTATGGGAACGACTGGAGAGAGAATAAAGAGCTTGTTCTCGATTTTTACAAGCACATCCTTGATCAAGCTGAAGATGTTGATGGTCATGAAATGACTGAAATGCTGTGCGAACCACAAGAAGAAATTGCAGAACCTCGAGTTTAAAATGAATTTTATAAGATTCTCTAAAATAAATTTTGTTTCGTAGTAGTATAGTTGGCTTTATTTTACTGAAAAAAGTAAGAACTATCCTGGATGGATTATTTTTAAGACCGTGTGGGTAATAATAATGACTGCATCAAAACTCACATTCCCTTTCTCTTTCTTTTAATCGTTGCAAAACTCACATTCTCCAAATAAATATTGTCAATTTCTTGAATTTACAGAGTTTTAAGTAATTTGTATGTATATCAATCAAAATCTAATTTTATTATTGAATTTTTATGTTAACTTTAATATTAACAATCTAAAAAAATTTCAGTCTAGAAGTTTTTTGCGATTTCCTAATAATTGATTATGGAGGAGACTGAGTTTTGAAACTAGACACCTCATTTAGTCATGAAGTTGTAACAGCATTAAAATTCTTGACTGAGGAATATAAAAAGCCGGTATTTTTAAAGAATGTATCGTTTATTCAACAAATAGAATAATGGTTCTTCTTGATGACATGTATATATACTTCAAATGCATTGAGTAAATTTAATATTACAATGTATAACGATACCGTAGAATTTTTTAATAGTTTCACATTAGAAGTGTGTAGGCTGGAACTAATAAAATTTGGAAGTTAACACAAACAGTAATTTTAGTAAGTCCCATTTTGTTGGACAAGAAAGAGTATAGTTTTGAATTGACCTCAAAATTTATTAGCCAAAAATCAAACTAGAGAAAACAATGCCAAGAGAAAAACATTTACTGCTTCACAATAAACGTGGAAGCAGTAAAGTTATCCACAATTACAGGTTCACAACTTTACAGTTTGCAAACACAAGAATGGAAAGTTTTTGTATAAAATGAAACTGATATAGTAATATATCTCCGACAGCATACTCGTATTTGTACAAATTTATCACTTGTTGAAGACCCACACAATGACAACTATTTTTAGTTAATTTACAAGATCACGAGCCCAATTTAAGATTTAACAAGTTCAAGTAAATAACTTGTGGTGGTGTTAACCAGATGATTGAGAAAAGACACGGGTCCTAGAACCTCCTCATTGAGGCTGCATAATGATGGCGAACTATCAGATATAGTAATCTCTATTGTCCATACAGTATGAATTAGTTTTAAGACTAGGTCAACGGGTAGTGTGTTGCGATCGACCGATAAGCTCAGTAATTTTCGGAAAATGAGTTCGTCGAACATTAGGAAGAACTTGAGTCGTTTCTTCCAGACATAAAAATGGTGATGTGTATAATGATAAGATTTTTAACCCGGCAGCGGGCGCGTTATATCTGAGACCGACGAAATATGAGTCACTGCCTTTTGCTCAAGCGTGATCGTACTACCCCTACCTCTCATCTACCTTCCTAAATCATCAGTTGACACACCAGTCTCAAAGGATTCGCGAAACCGTTTAGTCGTGCACAAGTTTTATTATTATTTTTATTTGTTAATAAATGTAAAACTGGCTATAGTCATTTGAAATGTGTGACCATTGATACGGCATTAAGATTTTGCATTATCTGATGTAAAAACTTTTTATACCAGTAATCGTGAGGTCTACGTTGGGCAACAACCGGATGGTCCATATAATGTAAGTAACAGTCCACATGCAGTTGTACAAAGACTTTGTAACGTCATAAAAGGATCTGGGAGAAATCTAACCCTGGATAATTGGTTTACCAGTGTCCCTCTTGTTGAAACCTTACAAAAAGATTTTAACCTGACGGTAATAGGTACTATTCGTAAGGACCAAAGAGAACTTCCTGCCAAATTTACAAATTCAATTCATCCAGTTGGAGCAAGCATGTTTGGAATTACAAACAATTTGATAATTGTATCGTACATTCCCAAAAGGAAAAACATGTTTTGCTTATTTCATTATTGCATCATGACGATGAAGTAGATGAAAATTCGGGAAAGCCGCAGATAATTATTGATTATAGCAGTACCAAAGGGGGCGTGGATGTTGTCGATAGACTCTGCGTAAATTATAATGTTGCTCGAAACATGTGCCGATGGCCAATGGTAATATTTTATTCCATTCCAAACATCGCTCGCATAAACTCATTTGTTGAATTTTGCTCAAATAATTCGAATTCCTCTAAAACGAGAAGATCGTTTTTGAGAACTTTAGCCTCGGAGCTTATCCAACCAAATTTATCGTGGAACCCAGCATAATATTCCGTGGTTCAGGCAATTAACCATAATTAATCTTAATAACAAAATCATACTGCGTTGAATTTCATTAATAATTTGGGGTTAAGGGATCAATCTGTCAGTTAATAATAAGATGTAAAAATAGGCCACCACAAATACAGATACGTGTACGTTTGGTCGTTGATTTTTACGTGAAACCCGAGGCTTCACGCAGGGACGCGATTGGTTAGAGATTTAAAGATAAAACTTGGAGATTCAAATAAATAACGGTGAAAACCCGTCTTCTGGTCTTTCCATCGAGTATTTCTGTACTGGCCAATGTCGCACACATTTGAGTGAGGAAGCCATTTTATTCACCACGTGTATAATTTGTATTGTGAGTGATAGTAATCGAACATCGAGAATAGGTGAGAATTATTTTATTGTAGTCAATAAATTAACTCGAAAATGTTTTTGATTAAATGCAGTCATTTTGATTATATGTATAATTTTCTAAATGAACCACGTGCAAATTATTTCAATGGGGATTGTTTTTTATTTTAGAACTGTGGCCAGCTTAATGCTTGAGAAATTTAAGTATGAGTATAATATAAGTACTGTAAAGTCCAGTATAAGTCTAGTTTAGTCTATATTAATTTATTTTGATGTAAATTTTGGTACATATTCCATTTTTGATGTCTTATGCTCCATTCTTGCTAGTACCTTGGTATTATCGAAATCAATCTGGTGGCCGGTGTCTTTTACATGTTGAGCTAATGACGAAGTTTTTTTCTTTTTTCTGGACAGCATTCCGATGTTCTTCTTTTCAAGTTTGAATTCTTGTGTTAGTTTGTCCAATGTACGTCTTCTCACAGTCTCCGCAAGGAACTTCATATACTCTTGGTCTTCTAGAGGAATGTTTGTTTTGGCTGATGGTAGCATATTACCAATCTTCCTGTCCGTTTTGAAGACGGTTTCTATTTTATATTTCTTTAAAACCCTGCTCCCTGCTTATTTTGTCGGTAGTTCCCTTGACATATGGTAGGAGAGCTTTGCCTATTGGTTTAACTTCGTCATTAACTCAACATGTAAAAGACACCGGCCACCAGATTGATTTCGATAATAATAAGGTACTAGTAAGAATGGAACATAAGACAAAAATAATAATTAGAGAAGCCATCGAAATTGAAAAGCATCCTCAAAATCTCAATACACGTGACGATACCCAAAGATTACCAACAGCTTGGAAACCTGTCCTGGAAACCAAGAAGATCAATAAACCAGTGATACGCAACGCTGAGAGTAGACCAAGCAGAACACAAGAACCCACAGCACCGTTAAACGCAAGACCCGTGACGCGCAGCCATGCAAAGAAAACCACAGACCGGAACGAAAGCACAGTATATAACTTACCAAGTGGACAAACATCTTCCAGTAAGCCGAACGTAGTAACCCAAAGCAGAAGTAAAAAGACCTGAAAATGGTAAATGAGATTTTACCGAAACGTTGTCAAACAAATGGTTCTTTTGAAGACCATGCAGACTTATCGCGGGGAGGAACCCGGAGAAATTTTACAACCACATATATATATATATATATATATATATATATATATATATATATATATATGAAACTGAGGGAAGATAGTATCCAGGAACAGCAATACAGTGGCGTACCGTCAATGCCATATCATTCCTCCCCGTATAACATCACCTGGTGCAGTTCCAAATCTGCCTATCAAGTTATTGTTTATGAATAAATTTAATCTAAGGACAACCAACTAGAGATGACAAAAGAAGCACATGGCATCAAGTCAGGTATTCCCTAGTGGCGCCCATAAATAAAAAACTTTTAAAAATATACTTTGTCATATGTCAACCTTATTTCTACCACTAAAATTCTAATGTTAATATCAATTACGAATTACTTCTAGTGAACACCGAAAGCAACAAATGGAAGGGTTTACAAAAAAACTTTTAAAAAGTAAAGGATCATAATAATACTAGTGGCAGCGATAGAAAACATTGGGAATTTTTCAATGCCATGGACGATTTACTGGGTAAAAAACCTGAGATAACTCCAGTTGCTGTATGTTGCAGTTCAGCAAGATTATCTATTCTAAGAGAGGCTTCAAGTAAAGGCTTGGTTCCGCTTATGCGACCGATGCAGTCGCCGCACTGACTGCTACATTGCATTTGTTCAGTAGTGGTTTAGCTATTGCATCAGTTGCAAGTTGTCGCTGCCGTCGGCTGCATGGACTGCTAGGTAGACCAGTCAGATTGCTGTCGTCGTTGCGATATAACACGTGGTTATATATAAATTGCGCAAAATGAGTGGTGATAAATTTCCGCGGAACGAAGAAATGGCCTTAATTGAGGGTAAAAGTGATAAGTATAAACAAAAACTGTTAATAATTTATAAAAGTTATATTATTATTTATAAGTTATGTTCATGTCATAATATTAGGCTACTTTTAAGTTACTTTTATATCATAAATGTCACATTATATTCTGGAAACTACATTATCTTGCCAATTAACTTTACCTTCTGCAACGAAAAAATCTTTAAAACTCTCTCTTCTCTAAAATCCTTCTACATTTGCAAATCCACCACTTCTAACTAAATGTATCATATTTCGTCTCTCTCATTCCGTATTATTTGTATGATGTTCGTTTTTAGTTTTTCTAGTTCCATGAAAATCGTCTTAAATTATGTAAGCATACTGCCGAAGTTATAATCGAATCAACGGTGTCTGGTTTAACAGCAATAGGAGTAAAAAATACTCTGAATGTTTGGCATAATAGTCCGAAAGCGTTTTCGGAAACTCTCCTTGCTCTGCTTAGTCTGTAATTAAAAAGAGACTTTTCAAAATATTCTTTGGCCTGACTTCTGTTATACGCCTTCATTATATTTTTGTTAAGTCGGAATCCTTCTACATTTGCAAATCCACCACTTCTAACTAAATGTATCATATTTCGTCTCTCTCATTCCATATTATTTGTATGATGTTCGTTTTTAGTTTGTCTAGTTCCATGAAAATCGTCTTAAATTATGTAAGCATACTGCCGAAGTTATAATCGAATCAACGGAAAAAATACTCTGAATGTTTGGCATAATAGTCCGAAAGCGTTTTCAAAAACTCTCCTTGCTCTACTTAGTCTGTAATTAAAAAGAGACTTATCAAAATATTATTTGGCCTGACTTCTGTTATACGCCTTCATTATATTTTTGTTAAGTCGGAATGCTTCGTCTCCAACAATAACATATGGCAGACATTTTTGTGACTCGGGCAACACACTGTCTGGTGGAAAACAATACTTTCCGCTGTAAATTTGTTTACCCATTATAGCTTTTGAAAATATTTCACTATCTCCTTCTTTAACCCTATGATCGATTATAACGAGCATCAATAATAGCTAATAGAACAATTGAAAAAAAGTCCTTATAATTGAAATAGAGAAATCCACTATTTGCTGGGCATATAATATGGATATGTTTTCCGTCGATCGCAGCGACGCAATTAGGAAAATGCCATCTTTCCCAAAAATCAATAGATATTTGCTTACAGTTATGTACAGTATGCATAGGCAATAAAGTAGGAACCAATCTTTTACATATGGCTGACATCAACCTCCCTTATAATTCGCGAAATATGACAGTGTGAAATACGAAATCCAAAAGCAAGTGACCTAAACCATTCTCCCGTGGCAAGATATCTGAAAAAAAGTAAAAATAAGATTAAACAATTATGCTCTGCGGTTAAAGTCAATCATTTTAGGGCCGGTGCTTTTGACCTCAATTAAAGCCTGTGCTTATCATATTTGTATAAAATATAACATCACAGGCACAGTCTAACAGTCAGATTTACGAAGCGGCCTTAATCGGGGTCAAAAGTAAGATAATTTAATTTATGAAACTACAAATTAAGTATTTACCGGTGGTTCAACATCTGTAATATTAAAAAAAAACAACAAATCAAAAAATAACATTTTTCTCTTATATTTTATAGATGATGATTGCAAGAAAAGATGGCGATCAATCCGCGATACCTATAAAATACTGAAAAGAGAGCGAAAATTGGGTACTTAATCAGCTGCAGCTAAGCGTAATAAGTGGCCTCTGATAAATTATCTGTCATTCCTAGAAAATGTACCGGACTACGGTTAACCACATTTTTTTTTCAGAACAACGTCTAATATTTTAGAAGAGAGTCAGGAGAGCGTAGATGATACGATGCCCGATACAGATAAAGTATCTGCCCATGAGTTTGAAGACTGTGAATCTGTCTTCATTGAGCGTAGAGAGTAGTTCCGCCTCAATAACCTCAAATAAAAGAAAAATTACTGACAGTATTTTCAAATTACTCGAGGAGAATAAAAAAACACGTGATAAAATAATTGAAGCATGTATGGAGAAGAATACGGCCGTCAAGCAAGAAGATGATGTCGACATGTTCTATAACAGCATTGCTCTGTGTGTAAAACGCGTACCACCACGCCTTGTGTCCAAAACTAAACTTCAGCATTTACAAATTGTTACCAACTTAGAGCTTGAAGCAGCCCAACTAGAATGTGGTGTAATATTACTGTAACAAATAATAATATTACTCATTATAAATAATGAACTTACCTTAATGATATACCCAATTTTCCCTCTGGTGTTATCGGTTGCTGAACCATACGAGTTGGAGCTTTCACAATGTAAGCTCTAACAGCAGTTAATACAAAGTGAAATTGGTTTCTTGCAAAAAATGCAGAAGATCCACAATTTCTTTCATTTTGTTCACGGATGAATCTCCATTTACCACAAGCGGTGTTATTAATTCTCTCTAAGTCTCTCTTGCTCTCTTGGAGCTAAAAATGTGTGTGGTGAAGAATCAGGCAGCAAAACAAAACTTGATTGTTCATGTTCCCTGAATCTAATTCCCTCTCCTTCCTTGATTAAATTCTAGTAAACGATGAAATCATTAAAAATATTATCTCGGAAAGTTAGGGAACCGAATAAAGCGATGATTAGATGCAAGTCGTATTCATAGATCAATTATAAAATATTTTATGTCCATATATTATTGAAAAGGGGAAAAGGTATTGAATTGAATATAATGCTGTTTTTAAAGAGACTTAAGACCCTTCTGATATTTGAAGTCAGCATCTTATGTAGGCATTACATTCCAACGCTACACATATTGTTGACTACTGTTTTAAATTGTACACTCCTCAAGAATGCTTGAGAATAGTCATGATGAAATGGCCTAGGCAAAAATCCATTTAAATTTGACAAAGTACATTTTGTGCCAATTCTCAACAAGGCTTTTGTTAACATAAAATCAAAGACAATTCTGAAACGCTTTGAAGCTTTCGGATTATCCCCGAAATTCAGATCGAGTCGATTACTCTAAATGTGCGAGAGTGACCAAATACAGAAAAAAGTGAGAAAAGTGTAACTTTCAAAAACACTTTCGAAATTTTTGTTGAAGATAAAATACATGAATTAGAAAGTAACTCATTGTGAAAACTCCATACACTGATCTCATAAAAAAGTGTGTAACTTTTTTAATTCTCAGTCTATAGCCCCCTAGAATATAATACAAATATAAGGAAACACCATTATCGAAATTGATATTACAGTTTTTTTTTTTTTGCAGAAAAGAAAATTCTGGATTTATGAAGGCTCTCTTGTAGAAATATTCAATAAACAACGATACCTAATCCGAAAAATGAAAATCAACAGATTCTTACATTTGCTGATGTTCCATACATATTAAAAAACAATATAAATTGCCTATAAATACCTCTGATGTTCAAACATATTAAGGAGATTTTAGAATACAAGATGCATTTACAACAACTTGCTTCTTAATTGACAAAAAATGACCTAGACACACATTTTGAAAAAATGGTGCCTAGTTTCAAAACTAACATTCTCCCATATAAAATTGAGCCTAAACTTTGTTGTTTGCTGCAAAACTCACATTCTCCATTGACAGTCGATGGCGTTGAATCAACAGCATCGTGGTTGCTTACAAAAATAGTGTCAGTTGTTTATTTATGTTATTTGCATGTGTTGAGTGATAATTTTATTGTGTTTCAGTAGTGATTAAACTGCACATTGTAGTTGTTAGTAGCTCACCTAGTTTATTAAAACAAAATAAGTGAATGACCGAATTTAATCATAGTGAACATGGAATTAAATGTTACTCCCTGTCAAGAAGGCGCTAAAACAAGAAAACGAAAGAGAACTCCTGCAAACTGGACACAGAATAAACTAAGAGAGAAAAGGGATATTAACACCGTTTTTCTTTGAATTTTAAATATTTTTCTATTTAAGGCATACACGAAAAGGATTGCCTAAACCAGTACAACGTAATCACCGAGATGGATCACTAAAATGCAGAACACTGAAGCTGCAAGACATTCGTAGATTTCATCAGAATTTTTATCGTTCTAAAATAAAAATCGAGCAAGATAAATTTTTGTTAAAATACATTGAAATTACACCCAAAAAAAAGGCTACGACCAAAAAATAGTCGTTATAATGCGCCACCCTTTCGATCAAAATATTTTGTACCAGACAAGAAGATTCACCGAGTGCCTGTTTGTTTGAACACCTTTCTAGGTATTTTAGATGTATCCAGATTTAGGCTCAACATTTTAACAAAAAGATATGTGACTGGTCAGTTACCCTTTGAGAAAAGAGGGGGCGATAGGAAAACGTTAGTGTATGCACCAAAAAAAGAGTCCGTTATGATTTTATTAAACAAGTTCAAGTGTGTCGAGAGTCATTATTGTCGTTCCTCAATCTCATCTCGTACGTACTTATCGTCGGAACTGAATATAACAAAACTATATAGAATGTATGACGGCCTTCCCATAAAACACGGCTTTTTTAGAAATATTTTTAACACTGAGTACAACCTTGGTTTTGGAACACCTCATACAGATGTCTGTTCTACTTGTTTAGAACTGGATGAGCGAATTAGAACATCAATAGATGCAACCGCAAAGTAAACCCTTATCACCCAGAGACGGATTCATAAACTAAGAGCTAAAACTTTTTTTGACCTTCAGGGAAGATAATGAAGGACTGTTGATTTTATCTTTTGATTGTCATTAAATCAGCCGCTTTCCAAAATTCCTGATCTATAATTTTACTGTGGTCAAGGGTTATTCGAAAGGAAAACTAAATCGTCACATCTTACTGTTGGACCGAGAATCAATTTTCAAAAGGGTCCAATGAGATTGCGTCGTGTTTATATGATCTGCTTCAAACTACTGATCTCGCAAAATTTAATAAAACAAGACTAATGTCAGATGGTTGTGGGGGTCAAAATAACAACTCTGTTTTGGTGGCAATGGTATGTACATGGCTGCTCTCTTCACCTGAAGATATTATAGAAGTAGAACTAATTTTTCCAGTTACTGGCTATAGTTATATACCGCCTGATAGAGTATTTGGTTTTAGTGAGAAAGAAATAAGGAAACATGAAATAATTCTCTTTCCAGAGGAATACCAGGAAATCTTTTCTCATTATGCCACCGTAAAGAATCTAGGAACAGACTGTACTAATTTTGATTGGAAAGGTGCAAAAAATACAGTTATAAAGTTACCAGGGTCATGGCATTTCCAAATAATCTCGAAATAACGTCCTTGTCCAGGGAGAGGTTTTTTATAACTCGATGGTAGGGACACCGAAAAGCATTTGCAAAAAAGCAGATAAAGCCAAACATAATAGAAGATCAAAATGTTTTAGACCCAAAGAAGAAAGCTGATGTAAATTTTCTACTGTCCAAACATTATGGGAACGACTGGAGAGAGACTGAAGAGCTTTTTCTCGATTTTTACAAGCACATCCTTGATCAAGCTGAAGATGTTGATGGTCATGAAACGACTGAAATGCTGTGCGAACCACAAGAAGAAATTGCAAAACCTCGAGTTTAAAATGAATTTTATAAGATTCTCTAAAATAAATTTTGTTTCGTAGTAGTATAGTTGGCTTTATTTTACTGAAAAAAGTAAGCACTATCCTGGATTATTTTTAAGACCGTGTGGGTAATAATAATGACTGCATCAAAACTCACATTATCTTTCTCTTAATCGTTGCAAAACTCACATTCCCCAAATAAATATTGTCAATTTCTTGAATTTACAGCGTTTTAAGTAATTTGTATGTATATTAATCAAAATCTAATTTTATTATTGAATTTTTATGTTAACTTTAATATTAACAATCTAAAAAAATTTCAGTCTAGAAGTTTTTTGCGATTTCCCAAAAATTGATTATGGAGGAGACTGTGAGTTTTGAAACTCCTCACCTCAAAAACACTCATTTAGTCATGAAGTTGTAACAGCATTAAAATTCTTGACTGAGGAATATAAAAAGCCGGTATTTTTAAAGAATGTATCGTTTATTCAACAAATAGAATAATGGTTCTTCTTGATGACATGTATATATACTTCAAATGCATTGACTAAATTTAATATTACAATGTATAACGATACCGTAGAATTTTTTAATAGTTTTCACATTAGAAGTGTGTAGGCTGGAACTAATAAAATTTGGAAGTTAACACAAACAGTAATTTTAGTAAGTAAGTTCCATTTTGTTGAACAAAAAAGAGTATAGTTTTGAATTGACCTCAAAATTTATTAGCTAAAAATCAAACTAGAGAAAACAATGCCAAGAGAAAAACATTTACTGCTTCACAATGAACGTGGAAGCAGTAAAGTTATCCACAATTACAGGTTCACAACTTTACAGTTCGCAAACACAAGAATGGAAAGTTTTTGTATAAAATGAAACTGATAGCGAATTTTGTTCTTCAGTATTTGCTACGTCACTCAGTAATATATCTCCGACAGCATACTAGTATTTGTACAAATTTATCACTTGTTGAAGACGCACGCAATGGCAACTATTTTTAGTTAATTTACAAGATCACGAGCCCAATTTAAGATTTAACAAGTTCAAGTACGAAATAACTTGTGGTGGTGTTAACCAGATGATTGAGAAAAGACACGGGTCCTAGAACCTCCTCATTGAGGCTGTATAATGATGGCGAACTATCGGATATAGTACTCTCTATTGTCCATACAGTATGTATTAGTTTTAAGACTAGGTCAACGGGTAGTGTGTTGCGATCGACCGTGAGATAATTTCATGCAATTGTTTGCAGCGTAAAAATAATAGGTTGTATCAGGTAGTCTTGCAAGTTGACATTAGTACTTATCATAGAATTTTGAATGTAGGGAAATTGGCTGTGGGACTGGATTTTGATTGCCCAGTATATTGTGCTATTGAACTAAGGCGATGTTTCAAATGTTGTGGATATCACCACCTTGCTAGTCAGTGTTCTCGCCAGTTTCCTGTCTGTCCTAGGTGTTCTGAACATCATACGTTGAAAGAATGTCAAAGCTCGGTATTAAAATGTGTTCATTGTTCCAGTATCAAGGCTACACTTAATTTTGAGGGCGCAGTTGATCATGCGACTTGGGATCCTGATTGTTATGTATATAAAAAGACACTTAGTAAGTTTAAAGATACCATTCTTAATGTTAAATAGCAATCAGTTGCATCTATTGCTCCTGAAAGTCCTTTGCACTCTGTCGGTGCCGCTGGCTCCAATAGCATAGTTTATTCTACGTTTTCTCTATATTATCAAAATGTGTGGGTTGCGTACAAAAACATTGGATCTATTTAATATCACATCGTCTATCGAGGAATATCAGGGCTATGCATTTACTGAAACTTGGTGCAATGATAGTATTTGCAATGCGGAATTATTTGACCCTGACAGATATCAAGTATTTTAGATGTGACCGTGACTTTGCTGCTACCGACACAAATAAGGGTGGTGGTGTTCTTCTGGCGCTAGATAGGGGATTTAATGCCTTTCAATTTGATATCAAGTCGATTTGTTCCACGTTTGCTGACATTAAACATATTGACATATTATCAGTAAAAGTAAAAATAAAACACCAGTGGTTCTATATTCTTGTTACATATATTCCGCCATATTGCAATAGTGATGACTATAATTTATTGTATAATGCGTTGATGTCTGTAAATGAGTTTTATGGTTCCAATTTGCTATTGATCGGTGATTTTAACATTTCTGAATATTTCAGATGTGTTACTGATAAATCTACATCTGTAACCTATGAATTAACATTGATTTTTTTAAATTTCTATGGCCTAACTCAGATTAACAATGTGTTAAATTTTCAGGATAGAATGCTTGATTTAGTAATATTTAATTCAAATGCTGCTGTAGTTAGAGCTCAGGATATCGTCTTTACTGAAGATCAGTACCATCCATCAATTGTCATTAATGTTGATACTCATTTTAAGAAAGAAAAATTTCCATTAAATCGACAGAATGACTTTAATTTCAGAAAAGCAAATTTTTCTGTTTTGTATGACATTATTTTGAGTACTGATTGGTCCTTTGTTAGTGATAGTGACGATCTAAATTTTATATTAACTGTTTTTTATAATAAACTAAATAACATCTTTGAAGATTGCGTGCCAAGGAAAAAAAATTATAAGAAAACATATCCACCTTGGTTCAATGGTCAAATAATTTGAAAAATTAGGCAAAAAAGTAATTCACTCAAAAAGTATAAACAGTCTGGTGATACTTTCTTTTTAGACAATTTTAAACATTTGCGGTCTGAGATTAAACATGAAGTAAGCAGTTCTTATAGGTCATATGTACGAAACATTGAAATTAATATTCAAAATGATCCAAAAAATGTTTGGTCTTTTATAAATGCTAAAAGAAATACTTCGTCTATTCCATCTATGCTTTTGTACAATGGTCAAACTCTTGATGATCCGCAAGCTATAGTGAACTGTTTTGCAGATTTTTTTTCTCAGTCATACACACAAGCGGTCCTTTTGTAACCTCTACTTTAAATTCCAATCTCACAACCATAATAAACTTTTCAGTAGACAAGGTATATGCTGCCATTAGGAGACTCAAACCTAGAATGACTTCCGGGCCTGATTTAATACCAGCGTTTCTTATTAGGGACTGTGCGTTTGCTCTTGCTGCCCCGCTAGCAATCATTTATAACTTGTTGTTAAAACATCGTGTTATCCTGATTTCTGGAAGTTATCTAGAGTTTGTCCAATATTCAAGAAGGGCTGCAAGAATGAACTCTGTAACTATCGGCCAATTACTATAATCTCTAATTTTTCTAAAATATTTGAAATTTTGTTACACAATGTTTTGTATAGTTCTCTGTCTTGTTTGATATCTAGTGAGCAGCATGGCTTCGTAAAAGGTAAATCCACTGTTATTTAGTCCAAAAAACGCAATTTATCAGTGAAAGTCTTGACAGGATGAGTCAGGTGGATGTTATCTACACTGATTTCACTAAGGCTTTTGACAGACTAGATCATGATATTTTATTAACTAAATTAGATGCTTTTGGATTATCTGACTCCCTTTTAAAACTTTTTCGATCATATTTAAGTAATAGGTATCAGTTTGTTCAGTATCGTGGTTTTAAATCTCACATGTTTCATCAAATATCTGGCGTACCGCAGGGTTCCATACTCGGACCTTTACTTTTCGTATTATTTATTAATGACATTGTTGAAGATTTGCAGGTGCACTATCTGATGTATGCTGATGACCTCAAACTTTTATGTGAAATTAACACCATTGCTGATTGTGACAGGTTACAGAGTGCCATTGACAATGTTTGCAATTGGTGTCTACATAATTGTTTATCTTTGAACGCATCTAAATGTAATATCGTTACGTTCACTAGGAAAAAGAATTCAATTCAATTTAATTACACACTGAATAATACAATACTCCTTAGACCAAATTACATTAAAGACCTTGGAGTAACATTTGAGCCAACTTTAACCTTCTCTAAACATATTGACTTTATGATTTCTTCCGCATTTAAGACTTTAGGTTATATTATAAGAAATTCCAAAGAGTTTGCCAATATCTCTACTTTACGTTTGCTATACACTACGCTCATTCGTTCGAAATTGGAATATGCGTCAATAGTCTGGAGCCCAATCTGTGCTGGTCATATTGCGTCTTTAGAAAGAGTTCGGCGTAAATTTATGAAATCTGCAATGTACTTATTGGACGGTACGTATCCTCCTCAGGGTGTTCCGCATGAATTATTACTTGATCGGTTCAATATTCATACTTTGTCTAAAAGAAGGGCAGTCTCCCAAGTGATGTTTTTGTATAAAATCGTTCATAACATTTTGGAATGTCCAAGTGTTCTGAGCAATATTCAATTCAAAATACCACGATTTTCAGCAAGAAGTAATAATATTTTTAACCTTCCTACTGCATTCACCAATATTCTTGTAGCATCGCCTTTGTATCAAATTATCTCAAGGTACAATGATATAGAATCTAGTGTAGATATTTTTTGCTGTTCAATGCAAGCTATAAAAAATGCAGTACTTAGTAAAGATAAGTTTAGATAGGTATTTAGCTTTGTAACATAGGCTTACTTATATATTTCTCTGTTTATTAATTTTTTTTTTGTATATTAATTTTCCTTGTCCATTAATTTTTTTGTCTCTTGTTTGTTATTATCTTGTTTTGTTAGTATCTTTGTGTCTTGTACACACTTCTATGTTTATTTTGCACTGTATATGTTTTACCGTACCCTGTAATTGGGCAATTGCCTGTTGGGTATGTGCTTTGAATAAAATAAAAATAAAAAATAAAATAAGCTCAGTAATTTTCGGAAAATGAGTTCGTCGAACATTATGAAGAAATTGAGTCGTTTCTTCCAGACATAAAAATGGTGATGTGTATAATGATAAGATTTTTAACCCGGCAGCGGGTGCGTTATATCTGAGACCGACGAAATATGAGTCACTGCCTTTTGCTCAAGCGTGATCGTACTACCCCTACCTCTCATCTACCTTCCTAAATCATCAGTTGACACACCAGTCTCAAAGGATTCGCGAAACCGTTTAGTCGTGCACAAATTTTATTATTATTTTTATTTGTTAATAAATGTAAAACTGGCTATAGTCATTTGGAATGTGTGACCATTGGTGAGAAGGAAGGATTTAGAGGTTACTGCAACTTCAGACAATAAATACCTTCGAAACCGAATCGGTACGGCATTAAGATTTTGCATTATCTGATGTAAAAACTTTTTATACCAGTAATCTTGAGGCCTACGTTGGGCAACAACCGGATGGTCCATATAATGTAAGTAACAGTCAACATACAGTTGTACAAAGACTTTGTAACGTCATAAAAGGATCTGGGAGAAATCTAACCCTGGATAATTGGTTTACCAGTGTCCCTCTTGTTGAAACCTTACAAAAAGATTTTAACCTGACGGTAATAGGTACTATTCGTAAGAACCAAAGAGAACTTCCTGCCGAATTTACAAATTCAATTCATCCAGTTGGAGCAAGCATGTTTGGAATTACAAACAATTTGATAATTGTACATTCCCAAAAGGAAAACATGTTTTGCTTATTTCATTATTGCATCATGACGACGAAGTAGATGAAAATTCGGGAAAGCCGCAGATAATTATTGATTATAGCAGTACCAAAGGGGGCGTGGATGTTGTCGATAGACTCTGCGTAAATTATAATGTTGCTCGAAACATGTGCCGATGGCCAATGGTAATATTTTATTCCATTCCAAACATCGCTCGCATAAACTCATTTGTTGAATTTTGCTCAAATAATTCGAATTCCTCTAAAACGAGAAGATCGTTTTTGAGAACTTTAGCCTCGGAGCTTATCCAACCAAATTTATCGTGGAACCCAGCATAATATTCCAACGACTTTGAGAGACAGATTGCGGGAATGTTCTGGAAAACACGACATTCCACAGCAACAAGACGCTCCCGTAGTTGGACAAATTTGAAGATGCGCTATGTGCAGCTCAAAGAAATGCTGGGAGACACGTTTCTTTTGTCAAAAATATGTTTTTATGTCTAGAACATATAGGTATTATTTGTAATGACTGTTATGAAAATTAGTTAAAGTATTAATTTAATACATTTTTCTATGGCTTATATATAAAATAATTTTTTTAAAACACAATATGATTTTATTACGCAACAAAAAAACACAAATAAATATATACCAATTGAGAATTAACTGATTTTCAAATTTGGTCTGTGAGACCGACGCGCCCGCTGTTTCCCATATGTTTCACGCGCCCGAGTTAAGAGAAGTTGTCAAGAAAACCCGAGATTAGGCATTCAAATCCACTTGACCCAAGATGGCCCCTGTGGATAAATAGTGCAAGTACTAAAAAGCGTCATTTGGTCTGTGGACAACATTGTATATCTTTGTGGTCGTGAGCAAACGGTGTTTTGTGGACATTTTATAGATATTTTATTGTTATTAGAGGTTTTAAGAAGCAGAGTGAATATTTGAAAAGCTTATTATTAGAAAATCCTGATGTTGGAGAAAGGTAAGCAGTAAATGCCCATTTGAGTTATGTTTATATTAGTAATAAAAAATATTTTTGCAGATATCAAAGCAAGCTTAAATTAGTAAGTGAACCTCGTTAAATATATATGGTCTGGACAATTCTATCCACGGAGTTCCACCTATAACAAATATGGACATAGTTTCATATTTAGTTTTGACACATGGTTTTTACACCAAGGAACAAATGAAGAGCTACAAAGGTTTGCAGTTTTACAAATACTTTGAGTCTGGTTTTGTTACAAACGTAGGGATCAAAAGTAGTCAATGATTTCTACATTTTAGTTGGAAAGGTATGTTTCTTTGTGAAATTAAATTGGTAAAATTATATAGTAATGTTGTTTGCTAAGCTCTTCAACTTGAAATAAAATGTACTTACTTAAATATATTTTTGAAATTTGGTATGCAACTATTTAATTATGTAAGTTGACTTCAGTTAGGTATTATTGATTAATTGATTTCAGGTTATCTGAGAGACAAAGCAAAACCGTTGAATGTTTGATGTATCGCAGCCAAAGATGGAGGCGTATGCACTGCACATTGTACATGTATGGCTGGAAGAAGCGAAGTTTGCAGTAACGTAGGTGATGTTTTATTTGCTGCTGAATATGCAAATAAAAGGAAAGAGGAAGCATTTTGCACAGACGTACGAAGTATTCGGGTGATGCGCACAAATTCCTTCAGTGCCAGTGAGTGAAATGGATTGGGAAAAACTTTCCATTTCCCATGAAATTTTAAGGACATCAGACCTATATCGTCAAGTGGGTAAAAACAAATTTAAAAAAACATAACGGAATTGGGTCATAATGTGCAATTATGTGAATTGTGAAACCATTTACCAATAATATAACAAATCAAACCAGCACCATTTTACCGTCACTGCTGGACATATTTGCCGGAAGCCACATGGATAAAAGTTACAAGGAACTTGCACAAATAACAAAAACAATAAATTTGTCATTAAAGGAGGAACAAATTATTAATATTAAAAAGGCTACTCAGAACCAATATGAAAAACAAAATTGGTACATACAACGGGTAAGAAGGATAACTGCAACAAAAGCTGTCTGCAGAATAAACAAAGAAAAACCTTCTCTCTCTTTGAAGGTCGATTTTTTATCCGACAATAATTTTATTTCAAAACCAAGCAATTTTATGGGAAATTAAACACGAGGATTAAGCAGTGGAGGCATACCAAAAGCATATGGAGAAAGAAAAACACAATTCTCCAGTCATTAATAAAGTCGGTTTTATTATCAGTTAATATTGACCGCAATTTGGTGCGTCTCTCGATCTACTAGTATTCTGAGTGCTGAATGATGGGTATCTGGAAGTGAAGTGTCCATATTTGTTAAGTACTGGGTCCATCACAAACATACATCAATATTTAACATTAAAAAGTTCATGTCTTATTATGGAAGATGGTAAAATTGTACTGGATAGATGCCACAGTTACTATTACTAAGTGCAAATGCAGGTATTTGTGACCGGGTTAAACCATTGCGAAGAAAGAATTCTGCCAGATTATGAATTTTGGGAGAAACAATGTGAAATTGGGTAAAAATTTCATAGCATCATAATGCCCGAACTTTTGGGCAAATATTTTACAAGAAGAGAAGGTACTGCAGATATTTACCGTCTGTGAGTTTGCAATGGTATAGATGATGGAAGACGTATGATTAAATGTGACGGAGACTATTATAATGCGGGTTGATTCCAGGGTCTGCGCACTCTCAATATAATTCCTAATTTTGTATTAGTCTTCATCCCCGTCACGAGTGGCGTTGTTAGCAATAGAAAGAGACGGAATTATTATCACGTGGCTTTCGTCTCATCGAAGCTACATGCTACATGTGATTCAGTTTTCTAACCTCTATTTTGTTGTGAGCTGTGAGTGGCGAGCGTCCTAAGTTTTTTTGTGATTTTTAGTAAATATAGACTTTTGAGTGTTTTTTTTAAAATAATACCGGTTATGTAAAAGGTAATAATTTAATATTCTTCAGAAATGTTACTTTGTATAATAAGTGGGATAAGGGGAAAGTGAATCAGAGAACACTAAATTTTATACAAAGCCAACTAAAACTACAAAGCATGCAAGGGGAAGACGTTTTAGTTTTGATGATAAAGTGTTTGCTTTGTCTTTGTTAAAACAGAGTCCACGCTGTTATAAAATTTTACAGCGTACATTTGAATTGCCATCTAGAAAGACATTAATGTCTTTATTGAACAAAATTCCATTTGGTGTTGGAATTAATCCAAAAATAATGAAAGTTTTAAAAGGCTCAGTTGAAACCTTACATCCCCTTGACCGTTGTTGTTATCTAATGTTTGACGAAATTTCATTGGAACCAGCATTAACATACACAAAAAAAAGATGAAATTATTGGGTTTCAAGATATTGGTAACAAAAGAGAAATGCTTTTTGCAGATCATGCTCTGGTCTTAATAGTGAAAGGTTTACGAAAAAACTGGAAGCAGCCTATTTCATTTTATTTCACCCAAGGTGGTATTAAAGCATATGATTTAAAAACAGTAATACTTGATACCATTGAAGCCTTACAAGAAGTTGGACTTGATGTTGTGGCAAGTATTTGCGACCAGTACTCTGCTAATAAGAAGTGTATGGAACTGCTAGTTAAAGCCACAGCAGTGAAAGGTTCCGAAAATTCTGATTTACAAATATTCACTGTTGGAGGAAAAGAAATTGTTATCCTGTATGACCCTCCACATCTTCTGAAAGGTGTTAGGAACAATTTTATAAATCATGATGTTAAATTTATTGCAAATGGGGTTGAGAAACGAGCATCATAGAAGGATATTCAAACTCTATATGAAATGGATACGGGAGATTTCAATACAAGAATGTGTTACAAGCTAACTAACCAACATATCTACAAAGATAAATTTAAAAAAAATGAAAGTGAAATATGCTGCTCAAGTTTTTTCACACAGAGTATCTTCTACGATAAGGTGGACAACAAAATATGGTAAATTATTTATCTCGAGATATAAAATCTTATCTAAAGTTTTTCCATTAAATTATTGTAGGTAAGGACAACATTTTTGGACCAACAGCTGAAAACACTGCTGAATTTATTTCCATGATGGATCAAATTTTTGACAGTGTTAATGGTGCTACAGTTGAAGGAGATCAAGGTAAAATCTTACGGTCAGCTATCAAAGCAGGCTCACCTCATATTAATTTTTGGGAGAATATTTTAAAAATTTTAAAAACAGTAAAATTTATAACGGCCAAAGGAGAATCTGTACCACCTTCCATAAAAATTGGATCATAACTTTAAGGGGCTTTATTTATCTGTGGCATAGATTGGAAAGTTTAGGATATAAATTCTTATGTCCTCGAAGTTTAAACCAGGACCCTTTAGAAAATTTTTTTGGATGCATCCGTAGTTATGGCGCTAGAAACATCAATCCATCTTGCGAATCATTTCAAAACTCTTTTAAGAGTTTATTAGTGAATAATTTCACATCTTCCCACTCTCCTGAGGCGAATTGTGAGGCAGATGATAATACTGCCTTAAATTGTTTAAGAGTTTTTAGTAAATGATAACCTTGATGAAACGATAACTACTGAAACAATTGATATCGGTGATGTTTATTTGGAAAACGTAGATGACGATGCTATTGTACAGACTCATTCCTATATAGCTGGATATATAGCAAAAGTCTTATTAAAAGAAATTGGTAGGTGCAGAAGTTGCAAAAATCAACTTTTGACATCCACATCGGAACACAGGCTCATCTCAGTATATGAATATAAACCTAATGTTTTATTACGGACAAAAACACAATTCCGAAGAATGTTTTCTCAGATGATATGTCTGTTTGACGCCTGTAATGAGAAATGCCTTTTATTAAGGAATACTAAAAATAATATGGCAGCCGTTTTTAAAAATAAGTTGTTTAATCCATTTTTATGCAAAGAACATGACATATTTTGTATTTATATTGATAAGTTTTTAACTTTTATGTTATTTACATATAACACACAAATAAATAAAATATTGAAAGGTAAAATAACTGTAAATATTAATGACAAAGATAAATTGAAAGCACTTGCTTACGAAAGATATGTCAAGGTAAAATGTAAAAACCTTAAAATTAAGAATGTTAAGGAACTAATATAGTCATTTAGTTAAAGTTAAATATTGTTACAATTATTGTAAAATGTAAAATAAATATAAAAATATCTGCAATTTTTATTTACTTACCTCGATTATCTTCTTAGGTACTTGTGCAAAATTAAAGATATGGTATGTTGTAAACAATAAAATTTATTTTTGGTGGAAAACAGTAATTACCTATATTACGTGTACAAAATATTTATTTTTTTATACGGGCTCCCAAAGAATATGTAGCTATTTTATGAACATATTTGTACCATGTACAATCTCTTGCAATAACAATGGCATTAAAATGATACGGTGACTTATTTCGAACTGCTGACGTAATTATTTATAATGAAATCTACTTTCAAAATTAGGTCTTCGTTGTTACCACTCAGAAATCTAATGAAATTTCTATATAGGACTTCCAATAATTTAACAACTGATTCGAGGAGTGCCATTATTGCAATAGATTGAACCTAAAAAGTTTTTTCAGACTCGTCTGCTAGGAAACGGCAACGATTTGTTTAGAAAAAAAAACTATTTTAGGTACTTGTAAGAAAACAATTATTTTTAAATACATAATTTATTTAATGATATAACACCTTTATGTCAAACTGATTTTGAAAATTGGCTCAAAAAAAAAATTAAGGTAAGTTGTATTATATATTCTGTAGTAGGGTAAAGACGGGAGAGATGCCGCGATGGGAGAGATGCCGCAAGGGGTGTAATTCCGAAGTTGACTAACGGATGGCGCTGCTGCGGTAATCTACTATGCATATGCGTAATACGGTTCGAAGTAATGTGTGTGTAGTGCGATCTATGACATTGTTTAAGTAATAACTGTGATTTAACAGTAAATAAGGTACGCAAATTCCATATAATTTTATTTACATTATTTATTTTACTTGTATAATGGAAAATACTATTATTTTTGTACTTTATATAGTTCAGACGATAATTAAGCAGCTTTCTAGATACAGTCTGTGAAAAACTAGGTTATATTTACACCATCTATAATAGTACTAGGGTGCAGCATCTCTCCCGACAAAAAGGAAAGATGCCGCATTTAAAGGAAGGATAGATGCCGCATATTTTAATTTTTTTACAAAAAAAATCAGTTACATAAAATTGCTATTTATTTTTAGTTTATGATATAAACATGCCTCGTAAATATAAACGCAAAGAAAATAGAAATCCACGAGCAGTTTGGACGGAAGATCAGCTATCAGAGGCTATTGAAAAAGTTAAAAATGGAGAAATTAGTCAAAGAGAAGCATTTCGCAGGTACAACATTCCGCCCAGAACACTGATAAGGCGTATGCAGTCTGGAAATTTTAAAAAAGGTGCCCTTGGCCCACAAGGTAATTTTATTATCACGTGTGCAACAATTTTTGCATACCAATGACTTTTCTATATTACAGGTCTATTAGGCAGAGATAATGAAAAAAGACTAGTGGCACATATTCAACGACTTTCAGCTTCCGGCTTTGCTCCAGATAGAAGAACTGTTAGACAACTTGCATACAAATTTGCAGAAAAGCTAAATTTTCAAAGGAAAATGAAATGGCAGGAAAAGCTTGGTTACAATCATTTCTTGACAGAAACTCAGAACTCTCCATTAGACAAGCAGAAGGTCTATCATTAGCAAGGGCTCATGGCATGAATCGAGAGGACGTAAATCATTTTTTTACTATTTTAGAACAAACAATGACAGAACACAACTTGTTCGACAAACCATCCCATATATTTAATATGGATGAAACCGGGGTTCAATTGATTAATAAACCTGGAAAGGTAATAACCAGTAAGGGTTCCAAAGACGTTCACGTATTAACCGCAAAGGAAAAAGGTGAAAACGTCACAGTAATTGCGTGCTGTAGTGCAGATGGGAAATTTACTCCGCCTACACTAATACTGAAGGGAGTTAATCGCAAACCAGAATTCGGAGATGGTTTATCTGCAGGATCCAAAGTGTACATGAACCGAAAATCGTCATTTATTAATTCAGAACTATTTCTTCGTTGGGTGCGTGAAATCTTTATTCCTCACAAGCCATTTGGCAAATGTTTACTAATCCTAGACGGCCATACATCACATAGCACCGATATAGATATGTTACATGTTGTTGATGAGAATGACATTATTTTATTATGCCTACCAAGCCACTGTACCCAAGCACTACAGCCACTTGATAGGAGTTTTTTTAAACCCTTTAAAACATATTTCAATCAGGAGGCTCAAGTATGGATAAAACACAATGCCAATCGCAATATTACTAGATATCAAGCTGGGCAACTTATTGGAAAAGCATGGTTACGGGCAGTATCGGTAGCAACGGGTGTAAATAGATTTAAAGCTACCGGCATATATCCTCTAGACCCTAATGCAGTTCCTGATCACTTCTACTCAATGCAAGATATATCAGAGCCTGTCAGAAATAATTCTAATGTCCCTAAAATTATTAGTGTACCACCGGAAGTGTCCGATATCAATATTCAAAATGAAGATACTGTTATTGTGGCCGTTGCACCAGAAGATTCTGCAGAACATCATCTGGATCAGGAACCCGGCGCACATTCTGTAGCAATAGAAGAATTTACCCCTACCAAACTACTGCACGATGTGTCTCCTATACCAAAGCTTCCTGTATCGTTCAATAAAAGAATAAAACTAGGTGCCACCGTGATAACTTCGACTGAGAATATAAGAAAGCGTGAAGTAGCAAATCAAAATAAGAAAACGAAAGCGTCAGTATTAAAATCAAAATTAAATAGCAATCACAACAAAGAAAAAGCGAAGTTAATATGTGAAACTAAAGCATCGAGTAGCACAGAAACCTGGGAAGAAAGTGATGATGAACCATTGATAAAAATGTCAAAAAGCGACAGTGAATGCTTTTGTGTGGAATGTTTTGAAAAATATAAAAATGCTAAAAAAAAGACGACTGGATTCAGTGTATAAAATGCTCTAATTGGTTCCATGAATCATGTTCGATGTATGGAGTCACATGCAATGTATGTTCAAGAGAAGAACTACGCAAACAAAATATGGCGATTTAACTATATACAGCGGCATCTCTCCTTCGGTCTTGCGGCATCTCACCACACTAAGAGGGAGAGATGCCGCATTTTGTTTAGAAAAAAAATATGTTTTTATTTTGTTATGGTTATAGCCTCATGTTTATTTTTAACATTTTTATAATATATGTTGTATCAGCTATTATTTAATAAAAAAAACAATAAAAAAAGTTGAAAATAAGAATTTTATATATTTTTTAAAAAAAACCCCGCCGCATCTGTCCCGGCTTTACCCTAAGTATTATGTTTTTTAGTTTTATAATTTCTGTACAGTGACCCATTGATTTTTATAGTATTTTCTTTAATTGAAGGTTAACTAATTTGTCTTGAAAAAATTTACATCGAGACAATTTAGTTCACTTTCACATAAAGAAGATACATATAAAATATAAATTTATTATGCAATGGCGGGAACGGATTTGCTGTTAATTAACATCCCCGTCACGCGCGGCGCTAGTGTGTAAGATTTGGGCGGTAGAAGGGAGTCGGCTATCTATATATTTTATGATCTGTGGTTGATTCCATACACACCAAATACAGCTTGGTATTGCCAAAATTATAACGAGCACATGTAAAATAGGTATTACGAATATTTTATAATTTTGTAATGTATAGGTATATTGTATACAGAAATATATGTATCTATATATAATAATTTTATTTATAAATGATAAAAACAATAAGAGTTTGTGAGATAATATAAAATACAAAATACCCAGATATTTGTCTCACTAAAGGGGAACAATAGGAGGATAAAAGTTAATAAAAAGAGCAGACTCACGATTTTGTCTAAAAAATTTAAATTTTCAAGCTCCTACTACTTTACTGCCGTCGCTAGGAGTCTGTATATGTAGCTTTCAGTAATATCAAGAATAAGATCTTGGAAATGAATAGGAATTCGTATTTCATCAGAATATAGTGTGGTGATCCATATGCTTTGTATGTATGTTCATGTAGACTAACGAGCGAATTATCAACATTGTGTTCATCGAACACGTCCAACATTGTACTGGTTGATGGCATGATTACAAATATTGTGGTTTTAGTTTCAATCCAATTGACCTGAGAAATATACCATCTCTAGCTGACAATTCATGTGTTGACTGTTTAACGTTCTTTCGTAAAATAGATTTATTCCTGTATTTTTGTGTGATTTTATGACTCCAACCAACTGTGTGTTGATATTTTATTGTAATTTCTTTAGTTCTAGTTACGCAACAATTATTTCACCATGAAAATCCACCAGATTACCATCAACCAGTATTCACAATATAATGTTATCGATAGTAGGTGATTTATTCTTGACTTTGAAGCCAATTACGTTATTTTTATCAACAAGTATATTGAATTCTGCGAATAGAAGCCATGTAATCCTAACCCATATTGACTATTTGGATCCAGTTCAATTTGGGGGTAATAGTTGCTGTTTAGTACACTAGACTGCCCTAATAAGGTGAATGTTCAAGACGTTACTAACACAAAAACGTGTAAACACATTAATATACTTCAGCCCAGTTCGAAGACATTAATTTAATTCACTACGTAGTCCGCCTTTGGTTACTAGGCGCGCACCAAGTTTACAGTAAGATATCCCCTCTCCTCAGCCACCCGTCTGTCTGCCAGTCACTGTCTCATTCTAGTGGTGGGTAATCAATACTTTTGCAAGTATCGAATAGATACCGATCCTGTATCTGTAAGTATCCTATACTGAGTATGGGATACCGATACCAGACGGCAGACATCAACATCCTTATCTTAACGAATTCTGGGAATCCCATTCCACGTGTCGGCCTCGACGTTGCCTTGAGAAGAACTGCTGGGTCATGTCCAGAGAAATAGAGGAGGGGAGAATGAGCGTCAAGATGCGCGAATCTAGTAATACAGGAGGCTGCCATTTTGAATTCATCTATACGAGGGGGATTGAAAATATTATTTTATCATGTCGTTTCAAAATTTCTATTTAGAAACACATTATAAATTTTAAATGAAATATGAACAAATATGTACTTTTGAAATTTTCAGTTACATATTTTCATATTGGCGTTATTATGGGTGATTATCCGAGATAAGGTGGAGGATTAAGGCTAAAGCGTACAACCTTCACATTGGGCGACCTGTATAGACGCTTATCTGGCTGCACCATAGAAAAAGATAGATATATTTATCTTTTTCTAGCTCGAAATACGAAACGTTTAGTCTCCCGTCCGACCGTTATCTGTAAATATCTTGACTTAAAAGTGTGACGTACATGAATTCAAAATGGCAGCGCCCTCATCGAAGCTCGTTCTCCCCTCCTCTATCCTCTAAGTCCTCTATTTCTCTGGTCATGTCATATCAAATAGTAAAATAGTAATAGTATAGCTTAAGCTTACATAAGTTTAGAAGTGCTTAGTGTATTACCTAATATATTCTCTTTCTCAAAATATAATAAAAGATGAGTGATAAAAGAAGAAGTGGTGTTTGGTTGTATTTCAATGCAATTGATTCAAATAAAGCAAAGTGTGACATTTGCAAAAATGTCTTATCCTATAAAGGTGGTGCAACCTGCAATTTGAGAAAACATTTGAAGGCGAAGCATTTTGCGGTAATAACGCAAGATCTTCCATCTCCTTCGTCTTTAAGAACATCTGCGGAGTTGGAGGAAGTACCCGAACCATCAACTTCTTCTACATCTTTGGAAGTCACCCAAGGAAGTCCGGCTTATAACGCCACAAAAAAAATTGATCAGGACAAAAGACGAATGCCGTTTCCCTCATCAAAACAATTTAAAATATCGACTTTTGCTACACGGCCAATGTCTATTCCGCGTACTAAGAACCTGCATATAAAAGTTTTAAACATGATTATAAAAGACATGCAGCCATTTACAATTGTTGAAGATGAAGGGTTCAGAGAATTGTTAGAAGAGTTTGATCCTGCTTATAAACTTCCTTCAAGAAAAACTTTATGCAACAGGTTGTTGCCCCAAACATATGATGAAGTTGTTCAGAAAGTAAAGAATTTACTAGAAAATTCGGAGTATTTGACGATTACGACAGATACTTGGACATCCACAGCTGTTGAAAATTATTTGGCCATAACCGTACATTATTTAAATGACGAGTGGAAGTTAATTTCAATTCTGTTGGATTGTTGTCATTTCTCCGATCAACACACCGCAGAAAATTTAAGAAATCAGTTATTAAACACGCTCCAAGAATGGAATATATCCGAAAAAGTACATACCGCTGTGACCGATAACGCACGAAATATAACTGCTGCAATAAAATTAACCGGATGGACCCATCTTCCTTGTTTAGCCCACACCTTAAATTTAGTTGTTCAGGACGGCATAAAGTTAATTCAACCTATACATAAAAAAGTGAAGCGTATTGTTGAGTATTTCCATCATAGTACCACGGCTAAAGAAAAGCTAAGTTTGTTACAGGTCCAGTTATCGGAAAAAAATTTAAAGTTAATTAATGATGTTGTTACACGATGGAATTCCACATATTTCATGTTCCAAAGGATGTGTGAAATTCAAACTTCTTTGGAAGCTGCTATTGGCGTACTACATAGTCCAGTAGATTCCCTCAATGCTGAAGAATGGAAAATTTTGCAAGAATTCTGTTTGCTTTTAAAACCATTTAACAGTATTACAATAGAATTAAGCGCGGAGAAAACTGTTACCATATCTAAAATAATTCCAATGGTAGAAGGTCTAAAACAATATATAACTGGATTACAAAACATTGAAAGTGAAGTTGGTTTAACATTAAAAGAAGAACTATTAAGAGGTTTATCTACCAGATTTTCTCGTCTAAAATACAATCCTACACTAGCAAAATCAACATTTTTAGACCCCCGCTTCAAAGGAACTGGTTTCAGTGACAACAATGCATTTTCAAAAATTAAAGACGCGGTAATTAACGAAGTATCACAAGTACTTAGAAAAATCAATCAAGAAAAAACAGTTTCACCCAATAATTCCGACTCGAACGAAAAAGAAGATGATTCAGTTTGGGCAATATTTGATAAAAAAATGCAAACTTTAAAACATACATCAGGTACAGAAACATCGTCAGCAATAATAGAAATTCGGCAATATTGCGAAGAAATAAATCTAAGAAGACGAGATGATCCGTTAACATGGTGGAAGTCACGGGAGGCTGTATATCCTGTTTTGTCAAAATTGGCAAAAAAATATTTAAGTATAGTGGGAACGTCGGTTCCAAGTGAGAGAGTATTCTCTAAAGCTGGACAATTAGTGTCGGAACGTCGAAGTCGTTTGAAACCAAAAAATGTAAAATCGATTGTGTTTTTAAATGCTAATCACCACCTTTTATAAATCTTTATTTTGTAACATATTTTTATAAATTAGATGCAGGTACCTTTTTAGTTCTTTCCCCTAAGATATATTTTTGTTGTGCATGTTAATATTTATTTTTGTATAACAGCCAATTATATAATATGGCTAATATGCATATTCGAGTAGTTTAACGTATTTTTAAATTTAATAAATAATTTTACATATTAATTTTCAATAAATTATCTAGGTAATAGGTACCTACTTATTTCTTAATGCTACGTATTTTTTTAAAATTGTTATTTGTAAATACATTATCATTCATATTAACATTTATTTTTGTATTACACAAATATATATAATAGATTAATAAACACTACAAACCAAACGACACAATCCGCATTCCGCAGCCTTCACAAACAAAAAACAAATAACTCAACCGGCTGAACGCGCGACGACCCTTTGACCCACAAACCTAGAAAAAATATAGACTGTGCCAGTGTCATATTGCCGACGACCACAAATTCATGGCTGCCCTAAAGGTCCCAAAATCGCTAAAACTTTTTTATGTTTTTATGCCAATTTACGTTGGTTGTATTGTAGCGTGAAGCTAATTTCTTTACTGTGATTTGTCACATTCTTTAATGCCATTTAAAATGACAGCAAGTTAGTTAATTTCAGATTGCAATGCAGCCATCATATTTGCACAACCGCCAACATAAAGCAAATAAAATATCCATTTTCTGGACCTTAGGTCCCCAGAAAACGCGGCACCTATCACGTGACCTATATCATGAACCGACGCAGTCTATATTTTTTCTAGGTTTGTGCTTTGACCTTTCGCTTTCAGCTTTCACATGCAACGGAAGTGTCTCTGTCTACGTCTACACTACAGTATACAGTATTCGATACATTTATCAAAAGTATCGGATACTTCTAACTTCGGAAAGTATCGGATCTTTTGTATCGGATAGATACTTTTTGCCCACCACTATCTCATTCGCTTTTTGGTGCGCGAGCCGCGCTGACGCCCGTCTCGTTAGAACGTGTACCTTCAAAGCGTACGAAAATTGCAATTGTGTTCTGTTAGTTATTTACTCGCTGAGGTGAGTATCTTACTTTGCTTTCCCTTTTGCAGAGATTCATTTAGGTTTGCATATAGAATGGGAAAATCTAAACGGAGGCACAGAAGTAGTTCCTCCGAAAACCAGAAATCTTTACGAAAATGGCTGAAATTATTAGAGCGGGAGTTCGAGAACATCAAAAGAAGCAAGTCCCTATCCCGACGTAGCCACGGGAGACACGGTCGCCGTGCCAGCCGTTCTTCGGACAGAGTAGATTCGCGTTAGGGTGCGTTTATGTTGGAGCTGCGATAAAAGATCAGAGCGGCGATACCAGCGAAGCGAAGAGAATTGTGTCATTGATTTGTATGCAGGTGTCTATGTAGGAGCGACGACAAGTTATCTGCATATTTTCTTTGCTTATATGGATTTCGACAACTTAATTAGTGAAATTTTTGTCAGACCAGCCTTGTGGGACCAAAGATGTAAAGACCATCACAATAGATTTGTTCTCGACAAATTGTGGGATGAAGAATTATGTACAACACGTAAGTAGAAATATTTGTTCTTACTACTAAAGGTATAATATGATATGAAATTTGGTAATTATGCACAAAACAGTTGTTTTCGCATTAAATTGGAAACTTTCTTCACATGAAAATTCTATGGTTCGCGTTGAATATGAATTCACCCACGCCTTTACAGATTTATTTTATAAAAATAAAAAAAATAATGTTACGGGATTTAGAGCAGGATAGGGTTAAAATTTACAGATCGATGAATATTCACCAAAACATAAAACTTTTTGTATTAAATAGAAAATTAAACAGAAATCCATTTTCTGCATAATTACCTGAAATTTATACAAATACAGAAATGTAGATATTCTGATAATTTGGATTGTGACAAAGACATGTTTTAAAGAGATTGAGAATATTTTCGGCAGTTCGGTTTGGTCTACCAATTTTACCTGGTGCAACATTATTTGGTTCTATTCTGCCTGTTTCTTGAAGGTGATGTTCAATGCCTTCTCTCTCAATAATAACCTTATGTAGCAAACAGATACACTTAACTATATCATCAACTACATCTGTAGATGTTTGTATTGCTGTTCCTAAAATTCTCAACTTAGCATACAATATGCCAAAAGCACATTCAACAGTTCTCCGTGCTCTTGATAATCTAGCATTAAAGTATTCCTTGTATGCATCTAATTATTGTCTTCCATAAGGTTTCAATAGATTCGGTAGAAGTGGATAGGCTTCATCTCCTATGATAGCGTGAGGTACTATAATTTCCGGGTTTAGTAAAGCACATTCTCTGGGAATGTTAAGTCGCTCATCTGACAAGTACAAAAACAATGATGATGATCGAAAAGTCCCACCATCACTCTGTCTGACGTAGCCTCCAACATCAATGTTTATAAATTTATAATTTGCATCAACCAATCCTTACAGAACAATTGAGAACAAAAAATTATAATTATAAAACATAGTACCAGAGTGTGCGGGACAGTTTACACGGATATGCTTGCCATCAATGGATCCAATGCAGTTGGGAAAGTTCCAAATATTATAATATTCGTCCACTATCTTCTTGAAATCATGTTCATCGGGAATTTTCATATGTACTGGTTGAAGGATGTCCCATATCACTTCAACAATTTATCTGATAAGTGTTGAAACAGTTGCAATTCCCATCCGGAAAGAAAATGCCAATCTTCTAAACGATTGACCAGTTGATAAGTACCTACAATATAATACAGAAGGCCAATTAGTACCATTTATTGATCTCTAAATTTTAATTGTGTGTTCCTTATATATGTTTTTATTATTTTAGGAACAGTTCTACGAAACAAATGGAAAAGCTGGCATCAATTCCGAAACCAGTCCGGAGATGCCCAAATAAATGATTACAGAGGCGTAAGTATTTCAAAAGCCGTTTCTTTTTAAAAGATCAATTTACACCAAGAAAATCAACAGGAAATTTTCCCAAAATTGGCGATGAGAATATTTGTGACAAGACATCGCAAATGTCCCAAGACGAAAATGATGACGATGACTTAAGGGAACAAGCAGCAGAAGAAGACGACACCACACAATATTCATTTCCGCAATTCGAGTATGACTCAGCACCGGTCGTTACACCATCTTCATCCAGAGCTTCTTCAAGTTCTTCAAGAAAACGTCCCCAAAAGCGCACATCGAAAGAAGATATAGGTGAGGCTTTACTGCAAGTAGAACAACGAAAATTAGAGTATTTGGAGCAAAAAAGAAATAAAAATCAGGAAGAAGATGAAGACATGAGTTTTTTTAAGAGTTTACTACCTCATGTTAATACATTTCGGCTTACGATAAATTAGACTATCGAATGAGAGTAATGAAGTTAACCAAAGATTTCTTAAATCGTAAATCCTATACCAGTTGCCAATACTATTAACCACTATGACGGCTCTACAGTTAGGGGTTACCAAACTACAACCAGGGATTTTTATAATTTTGCAGAGGGAAATTTAAATTTATCAGACCCAGAACATCGTATATACAGTTATTAGTATTGAACTCATTATGTACCTGAAATACTGAATTTCGGTTTATGTTTACTTAAGTGTGTTATTGTTAAAATTAGATTATGCATTCAGGGCCGGACTGGGTCGACAGATCGGCGCGGACGTTTGTTATAACCGGCACCATCTTTTTCTTGGCAGAAAAATGTAAACAGTAAAAACATTTTTTATTATGATACCATATTTAGATGTGCATACAAGTTGTAAGTTTGGTGAATAGGTAGGTAAGAAGTAAAAATTAATTTAAACTTTGCTTTATGAGAATGCTAAATATTAAGAAATAAAATACGTATAAACAAAGTATACGCAGTGATGGTTTAAAATTTACGTATTTACAAACTTAATTATTTACTTTATGAGGTGAAGAAGTTCTAATAAATGCGATATCGCACGAAGTGCTTTATTTATTTACTTTTTTTCTAAATATTATCTACAACACAAATTCAACTTGTGACAATAATCATTTGACAGGCTGTTTTACAATCACTCGGTTCAAATTTATTAGCGCACAAGATTTAGTATATAGGGACGTTAAATTTCAGTTTAAAAATCTTTAAAATAAGTACTTCATACTTGAGTGCACAATTTTAACGTTATTTCTTTCGAATATATGTCCTCATAATATTTGTACTAGTATAAGATAAGATGAAATTGTAGTTCTATCCGTAGCCATGTCACTGGTCTTTATAATGAATCTGTTTTACGGCTTTATTAAAAAATGGTTCACATCTACTCGTCTACAAATGTTGAAGGTTTACGACGTTAAAATCGGATATCATATATGAGCAACGCTCGCTATTTTTTTCGAACTCAAACCCCTTTCTTATGCATAATCGGAACATCCTGTATAAATAAAATAATTCCCTCGATTTTTATTATTTAAGTGGGGGAGTTTTCAAGAATCAATATATTATTATTTAGATTTCGAACTATTTTATCAAAGAGGAAATAAAATGAAAACTGAATTAAAAATATTGAGACAAATTGGGTATTTAATGTACATAGGAGATATTCAATTGCATTAAAAAGTGTCATTATCATGTACGCATTACTTAAATTACCTACCTTTTAATCTAGATTCCCTTTTATCTAAACTTAACGAACTACGAAGTATACCCCAGTGATAGACAATTAGAGATACTGAGGTCACAGTCTATTATACAGTCCGGCGTCTTCACGTCGGCTCCTTGATGTCTAGGTCCAAGATTTCGTTTTTTTTAGAGGACCAAAAGACGACTGCGCATTTAGCCGCGCACATTCGCGCGCTCAAGGGGCACGGTGATTTGTAGAATTTCTCCCACTTCGTCGTGTACATATGAATTTCATTGGTGTTCATTGCGCATTTAGTCGCGATTTAGCCACACCCTCTGGAACCTTCACTCGACGAACTGTATAATAAACTGTGCTGAGGTACTGAATGCTGAATGCATTTGTTTTGTCTATTCTCTCTAACAATAACGGTGGAGGGAGGAGACTGTAGATTAAAAAAACGTCCCAGATCGCAGTCAGTGTGACGCAAATCGCGCAACCGCAGAAATTACGTTCGCATACTACATACGTGACTGCATGTTATATTCGGGCGACGCCGGCGATTCATTTGTACTGTAGTCTGTACTGATAGTTTATTGCGGCGCGCCGGCTTGTTGAACAGGCGGCGCCTCGGCTTGTTGAACAAGCGGCGCCTCGGGCGATCGCCCGACCTGCCAGTCCGGCCCTGTATGCATTTCTCTTATGTTTGATTATGTGGCACAACTCAATATTTTCTGTAATAAATATGTTTATTGTATACATACCTGACTGTAATCATTAGCCGCTCCTCGGGTAAAATTGGTCTACCATGACAATTCATTCATACTTTTTGAATCCTGTCCGAGATGTGCGCCAATATGCAATCAAAGGTTTATGTTCATTCTCATATATTCTACAGACTTTTCAGGGTTATCCCTTCATTGTTTATAAAGATGATGGAATTCTCAGGACTCTCTGTGGGCGTTTATAGCATGTGCAGACATTTTACGCTTTTTACTTGAACTATCAAATATATAATATCTGACAGCACTTGAAGACAAAAGTAATTCTTCTTCCGAGTCACTCATTTAAAAAAATATATATTTTAAATGTCGTCGTCGCGATTATCAAAGCTTCAAAACACGTACTAATGAACTTGTGTCTGTTTTTTTCACTGCTCTCAACATTTATCGCAGCTCCAACATAAACGCCACATTAAGGAGAGCGTCAACGCCATGCTTTTGTCGCTGCTCTCATCGCCACTCTTATCCTTTATCGCAGCTCCAACATAAACGTACTCTTATTCACAAACGCGTACCGTCACCTTCCTCGAACCGTGATAGGTCTCGTTCTCATTATAGTCGAGGTCGCACATCGCGTATGTCGGATCGGCTCAGAGATTCATGTACACCAACTGCGGGGTAGTCACAAGTGGCAGCTGGTGGAGCGCCGGACACGTACAATACAAATTCGGCTGTTCCCCGCGAGGGTCAGAGTTCGATATGAATGCCCTTGATAAGGACAAGACCACTAATATTGACGATGTGTTAATTATTCATGAAAAGGTGGACCTCTCTGAGGACACACTTCATATTTTGAATGACGACCCTGAGAAGGCCAAAGCCTCACCCTTTGAATTGCATACAGCACTGGTAACGAGATGGTCACATATTTTATTTAACACATGGTCTATCAAAGGAGGACAAAAATTCTTTATCAGAAAAATATACAACTGAATAAATTTATTTCTCCCTATTTCCTAGCAGATAAGTCAAATGGAGGCAAGAGGTTTATTTCACACTTAAAAAATTTAAACGAGTTCGTAGAATCACCGCATTTTAAAATGGAGGATTTGCGAACTGCCGCAAGACTTATTCATAGGAATATATTGATGACTACCATAGATCTGAAAGAAGCTTACTTTCTGCTAGCTATTGACAAAAACCACCAGAGATATCTTAGATTTGAGATCGAGAACTAAATTTATCAATTTACCTGTCTTCCTTTTGGTCTCAGTTCAGCTCCCTTTTGCTACACTCATGAAACCAGTGGTACTCTAACATTTCAATTACCTAGATGACTTTTTAGTATAATAGAGAAAAGTCCTGTTTAATTACAAATACCGATAGGTTTCACCCCCTACGAATTAATTTTCGGACATACCTCAAGCCGTTCCCCTGAAATTCTGTACAATCAAAAGGAACTAATTTCCAAATACGTTAGAAATCTAAATAACACAATCATACTACTACTTGCTCGAGAAAAAATAAATCTTGTAAAAGAAAAGGCAAAGATTAGATTCGACCAACACCTTTCAAATAAAACTCCAAAATTTAAAGTAAGTGATAAACTTTATGTAAAAGAGTCTCATATAAAAGATAAATTACAAAATAAATTCAATGGACCGTTCGAAATTAAAGAACTTTTTCAAAATTCAGCATTTAATCCACAAACATCCCAAAAAACTAAAGTAAATTTTGATAGAATGAAACAGTATTTTGCAAATTAAATTTATTTTCAGGTTTCTCCTGCTGATCAGAGCAGCAGCCTCACAATACACGATAACACCAATAAACAATACCATTGGAATATATTACCATAAAAACAGTGAAATCTTCGTCACAAATAAAAAATGAATATTACTAGTACACAAAAACATTTCTGCATTGAAATCAGCTTACGAACGTAATGAAAAAATATAACATTCGAAAAGGGTATAATTAGACGGTCACCAAAAATATTTTAAGACTCTACGCCTAGGCACCAAATAAAATAAACAATTCCAAAAAAAAATCAATTGACTTTATTAAAAGGGCCCTAAAGTATATAATATTAAGATGCAAAATAAATGAAATAACATCAGAAAAATCGCAAGCCTTGCACAAATATTATTTTTGGTTCCTAAAATGGATTAACGGTCACCAAATTCTGTCTAACTCAAAGATTAATATTACTACCAAAAATCTTACTCCAAAATAGTTTGACGTCATTCAAAATACATTATTTGATCCCAGACTACTTTAATGTAAGACTAAAATTACAATTGCTTCCCTTTATTTCTTAACCCCACACTCCGCACCCTGCAGAACCGCCACCGGTGCGTGAGGCACAGGCCGCGCGCTCCTCTCTCAGGGCTCCCACACAAAACTGCGATACGATGCGATGCGATGCCGCATCACAGGAACTTGCGATGGGAATTTCTGCGATACGATTTTGTGCGGCAAACCGTTCGCAAATCTACATCATATTCCGCCATTCTACAAACAAAGAAGGCGGCGCAGGCGCCGCGCGTCTTTCTCTAAAGCTGTCTCACAGCGGACTAAATTCTTTTAAAAGAGGCGTCACCAAGTATGACGTAATACCGCAGGAATGCGCGATGCGAATGAGATCGGACGTTCTTGCGGTGCATTCGTGCGAGATCGCAGATATTTGCGATGCGATGCGAGTTCGCAGTTTTGTGTGGGAGCCCTCTGTCGTCGCTGTAGCGGCTTAAAAGCTAGTTGTGTATTGTCGATGCTCGTAGCGCACGCGCTTTGTTTACGAAGTCCGACGAAGCTTTGGCGGGGTCAAGTACTGTTGAAGCTCCGCTACTTAATAATTCTGAGACTGATTCAGACCAAGAAAATAATGAGTTTCAAAGGAAACGAAGACGCAAACAAGGAAGATCTTGGGTTATAGTGCAAACATTTTCAAATATTCGTGATGCCGAAGTTCTCATTAAGAACGAAGGAGTGTGGTCTGTTCAAAAAGTACACAACACTGAAGAAGGTGTTAAGAGATATTATCGTTGCAATAAAGCAAAACGACGCGGGTTGCAGTGTTCGGCGGCAATTTACTTGCTGTTTGATTCTACGCTAGATGAAGTGATATTATATCGGACAGAAGAGAATCACGACCATGATTCGTTAGGATCACTTTCGGCACGCGGTATCTCTGCGGAAACCTGCAGTGAAATAGATAAACTATGAACTCAAACTGAAACCAAAGGCAATAATGAGTGCCTTGGCGAGAAAAAAGGTATACAGTTACCGTCTAACACACAACTGAAAAATTACCTGGCTGAAATTCGTCAACAAAAGTACGGGCCGTCTACTATTAGCCTGAGAGAATTGAAGGCGTGGCTTATATCTCACTCACTAATTCCTGAAGATTGTCACTGTGTCCTTGTGGTTTCATTCGAAGTTTCTGACGATGACAAAGACCCCTACTTTCGTTTTATGTTATCAACGAAATACTTACTGAGCCTTGCAAGCGATTGTAAAATAGTTCACGCTGATGCAACTTATAAATTAATCTGGCAGGGTTTTCCGGTACTCATCGTTGGAACAACTGATCGTGATAGAAGTTTTCATCCATTTGCTCTAAGCGTAACATCCACGGAACAAACTGCTGACTTTACATTTCTATTTACGGCTCTCAAGAACAGTGTTTCTTCTATACACAAAAAAGACTTGACTCCAGAAGTATTGATCTCTGATGCAGCAAAAAGCATACAAAATGCATTCTTAAAAGTTTTTGGACCTAATGCCAAAATAAGAATGTGTTGGGCACATGCAAAAAAAAATATCCAAAGAAAAGTTGAAAAGTCAGTGGACAAATCACAGCGCAAGCAAATATTATCTGATATAGATGCTTTGCAGTGTTCATCGTCTTCTGATGTCTTCAACCGTGCTTGTGAAAGTTTTTTGGCGAAGTGGAAAGATCAAAACGAATTTATAAAATACTTTGAAGAAGAATGGCTGATTATGAATCACAATTGGTATTTAGGAGTCCTTCCAGGTACTCTAACAACTAACAATGCACTGGAAGCATTTAATCGAACTATAAAAGACGACCATACATTACGTGAGCGTCACTCACTGTCGCGATTCCTGGTGGTAGCAAAAGATATGGCGAGCGGTCTAACATTTATAAAAATTATAAGTCCGTTTCTCAACAACCCACCATTACTCTCAAACAATGGACTGAAGCGTATCAATGGGCTAAACTGCCTAAAAGACTACCCGTCAAACAGACAACTGACTCAGCGAAATAGTACCGCATACCAGCCGGTGATGACAAGGAATGCAAAACTTTCAATAAATACTGGGGAACCTTTGATGATTTTAAAGATTAGTTTTTCAGTGAATGGGAAGTAATGTTACCCATCAACAGCGAAGATTGGTTAACCGGTAGGTGTAACTGTCCTACATTCTTAAAACAGTATACCTGTAAACATCTATTGGGTTTAGCAATGAGGCTGAAGTACGTGGAACCACCTCATGAAGCCAGAAATATCCCTATTAGCGAGAAGAGAAAGAGAGGGCGGCCAGCTAAATCCAAAAAAGCTTTATTGATCCAATGATTATGCTTTTTCTTATTTTAAATTATAAGAATAAATTAGTGTTATACCTATAAGTGCCTACAACTCTAATAAAACATATTTTGATTTGACTTTGTTGTTTTTTTTTAAATAATATTTAATTAACTTCATACAACAATAAGGGTGGGCGTATGCTGAGAGGCAGGCGACGCAGGCCGCGCAGCGCAAACCGCACAACGCAGAGCTGGGCAGTTACTGTACACATCTGAGCCGCACGTGCCTGCGCTGCAGCATACGTAGCTCAATAACGTTCCATGCTTTACAAAATCTGCTCTGCTCTGCGCTGCGCGGCCTGCGTCGCCTGCCTCTCAGCATACGCCTAGCCTAAACAAGTGACGTTTGTTTGGGAACCCTAGTATATTTAGCGAATTTCATATAACAATAAATAAGCGACGTGCGTTTGGGAACCCCAGTATATTAATTGGTATTTGAGAAATATTCTAGCGATTGTTAGCTTTTTTAACCTAGCAAAAATTACCAAATTAGAACTCATGGTATACCATAATTGGTAACATCTAAGTAGTGACAATATATAATATTTAGTCTAAAGTGTATTTTAAAGGCGTCCATATATTTTTATATGGTCAATAATACGAAAACATGGATTTATTTCATAATATTTTAGGAAACGTAATTTGGTGGCCATTTATCCATTTTGGTAACCGTTTAGAATTTTTTTGGTAGTAAAATAGCTACTTTTTGGGCGGTGTTTAAACGCAAGCCATTCGAAAATATGAATCTATTCAAAAGCGAAGTCAAAACCCACATTAGTTTATTAACTCAAATCTCGCAGTCAATTAATGAAAAATTTGAAGTTAACTTTGATACTAAACATTACAAACGTGGACTAATAAACGGTATTGGTACAAGTTTTAAATTGATGAACATCAATTAGAAAACTTAAAAATCAAATTTCAGTCACAACATCGGTTATAAAAAAATTTAATGCCACAATTCAAAAATTGCATATAGATGAAGAGACATTAAATTAATTTCAAATTACATTTACAGAACGGCTGATAAAATAAAAATAATGGAATCAAAACTCCAATTTTTAGAAAAATCCGAACTTCTCATGGAAAGATACTTGTACATTGAGAATCAATTAGGTAATATTTTAAATTCAATAACATTCGCGCGTTTAAAAATTATACATATATCAATAATTAATATTTGTTTTAAAAATTCCATTCGATCAACAAAAATATATCCTATACCAATCCTAAACAAAAGGACTGACCTACATTATATTCTCCCAACTTCAAAAAAGTATATTGCGGTTGATGATGATTCTTTGATGTACATACCAATGACAAACCTAGATGATTGCAAACCACTTTATTATGAAACAACATTGTCCAAATTTATTTGCATACCCAATAGATGACAATGCTATCTGCGAAGCTAAAATCCTTAAAAACATAAACAATCTTTCAGAAAACTGTAAAACATCAATAATCTATGCGAAAGGCTACAAAGTGCTAAAATTACTAGAAAACACATGCCTAATTAGAAACTCAGATCCACTTCCAACTACCATAAACTGTCAGAGGAAGAATTCAAAAACCGAAATTATCTTAAAAAATTTTATACTCAAATTGCAACTCGAGTGTAACGCATTCGTCGGTGTAACAAAAATTCAAGCCAATTCCAAGGACACAACTGATATAGAAATTGAAACACAACCCATTCTAATTCCATCCAACTGCTGTGAAAATATACCGAGTGATGTACAACTCCCAAATTTAAAACCACTTAAATTAAATAATCTCACCGTAGAATATCTAGAGATAGCCAAACACAAGCTAGACGAATATTCAAGAACCCTAGACGAACTAATAAATGAACCATTTGTTACAAAACACTTCTCATGGTTTACAAATTTTTCCATCGCACTCTTAATTATTGTTATTACCTTATGGTGCATATGTAAATGCAGAAAGAAAAGAAGACTAGCTCTATCGATATCACCAAATCCTCCACCATCTCCACCCAGGCCTAGGAAAAAATTTTCCGGACTAAGGAGAATACTACCCCGAAGGAGACCATCAATCCGCCCTGAAGACCAGGAAGAAGAGATTGAATTTAACTAACCATGTTAATATATTAATAATCTTATGTAATGTTAATCTCATATGTAATCTTAATAAAGTAAAAATAAAAGTTTTTTTTTAAAAAAACCAAAACCGCTATTAGTGACGTAACATGTATGTACGAGGAGAGAAAATATTTATATCATTGAGTTATTCTCCTCGAATTACTCTGAAGAGAAAATTCAATAATTTACCGGTAAAGTATATGAGGACGAAACTCGAAAAGGAAGGAGATTTTAAGATTTTGGAGAACGTAGTCAGAAAGTATAAGTGTAATCTCCTCATGGAGGATGTGGATAGAGTGTCTATAGAAGCACCTGGATATAGTGATTAGAAACTACCATGTCCAGCAACCACAAAGTTGTTGCTGGACATGGTCAGAGTGAAGGGGACAGTGTCCATTCCATGATAAAGAAACAAATAAAAAAATATAAAAAATCAAGTCCAATATTTCTACCGAATCAATACGGGTGTATTATTCAAGCAGCTAAAAATACAGGAACTCCATATAAAGTACACGAAATAGGTTTTAATGACATTTTTGATCTTAAAGCTTTATGTACAGATATTTTTCTTAATATCCCTACAAATAATGTGAAATTAGAGTAATGATGTTAAATCGCGACCTAATATTCTTTTCTATAGAACTTCCTTTGGACAAACAGAATTTGATAAAGCGACAATAATAAATTCAAGACGTAAATGTGACATAAAAAATGTAATTTTAAAGAAAATATTTACAAAAAAAGTTGGTATAAGTGAGGCAAAAACAAAAAGGATTGGTATCGAATAGAAAAAAAGCGATGTGTGCCTAGGTACTATTTGGATTTCTACAAAAACTTGTATTAACACATTTAGCACCTTTTATAGCTTTAAAAATACCTGTTTTATTTGATTTGTTCTCGTTTTGAGTATTACAATTAAACCATAGTTTTTAAATTTTTTTATTATATAAGATTTCCTAAAGTATTGGAATAATTTATTTTTAAGTTAGTAGTTATAAATTTGTGTTGTATGTATTACTAAGTTAAACTTTATTAGTAAATAAAGAAATATGTTTATAATAGCTTTATATTTTATAACAAAAATGTCTAAAATATCACTTTATAGTAAAGATAACTTTTCTTAATAGGAACACATTTCTTTAAGCAAGACGGTTATATATTACTTTTTTTCGTAAAACTGAGCCCTTAGAAAGAAATCCCTCTTTGGGTTTTTAATATATCCGGAATCCATAATACACAACTAAAAAATCCATCCTATCATTGAACACTTCGTAGAAACAGTCAAATTAATTTAATGCGAATTTTAAAAGCTTTCTACAGAAAACATGATTTTTTTCAGTTGTAACCCTCTTTTTCCAAATGAACGGTATATAATATTCCACTGGCAAATAAAAAAATTATAGGGCATCGGTAAACTTTCACACACGATTGTATAGTAGAAAACGAAAATCCTCAATAGATTTAAAATGTTATGAAAGTTTACCTTCTAAATCGCCATTGTAATAATTTATGTATATTAAAATATAAACTATAGCTACTTGTAATTAGGAAATTTCCATTTTTTCATAAACTCCGTACTTATCAAAGTAACCGCTTCATTTGATGGAGAAGGCATATGGGTCTCCTGTAAACACTCCCAAATTCCTTGGCATGTATCATGCACAATTTTCCCAACCGTATTGTCTCCAATTCTGTATGAGAATCCTAACATTTTGAATGACGAACCAGTTGCTAGGTACCTAAAATCAAAAAGTAATTTGTTTTGCAGTTAGGTCGAGACGTGGTGGACTTCACATCGCGCAAAATTTGTGAACAGTATTGTGCGAGAAATACGAGTGTGTTAGAACTGAAAAGTGCAGGACGGCCTCATAAAGGTCTCCTCTACGCGTGTGGAAGAAGGCAACAAAATCGGTTGCCTCTTTCCGGAGTTATTTAGTGAAAACCAGAAAGCACGTGCTTCTAGGTTAAGACAGGAAGTCGGCCATTCTGGTTCGCTCGTGGGGGTCGGCCATTTTGGTTCACTCCTAGCGGGGGGTCGGCCATTTTGATTCACTCGTGGGTCGGCCATTTTGGTTCCCTCGTGGGGGCGGCCATTTTGGTTCTCTCGCAATCGGTGGACTTTTTGGTTTGTTTCCAAAGGGAGGACAGTGCGTGAACGGCTCGTCGTGTTGTGGGGCGCTTTTGCCTCCCTCAAAGTTCGTGTTTGAGTGGTTAGTTTCTAGTTCGGGCAGTTGAGGACGGGGAGTACTGCCAACAGTTCTGACTTTGGAGCGAGCGTGCGAGTGTAGGTGCCGCGTGGTGCGGGCGACCGTGCTGTAGACGTGTAAAGTGCGGCATGGCAGGAAAGGATGTTGAGCGGGGAGCCATGGACAGAGCTGTTGGGAGATGCGGTGGTGCGTCTGAGGTTGACCTCACGATGGACGAGGAGCAAGTTTTTGGGAGGAGAAACTCAATTCAGCGCTCCCCAGTAAGAGGGAGAACCGCCTCTTTAGGTGATGAGAGGAGTATCAAGAGGAAAAGGGCAGACATAAGCCTAGTAGAAATGGAGGAGAGCGAGGCTGAAAGAGAAGAGAAGTCGGCTAAGGCCTTCAGGAAGTGCCTGAGGGATATTGACGCCGAGGTCCAGAAATTAGTAGACTGGGCCAAGGAAAAAAACACGAAAAGGAAGATTAAGGACATCTCCCTTAGACTGAGAGGTTTAGCAACGATCGCGATCTCAAATAGAAACTGGGAGTTGTTGCAAAAACTTGGGAAGGTGGATGTGGCAGGGAAGGTTGTGCAGGCCAGACCCTCAGTCCAAGTAGCTGCGGTCCGAACTGACGACCACGCCAGTAGAGGTAGTACGAGGAATATTGGTACGCAAACAGACGGGTGGAGAAGTCAAAGAAGGGGTAGAGAGGTCGATGAGGAGCAGAGACGAGTTGAAGCTATCTGGTCAAAACTGGAAGGAGGACCAAGCTATGAGGTCTTCTCCGAGCTACTGACGAAGGAATGGCCGGAGAGTGCGTATAGACGAACAAAATTGGAGAAGGGCTTCCCTAAATGGGCGAGCACAGAGGAGGATGTGGCCGTCATCATAGGCAGAGAGGAGCAGAGCGAAGATGACCTTGCGGTGCAGGCGTCAAAAAGGTGTGCGGTAGCAAGAGCTCTAGTGGGAAAGGGCTTGGAGTCTGGCAAGGTGGTCTACGGCAGATGTAGCCGACAAGTTATACTGGATGCGGATGAGGTGGAGGAGGAAGGCATGAGGTATACCTTTATACTCTCTTTTGCAGAATTTAATCTGGGCAATGAAAACTATGAGCAGGTTTTCAGAATGCCTTTGAAGAAAAAATGGAGGAATATCCGAGATACCTTTCGCACAGAATTCAAAAAATCAGTACAAAGTAGGTCTGGCGATGGAGCTGACACAAAAATTATTTCAAAATGGCCATACTTTCAAATGTTGTTGTTTTTAAAGGATACTATGGCCTTAAGGGAAGCGTTCCAGAGGTTTCTTCGAGCGCGTGTGGTTCTCCCACACCAAAAGAAAAGTAAACAACGTAACATCAACATCGACGAGAAACTACTAGAAATTGAGGAGAAGAAATTGAAATATTTTGAACAAAATGCAGTTGACGATGACCAGCAGTTTTTAATGAGTTTATTGCCTTTCTTAAAAGATGTGCCCAAATCAAGAAAATTGCTTGTACGATCATAATTACAACAAGTATTAATCAATGAACAATTTACCTCCAAGTAATCTCTCTCTCAACATTCATCAAACTGGCAACACACTGCATACTCAAATACCAGGCCATCCTCCCAAAATGCGGCCTATACTTATTCTGACTACTAGATCTACGCCCATTCAGCAAGACTTGCAAAGTCCTTCTGAAAATGATTATACACTGCCAACTTATTTTGAAGCATATGATCCATCTACTACTAATTAATAACTGTTACCTATAATCACTTTGTTTTGTAACTTAATAAACTACATATATTCGTAAATAACTAAAGTATTTCTATACATGTACCTTAAAGTTAAACCTAAACGTTCTTCAGGAGGAATTGGTTCTCGAAAATTACAGTACCTAGTTATCCTTTGCCGTATGTTGCCCAGTATGTAATTAAATATTTCTTCCTCCATCCGAAAATAACTAAAAAACTGTTGTTTGTTATTTCTTAAGTCTTCCCAAATATGTCGAAATTCTCCTTAAATCGTTTCGTTTTGTTAACAGATCACTTACTCATATTCTTCTTCTACGACGTAATCGTCTTCTTAACAGAGGATTCTCTAAAAAATACAATTCGGGAGCTGCCATTGTGCACCACTACGTGTTAAATAACTATGTTGGTACCACAAAACAACAATATTCGTACGTTTTAGTCGCAGGTAATGTGAGAACTCTGCCGGACAATCACGGACGATTTCCATTCGGACGTTTTCACGCGATCCAGTTATTCGTGTCCTCGTAGCCTTATTTCGAAGACGATCCACAACAGTTCCACCTAATTCATATTGAATTTCATCAAATAGAAAGAGAATGCCAGAGTTAACAAAACTTAAAGTTGTACTGGCTGTTCCGGTTTGATCCAATAGTTTTCCTTCAATGTACAGAAAGCTTTGAGATGGTAAAGTGTAAATATCCTGAGTTTGGATGGGTATTCGTACTTCATCATTGTTATTATAACTTGTTGATGCATACCGTTGATGGGTATGATATTTCAACTTGGTAATGGAATTATCTATTGTCACCTGCTCTTGAATATTTAAAATATTGTCAACAAAAAGGATCTTAGAGAGATGGTTACAACTGGACACATATTTTAATAAATTATTCTAAATTAAAAACCTTTTGGCATACACACAAATATTAAATTATTTTATTGAATTAAATTTACAATCGACAGTGTGACAATGTTACACAAATGAAATTCAAAACAATTAAAGTGTCCAGTTACAAAGGTTACTATCAAACCAAACTATGTCTATCTTTCTTGCTCTCTCTAAAAACCAAGCGATATACTTGCTGGCTGTTCCCATTGCTTCAATAGGTAGTATAATTCTGATGTACTCAGCATTTTTCGAATGTGTATAAATACTATTGAAACTAGGCTAATGTCAGCCAGTTCATGGCCACCTATAACTGCTGGTTGACAAAAGCTCCTACCATGACGCCCCCGAAGTGAGTATAATTCGACGTTCTCTTGAATATATGATATATTTGTTTATTGCGTTTTTTCTCTGTACCTCTGATGCAAAGCGAGTTTGTCCCATGGTAAATAATAATTTTTTCCCCAGCCATCAGTATTTTTCCTTCTAAAGGTGGACGTGACATTTAGTGGATGCACCCTGCTTCGTTCTCCGAGTTAATTCTTCAACTCCTCCTTTTCCCAGCCTGTTACCATGGCAAAAGTTATAAAAATCTTTATTTTTATAACTTTTGCCATTGCCTGTGGTAACAAGCTGGGAAAAGGAGGTAAACTCTTTGCAAAGATCCATATGTCAGGTTGTGCTAGTGGATACTAGTTAATAGAACATACGTATTGCTTATCGTACACTAAGGTTTATACAATTTTTCATTGCCTGTGGTAACAGGCTGGAAAAATTGTAGAGTCTTAGCTAATAAAATAATTTGTATTGTTACATGTGCTAGTGTCACTGGTTAGGTGAGGATGCAAATTAATCCTACAACCTATTTACCCTTTGTGTAATTTGTGTGGAAATGCCACGAATTAAGCTTGATAGACGAGAACGTCAATTACGTAAGAAGCTGATATTATTATTATTATATAACAAATCCTATTACTATCAGAACGAAAGAAGCAGGGTTAACGCTTACTCCGCGGGCCGAGGAAGGCGATAAAAGATTTTGTTTTCCTGAGATAAGCACTGCTACGGGTGTGGGGTATAGCAGAGAATTAATTTTGAAGTTGAAACGGTTAATTGGGGACGATTTTGATTTATTATAACTCACTATTTACGTGACGACAATGGGTAAATAAGTATGTCTAAGGTGACAAACCCTAACAAGGTCGTCACAAGAGCTACTGTGACAGCTTTAAAGGTTGCTGTGAAAGAAAAGAAAAATACTTTTCAACCAGCACACCGAAGAGATCACTAGGATCTCAAGGTCGCCGATACGTGGTTCACTGATAGAGATAACAGACCAAACGGCACAGGAAATAGTTCGCGTAAATAAAGAAACTATCGAGGAAGAGCTGGATACTGCGACAGAGGACGAGGAAGAACGGATAATCTTAAGTCCCAGCAAAAGAAAACTGACCCCGACTCCTTCACTGTACGAAGATTTGTACGAAACTAGAGAAAACGGTACCGTAGAACAACAGCCCGATGTAAACAACATGGCTAACGTGACACTTATGGACAGTTTGAACAACCCAAGGACACCTGCAACAACAAAATTTCTATGCCCACCTACATTCAATTCCAGCTAAAAAAATTTAACTACATGTAGAAAAAGCTACAAGAGAACTGCAACGGCTAACGGCTAAAATTCAGTCGTTTCTGGAGGGTGCCGCCGAATTGTGGTTCGAGCGGTACAAGAATATTCCATCGAATGGTCAAAAATCATGGGAAGAAATAAACCAGGACTTCTTAGGGGAATTTGAAGGAGAAAATGTAAAGCGACTGGTATAAAAACGGCTATATACGAGGAAACAACTGCTATCGGAGAGCTTAACATCATATTACTATGATTTACAAGCACTTTTTGGGGAAAATGATACAACCTTCGACATCAACCATTGACATGTAGAGAACAACGAGGTAATCAGTACCCGAAAGTACAGGGACGACAAAATTAAGCTCCGAGGTCGTTCTCGTAAATAAGAGCTATGCCATGTCTTTCCGATTCCGATTTTAATGGTCACTGTTTCTGTCAACAATGCAAACACTAAGGCGCTGCTAGATACCGGGGCTAAAGAAAATGTTATAGCAGCGGAACTATTGAAAAATTATTCGACAATAAATACCCCGAAGAAATATTTATAAGTAGCAGGAGGGGAAAAAGATTCCTACAATTGGAAAGGCTACTTTTAATTTAAAAATTGGTAGCATATTTTCAGTTTGCACCGCGATGGTTATAGAAGAATCACCAGTGCCTTTGTTATTAGGAATGGGATTTCTACGTCAATATGAATCTATCATTGATTTAAAAATAGGTAAAGTTATATTAACAAAAAATGGAAAATCATCAACAATAAATTTGCATGGAGAACAGGAAAACAAAAACATTTTCAGCACTTCTTTAAGTCAGGCTAACAACTTGTACAATTAGCAATTTAATTATAAACGGGCCTACCATTAAGTTATTAAGAAAGCTATAGGGAAGGAACTATTTAATATAAATCAACACAATAATAAGCCTAAATCTGAAAAACAAAGAAAAATAAACTTCTCAAGCATTAAAATAGCAGAAGCAAAAGAGCTGAAATTAAAATCACGGGACGACGAAACAGATAAGAAAGATACTGATGGAAATTTACAGAAGTTTATTAATTCTAAAATAAACTATGAAAATGAAATTACAAAAGTAAAAATAAAGGAAAAGATCTTAGATATTTTTGATAAATCCAAAGATTATGCACTAGCTCATTGTATATCAAAGGATGTGAAAAAGCGAATAGGAATCGCTGTGCAATTTAAGAAAAGGTTTCCTATGGATCAGTTCTATAAACAAGACATACATTTAGGAGGCGTAGCCACAGTTACACACATGGAACAAAAATGTATCATCTAATAACAAAAATGGCAAAAACCCACTTACAAAACTATGTGGAAATGTCTACATGTATTAAAGGTACATCTGCAACAAGATAATCAAAGTAAACTGGCCATTCCTCGAATAGGGAGTGGTCTAGACGTACTGTCTTGGAAAACTGTGAAAAATATATTATATTGCGTATTTAATATATATTTTACAACTTTAGACATGTTTAGTGGACACTGGCAGGTTAGAATAGAGGAGGATTCAAAACAATATACGGCATTTATAGTACAAGGACATGGCTTGTACACCAGCCACATTCCAAGAATTGGCAGATAGAGTGTTTAGGGGAATGAAATGGAAAGACGTACTAATATATCTGAATGATATTATAGTTCTTTCCAGAACTCTCGAAGAACATCTAGAAAAACTAACTAAAGTCTTTCTAAGATTGCGAGAGGCCGGTTTAACCCTGAAACCAAGTAAATGCGTGTATGCAAAGACACGAGTAAAAATTTTGGGGCATATAGTTAGTAGCAAGGGTATTGAACCCGACGAAGAAAAACTTATGTCAATAAGAAACTTCCCAGAGCCTAAAACTACAAAACAAGTTCAAAGTTTCATTTATCTGAAAGTTTAAAGAAAATTTTTCTATTATAGCTCGACCTCTTTATGAGGCAACAAAAAAAATAGGGTTTTTATGGGAAAAAAACCAAAGAAATGCATTTGAAAGATAAATTAACATCGGCACCTGTACTTCAACATTTCAACCCCAATAAAGAATGTGAATTAAGGGTAGATGCAAGTTATGTAGGAATTGGTACTGTATTGTTACAAGAAGGAGAAGACCCACAACTACACCCTATAGCGTACGTTAGCAGGAGCCTTTCGAAAGCAGAGAAAAACTACTCTGCAACAACATTGAAAGGTCTGGGTTGCATATGGTCACTAAGTTACTTGAGGCACCTAATATATGGTAGACCTGTAGAAATAGTAACAAACCATCATGCACTATGTTTTCTAAAATCAATGAAGATCCCACAGGGCAACTAGCGAGATGGTCGCTGAAACTGTCGGAATATGATTATACGATAGTACACAAAAATGTAGTAGCTCATAAAGACGCATATTGCTTATCACGCAATCCTGCTCTAAAAGCAGAAGAGAATGGTCTCGATATAGAGGACATGCCGACATTCCAAATATAGCAAAAGAGCGAAGATCGGACACAGAGTTGAGACAACTCATAGATGTTGTGTCAGATGCATCTAATCCGTCGATTCCCATAGGCGTAGCAAAAAGGGCAAAACATTTTAGAATAAAGGATGATGTATTATATAAAATAAATCCACATCCTAATGACCATGATATGTTACTGGTCATACCTGATAGCGGAAATTCTACTTTTGCACCATACAGACCCATTGTCTGGACACTTAGGTATCGCGAAAACTTTACATAAAATGAAAACCAGATACTATTGGACAAATCTACAAAAAGATGTAGAAAAATTTGTCAAAGGATGTAAAGATTGTCAGGCCAGGAAGGGGCAACCAAATAAGAAACCCGCAGGTTAGTTACAACCTATTCAAGTAGGTACTCCATTTGATAAAGTAGGAATTGATATATTAGAACCTTTTAGGAGAAGCAGGAATGGCAAACCTGTTATAGTCGTAGCAACGGACTATGCAACACAGTGGGCAGAAACAGAAGCTTTTTCATCAGGAAAGGCAGGGTCAGGCGCAAAATTTATTTTGGACAAAATTATTACACATCACGATGCTCCTAGGAACTTACTTAATAACAGAGGTCAAACTTTCAGATCAGAACTGGTGAGAGAACTGTTATGATATCTGGGAACTGCTAGTCAGTTTACAACAGCCTATCACCCAGCTTATAATGGACTAACTGAAAGACTAAACTCTTGCAGACATGCTAGCTATGTACACTAACACTAAACAAACAGATTGGGATGAGTGTTTACCACATGTAACCTTTGCCTATAATACATGCCGGCAAGACACAACAAAATACTCTCCATGCCCTACCAACTGAAGCTAATTTAATGGAACCTGGCAATTCAGTAGATGCGCATCAAATTAGGGAAAAAGCTCTCGCCGTAAGAAATTTAACTGTGGAGAATATTTATAAGAAACAAAGTGAAGACAAGGTACGGTACGATCAACGGCATCGCCATTTGGCCTTTGAAGAAGGGGATCAAGTTAAAGTGTTCACCCTTGCAAGAAAAGTTGGTCGATCGGAAAAATTATTATTATATTGGTTTGGTTCATATTATGTAGTTAAGAAAATAAGTGATGTGAATTACGAAATCCAAAAAGGGGCAACTAAAAATGCGAAGAGGAAAATTGTTCACATAAGTCGCATCTTACCGTATAATGATCCTTGGACCCCCGAGGTCACCACAAATATAGATAGAAATATTAAGCAAAAATAGTAGTATAAGTTAGAATACTTAGTTTTTTTTACTGTTTTAGAAAGGTATTTTAAGCTAATATAAATCAAATCTCCTACAATTCCTATCAATGAAGTCATATGTATGTTCTCTGATACCAAACATCTAGGTATGCTAATGAACAATTCCACAGACAAAGCTCTATTCAATAATTATCTAAAGAAAATAATAATTTACTCACTCTATAAAAATCTAACTTCACTTTTTTGGCAGTGGGAACACGACAAATTCAACCACAATAGATGAGATCTGACCTATTTCTGCATTTTTAGGATTGCTTCTTCAGGTGGTCTCCTTTAAGTTGAATCAAATATCTAACTATAAAAATTATTATAAAATTAAAATTGCAGTTCTCTCGTAGCTTTTTCTAAATATAGTTATTTTTTTTTAGCTGGAAGTGAATGTAGGTGGGCATAAAAATTTTGTTGTTGCAGGTGTCCTTGGGTTGTTCAAACTGTCCATAAGTGTCACGTTAGCCATGTTGTTTACGTCGGGCTGTTGTTCTACGGTACCGTTTTCTGAAGAAGCAATCCTAGAAATGCAGAAATAGGTCAGATCTCATCTATTGTGGTTGAATTTGTCGTGTTCCCACTGCCAAAAAAGTGAAGTTAGATTTTTATAGAGTGAGTAAATTATTATTTTCTTTAGATAATTATTGAATAGAGCTTTGTCTGTGGAATTGTTCATTAGCATACCTAGATGTTTGGTATCAGAGAACATACATATTGACTTCATTGATAGGAATTGTAGGAGATTTGATTTATATTAGCTTAAAATACCTTTCTAAAACAGTAAAAAAATGTTACAAAAGCTAATAATAAGGAATATATGGGTAGATATTGTGGGTGTAATTCAACGCAGGTTGGGGCTTTTGTCCACTGAGTAGTTAGTTTCACACAATATTATTAATACCTAAAAATATATAAAAACTTTTAGAATACTTAGGTTAAAATTAATAAAGTATAAACATGTTAAGATGTACAAAACTTATTCATTCCCAAATAACTCAATTATAGATTCTTATAGGGTGATTCAAATAATAATAAGCATGCATATTAATCCCATTTTTGTGTTAACAGGTTCATCATTTTGTCTTTATTGACATACATTTATTATATTAAGGCTCAAGAATTGGAGGTTCCTGCAGGGCCCTTTTGGAGAAGCCTACCTTCTACTGTCACATACGAGGCTACGATACCACTAAATTATGAAGCAATATGATATGGAACACAATTATGTCGACACTGTTAGGTTACATAATTTTTAATAGACGTAGCCTCCCATTGGTTCAGCCAGAGGGGAAGAAAATACACCCCTGGAACAATATACTTTTCCATTGTTAGCAGCATTGTTATTCATTGTGTATACTGCCATTAGATATTTTAAACAATTCTGTGATTCCAAAAGAAGAATCACATCAGAATGTACAACGAATGACGCTACAACAGTATCAACGGATATACAGTGACATATAAAAAACCAATATGTATTAGAAATAGATATAAATATATCAACCCTGACGCCCGGTGATAGTATCAGCTGCACACTTCATAATGTGCAGTAGTGATATAATTTAAAGATACATTCAGGTCAAGGACAGCTTATCTTTAAGTTTCTTTTTTAACACAAAACAAATTTAAAGACATATTGCTGTTATTTTAGTAACCTTTAGGAAAATAGTTAAGTATAAATGGCCATAACCAAAAAAAGCTTTTTTGGCTGGTTTATTTAATTCAATGTCTGGCCTGATATTGGATGAATATTCCTTCAATTGACACTAAGGAATAGATAACATGTGTATGCATATACGTGGAGGCTTAATTATAAAACCTTATTTTATTAATTTTTTTAAGGGACATAGAATTAGGAAATAGAATAATAGAGTAACAATTGTGATTTGTCTACCCTAACCCCCTATTGATTGACACAATTGTTACTAAAATTAAAATGAGGGATTGAATTAAATTATTTTTTAAGATTCTGATATGTTATGCTTATTTGTGTCTAAGTTATCCTATTACTATTTAATTTTTTTCCACGTATAAAAAAAAAGAAAACCGAATGGACCACACCACTCCCACCGAAGCATACCACTCCATAAGCACTCTGGAACCACAGCTGTATGAGGCATGACATCCTATTCCCAAAGAGGCACTACCAGATACCAGCTATAGTAATGGTCTTAGCAATAGATGCAATCTGAGAGAAACAATGATTCAAGTGATAGAAAAATCCATGTTAGTCAACCACCTGTTGACCATTTCATCGCTAAAATGACTACACAGTACTACAATGGAGCAACAGTCAGTTTAGTCCAACAACAGAAGTCATCATTATCAATACGAGACTTCGCATCTGCTAAAATTAATTGACCATCTACAATCACCCCCATAGTCCGTTTGGTCCAGCCAATTATTCTCACGGGAAATGGTGCCGATCTCATACGCTTGTGAGTAGACAGTCGTAAAGAACTGAATACATACAGTATTAGTACAAATGAAAACAGTACCTAATCATGGAGTGTACTACAAATAACTATATACAAATGTATACAAAACTGAGTGCGGGAGTTTACGCGAGACATTTAATGTGGTGTGATGAACAATACATTTAATTGTCTCTTTACTTTTGCATTAGTTGTAAGATATTTGATTGTAAATTATGTTAAATATTATTATTTGCTTTATGTAACAAAAATGTAAAATATGTCTGTATCAAATATAAAAAAGCGGGGGAGGATCTTAGAGAGATGGTTACAGCTGGACACATATTTTAATAAATTATTCTAAATTAAAAACCTTTTGGCATACACACCAATATTAAATTATTTTATTGAATCAAAACATATTTACAATCGATAGTGTGTCAATGTTACACAAATGAAATTCAAAACAATTAAAAGTGTCCAGTTGTAAAGGTTACTGTCAAACCAAACTATGTCTATCTTTCTTGTTCTCTCTAAGAACCAAGCGATAGACTTGCTGGCTGTTCCCATTGTTTCAATAGGTAGTATAATTCTGATGTACTCAGAATTTTTCGAATGTGTATAAATACTATTGAAACTGGGCTAATGCCAGCCAGTTCATGGCCACCTATAACTGCTGGCTGACAGAAGCTCCTACCATGGCGCCCCCGAAGTGAGTATAATTGGACGTTCTCTTGAATAAATGATATATTTGTTTATTAGGTTTTTTCTCTGTACCTCAGATGCAAAGCGAGTTTGTCCTATGGTAAATAATTATTTTTTTCCCCAGCCATCAGTATTTTTTCTTCTAAAGGTGGACGTGACAATATTAAAACTCATATTGTTTCTTGTTTCTATATCGATAGTTGCACCTTAAAAATATGATAAGCTTTCTTATATTTACACTAATCTTCAACTTAAAACTGTACCAAAAATTTCTAAATAATTTACTAATGTTTTTTAAGCTAAATCCTAATAATCGTAAAATTTTTTTGTTGCGCGGTATTAATCGTTTCACTTGTCGTTTCATACTAAATTGTCTTCGTACATCAGTTGTTATTGTATTCTGAGGAGCACGAGGAGTCATGAAAACGGTTGGGAATGAATTATCCATATATTATTTAAACACCATCTTAAATTATTACTTTTTTCAAATGCAATCTTACCGTGATCAAATCTTCTTTAAAATCGATTAGATTACCATCTTGGTCGGAGATTTTAAGTAGTATTTTATGAATGTATTGTGTGTTAATTGGTAAATAAATAACAGTTGAAGGATTTGCAATTATTTTATGACCTAGTGCAACATTAGGGTAAAACATGTGTAAGATGTGTACGAAGTTTTCATTGTTGACGGAATTTATTATTAAATTACACTCCATACAAATTGAATTCGCCTTGAAAATGTTTATTGGAAAATCTGATGTATGTTTAATATCAGTCTGAAGTATCCGAGGTTTAAACCCTAATAATGTTCCTATGTTGCTTTTTTGGTGAAGTCGATACTTTTATTGCATTTTATTTCACACTTTAACGTATTATTGTTGGCTTTCAAAGTTAAAACTCTCAGCCTCTTTTTTATCTGTTATATGATTCATTATATATTTTTCAAAATCCTCTATTTCATAGAACCCTTCAGGTATAACCACTTCACTATTTTCGTAATGAAATATATTATTATCATATCTGAAAATAAAATAGAAACATTTTGTAAAATCAAACTTGTTAAAAAAAAGTTGTAGACAAACAGAGAAATTAATGGAAATAATAAGAAACGAGAAAATAAAAGCAACATAGAAATTAATTCAAATAAAAACCAGTCACTAAAATAAAATTAGAAGAATGTATGGAATACTTACTGAAATAATTGCTTCATTACCATTAAGCCAACCTTACCTGAAAAGTGTATTGGGTCTTGACTAAAGACTACAAATTGTGTTGAGTGTTGTTGCCATCCTGAACAGTAAAAGTAGTAGTAATCGAAAAAAACACACAACTAATACTGATCTCTTTCAAATTTGTGAATATACAGAATAAAAAAAATTATACGCGTCATATGATATGAAAATAACTGCTAAGTAATTTTTGCTGGATAATTGAAACGTTATAAGATAAAAAATTTATTTTATTTTTGCTCAATTAATTGGATTGCATGACTTGGAGGTCAAGAGGTTATACCAAAATATAACAGTTTTATTTTATTTTTTCTTAATTAATTGGATTACGTGACTTGGAGGTCAAGACGTTATACCAGAAGATAACAGTTTTATTTTATTTTCTCTCTAATTAGACTACTCGTTAATTCTGTTGTGCCAGTTGAAAAAAATGTGACTTATGACGTTAATATATTTTTTTACTTGACCATATTTAAAGAGTTGCTATGATCGCTGGTAATTTGAAATCGTTGTTTCAAATTGACCAAGTGATCGGGGGTTTGGTCCGCTCGACACAATTGATATTCAGGTGAGTTTATTTATATCGTTTTGGCGGTTATTGTTATATTTGGAATATTTGTATTAGGATGGCAGAAATAGCAGAAGGTACTTACTTGTAATTCATGGCTTTTACACGCTTCAGCCCAGATGTGCCCTATTATCCTCCTAGGCGGACCACTACGGGCGCAGCAGGCATCGCAGCAGACATTGCTACCAACGAGCCCGTGATCATTATGCCACAATGTCAGGGGTTAGTAAATACTAATTTACGCATACGAGGAATGGAAGGATATTACGTGCTGCTGAATGAGCGTAGTGGATATGCCAAGCAAGGAGTCATAGTAGTAGGAGGTGTCGTGGACGAGGACTATGACAAGGAGATATTTGTATGTGTTTATAATACTCATAAAACTAGGGTGTTAGAATTACAACAGGACGAATATTTCTGTCAGGCTATTATTATGCATTATTTTAAGGAAATTGCAGGTGACATTGTTATTCAGAATAATGAGAGATTGTAATTTGATTAATAAACTTTATTAATAGAAATATTTGTGTACATTTGATATGTCTTCCCACCCATCCAAACGTCTCCCGGACCAAACTAAATTGTTCATAATAATTGCGTGTGGATATTGCGGTCGTCGGCGTTGAGTGTACAAGGGGTCATAACTATCAAATTCACGTTGTCCAGCTACAGATTTGAGATAGTCCTCCGTAGACCATCATACGGATCCTCATTGCCAAGATTGGTTTGTAAATGAATTATTCGAAATTGCGAAAGAAATTCATGAAATTTATCAACACAAAAAGGTACCTTTACAATTAACCACTGACGAACAAACACAGTTTCGTTTGTCTGCTTGCTATATTTGTCAAAAACCGTTTATTGAAAATGAATTGAGAACCCTTTAAATAAGGAACGTTATATTTCTTTTACAAAACACATTTTGCAAAATAACATCAGTTTTCGATTTTTAGATTCGTTTAGATTTATGCCAAGCAGTTTAGACAAATTGTCATCTTATTTGAACGATAATCAAAAACTGATAACCAAAAAATATTTTAACGATGATGAAAAATTTAAATTAGTGACAAGGAAGGGAATACTTCCCTATGAATATCTAAATTCATGGGACAAATTACAAGATAAATGCTTACCGTCAAAAGACAAATTTTACAGCTCTATGAAAAATGAGGACATTTCAGATGGTGATTACCAACATGCATTAAATGTCTGGCATCCATTCAATATTCTTCAAGTCAAGTCAAGTCTTCAACATTATGCTCAACTGTACTTAAAAAACTGACGTACTGTTACTCGTTGATGTGTTTGAAAATTGTGCATGAAGACATATGATTTAGATGCACTCCACTATTATACAACGCCCGGATTAGCTTTTGATGCTATGTTAAAAGTTACCAGCGTTGAATTGGAGTTATTAACTGACTGTGATATGGTTTTATTTATCGAAAAAGGTATCAGAGGAGGGATTTCTCAATGTTGCAATAGATACGGGGAAGCTAACAATAAATATTTGGGAAGTAACTATAATCCAGAACTTCCGATTTCATATCTAATGTATTACGATGTTAACAATTTGTATGGAGCTGCAATGATGTTTCCTCTACCATATGGGGACTTCAGTGGGTGCCTATTGAAAACATTTATCATGAAAATATTTTTGATAGTAATCACGACTCTGGAGAGTATGGGTATATTCTAGAAACTGATTTATATTATCCTCGCCATCTATATGAGTTACATAAAGATTTACCATTATGTTCTGAACATTTAATACCGCCTACTTCTGATTCTGACAAACCAAAATTGTTAACAACATTGTATGATAAATAAAAGTATGTCATACATTATACGTTACTAAGACGAGCTTTACAATTAGGAATTGTTATTCGAAAAATTCATCGCTATTTAAAATTCAAACAATCGCCGTGGTTAAAAAAGTATATTGAACTTGAAGTAATACGGAATTACGAAAAAAGAGTAAAAATTAATTTAAATTTTTTTTTTTATTTAATAAATAATTTTCCTTACGACAAAACTATTGAGAATGTTAGAAAATATAAAGATATCAAATTAGTTACTGAATGGACAGGACGATATGGTGCCAAATATTATATTTCGCAACCCCACAGCTGTACCATTTTCAATAAAGACATGGTAATCATTGAGATGAATAAGCTGAAGGTGACTTTAAATAAACCCATTTTTATCGGCATGTATATACTAGATATTTTGAAAACATTCCTTTACGATTTTCACTATAATTATATCAAGAAAAGGTTTAATGACGATGCTAAATTATTATATACCGACACAGACAGTTTAATTTATCAATTTTGCAACATTGATGACATTTACAAACACATTAAAGATATTGAGAGATTTGATACTTCTGATTATTCAGAAAATAATGTTTTTGGAATTCCTTTAAAAAATAAAAAAGTTATAGCCTTGACGAAATCCGAAAATCAAGGCAATATTATGACACATTTTATTGGCTTAAGATCGAAAATGTATGCCCTAAAAGTTATGTCTAACCAAAATCAATACGAAAACATAATTAAAAAGGCTAAAGGTAACGAAATGTTGAAGGAAAAACATTTAATGATTACTATAAGGGCCAATTTCAAAATATCAAAATGCCAATCAATCAAAAATCTATAATTTCAAGGCATTATGATGTTTATACAATTTCTCATCAAAAAATTGCCTGTCGTCCTTTCGACTACAAACTAATTGTAAATTATATTTATACAGACACGAAACCATGGGGATTTAACGATTTTTTATAACGTCAGAATGAATTCAAAGTCATTTAGTTTTTTTTTATTCTTTTTTTGTTCTAAATAATCTAGTTCATTCACTAAACAACGCAGGAAGTATTCCAATCTAAAACAAGATTTCGAAAATTGAGGAGCCAACCGACCAGAAGATTACAACCACAAAGTATTCCGAAACCTCAGTATAACAAGACATACGGAACGAATTGGTGCAGGAGTTGTCAACAGTTCTTTTGTTTTTGCAAAAATTCCATCGTAATACATCTTACCGCCACACAACAACCATCATTATTAGATTTATATTGCTACGAGACCCTTCCAAAATCTTAAGATGCATAAATTCAAAACATATACAGTAAACGTAATGGAGGTGACGGTTTGTCGTGTCTGCGGAAAAAACAATTAGTCAGCGACCAGCAACCGTTAATGATTGGTCTCCAAAAATAATCATCGTCACGTGTCCCATATGTCTACAACCACCACCCTGCAATCAGATGAAGAAAGTTTATTGGGTTTAAACGTTCTAGACTGTAGAATAATTTTGTAGTACTATTTTGCTCTCTCTAAATTCAAGCAGATGTTTAATAAATATATTTTTACAGCCTCGTTTTGAACGTCCAATTTCCAGTGGATCAGGGTTGAGGAAGACCAAAGAAGACATCGTTACTAATAAAATGGAAAAGTGTAACAGACTATATCAAACCAACAATGCAACGAGTACGATTGGTCGGCGATGATGAGACATTTTGATACCGCTGCAATGGAAGACTCCGTGACCACCACTGGAATTGGATCATCCAGGACACATGGCACGACATTCAAAAGAATAAATATTATAATAATTTAAACAATGTAAATTTAAAAAGAAAATTTTAATTTTGAATTATGGCACTCATCTACAATAAAATTTATTACTGAAATATGTTGCCTTTTTTTTGTTGCTCTACATACACTTCCTTAGATATGAAAATCTACAAATAAAATAAATATTAAAATCTAACAAAATATACAAGAGTACGCTTGAGGCTAGGCTAGGCGCGGCTCGGTTCTCCTCTCTCTCTCACACACACATTCATTTCGTTTAAACCCACAACTTTTTTCCACACCTACGTCTGCACCTTCCGGTCATTGACAACACTTCTTCACTACAAGAACTCTTCGACCTTTGCGTTCTCACTCCGGATGGACAGGTTACCAAAGTGATCCAGAACCTCTACAGCTATACTACTAGTATACAAAGATAGTAACTGTGATTTAGAGGAGGAATTTAGAGAAGAGCAATCGCTAAAAGAATATGTAGAAATAATTAATAAAGGTATATCCAATATCTCTGCTAACAACAGGGTACTTGTGGTTTTTACGAGTAAAAAATCACGTTGTCATTATGTTGGACAAGTATGTCGGCGCTATTGAAAATGCCTTAACTACGCCTATGGTGTTATGTTAGCAAAGGAGATTTACTCATCTTTCAATATGAGTTTTGCAGTTTTAACAATTTAGTAAATTCCTAAGCTTAGTGTTATATATGCAGAAATAAATATTTGGTTTAACCATACACCTTATAAATCATGGACCGGCCCTAGAAAGAGAGGTCCGCTGCCCTGATGTGTGCAAGAGGGATAAAGCTAGTCCGGGCAAAAACAGATGTTCTATGACAGAAAAATATATAAACATAACCTGATAAAACTTTTCCTGTTACTATTGTTAATGATTTGTGTGCCTTTTGTGATTTAGTTGTGTTTAGTGTGTTTATTAGCAATAGTTTTTAAAAACTATGATGGAGTCGGTCTGTCACCGTAAATGTCATACGTCTGTCATTTACGGTTTTTGTTTTTTTTTCGGCCAATGATCTGTGTGTTTTTGCCCGGACTAGCTCTATCTCTGTCGCACACATCTGAGCATCAACGATTTGTATAGGCAGAAAACGGTTTTGGGCGCGTCCATGATTTATAAGGTCTATGGGTTTAACCAATGATTTTTAAGGTCTGATAACATTACCTATATGGAAATGGGAACACGCGGAGGGGATCCGACGCGAACGGAACAAAGCCAAGCTAGCCTAGTAGTAGAGAATGTACCATTTGAAAAATAAGTATCACTTCTTAAAAAGGAGAAGATTACGAATGCAAGGGTTAGCGGGTGGCGGACCGTTAGTTCCCTATTTATTTGTTAAATAGTTTAGTTGCTATTTAGTGATTTGTGTAGTTGTTATTTTAATCATTTAATTTTATAATACTTATTACATTGTAAACTACCAGTGTCGTAGAATTTAACATGTCAAAGCAGCCTAACCCGAGTAATGTCTCCGACAAGTATTAACCACAGTCGATGAAAATGACAACTTGGAAGTAAAATTTACAAAAAAAGTTCACTCTTTGGACCCATCTGCTCCAAACATATTTGTATGGGCTGAGCCAGAAGATTGCTCAGTAGTTCAACTACAAAATATTGTGATTCTTCCACCACCAACTACAACTAAAAGAGGACTACACCGATTTGGAAATTCATTTGAAAATTATAATGTTGAATGATGGACAAAAATACTGATACTCTGTCAGAATTGCATTTTTTAGTTCTTAGTTTTTCGTTTGTAAACACTAAATTAATAAAAAGTTTATAGCAACTTCAAATTTCGTTTTATCAAAAGTTGGATAGCATTAACTTGTAGAACAAATAATGAAGTTTTATCCACTTACCCCAGATGAAATTGTTCATATACCATTTACTTATAATCCTATTATTACACACTTTCCCCATTCTAAGGGGTAAGTGTGTAGTACGCGTATGTTTTAAAAAAATTACATAACTTTTGTGTACCATTATTTAAAAAAATCTTAACCTACGGCACTTAAATGAAATACTTTAAGCCTCACCATGCCAAAATTCCCCCGTTTTAATATAAATTTTTTGTCTCAAAAAATGTACTTTTAGCTGAATTATTTAAATTTTACTACCCTTTTACCCCACCTCATCTTAACCAGAAAATAATGTTTTTGGGATTTATTTAAAAAATAAAAAAGTTATAGGCTTGATGAAAGACGAAAATCAAGGTAAATCAATTTTATTGACTTAAGATAAAAAATGTATGCCCTAAAAGTTATGTCTAACCAAAATCAAGACGAAAACATAATTAAAAAGGCTAAAGGTATCGAAAAGTCCGTCCGTCCGTCTTGAAGGTAATAACATTTGATGATTACTATAAGTGCCTATTTCAAAATATCAAAGTGTCGATCAATACAAAATCTATAATTTCAAGACATCATGATGTTTATACAATTTCCCAACAAAAAATTGTCCTTTCAACGACAAACGAATTGTAAATTATGTTTATACTGACACGAAACCATGGGGATTTAACGATTTTTTATAACGTCAGGGTGAATTAAAAGTCATTTAGTTTTTTTCTTGTCCTTTATTTGTTCTAAATAATCTAGTTCATTCACTAAACAACGCAGGAAGTATTCCAATCTAAAACAAGATTTCAAAAACTGAGGAACCAACCGACCAGAAGAATACAACCACAAAATAGCAAGAAATACGTAACGAATTGATGCAGGAGTTGTCAATATTTTTTTTGTTTTTACAAAAATTCTATTGTAATCATCCATCCATGTAACCATCATTATTAGATTTGTATTGGTACGAGACTCTTCCAGAATCTTAATATGCCTAAATTCAAAACATATACAGGAAACGTGATGGAGGTGACGATTTGTTGAGTCTGCGGTAAAACAATTAGTCTGCGACCAGCAACCATTAATTATTGGTCTCCAAAAATAATCAACGTCGCGTGTCCCGTATGTCTACAACCACGACTCTGCAATCAGATGAAAAAAGCTTATTGGATTTAAACTATGTACGTTCTAGACTTTGAATAATTTTGTAGTACTATCTCTCTCTAAATTCAAGCAGATGTTTAATATATTTATTAAACATTTACTGGTTGAGTTAGACCAAAGAAGAAATTGTTACTAATAAAATGGAAACGTGTTATAGGCTATATTAAAGCCAACCATGCAACGAGTACGAATGGCCGGCGATGAGGAGACATTTTGATACTGCTGCAATGGAAGACTCCGTGACCAGGGACCACTGGAGTTTAAAACATGGCACGACATCCAAAAGAACCAATACTATAATAATTTAAATAATGTGAATTTAAAAAGAAAATTGTAATTTTGAATTATGGCACTCATCTACAATAAAATTTATTACTGAAATCTGTTGTCTTTTTTTGTTGCTCTACATACACTCCCTTGGATATGAAAATCTCCAAATAAAATAAATATTAAAATCTAATAAAATATACATCGAAGAGTACGCTTGAGGCTAGGCTAGACCAAGCTCGTCTCTACTCTCTCTCTCACACACACACACACACACACACACACACACACACACACACACACACACACACATTAATTTCGTCTAAGCCATTACCCCAACTTTTTTTGCACACCTACGTCTGCACCTTTCGGTCATTGACAACACTTCTTCACAACCACTACAAGAACTCTTCAACGGCCTTCGATTGCGTGGTCGCTTCGGATGGAAATATGCCATCCGGTTACCAAAGTGGTCCAGAATCGAAGTAGCTATACTACTAAAATCTTATTACAAAACTTATGATTTAACGATAAGGCAACTAGACTAGAACGTCAAAGTACTGACAAATTGGCAGCAATTAGAGAATTTTTTCAAACATTCAACCAGAATCTACCGAAGCATTCTTCCTTATCATAATATGCCACTATTGATTAAATGTGACTTGCGTTTAGAGGCTGTTCATTCAGGGTTTACATTCCATCTAAGCCCAACAAGTATGGAATCAAAGTATACTCCTTGGTAGATGCAAAGATGCTTTACACAATTAATTACAAATATATGTTGGACAACAGTCACCCGGTCCATTCAAAGTTGACACCTCTAAATTATCTCTGGTTCCACGACTATGTGAACCCATAAAAAGCACAAATCGTAATGTCACTATGGACAATTTTTTGACCAGTACCGATTTGGTCTGTGAACATAAATTAACTGTTATAGGTACCTTAAGAAAGAATAAGCCACAAATTCCAACAGAGATGTCGTTAAAAAGACCTGAAAAATCAATAATGTTTGACTTCCAAGAACAATGTACTCTGGTGTCGTTTATACCGCGAAAAAATAGAAATGTCTTCCTTCTATCAACTTTGCAAAGAGACGATATAATTGACCAGAAGACTGGTAAGCCCGACATTATAATTGTTTACAATTAAACCAAAGGTTGATACGGTAGATACATTTTGTGTGACATACAGATAGAGAAAATATTTAACCGATCATGGGGAGATTCTATTACATACATTTCAAATGCATGGGGTGAGAAGATGACGCACGGCAGGGCGGGCTTAGTCAGTACTCCCCTACTCTCCTACGCCCACGGCCGAACGCCAAACGAATAGTGTGCTATACGAATACTGGTTTAGTCCGCCAAAATAGGGGAGGACGCGTCAAGCTTGGACGGCGAGCAGTGGAAGGAATTATTCTTAGCATTTCATATGATCGGTTAAATATTTTCCCTATCTGTATAATTGTGCACGTGGCACAGGTCGTTGGCCATTGGTAATATTTTATTGTGCAATGAATGTAGCTGGTATCAACTCTTATATTGTTTACAAAAGCAACAAGCTTGTTGATACTTCGACGATTAGTTTTGGGAAAATTAGGATAGCAACTAGTTGAGAATATAAGAAAAACCGACTAAACGTAAATGGTCTCCCAAGAATAACGAGACTAAGAATAATGGATGACAGACATTCCAGTATAAAATGAACCACCACAAATTGCTCTACATGGAAGGTGATTTTATTGTTCTAATAAAAAAAACAGGAAGACAAAATATAGCTGTTTCAAATGCAAGAAATTTATGTGCCTAAAACATTTGACACCTATCTGTTCCACTTGCAATGATATCTAACTTTGTCACAAATTCTTCGCTTTCATACAAAGCCAATGGATGAAATCTTCTGTTAATTACAAATTACCAGGACTGTTGTTAACTTGTGTAGTCTTTGATCCAAAGAAATTCTAGTTTTATTTTTTTTTATATATGCATTTGCCATTCGATGCTTCTTTTATTGTTGATTCTTTAATGCCATATATATTTGTTAATATATGTTTAATACATATATTTAGCAGCTTAATCTTTTACTTTTTACAAAACAAAATATTTAAAAACCGTATTTTTATCTATCTCATCATTTGACCCGGAAATTCTCACAGACTTCCTCATAGGTTAATTTTTAGGTTTAGACGTTTATCATATCATATCATATCTCATCATTATTCGAGGATCGTGGAAGTCCACACATCTTATTAATATTATCCTCAAGGGCTACAAGAATACATTTACATTTTCTAAGATAAGTAATTAATGTTTTAACCCCATATTGAGATCTGTACTTTTGCCTGTTCATTGTAACAAATTGGAAATGAACGGCTTTATTTTATGTTAGATTGTAGAGTGTTATTATATTTGAGCCACCCTATATAGTTAATAGTCTCGACGAAAGAAAGTGTAGTCCGGGAATGTTATCAGCAGATAAGACCACAGTATAGGGAGACCAGTAAAAACACTCGGGCCGAAATAATAAGTCGCGCATAGCAGCTCGCGCATCCATTTCAAGCTGCAGAGACCTCAGTTTACGTTTAACTCTGGGAGTGCGAACATCGGTTATACAGAGCCGTATTAAAGCAATATTTTGAGTCTGATCGAGGAACGAGTCGCTGCGCAGCAGTTAGATGTTTAAATATATCATCTATAAATAGTAATTTAAGTTTCTTTAAATTTGCTAAAGACATAAATAAGTAATAAGTAATCTATAATATACTGTACAAACCATAAATGATATTTTACTGCTATTGCCTTACCTATTAACTTATTTCTTAAGTATAACATTGGAATATAAAGACTTCTCATGAAAGTGAAGTTTAAAATATACATATTTATATTATTCACAAATACAAATTTTTATTTTAGAGCAAAGTTCTGTGCAGAGGCTTCTAATAGAGAAGATTTATTAGAAAAGCTGCTCAGGATTAGTAATAGTTCATACAAACTATGTCAAATACATTTTTAAAACAATAGATTACGCAAAGAGGCCGTTCCAACGTTTCCTGCACAAGACGGCTCATCTTCAAATTATGTAGATGATCATATTTCTTGTAGTCACTATAATGAGAGTAAGTCTCAAAACAAAATAATAAAAAATATTTTTTTTCCAAATTTACATTATACTGCACTTTTATCTCCAATTTAACAATTTTCAAAGTAAAAGAAGTAAACATAATTTCTCTGTTCTGAAAAATACTTGTCTTCTGGTTTACGTAGATCATTTAAGACGAAAAAAAATCATAAATTATTTGTCCACTAAACTTCAAACGTCAAATTTTAAATTTAAAAAAATCCCAAAAAATGTAATTATCACTAATAACAAAAAAGTAAGTAAATAAATAAAAATGTTTTGTAGCGCAATAATGTATATTTTAAACTTTTTTTTTTAAAGAGTCCAAAGAAGTAAATCAAATTTTCACACTGTATATTAGTAGCAGTAAATGATGTATAGTACATGTTGAATTACCCATTTATAATTGTATAATGAATTATTACATAATGTGGATAGATATAACGTAAACTTTCATGTGGAATAACTACGCTTTCACGCACAAATAAAAATTTCTTATTCCGGTCCTGATCACCGATTCTGTCAATTCTATCGCACTCACATTTCGAGGTCACCGCAGAAACTGAAAGCAGTTCAAAGTGCCGACAATGGAGTGAAACTGCTGGTCTACCTATGCTGTGGATAAGACTAACGCTGGCCAATATTGCAATTTTGCAAAAATATGTTGAAACTCACACGGGAACGGACGTTGTTCGTGGCCAAGCCAGATGTCAACGGGGCCATAAAATTTTAAAAGTAGCCAATAAGCAATCGTTAATTAAAAAGAGACCTACGTCTGCCAGGAGGTGGTGCCCAGGACTACTTGACGGTAACGTCAAGAATTAGAGGAATTATTGCAAAATTTGCATTATTTTTAATTGGAGCTCGGTAAGCGGAACGAAATAATTTTCGAGAAAAAGTTAGTTGGTGCTACGGGGCTCACCCGATCAGAAGTTGCATGACGCGCGGGGCAGACTTTGGGGAAGAAAATTTGAGTTTGATGTTCTGAGATTGAGTAAGCGTAATTGCGGAATTCGCGAGCATTGATCTATTGTAGCGGTTTGCGAACGGGCACTTGTGTGATCTTTTTATTTTGGAGATATTTTAATTTTTTTTTTTTTCATTACAAACTTTGATACCAGGTTGTGTGTCGTGAGGGTCGAGTGTAGAGCTCCATTTTCGAGTGGAACTACATAAATTGGGCGAGACAGAGGCGGAGGAGGATTAGCAAGTGGTCAACAAGGAATGCAGATAGGAATAGGCTCGAAGAGACAGAAAACCTAGTTACTATCTTTACATTACAACTTTAATTAAGGTCGAAAGCTTAGTAAGACGCTCATACAGCATCATAACCGTCTAGCACTTGTAAATTCATTGGTACATTTAATGGCGAGTTTATTGGCAAATTTTGGTTAGGCTTTGTTTATTATTTAGCCAGTGTAGAACGAGTTAGGTCTGTCAGACTGCGTCTTCCTTTCCTGAGATAAGGGGTTAGTTAAGGAAATTTTAATAGGTTAAGTGTTTATTCCGTTTTCGGCAAATCCTCTAAAAAAACCTGCTCGCAGGGTAACTTCTTGACGTCGAGTCGACGTCGGCAGTCTTACCTGAAGTCGATGGCCGACATCCGCGCCACGTCGTACCGACCAATTTTTATACGAAAATGGACCAGGAAGCTTCACAACATTTCTTTCAAAAACAACTGTAAATTATGTTATAGAATCACTTCTGAAGCTGATGAAAAATCGTATATCGGAACAAATTTTAAAATCGGGCATGTTTAGTATACAAATTGACAGTACTTAGGACATTAATGTCCATGATCAGTTATGTGTTATTTTACGTTATGTAACAGATACTGTAAACGAACGACTAATTGCTGTGGAACATTGTAAATCTGGGACAAGACACAATTTATCCGATCTTGTTAGCAACTTGTTAAGACGACACGGAATTGATATTACCAAATGTATTGGCAGTTCTACTGATGGTCCATCTAACATGCGTGGAGACAGTATAATGGTTTTTCAGCATGGCTCACTAAAACCGTTCCGCAACAAACTCACTTTTGGTGCTATGCCCATATTTTAAATCTTGTGATGCCCGATACAGCACAAGTATGTACCGAGGCGGTGAATTTATTTGGCGTTATGAATTCTTGTGCTAATTTTGTAAAAAAATCTTATGTACGTATGGCAGTTTGGGAAGAAAAAAGTAATTTTAAATTTATAAACTCCATTGGGGAAACACGTTAGTGGGCTAAAGATAAATGTTTATCTAAAATTTTTGGACCATATGGAATGCCTGAAAAATCTATGTTCATTGAATTACTGGAAACTCTACAGGAAATATCCATATCGGAAAGGTTCAATGCAGATTCGTGCTACAAAGCTTCCACCATTCTTGATAAATTTCAAAATTTTGATATTTTGCTTACTGCTCATATATTTTTGAGAATATGTAGTTGCACTACTCCTCTTTCTTTGTATTTACAAACAAAAAGTTTAAATTTACTTAAAACTTATCAAATGATAGAAAAAAACACTTCAGACATTAAAAGAACAGTCTAGAGATTTTGAAACCACATTAGAAAAATCGAAACGCTTTGTCACTTGGGCTAATAACAAGTTTCTTGAAAAGGACGTTGAAATAACAATAGATGATAAATTTGCAGAAAAAAGAATATCAAGAAAAAACAAATGGCCGGAAAGAAATCGAGGGATGAACCGATTGCGAATCCAGTTGAGAAATTCAAAGTAACTGTATACAACGTAATATATGATCGTGTTATAACAAGTATAGAATGCAGATTTGTAGCAAACGAAAAGCTTTTTAAGGATATCATGTGGTTGGATCCGAATTCTTTTAATGATGTGGTCTATGTAGGGGAGAAGATGCCAAGAACGGCATTTAAGTTTCTCGCCTCCAAAATTAAAGAATATGTTAGTATTGAAATTGACGAACATGTTATTCAAAGTGAATTAAAAGACTTCGCATCAAAATGGGATACTTTAAAAACAATTAAGTGATTCCAATTCCGAAGTTGAAGTTGTTGATGTTGACGAGCATGATGGAAACACAAATTCAAAAATTGAATGCACGAGAACTTGCCAAAACTGCGTTATTTGCTGTTTTTCGGTGCTGACAAAGTATAGGGTACATACGTTGGCATACTCCAACTTATATTGGGTATATAAGTATCTACTGACACTTTCATGTACCCAAGTCAGATGCGCGACAACGTTCTTCAAATTAAAATATATTTTAAATAGATTAAGAAATTGCTTGTCGCAAGAGCACTTAGAGGCGTTTCTATTTATGTCTGTAGAAAAGGATATTCTTATAGATTTGCAAAATAATGAAATTATTGATGAGGTTGCTCAGAGAAGTTCCAGCCTTAAAAATTTATTATTATTTTAGTTAGGTACTAGGCATTTTTGTATTGAATCAACTTTATTTAGTATGTAGGTTGTTTCTTTTAGTTTAGTCTTTGTTTGTTTCTTGAAATTTGTATGGCATAACTGCTTATTAACACGTAATTTCTTTAAGTGTTTTTTTTTCGTTTTTATTTGCTATTAGTGGGCAGGGTTTACTTAAAAATCCGCTTTTAACCGATAAAAATTATCCTTGTGTAAGTCTATATATTTATACAAATTGACTTTTTATTGAAATTCTAAGGTGCCAGGAGAAAGCGTGACCTTGAAAATTTTCTCCTGCGGCGCCATTACAAAGCCGCTAGTGGGCCGATATAAAAAATCGAACTCGGGCCGAATAAAATTCCCAATCCGACCCTGATATATCCTAGTACTTATAAACTTGTTTAAATTAATTTTTTAGAAGGTGGCCAATAATTATATTATTTCTTGCCAATCACTACAATGGCCAATTACTACATATTTCATAATATCTAATTAAACCTTAATTTACATCAAATATTTTTTTTATTTGATAGTATTAGATGAAAATACTAAGTTTATTCTACCAAATAGAATATAAAAAACGACAAGTTCTTTGATTCTGTTATATGTTAAAGGTAATTAAGCTTACTGGTAAGTAGGCCATATTTGGCCCTTTTTACCTACTAACTTATACTACCCTCCACCCTTACAATCACAAACATCCATGGGTAGGACAGAAAAATTCCTGCTCCGTGTTGGATTCGAACCAACTTCCGGCCGCTCGTGCTTCCCTGGCAGCGACTGTTCGTCACCGCCTTGGCCGCTCGGCTACCGTCAGCCCCTGTTATATGTTACTTCAAATTTAAGAAACGGGTTTGCTTAAGTGGCCAATTACTATACCGTCTGCCCTAACCTGTGTGTAAGCCTGACTTATAAAATAAAGCAATATTCAGAGCCCTTCAAATAAAGATAAAAACAATTATTGAATAGGATAAACACTGTTTACTATGTGTAGATGAAATATCGCTAAAATCTAATTTATTTTATCACACTAGAAGGGATCAAATTGTGGATTTTCATGATATTGGACATGAAAAAAACATAATTTTGGTTCCTCAAAATGCTACTGTCATTATGGCAAGAGGAAGCAACCAAGACCCTACTTTTTTGTGAAATCACAATTTAAAGCAACAGAGTTAATCTGTCATTGAACAATGCATACCAAAATTGTCAGAAATTGGTTTCCATGTTGATGTTTTGTTGAGCGATATGGGATCAAATTTTATTCAGCTATCAAGATTGTTTCATGTAACTCCTGAAAATCCTGTATTTCAGATAGGGGACAAAGAAATAATATATGTATTTGACACATGTCATTTAATAAAAGCTACGAGGAATAGGATACAGAAGAGAAAGCTTCAATTTGATGAAACTTATGTAAATGAAACCAACTTTGATGGCAAAAGTGATATGATACTTTTCTTGATATCATTGATAGGCTAGATCAATAATTAAAGAAACAATTGTTGGCTTACGTAGAGATAGAAAAAAAGTTCGGGTTTTTAAATAAACTTAAGATTATGGATGACGACGACATACGAAATGATTCAAATAATTTGCAAGCAGTATATTCAAATGATTTGGATGAATGCTTTGCAACACAGTTAATAGTTATTTATGTATCAAGGGAATTATAAGGGAAGGGAATTACCGATGGCAAAGTTTGCATCCCGAGGGCGTCCGGCCTGAGGGACAGCAATTGTCTGAGGTTATTAAGGCTTATTAATTCCCGTGGTACATAGAGAATTTTATTTCAGACCGATTTCAATAAAATATTGCTTATTTTTAAAACGGAAAAATGTACCAATTTATTACCTTCCCAGTATATTTGAATCAGGTACCATTGATTATAAGAGTTTTGTTGTTGCTAGGTTGTTGCTATGTTACGTGTTTATAAACAGAACTTTGTTATCAAGCTGTGTTTGCGTTAAAAACGTGTTTTCTACCCCAAATATAATGGAGCAGATTTTGAAAAAAACTGAAAAAGCAAGAGAATCATTAATTCCATCGAAAAGTGAAACCGTATACCAAAAAGAATACAAGATATATCTGGAGTGGCTGACACGGAACAATGTTATGCGAAAAGATGCCACTGAAACTGTATTACTGACATATTTTCAAGAATTGGTAAGGAATATTCTATGTTTTTCGGTAGATTTGGTAGTAATTGTGTTTATTCGTTGCAGTCAGAAACGTATAGTCCGAATTCTTTATGGACTAAATGGTCAATGCTAAAATCGAAGGTGAATATACATGAGATTTTTAAAACGGAAGAGTAAGAGTTATAAGCCGAAAAAGTCTGCTGTTTTATCTCCTAATGATGTTATCAGATTTCTAAAGAACACTCCTAATGAAATTCATTTATTGCATTAGGTAATTTTTTTCTTATTTTCCTTTTTGTGTGTATTTATTTCCTTTTTTTGTTTAAGGTTGTTTTGATTATGGGTTATTTTGAAGGATGCAGAAGTCAGGAACTTTTGAATATGAAGATATCGGATATAGAGGACCGGGATTCTGTTATGGTAGTGAACGCACCGGAAAGTAAAACTGGTGTATCGAAGTAATTTACAATTGTGGATAAAAAAGAATTCTCTGCTTTGCCTTTATTAAGACTTTATATATCTTTGCGTCCTAAAGGTATTGAACGATTTTTTTTGCGCATCCAACAAAATAAATGTACATCTCAGCCAATTGGAAAAAACATGTTTGGGAAAATTCTCAGCAAAATCGCAATGTATTTAGGATTGCCAAACCCATCTTCCTATACGGGACATTGCCTTCGTCGCACTTCTGCTACTGCTCTAGCTAATGCAGGAGCAACTATGACTAACTTAAAAAGACACGGAGGTTGGAAAAGTTCCGCGGTGGCAGAGGGGTATCTGGAAGATAGCATCGAATTGAGAAATAAAACGGCGCGTATGTTGTCTACTTTGCCATTAGAAGAGGCAAGTATCTCGACTGTAGTAAACAGAAGCTCCAGCCATACAAAAGAAGAAATTGTTTCCAGTGGCGGTAGTAATTTTCAAGGAACATTTCAAAATTGTACATTTATTATTTGTAATGACGCAAATAAATAAAATATGGTTCAGTTTTCATTTCATAAATATATACACATATATGTATATTAGTATTTTTTATTTTATTTTTACTTGTGAAAGGTAGAGGGAATTATAGAATCTATAATGTCCCAAGGGAGTTATGACTCTCTTTATTGATAGCGTAACTATGACGATATAAGTTTGTAATATCCCGGTCAGAAATAAAAGTATTTATGTTGTGTGGTGCCTTCGGTATCATATACCGTTCCATTATACATCAAAGCTCTACCACACTCCCTACTACTCTTCAAGAAAACTATTCAGCTACTAATGGACTAGTGATGCCTCTTTCAATGAGAATCCCTGACCATAAGGGACACAAATTGTTTTCTGGCAACTATTTTCCATCTTTGTTGTTACTGCAAGAAATATTAGATAAGAGTGTTTTCATGGCAGGCACCGTTCGTGCCAATAGTCTTGAAAGATGTCTACTAGTCTGCATCTCAACTAAAAAAATTAGGTCGTGGAAGTAGTGATTCCTTTGTCACAGAAGATAACAAAATTATTGCAGTTCGTTGGTATGACAACAAAATTGTTAATATGGCCCCTAATTTTATTGAAATTGAACTACAAGATGAAGTAAAAAGACAGAAAGGAAGGGGCATATGTAAATTTAAAAATACCATCTATTATACGAATGTATAATATTTCCATGGGAGACGTGGACAAAAATGACTTTCTCATTGCATTTTATCGTACTTTTATATGATCAAGGAAATGGACCCTTAGAGTAATTTTCCATTATTTCAATCTGGCAGTATGCAATGCTTGGTTGGAATATCAAAGGAATATGGACCATAGTGGAGTAATAAAGAAAGGAAGAATGGACTTGTTACAATTCAGAATGTCAATAGCTGAAGGTCTGGAATTTGCTGGTTTTTCAGTAAGCACACCAAAACGTGGTAGACCATTATCTTCTAGTTCCCGAAACTCACCTACTTTAGTGCAGCGCCAAAAACCACATATGCTTCCTGTAGGAGACATTAAGTACGATAATATTAGCCACTGGCCTATTAATAGAAATAGTCATGAACAACGCTGCAAACTTGAAACTTGTATGGGACGGACAAGAATCCATTGCGAAAAGTGCCAAGTCCTCTTTGCATTTCAAAATTTAGAAATTGCTTTAAGGATTTTTATCAAAAGTGTCCAGTTAATCAGTTTTGTAACGAGATACGAATAAAAAATAAGTATTTAATTTTTAGTTTCATTAAGTACTTAAGGGCGCCATATTCTTGAAATAGTGTTTTCTACAAATACAAGTAATTTTAGACATTTAAGAACTAAATAATATAGAGTTTAGCAAATAACAAGAATGTTATCTCATGCCACCGGCGAATATTCAAAGGTACCGAAGTAAAATCAATATATAACGTCAGAAAGCGATCTATCCAGCAAATTTTTAGGTACTGAAATCTTTCAAAATACGTATTTTTTTAAATTCAACTATAGATGTAAACATTGTTATAACATAAACTTACACAGATCTGCACATAAGATTGTTCACTTTTGTTTATAAGTATGTGAAAATAATTGTTAAAGTGTGGGGTTAGAATAGCTAAATAATGTGTGTCATACAAGTGCATTTTAAAAGTTATTATATTATTTAAAGAGAGTTTAAACAGTAAAAGTGGATAAACAAAACATCAGTAATTTTATTTTTGATATTACTATTGTTCTACTTGTTTTATTTTTCAAGATTTCAGTACCAAAAAAACATCACAAATTTGATCATTTTACGGCGAGAAATACGGCCACCTTAAACCTGATGGTGCCATTAGCCACGATCTCCTAGTTTATATAGCTATGGTGGAAACCAGTTGAAATTACATAAGAGAGTTTTTGTGATGATACTTATCAGAAAAATTTCTATTTGGTACCGTAAAATGGGGTGAAACGCAACTGTTGTACCAATCGCAACAGTTTTCGGGAAAAATATCGTTTTTCTTTCAGTCTGTATGCTTTTCAGAAGGTTAAAATATTTTTTATAGGTATCTGGGACCTTTACCTAATACTTAAAGCACAAAAATCAAACTTCTGAAAGAATGAGGTTTGAGGTTATAATATTACTTTTGTTCATAAAAAAACTTTATCTCACAAACCTACTTAACATTTAAATTTGAGGTAAAGCTCGATAACACGTGTCCTTGGTACCTTCCTACATATAATTTTTACATTTGGCAACACTCATATGTCAGGAATCCATGAATTTTTAATCTGATTGGTCGCAAATTAGTCGAGAAGTGGGGTCAATCGCAACAACAGGTTAAGACGCGATCTTTTATTTTTCGCTTAGTTACAAATATGCCGCGTGAGTATAAGCGTGATCCGAGGGCTAAACGTTGCCGTAAGGTTTCCGATGAAGTTTATGAAAAAGCGATTAAGGAGGTTCAAAATGGTGTTTCCCTTAAAGTGGCTGCCGCTAAATATAAAATTGATTATACAGTATTGTGTAGACGCAAAAACAAACAAGAAAAGGGTGAAAAGTGTCTTTCGAAAGGTGGACAAACTGTGTTGTCTAAAGAAGTCGAGCTCCAAATTGTAAACAGATTAGTTCAATGCTCCGAATGGGGTCAACCATTGGATTTATATGATCTGAGAGTTATAGTGAAAAATTATCTGGACAAAGTCGGTCGACGAGTAGATCGGTTTCAAAATAATATGCCGGGGATGGAGTTTGCAATGGGTTTCGTTAAGCGTCACAAAGAGAGACTTTCAATGAGGTTCTGCCAAAACATCAAAAGGTCAAGGGCAGGAGTAGCTCGTGAGGATGTAAAAGCTTATTTTGAAAATCTTCAAAAGTTAATAGATGGCGTCAGTGCATCCAATATCGTCAATTACGACGAAACAAATTTGACTGATGACCCAGGAAGAAAAAGGGTAATTTCAAAGCGGGGGATGAAATACCCGGAAAGAGTGATGAACCACAGTAAGTCCGCTACCTCCCTTATGTTTGCAGCCGCAGCAGACGGAAGCATTTTACCGCCTTACGTCGTGTATAAGGCTAAACATATGTACGAATCTTGGAACATAGGGGGGCCACCAGGTGCTCGTTTCAGTTCAACCCCTTCTGGATGGTTTGACAGCAACTGTTTTCAGGATTGGATTGAGACCATTGCCATTCCGTATTTTCGAAACTTGTCCGGAAAAAAAGTGTTAATAGGTGACAATCTTTCTTACCATATATCTTTGGAAGCTGTACAAAAATGTGAACAGCACAACATATCGTTCGTGTTTCTGCCAGCGAATTCCAGCCACATGTCTCAGCCCTTAGATGTGGCTTTTTTCGCCCATTTAAGGAGGCTTGGCGTAAGATATTAACTGACTGGAAAAAAGGCCTAGGCCGAAGAGAATCGAGCATTCCAAAAACCACATTTCCGCATCTCCTCAAATTATTGTTGGAAGCCATTAAGCCTAATGCGGCCAAAAATGTTAGGTCGGGTTTTCGAAAATGTGGAATTGTTCCAATAAATCCAGATGAAATTTTGTCCAGACTACCATCAACTTCACAAGTTCCGGAAGATAATGCAGAAGCCTTAACAGATTCCGTAACTGATATTTTAAAGGCATTAAGATACGATAATCTTCCTAAACCAAGGCAACAGCGAAAAAAGGTTAAAGTTTTACCAGGTCGAAGTGTTGCAGGAACAGATTTGAACGAAACCAAATCTAGTGATTCTGACGATATTGAAAATATTTCCGTTTACAGCACACACGAACATATAGAAGATGACTTAGAAAGTCTTCCTGATTTTTCCCAAGGAACTAGCTCAAGAAGTGTCAATGAGCAGTCTCGATCCATTGAGCGTTTTGTTACCAAGAATGGTAAAACGTAAAAATGGACGATTGGCTCTTGGTTCAATTTTTCAGTCAGAAATACATTGGCAGAGTTCAATCTATAGATGAAAATTACACCGCAACTTTTCTTCGAGTGAAGCCTTCGATGAAAAGACAGCTAAACACAACGTTGTTTGTTTATCCAGAGATTCCTGATGTGACCGAATTCAATTTTGACCAAATTATTGACAAAGTTAAGGCACCTGAAGAGGGTCGAAGAAGCATTTTAATATTTAAAGTAGACGCCACCCAGTGGAATTAACTTTGTATGTTTTTTTTAATATAAATTAGAAAAATTTTGTTTTAAAAAGAATTTCCTGTTAATTTGTTGCTTTTGATAAATGTTTGCCCTTAAATAAACGAATTTTAGTTATTTTCTAGTTTAAAATGTTTTTTAAAAACATAAAAAGGGTACACTGAAAAAAGGCCAGTAATTTTACAAATATACTTTGTAAAAATATTCTTATAATTGACTTAAAGTAATTCTAAAAATGATGATGATTTTATATTGACGCCTGTAATTTTACAAGAAAAATGCCAATATACAATAAAACTCTAAACTTCCCATGTAATTATAAAATAATGTGTACATTTATAGAACATATTACAATACATTTACAATTCGCAATGTGGAATCCATTTTCACATTGTAAGAATTTGAAACATATCAAATTTACCATATAATTGACTGTAAAAATACGCTTAAGATGTGTGTGACTAGTTTAATACGCACTAACCGTTGAGGGCGCTGGATGGTCACGTGTAACGTGTGAGGCGTCTGACCTTGGTTCTCGCTCCATTTCTGCTCTTTGTTCTTTCTTTTCATGTTATCGCTTGTAGTGAATAGAGCCAATAGAGGCAGCGTGCATTTACTAGGATTTTAGGTAGGTACTAAAACAATAATTAAGTGAGTAGTGACCACAGATAGTGACTAAATAATATAATCTATGCATGGTGAGTAGTGAGTGTATTTATTACTTTACGTAGGTAGTTTTATCTTGTGTTCGTTATAACATAACCCATATGAGGCTTAAAAGTAATACATAAGTTATAAAGTAGGTACAAAATTATTGAAGCAAAGGAATATTGATGATATCCTTGCGTTTATAAAAAACAAGTATGTACTGTAGATTGAGCTCTGTTCATCTGACATAATATACCTTTATGTAAAAATAAATTCGAATCTATGTTTGAAGAACAATTGAAACACATTTTTATTAAAAAATTCGAAAACTAGTCTCGAACGAACAAAACTAATTTTAGATTCGTGTTCAGCATCCTCGAAAATAGGAGGGTAGGAATTTTTTAATTAAGATTCGAGAGGGGTCTGCTGTTGTAAATAATTACCATTAATACTTTATAATAAACACTGAACTGAACTGAAAAGTAGGATACAGGGTGTGTATTAAGTTAATATATAAACTGCAGAGGCGTGCCCTCGGGATTATTTTAGGTAATTTTTTTTTATCAGAGTTAAGGCTGGTGTTTCGAGGACAGATTCAAGTGTTACTATTTTTTTTAAAGAATTTTGCGGGATGTGATAATGTTTATAATGCCGTAAACAATTTCCTCAATGTGCAGTTGACATGTAAAATTCAGAAGATAGAACATAACAGGTGAAAATGATGCTTTTTTTTCTTATCCTAATTGACTTGTCCATCTGGAAATTGTTTTACAACCTGCAGAAAACTTGTATAATTGACACAGTGAAGAGACATTTCTTCTAACTTACTCAAATTTTATTTAGATTGTCTCAATAAACAGTGAAATTCGTTGAAAATTTGCATATAAAACGGCGCCCTTAAATAAATTGGAAGCAATTGCAAAACTATTCGATTTTTAAAAAATATTTAAGTATTCGTCTTGTTTCAAATTTCAATTAAATGTAATAATCAAAAATTCAAAAAATTACTACAGTCGATGCTTTAGTACCTTTCTGATAAACAGCCTGAAGGTTCAACTAGCAGAACATTTTAAATGTTTACTGCAATACTTTGTTTTATAATTACGTTACAATTTGATGGCTACATAGTATTTAAAATGTAATTTTATCTATATATAGGTACTTATATATTTTCCTTTGAGAATTAAATGTATGTAATACCTAAATTTAAAGCTAAAAAAATATATTAAAAAATGACTTGTTTTTCCAATATTTCTTTAAAATACGATGCCTCCAACAAATTTTGGAGTTTTCAGTAGCGTGCTTTCTAATGTGTCAATAGATGATATACATTTTGATCAATTCAGCGAAAATTAGTTACGGGCGACGTATTCTTCAAATAGTGTTTTATACAAATAATTTTTGACATTAAAGAACTGAATAATATAGATGTTAACAAATAACAGTATTGTTATCTCTTGCAACCTGCGAATATTCAAAGGTGCCGAAGTAAAACGAATATACACGGTGTCCCAAAATTAACCTGCCAAAAATTAACAGTGGATTCTGCGATCAAAAATAAGATAAAAAAAGTTATATAAACATAGTCCGTTAGCGCCCCCTAACGGAGCTATTGCTCTTTAAAGGGGGACCCCAAAGTTTGATATTCTCCAAATATTTTCAAAATGGATCGAGATAAAGTAATCAAATTTAAAATTGAGAATCGCAATTAGATTGCGAATCTAATGTTCTAATAACAATACCATAATTAATTATAGGCGTGCGAAACTGGGGTGATTATTGGATAAATATTGCTCTAGTTTTTTCATATTTCGAGGTGTTTGCCGTCAGATCAAAAAATTAAAAATGTTGAACAATTTTACAAAAAAAGGTACTCTTGTCTTACTTCGATAAATTATTCCGTTTACGAGTAATATTAATTTAAAAATTTTGTGACACCACAAAAATATTAGATATGATAGGAAAGCGGTCAAATTGTTTCTAGTAGGCTTTGAAAAGTTATTTGTCAGTTTATTTGACACATATTACATATGTTTTTAAATTTTTTTGAAGTATTAATAGGCTATATTAAAATTTAAAAATTTACAAATAATTACATTACTGATATGCATTTTAAAAGTATTTCAATATTTTAAAACGCTTGAATAACACCTTTAATATGTGTTAAATAAGTCGACAGTATTTTCTCAGAGCCTACTAGGGATATTTTGCCTATTTATAGTTTCCATCTTAATGTTTTGTGATATGTCACAAAATGTTTAAATTAAGATTACTCGGAAACAGATCAGTTCATCAGATTGAAATAGGATTACCTTTTTCATGTAAAATACACAAAAAATTTAAATTTTTTGATCTAACGACGAAAATATTGAGATACAAAAAAGTTAGAGCAATATTTACCCATTGTCTCCTCAGTTTGGCACGCCTATGACCAATTATGAGGAATTATTTTCAGAACATTAGATTCGCAATCTAATTGTGATATTGAATTTCAAATTTGATTACTTTATCTCCGATTTATCTCGATCCATTTATAAGTACGTGGGGTTAGAATATCAAAATAATGTGCGTCTTCAAATGCTTTTATAAAGTTATTATTTTATTTGAGGAGAATTTAAATAGTAAAAATGGATCAAAAATGTTAAGCATTTTTTTTGGATATTGCGTTTGTTTTACGTGCCCCGATTCATTAAGATTTTTTGGCCTGCAGCGGTCTAAGGAATGCAATACGCCCTGAAGTTACGAGGAGTTAGGAAAACATGCTGTATTATAAATACAGTACCTAGGTATTGTAAATTGCAATCCGTAAACCTTACTTTATTTAAGTATGAGGGACTATACAGGGTGTCTGGAAGTGAATCACCTAGATTTGTAGGGAGAAAATAAACCGATATATGTAAATCAAATTACCTTAGTACAATTTTGTATCCTATGAGCTTCAAAATTTTCTTTTCAGAAAATCCGTCACTTTTTTAAATTAATTTTCAATTAAATGTGATACCTATAAGTTTTTTGGTATATAGCCAAATATGAATATAACACAAGGTCGCCAAGAGTGTCTTTAACATTATTTTATTTTTCTTGGTAGAGAAAAGTAATACTTGTTGTCCTAAGTATAACTTATACTTTTTTATAATATACTATAACTTATCGCAATTCTAAAGTCTGTTCACTGATATAGTTTTCCGAATGTTGGCTTTGTTGAGATGTATTATAAGTCAGAGGACATAGGCGTTTTAGTGGACGTACGCCTAAGTTATAATTAACATTTAATCTAGTATTTTTTATCAAAAGTATTGAAGCATAGCCCATTCACTTCTGAGCATACCTAAGTATTTAAAATAATGTATTTTGGAGTATTTTTAGCATATACACGTCGTTTGTTTCAAGCCAAAAATGATTACATTACCTTTGCAAGGATTTTTCAATTTCTTCTTTTTTATATAAATCCTAAAAGTTACAAAATCTCTTATTTATTACTTTTTTTTACTAAAATATAAAATTAGAAAGACTTTAACAAGTTTAAAAAATTACGTTTACAAGTAGTTTATTAATATACTTAATTTGTAACATATCTGCCTAATCAAATTTATATTAAACAAGCAGGTGTTCAGTATAAACTTGATTTTATTGAAAATGTTTAAAGGTAAATAAATATATATTTTAAATTGATTTTATTTTTAGAAAATGGAATTTTTATGTGATACATGCAATGCTCGTTTCAAATTTCTGCAGAAATATCATTTCATCAACGTATTCATAGAAATTTGCCGGGTGCTATATTTAAATGTCGAGCTCCAAGATGTTTTAGACAGTTCAGAATATACAAAAACTTTTATATGCATATTTACAGAAATCATGAGAAACAAGATAATTTATGGCAAATAAACTGCAATATAAAAGGATGTAATTTTTTGATTTGTTCAAAAAAGGACTTATCGTCACATATTTCTAGTCATATAAAAATTGGCTCCTCTGTTTCTTGTCCTACCGAATCTTGTAAAAACTCGTCTGTAACTTTTTCTAATGTATCTACATGGCGAAGTCATATATTTAGGAAACATTATGACAGTAATACTGTAAGTGCCACAACAAATGTGAGAGGTAACAATAACAACAATGACAGCGATGTAATGATTACAATTGATAATGCTGATGATACAAATAATATTGAGGGAATAAGTGGGGTTGATGATAACGATCAATCTGTTAAAACATGGTATACAAAGTCTCTATCAGTTTTGTATTTAACGTTGCATTCTAAGTATTTTGTCACTGAAAAAGCTATAAATACAATTATTGAGCATATTAGAGATATTAATGAAATTTCTAATAATGCTATCATTGAACACATTAAAAATTACTATGATGTAAATATAAATCAAACTGTAGTTCAAGGCTTAAATTACTTCAATGATGCTCATAATACTGGTTCAGGTTTATTGAGAACAACACATACTCGTCATAATTATTTTAAGAATGAATTTGAATATGTACATCCTAAATGTATTAATTTTGGAATATGTGGCGATAAATTATGTAACTATTACTATGTCCCAATTATAGAAACAATCAAGGTTTTGATGAAAAATAAAAATATTCAGCAGTGGCTAACTGAAGAGATGGAAAGTAGTGATAATATATTTGCAAACATTACAGATGGTTCAGTTTTTAAAAATAATTCATTTTTTTTCTGAAAATCCAAATGCATTGAGAATCATAATATTTCAAGATGCTTTTGAAATATGCAATCCTCTGGGTTCCTCAAGAAAAAAACATAAAGTGGTTGGAGTTTATATGATTCTGGCAAATACTAAACCCTTTTCTTGGTCAAAAGTTGATAACATGTTCCTAGTTGCTCTAGCTTATGAAAAAGATATCAATCAGTTTGGATTTCACTCTTTCTTACGGGAATTAATAAAAGATTTAAAAGAATTAGAGGATACTGGAGTACAATTAAATAATAATTTCTTAAAAGGATCTTTAGTAGCAGTATTAGGTGATAACTTGGGAAGTCATCAAGTAGGAGGATTTTGTGAAAATTTCAGTACTTCTCAATACATTTGTAGATATTGCTATATTACAAATGATGTTCTTGTTAAAACCTTTAATAACTTTCAGTATCGAACTAAACAGTCATATCAGGTCGATTTAGAATTCAAATTATGTTTAGATGAAATTCATTATAAAGGAGTGAAGCACGACTCTGTTTTAAATTCTTTAAAATATTTTCACGTGTGTAGTCCAGGCTTACCTCCATGTATTGCACATGATCTTTTTGAAGGTGTGGTACAGTACGATCTTATGTTAATCATTAACAATTTTGCTAGAAACAATGTGCTTACAATTGATTTGCTCAACGAAAAACTACAAAATTTACATTTCTGTGGCTATTCTCTGAATATTCCTAAATTGAAAAGAAATAGCAATAAACTTCCAGGGTCTGCACATGAAAATATAATAATATTGCAGGTATTACCTTTCGCAGTGTATGATTTAGTAAAGGATTTGAACAATCCGTTGTGGAAAATGGTAATTTTGTTAAGAGAAGTATGCACTATTGTGTTATCTATTAAGTTGCACATAGGTCAAATTGCTTATCTTAAATATCTTGTTGAGGAATACTTAGATATGCGTGTAAAATTATTTCCAAATATAAAATTAAGACCCAAACATCATTATTTATTGCATTATTCTAAATTAATTACACAATTTGGCCCTTTAAAAAATTTATGGACGTTAAGATTTGAGAGTAAACATAAATATTTTAAGAATATTGTGAAACATAGTCCTAATTTTAAAAATATACTATATTCTTTGGCAGAAAGACATCAGTTTCTTCAAGCCTTACATCTGAACCAGAAAAATTGTTTCTCAGATAACATAATTGCAGACAAAACTAAAGTATATTATGAAGCAGAGTATCCTACCCTTATTAATGACTTAATTAAAGTTAAATGTAATTTTGAACTCCCTTTTTTTATTAGTAAGTGTATTATTTATAGAGGCATACACTACAAAGAAAGTATGTATATTTGCTATGACACTAGTGACACAGGTGATTACTTACTTTTACAAATTAAGTATATTTTGATAAATAATGAATATTCAGACTGTCTATTCATTGGCAATAATTGTGAGATATCATATGATGTAACTGTTGGGTTGTACTATGAATTGTCTCAAAATTATAACAGAGAATTAATATGTATCAATAAAAGTCACCTACTTTGTAGTGAACCTTTGTTTGTTACTAAAAATGGAAATGATAAATTATTTTATTTCAAATCTGAGCCTTATAATACGAAGTAAATTTTAAAATGATATTTTAAATTATTAGCTTTTCTATTTTTATTTTCCTTAAAATGCGTTGAGCTAATTCAAATCAAGTATTGAAGCACAAAGGACATCAAATTATAAAAATAAAGAAATAAATGACTTGATTTCAATTAGCTTAATACCTTTTAAAGTAAAGTAAAACTTCAACTATATTTATAAAATACAAAATATATTTTGTAAATGAAATTTTTATATTTCTTGTAGTCTATCATACATTTAAGGAAGCATCATGTCCGAAAAAAAATATTTATTCAAGATTTAGAATGTTCACAGAACAAAGAAAGTAGTAGTTTTGTGCTTGGAAACTGAAACAAATTTATATGAGCAAATTATTTTAATAGGTATAAATTTTGTCATATGTACTGTTATCAAGTAATTTAACTTCACATAAAATTTATAGGAAGTCAAAAATTAGATATTGATGGTTCTACTTTGGTTTTGGAAAGTGATGGTACAACAATTGATGAAAATGAGGCACTAAAAATTTTGCATAAAGAAGTGTTCATACTTCTTCAAAAGAATGAAATTTGGTTACCCCTCGCGTTGGCTACTAAATTTATTTCTGGCACAAGTGCTCCATGTGCCAGTAGTGATAGTACTATTACCAATTTAACAGATGATTTTAATATTTCATCTACTCCACTTACCCTCGATTATAATCCCCGATCAGAGCAAAATGTTACTTCTATTCCAGTCAACACTGAACTTTCAAGCATTATTGAATCTTCTGCCATTATTAAACTTGACAAAGAAATAATTCCCTCTATACAAGGAAAAGAAAACATTAACGAAGAAACTTGGAGGAAATTCGAGATTCCTTGGAATAAATTTTCAACCAATGTCCTTCGCGACATAGAACAAGGAAAAAGGTGTAAACAAATTTTTAATGAAGTAGTTAAAGTACTTGTTGATGAGATGAGATGTATAACAAAATATGTGCCACAAAAAGCTTTTAAGTTAATATCTCTGAAAGTGATTGAAAAGTACCCTACAACATTCAAAGATGTTGATGACGATGGAGTAGTGCTGGGCGATGGCTCTCACACTCTCTATTCCAAATTACAGGTTAGAAACTCGTATTTAAATAGAAATATTAAAAGAAAAAGCACATCAGATATAGAATATCCCAAAAGTAGCAAAAAAGCACTGCCTGCCAGAGCTGGATGTTCAAACTGGCAACCAGATGTTAACATGTCGCAGTCTTTAGAAGAAAAAATAAAATTCCTTAATGAGAGAAGTGAAAATTTCTTAGAAGAAAATCTTCCTTTATTAAACGACACATATTCTCTACAGAGAGGCTTTCTGAATAACGTTAACGACCCACCATCCGTAAGAGAAATTAAAGAAAAATGGCCTATACTATTTAACAGACAAGTAATAATATGGCATTATGAAAAACTAATGCAACATAAACAAATGTGAAAAAATAATAAAATTTGGAATACAGAAAAAATTAACAAATCTATTGGAAATAAATTATCCTTATGAAGTATCTCCGGATGGCTGTATTGAAGCGTTAAAGATCATAGCTAAATACTTTAAAGAACATTTAGATGTACTAATTACAAGCGTAGCTGTAAGTAAACATTTATTTTGTTTTGTGTAAAGCCGCCTCGTGGAAATTATTTTATTTATTGAGAAAAATTTCTTCTGATAATCAGGGTATTAGAAATTTGACTACCATAATTTTAACGGGCGATAGTATCTATCAAAATAAACAAAAAATACTATATAACATGGGTCCTAATCCCAATTGTTTTCGGGAAAAAGATTTATCAAAATGTCCGGTTTGAAGTGCAAAAGTTTAGTTAATTTAGGAATTTTCTGCATAGATTATCATAAAATGCAGTGTTTAGTGCCTCTGTTATTTACTTTTAGTTAGAATAATGTATTTCTTAATCAATAATATTTGATGAAGTTGATGTTGCGCAACAATATGCCTAACAATGTGGCCCAATAGCATTTGTATAGTTAAGAAAAAAAAATTCTGTTATTAAAATTAAATAACAGAGGTTGTAAACATTGCATTTCATGATATTATATGCAGAAAATTTCGGAGAGATTCCTAAATTAACTGAGCCTGCACCTGCACATCGAACCCGATATTTTGATAGGTTGGGATTAGGACCCACGTTTTATAAGACTTTTTTGTTTATTTTAATGTGTACCATCGTCTGTTTAAATTATAGCAGTCAAACCTCGAACACCCTGTTGCAAAGGACAACCATCATTATTAATCTACATTTTAAGCAGTATAATAAAATAGTTTTTTTGTGGCAGAAATTTGTATATAGCTGTACCTAAATGATCAGATTTAAAATTAATTTTATTTACTTTTTTAGAATGAAAATGATCTAAGTGCTATAAAAACCCAGAATCCATGCATTGCTGAGACAGGTATGTTGATCTAATAAGTAGAAGTAAGTAAAAAAAGTATCTGACCAAATCCTTTTTAATTTGATGGAATCTGAAGTAGAGATATTAATTTAAAATATTATATGCAACGTATAACACGTTGCATATAATCATCATATTAATAGTGTAGCTCACAATTATTGTTGTATTAGGGTGTGTCAAGTTTCAACTAAGTAGCTCTAATTACTCAGAAAATAGATCTAAAAATTTGAATTTTTTTTAAATATTAACACCCTGTATCTGTAAAACAAAGCCGTTGCGGACCCATGTTTATATGAACTTTTTGTCTTAAAATCAATCATAGATTAACCCCTTAAAGTTTGTGCACATACCTATTTAACACCCCAAAACATTTTTGAAGGATGCTATTTGTTAGTTGGATATATTTTCATATACCTAATAACATTTTTTAGCTTGTGAATATCCAAATTGACATTAATTTTTATAGAACATTGCATTTTTCAGGAAACGGGGACTTTAAAAAGTATTTCACAGTCATTGAAAAAATGATAATCAATGAAGGTCCTGCATCATTTTATGATGCGATTAAAGAATGCTATGCATGTTATTATATATTTAACATGAAGTATCCGTCCAAATGTTCTGCAACATTAGAATTTGTTCAACGATATCTGATGAAAACTCATCCGGATCAGGGTACGAAAAGTGGCACACATATTCTAAGAAAAAAGTATTAACCCTTTTAACTCACTTATCAGAAGTATGAGTTGTTATAAACTCTAATATACCGCCAGTAGCAGATGTCCAGTGGGATAAACGTGTTAATACTTAACAGAATTAATATAGGTTAATATATAGGGTGCTACGAATTGCACACCCCAAAGTTTATGTGAAGAATTTCTGAGTAGGTAATGGTGTGTGCAATTCGTAAATATTATGAAATAAAATTTAGTTTTTTTATACATACATAAGAAAGTTTCTTATTTTCTAAATACAAGATATGTTTACATTGTTATAATCGTATGTATATGTTTTGAATGTACTATTTTGTACAGTTTGAATAAAAAAAATCTCGTAAAACCATACTATTTCAATTTACATAATCTAATTATATTCTAATATTATAAACCCCATTCAAAATTGCATAACATTATGCTATTAGAAAAAATAAAAATATTGTTGGAATTAGAAGGCAGGATCAACACTCCACCATTCAATGCAGGAATGAGGGAAACCTGGAATACCTCATTAATTAGGGGTATATATTGAAGATATTATAATATAGCTGTAACTGCTAATTAGCCAACCGAACTTTAATTAGTAGTGAGAGTACAAAATGAGTATTTATATATACATATATAAGTGCGATTTTGTGTAACAAATGTTTTTCACGCAACATCTTTTAATTATAAATTTAAAAAGAGTTATTTTGCAGATTTTAAGGTATATGCAGACTATAATACAAATACATATCTACTATTCTCAGGGTTTATCCTATCAAAAATTCAGTATTGCTATTAAGAGTGTCTTTTATCATTATAAGCAATTTGTAGGTTTCGTTAATATGAGTATACTCGTATTTTACTTAATAACATCCTGATGCAATGCTGCATTTGAGAAACCCATGGAAAAGCTTGATATGTTACTTAAGGTAAGTTAACAATTATTGTTGATTTTTTACTATATTCATATTTTACTCATGTTTTACTATATGGAAAATATATCAGGTACTGATCTAAGTCAACTGTTAGTGAATTGAAGTGTTAAGATGTCCCTACAGTCACTTTTTTAAAATTCGCTGCACGGACTACGGATTGGTCTGTTTCGACACTTAGGCGGTTTCTTTTATTCTCCGAAAAAATAGATTCATTTTGATACAAAACATTTTTTGATTTTATACCTTTTCTATGATGCCTTATAATTTTTTATTTCTGAAAATAGTTGAATTTTCTAATGAGGTTGTTATATAGGTATAAAATTTGTTTGTGTAGAGTGCAGTGATTTAAGCAAACTTGTAATAAAACAAATTTTAATGATATTGTTTATATTTTTCGAAGGATGTATAGTACATGCATGATATGTAAGTATTTTTGCAAGTAATTATTTTCAAGTTATAAATACCAACAAATTATTTTTGTAATCCGTGTCTTGATACATTTAAATGTATCATGATGTATCTGACGCATATTTAAGTAAGGCACGGCACAATGAATTGACATATATGATAAAATAGTTGAATTATAAAAAATCTTTTCGTCTTCACAACATATACATATTTTCATAAGTAAAAAAGTTACGTAGTTATCATAGAAAACGGCTAAAATTGAAAATATTCTGTATTTCGAACATATCGAAATGTGATTTTCGCCATTCAACGTATCTCGAATATTGAACCCGAAACATGTTCGCTACTTTTTTCTGTCTTTTCGGAAAATAGGAGAAACCTATACCTAAATGTCCAAAGTGGACCATCCTGTACAATAAATAAAAAAATTACATTGTAGTTACAGTATAAAATGTATTATTACAGTGTAATTATACAATTGACTGTAAAGTTACTTTGCAATTTTACAAGTAATTGTGCAAGTTACATTGTAAAAATACTCTTTATTTAGTTTAATCACAATGTAATATTACAATTAGCTGTGAATTTACATTAGAATGTTACAAGTAATTATACAAAATACATTTTGTACTGTAAAATCACATAGTAATTTTACAATTACAAAATGTAAAATTACACTGCAAAATAATGTATTGTAAAATTACACAGTAATTTTATAATTACAAAACGTAAAATTACACTGCAAAATAAATTTACAATGGGATTTTACATTTTATCTCTAAAATCACAATCGATAAGAAAATTGCAGTGAAAATGAATGATAAATAAATTGCCATCTATTTTTACTGTAATTATTTTTTACAGTGTATTTACAAAAAAAAGTTAATTTTTTTCGATATGTAGGGATAAAGGTGAACCTAAGATAAGAGTTTTAAACCAAGAACGGTTTCTCTAAGTCAATTCGTTTTGAAGTTATACAACCGGAAATGTTAAAAAGTGTTGTTATTCACCCCATTTTACAGTATTGTAAAAATTCAGGGCTGAAAGGGTTAAATTTCTGGAAATTTTGTGATTAAATGGTTGGTTTTTAATATGATGTGTAATGTGCAATAAATGCTAGTTTTTTTGGTGTAATGTGTACTAAATGGATGGAAACGTAGGGTACTCATTGTCAGGGTATAAGTTAAAAAAAGGGTGTCTCTCAATATATGTGCAGGGCTCGGAACGGAACTACTTTTTAGTAAAAAGTTACTTTTTTATAAAAAAAAGTCCCTAAAAGTTACATTTTTGCTCACTTTGTTACTAAAGTTACTTTTTCAGATTGTCGGAAATATTTTCTGTGGCAAGGAAGCGTTTGAGAATAGACCGTATTTGAGCGTCGATTTGTGTATCGTGCATTGGTATAACTGAATCGCGATTAGGAATATTATTGGGTAATGTAATTGGGTCCATACTAATTTAATTGGACAATCCTTTGTTATATTTCGACTCTGTGATAATCTTACTTCGTGGCCTGTCTAGTTGTCTGTCTATATTTCTACTCCGTGATAATCTTAAGCTACATTTACATTCAATTCGAAATGAAATTAATTCAAGCTGCAATTGACAGACCATTTACTTTGGGAGTGAATTTATAGGTTAGATTTTAGATGTTTTTGTTGTTTGGAACTCTACCCGTTTTCCAATTTACGTATTACAAACGTTTTTAAAGAGTATCAGTGGTAGCAGTTAAAATGATGACCAACGAAGAAAAACTCCTCGTATTAGGATGTTCCGCAGTAGTACTAACAATCTTAATCAAGAAAGTAGGAAGAAAATATCCTGGAAAACAGCGGAATCGCAGAATGTGGGCACGAAGTATTTACTTAAGAAGGAGAAACTGTGTTTTTTACAATACCCTTGTAAAAGAGTTGCAACTTCATAGTCCAGAATTATTTTTCAATTTCACGAGAATGACTGCATAAAGCTTTGAATCTCTTTTGACTCTCTGTGCACCTTACTTGCTAAAGCATTCACCAGGTGAAGCTATTCGACCTGAAGCGAGATTAATGGTAACACTACGATTTTTAGCCACGGGAGATTCCTATCCTAGTCTAGGCTATGCTTTCCGTATAGCCTCTTCTACTATATGTGGAATTGTTTTTGAAACATGCAATGTGTTGTGGAAAGTTTTATCTCCAATATATTTAAAAGCACCAGCAGAAGAACAGTGGTTAAAAATTGCTATAGATTTCCAAAACTTATGGCAACTGCCTAACTGTTTAGGAAGCATCGATGGAAAGCACGTCCGTATTCAGGTTCCTTCTCAAGAAATTTGTGTAGCACCAGAGACAGTGGATGCAATCATAAAAGCGACTACCTGCTTGCATAATATATATCATCAGCATCAAAGGGCAGATGCTTCCATGTATTGTGGGCAGTTCTATGTGGATAATGAATGTACAAATGGGGTAGTATTCCTGGTCAATGGAGAAGGGAAGTTCAGCTAAATTCGAATGCTTTGGGTACTTCATTATTAAGATTTGGCAATAGAAATTATTCAAGGGAAGCCTTTAATTTTAGAGATTATTTAAAAAATTATTTTAATAATACTGGGCAAGTTGGCTGGCAGTTGGATTACATTCGAAGAACAGTATAATTAAAATTCTTGTATGCATGCACGTTTCTTTGTTCTTTGTTTTGTGAGGTTAAAATTATTTATATCCACTTATTTACAAATAGGTATCATAAATTGTATTTAGCATTAATAAAAACTGTTATTTATATAGTATGTTTTTATTTTAATACAAAAATAAATCAACAAAATCATAAATGAAACAAACTTATTTTCCAAGATTTGTTGAAAACTAAATTTGAAAAGATAAATGCTAAACTTTATACATAGGAACTATACTTAGACTTGTACTTCATTGTAAATTCTGGCTTGGCTGATTTTCGTTGACTACCAAAGGAGTATCCTAAAATATAAACAATAGGTAAGTAATGACAAGAATATTGACAGCTACATATATGCAAACCTACTTATTATTTCCTTATTTTTCTTTTCATTTGCAAGAGTCTAATTATGGTTTCGTCCATAAATTCTTCTTTGCTGTCAGGAGGAAACTCTCTAAGTTCTGCGCTTACATAATTTGCAAAATCTGTGATCTTGTCCCTATTTTGATTTTTAATATTTGTTACACCTTCTATGGCATTAGAGATATTCCCTAACATTCCCATAAGGGGCTCTTCACACTCTTTCCTTTTTCTCTTATTTCCTCTGACAAAACTTATATCACCAGATGGTGACTGTGAAGAGGTCATAGAATTTGTAGTGCAGCGAGAGGTACTTGGTGTATTGAATATGTCCGATGGATCTTCTTCTATAGGAGACAATTGATTTTTTCCATTTGAACTTTGAATTGTATCTTGACTATTGTATTCCACAGGAGTGCTTGTTTCATTACTATATAATTGACTGGAATGGGTACTAAAACATTAAAATATTTAGTTAGGGTATATTGTTTATTTTGAAAAATGATTGCATTACTTTCTTGGCATCTTGTTATCAAACATGAAGTTAAAGAACGACATTAAAGGCCAGCTCCCCAAATCTGATGCTCCTGCACCACTACGTGACAACATATTTAATTTCTGCTTCTCTCTATGATACTTCTCTCGCAATGACTTCCATTTTTTCTTACATATTTCCACTACAAAATCGATGCTTTAATAAATATAAACTAAATATATTTTATAATTATAGACTTAAACAGGTAGGTATATATAACTTACCACTCGAATGCATGGAGAGAGCCACATTTTGGAATGCTGTTTCTTTTAACATTTTGTTGCTGTATCCCTTGTTTTGTAGATTAATTATAGCTGGATAATTGCTAATAATATTTAAAAAAAAATTCTCATCTATTGGCTCGCTTGATCCTAAATACTCATTTTCACTATCACAACAAATAATACATTACCCAAAAACACTGAAAATATCGGTTGTTTACTATTTAACTAACCTAAAAATTTACTCTCAATTCGTTTTTCAGCTTAGCACTACCAAGCTCCATGACACACTTTGAAGTCCACTTCGAAGTGTAATTTGAATTACGTTCAATGTAAATGGCATTGTGCTGTCACCATTTGACAAGCATGTCAATTTGTGTTCAACTTGGACTTCGAATTGAATGTAAATGTAGCTTTACTTTGTGGTCTCTCTAGTTGTCTGTCTTTTCTGTTCTGTGCTCAATGCTGTCAACTGGCAAACGTGAACGTTACAAATATGAATTATCACATCTCACATCACAACAAATCTACTTATCACGGGTAGCCACCTAGTATTGGGCTATAACCGTTCTATGCAATATCCTCTTTCCATTCAATAACCGGTAGCACGGTATATAGATCAACTTCTATGATTTTAATACATTTTTGCAATCTTATGTCAGCTGAATAATAAATTCAGACTATTTATTGACATTAGCAAAGATTTATGCTTAAATATTGTTTTTAAAATTAAAATTAAATGTCGTGACATATCCTTTACCTGGTCGTGGTACGGTTACACGATTTGAAATACCTACTCTATTCAACCTGAAATGGCGCTATAACATAACCTATCTTATCATATTAGTTTTAGTTTAAATTATTTTAGCTTTTATGTTTTTATCAAATTAAAAAGTATATTTATATGTAGTTACTATTAATTAATACAATTTTCTAAATATATTTTGGAAATGTATTTAATGGTAAGTACAATATTTTCATTTTTCCAAATATGTGTAAAGTTTATCAATTTATTTAGTCAGTTAATTCTCACAATTAATTGTAGGAGAAAAAGAAAAAGAAGAATAGATGGAATGAATACAATTTAATCATTGAGATAAATAAGGAAGTAGCTATTCGAAAATGTTGCGTTTTGTGAATCGAAAACATAGAACGTCTTTCAGGTTGAGAATAAATTTTGCATGTTTTACTGAATGCTGTTACGTTAAGTATTTGTAATATTTTAAAAATTACAAAGCAGGATTAGTGCAGACTTTATTTTCATAGCTATAGATATACCTTGTATGCTTCAAAAGATAATTTTTATCAAAAATTCAATTTACACTTAATTACCAAATGAAGTAGAAATCAAACTGCATACTAATTTTCTGCAAATTCTTTTCAGGATTTATTGCATCAGACAGTAAGTACCTATTCACTCATTGAGGTAAATATTTAATATGTTAAATTATATTTATCAGCTTCACCTGGTCACGCAAATATTTGATTTAAATTATATGTATTTGTATAGTAAAAATTGTTTGAAGATTAAATTTTGATATCTGTAGAATTCATTTATTGTTTTTTTTTATACTTAAAACATTCTAAAATGTCTAGTCTTATCACAGCAAGTGCTACTATTGGAAAAATAAATTATAAGTGTAAATACCCTTTATGTAAAAATGCATATTATAATAAGATAATAACTTAATAAGTCGCGAATATTTAAATAAAAAGTTTCACAGATTTCCCAGAATTCCAGAAACTCTTTCCAAGTGGATTGAAGTATGTAATATTCCAGTGAATGTATCATGTACAAATTTTTGTGTGTGAAGATCATTTTGTTAAATCTGATTATTTTAATGAAGACAAGCTTACTCGTTTGAATTGGCAAGCTGTTCCAAAATCTGTGCAGCCGAATGAAAATGTTTCAGTATATGAAACATCTACTGTTGAGGAATATTCTAACAATCCTCAGTTACTTGTTAATTCAAGCGATGAATTTGACTTACTAAAACCAAATACTTCACAATCTTGACACATTCACAAAGAGTTATACCTAGAAAACAATAATGACACTGTGATAAGGTCCTCGTGTTCACGTGAAATAGAAAGCAATGATTTGACTGAGAACTATGATTTCGAGCATCAAAAATCAAAATTGTCTAAACCAGATCATTCAGATAAATAGGGGAGAGTCTGGTACAGTGGTCATGCTGGAACAGTGGCCACATGCGCAAATTCGCTTGACTTTCAGGACTAAAATGCTGCAATCTACTCAACTAGTGTCTAACTAATTATTAAATCCCTACATTGTGTTTAGAGCCCCTCTCCTCAACGTTTGTGTTCTGTGGTCGACCTAACCTAGAATTGTGGTGCTAAAGTAAAATAAAGCGGGTACGTAAATTTATAATTTTGGTTATATGCAATGCGTATTTTTTTAAACTAATATTGGTGGTGTATAAAGGCATCCATTAGGTATTTATTGGTGCATATATTTTTTATTAAGAACGTGTGAGATTTTTTTATTGCCCTACTTTTTGAAAACATGTGACTTCTGGTACAGTGGCCACGTGGCGATGCAGGTACAGTGACCACTACTATATTTGTTGAAGATGTAGTGGCCACTGTTCCTCTTCACTCAGGCAACTTTTTTCTTAGTTTAAATGTTTGTTTCAGGAAATTATTTTACTGAAAGAACATGCCTCGTCGTAAGAAAACTGATGCTCAGATAGGGAAAACCACATCAGACACTATGGCTAGTGCAATTCGCGATGTGATGGAAGGTGGGTTGTCCGTAAAAGCTTCAGCGCTCAGACACGACATTCCTCGTACAACTCTAAGACGATACATACAAAAATGTCAAAATTATCAGAACGATATTGACTGGGCTTCGCCAATGTTGGAAGGAGCGCCAAGATTAACACCAAATTATGCCGTTAATCAGGTTTTCACTAAAGAAGTAGAAGACGAGATCAGTGAGTATTTCCAAACAATGACTAAACTTCACCATGGCCTAAACCCTAAAAGTGCACGTAAGTTAGCGTATGACTTGGCTGTTGCTAATAAGAAAAAAATACCCTCTTCATGGGAAGTTAACGGTACTGCAGGAAGATTGTGGTACAATGGGTTTATGAAGAGACGCAAAGAATTGTCCCTGAGAACTTCAGAAGCTACATCCTTGGGTCGAGCTATGGGATTCAATAAACCCATTGTTGAAAAGTTTTTTAATAACTTGAAACAGGTCTATGAAAAATATAACTTGGGGCCAGAGCAGATTTATAATGTTGACGAGACAGCTCTCACAACGGTCCAAAGGGCTGATAAAGTTGTTGCTAAGAAAGGGCAAAAGCAGGTCGGACAAATCACATCCAGCGAAAGGGGAACGTTAGTAACAATGTGTGGTTGTATAAATGCGCTCGGTAACAATGTCCCACCCTTGTTAGTTTTTCCGAGAAAATATTTTAAAGCCCATATGATAAAAAACGCACCTCCTGGTACTGTTGGAGCAGCAGCACCATCTGGTTGGATGAGAAATGAAATATTTTTACACTGGCTGACTCATTTTGTGAAACATGCCAAACCAACAGCTGAAAGTCTAGTTCTATTAATTATGGACAACCATGAAACGCAAATTTCTTTCGATTCCATAAAATTTGCCAAATCAAATAATATCATATTGTTAATTCTGCCTCCTCATACGAGCCACAAGTTGCAGCCATTAGACAAAACAGTATATTTTCCATTGAAAAAATTCTACAACCAAAGCTGTCAACACTGGTTACTTAATAATAGAGGACAACGAGTCAGTATCTACGAAATTGCTCAGTTATTAGGAGAATCCTACCCCCTGGCATTTACCATTCGAAACTGTGCATCAGGATTCAAATCCACTGGCATCTTTCCCTACAATGAAAATATATTTAGTGATGATGATTTTATCGCAGCTTCAGTGACGGATCGTATCGAAACAGATGTCCAAGTCAGACATGTGACAGACGATAGCAACAATAATAATAGTGAGTTGCTGGCGGGTCCCTCTGGAAAGCAATCTGAACTTCAGTCACCCGGCCCTTCTAGAGAATTAGAAAATAGAACTCCAGAGAAGGAATTTATTTCTCCTCATTTACTAAAACCTTATCCAAAAACAAGTTTAGCACCGACTAAAAGGCGACAACGAAAAAAAAAAACAACAGAAATATTAACAAACACGCCTGTGCTCGATAGGATAGAGGAAGAACTACAAATGAAAGAAGTCCGCAAGTCTCGTGTAAAGAAACAGCCAATTGTTAAACGACAAGTTGCATATAGTTTTTCTGAAATAGGAGAAACGAAAATAAAGAAGCCGCGCAATAAATACGAACTTGATGACAGTGAAAGCCAAAGCGATGATGACCTAAACCCGAGCCCAAACCTTACCGATTCTGACAGCGTCGATTATTCTGAGGACTTTGACAAAGAAAACGATTTCATGAATGATTTATCAAGTGTTGGCGTAAAATCTTTCGTGCTTGTCAAGTTTGCTACTTATCCATGTATAATGTTTGTTAAAATTATTTTAGGCGTTATTACCCACAAATGTATTGTTCATTTCTTGTGAGTTACCATTTTATTTTTAGGGATCCATTGTACCATACATACATGGCCACTGTACCAAATGTATTGTTCATTTCTTGTGAGTTACCATTTTATTTTTAGGGATCCATTGTACCATACATACATGGCCACTGTACCACTTGTGTAGGAACAGTGACCACTTTTTCCAATTTTTTTTTACCCTAAAAAACCCAATTTCTTTTTTTTCCCTTAACATATGGGTTATTACAAGCTGTGTATAAAAGTTCAATTTGACGCAATGAGAAGTCAGTTTGACGAAAATTTTCGAATCAATCAAGATATTGATGTTTTTGTAAAAAGGTGGCCACTGTTCCAGACTCTCCCCTATTCATTTCGTGTCAAACGTAAAAAAGGAATTCTTGGTAAAAGTGGACTTTCTCTCACAGATCTAAATCATGAACAATCTTTAATGTATAAATTTCATAGAAATGTAACATCACGGTTATCAAAATTAAAAACACTTTTAAAAAATGAAAGAGCACATGTAAATTCACTCAGGAATTTATACAATGACGGCACATTTCAATTCATTGAAGAAAATTTAAATTTTTTTTAATTTGAGATATTGTCGATGTGCGCGCTTGAGTAGACACACGTGCAGAGCTCCGTTAGTTTTCTCTTAATTATCGACTATTTTCTTTCTAATAAAGGAAGATTGTACTTTGCTGTAAACTTAATTAAGTACATGCTTGTGTGGTGCTATAATATCTGCATATAAGCATCTGTAAATTGGGCTTTTGTAAGGTTCTTAAATTCGTATCGGTCTAGTTGTATCAAGTGTATGAAGTGTTGATCATAGGTAAACTCATTTATTATATGTCTTGCTTTATTTTCAAAATTAGAAATACCCAATCACCTTCTTATTTGTTTGATAAGCTTATCAGGGGTTGCGATATCCATACTCTATTAACTCGTAATAGAGATATGTATACAGTGCCTAGACATAGAACAGCGCAGTTTGAAAGAAGTTTTACTTATAACTCTTGTAAGATCTTTAATGATACTCCCCCTCATATCAAATCCATTTGCAATATTGACACATTCCGAGGATGGATTATTCCTTTATTTTAGTCTACCATTTTTTGTATATACTGTTGGTTACGTGGAAGAGCGGCAGATAGCTGAACGTCGCCAATCTATGTGGAACTAGTAATTATTGTTATTATGACTTTTTGGAAATAAATAAAGACTGTTATTATTATTATTAATTTAAATGATATTAGTAAAGAATTTATTACGTGAATGTAACAGACGTCCTTGTGGTCGAAGATGGACACCAAAGGACAAGGCATTTGCATTATCCATTTACAAAAGAAGCCCTCGCTTGTATAGATTTCTTAGAGTATATTTTCAGTTACCTTCTGTAACAGTTTTAAAAAACATTTTAGCGGCAATTCCATTTCAATGTGGTCATATTAAAGCTGTATTTGATTATTTGGCATTAGAAATTAAAAAATGGATGAGCTTGATCGTTGTTGCACCCTAATCTTTGATGAGATACCTTTAAATAGAGGCTTTTATTATGAAAGTCACAACCAAAAGATATGCGGTTTTGAAGATTTAGGTGCATTAGGCCGATCTAGCAATGTAGCTAATCACGCCCTTGTTTTTATGATAAGAGGTATAAAGAAAAATTATAAAATTCCTGTTGCTTTCTATTTCACTAAGGATACAATTAAATCGGTACAGTTAAAGCAACTTACTGTTGCTGTTATAACTGAAATACAGAGAGTAGGATTGCATGTCGTTGCGACAGTATGTGATCAAGGGCCAACTAACAGAACTGCTGTAAAGTTGCTTACTAGTGAGTGTACCGGCAATAAACCTGGACCCTATTACTTTGTTGTTAATGATGAAGAAATATGTACCATATTTGATGTACCTCATCTCTTAAAGAACACAAGAAATTGTCTTTTAGAATGTTTCATTGAATTTGAAAACAAATAAGTATGCCAAATTTGAGCATATTCAAATCGCATATAATTTAGATCAGCATAAACGTACATATAAAATGTTAAATAAATTAAAACCACAATATTTAAATTTCAAAGACAGTTTTATTAAAATGAAAGTTAAAGTTGCTACTCAATAAATGAGTCACACAGTTGCCGCTACAATTGAAACTTTTCATTGTTTGGATGAATTACCTGCTGAATCCATTCATACTGCAGAATTTGTGCATGATATAGATAAACTGTTCGATTCATTAAATGGTTCTAGTTTGCATCCTTCAGATGGAAAAAGTTTGAAATATGCTTTATCTGATGAAACTTCTCATCTTGAATTTTGGTCACAAATGTTATCAAAAATTGGAAAATGGAGACTAATTGACTCTAAAACTGGTCAGCCCTCGAACAAACTATAAGTTTGTAGAAGATTGGCAATTAAGTATTAGATCAATTAGTCGGCTATGGAAAAACTTAGAAGCTAAAGGTTTAAAATATTTATCTTTACGTAATTTAAATCAAGATCCATTGGAAAACTTGTTTGGCCAAATTAGACAGCATGGTATTTCCGTATTTGTAACACAAATCCAACGTGTCACCAATTCGTAGCTGCTCTAAAAACTGTTGGCTGTTGGTAATTTTGGAGTTCCTCTTTCAAAAGGTAACAACTGTGAAGATGATTATTGCAAATTTTTAGTTGATTTTGGATCTTTTTTGCAAAACTAAAGGCAAGTGAGTCAGATAACGCAATGGAAATAAACGAGTATGAAAATATTGATTTTAACTTGAGTGACGATTTTGACTATTTTAAAGAGAATCAAGCATCTTCATATCGTTCATGCACAGGAAAAGTGACACAACTCAAAAACCACCATTTCTGGGATAAATACACCAAATTATTTGAAAAGACACATAGTTTTGTCAGAAATAATATCATATACATAGTTCACAAAATGCGCCCTAGATGGCTAAAGTGTCACTTTTCCGTCGCGTAGAAAAATGCCAATAGCATTCAAGATAAGTGACATAAAATCAGTTGTGTCCAGAGAACCGTGGAATGTACACCGAATTTTTCGAGAACAACGACACATTTTGTGTTGTGTCATTTTTGATGATAAAGGGTGCATTCCACTTTTTATATTTTTGTTTTTTTTTTCTCTTATGATTTATTGTATTTATTTAGTATTTATTTTTGTTTTTTTTTACTTTCCCTCCTGTTCTTTAGTTGGGTTTGCCTGTAGAACAGTGTATTCTAAATAAATAAATAGGGGAGACTAGGGAGGTTTGATACGTGGGTTAAATTTCCCGCCTCGATTTCTTAAAGAAAGCCTAACCGCGTGCAGTGCCGACTGTGGGTGTTGAAACAGTGTGTGATAAAATCTAGCAACGATCGCGTGTCGTTTAAAAGTTTTAAAGGTTAAAGTGTGTTTTCTACCTATTCGATGTAAGTTTTAGCATGACAAACGTAAGGTTTTATCAATTTAAAAACAAAAACTAACGAAATTTATTACATTTTACTTGAAGCGCATTGCATTTATATCATAGAGACCAGTAGTATAGATCTTTAATCGAATGTCATATTAGGTTTACGTCGTATATTTCAAAAATTTGTTGTCCCGGAAGGTTTGATACAGTTTGCGTCGGGAGGATTGATACATGTATCATACCTCCCTCTATGAAGATACTGTATATTGTATTTAGTCATTTTATAATTTATAACAAATTATGAAAATTTTACTGCAACTATTAAGGTTAATTGTGTACCTAACATTGTTATAGATGCCTTTTAAATGGAAATCCAAAGGTCGGACGAAGTATTCCCCAGATGATTTAAAAAGCGCAGTGCTTGAAGTAGTGAATGAAAATAAAGCACTTAGGACTACTGGCAGAAAGTACAATGTTGACAAAATGACATTGAAGAGATATGTTTCAAAATACAAAGAGGACAGAGGTATCACTTTTTCACCAAATTTTGTCACTTCACAAATTTTTTCACCTCACGAAGAATCGCTTTTAATGGAATATTTGCTCACTTCAGCAAACCTTTACTACGGTCTTACGCCTAAGCAAACAAGGAAATTTGCGTATCAATTTGGCCAAGAAAACGATAAAAAGCTACAAGAAAACTGGAAGAAGAACGAGTGTGCTTCCTACGACTGGCTAAAAGGTTTCATGTCACGTCATCCCCAATTATCATTGAGAAGTCCTGAAGCCACTAGCTTGGGCAGAGCGACTGCGTTCAATCGACATAATGTGCAACAATTTTACAAAAATTTGCGCAATCTAATGGAACGGGAACCTTTTGGTCCAGAATCCATATATAACTTAGACGAAACTGGAGTGACTACTGCACACAAACCCCAAAAAATCATTGCTCGTAAAGGGCAAAAACAAATTTCGAAAACTACTTCTGCAGAACGTGGGACACTGGTAACAGTTTGTTGTGCTATAAATGCGTTGGGAAATTCAGTGCCGCCATTTTTTATATTTCCTCGTGTGAGAATGCAGGATTACATGATCTAAGGTGCTCCTCCAGGTTCCATTGCTGTGACGCATGAAAGCGGTTGGATGACCGCTGATAATTTCGTGAAATACCTAGATCATTTCATAAAACACGCAAAATGTTCGACAGAAAACAAATGTATATTGGTCCTTGGCAATCACGATAGCCACATTTCACCCAAAGCCTTAAATACTTGTAAGTTAAACGGCATCCATTTGTTAACCTTACCACCTCACACGAGCCACCGATTACAACCACTCGACGTATCGGTTTTTGCTCCATTTAAGAGATTTTATAATGAACAGGCAGATGCGTGGATGGTCAGTCATCCAGGACAAACAATTTCATTAAAAAATAGTTGGATTAGATTATGTAAGAGCGTTCTAACCTTCAAATATAACCAAAGGATTTTCTACTACTGGAATTTATCCGTTCAACCCACATTTATTTGAAGATCTCGATTTCGCAGGAGCTGAAGTTACAAACAGACCGTATCAAGAAGTAAGGCAAAACTCTGACGAAGAACCGGATGTAGATGACCCAACAGCTCAATCTGGCACATCTCAGCTGGAGTCAACGTCAAATGCAATGGAAACTTCCTTAAAAAATACCACCACTATCCCAAGCCCCAAATCTGCTTTTAAAAGTCCTGAAGAAGTTCGTCCTTATCCCTAGGCACTTCCACGAAAGAAAAAAGGAAGCAGAAAGCCTGGTCGGACCAGAATCTTAACCGACACCCCGGAAAAAGAGGCCATTGAGGCCGAATATAATACGAGGGAACTAAAAAAACGGATGAAGACAAAAATTCAACAGGTGAAACGAAATATAACTAAAGAAACTGGGAGAAGAAAAGTTTTGGATGTTTTGAATTATGTATCAATTAGCTACCTAATTGATACATACTTCCCATGATACATGTTCTAATAATAAAATATTGCATTCCTATTTATAGGTATCTAATTTCTTATTGTATCAAATCTCCCATTTAGTGTATCAAGCCTCCCATATATAGGGAGGTTTGAGACACTTTACATTGACAATTTCAAAAATTTATAATCAAGGTTAAATTTTTTTAATTTTCAATAATTTAACATTGCCAAATTCCTAAGCGAAGTCCATAAATTGCACTCTGACATAAATGGATCGGTAAATGTTAATTACACAATTTTTACTAACATTTTTGTTAAAAATGTATCAACCCTCCCCAGTATCCCCTATAATTTTTGTCTGCGCACAAATATTTGTTCATCTTCTGAAGAACTAGAGCTTGATGATGAGAAATACATTATTTTTACTTTTGTTTATCTGTTCATCTCATAACTACACAAACGGTTATCAAAATATTAGGTTAGGTTGTACGAAGTCTCGAAAACGTTGCCTTAACTTTAAAGTTTTGTTATGAAACTACATTTTTAGTTTAAAGTTTCTTTTAAATTTAAATTGACTTTATTATGTTTATTTATTTTGACAAGTTTATTTCGAGAAATACGTATTTTATATCTCATGCTATTTCAAATGACGACTCATTTCTCTTACTTTTTAATGTTGTCTGGCAAAAAATGCTTATAAGTCACCCAAGCACGCGACAAAAGTTTTAAAAGTCCTATGAGTCCGACCATCCAAAATTAAATTAATTGATTGTTTGGAAAATACACTGGAGAAACGTTTAGTCTCCAAAATCACGGCTTATTTTTTTCAATTATAATGAATACAACACGAGATATCATAAAAATCGACCTTGACCTTGTGACCTTTTTCTAGGATAAATATCACTAAAACAGCAATAAATTCTAATATTATTTCTCGTACATCCGTGACGTTTTATTAACGATATTCTAAATTCGCATACTCCCTAATGAAAGAGACAGCTGAAGAAGAAAAAAAATGCCATTGAAGAAAGCAACGTAGACATAAGTGCAACTACAGTGCACTTTCTGGTGTAGCTGCGATTATCAGTAAAAATACTAATAACGTTTTATATATACTCGTGAGGTAAAAATAAATATTGCGTGATATGGAAAAAAGTAACGAACCAAGAGACCACGTGTTTTAAAAATTGGACAGGTCACTCAACAGGAATGGAAGTTGCAATTCCAGTAGAAGGATTTAGAACAAGCAATAAAGAAATGGGATAGAGATATTCAAGATTTGTGGCGAATGGAGATCGTACAAAAACCCAGTTAAAAAAATAGAATGTAGAAATCTTTTATTAAGAAATTTTTGCAACAAATTAAAAGATATGTGTAACAAACACAGTTTGGTCCAGCTTCTTTACGAAGAAAAATAAAATTCAAAATTTTATCAACGAGAAATACTATTGTAAAACCTGTAAAATAAAATACTGAAAGTGGAGAACATCTTAACAAATCAAGAAAATTCAAAACTGATGTACAAAATGCCGCTAGTTATAAGGCAGCTTTACATTTGAATCGGTTTCTGCAGAAAGGGGCGAAGTCACTTTCGGTCAAAATCGTGATTTTCCGCCCAAATATTTTATTTAGGGTATTAAAATCATTTTAGACAGAAAGGGGCTAAGTCTCGCGCATGGTTATACATATAAAATATACTTGAAATATCCGTTTTATGCAGAAAGGGTCTCATTCGATGACTTGGCTCCTTTATGCGTAAAACTGTAGTCAGCTGTTTTTAAATCGCGCCATCTAATTTAGTTCGGTGTTTGCATATTACACCGCGACAACTTGTCTTGTTGACGTCTTGTTGATTGAATCACTTATTATAAGTAGTAGCTTTTTGTCAAAAATGGATACAGAATCCACAAGAAGAAAGGCAAATCCGTCACAATATAAAAGAAATATTATCAAAGATGCTCGTAGGTCTGGAAAAGCATATAAAAGTTACAAAGGCAATGATGTTGCAGAGAAAGTAGTTGGAGAATCCTGCCGGTAAGTTTTAGGTTAGGTTAATTCGTGTCAATAGTGATTAGTATTTTACGTTATTTGTAGATGTAAACAAAAATGTTTTGAAAATGTTTGTGAAGAAGAGCGACTATCAATGTTTAATAGATTTTACAAACTAGATTCAAAAGATAAACAAGACCTTTTCCTTCAAGGCTTCATACATTATCTAACGTTAAAACTCATCGAAAAAGAAAAGAAAATAGCCAAGAACGAACTCATTCATTTACTTACTATCTTCTAACAAAGGACGGAAGTAAAACGAAAGTTTGCTTAAAAGCTTTTTTATCGGTATTGTCAGTCACTAAAAAACGTATATCGCGTATTAACCACCTATCAATTTTGGGAAAATCACCAAAAGATATGAGAGGTCGCAACGTTTGTGCCAATGCATTTTCCGAACAAGTCAGGTTAGCCATGAGGGAGCATATACAATCATTTCCTATCAAAGAAAGCCACTATTCTAGTCGACCTATAAATTACCTTGATAAAAATTTGAACATCAAAATAATGTACAAGCTCTTTAAAGAAAAATATGAAGTAGGGAAAAAGGTTTCTTATATAACATACTATAACTTTTTCAAAGAAAACTTTAAACTTTCGTTTGGCAGACCGCAAATAGACGTTTGTGCTACTTGTGAACGACTTAATATAAAATTAAGAGACTCAAACCTTAATATCAATGCCAAGAAAGTAGCCGAAGCTGAGCTTACTGTTCATAAAAGACGAAGCAATAAATTTTATGCCAAATTAAAGTCTGAAGCAACTGAAACGGCCAGCAATTCGCATGTCTTTTATTATAATGAATTAACAGTGAATGTATTTTGCATACATAATGTTAAGAAAAATACTGCAGCTATGTACATCTACCATGAAGGGATTGCAAAGAAGTCTCCAGATGAAGTGTGCTCTTTCCTTCTTGATTACATTACACTAAATTCAGATGGCATTACAGAACTCCACCTTTACAGTGACAACTGCTGGGGACAAAATAAAAATCATGCTCTGATACGAATGCTTCTTTGTCTCACCGATTTGAACAGGTTTAAAAAAAATATCCAATATTTCCCCATAAGGGGTCATTCTTTCCTCCCCTGCGATCGCGATTTTTCCATGATTAAAAGAAAATAAAGAAGCAAGATCGAATCTTTACTGTTCATCAATTAACCGAAATTATTGCAAACTCTTCAAACACTAACAAGTTTTTGGTTAAAGAAGTGTCAAGTTCAGAAATTTTTGATTTTAAAACCTGGTGGCCCAAATTTTATAAGAAAAACGTAATTTCACGTGAAACGCGTTATGAGGGCAGAGACAAAAAATATGCCTTTAATATAAGTAAATTTAGTCAATTTGTATACGACTCTGAGCAAGTTGGTAGAGTAGTGGCATCTGAGTATATTGATGGGCTCCAACGCCATACTTTTGATCTTAAACAAACTGGGAATTTTGGGTTGCAGCCAACGTTACCGCTAGTTAAAGCTTACCCTGCTTCAAAGATTCCAATTAAGGTGAAGAAAATAGAAGGCATCAAAAAATGCATTCAGTTTGTGGATGAAGATTTTAAGGTTTTTTATGAAAATATCATTAAGTGGCCTACTACTAGTAACGAAATTCCTGATGATGATCATATCTAAAGCAAAGATACCTTATTTTCATTTAAGATGTATTTTTTTCTTTATAAATAAATGATTAAACAAAAAATATGTTGCTGTGTGTACTTCTTATATGCAGAAAGGGAACAAGTCGATAAAAAAAAAACAAAAATTTTGTCAATTTGAGAAAATAATAATACGTTTTTTCTTAGCAGGACTGCTTTCCATCATGTTACTAATACTTTTAGAAAAATTTCAGATCCGTAATTAATGTTACACTAAATTGAGAAGGTTTTTTTTATTTTACTCCAATTTGCGTTTTCTGTACTTAACCCCTTTCTGCAAAAACCGATTCATTTACACTCTTTCCTGTGGGTTTAGAACGCGGTAATTCAATTGTATTTTAGATTTAGATTGAAATAAAATAAACAAAGGTGAACCATGGCGGATAGCAGGTACTGGTCAAAGGACTTAATAACAAAGTTTATTGAAGTTTATAAATCAAATCCCTGCTTATGGAAGGTCAAATTTAAAGAATATGCAAATACAAATTTAAAAAATATTGCTTACGATCAATTGATTGATATCTGCAAAATAATAAATCCGGAAGCAAATAGAGATTGTGTGGTGAAAAAAATTCAAAGCTTTAGGGAATCATTTCGCAAAGATGTAAAAAAGGTTTTAGAATCAAAGAGGAGTGGAGCAGGACAAGAGGATGTATGATGTACTAACGTTATGGTATTATGATCTACTGCTATTTACCAGTGATCAAGAAATACCTACTGCTAGTATAAGTAATATGGATACTGAAGAAATAGAGGCAGTGAAGGAGAATGAGAGTGAAAGATCAGAACGGAATACTGGGAATAAAACTCATAAATCTATAGTAGAAGAAAACAATGAAACCAATATGAAGAGTATAGGTACGATATGTTATCATAAATTAAGATTTTCCTTTTTTTTTAACATATCATCCTGCCATTGAACTTTTCCTTGTGAGTTAAAATATTGGGTATACTTCGCGCGGTGGTTCATAAATTGGTGAGTTCGATGCTGATATTTCGCCATTCGCCCATTTGCAATTCATGAGTCACCGAATCCTCTTGATCAAACGAAGTGGGTGTTGTGTATGATGATTAACGTTTTATAAGAAAATTATGAAAGCTAGAACAAGGTAACAAATTTTTTGTGGATCGGCTGAATTGAAAAGAAAACATTTATTAATTAAAACTATGTCTTTACATAGAAAATATAAATTACCATTCATCAGTTTATGATAGAATTCTGTATATTCCCCCATACTCCCATCTGAATATCTCCCATTTTTTCCTACATCGACGAAAATAAACTCATAATTTGCGTTTACAAGTGCCATTAGAACGATACTATAAAAGTTTTCCATCAAGGGCTCCTTCACACTTTATGAATTGCTATTTATGTTTTTATTCGGATGCTATTTAACAACCAAACTGCAATCAAATATAGTACTAAACAATATCTCTCTTACAGATTTCAAATGGAATTTTTTATGCTTCTCAAAAATCTCACAGATACAACACTCTCTGATAAAGACGGGAAAAGATCTACACCGCTTTCTTACAATACACTGTATTGTCAAATTATTCTGATCAGCAATGGCAAGTTACATCACCGATAGTGTCAGAACAGCAAGTTGAGGCACCGCCAACAACTTTATATAGAATTGTATACTAAATGGTTCATATTTCTTTGTACCTACTTATTAAAAAATTAAAAAAATAATAACATGTAATACCTTGTTTTTAACTTACCTTGAGGTATGTTTCCTTGGGAATCTGGTATATGGCTTTCCACGTTTCTGGTATAATGTGGCATAAAGATGATGGCGAAATCCCAGTCGAAAATTTAAGATCCTCAAAAGAATGACCTATAACTAAGTAACGCAAAGTGGTAGCTAACCTTTCCTCGGCAGTTATACTTTATCTCATCTTCGTATTTTGTTTATACTCGTAACATGTGAGATCAAGTCTAACACAATGATAAATCTATCTGAATCCATACATAGATAATTCTTAAAATTGTCAGGAAAGCTTTGTCGTAGTTCACTTGATAGTGGCATATGACCATATTTGCTACGATCCTCCCTCCATTTCTTCACCCACATTCTTCTTTTTTCTTTTCATGCATTAAATTTAAATGTATAGCCACACAAAGGGCCACTTTCAATTTTCTTCGCCTAATTTTATACATGTTGTATCAGAACTGAACCAAATCTTTTTAGAAATTCTAAAATTCTACGAGCCACGAAAAGTACGCGCAAAAGCCTAAGGTTTTCGATTTACACTGACATGCTTTTCGTTTAAAAATGCGTGAACTTTCCCAGTTATTGTTTACCTACAGAAAATTGGTTAATAACATTGACATTTCATTAAAAGATGTTTTTTATCCCAGAAATTTTGACACGGTTTTAACAACTGTAAGAAATATTTCAGGCTATAATTTCGAAACAAAAACTTTTAAAACACTAATTAATTAGTAATTTAGCAATACATTTGGGAACTTCTCTTAAAATTGTTGCCGATGAGCTATCACATTTAATTTTAAAGGAAACTGTCTGTACCTAAAGCTGCAAGTTTAGAAAAGATAATGAACTTTAAAAAGTTGGTAGAATCTCGTTGGACCATTAAATTGTCTTCTCTAGCGATCACTTGCAAGAAAAGTGATGGTAAAAACCTTTACTTGTGCCATTAGTTAGTGAAGTAAAAATGTTTAGGGAGGAGTGCCTAATATTGGCTGATCATTGTATTTCTATATTTGAAGTTGGAAATGATGACTTATAAACTATTGGTGAACTGTTCGTTAGCTCTACTTATTGTCATTAATCGACGCAGAATCGGAGACGTACAGTGAAATGGGGAAACGGAGATGTAGCTATTAGGACTTTGGCTAAAAAAAGTAAATTGAAAGCGCCGGAAGCTTTTTCCAATAACAAGCTTAGAAAGCACATAGCTACGGTCATGCAGTTACTATATTTGGCCAAAATGAAATAAAACAGTTTAATGTTTTTATGGGACAGACACAAAACACTCACGAAAATTTTTATGAGTAAGTACCCTAGAACATATTAGCTAACAATAGCTTATCGAATTTTTTGAAACGTTATTGTTTAAAGTAATAAGTATTTTAAGAGAACAACATATTTTAAAGTAGGATATGTTTTAATTAACCCTTCTTTTTGAAAATCAACTTTTTTTCTGTAGGTCGTCCATAGATATATATCAAATAGTTTTATTTTTTAGGATGAACTGAGAAAGAATTATATGCCTTCATAAGCGAAAGTGGTAAAGATTTGGAGAAGAACTGTCACCCATCAGGAGAAAGAATAACAAAATATTTACAAAAAAACAAGCAGTAGACGGCGTGTAGTAATAGTAAAAGGTAAACTCCAACATTTATTGAAATTATCGAAAAAATAACATATTTGAAAATAATTAAAATAATGCTTGATTTCTTTAATTATTTATTATTTAAAGAATATGTAATTTTTGTTTTGAGAATTTATTTGAAACAATTTGAGACTATTAAATACGCCGATTAGATTTATACAGGGTGGATTAGTTTTAAATACAGAAAATTTCAACACAGTTTTAAAAATTGACAAGATACATTTTTTATCAAGAAAGTTTTTTTTAAAATGGAGGACGATTCTCCCATATCTACGCCCATGTAATTGATAACGGGTAAAGTTTAGTATAATTTTATGCTCTATCCAACAAATTAACTCCCAAATGAAACCAAAAAAAGTTGTGCTATGAAAAACTAAACGTTAGTGATAAAATGCCCAGAGTTAGAAGATAGCAAACTTATCATCAATTGAGTGATTTTTAAAGGGGTCGTTTTACTGATCTACATGAGGCAGGAATTGGTTTTCGCAAAATAGGTAGACGGATGCAAATAAATGTTGCAACAATCATTCGTTGTTTAAGAAGCTGAGCTGTCAGTAGATAACAGGCAACATTGTAGGAGAGGCTCTGGAAGGCATAGAGGAACGACAGATCGAGAAGACAAAAGTATGACTGCTTGTCCTTAGCGATTCGCTCGTTCCTATTGTCCTGATCCTGTTCCTTCGTCTAATTTCATATCGCCCGAGATTAATACTTCCTCTATCCAATCGTTATCGTGCCCCTAGATTATAATGGTGAGTAGAATAACTATGCAGATTCTGCTCCACAATTCAAGATGGCGATTGGAGCAAGATCGGCATAGCTTTCTGCCGTCTACGTCACAATGATTGGGGTCACATCTGCGTAGATAGATGACGCTAAGCTACTTTAATAATAATAATCGTATTATACTCGTGCTGGGCGAAAGTGTTTAACAGTTGAAATTTATTATTTAATCGATTGTCTTCTGATACAATGAGTAGTCAAAAGTGGATTGTGTTTAACTTAGACAATAATAAAACCATTATATTTATGGATCCTGATGGTTGGTTCAAAAAAGCAAGAAAATCAGATTGGATGCAGATGGCTAGAGATAGAGCTCACAGCTCGTTTTCATAGAAGAATTAATGATGTCTCATAAATAAGTAGTGTTTTAGATAATAATCATCGATCACGTATTTACTATGAAAGGTTTTGTTAGCATGTCTATTACTGTAAAATAAAGTTTTATTTTCATCACTCTGTATATTATTTTGTGGATACCTAACCTGTTTGATGTCTGTTATAAAAGTAGGTGACGCTAAGTTGTTTCAGTTATTATCAAATTAGAATCGTTCTGAGCGAAAGTGTTATTAATTACAATATGCCTGTTCCAGTAAAGTATAAGTGCATCAAATGTGGCGGAGATTGCGACCTACCAAACAGAAAATGTTTCTCATGTGAAACTAAGGATTATTTTGAGGATACTGTTGGATCAAAACATGTTCCTAGTTCTTATTTTGATAAAAGTGATTCCAAGTAACTGTTGCTGGCTGTGTTAATTAAAGAATATCTAACCACAATTGCAATGCACGGGCAAATTGAGATGGATAATAGAGTAGTCATGTTTACTGACGAATCTAGATTTTGCCTATGGATCCACAACCGTCATAGACGAGTCAGGTGTCGAAGAGGAGAAAGGTGGTTCTTGGAGTTTGCCGTGGAACGTGAAACAGCTCTTACATGTTCTGACCTTTGTCCCATCGAGCATGTCTGTGATATTGTCAACAAAAAGCATCTTAGAGAGATGGTTACAGCTGGACACATATTTTAATAAATTATTCTAAATTAAAAACCTACACAGAGAATATTAAATTATTTTATTGAACCAAATTTATAAAGATATTTACAATAGATAGTGTGTCAATGTTACACAAATTAAATTCAAAACAATTAAAAGTGTCCAGTTGCAAAGGTTACTATCAAACCAAACTATGCATATCCTTCTTGCTCTCTCTAAGAACCAAACGATAGAGTTGCTGGCTGTTTCCACTGATAAATATTATTGAAGCTGAGCTAATATCAGCCAGTCCATGACCAAAGGACGGCGGTCAGCCGTTGGTTTGCTCTGATCCCTAGAAGAGATTCTCCCCAGCGCAAAGGTCATCTTATTGTAAGTATGGTTATTGTTATGTTTGTTTAATAAATTTATATTTGTATTAAAAGGTTGAGTTTCTCTCGCAGGAGCCAAGCGAGTACCTCAAGAATATAATAGAGGTATTATTTTTATATGTTTAAAGGTTGGTGGAGGACTTTAGTAACATTTGGGGGAAGCGCCATACTCCCTCTGCAATAGAGTCACACACTTTGCGTGACAATATGATGGGTCAAAGGGTGCCAGACAAACCGCAGAATGTATTCGTTTAAACAGAGAAGCAACCCACTACTATTAATTTGGACTCTATAGGATGCAATTTTTACAATGAAAATGTTATCAATTGATATTATTAACACCATAAACACATGTAGAAAATTTGGTTAAAAATATATAGTTTTACAAAGTGATTCGTGGAGCCCATTGTGTCCTTACAAAACCGGAAGATGTCATTGTAAATTGCACCTTGTACTTAGAATGTGTTGGTTTCCAGTTTAAAAAAATCAATTGCTAGAATCTGTGAATGGGACACCTGGTCGTCACTGGTATGAAAACTTTCTTATAAAACATCCTGAACTTTCACATAGGCATTAGTCAAAATTTGACTAAACCTCGGACCGACATAATAGAAAAAAATATCAGTAATTGGTTCGGACGAGTGTCACAATACGTTGACGACAATAATTATACTCATATTTTGAAAGATCTAAAACGGATATTTATCTGTGACAAGTCGGCATTCTTCCTGTTATTAAAAGAAAAATACGTTATAGTCAAATAGGGTTAAAATACTATTCAGCAGAATAGTAAATGAAAAATAGTGCCTTATTGTACTTGTATCAGTTTTTGCAGATGGAAGTGTCCAACGTCCCACTGTCCTTTTTTCATATAAGAGTATGTAGTATACATTTAAAATTGCCTTCTGGGCGTTCTTATATAGGATGGTGGCTGCAGTATACTGGCAAAATTGGAGAAAACGCAGAAAAAGACCTTGGTGCTCGAGTGGTAACGGATCTAATGCGAACTCTGATTGGTAAAGGGTACCACGTGTTTTTTTGGATAATTACTTCAACTCAGTCACCCTTCAAAGGCAGCTTCAAAGCGAGTTGATTTATGCTTGTGGAACCGTAAGGCGTACAAGAAAATACCTACCTGAAGATATAAAGGAGGATAAGATTCTGAACAGAGGTGAATCTGATTGGCGTGTGAGCACAGATAGCATAGCGAACCTAAATTGGAAAGACCGAAAAGGGGTTAATTTCCTTAGCAACCACTCAGATCCATCTGAAACTACCAGCACAAACAGAAAACAAAAAGATGGCACTCGAAACGAAATTTATTGTCCCCTTCTTGTAGTCAATTATAATAAACATATGGGTTATGTGGATAAGTTTGACATGCTCAAATCCATCTATGAGATAAACAGAAAATCAAAGAAATGGTGGCATAGGATCTTTTGGTATATGATTGATGCAGCAGTTGTTAATTCATATCTCATTTTCAAAAATAGAGTCACGGGTTCGTCAGTGTTATCTCTAAAATTTTTTCGGAGCGCTATAGCTCTAGGACTTATTGGATGTAATGAAAATTGCCCTAAAAAGGGAAGGCCATCCTCTTCTATGCCTTGTTTTAAAGTCAATGTACTTCCTGAAATAAGATTTGATTCCTGTAGTCACATGCCAGTACACAGCAGCTCAAGACGATGTGCTCTATGTAGTGCGAATTCGAAGACCATACGAGATGGATGTGTATCAGGTAAACTCGCTACTTCTATCCATAGAATTGTTTACTCATGTTATCGTTTTTATTTCAGATGTAACGTTTGCCTTTCTGATAAAAAAAAAATGTTTCCTCGAGTTTCATAAAATATAATTATTTGTTAATTTGTTTAGTTACAGTTGAATCCTAACGGTTTCATAGTGAAACCGCCCTTTGGAGCCCTAAAAAATAAACTAGCAAGTATTAAAAAAAAAACTGTATTTAGTTTTCTTTCAATAAAATAAAAAAAGTCCGGACACAAAGGGTTAACAACAACATTATTCCTCTCAGAAGGGGAGGCACTTTTCAACGCTGGCCATGTGGTACTATAGGGAAAATTGGAAAGAGATTAAAATTATTCATAATGTCTGCAAACTCGTGCTCTTCCCTTCATGAAATTCAGGGAGGACTCTCTATTGACAATAATATTTTCAAAAGTACTTCAAAGATATGAAGTAGTAGGGCTGGAAGGAGTGTTAGATGCAAACAAAAAGATAAACTCGTGTTTAATTTAATTCTGGATTTTTCTTGAACCATGAAGAGTGTTCTGTCTTTATTCACCTTAAACTCGGTTTTTTATATATTGATCGTATGCAACACACAATTACCGGTCAGTTACTCCTATTTGTCCCCTAAGATGACATATGCGCGACATCTGATGTCATATCAATACAGTTAAAAAAGGAACCTAGAAAAATTGAGATAAATAGTCTGCTACTTCCTGCTCGGCCTAAGCGGCACGACTTGCAGGAGGCGACTACATTGCAGTAGGCACTAAACCGCAGACCTCTCGCCCTGGACGACGCGCCATTAAATCTATAAATGATACTGCAGGAAACGACTAATCCGCGGACTAATACCCCGACCGGCATTGAGTTACACCTGTACTATCTGTGTGAACTAGTGATGTGTCGATCCTGCCGGATTCAGTACAAAGGAACGAATCCATGATAGGATCGGTTTGGATCGAATCCTAGTTTTCAATTAAAATCGTTCCGAGGATCGAGATGGGAATCGGTTCAGACTAGGACCTATATTAGAACCAACGATCGAGATGAGAAACGCGGGTCGCGGAGGGCGAAGTAGACGACCTTATTATGAATTATCACCGCACGGCGCACGTGTTCCACTTGATGTTGGCGGCACGCATTTTTATTATTTGATTTAGGTATTACTTTCAACGGAACGGCAAAGATATTTAGTATTTAGTTTAAAACAAACAAACAAAAAGGCATTATAGCCATAATATATTATGTAGGTATAACGAGTTGGAGAAATATATATTGTAATGAACACAAAGGTTAATAACAGGAAATAGAAATAAAAGTTTCAGTTAGAAAAAAAGAGGAGGAATTTAAAAAGCATATTTAGTATATTTATAAGAAAATTTGTATACATGAGGAAAATTTTGAGAATGGGCAGTGTATGATAAAAAACAAATATTTAGTTAATAAAAGTTTATAGGTTATAAAGCAATATAGATAGATATCAAAATAAAATAATAAAATGTAAAAAAAGAAAATTAGGTTCAACTTAGTTTATAATTAGTAAATATAGTTAGTGAAGTGTATTAAAACTCTCTGGGAGATAGTCTAAACGTTGCATAGGAACGAGAAAAAAGATAAAGAGGTAAAAAGTTTGCGCCGCTGTTATAGACAATGCAGCTAATATTACGGCTGCTGTTAGGATGTTAAATTAGAGACATATCCCCTGTTTTGCCCATAGTCTTTATTTAATAGTGCAAAAAGGCTTACATGAAATAAGTGAAAGCCGTAGTAAAGTGAACTCAGTGGTTGAATTTTTTAAACGCAGTTCAACTGCAACGGCCAAACTTGAAAACATGCAAAAACAAATGGGTTTTCCTGTACTAAAACTATAACAGGATGTTGTTACTCGGTGGAACTCTACCTTTGATATATTAGAATTATGAAAATAAAAGAACCACTCCTGTCAGCAATGGCCGTTACAAATTGTAATATAATTTTAACTCCTGAAGACTTTCAAATTTAGTCTCTGTGCTGTAAGATTTTAAAACCGTTTAAAGACATCACCGAAGAACTGAGTAGTGAAAAAGGAATAACAATTTCAAAGGTGATACTGTTTAGTAGAATGCTGCTTAACATTTCTATAATAAAATTAACTTGGGATAAAGAAAACCTCCGTGAAATTTACAACTTATGTAAGGTCAAATGAGCTGCAAACACGTTTTCAAGATGTAGAAGATAATATAATTTGCAGCGAGGCGACGTTTCTCGATCCCTGGTTCAAAAAACACGGGTTTACAAAAGATTCTGCTTTTAAAAACGCTCATAAGAAAACTCTGCAAAAGGTCTCAGCATTCATTTCAAAAAAACAAACTGAGAATAAAGAGGCAATAATAGAAGAAGTTGATACTACTACTAAAGATGATGACATTTGGAATGAATTTGATGTTCAGGTAAAATAAAAAAAATAAAAAATTGTATGTTGCTATATGTCGCACTCAAGGTAACTTATATGAAAATTTATTTTGTTTTTTTTTATTTGTAGACGTCTCAAACTAAAACAGATTTTAATCCGACGGCTGCATCCGTTATTGAAATTAATAAATACTTGCAAGAACCAGTATTAAATAGAAATAGCGGCAACCCGCTCCAGTGGTGGACAGAAAGAAAATTTGTTTAAAATTTATTTCAAATAATGAAGAGTCGCCTCTGTATCCCGGCTACCTATGTTTCTTCAGAACGTGTTTTTTCCAAAACTGGACAGATATTGAATGAAGTAGGCTGTCTCCAGCAAAAGTTGATAAACTAGTATTTATAAATTCAAATTTATATATTCTTAGTCGTTAACAATTAAAATTTTGTTTATAAATTAATAATTATTGTCACTGTATACTCAAGCGGTATTTATAAGATAAGTTTTTATTTTTTGGTTTTCATTTACATCTATCCTTGTTTTATTGCATAATTGTAGAATATACCCATTTTTAATTTTAAAAAATGTATAGGTATTTTATTTGCATTCAACACTCAGTAATGGTATAGTTACAGTTTAATAAAATAAGTTAGCCATTTTTATGAAAATTTTGTTAATAATCTACCTATATATGAATTATTTTCTTGTTTTAAGGTAGAATATGACTACATAAAGGAAAGAAATTTATACTAATATCACTTGTCTGTCAGCGTGGTAGCAATCTCAATCACCAAAACCAAACCCAAGCAGTATTTTATGTCCCGAGTCCCGACTCCTGTCGTCATACGATAGGCGTGGGACATCGTTGCCATTAAGTTTGTGCAAGCATGTTGATGTGCATGACGGAGAGTATGTCCCGTTTTATATAGCTTATAAAATATTGATTTCCAGAGTAACAAAGAAAAACAAAACTGTTATTATTAACAGTTGTTTTGTAAAAAACTAAAAGAAGTTGGGTTTAACTTTCCTTGCACTAGGAATTTAAACCAAGACCCCTTAGAAAATTTCATTGATGTATTCGCAGTTAAATAAACCATACGTGTAATTCCATGGTAATCTTATTTAAAAGTTTGTTAATAAATGAATTTGCATCACCTCACTCACCAGGAGTTAAGGCGACATTCCACCAAATCCGGCAGCGTGCGGCACGTTGACGTACGTCAACGCGTATATTTTATTTTCTATGGAATTGAATGGTACACATTCGACTGAGTACGGCACGTCAAATGCGATACGGTAGGATGTGGCACGTTAACGCATATATTGAGTTCACCATCAGTTGAGTCTGTACTGTGGAGCACGTCGGTACAGCAAAAATGGAAGAATCGTTAATTATCGAAGTGGAAAAGCGAGTTGTTCTCTATGATAAGCGGCTCACTGCATACAAAAACTCAAATACGCGGGAAGATGCCTGGAAAGAAGTGTCACGTGAATTGAAATTAGGTACGTGGGTAAATTTACATATATTATTATGTATACAAATTGAATTTAAACTTGATTTTATTTATTTAGATAACGTATGTGACGAACATGTAAAAATTACATTATTTGATGTATTCATACTGCCGAGGTACTTCCCCTGCAGGTGATACAAACCAATCTACAAATGAATTGCGAACATCCATAGCCCGTTTTGTTGGTCTAGCATATCTTACAGAATGGTCATTTGAAGGCGATTGTCTGCTGTTCATAGTTTCATAATTATTAGCTGAATGTGCATCTTCATCGTTGTTTTTCGGTGATCAAAGAGTTATGTAGTATACAACACGTGACAGTTATTAAAGATGCAAATCTTACATTGACTTCCATACGTTTAAGTAACATTCTCCAAGTGTGAGCAGTTATGCCAAATGCGTTTTCTACGACTCTTCTTGCTCGTGATAAACGGTAGTTAAAGATGCGTTCACGTAGGGACAAGTTTTTTCCTGGAAATGGTCTTAAAATATTTTCTTTTAAAGGAAATGTTTCATTAGCAACTAAAACTAGAGGCAAAATTTTATTGGTTTGTGGAAAAGGCCTGTCTTTTGGTAGTTGCAATGTTGTTGAATTGGTTAGCCTCAAATGACCAAAGTTGCTATTAGCAAATACGCCACCGTCACTATTCCCTCCATATGCCCCTACATCTACTGCTATGTATTTATAATTTGCATCTACTACCGCCATTAGAATAATTGAAAAATATCCTTTATAATTAAAATATTGTGAACCAGAATTACTCGGAGCAAAGAGGCCTATATGTTTGCCATCTACGGCTCCTAAACAATTGGGCATATTCCATCTGGCCCAGAAATCGTCACATATCTTCTCCCATCTAGATTCGCTGGGTTCCAGTATGTAAATAGGCATCAAAATTCGGCAAATTTCAGAGCAAGTTTCCTTTACTATCGAATTCACAGTGCTTTCTCCCATGCGAAATCTGTAGGCGGCATCTCGAAATGATATTCCGGAGGCTGAAACTCTGCAACAAAAAATTACTTTTTCCCAAATGTATCTTTGTAACTACTACTATTGCCAAATATTACAAAAAATTTAGAATAATCTTTTATTTTAGATATCGATGTAGTAAAAAAGAGATGGCGGTCATTAAGAGACGCGTTTATCAAATATCACCATGCCTTAAAATTCAAACCAAGCGGGTCAGGTGTTGGAAGCAAAAAGAATTGCCTTATTATAACTATTTGCTTTTTCTAATTCCTCATATTGAGATGAAAGAAACGATTTAAAGTTATAGTAAAGAGAACACTTCAGATACAATAAATGACACGTCTCGTGATGAGTCTCAAGTTACTATAACGCAGGTGCAAGAAACTCAAGAAACCAATAATAACGAACCAATTGCTTTCGGAGAAACTTCTCAACCCGAAACGTCTGACGTGCTTATTGAAACTGAAAAACCCCGAGCTAGTACATCAAAACCGCTTGAGAAAAAAAATAACTCTACTAAAAGAAAACGAGATACCACAGATGACAAACTTCTAGAAATAATAACCAAAGAAGCCGATTCTGATGAACAATTTCTATTAAGTTGTCTACCTATGTTAAAACGTCTGAATACAAAGAAAAATCATCTTGCTCGAATCAAAATTCAGCAAGTACTATATGACATTGAGTACGACAATACATTGAACGAAATACAGCAACAAATAGCTCGATAGCAACTGCAGCAACTACAGCAACTGACACGAAAGGTTGTGTTGTGTGCAATTCGGGTTGAAATGGGTGACAAACAGTGTACTAGAATATACGAAGTATTAAGAAATATCTGATTACATTCGCATGAATTCGGAGTGTTTTGTAACTGTAAGAGACTCAAGTGCATGGAAAAAGTGACTGAAAACAATTGAAGGGCTATTGTAAATTCTTTTAATAGCCTGGAATCCCACAACGAACAAAATTCCTATTTGTGTTCGTTGATATCTTTTAATTCAAGTAAAAAAACATAACCAACGCCAGAAAAAAATGCTGAAGTGGGCACTAGAATGACCAAGACCGAGCTTGATGTGTGTGAAAATATTGTATTTCCGATTTATGTTAATAGCTATTTTCTATCGTTATATTATATAGAAAGTATTTATGGACATTTCCGGTTTTCACCCATAAACAGGAGAATATAGATCAGTTTTACATTGTCCATAGTAATGTTCTGTATTTCTGTCAAATTTAGTATTACCTTAGGTTATACAAAAATGAAGCAACATATTACCCATTGCGTTTTTTTATAATCCTAAAATATTCACTTTTATCTTAAAGTTTCCGGGTGGACATTTCTGGTTTTCTCCCGATACCCTTCAGATGAGAACATCCAACCAGACCAATGGAAAGTCATGGTCTTAGTTCCAAAGGAAAAATACCCAAAAAGAAATATAAACAAATAAAATGGTGAAGCTTAATGAAACATTGTATCTTCTGTTGCACTCGTGCAAAATTGAAAGTAAAGAGAGATTGGTAATCCTGTCAATATTATACAAAGAAGGCTACTATTGGGTTAATATCCTTAGCTGCTGCTGTGATACTTGTAGAATATAGCTACAGATCAAGCATCATCATTAATAGACATGCATATATCGCTGGTTCTTAGCCCAAAACATTTTGAAATATACAGAAAATTGTTCATATTGCTGTAAAATGTGCACCCAAAATGAAATCCAAGTTGTTTGTAGATAAATTGCATTTTTGTAATATGATAAACCTTAATTTCAAGTTTTAATATTTGTGAAATGTGACGAAATTACAGAAAAAATGAAAGAGCAGGGGGACGTGGACACGCCCATTACTGAAATTAATGTTTTATTTCTGTGATTTTCCGTAATTAATTATTATACTGCAATAATTAGTGGAATAAGGATAAATATTTCTAAAAACATTACATTACATTTTCCATTTTCGGATAAAATTGGTTAATTCTAAAAAATTGGCACCGCTGGAATTGGAAAAAATGATGAAGATCAACATTGTTGAAAAGGACTCACCTGTAGTTTCGTGGTCCTGGGGTTCCAAAATCAATGATGAAGTGGAAATGGAAGTTCCTAATACTCATCCATCTGGTCGAACAGGTATATAAGGAAATAAAAATACAGACAGAGTTAAAATTGCATATTAATAATCAGCCCTTAAGTTCTTTAGACGTAGTAAAACATTTAGGACTTCTTGATTCTAAACTTAGGTTTCGGAAGCAAGTCTCTATTTTAATTAACAGATGTTATATTGCTTTGAAGTTGCTTTATCAGAATGTAAGTATTTTGAATTTTAAATTAAGAAAAAAGTTAGCTCAATCACTTGTGATGTCCATTTTAAATTACTGCAACATTGTACATTATCCTTGTCTGGACAAAATTACTCAGTACCGTCTTCAGAAAATTCAAAACAGCTGCTGTAGATTTCTTTTTCGCTTAAAGAAATATGATTTGAGTTTCTGAATAGATTACACAACTGAGTTGTGATTATTTTCTTGAAATGTTATGTAACACCATAATTATTCATGATGTATGTATGTAGAATGACACGCTCTTTCAAATGGCATGGTCAAAATTGGGGGTTGCTATTTAAAAAAATTGTCGATGACGTCATACCTCGAACAACGATGATGTCACAAATATGGGTTGTACGTAAAAGTGCCTTTTTTAAAATCAAAATCGACGTCCCAGGCGATTTTTTCGAAAACTTCTCAATTTCAAAAGTAATGAATTTATTTATTCGTTACTTTTAGCAGCTTTCAAGAGACCATCGTCCTCGCAAGCATCCTCGAGGGCAAAGCGGAGCCGCGAGGAAAAGCCGCAGAACGTAGCAGCTGTAGGTCATAAAAAACTCGCCGTGTTGTGGCAGATGCTACATAAACAAACATCGAATGCACCACACATTGGGGATGTGCCAAAGGTACAGAATATCAGATCGCACATCATCGTTAGGGGGGTGGACCAGCCAATGGTGGGAATCCAGGCACAGTCGGCATTCCTCGGCGTCCCTAATAATAATATTCACCAACCGCAGGATCTAATGGAGATCCTTCCATGACTGGCAGTACCCCAGCAACATGCGACCCCGGCACCCCAGGCGGAGCCCCAGCAACATGTGGCCCCGGTACCCTAGGCGGAGCCCCAGCAACATGCGGGCACGGCACCCAGGCGGAGCCCCAACAACATGCGGCCCCGGCACCCCAGGCCGGACCTGCGCCCACCAGACGCTTATCAGCGACGACGATAGCGATGATGACTTCCAGTGTTCGTAGCCCACGGAGCAAGACATCATGTCTAGTTTTATCCAGCTCCTGAAAAAAATCAAAGGAGAGATGTTGAGTTGGATAGAAGGGCTTCCGACATGCAGTGAACATTGGACGAGAAGCATCGCCAAAGGTCGTCGCTGTTAGAGGTTGCGGGTGGTCGAGGGTGAGATAAACTCGTTGGAGGTTGATTTAGCCAGTATAGATAGAGGCAAAAGTAAAAGACTATTGAAAAAATGAATAAAGTTGGAAATAATTGAAAAAAAAAAGATTATATGTGAATAGTTGTTAGATTAAGGTTGTAAATATGTTTGTATATAGTAGTTATGTAAGTAATATAGGAAGTAAACATATATAAAATGTAAATATAGTTAAATGTGATGTAAATAATTGAAAAAATGTAAAAATTGTAATATTTATTTTTTGTAAATAGAAAAATTAATTTAAAAAAATGTTTCATCTTTAGTATACGTACATACAAAGAAATATAAATGAATATATAATATAAAAAAATAGTTACAAAGCTTAACGCCAAAAAAAATGGATATTTAAAAGTAGCGCATAAATTTATTATATACATTACAAAACTTTTCCGTTTATATTTACATAAAAAAAATAAACATTACAAATTCACGCATGTATATAATTAAGTAATAGTAGTAAACATATATAAAATATAAATATAGTTTAATGTGTTCTAAATATTTGAACAAATGTAAAATTGTAATATTTATTTTTTTGTATTTAGAAAAATAAATTAAAAAAATATATGTTTCATTTTTAGTATATCTAGTTGTATATGCAAAGAAATATAAATGAATATATAATATAAAAAATAGTTATAAAGTCCCAAGTCACCTTACAAAGTACAAACTTCTCCACAAGTAGTGCCACTACAGACAGATCAGAAATTGAGGCTCTCTTTTTAAAAAAACCTGAATTGGAGCATGTCGTAAAAGAAAAACACAACAAACATTCGATTGAAACAAAGGGCATATGGTGAAGTACTTACAACAGAAGATGTCTTGAAAAGACTAAAGGAAGCCGAAGAAAGGAAGCAGTTGAAACAGAAAGGTGTAAAATTAAAAAATACAGAAATAAAACCGATAAAGGCAATAAAAATAATGATGAAAATGATGAAGACGTCATTGACATTAAGACTTGCCAAACGAGGCACCACGACATTTAAGTATGTCTGTGTAATAGAAAATGTTGAAGGTACAGACTTAGGAGTGATGGGTCTAAAGTCAATTGATACCTCCCGACGATTTTTCTGTAGTCGAAAAAGATAAGTTACATTAGTTTTGAACAAATAATAGGACTTCTTCCTTTTTCAACCATTCAAATTAAAGGCGAACGAATTTTTTACCATTTTATTAAGAGAGTACCTGTTATTGAACAGTGACTTTATCATTACTTCTAATTAAAAAATTATATTTGGTATACCTACCCTTTTTATCAGTTTGGGTAATATTATCCCTTTATTTCTGTTTTGTTACTGTTTAACACATTCACTGCTGGCACCGCCTGATTAAGCTAAAAACGCCGCCGACGCCCGAGAGGCGTTCTCGTGTCTATCTAATACAATGCTGTACTGAATTGTGCGGCAGTTTGAATTGGTTCGACCAGCTGACCGGATGTTTGCTTAGGGTTCAGTCTATCACGTGTCGAGTTTGGTTTTTATTTTTGGAAATTGGTGCCCATTTTAGTTGATTTTTACTACAAAAGGTAAGCTTCTACGTTTTTTTGTTTTAATAATATATATTTTTGATTATTGATAATAGTAACAAAATAATTTTATAACCCAAGAAAACGACGTTGCCCGCCCTAGAGGCATGGAAGATGGGCCAGGACCTTCAAAAAAAGTGAAATATAGTCGAGACAAGCACCGTAAATTACGCATACCGTTAGCTCTTTTATATGAATGAGATGATGAGAGAGACCCCTATGAAAACAGTAGTGATGATAATCCAGATTACTTGTACGAAAGTGACGATAATGCCGACGACAAAAATTCTATTTTACAATCTCCAGAAGTGCCTCTTCGACCTTCCACTACTAAAGTTTTACCGGAACCTTCACTAACATCTTCACCAAACCCTACAAATGGTGCACAAAATAATTCACCAAATCCTGCAGATGGTGCACAAAACAATAATTGGAGTTATACTGAAGATCCAAGCCCTAATTTGCCTTTTACCAAGACGACAGGTTTACTTGTGAATATTAATTCCACAGACCCATTAGATTATTTTAACCTTATAGCGACAGATGATTTTTTAATATGTTATGTATGAGGGCGAACAATCATGCAATTGATTTAATCTCACTGGGCTTAGGAGAAGGACCGGGAATTGCGTCATGGGTTGATGTCACTCCAACGGAAATGAGAATCTTTTTTGGTTTATTATTTCATATGGGGACAATTATAATTAACCGTATGAATGATTACTGGAAAAAGAATCACCTGTTCAACCTACGGCGCTTTTCTTCATTTATGAGTCGCAATCGGTTTATGCTGATTAAAAGAAGCTTACAATTTGAAGATACGACTCAAGAGTCACGAACTCTGTTGGGAAAAATTATGCCTTTGATAAATTGGTATAAAAATAAAATGGTAGAAATATATTATCCCACTAGAGAATTGTCCATCGACGAATCCATGGCTTTGTGGAGAGGGAGATTAAAATTCCGCATAAAAGGTAAAAGACACAAGTTCGGAATAAAACTTTATGTTTTATGCCTACCCAAAGGGACCGCCCTCAAGATATTGGTATATGCTGGTTCATCAGATCAGGAGTTATCCGGGGAAAGACATACTGAAAAAGTTGTGTTAGCACTTATGGCAGATAAAATGGATAATGGTCATTCGCTATTCATGGACAACTTTTACAACAGCGCAAAGCTTACCGAAGATTTGCTGCTTAGAAAAACGTATGTGACAGGAACCTTGCGTTCAAACAGGAAAGGAAATCTCGAAGCAGTCGTAAAGAAAAAACTCAAAAAAGGTGAGCTAGTGGTTCAGTATAATTCACAAGGAATATGTGCGGTTGAATGGAAAGACCGTCGTGAAATATTGGTCATTTCAAGTGAATATAATGCACGTATGCAAAATGCGACAAGTCAGCGTGGTCAAGAAAAAGAAAAACCTATTTTGATACATAAATATAATGAGTTTATGGCAGGAGTTGACCATTGTGACCAGATGCTGTCATATTACTCCTGTGAGCACAAAACCCTAATTTGGTATAAAAAAATTAGTATTCATATATTCCAAATGATGCTGCTCACTTCATATTACCTTTACAAGAAAGAGAATCGTGACAATAAAAAAACATTGTATGACTATAGGTTATACATTATTGACAAGCTGCTTGGACCACCACTACCAGAGCCATTACCAAAACTTAAAATTACATATCTTCCCGAACTTTGTCCTAAAGGTGAAGAGGAGAAAGGAAGAGTTAAACGGAGACGATGTCATGTTTGTTGGGAAGTAAAGAAAGTCAGAAAGGACTCGATTTATTATTGTCCATTGTGGCCCAGTCAACCTGGACTTTGCTTATCTCCATGTTTTCGTGAATTCCATTCAAAAAATTAGTTTTGTTCACTTTTTTTAGTTTATTTTACTATTTGATGCATTTATTGAGGTAGAAGATCAACAATTCCTTTTTTCATTTGGATGTTCGGATTTTATTTTTTTTTTTTTTTGTATTTTACATTATATTTAGAGTCGATTTTTATTATTTATCCTAATAAATGTTTATTTGGAAAACTTTTTTGTTCACTTATTTTTTTGCAATTTTAGAAAAAAAAAATATTTTCTTCAATGGAACGCCCGAGGAGCGGTCTCCGGCACACACTAAGCAATCGGCTTGCCCCGTGCCGGGACCGCCCCTGGGGCGGTCTTGTGTGTTTTGCAAAAAAAATTGCAAAATTTGTACTTAGTATAGTGCCCACTACCAACTGCAAACGATAAATTAACAGTTTTAAAAAAAATATATCGTGGCACACCGTAAAAGGTCACTAAAGAGGTCTGGCAGCGAATGTGTTAAACAATTTGGTTGTTAATTTAAGTTTAAGGAAAATTAAGTTCCTAGTTTAGGTTGTGTCCCTCTTAGAATAGTGATAGTTCTACTCATTTCGCATTGTGAATATTAGTACGTATCAAACACATTTTTTTATGTTTATACAATAACAGTTCCTCCAGATCAATTAAGTTTTTTTATTTATAAATACAATGGAATTTGGGGTCCTTGAAACCAGTTAAGATTGTTACCAAATATTAAATACTCATCGTGTTTACATTTCCCCCACTAAAAGTACACACAAAAATATACGTTAATCGTATCGTTGCCCGACAACACCGGGCAAATGTAAACGACACAATCCTTTTTCATATTCAAAATAAACAAATAACACATTTTCAAAAAATCTTATTTGTTTGAAACCAAACAATACAAATATAAAATGTGTTTTCCTATTCAATTTTATCCTATTACTTTTTGGTATTGAGAAAATCAAACATTTGGGAATATATAAACAAATCTGTTAAAAGCGTTTACAATTACCCCAGTTGACCCTATTTCCTTAGTAAATACAGTCCAGTATACACTATACAAACAAATATCAGTTAACATTTGTATTACCTTCTGTAGATTATATCGCACTCTCAGCAAATCGAAATGTTTATACAACACTACAACACTTGATAAGTTAGACACTTGTCATCCAATAGACGAAGAACATTAATGTGTCAAAATCCGTCATCTTTACATTTTACTCACGTTAGATCAATTTGCGAAACCGAATTACTAAATTCCATTGCCCATTTACCTCCAGATTTCGATATCAGAGTAATACACACCACATATGAAATTTGGCATAAATTAACTAAACCTAATATTGACAATTGTATTAAATGATACAGGCATCTTAACCTCAAACGATAACTGCAAAATTTATACAGGCTCAACTATTTTACTCTCTGACGTAAGAGAAAGTTAATTTCAATCAATCATTCCGGAGTCTCAGTTCTCTAATGACTGTTGCGACAAATCGAAATCTAAAACAAATTTCAAAATTGTATCTCATTTTACTTCAATTAAATAATTTAAATAATGATGCATTAAAATTGGCAAGTCATATTATATTATATTGAAAAGACCGCTCAAAATATAAATCTCAATCTTAATTTTCGACCCTACATAAAAATGCTTATTTCGTACACTTCTTTTGTATCTTATTAAAACTTTTAGTCATATATATTTCATCGAAATGTCAAATATTTAAAGCAATGATCTTGTAAAAATATGAAATCGTGTTCAAATTGTGAAAAAATGACTAATTGTCTCATCTTGAATATAGGTCAATCTAATTGTAAGGAAACAGCACATTAAAATTAGACTGACCAACAATTAGAAGAGCAGATTTAGAGAATTCGTGAAGTAAATGAATTGGAAAATTAAAAGAACATATGTAGTCTATTCTTACAATCTTTCAATTTTAATAAACTTTTCCTCCTTGTTACGCCTATGCTTAATACTTAGAAAGTCTTAGTAGAATTATTTCATAGAAAATTATACAATAACATCCTAATTTAGTCAAGTACAAGGCTTTCGTTAATGTTCGAGACCCACGTGACTAAATTATTGAAAAATTTTATCCTGAACATATTTATCAATCTACCAATATAATTAAAACTTGTATGGGACAGAAAAAGATAAATTTTGCGCAAATATTCCCGCCTTTGACGAATTTCAAAGTAAAGGAACTATAGATATCCTATTACATGATTTTCATGATTTTTACGATGGTCTTATTGGAATAGATACTATAAAACAATTTAATCTTTTGTTCGATTACCAAAATGAGGTAGCTTTTAACGAAAAGATATTTTAGAAACCTCGAAAAAAGTAACTGTTAATGTAAACGAAATTTTTAAAACGCAAATACCAGTATCTGTAGATAACGATGATAATGTCGAAAATACCGAAATTCATTTAGCTTCACCAGAAAACATTGCAATACCGGATCAAGAGGCCGATCTACTAAAACAACTAGAAGAAATGTCAGACCATACTCAGCATACTGTTGTTGAAAATCCTGTTTGTGCTCCACCGATTTTAGAACGTGAGATATTTTTACTTGATACCCGAACGTAATTTGAGCGCGTCGCTATTCGTACGATAACACCTTTTCCTGGAAAAACGCGTACTAGTATAACCTTTCACACTTCTATTTCCGACGAAGAAATAGCAAACGTCATGAAATACTATATCTGTAATACGCAGTTAACTTGTTTATACTTCCATTCTGAACAAATAAAAATAAAAACACTCCGAGTTCTATCTAAAAATTTCTCACCAGAAACTAAAGTAGTAATTTCTAATATCCTACTGAAACACGTCCTGTGACTCCTCTTCCAAATATGTTTTTAGTTTATGTTTCCTTTTTATTACTTACAGGTTTATTTGTCTTTTGTTTTATTTTTATATTTTTTCGCAATAAATATGTAATTATATTGATATCCACATTATTTTTGCTATAAATATATGATAGATGCACTTCATACTTGGGGAAGAAAACGAATACGTTAGGTCTGCCATTAGCAAATTATTAGCAAAATCCGTTCATGGCAGTAACCGAAACATTACTATAGATAACTGGTTTATATCAGTTCCTCTGGCTGAAGAAATGTTCCATGAACCATATAAACTAACTATTTTGGGCACATTGAGAAAAAACAAGATGGAAATTCCGGCAGAATTACTACAAACTAAAAACAGAAAACGCGAAACCTCAATGTTTTGTTTCGATAAGAAGAAAACTTTAGTGTCTTATATGCCTAAGCCAAACCAAGTGGTAGTATTACTTTCTACTTTCCACGAAGGTGGAAACTAAATAACATAACATAAATAACATGGCGGAGGAACTAAATTTCGAATTTGGAGAGGTAACATATAAATTTGACGTCAGAACTTTCAATTCTGAAGTACTGGCTTACACCGATGGAGACTTTTTAATGGTCAATGCGGTGCAAAAAAGCCAGTCATCAGAATTGAAAGAAGAAAGCAGTTTTAAGGAAAAGATAAGTCTCCCTGCAGAAGTTAACCCGGACTCCCTACAAGTTTTCCACGAGAACGGATTATTAACCGTGAAGCTGCGACGTGAGAAGACAACGTTAGAGAATCGTAGAAATTATGAACGAGAAAATGAGAGGGAGAGAGAAAGACAAAGAGAAAGAGAGACGCAAAGAGAACGGGAGAGAGAGAGAGAGAGGGAACGAGAACGTCAGCGAGAAAGAGAAAGACAACTGCGGAATTAAGGGAACGAGAAAGAGAGAGGGAGTGGGAGAGAGAAAGGGAGAGGCAACAAAGAAATGGTGACAGGCAGGGATCATGGCAGAGGGAGAAGGAGCGCCACTACGAGAACTGGTCGTGAATGGAAAATAATTACTTACTACTTAATTTGTTATACTTATGTGTGCGAAATAAATGTAAAAAAAGGTGTAACAATTTCTGAAAATGGTAAACCAGATATAGTTATCAATTACAATGAAACCAAGTCGGGAGTAGACCCATTCAATCAGCTGTGCTCCAACATGAATTGTAGTTGAAAAACACGGAGATGGCCACTGTGCGTCTTTTTCGGAATGGTCAATATAGCCAGTATTAACTCCTGTGTTATATACAGTTATAATAAATACAGAGAAAATAAAAAACCACTCTCCCGTCATCATTTTATGCTAGAACTGAGCAAGAGCCTTGCCGAACCTTAGATGAGACAAAGATTGACAATCCCAAATTTACGACGCACCATTCGCCAAGATATCTGTGGAGTTCTAAATATTCAACAAACCAAGGAAAATCATCAACCCTTAGAACGAAAACGGACAATTTGTTTTTACTGCCCTAGTCGTCTGCGAAGATTGACAACCAATTATTGTGAACATTGTCAACGTTCTGCGGAGAACATCGAGGCAATTTTTGCACCGTATGCTCTTCCGAATAATTTTATAATATATTTTTATGCATTATTATGTATTACTGTCTCCTTGAATGTGCCTTATCTTTTGTAAATTTTTATAAATAAAATTTGATCATGATCTGGGTATAGTCGTAATATTTATGAGACTTTAGTAATAACGTATGTCACAATCATATTACTGTTCTAGGGTTAAACCCCCTTTTCAGATTGTCACTCACCGCTCACAGTCTCAGTTAATTCACTTCTATCAGTTACACCGTTTCGACCTGATGCGGCGTTGCCAAATTTAAATATTTTCCTAGTAGATATTGGACATCACAAATAAACGCTTGTATTTTCTGTAGGTATTTTACCATGGTATCATGTTTTTTCTTGCTCACTTCAGCCAGTAATATAAAATGTAAAAATATGTATTATCCGCAGAGTGTTATTGGAGAACATCCATCTCAGCAAAAGTTAGCACTTCTGATAAGTGCATTACTATTCAAGAGTTAACGAAGGAAAGCAAATCAAGAAGAACCTTGAGAAGCTTCATGGCTTTATATTTTAAAAGATTTTTTAGCTGAAGCAAAAAAGAGAATTAAATTTCCAAATATAAAAACATGGCCGGATTATCCAATAATTAATACACGGTGTCCAAAAAGGGTATCAGTACTTTGTTAATCCGTTTACGCTCGGACGTGGTGGAGATGATGCCTGAGTGGGGCATCGAATTGTAAAGCGAGTAAAGGAATTTCAGTTGCAATGGAATGGAACCGCCTCTATGGTGACAGCGCGTCCATTACCAATTGTGAAACATTAATTTAGCACCCGATGTCATTAGAAAATGGATCAAAATGTTTGAAGCCACTGGATCTACAGTGAAAATACACAAAGAAGTGCGATCGTCTTTACACAACATTTTAAAAAAGATTTACACTTCCATGCTTATAAAATGCAGTTGGTACAAGAATTGAAAGCGACGGATTACATTTCACGGCTAAATTTTGCCAACCACGTGATGGAAATGTTTGAGAATTTTGATAACATTTTATTCAGCAACGAGACGAATTTTCATCTCAATGGTCATGTAAATAAACAAAATTGCCGATTCTGGTCTGCCGAAAATCCTTGAAGGAAGCATGAACGTCCACTCCACAGCTCCAAAGTCGTCGTATGGGCTGGTATATCGGCGAGCGGCATAATCGGTCCGTACTTTTTTGAAGATCGATAATACCGAACGATATTGTGCAATGTTACGGGGTTTTCTTGCGTCATCCCTACAAGAATTTGAAGACTTTAATTTAAGGACTTGGTTTCAGCAAGATGGCGCCACGTGCCATACATCAAATCGAGTTATTGAGGCCGTTCAGGAATTATTCCCTCATATGGTAATCTCAAGAAGAGGCAATATTAACTGGCCACCTGGGAGCCCCGATTTGTCGTCCCTCGATTATTTCTTGTGGGGTTACCTTAAAAATAAGATCTACGAGAACAATCCAGCTGATTACTTCAATTAAAAGAAAATATTAAGTTATTAATAATCTTTAAGGTAGGGGCACCAATGCTTGACAAGAACCCAATAGTTGACACTTAAACCGAAAACTCATGTAAATAAGTTTTATGGTGAATTTATCGAGTTGCTATTGGTCCTGATATCATCTTTGGGCCATTTTGATTCTATGGAACTCGAGTTGGCACCACTGAAAAAGTTTAAGTTGGTACTTCCGAATTTTCAAATCGACCCATTTTTAACGGTCCGATTGAATATCGAACAGTTGAGTATACTGTTAAGGAAGTATCAGCATATAAAAAATCCCTACTTCGATACCAGAACGAAGGTAAGCAATTTTTTCCTGTAATGTATCATTGAAAATGTTGGGGGATATTGTTATACTATAAAAAAACTCATATTTACATTTTGAGCTTAATTTGAGGGGGATGTCAACTATAGGAACCTTGTTTCAATAATTGATCCCGAAGTTGACACATGCCTGTCAACCATTGGTGTCATGATGATATTCAATATTGAGTCAATTGAGATTAATTCAGCTCAAGTTCAAGGTATTTAGATATGTGCAAGATTTCAGAAAGTTAGTATATCAGTAACCAAAAGTTGACAGGGGATGTCAACTAATGGGGAGGAACATGTCAACTATTGGGAACTTCTTGAATTTCAGGATGTCTCAACCTAGAAAAATCAAAAAATATCCCCCAGAGAATATGCAACGTGCTGTCGAAGCAGTGCATAGGGGAATATCGGTCGCGGCAGCTAGCAGGGAATATCAGGTACCACGTATAACTTTATTGTACAAGGCTAAAGGCAAGTATCCCGTTAGTTGCCGTATGGGACCAGAAACCATCCTCACTGTGGAAGAAGAAGGCCTTCTCGTTAAGTGGTTGTTGTCTTTAGCAGATGCTGGGTTTCCAGCTACGAGACTTCAATTATTGGATTCTGTACAAATCTTGGTTACGAAGCTAAACAGACCGAATACGTTCAAAAATAATCGGCCTGAAAAAAAATGGTTCCGTTGTTTCCTCAATCGCCATCCACAATTAAGTGAAAGACTCACACAGAATCTAACAAAAAGTAGGTCCGAGGTCACTGAGGAAAAAATAAGAAATTGGTTCAATGAGATTCGAGAATATATTGAAACAAAAAACTTAACAACTGTCTTCAATGATCCAAAGAGGGTGTTCAATACGGATGAGACGGCATTTTTCCTATGTCCCAAAGGAATTAAAGCTTTAATTCGAAAGGGGGATAAAACAGCATATAATTTCATTAACAATGATGAGAAGGAATGTTTAACCACCCTTATTACAGCTAATGCGGCTGGAATGTTGGTTCCCCCTATGATCATGTTCAACTATGAGCGTATCCCGGCTCATATATCGAATCTTATGCCGCATGGATGGGGCATTGGGAAATCAGAGTCGGGATGGATGACGGGGCAGAGTTTCTATGAGTTTGTTTCAATGAAATTGAAACGGGAAAACTTTGGACCTTTGCTTAAAGAAGTAATTGAACAAAATCTAACTCCTGAAATGTTCAAAAATGGATTCAGGACATGTGGATTATGTCCTCTGGATGCTGATGCAGTACCTTACCATAAATATAATAAGAATGCATCAGACCCTAACACGCTGAACAATCGTGAAACTAGGTCAAATGATGAAATTCAGATGTCCAAAAGAGCGTTGGAGGTTCTGGAGTTTAGAATTGGGAGGGAAAAGATCGATATCTTCAAAGAATCCGAGGAGTTATGGAAGGGGGATATCGAGGATACTTCTTTGTTCTTGCTATGGCGAGCAATGTCTTCAGATGCAGAGACAAATCAGAATGTTAGAGATGAAACAGTGATAATCTCTGAAATTCAGCATGATACTGATGAATCAATGCGAGCTAACAACAAAACACCTGTAAAAGAAGTCAACAAGAAAATTACAATTTTTGAAAATATAATAATTCACCCAGCCACAACTTCATCTGTCACCTCTGATCATGAAGTACAGCCTTCTACCTCAGGAATGATCCCTGATGATTTAACAAATGTGCCGACGCCTTTCAAAACATCTTTATTTTGGCCCAAGCCGGTCCAAAATAAAAAACCAAAACGAGCCAAGGATAAAGTTCCATCAGTAGCTACATCTGAACAATGGAGATCTTACCATAAAAAGAAACAAGAAATCAAAGAAAATAAAGAAAGAGAAAAAGAAGAACGCAAAAGGAAGAGAGAAGAAGCAAAAATTAACAAGGAGAATGAAAGAAAGAAGAAAGTATCCAATAAAAGAATTAGAGGAAAAATTACGAAATTATTGGAAGATGAAACATCTTCTGATTCAAGCTTTGAAGTATGTGTTGAATCTGAGGGAGAAGGTGATAATTGGGCAGACAGTCCTGATTCATATGAGTTGGATGTTTATGATTTCCATTGCGAGGACTACGTAATCATCAAATATAACGATTCATATTATCCAGGTAAGTAGTATTTTGAATTCAATTGTTCGGATGGTATCAACTATAAGTAAATCATAAAAATTGTTTATGCAGACAAAATTGAAGAAATGAAAAATGACGAATACAAAATATCAAGTATGGTGAAGAGTGGAATCCTCGATTGGAAATGGCCAGACCATGCAGATATGATGTGGTATGAAAAGGAGGATATAGTAAAAAGAATAAATCCACCTGTCCAAAAAAATGACCGAGGGATATTTTCAATTCCCGAAATGAGAGGTTATTCGTCTATATTTTATAAATTGTGAAATGTTCATTGAACCATAATATAAGGAATTAGTACTTGAAGCATTCGAAATTTACTGTGAATCCCCATCCCAATAATTTTTTAGGACAGTCAACTATTGGTGCAATATTGTGTCAACTATTGGAAACATGCAAATTTTGAGATGTCAACTATTGGTGATATTTTCTTGATTTAAAAAAAAAATTTTTTCAAGGTAGAATTTCAGGCTGAATGAAATATTTTGCTGACATGCGATTCAACATAACTTGAAGATAATCCTAGAGCCATGCAAGTTCAGATTTTTCGTTACCTTTCTATTTCTGAGATTTTTTTGTGCAAAACGGATCTAGAAGTGTCAACCATTGGTGCCATTACCTTGCTCCAGATTTGAAGAGTGCATAGAACGTAATCGACATCATTTAGACAATATTCTTTTTAAATCATAAATTTCCTTTGCCTAAACTTTTATTTTTCATAAATAAATAATTGGAAAAATTTTCAGTGTTTTATTTATATCAATAGCAAAGTGCTGATACCTTTTTTGGACACTGTGTATAAGAAGACTTTCTCTGTATAATTTAATTTTAGAATTTATACATGACTGACTCTGATAGTACTTAAGTTTCTTCAGTGTATTTTAAATGTATTTACTTCCTCGATAAAAGTAGTATATGGTACGAGTTACGATATGGCAGAATATGATCTATGATCATTCTTGATCATAGAACTACAGATATTAATAATAAATTGAAAAATATTTGAATATAAAAAAAGTAGCTGGAAGAATGAAAAATAGCAATGCAAAATAACCATCTAGACTCCGATGGAATACCATACACAACAGTATATTTAGATGGTGGTTGGTCTAAACGTTCTTATGGACATAGCTACATCTGGAGTAGTAAGTATATTATAGTGTTTTGGAAAGAATAGGAAAATTTATTTAGTGAAGTACAATAAATAATCATTTAAAATTTAGAAAAATATATTTCTAGGGTTATAATAGAACAACGTACTAGCACACGTGCTGAAAATAGAAATAAAAAATATAAGGATCATATTTGTTACAAAAATTGGGATGGGACATCTACAGCAATGGAAGCCGATATTATGGTTGAAGGTTTCAATAAAAGCGTTCCATTACATAATCTGAAATTAAATATTTTATTGCTGATGCTGTTTCAGTTTTCAGACGAGACAGGAGGGAAGCGTTGCCACAGAAGGGCCAAGCGTCCTCCAGGAGCCGATACAAGACAACCTTCCCTGGAAGGAGATAAATGTTGACGAGGTAAGTAAACTACCTCTTGCTGGTAGACTAAAATCATTCATAAAGAACTGGGAGTACATAACCTCTAACGGGATGGTCTTATCATGGATTAGAGGGTATAAAATTCTGTTTACCGGATACTCTGTCTGATGGAATGTCTATAAATTTGGAATATAATAGGAAAACTGATTATATTCAAGGATTCGAAGATTTGGGTGAATTCGGAAGGCGCGGGGTTATGGGTAAACAAGCGTTGGTCCTTTTACCTAGAGGTATATATTCGTCTTGGAAAATTCCTTTAGGCTATTTCATTATCGAAAATGCGTAAAAGCTGATCAGCTTCAACGTATTGTTTTAAAATAGTTAGAACTCCTTGAAAATTGTGGACTAAAAACATGAGACCAATTGCGTTTTAATCGAAAGCTGTTCAAGAATTTAGGAGCATCTTCTGAGCAACCATATTTTATTTTAGGGGAAATTACATATTTTACAATATATGATGTGCCACATCTAATAAAAAGAAATAATTTGTTAAATGCAGATTATATTTATGATAATAAACGAGTTTAATTTAAAGATATAACAGACATTTACATATTAGATAAGAACAGTAAAATTGGAAGATCGCTGCTAAAACTTACTGATATCCATGTGTCCAAATTCTTTTCAAAAGATGAATGTACGACTAGCAGTTCAAATTTTTAGTGGTAGCGTTGCTGCTTCAATTCGTACAGCCACAGGAGAGTTAAAATCAACGGCAGCACATAATACGGCGGATTTTGTCGAAATAATAAATAATGTGTATGATGTTTTGAACAGCAATCGTATACTTACCTCTAAACCTTATAATAAGGAATTATCTGAAACAAATGTTGATGGAATAAATGCATTTAAAAAAGCACTATATGTAATTTCAAAACTAAAAAAAATGATGAATGGAAAAAATTATGTACACCCGATTGTTTTTCTGGTGTATTAATAAGTGTTAACGCCATAATGCAATTAGAACAACAGCAAAGAAAACGAGGATACAAATACTTACTCACACCTAAATTAAACCAAGATGCTCTTGAGAATCAATTCTCAATATACATACAAAGAGGGGGATATGATAGAAATCCAAATGTTGGGAAACTTGCGGTAGCTATTAAAATCAATATGATTGTAAACTTGATGAAAGCCAGCTCATCAAACTGTGAACCTGATGACAGAACAAATTTGTTAGAATTAGAAAATAAAGAAAATGACAGCAATACTGAAAATATATTTCTCGCAGAAGATTTCCCACAAACGTACAGCGGATCCATTAGCTCTATTGATAATGAAGACAGTGATACACTAGAAGAGTTTTCAAGAGCATACTTTGGAGGTTACTTAGTGAAAAACGTACTCGATAAGTACGATTGTTTAGAGTGTAAGAACAATTTGGAAGGAAGAGAAAATATTGAAGAGGAAAAACTTATATTTTTCAAAAGTTATGGTGTTGACAGCCCTGGTGGACTGAAATATTCATCAGATTTTATGAAAATATTTACTAATATAACATTTATATATTTTCAAAGATTTAAAAAATATATTATTTAGCAAGATGTATAACACGTAAATATAGAAAATCAATTTTAACAACATTACATAAGGAAATTACCTGAATGGTTTATTTGCAGTGAAAAGTGTGCTGAACACAGATATTTTATCTTAAATTTAATGATTAGGAAGCAATTATTTTATAAATGTAAATTATTATCAAAAACTGTAAGGCAAACAGCCTCTGGACTTACAAAAAATGTAAAACTGTAAATTTTGCAAAATATATAATATATTTTATTATCTGTATTTTATTCTTTTAGGTTTAGTCCCAAATATATTTTTTTAATCATATACAGGGTGTCCGGAAATTATGCGTCAGGCGGTAATTCCTCACAAGAAATTAGGGTCACGAAGTTCTATAACAATTTTTCGAAAACTCAATATTAACGGATACACGGTCAAAAAAATATATATTTTTTTAGTTTTTCTTAGATAATTTTTTTATTTGTGATTTGATTTTTTCCAAGTCTTTCCTATGTATTACTAGTGCCCTTGTAGATTTATGTTCCAAATATGATGCAAATATTCCAGTGCCAAAGGGCCTAGCCTGACCTTATTCTTCGATCCATGGCCCACAACTTTTTTGTTTTCACCGCTTTATAAATTTGAGCACCATGTTAAAGAGTATCAAAAATTATTTAAAAAAGTAGTTCTTGTTGCGATACAATAAAATGAACCGTTTCTGAGAAAAACGACTTCAAACATTTTCATGTGTTTACGCTGCTTTAAACTGATTTTTAAGATTTACAAAGGAGGCTTTGAAAACAATAACTTGAAGCTGCCTTAGCTACTTTTATCAGACAATATTTATGTGAATTATTTTATTGTGATCATTTGTGTGTAAAGTATCGTGATTAAAACTGATAAAATTAATAATAATAATAACAATAATAATTATAAGTATTCAAATGAGGAGCTGCGTCACATGCATTATTATTATGGCGTAACTGCGGGAAGAGCAAAACGTTTGTATCGAGATGCATTTTCAAATAGAAGAATTCCACGACCGCAGTTGTTCAGTACCGTCTATCAGAGATTAGGTGAGTTTGGCTCTTTTAAGACGAGGCGGTTTGATGTCGGTCGCCCACGACGAACTCGAACTCCTGGGTCTGAAGTTTGTGTTTTGGATGTGGTTGATAATAATCCTGATATAAGCGTCAGGTTAATTTAATCGCAGGAAAATATACAATGCTGTTGCAGTTGGTAAGCAAGCAATAACTAAAATGGTCAATTCGACATTTTCTAACATCAAATTTGAGTAACCTCATCGATTAAAATCAACGACGAAATGGTACCTGTCGACCCATTCTTGCTATTCCGATGTATATCCATCAGCAAAAAAAAAGACGAAGATTTAAAGCTATACATAAAATACGAATTAACCCCGTTCCCATTAGCCTTATTCAGTGAGAGTGGGATGAGGAAATCGACAAAGTCAGCGCTGTAGAAACTATTCAACACTACGACCAAGGATGTTCATGTCGCACAGCTACACATTGTATTTGACGGAGGGCTCCTCCTCCATAAAGTAATTTGGCAAAGAGGTACTAAGATATCGACAATCTGCGAGAGCTACATCCACTTTATCACGAAGAACTACCACGGAAAAGTCTTTGACGGCTATTCCTAATCAACCTCAAGCACGAAAATAACAGAGCAGCAAAGGCGCTATCGACGCAAGTCTGCTGACATCCATTTTATCGAAGACACCGAAATAAACGTCAAACAGGAAGATTTTCTGTCGAACAAGTTCAACAAAAACAGGCTCATCAACATGCTTAAGGTGAAGCTTGAGGAGAATAGGATCAGGACCCTTCAAGCAGAAAGTGATACGGACGTTCTGATTGTTGATGCGACTGTGGAAACGTCGGAAACAACAGCTGTCGGCATTGTGGGTGAAGATGTCGACCCGGCATTGTGGGTGAAGATGGCTAAAGCTGATGCGCATAACAACATTATTTTCATCAAGCCTGGACTTGGGAAGACAAGGGATTCCTGATTCTCGTCCCAAGAGCTTCAGCAATAAGGTTTCAAGGACGTGCTGTTTTTGCACGCCTTTACTGGATGCGACACATTTTCCGCATTTCGAAAAAGCAAGGTCGCATTTGCGAAGTTGTATCTGAAGTTGCCAGAGGTCCAAAAAGCAGCAGCGGTCTTTTCAGACCCTTCCTCTACCACCGCCCAAGTACAAAAGGCAGGTGAAACCTGCATCTTGAGATGATATAGAACTCCAGCGAAAGAAGTCTCCTTCAATGCCTACAGGTACAAGTCATTCTTGAAATCGGTGGCCACCATCAAGCCTGATATATCTTGCCTTCCTCCCACCGAGGGAGCAGTAAAACAGCATTCCCTCCGAACATTCCACCAAGTTCAGCTGTGGCTGGGAAATAACCTGCCTAATCAGATGTATGGGTGGAAGATTGAGAACAACTGCCTGGTCTCAGTGCACAGTGAGTTAGCAGTTGCACCGGCTGCAAAAAAGCAAATGTTCCCCAGCATGCCAAAATTGCCAGAGGAACTGCCTGAATGGGGTCCGTCAAGTGGACTCCGAAGATGAAAAAGAACAGGAGAATCCTCTGACCGTTTCCCTATAGGGGTCCGATGGAGAAAATGATAGATAAAAAGAAAATGAAAACGAAGACGAGGATCAAGGTCCTTCCCACCCCAAGAAAGAAATTGAATGAATGGTACCTACTGTTGTAATGTTTTATGTTAATCCACTTTTCTAGTCAATAAACTTAATGGTTGTGTTTTGTAAGACTATCACAATGTCTTATAGACACTCATATATGCACAAACATGGTCATAGCAAAATATTTTCCCATTAAAATGGTCTAGATCTTCTTTAATTAAGTGTGAGGAACCTGGTCAGTGGGCTTATAAGTATATATTCTAAAATGAGTATCTGTGCTAAATATGTATCATTATGCATATTTCGGCCAATACGTTGCCCGGGAATAGTGAGAAATTGATAGATTCATTAGCCGACAGTTATCGCAAAACAGATTTCACGCTCAACAGTGAAACTGTTTTAACACTTAAAGGAAAATAGATAAAATAGTAAAGTATTATATATTATTGAAAAGAATGTAGTGCTCTACAACCCTATGGCAAGAATTTTGTTTTTCGGTTCATCGTTGAAGAGTTATTCGGTCAAAAAGAGCAAATATGTAAGGACATTTTTTTTTCTTCCAAAATTACAGACTTTCAAGAGCGGATATCTCGAAAACTATACAAGATATCGAAAAACTTGACTGAATAAAACTTGTAGCAAATTTAATCAGCTTTCATTTGTCATGTTTCATGTTTTTCATGTTTCGAACATTGTCTTCATTTTGGAATGAGTACAGAACCTATACGACCACCAGCCAGGCGCGTCCAAAAATTACGTATACCTGTGTGACCCACTCGAAAGATAACAGCTGATCCCAGTCGATGCCGAAAACACCATATGCAGCCCATAAAGCACATGCTAAAAGAAAATCATGTTCTAGTAGTTCCCATCGACACATTACAGGACTGCAATTGTAAAAATAGAATACAAACTATCAACCAGCCTGTCATTATCTAACTACTAAAAAGCTGTAGCAGTGATAGCTAGCTAATCAACGGTTTTCCGCAATAAAAACCGAAATCCAACTATCAATATTTCAACTACCAAAAATAAAAACATCACAACTTTGGAATCTGACAACAAACAAAGAAATACCCTTACATCTAGAAGAAGTCGACACTACAAGTATCAACTCACTAGCCAACCTAGCCAGAGAAACCAGTCAATTATCACAATTGACCCCTGAATCAACTCCATCGCCAGGAGACAGAGCCATCGCTACGTCGTATTAGTGCTCCAATGACTTATCTTTATTTTTGTATCAAAGTTATTCTATTAATTCACATAAACAATTATACTATATATTTTAGAATGCATATTCAGCTAAAAATTAAAATTATATAAACGCTCTTGCATTTACTGTATCTAGTTCAGAACAATAAACAATTAAGTAATTAAGTAAACATCTCCAAGTGAATAACTGTGTTCGGTTCCACCTCTTACATCACTTACATTTACCATCAGATTCGAAGTCGTCTACTGCAACGTCTCAAAATTTTATTTAATCCAATGTTCTCCCTTGATATTATAAACCTTTTCCACTATTTATCATCAATAATTTTGATAGCTTAGCTGTCTGGTAAACATCTTGCGGTAACCTGAAACATTATTTTTTTAGCAATTAAAAACAAATGTGTATTTCATTCGTTCCCCAAAATAGCCTCTCGCTGAGGCGCTTTTATTTGTTGGGATATAAAAATTAAATGAAAGTTACTTGAGTCCATATGGTGCACAATTTTAGCTCTTTAATAAATATACAGGGTGTTCCATAAAAACGATACCATATTTAAGTAAAGCTTAATACATTGATATAAAAATAAAAGTTTATAATGTCTATCCCTAAATTTAATATTTAATTTTAAAAATCAATTATTTTTTATATTAATAGCGAAGTGATAAAAAAATCACATAAAATTTAATTTGTAAATAACAACAAAATGTAACAGCTTTTTTGTATATCTTCAAATCACTAAACTGTGAAGCTTATTAGAAAAATAAATTTTCCTTTACTGCATTTCCGCATATCGTTGTCGGTGAGATTCATCACTTGCAAAACCATAGCGCAAATAAATACTTATTTATTTCGGGTGCACACACATTCCTAACGCCAAGCAGCACTAATAAATTCAACAAAAACTCTTCTTGCTGATTTTGTAGAATCTCTTTCAGATATGTTTCTCTTTTCAGATACTGAATTTTTCCAATGCGCTTTCTATTCATCAATAGTCTTTATTCATGTTTAATATTTAATATATATTTTTGACGGATGGGTGTTAACGAGGCTGCTAGGTAATTTGGTGACCCTCAACCTACTTTAAGCAGGAGAATGAGAACCAACAATTTTAAGAAATTAACATTGGGTCTATCTAATGCTCTTGGAACTGAAACTGAGCTTAAAATAAAACATCATATCCTTAATCTACAAAAAGCTGGTTTTGCCCCCACTAGACATTCAGAGAGTCAGAGGAATGGCTTTCAGGTTAGCTGAGAAGTTGGCCAATAAACATACATTCAATAAGAACATACGTCTAGCTGGTTTTGATTGGCTGCAAAGTTTTTTTAAGGAGACATCCTACTTTGAGTGTTTGGAAGTCGGAAGGTAAGGTGTTTCATTAGTAAGGCAGCCAACCGAAAACAAGTATGCGATTATTTTGAACTTCTTGACAACATTATTTTAGAAAACGGATTAATGGAAAAACCAGACCCCATCTTCAACATGGACGAAACCGGGTTGCAGCTAAACAATAAGTCAGTCTTTGTTGTAGCAGCAAAAGGGTCCAAGTAGCTGCTGTTACTTCTTCGGAAAAGAGACTATTACAGTAATATGTTGGTGCAATGCTAAGTGTAATCTTCTGTCGTGTTTCATTCTTCTTGTTGTAGATTCAAGGGGAAGAATAAGAAACAAGAATTCTAAGTGGACATGTCATAGTATGAGTCATTTGAGTCAAAGTATGAGAACACGTATCACTCTTGCTAACATTTTTATGGCACACTTACATTTCGTGTACTTTGTGTATATCGTGGATGTACAACACGTTTTGTAAGACTGCAGCTAGAATTGCGAAATTAGAATGTAATGGCCGGTCCAGACGCTTTGCACAATCTTTTATCTGCACAGTTCAACATATTGCAGATAAAACGTTGCGCGCAGATAGGAAAAGTTCAGTTTTGAAAATGGCGCGAAGACGGTAGTTGCAGCGATAACTGAGCTCGAGAGTATAGCTATCCGTGAATTGCGCAGACAAGTCGGTACATGTAGACGGTAGCTCCGTTTTCCGATTCATTTTGTTCACTTTGAGTGACAATGGCAAAGCTTCGGCAATGTTCCCGGGAGTTTCTGATCGAGTTTATCGCATTGTATGAAAGTTTCCCATGCAGTTGGCGTGTCAAATCCAAGAAGTATAGTGACAAGGACAAAAAGAGGCAGGAATATGAGAGTTTAGTAGAAAAATTCAAAGAAAGTGATGCAACCGCAAACAGAGAAACAGTTGTAAAACAAATAATTCTTTGAGAAGTGTTTATCGAAAAGAGTTGACAAAAGTAAATAATCGAATCGATCTGGGGCTGGAGAATATTATATCTATAAGCCATCTCTGTGGTATTTTGATTTGTTACACTTCTTAAATGATCAAGAGACACCAAGGCAGTCTACAAATACCATGGATGAAGATGAAAAATCTATGGTTGATGGAGCACCAGGACAGGAAAAAGAAATAAATATGTTTTCCTTTATGTAATCACTTTATTAATTTATTTAAATATTTTAAATACACCGTTAAGTTATAATCTCTGACCACGATAGCATTACTCAAAATCTGGTCTCTTATTCCACGCTGACGGTCGTGTAATAATTCTGGGTCACATATTTCACCTAATTCAACATTACATTCAGAAATATTTTCCCGATCCATACTTTCAGGAGTATACTTTTGGGGGATCTGCGCAAAAAGTTGTGTAAAGCCCAACACGCAAGAACTACAGTATCGATGTTGTTCATCTTCAAATTAAAACTTGTGTGGAAAATACGAAATCGCGAAGCCAAAATCCCGAACGTGTTTTCAATAACAATTAAAAAATTCTCGACGCATAGCAAAGGCTTCAACACCAACAAAAATAAGAAAAAAAACGGATGAAGATAAAAATTCAACAGGTGAAACGAAATATAACTAATGAAACTGGGAGAAGAAAAGTTTTGGATAGAAATACAAAAACGAATAGAAGTGGGTTCGATGACTCGGATACTGAGGACAAAAACGAGAAAGATCCATTTTCTGATGCAGATGACGATGACGATGCCGCTTGCATCTACTGCAATTCGTTATTTTCAAAGTCTCGTTCTCGAGAAAAAATGGATTCGTTGCCAGCAGTGCATAAAATGGTGCCATTTAGCCCGTGCAGGTGTTAATTATAACAAAAATGTTTACTTGCGAATTATGTATCAATATCGCATGATACATGTTCTAATAATAAAATACTGCGTTCCTATTTATAGGTATCTATTTCTTATTGTATCAAATTTCCCATTTAGTGTATCAAGCCTCCCATATATAGGGAGGCTTGAGACACTTTACATTGACAATTTCAAAAACTTATAATCAAAGTTAAATTTTCAATTTTCAGTAATTTAACATTGCCAAATTCCTAAGCGAAGTCCATAAATTGCGCTCTGACATAAATGGATCGGTAAATGTTAATCACAAAATATTTACTAACATTTTTGTTAAAAATGTATCAACCCTCCCCAGTCTCCCCTAGACTCTCAGAATGTGGTACAAAAAATGATGCAGATTATATTATTAAAAATAAAACTTCGCTATTGGCTAATAAATGCTTCTAGAAATAAAATTCACCAAATTATTAATACAAGTAATGTTTATATTATCTGAACGACTTATCCTGTGATGGATATTGTGTAAAATAAAATAAGTATTATTTTCCTTTATTATTATTAATTAGTATACATTTACGCAATGCAAGTAGATGTAATTCCTATGTTTGTACCTATGATATGTTATATTATTTATATTTTCATAGTTTTTTGCGTTATTTGTGTAATGTGTGAATTCCACGCACGGAATTTCTTTGTGGATGTACACTGCACTATATAATACTTTAGTATTTGCTATAAAAATTTATTGTATTTGTCGCCTTTTTATAAAATTATTTGTATTAATTGCTTGTATAATCCCACTTACGGGTTTACCTTAGTGGACTATTTTGTTATATTTTAGTGTAATTTTACTGTTTTGTAAAAATAATGTTTGGCAAATAAACTGTATTATTTTTTTTTTCAGTCATACCTTGCGAAGCTCCGACACTTTCGGAGGTGTTCTGAAGAGTGAAACAATGACCACTCTACACTCCGTGTAGTCAGTAATCATTGAGCCCGTAAATCGTGTGTTCTGAGCAGACGTAGCGAACCAAGGACGATTGCCTTCTACAATCTGCCGGCTAAGACCTCCGCCGAATTTCGGCAAGCTGGTATGATCTTTAACTTTAAGCACCGTATGTCTCATTCCACCCATGACCGCTATAATAATTAGCACCACAACCTTAACAGAGTGGTGTGGATACAGCCTGCGGAGTTCGGAGAGATGTCGATACTTCCTCCGTTTCTCCTCCTCTTTTACGACGATGCTGTTCTCCGCGGGAGCCGAAAACTCAATCACAAACATCGTCCTAAGCTAGTGGTCGAGGAAGACTACATCAGGCTTATTGGCTTGAATTTGCCTGAGGGTGGGGGATGAATAGTTCCAATAAATTCGACACTTCTCATTCCCCACAACGGATTCTATATCCCCCGGAGCATAAAGGTGGAATTTCGTTGCGACGTCCAGCCGTAGCGTCCCGCCGCGACGTCCAGCAGTTAAGCTCTGCTACAATGGATTTTAAATGGAACCGGTTTGATTAAAGACGGCGCGTCTCGCCTGCCCGACTGCCGGCCGTCGGCGGCTGCGTCCCGACTGGGAAAAAACATGTCGAAACGTAAACGCCGACCCGTATATGAGTTAAAAACTTAAAAGTTAAACTGACATGTCTTTTATTTCTTTTAACTTCATTAAATAAAAATACCGTATGAATATAAGATTCACCTATTTTTAAGAATTTTAATAACGCCACGCATATAACTAGAGATTTATAAAAAAAAAAGAAAATAAGATACTTTCAAAAACAAATCACTGAGTTGAAAATTTATTTCAATACAATAGTATTATGCAAAAATAATGAACTGGACACTCTAAAAACACGATCATTCTGCCAATAAAGTGCCCCTTCGTCATTAAAAAAATTGTGAACATTTCCCTTACTTTTAAACCATCTGCATTGGCAAATCCACCTCCTCCTACTAATGGACTCACATTGCTTGGCATCTGTACACTTGGGTCATATTCATAAAATGGTTGACTATCTTTCTCTAAATAGGCATCCCTCAACATATTGTACAAACAACAAGCTACCATGACCAACTTATCGCAATCGAAAAACTTGGCAGAGAAGTCCAAATGCATTTTCTGTGACACGTCGGGCTCTGCATATTCGATAGTTAAAAATGATTTTCCGCTTATCCGATTTGGCAGTTAGCTTGCTGTATGGTTTCATCAAATGCCTGTGTAATCTGAATGCTTCATCACCCACCACTACATATAGCAGCTTTTTGTTCGAATTGGGAAGCATTTCGTCTTTTGGAAATAAGTTTCCAGAGTATACTTGTTTGCCCATTTCAGGAGTTGTCTCCTTCTTTTCCGTAAGCACCAACATCCACAATCCGCTTTTTTTGGGACAAAATATTCGAACATGTTTCCCATCAACTCCTGCAACGCAGTTAGGAAATTTCCACTTCTTCCAAAATTCTTGTTCTTTTTCCTTCATATCTATTTCTTTTTTTTTTTGGTAGAAATATGGGAACTAAATGCAGACATAGAACTTCTAATGTTTCCCGGACAACAATTGAAACGTAGCTGCATGGGATCCGGAAGGCGAATGAAATGGATTTGAATGTTTCCCCTGTAGCCAAAAACCTACAAAAAAAAAGTTTTGAAGTGTACAGCAAAACAGCATTTGGCACCATTAATTACAATTAATTATTACCTATTTACCTACTACCTATTTCTATTATTCTTATTTCATTTTTTCAGCCGATGATTGTAAATTGCGATGGAAAAACATTCGGGACAATTATTTAAAAAAAAGGAAACAGAAGCAGGGAACTGATGCGGCAGCATCAACCAAATCATCCAAATGGCATTTGTTCGAGCTGTTGAAATTTTTAGAACAAATCAAACCCGAACGAAGGTATAAACATTATTTTTTTAGTTTTCTTATTTATTTATTCATTATTGCAGTCGCATTCAAAATTATTGCAATGAAAGTGAAAATACCGAAGCATCTCGTAACTCTGATGAAGTGATGCAACTGACTTCAACTCTATACCAACAACTGCAGAAGATAGCATGAGGTCAACAGATTCCATAGATCTGCCCAATCCGAAAAGGTTGAAAACATCAAACATGGACAATAGAACTAGTTCAACCACGCCAATCTCCAGGAGTTCAACACCAGGCACTGCAAAAAACAAATTATTGAATCAATTGGAAGAACGAGCTAAAGATCGTATGCGCATTTTATCACAACTAGCACAAGTGAAGGAAGAAGATGAAGTGGACTTATTCATGAGAAGCATCGCTCTAATGGTAAAAAAGCTACCTCCTAATTTGATACCACAAGCAAAGTTGCAAATCTTAACACTAGTCACTAATCTACAAGCGTCCCCTTCAATACCAAATACGCCACAACCCACCTCACAACCTCAACACCCCTCGAATGTGTCTCAAAATACACCTCAACCGTATGCGAGTACTTCAAGTACGCCTGATGGCAATCATATGCCCACTACTTCGATGACCCCATATTTACACGATGCTGACGGTTTCTATTACCATATGAACTAACTAGATATAAGCGCTTTTTGTATTGTCTTTTCATAATAAAACATGTTTTTTTAATTATTTGTTTCATATAAATATTTAGTCATTCATTCATACCTATCTTTAGGTATTTTTAAAAAGAATACATCCTCACCTTAAGATCAATGCTAACTTTTCCTCCGAAGAAATTGGATTTTTCACGCAATTTGTGGGGATCTTCCTTAAATCTGTGTCAACGAGATTTAACACAAAATTGAATTGATCTTTACTTAATCAGAAGAAACTACGAAATTTCTCATCATTTGAATTTAGATGATTTTTTATGAGCAACTCATAATATCCCTCCTTGTTTCGGCATTTGTATAGCTCGCTAGTGTCTTGACGAATGGATAACAAGAGCCTGATGTCATCATCTTCTTCCTCTTCTAGTAGCATTAATGCCGCTAGCGTCTTCTTATCCATTTTTATGAAGCACTTTTCACCACAAGGTTTAACAACACAACTGCTGCTATCACATAAATATACTGACGAGACGTAGACGCAGACGTTCCAACGAAATCAGGTGATCGTAACGACCAGCCGTTACTGCTGGACGTCGCAAGGAAATTGCACCTTAAGGCAGCACTGGCGTCTCGTCTATATTATTATTATGCCATTCGAAGATATAAACAATCGACTAACCAAGATAACACCGAATCTTCATCTAGCTATTCTACTAACAATATTGATGAACAACTTCCATCAACATCAACACAACATAATTTTCCTAAACCGAATGCAATTAACGACCACGACATATCCGATGAATGTGTTAATGAAAGTAACATTGAATCAGTTACATTAGGTGTTTTATAAATAATCCCGATAAACAACTTTCATCAACATCAGTTGTGATACAAAATAATTTTCAGAAACGAAACATAATTAATGTCGACGACATAACATCTGATGAAAGTGAAAATGATAGAACTTTGGTACCTTACTCTGAGCATTCAGACTCTGTTGATTGTGTCGATAGCGACCTTCCCACAAAAAGCTGGAAACGTAAGAAGCGTTTTCAGGTGAAAAAGGATGCGGTGTTTGGCAAAAAAAATAAGTTACGAAGAGAAAGAGGTACAGCATATTTTGGAAAGAAGATGTACATGTAGAGGAAGTCTTTAATAAAAATGTGCCGCTCTCTCGGAAGAAGATAGAAAAACTATTTTTCAGCATTTTTGGAATTTGACATGGGGAGAAAAAAAATTATATAAATAACGCAGTTAAGTTTTCTCCCATAAATAGGCAACGACGAAGAAAAAATCCAGAACATTCCAGAAAGGCACAGACTCTTATTTATTATTTGACAGTTAATGAACAACCTATTAGAGTATGTCGAACGATGTTATTAAACACACCTTCTATTGGTAGGTGGACTGTTCTTAATTGTTCTAACAAAACCCGAGACATAACTCCACTTCCAATTTCATCTTTTAACAACGTATTAAACGTGCGAAATATTGCTCTGTTTCGTCCTAAAAAGGACGAATGTGAGGTGAGTAGTGTGCGCCTTATAAAGATGTTAAGTTTCGGAAATTGAATATCAACTACATACATTGAAAAAGAATGAGACTAGATTAGAAAAAGAAAACGATACTAGGACTGAAAAGTATGTGTTTACCGTGGATCATCAATCCGTATTAATGTCACCGAAATTGAATGTCAGTAGCTTGTACAAAGTTATGTGTGCATAACGTGTGGTTTTTCAATTTGCGGACCAAGGATGGATACTGCTATACAGGGTGTCCCGTAACTTATGAGCCATAGAGCAACCGGAGATAGTAGTAGTCTTTTGAGCATTGCTTGCCTAAGTAATATGTTACTATTTAAAGAATTACAGGGTGTTAAAAATTAAAATAAATTTTCGAAAAATTATGATAACTTTAAAACAGTTGAAGATATCGAATTCGAAATTGGTATAATTAAGTTTTTGGGAGCGAGAAATGCGAATTTTTTCATAAGCTTCTAGATTTTCACGATTGAATGTGTCATTGCACATTATGTCGATGGCTGAAAAATATTTAATTTACAAGTGTGCCTTGAATGTTAACAAAAGTTGTTACATTTTCAGCATGATGTAATATCACTAGAAGGTCGAGGAGTAGTTGGCATAAATCATGTAAGAAATGGAAAACATCCAAGTATACAAAAAATTTATTTCATTAAATACAGCTATTGAATGCCGATTGGAGTAAACGATCTTATCCAGTAATCTATGACATTAGATTTGGAGTAGTAATATTTTGATTATATTTTTAAAGGTATGTATTACTGGAGCAACAACAAGAAAAGTACTTTTTCTTGCCGAAATAAAGATTGTTCGTTTGTTCCCGTGCAGAATTTGGAAATATAGATATACAAACGCATATATTTTATAAAAACTGGTCATCGACACCAATCGATATGGAAAGTTATATAATTGTGGAAGGATTTAAAAGAAGCATTGAAAATTTCTGCAACGGGTTGGTTAAGGTTTCTTTACGTTTCAAGAAACGTATCACCTTCCTAAGAAGTAACTTTCCAAACGTTAAGAAACATAAGCTATCAACTTGGCAACTAATCCAGAAGTTGTTCGACTATTACTGATAACTAACTGTCCTGGAAACTTAAAACTAAACTGATTTCAAAAGTACAGTCATCATAACTGTATTTTATATTAATTTTTCAATTAGTTAAAAAAATTAAAATATTCCACCTGTTCAAGGTAAAGATCAATTTAGCGAACATTTGTTTAAAGTAGCTTGTATTTTGACTGTGTGTGTGTTAATAAAAAAATATGGAATACTATTATGATTGGTTAGCAGACATTGCCAACCAGTATACATCACCTGTATTTCCGTAATAGCTACATGAAGGCAAAGAAAGTTTTTATTTTGAGGCAAAAAGTTTATAAATTGTGCGATTTAGCCCGGATGATTTGTTTTTAATTATAGAGCTTGATACACTGCACATTATCAGCAAAAATGGCGATTTTTTTAGAAAAGATCTTTGCACGCCACTGGACTGAGTGCCCCTCAAAACAGGCCTGTACAACATTTTATTGAAAAATTTTGTAGAAGAATTAAAAATGCACACAGATAAGGTACCTAGACCAAATATGGACACTGATCCAAATATGGGCACTGTCCAAAAATTTGTTAAAAAATAACAGTTTCTTTGCTTATTGAAGTTTACTATGACGAGTACAGTTAAATAAACCCTCTCTGTAAATTAAATGTTCTACCGACCACGAGATGGCGCTCCACGGAATCTGCATTAGCAGAACTGTCAACAACAGAGGCAGTAATTTCGGTAAGTAGTTAAATTATTAATTTTACTTTTATTAACTATATTTATTGCATATCAATGCATAGCTAAGGAGCCGTACTTGCAGATAAATGTTTAAGCCTTTTCCTGCTTTATTGGAAAAAATAGTTTTGATGAGAAAATTGTCAAAATTTGAATGTGCCAAAAATGGGCACTGCTGCATGTTCCAAATATGGGAACATTTTTTTTTCTAAGTCGAACAAACGTGAATGGTTGTTTTCTTTTAGAAAATGCCACCAAAAGAGAACGCAATGGAGTTCAGAGTCTTTGAATGTTGCTGTTACAGCAATTGAGCTAGGAATGAAAATAAAGCGGGCATCAATAAACTTTGGAATACCACGAGGTGCATTACAACGACATGCCAGAACTGGAAACAAGGTTAAACGTTTGGGTCGCAAGCCTGTCTTAAGCAAGAAACAAGAAGATGAGCTGTGCTCTAGAATATTTAGGTTAGCTGAGATAGGAAAGCCTCTGACATCAAAAGTGTTACGAAGAAGTGTTTACACATTTTGTTGCACAAATAAAATTCAGTGGCCAACAAACAAATAAAATTTACGTCTACTTGGAAGAAAATGACGACATCCTGAGGTTTCTAAAAGAAAATCCCGAAACCTTAACCCTGCGCGAGCTGCAACACTTAATAAATTTATTGTTGAACATTATTTTGAAACCATAAAGAAAGTTAGACAGAGTTAGATCTTATAGATAAACCACACCTAATATTTAATATGGATGAGAAAGGGTGCCAGGTAACTGTCCACAAGAAACCAATAATACTAACTCGCAAAGAAATCAAAAGAGTACATTTTGTATCACCAGAACATGCCGAAAATGTTACGGTGGTAACCTGAATATAGGTGGAATAAACCTGAATTTTCTGACAATCTTCCTCCTGGAGCTAAAGTGTTCATGACTCAGAAAGGAAGTATGATTTGTGCTACATTTGTTGAATGGGTTGAATGGCATTGTGTTTTCCAAAGTTTGGCCAAAAGCAATTACACCTTCAAAGGTAGCAACTGGCATATATCCATTTGATCCAACTGTAATACCAGAAACCGCATTTGCACCATTAACACTATCAAAGAGACCCCAAGAAGATTCTGAGAAAAATATTGCAAATCGTCCTGTAGTAACTCCCACTAAACCTTCGACTTCTAGGCAACATACAAGTTTGTATTTTACTATTTGAGGTGGATTAATACTATTTTTTTACTACGTACGGAAAGTTTCAGAAGCAGGTAACAGTTTGTGTATTCAGATCACAGTTGCCTAAAATGGGCCAATATATGATGCTTAAATTGAACCGGTCCAATTTAAGGAATAATCTAATTTTGTATTACTTTTTTTCATGCAGAATGTCCCAACGTGGAAAATATGGCACATGGGACAAAGACAACTTGAAACTTGTACTAGCAGCCTGCCGCAGAGCTGATCCCCGTGAGTTTGGAATTCCCAAAGCTACGGTAAAACGACATATTGAAAATAAAAATAAACGTGCAAATTACGAAGTAAAATTATGGGAAGGTCTACTGTTTGCTCAGAAGAAATTGAACACGAATTGGTTAACCCTCCGTTAGGCGCGCGTGTATCAAACTGATACATGGCTTTGCTTTATGCAGATTTCTTAGAAGTACGAAAACTTAGGATATAGAAATTCCCAGTAGTTGTCGGGGGATGTATTTCAAACGACTTCCTGGAATTACAAACCCTCACCATCAGTTGGAGAGCCCCTAGCTACCTGAAAGGGACGAGCGGTCGTATTTGTATCAGTCTGATACCTGCGCGACTCAATGTGTTTGTTTTGTGGATTCATTTTCAGTCACGTTCATGACGAGTTAGGTGACGAGTTACAAATAATTTGTGGAGCTTTTAGGCAGTGGTTTGTGTGTGTTTTTTAATTGAACTGAGTTTTCTTGAATAAAATAATGAGTACTAAAAAACGTTATGACCTTTCGAAGCAGGAGGACATAGAAGAATTGAATCGTCTGGCTTTCGAAGAAATAGAGGAATTCTATAGCATACAAGCAGAAGAACACGTTAGTGATACTGACGAATCTGAGACGGACGACCGTGTAGAATTAAGATCTGTCGATTCCGATACTGATCATGAGATAAGTGATCAGGAACTTTCTGAGGAAGGTAGTGAAGAAGAGCAAGAGGCTAACTATTTTCTTGGTGAGAGAAAAAATATTAGGTAATTAGGTGTAATGTTATGTAAAAATAATTATTTTAGGCAAAGACGGAACACGCTGGAGTAAGACTCTCCCCCGACAAACGCGAATGAGACCCCACAATATCCTTATGAAGTTACCTGGTGTTATTGGTCAAGCTGCATTGAATGCGAAAACAGAAACGCATTGTTGGGATCTTTTATTCAGCACCAACATTTTAAATTTAATTGTTGCCTCTACAAATCAATATATAGATGCAGTAAAAGAAAAATTTCAAAGAGAAAGAGATTGCCGCCCTACAGATCAGATAGAGATAAAAGCATTTATGGGTCTGTTATACTTGGCAGGAGTATTTCGAGGTGGCCATCGAAACTTGCAAGATTTTTGGACGACAGACGGTCTGGGAATTGATGTGTTTCGGATGACGATGTCAGAGAAACGGTTTAGATTTTTGCTAAGATGTGTACGATTTGATGACCGGGAAACAAGACAAGAACGACGTGCTGTTGATAAATTAGCAGCAATTAGAGAACTGTTCACTTGTTTTATTGAAAATTGCAAAAGCCACTATCATATTGGCCAAAACGTCACAATAGACGAAATGTTGCCTGGTTATCGCGGAAGATGTGCATTTCGGCAGTACATCCCATCCAAGCCTAATAAATACGGCATAAAAATATTTTGCCTTTCTGATGCAAAATTATTTTATACCACTAATATGGAGATTTATTGTGGGCAGCAGCCAGAGGGGCCGTTTAGAATAAGCAATTCATCTAAAGAAGTGGTCCTAAGATTAGCGGAGCCAATATTTCAGTCTGGACGCAACATCACAGCAGATAATTGGTTTTCAAGTTTAGAGTTGGTACGGCAATTAAAAAACAAAAAACTCTCTTATGTGGGAACAATCCGTAAGAATAAAAGAGAACTTCCCCCTGCTTTTGTACTGCCTAGAGGACGGGGCCAATTTGATAGTATTTTCGGTTTTTCAAAAAATGAGACACTAGTTTCGTACGTTCCAAAAAAAGGAAAAACCGTGGTACTTATTTCAAGCATGCATATTGCTTCAAATGAAGTGTCTGATGACATTGAAAAAAGCCAGAGATAATAACATTTTATAATGAAACAAAATCTGGGGTAGATGTAGTAGATAAATTATGTGCTCAGTACAATGTTGCCAGATGTACAAAAAGATGGCCCATGGTAATTTTCTATCATTTGCTAAATGTGGCTGGTATTAATGCAAGAGTAATTTATATGGCAAACAAAAACGAATTTTGTTCAAGACGGCAGTTTCTAAAAGCGTTAAGTTTAGCTTTACTTGATGACCAGCTGAAGAGAAGAGCACAAATGACTAGCCTGCCAAGGGAAATCAAAAGTATGCTAATTAGATACAAGCCATCTACATCCGTAGTTCCACCTGAATCTAGAGAAGCACCACCAGAGGCTGAAGGTACGAAAAAAAGAAAACGATGCCACCTTTGTTATGCTGAAGAAAAGAAGACATCACTGTCTTCACATTGTTGTCAAAAATGTGGTATATACCTCAGCATGAAATTGCATGTCGAAACAGTATGCAGTAAGTGTTTGAATCCAGAGCAAGAGGAGCACGTTGAAACCGACTGATACTTCAATATGTATAAAAATTATAAATTTAAATATTTTGTAATATAGATATTTCGTTAATTATGCTCGAGTTTTTTTTTAATTATAATTCACGTTAAATAATACAGACAGAACCTGCACAAACATTTTGATTCGTTAGAATGCTTCTTTTCAGGAAAAAAACACCAGCTTTGTAAAATGTATCAATTTGATACATGCGCGACTAAACGTGTTACATATAACCGCGCGCCTAACGGAGGGTTAAACACTTATTAACATTTTATGAACACATATGTGGGATGACAATAACGTATATTCGCAAGTTAGCATACGAAATTGCTTCTAGGAACAATATTAAACATAATAATTTTGAAAAACTTATTGCGGGCAAGAAGTGGTACCTATTCTTTTATGAATAGGCATAAACAGCTCCCACTTCGACAGCCAGAATCAACTTCCATGGGTAGGGAAAAAGCATTTACTAAGGCTAGGGTTAATGATTTTTTTACTATTTTGGAGAACATATGCGACACCAATAAATTTAAAGCTGCACAGATCTTTAACGTAGATGAGACTGGGTGCTCAACTGTACAAAGAAAATGTCAAAAGGTGGTAGCTTTGAAAGGTAAACATCAAGTTGGAAGCCTTGTTAGTGGTGAACGTTGGCGTAAACACCACCGTCGTTTGTTGTGCAAGTGCATCCGACCAGTTTGTACCGCCAATGATAATCTTTTGTGGTATTGTGTTCATTGTTCGTATTCGGCTTATATTTTTAACTGTGTGACTTAAAAACTTATAGATGAGTGAAGAGTTGTTTTTAACTTTGGGTGCAGTGTTTTCCTATCTGCAGTGTAACGCAGAAAGTAGATGTATTGTAGAAGGAGAGATTGTTTTAAATTCAAAACATGATTTTGATTGGCGTTACAGGGCAAAATGGACACATAAAAGACAAATTTGCGTTATGTCTGCAGACTAGTGCATTAAAAAGTAGTCCCCATGAAATAAAAGACAAATTATAAGTAGGATATGGCCAGGTTTCGATTTCTGCATTTACCTGCAGCTGCATAGCTGGTATGTCTGGATCTTGCAAACATATAGCTGCAGTTCTTTTAAAATGTACTAGGTGAGTAATAAAATAATAAGTTATACCTAGTCATACTTAAATATAAAATATAGATATATATTAATTAACCTTAATCTACTGGTAGTTTGATCTAAGGGCACGTTTATTTATATGTTTCCTCTACAGACGTGAAATGTTACTGGAAAGAAAAGAAAAAAAGAAGATGAGGCGGAATATGAAGCCAAATCATTATTGGAGACAACATGCTTTGCACCACATGTGAAACAAGCCAAGGTTTTATCGGATGATCAGCAAAATGAGTGCTTTAAGGTGTTAACAACCGTTTGCAAGAGATCGACTTTAAGTTTGCATAAGTCTTTTAATATTATTTGTCATCAAAATATAATTATTTTATTTGTATGTACGTTTTTACTACAAATATATTTTACAGAAAGGGAATATCCACAGCTGCGGCAGCATCTACTAAAGAACAACCAGTTGCTTCTGAGACTATAAAAACAGTTTTGTCTTGTGCATCAGAATTTTTGAATTCGTTAACTCTACAAGTTGAAAACTTCAATTTAAAACCTTGCTGCATATAAATTGTGAGAGGATATATATTAGATTTAAAAAACTTAGAAGAAGTAGCAATATGTCGACAAAAATCTGAAGTTTGATATTAGGAAAGACAGCTAGGAGCTGGTAAGTGTACTTACTACTGTATTCTTATTAATGGGTATATTATACATCATGCCTCCACTGGAACAGAGTGGTAACTTGAGAATTTACTATGAGCTTCGTGTATCTCATTTTATTTCGGAAAAACATTTTTTTTTATAATATTTACGTAGGTATATATTTGAATGCAAGAAAAATAAAAGTTAGGTACACTAAATTTAATTGTTGTATTCCTTTTTAGAGTCCAGATGTTATTCTATATACACATTTGCCAAAGATGATTGGACTGCAAAAACGCCAAATTATTTTTGGCCTAAAACGTTTTCGAACAAATATATTGATCATGGAATAAAATATGAACTAGAAGCCCTGAACAAGTACAAGTTAGTAAACGATTATGATGTTTGCGAGTTAGGGCTAGTAATATGTAGGAAGTACCTATGGTTAGCCTATTTTTCCGATGGTGCATAAGTTTATGTGAATTTCTATACTTTATTATACTTAAAAAATAATTTTATATTCAAAATTCTATGAAAAAATATTTTTTAAAAGTTTTTACAGAAATTATTACATAATTAATAGCCTCTCCTTTTTAATATAAATATATGCTTTTTAATTTAGTATTTGTGTATCTTAATTATAGGTATTGAAATAGATGCTATAGGTTTACTCTTCAAAATCAAAATCTTTTTTAAACATAAAAGTACCAATTTGATGAAGATTTTGCTACAGATTTAATCAATACAGTTACTGAAAAGTATTTTAAACACATGATCCATTTTGTCTGTGAGAAAATTATGTAACTAATGTAAAACTGAAGCAAAAAATTTAAATATAAGTTTATTATAAAAATAATACACAAAAATCAGTATTTTCTTTATAAACCTTGTACAGTGTCGCAGCAAGAAAAACTTTTGCATTTTTATGCGAAATATGTGCAATTCGCTTTACAGATAAATCAATATGATTTTTCCTTAGATCTATAGCGGGCTTAAAGTAAATTTTCTTACGTTTGCTCAGTTTTCTGGTAAAAATAAAACAGATATAAATAATATGGAATAAAGAACTAAAATTTATTGTCAGCTAAAATTGAATTTTGTAAGTTTACAATTCCACAAGTGATTAATATTATATTAGCTATTAAAGGTATAAACGTGTTAGGTAAAGGAGTGTTCAAAATGTTAAAAATTCTAATTCTCTGATTCACTCTTTCTATGTGCACTCTAGCTTCTTAAAAAATGAGGTCTTATAAATTTTATAAAGTTTTGGTTACAGACTTGATCAATTAAAAAGCCCTTGCCAACCATAACACTATCTTGTCGTGGTTGAAGTTTGTTGATTAAATTACTTTGTAAAAAAAATAGGCTTATCGGAGGTTCTCCGATAAGCCTATTATATAAGACGAAGCGTTACGGAGAAGAACTTGGAACAGATGCTTCACCTGGAAGCATTGTTACTTTTAGCGACTCTAGTTACATTAACAGTGACTTACTTGTGACTTGGCTTAAGCACTTTAAAAAAATTGTTAAATCAATTTCTGACAATCCCGTTTTAGTGTTATTAGGTGGTCATTCAACACATAGTAAAACCTTCAAGCTTTAGAATTTGCCCGTGCCAACGGAATAAAAATATTACAGTAGCCTAACCATACCACTCGTCGCCTCCAACCATTGGACGTTGGTTTTTTCTGGTCATTCCAAAATGTCTTTGGCCAAGCCATTCCAAAATGGATGAGTAGCACAGACGATGTAAAAACTGTGCCTGTTCGTTGGTACGATAAGGTGGTGAATATGGTAACAAATTTTGTTGGAATTGAACCAAGAGATGAAGTTCACATATGGGACTGGAGTATACATATTATGGTAAAATGACCAGCAATTATACATTTATATAACTTTTCTATTGGAAGAGTGAATAATAGCGATTTTCTAATTGCACTATATCGCTCATTTATCCAATCAAGAAAGTGAACATTTAGAGTAATTTTTTATTATTTCAATTTAGCTAGAAAATCTTTGTTGGCAACCAGAACATCATAATTGGGGCAATTATAGAAAAAGTACTATTGACGATGTAAATGTTAACCTCGTTTCATGGTTTGATAACAAACCAATATTATGTAGATTCTCAACCAGTAGACGAAGTGAGCAGATTTTCAAAAAAGAAAGACATTCCTTATCCAAAAATAAGACCCTCAGTACACATTTGTGTACTAATTTTAAACATTTCTTTAAATATTTACCTATGAGCTTATCATTGCGTTATTGGTTTTTACTCCTTCCATGGAGACCTCTTTTCATTATGCTAAACTTTGTTTACGCCTGTGCAGATATTTGTGTGTCTCATTTTAAAAATGGCCGCAAGCAGCTCAAAACCGGAACGTAAATCGCGACCTGTTCGAGGTAAGTTGTTTTTTTGCATTAAAAACGTTATTTAATTGCTTATAATAATTTTTATTTAGCACAGAATATTGTCACTTTTTATCGATATTTGTTTATAAACATAACCTAAACTTGTTTGTACAAGCTTGTGTACGTTGGGTTTCTACCACAATTTAGTTTATACACATTTGTGTGGTTAGGGTCCGTATAACACTTTAAAATGGATTATTTTTTGTACAGGTCGGGAAGTGTTTTATACTGACACCAGTAGTGGATGCTTGTTGGGTTGATAGTTCAGATACTGAATCAGAAGGTGTCAGTCTACCACCTAAACAAAAATTCTGAGTCTGATAATGAAAGCGAATCTTCAAGAGCACCTGCAACGTTAGTGACAACATTAAAAGAGCGACCCCGCGAGAACAAAAAAACTTTAAAAACAGGAACCCCAAAGACGAGACCAAAGACAGCACAAAAATCTCTGCAGAAGACTTGGAGAGACGTGGAAGGCGATTTTGATATCCTTTCTATTTTTCCACCATTTGAACCTGCTCTAAGGAATGCTGACGAGCGTGCTGGTTATTCTCCAATTGATTACTTTTTTCAGTATTTTAACAATAATTTTTTGTGCAGATAGCTGGCAGTTGAAATATTCATTATTTACAAACTCAAAACAAAATGCTTAATACTAATGTTAACGAAATAAAAACTTTTGTTGGAATAACTCTATTAATGAGTACTTTGGGGTTTCCTAGAATTCGCATGTATTGGGCACGTGGATTACGAATTCCATTAATTGCTGACAACATGTCAAGAAACCGATATTTCCTCTTACGAAATTTTTTTCACATAGTAAATAATCTTGACATAAGCCAGGAAGAAAAAGATAGGGACAAGTTGTGGAAAGTTAGGCCACTTATTAATGCGTTTCATACAACAGTTCTAAGGCTTCCACGTGAGCAAAATATAAGCATTGATGAACAAATGATTCCACTTGCAGGACATGTTGAAATTCGTCAGTATGTACCTAGGAAACCAATCCTACGGGTTTGAAGAATTACGGCTCATTTTAGATTTTGAGATCTATCAAGGAAAGACAACTAATTTTCCGCAAGATAGAGAGAACTCTCAACTAGGGGCTGGTGGAAGAGCAGTAATGCGATTAAGCGAAACGTGCCCTGCTGGTACTAACTTGTATTTTGATCGCTACTTTAGTAGCGTGACTTTACTTGATGCATTAAAAGAGAGAGGAATCTCAGGGACAGGTACTATTTTGTCCAATAGATTTCCGAATGTCGGCTTCCCAACGGACTACGAAATGAAAAAGTGCGGAAGAGGAACCATTAAATCAAAAGTACGGGAAGACCAGCAAATTCCACTTATAAGATGGATGGATAAAGGTGTGATTTCGAGCAACGCGGCAGACGGCATTACTTTGCAGTATAGATTTGTATGAGACCGATTCCGATGTACGACTGCAACTGCCCCGCGTCAGGTCCTGACTTGTTTTGACGCGTAGCGGCAGACGGCACTACTGCGCTTGCATAGTAGTGCCGCTGCCGTTCGACAAAAATGGATGTGTTCACAGATGAAGACAGCGAAGCATTTATTGATTTAGTGTCTCAACATCCATGTTTATTCGATTGTAAACATACTGATTATAAAGATGGACGTATCAAAGAAAATGTTTGGAAAGAGATCGCTCAAGATCTCAATAAAACCAGTAAGTATAGGTATTTATATTATTTCTTAAAAACTTATAACGATTCTGTACGATTTACAATACTTCTTTGCCAAGACACTTCACCTACTTGGGAACAAAAAAAATCTTTTAATTTGTCTCGGATCACTAAGCCTCTGCCATCAGCAAAACCACTAGTTATCGCCATTCTGATCATATTAGGAGATGGTGTTTCGTTTTCATCGCGGTGATATTGGGGAATCTGCTGGGTTTCAAGATAACCATCTCGTAATATGTTGTGCAAGCAACAGGCAGAGATTATTAAGTCGTCACAAGTTTCAGGTAAAATTGGTATCGGTATGTAAAATACTCTAAAAACTTGCGATAATAAGCCGAAAGCGTTTTCGACTACATGTCGAGCACGACATAACCTGTAGTTAAAAATGTCCTTCTGCTTGTCATGTTTTGCAGTTCTCTGGGAATATGGCTTCATCATAAATGTATCAAGAGCAAAAGCTTCGTCTCCAAATAGGAAATGTGGTAAAATATTATTTGTTCCCGGTAAATTTTTTGGTTCCGGGATATTGAATGTATTGTTCTGTATTTTCTTTCCTATTTCTGACTTTTTAAATATTTTGCTGTCACCTTCCTTTCCATATGACCCCACATCAATTGCAATAAACTTGTAGTTTGCATCAACTATTGTTAGTAGCACTATAGAGAAGTACTCTTTATAGTTGAAGAAAATAGATCCACTATGTTGGGGTGACCTAATACGAATATGCTTGCCATCGATACTTCCAACGCAATTTGGCATGTTCCATTTTTCCCAAAAGTCTCTTTCAATTCTTTGAAAGTCATTTTTAGTAGGAGGAGGCATACAAATTGGAACAAGTTTTAGCCGTAGTAAATGTAATACTTTTTTTTACTATTTTCGATATATATGACCTTGATATACGATACTGCATTGCTAAGGAAGCAAAACTTTCTCCAGTTGCCATGAATCTGAAACAAAATAACTAAATTAAAATTTTGGGTTAAAAATTAATAAATAAATAAACAAACAATAAAAACTGTTTTGATGTCATTATTAAATAAATAATTTTTAATATTATTATATTCGTTCGTAAGTTTCATGTATAATTTCAATCATTTATATTTTTATTATTATCGTACTACATATTAGCAATTAATTAATTATTATTTCTTATACTTTATAATTACATATTTTTTTTTAAATTGCAGGTGAAAACTGTAGAAAGCAGTCGAAGACAATTCGCGATGGATATATGCGTTTTAAACGAAAAAATAAACTTCCCACTGGGTCAGGAGCTCCAAAAAGCAGTCGCACAAAATGGAAATTATACGGATTATTGTCTTTCTTAGATAACGTTCCGCAGGAGAGGTCATCTATTAGTAGCGTAGATGATGGACCGGAGCCATCACAAAACAATGCTGAAGAGTTTGCAGAGTCAGCAGAGAGTAATATCCAGCAAGGGACAGATGATACGCTTTCTGAAGCGAATGCCCAGCAAGGGAATGCTAGCATGAATACTGAACGTAATATACCTAATCCTACTACTGCAGTTAACCCGCAAAAAAAATTCAAAAAATCCTGTCGAAACAGTAGAGATGATATTTTATCATATATGAGAGAGAGAGAGATAATGCAAGACAATCGCTCATAAAAAATATGCCTGAAACTGAAGGCGAGTTCAAATCGTTTGGTAATCATATTGAACATGTTTTAAAGAACTTGCCAACAAGATTGCTTCAAATTAAAGCTAAAAAAGAAATCTTTGAAGTTATCACCAAGTACGAGATAATGGCGGAAGAATATAGTACTATTTCTAGTTCTACAACACCATCTAGTTCAAGAACTGGTGCCATTACAAGTGTTTCTGATGACAGTTACTATACAAATATAAATATTTATTCTCCAGTTAGCAGGTTTTCGGAACTAACCGATTTGTCATATACACGTAATGCCGAATTTGGAATTGCTTCGGAATTAAACGATTTGACATATGCACCGAATGCCGAATTTAGTTCAATTGTTTCGGAAGCAAATAATTTGATACATCAAACAGCAAATGAAGAGTTTTCTTCAATCTAAGAATTTTAACATAATAATTTTAATTAGCTTACTTTAATGATAAGAATAATTTCGATTCGTTTACTGACTTGTCTGCTATTATTATTAAGAAATAAATAGTTTTAATTAGCTTACCTTAATGTTAAGAATAATTTCTCTTCTGGCGATATTGCGTCCCGCGATGTTCTTGGAGCAAGATCATTATATATTAAAGAAATTACAAAATTAAACTGGTTTTTATTTATACGGCAATAACTTCTGAACACGTCTTCACTACCATTCAAGTGTCTTTTTATCAAAGTTTCATAGGAACCTTCTTCCCGTCTATTTAAGTATAATGGCAGTATAGGTCTTCTGGGTAAGAAGTACAATAATAATAATAAATCATCGTCGTCTTCTTCTTCTTGCAATAAAACTTGCAGCATTTGATTATTCATGACTGTATGTATATCGAAGACACAACCGCTAGTTAGTAATGCTGCGACGTAACTGCAGTTGCTGCGGCTTTGAAATCTATACGACGGCAACTGAAGCCCAACCGCATTTGTTGTCGGCCGTCTGCCGCTGCCGCGTTGCTCGAAATCGCACCTTAAGAGATACTCAAAAGAAGAGCGGAGGTATATTGATGTACCACAACCAGAAGTTGTACGCACTTACAATGTTAACATGGGGGGGGGGGTTGATTTAGTAAATCGAATAATAGCGGCGTATAGAAGTTACCATAAAACGAAGAAGTGGCCAGTGCGTGTTTTTGAATATTTTATGGACTGTGCAGCTGTTCCGGAAACTACAATTAGTTTTATAATTCAGCCTCTGACCGCCAGACGGCACTGACAGCACATGTTTCTTTAAAAGGAAAAAGGGACAATTTTAGATTTTTTAGTAGTAGTCATTCTTTTTTACTCGCTAGTAGATTGAAGTCACTTGTACTCGTACAATTTTGTGTGCATTATATTTTTCCGCTACATTAAACCCCGCGTTTCTAATCATAAAACCCTCATAAAGGGTAATTCGGTACGTGCAAAAGACATATCATACCCGCAATTCCCCCGAAAACAGTCTACTCTTACAACCACCTGTTCCGGACGAGACTGCCAGAGACCACATCAAAGGGGCCCCTACAGAAGACACTCTCCGGTAATCAGGTAACTGCTCCTATTATTCCGCCATTAATTTGATTGTATTTGAACCCGCAATCCCCCCACACACACACAGCAGCTGTTAACTCTTGGCTACAATACAGGGATGATTGTCGTGATCTTGGAGTTCGAAAATCCGATATTTTAGATCTTATTGTATTTGAAATGAGAATAGCGGAATGTTTAGCTGGTGGAGTAGGATCAGATGAAAATGATGATCCCGATGACGAAAATCCCCCGCCTCGCGTAAAAACTGCAGGCAGACCAGGAAGTGTTCCGCTGTCATTTCGTGAAGTTGCAAGGCAATCTGCAGCACATTTACCAAAAGCAATGAATCTCCCTAATTCTCAAAAATGTCGAAATCCTGAGTGCAAACAAAGAACCAGAGTAAAATGCATCAAGTGCAATATTTTTTTGTGCGTTGTTAAAGAGCGACACTGTTTTTCTCAATTCCATACTTAAAATGTTGTTTTACTTTATTTTCATGCTGTATTTATTTTAATTTTTGTTATCATACGTTTTCATTTCCACTTTGTTAACAGTTTCCATTACAATACAGTTTCTTTATTCTACTAATTAATTTAGTACACAAATGTGCACCTTTATTTTGAATCCCTACATACACATCTGTGACCTAATTAATACAGCTACATCTAACGATGAATAGCAAAATTATTACCGGCAACTATTACGGGGGGTTCTATAGATGGCAGGCATACACAATAAAATCAAATAGTACACTTATGTGATGCCTGGGTCTGACGAGGATGTATACTGGCCAAAAAGAGTACAGGAAAACAAGATGATTTTAAACCCAATTCCACCTGGCAAGCTATCATTCGAAATCGTGCACACAGACTATCTGGGACCATTTGTGATCTCTAGTAAAGGAAATAAATATGTGCTAGCGATAACTGAAAATCTGATGAAATTTGGACAGTTGGATGCAGTGAGAAACACAAAGGCAGATACAACAATCAAGAAAATAGCATCGTTTATGGGAAAATTTGGAGCTCCTCAGACAATAATAAGTGATCGAGGTACATCATACACCGCAGAGAGCTTCCAGAAGTTATGCAACAAATATGGTATGAAGCATACCCTGAATTCAAGCAGATATCCTCAGGCAAATGGACTCGTAGAACGACCGACTAAACGCAACTATTTTACTCCTAATACAGATAAGCACGGAAAACAACGTGAGGAAAGAAGTGATAAGTAGAATAGAAAAAAAAACAAAGAAAATATAAAAGAAGATACGATTTACATATATACAAAGGATTGAAGTATAATGTTGGGGATAGCGTATACATGAAAAGTAATCCAATATCAAGAGAAGAAACTCCAAGCAAGATATAAGGGACCTTTAGTGGCCCCGAACGATACCCTAATGATACCTATAGAGTGACATGATTAGCCGATGGAAGAAACAAGTACACAACGACAGCCCATATAAGCCAGTTGAAACTGTGGAAGAATTATGAAAAAGAATCCGAAAGTGAGGAAAAAGGAAGGAATAAAACCATGAAACAAACAGGAAGTGTAAACAATGACGAGAGTGAGGACACAAAATTAGAGACTATAACGAAACGAAGAGTACAAGTGCCAAAACGATTTAAGGACTATATATTAGGTTAAGTTATATGTATGTTATGTTATAAATGTAGGTTAGGTAAACAAAAATAATAGTAATATGTACCATGAGGAACCAAGATAATTAGGATGGCCGATTGTTAGGGAAATATATTGGTAGTCCTGGATAGGAAGAATAGGATAGAGTTAGGTTAAAAAGAGAGGGAAGAGTAAAAAAGATGATGTACGAAAATGTAACATGTAAAATGTGAGGTTAAAAATTAAAGTTTAATAAAAGTTAAATAAGTAAAGTTTACAACAATATTGCTCTAATTTGTATTCAGCGGGAGTAGTTTGGTTTACAGATATGTTAATACGTTAAAAAACGAGCGCTATGGCCATCAAGAAACTTTAGTTTAGCTTTGGACGGAATAAGAGTCGTGGGTCATTCGCAAAGAGAATTGTATTAATACCAAAATCTTTCACTGCTGAACCTGAAGTAAATTTTAGAAAAACCAAAAATTTTAACACGGCTCTTGAGTCAATTTGGACATTTAAATACACAATGTAAATCTAGTAACCTATGAATACAGGGAAATTTGTAATATAGGAAAATACTTAAAAGAAAGGCTGATGAGAATGGAATTGAGTTTTGGCTCGAATTATATAAATTAGGAAATGTTGCAGGTGAGAAATTTTTTAAAAATATTTGTAACTACTTATGTCCTAATACTCCACACAGCAATGCATCAGCCGAAACAATTTTCAGTCGTTTAAATAACATTAAGTCTAAAATCCGAAAACGATTATTACTTGAAAATTTGTAACGGTTTACACATTTGAGAAATACAAAATACAGCTGGATGTATGTTTGGTTGCCTATGATTGTTCTGTTAAAACAAAATTAATACAGACAAATAAAAGAGACACTATTTTTCATAACAATTTTCCATGCTTATACTGAATATTTTGTATAACACTTCTTGCCATTGCTAGCCGATCAATCCTTCATTACGTTAAGTCTACGCACGACATGTCCTTCTAACCATAATTGTAAGCACTTTTACTAACCCCTGGTTGTATCTGTTGTTACTGGTAGTCTTAGTACCACTGATAGCGCTGTACTAGTGTAAGTTTTATTTTCCGTAGCAGCGATAACAGGTTGGCACTGGTATAGCTGCTACTGTTACCATTTCCTTGACGGTGATATTATTATTGGCAGGAAACGTCCCTAGTTTTAGAATCCTTAGATAGAAGTGTGTCTAGCTAGAAGATTAGCGAAACTTCCTAGTTCAGAGGTTCCTTATTTATTTAGTTAAATGTTAAGAAAATGTAGTAGAACTTACCGTGTAGCGTGGTTGCACTGCGTGGTCTACGAGCATCTTATTTAATTTGCTTGAAAGATGACATATTGGCATTGTTTTTTATTTTGGCAAGTGTTGACAGATGAGTTTAGAGTCGATTTAGTGGCATTCGTTTTATCAGATTCTCACCAGAACTAGTAACTTTTTCAAAATTTCGCGCTTTTTTGTAACTTCTTGTAAAGACAAAGAGTGGGGATTTCCGCCAAAGGGCGAAGGCCGCCATGTTGTCTTGAAAAGATGGACCTGTTAAAAGGTGCATTAATTGGTAATACCTTATTACATCTGAGGTAAGCTTTTTAATCTTTTTACATTTATACACATATTTAACTGGAATCGATATTCCAGGTATTATCCAGAGATTATATTAACCAAAGATTTTGTCAGGGAATGTGCTTCCCTATATTTGTGAGACCCACTTGGTCGTTAAAGCAATCTGCTTTGCCAAGTATCCTCAAGCCATAGATGCTTACTCGAGACTCTCAAGCTGTCTGCCAGTGCCTGCCAAAGTAATTTCAATAATTGAACCCCAACTACGGGCACCCAGTTAAGCTCCCACTGCTGCCCGTACTCTCTGTTACATTTCAAGCAGTATCACAGCCCACTTATTTAATTTCACATATTGAACAAGCGTAATGCTTGAATATGCATCGAGTAGCGATAAATTTATTTCATGGTATACCAAATTATATATTTTTTTGTAAACAGCTGTTTTAAGAGTATCTTATTCTATATTGTTATGATATAACTGAAAGCCACATGCCTATTTAATTAAGGGGTTATCTGAATACTGCATATGTCATTTCGAGCGTCAATGTAATGACCTATATATTGCGACAAAATTAAATATCAGACATTCAATACCAATGAAAATTTACATGTTTATTTAAAATCATAAAATATTAATATTGTTAAAATTAAAATACAATAGAATAGAATAAAATAATAAAATAAAATGGAACATTTTAGAAAATAATATATAGTTAAAATCTGTCTAATATTGGGACATGATCTCACATTAATAATGAGTACATAAACAAAAACAGATTTAAACTCAGAGCAAGGTATATCGAATGAACAAATAATAAAGATTATAGATTAATTCCATACATATATCGACAAGAGTCAAACAAATATAATAAAAATATCAACATTTAACAACAAGTAAATAAATTTTATAAAATTTTCAGAAATGTCAAATAAATTTCATAGCCATGTACAAATGTCAAGTAGAAAGTTGGCTTCACAAGAACTATCACAATGTACATAAAAAGAGTAATATTTAAGAATATTTTAACATTTAGCTATAAGTAAAATTGTAAATATATAAAAAAATGTAGTATGTTAAGCAGTGCAGTGAAAAACATTAAAACAGTGTATCGAATAACTCATTAAAATCATATGTATGAACCATAATATGTCAGTAAATTTTAAAACAAGGGATCAAGATATCAAAATCATAAAAAGAAAAGGAAAACAAGAGTTTGTTGATTGGTAACCAGCTAAAGAAGAAACGTACAGCGTTGGTTTAGAGAGCTTCCCGAAAATTAGAAAAATTAGCATGAAAAAGCCAGGATAAAAGTTAATTTAGTAGTAACGTTAAAAGAAAATTAGTTTTCATAATTAGAAAACGAGATCCAGGTCCAATATAGAAATTTGGCAGTACCATCAGTAGGTGAAGCATTCTCCAACATATGTAGCCCCATATCACATGAGGGATTTCTAGAAGATTTCCAGTAGAATACCTATAAAGACAAACTTTAATACAGGTATGTTATATGTGCACAAAATTTTAAAAGAGCTAGCTAGCCATTAAATTCAACAAAAAGACAATCAAACATACAATTTTCGTAAAACAATAAAGTTACTTACCATATACTTTTAATAATAGTCACTTTTCTATTAACTATATAAAAAATTTATTTTGTGGACCATCCGTCAGATTAACGATCATTTTACAATTTGGTATATCAGCTCAGCATCATAGAACATCAGTTAATAGAATGCCACAGAATAGCCAAATTTCAGAAATTATGTTCTATAATTTTAAGAATTTTAATTCCTAAAGATAGGCAACCCATAATATGCAGCTGCATTTAAAAATCTGTTACCTATAAATTAGATGCATAGAAAATTTAAAATATTCTTAATAAGTATCAGACAACAATCTTCTATGAAGTAAACATTGTCAATTTTTGAAATGATATTTATTTGCTCAAATAATGTACAGTGTGTTGTAATAGTATTTCACGAGCGAACCGACTATCAGAGTCTATGTTCTATCAAGCAGCTAGGGTAGTTGATTAAGGTAAGCTAGAAAAAAAATTACACAGGTTTGTAGCCCAATAAATACTATTTTTTTTCTGCTAAGAGACATACATACATACACACAAAACAGTACAAAATTAATAAATAAATAAATAAACACGAACAAAACATAAAATATAAAAAAAAACAAACATACAATTTAAATATCACTATAATATATGTGTATTTTCAATAATATTAGTAATATATTTTTTTGATCATATCAATCTCACTTAAAATTATATGCACTTAAATTTTAAGACCATACAAACCTATCGTGGAGTGGTGCTGAATTTTTTTTTGAGACACGATCTTAAATCATTTGCATTTTTTTTATTGTATCGATTGTTTATATCGTTTGTTTATGCTACTTGCGCTCATGGAGTGCTGATAATATTATAACGTTAGTGTTTTACTCTCACAATTGCTAATATATATTTTCTTAGTCTTAAATTTAATACTTACTCAATTATTGTAAGCAACTTCTACTAATGTCGAATATACTTATTTGTACTTTGAACACCTCTGAGTCTGTCTAGTCTTTTTCCCCTTATGTCGCTTATGCGGCTGGCTCCCCAGTAGCTCTCAACAATATCAGGAAAGCATATAGCTGAACCAGAAAGCAGAACAGGGTTGCCAATCTGTGGGTAATTCCCCAAAACGTGGGGAATTTCATTGACTGTGGGTTTTTTGTGGGGAATTGTTTATACTGAAGATTTTGTGGGGAATATTTATTTTATTAGAGAAGTCACTTTGTATTGCGTTGTAAATGGCTGGCCTGCTCTACGCGAATTGCTATCTCTTATTTTATACATAAGATAATAGAAGATTGCCCATGCCCATGTAAAAATATTACCCTTTCTGGATCTTTCGCTTCCATATCGTCCTCGTCCGGTTTATTACAATTAATTCCACAGGCAGATGACAGATTTAAAATCAAATTCAACAAAACATTCCAAACGGTTATTTCGTTTTTTGTTTGCCAGGAATTTATATGGTGCAGCAGTGAATGGATGCAGTGCAGTGATTAAAACTATTTTATTTTTTATATTGGATAACTAAGTTTGAGTGACAAAAGATTTACAAGTTGAAAATAGACAATACGGGTGTCTTTGGTATTTTTAACCGACAGGGTGGGTGGGTATATTTTATTTTTTATATTAAATGCATGGTTATTTTGAGTGATTTTTCTTATTTTAGCCCTTACTGCATACTGTTCCAAATCTGGAACATGTCACAAATTTAGTTTTCTTTTAATGTATGGTGATTTTATACCGCAAATGCAATCTGTCCCATATTAGTCACACTCGCTTACTACACTATAGGTTACCCCTGCTGCCATCTGACTAAAAATCTATAGATCACATTAGTTTCTCACCAAGCGGCGACAGAAAGTGTGTGTTTACAATATTGTCTGACTTTACAGTGCTGTACAAGTGTTATTTATAGGAATTTGATTATAAAAAAAAGATTTTAGTACTGATGATGGCATTCCCATATCTATTATTCAGGAGAGTCTGAGGAAAAAAGGTAAGAAGAAAAAGGAGAAACCTAAGGTGGATTGGGAAAATAAATAAAAATTACAAAGTGTTTTTTGACAATTGGTTTACTAGCATCCCTCTTTTAGTATACCTTACTAAGGAAGGTATATTGCCCCTTGGAACAGTAAGAGCAAATCGGGTAACAAATTGTTAATTCCCCAAAGAAAATGAAATGAGAAAACAAGGTAGAGGTGCTTTAACGGAAAAGGTTGTCAATGTTGATGGAGTAGATATATCGGTCGTTTCTTGGTATGATAATAACATAGTAAATACAATATCAACATACGTGGGAAGTCAACCAATTTCCGATGTTCAAAGTTTTTGCAGAAAGAACAAATGTTACACACAGTATCTCGCCCTCAATGCATTGGTGTGTACAACTCATACATGGGAGGGGTTGACCTGCTGGATTCTATGCTGGGAAACCATCGAATACTTATAAAATCAAAGAAATTTTATTTGAGGATTTTCTTTCATTTCCTGGATATGATTTGCGTAAATAGTTGGATATTGTGGAGAAGAGTACTAAAAGATGAAAACTTGTATTTACCTCTCTCTGAGTTCAAGTTGGCTTTGGCAGAGGTTCTTACAAGAGCCGATGTGGTATCAAAAAAACGAGGTAGACCCAGTTACTCTCTACAACCTAACTTGAATTGAAGAAAAAAAAGTACCCATTTTCACAAATTCCGTCCCAAGAAATTCGAACTGATACTGTGGGCCATCTTCCAGAATGGAATAGCGTTACAAGTTACATTTTAAGCATAAAAGCATCCGTATACCTTTTTTCAATAAAATTTTTTTTACCCACATATCTTTTTATTTCATACTAACTCAAATTGTGCCATATTTGGCACAAGTGACAATTTTGATTGACAAAAAAAAAAACTAATGGTCAATGATTTTTTTAAATATTTTTCTGTGACTACTGCACGCATATACTACCACATAAATTAAATTAAATCAAAAATAAAAATTCATGCAGTAAGCCGTTAACCGCTTAGCTCTTTAACCCGAGATTACTCGTGTTAGGAATTTTTTAATTTTTTCTCCAACCCGAGTTAACTCGATTTTCTTTAACACCAACACTATTCTATTATTTACAACCCGATTTTATGCGTATTTCAATCAAATTAATATGGTGTCAACCCGAGTTATCTCGGAAAAAATTATGCGAGGATCCAGCGTTCAGTACAATCACGGGGGCGTGTACAATCAGTATATGCGTGCGCACTTTCCTTGGGGCGTTTCAAAACACTCTTTTCCCTCCAACTGTTTCTGCATCTACAAATTGGTACAAAATATTAGCATTAGTTGTTGAGAAATCTTGACCCTATGCAGTCGTTATCTAAATATATTTACGTACGAGGCAAGTCTATTTTGTGACGAAATTATATATATATTTTATAAATTGTAAAAATGGAGTATGATAACGCTGATGCTAGTGATATTTCAAATTTGGAAAGCGAGGATGAGTTTGAATTGACGGGGGGTTCGAATATGGAAGACAATTTAGAAACAAGCGGAAGCGAATCAGAGGATGAGACGAGTGACTCAGAGGCATCGAGTGAAGAAGGGAATGATGAAGATTTTCAAAATATTAGGACATGGTGTGAAATAAAAGACGGTTCACCTGCCCCACCCGCATTTCCATTTGCTGAAAATGTTGGCCGAACCTTTACAACTGTTGGAGATGAAGACGTACTTTTTTTCTTCGAAAAATTTGTCGATGATAAATTGATAAATCTAATAACAGAAGAGACAAATAGATTCGCAAAGCAGACTTTTGCTAAAAATGCTACAAATAATATGACTGATAAATGGACCGCTGTCACTGCTGATGAGATAAGAGTGTTTTTAGCCATTATTATAATGCAGAGTGTAGTGAAAAAACCAGAAATGAAAATGTATTGGTCCAAAAATCCACTAGTAACTACACCGTTTTTTCCAAAAGCCATGTCATGTAAACGGTTTGAAAACATCAAACGATTCCTACATTTTTCAAACAATGAAACTTACAATTGCAATACGCACCCAAATCCAAAACTGAACAAAATTTTCCCAATTTATGAATTATTGGTCACGAAATTTCGTGAATTAGTTGTTCCAGAAAAATATATAACAATTGATGAAAGTCTTTTATTGTATAAGGGACGATTGGGTTAGATCCAATATATACCACTAAAAAGAGCACGATTTGGGATCAAAACTTACATGTTGTGTGAATCTAAAAGTGGCTATGTGTGGAATTCCATTATTTATACTGGTCAGGGAACAATGATTGATCCCGATTTTGATCATCTGAACCTAGTGTCTGCTAAAGTGGTTATGTCTCTCACTAAATCACTTTTAGGGAAGGGATATTGTCTAACCATGGACAATTTTTACAATAGTCCGCAACTTGCTGACTTGCTACTGCTACACAAAACAGATGTGTATGGTACACTAAAATTACAAAGAAAGGAAGTTCCAGAAGGACTACGAAGAAAGATTCAGAAAGGCGAGGTGATAGGTTATCAACGAGGAAAAGTTACTGTTATAAAATGGAGAGATAAGAAAGATGTATGTTTTTTATCCACGGTTCACAATATCGATACCCAAGAAGTGACAACAAAATCAGGACCGAAAATGAAACCAAAGGCTGTAATACACTATAATGATACAATGGGTGGAGTTGATCGTGTAGACCAGCATTTAGCTGATTATGCTTTGCCCAGAAAACGGGGCAAGAAATATTATAAGAAAATATTTTACCATCTTCTTGACCTAGCCCTATGGAACTCTTTTGTCCTTTATAAATTGGAAGGTGGTAAAAAATCAGCACTCACATATAGACTCGATGTAGTCAAGTTGATTATGGAAAAGTACCATAAAGCAGAGTTTTCCGCTAAACGAGGTCGACCATCTTCGGTTCTACCACCATCTCGCCTAACTGGACGTCATTTTCCGGAGTATATACCAGCTACTGAGAAGAAGACCAACCCCACAAGACAATGCGGAATTTGCAGCAGAGTAAGAGACGGTAGAGGAAAAAAAATTCGACGGGAAAGCAGATACTGGTGTCCAGACTGCGATGTAGCTCTGTGTGTCACTCCGTGCTTCCGTGTTTACCACACAGTGGCACACATTTGATTTGTGTCATATAGGATCCAATTTCCGAGTTAACTCGGGTTAGGGATTTTTCATTTTTATGTGTTTTTTTTTATATTTTTACTGAAAATCCAAATATGTTAATGTTCCTTTATTTATATACAACAAATTCTTTGAAGTAATACTTGTTTCTTACTATTTATGTGTGCCCGTATTATCTCGGGTTAGAAAAATTGTATATTTTCAATAAATCATAAACCCATCTTAAACTCCTTTTTTTATTTTTTTTTGTCACAGGGTGATTCAGCAATAAGTTTTCTTCAGAAAACAGCTTTCAAAAAAATAGAATTTAATTTGGTTGACATGCAGAAAAAAAATTGAGCGTTAAGCGGTTAATCATGGATAAATGGTTAATAAGAAAAACGAAATTATCTAATTCTGTAGACATTAGTGCTAATGCATGTATTAGTAATAGTACTCACAACAGAACACCCAGTGTCAATAAAACCCATGAATTTATTAGTAATTGCTTGATAACAAATGATGAAGATGAAGTTAGTATCATAACACAGTAGTCTAATAATAATTATGCCATAGCAGATTCATTAAAAAAATCTAAATGTCTAAAAAATTAGATGTAATGTATATTAAAAATAAGTTGGAACTTTACTTAATTAATATGATATTGTTTTCTTTTTCTTTATAGGAGAAAGAAAATAGCGAAGGTTCTACTGCCAAACAGCTTAAACGTCTACCAAAAAGAGCCAAACTTAAATTATGTGGACTACTAGCAGTTAATAACTTACCATTTCTATTGATGGATACTTTAGCTTCATTATGTGTAAATATTTTTCCTGATTCTAATATTGCAAATGAAATGAGTTTTAAAAGAAGCAAGGCAACAGCTTGTTTAAAAGAATGTATGGGAAGCAATTTTTCTAAACAACTACATACAGAGAAAACTTCAAAAACTTGGTTGCTCTTTTTCAATAATTATGGGCGAAACTACAGATTATAGCACTTCCAAGCAGTGTGCTTTTATTGTAATTTTTTTTAACGAAAAAGTTCAAACTAGGTTCTTTGATATGATAGAGGTACCCACAGGAAATGCTGAAACACTAAATGAAGACATTAATAAAAAAATATGTCAAATAACAGGAAAAGCTATTTTCACAAGAAAACCTCTATATTTATATTCCATACCGTCACAGACTGTTGGCCAGTTCCAGAACAGGATATTATATCAGTTCTACCTAAACCTCAAATTAGTCGAAGAGGTGAAATAAGTTTTGAAGTATCATTTTCCATGTCTAATATGGCATAAAATAAAACAATTTAACATTGTTTGTATTAGTTCTTCGATATTTAGTAAGTACTTAGGTTTTCTGCATGTTTTTAAACTTTATATTAAAAGAAACGCCCCTGAAAGCGCATTTTCGATAAAATAAACTGTTTAAAAATTTAACATATTATTAATTTCGTTCATGCTAGACATAAAAGCATATTGCTCCACAACAGGTAGATAAATAAGTTATACGAAAACCAGGAGAAACCTAATACATAAGTTAAACGCTGTAGCCCCAGAACACAGTGATAATAATAAGCAGATACACTCCTATCCAGTAAAGACGTACTTGCTCCGTCTAAAGAAGACTACGTATAAGGTTCTAAACTTATTTTTTTACTCTAAACCTGTATTATTTATCTAAACATTACAAGAGACAAAAAAGTTTCTAAATTCAATAGGCGTTAAAAAAATATATTTTAGTCGAAAAAATTTAGTCCAAATAAATCTAATAAAAAATGTGGAGGGGGTAGTTAATTTCAACGTCTCATAACAAGATGAGAACAATAAAAATACTCGTCTAGAAGAAGCTTCATCTGCCTAAATATCGTATTTCAGTTCTTAATTTGAAACAGTTTGGAAAAAAAAAAATAAAACTTACATTCTTCACCCTCATTTAAGGGGTCGTAACTCCTCCAGAGGTGCTTAAATAAAAAACATATATATGAAGGACCCCTATTAAAATAGTTAATAATCTATCCTCAAATTTTTTGCACATAATTTGAGATCACCTTGTATATACAGTATTCCTTAATGATGTGCATGAAGAAAAGTTCATATGAACATATAATTTTATAAATTAAGAATCTTTATGAATTTTAGGAAAATATAGAGGAATATATCGTTTCTGATGATGGTTCGATGTCGAGATCTAGCGAGTCCGAGGCTATTGAATCGGTTTATAGCAGACAGTCAGGAGCGGCTCCAAAAAAGAAAAGATGTCGTTCTTCGGCTAATGGGAGTATAATAAAAGAAGCGGTCAGTGTTTTGCATGTCACCCTAAAGTATATCCAGGGGGTGGAGTCGAGCTTGGCCAGGCATAGATGATTGGCTGGCCAAACTCGACAGAATAATATAACAGCGAGCCCAAAACAGGATTCGAGACTCGAGAGCACGCTTTTACTGCTTAGACTACCCTACTCTCGATGCGTTGCAAAAATCATATTTTCTTTTTCTTCGCTCTACGGCCCCCAGCTGTCAAGGTACGACAGCCAACATAATATGTGAATGATTTAATAGAAAATGCTGATGTCAATAAGAACGACAGAACTATTGCCAGTAAAGTTAGTGATGTTAGATGTGATGTTAGCGATGCAACTCAAATTCAAAATAACGATATCGTAGAACTTGAAGAAAGTTGCCATCGCTCGTATGACGAAAAAAATACATCGATGTTGACAGAAAATACCTATATTATTTTAAGTGATTGCATCACAGCCAGTGAAAATACTATCCAAATTTTTGAACAAATTGATAATCAAGAGACCCGCCAAACTGCTATTAACGACATGGTAAAAGATAGTAACTTTCAGGATGTTATACTCACAGTTATTAATACGAAGAACGATTCTACTGACATAGAAGTGGAATCCGTGGAAAAGGAAGATTTTGCCAGCAATGATCAACTAGAAGCATCTATGCAAATCGAGGATGAAACACAGAGATGCAAACAAAAGGATTTAAGAAAAATAAATAAAATGTTAAGAGAGAAAGGCAGTAAATATAAAACTTTAAGAAAAAATGAAATTACCGGAAAATATTCGTATGAAGACGAAAAGGAAGAGAGAGTTCTGAGACCAACATGTCAATCTGTTTTGTGCAAGAAAGCAAAAAATAGGTTTTGCGGCACCTTTAACCCACAGGATAGAAAACAAATATTTTTAAATTTTTGGAAAATGTCATGGGATATGCGGAAAGTGTACGTTACAACATTAGTTAAGGCGACAACTACTCGACGTCCCAAAGAAGATAGTTCCAGTCCTCTATTGACATTTGAATATTATTTAAAAAAAGGCAGTGAAAATCTGCGAATATGCAAAAAGATGTTTTTAAGCACGTTGGATTTAAAGGAGTGGATGATAAAAAATTGGATAAATCAAGCAACAAATAATATGATAAAGAGCAGCTACGATATAGCTATGCCCAGTAAATCAAGATTACCTGTAGAACTGAAAAGAGCATTAGAAGTGTTAAACACCTTTTTAGACCAACTTCCCAAGTTAGAATCACACTACTGTAGATTATCAACCCAAAGACTGTACTTGGAACCATTGTTTCAGACAAAGACTGACGTATACCAGTTATATAAAGATTATTGTAATGATAATCAAGCCAAAGCACTAAGTTTAATTCATTTTAAGAAACAAATGAAAATCAAAAATATATTTATTCACAAACCTAAGAAAGACCAATGTGATGTGTGCAGCATTGGCTATAAGACTAAGAACATGTCACAAGAAGATTATGAAACCCACATTAAAAGAAAAGATGAAGCAAGGCAAGAGAAAGAAACAGACAAAAAAATAGCAATGGAAATGGAAAATAAAGAAATTGCAGTCTTAACTATGGACCTCCAGTCCGTGAAGCTCGCCCCTGTTCTGCAGGCTTCCGCTATTTATTACAAAACTAAATTATGCGTTCACAATTTTACTTAGTGGACAAAGAAGTTTCGTGTTACTTATGGCACGAAGCTGAAGGTGGGCTTGAAGCTAATGTCTTTGCAACGATTATCGTCAAACATCTTTCCAATTTTTTGGAAAAATATCCACATACAAAAACCATTATACTCTTTAGCGATGGTTGCGGTTATCAGAACCGCAATACAATTTTAAGTAATGCTTTATACCATTTTGCCCAGGAAACGGGCATAATTGTAATTCAAAAAATTTTAGAAAAGGGACATACCCAGATGGAAGTGGATAGTGTCCACAGCTTGATAAAAACAAAGATATAAAACTTCCATCAGATTATATTGAAGTGTGTAAAAAGGCTCGATTAAAGCAACCTTTCGACGTAAAATTTTTGGATCATACGTGGTTTCTGGATTACTCAAACCTACGATATTATAGCAGTATTAGGCCTGGTCAAAGAAAGACTGATTTACATGTCAATGATATAAGATGTCTCAAATATGAAAAAAATAGTGGAATCTCATTTAAAAGTCATTTTTCTGACAATTGGATTTTATTACCTCAAAGATTAAGACCTGTAAATGGATAAATTTGTCAATTATACAAAAATCGCATAAAAATAAAAGAACAGAAGTATCAACACTTACAAGCACTTAAAAGTGTTTTACCCTTAGATGTACACGAATTTTATGACTCGCTGCCTCATTAATATAATAATATTTAGTCTGTATTAATATTTACTTATGTTTATTCAGAATAATTATTTTCATTTTATATTTTTGATATAAATAAATACCTATTTAAATTCATGCATCTAATACATAGTAGTTTAATATTGCAGCTTTAACAATGCAAAAACCTCCTAACCAGTAATTTTCGCGCAGAAGAACATGTCAAAACCAAGTATCTAACAATGAAAACAAAAACGAGCAAATTATTTAACCACTATACAGACAGTGTAATAATAACATTCAAGTGGTTTGTAATTATTTTCTGTTCAATCTAATTAATTAACCTAAAATTATAAAGTTTTTAGTGCCTCCTGAAAATATTGGTTTTTGCAGTTACTTGGTTTTGCGGTGTCGTCGACGATATATTTAACTAGTTTCTCGCCAGTTCAGACACCGAGGAGCGTCGCGGCGGGCCCCAGCTCGCGACATTCGAAAGTGTAGAGAAAGGGAGAAAGGGCGAGATTCGAAGGTTGGGTGAAAACCAACTGTAATGAGGACGATGCCGCCCTGGCAAATTTTATTATATCAAAATTAGTACAAATTACAGATTACGATGTGAGAATTGACACAGACGAAAATATAGCAAATTGTTTATATGAAGCAATAAAAAAAATATAAAAAGTATATCTAGTATTTTATTTTTGTTTTCTTACAAAGAAATATATAAGGCGACGCAAATTAAGTCCCCGATTTGTTGGGGACTATCGACAAATTATTTGGATAAACATTTTTAATGATTTCAGCGCATTCTCGAGGAGTATATCAATTCATAATGAATTTTCCAAGTGTCTAGAACTGATAAAAAAGTTGACAGATGTCAACTACAAACAAAATAATAGCAACATTCCATATTGACTTAATTTTGCGCCACCTTGTATAAAGCTCCCAAATTTGTTACTGTTTATTTATAAATTGAGGTCCTGTAACGTTATATTTTCGCGGTAACAGCAAGGCCTAATTAAAATAAAATAATGACAATGAAATTATTAGTTATTTTATATCTTTACTTTGGTTACCATACACTCAACACCCTGTATCGTACACCTGAAATGAATAAGGTCATTATTCTTCAATCAAGATGTATTATTTACTTATCCCATTAAACCTTTCTTTTTCGCATAGTATATCTTTTCTTGTACATTCACTATTTTGTGATAATATCACATGCAGTTTTTCTATTATATTTTTTCGGTGAGTTCTGTTGAAATCTGTTTATTCGAATACTCATATCTCCACCTGCCGAGTAGCGACCGAACTTCTAAATCGTCGCGATTTGAGAATATAGGTTTTATTATCGATTTGGGTAGATTTGAATGGTTTTTCTTCACGGGATTAATCTTAGTGTGGTTTTCTTTCGAGTGATTTCTACATTTATCGTTATATTTTGTGATTTGAGTGAGATTTTGGTGAAATCACTTCCTATTTGGGGATTATTACAGCAAATTCAATTGTTGAGAACTTCCAACAGTACTCGATCGACAATTTCAATATCTTTATACACCCTTCATAGAAGGTACGTGTATATCTTTTCTTGGGGACATGTAATTATTTGACTTTCTTCCCCAAGTGTGTTTTTTCCACGGGTACGACATTGTTTCTGGTACGATAGTGGCTGTTTTGGCACGACGGTGCCCTGCACGACGCCAGCGACGTATTTTCTGGAAACGACGGTGCCCTGTCTATCAGCTGTCTTGGTGCAGCTACCTTGAGACAACTTTTGGTGCTCCGGTCGTTGGACATCGGCCCCGTTTGATCGGCGTAGCACCACCGTTAGTCCTGAAAGTGCAGCACGAGGCCCAGATCTGTTGCACCTTGGCCCCAGCATCCATCCTTGCACTCTACAGCGTCCTGAAACACATAGGATACCAGCAAGTTATCCTTGATTCGAAATGTTAATGAATTTTATGAGTATATTTCAGTAACTTTACATAATACTTATCTGATTAGATGTTGAAACTGGAATTTCCAGTAAAGATTGGGTTTCTTTCCCATATTATTTTCTATTTTATAATTCATAAGAAGCATTATCTTAAAACTAAAATTAAATTAAAACATTATATAGTAATTAGTAGAATATTTAGCTTTTAGCATCATTTAGTAATAGAGTATATTATAGTAACTATACAGGGCGTTAAATTCTAAAACATTTTACAACTTTGGTTAGTTAAATTTATTTTAAAGCTTTTTTTGCTGAGTTATTGGTTATCCTGATATTTTAGTACACTTATGTAAGCGGTTACATATAAAACATTACATTAAAAGCGTCTGTGTTCCGTCTTAGTGCTTGTTACAATCTCAAGAACCTTCTACAATCTGGTACTTGGCCGTTAGGATATCTTTCACTGTAAATCCGTGCTGCCAATTTTGAATTTTTTCTAGCTTCTCCAAAAATTAAAAGCATATCTACCTTTTCATTATGACTATTCATCTTAGTAAAAAGTAAATCTGCATATAAATAATTAAAACAACAACAATTGACAGGTAAATTTTATCGATAAATATCAGTAACATAACATTGACAGTATTGATATTTCCATGGCAACGTTGTCAAAATCATCAACATAAGTGATAGAGACTGTTTAATTTTTCTATACATATAGTCTTATATCTTTTACACGAAAGGTTGATATAAAAAAAAGTTTTAATGAGAGTTATTGACAAAAATGAGGACTTTTATATTATGTAAAAAATAGGTATAAAATTGGGAAAAATGATTTCGATGACGTCCCTGTCCATTGGGTGTTAAATTTACCAAGATGGTATTTTATAGTAAACACTCACTACACTACTTCTGTTTTTACGTAATGGCGGCCAACCATCAGTTCTTATACAAACAGAAAAGAGAAGCATTCCATAAATGTTATGGTGCCAAATAAATGTACCTTGTGTACATAATTTTTAATAAAAACTTCATATTCATTCATTAATGCTTGTGCACATACTTAATTAACACCCTATATATGATGATATAACTTTCTTTTAACTGCACTTCTTATTTGAAAAAATAAGTAGTTGATTTTTATTATTTCTACTTTTTACAACATTAGATTAGAATATTCATTTCAAAACAATTTGATTATAGAACAAAATCAAATAACGACCTCTTTCTTAATATCAAATAACATAATTTTCTGAGCTCGGTGTGAATTTTAGTGGTGATGATTAAAAAAAGTTACGTCAAAACTGGTGAGACGTTCTATTTTTTTATAAATTTGTTTTGTACTTTCGGTAGGCACTGTAGAACAAATGTTTAATACAAATAAGGGCCAAATTATGTATCTACTCACATTATTCATGAACACAGTAAAATCATTTGCTGCGTGTGCCGTGTGCATAAATTATCTTTAAAAACTTGCATCATGCTGTTATTATCCATAAATTTATTGTTGTAACAACCCTACATATTTCCCCGCGCGGCCACCAGAATAGCGCCACCAGTACCCAGGTCACCACCCGCACCCCAGAGGACCAACAAGGCTCCACCCACCATCCCTCCGTTCAGGTACCTGGACCTTAACAAAAAGGGACCACTGTCACAGGTTTTTCGAAATAACTCGAAAACCTGCGAACAAAAAAATTTGAAACTTTCACCAAAAATCAATCTCCACCTAGGGAATATGCCCTGCAAATTTCAAATTAATCGCAACGTCGAGCGAGGAGTTACAGCCAAAAATGTAGCGCCGAGCTCGGCGGACCAATCAGAGGGCCGAAAACCTCTGAGAAAGTGCTTAAATACTGAGTAGATTTCACGCTCTGGAGCAGACCTTCCATAGCCATTGTCGCGGACACAAGTCGTAACGCTAAAAGATAATTTTGGTACAAGTTTCAATGTTTTGTACAAGTGCGGGAGATAAATAGTATAGTCAATAGTGTAACTTCTTTTAATATACGTATAATTAAAACAAGGTGCCTATATTGACCCCCTAACTCCTATATTTCCTTGGCACGGTGTCTACAAGAACTTATATCTACTGAAAAGACTATTAGCAGCATTTAACAAATAAAATAAGAAAGAATCCTCCCAAATAAAGCGATTTCCTGACCAGGAGAAGCCAGACGAGTGCGAGAAATACACGGTAAGTGGTCTCCCCTCAGTAGCCTTCAGCCTAGGTATTGCCGTTTGACAGTTTATAAATAAAGTGACCTAAATTCCAACTTCTTATTTATCAGTTTGCTCTAAAATAGTCCCAAATAGTTTTTAAAGTTCATTTCTAACCTAATCTGCAACTTTTCCAAATTTTTACCATACAGGATGATTTAACTTTTTTGCCACCATTTGCAAGGAAAAATAGAAATAATCGGTATATACTCATTGTTATTCAAAATATGTTTGGGTCAAACCGTTAAAGAAAAAAACCGCTACCGAGGTTTCTGCTGCTATGAAAAATGTTCTGCAAGAAGCTGGTTATTCCCCAAAAAACCTACAGAGTGATCAAAGACTTGAATTTTATAACAAACAATTCTCAAAACTGATGCGACAATACAAAATAAACCATTATTCCACGTTTAGCACAAAAAAAGCAGCAATTGTGGAACGAGTAATTAGAACTATGAAAAATTGGATCTATAAAGAGTTTTCTGCCAGAGGTAATTATAAGTGGATTGATATCCTGCCTGATATTATAAATTCATATAACAGGGTCCATCGTACTACAGGAATGAAGCCTATCGATGTGAAACCAACTACTATATTAAACGTTTATAATCATCCAAAAGTTGCATTGAAACCAAAATTTACCACAGAAGATATAGTTCGTATAAACAAATTCAAAAACGTATTCGAGAAAGGATACTGCCAACTATTCGACAGAATTATTCAAAATTACGAAAGTAAATATAACAAATCCGACAACTTATATGCTAGAAGATATGTGTGGTCAATCGATTAGAGGGTGTTTTTATGAATGGGAACTACAAAAAACAAAACATCCTAATACGTATTTAGTGGAGAAAATTTTGCAACGGAAAGGCGATAAGTTACTGTGCAAATGGTCGGATTTATCGGCATCTCAGAACTCATGGGTGAAGAAAACAGATATAGTGTAAAACCGATATTTAGTACATAATATTCTATAATCTGTAGTTATAACAAAATTTGCACCGCAGATAATAATAAAAAATATATTAATATATTTGATGTGTTTTATTTATATACATAAGGCATACTCTCGATGTCTGAGTCACTATCGATATCTGCCCGCATTAAAAATGTGAATATGGAATTATGTAAAATAAAATTTAAAAAAAAGTTATAAAACAATATGAAAAGAGTTGGTTACTTGAAGTAACGCATAAAAATATACACAATATATTCACTACAAAAATCTTATGTTAATATTTACAAAATATATACAAGTTTAATAACGACTACATAATACTAATTCTAATTTATATAAAAAAATACTATACAATATTGTTAAAATGTTTATATAGATACACATACATAACGAATTATATATTTTCATGAACTTCATCAATTTCATTCTCCGAGTCAGTGTCCATGTTTCTTTCCACCTCTCCAAATACCTAAGCCATATGGTTCAGCCATTCTTCTAGGCGACCTATAATAGAACAAAAAAATATATATATTTTAGCAATTACATTAAATTGTTACAACTTTCTTACCATTCGACAAATCTACACTCAAATTGTCCGGTGTAGACGTTCCTGACGATGTGGTGGAGTCCGGCACTTGGTTATCATCTTCGTTGGTATCACTGTATATTGATACTGTGCTGTCACTCCATGCTGATGATGGTCTAGCCGGCGAGTGGAAAGGATAGGTTGTGGAGTCAGCTTCTGCTATTTCCACACCGGTTACTTCTCTACCAGCCATGTTTATTATAGACTTCGTTGCAGGACACTAACTTTTAAAATGAGAGTCTGTTAGATGTGTCCTAAGAAGTGCACTATTCAGAGCTGAAAGCGAAGTCTGCTTTTGATCGGCGTGGGAGCCCTTTTTGTTGAGGTTCAGGTAGTGGCTTGGTCGAGCAGGAGTAGGGGTGGGTGGTGGTTTGCTCGGAGAGGGTAGTTGCGCCGGTGGCCGCTTGGGGAAATAAGGAGGGTTGTTACAATTATATATATATATATGTATATATATATATATATATATATTTAATTTTGTTTAAGTAGACAAGATTGTAACCAGTTATCAAGATCAACACAATTTCGCAAACTACACATACATTTATTAATGTAATGATATAAACAGTATCGTGTGGTTTTATTAAATACTGGAGGTGGTTCGACCGCACTATCACAAGTTAAGTTCTCGACATTTATCACATCTGGATGATATGCAAATTGTAGCTCACTTAATTTCTGTTGAAGAAATTTTTCTTTTTGATGACCTTTCACATACAAAATTGTTATATTGCCATCCACTATGTGATTATACAATATATTAGTCAACATATCGTAATTTACATAACCATCATCATACTTCAGTCCATGACAGAAATATTTGAGGTAGGTTGCTTGTCTTCTTAATTTAATATCCAGTGTATTGAATGGAATCTGCGATTTTAATAAGTAATGAGCGATACATTTCCCACTAATGAATGTAATTTCTTTTGGAGAAAAATCGGGTATATTGTAACCTTGTATGTCGACCACAATAAACTTCATTTCTCTCACAATACTGCACTTCCCGCTTGATGGTATAAACACGATTGAAGGTATGGTAACACTTCTGTTTTCTTAAAAGCACAAAATGTTGAGATGAAAGAAAAATAACAACTTCTATTCAAATATTTATTTTGATAGTCGCAAATTGAACATAATCTATATACATATGACAGCAAGTATTTACATTACTTAAAAAACTATTATAACTACAACTAATTAAACCTATACATAAACTATAAATAATACTAATCGTTTGGTTTAGCATGATTGCAGATAATGCAAGTTCTGGTTAATCTAACTTGTTCCAGAGGCAGTCGACATGAGGAGCAATAGACGAACATTCCTCATACCCTGCTGACGTTGTGTGGGTATCATAATGTATGCATTCATAGTCATGTACAACCGAGAGGTGCACTAATTCCATATAACATCGATGACATAAGTTACAGTCTTCCTCGTCGTCTGTGCATACTAGAATCATGAAAGTTGTGTAGCAGTATCGCTGATTCCGGCTCACAACGTCACCATTAGGAACTTCACTGTTGTTTCACAGAGTGCATCCAAATCGTCCTCAGTGATGCCCTCGTCCACATACTCGGCTGCCTACACGCACAAAAATAAAAGGAAACAGAATGTTAATTTATGTTATTTTAGAAGATTATTACCTCTGCTTCATTATCCTCGACACCTTGATCGACATCGACGACTGCTTCACCCAGCTCCTCAACATCGTCTACTTCCTCCGGCTGGTCCATCTCGCTTTCATGGTCCGAAAGCCCATCATCTTCAATGACTGGGATACCCCATTCCACGCCCTGGACCAGCTCTTCAACATTAAGTACATCCTCTGCCTCATCGATCTCACTTCCATGGTCCGACACCCCGTCATCTTCGATGATTGGGATACCCCAGGCTTCCTATATAACAAATTTCATAAGATTAATTTATAAAACAGCACATTTTCACAATATTTACCTCTTGCTCCATAGCAGCTAAACTCCAGACGAGCCATAGTTGATTTTTTTAGGTATTCAAGTGTTTCCAGCAAGTTGTAGACAACAATTAATCTCAAACTTACCCCCTCTCGAGTTATATACCGTTTCTGTGATGTCACAGATCATAAAACGGTGTTACGTTACACACAGAACTATATAAAACTTTGTGGAATCAGGAGGATTTATTCTGTAGATCTCAACTAGTAGTCTAGCATCAAAATGCCATTTCCAGAAGAGTGCGACTCGAAAGTGAAAGTAAAAGTGCTTCGTTTCAGCGTGAAGGATTTTTTTACATGCCATAACTGTTATGATATGGTAAAAAAACAATTTATTAATGATTGTACGGGACTTTGTCGTACATGTGCAGAGGAAAATCGTATACCAATAGAAAAGCCACAAGCTGGTAAATGTGATAGTTGCAACAAATTAAAAACCACTAATTTCGGAATTATTAGGGATCATTGTCAAAGCTGTATCACTCAAGATCACCCCCTGAGGCAATGCTGTATTGTATTTCATTATATACGGATGATTGTTGGCATGCGGTCTGCGCTTTTGATCGAGAGTATATATTTTTATGTGAAAAAACTGGATACATGTATGATAATGCAAATAAACATTTTAAGTGTTGCTGTTGTTTAACCAATCGCCAATAAATTTTGCGAAATGAATTGTTTAATACATAAAATAATCTTGTTTTTGTTATATAATAAATGAATGTTTTACTCAAACTTTTTTTTCTTTATCCTTCACTATCATCTAAATTAATTATATATGCATGAATTTTTAATGTTTATTTTTTTTATGTAAATATAAACTATTTTACTATATTATATATTCATTTATATTTCTTTGTATGTTTATAGACTAAAGATGAAACATATTTTTTTATTTTATTTTTTTAAATTTATTTTTCTATTTACAAAAAATAAATATTACAATTTTTTACATTTATTCAATTATTTACAACACATTAACCTATATTTACTATTTATTTTATATATGTTTACTTCCTATACTACTTACATAACTACTATTTACATACAGTCTTTTTTTTTAGTTCGCAACCTCTCCCCGGCCACCCGCATCCTCTCTAACAGCGACGACCTTTCGCGATGCTTCTCATCCAATGTTCGCCGCATGTCAGAAGCTCTTTTATCCAGCTTAACATCTCCTCTTTGATATTTTTTCAGGAGCTGGATAAAAGTAGAAATTATATCTTGTTCCGCGGGCTGCGAACACTGGAATTCATCATCGCTATCGTCGTCGCTGCAGGTCCTGCCTGGGTTACCGTGGCCGCCGGAGCCGCCTGGAGTGCCGGGGTCGCCTGGGGTGCCGGGGCCGCCTGGAGTACCGGGGTCGCCTGGGGTGCCGGAGCCGCCTGGAATGCCGGGGCCGCACGTTGATGGGGTTCCGCCAGGGGTGCCAGGGCCTTACGTTGTTGGGACTCCGCCTGGGGAGCTGGTACTGCCAGCCATGGAAGGATCTCCATTAGATCCTGCGGTTGTTGATTCACTATTGGCTGGTTCACCCCCCTGATTTTTTGCACCTTTGGCCCGTCCCTAATGTGGCGCATTGGATTTTTGTTTTTGTAACATCTGCCACAACACGGATGGTTTCTGCGGCTTTTCCTCGCGGCTCCGCTTTGCCCTTGATGAAGATGCTTGCGAGGACGATGATCTCCTGAAAGCTGCTCTTACAAGCGGCTTCGGCTGGAAGATAACATCGTCCTCCATATCACTAATTGGTGATAATAGGCCAGGGACATCATGAATATTATTCAAGGCCCTCGGTAGGATGTCATCTGAGGGAATGACACCCATGTCGATTGGTTTTCCCCGGCTTGCACTCCTCTTGGAGGTTGACGACTTTTTTGAGTTAGAACTTTCTCTAATCATGGTTGCAATACAAAACGCTATTAAACGAAAACACGAAAACAAGAAAACACGACCAGTGGGCTGGTCCAAATTTTAACAATGCTTTAGACTTAGCATCTTTAACGGTCGACTTGCTTTGACCTGTATATGCTATCATATACTGTTCCCAAGATGAATTAATTTTAGTCAAAATGTCTTCCGTTATGTGTTCTGTAACCCTCTTTGGTAAAAAGCATTTGAACTTCGTGTTACACTTTTGGTCACACAGCACAGCCAAAACACACTTTCCATAACGGGTATTGATAAAAGACAATTTTTTAATTAAATAAGGTGCATCAATTTCCAATGAGGAAATTGACCTTTGAGGAATATGATATTCTGATGAATTCACCGTTAATGTTATTATTAATTTTATTTAAATCGTCAATTGATAATGCCATTTTATATTTGAAAGTAATAAACACAATAATAATTGTTCTCACTTCAAAAAAAATTTTCACAAAATAACAGAGATTTGCACTATTGTAGACACTAACTATTAGCTTGATGCTGAACGAAATGTGTTTTTCTACTATGAATACACGCTTATATAGAGAACCCCTTCCACAATCAGTCGATTATGTCACTCCATTACCAACCCATTATGTAAAAGTGGTGGGGGGAGATTCACAAACGGTGAAAATACCCTACTACCCAATTTTGGATCTCTTATTTAGATATGGTAAATACGCTACTTACATTCATACACGCCGAAAGGATTGGAGACTGGAATGAATACTTGAAGGCATTTTACAAAATACTTCCTTGGTTCGCAATATACGATCATCACAGTTACACCCGATGGGGCACCGTATACTTATTAGATATGATTAATTTGGAAAACTCGGCACCTGATGTATATAATGAATTTGCAAATAACAAATGTTTTTCTGCTAAAACGGCAACTAGTAGCTTTAATCGTATAGCTCAAGCTTTGGAGCATGTTAACAGAATGATGAACGTCGAGATGAATGGTGTTTAAGTTTTAATACGATCGGAAAATTGGTTGAGGAATTTGATTATTCTATTAAAGTTCAACATGTGCATCGAACCAAAATATTGAATTAGGAATGAAACGGTTATTAAAAGATGAAACGGATGTAATTTATTTGAAGGAACAGTTTTGCAGATTTGCTGTTTTTTCAAGAGAAACGTCATCTCTTGTTTGTATTACAACAAATGATGTAATTGAAAATAATCTATCGCAACAAGTTTTGAATGCTAAAGTAAAGGGGTTTACAATTGTTGACGATGTTATATCCAAAATTGGCAGTGAAGATTTTTATAAGCAATTGAAAAAATCAGGCATAAAGTGGTTTTCTAATAAAGTCACCAAAAAAATCAAGCCGCAGTGTAAGTTCAACTGCATCAAGAAAGGCCAACAGTTGATTCAAAGGTTACTGGCGGTATCGAAGCGCAGAAACATTTCATTAAAATACGTATATTCCCATGAATTGACAGATTATCCAATGTCTATATCTGCACATGGAGTACTGAATACGCCTACAACTAAAAGTACACTGGGAACAATTCTACAACAACATGGACACGTATATACCGAATATCAGCCTGTAATAGAAACAGCTTGTGGAATAATAGAGGCCATGTCTATTGTGCAAAGCATCGGGAAGCCCAAAGACATAAAACCAACATTTGGGAAGTATGCAGCGCTGTTTTACAATATAGTTAGTAAATATTTTCTGAAGTATAAACGTGTAGATCTAGTTTTCGACTATTATAAAAAAAATTCTTTAAAGAATTGTACAAGAATGAAAAGAGCAGGACAACATCAGCCAATTCGGAAAATAATTGATGGTGACGATATACCCCTTCCTGGTAAATGGGAAAATTTTATTCATTCGTGGGAAAATAAATTGGATTTAACTCACTATTTGTCAACATATATGATGGCAAGAGCTAGAAAAAATGGTGTACATCTAGTAACATCTGGAAGTTTCCATGAATGCATTCGTTTTGATGCAGTACATGATCTGTTACCTCAGTCATTAGAACTCGTATCTTCGAATCATGAAGAAGCGGATACCAGGATGCTTTTACATATTTCGTCAGCCAAAGTGGAAGGCTATACAGAGTGTGTGATTTTTTGCAAAGACACAGATGTGTTAGTTTTATTAGTGCACTTTTTCGATACACTAAATATTAACCTTTATATGCAGGTATCAGCTAATAAGATAACAGACATAAAATCAATAAAACTACATGAAGATGTAAAAACGAAACTTACTCCTATTCCATGATCTAACTGGATGCGATATAACGAGTCAATTTAAAGGAATAGGAAAAAAAGCGCATGGAAAATTTATGAGAGTAATTATCATCTCCTTTCTTCAGCATGCAGTGAATCTAGTCGTGAACCTTTTGATGACAACCAATTTGAGGATCTTCAGAAGTTTGTCATGTTACTATATTCAAATTCATCAACTGGAGTATGTAATACGATTGACGATTTGAGAGTTAAAATGTCCACGAAGATTACTATTGATAAATTACCCCCTACCTCGAATACACTCAGACAACACTGTTTAAGATCAATTTACCAGATGACAATTTGGAGCAGAGCTTTAATACCAATTATGACTATACCTGACCATAATAACTATGGCTGGACAACAAATGAAAACGATGAAATTATTCCTAAATTTACAACAAAACCGGCTCTACCAATCCTCACTGCGGAAATGTCATTTTGTTCATGCAAGACGGGTAAGTTTTGATTTGCTGATCTTTTACTTTTACACCTTTATGTATTATATTTTTATTATAGGGTGTAAAGGCGGCAGATGTCATTGCAAGAATAATAAATTACCATGCCTGACAACTTGCGGCTGTTTTGGCTCAAGAACTTGTCAAAATGAATTAACGGAATGCCAATCAGATCTGTCCGACGAAGAAAACGATGTGTTATAAAGATAAATTTATATAAATAGACTAATTTCAATTACTTCGTAGTTTAATGTTAACTAAATAAGATATTCATTAAAACTTTGATAAATTATGTTTGTTACCAAACATAAGATGATTTCATTTTTTTAATGTTTACCCAAATAGGAGATGAAAATTAGAATAGGTGAAAGAGATGAAAATTAGAATACCCAATGAAAAAAAGCTTTCTAGGTACTTTTGCACGTAGCTCCTTCTTTAGAAATATTTAAGTACGCCATACTTTGGGTCGAAACTATCGTTATTTAAACTATTTGTAGTTAGGTATTAAAATGTCGAATCATGCCTTACGTTAATTACATTGCTCCGGTTTCCCATTATAAACATTTTAAATTGCATAACTTCTATTAACCCTTTTCTGGTATCGTCGGGTCGTTTTTGACCCACCGCCTCATGTTTTTAACACAGATTGCTTGTTTTTAGGTTTAGGGAGAGGGGACTCCGTGACTTCCCGACGGGTGTGTGCATCAGTCGACAGCCCAAGTGACAGTTTATAACAATCAGTTAACAACAAGGATCCGACGATACCAGTTACGTAAGATTGTAGTGCAAAATAGATTACGTTGTTATTGGTGGTTAGGATATATATTAGTGCAAAATGGAGTACATTGTAATTGACGGTAAACGGTATACATCTGAAGAAGTACAAGACTTGTTTCTAAACGAAGATGATGGTGATATCAGTGATGCGCCTACTATCAATAGTGAACACGATTCGGATGATGAATATTGTATTCAAAATGAGGAATGTGTACATTCAAATGCTGCAACCGAAGACTCGTCAAATGATCGAAGAGATTACCACTTGAACACGGATAGTTCTTCAACATCAACAAATACTTCAGACGAAACTGATACCGTTGCCCGGATCATCAAACTACGTCTATGGGAAAAATAGATACAAGTGGTCAACACAGCCTCCGGCTAAAGGTCGTACTAGAAGTCATAATATTATTATGCACTTTCCAGGCATAAAAGGCGAAGCAATAAATGTGGGTGAAAAGAAACCAATAAATTATTGGTCACTTCTTATAACTGATGAAATTATTTCCATTATTGTCGATTGCACGAATGAAAAAATTTCGGATTTTTCACAGAATTATGGAAAAACAGCAACATTTGTAAATCATACAGATGAAATTGAAATGAAAACGTTTTTTGGATTACTTTATTTGTCATCGGTTTTCAAATCCAAACGTGAAGACGTTGAAGGACTATTTGCTACTGTCGGCACCGGGCGAGACATTTTTCGAGGTACAATGTCACTAAAAAGGTTTTTGTTTTTATTGGTTGCGTTACGATTTGATAGCCTTAGTACCAGAGCTGAAAGAAGGGCAGATAGATTTGGTCTCATACGTCAAGTTTTTGAATCATTCATAGAAAACTGCAAAAGTTGCTATATTCCCGGAGAATGTCTTACCATTGATGAAATGCTTGTTGGTTTTAGAGGACGATGCACCTTTCGCGTCTACATGAAAAGTAAACCTAACAAGTATGGGCTAAAAATTCTGTCTGTGATGCAAAGACACATTCAGGCCTATTCTGTAACTTTTAACAAATCGAATAGAAATGCACAGATCGAATCGTAATATTTACAAATCGGAATGTCTACCGCGTTGATCCCTGGCACAAATTGGTATTCTGTAACTCATGTAGAAGTGCCAACAAACCGTAAAGGAGAACGTCTATCTGACGCGCCTCCGGTACAACGGCAACCCCGCATTTATTATGCGAATTTGATCTTTAACGACCAACTGACGTTTAGGTTTAGTGAACCTAACCTGATCAAATAATAGTAAAAGTAAATGGGTCGTTTATGGCTTTTACTAATGCAAATACGTGATGATGACTGAAATATTTACATGTAGCGGTGACAATTGTTGTCCAGATGTAGATTTTAGAAAAACCCAATTAAGGGAATTTATAAAATTTTATTTCTATTACAACTAGTTTTGTGGAGAAATTTAGTTTGTTATATTCTTTCAAGAGGAACAGAACTATCTGAAGACATGTCTTGTGCTACACCTTCCAAAAAAAAAACATCACCCGAGCAGCTCATTTATATGGTAGATTTTATTTCGGAGAATAAAATATTACTTCATGGTAAGACAAAGCCCTCAGAAGCCAACAACAATGTGATAGAAAAATTGTGGGATGAATTAACATCATCACTGAATGCTATAGGTTCTGGTCCACACAAATCAAAAATGCAATGGAAAAAAGTGAGTTATTTTAATTATTTCTACATCTCTTTAAAAGGCGTTAAACTGATATGATACATTTATAATAAATAATTGTACATAATTTTATTTTTTAGACCTTTATTGATTGGAAGTGCCACACAAAAAAAAGGCAAGGGAATGTTTAAAATCAGAACAGAAGACTGGTGGAGGCGAAGCAGATATAAAAAAATTAACTCCAACTGAAGAAAAATTGATGTCAATGTTGTCATGGATAGCAGTAAGAGGTGCAGACGTAAATGAAGTAGGTTTCGAAGATGTAGATAAGTGTGACACTGTTACACAAGTAAATAATATAAATGTTGATGAACCTACACCAAATTGCGCAAGGGGCTCAATGGAGCCTAAATACTGTGAACTGGACACTATCGTAATCGACGTAAATGAGTCGCCTTGTGCATCGAAACGACCAGGAGAACCTGCATATCCACAAGCGAAAAGGAGAAAGCAAGGTAACATGTCAAATATTTGTGTATTTATTACCGTATTTAACCACTAGAAAGTAATATACTTTACACCTGCCGATTAATTAAAAAAATATTTGTCAAAAAAATTCATAACAGAAAGAAACTTTTTTTATTTTATGTATTCTATATTGGTGTAGTATAACTTTGTATCTTTTATTTTAGAAAAACCAAATAATCTGCAGAAGGCAGCTGAGGCATATGCTTTAGGACAAAAACAAACCGCACAAATTTTGGAAAAACTACTGGAAATAAAAATACCGAATCCAGAAAGTGAGAAGTTTCACCAAAAAGAGCTGGAACTAAAGGAAGTAGAATTAAAAATTCGCCTGCTGGAAGCTAAAAATAAAACAAGGGAACTTGACTTAAAGAAGAAAAAAATTAGGTATCACTCCTGATAATACATGATTTTTATTTTAAACAATTTGTAGGTATTAATAATATTAATTAAAATAATTTCTTATCAATTGGTTTCTTATTCCACGACCTGCAGCAAGTAAATTCCCATTTCGTAGCTCTGAAACAAATTATAGCAAGTAATAAAAACATAAATATTTTTAATTAGTAATTCTTACCATCATTTTCTTCAACATTTTCCTGATCTACGTTCAAATCTAAATAATTATCTTCCACTTCTATATTATGCGATGTAAGAATGTTATGTAATACACCGCAGGAATATATTATTTTTGCTGCTCTAATGGGACTGTAGTGGAGAACACGATGTTTTAGGAGACAGCGAAAGCGCATTTTTAAAACTCCATTACAGCGCTCGACAGTATTTCTCACACGTATGTGTGCAGCTGTATATCGAAATTCTGGGGTATTTTCTTGTGCTCCTTCGATTGGTGTTAACAACCATGGTTGTAAAGGGTAGCCAGAATCACCTACAATAGTTATTTATGCAACAAGTACAAAAAGTAAGTGTTTATTGCACGTGACGTGAAATTGTCCAACGAGGCCGTCTAGCCGAGTAGGACAACACGTCCAGTGCAATAAGCACTCTTTGTACGAGATGCATACAATATTTTTTCTACGTTCATGCAAAAATCAAAAAATGTTTTATTTAGATGACACTAAGTGTAGGAAAATATGACATCAATTTGAACGTTTATGTTTGCCATGATGACAAAACGCTGTAGTAGAATGACAGATGAATGCAATAAATATTTTATTGCACTAGTGCAATAAAGAACCACTTTTTCCACTAAATATATTTCAATAAAGTTTTGTTTTTTGCATGAACATAGAAAAATAGATTTATAATTATTGTCACGTTACTTAAAACATATTAAATAGAAAAAGACATACCTAAAAACCAAAAGCCACGTTCATTATTATCATACTTCTCCTCCATGTGAGTATATGCATTTGACATATTCCATATGGCAGAGTCGTGCATAGATCCTGGATACCTGGCGTTACAATGAAGTATTTTTAAGTTAGAGTCGCATATCTGAAAAGAAAAGGCTTTAGTACTTAGGTATGTATATTTAACATAATTTAATTTCCACAAGTAACATACAATTTGGCAATTAATACTGTGAAATCCTTTCCTATTTAAATACACAAAGCCAGGATGTTCTGGATGATCAATAGGAGGTGCAACTAATGCTATGTGTGTGCAGTCAATACATCCTATTATTCCTGGGAAATTATATTTTTCCATAAAACTAAAATTTATAGAATTATTAAATTTAAAAGCTTAAAAACAAGTAAGTAGGTAATCACCCCTGACTTATTGACACCTTCTCTTCTACAGTTCTAGGAAACTTAATATAGCGTCTGCTAAGATGAGTGGAAATTATTTCACTAACTTCTTTAATGCAACGGCTAACCACTGGCTGACTTATTCCCAAAGAAAAGTCTTGCCCCACACTTTTCTGGTAACTTCCGTGTGCGTAAAAATGCAGTGCGCTTAATACCTACAAAAAGAGAAAATTTTAATAAGTAGGTTCTAGATACTCATATGAAATATAATATATGTACAATTCCATAGTCACCTTTATATGAATTGGTATATATGTAATTCTGATGGGATTGGCTAAAAAAGGTTCTATTTCATTAATCAAATTGATAGCAATTTCTTTTGGTAGCCGATATAATCCTTTAAATAATCCTTCAGGAATTTCAAATGGATTACTTCTGTCTCTGATAACTCGTCTTTGTAAGTTAAATATTTGTCTAAAATAAATTACATTAGTGTAGTCAAGCTAAATACATTTATAATGTTAAACTTACCTTTCTAATTCTTCTTCTATTTCTTCTCCGATATAGATACCCATATGTATTTGTAAATCCATCAATAATTTTTATTTTGCAATATAAAAATATGGAAGAAAAGTTAATTTGTATAGATTTAGTTTTATAGGTTAATACAAATGTCAAAGAAATAATCGACACTGCGCATGCGCTGCATCACATTCCGATATCGAAATTGCACTTCGACAACGTTTGCCCGGTCGAAATCGATTTCTATTAGACTCTCTCGATAGTAGAAGTTAAACACAGTTACAGAATACCGATTTCGAAGAATTCCGATTCGACAAGTTAACCTCTACTCGATGGAAGACATTTCTATTCGATTTGGAGTTACAGAATAAGGCTGATTATCTCTTGAATGCTTTTGTATACACTGGTAAATCAGATAAACAACCTAATCCACGTAAATTGTCTGTGCCTACACTGACAATGTTATCTCTGATAGATCCGGTTAAAAACACCAACAGAAACATCACCGCAGACAACTGGTTCACGTCCATCGAACTGGTTGATGAATTACAAAAAAATAAACTCACTTACGTTGGTACAATCCGAAAAAATAAACGTGAGATACCTCAAAACATTGTGCCAGATAAGAAAACTGTATCAGGCACATCTAAATTTGTCTTCACCAACACCATGGGGTGCGCACTCTCATGGTTTGACAGATCCGCGTTATGCACACCCACGTCACCAGTGTCGCTAGTGTTGCAGAATGTGCAGCGTATTCTGCGTATTGCGCATATTGGTGCGCCGATTCGTTTTCGTGTACTTGGCGTCACCTTGTTGTTGTTTTTTTGCTTGTGTCTTGTGTCCGTGTCGTTGAGTGCGTTGTTTCAGTTTTGGTGTTCTACTATCTATTTGTTTTTGTGAATTTGACTATTATTATATTTTCTGACTTTTTATATTGCAAGAATGGTATTTTATTGTTCAATTCCCGGCTGTAGAAATACTAACAAAACAGTAATGTTACCGTCAAACGGGGTGACTTCGGCCATTTGGGGTCGCTTCGGACAACAGGTAGATTTTTTGAATATGCATTCACAGCGGCAACAGTGTAAAAGATAGCCCATATTAGTATGTTACCCAAATGTTTACAACTTAGTTGCCGTTAGATGATGGTGTGTTGCGGTCGCACGTCGTGATCAGTTTTCCGTTTCACGTAATTTTTGTTTTGGTAAGAATTTCTTAATTCAAAAGATACTGAAAAGTAAGTTGTGCCCACCTCATTTGCATATTTTAGTACAATTTTTGTTTATACTAGTAGGAAGGGTGATGTTTTGAGAATATTTTAGCCAGGAGTTCGTTTGTTTATCTTTACACATATTTCATATACAGGGGTGATAACAAAATTATACGTTTTTAGGGGGCGACTTCGGACATGGGCCGAATTTATAAGAAAGTGGTAGGTGGTAGAAGCTACCAAAATTATAAACCAGAAAAACTAGAAAATGCCATCCGTGATGTGAAAACCCACAGGAAAACCATACGGCAATCTGCTGAATATTATGGTGTACCTAAGTCGACTATTAGCGACAGAATTAAGAATGATAATGTCAAAAAAGTCGGCGGCCAGACAATACTATCGTCAGAAGAAGAAGGAAGGCTGGTTGTGGCCATTAACCTGGCGGCAGAATGGGGATTTCCTCTTTCTCCATACGATGTCCGAATGATAGTCAAACAATATCTAGACAGGAGAGGAGTGAATATAAAAAAATTCCGAGATAACCTTCCGGGACACGATTGGGTAAATTCATTTTTATCCCGACACCGTAATCTTACGACAAGATTTTGTCAAAATATAAAGAGATGTAGGGCACAAGTAAGTGAAGGCACTTTAATGGAATATTTTCGTGAGCTCCGAACATCCCTGGAAAATGTTGACCCATCGCTAATAATTAACTATGACGAAACTAATTTTAGTGATGACCCGGGTAAAGTCAAGGTGATTTGTAAAAGAGGATCGAAACATTGCGATCGAATAATGGATTCGTCTAAATCTAGCGTAAGTGTAATGATGTCGGCTTCAGCAAGTGGCGACCTTCTTCCACCCTTCGTGGTGTATAAGGCTAAGCATCGGTATCAAGAATGGGAAGAAGATGGACCGAATGGATGTGGTTACAGTGTGAGCAGCTCAGGATGGTTCGATTCAACAACTTTTTTGGAATGGTTTCGCCAGATAGCTTTACCTTATTTCAGAATAAAGGATGGGCCGAAAATTGTAATTGGTGATAACTTGTCCAGTCACTTAACAGTAGAAGTTATTGAGGAATGTGCACGTCAGAATATAAAATTCATCCTACTTCCACCAAATGCCACCCACCTTTGCCAGCCACTGGATGTTGCTTTTTTTGCGCCCCTTAAGAAAACATGGAGGAGAATTCTGACTGAGTGGAAGTCCAAAAGAAAAGGTCCATTTCAGAAGAAAGATTTTCCAAAACTTCTCAGGAAATCTTTAGAAGCAATTGAAGCAAATTCAAAGAAAAACGTGTTGTCCGGATTTCGCGCATCGGGTATTTGGCCCAACAATCCACAGGAAGTTCTAAAACGTCTGCCTCAAAGACTTATGACTGAAGATAATCCCCCAGGCGGTGAAATAGATAAATCGCTACTGGCATTTCTTAAAGAAAATAGAAACCCTGAATTGCAAACAAGAACAAACAGGCGCAAACGAGTCAATGTTCCACCAGGAAGGCCAGTCATCCTTGCAGATATGAATGTTGAATTCGAAAACGAACCACCAGAAAATATTCCTTCCACGTCTGGAGTACAAAAACCTAGAAAGTGCCAGAACATTCCATCTGATTCCGATTTATTTGATGAACGTTTTTTACCAGCTGACGCATCTGATTCGGAAGAAGAAATGACTTCCGAGAAACCAAGAGACCATTCTTCAAATGAAGATATTAAGATAAATGATTTTACCCTAGTTAAACTTCCCATAGAAAATTCTTTAAAAAGCAAATTCTTTGTTGCACAAATTTTAAACGTAGAAGGTGAAAATTACCTGGTAAAATTTCTTCGACAAAAAAAATTTGGGGCTGATGTTTTCTTTTCTTTTCCAAACGTGTCTGATGAGAGCATTATTGGAAAATTTGAAATTGTTCAAACGGTTTTTCCTTCACATTTTCGAAGAGGTTATTATAAGTTTTCCAATTTACCTGATGTTGTTATAGAGTAGATTACAGTTGTATTTATGACATAAAAATTTACTTTTTATGTCATACTAATTTACTCTAGAATAACCTGTTTAGTTTTGTTATATAAGAATTATTATGTTTGATTTTTAAAATAAATAAATCTTTTTTATGATAAAATGATGTTTTTCTTATAACAAATAATTTTCCTACTAGTGTAGACGATTAAAAAAAGAAAATGTTTGTCCGAAGTAACCCCTGCAATCGTTAGACATCGGTTTTACGTAGTTTTATATGGCCGTCCGAAGTCACCCCACTCGATGGGGTGACTTCGGACAGTTTTTAATAAAAAAAATATAATAACTGGAAAAAAATTAGAAACATTTGACATTGTCAAAATGTAACTAGATGTTAGGGGCATCTTAGCCGAAATTTGCAGAATTTTAGTTCTCTTGGTTTTTAGTTTGTGATTAAGAAAGTTGCAAAAAGTGTCCGAAGTCACCCCGTTTGACGGTACATTCTCTACCAAAGGATCCTAAGGTAAAGCTTGCCATAGTTGAATATAAAACTGTTTTAACTTGTTAAAAGCTGTATGTAGTATACAAAATTTTAATTTTCGTTGAAGGTCAGGAAAAAGTGGTGCAAAGCTGTAAACCGACCTGAATTAATAGATGTAGAAGGCAAAGGGAGACACAATTTTAGAATATGCGGTATTCACTTCACTGAGGATGATAAATTTATTATGAATAAAAATCGCACAAATTTAAAATATTATGCTGTGCCAACTTTACATCTTCCAGGTATTTATCTAAAACTTAAAACTATAATTTGAATTAAGAGAAGATTCCACCATATACGATACTGCATGCCGGACTGATGGAGCAGGGAGATGTGCCACTGCAAAAGTTTTATTTTACTTTACTTATGAAGTCTCATTATACCAGTCACCGCTGCGGAGTTGCAGAAATAGGGAATACATCTGTTCCGCATGCAGTGGCATATTCGGTGGAATGTTTGCTTTACAAACTATGAAATTTTATCTTGAGTTTAGACTGGGTTAAGCTACATGTATTATTGACCGTTGTAGTCAGACTTGTGTCTTAACACCTTTGTCAAAATCGTTAACCTGTCTGTCAGCATAGAATTTTAACCAAGTATCAAGGTACCTATCTAGCAGGTTTTATTGATGAGAATCTGAGAAACAGAATTTTTATTATGGCTAACAAAACAAATATTGTTCTTTCGACGATTGTTCAAGTAATTGGTGACCAGGAAAAAACATTGCTATTAAATTAACTTCTGAAGTGATAGACAATGTTAAAATAAATCTGTTTATTCTTCAGAAATACCTCAGTACTGCCATATATGAATAAAATAAATAAGTAAATATATAATATAAAGAAAATAATTATTAAAAACAGGCTGAAGGACCTCGGTCAATGGTCTTTTGGGTTATACTCAATAAATATCGTATTTTCTTTTTTCTTAATTGTAGAGTGGAAATACCAAAGGGGGTAAATGCCAAAAAATGTGTTTTTCGGTTTTTATCTTCAATAGGTACTAAGTGCCATCGCCAATATCCCAACAAAGGGACTAAGTGCTATTCACTCTTGTTTAACTACTAATCAATCTCAGAGATGTCGCTATGTGTATGCGCCAAAGCAATTTCCTTAGAAAGGGGTTATGTGTTTTCAAAGCACATGGTGAGAGAAGTCGTGTAAGTAGATGAGTTTTCCCACAGAACATCCTTGCTGTCCCTTTATTATTCAATATTAATAAAAGTGGATCTTTCAGAGAAGTTCAACGGAAGCTTCGAGTATCCGGAAAAGAGTACAAAACTCTCAAAAAGCGTACGATACCAGAAAAACCGAAGCCGAATCAACAGGTATGTTGCAACATAACCTAAAATAGATTGTAGAATTGAGGTTTTATTTTTATAGTGGAGTTGCAAATGTCATTTCGACTGTAAAAGACTAACACACGAACACAAGTTGGTGCTTTTTACCGAATTTTACAAACAGGATTTTACTAATCAAGGTACTTATCTCATGGGAATGTTGCACGTGGGGAATATAAAAAGACGACGCCACGGAAAATACGAAAATCCAGAATTCAGTCGCCGACAAAGTACTATATCTTATACACTGCCCTTAGATGGAGACTTTATCCAAGTTTGTAAGTCAACATTTATGAACACTTTTTCCGTATCCAAGAAAAGATTAGAAGTAATCATTAGAAAGAAGAAAATGGGTGATACGTTTTACAAAGATAGGAGAACAAACAATAAAAAATTAAAATTCGGGGAAGTGGATAGGGAACAAGTAAGGCAGCACATTATGTCCATACCTCGAGAGGTCAGTCACTATAATCGCACAAAATCAGCAAAGGAATATATTAGCCCTGATTTAAATATCCACAGGCTCTACAGGGCATTTCTTGAAAAGTTTCCTTCTTCTGCTGTCACTTATAAGTATTACAGATCTGTTTTCCTAATTTAAGTTTTCACCGTCCCAGAGTAGATACTGTCGCACTTGTGATAAACTGCAGTGCGAAATTGCTGCAAATAATGCGACGGCGAAAACTCAATTAGAAGTACACCATAGAAAAGTGGAACATGCATTGCTATCAATGAAAAATGATTTTCTAAACTCTCCTCTACCGAACAGTTCTATATGTTGTCTGTCAATGGACCTGCAACAAGTTATGTTTGTACCCTCTCTTACACATTCAGATATGTTTTATCTGAGACAACTCAGTTGCTACAACTTTAATGTACATTTAGGGGACACAAATAGATCATTTATGTGTATGTGGAATGAGGGTGTCGGTGGAAGAGGTGCTAATGAGATAGCTTCATGTTTATTACGTGTTCTTAATAATAATGTTACAAACAAAAATCATCTTGTTATTTGGAGTGACAACTGTGTCGGTCAAAATAAAAATAAAATGATACTATTTGTACTAATTTTTTTGGTGGTTCACGGAGTATATGATGTGGTGGAACACAAATTTTTAATAAGTGGACAAACTTTTATGGCTAGTGATCGTGACTTTGCCCTCATAGAAAAAAGAAAGAGAGTTATGAAAAGTTTTGTTCCGAAGGACTTACACGAAGTAGTGACATCAGCACGATACAGTCCACCATTTGAGGTTATCGATATGGAACTCCACGGCTTTTGGGACATAAAACGTCTGGCAGAAGAGTTTTTAAATACAACAAAAGTAAATATCACCAAGTCTGTATGGATAAGAATAGAGAAAGAGTGTCCCTTTAAAATCAAAATAAAGCAAACGTATGGTGATATTGAAAATTGGCAGACTTACAATGTGCTAAAGAAAGGAAAGACATTAAGCGATTTAAAAAAGCCGAACTACTGAAATTGCCACCAGAAAACAAAATTACCGATGTTAAAAAGCAATCACTGAGGGTCCATGATACCTTTTCTGAAGGACGAAAGTCACAAATCTTATTATACAAGATTACTAAACAACTAAAACTTATTTTTGTCTAATCTACCGGAAACTAAATACCTGAAAACAAAGATAATATATCATCTTTGTTTTCAGGTATGTAGTTTAGCTACCTGAAACTAAATATATACCCGATTTTAAACAATTTTTTAAACGATAAATAAATGTTTACCATTTAAAAAGTAATACTGGCACTTAGAACTTTAAAAATATGTTGTAGTACTTACCCCCTTTCTAATTATTTTTGAGAATATTAGACATTTTTTTGTGTTTTAATTCAGAATTACAACTAATATGTATATATACCTGAATGAAATAAACGGTGTAAAACATATAGTCTGGTGTTTTAACTTAATAATAATAATACATCACAATATATCATTTTTCCGTAATAACTTCACACTTCTTATTTGGTACTTACCCCCTTTGGTATTTCCACTCTACAATTATTAAAATACATTAGAAGAGACAAATCAATTCCAAAAGGATCGTAGTATATACTACTTTTATTGGAACATCATGGTCACATTTCCTGATGGAACGCTTTAGAATAACTAGAAGCATTTTTGTGGTTGACCAGAATAAACGATATTCTGTACACTTATGCTCCAATAATTTTTTTTTATTTTTTTCCATTTTTTTATGTTTATAAATTTGTGATGTATAAATTTAAATTACTACAATCTTATATCACCGACACAGATGTCATGTCAGGCACTTAACGATTTTGATCATCAAAGTCCAACATTCAAATATGACCGTGTTGACTAATCGGCTGATCAGTCAAATTCAGATATTTTTCCGTTCTCTTAATAACTTCGACAGGTCCGACTATTCACTTAATGCACCCTTATGTAACATACATTTGGCCCACTAAGGCGTGGACACCCTTTTAAAAAAATTTTGGGACATACGACTTCAAAGATTTTTAAAAAATCTTTTTAAATTTTAGATCTTAGTGGGCTACACTGTATGTGGTCTAAAATGTTTATTTTTGAAGTTATTTTGCTTTCCCTGAAAATGTTCGGAATTATAACACTCAAATATTTCTGAAACCGATGATTTCATTTTTAACTACTATAAATCTATCAATATCTATAAATAAATAATAGGTCTGTACTTTAATATGACATTTTATAAAATTTTACTCTTGTTTCAGTTATTTCTAAGGGAGATCCTGATTCTGTTGGAAATTTGCAGGTCGAAAATTTACAATCTTTTCAGCCCATTAGAGGTAATAATTATTACTAATAAACAGAGATTTGCATTTAAGCAGATAAAGAGAACCTCTCTTCTAATAATACTGTTTATAGACTTTAAGAAAAATATAGGTACACTAAAAATTATACATTCTGAATTATTAATGTATCAGATTGATTTTAATGGAGGTTCCTTTTACTTTAAGATGAAAACAAAAAATAATAGTACCATTTACTTATTTTTTAAATATAAAAATGAGAAATACTTAAATGAATACATTTTATAATTTAAAAATTTATAAACTGTAGTATATTTTTATAATGTTACAGAAAACATTGATTCTCCTGTACCATCTACAAGTGGCATCACTTTACCAATTGACCATATGCAGTCCATAAGTGCCTTTAATACGTCTGCTCACACAGGTATTTGATTTTATTTAATAAATCCTTGTATGTTATAGTAAAATTATGTTGGCTGTTGAAAAATTATTCCTTATACAAGGTTATCACTACTTTGAGAGCCACCTTGGGCACCTCTAAAAGTGTTTATAGTTTAAAAGTTTTAAATTAAAATATTTTTTTTTTTTATATTGTTACAGAAAATGTTGATACTCCTGTACCTTCTACAAGTGCCACCACTAAAACACCAATTGATCATGTGCAGTCCATAAGTGCCGTTGATACATCTGCTCACTCAGGTATTATTATTTAACATCACTAAATCCCTGTTATTTATTAGAACATTAGCTGTCGAAAAACTGCCACAATAAATTTATTTTAAATTAAGTATTGGATTATATGATGTTTTCATTATCTATTTACTTTTCCTCAGAAATTACTTTCGAAGTAAATCTCATGAAGACTGCTGGTGTTACTAGAACCGTATACTTAACTCCTAAGGCACGCAAGCTGTATGAAGTAGCAAGAGATCTAAAAAAGGTTGCTCGACGCTTGAATTTTCAAAATGCCTCAAATAAAGAAAGGATTAAAGAAGCTTATGCGTATTGCGAATCCTCACAATTTTTTAAAGGGATCTCAAATAAAAGGACTATCAATTTCATAAATTGTCAGCTTAGAATGTTGCAGAAGAATGCTAGGGGCAGGCGATTTACCTTAGAAGATAAAGTCTTTGCCATGTCACTGTTGAAACAGAATCTTGAATAAAATTCATTTTACTGTAGGAATAAATCCGAAAGTAATGGAAGTTTTAAGCGAGTCAGTGAGAAAGTTAAATAGTTTAGACAAACATTGTGTTCTAATGTTTGACGAAATATCACTGGAACCAACTATCACATATGATAAAAAATGGGATAATTTGATAGGCTTCGAAGATGTAGATGGACATAGAAAATTAAGATTTGCTGTCCACGCATTAGTTTTTATGTTACGAAGGCTACGAAAAAAATGGAAACAACCCATCTCATTTCATTTCAGTCAGGGAGGAATAGCTTCAGATCAACTGAAGATTATAATCATAAAAACTATTGAAGCACTACAAGCAATTGGGTTTATTATTGTCTGTACTGTTTGTGATCAGGCTTCAAGTAATGTCACCACTATTAAAAAATTAAAACAAACATCTGTGGAATCTGATGCTGACATTTTTAAAATAGGGGGACAGGAAATAATTGCCATTTATGACCCTCCTCACTTATTAAAAGGCATAAGGAATAATTTAATTTTAAATAATCTGACATTTACAGCGAATAAGGTTAAGAAAATAGCAAGTTGGGATGATATAATTAAATTGTACCAATTAGATGAAGGAGACTTTAATACAAGACTGTTATACAAACTGACAGATGCTCACATCTATAAAGAAAAACTAAAAAAGATGAAAGTTAAGAATGCCGCGCAGGTTTTCTCTCACCAAGTTTCATCAGCCATGCGATGGACTGTTAAATTTGGTAATGATTTTATTTTATATACCAATACCACATATTTATATTTTCTTTATAACATATGTAATCAAGTTTTCTAAAATATGTAGTTTCAATTAAGTTTTCTATCAACCATCAGTGTTCTTAGATTCAGAGTCATTCACATTATATAAGTAAATCATGAATTATATTTTTATGTATTTTAATTACAAAATTTCTTTATAGGTCGTGATGGAGTTTTACCACAGTCAGCTGAAGGTACAGCTGATTTTATTATATTCATGGACCAAGTTTTTGATAGTATAAATGGTTCTACATTTGATGCTCAACACGGAAAATCTCTTAGATGTGCCATTAAACCGGGGTCGCCTCATGTAGATTTTTGGAAAAATGCGATAAATATTTTTAAAACCATAAAATTTATTACCCAAAATGGAGAAAGAGTTCCACCTTCTGTTAAAAATTGGGTAAAAACATTAAGTGGGTTAATAAAAATATGGCATAAATTAGAGAGGGCTGGATTTAAATATCTTTGTCCAAGAAATATAAACCAGGACCCCCTTGAAAACTTTTTTGGTTGTATCAGAAGTCATGGTGCACGCAACATCAACCCTACTTGCTATTCTTTTATATGAGTCGTATAGATGCAAAACCCGCCAAGTCAAGAAAATACAAAAAATGAGTTATTGCCAGCGGTTGATAGTTTATTGTGTCTTGCACGTATTCCAATGGCCATTTCTTGTCAAAACCCGCCAAAATCATTGTTATTTTCGCTTTTAAATTCACGTTTAAGTTCAAAACCCGCCAACTACAGCAATCATTCAAGTACATATTCCGCCAAGTCAATATTAACCAATCGCGCGTCGGAGAGTATCACGTGACATTTTGGCGGTAGACGAGAGTAGATGCATATTATTTGACTTTGCACTTGACTTAGCTTTTAGTTTGGTGAAGTTTGTTTACAGTGCAGACTGTTGTTGGTTTTTTAATATTGTAAAGTGCAGAATGGAGTTATTTGAAAGCAAATTAACGAAAACACCGCCAAATAAAAGCAGAAAAAAACAAAAACAGACAGAAACTCATAAGAGACAAGTTCGAAAGAATTTATTGTAAGTTTATTTTCATTGTAAGTTTTTAGGGTACATGATAATAATTGTACCTTGTGTTTTTCTCCAGATATGGGGCAGAAAACCTTCCAAAAATTCCACATTGCAAACACCAGAATTATTTGGAATGTAAAACTCTAAAAATGTACGACGTAAAGGCGTTTCACGATCTATTTTATAAAAAAAAGAATAAATTATATCAAGATACAATAATACATAAGTATTGTACTGCTGACGAACCAAATAAATACAGGATTAGAGACAATACCAGAGGGAAGAAATCAATTACAATTAAATATAGCATTCGGAAATCGGATGGAAAAGGGGCGAAAGTTTGTCGTCAATTTTTTTTGAGTATTTTAAATATAAAAAAGGACAGAGTCCAGGGAGTAATGCGGCGATTTTTGGCAAACGGGACTCCTCCAAAAGAAGGTCGCGGTGGTGACAGAATAAAGAGTAAAAATGACGATAAGAAGGGTGCAATATCAACATTCATAGAGAGTCTGACTTGCTCGGAATCTCATTATTGTCGAAGTAAAACAATAGTTAGAAAATATTTACCTTGTGAGCTGAATATCCGAAAATTGCACAAGATGTACAATGAGTCAGTGGATGGGAAATTACAAGTTAAAGAATGTTTCTTTAGAAATTATGTTAACAGTCAGTACAACATAGGCTTTGGGACACCTCAGACAGATATGTGTTCAGATTGTCTAAAAACAAAAGAAAAGCTAAAGACTGAGGCAAATTCAGACGTAAGAAAGGAACTTATGCTGGCTAACAGGGTACATAAGCTAAAGGCACAAGCTTTTTACTGGTACCTTAAAACTGATGGCAATAATATTCAGTATTTCTCATTTGATTGCCAGAAAAATCTATCTCTACCCAAATTAGCCGACCAGTCAGCTTATTTTTCACAACAATTCAATTTGTACAACTTTACAGTTGTAAAGGGGTCATCATCTACTAAGTTAAATCCTGAAAACGTAACTTCATACTTGTGGACAGATCACCATTTACCAAAAAACTCCAGTGTTATAGCCTCTGCCCTCTTTGACGTTCTCTCAAAATTTAACTTTTCTGAAGAGATTACCACTGTTCGTCTCTTTGCTGATGGATGCGCTGGGCAAAATAAAAACTCAATTGTTATTGGAATGCTCGCTGCGTGGCTTTATAGAGTTGCTCCAAAACATATTTCAAAAATTGAATTCATTTTTCCCGTGGTCGGACATTCTTATATGCCTCCCGATCGAGTATTTGGGCTAATAGAACGAAAAGTGAAAAACAATCCCGCGATTACAGACCCAGAAGAATATTATAAGATAATTAGTGAAGTTTCCTATATTCAGATTCTAGGAAAAGACTGGGATGCTTATAAGTGGAAAGAAGTAACTACTTCAATTATTAAACCTCCAACAAATTGGCATTTTCAGTTTAATTGTGCCAAAAGATTTATTTTGGATAAGATGGACAGCAGTATTAAAGTACGAGGCGAAGTAAATTACAGAAGCGACTGTGGAGTTTCAAAAGGCATTTTTAAACGTGGCAAAACAGCAATTATGTTAAATCCTGATATTATGCAGGTGGGAAGAAGTGTAGATCCTCAGAAAGCGACATCAATAGCCAATTTGTTGAGTAAACATTATGGGGATGAGTGGAGACTTTTGCCAAATTTAAGGTTCTATAAGGAAGTGATTGACCAAGAACCAGTAACCATGCAAATGCCCCTGGAAGATACTTATGACACTGCTTGCTGCCAAAATAATGATGCTCTTGGAATAGACATCGATTTAAGGGTTTAGATTAATAAAAAACTTTATGAACGTGTCGTTTCTTTAAAAGGAAAGTTTCTTTTTTGTATCTTAAGACATTTTGTAATGTTATTTCCAATGTTTGTTTCGTTAATTTAAAAATAAACATACTTTACAAAAAGTGTTCGAATAATTTTCTAACGTTGAAATGCAAAATCCGCCAAGTCACTTTTTTAATATCGTATATTAATACATCTAATGCATCTAGATTTTTAAAAACTACTTTTTTTTACTAAGAAACTATCCGAGCATCTTATAAAAATACAAGTTATCTAATAAATAGTTTACTTTGCTTTCTGAAAGATTTTCTTGATTATCTCGAAAACGCTTCTAAGTGACTTGGCGGGTTTTGCATCTATACGACTCATATCATCCTTTAAAACATTAATAATCAATAATTTTACATCTCCTCATTCCGCTGGAGCAAATTGTGAGAATGACGATGGCGACATTTTGGATTCCTTAAGAACTTTGCTAATGGATGCAGAAAATTGCGATGTGGAAGAAATAGATGTGCATAAAGAAGTCGATTTGGCAGATGGTAGCACACAATTCCAAAACTTGGAAAATTTTACAATAATTTCTACACATGCATAGCAGGTTGCATAGCCAGAAAAATCAAAAAGGAAATTAGAAATTGCTCCAAATGCTTAAACCAAATGAACAGTTCTGTATCTTCAGAAGAACATTCGTTTATAACAGAAAAAGAATATAGACCTAATGCGCTGATGAGACCAAAAACGCAATTTCGTAGAATATTCTCCAATATGGTTCAACTTTTTTTAAAGAACATTCACAAATATGTTTTACATAATTCAGTTAACAAAAAATTAGCAATTATTTTTAAAAAATATATATTTAATCCATTTCTTTGCCAATCACACAATATTTTTGATTTATTTATCGAATATTTTTTAAATTTCTTTATATATAAGTACTTTAAAAATATAAATTCTATATTGAAAGGACGTGTAACTTATAATTTGAAAGATAAAGATAAGCTTAAAAAATTGGCTTGGCAGAGATATTTATCTTTAAAGGGAAAGAATAAAAAAATTTCTGTACTGAAACAATTATAATATAAACTATAAGGTACTGTCAGGTATTAAGGCCAGCCAGATAATAAGGCCGGAGGTACAGAAAAGTGACAGGAATCAACATTTGGCATGGATCGCGCCATCTGTATGTAAGGGGTGCTATCCTATGTTGAATGGTGCCATAGAGCATATAGTAAGCCCCGTCACTTTGTTGTGAACACTACTTGTTGAAGTATGGTCAACATTTTATTTCATGTGTTATAAGAATAGCCGTTAAATAGTAAGTTATATTTATGTTATAAAACATAGATTTTTGTTCATCTGATTTTGCATGCATTATGATAATGTTAACAAAAGAATCAATTAGTTTCATTGCTTTAGTTAGTGATTGGTAACTGAAGATAACCTAAAAAAGTTTAAATCTGGCAAGGCAGGTAATAAGGCCACGGCCTTATTACCTGCCTTGCCAGTTTTGTATCATTAAAATTCATACAAGGTAATAAGGCCTGTCACAAAATAGTTTAATAAATAAGTTCCTTCGGATTTTTTAGATATGGGAAAGAAAAATCGTGGCATTAGGGCCAATTGGACCGAGGAAATGATGAAGGAGGCCCTCCAACTATTAAGACAAGGCCATTCTCAAGAGTCGGTAGAACAGCGTTGTGGTATTCCTCGACGGACGCTAAGAAACCATCTTAGAACTGGCTCCACAAAACGATCATTGGGGGCGAAACCCATTTTAAGCGCCCAAGAAGGATTCCCGCTTACTTCCAAAGTCTTACGCCGCAGTGTTTACAAATTTTGTGAAAGACTTGGTATTCGGCATAAATTTAACGATGAAAAACAACTTGCGGGTAAGGAATGGTACCGATCATTTTTAAAGCGACACCCTAATATATCTCAACGCAAAGCACAACAACTAAATCCCGCTCGTGCTCAGAAATTAAACCCATTTATTGTTGAGGATTACTTCAATAAGTTAGAGAACCTTTTAGAGAGAACTGGTCTAAAATACAGCCCTGAGAAAATTTATAACATGGACGAGAAGGGATGCAGACTTATGCTGCATCACCAACAGCGTGTGTTAGCCAAAAAAGGGTCTAAAAGAGTTCATCTAGTCGGAGCGGAACACGCAGAGAATGTGACAGTGGTCGCGTGTGCAAACGCGCTTGGTCATGTGGTACCACCCATGATATTATTCAAAGGCCAACGCTCAAAACCTGTCTATTCTGATGGTCTACCAGCAGGATCGGTTGTTAACATGACACCGAAAGGCAGTATGACCACCGAGATATTTTTAAAATGGTTAGACCATTTTGCCAGATTTATGTCTCCTCCTCCAACAGTTTTAATTTTTGATGGTGCGTCTAGTCATTTGGATGTAAGTATTGCTGATAAGGCAGAATCTCTGGGAATTGAGCTTATGTGTTTACCTAGCAATACCACACATGAGCTCCAGCCAATGGACAAGTCAGTCTTTCGCTCTTTTGAGTCGCATTGGGATCAAGAACTTCTGGACTACTGGGATCAACATCCTGAGAGAAAATTAAATAAAGAACGATTTTCGGATGTTTTTACTCCTGTTTGGGGCAAATCTATGTCGGTCAGTAACATTTGTAGTGGATTCAGAGCGACCGGCATTTACCCATTCAATAAACATGCAATTCCGGAACACGCTTTTGCACCAAGCCTTCCAACCAACCGTCACTTGGATAAGGACACTGACCATACAGAAGAAAATAGGAGAGAAGATGTTACAGTGCCAGAAGATAGGTGGGATCCAGATGATGAGATTCCGTTAGCAAGATTGATTGATAGGGAAGCACATACCAACTCTTTTTCTGAAATTCTGGTTACACCTGATATGCTCCCTAAGCAAACTAAACCACGCAAGAAAGCTTTGAACTATCGGGCACAGGAAGTCAAAAGGCAAGTGTTCACTGAGTATAATTCGGGAAAAAAAGGCAACAATTCGTCGAGGAAGCTAGGTAATTTACCGAGTACCAGCAGGGCTGCCGAAAATGAAATTTGGATGTGTTCTGTTTGCAATGACGAATTTGTAGCTGATATGAGAATGTGTGCATCATGTCGCACTTGGGTACATGAAGAATGCGTCGGGCTTACGAGTGAAGACAAAGAAGCCTTTTTCTGCCCAGAATGTATGCCCTAAATTTAAGTTTACTTTAGGCCTTATTACCTGCCTAGTATTATTTGCTGACGGCCTTATTATCTGCTTAGTATGGTAATAAGGCCGAAATAGAACACTTCGTTTTTTTCTTGTAAAAAGTAAAGGTTTGTTTTTTACTATGTCATATTTCATTCCCCTTGTTCATTGTTTCCTTGGTTACTGTTAATTCTATATTTTACATGAAAAATTGTTTTAGTTCAATAAACATAAATATTTTGCGTTAAGCCGGCCTTATTACCCGACAGTACCTTATATAATATATGTATTATACTCCGTGTTTTAACATCTGTGTATTATTAACATTTTTGCTATATTTACTGTACAAATTATATATAATCAATAATTATCCTTCTTTTACTTGGATTTTACAACTGATTTACTTTTTTGGAACATTTATTACTATTCATGAATATTTTAATTTTCAGAAATGGAAATATGTGTTTAATTTTTTGAATTATTAAAGTACATGCAATTTGAATAAAAGTATAATAGTATAGTATGGATAGGTGAAACGGCTCTTGTCAATGACAAAACATTTTAGATTTGAAATATAGCCTTCAGGGATTCAGCCCTGCTTGTTTTTTAAACAAAAGGTGCCATGCTTCCAAATTCGAAAAATCAGTAGGCTTTGAAAATTTCGATTTCTATCTTGTCATATACAAAAATGCCACTTTACAAAATTTTATTAAGATAGGTTTCTCAGAATAAAAAATTGAGTATGTGTACAAAATTTCGAGCCATAGGTCTACTGAATCCCAGAAGTTTATATTTCAAGTTTTTTTGTCATTTACAAGAGTTGTTTAACCCATCCGGGGACCAGGGCGTCCCGTAATTTCACGTAAATATTGAAGGGAGGTATTCTACGCCCTAATTTAGGCTAATTTTGATAATTTTTATTTTAAAAAAGTCAACGCTCATAATTATTGTTAACAAGTTGAAATTTAGTAGATTAATTATTTAACAATATATGTTTTATTTTAAAATTACCATTCATATAAGTACTAAAGAAACTGTTCTGTTAAAATTTAGCGCAATATTTGAGTTTATAATAATTTACAGGCATTTGTTCGGCCATCAGATATGCCTATCTACCTCTAAATAACAAATCAGATTTTAAATCATTTGAAGAATGGCTTGAGAAGGGAGGCAATTATACCTATATGGTAGTTTAAATGCATTTATCATTGTTCATTTAAGTATATAATTTTTTAATTTTAGAGAAATCGGGTTGCTTCTATTGGCGGAACCAGTGTACGTGCAACTGCAATGAATACCGGGTGTTCCCTCTAAGACTTTCAGTGCGAATATCTCAGAAACCATCATAGCCAGTGCGACGAAATTTGGTATACAGATAATAAATGGCGCGTAGAATCTGATGATAACATCAATTTTTATACAGGGTGTTCCATTTTCCAAGAAATCGATTTAATTTTGATTTTTTTGGTTGTCAGCCCTGCTAAAACTTATGTTTAAATTGAAATATACTTAATTATGAACACATTCTGATAAATAAATATTCAAAAATTTCAAAATTTAACATAAAAAAACGCCTCCAAAAAGTACCCAAATTTCATTGTTTTGTCATGTAAAATGTGTATAGCCTTGAGCCAGACTTACACAGAAGAAACTAACATCGGTGAACGTCAAAACTATGAATTGTCAAATATTAATGGCATGAAGTATTTTATTTTACATAAATAACGCTAAATAATGGATTTAATGCAATTTACGTATGCACAATGGTGTTATTGAGACTTGTCCATAAAAATTTAGACTTGAGTTGAGGCTTTTGGAGCATTGGGGTCGCCGTGCCGGCGCAGTCTACCGCTACAGCTAGAGTTACAGCGTGAAGATTGTGTAAAATATCTGTGAAAATTTTTAAATTATTCCATTATAATGTAATAAAACTTCAGTAAATTGTTTTTTTATGTTACTACAGTGTACAATAGAGCATTTCCAATTACGTCACGGTGTCGTCACAGGCCACGTGATGAACAGCTGGTTGAGGACCATTATTGCATTTATCGTTACGGCGTTTAATTTGTTTATGGTGTTTTCTCCTGACTTCTGTGCGATTTTGTGAATTTGCATTTCAGTTTTAAGTTGGACAATATATTATTCATTTATTCCTAGTTACAGTGTTTTCTCCTGATTTCTTTGCGATTTTGTGAAGGTGCTTTTAAGTTGTAAGTTTGACAAAACCTTATTGTAAAACACGTGTAATACAATTATATTAATTTTTAGATAACAATGTCTTTCGAAAAACTTAGTAATTATGCCAAGCAGCTTCGAGATGAGCAAAAAAAAGATTATGTGGCAAAACTTGCAATTTTGGGAGGCACAGACCCTTACGAAGTGGACATAAAAACATTCACGTTGTCTCTCGACTCCGTGCCAAAGGTGGCCTCAGAAGCAATCACCGATTTTTTAATATTTCGTGTAAGCCCCCACACGCAACGCGAAATTCGTGCTTACAAAAGCCTGGATTCATTCGCACAATTTGCATGTGGTTGGATCGAGCAGATTAAGGCCAAAGAAATTAATAACTATATTTGTGTTATTGGAAAGGTGAGGCTTACATTTTTTTAACACTGCAAAATTTACTCAAAAACATGATTTTTAGGTTATGCATTCGCAAAAAATAGGGGAACCTAGCTTATTGCCATGGCTTATTTTCTCCAAAACTGGAGATATTGTATCGTCCCAATGTACTTGTGCTGCTGGATTGGGAGAAGCATGCACACACGTCGCTGCAATATTATTTGCCTTAGAATATTCTGGGAGACAACAAAAATCAGTGACGGATGTGCTTGCTTATTGGATCGGCCCCAAATCAAAGAAAGTGTTCCACAAGAAAATAGTGGATATAAACTTTGATGTACCTCAAAATTTATTACGATCAAGTACCATGGAAGAAGCCTTTCCAGATATTGTGGAAACCCCCAAAATTCCAGAAATGACTGGTGCCGATATGGAAGCATTTCTAACGCATTATAAAAGTGATGGGGCAATGTGTGTTTTGCATAATTATGAAATACCATCGCCTAATTGGCCAGTCTATACAAATATATATCAAGAGGAATATGAACATAAGACTCTCCAGCAATTGGTGGACTTGGCTGATGATATAATATTAATTGTTTCACAAGAAACAATTAAAAAGGTGGGGGAGGAAACACGACGACAGGCACAGAACAATTTATGGTTTTTGCTTCGAGCAGGTCGCATAACAGCCTCCAATTTTTCTGCTGTATGTCGAACAGAAGTTAGCAAACCTTCAATTTCTTTGCTAAAAAGAATTTGTTATCCTCATTTACATAAAGCTATTTTTAAGGCAGGTAAGTTTGTAACAAGTTTGCTGAAAACTGTATTTAACTGGTTCTGTTTTAAGGTGTGTATGGTTGCCGACATGAAAAAGAAGCTTTGGATGCATTCGAGGAAAAGCACCAGCAGCTACATTCTTCCTGCAGACTGTCACGCTGCGGACTTTTCTTATCTGAGGAATATCCATGGTGTGCTGCAACTCCAGATGCCATCATCAATTGTGAGCAATGCGGAACAGGCTGCGTAGAAGTGAAATGTCCGTATTGTGCAAGGGAGTCATCAATTAAAGAGATTACTGAAAGAGGTAAAACTTGCCTGGTCGAAAAGGACGGTCAAATGATGTTAGACAAGAAACATGCGTATTACTACCAGGTCCAAATGCAAATGGCTGTGACAAAATATCCTTTTTGTTTCTTTGTCATGTGGAGTGCAAAGGATATGTATATTGAGAAGGTAGAATTCTCTGAAAGTTTTTGGAATGACAAAAGTCAGATTGCTCAGAAATTCCACAAAAGGGTTGTTTTACCGGAGTTGTTGGGACGACAATTTGCCAAAGAAACGCCATTGGAAGTGGAAGCGTTGCCTTCAACAACTCGTACCACAATATACGAACCAAAACGCAAGAGAATTGAGGAGGAGGAGGACATTCTAATTTCAGACAGTGGAATTATGGTGTTTTTGTCGACAGCCCGATGATGGGCAACGAATGATCCTGTGTGCAAACAAAACATGTATAGTGAAGTGGTACCATGTAAGCTGCCTAAATTTAAAATCCACAAAAAAGAAATGGTTTTGTGATTTGTGCAAATAAAAATAAAATTCACTTTTCAAAGTCTTTTATTTCTGTCAATATAAAAACATACATTTTAGTTTATTTATAGACAACATTTACAATTCCTAGTTTTATATGTGTCAATACAAATTATTTGTACAATAGTAGAGAAACTTTACATTTTCAGATTTTGTCTGTTACTAAGACTACTGCATCATAATACAATAATTATAAATATTACAGTATATAATTACAATTACACAATATAATAATTACAGTTTCTGTAGGGACATTTCACAATTTTTCTAAATTATCAATACAGAAATTTGTATAATAATAATAATAGTTTATTGATGTTAATGTACAAAAGTACAGGCTTCGGGTAAATAACAAAAAGAACAAAATATTAATATAAAGACAAATAATGTATATAAAATTATTTGACACGCTATAGTCAAGCAGGTACAGTAAAAATACAATCAACAAAGAAAATTCTATACTATACTATATAGATTATAGTCTTTTTCATTATTTGACACTTGTATTTACCTTCTACCCAAGAATATACCTTTTCTTTTTGAACTTAACACTAAAATTATGGGAGCACACTTAATAATTCTTAATCAACACTTACAATCGATGGACATAAATTTATAAGGGCTGCACAAACACTTACAATCTGATCAATAACTGCAATGTCATCAGCTTTTCTCTTCATTAAATATATAGGTAAGATGTTGTGCAAAATTGTGTACTTTTGCTTTAAGACACCTATTACCCGTTCAACATGGATTCTTACATGTGCTATGTTACGTGTTTCTTCTATTTCTAGTGGGTCAAGTTGTTTTTTTCCCTTAAGAAATGCTGGCATTTTTACTGTTGCCAACCGCAAGCCAACAGAGTCATGGATTAGAAAACCTCTGTCTGCCAAAATTAAATCATTAGGTTGTAAATTTTCCAGGATACCACATTCTTCAGTAATCTGTCACTAATGCGACCTCCATATCCCTGGGATATAAAAGAAATTGACCCAACGGGAGTTATTCCAATTAATATTTTAACCGTGTTATGTGACTTGTACGACGACCATGTAGTACATTGTGCCTCCAGATGCTTGGACTTCTCAATATTAATTTCAAAGCAGTCAATTATTACAGTTACTCTGCTGCCAAATGCATCCTTAAAACACTGTGGCATACTCTTAATAAGTAGTTCTCTAGGTGGCCACATAATGAATTTTTTTAGTCTGAAATATAATATCCTTACTATGCTATAAAAAATTCTTGAAATAATTTGGACACTTACATTAAATAAGTAGGACAACAATGTAAAATCTAAATTTAACCTAAGTTTCATCAGAGTTATAATAAATTGTGTAAATTTATCTTGAATAGCACTACGAGGAGTAATTTTAATATAGGGTTCTATTAATCTACTAAAAATGCTATTTAAAGCAGCAAATGTTGGAATTCCTGTGAAATACAAAGTCTTCTTATTATTATGTTGAAAAGCTTCTGTAGTGAACCTGTACTGTGTTATTGACTGTCGCAGTTCATACAATTCTTTATTAAGCAATGTATCGGCAAGTATTGCATCGGTTTGAACAGATTTGTCTGTGTATGTCGGCTCGACAGCTGTGAACTCCTCTGCAATATTAGAAGTGCTCTCTGGGTTTGCATCTTCGCCTTGTTCTGAATGTTCCATATCTGTGTCAACCATTGATTCCTGAAACATGTTTGAGCATTAACTAACTTAATACCTTCTTTTTCAAAGTACATGCATTACTGGTAAGTGAAGTGCAACACAGGCCTGTACTCCTGTTTACATAGCAAGCATTAGTAATTATTTAATTGTAGTAATAATTTAAATCTAATAAATCCATTACTTTATACTTTTTTAAATGCACGTAAGTTAACATTCTATTTGGATAAATTGTACCTCACGATCACTAGTCTCAGTCACAAGTTTCTTTCTCTGATCATAAATTGTTTGACATAACATAAATTCAAACAAATATTCAGTAATAAAACTATTGGGTACTTACCTGTACAGATACAGTCTTTCAGTAGCCTTTTCGTGCTTCTTTTGTATCTTGCGACAGCTTTATCGGTAACTGACGAGCTTGATACATAACCAAGATTTTGATTAGGCACATAATCCGGATGATTTATTCGACCATCCGGGGCTGGATATCCTGTAAAATGCGCATTTTATATAAATCAATTTAGCAAATCACCTGTTACAAAATGATCTGAACACACTGACGCATATCGCAACTTTTCTTCTGTTAAATCCGCTCTGCGGATGGCTTTCAGCCACAACATCCTCCTAGATCTGCCTTCAACCAATTCTCGGCCTCTCCTGTCCCTTACACCGGGAAAACCAAAGAATTTATTGTCCTTTTCCCGGTTACTTCGGTTCGAACATCTAAAAACGGCACAAAATCGAGGCATTTTTGTTACCTACTAGTCCTATTCCTCACATAACACGCGAAGTATTGTTGGCACAAAACACTCACAAAAATTTAAGTCCTTTTATTCAGTTTTTACCTTACAAAGTAATTTTTAATTTTGATTCTCGTATAGACCCAATAATAACCTAGTCCCCAATCAGCTGTTTTTTGACTTACGACAGTTGCTGCTGACGTCACGTGGAAATGCTCTATTCTCTATCAGACAGTACTCAAATTTTGCCCTCTTACATAGGAAAGTTTTCGAGTAAATGACGATTGAATGTTAGAAAACGTATACCAATTAAAATAAAGCAAAAACGTTCTCAAGTTTAGTTTTTCGAATTCCATAGTTCTTTTATGGATCTTTGCAAAGTGTCATTGTCACACCGACTTTCTAATAAGTATTGTAAGCGACATAGAAATTATTATTCAATTTAAAGTATTATGGCACATTTAACTGTTACTCAAAGAATTGAAATTTTAATTCTTATCGGATGCGGGAATATGACTAGAACTCAGCAGGAAGTTTGCGATTTATTTAATGAAAAATATCCAGATCGCCCTATCAGCCAATCAACAGTCAGTAAGGTAGAGTCTAAATTTAGAGAAACTGGCAATGTTGTAAATATTCCAAAACCTGGACGTCCAAGCATTAATGAAAATCAGAAACAGAACATTTTGATAAGTATGGTGGATAATCCTCATAATTCTTCACGATTGGTTGCACTAAACAATGACATTAGTCAGAGCACAGTGCTACGTATCTTGAGGAAGGAAAAATATCATCCCTACAAAATTCAACTTGTCCAGGAACTCAACTCACTTTTGCGAAATTCTAATGGATTTATGTCAAGGAAATAGAAATTTACACCGGAAAATACTTTTTTCAGATGAGGCCACATTTTGTCTGAATGGTACCGTAAACCGTCAAACTTGCAGATATTGGAGTCGGGAAAATCCTCATTGGATGGCAGAGGCACATACCCAACACCCTCAGATATTAAATGTGTGGCCTGGAATAGTTGACGACAGAATAGTAGGGCCTTTCTTCTTTGAAGGAACCCTTACAGGACAAAGATATTTAGAGTTTCTAGAAAATGACCTTGTTTTTTGGACCACTGTTTTCCTGGGAGGTGGGTCGGCAGACGCGGACCGATATAATGGCCTGCAAGGTCGCCAGATCTTACACCTCTTGACTATTTTTTATGGGGATACTTGAATTCAAAAGTGTACATTAATAAACCACGTAATTTACCCCAGAAATCATTCATAATGTGCAAGAAGAATTTCTTCACAGACTTGCGCATTGTCAAGATGTTGGTGGATGGCAATTCGAACATTTAATTTAAATATAAAATTTAATCAATTGTATTTTATTTTACATACCTCAGAATTGTTACTTTTTATGGATAAAATTTACGTTTTCTAACATTCAATCGTCATTTACTCGAAAACTTTCCTATGTAAGAGGGCAAAATTTTAGTACTGTCTGATAGAGAATTAAACGATCTTTCAGAATCAAGGAAAAAAATATGGTGTTGCCATTTAAAAAAAAAAACAAATGACATTTTAAAATCGCATTTTACGCTAAAATATGTATATTTTAAATTAAAAATCGACCTGTTCGAGGATTTTTCCCAAAAAATAATTGTTTCGTTTTTATTGAATTTATTCCATACTTTTGGCGCATACTGTATATATCTTTCCAAACGTCAACACAAAAATAAAAACATTATATAATAAACAGCCATTATTGTTCGTTCTGACTGACCCTAGAAGATTGTTCATTAAAAACTGAATCACTCTGTATATCTGTATTGTACTATTTCAGGTAGATACCATAGACGAAACTGAATTTGAGGAATCGACAGATGCACCACTAACACTTTTATCTCCTGAATGTGATCTAGATATACAAACAATTTCAGAAAACGACGAATCAAGAACTCCACAAACCAGTAGATCTTCATCTCAGTCTACCTTCAGGTCCCAAAAAAGAGCTAAATCAGGAACAAAAGCTGTACAAAAATATTGTATTGCCGGAAGGAGATTAGGTTATCAATTGAAGGGACTTCAGGATCAACAGAGATTTATAGCGGAAAAATTAATATCGGATGTTATGTTCTACGCTAGAATGGGAAAGCTAAGAGAAGATGCAGTTGTACACTACACGAGTGTGAATAGTTCCTCATTACAAGTTCCAGTTACATACTCATTGCCTCAATCGACAACTTATTCACAAATGATCCATCAACAGCCACAACAATACGAATACATGCAAACGCCATCAGTTAGAACAACAACACCAGATCATTAATGAAAATACTCCTGAAGGTCTGGTAAAATCACTATACTTGTATTGATGAGTCTTCAATAGAAAACTGTCTTGAAACAAATTGTGAAAAATGCAAACATAAATAAATAGAAATTTTAAACTACGAAGAAGATGAAGAAACATATTACGAGAAGTGGCTTACAAAGAAGCAAAGGTTAATCATAAAAGGAATAGAAAAATTATGTCAAAAAACTGTGAAAGAAAAACTTTTATAAGAAAGCCGATATTGTACTTATCCTCAAACAAAACTTAGACAAATTTTTAATGCACGTAAGAAACATAATACATCAGTATAAAGCTATAGACAGCATTAAAAGAAATTTGGCGGCAAAAGAAATTTTAATTCATGCAGACTTTTCTGAAAACTATAATTGCAAATATAGTGAGGAAGTCCAATCGGCTCATTTTGGTGGTTCAAAACCACAGATAAGGTTGCATACTGTGGTTATATTTTACAAAGATCCTGAAAGTGATAATGTTGTACCACTCTCAATCTGTACCTTGTCAGACAATTTGAGGCATGACCCATCAACAATATGTGCCCATTTACAATTGGCAATCATGGAAATTCAAAAAATTATTCCATATATAGAAACTGTGCATTTTTTGTCGGATGGTCCCTCCATACAGTATAAAAACAGAAAAATGTTTTTCTTGATGGCAAACTACCTTGCTAGTTATCCAGAGGTTAACCGCCTACGTTGGCACTACAGTGAAAGCGGACACGAGAAGGCTGCTCCTGATAGAATTGGGGGTGTTGTAAAACGAGAAGCTGATCGCTTAGTAGCCATGGGGACAGATATCCCAGATTTTCAGTGTTTGGTACAAGTACTGAGAGATTCCACCAAAGTCAAAATTCTTCCTATAGATTCAGCAAAAATTAAAGAAATAGATGGTATTCTTCCAGATAATCTGTTAGTATTTCAAGGAACAATGAAAATACAAGGAGTATGTTGGTCCAGTAATTATAGAACTCTTTTACGAGTAAGACAACTTTCTTGCAGTACATGTAGTGAAGACATGGATTGTGAACATTATGGTTTGGGAAAGATAAAGCTCCCCAGTATGGAGGAAAGTAGGGACGGTATTTAAATTCTTTTATTTTATGTGTAGCATAACGTTTAAATTTCCTGTATTTCAGATAACTATAAGGAAAATCATCATCGACTGTATTATGAAGATGTTTATTCGTCATCTGATGGTAAAGATCTCTTACTTTCAACTATTCAACAAAAAATAGAAAAAAAGGAACTCCATGAAGGCATGTATGTGGTAGTGAAACTAGCTGGGAAGAAAATTGTTCGGCACTATATAGGTCGCATCTCTTCTGTCGATGGATATGGCGAATACACTGTGAAATTCATGAAACAGCCAAAACATTTGCCTTTCCAGAACGAAATGACTTGTCTGTCATAGATGAGCCGAACGTGCAGATGATTTTAAAAATATAATGAAAATAATAAGGAATTTATTTTTTCTGATAATTTAAATTTTCCTAATCTGTTTTAATATTATTTTATAGAGTAGGTACGTTGAACGTGAAGAATTTACTTTAGTTCGACATAATAAAATGTATTATGAAATAATTTTAACTTCTCTAAATAGTTATCACCTTCATAAGTAGTACAATCTCATCTCCGTGAACAGTGTCTCACCTCCGTGAAATCCAATTTTAATTTTTTTGTTAATTTTTGCTTAAATATTATCTACCATCTCGGAAATGTAGTTGTATGATGAAAGATTAGTTTTATGGATTTGAAAAGGAAAATTCTAAAAAATTATCATGATTTTTTTTTTATAAGTTAGAACTGAAATAGTATGCTTATTACGAGAATTACCCAAATACAATAATACTTCCAAACAATAAGTTTATTAAGATAAAGTCCCTACCAATTGTACGTTAATTGAGTGATAACCATTTCTGTTAACATAAATATGTTCTGGATGCAAAGGATCACTGTTGGGTGAACCATACTTTTCAAAAAATCTATAAAATGCAGAACAAGCTATGTAATTACGCATAAATAATTTTATATATACCAATTAGCTACCTACCTGTTTCTTAAATGCTGAAGTTCTCTTATAGTACGTGGAAAGCAAACCCAACATCCGAAAATATCAGGATGCAAAAGATCATCACACACTTGGTCTAAAGCCCGAGAAACTGTGGCTTGGCTCACAGTAGTATAGCTATTGGTACCCGTCATCTCTTGGTATTCGACAAATCCCAAAAAACGTAGAGCAATAAGGACCTTAAAAGGTATCATATCTAATTTAACAAAATAGTTTTATATATTCCTTGTCGAAAATGTATGCCCTAAAAGTTATGTCTAACCAAAATCAAGACGAAAACATAATTAAAAAGGCTAAAGGTATCGAAAATCCTTGAAGGAAATAACATTTGATGATTACCATAAGTGCCTATTTCAAATGAAGGGTACAGGCAAAGAAGGCGATATGTCAATTTTTGCCGAAAATGAGTTACTTGCACCATCTGTTAGCCAATGATGTAAAGTTTCATTTCATCTACGCATACCTGCTAAAAATACGCCAAGTCAGGAGTTCTAACATATTTTTATTTCTCTGAACAGGCTAATAAGGTGGTATGTCCGCGCGGAACCAGCTAAAAAAGCGTTATGTCAAGTGATTTCGTGTGTGCGGTCTACAAGCTTTAACCTGTCGATACAAGTGTAGTAAACAGTAAACAGTGGCATTTTAATGAGCATTATGAGCACTCTAGAAAATGCTAGTAAGAAAAAAAAGAAGTATGGCAAACTGACTGATGTTAATAAACTGATAAATTTGAGAAGTCACTGTCTAGGTGAAGATTGTAGATGTAAGAGGTTCAAGTGTTTCGAGCGTATACCAGAACTTTCCCGGAAAAAAATTATTCAAAGTTTTAATTTGCTTAGTTCAGTTGACGAGCAAAATATATATTTATGTGGATTGATTACGGTTGTTCCTATTAAACAACGTAGACCCAGACAGCCGGAACAAAATGCCCTCCTCCACGATGCTTCTTTTCGATATCGTGTAAGAATTTTAAATATGGAAGGTAATATCGAGGAAGTACAAGTATGCAAAAAAGCATTTATCGCTTTACATGGAATAGGCCGAAAGAAGTTAGAAGTACTGCAGACATCTATGAAAATGACTGGAGAAGCACCGAAAAATCGTAGAGGTAAGCATAACAATCGCCCACACAAACTCTCCGATGCAACACGAAGTTCGATCAGAAATCATATTAAGTCATTTAAAGGTCGCAAAAGTCATTATAGCTTGAATGATTCTGCCAAATTATATCTGCCAGAGGAGCTGAATATTAAAAAAATGTTTAATATGTATTGCGAAAAGTTCCCTACTCCCCACGCATCATATGAAACTTATAGGACTATATTTTCAACTGAATTTAATATAGCTTTTGGCTACCCCAGATCTGACACTTGTAGCCAATGTGATGAACACCTAGCTAAAATTAAAAGTCTAGAAGCTGAAAAACTAAATATACCACATACAGAAGTTCTTGAGTATCGCAAACTAGATAGAGACATACAACAATTAAACATTGAGAATAAATTGCATAAAATCAAAGCCCAACAATTTTATAAAAGAAAAAGAGATGCTAAAAACCGTAGCCAAAAATGTGTTTCCACCGAAGCAATTTGCTTCGACTTTGCAAAAAATCTTCCGATTCCGAATATTACCACAAATGACGTATATTATAAAAGGCAGTTGTCCATATATTCATTTAATATTCATGTTCTCTCTACGTCACAAAGCATTTTTTATATGTATCCGGAAATCGTAGGCAAAAAAGGCAGTGATGATGTCTGCTCCTTATTACATCACTTTTTATATAATTACCTCCACCCAGAAGTTCGCCAACTTGAGATATTTTGCGACTCTTGTGGAGGCCAAAATAAGAATTATACAATGTTTCGTTTTTTGCACTTTGTAGTGCATGTAGAAAAAAGACTGGATTTTGTCAAGGTTACCTTTCCAATTAGAGGACATTCGTACCTGGAGTGCGAAAAAATTTTAATTTTGAATTATGGCACTCATCTACAATAAAATTTATTACTGAAATATGTTGCCTTTTTTTTTTGTTGCTCTACATACACTTCCTTAGATATGAAAATCTACAAATAAAATAAATATTAAAATCTAGCAAAATATACAAGAGTACGCTTGAGGCTAGGCTAGGTGCGGATCGGCTCTCCTCTCTCTCACACACACACATTCATTTCGTCTAAGCCCACAACTTTTTTCCACACCTACGTCTGCACCTTCCGGTCATTGACAACACTTCTTCACTACACGAACTCTTCGACGGACTTGCACTGCGCTCCGGATGGACAGGTTACCAAAGTGATCCAGAACCTCCACAGCTATACTACTGACCATGATGAACGACACCACGGCTTTCCAGAATTACAGCGCCCTTATGGCTCAACTTCTCGGCGACGGCGCTGACCCATCCGCTGAGAATTTCATCAAACAGTTCGAGTTGAATCGTTGTGCTTACGAATCGCTGCCGTCGTCGTCGTTTTTGCGAGAGTAGTTATCAGTGACGCAGTTGTTCGATTGGCCGACATGTACGTGTGACCAACGAGTTCCCGGCAAATTGTAAGAATTTCGATTGCTACAGGTAAACCTGCTGTTTCGGAAGTCATCGACGAATTTCCAGGTCCTGATTTCGAGGTGGAGTTTTCCTCAACGGACAACCCGCTCGTTGTTCAACGACGAGAATTTGTCGAACAGACGGTTACGTTCATGGAAACTGGTAAGTTTAGATCGTCCATCTTTTTCATAGAGCTTATATTAAATTCTTCCAGGCGTAAGCATGCACGGTGAGTCGTCTGTACGTGCCGATACACCCGCCGCATCGTCATCGTCCTCATTGATCTCGGGGACGGTGCTGGCAGGAGACACTTTGGCGGCGGTGGAATTAACGGAGGCGGACGATACTTCTTTCTTGCCACTCCAACAACAACAACACGTAAACCAACAATGGGTGCCGCCCTAAAACAGTGGGCAGACCAACGCGACCATGACGACAGGAGTGTTCGACGACAGTTGGACATCCTGACTGAACGAATCCGTTTTCGGGCCGATCTCCGCAGAATTAAAACCCAAAATTATGGAAATTCCTTTAACTTAAATGTGAGAGGAAGGATTATTGTGTGTTTATATACACTTACATCCTGTATTTGTTTGACAGTTCAACCGGATATTCCACGACTAGCCAGCCATCTAATTGGGATGGCGAATATGTGAGGTCGGCCGATAGCAATTCCATGACTGGAAAGTCATATGATAATATATAGGAGTCGGAAAACTGGGATGATGAATATTTGGGGTCGTCCGACAATTCCACGACTAGCCAGCCATCAAATAATATATTGAAGTCGGAAAACTGGGATGATGAATATGTGAGGCCGTCCAACAGCAATTCCATGACTAGCCAGTCATCTAATAATATATTGGAGTCGGAAAATTGGGACGACGAATATGTGGGATCCTAGAATCCTATTCTCACTACCAAAAATAGGATGATAATACGGACCAGCTATTCAGTTACCAACAAATCAAAAACAGAAAAGAAAGCGTACAGGATGGCTGAGCAAGAGCAAGATTATATGGGCTTGTCAGCTAACAATATAAGAATATGAGCGATAAGTACGCTGAAATGTATCAGTTTAAAAATAAATGTTAGTTTATATATAATAATTAAATAAATAATTGTATATATACAAATATAAAATAAATTAAATTTCTTTTCATAAGATTCTTTTTTATTTCAATTTCCTTTCTATTTGTAATACAAACAAAAAATAAATAAAAAAAACAGTGCTATACTTGAAGTGTAATTTTATTGTAATAAAATTTTAAAAAACACAATTGCCACTAACTTCAGATTTAAAACAATTAAATAATTATTTGGACCTAAAATCAGAAGAAGCATACACTGAACTTACATTAAATACAAATGATAGGACAGCATATAACGCACCTCGAAAATTGCTTTATTCACAAATAATTTTACTAAACAGAAGGCGACCTGCTGAAGTTGCTCAATTAAAAACAGAAACATACAAATCTATCAACTCAGAATTTCGTGAAAAAAAAATGAGTTTCATAATTGTTTAACAGAAACAGAACGAATTCTCTTAAACAGGTATAGCAGGATAGTAATTACTGGTAAACGAAGGGGAGCCCTGTGCTTTTGTCCCCTGCAATGAGAAAATACTTTGACTTAATTAGAAAAACTAGAGACAATTTTGTTTCTGATAACGACTATGTATTTCACACTGAAGGTAAAGGCTTTATTGATGCTACAAAAACTTTGCAAAAAATAGCCGGTATTCAAAGGTATAACAGTATTACCGCTACGCGGTTGCGAAAACATTTAGCAACCATTACTCAACTTTTACAATTTTCAAACGAAGATTTAGAACAATTGTCAAGATATGGGTCACACTTTAAAAACACATTGCAATGTATATAGAATGACAGATAATATGTACCAGACGGCTAAAGTATCCAAGCTTTTGTTACTTTTGACTCAGGGCGGAACAGAACAATGTAAAGGTCAAAAATTAGATTACATTGATATTGATCTCGAACCTATTCTCGAGGATGATGTCTTTCAAGAATTATTACTTGAGAATGATGATGCAAATGAATGTACATTTGGAAACTCCGATCAGCAGATGCAACCAATATCCCAAGTCATTAATAAACCTGATCATAAAAATGTTAACTTATTAATGAACGAAAACCGGAAAGATGTATGTATAGGAGACTGGGACTACAGAACAACTGACATTTGGGATGAAGAAAGTAGAAAATCAAAGAGTTAGCTGGAGTAACAAACAAAAAAAAACTTATTGCGCAATACTTTTTAGAACATTAAGAATAAACAATTGCCAAAGATAGCTGAAGTAAAAACATTTATGCAGTTACACAACGATTTATTTGGGGATAAAAAATGGACCTCTATCAAAGCTATTATTTACAATATTTATACAGGAAAACTGAAAATGGACAAGTGTGATTAATTGGTACAGTAATTATTGTTCTGTACCTACTTCTTGTTATGTCATAGGAAGTGATTCCTTGTGTAATGTAGGGGTCTCATACTATTAGTGTTTCATACTCAGGACGTACCAGAAGTAGTTTTAGTTTTTTAAATATTTTATACAGGGTGGCCACTTTTCCGACGCACAGTATAGGAATTTCGGAAATGGTAATATACAGGGTGTCCCATTAATATTGCAAAAATATTCAGGGAGAGTTTTCTTGACCAAAAATGAGAAAAAAAGTTCTTATAAACCTCTCTCCAAAAATGCTTCGTTTCAGAGATACAGGATGTTGAAATTTAGAGAAAATACGAAGCAATACATAAACAAAGTAAAGATACAAAAAAGTTATATTTTTAATCGCAAAATTAGAAAAAAATATGACATCTAAGAAAACGCAGTGGCGTCTCATATGTTTACTTATTAAGAAGAAGAAGTGAGACCCCGGACGCCGCTAGAATAGATAAAAGAAATCAAATTACGTCAGAAGGCGTCTACCGTTTTTATAAACAAACATACCAAATTTTAAAAAAATCAGAATTAGCACAGCTAACAAGTTCCTGTTCTATAAAAATCGTAAGAACGTTTCCAGAGCAAATTTTATAGAGCAATGTTTGTTCTAAGAACATTTTCAAAACGTTCTTACAACACTTATATCATAAAAATGGGCACCGTTCTATAGAACATTTTAGTTCTTCAAGCGGTTCTGTAAGGTTTGCAGGAAATAGTTATAGAATTGTTGAATAAACGTTTTCACAGATCTTAGAGAATTTTTATAACATAGTTACAAAGCAATCTCATAAAAATTCTATAGCACTTCGTTATACAATTTTTGTGTTGCATGGTGTTATATTTAGAGAACTTTACAATCACTTATTTGTATCTTCTTATCTAAAAACAAAGTGTTTCTGTAACGCACAGAAATAATATGGATGGGCCAATAAGAACCAATAAGATGGACCTAATCAGCCTGCATAGGAGTACTCACATTACGAATTGCTTAGTTGCTTTGTCCATCAAGGAGCAGTACATTTTAATGCAGAAAAAGTTTCATCCTGAAATATGTAGTACATAATGGTAATTTTTTGACGCGCCCTCAGTTAACCTTATATTTCCTATGCTGCTGCTTTATAAAAAACAATGTTTTCTATATTGATGAATTTAACAACCAGCTACTGTATATAAAATTGTCAGAAAGTAAGTATATCCATATTATTGTTATCATTGTATATATTGTATATATTTTTAATTAAGATTCTTTTTCTTTCTTCACTATATGGCGACAGAAAGTAAGGCATTATCTTGTACTTGGATTCTCACTAATATGACATTTTTGTGTCGATTGCAATGATTATGGAGCAAATATGCTTGGTAAGCAACTACTATAACATATCTATGCCACTTAATATCCACTGCGTTGTCATATTTTATTGTGGTATTTCAATTTTATTTAATAAAAAATTCTTTAACTTCAACATCTAGAAGTGCAAATGGATAAGGTTTGGAATGGTCTAAATGAAATATATTACTAAATTTCTATAAGAAAATCAATTTGTATTAGCAATCGAATAAATCTTATCTATTGTAATGAAATTTTCTTTGTGCAAGCAGATAATAATTTTTTACAAGTCACGACTATGTTATACAAATTTCCCCATTATACTTTGATCAAAATATTTCCTACTTTTACAGGCAGGTCTCGTCAGATGGGGGTATGGGAAACCTACATATATAAAAAATGATAGTTCTATAGCGTTTCTTTATGGAACAAAAAGGCTTTTGTTACTTATTTACTCTATAATGATTTTATAACAACTGTATTATTATTCTCTATAACTGTTTTAAAGAGCTTTTTTTCTCTTAAGTTCGATAGCAGCTTCCATATTTGTAATTTGTTTTCCGCAGCAGAATTGTAACTTAACAACGCCTTATACAATAGTTCTATAATTAAACTATAAGCGACTTCACGTGCTTCTATAAGCACCGTTGCTGTAAAATTGTATTATTGTACACACTTATCCCTTTGCGTCCCACTGGTCGCTCCGTATAACCACCAATCTAATAATTTGTTGGCCGATTCCTACTGGTTTGGTGACTGAACCGCAGCTTACATATGATGCTGATGGCGCCATCTATTGGAAATACTAGATTCTACACTTCATTCGCGCGTAATACGTTGAATGTATGTCACTGTTTTGGTCACCGGCGAGTGATAGACAGCGGATGATTTGTTTTTGTTTGTGAATTTAGAAAAAAAATTGTGCAGTTTGAAATGGCACGTAGGTAATTGTACTAAATACTGTATAGTTTCATATTGTAATGCTCAATTGGCTAATTTTTTTATCGTATTGCGTTTTATACCTTGTGATAAGGAGTGGTTGCATCAGATAACCACTAGGAACATAAATCTTTTTTATGCAATTGCAGAAAGAAGGAAAAAATGGCCTTTCATAGAACTTGCAGCAATGGATGTTGACCAAATAGACAACATATTGGCTGAAATTCCTTCAGACGCAGAATCCTTGGCAGATGACTATTTATCAGGGGATGAAGATGAAGTTGACCGTGTACTACTTGACCACAGACTTGAAAACAGTGACGGACTCAACATGATTGTTGAGCAGGAAGACCTCAGCGCGGAAATTTTACCTGAACCCCAAGATGTTGAAATTGAGAGCGATGATGACGAGCCACTCGCACGGGTAGCTGAGAGATTGGCTACTTTTGTACCCAAATTCGCAGGTGCAACTTGGTCCAAACATAATTGTTATCAGGATTCTCTAATGTTTGATTTATCTGACAGCGTAAATATAAACGAGGCAATTGAACTTCCTGTGGACATTTTTCTGAGCTTGTTCCCGGAGGATTTGATAGAAACAATTACATTCAATACACATTTATACGCTACACAAAAAAATACTAACAGAGGAAATAAATGTTTTCAACCAACTACATGTGAAGAAATATAAGTATTTTTGGGAGTAAACCTACTTATGGGTGTAAAGAAGCTTCCTAGCTTGAAGGACTATTGGTCCTCACAAGAAGAAATCAGAGATGCATACATTAGCAATGTTATTTCCCGAGATAGATTTTATTGGTTACTTAGCCACTTACATTTTGCAGACAACACCCTACAGCCCAAAATAGGCAAACCAAATTAGAATAAACTCTATAAAGTGGATCCGCTTCTCTCTAGACTTGCTCAAACATACAAGGAGTGCTATTCTCCAGGGGAATTTCAAGCAATTGACGAAAGCATGATCAAATATAAAGGCAGATCATGCATGAAGCAATATATGCCTGCAAAACCGACCAAGCGCGGATACAAGGTTTGGGTTCGTGCAGATGATTCGGGTTACATTTGTGAATTCCAGATATATAAGGGAAAAATAGGAGATCAACCCGAAAAAGTCAATAAAACATATATCTAATTCAAGCGTATTTCCTACTGGTCGCCTGATAGCACCACCATTTTTTGAAAAAATCAGCTAGTTATTTTTTTACTCATTTTGCAGTTAATTGTTTACATTCAAGCTACAAAATCTATTTTTTAAATTAATATATTCAAAAAACAGTAATTCCGGACTCAAAGGGTTAACTCATGTGGAAATTTAGGGCTCTTTCTGGACAGTAGTCTTAAGCGGCCCCTTCACGTGTAGTATTTCGTCATTTTTGAAGCGACACTCCATCGCTCCGCGCCAAAATCGAACGCGTAGGATTGAAAAACATCTGGAGCTCTTCGCGCCTGGCGCGGAGTGAAACATTCCAACCTGTCTAAATTTCTGGCGCGAGTCACCACATGAGTTAACGAGAAGTTAACGTGAAAGGTCGATTCCGGTCTTCAATTTAGTTCGAGACAGAGATAGTAGAACATAAATTTAGTTAGTAACAGAGACGGTGCTTATTCGCTTCAGTACATTGCACGCCTCGCCGTAAGTTGCAGCAGGTAAGAATTAAATAATAAAATTACAATATTAGTTTATGATATAAAATTAAAAGCACTGACGATTTATTAGAATATGTAGGTACATGTCCGTACATGTGTATTGTATTTTTAAACTTTTTAGCAATGGTTCCCCCACTAACTACTAATTTTATAACAGAGTTCATAGAAACATACAGAAATTTTCCCTGTTTATGGAAAATAAAATCAAAAGAAACTTGTAGAATTATGTAAGACTGTTGTAGGACGCAGACAAGAACTTTGTTACAAAAAAAATATATAGTTTACGAGGGGCATTCAGAAAAGGTTAAGGAAAGTCGGCGATGTGGTAGTGGGGCTGACGATAGTTACGAGCCCAAATTGTGGTTTTATAATTTACTCTTATTTACCGCTGACCAAGAGATAGGTCGAGATACTATAGAAAATGACGAAAATACAAGTAATAAATGTGAGAGCGGCACAGAAACCTTAACACAAAGTGAAAATAGAATAAGTATGATCACATTAATTTTTATTTATTACTTGAGTATGTTTATATTTTTAATTCGATCGAAATATTTAATTATAGTATTTGTAGTGTTCCTTGAGTGATACTACAACCAAGAGTTGTATTAACTTAAGTTCTTAAAAAAATATTAAAAACAAAAACATGAATTTGATATGATAAAAAAACATGATATTTTATTATCATCCGTTAGTTACTATGCGGTCTTGCCAAGGAACGTCTTTATTAAAATATTCCATATAAGCAATTCTAACAGTTTTGGCATCGGTCTTAGGATTCCTATAATTTCCTCTTTCCAGTTTATCAAAGGAAGAGCCGTTATTCCTCCATTCGCCTGGTAACACGACACCGTCTTCAGTATTCTCCGTATCAATAATTTTGGATGGTATGTAAGTATGTTTACACTGTTTGCCAAGGAAATTATGTAAAACACATGTTGCTAAAATAATATAATCCAAATGTTCAGGTTTCACATTATTTTCAGAATGGAATATCCTAAACCTTGTTGACAAATTAAGGAAGGCATTTTCAACAATGCGTCTAGCTCTAGACAAACGGTAGTTATATATTCTTTGTTCATACGAGAGGTGTTTTTGAGGAAATGGTTTCATAAAATGTTTGTGAAGCGGAAAGGCCTCATCAGCTACGAACGTAAAGTTCATATTGTTTCTCGTTTCTTGATTTTTCGGCAAATGTAATTTGTCTTCTCGTAACTTCTTCCAAAAAGATGTATGTTCAAATACCCCCCTCCCCATCAGATACAAGCCCATTGGTACCGACATTTACATAAATAAATTCATATGACGCATTTACTATTGCCATCAAAACAACGCTAAAATATCCCTTATAGTTATAATAAAATGATCCACTGTTCGCTGGTTTACCAATTCTTACGTGTTTGCCGTCAATTGCACCGCCACAATTGGGAAAGTTCCATGATTTTTCAAAATCCCACACAATTTCTCTCCATTCTTCTTCCGAATTGGGAAACTAAAAAAGTAGTCGTGTCATTTTTTGTTCACAGTAATTTCAATATTTATAAGGTACAAAAAAAACAAATATGGTGCTAAAATGTAAGTTGATGTTTTTAAAATCTTTTAAATACTCATTATGCCACATTCTCGCAGATCCCCAAGCTTATAATAGAGGTGTGGTAATTGAAAATATTTCTCAGGGCCTATTTATTAATGATCATCTAACCAGTGATAATAAGGTGTTGCTAAAAAAAGTCAAGGAACAAGCTAAAGTTAAGAACTATAAATATGTTTGGGTTAAAAATTGCAAAATATTGGTGCGTAAAGAAGACAGTTCTAAGGTGAAAATTATAAACTCAATTAACGACTTGGATAAATATCTCATTTAAATAATTAGTGTAATTTTTAGTTAATTTTCTTTATTTTCTATGGATATCTATGTTTACTACCAGAACGTCAGAGGTTTAAGATCTAAAACCAATGAATTTAAATTAAATATTCTACAAAATAATTTTGATTTAGTTTTTTTAACTGAAACATGGCTAAATAACTCTGTGAATAGTGGAGAATTGTTTTCTGATAGTTATGTTGTTTACCGCCGCGACCGCGAGGATACTCCGAGTGTCTCTAAAGAAGGTGGTGGTGTAGCAATAGCAGTCCGAAGGAAGTTCCATGTGAAACAACGTCATGAATGGCAGTCCGATGCAGAAGACCTTTGGTTATCATTCACCCTCGATAGTGACCCGAGAAGGATTCACATCTGTTGCATATACTTACCTCCTGGCAATATTTATTATAAAACATGTTTTGCTAATGGTTTGATAAAAATTTTAGATGATATATCTCATGACATCGTGCTGATTTGTGGTGATTTTAATATGTCCAGTATTTCATGGATTAATGAATTTAATAATGCACATTTTTTACCTCTTAATGTGGAAAATAAGCATTTAGAGCTTATTGACTTATTTTCATATGGTAACTTAAAACAGTTTAATAAAGTAACAAATAATCTTGGCAAAACATTAGATTTTATTTTATCAAATATTACTATAACGACTGTCAATCATTGTCCTTGTCCTTTAGTGATTGAAGATAGCCATCATTGTGCAATTGAGTTTAATATTTCTGTGCCTAAAATTAAATTAGCAAGATCTAAAATGGAGCGTTTATTGAACTTCAAGAAAGCAAATATTAATTTAATTTTACATGAACTTGGTAATATTCAATGGGCTGACTTATTTTATTCAATGTCTGTTGATGAATGTATCTCTTTATTTTATAAATTTTTAAACGAAATTTTGGCAAGACATTGTCCTGTAAAAATTTTTAATAAAAATTTTCCAAGTTATTTTTCGAAAAATACTATTCATATTGCTAAACTGAAGAAAAAATTTCATAAAAAATGGAAAAAGTTTAACAGTACAAATGACTATAATCTTTTCACTTTTTATCGCCATAGATTAAAGGTACTCATTAACCAAGATTACAAAAATTACATCAAATATATTGAAACCGATATGACTTCTAATGTGAAACAGTTCTGGAACTTGGTTTCTACGAGATCAAATCAAAGGCTGCCTAGCGTTATGTATTATGACAATAAATCTGCTACTTCTGATAAAGATGTGAGTAACTTGTTTTCTAAATATTTCAGTAACGTTTTTGAACCTTATGAACAAGCTTATATGTTACGCGACAACTTTAATAGCAATAATGTTGTGATTAATAGAACATACTTTACGGAACAAGAGGTACTGAACAAAATTAAGAAATTGGATCAAAAAAGGGTGCGGGTCCTGATGGTTTACCGGCGTTTTTAATTACTAAATGTTCAGAGGGTTTATATGTTCCGCTGTCTTTAATTTTTAATTTGTCTTTGTCTGAATGTTATTTCCCAGTTAAGTGGAAAGAAGCTTACATTATTCCAATTTATAAAAATGGCGCGAAAGATGATGTAACTAATTTTAGAGGCATCAGTAAACTATGCATATTTGGTAAAGTCTTTGAAAGTTTAGTTTATGATTTGATTTTGAATTCTGTTAAGCCTTGTATTTTACTCGATCAGCACGGTTTTCTCCCACAGCGCTCTGTTGATTCTAACCTCCTTTGTTATTCCGATTACATCATAAAAGCAATGGATAGGCAGATACAAGTTGACGCAGTGTACACCGATTTCAGTAAAGCTTTCGATAAAGTAAATCATAACTTGCTAATCATGAAGCTTTCTGAGATCGGTGTGCATGGCGATTTGCTAAGATGGATTGCATCTTATGTTTTCAATAGGTCCCTTAAAGTCTTAGTTAATGGACATGCCTCTGATCCATTCGTTGCTACGTCTGGGGTTCCACAAGGTTCTCACTTGGGTCCCCTCTTATTCCTTATATATATTAACGATATTTATAAATGTTTCAAGTCATGTAAGTACTTATTATACGCTGATGACCTTAAGATTTATTCTACAGTATCTAGCATTGCAGATTGTCTACTAATTCAAGAGGACCTAAATAACTTGTCTCATTATTGTCACATCAATAAATTGTATCTAAACTTAAATAAATGTAATTTCATTAGTTTTACGAGAAATCGCATTAAATTTGAATATGACTATATGATTAATCAGGGTGTATTAAATAGAGTTCTTATAGTAAAGGATCTTGGAGTTTTGTTCGACGATAAAATGTCTTTTAATTATCACATTGATATGTTAGTTAAAAAAGCTTATAGACTGTTGGGGATCTTAACACGATCTTGTAAACCTTTCACAACGATCGCTCCAATTAAGTCTGTCTACTTTTCTTACATTTATAGTATTTTAAACTTTGCATGTGTAATTTGGTCTCCATATTATCAATTTCAGATTAACAGAATCGAAAATATTCAAAATAGATTTGTTAAATATCTTAACTTTAAAGTCAGTGGAACATATGATATTCCTCAAATTAATACTGTTAGAAAACAATTTAATTTAATTTCTCTCGAAGACAGAAGATCGTACTCTGATGTTTTATTATTATACAAAATTATTAATTCTCGTCTTGATTGTCCTTACTTATTATCCTTAATTCCTTTACACGTTCCGCCTCGTTTCACAAGAAGTAACTATCTATTCGAAAGTGAATTTTATAGAACTAACTCAAGACAGAATACACCAATTTCCAGAATGGTCAACACATACAATATTAAATTTAATCACATTGACATTTTCGCTTTTAGCATATCGGTTTTTAAGAAAAAGTTAAAAATAGTATCTTAATTTATAGTTTTTTAATTTGTATTCTTTTATTTTACCATCTTTCTTAAATAGATTATTTTACACATTTATTTTTCATGTTATAATTATATTTAATGTTAACATATTTTAATAACTATTACCTATTTTTTATATATATATATATATATATATATATATATATATATATATATATATATATGTGCATATTTGAGTTGTAAATTTATGGTTTGCATGTGGATACATGTTTTGGGTTTTTACCTGTTTTGTATCTCTTTTGAAGTTTTGAATAAATAAATAAATAAATAAATTACTCATAATAAATAAAAATAATGTTATTTCAGGAAGAAACCCTACTCGATGTATCACACAGTGAGGAAATATATAAAAGCCAACATGAAGTAAATATAATCAGCCATCCTAAAAAAATACAACCCAGCATGCAAAACCTTAGAAAAGAAAATGAGTGCAAAAATAAAAGGCAAAGAAAATATGATGTGTACAATAAGGCTCTTGAAGCCTTACAAAAAGATGATGATGAATACGATCATTTTGCTCTGGCAGTTGCTAGCAAATTAGGCAAAATGGATCAGTACCAACGCATTTACTGTGAAAATGTTATAAACACAACAATTTGTAAGGGGATGCTAGGCCAACTAAATGAAAAGGTGACCATAGTTGACTGAACAACGCAGTGGTATCCAAACACCACTGTTGGTGCGTCAAATAGCGGCTTTCGGTATAATTCCGTACAGAATTATTATTCTAAAACCGATATTCCTAATGAGCGTACACTGACTGATTTAACACCAACGTTTTCTGAACGTTTTATACGTATCCATCCGATAGGAAATACTACATTTAGAATAAATGATCTAATTAACCATACGACCACCAGTCAAAGTGACAACGAATATTCACAGGAAAATGTTTGAATTTTATTACAAATAATTGATGTTGGTTAAAGCTAAATACATTTAATTTTTATATTTTTATGATCTAGAGAATGTTGTTATTTGTTTGTTTTGTTAGAATTGTGTTTTATTTATCTGTTTGTTTAAATTGTTACCTATCGTTTGTTATAAACAATAAATGTACAATGTTGCGGGCGGCTGCTCTTTTAGTCGGGGCACTTTTTTATAGTCGTGGGTTCTTGACTAGCAAACTGTTTAAAAAAGATGTTATAATTGGGCGCCACCTACAGAATAATCTGTTCGGTTTGCCTTTTCACCCCTGTAGGAGGATGATAAATTTTGCTGAAGTCAAACAGTTTGAAATAAAATACATACATAAAAAAATAAACACAGTTTATTAACTTGCCCACCAGTTGATACACAGACGTGGAATTGAAGAAGAAGTTGACATACAGAATTGGAATTGTAGCCAGTTGACAAGTTCATCCGTTGTTGTTAACGTTGGAGATGACTCCGAGATGGGCAGCTTTCCTCTTGTACCTGGATAGTGCCGCTTACAATCTAGATTTCTAAACTTTAGAATGGCCTTCTTATTTCAATTTTGATTTTTCAACAAATAAACTTTCCAGCAACGGTTAAACAAAATATTCCAACTTAGGAAATAGAAATTCTCGAAATTCAATCGATTATTGAATTAATTGTTCATTTAATTAATTATCTGTTTAATTAATTGTTTATTTAAATTGTTTGTTAATTAATTAATTAATTATTGGCCTCTAAAGTTAAGAAAAATAACAAAAGAAAAGAAAAAAAATAATTAGCATGTGCTTTAGCAAAGATCAAGGTCAGGTCAGGTATTTTATATCCTTAGTTTCAAAAAATAACATAAAATATTGTTTAAAATGAAATCTACTATCGATAATACTCTTAATTAATTAAATATATTACCTCCATCCTTATTGATGACTTCAAAAAAATTCAGATTTATTTTCAAAATGTGGCTTCGCACTATAACTAATCTGTAATATGGAAATACTTCAATCGACCAAAATCAGAACGAAAAGGGACTAGAATTTAGGTTCCTGTAGGTTTTATACGCTACAAAGATCTAAAAAACTCACTGAAATCTGATTGGTTCGGTTTCTATGTAATTTCGGGCTAATGTTCGTTCGAGATCTCAGCACATTGTTCCAATAGTTCGAATCGAATTGAATTATTCTGACAGTTACCTTAACCTTGCTTCTTGCCAAAACAAAGCTTATTACAATAAGTGATACTAATTAAATAATAAACTGTTAACAAATTACTAGAGTGTTATACAGAGTAGAAAAATATAACATAACGATATACATCGATGTAACTGGTTCACAGTAATGGTAAGTAAATAAATAATAAAATATTTATCGTACAAAGTGTTTAGGCTAACTTGAAGAAATCTAAAGTTACATGGTACACTGGATATGGTTTACACTTACTTAATCTACCGACATTATACAGGATGTGCAAAATACCTTGTTACTAGACGTTTCATATTGAAATTGTGACATTCTTAATTTTATAATAAAAGGAATGTTACAAAATGTTTATATCTGATATATAATATAAATATACTTATGTACTTACACATAAAAAGTCTTTCTTTAAAACTTCATAAATTGCTTTACAGGTCTGTGTTTTTGGAAATATACGTGCTGTGAACTTTAAATCTTCAAAAGAATCTCCAGTGGCTAAGTACCGCAATGTTGCAGCTAATCTTGCTTCTGGTGATATACATTCGCGCATTACTGTACTCTCCTTTTGTATACGACCTTTTATTAAATTTAATAAGCGAGCAAACGTGTCACTATCCATTCTAAAATAATTCTTATAATCTTCCGGATGACTATCATTGATTTCTGCCAATAGATGAATATGGCTAGATTCGTTTCGTTTTAAATACCATTTTTTGGCCAAGTACCTCTTTTTCTTTCTTTTGTTTTCCCCTTCTTCTATTTCATGCAATAAAATAAACGCTGCACGTTTTCTTCGAGTCGAATTCAAGCTTGACATCGTAATTACACTTCACACTACACAAAAATTTAAACGTTATCTAGAATTTGTCAGGAAGAAATGACGCTCCAACCACAAAAGAAGTGAATGTGTAGTTTGACCTGTTCGCTCCAAGAGTGTAACGCCAGGAGTGCACGCGGAACGAAGCAAGGCAAGCAAGGAATGAGACACGTCTGTTATGCACGTGAAGGGGCCCCTTTAGGTTTACCAGTCATGTAAATAAATTAGTGCAAAATTCATGTACTAACTTGAAAATATTATATATGCATAGCGAACTCTTACATACTGACACAAAGTTATTATTATATGATTCACTGATAATCAGCCTTATTCTGGTGATTATTGGTTATTGGAAGTCAAACCACTTTCAAGCTATTAGGTGGATTCTAATTCTAGTGAACATAAATGATATTCCAATATTGAATTTTCCAATATTATTAGATATTGGATATTTTATTGTAAACTGAATTCTGTTGACCAAAAATTTCCAACTTTTTCTTTTAGATATCTGTAGTTCTAAATATTACTAAACAAATAAGCTGATTAGTATTTAGAACATTGGAAACTACCAAACTATTAAAAGAAGTTTAGGGGAATAGCTTATAATGGCGATTTTATATTAATAATTCAAGCAATTCGCAATGAAGAAGAGAGGTATACCTACCATATATTTTTTTATTAATTATGTAAAATTGGTATACTATTTATTTAGAAGAGATTACAATAGAAGAAAAAAGGAGACTGAGGAATAATTTTACTCTTTTATTGTCGCCAAATTATAATTTTAAAGGTACACTACAAACTCGCTTATCCGAAATTCCGGATTATCCGAAACAAATATTTTATGCTCTTTAATATGTACATATTACATACGTACATGTATTTTTTCCGTTACCATGACAACAAGTGATGGCTGCTACGTCACGTCGATGCAATCGAATTCGTACTGGTCAGTGTTTGTCGTTATTTCATTTGCTTTCACACGCGATATCGGCTGCTACGTACGTCCTACGTTATTGTTTACAAGTTGCACTTTTTCAAATTCTTCCGAAATGTTGTCGAAAAGAAAAAAGTAGTGATTAGTATGCAGAAAAAATTAGAAGCTATTTTCCGAATAGATAAAGGTGACACCTTTGAAAATATTGCCGCTGAATATGGAGTAGGTGTATCCACGGTTTGTGACTGGAAGAAAAATAGGAAATATATAGAAGATTTTTGTGCTAAAATGGTGTCCAAGGATAGTCTAAAGACCAGATCTACCGCAAGGAAGGCACAAAATGAGAATCTGGATGATGCTCTTTACATGTTGTTTATGCAAGAACGTGAACGTGGCGTCCCTTTATCAGGGCCGATAATACCAAGAAAAGGCGTTTAGTTTAAATAGAAAATTAAGAGGGGATCCTGTATTTATAGCAAGTGTAGGATGGTTAGGCAGGTGGAAGGACCGTCATGGAATTCGTCAGCTTACTGTTACTGGAGAAATATTATCAGGGGATATTGCTGCTAGTGAAGATTACAAAAGAAAATTTGGAAAGTTTGTTGCTGATGAGAATCTTACACCATCCCAAATTTATAATGCTGATGAAACAGGATTGTTTTATAGAATGTTGCCTCGAAAGTCATTGGCATCTACCCTTGACGAAAAAGCGAAAGGCTTTAAAAAAGCCAAACAGCGGGTAACATTGCTTACTTGTTCTAATGCAACAGGCCAACATAAACTCCCTCTTGTACTCATTGGGAAGTCAGAGAAACCAAGAGCATTAAAAACTCTAAATTTTCAAACGCTTCCCGTATTGTATAAAGCACAAAGGTCGGCTTGGATGTCAGCAGATATTTTCAAAGTGTGGTTTTATGAACATTTCGTTGTATCAGTGAAGAGGTTCTTAAAAAATGAAGGATTGCCGGCAAAAGCGGTTTTGTTATTAGATAATGCTCCTACGCATCCAGGGGAGGACGAGTTAAGGAGTGGAGACATTTTTGTAAAGTTCCTTCCACCCAATGTTACTTCACTTATTCAGCCAATGGACCAAGGACCAATTGAAGCTTTGAAACGCAGATATCGAAGAGCTATGTTAAGTAAAATTGTGGAGGAAAATGATGATGGCAGTGAGAAGAAAAGCATCGCAATGATTCTCAAGAAAATTAACATTAAGCATGTGATTTATATGACTGCAGCTGCTTGGGAAGAGGTAACAACTAAAACCCTTAGAAACTCATGGAAAAAATTGTAGCCAAAAATATCAGAATCAGCAGAAGAACCTGAAGTTAGTGATAATGAAGCAGTTATTGAAAACCAAGAATTTATGGAAATGTTTCATGTTATAGAAGGGTGCTCAGATATACAAGAACAAGACGTATCCGAGTGGATAAATTTAGAAAAAGATGATTCTGGGCACCAGTTTCTATCTGAAGACGAGATCGTGGCACAGTGTTCACAACAAGTCGAAGATGATGTTAGCTCCGATGACGATGCAGAAGAGAAAACGGGTCCCAGTCACACTGAGGCCACATCAATGTTTGAAAAATTAATGTCCTACTTGGAAAGACAAGACGACACTTCACCGGCTGAGCTGCTTACTATGAAACGACTTCGTGATCGGGCAGCTAGAAAGCGTAGTTCAAAATTAAAACAAAAAAACTTGTACGACTTTTTTACCAAAGAATAAATTATTTCTTGTCTCAAATTTTACTTGTTACAAGAATTTTTATCTACATATGTATGTTGTACATAGTATGTATGTATGTATGTTTTTTTAATAAATGTTCAGTTTTTTAATTTGTACTACATTGTTAACTTATTTTAAAACCAAACCGGATTATCCGAATTTTCGTTTATCCGAAATGGGCTTGATCCCATCACATTCGGATAATCGAGTTTGTAGTGTACATACAGATTTAGTAAAAACACAGCAAATTTTTTAATTCAACTCTTGAGTCCATTTTTGCCTGATCCCGAGCGAGAAGAAATATCTGTGCCGAAACATGTAACAATAATGGTTGCTCTACATTATTTTACTCAAGGAAGTTACCAAAAAAGTGTTGGACAGGATTTCAACTGTGCACTAACTCAGTCCTCTCTTAGTCGGGCTATGATCTCAGATATTTTAGTTGAACATTTTTCATATAAAGTTCAATTCCCAAGAACAGACGAAGAAAAGAATGAAGAAAATGCTAAATTTATGGAACACCACAATGGACTTCCAGGTATAAACAATTTTAATACCATTTTCTATATTGTCAACAAAGGAGATGGTTTACAGCTGGACACATATTTTAATTATTTTAAATTAAAAACCATTTGGCGTACATACGAATATTAAATTATTTTATTGAACCAAATTTATAAACATATTTACAATCGAGAGTGTGTCAATGTTACACAAATGAAATTCAAAACAATTAAAAGTGTCCAGTTGCAAAGGTTGCTATCAAACCACACTATGTCTATCCTTCTTGCTCTCTCTAAGAATCAAGCGACAGACTTGCTGACTGTTCCCATTGTTTCAATAGGTAGTATAATTCTGATGTACTCAGCATTTTTCGAATGTGTATAAATACTATTGAAACTGGGCTAATGGCAGCCAGTCCATGGCCAAAGGTAGGCGGCCAGCCGTTGGCTGGCTTTGATCTCTAGAAAAGATACTCCCCAGCGCAAAAGTCCACTTTACTGTAAGTATGGTTGTTGTTATGGTTTTAATAAATATATATTTTTATTAAAAGGTTGAGTTTCTTTACCTCTTGCAGAAGCCAAACGAGTACCCCAAGAAAGAGAGGTATTATTTATATATGTTTATTGGTGGAGGCGCCTTGCTTAATTCCCTGGGTAAATTCTCCAAAATTAACCCACAGATATTATTTATCTAATTATTTTTGTTTGCTTCCAATACTGTATTTTAAATCAGGGGTAAAGTACTCCATTCCCATCCCATTTTAACAAAGGTTTTTATAACTTTTGCCATTGCCTGTGGTAACAGGCTGGAAAAAAGAAATAAAAATTCTTTGCAAAGATACATATGTCAGGTTGTGGTAGTGGATACTAGTTAATCGAACATGTGTATTGCTTAACATAAACTAAGGTCTATAAATGTTTTCATTTCCTGTGGCAACAGGCTGGAAAAATTGTAGATTCTTAGCTAATAAGTAAAATTTGTATTTTTGCCTGTGCTAGTGTCACTGGTTAGGCCAGGGGATACCAATTAATCCCAAACTCCTATTTTACCCTTTGATTATTAATCAAATTAGAGAAATAAGGAGGAAGGACTCCATATATATGTTTTGAATGATATAATGTGTTTTTCATTTTAGGTGCAAGTGGCATCTGATTGAGAGGATGTTCCTCTAATTTATTTTGTTCTTTAGACAGTGAAATAAGCTCGAGTGAATAGAGGTTAATATAAGTCTGATGTTTTAGAGAGCAGAAGAAAAATATATGTTTTTCCGCTATGTTATCAGTAATGACAATACTGAAGAAATGTTAACGTTTTAATGAAATGTTTTATTTATGGAGGTCAATAGGATTATTTTATAAAGCGAACTAATAGGTTCGACAATGATATACGTAGTACCTATACTAGAAGTGCAATTCAATGCTGGTCGGGGCGTTAGTCCGCATAGTAGTTGTTTCTCTCAGTATCCAATCATAAAACAGGGCTAAGTATATATACGTTATAGTATATAAGTATATTAACAGGTGTAATTATCAACACTTGTGTAAGAGGCAAAATAGTAAGATTTGTGGAGTTAATAAATATTTTTTTCTAGAGAAATAATGGAAGACAATTTGAATACTGGATATATGGAGAATATAAAGTAAGGTAAAAATGATTACCATGGTAAATGATAAGAGTTATTTAAGGGAAGAAAGTAAACAAAATGGTATTTTTAAAGAAAAGTGGTATAACTTACACATAAAAATTTAAAAAGAGCCGCAAAAATAATATGTGTATGTGCAATTTTGCACAACATATTTATTGAACAAAGAGATATGATAGAGATGGAAGAGGATGATTGTTTAAATAATAACGAAAATGAACAAAATATACTTCAACATTTACCGAATAATATTAATTGGTTACGCAGGGGAAGAATAATCAGACAAAGAATAATTAATGAATATTTTTAGAGAAATGATTTAATATGTTTATTTACAGGTAGACATTATTTACATTCATAAATACATAAGCTACAAAACTATTTTTTATTTATTTGTATATGTACACCTGATGTATTTCCAACATTCTTAAAGACTTTTCAAGTTTTTTTATAGCAAGAATAATAGTTTTATTAGCCTTGTAAAATATATTCAAACTTCTTTTTAAAATTCTCGACTCTCTTCTTCGTCTTTTATATGACAAGCATTGAGGACACTCGTCAATTCTTTCCAACAATTGTTAAGATCCTGTTTTGAGTATTCAATTTCCCGTTTCTTAGTAAATTTGATTCTCTAATATGATCCAAAAATAAATTTTGAATTGCTTCTTACTTGTCCCTTCTTTAACACTCATTCTTTTAAAATTTTGAACAATATAAATTATCTTAGAATAACTTGTTATTCTGAAGTAATATTATTTTATTGCAAATAATTTGACATCGATGAATAACAAACACTAAGAGCATGACATTTGACATTTTTAATCATCGTTTTGGGGCCAAATATCTCCAGATCTAATGAATTTTATCGGAAATTAATTCGGTTGGTTACTTTCATACTCTAATTTCACATCTACGAAATTCAGATATTGGATATTAGAAACATATTTCTCAAGATTGTCACCAGAATAAAGAAAATTTCCAATATTAAAATTTACCAATCCATTGAAATGTCTCAATATTGAGATTGATTCAATAGCTACCAGAATAAGACTGATTATCCTACTTATCGTATTGTGATGTTGTATACTGGCCAGCATTACCTGCAAAAGATAAAAATATGTTGCAGAAAATACAAAATAGTTGTATAAGCTATTCTTTTAATCTAAGAAAATATGATCACCTGTCTACATCTTTTTCTCAATCCAATTGGCTTAAGTTAGAAGAAAGGTTTATGTACCATAACGTCTTGTTTTGTTTTTAAATTGCAAAATTCCAGTTTACCATCTCATCTCTACAATAAGCTTATTGTATATTGTGCCTATCAAGTCTGTCTTGTCTATTTATTCATTTAAAAAGCGAATCAAATCCTGGATATTGTCTCAACGTGTACCCTAATCTATTTGTTAAATGCAGTAAATTTATAGGTTATATTTAGGCTTAAGTAATTTATGTTGTAAATTTTTCACTTTTGTCAACCTTACTATTGTACTTGGTTGGTTACGTGGAAGAGCGGCGGACAGCCGAACGGCGCCAACATATTCCTACATTAGTATGATTTTATAAGATAAAAATAAAAACTATATTCATACAGCCGAATTGTTATCAAGGGCAAAAGAGACCGAGGATTACTTTCCAAAAATATGAAAAGACATTTTGATATATTGGTTCAGATAAGAGACAACTATATTAAAGACAATGATTACGTATTTCACACCAGTAGCCGAAACTGTATTGACGGAACCAAAATATTGTATAAATATGCGAAAAAATGTGGAGTACAGCATCCAGAATATATCAACGCAACAAGGTTGAGAAAGCATTTAACTACAGTCGCGCAATTATTGCAATTTTCTGAGAAAGATCTGGAGCAACTCGCAAAATTTATGGGTCATACGTTAAACATTCATTGCAATACTTATAGATTTTCGGACAATTTATATCAAACTGCCAAGGTGTCTAAATTATTGCTACTTGCGTCAGAAGGAGGAATAGAACAATACAAAGGTATGAATTTAAATGACATAAATATGGTTTTAAAACCTATTTATGAAAAACCCGATCGTGTGGAGGATATTATTGCTGCAAGAAATGAAAAAATCGAATGAGATTCTTCATCTTATGAAGATAAAATACAAGCCGGGAACATAGAACATACTACTAAACAATTCATAGAAACAAAAACAGAAGCCATAAAGAAAACTCCTACTCCAAAACAATCATGGACTGTAGAAGAAAAAAATATATTTTCAATTATGTTTTTAGCCATACAAAAAGTAAGCGGGGTCCTAAACTGCCTAAAGTTAAGGAATTTCTAAAAAATATCATGACAAATTTAAACACAGAATATGGACATCAATAAAAGCAGTACTATTCAACATTTATACAAACAAACTGAAAATTTGAAACAATACTAGCAAGATATACAGGGTGTTAAAAAAAGAGTGTAAAATATTTAAGGAGGTAATAGTATAAACCAAAATAAGCAGAAAATGTACATTTTTCATGTAAAACATTTGCGAATTGTCACGGTACTAGTTGTGATGGAACTTTTGATATCTCGAAAAACGTGCGGGAGATAGTGCAGAGTATACAAATATACTCTCCTGAAAAAAATATTGTGGTACATCAAAATATTGTATTGACTCCTCAACAACACAATAATGCAGGTAAGTAAAACACTGAAATTAATTAATTAATGACAATATGATTGATGGTGATGTTACTTTGTGAAAATCCATTTTCACTTACGAATTATAAAACAAAACTACCGGTCTTTTTTACCGATTTTATTATGTTTTTACAACTAGTACCGTCTTATAGTCACATTATCAAATAGGTGTAACTTGATAAAATGTAAAATAGCGAAAAATAGAACAGTAGTTGTGCTTTATAATTCGTAAAATAATTGCAAATAATACGACTGCCTTCTTATTGTATATTGTCACTTGCACAGTAAAGGCCTGGTTGGTATCAATTGTTAAATCAAAATGTTTGAATTTAGGTATGTCGAATCCAAGCAGTTGCATTATAATACGCACTTTATGTGAGAAATTATTTGTAATTCCTAATAACTTTGAATCTAGACACGTCTTTTGAGTATACAGGGTCGGAAAACGGTGATGGTCTATCTGAGTTTACATGAGAGCGACAAAGTAAAGTATAGAAATCCGTGCGATAGACAAGGATAATTATATTGACGACGTTTTAAAATCTAAATAGTCACCGCCCATTTCGTCATTCAACAAATAAAATCCACTCCCACTTATATCTCAGCAACCAATCGCCATCTTTGCCTTTCGCATTCGCAAGAGATGTCGCTACTTGTGCAATTCCAACTCCGGTATTCTGATATTTTACCAGCGGTCGAAATTGTGGACAGTGACTAATCACTAATTTGTTGACCAGCGCGACGGGCGAAGCGTGCGGGGGCAAGATTTCATAGGCGTACTAAATTTGAACGCAATCAGATATAAGAAATATATAAAAATGACAAAAATTATTCCATTACATAATATCCATTATTTTTAGAGTAGAAACAGTGATATAACAGTTTTTACCAATTTCGAGGCGTTAGATAATAAAAATTATAAGAATTATTTCAAAATTTAAAGTTTTTATCTTGTCAATTACCCAAGGTCGAAAATAATAGAAAGTGACTAACTCACAACATAGAGATGAGTACGGAAGGGTAAGGGTGGTATGATTACCTAAGCGTGCCACTTGAGTAGAGTTAAAGCACACAAAATTATCAAAAATAAGTTGATGTCGGCTGAACCTAGCACATTAACAATTTACTTTAAATGTGTCCCTGTTCTTATGGACGGCGATTGCCCACTACCACCCACTTACACTTACCTGATGCGCACTCCGCAGATAACACACTTAAGCCTTGTCCTCACGGACGCGAAATTCACGGATTTTTGTACGAATTTTGCAACTTCTGTTTTAATTATTTATGGTGGGAAAATCTCAACTTTTCACAATTGCAATTTGCGATACTGTCAAACACTACAAATATTAATGCCCCTTTCATTATTATGTGGTGTTAATAGTTTGTTTTGAACTTCTGATAATATATCATGGCAGTTTCATGATGAAAATGGTAGAAAATGTTATAGATAGTTGACAACATTTGTTACAAATAGAGATTTTTCCACCGTTAAATAAATCGCGCAAATATTTGCGAATACCGCATTGAAAAGGACAAAAGGCTTTAGAATACATATACATTATTTAATATTCGTTACTAGCACTGTCACTATAACGGTCACACATTAACACTTATTATATCGTACCGCTTTCCGTATGACCTTGATAGGCCCATATTTAGTCAAAATTTAATATATTCTTCGATCCAGATTCTTATTTTTTAATATTTATTTTAATTAGTTTCTTCGCCATATCACTATTTCGTCCTTTCTATCAGTATACTCTTTTCGATTTCATTTATACGGACTAAGTTTCATCTTGTAATATATAGCAATAGAATTTTTATTTGGAAAACTCATTTTAAAAATACAATCTTCCTTCCGCGAGTTTCCATCACTGTCCGTCTCACAGTTGTACTTCTTTACCAGTTCGAGCATTAAATATCAACTTTGAGGATGTGTGGTTTCAACAAGACGGTTGTCCCGCTCATAATGCACGTCGAGTGACAGCATATTTAGAAATCACATTCTCTCAGCATCTAATTAGTACAAGAGGCACTATTCCATGCTCCCCCAGATCGCCAGATTTATCGCCCAACGACTTCTTTCTTTAGGGGCATTTAAAACAGGCCATTTACGGACATTCACATGATAGACCACTTAATTTAGTCAATTTACAGGCCCGAATTGAAGACGTCCTGCATAATATTTCCCCTGAAATGCTGGAACACGTAAGAACCGAATTCTATGACAGATTAGGGTATTGCGAGGCACAAAGGGGGGGGGGGGCATTTTTGAACAACTTATTAGTTAAACATCAACATTAATTTTATTTATGTTTTAGAGTTTTAATATTACTTTCTGCCAGAGCGGCTATTAAATAAATACAAAAGCGGAAAATAATTGCAATTATTTTCATACACCGTTAAGTGGTAGATTTATGAAATAATTCTAAATAGTTAAAAGTACGTAAGAATTTGCTTTGTTTTAAGCAAATGCGTCCTACTCCGTACATAGAAACATCGGCACTGAAGCTGCCAGCTGCCTGCCAAACCTTCCGGCCAATCGGATGCGCTCGGTTAGAAGTGGGAGCGACTGCTCAGATGTTATTCTAATTTATAAAACGTCGTCAATATAGTCATCCTTGTCTATCGCACGGATTTCTATACTTTACTTTGTCGCTCTCGTGTAAACTCAGATAGACCATCAGCGTTTTCCGACCCTGTATACATAATGATACAAATACTGCCTTTATTCACAGAGTGAATACAGTGATGTTGATGATGATAGACTTTCGGATCCTGATTATATCCCTGACGATAACTGTATGGTAAGCTGTAACTTTTATACTAACGAAGGCTTAAAATTAGTATTATTTTTGTTATAAATTTTTACTCAAAAATCAAAGTTTTGAAATCAGGATTGTGAGGTCAAACTCAGATTTCCGAATTAAAAGACTCACAACAACTGTAGAACATTCAGCCGAAGAATCATCGAATGAGGTGAATTCGATACAAAATAATTTTGGATCATTTAAAAGTAATGGTGAGGCTTGTAAAGGAAAAAAGAAAAGACTTTTGTATTTTTTTGCGAAATAATGGTTTTAAATTTTGCAAGACACATTCCAAGACAGCATTTTTTAAACTCTAATGTAGCCTGTAAACCTGTTCAAAAGCCACGTATTAGTGCTACAATTCAATCTTGTGATAATAATAATAATAATAATAATAGTCTTATTACAGTAAAAAAAAAGAAACAAAGAAAAAAATAGGGCGAAGTTCAGATAACTTTTTAAAGTTTCTGCTCTTCCACTTAACCCCTGGTACATCATTGTACACTAGAACCATAATTATAGGAAAACAGGAAGCAAAAAACAATTTAAAAAAAATAATAATAATATGCACATATATACATAATACTTATTAAAATCAATATTAATCGAAGATACCCACACTCAGTCAAGACATATCTTCTAAGTTGTTATTATACTGTATTCAGTTGTTTGCTTATGAAGATTGTTCGCTCATTAGCTGCTTTGTATATGCAGTTTTAAATTTTAATAGATTTGTTTGCTTTATTGAGACTGGTATATTATTGTACACATTTGATATTTGGTAACTAAAAGAACGTTTAAAAAATTCAGTATTATGTATGGGTGGCGCTATAGTACCTTTATATCTAATATTTAAGTTGTGAAAGTTCAGTCCTAAAAGAGATTTTGTTATATAGGTAATTGGGTGCTTTATTTATAATGATTTTGTGGTATAGACAAGCTGCATGTAGTCTACGTCTATTCGCCATGTTCAGCCATCCTAGCTCAGTAAGTTTATATGATATTCTCTCGTACTTTCTATTACCAAAAATGAAACGTAAACAGCAATTTTGAACTTTTTGAATTCTTCTAATATCGACATTGTCTATACAAGGTCCATAAAGGGAGTCACAATAGTTACAACCTGATAGAACAATCGAATCGCATAACATAGCCTTAACATTATTGTTTAATATATGTCTATGTGGATATAATAGTCTTAATTTGCAATATGCCGATGATATTAGTTTTGCAATGTGCTGTTTAAATCTTAGGGGTTGATCAAAGATAATTCCAAGATTTTTTACATTTTCATTAAAGTTTAATAAGTCATTTCTTAATGTTATTTTTACAGTCTGTTGTATTGATGACAGCTGTTTCTTTTTGCCGAAAATAATAGCCTTTGTCTTTCGAGGATTTAATAATAATCCATGCTGTGTTGCACATGCGTCAATATTAGCAAGGTCTGCGGTCACACTCATGCAAGCAGTAGCTACTTCATCTGGCTGAAAGTGATTATAAATTTGAAGATCATCAGCATAAGCAGTGGTAGAGAGAATTAGAGAGTTGAAAAGTATACAGTGTGAATAAAAGTGGCCCCAGAATACTGCCCTGTGCTACACCCCTGTTAATAATTCTGTATTGTGAAACATTTGTGCCAATAACAACAGGTTGTGACCTATCAGTTAGAAAGCATTTTATTTAAACAATTGCACCGTGACTTAACCCAACGTATTTAAGTATCGAAATAAGTATAGAGTGGTTAAGAGTGTCGAAAGCTTTTGAGAAGTCCAGCAGAATTAAAGCTGTTAGTTTACCTTGGTCAGATGATTTTATAATGTTATCAGTTATATCAAGTAGCGCAGTATTACAACTATAACCAGGTCGGAAACCCGATTGAGTTGCAGGTAAAATATTATTAATATTAAGGTATTTACGAAGTTGTGTCTCCACAATCTTCTCAATAACCTTCGATAGACATGGCAAGATACTAATAGGTCTAAGATCAGAAAGTTCTGTTGGCGGGTCTATTTTTGGGCGTGTTAAAACGTGAGCTTTCTTCCACTGTTCTGGAAATACCGAATTTAATAAAGAAAAGTTGATTATATGAGTTATAAATGGTAATAAGAATGGCATACATAATTTTAAAATGAAGACTGATATTTCATCACATCTCACGGCTTTGGTTTTTATAGAGCTTATGTTGTTTAAAACTTCAAGTTCTGATACCGACTTAAAACTGAAAGAGCTATTATTAAACGTGTTGGCTGTGTAGAAGTTAATAATATCATAAAAGTTCATATTTGCAGTAGCGATACTATCAATAAAGTAGTCATTAATTTTATTTGCATGAGATAAATTGTAAAAACATGTAAAACATGTAACTCCAACATTTAGTGAAGAAGATCTGAATGTGGAAATCTAGCAGTGGTCATTTATTGCCTTGTTTCTGTATTTGTTTAAGCCTACAATATATAAAAACATGGACAAACTGCCAGGTAAGCGTTATATATTATAAATATTGTATGATTATTTCTTTAAAGCACATAATTTTGAAATAAAATCCATTTACTGTACATATTGGAGTTACAGGGTTTTATCTATTATTAAAATTTAGCGGGAACATTCTCGTTTATCGCTAACTCCCAATGGATATACTTTAAAATAAACATGTATAGGCTGATTCCATTTAAAATAAAAAAAAATGACTAAAGGTAGTAATATTTTAAAAAGTTGGCTATTTTTGCTTTTAGTATTTTTATTTCTATCGCTATAAAAGTTTATATCCAAATTTTCTTTGGAATAGTATTTTTATCCGGACGATTGTCAACTGGCCTATACTTAGCTTTGCTCACAAGTGATTCAAAGCATTACAATGTCAAAGAATAATACAAATATGTCATCGATGAATAAACGTAAAAGGTGTAAGAATCCTGTTCAAACTGGCCTGAAATGTATTTCATGTGGTGTCATTTCACATAAAAGCTGCATCAATGCTATAAAAACTGCTGGCCTGAAATGTATTTCATGTGGTGTCATTTCACATAAAAGCTGCCTCAATGCTATAAAAACTGTGAAATTTATAGACGAGACAACTGTTAATTGTTGTAATGTTCCTAATGATAACTTCAGGACTCGAGACCAGACAGATAAGTCTCAAGACCAATTCGATAACCCAATGAGTGTGGAAGAAATAAAAATCAAATAGAAGAACTCATAACTCAAAAAGATATAATTATAGCAACACAATCTGTGGCCATAAGTTCACTTCAAGAACAAATATCTTACCTTAAACAGGATAAAATTAGTCATACTACATTCGTGAAAGGTGCGGCAAGTACTGAGCGATCATTAACTTCATAAAGCTATGCATCAAAAGTTGCTAACAAGAAAAATGCCCCTTCAAACTCTAATAGTAGTAGCAATATAAAGTCGATGCCATCTCAAATCACTTCTGCAGCAGTATCACAAGTTGTTCATATGGCCAAATCGACGGCTACTTGTCAAAATATTATCAACTTAAATGAGGATCTACAAGACGTTACTCACAGTACCGCCTCGGCTTCTCAGAAGGGATTAAGAAATGTGAGAAAATCCAGAAACATCATGGTGGGTGATGGTGATTGTCATTTCGATAAATCTGTACTGAAAGCCGCTAACGTCGTTTCTGTAAAGCATCTGCATACGACTAACTGGGACCCAAACACAAATGAAGAATCGCTGGCAAGTTATTTGCGTCAAATAGTCCCTGATGCTCAAATACTAAAACTCAACTCTCGCAATCCTTCCGACTATGCATCATTTAAAGTGAGGGTGCCTAGTGAAGACCTACATAAGATCACTAAGTCTGATGTTTGGCCCAAGGGTATCCGTGTAAATCAGTTTTTTCTGGCAAGAAGTTACACCAGCCCCCAAGCTAGAGACACTGCCTCAGAGCTCTCCTAATGAAATTGGTTTATTAGATAAGTACACAATTCTACATTTAAACTCCCAAAGTTTGGTGAATAAACTAGATCAACTGCGTCAGCTTTTATCTCAAATTAATTATAGTATAGTTTGTTTCTCTGAGCACTGGCTGGATAATAACTCTGTGTTAAGTTGGAAAATTATTCGCTTGTATCGTACTATTGTCGTAACACATCACATGGCGGAATTGCATTTTTGCTCATTTTAAAATTAAGTATAAAGCCATTGACTTAAATATATTTTCAATTCCAGTGCACGCTGAGTTTTGTGGCACTGAAATCTTTAACTCACATATTGTTCTTGTGTCTGTATACAGATCATCCAGTACGGGTGATTTTGCAGCTTTTAAAACTTGTTTTACTCGTCTGGCAGATCATTTGCACCATAAATATAAGTATATTATCATTATGGGTGATTTGAATGTGGAATTGACGAGTGACAAGGCAATTTCTAGATGTATTAGTCACATACGGTTTAAGTTTTAAAATTACTGCTCCCACTCGTGTTACTCCCACATCAGCAACATGTATAGATAATGTTATAACAAATATTGATGATAGTATATTAGAAGTAGGTAACTTTGATCCAGATATATCGGATCATCATGCACAATACATTTCTTTACTAGGCCATCAACAAGATAGCGTACATAACATTAGTTCTAATCGATGTTGTATTACTGCAAATGGATATTGCCCTCTCGGATAGCAATAGTATTGCCTCATTTCTTACTAACTCTATAAAGACTAACATTGACATTTGTTTTCCACTTCACAAAGCTAAAAACAGCAACACTCACTAAGTCGTTTATATATTGATATTGATCCAGTTCATTCACGGATTTCGAAAATATTACAGAACGCTCTAAAAATTAAAACGAAAAACTAGGAGCCCTGCAGTAGTCGCCAAGGTACTGAATAATTGTGTTATAAAAGTATTGATGTAGATGATTCAAGCAGTATGAATGTTAAAACTATTGACTTGTGGAATATACCCATTATATTATCACCTATACCTACAAGCTCTGAAGAAATTTTTTACAACCAAACATCCACATTAGTTACTGCAACAGTAGTAAGCAACTTAAAAAACGAAGAACCAAATAATTCACATGATTGTTCATTTAGAGTACCGAGGAAAACCTATGCAACCAGTCGGTAATAATTATTGAACCTATTGTAGAAGATTCCTTGGACACTAATGTAACTGGTATATCAGATATTGGCGAACTTAGTTCACAAATTTTAAATACTGAAGAAAACTTGTCTATCACTGAATGTTCCACTGAACCTATAAAACCTAACGACGCCATAATGGCGTCACAGAAATAAATGTACAGGAAAAAAGGATCGTGAGCATTTATCATGTACGCAAAATATACTTGTGTGATTTGAGGGTTGACCAGAAATTGAAAGATAACAGTTCTTCCAAAAATGAGATATCATTAGAAGCAAAAAAAACTCTCTCATCTGTGCATTTGGATGAAGATATATAAAAATTCATAGAGAGAAACATCATATTAATGTTGCTTCGAGGAAAATGATACAACTTGCACGGTTATTACTAGTACTAAAAGGTAAGGATCCCTCTATAAAATGTCTATTCGATGCTTGGTTTTAACCAACCAATTTTGATCTTCTTGTGGAGACCACAAAAATTGTAGCCAATTATGACGAAGTGCAAGACGTTTTCAGATCGCCCAGTTACGCACTCAATATGGGGACAACATTGAAACAGTGCGCTGAATTAGCAATTGTTTGGGCCCTTAAAAAGAAAGACGTTGCGGAAACAGTTTCCTCGGCAACAGCAGAGGCTGATTTAAAAACATTAATAAGAATCATCGAGTCTCAGTGGCAATACGAAGTGTCTACTCAAGCAGTGAATGATTTAAATATACAAAAATGGAATAAAATTACCCTTGTTCCATTAGCTAGTGACCTAAAATTACTGAAAGAATTTCTCGTAGCAAAAGCTAACGCTATTGCTATTATAATGCTATTACTCTACTAGAAACTACATCTTGTAGAGTGATATTACTGAATAGAAGACGGCCAGGAGAGTTACATCTGTATGACAAATCTGAAAGTGAATATTACAGTCGAATTACGAGGAATTCTCTGAAGTGGTATCATCTTCAGAACAAGTAAATTGAAGACATTAGTAATTAGAGGAAAGAGAGGGCGAGGTGTTCCTGTTCTCTTCACTACTGATATACAGCAACATATAGCAATACTACTGAAGTACAGAGACATATTGGTAAATATAGACAATTTATATCTTTTCGGAAATCCAAATACAACGCAACCAATATCTCACTACAAGGTACTTCTACTAAATATGCTCGATCTTCAGATGCAAAACATCCAAAAGCAATCACCTTCACAAGACTTCGAAAGCACTTGGCTACGCTAACACAACTTTTTAACATGTCAGACACGGATCTAGAGCAGCCTGCGCAATTTATGGGACACACTGTAGGTGTTCATAAAGGGAGCTATCGGTTACCAGACAGCTAAAATTGCTAAGCTTCTGTTACTAATGGAACAAGAAGAAGCTGCAGAATTTAAATGTTTACCGTTAAACGAGATTCAACTAGACTTAGAAAAGGATCTTCTGGCTGAAATTGCAAATAAAAGATATGAAGAACATTCTGATAATGAACTAATATCTTCAGTCGAAACCATAACGTCACAAAAAAACAAAAGAGAATATTCCTCCTATTAGCGACATAAAAAATATTCATAAGGAAAGAGTATTAGTACCCTGGACTGAAAATCAAAAAAAAAAGTAGTGAAAAACTTTTTCTCCAGTCACATAAATAAAAAAAGACCACCAAAGAAGCAAGAATGCATAGATTTAAAAGATAAGTAATATTAAATAACAAATACTGGCTAAAGATTAAAGTATTCGTGCAGAATGAATATAGCAGGGAACTTAATCGTGGTGGATTTCCGCTGTTCATTCTTGTTTTATCTGGGACTACACCACCTGTAAATTAATAAAAACAGGAAAAAACCAAAATATTCAAAATATAGTATCAAGGCAAACTTGTAAAGTTTATCCCAAAAAAAAAAAACACTGTACAATATACAACAAATCAATATTCAATAAATTTTCGAGGCAAAATTTAAAAGTTTGCCTTGATACTATACTTTTAATATTTTGTTTTAGCGAATTAGTTAGCTTTAATGTGAGAGTTTTTTTTTAATTTAAATCAAATGTACACTTTTGTAGTTGTAGCAATAATTATTTATTTAAATAAATACTTTTTAAATATTTTCTTTTCCTAATATCCATATTCCTGTAAAAGGAGTAAATGTTGAAATAATAAATCGATTATTTTATTTTTATTGTTTTATTATAGTCATATACATTTCAATATACTAAATATATCATACTTATAACTAAAGAACATAATTATAAAAAAGAAGTTACACTTAATGATCAGTAAATATATTTTTTAAATCATAAAGCATAAAAATGTACTGGATATTTATAACTTCTACATTTTAATTTGTTTTCATCTTCGATATTCTACCTTTTCCACTTCTTTCTTCTACTATCTTCCTCAGCTTAAAACTAAATTATTTACTGAAACATTGCATACATTTTATGTAATTGATGAAACTTACAATTTCTGTTGCTTCCCTCTGATTCTCGTATAGGTTACCTACCTGAAAAAGAAAACAAAACATACCACATAGAGAAAACCAATCTCTTAGAGCCGATGCAGACGAGGCTACTTTTAGTAGCAAACGCGTGCATTTCCTACTGGCTCTTTTTGAAATCTGCAGAATCAAATCAGTACATGCATACGTGACCACTATTTGATTCTACAGATTTCAAAAAGAAACCAGTAGTAAACGCACGCGCTCGCCACAAAAGTAACCTCGTCTGCATCGGCTCTTATTCCAAAAACACAAACTGTGCGAGAGCAGGCTGCACATGGAAAAATGCACCGACTGCTGGACAAACAAATACTTCTCACCTATAACCCAGATAGCTTTTCTTTAAGCTAAGGCCTAGCCCGCTGAACTACTGTGTTGGAGAAAACTATATAACATTATTAAAGGTTTACGAATGTCGGAAATTGACTCATTCATCCTTTAAATCTCTTATGTGAGTTAAAATATTCCATAAAAATATTTTTTGCACTTTATTTAACAAAAACAATATTGGATTTGACCCACTAATGAGCAAGCCTGTATATATCATTCTTTCCAGAATTTATTGTGCTTCTCAGCTGTAAAATAGATATTACAGGGTGTTTCATTTGAAAAAATAGAGAATTTACTTATAAATTTTGAGGACCCTGTAGATACTAAGAAAAAATTTTAGATGTAGCAATCCCTAAGTTATTATTTTTGCAAAAATGTTAATAAAATGTGTTTCATTGGTCAAGATATAAAGCTTTAAATATAGTGCTGTAGCCGCCACTTTTTCTATAAAACAAGTAATATTTGAAAAACAGTTGAATTTATGTACAGACAACCTTTGAAAAAATAGACCTAAAATTAAGTGTAGAATCCAAAAATATAAAACAATACAGAATGTTACATTAAAAAAAAGTTGATATTGACTTTTGGTATAATTAATTTTAATAAATACAAGGTGGTCCAAAATTATATACCGTAAATTAACCTGAATATGCCGGAATTTAAACATTTAATAATGGTGAACGATATCACCGAATGAGTTCTCATTTGAGATGAAAAAAGGATAAGATATTCCATTTAAAATATATATATATATATATATATATATATATATATATATATATATATATATATATATATATATATATATATATATATATATATATAGTAACTATAAATATTCCAAAATTATAACAATAGTTGTTCCTGCTTTCCAAATAAAAGAACAATTACTCGGTTTTTAATTTTAATAAATACAAGGTGGTCCAAAATTATATACCGTAAATTAACCTGAATATGCCGGAATTTAAACATTTAATAATGGTGAACGATATCACCGAATGAGTTCTCATTTGAGATGAAAAAAGGATAAGATATTCCATTTAAAAATATACACACTTACGTGCCATGCTTTTTAGGAACACCAAGTACATGCGCCACTAACTATAAAATGAATTTGCTGAAAGCTGGATCACAATTATTGTGTTTCAGCTCTCAGCAGCAACACATAGCAGCCGTAGCCGCATATTCACCGCTCTAACTATATCAATACCAGCTCACAGCAGTAGCAGCAATATATTATTGGTATAGTGCGCAGTGCTCCTTTACTAATACAAGTAAGTTTTATTTCCAATTTAACTACTCAATATGCTCGTTCACTATTTCTTTTATAAGCTTTTTATAGTAATGTATAATTTTCTATTGTTCTAGTTTGACCTTCCCATCCAAGCTCGCCGGTGTCTACCGACCAAGCTATAACAGTAGCAAGTTCATAGCTAGTGTTCAGGCCCCGTTAAATACAAGTAAGTTTTTATTTCATATTTAATTACTAAGTTCTCTGAATGTGTTATTCATTTCTATATATATTTTTATATTAATATGCAAATTTTCTATTGTTCTAGTTTGACCTTCCATCAGATCTTTCGGTGGGCGACTATCGTCATCTTCATCTGCAACTTGCTTTAAAAACTGTAAGTGCTCCCTAATGTATATAAGTGTTGTGGCTTTTTAACAGTTTAACGTTTTATATATCAGTTTAGTCGTTCATTTTACAAAAATATTATGGATACCTGCGAGCTAAGTGATAAATTTGTTAAAACATTAGATAATATTCTTCAGATCGTACTACAAGGTAACGATAGAGGTGTGGATACAGTTAATTAATCGTCAAGTAAGATTCGCGAGGACTAAAAAATTTTTTCAATACAGTTGGTACTAGGAGAAAAATTGAAACTAATATAGGGCATTTAAAGAGGGCTAAACTTTTGATGAATACACACCCGGAGCATGTAAGGGCGGGACATTGAGATAAGCGTAGCCATCGAGTCGTATGGCAAGAGTTACAGTCGATATTTGAAGGACGCATTCGGTCGGGTATCATTATAAATAAACATCTTATTTTTTAAATAGCGATGATCTGCTTGTTGTGGGCGACTTTAATATCCCTCTTTACATAAATTATGCTATTTCTCGCGAAATTACTAACGGGTCTGTTAATTCCTTAATAAATTTTTGCGATTTTTTTGGACTTACTCAGTATAATAACATTTTAAATAGAATCAATAGACTTTTAGATTTGGTATTAAGTACTTCAGTAGTTTCTGTTAGTAAATCGGAACATTATCTACTTCCAGAGGATTCTTATCATCCTCCCTTGTGTATCAAATATAAAAACAGGCATAAATCATATAATTGTCAATCTAAGTCATCATTTAATTTCAAAAAAGCTGATTTTAACTCCTTGTATTTCAACTTGTCAAATATAGATTGGTCTTATTTGTCTGAATGTCCTGATGTTAACGAAGTATGTTCCTTATTTTATGAAAAATTACATTCAGTATTTTCTCAGAGTGTCCCGCAAACTATCAGTAAGAAATCATCGTATCCTCCTTGGTTTAGTGGATTTATAATAAATAATATTAAATTAAAATCACGATTGTGGCGTCAATTTAGAATTACTGGTGATAGATCTATTCTTGACGAGTTTCGATCATTGCGTTCGCAAATAAAGAGGGATATTGATGCAGCTCATTGTGATTACATTAAGCAAGCCGAATCACATATCAAAGTAAATCCTACTAACTTTTGGTCATTTTTAAATAGACTCAGGAATACGACTAGTATGCCTAATTCGATGATTTACCAAGGCACGTCTATTAACGACACACAGGATATTGTGGATTGTTTTGCACGCTATTTTCAATCAGCATTTATTCAGTCATCAAACCCGCATATCACCGATTTGAATGCCTTTAACAACATGCCATTACTTGATGTTCCAGAAATATCAGAACAAGAGCTTTGCAGTGCATTAAAGAAATTTAAGAATAAGTTAACAACTGGTCCCGACGGAATTCCTGCTTTCCTATTGAGAGACTGTGCACCAATCCTTGCTTTACCACTCAGTATTATATTCAACTTATCATTAAAATGTGCGATACATCCAGAAATTTGGAAAAAATCTAAAATTTGTCCAATTTTTAAGAAGGGGGACAAATTAAATATCGAAAATTACAGGCCTATAGTCATTCTCTCGAATTTTGGCAAATTATTTGAAGTTATCCTTTATAATATCGTTTCTTTCCATTCAAAAACGCAAATTTCGTCTTCACAACATGGGTTTATTTCTGGTAGATCCACAACAACAAATCTCATTAATATTACGCACTTTATTTCGAATTCTTTAGATAAAGGTAGTCAGACGGATGTTATTTATACGGATCTATCTAAGGCTTTTGATAGACTTGATCATGGCTTATTGTTGCTTAAATTATCTTCCGTAGGGCTATCATCGCATTTTCTGACTTTTTTTTCTTCATATTTGTTCAATAGAATTTTAAATGTTCAACTTCGTTGTTTTAATTCATTTGATGTGGTAGCTACTTCTGGGGTTCCGCAGGGATCAGTTTTAGGTCCACTATTATTTATTTTATTTATTAATGATGCACTTATTGATATTCAAGCAAACGTTTTGTTATATGCTGATGAAGTTATTTGCATCAATTGAGTCTATTTCAGACTGTCATTTTTTACAGCAAGAGCTTTCCAAAATTAACCTGTGGTGTCAAAATAATAGATTGCCACTAAATTTATCGAAGTGTAATGTGATGAGCTTTACTAAGAAAATCTCCCCTATTCAGTACAATTATAGTATAGATAATGTTGTTTTAGCTAGATGTACTCAGTTTAAAGACTTGGGTGTAATATTCGATTCAAAATTAACCTTTGTTCCTCATGTTAATCATGTAATATCTGCTGCTTATAAAAATTTGGGTTTTATCATAAGAAATGCGCAACATTTTGCTGATATATCTACGTTAACTTTACTCTATAACGCTTATGTTAGACCTAAATTAGAATATGCAACTGTAGTTTGGGACCCTCAATATGAAATCCATATTACTAACTTGGAAAATGTTCAGAGGAGGTTTGTTAAATACTTAAGTTTTAGATTGGATGGTGTTTATCCACCTCGAGGCAGTCCACAGTCTGATCTATTAGCCAGATTTAATTTTAATGACTTAGCCTCTCGTCGTGTTTATTTTTCAGTTCTCTTTTTACATAAGGTTTTGTCTGCTATTGTGAATTGCCCGGACATTTTGAGCAATATTTATTTTAACATCCCTCAGGTTCAAACTCGCTCTTACTCATTGTTTTATTTGCCTGCTCCTAGAACAAACGTTCTTAGAAACTCACCGATTCACAGTATGTGTTCCAATTATATGAAATATCACTATCAACTGGATATTTTTAATTGTTCTGTTGATGCTATAAAACAATGTATATTGAACTGAACTTACAATTACTCTACACTGTTACACTATTGTTTTCTTTTATTTGATTTTCTCTTTTCAATTTCACATTTGAATGTATTTTGTATTTGTTCTACTGTTTCATTTTGTTTTCTTTATTTACTACTTAACTGATTTTTAACAATGCGAATAATATGTTTGTATGTAATCTTTTGTTTTCTATATATTTGTATTTATGCTTTTTTGTAATTCCTGCCCTGTTATTGGAATTTTTCTGTCTGGGCAGTTGTAATCCTAAAATAAATAAAATAAAATAAATAAATAAATAAATAAATAAATAAACATCATATAGACACTAAGGCTTTCTTGAACGATGCTTTCTTCCTTTTTAAAAATAAATTAAATAGAATTCTGAAGGCTTTTCCAGCTATAAAGGTAAACGGCTCGTTTTGTGGTGAATTTGTCAAAGCCAAATCGGATGGAAATGACGCACTGACTGACTAAATATTTCAGCACAAAAAATGTTATAATAGACTTGGGGGCGGATTAACAGCTTGGTATAGTCCTTGGAGTTCCAGGAGAAAGGCAGCGGCTGGGACTTGCACAAAATTATTAGCTTAGAAATAAACATTAATAAATATGAAATGTCATGTGGTTTCACGCTACATAAGGCTTCCCGAACAAATCGGCAAGAAACATGCTCGTGTCAATGTAAAAAATTACGATGACGATGCTTATTTTGCTTGGTCTACTGTCTCGGCACTGCATCCTGCTAACAGTCACGTTGATAGGGGATCATCATATCTTCATCCGTCAACTATTCTTAATTTAAACGGTATCGAGTTTCATATGCAATTATCACAGATTTGCAAATTTTAAATCTTAATAACATTTCCATAAATGTATACCAGTTGAAATTAACCGGGAAAAATAAATTTAATGTGGAACCTGCTCATTTGACTAAAAATAAGCTTGAGAGACACGTTAATCTTTTACTAGTTCAAAATGTTTATTTTGAAGAACGTAAGGAGGAGCGTGATTGAAAGTAACAACGGTGATGTTGATATGACGTATCATTTTTGCTGGATTAAAAATTTATCGCGACTAGTTTCATCTCAATTAAGTAAACATAAGAATGCTAAATACATCTGCGATATTTGTCTAAATTATTTTAGTAGCGAAACTACATTAGATAAGCATACGGTGGACTGTTCTAAAATAAATAAATGCAAAATTACGTTTCCGCAGGAGAAATATTTATCGTTTAAATACTATAAGGAAAAGGTACCGTTTATTTTATATTGTGATTTTGAGTCCATGTTAGAGCCTTTTGTTGATCAACGTCAGGCGTCAACTAAAATATATCAAAAGCATACCGCGATTAGTGTAGAATATGTTAAATGTTCATATGATGATTATCTATCGTATTACGCTAGCAATAGGGGCTTCATGCATTGAATGGTTTACTGAAGAACTTGAAAACAAATTCAAGATTATCGAGGATAAATTAAAAAACCGTTATACCCATGAATATCTCACAGGAACAGTCAATTCAGTTTCTGCGTGCAACCCATTGTCATATTTGTGAAGTCTTTTGTGGGGGGGCGGTAAAAAGGTTAAAGACCACTGTCATTTCACCGGAAGCTATCGAGGACCTGCGCACGAAAGCTGCAATTTAAATTATAACAATTCTTTTGTAATTCCAGTAGTATTTCATAATTTGTCGGGATATGACTCACACTTCTTGATTAGAGACTTGGCAAAAAGCGGGAATGTGAATAAGGAGAAGTATATTTCTTTTACGAAAATTGTACCAGACTCTCCGGTAAAGTTTCGTTTCATTTACGTTAATGGCATCATCTATGGATAAGTTATCGTCTTATTTAGGTAAAGATGAATTATTGAAGTTACGTTGTGAATTCAACCGCTTACATATGGAAACATTCGATTTACTTACGAGAAGTATTTCCATATGACTACATAGACTGAGGATATATTAAACGAAACCGAACTGCCTGGCAAGTCGCAGCGCAAGAAAAATGCTTCGTCGCCTATGAAAACAAATGGCATTATATCTTGACTGCCTTTAGGTCTTTTTGGATGTGGCAAATTTACATTTTTTAGTTTCTGGTAAAATGTAGTGTGGCCAATAACTCCTCCGCCAGATATTCGTCCATTTACCCCAAAATCAACCTTAATCAACTCATAATTTGCGTTGACTATAGTCATGAGCACTAAACTGTCTCATCCTTTGTAGTTATAGAAGTATCAACCACTTCCAACAGAGGGCAATATATTAACATGTTTGCCGTCAACGGCTCCCACGCAGTTTGGGAAGTTACATATCGTTTCAAATTCATCTGCAATTATTTTCCATTCATTCTCTGTTGTAGAAAACTGAAAAAAATAATTGAATTAATTTACAGTTTCTGCTTGATTGAGTTTAAAAAAGCTCTTCCAAACTGAGATTTTCTGGATCAGATTTATTAAATAAAGCTTATTTATCTGCAAAAATATTTAGGAAAATTGATTTTCTTTAGAAGGTTGATTGATACATTAAAAGCTAAGTTTTATTTCAAAAACCGTATCCTTCAAGTCTCCAAAAATAACAACTGTTTCAAACAATTTATTTTATTTTAGGAAATTGGAAATGAATCGGAACCCGAAACTGAAGGATTTAGTAGTCAATACAGATCCCATTAGATTCCCGCCCAGGTGCTAGTTATGGAACTCACGGACCAGAGCGCGATACTGAAGAATTTAGTAGCTCGGTAGAGTCCATTAAATTCACCACCAAGTAGTAGGTCCTGATGGAAACAAGTCGTTAATACCACGTCCTACAAATCATTCCACAAAAAAAACGCAGGGCTGAAACAGATGCCCAGACAGACGAAGTTCTTGCTCTTGTTACAGAAAGGCTAAGTCACAATAATGAGGACCAATGCACCATTTTCAGAAATAATGTTGCAGCGAAATTGAGAACTCTTCCAAGAGAAACTAAGTTATACACGGAAAAGCTCATCACTGACCTACTGTTTGAAACAGAAATGGGTCATGTTACCAAAGCAACAAAAATTGTTTCACTACTCGATTCAGCAGAAAATAATTCCCAAATTACTTAAACAGAGATGCTTCGGCTAGTTCTTATTATTATCCTCAGCTTTATACCTATCCATCGCAGATTGCTCCTCCCTAGCAACATGTGTCACAAAATTCATTTAATACATATTCTTTTCAAACACTACATGCAACCAACAAAACAGGTTACTACCTACTCTTCAGTTACTTCAGATACGTTCATTTAAGAATAACGACCTACAACAGTTTGACAACGAAGTATGCGAAACAGATAACCTTGCCAGTATTGTAACCAACTTTCAATCAAACTAATACTAATGTTTATTAAGACAGTTTTAGCTTTGAATGTTTTTTCCTTTTCTCTCAAAATTAATACAAATTAACACCCTTAAAAAATATATTAATTCGCGAGACCGAGACCAAAAAGAGTCGATTGACTCTAGTGACTTGCGAACCCCTAATAATAACGTATTATTTTCTTTAGTAGTACATACCTTCATATACTCATCCTTTAATACTTGATAAATAGCATTACAGGTCTCCGGAATTATTTTACTTAGCGATTGATGTGAGATGATACTAGAAAATTTCAAATCTTCATAATTCCTTCCAGTGGCTAAGTATCGATGGGTAACTGATAATCTTTGTGGTGATATGGCAGACCTCATGCACGTGTCTTGTTTCTGGATTAGTGGTGTTATTAAATTTAAAAGTAATACATAGCTATCTTCATCCATACGGAGATAATTTCGATAATCATCCGGTTATAAACGAAGTTCTTCCAGTAGATATATATGTGAAAATCGGCCCCGCTACAACAACCATTTTTTTTACCTATTTACTTTGTTGCCTTCGTTTATTTAATCATCGATATTGTTTCTTTTTTATTATGCACACACACGCCACTTCTAATAAATTTAAATCGTGATTACTCACTGTCGCCATTTTTATTAGCAAACTGGATAGAAAATTATTAAAAGGTGTGTAGGCAATTCTAATAAAACGTATTTGTACGCGCTTACATATCTCAAGAAATGTTCGTGTGTCTGTAAGCGTCTTAACGGTAAGGCAAACAACAAGTTTATGGCTAATTACAAGCCAAATCAGCAATCAAAGTATCTTATGTACTTTGACGTTAGTAGAGTATTTTCACCGGTTCCCCCCACCACTTTCCTCATTGAAATGACCTTTGCGTTAACGTATTTGATGACCTTCAATGACATTGAAGGTCACATCAGTATCAAATGATGTGACTTTTATTTGACCTCTACCGATTGGATGTTATATGCACATTCATTGACCTCTATAATTTTTATAGTTAGTGGAGTATGTATGCAAGTGGCAGTGTGACGTACGAATTATAATGGAAGGGATTAACTATATAAGAGAGGAGAGCAAAATAGAGAATCGTATTTCATTTGGTATCAACCTAACAGTTAGTGTCTTAAGTAGTGTAAATTTTTGTTGTTTTGTGGCAACATCTTTTAATGTGAGAACAATTACTGTGTTTATTGCTAACTATTGCTAATTGATGATTTAAATAAAATTAATAGCAATATTAATGGCGATTTTAATGATATTGCTCGGAGATCAATTGCCTCATTGGATATTAATACACCTTATTTAATTACAAAACTGTCTTTCGTCAGTTCACGCTATGGAAAGTGCATTTTAGCTGTACTTTTTGATCAAAAGGATAATTTAGATTTCAAGTGTTTCTTACCAAAGAGAGTTACAGAACATATATCACAAGACAGTTTGGAGAAAATGAATTCTTTTTGAGAAAAGTATACGATAACTTACATAGGCCAAAGTGAACCTACCTTTAAAGACGCTAAATGTAAAGCATTGATAAAATTTGGAATTATAAATTAAATTTATTTGCATTTTTGTTAATTTATAAATATCTAGTAGTAATAAATATGTTGTATAGAGTAGTATAATTTAGTTTCATAATTATATAAATATTTACACTATCTAGTCATTATCATATAAGGTTGTTCCTCGTTTTATCTTATAAGAAAAATAGGTAATGATATATATATATATATATATATATATATATATATATATATATATATATATATATATATATATATATATATATATATATATTTCAGTGTAATATCCTTTCTGACCTCAATTTCTTTTTTATTTTTATAGAAACTATTAGAAAATATGTGGATGCAATATGCTATCCAAAATTGGACCGAAGCTTTCGACATCCAGTCAGCAGTCAAAAGAATAAGCATCGAGTTAGACTGTATAGCAATGGATCGTATGAATGCTTGTAATTGAAGACCTTGGTGCAAAAACCGGACAAGTCCAGTTTTGGTCGAAAAACGTTTTTCGGTTAAAATGTATGTATTAAAACATCGCCGATCGATTGGTACAAGAATCAGCCAAGTCCAAAGACAAACAACGTTGATATATAGCTTTAGGACTTGGCCGATGGCAATCTTTGGTGCAAGAAACAGCCAAGGCCGGACTTGACTGAGGGGGGCATATGCGGAACAGACGCGGTCGCTACGGATAGATTTAGTGACTGCTGTAATTTATAGGGAACTATAATGTTCACTCTGAACATATAATAGAAGAGTTATGGATCAAATTAAATATAAACAGGCAGCCATTTGCAATCGGTGTATTGTATAGGCCACCCGATTTTTCTTACACAGAATTTCTAAATGTATTAGAACAAAAATTATCTTATTTATTACCTCAGTTTGATGACGTTTTTTGTGTCGGCGATTTCAATATAGACATGTTAAAAATGAATTCTTCGCCATTCTGCAAACTTAATTCTATATTAGACGCATATAACTTAAAACAATTAGTAAATAATCCTACCCACACAGCTATGAATTCTCAGTCCTTAATTGATTTAATAATTACTAGTAGTCATAATTGTGATATTATAGAAAATATTAACGTAATTAAGTCTTGTCAGTGATCGTATCATAACTTAGTATACTGCAAACTAAATATAACACAAAACGTATCTTCTCCCACCTATAAAAAAAATTAGGGACTTTAAATGTTTTAATAAAGATTTCTTCAGTATGGATTTAAACTCTATACGTTTCGAATATATTTATGAATTAAACAATATTAATGATAATGTCACCTTTCTTAATGACGCTTTGTTAACGTTTTTTGACATACATGCACCGTTTAAGACTATTAAAATTACAAAAAGATATTCTCCTTGGATTACTGATAATATACGATTACTTATGTCTTTTAGGGACAAAGCTCGTTCCAAATGGCGTCAAACTAAAAACAGAGTCACTATGATTATTATAAAATGTTAAGAAATTATGCTTATTTTGAGTATCAGTCTCGAGTATTATATACATAAATCATTATTCCACATTTAGCACAAAAAAAACAGCAATTGTAGAACGTGTAATTAGAACTTTGAAAAATTGGATTTATAAAGTTTTCTGCTAGAGGTAATAAGTGGATTGATATTATTACCTAAGATTATAAATTCACATAACAACAGAGTTCATCGTACTACAGGAATGAAACCTATCGATGTAAAACGAACAACTGTATTAAACGTTTATAATTATCCAAAAGTAGCTTTGAAGCAAAAATTCAATATAAGCGATATAGTACGTATAAGCAAATACAAAAACGTGTTCAAGAAGAGATATACAGTTAATTATTCTACTGAACTGTTTAAATTTGTAAAAATAAACGTAACAAATCCGACAACATACATGATAGAAGATATGTATGGTCAGCCAATCAAAGGATGTTTTTATGAGTGGGAATTACAGAAAGTATATTTGGTGGAGAAAATTTTGAAGAGGAAGGGTGATAGGTTATTTTGTAAGTGGCTTGGCCTTCCCGCATCCAAAAATTCGTGGATCAATAAAACAGACTTGGTTTAAAAGCGAATAATAATGGTAAATCATTTAAAGTGACAACTGGACAATGTTTTAGTCATCTTAACAAACCAATGAAGATATTTAATGTTGATAAAATGTTTATCACGTAATAATAATAAACGTATGAATATATTTGATGTTTTATTATTTTTTTGTACTTATATAAAATAGGAATTTGAGGATAGTAGTAAATGATAAAAGAAACAAAATGCTTGTCATTTATATTTATGTAAAATTAAATTTGAGAGGACAATAGTAAAAAAAGAGACTAGTTTAAACAAAATATTTTTATTATATACAATTAGTGTTTTATCTGTCAAACAATTCATTTCGCAATATTTTTTGATGATTTGTTAAGCAAAAGCAACGTTTGAAATGTTTATTTTTATTAGCGAATAAATATCCTGTTTGTTCGCATAAAAATGTATCCTCTCTGTCAACAGCGCAGACTCTGTTCCAACAATCTTCTTTATATACCATACATATACCACACCGTTCCTTCAGGGGATGATCTTCAATACTGCAGCTTTCACAACGGTTTCTAACAATTCCAAAATTGGTAAATTTCAATTTCTGACATTTATCGCATTTACCCGTTTCCACTGTTTTTACGGTTACTCGATTTTCTTTTGCACATTCATTACAAAGTCCTGTACAATCATTAATAAGTTTTTTGTGTACCATGCAATAACAATTGAATCGCTAATTTATGAAAGGGTATAAGTCACCTTTTTTATGAAAATGACATTTTGCCGGGAATCTCTAAGAAGATCTAAGTCACGTATACCACTAACTCCTGGAACAAAACATAGCGTTTAATTTTGAAAGGGTATAAGTCGGGGACTTACATCCTTTCATAAATAATTTGCTACCCGCACTTCAGTCGGCGCGTTAGTCCGTGGCGCACTCGGTCTTACTAAGAAACATGTGTTAACTGTTTGTGTTTCTGTCGCTGCTTGAGCGTGAACGTGATTGTATTTACGTTGTTTATAAAATAAATATAATATTATTGTAAATAAATAAACACTACAGCATGAGTGATAGCGAAAATTCGACTAAAAAAGGAAAAAAGGTGTAAGAAACACAGAAGAGTACAAATCTTCAAGAATTAAAAAAAGCAGAATAGCTGGAAATCCATACAAAAATTACCGAGGCAATATTGTTCCAGGAAAGGCGATAGGACAACCTTGCAAGTAAGCTTCTGTTAAAACTCATTGTAAAATCACTTATTGCAGGTACAAATTTAAATGTTTCGAAAAGATTTCTGAAGCACAGAGAATTGCTATTATGAACAAGATCCGTTCCTGAACAGGATATATACCTACAAGGTTTAATGTTATCACAACCTATTAAGAAAAGACGTCCACGTAATGAACAAGCTTCCTTAAGAGCCTCGTCTTTCAAATATTTTGTTAATATTCAAGCAGATCGACGGCAGGTATGTAAAACTGCCTTTTTAAGCTTGCATAGCGTTTCTTCCAAGGCCGTTCAAAGAGTTCAAACTCTTCTTAACCTTGGAAAATCACCAAGAGATTTAAGAGGAAAGCAAGATAACAGAAGAACCATACCTGGCAACATAATTCAAATTGTTCGAGAGCACATATCTGCTTTTCCTGTCAAACAAAGTCACTATTCTTCTAGGGAATATAATTACCTCGATGCTAGATTAAACGTGAAAATTATGCATAATATGTTTAAAGAAAAATATCCTCAAACAAATGCAAAATACTACACCTATGATAAAATTTTTAAGGAACATTTTGACTACAAGTTCGGAAGACCACAAGTGGATACGTGCTGCCAATGTGAAGAGCTCAATATAAAAGCAACAAGTTCTAGCTTGAATGAAACAGCTAAGTGAGCGGCAATGGCGGAGCTTATGGTACATAAAGGACGTGCCAAAAAATTTAACAATAGCATTCAGGTTACCGAAAAATTGTGCTCAGAAAATGACTCTGTACTCGGACTTTGTTTTGACTACATGCAGAACATTCCACTGCCATCAATTCCTGTTCAAGACATTTTTTACTTCCGGCAACTATCTGTGTTTCCTTTTAGTATACACAAGTTAAAGAATAAATCAGCACAGTTTTTTTTTATATCAAGAAGGTATAGCTAAGAAGGGTCCAAATGAGACATGTTCTTTTATCTTAATATATTTAAAGTAAAGTGTACCCTCTTCAGTAAAGGAGCTTCATCTTTATAGTGACGGTTGCGCCGGCCAAAATAAGAACAATGTTATGATCAGGTTTTGTCTTGCCCTTACAGATAACGGAATGTTTGAAAAAGTAGTGCACTAATTTCCGATCCGGGGACACTCTTTCTTGCCGTGCGACGTGATTTTGGTTTAGTTAAACGCAAACTAAATCGTATTGATAGAATCTACACACCCAAACAAGTTTGCGAAGTTATCTGTAACTCGGCAAAAGGACAAAAATTTACTGTTGAAATGGTCAATGGAAAAGATGTTCTAGATTTCAAGAACTGGTGGTCTAAGCACTACAAAAAAACATGTCTGTCGATAGAAAGTTGTGGTAGATCTACTCCACGTGCTCAAAAGGAATCATTTGCGGTTTCTAGTTTTATGGAGTTTTGATATGACCACACAAGAAAAGGCATTGTTGAGGCGCGTAAGTTTATTGATGGCTTTCAGACAAGCTCCTTTGTTCTAAGAAATACAAACACCGATACGGTAAGCTTACCAATTCGAAAAACTTATGGAGAAGAAAAACTCCAATTAATATTAAGAAAATGAACGACATTAAAAAAATAATACGGTACGTACCTGAGGAGTGAAGATTTTTATAATACACTACAAGAATGGCCAACCACAGAAGCCGAATTGGAAGACTAGGGATATAATATAATATTATGTACTTTTGTTTAAAATGTTTTCAACTAGATACTAGGTTTTTGTTAAATAATAAACAATACGTTTTCATTTAAAATTTGATTTTTGTTTCAGCAAATTTAAGAAAATTAATAAATAATAGCTAAAATTAATATTTTAATTTGTGAAAGGATATAAGTCTGACAACTTTCTATACCTCAAAAACTAATTTACATTTTCAAAAAAATTTAAAACTGTACTGTACAAAACAAAGAAATGAAAAAGTTATTACATAGTTATAACTACTTCAGTGACTTGTATCCCTTCATAAATAAGTGATTCAATTGTGGCATGTATACAAATTCATCACTTAAAAGGAATCACTTGCACTTTCACTTTCGAGTCCCGTTCTTTTGGAAATGGCATTTTTTAATACTTGTTCACTAGTCGAGATGTCTAAAAAAGAATGAACTCCTCCTAATTCCACAAACCCTTATAGTTATATATGCATAACCTTCATGTGACTTCTAAACATTCCATACGATTGAGAAATATTCTAGATGACCTTGACATCATGATGTGGTCTGTGACGTCACATCTGAAAAGCTATATAACCCGAAAGGAGGTAGGTTAGAGAATAGTTGTTGTCTACAGCTTTTTAGTAAAACTTGCGTACTTGTAAAATTCAGTTATAATGGCTCGTTTTGGGTTTGTTAATTGGGATCTCTTAGAGATGCTAGCTGCTATGGAGCAGGAGGTAAATATTATTAAATATCTTTTTTTATTGATAAAATAATTTTGTGATTTTTTTTAAACAGGAAGCCTGGAGTATACCACTTGTCGAAGGTCAGGTGGATAATGGTATTGCGGATAATGAAGAGGTGGTTGGCGAACTTCTTCAAGAAGATAATGTGGATAAACTAAATGAACACGAGAACGATGAAGGGTCAGGTGGATGAGAGTGATGTGGGCAATGAAGAGGTCGTTGAAGCTGCAGATGGCGAAGAGGGGGTAAACCTTTTTTTTAGTATAACAACAACATTAGAAATATTTTTATGTAGGTAGCTTAATAAGTGGACGAGGACATCGTCGAAGATTGCTCCGATGAGCCCGATCAATTATTAATGAGGGTCTCACGAAGTTCCGAACGGCGACGTTGTTAATAAAAACCAACAGTATTGCTACACATATTTGTATGTACTGTACTCGTAAGCACAGACCCGAAGAAGGACTACAAATTTTTCCACAAGTGCTATATGGAGTTGGTGCAGCTTTCGAGTGTGGAAGAATATAAACATAGGCATTATGATTGCCACACAACGTCGAAATATGAAGAATGTTCGTTTTACTGTTCTTGATGACCTCTAGAACAAGTGCGGTTAACAAGGACTTGTGTCATCTGCAATTATGTGAAAAGTGAAAAAGACAAAAACTGAATAATTTTAGCGATTAGTTTTAAGTTATAGTTTTTAGATAATGTAAGTATTTGGTTATGGTAATATATATAGTTTACCATTGTAAATATTAAATAAATAGATGAATTGAAACTATAATTTTTCTTTCAATTTATATAGCGTCCCTTAATACTTTTTTATAAATTTAAGGAAACTCAAGTGTTACATTACTTTCAATTGTATCTAAACCATCAAAGTGGAAAGTACAGTGTCGTAGGATTTAAAATGAAGTTTATTGTGGTTGATTTACAAGATTTCTCCAAAGGAGATTACACATTCATTAGTGACAAATGCATTGGTCATCTGTTAAAACCACAAGTTCCGTACAGTTCATTAGATATCAAATTAAAAAAACAAGTCAAATATTTAAAATGGTTTCATCATGGGTTAAAATATGATGATGGTTATATAAATTATGAAATGTTGAATGATATATTATACAAACATATAGTGGATTGTAACATAAGAATAGTGTATGTAAAAGGACATCACAAATAAACATTTCTCCGACAGAAATTAAATGACATACAACCTGTATCTCAACAGGATGTAATAAACGTTGAGAACTTAAATTGCGATGAAGTGGTTGAATCACCTCCAGTAGTTAATGAAACTATTCCATATTGTTTATATCATTGCATTAATAAATGTGTGTGTAGTTTGCGAAACTGTGTTGATCTTGATAATTGGAAACAATCTAGTATACTTAAACAAAATTAAATGTATGTATAATCATTATATAACGTACATATTTACCCTCTCCACTTGACTAGAACATATAAATAAGAATCTCAAATATTCAAGTCAGTATCTCGCAACAAAACAAAGAAGAAACATGGAGAGTAGAACAGCATCAGAGGTAGAAATTGCTGAGGCTGACTCCACCACATTCCCGTTTCACTCACTCGCTAGACCATCTTCTCCGTCGTGGAGTGACAGCACCATCAGTATATATGGTGATGAAAATGAGGAGGAGAACCCGCTGCCTGATTCTACCACATCGTCCGGAGATTCAACACCGGACAATTTAAGTATGGATCTGCTAGATGGTAAGAAAGTTGCAACAATTGGATGTAGTTCTTAAAATATTTTTTTATTCTAGTAGGTCACTTAGAAGAGTGGTTAAATAATCTAGCTCAGGTGTTTGGAGATGTAGAGCGGGATATCGGCAACGATCCAGAAGTGCGGAGTGATGATGAGATGGAGGAAGAAATGCATTAGAATATTTTATAAGTAATTATTTATGTGTATATAATTATGCTTGAGACTTTCTACGTGACTACACATATTCTTCGAGAACACTACAGAACCATTAGTTTAGAATTTTATCAAAGAAGTATTTTGTTATCGCTATTCCAGAAACTACCCAAATTGTAAACAACCCTAATGTGTTTAGATACAGATTTGTATAAAAGCCACATGTAAGCAGGCCCTTCAGTTTCAGTTCTTATTAGATGTTATGCTACAGAACTTGTATTCATAGTTTAAGCTCTTGTGAAATAAATCTTTTTAAAAAGTAAAATTCACGAGTTACGTATTTAATTATATGCACATACAGGGTGGGCCAATGGAAACTTTCCACCTCGATTTTTTTGGTATAAAATAAAAATCTGGGAAAACGCTCGGACACCACGACTTTTGATTTGAGGGGGAACTATTTTTCAGTTTTTTTCATCCCCGTAACTTTAACCTCAACTGGGGAGGGAACAACCCCACAAATTTGAATAGGGGATAGGGGTAGTGCCATACCTCTTTTTAAAGGTCTCATCGAGTTCTTTATGACCCTGCAATTTCGCCTCATTATTTTGATCCGTTAGGTCTACACGTGAACTTTATCTAACAAACTGCTGTTCACAAAATGTTCACCCCGGTTTGTTTAGGAGTTTCGTTAGAAATAATTTCACCGGCAGGAAGTATCGTTACCATAGTGTATCCGAATATTGACATAAAAACTAGCAACAAAACATCCGTTTTTTTTACTTTTGGAGAAAAACTTTTTGCAAGTTTTGTTTACTAAACATTGTCGTACTATCATTTTGAGTTTCAGGATTATTATCGTTAATTCGACAGATTGTAACTAATTTAATTATGGTGTACACTATAACTCAGTGGATTGAATTGGTTTCTATTTACTTCAAAAATAATGACTGTACAAGACCAACAGCACGACAATTTAATGAAAGACATCAGGATAAAAATGTCTCGCATACTTACTACGTTAGGCAGCTGATTAAAAAGTTTATGGAAACCGGAACAGTGCAAAATCAGAAAGATAATCCGGTTCTTGTCGTTCGGAATGAAGTTATGCAAGTCACAGTTACAGGACATATTACAATGGATAAACACATTGAGTAGTAGGCAATTGGCTGAAGTCTTCGGCGTATCGCGAACAAGCGTTAAGGTATGGTTTCGTTTGGGCCTCCGGCGGTAGCCCACTGCTTTAATGGGTTTTATAAGAACCGGTTTCGTTTGCACGGCTGATACCGTTAAACGGGGTGACTTCAGCCATTTGGGGTCGCTTCGGACAACAGGTAGATTTTTTGAATATGCATTCACAGCGGCAACAGTGTAAAAGATAGCCCATATTAGTATGTTACCCAAATGTTTACAACTTAGTTGCCGTTAGATGATGGTGTGTTGCGGTCGCACGTCGTGATCAGTTTTCCGTTTCACGTAATTTTTGTTTTGGTAAGAATTTCTTAATTCAAAAGATACTGAAAAGTAAGTTGTGCCCACCTCATTTGCATATTTTAGTACAATTTTTGTTTATACTAGTAGGAAGGGTGATGTTTTGAGAATATTTTAGCCAGGAGTTCGTTTGTTTATCTTTACACATATTTCATATACAGGGGTGATAACAAAATTATACGTTTTTAGGGGGCGACTTCGGACATGGGCCGAATTTATAAGAAAGTGGTAGGTGGTAGAAGCTACCAAAATTATAAACCAGAAAAACTAGAAAATGCCATCCGTGATGTGAAAACCCACAGGAAAACCATACGGCAATCTGCTGAATATTATGGTGTACCTAAGTCGACTATTAGCGACAGAATTAAGAATGATAATGTCAAAAAAGTCGGCGGCCAGACAATACTATCGTCAGAAGAAGAAGGAAGGCTGGTTGTGGCCATTAACCTGGCGGCAGAATGGGGATTTCCTCTTTCTCCATACGATGTCCGAATGATAGTCAAACAATATCTAGACAGGAGAGGGGTGAATATAAAAAAATTCCGAGATAACCTTCCGGGACACGATTGGGTAAATTCATTTTTATCCCGACACCGTAATCTTACGACAAGATTTTGTCAAAATATAAAGAGATGTAGGGCACAAGTAAGTGAAGGCACTTTAATGGAATATTTTCGTGAGCTCCGAACATCCCTGGAAAATGTTGACCCATCGCTAATAATTAACTATGACGAAACTAATTTTAGTGATGACCCGGGTAAAGTCAAGGTGATTTGTAAAAGAGGATCGAAACATTGCGATCGAATAATGGATTCGTCTAAATCTAGCGTAAGTGTAATGATGTCGGCTTCAGCAAGTGGCGACCTTCTTCCACCCTTCGTGGTGTATAAGGCTAAGCATCGGTATCAAGAATGGGAAGAAGATGGACCGAATGGATGTGGTTACAGTGTGAGCAGCTCAGGATGGTTCGATTCCACAACTTTTTTGGAATGGTTTCGCCAGATAGCTTTACCTTATTTCAGAAAAAAGGATGGGCCGAAAATTTTAATTGGTGATAACTTGTCCAGTCACTTAACAGTAGAAGTTATTGAGGAATTAGCACGTCAGAATATAAAATTCATCCTACTTCCACCAAATGCCACCCACCTTTGCCAGCCGCTGGATGTTGCTTTTTTTGCGCCCCTTAAGAAAACATGGAGGAGAATTCTGACTGAGTGGAAGTCCAAAAGAAAAGGTCCATTTCAGAAGAAAGATTTTCCAAAACTTCTCAGGAAATCTTTAGAAGCAATTGAAGCAAATTCAAAGAAAAACGTGTTGTCCGGATTTCGCGCATCGGGTATTTGGCCCAACAATCCACAGGAAGTTCTAAAACGTCTGCCTCAAAGACTTATGACTGAAGATAATCCCCCAGGCGGTGAAATAGATAAATCGCTACTGGCATTTCTTAAAGAAAATAGAAACCCTGAATTGCAAACAAGAACAAACAGACGCAAACGAGTCAATGTTCCACCAGGAAGGCCAGTCATCCTTGCAGATATGAATGTTGAATTCGAAAACGAACCACCAGAAAATATTCCTTCCACGTCTGGAGTACAAAAACCTAGAAAGTGCCAGAACATTCCATCTGATTCCGATTTATTTGATGAACGTTTTTTACCAGCTGACGCATCTGATTCGGAAGAAGAAATGACTTCCGAGAAACCAAGAGACCATTCTTCAAATGAAGATATTAAGATAAATGATTTTACCCTAGTTAAACTTCCCATAGAAAATTCTTTAAAAAGCAAATTCTTTGTTGCACAAATTTTAAACGTAGAAGGTGAAAATTACCTGGTAAAATTTCTTCGACAAAAAAAATTTGGGGCTGATGTTTTCTTTTCTTTTCCAAACGTGTCTGATGAGAGCATTATTGGAAAATTTGAAATTGTTCAAACGGTTTTTCCTTCACATTTTCGAAGAGGTTATTATAAGTTTTCCAATTTACCTGATGTTGTTATAGAGTAGATTACAGTTGTATTTATGACATAAAAATTTACTTTTTATGTCATACTAATTTACTCTAGAATAACCTGTTTAGTTTTGTTATATAAGAATTATTATGTTTGATTTTTAAAATAAATAAATCTTTTTTATGATAAAATGATGTTTTTCTTATAACAAATAATTTTCCTACTAGTGTAGACGATTAAAAAAAGAAAATGTTTGTCCGAAGTAACCCCTGCAATCGTTAGACATCGGTTTTACGTAGTTTTATATGGCCGTCCGAAGTCACCCCACTCGATGGGGTGACTTCGGACAGTTTTTAATAAAAAAAATATAATAACTGGAAAAAAATTAGAAACATTTGACATTGTCAAAATGTAACTAGATGTTAGGGGCATCTTAGCCGAAATTTGCAGAATTTTAGTTCTCTTGGTTTTTAGTTTGTGATTAAGAAAGTTGCAAAAAGTGTCCGAAGTCACCCCGTTTGACGGTACGCTAGGCTCCACCGCCGGCCGTGCGAGTTCGCGTTCAGACTCGTCGGTAGACCAGTGTAGCGGCCGCGATCTTACGGGCAGCAGCGTTTTTTATTTATATATTATATAGATTTTGATAAGATAAAGCTGTTTAAATGGCTCCAAAGTTATCTGCTACGGAGGACGAGATTTTAATCGACGCAGTTAGCTATTTTTGATCCCGAGGAAAAGGATTACAAGGACCTACATATTCGAGATTCGATATGGAAAAAATAGGGGAGATTTTAGAAAAAAACCGTAAGTACTTATTTATACATTAGTACTTAATAAGCATTTATGTATTACGGCTAGTTCTAAATACATGCCGATTCTGCCAATGAATGCTCCCTTCAGCATTAATAAAATCTGTAAATTGATCTCTCACATTAAAACCATTCACATCCGCAAATCCTCCAGCTCTCATCAAAGCCGTAAAATAAATTGACTGCTCTTGAGTTGGATTAAATTCATAATAAGTAGTTGCATTTTTTTCCAAAATTGCATCCCTCAACAAATTATGCAGTCATGTTACCATTATAAGTTTATCGCAAGTATCTGGATCCAGTGAAATTGGTGTAAAATAAACTCTGAACACTTGAGATAAAAGGCCAAATGCATTCTCTGTCACTCGTCGTGCTCTGAAAAGTCTGTATTTAAATAAAAGTCTTCTTTTTATCCAGCCTAGCTGATGGTCGACTGTATGGTTTCAGTAAATGTTTGTGTAGCGGAAATGCTTCGTCACCAATTATTACGTACGGTAAAGTTTTGTCACTGCTTGGCAAACGTTCATCAGGTGGAAATAGCTTTCCTGAATAGACTTGTTTCCCTATTTGGGATTTGGAAAAAATACTACTATCTCCTTCCTTTCCATATGCTCCTAAATCAATAAATAAAAATTTACAGTTTGCGTCTACACATGCAAGCAAAACAATGGACAAATAATTCTTATAGTTAAAGAATAGGGATCCACTATTCTTTGGACAAAAAACTCTATGGTTGCCGTTCACCCCAGTAACACAGTTGGGAAAATTCCATTTATTCCAAAAATCTAATGCATTTTGCTTTAGCTGATGTTTGTTTGGAGGTTGCAAGTATATCGGTACCAGACGATTACACAAAGCTTCCAAGGTCTCTTAAATGATTACTGAAATATAGCTATGCGAGATTCTAAAGGCAAAAGACAACGATTCTCTCGATAATGATTCTCCTGTTGCCATATACCTGAAAAAAAAGTTTATTGAATATTATTGTTATATTACTGGTTCATTTAGTTTTAGAATGCATACTTACAGCTTTGATTCTAAATTATTTAACTGTTTGATAGTAAGGAGAATTTTGCACACAAAGGCTGATATTATAATGAAATTTATCGAATCGGATTCAAATAATTGAATAAGAAATATAAATACATATAGAACTTATTTTCAATTAATATTATTTTGAAAAAAATCTTTATATTATTATTTACAGCTGTTATTGTTTTAGAACCAGGACTAATATTACTAGCACCCAAGATACTCAGTTTACCTGTTAAGGCGATGAAGTTCCAGTCAATGAAATCCAGGACCATGAACTTTCAGGACATGATTATGAATCACAACATTCTGACGTGTCCCTAGCATCACAACCACTATCTCCAATACAATTACCAAATCTTGGCAATAACAAACGCGAATTGTCAGACACAAACTAAGTCGTATCTCATACACCTGGATCTAGGAGTAGTACCCCTTCTAGTCGTATGCCATCATCAAATAAGAGGAATAAAGTTATAGAAGGCATGGAAGACAGGTCTAAAAAGAGGCTACAATTGCTATCACAAATTTGCAACCAAGAGGACGACGAAGTAGATTTGTTTTTTAAGAGCATCGCTCTTACGGTAAAGAAATTGCCACCCCACTCTATCACACAAGCAAAACTGAAAATATTAACAATAGTATCTGATCTTCAAACACAATGTAGCAATACTTTTCAACCAATAGCACGTACAGATACATACTCACTGGCCCAAAATTCACAATACGTACAACTCCAGCCTATTACTTCTACAAAATCGCACACATTTACACAAAATACCTAGTTGTTATACCCTACTTCCGTTAGTCGTTATACAATTGCTCAAAATTCTCAAAATGGACAACCTGCCTCAACTACATGTACAGTGAAGTCGAGTACACAAAATACAGTATATGTATTCCCAATAGACCAGAATCCTAGCACAGCAAAGGTACACATTATTGTAAATTGTATTGTTTAGTTTAAATTTTCTCCTAATAAAATTAACCTACCGTTGGAAAGTAATTTATGTTAAATGAGTTATTTCGTTTCTAATATAATTAAACTAATGCCTCAAAAGCAGTGACTCACCTAGAAAATTTGTTTGGGGGGCTGACAATTTCTGGAAAAGCTATTTTATTTACTAATTACTTACCTCAAAGTTACGGCCAATTTTTGCTCTGGTGGAATAGGGTATCTTACAGTTCTAGTTGACATTTTTCTGATATCTTCATTTATAAGGTCCAATATAAATTGAAATTGTGCCGAATTCAATCGAAAAAATGCACGGAAGTTAATATTATTAGATTTTAGATGTCTATTTATTAGTATATTTTGACAACCTTCCGTTTCTCGTATTTGAAATATATTAGCAATTTTTTGACGTTTTTTAAGTAATAATGAAAGTTCATCTGAGAGTTTGGTGAGTTATTTCCCCAGCTAGGGGGTTAAAGCTACGGGGATTAAAAAAACTGAAAAATAGTTCCCCCAGATTTTTATTTTAAAAAAAATCGGGGTGGAAAGTTTCCATTGGTCCACCCTGTATGTAATAGCATATTTAAATATTAATTAATCTTTAGTTGTCACTTCGATTATTCCAACGTCCCGGCCTGCATTCCGCTTCACCATTCCGAACGCGCCGGCGGCTTTTGCGGAAGATTTGCTAGGGGACGCCGCCACTGCCTCTTTAATTGTCACTCCGGTTATTTGAAAATGCCGGCCTGTGGTCGGCGCCGCCAATTTCAACGCGTGGGTTCGGCGATGGGGGCGGCGGCTGGGGGGCGGGAGGCAGAAGCCGACCCGCGAACGAGTGAGCTCTGCCTACCAGCCGCCGCCCCCACTCGAGCTCTCCTTTTCCCCTCCTTTTCTCCCTTCCCTTTCTCCCCTTTTTTCCTTTCCTTTCTTTTCTTTTTCTCCCTTAATGAAAGTACAGTCTGGAGAAGTTTTATTAGTCTTAATGTCAAAAGTGACACGATTGTGAAAAGTAACTGAACTGTGAACAAAAACGTCAAGTTTCATATAATATTTCTTAAATATTGAAATATACTATTATTTTTTCTCATTAATTGAATTTAAATGTAAACACTTAATTTTTTTAAAATTTGTTTTTAAAACATATATTTTAAAGATTTATATACCCACATTTTCACACCAGTATTTTTTTAATTTAAAATTTATATTATCTACAATATATTTAAACAACAAATAAATGATTATAAATTTTATTTCAAATATATGATGTATATTTACATGGGATTATATCCCGAACTGTGAACAAAAACGTTAAGTTTTATATATTTCATAAGTTTTTAGTTTTATATTAGATAGTTTTTAAAGATTGAAATATACTATTATTTTTCTCATTAATTGAATTTAAATATGAACACTTAATTTTTTTAAATTTGTTTATGAAACTAGTATTTTTTTAATTTAAAATTTATATTATCTACAATATATTTAAACAACAAATAAATGATAATAAATTTTATTTCAAATATAGGATGTATATTTACATGGGATTATATATATATTTACAATATCTAAATATTACATATATTTATATCTAAATCTACTTTACATTCAACCTTCTAACACCTATTCTTTCACTCAATTGTCTTAATGTTCTCTCACTTTCACTTTTCTTGCGCTTTTTTTCATTAATGTCCCACCGCAACTTCTGTATCCCTTCCTGCAACTGTCCCTCTTTTTCGGTGAGCTTGTTCTCCAGCTCCCGAACTTCTAGATCACTTTCTGCCTCTCTTCTATTCAGTTTTCCCAGAATTTCAGAAAGGCAGCAATAGCATCTGTCTCACCATCCTGCGAACACTGGAAATCGTCCTCGTTGTCAGGTGCTGCGGTCGTTGACAGTGCCACCATTTCTATCCTCTGAGGTTCCGGTGCTGGTTGCAGTTCCAGGAGCACAATTGGTAGAATCTGTTCCTGGGGAGCTTCTTGTGATACCCGAGGAACATCTTCAATGGTAACCTCAATTGGAGCTCGTGAAATAGTCTGTGGTGCTGTTATTTCTGAAGGTACCACTAGCGGAATATTTTCAATTACCATCATTTGTGTGGCTTCCCGTTGGACAGTACTTGTCGCTGCTTTGGCCGTTATTTCTTGAGGTACCGTTCGGGGAATATTTTCAATTTTCATCTGTGGGGCTTCCCTTTTGACAGTGCTTGTCGCTGTTTTGGATGGTGCTGATTGTCGCATCATCTGCCACAATTCAGAACACTTCCCTTTCCCAGAGGTTTTTCTGGACCTCTCAACCTTTTGATATTTATTTAATTTTTTTTTTTGGTAGCGGGGACTTTGGCCGAAACACATCGTATTCATTGTCGCTTATTGGCGACAACACCATATTTGGGAGATCCCCGCGAATTTCCGATAATGCCCTAGCCAAAACATCGTCCGCGGGGATCACTGGCAGGTCATCTAAAACGTTTGATTGTGGCGTTGTATAATAGCCTGGGTTGGATATTGAAGCACTGTGGCGTTGAAAATGACGACGCTCTTACGGTGTCATCTGAGGCATTGGCTTGCCTACACTAACCACCTTCTTCGAACTCGTCGGAGTTTTTCTTGGCACAGTATCTGCCATTTTTTTTTTCACTTTTCACTTTACTTTTTTACCGATGTGTTCACTTTGAACTGCACAGAAAGACTGCTTGACTTCTCGTGATGACGGTATAAACGTATGGGGTCTTTGTTCTCTGCTGATGGCAGCCTCGTTGGCACGACCGCTTCCTCGTTGATATCAGGGTGTGATGTGTGGTTCGGGATCCTCTCTAGGAATTCCGAAATGAGGTGTGTTGTACGATAATGGTTGGGCGCCAGGAATACGTAGACGTATTCCAAATTCCAGTGGGAAAATCTGTCTTAAGTTTGCGAAGACAGCGTAGCGTTGCACTAGCGAAAAAGTCTGGCTCGAAGCGGAGCACTAAACGTAGAAGTCTGTTTGCGATAAGATGTGCGGCCTATGAATTTCACGGCTGATTATTACGGAGCACTAATGTCGGTAAATTGGTTCTCGAAGCACTGGTTCGATATTCGGAGCACTGATTGAATTGTAGAATTTTAGGCAAAGGCCTACGTTGGTAAAATGCTCAAAGGAGCTCGTAGATCTAGGCTCAAAGGAGCTAGTAACTGGCCGAAGGGCACTATGAAGAAAAACACTATGTCGCACTACTACGATGTTTACTCGATGAACTGCAGAAACAACAGATTAAGATTTCGGAAATCGCTCAGGTTTAAACCCCTCAGAGGTATCGTTTGTATTTATACCTGGGGAAACGGGCCAATGGGGTTGTTGGATCCCAGGTATAAATTAAAATCCAATTTATCCGGCGCCTGGCTGTCGGGGCGATTTCGACGATGTTCGAAAATGTTGTTGCATTGTTTTAGGCTTAAAAATGCTGTGAACCCTCCCACCACCTCCTACCACCGCCTATTCTGTAATACTGAAGGCAAGAATAAATGATTTTCTACCGCTACCTATTACACTGCTCATGCTTAACTGAGTGGATGATGTTCTACAATGTTGGTGAATACTTTCTCAGCAGATTTTTCGAGAACAAATAAAAATAAATGACTCATCACTCCAGTGTTCATATTTCACTCGATGGGCGGATTGAATATTCGAGAATTTTTCAGAACAATCAAGAATAAAACAAACTGTGGTGTAGTGTTAAAAAAATATATTAAATCTGATATGTGCTATATATTGAAAATTCTCAAATAATTGTGTTAAGATTCTTAATCTCAATTTTCATGAAATTTCTCTTTAATATTTGATATGCTTTTATTTTAGGAAGAATGGTTGAGAGTTTCTATTCTAAAAGTAAATTCAATAGACAGTATTATATGAAAATTAAATAAATAAAACAAATAATACCAACACATTTTATAAATATAAATTGTATATGCGGAAGAAATGAGGTAATACTATTAACTCCTAAATAAAATTGCGAGTAAATAAAATAGAAATAAAGATACAACAATTCATAATGGACGAATGTTACCTAGACATTGAGCTGGTCCTTTGTTAACTGACCTACACTATAAGTGATAAAGTGTGGTAAAAGTGCTGACAAAGATTCTTTTTGAAGCTTATCTTTTATACCGTATATTATCAGTAACCTTATGTTAATTCCTGAAATTATTTACTGTTAGCTGTTTACAATTTCCATTGCACATTGTCATTATGCATGAGGCAACCCAATAATTATTGTATTACGTATATTTCATGCTTATACAGGGTGAGCCAATATTTACTTACTCCCCAGCGGCCGGATATATATTCTAAAAAAAAATTAAACAAAAATGTAGAATACTAAAATCTCGAAAGCAGAGCCGATTTCGTTTAATTTTAGTTCAATAAATGTGCAATTTTCGACTGACTAAACAAGTTGGTCGGACAAAAATCTTGTTGACACGGATTTACTTGACAGTGACGTATAATATTTATTTGACTTTTAGTATTTATTGTTGCTTATATCAACATAAAATACGTCAATATGATTAAAGCTTTAGAACCTTGTAACAATAACGCTCGTGCTGCGGAGCGTTTACAGGGACCAATTTCCGAATCGCCATCATCCCAATCATAAAACAATCCAAAATGTAGAAATACGTACTGTGAAAACAGGATGCATAGCTCCAAAACGTTCTTTGTATGCCGGTCGGCCTCGAAAATTGACCTGGCAACAGGAAGAACGGTTACTGCAGGATGTTGAGAATAATCCTCCCACCAGTACACACATATTATCAAGAAACATGCATCATGTCCAATCCACTGTCCATAGATGTCTTCAAAGGTACAAATTGTATTCGTATCATGTACAGCCAATTCAGACGCTGCATCCCGGAGACGACCAATTAAGAGTAAATTTTTGCAGATGGGCATTACAAGAATTTCAGCGCAATCTCCAGATTTTTTCTATAATGTTTTATTTACCGATGAAGCTCATTTCAACCAACAAGGAGTTTTCACACCAACCTTTATTATTAACACCATTTTCCTAATAAATGGAATGGTCGGGGTGGACCAACACCATGGCCACCCGGTCTCCTGACTTGACTCCCATACACTTTTGATTATGGGGATACATAAAAGAAAAAGTTGATTTTACTGTGTCTGTTGGCGAGGATGATGATATTGGCAGGATTCATGAAGCAGGAGTTTCTACCATTGCAGAAGTGTATTAACGGTAATGTTTTTGGATGTTAGCCAAAGTCTGAATACTTATATAGAATATATATCCGGCTGCTGGGGAGTGAATTTTGACACCCTATATATAAGATCTAGACTTTTTCAGCTTACAGTTCAGTTCAGTCTTATCAAGTCAAAAGCACTGTTAAAGAGTTTAGGTAACTCTGGTTTGTGCTTAGTAAATACTTGCTGTTAGTTAAATAAAACACAATTAGAAAGAACGAATATCTTTTTTGGGTAATTTAATCGACAAGAGTAGAAGCTGAGTTCAAAAACAACCAAGAAAGCAAGAAGTTTAACGTCTCTGGCGCAGTTGGTAACATCTGATAGTAATTGTTTAGAAGAAAACATAGTGCTTTTTTGGAAAGTTACATCTGATTTGAGAAGATAATTGAATATTCCTTGTCGATACACGGGAACCATCTTCTAGGACATAAATCCAGAAAATTAGCTATCAACCTACTGGAGGACCGAATATCCCTGAGAAGGTTGAAGGAAAAAAACAAAAAAATCAGAAAACCACAAAAAGCAAAGCTGTAAACAAACGAGGTTAGTATATTTTTTTTGGTATGCAATAAATTTGGGATTCTTTTTTTTTGTAAAATAAAATTTAAAAATAATACCTTTTTTGCCGTTGTTTGGAAATAAAAATGATTCTCTAAACGAATGGTTAATGTTCTATTCTTAAAATTCTCATTCAGATTTAATAGCGTCATCTAAAAGAAAATAATAGTGATAATATGGCTCCTGAAATAAATTATCAGCAATTAAAACTATTTTTAGATATTACTCCAAATTTTAGTGGAGACCCATGTGAATTAAATTATTTTATTAGAGCTTGTGATAAAGGATTTGTACAGTATGCTAATGAATCTGAATTACTTCACGAACTTCACAGTTTGGAACCAAATTCTAAAGAGTCCTTATAATTTTGGTATGTGTCTGGAAAGCGATGAAAATCATTGAATCTTATTATATGACAATTTTTGAAACATTTTATGTCCAAAAATGTATTTACACTTTTATTATTTGTTTATATACGTAATAAATTCAACGATGTATTTTATTTGGAAAAATAAATTATTTTCTTAATCATAGGCTTAATTATTATTCTTGCATTATTCCTAATAAGGTTTCCTCAATCAAATTGAAATTATGCATGTTTTTCTTTTACCATATAACCCAAAAATTCGCCTATTATTTAAAAAAAGGTCAGGGTTTGGCAGACCCGGCGCCACTAGCCATGTTCCAAGAAAAGGCGCCACCAGCGGAAGGTTAACGAAACAGAAATTGCCATGGTCTTAACTGGAAACTACTCTTCCTACACGCTTATTTACGAAGAAGAGAGGTATACCTAAATTGTTAATGTATAATTTTGAAAATCTGTATTCGTAATAAATTACAGGCTTAACCCTGAAACATCTTCAGTGCTAGAAAATATTTATGTAAAAAGACCAATATGCCCATAATTATACAGAACTGCAAACAGTCTGTAGCGATAGAGGTAAGGTTTTACTGATATTTAATTTTTTCGTAACGATAAAAATGTCAGTTGAAAGTCCTGCTGATGATTCTGACTTAGACTCCAGTTATGACCCTATGGAAGAAGCTAAATCTAAAAAAAGAATAATTAAATGTTTTACCCTACTCAATCTGGTAATAAAATAAATAATTTTTATTGATTTTTATATTAATTCATATTATTTACACTTTCACAGCCGGATTCATGAAAAGGGCGTAGGGTTAGTCGGACTAACCAGCTTTGCGCCCGAGTAAAGCGCGTTAGTCGGACTAACCACCCTTGAGCCCATTCACGAAACATGCGTTGCTAGGTAGCGAAACATGCGTTGCTAGGTACGCTGTTTATTTACGTCCATATTTGCACCAAAAGTCAGACCCAGTATTGTACCTATCTAAAAATCGCGTAACTTCGGCCTCTAGTTCCTTGCATTTCCCATTGTATATTTAGTATTTATATTCAAAAAAAGTACTTTTCAGTGCTACGGATTAGTTAACATATCATAAAGTAAGTATTATACACAGTAGTGAATAGGAGTATGCCTTTTATTTAAATTGGTGCAACAGATGGTAAATTTTTCGCGTAACCACCGCTAGTCTGACTAACGTTACGCCTTGTTGATGAATCCGTATGTCAGATTCTATTGAGGAAATTACTGAGGAAAATGAAGAAGACGACAAAGAAACTAGAAAAAAGACAGATAAGAGAAAGAGATTGCTCTCAGAACAAATTGAACACCATTTGGAAAAATATCATGTTCTAGAAACATGTAATTGTACAAAGAAATATGCGAAAAATTTTCAGATATAAGAAGAAATAAAATTTGCATGGCTCTTTGGAAGTTAACTTTTGGAGAGCGAAGACAGTATTTTAACACGCATATAAAATTTAATACAATCAAACAGAGAAAAACTTGCAGTAGTAATAAAAGACAATGTTCACTAACGTACACTCTGTCAAATGTGGATGGAACGAAAGAACAAGTATGTAAAACAATGTTTTTACATACACATTGTTTAAATACTGACGGTATGGTCACCGAATTAAAAAAAAAACAAATTGTATCATCTGGACTTGATATTGTCACTGATAAGCGTGGAAATGCAACACCGTCAAACAAAAAAGATTCGGATTTATTTAAACAACATATAGAGTCTTACAATCGACAAGCGTCGCACTACAAACTTTTGCATGCTCCCAATAGGAGATACTTACCACAGGATATTACTGTGGCATCTATGTGGAAAGACTTCTGTGAATTCTATGAAAATGTGTCATATGAAAAATATGAATTTATTTTGCAGAATATTGGCTTCGAACAATCCAATCAAGACGAATTTGATGTTTGCACTTTACACAATGAACACGATAAGTCTGCGATCAAAAAGAATCAACAGAGTGTTGCGCAATATGTATTAATTTTAACAAACATCATGTAATGTATATTGAGGCCAGAAAAGCTTATAATGATGATAGAAACAGAAAATATCCTAATTCTTATAATGTGTTTAGCGTAGATATGAAAAAAGTTCTGTTGTTATCCAAAATGTCTCTGAAATCGTCCGTTTTCGTTAGTAAGTTGGTGGTGTTTAATGAAACATTTGCAACGTTATTTAATAATGACGAAAATATTTGTGTTCTATGGCACGAAGCCATTAGTGGTCGGCTGGCAGAGAACGTGGCATGTGATACATTTGTTCCTAATGCCTAGCAACCACCCCAACTTAAAAATTTCAAATGCAACTACCCCACATGTGGCACATCATTTTAAAGCCCTTTCCATTGCGAATACAGTGACGTACATTTTTTAGAAATCGGTTGAGATTTGACAGAATTATTGGTTACAAACGAAAAGATGACAAACCAACTTACGCGTAGTAATTTCTACACAAATGCCCACCACTAATAAGTTTTTCATCTACTACACATGACCGCATTACCTAATTGTTATTGATGTGTATATCAGTTTACAAAAAAGTCAGAAATGAAATAAAAGAGCTGAAGCAAATAAAACTAGATACTAAAATAGTTATTAGTACTTAAGTTTATAGGAATTCAGACCTTTTCAAAATAACAAAAAATCAGTACTACAAAAAAAGTCGGTGTTTTTTGCTTGTGACCAAGAAATCGTTAGTTTCAGCCGTTATTGAAAGTATTAACGTGTGTTCGAAATGGTTTATTCTATCGCGGAAAGAGTAGAAATTGTTGCAATATATTATCGAAATCACGATTGCGCTAAAGCTACAGCACGAATTTTTAATGCCAATCATCCTGAAAAAAAATGTAAACCACCAGTACGTTAGACACCTGATTGACAAATTTGTTGCAACAGGTTCGCTTTTAAACAAGAAAAGTAGTAATACAATACTATGATCGTTCTACGCCAATTGCTGACGTCACGGTGCGGATGGCATGTGTCCACGGAAGCGATGGTGGTGGTTGGGGGGTGGTTGTCAATGACCAGAGGGTGTCGCAGAAGAAGTGGGCAGGTGAGATAAAGCTGCTATGTTACCTGTGTGTGTGTTTGGCAATGGGGAAATCGAAGAGAGGTAAACCTGTGCTTGTAATCGGTGTTTTTTATAGAGTGATACAACTTTGAGTTGGCATCACTGCTTTATTTGACCACCCATTTAACAGCTGACAGTTGCTTTTTGTTTAGTTTGCTTTGACATTTCATTATGGATCGACTTACACCAGAGCAACGCGTGCAAATTGTGGAAATTTTTAATCAAAATAATGGTTCTGTTCGTCAAACTTATCGTGCACTTCGTCCTTTTTATGGCGTACATAATCGTCCTTCAGAGCTGCCAATTCGAAGAACAATAGATCGTTTTCGGACCACATTTACTGTTACTGATAATGTGCATCCCGTGAGACGCATAGCCGCTGTACAGGAAAGCATTCCTAATCAATCAATTCCTCGCCGTTCTCAGAACTGGGGTTGTGTCCTTCCACTTTCTGGAAGATTTTGGCTTAAAAGCTTTCAAGATTCAACTTGTGCCAAACGACCATCGTATGCGCCGCCAATTCGACGAATGGGCTGAAGCACAAATTGATATTGATTTTGAATTTCCATTCAAAATTTTATTTTCCGATGAAGCCCATTTTTGGTTGAATGGGTACGTAAATAAACAGAATTGTCGCATTTGGAGTAAGGAGAATCCACAAGCTTTTGTCGAAACACCATTACATTCACAGAAAATTACTGTTTGGTGCGCTTTATGGGCTGGCGGAGTCATTGGCCCATATGTTCAAAAACGATGATGGTCAGAATGTTACTGTCAATGGTGAACGGTATAGGAACATGATTCGAAGTTTTCTCGTACCTCAATTAGCTGGCATTAATCTTGCTGATATGTGGTTCCAACAGGACGGAGCCACATGCCACACAGCGGGCGCTACAATTGCTTTACTCAAGGAAACTTTTGACGAAAAAATAATTTCACTAAATGGCCCAATTAATTGGCCCCCAAAATCGTGTGATTTAACCCCATTGGATTATTTTCTTTGTGGTTATGTAAAGTCACTGGTGTACGTCGATAAACCACAAACAATTGAACACCTGGAAATCAACATTCGAAGAGTTATCGGCGAAATACGGCCGCAAATGCTGCGAAAAGTTTGTGAAAATTGGTGTTCCAGATTGCGCCTTGTACGCGTCAGCCGTGGCGGCCACATGGGCGAAATCATATTTAAACATTAATGTCATAAAATTTTCTATCCAATAAAGACCGTTTCATTGATATTAAAAATATATTACTATGTTTTATTATGATTTAAACTTGTATCACTCTATAAAAAACACCCATTAGATAGGTGTGTGGGGTTTATCTGGTGGATGTAGGGTGTGGTGGAAGGTGTTAGGAGTGCAGGTAAGTGATGAAGTAGGTGTCCACGTGCAGGCATTGTGAATTGCGTATTTGCTTTGTGTGTTGTTTGTTAGCGGTCTGCAGATAAGGAGTTATTTTGGTGTGATCTATTGACCTTTTGAAGTGATCTATTAACTTTTTTTATGTAGAGGTTTGGACTTGGTGGATTAATAAATAACGCACATAAAGAGGTTAAAATTATAATTTATTTATTATAAATATAAGGTTACAAATGTATCACAAAGTGTTTTAAAATTGAAATAATGTAAACATTATCAATGGGATAGTCTGAGGTGTCATATTTACATATATCTGTTTTAATGTGTTCATATATGTCAATGTTAATAAATTGATAAATTAAACTATCAGTATCTGTGTACAGTAACTTTGAAAATATTCCAAATTTTTCTTTTATATAATTATAATGAAAATTGTACAGATATGTTTTAGATAAATAGGTTTATTAAAGGTGATATTTAATTTTTTCATTTCTATTATAATCATATCATTATCAAATATTGTGCAGCTATGAAAATTTGGTTGTGATATATAATATTTAGCACCAATCGACCATTCCATTTAGTTACAAGTTTTACATTTTTATATTTACGTACATTCTCCATTGTTTTACCAAACACTGAATTAATCATTAATTTATAAAAGTTTTTTTCAAATTCATTTTTACTCTGTTGATGTAAATTAGTGTTTAAATCAATATATTGTTTTAGCGAAGGAGATTGTTTAAACTTTAAGACTTTATAAACTTTTTCTAATTTAAGACCTAATGAAAGAGCTTGTTTCAAATTTTTATAATGAATAATGTAATGTTTTTTTGAATAGAGAGTAGTTAATAATTTAGGAATTTTATTCTTCGAGCCAGGAAGTATAATATGTTCAGAACATAGTGGTAAATCTTTATGTTTAAAATGTAAATTTTTTTCATATAATAAATCTACTTCAAAAATATATCCAATATCGTCATTATCTGAAATATTCATAATGTTTACTGAATAGGGATCCACCCACTCAAAATTTGAAAAAGGAAGATAATTTTGCATAGCTGCTCTATAAAGGTTATTTATATCAAAATACATTATATATGATTCAGGGTGAAGGAGGTTGTAACTCTCCTTCATATATTTATTGTTTGCTTTAGCGTACCTGTTTGAGCATTGTGTGACTCCTCCACGTATAGCATTTTCTATGAATATTAACATATCTACATCTGTTAATAATTCTAAATTTATCTCAGTAATTTTAAGCATACTATCAAAAGCTAGACCAGGTGCTGTTATATAATGAGCAGGATCTAATTCATAAGTTTGTAAACAAGTTATTCGAAAATTCTCAAAGATATCTGCTAAGAGTAAAATATCTGTTTTTAAATATAAATTTGAATATTCCAACAAATTTTGAATTTTGAACGTGTTTTATACATTTAAAGCGTGATCATAATCTACATTAGATATATTTTCATTATTCAATTTATTATAAAATAATTCTTTTGAGGGTAATGCTGTTTCTTTTAATTTTTCCCAACTATCTAAATAATCATATGGAAATATTCCTTTTCTGATTACTAGTTTAAATTCAAAATCATTAGGATAAAAGTTTAGTTATTATTTTTTGTTCATCACTAACATAAGATGACAATTTCTCTATACTACTTGCCATAAATCTACATGAATCTATAAATCTAAGTTGAATTTTTGTATTTTCCACATATTTCGTAAAAGATATGTATTTTTCTTTGTTAATAGGAAGTAATTTAATTACTCCTGGAAATCCAGTAGCTAATTTACGCACAATAAAATGTGAATCATAACCTGTCAAATTATGTAATATTACAGGTACTACATACTGTCCCTGTAATCTAAATTATATTTTTGGTGAGCTGCTGCCCTATATTCTCCTGTTAAATGACAATGGTCACGAATTTTTATTTCATTTTCAGTAAATGATTTGTTGCAAATACGACATATTTCAGCTGTATCAAAATTATTTTTTTGTAATTTGGATAGTAGTTTCATTGGAACTATATTAGAAAAAATATTGTTAATTTCAATAGAAATTGTTTGCAATTTATTTACAAACCAATCTACACAGTCCTGTCCGCAGTATGATTCAAATTTACAAAGATTTTCATCATATGAACATTTTATATAATATGCTATGCTAAACGGTTCATGTTTTTCAATTTTTTCAGTACATGTTTTATTGTTATTAGTATCATTATAATTTACTAAAATACTTTCCAAATGTGCATATATTACAAAAGGACATTTCAGTTTATTTATAAAATTTTGAAATTTAATGATATTATTTTCTTTGATTGGTAATGTGATTTTAGTAGAATTTTTATTTTTACAAATTTCTATATGTTTATGTAAAATACTTTCAGTACTAAACTGATTTAAACATCTATCACAAATAAAATTTTTATGTGTTAATAAAAGTTGGTTACGTAAAAGGCGAGACAAATTTTTAATCCAAACGAAATGGTATTTAGTTGAGTTTTCAATTTCAGTAGATAACATTAATAAATGGATACGTCTTTCAATGTTTACTTAAAAATATAGGTACAATATTTTTCTTTTCTAGAGTATACACATTTATTGAAATATGATTTAAATTTTCAAATTTTGAAATCTTTTAGTTGAATAGGAAAATTAATATCATTATATTCTAGCACTTGACTGAAATGGGGATATGATGATGTTCTGTTAGGATGATCCTTATATTCAACAGGAAATAGTGCTGATACAACTGCCCACAGGAAACAATATTCATCATTATTTTTAACATTTATTACAGTTTTTTTATTTTTTATATGTTTTGATACATCAATATAAGTAGATAAGCCACCACTAATTGGAGAATAATTATTTATGATAACTTTTAAATGTAAAATTTCTAATAAAGCCCACCTTGAGTCTTTTTCTTGAAAGGGTTCTAATTTTGAAAGTAGTTTGTCTGTTACATTATCCTTATACCATTTTTTTAAATCAGTCCCATTATCAATAATATTATTTTCTGTTGCAAATTTTATATCTGTATCTCCAGAATTAGGTTTAATAAAATTGCCAATAAAAATGACGTTTACTTTTATCATACATTGCTTGAGTCCTTAATTTTAAAATTTACTATTATACCTGATTTTATTCTAGATGAAAAACAAGACTCAATATCTTTCCATAATTCATATTTGTTTTTTATATTTTTCAATGAACCTCCAGATTTTAGATTATCATTAAATGTTTGAATTAAATTTTCTTTGTATGCTTTTAATATTCCTCTAGAACCGCTGTATTCATCTCCCTTGGCAGTAAACGAGAAAAAGAAAAAGAACATGGAGGAACTTTTTCAATTTATTCCTCCTGTTTATCAGCAGTATTTCAGAGATATTATTGGAGATAGAAATGTCGAAGATAGTGGTCCACTCGAGCAAGTAGAAGAGGATTCATAATCAATATCAATTTGTTTGTAACCTCTTATGTATGATATATTCGACTAAAGATGAATCATTCTTGTAATTTTTTTGATGTTTTTCCAAGATTTTGTCTTTTATTTCCATTTTTTCAAAGCATTAAAAAAAGCAAATATATTATGTTTTCACATTATTTTGTCTTAATTATTAATCCTGAATATATACTGAATTCTGAGAAACGTTGAAAGCCATAGTGGTCTAAGTCAAAAAAGGGCAAAATAAGTAACAAAACTGAAATTAAATAGACTATCTCTGCTAAGAGAAATTTAAGTTGATATATTTCCTAAAACTATTTTGGAATAAAATTTCAAAATTTGACTTTGGGATTTTCCAATAACAGTATTACTTTAGATCTATTTATCTCAGAACATAATTTTTTGACTTGGACCACTCTGGCTTTCATGGGCTCATATATGAAATAACTTTTATATTATCTTAGTGGATACTATTCTTGGGCTTGTCCTGTAAGTATCCCAAATAAATAAATAAATAAATCATTGGATGGACGTTTGGGCGGTTCCTGTTAAAAGTAAATCTGCTTCTGACGTAACTAATGCAATGACAAAGGCTTTAGGAGAACAAGTACCAAATAATTTACAAACAGATGAAGGACGTGAATTTTTTAACTGTGATTTTAAAAAATTAATGACAATATACAATATAAATCATTACAGTGTGTTTAGTAATAAAAAAGCATGCATAGTGGAACGAGTTAATAGAACTTTAAAAAATATGATGTGGAAAGAATTTAATATTCAAGGAAATTATAAATGGTTAGATATATTAGATCTTGTTTTAAAGAAATATAATAATAAAAAAAACTCCGTACTATAGAAATTAAACCATCCCAAGTGAATAAAAAAAATGAAAAATATTTATTAAACACTGTATATAATAACATAAAACTTGCAAATAAAATAAACAAATTTAAAATAGGAGATTATGTGCGTATAAGTAAAAAGAGAGGAGTATTTGATAAATCTTATACACCGAATTCGTCACCTGAAATATTTATTGTTAAAAAAGTACAATTAACCAACCCCACCACTTATATTTTACAAGACCAGAATATGGAAGAAATAATAGGAGTATTCTATGAAATGGAACTTCAAAAAGTTAAATATCCTAATATTTTTTTAGTTGAAAAGGTGTTAAAACGTAAATCAAATAAAGTATTTGTTAAGTGGCTTGGATTTGATAACAGTCATAATAGTTGAATAGACAAAAGCAATGTAGAATAAAATACTTAAATTTGTATTAGACTTGTTTCAAAATAAGGTTGTTTATTCCTTCAAAGTAAGATGATAATAAGTTATTTTAGAATAACCTTTTAACTTTTCATCCAATTAGTTTTATCACTTGTTTTGTAGCTGTATAAGGATATACTTATCATCTCCCAAAGTCATTTAAATAAACTTTATTTATTACCCAATTTGTTTACGAATGTGTTAGTGACGTCAACTATAATTGAAAAATATTGAGCTCAACTTATATATAAATATCAAGCGAGAAATTTAAAATCTACACATTACTTATCTAACCAAAATGAGTACCAGTACCACCACGCAAAATTTAGAAGAAGAATCATGTGATAATGATAATTATCCCACGTATAATCCATTAGAAAACATTGAACAAAAATTGATAATAAGGACACCGTATCCTGTTATAAACAAATCCAAAAAGGTGAAAAGGGCCTTTAAAATGGCGGAGAGAGAGAGAGGCTGCAATGATAATTATCCCACGTATAATCCATTAGAAAACATTGAACAAAAATTGATAATAAGGACACCGTATCCTATTATAAATAAATCCAAAAAGGTGAAGAGGGCCTTTAAAATGGCGGAGAGAGAGAGGCTGCACCGCCTAGAAAGAGAAAGGGAGTAAAAGGAAAAATTGATGGAAAAAGGAAGAAAAACACCTTTATAACTATTAATATACTTTATTATGTTATTGTATATTTTAATTGAAAATAAAACCAATATATATTATAAACTATAGGGTCCGCCATCTAACGCTTTTTTTAACTAGTGCTTACTTCGTAAATGGTAACACTTCCCCTGAACGAATATGGTTGTGTATACACTTAAACAACGCTGGGAAATATTGCGACATTACTTTGAAAATCATGGTAATGTTGCAGAATGTGTGCGAAAATTACGTACGGATTTTGGAAGAAGAGAAGCACCGTCAGCTGTGTATGTTCGTTATCTCGTGAAAAAAGTGAAAGAAACTGGCATCCTCATCGATAAACCAAAGCGTGAAAAGAAAAAAACAGTGCGTACACCCGAGAATATTGCTGCTGTGGCAGAAAGTGTGCGTGAAGCGCCATCAACATCAATTCACCGCCGCTCTCAACAATTGAACATTTCGGAGACATCATTGAGACGAATTTTGCATAAAGACCTTGGTATGACGCCATACAAAGTCCAATTGGTTCAGGAGTTGAAGCCAACTGACCATCCAATGCGTTTTCGCTTCGCTGAGTGGGCCTGCGATCGACTTACAGAAGATGCCGATTTTGCCAAAAAAATCATCTTTTCACATGAAGCTCATTTTGATCGTGGCGGGTATGTAAACAAGCAAAATTGTCGCATTTGGGGCACAGAAAATCCGCACGCATACATTGAAAAGCCGACGCACCCAAAACGAGCCACTGTTTGGTGCGGATTTTGGTCCAGAGGCATAATTGGGCCATTTTTCTTCCAAAATGAGCAAGGAGTGGCCGTTACAGTCAATGGCGATCGTTATCGGGCCATGTTGAACGAATTTTTGTTCACAAAAATTGAAGAGAAGGATATTGGCAACATTTGGTTTCAACAGAACGGCGCTATGTGCCACACAGCCGAAGCTACACTCGATGTTTTGCTCCCTGTTTTTGAAGATCGCATTATCAGCCACAGAGCTGATGTCGTTTGGCCACCTCGGAGCTGCGATTTGACACCGTTGGACTATTATTTGTGGGGTGCCGTCAAAGATAAGTGTTACGCCGACAAGCCTGAGACAATTGACGCTTTAAAGGACAATATTCGTGAAGCCATTGGTGAAATACAGCTGCACACAATCGATAATGTGCTTAAAAATTGGACCGATCGTGTAGGCTATTGCATGGCCAGCCGAGGCAGCCATTTGAATGAAATTATTTTTGAATATTAACCGGATGGATTGTACTTTCAAATAAAAAAAGAAATTTGAGAAAATATTCAGTAGTTTTTTTATAGCATTTTCAAAAAAAAAAGTTATTTGGCCCATTAGTTTTTTTAAATACATTAATACATAAAATTTTACAAGTTTTTAAAAATTTAATTTTTGCTTTTAACATTGGATCTAACATATCAGAAAGTTGATAAATTCTTCGTTGAAACCGTGCATGATCTCTAGCATTTTGTTCCCAAGGTCCTTGACGATCCATTAAAGAATCCTCATCATCACTAATATAAAAAACTTGTGGAATATCATTAAACCTTACTGTACTCATAGGTGTAATTTTAAAATAAAATTCTTATTAATTTCATATATTATGATATCTTAAGTTCTTAAATTGCGTAAATATACAGATAAATCTTGCTTATATTTTTTCATTAAATAATGTCTTTTATATATTTTCTTCAATGAATTTAATGTTAAATGTGGATCCAACCTTTCCATGGCTTTCCATATAAACTAATGACTTGTTTGATTCAATCGCATTATTTATTTGAGATATTTTATCTTCATTAAAAAAAGATATATCTATACGGTAGTATAACTTGCCTCTCTTTAAGTTCAACCATAATTTTTTTACCATATTTTTTTGTCATTATACATTTCACTTTATACACTTGATATTTGCGATTAACAATCATATCTGAAATATATAAATATTTTTTTAAATATAAATTTTCATTAGCTAAAGCAAACATGATTATAATCCTTCACCACTAATTCTTTTAACTAAACTAGATTTCTTGAACACAACAATTAATTATTAATTAATTTCCTGCTCCGCCTCTCTTTCCTACCAGTAGTGGTTTTCTGTATGAGACAACAACTCTTTTAAACAGCCTTATAATACGCACCACAATGACAACGTGTACTCTTAGCCTTCAGTTTAAGATTATTATTCTTATAATTACAGATATTTTAAAAACAATAAAAAATGACGAAATAGATTCACATTATATACCTCATAATGGTACTGTTAATATATGGCATGGAACACATAATAATTCTTACGTACAACTTGCTTTCAATAATTTATTAACTAAACATCCTGATTTTCGGATATATGCTAAATATAATGATAGAACTGTGATGAATGTTTCAAGAGATACTTCTCTACCGGAACCTAATATAATTGATGTTAAACAAAATGAAAATTCTATAATTCCTAACAAACCTAACACTAGTGACATCAAGCAAAATGAAAGCTGTTTTTTCAATAAGGAAGAACTAGAAACCTGCCAAGTATCTTTAAATAATACCAAAGAATTATTAATTGAAAATATTAAAATATATTCGAATGATTTACTTAATTATCGTCAAAATAAATCAATTTCTGTTAATGAGGAATGTGATTCTTAAAAGGTTTTATTAGATAATGTAACCAATGAAGTTATACAATTACGAAGTGACAGCAACATGTATTACAATCAGTTCCAGTTTTTAATATGAAGCAGATCTTTGAGCTAGTAAATATGCTCAAAATCAATTGCATTCAACTACAACCCTATCCCCGCCTTTACCACCTCCATTCCACAGTAATAACGATACGAATAAAAGATTCGCGAACTGGAATGGAATTATTCTAGTTGTCTTCAAGAAGCGAAACGGTTAAAGAATACAAACCAATTATTTTTATAAAGAATAAAATAAAATAAAATGTGGGCAGCATACAGTCAACAACACTGGCCAGTCGCAGAAGATTTAGAAACATCTGTGAAAAGGTTGCAATCAAGAATTTGGGATAAAAAATTTGAAATTTCACATGATGCTCTTTACTCACCAGGCTTGTTTTATTCCATGCAAGAAAGCAACACCAAAGAAACTTTAGAAAAATTAGATTTATGTTACGATTATTGTGAATTATATTTGGAAAATAAGATTTCTATTGTAACTTTTCGTGAAAATTTTATTACACTTGGGTACAGATCATATCTTGACGATGTTGAATATTTTTTACCTAAAGGCATATATATGATAAAATATTTGTAAAATATGATAGTGATAGTGCATAAATATATTTATAAAAATTCGTCTTTATTTTTATTATCCCTTCAACAATATATAATATATATTACATAATAAATAATTTAAATTTTTTATATAATTATTTAATATAAGTAAATTCATCAGACAATTTTAACATTTGTTAGTCAACTTGCACTCGATCTATTACAATACCTATACCAGTCAAATATGTATGTCCACAATGTAAAGGTGGGACTGATATTCCTGATCGTCGATGTGTTAAATGTCTCTACGAAGAAATCATGAAAAAAGAACATTATAATAAACACCCTGGATTTTAAACATTTTAGATAGTTTAATTTATAATTGTATCAAAAATTATTTAAATGTAAAATACAAAGAATATTAAAATTATAATTTAACATTTATCTATTATTTATTATTTCCCAACCTCTACATAAAAGGGTCAAAAGATCACACCAAAATAACTCCTTATCCACATATTGCTAACAAACAATTCAATGCAAATACTCAATTTTTCTTGAACTACATTAATTTCAAATTCATTTCTTTGCAACAAAATAACCAATTATCTTAATTTTGAAATAACAAACTTGTTATTCCTATTTAATTACCTACGTCACTTCAAAAGGTTAGATCACACCAAAATAACTCCTTATCCACATATTGCTAACAAAAAATTCAATGCAAATACACATATTTTACTTTAACTACATTAATTTCAAATTCATTTCTTTACAACAAAATAACCAATTATCTTAATTTTGAAATAACAAACTTGTTATTCCTATTTAATTACCTACGTCACTTCAAAAGGTCAATAGATCACACCAAAATAGCCCCTTATCTGCAGACCGCTAACAAACAACACACAAAGCAAATACGCAATTCACAATGCCTGCACGTGGACACCTCTACTTCACCACTTACCTGCACTCCTGACACCTTCCACCACACCCTACATCCACCAGGTAAACCCCACACACCTATCTACAAGCACAGGTTCACCTCTCTTCGATTTCTCCATTGGTAACACAGGTAACATAGCAGCTTTATCTCACCTGCCCACTTCGTCTGCGTCACCTTCTGGTCATTGACAACCAACCGTTCCAGTGTTCATCGAATTTTAAAAAAACACAAGTTTCATCCATTTAAGATGACGCTAGTTCAAGAGTTACATGAAGATGACTTTGATCGCCGTAACCAATTTTGCGAATACTTTAGTGAACAACTTCTACTGAATCCAAATCTTCTCTACAATACATGTTTCTCCGACGGATGCACATTTATGTTGAATGGCGAAGTGAATAGACACAATTGTCGTTATTGGAGTGATACTAATCCGCATTTAATCAGGGAATTTCATACTCAGACACCTCAAAAATTGAATGTTTGGGTAGGCATTTTGGGCGACCATCTTGTTGGACCATTTTTCATCCAAGGTAATCTCAATGGAAACACCTATCTAGAATTATTGGAAAGTACAATTGATCCTAGGATAACAGAGATTTTAGAAAGTGACTACAATTTATTAGAAAATGAAATAACCTTCCAATATGATGGTACGCCCCCGCACTATGCTGCTGCTGTGCGACAATTTTTGGATGACCATTTGGACTTTTTTCTGTGGGGTCATTTAAAAATGCCGATTAATAACTGCGGATGTCTTTAATAATGCTCGAACAGAATTCGAAAACAGACTGTATTATTGTTTGGGAGTTAACGGGGGTCATTTTGAGCAATTCATCAAATAAATCTGATTTATTATTTGCTTCAGCTTTTTTATTTCATTTCTGACTTTTTTGTAAACTGATAGACACATCAATAACAATTAGGTAATGCGGTTATGTGTAGTAGATGAAAAACTTATAAGTGGTGGGCATTTGTGTAGAAATTACTACGTGTAGGTTGGTTTGTCATCTTTTCGTTTGTAACCAATAATTCTGTCAAATCTCAACCGATTTCTAAAAACGGTACGTCACTGTATTCTCAATGAAAAGGGCTTTAAAATGATGTGCCACAAGTGGGGTGGTTGCATTTGAAATTTTTAAGTTGGGATTGCTAGGCATTAGGGGGATGAACATATCGAGTTGACTTGACTGTTAAAAAAGCTCCCCCCAAGAAAAAAAATCGACGGGTCTCGGCGAATTTTGAAATATTATTCGGTTTTCCAATTATAGAGGGGGGTCAAATTTTCGTTGGGATACCCTGTATATTGCTGTAAAACAATAGTCGGCGTCTACTACACCCAGCAGAATTGTGGAAAAAAAGTTATAAAACTCGGAACCCGTGTTAATAGGCTTTCTTAATCTAATGTGCTTGACGTCCACAGCACCAATAATACAGCTTGGAAAATTTGTTCTATCGTAATACTGTTTGGCAATACTTAACCAATTCTCTTCAGATATTTCTGGCATATACATAGGCTGTAAACATTTCCACATCTGATCACATGTATCCCTGACAATTTTCCTTATTGTAGTAGCTCCCAGTAGGTACTCAAAATGCAAAGAATTAAAACCATTGCGCGTGGCAACATATCTGGGGGAAAAATCAAGCGAAAACTAAAATCTAATTATGTATTGATTTGTTTCAGGAAAAGAAGTTCAGAAAAAATGGAAAAATTTGACAATTTTTTTGCAGGAGAACTGGCAGCTCAACGGAAAACAGTATCTGGTCAAGCCGCAAAGAGATGAAAATATATTTTTTTTGATCAGCTATTATTTTTGCTACCTAGCATGCAGGACAGAGCCACTAGTGGCAATATTGCACCTTCACAAAATAATAGTGAAAATGAAGGAGATCATCACACGTCTACTAATTTACAAAGCAATACTGAAAATAATGAAAATCTACAGTCCACACCTGTTCGGCATATTGCAAAGCGAGCTAAAGACAAGACAACCCCATATGAAACTAAATTATTGAGAATATTAGAACAGAAGCAATCCGAAGAAATTGACGAAGAATTGAAGACAGAAATTTTGATTTAATGCTTTTCCTATGTTAAAAATGCTAACTGACGATGAGAAATATTATGGTAAGATAGAAATTCTAAACGTGATGAAACGTGCTAAAAATGTTCAAGTTCTGCCAGTTTTAGCTCCTCACATACATAGCGGTAATCCGCTTTTACAAACCTATAATCATACTACTTATAATCAACCGCGTTCACAAATTCCGACATAAAATTTCCAAAATCAGCATGGACATGTATAAGGACTTTTGCCGACAACCTCCACTAACCAAAGCCAGAATACTCAAGTTCATGATATGAGAAACTATTATTCACAGTTTTCAGAAGATCTACTATCCCCTGGAAGTTCAACATCTGACTCTACTGTATGGGATCGCCAACTACTGTATCCGATAGTACCAGAGTTTTATTTGACATGTCAAATCAGTAACAGAATAGAGTTCAGTAGACTCCTAATATTATAATTCCATTAAATGATGTTCTATTTATGCAAATAAATATTAAAATATGAGCACTTACCTTATTGTTACCGACAAACGTTTTCTCCATTTAGTGTCCTGATACGTTTTATCCTGATAGTCTTGATAGTGTCATCGAAACTATTCACTGTCATCCGATAGTATCTAAAAAATTTGCCAGGATGATCCCTTAAATCACTGTTCATTGTGTAGAAATGTCCTTTTAAAAATCTTTGACTTGTAACTGGATACACCCAATATTGCCTTTTGTATTTTTTTTTTATTTTGTCAATAAGATGGCTATTGCACAAGCAGTTTCTATGAGATCCATATTGGTTTTGATACAATTTATAGATCGCAGCGAATAATCCGCAAGTACATACCCGCCCTACATGCAGTTTTAATCGACAATTTTTTTGTCGGAACTGCAAGAGCAACTGAAAAATCGCATGTGCGCGCCTAGCCTTACAGTTCATCAAGTCACGAATTGCAACATAGTTCAGACGAAGCAGGTACTTTAAAGCGAAAAAAATTATATGAACAAAAATTTTAAAGTAGTTGGCAATATGAAGACGAATTCAAGAAATGGGTAAAACCGGGGAAAAATGAATATTATGCAATGTGCCGAATTTGCAATATAGAGGCAAAGTTTACAGAATAAATATCAGTTGTCGCACGGGCATTGTGTGCCGCTTGCTTTCCCCTTCCCCACAGACCCGCTGTTGGCGAGCGAGGAACCCAGCACATACATAGTGCGTCAAGTTGTCGATGCGAACAGTAAGTGGCGATTTGTACAGAGTAGACAAAAAAACGTGAAGGGAGATCAGATTGTATTGACATGCCTGTGGTATATTGTTCGGTAGATGGTTGCACAACAAAGCGTGGAAATGGACATCACCATCATCACTTTTCAGGTGTCCAAGAGATGAAGCTAAGTGAGTTTACATTTGCTTTAATTATACTATTTTACGATAAACTCAATCAGTATTACTTCTTTGTTCTTTTAGAATATGCTATAAGTAACGGAAGATAATTTGTTTTTTAAGGTTTATTTAGGTATTTCGCCAGTTTTAATTAATTAATTAAAATATTCATATTGAATTCTGGATTATACTTGCCTACCTATACATTGATTATTATCACAAACAAAGAGGCTACCACTACTTACCGAAGTAATACTTCGCTAATATTGGATTGCAGTGGTAACTCTTTCACAACCTACAGAAATACCTCTGTTATCAAAGCTATCATTAATAGTACTTGTTTGTGGTAGCGTATTTGTTTGTAATAATAATCAATGTATACGCGAGTATAATACAGATTTCAATATAAATATTTTAATTAGTAAATTCAAACTGGCGAAATTTTCAAATAAACCTTTAAAAAATAAGATTAACATTAATTTTACAGTAAAAAAAGATAATTTGTTATTATTATTGCAGATGTAAAATTTGGAAAAGTCAATTGGGTTTCTCTGGTGATCACAAATATGCCAATCTTACTCCAGACCAATGTTACGAACGAATTAGAGTTTGTAGTTTACATTTTACCCCTGAGAGCTTTATGGTAGGTCAACAACGTCTGCATTACAATGCGATCCCTTTGCTGCTTCTGTCGAGGATGGAAAGTGCTGTTTTTGCGACTACTTCTAAAGCAAGCACAAGCAGGGAGTATACTGATGCTTGTGTTCAAACGAATGCTAGTATTCATACAGATGCATGTGTACAAACCCAGGAGCATTTAAAACGTAACCAATGGTGTCAAACATCACAAAAGATTTCGGCGACAAGTCCAAGAGCGTTAAAAGAAAAATTAAAATACTGGAAGAAGAAGCCCACACTTCTAGAAGCAGAAGAATTGACACGGAATTAACTGAGGATGATAGCTAATCAAAAAAGGTGCCAAAGAAGGCTTCTATTCTAGAACGGTCTACTTTCTTATTTTATGCGAAATATATACCCTGCCAAAGTTACCCCAATTGTCTGCCTACTTTGGCAGCCTATAAACAAATTTTTTTCTGAGCTGTCTTTAAATATTTTTTATTCAAATTTTCAGTACATACTACCTTATTGATGTCTGTTACGAAGAGATTTTTGGTTTGGGAGTATTGGCCAAGGTTTTAGATTTATTTCCAAATATGTCCCAAAAGTAACCCCGTTTTACGGTACTGTTTTAGAACACAAATAGTATTTTTGTTATATGCCATATATAAAATAAATTAATTAAAATTACAGTCCTATTAAATGTTTAACAAGATTAGTTACTTCTTCTATTCTGCAACACACGCCTTGTACAAAATGTAATAGTCTGAAAAAAGAGTTTGCAAAATTTTGAAATGCACCAAATTTTCACTTATAATCGACGAGTCTACAGATCGCACCTGCACTAAACATTTGTACCTTGTCAGATACCGTCATAATTCTTTAATCAAACTCTATATATAATATTTATTTTGTATTTTTAGAATTCAAGACAAATTTCTTGCTCTATTACCCATTAAAGATGCAACTGTTAATGATCTCTATAATAAAATAACAATGTTTTTCGTGAAGAAAAAAAATCCACACAAACAAAATCTTAAGGCCGGTCCAGACACAACGACTAATTGAACGATATGTCGAAAAAGACAAAATGTACCAAGTAAAATGGAATCTGTGGATCACAAAACGTATGTTTTTTGGACTGAAGGCCAAGGCATCATTTTCCGCCAACTGATGAGACATGTCGGAGTATGTAGACGGGCGTTACAACTTATCGTTCTTGTTTTAGTACGGTTCCCTCTAGAGTCGCAACATGTCTGATCTTCGTCAATGGTCTCGCCAATTTTTGAGAGAATTTATCGAATTGCGTCGTAGTTTTCCTTGTTTATGACAAGTTAAAAGTGCAGAGTATAGTGACCGGAATAAGAAAAATGAGGCATAGGAGATCTTAATTGAGAAGTTTAAAGAAATTGGAAAGGAAAAAAGGAAACGGTTAGAAAGAAAATAAACTCTACGTACGGTATACAAAAAAGAAGTAGCCAAAGTTATTACTTCAACTAAAAGTGGTACTGGTGAAGACGATATCTATAAACAAACACTGTGGTATTTTGATAAATTAGAGTTTTTAAATGACCCAGAAAAAGTAAGACCTTCCACAGGCACCATTGATGATGAAACATCTCAGGACACTGGAAGAGGTAAGAAAAATTTTATTATTATTCAATTAAAATAATTTTAAACTAGCGGAATACTCGTAGCATAATGTTTATACTAATTTACAAAATTAAAATTGATGGAGATATTAACCGGCAAAACCGAAAACGCCAAATTCTTAATTAATTTTTTTAATAGTATTAATTATGTTATTTCCCTATTCATTATTTTATACAAAATAAAAATATATCGTATACGAATCTATTGATAGTTAAAAAATGCTTCGATTATTATTATTTTAATTATAATAATTGAAAATACATAATGGCGGAACATGGCACTTTTTTGGAACATGGAACATATGGAAAAATAATAAAGTATTCAAACATCACATCATAATGTTTATATTAAATATTTTCTACATATATGTACAACATAATAATATAATAGTATAATTAGTATATAGTATATTATATTTATATAATAAGTATAAAATATTAATAATTGTGGTGGTGGTGGTGGTTTAATAATTAAGGTGTTAGTCTATTCAATGATCAATGAAATAAATTTGTCTTGCCATGGTACTGAGCCCTCGTTGTTGAAATAGCGGGTGAATATTTATCTGGTAATTTTTGCACTGTTTAGAACTTGTCCTCTTGTTCTTCGCTGTATGTTATGCACTAAATTAGGATGACATCTTTCACCCAATTCGAGAACACATTCTACAATATTTTCACGGTCCATACTTTCTGCGGGTGTTTAGATGTTGGTAGATTTCTTACGTAGAAAATTGTGCAAAGAACAGCATGTTAGAACGATTTTATCAATGGTATCCAATTTCAAATTTATAGCAGTATGGAATATTCGGAATCTTGATGCAAGAATTCCAAAACTGTTTTCAATAACACCTCGCGCCCTGGATAAACGGTAGTTAAAGATTATCCGTTCTTTAGTTAGTGCTTCTTGACTATACGGCTTTATAAAGTCTGGGCGCATAGCAAAGGCTTCGTCGCCAATAAACGTATATTCTAAAATTTCGTTAGAATTTGGAGCACATGCAGGCTTCGGAATTTTCAGATCGTGGCTGATCAGTTTTTCATATAATGCAGGATTAACAATTACTCCTCCATCAGATATTCTTCCATTCGTACCAACATCACAGTAGATAAACTCATAGTTGGCATTAGCTATTGCCATCAGTACTACGCTATGTGTTTTTTATAATGGAAGAAATACGACCCACTCTCCTTGAGCGGAACAATCCTAATATGTTTGCCGTCAACGGCTCCCAAGTGTGGAAACTGCCATTTTTTTTGTCAGTTACGCTTTCTAACCATTGTTCTTCTCCATAAGGAAACTGAAACAAGCAAAAAAATTAAATACAGATTCATATTATGTATAAAATGTAGAGTATACTGCACTATAGCATTAACTTTTCTGTTTCAGCGACAAAGCTTCGATGGTGAGTGATGTTGGTTTGCCTACGGCAGCACCATCCACATCTAATTTGACCAAATCGGTTAACCCCAACACTACTTATTCAAAAACTCCGAATCAGAAAGGTAAATTTTCTAGGGCAGAAGACAAAACGGATGCTGTTATGATGAAAATTGGTGAAAAACTACAATCACTACAAGAAGATTAATTTGACAGATTTGGAAAACATGTGGCTGATAGACTTCGACCAGTTGCAGGCGACCAAGTAAAGTTTGCTATGAAACTGATTGGCGATGTCTTAACTTGAAGCAGAAATGGTACCACTGAACAGAAATTTAAAAATTGACATAGTTGAACAGAATTGTCGTCAATGGTTTCAACAGCCTCAACACATTATATCTGAAAATACACAGCAGCAGCACCAGCACCGTTCTTCGATTAACAAAAAGAAGCGTCTACAGCATAGTTCCAATATTGGGTCATATAATTTATATATGCAAACCCCACAGCAGATAAACCAACAACGTCCCTATTCATTACTGGAAATTGGACAACATCAACATACTCCAGTCTGTCCAACGGAATATGAAAATTCAGATTCCTGTTGCTCATATTATTACTAATCTTATTACTAATGATTAACATATTAAAGTGCACTGACTGTTTAATTTTTCTTTCGCTTGTTTTTCAATAAAAAAAAATATAACAGAGTATGTATACCACACTTACCATCAGGTAGTTTTTCTTTAAAACCTTGTAGATTGCTTCACAAATGTCTGGTATAATCTCACTTAATGCTTGCTTGGACATTATAGTTGTATATTCCATATCCTTGTAGCTTCTTCCAGTTGCAAGGAACCTTAAAGTGGCGCTTAATCTCTCGTGAGGTGAAATCGCTTTTTTCATGCAAATGTCTTGTTTTTGAATATATAGCAATACTAAATTTAACAGATACATGTAAGTTTCCGCATCCATTCTCAAATAATTGCGCCAAACATCAGGTTTACTACGAAGTTCATTTAATAATCTAACGTGGGACAATTCAGATCTATTTAACAGCCATTCCCTGGACCACTTTGTTCTTCGATTTTTTCTTTTGTTATTCTGAAATTTCCTTGCAAGACATACGGCATAAATTGACCATAGTATTACTTCTTCCATGGCGATCGTTTTGTCGAACTTCTTACATGACCGTTTTATCGTGCGATTAGTAGTTGTGTCTGGACCGGCCTTTATAGAATTTGCATCTGATGGAGCCAGTGTTATGGTTGGTAGGCACAATTCTGTTGTCACACGGTTAAAGTCAGAATCAGAAATTCCTGATGTTTATGTGGTAAAATGCATTTGCCATAGTTTTCACCTATGTGCTGCATATGCGTCTCAAACGTTACCTAGAGGCATTGAAGATTTGGCGCGTGATATTAACAATTATTTTTCCCACAGTCCAAAGAACTGAAGCCCTGAAAGAATTTCAACATTTTGCAGACACAAAAGTACATAAAATACTTCATCCCATACAAACTACATGGCTCTCTTTGGAAACAGTTGTTTGTAGAATTTTAGAACAGTACAATTATTATTCATTACTTCTGTTTTTCACGCACGCGGCAGCAAATGATCGAATACTGGCAGCACAAAGTATTTTATTAATGTTGCGTTATCCATTTACAAAATTGTATTTTTAGAGTTTGTATTAGCATTTTTTAATAATCATAAACCAATGTAGTCTGAAGAGCCAAAAATATCTGAATTGCTCAGCTCAGTGCCATTTACAAGTTTTCTAGAATGTTTCATAAAATGGGATGTTATTTTAAACATTTGGGTGCAAAACTTTTTATGTCAATAAATTCTTTGACTGGCGATGAAAAACTAACTTTTAGAAAAAAATGTTCAGATTTTGTCTCTTTCTATTTGATGAAATTCGATACGAATTAGGTGGAATTGTTGCGGATCGTGTTCGAAATCCAGGTATAACTGCTCTAATGACGGGATACGAGTAGTATAGCTACTGGGGTTCTGGACCACTTTGGTAACCTGTCCATCCGAGTCTGGACGGCAGCGTAGAAGGGTGGAGTTCTTGCAGAAAGTAGGTCAATGACCAGAGGGTAGTGGTCGAAGAAGTGTAGAAGAGCGTAGGGTGGTAGTAGAAGAAGTGTTGGTCAATGACCAGAGGGTGCGGAGGGTAAAAGAATGTGTTAGAGTGAGAGCGAGCCGAGCCGGCCTCGCCTCAAGCCATGTATATTTTAACTTGGATATTTGCGAGAATAAAAATAGGAGAGATTAGTTGGCCTTGAGGTCACGTTACGTCTTTATCACATTAATTATGGAATAAACAAAATTAGTTGACCCCTGAGGTCACATTATATCTTTATCACATTAATTATGAAATAAACAAAATTAGTTGACCTTTGAGGTCACCTAATTGTTTAAGTATGCATTAAAATATTAAAACTAGTTTATACAGTGGACGAAAGAAGAATTCAAAACGATTTGTTAAAATAATGTTATGTATTTCAAATTTATTTTTATAAAATGTTAGGTAATAATAAAACAAAGCACAGCGACAGACAACTACATTAACATTCAATTAGATATTTATCTAGAATATTTTCTAATATTGCAAATAACAGTTCTGCCTTTTCAAGAGGTGTTTTGCCGTGTAAAATTTGAAATGGTGTAGACTTTTTTTTATTTTTTGTTGTTGTAGTCATTCTATCGTCTAGAGCTCTTTTGGATGTTTTTGGTCTTATTGTTGTTGGTTTAATTCTTTTTCGTTTCTTTGCTGCTGCTGTCATTTCCTGAGATGTAGGTGAGTCTGATCCTGGTGGTGGTGTTGATTTTCCTGGGTTTATTTCATCACTAATTTTTTCTCTGGCAAGTTTTATATGCTTTTTGAATTCTGCCTCATTCATCGACATCTTGTTGGACTTTTTTTTTTTCGTTCCACTTGTTTACTGTCTAGAGTTGCACTTTAAACTGTGTGTGCAGCAGCAGAAACCAAATAATTTATTGATTAAAAACTGGAATGATTTACATAATTTTATGTTATTCATTTAAAATAATTACTAGGTATATGTTTAGCTTTATCTTCCTCTTGAAAAAACTGCTGAACTGAACATGGAAAACATATTGTATTTGGAGAATTGGTATCTCCTTTACATCTTATACATTTATATTTCACCGGAACGGGCATCTTAGGGTTATTAAGCTGTTTTAATTGTTCCTTTTCCTTTTCCAAACATAATAGTTGGATTTCTAAGAATAATGTGCTATTATTCTTAGAAATCCAACTATTATGTTTGTTGTTTAATCCTAGCCATTTAACAAAGAATTTGTTTTTTCTCCGTTTTAAAATTTTTTCAACCAGGTACGCATCTGAGTGTTTGACCTTTTGTAACTGTTCTTGATAGAATCCTCCTTGAATGTCCTGTTTATTGATATCTTGTAACAGATATGTTACTGGATTAGTTAATTGTACTTTTTTAATAATAAAAATCTCAGTTGTCCAATTAGCCATATATTTTTTATCGAATACTCCTCGCACTTTTGATATTCGAACGTGATCTCCAACTTGAAATTTCACTTTGTTAGGTGCAATCTTTATATGATTGTATACTGTTTCTAAGAGTCTTTTTTCATTCTTTTTTGACACATCTATTGGTTTCATTTTAATTGTTCGATGTTTCGTATTATTATATTTTTCAACTATTTTAGGTAGCAATTCTATCCATCTATAATGACCGTTAATATTAAATTCCTTCCACATATAATTTTTCAACGTTCTGTTAACTCTTTCCACAATAGAAGCCTTCTTTTCACTAAATGTACTATAATGGTTTATATTATACTTTTTCACTAGTTGTTTAAAGTATTTGTTGTAATATTCAGTCCCGTTATCAGTTTGCAGATTTTTAATTGTTTCTGTTCTGAAAACGTTCTCCATTGCCTTACTTACTTCTTGTCCAGTTTTTGTTTTTAAAGGAAAGGCCCAAACAAATTTTGAAAAACAATTAATTACAACCAATATATATCTATATCCTTTATTTTCTTTTGAAAATTGTTGAATTTCCACAAGATCGGCCTGGTATAAATCTGTTAAAGATTTTATTATAACTCTTCGCCGTTTAAAGTTAATTCTAGCAGGTTTGTGTAGTTCTTCAACAACTTGTTTTTTAATATCAGTTACTAATTTAGTTCTGGGTGGCATCATTTATTCAATAATACTTGCTTCACGTAGTTCTTCTATTATAGAATTAATTTCATTTAAATGTCCAGTATGTCCAGCCTCTTGAGAAGCAAGCAATAAACGTAATCTCTCTACTAACTCGTTGGGGTCATCCCAATGTACGTAGTCTATTTTATTTTCTGTTGATTCCATTAACATCCCATAACCAGTTGTCACCATCGGAGCTATAATTTTTTTATATTTAGCCAACTTGCTGCCATCAACTTGTTTCGAGGATTGATAGTGACGTCTGTGAGCATTTGTTTCGAGAATAATTTCTTTATACATTCTCTTATCATTATCAGAGAAATCTTTTGGATGTTTTTTAAATAGTAATTCATATAAACCTTCGGTGCCGTTGTATTTTTTATTTTTAACTATAATATCAGAACCATCTATTTTTAATTGTGAATCGCCTATATAAAACTTTTCCAGGGTTGGATTATGTCTAACACCATATTTATGATCGAATTCATCGTTGTCAGTTGTAGTAATCATCTCACTTATGTATTTTCTAGGTAATTCATCATATTGATTTAAATAATCTGTAAATGATTCTTGAAACATTTGTTCTTGCCTATTCCTAATTAAAGGCTCACTACTACTGCTATCTTCCTCATTTTCAGAATCAAAATGTTCAATCATTTTTCGTTTTAAATTACCTCGTGGTAAATTTGGAACATTTCTTTTAGATGTAGAGGCTTTTGGTGTAGATGTACTAGGTATTATATCATAATCCATTTTATACTCATCATTTAATTTTTTAGTTTTAGGAATGTTTTTTTCTTTCTTTTCTTGCTTTTCTTCTCCTTCCTCTTCCTCTTTTTCCACATCCTCATCTTTTGTTTTTCTTAAACGTCGATCTTTTGTTTCTAGTTTACTTTCAATATTTCGTAGATGTTTTGTTATAGGGAAAAATACACTGTCTTGATGTAGTTTATTTAATTTTAATAATTCCAGCTTTTGTCTGATAATATTGCGTTTAGCTACAAGTTCTTTTTTTAATTTTTCCTTATCCATGACACTTTGTTTCTTGAACAGGTTTCCTGAACTGCTTCCTGAACAGGTTTTTTTTGAACTGATTTATTTTCTATAGAATTTATCATTTTATCGGAAATGGTGTCAGGATTTATAAAGTCATGAAATCCAATCCTATATCCTCCTTTGTTAACATCAAAATCCTTGAAGATAGACAAAAATCCATAGGGGTGCTTCCAGCATAGCGAGCAAATATATTTAAATTTTGGAAAAGTCATATCTGCACTCACATGATCCATATAAATATGTTTCAAATTTAAGTCATCTACTTTGAAAACAATTAGTGCATTAGCATTGTCTCTTATCAAATGCTTTGAAATTTTTGCATAGGATTGATGCAAATAAAAACAGTCGACGGAATTATGTCTTCCCATACAGAAATATTCTCTAATTATATTTTGTTTGGAACAGGCAACATCATCAAATATAAACACAGAATTTTGATTAGCTTTTGATGGTTCCAGAATGTCTTCACTGTTATCATAATGAAAACAACTTATACCTTTTATAGGACCTAATAATATATCTCTTAGGTACACATATTTATCTTGATTCAGAGATTTTGAATAGACATATACGTTTTCGAATTTTAGTCCATTTTCATGTTCTAATAAGGTGATGATTACATTGGTTTTACCACAATTTGATGGGCCAGTAATTATGCATCTTACTGTGTTTGGCAATAAAACGCTATGTTTTGTTTGTTGGTTTTTTCGAAACAGTAAATCATGGTTGTTGACTTGTAACTTAACTTTTTGCCTGTCTATATTCAGTTCATTTTTATGTATTCTTTTCATTGTCATAGTTTCTCAATTTGTATTATCACAACAAATGCCATGTGAAAAATAAGTATAAAATTGATGACATAAATTATATATATTCATTTAAAATGAAATACTATGTGGGTAACGTTAAATCTGGCAGGGGTCTCATAAATTCAGCAATAAATAAATTACCCTTTGAACTTCATATCCCATCATACAACTTTTGCGGTCCTGGTAATTCTTATTTTTTAATTTGATTTTAAAAATTCAAAAAAAAATCTATTAATTTTCCTATTATTTTCCATGTAGGTACGAAATTGGAAAAGAGGTTAGCTCGAGGTGATAAGGGTATAAACGGATTAGATTATGCATGCAAAGAACATGATATAATTTATGCCAAAAATACGGATCTTGAAAGTCGTCATGCTGCTGATAAAACTTTAGGGAAAAATGCCTGGGCGAGATTTAAAGCAAAAGATGCATCTTGGAAGGAAAAACTGGCAGCATTAGGAGTTGCTGGGGCTATGAAAGCTAAAGTAAAACTTGGTATGGGATTTGATAATAAAGAAAACATTATGAGCAATTGTGTAAAATCAATGGAAAAAGTTAAGAAATCAACTGAGAAATCTTTAGAAAATATTAACATGTGTTTAGAACAATTTCAGCAAACAAAAAGCAAGCGAAGGAAAACAAAAAAAATACTAAAAAGAAATACATATGTAACCAATAGTAGAATTGCAAATTTGGATACAATTTCACATTTTAATACACAACAACAACAACAACAACAACAACAACCTCATAACAAGATAGAATCTAATTACAAGCATAATGATAATAACAATAATAAAAGCATTAAATTGTTCAGAAAAAGAAAATTAGATGTGGAAAATAATGCTGCTGTAAAAAAAGCACGTAAAACAAATATAAATGTGGTGAGAAGGAAAAAAAATTTGAATAAAACTGCAAAAAAAAAAATGTCAATGATGATAATGAAGGGGAAAAAAAAGAAAACTAGATTTTGTTGGTGTAGAACCTTTAAATAAATTACGTAAAATAGGATCTTTTAGAAAGAGAAAATTAAATATTGAAGATGATGATGGTCCTTTAAAAAAAGTACATAAATTAAAAGATACTAGATCTAACAGGAAAAGAAAATTAGGTATTGAAGAAGAAGGCGGTGGTGATGATCCTTTAAAAAAAATGCGTAAACTGTTGGATACTAGACCTTTGAGGAAGAGAAAATTAAATGACATTAACGGTGATTTGGATGGTGATATGGTGGGTCCCATTGAAAAAATATCAAAATTAAATCATTATAATCCTCTACCGCTCCACCGGAAACGAAAACATACCAATAATGGTGAAGATAGTTTTGCTGAAAAAATATCAAAATTAGCTCATTATGAGCCCCTACCGTTACACAGAAAACGTAAATATGTCAATGATAGTTAAGATAATTTACAAATAGAACCAATAACCAAAAAACCGAAAATTATTTAAATAGCAATAATTACTAGTAATAACTTCAGTTTAAAAAAGACGTTAAACAGTAAATATCTAAAAAAAAAAAATGTGTAGAGCCAAAAGGAAAACAAAGTGTAAGAAAAGAAAATGTATCAAAAAGGGAAAAGGAAATAGTGTACATTTAAAAGAAGCAATTAAGCGAATTGGAAAAAGTATAAGTCATCATAAACCTAAAACTATTGCAGGAGCAATTCAAGTAGCTATGAAGGCAGCAAAAAAGATTAAAAAAAAGATCACACCTTCTCCTCGCATCGTAAACGTACCGAAAAAGGGAGGAATATTACCATTAATACCAATATTTGCTGGACTTAGTGCATTAGGCGCTTTAAGTGGCGGTGCTGCTGGCATAGCAAAAGCTGTAAATGATGCTCGACAAGCCAAACAACAATTGGACGAATCTCAACGTCACAATAAGACAATGGAATCTATAGCTATGGGTAAAGGTGTCCACTTGAAACCTTATAAAAGTGGTTTGGGGTTTTTTTTAGCACCACGTCGAATTTCAAAGAACTTCCCCTAACACTTCCTCATCGACCCTTAACAAATATTGATATCGCTAAATTTGCTAAATCATTAAACATTCCAAATTTTAGAGGTGTATTTATGAGAAATAATTTACCTCGAAAAATACATGTATTTGAAACAGGAGTAATCAACTTGGACAATATTGATGGACCGGGTACACACTGGACTGCATATAAGAAATATAAAGATCGCATAATTTATTTTGACAGTTTTGGAAATCTACGGCCTCCTGCAGAAGCAATAAAATATTTTAATTCAAATGGTCAATGTCACGTATTATATAATCACAAGGTATATCAAACCTATAATAGTTATAAGTGTGGTCATTTAAGCTTATTATTTTTATTCAATAAATAGTTGAACACTTGAAATATGTATTTATTTAATTATAACCTTTAACAAGTCAACATGTCATATACGTTTACAATATCGGGGAGGACTTCAACACTTTCAACACGAATTCATCCACCTATAATTTTACCTAAAAGTGATTATGTTTTGGGTCTTATCGATTTTGTTAGTTACAATTCAATTCCGAATGTAGATAATTCTAATAATATATTCCATTATGATGAAAATAGTGAAGTGGTTATACCTGAAGGGTCCTATGAAATAGAGGATATTGAAAAATATATAATGAATCATATAACAGATAAAGAAGAGGCGGAACCTACAGTTTTAACCTTGAAGGCCAACAATAATACATTAAAGTGTGAACTAAAGTGTAATAAAAGTGTTGACTTTACGAAAAATAGCAGCATAGGAACGTTATTAGGGTTTAAACCTCGCATACTTCAGGCTGATATTAAACATACATCAGATTTTCCAATAGACATTTTCAAGGTGAATTCAATTTGTGTGGAGTGTAATTTAGTAACAAATTCCTTCAACAATGAAAACCTCGTACACATCTTACACATGTTTTATCCGAACGTTGCACGAGGTTATAAGCTGATTGAAAATCCTTCAAATGTTATTTATTTACCAATTAACACACAATACATTGATGAAATAGTACTTAAAATCTCCGACCAAGATGGTAATCTAATCAATTTTAAACAAGAGTTGATCACGGTAAGATTGCATTTGAAAGAAGTTGTGTAACAAGATGGTGTTTAGATATATGGATAATTCGTTGCCAACCGTTTTCATGGCTCCTCCTCCTCAGAATACAATAATAACTGATGCACGAAGAAGACAGTTTAGTATGAGACGACAAGTGAAACGATTAATACCGCGCAACAAAAAATTTTTACGACTATTGGGATTTAGCTTAAAAAAACATTAGTAAATTATTTAGAAATTTTTGGTACAGTTTCAAGTTGAGGCTTAGTGTAAATATAAGAAAGCTTATCATATTTGTAAGGTGCAACTGTCGCTATAGAAACGAAGAACAATATGAGTTTTGATATGTTAAATATTCAAGAGCAGGTGAAAGTAGATACTTCCATTACCAAATTGGAATATCATACCCATCAATCTTATGCATCAACAAGTTATAATAACAACGATGAAATACGAATACCCATCCAAACTCAGGATGTTTACACTTTACCGTCACAAAGTTTTCTGTACATTGAGGGAAAACTATTGGATCAAACCGGAAAAGCCAGTACAACTTTAAGTTTTATTAACTGTGGCATTCTCTTTCTATTTGATGAAATTCGGTACGAATTAGGTGGAACTGTTGTGGATCGTGTTCGAAATCCAGGTGTAACTGCTCTAATGAAGGGATACGTGTCCTACACCGAAAATGAATCTTTGAAACTTAATAATTCTGGATGGTCCCACTTGGCGAATCCAAAACTAGTAGACCTGAATGGAAATTTTTGTGTATGTTTACCTTTAAAAATGTTTCTTGGATTTGCTGAGGATTTCAACAAAATTATAGTTAATACACGACAAGAATTGATATTAATTAGGAGCACTTCAGATGTGAATGCTATTCACACAAACAAAGCAGATGAAACCCCTAAAATAGCATTACAAAAAATATTATGGAAGGTTCCCCATGTATCTGTATCTGATACGGAAAAACTGAAAATATTAAAATGTGTCGACAGCGGCAGAGACCTTGACATACCTTTCAGATGTTGGGAATTACAAGAATATCCCCTATTGCAAGAAACAATGAGACATTCATGGGCAGCAAAAACCAGTGCGCAATTGGAAAAACCTCGATATATTATTTTCGGATTTCAAACCAATAGGAAAAATATACCAGCAAGATTTATGAGTCAGTTTGATCATTGTAATTTAACGAACATTAAACTTTATCTCAATTCTGAAACTTATCCTTATGATAACTTAAACCTCAACTTTGACAACAAACAATGGTCCATTTTATATGAAATGTACACACAGTTCCAGCAATCGTATTATTATAAAAATCAAGGTGAACCTTGTTTGTCACCAGAAAATTACCTACAACTAGCTCCTCTAGTTGTTATCGATTGCAGTCGACAAAATGATGATGTAATAAAAGGAGGGGCAGTGGATATAAGAATTGAATTCGAGACGAATAAGAATATTCCTGCCAACACATCAGCTTACTGCTTACTACTACACGATCGTTTAGTGAAGTATAATCCTCTAACTAGTGTTGTTAGAATCGCTTAAACAAAAAAAAAATGTTTGTGATCGACTTTTATGGATTTCAATATAAGAATAGTGATTTTTATATTAGAGAAATAGCTATTTTAAATATGCAAAATGGTTGTATGGCTCATAAATTTGTACGACTACCATGTATCGCCTTCTTTGATGATGGATTTCGAAAATGTGTTGATTGGAAAAATAACCTTTTATTTGTTTGAGAAATCTGAAAACAATCTGGTTTTGATGGAGTATCCTGCATTCTATTTCCCCGCTATTCAAGAAAACGGATGGAAGGAATTTACCGTTAATACAGCAATAAGAAATTTAAACAATCAAACCATTGGATTTGTAGTTGGTCATGATATGTATTATTATCCTATTGCACCGAGAAAAAATTCTGTAATGTATTGTGGTAGATATAGTTTAGAAACATTACTTGGAAATAGCACATACATTACTTTTCATAATTTAGAATTTACTTCTTATGATTTCACACAAAACTTTATAGAACTTTCCAATAGAGAAAAGACTTGTTTTATATATGTTTAGAGTATTGTGAATGTTAAATAAAAATAAACCAGGTTTTACAATTAAATTGTTTTTAATATACCTACATTGTTACAATGGTGATTTAGAAGGGTATTAATAATGATAATAAATGTGAGAAAAAGATTTAAAAAGTAAAAAAACAAATTGTGTAAAAAAAAAGTTTGATTTATTCAAGTGCCTGTGACAATAAATCAGATATTTCATTATCGTTTATGCTTGCTGGAGGCGGAGGCGGAGGAAGAGAAGTAGTAGTAGTAGCAGCAGCAGCAGCAGCAGCAGATACACCTTTATAATAATAATCATCATCCCTGGTAGAATTTTGAATTGTCGGTGCTTCTAAATACAGTTTCCGTTTTTTACCACTATAACCTGGTGCTTCTATTGGAACTCTATCCACATCCTCCAACTGGTCATCGAGGAGATTAAATTTATATTTTCTAACGACGCTTTCCAAAATCTTGAAATCCCCTTCCTTTTCCAGTTTCGTCCTCATATATTTGACTGGTAAATTACCAAACTTTTTCTTCAAAGTTGTTACCTATCGTTTGTTATAAACAATAAATGTACAATGTTGCGGACGGTTGCTCTTTTAGTCGGGGCATTTTTTTATAGTCGTGGGTTCTTGACTAGCAAACTGTTTAAAAAGATGTTATAATTGGGCGCCACCTACAGAATAATCTGTTCGGTTTGCCTTTTCACCCCTGTAGGAGGATGATAAATTTTGCTGAAGTCAAACAGTTTGAAATAAAATACATACAAAAAAAAAATAAACACAGTTTATTAACTTGCCCACCAGTTGATACACAGACGTGGAATTGAAGAAGTTGACATACAGAAGTGGAATTGAAGCCAGTTGACAAGTTCATCCGTTGTTGTTAACGTTGAAGATGACTCCGAGATGGGCAGCTTTCCTCTCGTACCTGGATAGTGCCGCTTACAATCTAGATTTCTAAACTTTAGAATGGCCTTCTTATTTCAATTTTGATTTTTCAACTAATAAACTTTCCAGCAACGGTTAAACAAAATATTCCAACTTAGGAAATAGAAATTCTCGAAATTCAATCGATTATTGAATTAATTGTTCATTTAATTAATTATCTGTTTAATTAATTGTTTATTTAAATTGTTTGTTAATTAATTAATTAATTATTGGCCTCTCCATCCTTATTGATGACTTCAAAAAAATTCAGATTTATTTTCAAAATGTGGCTTCGCACTATAACTAATCTGTAATATGGAAATACTTCAATCGACCAAAATCAGAACGAAAAGGCAAGAATTTAGGTTCCTATAGGTTTTATACGCTACAAAGATCTAAAAAAACTCACTGAAATCTGATTGGTTCGGTTTCTATGTAATTTCGGGCTAATGTTCGTTCGAGATCTCAGCACATTGTTCCAATAGTTCGAATCGAATTGAATTATTCTGACAGTTACCTTAACCTTGCTTTTTGCCAAAACAAAGCTTATTACAATAAGTGATACTAATTAAATAATAAACTGTTAACAAATTACTAGAGTGTTATACAGAGTAGAAAAATATAACATAACGATATACATCGATGTAACTGGTTCACAGTAATGGTAAGCAAATAAATAATAAAATATTTATCGTACAAAGTGTTTAGGCTAACTTGAAGAAATCTAAAGTTACATGGTACACTGGATATGGTTTACACTTACTTAATCTACCGACATTATACAGGATGTGCAAAATACCTTGTTACTAGACGTTTCATATTGAAATTGTGACATTCTTAATTTTATAATAAAAGGAATGTTACAAAGTAATCGATCGAGGAGAATAAGTTAATGATATAAATATTTTTTCTCCCCGTATAAACATTTCCTTTACACCATATCTGAAAATGAAAACATTTTTGTAAATCAAACTTGTTAAAGTTGTAGACAGAGAGAGAGAGAGAAATTATTGGAAATAACGAGAAGCGAGAAATTAAAAAAAAAAACAACACTGAAATTAATTCAAATAAAAAACCAGTCACAAAAATAAAATTATAAGAAATGTAAAGAATACTTACTGAAATAATTGCTTCATCACCACTAAAGCAACCTTTGCTGGAAAGTGTATTGGGTCCTGGGTAAAGACCACAATCGTGCTGGGTGTTGTTGCCATCTTGATGATAATAACGAGTAGTAGTAATCGCAAAAAAAGCACAGTTTCAACTGATGCGGTTTCAATTCAAATTTGTAAATTTATACAGCATAAAATAAAAATTATACGAGTCATATGACATGAAAATAGCTACTTTGTTAAATATTTCCATTTAATATTGCACATGCAAAGTAATTTTTTTTGCTGGATAATTGAATTATTTTATTTTTTCTCAATTAAATGGATTACTCGCTAATTCTGTTGTGTACCAGTTGAATAAAACGTGACTTATGACGTTAATATATTTTTTATTTGACCATATTTCAACAGTTGCTATGATCGTTGGAAATGTGAAATCGTCTTTTTTTTAATTAGCACCACCGATATATATATATAAGTAAGCACCAGTGAAACTTTACTGCAGTACTTTCAAAACATTCGAAAATGTCTATCAACAACAACGGTCAAGTAAAAGTGTCAACAAATAGTGCTGTGTCGAAAAAAAAACCTTCCTGGGACACTGATTGGGATACAGACTACCAGAAAGAAGAAAAAATTCGTTGTGCCCAACTAGCCGAAAAACAGGCATTTCTTTATAGGAAATGGGTTTTAGGAGAAAGAAGTAACTGTGTTGCCACAAATTCTTTGCTTACTGAGGAATTGTGGGACAACGATTGGTCTGAGACCTACGATCCCTCTTCGACGATTGCTAATAAACCGGTGATTCGTACACCTCCAATTGGCAAATCGAAATCAGAAAAGAGAAAGTTTCGGGATGAGGAAAGAAGGCGATTGAGGGCGCTGTCAGATTTTAACTGGTAATTAACTTTATCGATTTTATGTTTACTCAATTAATTGGATTGCATGACTTGGGGGGTCAAGAGGTTATAGAACATTTTTTATTTTATTTTTTCTCAATTAATTAGATTGCTTGCTAATTCTGTTGTGCTCGTGACTTATGACGTTAATATATTTTTATATTGGACTATATTTAAGGAGTTGCTGTGATCGCTATGTGTTCAGTTCCAGTGTACGAAAAAACTGAAATGAATTCCCAGAAAGTTGTTGATACAGTCTCCGACGAATTTGTTAGAAAAATAGAAGTGGTGAGTAGATTAGTTAGAACAAAAAATGATTTAAAACTTTTTACCAGAGAAATCAAAAAAGCTATTCGATTGTTGGATAAATGTGTTAAATATAAGTATAATTGTGTTAAAAATTTTTCAAAAATTGAGTCCAATTTGGCACTTCTTAAAGCATATCTACAAAATTTTAAAGTTAAACTAAATAATACAAAGAAATCAAAGGAACTTGTTTGGGAAAATTTGGAATCGTGTTTCAATGGGAGAATAAAGACAGGCATTATAGTTAATTTGAAAATTAAAGATCCAAAATTATTTTTGAAAAAGGCATTTAGAAGTTTTTCCATTCAAATTAAAAAACAGCTAAAGACTTATCTGCTTAAATCAAATGTTATTTTCTTTGGATTGTTCATCAAGCCTCAGAATGGTGAAAGATCTATAAAACATTTTTCTACTAAAAGTAATATTATTGATAAAAATACTAATTTAAAGGAATGGTATCAGACTCACGTAATTGATGAAATTTTGGTAAAATTGGAAGAGTACCAAGAGCGGGACTCGGGATGGGCCTTATTGGAAATTTTACACTTAAAAGTCAATATAAATAGCTATTACCCTTTAACCGTTGGTAGCTCAACTTACGTCGATTTACCGCAATTTATAAAAAATACAAAAAGTGTCATTAACATTCAAAATAGTGGTCACCATTGCTTTCTGTGGTCAATTGTCTGTGCCTTATATCCAACTAACACTCATGTGACACGATCATCATCATATCCACATTTTAGTAAAGTATTAAAATATGACAACATTAGTTTTCCTATTAAATTGAAAGATATACCCGAATTTGAAGCCTTGAATAAATTAGCAATAAATGTGTTTACTGTTATGGTTGAAAGAAAAAGGAATGAGGTTGCACCATTATTACTTAGTAAAACTGATTATTCACCTAAAATAAATTTACTCATGATTTCAACTAATAATAATTGGGATGATGAGAGTGATGATAATAGTAATACTATTTACCATTTTGCATATATAAAAAATTTGTCACGCTTAGTTAGCAAACAAATTGGCATGAAAAAAAATAAAAACTGGATTTGTGAAAGATGTCTAAATTATTTTTCCACCGAAATGCATTTAAATAAACATTTAGAAAATTGTAAAAATTTAAATATCACTCAAATTATTATGCCGAATGAAACTAATAATATAATGAAGTTTAAAAATTTTAAACATACATTATGTGTCCCCTTTGTCATCTATGCAGACATTGAGAGTTTACTAAAGGATTATGATGATGATAATGCCACACAAACGTCACAATTATGTCAGCAACACGAGGCTTTCAGTATAGCTTATTATTTAAAATCAAATTATGAAAATAAAATGTTGTCCAAATTTAGAATCCATACGGGTCCTCATTGCCAAGATTGGTTCGTAAATGAATTATTCGAAATTGCGAAAGAAATTCATAAAATTTATCAACACAAACAGGAACCCTTACAATTAACCACTGACGAACAAACGCAGTTTCGTTTGTCTTCTACTTGCTGTATTTGTCAAAAACCGTTTATTAACAATGAGTTGAAGGCCAGAGAACATTGTCATCTTTTGGGCAAATACAGGGGTGCATCTCATATGTCTTGTAACCTTTTATATCAAAATTCGTACACCGTACCCGTCGTATTTCACAATTTATCGGGCTACGATGCTCACTTTATAATAAAAGCCCTTAGCAGAAACATAGAGGGAAACATCAGCTTGTTGCCATTAAATAAGGAACGTTATATTTCTTTTACAAAACACATATCGGGCACTAAGATCAGTTTTCGATTTTTAGATTCGTTTAGATTTATGCCAAGCAGTTTAGATAAATTGTCATCTTATTTGGACGATAATCAAAAACTGATAACCAAAAAATATTTTAACGATGATGATGATGATGAACATTTTAAATTAGTGACAAGGAAGGGAATATTTCCCTATGAATATCTAAATTCATGGGACAAATTAAAAGATAAATGCTTACCGTCAAAAGACAAATTTTTTAGCTCTCTGAAAAATGAGGACATTTCAGATGGTGATTATCAACATGCATTAAATGTTTGCCATTCATTTAATATACAGAGTCTTCAAGATTACGCTGAACTGTACTTAAAAACTGACGTACTGTTACTAGCTGATGTGTTTGAAAATTTTCGCAAAATGTGCATGAAGACATATGATTTAGATGCACTCCACTATTATACAACGCCCGGATTAGCTTTTGATGCCATGTTAAAAGTTACCGGCGTTGAATTGGAGTTATTAACTGACTGTGATATGGCTTTATTTATCGAAAAAGGCATCAGGGGCGGTATTTCACAATGTTCCAATAGATACGGGGAAGCTAACAATAAATATATGGGAAGTAACTATAATCCAGAACTTCCTATTTCATATCTAATGTATTACGATGTTAACAATTTGTATGGTGCTGCAATGATGTTTCCTCTACCATATGGGGACTTTCAGTGGGTGCCTATTGAAAACATTTATCATGAAAATATTTTTGATAGTAATCACGACTCTAGTGAGTATGGGTACATATTAGAAATTGATTTATATTATCCTCGGCATCTATATGAATTACATAAAGATTTACCATTATGTCCTGAACATTTAGTACCGCCTTCTTCTGATTCTGACAAACCAAAATTGTTGACAACATTGTATGATAAACAAAAGTATGTCATACATTATACGTTACTAAGACAAGCTTTGCAATTAGGAATTGTTATTCGAAAAATTCATCGCTGTTTAAAATTCAAACAATCACCGTGGTTAAAAAAGTATATTGAACTCAATACGGAATTACGAAAAACGAGTAAAAATGAATTTGAAAAAAATTTTTTTAAATTAATGAATAATTCTCCTTACGGAAAAACATTGAAAATGTTAGAAAATATAAAGATATAAAATTAGTTACTAAATGGACAGGACGATATGGTGCCAAATATTATATTGCGCAACCCAACTTTCATAGCTGCACCATTTTCAATAAAGACACGGTAATCATTGAGATGAACAAACTGAAGGTGACTTTAAATAAACCCATTTTTATCGGCATGTGTATACTAGATATTTCGAAAACATTCCTTTACGATTTTCACTATAATTATATCAAGAAAAGGTTTAATGACGATGCTAAATTATTATACACCGACACAGACAGTTTAATTTATCAATTTTGCAACATTGATGACATTTACAAATACATTAAAGAAGATATTGAGAGATTTGATACTTCTGATTATCCAGAAAATAATGTTTTTGGGATTCCTTTAAAAAATAAAAAAAAAATAGGCTTGATGAAAGACGAGAATCAAGGCAATATTATGACACATTTTATTGGCTTAAGATCTAAAATGTATGCCCTAAAAGTTATGTCTAAAAATCAAGACGAAAACATAATTAAAAAGGCTAAAGGTATCGAAAGGTCCGCCTTGAAGGAAATAACATTTGATGACTACGATAAGTGCCTATTTCAAAACACCAAAGTGTCAATCAATCAAAAATCTATAATTTCAAGGCATCATGATGTTTACAATTTCCCAACAAAAAATTGCTTTGAGTCCTTACGACGACAAACGAATTGTAAGTTATATTTATACAGACACGAAACCATGGGGATTTAACGATTTTTTATAAAGTCAGAGTTTTTTTTTGTTCTAAATAATCTAGTTCATTCACTAAATGACGACATAGGAAGTATTCCGATCCAAAACAAGATTCGTAAACAAATTGAGGAGGAGACAACAACCGACCAGAAGAATACAACCACGAAGTATTCCGAAACCTCAATATAGCAAGACAGACGGAACGAATTGGTGCAGGAGTTGTCAACAGTTTTTCTGTTTTTGCAGAAATTCAATTGAACTACATTCTACCGCCACACAACAAATAGATTTATATTGCTACGAAACGATTCAAAAGTCTTAAGATGCCAAATTTTAAGTTTAAATCATACACTGCCAACGTGATGGAGACGACGATTTGTGGAGTATGCGGAAAAACTATTAGGAAGCGACCTGCAACAAATAACGATTGGACTCCGAAAGTAGTCATCGCCACGTGTCCCGTATGTTTACAACCAAGACCCTGCAACAAGACGATCCAAGTTTCTTGGATTTAAACTATGATGTACGTTCTAGACTTTGAATAATTTCGTAGTACTATCTCTCTCTCTAAGTTCAAACAGTTGTTTAATAAATATATTTTTTTACAGCCTCGTTTTGAACGTCCCATTCCAAGTAGTGGATCAGGGTTGCTGAAGACCAAACATGACATCATTACCAATAAAATGGACACGTGTAACAGGCTATATCAAAGCCAACCATGCAGCGAGTTCGAGTGGTCGGCGATGATCATACATTTTGATACCGCTGCAATGGAAGACTCCGTGACCAGGGACCACTGGAATTGGATCAAGCAAGACATATGGCACGACATCCAAAAATATAAATATTACAACAATGTAAACAATGCAAATTTAAAAAGGAAATTGTAATTCTTGATCTACACTCATCTAAAATAAAATTTATTACTACAATCTGTTGTCTTTTTTTGTTACTCTAAGAAAATTTCTAAATAAAATAAATATTTAAATGATCTACACTCATCTAAAATAAAATTTATTACTACAATCTGTTGTCTTTTTTTGTTCCTCTAAGAAAATTTCTAAATAAAATAAATATTTATAATCTAATAATTCCATAATTAATGTGATAAAGACGTAACGTGACCTCAAGGCCAACTAATCTCTCCTATTTTTATTCTCGCAAATATTCAAGTTAAAATATACATGGCTTGAGGCGAGGCCGGCTCGGCTCGCTCTCACTCTAACACATTCTTTTACCCTCCGCACCCTCTGGTCATTGACCAACACTTCTTCTACTACCACCCTACGCTCTTCTACACTTCTTCGACCACTACCCTCTGGTCATTGACCTACTTTCTGCAAGAACTCCACCCTTCTACGCTGCCGTCCAGACTCGGATGGACAGGTTACCAAAGTGGTCCAGAACCCCAGTAGCTATACTACTGATACGTTTTATACACCGAAAATAAATCTTTGAAACTTAATAATTCCGGATGGTCTCACTTAGCGAATTCAAAACTAGTAGAACAGAATGGAAATTTTTGTGTATGTTTACCTTTAAAAATGTTTCTTGGATTTGCTGAGGATTTCAATAAAATTACAGTTAATACACGACAAGAATTGACATTAATTGGGAGCACTTCAGATGTGAATGCCATTCACACAAACAAACCAGATGAAACCCCTAAAATATTATTACAAAACATATTATGGAAAGTTACCCATGTATCTGTATTTGATATGGAAAAACTGAGATTATTAAAATGTATCGAAAGCGGCAGAGACCTTGACATACCTTTCATATGTTCGGAATTACAAAAATATCACCTATTATAAGAAACAATGAGACATTCATGGGCTTATCGATTGCAGTTGTAAAAATGATGATGTAATAAAAGGAGGGGTAGTGGATATAAGAATTGAATTCGAGACGAATAAGAATATTCCTGCCAATACATCCGCTTACTGCTTACTACTACACGATCGTTTAGTGAAGTATAATCCTCTAACTAGTGTTAGAATCGCTTAAAAAAATGTTTGTGATCGACTTTTATGGATTTCAATATAAAAATAGTGATTTTTATATTAGAGAAATAGCTATTTTAAATATGATAACTGGGTGTATAAATCATACAATTGTACGACTACCATGTATCTCCTTTTTTATGGTGGATTTCGAAAATGTGTTGATTGGAAAATTAGACACGTGCATAGACTAAGTTGGGATAATGGATTTCGAGTGGATTCCGAACTGCATCTGACTTTACAAAAAACATTGTAGGTAAAGAATATGTAATCGTTAAAGGACTAGCAAAAAAATGTTTTAAGCAAATTCATTTCCAACAGCCATATAATTAATGTAGAGGAACTCAATTGTCCAAGTTTTAAAACCTTAAGAAAACAAATTTATGATGGTTGTCTTGTGATTGGAGAACTATTAAAAACTACCACTACCTGTGCTAGCCTGTGCTTATGAAAATGCTTAAATATATGGTATGACAGAAATAATATTATAAATAAAAAGTAGTTAAAAAATGTTGTTTTATTTTTAAAATTTTAAGAGGAGGGAAGATTTAAAAAATGTATGAAAGTGATATGTTTCTTTCAGCTACTCACATATATTGACAAACATTAGTTTGTCAATATATGTACAACTCTAAAGTTAAAGAAAAAAAATGTTTTTTCCATTATTACTTAGTAAAACTGATTATTCACCTAACATACATTTACTCATGATTTCTACTAATAATAATTGGGATGATAAGAGTGATGATAATAGTAATACTATTTACCATTTTGCATATATAAAAAAATTGTCACGCTTAGTTAGCAAACAAATTGGTAGGAAAAAAAATGGATTTGTGAAAGATGTCTAAATTATCAAAATGCATTAAATGTTTGGCATTCATTTAATATACAGTCTTCAAGATTGTGCTGAACTGTAATGTGCATGAAGACATATGATATAGATGAACTCCACTATTATACAACGCCCGGATTAGCTTTTGATGACATGTTTAAAAGTTACCGGCGTAACTGACTGTGATATGGCTTTATTTATCGAATAAGATATCAGAGGAGGTATTTATCAATGTTGCAATAGGTACGGAGAAGCCAACAATATATGGGAAGTAACTATAATCCAGAGCTTCCTATTTCATATCTAATGTATTACGATGTTAACAATTTGTATGGTGATGTAATGATGTTTCCTGTCCATATGAGGACATTCAGTGGGTGCCTATTGAAAACATTTATCATGAAAATATTTTTGATAGTACTCACGACATAGTAGTACATACTAGAAACTTATTTATATTATCCTCGGCATCTATATGAATTGCATAAAGATTTACCATTATTAAAATTCAAACAATCACCGTGGTTACAAAAGTATATAGAACTCAATACGGAATTACGAAAAAAGTAAAAATGAATTAGATTTTTTTTTAAATTAATAAATAATTCTCCTTACGGAAAAACCATTGAGTACGTTAGAAAATATAAAGATATAAAATTAGTTACTAAATGGACAGGACGATGTGGTGCCAAATATTATATTTCGCAACCCAACTTTCACAGCTACAGCATTTTTAATAAAGACATGGTAATCATTGAGAAGAATAAACCTAAGGTGACTTTAAATAAACCCATTTTTATCGGCATATGTATATTAGATATTTCGAAAACATTCCTGTACGATTTTCACTATAATTATATCAAGAAAAGGTTTAATAACGATGCTAAATTATTATACACCGACACAGACAATTTATCAATTTTGCAACATTGATGACATTTATAAATACATTAAAGATATTGAGAGATTTGATACTTCTGATTATCCAGAAAATAATGTTTTTGGGATTCCTTTAAAAAATAAAAAAGTTACAGGCTTGATAAAAGATGAAAATCAAGAAATATCATGATACATTTTATTGGCTTAACATCAAAAATGTATGCCCTAAAAGTTATGTCTAAGCAAAATCAAAACGAAAACATTATTAAAAAGGCTAAAGGTATCTAAAAGTCCGCCTTGAAGGAAATAACATTTGACGATTACCTTAAGTGCCTATTTCAAAATGTCAAAGTGTCAATCAATCAAAAATCTATAATTTCAAGGCTTCATGATGTTTACACAATTTCCAAACAAAAAGTTGCTTTGAGTCCTTTCGACGACAAACGAATTGTAAATTATGTTTATACAGACGCGAAACCATGGGGATTTAACGAATTTTTATAACGTCCAGTTTTTTTTGTTCTAAATAATTTAGTTCATTCACTAAACGACGTAGGAAGAATTCCGATCTGAAAAAAGATTCCTAAAATTGAGGAGCCAATCGACCAGAAGAATACAACCACAAAGTATTCCGAAACCTCACTTATAACAAGACATTCGGAACGAATTGGTGCAGGAGTTGTCAACAGTTTTTTTGTTTTTGCAAAAATTCCATTGTAATACATACTACTGCCACACAACAACCATCATCATTAAATGTGTATTGCTACGAGACCATTCCAAAGTCTTAAGATGCCTAATTTCAAATTCAAAACATATACAACAAACGTGATGGAGGCGACGATTTGTGGTGTCTGTGGTAAAACAATTAGGCAGCGACCAGCAACTAATAATGATTGGACTTCTAAAGTAATCATCGTCACATGTCCCGTATGTCTACAACCACGACCCTCCAAGAAGACGATCAGAGTTTCTTGGATTTAAAATATGATGTACGTTTTAGACTGAATAATTTTGTAGTACTATCTCTCTCTCTCTCTCTCTCTCTCTAAATTCAAGCAGATGTTTAATAAATATATTTTTTACAGTCTCGTTTTGAACGTCCCATTCTCAGTGGATTAGGGTTGCGGAACACCAAAGAAGACATCGTTATAATAAAGCAACCAGCGGCCAGCAACCAATAATGATTGGACTCCTAAATTAATCATCGTCACATGTCCCGTATGTCTACAACCACGACCCTCCAAGAAGACGATCAAAATTTCTTGGATTTAAAATATGATGTACGTTTTAGACTGAATAATTTTGTAGTACTATCTCTCTCTCTCTCACTAAATTCAAGCAGATGTTTAATAAATATATTTTTTACAGTCTTGTTTTGAACGTCCCATTCTCAGTGGATTAGGGTTGCGGAACACCAAAGAAGACATCGTTATAATAAAATAGAAACGTGTATCAGGCTATATCAAAGCCAACCATGCAATGAGTACGACTGGTCGGCGATGATGAGACATTTTGATACTGCTGCAATGGAAGATTCCGTGACCAGGCACCACTGGAATTGGATCAAGCAAGACACAGCATTCAAAAGAATAAATATTACAATAATTTAACCAATGTAAATTTAAAAAGAAAATTGGAATTTTTGATCTAAACTCATCTGAAATAAAATTTATTACTGAAATCTGTTGTCATTTTTTTTGATACTCTACATACACTCCCTTAAATATGAAAATCTCCAAACAAAATAAATATTACGGCTCTCCTCTCTCTCACACACATTCACTAAGCCTACTTTTTTCTTTTGCACACCTACGTCTGCAGCTTCCGATCATTGACCACACTTCATCCACGCCTGCACCTTCCGGTCATCGACTACACTTCTTCACTACAAGAACTCTTTGACGGATTTACACTGCGCTCCGGATGGACAGGTTACCAAGGTGATCCAGAACCTTCACAGCTATAGTACTGACCATGATGAACGACATCACGACTTTCTAGAATTACAGCGCCTTTCCGGCGCAACTTGTTGGCGACGGCGCTGACCCAACCGCTGAGAATTTCATCAAACAGTTCGAGTTGAATCGTTGTGCTTACGAGTCGCTGCCGTCGTCGTCGTTTTTGCGAAGGCAATTATCGATTGTTACAGGTAAACCTGCTGTTTCGGAAGTCGTCGACGAATTTCCAGGTCCTGATTTCGAGGTGGAGTTTTCCTCAACGGACAACCCGCCCGTTGTTGAACGACGAGAATCTGTCGAACAGACGTTAACGTTCATAGAAACTGATTTAGATCGTCCATCTTTTTCATAGAACTTATATTAAATTCTTCCAGGCGTAAACATTCACGGTGAGTCGTCTGTACGTGCCGATACACTCGCCGCATCGTCATCGTCGCCATTGAACTCGAAAACGGTGCTGGCAGGAGACACTTTGGCGATGGTGGAATTAACGGAGGCGGACGGTACTTCTTTCTTGCCACTCCAACAACAACAACACGTAATCCAACAATGGGTGGAAATGATGTTCCAGAAGCTTGAGAACGAGGTAGCCGCCCTCAAACAGAGGGCAGACCAACGCGACCATGACGACAGGAGTGTTCGACGACAGTTGGGACATCCATACGTTACGTTTATACGTTGGGACGTCGTAATCCATGGACTGAATGAACGAATCCGTTTTCGGGCCGATCTCCGCAGAATTAAAACCCGAAATTATGGAAATTCCTTTAACTTAAATATGGGAGGAAGGATCATCGTGTGTTTATATATGGGACCGGCCGATAGCAATTCCATGACTGGAAAGCCATCTAATGATATATTGAAGTCGGAAAACTGGGATGATGAATATGTGGCGCCGTCCGACAACAATTCCACGGCTAGCCAGCCATCTAATAATATATTGGAGTCGGAAAACTGGGATGATGAATATGTGGGGCCGTCCAACAGCAATTCCATGACTAGCCAGCCATCTAATAATATATTGGAGTTGGAAAACTGGGGCGACGAATATGTGGGATCCATGCAAAATAGAAGACGCCGTGGTTTGTCAATTGTTACTGTTCATACAACAAACCTTTACTCAATCTTTGTACTCGACTTTACGCTAATTACGTAACAGTGAATTTTGAACAACCATTGAAGAAAATGGACACAAATAAATGCGAAACCTGTGCGAATATGGTGAAGTATAATGCAATTAATATGGGGATAATTCGAGATCGTTGCACCAACTGTGTATCGAGTGTGTGTCAACCATTAATACAGAGATGTATAACGTGCAACACATATAACCAGGATTGTTGGAGTAACATTTGCCGACACTGCAGAACGAATAAATATTTGTGAGAATGTGGGTTGTTTGTACAGTGATGAAAATAATCATTTTCGAAAATGTTGGTGTTTGGTTAACAAACAGCAAGTGTTAAGATATAACTTAAAGAACTGTTAAATGAATTATTGAAAATATTAAATAGAAAACATGTAATATACCCCTGTGATCTATATTGTAACTATTATTAAAATTAAATTTATAAAAACAGTATCTTAATTGCAAATTTAATTAAAATACATCTTATAAAAAAAAATTTCTCACAATACTATACAGATGGTGAACAGAATTTACTCAAGTTTGTTTCAAATAGCCTGGAGAATAAAGATCAAGTTGATGCGATATATACCGACTTCTCAAAGGCCTTCGATAAGGTAAATCATAATTTATTTCAGAGTGGTGCATGCCTATCATCATATGAAATAAGGTTAATCATAATTTACTTCTCCAAAAACTTAGGTGCTATGGGTTTAGTAGTAATTTGCTTTGTCTTATGAAGTCTTATTTACACCAACGTAATTTATATGTATCTTATAACGGCTTTAAATCAAATACGTTTTAGCAACTTCCGGGGTCCCACAAGAGTCAAATTTAGGACCGCTTCTGTTTGTTTTATTTGTGAATGATCTTTGAGTCTGAAATCCTGTCATCTTTTTTTTGCTGACGACCTGAATTTGTTTCATAGCATTTCATGTATTGAAGATTGTACTAAACTTCAGGGTCTTCTGAATGTTGTGAAAGAGTGATGTGTGGACAATAACCTTCTTTTAAATATAAGTAAATGTAAGGTATGTTCCTTTACTCTTAAATTACAGCCGTTCATATTTGATTATACAGTTAATTCAGAACCGTTAGCGCGTTGTAGTAATGTCAAATATCTGGGTGTACATTTTGACAATAAACTATCTTTTTCTGAGCATATTATTCAGGTAGATCATAGTGCATATAAAGCACTAGGTTTTCTCGTTAACACAAAATCGTTTGATGATATAAACGCCCTTAAGTGTCTTTACTTTTCGTTGGTGCGCTCTAAGCTTGAATATTGTAGCCTTATTTGGTATCCTCGCTATAATTTACGTATTCCAGAGGTAGAAGAAATTCAACGTCGATTTTTTAAATTCTTGTTTTTTCGAATTGACCATTTTTATCCAATTAGGGGGGAGACACAATTATAGTTTACTTTTGCAAAGATTTAACATTCAATCACTTAGCACTAGAAGAGCACTAGCAAGTTTATCATTTCTACATAAATTATTTCATGGCAATGTTGACTCCCCTGCTTTGTTAAGTTTGTTCACTATTTGAGTTCCGCGTTCTGGTTCTCGAAGTATTGATTTATTTTATTGTCATAATGTTAGAACAAATGTTGCTTTCAAGTCTCCTGTATATGTAATGTCCAATAATTTCAGCTACATTAGTGAACACATTGATATTAACGTTTGCAGCTTGAATAACTTGTTAACTTTAGGAACTATACAGGTATAAAATTAATCATGCGATATTCGCGAGAGACCAGAGCTGAAATTTCTGTGCAGCAACCATCTGTCTATCAAGAATGCAATCATGGAATGGAAGGTGTGAATAAAATAGACATGTTTATAGCATCAAATGAATCACTTCATCGAGTACCATGGAACTCATAGACGATGTGGACATTGTGCAAAGAAGTCACAGTTTATCTGCTCAAAATGTGACATAGGATTGCATCCAAAGTATTGTTTTATTTCATTTCACAGCCAAGAAAAATAATTACTAATTTTCTGTATCACAGTACGTTACAAGTTGTACAATGTCCCTTTTAAGGGACACATTGTATCTTTTGTTTTTTCAGTAAAATATATTTTTTGTCTAGTAAATAAATTATATGTACTCTTATTTCGAAGGTCTTATCAAAAAAATCAATTACAAATTCTGAAAGAACACAAACTAATGGGTTAATGTGGTGTAATAAAGAATGGAATACTTAGAGAGAACGCCAGTACATTCACTAAGAACTGTTGTATATAAATCATATTTCTGGCCCTAGTTATTGGTTAATGTCTTCAAATAACTTCCTTACCCCTAGAATAGTATCATACGTAAAATGTACGTGTAAAGTTCAATCACTTGCAAATAGCAGAGCTATATTTGACCCCAAATTTTCTAATCCCCCACCTATGCTTGCCCGAACATCTTAGCAATTGAATGCTGACGTTACCAGTTCAAAAGTGTCCGTGCTGGTGCTGGGTGACATTTATTGGCTTTTAGAACACTACACGTAAATATTACGCATCACTACCAATACGCAACACATTGCTTTACGAAATTTTTATTTGCCGATACCAATAAGGGTTTAAAATGTCGAAACGAAGTTTAACAGACGAAGAACTCGAGAAATCATTATTGGAAAGTAGTGATAGTGAAACGGAAGATAATATTATTAGAGTCGACCCCGAGATAGAAAGCGAGTCTGGCGATAGCGACTTTGATCCAGAATGGTTGCCATCTGAAGAAATGGAAACGCAAGTATTAGCTGGTCTCTCAGAAACTTGGACAGAAAAAAATAAATAAATATATAATAATTCACCTGCTCCAAAACACCCGAAAAAAACACAAAGGACAAGAAGCACGATAGGAGAATTATCAAATATAGATATCGAGACAAATGCAAGGGTAATTTATTTATTTTTATTTTTTAACATTATGTCCATTGGTGTATTTTTACTTTTTAGTTACCAGTAGACCAAAGTAATGAGGAAATCTCCAACTTTGTCGCAGCTTTCCAGCAAGAAACTTTTTGGTTGGAAAAAATAGTTACCAATGGTCTTCCAAACCAACATACAATGACAAAAGGAAAACTCCGTCTAAGAACATTATATACATGAACAGGGTTCACGTATATAACTTTTGCCTAATTTGCGAAATATACTCGATCTCGGACGTGCCTTTCAAATATTTTTTTCTGCTAGTGTTCTAAATGAAATAGTGGAATACAGAAATCAAAAGATAAGATTTGCTAGGTAAAAATATAGTACCGAATCAGCCACATTTTTTGAAACAAGTTTGGAAGAAATCAAAGCATTACTTGGATTATACATTCTAGCTACAGCTTTGAAAGATAACCACTTGGGCGCTAAAACTATATTTGATACCACCTTTTGTGGTATGAGATACAAAGCAACAATAAGTTAAAAACGCTTTGAATTTACATCTTATTCGATGTTCTACGTTTCGATGATAGCGATACGCGCAAGGAAAAGAAAGAATAGAAAGGATCTGGAATCAGATTATAGATACATGTAGGACTTCTTACAAACCAGGTTCTTATTGGCGAACAATTAGTAGGATTCCGTGGCCATTGCGCATTCCGAATGTACATACCAAACAAACCGGCAAAATATGACCTAAAACTTGTTCTATTATGTGACGTATCTACAAAATATTTGATTGATGCATCTCTTTACTTCGGAAAGTCAACAGAAACACATGGTCTTCAATTAGCAAACTATTTTGTAGAAACATTGACAAAATCGATACATGGATCAAACCGAAACGTTACCATGGATAATTGGTTTACCAGTGTTCCTTTGGCAGAAAAGTTACTGACACCTCCATACAAGCTTACTATTGTTGGTACTATAAGAAAAAATAAAAAAGAAATTCCAGCAGAAATGATAGAAATGAACAAAGATAGAAAATTGAACACATCCATGTTTGCATACAATGAAAAAGCGACCCTAGTATCATACAAGCCCAAAAAGAATAAAAACGTTCTTTTACTTTCAACCATGCACGAAACAGGAAGCATAAATGAAAAAACACGCAAACCAGAAGTAATACATACATACAATTCCACGAAAGGAGCCGTTGACACGTTCGATCAAAACCAAAAGATCACCTATGTGTATCTTTTATAATTTACTGAATATGGCATGTATCAATTCCTTTGTTATATATAATCACAATGTTATTACACATGGTGGAAAATCCATAGGAAGAGATAAGTATATGCAGGATGTGCAACGTTGGATTGACTCAACCTTGGCAATCTTCCCGTTTGGCACACAATCCAAGACTCAGTATACCCTTGCGCACAATGATACAAGAAGTGTTAGGAGAAAAGCAACAACCACCCGAAATGCAAAAAGGTCGTCGAACTTACTGTTACAAGTGTCCATCTGCAAAAAGAAGCATGACGACGACCTACTGCTTAAAATGCAAGAAACCAATATATGGCACTCATCAAAAAAAAGCTTGTTCAGATTGCCTTTAAGGCTGGTGTAAAATATGTTTTATGTATTTCACTTATTCTTATTATACATATTATTCTCATTATAAAAAAAACTTAAAGCAAATTGTTTTATTGATTTATTTAACCATTTTTTAACTTAATTCTCATAAAAAACAATATATACGTAAAATTTACCTATCGATACCAAGACAGTACCATAAAATATCAATACTGTTCTAAGGTTAATAAAGATATCCCATATTGAAGCCTTCGATGGAGGTTTCCAAATTTATATTACGAACTTTATGGTTCGGGGGTTGATATCTAAACAATACCTAAAGCTACCTTTGTTTCCAGAAGGATGAAACCTATGACTTGCCACCACTGTCAAAAGTTACTTGGAGATAATCTAAAACATACGTCATCAGAACTGCGAGTCCCTATTTTTAACCTTCAAAAAGCTGCACCGCGCAGCTACAAATCGAGGTAAAACAAACCTTACAGTTATCCGGTATTAATACAAATAAAGCATATACAACACGTCATGCCTGAGTTGAGAAATGGTATTTCATTATACTCTACTCTGCAATCGGCCGAATCAAGAAAACATTCAGAAATTTTTGCCAAATTGTATAATAGATCCTTAGCTCCAAATGATCAATATGCTGGTACAATGCGAAAGTTAGCTAATCGGTTTAATAAATTAATAAGAAAGTTGATAAAACAATAACTGAAAAATAAAAGTTTGCTAACATTGATTTTTTAGGAAACACTATGAATTCAAAATTATGCAGAATAAAAAATAACCACTTGGAAAATACAGAAGCGATGAATAAGTTGCAAAAATTAACCTAGAACCAATAAGATAGAACACAAGAAGCGAAATTGATTGCGAAAATATAGTCCAAAATAAATATATAATCCACAAAAATAATGACGACGCAGATTTCCAATTTAACAAAGATATCCCAAAGTCTCCAGAAGACAGTCCTTCAGAAAGTGAATATATGCGCCCGATTCGTCAAACGATTCAGAGACCGAAGCAGACGCCAATCCGGCATGTAAATAATCGTTTAAAGATAACAAGTTGAAAAAAATAGTTGGGGATATTCTGCCTTCACAAAGAACTAACAAAAATTTTGCTAGTAAAGGTAAGGGAAAAACAGGTTCTTGCTAAACATATAAAAACATTATTTCTTTTTGGTATCTTTGAATTTTCAGCAAAATAAATCTTTAAAAAAACTATAAATATGTATCGCATTCACCGGAATATTGTATCTTTGTATAATGAGTATTTGTTTACACCTAATGATTTTTGACAGTTTGGCTGTGAATAACACCGCCAGTAAACCCAACGACGTTATGCGTTGCCGGTTTGGCTGTGAATAACACCGCCGACGACTAATATACGCCGTTTCGGTACACTGAACGCACACCGAGGTATTTGGCCGTGATTAACACCGCACTAAGGAGTCGTTGATGACTAAGTTGTACAGGGTTGTTCTCACCGAGGTGGTTTGCCTATGCATAACACCACCATCAAAGGAGATACACATCCGAAAACTGCGTTTTTCCCTTAGACCAAAAACCGTCCTATTTATTTTTCGCTTCCTTGTTTTGTTAATAACAATTGCTGTATATTGTTACTCTGCACTGCTTGCGCTTTCTCCTTGGCTACAGTTAATTAAGAACCGCTTTTAACTACTGCTTTCTATTCGCTCTTACAGGGCCGAAATAAATTCAGAGCAGATTTTGTTAAATCCATATTTTTTTTTATTTTCAGGACCTCGCTAGAACCGTTCTCTATGTATAAGTTTAATCCGTTTTTATTTGTAAAGATTTTTTACCAATAAAGTAATTCATGCCGTATGTTTTATTTACTTTAAGGATTTTTCGTAGATAATTTATATTTTCTTTCAGCATCGAAACAGACCGTTTTATATTCTGTTTAAAAATTGTAAGGAAATATATTTATCTAGCAATTTTGATTTTTAGGACCGTTTATTTATTTTAACTGTAAATTGTACATCCGATTTAAGACAAATTTATATAGTTTTTATTACTATTTGACTGATTATTGTTTTCATTATTACCAAATAAATTTGTTCAGAAAAAAACGTATCTCAAAGAAGACGCCCTCAGCCGCGTAGGAGAAGACAGCAGCGTAGGAGAAGTAGCCAGAGTGGAGTGTTACCACCAGTGAAAACACTAATGGGACATATATTAAAAACTGTTGTCCAATGCGCATGGGAAATAGCTCAAGGCGCACTTAATCGTAAAACTGATCCAAAAAGTATCACTGTACGACTGTGATGACAGACACCTTCCTTGCCAACTATTGTAGGAATAGACCTTTTTAAAGAGATGAAAGTGCACAAAATTGTTGCGCACTACGTTCCGTATGAAAATATAAATACTCCAGGTGAATACATTTTCACGTTATGTGACTATAATGAGAACATAACCCCAATTACCACCGCGCAGGCCACTGGATCTCCAGCCTCAATCGTTCGAAAGAATGGAACACCATCAAAGTTAGTTTGGTACCCAACTGAACCAGATGACACTTAATAAATTCTTCTGGACTTTTAACTAACACACTTTTGAATTTTTTTTAATAATATGTATTGTAATATCGTCTAAGGCAGTAGCCATTTTTGTGTGTTTGAATTCGAGAACAGACGAAATAAAACTGAATCATTGACGTCATTCTCTATTTGTATTTGTAATATATTAACGGATGTTAAAAAAACATGATTTCAAGTTTTGAGTTCATCGTCCATGACCTAAACGATAATAAAATATCTGAAAAAACAAGAAATGTTTATAACAACTGTAATTAAGGATCAAAATCGATTGCGCAGTTTAAATTGATGCCAAATAAATTAAGTATAAAATGAAGCGGTGTACTACGTTCAGATATTAGTTTATTTCATTATAAAACTGTGAATTTGTTGCTGTAGTAGTTATTGAAATATAATGGAGGTACAAACTACAATAATTTTTACAATTACCATTTTGGCATTATTGCCGCATGATGCAGCAGTAATATTAATAAAATACATGTTTAATACCGAGAAGGTAAAAAAAATTGGCTGTGATAAAGTTCAACTACAATTACCATATTCTCCGAAAAACGAAACATTAGATAGAGAAGTTGGAGATCTGCCGTTGAAATATCAAAGGTCGGTGTTACAAGAAGACGAATTGGAAGTGGTGAAAAAGGACAAAGAACAATTTCTCTTTAATATGACGAAGGAGGATTTCTTTGTTGATGCAGATGCTACACCATCATTCTTTAAAGGTGAGCAGAAAGTTAAAATATTACAAAATATAATACTTAATAATTTAGGACCGTCAACATCAACATCGCCTATTCCAGCCAAAAGGGGGAAGAAAAGGAACATATTTAACGCTGAATTCCAATTGTTTATTTAACATATGAGTGTTTTTATGTAATATATAATTTTACATGTTACAAATGAGTTTTATTTCATCATTGTTTATAAAATATTTTTATTTATTTTTTATTTAGAAAATACCACTTAAATATTAAATATAGATTTTCTTGTGCACATTGAAGTTTAGAATATACATGGTTATTACAGTTATAATTATGAAAATCATTATCAATCTTTTTTAATTTAGGACAGCCTTCATTAAACACATCAACAATATTATTACTAATGAATTTTTGCAACGATTTTTTTTTATAATTAATCCTTTTACCAATATTAAATCATAGCTATATGAAATACTTTCTACTATAAATTTAGAAAGCTGTTCATAACTTATAAAATTTTCATTCCTACTGTTCCAATAAAGACTATGTTGTATATCAGTCGTTCTATTCATGTATTCTATAACTTGATTATTTATCCATTCTTGATCAATGGGAAAATTTAATATTGCATGGTGAAATGTCTTATTACAGGTATTTAAAATTGCAATTTCCTTACAGATAAATGGAATTGTTTTATATTGAAATCCTTGAACATCAACAATATACATTTTTATATTAGTCTGTGTTGGTTAATGGATTGTATTTTACAAGTCTATCATGCAATATAAGACAGTATGCAGATGTATTTGCAGGTATATTTTTTGTAGTTGCTAGTTCCAAACGAACGTCAACTGCTCCAGTTTTTAATGATTCGTTTTGTCTAGAGTAATCAATAACTACTAAAGGAGCAAAATTTTTAAAGTCTTCGGGAGATAACGTTGGTTCACTCTGCGGGCGGTTGTAGTACGACTGTTGAAATAATGCATCATACATTTCATATAATAAAGACCATTGATTATTATCAAAGTTCAAGTTCAGATTATCATAGGGATATACTTCAGAGTTTAAATACAATTTAACATTGCTTAAATTAAAATAATTACAATGTATGATTTTTCTGTTTGTTTGAAATGCAACAAAAACATATCTTGGTTTTTCTATTTGCGTTGCCGTTTTTATACTCCATGTTTGTTGCATCGTCTTTTGTAAGAGGGTATTCATGCAATTCCCAACTTCTAAATGGAATATCTAATTCTTGACTATTTTCTACATACTTTAATAATTGTAATTTCTCACGGTCTGCTACCGAAATATGTTGAATTTTCCTTAAAAGTTTAGTTAAAGTAACTTTTACCGTTTCCTCTTGAGCTGAATTTTCAATAGCATTCAAATCTGTATTTGATCTAATTAAAATTAGTTCTTGACGTAAATTCAAAATGATTTTTTGAAAATCTTCAGCAGAACCAAGTAACATTTTTAATGGGATGGCATGCACTAAAATTTCCCTCTGTATAAACAATAGTAGATTATAATTCCTTATAATATACCTAGAGGAGTCCATCGCATGAAGGCCTGTACATCTAATTTAAAGAGAACAACACAATCTAAACGCTGACATCGATTATATAAGCCATCAAGGCCGATAGTCAACTTAGTTATCAGCGACCGCGCTACTCAACGTTTAAGAAAATATTAAGGAACTAAACCCCGATCGGGAGTCTTGTAACGAACGAGGATATCACTACCTTAGAGGAAGCACGCATTAAATTGCTAAAAGACTAAAAAATAATACAACAACAACTAGGCCACAGAATAACAGTCTACAATATCAGAGATGTTGTCAAATTCTCCGGGGCAGAAACAACTACAAAATTGATCAAAGGATTTCCGTTTTATAGGAAATAATATAGCAATTCAAGATGCAGCTACACTATAACAGGTAAATTAGTAACCCTTGACAAGAATTGGCCTTTTTAACACGTTGACCGCCGCATGTACCGCCGGCGGACATTATAATGTTATACTCCGACGCCATATAGCATTTAACAGTTCTTCCTGGAATCGCACTAGTAATTTTCAACTATAATAAATAATATTTCATTTTAATATTTGCAGGACATATTTATTTCACTAGATATGTGCCATATTTAATATTTTTATGTAAAGACCGCCGGCAGTACATGCGGTCTCCAGATGATTCTTGTATTACCTAGACGCCGCATGACCCGTCCGCGGCCAAAGATTGATATCTACTCATTTACTGGAATTATGTTTTTTTTTGTCCATCGTTAGTACGTTGCAGTCTGTGGCCGAGTGTGTATTGCTTTTGATGCGTATTTATCTGTCATAATGCAAGCTGGTGCCAGTAAACGTGCTGCAAATCGACCATTGACTCAGAAAGAGTTAGAAAATATTTGTGAAACTTTGACATTGTCTGGATCAGACAACGAAGTAATTATTAGTGACATTAAATCAAGTGAAGATGAATTTATACCAACCGATGACGAAGATCAATCTTCCGAAGATGAAGTAGATACTGGAGGTGGTCAATTGGTGGATGAAACGGAACAGAATTCAGCAGGTAAGAATTTAAGTGCACTAATATTGAAACGTTTTATATGATATTTTTAATTTTTAGATATTACCAGCTGTAACAATGAACAGTGGTTTTCAGTCACTGGTGAAAATCAAAAAGCTTTTACTTATTCTGAAGTGCCTCCAATTTTGGTAAAGCTACCACACCTATAGATTGTTATCTACAATTCCTTGATGATGAGATTCTTAGTATAATTGTCCAGGAAACTAACAGAAATGCAGAACAAGTTCTTCAACGAAAACGTCATAGTCGATATAGCCGATTATGTATGTGGAAGGCAACATCAAAATCTGAAATGAAATAATTTTTTGGGTTACTTCTTTGGATGGGTTAAGTATCCATCTATAGAATGCTACTGGAGTAAAGATAGGAAGTACAAAAATGAGATTGCACCCAACTGTCTGTCTAGAAATAAATTTGAACTTTTACTACGTTTTTGGCATTTTTCGAATAATGCGTTGGGAGACCGTAGGGAAAGAATTTTTAAAATTAGAAATTTAGTAGACTTGCCGCAAAATAAATACTAACAATGCATGAATCCAGGCAAAAAAAATTGCGGTACATGAAAGTATGGTTCCTTTTCGGGGCAGATTAAAATTTAACCAATATTTACCTTAAATGGTTAGATATATTTGATCTTGTCAAGAAATATAATAATAAAAAACACCGTACTATAGGAATGAAACCATCTCAAGTGAATAAAAAAATTAAAAATATTTATTAAACACTGTATATAATAATGTCACGGATTTCCCAATCCGAATTTTCTACTACTGCCAGAAAAACAATCTGTTAATTAACTACTTCTTTATTAACTAGACTCAGTACACTACTGAACACTAATTAGAACTCAACTAAACACTTATTCAATTAATCGCTAACTAAATCACTTTGATATCTCCAACTAAACACTTCAATTCAACACTGTAATACAAGACTTATACAAGACTAACTTAATCGGCCGTTTATTTTTCTTTTATAGACCCAACGAATATTCCAGTTATATTCTAGCGTCTCTAGATCTATTTTCTAGCATCTCTCGAACGCTTCTCGTCGTTTCTCAAATTTTCTAGTCCCGTCTCGATCCACGGCTTTTTGTTTGTTTAACAGAATCGTGTAGGGGCGATCGGGGCAATCTTAGTAATTCGCGGCACCACAGTCGTCGATTTGGGTGTGAGTGGGGCAAATTCCGTGACACTGCCCCCTCCTTAGGACCGATCGTCCCGATCGGATACACCTCTATATGGGGACAGACGCTCTAGATGGACGACCTTCATCTTACTCCTAGGAGTCCTCTGTATCCGGTAGACGACATCATTGATTCTTTTAATTACAGTATAGGGGCCCTCCCAACGGTTCTGTAGTTTAGGTGATTTTCCTTTCTTCCGCGTGGGGTTGTACAGCCACACCAGGTCACCTTGTTGGAATCCGACTGTATTGGCCCGGACGTCGTATCGAGTTTTCATGCGATCGCTCTCTAGTCGCATTCGAGATCTGACTTGGTCGTGTACGGCTGCTAGTCTTTGTTCTAGGTCATGGATATAAGTGTCTGGATCTGTGGGCTGTTCCGCCGGACGACCAAATACCAAGTCTGCTGGAAGGCGAAGCTCTCTTCCAAAGATGATCCTTGCGGGAGTCTTCCCAGTAGTTTCATGGACAGCTGAGCGGTAAGCTAACAGGAAGAGTGGAATGAGCTTGTCCCAGTCTGTCTGGTTCTCGTTCACAAACATCCTCAGATTGGTTTCTAGTGTGGCGTTGAAGCGTTCCACCATACCATCTGACTGGGGATGCAGTGGGGTGGTCCTGGTTTTCCGGATTCCCATAAGCTCGCAGACCTTTCGGAACACACCTGATTCGAAATTTCTGCCCTGATCTGAATGTAGTTCCATGGGCACACCAAATCTGCAGAACAGGTTATTGACTAGCGCTTCTGCTACGGTTGTGGTCTCTTGATTGGGAAGGGGGTATACTTCTGGCCATTTGCTGAAGTAGTCCATGGCTACTAGCAGATATCGGTTCCCACTTTGAGTTTTCGGAAATGGGCCAGCGATATCAATGGCAATCCTCTCGAACGGTGCTCCTACGATGTACTGGCGCATTTTGCCTCTGGAACGGGTCTTCGGTCCCTTGCTTGCTGCACATATGTCACATTTTCGGCACCAATCTTCTACATCCGTCCTACAGCTCAACCAGTAGAAACGCTCCCTAATCTTCTGTAGAGTCCTATTGATACCGAAATGTCCACCACCAGTACCTCCATGTACTTCCAACAGCACTTCCTTGACCCGGGACCTCGGGAGTAGTACTTGTTTCTTGACCTCCGTTCCGTCATTGTTCTCCCATGCTCTTTTTAGGACACCGTCTTCCAACACCAGGGAATTCCATTGAGCCCAATAGCTCTTTAATGCTGGACTTTTACTACTGACTTCTGCCCAAGAGGGTCGGTTGTTGGCCTCTTTCCAGTCTATTAAAGGCTTGATGTCACAGTCAGCTTGCTGGTCTTCTCGAATCGCCGCTGAACTCCATCGGTCTTCAGGTTGGGTTGCTACCACCTTACAAGGAACTGATGAGATGTTCTCTTTCCTTTCAAGACTACTGCAGTGCTTGCAGTTGACAGGACAGGGTCTTCTAGAAAGGGCATCTGCATTTCCATGTTTCCTGCCGGCTCGATGTTCAACAACAAAGTGATATTCTTGCAGCCGTTCCAGCCATCTTGCCATCTGTCCTTCAGGGTTTTTAAACTGTAGCAGCCATTTAAGGGAAGCGTGGTCCGTTCTTAGGAGAAATTCTTGGCCATACAGATATTTATGAAAATGTTCTAGGCTCTTGACGATGGCAAGTAATTCTTTCCGAGTCACACAATAGTTCTTTTCGGCTTTTGATAGGACTTTGCTGAAGTAGCCCACTACTCGCTCTTGGCCATCTTGTACTTGAGAAAGAACTCCGCCAATTCCAATGTTGCTTGCGTCCGTGTCCACTATAAATGGTTGTCCAGGTATTGGGTATGTCAAAATCGGGGTAGTGCAGAGAGCCTCTTTCAGCGTCTCAAAGGCTTGCTGGCATCTCGGAGTCCATTCGAACGGGATGTTGTCTTCAGTGAGTTTATGAAGAGGCTTGGCAATGTCCGAGAATCCTTGCACGAATCGTCGATAGTATGTGCATAGTCCGAGAAACTTCGAACTTGATGTTTGTCTTTAGGAACCGGCCAATTCTTTATGCACTCTGTCTTCTCCGGATCTGTTTTCACACCGTTTGGAGTAATAATGTGACCTAGGTATCTAACCTCCTTTTGGAATAGACTGCACTTCTTCGGGTTCAACTTCAGGTTCGCTGCTTTCAACTTCTTGAACACTTCGGACACGTTCTTCAGGTGCTCCTGGAAAGAGCGTCCCAGCACCACTACGTCGTCCAAGTAAATCAAGCAGGTCTCCCAATGCAGGCCATGAAGTACAGTTTCCATCAGTCGCTCAAAAGTGGCAGGGGCATTACATAGACCAAATGGCATTACATTGAACTGCCACAATCCATTTCCGGTAGTGAACGCTGTCTTTTCCTTGTCTTCTGGGCTGACCTCGACTTGCCAATATCCACTCTTTAAATCCAAAGTGGAAAACCATTGCGCACCAGCCAAGGTGTCCAGAGTATCGTCAATTCTTGGTAGAGGGTAACTGTCTTTCTTGGTGACGTCATTTAATTTTCTGTAGTCCACACAAAATCGGGTGGAGCCGTCTTTCTTCTTGACCAGGACTACAGGAGAAGCCCAAGGACTCTGAGATGGCTCTATGGTGCCCTGGTTTTGCATTTCAATTAACATCTTGTTAACTTCTTCTCGCTTGGCTAGTGGAAGTCCTCGTGGTGGCTGCTTTATAGGAGACGATGAACCAGTATCGATTCGATGCTTCACTACATTGGTTCTCCCAAAGTCACCTGGTTTAAGTGCAAACACATCTTCATTTTCACTTAGCAGCTCTTCGAGTTGTTCCACCTCCACCTCTGTTAATCTTTCCTTGGCCCTATCCACGATGTCCCTTAAACATTCTGGTAGACTGGTCTTATTTGTTTTATTCTCCATTTCGTTGTTTTCTTTGAGTGTTCTGACCATGGTAACAGGTTCGCAGACTCCTACTTCAGTTCCCTTTGTAATTTTCTGTGGAAACGTTTTCAGGTTAACTACCCGTACTATTGTCGTCTTCTCCGGTTTAATCAGGGTGCGGCCGGTGACTATAGATTTATTAAACAAATCCGGATTACTGGGTTCCACCACTCCTACACTGCAAGGCATTTCCCCATCCATTACAGTGGCAACCAAGGTTTCGGTCTGAGCAGGTAGTACCACATCTTCTTTAACAACGAGTCTCCGTACAGTGTTATACTCAGTGGTGTTCGTTAGCACTACTTCCTCACCCATTATCCGTAGCGTGCCAGCATTCAAATCTAAGTTCACCCCCTTTGCTCGTAGTAAGTCTAGTCCGAGTATGATATTGTCCGATATATCTGCTACCAGGGCTCTGTGTTTGAACTTGACGTCTCCTAACTCTACTTCAAGCTCGCATTCCCCCTTGACTGGCAGTTGTTGTCCATTGGCTGTTGTAAGGACATAACGTTTGGCAGGGTTTTTAATACGCCAAGCATGAATAATATCTGGCCGAACAATAGTTCTTGCTGCTCCAGTATCGATTACCATAGGGAACGTACGACCAAAAATACTGCCTTCTACTAGCAAGGAGTCAGAGTCCTGGAGACGTGACAACGTAATTTCTTCTCGTGGGGCATGGTAGGAGGACGCAGCCGGCTTTTGCCCCGTCAAGCCGGCTGAACCTAGTTTTCCTGCGCAGCCTGGGAGTCGCGCTTTTGCTGATCTGCGACTGGGGCCCTACACTGTCTTTTTAGATGTCCTGTCTGTCCACAGTTCCAGCATTTGAGAAGGCGATCCCTTCGACTATCAGGTTGTTCCTTCTTTGTCCTAGTAGATGGACTGAATTTCTCAATAATCTCCTTTAGCGTTTTTATTATGTCTCCATTTGCCATACTATCGCTGTTATCACTGATGGCCTGAACTTTAACATGCCTACCAGATGCCATCTTTGCTGCCTCGAATTCCAGTGCATGCGAAAGAGCGTCGTTCAACGTTTTAGGTCTGGCGAGTCGTAATGCCTGCTGGGTTTCGCAATCTCTTAGGCCATCGGTAAAAACTTGGATGGACAGCTGGTCTAAGAATTCGGACGGGGCTGTTGGATAAGCCAATCGAACCAGTCGGGCAACATCGGTCTCAAAATGCTGTAAATTCTCTCCATTCTGTTGGTGACGATTTTTCAATTGTGCCTGGTAAACTTGCTGCAGGTGCTTATCCCCATATCTCATTTCCATATGCTGTTTTAGAATGTCGTAGTTACTCTGCTGCCCAGCAGGAACTCCTTGTAAGACGTCAAGAGCTTCCCCTCGTAGAGCAACTATCAGAGCAGTAGCTTTCTCACAATCAGACCATTCGTTTGCGGCAGCTGCTGCTTCAAACTGACGCAGATAGACATTCCAGGAGACCTTGCCGTCGAATTCGGGAGGTTTCGTTCTCTGAGTTCGGATAACAGGCCCTTCTGATTTGATCACGCCCTCTTTTGTTACCTTGTCTAATTTATGTCGAAGCTCTTCGCAGGTTTCTCTAACCAGGTTTATTTCTTCGTCTATTTCCTTTTTTTGTGCTAACAGTTCTTCGTTCATTTCTTTTCTTTGTTCTAACAGTTTCTCTTCTACTTGTTTTTCCACTTTATATGACTGCTCCTCTAGTTTTTCTTCTAGTGTATTCTCCAATTTTTCTAACTTTGTCTGCATTTCTTTTGTCTGATCTCTCATTTCCTGTTGTATTGCCTGTATCTGATCTTTCATTTTATACCCCTGTTCTTCTAATTTCTTTTCTAATTTTTCCTGCATCGTTTGGGACTGATCTTCGATTTTATGTCCTTGTTCTTCAAACTTTTCTTGCATTGTCTTTGTCTGGTCTTCCATTTTATGTCCTTGTTCATCTAGTTTCTTTTGCAGTGTATGTCTATGTTCTTCTAATTTCTCTTGCATTGTTTTCGCTTGGTCTTCCATTTTATGTCCTTGTTCATCTAATTTCTTTTGCATTGTTTGCATCATTTCTAACAGTTTCGCCAGTTGTGCATCCATATTGACTTGACTTCTAGTTACAGGCATCCACTCTATTTGGAAAGTTCTAGAATGTCCACGAATGTATTTCTAGATATTACCGTTGCCTTTCTTACAATGAAACGAGTGCAGTGATATGCCACACTTGGATCTTTGTCTCACTTCCGTACAAAGTTCTAGAATGTTCGAAAATGTCCTTCACAAATAACACCGTTCACTTCCTTAAGTCACGACGAGTGCGGTGATATGTCACACTTGGGTCTTTGTCTCACTCCCGTACAAAGTTCTAGAATGTTCGAGAATGTCCTTCGCAAATAGCACCGTTCACTTCCTTAAGTCACGACGAGTGCGGTGATATGTCACACTTGGGTATTTGTCTCACTCGCATACAAAGTTCTAGAATGTTCGAGAATGTCCTTCGCAAATAGCACCGTTCACTTCCTTAAGTCACGACGAGTGCGGTGATATGTCACACTTGGGTCTTTGTCTCACTCGCGTACAAAGTTCTAGAATGTTCGAGAATGTCCTTCGCAAATAGCACCGTTCACTTCCTTGAGTCACGACGAGTGCGGTGATATGTCACACTTGGGTCTTTGTCTCACTTCCGTACAAAGTTCTAGAATGTTCGAGATTGTCCTTCGCGAATAGCACCGTTCACTTCCTTAAGTCACGACGAGTGCGGTGATATGTCACACTTGGGTATTTGTCTCACTTTAGTATAAAGTTCTAGAATGTTCGAGATTGTCCTTCGCTAATACCACCGTTCACTTCCTTAAGTCACGACGAGTGCGGTGATATGTCACACTTGGGTCTTTGTCTCACTCGCGTACAAAGTTCTAGAATGTTCGAGATTGTCCTTCGTGAATACCACCGTTCACTTCCTAAAGTCACAACGAGTACGGTGATATGTCACACTTGGGTCTTTATTCCACCCACGCACAGGGTTCCAGAAAGTTCTTCCAACTTCCACTTAAACCCACTCACGCACAGGGTTCCAGAAAGCTCCTCAAACTTTCAGTTAAATCCCACTTTGTGGGCGTGGGTTCGAATCCCACTTCTGACACCAAATTGTCACGGATTTCCCAATCCGAATTTTCTACTACTGCCAGAAAAACAATCTGTTAATTAACTACTTCTTTATTAACTAGACTCAGTACACTACTGAACACTAATTAGAACTCAACTAAACACTTATTCAATTAATCGCTAACTAAATCACTTTGATATCTCCAACTAAACACTTCAATTCAACACTGTAATACAAGACTTATACAAGACTAACTTAATCGGCCGTTTATTTTTCTTTTATAGACCCAACGAATATTCCAGTTATATTCTAGCGTCTCTAGATCTATTTTCTAGCATCTCTCGAACGCTTCTCGTCGTTTCTCAAATTTTCTAGTCCCGTCTCGATCCACGGCTTTTTGTTTGTTTAACAGAATCGTGTAGGGGCGATCGGGGCAATCTTAGTAATTCGCGGCACCACAGTCGTCGATTTGGGTGTGAGTGGGGCAAATTCCGTGACAATAACATAAAACTTGCAAATAAAATAAACCAATTTAAAATAGGAGATTATGTGCGTATAAGTAAAAAGAGAGGAGTATTTGATAAATCTTATACACCGAATTGGTCACCTGAAATATTTATTGTTAAACAAGTACAATTAACCAACCCCACCACTTACATTTTACCAGACCAGAATATGGAAGAAATAAAAGGAGGATTCTATGAAATGGAACTTCAAAAAGTTAAATATCCTAATATTTTTTTAGTTGAAATGGCGTTAAAACGTAAATCAAATAAAGTGTTTGTTAAGTGGCTTGGATTTGATAACATAATAGTTGGATATACAAAACCAATGTAGAATAAAATACTTAAATTTGTATTAGACTCAGAAATAACTTTTATTTCAAATATACAGTTGTTTATTCTTCCAAAGTAAGATAATAAGTTATTTTAGAATAACCCTTTAACTTTTCATCCAGTCACTTGTTTTATAGCCGTACATGGATATACTTATCTCCCAAAGTCATTTAATTAAGCTTTATTTATTACCCAATTTGTTGACGAATGTATTAGTGACGTTAACTATAATTGAAAAATACTGAGCTCAACTAATATATAAATACCAAACGAGAAATTTAAAATCTACACATTACTTATCCAATCAACATAAGTACCACTAAGCAAAATCTAGAAGAAGAATCATGGGATAATGATAATTATCCCACGTATAATCCGTTGGAAAATATTGAACAACAATTTATAATACGGACGCCGTATCCTGTTATTAACAAATCTAATAAGGTGAAGAGGGCCTTTAAAATGGCTGAGAGAGAGAGAGAGAGAGAGACTGCATCGCTTAGAAAGAGAAAGGGAGAAAAATGAAAAATTGAAGATGGAAAAAGGAAAAAAAACACTATTGTAATTATTAATATTAGGTTTTATATCATTACAAATTTACGCATACGAGGAATGGATGGATATTACATCCTGCTGAAGGAGCGTAATAATAATAATAATATATCTTTTTCCATAAAATATAAAAGCGTAGAACATAAAAGAGTAGAAGCGTAGTGGATATGCCAAGCATGTCATAGTAGTTAGTAGGAGGTGTCGTGGACGAGGACTATGACAAGGAGATATTTGTGTGTGTGTATAATATCCATAAAACTAGGGTATTAGAATTACAAGAGGGTGAATATTTCTGTCAGGCTATTGTTATGCCCCATTGGAAGGGAATTGCAGGTAACATTGTCAAAATAATGAGATAATAATTTTAATTAATAAACTTTATTTAACAATTTTATTTTTGCTTAATTAATTGGATTGGATGACTTGGAAGCCAAGAGGTTATGGAACATTTTTATTTATTTTTTTCTCAATTAATTCGATTGCTCGCTAATTCTGTTGTGCTCGTGACTTATGATGTTAATATATTTTTTTATTTAACCATATTTAAAGAGTTGCTGTGATTGCTAATGTTCAGTTCCAATGTACGAAAAACTAAAATGAATTTACAAAAAGTTGTTGATTCAGTCTCCGACGAATTTGTTAGAAAAATAGAAATGGTGAGTAGATTAGTTAGAACAAAAAATGATATAAACCTTTTTACCAAAGAGATCAAAAGAGTTATTCGATTGTTGAATAAATGTGTTAAATATAAGTACAATTGTGATAAAAAATTTACAAAAATGGAGTCCAATCTGGCACTTCTTAAAGCATATCTACAAAATTTTAAAGTTAAACTAAATAATAAAAAAAAATCAAAGAAACTTATTCGGGAAAATTTGGAATCGTGTTTCAATGGGAAAATAAAGACAGGCATTATAGTTAATTTGAAAATTAAAGATCCCAAATTATTTTTGAAAAAGGCATTTAGAAGTTTTTCCATTCAAATTAAAAAACAGCTCAAGATTTGTCTGCTTAAATCAAATGTTATTTTCTTTAGATTGTTCATCAAGCCTCAATATGGAGAAAGATCTATAAAACATGTTTCTACTAAAAGTAATATTATTGATAAAAATACTAATTTAAAGAAATGGTATCAGACTCACGTAATTGATGAAATTTTGGTAGACTTAGAAGCGTTCAAGAGCGTGATTCCGGATGATCTTTATTGGAAATTTTACACTTAAAAGTCAATATAAATAGCTATTGTCCTTTAACCGTTGGTAGCTCAACTTACGTCGATTTACCGCAATTTATAAAAAATACAAAAAATTTCATTAACATTCAAAATAATGATTACCATTGCTTTCTGTGGTCAATTGTTATTGCCTTATATCAAACTAACACTAATGTGACACGAACATCATAATATCCACACTTTAGTACAGTATTAAAATATGACAACATTAATTTTCCTATAAAATTGAAAGATATACCCAAATTTGAAGCCTTGAATAAATTATCAATAAATGTGTTTATTGTTATGATTGAAAGAAAACGGATGAGGTTACACCATTATTACTTAGTAAAACTGATTATTCACCTAAAATAAATTTACTCATGATTTCTACTAATAATAATTGGGATGATGAGAGTGATGATAATAGTAATACTATTTACCATTTTGCATATATAACAAACTTGTCACGCTTAGTTAGCAAACAAATTGGTAGGAAAGATGTCTAAATTATTTTTCCACTGAAATTTAAATTAACATTTAGAAAATTGTAAAAAATTAAACAACACTCAAATTATTATGCCAAATGAAATTAATAAAATAATAAAGTTTAAAAATTTTAAGCATACATAATGTGTCCCCTTCGTCATCTATGCAGACATTTGAGAGCATACTAAGGGCTTATGATGATGATAATGCTACACAAACGTCACAATTATGTCAGCAACACGAGGCTTTCAGTATAACTTATTTTAAAACAAATTATGAATATAAAATGTTGTCCAAATTTAGAATACATACGGGTCCCATTGCCAAGATTGGTTCGTAAATGAATTATTCCAAATTGCGAAAGAAATTCATGAAATTTATCAACACAAACAGGAACCTTTACAACAATTAACCACTGACGAACAAACACAGTTTCGTTTGTCTTCTTGCTGTATTTGTCAAAAACCGTTTATTGAAAATGAGTTGAAAGCCAGAGAACATTGTCATCTTGCAGGCAAATATCGGGGTGCATCTCATATCTCTTGTAACCTTTTATATCAAAATTCCTATATCGTACCCGTCATATTTAATAATTTATCGGGCTACAATGCTCACTTTATAATAAAAACCCTTAGCAGGAACATAGAGGGAAACATCAGCTTGTTGCCATTAAATAAAGAACATTATATTTCTTTTACAGAACACATTTCGGGAAATAAGATCAGTTAGATTAGATTTTTAGATTAGTTTAGATTTATGCCATGCATATATGCACATAAATTGTCATCTTATTTGGATGATAATCAAAAACTGATAACCAAAAAATATTTTAACGATGATGAAAAATTTAAATTAGTGACAAGGAAGGGAATATTTCCCTATGAATATCTAAATTCATGGGACAAATTAAAAGATAAATGCTTACCGTCAATAGACACATTTTTAAGCTCTATGAAAAATGAGGACATTTCAGATGGTGATTATCAGCACGCATTAAATGTTTGGCATTCATTTAATATACAGCCTTCCAGAATACGCTGAACTGTACCTAAAAACTGGCGTACTGTTACTCGCTGATATGTTTGAAAATTTTCGCAAAATGTGCATGAAGACATATGATTTAGATGCACTCAACTAGTATACAACGCCCGGATTAGCTTTTGATGCCATGTTAAAAGTTACCGGCGTTGAATTGGAGTTATTAACTGACTGATATGGCTTTATTTATCGAAAAATGTATCAGAGGAGGTATTTCCCAATGTTGCAATATATACGGGGAAGCTAACAATAAATATATGGGAAGTAACTATAATCCAGAACTTCCTATTTCATATCTAATGTATTACGATGTCAACAATTTGTATGGTGCTGCAATGATGTTTCCTCTACCATATAGGGGCTTTCAGTGGGTGCCTATTGAAAACATTTATCATGAAAATATTTTTGATAGTAATCACGACTCTGGTGAGTATGGGTATATACTAGAAACTGATTTATATTATCCTCGGCATCTATATGAATTGCATAAAGATTTACCATTATGTCCTGAACATTTAGTACCGCCTACTTCTGATTTTGACAAACAAAAATTGTTAACAACATTGTATGATAAACAAAAGTAGTCATAAGTTACTAAGACGAGCTTTACAATTAGGAATTGTTATTCGAAAAATTCATCACTGTTTAAAATTCAAACAATCACCGTGGTTAAAAAAGTATATTGAACTCAATACGGAATTACGAAATAAGAGTAAAAATGAATTCAATTTTTTTTTTAATTCTCCTTACGGAAAAACCATTGAGTATGTTAGAAAATATAAAGATATAAAATTAGTTACAAAATGGACAGGATGGTGGTGGTGGATGGTGCCAAATATTATATTTCGCAACTCAACTTTCACAGCTGCACCATTTTCAATAAAGACATGGTAATCATTGAGATGAATAAACTGAAGGTGACTTTAAATAAACCCATTTTTATCGGCATGTATATACTAGATATTTCGAGAACATTCCTTTACGATTTTCACTATAATTATATCAAGAAAAGGTTTAATAACGATGCTAAATTATTATACACCGACACAGACAGTTTAATTTATCAATTTTGCAACATTGATGACATTTACAAATACATTAAAGATATTGAGAGATTTGATACTTTTGATTATCCAGAAAATAATGTTTTTGGGATTCCTTTAAAAAATAAAAAAGTTATGGGCTTGATCAAAGATGAAAATCAAGGCAATATCATGACACATCTTATTGGCTTAACATCGAAAATGTATGCCCTAAAAGTTATGTCTAACCAAAATCAAGACGAAAACATAATTAAAAAGGCTAAAGGTATCGAAAAGTCCGCCTTGAAAGAAATAACATTTGATGATTACCATAAGTGCCTATTTCAAAATATCAAAGTGTCAATCAATCAAAAGTCTATAATTTTAAAACATCATGATGTTTACACAATTTCCCAACGAAAAGTTACTTTGAGTCCTTTCGACGACAAACGAATTGTAAATTATGTTTATACAGACGCGAAACCATGGGGATTTAACGATTTTTTATAACGTCAGAGTTTTTTTTGTTCTAAATAATCTAATTCATTCACTGAACGACGTAGGAAGTATTCCGATCTGGAACAAGATTCCTAAAATTGAGGAGCCAATCGACCAGAAGAATACAACCACAAAGTATTCCGAAACCTCACTATAACAAGACATACGGAACGAATTGATGCAGTTGTCAACTGTTTTTTGTTTTTGCAAAAATTCCATTGTAATACATCCTACCGCTACACAATAACCATCATCATTAAATTTGTATTACTACGAGACCATTCCAAAGTCTTAAGATGCCTAATTTCAAATTCAAAACATATACAGCAAACGTGATGGAGGCGAAGATTTGTGGTGTCTGCGGTAAAACAATTAGGCAGCGACCAGCAACCAATAATGATTGGACTCCAAAAGTAATCATCGTCACGTGTCCCGTATGTCTACAACCACGACCCTGCAAGAAGACGATCTAAGTTTCTTGGATTTAAACTATGATGTACGTTCTAGACTATGAATAATTTTGTAGTACTATCTCTCTCTCTCTAAATTCAAGCAGATGTTTAATAAATATATTTTTACAGCCTCGTGTCGTTACTAATAAAATGGAAACGTGTAACAGGCTATATCAAAGCCAACCATGCAATGAGTACGATTGGTCGGCAATGATGAGACATTTTGATACCGCTGCAATGGAAGACTCCGTGACCAGGGACCACTGGAATGGGATCAAGCAAGACACATGGCACGACATTCAAAAGAATAAATATTACAATAATTTAAACAATGTAAATTTAAAAAGAAAATTGTAATTTTTGATCTACACTCATCTAAAATAAAAGTTATTACTGAAATCTAATAGAATATACAAGAGTACGCTTGAGGCTAGGCTAGGCCAGGCTCGGCTCTCTCTCATACACATTCAGTCTAAACTTTTTTTTTCACACCTCTGCACCCTCCGGTCATTGTCGACTACTTCTTCTACACCCTACGGTCATGACCACTTCTTCGTCGCCACCACTCTGGTCATTGTCGACCACTTCACAAGAACTCGACGACCACCACTGCAGTGGAGACTCGGATGGACAGGTTACCAAACTGAACCAGAACCCACACAGCTATACTACTGCTATGAGACATTTTTCCGGAAAAACTCATCACAGGGGGGAGGGGACAGGGGGTTACGATGGCCCCCAAGAAGTCCTGACCTGACTTCCCTGAACTATTTTTTTTTGTGGGACTATCTACAGTCCAAAGTGTACAACAGCACCACGCAGTCTGAGAGATTTAAAATTGCGAATTCAGGCTGAAATAAACGCTATTCCAGAGGAAATGATACGAGTTGTTTATGACAATTTAAGATCCAGACTTAAAGAATGCGTGGCACGGAAAAAACATCTTGAAGACATTTTAAAGAAATAAATATACGCGTTCACTGTTGACAATGACAATGAATTAAATATTTTGTAGGCACAAACATCTGTTTAATATCAGTTTGGAAACAGCAAACCAATATGCGACTCCTAGTACCTTATTATTGGATTTTAAGAAAAAGTAGATGAAGATTTCATCAACTACATTAGTTTACATATGACATAAGATTTATGTTAGGAGGTAGTAACAGCGACTATTACACAAAGTTCTAATAAGGACTGGCATGAACTACGATTTGGTAGAATTACGGTCTCTAAAGGTTACAAAACAGCAAAGTGCAAAACAACATCAGGTTCACTTTTTGAGACAATAATGGGTGACCATTTGAAACAAAAGCTATTAAGAGGGGGAAAGTTCTTAAAGATTCAGTTCTAGCCGCAGTTTCAAAGAAGAAAAATATAAATATTTCAAAGTGTGGCTTACATTTGAATGACAAATTTCCTATTTTTGATGGCCTCAATGATGAATTTTGTGCCGATATAAAGCTTCCTTCCTCCAACAAAACTATTAAAAATTATATTTCAAATGGAGAAATACAACCGTGTTATTTTTGCCAATTACAGCTGTAAATGCTTTTTGCAGAAAAGAAGAATGAATATTTTTAAAGTAAAATATGAATGTGAAAAGTTACAATAAATAGTGGATGATGAAATGGATTTCTGGAAATCTGCAGTGTTTCCTGGTTTTAATATGTAATTTGAAAATAAAGATGTATTAGAAAAGGATTTTGTCATAATTTAATGGATATTTCACCCCAGTAAATAAAAAATGTATTTTCTTTTGTTCATATTAAATATTTTATTTTGCCTTGCCGTTGTAATGGATAAAAATCCCCAAAGACTTGTTTCGTTAGAGGTGGTGTACTAATTTAAAGAAAAATTTGTGTTTAATATAACTAAAGAAGATTTCCTTCTACGGAGGGGAACAAAAACAAAATATAATATTTGATAATTTAGGGTTATCATCAACGCTTTCACCAGCTTCACCGAGACTAGAGAGACTAGCAAACTAGGGCAAGAAAAGAAACATTTTCAATACCGAACCGCATTTGTTTATTTAATAAATACATATACTCTTTTATATATTTTATTATGTAATATAATTATGTATAAAATATTTGATGTGCAATACAGAAACATCTGGCAACAACGCACAGAAGTTGAACTAATTCCTAGAAATATAAACCAAGATCCCTGAGAAAAATGTTTTACCATGATCCCGGCGGCATCGGCATATTCATATCGAGCGTTAAGAATCGCAGGACCGAAAGATCTCGAAAGTTTCCGAGTAATGCCCTGGATCGAACGCGTTTTATCGCATTAGAATCTGCCTGCGTAATGCATTCTTAAGGTACGGTCTGTTTTGGGCGAGTAGTCGAGGCGCTTAATCGTGCCAATAGGTTTAATACGCATATCATAGAGATGGTCTGGCTAAAGCGACAAGTCGCCACAAGTCATCACCAGGCGACGTGTCTCCAGGCAAATTCGGTTGTGAGGCAAATTAAACGCGCACGTCTACTTAATCGCTCACGAGTGTTTCAGAATGTGCTCCAAAGGTAACAGACTTAGATTTTCCAAAGCGGAAGACGAAAAATTAATTCACGAAGTGTCAACGCATTACTCGCCCAAAACAGACCGTACGTTTAAGGTTAGAAAATTTAAAAAATGGTGTAAAATTATATATACATCAAACTTATTTCAGTATATATAGTTAAATTTACATTTTATTTATAATATAGTTATTATATTTAATATTTAGATATATTTATAATCATATGCAGCTGTTTTTGCTGTGAGATAATTAAAAATTTTTTAGATTTTTACTAAAAAAGTAGCATCACAAACACGTTCAGTGTTTAGGATAACCTTGTTATTTTTTTCTCTAAGTATGTATAAGAATATTGTATTATGTATTGTTATTGTATTGTAAATTTCCACTAAATAAACATTTAAAACATTAAAAAAATATATAATATAATTGTTGTATATATATATTTTTACAAATTCAATTGTTTCGTATATGATTATATTCAATAAATAATAAATTACTAATACATATGTTTTATTTACTGGATTCACAAATGTAGAAAGTTATAAGGTTGGTAGCATTTGGTTACACATGCGCTGTGCAATGAAGTGCACTAGTGGGAGAAGTGCAGTAGTGGGAGGAGGTCGAAGCAAACAAAAAGGATGCAGACGCAGATGTTAGTCAGTCTTACCGACAGCTCGAGAAGCAACAGTGTTTTCGTGTTTTCATGTAATAGCGTTTTGTATTGCAACCATGGTTAGAGAAAGTTCTAACTCAAAAAAGTCATCAGCCTCCAAGAGGAGTGCAAGCCGGGGAAAACCAATCGACATGGGTGTCATTCCCTCAGATGACATCCTAGCGAGGGCCTTGAATAATATTCATGATGTCCCTCGTCCATTATCACCAATTAGTGATATGGAGGACGATGGTATCTTCCAGCCGAAGCCGCTTGTAAGAGCAGCTTTCAAGAGACCATCGTCCTCGCAAGCATCGTCATTGAGAGAAAAGCGGAGCCGCGAGGAAAAGCCGCAGAAACCCGCCGTGTTGTGGCAGAAGTCACATAAGCAAACATCCAATGCGCCACACATTAGGGACGTGCCAAAGATACAAAATATAATATCGCACACCATCGTCAGGGGGGTGGACCAGCCAATAGTGGAAATCCAGGCACAGCCGGCATTCCTCGGCGTCCCTAATACTATTCAACAACCACAGGATCTAATGGAGATCCTTCCATGGCTGGCAGTACCAGCTCCCCAGGCGGAGTCCCAACAACGTAAGGCCCCGGCACCCTAGGCCAGACCTGCGCCCACCAGACCTGTGTCTGGAACGATTATCAGCGACGACGATAGCGATGATGACTTCCAGTGTTCGCAGCCTGCGGAGCAAGATATCATTTCTAGTTTTATCCAGCTCCTGAAAAAATACCAAAGGAGAGATGTTGAGCTGGATAATAGAGCTTCCGACATGCGGGCATTGGGCGAGAAGCATCGCGAAAGGTCGTCGCTGTTAGAGAGGATGCGGGTGGCCGGGGAGAGGTTGCGGGTGGTCGAGGGTGAGATACACACGTTGGAGGTTAATTTAGCCAGTATAGATAAAGGCAAAAGCAAAAGACTATTAAAAAAATGAACAAAGTTAGAAATAGTTGAAAAAAAGATTGTATGTAAATAGTTGTTAGATTTAGGTTGTAAATATGTTTGTATATAGTAGTTATGTAAGTAGTATAGGAAGTAAACATATATAAAATGTAAATATAGTTTAACCTATTAACAGCTAGCGTCAACGCAAACTTCAAGTAGTGCTATTAGCCCCATCTCGTAGCCAAGTGCGCAAAATTAAACCAAATATACGTTTTCGGCTTCTCAATATATTGTAGCATTGATGTTTGTGTGTTGCCTTTAAAACAGTGCTCAGGTTTGTTTTGTGCCCAGGGTTAAAGTTATTGGTCTGTGGATTTGGCAAAAATGATGGATTTCCGCTTAGAGTACCATAAATAGTAGTAATTGTCTATAAAAATTAATATATCCTTGACATACTTATTGTCAAATAGTTATTTGAGGTTAGGATTCATAGTATTATGTGAGAAATTTTATTAGTTCAATTCTGTTTGTCCAAATAGGCAGTTGTTGCCGTATGGCAACGCTAGCCACCTATGAGAGCAAAATTTATGTTAGTGTAGTAGTGTAGTAGTGTAGTAAACTTGTTTTTTTGTTTTAGGAGAGGTTTTACATTAGAGGAAGCTTTAAATATGGCGTATAATGATGAAATTGATCACGTTCAGATATACATGCAACCACCTGAATCTAATGTTCTTACAGACGAGGATTCAGGAGAGGAGGATCATGGAGCTTTAGCTGACAACCTAAATAGGCAACAATTACGTTCAAATGTTGAAATTGTTTTACCTAACAATGAAAGAATAGACAGTGTTGAGGAAATTGATGTTGATGATAACCTACCTGATGGGACAGGATTTCGATATGACTTTTTAAGACCTGGGAAAGAGAAAATTACTTGGACAAATGGCGATATCCCAAGAAAAACTAATTTTCCAAAACCTGATTACACCAGATTTCGTGACTTGAGTGGAAATTTTTGAAAAATTCATTGATGACAATCAATTTTTTTTATTGAAGAGTCGACAAAGTATTCCCTTTTCTTGAATGAAGCCGATCCGAAAATTTTACCAGAAGAAATGAAATGTTTTTTGGCTATTTTGTATTTGACTGGCTACTGTGAATTACGTGGGCGAGATTTCTATTGGGATTCCCGGGATGACATGAACAATAGTATGGTAAGCCAAGCAATGAGAAGAGATAGGTTCAGACAAATACTGAAATACTTGCATTGCGCGGATAATACAAAACCAGATCCAAATGACAAAATGTGGAAGCTTCGGCCATTTATGAACGAGGTAAAAGCAAATTTTTTGAAAAACTGGGAAGCAGAAAGAAATTTAGATTTTGACGAATCGATGATCAAGTACTTTACTTGGCTTTTAGATTCTTCTATGACCAATGCGTGGGATACAACTCGAAAGGCAACATCCAGTAATATCTCACAGTTAGATTTTAGGAGAGAGATCGTACAAGTATATTTGACAAGATATGGAATTGCACCAAGAGGGGCCGGTAGGCAGTCGACGTCTCAAACAAGTATTACGTTACACCGAATATCAGATGATGTTAGATATGATGGTAGTCAACATTTACTTGTTCCCAACAGTGTTGCCAACCTGGGGACTTTTTCCCTAGTTCTAGGGATTTTCCATAACCATTAGGAAAATGGGAATTTTATTAATCTTCTAGGGATTTTCGGCCTATTCCAAAAAACGACAGTTTGGCAAACTTTATAGGTACATGAAACGTAATAAAAAATATTTTGTAGCTATTAAGAACAACGGAAGAAACATAAGTCGTCGTCTTATAGTTATCGGTTGTATCGATCGGTGCGCGGAGCGGCGGGCGTCTGACAGTGAGCGGGATTCCCATGAGTTCGTACTATATAAGATTAGTACCACACCACAAAATCCATTCTGCATACATGGCAGGCGGCTTCGCGGCTTGCGCTTACGACTTAACACGAGTGAGCAAAGCAACGAGCGGGTTTAAAATAAGTTCCGCATTAAGTAATAACTGTGAAAATGAATAATAGTTCTGATTCTGAGTCTGACGACGGGTAAGTAGTTCAGTTCAAAGCACTACTCAGGTTTCTGCAATTTTAAAATAATTTAAATTCCACAGTAGAGCTGGGCCAAGCACGCCTCTAAATAAAAAAATGAAAGTTAGACATGAAGCTCCGAAACAAAAGGTTTATGATCAAAAGTTTAAGTCGGAATGGCTTCAGATGCCCCAGTTTAAAGGCTGGTTGGCAGAACACCCAACAAACAAATTATTATGCAAATGTGTGGCTTACAAAACGGAACTAAAATGTGGAAAGTCGGATCTGGAAAAACATGGACTTACTAAGAAGCACCAAGATAAAGTAAAACAACATAAGCAAATTCCGTCAGTGGCAAGTTACTTTAGTAAGAATACAATTCATTCCAAGAAAGTTACCTCAGCCGAGATAAAACTGGCAAACTTTTTTGGTCATCATAATGTAAGCTTCCAAATCGTAGACCATTTAGTTCCGGTTTTAAAAGAATGCTTTCCTGACTCTTCCATTTTAACAGACTGTACCTTAGGGCGCACAAAAGTGACAGGCATTATTAAAAATGTGTTAGCTCAAAAAGAAATCCAAGATCTGTCCGCAATTTTACAAAAGCAACATTTCAGTATTCTTGTAGATGAAAGCACCGATATTTCTCTTAGAAAATTACTCTGCGTTGTGGTGAGATTTATAGAGCCTACCACAGGTAAAATTACAGACAGACTACTCGAATTGATTACTATAGACCCAAAGAACTGTGATGCTGCTCATTTATATACAGCAGTGAAACAATGTTTAGATAGCAAAGGTATTCCAATTAAAAATATTATAGGTATGGCATCGGACAATGCAAGTGTTATGATTGGAAAAAACAGCAGTTTTATGACTCACCTTTCTGCAGAAACTGAATCATTGGTTGTTCTCCCTTGTCTATGTCATTCTTCTGCTTTAGTTGCAAATAAAGCTTGCTCAAAATTGCCAAAGGCAGCGGAAAAATTCGTAAGAAGTGTGGCCAGTTATTTTTCAATGTCTGCAAAACGCACTGCAGAATTATTTGAAATGCAAGAGTTTTTTTAAATCACAACAACTCAAAATGTTAAAAGTTGCTGCCACCAGATGGCTTAGTCTGCAGCATGCGGTGCAAAGAATTGTAAATAACTGGCAAATTCTTGAAAACTATTTTAGACTTTTAAAGTTAGAAGATAATACAAATAAAACCATCGACTTTATATTTAATGAATTAAATAATGAATACACAAAAGCATTCCTGCTTTTTTTAAATTACTTTTTAGGGTATTTTAATACATTTAATGCCCTATTCCAAAATGAAAATAATTTAATACAGGACTTAAGCGTCCATTGCCGAAAACTCTATAAAGAGATTTTAGCACACTTTGTTAAACCAAAATTAATACATGATTTCAAATTAAACTTGAAGCATCCATATAACTTTTTATCATTAGAGTCAATTAACCTGGGAACAGATTGCAACAATTATATTTTAAATATATCTCCCGAGATTAAAAATAATATTAAAAAATCATGTCTTGAGTTTCTTATCACGGCAGCTTCCGAGATTCAAAGTCGTTTTCCTTTAAATGATAAGTTCCTCGATGCTTTACAGTTTCTAAAGCCAGATATTGCGCTTTCTACTAAAAGACCAGAAAATCTTAAGTTTCTTCACTGTATTTATGAAAAGTTTATTGGCTTACAAAATATTAGTCAGACTGAAATAGATAGAGAATGGAATAAACTTATGATTTACTTTGTCGAGGCTGAGAAAGAAACTATTGGCAAAAAGTCCGTTGAGGATTTTTGGTGGTCACTAAGGGAAATAAAAAACTTTGAAGGTAACTTTGAATTCAAAAATATTTGCTATTTAGCCTCTATTTGTCTTTCTTTGCCTCATAGCAACGCAGAGACAGAAAGAGTATTTTCTGTTGTCACAGACGTAAAGAACAAAAAAAGAAACAAACTTGGAAGCGAAGCATTAAATGCTGTATCAATAATTCGTTTTTCGGGGAGTAAGAATAACAATTGTTGTAAAACTTTTGAAGTGACGAATGATCATTGTAAACTAATGGAAAAAGAAAACCTTTATAAATAAATACTTAAGTGCACAAAAATAATATATGTAACATTTTAAAAATGTATAAGATTTTTTTAGTTTGTTATATCCTATAAGGAAAATAAAGTATTAATGAGGGTATTGTTTTATTTTCATAGTGAATTTAAATTTAGTAAATGAATGAAAACATCAGAGATTGATGAAATGTACTGAAATTTAATGTATTGCACATACTATTTGAAACTTAGGGAATTCTAGGGATTTTTTAGTGACAGACATAGGGATTTTTTATTGCTATGGATTGGCAACACTGGATGTTAGTCAGTCTTACCGACAGCTCGAGAAGCAACAGTGTTTTCGTGTTTTCTTGTTTTCGTGCTTTCTTGTTTTCATGTAATAGCGTTTTGTATTACAACCATGGTTAGAGAAAGTTCTAACTCAAAAAAGTCATCAACCTCCAAGAGGAGTGGAAGCCGGGGAAAACCAATCGACATAGGTGTCATTCCCTCAGATGACATCCTAGCGAGGGCCTTGAATAATATTCATGATGTCCCTCGTCTATTATCACCAATTAGTGATATGGAGGACGATGGTATCTTCCAGCCGAAGCCGCTTGTAAGAGCAGCTTTCAAGAGACCATTGTCCTCGCAAGCATCGTCATTGAGGGAAAAGCGGAGCCGCGAGGAAAAGCCGCAGAAACCCGCCGTGTTGTGGCAGATGTCACATAAGCAAACATCCAATGCGCCACACGTTAGGCACGTGCCAAAGATACAAAATATAATATCGCACACCATCGTCAGGGGGGTGGACCAACCAATAGTGGGAATCCAGGCACAGACGGCATTCCTCGGCGTCCTTAATACTATTCAACATCCGCAGGATCTAATGGAGATCCTTCCATGGCTGGCAGTACCAGCTCCCCAGGCGGAGTCCCAACAACGTAAGGCCCCGGCACCCCAGGCCAGACCTGCGCCCACCAGACCTGTGTCTGGAACGATTATCAGCGACGACGATAGCGATGATGACTTCCAGTGTTCGCAGCCTGCGGAGCAAGATATCATTTCTAGTTTTATCCAGCTCCTGAAAAAATACCAAAGGAGAGATGTTGAGCTAGATAATAGCTTCCGACATGCGGGCATTGGGCGAGAAGCATCGCGAAAGGTCGTCGCTGTTAGAGAGGATGCAGATGGCCGGGGAGAGGTTGCGGGTGGCCGGAGAAAGGTTGCGGGTGGTCGAGGGTGAGATACACACGTTGGAGGTTGATTTAGCCAGTATAGATAAAGACAAAAGCAAAAGACTATTAAAAAAATGAACAAAGTTACAAATAGTTGAAAAAAAGATTGTATGTAAATAGTTGTTAGATTTAGGTTGTAAATATGTTTGTATATAGTAGTTATGTAAGTAGTATAGGAAGTAAACATATATAAAATGTAAATATAGTTTAATGTGTTGTAAATAATTGAATAAATGTAAAAATTATATTTATTTTTTTGTAAATAGAAAAATAAATTAAAAAAAAAATAAAAAAATATGTTTCATCTTTAGTATACGTAGATACAAAGAAATATAAATAAATATATAATATAAAAAAAGCTCAACGCCAAAAAAAAAAGAAAATGGATATTCCGTGATTCTACAAAGTTTCATATAGTTCTGTGTGTATGACGTAACACCGTGATATGATCTGTGACATCACAGATCAGAAACGTTATATAACTCGAGAGGAGGTAAGTTTGAGATTAGTTGTGGTCTACAGCTGCTTGCTACAAACACTTGAGTACCTAAAAATCAGCTATTGCTCGTCTGGGATTTGTGAACTGGAGTTTTATTGAGGAAGTTAGCTGCTATGGAGCAAGAGGTAAATATTATGAAAATGTGCTATTTTATAAATTAATCTTATGAAATTTGTTATATAGGAAGTCTGGGGTATCCCAATCATAGGTGACGGGGCTTTCGGACCATGAACGCGAGATGGACCAATTGGAGGAAGTAGACGATGTTGAGGAGCTGGGTGAGGGCGGGGAAAATAATGTAGTCGTCGGTGTCAATCAATAGGTGGAGGATAATGAAACAGAGGTATTAATATTCTAAAATCTGTAAAGTCAAATTAACATTTTCCTTTTCTTTTTGTGCGTGTAGGCAACCGAGTATGTGGACGAAGGCATCACTGAGGACGATTTGGATGCACCCTGTGAAACAACAGTGAAGTACCTTGAAGTTCCCAATGGTGATGTTGTGAGCCGGAATCAGCGATACTGCTACACAACTTCCATGGTTCTAGTATGTACAGACGACGAAGAAGACTGTAACTTATGTGTATGTGTCATCGATGTTATATGGAATTAGTGCGCCTCTCGGTTGTACATGACTATGAATACATGCATTATGATTCCCACACAACGTCAGCAGGGTATGAGGCATGTTCGTCTTATTGCTCCTCATGTCGACTGCCTCTGGAACAACTTAGATTAACCAGAACTTGCATTATCTGCAATCATGCTAAACCGAACGATTAGTATTATTTATAGTTTATGTTAGGTTTAATTAGTTGTAGTTATAATAGTTTTTAAGTAATGTAAATACTTGCTGTCATATGTATATAGATTATGTTCAATTTGATACTATCAAAATAGATATTTGAATAGAAGTTGCTATTTTTCTTTCATCTCAACATTTTGCGTTTTTAAGAAAACAGAAGTGTTACCATCCCTTCAATCGTGTTTAAACTATCAAGCGGGAAGTGCAGTATTGTGAGAGAAATTAAGTTTATTGTGGTCGATATACAAGGTTACAATATACCCGATTTTTCTCCAAAAGAAATTATATTCATTAGTGGGAAATGTACTGCTCATTACATATTAAAACCACAGATTCCATTCAATACACTGTATATTAAATTAAGAAGACAAGCAACCTATCTGAAATATTTTTATCATGGACTGAAGTACGATGATGGTTATGTAAATTACGATATATTGACTAATATATTGTACAAACACATAGTGGATTGCAATGTAACAACTTTGTATGTGAAAAATCATCAAAAAGAAAAATTTCTTCGACAGAAATTAAGTGAGCTACAATTTGCATATCATCCAGATGTGATAAATGTCGAGAACTTAACTCGTGATAGTGCGGTCGAACCATCTCCAGTATTTAATAAAACCACACCATACTGTTTATATCATTACATTAATAAATGTATGTGTAGTTTGCGAAATTGTGTTGATCTTGATAACTGGTTACAATCTTGTCTACTTAAATAAAATTATATATATATATATATATATATATATATATATATATATATATATATATATATATATATATATATATATATTAACAAATAAATAAAATAAATATACTCTAATACCCTTAAATAGATATTTTAAGAATAAATCTTATCTTACATTTAACTACCTGCTTTTCGAACAAGCATTCCAAAAACTATATTAATTCCAAATATTTTTCAGATCAAAATTTTAATTGAAAGGTTTATCACATAAAAAAAAATAATCTCAAATAGTACATTTTTCTAGATTAAGTTTTCTAATACTATGACAAGCCACATATGAAATATTTTGGCTATTGTCTAAAAGATGGCGACACTATACCTCAGTCATTGTCTTGCATTACTGCAAATTCTGTGGAATACTTTATTACAAAATGACAAGCCAACAAAATGGAGAGTGCTCAGCCAAGTTGTAGTTCTAATGAAAATTCTACCGATTCAACAACAGAGTCTGATTGCAGCCAGGGAGAGGAAATATTAATTAGAAATAGAGAAAAAACACCGGAAAAAACGCCAAAGAGTAGGTGGAGACACAGGAAAGAAGAGATGTACAACATAATTAAAAAAAAACTCGACGAAACTTGGGACAAGAATATATTACTGATTCAAGTAAAAAACTAGTAAAGGCTGGTGAACAAGGACCACCATGTCTATGTAAAAATCATTGTAGAGATAAATTGCAAGGTTTTGATAAAGAAATATTCACAAAATTTTGGGATTTAGGGTCATTTGAGTCCTCAAGGAAAGGAAATGCTATTTATGCCCTTACTATTAACCGCTTAGCTCTTTAACCCGAGATTACTCGTGTTAGGAATTTTTTAATTTTTTCTCCAACCCGAGTTAACTCGATTTTCTTTAACACCAACACTATTCTATTATTTACAACCCGATTTTATGCGTATTTCAATCAAATTAATATGGTGTCAACCCGAGTTATCTCGGAAAAAATTATGCGAGGATCCAGCGTTCAGTACAATCACGGGGGCGTGTACAATCAGTATATGCGTGCGCACTTTCCTTGGGGCGTTTCAAAACACTCTTTTCCCTCCAACTGTTTCTGCATCTACAAATTGGTACAAAATATTAGCATTAGTTGTTGAGAAATCTCGACCCTATGCAGTCGTTATCTAAATATATTTACGTACGAGGTCTATTTTGTGACGAAATTATATATATATATATATATATATATATATATATATATATATATATATATATATATATATATATATATATTTATAAATTGTAAAAATGGAGTATGATAACGCTGATGCTAGTGATATTTCAAATTTGGAAAGCGAGGATGAGTTTGAATTGACGGGGGGTTCGAATATGGAAGACAATTTAGAAACAAGCGGAAGCGAGTCAGAGGATGAGACGAGTGACTCAGAGGCATCGAGTGAAGAAGGGAATGATGAAGATTTTCAAAATATTAGGACATGGTGTGAAATAAAAGACGGTTCACCTGCCCCACCCGCATTTCCATTTGCTGAAAATGTTGGCCGAACCTTTACAACCGTTGGAGATGAAGACGTACTTTTTTTCTTCGAAAAATTTGTCGATGATAAATTGATAAATCTGATAACAGAAGAGACAAATAGATTCGCAAAGCAGACTTTTGCTAAAAATGCTACAAATAATATGACTGATAAACGGACCGCTGTCACTGCTGATGAGATAAGAGTGTTTTTAGCCATTATTATAATGCAGAGTGTAGTGAAAAAACCAGAAATGAAAATGTATTGGTCCAAAAATCCACTAGTAACTACACCGTTTTTTCCAAAAGCCATGTCATGTAAACGGTTTGAAAACATCAAACGATTCCTACATTTTTCAAACAATGAAACTTACAATTGCAATACGCACCCAAATCCAAAACTGAACAAAATTTTCCCAATTTATGAATTATTGGTCACGAAATTTCGTGAATTAGTTGTTCCAGAAAAATATATAACAATTGATGAAAGTCTTTTATTGTATAAGGGACGATTGGGTTGGATCCAATATATACCACTAAAAAGAGCACGATTTGGGATCAAAACTTACATGTTGTGTGAATCTAAAAGTGGCTATGTGTGGAATTTCATTATTTATACTGGTCAGGGAACAATGATTGATCCCGATTTTGATCATCTGAACCTAGTGTCTGCTAAAGTGGTTATGTCTCTCACTAAATCACTTTTAGGGAAGGGATATTGTCTAACCATGGACAATTTTTACAATAGTCCGCAACTTGCTGACTTGCTACTGCTACACAAAACAGATGTGTATGGTACACTAAAATTACAAAGAAAGGAAGTTCCAGAAGGACTACGAAGAAAGATTCAGAAAGGCGAGGTGATAGGTTATCAACGAGGAAAAGTTACTGTTATGAAATGGAGAGATAAGAAAGATGTATGTTTATTATCCACGGTTCACAATATCGATACCCAAGAAGTGACAACAAAATCAGGACCGAAAATGAAACCAAAGGCTGTAATACACTATAATGATACAATAGGTGGAGTTGATCGTGTAGACCAGCATTTAGCTGATTATGCTTTGCCCAGAAAACGGGGCAAGAAATATTATAAGAAAATATTTTACCATCTTCTTGACCTAGCCCTATGGAACTCTTTTGTCCTTTATAAATTGGAAGGTGGTAAAAAATCAGCACTCACATATAGACTCGATGTAATCAAGTTGATTATGGAAAAGTACCATAAAGCAGAGTTTTCCGCTAAACGAGGTCGACCATCTTCGGTTCTACCACCATCTCGCCTAACTGGATGTCATTTTCCGGAGTATATACCAGCTACTGAGAAGAAGACCAACCCCACAAGACAATGCGGAATTTGCAGCAGAGTAAGAGACGGTAGAGGAAAAAAATTCAACGGGAAAGCAGATACTGGTGTCCAGACTGCGATGTAGCTCTGTGTGTCACTCCGTGCTTCCGTGTTTACCACACAGTGGCACACATTTGATTTGTGGCATATAGGATTCAATTTCCGAGTTAACTCGGGTTAGGGATTTTTCATTTTTATGTGTTTTTTTTTATATTTTTACTGAAAATCCAAATATGTTAATGTTCCTTTATTTGTATACAACAAATTCTTTGAAGTAATACTTGTTTCTTACTATTTATGTGTGCCCGTATTATCTCGGGTTAGAGAAATTGTATATTTTCAATAAATCATAAACCCATCTTAAACTCCTTTTTTTATTTTTTTTTTGTCACAGGGTGATTCAGCAATAAGTTTTCTTCAGAAAACAGCTTTCAAAAAAATAGAATTTAATTTGGTTGACATGCAGAAAAAAAATTGAGCGTTAAGCGGTTAATGGAGAATCAGTTATAGTTTGCTAACAAGAATTTATGAATGTCCATGGCCTTCAGAACTCCCGTGGGATGGTACATGGTATCGTCTCAAAAAAAATAAGATGCGTTTCCGTTCCAGTTAGAGACAAAAAAGGGAAACGTGCAAGCAGGCCAAATAGGTTGAGCAATGATTCGAGTTATGCCTCAGCCCTAATATAGACTATCTTATTATTTTTCACTGATAAACATACCTCATGCATAACAAATATTGTTATACCTCAAAAACATCCTGTTATCTGTTTATGACGTCTAACCGCTGATATCAGAATCTTACAAATACTGAAGTATCAACAACAAATGTTAAGTTTAGATTTATAAGCAGTACATTATACTTTGCTTGTGAACAAATAAATTTATTATAGTTAACCAAAGTTTTATTTAACAAAATTCAACTTGTGGTACCAACATAATTGGCGCAGTCAGTAGGATACACCCAGTATATTCGAGAAGACCAAAAATCTTGTTTCAAATGGCAACCTCTTATACTTCAGTCTCAACTGTTCAGGGTGTAACAAGCGTGAACGCCTGTGCTGAAGACCGAACGAATGAGCAAACAAGAACCAAGAAGGAACAGTCACAGGTCAAGAAAAACCTTGGTAAATCTGTGAGTCTTTCATCTTGCCCCTCCGTTCAAATCCAACCCTTTGGAACGTACGAAGCACAACCCGCTCAAGTAGAACTGTTGACAGCTATCCGGAAGCTCGAGGACACTAGTGAAAGGAGTCAAGTAAGTGGAATCTTTAAGTCTAAACTTCACCCCATCCCAATTCCTAAAAACCCGTGTGTATTGTAAGGAGGGATACGAAAAATTCTTTTGTCTGAATACCAGAAGATTTTTCACGAAATTTCTTTTGTCTGAATACCAGAAGATTTTTCACGAAATTTCTTTTGTCTGAATACCAAAAGATCTTTCACCTTTAAATGAGTTCTGCCTGAATATCAGAATTCATTTAAAACCGTTGACTATATATATGTGTATCAACGCTTAGTATATAAGATTGAAATTTGAAATCAATAACATAATTCACCATTGAACTAATTATAATTATTTCATACAAAATTAAAAATTTCAAACGTAGATTTAAAGAAACTGTTGTCAAAACAGAATACAAAATTGACACATCGGCAAATTTAGTAAAATTATTTTCTGTCAATATAATTCAATATCCGTCGTGGTATATTGTCAAGAATGGAAATTTAATAGAAAATTAGTCATTTGAAAATAAGCCTAATTGGTAAATATATTTTAATAAAATAAAATCATTTCAAAACTCCAAAGCAGTCCAGTTCCAACCTAGTTTGAAGTCATTGTATAAACCATATTTTATTTTAATTTCGTAATTATATTCTATACTGTGGATAAAAACGTAAAGTCAGCATATTACGACATTCCCAGGTGCGTTGACCAGGATAACGTTTTTACTCCAAAGCGCGGATTGGCGGTGGTCCCTCAGGCCACCGCTGATATGACAAAAATTATGAACCTGGAAGGATTTGAACTGGAATGTGAAGGTAACGGAAGTCAGTCGGTGGCAGTGTAGTTTGAGAAGAAGTTCTCCCTTTTTTTGGATTAGCGGTATCCCCTCCAAACCATGGAAGTTGGAAATAGGTAACACCTATTGTAAACTAATATTTGTACAACCTCCAGCTGACGGCTTTTCTCTCCCTTATATTTCTTGTTACTGAATAAATTATTTTGTTACTGTTTTTTTAGGTCAATCTTTTGACTATTTCTTAAGAAAATATTTGTCATTTCGTGCAGTCACTTTTTTTTTCTACAGCAAAAATTGTCAAGTGACACTGTTCAGTGTATCATTTTTTATCTATATTCTTTCTTATTATGAGTGCAATAAGCTCGAAATTAATATTTTTATTACATATTTTATATTATATATATATATATATGGTTTAAAAACCAATTCCATATAATGGTTAGAAAATAATTCTTTTATATATTATTTTTAATGCCAATATCTATGGTTCAAAAACCAATTCCATATAATTCCTCCGAATTTTTATATTTTTACGTATTTAATACGAATTTCTGCACCAGAGTAGTATAGCTACTGGGGTTCTTGACCACTTTGGTAACCTGTCCATCCGAGTCTGCACGGCAGCGTAGAAGGGTGGAGTTCTTGCAGAAAGTAGGTCAATGACCAGAGGGTAGTGGTCGAAGAAGTGTAGAAGAGCGTAGGGTGGTAGTAGAAGAAGTGGTCGTCAATGACCAGAGGGTGCGGAGGGTAAAAGAATGTGTTAGAGTGAGAGCGAGCCGAGCCGGCCTCGCCTCAAGCCATGTATATTTTAACTTGGATATTTGCGAGAATAAAAATAGGAGAGATTAGTTGGCCTTGAGGTCACGTTACGTCTTTATCACATTAATTATGGAATAAACAAAATTAGTTGACCCCTGAGGTCACATTATATCTTTATCACATTAATTATGAAATAAACAAAATTAGTTGACCTTTGAGGTCACCTAATTGTTTAAGTATGCATTAAAATATTAAAACTAGTTTATACAGTGGACGAAAGAAGAAAACAAAACGATTTGTTAAAATAATGTTATGTATTTCAAATTTATTTTTATAAAATGTTAGGTAATAATAAAACAAAGCACAGCGACAGACAACTACATTAACATTCAATTAGATATTTATCTAGAATATTTTCTAATATTGCAAATAACAGTTCTGCCTTTTCAAGAGGTGTTTTGCCGTGTAAAATTTGAAATGGTGTAGACTTTTTTTATTTTTTGTTGTTGTAGTCATTCTATCGTCTAGAGCTCTTTTGGATGTTTTTGGTCTTATTGTTGTTGGTTTAATTCTTTTTCGTTTCTTTGCTGCTGCTGTCATTTCCTGAGATGTAGGTGAGTCTGATCCTGGTGGTGGTGGTGACTCAGGTGAGAGAGTTGCTGCTGGTGGTGTTGATTTTCCTGGGTTTATTTCATCACTAATTTTTTCTCTGGCAAGTTTTATATGCTTTTTGAACTCTGCCTCATTCATCGACATCTTGTTGGACTTTTTTTTTTTCGTTCCACTTGTTTACTGTCTAGAGTTGCACTTTAAACTGTGTGCAGCAGCAGAAACCAAATAATTTATTGATTAAAAACTGGAATGATTTACATAATTTTATGTTATTCATTTAAAATAATTACTAGGTATATGTTTAGCTTTATCTTCCTCTTGAAAAAACTGCTGAACTGAACATGGAAAACATATTGTATTTGGAGAATTGGTATCTCCTTTACATCTTATACATTTATATTTCACCGGAACGGGCATCTTAGGGTTATTAAGCTGTTTTAATTGTTCCTTTTCCTTTTATAGCACATTATTCTTAGAAATCCAACTATTATGTTTGTTGTTTAATCCTAGCCATTTAACAAAGACTTTGTTTTTTCTCCGTTTTAAAATTTTTTCAACCAGGTACGCATCTGAGTGTTTGACCTTTTGTAACTGTTCTTGATAGAATCCTTGAATGTCCTGTTTATTGATATCTTGTAACAGATATGTTACTGGATTAGTTAATTGTACTTTTTTAATAATAAAAATCTCAGTTGTCCAATTAGCCATATATTTTTTATCGAATACTCCTCGCACTTTTGATATTCGAACGTGATCTCCAACTTGAAATTTCACTTTGTTAGGTGCAATCTTTATATGATTGTATACTGTTTCTAAGAGTCTTTTTTCATTCTTTTTTGACACATCTATTGGTTTCATTTTAATTGTTCGATGTTTCGTATTATTATATTTTTCAACTATTTTAGGTAGCAATTCTATCCATCTATAATGACCGTTAATATTAATTTCCTTCCACATATAATTTTTCAACGTTCTGTTAACTCTTTCCACAATAGAAGCCTTCTTTTCACTAAATGTACTATAATGGTTTATATTATACTTTTTCACTAGTTGTTTAAAGTATTTGTTGTAATATTCAGTCCCGTTATCAGTTTGCAGATTTTTAATTGTTTCTATTCTGAAAACGTTCTCCATTGCCTTACTTACTTCTTGTCCAGTTTTTGTTTTTAAAGGAAAGGCCCAAACAAATTTTGAAAAACAATTAATTACAACCAATATATATCTATATCCTTTATTTTCTTTTGAAAATTGTTGAATTTCCACAAGATCGGCCTGGTATAAATCTTTTAAAGATTTTATTATAACTCTTCGCCGTTTAAAGTTAATTCTAGCAGGTTTGTGTAGTTCTTCAACAACTTGTTTTTTAATATCAGTTACTAATTTAGTTCTGGGTGGCATCATTTATTCAATAATATTTGCTTCACGTAGTTCTTCTATTATAGAATTAATTTCATTTAAATGTCCAGTATGTCCAGCCTCTTGAGAAGCAAGCAATAAACGTAATCTCTCTACTAACTCGTTGGGGTCATCCCAATGTACGTAGTCTATTTTATTTTCTGTTGATTCCATTAACATCCCATAACCAGTTGTCACCATCGGAGCTATAATTTTTTTATATTTAGCCAACTTGTTTCGAGGATTGATAGTGACGTCTGTGAGCATTTGTTTCGAGAATAATTTCTTTATACATTCTCTTATCATTATCAGAGAAATCTTTTGGATGTTTTTTAAATAGTAATTCATATAAACCTTCGGTGCCGTTGTATTTTTTATTTTTAACTATAATATCAGAACCATCTATTTTTAATTGTGAATCGCCTATATAAAACTTTTCCAGGGTTGGATTATGTCTAACACCATATTTATGATCGAATTCATCGTTGTCAGTTGTAGTAATCATCTCACTTATGTATTTTCTAGGTAATTCATCATATTGATTTAAATAATCTGTAAATGATTCTTGAAACATTTGTTCTTGCCTATTCCTAATTAAAGGCTCACTACTACTGCTATCTTCCTCATTTTCAGAATCAAAATGTTCAATCATTTTTCGTTTTAAATTACCTCGTGGTAAATTTGGAACATTTCTTTTAGATGTAGAGGCTTTTGGTGTAGATGTACTAGGTATTATATCATAATCCATTTTATACTCATCATTTAATTTTTTAGTTTTAGGAATGTTTTTTTCTTTCTTTTCTTGCTTTTCTTCTCCTTCCTCTTCCTCTTTTTCCACATCCTCATCTTTTGTTTTTCTTAAACGTCGATCTTTTGTTTCTAGTTTACTTTCAATATTTCGTAGATGTTTTGTTATAGGGAAAAATACACTGTCTTGATGTAGTTTATTTAATTTTAATAATTCCAGCTTTTGTCTGATAATATTGCGTTTAGCTACAAGTTCTTTTTTTAATTTTTCCTTATCCATGACACTTTGTTTCTTGAACAGGTTTCCTGAACTGCTTTCTGAACAGGTTTTTTTTGAACGGGTTTTTTTTTTGAACAGGTTTTAACGGATCTGTTCTAGCTTCTAAACTGATTTATTTTCTATAGAATTTATCATTTTATCGGAAATGGTGTCAGGATTTATAAAGTCATGAAATCCAATCCTATATCCTCCTTTGTTAACATCAAAATCCTTGAAGATAGATAAAAATCCATAGGGGTGCTTCCAGCATAGCGAGCAAATATATTCAAATTTTGGAAAAGTCATATCTGCACTCACATGATCCATATAAATATGTTTCAAATTTAAGTCATCTACTTTGAAAACAATTAGTGCATTAGCATTGTCTCTTATCAAATGCTTTGAAATTTTTGCATAGGATTGATGCAAATAAAAACAGTCGACGGAATTATGTCTTCCCATACAGAAATATTCTCTAATTATATTTTGTTTGGAACAGGCAACATCATCAAATATAAACACAGAATTTTGATTAGCTTTTGATGGTTCCAGAATGTCTTCACTGTTATCATAATGAAAACAACTTATACCTTTTATAGGACCTAATAATATATCTCTTAGGTACACATATTTATCTTGATTCAGAGATTTTGAATAGACATATACGTTTTCGAATTTTAGTCCATTTTCATGTTCTAATAAGGTGATGATTACATTGGTTTTACCACAATTTGATGGGCCAGTAATTATGCATCTTACTGTGTTTGGCAATAAAACGCTATGTTTTGTTTGTTGGTTTTTTCGAAACAGTAAATCATGGTTGTTGACTTGTAACTTAACTTTTTGCCTGTCTATCTTCAGTTCATTTTTATGTATTCTTTTCATTGTCATAGTTTCTCAATTTGTATTATCACAACAAATGCCATGTGAAAAATAAGTATAAAATTGATGACATAAATTATATATATTCATTTAAAATGAAATACTATGTGGGTAACGTTAAATCTGGCAGGGGTCTCATAAATTCAGCAATAAATAAATTACCCTTTGAACTTCATATCCCATCATACAACTTTTGCGGTCCTGGTAATTCTTATTTTTTAATTTGATTTTAAAAATTCAAAAAAAAATCTATTAATTTTCCTATTATTTTCCATGTAGGTACGAAATTGGAAAAGAGGTTAGCTCGAGGTGATAAGGGTATAAACGGATTAGATGATGCATGCAAAGAACATGATATAATTTATGCCAAAAATACGGATCTTGAAAGTCGTCATGCTGCTGATAAAACTTTAGGGAAAAATGCCTGGGCGAGATTTAAAGCAAAAGAAGCATCTTGGAAGGAAAAACTGGCAGCATTAGGAGTTGCTGGGGATATGAAAGCTAAAGTAAAACTTGGTATGGGATTTGATAATAAAGAAAACATTATGAGCAATTGTGTAAAATCAATGGAAAAAGTTAAGAAATCAACTGAGAAATCTTTAGAAAATATTAACATGTGTTTAGAACAATTTCAGCAAACAAAAAGCAAGCGAAGGAAAACAAAAAAAATACTAAAAAGAAATACATATGTAACCAATAGTAGAATTGCAAATTTGGATACAATTTCACATTTTAATACACAACAACAACAACAACAACAACAACAACAACCTCATAACAAGATAGAATCTAATTACAAGCATAATGATAATAACAATAATAAAAGCATTAAATTGTTCAGAAAAAGAAAATTAGATGTGGAAAATAATGCTGCTGTAAAAAAAGCACGTAAAACAAATATAAATGTGGTGAGAAGGAAAAAAAATTTGAATAAAACTGCAAAAAAAATAATGTCAATGATGATAATGAAGGGGAAAAAAAAGAAAACTAGATTTTGTTGGTGTAGAACCTTTAAATAAATTACGTAAAATAGGATCTTGTAGAAAGAGAAAATTAAATATTGAAGATGATGATGGTCCTTTAAAAAAAGTACATAAATTAAAAGATACTAGATCTAACAGGAAAAGAAAATTAGGTATTGAAGAAGAAGGCGGTGGTGATGATCCTTTAAAAAAAATGCGTAAACTGTTGGATACTAGACCTTTGAGGAAGAGAAAATTAAATGACATTAACGGTGATTTGGATGGTGATATGGTGGGTCCCATTGAAAAAATATCAAAATTAAATCATTATAATCCTCTACCGCTCCACCGGAAACGAAAACATACCAATAATGGTGAAGATAGTTTTGCTGAAAAAATATCAAAATTAGCTCATTATGAGCCCCTACCGTTACACAGAAAACGTAAATATGTCAATGATAGTTAAGATAATTTACAAATAGAACCAATAACCAAAAAACCGAAAATTATTTAAATAGCAATAATTACTAGTAATAACTTCAGTTTAAAAAAGACGTTAAACAGTAAATATCTAAAAAAAAAAAATGTGTAGAGCCAAAAGGAAAACAAAGTGTAAGAAAAGAAAATGTATCAAAAAGGGAAAAGGAAATAGTGTACATTTAAAAGAAGCAATTAAGCGAATTGGAAAAAGTATAAGTCATCATAAACCTAAAACTATTGCAGGAGCAATTCAAGTAGCTATGAAGGCAGCAAAAAAGATTAAAAAAAAGATCACACCTTCTCCTCGCATCGTAAACGTACCGAAAAAGGGAGGAATATTACCATTAATACCAATATTTGCTGGACTTAGTGCATTAGGCGCTTTAAGTGGCGGTGCTGCTGGCATAGCAAAAGCTGTAAATGATGCTCGACAAGCCAAACAACAATTGGACGAATCTCAACGTCACAATAAGACAATGGAATCTATAGCTATGGGTAAAGGTGTCCACTTGAAACCTTATAAAAGTGGTTTGGGGCTTTTTTTAGCACCACGTCGAATTTCAAAGAACTTCCCCTAACACTTCCTCATCGACCCTTAACAAATATTGATATCGCTAAATTTGCTAAATCATTAAACATTCCAAATTTTAGAGGTGTATTTATGAGAAATAATTTACCTCGAAAAATACATGTATATGAAACAGGAGTAATCAACTTGGACAATATTGATGGACCGGGTACACACTGGACTGCATATAAGAAATATAAAGATCGCATAATTTATTTTGACAGTTTTGGAAATCTACGGCCTCCTGCAGAAGCAATAAAATATTTTAATTCAAATGGTCAATGTCATGTATTATATAATCACAAGGTATATCAAACCTATAATAGTTATAAGTGTGGTCATTTAAGCTTATTATTTTTATTCAATAAATAGTTGAACACTTGAAATATGTATTTATTTAATTATAACCTTTAACAAGTCAACATGTCATATACGTTTACAATATCGGGGAGGACTTCAACACTTTCAACACGAATTCATCCACCTATAATTTTACCTAAAAGTGATTATGTTTTGGGTCTTATCGATTTTGTTAGTTACAATTCAATTCCGAATGTAGATAATTCTAATAATATATTCCATTATGATGAAAATAGTGAAGTGGTTATACCTGAAGGGTCCTATAAAATAGAGGATATTGAAAAATATATAATGAATCATATAACAGATAAAGAAGAGGCGGAACCTACAGTTTTAACCTTGAAGGCCAACAATAATACATTAAAGTGTGAACTAAAGTGTAATAAAAGTGTTGACTTTACGAAAAATAGCAGCATAGGAACGTTATTAGGGTTTAAACCTCGCATACTTCAGGCTGATATTAAACATACATCAGATTTTCCAATAGACATTTTCAAGGTGAATTCAATTTGTGTGGAGTGTAATTTAGTAACAAATTCCTTCAACAATGAAAACCTCGTACACATCTTACACATGTTTTATCCGAACGTTGCACCAGGTTATAAGCTGATTGAAAATCCTTCAAATGTTATTTATTTACCAATTAACACACAATACATTGATGAAATAGTACTTAAAATCTCCGACCAAGATGGTAATCTAATCAATTTTAAACAAGAGTTGATCACGGTAAGATTGCATTTGAAAGAAGTTGTGTAACAAGATGGTGTTTAGATATATGGATAATTCGTTGCCAACCCTTTTCATGGCTCCTCCTCAGAATACAATAATAACTGATGCACGAAGAAGACAGTTTAGTATGAGACGACAAGTGAAACGATTAATACCGCGCAACAAAAAATTTTTACGACTATTGGGATTTAGCTTAAAAAAACATTAGTAAATTATTTAGAAATTTTTGGTACAGTTTCAAGTTGAGGCTTAGTGTAAATATAAGAAAGCTTATCATATTTGTAAGGTGCAACTGTCGCTATAGAAACGAAGAACAATATGAGTTTTGATATGTTAAATATTCAAGAGCAGGTGAAAGTAGATACTTCCATTACCAAATTGGAATATCATACCCATCAACCTTATGCATCAACAAGTTATAATAACAACGATGAAATACGAATACCCATCCAAACTCAGGATGTTTACACTTTACCGTCACAAAGTTTTCTGTACATTGAGGGAAAACTATTGGATCAAACCGGAAAAGCCAGTACAACTTTAAGTTTTATTAACTGTGGCATTCTCTTTCTATTTGATGAAATTCGGTACGAATTAGGTGGAACTGTTGTGGATCGTGTTCGAAATCCAGGTGTAACTGCTCTAATGAAGGGATACGTGTCCTACACCGAAAATGAATCTTTGAAACTTAATAATTCTGGATGGTCCCACTTGGCGAATCCAAAACTAGTAGACCAGAATGGAAATTTTTGTGTATGTTTACCTTTAAAAATGTTTCTTGGATTTGCTGAGGATTTCAACAAAATTATAGTTAATACACGACAAGAATTGATATTAATTAGGAGCACTTCAGATGTGAATGCTATTCACACAAACAAACCCGATGAAACCCCTAAAATAGCATTACAAAAAATATTATGGAAGGTTCCCCATGTATCTGTATCTGATACGGAAAAACTGAAAATATTAAAATGTGTCGACAGCGGCAGAGACCTTGACATACCTTTCAGATGTTGGGAATTACAAGAATATCCCCTATTGCAAGAAACAATGAGACATTCATGGGCAGTAAAAACCAGTGCGCAATTGGAAAAACCTCGATATATTATTTTCGGATTTCAAACCTATAGGAAAAATATACCAGCAAGATTTATGAGTCAGTTTGATCATTGTAATTTAACGAACATTAAACTTTATCTCAATTCTGAAACTTATCCTTATGATAACTTAAACCTCAACTTTGACAACAAACAATGGTCCATTTTATATGAAATGTACACACAGTTCCAGCAATCGTATTATTATAAAAATCAAGGTGAACCTTGTTTGTCACCAGAAAATTACCTACAACTAGCTCCTCTAGTTGTTATCGATTGCAGTCGACAAAATGATGATGTAATAAAAGGAGGGGCAGTGGATATAAGAATTGAATTCGAGACGAATAAGAATATTCCTGCCAACACATCAGCTTACTGCTTACTACTACACGATCGTTTAGTGAAGTATAATCCTCTAACTAGTGTTGTTAGAATCGCTTAAACAAAAAAAAAATGTTTGTGATCGACTTTTATGGATTTCAATATAAGAATAGTGATTTTTATATTAGAGAAATAGCTATTTTAAATATGCAAAATGGTTGTATGGCTCATAAATTTGTACGACTACCATGTATCGCCTTCTTTGATGATGGATTTCGAAAATGTGTTGATTGGAAAACTAGACACGTACATGGACTAAGTTGGGATAATGGATTTCGAGTGGATTCCGATCTGCATTTAGAAGATCTAAGTGACTTTATAAAAAACATTGTCGGTGAAGCAGATATAATCGTTAAAGGACTGAGCAAAAAAAGTGTTTTAAGTAAATTCATTTCCAACAACCATATAATTAATGTGGAGGAACTCAATTGTCTAAGTTTTAAAAACTTAAGGAAACAAATTTATGGATGGTTGTCTAGCGATTGGAGAGATATTAGAACCTACCATTACCATTGTAAAAATCATCTTTTTAACGATCTAGCTTGTGCTTATGAAAATGCTATTATATTAAGTATATGGTATGACAGAAATAATATTATGAATAAAAAGTAGTTAAAAAATGTGTTGTTTTATTTTTTAGTTTTAAGAGGGGGAGATTTAAAAATGTATAAAAGTGATATGTTTCTTTGTTTCTGCTCATATATATGTTGACAACCTTAGTTTGGCAAACAACATCAACAACTCTAAAGTTAAAGAAAAAAGAATGTTTTTACTACTCATTTTAGTTTTGTATGCAATAAATTGCAGTGTTTGTAGAATGCTGTACATACAAGAGGATATGAATATTGAGAATTATAATTTTCCAATTAAATTAAATGTGACTATCGATAATCCAATTTATTTACGAGATGCTGTAAAAGTTGAAAATTATTCTATTTCAATAGAAGATGGAACCTTTTATTTGTTTGAGAAATCTGAAAACAATCTGGTTTTGATGGAGTATCCTGCATTCTATTTCCCCGCTATTCAAGAAAACGGATGGAAGGAATTTACCGTTAATACAGCAATAAGAAATTTAAACAATCAAACCATTGGATTTGTAGTTGGTCATGATATGTATTATTATCCTATTGCACCGAGAAAAAATTCTGTAATGTATTGTGGTAGATAGTTTAGAAACATTACTTGGAAATAGCACATACATTACTTTTCATAATTTAGAATTTACTTCTTATGATTTCACACAAAACTTTATAGAACTTTCCAATAGAGAAAAGACTTGTTTTATATATGTTTAGAGTATTGTGAATGTTAAATAAAAATAAACCAGGTTTTACAATTAAATTGTTTTTTAATATACCTACATTGTTACCTACATGTGAGAAAAAGATTTAAAAAGTAAAAAAACAAATTGTGTAAAAAAAAAAAGTTTGATTTATTCAAGTGCCTGTGACAATAAATCAGATATTTCATTATCGTTTATGCTTGCTGGAGGCGGAGGCGGAGGAAGAGAAGTAGTAGTAGTAGTAGTAGTAGTAGTAGTAGTAGCAGCAGCAGCAGCAGCAGCAGATACACCTTCATAATAATAATCATCATCCCTGGCAGAATTTTGAATTGTCGGTGCTTCTAAATACAGTTTCCGTTTTTTACCACTATAACCTGGTGCTTCTATTGGAACTCTATCCACATCCTCCAACTGGTCATCGAGGAGATTAAATTTATATTTTCTAACGACGCTTTCCAAAATCTTGAAATCCCCTTCCTTTTCCAGTTTCGTCCTCATATATTTGACTGGTAAATTACCAAACTTTTTCTTCAAAGTAATCGATCGAGGAGAATAAGTTAATGATATAAATATTTTTTCTCCCCGTATAAACATTTCCTTTACACCATATCTGAAAATGAAAACATTTTTGTAAATCAAACTTGTTAAAGTTGTAGACAGAGAGAGAGAGAGAGAAATTATTGGAAATAACGAGAAGCGAGAAATTAAAAAAAAAGCAACACTGAAATTAATTCAAATAAAAAACCAGTCACAAAAATAAAATTATAAGAAATGTAAAGAATACTTACTGAAATAATTGCTTCATCACCACTAAAGCAACCTTTGCTGGAAAGTGTATTGGGTCCTGGGTAAAGACCACAATCGTGCTGGGTGTTGTTGCCATCTTGATGATAATAACGAGTAGTAGTAATCGAAAAAAAAGCACAGTTTCAACTGATGCGGATTCAATTCAAATTTGTAAATTTATACAGCATAAAATAAAAATTATACGAGTCATATGACATGAAAATAGCTACTTTGTTAAATATTTCCATTTAATATTGCACATGCAAAGTAATTTTTTTGCTGGATAATTGAAACGTCAATAACAATTTTATGTTTACTCAATTAATTGGATTACTCGCTAATTCTGTTGTGTACCAGTTGAATAAAACGTGACTTATGACGTTAATATATTTTTTATTTGACCATATTTCAACAGTTGCTATGATCGTTGGAAATGTGAAATCGTCTTTTTTTTAATTAGCACCACCGATATATATAAGTAAGCACCAGTGAAACTTTACTGCAGTACTTTCAAAACATTCGAAAATGTCTATCAACAACAACGGTCAAGTAAAAGTGTCAACAAATAGTGCTGTGTCGAAAAAAAAACCTTCCTGGGACACTGATTGGGATACAGACTACCAGAAAGAAGAAAAAATTCGTTGTGCCCAACTAGCCGAAAAACAGGCATTTCTTTATAGGAAATGGGTTTTAGGAGAAAGAAGTAACTGTGTTGCCACAAATTCTTTGCTTACTGAGGAATCATGGGACAACGATTGGTCTGAGACCTACGATCCCTCTTCGACGATTGCTAATAAACCGGTGATTCGTACACCTCCAATTGGCAAATCGAAATCAGAAAAGAGAAAGTTTCGGGATGAGGAAAGAAGGCGATTGAGGGCACTGTCAGAATTTAACTGGTAATTAACTTTATCGATTTTTTTTTTTTTGCACAATTAATTGGATTGCATGACTTGGGGGGTCAAGAGGTTATAGAACATTTTTATTTTATTTTTTCTCAATTAATTAGATTGCTTGCTAATTCTGTTGTGCTCGTGACTTATGACGTTAATATATTTTTATATTGGACTATATTTAAGGAGTTGCTGTGATCGCTATGTGTTCAGTTCCAGTGTACGAAAAAACTGAAATGAATTCCCAGAAAGTTGTTGATACAGTCTCCGACGAATTTGTTAGAAAAATAGAAGTGGTGAGTAGATTAGTTAGAACAAAAAATGATTTAAAACTTTTTACCAGAGAAATCAAAAAAGCTATTCGATTGTTGGATAAATGTGTTAAATATAAGTATAATTGTGTTAAAAATTTTTCAAAAATTGAGTCCAATTTGGCACTTCTTAAAGCATATCTACAAAATTTTAAAGTTAAACTAAATAATACAAAGAAATCAAAGGAACTTGTTTGGGAAAATTTGGAATCGTGTTTCAATGGGAGAATAAAGACAGGCATTATAGTTAATTTGAAAATTAAAGATCCAAAATTATTTTTGAAAAAGGCATTTAGAAGTTTTTCCATTCAAATTAAAAAACAGCTAAAGACTTATCTGCTTAAATCAAATGTTATTTTCTTTGGATTGTTCATCAAGCCTCAGAATGGTGAAAGATCTATAAAACATTTTTCTACTAAAAGTAATATTATTGATAAAAATACTAATTTAAAGGAATGGTATCAGACTCACGTAATTGATGAAATTTTGGTAAAATTGGAAGAGTACCAAGAGCGGGACTCGGGATGGGCCTTATTGGAAATTTTACACTTAAAAGTCAATATAAATAGCTATTACCCTTTAACCGTTGGTAGCTCAACTTACGTCGATTTACCGCAATTTATAAAAAATACAAAAAGTGTCATTAACATTCAAAATAGTGGTCACCATTGCTTTCTGTGGTCAATTGTCTGTGCCTTATATCCAACTAACACTCATGTGACACGATCATCATCATATCCACATTTTAGTAAAGTATTAAAATATGACAACATTAGTTTTCCTATTAAATTGAAAGATATACCCGAATTTGAAGCCTTGAATAAATTAGCAATAAATGTGTTTACTGTTATGGTTGAAAGAAAAAGGAATGAGGTTGCACCATTATTACTTAGTAAAACTGATTATTCACCTAAAATAAATTTACTCATGATTTCAACTAATAATAATTGGGATGATGAGAGTGATGATAATAGTAATACTATTTACCATTTTGCATATATAAAAAATTTGTCACGCTTAGTTAGCAAACAAATTGGCATGAAAAAAAATAAAAACTGGATTTGTGAAAGATGTCTAAATTATTTTTCCACCGAAATGCATTTAAATAAACATTTAGAAAATTGTAAAAATTTAAATATCACTCAAATTATTATGCCGAATGAAACTAATAATATAATGAAGTTTAAAAATTTTAAACATACATTATGTGTCCCCTTTGTCATCTATGCAGACATTGAGAGTTTACTAAAGGATTATGATGATGATAATGCCACACAAACGTCACAATTATGTCAGCAACACGAGGCTTTCAGTATAGCTTATTATTTAAAATCAAATTATGAAAATAAAATGTTGTCCAAATTTAGAATCCATACGGGTCCTCATTGCCAAGATTGGTTCGTAAATGAATTATTCGAAATTGCGAAAGAAATTCATGAAATTTATCAACACAAACAGGAACCCTTACAATTAACCACTGACGAACAAACGCAGTTTCGTTTGTCTTCTACTTGCTGTATTTGTCAAAAACCGTTTATTGACAATGAGTTGAAGGCCAGAGAACATTGTCATCTTTTGGGCAAATACAGGGGTGCATCTCATATGTCTTGTAACCTTTTATATCAAAATTCGTACACCGTACCCGTCGTATTTCACAATTTATCGGGCTACGATGCTCACTTTATAATAAAAGCCCTTAGCAGAAACATAGAGGGAAACATCAGCTTGTTGCCATTAAATAAGGAACGTTATATTTCTTTTACAAAACACATATGGGGCACTAAGATCAGTTTTCGATTTTTAGATTCGTTTAGATTTATGCCAAGCAGTTTAGATAAATTGTCATCTTATTTGGACGATAATCAAAAACTGATAACCAAAAAATATTTTAACGATGATGATGATGAACATTTTAAATTAGTGACAAGGAAGGGAATATTTCCCTATGAATATCTAAATTCATGGGACAAATTAAAAGATAAATGCTTACCGTCAAAAGACAAATTTTTTAGCTCTCTGAAAAATGAGGACATTTCAGATGGTGATTATCAACATGCATTAAATGTTTGGCATTCATTTAATATACAGAGTCTTCAAGATTACGCTGAACTGTACTTAAAAACTGACGTACTGTTACTAGCTGATGTGTTTGAAAATTTTCGCAAAATGTGCATGAAGACATATGATTTAGATGCACTCCACTATTATACAACGCCCGGATTAGCTTTTGATGCCATGTTAAAAGTTACCGGCGTTGAATTGGAGTTATTAACTGACTGTGATATGGCTTTATTTATCGAAAAAGGCATCAGGGGCGGTATTTCACAATGTTCCAATAGATACGGGGAAGCTAACAATAAATATATGGGAAGTAACTATAATCCAGAACTTCCTATTTCATATCTAATGTATTACGATGTTAACAATTTGTATGGTGCTGCAATGTTTCCTCTACCATATGGGGACTTTCAGTGGGTGCCTATTGAAAACATTTATCATGAAAATATTTTTGATAGTAATCACGACTCTAGTGAGTATGGGTACATATTAGAAATTGATTTATATTATCCTCGGCATCTATCTGAATTACATAAAGATTTACCATTATGTCCTGAACATTTAGTACCGCCTTCTTCTGATTCTGACAAACCAAAATTGTTGACAACATTGTATGATAAACAAAAGTATGTCATACATTATACGTTACTAAGACAAGCTTTGCAATTAGGAATTGTTATTCGAAAAATTCATCGCTGTTTAAAATTCAAACAATCACCGTGGTTAAAAAAGTATATTGAACTCAATATGGAATTACGAAAAACGAGTAAAAATGAATTTGAAAAATTTTTTTTTAAATTAATGAATAATTCTCCTTACGGAAAAACCATTGAAAATGTTAGAAAATATAAAGATATAAAATTAGTTACTAAATGGACAGGACGATATGGTGCCAAATATTATATTGCGCAACCCAACTTTCATAGCTGCACCATTTTCAATAAAGACACGGTAATCATTGAGATGAACAAACTGAAGGTGACTTTAAATAAACCCATTTTTATCGGCATGTGTATACTAGATATTTCGAAAACATTCCTTTACGATTTTCACTATAATTATATCAAGAAAAGGTTTAATGACGATGCTAAATTATTATACACCGACACAGACAGTTTAATTTATCAATTTTGCAACATTGATGCCATTTACAAATACATTAAAGAAGATATTGAGAGATTTGATACTTCTGATTATCCAGAAAATAATGTTTTTGGGATTCCTTTAAAAAATAAAAAAAAAAAATAGGCTTGATGAAAGACGAGAATCAAGGCAATATTATGACACATTTTATTGGCTTAAGATCTAAAATGTATGCCCTAAAAGTTATGTCTAAAAATCAAGACGAAAACATAATTAAAAAGGCTAAAGGTATCGAAAGGTCCGCCTTGAAGGAAATAACATTTGATGACTACTATAAGTGCCTATTTCAAAACACCAAAGTGTCAATCAATCAAAAATCTATAATTTCAAGGCATCATGATGTTTATACAATTTCCCAACAAAAAATTGCTTTGAGTCCTTACGACGACAAACGAATTGTAAGTTATATTTATACAGACACGAAACCATGGGGATTTAACGATTTTTTTATAAAGTCAGAGTTTTTTTGTTCTAAATAATCTAGTTCATTCACTAAATGACGGCATAGGAAGTATTCCGATCCAAAACAAGATTCGTAAACAAATTGAGGAGGAGACAACAACCGACCAGAAGAATACAACCACGAAGTATTCCGAAACCTCAATATAGCAAGACAGACGGAACGAATTGGTGCAGGAGTTGTCAACAGTTTTTCTGTTTTTGCAGAAATTCAATTGAACTACATTCTACCGCCACACAACAAATAGATTTATATTGCTACGAAACGATTCAAAAGTCTTAAGATGCCAAATTTTAAGTTTAAATCATACACTGCCAACGTGATGGAGACGACGATTTGTGGAGTATGCGGAAAAACTATTAGGAAGCGACCTGCAACAAATAACGATTGGACTCCGAAAGTAGTCATCGCCACGTGTCCCGTATGTTTACAACCAAGACCCTGCAACAAGACGATCCAAGTTTCTTGGATTTAAACTATGATGTACGTTCTAGACTTTGAATAATTTCGTAGTACTATCTCTCTCTCTAAGTTCAAACAGTTGTTTAATAAATATATTTTTTACAGCCTCGTTTTGAACGTCCCATTCCAAGTAGTGGATCAGGGTTGCGAAACACCAAAGAAGACATCATTACCAATAAAATGGACACGTGTAACAGGCTATATCAAAGCCAACCATGCAGCGAGTTCGAGTGGTCGGCGATGATCATACATTTTGATACCGCTGCAATGGAAGACTCCGTGACCAGAGACCACTGGAATTGGATCAAGCAAGACATATGGCACGACATCCAAAAATATAAATATTACAACAATGTAAACAATGCAAATTTAAAAAGGAAATTGTAATTCTTGATCTACACTCATCTAAAATAAAATTTATTACTACAATCTGTTGTCTTTTTTTTTTGTTACTCTAAGAAAATTTGTAAATAAAATAAATATTTAAATGATCTACACTCATCTAAAATAAAATTTATTACTACAATCTGTTGTCTTTTTTTGTTCCTCTAAGAAAATTTCTAAATAAAATAAATATTTAAAATCTAATAATTCCATAATTAATGTGATAAAGACGTAACGTGACCTCAAGGCCAACTAATCTCTCCTATTTTTATTCTCGCAAATATCCAAGTTAAAATATACATGGCTTGAGGCGAGGCCGGCTCGGCTCGCTCTCACTCTAACACATTCTTTTACCCTCCACACCCTCTGGTCATTGACCAACACTTCTTCTACTACCACCCTACGCTCTTCTACACTTCTTCGACCACTACCCTCTGGTCATTGACCTACTTTCTGCAAGAACTCCACCCTTCTACGCTGCCGTCCAGACTCGGATGGACAGGTTACCAAAGTGGTCCAGAACCCCAGTAGCTATACTACTGACAATACCCTTGTAGAATTAAATAATATAACAACAAATAGTTATCTTCCTTATATTCAACTTACAAATCCCCCTATCAAATTACTTCTTGATACAGGTAGTTCTAAAACCATAATTTCACCACAAATAGCAGAAAAATATTTTCCAAATCAAAATGATCTCCAAACCTTTACAAATAAAAACAGGATCAGGACAAGTAAACATCACTCATCAAGCCAAAATACCTTGTTTTTCAGACTTTAATGCAAATATAGATCTAGAAGTCATTTTATTCAACTTTCATAATTTCTTTGACGGTGCACTCGGTATAGAAGACATAAAAAATTACAAAGACATTTCATTTAGCGACAATTTTATTTTTAATAAATATTTCTATTTACCTATATCTTATCGAGCCCCACAGAAAAACATGATAAAGATGCCACCTCGTCAAATAACAAAAATAAACGTCCCTACCACATATCCAGATAAGACAGAAATACTACTATCTGAAATCGATGAAAACAAATGTTATTTACCGGAAACAATGTCGAAGGTCGTAGATGGACAAATATGTTTTGAATTACATAACTATGATACCCAATATCACTCATTTAACCCAGATAACTTAGCAATAACACCATTATCTGAATTTAATACATATAATTACGTCTTACGAAATAACGAAGTAAATACTAACACATCTGATTTAGCATCTTTATTAAGAACATCTCATTTAAATAAAGAGGAAAAAAGTAAACTTTTTAAACTGTGCAAGAAATATACAGACATTTTTAAGAAACCCAATGACACCTTAAGTTTCAGCAATACGGTAAAACATGAAAAGTTATAGATACCCATATTGTTACCTATCGTTTGTTATAAACAATAAATGTACAATGTTGCGGACGGCTGCTCTTTTAGTCGGGGCACTTTTTTATAGTCGTGGGTTCTTGACTAGCAAACTGTTTAAAAAAGATGTTATAATTGGGCGCCACCTACAGAATAATCTGTTCGGTTTGCCTTTTCACCCCTGTAGGAGGATGATAAATTTTGCTGAAGTCAAACAGTTTGAAATAAAATACATACATAAAAAAATAAACACAGTTTATTAACTTGCCCACCAGTTGATACACAGACGTGGAATTGAAGAAGTTGACATACAGAAGTGGAATTGAAGCCAGTTGACAAGTTCATCCGTTGTTGTTAACGTTGGAGATGACTCCGAGATGGGCAGCTTTCCTCTCGTACCTGGATAGTGCCGCTTACAATCTAGATTTCTAAACTTTAGAATGGCCTTCTTATTTCAATTTTGATTTTTCAACAAATAAACTTTCCAGCAACGGTTAAACAAAATATTCCAACTTAGGAAATAGAAATTCTCGAAATTCAATCGATTATTGAATTAATTGTTCATTTAATTAATTATCTGTTTAATTAATTGTTTATTTAAATTGTTTGTTAATTAATTAATTAATTATTTATTGGCCTCTCCATCCTTATTGATGACTTCAATTAAATTCAGATTTATTTTCAAAATGTGGCTTCGCACTATAACTAAATCTGTAATATGGAAATACTTCAATCGACCAAAATCAGAACGAAAAGGGACTAGAATTTAGGTTCCTGTAGGTTTTATACGCTACAAAGATCTAAAAACTCACTGAAATCTGATTGGTTCGGTTTCTATGTAATTTCGGGCTAATGTTCGTTCGAGATCTCAGCACATTGTTCCAATAGTTCGAATCGAATTGAATTATTCTGGCAGTTACCTTAACCTTGCTTTTTGCCAAAACAAAGCTTATTACAATAAGTGATACTAATTAAATAATAAACTGTTAACAAATTACTAGAGTGTTATACAGAGTAGAAAAATATAACATAACGATATACATCGATGTAACTGGTTCACAGTAATGGTAAGTAAATAAATAATAAAATATTTATCGTACAAAGTTGTTTAGGCTAACTTGAAGAAATCTAAAGTTACATGGTACACTGGATATGGTTTACACTTACTTAATCTACCGACATTATACAGGATGTGCAAAATACCTTGTTACTAGACGTTTCATATTGAAATTGTGACATTCTTAATTTTATAATAAAAGGAATGTTACAATATTATGTCCATAAAGAAGAAGTTTCTAAGCAAATAAACGAGATGCTCGAAAATCACGTTATCAGACATTCGCAAAGCCCATGGTCAATTTGGATAGTTCCAAAAAAATTAGATGCTAGTGGTAAAAGAAAATGGCGACTAGTTATTGACTATAGGAAAGTTAATGACAAAACCATAGAAGATCGACACCCCATACCTAATATAACTGATATACTAGTTAGATTAGGACATTGTACTTATTTTTCCACAATAGATCTAGCATCCGGATTTTATCAAATTGAAATGCATCCGAATTCTGTAGCAAAAACTGCTTTTTCCGTAGACAATGGACATTATGAATATGTGCGCATGCCCTTTGGTTTAAAAAATACCCCCTCCACTTTTCAAAGATGTGTGGATAATGTTTTAAAAGATTTACAAAATAAAATTTGTATGGTTTACATGGATGACGTAATAGTTTTCTCTAACGGTCTACAAGAACACATAAACAACTTAGAATCAGTGTTCAAAACTTTTAGGCAAAACAATCTCAAAATTCAACTCGATAAAACCGAATTCTTGAAAAAGGACTTAGCTTTTCTTGGTCATTTACTTGGTCAATAACTCCAGACGGAATTAAACCAAACCCCGATAAAATCAAAGCTATTCAAAATTTCACCTTACCTAAGACACCCACGGAAATAAAATCATTTTTAGGACTTTTAGGATATTATAGAATATTCATAAATAATTTTGCTCAAATTAGAAAACCTCTAACAAGTTGTTTAAAAAAGGATTCAAAAATTACTTTCTCAAAAGAATACGTTGATTGTTTTAAAACCTGAAAATCACTGCTGATAAACGACCCAATACTCCACTATCTGGATTTTACTAAAACATTCGAAGTAACTACAGACGCCTCGAATTACGCAATCGGTGCAGTTTTATCTCAAGACGATAACCCCATTAGTTACGCATCAAGAACACTTAACACCTCAGAGATAAATTATTCTACGATAGAAAAAGAATTACTATCAATTGTATGGACTTGTAAAATTTTCCGCCCTTATATTTACGGAACAAAATTTATTATTTACACTGACCATAAACCTTTACAATGGTTATTTTCACTAAAAGAACCTAACTCGAAATTAGTTAGATGGAGATTAAAATTAGAATTCTATTATGATATCAAATATAAGATTCCGCTGTCCAAGAGAAACGCAACGATGAAGTAACTGAATTAAATACACAACTAAGACTACATAAATCCAGAGCGGATGCAATGAAAAAAATACTATGTACAGAATCAGGGCAATCAAAAGCTGTTTCTAAACAGTATGCAATATCATTTGATCTGCAACAGGCTATACCTGTACCTAAATTAACTACAGTCACAATTTACCAGAGACGATATCAACAACACCCATAACATGCATCAATGGTTGGACGACAACCCTGCCAACGTAGAAAGTAATTTTCAACGTAGATTTAACGTTAATGTGTGGTGTGGAATGTTATACGATCAACTTATAGGGCCATTTATTATTGAAAGTCGTCTCAATGAACTAAAGTATCTACAATTTTTAGAGGAAGAACTCCCGCAATTGCTTGAAGATGTATGATTAAGAATGTACTTGCAACATGATGGAGCTCCACGTCATATTTCCCGAATTGTCACTGCTCACCTAAATGAGCATTACACTGGTTGCTGGATCGGTCGAGGTGGGCCACACATTTGGCCAGCTAGGTCTCCAGACCTCATTCCGTTAGATTACAACATGGGGTTGGATGAAGGATTTGGTTTATCAAAAGAAAGTGGAAACACGCGAAGCTCTAATCCAAAGAATTGTTAATGCTGCAACGCAAATAAAAGAAAAGCACGCGAATATTAGAAATGCAACGTGAGCAATTCACAGCTGTGCTGACAAATGTATTGAAGTAGGAGGTGGAATTTTCGAAAAAATTTTAAATTAAGAATGTATGTATCACTATTACCGATGTTCTAAAAATAAAAATGAAAATTAATTTCCCTTATTTTATTTTCAGATTTGTGTAGCTCAATAAGTAAAGCAAATCGGACACATGTTTATATGAACTTTTTTCTTGAAATAACCCAAGGAACATGCTCCATTAGTGCCGGGAGAACTTCATGAAACACCCTGTATATATTACGTCGTGCTGCTGCTGCCAGTTATTCTGATATATGGAAGGAATCCAAATATTGACCAAGTAATCAGGGCGAAAGGTTATTGAAATTGATAACAAGTAATCGAGTATATAAAGTGTGCATTATAAATAAATTATTATAGTCATCAACCATGAGTCGTCCAACAACGCCAGTGGAAATAAGGTAAATATTATATTTGATTATTAATTTGTTAATTTAAATCATGTATATTTATAGCGAAGACGAACAGAATCTGGAGACATCGAGCGAGATGCCTCCAGTACCTCCAACAACCAAGAAGGAGAACCAGGTTACGGGCAAGAAGAGGAAATTGAACTCAGGGAAATCCGTAATGAGTTCGGCTTCGAAAGTCCGTTCTCTGACTTGGCTGGAACGTCTGATCAAAATTATTCAACAACTAGAGAAGGAATGGAAAGTGATCTTCGCACTCCACGACCAAGTGAATTTTTTGTACAACCAAACGGAGGTAATTCAGGAGATCCTCTTAGATTTACCGTTATTGGGGGACAGCCTCGTTCAGCGACTTGATAGAACTACTTGGGGCGGAGAAACGCGTCTTGCCAGAGAAGTTGTCGGACTCATGAACATGCCCTACGGGCGTTCGAGTAGCGCATCCGTTTGCATAAATTAAAATACCTTAAATCCGGTTCGATCCGGTTTGAACTGCGCAGCCGCGCGCGCTGGGAGGATAAAAGAGGAATTTAAAAGTTTGTCATTCATTACCCTTTAAGATCTCGCCAATGAAAAAATAAGTTTGGAATCGACTCAAGCTTCCTCATCGAGTGATAGTGAGTGTTTATCACTGTTAGAATTCGATTTTTTTTTTTTGTAGCTTGTACTATTCAACCACAATATACTGCGTGTTCAAGACTTACTTTAAAACATTTCTGGAAACTACCAGTGCACGGTCAAGAACATTTAAATGTTATTGAATTGAATGCTTGACCACCTATTTTTCACCATTTGACGTTACATCATGGAGGACCCATTGGTTTATGGAATGAGGCCGATTTGGGCGAACAAGACAACGTATTATTTTGTCATTCTGAGTTTGTCGCTTGTAATAAGTTTTATACTATTAACGCTTCTCATTCAGATGTCATTGAAGTATTAACGTGTGTTCGAAATGGTTTATTCTATCGCGGAAAGAGTAGAAATTGTTGCAATATATTATCGAAATCACGATTGCGCTAAAGCTACAGCACGCATTTTTAATGCCAATCATCCTGAAAAAAATGTAAACCACCAGTATGTTAAACACCTGATTGACAAATTTGTTGCAACAGGTTCGCTTTTAAACAAGAAACGTGAAGTAATTGGGCCAGTTCGAAATGAAGCAGTTGAAGTGGCAGTTTTGGATCATGTACAGATGGATAATAAGCAATCGATTACAACTGTGTCTCAAGCTTCTGGCGTATCCCGTTCCAGTGTTCATCGAATTTTGAAAAAACACAAGTTTCATCCATTTAAGATGACGCTGGTTCAAGAGTTACATGAAGATGACTTTGATCGCCGTAACCAATTTTGCGAATACTTTAGTGAACAACTTCTACTGAATCCAAATCTTCTCTACAATACATGTTTCTCCGACGAATGCACATTTATGTTGAATGGCGAAGTGAATAGACACAATTGTCGTTATTGGAGTAATACTAATCCGCATTTAATCAGGGAATTTCATACTCAGACACCTCAAAAATTTAATGTTTGGGCAGGAATTTTGGGCGACCATCTTGTTCGACAATTTTTCATCCGAGGTAATCTCAATGGAAATACCTATCTAGAATTATTGGAAAGTACAATTGATCCTAGGATAACCAAGATTTCCAGTTTCCAGTTTCGAAAATTTTGAATCTGGAGAAGAGCCAGTGGTGAAAGCAGGCCCTGTAAAATAGCTCGTGATTTTTTTAAGTTCAATTTACTCATGAAGAACATATTAAAATATTTTTAAATGATTTATTAAATATTATAGATAAAAAAATCCAATAGTAAACGCTTCATTAGTTATAGATCCACCAAGTAAAAATGCAAGCTGGTGGATTTAAATTTACGCTGGAAGAACGAATTTTCCTGTTAACGTCGTACATAAGAAATGATGCGCATTTCCAAACAATTTGCGAAGAATTCGCGCAACAATTCCCAAACCGTAGTTTACCAAACCGTCGTTTACCAAACTGTCGTAATGTGAGGAGATTGTACACGAAATTCCAGCAAACAGGCTCCGCTGCTGATGCGCCGAGAGCGGGTCGTCCTCGTAGCATGACGACTGAAGCGAATATGGAAACCATGGCGCTATCCTACGTCGAAGAGGCGAACGTCAGCGCTAGAAGGCTAGCGAGAGAACTGCAGATTTCGGATCGTTCCATACGTCGAATGTTAAAGCGTATGAATTACCGTGCGTACCGTCCTCGCCTAATTCACGCGCTTCATGAGGATGACTACGATCGGCGTTTGCAATTCTGTGAGTGGTTTATCGGTTGCCAAGAAGACGACAATCAATTCTACCGCTCGATCTTATGGAGTGACGAAGCCACTTTTAAATTGAACGGTACCATCAATCGACACAATTCTGTCTATTGGGCCATCGAAAACCCCCACGTAACCATTCATCAAGAACTTAATGCACCCGGCGTCAGCGTATGGGCTGGCATTCATGCTGGCGGATTAGTTGGTCCCTACTTTTTTGATGCCACTGTGACTGCAGAAACCTATCTGGAACTTCTAGAGGATCTACGAGGTCAAATGGATGCTGACCCAGATTTGGCCCACATCATCCACTTTATGCAAGACGGTGCCCCCCCCCCCACATTACGCTTTAATTGTGCGGGAATTCCTCAATGATCACTTCGGAGCGTGGATAGTAAGACGTGGGGAAATTGAATGGCCAGCAAGGTCTTGCGATTTAACACCCTGCGACTTTTTTCTCTGGGGCCTGATAAAGGATCGAGTGTTCGCAAGACGAGCAACAACAGTCCAGCAGTTGAGAAGAATCATCGAGGAGTTCGATAACATCAGGGAACATTACGAAATGTTCCGTCGTACGTGCCAAACTGTCGTCACACGGTGCCGCAGATGCGTTGACCAAGATGGTCACCAATTTGAACACTTGTTATAAACTTATTCTAAGCTGTAAATATCTTATTTTCTGTAGCATACTCATTAAATTACGCTTTTTCTATTATTCGCTTTTTCGTGCAAAATGGGGGCTGAACTTATGCCGCACTCTATGGTATATGAATAAATTTGAAATGTTGAAATGATACATTTACTTATATGATGGAGAATATATGTATACGCTGACAGCTACAACTTAGTAGTCCACTATAAAAAGTAGGAGGGTAAACTATAATTGGGGAAGGTATATGCATGCATATATGGGACTTATTTGAACAGACAGTCCACTATATTCTCCATTGATCTGCAAAAGTTAAACAAGGCAACTTCATATAAAAAACTCAAGACTATTAAATACTTAGATGTAAATCAAAAATATGTTTCACAGATTCATCATTCTCCCACCATAATCGTTATAACCGCTGACTTGATATCATTTGGAACGTATATAAGCTGAGTTCCAGAGTTTGTAACTATATTGCAGATATTAGTATCTGAATTGAAACATTCTTTTGCAATTAAACATCCTTCGAAAAATGACTGCGTGGTGGATATTGTACTGCCATTAACCTCTATTTGCAACATTGCAATAAATGCAGTAGCACGGGTCAAAGATCCTATACATCCGCCCGTCGTCAAATGGCAATATATCTTCCTTCAGCAAATTTATATTTATTATGTAGATATTATGAAATAAAATTAGAGTCTAACATGAACCGTGTTTCAATTAACACCTTTAGAACTACAATATTAAAAAAAATGGTTTCCAAATGCCTCTATAAGGTTTGTCAGAGTATGAACCCGTGACTCATTGCTGTGGACGTTACACGACGAGTTGGTATACGAAGTCTATGAAAATTGTGCAGATCATCAAATATAACATGCGCATCGATCTTTTCCTTCACGATGTCGAAGAACTGTTAAAACTTGATACTTGTGTGCATTCTCATAGAATAAATATGCTAGATTCGTTGGAATTTTGTATTTACTAAGGTCAACGCTACTTTTTGTGGGGAATTTATTAAAGCCAAACCTAATTCAAACAAAACACTTTCTGACTTTAAATATGTTAACACGAAAAAATCCATTATCGACTTGGGCACAGATTTAAGAGACAACTAGAAGAGTGGATAAGGACATCTGATTTTTACAGAATTTGCAAAAGAAAGTCCAATGAAGTAAAAGTTCAGATAACATCTCTTTTACCTTCTGTTAGTAAAGAATGAAAATCAATTGTTTATTTAATATAATTTACTTTTCCAATGATAGATGGTAAGACTACACAAGTGTTAACAAATACTCCATCAAGTTCCACATGCCACATATGTCCCGCTAAGTATAAATTAACAGTTTGGAATGTTAGAAAGAAATTTGAAAATAAAGAACATTACAGATTGGAACTCCCAACTTTACATGAATTCAGTTTCTGGAGTTGGTACTTCATGTTTCATATAATTTATCATGGAAATGGTCGGCAACTTCGGAAGACATAAAAATGTAGAAAAGGGATTTCAGAGCAAATTAGGATTAATAATAATTGACAAATGACAAATTAGCGAACCTAGTAACAGAAACACTAAGATTATTTGCTAACTCAGCTGGTATTGCATCAGACACCTCAGGATCGAGAGAAATCCTGACACATCGGGTGTATTCGTATCGCAGTAAGGCGTAATTCTCGATGTTCAACCCGAAAAAATGTTTAGAATTTACCATAAACGGCTGTTCACAACATACTGACTAAATAATGAAAGTTACACCCGTATAAAATTCAATTGGTACAAGCCTTGAAAGTTGAGGATTATCCACTTCGGATTGCTGTTGCAGATACATTACTTAACACTTGAAACTTTCGACGATATCTTATTCAGCAAAGAGGCACACTTTTATTTAGGCAGCTATGTAAATGAGCAAAACTATACTACTGGTCCTCTCAAAACACTAAAGAGAAGCATTTAAAACCATTGCACTCTCCCAAACTGATGGTATGAGCTGCAATAAGCGTCTCTGGAATTATTGACTTTATTTTGGTTGCTTCTCTTCCATTTCCAATTTTCTAAGACCAGAGCTAGATAATTTTGCTGGATTGAATAACCTTGGTGTCAACAGGATGGCGCCACCTCACATACTGCAAACGATGGAAGTCATCATTATATAATAAACACACGCGAGTGTCTTGAACCCATTGTTGGGGAGTCACCAAATATACAACAGGTATGATGGAGTAAATGGTGGAAGCACATTGCTAAATTTCTGGAAGCTTTACAATACAATAAATGATAATAAAATATCGCAACTAACTTTTAAATTATTGATAGCAATACGACTTCTCTCAAATTGTAAGGCCTCTTGCAGTAGAACCCTCTAAGGAAGTTCAGCAAAATCAGGAAACTGAAGTTACAAAAGGCTTGTCTTGGTGTGAAAGTATCATGTTTTCGGTCAACACCTTGTATTTTTGTACTTTTCTATTATATGTGCATTATTTAATAAATATGCACTTCTCAAAAATCAAGTAGATCCAAAAGATATGCCAAAAGAAAATTAAATAACTCAATTCTAGGTCTAAATGGCTATAATGACCTTCCTAGTAAAATAATATGACAAAAACTCAACACATAGTTCACTTGGTCTCAAGTGATGATTTTCATCAAAACAATGAGCTCTAGAAAATGCAGAACATTTTTTATTCCTGAAAAGGACCTTTTCGATAAAAGCATGGTAAAGTATTATGGCAAACACTGTCACAAAACATGGAAAGTTTAGGAAAATCCTTTACTCAAAAAGTGTCCACTAGTACATGATATTATTTCCAAAAAGAAAATGGCTGGTACTGATATAGATCAAACTGTTGGCGACTATAGAATTCAGATTCATAACAAAATGGTATTAGTCGTTCTCTTGGCTAATTGACATATCTGTCTTTTTCTGATTTCCATATTTTGATTGACCTACTTGAATAGAGTAATGCCGACATTAATTGTTTCCCAAGTAAAACTCTTGGAATAAGATGGGCAACTGGAGTACCTACACCAAGCTAATGGATGCAATGTTGGTTGACAATCCTTAACTGGATAAGTCAATACAATAAGGCGGGAATTGACAGTAGGATCGTGCATGATGAGGCAGACACATAAAGCAAACTCAGATAACTATTATTAAGATGCCAAACCAATATATGTCTACCTGACCTACATATATTCTTATTTATAATTTTCATAAACTTATACCACACATTTCAGTACAAGGCCAATAAGGCAATATGAAAATCAAATTTACAAACTCTTTTTTAATATTTCACTTGTTTCACAACATAAGAGTTGTTCTCCTTGTCCTCACTGCAAAAGAACTGTTTCAGGGAAATAATAAAATGTAGTAAAATTTTCTAGATAATTTATTGTAATAGTAAAAATGACATATTAAACAAGTAACAATTTAAATGAAAATAAGCTGTAAAGAAACACAATAAATATTATTAAAACAAAACAGCAACATACATACAATAATTAGAAGAACCAAACATTTGAACATAAGTATTTTTTGCATTTTACCTAATGAAAATTCCATAATCCAGAATTTATTTTATGAATATCCGTATAAAAGTGACACATAGGTACTACTTACAATATTACTCAGCAATATGTATCATATTTTGTTTGATTAAATTATTTATATTTTAAAATGATTTGGAACTCAAAAATTAACTTTAACTGGCAATTGGGGTGACGTCACTCATTAGTAACACCGAGAGTTGCTTAATTCAGCAATTGATCCATTGCTTAAAGCGCTGTTACAGCAAATGGTTGCTAAACTAATAGAACAGTAGTGCGTATTTTATTTTTAAGCGCTGGAAATACGATGGAGCCACCAGAAATATCAAACTTCGACTTTGATGCCTAGTTTGATGTATGGACGAGGCGTTTTTATTTGTCAATATTTTCCAGATATTTTCTGACAATTTGGGGTTATATTCTATATTTACAACAATTTACACTAAATTTGTAATTCAGTCGCAATCACAATCAAATTCATAATTCATGGTGTTTACAATTTGAATATAAAAATTTAACGTTTAACATTTATTTATCAAGACAGGAAATTGAAGATATTCGAAATGGTAGGTATTAGCATTTATTTCTTGTAGTCCTAAATAGGCTATCATAGGAACCGTGTATTTTAATTCTTAACAAATCCATAACTAATTGTATTTATTTTATTTCAGATCCTGGAACTGGAAAATTTAAAAAAAACCGCTTATGAAAACTGTATGCAAGGTAATATTCCAAGGTTGGAAGTTTAGATGCAAGGGGACATCATGGGAAACATATTAAGAAATACACTCAAGAGAATACATAAACATGGAATATAGCATTCAATCGATATATAGAAGTATAGTAGAAAATGTGAAGAAAATGAAACTGAATTAAAAGACCTTATAGTTCGAAAGGAACTTCACTTAAGGAAAGCAGATGCAGCACACCAATGGATGAATCAGGCTATTCAGGAATCAAAAAATAATGGAATACATATCATCACCTTCGATCTACAGCAGACCCTACCAACACCAAAGCTAACAACAGGGCCGTGTTTTTATAAAAAGAAACTCTGCTGCTACAATGTGGACTACAACACTGTTGTAGTCCACCAGAGAAAGGACACTTTTTTTGTGGGAAGAATCTACTGCTAAAAGAGGCTCAGATGAAATATCCAGCTGTTTGAAAAAATATTTTGATGAGAATGACATAAAAGGAGAAACCTGTATACAGTTTCAGACAACTGTTGCGGCCAAAATAAAATTATTCACATTTTTCCCCAAGTGGGACATACAATATTACCAAGTGACAGAGATTTTGGTCTTGTGGAAAAATTTGCTAGAAAACAAGCGGCAGTGTATTCTCCTACCGAATGGGAAAATATTCTAAGAAATTGCCAGAAAAAGAATGCATTCAACGTTAAGCAGATGAAACAAGAAGACTTTCTAAATTTTTCACAATTGCGTGAAAATTTTAAGCAGCAAAATAAAGATATAGATAAACAAAAATTATCTTACATTGCTGGGATATGAAAACTATAGTGGTTTACCAAAAATAGTTTCTCTGAAAAAACGAGGAAGATTTTGAAAAAACATTACCTATGTCATGTCATGTCGTGCCTTTAGTGGATACCTCCCATTCACAATTCCTTCTATTATAATCTTAAATCAACTACAACCAACTAAATTATTTTAAAGTTTTGCAGTCTCCATTTTTAATTTATTTAGTGTTTAGACAAAAATGAGTATTCTTTTTGTTTTGTACTAAGAATTTGGTAACAATAAAATTTTGAAAAAAACGTGTTGAATTGTCTCCTATAATTTTCTTCTACTATTATCCCAAAAATTTCATAGTCGTAAGTATTTATGATTGTTGCAGGCTAACTCATTATTTTACTTGAAAACATCAATGCATGCAAAACGTTTTAAGGTACGGTTTTTTTTCTAAATCCTGTCGCATATTTTGAGTAATTTTATTACTGTTTCAAGTGTTCATTGAAAATACACATCAATTGTAATTGATAATTGAATCGTCCCATGCAGAAAGAGCAAACGTCCACTGCATGAAACTGACTTTTTTGCAGAAATGGCTACCTTATACCAAATCTCATCGAACTACATAGAAACGGCATACGTCCTGCGTTTTGTTTTGGAGTAATCATATAATGGAGAAATTGTACTATGCAGAATGAGCATACAAGACGTATGCCTATTCTGCAAGTACATAGTAGTTAACAGTTCGTCACACTGGTGTTTTGATGACAGAAATAAAGTAAGATTATATTCTCTACTTTTACTATGGCAGTATATCTTCTAATAGTGATATAATAGACCAGGGTCGATAATTTTTGAAACCAAAAAAATAATAGTAGGATGAAACCCATGGGAAAAGGAAGAGAATACAATAAAAATGAGAGGAAAAATAATTTACGGGCGATCTGAGGTCGGGAAGTGGAAGGGGGTGAGTTTTTAAGGGTAAAAAACGGTTTACCTTGATTTCTGGCAAAACTACAAGTCCTATGGAAAAAAGTTAAATAGCAAAGTTGTTGGTAATAAAAAGATCTACAACTTTATATTTACGCTTTTTTCACATAACCTCAAAATTTATGTGAAAAATTTAAATAAGTTTTTGGTTTTTTATTTTTCTTTTACAAAAAATAATTTTTTTTCACAATATTTGGTGAAAACTTACCTTTTTATGTCCCAAATATACTGTAATTTTTTTGATTTAAAATATTTATTTTTTCACCTTATTTTGACTTAATATCGAAAAAGCACCCTAATTTTCAATCGAAAATTCTCACGTCAAAATATTTGCTTTTTTAAAAAAGTCGGTGGGCTTTTTGTTCGTTGAAATCTCTACTTTCTGATGGTGTAAAAAAATATACATTATTTTGGTAAACATTCTCAGAAAATGCAAAGAAACGAAAAAATATTGTAGATGTTTTATTAAATTAACTTTATTAACTTATTTAGTTGTTAATTATACTAATATATTTTGACTTTTTTTATTTATCAGTGCAATATGGAATCTTACGTTTTTCGAGTAATTAAAGTATAAATTTTAATAAATAGCTCAAAATTGTACATAATGATTAAAAAAAAAATTTTCGGATTCGAGTTTGTCGCATCATTTCTTTGTTTTTTCTAAGAACATTTACCATAGTAATGTATATTTTTTTACACCATAAAACAGTAGAGATTCCAACGAACAAAAAGCCAACCGACTTTTTCAAAAAAACAGATATTTTGACGTGAGAATTTTCGTTTGAAAATTAGGGTGCTTTTTTGATATTAAGTCAAAATAAGGTGAAAAAATGTATATTTTAAATCAAAAAAATTACAGTGTATTTGGGACATAAAAAGGTAAGTTTTCGCCAAATATCGTGAAAAAAAATTATTTTTTATAAAAGATAAAAATAAAAAACCAAAAACTTGGTTATTTGAATTTTTCACATAAATTTTGAGGTTATGTGAAAAAAGTGTAAATATAAAAGTTGTAGATCTTTTTATTACCTACAACTTTGCTATTTAACTTTTTTCCAGAGGACTTGTAGTTTTGCCGGAGATCAAGATAAACCGTTTTTTACCCTTAAAAACTCACCCCCTTCCACTTCCCGACCTCAAATCGCCCGTAAATTATTTTTCCCCTCATTTTTGTTGTATTCTCTTCCTGTTCCAATGGGTTTCATCCTACTATTATTTTTTTTTCACTTTTTACCATTTTCAAACGCTTCAGCACTGGTCTATAATGGAAGAAATTTCATTAAGAAAGGGAAAAAAAGACTACATAATGTGGAAAAGTATAAACAAAATATTATTAAAAAGACTCGTGTCGAAGGCCAATCCTATATAAATGACAAAGGTAAATAAATTTCCGCCAAGCAAATTGGACCATCTTGCACGCCTAAGTATTATTAATTTATTAATTAGTCTTGTTAGAATGCTGAGAAAAAGGTGGCACAGTCCTATTTTAACATATATCTTAAATGCAGAGGTAAAATGTTATCCAGAGGCAAAAAAATGACTTTAAGTGTGTTGCAGAGTGGTGATCAAACTGGTAGTACACATAAACAGCAAAGTAATCCATTATTTTTCTAATAGCCAGATAGTGAATCTGAACCTGAACAGTATGTCGGTAAGTAAAAATGTTTTTGATTGCTGGTATCCAATATTTCCATGAAATTTATACCCACGTCAAATAAATTTAACAGTGAATGGAAAAGCGAAAAAAGATTTTGCAGTAATAAAAGAAAGTAATAAAAGTTCGGCACATTTTCATTTATTGTGTTTATGTATTTAGGCATATGTAGGTATATAAAAAAACTATATTTTAAAAGTTTAACTTATTTGGTGAATATGCTTATGGTACCTTATATTTTTGCAGAAAACAACTTTGATGAATACATGCCTTCAAACGCTGATTTATCAAGCTCAAGATGCTCAAGTGAAGATCAGCAAGAAATTTCGAAAATAAAATCACAAATAGCGCAGATGGCTCGAAATGAAAACAAAAAGTGAAATAGAAGCAGACAACATAGTTTCTACTCATGTTACTGCAGAAAATGCTTTATATCTAGATGAAGAAGAAACAGGCCTGCAAAATGACAAAGAAAATACTTTTGTATGTGAAAAAAAAAATCAAGAAAAAGAAAAAGATATGAAAAGATTTGAAAAAAAGAATGCAGCATTTGCACGCCGACGGGGTGACGAATATCTTTCATACAATGGAAAAGTAGTTCCATCAAAAAATGTACAGTACGCTACTGTGTTCTGAATACTGCAGATTAAAATGCAGAGATAAGTTTAATGCCAACATTTGTAAAGATATACATACCAGATTCTATAAGTTACAGTCCCTGCTCACTTTATTAGACTCACACCAAAAATTGTCGGTTTTTTGGAATTCTGAAGTTCTTTTATAGTGATATTGGATATTATATGTATGCATTTCTTGTTACACGTCTGTATTGAGGGTTGCTGAACATAATTTACATACATACATGATTTTGGAATAAATTTATGTCGATAAAATAGATTTTTTGATGAAATGTGGGTAACTGTCAATTTCATGGTGATTTATCCTTTGGGTGCTGTTGGTGAATTTGTGCTGTTTTTAGTAAAAAGAGTAATTTTAGCTAATTTTTCAAATGAGAATGTAAGTATTTAAGACTGTGCATTATATTACATTAGTTTTTGTAGTGTGTTTTTGTTTTTTTAACAATTGATGGGTTTGTTAATTTTATATTGGATTTCTTTAGATGGGCAAATGTAAGGATCTGTCTGTAGAAGAAAAATCTTCTGTAATGGCCTTAATAAAAAATACTGAATATAGCCAAAGGGATATTGCAAGGAAATGTGGAGTATCACAGTCATCGGTTCGACGTTTACTTAAAAAAATTCAAGCCAACGAACCCGTTGATACTGCTCGGAAAGGCCATTGTAGTAGAAAATCCATAATAACAGCCAGAGGACAACGCCTTCTACGAAATTTGGCTGTAGAAAATAGAAGATCTACCCACAGTGACATTAAAAATAAAATGCAAGAAGCAGGCTACACCGTATCGGTGGCTACTGTTCGGAGGAACCTGTATCAGTTGGGTTTCAAATGCCGAAGACCTGTAAAAAAGCCAAAATTAACTCCAGCAATGGTTAAAAAGCGATTAGCTTGGGCTAATCTGCATAAAGGCTTGTCTGTTGATGATTGGCAAATAGTAAGTTACTAAAATTGATTCTTTTTAATGACTTATTAATATTATTACTTGTTTGCAGGTTTGCTTTAGCGATGAAGCAACATTTCAAATTATGGACGATAAGGCCCAGTTTGTTCGAAGACGTCCAGGAGAAAAATATAACACTGATTGTGTAATAAAAAAGGTGAAGCATCCTACATCCGTAATGATCTGGTCTGTCATTAGTGGAAAAGGCTTAGGAAGACTTCACATTGTCAAAGGAACTATGCGGCAGGATCAATATAAAAATATTTTGCATACCAAATTGATACCGCAACTGGCTGAATGGTTTGGTAATGACCGTAAGGTCTTTATGCAGGATGGTGCACCATGCCACACTGCTAAAAAAATTAAAACCTTCCTACAAGATGAAAGGATTCCTTTATTGCTGTGGCCTGGGAACTCACCGGACATGAATCCTATCGAGAATGTCTGGGAGTGCTTAAAAAGGGAATTGACAAAAGAAAATATAACAACTAAGGTGCAGTTGATAGAAAGAATAATTTATCATCGGAACCACAATGAAAAATTAAAAGAAATTGCCACTAATTGCATAAATAGTATGCCTAGAAGAGTGGATGCGTTGATAAAGGCAAAAGGAGGCTTAACAAAATATTAATTATATTGATATTTTCTTTATATAATATGTTAAAAATTACTTTCTTTTCTTCAGTAAATGTGTATAAATGTTATAACTGTTATTTAATTTAACTTACATTGTATAATATAACTCACATTAACTCAAAACCTCAAGTAAACCAAAATTCAACCGGTGAGTCTAATAAAGTGAGCAGGGACTATATATGTGAATGCTAAAAATGCACTTTTGTACAGCGACAACGTACTCGAGCAAAATCTCACAAAACTGCTTCTTACAAATTCAAAATTACTTGCAATGCATTCTGCTCCCTGTATGGGGTTGGTAGAAAGAAAGTTGATTTAATTCAAAAGCAAATTAAGTTAGGAAATTCAGCACCGTCTCCTGATGCACGAGGTAAACATACCACATGATTGAAGAAGAAGTAGTAGACTTTGTGAAAGCACACATTCAATCATTTCCCGCTGAATAATCTCATTACTTTCGCCATAAAAATCATCATAAGCTGTTTTTATCGCCATTACTGAATATTTCAAAAATGTACAGTTTATATCTAGAAAAATGCGAAGAAGATAATAAATCGAAATCGAAAGTATAAAATAAAAAAATGTACATATAACAAAATTTTTTCCACCTTTTTTAATTATTCCTTTGGATTGCTACGCAGTGACACCTGTAGCACATGTGATTCTGGTAAAGGAAACGACGAACATAAAGAAAATTACGAAGCTACATTTCAGCTTCAACGACTTGACAGAAAGACCGCTGTAAATAATCCTGAAGTCCTCTATATAACAGTTGACTTACAGCAGGCAATACCCTTACCAAGGCTAATCACATCCAAAGCGTTCTATCTCAGACAAATGTGGTTTTACAATCTGGGGATTCACTCAGTTTCAGTAAATGGCGAAAAAGGTAATTTTTTACATAGACCGAAGAAGTGGCAGGGCGAGGTTCCCTCGAATTTTGAGAGATCAACTTAAATTCGTCAAGGAAGAGTATCGTTGGTTCTATGAAAAAATTTTGGGCCAAGAAGAAATTACAAAAAGGACGATTTAAATATTTTGTTTTTATAGAATAAAAACGTTTATTTATCGCTTACCGCTTTCTTTCATTTACCATACCATTTCTTGGTGAAACGTGTCCTATTGGAAGAAGGTGTTATGTACAAATAACGTCACAAAAATTAGGTCAAATCAAATTTATTTTCTTTAATTTATGTGCTAGATATCAATTTAAAACATGTCCTAAAACATATAGTCCAAAACTTCCGTAAAATATTTTTAATAAAAAATCTACACAACTTTGTTCATAATTAATCAATTATCTCAAAACTATTGTTTTGTGACATAACACCTTCATCCACTCGCCTCTTCAATTCTATAATTCAATCTTGGAATGGCCAACTACTGAAGAAGATAACGGATAAGACGAGTAATGTGCTTTGTTAAAATGCATTTCTGTCTGTTATAATAAACTATATATAATGTATTTTCTTGGTTATATTCTTCTGCCTGAAAATTTTTTTGTTTAAATCCAAATTTTATAAACATTTTTGCTAAAAGGACACAGTAGTAGTAGTAGTAATGGTAGTAGTAGAGACAAGTCCAATTTGTTAATTTTCTTTTTATAAATCAAATTATCAGTGGTCGTGTGCGGTAATCTTATTATACAGTCACATAAAAGAAAGCAGCATTTGCACGCCAACGGGGTGAGGAATATCTTTCATACGATGGAAAAGTAGTTCCATCAAAAAATGTACAGTACGGGCTAGTGTGTTTTGAAAACTGCAGATTAAAATGCGGAGATAAATTTGATGCCAACATTCGTAAAGAAAATATTTTTATTTTATAAACATTTTTGCTGAAAGGACACAGTAGTAGTAGTAGAGACAAGTCCAATTTGTTTCTTTTTATAAATCTAATTATCAGTGGTCGTGTGCGGTAATCTTATTATACAGTCACATAAACTACTAAAAATTTGCTGTTAAAATTTGGCATATAAATATGAATAATGTTTGAAGATATTCGGTTTTTTTTCGTCTACTATTTGAATTTGCATGCCCTTTCTGCATAGGACGATTCAATTAAGTTATATATGAACATGTTTAACCCTTTGCGTCCCACTGGTTGCTCCATATAACCACCAATCTAATAATTTGTTGGCCGATTCCTACTGGTTTGGTGGCTGAACCGCAGCTTACATATGGTGCCATCTATTGGGAATACTAGATTCTATACTTCATTCGCGCGTAATACGTTGAATGTATGTCACTTTTTGGTCACCGGCGAGTGATAGACAGCGGATGATTTGTTTTTGTTTGTGAATTTAGAAAAAATGTGTGCAGTTTGAAATGGCACGTAAGTAATTGTACTAAATACTGTATAGTTTCATATTGTAATGCTCAATTGGCCAATTTTTTTATCGTATTGCGTTTTATACCTTGTGATAAGTGGTGGTTGCATCAGATAACCACTAGGAACATATCTTTTTTTATGCAATTGCAGAAAGAAGGAAAAAATGGTCTTTCATAGAACTTGAAGCAATGGATGTTGACCAAATAGACAACATATTGGCTGAAATTCCTTCAGACGCAGAACCCTTGCCAGATGATTATTTATCAGGGGATGAAGATGAAGTTGACCGTGTACTACTTGACCACGGACTTGAAAACATTGACGGACTCAACATGATTGTTGAGCAGGAAGACCTCAGCGCGGAAATTTTACCTGAACCCCAAGATGTTGAAATTGAGAGCGATGATGACGAGCCACTCGCACGGGTAGCTGACAAATTGGCTACTTTTGTACCCAAATTCGCAGGTGTAACTTGGTCCAAACATAATTGTTACCAGGATCCTCTAATGTTTGATTTATCTGAGAGCGTAAATATAAACGAGGCACTTGAACTTCCTGTGGACATTTTTCTGAGCTTGTTTCCGGAGGAATTGATAGAAACAATTACATTCAATACAAATTTATACGCTACACAAAAAAATACTAACAGAGGAAATAAATGTTTTCAACTAACTACATGTGAAGAAATAAAAGTATTTTTGGGAGTAAACCTACTTACGGGTGTAAAGAAGCTTCCTAGCTTGAAGGACTATTGGTCCTCACAAGAAGAAGTCAGAGATGCATACATTAGCAATGTTATTTCCTGAGATAGATTTTATTGGTTACTTAGCCACTTACATTTTGCAGGCAACACCCTACAGCCCAAAAAGGGCAAACCAAATTATAATAAACTCTATAAGGTGGATCTGTTTCTCTCTACACTTGCTCAAACATACAAAGAGTGCTATTCTCCAGGGGAATTTCAAGCAATTGACAAAAGCATGATCAAATATAAAGGCAGATCATGCATGAAGCAATATATGTCTGCAAAACCGACCAAGCGTGGATACAAGGTTTGGGTTCGTGCAGATGATTCGGATTACATTTGTGAATTACCGATATATACGGGAAAAATAGGAGATCAACCCGAAAAAGATTTAGGCGCAAGAGTAGTGAGGGACCTAACAAGAGATTTGAAAAATAAAAATCATAGAGTATTCTTTGATAATTATTTTTCTGGTGTTCCTCTCCTGTGGGATTTGAAAAAGGATAAAATATATGGCTGCGGAACTCTAAGAAAGGGAAAGAAATATTTACCGGACTTATAGATGACAAGAGACTTGCAAGAGGCCAGTATGATTGGCGAATGACGGAAGACAAACTGTTGTGCCTCAAATGGAAGGATAAAAAGCCTGTATATTTTTTATCAAATTACCATGATCCTGAAGAAGCCGTTACAACTAATAGAAGAAACAAAGATGGTACGTTGGAAGAAGTAAATTGCCCAAAACTAGTTGTCGACTACAATAAACATATGGGCTCCGCTGATAAGGCTGACATGCTCAAAAAGTGTTACGCTATTGATAGGAAAAGCAAAAAGTGGTATCACAGAATAGTTTGGCACTTTCTTGACACTACAGTAGTGAACGCATATATTTTATTTAAAAAAAGATGCAGTGGCGGTTCGCTTGACCTCAAGCAATTTAGAATCAATGTTGCCTCAGGAATGATTGGCACTGGATATTTACCCAAGAAAAAAGGACGTAAGTCTGTGGAAGTCATAAATCATTATAAAAAACAGTGCCAATTGAGAGAAGAACTGATAAGGCAGCCCATATGCCCGTACATGCCACATCTAGGCGTTGTGCGGTATGCAGCACGAAGGAAGTAGCGCATAGAAGTATGTGGAGTTGTACTATTTGTGATGTTGGGCTATGTCTAAATGACAAGAGAAATTGTTTTTTGATTTACACTTTTTATCATAAAATACTTACTTTAATTGTCAATAAAAAATATATCTCTAATTCAAGAGTATTTCCTACTGGTCGCCTGATAGCACCACCATTTTTTGAAAAAATCAGCTACTTCTAGTTATTTTTTTACTCATTTTACAGTTAATTATTTACATTCAAGCTACAAAATCTATTTTTTAAATTAATGTATTCAAAAAACTGTAATTCCGGACTCAAAGGGTTAAAGTCTATCCATTTACAGGTTTTTTATTTTTGTTAATTAATTTACTTCTCAAAGTTATGTTATTCAAAACTCTCAAATTGTTACTTAACAACTTTTACTGCCGAATGCCTCAATTATCAAAATGTAAAAGGAAACGTTAAAGGGACTTACGAAAAAGATTGAGATTCATAAAAATGCAATGGAACCATCCGACAAAACAGAAAACATAAAAAAAAACATTGGCACAATGTCACAACTTCTTACATCACTTGTAATATAAAAAAAAAAACATTAAAAAACTGGCCAATAAGCCAGGATGAACACAGATTACTCAAACATATTACAAACATTTTGGAAGAAAACTTCTCTGAGCCCAACAGGTGGTCAAGGAAGTAAGGTTAAATTAAAGAACAAACAAAAAAGCTTAAACCAATGAAAAGAGTTGAATCAGCTACAGGCTGACCAACCCCAAAATAAAATAATTGAAAAACATACTAATGCCAACCAAACAAATTCATTGGCATTACTACCAAAATTGAATAAGAAATGAAAATAATTAAAGAAACCGTTCAAAACCCAATATCTTACAAGAAAAATCCACAAAAGGGATACTAGAAAAATAGAAAACCCTATTGGGTGTCAGCAAAGGACTAAAATTATTAAGAGTAAGCAAAAAAAGTATAGATCACACTGAGGCCATCAACATCTTTTCTGGAATTAATAGAATTATTATCGGTATAAATATGAAACATCTCTAAAAAACTTATTTTGAACAAATTATCTTCAAAATCCAAAATCCTGACGTCATTGTAAGAAAAAAAAAATGCCCGTCATCAATTACATGTTTTGCTAAAGCACAAGAAGAGTTACCAACTCTTACATCCCTCTTGTAACAATCCTGTCTTTCAGACATCTACCTGTCTGACCTATATATTTTTTATTGCAATTGGAACATGGTATCGAATATACAACACAATGCATGTTAATACTAGTAGAACATCCTTACTTGAAGAAATAACACCACATCAAAAAATAAAACCAAAGAGTAAAACTTGCAGCGGCAGAAAAACTGGTTCATCAAAGACATACACTGAAACTCCGAAAAAAAAACAAACTTGAAGAATTCGCTAGAGCAAATGAAGAGAAGCGTTTGTTAGAAGAGAAAAGAAAAAGCACATTCAAAACTAAACAAAACATAAAAAGAAATCTGACGAATTGCAAAGGTAGGCAAAGACACATAAAAGAGGCAATTAAGTAATAGTGAAATCTTGGAGGTAAATGATTTTGTATTGGTTGAATTCAGAGCTATGATAACTAAAGTTCATTATGTTGGAATAATAGAGAAAAAAGAAACTCGAACTGAATATGACATTTTTTTCTTCCGCCACAAATGTAACAATAAATTTCTTAAACCTGGCATACTAGATCTAAATGTAGTTGATAGAAGTGATATTACAGCTCAACTACTTAGCCAACTATTTGTTTAGGTACAGCAACACATGCAGAGACTATAACATTCGATGTGTCATTTCCAAACTCTAATATTAGACAAATGTTATATTTTTTACATTGTATGGATTTTTTCCTTTGGTTTTTATCTCATGTATACATTGAAACTACAATAAATAAACTATTTTGATATCTTGTTTCAATTTTAGAGATGTCAAGGCACTTTTATGATAATGTTATGCTATGCTCCCCATCCCTAAGCTACATATGCATCACACATAATTCTTTTGATAGAGGGCATTATAATATACAAAACAGTAAGTCATAAGAAAATGTTAATAAAACTTAATTTATTTTAGAGAAAATAATTATTAAGAAAAGTAGCCCAATGCTCCCCACTTTCCCCTACTTACTAATCTAGTACCAAAAAAAAAAAAAAAAGATAAATATCTTTGTCACAAAATAAATAAAAAGTGGCACGTTATGAGATCATTGTCCGTTATCATGCAATGGGCAACGGTCTATACAGGGTGTTTTTGTTCGGTTGAATCAAACATTAACCACAAACAGAACTTGAAAAATAATTCAGAATTGCCTTATAAAGGAAAGGTCTAAGTCGCACCATTTTCACTATACAGGGCTGTGTTAATCGATTTTTAAAATCATATTTATTAAATCCTTGGGATCCTTATAACAAACTGATTCAAATTTTGTGTGTGTTAACATTTACACACGTGCATAACTTACTGTAAAATTTACAAATCTTTGTAGGTCAGTAGCATGGGAACGGGTAGGAAAGCAGGATTTTTTACCCGAACTTCTATGTCAATGACCCAGCATTCAGCTGGGATTCATTTTTAGATTTTGTGGAAAATTCTACATAAATAAGGTATACTTGTACTTCTGATATTTAGTTCCTAAGGGTAGCAAATAAATTTTAAATTAATATTATTTCAATGCCATTAGAATTAAAACTCTGATATAAAAAATACTCGAAAAAATATTATCAACTAGCAACAAAATGATATATTTCTTATTACTGCACCTTAGAAATAGAAACTATTAATAAATAAAACTTGGTAAATACAATTTTTGCAATTTTCAGAAGGACGGTCTCTATTCAATTGCGATTTTCGGTAAAACAGTACACTTAAACGATGTTCAATAAGTAGGTATACTTTTTTTATGTAGAATTGTCCACGAAATCTAAAAATGAATCCTAAATGATTATTAGGTCATTGGCATAAACATTGGGGTAAAAACATCTTTCCTACCCATTCCTACACCACTGACCCACAAACATTTGTAAATTTTACAGTAAATTATGCACATATGTAAATGTTAACACCACACCAAATTTTAATCACATTTTCTAATAATTTTTCTTTTCATCCCTTTCCCATGATTAATATAATAATTTGTGTATCAGATCGTCTATGGGTAGATTTGAGTACTTAATTGCCCAAACAGTAGCAGTTAGATCATACACCTTTTTTTAATAATAAAATAAATAAAGCAAATTTCAGCAATCTAAATGTATTATATGTTAGTAAGCATTATAAATTATAAAATATTTTCTGGTCAGTTATAATAAGGTCTCTTTATTCACTAAAGGATGTGAAATGATGTCATATAAACAAAAATTGTGACACTGTTTATAATAAAATTGTATGACCCTTTATAGTAAATGTTTCGTTTAAGAAACTTTGCATGATTCATGAAATAAATCTAACTGCAGGTGTGCTGACTAATTTTATCTAAAAACAAAACAAATCGTGGTAGTTGGCTAAAGAGAATATGTTTTTTCATTCTAATAAGAATTTTGTGCCCTGTGGATGTATTAGTAAAGTGTATGATCCTATTTTATTTTGAAAACTGAATCAACATGTCTAAAAGGTAAGATAATAATTACTTATTATAACATACATAGTTTTGCAATTATGTATTTATCTATTATACGAGTATGCATATACATATTGTAAAATATACAAGGTCATATTTCTTTGCTAGATTTTCCGAATATGAATTCAAACGGGTTCTTTCATTACAAGAGTTAGAAGCAATACTGGAGGAAGATTCAGATGTAGGAGTCGATGAAATAGATGCAGTTTATATACCTCCCCCAGTTGCTACTCTAACCAATGAAGAAGACTTAGATGATAATCTTATTCTAGATAAAGGAAGCGCCATTGATATTGCTGGAACTTTTGAGGTCCACCACACGAGATCTCGAGACAATATTGAGACCCCAACAGTCAGCTTCCGAACCATCTATCAAGGTGTTGACCTCTTTGATAATTCGGTAGCTAATTACAGAATATGAGTAAGAGGTAAGAAGTGGTGGTGGCCCTTATTCACCAATCTTGTGGACTGCACCGTAGTAAATTCCTGGAGAATTTACAACATTGGAAATGAGTCACGTCGCAATTAGATTTTCGCTCCTCTCTGGTATTATCACTGTTACAGTATGAAAAGAGGTTCACGGCAACAGCCGCAGAAGAATAAGAGGACACCGAGGAAGAACCAGAAGCAGAACTAAAGCCGTCAATATCTGCATGGGATCGTCCTAAATCCTTCTGCCTTCTGATGTGCGATTTGATCAGGTTGGTCATAATATCGTACTTGATGAAGAGGGTCGAAGACACAGCTGCAGTGTGCAAGTACATGCTGACTGTTTTGATAAATTACATAAGAAATAAAATAGTATATACAGGAATTGTTCACATTATTATTATTATTATCATTATTATGTTCTCCATGTACTTCATATATTATCACAATGTTTCGTTACCAGAAATTTTTTTTTTTTTTGGTTTTTGCTATTATTATTACTAATATTAGGTAAAATGGTGTTCTTAGATCATTATTTAGAAAATATATATTATTCAACATGTAAAAATTTTAATTATTTTAATGCTTGGCCATTAATGGGTTAATATGATTTTAAAAAGTGATCAATACGGCCCTGTACAGTGAAAACAGTGAGATTTAGACCCTTCCTTTATAGGCAATTCTGAATTATTTATCGAGTTCTATCTTGTTCAAGTTTGATTCATCCGAATTGAAACACCCTGTATATTAACCACCTGTTAAAAGCACTGTTTTAGAGACTTACATGATAATTTTTTACAAATAAAAATTCGATTTTTGAAAAAGAGTACTGCCCTATAAAGGGTTAATTTGTCAAGTTGACACAAGCGCACATAAATTCATGTTTATCGTCGACACAGTCAACCACAAAGTCTGTTAACTACCTACTAATTCGAGGGGTGTGCCCGAGGATGTGCCACATGTAATTTTTGGTGTACAGTTGAAATATTCCAATTTAAAATTACTTCAAAAGTACAGTAAATATTTTTGAAAGTATTAGAACTACCAAATTCTTCATTAAATTACAAAAAATAAATATCAAATTATGAAAGTACATATTAAATTATGAAAAATACAAAAAATACCAGACAAAGTACAAAGATTTTTAAAATTATTCTTTAGAATTTACTGAAAGTAGGTAGGTAAAATGAAATCGTCTGATGAAACATATTTCATATAGTTTTTGTGAAAACATCATATGGATGTGGGCTAACTTGTGTTACTTTGCCTACAATCTATACAGTGCAGCGATAGTGGCATTGTGCCATATCTTCAGACTCAGAATTTTCCTTAGAATTGATAACTGTAACAAAAATATTATTGTTCTACAAGAGAGAGAGGTGACGTCACTTCCGGGAAGTACCACATAAACATTGATAACTTAAAATGATGTTATTTCGAAAACAAAAATCAACATGTTTTTCCCCAAAGACATCCTACCAACCATTTACCAGTTTCAAAAGAGGGGCAAGACTTTATCGTTGCACTTTAGATATGTACTGTTGAAAACACAGTCTTAAGGTTAAATATTTATAGTGAAAATTTTAGCAGTAGAATTTTGATTCATTTAGTTTCAATTGCATTGTCCTAAAAAAGTTTATATGAGTGCTGTAATTCTCATATTAGTCCTATTGTTTTAAAAAATTGTAACACAACAGGGAGACTTTTAACATATACGCATAAACCTGTGAAATTATAGCTCAGGACAAATAAGGTCGAATAGCGAAAAAAAATGTAGAAAAATATTTTAAGTACCTATATATACAAACATTTATCAGGTGGATTTTTAGTAATTAACCAGTAGGCACCTTGTCCATGTTATCGCTTTAACTTATGCTATTTTTAACATCCTGTTATATCTATCTTAATTTTAACTTGAGTTCGTATGTGTTTTCGTGCTGTTATTACATTTTATATATTTTTTATAGGTTTAACTATTTTTAGTGTTTAGTGTTCTTAGCGTTAGTCTTTTTTAATGTAGTTTGTAATTTTTATTTTGTGTTTCTCCTTATTTGATCTGTGTAAATACATTATTGTATATTGACACCAATAAATAAATATCAAATTACTTACTATAGCATAAAATCTTAATAAAAAATTTTCCATACTTATGTTCAGAACATTATTCGCTCAAAGATTTGTATATGCAATTTTATGTCACAAATGGTGTTGCTGTTTGATACAATTTGATATTTAATATGTTAAAATCATTTACCTTTTCCTCTCCTCAAGGTCCATAAGAGAATACGAGAACATATATCAGACTGCCACTGTTGTAGTCATAGTTAAGTACCTACTTTTTTCATGTTGTAGTGAAACGTATGCAGATTTTCACCTTTCCATCCTTGAAAACACTGTCGATTGAAATTGTTTGTACACAGCCTCTGTAAAAAATGTTAATATTTTACAGATGTTATAATTTTATTTAGATAGTGATTCAATATTATATATTTTTTGTAAAAGCTACTAATGAGGTGCCATTATCTATGTAATAGTTTGCTTACCAAATGCCACGACTTCACCATAAGAATTAATTAAAAATACTTGACAAAACAACATAATTATTATCTCGTTTATAAAACACTGTGCTACAAAATTGGGTATAACATCCAATTTTTATCTTATATTTATATCGCTAAACATATAGCACTACCAGCAGACGGACACAAGTTTTTTCAACAGTTTCTTCGACAACACTCAAATTAAAATGGCTTCTTTCAGTCAGTTCCTCCTTTTTCCACCCATTCTTTCATGACGCAAACGCATGCCTCTGCTTCTGCGCTGCAACCACTGAATGCGTGAGGTAATCTGTTCAGTGGCTGCAACCGCTGTAAGCACTTACTTACAGTGTTGCCATACCGATTCAGTTTTTTGAGCTTTTTTCCATTGATCGAATTTAAAAAGAATGATATCCCCCGCTGAGTTTAATTTGACAATTTTTTGTTAAATTTAAAAAAAAATCATTACTTCAAGATTTCAAGGAAAAGTGCATTAATTAAAACAAAATTTTAATATTGTTTATTTGAAGAAATCAAAAAGTCAGTAGTAGGCTTTGTCTTTAAAATTTGAGAGTTAGTAATAAAACTATATTATTTCTGCTACTGTATCTATTATTGAAAGTGACTGGAAAATTTACATTCATGGAACAAGTTGACATGTTGCTAGGTTTCTGTGAAGGAAACTATAGAAGAAGTGTGGAAGAATATCGTAGATTTCCAAGTCGAGTGATTCCCCATAGATAAACATTTTCTAATGTTGAAATGGCGAGCTCGAGAGACAGGAAAGGTTTTTCTATAATATTCGAGAAAGTCCTAGTATACCATGATGAAGAAAATATTTTGCAAACAGTTGAAGATAAACCCCAAATAATTTCTTAACGTTTATCTCAAGAAACTAGAACGAAGAACTTTGTACTGTACATCGAATTCTTAATCCATATCATATTCAAAAAATGCAAAAGCTATTGCCTCAAGATTTGGTTAGACGAGTGATCTTTTGAGAGTTTATCTTGCATCAGGATATTAATTTTCACAAGAAAATTCCTTTCACTGATGAAGCTTGTTTCACTTGTAGAGGAATTACAAATGTCCATAACTTTCCTGCAAGGGTGCATTTTCTTATTTTTTTCTTGCAATTGTTAAAATGTTTTAATTATTGCATTTGCTTAATCTTAGTTTTTTAAAATTTAACAATAGGCAATAAGTGTTTTAAATTAAATTCTCCGCGGCATATCATTCTATTGCCTTCAATAGAAAAAAAAGTTTTGTATAATTTTAAGAACAATGAACATCTTTGTATATAGCTATGTCTAGTTAAATTGAAATATTTTGGAACTGTGACGGTTCTAATACAGAACACCATGTATATTAAATGAATGTTGTAGATCTACCCCGAACAAGGCAACTGTGGCAACGCTGGTCATAGCGGTATAAGGATCGAAGTCCAAAAAGTTTATCAATTCCGTTATATCCAACAGTTTGCTAATGGTACAAATAAAACACCGAACATTTTTCTAATCATTTTGTTATGAAACATAAGTTATTCACTCTTATTTTCCAACTGAAATTTATGATTTAAAAAGAATATTGTCTAAATGATCGTCATTTGCGTTGTAGCACTCTTCAAATCCGAAGCAGTAAGATTGATATACTCGCGTCAAGAATTCAGACGTCTTACGTCACGGCTGACGTTACACATTTGTTTTTATTGTCAACGTAATTTTCGATATTTGGTCGCGTTAAAAACAATCATTTTTTGCAATTTAGTGCAATATATGCAAACTTTTAGTGTAGTATATAGTTTTATTACTGTCAGTTGCAGTTTCTTAAATATTTTGATTAAAATATAATGAATTATTCATTTGTTCGTATGACGTAAGTCGTCTGAATTCTTGTCGCGAGTATAACTGTCCACACATTTCCGTCGATATGGTGCATATCTCTTATTTCCGACACTATTCTACATGTTCTCTACTTGTATTGTTCTCGTAGGAATTTTTAACTAAGGATTTTCTTTTTTACAGCCTTGAGGTTTTTATTTCCCTATTAGCAAATTTCAAAGTATACTAGATTCTGACTCTTGTATACAGCATGTCCAGAAATTAATGGAACATAGACAACAGTAGATTCCTCACAAATTAATGCGATATAGCCAAACATGGTTAAAGAGATACAGGGTGTCAAAGTTAAAATTCTATTTTCGATATTTGTAAATAACTTTTTGAAATATTTGCATACCTACATTGTCGAGATCGGAGTTTTTGGAGGCGAGAAATTCATGGGCATCATGCTTTTTAAATGGCAGAAATTTTTTGCAGTTTAGTGTACTCATCGATCTCACTATTGAAATAATCGATTAGGTATCCTATCTTTTTTATCGGAAAAGGTACACCTTATTGAAGTCGTTAGAAGTAATAACCGTTTTCGAAACAATCCTTTGAAATATTCAGTGTACCGAGTAAAAATTATTTTAGTTTCAAGTAGTGCCTGTTCCGCTTGGTATTTGCGTGTGTAACTTTTTCATCTTTGACTTTTTAACAAATTGGATAGCAAATTCCGTTTTCCCGAACTGTTTTACGTTAAAAAGGTACTCTTCAGGTTCAGGGTTGGCAGCTAATTATGAGACACCCTGTATACAGTGCGTCCCGAAAGTCATGCACAAATGCATTATTTTTTGGGAACAATTCTCGAACAGGTCGATTTTTAATTTAAAATATACATATTTTAGCGTAAAATGCGATTTTCAAATGTCATTTGTTTTCGAGTAATGACGTCATCGATTTTTTTTAAATGGCAACACCATATTTTTTTCCTTGATTCTGAAAGATCGTTTAATTCTCTATCAGATAGTACTAAAATTTTGCCCTCTTACATTGGAAAGTTTTCGAGTAAATGACGATTGAATGTTAGAAAACGTAAATTTTATGCATAAAAAAGTAACAATTCTGAGGTATGTAAAATAAAATACAAGTGATTAAATTTTATACTTAAATTAAATGTTCGAATTGCCATCCATCAACTTCTTGACAATGCGCAAGTCTGTGAAGAAATTCTTCTTGCACATTATGAATGATTTCTGGGGTAACTCTGCGTATTTCGTCCCGAATGCGATTTTGAAATTTCTAAATTACGTGGTTTATTAATGTACACTTTTGACTTCAAGTATCCCCATAAAAAATAGTCAGGAGGTGTAAGATCTGGGGATCTTGCAGGCCATCCTATCGGTCCGCGTCTGCCGATCCACCTCCCAGGAAAACAGTTGTCCAAAAAATCTCGTACAGGGCGCGCATAGTGCGGAGGTGCACCGTCTTGCTGAAACCATATGGTATCGTCAGGAATGTCAGGGTCATTATCGTTAGGAAAAATTACTGCAAGGGCTTGAACAAGGTCATTTTCTAGAAACTCTAAATATCTTTGTCCTGTAAGGGTTCCTTCAAAGAAGAAAGGCCCTACTATTCTGTCGTCAACTATTCCAGCCCACACATTTAATTTCTGAGGGTGTTGGGTATGTGCCTCTGCCATCCAATGAGGATTTTCCCGACTCCAATATCTGTAAGTTTGACGGTTTACTGTACCATTCAGACAAAATGTGGCCTCATCTGAAAAAAGTATTTGCCGGTGTAAATTTTTATTTCCTTGACATAAATCCATTAGAAATTCGCAAAAGTGTAAGCGACGATCGGGATCATCTTCATTGAGTTCCTGCACAAGTTGAATTTTGTAGGGATGATATTTATCCTTCCTCAAGATACGTAGCACTGTGCTCTGACTAGTGTCATTGTTTAATGCAACCAATCGTGAAGAATTATGAGGATTATCCACCATACTTATCAAAATGTTCTGTTTCTGATTTTCATTAATGCTTGGACGTTCAGGTTTTGGAATATTTACAACATTGCCAGTTTCTCTAAATTTAGACTCTACGTTACTGACTGTTGATTGGCTGATAGGGCGATCTGGATATTTTTCATTAAATAAATCGCAAACTTCCTGCTGAGTTCTAGTCATATTCCCGCATCCGATAAGAATTAAAATTTCAATTCTTTGAGTAACAGTTAAATGTGCCATAATACTTTAAATTGAATAATAATTTCTATGTCGCTTACAATACTTATTAGAAAGTCGGTGTGACAATGACACTTTGCAAAGATTTTCATCTACGTGATCCATAAAAGAACTATGGAATTCGAAAAACTAAACTTGATAACGTTTTTGCTTTATATTAATTGATTTACGTTTTCTAACATTCAATCGTCATTTACTCGAAAACTTTCCTATGTAAGAAGGCAAAATTTTAGTACTGTCTGATAGAGAATTAAACGATCTTTCAGAATCAAGGAAAAAAATATGGTTGCCATTTAAAAAAAATCGATGACGTCATTACTCGAAAACAAATGACATTTGAAAATCGCATTTTACGCTAAAATATGTATTTTTTAAATTAAAAATCGACCTGTTCGAGGATTTTTCCCAAAAAAATAATTGTTTCGTTTATATTGAATTTATTCCATACTGCATAAACATAAAAGAGGTCCAAGTTGGGAGCGTATTATCATTGACTTTTAAGTATCAATTGATTTTTGTTTTCATTTCAACATTCAATAAAAGTAAATTAAAATCAAAAATCGACCTGTTTCGGGAATTTTTAATAACGTCTTTTATTTACCGGATAATGAATTTGTGCATGACTTTAGGGACGCGCTGTATGTATACTATACATATACAATGCGTACCTTTATTCATTAAATAAAAGAGGCAGAATAATATATTTCATAAAATAAAAGTTTCAAAAAGCCAAAAAAATTCTTACAGTAAAAATATAGTTATTTATGCAACAAGTACAAAAGTGTGTATTGCACACGACGTGAAATCGTCCAACGAGGCCGTCAGGCCGAGGAGGACAACACGAGTGTTGTACGAGTTGCATACAATTTTTTTTCTACGTTCATGCAAAAGCCAAGAAATGTTTTATTTAGATGCCACTAAGTCTAGGAAAATATGACGTCGATTTTAATTTTATTGCACTAGTGCAATAAAGAACCACTTTTGCCACTAAATATAGTTCAATAAAGTTTTGTTTTTTGCATGAACGTAGAAAAAATACTTTTTGTGGCAGGAATTACGATGTATTGTTCGCAGAAAACCTGCAAGGCGATGAGGCGGGAAATTATGGGAGAATGAGAAAAGAGAATCGGATTATGATCAACTTACACAGGGTGATTCAGAATATATCTAAAAAAAATTCTGAATGTACAGGGAACTCTTCCAAATACAATTTTGTAAAAAAAATCAAAAATGGCAGTATACCTACTTCATTTTTTTATATCCCCGCAAAAATAAGTCCAAATGATTTAAAGCCAGGATATCATGGCGGCCATGGTGCCGGTCCTCCTCGTCCAATCCCTTGGTATTAATGCTTGGACACACTGTACGTGGCACGGATATAATTGAGCCTCGCGTATGATTCGCTACACTGCTGCAATACGCCGTGGACGCCCTGGACCTCCATCTCCTCTACGATTCGGTTTCTAAAGCGTTTTCACCACCATAAATTAAAATGATATCAAGTCCGAGTTGCTATACGCATAAGCTATTTTTGACACTTGAAGAACTAATTGACCCGCATCACAAAATACATACAAAAAGTAATTGGATTTCAATATCCGAAATCACATGGCTAGATATTACAGTAGGTCAGCGATGTAAAGGTTGAAAATACTACAATTTCAATAATTTTTTAATTGGAAACTAAGGATTTTACAAAAAAATCTATAAAATTCTATATAACACACAATGCACGTCATTACTTGGATTAAACAAAATCTACTTCTAAATTGATTTAAAAACACTTCTAGACGCATATAACTTATAGCGTTTAGTATTTATCGAGTTGATTCTAGATAACAAAATTTTTATTTGTATTCTGTAAACATAGAGGTCAAGTTACATACAATTCATAAACAAGTAACAGCGATCTTGCGTACGTTGCAACTTTAGCTTCATTACTTCTATCACCGAGCAACTTGGATTATTCGTTTTTATTTTAAATATAATATTGTATTGAGAGTTGCATAACTATGCTGCACACATGAAGTTGCTGACGCCTTTAAGTGGCAAAAAGTGAAAAAATAATAATAGTAGGATGAAACCCTTTGGAAAAGTAAGAGAATACAACAAAAATGAAAGGAAAAATAATTTACGGGCGATCTGAGGTCGGGAAGTGGAAGGAGGTGAGTTTTTAAGGGTAAAAAATGGTTTATCTTGATTTCCGGCAAAATTACAAGTCCTATGGAAAAAAGTTAAATAGCAAAGTTGTAGGTAATAAAAAGATCTACAACTTATTTGTTTACACTTTTTTCACATAACCTCAAAATTTATATGAAAAATTCAAATAGCCAAGTTTTTGGTTTTTATTTTTATCTTTTACAAAAAAAAAAATTATTTCACGAAATTTGGTGAAAACTTACCTTTTTATATCTTAAAATATTTATTTTTTCACCTTATTTTGACTTAATATCGAAAAAGCACCCTAATTTTCAATCGAAAGTTCTCACGTCAAAATATTTGCTTTTTTAAAAAAGTCGGTGGGCTTTTTGTTCGTTGAAATCTCTACTTTCTGATGGCGTAAAACAATATACATTACTATGGTAGAAGTTCTCAGAAAATGCAAAGAAACGATGCGACAAACTCGAACCCGAAATTTTTTTTTAATCATTATGTACAATTTTGAGCTGTTTATTAAAGTTTATACTTTAATTACTCGAAAAACGTAAGATTCCATGTTACATTGATAAATAAAAAAATTGTCGAAATATTTTACTATAATTAACAATTTTTGAGATATTCAAAATTATTTATAGTTTTCCATAAGAAATAAATAAATATGCTGACTTAGAAAGTATACTATATAAAAATTATTATGTTTTTTTATCTAAAATATAGAACTTTCTTCTATGTAAACTAGTATAAGCTACAGATGACAAAACGTTTTTGTTCGTTTGCAACCTTTCATTTCTCTACACACCGCCGTTAATTTATTGGCAATATTTTTGATTTCCCTTATTTCTACAGCAACTGCAAAACAAGTATTATAGTTTAATATATGGAAGATAGCATTATGTGTTAAAAATAAATCAATATTTCGTTTTGCTTATAATATTTACTAATCTTTTATTTAGCGACATATTTTATTGATATTAACCTTATAGAAAGCGATATAATCCTTTAAACAAACAGAGTCTCCAATATTTAAAAGTCGCAGTAACATCTTTTGTTACAAAGCTACACCAGTAATACGATGGTAATACGATGAACTACCAGCCAATAACACTTTTAACTTTTGACACTAGACAGTGCTATACTATTACCGTCAAATTCAATTTTAGTTGGTTTTATTTTTCATTAATTATTAATAGAATTAATTTGTGGTTTCAATTAGTGAAATAGTTTGACATACCTAACGATACATTTTCAGCCCTTCTTACCCAGTTCCTACAAACTAACACAAATGTTTCTGCTCCTTGTCCGTTTTGAACTTGTAAGTTATTGGCAACAGCTATGATACGTTTGCGTAAATCATCAATAGTGTCTACTTCGGTGCAATATACAGTATGCGCCAAAATTATGGAATAAATTCAATAAAAACGAAATAATTATTTTTTGGGAAAAATCCTCGAATTCATCGATTTGTTTTTAAATGGCAACACCATATTTTGTCCTTGATTCTGAAAGATCGTTTAATTCTCATCAGACAGTACTAAAATTTTGCTCTCTTACATAGGAAAGTGTTCGAGTAAATGACGATTGAATGTTAGAAAACGTAAATCAATTCAAATAAAGCAAAAACGTTATCAAGTTTAGTTTTTCGAATTCCATAGTTTTTTTATGGATCACGTAGGTGAAAATCTTTGCAAAATATCATTGTCACACCGACTTTCTAATAAGTATTGTAAGCGACATAGAAATTATTATTCAATTTAAAGTATTATGGCACATTTAAATGTTACTCAAAGAATTGAAATTTTAATTCTTATCGGATGCGGGAATATGACTAGAACTCAGCAGGAAGTTTGCGATATATTTCATGAAAAATATCCAGATCGCCCTATCAACCAATCAACAGTCAGTAAGGTAGAGTCTAAATTTAGAGAAACTGGCAATGTTGTAAATATTCCAAAACCTGAACGTCCAAGCATTAATGAAAATCAGAAACAGAACATTTTGATAAGTATGGTGGATAATCCTCGTAATTCTTCACATTAAACAATGACATTAGTCAGAGCACAGTGCTACAAAATTCAACTTGTACAGGAACTCAATGAAGATGATCCCGATCGCCGCTTACATTTTTGCGAAATTCTAATGGCAAATAATTTTTTCAAATGAGGCCACATTTTGTCTGAATGGTACAGTAAACCGTCAAACTTGCAGATATTGGAGTCGGGAAAATCCTCATTGGATGGCAGAGGCACATACCCAACACCCTCAGAAATTAAATGTGTGGGCTGGAATAGTTGACGACAGAGTAGTAGCGCCTTTCTTCTTTGAAGGAACCCTTACAGGACAAAGATATTTAGAGTTTCTAGAAAATGACCTTGTTCCAGCCCTTGCAGTAATTTTTCCTAACGATAATGACCCTGACATTCCTGACGATACCATACAGTTTCAGCAAGACGGTGCACCTCCACACTATGCGCGCCCTGAACGAGATTTTTTGAACAACTGTTTTCCTGGGAGGTGGATCGGCAGACGCGGACCGATAGAATGGTCTGCAAGATCGCCAGATCTTACACCTCTTGACTATTTTTTATGGGGATACTTGAAGTCAAAAGTGTACATTAATAAACCATGTAATTTAGAAGAACTTCAAAATCGCATTCTAGACGAAATACGCAGAGTTACCCCAGAAATCATTCATAATGTGCAAGAAGAATTTCTTCACAGACTTGCGCATTGTCAAGAAGTTGGTGGATGGCAATTCGAACATTTAATTTAATAAAAATAATAATATTTAATCAATTGTATTTTATTTTACATACCTCAGAATTGTTACTTTTTTATGGATAAAATTTACGTTTTCTAACATTCAATCGTCATTTACTCGAAAACTTTCCTATGTAAGAGGGCAAAATTTTAGTACTGTCTGATAGAGAATTAAATGATCTTTCAGAATCAAGAACAAAATATGGTGTTGCCATTTAAAAAAAATAATCGATGACGTCATTACTCGAAAACAATGACATTTGAAAATCGCATTTTACGCTAAAATATGTATTTTTTAAATTAAAAATCGACCTGTTCGAGGATTTTTCTCAAAAAATAATTGTTACGTTTTTATTGAATTTATTCCATACTTTTGGCGCATTCTGTATACTATATTACAATTTATAACACAGCTATTTGGTCTTAGAAGCAAATTTGACACCAAGTATCTTTTACAATACCTAACATTTTTATAGGTTGATAACTCATAAGAAATAATTATAAACATTTTTTATAGCGCTGTTAGAAATACTATGCAATATTACTAAAAATTTATTATAAACCACTTTAGTTTTATTAGCCAAAAGGTTTTATCACATGCTTGTCACAGAAATGTTTATAAAATAGTTATATGTATATTATGTATAAGCTGTTATATTATGTAGCTGCCAAAACGTTCTTATTATAAATTTATAAAATAATTCAGTTACTGACAACAAAATAATGATACTTGCCGTTATAATAATAATATCAAAACATAATTGGCGTATAAGCTGAAAATTATAAAACTGTTTTGCTGGTTACAGATTATTTAATAAATACAATATGAGTTCATAGAGACAACTGCATTTTTCTATTTAATGGCAGTGCTCCAGAATCTCCTAACCAAGTTGCAAAACGAAAACGACTTCTTGACCCACCTTCATTAATAATATAATCATCGGTTGGCGAAAACAAAGATTTGCCAATTGATCGAATACGAAAAACACAACATTGACTTTCACTACTCTGTGACTGGAATGGCAACGAGTACCATTTGTTTACTATTGCCAAAATAAAACAATAATAAACAATAGAAATTATCTGGTGCTACTTCGGAATGACAAGTGCTCCATTTGAATATTGCCACATGCTTGAATATCTGCAATACTGATTGACATTTAAAATATGAAATTTTAATTTTGAGTAGGCATGTTTTAAGTTTATTTCACAAAAATGAGTAAGGTGTCTACTGTATGCACTGCCATATAAAATAATAAATTTCTCTTAAAAAGTTCATTCAGAGTACATTCATACAAAAATTTATATTTACATGTCGTGATTCGTCATCCCCCATGAAAATTTTGATTTATTAACCATTCGGTTTAATCCATCCTTGCATGGGCGAAGTTAGGAGGGACTTGCCCCATAGAGGGCCACCACTCTCCTAACACGGATTAGATTCCATATCCTGCACCTTCCTTTCTTTTTGATCCGTCTGTGAAGATGTTGATGACATCCTTGTGGGCGGTCTCCTCATACCTAATAATTATCGTGTAGATTCTGTCAAAACCAAACTTGGGAGAAATACTGTCAGTATCTACCTGTAGAAGAGGCATCTTTCTGACCACCCCATTCCACAAACGACTTCTAACCTCTTCACGTCCCACATATGGTATAATACCAGCATTCTTGAGGCGAAGCATAGTTGTCACAACTACTTCTTTTAGATAAATAGCCAAAGGTGGCAGACATAGCATTACTTCTATTGCTATGGTGAGCGTAGTTCATATAGCTCCAGTTATGTTCAAGCAGGCAATCCTTTATGCCTGATTGAGCTTTTTTTAGCTGTCGTCTGTTGAACTTCGGCTATCAGACACCAGCCCTATAGGCTAACAATGGTCTCACGATGGCATTATAACCTTTGGTTTCATTATTCAGGTTTTACCTACAGTCCTGCGGCACTGCTCATAAGCTATGTACGCCTATGTTAATCTTCTATCTGAATGAAGATTCCATGTTAGTTTTGCATCATGTGTCCAAGGTATTTCACATCCGATTCAAAGCTTAATGTAGTGTTTAGGAGAGTCGGTGTCCTTATTGGCCTCATTTTCCTCTTTGAACCATTTCTGTCTTCCTCAGGTTGACAGATAGAGCATGGTTCTCACATCACTTTTCGATGGTTTTTAGGGCCGTTTGCATTCTTTGGCAAAGGATTCCTTCGAGCTTTCCGCTAATCAGCATAGTGAGATCATTCAATAACATTATCACATACACATTTCAGAACCGAATTTTAAAAACATTTTCACAGTTTACCCGAGCTTTAACTCCCCAGATTTGATGACATAACTTCGTTCATGCATCCTAGTCATTTTAGAAGTGCTGTAAATTTACTTATAAACGTGAAATATGTACACGTGTTATTACATCAACCACAAAATTTTCATTGTGTTCAAATGTATAGTTTAAGAATTATAAAATTTGTAACTTTAACGGCCCGTAACTTAGTAAGAAGGCCCATAACGAAAAACATATTACATACATATTGACCCTCCCCCTCCTTTTTCTCCATTAAGTACCAGATTGTGCATATTCTTATATTACATTAAAAGCTAATTCCTAATTAAACAATCCTTAATTTCATGCCTTGACGGTCTTTCCAAAGGCGTAAAAATGTACAGGGTGTTTCATTAAAAAAAAGTGAGATATACATCTCGGAAATGTGATTTTCAATTGTTTTTGTGATATATGCTATGCTAAAATATTTCTACGACTTTCATGCTTACACTTTTTCTTATCTCGAATAACAACGGAGGAGGCAATTTTAGAGTGACCATCCGGTACTGACATTATCTAATAACTCACTGAATTTTTTACGTTTCGGAATGCCCTGTAAATGTTATACCTACAGGATGGTCCGATTTCAGTATCCAAATATTATAATAAGTATTGATAAAATTGAGGCTATTGCGATTATACTTCAAGAAAACTGGGATGTGTGTTGTCTTTGGGAACATAGTGTTCTTATAACATTTTTCATTTTAAAATTGCGATTTCCAGGTAGAGGATTTTAAAGTTATTATATACGAGTTTAAAATGAAAAATGTTATATTAACTACCCCCACTATTTTTTCAATGCCAACTTACGCACCAGTTTTAAAGTATAATCGGGACAGCCTATACAGGGTGATTTACAAATTATCTAAAGAAAAATTGTGAATGGATGTGTCATGAAAAATATCTTAAAAATTTTTTGTAAAATCCTTACATGTAGTTCCCGAGTAAAAAATTGAAAGTTGTAGTATTTTGAACATTTACATCGCTGGGCTACTGTAGTATCTGTCAAGGCGATTCCGGATATTGAAATACGATTACTTATAGCAGGTATTAAAGTTTTTGTGATGCGAGCGTTTATATTAGTTTTTCAAATGTCAAAAATGGCTTACCACCACGTACTACATACCACCAGTAATCGTGGTGTCTCATTATTGAAAAATGATATTGCTGATGGTATAGATTTTCAAGATGAAACGACCTCTTCATGTATTTCTTGTATTGAAGCAAAACAAACACGGAAAAGTTTTCCTAAGGGTCAAGCTAGACGAGCGAGTCAAGTGTTAGAATTGATACATATCGACATTTGTGGGCCGATGTCTGAACCTAGTTGGGGAGGTCCCAGATATATTCTCCTGTTTACTGATGTACGCGTAAAAAGTTCGGTTATTTTTTGAAAAACAAATCGGAGACTTTCATATTTGTTAAGGAGTTCAAGCAAATGGTTGAAACTCAAACTGGCTTAAGGCCGCATTCGCACGCTCCTGTCTAAAATCGTGGTGGAAATGAGACATTTCTAAATAATATATTTGAACAATAATTTCGTCGGTGACCTTGGCTGCAAGACATCGTGCGAAATTGCCACAGTTTGCCTTTGCCGCCTGTTCTTTACATGAGTGATAGGTCATAAGTTTGAGCTGTTCAAAATTATAAGTGTGCTATAAGTTTGGAAGTGAATTAGTGAAGAATTTGCCTAGTTTTTTCTTTTTTATTCGGTAATTATTTACATTAGCGTAAAACTCTCCAATCTTAACAAAAAAATTCCTACGCCCCTATTTTCGAGAGTGCTGATCACGAATCTGAAGTCAGATTTCGGCGCTCGCATGTAGTTTTTGAAAAAAAAAAAATTTTCTCAATTATAACCTCTGTTTGTACATTACATTAGGTTGAAATTGCAATATTCATCTCTGCCCCATCTGCCTTATTCATTTCATGACGTCACACTGTTGTCAAAATATATAGGAATTATATTGTAATTTCAACCTAATGTAATGTATACATGGAGGTTACAATTTCGAAAAATTTTTTTATCGAAAACTACATGCGAGCGCCGAAATCTGACCTCAGATTCGTGATCAACACCATCGAAAATAGGGGAGTAGGAATTTTTTTGTTAAGTTTGGAGAGTTTTACGCTAATGTAAATAATTACCTTAATTTTTATTAAAATGTTATTTTGTATCTAATTGCTCAAAAATATCATTCAATAAACACTAATGGAAAAACAAGTGAATTCAAAGTTAAAACCAGAACACAGCTGAATAGGCATTTCTTTACGATATTTTCGCACATTTATACTCAAGTTTTAGAAGGTGACTTATGTTTTATTTAAATTATAGCGGCATTGCAGATGAAAAAGTTAAATTTTGATATAATACCTAATTACTAATTAATAGGTACCTATGTAAATTTTAGTCCTATGATAGATAAAAATTAACACTTCTTTCAAGAACAAATAAAAAAATAAATAGTTTCAACATATATTTTATTTATCCAAGACTATGACTTTGAATATTTTTTGCACAACCGCGCAACACTGCTAAGAAACCCTTCTCTTCAATTGTCAAAACAACGGTGGCGACACGTGGTGGAAAACTAGCTCAACTAAATTCTGACATTTATTTGACAATTGACAGCATATCTCTATTATGAATGCGATGTTTATTTAGGTATCATTTTTTTCTAAATTCTTTTATAAATTGTCAATTTGTTGTGATAATGTGAAAGAATAATGAGTAATCCACCTCTTTCCAGACTTTAGCCAGATAATAATATATTAATTTCAAGTAGTGCACTTTGTTCTAGAAGTATGTATTTGTCTAATCATGGCAAAAAAATTATTTATTTTTAGAGAACAGAGAAGAAATTGATACCTAAAAATGATGTCTAAATCACGTACTTTTTCAATATGGCGGCTCACTGAAAATGCCCCCTTAAAGATAAAGAGAGTAAGGTCAGACAATGGTACAGAATACTGTAATAAGGATTTTTCGGTCTTTTTTAAAAGGTACGGCATTGTCCATGAATTAACTGTACCGTACACTTCTCAGCAGAATGGGGTGCAAGAAAGATGTAATCGAACTATAATTGAGAAAGCCATAGCTCTATTGCGTTATTCTGGTTTACCACTTACTAATGGATATTATTAATTTTTGGGGACGTGAATCTGCTTTAGCAAAACGATTTCCCGGTAAACATACTTTTACCGCATGTGCAGTGAGTGCAAGTGTATTGCCACGCGAGCATGACAAGGGAAATTTGACACCAAATAGTGGAAGAGATTGAGCCCAAAGCGTCCACGGTGTATTGCAGCAGTGTGGCATATCACACACGAGGCTCAATTATATCTGTACCATATACAGCGTGTGTAAGCATTACCAAGGAATTGGACGACGAGGACCGGTTCCATGGTCGCCGCGATCTCCTGACTTTAAATCATTTGGGCTTCTTTTTGTGGGGATATATATTTAAAAATTAAGTGTATGGCTCTGAAGTGGGCATTATTGATGATTTATGCAAACGTATCAAAGCTGCTGCTAATAACTTACGGTTTAAAACGAACAAGAAGCAAAAACATTTGTGTTAGTTTGTAGAAAATGGGTAAGACGGACCCAAAATTTTGTTGTTGAAGCATCAGGTGTGACAAACTATCTTATAACCACAGATTCTATTAATAATTAATAACAATAGCGGTAAACGCAGTTAAATTTGCTGTATAAAATAGGTGCTATCAAATGTTATTTATTTTTTCCCTTGGAAATGTCTTTCAAGTTTTTGTGATATCGCCGACTAAATGCTTTGCCTTGTCAGGTTTTACAGTAAACCAGTGCCGCGCAGAAGTGTATTTTTGAACCACATTCTAACTGATTTTTTTTATAAAATTGTAATGTATAAAAGTCCCCAGTACAGTCAAAAATTTTTTTTAGATAAATTCTGATTCACACAATATAAAATCGTTACACCAAATATAGACAGTGATTGTAAACTCTTTTCTACAGTTTATAAAAATAATAAATAATAGTGGGAAGTTCTAAATCCACCTTGTTACCGCCGTTCTGTACTTAGAAGTAGAACAACGAGGTCAAACTAATTTTAGTAATTTGAGATTTCTCATTCCCATACAGTTGACGCATCGCTCCTAAGTTAATTACAACAAAATGATGCGATTCCCATCTGGGTCTTAACTTATAAGACCTAAATACGGACGGAGGAAGTCCACTATTAAATTAATGACATGCAAATTGGGGTCTTTATTGAAGAATTACTTAAAACCGAAGCGATAAAAACGACTATAGTTTTGACAAGTCGAATGAATTCAGAGGCAAAAAGTAAGGAAACGAAAAAGGATAGTCATTATCTTTATATTTGTCGGTCAGTGGTCACGCGGTTTAAGGCGTCAGTACTTGAATCGAGGTAACTAGATCGGAATTGGTTCGAGCCCAGCTGCCGGTAGACCGTATATAAGCTATATTCGTGGAGAGGATTGGCACCCTCTCTGCGGGTATGGTAGGGTGGAATAATGTTAGCTTGGGTCAATGTGAGAGATTCATATCGGTTGATATTTGACCGGTATCAATTCCCTCATTCCTGCACTGAATAGTGGTTAGGGCCTACCAACGTAAGTCGTTCCTGGGCGCAAATGCGGCCTGCTTAATAATAATATGCCGCCCTCTCTCCCGCACAAGTCTCCGACTTCTGGGCTAAAACCTGTGATTAGAATGAGGGGTAGAGATAATATTATTATTATATTTAATTAAAAAACAATTAAAGTATAGTTTTCTAGAAATCTCATTAATTTTGCAAACAGTGACTATATGTATACAAAGATACAGTGGTGGCTCGTCGTATGAAGTAACTGAGGCCGGGCCACACTGTAAAATTTAGCTTTCACTGTATATTTTAATACCCCATAATTTCCAATCCGATTGCCTACTACATTTATCAAAAATCAATGTAACGAAATAAAATAATTGCTTCAATTTTAGCCCTCGTATGTACCTCTGGTTTACATTTCAATATCCCGCCGTTTCTGTATCTACCCGCGCGGGGAGTCCGGGTCACCCATCAATCCCACCACAGTGAGGCCGAATTTTGTGAGCCTCAAATTGCGTCGCACATGTCTATACGTTATGGCTCACCACGCGAGACGGTTAAAATCAATGTTTTTCGCTCTATGTCCGCTCGAGACTGAGGCCAGATTTCTGGCGCCTCAAGTTTTTAGTTCAGTGGCAAATGGACGATGTGATAGTAGCTAGTGTCCGTACGTAATTTGTGAACTGTAGATTATTTACGTGTGTGACGCGATTAATCGATTGTTCAAGTGTTAATACTTTTATTTATGTGTTTTGAGTTTCCTGTGGTTAGTGTTAGTGGTTGATTAGTTGAATGTGACTTCTCAAATATTCTGAAGATTTAGATAGTTGGTAAGCGCGGTGGTAAAGTTTTAAGGTCAAGGCAGGTAGTTAATTTAAAGAAATAAAAAACATCTTCCTTACAAGGTAAAACTAAATTTAACATAGAATAGGAACCTAATTGAAATATATATTATCGATAGGCTCATCGATAGTTATTTATAATAATGAATCCCTCTCACGATATTGTTTTAATCTCTATTTGAAATGCCTTTTTAATACGTAATGAAGTAGAGAAACGACAAATTTTGAATAGTCGGCCAACGCTTTAAAATATCCTGAATATGCAAACAAATTTCCGGAGATATCGTTTGATTGTCTACTACAAATGCATCCAAACATATTTGACACTGAGAACAATTTTATAATTTAGAAGTTCAGAAAACGGTAGGAATATTATACAAACATACAAATTGTTTTGCTTAGTTTTAACAATTCCTGCAATAAGTGTTTCAGTAGAATTAAACTTTTCGTGCCTTAAGGGCATTAAGACTTACTTAAGAAATACGATGACACAAGAGCGCTTAAACAACTTATCGATGATGGCTATAGAAAAAGAACTGTTGCAAAGTCTTAGCGCCGATTCCCAATCTTATGAAGACATTATAAATAAATTTGCGAATTTAAAAGCGACGAATAGACTTGTTTTATAAGAAGTGAAAATATTAAAACATTTTTGGTAAAAGTGGCTTTGTTTTGTATGTAAATAGATAAGTAGTTGAAAATTGTTTTTTTTTTAAATTTTTTAAATTATTAGATGCTGAAACATATATTTTTTTCTATTATTTATATTGTAAATAAAAATCGGAGTTCTGATGTTATTTAGTTTTTTAATTTATGGTTATAGTAGGGCTATTGGCGAAGACCTCCATAATAAAAAATGATGAACGCGTCAAGGAATATTAAGTCAGGGGGGACGTGTAAATTTATTCCTATTTAGGTATTATTTGGGCCTCACCTCTTGCAGCTACCACGAGCCGCCACTGCAAAGATACTGAGGACAACTGGTCCATGTCCCGCCCATTTTACAGAAAAATGTCAATATTGTTACAATTATTGCGACGTCTTGGCGTTTACAAAACAGGTGTCTGTTTGTTCAGTATTGTTCCTAAAACTCTAGAGAATACCACAAGGCTCCACACTTGGTGTGAAACAAAAAATAAAACAAAAATGTAGAATACTAAAATCTCGAAAGCGCAGCCGTGTTCGGAAAATTTTTAAAAATTCAAATTTATAATTTTTTTAATTTAATATTGACACATTTAAATCCGTACAAAATAAGAATTAGCAAACACGAAAATCCTTCAGGCTTTAGCTAACCTTCAAACACATTACCATTTTCGTTAATACACTTCTGCAATCAGTGGTAGAAACTCCTGGCAACAGAACAGAAATTAGCTTAATTTCTTTCCGCTACTGCTTCATGAATCCTGCCAATAACATCATCCTCGCCAACAGGCACAGTAAAATAAACCTTTTCTTTTATGTGTCTCCATAACCAAAAGTCTATCGGAGTCAAATCAGGAGACCGGGGTGGCCATGGTATTGGTCCGCCCCGTTCAATCCATTTATTAGGAATATGATGGTTCAAAATATGTCGTACTTGTAATGTGGTATGTGCGGGCGCATCATCATGTTGAAATCACATAGTTGCACGTTGTTGTAGAGGAATATCTTCTAACAAATCTGGCGAAATGTTTTCGCAAAAGTTCCTGCAATTTTCATGATTCAGTATTCTTGGCAAAAAATATGGACCTATGATCTTTTTCCCATAAATACCTATCCAAACATTTACAGACCAACGTCTTGTGGTGATTGAAAACTCCTTGTTGGTTGAAATGAGCTTCATCGGTAAATAAAACATTATGGAAAAAATCTGTATTGCGCTGAAATTCTTGTAATGCCCAACTGCAAAAATTTACTCTTAATTGGTCGTCTCCGTGTTGCAGCGTTTGAATTGGCTCTACATGATACAAGCTGTACCTTTGAAAGCATCTATAGACAGTGGATTGGACATGATGCCTGTTTGTTGATAATGTGCGCGTACTGGCGGTAGGATTATTTTCAACATACTGCAGTAACCGTTATTCCTGTTGCCATGTCAATTTTCGGGGCCGACGGGCATACTAACAACGTTTTTACGCATCCTGTTTCCAGAGTACGTATTTTTAAATTTTTTATTGTTTTATGATCGGGGTGAAGGCGATTCGGAAATTGTTCCCTGTACAAACGCTTGGCAGCACGGGCGTTATTGTTACAAGCTGCTAAAGCTTTAATCATATCGACGTATTCTTTGTTGGTATAAGCAAACCCTACTATTTTGCTATTTTGAACTCAACAACAAATACTAAAAAACAAATAAATATTATACGTCACTGTCAAGTAAACCCGTGTCAACAAGATTTTTGTCAGGCCAACTTGATTATATAAAGCTGTCAGGCCAACTTGATTAGTCAGTCGAAAATTGCGCATTTATTGAACTAAAATTAATAATTTATTCGGAAACGGCTCAGCTTTCGAAATTTCAGTATTCTACATTTTTGTTTTATTTTTTTTAGAATATACAGGGTGTACATAAGTCAAAAAGTTCCTGTAAACATGACCTGAAAAATGTTTCATAAGGGGGTTAGAACCGCCCAAAAGAGGAGTCTTGAAGATAGTTTTTCCAGAATATCTTTCGAACTATTCGCATTATTTTGATGTAAGGAATCTACTCTTGCTCTGTATCCCATTAATTTCGGCCCAATATTACACAGAATGCAAATGAAGGACTGTCCGTCACAATGACGGACATCTGGTCACTTTACTTTCAGTAAAAATGTAAACATCCAAACTTGTTGACTGTTGGCAAAATATTTATTGCTAAATAACCTACGAAGGTGTGTCAATTTTCGCAATATGCTTACATATTACTACACATTACTGCTCTATTTGCATATCCGTCCTCAGTTGAACACATGTCGCCCCGAGGCGTTTCCAGGTGTATTACATCGACGGTTTTTCAATTATTTTCGTCCTTAGTCTCCTTAACATGCCAGTGGCTGTACTAACAGCGATTTCGTCACGGCGACATGTCATTCGCGCCACTGTCAACGGAGGGAAACACGCTTTCTAGCCGCTATAGCATTGAAACAACGGGTAATTATCGAGAAGCGCGGCCTGCTCCGATACTTGAATGCCTGTACGGTTTCTGCACTTTTGGGTGATCGCCTGTTCCAAGTGCCGGGCATGGGCGCACCCCGCAAGTTTTAACAGGGCTCCAGAAAACATAAAACTGGAAATCGTCGAACTGCACTGTATTATTTTTCTATAAGATTACAGTCATGTTGCCTCAGCCGCACTCGGTGGTTTTAAATTGAAAAAAACCGCGCAAAGTTCTCAAAGTCAATTCATTCAATATGACCAAATATACAAACAAAAAAATATAAGTATAAATAAAATGTATCATCAAATTACAGTCGCATGTGACGCTTAGTATATGACCACGAGCTGCGTAATTTATAGTTGAAACTGTTCTGTTATATTTTGGGGTACTATGCCTCATTAAAGTGGTAGTGCGGTATATTACCCCGATTATTTTTTAGATGTCTAGATTGGATAATGTCAACATTTTTTATTATTTCAGATCAGTACAATGTCACGTTCTTTCATTCGCAAAAATTTAAGAGGACAATGGTCAGAAGAAGACCTTCAGAATGCAGTTAGGGATATCAGCAATAGTAGAGGGTCAGTTCGAGAAATAAGTCGAACAAAGTTCCAGTTAGAAGTTTAATGAGACGAATGAGGTTTGGAAATTTGCATAAAATTCATCTAGGCCGCAAAAGCTGTCTCACTCCTAAACAAGAATTTAGTTTATCCAAATTCATACAAAACATGGCATCGCACGGCTTTGGTTTATCTGCCCGTGATAAAGACTTACATATTCTTATGTTGTGCAGCAAAGACAAGATTGGTTTCTAGCATTTATGAGAAGACATCCTGAACTGTCTGTGCGTAAGGCTCAAGGAATGTCCATCGCGAGAGCTAAGGGAATGTCAAGAGAAGAATGTGCTCAATATTTCAAACTGCTGAAAAACATTTTAAAAGAAAATGTTTTTTTGAATGCTCCGCAGAAGATCTTCAACCTTGACGAAGCAGGGTTACAATTGAATAATAATCCCGGCAAAGTTGTGACAAATAAAGGTGCTAAGATGGTAAACTGTATTACGAGTGCTGAAAAGGGGGAGACCATTTCTGTCATAGTCTGTGTAAACGCAGAGGGCGGGTTTTTACCGCCCTGTTGTGTTTTCAAGGGGAAAAAAAATGTATTTGAGGATGGTCTACCATCAGGTGGTAAGGTTGTTATGGGTGAGAAGTCAGACTATGGTTACATCAGAATTTTTTTTCCAATAGTTTCGAGAATTCTTTGTTCCAAGGAAGCGGCCCGGTAAGGTTTTACTGATCATGGATGGTCATTCTTCTCACTGTTCAAATGTCGAAGTGTTAGGCTATGCTGTAGCGAGTGAGATGATCCTGCTTTGCTTACCTAGCCACACCACGCTCCAACCACTTGACCGGTCATTTTCAAGCCTCTGACGACCTATTGGTCCCAAACTTGTCAAAATTAGGTTCAAAACCATCCCGGTCGAAAAGCCGATTACAGTTCGCCTCACTTTTAAATATCACATGGTGTAAAGCAGCAACCATTCAAAATGGAACTTCAGGGTTTAAAACTTGTGGGATTTACCCATTTAATCCTGATCAGATCCCCAATTATGCATTTGTCGTTGATGACGCTCCACAGGTGGAAGAGTATCTCAATCTAGAATCCATTCGAAGAAATTTTGCCGATTCGTTACATAGAACCAGGAACAAGTGACAATAAAGGTCATAGGAAACAACATGCTGAATTACTAACTTCACTTGAAACAATTTCCGTCAAAAGAGCAAATGTTAAAAACACCGGGCGAGCGGTGATGATAGCTCGCTAAATGTGTTTTGTAGTAATAAAATAATAAGTGGTGTGTTTACACACCTGACACCAAAATATGTTATAATAAACTCACCTGGAGCTTTTGGGTTCGGCCACGGCTAACGTAGAAGGATTGAAATCCTTCGTGCGTGGTCTTTATGAAGAATTGAGGAGAGTGTGGTGGTTAATTTAAAAAAAAACCAACAAAATTATTACTAACTAATATATTGAGGAAATGAAATCGAAACAAACAAAAACTAAATGGGCTCACAAAAGTGAACGATACTTTGAGGCTATACAAAAACACACTCAAATACAACGGTGGCTTCCAATGCCAGTATCCCGAAATAAACTCAGTTTAAAATTATTATATATTGAACAGAAAAATACTGCACAATTTCTCTAAACTCAGCTGCTACTTTTTCTTATACAACTTTAAACTCGTCTAGAAATTCTGCTATTTTTTTCTGTTTCCAAGGCTAGAAACACGCCTATTTAACAAAATGTAAAAAAAAAACTTTTTCGGAGAGAGGTCTCGCAACGTACCACCTAGTGAAATAAAAAAAACAACAAGTATGCTATACAGCAGACTTACCAATAAAATCCCCGCAATTGATGTTAATCCCAAAAAGGCAACACAATAACTAATCGCAGAACTTTTTAACTTCTTTCTTAGAATCTAACCCTACAACCGCGATCCCGCAACTTGCAATTAGTCGTCCGGCTGCGTTTTCGCAACTTGCAAACTAGTCCCCCGGCTGCGTTGTCGCAGCTCCCAAATTAGTCCCCCGGCTGCGTTGTCGCAACTGTCTTTTCTTCTTCACTTCGCTTCTGAAACCCTGCAGCTCCTATGATTTTAGTCCCGCCCCGTAGAAAAAAAATCCTCCTGTACCAAAAATGGCCGAAACAGTCCCATGAATTAACGCTTAATTTTTTCCATAATTTATACCTAATCAATTGTTTATTACTACGGCCATTTTGAAAAATGGGCGTTCTGCAAGCTATTAAAAATATACCCGATAACTTCAGTTCTCATGGAGACTGCTAAATTCGCACTTTTTAAGTTTCATGTTTTTGATAAACAACATCCTGTATTATGACTACCTTTTTAAAAGTTATTATGAGAACGTCTATCTGCGATAAGTTTAAAATTCATTGTCTGGACCTTGCCAGAGTATTTATTTTTTTTAAAATAAATTCTATTTCGCCTGTTCCTAGCCTTAGCTTTATTTAATTCTATTTAAAATCTACTAGATTTTTAGATTTACTACACAAAGAAGGATGCAAAGGTAATGAAACTAAAGCAAAAAGAGGAAAAATTAAGGAAGAAGAAAACCAATGATGAAAGCAAACACATCTAAGACGACAGTGTCAATCAAAACTTCTGGAAAAAAATCCAAAAGAAACGAACTGTTCCTAAGAACCAGAACTATAGCTCAAGCTCATCAGACACCGAAACAGAGGTAGTAGTGAAGGACAGCGATGATTCAGACTTCGTTATTGATGAGTCAGAATGTGATTGGATTCAATGTGTAAGGTGCTTACAATGGGTTCATAAAATCTGCACTCCATCTGCAAGATTCTGTGAAGACTGCACCCTATTATCTGAGATAGCTAATAAGAAATAACACATTGACATGATTTAGAACTTTAGATATTTCTACCTCGTACCGTCGTATTTTTGTCGGTGGGAATATGGCAACGAGTATTCTACGGCATATACCCATATGTGTAAGCTCTAAGGTGTCACCACCACATTGCGTCTGGGTCGATTGGTTGTTAGACTGTGACCCTTTAAAATTTATGTTGCCATATTCCCCCGTTTTACTCTACACTTTTCAGGCAGATCATTTCGAAGGAACTCTACAGAACCCCATCCATTCGATTTGGTACTATGAATTGTCCAGTCAAGCGATCATCACAATCCCTGCCCAAACATTTAAGGAAAAGCGGTGATGGTTGGTTGATCTCGTTGAATCGCGGGCGGATTTTCAAAATCCTAAACATGAGTATTATGAATGTTACATTTTCCGTGTAAAAATAGCTTCATGTGTATCTAACTAACACGTCAGCTGTAAATCTGCGATTTTGAGTATTTTGTTGCAGCAACACAAAATCTAATTCGTGATATTCCCTTAGTGTTAATGCTTGGACACCCTGTACATTGATCCTCATGTGTAGTACGTCACATTATTAACTGAGACATGCCTTGTTCTTGTTGAATTTGGTACTAATTTGGGGATTCTCTTCAACAATCGCTGAAGTTTGTAACTTCAATAATGTTTTACTCGGAAACTAAGGATTTTACAAAAAAAAAAATATATGATATTGACTCCATTTTTCATGACACAACTATTCCTAAATTTTCTTAGATAAGTTCTGAATAACCCTATATAACAGTCCAAAGATAAAGTGCAGACTTATCTTAAACCGTCATTGCCTTTTAACCTTGCGTATGCGGCGCCTATGACGTTAAAGAATATTGTCAAGCAATTAAGTTCAGTAATTTCGTTTTGTTCCAGTATTAATTGTTGCGAATTGTGTCTGCCAATATCTGTGACCTTTACGTCAACTGGAATTTCTTTTTCATTCAACAATTCTGAGATTTTAACATATATCCAAATTTTGTTTCAAATAAATTAAAATTTGCAGAAACGACTGAGTACCCAGTCACCGTAAACGAATTGTGACCTTAAAACTTGAGACCGATATTACATTCTCATGATTTTATAATGAAATGAAGTTAATGAGCCAATTCTGCGCAATCTATAAGAAAACCTGTAAATTTCTATAAGCTCGTAGTTAATATTTCTGCTTTACTTTTGAAGTATATTTTTAGGTAGGAATATGATTATGTGTAATTCATGAGAACTCGTGGAACAGCTCTAGAAGTTTTGTATACAGGTTGAGTCATTAATAGTACATAGTACATAGCTTAAGGCCATATTGTTAGCGTCAAAATAAAGCGATTGAACCCAACATGCCTTATTCAATTGTTGCCCCTTTTCATTCTACAGGGTGTTAAAGTTGAACAAATGTTTTCGATTTTTGCGCTATATTTTAAAAACGTATGGACCGATTGTTTTTAAAATTTGTAGTCTTATGTTTTTTGAGGTGGCAATTACGAATATACAGTGTTGAGGTTACGACTAGGGGGCGCGAGTTACACTGTACTGTCGATGTAAGAATATGTCTAACTTTTTGTATTTTACACTTTTGAATTTTTTAATAAGAAACTATTGAACCTTCAATTCTAAATAGAAGAGGTATACCTGTTACAACTCGATAAACTCAACCGTTTTAAAGAAACAGACGATTTCAGTTTTTGAAATTCGGTGGGAATTAAATTAGAAAATTAGGGAATCTTAAGATATCAAAACTGATTTAACAATAAGATGAACACTACAACTATTGAAAATTTTATTGTACATAATATGTTAACAAGTGATTCATTCCATATAAAATAGTCTGAAAATAAAATAAAAATTGTTGCCGACCCATTTTAGATTTTGGTGTAACTTTGAAAAACTCTACTCTAAGGTCCCAAACAACAAAATTTGCACGAGTTTGATTTTTACAAGCGCTCGTTTCCGCCTATTTAAATAAAGACTCTTAAAAATTGCTATTTTTAAGCTTTATTAATTTTTGCTGTCAATTTTTTCTGTTTGAAGATATTTGAATGATCAAGACGGAATTCAGAGTGGGAAAGATAATAATTTCAGTGTAAATGAAGATAATTGGCTCGGACGATCCCTTTGAATAATAGCAGCGTGCTGAAAATGAGTGTTTCTTAGTCATTTTTCGTGAGTTTCAATCGACTCTAGCGTCTTAACTGTTGAGAGTTAAAAATTCATGCTCGGCGGGAATTAAGTATTCATATCATAGACAAAATTCAGCCACAAGTTGATCTGAGTAGCCCACTCTTTATAGAAGAAAATTTTGCTTAAAGTTTTGAAATTTTTAAAAATCCCACTATTCAGGCTATGAAACGAGCGTGTTGACTGCAAGATAAAAATCTGATACTCACAGAATCTACTGTTCTTACCTTCAACTTTAAATGACTATACCACTTGTTTTGTTATTTTCATGTTTAGTGCATGTACGAGCCGATTTTTTTTACAGCAAAAATCTGGACGTTTTTACTAATGAATTAAAATAACTTACCATCAAAAAAAATTATAAATATGAAAACTATTTCAAGTTTTAATAAAGTTATGGATATTTAGGGTGTAAAATTGTTTCTGGTAGTAATTATCATCGAAAATGACAGTAACTGTGAACAATTTTTCAACGAGAAAATTATTTTTTATTCAATTTTTCTAATCGACGGCATCGAATTACAAGAAAATATATAAATTGGAAATTAAATCATTAGTAATTTTATTAATACTTATGAACTCGAATTTACTTCTCGAATATACTTATATTGTTAATAATATAATGAATAATTAATAATATTGCTAATTTCTTTTTTTTTAAATACGCATATTGGTACTTACTTTTAAATGCAATACAGTCAAATAACGGAAATAAGCTTACCTCTATACGCATGCATAAAAATATATAAAAATTCTATAGATAAGACGGAATTTTTATAGAAAAAAAATAAGATAAAAACTACTAGTTATTATATATTTTTAGGTATAATATTGTGTGAAACTAACTACTCTGTGGACAATAGCTCCAACCAGCGTTGAATTACACCCACAATATCTACCCATATATTCCTTATTATTAGCTTTTGTAATAATAAGGAATATATGGGTAGATATTGTGGGTGTAATTCAACGCTGGTTGGGGCTTTTATCCACAGAGTAGTTAGTTTCACACAATATTATTAACACCTAAAACTATATAAAAACTTTTACATAAAGGGTAAACATTATTCAAGTAGGTATTGTCATATTTAATTCATTGACAGACTGTCACTTTTGTCATTGTCGATATTTATTTTCAAATAATTTTAATTTATATAATAATTTTTATAATTAGATATTTGACTCAACTTAAAAGAGGCCACCTGAAGAAGCAATCCTAAAAAAATCAGAAATAGGTCAGATCTCATCTATTGTGGTTGAATTTCGTGTTCTCACTGCCAAAAGTGAAGTTAGATATTTATAGGGTGTTTTCATTAAAGCAAGTTAGTAAATTTAGATAGATTAATTTCTTTAGATAATTATTGAATAGAGCTTTGTCTGTGGAATTGTTCATTAGCATACCTAGACGTTTGGTATCAGAGAACATACATATGACTTCATTGATAGGAATTGTGGGAGATTTGATTTATATTAGCTTAAAATACCTTTCTAATACAGTAAAAAAAACTACGTTATTTAGAAAAAAAAATTGAGTTGATTTTTGCTGTAAAAAAAACGGCTCGTACATGCACTAAACAAGAAATAACAAAACAAGTGATGTAGCCATTTAAAGTTGAAGGTAAGAACAGTAGATTCTGTCAGTATCGGATTTTTATCTCGCAGTCAACACGCTCGTTTCATAGCCTGAATATTGGGATTTTTTAAAATTTCAAAATTTCAAGCAAAGTTTTCTTCTATAAAGAGTGGGCTACTCAGGTCAACTTGTGGCTGAATTTTGTCTTTGATATGTATACTTAATTCCCGCGGAGCATGAATTTTTAACTCTCAACAGTTAAGACGCTAGAGTCGATTGAAATTCACGAAAAATTACTAAAAAACACTCATTTTCAGCACGCTGCTATTATTCAAAGGGATCGTCCGAGCCAATTATTTTCATTTACACTGAAACTACTATCTTTCCTACTCTGAATTCTGTCTTGATCATTCAAATACCTTCAAACAAAAAAATTTGACAGCAAAAATTAATAAAGCTTAAAAATAGCAATTTTTAAGAGTCTTTATTTAAATAGGTGGAAACAAGCGCTTGTAATAATCAAACTCGTGTAAATTTTGTTGTTTGGGACCCTTGAGTAGAGTTTTTCAAAGTTACACCAAAATCTAAAATGGGTCGGCTTTGCCAATTAGACGATTTCAAATGGAATGACCCAAATTATTAATCATAAAAGATTGTAGAAGTGACCACCAGGGACATTAATGCACTTTCTTAGCATCTTATTTAAATTTTGTCTGACGTTGAATAAAGTTCTATCACAGCTCAATCAGCTCACAGACTCTGAGGCGGCACCTTTGAAGTATTAAACACAGAAAATTTGACCTTGAAGCATGTTGTCTCTCTGTCTCGCCCGAGATAGGAGTCAGGGCCGAAGTAAAAATAGTTGTCTCATTTTAGAAAGTGCTTTGACTGCACCGTATACCTACTTGAATTTCAGAATAGTTTTTTTTTGTTATACCAAAACACAGATATAGAAAATGTTACCTAATTTTGGGAGCTTGATTAATATAAATATGGTCACAGAATTTGCCCCACACACACCCAATTCGACGAATGTGGTACCGCGAAATGCTAAGATTGCCCCGATCGCCCCTACGCGATGCTGGTAAATAAACAAAATGCCGTGTATCGAGACGGGACTGGAAAATGGGGAAACGACGAGAAGCGTTCGAGTCGTTCGAGAAAATGGATCTAGAGATACTAGAAAATACCTGGAATATTCGTTTGATCTATAACGGTCGAGTCAGTCAGTCTTGTATTACAGTCTTGAATTGGAGTGTTTAGAGCAATTTAAATAGCGATTAAAAGCGAAATAGTGTTTAGTTGAGCTGCAATTAATAGCGTACAGAGTAGTTAATAAAGATAAGTGATTAATTAACGTTTGTTTTTCTGGTAATTTAAAAAGACGGGTTAGGAAATCCGTAACAATACTATACCTACGTGGATCTATTAACATAAAATGTATAATTACTTTTCAAAGTGGGTATAGATAATTTATTAACATAACGTTGCTGATGACAAAAAAAGTGAAAAGTGAAATTTATTAAGCCACTTTTGTTTTCGAAATATTATATTATACAGAAATAAAAATGTACAGAAAACATATGTATTAAATCTGTATACCTACCTACATAACGAAAATAAATTGTACTGGTATACATTATTTAATTGGTCAGGTTCAAATTTGTGTCTTATTATTATTTTTTTACATATACTGAATGTCCAAGATAGAGTTGACCAGTATTAATCTCGAGAACTTGTTATTTAAACTGCGGTTCTATGTTGGCTGATAATATTAACCGATTCTTGAACCTTTTCCCACAGTTGTTCTTGACTATTAATAATGTTTGCAAACTAAAAATTGAATATAACCCCAAAAGTAAAAATCCAGCGAATTTAAATCAGTGCTACGTGCAGGCCATGGAACTGCCGTGTCCAATCCAACAGAGCGGAATATTCTATTAATACTAGGTGACCCGGCAAACGTGTTTTGCCATATGAATTATTTCTAGTGAATATTTTGGTAGTCGGCTTCGTTCTCATCCCTACTCCGTGCTGTTTACTGGGTGAGAAGCACAAGCCTAGAAAAAATATAGACTGTGCCAGTGTCATATTGCCGGCGACCGCTAATTCATGGCTGCCCTAAAAGGTCCAGAATCACTAAAACTTGGTTTTTATGCCAATTTATGTTGGTTGTATTGTAGCGTGAATTTCATTGGTCACATTGATGTCACATTCTTTAATGACATTTAAAATGACAGCAAGTTAGTTAATTTCATATTGCAATGCAGCCATCATATTTGCACAACCGCAAACATAAAGCAAATAAAATATCCATTTTTGGACCTTCGATCCCTAGAAAACGCGGCAACTGTCACGTGACCTATATCATGAACCGACGCTCTCTATATTTTTTTCTAGGTTTGTGGTGAGAAGTGACACCGGTAGACGCCTGGCGAGATAACTGATCTAGTGATAATCGATCAGTTATCCTCCCATCTACCAGGATTAAAAATGATTAAATTACTAAAATGGCTATTAAAAAATAGGGGTTTGTGATAGAAGGGTGAAAATTAAGGGTTGTATGTATTTTTTAATATCACATCATAAAAAAATAAAAATAAAAAATGTTGTCCAAAAAAAGAAAAAAAATTGTTTGAGGTGGACCACCCTTATCACTTAGGGTTATAAAAAATAGATTACGACCGATTCTGAGACCTACCGAATATACATATAAAATCTCATAAAAATCGGTCAAGCCGTTTCCGAGGAGTATCGCGTTTAAAACTGCGACACGAGAATTTTATATATTAGATTAGATAGTACATAATGCGCCTCCACTGCAAGCTAATTAAGTCAAATGTTGATAACAAAATATCTTCTGGAATGCCACGAACCGGATAAACACCAACATTGATAAAATCCAGTGTCTTTAAATATCTACTCTGTACTTTTTCTAATAGGGTTATATGGATGTTATAAATCGGACACCAAACAATAGAGGCATATTTACCTCTATCTTAAGTTCTTTATTCTCTCTATTAAGTTTGCAACGAACATTAGATATTCTCTTACTCGTCGAGGGTAACGTGCATCATGCAAAACCCATAAGTTCTGCCGTAAATTTAAGGGAATATCTTCAAGAAGCAGTGGCAAGTCATTTATTAGAAAATTTAAATAATCTTCTCCGTTAAGTGAACGTGGTAGTACGAACGGCCCCACAATATTATCGGAGAGAATTCCACACCAAATATTGATAGAGAACTCTTACTTAAAATGTACTTCTCTTGGCAGATGAACAATTTCTAGTTCCCAAAAATGACTATTTCTCCAATTAAAAATACCTCGTCCGGTAAATGTGGCATCGTCCGTAAATAATATTTTATTATAAAATGTTGGGTCATCATTTTGTTGTTGGCGAAAATACTATGCAAACTGTAACCTAGCTAGAGGCCTTGTGTCGTTAAATGTTGAACTGGAGTAAAATGATATTGATACAATTTTTCTTTCTGGAGTATTCTGCTAGCGGAAAACTGACTGATGTTCAGCAGTTGGCACTAAAACATCATCATCTTGGTCAGTTGTTAATATTTTCGGCCTTCCAGCGTCTCTTTTCGGGAGAAATAATACTATTAAATAGTCTATGATCGGGTTGCCTGTTATCTCGATATAATTCCAAGTACCTCGCTCCTACACGGCGACCACAAAAATTTTCTTGGAGATATACACATATCATGTTTCTCATTTCAATGTTTGAAAAATTATTATAACGGGGAATTTTAAATATAAAAAAATAACAATAAAAAACACTACTCCCTAATTTAGGAATTGAGTGGCATTGACAGAAACAAAATGGTATGGTAATGACAGCTGTCTATACTCGAATCAAGAATTCAGACGTCTTACGTCACGGCTGACGTTACACATTTGTTTTTATTGTCAACGTCATTTTCGATATTTGGTCGCGTTAAAAACAATAATTTCTTGCAATTTAGTGCAGTATATAAGGTAAACTTTTAGTGTAGTATATAGTTTTATTACTATCAGTTGCAGTTTCTTAAATATTTTGATGAAATTACAAAAATTATTCATTTGTTCATATGACGTAAGTCGTCTGAATTCTTGTCGCGAGTATACTTATTATTTCCACGCCTACTACATTGACAAAAATAATTTTATAATTTAATTCCCACCGAATTTCAAAAACTGAAATCGTCTGTTTATTACCATTACCATTATTAATGACTCACCCTGTATAAGCACAGATTAATTATCTAAATTTATCTGTGATATAAGCAACAGTAAAGTTACGGATTTATTTACAGGTTTCAGATAATAAACCCATTAAAAGTAAAAAGTTTTTAATATGTTGCGAGTTTTATGGGCCATCCTGTATCCAGACGATTTTTTCTAATGCACACCTTTCCGAGACAATTTAAAAACAGAGAACCAGGCTCTTATCAGGATCGGAATAAATAAAAGTAAAAAATATGTATAAATTCTTATTGGCTAAGCTTAGACTTCAAACAAGGTTTCGACGTCATACGGTTGTACAGGGTGTATCAAAACATTGAAAAATAAGTCTAGTGCGCTATTGCCACTCATTTTTAAGATACAGGGGGTATTACAAATTTTGGATGTTAGTTTTTTAAAGCACAATATGCTTCATCAAAACACATACACTTTTGGTGGTGCTGAAAACGCGAGTCGCCGGGCATTAAATCATTTAGACTTATATTTTTTATATTGAAAAAAGTGGATACATTCTACTGATAATTTACGCAAACGTATCATAGCTGCTGCCAATAATTTAGGAGTTCAAAACAGACAAGAAGCAGAAACATTTGTGTTGGTTTGTAGAACCTGGGTAAGACGGCCCAAAATTTTGCTGTAACTTCAGATATGTCAAATTAATTTATTAATTAATACCACAAATGAATTCTATCGATAATTAATAGCAATAGGGGCGAAAGTAGTTGAATTTGTTGAAAGGGTATTATAAAATGTTATTCCTTCCTTAGGAATTTCTTTCCATTTTTTATCCGGTCGCCGACTGCATGTTTTGCCACCTAAATAAGTACAAATGTTTTAACTTGCAGTACAGTTCACTGTGTAGAACACATAATTAATAGTTTATTTTACAAACAAAAATCAGAAATAAAAACGTCAAATTTTAAATACATTTCGTGATTTTTCAATAGAAAACTTGTTGAGAACCGCTGATCCGGTAGTCATGGTGGATGTGAATTCCACAACATTGCCAGTGTTATACTAATGTCTTTGAATAGGCTCCAACAAAGTTAACTAGAATTTTTAGACATGTCAAAGAATAATTGAAATATGTTTCGTTGTGAAAATATTAATGGCCATCTCCTCCTCTCCCCTTTGCCATTCCAATGCCTCTCCAATAAATTGAAAATATAAACCAGATTCTCTACTTACATAGTTATCTAGAATTTTTTCATTATCCATTTTTACTACATTCCAACTGGTTTATCACAATACGTTATCGTTATCACTATCACTGACTATCACTACTTGACAAATATGCTTTTAACATTTCAACTTTTTCCTTCTTTGAATACTGCGCCATATTTTATTTAACCACACTGTATATCACGAAAAATCTTAATTGAATACACAACAGAAAAATTTAAATACGTTTCATATGTTAGTGCTGCAACTCTTAAAACAGATGCGTCAAGCAGTGTATTACTTACAAAAAACATTAGTTTAGTTCGGTTTCAGAAGATGCAAAAGTATCTCATATTAACTTTCAATTTACGTGTATTGAAATTATCAAATATTACATGTTTTGTTTCCACTTATAACACAGCTTATTCCTCTGTGCTGGACCATACTTGTGTACCGGTACCAACCTCAACATAACCTCTTTGTCGACCTCGACTATCAACCCCAGAGAGTGGGGCTGGTATGGAACATTTCACCTACTGTTCGTGGCATCTACCTGTTACCTGTGCTTACGACACTAATTTCTTTTTTGCATGCGATTAACACTGCTTTTAAATATTTTTCTTTGCCTTCTCTTGATATTAAACGCATACATCAAGCTAGTTATTTTGTTATTCCATATTTTATGTATTTTTAAAATATGTTTCACTCACTACGAAGTACAAAATGGTTAGCACTGACACGTTGCTTGCGGTTATGTGGCGAAAATTAACTCTAAGGTGTTATTTGAAATTCATAGTTTTTTTTGTTATTCTTCATAAAATAGTTTAAGCGTATAATTTGTGATAATCTTTCTAACAATGGTATTAACTTCTGCAATGTGGATAATTGTTTAAATAGTTGTTTTTTCAGTAAGTAGGTGAGCTTTTATGCACGTTTATGGATAATTTTTGGAATCATTGAACAATGTAACTTCCTAAACACTTTAATTGATAGTATCGAACTTGCGGAAATTCATATTTTAATAGTTTATGATATTACTTTACTTATGTTAAAAACAAGTGTTTTTAAATTAAAAACAACCGCAAAAATTAAATTTACTTTAAACAATTATTTATCTTACAGACGATATGGCAACCTCGCCTTCAGTAAATCATATGGTTTATTTTATAAGGTTACGTCAGTGGTCTATCTGGTCAGCGGTTCTCAAAATGTGGGTATTTTAAAAAAGAAATAATATCCGTAAAATTTGAAATTTTTAAAAATGGCTTTCACTAGCCTTATCTATATGACAAACTACACCTGCAGTTAAAATATTTGTACTTATTTAAAGTTCACTGTATACAAGATGCGAAATCGAAAACCAACACATTTTCTTGTCAGATTACTTCGGATTCTATTTACAACATTTGTTTGAAAGCAGTTGGGAGTCAAGATAAATATTCATAAAATATATAACAGTTTTTCTTTTATCAACGTGACCGACAAGTTTAGAGCACTAATGTAGTAGAAGAGAAAGTTTTTTTTTATACTTAAGTCATTAACAACACATTAAATTTAGTTAGTAATTGATTACATACGAATGTATAACATACTGGAGCATACATTTTGCTAAGTGCTAAGTCATATGAATATGAAAAAAAGGTCGAATAACCGGCTGTAAAGTCTAAACCTGCCTAAATAAAAACAACACTCCTGGGCCTCGATTCTCGAATGTAGTGAAATAAATTCGAGTGGGGAATTCGTTCCACTTAAAAAAATTCGTCCGTATATTCTATGTGTATATTAACAATTTTTGAAGCTTTATATTCCTTCAGCAAAAACCATGTGAAATAATTCCACAATCTTTTATGGGCAATAACTACAACTGATGGCAGATAAATGGGATGTTTTTGTCGATTAGCTAGCATAAATAAAATTAAATTTGTTTTAATATAAATAAAGTATATTTGAATATTGAGGTCGTCGCCAAGTCCGGACCTGAGATCTGCAAAAGAATTGCGGACTTTACTTATAAGTTATGACATATTATTGTCACAGAATTTGCCCCACTCGCACCCAATTCGACGACTGTGGTATCGCGAAACGCTAGATTGCTCCTATCGCCCCTACGCGATTCCGGTAAACAAACAAATAATGCCGTCCCAAGTAACAATTTCCGACTCATTTTGGGAATTGGACACAACACATTTTTAAGACACATTGTCGACTATTAGACCATTATAAGCGGGAAATGTAACCAAAATGGTGATTAAAATGTGTACTAAATATGGTCTAAAATTTGTCCAATAGCGAGTCTGAAATATACCTAAAATTTTTCAAAAATGTGTCTAGATTGTGTCTTTCGTTTCCAATATGTATCTAAAATTGAACCTTGAAGTGGCCACAATGTCTATTTTGTTCCTAACTTGGCCAAAATATGTGTCGATAATGTGTCCAAAAGTTTTTTTACATGTGCCTTGTATGTGGTCATGCTGTTTCCAAAATGTGTTCGTTATTGTACTCTAATTAGAGCCACAAATTTGACACATGGTGTTCTCAATTTTACCGAAATTATTATTTTCTATTCATTGTGTACCAAAATAAATCCTAATAGACACAAATTATATTTCTTCCCGATACATTTTGGATAATCATGAACACAGATTTGAAGGCATTCATCACCTAGAAAACAATGGGATTTTAATTTATCTTGAGCATTTTTCTATTTCTCGCGTAGGTACACTTGCGAACTAAAGTCGATGTTTTTTTCTTTTTTCGATAAAAAATATATTTTTGTAATTCTCAAAAAAAACAAAAACAAATGATATTTTATTATTTAGGACATCATATTTAGTACAGTTGTGGCTTAAATAGTTCTTAAAAGCTTTAATTTAATAGTTATTTATGCAACAAGTACAAAAAGCAAGTGTTTATTGCACGCGACGTGCCGGCCGTCAGGCCGAGTAGGACAACACGTGGAGTGCAATAAGCACTTTTTGTACGAGTTGCATACAATATTTTCTCTACGTTCATGCAAAAACCAAAAAATGTTATTTAGATGACACTAAGTCTAGGAAAATATGACGTCGATTTGAAGGTTTATGTTTGTCATAGACAAAACGCTGTAGTAGAATGACAGATGAATGCAATAAACATTTTATTGCACTAGTGCAATAAAGAACCACTTTTTCCACTAAATGTAGTTCAATAAAGTTTTGTTTTTTTGCATGAACGTAGAAAAAATAATATTTTATAGGCCGTCATTTTTGCCAAGTGCATTCACGTTGAAGTACTTGTTGAAATATGGCATACTTATAGGTGGTGTCCAAATAGGACCATGTTTCCGTAATGTGAATAAAATTTGCCCCCAAATTGTCCATCCCAACACATTTGAAAATAGAAGAAACAATTTAGAGTAATGTTTCTACATATAGACCAAAAATTCACTGAAATATCGCCAACTACAATGTTTTTCTTTTTATTGTTTAATAGAAATGGTGCACTTGCTTTCATAAATTCACTCAATTTCCTCTGAGTAATGTCTATTTCTTTTTTGACACGTCGATAGTAAGTGCTAGTGTGCACCTTTGGAGTAGCACCTTCTTTATTTTAATAATATTGTAACTGTAAAACTAACACAGATCACAGATCAACGTTTATCATAATAATACGCGCCATGTCAAGTACACAAACACTTTAACCGGATGAACTAAACACATTATAGAAACAAAATGAAAATTATGTGTGCAAAATATTTTTGCATAGATACATATGTGCCTGTACGACACATGGTAGAAACAATAAAGAAACTTTACGTTTAAAATGTACCCAAATGGAAATTATTGTGTCTACTCAACTCATTTCAGTAACAAAATAGAAACATCTTGTTAAGAAACAAATCAGAAAAACTTGAGTCTATTTAGTGTCGACCCGTCTGAGTCTAAATATATTTGAAGAGTCCAAACTGACACAAGATAGATACATTTTAAATACATGTGTTTAAAATGTTGCTATTTAGACACGCATATCCTTTTGACACAATAAGTTCGAAATGTATCGACACAAACTTGAAAATTTTGGACACAATTTGAACGGCGGCAGAAGTGCTCCAAAACGAGTCGACACGATTCAGGCACAATAAAATTGTGCCCGAGTTGCCCGAGGTGTATCGAGGTGCGACTGGAAAAATTGAGAATCGACGAGAAGCGTTCGAGAGTCGTTCGAGAAATGGATCTAGAGATGTTAGAAAATACCTGGAACATTCGTTTGGTCTATAAAAGAAGAATAAACGGCCGAGTCAGTCAGTATTGGATTACAGTCTTGAATTTAAGTGTTTAGTTAGAGAGATCAAAGCGATTTAGATAGCGATTAATTAAATAATGTTTAGTTGAGTTGTAATTAGTATTCGGTAGTGTAGTGTTAGTGTTAATAAAGATAAGTGATTAATTAACTGTTTGCTTTTCTGGTAAAAGAAAAGGTCGGGTTGGGAAACCCGCGACATTATTTATTGTTGATTAAAATTGACATACATCGATAAATATGTAATAAGCCTTACTGAATATTACATTAGTTTTAGCTAGATATCAAGAGTTTCTTCGAAAGAGCGGTAAATTTTGTATGCCTCAGGTCCATATTCGGTAACATCACTTTCTAAATTGTTATTGAGATAACTATTTTATTATTCTCGTCAACCGTGCCATATTTATTAAAATAAAAAGACCAATTAAAAGTATCTCGTTTAATTAATTCCATCTAGATTATGAAACCACTAAAATGAAATATTGGTCTAGTTCTTATGCGGATCTCGCATCCTAACGTCAACGAATCCAGTTCAGACACATCATTTTACCATTAAAAAATCAAGGATGAAAAACTAATATATCTTCTAGTTTATTCCTGTCTGTTGCTAACCGAAATTTTATGGAATCTATTATAAAACCGTACATCTGTCAGGTGCTCGGATTTAACCAAATTTGAGGACTTTCTTCGCAATATAGCAATTAATTATCGTTAAATGCAGTGGCGAAGCAAAGGGGTAGACATATTGTCTACCCAAAATATTGTATACTTAATAGTTATTTATGCAACAAGTACAAAAAAAAAGTGTTTATGCACGCGACGTGAAATTGTCCAACCAGGCCATCAGGCCGAGTAGGACAACGCGTCGAGTGCAATAAACACTTTTTGTACGAATTGCATACAATATTTTTTCTACGTTCATGCAAAAACCAAAAAATGTTTTATTGAGATGACACTAAGTCTACGAAAATATGAGGTCGATTTGAAGGTTTATGTTTGTCATGATGACAAAACGCTGTAGTAGAATGACAGATGAATGCAATAAATATTTTTTCTACACCCGTATTACAACAATGCACTTATATGCCCATAATCCGTTTCATAATGATACCCATTACGATACAGATTTTTAATCAATAGAAACCCATAATTTTTCAATCAAGCATGCTGTGCATTTGACGTTTATCCTAGGTTATATGTAATTATTTTAGATGTCAAAATCAGTACGTATTAAATTTTCGTAGATACCTAGCTAAACTTCGATAATTTATCAAAATGTCTGATATCAGCGATATAGAAGAATTACCATCAACTCCTCCACACATATCGGAGAAAGCAGAAAATGCAGTTCATACGAATAATTACTATTGTCTTCAATAAAAATATAAAATTTATGGTTTTTGATTATTTATCGGGTGTAGAAAAAATAGCGTATGCAACTCTCATGTAATGGTTATTAATACATGATCGTTGCATAATATACTATTATTGCACTAGTGCAATAAAGAACCCTCTTTTCCACTAAACATAGTTCAATAAAGTTTTATTTTTCGCATAAACGTAGAAAAAATAAAATTAAGTATACAATAACAAATGACTCTGACTGTTTGAAAAAAAAAAGCAAATACTAAATACATAGTTTGATTACATATAATAACCCACAGAGAGGGTATGGTAGGTTATACTAAAAAAAACAGCAGCACCATTCTTCAGAGTCATTATTAAGCGTCACTTGTATTCGATACTTCATCGCCAATTATGATGAAGCCACTTTTATTTGACCCAATCAATTGGTGCAACTTTATACATAGTCCTATAGTCTCCCTCAATTATTTATGATATATATGTTTTCCAATTAGCTCATGTAATTTTATTCACCTTTCCAAAATTTGACGTGCTTGCGTCAAATTTTGGAACGTATTTGTTGCTCTTGACTATATGTAGCAACTCATCTTTCTTCAAACTAGCATCGTACGCGAAATTCTTGAGTATTCTTTTTTTTGTGTCAGTATTTGGAATCCTTTCTAAAAGTCTTGAATGATATAGAGCGTTGTCTAATATAATGACACTATTAAATAAGCCGTTTTTTCTAATGCTCTCTGTTCCTCCTCACTTTTATATACATTATATCTAATTAAATAAGTTTATTCACCAAGATGTCGAGAATTTCTATTTTCTATACCGTCCGTCCTAATCTTTGCATTCCCCATATCAGTATTCGTTTGATTTGTACTTGTACCAAGTTAAGGTTCTTCTGAAAACCCTCCGAAGGTCTGAATATCTTCTCCATATCTTATTAGATATGCAGTATGTAACACTACAATATTTTAAGGCGTAACAACGAATAGATACTATAGAGGTACTAAGTACTACATAACACTCGTTTATTACGCACAACAAAACACTGAGTGGTACTTACAACAGTACTCACATTACCATTTAAACTGTCCTGTAGTGCCAGCAAAGTAAACAAGTAATAATCTAAGCTGCATCGTTAACTGCCCTCTTTGTCTTACTTGCAATGTTCAAGAACGACGTATCTCAGCTAGTTGATAGACGGGACACTGCATAGTTGTCAAGTTTGTTGCCTGCGATTAATAAAATTAAACGACTATCTAAAAACGTTATTGCGAATTTGCTAAGTGCTAATAATTACAATAATATATAATGATATACAAAAAGCGGTTACCTTGTTTATGTGAAATGTTACAGAGATATGAAATATTTCCTTAATATTCACCCTGATTTCAATAATATTAAGTTAGATGACTTAAATAGGCATCATAATAATATATAGAATTATGATAATATACTATATACAGTATGCGCCAAAAGTATGGAATAAATTCAATAAAAACGAAACAATTATTTTTTGGGAAAAATCCTCGAACAGGTCGATTTTTAATTTAAAAAATACATTTTTTAGCGTAAAATGCGATTTTCAAATGTCATTTGTTTTCGAGTAATGACGTCATCGATTTTTTTTTTAAATGGCAACACCATATTTTTTTCCTTGATTCTGAAAGATCGTTTAATTCTCTATCAGACAGTACTAAAATTTTGCCCTCTTACATAGGAAAGTTTTCGAGTAAATGACGATTGAATGTTAGAATGTTATGTAAAATAAAATACAATTGATTAAATTTTATACTTAAATTAAATGTTCAAATTGCCATCCACCAACTTCTTGACAATGCGCAAGTCTGTGAAGAAATTCTTGCACATTATGAATGACTTCTGGGATAACTCGCGTATTTCGCCTCGAATGCGATTTTGAAGTTCTTCTAAATTACGTGGTTTATTAATGTACACTTTTGGCTTCAAGTATCCCCATAAAAAATAGTCAAGAGGTGTAAGATCTGGCGATCTTGCAGGCCATTCTATCGGTCCGCGTCTGCCGATCCACCTCCCAGGAAAACAGTTGTCCAAAAAATCTCGTACAGGGCGAGCATAGTGCGGAGGTGCACCGTCTTGCTGAAACCATATGGTATCGTCAGGAATGTCAGGGTCATTATAGTTAGGAAAAATTACTGCAAGGGCTGGAACAAGGTCAACTCTAAATATCTTTGTCCTGTAAGGATTCCTTCAAAGAAGAAAGGCCCTACTATTCTGTCGTCAACTATTCCAGCCCACACATTTAATTTCTGAGGGTGTTGGGTATGTGCCTCTGTCATCCAATGAGGATTTTCCCGACTCCAATATCTGCAAGTTTGACGGTTTACTGTACCATTCAGACAAAATGTGGCCTCATCTGAAAAAAGAATTTCGCAAAAGTGTAAGCGGCGATCGGGATCATCTTCATTCAGTTCCTGCACAAGTTGAATTTTGTAGGGATGATATTTTTCCTTTCTCAAGATACGTAGCACTGTGCTCTGACTAGTGTCATTGTTTAATGTAACCAATCGTGAAGAATTATGAGGATTATCCACCATACTTATCAAAATGTTCTGTTTCTGATTTTCATTAGTGATTGGACGTCCAGGTTTTGGAATATTTACAACATTGCCAGTTTCTCTAAATTTAGATTCTACCTTACTGACTGTTGATTGGCTGATAGGGCGATCTGGATATTTTTCATTAAATAAATCGCAAACTTCCTGCTGAGTTCTAGTCATATTCCTGCATCCGATAAGAATTAAAATGTCAATTCTTTGAGTAACAGTTAAATGTGCCATAATACTTTAAATTGAATAATAATTTCTATGTCGCTTACAATACTTATTAGAAAGTCGGTGTGACAATGACACTTTGCAAAGATTTTCACCTACGTGATCCATAAAAGAACTATGGAATTCGAAAAACTAAACTTGATAACGTTTTGCTTTATTTTAATTGATTTACGTTTTCTAAAATTCAATCGTCATTTACTCGAAAACTTTTCTATGTAAGAAGGCCAAATTTTAGTACTGTCTGATAGAGAATTAAACGATCTTTCAGAATCAAGGAAAAAAATATGGTGTTGCCATTTAAAAAAAATCGATGACGTCATTACTCGAAAACAAATGACATTTGAAAATCGACCTGTTCGAGGATTTTTCCCAAAAAATAATTGTTTCGTTTTTATTGAATGTATTCCATACTTTTGGCGCATACTGTATATTCTAATGATTTTTATGTCAATTGATTGAAATTATATGGCATCACTCTATCCCAGTACTCACTGTCGACGTCTTTTGATTTTTTTTATATTCCCTTATATCGATGAGATAACATATACTGTTGTTTCAATTATATTTATATTAAATTCTATTTCTTTTCTATCTTTAAAAAAGGAGCATTTAGAAAATTCCTAAAAGTGGCCTAAATTAATCTTATATTACCTGTATGCTACATATTTGCATATTTGCTTTTTATTTCGTGCAACATGTTTTTATTTGTTTTATTATTATTTTAAGTAGTTCTTAATTTTTTGAATTGCACATGCCATTGATATTTTTACAAAAAATAGTTTAATTTTTTGCTCAATTTGAATCTTTTTCTTTCAACATCTACCCTTGAAAAAATTTAACGCTTCGCCACTGGTTAAATGTCCTTTATATAAATAAATTATATATCTAATTTATATGCACGGTTTTTGTTTGCGGATCTGGACTATATTTTAAAATCCCACATGACGAATGGAATATTACCAGTAATTTGAAATGATTAACCTTTAGGAAGTTTCGATTTCATTAACATTTATGCCATGCCGTAAAAAGTGTTTCTTCTAATCCTATACAAGGTGTTCTTGAATTAACAACTTTTAAAGTTAAATGAAATACAGACATTTTTAATAAACGTATTTCGTTGTAGTTTTAAAATACCTTCCTATTATCTTAATATATGTATCTTATTAGAAAATCTAACCGTACGTTCCTATTATCTTAATAAATGTATCTTATTAAAAAATCTACACCTACTCAAATCCTGCCAAAACAACAAAAAATTGACGGAAATCTCGATTGATCTGCTTTGCATTCTCGAATCAAGGTTGAAAAAAAGCTAAAAATGTAACGAATCAACACTTCTTTGTGTTGCACCAGTCGCTCTGAATAAGGTGCAGTGTATTAAATATTTATAAACACAACTTGATTTGTAACATAAACTAACAAACTGCCATTTTTGTAGAAGAAAAAAAAGCAATTTGAATTATAACAACAAAGTTAGCTCAACCATAAAATTGAATTAGAACGATAATTTTGCAGCACACCCTTTTAGTCTCGTTATATCTTAATATCTGCAAATTTTCCCTATTTGTTTTTAAGAGATACGCGTTCTACAGGGTGTTTTTAAATGAAGTAGCAAAAATGGTACCAAGAATGTAAAGCCAAAAATAAAAGGATTGAAGTAAAAATACCTTAAATGAAAGTTGCACCCCTGGGGCGATATACTCTCTTAAAGGAGGGGTTGAAATTCACATTGTAATTATTTTTTTCTTAAACATGGGGAATGCTAGAGATACGAAACTTGGTATAAACATCCTACTAAGAAAGAGACAACTTTTCAATATTTTTTCGATCATTGGCGTATCTTATAAAGGAGTGAAACAGTCAACCCCATTGCAATATTTTATTAGAATTTTTTTATATGAAGCAAATTATTTATTGGGAAAACTGATTTATTACGCAATTTTTTTAAATTTTTTAATTTAATTTTTTAAAAGGGTAATTGCGAAAATTTGTAAAAATAAAGTAGGCGAATGTCAACAAATAAATTATTATGTTTGGCACTTTCTATCAATAAGCTGGTAATTTAATAATAACATTAAGAATAATTTGCTATTATTAATTAAAAATGCTTGATAACTTATGACTATGGGACACGTATTAGGTAAAGTTATTTATCTGAAATAAAATTTAATATACACGAAAAACAAAAAAATACAAAATTAAATTGAAAGAATATTTTCGAAATAATTTCCATTTTGCTGAAACGTCTGTTTAAGTTATAACGCACTCGCACAAACAGTTCTTGGTTATTGCGAAGGTCATCTGCTGACTGAAATATTTTTAAGCGCAGTTCTTCTAAGGAGGGATGGTGGTTAGGGCCTACCAACGTAAGTCGTTCCTGGGAGCAAATACGGCCTACTTAATAATAATAAGTCGCCCCCACTCCCGCACAAGTCTCCGACTTCTGGGCTAATCCCTGTGATTAGAATGGGGGTAGAGATATTATTATTATTTTAATCGAAATGGCGTTTGCCCTAGACAATTTCATGAAAAAATAAACCTAAAAACGGTATTTAAAAATTGATACTGGCCACGCCCTCACAAATAGATCATCGTCACAGCGTAGACCTATGACATCATACGCCGTTCCCACATGTATACCTAAATACAGCAATGCGCTTTGGTTAGTACATACGTTTGGAAGAGTTAATTTGTTATTACGTGTTATTGTGTTAAATAGACATCGGTATTGAATGCAGATGCAAAACAGGCTCGTAAAATAGGCACAGAAAGTGCATCTCACCGGGTAAATGGAAGAAGTATTGCATTATGCCATTCTGTACGAATACAGCATACAGCGCCTAATATATTTCACACTACCAAAAAAATTAAAAGATAAATGTGGTGCACGAAAGGAAGCATTGCAACATTGTTTGCTTGTGAAAGCCATTTTAATGTAAGTGTAATTGGAAATACAGGTAGGTTTAAGTTCATCGAAAGAAATAAAATCGATAAATCAATTAAACTTTTCTATAAAAACTCTCATAATGTATACACGGTGTAAATATATTAAATTAATTTAAAAAAATGTTAAGTATCATTATTCATTACTTTTACTTATTATTCTTCAAATTAAAACATGTCAAGTAAAACCAGCTACATTAGTACGTCGAAGAAAATTGGATATGTGACTTTTTACATATGCAACACAATTCAATATGTACAATGAATACAATGTAAGAATCCCTAATTTTTAAAATAACCGTCTACACGGTTCTCGCGCCTTTGAATTCGTCATTGTGCGTATAATTTTTTCTGTAGAAGAAAAACCTCATTTATGCGGCAACAATTTCCCCAACAAATTATGCAATAATTTAAACTTGATTGGACATAACTGTAGTAATATATCCTTAATATACAGTATGCGCCAAAAGTATGGAATAAATTCAATAAAAACGAAACAATTATTTTTTGGGAAAAATCCTCGAACAGGTCGATTTTTAATTTAAAAAATACATATTTTAGCGTAAAATGCGATTTTCAAATGTCATTTGTTTTCAAGTAATGATGTCATCGATTTTTTTTTTAAATGGCAACACCATATTTTTTTTCCTTGATTCTGAAAGATCGTTTAATTCTCTATCAGACAGTACTAAAATTTTGCCCTCTTACATGAAGAAGTTTTCGAGTAAATGACGATTGAATGTTAGAAAACGTAAATCAATTAAAATAAAGCAAAAACGTTATCAAGTTTAGTTTTTCGAATTCTATAGTTCTTTTATGGATCACGTAGGTGAAAATCTTTGTAAAGTGTCATTGTCACACCGACTTTCTAATAAGTATTGTAAGCGACATAGAAATTATTATTCAATTTAAAGTATCATAGCACATTTAACTGTTACTCAAAGAATTGAAATTTTTATTCTTATCGGATGCGGGAATATGACTAGAACTCAGTAGGAAGTTTGCGATTTATTTAATGAAAAATATCCAGATCGCCCTATCAGCCAATCAACAGTCATTAAGGTAGAGTCTAAATTTAGAGAAACTGGCAATGTTGTAAATATTCCAAAACCTGGACGTCCAAGCATTAATGAAAATCAGAAACAGAACATTTTGATAAGTATGGTGGATAATCCTCATAATTCTTCACGATTGGTTGCATTAAACAATGACACTAGTCAGAGCACAGTGCTACGTATCTTGAGGAAGCAAAAATATCATCCCTACAAAATTCAACTTGTGCAGGAACTCAATGAAAATGATCCCGATCGCCGCTTACACTTTTGCGAAATTCTAATGGATTTATGTCAAGGAAATAAGAAATTTACACCGGCTAATACTTTTTTCAGATGAGGCCACATTTTATCTGAATGGTACAGTAAACCGTCAAACTTGCAGATATTGGAGTCGGGAAAATCCTCATTGGATGGCAGAGGCACATACCCAACACCCTCAGAAATTAAATGTGTGGGCTGGAATAGTTGACGACAGAATAGTGGGGCATTCTTCTTTGAAGAAACCCTTACAGGACAAAGATATTTAGAGTTTCTAGAAAATTACCTTGTTCCAGCCCATGCAGTAATTTTTCCTAACGATAATGACCCTGACATTCCTGACGATACCATATGGTTTCAGCAAGACGGTGCACCTCCGCACTATGCGCGCCCTGTACGAGATTTTTTGGACAACTGTTTTCCTGGAAGGTGGATCGGCAGACGCAGACCGATAGAATGGCCTGCAAGATCGCCAGATCTTACACCTCTTGACTATTTTTTATGGGGATACTTGAAGTCAAAAGTGTACATTAATAAACCACGTAATTTAGAAGAACTTCAAAATCGCATTCGGGACGAAATACGCAGAGTTACCCCAGAAATCATTCATAATGTGCAAGAAGAATTTATTCACAGACTTACGCATTGTCAAGAAGTTGGTGGATGGCAATTCGAACATTTAATTTAAGTATAAAATTTAATCAATTGTATTTTATTTTACATACTTCAGAATTGTTACTTTTTTATGGATATAATTTACGTTTTCTAACATTCAATCGTCATTTACTCGAAAACTTTCCTATGTAAGAGGGCAAAATTTTAGTACTGTCTGATAGAGAATTAAACGATCTTTCACAATCAAGAAAAAAAAAATGGTGTTGCCATTTAAAAAAAAATCGATGACGTCATTACTCGAAAACAAATGAGATTTGAAAATCGCATTTTACGCTAAAATATGTATTTTTTAAATTAAAAATCGACCTATTCGAGGATTTTTCTCAAAAAATAATTGTTTCGTTTTTATTGAATTTATTCCATACTTCTGGCGCATACTGTATGTAAATCTACAAGCTTCCCTAGTCACCAAAGATGTCAATATGTTTGAAAGATTACCCTGCAATACATTTCAAACCAATATAAAATTCATGCAACTTCCCCATTTTATCAGATGGGTGGTTAAGAGATGCTGTTAACTGGTAAATGTAATTGTTGTGATAACATAAACTTACTTATATTACTTTTATTTATAAGTACCTACCTACACAAAACAATTGTTAAATGTGAGGATAGAATAGCAAAATAATGAATGTCTTACAAACACTTTTTAAAAATTATTATGTTATTTGAAGAAAATTTAAATAGTTACATGTTTTATTTTTCGAGATTTCTATACCTAAAAACAACACAAATTTGATAATTCTACTGCGATAAATACGACGACCTTAAAGCAACTTCGTTGAACACACCTCGTGTACGTTAGTTGGGCTACTTAATTTAGTGCAATTTAAATATAATAATAATAATATTTAAGAGTAGTTAGACTGTTTCCTAGAAAAAAATATATAACACTGGCAGGATGTTTTCAAACTTTCTAAAATAAGATTGTTAGATATAATTTTCCTGTTATTTTTAAGAATTACATAAATATATTTATACCACATAATGATTATGTCAGTATTAATATTAATTTAGTATTATTGATGCTATTATACATTTACATGTGATTATTATGTAATGAATTTGCATTACGCATTTTATCTTTAATATAACACTTTGTGGAAAAGTAAATAACATATGACTAGAAAAGTGATAAATTTAATTTGTGGGGTATTCAAGATATGTGTTGAAAAGTACGTACAACAGCTGTCACTAAAGCTTATAGATCAACAATCATTAAAATTGTAATAAAAATATAAGTTATACAAGGTGTCCGGTAAGTATATGGCATACTTTCGTGAGTGTATAGGGGAAGTCAAAATAACATTAGTTTGTCATAATTTTTTTTCCTAAAGTGCCCCTTAACGGAGATACGGAGCCCGTAAGAGGTACTGGCGATTTACCTTTTCGGCTCTAACTTTTGAACCGACCTGTACAATTTAATGAAAATTTTATATTTTATGTAGGCTATAAAGGCTCATAAAACCATACTTCAGTAGATGTTTTATACTGTCAGGGAAGTCAGGAACGGACTTGCCACCAGACTCATTGGGCCAACATTTTTACAGGTGTCATTTTATAGAGGTAAAAACTGAATTTTTAAATACTTTGGTCATTCCTCTTTAAAAAAGGTACTCTACATTTGTTTCGATAAAATTGACTGTTTTCGAACAAAAAAGTTTTTGTATAACACGTTAAAACATTGACTCGAAATTTATTTAATTTTCAAGTTTATTACCATACGCTATTTAAACACAATAACTAATGGAATAACACAACAACTGATAATACGTGTTAAAATAATAAAATTTGTTATTACTACATCACATTAATGCTGATCAGTCTGCAGTCTGCAAGTATGTTGAGACAAGAAGAATTTATCCTGATACAATTCCAAATAGACGTTTACCGCACCGAAGAACTTTTGAAACCTTCGCCTCTTAAACAATTTGAAAGCTTTGTTTCTTTTTGTTTACTTTTTACTGCAAATTTTTGAAATGGGCACCCTGTACCTCTATACATTTCCTTATCCTACGGATGTTTTCTCGTTGTACTTGAAACAACATCTCTGGATTGGCTCGAATTTCGTCGAAATGGTGTCTTATTCTTTCTATCAGGTCTTCCCTGGTGTGAACTGCCGTCGAATACACAAGCCTCTTTAAATTTCCCCATAAAAAGAAATCCAATGGAGTTATGTCGGGCGACCTCGGTGGCCATAAAATGGACCCACCTCAACCTATCCATAGACAATCAAATGTATTTGATAAGTGCTGACGAACTAAATTGCTAAAATGCACCGTCATGCATAAACCACATCTGATTTCTAATTTCTAAGGGCACATTCTCTAATAAATCGTTTAAGCTTTGTTGTAAAAACTGCAAATACATGACGCCATTTAATCTGTCTTCAAAAAAGAACGGTCCTATGAGATGATTCCCAATAATTCCCACCCATATGTTAACCGTGAACCTTTGTTGGTGCTTTGTCTGTACTATTGCATGTGGATAACACATTTTTAACGTCATAAAAACGACTGGTGTTTTATTGCAGTACCTATTCTGATGTATTATTTCAATGATATGTTATACAAAAACTTTTTTTTCTAGAAATCGGTCAATTTTATCAAAACAAATGTAGAGTATTTTTTTTAAAGAGGAATGACCAAAGTATTTAAAAATTCAGTTTTCACCTCTATAAAATGACACCTGTCAAAATTTTGGCCCAACGAGTACTGTAGTATGGTTTTATGAGCCTTTATGGCCTACATAAAATAATAAAGTATACAGGTCATTCAAAAGTTAAAGCCGAAAAGGTAAATCGCTGGGTACCCCTTAGGGGCTCTGTATCTCCGTTAAGGGGCGTTGATTCATTCATGAACTCGCTCACGTGTATGAAGGGATTACGGATTTATGGAGGAATTAGATTATGAAGTGATGCCGTTGAAATATGTATGTCTGTAGAGTAGTGTATAGTGCAATAACGAGTGGAAAAGAAAAACACAACTGCGAAACGCAAAAAGTGGAAACTCACGGAAAGAAGAGATAGAGATTCATGCATGGTATTTTAAAAAAATAAAAAAATCAAGGTGCTATCTCACAGAATGAAACTTTGCCTATAATATTTAGAAGGGTGCTTTTGCGAATTATGCGTGTTGAATTTTTGTTTTATAAAACGAAATAGAAAGAGTATGCTGGTAGAAAAAATTAAATAGTGATATAGCAAAGAAACCACTTCTACATTTTAAACAAATATTAGAAGGTCGAAGTCTAAATCGAAGAATATATTTTATATATTTATAGATTACATAAATACTGACGGAACATGGATAAATAAAGGCCATACGATGACAAAAGTGTGGCATTGTTTTGCCACATATGGAACCTGGTGCTGTCGTGGTTGTATGGATAATACCCTATAATAAATTTGTTCATAGCACACTAGAATCAGTTTCCATCCTATAAGTCAGTATGGCATAGGTGAGATGATCGACAATTGAACTGACTGCTCCTTCATATGTATATTCACATATAAACTGAATGCAGGTGAGATATAAGTGGTGGTCACACAGATACTGCAGGTGTAATTCAATGCCGGTCGGGGCATTAGTCCGCGGAGTAGTTGTTTCCTGCAGAATCATTTATAGATTTAATAGTTCGTAGCCCAGAGCGAGAGGTTTGCGATTAAGTACCTGCTGTAATGTAGGTCGCTTCCTGCTAGTCGAACCTTTTAAACCGAGCAGGAAGTAGCAGACCACTTATGTCTCACTAGTTTCCAACTGTCAGAAGCAACGCACTGCATCTAAAATAAATCATTTTCAACCTTATGTGTTCATTATAAACACAATGCTCGTGCATTATAACTTGTTTCCAACTGTTCTGCGAATAGGCCTAATAGCCGACGATAAGTGTTAACGTGAGACTGTTACGGTAACAGTGCTAGAAATCGGTAGTGTATAGTGTATATGTAAATAGTACAGAGTAGTATGTGTTAAAGTGTGATACTCGAGGAGTGCGCATCAGATAGGTGTAAGTAAAGTAAACTATTAAAGTGTTAGGCTCACACAACGTCAACCTTTCCTTAGTAATTTGAACCCTTCTCAAGTGGCATGCCTATGGAATCTTATCCCCTGCAATCCTTACCTCGTGTACTCATCTAAGTGCTGCCATTAAGGAAAGGCGAACGATTTTAAACATTTAATAACTGAATAATTCTACGGAATGTTTTCAATGATGAATGTAACTTTAAAAAAGTTATAACCCACAGATATAAATTCGTGTCATGTGATGTATACAGTGTATTACTGTATTACATTAGATCATCCATTTTAGCAATTGCCTTAATCTGGAGTCTACATCGTGCAATTGCTCTGTGAAGACCGTTCAGGCGCTCCAAAACACCATGCAGAAAGAAAATACTTAATAGATGACTCCCTAAGTCTAAAGCCACAATAAGACAAGGATAGTCACCGTAAATTCTAGTTACCAATGTAACTGTAAATTATTAGACCCAAAATCATACAGTACCTACAGTTAACTGAACAGTAACCGGGATTGTGTTGTACCACTTGTGGTTATTATTTGTTTGACAAATCAATATAGGTACCTCTTGTCATATTGCATTTCTTCTATGTAGTAGTAATATTGCTAAAGCAAATAAATAACGATTCTGATTGTTTTATTGCTGCAAATTGGTGCAACTGCCTTTCCTCTTCTAATCTGATATAAGTACAGATAAGGTCTACCGGAGAACTATAAAGTAAGTTTACAATTAAAAACATTTGCAACATTTGATTTTCAAAACCGAACATAACGTAGACGTATAAATTTATTATGAGGTAGTTTTTAATAGTAATTAATGATGTGTGTTAAAAGTGCATTTTTAAGACACGAATGTAAAAGTTTACATCAGTGTCTTAAAAACACTTTTAACATAAATATCATACAATATTTTTTCTACAAACAGCATTAAATAGAATGAATCCGGGTAGAAATATGTTAAGTTTTAAATAGCATCGTAGGCACTATATCAAATTTTCGAAGTGGGCACTTGCCAATGATATACAGTAACTATGGTTTGAAAGCTTTGGATTTGTCACTTTTAGATGTTGTGTTTTTTTGCCCTTAAAAAGTATAAAGAAAATATGGAAAAGATCAATCCATTTAAGGAAATCGATGAAGCGGCCAACCGAGCTACTTTGGACTTATTATCAAGAAAATCCCGGATTAAAGTTTTTGAAGTGATGTGAAGAAAAAGGCGTTTCCTAAAGGATGTGAAATGGAAGTGTACGAAAAACCCTGTGGGAATAAATACGTTTGGAAAATTTCCTGCTGCTATTGTTAAATTTCTGCAAATTCCAAATTCTAACCTCTATACTGGATATTGTTTTCGGCGTTCGTCGGCAAATTTACTAGCGGATAGTGGAGAAAATTTAACGACAATTAAGCGGCATGGGGGATGGAAATCTTCAACAGTCGCCGAGGGATATATCGCAGATTCGTTGGAAAGTAAATGCCCGAAAACTGCTTTCAGTGCCATCAGTATCAGTGGATTCTGCTCAACCGTCAACTAGGAATGAGGTCTTTTCAATTGATAGTGAGAGAAATTTATAAAGCGTGTATAAAAGGATAAATAAGAAAATATCATTGAAGTCAAGATTGAAATTAGAACAAGAAGAAGCAGAGAATAAAAATAGCTAGGAAATTAAGAAGACCAATTAAAGGATTAAACGCATCAAACTATTAACATTACACAAAGTATTTAAATTATATTTCTGCTCATAGTATATCCAGAGGACAGCATTCAATATTAAGTGACGGAAGACAAAGTAACAAGAACGATATAAGGAGCAGCCATCATAAGGATTGACAGACCAATACGAGGAACAATCACCAGCAATTGAGCTTCACAAGGAAATTATAAAGAAGCGGACATCCGTAAAAGGCAGACACAGAGTGCAGTAAGAAAAGGACATACATTTAACAAACAAGGACTTAAGAAGAAATTCGGTAACGACTTTGTATTTCGTAATATTTATTGTTATTAGTTTATAAGATAGAGCAGGGTTTAGGTGGAGTAAGAAAGATTCAATCAATCCAATTGTTACCTTTGATATTTAAAATGAAACAAAATTAGTTAACATTAAACATTTCATTAAAAAAAATTATCAAAATTATTAGTCAAGAATATCTGAATAATAAATATTAATCCTATTTGAACTTAGCACTGAGACAAAGAGTCATAAAATCATATAAAAGTGAATTTCCAAATTTATTAATCAATAGCAGTGAACCCATAAGATTTATAAAATAAAATTCATAATATTTAATCATAAAAAAGGCGCAGATAAAAGCTAACTCGGGTAAGTAAAATTATAATTTATATTATTAACTTAAAATGTTTAAAATTAAAATTTAAAATTTTTAAAGATTTACACACATACCATACTAAAATACATAAATCACAATACACCAAGAAAAATAAAATATAACAATATATGTATACTTGTATGTAATACTAATTGTGCTGCTGCTTCTGCATTCCGATGAAGTTTTTTTAGAGGTACAAAATATGTTGCTTCTCGTACCTACATGGTGCTCTCCTAAAAAGAGTAACTTGCTCATGCTGGAAGTAAGTCATAAAGTTATGATTTATAACATAAACTCATCTGAACCGATATCTTTAGTCATATTTTGTAGCAGAATCGAAAACACTTGGCATACCTGTATTTCAGATTGTTTATTATACTCGTATGTTCGAAACTATTTGGTAATAAATAATATTAATTAGTACTGTCTAGCCACATTTATCGACACATAAATTATTAAAACGACTGAAAATTCAAATATAACTAACACTGAGTTAGATGGCGAAATTCGCATTAAATAAATACCACCGATGTCATCGTATCTCAAAAATACTGCGATGTTATTGAACGAAAGTTTGCAGGCAACCTCCTCTGTTTAGGGGGATCCTGCCATTGACTGTCATGGTAAATTGACAGAAGCTCAAGACAAACTTACTAAACATAATGATGAAAATAGCGATAATGGTTTCCTAAAATTCAAGATAATATTCACGAATTTCGCGTCAATGAAAACAAGGCTTATGGTATCTAAAATAAACAATTTAACTCGTAATATTTGCATATTTCACAATTACTCCACAATGTCCATACTGAGAAGAACAACGCAGATGACTCAAAATTAATTTAATTCGAGATAAGAAGAAAAAGTGAAAGTGGGTTTTCGGAATTGAAATCATATGCTTTCTGTAATATATGAAAAATATATGTTGTAATTCAGTTAACATTGTTATTAGAAACTACTATAATTAATGAAATGTAAATATAAAATGTTTTGTAACGTTCTTCGAAATATGAAAAACAGTTTTGCCACAAAAAATTACAGTCTATAGAAAATCATACTGATATAAAGGCGAATATAAGTTGTATCTTGCATTATTAAAATCCTACAAAATTTCAATAATTAATAACATGTTTAAATATATGTATGTATGAAATTTGGTGCGCACGGTGTAGCCAAAATGCAACACTTTTCTTTATAAACCAGTTCTTATTTTCGATGCCCTTGGAACGGTTTTAACCGTCTGAGTCGACCAGCTACAGGCTTGGCTGCACTTTAGCAACAACGGTGATATCACTTTAAAATCATAAACAAAAAAATAGGGGACAAGTAGATAACTACCTACAGAGTGTTCAAATTTGATCTGGAACATCGTTGTAAAATTTAACTGAGTTGTACGAGTTCAAAGAAAGTGAAATTTTCTCTGATATGTAAAATTTGTCCATGTTAACGAAAAATATCCGGAATTTTTTCTCTAGGTAAAATACGGTGAGTTTTTTTATCATTTGAGATAACAAATGTCACTTGAAAATCAGAAAATGGATTATAGTTATTAATTATATAAGGGAATTAACAAGCCTTTAATCCACGAGAAACACACTTCACACACTTAATCTAACATTCTAAAACTTCAAATTTAAAAACTCCGAAACACTGTAAAAACATTTATCGAGCAAATATAGCTTTAACTTTCGTTTAAAAACATTTACAGACAAGCAGTATTTAACATCGTTTGGTAAACGATTAAAACATTTTGGACCCAAGCAACAAGGAGAGTTCAGGACTAGTTTTAGTTTGGCAAACGGCACTCTAACATCACCAGCATGTCTCGTGTTATAGTTGTATTTATCTTTGTTAATGTCAATGCTTTTCTTATTTCTATATACATAAACACATGATTCGTAAATAAACAAACAGGGAAGGGGTAAAATGTTCAATTCCTTAAAATATTGTCTACATGACTCTCTGTTTGAGATTTTTAACATGCAACGGATGATTCTTTTTTGAACAATAAAAACACTAACTGAATTGGTCGAATTGCCCCATAAACAAATTCCATATCTAAGTCTTGAATCTACTTGGGCATAGTAAACGTGTACAAGCTGGGAAAGGTTCAGCACTGTTCGCAAATTTAAGAAAAGAAACTTCAGAGAATTCAATTTCGAAATAAGTTTATCACACTGTAATTTAAAGTTCAGGAATTCAGGTATTATTTACTTCAATATGTAGTTCTTCGATAGTTTTTTGATAATTATGTATTCTTAAAATATCAGTCTTGTCCAAATTAAAAAACAAATCGATGCTGTTGAAGTACTGTGAGACTCTGCCCACTGCCTCTGCGGTTGTACTACTCAATACCTCTGAATCCCTCGACGATAAAACCATTGAAGTCATCAGCATAAAGTGTATAGGCGATATGTTTTGTGAAGCTTGATAGATTGTTGACATATAAAATGAATAAAACAGGTCCTATTATTGAGCCTTGAGGCACACCTGCATCCGACTCCAAACAACCGGATTGCACAAAATCTATAGATTGCTTAGATTCGACCTTTAGAGACACATACTGTTGACGACCCCGAAGAAATGTTGATACCCAGTTAAGTGCAGTTCCTCTTATGCTATATTTTTCTAAAAAAGATAGTAATAAATTATGATTGACACAGTCAAAGGCTCTAGTCAAATCACAAAAAATAACTGCTGGACATTCGCTGGCTTCAACAAATTCATTTCAATGATTTGATTATAAAGAGATGACATTGGAGAAGATGTCGATCTATTCTCACAAAATCCATGTTGGTTCATAAATAAAATTTTAAATTTATTAACAAATGATAAGAGGCGTTCTAAAAATACATATTAAAATATTTTGGAGAACCCATACGGAACAGCAACGGGTCTATAATTTTCCATTAAAGTCGGGTCATTTTTTTAAATAGGGGAATAACTTTATTATTTTTTAAATTTTGCGGAAAAATACCAAGTTCAAACGACGTGTTGACTAAATACGTCAGTGGCGCTATAATAATATCCTGTTTTAAAATGAAGTAGGGAATCTCATCAGCCCCTGTAGACTTTTTATTTTTCAGTTTCCGGTTTAATAAAAGTGATAGTTCCTTTGGCGTATAAGGGGTCAGATACATTGAGTGCCGATTAACAAAGTCTAACTGCAATTGTGTATCAGCACTTGCAGTGCGCGCAGAGTGCACTACATGTACAAGTCTTAGAGGAGTCTGGACAAAAAGCTGATTAAAATCATTAGCTATTTCATATGGATTATCATCCAATGTGCCATTTTTATCAATGCAAATATTAGTGTTCTTTCTTTTTTTTTTGACGGAGACAGCCGAGAGTTATATTTGTTCGAGAGGATTAAAGGCTGGTTAATTTTCCGAATGTAATTCAACGTTTTATCCACGACCACGGCCAAAATCGGTCAATTAGGAGAGTGAGAGCAGGTGAAAAATTATGGTTCTGAAACACGTCATATTTGAGATATTTATTTTAATCAAGAATATTGATTGTCAGCTGAATACCAGAAAGTTTTGGAATCGTTTCTATGACATGCGTTTGTTTATTTGTCAACAAAAGGGAAAACATTTGCAAAATCAGCACAAAAAATGAATGAGAATGCACATAATTTCTTAATTCCGGCTGAAATCCATCCAAGAAGAAAGGATAATTGCAGAAGAGGTGTTACTATCCTACTTCTTCATTGTGGAGAAATGGCTTGCTGCCTCTTCGATGTGGGCAAAATATTCCATGCTAAAATCAATGTTGAAAGTGCACAAAGGTATATTTCAAAGTAATGTAAACTTACTTCAAATTGGAAAGTAGAATCGAGAAATTATAAACCAAAGAAGGTAAAAATACTGGAGAGAAACCAGTAGCCGTAGTGGTGTGCGGGCGGAATCAACCTGGTAATTAGGCTACACGTGGGCCCTTTTTGCCTATCCTAGCATCCCATCACCTCTCCACTATCCGCTCTCGGCCTCTCTCGAGCCTACTCCACGCCCTGATGAACGCCAGGATCTTGGTCAATGGTAGGCCCCTCACCTCTTCCCTTTGCAGCTCCTCGGTGCCAAAGATTCTATATCTTAGTCTTCCAAGGGCCGCATTATCCTAGAAAATGGATAGAGGTCTCCTCCCCCTCTCCACATTCCGGACATAAGGAACCCTCCTCTATGCCTACCAAGTTCAAATGCCTTCTGAGTCTGCAGTGGCCTGTCAGGACGCCCGCTATTTGGTTCAGGGACCTTCGACTAAGGCTCAGCAGCCACATCATCCTAGATTTATTGGGTTCATTGAGGAAGTCGTGGGCCTGTCTACATCCTCCATTCCTTCTTCAAATCGCTCCTAGTGTTTGATAGGCCCATTTATTAAGAGCACTATTCACACTACCTTGCGTAATTTCAAGAATGGGTTCGGGTCCCTGGCAAGGTGCCCCAGATCTGAGACGAGTTAACAAGTCAGTCGTCTCATTACCGGGGATTCCCTTATGGCCAGGAACCCAGACCAACTCCTCCTCCCTTTGTCTGACTAGGGACTCCAGGGCATCTCCACACTACTGAACAAGACTAGATCTCGTCCTTAGAGAGCTAAGGGCCCTAAGTGCAGCCTGATTATCAGAGCAGATGAAGATTTTCTCCTCCACACAAAAGAGGAGAGAAACCAAATCGAAGAATTTTTGAAAAAACCACCGGATGAGGAATATTTGCAAGTTAATTATACATACTCATTCCAGATGCGAAAATAAATATTTCAACAAGTTTCACGATCGTAGTAGTAGATAGAAGTTTTTTCAGTCAATGCTGTAGACATGTGTCGAAAATACATCAATCTGCTACCTAAAAATGCCGGTGGGAGATTTTTCTTTCGTTATGTGGATGGAAAATGTACCACAAAACATGTAGGCATCAGCGCAATTTAGAAAACGTTTTCAAAAATGTCTGCATTTCTTGAGCTCCCTGATCCAGAAAGTTTTACCGTACATGGAATGAGGCGTTTTTCAGGAACATTACGGAAACGTCATGGTGGTTGGAAATCGACTACGGTAGCGGAAAGTTATATTAAAGATTCACTGTTCAGCAAGATGGCAATTGCTGAAAAAATCCAGGTCCCACCTGGCGAAGTTGTGGGTCTCTCCAGTTCTTCAGAAACTCCTTATGGAGTGAATTTAAATAATCCCGGTCAAAGTGACAAGATCCTTCTTGAGATTAATGTTAATGTTAATAATAATAATTTTATATACAATACTATAAAATCTAAGCGTGGTATTATGAATTCTAATCCACTAGTTTGTTAAAAGCCCTTTAATCTACGGGAAACAAGACGTATTAACCCTATTAATATAGTGATCGTGGTTAAAGTTTATTTTTTTATTTTTTAAAAACATTCTTGCAATTGCTTTGCTGACAATTGTCTTTTATTTTAACCACACATACTTTCCATAAACATTATTTACAGGATATAAGTAAAAAACAGGCCATTCCATTAAATGAGTAATCTTACTTACTTACATACCAAAATACTTACCTTAAAAGATACGGGATGTTGAAGTTGAACTTTTATTTTTTTTTTTTTCACTTATCAGTTTGAAATTCAATATATTACTTTTTGTGGTTAACCAAATTGACTTTTTCATTTTTTTCTGCCGTACGCCCATGGGCAATTTCTCCTTATAAAATTGTATCTACACGGAAGAAATCTGTACTGATATCAAGATTGATATAGTTATTCCCATGCTAGCTTACTTTTACTATTATACCTCAAGTAAGTATAGTAATACTTTGTTGAGAACTTATTCTTGTATAATAAGATTATATATTCTTCAGTTAAGATTAAAACTACTTGAAATCAAGACAACTGCAATACTTAATATGAGTTAAAGTTATGTTTGTTTAAAGAATTATTTTGTTTTATTTAGATATATAATTAGTATTTCAGTATTCTTGCTATATTGTATTCCCTTCTAGAGTAGCTATTATTCTACTCACCTTATTATAAATAATTAAATACTCACTCAGTAGTGTTTAATTATTTATATAAATGAAAATGTGATGAAAGACTTAAATAAAGTCATTCATTAGCGGCACACCAGACATATACCGCTTTTGAGCTTGTTAGCTCTCCTCAGTATGGCATAGGAAGCGAGGCAACCGACGACTTATCCGACAAAAGGGAACCTGAGTAAACGTGGTACAACATGTAGCCTACATTTTGTGGTTACTTGTTAAACCTGACGGTCTATCTGCACATACAATTTTCTATAGTTTAAACAATGATTACCACAAGTGTTGTATTAATATTATCTATAAATATTATTTATTCACAACCACTATATTAAGAACGTTTAGAATTATTATTATTAATATTAACATTTATCTCAAGAACGAAGACAAGTCTTTTGACCCGAATTATTATTAAATTCACACGATAAGGAGTTTCTGAAGGACTAGAGGGGCCCACACCTTCGCCAAGTAGGACCTGGATTTTTTTAGCAATTGCCATCTTGCTGAACAGTGAATCTTCAATATAACTTTCCGCTACTGTAGTCGATTTCCAATCATTATGACGCTTCACAGTGGTAATATCACCCTCAACATAACCCAGTAATGCTTTCGAAGAACGCCTCATTCCATGTCCGGTAAAAGTTTCTGGATCGGAGAGCCCAAGATATGCAGATTTTGAAATTGTGTTGATGTCTACATGTTGTGTAGTACATTTTCCAGCCACATATCACAAGAAAAATCTCACAGCGGCATTTTTAGGTCGCAGATTGATGTATTTTCGACACATTTCTACAGCATACTGTACAATTTTAATGAATGATTGACAAAGTTTCTTCTATGATCGTGAAACTTCTTGAAATATTTGTTTTCGTATCCGGAATGAGTACGTTAGTTGCCTTTGTTTTGGACATGGGTGATATCCAAAAAGGTTAATTCATTGCATCGACAAGCATCTGCGACTTCCATGATCGTTGCAACCTGTAAAGAGTTCAAAATAAGACCCTCAATGTATAAATTGAAACATTAAAATCGTATATTTTCTACCGGTAAATATTTTTCATCTGGTGCTTTTTTCAAAAATTCTTTCTCTGCAGTATATTTGCCTTTGAATATGAAGTAAGCTTACCATACTTCCAAATATTACCTTTGCGCACTTTCAGCATTGATGGCAATATTTCAGCATGGACTATTTTGTCCACATTGAAGAGGCAACAAACCGTTTATCCACATTGAAAAAGTAAGATAGCAGCACTTCTTCTGCAATTGCTACTTCTCCTAGGCTCCCTTTTTCGCCAGCTGTCGAATTCCACTAATTCCTTCTCGTCCACACTTTTGCTTTTCTCTGGTAACAGACGTAATGTTGCTTCTTGTTGTCCATTTTTGTGTCAATTTTGCAATTGTTTCACTTGTTGACAAATAAACAAACGCATGCTATAGAAACGATTCCAAGACTTTCTAGTATGTATTGAGCTGACAATCAATCAAACAAAAAATAAACTTTATCCACGATCACTATATTAAGAGAGTTTAATACGTCTGTTTTTCGTAGATTAAAGGGCTTTTACAGAAGTAGTCGATTTCCAACCACTATGACACTTCACTTCCAGCATTGGCCAGTAATGTTGCCGAAGAACGCCTCATTCCATGTACGGTAAAACTTTCTGGATCAGGGAGCCCAAGAAATTCAGCCATTTTTGAAAACGTTTTCTAAATTGCGTTGATGCCTACATGTTTTGTAGTACATTTTCCAGCCACATAACGGAAGAAAATCTCCCACCGGCATTTTAGGTAGCAGATTGATGTATTTTCGACATATGTCTACAGCATTGACTGGAAAAACTTCTTCCATGATCGTGAAACATTTATTTTCGCATCTGGAATGAGTATGTATAATTAACTTGCAAATATTCCTCATCCGGTAGTTTTTTCAAAAATTTTTCGATTTAGTTTATCTCCTCTCTTGTGTGGAGGAGAAAATCTTCATCTGCTCTGATAATCAGGCTGCACTCAGGACCCTTGGCTCTCCAAGGACGAGATCTAGTCTTGTTCAGGAGTGTGGAGATGCCCTGGAGTCTCTGGCCAGACAAAGGGAGGTGGAGTTGGTCTGGGTTCCTGGCCATAAGGGAATCTCCGGTAATGAGACGACTGACGTGTTAGCTCGTCTCAGATCTGGGGCACCTTGCCAGCGACCCGAACCCATTCTTGGAATTGCGCAAGGTAGTATGAATAGTGCTCTTAATAAATGGGCCTATCAAACACTAGGAAGGAATTGAAGAAGGAATGGAGGATGTACACAGGCCTACGACTTCCTCAATGAACCCAATAAATCTAGGACAATGTGGCTGCTGAGCCTTAGTCGAAGGTCTCTGAACCAAATGGTGGGGGTCCTGACAGACCACTGCAGACTCAGAAGGCATTTGAACTTGGTAGGCATAGAGGAGGGTCCCTTATGTCCGGAATGTGGAGAGGGGAAGGAGACCTCTATCCATTTTCCAGGATAGTGCGGCCCTTGGAAGACTAAGATATAGGATCTTTGGCACCGAGGAGCTGTAAAGGGGCAATGAGGGGCCTACCATGGATCAAGATCCTGGCGTTCATCAGGGCGTCGGGTAGGTTCGAAAGAGGCCGAGGACGGATAGTGGAGAGGTGATGGGATGCTAGGGTAGGCAAAAAAGGCCCACGTGTAGCCTAATTACCAGGCTGATGCCGCCCGCACGCCACTACTGCTACTGGTTTCTGTCCAGTATTGTTATCATCTTTGGTTTATAATTTCTGGATCCTACTTTCAAATTTGAAGTAAGTTTACCATACTTAGAAATATACCTTTGAGCACTTTTAACATTGATTTTAGCATGGAATATTTTGCCCACATCGAAGAGGCACCAAGCCGTTTCTCCACAAAGAAAAAGTATGATAGTAACACCTCTTCTGTAATTGCCCTTCCTTCTTGGGTTTCTTGCTGGATTTCAGAAGAAATTCTGTGCATTCTCATTCAATTTTTGTGTCGATTTTGCAAATGTTTTTCCTTTTGTTGACAAATAAACAAACATAGAAACGATTCCAAGACTTTCCGGTATTGAGCTGACAATCAATGTTCTTGATTAAAATAAATTTGTCAAATATGACAACCTGACTTTCACTCTCCTGACTGACCGGTTTTGGCCGTGGTCTTGGATAAAACGTTGAGTTACATTCGGGGAATTAACCAGCGTTTAATGTTCTCGAAAAAATGTAACTCTCGGCTGCGCCTCGAGTGTCAATTTTTTTCTCGTGGATTAAAGGCTTGTTAATTTCCTTATATATTTTGCACTATAATCGCATTTTATATTTTACAGTATGACATTTATTAGAAAACATGAATAATTTGACAAATTTTCAATAAAAAAAATCCCTTGAAATGAATTCAGAAAAAATCACCACGAACAAAATCAAAGCTATGTTAAAGTCGACGTTCTATAATTTTATATATCGGTTAAAAAACGTGCAATATAAGGTAGTTGTGAGAAATAGAGCATACAGACCTGTCGCCTTCTATTATTCCAATTGCATAGTCATATTGCTATTCAGATACCGTAAAAAATAGAAAAGAGAACGCTGCGTGTAAACTGTCTTTCGTGCAACTTGGATCAGATTTGTTGACCTATAACATCGTAAAAATTTCTAACATCAAAAAACTGTATGTATGTGTGCATCATTAACATGAATCTTCAGTTTGGAACCTTCAAGAATCGTAATAAATCCTTGGAATGGAATCTACGGATCTGCAGGGTATCTCAGGCACCACTGGCATCCTTGGAAGGGGTAATTGTACAGTAAAAATGAATTAAATTTACTCATATACAGGGTGTTTCAGAAAGATTGTCAAATATTTTACCAGTGTATTCCACTAGCCATTTCAGGGTGGGATCTTCATATGAATTTTTTTTTGAAATGAGATATTCGAGTCTCAAAATGGCGGAAAAAAATAGTTTTTTTTATTTTTCCTTAAAAACGGTTACACTTAGAAATTTCAATTTTGGTACACTTTATCAGCTAATCAAAAGCTATTTTGTGGTGGTGTATATTTCTTGGCTCATGTTTCTGGAGGACGGGAATAAGCAACCTCTAGATTTATTTCTTTTAGAAGTTTTTCCTGCAATGGCTGATTTTAATGTGTACCAAAATTGATATTTCTAAGTGTAACCGTTTTTAAAGAAAAATAAAAAATATATTTTTTCCGCCATTTTGAGACTCGAATATCTCAACAGGGAGGAACTAAATTGAAAAATTTTATACGCAGATCCTCCCTTAAAATGGCTTGTATCGCTTCCGAAATACAGACATTTTTATTATATTTTTTATTTACTTGGAAATCCTTCGTGATAAACAACAGTAATTATACATATAAAGAAGCACGCAATAAACAGAAAAATAAAATTATCTACAATTTTTGGAAATTTCAAGGGGAAGTTCACAAGTGTGCTCTACCACTTAACCCTTGAACACCATACATTACAAATATAATAACATTTGCAACATAAAAAAATAAAACTTCAAAACACTGCTATTCCTAAGAAACCAACATTTTCTTAACAAATATTTTGAATTTAGCATAACCAAAATATCTTGCATTGAGTGTGAGGCGTTATATTTAAAGCCTCTCTCAAAGAATGACGTTTTATGTTTAGGAGGGCTGAGCAAACCTCTTGATCTAATGTTAATATTGTGATCACTCGAAATATAATTTTGTTATATAAATAAGGTGGAGTCCTGGTAAGTAATAGTTTATGAAAAAAACAGAGTGAATAACATTTTCTTCGTTTGAACAGATCTAACCAACCAAGTTCATGCAACTTATGCGATACATGTCCAATATTACGTACACCAAAGATAAAACGTATACACGCATTTTAGATACACTGGATTAGGTTGTTGCTGTCAAGATCAAGGCAGGGTCCATATACAGGGGTACAATATGTGAACTGAGATAATATCAATGTCTCACAAAGCATCCTCTTAGTATTTAAGTTTAGATATTTACGATGGAGATACAAAAGCCTCGATCCTAAGTATGCTCGTTGGGTCATTTTTTTAACTTTTTCCCTGAATCTTAAGTTGGAATCTAAGATTAACCCTAAATTTTTAAGAAACTCTAGCGAATGACCGTTTATATTAATTTTATTTAAACTATAAATATCAAATGCTTTAGATTTCTTGCCAAATGAAAGCAAAGTTGTTTTTGTAGGATTTATACTAAGAGAATGCTGTAGGGAGACATCAAATATTGCATTTAAATCACCATTTATCTTATGCATAGCTAACTGAAAACTCTCTAGGATAAAATGGATATTATAGTTGGGTGTCATCCGCGTACATATGAGGAGAACAATATTTAACAAATTTTATAAATTGTGACGTATAGATTGTAAATAACAAAGGTCCTAAGATAGAACCCTGAGGGACTTCTTTACAGATCATAAGTAATTGTTCATTTAAAATATCTCTGCATTTCATAGTTTGTGCATATTTGTATCAAAAACTAAAGAAAACTTGAAAATCCACTCTTAAAATTTTGTACATCGCCATAATTAACCATTTTGAGTAACTATTTCAGGTAAAATTTTGCTGCAGGAAAAGGTGCTTTACCTGAAACCAAAATAATTTTTCCTCGGTGCACTGAATATTTCAAATAGGATTATTTCGAAAATGGTTACTCCTACCAACTTCAACAAGATATATCTTTTTCAGATAAAGAAGATAGAATAATCGATTGTTTTAATAGTCTGGTGTATACACTAAACCGCAAAAAGTTCTACCATTTAAAAGAAGCATGATATGCCATAAGTAGCGCCCTCTACTGGTAGCGTCAAAATTAGAAACAACATTGAATTTCTCGCTCCCAAAAACCCCGATCTCCAAAATGTATCCAAATATTTGGATTTTTAAAAAAATATTTATATTTTCTTTGATACCTTGTATCTTTTTAACCATCAACGTTTAGCTAGAGTAAGTTTAACTATATCGTATTATTTTACCGTCAGGAATCTCCTTTTGATGACACCCTGTATTACTGAAACATAATACGCAGCTAACGCTAACAATTTCTTGTGCTATAAAAATCGTAAGAACGTTTTCAGAGCAAATTTTATATAGCAATGTTTCTTCTAAGAACATTTTCAATACGTTCTTACAATAGTTATACCATAAAAATGAGCACCGTTCTATAAAACTTTTTAGTTCTTTAAGCTATAAGGTCTGCAGGAAATACTTATAGAATTGTTGAACAAACGTTCCCACAGATCTTAAAGAATTTTTATAACACAATTTCAAAGCAATCTCATAAAAATTCTATAGCACTTATTAGTTATACAATTTTTGTGTTGCATGGTGTTCTATTTAGAGAACTTTAAAATCGTTTAATTGTATATTTTAAAAATAAAATGTTTCTGTATACCAGATGTTAGAAATAATATGGATGGGCCAATAATAACCACATCATTATGAATTGCTTAGTTTGTTTGTCCATCAGGGAGCAGTACATTTTAATGCGAAAAAAGTTTTATCGTGAAGTATGTGGTACATGATGGTAATTTTTTGACACGCCCTCAGTTAACCTTATATTTCTTATAATGCTGGAAATTTAATTAAAAAAAATGTTTTCTAAATTGATGAATTTAACAACCATCTGTATAATAATATAAAATAGTCAGAAAGTAAGTATGTCCATATTATTGATATGATTTCACCTATTTATTATATACAGGCTGTATCACATAAGAGGGCCACTCCCATGTACCTCGCTTAATATGCGACACACGTCAAAAATCTTTAATTGTTTTTTGTTGCATTTTTGGAGGCCTTTATGCTCGTAAAAATTGAGATCCATGGCCAACTTTATGAGTAACAATAAAAAAACCTGTAAAGTGCCCAAACTTTAAGGCTGTCTAACTTTTTTATTTTAAGGGATAGAGAAAACTTATTGGTAATAAATTTTTATTGCAAAATTGATACCTTCCACCTGATATAAACAGATTTTTGAAATATCGTATGTGGTTCGATGCGCCCTCTAGGCGGATAAAAAAATTTTTTATTGAAGCAGGCTATGGCCATAAAAAATTGCCTGTTTTTTCGTCTTTCATGCAATATACTACATGTTGCCCTTATCTTTCGTATTCATTACATTTTTTTCAATTTTAGTTAAAAAAATGTACCTAAATATTTTCGTGTTGCTCAATATAATGTAGAACCTGTTTTAAAGACGCCAATTGCAAAAAAATAATAAACAGAATGTACTTTTTTTATGCAAAATACAGATTTTCTTATAATATTATTTTATTACATTGTCTGTGTCAAAATAATTTTAAAGACCCAATTGCTTCTACTGTGAAAACCAATAAAATAATATACTTTTACAGATCTCGTCAGATGAGAGTATGGGAAGCCTACATATGTAAATGGTAGTTCTATAGCGTTTTTTTCTGGAACAAAAATACTTTTGTTACTTATTTACTCTATAATAATTTTATAACAACTGTATTATCATTCTTCTTAAGTTAGATAGCAGCTTCCATATTCGTAATTTGTTTACCTCATCAGAATTGTAACAATAGTACTATAATTAAACTAAGCGACATTACGGAATAATTTTATGTGTCACAGGAGATGGTATAATTCTATAAAGCACTAATTTGCATCGGTTTTACAGTAATTTGATTCTATAAGCATCGTTGCTGTAAAACTGTGTTATTGTACACACTTATAGGGTTACATTAACAGTTATAAATGCTCTATAAATTATGCTCTAAGAACGTTCATGCTACAAATTTAAAAAACAGTTCACCTTCAGTGGAGGCAAAATAGTCTCATGTGCCACATGAATGCAACAATTTAGTATTCTAGATCCAACTATAAAATATTAACAGAATATAAAACTCCTATTACTCTAAATTTATGGAACTACTCTGCTAGCTAGGCAGGTCTCAACACGCACAAACTACGAAAAGCAGATATATTTTAAAAAACAATTACCTGCATACTATGCATTCTAAAGAAAATTTTAAAGAATAGTTATTTGTTCAAAATAATCAAAATTTAAAGTGTCTTACGTTTTTTATAATTAAGACAGTGGCGTACTATTATAATTTGAAATGAGCGAAGAATGCCATAGTGTGTCTGCGCCACTGGTAATAAGGGGAATATTTAGACATACTGAATAATTAGAATAAAGATATCTCATTACAACCTAGAACTATTGCTGTTTTATCATGAAAGGTTTCCAAGTAAACAAATAATACAGGGTTAACTATGACTAAGTACAAATATTTTAAGAGGGGATAGAAAAAAATAAGAATTAACAGAATTTCCTTTCAAAAAATTTCCTTATTTATAAAACGAAAAAAAAATTTTTCGATATTATATTAAATCCTTATTTAACGCCGCCAATGCGAGAATCAGAGTATGCAACCAGCAAGCAACCGTCATGCAACAGTCGGCCACAGTCGGCAGTCGGTCCAGTCGAGTCGGTTCGCTGTCATGTTATAATTTAATTCCTGTGTTTACGTTGTAGTTTTGTGTTCTTCTTCAGTTTTTAGTGCCTTATTTAAATTTTAAACGTTTTATAGTTAATAAATAAAGAAATATGTGTCGGGTACAGATATTTTCCCACAATATAGTTCGCCGGTTTGTTTTTCTAGGTTATGGGACAAGACTACCGCGGGTGTGAAACGTTTTCTGTTATCTATTAGAACCTACCTACTCATCCCTTTCTTCGATTTTATTATAATACTTTGTATCTAACTGTACTTACGGGAAGTGTGTTTATCGGTAGTGAGTGAAAATGTAGTTTTACCAGTTTGTAACCAAATAATGAAAAACGAATGCAAAATATTGGAGCTAACTGGATTAACTGTTACCTACCTATCAGTCATTATTACTAATAAGAATGTTAATTTTTGTCGTTTCTGCATTTAGAAATACTGCAAACGACCGCATGGTCATGGATCTAAGCCATAAGCCATCTCAGTCGATACTCATCATAGGCGCCCACTTTCTGTAGGAAAAAAGGGTTTTGCCCCATTTTTTAAATATCGAGCTAAAATTCTGGAATAATTTTTTTATTGTCTTTTAGGGCTCCCTGAGCACGTGGTTAAAATTTTTGTACTTAGTCATAGTTAACCTTGTATAATAAAAATTTCGAAATTTTTCGATACCCTGTATCTTGGAAACAGCGAACTTTAGATATAGGTACAATCACCCCTTCCATGGATGCCAGTAATACCTGAGGTACTCTTATGTCTAAATTTTAAATATTTTTTTCAAGAATGATCCAAAACGTGTATTTTAAACAGTTTAATACAGTTTCAGATATCAAATAACCATCATTCATCATCAAAAACTGTACCTCACTTATATCTGGGAATACCAGTCGTCTGAAATAAACGTCATTGTTACATATTTCCAGGGCAACGAAACAATGATTGTTTGGATTAGAGTGTCTACCGTGTAAACCTTGACAGTTCTTCATTATTTCCAAATAAATTTTCTAGCTAGTAGCAAATTTAATTACAGTTAAAGCGGTTAATGTGCAAATACTTTTATATTGTACGAATTATAAGGTCGATATGATAGTTCAATTATATGCAATTAATTGTAAATCACTGGCCTACTTTTGTGTGGCATACTTAATGTTTTGAGAGTGTATCTATCTTCTAAGCATACTCAAAAGAGAGAATAAACAGAAATGTACATGGTGTGCGTTGAATAGCAAACTTACTCAAACTACAACATTGTGCCCGTCAATTCTACGTCTCCTACGGATTTTTGAATAAAACTAATAGCAGGGGTCGAAAAGGCATGTCTTTTATACAGTGTCAGTTTTTTGTAGACAAACTTTAACAGAAGATAGAACACGTGTTTTTAAGAAAAAAAGTTCCTATAAAAATATCGTAGAATGCTTCGTTCCCGAGATACAGGGTGTTGAATATAATTTTTAGTTCTCGAATTTTCATTATAACATAAAGAAATGCTTAGATTTGTTTCATATTTGGGACATAATGTCTATTAATTAAGATGCATAAAACAAGCGATAAGAATGTTCAAAAACTTGCACAGTGGCGGAATGGAGGGGTGCTCAACTCCTATCTTAAACAGAACTTCTACGCCAATGACTATTTATTTTCATTATCTACATACAGTTTACCAAAAATAATGTCCCTCCTTCTGTTTCGATACCGATATAAATTCCATATTCCCTATATTCTTTAAGAAAACAATTATATAAGGAGCAAAAGAAAATTCGTTTCTAAACTTATGCCCTTAATTCTACGAATTTTTGAAAAAAAAAAAATGATAGGGTTCGAAAGAACGTGTCTTTTTACATATTATGTGAAAAATTCAAAGTGGTACACTGTAGTTTTTAATGAAATAGTTATTTATGCAACAAGTGCAAAAACTAAGTGTTTATTGCACGCGACGTGAAATTGTCTAACGAGGCCGTCAGAGACAACACGTCGAGTGCAATACACGTTTTGTACGAGTTGCATATAATATTTTTTCTACGTTCATGCAAAAAAAGATATTTTGTAATTAAGTTGATATTCAAAGGAAACTAAAATTGCATGTTCTAGTAATTTCGTAATCCAGTATATAATAAATATGATTGAAAATAGTATAAAATATACAACGGCATAAAATGTAATACACTCTCACAGAAAATAGACTAAATATGACGTCGATTTGAACGTTTATATTTGTCATTATCACAACACGCGGCAGATGAGTGCAATACAAATTTTATTGCACTAGTGCAATAAAGAATCACTTGTTTCACTAAATATAGTTCAATAAAGTTTTGTTTTTTGCATGAACGTAGAAAAAAATTATTTATATACCTACAGTATGCGCCAAAAGTATGGAATAAATTCAATAAAAACGAAACAATTATTTTTTGGGAAAAATCCTCGAACAGTTCGATTTTTAATTTAAAAAATACATATTTTAGCGTAAAATGCGATTTTCAAATGTCATTTGTTTTCGAGTAATGACGTCATCGATTTTTTTTTTTAAATGGCAACACCATATTTTTTTACTTGATTCTGAAAGATCGTTTAATTCTCTATCAGACAGTACTAAAATTTTGCCCTCTTACATGGGAAAGTTTTCGAGTATATGACGATTGAATGTTAGAAAACGTAAATCAATTAAAATAAAGCAAAAACGTTATCAAGTTTAGTTTTTCGAATTTCATAGTTCTTTTATGGATCACGTAGGTGAAAATCTTTGCAAAGTGTCATTGTCATACCGACTTTCTAACAAGTATTGTAAGCAGCATAGAAATTATTATTCAATTTATGGCACATTTAACTGTTACTCAAAGAATTGAAATTTTAATTCTTATCGGATGCGGGAATATGACTAGAACTCAGCAGGAAGTTTGCGATTTATTTAATGAAAAATATCCAGATCGCCCTATCAGCCAATCAACAGTCAGTAAGGTAGAGTCTAAATTTAGAGAAACTGGCAATGTTGTAAATATTCCAAAACCTGGAGGTCCAAGCATTAACGAAAATCAGAAACAGAACATTTTGATAAGTATGGTGGATAATCCTCATAATTCTTCACGATTGGTTGCATTAAACAATAACACTAGTCAGAGCACATTGCTACGTATCTTGAGGAAGGAAAAATATCATCCCTACAAAATTCAACTTGTGCAGGAACTCAATGAAGATGATCCCGATCACCGCTTACACTTTTGCGAAATTCTAATGGATTTATGTCAAGGAAATAGAAATTTACACCGGCAAATACTTTTTTCAGATGAGGCCACATTTTGTCTGAATGGTACAGTAAACCGTCAAACTTGCAGATATTGAAGTCGGGCGGACCGATATAATGGCCTGCATGATCCCCTGATCTTACACCTCTTGACTATTTTTTATGGGGATACTTGAAGTCAAAAGTGTACATTAATAAACCACGTAATTTAGAAGAACTTCAAAATCGCATTCGGGACAAAATACGCAGAGTTACCCCAGAAATCATTCATAATGTGCAAGAAGAATTTCTTCACAGACTTGCGCATTGTCAAGAAGTTGGTGGATGGCAATTCGAACATTTAATTTAAGTATAAAATTTAATCAATTGTATTTTATTTTACATACCTCAGAATTGTTACTTTTTTATGGATAAAATTTACGTTTTCTAACATTCAATAGTCATTTACTCGAAAACTTTCCTATGTAAGACGGCAAAATTTTAGTACTGTCTGATAGAGAATTAAACGATCTTTCAGAATCAATGAAAAAAATATAGTGTTGCCATTAAAAAAAATCGATGACGTCATTACTCGAAAACAAATGACATTTGAAAATCGCATTTTACGCTAAAATATGTATTTTTTTAAATTAAAAATCGACCTGTTCGAGGATTTTTCCCAAAAAATAATTGTTTCGTTTTTATTGAATTTATTCCATACTTTTGGCGCATACTGTATAGGGGCGAAAATTTATTTCTAAAATAAAGCTTAATTCTACCTACGGATTTTTGAAAAAATCTGATAGCAGGGCTCGAAAGGGCATATATTTTTACATATTCTGTGAAAAAATCAAGGTGGATCATTCTTATAGTTTTTGAGGAAAGAAATAAAAGAATTTTTTTTTTCAGTCACACCTTCCGAAACTCCGACATTTTCGGAGATGTTCAAAAGAGTGAAACAATGACCACTCTCCACTCCGTGGAGTCAGTAATCATTGAGTCCGTAAATCGTGGGTTTTGAGCAGACGTAGCTAACCAAGGACGATTGCCTTCTGCATTCTGCCGGCTAAGATCTCTGCCAAATTTCGGCAAGCCGGTATGATCTTTAATTCAGAAAGCAGCGTATGTCTCATTTCCACCCAGGACGCCTATAATTAGCACCACAACCTTAACAGAGTGGTCTGGATACAGCCTGCGGAGCTCGGAGAGAACATCTCGATGCTTCCCCCGTTTCTCCTCCTCGTTGGCTTGAATTTGCCTGAGGGTGGGGAATGAATAGTTCCAATAAATTCGACACTTCTGATTCCCCGCAATGGATTCTATATCCCCCGGAGCATAACGCAGCACTGGCGTCTCGTCTATCTCATAGGAGTGTCGTAAATGATAATTCAACACCCGTAAGGCTGAATCGTGTTTTTGGATATACGCTGTGGCCGCATATACCGGACAGGCAGACATATATTACCTTAAAATACCTTTCTAATACAGTAAAAAACTATACTTATAATAAATAAATAGTTGTTTTGTTGTCTTGCGACTTATTTGATTTTTTTTGTCAAAAAATTTTTTAGCGAATATCCCTTTAACATTGAGAAATGCCTCATAATTTTATATTAGCAAGCGTACTTCCGATTCCTATAAAATTATCTCGTACATTATCAACGTCCTAGGGATATTATAGCTAATAATTTTAAATTTTTAAGACTTACAAGTATCTTTTTTCACGAAAATAAGTTAGCCTCAAGACATATGAACAAAAAAAAAGCGATAATGTTATATCTACCACTGAGTTTACTAGCATTGGTTATATGTTGTGTCACATAAACACAACTCATATTTTCAAGTTTACAAATTCATAAACATTCTAATTATCGATTCGAATCAATGTTTAAGTTCCCACTTTAACATCCTGTGTCTTTTTTATTATTAACATTTCATTAAGGCATTTTGGTTTAAGTTGTAATATTTTTAAAGTAAAAAATGTATGTCTATATAAACTATTACTTACGGATCATCCTATATATCTCTTATTGAAAGGTGTGACCAACTGTCAGTCTATTACACAACTTAGTGTGTATGTAATATTCCCAAGTTCAAATTCATATTTCACATTTTAACCTTTGAAATCCAACAAAATCTCATTAGTGCGTTTAATTTAGTATCATTCGCAATAACTAGACTCTAATTAAAATGATTTATACAACTGGTTTGTCGCACAGGCTAATGATAATGACCTATATCTGCGTTTACGTGACAATAGCCATTATCTTTGTTTATTTACAGTTTTAATGAAAATGCATAGGATTGACCAATGCTCGCGTTTTTTTAGTACGTTTTTTACTTTTCCCGCAAATTCCATGCAACCAGATGAGAAATCGAACCGCCGTAGAACGTGATTCAATTGCTAGTTCGAAAATTACAATAATTAAAACAAATAACTGCAGCAACTTTTCATACAGGTACTGGCAGAATCATGTGATTAAACACACCATCGTATCATTATTTCTTACATAAAACGGTATATGTGTGTAAGTGACGGAAGTATCTGGTTAGTTATAAATTTGAGTTGGAGATGATCCTTGTCGAAATAATGTGTCGGCAGGCATTTGTAAAAATGTATACAAACAATAGCGAGTGAGCCTTGGTTTTTGCATAGCCCAGTTGCAAATAATAAATAACAATAGCAGTGAACTACTAGTTTTTGTAAAAGAAGTCGACTTGCGACGTTGTAATAAAAAAAATCAGTGGTACCTAGTCTACCTAAAATCTTAGTCATAGATGTAAAATATCTATTCTAGATGAAAGTACACCAAATTTTTTTGAATGAACAAGGAACTTACAAATACAATTTTGCAAAAAAAAATGATTTAAAAATACCTACACTTTGAATGGCACTGGAAACTGGTCCACTGTAAAGCGTCATAAGGCGGCAAAGCATGCAATCGGCGATCGGACCAAAAATAGTAAGAAATTCCAAGGAAAGAAATAAATAACATTTTATAATACCTATTTTATACAGCAAATTCAACTGCTTTTGCCGCTATTGTTATTAATTATTAACAGAATTAATTTGTGGTTTTAATTAATAAAATAGTCTGACATACCTGATGTTACAACAAAATTTTGGGCCCGTCTTACCCAGTTTGTACAAACTAACACAATTTTTCTGCTTCTTGTCAGTTTTGCATTCGTAAATTATTGGCAGTAACTATAATATCCACTTGGTGATATACAGTGTGATACACTTCATTTTTTAATAGTCCCATAAAAAGAAATCATTTTGAGAAGTTTAAGGTTTTGAATATGTTTGGTCAAAGAACTGGAAAAGACGATGATATCGTCCATATATACCAGGCATACTCGATTTTGAAGATCTTTTAGTGCATTATTCATGACGCGTTGAAACGTCGCGGGCGCGTTTCTTAGGCCGAATGGCATCCAGAGAAATTCATAGTGATCTCTTTCTGTCGTAAAAGTGATGTTTGGTATTGGATACCTGTCATCGATTGTAACATTATTGACATTACGATAATCTATACACATTCGATATTTAATTTTTTCAAATGCATCAGGTTTTTTTATCGACAATTACGGAACTGGACCACGGACTTTGCGAAGGTCGAATAATTTTGCTGTCCAAAAGCTTTTGAACTTGGTTTTGAACTTCTTGTCTCTGCACGTAAGAAAGGCGGTTATGATCTTGTGTAAATAGAATCGTCGGTTTTTGTTTTTATAGTATGTTTCACATCGTTTGTGAAATTAAGTTGTTGGTCATCGGTATGAAAAAGTCATCTATAGTTGTTATAGATTTCCATTTTTCCTCTCGCGTTCATATGGTCAGTTCTAAGTAACGTCTTTATGTCGGTGTTAGTTTATTTTTAATTTAATAAATTTTTATTGCTATTTACTACTGATTTAATTTCTCCTTAAACATTTTTAAAAAATCCTTATTTATTACTGTTGTTTATTATGTTTTCAGAATAAACAGGTAATTTCATGCACCTACACCTTAACATGTAAAACAGATTTGTTGTATTGTTGTTCACTCCCACACTTGATTTATTACAATTTTTTATGCACTTTTCTGTACTTTTCTTTATTCAAGATAAAATTATACTATTTTCAAACTGTTGTGGTAGTATTTATACAGAAAAAAAAAACACAGAAAACTTCGCACTCCTATTATGCATCTAATTTGTTCTTTATTCCTACAGCAGTTCCGACACCTATCAACAGATGTCAACCACTTCGTGGTTTTCGCCAATTATTTGGTTATTAAATATAATAACAACAACGATGTAATTCTTCCCTGCCTAGTCCGGAAAATACGTACTTACCGGACTAGGTCGGAAAAGTGCTACTTTCTCAAAGAAAAATGGGTGCTTTCCGAACGGTTGACGAAAAAATACTTTCTCAAGTCTATAAGTAAGCAAAGTTATACTAAGGTAAATTGATTGAAATCACCTTATTGCCGTCAGAGAAAACATTAAAGCATGGTCCATTCTTTACTGAACATTCTGTATATAAGGCGTTTCTTCAACCAAAAATGATTGTCATTTTACTAAAAAATATGTAGCATATATTTAATAATAATAATAATATTTTCATATATTTCAATTCCAAGAACGAGTTTGAAAGTTGCAATAATTACAACACAAATAATATTTGACAGGTCGTCGAAAAACTTTCTTAAATGTCATCCTTAAATTTGTTCAACTGCCACTAAATTATAATTTAAATTTGTTCTTAAACGAAAGTAATATTATTTATTGTAACCATTTATAATGAAACTAGAATAGCCTGTAAGAGATATCCCTAGTCCTCTTTGGTTTGGAACATTTACTTCGTCTATGTAGGTTGAATTGTTTTCACTAGTAGATCGTTTATGAACTACTGAATTCTCCAAAGTGTTTGAATTATTTAAAAAATCGCATCCAGCACTTGATATACTTGCAGTAGGGAATTTTGTTTTGCTAACAACTGATTTACAAGTTATGGACTCCTCGATGTAGCCTTCAGCTACCGTTGAAGATTTCCAACCACCATATCTTGTTGTGATATCAGCTCCTGAATTTATTAATAGTGTAGCTGAAGTTCTACGAAAATAATGTCCGGTATATTTGTGAGCAACCTTTCGCATCAAGAAATGATGCACCTTTTTGGCATTTTCTCAAATGTAGGAATTCCTCTTAATTGGTTACAATATGCTTTACCATTGGAATATTTAAAAAGAAATATGTTACTATCTATTTGTAAGTCTCGTGGTACTATATTTTCGATATATGTCTAAATAGGCCCTTACAATAAAGGACCCTTTTTTCTTTGTTTTTGTAGCTGACAGAGTGATCAGCAATTTATTTTCCATTTCTTCAATATCTCCAATTTTTATTTGACGTAATTCATCACATCGACACGCCCCAAATAGGTATAGCAAAAATCATAATCGTATTCTTCATTTACAAAAATAATTTGTTCATAATTACCTTTGAACCTAAATACTTATCATCAGCACCTCTATTAGAAATTTTTAAATTTGATAATTTTCTTAAACGCGTGATCTTTTAGCACGATATCCATCCGATTGTCGTTTCAAAAATGCTTTTAATTTTAGATTCTTTCCAATATCGATGTTAATTCAAAGTAGCTCTGAGCATCGTATATATTACCATAACGAAGGTTTCATACTTTTGCTTAATTCACAAAAATATACCAATAGTACATTTTTCGAAAAAGACAATGTTATTCTCAGTATGGTATTCAATAAATTTTTTATGTGTTGGCTGATATACTCGTATCTTCTTAGATTTTTCTGGTAATAAATTATACTCTATTTGCTTTGCTGATTCAATAGTTTTCGATAGAGTTGATGTGAATTCTTCCATCTCAAATAATAAATAGTTATTTTTTGGGATTTAAATAGGAACAATGTTAATTTAAAAAAAACATTAAAAATGCTTACGCAATATTATGATACACAATCCGCCAGTAACGTATTTCTCTATGCTATTAATAATCAAAATTGCATTTTAAATAAAAAAAAACGGACGATGGACATAGTAATCACGAATTCGGATCTTCAACTACTTATATGTTCTTTCTAATACTTCGATGAAGGAATTCTTTAAAAATAAATGAACATTTACGTATCAGTTGAATGTTACTATCATTATACAAAAGAACGATGAAAAAAGTAACACGCCCAGTTGACAAATGGATTTCAATAATAAAATCGTAAACTTTGCGGTCTTAGTTTAATATACTTACAATAAATAAACCACGAAAACCCAACCCTGTTCCACCTTAAACTTTAAGACTCTTTCGAAAGAATGAAATTGCTTGCCAAGGACTGTTGGTGCATGGATGTAACAATTCTGTCTGGTACATTATGACCGAGCATCAGAACACAATGTGTTGCGTTCTGCATTGAAGATCAAATTACAGCTCGCAGCTCTTCAATTGGCAAATATGTGAAATGGAATTTAAATCAAGTGGTATAGTTTGTATCAGATGTAGGTATAAGAAATATACGTACAGCATATTTTGTCTTTCTTCATTTTATATAGAGTATTTCTTTAAGAATGTTGCTTTAATACTGAATTTTTCAGCTTGATTGATGAAATAATTTTAAAATATTATATTCTTTATTCTTTTACACGCTATACGACACTCCTTTGTCTGTGAAAATTACTTTGGACTTTTGAATTGGATTAGCGACGTTATCATATCTATCTACTGTAAAATATAGCGCAAGTAAATGTTTTTCAAATTTCAATATACAACTTAATATCAATAAAAAGCTGAATATGAAAATCATTCAATTTTAGAAAATATAGATTTTTTTCATATTTTACAAGACTGATATTAAAATGTCTGCTGAATAATACTTGCAAGGTGATTCAGTACTTATCAAAAAAAAAAAAAAATAGTACAGGGTGAACAAATTTCGATGTTTTTCTCGTTATCTACAGGAAATAGAAAAAATAACCCTGCACTTTCGGTCTCCTTTTTTAAGAGAAAATTAATGATCAAAACCAAAATGACCTATCCTCCTTTGTTTTCGAGTAATAAACAAAATTTCAAATTTTCCATTTTTTGATACATGTCTGTAACTTGGTTGTTTGCAATGTTAGGAAAAAATAGTTACTTAATACTTTCTTGAGATACATTTTTGAGTAGAGTCCAGTGGAGTGCCTAATTTTTTGCAACTATTTTTGAGTTATAACCTAAAGTTGTGATTTTTAGATACAAACCAGGTGGCCATGGGCCAGTTGAAATAGTTATTTTGTTCTCTTTCCGTTAATATATAATACGTGGAGTTAAATATGATTACTCACTGAGGAAACTCTTAATTCCAGAGTATCAATTTAACTTTTTAAATATTTTTGACAACACATTTAGAAGATATCATGAATTTGTTAGTAAATAAACGTAATTAAATTGTTGATATGTAACAATCGAAACGAAAATGTCAAAGATTGGTAACAGGCAATTATTTTAAATGACACTACTTCAAGAAAATGAAAGAAACAAAATATGACTATAATAAATTATTGTCTCAATAAAATGGCAAATAATTATATTTAATCCTAGATATTAATGGAAAGAGAAAAAATAACGATTTCAAGTGGTGCCAGGCCAGGTGAGTGGTGGTTTGTATTAAAAAAAAACGACTTTAGGTTATAACTTAAAATTTAATAAAGGAACAAAAAAAATATGCACCCCACAGGACTGTACTCAAAAAAGTGTCTGAAGAACGTATTAATTATTTTTTTCTAACATTACAAGCAATTAAGTTACAGACATGTATCTAAAAGTAGAAAATTTGAAATTTTATTTATTACTCGAAAACAAAAGACGATAGGTATTGACCATTAATTATCTCTTAAAAAAAAGATCGAGAGGTCATTTTTTCTATCTCCTATAGTTATAAAAATATTGAAATTTGCCCACCCTATACAGGACACTCACAAATACAATTTTGTAAAAGAGGCCAGTTCGAAAATGATTTAAAAACACACTTCTGCACGGCACTGGAAAGTGGTCCACTGTAAAACCTGAGAGCATGCAGTCGGCGGCAGGCGGCAATGTGTAATAAAAAATGAACGAAAAAAAAAAATTAAAGAATTTCCTAAGGAAAGAAATAAATAAAATTTTATAACCTAACGTAAGTCATTTTTGATACTTGAAAAACTAATGTAAACACTATTGTAAAAACATTAATACTGCAATCAGATTTCAGTATTCGGAATCGCCTGCATTCTGATGATGCTAGACAATACAGTAGCAATATTGACTCCATTTATCATGGCGCATCTGTTCCCAAATTTTTGTAGATAAGTTGTGAATCACCCTGTATATTATAAGTAACGATAATTTGTAGAAAAAAAATGAAATAAAATAAAATTACCTTCACTAATTCTATACACTATAAGTTTTATTTTCCTTTTTTTAATCTGAAATGCAACGTCTTTGTTTACAGATTTTTTATATTATTAAGAAATTGAAAAGCAATTTCACGAAGGTAATGTCAGAACACATTTTTTTAAACATATTTCTTATTCATTTACATTAAGTATACAGTATGCGCCAAAAGTATGGAAAAAATTCAATAAAAACGAAACAATTATTTTTTGGGAAAAATCCTCGAACAGGGCAATTTTTAATTTAAAAAATACATATTTTAGCGTAAAATGCGATTTTCAAATGTCATTTGTTTTCGAGTAATGACGTCATCGATTTTTTTTTAAAAGGCAACACCATATTTTTTTCCTTGATTCTGAAAGATCGTTTAATTCTCTATCAGACAGTACTAAAATTTTGCCCTCTTACATAGGAAAGTTTTCGAGTAAATGACGATTGAATGTTAAAAAATGTAAATCAATTAAAATAAAGCAAAAACGTTATCAAGTTTAGTTTTTCGAATTTCATAGTTCTTTTATGGATCACGTAGGTGAAAATCTTTGCAAAGTGTCATTGTCACACCGACTTTCTAATAAGTATCGTAAGCGACATAGAAATTATTATTCAATTTAAAGTATTATGGCACATTTAACTGTTACTCAAAGAATTGAAATTTTAATTCTTATCGGATGCGGAAATATGACTAGAACTCAGCAGGAAGTTTGCGATTTATTTAATGAAAAATATCCAGATCGCCCTATCAGCCAATCAACAGTCAGTAAGGTAGAGTCTAAATTTAGAGAAACTGGCAATGTTGTAAATATTCCAAAACCTGGACGTCCAAGCATTAATGAAAATCAGAAACAGAATATTTTGATAAGTATGGTGGATAATCCTCATAATTCTTCACGATTGGTTGAATTAAACAATGACACTAGTCAGAGTACAGTGCTACGTATCTTGAGAAAGGAAAAATATCATCCCTACAAAATTCAACTTGTGCAGGAACTCAATGAAGATGATCCCGATCGCCGCTTACACTTTTGCGAAATTCTAATGGATTTATGCCAAGGAAATAGAAATTTACACCGGCAAATACTTTTTTCAGATGAGGCCACATTTTGTCTGAATGGTACAGTAAACCGTCAAACTTGCAGATATTGGAGTCGGGAAAATCCTCATTGGATGGCAGAGGCACATACCCAACACCCTCAGAAATTAAATGTGTGGGCTGGAATAGTTGACGACAGAATAGTAGGGTCTTTATTCTTTGAAGGAACCCTTACAGGACAAAGATATTTAGAGTTTCTGGAAAATGACCTTGTTCCAGCCCTTGCAGTAATTTTTCCTAACGATAATGACCCTGACGTTCCTGACGATACCATATGGTTTCAGCAAGACGGTGCACCTCCGCACTATGCGCGCTCTGTACGAGATTTTTTGGACAACTGTTTTCCTGGGAGGTGGATCGTCAGACGCGGACCGATAGAATGGCCTACAAGATCGCCAGATTTTACACCTCTTGACTATTTTTTATGGGGATACTTGAAGTCAAAAGTGTACATTAATAAACCATGTAATTTAGAAGAACTTCAAAATCGCATTCGGGACGAAATACGCAGAGTTACCCCAAAAATCATTCATAATGTGCAAGAAGAATTTCTTCACAGACTTGCGCATTGTCAAGAAGTTGGTGGATGGCAATTCGAATATTTAATTTAAGTATAAAATTTAATCCATTGTATTTTATTTTACATACCTCAGAATTGTTACTTTTTTATGGATAAAATTTACGTTTTCTAACATTCAATCCTCATTTACTCGAAAACTTTCCTATGTAAGAGGGAAAAATTTTAGTACTGTCTGATAGAGAATTAAACGATCTTTCAGAATCATGGAAAAAAATATGGTGTTGCCATTTAAAAAAAATGGATGACGTCATTACTCGAAAACAAATGACATTTGAAAATCGCATTTTACGCTAAAATATGTATTTTTTAAATTAAAAATCGACCTGTTCGAGGATTTTTCCCAAAAAATAATTGTTTCGTTTTTATTGAATTTATTCCATACTTTTGGCGCATACTGTATAAGTAATTTCTACAGTTACAATAGCCTGGATTTCATGAAGGCCTCGAGTGGCCAGTCGAGATACGGAAGAGAAATCATTATTGCAAATATATATAGAGATAGCTGTTGCAGATCTGCTGTAATGCAGCAAGTTTGACCTTTGGTTTGATTTCGGAGAAAACAAACATGGTCTTTTACGTAAGATTGAGAAAAAAATCTAAGAATCCCGATTTCTTTGTTTGGTGTGGGCGTGTTACACTGAGAAAACCGTTTATTCAAGTAATTGTCTCGTGGTGTAGCTTTACAGTAGATTTGATTCAACAATTTGTTTTAATGGTGATAAGATGTTAACAAGGAGATGGTGATTCTATTAAGCTACTAGAATGTGTGTAGGGCGTTTAGAAAATCAATGGTAAAGGAATATTTTCTTTTCATTTATTGTTTTCAGCGGTTCATTCCGATTTCAAATGTTCTGTATTTGTTGCTACCATTTACGTGATGTACAATGTTATTTGAGGCATTTGTCAAATTTTGCTATCTGACTTCACTACATTAAATTACCTGTTTTATTCTGAAAATAGAATAAACAAAAGTGATAAGGATTTTTTTAAATTTTTAAACAAATGAAATCAGTAATAAATAGCAATACAAATTTATTAAATTAATTTTTAAAAATTAATAAATGTTAAATATAATTATTCATAACTTCTATTTATTATTTCTCAAAAAAAAATAACAAGTAGTTTAATGTAAAGTCAGATAGCATAATTTTATAAATATCTCAAGTAAAACCATCTATCGGATACTTACTCAACAGCATTGTTGCCGTAGTTGTCACAATAATTATAAACAAAGGAAGAAGTTACGTTTAAGAATACCATCAAATACCAAGTTCACAACATCACCTCTAATAAATATTGCATTACCTACACAATATTATATGTCTAATACCCATAAATGCCATAAAAACGCAAAAATACAATAAACAAACGCCTGTTTACATCACCAACACCACAACCTGCACCTGTATCCACGGAAACAAACCGGCCTGAACGGTATCAATGGCCACGTGGTTTTGTTTACTTTCTATGGTAATTAGTAATATTAATATTTTTTCGCACAATCGTTCTGAAATATGCACTTACTGTCATTGTTGACACATTCTGTAATGTGGCTTGTTTCCATAGAAATAAAAAAATAATAGTGTTGTTTGAGTTCATAACAGCATTAATGCGGTAAGTAAAAATCAGTAATTCTTATCACCAACAAATGCTGGGCCCATTTATTGTAAAAATTAAAGGTACAATTTGTACAATTCTTAAACGAAATAGTTTTTTCCTCGTTTTTATCTATTGCTTTTACAGTAATTGAATTTTCTGTATTACTTATTGAGTTACATATGTTAGGATTATGATAAACTTCAGTAGTTCTATCTTCAAACACTGGAATGGAGTCAAATTCATTGTCACTGCCGCTGTTGGTATGTAAAATCTTATCTGCAAACTCTATTTTCTTTGTTAAGGACTCTGCAACATATCCTTCTTCTTTAGAAATGCTACTAACTTCTTAAATTACGATATATCGACACCATTATTTAAGTTGATCGTACTTTTAAGCAAGTAGTCTGTAGTAGTACTCTGCCCATAAGCTTCCCGGAGATTTCAATCTTAAATTTCTCTGAACAAAATAAGCCAGCAAAGTTTTTCCAGATATCTCCGCTTTCTTCTCATTCAACCATTTCCTGAAGACATCATAGACTTTTTCATACCTCACCTTTGATTTTGTGAGAATTAATGACACACAATCTATTTGATACGATTCTTCAATGTCCGAATCTACCTCTGACTCGTCTTTATCAGCCATTATAAGCACAGTTTTGACAACAAAACACAAAATTGTTCAAACTTCAAATTGTTTTATTTTAGTTTCCAATGAAATAAATTCAAAACACGCTAGATCGGCCACGCCATTTCAGCAATCAAAATTATTTTTTTTGTTATTTTATTTGATAAATGCGATTGTGCGAAAAACGTTATACACTATACGGTTGTTAATTGGCTAACAGTGTTCTACCCCACTTACCAACCTAATAGCACAGTATAAGGAGACCAGTAGAAACACTTGGGCCGAAATAATTAGTCGCGCATAGCAGCTCGCGCATCCATTTCAAGCTGCAGAGACCTCAGTTTACATCCAACTCTGGGAGTGCGAACATCGGTTATACAGAGCCGTATTAAAGCAATATTTTGAGTCTGATCGAGGAATGAGTCGCTGCGCAGCAGTTAGATGTTTAAATATATCATATATAAATAGTAATTTAAGTTTCTTTAAATTTCCTAAAGACATAAATAAGTAATAAGTAATCTATAATATACTGTACAAACCATAAATGGTATTTTACTGCTATTGCCTTACCTACTAACTTATTTCTTAAGTATAACATTGGAATATAAATACTTTTCATGAAAGTGAAGTTTAAAATATACATATTTATATTTTTCACAAATACAAATTTTTATTTTAGAGCAAAGTTCTGTGCAGAGGCTTCTAATAGAGAAGATTTATTAGAAAAGCTGCTCAGGATTAGTAATAGTTCATACAAACTATGTCAAATAGATTTTTAAAATAACATGTTTTCTAACGATTCGCGCAATAGATTACGCAAAGAGGCCGTTCCAACGTTTCCTGCACTCTTGTGCGGCTCATCTTCAAATTATGTAGATGATCATATTTCTTGTAGTCACTATAATGAGAGTAAGTCTCAAAACAAAATAATAAAAAATAAATTTTTTCTAAATTAACATTTTACTGCACTTTCATCTCCAATTTAACAATTTTTAAAGTTAAGTAAACATAATTTTTCTGTTCTAAAAAATACTTGTCTTCTGGTTTACGTAGATCATTTAAGACAAAAAAAATCATAATAAATTATTTGCCCACTAAACTTCAAACGTCAAATTTTAAATTTAAAAAAAATTTAATTATCACCAATAACAAAAAAGTAAGTAAATAAATAAAAATGTTTTGTAGTGCAATAATATATATTTTAAACTCTTTTTTTAAAGAGTCCAAAGAAGTATATCGAATTTTCACACTGTATGTTAGTAGCAGTAAATGATAGTATATAATACATGTTGAATTACCCATTTATAACTGTATAATGAATTATTACGTAATGTGGATAGATATAACGTAAACTTTCATGTGGAATAACTACGTTTTCACGCGCAAATAAAAAATTCTTATTCCGGTCCTGATCACCGATTCTGTAAGTTCTATCGGATGCGCTATCGCACTCACATTTCGAGGTCACCGCAGAAAACTGAAAGCAGTTCAAAGTGCCGACAATGGAGTGAAACTGCTGGTCTACCTATACTGTGCTAATAGTGTAATATACTATAATTATCATGTGATCATTGCCGCCAGAAACATGTTCTAACCTTTCAATATGTTTGAAAAGTTGTCCTGCAATACATTTAAAAGCAATATAAAATTCATGCCACTTCCACATTTAAATCTTTTTCTCAGTGTAACACCTCCTCCGGTAACCGATATTTAATTCTCCTTCCTTAAGAGAACAACTCGTGGGCTTGCTAATCTTTCATCTCAGATCGCTGGCGTATTCACGCTTTTTTTGCTGTTCCACATATCGCTCCGTATATGTGGGGCAGACGCGGTGAAATATGGTGAATATCCTTCTCGATGACTAACCACAGCTTTCGATTGCTGCCGTCTTTCACTTTTGCTTTGTTTGCACCGCCTTGGGTCTTTTTGAAATTAAACCGCAAATTAGTAAGTCATTAGGATGGGATAAATAGAATATTACCGCAAAATTTCGTGTTAAATTATCAATTTAAAACATGCTTGACGTGATCTAGCTCTTGAAGTTTTTAGTGGAGTTGGAAATGTGTTGTTAATGTAGGTGTTATCAGTTCTGTGATGTTCCATAGTATATGCAAGTAACAGTCCTTAAAATATTTGAGAATATATATAATAATAAATATTAATTATGTTTAATAAAATTTTAGTTATAAAAACTTAAAAGTTATAAAAAATATTTCATTAATTCGTCATCCGCATATCGGACCAGATTTACAGATTCGAAGGTCACAATGGTATGGCGCTTTGCACTTTTTTGCCCATATATTTTATTTTTCTCATGTTTCACATATATTGTAAATTTTGAAAAATGGCAGTTTATGTACAATAAAATTAAAAATATTTGATAACCAAAACCTTTTTCATATAAAAAATCTCATTTGGACATCCCCTGTGAAGATACAACCCCTTAAAGCGAGTACAAAAAAGTAGTTTTAAAATTTTTTTCTGAAATATCAAAAAAGTAGCAGAAATTAAATTAAGTAAACATTTTATGCTATCGAAAAGATACTCAGCAAACAATTTGTTGAATTACTCCTACAGTTGTAAGGGGTAGAAAAAAAACACCCCAATGACTTCATTTTCGAAACTTTTTTCCTCTTGCTATCTTACCATTAAAAAATATATTTCAGATAGCCTGATTCATTCTAAACAAAACAGGTCTCTTGAAATTTTTTATAAAATTAGCGGTTTCTGAGCAATAAATATTCGAAATCAGTTACATGTTATGCTTCGCATAGGATACAAATGTAATCGAACTGTGATTTTTGTAGTAGACGGCTGTCACGTTGACATTTTGTAATGACAATTTAATTATTATAATTGACATATTAAACAATCTCTCAAATTTCACTTTGAGCATATTATTAACACGCAACGAAACAATTGCTTCTTCAGGTGGCCTAAATAAAATTGAGAAGTACCTTGAAAGTTAAAAATTAAGTGAATTTCAAAAGTGTTGATAATATGTGAATAATACAAGTTAAACTCATTCACCTACTCTACATTTTTACGTTTGTTGTTAGATACCTATTGATACTGATACTGATGTGGAAAATAACTAATCTGCAAAACCAGAATTGGATGCAATCCAATGTTCTCGTGATATTAGTATTATCTGATTTGAAAACTTGTAAAAAAAGTTGTAAAACAAACCAAAAGTTTCTTTAAAGTCTTGTTCTTATTCGATCTTGCGAAGGTATTGCAAATTTGTGAGACCAAGAAAAAATGAGAGAAGATTGCCATCACTACACAATATCTCTATCACATATTTTTTTATTATTTATTAGCTTCTCCACTTGTTCCTTCTATTCTAAAGGTATTAATCTAATTCAAATCAATTTTCCTACAGTTTTTATCACATCAAACCATATAATTAGGTACTCATATAGATCAATCCGCCAAATATATAAATGATATGGAAACATATAAATGGTATTGAAATACCATTAACACAACAAAGAAAAGTGCGTATAATAACTATATTATTAACTCTGATAATAAAAAGTAGTTAGAAACTAAGAGAGAAATTGCAGTAAAAATATTATGGAGCCAGAAGTTTTTGCAGATTATTTTGCAACTAAATTAATAGGTTCTCTGTTATCTGCACCATGTAACTCAGCTTTAGAACATCTCGATTATGTTTTTATATATTTTTAAGTATTAATAATATTGTGTGAAACTAACTACTCTGTGGACAAAAGCCCCAACCAGCGTTGAATTACACCCACAATATCTACCCATATATTCCTTATTATTAGCTATTGTAACATTTTTTATTGTATTAGAAAGGTATTTTAAGCTAATATAAATCAAATCTCCTACAATTTATATCAATGAAGTCATATGTATGTTCTCTGATACCAAACATCTAGGTATGCTAATGATCAATTCCACAGACAAAACTCTATTCAACAATTATTTAAAGAAATTAATCTATCTAAATTTACTAACCTGCTTTAATGAAAACACTCTATAAATATCTAACTTCACTTTTGGCAGTGGGAACACGAAAATTCAACCACAATAGATGAGTAGTTAGTTTCACACAATATTATTAATACCTAAAAATATATAAAAACTCTTACATAAAGGGTAAACATTATTCAAGTAGGTACTGTCATATTTAATTCATTGACAGGCTGTCACTTTTGTCATTGTCGATATTTAATTTCAAATAATTTTAATTTATATAATAATTTTAATAATTAGATATTTGACTCAACTTAAAGGAGGCCACCTGAAGAAGCAATCCTAAAAATACAGAAATAGGTCAGATCTCATCTATTGTGGTTGAATTTTCGTGTTCCCACTGTCAAAAGTGAAGTTAGATATTTATAGAGTGCTTTCATTAAAGCAGGTTAGTAAATTTAGATAATTTCTTTAGATAATTATTGAATAGAGCTTTGTCTGTGGAATTGTTCATTAGCATACCTAGATGTTTGGTATCAGAGAACATACATATGACTTCATTGATAGGAATTGTAGGAGATTTGATTTATATTAGTTTAAATTACCTTTCTAATACAATAAAAAAAATCTCGATTATGTATCCACACCAAATAATACATTCTGTTTATATCCTGTTACTTATTATGAAACAGCAGATGCTAAAACTGGTTTTAAAACTACTATACTACAAGAAATAAAGGATATCTTAATACATCCTCTTTCCATCCATTCATCCAGATGCTTTAAAAATAACAATGGTCATTCCCATTTTTAAAAAAGGTAATCGTAATGATTCCAGTAATTATAGGCCAATTTCTTTAATACTCGTAGTAAGCAAAATAATAGAAAAAAAAACAAAGAAATTGATTCAGTAATGATTTTGAAAAATAATTGCATAAAAATCAAGATAATTTTAGAACAAATTGTTCCACCATTGATGTGGTATATACAGTTATTTAAAAGATAGTAGAGGGACTTAAAGATACAAAATATACAACTGTTACCCTCTGTAAAGCCTTTGATTATGTATCACATAATATACTTTTAAATAAATTATACTGTCACAGAATTTACCCCACTCGCACCTAAATCGCCGAATGTGGTATCGCAAAACGCTAGATTGCCCCGATCGCCCCTACGCGATGGTGGTAAACAAACAAAATAATGCCGTGTATTGAGAAATGGATCTAGAGATGCTAGAAAATACCTGGAATATTCGTTTGGTCAATAAAAGAAGAATAAACGGCCGAGTCAGGCAGTCTTGAAGGAGAGTTGTTGTTGGATATTTCGGAGAGATCAATTATAATTCAGAGCGATTTCGATAGTGATTAATTACTGTTCAGTTCAGTTGTAATTAGTATTCAGTAGTGTACAGAGTAATTAATAAATATCAGTAAAAATGAACTGTTTGTTTTTCTGGTAAAAGAGAAAGACGGGTTAGGAAATCCGTGACAATACTTTTATGGAATTATACATCTAGTATACCCGTTTCATTTTTTCAATCTTACTTGGAAAATAGAAAGCAGTGCATTTGTATTGATAAGAGATTTAGTAATTTTCAGAATATAGATCGCGGTGTACCTCAAGGTTCTGTCTTGTGACCTCTTTTGTTTATAATTTGTATAAATGATTTATTTTCTACCTTTTCTCATGTAAACTGATTATTTTTGCTGATGATGCGACTGTAATAAACTCAAATACAGACTGATAACTTAAAAATTGAACAAGCTGAAGGAGAGACAGAGACTTGGTACGGTGCAAATGAACTTGTTTTAAATAGAGATAAAACTCAAAATCATTTAAGTATTTCTACTTAATCAAATTTAAAAATGTTCTAAAATGATATCTTGTTCGAACATTGTTTTTATGTCATAGACAATTTTCTGATTCAATTCACATTCAATCAAACGTTCCGTAATACATGCCATAGTATGTTGACAATATTCCATTTGTATCCGTGAATGATAACACATTCTTTTATCGTCAAAATTAAGTTTTATTGATGTTGTTCTCTGTTTTTGTTATATATTTTTATTTTTATATCTGTACATCTAGTATTTGTTCATAGTTTTTATGTTTTAACATCTGCTTTGTTCTTCTTTTTTGACTTACTACAGATGTATACAGTATGCGCCAAAAGTATGGAATAAATTCAGTAAAAACGGAACAATTCTTTTTGGGGAAAAATCCTCGAACAGGTCGATTTTTAATTTAAAAAATACATATTTTAGCGTAAAATGCGATTTGCAAATGTCATTTGTTTTCGAGTAATAACGTCATTGATTCTTTTTTAAATGGCAACACCATATTTTTTTCCTTGATTCTGAAAGATCGTTTAATTCTCCATCAGACAGTACTAAAATATTGCCCTCTTACATAGGAAAGTTTTCGAGTAAATGACGATTGAATGTTAGAAAACGTAAATTTTATCCATAAAAAAGTAACAATTCTGAGGTATGTAAAATAAAATACAATTGATTAAATTTTATACTTAAATTAAATGTTCGAATTGCCATCCGCCAACTTCTTGACAATGCGCAAGTCTGTGAAGAAATTCTTCTTGCACATTATGAATGATTTCTGGGGTAACTCTGCGTATTTCGTCCCGAATGCGATTTTGAAGTTCTTCTAAATTACGTGGTTTATTAATGTACACTTTTGACTTCAAGTATCCCCATAAAAAATAGTCAAGAGGTGTAAGATCTGGCGATCTTGTAGGCTATCGGTCTATCGGTCCGCGTCTGCCGATCCACCTCCCAGGAAAACAGTTGTCCAATAAATCTCGTACAGGGCGCGCATAGTGCGGAGGTACACCGTCTTGCTGAAACCATATGGTATCGTCAGGAATGTCAGGGTCATTATCGTTAGGAAAAATTACTGCAAGGGCTGGAACAAGGTCATTTTCTAGAAACTCTAAATATCTTTGTCCTGTAAGGGTTCCTTCAAAGAAGAAAGGCCCTACTATTCTGTCGTCAACTATTCCAGCCCACACATTTAATTTCTGAGGGTGTTGGGTATTTGCCGGTGTAAATTTCTATTTCCTTGACATAAATCCATTAGAATTTCGCAAAAGTGTAAGCGGCGATCGGGATCATCTTCATTGAGTTCCTGCACAAGTTGAATTTTGTAGGGATGATATTTTTCCTTCCTCAAGATACGTAGCACTGTGCTCTGTCTAGTGTCATTGTTTAATGCAACCAATCGTGAAGAATTATGAGGATTATCCACCATAATTATCAAAATGTTCTGTTTCTGATTTTCATTAATGCTTGGACGTTCAGGTTTTGGAATATTTACAACATTGCCAGTTTCTCTAAATTTAGACTTTACCTTACTGACTGTTGATTGGCTGATAGGGCGATCTGGATATTTTTCATGAAATCGTCATTTACTCGAAAACTTTCCTATGTAAGAGGGCAAAATTTTAGTACTGTCTGATAGAGAATTAAACGATCTTTCAGAATCAAAAAAAAAAAACATACAAATGATATTTGAAAATCGCATTTTACGCTAAAATAAGTATTTTTTAAATTAAAAATCGACCTGGGAGGATTTTTCCCAAAAAATAATTGTTTCGTTTTTATTGAATTTATTCCATACTTTTGGCGCATACTGTATGTATACATAATGTGGTCAATAAATTATCAGTCCATCTATATTTTTTGATACCAAATAATTATTTATACTGATCAGATCTGCCTGTTTATACAGTAATTAGTAGGTTTAGAAAGATTATTTAATAATTTCAGTATTCCAGGTACATATTATTTACATATTTAGCTGGATTATGTTTATTTTTGATAATTACCGATTCCAACCTTGTCTATCGACTTATTTCTTCAGCATATCGAGATATTTAGCGCCAAGTAGGTAATCGTTAACTGTCTGATGTTGTGTCCAAAAACCTTGTTATCAAATTTCGATACAACACAGTCCTTGTTGGGAATAATATATAGTTCTAACCCAGCCTTAAAAACATGTAGTTTATGGCTATGACAGTATCAAATTAGGCTCCGAGTTATTTATATTTCAGTCACACATAATTCCGTAAACATAAAGATTTACCTTGAACGAGATATGCTTAATCCTAATACTCATTTTAATGTTCTGTTAGGAAAGGACAGGCTGTAAATCATAAGTGCCTACAGTAGTTTAATCATAAACTTTCTTGTATCGAAATGACGCCTTTAATTTCGAATAGAAATCTAAACCTAATCCCACGAAATATATCGTGGACAATTTTTATTGTCCAGTTCGATATTTCTTCTGAATATTTTACATCTCATAAATTTTAGTTAACTGTACACGAAGGAAAGTTCTTTTGTGGGCAATAATATGCCGTCATTTAGACCATCTTGAAAGTGTGTTAACTTTTTACTTTTATTTAATGTTTGTCATACAAATCTGTCTCGTTCTTCGCCATATCAGATTGTATTCTCTCTCATCACCTTTAAAATTGTTATTACCTTGTATATGTATAATAACATAATTATTTTTGTAATGTCTCCAAATTATAAAGCCAGAGATGAAATGTAAATTATTTAATCAATAATAATGACATTTATTTAAATACAGTGTCCAACGGGACAAATCCCAGTTACAGGACAAGGAAAAAATATTAAACACCTCAAAATATACAAAATAAACAAACAGTAATTAGCAAAAATATAACATAAACAACAAAAAAAAACAACGAATAAAATCAGAAATATAAGTATCTTACAAAAAAAAACAAACAGCTAAACAAATTGAGATTTAATAAAATTAAGTTAGTGAAAAAATATATCAAGTCGATCTGGTAGTTAGTAATCATTTGATGAAGAGGGGATGGTGTAAGTGTACGAGCAGCTGGCAACTACAATACTAGATCTAGAATTTAATCTAGGAACTCGATAAAAAATTGTAGATACCAAAGAAGGGGCATTTACGAAATTATTAACAATTTTGTATAAAAATACTAGGTGACCCGGCAAACGTTGTTTTGCTATATGAATTATTTCTAGTGAATACTTTGGCAGTTACATAACAAATAACTAACTTATTGTAAGTGTGTGGAGATGTGGTATATGACTAAAAGAGGAATGGAGCACTGTGAACGCTGAAAATTTGAATTGTTTCGCGTACCTGCAATTTTACTTGTTTGACGGCCCAAATTAGTCACTTTACGTCTTGTTGGCATTGTTCACTGTACAAAAAAATAGCCATATAGTAAAATAATAGGCGTTGTTGGCGGTGGCTCGTGACACGTGTTGCGTACTTTTGAGGTTATGTAGATCACTTAATTAACTAATAATGAGAACTACACTTAAAATTAATAATTTTATTAATTATTGATAAAATAGGATATAAACAATTATGGCCCAGCAAGTTAATAATAAATTTACTTGAGAATTACACTTAGAAGGTAAAATGATAATTGTAAACGTCACTATTACGCTCGATTCATACGCAATAATAAGGCTTATTGTGAGAGAGACAGGAGACCGGCTTCGTTCTCATCCCTACTCCGTGCTGTTTACTGGGTGAGAAGTGACACCGGTAGATGCCTGGCGGGGATAACTGATCTAATGATAATCGATCAGTAATCGACCAGGGTTAAAAATGATTAAATTACTAATAATGGTTATTAAAAAATAGGGGCTTGTGATAGAAGGATGAAAATTAAGGGGTGTATGTATTTTTAATGCCGCATCATAAAAAAATAAAAATTAAGAATTTTGTAAAAATAAAAAAAATTGTTTGGGGTGGACCACCCCTATCACTTAGGGGTATGAAAAATAAGAATACGACCGATTCTCAGACCTACCGAATATACATATAAAATTTCATAAAAATGGGTCAAGCCGTTTCCGAGGAGTATGGCGTCTAAGACTGTGACACGAGAATTAGTCGCCTCAAATTAGCATGAAAAATGTGAAAATAGACAACTTTTTGCGGAGAAGTCCGATTGTGATGCGGTTTTCTGCAAAATGTTCAGGGAATTTTTTATAACAAAAGGTACATCTAACCTCTGTACGCTAGCAAATTTTTAATTGTTTATTTAACAAATGACCCATTTTTGTTGAACATATGGCAAATGTCACACACGATTCAACGAAAAATGTTCTCTTGGGGGTTTTCGAGGTCCCTCTTTATCACTTTGGTGTTAGCTTTATTATGTATTTCTAAATTGTTGTAACTGGGCTAATTAATAAATTAAAAACTCCACCCTCGAAATCACTAGAGAACCGGATTTTTTTCCAGGATTTCTGGCTTATTAAGGCAAACCATGCGCACAAGATTTTTTCAAATATAATTGTTTATTGTTCGATTGTTGCAACCTCGCTAATTAACAAATTTATAACTCTTCTCGCCGAATCGTTAGAAAATCTGATTTTTTCTGCAATAATTCTGAGATCAATTGAACAATAAACAATTATATTTGCAAAAATCTTGTGCCGATGGTTCGCCTTAATAAGCCAGAAATCCTGGAAAAAAATCCGGTTATCTAGTGATTTCGGGGGTGGAGTTTTTAATCGGTTAATTAGCCTAGTTACAACAATTTGGCAATAAATAATAAAGCTAACTTAAAAAGTAGTGCGTGTAACATGCGACCAAAAGACATACTATACATTCGGCTGCATTTAATGGAAGATTGCTAAAAGATTAGCTTGCAAGTTCTTGCAATCACTCAATTCTAGAAGACAACTTTACATCGTCGGCATACAAAATATAGCGAACATTCAAGTCACTGACATTGTCATTAATAAATATGATTAAGAGAAGGGGACTCAATATTGAACCTTGTGGAACACCAGATGTTTGAGAGCATGTTTACGATTTAAAATCCCGATACTGAACAAATTGACAGCGATCAGTAAAGCAGAGTTGGAACAGTTTGAACAACTGACCACATAATCTAAAGTCGTTAAATTTATCAATTTTATCAAACGCCTTAGAGAAGTCTATATAGGATCTACCTGACCACCATGATCGAGCATTTCAGAGATAAATTGCATTTTGCGCATAAGATTGGTAGTCGTAGAATGTCCCTCTATAAAACCATGTTAATCAGGTATCATAGTGAATTTTACAAAAATTACTCAAAAAGGAAATGAGTCTGTAATTTTCAAAATCATTTTTGTCCGTTTTTGTGAACATGTAGTAGTTGTTTTCTGAAGAAGTTATGTTCTACTTGGCGTTGTAATACATATATTTTGACGTTTTCTGGAACATTCCATATATTCTATTTGTTTCTCAAGACCGCAGAAACATCGAGAACCCTAAAAACATATATAAGTGGATCGGTTTCACCGCCAGAGTTTCGGTTTATATTGAGCAGTCAAACGCGAATAACAGAAACGTCAAAGTAAAGATTTGACAGTTGCGTATTTGATTGAAGAATAGTTGCTGTGTAATCAAGAAGTGGCAAAAAATTTTGTTTTTCTACGTGACGTATTTCAAGGCTAAGTCAACGTAGAGGTTACAATACATATACAATTCAAAATGTTAGTGTAGTTTTTTAAATCGGTGCATTTTGGTGATATAAGTACAGCTTTTTAAAAACCAATTCAATGCCGTTTCATAATAACTAATCATTTTCCAAAAATCTGAAAGAAAAAATACAGTGGCACGGGCTCTCAAAACGCCCCATACATTTAACACAAAAATCAATCAGATATTCTTGTATAAAATTTGAATACTATTACCCAAGAAATAAATAAATGAAATAAAAAACCATTTTCTCGGGTCTATAACTTAAGGAAACAAGATGGTTTAGTACCTTAGGGTAAGTAGATTTAAATCACCTTATTTTCGTCCAAGTATGACCCATTCTTTAATAAACACCCTATATCTACACATGTTTTCGTAGCAGTCTGTTGCATCATCATGAAAAAAGTGACTTTATTTTAGATATTTCCGCACATCTTTTTTATAAAAAATTATTATGAAACCAAAGTAGAATCAAGATTTCTACACAAAATTTATTACAGAAACCGCTAAATTAGTGTACGACTAACTAGAAAGTTCCAAAATGCTCCTTTCCCTTCCTCATCCGAAAACAAGTTCAGTTGGTAAAGGTTAAGCTCGTTTTCTGTATGAATCATAGGCTATAATATATTCAAATTAATTTAAATCGGTGCATTTGTAGCCAAGGCAAGTAGGGGTCGAGGCACATTGGTGTATTCCAAAATGAAATTAATTTGTTCGTAAAAAAATCACTCCATATACATTATGATGAGGAAGAAATATACAGACCGTGCGTCCATCAACGTGTAAGGCAAGAATAGGTGCATTAGTCAATGTTCGTTCAATTTCCGGCATGAAATCTATTACGTAAGGGTTATTGCTGCTAAACAGGGTGTGCAAACTTAGTAGGTATTCTCCTAGAAAAATAGAAAGGAGAGTAGAGTAGATCGACAATTATTTTAAGATGCATTGAAGACTTAAGACGTCCTTAATGGTATTAAATGAATGTTATAAGCTCTGAATTCGTAATTATTCAGGTTTATACTTAAAATATATGTAGTAAAACCAGGGACAAATTCAAAAGGCCGCGTTGATAAACTATACAGGATGGTCACTTTTACGATGATCAGTACAAATATCTGAAAAACAGTAATGACTTCAATTAAGGAAAAGTTGAGCATTTTTATGCCTTCCAATTTTTTGAACAGAAATAAATGAAATTTTGCGTATTTCCTGAAATAGCGGCTGAAAATTGAAAATATATACTTTTTTATTTCACGTTTTCTTTATTTTTAGAATAAATGTTATGAACTTTAGTACTCTTGTATTGTATGACATAAGCTTTCCAATGGAGCTGGAAAATTAAGTTTAAAAATTGCAAATATGTTTTTATAATTGCTAAACAAGTTATGTACTTTTTATAGTTATTACTATATAAGGAAATGAACAAGCCTTTCACGGAAAAAAACTTTTTTCGAGAGGATTAGAGGCTGGTTAATTTCCCGAAAGTAATTCAACGTTTTATCCACGACCACGGCCAAAACCGGTCAATTAGGAGAGTGAAAGCCATATGAGAGCATGTCAAAAATGATGGGTTTTAAAAACATCATATTTGACAGATTTATTTTTAATCAAGTTTATTGATTGTCAACTGAATACTAGCCTTGGAATCGTTTCTATGGAAAAATTTGCAAAACCAACACAAAAAATGAGTGAGAATGCTGAGAATTTCTTCATTGCGGCTGAAATTCAACAAGAAGTCCAATAAACTGTTACCAGCGAAAAACAGAAGTGTGTACGAGAAAGAATTGGTAGAATTCGATAACTAGCGAAAAAAGGGGTATAGGAGAAGAGGCAATTACAGAACGGTGCTCTACTATCCTACTTTTTCAATGTGGAGAAATGGTTTGCTGTCTCTTCGATGCGGATAAAATATTCCATTCTAAAATCAATGTAGAATCAAGAAATTATAAACTAAAAAAGGCAGAGATATTTCAACTTATACATTGAGCGGTTTATTTTAAACTTTTTACGGGTTGTATCGATCATGGTGCTTGTCGATGGAATGAATTAACATTTTTAGATGCCACCCATGCCCAAGACAAAGGCAGTTACCTATACGTACTCCTTCCGGATACGAAAACAAATATTTCAAGAAGTTTAACGATCATGGAAGAAGCTTTTTTAGTCAATGTTGTAGAAATGTGTCGAAAATACAGCAATCTGCGACCTAAAAATGCCGGTGGAAAACTTTTCTTTCAAAAATAACTGCATTTCTTCTTCTCTCTGATCCATACAGTTTTACCAGATATGGAATGAGGCGTTCTTCGGCAACATTATTGGCCAATGCTGGTGGTGACTGTGAAGGATCATGGTGGTTGGAAATCGACTACGGTAGTGGAAAGTTATATTGAAGATTCACTGTCTACCAAGATGGCAATTGCTGAAAAAATCCAGGTCCTATCTTGTGAAGTTGTGCGCCCCTTCGGTCCTTCAGAAACTCCTTATCTAGTGAATTTAAATAATCCCGGTCAAAATGACAAGATCGTTCTTGAGATAAATGTTAATATTACTAATAAAATGCTATAAAATCAAAGCGTGGTATTATGAATTCTAATCCACTACTGTGTTAAAAGGTCTTTAATCCACGGAAAACAGACATATGAAACTTTCTTAATATAGTGGTCTTAGATAAAATAATAAACAAATTAATACATATTCTAAACCTTAATTATACTACATGACAAAGGAAGGAAAACATCTATTATTTTAATTTGATAATTATTTGCACATTTACTTCTCGTAATGTAGTTTTAAAAATTTCTGCTTTCATTTATGTTACAAGTGTTGTAAAGCTTGTTGCAAACAAGTACTATAGTACTTACGTAGATTTGGGCAGATTTCTAAACTTAGTGACTGAGAGCGGCGGATTGCTGAATTGCGCTAAGCAGGTTTGTTAGCGAGATACATTTCTAAAAGGACTAACAGACCCTTACGTACCATAGTACGGTGTTACCATGCGTGGACTCAGGAAGGCCATGAACACAGAGCGAGAGGCACCAGCCGTCGTAGAGGAACCACAGAGAATGAAGAAGATATGGAAAGCCATATGGCTCCACCACTTCCTGGATGTAGCGTTGGGATCTCATATTGCCTGTCCTATAATGGAGCTCCATACCATAAAGCCTACTGTGTGATGGACGAGACGCTCTCTGTCAATTTGTGGGTCGCATCTTTCACCACGTCGCCTTCTCACCCTTGTATGGTCACCGTGCATCTCCATGCACTAAATATCACCTGATTTCATTCTTCGTCCCACCGAATCCTCTCCCTACACTATTGTAAGCGGACAGCTCGATGTTGACCAGTGACAGGCAGTACCCAATGTGGACGACAAGACAAGAGGTCAAAAATTCGTATTCGGCGATATATTGAATACCGACCATCATTCCATGTTCTTCAAACCACTGACTTGCAATAGTCCGGCCTAGTAACACCGTACTATTATACGTAAGGATATGTTAGTCCTTCTAGAAATTTATTTCAATGACACACACCGACCTGCTTCGCGTAACCGAAGAATCCGCCCCCTTTCAAAGTCACTATGCTGGAAAATCTGGCCAAGTCTGACATGTTATATTTTAACCTTATTTTCGTGTTAATTTATAATTGCACTTGTGCAAAACATATAATATAATGTAATGTTATATGGCGAAACAAAGTACCACACTGGAATGTACGGTTAATGTACGGACTTTAGAAATAATTCATCTAGTGACATTTTTTACAACGCATACACATTATAAATCTTCTGTCATGCTTCAGAGGCAAAGTAACCTAACGCTATTTTTAAGTACCTCCGTAATGACTACAATTTATACCAGTTATAGCAATTTTCTACAGTTTTAGTCAATGTTAGAAACGCCTACATATTAAAGCGGATAATTTGGACTTTTTCCAAATACGTTGAACTGGTTTTATCCCGTTACTCATATGCACAGAGAGACGCTTATGTTTAATTATATCTTAAATCTCAAAATTGAGATCATTATGGATTATAGAATGTCTTTTGCAAATCCATTCTTTAAACAAACAGGTTCATAAAGTTCAGGTGTTTCCATTGCTTTATGTAAGAGGAACAAAGTCAATAGATATCAGTGCGTTAGACAATGATGGTTATATTGGCAAGTCTTCACGATCTAAATAATACTGTCCATTTGTAGTAGGAGGATCTCAAATTTTTTCTACATAAAATCAAATCTACCACGTCATTGCGATCATACTATTGATTGTATAAATACTAAAAACCTTCACAACGTGTGTCATTCAAGGGAGTAATTTAAAAAACTATTTTGTACTTCTTTTTCTGCATATCAAAAATCAAAAAATGACTAAACACTTGTCACAAAGATCCATAGTATAGGGTCAGATAATCTTGTTGGTCAATAATAATCAGTAAAAAAACTACACCAAAATCACTATATCACTGAAGAAATGTGAATGTGGTGGAAAAGGCAGCAGCATTTGGGCATCCTATCGATATTCAATAAGATACCTTTTGTATAAAAAAAAACTGTTTTTATATTTTCTATTCAGAAAATTAGAAAAATTTACGTGTCAAAGATTAAAGTGAACTATACCCTCTATCAAATTTTTTTCTCACACCCCATAAATTTTGAAAAGTTTTACGTTGTATAGGTATTGTTTAGCATAAAAAATTCAGTAACTAACCAAAATTATATGCATTAATATTAAGTTGTTAGTTATTTGTTTAGCTATTCAGTAAAGTACAAGATTTAATGCCGCGACTGGTATTTAATAGACGATGCGCAGCCGAGTCTATTAAAGCAGTCAAGGCATTAAATCTATTTTACTGCCAAGTTAAACACATAAATTTTTCGTCGATCAATTTTAATTCTGTCATAATAGTAAACAAAGGTATTTGTTATGATAATTCTTTCATAAACAACAATAATTCCATCAGGTCGTCTGTGAATGCTATGAGACGAACGTTATTAAGTAAATAACTTAGGTACAATCGTTTGCAATAATCCTATTTCTTCTTAGTCTTTCTCCACTGCTTGTATCCATTTGGTTCGTGGTCTTCCTCTTCCGCTCCTTCCTGTTATTTCCCCTGTCAGTACTTGTTTCGTAGGACTGTCTTCTTCTTATCTCCCTACCTGTTCCAACCATCTCATTGTTTGCGTTTTAATGATACATGTTGTCGATGGTTCCTCATACATTTCCATCACTTCAGCGTTTGTTCTCCATAGCCACATATCTCCCTCTTTTTTTCCCCCATATATATTTTCCTCAGAACTTTTCTCTCAAATACTTCTTTCTTTTACTGCTAGGTCTAGAACTATATTAAATAAAATTGTTGACAATGGATCTCCCTATCGCAGCCCTCGCGTTGTTCTAATGTTCTTAGATGTTTGCCCTTCAATCAGCACCTTACAGTTTGTACTAGTTAGGGTCATTTTTACTAGTCTTATTAGTTTGTCTTTTTTCTTAAGGTATCTCATGGATTTATACAGTTTCTCTCTCTTTACCATCTGATATACCTGCTTAAAATCTATAAAAATCATGAAAAAAGGTAAATTCTGATCACTGCTGTTGTCAACTATTTGTTTCAATATGAATACTTGGTATGTCGTTCTATTTTTCTCGAACCCACACTGATATTGTCCTATTTTCGTTTCTGTTTCTGTTCCTGTTCTTGATTTCTACCGCCAAAATTTTATATACCAAATCCATAAAAGTAATTCCTCTATAATTTTCACAATTTGTCCGTTCTTATTTTTTATATGTGGGACATATCAATGACTCTCTACATCTTATAGGTATTAATTCTTTTTCCCATACATCTTTTATTATCTTATATAGATTTTGTTCGAATTTTAGTCCTCCTATTTTTAACATTTGTGCATAAATGCCATTCTCTCCTGGAGCTTTGTTATTCCTAAATGTTTTTATAATTTCTATTATTTCTTTGCTATCCGGAGGATCCTCTGTATCATTTGCTTCCATGTTTATTACTTCCACTGTCATCTTCTCCTCTTCCACTTCTTCTGCTCCAAAAGCTTCCTGGAAATACTCCGCCAATCTCTCCATGCTTTCTGAAATTCCTCCTACCAAGTGCCCTTGTCCGTCCTTACAAAATACCATTTTATTTTGTTGTTGTTGTTGACCTTTCATTTTCTATGTTGCGATAAAATTCGCTGGCATGCTTTTTGTACAATTATTCTTTAAAATGCTCATTTATTTATTTATTATATATATATATAAAAAAAATAGGTAATAGTTATTAAAATATGTTAACATTAAATATAATTATAACATGAAAAATAAATGTGTAAAATAATCTATTTAAGAAAGATGGTAAAATAAAACAATACAAATTAAAAAACTATAAATTAAGATACCATTTTTAACTTTTTCTTAAAAACCGATATGCTAAAAGCGAAAATGTCAATGTGATTAAATTTAATATTGTATGTGTTGACCATTCTGGAAGTTGGTGTATTCTGTCCTGAGTTAGTTCTATAAAATTCACTTTCGAATAGATAGTTACTTCTTGTGAAACGAGGCGGAACGTGTAAAGGAATTAAGGATAATAAGTAAGGACAATCAAGACGAGAATTAATAATTTTGTATAATAATAAAACATCAGAGTACGATCTTCTGTCTTCGAGAGAAATTAAATTAAATTGTTTTCTAACAGTATTAATTTGAGAAATATCATATGTTCCACTGACTTTAAAGTTAAGATATTTAACAAATCTATTTTGAATATTTTCGATTCTGTTAATCTGAAATTGATAATATGGAGACCAAATTACACATGCAAAGTTTAAAATACTATAAATGTAAGAAAAGTAGACAAACTTAATTGGAGCGATCGTTGTGAAAGGTTTACAAGATCGTGTTAAGAGCCTCAACAGTCTATAAGCTTTTTTAACTAACATATCAATGTGATAATTAAAAGACATTTTATCGTCGAACAAAACTCCAAGATCCTTTACTATAAGAACTCTATTTAATACACCCTGATTAATCATATAGTCATATTCAAATTTAATGCGATTTCTCGTAAAACTAATGAAATTACATTTATTTAAGTTTAGATACAATTTATTGATGTGACAATAATGAGACAAGTTATTTAGGTCCTCTTGAATTAGTAGACAATCTGCAATGCTAGATACTGTAGAATAAATCTTAAGGTCATCAGCGTATAATAAGTACTTACATGACTTGAAACATTTATAAATATCGTTAATATATATAAGGAATAAGAGGGGACCCAAGTGAGAACCTTGTGGAACCCCAGACGTAGCAACGAATGGGTCAGAGGCATGTCCATTAACTAAGACTTTAAGGGACCTATTGAAAACATAAGATGCAATCCATCTTAGCAAATCGCCATGCACACCGATCTCAGAAAGCTTCATGATTAGCAAGTTATGATTTACTTTATCGAAAGCTTTACTGAAATCGGTGTCCACTGCGTCAACTTGTATCTGCCTATCCATTGCTTTTATGATGTAATCGGAATAACAAAGGAGGTTAGAATCAACAGAGCGCTGTGGGAGAAAACCGTGCTGATCGAGTAAAATACAAGGCTTAACAGAATTCAAAATCAAATCATAAACTAAACTTTCAAAGACTTTACCAAATATGCATAGTTTACTGATGCCTCTAAAATTAGTTACATCATCTTTCGCGCCATTTTTATAAATTGGAATAATGTAAGCTTCTTTCCACTTAACTGGGAAATAACATTCAGACAAAGACAAATTAAAAATTAAAGACAGCGGAACATATAAACCCTCTGAACATTTGGTAATTAAAAAAGCCGGTAAACCATCAGGACCCGCACCCTTTTTTTGATCCAATTTCTTAAGTTTGTTCAGTACCTCTTGTTCCGTAAAGTATGTTCTATTAATCACAACATTATTGCTATTAAAGTTGTCGCGTAACATATAAGCTTGTTCATAAGGTTCAAAAACGTTACTGAAATATTTAGAAAACAAGTTACTCACATCTTTATCAGAAGTAGCAGATTTATTGTCATAATACATAACGCTAGGCAGCCTTTGATTTCATCTCGTAGAAACCAAGTTCCAGAACTGTTTCACATTAGAAGTCATATCGGTTTCAATATATTTGATGTAATTTTTGTAATCTTGGTTAATGAGTACCTTTAATCTATGGCGATAAAAAATGAAAAGATTTTAGCCATTTGTACTGTTAAATTTTTTCCAGTTTTTATGAAATTTTTTCTTCAGTTTAGCAATATGAATAGTATTTTTCGAAAAATAACTTGGAAAATTTTTATTAAAAATTTTTACAGGACAATGTCTTGCCAAAATTTCGTTTAAAAATTTATAAAATAAAGAGATACATTCATCAACAAACATTGAATAAAATAAGTCAGCCCATTGAATATTACCAAGTTCATGTAAAATTAAATTAATATTTGCTTTCTTAAAGTTCAATAAACGCTCCATTTTAGATCTTGCTAATTTAATTTTAGGCACAGAAATATTAAACTCAATTGCACAATGATGGGTATCTTCAATCACTAAAGGACAAGGACAATGATTGACAGTCGTTATAGTAATATTTGATAAAATAAGAATGTTTTGCCAAGATTATTTGTTACTTTATTAAACTGTTTTAAGTTACCATATGAAAATAAGTCAATAAGCTCTAAATGCTTATTTTCCACATTAAGAGGCAAAAAATGTGCATTACTAAATTCATTAATCCATGAAATACTGGACATATTAAAATCACCACAAATCAGCACGATGTCATGAGATATATCATCTAAAATTTTTATCAAACCATTAGCAAAACATGTTTTATAATAAATATTGCCAGGAGGTAAGTATATGCAACAGAAGTGAATCCTTCTCGGGTCACTATCGAGGGTGAATGATAACCAAAGGTCTTCTGCATCGGACTGCCATTCATGACGTTGTTTCACATGGAACTTCCTTCGGACTGCTATTGCTACACCACCACCTTCTTTAGAGACACTCGGAGTATCCTCGCGGTCGCGGCGGTAAACAACATAACTATCAGAAAACAATTCTCCACTATTCACAGACTATCATCATATCATATGACTATCTACCTCTTCTTTTTTCTGCAAGTATTCTCGGCTAATATTTTAACCTGAATATAAAATGCATGGTGGATGAAAATCTTCAACAATAGCTGAAAGCTCCATTGAGGAGTCCATAACTCGTTGACAAAAAAAATCCCTACTGCAATACATCAAGTGCTGAAAGCGATTTAATAAATTAAATAATTCAACCACTTTGAATGGTTCAGTGGTTCATAAACCATCTACTAGTAAAAACACGTCAACCTACATGGACGAAGTTAATGTTTCGAAACAAACAGGACAGGAATTCACTAAAAATGTTTATAGTACATTACATTACTTTCGTTAAAGAACAATTTTTAATATAACGGTAGCAAAAATAATTCTAATACCTAGGCAGTAATGTTACATTTGAGTGCCTGACAGCTGTCATTAAAACTACGTCTTTACTGTCGATCCACGAAAATTAGCTATTTATGATATACGTGTTAAAAGTAAGATTTTATTTTGTGAGTGAAGATGATTCACGAACTTCACGAACAAAATAAAATCACTTTTAACACGTATATCATACACTATTTTTTCTACAAAACAATCGGAAGAACTTTTCACTCAATAAAAATAAGAAATCAAAAAATACCACGCAGATCGCAATGTTTATGAACCAAAATTTTCGTAGCAACCCGTACTGTTGTCAGTTACGGAAAAAACGCAAAAATATTGACAGCGTTTTCTAGTAATATTATAAGTATAATGAATAATCTCGATAATGAGCGTAACGAATCCATCCCTGCTGAAGTCGAAGAAGCCGCCAGTCGAGCAACATTGGAATTATTGCCGGCGAAATCAAAGGAACAGTACGAAATCGCTTATAGACGCTTTTCGGAATGGTGCAACATTAAAAAGGTCCCTGGGAAATGTAACGAAAATGTTTTACTGGCATATTTTGAGGAAAAAGCCAAGATATGGAAATCGTCAACGCTGTGGTAAATTATTCCATGATCAAAACTATGTTAAAAATAAAGCAAGATCAAGATATAAGCAAACATTATAAACTTATTGCTTTTTTAAAACGGAGTGGTGAAGGATATCAAGCAAAAAAGTCAAACGTTTTGACGAAGACGCATATCGACAAATTTCTCACAGAAGCAGAAGACGAAAAGTATCTGATGATGAAAGTCGCAGCAATAGTGGGTGTCGTCGGGGCGTGTCGCTGGGAGGAATTTTGTCAGATGACCATCGACAATATCGAATATTTGGGCATTTCGGTTGCTGTGACCATACCAGATACTAAAACAAAAGTGCCTCGGACTTTCAGTGTTGTTGGTGAATTCTATTTAAACTTTTTTACAAAGTATATGGCACTCCGGCCACCCAACATTGACCATAGACGACTTTTTCTTAAATATATGAAAAATAAATGTGTGAAGAATCCAGTCGGAATTAACATGTTTGGTAAAATGCCTGCCGACATTGCAGAGTTCTTGAATCTACCAAATCCTCAACTCTACACCGGACACTGTTTTCGTCGTTCATCGGCGACATTGTTAGCAGATTCTTTTGCAAATCTTACTACCATCAAGAGACATGGAGGATGGATATCTTCGACGGTAGCTGAAAGCTACATTGAAAATTCACTGGAACAGAAGAAGGAAATTGCGTGCCAAATACTCCCTACTGCTGCAACTACTACTACACACATGTTGACAGTAAAACCAACTTAAGTATGATGACTCCGCAGGGAATTACAATTTCAAATTGTTCTAATTTTACTATAAATGTTAATAGTAATAACTAGTTAAAATGTTGGTTTGTACTTATTTAAAATAAAAAGTTGTTCATGTGTTTGTTAAAACGTTTTATTAATTTTCAAAATAAAATTTAAATAAACTATGATTTACTTTTAACACGCGTGTCAAAAAATGACATTTTTAACATCAAAAATGACAATTTAAAGCCCACTTTTAACAGTTTTGTAGAAAATAATTATTTATCTATCTAGGCTGAAAAGCTTTAAGGTATGAGTACAAGGACTTTATACTTACTTTATTTTACTTTTTCATCCTCGGACTTTACACTTCCATTTTTCGTCCGATCCAAAAATGCATCATTATTGAAAAGCATGAAATAAAGAATATTTTTGAGGTCTCAACTTTTAAGGGGGGACAGCAAACTATAACTACTAAAGGTTTTCGTGATCTTTTAATTTGTTCTACAAGCACCAAAATTTGAAATGGGTACAATTGTTTGCAATAATAATGGCACCCTTTAAAATAAATTTCGTGATTTCTTTTAAACGGCTGACGTATTTGTAATGAAATGTACAGTTCTTAGTTGTCTCACTCACCAATAGAGATTTAATAAAATTTGTACTCAGAACGTCCAGAAGTTCAAAAAGTGTCATTATTATTACAAAAGCATGTACTCATTTAAAAACACTTATTTGTATTTTAATATACTTTAGATAGCAGCAAAATTAACTTCTAAGGGCCGGTTGTATAAAGATTTTGAACTCAAGTTTAATGTTAAACTGTAAATCAAAGGCAAAATCAAATTGTATAAACGTTAAACGTCGATCAAATCGTAGTTTAAACTGACTGACCGATCTCGGCCGTTTAACCAAATGAACTGCAGTTCAACGGTTTGACAGTTGACAAGTGATTATAATCTCGAATATTGAATTATACATTTTTGAGTATTTTTCTGCGTTTTGTTACGATGGACTAGACTAACCCGTAACACATGATGAAGGGTTTTAGTAAATGCTGTCTTACATCCTAGAAGTGTCAATTGAGAGAACGATCAAATCATTTTGTAAAGTGAAGGGAAAGATATTAAAGAAAAATATTATTAAAAAACTCCACTACTACTTTGTCTTTATTTGTTCTGCAATAGCAATGAATTAAAATAAATGGGAGAGACATACCCACTACTACTATCACTGTAAGTGACTTAAATGAAACATGTATAAAACACTATATAATTTATTATTTAAGTAACATATATCGTAAAGAGAATGTTAAAGATACCTACAGTAAAATAAAACTCAAAAGGTAGAATATAACCTTACAAAGTTGAACAAATTTCGCGCCAACTTAGGTTAAATTGTCAAATTTCACAGTTAAAAATCAAAATTTAGCAAGCCGCACTTCTACCAACCTCGGTAACGCATAGTTCAGCTGAACTACACATTAGTTTCGTTTATGCAACACACATATAAATAAACCTGGTTCATAATTTGAACTAAGTTCTATTGAACGACAGTTCAGGTACTTTTTATACAATCGGCTCTAAGTCTAGCAGACAGTTTGTATGTTTCTCCATGACTTTAGGTGATATTTAAGTATTTTTTGGTCGTCTTTCTGTATAAAATTATAACAAAAAAACTCCTCTTTCATTATGTACTGAAGTAACACAAGGATGAGCTATAAATTGCAATCTTCACTAAGTAAACATTAAAATCGGACTATTGTATTGTAAAGTTTAAGTGCTTTTGTCTCAAAATGACACTAAAAACATCACAAAAGGCATTATGGGTTAAATACGCTCTTCAATAGAATTTAAGTATCTGGGTACTTTATCAAACGCCTTACACTGTTGACCTCTCAGCATTGCATTATTTTGTTTGAATTATCGATTAATAACAAATTTATATGCATTCGTATGCAACAGGATCGTGCTGTTTTCATCAATTATTTATGGTAATTATTACGAACCTCCACTAATTGTTAATTAATATTGTGTAACAACGCCATTACGTACACAATGTGATGCATTAGTATGCATCCATCAAGCGGTGTAGTTAGTCAGCGCAAATGTTGTTAAAAATAATAATTTTATGTAGGAAACGTGTGGATTTATATTAGATGATAGTTCGAAGCAAATACATAATATTGTCACTTTTTCCCACACATTTTTTCATGATTATCATTATCACAAATGTAATTCTAGCCGGAGATGAAGTTTTATTTTATGATTTAATGGGCTGTATTAGTGGTGACGTCACAAATTTGACGGATCCGCATCTTTATACTGGGCATGGGTTTAAAGAACTTCAGCTACCTTTCGCTGGCGAATAAAATACAGTTTTCACGAAAATGCACCTGGGGAAACCATTTTTTCTAGTGACATAACGACTACAGAAAATCTTGTTGTGGAGAAGAACTCAAGAGCAATTCGACACTAAATGCACCCAAAGATTCTACCTTTTCTGGAACTAGAAGCCTTTTTAACAATTGCTCTAATTGTACTGCTAATGTAAAAATTATTGTAAATAAAATCACATTTTTCATATTTGATAACTTACTGCCTTCCGCTCTTACCGATCTGACATTTGTAAACACAACTTACTATTTCTTTTAGTCCAATCAGTAAATACGTTAAATTGACGGATCATGCAGAAACTATAATAATTAATTGTATGTAAATTCAATAAGTTTTTGCGTCTATTAAATGAAATCATCAAATTAAGATTAAATGTTATAACTTTTCAAAAACCTTAACACACTCTATCTTAGAAACAAAGCATTTGCGCGACTTTTTTTTATTATTTCGACGAGTATTACATGTGACCTAAAATTACCCTTTTTCCAACACCCTGTATATTCGAAGTGTTCACAATATTCACTCAGGCGGAAATAAGGTCAGAAATTGTTTTGTTTGTAGTGACACTAAAAATAACACATTTTTCACCGCCATATAACCTACAGTGTGACCCTGGCAGTGATATGTTTACAGATAATATCTTTCTATCGAAATTTTATGAATCATACAGTGTTTTCCTTCACGCCTGACCCTGAAACGGAAACCTGATGATAGTAATAAGTGTTAGTAATAAAGTTATTTGTTGTTATTATTACACGTTTTGTTGCGGTCGTCTAAACCGCAATAAAAACCCACGTAAATAATTATATACAGGGTGTGCGGTAAGTATATGGCATACTTTCGTGAGTGTATAGGGGAGGTCAAAATAGCACCAGTTTGTCATAAAAATTTGTTTCCAAAAATGCCCCTTAACGAAGATACAGAGCCCCCAGCGATTTACCTTTTCGGTTCTAACTTTTGAACCCACCTGTATAATTTAATGAAATTTTAATATTTTATGTAGGCCATAAAGAGTCATAAAACCATAATACAGTAGATGTTTTACACTGTCAGGGGAGCCAGTAACAGACTTGTCACCATACTCGTTGGGCCAAAATGTTGACAGGTATTTTATAGAGGTGAAAACTGAATTTTTAAATACTTTGATCATTCCTCTTTAAAAAAGGTACTCTCCATTTGTTTCGCTAAAATTGACCGTTTTCGAAAAAAAAAAGTTTTTGTATAACGCGTTAAAACATTGACTCGAAATTTATTTAATTATCAAGTATAATAACATACGCTATTTAAACACAATAACTAATCGAATAACACAATAACTAATAATACGTATTAAAATAATAAAATTTGTTATTACTACATCAAATTAATGATGATATGCATCTAACTATGGACAAGCACTCTGCAAGTATGTTGAGACGACAAAAATTTATTCTGATACAATTCCAAATCGACGTTTACCCCACCGAAGAACTTTTGAAAAATTTGATTCTTAAAAAATTTGAAAGCTTTGCTTCTTTTTGTTTACTTAGGCAGATTTTGGACATGGGCACCCTGTACCTCTATACATGTACTTATCCTACGGATGTTTTCTCGTTGTACTTGAAACAACATCTCAGGATTGGCTCGAATTTCGTCGAAATGGTGTCTTATTCTTTGTACCAGGTCTTCCCTGGTGTAAACTGCCGTTGAAAACACAATTTTCCCATAAAAAGAAATCCAATGAAGTTATGTCGGGAGACCTCGCTAGCCATAAAATGAGCCCACCTCGACCTATCCATCGCCAACCAAATCTATTTGATAAGTGCTGACGAACTAAATTGCTAAAATGGGGCGATGCACCGTCATGCATAAACCACATCTGATTTCTAATTTATAAGGGCACATTCTCTCATAAATCGTTTAAGCTTTGTTGTAAAAATTGCAAATACATGGCACCATTTAATCTTTCAAAGGTTCTCCGGTGCGGTAAACGTCGATTTGGAAATGTATCAGAATAAATTCTTCTTGTCTCAACAGAATTGCAGAGTGCTTGTCCATAAATTAGTTGCATGTCAGCATATTCGCTGTAGGAATAATGCTCCATTTTAGTCTCAATCAATCTGACAATTTTGTGTTGTGAATAACACATTTTTAACGTCATAAAAACGACTGGTGTTTTATTGCAGTACGTATTCTGATATTTTAATGACGTGTTATACAGAAACTTTTTTTTTCGAAAACGGTCAATTTTATCGAAACAAATGTAGGGTACCTTTTTTAAAGAGGAATGACCAAAGTATTTAAAAATTCAGTTTTCACCTCTATAAAATGACACCTGTCAACATTTTGGCCCAACGAGTATGGTGGCAAGTCCGTTCCTGACTTCCCTGGCAGTGTAAAACATCTACTGTAGTATGGTTTTATGGCCCTTTATGGCCTACATAAAATATTAAAATTTCATTAAATTATACAGGTCGGTTCAAAAGTTAGAGCCGAAAAGGTAAATCGCTAGGTATCCCTTAGGGTCTCTGTATCTTCGTTAAGGGGCACTTTAGGAAAAAATTTGTTATGACAAACTAGTGTTATTTTGACCTCCCCGATACACTCACGAAAGTATGCCATATACTTACCGGATACCCTGTATAAGTATACAGGGTCCTCGTCCAATCCCTTGGTGTTAATGCTTGGACATGTTATACATGGTACGGATATAATTGAGCCTCGTGTATGATACGTCACACTGCTGCAATAGGTCGTGGAGTCCTGGGCCTCCATCTCTTCTACGATTCGGTTTCAAATTTCCCTCGCGTTGTACTACACTTGCAGTCATTGTACACTGTTGTAAAAGTAGCTGCATTTGGCACATGTTTACCAAAGTGCTAAAGCATTTTCACATCGTAATAAATTAAAACGATATCCATTATCTCCGAGTTTCTACTATACTCGTAAGCCAACTTCGACATTTGAAAAACTAATGTAAAGACAAAAACTTTAGTGCCTACAAAAAGTAATCGGATTTCAATATTCGGAATCGCCTGTCTAGAGACTACAGTGGCCCAGCGATGAAAGAAAATAACTACCTATTATTTGGAAGAATTCACATTGACTCCGCCATAAATTGTTATTGAATCAGCAAAGCAAATAGAGTGTAATTTATTACCAGAAAGAAAAAAGAAAATATATCAGCAATCAGCACACATAGAAAAAAATTATTAATTACCGAGATGAAAATAACATTGCCTTTTTCGGAAAAAGTACTATTATTATATTTTTGTGAATTAAGCAAAACCATGAGAGCGTCACATTGAAAACAGACTTAATTTTACAGTTCAAACTGTAGTAAATGTAGAAATTGTTGATCAGAACCATTTCGACACGTTTTTTGGACTGATTTCAATATTCGGAATCGCCTGTCTAGAGACTATAGTGGCCCAGCGATGAAAGAAAATAACTACCTATTATTTGAAAGAATTCACATTGACTCCGCCATAAATTATTATTGAATCAGCAAAGCAAATAGAGTGTAATTTATTACCAGAAAGAAAAAAATATATATATCAGCATACATAGAAAAAAATTATTAATTACCGAGATGAAAATAACATCATCTTTTTCAGAAAAAGTACTATTATTATATTTTTGTGAATTAAGCAAAACCATGAAATTACCTTCATTACTTTAAATGTCTGCAACAACATCGATATTGGAAGGTATCTAAAATTAAAAGCATTCTTGAAACGGCAGTCTGATGGATGTCTTGCTAAAAAATCACGCGTTATAGAAAATGAACAAATTAAAAAAAATCTAATGGAGGTCCCTGATGACACGTATCTAGATACAAAGGTAATTATTAACAAAATATTTTTGTAAACGAAGAATACTGACTATTATTATTTTAGGTGGCAATGATTATTGCCACCATTCAGTGCAGGAATGAGGGAAACCTGGAAAACCTCATTAATTAGGGGAGTAGTCAAACGTCGACTGGTATCAATCTCTCACATTGACTCAAGCTAACATTCTTCCACCCTACTATACCCGCTGAGAGGGTGTCAATCCTTTCCACGAATATAGCTGATATGGTCTACTGGCCGCCACTGCCTTAAACCGCGCGACCACTGAAGGACCCAGATGGGAATAGATTACTCTACCAACTACAAACTGAAATTCCTTATTTAATTTGTAATTTGAAGTTATTCGAACCACATTTGGATAATAAAGCAAAGTACATAAGTAGGATATATTGATGTAGTCAGTCATGGATACTTCAAACATTAGTTGCCATATTGCTAATTGAGTTTATTTGTGATTGTTTGTGGTTTGTGATTTGATTTGAGTCTGTAAACATGGAATCTAATGAAGATTTAGGTGTACCTGAGGAGATACTGAAGTGTGAGGGGTTCCTTTGCATCTTCTTCCAAAGAAATCTCAAGAAATTTATGAATGTCAGTTTGTGAACGTTTTACGCATTGGTGCAAAGAAACAAACATTAAGCTATATTCAGAAGATGTATTGATGCTGTATTTCTCAAACTTAGCAAAATAATAAAATGAAGCCGTCAAAGCGGCGTATGTTGCGGGCAACGTTGAATATAAAGATGGGGATTGATAGGCAAATATTCAAAGTTAGGTGCTTTTTTTCAAGAGACAAAATGAGGGATATGTACCGATAAAATTGCGAATATTTACAGATGAGGACGTTTATTGCTTTTTGAATAGTGCATCTGATAATTTATATTTGATGGTGAAGGTAAACGCTTTAAAAATAATAGAATAAATTTTTTAAAAAACCTCTTTGCAGGTTGCCTTAATATTGTTGCAGGCGCATGCCGTTCTGATGAATTAGTCAATTTAACAATTGATAATGTTGAATCCGAAATAATTATAAAAATTTCTAATACCAAAACCAAGAAACCACGTCCTTTCACTGTGGTCGGAGAAAATATGTTGCTTTACGTCGATCCGGATTGATAGAACGTCGATTATTTCTTAGATATGTTAGTGGAAAGTGTCATCGAATATGGTCGGTATTCATAAAGTCAGTGCCGTCTCGCAAGAAGTCGAAAAATTTTTGAAACTGGACAACTGGAAAGAGTACAATGGACACGCATTACGACGAACGTCTACTACTCTTTCAGTTAGCAGCAGTGATGACTTCACTTGATTTAAAAGGCACGGAGGGTGGAGGTCGAACCCTGTGGCGGAAGGCTACATTGAAGACTCATTTTTGAATAAAGGAAATAATACTGAATCTCGATAGTGGCAATGATAAACCAAGCACCATTGTCATTTCTGATTTCATAACATCTGAAAATAATATAACTATTAATGAAAACATGTTGGACTACTTTAAGAATTGCCCCAAGAATGAGGGGGAATGCCAGTTTCAGTGGTTTATTTAATTTTAATGCTTGTTTAAACTGTGTATATCAATATAAATGTGGATAAACAAAAATTATTGTTGAATAAACTTTTATAAAAATAATCTTTATTAAAATTTTTAATATGATGATTAAAAGTGTCAATTTTAGCCCCTAGAATTAAAAGTGAGTACTTTTGTTGCTAAGATACCATTTTTTTCTCAGCAAGGAAAATGTTCACTTTAGCGATTCCTAACAGTAAAAAAATGGGGAATGGGGAAAAATATTCATGAAAATTATTAAACAGTTCTAGCCTTACTGTGTTATTCCTTTTTTTACTTTTTAATGTGGGGTGCATTTTGAAAAAAGGTCAAGCTAAACCATTTCGATTAATTTTAAAATTAAACTTGAATTGTTTTTTTGTCTGCTTAAAATTAAATTTAGGTAAGCAATTCTTGAGTGTTCTTAACTTTATTAAATAATGATTACAATAAAATCAAATCATAACGGCATTTTGCTTAAGAAAAGTATTATATTTTGATTTTTATTGGACGCTCTGTATGTTTGATTACATATAAATTACTACTCATGACTTCATAAGCAAACAATGAAAGAAATCCCACTATTTAGCTCCGAAAAATATTTCTTATCATTTATTTTTGCATTTGAAATCACATTTTAGGGGTTGTCGACACGGCCATAACAATAAAAAAAACTGCAACTTTTACTCAAAATCTAATTAACACGTCAACCTTCTCCGGATCAGCCATGGTAAATCGCTTCTCTGTAGATCCTTTCTATTAAATTATATTCACCTTCTTCTACTAGAGCGAGGATAAGATTTTTATCTGCACCCATTGTCTTCCAGTTTCTTGACACAAAACTCGACCCCGTTAGCACGAGAACGACACGTCGAATTGCGGGTTTCGTAACAAATCTGGAAAAATTAGGTAAACAAGTCGATTTCTTCACCAAAAATATCACATTAAATGATTGATTAACATAATAGAATATTGCAAATACATAGCAAACAACCACTACACTGTTCTGTAAACTATACTTACCTTGTATTTCATTAAATTCACCTAAGGATTGAACTAAATTTAAACTCTATACCCAATATCCGAAAATCTTGAAGCGTGCGGAAAACAACGTTCCATAGGCGTACTACATAGAAGACGGTCAGGTATCAAAGATATACAAAAAGAACATACAAATAATTGTGTTACGTAACATCCATTATTTTTATTAAATTCAATGACTACTTTTTTGGTTAAAAGATTAGTTATTCTAGAGGATATGTACAGTGTGTCAAACTCCTTAGTATGGGCCTACTGTCCCAAGTAGCAATTTATGACAAAATTCGGGCACAATTTTCTTGTGCCTGAATCGTGTCGACTCTTTTTGGAGCACTTCTGCCGCCGTTCAAATTGTGTCCAAAATTTGTGTCGACACATTTCGAACTTATTGTGTCAAAAGGATATGCGTGTCTAAATAGCAACATTTTAAACACATGTATTTAAAATGTTTCTATTTTGTGTCAGTTTGGACTCTTCAAATATATTTAGACACAGACGGGTCGACACTAAATAGATAAGTTTGTCTGATTTGTTTCTTAATAACATGTTTCTATTTTGTTACTGAAATGAGTTGAGTAGACACAATAATTTCCATTTGGGTACATTTTAAACGTAAAGTTTCTATATTGTTTCTACCATGTGCCGTACAGGTACACATATATCTATGTAAAAACATTTTGCACACATAATATCCATTTTGTTTCTATAATGTGTTTAGTTCATCCGATTAAAGTGTTTGTGTACTTGACATGGCGCATATTGTTATGATAAACGTTGATCCGTGATAGTGTTAGTTTTACAGTTACAATATGATTAAAATAAAAAAGGTGCTACTCCAAAGGTGCACACTAGCACTTACTATCAACGTGTGAAAAAAGAAATAGACATTACTCAGAGGAAATTGAGTGAATTTATGAAAGCAAGAGCAAAAAGCAAAAAGAAAAAAACATCGACTAATTATAATTACTTGGTATTTTTAAGGCCTGTTTAATTTTGAGAAGTACCATGTCAACTATTATCGGTTCGCAAGTGTACCTACGCGAGAAATAGAAAAATGCTCAAGAAAAATTAAAATCCCATTGTTTTCTAGGAGATGAATGCCTTCAAGTCTATGTTCATGATTATCCATAATGTAGCGGGAAGAAATATGATTTGTGTCTATTACGATTTATTTTGGTACACAATGAATAGAAAATAATAATTTCGGTAAAATTGAGAAAACCATGTGTCAAATTTGTGGCTCTCATTAGAGTACAATAACGAACACATTTTGGAAACAACATGACCACATACGAGGCACATATAAAATAACTTTTGGACACATTATCGACACATATTTTGGTAGTCGCAGGAAAATAATTAATTTTTTTTTGTTTAAAATGCATAAAATCTCTCAAAATACTTGTCATTGCTCAATACGAACGTCAAACGTATAACTTTTGTGCTTACAAAATATTTTCTCTGCTGCAGTATTTCGAACAAAATCCTCGAAATTCTATTCGGCACGCTAGCCGGGAATTGAATTTGAATAAATCCACCGAGCAACTAATTTTAAAGACCAATGGGTATCACAACTACAAAATTTACAATTTGGAGTATTTGACTGAGCGTCACATTGAAAACAGACTTAATTTTACAGTTCAAACTGTAGTAAATGTAGAAATTGTTGATCAGAACCATTTCGACACGTTTTTTGGACTGACGAAAGTAATGGTTTGCCAAACAGACGCAACGAAGACTACTGGTCCATTGAAAACCCCACATTATAAATCCAAGGCCATTTTGGAATAAATGTATGGTGCGGCATCATCGGTAGGCATTTAATTGGGCCTTATTTTGATGAACATACATTAAAGAGGATGAGTTACCTACAAGAAGAATTTCCTACTCTTTTGAGGAACGTGCCTTTGTAGCTAAGGAGAAACCTATGGTTTCAGCACGACAAAGATCCACCCCACAAGGCCAGGACTGTGCAGCAATATTTAGATAACACTTTCCCAGAAAAATGGATTGGGATTAATTGACCTATTCAGTGGCCTGGAATGTCACTAGATCTGACACCCCTCAATTCTGTTTATGGAAGTTTTTAAAAGGTTTACAAAATATCTTTGTGAGATATTAATCATTTGAAAGAAAAATCACAAGCGCTTGTAATGAGTTAAACGGCAAAATGCTATTAAACGCAGCCTACAAAAAAATCAAGCGAAGATAGGGTATGTGTCTTGAAATGAAAGGTCATATAGAGAACAGATTGTAATACGTATGTAGTTTGAGGGCGATTGCCTCATTTTGTATGCTTAGTTATTGCGATTGTTATCATCACCTTTTGTTTTAACTGTATTAAAGAATTATCGAGTTTAATACTTTTATTTATTCTTAAATGGCATTTATGTACTTTAAATAATTCAATTATTATTTTCCAATTACTACTTGATCCTTCTACCGCTAATGTGATTTTTAGGTGGTATTTCTTAAGACTCTACGGGACGTAATACATAAAAATGTCTCTACTAAAACTTTATTGTAAAAAAGAGAACCTTTCAACAGGAAAAAAAATGTGGCTGTTTCTGGAAAAAAAATATATGACGTCATTAGCCGTTTCTGTCAAATACCGAAAATAATACTCTCAATTGGAAAAGCTTACCTCATCCGATCTAACACCACGTGTCCCAAATTTTATTTATTTTTTTTATCCTCGCTGTAGGCCCATATACTATAGAGTTTGAGACACTTCTAAGAATCTGATCTGTATTTAAAAATACACATTATACATACGGATAAAGTTACAGTTTTCTCCTGAGGATTAAACTAAACTTACTCAAAGACTAAATCTACATTTAATCCATTAACAATACATGTGGAAATTTTGTATTATATTAAAAAAAACGATTGCATTAGATTTTATTACTGTAAAATTCATGCAGAGGAATTAAACTACAGTTTTAGTCACATGTGAAAGTGAACATTTTGTATTTTATTAACAAAACCATTTCAATAGATTGTATTGATGTGAAATGCACATAGAGAGTCTAAAGTACAGTTTTAATCCCAAGGGATTGAAATGTATACAGGGTGCCCGGTAAGCATATGGCATACTTTCATGAGTGTATAGGGGAGGTCAAAATAACACTAGTTTCTCACTAACACCAACACTAGTGCCTCTTAACGGAGATACAGAGCCCCTAAGGGGTACCCAACGATTTACCTTTTCGGCTCTAAGTTTTGAACCGACCTGTATAATTTAATGAAATTTTAATATTTTACGTAGGCCATAAAGGTTCATAAAACCATACTACAGTAGATGTTATACACTGTCAGGGAAGTCAGGAACGGACTTACCACCATACTCGTTGGGCCAAAATTTTGACCCAGGTGTCATTTTATGCAGGTATAAACTGAATTTTTAAATACTTTGGTCATTCCTCTTTAAAAAAGGTACTCTACATTTGTTTCGATAAAATTGACCGTTTTCGGAAAAAAAGTTTTTGTATAACACGTCATTGAAATAATACATCAGAATAGGTACTGCAATAAAACACCAGTCGTTTTTATGACGTTAAAAATGTGTTATTGACATGCAATAGTACATACAAAGCACCAACAAAGGTTCATGGTTAACGTATGGGCGGGAATTATTGGGAATCATCTCATAGGACCGTTCTTTTTTGAAGACAGATTAAATGGTGCCATGTATTTGCAATTTTTGCAACAGAGCTTAAACGGTTTATTAGAGAATGTGCCTTTAGAAATTAGAAATCAGATGTGGTTTATGCATGACGGTGCACCGCCCCATTTTAGCAATTTAGTTCGTCAGCACTTCAAATACATTTGGTTGTCGATGGATAGATCGAGGTGGGCCCAATTTATGGCCACCGAGGTCGCCCGACATAACTCCATTGGATTTCTTTTAATGGGGAAATTTAAAGAGGCTTGTGTATTCGACGGCAGTTCACGCCAAGGAAAACCTGATAGAAAAAATAAGACACCATTTCGACGAAATTCGAGCCAATCCGGAGATGTTGTTTCAAGTACAACGAGAAACCATCCGTAGGATAAGGAAATGTATAGAGGTACAAGGATGCCCATTTCGAAAATTTGCTCAAGTAAACAAAAAGAAACAAAGCTTTCAAATTTTTAGGAGGTGAAGTTTTCAAAAATTCTTCGGTGCGGTAAACGTCGATTTGGAATTGTATCACAATAAATTCTTCTTGCCTCAACAAACTTGCAGACTGCTTGTCCATAAGATAGATGCATATCAGCATTAATGTGATGTAGTAATAATAAATGCATTATTTTAATACGTATTATTAGTTATTGTGTTATTCCATTAGTTATTGTGTTTAAATAGCGTATGTTAATAAACTTGAAAATTAAATAAATTTCGAGTCAACGTGTTATACAAAAACTTTTTTTTTCCAAAACGGTCAATTTTATCGAAACAAATGTAGAGTACCCTTTTTAAAGGGGAATGACCAAAGTATTTAAAAATTCAGTTTTCACCTCTATAAAATTACACTTGTCAAGATTTTGGCTCAATGAGTATGGTGGCAAGTCTGTTCCTGACTTCTCTAACAGTATAAAACATCTACTAAAGTATGGTTTTATGAGCCTTTATGGCCTACATAAAATAGAAAAATTTCATTAAATTATACAAGTCGGTTCAAAAGTTAGAGCCGAAAAGGTAAATCGCTGGGTACCCCTTAGGAGCTCTGTATCTCCGTTAAGGGGCACTTTAGGAAAAAAAATTATGACAAACTTATATTATTTTGACCTCCTCTATACACTCACGAAAGTATGCCATATACTTACCGGACACTCTGTATAGCTTTTATATATTTTTAGGTATTAATAATATATAAAAACTTTTACATAAAAGGTGAACATTTTTCAAGTAGGTATTGTCATATTTAATTCATTGACAGGATGTCACTTTTTGTCATTGTCGATATTTAACTTCAAATAATTTTAATTTTTGTAATAATTTTTATAGTTAGATATTTGATTCAATTTAAAGGAGACCACCTGAAGAAGCAATCCTAAAAATGCAGAAATAGGTCAGATCTCATCTATTGTGGTTGAATTTGTCGTGTTCCCACTGCCAATAAATGTAGTTAGATATTTATAGTGTTTCATTAGCAGGTCAGTAAATTAAATTATTTTCTTTAGATAATTATTGATTAGAGCTTTGTCTGTGGAATTGTTCATTAGCATACCTAGATGTTTGGTATCAGAGAACATACATATAGAATAAAATAGAATAGAAATGATTTATTGTGTAAAGATTACATAAGAGAAAATAATTACACAAAAGGTAGGAGATTTGGCTTGCGCCACTCTTCCACTCCACCTATGATACATAAAATACAGAAAGTGTACATCTAAAAATACGAGAAAAAAATTAAAAAACACATATAAAGGTATATATATAAAAAAATATATATGTAAAACTAATGCATAATACATACAGAATGTAGAACAACAAATTAGTAAAATAAACTGTATTGTTAATTAGACGCAAACAACAGGCCCTTCAATTCCCTCTCAAACAAGTTGAGTGGTAAATGTAATATATGAAGATATTTATTTAATAAGTTAGGAGCCATATACGAATATGACCCCTCAAATTTGGATGTTACATGTTGAGGAATCGTATAAAGATCGTTTCTGACAAAAACATTGTGTACATCAGATCGCTTAATTAACAAATCATGCAAATATGAGGGAGTTTCATACTTACATACTTTATATAGTAACAGTACGTATAAATATTCCACTCTAAATTTCAATCGTGCCTCATTCATTCTATTTAAATGTGGTGTTATGTGTTCCCTTCGTGTCAAACAACAGACAAATCGCATGCAGGCATTCTGGATCCTTTGAATTTTGGATTGATTGTAATTTGGAAGAAAGTGAAAGTAAATTTGGCTGCAGTAATCAACGTGAGGATAAATTAGAGCTTTAATTAATTTTAATTTAGTGTATTCGTCAAGTTGATCACGTAGGTGATACATTGATTTAAGCCGAAAGAATGATCTTTTGGTTACCTGATTAACATGATCACTAAAATCGAAACAATCATCCACAATGAGACCGAGATTTTTTGCAGATTTTACCCAACTAATGCGTGTATTATTAACGATGATGTTATAGTTATCAGATATAATTTGTCTTTGCTGTTTATTACCTATACATAATGCTACTGTTTTATTAGGATTAACCCTAAGACCATTATCACTGCACCAATTATTAAAACTTAAAAGGTCTTTATTTATTTGAGACAATACAACCCCAGCCTGTTTCACCGTGACTGACTTATATAATTGGACATCATCTGCATAAAGATGTAATTGACAATAATTGATTGAAGAAGTTAAATCAAAAGTGTATATAGAAAATAATATTGGCCCGAGGATACTACCCTGTGGTACCCCATTTAATGTTGGTCGTAATTCAGAAAATTGACAATTATTTAATTTAACCCTTTGCCGACGTCCTACGAGGTAACTTCTGAACCAGGATAAGGCAGCATCCACGAAGCCAATATATCTCAACTTACTAATTAATAATTCAAAGTTTACCAGGTCGAAAGCTTTACTTTGATCTAATAATACTAAAATAGTGCATTGTGATTTGTCCATATTATTAGCTATGTCGTCAATTACTTTTAATAGTGCTGTTGCGGTACCATGCTTTTGTCTAAAACCCGATTGAAACTTAGGTAAAATAATATTCATTTCTAAATAGTTCTTAATTTGTGTAGACAATATGTACTCTAGAATTTTTGATATGCAGGGCAAAATACTGATAGGGCGTAAATCATTGTAGGATTCAGGGACAGTAACTTTCGAAAGAGGTATAACGTTAGCACATTTCCATATATCGGGGAATATTCCTTCCTTAATGGAATAATTGAAAATATTTCTAATAATATCTAAGCAGTACGGAATAATTATACCAATCATTTCAATATTAATGTTATCAATACCATAAGCTTGAGACTTTATATGCTTTAAGCCGGCATATATATCATTGTTAGATACTTCTTTAAATTGGAAACTTAGGTTTTCATTTAATTTATTTGAATTATAATGTACTAATAAATTATTACTAACAACTGAATGTCCAGCAACATTCAGGAAAAAGTCATTAATTAATTCAGGATTCATAAGCTCCTCAGGTAGATTACAATTGGTATCACTTTTAGTACAAACACCCCACTTAGACAAATTTTTCCATAATCGTTTACTATTATTTTTATTTATTTCCAGACTGAACTTCATGTAAGCCTTTTTTCGCGGTTAATCGCACTTTTAACATAATTTCTAAGATCAACGTAATATTTTCTGGATGTTACGGTTTTATTTCTTAAATATTTTTGATAGGCAATGTTTTTCAAGTTTATCATTTTTCTTATATTGTAAGTAATGTATGGCTTATATGATTGTTTAGTTTTTATTTCACGAATAGGTCCTATGTATATCAAAAAGGTTTATAATAGTCTGATTTAAGGATTCAATTTTACTGTCAAAGTCAAGTCATATGACTTCATTGATAGGAATTGTAGGAGATTTGATTTATATTAGCTTAAAATACCTTGAGATTTGATTTATATTAGCTTAAAATACCTTTCTAAAACAGTAAAAAAACCCTGTATAGCCCTGTAAACTCTGCCTTAGCTTCCTTTAAAACCTTCTAAGAATAGTTAACAAATATTTAAAATAATTAATAATCGATATAGATAGCAACGTTTTTCCTTTTTTTCAGAAAACAGTAGTAATTTCAGTGGAAGCAATGCTGCATTGTGTTTGGTTTCCGGATAATTTTATTAATTTATTGCACGTATTTGTAACTTCTAATAACTGGTACCAAACATATGTTAGAATTTCACTAAATTTCACTCGAAGCGCTTATTCAAAGAAATAATAACATAGTAATTGTGCTATCTCAACATCGTAGAAACTTCCTTGATTTTATGTTAACTGGTGTGGTTTTGGTTATATCTCTGATCAGTAATTGCTATCTACACTGAAAATATGAATTCTGTAAAATTACGTTGTTTTACTTTGGCTTTTTGTTGTCAAATTATGTACAGGGTAATCGATTTAAGTAGAGATATGAATTTTTCTGGGAAACGACTGAGAAAAATAAATTATTTTAGAAACTATTGCATTTCTGATTACTATTACTTGAAGGTTGGGTCAAAATACAGAAAATATCTTTACGACACCAGGCGTCGCGGCGCTTCAAAAAAATTTTTTTAAACATATATATTTTAATGTCACGATCCCTTAATTTTGAATATTTTTCCTATATAACATTTTTTTATGTTCCCATTATTTAAAAAGTTACCGACAATTATCTAGTGAATTTCTCTCTCTCTCTCATAATTATTATTGAAACGACGTAGTCAGCGATATAGATCTTTTTCAATGCTCTTGCTGGTTCAATATATCAACTGTGTATACAACAATTACATTAATTTGTAACAATTACATTAATTTGTAACAATTACAAACCCACCTATCATACAAGGGAGACCACAACAATATATTCTGAATGGTATTTTGATGTTCCAAAAAATAAATTTATTAATTACACTAGGAAATTTCCTAAATGGTTCTCAAAAGATTTAATCTGCCGATGGAAATCAAAAAACAAGGCTTATAAGAAATACAAATCTACGAAATCTCCCTGTGACTATGATGAATTCAAAAAACGTAGGTCCCCTTTTAAAACTCAAGTGAATAATGCTTATTCTAGTTTTCTTTTAAATACTGAGACTTCTGTCAAGAGCAATCCTAATAATTTCTGGTCCTACATAAATCTAAGCGTGGTACAACATCTATTCCATCTACCATGGCGCATAACAACGTTAGCATAGATGATCCCCAACATATCGTAAATATTTTAGCAACTTTTTTTTCTAGCACTTTTGTTGCCTCGAATAATTCTGGAAGACAATCTGATTGCGAGTCAGATATACTTACGGCAATAAAAAAAATTAAGGCCAATATGTGCATGGGTCCTGACTTAATTCCGGCTTTTCTTATTAAAGACTATGCAGACCTCTGGGTATTTTCCTACTCCTTGGAAGTTGTCAAGAGTTACCCCTATTCATAAAAAAGAAGCAAAAAACGATTTTGCGAATTACAGACCGGTTTCAATTCTGAGTAACTTCTGTAAGATTCTAGAAATAATCCTTCATTCTTATATATTGCATCATGTTTCTCCTATGATTATTTCTGAGCAACATGGTTCGTACCGGGACGTTCAACAACTACGAATCTTGTATGCAACACGCAATTTATTTCCAATGTCCTTGATCAGGGGGGTCAGGTAGATGTTATCTACACTGACTTCTCTAAGGCATTCGATAGAATTGACCATATAATACTATTACAGAAACTTAATAACTTTGGATTATGCGGTGGCTTGCTCAAACTGTTCCAGTCTTATCTAACAAATCGCTACCAGTTCGTTCAGTATAGGGGTTTCAAATCTAACACTTTCCCCCAGACATCTGGTGTTCCCCAAGGATCTATTTTGGGCCCACTACTATTTATAATATTTATTAATGACATTGTGAAAGACCTTAATGTTCATTACCTCCTGAATGCTGACGATATAAAATTGTACTGTGAAATTGCCTGTCTAATTGATTGTGAAAATCTACAAAGCAAGTTTGTTACATTTAACAACTGGTGTATTGATAATAAGTTGCCTTTAAATGCTTCCAAGTCCATGGTTATGTCCTTTTGCCGCACAGCACAACCTCTAATATTCAATTACACACTTAGCTGTAATGTCCTTGAGAGGCCTGAATTTATTAAAGATCTGAGTATTCTATTTGATCTTCAACTTAGATTTTCCCGTCACATGGAGGTCTGCTTTGCCTGTTATATAATACCTTTGTTAGATCCAAACTCGAATATGGCTCTGTAATATGGAATCCCATATGTGAGACTCAGATTTCTATGTTTGAAAAGGTTGAAAGGAGATTTTTTAAATCTGCAACGTTTATCTTAGATGGTTTTTATCCTGTTAGGGGTACACCACAAGACATATTTTATAATCGTTTTAAATTACAAAATCTGATCCTTTGCTACCTTATTTGAATTTTCGAGTGCCTACCTTTAATAGCCGACTTAATAGTTTATTTTTGATACCACAAGCCCGTACTAATATCTTGGTTAAATCACCATTATTCCAAATGCAAAGCAACTATTATAATATTGAACAAACTCTAGATATATTATCGTGCACACTTCGTGATATAAAGCAGCATTTTATGTAACCTATTATTGTCCTGTTCTTTTTCTGTCTTATGGGTATATATATTTTTCTATTTTTCGCAAATTTGATTATATATTGTTTTTTTTAATTGTTCCGTTTTTATTACTTTTAATTGTGAATTCTGACTGTAACTTATCCTGTAATTGGGTTTTACCCGTTGGATATTTTATTGTAATAAATAAATAAATATAAAGAATGTCAAGTGAACTACGTAAACAGAAAAGGAATATCAACTGATAAATAAACATAAAAATAAATAATCACAATACTTAATGTTTTCTTAGTTCAGTGGACGTTACTTTTTTTAAAATATTGCCACCTATTTCAGCACAAGCAGCAATGATTTTCTGCTTCAAATGACCAATACTGTTTGTTTTAGTTTTATACACAATATTTTTTAGGGCTCCCCACAAGAAGAAATCAACAGGGGTTAGATCTGGGGCTCTCGGAGCAAATTGTAAAGGGCCATTAGTACCAATCCACTTATTTTCAAAGTGCAAATTTAAATAGTTTTGAACAACTGCAGCATTGTGGTAAGGCACCCCGTCCAGTTGAAACCACAGGTGTCTCCTAATTTGAAGTGGCACATTTTCTATAAGAATGGGAATTTCATTTGCAAGAAAATTGCAATACCATCATAAAAACATAGACCTATTAAATGGCGCTCTACAATTCTACACCCTACATTAACACTAAAGTGGCCATGCCTTTGAACATCTCTAATACTGGGTGGGTTTTCGTCCGACCAATGATGAGTATTTTTCCGGTTTGGAATACCATGACTAATAAAATGACTTTTGTTTGTCCTTAAAATGTGGTTATACAAATTAGGATCATCATCTAATGTAACTAAGAACTGAGAAATAAAATTTTATTAGATTTTATAATCATTTTTTAATAATAAATAAATTACTGTTCTAAAAACCTTAGTTTTATTTAACAGAAAAATATAAATACAGCACTCGGGCATCTATTACAGCACTATTTATAGAACTACAAAATTCATATTACACAATGAAAGCAGATATATATTTTTTCATTCTACGAATTAAAACTATTTAGTCTTTATTTTGTTGACTAAACAAATGTATTTTTAATCTTTGGAGGATTGCTATCGGCTATAGGTAGAAATAATCTGGTTACAAATGGAATTAAAATTGCACAACTTTATTTTATTATTAATAAAAAGCTTGTTTCAGTTCTATTTTTGTTTTCTATTAATTTCTGTATATTCTGAAGTAAAACAGTCGGCTGCAGCCTTGCAGGAGTAACTTACAAGTGACATGACTTGAGTATTTTTTTTATCAGGGTCAGCAGGAGCAGGTATCAGTTCCTCAAAATTTTCATAAAATGGTACCTGTGAATCTACAGTTAAAAATAACACATTTGCATAAGGCCTCACTAACTTACTAACCCTACAAAATGATTAAACGATAATATTCCTGTTTTGCGAAATTCGCGGAAAGTTGACACTTTCTCGCCATTAATAATTTAAACAAAAATTTTCACGAATTTCGCGTCCATGAGTACAAGGCTTATAAATTTTTTAGTAAAATTTTCACCCCTTAGGAGATACAGATACTCCAAAAAAATATGGAATAGAGACTGTATTTGAAAACCAAAAAAGTTATGATAGTCTTAAGTAACGTTCAGATAAACGTTAGTGTAATAGCGCTGCAGTTGTACTGTTGTATTGTAATTGTATGGTGTTAAATATTATTTACTCTGTTTACATAAAATTACTGTAGACTTAAGAAGTTGGGGAATTTATCTGCTGTAAATTGGAGACATGCAAAAACTCAAGATTCTTGACCTTCAGAGAGGTTTTGTTTATGTTTTGTCAACTACGTCCCTATCTACGGAAATTGTTCGTTTTTATCATTTGCCGAATAGTAATTAAAAGCCTACCCTAGATAAAATATAAGCCTACAATCTGCAGGAATAGATGGTCTATTTGAATGTTTGGTTAAATCACAGTATACTATTATACTGTGGGTTAAATGAGGTCCCACTAATTTCAGCAAGTCATCAAACACTGCCACTGTCATTCGGGTGAAATGAAAAAATAATCGGCATTCTCATTTCGCATTTCTTTATATAAATTATAGAAATCACCTTGCATGTGCTATCTGCGGTTAATAGGTCGCACCCACTATCTCCGAGTTCTTCTTTTAATTTTTTTTCATGTATAGTTTTTACACATATTGACGTCGCTGCGAATAAGAGCAGCAAAATTAATTGTTTCTAAACCAAACAGTCCTCTTCATCCATTTTTTAAAAAACAAATCAATTCTAAACTAAATATCTACATTAGAATCTAATTTAAAAACTGAACCTGCAAAAATGTGAAACTTCTGTTTACTGTCAAAAAAGCAGTTTTCTGATTGGTCCTTGTATGATTGTTGGAAAAGGATTGGTAAAAGCTAAAATGCTTTTAGCTTCTGCCATAGAACTGCAGTACAAAGGCGTTACTGTTAAGTTTATCTGAACGTTACAAAAGTCACCCGTATTTCTCGCCGTTTTACTTCAGTATCTTTGAATATTTGCAGGTGGGATGAGTTAACATTCCTATTATTTGCTAAACCCTAGATTATTCAGTTATTAAATGTCTAAAATTATTTGTATTTTGTAGAAAACACTATTTCAAGAATACGGCGCCCTTTTTAATAACTTTTCTGCAGTACCAATGCAACCACACTAATCTTATGTGAATGAAGCTTTACACAAGTTTTCTACTAATGCGTCTGTAACTTCTCAACAATTTTTCGAAAATTTCCACCTCTCACATGCATTAGTAGAAAATTTGTGTAAAATTTGACTATTCTTCCTTTTTTGGTTTTCAAATTACAGCCGATATTCCAATTTTTTTTTTAAACAAAAGAGATGTACTGGACATTTTACTAAGGTAATTTTTATGTAAAAGTATTCTTTTTATCTATAAATTCACCGGTACCATTTATGTTACTTCTTTTGAAAACACTATATTAGCGTATACAGGATGTTTCAGGAGAAGATGTACATACTTCAGTATGTTATTCTACGTTCAATTTTAAGGTCTGCTAACGCTTCGTTTAGGCAATACAGGATATCAAATAAAATAAAATATATTACATTTTCTTTAATAACTCTCGACTACTTTGAGTTAAATTCATGAAATTTTGATGCGGAGATTTCTTGGGACGGAAAATTCAAATTTTATGGACGATTATGTTCATAAGCTCATACATAATTGTCACTCTTATACATAATTTGCATCCATCATCATCTTTAGATGAGTTTTTAACTCAAACGGCTGCTCCTAGTGACTTCAATAAGGTGTACATTTCATAAGTATAAAAGGCAGGGGAAAATGTTTTTATATGCCGAAATGCATACAGCGTGGCACAAAAAAGTTGAAGCGATATAAAAGGATCCTAATGGTCCCTTGTGGCGCCCTTTGAATTTCCCGTCCCAATAAAACTTCGCATACAAAATTTCATAAATTTAACTCAAAGCAGTCGAGAGTTATAAAAGAAAATGTAATTAATTTTTTTAAATTTGACATCCTGTATTTTCTAGATGAAACGTTTCCAGACTTAAGTTTATAGAAAATTTTTTGTTTAAAATTGAAAGTAGAATAACATACTGAAGTGTGTACATCTCCTCCTAAATCACTCTATGACGATAAGTCCACTTTTCACCTTTGAATCCGAACGAGATCCTCCGAGAGCGCTTCTCGCCGCACCGCGTCGATAACTCACACGGGTGCACCCCTTGAGGATCCACCCAGAGCACCATCACCGTAGGAACCACCGTCGGGAACCAGCGGTGGGGACCCCCAAGCCTATATAACTCGACGTCCGTCGCACGGTTCTTCAGTTGGTACTAGAAAGTTCACCGAAGTGGTCTTCTTGGAGGTCAGCAGTTCCAAAATGAAGTATTTCGTGGTGTTCGCCGTTTTCCTCGCCCTCGCCTACGCCGCCGAAGAGAAGGCCGACGCCGAGAGGCCCAAGACTTTCAAGAGGCTGATTCCCGCTGACGTTCTCAGAGGTAAGTCCACCGCAGGGTTTGAGGACGGTGAGCTGTGATCGTGCGCGACTTAATCTAGTGTGCAAGGGCGAAACCGGAGTAATTCGCGCCAGCGGTGACACGAAACAGTGCGAAACCTCGATAAAGATGCGATATTTCGAAAGCTGCGTGAAAAAGCCATTAGCATTTGACGATTTTTTATATAAAGATAGGTATAGGCAAAAAGTTCGCTTTACCAATTTGTTTTTTAATACAAAATGTTATTTTAAATCAAAGAGAGTAACAAAGTATGAAAAGTTAGAATAGTTTTTTTTTATTAATATTACAACAAAATCCAGTTCAGTTCAGACCACTTTTCGTCACTTTTTTTTATTAAACAATAACAAAAATCATTTTTTGCTAAAGAAATTGCCATAAGTCACTTTCTCAAGTAAATTTCCGGTAGACGACGTTCATATTTAGAGCAAGTTATTTGAATTTTATTCAGTCAGAAGGAAAGCAGGTGCATCAAAATAAGGTTTTCTGGTTTAAAAATATATATGAGTTCTCATACTGAGACGTACTACCACCATATACGTAGGTATATAGTAACTAAAATAATTTTTATATCAATCGAACAAACTTTCAGAAAATATTGTTCCGTAAATAAAATAGTTTGCATTGAAATAATAATAGGATAGGTTTTATTTACTTCCTAATATTGCATATACAGCAATATTTGATATCAAAGAACCATTAACTGTCATCAAATGCAAAATTCTGGAAACCTATTAGATATCGATGTGTAAATTAGGTTTTGGAAAGGAACTATGCGCGTGTATACTTATCAAAAAATTACTAGAGACAAAAAACTTCAACAGACATTAAAAAAAGAATTGATTTCAATCGAAAAAAAATCTAATGAAAAATATATAGGGAGTACTATATTTCAACACTTTATAATTTAACTTCTTATTTTCAAAGAAACTAAATAAAACTCACCTTCTAATTAAGGGGTCCTAATTTCTTCGGGGGTATATATCAGAACATTTTATTTGAACGACCCCAATTCTTGTTTCTGTTTTTGACAAGAGAAAAAAGTCTTTAGAAATTAATTTTGTATTAAAAAAGTTGGCCATGGGCATATGCATGAAAAAATATGTGGTAAAATACATCCCTTATGTAAGCAGTTTTGTCAAAATATTAAATATATACCTATGTTTTTAGAGTAACGGTAACGATAATTTGACGCGTTTGTTTTTTTACTTATTTTACTTATGTTAAAGTAACTATTATCGATAACAGTTGAAGAAAAAGGTTATTTTAAAAATTATTTTTAGATTTCTCAATCGCATCGAAAAAAGAAAAGCAATATGCTGACAACAAAAATTGTCAGTTAATCATATTGATTGGAAATTCTCATTGAAAATAAAAAATGGCATTGTACGATATTCTTTTTGAGTTACACTTTAGACCTCCATTTTTATAACTTCTTATTTAAAAAATAACAATAATATTTAATACAAATATAATAAATAATAATTTAATTTTAAAAAACATAGACTATAATAAAAAATATCAATTATACAAAAAATTCATCTAGTTTCTAAGCATAAAAACCTAATAATATGAGTATTTTAGACCAGCCTTTAAACTATTGTATTTGCTGATTCTCTATCATACCTAAATTTTTAAGATTTTCGTATTTTTCGCCTCAAAATGAAAACATGTATAACAAAAGTAAGCACATAAACAAAATTGCTGATTTTTTGTTTTTTATTTTTATTTAAATTTTACTAAAGTAAATTCGCAAAATACGCTTTTATTGATATAATAAATGACCTAACGCCATATTTTCGCATACCTATAAGTAAAAGAAGAAAATGTTATATCTAGTACTAAGTATACTGATAAAAATGTTTGTAAATTTACTTGTTCATATCATATATTATTGTAAAAAATACCAAATCCATACTGTATTCCAAGAATCTCTATTTGAATGGAAAAAATACATAATAACGTTGTAAAATTACGATTTGATTATGAAAAATGCATAATTTTCCATTGCAGTTGTAGCATTACATTCTGGTGTGTTAATACACATTATTGACTTAGGCAATAAATAACTAACAATTCACGCTAATAATTTTTATCAGTATAATTTCCATAACAAGAATATGCACGTAGTTGAAAATAAAAAATATGTATTTTACTAGATATTAGTAAGTAAACTTGATGTATTAGTTTTTAATTTGTGTTTGTAGAAAATACTATTTCAATAAAACAGGATCCTTGACAATATCTGGCAAATTTCGGTAGTTGCAGCTGAACCAGCACCTCCACCAAAATATAGGATATAGCACTTTCGAGGTTGTTTTAAAAAAAACGTTTACAGAAAATAAATTTTATGTGAAATTAACAAGGTTACGTTATAGTTTTGTTTATAAGGAATAACTAAAAACGGTGTTGAAAGAACTGTTACAAAATTAATATTATTAAATATCCTTGTAAATAATAATAATTGCTAAACCCAATGGCTTGATAACGAGAACTTGATAGTTATAATTATTCCAGGTGAAAATCCGGTATACTATCACCGTTAGCAATTGCTTCAACTTTTTAACTATTTATTTTTCATGTTCGATGTCGCAGAATAATTATCGGAAAAACCTGAAAAGATAAGGGAATATATTCCTCTTCACTAAAATGAAGCTACCTACCTATGATCAAGAAAGCTACGCCGTTGCATGTATTTTCACTTCTTATAAAACAAACGAATTTTCTAACGTTCTTAATTTTATTCGAACTAGCCAGTAAAGCCTTCCAAAGTGGCCAGTCATTATTTCAATTGAATTAGAAATTATGACAGCGTGCAATTTTATTTGCAATCATTGTGCATTTAACAGCTTGTTCTATAAAAGAGACTAGACTTGATACTTATAAAACGAAAAGTAAGCGGCATACTTTCACCGCGTATCCAATAGTTCAAATGTCAGCGATTGCTGTTATGAAGAAAAGATTATCTAGCAACTTTATTTAAATAAATTAGTGTATAAATATTCAGCTCGTTAAATCCGCAATTTATTGTTACCGGGTTTATTTCAAACGTATTATATAACTGAATTTAAATTAATATACAGGGTGTTAACGATAAACTTGGCCAAACTTAACAACACACTTAACAATAAGTTATGTAAAATTACGTAATAATTTTATAAATGAAATAAGTACACTGCAATATTACAGGAATAAATCAGGGTTAAATTTCATATGTTACGTGATTTTACAACTATTATACTAAATTCCAAATTTATCGCTAACACCCTGTATGTGATAACGTTTAACGGAAAGTTTTGTTATTTGCATTGAATATATTCCATATTTTATTGTAACAGGAACAAAATTTAAGTATAGGTTTATTGCATAATTCATTTGTTGAAGTAGTATTCAAATTAAAATATTCTATTTCTTAAAAAGAACAGAAATTTGTATATGTGTTGCACATTAAAGAGTTGACCAGAGAAATATTTTTTAATTATAAATAATTGATTAATATTTAGTTAATGAAATTACAATAAACTCATGTTTAAATTAAATTAAACGTTACCTTGAATGTGCAAATCGTGGTAGAAAGGCTGAAAGCACAAAAAAATTAATAGAACCATGTCAACAAACCAGCAGTTTTAGTTGCTGTTTTCATAATATTAAATAACAACTATTATAGACCGGAATCTCTTATCTCTGATTATTTATTTATTTTTTTGTACTCCGTAAATTAAGAATTATATTTTATTTCTCATTTGCTGAAGGTAAAGCTGACATTTTTCCTCTGCACACCAGATATTTCTTGAAAAAAAAAAAATGAGACTAGACTTTGTAAAAGAAATACACACATAACAGTTATTTTTCGGATATACCTGTTTCACCCTGTACATTAATGTAATATACATTTAGTTAGTGAAACCGGACAGAAAAACAAGTACCTCACCTTTCCCAGGTGAATACATTAATATTTAAAAAGCATCAAGTGGGTCAAGCTTCCAAGACCGCAGTTGGAAGTGGAGAGTTTTAATTTGAACATTTATACGAGACTACCGCATTGGGCTCTTCTTAGGTCGTATCTACCTAACAAAGTCAAACGTATCGTTATGCAACTATATGCTGATACTAGAAAACTAGTCTAGTAGAACGGTAGATGCAATCGGGAGGCGGTTTAGAACGGTTTACGTAAGCCTTCCCGAACACACGGTGAAACTAGATGGTTGGAATTTTTCCGCAGAATGCGTTAGAAACGATATCTACCACGGAAGGTCTGTATAATCTATTGCAATAATAATGGCAGTTTTTAAATTGGCGACTTGTTTTTAACTGCTGATGTATCCGTAATGAAATCTACTTTCAACTTTTAGTTGTTTTGTTAGTTTTTAGTTAAACTCTTTTGAGAGACTGCCATGATCATTGTAATAGATTGTACATTCATATAAAATGTAAAATGTATGTATACGGTGAAATGCTCTTGTAGATACAAAATATATTGAAATGGCCTCTTGGGATTCAATCCTACGTGCATGAGACAAAAATTTGCCAAGATTTCAAATTGGTAAAAACAATTAAGCCTTAGAAATCCTGAAAAATCTTAATTTTGTTCACTAACAGTGTTTTATATCTATATACAGGGTGTTCCAGAATGATGGTCAAATATTTTACCAGTGCGTTCCACAAGCCATTTCAGGGGGGGATCTTCATATAAAATTTTTCAATTTTGGTCCTCCCTATTGAGATATTCGAGTCTCAAAATGGCGGAAAAAATAGTTTTTTTATTTTTACTTGAAAACGGCTGCACTGAGATATTTCAGTTTTGGTACACATTATCAGCTAGTCAAAAGCTATTTTGTGGTGGTGTCTATTCCTTGGCTCATGTTTCTCGAGGGCGGGAATAAGCAACCCCTAGATTTATTTCTTTCAGAACTTTTTCCTTCAATGGCCGATTTCAACAAAATTTTTTAAATACTTCACCTAATTTTACTACTTTTTTCCCTCTTGTAATTTTTTCATACAACCAACATTTTTCGCGGAAAAAATAAAAATACTTTTCTTTACAATAAACATCTTTTCGTCACCTGATAACCGCAGTAGGCGGTTGCTATGATGATGTTTCTCGGTTGTCTTATGAAACAAATCGGTCTTGACAGTTTTTGCAAATATTTGTAAACAACTGACTCTTCCGTACAAATATTAGCGCATAAATTGATGGAATATGCATACGGTAGGATTGGCAACAGTTATAGGAATACTTTTGTTTAGAAATATTTGCAAAAACTGTCAATTATAGACCTAATAGCGATTTGTTTGACAAGACAACAAATAAACATCAACATAGCAACCGCCTACTGCGGTTATCAGTAACCGGTGACGAAAAGATGTTTAGAGTAAGGAAAAGTATTTTTATTTTTTTCCGCGCAAACTTTTGGTTATATGAAAAAATTGCATGAAGGAAAAAAGTAGTCAAATTAGGTATAGTATTAAAAAAAAAGTTTTGTTGAAAGCGGGTATTGCAGCAAAAAGTTCTGAAAGAAACAAATCTAGGGGTTGTTTATTCCCGCCTTCCAGAAACATGAGCCAAGGAGTAGATACCACCACAAAATAGCTTTTGACTAGCTTGACTAGCTATTGTGTACCAAAATTGAAATTTCTAAGTGTAACCGTTTTTAAGGAAAAATAAAAAAACTATTTTTTTCCGCCATTTTGAGACTCAACAGAAAGGACCCGAATTGAAAAATTTCATATGAAGATCCCCCCCTAAAATCGATTGTGGAATACACTGGTAAAATACTAGACCATCATTCTGTATATCCTTCTGATACGTTCGTTGCTCTCCAGCCATTTTGCCATTTAAGAGTGGTGATATCTACTCCTGAATTAGCCAGTATAGTAATCTTGAATCCTCAATTGGTGACGGATGAAGAGATAAATACTTTAGAAACATTTCGACAAGATTAACTCCTTTGATGTTCCCATAAAAAACAATAAATTCTCTTCTCACGTTCGTCTTTGTGTTGGGAATCTATATCAATATAATATATTCTTCCATGTCTTTTATATATTCAAGCTGAAGAAATGTTAGTTCTTCATGATGGCATTCTCCACTGATACTAATAACCTACACTATCTAAAATAAGAAATAATTTCAGTATTTGGAGAGAAATGTGAAGACACTTTACCTTCATCATCAAGTAGGTTTTATAAACTGCTTCTTTCAAATATTTCTCAACCTATGATTTTCTTAAAATACTAGAGATCCAATAAAGATATCTTTAATATTGGAAACTGTATAAAGTGTCGCATTTAAAAAACATAAATTTGGGTCATATTTTTTAATTATGTTCAATTGTCATTTGAAAACGCTAACTAAAAAGTTGGGAAAAATACCTGCAACCTTTGCACCTGCCATTTTTTTCTTATACGAGTAATAACTACTGAATACTGAATTAAGCAAATATTTGTTACTGTTTTCGCAGCAGCTGTCAAATAACTACGAATTTCGAAAAGTCCATATTTAAAAATACAAAACCTACACACCGGAGCTGGTCTAGACGTCACATCATTTAAATTAAACCCAGAATAATGGAGACCTAGTAAATACAACAATCGCCCATTTGCCTCCCTTATTGTGAAACTGCGAATATCCGCCGATTCCTAATACACTATGGAAAGCAACTCCCGCAGAACAATGGGAACATCGATGAACACACGATAATCCAGCGGACGTCAATGTACCGAGAGGATGGTGAATTGTTTTAAAATGCGTGAATCATAGAAGGCGTGGGCTCCGGAAAATTTTTCATTTGTAACGGGTCGCCAAAAACAACGTGAAATTCGAAACGGGTGGTCAACGATCAGGGAAATGCGTTTAACAGTTATGAGCGTTTTATTTGTTTTAAAGTGAATGGAACATGCAGATAGATGTGACGAAATACTGTTTGTTTTACCGTTAGCTGCTCCTGATACGAATTCTAAAACAAAGGATTAGGTTTTAATTGACAAAACGCGTCCGTTTCAACATAAAATCGAGTTTAGTAGTCAATCAAGCTTGGCTTTGGAGACGCATACTAAATAAAGCATAATATCTAGATAGATTCATAATAGAAATTGTAATATATTAATTTTTAAATTATACATTTATTATTAGTTCTTTTACTTTATTTGAAAACCTAATTAATATTAATTCTTAAATTTTAAAATTCTTTTCAAATACAAGAGAAATATGTTTTTTAGCAGAAATAATAAATAAATAACTGCATAGACAAAGTTTAAATCAATAACGCTCCCAAAAAATATACATGTGCCCAAATAATATTAACGATCCGTCTAACTTCAAACCTATATTTGTCATTCCTTACTTTGCCAAAATGTTCAAGAATTATCAAGACTCCAATTACTGCTCATATGGAATCCTTCCAATTGTTCAAACATAAAAAATTCTGGTTTCGAAACAATTTATCAACTGAATTAGCAATTGATCGTTTGGTATCTCATGTAGCTAGAAGATTTGAAGCAAGAAACTATGTAAGTTCTTTGTTTTTGGATTTGAGTAAAGCTTTCGATTATGTTTCGCATAAGATCTTATTAAATAAATTATCTTACAATGGATTTTCGATGGATAGTATATCTCTATTATCTTCTTATTTAATCGATAAATATAAGTATATAGTTTATCGTAGTATAAACTCAAGTGCTCTAAAAATCAAACATTCAGTCTTGGGACCATTACTTTTCTTAATTTATATAAACGACTTACTTACCACATTTGATAACAGTCCATATATACTATTCGCTGATGATTTCAGTGTAACCACAGCAAATTCGGATTTATATGTGTTGCTTAACGATACTCATCTGACATGGTGAATCGTTTGCTGAGAAACCAATCATTTGCGAGTGAATGTGTCAGATGAGTATCGTTAAGCAACACATATAAATTCGACAATCCAGCAAAACCATGATCTATAGTCTTCGTAATCTTAATGGCATATATTAAACAATCTAGTTACTTGCTTCGCCTCGTCTGTAAACAGTAACGATTCGACCGATAAAAATGCATTTTTACACTTAAGTTGTCTGTAACACAGAAAGATTAAGTGGTATCTTTTGTGGACAAAGATAATCATATTTGCTGCATAATTCCAGAGGATTAACATCCTGTGCTTCTGCAGCTACCGAAAATAGTCTCTTGCTGTCTTGGTATCAGAAAGGGCAGGTAATTATGATATCACCATTTGCAAACACCAATAATAAGAGCCATCTTGAACATTAGGAATGTTTTGTCGTCATCCTCTTTCAGAATCCTCCTCTCTTATAAGTATCGATTCTCTGGGTTCGTACCTCACTGAATTATGTTTAAAAACCTAACACCTTAGCACATGTCTGAATATTTTTATTTTCTTTTGTATGGAAAGTTACCCTCAACATGGATTACTTCGACCAAAGTAAAGATGGTTTCAAGATTTTGGATTTTTCATAGATAGGTTAACAATGCTTCTTCACTTACAAAATTCACTTTGTCTCCCTGCACTATACTTTAAATATGTCGTATTCTCTCACATTACTCACGAGATTTCCCTGGAAGCAGATTTTGATCAATTATTCACACTCTTACTGATATCAATTGCGATTCAGCATAACTCATTTTTCGAAAACTATTTCAGCAAATCGACAACATTTACAATATCGCATCGTCGATAAACTAATAGTTGCTGGTTGTCCTAATAACGTCCCTTACACAGGGCATTGATTTTATAAGCTTATATCGGAGAAGACCATCTAGTTTCTCTTTTTGCGAGGTACTCGATAATATTTCGTATATATTCAAACCTCTTATATACTTCTTTTTAAAATATATGACTCACAACTCAAAATTTTTCAGAAAAACTGATACAATAATTCCGTCGCTGAAAAATGCCTTATGATGTGCTAAAAATAGGTCTGTTACACTCAAGAATATGTTTGACAGCTCCTCACATTTAATAAATGCCAACCAAAAAAGACATCGACGCGATAATAGTTATTAAGTAGGCGTTTAAGATAATATTAGGCTGAGGGTATTAAACCACGAGATTTATACAAAACTTCATATATGGCTGGTATTTAGAAGACTTATAAATTTTTTATACATCATATTATGTGTTTGTGGGAATAAATGTATCGATAACTAAAATCAAGTAATTTTTTGTTGGAAACGAATTGATAGTTATGACGGATGCCTAGTAATAATATCAACAAACGCGACTTTCATGTACGCTATATTACTATATGAAAAACTTCAAGCAAAGTGACAGATTTTTTCATATATAATTGGTAAAATATGGATTTCAATAGCGATAGTACAGAAGACAGTACGCCTCCTGAAATTTTTAAACTATTAACCAAACCTATGATGATTTTGTTAAATAGTATTCCTTTTAAAACGTGAAATACACTGAAAATGTGCTCCTAAAATATTTTTTTGGAAAAATGTGAGAACTGTAAGCCGTTTTCCTTTTGGTCGTATTATTACATGTTAAATGTAGCGGTACTTTTACATCATAACATCGACATTAACAAATATTCAAGATTAATAACATTCTTAGTTGCAAACCGAAAAATATTGACTAGAGATGAAATTGACACTTTTCTGAAAGATGCTCCCGATGAATAGTTATTTATGCAACAAGTACAAAAAGTAAGTGTTGTCCTACTCGACCTGACGGCCTCGTTGGACAATTTCACGTCGCGTGCAATAAGCACTTTTTGAGTTGCATACAATATTTTTTCTACGTTCATGCAAAAACCAAAAAATTATATTTAGATGACACTAAGTCTAGGAAAATGTGACGTCGATTTGAACGTTTATGTTTGTCATGATGACAAAACGCTGTAGTAGAATGACAGATGAATGCAATAAGCATTTTATTGCACTAGTGCAATAAAGAACCACTTTTTCCACTAAATACAGTTGAATAAAGTTTTGTTTTTTGCATGAACGTAGAAAAATATCTTCAATGTGTTGTCATACTCGGCCTGACGGCCTCGTTGGACAATTTCACGTCGCCTGCAATAAACACTTACTTTTTGTACTTGTTGCATAAATAACTATTAATGATCAAGATAAGTTGTCACCTTCAAATGAAAAATAAAATGTATCTACAATAATTTTTGAATTAGGTGGCACTGATTTTTGGTATATGCGGAGCTTGTAGCAGAGAACAGTTATGATATTCAGGAAGGCAAACCTTTGCTAGTAACTATAGAATAATCCAAACTAAAATACAAGGCATATTTAGTATAATTGATAATGAAAACAAGTACAGAAGATATGCGTCCCTTCGCCAACCGGATACTGAGCATCGATGTTTTTTTTTGTATATTATAACAATAATAAATGCTCCAAGCAAGTGGTTGGGAAAAATACGTTGGATCTGATTCCGTACAAATGACCAAATCCAAAGGAATATACCAGACATTGTTTTATGCGTTCTTTGGTTACTTTATAAGCTGACGCTGGAGAAGGTATAACTAATATTAAGCGCCATGGTGGTTGGAAATCACCCAGTGTTGCTGAAGACTGTTATTGAAAATTCAGGGGCCAACAAAGTGGAAATAGCAAAAAAATTATTGACACTAATTTGCCTTCAACTGGTAGGCGTTCTGGATCTTTCTGAATTTTACAAAAATACTAGTGTTACTAAAGTTACAAAAAATAGTTCTGCAGAAGAAGTAGAAAACGGACAGGACAAATTCTGTCCTAATATTTTTATTAGTAATTCCGTTAATTGTATTGTAAATGTAAAAATATAATTCATAATTATATTAGTATGATTAAATTGTAATTTATTGTTTGTACTTCTTTATCTTTTTTCATGAAACGTGGTACACAAAATGATACTTTCCTTCAATAAAAATAGAGTGCATACCATTAGGAAAGTGAATATTTAATGCATTACACTGCAGTAATTAACGCCCGAGGACCTTATTAACGCCCTCAATAAGGCCCTCAGGCGTTAAGATAAGACTTATCGTCCGAAAAATTTTACTATAAAATGCAATTTTCGTCCGGCGTTTATAAAAATCAACAAACAACCTTTCAAAATTTATCTGAATCCAAATTATATAACATTTTCGATAGAATTTCATTTATAGATACAACTACATTACACTACGTCACCCTGTCCATGCAATTTCTTGTCTTATTTCTTTTTTGCCACTACTGCAACGCATTCACTTTATCTAAAAAAAAAAACCTGTCTAGATAAAAATCAGTCGACTCAATTTAGTAATTAACTGTATTGACAACATCGGGACTAAAAGTGAAGTGGAAGTGAAATAATGTCCATATTTGGGTGCGGTAACACAATACAAGTTTAAACCGGTCTGGCCAAGCGACGAACGATAGTCTGTAAAAGTAACCTGAATCGAATACGTTAGTATTTAATGGTACCAAGCGGAAAATAAATTTAGTTTCTAGCTTTCAGACCACGTTCGAACAAGCAAGACGTTCCAATAAATTCTTTGGCGTAGTTGCAATAAAAGGACGGTAGCTCAAGATCCCAAGAACGATTAGTGTGAATGGAGATAGTTCGTGTTGAGTAACAACACGTTTTAGCACACAAAATTTCTTAAATGTTGCTTAGTTGGGGGTTAATTTAGATCATATTTTATTGTAATGAAACAAAGAATCTTTTTGTTTTAGTTTTGAAATTTGATGTGATAATGGTTTTGTTCGTCTCAGTTACATGTCCAGTGGAAAAAATAAAAAATATATAAAAAATCACTTAATTGGAGCTTTCCAAATTGAAAACGCAATTAAAAACATTTTTATTTTATTCGATAGAGGTGTATTCACGGATATTATGTAGACAAATGGTTTTCCTTAATATAAAAATGCATTTGAGTACAATATATTGCATTTTCTCAACATTTTTATAATAAAATTCAACTCTGATACCTTTATAGTACTAGATCCGACCGCATGATTACTACGTTCATATGTTTTTAATTAAAATGCAATTTTAGTGGTTACTGCCGAGTTACTTATCAAAAAGTGGTCGCAAATATTTTTAATTAATTTTTTTTTAATTTATGAAACTCTTCAAACGTCATTCGAAACATCAAAATTGATGACTGATTCTTTTTTAACTGTTTCGTCAAAATTTAATATATTCTTCGATTCAGATTCTGTTCTTTAATATTTATTTTAAATAGTTTCTTCGCCATATCACTATTTCGTCTTTTCCATCAGCATACTCGATTTCATTTGTACGGAAATTCACATACCACAATTCTAGGCAAAGTTTCATCTTGTAAGATATATATCCCAATTTGTTTTTGTCGAACGCTATTCTCCGTTTCGCAGTTGTACTTCTTTGCCACTTTATATTGCACTATACATATATGCTACTCACGTACATTCTTGTTAATGAACTACATATTTGAACATCCCTTACACTCATATTTTGACCTCGCGCTCTAAACCCTTCGTACCTGTCATCATCCGATATTCCTCATTTGTTAAATTAGTTCGGTTACGATGTTGCTTTAGACCTTGAATTACTTTCCATTCTTAAGAATACAAAATTACTAATTAATTAATTACATTCATAATTAAACCTGAATTGTGCGGCCCTTCTTTATGCAGATGACCTCAAATTGTATCTGTCAGGGTCAGATATTAAAGTTAAGAACAAAAATCAGGGACACCCTGTACGCATTCCTAAATTAGAAGAGTTCATTACAGTTACAATTACTTTTTGTACTAATTGTAATTAAGTTAAATAAATCGTATAATTGACGTAATTACGGAGTTAAAAAACATTAAAAGTCAAAGTATTACAATTTGTTCAGGAAACAACACTAACACAAAGGAATTTTATTATACAATTTGATGATCTTCTCCATGTTTTTTTATTGTACTTTCACTCATCTTTTAACGCATTTACGACGCTCCTTTATTGTGAGCCTGAACAGTCATTACCGCATCACTTCTATGCCACCCCCATCGAGGTACGTTCTCCTTAGGCCGCTTACTTGCTGTTCATGTATCTAGGCCACTTTCGATTACAAATCAGCACAGAAAAAAAAAATTAATAATAAATCGCCGGCCCATATTCAGCGACGTCGACTCGAGACTGAAAGTGGTCACTTTCACTGCGCATCAGAAGAAATTGCTGTCCTTTCGTCGTCTCGTCGTTGTCGCCGCTAAACGGAAACGGTGTTACCTTAACAGCTTGCAAATCATCGGGGTTAAGAGGTAGAATGTATGTCATAGGTCTTGCGAACATCAGTAAAAGTCGGCGAAAGTTTCGATCGAAAACGAAAATGAAATTAATTTTGCTTGTGCTATAAAAACGGGCACTTATCTAAGACAAGAATTGATGACTGAAGAGACAAATCGGGAAATAGAAACTTATACAACCAGTAAATACATATGGTAAAGAGAGTATGGAAATTTGACTTTCTTAAATTTGCATAGTAGGGAAGTCAGGTGCTTGAAGCCTAAAAAGGATCGAGTAAATAGTAAAATAGTAAATAAAATTATGTATTCTGAGATACAGTCCACGCTTTCAGAAATATATGGAAAATCATCCAAAGAGAATCTTTAAACTATGGCAAAATCATAGTTTAATAATCCAGCAACAAGCTGTAAATCACATTGCCGTACCCTTATAAGAGAGATATTTATAATTTTCCTATGCGAAGTATTAAAATGTATGTTAACTACTTAATATTTAAATATACTTTATTTATATTAAAACAAATTTAATCTTATTTGCATCATCTATCTTAAGTTAACAACGGCAAATGTTGTTGTTTCATTTTGAACTTAAGCTCAATGAAATCCAAGTACAGTCTCAACTTTCATATTTTTTTTACAAGGATGGATGGATTGATTTCTATTTTTTATGATACATTGGAATACGTAGTTAGAAAAAACGTCATATTATTACGTTCATTTTGACGGCATAAAACGTCTTCTACAGTGACACTCAACTATTTTATATTCTCAACGGATATTTAACGGTCCTATAATTACATAGATTACATTAACATACATTTTAGTTAATCACTTCTTCAATTATTCGCCGTCTTGAATCAACTGTGACAGCATCAGGATATTCAATAATTACCGCAGTAAATAATGTTTTTTATTTGCAACAGTTCATTTCCCAGTTATAAGGACCTAATGCTGAACGTGTGAAGAAAAAAGTTGATACCGTTTTGCAGAACAATTCGAGATTTCTTGACTTTATGTCGTATAGTAGAACTTTTTGATGGCAAAGAAGTAGATTTTTGTGAACCCACCCTAAATGTGCCATCCATGAAAAATTATATATACTTTTAATATGCCCCAGTGACTTTTGTGGACGTTGAACACACGTTCAATACTACAAGTGAATAGTTATATAGAGTTTTTTGTAAACGAATAAACTTAATATGAATAATGTTGGATATTATAAATTACCAGTACAAGGTAAGATGTTGATTTTAACTTTTAGTAAATGGGTATATGTTTGCACCTAGGTTTCTAACATTAACACCCTAAGTGCGCCCCTGACAATGACGTCATCTGCAAACTAAGTGCGAGTTTTAGTCATAACATTAGAATTAAGTGTAGTTGAAGTGAATTTCTTATACAGTATGCGCCAAAAGTGTGGAATAAATTCAATAAAAACGAAACAATTATTTTTTGGGAAAAATCCTCGAACAGGTCGATTTTTAATTTTAAAAATACATATTTTAGCGTAAAATGCGATTTTGAAATGTCATTTGTTTTCGAGTAATGACGTCATCGATTTTTTTTTAATGGCAACCATATTTTTTCCTTGATTCTAAAAGATCGTTTAATTCTCTATCAGACAGTACTAAAATTTTGTCCTCTTACATAGGAAAGTTTTCGAGTAAATGACGATTGAATGTTAGAAAACGTAAATCAATTAAAATAAAGCAAAAACGTTATCAAGTTTAGTTTTTCGAATTCCATAGTTCTTAGAACAAAGTGTGTTATAGACCATGTTTTGTATGATTTTATCAAATAATAATCATTTACATTTTTTAAATGCGTCACTACTTTTAACGTATGCGAAATTAAATTTAAATTCGCGTCTCTCGAGCGGCCATGGGCGTCGATAAATAGGAGTTTAATATAGTAAAAAATGTTTCTGGTTTAAAACTTTTTTGAAGGACGATTGAAAATTAAAAAAACATAATTGATGGTTTTTAAATTTCTTTTTTCTTCCTTTCAAAATCAGTTTATTAAAAGTGAGGAAGAGAAACGCACGTCAAGATTTCAAGGCGACTGATCCCTAATACACAGTAAATTTAACAGAAATAACAGTACCCATTTGGACCAGCTACCGTTTAACGGTCTATGCTATGCAGTCAGTCAGTGACTAGTGACTGTATCAAATGGACATAATTACCCATATAATTTTTTCTCGTGACCTTCTGACAGGTATTGCAAAATGCCGCCGATAGTAGCGTATCGCGTTGTCCCGCACCAAAATAGAAGGAAGGAGTTCCACAATGCTCGGTAATTGCTGTTGCAATTTACTATCCACGATTCTGCAAGGCTATTATACACTTGTATTGAAAATGACGGTATTGTCGAGAACAAACATAATGTCGTCAATAGGGAAAAAGAATATAGCTAATTTAGTAGTTAGTAGTAACATTGGAACGTATTAGCATAGTTTACTGTGATATTAATTAGTAGTTTGGGATGATAATTTTCCATATATTTTGTTTATCACATTCATAAGTTTTCAAAACAAACACTTGACATCATAAATGTTTCCAAATTTAATAAGATAGGTTTTTCCTTAATCCACAAGCTGAATAATAAATATTAACAAATGGGCAACAACAGGAAAATTAGAATGGAAAAATAAGTGTTCGTAAACACAATCATTTATAAAATCACTTTAATTGTTGTTACTTCCTCTATCCTTCACTTCCTAACGTAGACCAAAGTGAGATCACCTTCACTTTGCATCTATTTACATGTGACACACATATTTGCAGTTGGTAAAACATATACATGGTATATAAATTCAACTGTTTTTCCCGCTATTATTATTAATTATTAATAGAAATTAATGTGTGGTTTTAATTAATAAAATAGTTTGACATACCTGATATTGCAGCAAAATTTTGGACCCGTCTTTCTACAAACTAATACAAATATTTCTGCCTCATGTCCGTTTTGAACTCGTAAATTATTGGCAACACCTACGGTATGTAAATCATCAATAGTAGGTGTCCACTTCGGTGCGATGCAAATCATTTTTTAAATATCCCCATAAAAAGAAGTCCAAATGGCTTAAAATCAGAAGATCGTGGCGGCCATGGTACCGCTCCTCCCCGTCCAGTCCCTTGGTATTAATGCTTATAGACGCGATACATGGTACAGTATAATTGAGCCTCGTGTATGTTACGCAACATTGCTGCAATACGCCGTAAACGCCCTGGGCCTCCACTCTTCCACGATTCGGCTTCAAATTTTCCTCGCGTTGCACTACACTTGCAATCACTGCACAGCGTGATAAAAGTCTAAAGCATTTTCACATCGCCATAAATAAACGATAAAACGATACCATCAACGTCGAGTTGCTATACACAAGCTGTTTTTGACACTTGAAAAACTAATGTAAAGACTGGCATCATAAAAGCTTTAATACCTACAAAAAGTAATCGGATTTCAGTATTCAGAATCGCCTGTCTAGAATACAGTAGTAATTTTTTTCTTGGATAAGGATTTTACATATTTCATGACGCATTTATTCCCAAATTTGTTTAGATAAGCTCTTAATCAACTTGTATAAAGTATTTTCCGTTTCTTATAAAAGCACAGAGTTTAGTAACTCGAAATATGACTCGACAAATGTATGTGTAGAAGTTAAAAGTACCTCAGAACCAGTAAAATTTTTGGGTATTATGTTAGATGAGCATTTGACTTGGAGGCCACATTGTGAGAACCTCGTTTCATTTTTGAATTCAATGATTTTTTTATTTAAAAATATTAATTATATCTTAACCAGGGAACAAGCATTAAGCCTGTATTATGCTCGGGTAGATTCTCGTATTCGTTATGGCATTTGTTTGTGGGGAGATTCCACTCTGTCTCAAACAGTATTTAGGCCCAAAAGAAGTTCGTAAGAAGTTTAGCTGGTCTCTCAAGCACTCATACTTGTAGGGGTCTTTTTGTTGAGTTCAAAATTTTAACCGTAACATCATTGTATATTTTTTCTACACCCGTATTATAACTATGCACTTATATGCCTATAATCCGTTTCATAATGATACCCATTACTATACAGATTTTTCATTACCATACAGATTTTTAATCAATAGAACCCCATAATTTTTCAATCAAGCATGCTGTGCATTTGACGTTTATCCTAGGTTCCTATGTAATTATTTTAGATGTCAAAATCACTACGTATTAAATTTTCGTAGATACCTAGCTAAACTTCGATAATTTATCAAAATGTCTGATATCAGCGATATAGAAGAATTACCATCGACTCCTCCACACATATCGGAGAAAGCAGAAAATGCAGTTCATACGAATAATTACTGTTACCTATTGTGTTCAATAAAAATATAAAATTTATGGTTTTTGATTATTTATCGGGTGTAGAAAAAATAGCGTATACAACTCTCATATAATGGTTATTAATACACTCGCATAAACCATACGAATACGAAACTCGCCTTCGGCTCGTTTCTTATCCCGATTAATGCTCGTGCATTAATAACCATCATTACATGATCGTTGCATAATATACTATTAGAGTTATGTGTATATATTTATAAAAATAAAAATAAATTCATGCTTAATCGAGATATTCATTCTATAAATACTAGAACTAAACATCAGTTTCGTTTACCATTTGTAAAATTATCAGTTATTTCCAAGTCACCTGACCATATTAGTTGGAAAATTGTTAATGCACTCCCTAGTGATATAAAGTCAAGTGAAAACTTGCATGTCTTTAAATCCATTCTTAAAAAGTTGTTGTATGTTATAATATATTTACTATACTCAGACAACTGAGTAGATTCTAATGATACATTAAACGACATTTGTTCCTCGTTCTCACTTTCTTCTATTAAGTTTAGGAATCTATATTTATCACAAGTAAAATTAATTCGTTCGATAATCAAATTTAATGCCAGAGTAAAATTTAATGAAATGGTTACAACAATAACTTATAGCATTAAATTTGTTTATGAAATCGGCCCTTAAAGAAATATTTTTTTATATATATTTAATGGTAATACAAATATAATACAAGCGTGCACTATTTTGGTGATGCATGTATTGGTATCTTAGAAATTATAAGTTACAGGAAAATGGTTAAATGTAGAAAGTTTTAGACAGTTCTGTTGTACAGTGAAATTCTTCGAAAAAATTTGCCCGGGAAAAGTGTTTTCAGATTTTAAAAAGTCATCTAAATAAAAAAGTTACAGACAAATAACGCCATATTATTATTTTTTTTCAAATTAACTCAAAAACCTAGATCTAGTTGCAACCGTCATTAAGTTAGCAACAGAATTTTCCCCCAATTGCCTAGTTTCGTATCTCTAATAGTTTCCAAGATGCCAGTACACTCATCACCAAAATGTTCCATGTTCCACATGGTTTATTTAATAAACCAATAAACTTGTTACCACGCTAACAATAATTGTTAAACATATGGGCTCTTAAAAACACAGAGCCGATACTGGAAATGTCAGTACAACGTCTGCGCAGAGTCGTTTAATGCCATAAAACGTGTTCCATTATTTTTAATTATTACTTACATAAAAAATTAAATTTCATCATTATTCCGATCTGATCGGCTATTACAATTGTCTACAATGCACTTTCCCATAATTGCACAAAGAAAACTCGTATATTTTATAAAATAATCGCGATGTTACCACGACGGGTACAACGAATGTCTAACACTGACTGAGAGCATGAAATCAGCTGGGCTGAGATTAGGCTGACGGAAGGCCTCACTGGCTTGGCCCTATGGTTCAGTCTATATAGTTGGTCTGTGGTATTGACTATTGCTATACATTTCTTTTATAACGTCAAATAAGCAAAATAATACGAAGCCCTAGAAGGGCCATGTCTACAATTTTTTTTTTAAGTTTAGACATTAATCTCTGTATTCATACTTTTAACTCTGAATTCAAACTTTAATCTCTGAATTCAGACTTTAAACTCTGAATTCAGACTTTAAACTCTGAATTCAAACTTTAATCTCTGAATTCAGACTTTAAACTCTGAATTCAGACTTTAATCTCTGAACTTACACTGCTAACGAAATTATGGGACAAGTGTAACACTCAGAGCTTTCTAGATAGAGAATTGAGATTTAGAGGACATAATATACAGGGGAAAATGAAAATTTATGGTACTCCCTGTAAAATTTTACTATTTCTGATTCTAGAGACGATTTAAGGTGCGACTATACTTGTTTAGGAAATGATTTAAACCACTTAATTTCCTTAGACCTATTTTTATTTCTGGTTCTAGATCGCCCTGATGTGTTAACACCAATTTCCTGATTAAATTTGATTGTACCATTGCCATGAATAGTATTATTTAAGTACTGGGTGTCTAAATAACGTTGCCTTTGCCTTTGAATTACACCTGAAATGCCTATACCAAGCGGTGCCACTGTTTATGTACTGGTTTCGAACTGGTTAGTTCTGATCAGTATATCACAAATCAAGCCAATAACTCGCAACCTTAGCTGTTCACAATCTGTCATAATAGTTAACAGAACATGAGTACGCAGGACGTAGCACGTGTGTATGTATACATCTAGTAGTCATTGGTTACTCAAAGCTGGGCCTGAATAATCACAAGCAGAAAGCAATCCACTATACGGAGAGTATCTACTATTAAAGGCCATATTTTTAAAAGCGGAATTTTAGGAAATAACTACTCTGTGGACTAATGCCCTGACTATATATAGCATAGCGTAGCATGTAGTATCTACATTTGGTACTGACTGATTACTCAATACTGGGTCTCAATAAAGTTAGAAGCAGAAAGCGACCCATTACACTGTAGATACTATTGAAGGTCCTATTCCGACATTAAAAAAGTCTGAATTCAGACATAAAAGCCTGAAATCAGAGTTTAAAGTCTGAACTCAGAGTTTAAAGTCTGAATTCAGAGTTTAAAGTCTGAATTCGAAGTTAAAAGTCTGAATTCAGAGATTAAACTTTGAATTCATAGTTTAAAGTCTGATTCTTAAAAAAATTGTATACGTGGCTCTTCTACGGCTTCGTAAAATAAAATTATTATTATTATTAAACATTTTACATGCATTTTGCTAATATGTACATATCTGTAAAATAAAAACACTGATTCATATGTATTTTTTTCGTAAATCCTGTTTTGTCGCTTTAGATATACTTCAACAGATTTGTAGCAAAAAAATTACAGGTTGTCCCGTTTTAATGCGTTAAATTGGTTTTGTTGAGACCCGATAAATCGGGTTATTTCTCCTACATATTTGTGAAACAACCTTGTACGTATTCCGAGTAAAAACTAAAAAAAAGAACAATGAAGTGTACTTCAAGGTAGCTTGCAGAAGGAGGTAAATACACCGGATATACAATGTGTCAGTTTTAAGTGTAGGCAAAACGATATTGGTATGTTGTGTATTGTGTTTAAATAGATGTTAATTTTTTTCTGAGTTACTTGAAGAGTTTTATTAAAACTTATGGCATTATCTCATTGCAATTTTTTCTATAAATTCACCTATTAGTTTTTAAGGTCGAAATTTCCTTACTTCACCACATCATTTTTAAATACAGGTGATTTTTTAGATTTTGAGTTTGTCTTTCTAAAAACAAACATGCTTAGATATGTACAATACTTATTAGGTTATTGAACATTGCACTAAAATTGCAAACAAGAAAAATTTAAATAAAAAAATTAAACGGTACCTAGGAAACAAAACATATTCATCTACTTGTGTTGCTATTTTTGTTAGTTATTAAATATATAGCTGTGTTAGGTGAATATCTTTTTTTTTGCATATGTAACAGATTGCAGTTCCGTTCCACCTTAAAAGAATAATTGTATTGTATAATTATTTATTTTTGTAATATTATAAGTTGCCTGCAAATATTTATGGTTATTTCATATCTCCTCTAAATATCTGGTACTGTTTTAAGAATGTTGATCTCATGTTACTGAAAAAGTTGTTTTTAACGGTTCGCTAACTATAACACAATTACTACACCTCCACCTCTAATTAGTTTATTGTCGTTTAAAACGGTGATTCACCATTTGGTCGCGGTTCGGTAATGATAGGCATTGTTCGCAACGTACAGTACTTGTTGTCAAACAAGGGTTTTGTTAAAAAGCTTTTTGTTTTATTGCTAATTACTATTTATATTAATATTCATCAGACATTTTTTTATATATTTTGGAATATTTATTTGCAGACGAACATACATTTCAGTTTGTCACCACACTCCTCACTAGGCCTTGAGCAAACTCTATGCTTTTGTAAGCATATTATGCTTGTTTTCTTCTACAATTGTGGGCGAAAATAATTTGCAACCTAAATTGCTGATGGGTCTTTTAATTTATTACTATTTATTTATTTTTCTACGTTCACGCAAAAAACAAAACTTTATTGAACTATATTTAGTGGAAAAAATGGAAATGTTCATTATACTACAGCGTTTTGTCATCATGGCAAACATAAACGTTCAAATCGACGTCATATTTTACTAGAGTTAGTGTCATCTAAATGAAACATTTTTGGTTCATTCATGACAGCAGTGAAAAAACATTATTCTTAAGGCACAAAAAAGTGGTGAGTTATTTTATTCTGTGGTATGAGTCCTACATGATACAAATATTTCAATATTTTACATATCATGTGTAAGAAGTAACTGCAAATCATACAATCGGTAAAATGCGGGACAAATCGGGGACATTTCTCTTTGCAGGACAAATGATTAAAATCCGGGACTGTCCCGCACAATCCGGGACGTCTGGTCACTATGATTACGAACGTTAAAATCGTTAATAATCAGCACTCGTGCTGTAATGTGACAGAATCGTGCGATAAAGTCCACTTTATGGCACAATAGTAAATAGTAAGTGTTATCCTTTTAAATTGAATTACATGAGTATTGAAATACGATATTGATATTAAATTTATTAGACTTTCTCTATTCTATAAATAAAAAAGCTAAAAATTTATTACATATTTTTATTTATATTAATGGTAATTCTAAAGTTTGAATTTCCAGATATAGAAATTCCTAAACTAGTTCCAAGAGACTTGAGCATGCACTCGTAGATGATGAAATACAAATTTGATGATTCATGTTTCAAGATCCCAGTGCCGTAGCAATTTTGTTTTTATTTTCTAGTGAATCTGCTACATAGCCTTCGGCAACAGCATCACTCTTCCCCATGCCTCTTAATAGTTCTAATATCAACACTAACACCACTATTTGATACAATTGCAGCAGACGTTCACCGAAATTAATGTACTGTATACTGTATTAATGCCAATAGGGTTACAGGTACTTTTACCCGCATTGTAAAATAAAATAACTTCTGAATTTTCACGTGTTTCGGTCTTATATTCATATACTTCTTAATGATGTCAATATAATTCACTGCACTACCGTCAGTATTTAAAATGTTTCAGTATCTCTCACATAAACCACAAAAATAGTGCCTTCCTCCTTAACGTAATAAACACATAAATTATAGAATTCCATACGTCGATAAGAACCAAATCAATCAAAAAAGCAACTACCTAAAATTATTATTTTATTAACTTCTAACAAAAGAAAAAGGAAGTAAGAACAAACCTTCATAATGAGATATTTGTCATCTGGAGCATAGAGTAGAAAATCTATCCACTATCCGGTAAATAACCAACTCAGCGGTTTTTTAAAAATGTAGTAAGTTTAGAAAATGTAAATGTTATTTGTGATTCGTTACATATATTTTAATTTCGAATACATACACCATAACGACTATGACTTGTACTTCTTTGACTAATAAAATAAGGTACAATTAATTTCTTTATTAATTACAGCTACAAACAATGCAATTATTTTTTCTGGTCAAACAAATATGCAAGTAAAGTTTTCTCGGTATCCAATTCCCCGATTTCCATATTGCTAACTCGCATCCATTGAGAAAACCTATCCAATTCTTTTTTGTAAAGATCTTCTGATTTTTTTGGAAGAAGGTTTGATTCAGCTTCTTCGTCTATTTTAGGAATTTCTTTACATGAATACATATTTTTAGAAAAAAAATTGCTTTGTGCACACAATGCTATAACAACCACATGCGAACATTCTACGATTGCTCAAATAATAATGTCACTCATGCCATAATCTGCTGCATTATAAACTAATTCCATAATATACTATTATTTAATCCTACAGTTAAGTGTAAGCTACTTTTTCTTTATTTTAACTGACTGTCCTGCCTCATTCCCTTCTCTTCAACCTGCGTCACCTGTTTAATACTTTTCCACCCTATTCCATTTTCCTTTGGCCTTTCTTCAATACCCTCCCTCCAATTTTTCTTGGCATTCTTCTATAGTTTCAGATACTTTGTTTTAAAGTCTTTTATCCAGCATTTCTGGACACTTATCTAAACCATCAGTTCTCTAATTCTCAGATCGGATTATTATTTTCGTACAGTTGCCCAATAAATTTAACTCCAAAAATGTATCATATTTCGAATCTGTTATTAGTTTACTTTAGTTTACAATTTTGATTTTTTTCTTGCAGATTTCCCTGGTATGTGCTTCGCTTCCACTAGATGCGCCACTGTAGAACCAGGCAAGACCTGGGATTTGAGCCCCTTCTGCGGTCGTTCCACCTGCGTAGTATCCGAAGACAAACCCCCACGCCTCTTGGAATTGGTTGAAGACTGCGGACCACTTCCCTTGGCCAACCCCAAGTGCAAACTCGATGAAGGTTAGTACATCTTGTTGATTAGTACAGTATGTAGCTATACCTATCTGTAAACATCTTTATTTTTTTCACAAGAAGTCACTATAAATACAGGGTGTTAAAAAAAGAGTGTAAAATATTTCAGGAAATAATAGTATGAACCAAAATAAGCAGAAGAAGTCTTAATAAACATGGGTCCGCAAAGTAACGGTTGCGGAGATATGAACCACTATTCGTTTTTCAAACATTTTATTTTATTAGGAATAAACCGACAAAGGAAGCTTTTAACAAACAAAAAACAAAGTTACAGAAGATGTTCAAAGTGCCCTCCGTCCATTTCCAAGCAGGCACGGCGATATTCGAACTCTTTCGAAAACACCCTCCTTGGTTTGGATTTCTTGACACTTTTGATTAATCCGTAGTTGTACCTCTTCCAAGCTATTTACAGGAGTACCATACACTAATGTCTTCAAATATCCCCAAACAAAGATATCTAGAGGGTTCAGATCAGGTGATCTTGGAGGCCATAAAACAGGTCCGGCCCTTCCTACCCATCTATGTGGAAAAGTTTGGTGTAAATGCTCTCTAACGGCCATGGAAAAATGAGCTGGAGCACTATCATGCTGGAACCACATTTGTTGCCTCTGATTCGAAGGAATGTCTTCCAAAAACCCATACAGTGTGTTCTGCAGAAAGTTGAGATAAGCAGCGTCTGTTAATCGGTTTGGTAAAACAACAGAACCTAGAAACCTGTCACCTACAATGCCCATCCAAATGTTTAATGAAAAACGTGCCTGATATCCAGATTCTATTAGAGCATGAGGATTTTCGTCGGCCCAAATATGCGTATTGTGAAAATTAAAGACTCCATTTCTTGTGAACCCGACCTCATCAGTAAAAAGAATGTTTGCAAGAAAACGAGGGTCTTCAGCATCATGACGTAGAAACCAGCCGCAAAAAACCAAACGTGCTTGAGGATCATTTATTGAATTTAAGGCCTGTACTTGCTGCTTATTTTGGTTCATACTATTACCTCCTTAAATATTTTACACTCTTTTTTTAACACCCTGTATATTTGCTTACTTTAAAAAACAGTTTTTAAATTTAAAAAAAAAAATGGAAAAACCCAAAAACACCTCTAGAGTGCAATGCATTATTTTAAGAGGTACAAAAAATTAATGAAATCTAATTATTTTTTAATACTAAGCATTATCTAGCTAATATCAAATATCAATAAAAGTTGAACTTTTTGAAATGTTCTTGTACCTTATCCTATACAATTTTTTGGAAATATAAGACTGATCAAATGTTTCAAGACAAGGAAACAATTTTGCAGTTATTTTGAAAATATATATGTATTTAGAACAGTATTATCCAATAGGTCCGATTTGGAGGGTTCCTTTGTTAATTTTTGTGTTTTACCTTCCAGAGAAGACCAACAAGACCGCCTCCTTCCCAGCCTGCTGCCCCATCTTCACCTGTGAGGAAGGAGCCAAGCTAGAATACCCCGAAATCCCCACTGTAGCCCCAGTACCCGAAGACGCCCCAGCTGAAGCTGCAACCACCCCCAAGGCTTAAATAATTTTTAAATTTTTCTTTACTAATTTATTTTCTTTCTTTTTTTTTGTTTTCTCCTTTCGTAATCCATCCTCTTCAGTACTTTGTTCCTTTGTAGATAGAATAACTATTTGGTAGTAAAAAAAAGATCTGAGTTTATTTATTTTTTCTATCTAGTAAACTCTTTATCTTCAACTGTTTCTTCTACAAATTTCAACTGTTTTACTGCTCTGAACGCTTTATCAAATTTCTGTCTTAGTGATCGTAGCGGAACAAGTAAAGTAGGTCTATAAAATGTGATACAATCTAATTTTTTTATATAATTTTCCGGTTCATATTTTTATATTACAATTTCCTCGAGTGATTGTGTTTTAGTTATTATTTTTTTTTTGTAATCATGATTCGGAAATAAATTTAATTTATTAAATTATATATTATTTTTGTTTTATTTTGTGTAATATTTATTTATTTATTTAATAACAGTATTATATCTACAGGCGAACCCAATTGATACAATTCAAAAGTGTGAAAAATACAAAACATGTAAATTACAAGTATTGATATAAAAGGAAAAAAAATACAAGAACAAATAAACAGATAGCATGTAAAAATCGAAGTTATCTTGAACAAGAAGAGTTCGGAGAATTATCAAGTTCAATAGAATAATCCAAATAAAATATAGTACGCTATGCTATTGAGAGAAATTGTCCACGGGCGTATGTCAAAAAAAAATGGGGCAAAGTATTCCCTTCCCCTCAGTTTCTACTTTGTGTTTTAGGCGTCGTTTACAATAATATCCTTGAAGATTTAGTTAACTACAAATAGTATCTCTTTTAAATTGCAAACTTATATATGAAGTTATTGCGAAAAAATATTTATAAAAGGGTGACAGAATAAGAAGTGTGATAATACAATGCAGTATAGTAAGTCTGGACAATCGATTTTTCCAGTTACAATTTTATGCAGAATGACCAACGAGTTACACATACGACGTGTACTTAGGTTATTAACATGGAATCGACTTAGTAAAGTGCTTTGCGGTATACCTTGAGGTGGATAAATGTTGTCAGTTTTAAACCATAGGTACTTAATATATTTACGTTGTATGTCCCCTAACTTTTTAACATGAATTTGATAAGTGGGACATCATACTAGTGACCCATATTCCAGTTTTGGCAAAACAAACGCGTTGAACCGTAATTAAGTCATATCAGTTTCTGAAAATTGTCTTGAGTTTCTTTGAACAAAGCCGAGATTTCTGTATATTACACAAAACTAAGCTTACTATCAAATATTATCCCGAAATATTTAAAACTATTGCATTTCCTAATTGGGTTACGACCAATCATGTAACTAAAAGTAATATGCTTTACTTTCCTCGTGAAGCACATAGAATTACACTTCGAGAAGTTCAGAGACGATTTATTTTTAGAACACCAACCAGAAATTTTATCCACGTTTGAATGAAATTCGACACGGTCATTAATATCTGCCACAGACAGATACAATTTGAGGTCATCTGCATAAAGAAAGGCCTCGCAATTCAAGTTTTGGACAATGTCATCAATAAATATTAGAAAGAATAGCGGGCCGAGAACCGATCTTTGAGGGACCCGAGAAGTAGCATATCGATTAGTGTTTTTAAAAGAAGTAGCACAAATGGTACCGGTCAATCTACAGCTAGAAAGAACAGGTTTGCATAAACATGATCTGAGTAAAATGAATCCCTTATAGGAGATACAGTCCTTAAAAGTTTCGAAAAAATGTGGAATAGGCGCTGTAACTTGAAAACCAGAAAAAGTATAATCGTCAAATTTTACAGAAATTTTCTAATGCATGTGCAACTACTTCTTAACAATTTTTCGAAAATGTCTGCCGCTTGGAAACGGTTGAAATAAGCATCCCTTAAGTTATTTTTTGCTACAACTTATTCGTTTGACAAATTGAGTATTCAAAAATATATATCAGATATTGGTTTATTTTTACCTCTCTTACTTTGATGTTTTGTTTATTAACAAAAAAATAAATTCCTTGTCATTCACATTACAATTCACACAATTGCAACATGGGCGAAGTTAGGGGGCGCTTGGGGGGGCCTCTCCCCCAGAAATCAAATTAGCTCCCCCAAAAATATCGAAAACAACTCGCTCACATTTCAGAACCGAAATTAAAACACAGTCCATCCGGGGCTTTAGCCCCCCTAGATTTAATGACCAAACTCCGCCCATGGATTGCAACTAAGAAATATGTTCATAAGTAGGCGACTGTCATTCTAATTTCTGTCATTAGACTTTTGCACATGCATTAGTACAAGTTTTGTGTAAAATTTGACTGTTATACCTTTTTTGGTTGTCAAACGTGTTTTTTTAGCTGTAGAATAGTAGTTTTTGATGCTACGATATTAGCTAGGCATCTTGTACTTGTTTTAGCTTTTACCGGAAAAAGAATTGTAATAATCAGATAACCTACAAAAGATATGTAACTATTTTTTTAACTGAGGTAGTGTTAAGACTTGTCCTCATGCGGACAAGGCTTAAGGGCGCCGTATTCTTGAATTGGTGTTTTCTACAAATTCAAATAAGACATTTAAGAACTGAATAATATAGAAATTGGAAAATAATAGGAATGTTATCGCATACCATCTGCGAATATTCAAAGATACCGAAGTAAAACGAATAATACAGTGCTTTCGTAAAGTAACGAATAAATTAATTATTTTTGAAATTGAGAAGTTTTCGAAAAATCCCCTGGCACGTCGATTTTGTTCGTAAAAAGACACTTTTTGACATATGACTCATATTTGTGACGACATCGTTGTTCGAGATATGACGTCATCGACAATTTTTTTAAATAGCAACCCCCAATTTTGACCATGCGATTTGAAAGAGCGTGTCATTCTACATACATACATCATGAAAAATTATGGTGATACATAACAAAAATTTAAAGGAAATAATGTTTGAAGATTTTAAAATACTGAAAACGATAAAGATTATTTAAAAAATCAACTAAATTAAGTGTTCAAATTGTGCTCCGTTGGCTGCCTGACAGTAGCCAAGACGATTAATACATTCTTTTTGGACATTATCAATAACTTCAGGAAGTATACGATGTATCTCGTGACGAATTCTTACTTTTAAATCTTTAAAATTAACCGGTCTAGTAACGTATACTTTGCTTTTTAAGTATCCCGACAAGAAATAATCTAGGGGTGTCAAATCAGGCGATCTGGCTGGCCACTCAATCGTCCTCCTTCTCCCTATCCAACGATTCGGGAACAGCTCATCTAAATAAGCACGGACAGCAGTTGTATAATGGGGAGGTGCACAGTATTGTGAAAATTAAATTTTAAAATATTCAAACATTATTCTCTTGAAATTTTTGTTATGTAACACCATAATTTTTCATGATGTATGTATGTAGAATGACACGTTCTTTCAAATGGCTTGGTCAAAATCGGTCATATCTCGAACAACGATGAGGTCACAAATATGGGTCTTATGTGAAAAAGTGCCTTTTTTAAAAACAAAATTGACGTGCCAGGGGATTTTTTCGAAAACTTCTCAATTTCAAAAATAATGAATTTATTCGTTACTTTTCGAAAGCACTGTAGCGACAGAAAGCAGTCTAACTAACAAATTTTTAGGTACAGAAATCTTTCAAAATATGCATTTTTTCAATTTAACTGTAGATTTAAATACTATTATAACATGCATAACTTGCATATAAGATTTTTGCCTTTCGTTTATAAGTATGTACAAATAATTGTTAGAATGTGGGGTTAGAATTGTAAAATAATGTATGTCTTACAAACGCTTTTTAAAAGTTATTTCATTTGAGGAAAATTTAAATAGTAAAAGTGGCTAAACAAAACATCAAGAATTCTATATTTGATATTACTTTTGTTCTACGTGTTTTCTTTTTCGAGATTTCTGTATCTAAAAACACCACAAATTTGATCATTTTACGGCGTGAAATACGGCGACCTTAAGGTATTTGATCAAGTCGGTAATGCCGGCTTTCTTATTAATTAATTAATATACCAAATTTAATTTTAATCATTCAAATGCTTTTTCGTTTCATGACCAATTATTGATACTTTTTTTTAAAAAAACCGTAAGGGTCTAACGGTGTATTTTTGTATATAAGCGTTGAGTGAATAAGTTATTCACTCAACGATATAAGTAAATTAGCATAAATCGTCGGAGTGACTCGCTGCATGCATTTGAGAAGCACCTTGTATAAAATGAACGTAATGGATCCCCACAGATGTTTGTTTTTTTTTAATCCGTGACGGCGTCAAATTTCGTACTTCTACTATTTTACCTCATAAATAAATTTCTCATATGTATTCACCGAACTATCATCTGCAAAATCGCGTTGCAAGGCGGTTGCGATTTAGCACAAAAAATTACTGTAGAAATAAAATATTACCGTGACATGTGATTCTATTGATACAATAAAACACCCTGTATACATGTAATATTTAAGAGTTTTTTCACATTCGTTATTTGTCATTCGTTTTTATTTGTCTGATAAATACGATTGAATGAATTTATTAGTGCGATTAAATAAAACTTTACGAACGATAATGATTCGTTAATTACATGCCTTTACACCCTTTTCAATCTTCTTACGGGGCTTATTATTTGAATAACGAAAAATGAACAAACTATCGTCGACTAAATCGCGTCGCCTAAAAGCATGACTGCTGCGATTTAGCAGACGAAAGCCTAAATCATGTTAATCAATGTAAAAAGCTATGTATGTTCTTAAATTTACAACTATTGTCATTAACAGAAAAAAAGGATTTCATTTGTACTCTATTAAGGCATGTAACTTTCTAAGGGCGCGTTTTAAGTCACATGTTAATAATAACTTTTTAGCTTATTTTAATGAGTTCTATACACAGTAGAACTTTGAAACACTATTTTAGAAACACCCTGTATAATAGGACATGCAACACTTTTACGTTTACATTGTAATTCTGGTTGCATACCTTTAAGATTAAGTTAATTTTGCTGCAAGAATAGACTGGTACCATGTTTTGTGGTGATACCTAATACAATTACAATATCCATAAATTGAGTAGTAGTGTAGAGTGTAGAATACATATTTATTACATTATTTTTTCATGTGGTACAAGGTCAATTAATTACTAGAATTTAACACCCTATGACGTCATCACGATTACAAAAATGTTTTTTTTTAAACTTCGAGCAACATGTATCATAATATTCCTAAAAGGAAAATTTTTCATTTTCCAAGATACTATTACGTGCAAATAACGTTTTTAAGTTACAAATTGTGTACAATACCTGGGTCACGTACCTCCCCCCTTTTACGTCATGGAAAATTATTATTATTCTTGTTATTCACTTTGGTATATTCCGGAATTTCCCGAACCTGCTCCGATCAACAAGAATGGAACGAGTGCGCAGCCCGAACAGAAGGTGAACACTAACAGAAGCTAAATGACATTTCTCATCAAAATGGCAGCCTAAACGTATGAACATAGAGAGTACAATTTGATCTTTGTTAAAAATGGCTAATATTATTGAAAGTGTTATTATCAGTGCCCAAGAAAGTGAAATTAAAGTTAATCAAGCTATAAAACACGACGAGATAGTGAAGAAAAAACTTCTAGTTAAATACAGATCGTGTTTTCAAACCACGGGTTTGTTTAAAAGGAGAACCATCTGGTTTATGGACAATCGACGTCGCCACGGGAAAAAATTGTGTATGTTGCATACAAGATCTATGTGTTGCGTTTAAATAGATAAAAAAAATAAGCAAAATGTGGAGCATTGTGAATTCCATGGGTAACCCTGGCCATAACATGGGGCCGTTCAAGAGCCAGAAGCGTGAGTTCAGCTTGAGTGTGGAGAAAGTTCCTATAGTCCCGGGAAAGACTTTTTCTAATCCAAACTTTGTGATAAAACACCATCCTAGTGTACATAGCCACAGAAATAACTTCATTCCGATACCAATCGAAAAATTCAGTCACACTGACAGTTCGGACACAAACAGTAAGCCGCTGAATACAAACAACGCCCTGATAAATTCTAGTCAAAGCCTAGTAGACACCCTGAAAGAGCATCATCTAGATACTATTAAAAGCCCCGAAATACAAACGTCAGTCACACAACCTACAAACATGTGCAGCAGGAAACGTTCCAGACGAAATCGTAGGAACAGAAGGAGGAAAACGTCTAGTAAAAATTCAAATCAAAAAGACACCAAAAACTACATAAACGACATGATGGACATAGAGGTCGACATGGACTTGTCCCTCAGCTGTCCCGATATCTCCGTAAGCCCCAAAATGACATGCACCACCTTCAACTTGACTGATTTTATAGTAGATAAGCCCTATAAACTTCCCAAAGCAGCGACATGTACAATGAAGGAATGCGAGTCTGACGAGGACGAATTTGTGGCTACAATTATTTCCGTATCCCCGTCAAATGTTAACATATCTTGTATGAGGGAACGACAAGTCTCTATATCTGAGTCCGAGGACAGCTTTATTGTGTTCAACGATGGGACCGACGATGAACTTGAATCATCTGAAGAATCTGACAGCGAAACCGAAGAAGAATGTGAGGAGACGGAGGAAGAGGGTGAAGATGTAGTCGATTTTGTATCGCCGGCCATCCCAGCAAAAAGGGTGAGAATTTTGTATTCTGATTATTTGCTTAAAACATTTTTTTCTACCACTGTATGTCAGTGTCTTTATTTCGTAAGTGTTTGTTATATTTTTATCTGCGATCATTTTTATTTATATTAATCTCCGATGTCTAAATAGAAATTATTACAGGAAAACAAAATTACTATAGCATTAGTTGAATATTTAACAAGTACAAGTAATACGAAGGATGCGTTTAAATAAAAAATGCAAATTGTGTTATGTAATATTTTCATATAGATAGCCTATTCGAAATAACGGTCAACGTAATTTGTTAGGTTGTTTTGGGACTGTGATTCCTGTTTACCAATACCTAAACTAAAATAGATTGCAAAATATTATGAATTAGGAAGTATTTTTTGCAATTGAACCCTACACTTTTAACAATTACATTATAGCTTACGTAACTTAAATCTTTTGATGAAATGCTTTGTATCATTAAGTATGTTGATTTATAATATTATGTACAAAGTATTTGTTTTATTTAAAGGTATTTTTCCCCATAAATATGGGGTTTTTCTTTTGGCATCATTATAAACAAGATAATAACAAAGATTGATTACAAAGCAAAAAAACAAAGCCAATAAGTAAACTTGTTTTCAGTATTGCTCTGGTACCAATAAATCCAATTAGCAAGGATTATTTAAAAAAAAAACATTCCTATGTATGTATTTCAGCGATTATTATAAATTATGAATTGTTATGAATATACCTAGTTATCAAAATGATTTTAACCTTATAAATATATCTACAACTTACTTGAACACTAAACAGTTGTAGATTTTACAATGTCTTTATTATATGTAAGTAAATTAATATTTTTGAATTTATAAAAACAGAATATTATAATCGTGTTCAATTTGTTAATGTATCGAATCAAAATATTTAAAAGAAAAACATGATATGGGCACAGTGATGAACAAAATGCGTATATTGCGTGCTGCTTCTCTTCTTGAACGGATGTTTCAGTTGGCATATCAGTATTTAAAAAATTGTAAATATCTTGTTGTATTGGACAATGTAAAGTAGAAGCGAGTAAAAGTGTTAATTCTGTGCTTCGTCCACGATCTCTTTAATTCATTCAGTAATTATTTACAACAGCTGAAACCTCTTAAAATCTTATCTTAATTAAAAAATTCCTCCCTTCTATTTACGAGGTTGCTGAATACTAATCTAAAATTAGTTTTTTTATATCGAGTGTAGTTTTCAAAAACCTTATATTAGATTGAAATTGCAATATAACGCCTCTGCCGTCATTATTTCATGACGTTACACTGCTGTCAAAATAAATAGGCGTTATATTACAACTTCAGCCTAATATAATGTATTATGTATATAGAGGTAACAATTTTAAAAAACCATTTTTCCGAAAAGAACTAATTTTAAATTCGTGTCCAGCAACTTCGAAAATAGGGGATATAAGAATTTTTTAATTAAGATTGAAGAAGTTTCCACTGTTGTAAATAATTACGATTCATCCTTCAAAATAAGCAAAAATGACATTGTGTAAATGGTTATCTCGATTTTTACACTATATTTTGTTGCTCGTCGAGTACATTCTGATAGTGTAGTTTTCCCAAAGAAAAAATAAATGTCCATTATTGTTCTTAGTTGCGGAGTAATTCCATAGCCAGCTAGCGTAATATTATTCTAGAAATCATCATTTTTTCGAAAACGGCACAAGGTACAAAATAGAAACTGATGGTACAAATTATCAACAAAATAGTAACAAAATATCCACTACTTGTTTTTGGCGGCGGTATTTTATTTTTCATTTTAGACGAGCGCAAAATAGCAACAAATTTTTAACCAACTGTATGAGTCAAATGGGCAATTTTTTTATATTTTTTTAAAAATTATACACTGGCAGAAAGTACTCGACGAGCAATAAAATATGGTACAAAAATCGCTTTGCTATTGTTGTTAGTTGCGGAGTAATTCGATGGTCTGCTAGCCTAGTATTACTCGAGCAGCCACCACTTTTCTCGAAAACAGCACAAGGTACCAAATTTAAACTGGTGTTACAAATTAGCAACAAAATATCAACAATTTGTTTTTGGCGGCAGTATTTCATTTTTCATTTTAGACGAGCGCAAAGCAGCAATAAATTTTTAACTAACTGTATGAGTTGAATGGGCAATTTTTTATATTGAAAAAATAAAACTATGCAATGGCAGGAAGTACTCAACGAGCAACACAATATGGTACAAAAATTGCTTTACTATCGTTAGTTGCAGATTAATTCGATGGTCTGCTTGCCTAATATTACTCTAGCAGCCACCATTTTTCTCGAAAACAGCACAAGGTACAAAATTGAAACTGGTGGTACAAATTAGCAACAAAAGAGTTAACAAAATATCCACCACTTGTTTTTGGCGGTGGTCATTTATTTTTCATTTTAGACGAGTGCAAAGCAGCAATAAATTTTTAACTGACTGTATGAGTCGAATGGGAAATTTTTTGTATTTAAAGAAAAAACTATACACTGGCAGAAAGTACTTGACGAGCAACAAAGTATGGTACAAAAATCGCTTTGCTATCGTTGTTAGTTGCGGAGTAATTCCATGGTCTGCTAGCATAATATTACTCTAGCTTCCACCATTTTTCTCGAAAACGGCACAAGGTACAAAATTGAAACTACTGGTACAAATTAGCAACAAGATATCCACTACTTGTTTTTGGGGGCCGGTAATGTTGGACTGTCAGGGTAATAGACGTATTTATTGCAGCAATATTGTAACCTCTAGTTGACTTAGCCTTGACATGTAAGAAACTTATACTGCAGGCGACAGGCAAAGTGTAACGTAAACTCTAACCATTCGTAAAATGGACGACCTCTATTTAAAATTTATAGGGGGGCTCTAAAAGGTCTGTATAAAACACTAGCACAAATTCCTGAAACTAAAATATGAGGATCTAACCCGATTTACCATAGCCCAAAAATTGATAGGTTTCGAAATACAGTTTTTTTTTAACTAACAAATCCGATAATAAACACTATTTTTACTTTTTACAGACCTGTTTCCTTTTAAAAATGGTCACACTGTAGGTAAATCGGCATAAATCGTATTTTGACTTAAGAATCTGGGGTGGCTTGCTGATACATACATTTTAAGTGACACTCTGTATGGTAGCCAATCAAATATGATAAATCGTTAAGACAAGTAAACAATTACCCTAGCAATTACCTAATTATAATACTGAACATTTTTTTACCTTTAACACATTCCATTTAAAAATAGTCACACTGTAGGTATATCGGCATAAATCGTATTTTGACTTAAGAATCTGGGGTGGCTTGCTGATACATACATTTCAAGTGACACTCTGTATGGTAGCCAATCAAATATTATAAATCGTTAGACAAGTAAACAATTACCTACTTATAATACTGAACATTTTTTTACCTTTAAGATGACGTCTTCGTGAACAAATTGATTAAATTTAATTTTTCATAACAACATTTCATCAAAATGTTTCGCAATTGCTTTGCACATAATTTTCAAATTGACCCTGACCTCAAAAAATTTCAGAAAATAATTGAAGCATTATTCAATTATAAGTGAAATATTGAATTGACAAACTAATTTTGGAACACTAATTTTAGGATTTTAGGATGTCGCTCCATTTTGGTTTAAAGCTGACAAATTTTTGTGCAAAAACGTAAACTGCGATATTACGCGCAACATTCCCTGCATTCCTTGTAGATATTCTCGTCGATGCGTTTCGAAATTAATCATCCTTATGCGTATGTTAATAATGACGATGAGTCATGAAATGATGCTCAGTTCTCAAAACAGATTTACATTTCCCAAAAGAAAAGGAACAGGAGATCCAGTAAGTAATACTGTACAATGTAAATATTAAACTGTTTGATTTATTGCCCTGTTATCAACATTACTAGGATTATACCTAGGTTAAAATTATGTTTTTAGGGATATTATTATTTGGAAAAGGTATAAAGTACAACTATATTATATTTGAATGGTATGTATTCGTAATATAACCATTTTAATTGCAGTATTAGTACCTGTGTTGAGCCCCTTGCCATTTTTATTTTCAAAATTATCTGCACTAATCTCGAGTCTTTCCAATTGAAGTGTACTTATCATGTTGTGCAGGTATCTCTTATTGAAATGCTAGAAAATACCCCCATTATTTATTTATCAAGGACATTTTATAATACTTTGCCTAATATCATCGCATTAAATTTATGGCATGTCAATTACTTAATTGATGTTTCTAAAAATATGTTACCTTCCATTAAGATAATAAGATATGTAATCAGCTCAATTTCAGGGTATTTTAAATTGTTTGGTGGCTTCTAAATATTTCTCTTTTTATTGTAAACTTCGAGGTTAAATACCAATATTTTTAAATGTCGTAAAATTGGACGCGTCTTTATCGTTTTTTTTTTGTAGATATTGGACACGTTCATATATTTTTTAAGTATATTTTGGATTTTGTAAATGCATATCGAAGATAAGTTTTAATATTTAACTCCAACGAAGAAGGATAATAATAATGTCTCTACCCCTCATTCTAATCACAGGGATTAGCCCAGAAGTCGGAGACTTGTGCGGAAGAGGGGGCGGCATATTATTATTAAGCAGGCCGCATTTGCGCCCAGGAACGACTTACGTTGGTAGGCCCTAACCACTATTCAGTGCAGGAATGAGGGAAACCTGGAAAACCTCATTAATTAGGAGGGTAGTCCAATATCAACCGGTATCAATCTCTCACATTGACCCAAGCCAACATTCTTTCACCCTACCATACCCGCAGAGCGGGCGCCAAACCTCTCCACGAATATAGCTTATATACCGTCTACCGGCAGCTGGGCTCGAACCAACACCGATCAAGTCACCTCGATTCAAGTACTGACGCTTTAAACCGCGCGACCACTGACCGATAAAAAATAAGTAATCCATTTAACAAGTGATTTAGTAAAAGCAATACGGCAATTTATTAATGAATTAAGACCATTTTTGTCAGTTCTTCAGAGACAAAATATTATTCCGGCAAATCTAAAGTCAAAAATTATTGCGGTAAATCTAAGGGTAAAATTACTGCTTTCTAATTTCATATTTGAATAGGTAGATTGGTTCTAGCATTCGCAACATTATTATTGTTAACATAAGGTAGTTACCAGACATGTATTAGTGATAATTTTAATTTAGGACTGTCAAAAATCAGTTAGTAACTATATTACACAGGTAACTTGATGCTGTTACCAAACATTTGTTAAAGAGATATACAGGGTGTTTCAGTTCGAGTGAATCAAATTTTAACCACAGATAGAACTCGATAAGTAATTAAGAATTGCCTTATAAACCAAGGTTCTATGTCTCACCGTTTTCGCTCTACAGGGCCGTATTGGTCGGTTTTTTACATGATATTATTTATTATATCTCTGGTATGGGTGTAAGAATTTGATTCAAATCTGGTATGATGTTAATACTTACAAATGTCTATAATTTACAAATTTTTTGTAGGTCAGTGGTGTAAAAACGGGTAGGGTAGCGGGATTTTTTTGCCCCAACTTCTACGCCAATGACCTAATACTTATTTGGGGTAAATTTTTGGATTCCTTGGACAATTTGGCATAATACTTGTTTGAAATCGGTAAAGTGTCTCGTTCTGCCGAAAATCTCAATAATGTAAAGGATCATTGAATGTGTACCGCACTGTAGTGCAACATAAAACAGAGCTCAGAAAGGAAACTCACCACACTATAAATGCTATAAAAATAATACAGGAAGTGTAGAGACGTATTGTTTAATATTGTTTTCAACCGTAATTTAATAACTGCTAAACTGAACTAAACTTGATTCCTTATCAGAAGAACGGCCTCCCACATTATTGAGATTTTCGGCAGAACGAGACCAATACGGCCCTGTAGAGCGAAAACGGTGAGACATAGAACCTTGGTTTATAAGGCAATTCTTAATTACTTATCGAGTTCTATCTGTGGTTAAAATTTAATTCACTCGAACTGAAACACCCTGTATAATGTTTCCACAAACTTAGCAAACAAGGAACCACATAAAAACTGAGTAAGCTGTATTAAGAACAGTTTAGTTTAAACAGCTTTAGTTCTATCATAATTAAATTAATTTTTATATTTATATCATATTAAAATTTACAAAACAATAATCGAATTGTCTGTTACCTGCATAAAGGTATTTAAGGAACGTGCAGAAAGCAGCTGTGTGGCTCAATAAATTGCCGTATTGAACGTTTACTATTTTAAATTCATCAGACAAATCAGATGGATTACTTAAATTTGTTTTCCTTCGTTTTCATTTAAATTTTATAACTAACTTACTTTCGATGTGCATTTATAAAACTGCGAATTAAATGTACATTTAATAAGCCGTCCTTTTTGGCAATTCAAATAACACATATGAAGGACGCCGTATCCTTGAAATAGTATTTTCTACAAATACAAGTAATTTTAGACATTTAAGAACAGAATAATATAGAGTATAGCAAATAACAAGAATGTTATCTCATGCCATGCATATCAGCCATTTTCTCATTTGTGTATGCCATTTTAATAACAAGTGAATTATTAAAGTAACAAATTAAGAACAGAACAACAATACACAATTAGTATTCAATTTCAAAAATTTACAAACTGACAGCTTGATTCCAATTTAATTATCAGTATCGCTAATAGCGGCCTACTAGATAAATTAGTTTCGTATTTTCGTTTTATGGCGATATGTATCTTGCTCGTAAAATAATTTTTTGCTGCGAACTGGTTTATTTTGGGCAAAAAATTCAAGAGACATTTTTTTTTAGAATGAAACAGGCTATCGGAAATAAATTTTTAAATGATAAACAAATAATAAGACAAAAAGTTACGTTGGAAATAAATTTTAGGGGTTGCGTTTTCCACCCCTTACAACCATGGGGTAAACCAAATAAATTATTGGCTAAGTGTCTTTTTGGTAGTAGAAAATGTCAGGTTAATTTCAATATTGTAACTTGTTTAGTGCTTGTGAAAAAAATTGTTAAACAAATTTTATGTAACCCCTTTAAGGGGCTGTATCTTAACAAGGGATGCTCCAATGAAGTTTCTTTATATGAAAGATCCTATCTTTTTTTCGATGAGGAATCACCCCCTTAAATGTTTTACACTTATTTAGTCACACCCTGTACAGTGCTTTCGAAAAGTAACGAATAAATCCATTATTTTTGAAATTGAGAAGTTTTCGAAAAAATCCCCTGACACATCGATTTTGTTTTTTAAAAAAGGCACTTTTTGACATACGACCCACATTTGTGACGTCATCTTTGTTCGAGATATGACGTCATCGACAATTTTTTTAAATAGCAACCCCCAATTTTGACCATGCTGTTTGAAAGAGCGTGTCATTCTACATACATACATCATGAAAAATTATTGTGTTACATAACAAAAATTTCAAGAAAATACGTAACGTTTGATTTGATTTTAAAATTAATTTTCACAATCCTGAAAGTGATAATGATTATGTAAAAAATCGACTAAATTAAATGTTCAAATTGTGCACCGTTGGCTGCCTGACAGTAGCCAAAAAATAAGCACGGACAGGTGTTGCATAATGGGGAGGTGCACAGTATTGTGAAAATTAAATTTTAAAATCTTCAAACATTATTTTCTTGAAATTTTTGTTATGTAACACCATAATGTTTCATGATATATGTATGTATGTAGAAGACACGCTCTTTCAAATGGCATGGTTAAAATTGGGGGTTGCTATTTAAAAATATTGTCGATGACGTCATATCTCGAACAACGATGACGTTACAAATATGGGTAGTATGTCAAAAAGTGCCTTTTTTAAAAACAAAATCGACGTGCCAGGGGATTTTTTCGAAAACTTCTCAATTTCAAAAATAATGAATTTATTCGTTACTTTTTGAACTTCCTAAATTAATTTCTGCTATCCGGTTTCCGCTGAACGCTTTTTCACGAACGGAAACCATTACGTTTTAAAATACAAACGAAAACTTAAACTTTTCTTAATGTAATATTAGTGTAATATTGCGTAGTAAATTACAATTTATTTTGCATCTTATTCAGAACTGATTAGACTTGATGAGCATAAATTGAAATATAAATAGGATATGAACGTCAAGGAAAAATTTATCGTTATAATAATCCAAGATAACATAATTATTATTATTTTATTATTTATATTATTTATTATATTTTTACGAAACATTATCCTTCATCTTTGTCAAAAGGTAGGACGCAGATACTTTTTTCCGTTATTTTAATGGGTTGTTGACGGTATCATGCAGATTGCCTCGTATATTTGTTGTTTATCTGTTTTCAAAGTGTGAAATTCCAAACGTCAAAGCACAAATAAAAGTACTACTATCTCCTCCAAGTAAACGTTCAGGAAATGGTCTTATTTGATTAGATATATCTAAAATAATAAACATTACGGCGCCTATGCATATATAGGGTGCCCGGGAAAATGTGGAAAATAAGATGGCAGGTTCCTATAAAATGTTTTACTACAGGTCCTCCCTACGGAGATATGTGTCCCCGAAGCACGCCGCTGGAAATCGGGTTTTCTTGAATAACTTTTAAAGTACTCAATACTCAATATAATTTAATAAAAATTTAATGTGATGGACACTCTTAAAATAGTGTCCTTGAAACATATTTAGCTTTTTAGTTTACCAGAGGCGGACTAAGCTTTACAAGTTACTGCCTAAATTTTTAACACCCTCTATGATATAGACTTTAAAAAATAAATCTGGGTGACTTCAACCTTAGACTAAAAACAGGTACTCTTGTTTGTTGTCTATAAAATGAACCGTTTATGAGCATGTATAGTATGGGTATAATTGAGTCTCATGTATGATACGCCACAAAGCTGCAATACGCCGTTCTGGACATCCATCTCTTTCACGATTCGGTTTCAAATTTCCCTCGTGTTTCACTACACTTGCACTCACTGCTCACCGCGATAAAAGGTTGAAAATATGTTTTACTCCGACTAAGGATTTTACAAAAAACATTTTTTTTACGATATTAACTTCATTTTTCATGATACATCTATTCCCAAATTGTTTTAGATAAGTTCTGAACCAACCGTTTTACTTCGGTATCTTTGAATATTCGCTGTAACATTTCTGTTATTTGCCAAGCTCAACACGCAACCTCGTAAGAGGCTTGCCAAGATAATACATGGCTTGCTGCAAAAAACAGCGGCATATTCAATTATATCAAAGAAGTGAACCAACTATTTAGAACATTTCGCAAAAAAATACATACTCTATTCGATTGCATCATTTTGTTTATCATTATTTAAATTGGGGACAAGCTATAAATTAACTTGACGGTCTTGTTATCATTTTGATAATGATAAGTACATTTTTATCAACGCACCACTTCACTTCTAAACGCAATCGCGTCTAAGTATTCCATCAGTCTGTGTTTATATTAAATTAATAATAATCTATGTGCGATATCAGCGTACAATTTTTTGTACTTATTAGAGCATGTCTAAACTTCGTGTTTAAAAGGATTACTTTCGCGTTTCGTTTGTAAAAGAAAGCATGGACAGAAACCACGAACAACGATTATATATACAGGGTGATTCAGCTTTAATCTTGAGGAATCGATAGAATGTTCATTTGTGATATAAGCTTATTTCCTAAGACGCATCGTTTCCGAGATAGAGGGCGTTCAAGTAGGAATTTTTTCTCGTTTTTCCCTCATAACTTTTGAACCACTTATCAGATTTAAGAGAAATTCGGAACACAAACATTCCTTATGATCATACATAAGCTTCTTAAGTTTGAACTACCTATCCCTCTTAGAAGTGTATTTTGTATGCTACCCCCCTCTTACTTCATTTCAAAACTAATAAAAAAAAAAATAATTAATTTCAATAAAACATCTACACACCACTTTGACCTGATCAATTTCGAAACTTTTTCGTCTCCTGTTTTTTTTTCGACGTTTGGTCTTGTTTCTGAGATATTCAAAGAAATCGGTGGCAGTGTAGCGCACCAGCCGCGTAAATTTCATTTAACGTTATAGCAACCCATGAAAATAAAACTCAGTGATTTGTGTAAACTGACGTTTGTGAAAAGCATTGTCAAAGGTATTATTTAAAGAGTATTCTTAGTTTTTATATATTTTTAGGTATTAATATATATTAATACATATGACTTCATTGATAGGAATTGTAGGAGATTTGATTTATATTAGCTTAAAATACCTTTCTAAAACAGTAAAAAAAAAGTATTCTTAGTGTTACGAAAAAATGCCAATAACCTCAAACATAAATTTAGTAACAACTACTTATTACAAGATTTACAACAAACTTATGAACTAGTAAAAAAATTACAATAATTGTTCAAAGTGCATTCCTACAGCCTCAATACATTTTTGGCATCGACGAACTAGTGTATTAACCGCAGCTGCTATTTGAACAGGATTGTTTTTTATGTCATCACAAGCATGTCTTATCCTCTGGATCAATTCCTCACGGGTATGTACTGGCGTATCATACACAATTGCTTTTATATGGCCCCAAAAGAAATAATCCAGAGCATTCAAATCTGGCGAGCGCGGAGTCCAAGCCACTGGTCCTTCGCAAGGAATCCACATATTTGGGTGGTTGTTGGGATGCCGTCCAATCCATCGACGAGGATAATTGCAACTGCATCCAGTTCCCTTGGCGTAAATTTAAGGGGACATCGTCAAGCACGTCGGGGAGAGAGTTTTGCAGAAACTCATGAAATAAATCCCCATTTAAACGAGGAGGCAAAATATGCGGCCTACAGAGGTTATTACTTAAAACACATATCCACACATTTACACTAAACTGTTGCTGAAATGAAGATTGTCTGACACATCGAGGATTGACTTCATTCCAAACGTGAATGTTGTGGTAATTCATAATTCCAGCTTTTGTGAAATTAGATTCGTTGGTCTATAAAACCTTATGCAGAAATTGTGGATTAATTTCTGTTGAATCTAAAACGCTTCTACAAAAGTTTAAACGTTTTTCATCATCTCCTCGCAACAAACCTTAAACTGGCTGGAGATGGAAAGCCCTTAGATGATTTTGTTTGAGTGCTCTCAGTACTGAGATAAATGGAGTTGCCGAGCTGCTCGGCGTGTGCTTAAAGTTCTATCGATATCAAAAAGATTAAGAATTCGCTGATTATTTCTTGGCGGTACATTACGATTATGATCATTGTAGCGGCGCAAACCATGTTCCGAAAATCGACGATGTACATCTACAAAAACTTGTGCATTTAGAATTCTTCTATTAGGGAACCGTGTTCGGAACTGACGCGTTGGAATTTCCGTCACAGAAACCATAAACATAATGTGTATCGGCATATTCAGCATTTGTAAACATTCTTGGCATTTTTTCTTAGCACTAAAAATGCTCTTTCAATAATACTTTTGACAATGATTTTCACAAACGTCAATTTACATAAATCACTGAGTTTTGTTTTCATGGGTTGCTATAACGTTAAATGAAATTTACGCGGCTGGTGCGCTACACTGTCACCAATTTCTTTGAATATCTCAGAAACAAGACCAAACGTCGAAAAAAAAAACAGGAGACGAAAAAGTTTCGAAATTAATCAGGTCAAAGTGGTGTGTAAATGTTTTATTGAAGTAAATTATTTTTTTTTTAGTTTTGAAATAAAGTAAGAGGGGGGTAGCATGCAAAATACACTTCTAAGAAGGGTAGGTAGTTCAAACTTAAGAAGCTTATGTAAGATCATAAGGAGTGTTTGTGTTCCGAATTTCACTTAAATCGGATAAGTGGTTCAAAAGTTATGAGGGAAAAACGAGAAAAAAATTCCAACTTCAACGCCCTCTATCTCGGAAACGATGCGTTTTAGGAAATAAGTTTATATCACAAATGAACATTATTTTAACCTGTTCTATCGATTCCTGAAGTTATCAAGATTAAACCTGAATCACTCTGTATAGTCACGTTTTAACCACCACGCTTCCATCAGTTACCATATAGGGTCGAATTCGTAGAAGTTAAGTGTGCACTTATTTCATATTAGCTTTGCAATTTACAAGATAAAAATGCAGAGTGACAACTTTCTAAGTTTTAATACAAATAATTTTAGACATTCAAGATTTGAATAATGTAGAACTTAGCAAATAACAGGAATGTTATCTCATGCCACCTGCGAACATTCAAAGGTATCGAAGTAAAACAAATATACAGAGTGTCTGAAGTATTACTGGCATCCTTGGAAGGGATGATTGTACAGTCAAAATAAATGAGATTTACCCAAATATATCTATATCTAAAAGTTTATCGTTTCGGAGGTACAGGGTATCAAATATTTCGAAATTTTTATGTTTTGATTTCTTCGAAACCTTTTGTGGTAAAACAGAAATAGGTCTAGGTTTTAATGGGATACGTTTAGTCTAATTATTCAGTATGTTTAAATATTCCCGTTATCACCAGTGCCGTAGAAACCCTGTGACACTCTTTCTTTATTTAAAGTAAAAGTGGTACGCCACTGTCTTAATTATAAAGAACGTGATACTTTAAATTTTGATTATATTGAACAAATAATTATTCTTTTAAATGCGTTGTATTTAGATAATTGTTCTTTAAAAAATATCTGTATTTTGTAGTTTGTGCGTGGTGAAACCTATTATGCTTCAGTAATACAGGGTGTCCCGAAATTAAGTAAGAGTAGATTCTTGACGACAAAATAATGCGAAATAGCTAAATTTACTTTAGTCAAAAGTTGATGGTTAAAAAGATACAGGGTTTCAAATTTTATTTCCGATATTTGTAAATAATTTTTTTTAAATCCAAAAATTTCGGGGTATTTCGGGGCGATAAATTCAAATTTGTTTCTTGACGCTACTAGTAGAGGGCGCCACTTATGGGACATCATGTTTCTTTTAAAAGGCAGAACTTTTTGTGGTTTAGTGTATACATCTGACAATTAAAACAATCGATTCTTCTACCTTCTTTATGTGAAAAAGGTATACCTTGTTGAAATCGTCAGGAGTAACTGTTTTCGAAATAATCCTATTTGAAATATTCAATGTACCAAGCAAAAATTATATTGGTTTCAGGTAAATCGTCTTTTCATCTGAAAATACAGCAAAATGTTACTTGAGAAAGTTACTCCAAATTTTAAGAGTAGATTTTCAAGTTTCCTTCAGCTTTTGATACAAATATGCACAAATTATGAAATGAAGAGATATTTGAATTGAACAATTATTTGTTCAAAATAATCGAAACTTAAATTATCTTACGTTTTTTTATAATTAAGAGGATGACATAATATTTTTATTGTAAATAAAAGAAGAGTGGCACAGTGTTTCTACGCCACTGGTGACAATGGGAATATTTAAAGATACTAAATAATTAGACCTAAGATATTCCATTACAACCTAGAATTATTGTTTTATCACAAAGGTTTTTCAAATAAATTAAAAATATAGTGAAAATTCTCCTTCCAAGAATGCCAGTAATATCTGAGACACCATGTATAACGACAGAAAGCGGTGAAAAAGTATGTGAAAATAATTGTTAAAATATGGGGTTAGAATAGCAAAATAATGTCAGTCTTACAAACGTTTTTAAAGTTATTATTTTATTTGAGGAGAATTTAAATAGTAAAAGTGGATAAATAAAACTCGTAAACTAACCCGTTTTTTTTAACAGCTTCTTAAATTAAGCAAATTTTCTGCATGACATTGAATCTGCCTACAGAATTATGTATAGTGCATCGCCAATACTAAACAGATTTTTATATAAAATTTTTTGCTGTATTTACCAAGTGTATTGCAATGCAAATTAGACTAACCTGTGAATGAGTTTGGTCAGTTAAAAAAAGAAAATAACTTAGTTTTTTGAAAATTGTACGTCTCTGTTCCTTTCCATTGTTATTCTTGTTGTGAATGTTATTAAGTTATATGAAAGATTACCTTGAAATAGTTGTGGTTGTTGAACAACTTTCCACTGTGTTTGCTGAGAAAAACGTATATATTTTATTGGATTATGTCTTTTTTAAATCAAAAATCAGCCCAATGCGGTTCCAAACAATTTTTAAAATTCGTTTTTAAACTTTGAATGTGCCATAGTGTCTAGCTTTTTTCTTTTTATATTTTGCGCTTGTTACTTCTGCTCCTATTGAATGATTTTTGTTCTAAAATTGTCTCGTAATGTATCTACAGTGTGACCAATTTGAAACGTGGTCAGAAAATTTTAATTTACAGGGCGATTTTGACCATTTTTTTTTTAAATTGTAGAGAGGATACTGCATTCTTGTTTTTATTGCCTTGTCAGAATTTTCAGATGACCAAAAGCGTGAATTTTGAGAGACCACTATGCTTGTTGTAAAAATAGCCTCATCGCTATACTCGCGACAAGAATTCAGACGACTTACGTCATACGAACAAATGAATAATTCATTATATTTTCATCAAAATATTTAAGAAACTGTAACTAATAGTAATAAAACTATATGCTACACTAAAAGTTTACATTATATATTGCACTAAATTGCAAAAAATTATTGTTTTCAACGCGACCAAATATCGAAAATTACGTTGACAATAAAAACAAATGTGTAACGTCAGCTGTGACGTAAGACGTCTGAATTCTTGACGCGAGTATAAACAAAATTTCATTTAAAAAGTGACTGTTATTTAAACCTATTTTATACAGCAGATGTAACTGCTTTTGCGGCTATTGTTATTAATTATTCATAGAATTAATTTATGGATCGCTTAATTATACAGGGCCTGACACAACAATCAATCATTTTCCAAGGACTTGATCCTTCCACTGCTAATGTGATTTTTGTGGTATTTCTTTTGAGACTCCTTAGTACGATATTGCTTATATCTTTTAAACGGGAAGTGATATAGAAAAATTTGTCTAATAAAAGTTTATTAGAAAAAAGAGAGCTTTTTAACAGGAAAAAAAAAATGTTTCTGAAAAAAAATATAACGTCGTTAGTCGTTTCTGCCAAATCACTGGTGTCCTAAATTTTATTTAATTTTTTTGTATTCTCACCCATGCTATCGAGTTTGAGTCACTGTACAGTACTGGTGCTCTCTGCAGGCCAATTGAGATGCCTATTATTAAATTCTATAACCACTTGTCTTGACGATAGAACATTACGGCCAACAAGAGATACAGTTTCAATTTCGTCTTTTACTCTCTTTATTTTTGATTTCCACTAACTTCAACTTGACAGTACTGAGGCTGTATGTCATGTTACAATTATTTTAAATAATTGTTTTTTAATAGTCATATTTAACTTTTTATTTCATGGGTTACTGGATGAAAGTATAAATCGGTAAGATAAGCAGGATTGCAATATCTTTTTTATGAAGTTTGTTATGTGCTCGTTTTAAGGGGTGCTTAATTCAGTGGTGTACAATTTTTTTTTTTTTTATTACAATTAATCTTCAATTTTTACCACCGAAAATGATCTGGTAGGCCTTGTTTTTTTTTATAAAAAGGATGACACTTGATCCTAACTTACACTTCTTCCCTCTATAAAATGATCTCAAAATTTAAAACAATCGATGTATTTACATAGTGTGTTAATCAGTCAATATATATTTATTGCTTTATTTATGACAAATAGGCTGAATGTTTTCTTTTTAATAGGCATTTTAGTGCATGAACTTCGACTTTCTATTATGTATCTTTCCAAAGATGAAAAAATAGGTTCAAATAAGATCATCTATGGTTGAAGTATGAAATATATTTCAGGTATCCGTTGATTCAAATCTTAAAAACTTTTCAAATTTCCAAGTTTTACACATTTTTTTTGTCTTAATCAAGGTGCCTTGTGAAAGTTCAGATCTCAAAATTCTATAGCATTAGCATTTATTCTGCTATATCCCAATTGCCCCAGATTCTATAAATCTCTGAAAATTTGCATCATGTTTTGACATAAAATCGTATCTAAAGATGCATAAAAAAATCACCCAGTAGGTGGGAGCTCTTATTGGCTTAGTGCTAAAATATAATGCTGAAATTTCATCATGAAAGATCGTGAATTGTTCCTATTACTGTGTACCATACATTGTGAAAAATACTTAATAATTTACATCAATTCAAATATTAAGTAAATATTAGTTTTTTTCAAAGAGTTCTGCCTTTTATATTTATATTGTCGTATGGTCAAACAGATAACAGGCGAAAATGATGTTTTTCTTTCTTATCCTAAATGGCTTGTCAATTTGAAAACTGCAACTGCAGTGTATGACACGCTGAACAAAACTTGTATAATTAGCACAGCGAAGAGAAATTTTTTTACACATTTTTCTTCTCAACCAGCTATGATGTCGTGGAACATTTGCGTATAACAACTGCGCCCTTAACACATTTTTAATTAAACTACACACTACAAATTCATTTTTATGATGAAACTACATATTCCTGAATCCAAACGTTTAACATGTCTTAAATTGTTCAACTCTAATACTATGCGTAAAATGTATACATGAACAATCCTGGTCCTGTTGGGTACAGAATATCTAGATTTATATATAATAAATACTTATTAACAGCAAGGGAATGCATAAAAAGTTGTCAGTGTCAACTACTTTTTAGATGCCTGTTATTAACATAATAAATATATTCTGATATAGCTAGCTTTTTTGCAATATCTTCTCTTTTATCAGCGATACCAAACATAGAGACACACTTTAATGCGTCTTGGTATTTTTACAGGTAAGGTTCCCCGAGGACAGAAAACTTTGCCAAGTCCACAATATGGTGCAGTGGTCCTTCGCGTATAAACATGCGAGAAAAGGGCCTTGGGAGGAGTACGCCAGGGACAGAGACAGGTTTAGCAGGAAAACAGCTGAAATCGAGCTGCTAGTGGCACCCGTATTTGATGCCGCTCACAGGAGTAAAATATATCAGGAAAGATTCAAAGATACACCTTAAGTAACCTAGGTAACTGAGTGCTGTCAGTTACAAGTTAATGTGTAGATCCCTAGCTTTAGCTTAGATTGTTTTGGGTCTAACCCTACAGGGCTTACACCAAGAACAACTAGGGTAGGTCCGAGAATCCTAGCGGGGTTAGAGATTGCACATTAATTTCATGGCATAACCCAGAAAACCATTATAGATGACAGCACTGGCCATGAAAGCTGAAAATCACTATAATTTTAAGGGGTCAGTATCATGCCAAATTTTCAAAACATGTTGCAATGTTGAGAAATGTGTTTCATTTCACAATATTACTTTCTCCTCAATTGCCGAGTCATTTCCTGCAAGTCATTGCAGTCTTTGTTGGATTAGTAAGTCTCATCTTGATGAAATTGGATTTTTTATCATGAAACGTGGGTACGGTACCGACCTTACATTTAGATCAAGGCTGTGATCAGTAGTTAAGTTTTAAAAATATCTTCAATTTACTTCAAATCAATCAAAACTGTGAATTATATTACATTTTCCGCTGTGATAATTTTTGGTACAAAAATAGGGTAGTATTAGAGATCTGACAACAAAGCCTTTTGCTGAAATACACTGACAGTAAGTAATATAAAAGTCGTTTTGCATGTGATCGCGGTTTGTCTTTACAATATTTTCCGATTTTTATAATACTTAATCATTTGAAGTATATTGAATTTATTTTATCTTTTTTTATCATTTATAAAACTGTAGACTTTGCAGTCGATAGCACTTCGCATCAAAGATTCATATCCTTTTATTTTCGGATGACCTTATCTTTCTAGCACCTAGTTTTAATTTACTTGCTAATTATTTAGAAAAATTTTGATATTTATCTGCACTGTTGCACTATTTCTTGCCCATTTTGTCACATACAGAGTGTCCACAGAAAACCATGATAAAATTAAAGACTATCCTTAATGTTGAGATCACAAAGGTGTTAGGTGCAAAAAGTTTCTGATTATTTTTCTGTGGGCACACTATATGTTATAAAAGAATTATTTTGAAGGTAACATAATTTTTTGTTGGAAACATCAAATTTTTATTAGGGTGTTGTTAGCTTTCAGAATATTTTAATGCAGTTGCTTCCAACATGCAATTTTATTTGGTGCTTGTGTATATATATATTTATATAGTATACTCTTAGTAGTATAGTACAGAGTGGACCAGTTTTGGTACTGGAGATTGTGATTATTTCATAATAATCAGATTTTTTCCAGACATGCAAAGCAATTTAAATTTTTTCCATTTTTTGTTATACTAAATAATGTATAATATTCATTTTCATTGTTTTTTTTTTAACATGGAAGAAACTGAAAATCTCACCTTGAACAATTCTCACAAATCAATATATGGAGCATATATATAACCTTCTGCTTTTTTGGAAAATAAATATCAAATTTGGTCATCTCTGTAATATTAATATTATTATTCATGTATATTAATTTTGTATGCCCTCAATAAAAAAATATTTCATATATAAAAATTTGTCGTATTTTTGATCACCTTTGTTTTCCTTGGTTCCATTTTGAACATCCTTGGAAATTTGGACACCCCTAAAAATAGTCAACTTTGGACTGCTATTTGTACATCCCTGAAAATTAGGACACCCGCTAACCTATTTGGGTCCAGTGAATATATTAAACTTTGGACACGTCTAAAATATATTTTTACACCCCTTAAATTATTTTGGCCACCCTTAAAAGTAGTCAACTTTGTACACACGGGACTCCTATTTGTATAGCCCTGAAAATTACGACGTTACTATTTTGGACATACCTAAAAAAAGTTACTTTGGACACCCCTGAAACTATTTTGGTTTCTTGAGCATAGTCAACATTGGACACTACTGAAATTTTTATTATAGAGTATATTGAACTTTGGACACCCCTGAAACTTTTCTATTTGTACAACCCTTAATTTAGGTGACCTCTAAGAATATTCAAGTTTGGACACCCCTGGGACTCCAATTTCCTATTTTGGCCGTCCCAGAGAATATTGAACTTTGGACACCCCTGAAACCCTATATATACATTTCTGAAAATTTGGACACCTCTTAAATAATTTTGGTCACCCCTGACACTTTTCTATAGTGTACATCCCTGGAAATTACAGGAAAATAAAACAAAAGGGAAAGCTATTATTTTATAATGAATAATTTTATATTTTACAAATATATTACAATTTTACACTGACTTACTCAGAGCAGTACAGAAAAAAAATGTTACTGTTATACAGAGTGTGTCCCAGACACCTGTAAAATGTCGAAGTTTAGGCCTAGAAACATTAATAAAATATAAAGGCATAAAGCTATAATAGTATTTGAATTTTTATCTCAAATTCCAGAGATTTCTAAGTTTAGGCCTCTGATTTATCAAGATTACTAGGCCTAAAACTGAAACAATTCCATGTTTCCTTATTTATGTTACGTGTTTAGGAAACAACCTGTATATAACACTTAAAACGCCTGTCTAAAGTTTTAAATGTTACATTTTTAGGAAAGAGAAAACAACCGAGACATCCTTAATATTCCTTATCACAAATTTTCTATAAATATATCACACTTGAGTCAGAAAAACTATATAGTGTAAACAAAATACTTGGACAAATATTAGTGATGGATTCCACTTCAAAAATTCAAGTTCATAGCACATATCTTCAAATACTTTGTTTTCAAGTCATAGGTTGTTAATTATTACTTCATAAAGGACACGTAAGAAACTGGCACGCACATATCTTTATATTGTATTTATTTAAATTATATTTTCAGTGTAAAAATACTTTTTTTCTATAAATTTCGACACCCCCTATCTCGAAATCAAAGCTTCTGATGACAAATTTTTTTCATCGGTAAAAGCTGATCAAGCAAACATTTTTTGTTTAATTTTTTGTATTTCGTCCCTGTAAATCATATCAGTTGTAATATAAAAAACAAAATTGTCTAACTAAAATTACTTGGTCAGTTCTGGCTCAATCGGTGATCAACTTTTCAAATAACCGCAATATTAAAAATATGAAAGACAAAAGATACTAAATATTATCTCGGTTGTTTCCTTTACAGACACACCTCACATACGCACATTTAGGCTTAATGTCATGCACAACAAAACAATAATAATAATAATGAAATAGATGTAAATTGGTGAAGATCCCGCGGCAGTAACCCCCACGATATTGTGTAACAATTGGCATAAAAATTCCTAAAAGAAAGTTGAAAAAATCCTATAATTAAAAAAATATATATAACTGTAATTTTGTGACAGTTTTTATGATGTACGTTGTGCTCAAAATGGGGCGTCAATCATATGTACAGGGTGGGCTAATTTCGAAGTTTTTATAGACTCGTTAAGAGTTAGAAAAAAATTACCTACACCCTCACTCAGAATCTCTTTAAGAGAAAATTGATGGTCAATACCAAAATAACCTATCGTCTTTTATTTTCGAGTAATAAACAAAATTTCAAATATTCTACTTTTCTATACATGTCTGTAACTTGGTTGTTTGTAAATTTAAAAAGAAAATAATTAATACGTTCTTCAGACAACTTTTTGAGTAGTCTAGTGGCCTGCATATTTTTTTTGTAACTTTATTAATTTTTGAGTTAAAACCTAAAATTGTGTTTTTTTAAATACAAACCATAAGTGGCCATGGGCGAGTCGAAATCGTTATTTTTTTCTGTTTCCATTAATATACACGGTTGGAAAACGGTGACGGTCCATCTGCCGTTACATGAGAGCGACAAAGTAAAGTATAGGAATCCGTGCGATAGACAAGGTTGACTATATTGACGACGTTTTAAAATCTAAATAGTCACCGCCCATTTCGCCATTCAAGACAAATACAAGGGGAGTGACTGCTCAGATATTATTCTAATTAATAAAACGTCTTCCTATAGCCATCCTTGTCTATCGCACCGTTTCTATACTTTACTTTGTCGCTCTCATGTAACGGCAGATGGACCATCACCGTTTTCCAACCATGTATAATATGTAGGGTTAAATATGATTATTTGCCATCGTGAGACAATAATTTATTTAAGCATATTCTGTTTCTTTAATTTTCTTGAAACAATTGTCCGTTACCAATCTTTGACATTTCCGTTTCGATTGTTACATATTAGCAATGTTATTTAGGTTTTTCCGTACATTAATTTAATTATGTCTTAGATGATTGTTATTGTGAATATATCATTTTAATAATATTAATATTTGTTTAGTAACTTATTCTGTCATGATGTCTTGTCAAAAATAATTAAAACATTAAATTGATACCCTGGAATAAACTGTTTCCTCTGTAAAATGGTGAATAATCATATTTAACTCCACATATTATAATATATTAATGGAATTTTCTTTAGTTTTATTGGGTTTTTGCCACACTTCTGAAAAATAATAAAAATTAATTAAATAAGCCCTTGCGCCAAATGGAACAGTCAAGGGTTATTTTTGAAACTAAGTTTGCCTAACCAAAAAATCTCACACTGAAAAAAGCAGATAAGTAAAAAATAACAAAAATCACATCACTATCGCGCACTTTCGTATTGTTGACGTTTCGAAAAACTCTCTGTTTTCGTTTTCAAAATAGTAGTAAAAATATTAAACGTATGTCAAGTTTGACAGTTTAAAATTTGTTTATCTGCTTCCACAGAGATGTTAAATGATTTTTATTTTATTTTTACTTACTTCTTCTTGATACAACTGTAGCCAACAATGATCGATGTTTACTGAACAGTTTGACACACACTTATCTCCGTTCAACAAAATAATCGCGGTTTCTTTTAATTTTTTTTTTGTCGCGTTATCTTCCTTCTCTAAAATTTTTGCCGAACCCCATTGAATCACATGATCGTTTTCCCAAGCGTGTTCGCAAATTTTGGATTTTTCAAATTCCCGTCTTTTTATATAATTTTTATGTTCCTCAACTCTAACATTCATAGGCCGAGACGTTTCTCCAACATAATGTTTATTGCATTCACAAGGTATACTGTAGATGCAATTTTTTGAATTTTGTATATCATTTTTTGGACGCGTTTTTGACATTAATGATCGTAAGGTATTAGTTGTCTGAAAAACTGTTCGAATATTAAACTTATTACCGATTCTTCTTAACGAAATAAAAATTAATAAAAATGTTTTAATAAATAATGAATACCCTCCAAATTTTGTTGATAGAACATTCAAAAATATTACAGATAAAACTAACACTTTAAGACAAATAAAAGAAATTAATCATACAATAAAAATTCCATACATTCCTATATTATCAGAAAAGTTAAGAAGAGTCGGTAATAAATTTAATATTCGAACAGTTTTTCAGACAACTAATACCTTACGATCATTTTTGTCAGAAACGCGTCCAAAAAATGATATACAAAATTCAAAAAATTGCACAGTATACCTTGTGAATGCAATAAACATTATGTTGGAGAAACGTCTCGGCCTATGAATGTTAGAGTTGAGGAACATAAAAATTATATAAAAAGACGGGAATTTGAAAAATCCAAAATTTGCGAACACGCTTGGGAAAACGGTCATGTGATTCAATGGGGTTCGGCGAAAATTTTAGAGAAGGAAGATAACGCGACAAAAAGAAAATAAAAGAGACCGCGATTGTTTTGTTGAACGGAGATAAGTGTGTGTCAAACTGTTCAGTAAACATCGATCATTGTTGGCTACAGTTGTATCAAGAAGAAATAAAAATAAAATAAAAATCATTTAACATCTCTATGGAAGCAGATAAACAAATTTTAAACTGTCAAACTTGACATACGTTTAATATTTTTATTACTATTTTGAAAACGAAAACAGAGAGTTTTTCGAAACGTCAATAATACGGAAGTACGCGATAGTGATGTAATTTTTGTTATTTTTTACTTATCTGCTTTTCTCAGTGTGAGATTTTTTGGATAGGCAAACTTAATTTCAAAAATAACCCTTGACTGTTCCGTTTGGCGCAAGGACTTATTTAATTAATTTTTATTATTTTTCAGAAGTGTGGCAAAAACCCAATAAAAAAAAGAAAAACTAAAATTATGCCACAAATAAATAGCTTCAGACAATATATTAAAGGAAAAAGAAAAAATAACAATTTCAACTGGCCCATGGCCACCTATGGTTTATTTTCAAAGAAACACAAGTTTAGGTTATAACTCAAAAATTAATAAAGTTACAAAAAAATTAGACACGCAGGACTCTACTCAAAAAAGTGTCTGAAAAACGTATTAATAATTTTTTTCTAACTTTACAAACAACCAAGTTACAGACATGCATCAAAACGTGTAAAAATATGAAATTTTATTTTTTTTTGTTTGCACTAAAAAAACAAAAGATGGTGATTTTGGTTTCAACCATTAATTTTCTCTTAAAAAAAGATCAACAGTGGGGTCATTTTTTCCTATGTCCTATAGAAACATCGAAATTTGCCCACCCTGTTTATCGTAAATTGTGAAAGACAGAGGCTCAAACCCAAAAAGAGTTGTGTCAAAAGTGAACCACCAAAATGGCAAAAACAATCTCGGACACATTTTTTTAGTTTTTAAAGTTTTTTGGAAACGTCTAATTTTAAAATGTTCCTGTCACAGCTGGAACAAAAAGTACGCTTTGTCATGCAACCTTTTACATTATACTTACTCATAGAAATGTTAGTTTTGTTGCTTGAAGTTCCATTTTTGTTTTACCATCAACTAAATATGCCACAGTTAACACAACTGCGAACACAGAACTAAAACGTACATCGACATGAAATAGATGATGGTAAAGCACAATAATTGAACCTCCAAATGACATGATAAGTAAAGTAAAGAATATTTAAAAAACTAAAAATAATTGAGCCCTGTTTGCACAATTTCAATGTTCCCTTATTGTGGGTCAATTTTGTTGTAATTTGCTCCGTTCTTCACATCGAAATTTTTAACATTTCAATTTTTCGTTACTATATGCAGGCGTTAGCGTTGCGGAACCTTCTGATCTATTAGGCGATATACAGATATTGGAATGTATAATATAAAAAAATCGTTAAATCGTATAAATAAAAAGAGCTATATAAATTCCATGATACATACTTCAGTCAATTACCGTTTCAATTATATAAATATATATATATATATATAAAAAGAATCTTTTTTTTAATTTAAGTAAATACAATAATTAGGCGTATGTATACATTATTACGTTTTGAGCAGTATAAAAAAATTAAGTACAATTACAAGTTACATATAAATATTCCGATTGTACATGTTCTTTATATAAAAGTTCAGCGGGACATTTATAAAACACCGGGAGCTATTTATTTGCGAAATTCAACGCCCAACATGCCGTTCTTTTCCAATCCGAGAATTTCCAAAAAACTAAATATCACACCGAATATGATTGTATTAGCATTTAAATTCAATTTCGATTCACAGTATTCCCCCACTCAAATGAAATTAGCATTAAAAACACTGAATTATTGCTATCCTCTTTTAAGGTAAATGCATATTTAGAATTATTTTAGACAAACAGTCTTTAATATAGTGTTAAAACTACGGACAAATGTTACACTGACTCTATCTAAAATCTTTAATTTCTTTAAAAGAGTCCCAACGGATACCTCCGCACCAACCATTGTACTCTGTGATTTCTTCCACGACTTCAAAACGGAACGCAATAAATATTTATAATATTCAACTTGATATGTGGAAAAATAACGTATTTTGATTATACTTCGTCGTAAACAAATTTTTTGGTGTTTCGCCCTTCACTTTGTTTATTCTTGGAAAAATACTCAAAATTTTACAGACTCCAGGGTAATTTTCAACACTATACCACCTTTTTCTTTGTTTAAATTATGTACATTTTCCGGCCTGTTAAAAACAAGGATGTAATTAGATTTTTTATCATTCCTTTAACGAATGAGAGACAAAAATCGTATACAGGGTGTTCCGATTTGTGAGAGTATATTAACACAAAAAGTAAAACAAACGAAGTTCAATTTCTATTAAATACACATTAAACTTTTCACAAAAAATTTTAACTTCTAGTGCCTACTACGAAATTTTTAGATGTCATTTTTGAAAAACTGTAACAATTCTTTGTTCAAAATCTGGTAACACGTTAACTCCTTCTCTTGGTCTACTTTTTTTTTCATTATTACAAATTTATTGTGCAAAAAAAAATTAGCCCTTTATCGCGACTGAGAAAATTAAATGAAAACACGATTATAGTAAAAAATAATAAAAATTGTACTATAAATGTTACAAATATTTATAGAAATTCAGGCAAATTTTGAAAGGATTTGCAATTTTAAAGCAGTTACAGCATTCCTCATGTATATTTAATACAAAAACGTTTTATCCTGCCGTACCGTTTCAATGGCTACATACACCGTGTGTTTCTTAATATACGACCCTCTTAGATGTATTTAATGAATATATGATGACCAAATAGAAAACCCATGATCTCCTACGATTTTTTTTTTTTCAGCAAGTGTTAAAAATTACCCAAAAACTGTACCATGAAATAAAAGGAGGTTTAACACGTCCTCCCCGTACGATCGCGCACGTTATGGCAATAAATATCGACAATTAAAAAAAAACAAGTACACTGAGAGTTAGTAATAAAAAAAACTTAACTAACGCGCATACACGGCCGGCCAAGAACTTTTGCCCCACCCTGTACATCGATACACAGTACAACATCAGAAGCAAAAAATATATATGTATATATAAAAATCACATTATTAAAATCTCAATATCGAATAAAAAAAAAGAACCTAAACGCTTCTCAGTCCGCACGTTTTGATTTGTTTGAAATAGGGATAATAAATAAAACAAAGCTGCCACGATTCAAGTATACTAACAAGTCACTGGTCACCTCGACGCGCAAGTCTTGTCGCCGCTCACTCTTTACTTAGAAACAGTCTCACCCCGCTGGCAGCGCCGCCGCCCGGCGTTAGACCAGGAACCCCTCCGAACCGTTGACCCGTATCTGCGCCCTGATGTTCTGCACGCTGTTCATGATCTTCTTCTGGTGTCCGACGAGGGTGATGCCCAGCTCCGTCAGCTCCTTGACAGTCAGATTGACAACGGCGTCCATTGTGTTGATGCCGCCGGCGTGGAAGTTCTCTAGATACCGCGCCATCTTGATGGAGTTCAGCCACTCCTCCACCGACGAGAAGTTGGTCAGGTCGGGGGCGTCGGCCGACAAGGGGTTAGTGGAACTGGAAATTCAAATAAAGGGATCTAGTTTTTTATGAAAATACGAGATTTGTAGAATAATAATGGTGAACTGAAAAAATTATTCAAATATTCGCTATTTTAAAAGAAGAAATAAAACGACCGACACAAAAATTGTTCCAATATGTATATTAGAATCTCAGACTCGAAGGTATAAGAGACAAATTACAATAATAGCTAAGTAACAATTTTATCGTTATGTTCTGTTTACGTCAAAGAAAACGACAAAGTATTTATTACTTGATTTCCACAGACCCCATTCACGGATATTAAAAGATTTAGTAATTTAGCATCTACTAGCATCTAACAGCATTAAAAAAATATTTGAAATTTGTTACTGAAGACAAAATAAATCCTAAAATGTTTTATAGCATTAACAGAACATGTATTTAAAAAGATGACAAAAGTAGTTCAAATGACCCATTAAAGAATATTTAAAGGACATCAGTGTTTATCTTTTTTTTTAAGTATGTTTCTTTGATTCTGTATTAGGTGCTATCATATTATTCAGATGTTAAGAACTTTTAGTTTTCTTAGATAAGAAAAGTAGAGAAACTTACATACATAAAAACTATTCCTACACAAGATTATTGAAAGCAATAATTTGAAAAATTGGTTGAATCTATATTATTATACACGAAACCAGGATCAGTTGTGATGGACACTTTAATAGCAGAAGTGTCGAAATATTACCAACATCAGCATGAAGAAAAGCAGATATTATGAAGTGGTCAAAATTAAAGATTATTGAATGCTAAAAGCACAATTATCAAAAACTGTCAAAAAGTACATACATTCATTAAGTATGCAGTGGATGAGACGGGCAAAGCTTGAGGAATTCATATGGTACTCGGTTTACTACCATACCACTGAATTAACTCTTAGTTTGGACACAAATGAAAAATTAAATGGCACAAATTAACTTCACCTTTATATTTAAAATGTTGCTAATCTTTATTAATTTTTCTACATAAATTTCTAAATTGACATACCGATACATGATAAAACTTTAAATTTGAAAAGAATTCTATAATTTTTATTATTTAATTTTATCAAAATTGTTAAAAACTGTTATATCATCGTATATACTAAAAATTGGTGTTATGTAACACATTTCTTTTTATACCTTTTATATCTAGGTGCCTTCTAAGTTAGAATGCCTATGGAACGTTGCTCTCTGCACACTTCGTCTATTGCAGTAGTTCAAAAGCTAACGAGTTACTCTCTAGATTTTCGCAGATTGGGTATAGAAATAATAAAATAAACACATATGCCTGGAGTAATAAATGACCTACCAGATAAGTTTAAAAACATATTGTTTGCTTTCATTAGCCGAATTTTTTTTTATTTTCAAGTGCCTTATTCAAATCAAGAATTAGCAGTTTAGTACTAATGAATGGGGAATGTGAATATGATTTATTTGTATGCATATGACCTCCAAACATGACCAGATCCCAGAATAGTGCACAGGATTGTTCAAAGACTGAAGGATAATGGTAGAGTGAATTCCCCTAGATTTTTTTTGTTTCATAATGTAAGAAACAGTGTAAACTGAACGTCTATTGTTGACACAGCTGATTTTCAACAGCATATTCTTGTCGCAGTCGATAAAATTCGATACCTGATTTATGAAATATAGCTCCATAATATGGCTCAAAATAAATTTAAAAATTAAATGTTCTAATATACTTGAATGGTAACTTCCTAAGATGTTGGCACAAAGAATGAATTTTAAAAATTTAAGTCCTTAGCGTTAGAATATTATTTAAAATAAAGTTAGTAGTAAATTTTAGCACTTTGTCGTTTTTACAGCAAAATCATAACGTCCATCTTTAAACCTATCTTTTTCGCAATAATATTTTAAAAATAGACCAAAATAATTTTTCTACTAATGAAGGTATTTTGTAACTTGCCTCGATTAATTTTGAAATTCAGTAATACATTGTAAACATATCTGAACAAATACCAAATATGCACAGCGACAAGATAAAAATATCCGTATTACTCTTTTAAATACAAGTAATTAGTTTCGAATTAAAATACGTGTTATTTTGCATGAAGAAGTTAACGTGTCTTGCGAAGTTAGTAACAAAGCTTACAATAACGTGTTAAAAAGGCACAAGCATGCAAGGAATTAAAAAAAATAAGCAGACAAATACCTTTGCAAACAAAAAAACCAGAGAAAGCATATTTACACATTAACAAAATTGACCCAAGCTGCCCCGGTTTGTATGTTATTCGTATCCTCTATAGTGTTGACTGTGTCGCCCCTCTCACCGTCCACACTATTATACAAGTTATTAGAACTGTCCATCATATTGGAATCGTCTTTGAAGTTGTCGGAGAACCGTTCGCTCAACTCTAGCAAATTCGAATTGTTCTCGTCCAGGGAGACTTTCGAGAAGAATCGATCCGGTCGCTGCCCGAATTCGTCGTCGAATAACAAAGCATCAGGTTTCTTCCCGAAGAAATTCTCAGTTTCTTGGTCGTATTCGTCTCTCTCGTCAAATATAAGATTCGAGGAATCCTTCTTTTCTGAACGGTTTTGCATTTCCATAAAGTCCCCATCTATGTTGGGATATAAATGGGTTTTGTTGAAAAAATTCGATGGTTTTCGACTGCTCGAACATTGTCTAGCCCACTCGTCGAAATTATTCGTCAATCGCTGACCCGTATTCAATTCTTTCGATTGATTTTCTTCACGGTTGTCGCATAACTCATCTTCCCGTAAGTTCAACATACTATTGAACTGTTTCTTCATTTCGTGCATCATCAAAGAATTATGGTACTCGTTGTGCAACTGTTGACGAAGCTCGGGATCTTGCGGCACCAACCAGTTACTCTGAGGCATAACTCCGTAGTTCTGTAAGAGAATGACATCGGGCAGCCCGTAATAAGGGTGCGTATCGGTATTGACGATGTTCGGGGTGTACTTGGGTCTGCGTTGCAGGGACCCGAAATACGGATTTTGCGAGAATTGAGCTAGAGACACTGGGACGGACAGTTCTGACAGCCGTATGTCTTGTGTCAAGTGAGAGGGTAAGTTTTGTTGCGGCCAGGGAGGGTTATATGGCAGCGGATGTCTAAAATGAGTGGAAACAAAAAAAAAATAGAATAAGGTGTGGTGCGTGTTAAAAGCTTGACGTGTATCATAAATCGTGAGGTTTTGGACAACAAATTATAAGTAACCTTGGAAAATAATGTCACTTTGCCATATATAAACTTTATACATTTGCGGTTGTAAGGAAGTTACATGGGGTTAAAATTTGCAAAAGCAAAGATAAACTAATATAAAAGTAATGCAACACCAGTTTTTCCGATTTTTCAATCAGGTTGATACTTATACATTTTATCCCAGTAATATGTAATGTGATATTTTTTTTACACATTTTAACACCCTGTAACTTCAATACGGGGCTCAGAATATATAAAAGTTTATATGATAAAACGGCATTATTTTTCAAAGATTTCTTAAAATTGTCAATTTAAAACTGAACTACTCTGTATACAAATGAATAATTTACAATGAGTTTTTAATAATTTGATTGTAAATGTAACAACCGAGAGCTGTAAACGTACTGAAAAATACAATCGTTAATACTTCATGTCCAAAACCTTACAAAATGCAATTATTTTACAGAAAAGTTTAAATTTTTAGTAAGTGTGGTGCCTTCGATACGATACATTCTGTAAGTTTTACATGTAAAATTACAACATTTGAAGCATGTGTGTGGAAATGGTTTGTTATAAGTAATGCTTATATTAGAATTTGTGCAATATGTAAAGCATATTTATTCCATACGTGCTTTCAGAAAAATTTCTAAAACAACTATAAAATGTAAAATTACAACATTTTTCAAACTAAATTGTATTTTTTTTTTATTGTAAAATATACAGGGTGAACCTTAAATAAGTACAAATATTTTAACTGCTGGTGTAGTTCGTCATATAGATCATATTGTAAAATATACAGGGTGAACCTTAAATAAGTACAAATATTTTAACTGCTGGTGTAGTTCGTCATATAGATCAGTCTAGTGAAAGCTATTTTTAAAAATTTCTAATATATACGGATATTAATTTAAAAAAAAATACCCACATTTTGAGGACCGCTGTCATAACCATGAACCATATGATTTGTTGCGAGGTTGCCATATCTCCTCTAATATAAATATTAAGTTTCCTTTAACGTAATAGTAAAGTAATACGGTTAAATTCTATTTTAAAAATACTTGTTTGAAGCATAAGTACAGTAAAGTTGGGTATGTAGTATGATACGCAGTATTAGTAACATGAATTTTAACTGCTTAACTGGCCTTACTATAAATGATTAAAAATTAATTTCCGCAAGTTAAATACATACTACCATAAAGTATTTAGGAAGATATTACGTGGTATTACCATGTTCAATGTTCAAAAATTATACATAAACGTGCACACAAGCTTACCTGTTTGGTAAAAAATTAACTATTTAATCAGTAATCCACATTTCACAAGTTAAATGTCATTGTACACTATTAGAAAGAGACAGAAGACACAATTTCCTTAAGTTATTTTATGAAGAATAATGAAAAACTATGATTTTCACACAGCATATTAAATTTAATTTTCGCCACATAACCCCAAATGAGTCAGTATTAACCATTTCGAATTCAGAACCATAAAGTGACTTCACACTTTAATCAGTGAAACAAATTTTAAAAACAGAGGTACACACGATATTAAAATAACAAAATAACAGCTTGACGTATGCGTTTAATGTCAAGAAATGTAAAGACATTTGTGTAACACTGGCAACACTGTGAACCACACGTTCAATCTGCAGTGCTATGACTCATTAATGTATGAAAGTCAGCGGTCCTCAACAAGTTTTCTACAGAAAAATTACAAAATTTATTTGAAATTTCGCTTTTTTATTTCTGATTTTTTTTGTAAAAAAACTATTAATTATGTGTTCTACACAGTGAACTATACAGCTGGTTAAAATATTTGTACTTATTTAAGATTCACCCTGTATATCTAACCAGTTTTTACAATTTGATAGTAAATGTAAAAATGACATTATAGAACTACAGTCAAAAATGTAATTTATCTGAAAAGAGCTGAAAAAATGTAGAGAAAAAGAATATGTGATACTCCTCGTTTGAAATCTTACAAAATGCAATTATTATTTAGAAACATTTTTCAATTTTTATTAAGTGTGGTACTAACATGATAAATTTTGTAAGAATTACATGTAAGACTTACAAATGTGTGCAAACGGTTTGTTGTAAGTAATTCCTATATAGGAATTTGTGCAACATTTAAAGCATAGTATGTAGAGAGGCATTCAGAAAAAAATTTCAAATATCTAAAACAGAAAAATATAAAATAACAATACTATAAAATTAACTTTCATTGCTGTAAAATATGTAGCTGTCAGTCAGTTATTATTAATATACTTTACCATGTTTTAAAATCTGTAAATGTATTATAAACTCAATTTTATGATTTCTAGAATTACAGTTGAATAAATGTAATTTATTTAAAAAGAGTTGTAAAATTCGTGCATTATCTAAAGTAGACAGTTATTTTATATTTATAAATTTGAAACAACTGTAAAATTAGAAGATTAAAACAGATTTTTAAATTAAGTTGTAAATTTAATTTAATTGCCGAGTTACAAAACTAATCTTGATTGTTACAAAATATGTAAAATTACATTTCTTAGTTTGTAAATGGAATTTATTTAAAAAGAGCAGTAAAATTTTAAAGTTCAGCCCTGTATGCAAAGAAATGCAGTCAATGATATTATTTGCTGCAAACGTTACAAAATGTAATTATTTTACAGAAAAAAAAGTTTTACATTTTAGTAAGTTGGTGCTCTACACGATCAAGAAGACATGAAAAAATTTGCAATTAAAGCAAGTGCGCAAATGACTGACGTAATTCCTATATAGGAAACAGTGCAATGATTAAAGAAAATATCTTATATTTACAGCATTCAGAGAATGTATTCCATGAAGAAAATAAGACTTACTGGTAATATTTTTAAAATTAGACCAAATATTGCAAGAAAAGAGCTGAGTTGAAGAGAGAACTTACCGATTCTGAGCAATTTTTCTTAGGGTATCGGGGACTCGTATTAATTTATCTAAAGTTTTTACAATAGACTGGAAAGTAGGCCTGTGTGTCCGCTCCTTCTGCCAACAGTCTAGCATTAGCTGGTATATGGCTTCGGGACAGTCCATCGGAGCAGGCAACCTACAAAAACAAAACTTCTTTATATATGCATCGTTTTTTAGCACCTTGTAACACTTACCTATATCCTTTCTCTATACTCTTGATGACGTCTTGGTTGGACCAGTTCCAGTATGGCCTCTCGCCATAGGACATGACCTCCCAGCACACTATACCCATAGACCAGACGTCGCTGGCAGACGTGAATTTACGGAATGCTATAGCTTCGGGGGCTGTCCATCGTACGGGAATTTTACCACCCTAAAAGAAATGTGTAACGTGAAACACCTCATTCTTCACGTTTTTTTGGTCGATAAATTGCATTTGACAGCATAAATAAAAAGAATCGAAGAAAAAGGAATAATAAAACCTAAAAATCTTTAAAAAAGAAAGTGCATGTTTAATTATAGTCAAGCACTTATTATGGTGTTTAAACATTTTGATTGGGTGATAAGCACTTTTGATGGTGGCCAAGCATTATTATTTGTGATCTTTGATGGTGATTAAGTACGTTTCTGTATCACTTTTAAAGTGTTCAAGAACTTTTGTTCAGTGCCAATAATATTTAACTGTGATTAAGCTTCTTTGACGGTGAAGCACTTAGAAAAAAATATGAAAACAAAAATTTTCTAAGCACCTATGATGGCGATCAAGCACATTTGATTGTGGCGACATTATTAATTATCAAATATTTTTTATGGTGGAGTATCTACGTTTAAGACAATCAAGCACTTCGTGTTGCCAAGAATATTTCATTGCAAACAAAAAAAAAACAAATTAAAAATACATAAGATCTTTTAAATATTTAAACATCTTAAAAAGATATTTAATTGCAATTAAACTTTCATGATGCTATTTAAACATTTTTAATTGGAATAAAGCACTTTTGGTAGTGATCAAACACTTTTAATGGTGGTCAAACATTATTATTAGTGACTAAACACTTTAAATGGTGATCAAACGCTTTTGCTTGGTGGCAAGAATATTTTGATAGTTACCAAGCACTTGAAATGATATAAAAAAATAATAAAATGTGTAGAAAGTGCATGTTCAACTGTAATCAAATATTATGATGATTTAATTAGGATCAAGTACTTTTGGTAGTGATCAAGCACTTTTGATGGTCAAGCATTATTATTTATGATCAAGCACTTCTGCTTGCGTGCCAAGAATAATCAATTGTGACCAAGCTTTTTGTTGGCGATGAATCACTTTTAATTGTGATCAAGTATCACTGTTACCTGATGATAACTTTCTTTTAAAAAATAACGCAAGAACAAATAATTTCTAAATGAAAAACTCTATCAATGAATAACTATTAAGTATCTCATGATCACAAGTTTTAATGAGTATTCAAAAATATTTTTTTACTTAAAAAATGTCAAACATTTTTGAAAACTTCGACTTTTGAACCATACGATAAAACTAAATAATAAAAAAATAAAAAGGTCAACATACCCTTCGAGAACTTACCCTTGTGGTGTACGCCCCCTCAGTGGCACTCTCGATCTCCCTGCTAAGGCCGAAATCAGCTATTTTACACACGAGTTGGGAATTGACCAGCACGTTCCTGGCCGCTAAGTCTCGATGCACGTAATTCATCTCACTGAGGTATTGCATGCCAGACGCAATGCCCCTCAGCATGCCAGTGAGCTGGATTACTTGAAATTTGCCGTCGTTTGCCTAAAATATAATAAATTATTCACAAAAATATTAAATTTTGTGCTGCGTTATACTTTTACCCTCAAGAATGTATCTAAGGACCCGTTTTCCATGTATTCGGTGATGATCATGACAGGATTCGATTTTGTAACGACGCCCTGCAGGAATATAACATTTGGATGCTCAAATTGTCCCATTATGGAAGCTTCTGTAAGGAAGTCATTGCGAGATTTGTCTAAGGAACCGGCCTTAAGTGTTTTTATTGCCACATCAATGTCGACGCCGTTCATTTTCAACTTTCCTCGGCACACATCGCCAAATTCACCGCCTCCTAAACGTGTTACAAAAAATAATTTAAAAAAATACGAAAATTGTTGTGTTGAACTACTTACCAATAATCGCTTCGATTGTGATGCAACTAGCATCGATTTCCCTAGCGAATTCTCTAACAGCCTGGTTAGGGTCTTCGTAAGTGTGGGGGTCAATGTAGGTCCTCGAGGAACCACTAATTCCAGTGAAAAGTGGGGTCGTCACTGAAATTTTATTCATTATGAGCATACGGTATTTGAAGCCTGTGATGGGATATCCGAAACTTTGTTGAGTTCAATCCAGTTAGGATGATCCCCAAACAATTTAAAAAATATACAGGGTGTTAATTAAGTATGGACACAAACTTTAAGGGGTCAATCTATGATTGACTTTAAAACAAAAAGTTCATATAAATATGGATCCGCAACCGTTTTGTTTTATAGATACAATGTGTTAAAAATTGAAAAAAAAAATCAAATTTTTTTATCTATTTTTTGAGTAGTAAGAGCTACGTAGTTGAAACTTGGCACTCCCTAATAGGTATTTACAGACTACATTTTGCGTTGAGTTTTGACCAATTTTAACTATAACTTAAATTGCGCGCATAAAAATTAAATTAAGAAATTTTTTCGAAAACGGTTCATCATATCAAAAATTACCAAGAGGCATTTTTTGTCTAATTTTAATTGGTTCAATCGACAGAGCTTTCGAATTTTGAGAAAATCGTAATAGTGACATTTTTTTTTTAACTGAAAGTTAGCCAGTTAGCTCATGGCTAAATTAAAAATAATTTAATACCTGCAAACTTTAGTCTCTAAATACCTATTAGGATGTACCAAGTTTCAACTAAGTACCTCTTACTACTCAGAAAATAGATCCAAAAATTTCATTTTTTCTTCAAACTTTAACACCCTGTATCTGCAAAACAAAGCCGTTGCGGACCTATGTTCATGTGAACTTTTTGTGTTAAAATCAATCATAGATTAACCCCTTAAAGTTTGTGCACATACTTAGTTAACACCCTGTATAGTGTGAAGTTCAACAAAGTTTTGGATGCAATTTTACTGTGAATCGATTATAAAAAAAAAACAAAAAACAAAAAGCAAAAATTACCATTTGTATGGGTAGTAACTATAGGGGGATTGTCCAAGCTGTGATGAACTAAAAATAAATAAAAAAAAAACGTAAAACATATAAGCATAAAACATAAGTTAAAAGTAAAATCTAACTAAAAATTAATATGCAGGTTTCTCACATCTGAATTCACAGAAAGAGCAAGTTGTAACATCACTTTTTGAGAATAATATTTCAAATTTGAGTTAAAAAAAAATATCTTAAAATTTAAAAAGATCTTAATAATGTTAATAAATAGTTATTTATTGTAAGTGTTTTAGACAGGGTTTTATTCATACAACGTTTAAATGCGAGAATGTAGTTAGAGCATTTCATTTTCTGAAGTGGAGAAAATTTGACTAGAACACAAATGCAATACAACATTTTATCCACAATCAGAAGTTCAAGTTAGCCAAGATATCTAACGACATCAAAATTACTGTAAATGTCAATTTTAATAAGTAATTGTTTAATACATTTCAATTATTAATTATTCTTCGATTCTAATAACGATGAAATAAGTGTAGGTTTTTATGGCTCTAAAGAGTAAATCGTCAATTATAGGATAATTGTGGATAAAATATTTTATGTAGTTCAATTTATGATTTGTGTGACCATCTAGAATTGCCAACTTAAATTAAGTAACAATTCAAATTTGATCCTTTCAAATAACTAAGAGTTTGTATACAGTGTGTCCCGTTTTTCAGGTTAACACCTCTAGAAATGTAAGGCTGTGGAATTTCCTCAAGCCAATTTTTTTGCAATTAGTACTATGGAGGGAGGTTATATTCTACTACCATTTTATTGATATGACAAAAGCCTGGCCTTCTAGGATTTTTTAAAAGGGTCGTTTTTCCAGAAATTGATAATAGGCATTTTTTATCAAAAAGACAATATTACCATGTAGGCTATGCGTCACCCATCACAATACACATATACCTCCCAAATTTCATCGAAACATATCTCTTGTATGTTTTTTTTATGGGGTGCCAAACTTTGAAAAATCAGACAACTAAATATTATAATAAGATCAAAGATTGCGATGAAAGTGAAAACAAATACCAATCGGAGAAAGAAAAAACACAGACACTACAAGTTTAACACTTTTAATTGCGGCCACAGTAAAAATAATTAATTATGAACTATAAATTGTTAAACAAAAATTTACAAAACATTAATCTAAATTAAATTTTAATTTTATCCATCATATCTCTTTCCAGCCGAACACATTTTTTTAATTGTCTTCTTAAATTTAAAATTATTTTATGCAGCTACACTAAAAACAATTAATGTACAAAAAACGTATTGAATTATTAATACTAATTTGTCAAACAATCTTAGCTATGTAAAGTAATTTTAAATTTAAAAGGACAATTGGATAAATGTGTTTGCCTGGATTTTATTTAGGTTAACTTTTGTAATTTTTTGTTACCAGTTTAGTATTCATAATTCATAAAATTTTTTGTACGTTATTAATTTTTCTGTTGTCGCAATTTAAAGTGTTAAACTTGTAGTATATGTTCTTTGTCTGATCGGTATTTGTTTTTGCTTTCATGGCAATCTTTGACTTACTTGTTATAATTTTTAATTGTATGACTTTTCAAAGTTGGCACCTCATAAAAAAAAAAAATGTTTTGATGCCAGAATTTTGCCACATCAATAAAACAATTAGTAGAATATAACTCTTCAGGGTACTAATTGTAAAAAAAATGGCTTGCCGAAATTCCACAGCCTTCTTACACTCCTAGAAGTGTTAACCTGCAAAAACGAGACACACTGTAGAACACAAGACTATTTTCCACAGAAATGAACTATTCCGAGAAACCAGCATACTAATGTTTTTTTTTTTTTTGTTTTCAGGCGTAATAAAAATGTTCTTTGTTAAAGTAATTAAAAAATGAAAACGGACACATTACTTATCAATAGACAAACAAAAAATAAAAGATGACGTGCGAAATAGTGAAGGAAAAAATTTAAACCAAAAAAATGGACGACATTTTGAATCTAGACTTACTGTAAGTGACTACCAGTCCTTTTAGGGTGAAGGGAGGCGTGAAAAGTGCATATCGGATATTAATTGACACATTTTACACTAAGTGACATCTATTCTAAGACCGCTAAGCGCTAAATTTCCCTAGATGTGCTGCTATATTTGTCGTAGCATGTAATCTAACGGTTTTTCTCTTATTCATCTAGCGGATACAAAAAAATTGACTCACCCTCTCCGTTCCTGTACTCCAAGGTATCGCAGTCGCTGGGCTGCTTCTTGTTGCACTCGTCATTCGATCTGGAACGGAGGAACACCACGGTCAACACTATGACCGCCACGAGGATGACGACAACTGCCACGATGCCGCCCGCTACCAATTGCAGTCTTAGGCCTTCCTCATCTCCTATATAAGCTGGAAAATGTCTCGTGTAACGCTGGGAATCCCGTAATTCGGTTTCTGTCTTACCTGTGTTTAAAACTTGCCCGGTAGTTTTAAATATGACGGGCGAATAGGCTCCCCAGCCGCGCTGGGTCTTGGCACGGACCTGGAGTCCGTACTCGGTCCTCTGTTGTAGACCGGTGATGGTGGCGGAGAGGTCCGCCGTTAATAGGCTGGTGGAGTTGCTGTAGTCGATGTCGTTGCGTTGGAACCAACGCACCTACGACAAACTTATTTTGCAGAAAACCAACGACATATTTTTTTCAGTTTAAAAATACCCAAATGCTTTTTTAATTGGAATAATAATAATAAAATTTTAAAATACTAGTGAGTTTGTAAATTTCAAAAGTGATCATTAAATAATATATTTAATTTGAAGAATTTTGTATGTATTTCATGCAAAATAAAATATTTTTAAACATTAGAAATTTATAAAATAATATAAAAGATCACTATATTTTAAAAAACGTGTGCATCTTAATATTTTAAAAATGATTAAAATGACATTTTTAAAAAATGTAAAATCCACCCATATGATGAAACTTTATTTTTTATTTGATTTTTTTACATTTCAGTTCAGCATTTGCAAAACTCAAAAATGACATAAAACAAAGATTTAAAATTCACTAATTTTATGAGTGAATCTTTTATTTATTTATTTTTTTGTGTATATTTGATAGTTAATAATAATGTAAATAAAATTTTAAGTGTTTTATCATTAAAAATTATAATATTCACCCATTTTGTGAATGAAATTTATTCATTATTTGACTTTTACACATTTTAATTCAACAATGATATAAAATTTTATACCAATGTTCCTCATATTTCTTAGTCAATTTTGGGCATTTTTTGCATTTTAAAATTACTTAGCTATTTTTAAATATCACGAGTTTATACAATGCTATAATAGTGACCATATTATGTAAATGACAATCTATCTTTAAAATGTCTAATATTATCAATCTATCTACCAAATTTATGAACATCAATGACTTGTTTGGTCATCAATCAATAGATTTAAGATATACAATGTTTTCTTTAATTCTCGGTTAAGATCATACAACACGATAAATTTATAAAACTGAGAAATAATAACGATTAAAAAATAATAATTTAACAAATGATTGTTAAATAAATGAAATTTTATAACTTAATTTAAATATTCACCTATTCTATGAATGGATCATATTGTCTGTTTTATTTTTATGTATTCGACATCAAAATGACTTGCAAATAACAATTTTATTCACCATTAAGCAGATTTAAGATCAAGAGATCATAAAATTGATTAAATCAATGGCAGATATTTTTTCGCAGATGAAAATATGCAAACACTTTTAAGCCTGACAAATTATTTAAACGGAATAATAATGATAACTAAAAAATAACTATGCACTTTCAAATTTTGAGTGATCATTAAATAACATTTTAAAAGTAAATATTTCAATATTCACCAATTTTATAAATTAATATATTTACAGTGCGGCCCATTTAAGATGGAAGTCTATGTAAAAATTGCATTTATTATACGATTTGGTTCGGTTTTTTAGATAATTTAAAACTCTATTTTGGTTTAAAAAAAAACCTGAATGCAATTTTTATAGGAGTGTTTTAAAGAAAAATAAAAAAGCATAAAAATAAATTTTACCGTTTATAAAAAAATTCTTTTATGAAATTTGATACATATCAATTTTAGAGGATGCCGAATCCAGTGATGTGGTCAGATTTTAGCTAAAAAAATCAATAAACAGTTTTTGTATTGTTGACATTGAAAAAAAAACAACAAAGTAGGTCTTGATACAATGAAATTGCATACTGTGAGTCAAAATAAATTCTCTATCTTTGAAAAAAAACCTGAACCAAATAATAAATGCAATTTTTACAGGTTTCCATCTTAAATGGACCACACTGTACATATATTTAATTTTCACACCTTTTAACGTTATATATATTTTTTTCACAACTTTCAGTGATGACATAAAACCAATAGCAGATATTTTTTGCAAATTAAAGAAATCCAAATATTTTTAAACATCAGAAAATTTTAAAATGTCGCAATATTTATAAATATTTGTGCATTTTTTTGTAAAAGTAAATTTTTATACATTTCGACATAAAAAGAACTCGCTGATAAAACTTTTGTTCACCGTTCCACATCGACAATATTTTTCATAAATTCCGATCGATAAAATTTACAAATTATTGCTTATTGAACATACCTCATAAGTTTCTACCAAGTCGTTTTCGATCTCGGAACCATCCCCTGTCGTCGGGGCATCCCACGTAAGGGTAATTTCAGTACTTTTCACCGAAAGTACCCTTATGTTGGTTATACTGCTCGCAACTAACGCCTCTGTCGTCACCACGATATCCGCGTACTCCGGATTCGACTTCAACTGGAGGTGAGACACTCCATTCTCCGCGAATATTTGGAAACGATATGTTGTCACTGAGTTTAGGCCGCTTATGGTGATCCTCGTATCATTGAACAGCTCCTAGGAGATACAAAAGAAATTATTTAAAAAAATTACAATAACATGCGAAGGACTTACCGTATTTGGATTGTATTGCACGGGGCCCAAACTACAAGCGTCACATTTTATTCTATACACTGTATCAGATCTACCACCCAAATTTTCTGGTGGTAACCAACTCAATGCCACATTTGACTGATCGACGAATGTAACCGTCAGATTCTGAGGTGCTGAGGGTGGTTCTGAAAAAAAGATAAAGCAATGCATTGCAATATTTGATAATTTGAAACAGTAAAATTTCACTTACGTGTACAAGACATGTTCTTGGGATCGGTGGCTGCCCGGAAGTAACCCAAATTGCACTGGCACTCCGTCAAACCGTAGTCTGGACCTTGCGAGTGAGGCGGGCATGGAAGACAAGGACCATCACCTGTTTCAGCCTTATACGTTTCCCTTTGACACACTGAAAGAGACAGCACATCATTTTCCACTTCGAAAAGTTAAAAATACAAGAATAAAAATCAATTATGGCTCTCCTAGAAGTATATGAGCCCTGAAAGGTATCCCTGAGGCACCCCAAAAACTCACCGTTACAAGTCTGCTTCTCCATGTCAGGCTGGAAGCCAGCCTTGCATTTGCACCCGCCCGTGGGCAGCGTCCACTTTCCGTCTCCCTTGCAAAGGTATGTGGGGGTTCCCCCGACAACCTCGGCATTGCTGACGCAGGTACCCGTGGCCTGCTCGATTATGACGATTTCTTTGCCGGTGGGAGTGGAAGGGAACCGAGCAAAGTTTACTGTCACTTCCGGACATACTATATAGTAGATCTGTAAAAAAAAATAGTAAGTCTTTTCTTCTGTTCAGTCCATATATCAGTTTTCTTCCATTCAGTTTGGAAACTGTGTATAAATTGTTCTGTGAATATTTTTTTTTACACAAAAAAATAGTTAACCTTAAATTTTCAAAATCAAGCATAATGTAGATATATAAAACTGTTAGGAGGGAATTTTTTAATATTTTTTACGTCATCAAAAGTTTGATAAAATTGGTAAAAATATATGATATTTTACTATATATTTTGAGTTATGTAACATATTACAGGTATACATATACATACATATATAGATAATGCTAATTGTGCTGCTGCATATGCATTCAATAAACTTTTTAGACATATTAAATATGTTAGTTCGTGGTTAAAGTATGGGAGTAGAAAGAAATTGGTTTTGCTTACTTTTATAGCTAGAAGAGATATACAGGCACCCTGATCTCTAAAAGCAAAGTACACCCCTTTCTTAGTGACGGGGATGCTCTTCACTTCTGTATTTATGTTGACTTCACTATTAGAATTGAACCTTCCCTCTCCAGCTGCAATTCGGCCTGAAAATAAAATCAGTCACTTTATAAAAAGTTTTAATGTTATTTTCGTGTTTACAATGTTTACTATTTAATTAATTTAAACTACATCCAAAATACATTACAATTTAATTGCAGTATTTTTTAACTTTACATGTATTATGTAATCAATCGTACAAGTTCCAAGAAAATATGATAGATATTATTCAAATCAGGGTATTCTAAAAACCCGTATCTGGTTTCTTGAACAAATATTGATTTTAAATCTCATTAAAGCTAATAAAACAACTAATGAACGTCTAGAAATTTAACAGCTCTTCGACCACATGGGCAAACAATAATGATTCTTAAAATCCCCAAGTTCAACGCTCAATGAAATTTCTGTATTTATTTAGTTGGCTAGTTGCCACACTTCTAGATGCTTCAAATTAAATTGGTAGCAATTTGTTAAGTTTAGAGAGCATAAATAAGTAATCTAATTGATACTATACAGGGTAAACCATATATCCATCAATAAAACTTAATTTTATTAAAAAATAAGCTTAATGTGATAATACACAATAATTAAATAAGATGACGGCTTCTTATTATTACTTTACATATATCAATTTTGTTGCTAGCTGTTTGGAACACAAAAAAATATGGAGATAAAAAATTAAGATAATACAATAGCGCAGGAATGAGTTATTTTATTTGCAATGCTATACAGAGTGGTCCGTTTTTCATGGTTTACCATTGGCTTCTCGGAAACCGTAAAATATACGGGGTGGCTCAAATTAGAAAAAAGTTGCGCCTTTTTATGGCCAAACATATCCAAGATATCTGGTGCCGTTACCGATATATTGTAAAAAAAAAACTGAAAATAACGATTTTAGAGAATGCCACATAGCGTCATTATTTCTCAATATAAGTACTGAAATATGATACAGAGGGATAAAAATACATGGTGATTCAGTCATAATTTCATTAATATAACCACATATTCGAGAGAGTTTTCGAAAAAATCGCCTGGCACGTCGACTTTGTTTTTTAAAAAGGCACTTTTTGACATACGACCCATATTTGTGACGTCATCGTTGTTCGAGATATGACATCATCGACATTTTTTTTAAATAGCAACCTTCAATTTTGACCATACCATTTGAAAGAGCATGTCATTCTACATACATACATCATGAAAAATTATGGTGTTCCATAACAAAAATTTCAAGAAAATAATGTTTGAAGACTTTAAAATTTAATTTTCACAATAGTGCGCACCTCCCCATTATGTATCACCTGTCCGTGCTTATTTAGATGAGCTGTTCCTGAATCGTTGGATAGGGAGAAGGGGGCCGATTGAGTGGCCAGCCAGATCGTCTGATTTGACACCCCTAGATTATTTCTTGTGGGGATACTTACAAAGCAAAGTATATGTTATTAGACCGGTTAATTTAGAAGATTTAAAAGCAAGGATTCGTCACGAGATACATCGTATACCTCCTGGTTATTGATAATGTCCAAAAACACATATTAATCGGCTTGGATACTCTCAGGCAGCCAACGATGCACAATTTGAACATTTAATTTAGTCGATCATTATCATTTTCAGTATTGTACACACAGATGCAAATGTCTATTAAAATATCTTTTATAAATTTTTCCACAGCTCTGTTCAGTATAAGACAACTGCGGTCTTTCACTACATTTTTTTTAATTATTATAAACTACATTGGCGACAAAAACACATGAAATTCGCCAACCTCTACCACGCGAAAATAATATCTGATAGATGAAGAATTGAAGAAGGGAGAAAAGTCGGGCCGCGTGCATCTGTTCCAAATGCAGTCGACGGCGGGCTCGTCTGATAGGAAAACGAACCCGAATGATGTTTGACTTATAACATTTTAAACGGGAATTTGAACTTCGAACTTTTTAGCTGTGCCGATTAGAGCCTATCTGATGTAGGTATTGATTACTGCGGTTGGCAATCAACAAACATTTTAACAGATTCGAAATTTGATAACTTTGTATAAAGCATTTACATGTAGGCGGCGCTGCGATCAATGTTAGGTATTAAATCTAACCTCACAAATATTTGATATTTAATTTTTGTTGTTGTGTTTCAAGTTGTTTAAAAAACATGCCATATCACTGTTCTGTACCGCAGTGTTCATCTGTTGATAATAAAAATAAAGATTTAATGTTTCATAAGTTCCCTATTAATATTGAAAGAAAGTTAATAACAATTCAAGAAATTAATGCAGTACACAAAGATCTACTCAAAACATTTTACAGAGGATTGTTATACTATTACTAGTATGGGTGAATACAAGTACATGCTATCTATTAAAATAAAGATTTAATGTTTCATAAGTTCTCTATTAATACTGAAAGAAAGTTAATAACAATTCATCAAGAAACTAATACAGTACACAAAGATCTACTCAAAACATTTTACAGAGGATTGTTATACTATTACTAGTATGGGTGAATACAAGTACATGATATCTATTTTCAGTGTATATTTTTCATTATTTGATAAGGTTTAATTCTTATTTTTAAGATAATTAAAATTCCAAAAACAGCTGTTTTAACATTATATTTACCTATACGAAAATACGATAACAATATTGTAAAAAATAATGAACAGGATGAAAATCAGGCAATCTTGAAGATGGAAAAAGGTAGAAATGTGACACGAGTTAAATGTGATGATACGATTCCTCAAATTGAAAATTACTTGCAGTGAATCTAGTAGTAACAAGTTGTTCTACGATATGGCGAATCAAAATGTTATTAGTTACACAAGGGCACAACTGGTATCTCACAAATTTTTAAATGATAACCATTTAAAACACCTAACAGGGTTTTCAAAGAAACTTTTTCTGTATACTTGTACTATGATTTATAAAATTTAAATTCTTTAAAAAACAAAAAGGTTTAAATTAATTACCAAGAAATTCTTTAGACACTCGTTAACAATTTCTGTGTTAAACAACGTTTTATTACTTCTCTTTCCAAATTACTTATGTAAAATGCAAATAAACAAGGTTATGTGAGGTTAACATAAATAAAATGTAATATACCTATCTTTTCAAGAAATTTTTCTGTTCCTGTTGTCTTTGCTCATAAAGAGTTTAATTATTTGTACCTGTGCAAGTTTTATTTTGATAATACGTACGCAAAATAGATTTACAATTACTACTTGACTTTACACAAATTCAAATAAAAAATTATCGAACCATAACCATAGATTTGTGAAGTAGACCATAGAACATAAATATCAACACCTAACTTTGACGCTAGCGCCCTTATCGAAATTTAAAGACACTGACTTATTGTAAATGCTCTATTGTTGGATTGGAAGCAAATTAATAGTAACTTTTGCTTTTATATCCGTGAAAAATTGAAAACACATCATTCACTGTTGACACATCAAAGATTACTGTTCAAAAATCCCTTCGACGCTCATGTGACTGCTACCAAAAATTTGTTTAATTATTTTTTTTTACAAAGGTATTTGTATATACAAAAGCGAACTATAATTGGCTAATATCGACTAATAACTTCAATAATAAGTGTTATTTGTTCAAGATATACGATTTACAATAGCCATTAAGTTAATGATTGTTATTAACCCAGCACACTCAATTCAAATAGCTAAATTTATTTGACACATTAATTATACCTAGTATCTAACTATAGGACTCCTATATACTGATTATTTTAGGTTTTTTTTTTGAAAGCAATTTGTATCCTTCAGTGCCGCTGATAATGATAAATCGCGCAAATATTTAAATCAACTAGTATTTATAGCTGTGTACAAAGATTCAATTAAATGGTGTATCTGTTGGTATAGGATATATGTATTTCCGTTATGATTAAGAGTCCGGGGATATGTGGCTATGAACAGAATCAGACTCAGTTTACTAATAACTAGTAGTAACTATTAAGATGTCGAAACTGTGATATTAATACTTAAATTTTGACCAAATAATTATTCTTTATTTTTTTTTTATGCATCGTATTCCGGTAATTGTTCTTTAAAAATATATCTGCATTTCGTTTGTGCGTTATTATGTTTCAGTAATACAGGGTCTCTCAAAATTAATGCACCATAGAACAAGAGTAGATAAAATAAAGCTATACTTACTTTAGTCAAAAGTTGATGTTGATAAAAAGATACAGTGTCAAAGTTAAAATGTTATTTTCGATATTTGTAGATAACTTCTTAAAAAATCCAAATATTTATATAACATTTGTAAATCAGGATTTTTCTGCGGGCGAGAAATTCAAATTTTTGTCTAATTTTGAAGTCACTAGTAGAGGGCGCCACTTGTGGCACCTTTTTGCAGCTTAGTGTATCCATCTGACTATTGAAACAATCGATTCTCCTACCGCTTGCTGAAGTCGGTATAGTCGAGACAATAAACAAGTAAAAAGTCCAAAAGTTCTAAAACTAGTTGTGGTGGACGGATCGGAATGCGGTTTTCTGTATTCTCTTCCAAAAATTATTTGTAAAAAATGTGGCGACATGGAATTTCTGACAAATCGGAAATTGCATTGCTGCAGCCAAAAATGCATTATTTGAGAGGCCTCTTGGAAGATGTCAAAACTTGGTAAATAAGTGTCAGAACTGGCCCAGATCGGGTATTCGGGGGTTTTCGAGGTCGCTGATCACGAATATGATGTCAAATTGACCCCCCGAACACCTGGAGAAGATGTTCCGGGTGAGGTTCCGATGCACCAGGGGTTCGGGGGTCGTTATCGACGTGAAATTCGGATTCAGCGCCCAAAAAAAAACCCATAACGATTTTCGGTTCGCCTTTTTTGATTGTGTCAGGAAAAGCCACGGAGATGCCGTTTGGGGTCAGGTTCGGGGAGTCGTTTCCGACGTGAAATTTGGATTCAACGCCCCACAAAACGCCCCTATTATGATTTTCGGGTGGTTTTTGGCACTTTTCTCAGGAAAATTCTCAGAGATGACGTCCGCGTCCAGGTTCCGGAGCACCAGGTGCCCGTGGGGTGTTCGCCGATGCCAGATTTGGATTCAGCGACCCAAACCCAAGTGTTTCTCTTCTTTCCCGCGTGATTTGTGGGAGTGTCCCACGGAGATGACGTTCATCGGCGGTCCTGAGCTCCAGGTATTCGGGGGGTCAATTTGAACATCATATTCGTGATCAGCGACCTCGAAAACCCACGAGTACCCGATCTGGGCCCGTTCTGACACTTATTTACCAAGTTTTAACATCTTCCAAGAGGCCTCTCAAATAATGCATTTGTTGAATGCATTTTTGGTTGCAGCAATTCAATTTCCGATTTGTCAGAAATTCCATGTCGCCACATTTTTTACAAATAATTTTTGGAAGAGAATGCAGAAAACCGCATTCCAATCCGTCCACCACAACTAGTTTTAGAATTTTTTTAGTTCATTGCCTCGACTGGTAGAGGTAACCATTTTTTAAATAATCCTATTTGAAATGCTCAATGCACTGAGTAAAAACTGTTTTGGTTTCAGGTAAAATGCCTTCTGCTGAAAATACAGCAAAATGTTACTTGAAAAAGTTGTTCAGAATGCTAAATTATGGACGCGCAAAATTTCAAAAAGATAGGTAGGAGAATCGTCTGTTTCAATAGTCAGATGGACACCCTAAGCAGCAAAAGAGTTCGCGCCCTCTACTAGTGACGTCAAAATTAGAAACAAATTTGAATTTTTCACCCGCAAAAAACCCCTGATTTACAAATTTTATGTAAACATTTCGATTTTTTAAGAATTTATCTACAAATATCGAAAATAACATTTTAATTTTAACACTCTGTATCTTTTTTATTACGCGACTTGGGATATAGGTATGTTAGGTTAAATCGAAAAATTGACAAACCTGAAAATTTAATAATTTTTTACTTTCTCCGAAGTTAACTTGCCATGTCCAACACATTGGCGTCTGATAACCAACTGAAATGCCTTACCCAGAATGGAAAGAGGGGGAGGAGAGTCGCATCCCCCGCTTTTCATTATCATACTGGCGTTTCAGCATTTCAGCAGGAGTTTGCAATGGATGAATGATTTATTTTCCAGAATGGATAACTTATGATTTTAGAAAAAAACCTTGGAAGTAATTACGTTAAAATAGAATGGAACATTTTTTATATAAACAACCAAAAATTTGTACCCGTTTTGTACTAATCTGCGAGATATGCTGAAACGTAACGTTTCACTCAAGTTTCGTTAATCTGATCTAAAATTTAGATACTTATCTAATTATCTCTTTAGGTATCTCTTAGCCGCTACTGTTAAAAAGTGAAAGCAAATGTTGCACAAAAAAAGTTAGTACCCAGATCGCTATACAGATTACCGAGTTTGAAAACAGGTGTGACACATTTTATGTAGAAAAAAATATCATGAGCATACCAGGTAAAGGAATACCTTTACATTTTGTTTTGTAATGTGAAATATGTTTAAAAGGTGCAGTTAGTGATATTAATAAGAATAAGTACATGCTCTTAGTTTGGAAAGTAGTTGCTCATGAAAAATGGAGTAGTTGCTAAGAAATTGAGCTATTTTTGGTGTTAATAAACTTTCGGTATGAAAATGAAGCACCTGCCTCGGCGTTTTAAGTATAAACGTGTTCAAAATCACAACAGTCAGTGTAGACGTCGTAATGGCTACTTGACCTGACCATATTTAGTTATTATAATTTATTAATTAGGAACATTTTATTTTTGATTTGAAAAAGTTGTAATAAAGTCCAAATGCAAACATGCTTATTCTACTTTTTATCATTCCGAATGGAATATAATAAAACTTTGTTAATTGAATATTTGGTCAATGTAAATTATTATTATATGATTAAAAAGTGTGGTTGTGGCACCAGGTGTAGTGTGTTAATGAGGGGTCTACTGTATCATATTATGCAATAATTGCATTGCCATTATGGTCTTAAATCATAAATAATTAATATTTCGTCTCTTAGTTGTCCTTCTCTGGCGCACAATCGCCACACCATAATCTATAAAGCATCATCACCATTCAAAGATCCCAAACTCTTTATAATTAAGGAACAATATTATGCAAAACTAACACAAGAGATGGCCCTTTTTATACATTTTTTATTAGGTATTAATATTATTGTGTACAACTGCTGTATCGAGTAATGCAGTGGCGCATTTATTACAAATTAAAAATTTGTAATCGACACTTGACTATTTCTTTATAATATTATTGTTTTAAATCTTTTTTATAATCAAAATAATTCACCTTGGAACATCATTAATTTCTAGCATATAGTTGTTAACACAAAATAAAATAACCTAACTAGCAATTTCGTATTTTATAACAGCTACAAGAATGTTTATACGGCAACTATACAACCAAAATTGGCACCATATTATAAAGCACTGTTGGAAACAATTAAAAAAATAGTTATATAATAGCAACAACAATTTTATAAGGGCTCTATTTTGGTATCTCTAACAGCAGTAATACGACATTTTTGTAGCATAAAACCCATCAGCACAAGTAAATAATTTATCAAGCGTATCGTAAAGCCATCAAAAGGTATAAAAAAACGAGCATATCTAATCACAATGTCCGCAACTGGAATGTTATGTGCTGTATTACTCAATATTATTTCACGCGTTTTACTATACTTGGTGAACGAAATTTTTATAGCGGAGAAAAATTTATTATGATTTGTATGGCCCATATCTAGTGAATTCTACATTAAGTAATTATTTACAACATTGATTTCATAGTTTTGACGTTAAAACTATCGCCAAAAGCATTAAAATCATCATAACTTTTCATAATTGTCATCGTTTTGACTTCAATATTAGGAAACCGGTTAGAAATGGCTATCGCTTATCAAATAATTTGATTGTAAAAATCAGCGTTAAATGACAAGTAAGCTTTGAGCGATTTCTATAAAACGATTATATATTACGATTCTATAAAGAATTTATCAAAACAGGGCCATATCGCAATAGTAAGTAATATATAAAGGCATTTTTCTACGTTTATGCGAAAAACAAAACTTTATTGAACTATATTTAGTGGAAAAAGTGGATCTGTATTGCACTAGTGCAATAAAATGTTTATTTCATTCATCTGTCATTATACTACAGCGTTTTGTCATCATGACAAACATAAAAGTTCAAATCGACGTCATATTTTCCTAGACTTAGTGTCATCTAAATAAAACATTTTTTGGTTTTTGCATGAACGTAGAAAAAATATTGTATGCAACTCGTACAAAAAGTGTTTATTGCACTCAACATGTTGTGACGGCCTCGTTGGACAATTTCACATCGCGTGCAATAAACACTTACCTTTTGTACTTGTTGCATAAATATTTATTAAAGTCATGAATTTTTCATATTTCCAAAACATTGCAATGAAACGGGTAAAGTAAAGTAGGAATTATTTTAATTTCAAGTTAAAAGTCATAGTTTTCTTTTTGTTTTGACAACAATGCTTTACTTTTCTTCTAAATGCGCCAGTGGCTTAAACCTAGGATGTTCTTATACAATGACTGTGAAAGTTAAAGCAAGGTAAAACTAGATTTCTACCGTTCGCTATGACACAAACAAAATAAGGTTCCGCTATTTTGCCGTTTCAAATTTGTTGTATAGAATAATTTGTCAATGTCATTTTGAGTCAAAATAAAAGTTTCTCTGTTGTAATTGTTATATTACTATTTTTGTTTTACAACTGATAATATCATTACATAATAACTATATTTCAATGTATAAAATCAATTATTTTCTTTTAGAAGCCTAATTGTCTCCAAGTACCTATCTTTTAATATAATACGTTTATCAGTTGACAACCTACATTTAAGAAACAATTATAATATTTTTTTTATAGCGCGGTTAGAAATACTACGGAACATTATTTAAAAAATATTATAAAACACTTTACTTTAATTAGTCAAAATGTTGTACGAGCAGGTCACAAAAATATTTTTCTACGTTCACTTTATTGAACCATATTTAGTGGAAAAAGTGGTTCTTTATTGCACTATTGCAATAAAATGTTTATTGCATTCATCTGTCATTCTACTACAGCGTTTTGTCATCATGACAAACATAAACGTTCAAATCGACGTCACATTTTCCTAGACTTAGTGTCATTTAAATATAATTTTTTGGCTTTTGCATGAACGTAGAAAAAATATTGTATGCAACTCGTACAAAAAGTGTTTATTGTCCTACTCGGCCTGACGGCCTCGTTGAACAATTTCACGTCGCGTGCAATAAACACTTAGTTTTTGTACTTGTTGCATAAAAAACTATTTTCTACGTTCATGCAAAAAACAAAACTTTATTAAACTGTATTTAGTGGAAAAAGTAGTTCTTTATTGCACTAGTGCAATAAAATGTTTATTGCATTCATCTGTCATTCTACTACAGCATTTTGTCTCATGACAAACATAAACGTTCAAATCGACATCATATTTTCCTAGACTCGTACAAAAAGTGTTTATTGCACGCGACGTGAAATTGTCCAACGAGGCCTTCAGGCCTACACCTTCAGGCTTAACTATTATTTATTTGCCTTATACGCCGTTTTATTGTTTAGCTGTCAAGACGTTCTTGTGATAAATTTATAAAATATTTCAGTTGCTGGCAACAAAATAATGGTTTTACCCATACAATAAAACAAATTTGTATTTCGAAAGCAATAACAATACGGCAATAAAACATAATTATCGTATAACCTGAAAATTATAAAACTATTTTGGGAGGCAGCAACCTTTTCTCCACGCGTTAACAATGACTAACTCAAAATCCAACAGCTGATACACATTTTATGTAGTACAGTAAATAGAAAAGGTCCAGTGGCCTTTTTGGGCTGTTAAAAAATAATTTTTATTTTTCCACACTTAAAATAACTAATAATATTCTGCTTGTATTTCATTAACCTCAAAAATATAGAATTTTAATATTGTTCATAATAGGTATCACAGCCTGTATATATAGGGTGTAAAATATTTCAGGAGGAAATAGTATGAACCAAAACAAGCAGAAAAGTATTTATAAACATGGGTCCGCAAAGTAACCCACTATTCGTTTTTCAAACATTTTATTTTACTAGGAATAAACCGACAAAGGAAGCTTTAAACAAACAAAAAACAAAGTTACAGAAGATGTTCAAAGTGCCCTCCGTCCATTTCCAAGCAGGCACGACATCTTCATCTCAACGATATTCGAACTCTTTCGAAAACACGAGACACGGTTTGGATTTCTTGACACTTTTGATTAATCCGTAGCTGCAGCTCTTCCAGGCTATTTACAGGAGTACCATACACTAATATCTTCAAATATCCCCAAACAAAGAAATCTAGAGGGTTCAGATCGGGCGATCTTGGAGGCCATAAAACATGTCCGGCCCTTCCTACCCATTAGTTAGTTAATTTTCGCCACATAACCTCAAATAACGTGTCAGTGTTAATCATTTCGTACTTCGTAGTGGGTGAAACAGGTTTTACAAATAAACTCAAAACATAGACTAACAAAATAACTAGCTTGATGTATGCGTTCAATAACAAGATAAGGAAAAGTAAAAGATTTAAAAGCAGTCCCAATTGCATGCAAAATAAGAAACTAGTGCCGTAGGCAAAGGTAATAGGTAGATGTCACGAGCAGTAGGTGAAATGTCCCGTACCAGCCCCACTCTAGGATTGATAGTCGAGGTCGACAAAGAGGTTATGTGCTATGTTGTTGATACCGGTACTAGAAGTCTATGATACCGGTGCACAAGTATGGTCCAGCGCAAAGGAATAAGCTGTGTGCAAGTTACAAGTGGAAATAAAATATGTAATATTTGTAAAAAGGTATTGATAATTTTAATACAGTCAATACACGTAAATTTAAAGTTAATATGAGATACTTGTGCATCTTCTGAAGCCGAACTAAACTAATCTTTTTAGTAATATACTGCTTGACGCATCTGTTTTAAGAGTTGCGGCACTAAGGTATAAAACGTATTTAAATCGTCTTATTATTTTCACGGGCAGTGTTTTTCTCTTATGTATTAATATTTTTGGTGAAATACAGTGTGATTAAATAAAATATGATGTATCATTTAAAGAGTGAACAGGTTGACATGTTAAAGGCATATTTGTCAAGTAGTGATAGTGACAACGATAACGTATTGTAATAAATCAGTTGGAGTGTAGTAAAAATGAATAATAAACAAAATTTGGGGAGGAGATGGCCATTAATACTTTCAGAAATAAACATATTTCAATCATACTTTGACATGTATAAAAATTCTAGTTAACTTTGTTGGAGCCCATTCGAAGACATTAGTGTAACAGTGGCAACGTTGTGAAATTCACATCCACTATGACTCCCGGATCAGCGGTCCTCAATAAGTTTTCTATTGAAAAATCACGAAATTTATTTAAAATTTGACTTTTGTATTCCTGATTTTTTTTGTAAAAAAACTACTAATTATGAGTTCTACACAGTGAACTGTACTGCTGGTTAAAATATTTGTACTTATTGCATTTGAAATAAATGCCATCAAAACTGCCCGAAAAACATTTTCCATTACTTTCGGATTACAAACAATCATTTTGTTTCTTCTTTTTGTATCACCGAGAGTATTTATCGTCACTGTTTCCACCTGACCGGTTCCCTATTGCAATATTGACACAAATGCGTTTCCCGATAAAAATCCACATTAAACAGCAGGGCAGGGTGATTAATTTATAACCTATCGGGGAAAAATGGCGGGCAATCGGCGGACAATGCGCGACTATGTCACAATTTGCAGCGGATAAATCATAATGACAAGTTAATTAAACAAGTAATTGTGTCGCTGTTCGCCGCAGAAGGATAGCGAATAATTGTTTTGAAGGTATAAAATAATTTGCAATAAATAATTCAATGGTGTTCTGTCACGGCGCGTATGCCCTATTTTTCCAGGAGTTAACGTGATCGGGCTCGAAAGGTTGGGAATTAAATCAGTTGAGTATCAGTTTACGAATGAACATAATATGCTCACAGAAAATATGTCGCAACAAAGTACTACTACCAAATAGTAAGTTATATCGAGGATAGAATACCTATATAAAGATAACACATAAAAATTACAACACTTACCTGACAAACCTTAGTGTTGAGACAAGGTTTCCGTGGCATATTTTAAGTGGTTAAAGTTTTCTGTAGTCGATTGAGCCAAATATGTCTTATCTAAATGTTGCTGGTTTCAAAAATACAGGGCGTTCAATGCTAGAATTTTATTTTGAAATATCTCGATAACTTATTAAAAAAGAAATAGGCACAATTACGTTTTTTCTTTTCTCTTAAATGGCATTTGAAATATTCAGTCCACCGATTGAAAACTGTTATCGTTTCAGGTAAAGTGCCTTGTGTACTGAAAATACAGCAAAATGTTACTTGAAAAAGTTGTTCAGAACGGTAAATTATGGGGACGTGCAAAATTTCAAGAAGATCAGCGAGGTTTGGTTTTGAAACCATTTTTCAACAAAGCACAAAGATTTTATCAAAGCAGAAATTTCGAGAGACATACCGACATTTTCAGATGAGACTTTGAAGCTGATTTGATCGATTGATTTTTCAAGTTTAGCATTCTTTTACTACACTACAGGAACAAACTATAAAACAGTATCGACCCCAATGGCTACTGACTACTGCAAGGCAGCCCTATCGAATTTTTACGTTCGGCGCGTGACTTATATGACTTATGGGCAGTTTTTGTCGGCCCCGTCCCAATACAAAAACACTGGTCCGAGTGATAGCGGACCGATATAATGGGTCTACGGTTTATTTTCACGCCAAATAAAAAAGTTAATATACGGCGTGTCAACAGAACGGTTAGCAGGGAGGAACGAATGCCTCGTTTGTTTTTACTGCTTAATCGGGGATTATATTTTTATGCTATTCCGATTAGGTATGGGATCTGTTTTCTGTTCTGCTCTAAAATATTTGTTTGTTGGAAGACGGTGACAGAAATCTGATTTATATATTAAAATAAAAAAACGAAGAAATTTCAGAATTTTCAGTGATTGGCAATTAAAAAATGGGAAATATAACTCGCAACACAAAAATATATTATAAAGCGAATTGAAAGGCCTTTAAAGCGATGTATCATTCGACCCTCCTTCCCATTTAAGATTTAAGGGGTGGTGCCATCCCCGCCTAGGGGACTGCACGTATAAACGGGATTTTATGCCAGTTTTGTGTCCCCCTCGAAAACAAAATCGACGGGTCTCTTTTTCAAAAAGAGAACTGAGCTGCCAGAAAATGCCTCTGTTTCGTTTTGGATGCGCCACCCTATATTTGATGCGTATTTATTTAAACGTATATACGTTTTTTTATATTCGTAATACACGGATCTCAATTTACTGGAGGTTTTACTTTGTTAGCTGAATGCAAGATGCATGCAAAGATTATATTAAACGCGGTACATTAAATTAGATGTACCGTATACTCGTTTAAACGTACATGTCAAACTTATTTTAACGTACAAATCAAACCTAGGTATTTAAACGTATGCACATCTTAAATAACGTACCATTTTAATTTATTGAATGACATAAGGTAATACAAAGACTGTAGTGTGTAACCTACACTTGTTTAAACGTGCATAGTAAACACATACTTTATTTTACTCTAAGATTTACTGCGCTTAGTTAGTATTTGACGTATACTTAATTTAAAAGTATATACGTTTGATATACTCGTAACACACCAATCTTAATTTACTGGAGGTTTAACTGTGTTAGTTGAATGCAAGATGCATACAAAGAGTATGTTAAAAGCGGTACATTATATTAGATGCACCGTATACTTGTTTAAACGTACATGTCCAACATATTTTAACGTACAAATCAAACGTACGTATATCAACGTATCATTTTAATTTCTTGGAAGGTATACGGCAATACAAAGGCTGTAGTTCGTAGCCTGCACTTGTTTAAATATACATAGTAAACACATACTTTAATTTACTCTAAGATTTACTGCGCTTAGTTAGTATTTAACAAATACTTATTAAAACGTACATACGTTTTCTACACCTCGTAATACGTAAATCTTAATTTACTGGAGGTTTTACTGTGTTAGTTGAATACAAAGAGTACATTACAAGCGGTACATTAAATTAAATGTACTGCACACTTGTTTAAACGTACATATCAAACTTGTTTTAACGTACAAATCAAACGTTCTTAAATAACGTACCATTTTAATTTATTGCAAAGGCTCTAGTTTGTAACATACACTTATTTCAAGGTACAAAATAGCCACGTACTTTAACTTACTGTAAGGTTTACTGTGTACTTGAGGAAAGTACAAATTTGACTTGTTTTCAATGTTTTTGGATGAGTTCGTAAAGGTCTCCGTGAAAAATTCACAATTTCCTACGCACGGTGAAAAGTAAAATAGACTTACTTATCAATTTGTATCTGTCCGCGTCCCACGGGGGTGGCTCCCTCGTAGCGGCGTCGAACTCATAGTAGAGCAGGCTGAAGGTCTCCTTGCAGGATAAAGCGTTTCCTGGAACGAAAAAAACCACATTCAGTAAAGAAGGCAAAGCGATACGTTCAGTAAATTGTTTTACACGGGGGAATGAAGCGCCGAAAATAAAACTGAACGAAAAAAATAAGAATTTGGCAGGCACGGGTCTAAAGGTTGGTTAGTAAATATTTTTAACACTTCAGCGAAAGAATCGTGTTCTTGAAAGCCGATAATTCAGAGAAGATAATATTTACTTAAAATTAATAAGAGAGTATTATTTGTCCAAGCAACTAATACAGCGTTTGTGTATATTTAATTTGAGTAAAGTCTGGCGATATACAATATTTGGACTTCACCATAAACAAATTTACCCTTCAATTTTTTATTCTCATAATAATTATCTTCTTTTACAAGCACTTTTGCTATATTTAGGGCTGAATTTGACAGTTTTGCAGTCCCCGTCTCATATTTTATAGATAATAAAAAAAACTTGTACTACGCAATTTCACATTATTATAATTTTCATAGCCTAACATTGTTGAAAAATTAGAATGTATGACAAAAGTATAGACATTGCATATAAATCAACAGTAAATTTGTTTCCAGTAAAATCGATATACAGTGCTTGAGAAGAGTAACGACTAAATTCATTATTTTTTAAATTGAGAAGTTTTCGAAAATATCCCCTGGCACGTCGATTTTGTTTAAAAAAAAGGCATTTTTTGACATACGACCCATATTTGTGACGTCATCGTTGTTCGAGATATGACATCATCGACAATTTTTTTAAATAGCAACCTCCAATTTTGACCATGCCATTTGAAAGAGCGTGTCATTCTACATACACATCATAAAAAATTATGGTGTTACATAACAAAATTTTCAAAATAATGTTTGAAAATTTTAAAATTTAATTTTCACAATACTGAAAATGATAAAGATTATGTAAAAAATCGACTAAATTAAATTGTGCACCGTTGGCTGCCTGACAGTAGCCAAGACGATTAATAAATTTTTTTTGTACAATATCAATAACTTCAGGAGGTATACGATGTATCTCGTGACGAATTCTTGCTTTTAAATCTTCTAAATTAACCGGTCTAGTAACGGTCTAGTATACTTTGCTTTTTAAGTATCACCACAAGAAATAATCTAGGGGTGTGAAATCAGGCGATCTGGATGCTCACTCAATCGACCCCCTTCTCCCTATCCAACGATTCGGGAACAGCTCATCTCAATAAGCACGGACAGGTGTTGCATAATGGGGAGGTGCACCATCTTGTTGAAAGAAAATGTCATTTCTTGGAAGATCATGTCCCTCTATATCTGGATATAAAGTTATTAGTTCAGGAATGAGGTCGTCTCGAAGAAAATCCAAATATCTTGCACCAGTTAGGTTGACGTCGAACAAATACGGACCCAGAATTCTTCCGTCGACTATGCTGCACCACACATGTAGCTTCTGGGGACTTTGAGTGTGATACTCCATCATCCATCGGAGATTCTCGGTAGCCCAATACCGGCAGTTTTGCCTATTGACATGGCCGTTCAAAACAAACGTAGCCTCGTCAGAAAAAAATACGTTTTTTACGAAATTATTATCACTATTGCATAGCTTTTGCATTTGCTCGCAGAATAGATTTCGCCGATCAAAGTCGTCTTCACATAGCTCATGAACAAGGCATACCTTATAAGGATGATACTTTGCTTTTTTTATAATTTTGTGAACTGTGGACGCTGCCATATTGAAGTCAGAAGCCAACTGGTTAAGTGTTGAGTGATGATTTTCTTGTATTGCCAACAAAACATTAAGCTCATCACCTACTGATTTTGACGATCGACCAGATTTAGGAAGATCACGAACATGTTCAAAGTTACGGTATTTAAACTAAATATTGCTTACCATGTTTTAACTAATGGAATGTCGATCAGGATGAGTTTCATTGAACAATTCAACTACTTCTTTTTGGGTGCGCATCCTGTCTCTAAATTCGATCATGCAAAGAATTTCAATTCGTTCTCGTTCAGTTAATTTATCCATTTTTTTTTTAATAAAATGACAAAGTTACTACTCAATAAACACTTCAAACGCACTGCTTTTGCCAAACAAAAGATAAGAACTAAAGAAATAACTCAAAAAACAAAAAAAAAAACTATTTAATAAAGTACGCCTTCAAGGTTTTATCTGACAGCAATAGAAAACACTCTCGGTCGCTAAGGCTACTGTCAGGCAACCATGATTTTTGACGATGCGTATGTAGTATACGCTCTTTCAAATGGCATGGTTAAAATTGGGGCTTGCTATTTAAAAAAATTGTCGATGACGTCATACCTCGAACAACGATGACGTCACAAATGTGGGTCGATCTCAAAAAGTGCCTTTTTTAAAAACAAAATCGACGTGACAAGGGATTTTTTTGAAAACTTCTCAATTTCAAAAATAATGAATTTATTCGTTACTTTTCGAAAGCACTGTATGAAATAGTGTACTATCGTTATATCCAACAAAACGACACTACGGAGGATTTTTTATTTACCTAAAAGAAGAAACATAAACATCTACGATGGGATAACTACGTACAGGGTGTTTCTTAAACGCATAAATTTGTGAAATTATAATTGAGGACAAATAATGACGAATAATGAAAAAAAAATGTAATAAAATACTTTTAGGTTCGGTTTATGAAAGTGGAATTTTTTGTTTATAAAAGTTAATAAGTAAACAAATCAGGAAGATATGTTTGGTATTTGCAGCAGTACTTTAGGTTTTCAGCATTTTTAAACGCATATAAAACAAAAAATTCAAGTTGTTAATTCCCAATCCCATAAACCCATAACCAACAAACCCAATAACTGCGTAACTCAGTACCTTATCTTACATCACGCGATCGATCTTTCAATACTCTTTAAACAAAACATATCTTACTCCACATACTTCTAACCCAATACCCGATAAGCCAAGAACCCCATTTCGTTGGTCGGGAAAAATACAAATGTTATTATTTATGGGGTTGTGAGGTTATGCGGTTCCTGGGTTGTGAGGATATTGGGTTATAAGTTTCTAGGGTAGGATATGTTTTATTTTAAGACCACTGACAAATCGCGTGACAAGTTCAAGTACTGAGATACGCGGTTATTGGGTTTATTGGTTATGAGATTGTGGGCTTATGGGATGACTGGTTTATGGATGTGGGAGTTAACAGGTTGGATTTCGAATTTAAAGTTTGAGTTATAAGGTTATGTGTTTAATAGTGCTGAAAAGCTTAAGTTATTCGTTTTCTTGAGATTATGGCAAAACCCCGAGGAGTAAACCACTGCTTGAAATTTGTACAATAAAATACCGTTTTTTTAAAAATATTACCCGTAAATACCTTATTTTCCTAAAAAAATACCTCATCAAATAAGCACATACCTCAAAAATACCACGAATTACCCTCAAGTGCCCAAAGAGTACCTATGACTATTACCCAATAATATCCTGAAGTACCTAAAATTCCCGTTAAGTACACAGAAATACCGAATAGTACCCAAAAATACCCTTAAATACCCAGATATCTAAGAAATGAAAAATACATTAAATGACCCACGATTTTAATATACCTTTAATTTTCCAAAACTGTTTTTCACTTCCTTACAAATTATTCCGGTTACAGATCTACGTAAATAATATAGATTTTTTTAAGGGCTTTTTTGAATCGATCTGAATACATCTGGAAAGAACATTTTGGATTACATAAAATGTATCATAAACTCATTGGCGCACCCAAGAAGGGTGCCAATACCTACACCATGCCATATTCGGTCTATACAGGGTGTCCCTAAAATTATTGTCCGGATCCCAAATACTCATCGGATACCATCGGTGTCTCCAGTACAACCAAAATCTTTCATTAGCAAGTAAAGTAAAAGTAAATACATGGGTATCGAGAGAGAATTCAATTTTAGCCCCATCTTGCATTCCGTCATGTATGATTAGAATTAGATAATTGGCAGTTGTTTAGATAAAAAATCTTTTTTGTTAAATGGAATATGAATGTGATAGGAATACCTAATTTAGCAAGATTTTAATTTTTATTATAGACTGTCATTATTTTTGCAATAGAATGTATCTAATTCGAATCACCCTATATTATTTTCTAAATTAAAGGCTTGCAAAGACATAGTGACCGAAAAATTTTACAGAAACTATTTTTGTATATATTTTTAATAATTTTTATATTTGCCATTGCGACGGTCAGTTGTTTACTTATATTTAAACTGAGCCATCGGCAGAACGCATGCGCGATCGCCATTGTATTTAAAAATACTAGTTTTCTCCTAAAATACCCATTAATTATCTTCGTAATACCCATTAAATACCTATTATTACCTTGATAGTACCCAAAAATACACAAAGTATCTAAAAATACCGAAAATACCTATAAATACACACAAATACCCAAAAAATGCAAAAAGTACCTTTAATTACCTACAGCTTGTACAGCAAAATACCTCAGTGGTTTCTCCCTCGCAAAACCCTGACATGATGGGGTTAAACGGATTCAGATCCATCGACCTCAAAAACATGCAGTACACATGGTCTGACCTCCAGATCTGATAAAAACATTTTCTTTTTGTGGGGCTCTGTTATATGAAACTGGACAAAATTAAGATATATTTTTCTCGTACGTCATTAACGTTTTTAGGTCGTTTCAAATCTCTTGGGACACCGTCGCGGATCGCGTTGGCGCAACTGTAAAAATCGCGGCGAATGTCGTTTTTTTTTCGCCCCGCAATTAAATTAACGGCAGCCTAACAGTAATCGATTTTCGTTTAATAACACGTTGGGGCCTTTTTTCGTCTCTAAATTAAGTAATGAATTTAATTATGCCAAGTCCCCGGTATCTCTCGAGGTCACCCCGGAATTCGTTTTGGGATGACTAGGCACAATATCAGTTAAATATCGGAGCGTGCTGGCCGATGCTCCGATGTCTGGCGTTTATACAGGATGTTCGACATGTACGCCGTTTCCAAAATTGAGATTCAGTTCCGATTTTTTTTATTTCGCTATTCGAAATTTCTTTATCAGAAAAACGTGTGCAAAAAAAATCTTGGAAGTTTAAAATTTTAAGTATATTTTTATACAGATTAGATTTTTTCCGTGCATAATAGATATCCAATATATTATGCACCACTAATATCCCATTAGAGGGTTTTCTTATTGTGGATGGTTACTTTTTAAAATTATAGACCGATATTCCATTGCGGGCATTTGTAGTTCAAGTAGAAAAGGAGTTGATTTAGAAAGGAATCCGAAATAAGATCTACTATAATCTACAATCTATGTATACTGTGTACTAATAATGTTTATATTGAACATCTGTTAAAGTAGATTTTTTATTATTTTCAAATTTTGTGAACAATAGAATGATATTGTACTGACTTTTTATCCTAGGAGTTAAAATTCATACTTGACACTTTTAATCCTTAGATTGAAAGTGTTAATCAAGTTTTAATTTATAAAAATTTATTCAACAATATTTATAATTATTTTTGTTTATCCATGCCTAGACATTATACAGCTAGGTTTCAGAAAATTTTTACTTTTAATGCTATTCAATAGTATAATTTTCTGGAAGAATGTTTTAAGCTATGTTCAGCTGCGGCCTTCCGCAGGAATCTTAAAAAAGCACTTGTAAATAATCTAGATTAGTGGCTCGTGTATTATATCTATAATGTTTATATGTGTGTTTGTCATCTGTTATTGTCAGTGCTTACTTTTTTGTCTTCGCTTTTATTACTGTATTTATCTTTCATACACATATATTACTTGTTTGTACTCTCTCCTTTTTTTACTTTTATCGTATGTTTATTGCTTTGTATGTTTGATGTAACATGTATAGGGTTTAAGTGGAAGAGCAGCCCAAGACTATAACTTCGCCCTTGTATAAAGACATATTATTGTTATTATTATTATTATTATTATTATTATTATTATTATTATTATTATTATTATTATATGCTTATGTCAATCCCCTTTTTTATATTCAACGTTGACCGCAAAATTGAATATTACAACCAAAGAGTTGACGCCTTCATTTTATTTGATAAGCACCAATCCATAAAACGTTGGTAGACACATTCATACATTTCTCGAGATTTCTGGGAAAAAATTCAAAGAAACCTCTTTCGCACACATCAGTATCTCCTTAGGTACATCTAAATCTTCATTAGATTCCATTTTTATACACTTTTCAGAAAATTGAATTACAAAGAAACACAAATGAACTCAATTAGCAATATAGCGACTAATGTTTGACAAAGTATTCATGACTACATCGATAAATCCTACTTTACCTACTTTGCTTTATTATCCAAATTTGATTTGAATAATTTCAAAGCACAAATTAATAATTAAATGGAGGATTCCGGTTAGAGAAAAAATAGCATGTTTTATTCGGATTAAAAGTGTTTTTTTGTCTCGCCACAAAAGTGACTTTCAATCCTATAGTCTGTTTGGAAATGAAAGAGAGTAATAAAACCCCGAGATAAGAACAGGCCATGGGCGTGGTAATATTTCGTTTCAGGTAATTATAGGGTAACACTAATGCTAACAGGTAATGGGTGTACATTAGTATATTTTACTGGACACATCATAAGGCAGGAGCCAGTGTATTGTGACAGATCAATCCAGTCTTAGAGCTGAAATATACGAAGACGTGCTAGTGCGGTAGAATAAAATTCGACTTGTGTTTAGTGACTATTGTGCCAGTGAATATAATATTGTTTGGGTAAAATATTGAGCTTATCAGATTACGTACCTGCTAAACGCGTGAAAAGATGTGCACTGACTCAGAATGAAAAGATTATTATATTAAATGTATTTAATGCATTGAAACACCAAATCCTACCAACAATGTTGACGACATCGTGGAAGTGTTCCAAAATGACAGGGATTGGAAAATCGACTATCTACAGACTTTTAAAGGAAACAAAAAATTAACAAGATACTGCAAATCCCCCAAAATCATCTACAGGGAGGTCAAAAGCCGTTATAGATGATTTCTTCAAAAATGTCATTCGCAGAAGAGTACTCTCATTTTATTAAAAAAAAAAAATACCAACGCTAAACAAAATTTTAAGTGAACTTTCAGAGGACAAAGATTTGCCAAAAATCAGTAGAAGCAAATTATGGGCCGTCTTAGGAGAGTTGAATTTTTGCTGGGAAAAGCAGAGCAGGAAGTCAGTTCTTATCGATAAAGATGAAATTATTTGTTGGCGAAGATCCTACTTAAGATCAACTAGAAAATTCCGTGACGAAGGGAGGAATATTTATTATCTAGACGAAACTTAGGTCAACGACGGATATACTGTAACAAAAGTATGACAAGATAAAAATGTAAAAAGTTTTCGACAACCATTTTTGGATGGACTTTCAACAGGGTTCAAGGCACGTTCAGATAAAGGGCGAAGATTAATAGTGACACATATACGTAGGTAAAAATACAGGTGACTATCACGAAGACGAACGCAGATTTTTTCGAAGAGTATTTTACACAGATGTTGGATCTTATTCCTCCAGGATCTGTAATTGTTATGGATAATGCCAGTTACCATTCACGGCAGACCGAACGGACGCCTACGACTGCTTGGAGGAAAGCCGATATAATTCAATGGTTATCCGGAAAAAACATTTCTTTTGAAACAAATGTGGTGAAAAAGGAACTTTTGACACTTGTCAATCTTAATAAAGGTCAGAAAAAATATGTTATCGATGTATGTAATAACGGTACTACTGTTACCACCTTATCACTGTGAACTTAACCCAATCGAATTAGTCTGGGCGCAGGTAAAAGGCGTTTAAATTAAGTGACGTGAAAATTTTGTTAAAAAGTTCCTTGTAACGAGTAACTGCAGATAACTGGCAAAGATGTATACATCATGTACAAAAAGAAGAGGCGAAAATGTGGGAACTCGATAATTTAATTGACGTTACTGTGGAACCTATCATTATCAATCTAGGAAACGAAGATAATTCAGAATATTCAGAGGATGAATTTTAATATACCTACACTACATTTACTCACCATAATTTGAATTTTCAAAATACATATATTTTTGTGTGGAATAAAAGTCTATTCATTAAATTTAAATAAATATTTTGATAATAATATTGAATAATTGTATTTGAATTACTAAAAACCCTTTTAACCCGGTTATGATGCTTAAAGTAGCATCTAGTTTTGAAATGCTGTTTTATATTGTTTACTTATAAGAGAAATGGACCGAGAAATTGAAGCGGCATAGACAAAGACGGATTGTCGGGGATTAAATTTTAGCTACCTGCTACAATTTAGTACAACCCGGTCACACAAAGTTTTGTTAAAAGTACACCTCATCTATATCGATAATACATAATATAAAAATATTGAATATAAGCACCAGTACTACATTTATTTACGATTTGCATACATAATAAGCTTTTATTACTCTCTTTCTTATCTAAACAGACTATAATATAATAACTATTCTGTAAAATTATGCTAAAATTTATTTATTCTGTTTATTTTTTGTATTTCAGTATTGCTAACATTTTTATAAAAATATGATTTTATCTGAAGAGAGGACTACACAGCTTCCCAATAAAAAACGTTACCTACTATTTTAATAAAAAAAAGATAATGAAAAGAATTGTTGTTGTCGACCGAAATCCCGGAGAGTTTTCAATTTGCTGTAGCTATATATAAAGATCTATTTATGTTATAAGAGTTACATCTAAGCTATCCCCCGTATATGCCCAAATTCTAGCCCAAGGTGACAAAAATTTAAACGAGGTTAGTATTACACTTGCCCTTGAGTAGGTGTCGGTATTTCAAATCCACACTACTGTTCACTTTGATTAATTTATTGCTAAAATCTGATAACGACACAAAAGAAAACCTTTTTTTCTATTTCTGATTTTTTTATGCGCTACTTAGGACTTATATTAGAACGCGTAACATATTTAACAGTATCCTTATTAGCGTACTGAAATCAATAGAAATCCGTCTTATCTCCCCTAATAATAGTTCTTATCTCTATCGTTTCGTATCACAAAAATAATAAAGCATTGTGGGGCGGACCTTGGCGTTATAATTTCGAATTTCAATGAGGAGAAGAAAGTCGAGTATTTTGTGTCCGTTTCGGTGTAAGATCTGGCTCGGAAATGCGAGACAATGGTCGGGAATTTCAAGTACTTTTTCGAAATGATTCATTTCTGGCACGCCCATGAAAAAATACACGGCGCGTTTGTATGTAAGGGCGGAATATCATTACTGGACTTCAGATGAGCATGTCGGACCCATCCCATCGTCAGAGAGGGAATTGTATCAGTTGTTTTGATTCCTCTGTTGCGGGGTCGTGACCTTTCGAAGAACGACGGTGTCACATACCCGTATGCACCTACACTGAAAATATTTATTTGTAATTTTACTTGTAAAATAATATACCCCTTGTATATTATTAAAAAAATTTATAAAAAATTCTAGTAATAACTTTTTGAATTAATAATATGCAAAACAATAATAATAAGAAGCCGTCATCTTATTTAATTTTGTGTATTATCAAATTAAGCTTATTTTTTAAAAAGTTTTAATAATGGCTTATGCATATTCAATTGCTGAAATTGCCAATATGATTTACATTTATGGCCTTGCAGGTGGAAATGGTACTGAGGATAGGCGAATGTATATTAGTCTAAGATCCCACTATAAAACGACCTTCACCGAGCTGGTTAATGGATGAAAAGTATTATATTCAATTAAATATGTCAATAAATATATTGCAAATGGGTTGTCTAAAAAATTCAGTCCAGAATATGATTAATTAACAATTAAAATTTTCTTTTTTTTTAAACTGGTTTTGTTAATAGACAAATTCCATACCAATCGAAAGTATGAAGCCCATAGAATATGCAAACGTTAGGTTGACTATTTTTTTCCCGTCACAACTCTTGGGTAGGCAGATATAAACAGGTAAATCGATACTAGTAACTTGCACCGGTGTGGTTAATAAATTAAAGTTAAATTAAAATAAAGATTATTTCATTACCAACACGGTGGTCAGTCCTGAATTCCGGTTGTCGAGTTTTAAAAGGTGAAATATTTCCCAGCGAACCATTCCATGCGATAGAAGAGTACACAGCATTGCAGCTGTGTGTAGCTCGTCCATACCGAAAATGAAGACGATCCGTTTATCCGTTTTCTCCAAATCTCCAATCGAATAAAGTCCGGGGGGTATTATTATTAATCTGCCCCTAGGAACCCCTAACGCGAAGACAGACTAATTTTTTCGATTCCGCGTCTCAAAGAGTACGTGTCTTTAAAATTTCGATTCGATAGGTTGGGTGGCGGCTCCGGGGCGGCATTCCGTTTTCTAAAATTGTTTCAGTACATTACCGGATGCGCCTCCGCCTTATCACGAAGTATACGTACATAAAATTTGAGGTCGATCGGATTCGATTTGTGGCCGTGAGATGTGTGGAAATTTTTTTTTTACTCCCAACGACGAACATAAGGCTAGGTAAACGGCGGCTGTGGAACGGGATCGGAGGTTTCCCGCATAAAGGACCTATAACCCTCTACTTACTGCCGCAAGACTATCCTGCTCGTCTACAATTTTGCCACTGGATTTTGCGAAAAATTTAACAAAATGTTGACTTTATCGCTAGCATACTGTTTACCGACGAAACTAATTTTTCCAAAGATGCTATAATGAATTCCACAATAAACACGTTTGGTCTGATGTAAACCCTAATGCCATAATGGAATCTTGAATGGTGGGTATTATTGGAAATTTTCTTGTTGGGCCTTATTATTTTTTACCAATAACTTTAACCGGTGCCTTCTACAGACATTTTCTTGAAAATGTTTTACCTGAACTATTTGACGATGTTCGATTTAATTCACATTATTTTTGTTCAAGGAAACTATAGTCGAGCCCTAAAATAATAGAGAATAATAATTCATTCACAGTACTGAGACGAACACAGGAGGTGAGGGTTGCAGGGAACAAGATTCCATGGGTGTGCCACTTGAGAAGGGTTCAATGCACAAAATAAGTTGACGTTGGGTGAATATATACTTTAATATGTAGATTACTTTAAAAAGTTTATAGCAGATGTGTATAGCATTGACATTGTAAGAATACAATGGTTATTTATAAATGTATTAATTTATAGCAAATTTATAAAAAAGTAGTAAAAACACAAAAAATGGGTTTTTGTTCTTTTTTAAGTAATTTTTATATTTGTACGTCACTTTTTCTGGCAAAATTTTTGTATGTAGCCTTAAAAATAAAAAGAAACACATTGTTTGAACCCATTACTACAGGTATGTAATTTCACTAACTGCAGGAAAAATACACTGTTGAAGATGGGCGACATATGACTATAGATTATGTGAATTGTTTAAAGCAAGTGCTTTAGCAACACCTTGTATAAATAAAAGTATTATTTCTAAAGAAAACTTGAACGCATTAGAATTCCTATTAAAAATGGATTAGGGGTAATTTATGGATCAAGTAATTTAATCTAATGCTCTTTTTACTTCTTATGCTTAAAATATGTACTTAAAGGCTATTCATTACTTTCTAATAAGTTAAAGTGGTTCAGTATTTTAAAATCTAATGACACTTTGTCACGTAATAGAAAAATTTTCAATAGAGTAACTAGCAATAAATAATTAAATTAGAATATCGTGACTGGTAGGAGCTTGCTTAGATTAGTGCGCATTTTTCTTCTCCTTTATTCTAGTATAAAAGAAAATGGCATCCAGTATCAATTTCAGTCAACACATTGTCTTTCTGGTGTATCAGCAATAATTACACTTGCGTCCTAGAATAGACCCTTGCGGAACATCAACTATCGCAACGGAAATCTCTAACAAATTCTACATAACTACTATATTTACCTGGAAACAGACTGCAGTCTCTTATTGTGAACTTAATTTCTATATATATCCTATTAGACACGTTCCTGTCAATGAAGGGTGTCCACAGCCAGTTGTTGACGTTATTGTAGGCTACGTCACAAACTACGTACGATCTCCAGTTTATGCCCTTCTGGAAATTTGTGAAAGATTCTTCCACCCACTGTAACAAAGAAAATGCAATGAGTATAACAGTATAGCTACTGTACATAATTTAATGTATAACGGCTTGATTTAACGTACATATGCAGGGTGTTAAAAAAAGAATGTAAAATAATCAAGGAGGTAATAGTATGAACCAAAATAAGCAGAAACATGGGTCCGCAAAGTAACGGTTACGGAGATATGGAATGTTTTATGTTTTTAGCCCCTTTTTTTTATTTTGCAAAAACGTGTATTTTCTTATAATAGCTGGTTGATGTTTAGTGAAATAAACAGTACGTACTTGACAGTTGTTCTCAGTGCACAAGTTTTCTTTCGCTATGGCTAGTTACTCTAAAGCAGAATTAACAGACATGCATTTCATGTATGGTCGTGCTAATGGGAACGCCACCGAAGCGCGACGTCTTTATGTTACGCTTATCCAAATCGCCAGATTCCTTCACAACGCATGTTTGAAAGAATTCATCAAAGATTGCGTGATACCGGTTCCTTGAGCAAACAGTGCCATTTATCCGGAAGACCAAGGTCGGTATCCACTCCTAGAGCAGAAGAAGAAATTCTAGCACTGGTAGAGCAGAATCCAGGTACGAGTGTGCGGATAATATCAGCCGAGGTAGGAATTAGTAGTCCTCTTGTTTGGAGAATCCTTCACGAGCAACTGCTTTATCCATAACATGTGCAACGAGTACAGGCTTTAAATCCAATAAATTATCATCAAGCACGTTTGGTTTTTTGCCGCTGGTTTCTACGTCATGATGCTGGAGACCCTCGTTTTCTTGCAAACATTCTTTTTACTGATGAGGCCGGGTTCACAAGAAATGGAGTGTTTAATTTTCACAATACGCATATTTGGACCGACGAAAATGCTCATGGTCTAATAGAATCTGGACATCAGGCAGGTTTTTCATTAAACATTTGGATGGGTATTGTAGGTGACAGGTTTCTAAGTCCTGTTGTTTTACCAAACCGATTAACAGGCGCTGCTTACCTCAACTTTCTGCAGAACACACTGTATGAGTTTTTGGAAGACATTCCTTTGAATCAGAGGCAACAAATGTGGTTCCAGCATGATGGTGCTCCAGCTCATTTTTCCATGGCCGTTAAAGAGCATTTACACCAAACTTTTCCACATAGATGGGTAGGAAGGGCCGGACCTGTTTTATGGCCTCCAAGATCGCCTGATCTGAACCCTCTAGATTTCTTTGTTTGGTGATATTTGAAGACATTAGTGTATGGTACTCCTGTAAATAGCCTGGAAGAGCTGCAGCTACGAATTAATCAAAAGTATCAAGAAATCCAAACCAAGGAGGGTGTTTTCGAAAGAGTTCGAATATCGTCGAGACGAAGATGTCGTGCCTGCTTGGAAATGGACGGAGGGCACTTTGAACATCTTCTGTAACTTTGTTTTTTGTTTGTTAAAAGCTTCCTTTGTCGGTTTATTCCTAATAAAATAAAATGTTTGAAAAACGAATAGTGGTCCATATCTCCGCAACCGTTACTTTGCGGACCCATATTTATTAAGACTTTTCTGCTTATTTTGGTTCATACTATTACCCCTTGAAATATTTTACACTCTTTTTGTAACACCCTGTATAACGTACTTGATTTCTAGAGTCTAGAGTAACGTACCAATCTCAATTATCTTAATAAGTATGTTATAAATGTACGAATATTATTTTAACTATACATGGTGTCACAGAATTAGCCTGCCAAAAAGTAAGTGTGGATTCTACGACCAAAAATAAGAACAAAAAAATATATAAACATAGGTGGGTAAACAATAAGAGAACTTCAAAACTTAATTTTTTCCAAAAATTTTCAAAACAGATGGACATAAAGTAATCAAATTTGTAATTTAGAATAACAAGTAGATTGCGAATCTACTGTTCTAAAAATAATTCCGCATAATTAGTCATAGGCGTGCCAAACTGGACGATTATTGAGTAAATATTATCCTAATTTTTTCATATCTCGAGATTTTCGTCGTTAGATCAAAAAATTAAAAATTTTAAACAATTCAACAAAAAAATGGTACTCTCGTTTTACTTCGATAAATTGTTCAGTTTTCGAGTAACATTAATTTAAAAATATTATGACCTACCACAAAAATATTAAAGATGATATGCAGACGGCCAAATTGTTCCTAGTACTCTTTGAGAAGTCTACCCAACTTGAATTGCATTTTTATTTAGGCAAATAGCGAATTTTATTAATAATAATTATAAACTACACTGGGAATACAAACACACGAAATTCTAAAACTTCTACCATGCAAAAATGATGGTTCAAGAAGGAAGAGAAGTAGAGCCGCGTGCATCTGTTCCAGATGCAGTTCGACGGCGGGTTCGCCTGCATAGGAAAACGGACCCGAACGATGTTCCACTTATTCCGCCGGTAACGTACACGGGAATTGGAACTGCCAACTTTTTAGCTGTGCCGATTACATCCTCATTTCTCATTTTGGCGTTGATTACTGCGGTTGGGTATTTATTATAAAATTCTCATGATTTCATATTGATCATACCGGATGTTTAAAAAAATGCCAATTTAATTATTGTTTGTTTCTGTTATTATTTAGCGATTCTGCAGTTCTGCAGCGCTTGTCATTCAGTAGACATTAAAAACAAGGTTACTGATCTAAATACGGTAGGTCAAGACTCGTATTGCCGGATTGTTTCACTGAATAAGTATGTCTCGGACTGTTTTTGTTGACAATATGAGGGTTTTTTATTACTGTATTTAAATACAAAAAACGCTTCAGTGTCTTTTAATAATTTAACCTAGTGAGTATTGGATTTTGTTTTACTATTTATGTAATTAAATGTGAGTGGTTTATTTTGATCCGTTGGAGTTTTGTAATATCAATATTAAATATTTTTTATGTTGACATTTAATATGTTAATTGCATACTTTTAAAAAAATAACTTATAACATTAATTACATATTACAATAAGTAGGTACTATAGGAAAATATTTAAATCTGGCAACGTCACGTCAGGCCGACACCAAGCTGAACTCCCGCCAGAGGTCAGTGACAGTCTGAAATGGGAGTATAAATAATGATTTGAAAATATTTAATTTTTTTAATCGCGTAATCGTATCATACCCATGTTTCCCCATCTTCCCTTCAAATTAGGGGCCTGATTCACCCTGTACAGACATTCAGGAACATTTAAAGAGAATAGTATTTTTCAATGTAAACAACTTGCGTGTCACTTTTTTAATGCACTCTGTACAATTTTAATTTTCCAATACCCAGTTTTTACCACATTCTCCATTAGGGCCGACGGTGGCCATTTATTCGAAGACATTCTCATTATGGCCGTCGGTAATTCCCCTAACGACCTTCTTCGGCCTACTAGGATAACATTATATCACTAATTTATGATTATCGAAATGCACGTAGGTTGCCAGATATGCGCTGAGCACTTGATGCAGTAATCTGCTAATTGCCAATAGGACTTTGCGTTATTAATATATATAGCGTACCATGTACCCCGGGACAGGTCCTGGGAAGAGATCCAGGTGGTGCCTGATGCCGTGCCAGAGGCGTGCCGCCTGGAAGAGGGCTCGGAGAATTCGACGACATGGGTAATAAACATAAAATTTGACATAATGCGTTTTCCGCGGTTGTTCTTCAGTTTTCTGGTATAAAATATATGAAAAGTCATAATATAAACATAAAAACAGTATGTATGAATAATTGCTGCGCCGTTCTCCTTATCTACGCCACTGTCTTTATATTTCAAAGTTACAAACTGTGCAGCTATGTTGCAAAATATGCAACGGCGGCTCTGCGGCCAACGCTAAATGATTTAATTTTACACAGGCTCATAAAGAATGGAATGTAGAGTTGGATTTATGGATGGCCAGCAGCTGGTTTAATATATGTACTAGGTGGTCCCTCTAAACGTGTCTCTGAACAGTGCCAGTAGCGAGATATACGCTACTTTTAAGGAGATATCAGGAATTTACATCTCCCAAATACCTTTTCATTGAAATAGCCAATGTGATTAAGATATGGTAGCTCTGCAGTCCACCCTATCTGTGTAAGTGTGAAAATTGCAATCCACACGTTTTTTATATTTTCTAATACTACTTAGGAACAGATAATACACATTCTAAGCTACACTGATACAAATGGGTGGAAACTTCCATGTTTTGTTATGCTCTTTTTACATAATATTTACTGGAAAATTTTAATTTTCATTGTTTATTAAGGAATAATCAAGTGTATGTATTAATACCTAATAAAATTAGTAAATTTCAGAAATAGTGTGGTAATACAATGTACTACAATGGAACTGTTTACTTTTACTAAATTTATTATGAAATTTTACAGAAATTTTCATGTGATTTCTGTTGCACATGCATAGAGGTACATCAACCTAACCTAATACGTTTTAGTTGTGTTCACAACGTGTAGTAGACGAACAAATACGGTTCATTAATACGTACTTTTCGTGGGATATTCGTACAGTTGTATTCTTATACAGTAAGTATAAGATACGTATTTTAATACGTGAGCACTAGCAGTTTGTGCTGATTCAAATATCATGCAATTCATAAATATCATAGAAACTAAAACGGTACGTTGTTTAGATGTTTGCATCAAAATTACGCCATTGCATGTGTCTCGCCATACAACATTCATTTCAAACAACATATTTATCTTTTTGACAGTAAAAATAGATAATAATATTCGTTGTAGTTAGGTTAATTACAAATTTACTGTAACTAAAATTCGAGCTAAAAATATTTAATTTCACGCAGATACGTATATCTGCAAATATTTGCAAAAACCAAGGAATATATACTGATGTTTCAAGAATGGTTAGTAGTATTTTTAGCGAAAATATTCAATATATCACACATTTTCTAATGCGCATGAAATACCTACATTGCAATAGATTTTTAGATGATGGGTGAGCAATACAGTTTTACATAGAAGAATGGATACTTCACATTTACCTAGAGGATGGATGGACACATTCCACTAAAAGAATCTGCTATTGACAAGGCCTTCTTAACTATTTAGAAATCAAAATATGAATTTTTTGTTTATTAAATTCCTTATTATAAGAATATAAAACATTATTGTACATACGTTCGTAATCCTGTTGCTTCACTGTGTTTTGGAGTTGTTCTTTTATATGTTGATAAAGTTATACTATTCTCAGTGTGAGCTAATTTTTTACTACTCGTATTTGATTCTAATTTTCTAAAATATTTGGAAATAAAGCCCACACCTTATGTTAAGATATTGGCTGAAGCTATTTACTTGTGGCATAATTTTAGTATTTCTTTAGTTTACTTATTTTTTTGCCAAACTTTTTTGTGCAAGTGTACGGTTTAAAATAATTCCCAAAGGCTTGAGACTAAAAGCACCATACTCAAGTTTTAAATGTACCAAAATCTTAAGAAAAGCAAGTGAAGCCATGGTACGTGAAAGAATACAATTCCATAGACACAAAAAGATACAACTGGTAAGAGATATCAACTATATAAAAGAACAACTCCAAAACACAGTGAACCAACAGGATTATGAACGTATGTACAATAATGTTTTATATTCTTATAATAAGGACATAAACAAAAAAATACACATTTGAATAAATTTAGAAAAATAAAAATGACTCGCATTCGCATATTTATTATTAAATTCTAATAATTGAACCTAACGTATTTCTAATAATTCGTTAGTAAGAGATTTCCTGCATATTATATTGACTAGCTTAAACCTATACGTTTGTACATTTTAACAAGCAGACACTTTATTTCCATGGCATTAAAGTTTTCTCCGTATTTTTTTTCAATATTAATTTTACGTAACTTTACATTTGTCACAAATTGCCAAAGTAAAGTTATGTAAAATTACAGACAAATTTTTATCGGTGCACACTTAAGCTTTGCTCACGCAGCCGAGCGTTCTATCCAATATTATCGGGCATAGGAATACAATTTATTTTATACGACCTCCTTAAGCGGCCGCCTAATTGGCAAAAATGAATTTTATTAACAAAAAAAACGGTCGTCTAACAGTTCGCAGCTTTACGACTGCCGCAATTGCGGCATATTAACGATACTAGCAGGTAAACTAAAATGTCCGCGTGGAATTAGCATCTTGGGCAGGCGCACGCATAAAGTATAAACATTAATTACGACGACGTTTGTTGGTTTTAATTATAACCTGCCCTCTTGCAGAAATCTCAGTTGCAAATTGGTCCGTATATCGTTAAATATAATATCGCTTAAAGAGCGATATAGTCGGTAAAGTTTGCTTACACACGTTTATTACAAGTTCGAACTGTACACGTTTGACATACACTATTATACCGTACACAGTTATATCAGTGAGTGATAACTAGTATTCTTTACTCAATGGTGATACCTAACGTGTATGTTTATACTAGGGTTGGCACTAAAAGGTAAAACAACCGTGTCTAAGTACGAGTTACAGTCGATACAAAGTACTTAGTAACGTTTCATGCCATTCACAGCTGTTTGCAACGACTGGACCATTGAGAAAATTATACTATTATAACGTATACCATTGTAAATTATACTTTCATATCGTACACGATTGAAATTAATGCTATTACAACATATACCAATACAATGCGCTCGTTTATATACGTTTGTAATGTACTCTATTATAACGTTCACAATTATAACGTGCATGTTTATAATGTCAACGATTATAACCTATACATTTATAATTTATACGTATATAAACGTACCTGATTATGTGTACATTTATAATGTACACTATTAAAACGTACATCATTTCAAATTATACTTTTATATCGTATACGATTGAAATTAATACTATTACAACACACACTATTATAATGCGCTTGTTTATATATGTTTGTAATATACCCTATTATACATTCACAATTAAAACGTGCATGTTTATATATGTTTATAATGTATGCCGTTATAATAATATACACGATTATAACCTACGAGCCCTAACAACTAAATGTTCGGACGGACTATTATATTTATAATTAAAAATTGTTTTTGAGTACTACATCTGGAATTTAAAAAATCTACATAAACTTAATTATTAAATCAAGTGTTTTGACCAATAAATCATTCATTATTTTAATAATTATCGATTTGCTGGCTTTGGCAAATAGTTTAAATGTTTATTTAACGAAATTTGCTGACAACTTAATGTTCGGACAAAGATTCTTTTCATCAATGAAATACAAGCAGGCTCTAAAAAAAAATGCCATCTGTCACCATGGCAAAATTAATATATTTTTATGACATTAGCAACAGTGCATTCGCGAACAAAATGGCTCGCGGAGTTGCTACTGATAAAAAAGTGCGTGAAATCATAATAAGACAATATGCCAACGGAAAAACTATGGGAAAAATAGCAAAAGACCTCAATATTGCCAAATCGACCGTGGGAGAGGTAATAAAAGCGTATGGGGAAACGGGATCCTTCGATGTCCGCGGCAAAAGTTCTGGGCGACCAAGGATTGTAACAGAAAGGAAAAAAAGGGTTCTTGTTAAAATTTGCAAGCAACAAAGAAGGGGTACGGTACGGGATATTCAAACACGATGGAATGAAGAAGCAGATTTAAATGTTTCAAGGGAATGTTGCAGACAGTGGATACACAAAGCTGGATATGGATTTTATAAAGTAAATATTATTTGTGATTGAAATACAAAAAATTGTAATAATTAGCTCAGCGCACTTTAAAGCAATTCACATTTTTAGGCCAAAGAAAAGCCACTGCTCACTGACATACAAAAGAGAAAACGTCTTATTTGGGCAAAATCTAAAGTACAATGGACCAAAGAAGACTGGGCTAAAATTATTTTTAGTGATGAATCCAAATTTGATGTTTGTGTTGGCGATTTTCGGAAACGGGTGATAAGAACGAAATCTGAAGCATTTCATAAAGATTGTATTAAGCGTACAGTAAAGTTCCCATAGGGTGTTATGATTTGGGGCTGCATGTCCACTAATGGTGTAGGCAGGCTTGAGTTTGTAGATGGCACCATAAATGCCCAAAAATATCAAGGCATTTTGGAAAGAAACTTGTTGCCAAGTACGATGGAGCTTTATGAACATGGGAATTTCATATTTCAGCAGGATGGGGCATCCTGCCATACAGCTAAGAGTACCAAAAAATGGTTTGGGGACAATCAAATTAGTGTCTTGTCCTGGCCCTCGAGTAGTCCCGACTTAAATGTCATCGAAACACTATGGCATCACATGAAAAGATCCTTAAGAAATAGCCCCCAGCGATCAATTCCAGCACTTAAGGCCAAAATCCAAGAAATTTGGAATGCATTTACCCCACAATATTGTAAATCTTTGGTGGATACTATGCCAAAGAGGATCAAGGCGGTAATAGATGCCAAAGGGGACGTTACATCCTATTAATTTCCCTAAGAACGTTCTTTAATTAAGATTGTCCGAACATTTACTTGTCACTTTATTTTGTAGTTTGTTGTTAGATATTTAAAGAAATAATTTATGTTTGGAGTAAACATTGTTCTGAAAAGATTATAACTTTTGTTTTATGACAATAATTGGTATAGTTTCAGCAGAAAAAATTCTAATTGAATTCAAAATGGAAACTGAATATATTTGGAAAAAATAAACTGTCGTCCGAACATTTAGTTGTTAGGGCTCGTATTTACTTTGAACTTATAAGATTGTAACGTGTACGCTTATAATTTAAACATATACAGGGTGAGTCAGTCACAATGTCATTAATTTTAAGAGGAGATAGCGAATAATGAGTATAATGCGAATACCCGATTAAAAAAAATCTAAATGCATATTTACGCCGAAAAAAATATTTTTAAATCATTATTTAAACCCCCTTTTCAGACTGTTACTGACCGCTCACAGCCTTGGTCGTTTACAGTTCATACTTCAACTCGATGTCGACCTGATGCAATGTTGTCAAGTTGAAATATTTTTCTAGTACCTACCTATCTAGGTTTTAGACATCACAAATAAACGGTTGTACTGACTATTTCAGAATATCATTTTTTCTTGCTCAGTTCAACTTCAGTCAATAATAATTTAAAATGTTAATATCCAATGAAATCAAATAATAATAATAATCAAATAATTCTATTAAAAATTGCGGTCCACTCAGATTTTCCGGTAGAAAATACGGCCCAATCAAACGATACCCGTACGTACACTCCTGTCCATACGTTGACAACAAATCGCCTCTGAAAGCTAAACCGACAAATAGCGTGTGTATTTTTCTCTGAGCAATGTAGCTGTTATGACTGCAACAAACAACTTGTCTAATAATAAACCGAGTAATAAACCATTTACGTACATTACATAAAAAACCTATACCCATTGGGTAAATTATCAAGAGAAGCTGAAAAGTATTTCGTGTTTAAATACTAAGTAATAAAAATACCATCGTGTTGTCGACAGAAAACTGTCCAATACCGAAATGGCAGGGCGCTAAGCTAAGTTATCGAGAGTGAATCTTGACCTACCGTATTATTAGGTAAATAACCTAGTTACCTAGTTTTTGTACTGTTATTTAACGACAAGGAGCAAAACTATTTTTTTTAATCTAGATACATGAATGAATTTTCCTTAAATAATGATTTATTTGTTAATAAAAACAAATATAGATAATAAATAAATGTTTTCGAATGTTAGGTTATTACAGTTTAATAATTTTAATATTACGTTTTCACTACCTACGTTTTACAAATAAATATGAATTTTTAGTATTACTCGTAAGTACAATTAATTATTCAGTTTGTAGTTACGTACATCTAGCCTAGAAATTTATTATTTTTTAAGTAGTATGGTACTAACCTGTTTAAAATGCCAGTTCGAGTAAAATTGCACTCATCCGTCCATAGTACTTTATTAATAAAATTCGGCATCCTCATTTCGTAAACATTCTCCATATAACACGACCATTTCCGCATATTCAGAATTTGTAAAATTATGCATTGTGAATTTACGACGAATACGCGAGACCGAAATAAACAAACTACTGCTTACTACTTGTATTCTCTCCATCCCCTCTCCAAATGTGTGGCGTGATCTACAAATTTGAGGGGAAAGAAATGCGGGAAATGCAGATTGCTAAATGGGGGTAAATTTGAATAAGTCGCTGATGTGTCAGACGATATTATGTATGTAAACATGATGTGGCAACGATGTTTAATCTGGCATTCGATTGTCGTATGGGTGCATCCTCAGAAAGTTTGTAGCGTACCAGGAGCGTCGTGTTACTGATTTTTATAGGGTGATTTGTTTATTTTTCTAAAGGTCGAGAAAAAAATTTTTATTTCGATTTTCTGCCTTTATTAGGCCTCCCGAATACGTGATTAAAATTAATGACATTATGACTGACTCACCCTGTAGAAACGTACCTGATCATAATGTGTACGTTTATAATGTACACTATTATAACGTACACAATTATAATCTGCACGTTTGTAACATCCTCGTTTTGAATCTATAACGTGTACGTTTATAATGTGCTTACACAGTATTTAAGTGACTTTCTGATCTATTTCACTTTTAGGTAGCTTTTGTTTGGTTATGTTTTAACCGTTTGGTGTTTGTGGCAATACTACCAAATAATGTCAAAGTTTGTTGCAGTAGTTATAACAAAGAAACTGCTACGTTCGATCGAGGGACATTATTTGCGAGTGGCTTACGGCTGCGGTCACGGCAACGTACAGGCGCACATTAAAAATTTAATCACTCCATTAGGTTTCTGCCGAGAAAATGAATCGCGACCATCAGCGTGCTAATTTATGCTGCGAGGGGGGTATTTTGCGGTTGGCAGCATTATCCTAATTATCGGACAGATGTTTTTTATTTCAGGAATTAGTCATTCAGGAGTCCAGTGGTTCATTGCCTAATTAGCCCACGTACCGACGAGATTGGGGTATAAAATAGTAATAAGTATGTTGATTATTTTCTCGTAGTAATAAAGATTCTACGGAGCTACACTGGACGATTACCTATTTTAATATAAATGGTAAAACAGTAACCAATGTATAAACTATTATCAAAAACTTAAAAACAAATAATTTATGAGGTGCGGAATTATATTTTTCTTTTTGTTGAATTATGTTATCAAAAATGAATAATACATCACATACCTCAGAGGGAGTCTTTTAGTAAATCTAATAATACATTTTGTACATAATGATTAATATCTTATTTAAAAAATTTGGTAATAGATATGTCATGAAAAATGGAGATAATATCGTAAAATAGTTTTTGTAAAATCCCTAGGTCCCTAGGAAGATCCAGGGCGCCACACTGTTGCAATACGCACTTTCACATCACAAAAACGTTAATATCTACTATAAGTAATCGGATTTTAATATTCGGAATCGCCTAGCTAGAGATTACAGTAGCCCAGCGATGTAAAGGTTGAAAATAATAATTTTTTACTCGAAAACTATAAGGATTTTACAAACAAATATTTTACTATATCGACTCCATGTTTCATGACGCATCTATTCCCAAATGTTTAGATAAGTTGTGCATCACCCTGTATCAGTGGCGGTTGGTGAGATTTCAGGTATGCCATGTCTCAATAGCCAGACATGGGACCCAAACTTTAGGGTATATGTACTGTGGCCATATAGAGAACTTTAGTAGAAGAAGAACGATTCTATAGTTTGCGAAAAAAAGTTGGATAAAACGTGGACCTCACCTCAAATTTTCAAAATGGCTTATTTAAATTTCGAGAAACATTTTTTTCCATAAACTAGATGTAATTTTACGGATAGGTATCAAGTTTTATTAAAAAATAACTATATTTGTAGAGTTTATAGCATTTTGAAATTTTTATAATGTATCACAAATACAACATTAATTTTCAAATTGCTGCAACATTAACAAAAATTAAATTTTTTTAATAAAATCTGAAACATATCGGTAGAATTATGTCTAGTTTATGAAAAAAAATGTTTCTCGAAATTTAAACAAGCCAATTTGGAAATCTTGGGTGAGGCCCACTTTTTTTTCAAATTTTTTTCACAAACTGCAAAATCGTTCTCCTTCTACTGAAGTTCTCTATATAGCAACAGTACATATACAGTATGTGCCAAAAGTATGGAATAAATTCAATAAAAACGAAACAATTATTTTTTGGGAAAAATCCTCGAACAGGTCGATTTTTAATTTAAAAAATACATATTTTAGTGTAAAATGCGATTTTCAAATGTCATTTGTTTTCGAGTAATGACGTCATTGATTTTTTTTTAAATGGCAACATTATATTTTTTTCCTTGATTCTGAAAGATCGTTTAATTCTCTATCAGACAGTACTAAAATTTTGCCCTCTTACATAGGAAAGTTTTCTCGTAAATGACGATTGAATGTTAGAAAATGTAAATTATATCCATAAAAAAGTAACAATTCTGAGGTATATAAAATAAAATACGATTGATTCAATTTTATACTTAAGTTAAATGTTCGAATTGCCATCCACCAACTTCTTGACAATGCGCAAGTCTGTGAAGAAATTCTCCTTGCACATTATGAATGATTTCTGGGGTAACTCTGCGTATTTCGTCCCGAATGCGATTTTGTTCTTCTAAATTACGTGGTTTATTAATGTACACTTTTGACTTCAAGTATCCCCATAAAAAATAGTCAAGAGGTGTAAGATCTGGCGATCTTGCAGGCCATTCTATCGGTCCGCGTCTGCCGATCCACCTCCCAGGAAAACAGTTGTCCAAAAAATCTCGTACAGGGCGCGTATAGTGCGGAGGTGCACCGTCTTGCTGAAACCATATGGTATCGTCAGGAATGTCAGGGTCATTATCGTTAGGAAAAATTATTGCAAGAGCTGGAACAAAGTCATTTTCTAGAAACTCTAAATATCTTTGTCCTGTAAGGGTTCCTTCAAAGAAGAAAGGCCCTACTGTTATGTCGTCAACTATTCCAGCCCACACATTTAATTTCTGAGGGTGTTGGGTATGTGCCTCTGCCATCCAATGAGGATTTTCCCGACTCCAATATCTGCAAGTTTGACGGTTTACTGTACCATTCAGACAAAATGTGGCCTCATCTGAAAAAAGTATTTGTCGGTGTAAATTTCTATTTCCTTGACATAAATCCGCAAAGAATTTCGAAAAAGTGTAAGCGGCAATCGGGATCATCTTCATTGAGTTCCTGCACAAGTTGAATTTTGTAGGGATGATATTTTTCCTTCCTCAAGATACGTAGCACTGTGCTCTGACTAGTGTCATTGTTTAATGCAACCAATCGTGAAGAATTATGAGGATTATCCACCATACTTATCAAAATGTTCTGTTTCTGATTTTCATTAATGCTTGGACGTCCAGGTTTTGGAATATTTACAACATTGCCAGTTTCTCTAAATTTACACTCTACCTTACTGACTGTTGATTGGCTGATAGGGCAATCTGGATATTTTTCATTAAATAAATCGCAAACTTCCTGCTGAGTTCTAGTCATATTCCCGCATCCGATAAGAATTAAAATTTCAATTCTTTGAGTAACAGTTAAATGTGCCACAATACTTTAAATTGAATAATAATTTCTGTCGCTTACAATACTTATTAGAAAGTCGGTGTAACAATGACACTTTGCAAAGATTTTCACCTACGTGATCCATAAAAGAACTATGGAATTCGAAAAACTAAACTTGATAACGTTTTTGCTTTATTTTAATTGATTTACGTTTTCTAACATTCAATCGTCATTTACTCGAAAACTTTCCTATGTAAGAGGGCAAAATTTTAGTACTGTCTGATAGAGAATTAAACGATCTTTCAGAATCAACGAAAAAAATATGGTGTTGCCATTTAAAAAAGTCGATGACGTCATTACTCGAAAACAAATGACATTTGAAAATCGCATTTTACTCTAAAATATGTATTTTTTGATTAAAAATCGACCTGTTCGAGGATTTTTCCCAAAAATTAATTGTTTCGTTTTTATTGAATTTATTCCATACTTGTTATTATTATTACATATTTAAAAATTTCTGGGTGAGACTGGAGCCTGAATCGAGTCCTGTTTTCAAAGCAGACACTCTAACCATTGAGCTATCACGCCACACTTCCTAATTCCACCATCAGTATATACCCTTGCATTAATAACTAGGTGAAATATTCAAAAAATTACAACAATACGCTCATTTTGTCCCGTCAAGGTACTAAGTTTTAGAAAAAAAATGCATAAAAGCGCCACGTTTCAACGTATAATTTTCTGTGTTTATGTCTAACTAGAACAACGAATTATTTATTGATTAAAAACGTAATTTTAAAACATGACACGAACAGTTTACAGTGACTGAAGTGCCTCTAATGTTCGTTTCATGCACACAAATCAATAATTACCCAGCTGTTTTGTTTTCGATGTATGATTAATGTGGTATTTTTTTATTTTATCGAAACAACCGATTTTCGTAAAGAAATGTTTTAACTCCAACAATCGAAAAACGTTAACAGCCCATAATACTTCGTACAGCCGTCTTCTGTTTACAGAATAGTTTAATTTATGTGTCAGATATTAAAATTTGGATTAGTTATAGTTATTAAACAAACATAAATCTTTCATAAACGCACGAGTACTTTGAAACCGAAATAAATGGAATAATTTATTTACGTTACACTTGAATTTAATATAATTGTGAAACCGTTGTTTAAAAACATATTTCCAGAAGGACTCTTTGTATAAACACACATTCAAAATAGATCAAAAGTAAACATGATTGGTTTATTCAAGCAACTTGCGACCTTTGCAAAGATCATAATTTATCCGGAAAATTTCATAAACAATTCATAAATTTATCGTGGTCGCGGCAACCACCGACGTCAAACTTTAAAAATAACAAACGGCGGTACAGGAAAATCACGTCATTATTTTATTTATTTGTCGTTTGGACTCGTTAACGAATTAGTTTAAAATTTATTGCTAGAAAAAGTGTCATGGGTCGTTAAGTGCACCACAAAATGGGCTATAAATCTGTGCGACATAAAAGGAGCCGAAGAATGTAGTTTAAATATGTCATTTAGCTACTTAATTTGGACGAATTAACCTCGATCTGCTGTTATTGTAACTTATGTTACAGGGCCATAAACAATTACAAGTGATTTTGATAATCCAATAAACGTCTACGACTGTGATTTGGGCGTGGACAATTACATCAAGTTAAAATGTAGGTAGTATTATTTAAAAGGCCCTTTACATTGTCGCTCACCATCAACAACATTCATAATATACAGGATGATTACTTATCCAAAAAAAAAAATTAAATGTACTAATGTGACTCTTGCAAATACAATTTTGTAAAAATAAAATCAAAAAGGGCTAGCCATTTTTAACATCTGAAAAACTAATGTAAACATAGGCCAGGAGAATTACGAAAAAATCTTTCAAATATGGCTTTAATGTGACGTAACTTAGATAACTATTGGAATCGCTCGGGAATAGTATACCTATTGAAAATATCGAGTTGCGCCAGCTTGAAAAGGTGTGCTATTTGCATAAACAACGAAAAAGTAAAAAAAAATTGCGAAAATCGTGTTTTTTCCCGGAAACAATCGCATATAACTCGGGTAGTATGCATTTTAGAGAAAAAATGTATGCTTATAAATTTGTTCGTTATGAAATTTTCTACAAGATAGTGTTGGTCCAATATCCGTAGATTTGAAATGCTCGCTGCAAAATGCTCCAAAGTGCAAAAAAAGTAGGTAAAAAACAAGGTAAATTTAAATTATTTATTTAACAATGAAAAAATAATCCAATCACGCCATACATTTAGAGAAAAGTACTTGCCTTCAATACAAAACGAGAGCCGTAAGGCCGATTAAGATCGGACTGACAGTTTTTGCATAAAGCAATTGTTAAGTTACCTACCTGGAAAAAAAGACCTTTTTTTTTAATTTCGTGCCAGGCTAAAAGTTATAAATATTTTTTTGCGCCCGCACTTTTACATCTTCTTGGACCCTTAAACTATCATATACAATTGCTATCTTAACCATTTTTCAATTTTTAATAATTTTTTGAGCGGTTTTAAAAAGTTTTAAAATTTTGGCTCTGCCTGTGAAGCGGGATTTGCGAGTGGGAAAAAATTGAAAAGTATAGAAAAGCAGTACTAGGAAAGACGCTTCTTTTTTAAAAAAAATCATCCAATTCGGTCCAGTAGATGTTGAGATATTAACTTCTAAAGTTGGGAAGGGTTGCGGCACTATCTTGTAGAAAATTGTATAACGAACAAATTTATAAGTATACATTTTTTCTCTAAAATGCATACTTACCGAGTTATATGCGATTGTTTCCGAAAAAAACGCGATTTTCGCAATTTTTTTCACTTTTTCGTTGTTTATACATATAGCACAACTTTTCAAGCTGGCGCACCTCGATATTTTCAATAAGTATACCATTCCCGAGCGATTCCAATAGTTATCTAAGTTACGTCACGTTAGAGCCATGCCAATCTGTAACCCTCCTGGCCCAACACGTTAATACTTTAATCGAATTTCACTATTCGGAATCACCTGCCCAGATATGTAGAGATTGAAAATACTAGAATAATTTTTTTCTCGAAAACTAAGTATAAGGATTTTACACATTTTTTTTTACATGACCCCATTTTTTTAGATAAGTTTTGAATCACTTTGTATACTAAGCTGCTTTACAGTTCAAATGTTTTCGCTCAAGTTTCAAATTTCGTGTCTTAAACATGCGCAGTGAAGACCTGCCGAAATTACAATCAGCTGATTGTTTTCAAGTTGAAGAAACCTTTTCAGTCAATTTTCTTGAACAAGTCTGGTGAGTTTCGTAAGCCAGCCAAAACAAAAAGCCCTAGGCAGATTTGTTGATATTTTCTGTGCTCTATTGTGTTTTTAGATATTTTTCAATAGAAATTATGGAAAGCCGAATGGAAAGCTTAAAAATGTGAATGTGAATGGATTATCACATTTTCTACCTACATTTTGTGAAACGTAGACTTAAATCGATAGTACAGCACTTTCCCTTTCAGACGCTGATTGCACTGTGCTAAAATGCAAATTGTAAATTGATTGGGAAGAAAAATAAGTAAAGAAACTTGCACAAGAAAATTGACTCAAGAACAACTTTTTGGACTGTAAAACGACTTGGTAGTTGCAAAATAACACTCCCGTAATTTTGATTCCATTTCGATGCGAATTCACCAGTTTTTTATACGAATAAACTATGGTTTAAAACGTAAAGAGAAGTTAATAAGTATGCTGCGCTAGGAGGCCGCGGTATAGGTGCATCGTGGACCCTTTAGTCTCGGTCTGTTTATTGAAATATCTTCTAATGATTAAATGCACTCGTACTATTAGTAAATAGTCTTCCTATTTGTCAGAAAAGGTAAGGCATAGAATTATTTTCAAACTTCAAAATAGTTATTAATAGAGAAAAAGGATCAAGTTATGTAGAAATATACTTTTTTATTTATTTTTTTATTATTATTAACAACCGTTTTGTCTTTACAATAAGTTAACATTTAGACAACATCAATATTCGTAGCAAATATTTATTAACCATGAAAGCTTATTGTACAAGCTCCTAGAAGAATAAATTATTTTACACTGGACGGTCGTAGAGAACTTCACAAAACTATGTACCTTTCCTTCTCAGTGGTTAAAATTAGTACGTCGGATAAAAAGCAAAATCCCCGCAAGAATATACGGTTATAAGCCTCTCTTTTGACAAACTGTCATCAGCATCGTACCCAAATATTGAACTCCATTCTATTTTAAATTGTAGGGAAGAAGCCCATTTAATTTTTAAGCTTACAATAATCTGTTTAGAGGTGGTTGGTGGTGGTGTGCTCCTCCGTCAACCTTCTCGCTTACCCAGACATTATATATAGATTGTTCCAGAATAGTAAGGGCAATTTGATAATTTCGTTGATTTTCACAAAATCTTATTTGAGTAGTTTGAGTGATATACACATATAATCAAACACCACCATTATAACAGTAGGTGTATTCTTTTATCCCTTTTTTCCTATTTTGCGTAAGAACCTTTGCCTCCTTCCATGTTTTGATCTTCCCAATTAACGTCTCTCTTGGTGTTCCTCTTTTCTTTTGGGCCACTACTTTTGCCTTCCAAATTCTCCTCGTCAGTGTGTTAGCCTTCATTCTGTTTAAATGTCCTTACCAGCTCAATTGTCTTTTCTCTACAAACTGTAAGTATTGATTCGATTTGAAATTCTTCTCTTCCTAACACATTTCCAACTCTGTCCAGTCTAGTTATCTTGACCCTTCTTAAATGGGTAGGTACTTCATTTCCACTGCTTGTATCTTTCTTTTTTGCCCAAGTTTAACCAATATAAATAAATGTATTCCAAATCATTATTGAACCTATGAGTATAAGAGTAAAATACACCAGATACTTGTCTAGGTAGTGAGGAATACAAACGTATTATAATGCTGTAATTACATAATGGTAAGAGAGACTTCTCCACGTTTTTTTACTGCAATTCCATATTTAATGTGAATATGCCAAATCTACTCCTGGAATTTTGAAGGTCTTCTAAAGTTTTGCATTTTTAAAGAAAATATATTTTTGCATAATAGCTATTTATGAGATACGTGTTAAAAAGTAAGATTTTATTCTGTGAGTGAAGATGATTAAAAAAAGAGCGTAGCGAGTTTTTTAACTTCACGAACAAAATAAAATCACTTTTAACACATACAGCATGCGCCAAAAATATGGAATAAATTCAATAAAAACGAAGCAATTATTTTTTGGGTAAAATCCTCGAATAGGTCGATTTTTAATTTAAAAAATACATATTTTAGCGTAAAATGCGATTTTCAAATGTCATTTGTTTTCGAGTAATGACGTCATCGATTTTTTTTGAAATGGCAACACATTTTTTTCCTTGATTCTGAAAGATCGTTTAATTCTCTGTCAGACAGTACTAAAATTTTGCCCTCTTACATAGGAAAGCTTTCGAGTAAATGACGATTGAATGTTAGAAAACGTTAATTTTATTCATAAAAAAGTAACAATTCTGAGGTATGTAATATAAAATACAATTGATTCAATTTTATAATTAAATTAAATGTTCGAATTGCCATCCACCAACTTCTTGGCAATGCGCAAGTCTGTGAAGAAATTCTTCTTGCACATTATGAATGATTTCTGGGGTAACTCTGCGTATTTCGTCCCGACTGCGATTTTGCAGTTCTTCTAAATTACGTGGTTTATTAATGTACACTTTTGACTTCAAGGATCCCCATAAAAATAGTCAAGAGATGTAAGATCTGGCGATCTTGCAGGCCATTCTATCGATCCGCGTCTGCCGATCCATCTCCCAGGAAAACAGTTGTCCAAAAAATCTCGTACAGGGCGCGCATAGTGCGGAGGTGCACCGTCTTGCTGAAACCATATGGTATCGTCAGGAATGTCAGGGTCATTATCGTTAGGAAAAATTACTGCAAGGGCTGGAACAAGGTCATTTTCTAGAAACTCTAAATATCTTTGTCCTGTAAGGGTTCCTTCAAAGAAGAAAGGTCCTACTATTCTGTCGTCAACTATTCCAGTCCACACATTTAATTTCTGAGGGTGTTGGGTATGTGCCTCTGCCATCCAATGACGATTTTCCCGACTCCAATATCTGCAAGTTTGACGGTTTACTGTACCATTCAGACAAAATGTGGCCTCATCTGAAAAAAGTATTTGCCGGTGTAAATTTCTATTTCCTTGACATAAATCCATTAGAATTTCGCAAAAGTGTAAGCGGCGATCGGGATCATCTTCATTGAGTTCCTGTACAAGTTGAATTTTATAGGGATGATATTTTTCCTTCCTCAAGATACGTAGCACTGTGCTCTGACTAGTGTCATTGTTTAATGCAACCAATCGTGAAGAATTATGAGGATTATCCACCATACTTATCAAAATGTTTTGTTTCTGATTTTCATTAATGCTTGGACGTCCAGGTTTTGGAATAATACTTTAAATTGAATAATAATTTCTATGTTGCTTACAATACTTATTAGAAAGTCGGTGTGACAATGACACTTTGCAAAGATTTTCACCTACGTGATCCATAAAATAACTATGGAATTCGAAAAACTAAACTTGATAACGTTTTTGCTTTATTGTAATTGATTTACGTTTTCTAACATTCAATCGTCATTTACTCGAAAACTTTCCTATGTAAGAGGGCAAAATTTTAGTACTGTCTAATAGAGAATTAAACGATCTTTCAGAATCAAGGAAAAAAATATGGTGTTGCCATTTAAAAAAAAATCGATGACATTTGAAAATCGCATTTTACGCTAAAATATGTATTTTTTAAATTAAAAATCGACCTGTTCGAGGATTTTTCCCAAAAAATAATTGTTTCGTTTTTATTGAATGTATTCCATACTTTTGGCGCATACTGTATTTAGAAAATTTATAAGTAATTTAAACTTATTTGAGGTATCCATAGAAGGAGAAGTAGTGTAAGGAACAGAAAACATCAAAAATGAGGAATATACGAGTAGATTGTAAAAATATGAAAGTACTTGATATCAATCAAAATTCTACGCCAATAATATCCACTGTAGGGACAGTCAAAAACGGTGACATGACCGAAAACTTAGAAATATGCTTGAAACTCTGTTCGCACTACATCGAAACGATCTATACCCCTTCTCGATTACGACCCCAGCTACAGGAAGTTGCGTAAGAAGCTTATATTTAATATTCCGTTTTTAACGTCCGAATGGGGCTTATTACGGCAACACAGCGCGCTTATCTCTTTACAGCCGCTTTGCTCCCTAGATGGAAGCTTTTTTTTGTGAAAACACCCGGACGTGAAAAATAAAAGGGGTCCTTATCGAGGAGTGCCGTGTTTTCGGTAATTTTTCCTCGAATTAAAACGTCCCCGGGGCGGGAAATGGGAAATTAGACTATTTAAATGAAATGGGACATTAATAAAATCCTTTATTACGGATCGGGGCCTGCCTTCGCACAATGGCGACTTCCGTGTGGAGCTAACAGACAATGAAAATGAATGTTTCGTGTACATAAAATGATGATGAATACATTATTTCAGCATTAAATAGGTGCAGATACTGCTGAACATATTACTGAAAAATAAATATACACCTGGTATTTACATATATTTGAATGGTTTTACTTTAAATATTAGAAATTGAATCTGTATTAAAAATTATGAGTACATTAAGGAGGCTTTATTTTCGAGAAACAAAGTGTAAAAAATAAACTTTTTCTGTTGTATTTCACAAATCTTTAATGAAATTTCAATAAATTGTTACCTATATACAGGGCGACTTGCAAGTCGTTACAACAATTTTAGGAGGTGATAAAATACTTGATTTGGAATCGATTGAAACAAACATACCTATACAAATAGAGAAAATATTTAACCGATCATGGGGAGATTCTATTACATACATTTCAAATGCATGGGGTATTGGTGGGAAGATGACGCACGGCAGGGCGGGCTTAGTCAGTACTCCCCTACTCTCCTACGCCCACGGCCGAATGTCAAACGAATAGTGTGCTATACGAATACTGGTTTAGTCCGCCAAAATAGGGGAGGACGCGTCAAGCTTGAACGGCGAGCAGTGGAAGGGATTATTCTTAGCATTTCATATGATCGGTTAAATATTTTCCCTATCTGTATACGAAGTGTTACAATATTTGTGATAATTATTTTTTTAATTTAACTGTGCTTTTCTACAATTATTGAAGTGTAGAAGAAAAACAAACCTTTTTTGACAAATATTTCTCTACTTTTCATTAGGAATGAATGGATTATTTAAATTATTTAACCAATAAAATCCAAAATGGCTTCGTTACTTACCTAGAACTTCACATGGTTTTTCTGCTTTGTAAAAGCAAAGAGTCAGAGTGTTGAAAACAGATACCTATGCATTGATTTTTGAGATGTTCAATTTGTTTTGAGTCACCATTTGTATTGGTGTCTGGGCGTATTTTGCATTTTACAGCGGTTTGTGTTAAATGCTGTAGCTTCTTGTTTTTTTACCAGATTTATTTCAAACAAGAACAGTATTACAGCACATAAAATGTGCAATATTTTCTGTCCAGTAAATATTTAGGCTTAAACTAAAAATCTTCAAAAATGTTCCTGATTTCAACTGTAAATGAAATTATCCAGTGTATAAGTTTGGGATGTGCAAAAACTTCCCTGTTAATGGTAACATACTTTCGCTTTTTTATACATTGTTTTACACAAAATATATTAAAATTTCTACTAATATAATGAATCTGCGTAACATTTACCAGTAATATGTTAAGAGTGTCCATTCCGTGTTAACTTAACACACCTGCACACTGTAATAAGTAATGTTTATTACAATTAAAGAAGATATGTGAGCTTCCATAGCAATACCTATTATACAACAAAATTAACATGTTAAAGTGTAAAGCAATGATTCCCAAAGTGGTCTATATCGACCCCTATGGGTCGAATCCAAACTACAAGGGGTCCATGTCGGCGAAAACAAAAATTGGGGGTGCATGAGGTGTAAATAGGGGTCCACGAGAATTTTGAATGAATGAATTTTAGCTTTCGATATTAATATAATACTATTTATTTATACTATGATAATATGCATTGTATCTATGTCCTTAAATAATACACAAATTACCTATAAAGTAACATTTTTTAGAAACATAAATGTTTATGAAACATGATGCAGATCTGGAGCTAGATTTGAGGAACTTCACGCATTAATCATGGGAAAATTCGAGATCGATAAAGGGATCATTCTCCGTCAACGGGTAAAACAAAAAATTGAATTGCTTTCAATTTTAATTAATACTAATTGTTAGAATATTATTTTGAGTTTTACTTGTTATACTTTCGTTATCAAAACTTATATTATTATTTTCTTATACATAGGTATACTTATAAAACATCAAACTGTTTAATAATTATTATTAATTTCATAGTAAATAATTATTTTATTAACTACACACAATTACTATTCAACATAAAGGAGTCCACCAAAACAGAAAAAATTGGCACGTAGTCTACGAGACAAACAAGTTTAAGAACCAATGGTGATACAAATACCACTGAAATGTGTAAAAGCTGTACATAACATTTGTTATATTAACACAAGACTGTGTTCTTTTGTGTTGAAAAGTGAAATTATCTTTTAAAAATCGCGCACATTATGCCTGCATGGACTTGCACGGACTTGCACGGACTATCACCGCGTGGACCTGCAAACCTGCACGACTTCGCACATTTTTCCAGCACGGACCAGCAACTTTTTCAGCAGGTGTGACAGACATTTTGAAGTTTTTACGTAATAGCTGAGTATAGTTCGGACTAATATTTTTTTATTTTAACGATGTTGTATGAAGAGGAGCAGAAGGAGAAATTAGGAAAACGAGAAAGTTTTGAGTTCACACAAAAACATGGATTGTCTTCGCCACCAGAACACAAGATTTCGCAGAGCAGTATCATCTGAAATACTTGCAGTTTCTTTAACAGCGACAGTTCAGTGACACATTCACAACTTAACTGAGTTTGAGCCCTGACTTCTGTGGAAACAGAACTAACGATAGATTAGCGCGGCCAAGCATAGAAACTGCAGGCGACCGACACGACCTGCAGCGACGGTCGTTGCAGGTGACGGTCCGTGCAGGTACTGGTCTAATGTGCGATGCTCCATTAAATAACATGGAAACCTTCATCAGCAGACTTTGCAGGTTCGTGCTGTGCAGGCCCGTGAAGGTATAATGTGCGCGATCTTTTATAGAAACCCAGTATAAATTAAAATGCAATTTCTGTTTACATATGCAGCAATACACTGAAGGTCAACCTGTGCGATTATTGATCGATAAATCTGCGTGTATAAAACGGCCATTAGAGACGATGCAGCACTAAGTAAGAAACAAAGATCGCTCACGCACCTCATTTTTAGGAACCGGGGGATCTATGTAATTATTTATATCTATTAATATAAGCGATATTTGCACAGCTCGGAGCTGAACGTTCCTGTAATGTATGATCGCCGTCGGCGGAATTATTTAAACGGGAATTATTCATGAATTGTGAAGTTCGCCCACGCGTCCGACCGCTGTCGATACCGTTTAAAACAATATGACAAATGTAACGTGAATGAATTGACGGTACAAGCGAACACTTCGTTGCAGACGTTGAGTACAGTATAAATATGCAAATATAAACAAAACACGATTATTTTATCGCAGGGCTATAATAGAACATTATGTAGCGAGGGGTAATTGTGAGGCAATGAGATGCACCTTTTCATGGACTAAAATAAATATGTTGAGTCCGAAACTAAAATGCATCTTTTGATTCCGAGGGATTCAAAAACTATATCCCAAGGCATCTTTTCATCTCGAAAAAATAAGAAGTGATTTTAAATCCAAGACACTAAAGTGTCATTTCGAGGTTAAAATGCATTTATCATTTCAAAGAACTAAAAAGCACTTTTTAGCCCTAGTACCAGATACGCAACATAACACATTTTTATTTATCTAACTAGAACTAAGAAAAAATGAAAAATTTTCTATTATAACACAATAGCAAAAGAGTTGAGCACAATTAGTCCAGTAACAACAGTAAAAAAGGTTAACTAATAAATTTTTGACTCAGTCACTACTTATGAATTTATGTATACACGATGTTTATTAATTGAATGCCAATACTTAAGGGTGTGAATCCTTCGGTAATTTTAAGAAGAAAACTAAATATCAACATATGTCCTAAAACTCTTAATTTTTGAGCTACAGGGTGTTACAGTTTTAAGAAAAAATTTACTTTTTTATTATAATTTTCTTATCACTCCAGATATTTTTATGAAATTTTGTACACACCTATTAATTATTAAGGAGCATTGTTTGATGTAAAAAATGTTTTAAAATCGTTCCCAATGACGTCCGTACGAGATTTGAACTAAACATTTTTGAAGAAAAAAATGATACGCCACTGCCTTTTCTAAAAACTAAAATTATTTTTAAAATCTCCATTCACAACTATCGCGATCGGTGGATAGGCCGCGGAGGAACGTAGTCATGGCCGCCCAGATCTCCCGACCTTAACAGTTTAGACTACTTTTTCTGGGGTCATCTGAAGAGCTTAGTTTAAGCAGTGCCGATTCAAGCCGAAGAAGAGTTACGAAATCATATAATAGTATGCTGCCAAACTATAAGAGACATCCCAGGAATTTTTGAAAATGTACGTCAGTCTATGCGAAGAAGAGTAGATGCTTGCATACGTGTGGGTGGAGGACACTTTCAACAACTACTGTAAATACATAATTTGGGTTCTTTATTTTGTTTGTATTTTCTTGTCTTGTCGTTTCGTTTTAGGTTTAAGATTTTGAATTTATAGTTTTACTAAATAAATCGCGATTTCTAAAATAAAATTTAAAAAAATCAGAGGCGTACCGTTTTTTTCTATCCAAACATTTAATATTATGCCTACGTGGACGTCACTGGTTAAAGTAGAAAATTAATTTTTGTCCAAAAAATAGTGTTCCCACGCATGGTGTCTACAACATGGATTCTGGTCTACCAGTGCTAGAATTTCTTCTTCTGCTCTAGGAGTGGATACCGACCTTGGTCTTCCGGATAAATGGCACTGTATGCTGAAGGAACCGGTATCACGCAATCTTTGGTGAATTCTTCCAAACATGCGTTGTGAAGGAATCTGGCGATTTGGATAAGCGTCAACATAAAGACGTCGCCCTTCGGTGGCGTTCCCATTAGCACGACCATACATGAAATGCATGTTTGTTAATTCTGCGTTAGAGTAGAAAACTTGCGTGCACTGAGAACAACTGTCAAATACGTACTGTTTATTTCATTAAACATCAACCAACTATTATAAGAAAATACACAACGTTTTTGCAAAATAAAAAAAAGAGGTTAAAAACATAAAACATTCCATATCTCCGCAACCGTTACTTTGCGGACCCATGCTTATTGAGACTTTTCTGCTTATTTTGGTTCATACTATTACCTCCTTAAATATTTTATAGATATAACTGGGTGGTGGCCATCCTTCTTTAGTGTATGTAATTTCTCCGTAACGTTAGTCGTAACTTATTAAGGGGCGTACCTGCGCATGACTTAGATATATTACAAACAAGTTGATGCTCAGAGGTATATGTCGGGTTTCACCAACGTTTTATTGCCTACTTCGCCTTCCGAAAACGATTCTATTATAGTTACAGTTAACCCTGTAGTATTTCTAAAAGATTGGCTTGAGTCGTGACTGAAAACGAGCGATTCAAATCCAGTCAACGCAGTAACGAGCATGGAAGTGGCAATAATTTCCACGCCATTTGAATGATTATTAGTTCCGCACGCACATTTTTGCTACAATGAAGCAACAATAAAGTCATTCGCTACATAATGGTCTGTTTGTCAATCGTCTCGTCTTCGTATGGATCCCGCCGACTTCCCGAGGCGATAAAACAAGTGGTTTAGAGTTTAAAGAACTAATAAAGCGAGAAGATCGCCGCGAGGATCTTAGCGACCCCGGAGATATCGATCCGGGCATCGAAACAATATTTATTCGAGTTTTATGTAAAACCGACGTTTATCTGACTGTTCCTTGGGAGAAACCGGAAAAAATTTTCCGCCCGATTTGGCCCGCATGTTTTTATGGGCCGTATAGAACAAAATATGTCCGTACGCATAGACTAGAGCACTAAAAAAAGCGGGCGTAGGATTTTAATAAGGAGCCGGAGAGCGAGACGAACAGATTTTTATTGAGATATATGTCGATATTTTTTAGCGGGACAATGGGATTGCTTACTGGAGGGATCTGAGGAAGTAACGACGCGAAATATATACTTCTTATTGATGGGTTTATTTTTTCAAATAACCTCGACCCGCTTTGAACAGAATATTTGAATTCCTTATACGATAGACTTACAGAAATATTTATTTATTAGATTATAGTATAGTTTAAGTCTTACAACTTGTACTTTTACCAACCTATGGAGAAAATCTACGGTATGCCCAATTTTGACATGAAGTCTCAGAAACAGAATTATATAGGACTCTTCAATCAGAGTCTGACACTAGTTTCCAACTGTTAGAATTGTTTGGCCAGTTAAGTTGTCAATGTATTTTCACTGAATGTACTGCAAGAAGTAGTTGGGATTATGTTTGTCACAGTTTCAAACGAGTTTCTAACTCTGGTTGGAACAAACCTTATGTATAATTCAAGAATTAAAAAATACCTCATCTTCGGGTTGTGACAAAATATCGATATCAGTAATAAAAAAATGTGCAATACAACTGTGCAAACCTATAACATATTTAACACAAACTTATTTATAAACAATGGCTGTCTTCCTAATACTTGGAATTAATTGGAAACTATAGACCAATATCTTTTTTATCTGTTTTTCCGAAAAGCAAATAATTTAATATCTAAAAATCAGCATGGGTTTAGAATAAATAAGTCCACTATTACGGCATTGTTAAATATTCTTGATATACAATTAGATGCAAATAATGAGGTACTAGCCTTATTTATTGATTTGTCAAAAGGTTCGATTGTGTAAAACACTCATTACGTTTAAATAAAATTGAGAGATATGGTATTAGAGAACTGTGTTTCGATTTATTGAGGGAATTTTTAACAAACAGAAAATAATTTATTCAATTTATGGATGAAAACTCAAAGCAACTACCTAGTGCTGTCCCATAAGAAAGTGTATTAGGTCCTCTGCTATTTTTATTGTACTGTAATGATTTGGAAAATTATATATCAACTTCTTATACTGCATTTGCAGATAACATAACAGTATTAGCTTGCCATAAACATCAAACAGATATGCCATCTCCTGGTTCTTTACATCAGAAACATGATTTTAAAAGCTTAGGTTCCCTTAGGCAGTGCCACTGAACTAGGTTATTATTACGCTCTGTTGTTACTTCCATCTTTCTGTTCCTTGAACGTACGTTAATTAAATCCCTTTTTGTCAGTTTTGCACTATCTATAATTGAATAAGTAGCCAGCTTGATATATTTAACATAACTATTGCCCGAATTGAAAGTGTTCTTAGGTGTTATTGTTAATTGCAGTAATTTAGCACATTGTCATTGTTCTGGCAAAATGACAATTACACAAATTACTTAAAATTACCGTAATATTTCATGCCACAAAATACCTGGTGTAATTTACAGTACATACATTCTTCCAAAATAGGTGTATGTTCGAGAAAACCGAATGCTTAAAAAAAGAAAGCTGTTTTAAATAGAAACCTAAATATTTGGAAGACCTAAATATTCCTAGTGACACATCAATTCGTGATTATTGACCCAATTTTTCCTAACCCAGAATTCGAAGACGAGATTTTTCTGGAATGGGCAGCTAGATGGCTAGATTTTTTAAATAAAATGCCCATTTATTCAAAGAAAATCGAACGAAAGAACAGATTATAGAAAACTTCGAATGCACCCGCTAAAGTCTTTAGTTATAAAATCTTGTCCGATAATAACGAAGTTTACCGTACTTTCCAAAACATCAAACATGCTAAATAAATAACGTCGAGGCGGACGGGGGCCCATAGTCGTCGATAAATAGGGGTTTAATATAATTTAAAAAAAAAATCTGCTTTATATATAAGTTTGGAAATTTTTGAGGGGTGATACAGTTAATTCTTATCTCTCTCTATTCCCTCTTAAAATATTAGTACATAGTCATTCTTAAATAGGCCTACCAAATAAATTTTATAATTTTTCTTTTTTCGCGAATCAACAAAAAAATGTATAAGTACTAATAATAAAAATGATAGTTTTAAACATTGTTCTCTTGAAGCATATTACTTCTTTTCTTCATTTTGAAAGTTTCATATCTGTCTCTTGTATATATACAGTATAATCATAAATATCTTTACCCACCGCCGTTTCTCAGAGATAGCATCACTGAAATGTCAATTAATACAGCGCAGTATGTTGCAGTTGAGCCCGCATACAGCACTGCAACAAACATATAATTAAGAAATTCTGCCGTAATTAAACGTTTGTTACCACTTCATTGTTAACAAACTAAAAATAATAATTACTATAAACGGCATTTCCATTACATCCCATTTGCATTTTTCAACCGCCAAACTGCGTCGTAATAATTACCTGCTTTTTAAACAATTATCATTAACTGGTCTTATGCAAATCGTAATTGCCGGTAATTATCGATCATTATTTCGCAGCGGACGCAATTTGTCATGTTCGACGAGGCGAACAGGTTTTGAGACATCTTGGCCCGTACGACATAAACAGTTTTTTCTTGTTATTAAAATTAAAACAATAGAATAGAAACCGAAACGCCGCCAGTTGGCGATTCAGGTACAGACAGTTTTAATAAACCAGTCCTTCCACCACACTGCCTCATCAAGTTTCACTTTAATCTGGTGGCATAGTCACGACCTAGTGGCATTGAAAAAAATATTTTAAATCAAGAATATTGCTTGTTTGCGCATAAACAAGGCTTGGAAACGTTGTCTCTGGTCTACAATAAATAAGGAAATAATCTTGTATTAATGCAGCAAGACAAGAGAAATTGACATTTCCTAATTGTATGTTGTCATGTACTTGTGTGTTATGTATGTTTCATGTAGTTATACATTAGTTGTTTATATAGTATAATGTCTTATGAGGAGTAAGTGAGAACAATATTTTTCCTAAAAGATCGTACCCACTTCCGGAAATATCAAAGACATTACAAAGTTTAGAGCCCCACGTTGGGCGCCAAAAATTTGTAACGTCTGTTACTTCATATGAGAAGTAGCTGTGATCAATATTTTTCCTAAAACATTGTACCCAATCCCCATAAGAAGCAACAAAGATATTACCACTGCATAAAAGAAAAAAATATACACTCGCCGCACCATAATCATCAGTCCGAATCAGTGTCATATTTTTTTTTAATTATGACGTCATAATCGTTTGTAACACTCACACATGTGTCTAGATATAAACAATTATTGACACGTATTGACATGACCCTAATCATTGATGATGTGTTCCAAAATTCCTATGGATAATACACCGGCTCACCGAGTTGGAAACTTTTATGTTAGCAAGATTCTATCTCAGTAACTGCTATAATAGATTTCGAGAAAAAAATTATTGAAGTTCTAGTATTTTCAATCTTTACATCGACTACTGTAGTACTCTAGTACTCTAGTACTACAGTAGTCCAGCCACGGCAAATTTGGATTTGAATAGTAGAAGAGATGAATATCCAGGGCGTCCACGGCGTACTGCAGCAGCTGAGGAGAGCTGCTAGAGATTGTTGAAGAGAATGTCCGAGTCAACAGTGTGGCATATAGCTCAATTATGTCCGTACCATATTCAGCGTGTCCAAGGGTTAATACTAAAGGATTATCCGAAACGAATTAGATTTTGTGAATAGTTGCAGCGACAAAATGCTCAAAATCCCAGATTTACAGCTGACCTGTTAGTTAGTTAGTTAGTTCATGTTTGGGATTTTGAAAATCTGCATGAGATTCAACAGAGGCATTTCCAATAACGCTTTTCTTTAAATGGACGAGGAAGACCAGTACCATGGCCGCCATGATCTCCTGACTTAAATCCTTTAGACTTCTTTTTGTGGGGATATAAAAAAGTGTATCATAGCTGCTGCCAATAACTTATGAGTTCAAAACGGACATGAATCAGAAACATTTTTGTTAGTTCGTAGAAACTGGGTAAAATGAGCCCAAATGTTTTTGCACGTCAGTGGATAAAACAGTTGTAACGGTACCATACAATTTACCATACACGTAGACTCAAAATTCCATAGTACTACGGAACAGCCTATACCCACTCGAAGACCAACCCGAAACCATCATTCACCGTCGAGACCCGTCCAAGCAATAACCCGACTGCTTAACATCTCCTCAAGAATAGAATACGGAGTCATTTTTTATCATTTTTCACATCAAAAGCCGGCCCAACGCCGCGTACGAGACGCTATTAGACCGCCTTTATCAAAACCCGCCGTTCAGGTTAAATAATTCCCTCGTATTAATCACCGATACCGCCAGGAAAAGTTGAAATACTAGCATCACCTTTATCTCGCTGCACAATAAAAGGCATCCGTGCTCAGGTTGACAATTCGCCCCGATACTTCACCCTCGATCAGCAGCGGTTCGTCATGAGGGGAAAACAATTCGCATTCTGGGGTGATGCAAGCGTTCATCAGCATAGTTCCTGCGTAGAAGACCTTATACCTTGCTACAATCAAACTAGGTATATCTCGCAAATACGGAATTTCAGGAAACAACTACTCTGCAGGCTAATGCCCCGACCAGCATTGAATTACACCTGGAAAATCTATAGCAAACAACTAAAGTCATTCGTCAGCACTCCACCAGACATATATTAGATTCGAGCTTATTAGCTCTCAGCAGTATGCCACAGGTGAGGTAATCGATGAATAACCTTAGCTGTTTTAAGTTTGTCTAAGCCGACAGTAGGGACCATGAGTAACGCGGAGTAGCACAGCTACCTCTAGCGGTCATTCGCTACTCTAGCCACAGACAGGAAGTGTCTCCATGGCAGGTATATCCAAAGAAAACGAAATTAAATAATGAATAATATTAAGGAATGTTATGAACACCTTGAGTGTCTATACATTTTTTAAAATTGTCTAAACACCTGTTGCATACGAAACAACATGTTGGGGTCATTTCTGATGAAATCACAACTGAGTAATTCCAATTCGATTTAGCATTTTTCTTCTCTGATTTTCTCAGGGGTGTAATAGACCAATCCTTTTAGGTGTCCCCAAAGGAGGAAATCCAAAGGATTATTATCAAGACATTGAGGTGACCATGGAAAAGGACCACTTCGGGTCATCCACCGGTCTGGAAATGCGTTAATTACATAATCCCTGACTGATCTAAAGTGTGTGGGGAAGCACCATCATGCATACCGCTACTATTGTATAGTCTTCAAAGTGCACCATGAAAAAATTGCAAGTCTGTGACAGATAATAGGGATGTCGAGTATCGTTTTCAAGTAGTTTATTTGAGACAGAATAGTCTTAGTTATTAAGCAGTAATGGGAAATGCATTTTAGACAATGTTATATTTTTTTTTAACTTGGTAATCAAGAATAGTGTATAATATCGATATTCAACAAGAATAGGTACCTTTTGTATGAAAAAAAAACATCAAATTTTCATATTTTTAAGAACTTTACACTCGAGCAAGGTATTTTCTTATTTTGAAATGTTTTCTATTGAACCAAAATTTCATAAATCATCATAATATCGTCCCATTAATTATTTATTTTTGGGGCCACTTTGAGGGACAGTATCTCCCTTAGCAGGTGAAGTGATAAAAATCTATACTATATAAGGTTTTCGTTCTGTTCTACATGCATTGAAATGTTGAAAATTCATTTTAGAAACACCTTATTGTGTATGAAACGTATTTGTTGCAATTCTTCATATTATTTCGATAACTTTAGTAAACTTTAAGTATGCAAAGGAGATAATCTAAAGTTGTTCGTGTAACCCTATCGTGATTCCCGACGAGCCGCCGCTGTCGTGTTAGCGGGGGTGGCTGTCTCGCGTCATTCTCGACCCTCCGACCACGTACCCCGAAGATTCAGGAAACGGGGAATTTGTAGAAAAGAAAATTAACTGTATATGGACGTGTGCAAAATACAGGATGGAATTATATTTGGGGGATAAAGGGCCGAAAAATAAATTGACAGTTATTTATTAAGAGACCCCCACCGAGGCGGGTCCGCCAGAATTTATTAAATAAAGTTATTTATATATCATTTTGGGAAAACGAAGGGTAGCGGATTACTAGGGTGAGGTGCTTGCCCCATTCTGGTATATTTCGGAACGATGATTATCGATAATTAGGGGGTAAATATTTGTTTAACGAACAGGACGGATTTGTTTATGTTGTTCGAGGGGGTTGCAGCCAGATTTGGCCCTTGTAGGTAAGCAAACATTAATTTACTTTCTCTATTAGATATCTACTGCGTGTATAGTTTTAATAATAGTGTATAATGGATTTTTTTTATTATTCCTGGGAAACGCCAATGGAAAATGGATTATATGGGTAAACTTTGGTATTCTCCCTAAAATTTAAAATCTATTTACAAAAATATGCCTTATACAAAACTGCTAGGTGTATTACTGTGATTTGTCATAATGAAATGAAAATTGCTGCAAGTGTAATTACTTTACTTACTTTTATTTTTAACAATGGCACCATCACTATGTAGAGGAAAATACCATGTTATTATGTTTTCTTGTGAAAACATTATGAATAAATATTATTTTTCAATAAAAATGCATGATTTAAGTCGTTATATTTTGTAAAAAACATACAGTTAATGAGATGAAATGCTTTTTTGTTACAGCCTTTATCTGTCAATGTTTAGACTGGGCAATCCGGTAACATTGACTAGAAATAGGACGGCAACCTAATGTTTGTATGTTGCCTTTCCATTGGTATTAAATTTGTTTGGTAAGCAATATTAAAAAATAATAATTACAATATTTTTAATTAAGAGTAGTCATAAACATATTTCATTGGGCAACCTATTTGCGATTTATATTTGTTTACATATTATGTATAATACTTTTGCAGGACGAACTTAGTTCGGATCTTGTACTAATCGCTTTTCGAACGGCAAGCAGACGACGAGCGTTACGGGTTGCGGATTTGCAATAACAAGAAATCAGTGTTAGGCTGTAAACAAGGACATTACGTCATTGTTAAAATTAAACTAGTTTCACTTGAACTGATGTAAATTATCAAGTATTTTTCACAGTGTATGGTACACAATCGGCCCAAGTATGTATCCCAATTTAGTCCTAATAACATTTACGTTATTTCAAGGTTAAATGTTATCTTTCATCACCTTAAATTTTAACGGTGATTTCTAACGTTATGCATAATTTTAACGGAGTTTCTTAAATACAATAAATTAGATGTCGCTACAGTATATCGTATTGTTACGGAAGCTCGCCTACCTTTTAGTTTGTTAATTATGTTCCTGTTTACGTTATAATTTATAATTCTTGTGATGCCTTTATTTTGACGTTTTCTAGAATAGTCCAGGATATATTCTATTTAATTATCGACACGTTCTCGATGTCACAGAAACTTCGAGAATCCTGAAAATATATATAAGCGGTTCGGTATCGCCGCTGAAGTCAGTTTATATTTGACAATAATTGTGAATTTGTTGAAGGATATTTCTTGCGTAATCAAGAGTGACAATAAAGTTTGTCTGTTTACGTGACGTGTTTCTACGCTAACCCAACATAGAGGTTACAGTAAGTGTTATTTGAATTGTGAAAATGGACGACTTATTAAATTTACATTTAATTCGCAGTTTTATAAATGCACATAGAAAGTAAATTGTAAAATTTAGATCACAACATCCAACGAACAAAGATTTAAGTAATTCATTTGATTTGCCTAATTAAGAATTTTATTGAAGAACACACATGTTAGTAGCTGCTTTCTTCCTTGAATGCCACCATTATGCAGGTAACAGCCATGTGCATTCCCTGCTTAAATGATTGTTGACAATTCGATTATTGTTTATTAATTTTAATATGATATAAATGTGATTATTAATTTAATTATGATAGAGGTGTTTATATTAAACTATTCTTAATACAGCTTACTCAGTTTTTATGTGGTTCCTTGTTTGCTGAGTTTATAGAAACATCACATACCTATCTCTCTAACAAATGTTTAGTAACAGCATTGGTTACCTGTGTACAGTTACTAACTGATTTTTGACAGTCCTAAGTTAAAATTATCAAAATACATGTCTGGTATAACTATCTTTATGTTAAAAATAATAATGTTGCAAAAACTGGAAACAATCCCACTATCAAAAATAACATTAGAAAGTAATAATTTTACCTTTAGCTCTGTTGGAAAACTTTTTATCTCGGAGAAACTGCCAAAAATGGTCTTAATTCGTTAATAAATTGCCGTATTACTCTTACTAAATCTAAATCATTTTTAAATTCTTCGTCAGGCAAATCAAATGGGTTACTTAATTTTTTTTATCCTTTTTCGTTGGATTTAAATATTACAACTTGCCTTCGATGTGCATTTATAAAACCGCCGTGCTTTTTCTAGTCTGTTTCTTTGGCCGTTTGCAGTGACTCGCCGCACTCGGCAGCACACTACAGTACAAATGACGTAGTCGTCAATTGTTTTCATAGAAATTATGACAAATGTCAAATATCTGTTAAGGTGTACGTTTCTGTTTACGTATCATATTTAAATTTATAAGTAGATACAACCCAAAATAAGTATTCCATTATTCATACGTATGTACTCAGTTTTGTGGAAAATGCAAAATATTTAGATACAAAAGCTTTGTATGAAGTATTGGAATGGTATCAGTGCCACATATTTTAATGTTTTAAAATTAGTCCATTGAAAAGTTACATTTGGGGTTGCATTTTTTAGAGGACGCAATGTTATTGTTTAGATGTGAGGGGGGGAGTCAAAAAAAGCTTAACTTGAAGTTTGTGGGGTCACAACCCTCGAGGTTTGGCCGCCATATTGGAAAAGGGGGTTAAATTGTTTTTAGCATTTATCAGATAAACTATTGTCATACAAAAATTTTGTAAAAACATTTTTTATTGCAAATTGAATCCTCTACAATCCAGTAACTTTTTGTTGTAAAATCAAAAATAACAAAGATATTAAAGAAAGACAATCAAAATTTTTGGACAAATTTTCTTTTGGACGCCATAATTTGTTTATTTTTTTATTTATAAAAAAATGATATCAGAGCATTGTAGAGTGGTTTTCAACGCAGAATTTTTATTATATACTTTTTTTATTATATTCATTAGTTTGGGTTTTACAGCGCTGTGAAGTGAACACTAATTTTCCCTACTGATAAGTATAAATTTATATCAATGACATGACATAGTTTTTAATTATTTTTATAATAATATTTTTTATTATAGACATTTCAATATTGGTATGCTCTGATGTCATTTTTTTTTAAATAAAAAAATAAATAAATTTTGATTGTTTTTCTTTAATATCTTTGTTATTTTTGATTTTAACAAAAAGTTACTAGACTAAAATTGTAGAGGATTCAATTTTCAATAAAAAATGTTTTAAAATTTTTTTTATAAGACCAAATAGTTTACCTGATAAATGCTAAAAACAATTAACCCCCTTTTTCCAAGATGGCGGCCGAAGTTGGAGGGTTGTGACCCCACAAACTTCAAGTTAAGCTTTTTTTTACCCCCCCCCCTCACATCTAAACAATAAAATTGCGTCCTGTAAAAAATGCACGCTAAGGCCAAAATAATGTAACATTTCAATGGACTAAATAGTAGATAACAAAATTGTACATTTTTGTAAACCAAATTATGTCAAATTCTGACAATTATGGCCCGATGTATATGTTTCCAAATAGTAACATTGGAGTCGTCACACTACACTACATTACAGAATTCGACAGACAAGTATTACAAAGGCGACGCGATTTAGCAGACGACGCCGACGGTTAACTGTAGCTACACCTAATTCCTTGTCTTAAAGAACCCTGTTAGAATTCTACATAACGTGTAAGAAAGAATATCGTCGTTATTTTTTCCCAGTTACGGGTTGATAATAATAAATAATAATTTTTATTCATTCAATAACACCAGCAAAATACAATAACAATTAAAAGAATAAAAAAATACTCGATAAGTGAAGCACTTGTTTCGATGACACATAAAAAACATAAGAACATAAGTAGGTACACCTTATTTATTAACAATTTCACAGTACAGAAACATAAACACCAGAAAGTCAGACGTAGGACAAGATCATAGTTCACATATTTATTACATTTAGAATACTGTCTACATTCGAAACTATTACTAATTATATTTCATTTCTATAGAATTGTGAATTATTTGCCTCGGATTAGTTAATATGTAACCCTTTAATTTTCATTTAAAGGCAAAGCTTGACATTTTTTTATGTTATTAGGTATTTTACTGTATAGCTTTGGAGCCAAGAAATTATATGACCTTTGACCAATGTTTTTATTCATGAAGGGATGTTTATATACATATTTTCCTCTAGTACTATATGAATGGCTATAAAATACGTTTCCCTTACCACAAAGATGATATTTTGATACACGTTTATAAAATAATAACTGTCTAATATCGAGGATCTTAGTATCAATATAAATTTGGTCACTAAGGTAAGTAATATCTTTATGTAACATAATTTTAAAAAATCTCTTTTGTAAAATTACTAATAGTTATGTTATTACAGCAGCACCCCATGACAGGATCCCATAATTTAGGTGGCTTTCTACTTAAGCATGGTAAATACTCTTTATTTGACATGGATTCAGTACACTACACATGTACTTAAATGTATATAAAATTGATTGTAATTTTTTTATTATATAATTAATATGAACACCCATCGCAAGTGACAATCAAGAAATATTCCTAAATATTTTACATTACTTTTAGGTATTACCTTATACAGGGTGAATCTTAAATAAGTACAAATATTTTAACCAGCAGTATAGTTTTGTGTGTAGAACACATAATTAATAGTTTTTTTACAAGAAATCAGAAATAAAAAAGTGAAATTTTAAATAAATTTCGTAATTTTTCAGTAGAAAACATGTTGAGGACCGCTGGCCTAGACCGACCCTTCATACTTTTATGAGTCATAGTGCTGCAGACTGAACGTGTGGTTCACAGTGCTGCCAGTATTACACAAATGTCTTTGCTTCAAGGAAGAAAAAATCTCAACTTTTAGCGAATTTTGTCAAGTGTAACATTTTATATTATTTTTTATTATCAAACTGTCATTGACTGTCATGACAGATTATCGGAAGCCCAAGTCAAACTTGTTAACCCCACATAGTGCATGAAAATAGCAATAAAATTTGCTAAAAGTTGACATTTTTTCCATTTTAAATAAAAAACGCGTGCATAGTTTTTCGTTATTCTTCATAAAATAACTTAAGGAAATTGTGTTTTGTGTCCCTTTCTAACAGTGTACAATGACATTTAACTTGTGAAATGTGGATTACTGATTAAATAGTTAATTTTTTAACAAACAGGTAAGCTTGTGTGCACGTTTATGTATAATTTTTGAACATTGGACATAGTAAGATCACGTAATATCTCCCTAAATATTTTACGGTAGTATTGAACTTGCGGAAATTCATTTTTAATCGTTGAAGTATAGTAAGGTTAGTTCAGATGTTAAAATTTATGTTAATATTGCTGCGTATCATACTACATACCCAATTTTACTGTACTTATGCTTAAAACAAGTATTTTTAAAATAGAACTATTACGTTAAAGGAAACGTAATATTTATATTGGAGGAGATATGGCAACCTCGCAACAAATCATATGTTTCATTACGTTGTTGGATGAAAAATCAGCCAGCGGTCCTCAAAATGTGGGTATTTTTTAAAAAAATTAATATCTCCGTAAATATTAGAAATTTTTAAAAATGGCTTTCACTAGACTGATTTAAATGACGAACTACACCAGCAGTTAAAATATTTGTACTTATTTAAGATTCACCCTGTATGTAGTACCATCAATTTCAAAATTTATCGAGTTAAAACTGAGAAGTGTTGCCTTATTACAACAAAAAGGTAAGTTTGTTGTTTTTTCCATATTAATAGATAAAAGCCTACTGTCAAACCAATTTTTGATATATGCCAACTCAGCTTGTACCATTTGTTTAAGTTCAGTCATGATTCCGATTTATGAAGAATTACAACATCGTCAGCAAAACCAATGATGTTTCCCCTTGTTTACAGTGAAAATAATTCATTTATATATACGGTAAAAAAAGATTGGACCCAACACCATGCCCTGTGGAACACCATATTCGACTGTTAATTTATTACTATCGATGTTCTCCACTCTTACAAACTGTTTCCTATTGGATAAGTAATCTTTAAAAAGTTTTAAGCCTATTCCTCTTACTTAAATATTTTTTAACGATTTCAAGAGCAGAGAGTGACTAACAGTATCAAATGCCTTTGATAGATCTATAAAAGTAGCCAAACATGGTATTCCCAATGCTAAGGAGACATCATTTACCAAGGTTATAATAGCATCTTCAATTGAAATATAGTTTAATTGTTGAACTGTATTATTTACTTCCTGACTGTCAGTTGGCATATATACTACAAAAATTTAAAGTGGTGAAATATAACATTTCACCTTGAAATAACGTAAATGTTATTATGACCAAAATGAGACACATAATTGGGCAGAATGATAAGGTACAATTCAGTCTAGTACATTTTCCGCCCAAAAGTTAAAGAAAATGGTTTAATTTCACCATAATATTCTGGCACTACGCTAATAAGAACCTATTGGATTTTTTGTGTATCTTTAAGTAATTAAAGGCATTTGTTAATTAACTGACTGGAATTAAAGCGAAGGAAAATGTAGCCACAAAATATTCTCAAGATTTTTCGACAGATTTCTAAATAAAAGCATTAGCAAGACCCAGCTTCACTTTGAAATCCTGCACATAAAAAATCGGATCGTCTAACTCCTATATCTGACGTATTTGACACGAATGCTTATTTAACACATAGGGAGGCGGGCGCCGGAGCAATTCCTCCATTTTTAAACGTCCCCCGAGGTATTTCGCTCCTAATGTGACGTGTCACGGTAAATTAATACCTAAAAAACGCCGGTTTCCAACATAATGGCCCCCGTGACACGTGACATATCGGATGGGCGGAAATCGTTTTTTTCCCAATAACTTTACATCCGAAATTAGCTGAGTAGAACGCTACGCGGCTAGCCTACCGAGATTTGTTTCCCGACACCCTGAAACAAATAACTGGGCGGCTGTTCTAAACGGAGAAAACAAGACTGCTTGAAAATACCACTTATATCACAAGATTCAGTATAACTTTGTTAAAATTTACTATTAATAGTAAAAGTTTCATAATATTCACAATAATAGAATAAAAATGATGTTTGCAATACCAAAGGAGTACAATTTTAAACAAAATTTTGTTGTTAAAATTGAAATAAATAAGTACTAGGTAATAGTTGCATTTAAGTGCTCAAATTGAATATGGTAAAACTTGTAATTATACAGGGTGTAACAATAAGCAGGTCTCCCGTTAACTGTTTATTTTTGGCGCCAAAATATGATGATTTAACGCTACTTAGTTATATACAAAAATGCCTTTTCTAAAAGATACGGGGTATTAAAATTGAACTTTTAAAATTGTTTTTTTCGCTATAATTTTTTCTGTATTGTTTTTGATAATTTTTCGTAAAATTTTTCATTTTCGAGATAAATTTGACTTTTGAACATGCAGCTTTAGAGACAGTTTCAACAAAATGAATTGCATTTAATATTTTATATTTGAAAGAAACAATTTGTATGTTCTAACTTGCTCTAAAATGTTCTAACATATTTTAGTGCAAACAGATTCAGCGTTCCCTCTCACCTGGAAAACCTTGAAAACCTGGAAAAGTCAGGGAATTTAAAAATATGGCACAAAAGTCACGGGATTTTTAAATACATTCACATGTCATTTAAAATTAATTGAAATTGACAAATATTTTTTTTAATTTACTTCAATTTTATATATATTTTACAATATGTTCCAAATCCAAATATTCATGCCAAAGAATAGTTTTTTTGTTACAATATTATGAGTTATTTTTTTATAATGTGTATTTTATTTTGTTACGAAATAAATATTTTAAAACTGTTTTTGCTTAACTATTTACTTTCATCGACTTGGAATTTGATAAGCCTTGGTCAGGGAAAATCTGGAAAAGTCAGGGAATTTAACATGAATTTAAAAGAGGGAACCCTGATATTGTCTCCGTACATAGGGCTAGCTAGTACAGGTACCATTTTTACAGAAATAAAAGGTTTTTCTATAATATAAATTCGTTCATTAAGAACAAACAGATTAATTATTAAACAGAAGATTTCAGGTTCCGTTTAGGGTTAAATCGACTGTTTATGACCTAACAAAAGGGGCCGAAAACCTGCCTTAGAGGCCCTCCTCCTTTAATATAAACATTTTAAGTCACTGATTCCACATTTTAATTTATTAATTGCTCCACATGACCACCTACCTCCGAGATGCATAAATAAGCTCTTTTAAATAAAGAATACGTGATATTTTAAAAACCCTGTGCTTTTTTGCCTAAATTTTTCAGCCGCAATTATAATGCGTCTTTTCAGTTGATCAACGTTTTCTATAGATTCGGACCTTCATAAATCCTCAAATACTGAGGTCGAATGAACTAAAATCGGGGAAGTGTTGTGACCTCTTAATAGTTGTGTCGTTTCCACATCCAATTCATCGATTTGAAAAAATTAAACTTAAATATTGTTTACCTTTTAATCCAAAATGAGGCGGAGCATCATCAAGTTGCATACACATATTTTGACAAAGAGCAAGTGGCAAATTGTCGAGTAAAGTGAAAAAATTATACAATTTGAGCAATAAAATTAAGTCTTTTTTTTTACTGTTTTAGAAAGGTATTTTAAGCTAATATAAATCAAATCTCCTACAATTCCTATCAATGAAGTCATATGTATGTTCTCTGATACCAAACATCTAGGTATGCTAATGAACAATTCCAAAAAGTGAAGTTAGATATTTATAGAGTGTTTCATTAGCAGGTCAGTAAATTAAATTATTTTCTTTAGATAATTATTGATTAGAGCTTTGTCTGTGGAATTGTTCATTAGGATACCTAGATGTTTGGTATCAGAGAACATACATATGACTTCATTGATAGGAATTGTAGGAGATTTGATTTATATTAGCTTAAAATACCTTTCTAAAACAGTAAAAAAATGTAACAAAAGCTAATAATAAGGAATATATGGGTAGATATTGTGGGTGTAATTCAACGCAGGTTGGGGCTTTTGTCCACTGAGTAGTTAGTTTCACACAATATTATTAATACCTAAAAATATATAAAAATTAAGTCTGTTTTCAATGTGGCGCTCAGGCAAATAATCTAAATTGTGAATTTTGTAGTCATGACGCGTACTACTTCAATTCCCTGCTAGCCTGTTGAATGGAATTTCGTGGATTCTGTTCAAAATACTGTAACACTAGCTGTATTAACTACTGCTGGCAACCGAAATCGGTTTTTTAGATAGTTCGGTTAACCGGTTTCGGGATAATTCGGTTTTTTACAAAACCCGAAAACCGGTTATTTGATTTTTCAAATAACCGATTTTAGTGCTAACAACTGAAATCGGTTTTTTTGGATAGTTCGGTTAATCGGTTTCGGACAATTCGGATTTTTACAAAACCGGAAAATCGGTTATTAGATTCTTCAAATAACCGATTATTCAATAATCTGAGTTTCTATGAAAAATGAAATCTCGTTTCTCTCCACTCCCCGTTCCTCGTCATCATTCCACATAGTAGATGTACTCAAGTAGAGAATGTACAGGGTTATTCATGCAACTAGAAGGATTGGCAGGCAGCGTAAACATTTTTTTCTGAAAATTTGATTCCTTGAGTAATTCAGTACGAACTTTTCAATGAAAATATTTTCATTTTTCAACGCTATACCACTTCCGGTTATACCGGAAGTATAGGAGTGGTATATCCGGTTGTAGGTACCAATTTTGTTATTTTAAATGCAAATATTTTTGCATTTTTGAATTCTATAGTGAATTTTAGTGTCACTTTATATGACATTTATCATCTAAAATGAACTGTTTTGGAGCTATTTCGATTTTTTTTTGTAAAATGGCATAGCTAACTTTAAAAATTCATATTTTAGAAATAATAAAAAAGGTGATCTTTATTTTTATTAGGTATTATGCTTCGTTTTGATGTATTCATTTAGCCTGTCATGTACAGGGTCCTCAAAATTAATTGACAAACTTGAGGAAATTCAAACATGCTTGACCTAAAAATAAAGATTCCCACTTTCACTGTTTCTGAAATGAATTTTTAAAGTTAGCTATGATATATTTGATAATACGAGTATATGCCAAATGAGAAATGTTATATAATTATAAAGTAACACTAAAGTTTACTATAGAATTCAAAAATACAGAAATTACAGGACGTTTCATTTAAAATAAAATAATTAGTACCTACTTCTGGTATAACAGGAAGTCGTATAGCGTTGAAAATATTTTCATTGAAATGTGTATCGAATTACCTAAGTAGCCAAATCTTCATAAAAAAATGTTTACCCCATCTGTCAATCTAACCGGTTATTCGGTTAACCCATTATTCGAATAACTGATTATTCGGTTAACCGAATATTCGAATAACCGGTTTTAATTTTCCGGTTTTCACCACTATTCGGGTAACCGGTTTTATCTGAAATCGGTTTTTACGGAACTCGGTTAATCGGTTTCACTTTTTTCCGGTTTTTGCCAGCACTAGTATTAACATTGTTTCTTACCCTTCGGTCAATTATTTGATACTTTCGAACAGAAAATGCATCCTGATTTCGTCGCAAGGTTGCCTCCAATCTTGTTAAGGTTCAATGATCAGGAATGAGGAGCTCTGGGATACCTTTCTCGATATAACTCTACAGCTCTTAGCTCTTCTTAATTTTTTTGTGACTCGCCATAAATTAGCAACATATCAACTTTTTCTGAATGAGAGGAAAAGTTATACGTTTGCCGTTCGTATTGAGTAATGACAAGTATGTTTTGATATTTAAACAACGATCATTCAATTATTTTCCAACGACTACTTGATTCCACCGCTAATGTGATTTTTAGGTGGCATTTCTTTAGAGACTCTTTAGGACGATATTGCTTATAACTTTTAAACGGGAAATAATACAGACAAATTGCTCTTATAAAAATTTATTAGAAAAAAGAGCTTTTTAAAGAATTTGGGTATGTTTCTGGAAAAAGTATAATTGATGACTTTATTAGTCGTTTCTGTTAAAATCCGAAGATAACATTTTCGATTGAAAATGAAATTTACCTCATCCCGTTTAACACCATGTATCCCAAATTTGTTGTATCCTCAGTGTAGGCCCTAACCAGCAACATTTTACTAAGGCATTCGTTTGGCTAAATCCTACTATCCTGATATCTACAAAGTTATTCTGTGATCAATTCATTGCGGACCACCCATAAAGTCCTTGAAGCCAGACGACACCCTCCCCTCATACCACCCCCGCATTGTTTCCCCCGGTCCAAATGAACATTTCCCGATTACAACCGTACACCTACCAGAGAGGGAGCAATTTTCTCGAATTACCAAATTTCCCCGTGCCATCTACCAAACGCTATTTGCCATTATTTACCATATAAATCAACGTCAAGGTACCTAATCATATTATAAACCACCCCTGAGCGTTCGGGGGGCGAGTATGTGTGCCTGCGTCGGGATCTCTACTGCGAATCCTAAATTGTGGATTTATACCAGTGCATTTTCCGCTCTTAAATCCTGATTTACTACGCCTATTTATATAATATTCTATAACTTACCGTTATAAACGTTTCGTGTTTAAATTTCTTCCCCCTCGTAATGGCCTCGGGCTATGGGTTTCGTAACTGGCTGCGTTGTGATAAGATTGGAAGAATATTTTCAAGAGTTCCTCTAACATTCTAATCCACACAATAATAGTACAAGCCAGTAATGCTCTTACTTTGTATTTTATACTGAAGTGCTACTTTAGTGTTTGGTTGGAGAAACTAAAGTCTTATTTTTGGCGTATCTAAGACTAAGTATAAGAACATTAAGTGAAAATAGTGACTTGGATGCCAGAGGATTAAAGAGCATCTTTTAAAATGAAAAATAAAGTAGTACTTTAGTTTAATGATGCATTGTTCTATTGATACACATAAAAGGATATTTCACCCCTAGAATGTTAAAATAGCACATTGGTGTCTAAAAGAACACTACACTACATTAGGCTATTAGAGAGCATTTTCAGATAAGACAATAAATATTAAGTACAACATCAAACTCCACAGACAAATGTTAGTGTTGCATGTTTTGGACTAAAGTGCTTTTAGTGTAAGGAGCTAAAGTGCAAGTGCAAGCTCTCTGTATACTTTGTATTAAATTGCTATTTTAATCTTTAATTGGAGAAACTAAAGTTTTATTTTTGCTCTGAGAGGACCAGAGGACTAAAGTGTATCTTTTAAAATGGAGAAAGTCTCACTTTAGTTTTATGGTGTATTATTTTATTTATACACATTTAAAAGGAAATTTAATCTTTAGAACATTAAAAGTAGACTTTGGTGTTCAAAACTGAAGAATAGTCCACTAGATAGCATTTTCAGAATGATAATATTAAGACACCATCAAACTCCTCCGTCGTTGCATATTTTGGATTAAAGTGTTTTTAGTTTTTAGTGTAAGGAGCTAACGTGCAAGCTAGTAGTGCTCTATTGTATACTTTGTACTAAAGTGCTATTTCTTTAGTTGGAGAAACTAAAGTGTTATTTTTGGTCGCTCTAAGATTAAGTATAATAACATTAATTGAAATAGTACAAGTACTAAAATTGATACTTGAATAGCAGAGGACTAAAGTACATCTTTTAAAATGGAGAATAAAGTTGCGCTTTAGTTTTATATTGTATTATTTCATTTAAACACATTTAAAAGGAAATTTAATCCCCAGAAAATTGAAAGTAGTACTTTGGTGTTCATAACAGAAGACGCCATTAAACTCTGCTGATAAATGTTACTGTTGCATATTTTGGACTAAAGGACTTTTAGTGTAAGGATCTAACGTGGAAGACAGCAGTGCTCTTTTGTATGCTTTGTACCAAATTGCTATTTAAATTGCAGAAAGTCTTATTTTTGCTCTCTCTGAGACTAAATATCAGAACATTTATTAAAATAATACAAGTACTAAAATTGATTATTGAATACCAGAAGACTAGAGTGCATATTTTAAAATGGAGAATAAAGCCTCACTTTAATTTTATGTTGTATTATTTCATTTACACACATTTAAAGGAAATATCATTCCGTGAAAATTAAAAGTAGTACTTTGGTGTTCTAAACTGAAGAATATGAAGAAGCATTTTCAGAATAATAGTACGAGTATTACACCATTAAACTTCGCCCATAAATTTTACTGTTGTATATTTTGGACTAAAATGCTTTTAGTTTTTAGTATAAGTAGCTAAAGTGCAAGCCAGTAGTGCTCTTTTGCATACTTTGTACTAAATTGTTATTTTAGTCTTTAGTTGGAGACTCTAAAATGTTATTTTTAGTAATCTCTGAGACTAAGTATAAGAACAAGTCGCACTTTAGTTTTATGTTGTACTATTCATTACACACATCTAAAGGAAAATTTAATTCCTGGAAAATTCAAAGCAGCTCTTTGGTGTTTAAAACTGAAGAATACTATATTAGATTAGCTACCATGTTCAGTAATAAGATTAAGGACATCATCAAATTCCGCCAATAAATAATATTGTTCTGGCTTATAGTGTAAGAAGCTAAAGTGTTCAGAATGAAGTTTCACTTTAGTTCTGTGGTTGAACTAAACTGATTTTAGTGTTTAGTAAGAGGAGCTACTTTTAATTTCCAGATAATTAAGTATACTTTTTACATTTGCTAGATAAAAATCTAATTTAATTTTTAATGTATTGTATAGTATCCTAGAACACTCGGATATACTAATAAGGATACGTATTAAGTTATAATAACTTATTTTTTAATTAAATATAAATTTGATAAAGTACAAAGTTCGTTAAAAAAATACAGGTAAGGTAATTATAAGTGATAACTAATAGTGTATATACAAACAAGCTAAAGTGCATCTTGAAAACGTGAACATTTATTTGAGAATTAAACATTCTAGTTTTATAGCAAGTATAAAATTTTATTTATACATATCTATAGGTAAATTTTATTCCTTGAAGCTAGTTCCCGCAAATAAATAACGAAAAGGCACTTTAGTCCGTCGAACGCAGTAAAACTATTTTAGTGTTTTACGAGTATGGCGAAGCCTTATTTATTTACAGTTTGATGCAAGGGAAGTCGCCTTAGTAAGTTAATTTCAGATATTGTGATTCCCAGGCCTAAACATTATCATATTCCCTTGCATATTCCTCGAGCACGTAATTAGCCTCGTACATTTATTCCATTTCCAACGGAGACAAGGGTGGCTTTTCAGAGTGTACGTGTGTATAAAGCCTACTAATGCCCGGAAGTGCCAGTTTCTCCTCTTCGGGGTGATTTTTGATTAGTCACCGAATCAAGAGGATGGCCTCTTATTGCCCCTCCGGGATAACAGAAAATGGAGTTTTGTATTAGTTTCATAACGCTTCATATTGTCGCGCATCAATCACCGAGGTACGCGTAGGCGAGTAAAAAAATGTTAATTGGAATTCGAAAGGGAGGTAACTCTCTGCCTTGTATAGTATAGGATGTATAGTATATGTATAGGATATGTCATAACCACAGCATATAAACGACAACTACACAAAAATGTAAAACATTAACATTGACAATAAGTATACATACAAAAATCAAGTACATAGCCTACAGATTTACAAAAAGTATCTGAAAAATATTCGTGTAAATTCTAATAAGCTTTCGTGAACAATATATCTTTTAAAATTTGCCAAGGTATTGTAATACCTGTTATTACATCCATAAAATTTCAGTTTCACTTTTCACAAGCATTTGAACAAAAAATTACAAAAGAGGTAAAATGATCAGAAGAAAATTCTACGTTTGATATTTCAAGAAAAAGCTGCATAGGCGTACTTATAAATAATTGGAGGGGATAAAGGGTACTGCATCCTTCAGTTACCTCCATTCACCCTTCGATTTTTTTCACCAAAATTACATAATAAGTATGCCGCAATAAGACGGCAGAAGTGTGTATCTTAGAAAACAATAGGGTTATTAACAAAAACAGATTTTTAAAATGTAACTTTAACACTGTATATTGAAACAGAGACGTCCAAATAAAAAATGGCATAAGAAAAGTCGCATTATTTTTGTCCAAAGAATGTGATTAATGGTATGGCCTTCTATTTTAGGACACCCTGTATATAGTGCAATGTATTCTAAAGCCTTTTGTTCTTATGGATGCGAAATTCGTGAATATTTGCACAGTTTATTTAATGGTGAGACAATCTCTAATCTGTAAAGAATTTTATCAATAACATTTTCTATCATTTCATCATGAAATTGCCCTGGTAGATTGTCAGAAGTTCAAAACAAACTTATTAACACCGCATAATAATGAAAGTAACAATTATATTTGTACTGTTTTACTGTTCTGCTAAATTTGTCAAAAGTAGAGATTTCCTGCTATAAATAATTTATTTATTTAAACTTCAGAGAACAACCTATGAACAGTATCCACAACTAACATTAACAATCATAAACACCATAGTGATTAAAAAGCACAATTACAATTACAAATTGAAGAGGACAAAACAACAAATTATAAGCTTAAAAATAAATCAGTTAACAAAGATCAGTGATTTATCAGAAATCGCAAACAAATTAATATCAGAACAAAATCTGTTGGAAGAATGCTTTATTCTACATATAGGGGAATTACTAGTATAATTTGTTATTTTAAATAGTAAATAGAAAAGATCATAATGCCGCATAATTAAAACAGAAGTTGCAAAAATTCGTGAATTTCCTGTCCATGCTGGACAATGCTTAAGTGTGATATCCGCGGGGTGCGCATCAGGTAGGTGTAAGTGGGTAGTGGTGGACCATCGCCGCCCAGAACGACGGCATTCTAATTTGTGGAGCGAATGGCACAGGGGGGACATTTAAAGTAAACTGTTAATGTGCTAGGTCCACTCGACGTCAATTTATTTTTGTTAATGTTGTGTGTTTTGAACCCTACCCAAGTGGCACGCTTATGTAATCATGCAACTCTCACTTTCCATACTCTTCTCAGTGCTGTGAATTAGTCACTCTATTATTTTCGCCCTTGAGTAATTGATATTACAAGATAAAAACTTTATATTTGAAAATAACTATAATTTGGCAAAAACTGCTTCTACTAAAAATAATGGATGTTATGTAATGCAATTATTTTCGTAATTTTTGTATATTTTTTATATCTGATCGCCTTCAAATTTAGTACGCCCATGAAATATTGCTCCTCGCACGCTTCGTCCGTCGCGTTTATCGCCAAGCTAGCGATGAGTCAGTCTCTAGATTTTTAGCGGTTAGGTATAAAAATAAACATCGCAGCGACAAATATTCCATTAGCGCCGTGTTTTCGTCGAAATTCAATTATCAACCTCCAGATAACTAGTGATTTACTCGCGTGCTAATGTGTTAAAAGTTTTCCAGTAATTACCTTAATCTTTAAAAACAATTAGGTAGAGTCTTAGGTATGTGTCATTTTCAGGGGAACAAACGGAGTTATGACGAATCCTGCCGTTAAATAAAGTTAATGGCCATTGTTTGAGAAAATGTAATTAGTGGAACTGGAGCGCCGAAGGATATTTAGGAATTGGAACGGAAATCGTGATTTTTCAATATCTAGCCGTCGCTGGAGATAGCGCAACAGCTGTGTCGAACTCAAATGCCGTACTTGGACCAAACAGAATGGTTCTGATGTCTCTGTATCTTTAACTTAAAAAGGTTTTAAATTGTTCGACTTTTTACCACAACAGGTCATTTACAATCAACTATTTGTATACCTTAATAGTTTATACTACAGTGCTTTCGAAAAAATCCCCACACGTCGATTTTGTTTTTAAAAAAGGCACTTTTTCACATACGAGCCACATTTGTGACGTCATCGTTGTTCGAGATATGACATCACCCCCAATTTTGACCATGCCATTTGAAAGAGCGTGTCATTCTACATACATACATCATGAAAAATTATGGTGTTACATAACAAAAATTTCAAGAAGTTAAAATTTAATCGAAAAGCACTGTATAAACAACAAAACGTATTTTAACTGGCTGGATATCCGAAATATAAATGCCGATACTAAATATCGCTTAAATATTTGACCAAAAACAATAAAAAAACTCTTATACTAAAAATACAACTACAATAAAATACAGAACTGTGTTACGAAATTACAAACTATCGTACAATTAAGGTTAAGTAAAAGCTCCTGCAACGTCGACGTGAAGTCGTTGGAAGCTAGAGGGTTCATTGTTCTTTTCGTCAGCGCGATCTGGCGACGTACTGTACTGTAGAGGGTGACAGGGGTACGAGTACAGTTTGCTTAGGGTGCAAGGTCATGGAACGTGATGTAGTTTTTAAGCGGAAATACATGACCGGATGGTTTATTGAATGTATACGTTTGAGGACGTAAGAGTCTGACACTACAAGAGATAGAAGGATGCTGTTTTGCAACGTTGGGACTACTTTTTCGAGAAATTTAAGGTATGGTAGGTAATCAATTGGGAATATATGCGTCATGAAAAATGGAATCAATATCGTAAAAAATAATTTTTAAAAAAACCTTTATAGTTTCCGAGAAAAATAATTACAAGTTGTAGTATTTTCCTACCTTTACATCGCTGGTCTACTGTAGTCTCTAGTGTCATCGGAATTCCGAATAATGAAATCCAATTTTAATATAAGTGTCAAAAATGGTTTATGTGTATAGCAAGATGGAGTTGATGAATAATAGTTTTAATTTATGGTGAAGTAAGACAAAATGATTTAGCGGTTTATTGTTTGTACGCAGAACAATTTCCCGATAGACATGTGCCAAACGCAGCTAGTTTTACCGCGGTAGCGCAACGCGGACGTGACACGGGAAAGGACAATGTTAAAAATAGCCGATTTTTGGCTTATCCGGGGGAACGCATAAATCATACAAAATCAATTGATTATTGTTAATTAACATTAGAAATGGGCCAGAAATACGTCAGATAGCTGGGGAAATGTCGCTACTACCCCTAAACCTATATAAACTACCCTTAAATAGCTTTAAATGGATAATCATTAATTATTGTTATAAAATTCGTGTAAAATGAATAATATGCTTGAAATTGATTTGGACAGTATGTCAATATAAAAAGTGATAAATAACTGTAAAAATGTCCATTCCACCCCTAAAAATTAAAAAAACGACTTTCAAAAGCTAATAGTGAGCTTACTTCGACATCAAAAATAGATAATGCTTAAATGGTCAAGGGAACGCCTATTGCTACAAAAAAAATTATAGATTACTGTCAAAAAATGCAAAAACTGATACTAGAGTACATTAAGTAAGTGGGGAAATATTAATTGCACCCCTAAATCTATATAAACCGCCTTTAAATAGCTTAAAATAGATAATCATTATTTATTGTTGTAAAATTCGTTTAGAATGAAAAAAATGCTTAAATCACTTTTAAGGTTCATTTATACTATTGCGACCTGAAAAATGGGCGCAAGGATAAATTGCCATTTTTTCAGTACGCGCTCGCAAAGTGAGAACAATTGGGCACTTTTACAGTCATTTATCACTTTTTATATTGACATACTGTCTGTTCAAATCATTTTCAAGCATTTTTTTCATTTTACACGAATTTTATAACAATAATTAATGATTATCCATTTGAAGCTATTTAAGGGTAGTTTATATAGGTTTAGGGGTAGTAGCGACATTTCCCCAGCTATCTGACGTATTTCTGGGCCATTTCTAATGTTAATTAACAATAATCAATTGATTTTTTAATGATTTATTCGTTCCCCCGGATAAGCCAAAAATCGGCTATTTATAACATTGTCCTTTCAATGGTGCCTAAAGCATGGTGGGATCCTTCATTGCTTTGAGGCATATTAGGCGTAGCATCGAGTAATATAAATGTTGAACTAAACGTGTGCATACAAATAACCAGCGAAGAGAAAAAATGCATTTGTTCTTAGTGTACATCAACTACGCCTATGGGCTTCTCTCGACATGCTATTTTCAACATTGTCCTTTGCAACCGAATCGTGGAAGAGATGCAGGTCCAGGACATCCACGACATATTGCAGCAACTGAGTAGAGCTGCTAGAAGTTGTCGAAGAGAATAAATACCAGGCAAATCGCTCAATAATTACAAAAAATGTCCCAATCAACAGTGTACCATGTACATCATGTCTAAGTTTTAATACCAAGGAATTATCTCTTACGAATTAGATTTTGTGAATGGTTGCTGCAACAAAATGCTCAAAATCCTAAACTTATACCTGACTTATTAGTTACAGACGAAATTATTTTTACACGAATGGGATGTATAACATTACGGGATTTTGAAAATCCTCACTCGATTCAACATTTCCAACAACACTTTTCCTTAAATATTTGGGCAGGGATTGTCGATGATCGCTTGATTGGACTATTCATGTTACAAAATCAAATGGTAGGGTTCAGTTGAACAGAAGGCCGGTACTATGGCTGCCACGATTTCCTGACTTGGGACATCTTTTTGTGGAGATATTCAAAAAATGAAATGCACCGCACCGAAGCAGAAGTATATTTTTAAATCATTTTCAAACTGCACCTTTTGATTTTTATATTACACAATTGTATTTATATGAGCCCCATAACGTTCAAAAAAAATTTTTTTTTCAAAATTTGTGAATCACCCTGAGTGTTTAGCATACGACATACATGCTTTCAGTAGGTATTGACATCCCTAGTTAATATTTTAATGATATTACTGTTCTCCTAGCTGCCTGCATGTCATTCTAATTACATCAGTGTTACATGCTATTTCGCATTACTGATATTCTTTTCTACATTTCTCAAAACTTCACATCCAAAAAACTGTAGTTCTAACATTCAGAGAGGGTGACAGCAATAAAATTCATCGAAACTTTCACGTTCCTCGCTGAAATATGGGTAACCTCTGCCGACGTCGATAACACTGCCCGATATTCGCCGTCACCTCCACATAAAAAGACAATTAGCCGTACCCGACGACGCGTGAAAAATTCCGAGACGTCTCAACTGCCACCACATCAGAAACGGCTTTCAATTATATTTATTTCTTCCCTGTGCCTGCGTAAGGGTTTTCTGCCGACGTCAGGGGGGCGGCTCCTCTGAATTTAAATCAGGCCCGTAATGGAGGGTCGACGTAATTGAGTTTGGGCCCGAGCGCGGCAGGGTTTTCGCAGTAAATGTCTGAGAGACGTTAGAGCCCATTTGAGATGGAGACGGAGCGTCACTTTTTGACTTGCTTGAGGAAATGCAAGAGTTCGCATTCCATGCGAGGTGTGTCGCCTGTGCTGTCCTCCTTGCGTGGCCAGAGGTTTTTAACGACGATAACGGAAGTACTTATAATATTTTAAGGTCGCCGTATTTCTCGCCGTAAATTGATCAATTTTCAACAGAAATCTAAAAAAATAAAACAGAACAACTTTTACTATTTAAATTTCTGCTCAAATAATATATATTTTGCTATTCTAACCCCACATTTTAACAATTATTTCCACATACTTATAAACTAAAGTGAACAATCTTATACGCAGAACTATGCAAGTTTATGTTATAATAACTTACATATACAGTTAAATTTTAAAAAGTACAATTTTGAAAAATTTCTATACTTACAAATTTTTTGGTTACACCGTTCTCTCTAATTATAATATTCGTTTTACTTCGGTGCCTTTGAATATTCGCATGAGATAACATTACTTTTATTTGCTACACTCTATATTATTCATTCTTAAATGTCTAAAATTACTTGTATTTGTAGAAAACACTATATCAAGAATACCGCGCCCTTAAGGGCCCTTATTTCCAACTGCCAAATAACTTTATCTAATTTAATATTAAGGAGCACATAACAAATTTAAGAAATACAGTTTTAATACATAATATATATACCTTACAACAATAATGAAATAATAACGTAAACACATTATTGACATATCTGTTAATTATTTTATTTATTAGATTTATAACTTTCTTGTTTTATATTGAAAAGCCAGTACTTTTTAGTTTCCTGGTCTGTATGAACTTGTCTGTTTCCATTTTACTCGAATTAATGGTTACCAATTAATAGAATTGCTTAAATAAGTTTCAATATACAAGTAAAATATTGCTATTTTTTTTTTTACTGAAATAAATGCACGAGGATGAACTAATAATACAAACATAGTGAATATATGGGGCAGGTTATAAACCAATATTTATTGTACTTTAAAAATGGAATATTTTATACAGTTCAGTGTAAAATACTCGAAAAGACTTATGGCAAACACATAATAATCACAAAAACAGACTACCAATGAAGTATCCCATGATAAGAATAAAATATATACTATAAAAACTGCTAACAAAGTGTTTTCAATAAATTTTACAATATAACTGAGTGAAAACAAAACCGAGATGGCAGGATAGATACTGTCAGTGTTAGCCTTTTGCATTTACACTACTTGTCTAGTCTTGCAAACAAATGATAACATCTTTGCAGTAAAAAGATAAAATCTGAAACGGGGGAGCAATAACATAACAAATGTTATCATCATTTACTATTATTGTTCTTATTTACTATTAAAACACTATGCACATACCTAATGCAAGCGTCTGTCGTCTGTCCTTTTTATCAGAGGCGCACGCAGACGAACAACGATGTGGGAATATATTTCCTACACCCGTATAGGAATATTCCCATGATTAATGTTCATAAGTAAAACTTAAAATTCCCTATATTTTATAGGAAATATATATTTTCATCTGAATTTTACTTTCATGTCACAAATTTCATACAACTGGCGTAAATTTTCTTTAATTTAGCAATATCTCAACATTGTCCGAGACCCACGTGATTAAGATTTAAATTATTTTTTTAAAATTGCTAAGTTATAAAAAAATCACTAACTGGGACCAAAAGAGAGTAATAAAACCCCGAGATAAGAACCGGGTATGAGCGTGGTAATATTTCGTTCCAGGTAATTATCGTAATTTTATTTTAAAAAAGAAATACCAACGCTAAACAAAATTTTAAGTGAGAGTACGAGAGTTGATTTTTTGCTGGGAAAAGCAGAACAGGAAGTCAGTTCTTATCGATAAAGATGAAATTATTTGTTCGCGAAGATCCTACTTAAGATCAATTAGAAAATTCCGTGACGAAGGGAGGCATATTTATTATTTAGACGAAACTTGGGTCAACGAGGGATATACTGTAACATAAGTATGGCAAAATAAAAATGTAAAAAGTTTTCGACAAGCATTTTTTGATGGACTTTCAACAGAGTTCAAGGCACCTTCAGGTATAGGGCGAAGATTAATAGCGACACATATAAGTAGTGCCAGTGGTTTTGTAGATGGCCGTTTACTTTTATTTGAATCTAAAAATACAGGTGACTATCACGAAGACATGAACGCAGATGTTTTCGAAGAGTATTTTACACAGATGTTGTGTCTTATTCCTCCGGGGTCTGTAATTATCATGGATAATGCTAGTTACCATTCACGGCAGACCGAGCGGACGCCTACGACCGCTTGGAGGAAAGCCGATATAGTTCAATGGTTATCCGGAAAAAACATTTCTTTCTAAACAAATATGGTGAAAATGGAACTTTTGACACTTGTCAATCTTAATAAAGATCAGAAAAAACATGTTATCGATGAAATGGCAACAAATCGCCAAATAACGGTACTACGGTTACCACCTTATCACTGTGAACTTAACCCTAACTGGCAAAGATGTCTACATCATGTACAAAAAGAAGAGGAGAAAATGTGGGAACTCGATAATTTAATTGACGTTACTGTGGAACTTATCGTTATCAATCTAGGAGACGAAGATAATTCATCAGAATATTCAGAGGATGAATTTTAATATACCTACTTTTTTATTTTCTTTATTGTACATTTATACAACACTACATTTACTCACCATAATCTGAATTTTCAAAATACATATATTTTTGTGTGGAATAAAAGTCTATTCATTAAATTTAAATAATCCGGTTATGATGCTTATGATGCTCATGTTTTGAAATGCTGTTTTTATATTGGTTACTTATAAGAGAAATGGACCGAGAAATTCAAGCGGCATAGACAATGACGGATTATCGGGGATTAAATTTTAGCTACCTGCTACAATTTACTACGGTTCGATCACACAAATTTTTTTTAAAAGTACACCTCATCTATACCGATAATACATAATATAAAAATATTGAATATAAGCACCAGTACTACATTTATTTACGATTTGCATACATAATAGGCTTTTATTATTCTCTTTCATTCCTAAACAGACTATAATTGGGTTTAAATGTCAAACCAGGGTCGTTCATAACTTTATCGTGTGTGTACTTGTATATCTGTTGTTTATGCGATTTAAAAATATTCGGCGAAGTTCGGGACAATTATTTCTCAGATATGTTAATGGTAAGTGTCATCGAATGGTGGTCGGTATTCATAAAATCAGTGTCGTCTCACAAGAAGTGTCAATTTTTGCAATATCTGCAGTGTGATTGTTCTTGCACCAAAAGTGTCAGATTTGTTACGTATTTTACAGAATGTGACACTCAAAAGTTATTTTAGTTAATTTTTTTAACTGAAATAATAATCCACTACCCAAAGCCAAAGATTGATTGTATGTATAGTGCCTTTATACGGTCTCTAATAATTAGCGAGAATAATGAATATTACTGTCACACGAAAAAATTCTCCGTAAACCTTACACCGCCGTCATGGCGGACAATAAACATTCTGGTTTTATTTGAATATGTCGCGCTGTCAGACCCACCTTGGAATTTTTTCGACAGATCTTTAAATTTATGTAATTTTTCCTGGACGTACGTGATCGACGTACAAATTCTCAGTTGCAAATAGCCCTCCTACGCACCCAGAATACTCAAAAGGGCACTGTCGTATACGCACGACAAGACGGAGTTCTAGAGTTGATCTTATTTAAGGATTCGGAATTAAATATTACTGTGATATGGGGATGCATCGTTTGTATGACAGTCGCTAGGACCTGAAAGCAGTTAATGATTTTTGAGACTAAGTAAAAACTAAAAAATTGTAAAATATTAATTAGAGAACTTACTGACAACCAATTCATATGCATAATCTGAATAACAATGGTACTCCCTCAAAAGTTTTTGCACTACTGGAAGTTCAGAGTAGAAATTTTATTACACCTCTATTGATGAGTGGAAAGAGCTAAGAGCTACCTAATGTTATATAGTATACGAATACGGCAACAGTTCAAAACAAGTTAGCAATTTCATTTTAAAGAGTGTCACTATTACAAATGTATGCAATAAATTCATTTTTTCAAAAATGGTCGACTTTTGAAAAAAATTCTATTTTAAATGTTGAAAGGTTGTGACATTTAAGACTCGTTATGTCACCAGTGTTGATTTAATGACGTAATCGGCGATTTTTAAATACAAAAATGTGTCATCAGACACCTCATTTGCATGGGCGCCGACAGAAAAAAATTGGGGGCAACAAAAATAACGCGTAGGTAGTTCTTTTTTTAATTTTAATGAAAAATAAAAATAACTTAAAACAAGATACTTTGGTAAAATCTTTGGTGGCTATAGCAGATGACTTAAACATTGTCCTCATGACGTGATTTCTCAAATTTTGATTTAAATTATTAATGGAGGGAAAGTGTCGTGAATTACTCAAAACATGAATATTATCGCTATTTTCATCATTATGCGGGGTTAGTAAGTTTAACTTGAGCTTCTGGCAATCTACCATGGCAGTCAACGACAGTTTTATGATGAAAATGATAGAAAATGTTGTAATTGCCAAAATTCACGGTCTATTAACTACACGGTAGTAAGTAGCCAATGAAAACTGAGGACTTTTGTGTCGTATGACACATCTATCTTAGTCTATCTTTCGACAAAAATATTTTGTCTTTATTTATGGGAATTTCGTGGCGTTACCTGGCCCCGACACTTTTCCCTCCACTAAATAATTCGCGTGAATTTTCGCGAATTTCGCGTCCATGAGGATAAGGCTTTAAACTCATAAATAAAATGGAATGATACACTTGAAACGTGATGAAATCATAAAAAATCACATAAAACTACATCCTACATTCTAAAAAAACGTAGAAACAAAAAAGAGTAGCAAGAAATAACTGTAAAAAAAATAAATTCTTACCTCTTAACCGTTATATTCAACTGGAGTATTAACTTCCAGGGGGAGGCAGCTGCCCCTCTTTGCCCCCCCCCCCGCCAACGCCTATGCTCATTTGCAAATTCCCCTAATCGTTTATCGAACGGTATAATTATTTGAATATTTATTTGTAAAGGGTCAATTAAAATTATGTATTTACTTAAATATAATGAAATTACAATAAATGTTAAAACTGATGACCTTCAGCAATGATGCAATGAAAAAGTTGAAAGTCTCTAACGTTTTCTAGAACTTCAGCGGTTATTTCTGCAATCTCTGATGCGCTCTTTCAACTCATCTAGACAATTTGGTCGACTCTGATAAGCTTTGGTATTCAAGTATCCCCATAAAGAGAAGTCTAGCGGAGTCAGATCTGGAGACCTTGGTGGCCGTTCGATTGATCCTCTTCTTCCTGTCCACCTATTACTGGAAACGTTACAAATCGTTTTTATTTGGAAATAGCTGATTCAGTTACGGCAACAGATAATCCTGTAGAAATTCTAGATAACGATGACCAGTTAAGTTCTCTTCAAAAAAGTATGGTCCTATAATCTGGTTGTTTATAATTCCGACCCAAACGTTCACCTTTTCTAAGTATTATGTGCTAGACTGCTCCATCCAATGTGGATTTTCACGTGCTCAGTATCGATCTGAATAAAGAGAATTTATGAAACTGCGATCTAATAGTCTTCTTCTCTTCTCTTCTAATAGTCTTCGAATAGTTGGTTTCGCAGAACTCAATTCTTCTAACAACTCTTGGGGATCAGATATACTTTGTACGGATGCCATTTTTCCTTTTGTAGTACTCTAACAGTTGACTGTTGACTTAATTATTATCCAGTGCGACTTGTCGCGAGGTGTTATGAGGATTTTCTTGAAACGCAAGTACCACGTCAAGTTTCTTGGTCTCAGGAATTGATTTTCCTACACTTTTAGGGAGATCTCTAACATGGCTCGTTCCAAACTTTTTACTGAAAAAAGGGTTCTCGATTGGGGTATTTAACATTAAATAAAAATTACCAACTTCAGTCAGAGTCCTTGCCTTTATCTCCTCAGCCAATCATGATAACAATTTCGACTTGTTCGGTTTCTGTAAGCTTCATTATAAAATTATACTGATTTCAGTATTTCTATGAGTATCTCCTGTCAAACAAATAATTGTAAACGTGACAGGAGAGTGATTTAGAAGGTCAATGTATTTTTTCCGAATCAATAAAAATAGTAGAAAACACTATTGTTTTATTTCCAGTGGAGGTTCTTAGCGTGATTTAGTGAATACATAATTTCTGTTGACCCAGTAGAAATAAATATTTATCAATACCGGTGAGGTAACATTTAAAATTGACGAGTTTTAGGATTTTTTTCCAAAGTTCATTTTTTGAAATAATGAATTTATTTCCTACATTTGCATCATACTGTATGCTTGTATTATTCACAGAAGTAACATTATTAGTAACAAGACTTGTTAATGGATCAAATACGGATAAAAATGCTGTGTTAAAAAATTAAAATTCCATACATAGTGAATGTGTACTATTATGAAAAGTATTTCTTAGAACTACTCGATCTACATTGTTAATATGTGCATTTATGAATACATATACTTAATAACAGAGCTACCATTTAATTATAAACGAAAAGTATCCATATATTGCACATAAACTGTCGTTAAGTAAACAGGAGTTTATTTAATACTACGATTAATGTAAAAAAAAATAAAATAAAACTTATTTAAGCGGAAAAATATTTATAATTATTATATTTAACACTAATAGTGCATTTAATATAACTGCCGCCTTCTAATAAGTTGTTAATGATTAACGACAACAACTGTATATAAGATAATTTAATAATGTTTTCCTTTAAAAAAGTATTTATGACTGAATGCCAATGAAATTATTAAAACCCGCGCCCTTTAGAATTTACCTTCGACAAACAAAACCTTGATAGGTATAATGTTTGTCCAACGCATGAATATTATCCCCAAGAATGTACTATACTACCAAGGCTTTCGAAATAGAAAACGGCTATAAAATAATAAAATTAAATGAAAACTAAAAAAATTGTTAAAAATTAGCATCATTTTATCTTAAACATAAATATACCCTTCGCCTTAATTTGAAATTTGCTCCGTCTAATAAATGAACATTTTTCAGTAATTTTCAACAACAGACAGTAGTAGAAGTAAAATAATTTTATTACTGTAAAATTTTAAAGACAAAGTTTACTACTGACTTTTTGATTTCTTCTAACAACTCGTATTTTAATTAATGCATACTTTGTTGAAAACCTTAGTTTTTCTAAAATTTAACAAGAGCAAAAGAGTGTTTTAAATAAAAATTTTGCGCGGATATTATCATTCTTTTTTAATTCGATAGATGAAAAAAAAAGTTCGGTATAATTTTAGCGGTGAACACCTTGTAGTATTTCAATTGACTTGAACTCATATTCAAAGAATATCAATAATAAACCTAAATCATGTATAAAGTTTAGTTATTCTAAGTTAAAGTAGAGAATAAAGAATAAACAAGGAATAAATTAAACAAGGCTAAGAGAAAATGTAAACAATGAATAAAGAAAAAATTAAATTAAGAAATCAAAATTTAATAAGACTCATCAAAATATAAATTTTAAATAAACAGAATTTAATTTAAACAAGATAATAAAATATGTAACGGCAAATTAAAATTGGATTTGAGAGAAAAATTAAATGATAAAATGAACATAAGAATTTAATTTGACATTTGAAAATTTAATTAAATATCATAGTATTACAGAATGATTATTGAAATTGTAAAAATTAAAAAAATTGTATTGTAAATTTAGAATAAGTTTTAAAAATGGCTGCAAAAAGTATTGTGAAAGAAAATAAAATGTACTTACCAGAAATTGGGAAAAGCACTAAAACACAAAATCAATCAAGATTGTAAAGGAACAGTTTCCTGGAGACGGAACGAAAGTGTTGATTGAGAGGAGCCGAAAACTAGCAACCGACGCCATAACATCAGGTAATAAAAATACCACTTTTATTAATAAAATATGTGGTAAAAATCCATGAAAACACCCAAAAGAGACCAGAAATATTATTAAGACGCCATTAACAAGAACTGTCAAACGAGGCTGAAAGCAGATTACGAAGAATTTATAATTGAGAATAGGTGACCAGTAATTCTTGCTCCAAAGCAAAAACTATAAATTCCAGAAATATAGGAACTAATCTAATGTGAGTACATTAAAAATATATATCAAGATAGACTTTTATGTGCAATTAAAAAAAACCTGAGAAACAAACTTAAAGTGAAATAAAAATTTGAACTATGCAAGGATAATGAAAAACTTTGAATTGGATTCTAAATATAAAGTAATAAAATCAAAAGGAATTATGTAAATTTATTATTTAAAGATTATATAAATAAGTATTTTTTCAAAATTTAAAAGATAAAAACCACAGTATTCTGGAAGTAGTTTTAGATAATACATATTGATCTTTAAAGATTTGATTTTTCAAATGTTGGTAAATAATATAATTGTTAAATTGGAAATAATTGAATTTTATTATTATAAAAAATTAAAGATTCATTTAAAGAAAATAACATTTAGAACCGCCAATTGAGATATGAGTTTCTCAAGCTCTGTGAAAATAAAAATTAAAAATTAAAGAACTTGTTTAATTTAAAGAATTTATTTGAAATAAAAAAAAAATTGTAAATAAAAGGCGCTCAACAAATAATAATTAGATATTTTGTAGTTATAGTTATCAAACAAAAAACAAACAAAACTTAAATTCAAATATAATATAAGATTGTCGGGTAAAACAAAAAAAAAAGTAAAAAAAAACAAACAAATAAAGTAATATAAATAATTAAATTATAATTAATATGTTTGGTTAAATTGCATTATTTTGTGCCCCCCTACATGCACCTGCTCTGTGTCGGTTCTTATGCAGAATACCCTGTATATGTATATATTATATACAAGATGATTCACAACTTATCTAAAAAAAAATGCGAATAGATGCGTCATGAAAAATAGAATCAATATCGAAATTTTTGTTTGTAAAATCCTTATAGTTTTCGAGTAAAACATTATTAAATAAAGTTGTAGTATTTTCTTTACATCGCTGGGCTACTACAGACTAGCCAGGTGATTCCGAATATTAAAATCCGATTACTTACAGTAGGTATTAACGTTTTTGTGCCAAAAAATGGCTTACGTGTATAGCTATTCGGAGTTGATGGATATTGTTTTAATTTATGATAATGTGAAAATGCTTTATCAGAATGATTTCCCGGTAAAGATGTGCCAAATGCAGCTACTTTTATTGTCATGTGCAGTGAGTGCAAGTGCAGTGCAACGCGAGCATGACACAGGAAATTTGAAACCGAATAGTAAAAGAGATGGAGGTCTAGGGCGTCCATGACGTATTGCAGCAGTGTGGTGTATCATACACGAAGCTCAATTATATTCGTACCATGTACAGCATGTCCAAGCGTTAATACTAAGGGATTGGACGAGGAGGACCGGAACCATGGCTGCCATGATCTCCTAGCTTTAAATCATTTGGAGTCAGAAACATTGTGTTAGTTTGTAGAAACTGGGTAAGGAAGGTAAGTGTATTTTTAAATCATTTTTGAATTGCTCTTTTTGATTTTTTCTTTACAAAACTGTATTTGAAAGGGTCCTGTATATTCAAAAAAATTTTTTACATAATTCTTAATCACCCTGTATATTTTCATGCCATCTCTCCCCGCGTTTTATACAGCGTCACATTCGTCTCGTTACAACTGTAGATTAACTGAGAAATACCCAAATTGAGCTCCGCTCCACTTCAATATAAATTCATGACGGTCGATCCGGTGGCGGAAGAAAAAATTGATAGGGCGCCTCCGCCTTAAAATACCAAATCACGTACGAATCGGGGGTGAAAAAGTATCTCTGGTAATCAGGAATGATTAGTAGCCATGGTAACTAAATTGCCGGCTCCCCCGCACGCTACTGCTCCTCGGAGTGCGTCTGTCTGCGCGTCGGCAGGGGGCGGTAATTTCGTTTTTTCCGTCGTGAGATAACTCGCTCCTGAAATATATCGCGGTAATTTTTCTCGGGGGGAATTAATCTGGAGGTGAGAAGCCGCGTTCGTATACGAGGGGGACTCGAATATGACGGAAAAAGTGACAAAAAACATTACATTTTATGGAAAAAAATTAGTACACAGAATAGCAGGGGGTGTAAGAACATGAGAGTTTATTTTTATTGGATGCATAGCATTATAATTTAAACTATTTATATTGTAATAAATTAAAATAGATAAAAGTGTGTATATGAAAAGATAACTTAAATTAATAAATCAAGAGATCAAGTACTAGCATAATATGTTGGTAAGTCAGATTATATTGACATTTAGAGAAATGAGATGACAAGTAAGATTAAAACTGAAATACAAAATTAAATCAGAGTGTACATTTTATCATAGGAAATAAAATGAAGAATTTGGTTTGAACGATATACAGGGGTATTTAAAGAATTGAAAAATTGTAAAATTAATCCAATTGGTAGAAATAAAAAATTAGATTGAAAAAACAACATATTTAAAGTCTTTTTTTACTGTTTTAGAAAGGTATTTTAAGCTAATATAAATCAAATCTCCTACAATTCCTATCAATGAAGTCATATGTATGTTCTCTGATACCAAACATCTAGGTATGCTAATGAACAATTCCACAGACAAAGCTCTATTCAATAATTATCTAAAGAAAATAATCTAATTTACTTACTCTATAAATATCTAACTTCATTTTTTGACAGTGGGAACACGACAAATTCAACCACAATAGATGAGATCTGACCTATTTCTGCATTTTTACGATTGATTCTTCAGGTGGTTTCCTTTAAGTTGAATCAAATATCTAACTATAAAAATTATTAGAAAAATTAAAATTATGTGAAGTTAAATATCGACAATGACAAAATGAATTAAATATGACAATACCTACTTGAAAAATGTTCACCTTTTATGTAAAAGTTTTTATATATTTTTAGGTATTAATAATATTGTGTGAAACTAACTACTCAGTGGACAAAAGTCCCAACCTGCGTTGAATTACACCCACAATATCTACCCATATATTCCTTATTATTAGCTTATGTAAAATTTTTTTACTGTTTTAGAAAGGTATTTTAAGCTAATATAAATCAAATCTCCTACAATTCCTATCAATGAAGTCATATGTATGTTCTCTGATACCAAACATCTAGGTATGCTAATGAACAATTCCACAGACAAAGCTCTATTCAATAATTATCTAAAGAAAATAATCTAATTTACTTACTCTATAAATATCTAACTTCACTTTTTGACAGTGGGAACACGACAAATTCAACCACAATAGATGAGATCTGACCTATTTCTGCATTTTTAGGATTGCTTCTTCAGGAGGTTTCCTTTAAGTTGAATCAAATATCTAACTATAAAAATTATTAGAAAAATTAAAATTATTTGAAGTTAAATATCGACAATGACAAAAAGTGACATCCTGTCAATGAATTACATATGACAATACCTACTTGAAAAATGTTCACCTGTAAAAGTTTTTATATATTTTTAGGTATTAATAATATTGTGTGAAACTAACTACTTAGTGGACATTATTGAATAGAGCTTTGTCTGTGGAATTGTTCATAAAAAGTTTAACACAAAATTATTTAAAAAAAAATAATTTTTGAAAAACTATAATAAAACTATATTTAAATTACAATAATACAATCAGAATTCAAAAGCGTCCAGAATTGGGCTAGTACGGTAAGTAAAAAAAAAATAAATAAAAATTTTAAGAATACTACTAACATTACATGACTGAATTAATACAAACAATACAAATACAAAATTAATACGTATTTATTCATTATAAAAAAAATATAACATATGCTTCAAAATTTTAAATATTACGTATATTATATGGCAATAATAATGGTACTCTTTAAAATTGATTTGGCTATTTGTTTTGAACTTCTGACGTATTTGTTTGTAATTTACTTTTGCAACAGTTTTTATGTATTTTAGCACACGCCTGATTTTTAGTGTTATCAAATTTATTTTAAAGATTTAATAAAGTTTACCGTTACAATTTTATAACAAATTAGTCTATTCACATGTGATATTTTTTACGGACTTCTCTCTAATTTTTCCTACATGTTAATATAGTCCATTTATCAGAATTTTTAACATACAGGGTGTCCAGACAATATAATTTGTTTAATTATATGGATACTAATAAAAACTCGAATAGAATTAAATAAGTCAAAGTATTGCACCATTGGGGAAAATTTAAACCGACAACTGGAAATTTAACAGGTACCTGAATGAATTTAAAAGATTTTATTTCTCGTGTTTAATTTAATTATTTAGTGTGAATATTCTGAACATTAATATGTTAATGTTTGCAGTTATAACACGTTTAACAGATTGGCTCCAAAATATTGCTGTTAGTATGTAGGTAGCCGTGTTAATATAGAGTGTTTTTTTATTTGGATCCAAATAATTATAATAAATTCTGATTTGGAGAACAGCAGTTTATTTATCTTCTTTAAAAGCAAAGGCAATAAACTTTCAGGAAATTAATTGTGGCCTCCATAAGAAATAAGTCATATATATAAAAATAATAATAAATAAAAATGAAATCTTCTGATATAGCTAATTTCCTTCTACTTCTCGTATTTCATTATACGATAGAGTTAGTATATTTATTTTAGTCAGGTTTTTAGAGACAACAAAATATTTTGAAAAATAAATTATAAACTTGTTAACACTTAACTATAAAAAAATATTTCAAATATCATTACGACGTAAAGTAGGAATTGTCTGAAACTATTTATTTGTGGCATAATTTTAGTTTTTCTTTCGTTTTATTGAGTTTTTGCCACACTTCTGAAAAAATAAGATTAATTAAATTAGCCCTTGCGCCAAACGGATCAGTCAAGGATTATTTTTGAAACTAAGTTTGCATAACTAAAAAATCTCACACTAAAAAAAGCAGATAAGTAAAAAATAACAAAAATCACATCACTGTCGCGAACTTCCGTATTTTTGACGTTTCGAAAAAGTCTCTATTTTCTTTCTCAAAATGGTATTAAAAGTATTAAACGTATGTCAAGTTTGACAGTTTAAAATTTGTTTATCTGCTTCCATAGAGATGTTAAATGATTTTTATTTTATTGTTACTTACTTCTTCTTGATACAACTGTAGCCAACAAATTCAAAAAATTGTATCTACAGTATACCTTGTGGATACAATAAACATTATGTTGGAGAAACGTGTCGGCCTATGAATGTTAGAGTTGAGGAACATAAAAATTATATAAAAAGACGGGAATTTGAAAAATCCAAAATTTGCGAACATGCTTGGGAAAACGGTCATTTGATTCAATGGGGTTCGGCAAAAATTTTAGAGAAGGAAGATAACGGAGATAAATGTGTGTCAAACTGTTCAGTAAACATTGATCATTGTTGGCTACAGTTGTATCAAGAAGAAGTAAGTAACAATAAAATAAAAATCATTTAACATTTCTATGGAAGCAGAGAAACAAATTTTAAACTGTCAAACTTAACATACGTCTAATACTTTTACTACCATTTTGAGAACGAAAACAGAGAATTTTTAGAAACGTCAAAAAATACGGAAGTACGCGATAGTGATGTGATTTTTGTTATTTTTTACTTATCTGCTTTATTCAGTGTGAGATTTTTTGGTTAGGCAAACTTAGTTTAAAAAATAATCCTTGACTGATCCGTTTGGCGCAAGGGCTTATTTAATTAATCTTTATTTTTTCCGAAGTGTGGCAAAAACCCAATAAAACTAAAGATAAAGTAGGAATAAATCAAAACTACATATTTAAATATCTAAGCTTTATCTATTGTAACAATCTATTCTAAATACACTTCTGACTTAAAAATTAAATCAATCATTTTCCGAGAACGATGTAGTGTTGCTGATATCATCCCCACCACCAGTTTCATTTCTATGAAGCATATATTTCATAAAATCGGTTCTGTTTTTCTTAGTTATATTTTGCAGTTTGTTGATGATGATGTTGTACAATAAGCAACAAAGGAAGAATTTCTAATTAATTTAGGAAAAATCAATACGAGAAGTGGAATATTTAAAAAAAGCAGAATAGCCAAAAAATAACGAAATAAACAGTCACTTAACAGTTGAAACATGTGTTTTTATTAATGTTATGGTTCTCTTCCAGGAACAATGGGACTTTAATCTAGCATCCCCTTTAACTGCAATATGCGAAGCAACGATAATAGTCCATTAATAAGGCACCAGTGCCCGTCAACAAAATGAAGCAGATAAACATAATTTGGCACCAATTATCAACAGCCTCATTAAAATACATAAATTACGGCAAGGTTCCTCATTATTCATATACGTCCTTTGAAGAAAACCAGTCTCCAAATGACACAATCGTGAATGTATACTTCTTTTGTTGCACCTTGTTGTGTTAATTGTTAAATTTTACCACTCTCGCGAGTCAAAGCAAAGGTGTGAACCGTGCCATTATCAGCTACTTAAATATCATTATCCCTTTAATTATCTGCAGCATAAAACATTTTTTTCATAAACCGGATTGTAACTATGCGGCGCGGCACTGACAGAACTCCCTGTCTTTTTTCAAGGCGTTTCTCGACAAGATCAGTACTACCTAATTTTCGCTTATTATAATATTTTTACATTTTAAATTTGGTTTTTTTTTCGCACTTATAAAAGTGTTAAACAAACTAGACAACGTCAATAGTACAAGGCTATTCACATAAAACTCTTCGGTACGACAACAACAACACTTGTGATCATTACCAAAATTGTAGAGACACAATTATTATTGTAGTATTATTTACCACAAATTGTATTAAAGTTGTGTGTGCAGGAGGACCGTCAGGTTCAGCATATGGCCGCAAGATGTGGTTACATGTTCCATCGCGTCACTTAGGACGGTTAAGTCGTCGGTTGCCTCGCCTCCTATGACATACCGAGAGCTAACAATATCAAAAGCGGTATACATCTGGTGTGCTACTAATGAGTGACTTTGACAGTTTTCTAAAAGTCTTCCCTTTCTTACATAAATAATTAAATACTACTGAGTGAGTTGTATTTAATTATGGTAATGTGGGCATAGTAGTAACTACCTTAAAAAGGAATACAATAGAGCAAGAATACTGCAATACTATAATTATGCACTTCAGGTTTATTTTTTCTTACATTCATGATTTGAAATCTACAGTGTGCCCCGTTTTTTTCAAGTTAAGGGTGCCGTATTCTTGAAATAGTGGTTTTCTTTTTTAAACAAGTGATTTTAAACATTTAAGAACTGAATAATATAGAGTTTAGCAAATAAAAAGAATGTTATCTCATGCCACCTGAGAATATTCAAAGGTGCCTAAGTAAAACGAATATATAACGGTTAAAAGCGGTCTAATCAACAAATTTTTAGGTACAGAAAGCACGTATTTTTTAAATTTCAACTGTAGATGTAAATACTGTTATAACATAAACTTACATAGTTTTGCATAAGACTGCTCACTTTTGTTTATAAGTATGTGAACATTATTATTAAAATGCGGGATTAGAATAACAAAATAATGTGTGTCATACATAAAAGTTTTACTAAACTATTTTATTGTGACAAAAGCCTGGCCTACTACGATTTTTTTTAGAACGGTCGTTTTTCCAGAAAGTGGTATTAGGCATTTTTTTTTCAAAAATATATTTAACACCCATCAAAATGCTCATATACAGTCGCGGCAAGAATTCAGACAACATACGTTACGGCTGACATTACGCAATTGTTTTTATTGTCAACATAATTTTCGATATTTGGTCGCGTTAAAAACGATAATTTTTTGCAATTTCCTATGTAAGCAAAATTTTAGTACTGTCTGATAGAGAATTAAACGATCTTTCAGAATCAAGGAAAAAAAATATGGTGTTGCCATTTAAAAAAAAATCCATGACGTCATTACTCGAAAACAAATGACATTTGAAAATCGCATTTTACGCTAAAATATGTATTTTTTAAATTAAAAATCGACCTGTTCGAGGATTTTTCCCAAAAAATAATTGTTTCGTTTTTATTGAATTTATTCCATACTTTTGGCGCATACTGTATAATGCAAACAATTAGTGTAGTACATAGTTTTATTACACTCAGTTGCAGTTTTTAAAATATTTTGATGAAAATATAATGAATTATTCATTTGCTCGTATGACGTAAGTCGTCTAAATTCTTGCCGCGGCATACCAAATTTGATTGACAGATTGACTGTTTTTTTTGTAATGTAATGTAATTAAAAAAATAAATACTAACAATGAATAAACAACACATAAAGAGTGTTATTTTTGCGTTTTCTTTTGCTTGACGTTTTATTTTTTGAGTATTGAGTTTTTAGTATTAAAAAAATCATTTCGTCATCGCAGCACCTACAATCTACAATTTGCATTTACCAAGCCGAAGTGTTTTATGTGAATCATCCTGTATACACAGTAACAAACTGGGACCAAAAAATAATTATTTTTATATAAATTCAAGGAATGAACGATTTCAATCGTCCAGGTCTATTAAAAAATTAAATATATTCCGTAATTTCATTGTGAAACACCTACGCACGCCACTGCACAAAAATTTCTAAACTTTTTTGCGAGAAGCCCGCTTCAAAATGCAGTTAGGAATCAGGGTTCCGACTGATAGTTTTTAATCAGCCTGGCACAGATACGTCGCTGATATTTGATTAAATATAAAAATAAATGTATCGCCGTTGTGAAAGCTCTGGTAAGGTCAAATGTCTGCAGGTGACAAAGAGTGAATTGCGTTAGACACGGCTGATTTATTGTTCATTTTTCACTGCCGACAATGGGCCGGGATTATTGTTTGCAAATGTGGCCATATACAGGTGACCAAGTCTCGACAGAGATATGCGAAAAAACCCTCCACTCCAGTTCAAAGGAGGTTTATTTTTACGTTTGACATAATTTGTCACATACAGAAGAACTTGTTCAATATTTTCGCGACATTTTACACAACGCAATCGTTTGCTTTTTTTATAAATTTGTTTACAAATATTTAGCTAAAATATTTAAGAAGTTCATATTGTCCCTGTTTAACTGTTCACTATGGGTGATTCAGTTTTTAATAAACAAACTTCGAGGGTAAGTAGAAGATTAAAAAATAATTGCAGTTTATTATATATAACAGTTATAATTTTGGGCCTTTATAAGGTAGATACAGGGTGTTAAAGTTTGAAGAAAAAATTTGATTTTTTGGCATAATTACTAAAGTAATAGAGATATTTAAGCCATACTCGGTACACACTGTAGTTACTTAAGGTGTCATAAAATGTGAAAATATCAAGCACTTTGAACAACCAGTGGCGGAGATATGGGCAGTTCGTATATTTAAATTAGGGAAAAAGTTGTATCGCCCTGTATAATGTTAAGGTTTATGACATTTTTAAATGTATATTTTAATTTCTAACAAAAACCCTATCTTAAATTTTTTTCGTTTTTGCTACGGTTACATAGTAAATTTGACTTTTTTCAGCTATTTCACTGTTCCTGTCGGTAAATAACTTAATCCTTATGTAATGTGTACCTATGATTAAATTACGTTTTCTATTGGTTAAAAAGCCAAATTAATAATTTTCAGATAAGTAGTTATAAAAAAAAACTAAAAATTTTATTATTATTATATATTATTACATTAATTCTTATCGCAGTTTATTGACAGCTGTCACTCTTTTATTGGCGCTCAAGGATGGCATTTTGAGCAATTACTCTTATTTGTAGGTATTGACAGTTAATGTAATTTGCAGTATTTTATTTTAGTTTTCTGTATTATTTAAACACAGAAGCACAAACAATTTTCTACATCATACCTACACCATACATGCTAATATTTGATACAAATATGGTATATTTAAAAAAATCTACAGTCGACGAGACATGTCCGCGCCCAGGCCGTTAACCACACTGACTGAATAGGCCCACGTACAATATCACAAAATTTTTTAATCTTTAATTAATTATGTAAATTTTTATTATACAGGTATTTTTCAAATTTTATTTTCTTTTCGAATATTTCAGGAAGTAGGTATTTGGAACTTGATAATTTTTTGCACGGCGTTTATTTAAGCCCCAAATTGTTCAACTTTTCACAGGTTAAGCATTTTTGTATCTTTCCAATGGCCTATTTTTATCGATTTGAGATTCCCTGTAACATTACGATGTCCAAGATCAAGGTCCCTAAACAGAGGAGGTTGTCTACAAACTGCTGATTCCCTCCGCTGCACCCGCCCGCAAACTCTCGAGTGACGGTATTTGAATAAAAAACATCAAACATTGTTTGCTACCTAATAAATGTTCGCTTTTATTTGTATTTTACAAGTATCCCTGTGTCTCGTGTTATTATTCTTGTGTTATTGGAATTATTTGGTTTTGGGTATTTGTTATCGTTACGTTTTGGTTGTTATTTCAGTGCTGTTGAGAAAACATACTTTTATGTCAAACTATCTTGCGTTATAATTTTGGGGCACAATTTATATTGTGGCTATTTGTAGAACCAAAACGAAAAAGGAAACTGGCCAATCTATTACTTTCCATAGAATCCTAAAAGAACCTTATTTAAAAAAGAGCGGATCAGATAACCAAATAATGTGCTGTAATAATGTGTGTGCAAAAGAATTTAAAGAACATGTGGAAGAAAAATAAACGTATATTGTATACAGCTATTACATTAAATTAATCATTTTAGTAATTTTTTGCTATAATCTAAGGTATACGTCGTGAAATTGATCGGTGAAAACCTTTATATGAAGTAGGTACTACGACTACTACTACTAAGCAGGCTCTCCAAAACACCATGCAAAAAGATACTCAGTTGAAAGCCACAATAAGACAAGTATGGTCGCCATAAATTCCAGTTACCACTGTAGTTTTAAATTATTTAATCAAATAAGATAAATATAGACACAAAATCATACAGATAAGGATTGACTATATTCAAGGAGATAAATAAGTACCTACAATTAACTGAACAGTAACCGAAATTGCGTTGTACAACTTGTAGTTACTATGGTTTGTGACAATTAGTATATCTATTGCTTAAGCAAATAAATAATGGTTGTCAAGAAAATTGTGATTTTTGATTGTCTTAAATTGGTGCAACTTCCTTCTTTTTGATCTAAGTACAGTACGATTTTATTTAAATACATTTCCAAAAGTCTTCAACCTTTAATTTTGAAAATCGAGCATTATATAGATATATAAATTCGTTACGAGGGAGTTTTTTAAAAATATTTTAACGTCATCAAAATTTCGATCTAGATCAAAACAAAATTGGCATAAGCGTGCTACTAACATTTTTATGGTTAATATATTTTTTTGGTGTTCGCTTAGAGGGTAAAAATATATGGTATTTTACTATTTCTGCTGTGTTATGTACCATATTTCTGGTATACACACTTGTACGTATAGGTAATGCTAATTGTGCTGCTGTATATGCACATGATGAACTTGTAATTTTTTTAGAGGTATAAAATATGTTCTCATACCTACATGGTGCTCCCCTAGTAAGAATAACTTGCTCATGTTGGAAGTAAGTCATAAAGTTATGAGTTGTAAGGTAAACGCACCTGAACCGAAATCATGACATATTTTGTAGTAGCATCGAAAACACTTGGCAATACCTAAAATTACTTAATTATAGGTTACAGAATAAGCTATCTGTTTGAGATTCTTTGTTATATGTTCTAAACTGTTAATAATATTGTAATGGTACATATATTTACATAGAAATTATTAAAACTACTGAAAATTCAAATATAGTTGGATGGATGAAAATTAAAATTAATTGATGTTCACAATTTTTTACTCTTCCACTTTTCTGTAATTCACGTTCAAAACGACAGACTAATATTTGAAACCTAGTTGCGAGAATACCATAATAAGCAAAACACGAATGAAATATAAAACTATATACCAAAATTATCCTTCTGTATTAAAAACGTCCACTTTATTTGTCTATTTTTTCCCTTTTTCCAAAACTTGCAGCTTCGAGTTGGTGCAATATGCTTCTGCGGGGCAAATTTATGTGCCTTTAAAAATTACATTTCGTCCGGTTCCCGTGGAGATACGAATACGATATCAGATTTTACTGGCGGCTTAATAAGTGGCATATTGCGAGGTGGGTGACATTCAAATGCTGCCGTTTCGAAAGAATATCGTATGACAGACGAATAAGTTGCATCGTTGGCATGCCGCTGAATATCGTCCGCCTGTACAGCGCATCCAAACGCCAGATTTTTAAATAACATTCCCTTTACGGTTGGAAATATTTATACATCCAGTAAAAAGACAGCAAACGATGATAATAAAAGTATAAAGGCATTTCCTTTGATAAATAGTAGGGGAAGAGAGAAGAAGTTGACTATATTAAGATATTTCTTTGTTTTTCTTGTGCTTTCGGCTTTACACTTTGTTTTTTATTTTAACTATGGCTATATTACTTAAGTCAAACAACATTTTTGTTGTTTTTATATTTCGTACTTGCAATGTACTTTTATTTTTGCTACACTGGATTTATAACTGGATGTTCAACTCTTCATCTTACACTTACATGTGGACAAGATGACTTTACTAGATAGGTAAAATGAGGATAACAAATCGAAGTAAAATAGTATTCCTCAATAGTTATTTAAGTAAAGAGGGTCGAAAGAAGGTAAGATTGCGGACGAAATTTCAGTTAAGAGCGTAAACATTTCTTTCGGCCAAGGGTGCAAGCCTTCTTTCGGCAAAAAGCGTATTAATTATTTTTCCGGCCAAAGGCGTAATCATTCCTTAGGCCAAAAGCCTAATACTTCTTTCGGCCAAAGGCGTAATCATTCCTTAGGCCAAAAGCCTAATCCTTTTTTCGACCAAGGGCGTAATCCTACTTTCAACCAAAGGCGTAATCTTTCTTTAAGCAAAGAGCGTAATTCTTCGTTCAGCCAATGGCGTAATCCTTTCGGCCAAAGGCGTAATCCTTTCAGCCAAGAGTGCATTTATAAGGCGCGTTTTTTTATGAAAGTTTGGTCATCACATTATACGGAAAAATTTCCTGGGTTGTACAATTTGTTGAATGGAAACTAAAAATACAGACTTTATATTATATAAAATCTAAATATTTATAGATACTTACTATGTACTTACTACTACCTACTCTAGCTTTGTAGCACGACTTATAGTCTCTCTTTCTCATCATATCTCTGTTCGTTATTAGAATGTATTTAATCAAACATATAATATAGTCTCTCTCGGGCAGAAGTAATTCATATAAAGAGCATAATTAGGGTATATTTTGGTAATAATAATTTTGATATTTTCAAATAAAATTGGTCCGTATTTCTTAGGTCCAATTATCTTATTGAAATAAAATTCTTGCAGACCAATTATTAACTTCCATATTAATTTATTTTTTCCCCACATAAGGAAAAAGGCGAACAAATATAGGTTAACTTAATTTTAACTTTAAATGTTAGTTAGGCTGTTGAGACTAATCCTTCTTTCGGCCAAAGGTGTTATCCTTCTTTCGATCAAAGGCGTAATCCTTCTTTAGGCCAAGAGCCTAATCCTCCTTTTGGCCAAGTATTGTAAAGTTTGATTGCTTGGATACCTGGATAGTGGAAAAGAATTTGACTATTATTAACGATTTTAACATATAATGAAAAGGTATTAAAAATTATATTTCGTTTGTTTTGACAATTATTTATTTAAATGTTTAATTGTTATGGAAAAAAGTACTAGTGCAGTTTCCATGGTTTAAATATTTAAGTTGTGGACCACGAGCCGAAGAAAGATATAATATTATATAGTTAATAAGTTTAATATGAGGGTATTGTACATAAATGTACCAGTAAATGATATAGACGACAGGTTCGTTTCTCTTGCTTTATAAAAACAGTCTGAAGAGAAAAACAATACAATACACAAGACATGCCTAAGAGGACATTAGAGCGACTTTGCTCGCCGCCAACTATGAAAAGATATGGTAGCTGGAGGAGTACATCTGTTGCTGAAGGATACTTGGTAGATTCAACTGAATCTAAGAATAAAATTGCACTACAAACAGCCTCTTCTACCTCTGGCGATAAGGATAAGGACATAGAAGGAATGCAGATGGAGATAAAAATTGTAGAACAACCTGTTACTCTCTACTGCTGCATCTCAATATCTCCAAATACCAACTTCTGCGACAGCATTCAGAGCGTATGTTGTCATTGTTGTCCCTTATTTCAAAGATGCTTGTTCCGCCACTGCCGCCAACAATTTCTGTCCAACCTCAGACCAAAGACAATCAAACGAAACGCACCGTCAGCAACAGAGGGCCCGCGACCGCGTTTTTTACGCTTATTTCCTATCTATTAACGTCGGAGGGTCCGAATAAAAAAACCTTCTCAGCCTCTCTAACAATGCCACAGTAAATTTATCGTCCCCCGGCGTTTCTAAATTTAGTTCGCGACGCACATTGTATTCATATCGACTGTCAAATGATGACAAAACTATCCGCCATTAAGCTCGGCCGAATGGACGTGGAGGTTTTTATTGGGAACGATAAATATTTAGCAGAAAAGGGAACCCGTTTAATGGGAGGTCTAGGTTATTTTAGACAGTGCCGGTTTAACTCTTTGCTTTTAGTAGTCTTTTAATCTCACATCTTTTTTTCTTAGAAACTGCTGTGGATAAAACGCGATTAAGATACAAATGCAATACGACGTTTTATCCTCAATAACAAGCACAAGTTAGTCCAGTTTAATTAAAAGGAAACAACATTTTTAAATGTCAACAAGAATGTTACTTCAAAAACTCGGAGAATGGAAACATCGTAAGAAGTGCTGCTTGATATGATTCGGTTTTTGGTAACAGTGAAATGAGACTTCTTTAGTGAGTTAGTTTAGACAGCGGAGTTGATGGATATCGATGTAATTTACAATGAAGTGAAAATGCTTTAGCAGAACAATTTCCCGGTAAATATGTGTCAAATGCACCTACTTTTACTATCTATTGCATATTTTAACACGAATTTGGCAACTTCTTTTGAATTACTAATAAAATCTGCTTTCAACTTTTAACATTACTACTTAGTTTGTTGCTTTTTTTGCACTCAGCAATAGAGATCTAATGAAACTTCTACTAAGAACTTCCAATAGTTCAAAAACTGTTTAACAAGAGTGTCATTATTATTCCAACAGATTGTACCTGCCAAATCTCAAAATAGCTCTGCTTCCCTGTTTGCTAATGCTGGTGCCGATATGCATACTTTCAAAAATCACGAGTAGTGTTGCTGAGTTTTATGCCCAAATATCTTTAGAAAATAAAAAAGTAATAACTGCAAAAATTATGGGGCATAACAAAAATGTTTATAATATTGAAAATTCTATGGGAAATATTGATAGTTCGGTTCGGTTGTCTGTAAGAATTAATCTAATATATAAAATTCTCGTGTCACACTGTAGACGTCATACTCCTCGGAAACGTCTTGACCGATTTTTATGAAATTTTATATATATATTCGGTAGATCTGAGAATCTGTCGCAATATATTCTTCACAACCCTAAGTGATGAGGGTGGTACACCCCAAACAATTTTTTTAAATTTTTTTGGACAAAATTTTTTATTTATTTTTTTATGATGTGGCATTAAAAAATACATACAACTCTTAATTTTCACCCTTCTATGACAAACCCCTATTTTTTAATAGCAATTTTAGTAATTTCATCATTTTTAACTCTGGTAGATAACTGATCGATTATCACTAGATCAGTTATCCCCGCCAGGCGTCTACCGGTGTCACTTCTCACCACAAACCTAGAAAAAAATATAGACAGCGTCGGTTCATGATATAGGTCACGTGACAGGTGCCGCGTTTTCTAAGGACTGAAGGTCCAGAAAATTGATATTTTATTTGCTTTACGTTGGCGGTTGTGCAAATATGATGGCTGCATTGCAATATGAAATTAACTAACTTGCTGTCATTTTAAATGTCATTAAAGAATGTGACATCAATGTGACCAATGAGATTCACGCTACAATACAACCAACGTAAATTGGCATAAAAACCAAGTTTTAGTTATTCTGGATCTTTTAGGGCTGCCATGAATTAGCGGTCGCCGGCAATATGACACTGGCACAGTTTATATTTTTTTAGGTTTGTGCTTCTCACCCAGTAAACAGCACGGAGTAGGGATGAGATCGAAGCCGACTACCAAAATATTCACTAGAAATAATTCATAAGGCAAAATAATGTTTGCCGGATCACCTAGTAGGTATATAAAATTGCAAAAATGTAAAAGACTCGGAAAACATAATTTTTGTCCTTGCCTGTATCCTATATAAACTGCATATCGTTTCGTTGCTCCTTCCGTACCGAAAGCATAATATGAAATCGCGGGATAACCTCTGATTAAATTTTAAATTAGAGCCGAGAGATATCGTTCACCTCGCGTTTTAATACACCTCAAACATAAAATGATTTATTACTTTTTTATGCAGACGCGCTTTTTTGTCGAATCTATCTGAAAATATTACGATATTAATTCGAATTTTACGACACAAAAGAATTCTGGAAACTTTCTTAATTTAACTTTGGGAAATAAGAGAGCGTTCGTTAAGGCCAACTTTTTTAATACGTGCCTGATTTTATGTTACTTTTAAAGCCGGGAACGTGTACATTTATTAGATTACATATACAGGGCGGTCAGACGAGATAAAATTTGTATGTAGAGACCAATATAAAATATTCCATTTTTAATGTTTCTTTTTTCCAAGATTAATCACTAGAAATAAATACATTCCGTCCATTAGCAGTAGAAAACATCACAATAAATAATATTCATCGGTAGTTAAAAACAACAGCGCAATAAAAGCTGCGACAAAAGCTATTTAAACCAAACATAGAATTAAACAAAACAACAAACAAACAAGACCAAAATATTTTATATTTTCAGCGAAAATGTAACACAAAATATTAAAAATTCACAAAATGTTTGGTGTCTACCACGTTCTAACCACGTAGTGGTTCAGTGGAGATAACGTCAAGGCGTGGAAACTTCAAAACTATCTCATCACTCTTTCATATTAGTATAAAATATATTGCTAGCTTTGTCTGACAGCTATTACATACAATTACATTTCATTTCTTTCTATACATATTTCATATCCATTTCCTCGACTCTAAATCATGTAGGTGTTCGGCATATTTATAAGTGAAGTACATGCTTTTGCAATAATAATGACACTAATGTTAAACGTTGAAAGTAAATTTCATTACAAATACGCCAGCAGTTCAATAGAAGTGGCAAAAATTAACTTTAAAAGAGTGGCATTATTATTGCAAACGATTGTATGTGTTACTTACTCAGGTGAAACATACAGGCGCTTCGAAATAATAATACTGTGCGGTGGTTTGAAACCCAAAATTAAAACGAATGAAATGTTATTGACAAATAATGATAAAACTTCAAAATCCATCACGCGCCTGTAAAAAGTAAATGTTTTAATAAGACTGTTGCCGAATATATTTGATATCGTTGCGTGTGAATGTGATACTCTAGATGGTGAAAGCTATTTTTCATTGTTCGTTGGAAATGACTAATTATTATACATAAATTTGATGCAGAAATAACAGTAAAGTTGTGTCTCCCTCAAGGCTGCTCAAAGTTCCCACTGCCATTTCTTAATATTTTTCCTGTTGTTCATTCTTCAACTGTTACATTGAACATACTTTTTTAATTTTATCTTATTAGTAGTAGTTGAATACTTATGCCTACACTATTATGTTTATTATATTTCTTTATTTCTTCCGAAACTACACTGTAAAATTTACTTTATGGTGAATTTAAAAGACGACTTCTACAGTAGCGATAACGTTATTTGGACTAATATATTATTTACAAGTTGGACGACTTTAAACAAACAATTAATTATTTGAAAGTGATAGCGACTTTGAAGTTATATTTTAGTACTTGAGTTAGTCGCTGCTACAGTTTGCCACTTTTAAGTTCTAAAAACTTAATAGTCGTCCCACCGGTAATTAACACGTCACCAAAACCAGAAGTATTAATTAGAAGTCACATATCTGTAAATATTAGATTATTTAGAAAAATGTGAAAAGAATTGCTATACAGGGTGTCCCAAAATAGAAGGCCATACCATTAACCACATATTCTTTGGACAAAAATAATGCGACTTTCCTTATGCCCCTGTTTCAATATACAGGGTGTTAAAGATACATTTAAAAAAACTATTTTTGTTAATAATCCCATTGTTTTGTAAGATACACACTCGAAATTTTGCACGTACTTTTATCTTATTCCGGCATACTTTTCATGTAATTTTAGTAACAAAAATCGAAGAGTGAATGGAGGTCACTGAGGGATGCAGTACCCTTTATCCCCTCCAATTATTTATAAGTACGCCTCTGCAGCTTTTTCTTAAAACATCAAACGTAGAATTTTCTTCTGATCATTTTACCTCATTTGTAATTTTTTGTTTAAATGCTTCATTTTAGAGAAAAACGGCAATTTGTAGTCCCCATAAATCTATCATTCACAACCATTTTCAAGTGAACTTATTAACAAAAAAAGTTTTTTTAAATGTATCTTTAACACCCTGTATATTGAAACAGGGGCATAAGAAAATGGCATAAGGAAAGTCGCATTATTTTTGTCCAAAGAATATGTGGTTAATGGTATGACCTTCTATTTTGGGACACCCTGTATATTCATCTTTTCTAACATATCGAATAATTGTTTAGCTGCGAAACCTTGTGTCGATGTTGAAATGTGCTTTCCCGTCAATTTGGGAATGATTTTAATGTGTCTGCACCTAGTGGATGTACATTTTTTATCATTTTACTCACACTTTACATACAAATTTATATCTGACTGTATCAGCACTATTTTTGTATTGTATTTCTGTTTGTATTACTTCACGACATTGTCGATAAGAATTGTTTCTTCTGACAATAAAGCATACTTTGATTTATTGATTTGCTGTTGGGTACAGTTGTGAACAGCACGGAAATTTGTTATTTGTTTCCTATCGACCGTGAATCATGACCCCGCCGTGCCCACGCCGATGGCTTGCCACACACACAATTTACTATTACCTTTTTATGAAGTCAGAGCACTCCGTATACCGTAAAAACACAGCGTCCCGCCATCCACGCAGAAGTACACGTCCGCAGAAATAAATAAGGCCATAAATCGCCGCGCTAAGAACTTTTCCATGTTCAAAACAAATTCGAAAACGTGCAATTAATTAGGCGTTCGCAGACAAGGGTCGCGCGGCGCTGGGAGGGTCTGACCCTGTCCCGGATGCGTCCCAAAAGGACACAATTAAGTCCCTCTCCAAAATGTTGACACTTTATTAAGCGCTCGTTAAAAATGCAAAAACGTCGACGCACATTTTGGGGCCAACCAGGTTAATCTGCATAAAAAATAACCCGTGGGATGTTTATTTTTATATGTAGACAGTGTTTCATTATAAGATCTCCACCTTATAATCGATATTTCCCAGTTTTTCCGTACAAAAGAACAATTTTTTTTTGAAATTTATTGTAATTAATCATCTAGAAAATACTACGATCTCTAAAATATTGCGTATGTGTATGTGGTAAGTACCGTTTTTATATGTTGGATGGTTGATATTCACTAAAGTCTGTTTAGAAATGAAAGAGAGTAAATGTAGTACTGGTGCTTATATTCAATATTTTTATATTATATATTACCGGTATAGATGAGGTGTACTTTTAAAAAAACTTTGTGTGATCGGACCAGACTAAATTGTAGCAGGTAGCTAAAATTTAATCCCCGACAATCCTTCTTTGTCTATGCCGCTTCAATTTCTCGGTCAATTTCTCTTATAAGTAAACAATATAAAAACAGCATTTCAAAACATGAGGCTACTTTAAGCATCATAACCGGGTTAAGAGGGTTTTTAGTAATTTAAATGAAATTATTCAATATTATTATCAAAATATTTATTTAAATTTAATGAATAGACTTTTATTCCACACAAAAATATATGTATTTTGAAAATTCAAATTATGGTGAGTAAATGTTGTATAAATGTACAATAAAGAAAATAAAACAGTAGGTATATGAAAATTCATCCTCTGGATATTCTGATGAATTATCTTCGTCTCCTAGATTGATAACGATAGGTTCCACAGTAGCGCCAATTAAATTATCGAGTTCCCACATTCTCTTCTTTTTGTACATAATGTATACATCTTTGCCAGTTATCTGCAGTTACCCGTTCCAAGGAATTTTTTAACAAAATTTTCACGTCACTTGATTTAAACGTCGTATTATTTCACACTCCTTTTACCTGCGCCCAGACTAATTCAATTGGGTTAAGTTCACAGTGATAAGGTGGTAACCGTAGTACCGTTTATTTGGCGATTTGTTGCCATTTCATCGATAACATATTTTTTTTTCTGATTCTGAAGTGTCAAAAGTTCCTTTTTCACCATATTTGTTTCAAAAGAAATGTTTTTCCGGATAACCATTGAATTATATCGGCTTTCCTCCAAGCAGTCGTAAGCGTCCGTTCGGTCTGCCGTGAATGGCAACTGTCATTATCCATGACAATTACAGACCCCGGAAGAATAAGGTCCAACATCTGTGTAAAATACTCTTCGAAAACATCTGCGTTCATGTCTTCGTGATGGTCATCTGTATTTTTAGATTCAAATGAAAGTAAACCGCCATCTACAAAACCACTGGCACTACCTATATGTATCACTATTAATCTTCGCCCTTTACCTGAAGGTGCCTTGAACCCTGTTGAAAGTCCATGCAAAAATGCTTGTCGAAAACTTTTTACATTTTTATCTTGCCATACTTTTGTTGCAGTATATCCCTCGTTGACCCAAATTTCGCCAAGATAATAAATATTCCTCCCTTAGTCACGGAATTTTCTAATTGATCCTAAGTAGGATCTTCGCCAACAAATAATTTCATCTTTATCGATAAGAACTGACTTCCTGTTCTGCTTTTCCCAGCAAAACGTACGTTTTACAAATAAATATGAATTTTTAGTATTAAGTACAATTAATTATTCAGTTTGTAGTTACGTACATCTAGTCCAGAAATTTATTGTTTTTTAAGTAGTATGGACTAACCTGTTAAAATGACAGTTCGAGTAAAACTGCACTCATCCGTCCATAGCACTTTATTAATAAAATTAGGGTCACCCGACGCAGCTTCACAGAACCCGTATCGCGAAGGCACTTACACAAAGTTCGCGCACATTCTCCGTATAACGCTACCGCATATTCGGAATTTGTAAAATTATGCATTGTGAATTTACGACGAATACGCGAGATCAAAATAAACAAACTGCTGCTTACTACTTGTATTCTCTTCATCCCCCCTCCAAATGTGCGGCGTGATCTACAAATTTGGAGGGAAAGAAATGCGAGAAATGTAGAAAGTGCTAAATGGGGGTCAATTTGAATAATACGCTAAAGTGTTAGACGATATGTATGTAAACATGATGTGGCAACGATGTTTAATCCGGCATTCGGTTGTCGTATGGGTGTGTCATCAGAAAGTTCGTAGCGCACCAGAAGCGTCGTGTTACCGATTTTTATAGGGTGATTTGTTTATTTTTTTAAAGGTCGAGTAAAAAAAATTTTTTCGATTTTCTGCCTTTATTAGGCCTCCAGAATACGTGGTTAAAATTAATGACATTATGACTGACTCACCCTGTATATAGGTGAGAATTTTATAAAGCCAAAAACGAAGAACTATCCTATTTTACTGCATAAAAGAGAGAGAGAGATGTGCATATATCGTTTTTAAGATCTTCACTTACTGCTACACTGCGCATAAGACGTGCACATGCTTGTATTTTGGATCAGTCAGTGCATGGAAGAAAAGTTTGTTGTCCTTTCTTCTTCTTCTGTTGTCTTAAATTGTATTTATTGCTAAAAATTTATGGTGACCAGCCGTCATTAAGAAATATATTACTTATTTTTTGCATTATTTTTAGTTTGCAGAAAAGCTACGTTGACAGACCAAAACAAAATAACATGAAAGTTTTTTATTAGCGGTTTGCTGTAATATTATATAATTTTGAATTTTAATCTTGCATTTAATGGAGTGGATTTTTATGCGTACAAAAAGTCTTATGTTATCATTTAAGAGAATTATGAACTTAAATTTGATGTTGTTTTAATTACAAAATAAATGAAATACCTCAGAAATCACAATATTCGTTTAAATTATGGGATTTTTGATTTCTTGGTGTTGTCGATTTTCTGTAGATTGGGTCTTGATGTCTGAAGTAGCACAGCTTCATGTTAACATTTCAGCTAAAACAGTGGGGAAAGTTTCTAGACGTCAATACCAATAGCATGGAAGTACGAGTGTTTAAAGTATACTTTTTGGGAAAAAATCAGTTTGACAGTTAGGTTTAGCAGTCAATTTTCCAGCAGGTGAAGAAACGAATTCGCAACGACCAACCAGGAGCAAGTGGGATATATTACGCGAGTTATTACCGATCAAGCGAACAGCCCACGTGATTTATTTTCGAAATGTCCCGGCGGTGCGGATTTTTAGGTGCGGTGGTACGATTTATGTCCGCCAGATGTCGGCTGGAAACGTCTCGTAGTAAATTAGCGACTTTACAACCTAGGCTGATGAATAATTTAATACAAATTAATTGTAATGCGCAAATTGCGCCTGTAAAATTATGTTTTAATTACCTCCTAATTGCCGAGATTTATACCAAGGAGGGTCGTTGACGGTCTTTGATTTTTCCAACTGGCATGCAGGAAGCTCTCCGTCTGGTTCGTGAAAAATATTAATAAACGTTTCGGTTTTATGGGTTCTCTAAGAGCATCAACCTTATAATTCTAAGAATAATACGTAATACGAAAAGCGTATAGAAGGGTCACCACATAACGTAACACCCTGTACAAATAAATGAGCTCAAAGAGCTTTCAAAATAAGGTCAGAACTGAATCCAAATGAGAAAATGGTAAATTTGTGACCTAAAATAAGGCGCATAACAACTTATTCAAACACATTATCGTTCTAGATCGAAGACATGTACACTGATAAAAGAGAGTAAATTTTATGTTGTTTGCACAAAGCATTACTGTAAAAAATAACAAATACTGTACTGTATTACAAAAAACTTCAGGTAAATACAATAGAATTACAAACTTTTACTGATTAAGAACTCTCGAATTTGGTATAGAAAACATAACAGATAAAAAAGTATTTGTTACTGATCAAAAAAAGTTTTATTATTAAATACACTAGGCATATTTTAATAATTAATTATTCATAAACATGGGTAGGTATTAATCACTAATATTTATAAACACAACCCTGAAATTTCCCCTACCCAAATCACCCAGTCGCGGAAAACAGGCAGCCTTTGCGCAAGTAAAATTTAGTCTGCTGGCTCAGTCTCTTCCAATCTCTTTGGTAGACACGGAATAAAAGAAAAAAATAATACAATTCTCAATTATTGAGAAATTTCAGAACTGGGCGTGACAACTCTGCTTCCACGTTTACTAGATTATTTAGCTTTTAATAATTTTACATGGACTTTAGTATTGCATCCAATATTTTACATTTTAGTATCAACCCTATTACAAAGAGTGACAATGTGGGACAAATATCCTCCATCTCAACGTTTCAATGAAACCTGCCGCAAACCTGCTGACTCGTCCAAATAGACATAAATATAAATAGTACATCTTTGTGGTTTTTCAACAAATACCTTTATCTCGTACTGCTGAATCGGACCATATCAGGAATGCACATTTACAACAACTTCTCAGAAATGCAAAGCGCATTTAAAAAGTCATTACAATACACGTACTGTTACTAAAATATAATATTAGATATGATGAAATAGTATAACGTTACAAAATGAAGAACTAAGCGAGGAATATCGTTATTTTTTCATAAATATTCTAAATATGTATTGTCTGAAAGACTGGTTGATTATTGACCAGAACAATTCTCAATGTCGCTTTTATAGGTAAAATTATGTATACATATAATGTTATACAGGGTGGCTCGTTTTTCATAGAACACCAGTGGCATTCGAAAACGTAAAATATTCAGGGTAATTCAAATTAGAAAAAAGTTGAGCTTTTTTTTGATGGCCATAAAGATAAACCAAATAAATCCAAGATATCTGCTGCCGTTGCTGATATATTATGAACAAACTGAAAATAGTAATTTAGAAAATGCCATCTAGCGTCATTATTTCTCAACAGAAACAGCTGAAATTTGGTACAGGGGGATAAAAATACACGAGAAAACGATTTTCGTTGAAAGAACCACCACTAGTAATGCAACATTCATTTTTTTTTCTTATGGGCGCCATATCACTATGCTCAGGTTGAATCTAGCCTGCGTACCGCAGGTGTCTGTTTCTGGAGATCATCCTGTCACACAAATAATATTTTTGCTGCACAAAAACGTGTAATTAGGTGTAAGTTTGAACTGTCAGCCAGGGAGTCTTGTAGAAAAGTTTTTGTCCGTTATAATGTTTTAACATTGCCTTCGGTGTTCTTATATGAGATGCATCTATATCTTTACTAATAAGGGTCAGTTTGTCTTGTACAAATTTAAATTCTATTTTATTTTACTTATATTGACCATTCCTATTGAGTGTATTGACTTGAGGAAATATATTATTATTATTATATTGGAACTTGATAGTAACAAATGAAGAATAAAATTACAAAGCATTACTGCTCAGCAATATTTAAATATTTTAAGGATGGAAATAGGGAATGCACTGATAATCTAACATTAATTATAAGTATTGGAAATGGTTTAGCAAAATGACACAGCGTCACATAATTCTGCAATATTATTCCAAATAAAATTTATTACAATCCCTGTGAAGATATACAAGACCTATGCAACATAATGTCTGCTGGTTTTAGATCTATTTCACAAAGTATTAAAAAAATTGTGGACAACATTAAATTGAGAACCAAACTAGTGTGCGAGTTTTGTTTAGTTAACTATTGAATTTTATCTCCGCCAAGAACTAGATTTTTTTTTTAATTAGATATTGTAATTTTTTTAATTTTACAGGTTATCTGTCACTGTCAAGACCCAACATGGCGCATATATAAAAAAAACAACTGAATGTTACATAACCGAAATTAGTGGCCCTAGAAGTTTTCTTCCGACAAAAAATGATTTCTCGTGTATTTTTATCCCTCAGTACCGGTTCGTTCTGTTGAGGTATAATGACGCTAGATGGCGTTTTCTAAAAGCGCTATTTTCAGTTTTTTCACAATATTTGGGGCAAAATTGTCTAATTTGAGTCACCCTGTATATTTTATGGCTTCCGAGACGTTAATGGTGAGCCATGAAAAACGGACCACCCTGTTAAATAAAATATACTTATAAAGTATAGTAAATCAATGACAATCACTTTTATGTTGCTGTGCTCTTTCATTGAAATGGCTCAAAATAATGTTAAATGTGAGAATGGCGATGAACTACAGTGTCCGTAGCAGGTAATAGATTGCAATGTTGTCGCGCGCTACAGTACGTTACGATTTGGATATTTAGGAAAACTATTGTTTACATCTTTAATATCGATACAAAAAACAAATTACGTTAACAGGACTTTTGCTTAAATTGTAACACAGTTTTGCATTTGCATTTTATTGTAGATGTATTTTATTATTGATTGACTGATTCGTATTAGACATTGTTTTTTTGTTACTTTTAGTAGGATACAGAAACCCTTTCAGTATTGCCACTCATTTTCCGGACACTGTATACTGACAATAATTTTCATTAAATGTAAAGGCAATATCCTGATGAAATTAATAATTACTTTTTAGATGCCATACCTCAGCAAAATATATTTCCGGGAGAAATAGCTCAACATTACATTGACAACAAAATTTCTAACTCGTCGTTTGGTTTTAATCTTGTAACTGTGGAACAAATAAATACAATAATTATGAATTTAAAAAATTCTTCACCGGGCATTGACTCCTTGAGTATTAATCTTATTAAAATTTGCTGTCCTTATATTTTAAAGTACTTAGTTAATATTATAAATACTATGTGTATTGAATATAGATTTCCCGATAGTTGGAAAACAGCTGTAATAACTCCGATACCAAAAAAAAGTGACCCAAAGCAAATGTCTGATCTTAGACCAATTAGTATCTTGCCCTGTTTATCCAAGATTGCTGAAAAGATTATTGAACTTCAAATTCGTGATTACTTGGAACTTAACGATATACTTCCGTATACACAATCTGGTTTTCGTCAAGGTTATAGCTGTGCAACTGCTTTAATGCATATAACTGATGATATAATACAAGCAGTTGATGATAATAAAGTTACGGCAATGGTACTTTTGGACTATAGTAAGGCTTTTGACACCATTAATTTCCATATTATCTTAGCCATTCTGAAATCCCGTGGTTTTACAACTGAAGCTCTTTTACTTGTTCAGTCTTATTTACAAGATCCCTCTCAAATAGTCAAACTATCTGATAAACTATCTAAGCCTAGAGTGATATGCTCAGGTGTCCCCCAAGGCTCCATATTAGGGCCTGTTCTATTTAGCATTTACACCAGTCAGTTTGTCAAATATATAACACACGCTTCTATTCATATGTATGCTGATGACATCCAGCTTTATTATTCATTTAATGTTAAAGATTATGTCGCAGCTAGTGATAAAATTAACAGTGATCTACATAACATTCATGGCATATCTAAAAAGCATTCTTTGGTTTTAAATCCGACAAAGTCGGCTGCAATTTTATTTGGAAATAAAAACAATGTTGAAAATCTAAAACATACTATGAACATCGAATTGATGGGTAGAAATTTACCTATATCTGAAAGTGCTAAAAACCTTGGTATAATTTTAGATAGACCATTGAGATTTAAAGAACAAATAAGTAAATTTATTCAAAAATCATACATGGCATTGCGACTTTTATATCCTTACAGAGGTTATCTCAGTTACAATACTAAAAAAATCTTATGTGAAACTCTAGTCTTAAGTCATTTTAATTATTGTGTCTCTGTCTATGGGCCTTGTTTGGATCAAAGTTGTAGCGATCGCATTCAGCGCGATCAAAATTCGTGTATTCGCTTTATATATGGTATCAGGAAATACGAACATGTTTCATATAAACTTGTAGATCTGAACTGGCTCAATATGGCAAATCGAAGACGACTTCAAACTACATGTATTTTTCACAAATTGTTACAGACAAAAACCCCTCCTTATCTTTATGAGAAAATTTCATTTAGGAGTGATGTACATACTCTGAACATTAGAACAAAAGGATTGCTAACTCCTCCTTCACATAGAACTACCTTTTTTGAAAGAAGCTTTAAATATAATATATACAAACTCTATAATAATGTGCCGTTAAGTTATATAATATGGTTAAATTTAAAGGTTTTGCGAACTTCTAATGAAACAGAATTTGTGATTAATGGACGTTTGTGTGTCTAAGCAATAATTATATATCAACCTTTCATGGCTTGTTTAATTTGTGGCAATACTATAATGTATATATTTAGTTTATATTGTATATTATTCCGTTCGGTTTAATGCATAATTTACATTTTTATTTAGCAAGGGTTAAGTGGTAGAGCACACTGAGTGTGAACTTCCCCTTGTGATTTCAAAATTCACATTCATATTACATATTTTCTACTTTTGTATTCTGTTATATATTTTTGTAATTTTGAAATAAAGGCATTTATTATTATTATTATTATTATTATTATTATTATTATTATTATTATTATTATTAATATGTGGTGTTTTTTCCTCTATCGTCTAAATGACAGTAGCATCAACAGCCAGTCGTACAAAAATAAATTAAAATCGCTACACATACGTAAATTTTAGCGCAAAATGTACCTACCAAATTTTAAGTAAACGTTTCATAACGACTTATAAAAATGAAATATAATCCTACTTCCTTACACAAGCCTTCTTCTTTAAATTTATTGATCCTGAAAAGCATAGCGACTAGAGGCAACATACGTATATGTTACTTTAAGAGATATATTGTAAGTTGAAAAAATACATAAATATGTATACCCGTTTATGAAATATACCATAAATATTTCATGAAGGTTATAGGTTATTTAGATACAGGACCTAAAATGGTTCGTTTGGATACATTTGAATTATGATAAACTTATTACATAGCTCTTAGTGTGTATAACCACATTTTTTGTGTTTAAGGATCGTTAAACTGTAATTTGAATAACAAAGAAAACAAAGTTCCTGTTGTTAGACGGCTATAAATCTATATTTCACAGGTGTTTGGTAGATAATAATGAAATATCTATTAGCACCTCGTCATTTACATGTACGCTAACAAAGACGTACACGTTTTATTATCAAAAACTAATAAGAATGTCCAACTAACATTTAAGCATAATCGACTACTACACAACAAAACTAAATCTAAAGTGATCGAGATTTACTACTTTCCGCCATAAAAATAGTCTGTCTACAAAAACTTTACCTAATTTTGCTTTGAAATCTGTCTTCAATATCCAGGGATTTTTTGAATTGATTAAAATTGTAAAACTTATTTTGTCTTTAACTAGTAGTTAAAAATAAAGTGGTAACTAGTTATTTTGCTCTATTAAATTCTTCAATTTACTAAGTTATTACAATATAAACCTATTTTCAACTTTCCATTAACCTAATGGAAATATAGTCCTATATTGGCAAAAATTTACTTGTTAATAATACTTCGACGTAAATGTATTTTAAAAAGGTCTTTTAGGTAGCAAGTTTCTTGTTATATGTATTCAGACAGATCTTCATGCAATAGGGTGTTGAAATTGTTTTGTGTTTTGGCGATCTGTAGTGAAAACCTACTTGTGTTGCATGGGTAAATCAAAAGACAAAATCCTACAGACGGCATACCACATAATATTACAGAGTTGTAAAAAACAAATTAAAAAATAATTATTTTGTTCATTTTTCACTTGTCAAAGTCAACATTGCAGATTATACACGGTGAGTCAGTCATAATGTCATTAATTTTAGCCACGTATTCGGGAGGCCTAATAAAGGCAGAAAATCGAACAAAACAAAAATTTACTCGATCTTTAAAAAAATAAAAAAATCACCCTATAAAAATCGGTAACACGACGCTCCTGATGCGTTACAAACTCTCTGATGACGCACCCATACGACAATCGAATACCGGATTAAATATCGTTGCGACATCATGTTTACATACATAATATCGTCTAACACTTCAACGTATTATTCAAATTTACCCCCATTTAGCACTTTCTGCATTTCCCGCATTTCTTTCCCCCAAATTTGTAGGTCACATTTGGAGGGGGGATGGAGAGAATACAAGCAGTAAGCTGTAGTTTGTTTATTTCGGTCTCGCGTATTCGTCGTAAATTCGCAATGCATAATTTTACAAATTCCGAATATGCGGAAATGGTAGTGTTATACGGAGAATGTGCGCGAACTTTGTGTAAGTGCCTTCGCGATACGGGTTCTGTGAAACTGCGTCGGGTAACCCTAATTTTATTAATACAGTGCTATGGACGGATGAGTGCAGTTTTACTCGAACTGGCATTTTAAACAGGTTAGTACCATGCTACTTAAAAAACAATAAATTTCTAGGTTAAATGTACGTAACTACAAACTGAATAATTAATTGTACTTACGAGTAATACTAAAAATTCATATTTATTTGTAAAACGTAGTGAAAATGTAATATCAAAATTATTAAATTGTAGATAGATATAGATTAAAAAAATAGTTTTACTCCTTGTCGTTAAATAACAAAAACTAGGTAACTAGGTTATTGACCTAATAATACGGTAGGTCAAGAATCACTCTCGATAACTTATGAGCATGAGACCAGCGGCGTGTTTCTCTTAATAATTTACCCATTGGGTATAGGTTTTTTATGTAATGTACGTACATGGTTTATTACTCGGTTTATTATTAGATACGTTGGAGTTTTGTGATTTCAATGTAACTAAGCTAATTTCAGTCACAACAGCTACATTTGCTCAGAGGAAAATCCACACGGTCTTGTCGGTTTAGCTTTCAGAGGCGATTTGTTGTCAACGTATGGACAGGAGTGTATGGGTATCGTTTGATTGGACCGTATTTTCTACCGGAAAACCTGAGTGGACCGCGTTACTTGCAATTTTTAATAGAATTATTTGATTTCATTGGATATTAACATTTTAAATTATTATTGGCTGAAGTTGAACTGAGCAAGAAAAAATGATATTCTAAAATAGTCAGTACAACCGTTTATTTGTGATGTCTGAAACCTAGGTAAGTAGGTACTAGAAAAATATTTCAACTTAGCAACATTGCATCAGGTCGACATCGAGTTGAACCATGAGCTGTAAACGACCAAGGCTGTGAGTGGTCAGTGACAGTCTGAAAAGGGGGTTTAAATAATGATTTGAAAATATTTTTTTTCGGCGTAAATATGCATTTAGATTTTTTTTTAATCGGGTATTCGCATTATTCTCATTATTCCTTATCTCCTCTTAAAATTAATGACATTATGACTGACTCACCCTGTATAAATCAAACTAGTTATAATATATCGATAATACATCATAAGTATTCCTTGTGATAACACTGTTGTCGTCTCAGAAGAGTTAACTAGTGCATGTGAATTGAAATTTGAACGTTCCGAAATTTTATTTTATTATTGTTTATTTCACTGGATTATACCCACACATAATATTATTGACTTCAATTAGAATTTTCAATCACAAATAAATCCCAGAGTAGAATTTTATCCTACCGATAATATACTCTACCCTATAGGTTAAAACTTACAGAGCATTTGACTTCAAAATTTACTTTGAGCGTCTATGTTCTAACAAACAGTAAATGTATTGTTTGTTATTTCTAATTGATTGCTGGTAATAAATACATTTAAGATGAAAGATTATTAAACACATTTTATCACGAAATATATTCAGTTTTTATTTTAGGCTATTTTTCATGATATTATTAAGAAGCAATATAAAAATGTATATTTATAAGGTGCGTTATTTTTATGAAAGTTTTGTCATCAGATTATATGAACAAATTTCCTGGGTTGTACAATTTGTTGAATGGAAACATACATACATGGAAAATACATACTTTATATTATATTAAAATCTAATTATCTAATAGATACCTACATACCTACTCCTACTCTACTTGTAGATTTGTAGCCTCGCTCTCTCTTCCTCTCTTTTATATTTTGATATTTTAACATAAAATTGGTCTGTATTTCTTTTAGGTCCAATTATCTTGGAATAAAATTATTGACGACCAATTATTAACTTCCATATTACTTTAGTTTTGTTCTCCACATAAGGAAAATATAGGCAATCTTTCTCTATACGGAATAGGTCATGACATTTTTTTGAGCTATTCAGAGGCTAAATTAACGTAATTCTAACATTAAATATTTGTTGGGTGTAAAGAGGAGATTGCAAACCGAACTCACTGAATAAAATCGTCGAGAAATAAAGTCAAAACTCCGCGTTTAATTTAAAACGTTAACTTAATGAACCGAATGATGTACGATTCCGTAATTAAAACTACTACGAACATAATAAGAGAACCGTCTAAGAAAAAAATCCCTTAAATGCGTAAAAGAACAGAATCTTCTCCTGCATCTTTCAAGGGTAGTCTAATGCGCATATTTCATAAAATCTTAGACCATGCACACGAAGGATAATTGGTAACAACTGCCACTCCTATAAATCAAGTGTGTGCATTTCTACGCATCTTTACCCAGACGGTAGTTAATTATATAATTTTTTGGTACTTACCCCAGGAGTACTGGCTTGGGGTCCGTATGGATACCTCGTCCACTCCAGGCTGGATTCGCCCGTCGTATCAAGTACCACGACTGAAAACGAAAATAAAGTGGTTTTATAATTGACATAGGTATATAAAATACTAGTTTACATAAGGAAAAAGTATACATTTTGATGTGAATATCGTTCAAAACGTAACAAAAATGGAAAATAAATAATAACCGCTTCTATTAACTTAATTTGTTTGTTTACTTAAGTAACGTTCAGATACACGTTAGTGCAATGGCACTGCAGTTGTACTGTTGTATTGTAATTGTATGGTGTTAAATATTATTTACTCTGTTAACATAAAATTACTGTAGACTTAAGGAGTTGGGGAATTTTTCCGCTGTAAGTTGGCGACATGCAAAAACTCAAGATTCTTGACCTTCAGAGAGGTTATGTTTATGTTTTGTCAACTACGTCCGTATCTACGGAAATTGTTCGTTTTTATCATTTGCCGAATAATAATAATAATAATAATAATAGATCTTTATTCATGTAGGCCTATCACAGGATATGAAACGTCATATAAATTAGTCTAACATACATATTATTACTAAACGTGTGACATACAAATTTAGACTAGATGCGTAGCAACATAAACAGCACAAACCAATAGACAATTAATAAATAATAGAAATCTATACATATTAACAAGAACAATTCACCTTGTAGCAGGAAAATCATAAAATTCCTGTAATGTATAAAAACAGTTTCCGACAAGGAAGGAACGTAGCTCTTTTTTAAATAACCTAATATTTGCATTGTTTTTAATACTCACGGGTATTCTATTAAAAATTGTTCCACATAAGTAAAGCGGCCCCTTCTGGTATGTTGTTAAGTTATGATTATTTAAATAAATTAAATTATTTCCTCGTGTATTATAGGAGTGAATGTTGTTATGCTGTATGAAAAATTCAGGATGATTCTTAACAAATAGTGCTGCTTCATATATCAATATACAAGGCAGAGAAAAAATTTTATATTGTATAAATGATGGTCGGCAAGATTGTAAAGGATTGAGGCATAGAATTAGTCTTATAATTTTCTTTTGACAAATAAAAATTCTATGAAATTCAGAACTAGTCCCCCAGTAAATTATTAAATATTTTAAATGTGTATATGCTAATGCAAAATAAACATCTAAAAGATAATGTTTATCCATTATATTTCTCAGGTTTCTGATTGCGTAATAGGCAGTATTTAATTTTTTTACGAGATGCTCAATATGAACCGACCAAGTAAGTTGCTCATCAATGAAAAGTCCTAAAAACTTTGTGTGTTGTGCTTTCTCAATGATCGTGTTGTTTAATGAAACTACTACGTTAGGGCATATTCGTCTTTTAAAAAAGGTAATGTAATGAGTCTTCGTTGGATTAATAATAAGTTTATTTTTAAAACACCACGTATAAAACTGTTGAAGTGTGTCGTTTACTTTCCTTTGAAGCTCGTCAGCAGACGAGGCACTAATACAGATTGTACTGTCATCTGCGTAAAGAATTAAGCTGGTACCTTCGACAGTTATATGTTGCTCTAAATCATTTATAAATAATATAAATAGTAGAGGAGATAAAACACTCCCCTGAGGAACGCCCAATGGAGTCCTAGAAGAGTGAGATACGCTATTATCAATTTTTACATTTATTTCTCTGTCAGTTAAAAAAGAAGTAATCCAGTTGTCAACTGGATACCTTAAACCCATTTTTCTTAGTTTGTTTACCAAAAAGTCTTTAAAAACGCAGTCGAAAGCACGCGTTAAATCAAAGAAAAGAACTAAAATGAAATTACCTTTGTCGATAGAGTTGACAATGTTATTAATTAATGAAAATGAGGCCGTATTTGTTGATAAATGTGGTCTAAAACCATGTTGACTGCTGCATAATATATCTTGTTTAACAATAAAATTAGAAATTCGACAGTGACAAATCTTTTCGAACAGTTTAGAAAAACTAGATAATAAAGCTATAGGCCTATAGTTATCAATGCAGTCCATTTCTCGTTTTTTGTGTAATGGGATAATATTGGCTAATTTAAAAGCATTAGGAAAGATTCTAGATCTGACTGATAAATTAAATATGTGACACAATGGATAAATAAGAAACTGAGAAATATATTTTACAACTTTGATCGGAATGCCATCTGGCCCACTCGAGGATTTATTTTGCATTACATTCAGAGTGTTTTCAATTTCTAACGGTGTGATATCATAGAAGAAAATTGAAAAGGGACATTCCACTCCAGTAGAACAATCTTCATTTGATAATGGATATGTATTCCGTAAAGTTTTTATTGCAATTTCGGCAAAGTAAGAACAAAAAACATTTCCAATCCTTATTGGATCTGTTATTGTAATGTTGTTGTCTGTAATATACGATATGTTTGTATTTGTTTTAGTTTTACCTGTATTAGAGTTAACAACAGCCCATACGTCCTTGGTTAGGTTGGAAGATCTCTCTAATCTTCTTTCATAAAACTGTTTTTTTTTTCAAAAACAAATTACTATAAAATTCTTTTTTCATGAGTTTGTAACGTTCATGTGTTGTTTCATCTGGTAGACATTTTGATAGCCAATAGACATTTTTCAATTGTTGGCTCTCTTTTATAATCTCATTATCAAGCCAGTTAGTAGCTTTATTAGAATTAAGATAAACTTTAGTTTTAGTAACTGGGCAAGTCAAATCTAAACAGTACAGTAAATTATTCCAAAGATATTGCCATGCATTGTTAACATCTTTTATGTGATAGAGATCGCTGAGATCAGTCATTGATAACTGATGCCTTAAATTAAACAGATTAGATTCAGAAAATATACGTTTAGACTGTATGTTATATGTATCACTCAGTATCTGACCAGGCTGACACAATTCAAAACTAAACATTTGTGCTTTATGATCTGATATATTTAAATCTACATTTATGCTTGTAATAGTAATTAAAAGCCTACCCTAGATAAAATATAAGCCTACAATCTGCAGGAATAAATGGTCTATTTGAATGTTTGGTTAAATCACAGTATACTAGTATACTGTGGGTTAAATGAGGCCCCACTAATTTCAGCAAGTCATCAAACACTACCACTGTCATTCGGATGAAATGAAAAAATAACCGGCATTCTCATTTCGCATTTCTTTATATAAATTATAGAAATCACCTTGTACTTGCTATCTGCGGTTAATAGGTCGCACCTGCCATCTTCGAGTTCTTCTTTTCATTTTTTTTTGCATGTATAGTTTTTATACATATTGACGTCGCTGCGAATAAGAGCAGCAAAAGTAACTGTTTCTAAACCAAACAGTCCTCTTCATCCATTTTTTTAGAAACAAATCAATTCTAAACTAAATATCTAAATTAGAATCTAATTTAAAAGCTTAACCTGCAAAAATGTGAATCTTCTGTTTACTGGCAAAAAAGCAGTTTCCTGATTGGTCCTTGTATGATTGTTGGAAAGGGATTGGTAAAAGCTAAAATGCTTTTAGCTTCTGCCATACAACTGCAGTACAAAGGCGTTACTGTTAAGTGTATCTGAACGTTACAAAAGTCACCTGTATTTCTAGCCGTTTTACTTCAGTATCTTGGAATATTTGCAGGTGGGATGAGTTCAACATTCCTATTATTTGCTAAACCCTAGATTATTCAGTTATTAAATGTCTAAAATTATTTGTATTTTGTAGAGAACACTATTTCAAGATTACGGCGCCCTTTTTAATAACTTTTCTGCAGTACCAATGCAACCACACTAATCTTATGTGAATGAAGCTTTAGAGGTTTTGCCATAATTTATTAACAAATTTTGACTCCATATAGTCGAGTATGACCTTTTCCAATGAATATATCATATTCAAGAAGCTGTCACTTCCGGTTATATTGGAAGTCATCACCAAAATAAGATAAGATTATATACGTCAGTAAAGTCCACCTTTCAATATTTAGACATCAAAAGCACTTTATACACTTAAATAATGTGCATACTTAATTTAAAGGATCAAAAGGCAGTTTAATTGCACAAACAAACTCTTTTAAAGTCCTAGGAGTTAAAGAAACTTTATATGCGTAGAAGGAAAAACTATATGTATATGTTAGGAAAGCCCATTTTTCAATATTTATACATCAACAGCACTCTATACACATAAGTAAACTGCATACTTAATCTTAAAGGATCAAAAGACAGTTTAATTGCACAAGCAAAATCTTATAAAGTCCTAGGGATCAAAGAAACTTTATATGCGTAGAATAAAATATTATACAGTATGCGCCAATTCTCTATCAGACAGTACTAAAATTTTGCTCTCTTACATAGGAAAGTTTTCCAGTAAATGACGATTGAATGTTAGAAAACGTAAATCAATTAAAATAAAGCAAAAACGTTATCAAGTTTAGTTTTTCGAATTCCATAGATCTTTTATGGATCGCGTAGGTGAACATCTTTGCAAAGTGTCATTGTCACACCGACTTTCTAATAAGTATTGTAAGCGACATAGAAATTATTATTCAATTTAAAGTATTATGGCACATTTAACTGTTATTCAAAGAATTGAAATTTTAATTCTTATCGGATGCGGGAATATGACTAGAACTCAGCAGAAAGTTTGCGATTTATTTAATGAAAAATATCCAGATTGCCCTATCAGCCAATCAACAGTCAGTAAGGTAGAGTCTAAATTTAGAGAAACTGGCAATGTTGTAAATATTCCAAAACCTGGACGTCCAAGCATTAATGAAAATCAGAAACAGAACATTTTGATAAGGTGGATAATCCTCATAATTCTTCACGATTGGTTGCATTAAATAATGAGACTAGTCAGAGCACAGTGCTACGTATCTTGAGGAAGGAAAAATATCATCCCTACAAAGTTCAACTTGTGCAGGAACTCAATGAAGATGATCCCGATCGCCGCTTACACTTTTGCGAAATTCTAATGGATTTATGTCAAGGAAATATAAATTTACACCGGCAAATACTTTTTTCAGATGAGGCCACATTTTGTCTGAATGGTACAGTAAACCGTCAAACTTGCAGATATTGGAGTCGGGATCCTCATTGGATGGCAGAGGCACATACCCAACACCCTCAGAAATTAAATGTGTGGGCTGGAATAGTTAACGACAGAATAGTAGGGCCTTTCTTCTTTGAAGGAACCCTTACAGAACAAAGATATTTAGAGTTTCTAGAAAATGATCTTGTTCCAGCCCTTGCAGTAATTTTTCCTAACGATAATGACCCTGACATTCCTGACGATACCATATGGTTTCAGCAAGACGGTGCACCTCCGCACTATGCGCGCCCTGTACGAGATTTTTTGGACAACTGTTTTCCTGGGAGGTGGATCGGCAGACGCGGACCGATAGAATGGCCTGCAAGATCGCCAGATCTTACACCTCTTGACTAATTTTTATGGGGATACTTGAAGTCAAAAGTGTACATTAATAAACCACGTAATTTAGAAGAACTTCAAAATCGCGTTCGGGACGAAATACGCAGAGTTACCCCAGAATTCATTCATAATGTGCAAGAAGAATTTCTTCACAGACTTGCGCATTATCAAGAAGTTGGTGGATGGCAATTCGAACATTTAATTTAAGTATAAAATTTAATCAATTGTATTTTATTTTACATACCTCAGAATTGTTACTTTTTTATGGATAAAATTTACGTTTTCTAACATTCAATCGTCATTTACTCGAAAACTTTCCTATGTAAGAGGGCAAAATTTTAGTACTGTCTGATAGAGAAATAAATGATCTTTCAGAATCAAGGAAAAAAATATGGTGTTGCCGTTTAAAAAAAATCGATGACGTCATTACTCAAAAACAAATGACATTTGAAAATCGCATTTTACGCTAAAATATGTATTTTTTAAATTAAAAATCGACCTGTTCGAGGATTTTTCCCAAAAAATAATTGTTTCGTTTTTATTGAATTTATTCCATACTTTTGGCGCATACTGTATATCTTAGTAAAGTGCATACTTAATCTGAAAGGATCAAAAGACAGTTTAATTGTATAATCAAAGTCTTTTAAAATCCTAGGAATCAAAGAACCTTTATATGCGCAGAAGAAAAGATTATATATGTTGGTAAAGTCCATTTTTTAATATCTAGATATCAGAAGCACTGTATACACATAAGTAAAGTGCATACTTAATGTTACAGGATAAAAGAAACTTTATATGCGTAGAAGAAAAGATTATATATGTTAATAAAGTCCATTTTTCAATATCTATACATCAAAAGCACTTTATACACATAAGTGAAGTGCATTCTTAATCTTAAAGGCAAAATACAGTTTAATTGCATAAGCAAAGTCTTCTGAAATCCTAGGGATCAACCAAACTTTATATGCATAATAACGGGTTTACACATGCATGGATTTAGTGGCGTCAGTGGTTACTGGTGCACCAGTAAAATAAAATGTAAACCTCTACTGGCGTGCCATTTTTATCAGTGCGCGCACGAATCAAAAAAATTATAGCATTCCAACTTTTTCATGCATTAAGACTCATCAGCTTGTGCAAAGAAAGTTTGCAAATGTAAACCTATTCATGCACGCCAGTATTACTAGTACATACTAGTTTACTACACCAAGTATTGTTTAGTATTTGACTTTACGTTTGTTTATCTACTCCTATTAATTTATATATTAATTATTCAACTGCTTTTGAGCAATTAATAGTATCAATAAACAAATAGCGTGAGTTTTTATAGTGAGTTATTATAACTCACGCTGGGCTTCTACAATGATAATTCGGTATGTAAATAGTATACGCAGCAAATTCTTGGAAATTTTTAAGCCGATAAATACGTTCCATTGGTGCAAAATGGAAATAATTTTTAACAAGTGGAAAGGAGTGAAAAGATTTTAAAATTATTAAATTGCCAACGCCTCTCAGAAGGCGGAACTGTCAATTATTATCATTGAGGAGACTAATGTCATTTGATATTTTAACAAAATAATTTTTACGTTTTCAAATCAATTTTCTTTCTCGATACATGTATCTTAGTATTTATTGTTATAGTCGTAGATAAAGTATAGTATTCAACTTGCGGTAATGGTCATAACTCACTTGACTTGCAAACTTCATCTGCGTAATATTATAATATTATACGAAATGAGTAGTGGAATTCGGAAAAAATCGTTGAATTTTTAGGTTGTTAAATAGAAATGTAAGAGAATATGCTTATGAACAAATCACAAGAAATGTAAATAGTTATTACTTTAATCCTTCTGAGGTCAAAGCTAAAATATATTCTATAACGAATGTATATACCTTACAATTCAATAAAATTTAGAAAAGCAAGAAGGTTTCTTGGATTACATTTTTGTATTCAGTATACAAATCACTATAGCTAGCAATCAACAAATGAAACAATAAAATCATAATGTATGTGTAAACTTTTACTGACATGACTGCCGTAAATATTGGCGCCAGCAAATCAATGCATATGTAAACGCGCCTTAAACCTCTACTGGCATGCCATTTTTATCAGTGCACTAATAAAAATGGCCTCCAGTAACCATTGTCGCCACTAAATCTATGCATGTGTAAACGCGCCTTAAGAGAAAAGATTATATAAATTGAAGTCTTAACAGATATTCTCGACAGCAATCTTTATAAAACGTTTTGAGGTAAGATTTTCGCTAAACTTCTCGACTCCTAATGTAGAATAATACATTTCCTCACATTTTTCTGATCTCATCAGATATGACTGGAATTTTGCAGTCGAGTCAAAATAAACTGCGTACAGTATTCTTCTGACACGCGGTGTATGAAAAAGTACCTGCTTTACCACACAGAAACAAAATGAGAGGAACGTATTCCGACGAAAATCGATCTAATCCAGCCGCAGAATCAATCCATCCAGACGGCGTGAATACGCCTAGTTGCTTTGGAAAATTTATGGAATCGCGTGCCGCACTCGATTGCGGAGAATCCAGAACTGCCGCTCCGTCTCACGCATCTAATTATTTCGAAAGTCATTCTGATGCCTATAAATAGCGAACGCGAGGCCGTCCCATTTCCAACTCAGAATCTGAAGATTCGCCTGTGATGGAAGGTGTGCAAGCTGTCCTATTTGAAAACACCACTATTACCGCCTTTAAAAAGATCTACAAAGTATCTTTAACTTTTGGTGTTTTACTACTTATTTTTATAATAAATACATCATTATTTTAGTATAGCTGGCCAGTATATTCAGCCTTCTTAGTAAATCAATTCAATTCAATTTTATCAACCACGACAAACTGCTATTAAAATTCCATAACTACGGCATACGTGGAGTTGCCAATGATTGGGTAGCATCTTTTTTGACTGAACGTAAACAATATGTCTATCTTACTTACTCGAGCGGCAATGTTTTGTCGAAAATTAATTCTGAACGTTTGGATATTAATATGGGTGTTCCTCAGAGGTCTATACTGGGTCCAATTCTCTTTTTGCTTTATACAAATGAGTTTGATAAAGTTGTGTCTTACGCCTCGTCCGTCATGTATGCGGATGACACATCATTATTGGTATCTGATAACTCAGACGAGTCCTTAAGACTGAAGACCAATGCCTTATTCAAAGAAGTGGGTGCGTGGTACGAATCTAATGACCTTTATCTTAACACGAAAAAGACTCAAGTAATTAGATTTCATAATCGGCAAAAGAATTGTAACAGAGTTAATGTGAATGTAAATGGTACTGATACTTTGAACTGGGAGACAGATATAAAATTTTTGGGATTGACGATCGATGAATGTTTGAACTGGAAAACTCATTGCTATCAGCTGATATCGAAATTAAATTCCATTATTTGACAAAAAGTTTAAAAAATGTGTTAACGTTATCACAATTCATAGCAGTATATTATGCTCAAGTTAGAATTTATCGCCAGATGTATTTATTGTCCAAAAAAGAATTTTAAGGTATATGACGGGAATTTCCAGCCATATGTCATGTTGAAATGTTTATAAAAATTTTAATCTTTTAACCATTGTATCTTTGTTTATTTTTGAACTATCTGTACATGTTTTTAATAACAAATCTAATTTTATAATGAACGAAAGTGTGCATAACAGAAACACTAGACAAAATAAATTTTTTACATTCCTTTTTATAAATATAAAATATCTGTAAATTCACCATTTTACTTAGGTTTAAAAGTTATACCGATATTTGGTAAATAATAATTTTATACATTGAACGAATTCTTTTTAATGTAAGGTGTGTAGAATAACTATTGTTTATAGTTTATACTTTGTAGTAGGTGAAGGTATCTGGTATTTGACTATTACTATACAATATCTTTTTGTCTTTAAGGAAAATAAAAAGTATTATTATTATTATTATTATTATTATTATTATCATAATTGAAGCGCGTTTAAAAAATTACTGATGCTTTAAACATCCAATTACTTTGGTGGAAAATATTTCAGAGATAATTACAGACTGATTTAATAAGAAACAGCACTAGCAGTATTCAGTAATGGCTGAACTTTAAAAAAGTCCACATTTTAACCATTATTCTTACATATAAATAAAAGGGAACAATCTTATATGCAGAAGTAAGCTGATGTTATACCAGCATACATCTATAGTTGCATTAAAAAAATTTTTTTGAAAGATATCTGTATTTAAAAATGTGTTAGACCGCTTTCTGGCGATATATATTCGTTTTACCTTTGAATATTCGCAGGTGGCATAAAATAGCATTCCTATTATTTGCTAAGCTCCATATTATTCAGTTCTTAAATGTCTAAAATTATTTGCGTTTGTAGAAAATACTATTTCAAGAATACGGCGCTTTTAAAAAGCGCCTCCCGCTTTATCTATCACAACTTCAAATACTTTGAAAACATGTTTTATAGTTAACATGTTTATTTCTTGTAGCTCTTAAAGACCGCACTTTCTTAAGTTCTGGTGCTCAAACTGAAAAGGTTTTCAAAATATGCTTTAGTGTTTTGAAAAGTGCCTTACGCTTTATCACAACATCAAACCCTCTGAAAAATTTTTATAGTCAATATATTTATTTTTTGTAGTGCTTAGGCTTTTTTAAATTGCTGAAACTTAAATTAAAGCATTTTAAAATATGGTTCGCTTTAAGCAGTATTCGAAAAGCACTTCAAATACTGTTTGTTTGTGATTAAAACTCTACAAGAATTTCATTCTGAAGATATGTTTTATATTTCACAAGTAATGTTAATTACTTCAGAGTACTGCTGATAATTATTTTTTATAATGCTGTAAAATTGAAGGCATGTTCCTAAACAGAAACAGGTGCTTACAACTGCAAAGTACTTTAACAAATATGTTAGTGTTTTGCTTTTGATGTGAATATTCTGATTGAAATCAAATATAGGTGAAGAAATACCCAAACAATATTTCAACGCATTGAAAAATACTCCAACCCCTAGCAAAACTTAAACACTTGGAAATCATATTTTATATTTGGTGAGTAAAATTGATAATTGCTTAATATTGCACTTTAGCAAGTGTTTTGACGTTTTACGTTTATAGCAAATATGAGTAGAGTGTTTTAAAAGCACTTCAACATCTTGTAAAATCTAGCGCAATTCCAACACTTTGATAATATGTTTCATATTTGATATTTATGTTGATAATTATTTGTTAGTGTTTTAAAATATTATAGAAAATGGTGCTTACAAGTTGAAAGCACTTCGATTTTATACAAATTTAATGTTTTTTTTTTTGGGTTATTTACAATTGGCACGATCTATGAGGCTCGTGCTAAACTAGGTAACAGCTGGTTACGGCATTATCACCGATAACTAATTACGTCTGTACTAAATCATCCTGATGATACATTTCCTTTGATTTATTACATTTTGCGACACGTTCTGACAACTGGAACAGTACGTGCTCGAAGATACCTCAAATGCAATTAGTTTAAGAGCTGGAAATTGGCACACTACCGTTTTCCTTGAATACAGAGTGTTTTGTTAAGAGGTGCGTAGTTTAATGGGAAACCGAAGCATATAAATTGCTCCTTTTCAATCAACTGGATGTTGAAGGGAATGTTTCTAGAAATAATCAATATTACAATATGCAAATAGGGCCATTTGGTAAAATCTCAAAGTTATCTATTTGCTTAATTTTTATGAGTATTTATGATGTAGGTACTCTATGATCAACCTAGAGAATTTGAAGTCGATTCGGTACGAAATATTCGCTCCGGATCGCAAGGCGTGACGTCAGTACCTCCCACAGTTGGCTAGGAATCGTCTGCTTCGAAGTCGAGCAAGAGTCTCTTCAACGAATTCTAATCGCTAGAAACAAAGCAACTGTCCACAACGCAGACAAATTGTCGGTACGATCGGGCGTCAATGACGAGAGTTCGTAGATAGTACGGATGCGGCGGTCATTAGCGTGCACTTTTTCTAATAAAAGAGTGGTATTTTTAAAGTTCACACGCAGAAGCTCACACTACTTTTAAAATTCGCAATGTGTGAACGTGACTAAAAGTCGATTAATCTAATTTACCAATGGTAGATTTAATTATAGTAAAGGACTATTTTAATACAAATCACCAATTTGTAAGTGCTACAATGAGAGGTGTAAAAATGTAACGGTAAACTCTAAAACGAAACCGTTAATACGATTAAGCGAATAATAGTACATTATACTATAAGGGAGAGAAATGCGTTATTTTGGCAGAGGTGCAATGCACCGAGGACAAAATAGCATCTCTCCCGAATGGTATCTACTATTTTTTCCACGGTCTCATTAACTTAAAAACACATATTTTGTCATTATGAAGTAAGTAGCACCAGAATTATTGTATTCGGATTTGAGTATTTATTTAGTAGTAGTTAGTTGAGTTATTGTCATACCTACAAAATAAACAAACAAAAAGAATTGTCAAATTAAGGTACTAGTTTGGTTTAGTTTAAAGTTTGTTTAGTGCACAATGAATTTGGAATTTTGGTTGGCATACTTTAGTGAAAATGCAAAGAATTACAAGTCTTCCACATTATGGGCGCAATATTCTATGGTTAAGTCATGCTTGATAATTTACGACAACATAGATATAAGCAAATTCCCCAAGCTGATCGCATTTTTGAAAAGAACCGGTGACGTATATCAAGCGAAAAAATCGAAAATATTGACAAAGGATGAAATCGATTCTATCAAGTGCAGATGACAAAGAATTCTTAATGATTAAGGTAAGATTACTTTTGTTGTTAGGTATTTCAATTATTAAGTATTTTGATTTTTATAGGTTGGATTATTTCTGGGGATTGCCGGAGCTTGTCGAACTGATGAACTAGTCAATTTAACTGTAGATAATATTGAAGATGTAGGCTCTTCCTTGATTGTAAAAATTCCAAACACTAACGCAAATATTCCACGAACCTTTCTGGTTACCGATGTGGGAAATATGCTTGAATTGTTTCGAAAATACCTATCCCTTCGTCCTCCCCACGTCAAGCATAAGCGCCTTTTTTGTACTACAAAGCAGGAAAATGCAGTTCGCAGCCAGTTGGCAAGAATACCATGGGAAAAATTCCGAGTGTAGTAGCTTCGTATTTAAAATTATCTGATGCTGCATGTTATACTGGTCACTGCTTACGAAGATCTTCAGCGACATTACTGACAGATGCTGGTGTGGATATCATGACAATAAAGCGTCATGCTGGTTGGAAATCAACGACAATCGCTGAGGGTTATGTCGAGAACTCCATTGAAAATAAGACTAAAATTGCTAATCAGGTTTTAGTAGGTACCACTACTAGCGCAATCACAAAAACTGTAAATGTAAGCGAAAGTAATATTCCTTCTAATATTAATTTTGAAAATTGTACAAATGTAACATTTAATTTAAATGTCAATAAATAATTTCAATGTTATCTTTTTTTTTGCATGAAAAACGTTCTCCATAATGTAAACTCCCTTGGGAGCATTATACTCCCTTGGGAATAATCGACTACTGCTGTTTTAATTTTGATGTCATTGAAACTGATTTCTACTCCCGACCCTGGAAAAAAATGTTTATGTAGGTAGGAACAAAATAGATAAAACATTTGTTTAGCCAACATTTTTCAGTTGATTAAAAGTTTAGTTACTAATTACACAGGGTATGTAAACCAACCATCAAATTTAATCAATCTCCGACTTTAAATATTTGAAATTTTATAAGAAGAAATAAATTGTCTAAAAAATTATTATATTTAAGATATTCACGAAAAAACCTATGGCGACAATGTAATGGCTTATGTTCAAAATAAAAAAAAGAAATTTGCAAATGTCTAAGTAAAAGAAAACCACAATTTCACACAATAACTAAAAAAATAATTAGGTAGACTGATATTTATTTTATAAATTTTATTATTCAAATTACGTAAGTATTAATTTCAGTAGCTATTATAATTTAGTAGTTTGATTTCTTTTATAGGGCCACCTTGTAAAACCAAAAATTAAGCAGTCTATACTAAGTTTACGAGAAAAAGTTCCACCTATTTTCGCATGTTGAACCCTCTTATGAACTTTTTCAATAACTTTATTAAGGTGCCCCCTGGGCCACTGCATTTTTTAAATTTTTAATTTTTCGAATTAAACATCTTAAAATAAAACTTTCCTGTTGTTTGAACGACTTTCGTATCGCAATTTGTTGTCGAGAAAAAAAACTAGGAATGATGGCCCGTTTTATTAAAAATAAAACATGAATTAATTTATTATTAATTTTCTCGTGAACGGTTTATTTTATCGACAATAAACAATAGTACCTTTTTGTTAGTCAAAGGTTGAAGCTACCCAGGTTTATTTTAAAGACTGTATCATACAGGCTGTTAAAAATTTAAGCATGAAGCTGTAAACCTTAGCCCACCCCTGGTAAACTAAAAAAAGCTAAATATATTTTAAGAACACTATTTTAAGAGGTACTTATTAGTGTCCATCATATTACATTTTTATTAAATTATATTGAGTATTTTAAAAGTTATTCAAGGAAAATCGGTTTCTAGCGGCTTTCTTTAGGGACAGGCCGCCCATGCGGAGATAGCAGGGAGGGCCTGTAGAAAAAAATGTTATAAAACTTGTCATCTTATTTTCTTCATGTTCTATCTGCACTCGAGAGATTTCCCACATTTTCCCGGACACCATGTGTATAAAATTTTCCATAATTGAAATAAAAGTTGTAATCCTAATGTTACCAACAACCCCCCTATATGATTCGTACTTTAAAAGCAAGTAATCAGTAGCGAGCGCAACCTGGCATGCTCTAGGAGGCAGTGACGCCACACAGCGGTTTACGCGAGTTCAAGTACTCAAGTTACTTTAATGACTTTTAGAAGTCAGAAAATTATTTTTTTTCTCAGTTCGCATTAAAATTACACAATCATTCATAAAATGTAATAAAAAAATACTAAATGACTCCATTGTTTATCAGCATACCTTCTACGATGAATATAAAGCAGTAATCTTCCGATTGCCTTCAGAAAGACGCTCTGAACTGTCCCCGTATTATGGGATGAAGACGTGGCCTGTCACACAGATTCAACAGTCTGATACATTAACCTCTGCGTGACCTATTTATAAGTCATCCCCAAATCCCGACCGGTGAAGAAATACCGATCGAGAAATTTCGACGTCGACAAAATCCTAATTAATTTCTCATTATTATAAGCCTATCGGTAGAATAACAGAAATAGTTAGAACGTCCGTCGGTCGAGATTAGACGAAGGATTAAATAGATAATTATTTAACATGTCATTATAGAAAAATGTATCTGGGAGACAGAAGAATGTGCATGTGAGTTGCTACACGACTAAAACTTATCAACGGCTGGAGACAGGCGTATTGGGTAACTGTTGTCGAGTGCAGCAGTTTGCGTTAAAATATAATTTCGAAATGTTTAAGTGTTCGTAACTGTACGCGGAATTTTACTTAGATGAATAATGTCGGTTGTGGATTGCTTGTTTACTTTCCAGCACAATTTCCGGAGGATCTAAAAAATTATCGGCACTACCCTTGTGTATACAGGGTGTTTATTAAGGAATGGGTCAGACTGTAATGCTAGTTTCCTTGGACGAAAATAAGGTGATTTAAATCAACTTAGTATCATATTGCGTGCGTGTGAAGTTAGCCCCCCAATGTTTGTTTTTTGTTAAAATTTTTATAGTGCTGGATTGTATATGAATAGTTCTGAAGTGCTCTATAAATTTAAACAATAATTCTATGACGTTTAGTGATTTTTTTTTTTAAATATGGGGGGCCAACTTCACGCAGCCCCCCATTTATGAGTTCTGTCATATTTTTTGTTCGTTTTGGGATGTACTTCAATAGTTCTACAGTTCTATGTAATTTTTAGCAATAGTTCTGTACCATAACAGGTTTAAAAATCAACATGTAGTTAATTTAGAATAGTTCTACTATTCCATGCAAACCGCATGGATCTACGTGCTCTAGTTCCAGAGTTATCGAATTTAATTAATATAAGGATTTTTCAAAGATTTTGGAAAAGGGAGTTCTGGCGAATATAAAACCAGTTCTGCATTGTGCACCAATAGTTCTACAATTACATGCAAATCGCATCGATCTAGGTGCTTTAGTTCCGGAGTTATTGAATTTAATTAATATAAAGATTTTTAAAAAAATTTGAAAAGGGGAGTTCTGACGAAAATAAGAGTAGCTCTGCATTGTGGACCAATAGTTTTACTATTCCATGCAAACCTCATCGATCTAGATGCTCTAGTTCCGGAGTTATCAAATTTAATTAATATAAGGATTTTTCAAAAATTTTGAAAAAGAGAGTTCTGGAAAATATAAGAACAGTTCTGCATTGTGCACCAATCGTTCTACAATTACATGCAAACCGCATCTACGTGATCTAGTTCCGGAGTTATCGAATTTAATTAATATAAAGATTTTTAAAAAAAATTTGAAAAAGGGAGTTCTGGCGAAAATAAGAGCAGCTCTGCATTGTGCACCAATAGTTCTACTATTCCATGCAAACCGCATTGATCTAGGTGCTCTAGTTCCGGAGTTATCGAATTTAAATAATATAAGGATTGAAAGATTTTGAAAAAGAGAGTTCTAGCGGAAATAGGGACAGGTCTGCATTGCGCATCAATAGTACGACTATTCGATGCAAACGAGGTAAATCTAGGTGTGCTAGTTCCGGAAATATCGAATTTAATTAACGAGCATTTTCTCAAAAATGTTGAAAGTTCTGGCGGAAATAAAAACTATTTGTACTATTCCATGAAAATCGCATCACTCTAGATACTCTAATTCCTGAGATGTATGTCAAATATAATTAATATAAGTTTGAGTTATGCAAAATTTAAATTTTTACCCGTTTTTAAATATGTTATTTTTTTAACAAATGTAAGCCGTGCAAAGTTCTTATCAGGGAAAAAAGAGATTTATTTTGCATCATTTTGAGGTCCCATGACACACCAAATATTAGGTGTCTAAATGTAATAGAAAATAAGATATAGAAATTCTTACAAACCTCTGCAACTGTCACTTCTTTTAATTTCAAATATCCAAAACGACTGGGTTTATGCATAAGTATGTTACATAATTTGGTTAGAAATTCCATACCCTTTCCAATAATAAAAAAATTATTCCATTTAAATAAGTTGACACCTACTTTCCGTATTTTGGAAATACATATTCATTAAATTCGATATCTCCGGAACTAGATCACCTAGATCGATGCGGTTTCCATGTAATTGTAGAACTATTGGTGCACAATGGAGAACTGTTCTTATATTCGTCAGAACTCCCTTTTCCAAAATCTTTGCAAAGTCCTTATATTAATTAAATTCAATAACTCTGGAACTAGAGCACCTAGATCCATGCGGTTTGCATGGAATAGTAGAACTATTGGTGCACAATGCAGAGCTGCTCTTATTTTCGCCAGAACTCCCTTTTTCAAAATTTTTTAATAATCCTTATATTAATTAAATTCGATAACTCCGGAACTAGAGCACCTAGATCCATGCGGTTTGCATGGAATAGTAGGATTATTGGAATACAATACAATAGCTATTTTTACAAGAGCACGTATTTTAGAAATTATTTTATTTAATAACTACATGTTGACTTTTAAACCTGTTATGGTACAGAACTATTGCAAAAAATTACATAGAACTGTAGAACTATTGAAGTACATCCCAAAACGAGCAAAAAATATGACAGAACTCATAAATGGGGGGCTGCGTGAAGTTGGCCCCCCATATATATATAAAAAAAATTTCAGTAAACGTCATAGAACTATTGTTTAAATTTATAGAGCACTTCAGAACTATTCATATACAATCCAGCACTATAAAAATTTTAACAAAAATCGAACATTGGGGGGCTAACTTCACACGCACTCATACCCGATATAGGTATATAACAAAGATTTTTAACTCGTGAACTAAGGGAATTGAAAGAGCTATTATAGTTTTAAGGTTTAATGTGTAAGTTTCAAGCTAAAGCTCATTTTGATCTACCTATATTAAAATGCACTTTAGTTCTTTACTCTCGAGAAATTCACTAGAAATAAATTTCATCATTTAGACTTAAAACAAACAAATGTGTGCATGTAAGCACCACAGAACTAAAGTGCATCTTACAATGTCAGAGAAACTAAAGTGTATTTTTAAGTACTTAAGATATACATGACAAAATGGTTGTACAGGGTTTTCAATCGAAAGTATTATCTTTAGGAGACGACAGAAACGACTAATGACGTCATCATTAAGTCCACTATCATTTTGCATGGATTATTTTTTCACGTATTTCTTTAGGAATTGAGTCTAAACGTTTAACTAAAAAAGGGATACATATAAACACTACAGGACTAAAGTGTATTTTGATTTTCACTTTAGTCTTTCAGAGAAAATACTTTAATACTTTAAATACCAACAAATAATAACTCACATAAGTGGCACAGGACCACAGTACGTTGTGACGTTTCAAAATTAAAATATACTTTTGCACTTTGGTTTCTCTACAGGTAATAATATATTTTTATGAAACAATTTAAACTATTATGTTGTACAACGTGTTTACTTCATTTAATTTTCAATTACAGCATAGTGTACGTCAAGTGAAAACCCAGTTAAGTTACTAAAGGCGTTGTCGCAATCTATACGACTTCTTGATTTAGTATTGTGCAGTCTTTCGCCGACGTAAGGCAGTGATGGATGGTCTCCTGAAGAACAAATTTAAATAAAGCGTTTGTGAGAAAACTAAAAGTAGAGTTTAAGGCACAGAGTTAGTATGTTTCACGTAACTAGCGCTTTCGCAGATAAAATGAATCGCTAGTAACAAATGAAACAGAGTTACGAGAGAATACAGAATTTGTTTTAATTTTAATGATAAAGGATAATGTTAAAAATAGCCGATTTTTGGCTTATCCGGGGGAACGCATAAATCATAAAAAAAATCAATTGATTATTGTTAATTAACATTAGAAATGGCCCAGAAATACGTCAGATAGCTGAGGAAATATCGCTACTACCCCTAAACCTATATAAACTACCCTTAAATAGCTTTAACTGGTTAATCATTAATTATTGTTATAAAATTCGTGTAAAATGAAAAAAATGCTTTAAAATGATTTGAACAGACAGTATGTCAATATAAAAAGTGATAAATAACTGTAAAAATGTCCATTCCACCACTAAAAATTAAAAAAAACGACTTTCAAAAGCTAATGGTGAGCTTACTTCGACATCAAAAATAGATAATGCTTAAATGTTCAACGGAACGCCTATTACAAGAAAAAAATTATAGATTACTGTCAAAAAATGCAAAAACTGATACTAGAGTGCATTAAGTAATTGGGGAAATATTAATTGCACCCCTAAATCTATATAAACTGCCTTTAAATAGCTTAAAATAGATAATCATTATTTATTGTTGTAAAATTCGTTTAGAATGAAAAAAATGCTTAAATCACTTTTAAGGTTCATTTATAATATTGCGACCTGAAAAATGGGCGCAAGGATAAATTGCCATTTTTTCAGTACGCGCTCGCAAAGTGAGAACAATTGGCGCTATTTTGCCATTGAATGGGCACTTTTACAGTCATTTATCACTTTTTATATTGACATACTGTCTGTTCAAATCATTTTCAAGCATTTTTTTCATTTTACACGAATTTTATAACAATAATTAATGATTATCCATTTAAAGCTATTTAAGGGTAGTTTATATAGGTTTAGGGGTAGTAGCGACATTTCCCCAGCTATCTGACATATTTCTGGGAAATTTCTAATGTTAATTAACAATAATCAATTGATTTTTTTATGATTTATGCGTTCTCCCGGATAAGCCAAAAATTGGCTATTTTTAACATAGTCCTTTAGTATTTCTACTTAAAAACAACGCCCCTTAAAAATACAAATAATGTACTAGATTATACAAATCGGTTGTAATATAAAAATATACAAGCAATATGCATTTTTTTTGTTTGTCATTTGATTTGTTAAATTAATTTTTCCAACAATTACATAAAAAATATGTCGAATTGACGAATTTTAAATATCAAAAGTAGGATATTTTTGAAAGTGCAAAACAATACCATTCAAATCGTTTTTATCAAACATAAACTACAATCATTTTCCAATACGAATTTTTTACAAAGTTTATATTAATAGTACAATTATTGCTGTTTTTCTGTATATTAATTCCAAACGATGTTATTGGTAATACCAAATCAAATGGTTCTTCTTGAATGATGTTACATCAGTTATTGTTGCTGTAATTTAATTACCCCTTCTCTCGTAAAAACGTTTGCCCTTTGCTTGTAACCAAGTACTTTTTCTTTAAAAAATGCTTTCACTTTGGGATAATTACCTACATCTATGCTCTTGTTAAAAGCTAACGTTGAATTTTTGACGCACTAGTTGCAAAATTCAATATTAAGTGGACTGTAATTTTTTCATACTTTTGGGATTAGCTAGGACTCAAAATTAATGTAATGTTGCGATGGTATTGTATTGCAGTTAATATTCTTACAACAAACTCCCTTGATAGCTAAAAACCCACTGACTCAGTACTAAATTTACCATCTTACATTTCCCAGAGTAACACTACTGCCAACTTTGGGGCTATAAAATACAAAAATATGAATTTAAATAACTAGCCTTAACATTGATTTTAAGAAGAGAAAACTTGACTTCATAATTTTAGAATTTCTCCCAAATATGCAAGAACAACGAGTTCTAATATCTTAGACGTTTTTTCTGAGAACACCAACTATCAATACTTTATACTTTTTTCGTGTAAGTAACCTGGACTTTACTGGTAGAAGTTCTAAGCTAAATGCTTCCGCTAACTCCAATACCTCACCAGGATTATCAAATGCATTGCTAAAATCAATTTCTATGTTCGTTTTTGCCCATTATTTCAGAAATTCGCAAAATTATCTTGATTGCGATTTTACAGTAATTTAGCTTAATGTCAATGTCACTTCCAATAATAAAAATTTAACGTTTATTTTTAAAATTATGCCAACAATAGTACATATATTGTTATATTAGGATTAAAAGTGCAAAGTAAGTAGCATATATAGATGCAGTTATGAATACTTTGGCGCCATATTGCTAATTGAGTTCATCTGTGATTGTTTGCGGTTCAATTTGCTCAAAAGTTTGTAAAAATGGAATCCAATGAAGATTTAGGTGTACCTGAGGAAATACTGGAGTGTGAGAAAGAAGTTTCTTTGTATCTTCTCTCAAAGAAATTTCGAGAAATTTATGAATGTCTACCAACGTTTCATAAACTGGTGCAAATAAAAAAACATTAAGTTGTATTTAGAAGATGTATTAATGGTGTATTTCTTAAACTTAACAAATAAAAGGAAGTCATCAACGCTTTGGTTACAATATTCAATGTTGCGGTCTACGTTGGTTATAAAGAAGGGAATTGATATAAGCAAATATTCAAAGTTACGTGCTTATCTCAAGAAACAGAATGAAGGATATGTACCAAAAAAATCGTGAGTATTTACAAAAGAGGAAGTTGATTGCTTTTTGAATAGTGCACCTGATAATTTATATTTGATGATGAAGGTAAACACTTTAAAAATAAGAGAACGAAATTTTTAAAAAGCTTCTTTATATCTGTAAATCTCTCACCATACCTCACCAAGCTTCTTTATAGGTCGTCCTAATATTGGGGATTGCAGACGCATGCCTCTCTGATGGATTAGTCAATCAAACAATTGATAATGTTGAAGATGTGAAATCCGCCTTAATTATAAAAATTCCCAATACCAAAACCAAGAGACCACGTTCTTTTACTGTGCTGGGAGACAATTATTTAAGTTTTTATTGAAAATATGTTGCTTTACATCCACCCGGATTGGTAGAACGTCGAGTATTTCTCAGATATGTTAGTGGAAAGTGTCATCGAATGGTGGTGGGTATTCATAAAATCACTGTCGTTTCACAAGAAGTGGCAACATTTTTGAAGCTGGATTACTGGAAAGAGTTGTACAGTGGACACGCGAGCACTATGGGTGAAGCTGCGAAAGGAATACTGAACGTTGCTAGTGGTAATGATAAGCCAAGCACCCTCGCAATTTCTGATTTCACAACATCTGTAAATAATATAACTAATAATGAAAACGCGTGGGATTGCTTTGAGAATTGCTCCAAGAATGAGGGTAGTGCCAGTTTCACTGGTTTATTTAATACTTGTTCAAATTGTGTATCTAATATCAATAAACAAAAAATATTATAAACAAAAATACAAAAATTAAATAAAAAATAATAAACAAAAACAACAAATAACAAAATAAATAAACAAAAATTATTGTAAATATTGCTGAATAAACTTTTATAAATTAAAACTTGATTAAAACTTTTAATCTAAGAATTAAAAGTGTCAACTTTAACTCCTATGATTAAAAATGGATAATATTGTTGTTAAGAGACCATTTGTTTGCTCAATAAGGATTATGTCAACCTTAGACACTCCCACGACACTCCCGACAGTCAAAATTTGTAACGGTGGGAGAAAAACGATATTTTAATATTAAAATCCTAAGTATTAGAAAAAATCATGTATAAATATTAAATATAAAGCCTCTTTCTTACACTCGCGAGCTTTATAACTTTTCATGCGCTAAATAAAAACAGTCGCTTTATATTCTTGTTGTATAAATAACTATTTTCCATGGTCGGGAGTAGAAATCAGTTTCTATGACATCAAAATTAAAACAGAAGTAGTCGATTATTTCCAAGGGAGTATAATGCTCCCAAGGCAGTTTACATTATTGAGAACGTTTTTCATACAAAAAAAAAGATAACATTGAAATTATTTATTGACATTTAAATTAAATGTTGCATTTGTACAATTTTCAAAATTAATATTAGAAGGAATATTACTTTCGCTTACATGTACAGTTTTTGTTATTGCGCTAGTAGTGGTACCTATTAAAACCTGATTAGCAATTTTGGTCTTATTTTCAATGGAGTTCTCGACATAACCCTCAGCGACTGTCGTTGATTTCCAATCAGCATGACGCTTTATTGTCGTGATATCCACACCAGCATCTGCCAGTAATGTCGCTGAAAATCTTCGTAAGCAGTGACCAGTATAACATGCAGCATCAGGTAATTTTAAATACGAAGCTACTACACTCGGAATTTTTCCCATGGTATTCTTGCCAACTGGCTGCGAACTACATTTTCCTGCTTTGTAGTACAAAAAAGGCACTTATGCTTGACGTGGGGAGGACGAAGGGACAGGTATTTTCGAAACAATTCAAGCATATTTCCCATATCGGTAACCAGAAAGGTTCGTGGAATCTTTGTCTTAGTGTTTGGAATTTTTACAATCACGGAAGAGCCTACATCCTCATATCATCTACAGTTAAATTGACTAGTTCATCAGTTCGACAAGCTCCGGCAATCCCCAGAATTAATCCAACCTATAAAAAATCTAAACACTTAATAATTGAAATACCTAACAACAAAAGTAATCTTACCTTAATCATTAAGAATTCTTTGTCATCTGGACTTGATAGAAAACGGTCGATTTCACCCTTTGTCAATACTTTCGATTTTTTCGCTTGATATCCGTCACCGGTTCTTTTCAAAAATGCGATCAGCTTGGGAAATTTGCTTACATCTATGTTGTAAATTATCAAGCATGACGTAACCATAGAATATTGCGCCCATAATGTGGAAGACTTGTAATTCTTTGCATTTTCACTGAAGTATGCCAACAAAACATTCTCGCTGTATACTTGAACATTTTTCTCGGCGCACCACTTTTTGAACCGATTGTAGGCTATATCGTATAAAGATCTTGACTTCGTAGGCAGCAAATTACTTACTGCAATATTTGCAGCCTCCACAATCTCTTCCGACTCACAATTATTCATTGTGCACTAAACAAACTTTAAACTAAACCAAACTAGCACCTTAATTTGACAATTCTTTTTGTTTGTTTATTTTGTAGTTATGACAATAACTCAACGACTACTAAATAAATGCTCAAATCCGAATACAATAATTCTGGTGCTACTTACTTCATAATGACAGAATATGTGTTTTTAAGTTAATGAGACCGTGGAAAAAATAGTATATACCATTCGGGAGAGATGCTATTTTGTCCTCGGTGCATTTGTAACCCTCTGGCTTCAAATTGCACCTCTGCCAAAATAACGCATTTCTCTCCCTTATAGTATAATGTACTATTAAAATCCAAAGTATTAGAAAAAATCATGTATAAACATTAAATATAAGGCCTCTTTCTTATACTCGCGAGCTTTATAACTTTTTATGCGCTCAAAAAAAGAGTCGCTTTATATTCTTGTTGTATAAATAACTATTTTGAAACATTAACCGTTATTTAGACGTAGGCATATATTTTGCAGGAATACAGACATGACTAGCATTTAATTATTTTAAAATGAAATAATAAAACTTAATTGCGAGACAAATTATGAAACAGTTAAAATTATTTTTATGAAGGTTTTACATTCCAAACGTGCATGTGCAGGTTACGCCACCCACGATTCCACATAACTGTAAAAGACCCATTAACCGTTCGAAAAAAAAAATAGCGCAACGCCACTGAAATATTTTATTTACAGGATAGGTATATACTCGAAATGGTTGAAATTGCAAAGTTTAATAAAACCATCAACTACAGCCGCAAATTGCGATCTTCCAACGACTTTATCGAGTTTGCCATCTTCTTATTCATTTTTTTATCGTATATACCCAACGTAAATGCAAATGGGATGTGTTAAAATGTGGAACACCACACAAATGTAACACAAAGTACCAGAACTGAGGAAATACTCAAAATGCCTCAAATCGCTCCACACCGGCTTGTCCAGATACGTATCTGGAATCGTTAAACCCGCTAATAAAGCCTATAAATAATTTTAGTAAGATGTTATCGCTCGTGCACATGCAGGTTTTATCATTGCACCATTTTCTCATAGTTGGAGAACAATTAGTGCTCAAATTGGATAGGGATTATCATAATAATAAAATAATACAGTTTACAAATGCTTATTAGGAAGAATAATGTACTCATACGGAGGAAATAATTAGTAGTTTACATTAAATAGCAAGTTTGCCGAACAGACTCCATAATTTTTTAAAATAATTTAATACGCTATGTTAACATAGGTACCTATACAGAGTGTCACAGATATGTGGAACATCATAAAAAAGTTAAGTTTGATTCTCAAAAAAAAAATTTACTAAAAATAAAAATTGTAGGAATTTAAAAAATCTCGCATTATATCACAAGACAATCATTGAAATAGCGACATGCAATGGGTTCAAAGGCTTGTCAATTTAACCGAAATGACTTATTTCGATAATTTTTTCATATTGTTTATTGTTGTTCAAGAAATACAAACAGGACACACCCAAAAAGCGTATTCCCTTATAGGTACATAATAATTGTTACAGAAATATAAGTATGCAAGAAATTAAAACATGTTTAAACAAAAAATAAATAATTGAAGAAGTACAATGAAGCAATATAAGATCAATTAGATTATTAACAACCTTATAAATAAATTTAATATCAGTTATGCGCTTTCTACTTTCCAGAGATAAGTTCAACCTATCTCGAATTAAAAAGCTATATACAATATCAGGATAGAACTTATGATTTAAATACCTAACAAATTTGTTTTGAATTCCTTCAAGGTGGTTTATGTAAACATTATATTGAGGATTCCAGGCTACTGAACCATAACTTAACGAACTGTTAACATAAGCCATAAATACAACGCGAAGTGTAATCGGTTTTTTTAGATCAACACAACTTCTACATAAATAACCTAACATTTTATTAGCATTATTAGAAATGTAACTAATATGACGGTCAAAAATCATCTTGCTGTCAAAAATTATGCCGAGATTTGATATTTGTGATACTTTCTGCAAATTCTGATTTTCCAGTAAAAAGCGTGTTGCAATTTGTTTTTTGTTTCTACTAAATGTAATATGAAGGCATTTCTTGAAATTTATATGTAAGTTCATCACAATATTTTTTAAAAGTGTTTAAATCTTCTTACAATAAATCAGCATCTCTTGTACTACTTATAGAATGAAAAACTTTGAGATCGTCTGCATACATTAAAAATTTAGAGAACTTAAAACACTTGGTAATATCATTAACATATATGTTAAATAATAATGGACCCAAATGCGATCCCTGGGGAACACCCGATGTTACCAACAAGAAATCTGAATAATATTGACCCAGTCTAACCGACTGACATCTGTTCGAAAGATAAGACCAACGAAGTAGAGAACCATTTACACCAACTCCGCAAGCTTGTTTAACATTATTCTATGATTTATTTTATCAAAAGCTTTACTAAAATCCGTGTAAACGGTATCCACTTGAATTTTTCTATTCATATTAGACAGAATATATTCTGATAAACAAATTACTGTCAACAGATCTCTATCTCATAAACCCATGTTGCTCTATATTAAGAAGACTCAAAACATCATGAAATCACGAATTATAGATTCAAAAAGCTTGGCTATAATACATAACTTTGATATTGGACGGTAGTTTTCAACAAATTGTTTACTTCCCGATTTAAAAATGGGAAAAACCCTAAAACCTAAATTCAATAAAATGTGTATTTATCACAACTTCTATATTTGAAAAAAAAGGACTATCGGCTATCTAGAATCAAAATTACAAAATATAATATTTTACATAAATAGTTCCTGGTAATGTTGAATTTACATTATATATTATGGAAAATCAAGGACCATGTGCTTTTGCGTAATAAAATTAGGAAATGTCAAGAATATTATGGCAATACAATGCACTACATTGGAACTATTTACTTTTACTCAATTTATTATGAAATTGTACAGATTTTTTCATGTGACTTGCATTTTTCATGTCAATCTAACCTCTAACCTAATGCGTTTTAGTTGTGTTAAGTTGTGGCTTCTCCAATTCAGCACATTATCAATATTTATACCCAGAAATCTAACATTTGAAGTATTGCAATGTATAGTTACATTGTTTAGACTTAATTCAGGATATTCACAATTCTTATATTTACTATGAAAAGTCATTGCTTGAGTTTTTTTAGGATTCAAATATAAATGATTCTGGGAAAACCAGTTACCCAAGTCATGCAATAACTCACAGCATTTAATTTTCCTTTGGTCAACATTTTTATCAGATACTATAATAGATGTGTCATCTGCATAAAATGTAAACTGCAGTAAATCATTTATATGGTCTAAGTCGTTAATATATAATAAAAAAAAGAATAGGGCCCAGTTATTGATCCCTGTGGTACGCCTATATTAATTTCAATTATTTCAGATTTGACATAATTATTGATACCATTATTAAATTTAAATGTTATACAATTCATAAATATAATAGAAACTGAAACGGTACGTTGTTTAGATATTTGCATCAAAACTGCGCCATAACATATGTCTCTAATCCATACAACATTCATTTCAAACAACATATTTATCTTTGTGACAGTAAAAATAGTAATAGTTTACAAGAGATATTAACATTAGCTGTAGATAAGTTATTTGTAAATTTACTGTAACTAAAATTCGAGCTAAAAATATCTATATTCCCCAAGATATGTTTCACCTATATGTAAAATAATTTAGTGAAGTGTTAAGAAAAGTACCTTATAAATTATATATAAAATACAAAAAAATTTAAATTATCTAAGTACTCAGTAAAATTAGATATCTTATTAATAATTTTAGAATTATTTTATTTTATAATTATTTACAACATAAAAATGGCAATACATAGATCTGTACAAATTATAGTGTCGGAAATTTACCATGTTTATTTACAGTTTATACATTTCATGAATAAAATTATTATGTAATTGTATATAACTTTTAACAGTGTAAGGATTTGCAAGTTAATTCTGATACTGGCAGTGACCCGTTACCTAGATCGGTAACGGTATAACAACTATAGTATGATGCGATACTATTAGGTGTTACTCCATCCATTATTTACATATTTTTTGTCTACTATATTAAAAATCGCTATTATTTTTGGAAAACCTACTTTGTAAAAAAAAAATGTTTAAACATCACTCTGTATGCCATGAAGCTGCTGTATAAAGTAATCAGTTTACGCAAGAATACAACAAAGGATACAAATTGTTCTTTTGTGGGGTAAAGATGAGTTTCATTCCTTTGTTGAACTCTGCATGTGTGTAGTCAATAGTGCTTCAAGGTCGTATTCCAAACAGTTCTTCCTGTTTTTTTTCTCCTAAGTTCCATTGAAAATTATCATATAAATATCTCGCCAAGTGTTTTTATATTTCCGTTCATATAAAAAATGTGCCAAATAAATATCAAATGTTAAACTTTCAATTTTGTCATTACTTTTTACTGAATGCAATTTGATATATACCAGGGTATTGAAAAAGTAACACTAATTTAATATTTCTAGTCACAAAATAAATGCATCACTTACAACTGCTGGCATCGGCGCCTCCACCAAAACTGCGATTTTTCGACATCATTCGTCTCATCCATTCGCGATTGTTATCTTCAAGAACACTCACAACAGCTTTACGTATCAAAATTTCAAATACTGTTGCTTTTAGAAACACCCTTTGTACATTGCATCCTATTTCTTAATCAGCACAGTTAGTGAATATTATTAGAAAGCTACACAACGCCTCTACATACAATTCATTGCAAAAGGTCAGCGTTTATTAATTTCTATAATATATACGTCAAACAAGTGAAGTGCACAACAAGATGCTGATGTAATTTTGTTACTTTTAACTTATTATGGTATGCAGTATAAATCTTAAATCTGTACACTGCAAAAAAGTGGTTCTAAATGAAATTTAAACAACTTTTCTTGGATGTGTAAAATGTTTGTATTAATATTTTAAAACTAAAAATGCATAATAACGGTGTGAAATTACATTTCATATGTACACATGACATACACTATTATAAAAAAATGCATTTCATAAGTATTAATTTTCTATAACAGTTGTAACATTACATTGACATAGGCAATAAATATTTGTTACCAGTGTATTAAAAAAAGACTTGAAAAGGTTTATATTAAAGATGAAACATATTTTGTTGCGTTTAATGGATTCAAGTCTCTTCAATATACTACAAGTTCCGTAGTCCCCCAAGGCTCTAATTTGGGCCCTCTGATATTCTATTTTTCTTATCAATGACATCTGCTCTGTCATAAAGTGTGATAATTTGAATTCTGCCAATGACATGAAGATATACAGGGTTACCGGAAATTATGCGTCAAGAGTTTAGGAGGTGATTCCTCACAAACAATTAGGGTCACAAAGTCCTATAACAATTTTTCGAAAACTCCATATTAACGGAGATACAGGGTGTTAAAGTTAAAATTTTATTTTCGATGTTTGTAAATAACTTCTTAAGAAATCCAAATATTTACATAAAATTTGTAAATCGGGGGTTTTTGCGGACGAGAAATTCAAATATGTTTCTAATTTTGACGTCACTAGTAGAGGGCGCCACTTGACAGAACTTTAAATGCCTTACCTACTTAAATATCTATAGGAGTCTTACAGGATTGTCATTTGAATTTTGTTGATCATATTAATCAGATACAGTTCTTTTATTGTCAGATACACGATGATAATCTTGAAAATGTTCAAAGACGGTATTTGACATTCTTAGCATTTAAGTCTACTGGTATTTATCCAGAACAAGGTTTTGATCATACGATTCTTTTAAATATGTTTAATTTCCATTCACTTGAAACCCGAAGACACTGATAACCAGTTAAGTTCCTTCTTAATTTAATTCAACGTAAAGTTGACTGCTAAACCTTCTGCTGGCTAAGATCTATGCCGATTTATTATTACTATGACGACACAATGAGCACAATGAGCTTTCGACAATTAAAAATATTTGCGTTAACTTACAGGACGAACCTTTGTCTAGACTATCAAGAAGGGTGCTTTTGCAAATTATGTGACCGGTGTGAAGACAGCAGCCAAAGATAGCAGCCAAAACGAACGAAGATACCCGAATGACCATAGGCGCGCATGGGATGGAGACAAGGGACAGGCAAACGGCGCATGCGCGCCGGATTTGCTCTTTTGGTTATTATGGACGAAATATAAATTAGATTAATTCCTACATCATAAAATGGCTTTATTTAATGTAGACATTTGTCTTGAACTAATTTGAGACAAATAATCAGTCCCTAGGTGGTGAAAATGAAAACAAATAGACAAAAAAATGTACGTAACTAAATATGCGCCGGAGCATTTTTTCGCTTTCATGGTTTGTCAAGATTCTCAGAAATCTACAGTTAAATATTGAACGACTTATGGAGTGAAAATGGAGGAAAAATCTCAGATAATTGGATGAAAAATTCGTATCGCCGGAAGTACGTGTCGGAGCACTTTTTCGTTTATAGGGTTTGTTAACATGCTCCTTAGGAACATCCAGTTAAATTTTGAACGACTTAAATTGGCTTCCAGGGGGTGAAAATGCAGGAAAACTCTTAGAAAATTGGAAGAAAAATTCGTATCGCCGGAAGTACGCGTCGGAGCACTTTTTCGCTTATAGAGTTTGTTAACATCCTCCTTAGGAACATCCAGTTAAATTTTGAACGACTTAAATTGGCTTCCAGGGGGTGAAAATGCAGAAAAACTCTTAGAAAATTGGAAGAAAAATTCGTATCGCCGGAAGTACGAGTCAGAGCACTTTTTCGCTTATAGGGTTTGTTAACATCCTCCTTAGGAACATCCAGTTAAATTTTGAACGACTTAAATTGGCTTCCAGGGGGTGAAAATGCAGAAAAACTCTTAGAAAATTGGAAGAAAAATTCGTATCGCCGGAAGTACACGTCGGAGCACTTTTTCGCTTATAGGATTTGTTAACATCCTCCTTAGGAACCCCCAGTTAAATTTTGAACGACTTAAATTGGCTTCCAGGGGGCGAAAATGCAGGAAAATTCTTAGAAAATTGTAAGAAAAATTCGTATCGCCGGAAGTACTTGTCGGAGCACTTTTTCGTTTATAGGGTTTGTTAACATGCTCCTTAGGAACATCCAGTTAAATTTTTAACGACTTAAATTGGCTTCCAGGGGGTGAAAATGCAGGAAAACACTTAGAAAATTGGAAGAAAAATTCGTACCGCCGGAAGTACGCGTCGGAGCACTTTTTCGCTTATAGAGTTTGTTAACATCCTCCTTAGGAACATCCCGTTAAATTTTGAACGACTTAAATTGGCTTCCAGGGGGTGAAAATGCAGAAAAACTCTTAGAAAATTGGAAGAAAAATTCGTATCGCCGGAAGTACACGTCGGAGCACTTTTTCGCTTATAGAGTTTGTTAACATCCTCCTTAGGAACATCCAGTTAAATTTTGAACGACTTAAATTGGCTTCCAGGGGGTGAAAATGCAGAAAAACTCTTAGAAAATTGGAAGAAAAATTCGTATCGCCGGAAGTACGCGTCGGAGCACTTTTTCGCTTATAGGGTTTGTTAACATCCTCCTTAGGAACATCCAGTTAAATTTTGAACGACTTAAATTGGCTTCCAGGGGGTGAAAATGCAGAAAAACTCTTAGAAAATTGGAAGAAAAATTCGTATCGCCGGAAGTACACGTCGGAGCACTTTTTCGCTTATAGGATTTGTTAACATCCTCCTTAGGAACCCCCAGTTAAATTTTGAACGACTTAAATTGGCTTCCAGGGGGCGAAAATGCAGGAAAATTCTTAGAAAATTGTAAGAAAAATTCGTATCGCCGGAAGTACGTGCCGGAGCACTTTTTCGTTTATAGGGTTTGTTAACATGCTCCTTAGGAACATCCAGTTAAATTTTGAACGACTTAAATTGGCTTCCAGGGGGTGAAAATGCAGGAAAACTCTTAGAAAATTGGAAGAAAAATTCGTATCGCCGGAAGTACGCGTCGGAGCACTTTTTCGCTTATAGAGTTTGTTAACATCCTCCTTAGGAACATCCAGTTAAATTTTGAACGACTTAAATTGGCTTCCAGGGGGTGAAAATGCAGAAAAACTCTTAGAAAATTGGAAGAAAAATTCGTATCGCCGGAAGTACGCGTCGGAGCACTTTTTCGCTTACAGGGTTTGTTAACATCCTCCTTAGGAACATCCAGTTAAATTTTGAACGACTTAAATTGGCTTCCAGGGGGTGAAAATGCAGGAAAACTCTTAGAAAATTGGAAGAAAAATTCGTACCGCCGGAAGTACGCGTCGGAGCACTTTTTCGCTTATAGAGTTTGTTAACATCCTCCTTAGGAACATCCAGTTAAATTTTGAACGACTTAAATTGGCTTCCAGGGGGTGAAAATGCAGAAAAACTCTTAGAAAATTGGAAGAAAAATTCGTATCGCCGGAAGTACACGTCGGAGCACTTTTTCGCTTATAGGATTTGTTAGCATCCTCCTTAGGAACCCCCAGTTAAATTTTGAACGACTTAAATTGGCTTCCAGGGGGCGAAAATGCAGGAAAACTCTTACAAAATTGTAAGAAAAATTTATATCGCCGGAAGTACGCGTCGGAGCACTTTTTCGCTTATAGAGTTTGTTAACATCCTCCTTAGGAACATCCAGTTAAATTTTGAACGACTTAAATTGGCTTCCAGGGGGTGAAAATGCAGAAAAACTCTTAGAAAATTGTAAGAAAAATTCGTATCGCCGGAAGTACGCGTCGGAACACTTTTTCGCTTTCAGGGTTTGTTAAAGTCTTCCCTAGGAACCGCCAGTTAAATTATGAACGATTTAATTTGGTTTCCAGGGGGTGAAAATGCAGGAAAACTCTTAGAAAATTGGAAGAATAATTATTATCGCCGGAAGTACGCGTCGGAGCACTTTTTTGCTTTCAGGGTTTGTTAAGGTCTTTCCTAGGAACAGCCAGTTAAATTTTGAACGACTTAAATTGGCTTCCAGGAATATTTTCCTCTATTTTCTTAGAGTCTTCCTGCATTTTTATCCCCTGAAAGCTAATTTAAGTCATTTTAACTGGCTGTTCCTAGGGAAGACCTTGACAAACCCTGAGAGCGAAAAAGTGCTCCGACGTGTACTTCCGGCGATAATAATTATTATTCCAATTTTCTAAGAGATTTCTTGCATTTTCACCCCCTGGTAACCAAATTAAGTCATTCAAAATTTAACTGGCGGTTCCTAAGGAAGAGTTTAACAAACCCTGAAAGCGAAAAAGTTCTGCGACGCGTACTTCCGGCGATACGAATTTTTCTTCCAATTTTCTAAGAGCTTTCCTGCAATATCACCCCCTGGAAGCCAATTTAAGTCGTTCAAAATTTAACTGGATATACCTAAACTGGATATTAACAAACCATAAAAGCGAAAATGTGCTCCGACGCGTACTTCCGGCGATAATGATTTTTCTTTCAATTTTTTAAGAGTTTTCCTGCATTTTCACCCCCTGGAAGCCAATTTAAGTCGTTCAAAATTGAACTGGATATTCCTAAGGAGGATGTGAACAAACCCTAAACGCGAAAAAGTGCTCCGACGCGTACTTCCGGCGATAATAATTTTTCTTCCAATTTTCTAAGAGTTCTTCTGCATTTTCACCCTCTGGAAGCCAATTTAAGTCGTTCAAAATTTAACTAGATGTTCTTAGAGAAGGCCTTAACAAACCCTAAAAGCGAAAAAGTGCTCCAACGCGTACTTCCGGCGATAATAATTTTTCTTCCAATTTCTAAGAGTTCTTCTGCATTTTCACCCCCTGGAAGCCAAGTTAAGTCTTTCAAAATTTAACTAGATGTTCTTAGAGAAGGCCTTAACAAACCTTTAAAGCGAAAAAGTGCTCCAACGCGTACTTCCGGCGATAATAATTTTTCTTCCAATTTTCTAAGAGTTTTCCTGCATTTTCACCCCCTGGAAGCCAATTTAAGTCGTTCAAAATTTAAGTGGATGTTCTTAGAGAAGGCCTTAACAAACCCTAAAAGCGAAAAAGTGCTCCAACGCGTACTTCCGGCGATAATAATTTTTCTTCCAATTTTCTTCCAAGTTCTTCTGCATTTTCACCCCCTGGAAGCCAAGTTAAGTCTTTCAAAATTTAACTAGATGTTCTTAGAGAAGGCCTTAACAAACCCTAAAAGCGAAAAAGTGCTCCAACGCGTACTTCCGGCGATAATAATTTTTCTTCCAATTTTCTAAGAGTTTTCCTGCATTTTCACACTCTGGAAGCCAATTTAAGTCGTTCAAAATTTAACTGGATGTTCCTAAGGGGGATGTGAACAAACCCTAAACGTGAAAAAGTGCTCCGACCCGTACTTCCGGCGATACGAATTTTTCTTCCAATTTTCTAAGAGTTTTTCTGCATTTTCACCCCCTGGAAGCCAATTTAAGTCTTTCAAAATTTAACTAGATGTTCTTAGAGAAGGCCTTAACAAACCCTAAAAGCGAAAAAGTGCTCCGACGCGTACTTCCGGTGATATGAACTTTTCTTCCAATTATCTAAGAGTTTTCCTCCATTTTCACTCCCTAAGTCGTTCAATATTTAACTGGAGATTTCTAAGGAGAATCTTGACAAACCATGAAAGCGAAAAAGTGCTCCGGCGCATACTTAGTTAAGTACATTTTTTTTGTCTATTTGTTTCCATTTTCACCACCTAGGGACTGATTATTTATCTCAAATTAGTTCAAGACAAATGTCTACATAAAATAAAGCCATTTTGTGATGTAGGAATTAATCTAATGTATATTTCGTGCATAATAACCAAAAGAGTGAATCTGGCGCGCATGCGCCATTTGCCTGCTCCTTGCCTCCATCACATGCGCGCCTATGGTCATTCGGGTATCTTCGTTCGTTTTGGCTGCTATCTTTGGCTGCTGTCTTCACACCGGTAATTATGTGTAGATATATAAATTTTCGTTTCAGAAATGGCGATTTTCAAACCAAATATTAGAAAATTTGAATCGAAAAATATATTACACTGAGGAAACTTATTAAAAAATTGTTTCCAAATTCTTTGTAAGAATATGTTAGAACCTGAAGTTAAATAGTTTATTTGAAAACTTGTTTGGTACTTCAACTGAATTACAATGAATTACAATTTGTTAATAAATTTATAAAAAGTAAAATGTTTTATTATTTAATTCACTAAACACCTTAGTCTTTTTTACAGTGCACAATCGTTCGCAATAATAATGACATTTAAATGAATTTAGCGATTTCTTTTGAACTGATGACTATTCATAATAAAATCTATTTAAAAATTTTAACACTAGTTCTTGGTTGTTTCACTCTTCAATAAGGATTCAATGAAATTTCTACTCAGAACTTCCAGAAGTTCAAAAACTGTTTTAGTGTAATTATTATTGCAAAATCATGTACGTAGTATCTAAATATTTGTTGAACCAATGCTGTAATAAAATTAACTCTTAAATTTTGTAAATTTTATACCTTTAATGATAAAAAATCTGTTATGTAATATGTATGTTGCACAAAATATTTGTTATATTAATGCAGTAGATTATGTTAAACCATTAACACACTAACTACTACAAAAAGAAAAATAAGTAATCCGTTAAGACCTGGATTAAGACACGATTGTGTTCTTTCTTGTTGTTTTTATATGGTTATTTCTTTATATAGACAAAGGAATACATCATCAATAAACCTTTGACGGCAAGCAGATTTAATATTTATTAACAATAAAAAAAAGTTATACGCTCCCGCTATTCCTTCCGCATCATCCACTCAATGGGACGGACGATTCGCTCTAGAAAAAGACAAAATACATGAAATGCCTCTCGCTCGGGAATTTCCTGTTTCCAGCGAATCGAGTTTCCATCAATCGACTCTCCCTTGGTCGATGAAAAAGGAGAAGTCCGATAATTATTCAACGGTGGAGCAATTTATTGTTTAGTTTTATTGTTGCCTTTGCTTGTCCGAAGAAGCAGTTTCACGATAAAAGGTAAAGACGTCATAAAAGCAGCATTATTATATCGGCTGTAGATTGTAGGATGCCGTTGCTGACAAATGAAATATTTAAGATAAGAAGATCCAGGTGGGCATGAAAAAGAAGAAGTTGGATAAGATGGAGAATGTTGAATTTTGTAGATCCTGTCAAATATGTATTTTAAAGTAAATTCTCTTATGCTGACAATATAATTTTTTTTTCAAACATTTATATTTACTTTGTATGAAACCATTGTTACAGAAACTAAAACAATACAGGGTGATTCAGATATTATCTAAAAAATGGCTTAATCTAAATGCTTGCTACAAACTATACGTAAATTCGCGATTTGTGCCTAAAATGTTGATTAGTTTTAATCTTAGTCAGTAACGCAACATAAAAACGTTCACAATAATGATGATTTCAATTTCTTAAATCTCAACACCTGTATCTTTGCAAAGAGGCACACAATTATTTGAATAAAAATTTTGTTTTAGCGAGAATAATTTTCAGTTATTTTTTTTACACCTACTACTAACTCAACCTGTATAAATAAAATAGTACCTAGAACCTATACGTACATTGTTAGAACGTAATATCAAAACATATACTTGCCCCAGATGTTTACTCTAATTTCTTGTTAATATACAGGGTGAGTCAGTCATAATGCCATTCATTTTAAGAGGAGATCGGGAATAATGAGTATAATGCGAATACGCGATTAAAAAAAAATCGAAATGCATATTTACGCCGAAAAAAATATTCTCAAATCACCGCTCACAGCCTTGGTCGTTTACAGCTCACAGTTCAACCCAATGTCGATCTGATGCAATGTTGTCAAGCTGAAATATTTTTCTCGTACCTACCTACCTAGGTTTTAGACATCACAAATAAACGGTTGTACTGACTATTTTAGAATATCATTTTTTCTTGCTCAGTTCAACTTCAGTCAATAATAATTTAAAATGTTAATATCCAATGAAATCAAATAATTCTATTAAAAAATTGCAAGTAACGCAGTCCACTCAGGTTTTCCGGTAGAAAATACGGCCCAATCAAACGATACCCGTACACTCCTGCCCATACGTTGACAACACATCGCCTCTGAAAGCTAAACCGACAAGTAGCGTGTGGATTTTTCTCTGAGCAAATGTAGCTGTTTGACTGCAACCAAATTCCAATGTGTCTAGTAATAAACCGAGTAATAAACTATTTACGTACATTACATAAAAAACCTATACCCAATGGGTAAATTATTAAGAGAAGCTGAAAAGTGTTTCGTGTTTAAATACTAAATAATAAAAAACCCATCGTATTGTCGACAGAAAACTGTCCAAGACCGAAATGGAACGCCGCTAATTTAAGTTATCGAGAGTGAACCTTGACCTACCATATTATTAGGTCAATAACCTAGTTACCTAGTTTTTGTACTGTTATTTAACGACAAGAAGTAAAACTATTTTTTTAAATCTAGATACATGAATGAATTTTCCTTAAATATTGATTTATTTGTTAATAAAAACAAATGTAGATAATAAATAAATGTTTTCGAATGTTAGGTTATTACAGTTTAATAATTTTGATATTACGTTTTCACAGCGTTTTACAAGCACATATGCATTTTTAGTATTACTCGTAAGTACAATTAATTATTCAGTTTGTAGTTATGTACATCTAACCTAGAAATTTATTGTTTTTTAAGTAGTATGGTACTAACCTGTCAACTCCACTCATCCGTCCATAGAACTTTATTAATAAAATTAGGGTCAGTCGCATTTCGTAAACATTCTCCATATAACACTACCATTTCCACATATTAGGAATTTGTAAAATTATGCATTTACGACGAATACGCGAGACCGAAATAAACAAACTACTGCTTACTGCTTGTATTCTCACTATTCTCTCCATCCCCCCCTCCAAAAGTGTGGCGTGATCTACAAATTTGGGGGGAAAGAAATGCGGGTAAATTTGAATAACACGCTGATGTGTTAGACGATATTATGTATGTAAACATGATGTGGCAACGATGTTTAATCTGGCATTAGATTGTCGTGTGGGTGCGTCCTCAGAAAGTTCGTAGCGCACCAGGAGCGTCGTGTTACTGATTTTTATAGGGTGATTTGTTTATTATTTTAAAGGTCGAGTAAAAAAAAAATTGTTTCGATTTTCTGCCTTTATTAGGCCTCCCGAATACGTGGTTAAAATTAATGACATTATGACTGACTCACCCTGTATATAGACTGATTCATAACTTATCTAAAAAAAAATGTTTAAATGTACAGGGGTACAAATGGAAACACTGGAAACTGGTCCACTGTAAAACTTGACAAGGTAAAACATGCAATCGGTGGCAGGGCAAAAATCCTCAAGGAAAGAAATAAATATAGCAAATTTAATGAAACAAACCTATGTTTTGATAATAAAATGTCAGATTAATTATGATTTCATTTCAGTTACGGTTATAACAGTTTTTTAGTACGTGGACTATCAAAAAAATTAAATGAATGCCTCACAAAAGTTGTAGATGTAATAAACATCATAGATCCTTTTTGTAAAACGTTGGATCTGTTCACACAGTTCCAGCGCTCGCCCGGTAGGCCATCGATGATCCATTTGCAGTCGCAGTCGTTGCCCATCTCATTATACCGAGGTTTTTATGAGACCAGGTAGATGGTCTCGTCTTATCTTCGACACAGCTCAGTTTTTATAGTCCGTGCGGCGGTAGCAGCAGCTAGATTCGAGGTAATTAAGAAGTTAGACTTTTATATTATCTCTCCACTCAATCGAGATGTAATAATGGCGGACTATTTGATAAATTCGTCGTTATTTTCCAACTGGAGGTCAAGATCGCCGCGTTTTTGTTTCACCGACGGATCCTAGCGGTAGCGGTACATCGGAAAGCTATTTGTTTGAACGTAACTGTACTTACAGGACCGTCGATGTTTACGCAAGTATGGCCGTAATGAGTTTGCTGCAAATATCTGGTTCCCCACTGGAATAGACTAGTTAAATTATGTAAGGCGTTCAATCGAGTAAAATAAACAAAATACAAATGAGTTCTTCTACAAACATCGGTAAAAGAATAATTTCTAACGCATGCTGTCAGTGTCTAAAATATCATTTTAAGGCACTAAAGGTGATAAATAGTAATTTGTATACCTAGGCGGGAAAGTGAACGTTTTCCGGGTTGCCAAAAGAAATAGACCATTTGTAGAAGAGCGGGAAATCACTTTCCCGCCTGGTACATACAACATTTTTTATTCTACACTAGAAAAAAATAATAAACTTCAAAGCTTTTTATATAACAGTAATTAATTTACAGAAAAAAGTAAGTTCTTTGAAATATTAATATTGAGTACAGGGTTATGAATAGTACAGGGTGGGCAAATTTCGATGTTTTTATAGATCTCGTTAACTATAGGAGATAGAAAATTAATGGTTAATACCAAAATGACCTATCGTCTTTTGTTTTCGAGTAATAAACAAAATTTCAAATTTTCCACTTTTCGATACATGTCTGTAACTTGGCTGTTTGTAAAGTTAGAAAAAAATAATTAATACATTCTTGAGACACTTTTTTGAGTAGAGAGCAGTAGCGTCATATTTTTTTTTGTAACTTTATTAAGTTGTTTTTTTAAATACAAACCATAGGTGGCCGGGTCAGTTGAAATCTTATCTTCTCTTTCATTTTCTTGAAGTAGGCGCGTATCATTTGAAATAATTGCCTGTTACCAATCTTTTTCCTTTCATTCATTTAATTATGTCTTGAATACAATCTAGAATGATTGTTATTGCGAATATATCATTTTAATAATACTATTATTTGTTTAGTAACTCTAAACTCTAACTTGTTGATTTCTTCTTAATGTCTTGTCAAAAATATTTTAAAAAAATTAAATCGATACCCTGTGGAATAGACTGCTTCCTCAGTAAAATGGCGAATAACCATATTTAACTCCACATATATATTAATTTAAAATTAATAAAACTACAAAAAAAACTAGACACACCACTGGACTAAAAAAAAATGTTTCAAGAACGTATTAATTATTTTTTTCTAACTTTACAAACAACCAAGTTACAGATATGTATCGAAAAGTGAAAATTTGATATTTTGTTTATCACTCGAAAACAAAAGACTATAGGATATTTTGGTTTTGACCATTAATTTTCTCTTAAAAAAGAGATCGAGAGTGGTGGTGTCATTTTCTTCTATCTCCTATAGCCTATAAAAACATCGAAATTTGCCCAGCTTGTACAATTATAAAAGAAAATACTTTGTTTAGATAAATCCGATAACTGAATTTGTTCTGAAACACTAATAAATAATGATGATTTGTAACTTCTGCAGGTTTTTTGATAAGTCAAGTTCAACGCTGGTCGGGACTTTAGTCCGCAGAGCAGTTGGTTTCACACAATATTGTTACTGCCTAAAAATATATAAAAAAAACTTCCATACTTTCTTTGACCATACATTTTTTTGCAAACAGAAATATTATTCTCAAGAGAATCTTCAACGTAGCCTTCCGCTACACTTGTACATTTCCATCCATCTTGTCTTTTTAGTGCTAATATATCCGCTCTCGTGTCAGCAAGAAGTGTGGCTGACGTTCTTCTGAAGCAATGATCAGTATATTCCTTGCTGTTAGGCAAATTTAAATAAGTAGCTATTTTACACAACGATGTAGCAATTGTGTGATTGCCTACATTTTGAGCTGCACATTTCCCTTATTACATTTAATAACCGTTTGGAATTTAAATTTTTAGGTTGTAAATTAAAGTATGTCTTGCAGATTTAAATCATGTCAATTGAGTTTTCTTTTTCAGAATTGCAAATAGTATTTATATGTTTATTGCTTATTATTTTTTGTATCTGGTACATGTATTATTAGGATGTCATTTTTGTCCACCACATTATCAATCATCATTTTCGCTGCTTCGTCAGTTATACACGCACCGGCAATTCCAATTACTATTAGTACCACCTAAAATAATTACATTGCCTTATATTATAAAGAATAAGATTTTAATACTATATACAGGGTGTCCCATAATTATTGCGACAAATTGATAGGGGTCGTAGAGGGCATGGAAATAAGCAATTTTACCTTACAAACCCCTGTCCGGAAATATGTCATTTAGCCGCTACAGCGCAGGTGCCCCCTGACTCGTTAGCTTGCTGTGTTTACTTTCTTATCGGCCTAAAGTCACAACACCGATTCAGTTCATAACAAAAAAAAAAACACCGATTCAGTTAGTTTCAGTGACAAGTGTGCAAAACGTAAATAGCATTAATTTGGTGGTACAATGGAGCATTATTCGTATGCGGAATTTGCTGATACGCATATGATTTACGGAGAAACTGGTGGTAATGGGAGAAGAGCCGCGCGATTGTACACCACCGAACGGTTCCCAGAACGTCATCATCCCCATCATAGCATTTTTGCTAAAATTCATGGATTCATGTCAGCGTCAGACGTTCCGGGGGGGCAGGCTGGCCCTTCGCCATGTGGACAGTAGAGTTTGAGGAAGACGTTTTGCACGTTGGCCTCTAAATCCGTCCACAAGCGTGCGTGCCATTGCACATGATATGGGAGCGGCACGAAGTACTATTTGGCGGGTTCTCCAAAGGTTGCAGCAGGGGTTGAGACAACCACATTTTAGTCGCTACGTTTTCTTTACTGACAAGACCTGTTTTACAATATTTATTTTAATAGACGTAATAGTCACATTTGGAATGAAAATAACCCCCATGCCATAGCCCTTCGTAGGACACTTTGAGCAATTACTCTAAGCTCTTTCAATAAACTTTTTCAAATTTTTCTTTTTTTTTTTTGCTGTAGCGGCCAAACTGTATATTTCCGGACAGGGATTTATAAGACAAAATTGCTTATTTTGATGCCCTCTACAACCCTTATCATTTTGTCACAATAATTATGGGACACCCTGTATATTGATTATCTTTATCATTAAGTATATTCAATCAGGAGCTTCCAGTAAAAATGTAACTAAATCTTGTTGATTGAGCGTTCTTGATTTTTTAGCAATATAACTAACTGATTGTTTTCTTTAAAAAGGGGGTTACTTTCGTATAACTTCCAATATCCACTTTTTTCCTGACAAACAGTGTTGCTTTTAATATTGAGTGAATTACCCATAATCTCGAAGACTTATATTTTGGTGACAATTCGGATATATATGTTAAAATTGCATTTTCACTGTATTCGTTTACTTTTTTTTGAAGAGCACCAATTCATAAATAGCTTGTACTGTAAATTGTATCTTTCCTTCAACTTGTCGGGTAATAAATTAAGCACTACTTCTTTGACTTTTCCGGTAATTTCTTCAGGGGTACAGTTATTCCTGCTTTCATCACAATCGGAAGCTTGAGATGTCCCCACGACACTTATCTTGTTCATTATTTAATAATTAGCGGTGTAGTGTAGAATAAAAACTAATTTACTTTTAACACTGATGTGAAATAGGAAACAATTAAGAAATTTTAAATAAAATATAATTTACTTAATTAAATGTACAGTTATAGAAACTACAATTAGAATATGGAACTCCATGGCCAATCTCTGTAGTAGTAATTATTTCTGTGAAACTTGTACCAGGGTAACTTTATTATCCGGTAAACTTTTGAACAAATCTTCTATATAACCATCCGCTATTGTACTGGACCTCCATACACCGAGTCTCTTAATTATAGTAAGATTAGGACCAGAGTCTGCCAAAAATAGCCGAAGATCGTCGGAAGCAATGTCCAGTATAAAGGTGAGACTCAGGAAAATTTAAAAGTCAGCAATATTGGCAGGCATCTTACCAAATGTGTTGATTCCAACTGGAGTTGTGACACTTATTATGAAAATTCTTGAATGGTTTGTGTTTGCTGGACGAAGGGATATGTACTTTTTATAATATAGTTCACATACGAGGTGTGGCAATAAAGTTTGTCAATAAATAAACAAGCAAATTAAATTTCGCCAAAATTTTATTATCGACCTTCACAATAGTCTGCCTCTAACTCTACACAATGATTGCAACGTTGCTCCCACAATTGGAAGCACCTTTAGTAATCCTTCGCAGTTAACCCGTTCAGCACCACCGTTACAGCTTCTTTGACCTCCTGTACGCCGCCATGATCAGTTTCCTTGAGGTGCGACTTCATCTTGGGGAATAAGAAAAAACCCAAGGGGCAATATCGGGGCTATAGGGTGGGTCCGGCATTGCCTTTTTTGACAAAAACTCTTGCACAATGAACAAGGAATAGGCTGGCGCGTTGTCGTGGTGTAAGATCCGTTCCAGGACGCCAACATAGAACTATTCAGTCACTGTCTGGCCGGCAGGAACACATTTACGATGAATGATGCTGTGGATATAGAAAAAAAACATCAACATTGCCTTCAGTCGTGACTTGGACATCCGCGCTTTCGATGGCCGCTCTCCACCCTTTTCCACCCACTGCTGACTTTGTTTACGGGTCTCGAGGTCATGCTCAAATATCCAGGTCTCATCTCCAGTGACTACCCGACTCATCCAGTCTCTACCGTCGCTCTGAAGGACAAATCTTCGCAGATCGATTTTCGCATGTCTCTCTGTTCAAATTTTCATGTAACATCTTGCGAACGGTTTCTTTGTTGACGTTTAACTCGTCAGACAACGCACGAATGCTTAGGCGCCGGTCAGAGGTGATCAGTGCACGCAAACGGTCAACATTCGCGTCAGTACGAGAGGTGACGGAAGCTCCTTCACGTGGATCGTCTGCTACCGATTCACGCCCCTCCTTGAACCGTTTTGTCCATTCAAACACGCGTGTTGTCGACAATTTTCGAAGGGTTTCCGAGGGTTTTACGCCAGATTTCACTAAAAATTGAAAAAATACACATAAAACACGAATCAAACGTGCTATCGACTTCAACCTTGGACTGAAACTAAAAGGAAGGTCTCCCCTCTCGAGAAAAACGTTGACGAACGATCCAGTGTTGCCAGTTTCCGAGTTTCCCAAATCTTTGATATGATTGAATCAAATTACCCTGTTCTTCGCGACGGCAGGCTCCAAATACGTCGAAAATTACGACAACTTTCTAAATGAGATATGTTTCATCCTGCGAGATATTTGTCGATTTGTTCTCTGCTCAGTACTTTCGACTTTTTCGGTCGATATCCTTCGTCCTTTCGCTACAAAACGCGATAAACTTGTAATATTTGCTTGTCCTAATCCTTTATGTTCATCATCGCCTTCAACATAGAGCAATTTGACCAAAGCGTTGACGATTTCCATATTTTGGACTTTTCTTTAAAGTATGCCAAAAGCACTTGCCACATTTTTCAGATCACACCATCTCTAGAAATGGTTGAACCAAAACTCGTACTTTTGCTTTGTCTTAATAGACAATAACTCGAAAGTGGCTTTATTAACAGCTTCTTTATTTCCGCCGGAAGAAATTAATTTTCTTGATAACTTTCCATATCACGAGGTTTGAAGTTATTTGTCAAAAAAGAAGGAACTTTCATTACATTTGCAACAATAAACTTAATGGACAAAGTGGATTTCAAAATAATATTTTATAAATTTATAAAGTAAGAAATGCGTTTATTTGTACTTCTAATGGTGTTTGTAGACAAAATAGTGTGCCCAAAGTCCCCTCTTCTCACAAAAAAAATGTCACTTTTTGCACTTGTACCATAAACACCTATTACGAAACTAATTACATGTGTGTCCGTATGATGAATGCAGCCCTCTTAACTACCTCAATTTTCCGGTAACATTTCTTTCTAACTCAGAATTACGTAACAATGTTTTAAGTGTACAGTGGAAGGTTCTCACTGCATTCTCCTCGACTGCCTGCCCGTACGTATCTGATAATTACATGTGCTCCAGCTATATCACAAAGTAAATTATTCCGAAACCAGGAAAACGCAGTGATTATACCCAACTCAATTATAAATGTCAATTACTGCGTTATTACTGACTACACCAGATAGGAAAAACATCACCCGTCATTAATGGCACTTATTATAGACGGAAATAAATCAAAACTAAGCGTTGGAGCTAGCAACTATAAAATATATCATTAATATGTTATTTTTCAAAAAACTGAGACCATGCATCTCGGAAACAATATGTTGGCGAGCACGTGGTGTGATAACATAACCTTTTTTATTTCACCTAAGGAATAGCTCCCTACATTCATTAGCTAATTAACCTATGTAAAATATTCATTTTTGTGCGGTTTAGTATATATATATATATATACAAAAACCCAATAAAACTAAAGAATATATATATATATATATATATATATATATATATTAATTTTTATTATTTTTCAAAAGTGTGGCAAAAACCCAATAAAACTAAAGAATATATATATATATATATATATATATATATATATATATATTCTTTAGTTATAAAAATTAATTAAATAAGCCCTTGCGCCAAACGGAACAGTCAACGGTTATTTTTGAAACTAAGTTTGCCTAACCAAAAAATCTCACACTGAAAAAAGCAGATAAGTAAAAAATAATAAAAATCACATCACTATCGCGCACTTCCGTATTATTGACGTTTCGAAAAACTCTGTTTTCGTTTTCAAAATAGTAGTAAAAATATTAAACGTATGTCAAGTTTGACAGCTTAAAATTTGTTTATCTGCTTCTATAGAGATGTTAAATGATTTTTATTTTATTTTTACTTACTTCTTCTTGATACAACTGTAGCCAACAATGTTCGATGTTTATTGAACAGTTTGACACACACTTATCTCCGTTCAACAAAATAATCGCGGTCTCTTTTAATTTTCTTTTTGTCGCGTTATCTTCCTTCTCTAAAATTTTTGCCGAACCCCATACATTTCTATATTATCAGAAAAGTTAAGAAGAATCGGTAATAAATTTAATATTCGAACAGTTTTTCAGACAACTAATACCTTACGATCATTTTTGTTAAAAACGCGTCCAAAAAATGATATACAAAATTCAAAAAATTGCATCTACAGTATACCTTGTGAATGCAATAAACATTATGTTGGAGAAACGTCTCGGCCTATGAATGTTAGAGTTGAGGAACATAAAAATTATATAAAAAGACGGGAATTTAAAAAATCCTAAATTTGCGAACACGCTTGGGAAAACGGTCATTTGATTCAATGGGGTTCGGCAAAAATTTTAGAGAAGGAAGATAACGCGACAAAAAGAGAATTAAAAGAGACCGCGATTATTTTGTTGAACGGAGATAAGTGTGTGTCAAACTGTTCAATAAACATCGATCATTGTTGGCTACAGTTGTATCAAGAAGAAGTAAGTAAAAATAAAATAAAAATCATTTAACATCTCTATGGAAGCAGATAAACAAATTTTAAACTGTCAAACTTGACATACGTTTAATATTTTTACTACTATTTTGAAAACGAAAAAAGAGAGTTTTTCGAAACGTCAATAATAGGGAAGTGCGCGATAGTGATGTGATTTTTGTTATTTTTTACTTATCTGCTTTTTTCAGTGTGAGATTTTTTGGTTAGGCAAACTTAGCTCCAAAAATAACCCTTGACTGTTCCGTTTGGCGCAAGGGCTTATTTAATTAATTTTTATTATTTTTCAGAAATGTGGCAAAAACCCAATAAAACTAAAGAAAAACTAAAATATGGCGGATGTGGCGCCCTCTAGAAAATACGAAGAAATAGAAAACAGATTATGATTTCTCATATCCAAAAAACATCTATTCCCAAATTTTTTAGTTAATACATTCAAAGACAGTGTAATTTATACAAAAAATCACTTATTAAATCCGAACTGACACACTGTATCTTTTTTATAATCGACATTTTATTAAGGCAAGTTGGTTTAAATCGTAATATTTTGAAACGAAAAATTTAATATCTCCATGGCCACTACTCACAGACCACCCTATATATTCTTTTCTTTAATTATTCCACTTATTTCCCACGTTTTTTTGTTCGGCTGCGTCCGTTCACCTCAATTTCCAACATCTTGTCAAATTCAATTAACTGCTTAAATACAACTGACTTTTTTATGTAATTTCACCTATATTACGTTACACTATGAATATAAATTCCATTTTTCTAATACGTATATTCCCATTCGTTGTCGTTTAAATATTATATTCGGACATCGATTTCTATTTATTGCATTACCTTCAAATAAATTCAATACAAAATTACGTCCATAGGTATTAATTCCGTGTAGTTTATGTCATGTGTGTATGTTAAACCTGGCGTTATAACTCTATTTGTTTTTCAGTAAACGTTTACATATTCATGAAATTTGTTCGATCCGCAGTGAATGACTTTTTTCTATTGGCAACGTCAAATATATCAGAGAGGAATTGTCTTAAGGACTATTTACCAGTCGTGTGGGCGCGATATCACCCATAATTTACCATCCGAACCATCGCCCACTGCTCAATATTAATATTTATACGATTTTGGGTTACTCCACGAAAATATTTCTTAATAAATTTCCTTTGACCAAGAAAAATAAAAGTTATTTCTGCTTATGGTAAAAATTATTCTTGAACGTGGTTTAAGAGGAAAATACAGAACAAAATTCTGGTATTTTACTGCCAAATTATGTACCATTATCCGTCAAAATGATTTCGAGAACACTGCAAGATGTTAACTTCATACCTGTCAGTTGAAGATATAGCTATTCTTGTTTTGAAATAGTGCCTAGTATAGGTAATTATAAACAAAACTTAAAAAAATATATACAAGATCTGCATAAGAACCGTCACAGAGCAGACGCATGTAGGGAGTCCCTAAATATTGCATTCTAACCAAATTTAGTTACATGCAAAGTTGCACAGAGGCGGAGTTACAGGTTTCAAAGTGGGGCCAAATATTTGGAAAAAAAATAATATCTTTCAACTACTTTAACCTGGAATAACCAAATATGGTACTACATGATTTAGGTTTATTATTGGTCTTCTTTGACTATGAGTTTAAGTAAATTGAAACACTACAAGGTGTTCATTGAGAGTGAGCCACCCTTAAATTGTAACAACTTTTTTCCAGTGATAGAATTTAAAACACGTTTTTACTGTTGTTAAATTTTAAAAAACTTTAAGGATTTCTAGAAAAAATGCATTAATTAAAACAAGATTTTAATAGTGTTTATTGGAAGAAATCAAAATCAATAGCATAGGCTTTGTCTTTAAAATTTGACAGAGAGTAATAAAACTATTTTATTTCTGCCACTGTTTGTTGTTGAAAATGGCTGGAAAATTTGCATTCAGCAACTGGCATGTCACTTGTGCTAGGTTTCTGTGAAGGACACTGAGAAGAAGTGTGGATGAATATCGTAGGAGATTTCCAAATCGAGTGATTCTCTATAGAGAAACATTTTTTAATGGTGAAAGACGGGCTCGAGAGTCAGGAAAGTCTTTCAATAATATCCGAGGACGTCCTAGTGTACAAGATGAAAAAAATATTTTGCAAACAGTTGAAGATGAATCGCAAATAAGTACTAAACGTTTATCTCGAAAAAATGGATTATCTCTCTATAACCTAGGTTTTAGAGGCACATTTCTTGACTGGGTCGCTAGTTTTATTACAGAAAGACATATGTCAGTTAGTGTCAAGCAATCTAAATGGGACTTGCATTCTGTTCACTCAGGTGTTCCACAGGGTTCTGTGTTGGACCCGTTATTGTTTTTTACTTTTTATAAATGACTTACCTAAAAATCTTGGTGCTAACAAAATCATTATTTATGCCGATGATACGTCCTTAGCGGTCTCAGCACGGTCCCTTGACGAACTCACTTCAATGTGTCAAACTATATTTCAGTGCTTCATAAATTGGTGTTATGTTAATGGCCTTATGGTTAATATTGATAAGACACTGTTTATTTATTTTAACGCTCGTAGCAGTTTGAATCCTGATATGCTGGTCTTGTCCTGCCAAAGTTAAATGCAAAGATTCTGTGAAATTCCTCGACTTACATTTGGATAGTCATTTAAGGTGAAATACTGATTTTTTAAGTAAAAAATTAAATGCATCCTATTATGCTATCAATGTGATCAAAAAATCTATGCCGTTGGACTACGTGATCAATGTTTATTACAGTATGGTGTTTAGCCGTATTAGTTGTAAGATTGTATTGTGGGGCAGTGTGGCTTATGCAAATCGTATTTTTATAGCACAGAAACGTATTACTCGTATGATCTTTGATATTAAACCCGACTCATCTTGTAGACCTTTATTCTCAAATTATAAGATACTTACAATGCCTTGTGTTTACATTTTAAATTGTATTTTATTTGTTAAAAGTAACCTCTATAAATTTAATACATTATCATACCACCATACCTATGGAACGCGTCATGCTGATACACTTTGTATACCAGTTCATAGAACCGCAAAATATGAATTCTCGCCAGCATACCAGGGTATCAAATTATTTAACCATCTTCCAAGAGCTCTTAAAGATTTAAATAACTTAAAATTGTTTAAATCCAAGTTGAAATCTTTACTAGGGAAAAAATTTTATTATAGCACTAATGAGTTCATGAAAGATAATTTTATGTAGGTAAATTCTATTGTGGTGTTTGTGTTACTAGTTTAATTGCGTTTGACATGTCCTATACATTGTTTAATGTCCTAAAGGATAAATAAAGATTATTATTATTATCAAGAATTCTTAAACGTCATCTACTACATCCATATCGTGCTCAAAAAGTGCAAGAGCTATTGTCTCAAGACTTGGATCGTCGAATGACGTTTGGCGAGTTTATCTTGCATCAGGCTATTAATTTTCACAAGAAAATTTTTTTCACTGATGAGGCTTTTCACTCGTAGAGGAATTACAAATGTTCACAACTGCCATGAATATTACGCTGTTAACCCCTATGTAGTAACTCCTAGACATTTTCAACGAGAGTTTAAGCAAAAAGTTTGGGCCGGTATTATTGATCGCTATTTGATTGGACCAGTTATTTTGCCACATCGCTGAAATGGCGAAAGTTATTTGGAATTTCTGCAAAATACTGTCCCTGATTTAATCGAGGATCGCCCATTGCAACTTGGACTAGAGTTTTGGTTTATTCATGATGGGGCAACGCCTCCTTTTAGTGCTACTGTTAGAGACACAGCTAGAGATACGATCGCCAGACCTCAACAAATGTGGTTATTTTCTATGGGGAACATTGAAGGATTTTGTTTATTCCTCGCCAATTGAATCCCAAAAAGATTTGTAGAATCGTATTAAGAATAAATGTAACATTACAAGAAACGATCATCATTTATTAGACAGTAAATTTCAATTTTCAGTGAGGAGTAAATTAATGTTTCTGAGAAAATGGTGCCCATTTTGAACAATTTATTTAGTTTTTTTTACTTTATAACTTTTTGACTTCTAATAAATACCATTAAAATCTTGTTTTAATTAATGCATTTTTTTTGAAGACGTTAATTTTTTTTTAAATTGAACGAGTAAAAAAAATTAAATTCTGCATTAAATTATATTGCAAAATTTTGGGATCCTCTACTTGCATTGCATTAACAAAACTAATCAACAAATACTACTAAAATATGGATGTTCTTATGAGGATCTATTTTACCGAAATGATAGAATAATTAACATATGTTTCCTGTCTGATGTCTTCCTGCATGTTGTATGTATTTCAATCAATTTAAAAACTCATCAACAAATATGTCAAGTCTTATCACTTGTTTCCTATCATTCTGTACTACAAATAAATTTACTTTTGATTTCTACAAATAAACAAGTGAATAACACTTGTCTAACAGATAATCAACTCACCAAACGAAAATAAACACATTAAGTATGCATTACAGTCATTAATGATTGATGAAAATTGGTAATCGCGCTTTGGGAACAGCTATCGAACAGAGATTACCAAATCGACCAGAAGTTATTATACTCTAAAGCGAATATGAAAATATATGTTCGTGAGCGACGACTTCAGACCTTTTCCCATGCACTGAGGGTGTCGTAGGAAGAGTGCGAAATATTGTACGCGGTGTCACGCTTCGATGCACCCGGATGGGGTCTGGAAAAAAAAAACACATCGAGTGGTTTGGTCCCCGTTGTAATTACCCCATAATACAAACAGTGGCAAAGTTAATTTTGCTACCCGATATAATGATTATTTTTCCTTTCTATGGGAACGTTTTATTTTTATGGAAAACGTGTATGCTTTTATGAAATTATATAGACAATTTAATTTATATATATAAAAAACCGACATGCCATCGTGTAACTGTCACTTTAACAGCGGAAACGCCAAATGCACTAGTGTTTTTTTTTCACTTATTCATTTTTAATCAATTATTGCGGTGTCCGTTGCCAAAATAAATAGTTTGACATTTTTGTAAACAACCTATTGAATTTTTTACTGTATTAGAAAGGTATTTTAAGCTCAGTTTAGTGTGCAGGTGTTATGAACAATTTCGTTAAAGAAATAACAATATGCCAGATGAGTCCAGGTGAACATATGAACGATATTATATTAAAGAAAAACCTCCGTTTGTCAAATACTCGGTCAATGTTAAGAGTTCTATTCAAAAATGAAAACCAAAGTGTGGGCCAAACAGACAAAAAAAAACAGTAATAAAAGAATAACGCAAAAATTACCAAATGTACTTTAAAATTACATAGAAATAAAACAATACAATCACTTTTATAAGTGTTACTCAGATTAAGAAAATTTATTTTTAATTCAATTTGAATCCAAAAAAATGTTGTGACAAAAAAATGTTTAAAACAAATAGTTTTTGTACATACCTGGACATTTCAAAAATAAAAATACTAATAACTGCAATAAATTGCAAAATTGTGTTCCGAAGTTACAAACTAAGCTACAATTAATGTCAAGTAAAAACTCCTACAACTTAAGGTTTCCTAAGAAATCCTTAAAACTAAAACGTACGACTACATTACCTACTGCTGTTAACCTCAAATTATTAGCAGTAAAAATAATAGTAGTAGTTTTTCTGTACCTACTGTTTGCTTGATATGTGTGAGTGTACATAAACAAAAATGGAATACTTTATAGTAACCATCTGCATGACATGTTAATTTATGGCAAATCTGGACAGAAGTCTCTGGCTAGGACACGTTTGTATGGTGAACCCTTTTCGAAAGCAATGGCATTAATTTTGAACACATAGCTATTTTGCATTTTGTTCTGTGTTGTGACAACAACTCTAAGAAAACCATTCACAGTAAATATTGTTTAGGTGTATTTCTGTCAATGGACAAACACCTGACACGGTAGGTCTGCGACGTTGTCGCATATTCAAGACCTGTTTGCTGTCATAATTCCATTACCGTTGCTAAAAAAAATAAATAAATAAATAAGTCAAATATGTTTTACTTGTTACAAGTTATCATACAGTAAAATAAAGACATACTCCGAACATCCTGTATAAATACATATATTAGATATTATTTTTTCGTTAAATCGAATGACAGTCCAATAGATGCATTAAACAACAGCAGGCATCTTGATTAATCCTATTGATTTACCGAAACATCTTTTAATACATCGCCTGAAAAAAATATGACTATCTATAAATAGTTCTTATTCATGAAAATTTATTGGACTTGAATAATGTTATCTCTGTATCGCTTCGATTCTTCGGCATATTACATAGTGGCGATTAGAAAGATCAAATACGTGTTCACGGTTAAGAAATTTTAATTGTATCCTCAGGTCATAGATGTCTAATTGGTTGGTCTTCTTCTGTCGAGGGAAATAAATAATTCTTCTATAATCGTTTTGTTTAACGATTCCATATTAATGAGAGTGAAATCAAGATTACATACTGGGTGTTTAAAAAAAGGTTACAAACTTTGGCATGGCATTTTGTCACCAGAATTAGAATACTTTTTGTTAAAAATAAGAATCAATGACAGTTGTAGCTCTAATGCTATAAATCTTAAATTATTTAACAACAACTAAGTATATTGTACGTACTATTAATGATGTTACAATATGTATACTATTAAAAAATTTAGTATTTATAGAATACATTATTACGAAGAAACGTGTTTTCACAAAAAAAAAGTAGACATTCAGTAATCACATAAGATGATCAAGGTGGCCATCTTGCGCGCGAATAAATGAAACAAACATGTGAAAATCACATAGACGTTAAAATTTAGCTACGTTACATTTTTTTTTTCATTAAATTTGGCCAATAATGTGCCTACAGTATTTGTACATAAACTTACATAATAATTGTTAAAACGTGCAGTCAGGATAGTAAAATAATGCATGTCTTACAAAGGCCCATTAAAAGTTATTATTTTATTTGAGAATAATTAAAATAGTAAGTGTATAAACAAAACATTAAGAATTTTATTTCTGATATTACATTTGTTCTACGTATTATATTCTTGGAGACGTCACTGTTCTAGGTGTTATATTCTTGGAGATACCACAAATTTGATCATTTTGTGGCGAGAAATACGACAATCTTACGTTCGTTACTTTATTGAAGGTTATGATAAATTTACATTATAAATGCGGGTATTTTTTTTAACAATCCAGAGACGTAACTCATTTTTTTTAAGTACCCCGCTAATTTATTTCTACGCCACTGAACAGTATAATTTGATTTTCTTCTTTTTTAACTTTTCAAAGCTTACGTAAATTTACGACTATTAAATTATTGCGCATTTTGTTCTACAAACACACAAAGTTGAACCAAAGAAGACCGTATTTCAAGTGTTAAGTATAAGTGTTGTAGTCTTTGATTAAATATCTCTTTTTATGTGTAGTTCCGGGGTGCAGATTGATCCCTGAGGCCGCATAAGGTGTGAATAGATAAATATCTGAACCGCTATGCCGTAAGAGAAGAATCTCTCCCGGAAACTTTATAAACAGCCTATAAATTTATTATTCATCTGATAGGTGCTATTAAATTTGAGCGAAACGGTGATCTTGGGAGCTTGCCTAAAATATTTAGAAAAAAGTCCTTCTACGCGTCGACGAGATGGAAGTAGGAGATATCCTGTCGTGCGCAATTTTCCTCAATGTCTTGCGAGATCGTTTTCGAGAGCGTCAATTTTATTATCGAGAATAACAACTTGATTCGATATGAAATTTCTTACCGGCCGGCATCGGCTAAAGTTATCGTCTGCGAGCAGCCAGTGTTGCCTGAAAGCTAGTATTCTTGTTGAAAAGTTGGATTACGGTTTGTAGGGATCACTATTTAATTGGTTTCTCGACGGTCACTTTCGGAAACAAAATATAGACACCTAAAAAGTACAAGCGAAAAGTTGTCAGACAATAACAGAGGTAGAAACATGCGACAATAAATAACAAAATGTAGTTATGTCAATCGACGAATTTGCAGATGCAGCCGATAAGTGCATTTGCAGAAACAATCCAACTAGTTGCATTCAGATCAATATTTAAAAAAGTGCTGCGTATAGCAGTTTAATACTCTAGGGAAAAACGTCACAACAAATAAAAATATGTAGTTATGTAACGGATTGACGCATTATAGATGCGGCCGATAAGTGCATTTGCAGAAACAATCCAACTAGTTGCATTCAGATCAATATTTAAAAAAGTGCTGTGCATAACAGTTTAATATTCTAGGAAAAATCGTCGCAAGTAATAAAAAAATGTAGTTATGTAACAGATCGACGCATTTACACATGCAACCGATAAGTGCATTTGCAGAAGCAATCCAACTAGTTGCATCTATAGTAATATTTAAAAAAATGCTGCACATAGCAGATTAATACTCTAGGAAAACAACGTCGCAACAAATAACAAAATATAGTTATTAAATACAATGACGGATTTTCAGATGCGACCGATAAGCGCATTTGCAGATGTAATCCAACTAGCTGCATCTAAAGCAATATTTAAAAAAGTGCTGCACATAGAAGATTAATACTCTAGGAAAAAAATGTCGCAACAAATAACAAAATATAGTTTAATATATCGACGCATTTACCGGTTCGACCGATAAGTGCATTTGCAGAAGCAATACAACTTGTTGCATTTAGACCAATATTTAAAAAAGTGCTACGCATAGCAGATTAATACTCTGAGAAAAAACGTCGCAACAAATAACAAAATGTAGTTATTTAATACATTTACAGATGCGACCGATAAATGCATTTGTAGATGCAATCCAACTAGTTGCATTTAGATCAATATTTAAACAAGTGCTGCGTATAGCAGTTTAATACTCTAGGAAAAAACGTCGCGACAAATAACAAAATGTAGTTATTTATTATGTCGGATCATTTACAGATGCAGCCGATAAGTGCACTGGCAGATGCAATGCAAATATGCAATGCAAAGTATGCATGTAAACGTGCACAATGTTTGTACTAGAAGGTCGAGGGTTGTGTTTGTTCACGTCGCAGTCTTGCCGAAACCTTTTGGGAGAATTTCGGCCGGATGCGTAAAACAAAAGAGCTAATAAAAATACATCTCTCCCACAGAACATATTATTATTTTGACACCTAAATAGTGTAGTTGAATAAGTCGGGAGCGTATAGAGAACGACATATGCTACTGACTTTGTAAAAGGCCGATATCAGCTCGGTATAGAACGATCCGCGATACGCTTAGACCTCGACCTCATAGTATCCTTCGATATTATCTCCTTTAATATTTTTTCCAAATTAAAAGACTACTGTTAAGAACACTCGATGTATATGGTGTTGGTTGTCAGGATTGCAATGTTATGTAAATCGGTCAAAATAGGAAGAAAACTTAAACGATTGCGTGTGTAATAGTCGGTCAGTGGTCGGTTTCAGGCGTCAGTACTTGAATCGAGGTGATTAGATTGGTGTGGGTTCCATCCCGCTGCCGGTAGACCGTATATAAGCTATATTCGTAGAGAGGATTGGCACCCTCTCTGCGGGTATGGTATAGGGTTCCCAACAAAACTAATAAATATTATTGACAAAAATAAACAAACTACAAAATAAACCCTTTTTACTTTCCATTGCTACTTAAATCTATATTTTTGTTCACATCGAGCAGCCTGAAGCAGTTTTTGGTCTGATTTAACTAGAGCCAAAAAGTCCTCACATTTTAAATCAAAATTTAGTCTCACTTGTATTGGAGAAGTTAAGGATTTCCGGGATTTTTTATGTCCTGGCCAAGATAAAACCTTTGCCGGGACAAACTTTCTCATTCTTGGTTAATCCCGGCCAAACCGGAATGGTTGGGAACCCTAGTATGGTAGGGTGGAAGAATGTTAGCTTGGTGGTTAGAGCCTACCAACGTAAGTCGTTCCTGGGCGCAAATGAGGCCTGCTTAATAATAATATGCCGCCCCCTCTCCCGCACAAGTCTCCGACTACTGGGCTAATCCCTGTGATTAGAATGAGGGGTAAAGATATTATTTTTATAAATGTAATAAACTACTACTTATGTTAGTAAAGCATGTTTTGGTAAAAAATCATAATATTAATTTTAGTAGGATACCGTTAAAATTTAGTGAGTCAAGTAATGGATACAATTTGCAATAGAGAACATTTTTAGACACTTTTAATATTCATTCTTGATTGAGTAGTACGGAGAGTAGATAAAACGTTGGTAACTCGAGTGGAATTTACTCCAATTTCACCAGAGGGATAAACTTAGCCAGCATATTTAATGATACAAAATGGATGTCTATAGTTGTTATAATGGTGATTAAGAGAGGTTTTACTCACAGGCAAGGAAACTATTGCCCTTTTTATGGTTTTACTCTTAGGTTGACAGCAGTTTGACTTTTAGGTTGGGTACCAGTATAATTGACAGTTTCCTCAACCTCCTGTTCTTGTAATGATTGATGATGAATAAGAAATGTTAATAAGATAGCTTAAATGACTAAATTTAATTAATTTCAGTTGTTTTATCTTTTTTAATTCTACAATATTGTGTCACATGACATTATTCTAATGTATTTTTAAGACTGGTAATTTCGGAATTAACCTCAACATTAAACAATGATAACACCTTTAAATACTATTGTAAGACGAGACAATATACTGTAGCCCCATGATTTATTTAAAGTATCAAATTATTAACCAAAAATTGCTACTCACCAGACCGTCACGAATTCTAATTCGTTAGCTTACCTGTAACAAAAAATATCAAATTAGTTTAAAACAGTGTTACACGAAATAAAAAAAATGTATCTAAAGTGGTTACCCTTACACTACATTATTATAATCGTTTTTTTTTTAGTTCCAGCGAATATATGAATATACATGAGATCCTGATGAATAAAACAAAGCCTACTACCTAATTTAATCGCGGTTATTTACATTTTTCTAAATTCGTCCAGCGCTCCACCCAGCATGACAAATCGTCGGAACGCTGGAAGTTATTAAAGAATATCTCCACCTGTCCTTTACACCAAATAGAATCAGTCACGCCTTATTACAAATTTATTAACCAATTACGACCCGGCTCTCGGTCGATATGTGAGGAACGGGATTACGATTAAAACCTGAAAACCGCGAAGTCGTAAGCTCAGCAACATTTCCACATCTCGGCTATAAACTCGCGAGAATGTTGCGAGATCAATCCGCCGGTACGTTAAGTTCGATTCCGAGCAAAAATATAGCCATATCCTTAATTACAGCCAGTGGCGGCGCAGAGAAGAAGATAATTCGGGAGAAAAAGCGTACACATATGGTATATCTAATATACATAGTGTCAGGCTTCTTTCACAGTGCATTCGTGTACATGCGTATTTAAAAACATGCGGAAGATATAAATAACTCAAGTAGCATTATACTCGTAGTAACGAAAATTTATATCGCACCTTTAATTAAGTGTAGTAATCACTAAATCTACGACCATATAGTAAAAATAACTCCAATTTATTGAAAATCACTTCATGGTTTCATAATTTTTGGTGGAAAACTAAGCAGAAGCATCTTAAAGTTGCCCAATCTAAGGTGGATATTAAAGTTAACGGCAACCAAGCCATATCATTTGCATATTACTTAGTAATAGTGACAGTAGCTTTAAAGTGTTTGTAATAGCTTTGGCAACGTATCGCGAACCTTAAACAGACCTTTGTTACAGCACTTGATTATATAATTGTGACAACTGTTGCCACGTTATTGCTTCATCCATTTCTACATTTTACATGGAATCAAAATTATTATAAAGTTGCTACTACCTTCAAAATCCACTATGGAGTAACCTTCATCCAATAGTGACCTCTGCTTCCTACATGACCTTCTCACGCTAGAGAAAATACATTAGTTTTTCCACGGTCGGTAGTAAAAATGAGTTTCTATGACATCAAAATTAAAACAGAAGTAGTCGATTATTCCCAAGGGAGTATAATGCTCCCAAGGGAGTTTACATTATGGAGAACGTTTTTCATGCAAAAAAAAGATAACATTGAAATTATTTATTGACATTTAAATTTGAATTACATTTGTACAATTTTCAAAATTAATATTAGAAGGAATATTACTTCGTTTACATTTACAGTTTTTGTGATTGCGCTAGTAGTGGTACCTACTAAAACCTACGCAATTTTGGTCTTATTTTCAATGGAGTTCTCGACATAACCCTCAGCGACTGTCGTTGATTTCCAACCAGCATGACGCTTTATTGTCGTGATATCCACACCAGCATCTGCCAGTAATGTCGCTAAAGATCTTCGTAAGCAGTGACCAGTATAACATGCAGCATCAGGTAATTTTAAATACGAAGCAACTACACTCGGAATTTTTCCCATGGTATTCTTGCCAACTGGCTGCGAACTACATTTTCCTGCTTTGTAGTACAAAAAAAGGCGCCTGACGTGGGGAGGACGAAGGGATAGGTATTTTCGAAACAATTCAAGCATATTTCCCACATCGGTAACCAGAAAGGTTCGTGGAATCTTTGTCTTAGTGTTTGGAATTTTTACAATCAAGGAAGAGGCTACATCATCAATATCATCTTCAGTTAAATTGACTAGTTCATCAGTTCGACAAGCTCCGGCAATCCCCAGAATTAATCCAACCTATAAAAAATCAAAATACTTAATAATTGAAATACCTAACAACAAAAGTAATCTTACCTTAATCATTAAGAATTCTTCGTCATCTGCACTTGATAGAAAACGGTCGATTTCACCCTTTGTCAATATTTTCGATTTTTTCGCTTGATATCCGTCACCGGTTCTTTTCAAAAATGCGATCAGCTTGGGGAATTTGCTTATATCTATGTTGTCGTAAATTGTCAAGCATGACTTAACCATAGAATATTGCGCCCATAATGTGGAAGACTTGTAATTCTTTGCATTTTCACTGAAGTATGCCAACAAAACATTCTCGCTGTATACTTGAACATTTTTCTCGGCGCACCACTTTTTGAACCGATTGTAGGCTATATCGTATAAAGCTCTTGACTTCGTAGGCAGCAAATTGCTTATTGCAATATTTGCAGCCTCCACAATCTCTTCCGACTCACAATTATTCATTGTGCACTAAACAAACTTTAAACTAAACCAAACTAGCACCTTAATTTGACAATTCTTTTTGTTTGTTTATTTTGTAGTTATGACAATAACTCAACGACTACTAAATAAATGCTCAAATCCGAATACAATAATTCTGGTGCTACTTACTTCATAATGACAAAAATACCAATACCATTCGGGAGAGACGCTATTTTGTCCTCGGTGCATTGTAGCCCTGGGGCTTCAAATTGTATCTCTCCCAAAATAACGCATTTCTCTCCCTTATAGTATAATGTACTATTATTATTATTACTAGCTTTATCTTGTGTGTAAGATGGGTAGCAACAAAAAAACCTCGCAGAAAGAAGACTTCGTTATTAGACTACGTTTTATAGAAAACTGAAACAACAAACAGAAAGTGCTACAACTCTTACACATTATTGTTTTTCGAGTTGTACAGAATCTTTAAAATTTTCTAATTCTGAGAATTTTAAAATGCACCTAAGTGAAGACAAACTGCCTTTGGGAGCACTTGTTTCAACAATTCATTGTTCTGGCCAAAATTGTCATTTGCTCACACGAACTTCATACATTGTAAATTTGAGGTTATGGCGAATTAAGGTAAAGTAGTGGAACAACGTTATTGCAGCCACTTTTAAGTGACCGGAAAGCTGATGAGTTAGTTCCATTGGCCACTTGTTTGATTAATGTAACTAAAGAGTTAGACATAATTAGTTTCTGTCACTTTAATGTTAATGCATGAAACTTCCTTTTCAAATCCGAATATAATATTCCTCTTGATGTTGTTAGCTCCAAATTTTGATATCAAACAGATGTCTAATATATGGTAACGTCATTCTATTTGCTCATGTTAATTGTGGAAACCAGATAAAGTTTTGGTAATGGTTTGGAAAGGAAGTTTGTGCTCTTGGTTAGATGTATAGGGTTAACTATGATTAAGTACAAAAATTTTAACCACGTGCTCAGGGAGACCTAAAAGACAATAAAAAAATTATTAAAAAATTTTAGTTCGATTTTTAAAAAATGGAGCAAAACCCTCTTTTCCTGCGCAATGTCGGCGCCTATGATAAGCATCGACTGAGATGGCTTAGATACATAGATAAAACTTACATCTTTCAACAATCTCGACTACCAAGCAGCGTTTTTAAATGCAGAAACGACAAAAATTAACATTCGTATTAGTAATAATACCTGATAGATAGGTATTATTACTAATACCAGGTTAATCCAGTTAGCTTCAGTATTTTGCATTCGTTGATCATGATTTCATTACAAACTGGCAAAACTACATTATCACTCATTACAACCACTCACTACCGATAAAATGTACTTTCCGTAGGTACAATTAGATAAAATGCCTATTTATTATAAGAAAATCGAACAAATGGAATAGGTAAGTACTAATAGGTAATAGAAAACTTTTAATGCACACGCGGCTGTCTTGTTCCATAATCTGGAAAAACAAACCGGCGAAGTATATGTATTGAGAGAACATATATGTATCCGATAAAAATTCCTTTATTAAATAAATATAAAACGTTTAAAATTAAATTAAGGCACTAAAAACTCTAGAAAAAACACAAAACAACAACGTAAACACAGGAATTGAATTATGACATGACAGCGAATTTTACCGTTGTCTTGTTGGTTGCCTACTCTGACTCTGTTAGGCAGCATTAAATAAGGCTATAATATAACATCGAAAAACATTTTTTCCGCTTTATAAATAAGTTTGGATTTTTTTTTAATGGTGATTTATTTTTCTTATATTCTATCTCCTCTTAAACTATTTGTACTTAGTCATAGTTAACCCTGTATAAGCCTTTAAAATTACGGTATTCATATTCCAGACACCATGTATGTAGGTAACTATAACTAATAACTAGCTAGCTAATAACTTGTTTCACATCTTCCTCTTGCGAATTTGCGGATAACCATTTTTAATGATACTGAAGACTTAATTAAGTGTCCGGTGCTTCGTTCCGTTACCACGAGATTAGACACTTCTCTTATCCTATTATTTTCCGAAAAAACTCGGCTTTAGAGCGCCTCGGCCGCTGATGTATCACAAATAGCAGCTACCAACGGCCTATTACGACCCAACCGGTTATGATGAAGCAGTTACTTAGATAATCCAGTCGCTTCCGAGTTGCCGCTTTTTTCCAAGCGCGTATATCAGCCGGCAATTAATGAGTTTAATAAAGAAACGTATTTATTGCCCGTCGGTCGCCTCCTTAATGCAACTTTAATGTTCCCTCTCGCAATGCGAGCTATTTTAGGTCGGGCGATGATAGATTGCCGCGAAACAGATCCGAATGAATAATTTCGCACCTTCGCGTATCTCCCTATAAAACAAATAAAACTAGCGTCCGATGACGGTGCCGTTAGCTTATACAGGGTGATTCAGGTTTAATCTTGATAACTTCAGGAATCGATAGAACAATTTAAAATAATGTTCATTTGTGATATAAACTTATTTCCTAAAACTCATCGTTTCCGAGATAGAGGGCGTTGAAGTAGGAATTTTTCCCTCATAACTTTTGAACCACTTATCCGATTTAAGTGAAATTCAGAACACAAACACTCCTTATGATCTTACAGAAGCTTCTTAAGTTTGAACTACCTACCCCTCTTAGAAGTGTATTTTGTATGCTACCCCCTTCTTACTTTATTTCAAAACTACAAAAAAAAATAATTTCAATGAAACATCTACACATCACTTTGACCTGATTAATTTCGAAACTTTTTCGTCTCCTATTTTTTTTCGACGTTTGGTCTTGTTTCTGAGATATTCAAAGAAATTGATGACAGTGTAGCGCACCAGCCGCGTAAATTTCATTTAACGTTATAGCAACCCATGAAAACAAAACTCAGTGATTTGTGTAAACTGACGTTTGTGAAAATCATTGTATTATTTAAAGAGCATTTTTAGTGCTAAGAAAAAAAGCCAAAAACGTTTACAAATGCTGAATACGCCGATATACAATATGGTTTCTGTGACGGAAATACCAACGCGTCGGTTCTAGAGTACCGAACACGCTTCCCTAATAGAAGAATTCCAAATGCACAAGTTTTTGTAGATGTACATCGTCGATTTTCGGAATATAAATTGCGCCGCTACAATGATCATAATCGTAATGTACCTCCAAGAAATAATCAGCGAATTCTTAATCTTTCTGATATCGATAGAACTTTAAGCACACGCCGAGCTGCTCGGCAACTCCACTTATCTCAACCAAAAGTACTAAGAGCACTCAAACAAGATCATCGAAGGACTTTCCATCTCCAACCAGTTCAAGATTTGTTGCCAGGAAATGCTGAAAAACGTTTAAATTTTTGTAGATGGGTGTTAGATTCAACAGAAATTAATCCACAATTTCTGCATAAGGTTTTATAGACCGACGAATCTAATTTCACAAAAGCTGGAATTGTGAATTACCACAACATTCACGTTTGGAGTGAAGTCAATCCTCGATGTGTCAGCCAATCTTCATTTCTGCAACAGTTTAGTGTAAATGTGTGAATAGGTGTTTTAAGTAATAACCTCTGTGGGCCGCATATTTTGCCTCCTCGTTTAAATGGGGATTTATTTCATGAGTTTCTGGAAAACTCTCTCCCCGACGTGCTTGACGATGTCCCCTTAAATTTACGCCAAGAAAACTGGATGCAGTTGGATGGTGCCCCTGCACATTACGGAAGGCAAGTACTGCAGTGGTTGGATGAGAATTATCCTCGTCGATGGATTGGACGGTAACCCAACTACCACCCAAATATGTGGATTCCTTGCGAAGGACCAGTGGCTTGGCCTCCGCGCTTGCCAGATCTGAATCCTCTGGATTATTTCGCTTGGGGCCATCTAAAAGCAACTGTGTATGATACACCAGTACAAACCCGTGAGGAATTGATCCAAAGGATAAGACATGCTTGTGATGAGATAAAAAACAATCCTGTTCAAATGGCAGCTGCGGTTACTACACTAGTTCGTCGAGACTAAAAATGTATTGAGGCTGGAGGAATGCACTTTGAACAATTATTGTAATTTTTTTAGTAGTTGATAAGTTTGTTATAAATCTTGTAATAAATAGTTGTTAATAAATTTATGTTTGAGGTTATTGGCATTTTTTCTTAACATTAAGAACACTCTTTAAATAATACTTTTGACAATGATTTTCACAAAAGTCACCGCAGTCTATATACTTATTGTGCATCTCTCGACGAGCACAAACATCCATGGTACTACAGCGGGATTCGAACCCACACCGACATAGCCGATACAGACTGGTTCCACGAGTAGCCGTCTCCCAGCCATCTCGGCTATCGTGGCGCCCAAAACGTTTTGTTTTCATGGGTTGCTATAACGTTAAATGTTTACGCAGCTGGAGCGCTACACTGTCACCAATTTCTTTGATTATCTTGGAAACAAGACCAAACGTCGAACAAAAAAAATAGGAGACGAAAAAATTTCGAAATTAATCAGGTCAAAGTGGTGAGTGATGTTTTATTGAAATTAATAATTTTTTTGTAGTTTTGAAATAAAGTAAGAGGGCTACCCCCTCTTACATACAAAATACACTTCTAAAATGGGTAGGTAGGTTAAGAAGCTGATGTAAGATCATAAGGAGTGTTTGTGTTCCGAATTTCACTAAAATCGGATAAGTGGTTCAAAAGTTATGAGGGAAAAACGAGAAAAACATTCCTACTTCAATGCCCTCCTTCTCGAAAACGATGCGTTTTAAGAAATTAGTTTATATTACAAATGAACATTATTTTAATATGTTCTATCGATTCCTGAAGTTATCAAGATTAAACCTGAATCACCCTGTATAAGACTTGATCCAATTCTTTTATATTCTTCAGCCTCGCCAGTTGTCTGCCGGGCTGAAATGCGCTTCATTGGAATTACAGGGAGAACCTCGTTAAACGCTAACGTCTCTTTTGTGACGTTTCGAAATTGATAAATTTTGATATTGATTAGAATTTCGAAATGATACTCTTTTAAGCACTAGTACTTAAAAGTAAAAATGAAACATTAAAAACAATGAAAATATAAATTGTTAATTGTTGTTTCTACTCTCTAGCAGCAATGCAAGTACTAGTAGTGGCAATAGCGCTATCTTCTGCTTCTATGTGAACGTCTTTAAATTTCTTATTTGGTGTATTTTTCCTATCTCTGGTCTATGATTCTTTTTGCTAATTCGTTTTTCTAATCAATGCAATTTTCGATATAACCCTCGGCATCTCAACTTGATCGCTAATCTCCAATATCGCTTTAAAAAGTGTCATGTCCGCTCCAGAATCTGCCAACATTGTTGCAGAGCTGCCCCGGAAGCAATGGCGTTGGAGAATCCAAGCTGCTATCTTTTTTGGCATACTTTCAATTGTATTGATTTCAACTGACAGGAGTAGACGAAGTTTTGCGTACTTAGGAAATATATCTAAAAAATTGATACCATCTATTGATTCCTCAGTAATCGTAAACATTCTTGGAACATGAGTTTTTGTGTTCGGAATTTTTGACACTAATAATTAACAGAACATCTTGTATGGAATCTACTGTCAAAAATATGATTTCTTCCCTCCTACATGCTTAAAATCCTCCAACGATTAAAAGTGCCACTAGGAAAAATAATTTGCTTAGTATAAATACGTCAAAATCAAGATATGTCAGTTAAGTAGGTACCTTTGACCAATCGTCTTCAACTGGTAAATGTTGCTTACCTCTCATGTAGTGTACATAATTTTTTTTCTAAATATAGTAATAATAAAAGTAATAGGTATAACCAATATTCGTTATGCAAATAAATATGTAAATGTATTTAGCGCAGACACGTATATGGAAACCTTTTTGGCAATCTTTGAAATTTACTCACATCCAAAGAAAACATAGCGGTGTTATAACCTAAACATAACGATAACGATTTTAACGAGTCCTTCAATTCTATACTGTATTAGAAAGGTATTTTAAGCTAATATAAATCAAATATCCTACAATTCCTATCAATGAAGTCATATGTATGTTCTCTGATACCAAACGTCTAGGTATGCTAATGAACAATTCCACAGACAAAGCTCTATTCAATAATTATCTAAAGAAATTAATCTAATTTACTAACCTGCTTTAATGAAAAACTCTATAAATATCTAACTTCACTTTTTGGCAGTGGGAACACGACAATTCAACCACAATAGATGAGATCTGACCTATTTCTGCATTTTTAGGATTGCTTCTTCAGGTGGCCTCCTTTAAATTGAATCAAATATCTAACTATAAAAATTATTACAAAAATTAAAATTATTTGTTAAATATCGACAATGACAAAAAGTGACAGCCTGTCAATGAATTAAATATGACAATACCTACTTGAATAATGTTCACCTTTTATGTAAAAGTGTTTATATATTTTTAGGTATTACTAATATTGTGTAAAACTAACTACTCAGTGGACAAAAGCCCCAACCTGCGTTGAATTACACCCACAATATCAACCCATATATTCCTTATTATTAGCTTTTGTAACATTTTTTCCTGTATTAGAAAGGTATTTTAAGCTAATATAAATCAAATCTCCTACAATTCCTACCAATGAAGTCATATGTATGTTCTCTGATACCAAACATCTAGGTAAGCTAATAAACAATTCCACAGACAACGCTGATATATATTTATAGAGTGTTTCATTAAAGCAGGTTAGTAAATTAGATTAATTTCTTTAGATAATTATTGAATAGAGCTTTGTCTGTGGAATTGTTCATTAGCATACCTAGACGTTTGGTATCAGAGAACATACATATGACTTCATTGATAGGAATTGTAGGATATTTGATTTATATTAACTTAAAATACCTTTCTAATACAGTAAAAAATGTTACAAAAGCTAATAATAAGGAATATATGGGTAGATATTGCGGGTGTTCAACGCAGGTTGGTTCTTTTGTCCACTGAGTAGTTAGTTTCACACAATATTATTAATACCTAAAAATATATAAACCCTTCAATTCTAATTGTCCACTCTGTAATAGTAAGAAGGAAGTCACGCTCCTCTATGAAGCAGCTATCCGTTCGATAAATGCCGATAAATGGAATTAATTTCAAAACGGCACTTTATTTTAAAATTAATATTTCGCTTCTCTTCGTTGATACTCTTCCGAGAGAAGATATCCCAGCTATATAAATTATGTTCCACTGTCAAACGTCGAGGAAGGAATCAGCTTTTCATAACGCGAAAGAATCTTAAGTATATTTTAAAATTACGTGGATAATTTATCACTACTGTATAGTGTTTCTGATCTAAGTATGTTCCTTAGAGGGCGTGAAATTAAACTAACAGATAATTGTGAACCCAAACCTGTTGTGTTATGGATATTTATATAAAAAATAATAATAATAAACTTACTCTACTAGTACCAATTGATACTAGGTAATTCCACAAACATTGCTCCAAATGCAGCAATCAAGGGGATTCAAATCTGTTGACCTAGATGGTCAATTTTGGAAACCACCTCAGCCAATCCAAAGTCGTGGAAAGCGCTTGATCACAACCCGACTAAAATGAGTAGGAGCACCATCATGTTGAAAGTGCATGTTTTGCTTAATACTCAATGGAACATCGTCCAGTAGATCTGTCAAATTATTTTCTAAAAATTCTACGCACTAACTCCAGTAAGACGACCATCTAGCATAACTATGCCAAGTAATTGATTATTAATCATCCCACATCACACGTTAATGCTGAACCGATGCTGAAAGTTACTTTCCACCGTGGCGTGTGGATTTTTATTTGACCAACGATGTTCATTGTGACAACTATTTACTCCATTTGAAATGAACTGAGCCTCATCAGGGAACAAAATGTATTTGTATAGTGTATGGTTTGCGTTTAGCCAATTGTAAAAATGCAACCGAAAATCATTATCACCCTCCTAAAGATTCTGGACGCGCGACGAATATCAGGGTTCCCTCTTTTAAATTCATGTTAAATTCCCTGACTTTTCTAGGTTTTCCCTGACACATTATAAAAAAATAACTCCAAATATTGTAACAAAGTAACTATTCTTTGGCATGAATACATAGTATTTGGATTTGGAACATAATGTAAAATAGATATAAAACCGACGTAAATTACAAATTTTCAATTAATTTTAAAATTCCCTAACTGTTGTGAATATATTTAAAAACTCCCCGATTTTTATGCGGGGGAGACGGGTTGCAATGCGTCTCGTACTTACACCCGGGCTACGTTCTACCATAATTAGAATTTCTTCTTCCATTGCTAGACCAGGACCAGCTTGCCTCTCAGATGTAATTCTTACACTGGGAAACATTCCAGTTTTACGTGCATTGTTGAAGACTGTCTGGAATACATTTTTATCTGGCACTTACACAGGCATTACGAAATTATATGTGTAGAATATCGACTAAACGAACGCACATGTAAAAATAAATCACAAACGTCAAAATAAATATGACAATTAGTAATTACTAATGTAAGTTGGATTTAGAATGCATGACCTTCTCAAAATAAAATATCAAATAATGTCAGCTTTAGCAAAAATTGCAATATAAATATTTGTATTGCTATCTCAGCAACCGTTGATAGGCTTCTTTTGTTTACTTTCAAATTTTGGGAGCACCCCCCCCCCCCCCGATCACCCATAATGATTTAATGCAGTTTTTCTAGGATTAATCAATTTCTACTTACGGCTCACAGCTATTTCCCTCAGTGTGACACTTCAGGAACGAAATTACATTAAAGCACACCTTCCTCTGATTTTAACCAAACAGAAGGCAACCCGGCAGCCCTAAATCTGCCACTCCGTGTTCACTTTTGTCTCCCAGCACGGGGTGGGAACCATTTAACTCGTAAAATAATGTACCTTTTGATTCCGACAACTACACGAATCGCTCGGTAATCACGCTTAAGGGGTTGTGCATACGGCGTTGAATCGTTCAATAGGAATTTGTGTTTATTCACCCCACATTTTAACACCGTCTCCTAATCTCCGACAAATTAATAGTAATACAAATTTAATATTTTAAATCCCGACAGAAGCTCTCCGGTGTATGTGCCGGATTTAACCCCTTTTTACTATCTCAAAAGGTCTTAATGCGGATATATTGTGACGAGTTTATTCGATTTGCGATCTGGAGCTCAGTCTGACGAACGGGCAACATTTTTATGTGTGTCCGAAAAAAAAAACAGTTTGTTATACAGAGTTATCTCTTTCGAATGTTATTTATTTTTATGGATTTTAGAAAAAAATAGTAGTAGTATTGTTACATTAGGATTAAAAGTGTTACTTTTGTGGCGAGCGGATGCAAAATTGCGAGACAAAAAATACACTTTTAATTCGAATAAAACATGATGTTTTCTCCAATCGAAATTCTCCATTTAATTATTAATTTGTGCTTTGAAATTATTGAAACCAAATTTGGATAATCAAGCAAAGTAAGTAGGATATATCGATGTAGTCATGGATACTTTGTCAAACATTAGTCGCCATATTGCTAATTCAGTTCATTTGTGATTGTTTGTGGTTCAATTTGTTGAAGTCTGTAAAAATGGAATCTAATGAAGATTTAGGTGTACCTAAGGAAATACTGGGGTATGCGAAAGACGTTTCTTTGAATTTTCTCCCAAAGAAATCTCGAGAAATTTGTAAAGTGTCTACCAACGTTTTATGGATTCAATGATATGAGATATTCAATGTTGCGATCAACGTTGGATATAAAGAAGAGGATTGATATAAGCAAATATTCAAAGTTACGTGTTTTTCTCAAGAGCCAAGGTAATGGATATGTACAGAAAAAATCACGAGTATTTAAAAAGCAGCAAGTTGATGGCTTTTTGAATAAAGCACCTGATAATTTATATTTTTTGATGAAAAAGGTAAATGCTTTAAAAATAAAAGAACAAAGTTTGTAAAAAGCTTCTTTATAGGTCATCCTAATTAGTCAATTTAACAATTGATAATGTTGAAGATGTGAAATCCGCCTTAATTATAAAAAATCCCAATACCAAAACAAAGATTCGTTATTTTACTGTGCTTGGAGACAATTATTTGGTCGGTATTCATCAAGAAGTGGCAATATTTTTTAAGCTGGACAATTGGAAATAGTACAGTGGACACGCATTACGACGAACGTCTACTACCCTTTTAGTTGACGGTGGTGGTAACCTCACTAGTCTTCAAAGACAAGGAAGATGGAGATCGAGCATTGTGGCGAAAGGCTACATTGAATATTCAATTTTGAATAAAGAAAATATTGCTAATTTCACAACATCTGAAAATTATATAACTATAAATGGAAACCTATTGGAATCCTTTGAGAGTTGCTTCAAGAATGACAGTAGTGGCAATTTCAGTGGTTTATTTAATGTTAGTACTTGTTCAAGCTTTGTATTTAATATCAATGTGGATAAACAATTAATTATTGTAAATATTGTTGAGAAACTTTTATAAATTACTTTATTTTAATCTAAGGATTAAAAGTGTCGACTTTAGCTCCTAGGATTAAAAGTGCATACTTTTGTTGCTAAGATACCATTTTTTCTCAGTAAGGAAAATGTCAACCTTAGAGATTCCTGACGTTCCATGTTTCTCATTTGTATGGAAGAGTCTAGAAAGAATCATGCAGGAACCTTGCAAAATTGAGAGATTTTTACTTTGAAAAGTAAGAGAATTCAAAGGAATTTAATATCGAATCGAAGAATTCCAGAAGAATTCAAGGGAAAATCAGAATGTCTATTCCATATTATTAATAGGTGACCCAGCAAACGTTGTTTTGCCATATAAATAATTTCTAGTGAATATTTTGGTAGTCGGCTTCGTTCTCATCCCTACTCCGTGCTGTTACTGGGTGAGAAGCATAAACCTAGAAAAAATATAGACTGTGCTAGTGTCATATTGCCGGCGACCGCTAATTCATGGCTGCCCTAAAAGGTCCAGAATCACTAAAACTTGGTTTTTATGCCAATTTAAGTTGGTTGTATTGTAGCGTGAATCTCATTTGTTTACTGTGATTGGTCACATTCATGTCACATTCTTTAATGACATTTAAAATCACAGCAAATTACTTAATTTCATATCGCAATGCTGCCATCATATTTGCACAACCGCCAACATAAAGCAAATAAAATATCAATTTTTTCGACCTTAGATCCCTAGAAAACGCGTCACCTGTCTCGTGATCTATATCATGAACCGACGCTGTCTATATTTTTTCTAGGTTTGTGGTGAGAAGTGACACCGGTAGACGCCTAGCGAGGATAACTGATCTAGTGATAATCGATCAGTTATCGACCAGGGTTAAACATGATTAAATTACTAAAATGGCTTTTAAAAAATAGGGGTTTGTGATAGAAGGGTGACAATTAAGGGTTGTATGTATTTTTTAATGCCACACCATAAAAAAAATAAAATAAAAAATTTTGTTCAAAAAATTTAAAAAAATGTTTGGGGTGGACCACCCTTATCACTTAGGGGTATGAAAAATAGATTACGACCCATTCTCAGACCTACCGAGGAGTATGGTGACTAACACTGTGACACGAGAATTTTATATATATATAGATTAACGGTTATAGTATCAGTTATTGCTATTATTAGTTGCTAACTAGTTATGACACTATACTAAACTGCAAATATTAATTTTATTTTTAAAAGGAGAATAAACAATTCTTTATGTAGAAATGCATTAAATTGTATCGTGGTCAGAATAAAGAATATAAGGTTTCACTGAATAAAAATTGCATGTAGAGGTGTGAATAAACTTGTAATTGCATATAATATATAATGTTTACGTGCGAGACGAATCAAACGACCTTTTTTGTGTCACAAATATAATAATTGCGTTAGCGGCCATTTCGAAACTATGTCAGATATTACTGCTTTTTGATGTTTCACAAAGTACCAAAAGTAATTAAAACTTGCAGTGTCGAAACGTCTTAGAAGTCGTGAGTCTGTGCCATAACTGGATTTTATTTTTATATACTGCGGGAAAAAGTAAGTAATATTGTAACTTGGAATACTTGCTATGAAATACGCACATAAAAATTTAAAAAAAAATAACTAGTAATCGCAATCGAAGTGAAACTGTTTAAAAGATAACCCAATTTCATGGTTGGGTAAGCATATGTTGATATTTTTATTATCATTTCAAGAAAACCTGAGTTGAAGATACTTTTTCTCAATTGTAATACCTAACATATACAGGGTGATTCAGTCATAATGTCACTAATTTTAACCACGTATTCGGAAGGCTTAATAAACACAGAAAATTGAAAAAAAAATTTGTTTACTCGATCTTTCAAAAGATAAACAAATCAGCGCATAACAATCGGTAACATAACGCTCCCGACACTCAGAACCACGTACATTATAATAACAGTATGTTCGGTACTGAAGTGATAGATTTTTTATCTAATGACAAACTTCTTGTTATTTGTACTCTAAAAAGTAAGCATTTTGTATATCCTTTGAGCTACCTGAATTTTCTGATGAGCGTACGAGTACTAAAGCTATACAGGGTGATTCATAATAATGAGACAGAGCTTAAAGGCATGTTGCTGACCTCAAAATAGAGCGATTAAGTCAAATATGCCTTATCCGAATGTTGCTCCTTTTCAATCTACAAGGTGTCAAAGTTGAAAATATAATAGTACATTATACTATAAGGGAGAGAAATGCGTTATTTTGGCAGAGATGCAATTTGAAGCCCGAGGGCTACAATGCACCGAGGACAAAATAGCATCTCTCCCGAATGGTATATACTATTTTTTCCACGGTCTCATTAACTTAAAAACACATATTTTGTCATTATGAAGTAAGTAGCACCAGAATTATTGTATTCGGATTTGAGTAGTCGTTGAGTTATTGTCATAACTACAAAATGAACAAACAAAAAGAATTGTCAAATTAAGGTGCTAGTTTGGTTTAGTTTAAAGTTTGTTTAGTGCACAATGAATAATTGTGAGTCGGAAGAGATTGTGGAGACTGCAAATATTGCAATAAGCAATTTGCTGTCTACGAAGTCAAGATCTTTATACGATATAGCCTACAATCGGTTCAAAAAGTGGTGCGCCGAGAAAAATGTTCAAGTATACAGCGAGAATGTTTTGTTGGCATACTTCAGTGAAAATGCAAAGAATTACAAGTCTTCCACATTATGGGCCCAATATTCTATGGTTAAGTCATACTTGATAATTTACGACAACATAGATATAAGCAAATTCCCCAAGATGATCGCATTTTTGAAATAAACCGGTGACGGATATCAAGCGAAAAACTCAAAAATATTGACAAAGGGTGAAATTGACCGTTTTCTATCAAGTGCAGATGACAAAGAATTCTTAATGATTAAGGTAAGATTACTTTTGTTGATAGGTATTTCCATTATTAAGTATTTTGATTTTTTATAGGTTGGATTAATTCTGGGAATTGCCGGAGCTTGTCGAACTGATGAACTAGTCAATTTAACTGTAGATGATATTGAGGATGTAGGCTCTTCCTTGATTGTAAAAATTCCAAACACTAAGACAAAGATTCCACGAACCTTTCTGGTTATCGATGTGGCAAATATGCTTGAATTGTTTCGAAAATACCTGTCCCTTCGTGCTCCCCACGTCAAGCATAAGCGCCTTTTTTTGTACTACAAAGCAGGAAAATGTAGTTCGCAGCCAGTTGGCAAGAATACCATGGGAAAAATTCCGAGTGTAGTAGCTTCGTATTTAAAATTACCTGATGCTGCATTTTATACTGGTCACTGCTTACGAAGATCTTCAGCGACATTATTGGCAGATGCTGGTGTGGATATCACGACAATAATGCGTCATGCTGGTTGGAAGTCAACGACAGTTGCTGAGGGTTATGTCGAGAACTCCATTGAAAATAAGACCAAAATCAGGTTTTAGTAGGTACCATTACTAGCGCAATCACAAAAACTGTAAATGTAAGCGAAAGTAATATTCCTTCTAATATTAATTTTGGAAATTGTACAAATGTAACATTTAATTTAAATGTCAATCAATAATTTCAATGTTATCTTTTTTTTTGCATGAAAAACGTTCTCCATAATGTAAACTCCCTTGGGAATAATCGACTACTTCTGTTTCAATTTTGATGTCATAGAAACTGATTTCTACTCCCGACCGTGGAAAAATACTTTTTCTCAATTGTAATACCTAACATATACAGGGTGATTCAGTCATAACGTCACTAATTTTAACCACGTATTCGGAAGGCATAATAAACACAGAAAATTTAAAAACAAATTTTTTTACTCGACCTTTCAAAAGATAAACAAACCAGCGCATAACAATCGGTAACATGGCGCTCCCGACACTCAGAACCACGTACATTATAATAACAGTATGTTCGGTACTGAAGTGATAGATTTTCTATCTAACGACAAACTTCTTGTTATTTGTATTTTTCTTTCTTATCTTTCGATCGCTTCTAGCAAATTTCACGAAATTTTGCTTATTTTGATCACAGTATTATGCTGTTACAGTATAGCCCATTACTTACGCAACAATTTGATTTTACTTTTAGATAAATTGCATGCATCATGAGATTTAGATGCGTTTTTCTCAGAAACCATTGGTTCTAGCGACATCAACAAGGTATACCTTTTTTAATTAGAAAAGGTAGGGAAGAAAATATCTCCAGTCCAAAATGAGATACAGTGTAGCACAAAAAAGTTTTGTCATTTCAATATTTTTTATGCTAAAGCTTAATTGCATACCTTTAAAGAATAATTTATAGCATTTATTACATTTTACAATAAGTAGATACTATAGGAAGATATTTAAATTTGGCAACGTTGCGTCAGGCCGACATCAAGTTGAACTGTCTCCAGCGGTTAGTGACAGTCTGAAAAGGGGGTTTAAATAATGGTTGAAAAATATTTTTTCTGGCGTAAATATACATTTAAAATTTTTTATATCGCGTATTTGTATTATACTCATCTTTCCTAGTCTTCTCTTAAAATTAATGACCTTAAAATGAATGACGTAAACGGTAAAAGTTACCACTAGCATTAATTATTTTAAATAATTGACAGTGACTTTTTTTTATTTAAAGCAGTGCTGTATAGATTATCGAATGTCATAATTGTACATGGTTTTAATAAATTTTTACCAACCGGACGTGTAACGCGAGAAAAATTATGTAATTTTTTATTTTATACACACGTTTTGATGCTACCTGTACCTGATTAATGATCGTGTTTCACTTTTCTGAAGCCTGAATAGAGAATGTAAATTTATTTCGTACTGCCGGCCATATTTCCTTTGAATGGGATTCGGATAAACTTATTTTGAAACGTGTCTTTGTTTGGGCGCCACGACAAAACGGTACTATTATTAATTATGATCTAAGGAATCAAGATTTATTGCTTCAGTAATATCAAGTCCATTTTTTAGGTTTTCATTACACTAATTGAAAAACTGACAATTTATTTAATACTCTATGAATTCAAATTCCACAGGAAGGTATCCTGTCCACAATAAATCTAGTGAAGTGCAGTTTCAATCACGAGTGATGAAAAAGTATTGGAATGATTTCTTTGAATCCCACATTGTCTATCAAATTATTCCTTTTCCTAGATCCTAGATATGTTAGGTATCTAGTGTTCCTAGATATTTGGTATCAAAGAACGTACATTAATAGCAATTGCGATTTATATTATCTGAAATCTTCTATTATCTATCTTTACGATAGAGTAAAATATCTGCAAAAGCTAATAATAAAGAATATATAGATAAATACTGTGGATAGTTATAAATAACATAGTTTCGCACAATCCCTGATAAAAAAATTATAAGTAACTGCAAATAAAGCAAATTTATAAAAAGTAAATTTTGCGTTTAAACAAAAATTGGGTCAGTTGTTGGAATAGCTATTTGTGCAAGAATTTAAAAAAGTGACTTTTTTCCGCATCAGGCCTAGGTTTTTAAAAATACTCCTCCATATGCGGAAAAGACAGTTTTCCTATGAGTTGAACACATGATTTCTTTTAATAGTGTTTTGAAAATAGCTCAAATGACTATAGTTACCGTAATTTTTTTTATTGAAAAATGCGAATTTAGACAATGTGAATCAAGACTCCTGAGGGAATGTTGATATACAAATGAGGTTGTATTATTAGGTTTTCGTTAATATTATTTTGTCTTCTTCTTATAGCGATAATATGAAGAATAATACAGAAGAATCATCAAAAATCGCGATCCAAAGATAAATATGAAAAAGTGTACCGCTTATTAGAAGATTGGAGTCATCAAATAGCCGTTATTTAAGGCAGTTCTACTAGACTATTTTGAACAAAAATCCAGAATATACCAGGGTTCTACGCTTTGGAGTCTTTACTCATTGATAAGAACACCATTGTCAGTGAAAAAGAATATTCGGTAGGACATAGATCCAGGAAGTCTATTGTTCAAGAAAATAAGAAGAAGTAAAAAATTTTGAAAGAAAATGATTAAACCTACTTTATAATGTAAAGTGTAATTTTCACACTTCTCCCCAAACGTTGAAATTGTTTCTTATTTTAGTCAGTGTTGATTACATTTCTTCAGCTTCAACGTATAAAAGACATGGGAGAATATATATTTATAGAGATTCACAACGTAAAATGAACGTGAGAAGAAGATTTACTATTTCTAACAGAAACATGGAAGAAGTCAATCTTGTCGAAAATATTCCTCTTCGTTCATCGCCACTTGAGCATTCAAGATTCTTCCTAGGATATAGAAACGGAAAATGTACAAGACAATGCGTTGGTATAAATTCTATACGAGTTTCCCTAAAAAAAATTGCAGAATTTTTGAAATGGCCGAATGCTGGGAATTGCACTGGCCATTTTGTTTCCGGAGAACGTCTGCTACGATACAGGCTGAAGCAGGAGCAGACATCACCGCTCTTAAAAGGTATGGTGGATGGAAAGGAACGAATCAACAGAAGGATCTAGGTATATACAGGGTGTCTTGTAAGTAGTTACAATAATTTTAGGAGGTGATAGAATACTTCATTTCATAGCCAATTGTAAAAAAGTTACAGTTGAAATTTATAATAATGATAAGAAATGATTTAAGTTGACAATAAATGAATAGTTAGTTAATTATGATGTCTTTTTCCCGCAGTTGTTAGGAAAAATCGAACCTTTCCTAACTGAAATTAGTTGCTAAATGTACATTTCAAAACACTGTTAAAAAAAATTATTGTTACACTTCAGAGTGCTCAATCGCTCTTAATTATTTGGCTTATCATAAGTAAATTTAGTATCTCAAGTTGTTCGTCCACTGACACACTACCCAAAAGTTTTCACATCGTAGCTGCTAAATTTCATGTCAAAGTTGAAAGGTAAAGACGAGGGTTTGCCTCAAAACTGCGGTTGTTTAGAAAAGCGAATGAATTTCAAAAGGGCAGTTGTTGTTTTTACAGTTTACTGACCTGTAAAAGGGTTTAGCGGTGCCTAGTTGCAATAATCTGAAAATCAACATTCTAAAATAGTTATTCATTTATTCAATTCCATTATGACGTAATTATTAACTAGCATAAATAGTGATCTCTTTTAGATATATAGACTTGACGGCATAGTACTGACGCATTTCGTTGACTGTAAATTGTCGTAAGTTAATTTTCTTTAAAAATGCTCTATTCAATTGAAGAATTAGCAAATATGATATGTGTGTATGTTTCGAGTAAGACTACCTATTTTAACAATTTCTAAGTGTGTTTAAAACGGTACATTTCGACTGTCAAAAGCTAGCGATCTCTAGCAACGTCAAAAAACGCTCTAAAGCGTATTCTCGTCAACGCTCTAATTTACCAAATGAGGAATATCGGATGATGACATGTATGAAGGGTTTAGGGCGCGAGGTCAAAATATGAGTGATGTTGAAATATGTACTTCATTAACAAGAATGTGAAATAGTGGAAGGAAGATGGTATATTAAAAACGAGTTTACGACAAAAAAAATTGGATTACTATATCTTACCTAGAATATATACAAGAGTGCTTTAGCGAATTATGCGTCACATATGAATTATGGTATGTGAATTTCCGTATAAATGAAATCGAAAAGAGTATACTGATAGAAAAAGACGAAATAGTGACATGACGAAGAAACTTTTTAAAATAAATGTTAAAAGAACGGAATCGCGATTTATTTAATGGTGGCAAAACATTTACTTGTAAAGAATTTTGTCAACTATAACATTTTCTATCATTTTCATCATGCAACTGTCAATGTAGATTGTCAGAAGCTCAAAACAAACTTATTAACACTACATAATAATGAAAGTAGCCATAATATTTGTACTGTTTTACTGTTCTGCAAAATTTGTCAAAAGTTGAGAATTTTCCCGCCATAAATAATTGAAACAGAAGCTGTGAATCCGTGAATTTCATGTCCATTAGAACATGGCTTTAGTATGATATCCGCATAGTGCGCATCAGGTATGTGTAAGTGGGTGGTGGAGCGCCATCACGGCATTCTAATTTTTGGAGAGGATGGGTCAGGGGGGACATTTAAATTAAATGGTGCTAGGTTCACTCGACGTCAACTTATTTTTCATAATTTTGTGTGCTTTGAACCCTTCTCAAGTGGCACGCTTGTGCATCATGTAACCCTCACCATCCGTACTCATCTCTGTGCTGTGAATTGATCACTCTCTATTACTTTCGACCTTGGGTAATTCATAACACAAGATAAAAACTTTAATTTTGGAAATAACTATCATTTCGGATCGGTCAATGGCCGCGCGGTTTAAGGCGTCAGTACTTGAATCGACGTGACTATATCGCTGTGGGTTCGACTCCCGCAGCCGGTAGACCGTATATAAGCTATATTCGTGGAGAGGATTGGCACTCTCTCTGCGGGTATGATAGAGTGGAAGAATGTTGGCTTGGGTCAATGTGAGAGATTGATACCGGTTGACGTTTGACTACCCCCCTAATTAATGAGGTTTCCAGGTTTCCCTCATTCCTGCACTGAATGGTGGTTAGGGCCTACCAACGTAAGTCGTTCCTTGGCGCAAATGCGGCTTGCTTAATAATAATATGCCGCCCTCTCTCCCGCACAAGTCTTCTTCTGGGCTAATTCTCGTGATTAGAATGAGGGGTAGAGATATTATTATTATATTATTTTTATTATATAACGCCTCGAAATTGACAAAAACTGTTACATCACTGTTTCTACTAAAAATAATGGATGTTACGTAATGTAATTATTTTTGTATATTTTTTATATCTGATCCCCTTCGGATTTAGTACGCGCTTGTCACCAAGCCAGCGATGAATCACACTCTATATGTTCGGCGGTTGGGTATAAAACTATGTCTGCTTCCTAAAGAAGTTATAGACCTGAGAAAGAATTTGTTTCTATTTTTTTTTTACTATAATTTTCATTGGTTGATTAATTCTACTCAAATTTTGGGGGGGGGGAAATGTGAAATAAACACGAATATCTAATTTATTTTTGAGTTAAATGTACGAAGTGTTCTGGGCACCTGTGCCACTATATTACTCCTTTCAATTTTTTCTTAATAGGGTTTTTTGGCTTTACACCTACTATTTCTATACGGAAAACATCCTGTTTCTCTGAACCGCTAAAATTATATTCATATACGAGTCCGTATCACGAACTTATAGCCTAGTTGCACTGCCGTCAACATAAATAATTTACGGTAGTGAGCATTCTTTTATTTGCAAACAAATGAAGATAAATATGCCCATTTATTACGCGATAGCCATATTTACGTGTGTTTGATCGAGGCGGCGTGGAGATTGAGATAACGGTCCTAGAAGGCTGTGGTTCGAGGCGTCTTTTGTTCGCGATATTTAAATGTTCTCAGTACAAGAGCTCTCAGGTGGGAAATTACTTGTTTGCGACGAATTTGGGCACGAAGTTAACGCAATTTAATACATGCTAGGAAGCCACGTTTGACCAAAAGTAACTTTTTCTTGCTTATGGATTTCTTCGTTACTTATTACTAAATTATGACCTTGAGAGGTTAGATTGGCCACTGAATGTCCCAATAGTGATTACGCTGAAAATCTGTTGCATACATACAGGAAAGTCTCAAATTCAAAGGTAAAAGAAAAAAACGGTAAAATTTAAGAATTGATTTCTACTTAGATTTACTTTATTTTCAATAGCATTGTCTCGTTGATACTTTTTCTTTTCTACAAAATCGCACTGAGAATTTTTCAGTTCAACATTTCGATATTTCAAACCTATCATCAACTTATCATGAGATGGCAGTGCTACCACCTGCTGTGGGCAGAATGCGCGGATGTAAACCTTTTTCTCGACTACCACTACACTGATAAAAATGGGTAGAAATTTCCATGTTTTGTTATGCTCTTCTTACATCATATTTACTGGAAAATTTAAGGAATAATCAAGTGTGTGTGCTGTTACGTAGTAAAATTAGGATATTTCCGAAATGGTGTAGTAATACAATGTACTGGAACTATTTACTTTTACTCAATTTATAATGTAATTTTACAGAAGTTTTTATGTCATTTCTATTGCACATGTGCAGAGGCACATCAATCTAACCTCCAACTTAATACGTTTTGGTTGTGTTGTTAAAGTGTGGTAGACAAACATGTACGGTTGTTTAATAAGGACTTTTTGTGGAATATTCGTAAAACTGCAAGTATAAGATTATATTTTATTACGTGTGCATTTGCAGCTTATGACAAATTAAATGTTATACAATTTATAAATATAATAGAAACTGAAATGGTACGTTGTTTAGATGTTTGCATGAAAATTACGTCGTTACATGTGTTACACCATACAACATTCATTTCAAACAACATATTTATCTTTATGACAGTAAAAGTAGTAACTCCTTACAACAGATATTAACATTAGTTGTAGTTATGTTACTTATAAATTTATTGTAACTAAAATTCAAGCTAAAAATATTTATTTTCGCACCAAACCAAGAAATATATACTGATGTTTCAACAATAATTATGTAGTATTTTCAGCGAAAATATTTAATATATTTTCTAATGAGTAATACCTACATTGCAAAATATTTTAAGATGATGGGCGAACAATACACTTTTACAGAGAAGGATGAATAATTAACATTTAGAGGATGGATGGACAAATTCCACTAAAAAAAATCTTCCACATATGTTATTTCTGCTCCTTACAAGACCCTCTTAACTATTTAGAAAAAAAAATTGACTCAATTGCAAGGTATTTATTATTGAATTCTAATAATAAAATCTACTGTATTTTTAATAATTTATAAGAGATATCCTGCGTATTAATTGACTAGCTTAAATCTGTACTTTTGTACATTTTAACACTTTTTTCCATGACAGTAAAAGTAAAAAAAAATCCCTCTTTTCAACTTCATCTGTAAATACACTCTATATATGGCTACAAAAATAAATTGGCTCCCATTACACTATTCAGGTTAAACAACATGTAAATATGATTGATGAACTCTTTGATATATAATTTTTTTACAATGCACATATTGTTCAATTTTTTACCATTGATATTCAGTGATATAATATGTGAAATATGTAATATTAGTTATTGAAAAAGTTTTCATGTCTATATTTTACGATTTTAATCTAAAAATTACAATGTAGTACAAAATATTTTAGTGACGCAAGATATATCAATTTTTTAATTTTACCTCCTGTATATTATTTCGAAGTAATATTACAATAAAACTGCAATTTTTTCTGTATGCAGTACATTTAACAAAAAATATAAAACATACCTGAGTTGACCTCCACAATAGTTACCGATCGTGTTGTAGTCTTCAATTTTTTTTTAAACACATAAAAACATCGCGCCTTGACACCTCGGCCTAACGGCTTGTTTTGTTTGAAACAATGGAACGACTTGTACCATTGTTAAGTCGTTACCTATGCGATGATTATGTACAGGACTTTTTTATCTGACCACTTTCCATAACTGGAGGAAATAAGATAAACGATGAATAAAGTTCATTGTTTATACTTCTGAATGAATTTTGAAGTAATTATAATCGCACCATCTGTTCTTTTAACGCATGGGACTGAAGGAAATAAAATGAAAGTCCATCCCCTTATTGTCAGGGGCTAAAAATATTCCTAACGCAACTAGCCTCGTTCACTAACCGATGCTCAATCTCCCCTTCTGTAGAATAAGAAGCTTCATTTGTTTTGTCTTAAGACAACCCCATTCTGAGCCTTTTATAATTAATAATACTAGAAGGCAGCAACACGTGACTAGCTCGCTTCCACAAAGGGGAAATCTTTTGGTAAGTACATCAATGACTGTTTAATATGCCATGAAGCAGATTTGTCTACAGTGCAAGTGAAAAATACAAGCGTTAATCATATGATTTCTTTCTCTATCGACCTTAACGGCGTGATATCACTGAAATAATAAGGCATCCCGGACGATATAATTATAAAAACATCTGATTTTGTTATGACATACGTTAAAATAACATGTTTGAAAAACATCCTTGTACTCGTCACGGTGATCGGTTCCTTCTCAGAACCCATTTATTATTGAACTTCAATCATACTAAAAGCGTTATGACACCTCTATAAGCAATCATTACTTCTGTAATATAAAAGTTCGTATTATTTTCCGGAATGCATATTTGTTTTTGAAGGAGGGGTAGTCATTTTAGAATACGTTTACTTATTCGAAGAACAAGTGATATGCTAAGAAATGGCCCAAAAAATGATAATATAAAAAATCATAATTCTATTTTTCTATTTTTGCATTTAAATTATGTATGCTGGTCCTATACGCTTACAGTAAATGTTGAAAATTATATACGCCCTTCGCGTTTGCCTGTGTTCCGGGTTCATTGTGTTAAATAAACAGATCATACACTTAGTTTTAGTTTGTAGGCTTCCGTGGCTGTCGCTAATGGTCAGGTGGTTTCCGGACTGCTTGCTACGTCGTCGGTTTAGAACTCTTTCATCACAGATCATACACTTGGGTCATTGTTATGTCACACATAATGATACTATGCACACATTAGAAAATACCTAAAATAATAAAAATACCACGTTTACGTACGTGTTACGTTGTTATTTAGGGTTAACGCTTGCTACAGACTATGCGTGTATTCGCGATTGGTTATGCGTGATTATATATATGGAAGGAATTTGCGAATAGTGTATAGGGTATACACTATGCACGAATTCTTTACAAATCACGCATCGCAAATTCAGTAGTATGTAGCAAGCATAAGGTTATAAACCAAACACATGTCGATGATGTATTGTGAAAGAGTTCGTAGGTACCATTGTTACAAAAACAATGCCTTGTTAACTATATTAAAAAATATAATGGTAATAGAGATTAGTGCCAGTATATCTTTTTTGCTTAAAAAGACTAAATCTACATATTGGAAATACAGCAGCTGACGCTCTCTAAGAGAAAGTCAAGTTGACAATTTCTCAAGTAAAAAAAAAACCTGTTTGCTAATTCCCGCTGCACTAAATTTATCTTTGCATAATTTATTACAGAAAAGCAAAATCTTTAATGTTTTTAATAGTATACTGTAAAAAAGTTGCTGTGTAAGTGTGTAATTTAGGATGTGTAAAATTTTCGTGTTAAATTGTTTTACACACTATGACTTTTTTATACATTTTACACTAACTGTAAATAAGATAATTTACTGAATTTGTATAATATTTACCAGTGATATGTTAGAAATACACCATTTTATGTAAACTTAACACATCTTTGTATTCTATATCCCTACTCCAGCTGTTCCCATATACGTCACTACGCCATGTTGGTCGTGTAGCGTTGTTGTGTTCAGTTACATTTCGTTCGCTATGTTCAAATGGAAATTTAAATTGAGGTTTGATCAAAGAAAGTGGCGTAATACTTAACTATAACAAATATTGCTGATAATTATGATAAAGTTAAAACCAATTATGACTGTAACTATAAAAAGTATTAGGAGTTCACTCTGACGTGTTAGATTACTCTGTATTCTCATTTTTTTTTGTAACTTTAAAGAAAGAAAATGATATGTACTAGAATGTTATTAGCTAATAAGTCTCTTACTAGAATATGCACTACTACTAATTTTGCTAAATATTTTATTAGAAAACTCGTTTGTTGTTCATTTGATCTGTATTATATATTTTTAACAAAATCATAAAAAATAAAATATCCTTTTTGAAATTATAAATTTTGTAGTAGGTTTATTTTTAATAAAGGTTAATTAAGACGGGCAATTAACAAACTAAAATGGTGAGCTTCCATATCAATACCAATTATACAATAAAATGTTAATGTGTAAAGTCTGCACTTTTAATGATACAAATAATACTGAAATGTGTAAAAGTTACACATAACATTTGTTATATTAACACAGTGAATTCTGTTAAACCTTTAACATACAGCTACATGCAGAGAAATGTGTAAAAATATGCATCTTTTGTGTTACAATGTGTAATTATTATTTTACAGTGCATAATGATAGCAAGTTCTATTCACAAGAGCTTCTCACAATGTCAATGTTATATACTATTAATTTACTATTTACTTATACAGGGTGAATCTTAAATAAGTACAAATATTTTAACCAGCAGTATAGTTTTGTGTGTAGAACACATAATTAATAGTTTTTTTACAAAAAAATCAGAAATAAAAAAGTGAAATTTTAAATAAATTTCGTAATTTTTCAGTAGAAAACTTGTTGAGGACCGCTGGCCTAGACCGACCCTTCATACTTTTATGAGTCATAGTGCTGCAGACTGAACGTGTGGTTCACAGTGTTGCCAGTATTACACAAATGTATTTGCTTCAAGGAAGAAAAAATCTCAACTTTTAGCGAATTTTGTCAAGTGTAACATTTTATATTATTTTTTATTATCAAACTGTCATGATAGATTATCGGAAGCCCAAGTCAAACTTGTTAACCCCACATAATGCATGAAAATAGCAATAAAATTTGCTAAAAGTTGACATTTTTTCCATTTTAAATAAAAAACGCGTGCATAGTTTTTCGTTATTCTTCATAAAATAACTTAAGGAAATTGTGTTTTGTGTCCCTTTCTAACAGTGTACAATGACATTTAACTTGTGAAATGTGGATTACTGATTAAATAGTTAATTTTTTAACAAACAGGTAAGCTTGTGTGCACGTTTATGTATAATTTTTGAACATTGGACATAGTAATATCACGTAATATCTTCCTAAATATTTTACGGTAGTATTGAACTTGCGGAAATTCATTTTTAATCGTTGAAGTATAGTAAGGTTAGTTCAGATGTTAAAATTTATGTTAATATTGCTGCGTATCATACTACATACCCAATTTTACTGTACTTATGCTTAAAACAGGTATTTTTAAAATAGAACTATTACGTTAAAGGAAACGTAATATTTATATTGGAGGAGATATGGCAACCTCGCAACAAATCATATGTTTCATTACGTTGTTGGATGAAAAATCAGCCAGCGGTCCTCAAAATGTGGGTATTTTTTTAAAAAATTAATATCTCCGTAAATATTAGAAATTTTTAAAAATGGCTTTCACTAGACTGATTTAAATGACGAACTACACCAGCAGTTAAAATATTTGTACTTATTTAAGATTCACCCTGTATGTATACATGTTACTACTGCTTTCGCACCATTAGTACCCGAAGATGTGCATCACAAATGTATTGAAATAAATTTTCGGTAGATTTGTATAACTCCGGTTTCAGATACAAAAACTCTTTTTATAAGTTACATTTTTTTTAAAGCTGACTATGATGTTATTAATACTGAGATTCGTAATATTGATTGGAATTCTGAACTCGTTGAGTTAAATGCTGAGGATTCCGCAACTACATTTTATAATTTAATCAATGGTATAATTTCTACGTATGTACGAAGCAACAAGATTTGTTATAACTATCCTTTGTGGTACTCTCAGCAGACCAAAACTTTAATTAAGGAAAAGTCTAAGCTTCATACGCGTTGGAAAAAATTCAAAAATGATTTAGATTATAAGGAATTTTCTAGTGTTCGAAAACAAATTAAAGTTTCAATAAAAAATGATTTCAGAAATTATGTTAATAAAGTTGAGACTAATGTAGCCAATATTAAAAATTTTTGGTCTTTTGTATCAAATAGACGGCGTTGTAAGACTACACCTAAATTTGTGCAATTTCAGGATAACTTAGTTTCATTCGATATAGGAATTGCAAATGCTTTTTCAAAATATTTTGGGTCTGTTTTTGAATCCTCTGAGACACCTTCAGATATTCATTCATTAGAAGCAGCTAATACAATAACTATTGATAATATTTCTGTTGAGGATGTTGTTAAGGACATTAATATAATAGATATAAGGAAGGGAACAGGTCCCCATGGTCTACCTCCCATTTTTATAAAATCTTGCATTCATACTATTTCTGAGCCATTGAATATTATTTAAAATAAATCTCTATCTGATGGCGTTTTTCCTTCTGTCTGGAAACATTCACAAATTGTTCCTGTATTCAAAAGAGGTAATAAAAATTTAGTTTCTAATTATCGTCCGATTTCAATCTTGTCAATACCAGGTAAAATATTTGAAGCTATAATATCATGTCAGTTATTTTTTAATACAATTGTTCATTAGCGAACATCACCACGGTTTCTTCAAGGGTCGTTCCATTGTAACAAATTTGATTCCTTTCGTGCAGACAACTCTGGAAGGCATGTGCGACAGGAAGCAGATTTATGTTGTGTACACCGATTTCTCAAAAGCTTTTGATAAGGTTCATCATAAAACTCTTTTAGTGAAATTGGGGAATGTTGGTGTACATGGCAATCTGCTTCGGTGGATTACGTCTTATTTGCATAATAGGTCGCAATGTGTTAAAAAAAATAATTGTACATCTTCCTATATTAAAGTAACATCGGGCGTACCACAGGGGTCTCATTTGGGGCCACTGCTCTTTTCTTTGTTCATTCATGACATTGAGAATTGTTTCGTACATTCTCGTTATTGCTTATACGCTGATGATTTAAAAATGTATAAAGTTATCACTAACATTAATTGTGATTGTATAAATTTTCAAAAGGATCCCAGTCGATTGTACAAGTATTGTAAACACAATAAATGGTTTCTCAATGTTGAGAAATGTCATTATATTACTTTTTCCAGAATAGACGTAAACATTTTCTTTCCTTACCATTTTAATAGCGTACCACTCAACAGGGTAAATTCCGTCAAAGACTTGGGAGTTATATTGGATTCCAAGTTAACTTTTGACTGTCATGTTGAAGCAGTTGTTAGAAAAGCATATAGGAATCTAGGCTTTATAATGAAGAACACAAAATCATTTACAAAACCTAAATCGCTTATTTGTATAACTCCCTTGTACGACGTCATCTTGAGTTTGCCTGTATAATTTAGGATCCGTTTTATGTCAAGTAGATTGAAAGTACAGATTAAATTTGTCAATATGTTAAATTTTAGATTTAATAGAAATCTCCATTTTGGTTCATACGACTTTAAATCATTATAAGTTATTGAAACTAAAATATATATAACTATAAATATATATAACTAAAATAATATGTATTATTCTTGTATAAAGTTGTTAATAATAATATTGATAGTAATTATATAGTAAGTAGACTTAGTTTCAATGTAAAACAACAGATAACTCGCACAACAAATTTATTTTACGTAAAGTTGTATTTTAACAAATATGATAATAACTCCGATTAGTTCAATGCTTAGTTCTTATAATGAGTATTTCAATCATATTGATTTGTTTTCTGATTCGCTTCCCGTTGTGAGGCTGTTATTGTATTTAGTTAGTTTAGTAGTTTTTTTTTTGTAATTTTTTGTTTTCTGCTGTTTTTTTCTATATTTTTTGTATGTATTTTTTAAATTATTTAAAAGTATTTGTGCACAGAATGTTATCCAAGATGTAATCCTGTAAATGGAATTTGTTCGAAATTCTGTTGGATTACCTCTACTAATAATAAATAAATAAATAAATAAATACATAATATTCATTTTGTCAATAGATTGCTACATTTTAAAGTTCTGCTGAAAATAACTCGATTTTTGTTAAGTACTTGGAATATAATTACTTTAATTGACTACTATTGCTCGATTAGAACTTGACTATATTTACACACGGCAAAAAAAACACCCGAGAAGAAAAATGCCATGTGTTTTTAGAAAAGAAAAATTCAGTAGTGATGACAACGCCACAAGGGCCTAAATACCGTACAATCCTCTTCAAACGAGCGCAGTTTTTTTTTATTTGCTTAAAAAAGGTCACTAATGTTCATTTTAGAGGTTGGATGCAAGCGCAGACTACTTCGACGTTTGATGTCACCACCACAAACCTGCTTTGTGTAAATCGACGCTGAGCAGTGCCTTTAATGTCTATTTTCGAAACAATTGGCAGCACTCATCGCCACCGCGATTTTCAAACGCGATCCAAACTAGCCATGAAACATTAGACGTTCTCTTTCGACGAGATACGATGGCCTTTTTTCTTTTTGTTGCGCGGCTCTCGATATTAATAGGGTGTGGCGTGCCGGCTATTTTCGGAAACAGAACAAATTAAGACAGTGCCGGTTGTTGTAGGTGAATGGGGAAGACGCATCCGATGAAAACTCGTATATTCGGGGTTTCTAGTTTTGGTATTTTTAGTACGCTCGAATAAGTCGTAATTTTCACGGTTTAATTGAAAAGTCTGTGGCGTTAGGCTGTTTATTTATTTTGGGCTGCGGCGGTATGCCCGTGAAGGAAATACGGGCGCTAAAAATATGTCTTTATGTGGTTTTTTATTTGTCAGCTGGCGCATAAAAACTAAGGTTTAGGGAAGGTGACGAGAATAATGGGATGTTTCCTGAACGTGGATTTATCGCTTAACTAGACAAAAAAAAAGTGTAAATTCATCGCTTGTGGGTATCGTAATTGCTTCCAGCTAGTCTGATTAGTAGGAAGACACATGTCTGGTGGGTTTATATCTGTGACAATTAAAATATACATTAAACAGATCACTTGATAAATGCTAAAACGTCATGTAGAATTAATACGCCATCTCCACACACGGAAAAAAATGTATTACCTCCGCAAGTATTATACATTTATTTCAAGTAAATCATGTACTTATTTATACAGATACAGAATGATGTTAGAAAATCCTAGGAGCAGGTTAAAAATAAGACAAAAGTTTATACAAAAATAAGACCACACATTCCTTAGGTGAAAATAAATCGATTTAACCTAACATACCCATTCCCCAAGGCGCATAATAAAAAAGATTCAGGATGTCAAAGTTAAAATTTTATTTTCGATATTTGTAGATAACATCTCAAAAAATCCAAATATTTACATAAAATTTGTAAATCAGGGATTTTTGCGGGCAAGAAATTCAAATTTGTTTCTAATTTTGACGTCACTAGTAGAGGGCGCCACTTGTGGCACACCACGTTTCTTTTAAATGGTAGAATTTTTTGCAGCTTACTGTGTATCCATCTGACTTTCGAAACAATCGATTCTCCTACCTATTTTATTTGAAAAAGGTATAACTTGCTGAAGTCGGTAGGAGTAACCATTTTTGAAATAATCCTATTTGAAATGCTCCTTGCACCGAGTAAAAACTGTTTTGGTTTCAGGTAAAGTACCTTTTCTGGTGAAAATACTATATGAAACCATTTTTCAACAAAGCACAAAGATTTTATCAAAGCAGCAATATGATTAAATTAATTCTTATACGCAATTTCCAAATAAAAATATTTCTTTCTTCAGGGTGTTTAAGAGTTTGCAGCGTGACAAGACATTTAGAAAATAACATATTTTCACCATTATGTTTCATCATAACGTTTTTTTAATTTTACACTCCAATGCACATCGAGAAAATTATATTCAGTATTATAAAAATTATCACACTTCGCAGAATTCTTTTTGAAAAACAGACAGTTTTGAATGTAAGTTATTAAGTATTTTTCAAAACCTGCAAAACTAAAAAATACAATTGACGGTTCTTTAATTCTCTAACGCATTTTTCCTAGAAACATTAAAAAAACTGATTCGATCTTAACATTGTAGTTGCTGTCCTACAAACATCTCTTGGGTGAATTTTCTTTGTTCATAATTAATTTACTAAACATGCGATTCTTCGTCCACAAATATCAGGTTTATTATAAGAGTATTATAATACAATAATAAATTACTCAAATTAATAAAGGGTGTCCGGGATATAAAGTGCCGATACGAGAGGGGTTTGCATATCTGACTAAGAGCAACAAAAATATGTCTAGAACGAATAATTTTTCTACAAATATATTTCACAAATAAAAATACAACTGCAATAAAATGTAAACCTGTGTGGCAAAATTCCAAACAAACTAAGATTAAGTAAAAGCTCATGTAACGCAATTCATTTCTTGTTATCAGTATTAATGAAGTAAACAATTCAAGTTTCCCAGCAAATCCTTAAAACTGTACCGTACGACAACATTGTAACAATCTGCTACTGTTAAGCATTACTATTCACAGTAGTATTGTGGCTAGCGCGTTTCGTTTTTCTGTACATAGTGCTTGCTTGATACCTGTGAGTGTTCATAAACAAAAACAGAACAATTTATAGTAACAATGACCAGCTGCAGGGCATGTTAATTTATAGAGAATGTGAGCAAAACTCTCTGGCTATGAGACATCTGTACGGTAAACGTTTTTCTCAAGCAACATGAGTAATTTTGAATACTTGTAATTATTTCACATTTTATTATGTGTTGTAAAAACCATTCACAGTAAGTATATTTAGGTGTGTTTGCAATTATCATGTATAAACACCTGATAATTCTGACATGACATATCCAAGGCCTAATGTACTTTTACATCTATAAGTATCTTTTTCCAGTAAATTATATTAGAGAAAGAATAAACGAGGCTTCTAAAATAAAAGAGGTTGGGTATATTTTGTCACCCTTTGTCTTTAAGCTCAGATGACATTATCTTAGAGACCGGTAAAAGAAGATAAATTGGATGAGATATATAATGGGAAATGTATTAATCCAAATATATTAAGTCATAAACTAGATTTTAGATAAGGTCTGTGAGGAATTTATATTGGTAGAAATGTATCGTATATAAGTCTTCGTATTTTATACTAAAACTGTGGATATAAATTCAATCAGTGATCAAAATAATTATTAGAACTAGATCAGACATATTTATTTACCATTCGATCAAAGAATTGTTAGTATTTTACTTTTTTTATACAGGGTGGACCAGCTTTTTCGTGCCAAACTTTAAGGGTATGTTCTACGTCGAAAAATAACCGTAGTTTGCTTTTGCTATACAAACAATAGTCAAAAATTGCTTTGTTACGAAAATACAGGGTGTTGAAGTTTGTTCTGAAAAACAGAAAAATACATTTTTTTTTAAACCGCTCGAGATAATTAAATGAAAATTAGCAGGTGTCAATAGCATTGGAAGACTTAAGTTTTGCAATGCAAAAGTTTCTTTTACCAGTGGTGCGAGTAGCGGATCGTCAGTGGCTATTTTCCAACAAAAAAAAATGTTACGTGCCTGGTTTTGGTAGAAAAAAAACTCTCTTGACTTTTTTGTACGATGCACCGTTTAATAAATAATAAATTACTTTAAAACTTGCGTTTTCCTTCAAATGGATTATTATTTGTTAGCTTCATACCAGATACACTTGCTGCATTACATACACATTGCATACACCGTGTATTAACAACCTTTATTTTCACAATGAATACCAAAAACTAAACTAATTAAAATTATTAACAGAAACAGTTATAAAAATTGTTCAAAATTGGAACAATTTGGTATTATTGCATTACAACAATTTCTTATGCTAGTAATAAGTTCATCTTGTGTGCTCACGGGAGTCGCATAAACTTTTCCTTTTAAAAAACCCCAAGAAGTCTAACACGGTAATATCCGGAGACCGTGGTGGCCATGAAACTGGGCCCCCTCTGCCAATCCATCTGTCCGGAAAGTTATTGTTCAGCCAATTTCTAACATTTCTACCAAAATCAGCGGGACAATCGTCGAGCTGAAAAAATTAAGTCTGTCTTAAAATTATCGGTATTTCATCCCACATATTGTGATGTTCCGTTTCTAAAAACTGTAAGAAGTTTTCTGCGTTTAAGCGTCGAGGTAAAAAATAGAGTCCAAACAGATTGTTGTTGTAAATCCCTATCCAAACATTTATGCTGAATTCAACTTGAAAATTTCGTGGTCTAATGGCGTGAGGATTTTCATGTGACCACACATGTTGGTTATGGAAGTTAACTATACCGCGACGGGTAAAGCAGACTTCATCAGTCCACAGTATGTTGTTCAAAAAATCCCTGTTTTCTTGAACTGAGCGAAGGACCCACTGACAAAAAGTCACTCTTTTCTCTTTGAAGGAAAACGGTGCATCGTACAAAAAAATTCAAGAGAGTTTTTTTCTACCAAATTGAACGAGAAATTCAAAAATAACATTAATTTTTGGAAAAACCAGGGACGTAACATTTTATTGTTGGAAACGATTCATTACTCGCGCCACTGGTGACAGTAAAAGAAACTTTTGCATTGCGAAACTTAAGTCTTCCATTTCTATTGACACCTGTCAAATTTCATTTAATTATCTCGAGCGGTTTAAACAAAAAATGTATTTTTCTGTTTTTCAGAATAAAATTCAACACCCTGTATTTTCGTAACTAAGCAATTTTGTTTGTATAGCAAACTACGGTTATTTTTCGACGTAGAACATACCCTTAAAGTTTGGCACGAAAAAGCTGGTCCACCCTGTATAAAATCCTATACTTATTTATAGTTCCTAAAATTTAATATAAAGTACCTAATTTTGTATTCAAATTCCAAAGCCATGGATACAACTATATAGCTTAGAAGATAAATTACATGCATTTTTTAAAGCAGTATCAATTTTGTTAACAAATGTAATCCCATATTTAAGTTGTTTTACAATATAACAGCGAATTTATAAAAAAAGATCTTCCAAGTTAGTATTTTTTTTTAATATATATTATATATGGATGACAGATGTCACTAGTAATAACCAATAAATATTCATTACTAAACAGATGGTATACCTACGATGATATACTCGTTTTAGATAAAATCCTGAATTAAATATAAAACCAACATTCTAAAGCTGTTGTACGTGCTTAGTGATTGTCAAAATTACGAAGTCTCACTTTATATTTCTTTTAAATATTACAGATTACGAATCATAATAGAAAAATGTATAATCTGAATAAGTATCGAAAAATGGTACATTTTTTAATTTTTATCTTGTTCAGAAAAAAAATTAAAACAGCACATTTTGATACACAAACAAGTAGAATTGAATCAGATCCATATTTCAACATTAACTTCTCCCTTGCAAGAGTCGTTTTACTTCTTTGGGACCACCCTGTATAACGAGTATTTACTAAACTAATACGTTGTATACAAGTACACCTTGTACATATCTACAAACTTCACTTTGAGTCAATCTTACATTAATCATAAAATTTCTAAACGTTTTTAAAATAGGAATCGCAAATTTTACAATATTTCATGTTTTCTGTTTCATTTCTGTTTCTCTAAAACTTTTTTTTCAACAGCTTGCATACAAAACTCCCCAGGCATGCGGTTGCACTATTTAACAAATTATCCTGGCCACCAACATAACCTACTTTTAACAATACTGACCTAAATAAAAGCCAAAAGTAATATGATTCAACCACATAAGTATATGTTACCGAAATTGATATATTTCTTATAACTAATTCATATTTAAAAACGAATCCTTGAGAAAATCATTTTATCTGTACTGTATACACAACACGTAAGTTTTAACATTACCCTGGCAACTTTACCAGACAGCGTACTGCCACTATCTACATCAAAGTTTGAGTGACATCAGCTTAGGTCTAGATCTAGAAATTCACACAGGGTTAACCATGACCAAGTACAAATATTTTAAGAGGGGTTAGAGAAAAAATATGAATTAACGAAATCGCCCACCAAAAAATTTCCAAACATATTTACGAGTATAAGACGAATACTTACGTACACTTACAAATTACATGGCGAAAATTATTGAAAAATGTGATTAAAATGTAATCCTCTTTTCACTGTTTAGGCGTTGGATTTTATTTGCCACATGCCACAGAAAACAAACTACCAATAGTTGTTTGATTCTTCTCTGATAATTATACCCTACTTACCTAGGTCGCAGTATAATATACTTTCTAGGTATATACTGTGCCTAGGTATACAAGATGATTCAGTCATAATGCCATTAATATAAGATTTGTTTTATAAGTTCTTATTTGCAATCCAAAATGTTAATAATTTAACCTAGTTAGTAGTGGATTTTATTTCACTATTTATGTAATGAAATGTGCATGGTTTATTTTGATTCGCTGAAGTTTTGTAATTTTAATATTAAATATTTTTTGTTGAAAATGAATATGTTAATTGCACTTTTAAAAAATAATTTATAGCATTAATTACATATTACAATAAGTAGGTACTATAGGAAAATATTTCAATTTGGCAACGTTGCGTCAGGCCGACACCAAGTTGAATTATCGCCAGCGGTCAGTGACAGTCTGAAAAGGGGGTTTAAATAATGATTTGAACATGTTTTTTTTCGGCGTAAATATGCGTTTCATTTTTTTTTAATACCCGTTTTCGTATTATACTAATTTTTCCCTATCTTCTATTAAAATTAATGACATTATGACTGAATCACCCTATATACAAAAATGCCTCCTTTAAAAGATACAGGGTGTCAAATTTGAACTTTTAAAATTGTTTTTCGCTGTAATTGTCGATTTTTTTAATCTTTTAAGGGAGACATTTTTGCATATAGGTAAGTAGGGTTAAACTGTCGTAATTTGAAAAAATATAGTTACACCCTTTATACCGGTTGCAAATAATAAGAAAGCAATGGTTTTACGCGTAAAAATGCATTTATTTTTTTTTAATTCCCGTTTTCGTATTATACTAATTTTTCCCTATCTTCTATTAAAATCAATGACATTATGACTGAATCACCATATATACAAAAATGCCTACTTTAAAAGACACACGATGTTAAATTTGAACTTGAATTTTTCCCTATCTTCTATTAAAATTAATGACATTATGACTGAATCACCCTATATACAAAAATGCCTACTTTAAAAGACACAGGGTGTTAAATTTGAATTTTAAAAATTGTTTTTCGCTGTAATTGCCCATTTTTTTATCTTTTAAGGGAGACATTTTTGCATATAGGTAAGTAGGGTTAAACTATCGTAATTTGAAAAAATATAGTTACACCCTTTATACCGGTTGCAAATAATAAGAAAGTAATGGTTTTACGCGTAAATATGCATTTCATTTTTTTTAATTCGCGTATTCATATTATACTAATTTTTCCCTATATTCTATTAAAATTAATGACATTATGACTGAATCATCCTATATACAAAAATGCCTCCTTTAAAAGATACAGAGTGTTAAATTTGAACTTTAAAAATTGTTTTCCGCTGTAATTGTCCATTTTTTTTATCTTTTAAGGGAGACATTTTTGCATATAGGTAAGTGGGGTTAAACTGTCGTAATTTGAAAAAAATATAGTTACACCCTTTATGTAATAATAAGAAAGCAATGGTTTTACGCGTAAATATGCATTTAATTTTTTTTAATTCGCGTATTCGTATTATACTAATTTTTCCCTATCTTCTATTAATGACATTATGACTGAATCACCCTATATACAAAAATGCCTCATTTGAAAGATACAGGGTGTCAAATTTGAACTTTTAAAATTGTTTTTCACTGTAATTGTCGACTTTTTTATCTTTTAAGGGAGACATTTTTGCATATAGGTAAGTAGGGTTAAACCGTCATATTTTGAAAAAAATAGTTACACCCTTTATACCGGTTCCAAATAATAAGAAAGCAATGGTTTTACGCGTCCCAAAATTCACCGAGAGAAGAGAGAGGAAGAGAGAGGGTCAGAGCAGCCGCGAATTTTGGGGGAAACGCGGAACGTGCGTTGGCAGACTTGTCGCTTATCGATTTTGCGAATGCCCCTGGGGGCCGCGCTCTCGCTCCTCCGGACTCCTTTTCGGCCGCCCTTTGAAGTCGGAATACCTCCGTACTAGTCCGGAGCACTTAGCGTCTTTACTTGCTGAAACCGAGCTACCTGGGTCTCGGTTTCGGAAACTTTGCCGTGGAGGGAACACAGCGTCTTCCGCCGAAGTACGGCAATAGTTTCCAGACCGCAAGATTAAAATTCATAGGGCCCGGTTCGGTAGACGAGGGCCCCGGCCGCAATTATTTGCCAAAGCTGGGGATTCGCTTATAGACGTCTGTCTTTACTCCGGTGACGATCAATTTTGATTGTTTAAGTCACAAATCGCGCCGGGTAATGCAGGGTGTCTGGTAAAAAAATATATATATATAATTCTACCAGTAGGTTCAACAATCCGATTAAAAATACTTCTTATTTTCTTGGAAATGGTTACAAATCATTAGCATACAGTGAATATATTGTTTTATCTACAACTGCTTTATAAGAGCCTCATTAGAGCAGGAAGGTCATTACACCACTGGTGACGTAATGTGACATATTACCCCACTAGTGAAATATTAAAAAAGACATCAGTGCTTAAAGGTGCCGTCTATACAGTATGCGCCAAAAGTATGGAATAAATTCAATACAAACGAAACAATTATTTTTTGGGAAAAATCCTCGAACAGGTCGATTTTTAATTTAAAAAATACATAGTTTAGCGTAAAATGCGATTTTACGCTAAAATATGTCATTTGTTTTCGAGTAATGACGTCATCCATTTTTTTTTTAAATGGAAACACCATATTTTTTTCCTTGATTATGAAAGATGGTTTAATTCTCTATCAGACAGTACTAAAATTTTGCCCTCTTACATAGGAAAGATTTCGAGTAAATGACGATTGAATGTTAGAAAATGTAAATCAATTAAAATAAAGCAAAAACGTTATCAAGTTTAGTTTTTCGAATTCCATAGTTCTTTTATGGATCACGCAGGTGAACATCTTTGCAAAGTGTCATTGTCACACCGACATTCTAATAAGTATTGTAAGCGACATAGAAATTATTATTCAATTTAAAGTATTATGGCACATTTAACTGTTACTCAAAGAATTGAAATTTTAATTCTTATCGGATGCGGGAATATGACTAGAACTCAGCAGGAAGTTTGAGATTTATTTAATGAAAAATATCCAGATCGCCCTATCAGCCAATCAACAGTCAGTAAGGTAGAGTCTAAATTTAGAGAAACTGGCAATGTTGTAAATATTCCAAAACCTGGACATCCAAGCATTAATGAAAATCAGAAACAGAACATTTTGATAAGTATGGTGGATAATCCTCATAATTTTTCACGACTGGTTGCATTAAACAATGACACTAGTCAGAGCACAGTGCTACGTATCTTGAGGAGGAAAAATATCATCCCTACAAAATTCAACTTGTGCAGGAATTCAATGAAGATGATCCCGATCGCCGCTTACACTTTGGCGAAATTGTAATGGATTTATGTCAAGGAAATAGAAATTTACACCGACAAATACTTTTTTCAGATGAGGCCACATTTTGTATGAATGGTACAGTAAACCGTCAAACTTGCAGATATTGGAGTCGGGAAAATCCTCATTAGATGGCAGAGGCACATATCCAACACCCTCAGAAATTAAATGTGTGGGCTGGAATAGTTGACGACAGAAATAGTAGGGCCTTTCTTCTTTGACAGAACTCTTACAGGACAAAGATATTTAGAGTTTCTAGAAAATGACCTTGTTCCAGCCCTTGCAGTAATTTTTCCTAACGATAATGACCCTGACATTCCTGGCGATACCATATGGTTTCAGCAAGACGGTGCACCTCCGCACTATGCGCGCCCTGTACGAGATTTTTTGGACAACTGTTTTCCTGGGAGGTGGCTTGGCAGACGCGGACCGATAGAATGGCCTGCAAGATCGCCAGATCTTACACCTCTTGACTATTTTTTATGGGGATACTTGAAGTCAAAAGTGTACATTAATAAACCACGTAATTTAGAAGAACTTCAAAATCGCATTCGGGACGAAATACGCAGAGGTACCCCAGAAATCATTCATAATGTGCAAGAAGAATTTCTTCACAGACTTGCGCATTGTCAAGTTGGTGGATGGCAATTCGAACATTACACATAATTTAAGTATAAAATTTAATCAATTGTATTTTATTTTACATACCTCAGAATTGTTACTTTTTTATGGATAAAATTTACGTTTTCTAACATTCAATCGTCATTTACTCGAAAACTTTCCTATGTAAGAGGGCAAAATTTTAGTAGTGTCTGATAGAGAATTAAACCATCTTTCAGAATCAAGGAAAAAAATATGGTGTTGCCATTTAAAAAAAAATCGATGACGTCATTACTCGAAAACAAATGACATTTGAAAATCGCATTTTACGCTAAAATATGTATTTTTTAAATTAAAAATCGACCTGTTCGAGGATTTTTCTCAAAAAATAATTGTTTCGTTTTTATTGAATTTATTCCATACTTTTGGCGCATACTGTATAGGACGGTAATATTTTAAACCCTTGACAGATACTGCTATCTAGTAATAGCTAAACTATTTATGGTTAAAAAAATACTAATAACTGTATATTATGTGATCTTACCGTGGTTAAATATGGCGATAATCAAAACAACATGCATATTGACATGGATAATTTTAGGTTTACCTTTCTCTTCTATAAAAAAGTTAACACTTTTTTTGACTGCAGCAAAATACACATAAAGGATGAACTTAGAAAAGGTTTGTGTTCATTTTTCTTACTTTCACTTTTAAATATGAAAAATTTATTATTGAAGTTTATGTAAAAATGCTATAAAAAGAGTCACATTCAATAAATGTTTTCAGTATAAAATCGCTACATTTTGGCAATATAAATACTAACACTACCTAAGTTCAACTTTTTATTATCCAATAATGCATAATTCTTTTTGGTAACTTTAACAGGATTTAAAATTACATCGACTTTCCACTATTTTGGGCTAGAAATATGGCCACCTTAGTAGTTATTTTTATTAAGCACCAACATGTTTATCAATCTGACAAATAATAGATAATTTAACTTAAATTAAATTTCATTATATATTATAAATATTAACAACACAACATTGGCAATTCGTGAGATTAATACCAGATGAATGGAGCTGGTCTGTATTTGTACTAACAATGCTTAAATATTCTTTGTAAGCACTTGAAGTAGCTTCAATGACGGCAGTCTCTCCTCCGAGAACATTTGTGGTGATTTTTTTCTTGTTTTCAAGAGATGTATCAATAGCTCTTTTCCAACACGGCACCTGACTAGTTTGAAACCTGTCCGAAGCCGTCAGTCAGTTTAATATTAGATACAACTCCGCTGCAGTAAGTCGGTGAACGATTTGGCTATCCACTTGGGACAGGTTTCTAACCAGTCAGGTGCCGTGTTGGAAAAGAGCTAATATAGCCTTCACACACGATCTTGGACTTCCAACCACCATGCCGTTTTATAGTTAGAAGGTCTGCCTCTGTGCTGGCTAGAAGTGAAGTAGATGATTGTCGAAAACAGTGCTCTGTATATTGTTGAGGTTGTGATAAATTGAGAGAAAAGCAATGGTCTTTGGCATTACACTAAAAGTATTTATATCAACAGGAAGTTTCATGCATTTACCACCTCTGTACGGACTGCACCTCTGGACGCAGAGCGAGGCATTCTCGTATTTGTCAACATTTTGCCGCATATAGATTGTAGACTACAGCATAGAATAGAACACCCAAAGGCTAGAATACCTTTTCTTTTGCTCCATATTTTACATTCTTAGATGCACACCAATCAGTGAATCGTTTATAAAACTGTTTAAATACAGTATACAGCGAAAAGTACCTGGCCATGTCTAGGATGAATCTTCGCCTGGTGGCAGGTATTCATACACTGTTGGTTAAGGAAACAATTATTATATGAGGAAGTGCGAAATGGCAGACGAAACAATACTCCATGCACTCTGTGAGTACACTGTTATTTCGTCAATAAAAGAATCCGTGTTGGGAGAACGATGGCCTACATCACAGAGATCCCCCTGAGAAACGTCACCACCTTCTTCTTTTAGGCTGGTTAGCGGCTCAGGTGTCTATTATTTTTCAATTAATTTCACTCATAGCAGTATTTCGAAACAAGAACCCCTAAAAAACTGTTTAAACATTTCTACTGGTAAACATGCTTTTGACATTGTTACGTTTAGTCTACACAACAGCACTAGTTTATTTTTTTTCTTTTATTTCACTTATTTAAAAATATGACATTTTGGACCATAGTTTGCTTAATGAAAATATTTTATTTTCAGGTTCTCCTTTACTCCTTTGAAGACATTCACTTATTTCAGAAATACCCCGTATTACATTGCCATTCGTGTAAGCGAGGTATTGCTCCTCTGCTAGATTACTTTTCCTGAATTTAATTCGCAACTACTGTTTGCAGGAACTTTTAAGTGGTCGAGGCATCATTCCGAATTGACTACCTCGGAGTATTACCCCAAACTTAGCGTCTTCCGATGGTAAATACAGAACTTTATCCCATATTCTAGATTTAACCCCAACTTAAACCGCACCCCGATACGTATCTTCTGTCTGGAGTCTCTAATATGGGGTGTTTATCGTGTAACAGACTTGCCTGAAGTTCCATAAAGGAGACTTTTATGCTAAACACGTACAGGGTGATCGGTGATCGATACATTCCTTTTCTGGAATATCCCGGAAACTTAGTTTTTCTTATTTTTCCCATATATCTTTTGTTATTGAAAATAGCATGAAATTTGATAAGTGTTGGTACATGCTTTTGCAATAATAATAACTCTTTTCCAACACGGCACCTGACTGGTTGGAAACTTGTCCCAAGTGGATAGCCAAATCGTTCACCGACTTACTGCAGCGGAGTTGTATCTAATATTAAACTGACTGATGGCTTCGGACAGGTTTCAAACTAGTCAGGTGCCGTGTTGGAAAAGAGCTATTGATACTCCCTCAAAACAGTTTTTGAACTTCTGAAAGTTCTGAGCAGAAATCTCTATTGGTGAGTGAAACTAAGGACTAGTATTAAAACTTGAAAGTAGATTTCATTACAAATACATCAGCAGTCTAAAAGAAATAGCAAAATTAATTTAAAGAGTGTCATTATTATTGCAAACCATTGTACACAAATCTCTAAGCTCTATATGCCAGTAAAATAAAGATAAAATTTTCACTGACATTTTTTAACCTATTAAAAATACAAACTATTATGGATTTTCGGGTACCACGCCATGGCATAGATTCTAATCAAAATGTCCAGGTATGATTCATAACTTTAAAGGTAATAAAAACAAAAAACTGACTATGAAAATATCATCAGTCCAAATACCGGTTTCAAGCTTATTAGCTCTCATAAGTATGCCATATGTGAGATAACTGAAGAATAACCTTAGCTGTTTTAAGTCTGCCTAACTCGACAGTAGGGACCATGATTTCCGTGTTTGCAAAAATACCACTATCGCCGAATTGCGATAGAGGTCGCTAGCTTTCCGTGGTTTCTACTGCGATGTAGACCGCTTCCTGCCTGTAGCTTGTCAGTCCGGCATGGAGTAGTGAATGGCCGCTAGATGTGCTTTTGCTATTCCGCGTTACTCACGGTCCCTATTGTCGGGTTAGACAGACTTAAAACAACTAAGGTTATTCGTCAAGTTACCTCACCTATAGCATGTTAATGAGATCTAATAAGCTCGAAACCGGTATATGTCTGGTGGGCTGCTGATGAGTGACTTCAGCTGTTTGCTTCTGGTTTTCCAGGTGTAAATCAATGCTGGTCGAAGCATTAACCCACGGAGTAGTTGTTTCTTGGAATTCCGTGTTTGTAACTAATTATTTTAGGCAGCAAGTCTTCTAGCTATATCATTAAGATCTTTTTCTTTAACAATTTGAAAAAAAACGGCCAGGGTATTAAATTAAGAACTCTAAAAAATCATTTTGATTGACAGAGATTTCGTGTTATAATTATTTCTTAGAGAAACAAAATATTCATTCAACATAAATTTCCATTTTTGAACACCTTTATTATCTCAGTTTCCATGTTTGTATTAAAGCAACCGCTGCGAAATGATTGCAGAGTCACCATTGAAAATGCAGAAAGTGAAGAACGGCGGAATGTTTGAAAGCATGGGATACGATCAGTTGCAGAAGGCCACGTCTCAGAGAGCCACCGTTGTTTGAGCAACGGTTACGAGGTGCAGCGGTAGTACCAACAATACAGAAATCAACATATGGGCGGACCTAGGAATTGTCTACAGAACAAACGATAGGGAAGTGCATATTAATTCTGTAATTGGCGGCGACCATAACAACTAGGCTACGGCATAACAAATCGAAAAATCATAGTACTACACTCTAAAAAATGTAATAAATTCATTATTTTCGAAAAAATCCCCTGGCACGTCGATTTTGTTTTTAAAAGAGGCACATTTTTACATACGACCCATATTTGTGATGTCATCGTTGTTCGAGATATGACGTCATCGGCAATTTTTTTAAATAGCAACTCCAATTTTGACCATACCATTTGAAAGAGCGTGTCATTCTACATATAAAAATTATGGTGTTACATAACAAAAATTTCAAGAAAATAATGTTTGAAGATTTTAAAATTTAATTTTCACAATACTGTGCACCTTCCCATTATGCAACACCTCTCCGTGCTTATTTAGATGAGCTGTTCCCAAATCGTTGGATAGAGATTGAGTGGCCAGCCAGATCGCCTGATTTGACACTCCTGGATTATTTCTTGTGAGGATACTTAAAAAGTAAAGTATACGTTATTAGACCGGTTAATTTAGAAGATTTAAAAGCAAGAATTCGTCACGAGATACAGCGTATACCTCCTGAAGTTATTAATAATGTCTAAAAAGAATTTATTAATCGTCTTGGCTACTGTCAGGCAGCCAACGGTGCACTATTTGAACATTTAAATTAGTCGATTTTTTACATAATCATTATCATTTTCAATATTGTGAAAATTAAATTTAAATAATTAGTAAATGTACATATTATTTACGTAATTTCCATGGTAAAAATACGTATATATTTTACATGTATTAAATGTTAAATTACACCGAAATTTTACAGAACATTAGTAACTTTACAAATTGAAGTAAAATTACTATGATAATTCTGGACAAAAGCAAAATAATCATGGTAAATTTACATAAAACATTATTTCAGTGTACATTGAATAACAGAGATTTCAGTGTAAACTTGTGTCTCCTATGACAGGTGAAACACACATTATAGCACGTGATGTGGCGAAAATAATGTGCCTTTAACTTCAACCTCAATTCCTTTCCGCAGTTTTAAACGCAAATACGCAACTGCTTTGTAATTTAATTTCGACTGAAAACAACCTTATGCTTTATGGTCGCTAAATAGAAAAAAAGCCCATTATTCAGTCCAAAGCAAGATCTCTAAGACTTTAATTGTATAAATTACATTAAGAGACTTATAGTAAAGCCGTTCCATTTGTGCTCATCTCACAATTATAAGGCTAAAATTAAAACGATATTAAAAAGTCATCAGGCCCCGTTTTTTCTTCTCTTTCGAATACTTAAAAGTTTAATAATAATAAACAATTTAATTATAAATTTATAAATTATAAACATTAGTAGAGTACAAACAGTCGTTGGATATAATATCGTTTTGGGAACCAACAGCCCGTTTACCTAATTATAGAAATTATTCTTCCCTGGCTGATATTAATTTAAAATTACAGTAATAGAACGGGTGATTTAAAATTGATCGACCTGGAAAAGGATCCTTTTACCTGTTTGAGTATAGCTTTGTTATCGATTATGAAGGTGTATAGAAATGTATAATTTTTTATAAAGTTTAAGGAAATAACCTTTCAACTCAATCAAAATTCTACGAATAATAATGATGAATGCCGTTGCCTTGAAAGACAAATATAGAAATATAATTATTGTGCTAGCATCTTCATGATTACTATTTTTTTTTTAAGAAAATAAATACATACTTCATTACTTACTACATTAATAAACAATTTACGTCTTTTTTATATTGTTTTATTCGTTGCATGATTAACAATTTAATTACGGAAAGGTAATAAATAAAAGGTAATACTGCAGATACAAATTTAAAAATGCATATACTTACTGAAAACAAGATCAACAATTAATGATTATTACTGCAGGATAAAAATAACTGTATTTTGAAACAAAACGGCTGAAGGTAAAGGAGGCTCCTTTACCTAATAAACAATAAAAAAATAGTTGTTTGAAAAAGTAGTGTCAGAATTGTAATTCATATTCTAACTGCTTAATTCAAAATGAGCTCGGAAAGTGAATACGAAAGCAGGAGAAGTATTGAAGCGGCACAAATTGCTGTTTCACAATTAATTCCCAAAAAATCGCCGACAGTACGAGATTCCTACAACTAATTCCAAGGTTGGTGTAGTTCGAAGAGAATTCAAAAAGTGGCCGAAGAGATACTGACATACCTATTTCGAACATAAAATTAAATTTTTGAGGTTATGATCAGTATATCCCATGTTAAAAAATACACTGAATGCCAAAGAAAATACAAATATCGGAAAATTTCCAAAACTAATACCATATTTGAAAAGCAAATCAGTGGGATATCGATAATAGATTCCTGCAAAAAAAATTAAAATTAATATAAATCGATCGATTTAACTCATTTTGGACAACTTTTCAGCTCATTTTGATAACTGGTGTTTGTGGAGCTTTGAGAAGAAATGAGCTACTAAAGATAACGATCGAGGATATAGATTATTATTATAAGAATTCCTGATTCCAAATCTCATACTCCGAGATGTTTTGTAATTTCTAGTCCAGACCAAATGAAGATATATCGCAAGTGCTGTGCCCTACGTCCGGCAATTAATTCAAGTTAAAATTTTTTTTGTGGAGTCAGGAAAAAATGTGTTAACCACTTATAAAGGGCATTATTTTAGACGTTCTTCCGCCACTCTATTAGCTGACGCAGGACCCAATATTACCACCATTAAATAAATTGTTACCATCTTCAGCAGGGCCTACGGAACTTGCTAGTAATACAACCTGCGCAATAAACTTAAACAATTACAGCAGCAGCCTCATTAAACACCCTGATTTAAAAGTTACGAATAAATTGTTTGGAATATATGACAAATTATTTTGACATTTGTGTTATGTTCTACAACGAAAAAGACTTTGACGTTCTAGAACCTAAAAGTGTTTTGCAGCTAGGTGAGAAAAATACTGAAATTAATCAAAATATCGACTTTTCATAACATGTTTTACATTTTCTTAGTCAATGTCATGGATCATTTCACTAATACATGCTTTGTTTATGGCAGAAATGAATAATAGTTTTACGAAAATTTATGAAAAATACAATTGTATGACACAACCCAGCTCATTAAAATTGGTAGTTTATTTTTCATTTGGTTCATATTAGTACATTTTCGTTTGTTTATCTTCTGGTATTTAAAAAATATTGAAAAAACGAATATATGTGAGCACTGTTTTGCGCTGATTTGCCGCAAAAGTTATTGACATTGACTTAGAAATTGTAAAAATAGATTTAAATCAATATACGCTAAGATACAAAAACTTGTAAATTTGCTATCGAATGAACGTCAAGAGCATAGACGTACGTTGTAAATTAATATTTTTTACAAGATTTTTCCCAAAAAGCAGCATAAAATAAAAAATATTTGTACCAATTTAAAATATTTTCTTATCAATTAAGGTCATTAAAAAAGAATCACTGGTTTTGAAAAACCCTTATCTCGGAAACTAAGCATTTCCCAAGCCATATGTATATGAACTTATTTTCTTATTCTAAAAACTTCTATCACTTGGCAAAGTTTCGTGCCTGCAATTCGGGACACCCTACAATATGCAAGTTCTTTAAAAATGTAGTGCGTATCTATTCCAAGACGGCGTTAAGGTAAATACTTACTTGCTTAAGAGTGAAAAAATTTGAAAATACTTTGTTGTACCGAATTATTAAGTATATCAAAATATATTATGTGTATAGTTGCGGCAAGAATTCAGACAACCTACATTACGGCTGATGTCACGCAATTGTTTTGCAATTTAATGCAATATATGTACAAACATTTAGTGTATAGTTTTATTATTCACAGTTATGGTTTCTTAAATATTTTTATGAAAATATAATTAATAGAGCATTTACATTAACTCAGTGTCATTAAAATCCAATAGGGGCGCTAGCGTCAAAGTTAGGTATTAATATCAAAGTTCTATGGTCTAGTTCACGAGTATATGGTTCAATAATTTTTTATTTGAATTCGTGTAAGACAAATAGTGATTGTAAATCTAATTTGCATATGTATTATCAAAATAAAACTTGTACAAGTACAAAAAGTATTAAAATCTTATTAACCTCACATAACGTTATTTATTTGCATTTTACATTAGCAATTTGGAAGGAGAAGTAAAACAACGTTATTTAACACAGAAATTGTTAACGTTGGAGTGCCTAAAGAATTTCCTGGTAATTCTTAATTTAAACCTCTTTGTTTTTTAAAGAATTGAAATTTTATAAATCACGAATCGATAAAAAAAGGGTTAGTAGTCGCTCAAATTGCAAAAATATTGCATGTAATATGCCTAGTAAATAAAAAAATACATTAAATGACCAGTTTCTGAAAAAATACGAATATATAAAAAAAAATCAGTGTTTTAAATAATCATGTCACATATATAAATAATAAACATGCAGTTTTTATTTGGTATTTTTATTAGAGTACAAGTACAATACAGAAAAAATTGAAAACCCTGTTAGCTGTTTTAAATGGTTTTCATTTAAAAAGTTGAGTGATATTAGTTGTGCCCTTTTGTAACTAATAACATTTTGAATCGCCATATCGTAAAATAACTTGTTATTGCTAGATGCACTTGCTATACTCTCAGGATTACCGGTCATCCAAGTAATTTTCGTATCATCACATTTGATTCGTGTCACATTTATACTTTTTTCCATCTGCAAATTTGCTTACATTTTCATCTTGTTTTCGCCTTTTCATGTACCTTTTCATGCGTTCATTATTTTTACAGTATTGGTATCGTATTTTCGTGTACGGGTAAATATAATGTTGAAACAGCTGTTTTTTGAGAATTTTCCATTGTCCTAAAAATAAGAATGAAACCTTATCAAATAATGAAAAATATACACTGAAAATAGATAATGTATGCTTGTACTTACCCATACTAGTAATAGTATAACAATCTTCTGTGAAATGTTTTCAGCAGATCTTTGTGTACTTGGGTTGGTTTCTTGCTGGACTCAATTGCTATTAACCATTTTTTTCAGCATTATTAGGGAACTTGCGAAACAGGAACTCTTTATTTTTATTAACAACAGATAAACACTGCGGTACACAACAGTTATATGGCATGTTTTTTTACGCAAATTGAAACACAACAAAAATTAAATAACAAATATTTGTGAGGTTAGATTTAATACCTAACATTGATCGCAGCGCCGCCTACATGTAAATGCTCTATTAATAATTTTTTCGTATGACGTAAGCCGTCTGAATTTTGTTTTATCTTAACTTACACTTAGAAATTTAAATTTTGGTACACATTATCTGCTAGTCAAAAGCTATTTTATGGTGGCGTCTGTTCCTTAGCTCATGTTTCTGGAGGGCGGAAATAAGCAACCCATAGATTTATTTCTTTCAGAACTTTTTCCTGCAATAGCCGATTTCAACATTTTTATTTTAATACTACACCTAATTATAGTACTTTTTCCCCTCTTGTAATTTTTCCATATAACCATCAGTTTGCGCGGAAAGAAATATAAATAGTTTTCCTTACTCTAAACCGGTTACTGATAACCGCAGTAGGCGGTTGCTATGTTGATGTTTCTCTGTTGTTTTGTCAAACAAATCGCCATTAGGTCTATAATTGATAGTTTTTGCAAATATTTTTAAACAAAGGTATTCCTGTAACTGTTGCCAATCCTGCCGTATGCATTTCCGTCAATTTATTCGCTAATATTTGTACGGAAGAGTCAGTTGTTTACAAATATTTGCAAAAACTGTCAAGACTGATTTGTTTGACAAGACAACAGAGAAACATCAACATAGCAACCGCCTACTGCGGTTATCAGCAAGCGGTGACGAAAAGATATTTAGAGTAAGGTTATTTTTTTCCGGGCAAACTGTTGGTTGAATGAAAAAATTACAAGATTGAAGAACGTAGTAAAATTATATGTAGTATTTAAAAAAAAAGTTTTCTTGAAATCGGTCATTGCAGGAAAAAGTTCTGAAAGAAATAAATCTAGGGGTTGCTTATTCCCGCCCTCTAGAAACATGAGCCAAGGAATAGACACCACCATAAAATAGCTTTTTACTAGCTGATAATGTGTACCAAAATTGAAATTTCTAAGTGTAACCGTTTTTAAAGAAAAATAAAAAAACTCTTCTTTTCCGCCATTTTGAGACTTGAATATCTCAACAGGGAGGACCCAAATTGAAAAATTTTATGTGGAATACACTGGTAAAATATTTGACCGTCATTCTGAAACACCCTGTATATTCGCTAAATGAAAACTAATTATACCTATTACGTCTTTGTTAAATTATTTAAATATTGAACTTACAAAATTTGATGCAAAACTGCCCCCGTAATGTTTGTGTTACTTTAGTAACAGAGGAATGCAATATTCAGAAAATAAAAATACCCTCTAGAAAATACTGAAGCACAGCAAAAAACAGATTCTTTTGTCAAATTTCTGTTCAGTCGTAGAGAAACGAAGAAAGTAATATTGCATGAAAACGACGATATCCTATTACAATAATTGCGTAAAAGACAGTGATGATGTTTGAGACTACACCGCGTGCCATACAATAAAATACTACGTCCGCGTATACGCAATACGGCACTCTTTTAACCAGTGGCGGCTCGCCTAACGGTTTCAAAATAATCAATTAAACCCAACATCAGTATTTCAAACAAACAGGAAACCTCTACATAGTAGTTTAACATGGGAAGAAAAAACGTGAAAATATAACAAATGTATTATAACTGTACCTGACCAACTTAGATATAGTTTAATGACATATTCTATAGTAGAAGCTACTGATAGAGTACGGTATACTTCAAAACATATTTCGAAAAACGACAGAGATAGCAATAAAAAGTAATATTTCAGTATGAATCTAAAACAGCAACATTTTATGGTCCTTCTAGCCGGATTAGAGGCTAACATTTACCATTTTTAGTAAACCATACTGTATATTATACAGGGTGGCGGCTGGTAAAAATTCAAGGAATACGTTTGGATAATAAAGCGTGTGATATGTGTTTACAAAGAGAACTTTGATGACAAAAATGTCAAACAAAATTTCCGAAATAAAAAATCTATGAGCAGCGGCTCCCTGAGATATTATTCCCCATAAATAACTGATCTTGTGTGTTAACTGTGTCCTTTTGCTTAAGCTATTTAAATCATATTTATCCAGTCGCTAGCAATATGTTACCTACAATGGATTTACGTCTAATAGGTATCTTATTACTACTGGGGTACCCCAGGGTTCTAATCTGGGCCTTCTTCTTTTTTCTCTTTCTGTTAACGATATTACCGCCGTACTTTGTTGCCACAAATTGTGATATGCAGATGATTTTGAAATATTTTTCTCCGTGTCAAGTATTGATGATTGCATTCAATTTCCTCCTTTACCTGTAAAATGTATCCAACTCTATTTAACTATGAAATTGATTCGGAGATGGTGACACTCATGGACACTTTAAAGGATTTGAGGGTTTATTTTGACAACAAATTAACTTTTAGTAGTCATATTCGGCATTTGGTGTTTTCCTCAGAGCATCCTTTGGCTCTAGCGCAGTTTTTTAACTAACAGAAAACGTAATTTAATCATAGGTACACATTTTCTCGTTTCGGGTATCATTTACCATCATACAATATTACTAATAATGCTTAAGTTATTTAACGACAGGAACAGTGATATAACTGAAAAAAGTCAAATTTACTATGTAACCGCAGCAGATACGAAAAAAATGTGGGATAGGATTTTTGTTAGAAATTAAAATACACATTTAAATATTTTATAAACTTTAACATTGTACAGGGCAATACAACTATTTTTTTGCATTTGCCAATGGTCGCTCTACAACTGTTCTGGAAAATTAAACTTCAAATGAAAAAAATAAACAGTACTTTTTTCTGTAAAATAAAACGTTGCGTTGAGTGCACTAGCAAATTTAGAAAAAAATGAAAACAAAAGTTTTTGAAAAAAAAAACTTAGTGGCTTGCATAACTAGCACCTTCTGTGGTACTTGACAGAACTACTTTCTTAATAATATTCAGACTATTTACAACCCCATGCCAAATTCCATTAAAATCGTCTAAATTCGAAAAATAAACAGGTTAAATAATTTTTCACGTAGATTCTGTACTTTCCTAATATTTCTAAATCACCCTGTATATCTAGCATAAGTTTTTTACGACAAAAAGCTACTAAAACGGTATGCTTTATTTAATCTTAAAAAAGTAATGAATTTAGCCCCCAAAATAAAGAAGCTTAACAATTTTTGGTCCTGCGGACCGGATTAGTGGTGAACATTTACTGTACTAGTCCTCAGTGGGTCATTGTACTCGTATATAACGAATTAACTTCTAAAACGTTGGTATATGACACTCTACCTTTGATAAACGATATATTTTATAATCGGACCTTCCCCACGAGCCGCCGCTGCCCCCAACACGTCTTGCTCTCCTCTCCAGCTGGGCGTTGTCTGCGCCCCGACAAACGAAAACGTTATTGTATCGTACAATGCGACGGCGGCGCTATCCCCCGACTTATCTGGCCTTTATTGCACAACCTTTGGCGTCCCCGTTCGCTCCCAGGATGCTGCGATAAAAAGTGACGAAGAAACTCGCCTCGTTTCCCGTGTACGTTTCGCCAATACGGCGGTCTTGGGTGTAGTTGGAAACGTAACGTGCCGTTTATTGGCTTTTGAAATGTAATATACACAGTGTTCCAATATGCTGTGTATACAGGGTGAGTCAGTTATAATGCCATTAATTTTAACCACGTATTCAGGAGGCCTAATAAAGGCAGAAAATCGAAAAAAAAAAATTTACTCGACCTTTAAAAAAATAAACAAATCACCCTATAATAATCGGTAACACGACGCTCCTGGTGCGCTACGAACTTTCTGATGACGCACCCATACGACAATTGAATGTCGGATTAAACATCGTTGCCACATCATGTTTACATACATAATATAGTCTACCACTTGAACGTGTTATTCAAATTTACCCCCATTTAGCACTTTCTGTAGAAATTTGTAGATCACGCCACACATTTGGAGGGGGGCTGGAGAGAATACAAGCAGTAAGCAGTATTTTGTTTATTTCGGTCTCGCGTATTCGTTGTAAATTAACAATGCATAATTTTACAAATTTTCTGAATATGCGGAAATAGTAGTGTTATACGGAGAATGTTTACGAAATGCGAATGCCGCTGTTACGGAATATTGGAGATGCCTACCTACCCAATGCGCGAACTTTGTGTACCTTCGCGATACGGGTTCTGTGAAACTGCGTCGGGTGAGACTGTTTTAAATTTAGTTGAGAGCAGCCTACTATTTCTACAAGAACCATTTCAAGGCGATTGGAGATATCCCAAAGCAAGGTCTACAGAATATTACGTGAAAACTCGCTGAACCTGCATTATTTTCAGAAGGTTCAAGCCTTAGATACTTTAGAACCTGCTAATTTCCCCAGTCGTCTTGAAATTTGCAATTATTGGCATCAAAATCAAATTGCGGCTGACCCTAATTTTATTAATTAAGTGCTTTGGGCGGATGAGTGCAGTTTTACTCGCATTTTAAACAGGGTACATAGTACCATACTACTTAAAAAACAATAAATTTCTAGGCAAGATGTACGTAACTACAAACTGAATAATTAATTGTACTTACGAGTAATACTAAAAATTCATATTTATTTGTAAAACGTAGTGAAAACATAATATCAAAATTATTAAACTGTAATAATTTAACATTCGAAAACATTTATTTATTATCTACATTTGTTTTTATTAACAAATATATCAATATTTAAGGAAAATTCATAGAATAAAAAAAATAGTTTTACTTCTTGTCGTTAAATAACAGTACAAAAACTGGGTAACCAGGTTATTGACCTAATAATACGGTAGATCAAGATTAACTCTCGATAACTTTTTTGAACATCAGATCAGAGGCGTGCCATTTCGGTCTTTCTGTCGACAACACGATGGTTTTTTATTAGTATTTAAACATGAAACACTTTTCAACTTCTCTTAATAATTTACCCATTGGGTATAGGTTTTTATGTAATGTACGTAAATGGTTTATTACTCGGTTTATTATTAGATACGTTGGAGTTTTGTGATGCCAATGTAACTAAGCTAATTTCAGTCATAACAGCTACATTTGCTCAGAGGAAAATCCATACGCTCCTTGTCGGTTTAGCTTTCAGAGGCGATTTTGTCAACGTATCGACAGGAGTGTACGGGTATCGTTTGATTCGACCGTATTTTCTACCAGAAAATCTGAACGGACCGCGTTACTTGCAATTCTTAATAGAATTATTTGATTATTATTATTTGATTTCATTGGATATTAACATTTTAAATTATTATTGGCTGAAGTTGAACCGAGCAAGAAGAAATGATATACTAAAATAGTCAGTACAATCGTTTATTTGTGATGTCTAAAACCTAGGTAGGTAGGTAATAGATAAATATTTCAACTTGGCAACATTGCCTCAGGTCGACATCGAGTTGAACTGTGAGCTGTAAACGACCAAGGCTGTGAGTGGTCAGTGACAGTCTGAAAAGGAGGTTTAAATAATGATTTGAAAATATTTTTTTTCGGCGTAAATATGCATTTAGATTTTTTTTAATCGCGTATTCGCATTATACTCATTATTCCCTATCTCCTCTTAAAATTAATGACATTATGACTGACTCACCCTGTATACATGGAACTATGACAGAATAATGGAATCAAAATAGGAACTATATTTAACACTATTTAATCATCATTTTTCCATTAGAGGACAAAAAACTGAAAATAAGGTTATTTCCAAATAACTTTAACTAATAAATTTGGTATGCTACTACCTATGCAAGATCTCACTATTCGATATAATTGCATCTACACAAATGAGAAAAATACCTCCGCAGAAGTAAATAAGCATAAACTCTCTTGCATGGCGACGGGCTTAACAGGATGTTAAAAAATATGTATATATTTCTGTCAAATCTTCACAATGCGCTAACAGAACTGAATGTAATTTATATTATTATTATTCACTTAATCAGACATTTTATTGAATATATTAACTTCGTTGGTTAATGTTAAAGGTATCATCAAATAAAAGACTAGACTTATTAAGTAGACAGATTACTTAAAAACAAGCCAATTTTGTAAACGATTGCTACTATTAAAAAACACCAAGAAACACTTTTCATTGCGATAACGTACGTAACAGTACCTGAATTTAACATTATTTCTACAAAAAAAGAACAATGGCATATTTCTTTCTTAGGACATTTTCCTAAAGGCGGCATCTTCAGTAGCACGCCACTGGTTAAAGCAAGTTAATATTACATTGAATAAAAGGTCTATTTAAGTGGATATGTTGTAGTAAATTTCATTCAATTCCATCAGCGTGTTATGAAGATATCACAGAATATATCATATTTTTTGTAAACTTTAACACCCTGTATCTCGAATACTGCGTCCTCCAGGAAAAAAGTTTGAGCAAACTCTTACTTATTTTTTGGTAACGAATCTATTCCAGCAGCTTTTGTGTTTAAAGTGAAAACACCTTGTATGAATACCAAAAACAGTGTTTTCGTCCTTTGTTAGTATACAGAGTGTTCCGAAATAAATTCAACATAGAGCAAGAGTAGATCCCTGACGACAAAAAAATGCGACGTTGCCAAACTTACTTTAGTCAAAAGTACAAGGTGTCAATTTTGGAGATCGAAGGTTTTTTGGGAGTGAGAAATTCAAATTTGTTTCTAATTTTGACGTCACTAGTAGAGCTCGTAACTTATGACACATGATGCTACTTTCAAACGACAGAACTTTTTTGCAGCTTAGTGTATCCATCTGACTGTTGAAACAGTCTATTCTCCTACCTCTTTTATCTGAAAAAGGTATACTTTGTTGAAGTCGTTAAGAGTAATCGTTTTTAAAATATAATCCTATTTGAAATATTCAGAGCACCGAATAGAAACTGTTTTGGTTTCAAGTAAAGAGCCTTTTCCGCTGAAAATACAGCAAAATATTACTTGAAAAAGTTATTCTGATCTAAATTCTTGAAATAATGTTTTCTACAAATACAAAAGGTTTTATACATTTAAAAACTGAATAATACAGAGTTTAACCAATAAAAGGAATGTTATATCATGCCAGCTGCGAATATTCAAAGGTACTGAAGTAAAACGAATATATAACGACAGAAAGCGGTCTAACCAACAAATTTTAGGTACAGAAATCTTTCAGAATACGTATTTATTCAATTTAACAGTAGATGTAAATATTGCTATAACATAAACTTACATATTTCTGCATATGAGATTGTTCACTTTTATTTATATGTGAAAATAATTGTTAAAATGTGGGATTAGAATAGCAAAATAATGTGTGTCTTATAAACGCTTTTGAAAAGTTATTTATTTGAAGAAAATTTAAATAGCAAAAGTGGATAAACAAAACATTACGAATTTTATTTTTGATTATTGATTATGATTATTGATATTGATTATTACTTTTGTTCTACGTGTTTGATTTGTCGTGATTTTATTTATTTAACTGAGTATTTTGATTTTTTTTAATATCTAAAATTCTTCTAGCAACATAAATTTATGAAAAACATAAATTGGCTACTGCTTCATAAATGTTTAAACAGTACTTCGTATTTCTCAATCCTGGTTTTCGAATAAGCCTTCGTTTTGTTTAAGTTTAAAGGAGAACATTAAAATTCCCAATTACCGCAAATGTCTGTTCAATTATTCCGTGCTGATTCATCAGTACCGTTGAACACCCTCTGAAGGGACTGGTAGGGTTAACGATGCCTATCAAGGGTCGCCGGTAATGTACTGATCACTACACAAAGGGCCTTACACTTTATTTTATGCAGAAACGCAAAACAATACAATTCAGTTTCTGCCCGACGACTCGTCGTCCATTACTGTTCGCATTTTACAGAAGTCTAATACAATTAAATCGTTGCTGAAAAGTATTAAATGCCTATAAGGGTCATTCACTACACTGAATAAAATGTAGATCTCAAAAATGTACCTGCAATTTGAATGAAACATAGATTTATACGAATTTTGCAACTCTTGAATTTTTCCGATAAATTTTAGTTAACGTATCAGAAAATTAATTAATCTGAGCTCATTTTTGAGTTTCTAGCACCCGATTTACCGTCTCATAAAATTTGAAGACAAAGCAAATTTTGCCTTTGTAGTATTATCATTTCCACAAGTTTATTATGGGGAAATTGCATGCTTTGTTCATATACATGCAGAAGAAAGAATGTATTATTTTAATCGAAATGGCTTTTGTCCTAGACAATTTCGTAGAAAAATAAGCCTAAAAACGATACGGTGTGGTGTAGGGCGACGAAAGGAAGCATTACAACATTGTCTGTATGTGAATACAATTTTAAAGCAAGTTTAATTGAAAGTACATGTAGATTTAAGTTCATCGAAAAAATTAAAATGTAAAGAATCAATTAAACTTTTCTATTAAGCTACCGGGATGTGAGCAGGACGTTTAGAAAATCAATTGTACACTACATTTACATAGATACCTGTTTTATTCTGAAAACAGAAGTAATAAATAAGGATTTTTAAAAAATGTTTAAGGAGAAATTAAATCAGTAGTAAATAGAAAACAAAAATTATTATTTCAAAAAATTAATAAATGCTAAATATATTTAGCGGGGGTATAGGTGGTTTCAGGTCAAAATGTTATAGAAAACACAATTTTTAAAATTGCCAACGTTTGGGCTATTTATTAAGCCTTCCTCAGGACAAGTTGGTTTTTATATTCATTTATATTTATTGGTTCAAATAAAACAATATACATATAGATACATGCTTCTACTAACGAAAATATATTCGTTGTATTTTCGAAACGTTGGCAATTTGAAAATTGTGTTTTATATAACATTTTGACCTGAAACCAGCTATACCCCGACTATTATTTTTCAAATTAAAATAAATAGTTTAATGTAAAATCAGATGGCATAATTTTATAAATACCTTAAGTAAAACCATCTATCTGTTACTTAACAGCATTGTCACCGTAATTGTCACGAGCGGTTTTATATTGCAAACAAAGGAATAAGTTAACAATACCGTAAATTCACCACATCACCACTAATAATTATTGCATTACCTACACAGTATTTGCACTATGTGTTTATGACCCACAAATACCACAAAAAAGCAAAAAAAATACGAAAAAACGCCTGTTTACATTACCAACACCGTAATCTGCACCTGTATCTACGGAAAAAAAACCGCTCTGGACGGCGTGTAACGTCACACCAATGATATCATGTTTTCGGCTACGTGGTTTTGTTTACATTCTATGGCAATTTATTAATGTTAATATTTTAATTGTTATGTGATTATTGTCTCCAGACACATGTTCTGATCTTTCAATACGTTTTGAAAGATTACCCTGTAATACATTTCAAACAAATATAATATTAATGCAATTTCTCCATTGTGACAAATCTGCCATTTTACAATAACTAAACCTATGTAATACATTCAAACACGGTTTTATCCACTCACTAATGCAACAGCACTAAACTTAGTTCTTAAACAAAACTGACATATAAGTCTTGAAATTCAAGTTTATCTCAAATAGGTTAGAAAGTAGAGACACTTACAATAAACAGTTTGTAGTCAAATGCTTGAGCTATTTTTATTATATACATTATTTTCAATGTAGAAATTACGTCATTATAAAAGTAAGGAACACTTTCAACTAAAGGCAGCTAATATATTTTATACAAAAAGACGTAGCATTTTCACTTGGCCTATGACTGGGGTTTCTCAAATATTAGTACATCCGACGAACCTTTCCCGATAGGCGATGCCGAAGGTGGGCCGAGCGACGTCGTAGCTTCGCGAGCAACAGTTTATCTTGAATCATTAATAACCTGTCATTTGACACCCAATTTAGTGCAGAGATGTTTGGGGTTTTTTCGGCCCTGTCGCTATGTCAGCCACATTATGCCGCAGACGTTTTTATTGAGATATTTTACGTGAGGAGAAGTTTTGAATGGCGAGTTGTACCTTTACGGCATCGGAGGGTCCCGAATTTTGACTGATACGGCCAATGTAACATTAATATTTCACATATATACTTATCTTTATCAGTTCTGTGGCATAGTTCCATACTCCGTGTTGTACATTGATGAAAATGGGCTTTATATTTCCATGTTTTCTTATGCTCTTTTTACATAATATTTACTGTTTTTACCTAATAAAATTATGAAATTTCCGAACTAGTGTGGTAATACACTGTGCCACAATGGAACTATTTACTTTTACTAAATTTATTATAAAATTTTACGTAAGTGTTCATGTAATTTCTGTTGCACATGCGCAGAGGCACATTAACCTAACCTCTAACCTAATAGGTTTTAGTTGTGTTGTTAACGTGTAGTAGACAAACACGGTTCATTGATAAGGACTTTTTGTGGGAAATTCATAAAACAGTAAGTATAAGATTAAATTTTGTTAGGTAAGTGTGCAATTTAAATATACAATTCATAAATATCATAGAAACCGAAACGTTGTTTGCATCAAAATTACGCCATTACATGTGTCTCACCATACAACATTAATTTATTTTTATGACACTAAAACAGACACAACAGATATTAATATTAGTTATACTATTCGTTTTCACACAGATATACGTATCTCTACAAATATTTGCAAAAACCAAGGAATATATACTGATGTTTCAAAAATAATTATGTAGTACTTTCAGCGAAAATATACAATATATTTTCTAATGCAAATAGCTACATTGCAATACATTTTTAGATGATGGGTGAACAATACACTTTTACAGAGAAGGATGGATAATTGACATTTAGTGGATGGATGGACAAAATCCACTAAAAAAATTTCTTACCAGAAGTTATTTCTGCTATTGACAAGACAATCTTAACAACTTAGAAATAAAAATGTAATTCCCATAGAGTATTTATTATTGAATTCTAATAATAGAATCTACTGTATTTCTAATAATTTATTAGTAAAAGATATCCTGCATATCATATTAAACCTGTATTTTTGAACAGTTCAACAAGAAGAAGCAATTATTTTCCATGCCATTAATAGTAAAAAGTTTTCCCTCTTCGATTGCATCTGAGGACACACTCTTCATATGGCTACAAAAATAATGTTAAAATATTTTAAGATTGCCTTCTGTTACGCTATTCAGGTTAAATAAAATTAAAATATTTGGACTGATTGATGAACTCTTTAAAAATGCGCATTTTTTAACATGCACCCATTGTTCATCATTTAAATTGTTTACACACTAATATTCAGCCAAATATGTGAAATAACAATTTTTAATTAAATTTTAGTATACATCTTCTTTTTAATAACTAACATGTTTCGTATCTCCCTGTTTTTCCTTATTAAACAAATTTACATTGATCAGAAACGTTTATTTGTGTAAAAATGGCACATCTGGCTAGCTTTATATTTAAAGACACTCTGTACAAAAAAAAGGGTAAACATTTTAGAGCAAAAGTTTTTATATATTTTTAGGTATTAATAATATTGTGTGAAACTAACTACTCAATGGACAAAAGCCCCAACCTGCGTTGAATTACACCCACAATATCTACCCATATATTCCTTATTATTAGCTTTTGTAACATTTTTTTACTTCATTGATAGGAACTGTAGGAGATTTGATTTATATTAGCTTAAAATACCTTTCTAAAACAGTAACAAAATTTTAGAGCAAGTTTGAACATTATAAATTGTTGCTTTGTAATTTGAATTTAAAAAATGTGCAATTCATTTTGTTGCGACTATCCCTACACACACTTAAAAATCGAATTTATCTCAAAACTGGAGTTTTACGAAAAATTATCAAGAGTAATAAAATATTCTAAACAAGTTCACTGTCGGTTCAATTGTCGGTCAGCTCACCTATGGCATACTGATGAACGCTAACAAGCCCGAAACCGGTCTATGTCTGGTGGCGTGTCCAACAAGGGTTCTTGCTTGTTCACACAGTTACTGCAGGAGTAATTCAATGCCGGTCGGGGCATCAGTCCGCGAAGTAGGTGTTTCCTGCAGTATCATTTACGTAGCAGTTCACTGTCCTCAAATCTGCTCACAACTTTAAAAAAAATGTTCTGTTAAATTACTTTCTTAATTTTCTGGATGGTTATATGGAAGAGCGATGAATATCGCCATCCACTGAATTATTTTTTGTATTATTTTTTTTACGACATTAATAAAGGCATTATTATTATTATTAATATTAAAAAAAATTCTACATTACGACGTTATAAAAAATCGTCCTTAGACACCTAAGAAAATAATGGGGGAATAGAATAACCCCTACTACCTTCTTCTACGTTTATTTTTTAAGCATCATTTACAATAATACCCTTGATAATTTGGTGATACGTGAAAATCTGTAGAAATTATAGCGAAAGAACAATTTGAAAATTTAACACTCTGTATCTTTTAAAGGAGGTATATAGGTAAGTAGGATTAAATCATCATATTTTGCCGCCAAAAATACACAGTTAATGCAGGGTTCTTAGCGTCAGGGAAAACCTGAAAAACCTGGAAATTCGAACTTTGTCAGGGAAACGTCAGGGAAAGTGCCAATAATTGTCAAAAATCACGGAATTTTTATTGCCGTCAGGAAAAATTTGTGAACGCTGCTCATGCCGTGTCTAAATTCGTTATTTAATGAACGCACCCAGTTGCCTATTTCTGTTTGCTTTAATCACACGCACCCGCAGATTGATAGAAAGAAACGGATATATCTGGAGTGTATAGCTGTTTTTTTGTGACGAACCGTATTCATCAACTATTTCAAAACGTATTCAATGATGACGTTACTTATGTAATGCACCAAGAAACTGTATAGTTTCAAAACGTATCATCAAATATTTGTTTCTCTTTAACATCACACTCACACTTTTTGATTATTGTTTTTGTACATATAATTTGAAAATGTGTGAGATTGTAACAAAAACATGACATGGATTTTAGCAACTGCAAACCAAAAACAAATAGTTACCTACATGTTCGTATGAGTGACAGGTTTAATGAAATTTGGAGAGAAAAGTAATTGGATTATGCTTTTGTAATGTAATTTAAGATTTCTAAGAATACGTTAAAATTTGCAGAGGCACATACAATAATCCACAACCAATTCCTTTTTAAATAAACAAGATAAAAAGTATAAAAATATCAACTAATTTGAACATAAAATCTGAAAATTTAAATTATCGATTTTGGAATCGAATAGGCAACTGCTGCATAGACCAATAACAAAGCATCCAAAGAGTTCAAACCGGATTCAGTGGACGTTTTAAACACGGTTTAAAAAGCAACCTGTGTGACGTCACTGTTTCAATGCAAAAATATAGTGTTTTGAACCGCATTGAATACATTTCATCATAAAAACAGCAATCAACTGTCTGTCAGTAGTATAATCTATTTTTATCGGTATTTGTTGCGTCTGTTTATACATATTTCTATTAGATCTCTTATTAAATATTTATATTTGTTAATGTTTAACATAGTACAATATGTTCAATGACTGAAATAAATATTTTTAATAAAATTAAATATTCACTTATTTGTCAGCCAATGGGCTCATTTATGTCTTATCATTTGACTTGTTTTTATTTTGGTTTGTTTTTAAAAATATGAATTTTGTATGCCCTTTGTCAGGGAAAACCTGGAAATGTAAGGGAATTTGATTTTGAAAAATTGCTGAGAACCTTGTAACGGGATGACCTGTTTTTTTCTGATGCTCTGTATACAGTAAATATCCCCTTAAAAACTTAATAAAACCTGTCCTCCAGATACAAGAGTTAATTAAACTTAAAAAATAAATAATGTTCCGGTCGCCCTTCCGCCTTCTCCCACCTGTAGCAAGCCCATCCTCTTCTGCGAGGTGGAAGTTGGTCGAAAGAGAGCAATTCAATTTTTTTATAAAGCCAAGAACGAGCCGCCAGTTCCATTTGCATGCCTAATTAATGCGCCTAGACAGGCGGCTACGCGAAACGTAAACATATTAAATGTAACACTGGAACGCTATGCCTGTGTGTAATAAAAAAATATATTCATGCGGAACTTAATTAAGGCAGCGTAATCACTGGAACTTCTATCTACCTGTTCATCTCCGTGTGTTCTCATAAAAATAACAAATGTATTTAACAAGATTGCGCGTGTTGTGAGAAAATTAGTATTTTTGATATAATAAAGTTATTAGCTTAATCCCCTGCAATCTCGCCAAAAATAAAAATACAAAATATACGTCACAGTTAAGTATTTGTCAACATTCATTAAATAACCAAAATGTTTTTTTTTTAATATCTTGTACATTAAAACATTCTCACCAAATTTTATTCACATTATATATTACAAATTATTTTACTAAATTAATTGTAACATTCGATTGGTTATAAGCGACAACAGAAATTATTAATCCATGCTGAACATCCTGCGTAAAAATGGTAACGTTTTTAGCACCTACTGAAGTTTGGCATTTAGCCAGATATCTTTGTGGCAATTTTAACCCGAGAATCTGTAGACTTGTCGACGTACCCATCCGCTAAGGTGGAAGATTTCATTCCCCTAATCTCTTCGACTGGAGAATGTCACCACCGTTATTTACTAATAGTGTGGCGTCCCATGTATGTTTCATAATGCGGATGGTTTAGAAACACTGCAATATTTTTGGGAAATTGACTTACCGAATCTTAATTGTAAAACAGAAGTTTTCATTTAGAACGTCTATACGAAGTGCAACATAATGTTTTAATTAATGTTACCCATTCTTCATTACTCTCTATAAATACTCTTCACTGGTAGGTTTTTGATGTTGGAATTTCCATGTGAACCTTATTTTCCACGATTATAACATCAGACAATTTAATTTTATACAGTTCGTCACGTATCTGATACATCAATTTTGAGTGCAACTTTGTTAGGTAGTATATCATCAGGTTCATTCTTCAAGTTTATTTGTCTATTTTATAATACAGTTACAAAATTGACTACACATTTCCATACAAATAAACCAAAGAATCAAGAAGCCGCAATACTTTGCAGTTTTTTGCGATAAAATTATAATTATTCCTCCTTCCCTTCATTCCACATCACATACAATACATTAACAAAAAAATATATATATATATATACAATTATATGTATACCTTATATACAGGCTGTATCACATAAGAGAGCCACTCCCATGTATCTCGCTTAATATGCGAGACACGTCAAAAATCTTTAATTTTTTTTGTTGCAATTTTGGAGGCCTTTATGCTCGTAAAAACAAATTTGAAATCCATGGCCAACTTTATGAGTAAAAACAAAAAAACCTGTAAAGTGCCCAAACTTTAAGGCTGTCTAACTTTTTTATTTTAAGAGATAGAGAAAACTTATTGGTAATAAATTTTTATTGCAAAATTGATACCTTCCACCTGATATAAACAGATTTTTGAAATATCGTATGTGGTTCGCTGCACCCTCTAGGCGGATAAAAATTTTTTTTTATTGAAGCAGGCTATGGCCACAAAAAATTGCCTATTTTTTCGTCTTTCATGCAATATACTACATATTGCCCTTATCTTTTGTATTTATTACATTTTTTTTCAATTTTAGTTATAAAAAAATGTACCTAAAGATTTTCGTGTTGCTCAAGATAATGTAGAACCTGTTTTAAAGACGCCAAGTGCAAAAAAATAATAAACAGAATGTACTTTTTTATGCAAAATACAGATTTTCTTATAATATTATTTTATTGGTTTTCATATTAGAAGTAACTGGGTCTTTAAAACTATTTTGACACAGACAATGTTATAGCGGCATAAGGAAAAAGTTAAATTTTGATATAATACCTAATTATGAAATAATAGGTACCTCTGTAAATTTTAGTCCTATGATAGATAAAAATTAACACTTCTTTCAATAACAAATAAAAAAATTAATAGTTTCAACATATATTTTATTTATCCAAGACTATGTAGTAACTTTGAATATTTTTTGTTTTTGAATGTTTTATCCGGATAACCATTGACCCACCATTATATAACCATTATATCGGGTTTCCTCCAAGCAGTCGTAGGCGTCCGCTCGGTCTGCCGTGAATGGTAACTCACATTATCCATGACAATTACAGACCCCGGAGGAATAAGATCCAACATCTGTGTAAAATACTCTTCGAAAACATCTGCGTTCATGTCTTCGTGATAGTCACCTGTATTTTTAGATTCAAACAAAAGTAAACCGCCATCTACAAAACCACTGGCACTACCTATATGTGTCACTATTAATCTTCGCCCTTTATCTGAAGATACCTTGACCCTGTTGAAAGTCCATCCAAAAATGCTTGTCGAAAACTTTTTACATTTTAATCTTGCCATACTTTTGTTACAGTATATCCCTCGTTGACCCAAGTTTCGTCTAAATAATAAATATTCCTCCCTTCGTCACGGAATTTTCTAATTGATCTTAAGTAGGATCTTCGCCCACAAATAGTTTCATCTTTATCGATAAGAACTGACTTCCTGTTCTGCTTTTCCCAGCAAAAATTCAACTCTCGTAAGACGGCCCATAATTTGCTTCTACTGATTTTTGGGGATTTACAGTATCTTGTTCATTTTTTGTTTCCTTTAAAAGTCGATTTTCCAATCCCTGTCATTTTGGAACACTTCCACGATGTTGTCAACACTGTTGGTATAATTTGGTGTTTCAATGCATTAAATACATTTAATATAATAATCTTCTCATTCTGAGACAGCGCACATCTTTTCACGCGTTTAGCAGGTACGTAATTAGATAAGCTCGACATTTTATCCAAACAATATTATATCCACTGGCACAATAGTCACTAGTCGAATTTTACTCTACTGCACTAGCACGTCTTCGTATATTGAGCTCTAAGATTGGATTGATCTGACACAATACACTGGCTCCTGCCCTATGATGTATCCAGTAAAATATACTAATGTACACCCATTACCTGTTAGCATTAGTGTTACCCGATAATTACCTGAAACGAAATATTACCACGCCCATGGCCGGTTCTTATCTCGGGGTTTTATTACTCTCTTTCATTTCCAAACTATAGTAGTACTTTGTTACAATATTATGTAAGTTAAAATTGTCATTGAACGTACAGGAATTTGACGTAACTACATGCATATAACGTGCATGACGTAACAAACACTTGATTATAACGTTCATTATTCATATTCTAGACGTTTTGTAAATAATCATAATAATAATTTCGACAATCTTCGACAATCTTATATTGCGAAAAGTTTATCGAAAATCTCTTTCTATCGTTACATAACTAAATCAGTGTGACAGTTGATATTTCAATCGGCAAGACAGCGTCTTTCAAGTTTCAAGTAACATTTCGCCAACTAGGACAACAGGTGCCATAATGAGTACGTATCCTATCCAACACATAGCACGGATTAAAGTTTAAATCAACGTTTTTGCCCATAAACGTATGCCCGAGTCGAATTACTCGCCTGCATAGCCGCCTCTAACACGCCGTAACTTGGAACTCCGCGCTAAGCCAGGCGTAATCTCCGAAATATCATCAATATGCTGTCACATTTACATAATAATGTTGGATACTAAAACGCTTTTTATTAAACAAAATCGAGAGATTACGCATTCGACACACTTTCCCGAACATAATCCGTACAAAGAAGGGTTACATTGTACGGTATTAATCAAATCAGAGAAGGTGTCGCGATTACACTGGAAAAAAAAATTCGTTTCGACCAATCGCCAGAAATACGTGTCACATACCTTTGTTCGAAAAATTATAAAATTTTCACAGAACGTACATTTAGATATAACGTATATTATATATACAAAGCTGTTTGAAGGCCATTTAGATCTAGAGCTGCGTTATTTTTTATCCTTCCCTTCTGTTCCTCGCTTTTCTTTTTCAATCCGATACATTTTTTTCTTTCAGAACTATTGCCACTGCCGCTCTCCATCGCTTCTTCGGTCTTTCTCTTTTCTTCTAATAATTATGTATACTCCCCACAATTTTTTTAACTGTTCTTTCATCTCTCATTCGTTCTAAATGCCCTAGCCATTACACTCTTCTGGACTTTACAACTTCATCTATTTTTGGTACATTCCGTATATTTCCTCATTACTTCTCCTTACATAACCTTCCTCTGTCTTCTTTTCCCCCCAGAATCCTTCTTAAGACCTTCCTTTTCCACCTTAACAGGTTGTCTCTTGACTTCTTACTGAGGGTCCAGGTTTTACTGCCATATAGCGCTGCCGACCTTAAAATTGTTTTGTACATACAATTTCACTCTTCTGGACAATTTTTTTATTGCATTAAGTGGTTGACTATTGCCCAACTACTTTTTCTTGATTTATCTGCAATTCCACTCTGCATGCCCCTTTCACATGTTTTCTTGTTACCTTTTCTAATAACTTACAATCTAGTGACTTTTAAATAATATATGTCCTTCTCTCTTATGACCCTTTCTAGCACTAAATTAAAAAGAAGCGTTGAAAGTGGGTCTTCTTGTCTCGTCCTGTGCTAATGGTAAAACCTTCTGAACATTCACCTTTTGTTCGCACTTTTTCCTTTTGACAGAATCATATGCTTTCCTGAAGTCCACAAATAAGACTATTAGCCTCATATCCATAGCATGTAGTAAGGCTTTTTTTTCACCATAAAGATTTGGTCCGTTGTTGATCTCCCTTTTCTAAAACCTGCTTGACAATCCCCTATCTGTAGTTCTGCTATAGGTTCTGTTTTATTAACGTTGCCATAATTGTATGCCCTATATATAGCAATAATATACCTCTATAGTTTCTATTCTGTTGCATCTACCTTTTTAAAAATTGGTATAATCATAGCATCTCTCCAATATTCAGGCATCAGGCATCCTTTTGTCTAAATTTTTAGTATCAATTTGGCTTAAATCCTCTTCTGCATATTTAATATTTTCTGCCGTTATTCCGTTTTCCCCAAACGTTTGTTATTTTTTAAAGCTTCTAGCCCTTTCTGTAGGTTTTTCTACTTCCACTCCCTCTTCCTTTTCCAGTATCATCTTTTCTTCATATTCTTCCTTTTCGCTTTATTCGCATCATGTGCGAAACATTGCTTCCATCTTTCTCTGACTTCTATTTCCTCTCCAATTAAACTGGCATTTTCATCTCTCACACGTATTACTTCCCCTTTTCTATCTTCTGTAGAAGCTACGTATTTCTTTTCTCTTAAACTGACATATTTCATCTATTTTCTTAACCTGCTCTGCTCTCTTCTTTTGTCTAGACACTTTCTTTACCTTTCGCCTTTGTTCCCTGTATGTTTCTTTATTTTTCTCATGCACTCACTGAAGTGCTTTAATCCTGAGCTTATTTCTCTTCTCCTCCTTTTTGATACACTCATCCCTCCATCTTTCCTTCCCTGCATACTCTTATTTTGGTATTACTTTCTCGCTTGCACATCGCATGTCATTTTCTTTAGTGGTATAATAAACTAATCAAAATTGTACGTTTACGTATTTTAACAGCGTGCTCAGGGAGGCCTAAAAGACAATAAAACAATAAAATAAATATTTAGGAATTCTAACTCGATGTTTAAGAATTGAGACAAAACCTTTTTCCGGAAAATCGGCGCCTATGATAACCATCGTCCGAGATGGTTTAGATCTGTCAACTACGATGCGGTCGTTTTTTACAACGTTCGCAAATGTAAAAAGATTTCATTCATTACACGTCCGTCAGTATTACCCGGTACAAAACACACTCCGTGTACAGTTAAATAAAATGCCCATTTATTCTAATAAAATCGAATGGGAAATGGAAAGGAAAATTGATAGATAATAGCAAACTTCTTTAATTATAAAATTTTCGATAAGAGGCACACGGCCGCCCATAGTCGTCGAAAAATAGGGGTTTAATATGGTTTCCAAAACAATTTTTTTTCGCTTTATAAATAAATAAAATAAATCTGTAAATTTTTGGAAGAATGATTCCGATAATCCTTATTTTCTCTATTCCCTCTTACAATATTTATACTATTTCACAGCTAACCCTGTATATATGAAAGTGTTGCGTTGCATTTGCAGTCAGGTATCTTAATTTTCCTCGATCTGTTTTTATCAGAGATCGAAGTAATTGACAATGTAAATTGTTTGTATACATTAAAGGCACTTTAACAATTTCAAGTCATTTAAACCGGCGACTACTTGTCAACTGCTTTGAAAACAGCAAGAGAAATTAATTGATAATATCTTTCAATTCATTAACTTTTCTAGCCTACGTACACGTGTTTGTTTTAATCAGCTTTTTTCTTCCTGACGTTTCCTTACTGAGCTGTCGATTAATTAAAAACTTTTAATTGTGCAATTTCACGGCGATATTTCTCTTATTAGAAATTTATCGGTCTGCCGGACGAAATAGATTTTCATCTGCATAATTTTTTTAACCGGTACTGTCAGTTTTTTTTCCTAACTTTCTCTCCTGCCGTTGCTACAAATTGCGATTTACTGCTAGTGGTTCGGATTCATTTATTCAAAAGATATGTATCGGGTACTTTTTTTACTTTCACTGATGATTGCCTAGTAATTGTTACGCCTCGCATACTGTAATTGACTATAAATCGTTATCAGCTGTTACTTGTGATACAACAACTATACATTTACATAACTTTTTATGTTATCTGCAAACCCGGGATATTTTAAGGACGTAATGTATATGCGAAGAGATGGGAATTATGTTAAGAAAATCTAGGGGCAGGTTCTATGTTTAAAAATAAGAGAAATAAAAAAGATTATATAAACAGGGGTCCGGAAATGCATCGTTTTCGAGATACAGGCTTAAAATTTTGTTAAGAGACAATCGATTTAAATCACACCCTAACGATATGCTGTTTAAGATCATCTAAAGTCGATTATAATCTAACAGAGAATTTGTCGTATGAAATCATTTGCAAACTGCAATTTTTCAGATGATACTACATCTGAAAGATCGTTGATAAAAAGTAGAAACAAAAGCGGTCCCAAATTTGAGCCTTGGGGGACACCCGAAGTAGGAGAAAATGGGCGAGAAGTAAAATTTTGATAACGTAAAATAACTAACAATTTAACGTCTAATAGAATGAAAAGGATTGAAAACGTGCACCCTTCCCGCTACCCCAGTTTCGTATTTTAATAAAATAACTTCATTTCAGCGTCCATATTACAAGCACTATAACAGGACATTCAACAAGGCGCATTCTACGTGCCCTAACAGTTACCTTTGTAATAGAATGCCCATTATTATCGTGGACTCATTTCGTATGTAAATTGATTTATGCATGAGCGTCTAATAATAATAAAAAAAGTTAAAACAGCCTATTACATTTCATAAACGCTGTTCTGCTGTACTTTATTCTAATGAGGCTTTGTATAAGCTGTATCGAGACCACTAACTGTCGAGTAGGTATACACAATCATAATTATGGCCGGAATATTTTAATTTTTACGATTTTGTGTTTTTTGTTGCTTTTACCGAACGAGCGATAACGAATTTATTGATTAATTCATGTTGGTTTTTCATCTAGGAACGAATTTTGATTTATAATTAAGGTAGGGTTACATCTGTAATGTAAATGAAGCATTAAATGCACTATATGTACAGGGTGTTTCAGGAGGAGATGCACATATTTCAGTATGTTATTCTACGTTCAATATTAAGCAAAGCAACTTAGGTCTGGAAACGCTTCGTTTAGGATATACAAGATGTCAAATTAAAAAAATAATTATTACATTTTCTTTAATAACTCTCGACTACTTTGAGTTAAATTCATGAAATTTTGTATGCGGTTTCTTGGGACGGGAAATTCAAATTTTATGGCAATTGGCCGTATCTCCAAAAGGGCGCCACAAGCGGCCATTAGGATCCTTTGTGTATTTCATTTTGGAATAGAAAAACATTTTCCCCTACCTTTTCTACTTAAAAAATGTACTCCTTATTGAAGTCTCTAGGAGCGGCTGTTTCCGTTTAATACTGATCTAAATATGGTGATGCATGCAATTATTAAGTTAATACATAAATTATAATTTATTTTCTTAAAAAATGTTTCCCTACCAAATTTGATTACGATCGGTTGAGCAGTTTTTACAAAAAAATCAACTTTGACACCCTGCATCTTTTTCCATAGCAACATTTTACTAAAACATATTTGGCTATGAATATCTTCATATTTTGTCTCAAAAGATTTCGCCGCTGCCAATTATTAGTGGTCCAGCCTGTATATATAATTATTTTACAATTACATTTCGATATATATAATATATATTTTTTTTTATTGTAAAATTGGAAAGTACTTACTGCGACATTATAATTTTAAAATTTACTTTAAAACATTCATTTATAAGTACCTATACTCCATCTAAAACATATAGACAGTTGAAAGACCTGGTAAACCACTAAACACAGTTGTCACATCTAATTCAGAAATTTCTCAATAATTAGAAAATGTGTAAATTTTTTCGTCTATTTCATGTTTACCTAAGAAGTTATTATGCCAAATAAAAATTTCATATTTAGTTCAGTATTTATTCAGCTTTGTTGCTAAAGGCAAAGTAGCAACGCATGAAACAAACGCACAGCTGATATATTGTTATCCTTGTTTATAACTCTTTCTGGGATCGCGCGCTCGTTCGGCGAAGTACATCCTGACATTCCACACCATTGTCAGTATAGGATTTGTATTTCAGTTGGAGAAAAAAAAATATTGCAAGTTTTCAAGTGTCATTTAAGTGTATGTGTTCAGATTATACAGGTGTTTCAAAATCAAGTATTTACATATTTTGGAAAGAAGAAAAAGCGTATGGAGAAGTATGAATGCCAAAAACAAAAATAGATATAAATGAAGATGCTAAATATGCCACACAACGAAACGTTCACATCTTTTTCTTTAAAACTGAATTGCCAAAGTTAGAAAAAATATTGCAAGCTATTGGAGAAAACTAAACTAATCCCTTATTATTGTAAACTAAATCCCATCGAGTTGATAAGGACACAAGTAAAAGGAGAGATAGCCAAAGAGAATAAGACATTTGAATTGACCGATATGTAGATATAATGCTTAAAAGAATAAATGCGGAAGATGATCACAAATGTATCACGTCCAAAAAGGAACAAAAAATGCGGGATTTAGATCTTGAAATCATGTCGCTCCAATTATAATCAATATTGGAAATTGTGATAGTGGTGATGACAGTGACTGCTAACGAAGGGTTATACCCTGATGTATGTTATTTACACGTTGAAAATTTTTAATTTATTTATATGTTTTTTTTATTTTTACTTGCATAAGTAATTTTGCTCATATTTTCATTAATATATGATTATTTATTTTATATTTTGTTATTTGTTGATTTTGATATATTTATTCTAATTTTTGTTAACAACACATATTTGTAAAAGCATAAATATAATATATTTAATTACATTACAGCAAAAAACCTAAACATATTAATGCTAATTAAACTTTAAACTTTATTAAAATAAAATATCTGCATTCATACTATATTTACTGATCATTTGTAACCTTTTCAACTATATATAATTTTTAGATGGAGTGTATATTCTTACAAAGCATATTTGCAAAATTACAAGTCTTTTTTCAGTGTAATCACGACACACGGAATAATTTTTGAGAGATTGTAATATTAAATCTACCATTCACCACCCTGTTCGCACCCTACACCCTCATTCAAACGGCTACAGATCTTTACGACCTACGATATAATGTCGTAAATATGGCAATATAAATCCCAGCTACACATTTTAATTGACAGTTCGACCGAATAAGGGTACCAACATATTATATGCCTTCCACGACAATTACTAACAAGTAGTCCTGACTGAGACAATTGACATAAGAAATGAAGGAATAACTTTTCAAAATATGCTTCAATGCATATCCAATCTCTAACAAAATTATATAAACTAACAAATAAACGGTACATTCTTCAACACTGACGTCGATTTGTTGGCATTTCCAAACAGGGCAAATCTGCAACTATTAAAAGTAATACGAACGATAATTATGTGAGATTTAGGTCGATTCTGACGTACAAATAACTTCTTACTAATCTTGATGGCCTCAAGGTGCTTCTGATGACTCTAAATGCTAGCTATTAGACAGACATACCTCAGAGCTGATTTAACATCATGTACAAGTGATTTCACCATTTCCTTCGTCAGTTTATACACAAAGTGTCTCAAATTAAATATTCAAGAAACGAGAAGCAGTTTCTATACATGATGAACCTTAAAGTAAAGGATATAACGTACAGTTCGTTATGTAAATGAATTCAGCGAAAGGCATTTTTGAAAATTACAACTATTTTTAATGAATTCTAATATTTGCTGGAGTTGCCTAGAAAATGATTTAGAATAAGACTAAATATAACTCTGAATGAAAATTATACAGACAATTAAGATTACGAAAAAAAATATTCTGCTAAGAATATAAACAAATTCATACAAATAATAAATACTGCATTTATGATATTCTATGCAGATAATTAAGAAGACATCTGAATTACCTGAACTGTTACGCATTAAATCGGATATTTTGATTTTTTCTCGAAAACGGTGAAATTATAAAGCAAAAACAATTTTTTCTAAACCCCTTTTTATCGACGCCCATGGCCGCTCGCCAGACACGAATTTAAATTTCGCATACATGAAAGGTAGTGACGCATTTAAAGAAAAACGTTTATTTACAAAATGTAGATAGTTTTTTAATATTGCATAAGAAACATGCATACCATGGTTTATTTTATAAGACACTTATGCAAAAAATATCCACCCCAGTGTGCGCCGACATATTTCTTTCTGTTAATAAACTGTGGTAATCAGAAAGCTGTGCTGTTCAAATGCATATTTTTTAATTCTGCTGTTATGACAATCAAAATGTCAGATATCTATGTGTTAGACATTATCCTACAACTTTGTAAATAATAAAACCCTAACCGACGGAAAAATTCACTATTAAATTAAATAATTCTCGAGCATAAACTGTTCAATTCTAATCATAGACCACCTAGACTGAACTATAGGGCAAAACCAGCGAAGCCTTCCGTCGGCCTAACATCGGTCCAGCTGGCCTCATGTTCTCAATTAGAGATGTGTAACTGCTAAAATTTTACATAGCAGTTAACATATGCTACTGCTACTTCCTTTTAGCAGTTAAAAATAGCTGCTATTTTTTTTTAGCAGTTTAGCATAAAGACGCGGCGATAAATTAAATATTTATAATATTAATATATTATATTTATTTATAGACGTAGTGTATTATTATTAGTTTCTCTATGAGTGAGAACCCCGAATTTCACAGAGGGCACACGGGCACACGTCAGTATTCGTAATTCTCAGTTCTGCATTCTGCAAGCAGGCATGGTTAAAATAAAATAATTATTATTATAAATCTGCTTCTTGGCAATAGCAGTGTGCTAGTTTGCATTGCTATGCTTCCTTACCGTGACCGTGTTTTGATTTTTCAAATTTTCAACCCAACCTGTGCAATAACAGTAAATAGCTGCTACTTTTGAAGTCACTGCTACAGCTGCTACTGCTACAAACGAAATAGCAGCTAAAAATATCAGTCTGCTATTTAGCAACCCATCTCTACTCTCAGTCAATGTTAGACTTTCGCTGTGGTAACATTGTGATTATTTTGTGAAATATACGAGTTTTCTTTGTATAATTATGGAGAAGTGCATTGTTGACAATTATAATAGCCTATCAAGTAAGCCTATCTTAGGTAAGTAATAATTAGAAATAATGGAACACGTTTTATGGCATTAAACGGCTCTGCGCAGGCGTTGTGTTGACATTTCCAGTATCGGTTCTGTATTTTTTAGTGCCCATATGTTTAACAATTATTCTTAGCGAGGTAACAAGTATTTAATGGTTTATTAAATAATACCATGTGGAACATTTTCCATTAAATGCTTGTTACCTCGCTAACAATAATTGTTAAACATATGGGCACTTAAAAACAGGGCCGATACTGGAAATGTCAGTACAACTTCTGCGCAGAGTCTTTTAATGCCATAAAACGTGCTCCATTATTTCTGATTATTACTTACCTAAAAAATTAAATTTCATCACTATTCCGATCTGATCGGCTATTATAATTGTCAACAATGCACTTCCCCATAATTACACAGTGATTAGAACTTATTAGAGCAATTTCTGAAAAATATGTAGTTGTAAGAATAAATCATAAAAAAGTAATCAATTCCTTAAAAGGCATAAAGCAACAAGCATTAAATAAAGTAACACTATTTAAAGGGCGATAAAGATTTTAATATAACTAGAATTTTATTTTAAACCCTGATTTAAAAATATTTCACAAAACTTCTCAAAATAATTAAATATTTTATGTTAGTTTATTAAAAATATATTCCTTCCTATTTCACATTACTTTTAAATAAACATTATTAACTTTCTTAAAATTTCATCAAATATTATAATAATATACTTTTTACTGAATCAGACTCTGTCAAAAGAGGCGGAGCCAAACTTCCGCACACACTCCACCGCTCCCCTGTCGAGGCTTCATTGGTATATTTGTATTGAATAGCATGGGTACAGTCTAGATGGTCTGTGATTCTAATGGAAGTTCTGAAACCTGATATTCTAAAAGTACCCTTTTCTCCGTGTAACCACGAAGCGGGATATTTACGTCCAAAATCAATTTTTACATTAATCCACATCCTGTTTGGTAATATATTAAGTTTAATTGTAAGCTTCTCGATGACAGCTTTAAGCGTTTTGGCTGCGATCCACTTTAAAAGACATCAAATTGGCCCATTTGCGCAAGATTACAAAAATAAATTTAAATAGAATCGAACAAATTGTGTTACATGTTGATTGACGCGTGGCGGTGGTATGAAAACTTTTTTCGTCTTCACACTCACAGAAATCATTTAGTTGATATTCCAATAACGTTGTACAATTGAATTTGTGGCATCTTTTTTAAACAATTGGAAAATCTTGAAACATAGCATTGCGGCGGTAAATACACATTAATTTTTACATTTAATTTCAGCAACTACATTAATAAACACATTGATATTAATGACTTGTTAACTTTAGGAGCTCAGTCTTTTTAATACTTATCATGTTTGTAAGCACTTAATTTATTATGTATTATTTTCTACATTTTGCTATCTCTTTACTATTTTTCTTAGATATATTATTATTATTATTATTTTAGTTCTACTAAAAATTATCTTGTATTCTCCTATTATTGGAAGTGATTCTGTTCGGCAATAAATGCATTATTATTATTATTACTAGTATTCTCATAAACGGTTTTTATCAAATTTATACAGGATGATTAAGTCATAGTGTCATTAATTTAAATGCATGTTACGCCAAAAATTATATTTCCAAATCATTACTTACACTTAAAAAATATTTAAATATTGAAGTTACAAAACTCCAATGGACCAAATAATAAACCATTTGCATTTCATTGCATAAATAGTGAGTTAAAGAACACAATACTCACTAGGTAAATTATTAAGAGATGCTGAGAAGTTTTCCGTTTTTAAATAGTAGTACAAAATCGTCGTGACTAATAGATAATATAAAAACACTATTACTAATAACCGTATAATATTTTTGTAAGAGATTACACATTATTTACCTCATTATTACTGTGCCGCTTTCTATGCACAACGATACTATACTCACATTTACATGTATTCTCTATCTGTTTATTGCATTGTGGAAAATAATATTTTGGTGTGTGTAAACCGTGAGTATTAGTACATGGCTTTGCCGAGGTTAGAACGCCATTAGAATATACGTACGTTGGGCGATTTGCTGCTCTTCGCGGGGTGTTATTTATATAGTAATATTAAATTATAAAAATAAATTATAGTAACCGTGAAGTTAACAAATAACAGTTAAAAATGGACCAAAGTGCCAGTTCTAGTAAAAGGTCTGTTAGTAATCGGCATAACCTATGTAACGGACAATTGATAATAATAATAAACGTATACGAAGGAATTCGAGCGCGAAAATCTAACATAAGTGTATGTTTCTAGTGTATATCGTGCTATAATAAAAAAGAGTGTGGAAGTATATCCAAAGATGAAAAAATAGAAACACGAGGAAGGAAAAAAACAGTCGATGATGACGTAAAATACGCCATTCGCAGGAAAATTCATGGATTTTTCTTCAGAAATGAAATACCGACGATAAAAAAAATTCAAGCTACGATAGCTGAAGATAAGGACATTTCGGTTTTAAAAACAAAATCGTAAAAGTATGCTCGTTGAAAAAGATGAAATTGTAGTATGGCGAAGAGAATATTTAGAAAAACTAAGAGAATTTCGTGCATCGGGCAAAAAGATATATTACATGGATGAAACATAACGAAGGTTATATGGTATCAAAAATTTGGCGTTCGAAGTAAAAGAGAAGCATTTTTAGAAGGATTTTCTACAGGATTAAAGGCGCCTTCTGGAAAAGGACGTAGGTTAATCATAACACATATTGGAAGCGATTCGGAATTTTTAGAAAATGGTTTGCATGTTTTTGAATCACATAGGATGGGAGATTACCATGAAGATATGAACAGTGAAGTATTTGAGAAATGGTTTGAATATATTTCATCATATGTAGAACCAGGAGCAGTTGTTGCGATGGATAACGCAAGTTATCATAGCAGAAGAGTCGAAAAGTTAGTTATTTTAATAAATAGTAAACATAAGTGATAGTGAAGTTTTTTATGATTCTGACGTAATGCGTACTAATTTAGTAATAATGATAATATTCGTGTAAAACAATTACCTATATGAAATGTATAAATAGTCAACATCTTATGGCGGCATGAGCCGGGTGGTGGTGGGTCATCGATGCCCAAGAGGGCATCGTTTTATAGGATATATTTACAATGTTGGTAATAATCTTTTCAGTTTGTCTTGATAAAGTTTCTAAATTAACTTAGGTACACCGATATAAAAGATAAAAACTTTAAATTTTGAAATATTCTTATTATTTTTATTATCTAACGCCTCGAAATTGGTAAAAACCGTTATATCACTGTTTCTACTCTAAAAATAATGATTATGCAATGCAATTCTTTTTGTATATTTTCTATATCTGATCGCATTCAAATTTAGTACGCAATATGATGTTCTTCTATCGGTTATGACAGAGAGCACGCTCAGCTATGGCATACTGATGAGAGCTAACAAACTCGAAACCAGTATATGTCTGGTGACACCGTTGACGACTAACCTCAGTTGTTTGCTATAGGTTATTCAGGTTCAGAACTTCCATAGTTCCCACACTATAGTGGGTCGCTGTCTGCTTGTGGCATTTAGGCCTAGCATTGAGTAGCGAATGGCAATTAGATGTAGACACTACATCTGGTTTATTTGGTAAGTCTCTTGTATGTACAAATTGTTCCTGTTATGATTTTAGGGCAAATATGGAGTGCTGTTATACAATTAGAACAAAATTCCTGTGTATGTTGTCAATGTGGCGATAAGATCCTTAAAATTGATTTCTATGCTAGAGCCTTGACTCTAGACCTATTCCGAACGAATCCTGTAAATTTTCATTATTATCATCTAATTTTAGAAACGCATAGCTCAAACAAACTCGTTTTGTTCTCTGGCTAACATAAACGTAATTTATAGGACACAAAGCAGCTAAGATATTTGTTTTAAAGTGAACATAATTCTTCAAAGGCGATTTATTTTGAACATAGTCTCAGCGTGAGGGCCACCGTACAAGCCATCAAACAACCACTGTAGAAGCGGCTTTTAGAGAAGCTATTTATAATTGATAGAGAAACGGATCCAATATACGTATCAATCAACACTAGATAAACCAAACAGAACGAAAGTTAAGTAATTTATTAAAATTATCGACCGATTCTTAATTACCGATGAATGAATATGTTGTTCTCTAGGAGAAAGTCCTCGTTTCTTAAAAAAAAAAAACGATTGCAAAATCCATGATAGGCGACGGGTTGTGCCGCATACACACACACTTGTTGAAAGTAGTTTTGTTTGTTGTAACAGAACCAAATCCGTTTAATTAGAAATAAAAGCCACACTTATACGCTGTGTTAATTAGTTTTCTGGTGTTAATTGAACAAAACTAATTATGGAGAATCGGTGTGTAGGCCACGCTGTGACAAACAAAAATAGTAACTTGTAACGACTTTGACTTAATAGTTTATAATTAGAATGGCTTTATTAAGGTCGAATTGAATATAGTTAATGATATGTTTGTACAGACGTTTAAATTATAGATTATTGCGTACTAAAAATAATCAAGCGACAATTATTCACGTACATAGGCAACATTTATCCTATTTTTTTTATACACTTTTTAAAGAGAAAATCAAAACGGTGTTTGCAAAGTGCAGATGAGCAGATTGAGAAAGAACTCCTAAATAAACTAAATATTGTTTTACATAGTTCTGCATATAAGATTGTTTTCTTTATAAGTATGTGAAAATAAGTGTTAAAATGTAGGGTTAGAAGATCAAAATAATGTGTGTGTTATACAAATGCATTTTAAAAGTTATTATATTATTTGAGGAGAGTTTAAATAATAAGGGAGGATAAACAAAACATCAATAATTTATTTTTGATATTACTTTTACTTACTTTGATAGTAACACACAGTATTTTGCTATTCTACCACATTTTAACAATTATTTTCACATACTTATAAACAAAAGTGATCAAACTTGTATGCAGAACTATGTAAATTTATGTTATTTTATTTACATCTACAGATAAATTTAATGAAATGTGTATTTTAAAAGATTTTTGTACCCAAAAACTTGATGATTAGATCGCTTTCTGTCGTTATACGTATATGCGTTTTACCTTTGAATATCCGTAGGTGGCATGAGATAACATTTTTGGTGTTTTACTGTATTAGAAAGGTATTTTAAGCTAATATAAATCAAATCTCCTACAATTCCTATCAATGAAGTCATAAGTATGTTCTCTGATACCAAACATCTAGGTATGCTAATGAACAATTCCACAGACAAAGCTCTATTCAATAATTATCGAAAGAAATTAATCTATCTAAATTTACTAACCTGGTTTAATGAAAACACTCTATAGATATCTAACTTCTGACAGTGGGAACTTCAACTACAATAGATGAGATCTGATCTATTTCTGCATTTTTAGGTATTTGTTAAGCTCTATATTATACACTTTTTAGATGTTTTATGGCCGGTTTCTCAACTAGTAGATATCTATTAAATAAACTTATCGATTCCATAAGTTGCATAAGTTATCGAACATCTATCTAAAGAAAAATGGGAAGATATCTGTCCAATAAACATTAGCGCACGCGCGCTGCGATTTAGCTGTTGCTTGTTTACATCTTTATTGTAAGGCTTAACCCAACTTTTTTGATATTTTCGTGACGATAACTGTGCAATGGAAAATTCTGATTCATCTGCCTCATCAGATGAAGAATATTTAAATATAGTCAGATATCTTGAACGGCCAAGACGTTATCGTGAAAAAGAAAACCAGTATGAAAAATACAGCGACTCAGAATTTCGAGAGAGGTTTCGTTTAAGGGCGCCGTATTCTTGAAATAGTGTCTTCTACAAATACAGGTAATTTTAGATATTTAAGAACTGAATAATACAGAGGTTAGCAAATAACAACAGTGTTATATCATGGCACTGGCGAAGTACCGAAGTAAAATCAATATATAACATCAGAAAGCGATCTATCCAGCAAATTTTTAGGTACTGAAATCTTTCAAAATACGTATTTTTTTAAATTCAACTATAGATGTAAACATTGTTATAACATAAACTTACATAATTTTGCATATAAAATTGTTCACTTGTGTTTATAAGTATGTGAAAATAATTGTTAAAATGTGGGGTTAGAATAGCGAAATAATGTGTGTCATACAAATGCATTTTAAAAGTTATTATGTTATTTGAAAAAAGTTTAAATAGTAAAAGTAGATAAAAAAACATCAGTACTTTTATTTTTAATATTACTTTTGTTCACATTACAAATTTGATCATTTTACGGCGAGAAATACGGCCACCTTAACGAAAGAAACTGTAAATTTACTGATAGATTTAATAGGAGAACTAGTATTCAAGTGTCTAGTACCACAACAAATTCACTATCAGTATTAGAAAAGGTTTTAATAACTTCGTTTTTATGCAACAGGTTTGTATATATTTTTTGTGCTATTATTAGGTAGGCGATAGTGGCGTCATCTACAATTATTTCTTGAAAGTGTCTTACTTCCATAAATGGCATCTGCAAACACTTGTGCATTTGCTAGCTCCCTCTATGATTATTGCAGATATTAAGATATCCATTCAACTGTTATGTATTCGACAAAATTTGGAAGGTATGCGTTAGGAAACCAATATAAAGTTATCGGTCTGATAAATTTATGTACTCGGTAGTTATCGAATGGATTGCGCCAAATGTTGAGAAACCGGCCATTAAACTATTTGTATTTGTAGGAAACACTATTTCAAGAATATACCACCCTTAAAGAATCAAAACAAAGCTATGATGTCTTTAGATACTAAAATCTTGAAAAATAAAATATGTGAAACAAATGTAAGCACAAAAATAAAATAATAACAATTTTAATAATAATATAAACAATTTTATATCTATAGTCGGGTTTCAAGATACTAGAGAGTACCCAATTCATTTTATTAACTTGTTCATAATTTATACGAGTCACCACCAAAAGAAATACGAGACATCCGTAAATTTTTCGTACAAAATTGTACGTTCCACCTACTTCACAGAACATACCCGATTACACAGCTTTTGTGGAGCAAATACGCACATTCATATCAGAATACTCGATTTCTATTGGTGATGATGCCGTGACGTCAATTCGATTGCGTTAACTCTTCTATCTGCACAGCTGCCATGGGCGTACGCGCGAGGAAAGTCTGAGTATATGTTTCCGATAATTTAATTGTTATTGTGCATAATTTATTAGTGATTTCGTATTTGTGTTCTTAAGAATGAAGAATTCAACCTCTACAGCGTGTTCTCAAAATGTGCGTAAATGCCCTAAACTAACAAGTGAGGACTATAGGATGGTAAAAAATATGTATGAAGGTATCAAGGCGCAAAACCTAAATACACCAAAGTGTTGCGGGTGAAAAATATAGTTCTTTAACAAAAGTGTCTGTGAGTAGTGTATAGTGCAATTAAAGAGTGGAAAAGAAGAACTTTAAATAGTGCTTTCGAAAAGTAACGAATAAATTCATTATTTTTCAAATTGAGAAGTTCTCGAAAAAAGACGATTAATAAATTCTTTTTGGACATTATCAATAACTTCAGGAGGTATACGATTTATCTCGTATTCTTGCTTTTAAATCTTCTAAATTAACCGGTCTAGTAATGTATACTTTGCTTTTTAAGTATCCTCACAAGAAATAATCTAGGGGTGCCAAATCAGGCGATCTGGCTGGCCACTCAATCGGCCCCCTTCTCGCTATCCAACGATTCGGGAGCACTAAGCACGGACAGGTCTTGCTTAATGGGGAGGTGCACAATATTGTGAAAATTAAATTTTAAAATCTTCAAACATTATTTTCTTGAAATTTTTGTTATGTAACACCACAATTTTTCATAATGTATGTATGTAGAATGACACGCTCTTTCAAATGGCACGGTCAAAATTAGGGGTTGCTATTTAAAAAAATTGTCGATGACGTCATATCTCGAACAATGATGACGTCACAAATATGGGTCGTACGTCAAAAAGTGCCATTTTTAAAAACAAAATCGTGCCAGGGGATTTTTTCGAGAACTTCTCAATTTCAAAAATAATGAATTTATTCGTTACTTTTCGAAAACACTGCACTAAAGTGTTCATTTGTGACTGTTATAGAGACAGTGCTAGTAACCAGTAGCGTGTGTATAGTATTATATGTGTATGATATTATAATAACTGTATTAAGTGTTAAAATGTGATATCCGCAGAATGAGCATCACGTATGTGTATATACATGGGTGATGGTTGGCCATCGCCGTTCAAAAAAACGTCATTTTACAATTGTAGAGGATGACATGGGTGAGATACATTTTTTAAAGTAAACTTCACCTCCCTTAGTACTATTTCGAAAATCGGGTATAGCACTAAGTTTATGTTTTGAGAATATTTACATATACTATTAAATTTACATATTTTCTTGGATGTTGGTATTTTCGGTTTCGGATCTTCGTTGTTTTTGCTGCTATTTATTTATTTGTGTATTTTCGATATCTTTGAAAATACCCAAGTGGTACGAATTAACATTTCAGTTTTTGCTAAGCCTTCTAATATTCAACAAGTATACCTTTTAAATAAATAAAGATATAAATTTTAAAATGTTATTTATTTCCGCTTTACGCAGTGACGTAACATTTATTTTTTACAGGTTTTTTTGTATTGACGTCAGATAGCAAATGAAGTATGTCCCAGTTAAACTCCTCATCAAATTAGAAAAAAATCCCTTAACGGCAGACATGCCTGAAAATCATTTTTATTTTTTCAACTTCAACAGTATCTCAAAAACTAAACGTTTATGAGCAATATTGTCCATGAATTTTGTCTTTTAATTTTCGCCGTAGAATCTAGTGGTAAGGTTTGGCCCATTATTAACGGACACCCTGTATAGTTCAATTAAACGTTTAAAATCATTTGTCTTTGTAGGAAACTCTATTTTGAGAATACAAGGTCCTTAATTTCGTTGTAGTTCAATCAAAGTCGAAATCGGTAAACAAGACGATCCGATTTCCAAAAACCATTTAAATTTCGATTAAATCCACTTCCGCTGTGTCGAAAACGATAAACACGTTGAAATATCCCCGTCGAATGGGATGCGTCGTGTTGGGACAGATTATTATTGCGGTGTTGTGTTTTCGTGTCAGGCTAGGTAAACAACGACACATTTCATTTCATAACGACCCATTAATATGTTCGGAGTACTTCCTGACGAGGCACACTCGATTTTGCGCCATTACTATCGACGGCGTCGCAGAAGACGTTTTATTTTTGGCGCACAGTCAGCGATCGTTTGTCTAATGGTTAACTGATTATTTTTATTAGCTTCGTACAAACGATAATGTTGCATGTTTTCAAGATTGATAATTTCTTTCACCATACTACAGTCTAATGATAAATTGTTGCAAATATCGTTGCGATTCTAGTTGCCTAACTGACTATCATACATGGTGTAGCAGACCATTCCACACGTTAAAAACAGATTTGTTAATTCAAGATATATTTATTTGTCAATTTTATTTTGTTTAATTACAAAACGCGTATTTCTCTAAAATAATATTTGCATTGTTTCGAGAAACAATAGGGTTAGAAACAATCATTACATTAAATAAAAACAACCTGAGGTGAGAAATTTTTTCTTAAAAACTTAAATAATGCCAAACCTTAGAACGCGTCGTACCCTACGTTTTTGTTTATTATCGACCCGGTATAATGTGTAAATTTCAACCCTCAAATAAAATGCTGAGACCATAGAAAATCTACGCGAAATAAGGATTCCAAATCTGCAAAAATCATCAAGAACCGTCAATCCAATGTCAAGTTATAGCATTTTAAAAATGTTTCTATCCAAATTTTATGTTGGTAAGTGTGTACAAGGCCTAAGGGCCTTAATCCAAAAACTGACAAAAACGTCTAGAGATATTGATGTTACCTTAATAACGAACCATATTGCAACGACCAAAAAAAATTGTTTGCGGAACTTTCTCTTATACAAACTTTTTGATTTTTTGCATGACTTCATTAATCACCCCGTATATAATAAACCTATGATCCTACGATAAATATACGTCATGCAGCTTAATCCGAAAAAAACTAGCTATTAAAATTTGCAAGCCACGTTCAAAAATTTGCAAGCCACGTTCAAAAATTTACATTCCTGTTGGAAATATTGAACTTTAAATTTTTCCTAAAAATTTCTATGTGTAAGTTCGAGTGGCCAGCAGCTTATTTTGTTATCTAAAACAATAATTTTGTTATATAAAACAAATAAATATGTTAATAATAAATGGGCATATTTATTGCACTTAACCTCAAATTTTCTTGTGGATATATGACACTTTATTTTATTTGAGTTATATATTATTTTGTTAAATTATTTAATTAAAGTTTTTTTCTCCGTGCATTAACTGCGACAAAATATTACAATTTACATACTATAGTACAATCGTTTTCGGAAGTCAAGTGGGCAATAAAACGTTGGTGAGATGAAATGTATACATTTCACAACACTACAACAGAAGAATCAATCCATCGTTCTTTACTGCAGATAATTTCTCCGTAACGTTAATCGTACCTTATTAAAGGGCGTACCTGAGCATGACTTAGGTATATTATAAACAAGTGGAAAGGGCTCAGAGGTATATGTCGAGTTTCACCAACGTTTTATTTATTGCCTATTTCGCCTTCCGAAAACGATTCTATTACACTTTTCCTTAAAATATACTAGGTGTTAAACTTGCCTAGGAAACAAACGTACAAATGCAGAAACTGGGAGGAAGGGGTACTGAATCCATTCTATTTTTTTCTGACATACGCTCATGGACACTTTCTAAATCATAGCAAAAAATTGTATTTGGAATATTTTATTACTCTTCATATTTTTTCCTAAAACGTGATAAATTTTATTTTTGAAAGACATGCATCGCCCGAAACAGAAGTAAGAAATAGCTGTAAAGAAATGGGTTCGCAAACAAATGTTATTTCGTTTACTGAGTAAATTAAAAGGTATTAAGAAATGAATTTGTGAAACACATTTAAATACTAGTTTAAATTAACATGCTCTTTTCAGTTGATCAATTCTTCATCGATTTAGGAGAAACATCGTCTTACATAAATAATAATTACAATTCAATTCGTAATTCCTGTGACATACTGAATTGTATTTAGCTTTTAGGGGTATAAACAATTTATGAGCTATACATGTTTTTGGTATTTTCTTTTTGCACATGTTATATTCTTATTTTGTTTTGCAATTATATACTTTGTCTTATTATTGGTGAATTTTACTCACAAATAATTTTAATAAATAAGTAAACCCACGAAAATTAAATACAACGGACTTATTTTTATTTAATATTTACTGCCTTTTGATGAAAAACTTTAAATTTATGAAACATATATATATATATATATATATACAGGGTGAATCTTAAATAAGTACAAATATTTTAAACAGCAGTATAGTTTTGTGTGTAGAACACATAATTAATAGTTTTTTTACATCATAGTGCTGCAGACTGAACGTGTGGTTCACAGTGTTGCCAGTATTACACAAATGTCTTTGCTTCAAGGAAGAAAAAATCTCAACTTTTAGCGAATTTTGTCAAGTGTAACATTTTATATTATTTTTTATTATCAAACTGTCATTGACTGTCATGACAGATTATCGGAAGCCCAAGTCAAACTTGTTAACCCCACATAATGCATGAAAATAGCAATAAAATTTGCTAAAAGTTGACATTTTTTCCATTTTAAATAAAAAACGCGTGCATAGTTTTTCGTTATTCTTCATAAAATAACTTAAGGAAATTGTGTTTTGTGTCCCTTTCTAACAGTGTACAATGACATTTAACTTGTGAAATGTGGATTACTGATTAAATAGTTAATTTTTTAACAAACAGGTAAGCTTGTGTGCACGTTTATGTATAATTTTTGAACATTGGACATAGTAATATCACGTAATATCTTCCTAAATATTTTACGGTAGTATTGAACTTGCGGAAATTCATTTTTAATCGTTGAAGTATAGTAAGGTTAGTTCAGATGTTAAAATTTATGTTAATATTGCTGCGTATCATACTACATACCCAATTTTACTGTACTTATGCTTAAAACAAGTATTTTTAAAATAGAACTATTACGTTAAAGGAAACGTAATATTTATATTGGAGGAGATATGGCAACCTCGCAACAAATCATATGTTTCATTACGTTGTTGGATGAAAAATCAGCCAGCGGTCCTCAAAATGTGGGTATTTTTAAAAAAAAGTAATATCTCCGTAAATATTAGAAATTTTTAAAAATGGCTTTCACTAGACTGATTTAAATGACGAACTACACCAGCAGTTAAAATATTTGTACTTATTTAAGATTCACCCTGTATATATATATATATATATATATATATATATATATATATATATATATATATATATATATATATATGTTTATATATATATATATATATATATATATATGTTTATATATATATATATATATATATATATATGTTTATATATATATATATATATATATGGGACGTATTATACAAAGTGTTTTGCAAAACTAGGCCAAGCTCAAATAAAAAATATACTTTTTGATACTTAGTGACTGAAATCGTTTGGTAAAAAATATATATTTATTATGTTACTATTCTTACTTTACATACATAGTGTTTAATAAATTAGATCAGATTAAAACCTACGGTACGACATTGGGAAATATTGTTCAGGGGCGTACATCAGAAAAAAATAAGTGGATAAAGTACTACTTCTCCCAGATTCTACGTTTGTTTTTTAAACGACCTTTAGAATAATGTACTTGAAAATTTGGTTAACTACAAGAAGTATCTGTTACAAATATTCAAACTGATACCGTAAAAAAATTATTGCGAAAGAAAACTATTTTAGAAAACATCATACTTGTTTGATACTAAAACGACTCACAATATAAAAATTTTCTAATTTTACCTGGCGACACTGCATGGAAATCAAGAATATTCAACCGTACTCGGAATAACTAATTGCGAAATTCACCGTGTATTTAACTCATTCCATTTTCAACGGCACAAAGATAATATGCATACTAAAACATAGTTTTGTATTCCGGTTTACTCTGGAAACTAATTTAAAGGGTATTTGAGTTTAATTAAGGCACTGGCGACCCTCACGCCCTTGCCGGAATTTAAAATCAATTTAGGTCGAGTGCTGCTTTACATGAAGCCAGTTGGAAAAAGGAACTCATCTTCTCTACATGCACGTAAGAAGGGGAATATCAAAGCAGCTAAATATTTTTCCCCAGAATATCGCCTAGAACCACTACAAATAGTTTTAGAATAACATTTAACGAATAATAATTGCATACTACGTGTCTAAACAATATGGCAAGCTGCGATCTCAGAGTTTTTATTTAAAAACAAAGTGACGTTATTAAAGTAATTATTAATTGAATTATTCACTTCTCACTTAAATGATAGACAATTTATGCTCAGATATCAAAATTTTATTAAGAAGTCGTCTTCCACGTCAAGCGTACATCAAGGTTCTAACCTGGGTCCGATATTATTTTTGGTTTTTTATTAATGATGTCACTCAAAATCTAATGTGTAATCTTTACATTATAATGGTATATAGATAACTATGACATTCATAATGATAGTCTAAACAGTATTTGAAACTGGATTATTCGTTTTGTTTAAGCATTTTTTAGTTGTTTTTTTTTTGTATTTCAGCTCATAGATTTAGATCATTGTATTAGTGTATACTTCTGCTTAATTATTTTATTAGTCTTATTTCCATTGATATATTTACTTATAGATTGCCAAGCTCATTTAGTTTGTAGTGTTTGTTTGCAATTTAATGTAAAAGCAATTCATTTTGGTTTATATTATTTCGTTGTTCTATTTTGCTTGCATCTGTTGTATGTATCACATCAAATATTTATATTATCCTTGTTTCTCTTACTCTTGTAATTAGTTTTTTTCTGATAAAATAATAAACAATATTATTATCAAAAACATTACAAACAGATTGTGAAAAACGATATTTAATAACATCGTGGGACGTTTCGAGAGGCATGTTGGAATCGTCAGGAGAGCCACTTTCGAAAAATTAGTGTTAAGCAATGGGTAACCACGGAAAAATAAAGTCGAGTGTGGTAAATATGAGCCACTTACCTTGTTCTGCTCCGGTTCGAAAGTAGGTGAGGGCCACAGCTAGAAGGGGGAAAACACGCCACATCAAACCCATGGCGGACGTGCTAGGAAGGGACGTCCAGCCCTTTTCGGCGGACTAAGGAAACGACGGCTACTTCATGCTGAAACAAAAAAAAAAACATGTAATTCGAAGAATAGTCAAACAATATTTTTATAATTAATACAAAATTTCATGACCATTTATACGTTTTCTGTAACCCGAATAAAAAATTTGGAATTCATGGCAAGAGTGTTTTTTCGAAATCAATTGTTTGTTACAAAATTTTTTATTTTTATTTTTTTATGATGTGGCATTTTAAAATACATATAACCCTTAATTTTCATCCTTCTATCACAAGCCCCTATTTTTTAATAATCATTTTAGTAATTTAATTATTTTTAACCCTGGTCGATAACTGATCGATTGTCACTAGATCAGTTATCCTCGCCAGGCATCTACCGGTGTCACTTCTCACCCAGTAAACAGCGCGGAGTAGGGATGAGAACGAAGCCGGTCTCCTGTCTCTCTCACAATAAGCCTTCTCTCACTCCTTACACAGTTTTCGACCATTATTATTGTAATAGTGACGTTTACAATTATCATTTTACCTTCTAAGTGCAATTCTCATTATTAGTTAATTAAGTGATCTACATAACCTCAAAAGTACGCAACACGTGTCACGAGCTCCCGCCAACAACGGCTATTATTTTACTATATGGCTATTTTTTTGTACAGTGAACAATGCCAACAAGACGTAAAGGGGTTAATTTGGACCGTCAAACAAGTAAAATTGCAGGCAGCGAAATAATTCAAAAAATGAATGTTTCGTGTTTTGTTATTCTTATAGGCCGTCATCGTTCACAGTCTTCCATTCCTCATTTAGTCATATACCACATCTCCACACACTTACAATAAGTTAGTTATTTTTTATTTAACTGCCAAAGTATTCACTAGAAATAATTCATATGGCAAAATAACGTTTGCCGGGTTACCTAGTATTTACATAATAATAATATACCAAATAACCAAACGGATATATAGGGTGTTGACGATGTTTGGCCAAACGCCAAACTACGCCGACAAATTCTATCGAAGAAAATAATTAGGGTTATATAACAATTTTTGATTCAACACTTAATAAAGAAGTTACAGGGTGTTATAATTGTATATATTTTTTCTATCCATAACTTAAATACAGGAAAAGAGTATTAATAATATTTGAACGGTGATTTTTATATATTATTATATACTATTTTTTTTCCAACATAAACTATTTATCTATAAACTATAAATTTAAAATATACTACATTGGAGTGGGTACTGTGAGCAGTGTGTATAGTGAGTTTTTTCAAGAAAAAGTAGTACTCCACTGGCGCTTCTACAATTTCAAGATATTTTTAGAATTTCCGGTCAGTTTTTGACAAAAAAAATGTTTCAGTAAAGTGTTAGGTAATATTAACAGGTCTTGAGATAATTAAACATGCTTGATTTTGATATTAGCAATTTAAAACAATAAACACGCTAATTACAACAATAAAACTATAAACCAAGAAAGTGACACTTTTAACTATTTATTGTCATAAACAATTACAGTTCCTTAGCAACAACATTTTATGACGTAAGTTGGCAAACAAAGAAATAGTAATCTGCTTACTTAATTTACATGATAATTTCTCAATTAATTAATGATCAGTCAACTTTTTAGAACATTTCACAAGAATACTTTGTGTGTCAAAAATTGGTCGAATATTCCAAAACTATCTTCAAATGTTAGAAATGTAAGTGGCATATATTTTTCTTAACCCAGTAACTATGCTACTGGAGTATATTTTAAATTCATGAGTAAACAGATACATTTTTCATGTTGGAAAAATTTCTCCGCCCAAATATTGTCGAATGATTTTTTTCCTGTATTTATAGATGCGCCATGACAAATGGAGTTAATATCGTACAAATTTTTTTTATAAAATCCCTGTAGTATCCGAGAAAAGAATCCACCCTATTCTCCTGATTTTGCTGCCTCATTTCTATTTATTCCGCTTTCTATTGAACAGTATTCAAGAAATTTTATATAATGAATACGTAGATCTGCGTCAAAATTGATTTAGTAAATTCTTTACCTTTACACTACCGGATTTTTTCAGTGGAATGAAAGACATTGAGATATAGTTGAGACGTAAACAATGGAAAGATGAGCTTTGTTTAGGTTTAAAAAAAAATCATTGAATTGAATAAATACACTAGGAGCTTGTACATGAACACAATATTTAAAATACATTTAATCATATTAAAGAAGGAGCTAGAATTAAATATAAAACTGAAGAACAAAACCCAGCGAGAGGGCATTCCACTATGCACTTTTACATCACGCAACGTTCCGCCTCTTTATTACCCACATATTTATCACCCATAACCTATTATAAATATAAAACCCAAGCCATAAATATCCAGAGAGATATTACACCGATCTTTAAATATTAATGATAATTACTGCTTGTACGACAACTATTTAAGTAAACTAGTTTATAATAATATGCAGAACAACATAAATAGATCATATTTAAAAAAGGCCTATTATAAACTGGACTTTATGAATATTTTCTCTTGGATAAACAACTGCCCACATGCTGGATACGGCAGGGCTTGGATTTGATAGAAATAATGTGTTATATAAACGGATCGGATAGGCAAAGTAACTGCCTGTTTAGGATACAAAGGTTATCCATCAAATCGGTGACGCTTCTGGTGTCATTCGAGAGTTATTATATGTATATCTGGCGGAAAGATCGAATGTTTCACTGTTGTTGTTCAGTATATTGTTGTGACACTATTTAAGCTGAAACAAAGTGGAGTTGCGTAAATTATAAAGAGAGAGAGGTAGACTAAAAATGAGCTCACTTTTTCCTATTTGTTCGGCTACTTATAACGTCAAAAATTAAAAAGATACTTGATGTGATTGCAAGCATTACTTTGTAAAATGGCAAGATCAAAAACTCAACTCTATATTCCGCATAAATATTATTAGTTGTTTTCCAGAAATTTATATTGCCATTGGAGTAAGCTACATGTGATGATATACAGGGTGTTAAAAAAAGAGTGTAAAATATTTATGAGGTAATAGTATGAACCAAAATAAGCAGAAAAGTCTCAATAAACATGGTTTTATGTTTTTTAGCCCCTTTTTTATTTTGCGAAAACGTTGTGTATTTTCTTATAATAGTTGGTTGATGTTTAGTGAAATAAACAGTACGTATTTGACAGTTGTTCTCAGTGCACAAGTTTTCTTTCGCTATGGCTAGTTACTCTAAAGCAGAATTAACAGACATGCATTTCATGTATGGTCGTGCTAATGGGAACGCCACCGAAGCGCGACGTCTTTATGTTACGCTTATCCAAATCGCCAGATTCCTTCACAACGCATGTTTGGAAGAATTCATCAAAGATTGCGTGATACCGGTTCCTTGAGCAAACAGTGCCATTTATCGGTATCCACTCCTAGAGCAGAAGAAGAAATTCTAGCACTGGTAGAGCAGAATCCAGGTACGAGTGTGCGGAGGTAGAAATTAGTGGTCCTCTTGTTTGGAGAATCCTTCACGAGCAACTGCTTTATCCATACCATGTGCAACGAGGACAGGCCTTAAATCCAATAAATAATCATCAAGCACGTTTGGTGTTTTGTCGCTGGTTTCTACGTCATGATGCTGAAGATCCTTGTTTTCTTGTAAACATTCTTTTTACTGATGAGGCCTGGTTCACAAGAAATGGAGTGTTTAATTTTCACAATACGCATATTTGGGCCGACGAAAATCCTCATGTTCTAATAGAATCTGGACATCAGGCACGTTTTTCATTAAACATGTGGATGGGTATTGTAGGTGACAGGTTTCTAGGTCCTGTTGTTTTACCAAACCGATTAACAGGCGCTGCTTACCTCAACTTTCTGCAGAACACACTGTATGATTTTTTGGAAGACATTCCTTTGAATTAGAGGCAACAAATGTGGTTCCAGCATGATGGTGCTCCAGCTCATTTTTCCATGGCCGTTAGAGAGCATTTACACCAAATTTTTCCACATAGATGGGTAGGAAGGGCCGGACCTGTTTTATGGCCTCTATGATCGCCTGATCTGAATTCTTTAGATTTCTTTGTTTGGGGATATTTGAAGACATTGTATGGTACTCTTGTAAATAACCTGGAAGAGCTGCAGCTAAGGATTAATCAAAAGTGTCAAGAAATTCAAACTAAGAAGGGTGTTTTCGAAAGAGTTCGAATATCGTTGAGACGAAGATGTCGCGTCTGCTTGGAAATGGACGGAGGGCACTTTGAACATCTTCTGTAACTTTGTTTTTTGTTTGTTAAAAGCTTCCTTTGTCGGTTTATTCCTAATAAAATAAAATGTTTGAAAAACGAATAGTGGTCCATATATCCGCAACCGTTACTTTGCGGACCCATGTTTATTAAAACTTTTATGCTTATTTTGGTTCATACTATTACCTCCTGAAATATTTTACACTCTTTTCTTAACACCCTGTATACAGAGTTAACTAATAACTAAGTATAAAAATTTTAACCACGTGCTCAGGGAGGCATAAAAGACAATAAAAAAAATATTCCAAGAACCCCAACCCTCTTTAAGTCGGCGACTATGATAAGCATCGACTGAGAAAAGATACATGCTGCACCATAAGTGGCGCCGTCTACTATTGACGTCAAAATTAGTCAAAAATTTTTATTTGCCGTGCCAAAACACATAATTATGCCAATTTTTTTTAATACTGCGACAGGTTTCAAAGTTATTGAGATGTTTCAAAATAAAATTCTAGCAGTGAACGCCCTGTATTTTTGAAACCAGCAACATTCGGATAAGGCATATTTGGCTCAATCGACTTTTTTTGGTCACCAGTATCTCCAGCTCCGAGATTTCCCAACCTTTCGGACACACCCTGTATTTTACATTTTAATGAAATTTTAACGTAGATAGAACTAAAATGGAAAGATTCGAAGAGTTATTTTCAGCACTGAAATTTATTTTTTGTGTCCCATTATTACCAGTGACAATTGATAAAATATTTACCTTATTTTTTAACCTCTTATATCTGAAGAATTTCCGTAATTTATTTCAAATTTTAGGAGGTGTCGCTACTTATTACCACTTACAACAACGTTTAAGGAAATCTTATCTCAACGGAATGCCTTCTTAGCCAGACTCGAGTAGAGACGGGGAGTTATCGGTTCTTGAAAATAGGTAGCAACACCATAATCGACCCATAATCTAAAAACTGAAAACCCATTACCGGACTAATTGCCGCAGTATTTCTTATTTATTCAAACTACTGGATTTCGAGTGGGTTGTTGAACAGGCAGAGATTAAACTCCGACGTTTGACAAATTGGACTTTGATTAAAAAAAATTGCTTTATTCGAGTTTAACCTTCCAACGCCCGCATTTGAAATGGAAATTACGGATAAGTCCCGGTCCTTTTCATTACCATTATCCTTGTTATAAAGCCATGACGTGGTTTTACAATACATATACAGGGCGATGCCGGATACGTGGTACGAGTCTCTACGGGACAAAAAAAGTTGGTATTGAAATATGGACTTCTGGAATTTCAACTCTTGTTTATGGAAGAAAAGGTGATATGATTATGATCCGTAAATTCCATACTTCTGACTTTCAATCATTTGGATTTATTTTTGTGGGGATATTTAAAAAATAAAGTATATTGTACCGAAGTGGACACTATAGATGATTTTGAACAAGTAGGTACACATTAAATGATACATTGCATCATAAAGCTTAATAGTAAACAATTAACACAAAGATTAGAGATTCTGTTATACCTAGTTGTTTCATATTGTAAATAATTGTTGTAAAGTTATATTTCAATTTATCATACGCCTATTCCAAACACAACTTAAAACGGTTAGTAAAGAAAGAATTATTAATTCCCCTCATCGGGTAAATACCATCCAACTTATAACTTAGGTACATATTTTAAAATCCTTCAGATTCAATGTTAGCTTTATAGGAGTATATCAAAGATACCAAATTATGCGTTTAACCGAACATATCTGAAATACAATAATTTTAAGTGAAACAATTACGAAAAGTCGAACATTTTTTTCCATAATCTTTTCCGAATCAATCGTATAATCAAACAAAATCATTAATTCATTCTTCCTACAATAGGTATATTGTACTTTAAAATATTGGCATCTGCAAATATCAATTTATGAATTAATAGCACCAGCGATGTCATTGATAAGAATAAGAAACAAAAGAAATCTCAAGATGGAGCCTTGTGGTATGCGCAGTAGTTTTATAAATATAAATGAAGAATCTCTCCATGTTCTACATATCCTTTACGATGTCACAAATATGAATAAAACAATGAAATTAAATTGTTAGAAAATCTAAACAACATTAACTTATCTAATAATACGTACAGATTAATTTGATGATGCTTTTTGAATATCCATATAAATAACATCAAGTTTTACCACAAACTCATTTAAACTAGTAATTTTAAATTAGTGGTAGTGGCTATTCTTTCTAGAAAACCAGACCGATCAAGTGTAAAGCAAATCTTAGCTTGTGGATATATACAGTATGCGCCAATAGTATGGAATAAATTCAATAAAAACGAAAAAATTATTTTTTGGGAAAAATCCTGGAACAGGTCGATTTTTAATTTAAAAAATACATATTTTAGCGTAAAATGCGATTTTCAAATGTCATTTGTTTTCGAGTAATGACGTCATCGATTTTTTTTTAAATGGCAACACCATATTTTTTCCTTGGTTCTGAAAGATCGTTTAATTCTCTATCAGACAGTACTAAAATTTTGCCCTCTTACATAAGGAAGTTTTCGAGTAAATGACGATTGAATGTTAGAAAACGTAAATTTTATCCATAAAAAAGTAACAATTCTGAGGTATGTAAAATAAAATACAATTGATTATTGATTATACTTAAATTAAATGTTCCACCAACTTCTTGACAATGCGCAAGTCTGTGAAGAAATTCTTCTTGCACATTATGAATGATTTCTGGGGTAACTCTGCGTATTTCGTCCCGAATGCGATTTTGAAGTTCTTCTAAATTACGTGGTTTATTAATGTACACTTTTGACTTCAAGTATCCCCATAAAAAATAGTCAAGAGGTGTAAGATCTGGCGATCTTGCAGGCCATTCTATCGGTCCGCGTCTGCCGATCCACCTCCCAGGAAAACAGTTGTCCAAAAAATCTCGTACAGGGCGCGCATAGTGCGGAGGTGCACCGTCTTGCTGAAACCATATGGTATCGTCAGGAATGTCAGGGTCATTATCGTTAGGAAAAATTACTGCAAGGGCTGGAACAAGGTCATTTTCTAGAAACTCTAAATATCTTTGTCCTGTAAGGGTTTCTTCCAAGAAGAAAGGCCCTACTATTCTGTCGTCAACTATTCCAGCCCACACATTTAATTTCTGAGGGTGTTGGGTATGTGCCTCTGCCATCCAATGAGGATTTTCCCGACTCCAATATCTGCAAGTTTGACGGTTTACTGTACCATTCAGACAAAATGTGGCCTCATCTGAAAAAAGTATTTGCCGGTGTAAATTTCTATTTCCTTGACATAAATCCATTAGAATTTCGCAAAAGTGTAAGCGGCGATCGGGATCATCTTCATTGAGTTCCTGCACAAGTTGAATTTTGTAGGGATGATATTTTTTCTTCCTCAAGATACGTAGCACTGTGCTCTGACTAGTGTCATTGTTTAATGCAACCAATCGTGAAGAATTATGAGGATTATCCACCATACTTATCAAAATGTTCTGTTTCTGATTTTCATTAATACTTGGACGTCCAGGTTTTGGAATATTTACAACATTGCCAGTTTCTCTAAATTTAGACTCTACCTTACTGACTGTTGATTGGCTGATAGGGCGATCTGGATATTTTTCGTTAAATAAATCGCAAACTTCCTGCTGAGTTCTAGTCATATTCCCGCATCCGATAAGAATTAAAATTTCAATTCTTTGAGTAACAGTTAAATGTGCCATAATACTTTAAATTGAAAAATAATTTCTAAGTCGTTTACAATACTTATTAGAAAGTCGGTGTGACAATGACACTTTGCAAAGATTTTCACCTACGTGATCCATAAAAGAACTATGGAATTCGAAAAACTAAACTTGATAACGATTTTGCTTTATTTTAATTGATTTACGTTTTCTAACATTCAATCGTCATTTACTCGAAAACTTTCCTATGTAAGAGGGCAAAATTTTAGTACTGTCTGACAGAGAATTAAACGATTTTTCAGAATCAAGGAAAAAAATATGGTGTTGCCATTTAAAAAAAAATCGATGACGTCATTACTCGAAAACAAATGACATTTGAAAATCGCAATTTACGCTAAAATATGTATTTTTTAAATTAAGAATCGACCTGTTCGAGGATTTTTCCCAAAAAATAATTGTTTCGTTTTTATTGAATTTATTCCATACTTTTGGCGCATACTGTATAATTATGGTACCTACATTATAATTTCAAACAATTTAAATCTTGAAAATTCAGAAAAATGGATATTTTCAGTAATAATATTTCTCTATGAGAGGAGGAAAAATGTTAATAAGAAAAGTTCATCAGAATGAAAAATCCAATAAATACGAATATACGAGGCCTATTTTAACGTGTCAATAATAGGATATTCAAATTTTGACATGCTCAATTTTTCATACTTTTCTTAATAAGTTATCGAGAAAAAGCACTTTAGTAGTGAAGAAATTAGATGTGCCTGAATGTCTAAGACACTTTGTTTTACGATTTTACTTTATATTAGAAATTATTCTATTGTGGTTCAATTTTCGAGTTCCTACAGTTTCAAAAGTGAACTTTAGTATTTCTAAAATGTTTTCATTAATCCAGGTTAGTAAATTTAGCTAGATTAATTTTTGATTTTAGATAATTATGAAATACAGTTCTTTGTCTATGGAATTGTTCATTAGCATACCTAGATGTTTGGTATCAGAGAGCATTCATATGACTTAATTGATTGTAGGACACACAATATTGTTTATATATATATATATACATAAATTTTATACGAGATATTCATAAATTACTTCCCAACGATCATTATCATTACAATAACCAATAAAACTAATGTTCCCTTTGCGGCATCCTATATATTTTATATCAGAGATTAATATTAACTCGACTGCAACAACAACTGTCGACTGTTCAAGTTTTGAAGGGGGCGATCACCCCCTGCGATTGCCATTTTTCATACGCAAACAAGTGTTGTATTATTCATGCTATACTTATAGATACCTCTCGTCGGAAAACAAATACGACAGGATGGATTTAGGCTGTGCCCTCAAACACCAAAACAACGTTAGCCCGATTTGAATTTCAAGTGACAGAATTTGGTTTGTATATTGTTAGGAGGGGATTCGGAAAACGGTTCCTAAAAACTATTGCTTTATTGAAAAAAAAGTAATCGTTTATTAAATTTGTTGTGATAAGCTCCAAGCACAATTTGTAGTATTATGTCACATACTATTATGCTTATAGTTTTGTAATAATAATCTCTAAACACTATTTTACTACAACATAAATATTACCAAAGACTGCAGTTGTACCATTACTAAAAATTTTGTGCGTTTATTGACAACAACAATTACTACAACAATTTATCAGCATTTTGGTAACCTACACTACAACATTTTATAATAATGTTTGTTAAATATATTAATAATTATCAGAGAATTATATAAAACTTACACTTTGGTGGTAATTTTTAACATTGAAAAATATGCACAGACAAAACTTTTTCAGTAACTAATATTATTTCATATATGTGACTGAATATCAAAGTGTAGAAAATAGATCAATATGCACATGTTAAAAAATAGTTCATCAATCAGTTCAAATGTTTACATTTTGTTTAACCCGAAGGGGGAAACCACTGGAGTATTTTACTGTACAAGTTGTAGGTACTTAAAATTACTTTTTGAATTTTTTGGGTATTTGTTCGTATTTATAGGTATTTTTTCAGTATTTTTAGCTACTCTATGTATTTTTGGGTACTATCAAGGTAATAATTAGCATTTTCCCGCCAATTTTTAAATACAATGGCGCGCATGCCTTATGACGATGGCACAGTTTAAATATAATTGACCAATGGCAAATATAAAAATTATTAAAAATATATGCCTTGAGTTTAGAAAATAATATAGGGTGATCCGAATTACATACCATCTATTGCAAAAGTAATGACACTTCCTCAAATCAGTTTTTTGACTACTGGATGTTCTCTGTAGAATTTTCAATAGATTTTTGTGGGCGAGTGGAACTAGTGTTTAAAATTAAAAGTAGATTTAATTACAAATTCAGTTCGAAATAAATCGCCAATTCGCTTTAAACAGTGCAATTATTATTGCAATAGATTGTACAGTACAGTACCCTATATAAACAAGTATAATATGAATAAGGCATTTACGCAAAAAATATCCACTCACATACTAGCACATTCCTCTCTTCTGCTAGTTAACAAATTTTAATACGGTGTAATTTGTTAAACTTTATCTTTAAATTAATATATTACATATTATAGGTACGATGCGACGTGTTAACAATACGTTTGGTCAAACTTCATCGACATATTCTATTGATGAAAAATATATGATAAACAGTGAATGAAATGCATTTTTATATAAACAACAGTGATAGATGACGAAAAACGAGGCTAAAATTGAATTCTCCCTCTCATCCATTTATAGTTCCATGAAAGAATTTTGTTGTACCTTGTACTGGAGGTACCCGATGAGTATCTGGGATCCGGACAATAATGTTAGGGACACCCTGTTTAGACCGAATATTATGATTTCATAGGTAAGGATGAAGTTTGTTTTTAGTTAGCTTGAAGGGGGCATAGTGTAGGTATTGGCATCCTTCTTGGGTGCGCCAATGGGTTTATGATACAGTTTATGTAATTCAAAATATTATTTCCAGATGTATTCAGATCGAGTTGAGGGATCGATCTAAGTATCAATTCAACTTCATCAACTTGGACACGAGTTTAGATATGTTTACTTATACTGAATAAGGATTAAAAACTAATTAAAAAGTTATATATTATTTACGTAGATCTGTAGATGGAATAATTATTAAAGAAATATGAGACAGTTTTGGAAAATTAAAGGTATATTAAGTGAACTCGTGGGCCATTTAATGTGTTTTTCGTTTCTTAGATATCTGGGTACTTAAGGATATTATTGGGTAATAGTCATAGGTATTCTTTGGGCATTTGGAGGAAATTCGTGATATTTGGATATTTTTGAGGTATTTGCTTATTTGATGAGGTATTTTTTGGGAAAATAAGGTAGTTACGGGTAATATTTTTAAAAAATGGTATTTCATTGTACAAATTTCAAGCAGTGGTTTACCCCTCGGTTTAACCTGAATAGTGTAACAGAAGCCAATTTAAAAAAATGTATTAATATTATTTATGTAGCCATGTAGACTGTGTGGACAGATAGTTGTAAAGAGGGAAAAGTTTTTTACTTTTAACGTCGTGGGAAAGAGTCCTTGCTTATTAAAATGTATAAAAGTACAGATAAGCTTGTCAATATAATATGCAGGAATAAATTATTAGAAATGCAGTAGATTTTATTATTAGAATTCTATAATAAATACACTATGCGAATCAAACTTTTCTTTCTAAATAGTTAAGATCGTGTCAGTAGCAGAAATACCTTCTGTGTAGGAAGATTTTTTAGTGGACTTTGTCCATCTACTCTAAATGTGAATTATCCATTCTTCTCTGTAAAAGTGTATTGTTCACCAATCATCTAAAAATGGATTGCAATGTAGGTATTTCATTCGCGTTAGAAAATATGTTAAATATTTTCGCTCAAAATACTACACAATTATTCTTGAAACATCAGTTTCCTTGTTTTTTTGCAAATATTTGCAGATATACGTCTGTGTGAAATTAAATATTTTTAACTCGAATTTTAGTTACAGTAAATTTATAATTAACGTAACTACAACTAATGTTAACATCTGTTGAAGGCAATTACTATATTTCTGTCATAAAGATAAATATGTTGTTTGAAATTAATGTTGTATGGTGAAACACATATAATGGCGTAATCTTAATGCAACATCTAAACAACGTACCGTTTCAGTTTCTATAATATTTATGAATTGTATGATATTTAAATTGGCACAAGCTGTGCAAATGCACATGAAATCATATGAAAACTGTACATTTTTATAATAAATTCACTAAAAGTAAATAGTTCCATTGCAGTACATTGTATTCCCTATTATTTCTGAAATTTCCTGTTATTAAAATGTAAAAACACCCTAATATATTAATGCAAATTAAAATTTTGCAGTAAATATTATGTAAAAATAGCATAACGAAACATGGAAATTTGTAGTACTTAACTGTTTCAGCAGTATTTCGTTCAGTATTTGTTTTCAAAGTTAAGTCGACGGGAAACGGATTTTTGTGTCTTTCTAATCCAACTTTTCGTGAGAATTCGGAAGTCTAGCGCATAAAATCTCCACTATATCGCTCAAAACGTAACAGCACTTCGAATACCGGTGCAATGGCGCGCGTAATTACCGACTGAATCTGAGACACATATTACCCACAAAACCGTACACACTCGGTTAATATACATGAAACGCGGCTTGTTAAGGCCGTTGCCGACGATTTACGGCCATTTCTATAAATTTCAATTAGGCGTTTTCCATAAATTACGCCATCGGATCGAATAGAAACGTCAATCGCCCGCCACTAAATTTTTAACCCAACAAGGACGATTTAGTAGTCGAACGACCAGACGGGGAATGCCATTTTAACACCTCTGAGAAGTCGGCCTGCCCCCCGCGTACGCCGGTGTGTGGATAATGCCCTTTTGTTGGGCCCGTTCTTTGTCCGACCTCGCATCTGTCCCGACTTAATGAGCCTAGTTACGCTTTTGAGGGACGCAAGAGGACGCACAATGGGCGCAGTAACAGTTGTGGCGGATTCCGCCGTCGTTTATTCCTGAAATTTTATGGTCACACCCGCCAGACGCCCGATGTGTCATAAAATTAGATTTTCGGCCGGCGATGCGGAAAGCAGATTCGAAAATACAACTTGCTCAGAAATAACTAGGTCCCGTCTACTGAAGCGGAAGAGGAGAATGAAGAGAAGTACTGTTATTTGTACGTGATTTTTTCAAAACAAAACTATAAATCCACTCAAGGATCTAGCATATTATGAATAATCTTCTGGATACGAACTGGGAAAGAGCTATAAAATATACAGTATGCGCCAAAAGTATGGAATAAATTCAATAAAAACGAAACAATTATTTTTTGAGAAAAATCCTCGAACAGGTCGATTTTTAATTTAAAAAATATATATTTTAGCGTAAAATGCGATTTTCAAATGTCATTTGTTTTTGAGTAATGACGCCATCAATTTTTTTTTAAATGGCAACACCATATTTTTTTCCTTGATTCTGAAATATCGTTTAATTCTCTATCAGACAATACTAAAATTTTGCCCTCTTACATAGGCAAGTTTTCGAGTAAATGACGAATGAATGTTAGAAAACGTAAATTAATTAAAATAAAGCAAAAACGTTATCAAGTTTAGTTTTTCGAATTCCATAGTTGTTTTATGGATAACGTAGGTGAAAATCTTTGCAAAGTGTCATTGTCACACCGACTTTCTAATAAGTATTGTAAGCGACATAGAAATTATTATTCAATTTAAAGTATTATGGCACATTTAACTGTTACTCAAAGAATTGAAATTTTAATTCTTATCGGATGCGGGAATATGACTAGAACTCAGCAGGAAGTTTGCGTTTATTTATTTAATGAAAAATATCCAGATCGCCCTATCAGCCAATCAACAGTCAGTAAGGTAGAGTCTAAATTTAGAGAAACTGGCAATGTTGTAAATATTCCAAAACCTGGACGTCCAAGCATTAATAAAAATCAGAAACAGAATATTTTGATAAGTATGGTGGATAATCCTCATAATTCTTCACGATTGGTTGCATTAAACAATGACACTAGTCAGAACACAGTGCTACGTATCTTGAGGAAGGAAAAATATCATCCCTACAAAATTCAACTTGTGCAGGAACTCAATGAAGATGATCCCGATCGCCGCTTACACTTTTGCGAAATTCTAATGGATTTATGTCAAGGAAATAGAAATTTACACCGGCAAATACTTTTTTCAGATGAGACCACATTTTGTCTGAATGGTACAGTAAACCGTCAAACTTGCAGATATTGGAGTCGGGAAAATCCTCATTGGATGGCAGAGGCACATACCCAACACCCTCAGAAATTAAATGTGTGGGCTGGAATAGTTGACGACAGAATAGTAGGGCCTAACATTTAATACAATGTTAGAGATCAGCCAGTTAGCAGTTATAAAATTACGTTAAATATCAATAATATGTCAATAGGATAAAATATTGTATATACCACATGAGTTAAATGAATATATTCATTAGAAGAAATCCATTAAGCTTTCTTCTCGTGAATAAATATTTATATAATATAGTGTTCCATTTAAGAAAATGTATGTTTGGACCATATTTTAAAAGAGACACCCTGTAGAGAAATTAAAAGTACGTCATTAAACTTTACGTGAAAGACTCTATCAGCAGCAATTTCCACCATTCCCATAGCTAAGCTATTCTCTGAGATACGAACAATACCTTAAAAGTAGTTTTTTAAATTTCACCCTGTATCTCAAGAACGAAAAGGTTACAGCATCTTAATTTTCTCGAAAAAGTAGTCTGGTTCTATCTCTTATAGTTTTCGAGATACCCTACAATTACAACGAAATTAGGACACATTTTACAAGAAAATTGTTGACAAGATTTAGTGACCTTTATTGAAGATTATGTTACACCTCAACGACATATTAAACGGATGGCTTTAGGAAAAGGAAAAATTTAAAAACACATTAATGTGTAATTTTACAAATACGCAAGTGCAAATTTTGTCAGGTATGTATGTCAACAATATTACTAAATAATCATCATCAATAAAAATCTTTACACCTAAAGACAGTTTATTATCACACTTAAATTATAGTTTATTTAATACCATCCAAAGATTGGTTATCTTGTGTTACCAGAATTATTGTTTTGATTCCAGCTAGACCAAATTGGATAGTTAATTAACCAAAGAAGCTATTTTAGTATCTTTGATTATTTCAAGTAAATTAGCCAAGCAAGTAGGTTAGTTTATAAAATATTGCTAATATTGTGGAATATGCGTTTTCTATCGCAATAACCAACAGTTTATAAACTGACCAAGCTTACACACTTTAGTCGTAACATATAATCTTACAAAGTTATTTATTTCCTGTTTTCAGTGATGGTAAAGTGTATTTCAATACGTAACGTGGTGTAGAAACTTGGTGCCTAATAATAAAATTGTCCGAATTTTCCTCAAAGTATGAGATTTGACATCAACGCATGTCTTAGCTTACAAATGTGTAATATATTCGCAGTCAACGCAAGCGGTTGTTCGAGATTATACTAGCCTGATTATCTGAAAATTACGAAAACAAAAAAATCTATGTTCAATAACGAATTTTGACAAAACAAACCTATGATTCGTGTTTCTAAATGTCTAATGAAGCCGCATAAATATAACAAAATAAAATACATTGTAGGCTTGCTCTTTGTTCAACATCGACCTTATTCGACGCCGATCAACCGGAATCGAATCGAGAACCATTTCAACTAGGTGTATATTCAGCGTGCGGCAAATGGCTGGTACTGTTAGAGTAATAACTCCTAATGCCAGAAACTGGGAAAATCTCGTTATCGGTAGATCTGAGTTTCAATTACGCATTTTTACATCGGCACCCATATGGACAGATCCCGTGGAAGAACTTATTATAATTCTTATATGCATGAACGGCTAGAGCGATTAGAGATTTTAATACTTACACGTATTACAGTTCTGGTACGTCTCTCTACTTCCTAGAGAGCACCACTTAGTTATTGATGGAATAATTTTTTATATTCACGTTGATATGTCAAAAATTCAATATGTACTTCCTATAAGCATTAGAAAAATTTAAGCATTAAACCATTAAAAGATAATTTCGACAACAATTATTATTCATACTGCGCTACATTATTTAAATAATTATGAGTTAATATGTCGTACTAGCACTAATATTTATTTCTGAGCTGGTGTCACTAGTGACATGAACCATTTTACATGAAGGTCATAGGGCATATGAACTATTAGGTTATTAGTTGTCATAATGATGTATAAGCTATAGTACGTGAGTCACAGGGTGAACCTTAAATAAGTACAAATATTTTAACCAGCAGTACAGTTCACGGTGTGGAACACATAATTCATAGTCTTTTTACAAAAAATCAGGAATAAAAGTCAAATTTTAAATAAATTTCGTGATTTTTCAATCGAAAACTTGTTGGGGGCTGCTGATCCGACTCCCATACTATTTTTAAGAGTCATGGTGGATGAGAATTCCACAGTGTTGCCAATTTTCCACTAATATGTTCGATTAAGCTTCAACAATGTTAATTAGAATTTTTAGACACGTCAAAGAATGATTGAAATATGTTAATTAATGAAAATATTAACTGCCATCTCCTCCCCTTTGTCATTCCTATACCTTACCAATAAATTGAAAATATAAACCAGATTATCTACTCGCAATCATAGTTCAATCTAGAATTTGTTTATTATCAATTTTTACTAGACTCCAACTGATTTATCACAATACGTTATCATTATCACTATCACTGATTATTACTACTTAACAAATATGCTTTTAGCATGTCAACCTTTTCACTGTTTGAATAATGCGTCATATTTTATTTAATCACACATTATTTTACGAAAAATATTAATTAAATATACAAGACACTTAAGAGAAAAACACTGCCCGTGAAAATAAGACGATTTAAATACACAAGACACTTAAGACGATTTAAATACATTAGTACCGCAACTCGTAAAGCAGATGCGTCAAGCAGTGCATTACTTAAAGAAACCATTAGCATAGTTCGGTTTCAGAAGATGCAAAAGTGTCTCATATTAACTTTCAATTTAAGTGTATTGAAATTATCAAATCCTTTTCCGCAAATATTACATGTTGTCTTTCCACTTGCCTTTGCCACAGCATATTCCTTTGCCCTGGACCATACCAGTGTACCGGTATCAACATAACCTTTATCAATCCTAGAGGATGGGTCTGGGGCGGGACAATTCGCCTACTGTTCGTGACACCTACCTGTTACCTGTGCCTACGACACCAATTTCTTTTTTGCATGCGATTGACTCGCTTTTAAATATTTTACTTTGCCTTCTCTCGATATTGAACGCATACATCAAGCTAGTGAAACTACGAAGTACGAAATAGTTAGCACTGACACATTGTTTGAGCTTATGTGGCGAAAATTAACTTTAAGATGTTGTGTGAAAATCATAGTTTTCTGTTAATCATAAAATAATTTAAGGGGATAATTTATGATAATCTTTCAGTGTACAATGGTATTAACTTGTGAGATATGAATAACTGTTTAAATTAGAGATGGGCAGTTCCTGAGTGAACTGGTTTAAAAGAACGGGTTTCGACACTGAACTGCGAGAATCAGTTCTCGAGAAGTTGACAAATCAGTTCTTTGCGAACTGATTTGTATCGATTGATGTAGAGTGCGAGATATATTTTCAAGTTTTGACGTCAGAAAGAACTGTTCAGTGAATAGTGAACGAGTGTGCACAGCCTATGTGAGCTTCAAAATCATACGGGCGATCTGAATTCTGAATAACTTATTGGTGATCCGAATGCGGAGCGTTAATATCATTCTTAGTTAAATATAATATCCAAGATCTGTATACCAGCGTACATATAGGCGACCGTATCAAATTGTTACATTAATAAAAACGATATAGATATGTACCATTAATTATAATTATATGATGTATAAGAATTAAGAACTGAATTTTATTAACAAGTAAAATACAACAACTTTACAAAAATATAAATTAAATTCTGTAATAAAAAATAAATAAAAATCAGTATCTAAATGATTCGAGATATTTTGGAAAAAAGAGGCTTCAAATATTTTGATTAAGAATTCTTATTCTAAAGTCTAAACGGGTCGCAATCGTAAAACGCGGATGAAACCGACCGTTACGATTGACGGAGATGCGGGATTCGGAGAGAAGCGTATATCTGTACAGTGTTTGACGTAAAACCAGTTCTTAAAGAGCTGGTTTTAAGAATCAGTTCTTTGTAGTGATTCAGTTCTCGAGAACTGAATCATTAAAATGAACTGCTAAGCTCATCTCTAGTTTAAATAGTTGTTTTTTCAGTAAGTAGGTGAGCTTTTATGCACCTTTAATTGATAGTATCGAACTTACGGAAATTCATATTTTAATCGTTTATGCTAATTTTACTTTACTTATTGCTAAAAACAAGTGTTTTTAAATTAGAAACAACAGCAAAAATTGAATTTACGTTAAAACATTATTTATCTTACAGATGATATGGCAACCTCGCCTTCAGTAAATCACATGGTTTATTTTATTAGTTTACGTCAGTGGTCTATCTGGTCAGTGGTTCTCAAAATGTGGGTATTTTTAAAAAAAATATCTCAGTAAAATTTCTAAAAATGATTTTCGCTATACTCATCTATGTGAGGAACTACAATGTAGTTAAAATATTTGTACTTATTTAAGGTTCACCGCGTATTTGTATGCTGGTGCTGGTAAAATATGATCAAGTCAGTTACTAGTCAGTTGCACTAGTGAAATATGGTGGTAGTGATGGTATGGACATGGTAATATTAGCTAATAAGTTATTAATTAAAAGCACACATTAAGAACACGATACATATCTTAGTCAAGTGATACAACCTACAAAAATCATTAATGTTCCTGCTAATGGCATATTAACTATGAATTACTGTATGAATTTCATTAATGAGGAGTAGAAAAACTTACACAAGTAATACCATTAATGATCCATGTGCTCTGCCTCTATTTAACAATTATTTAGCATTTCTGTTATCACATTTTCTGATTGTGTAATTTTAGTGCAAGTGAAACAGATATAATTTTCTGACGCGTTTAAAATAATTTAATGAGGAGTAGAAAAACTTACACAAGTAATACCATTAATGATCCATGTGCTCTGCCTCTATTTAACAATTATTTAGCATTTCTGTTATCACATTTTCTGATTGTGTAATTTTAGTGCAAGTGAAACAGATATAATTTTCTGACGCGTTTAAAATAATTTGAGAACATGGAAGTGGGCAAATACCTCGTATATTTCGAAAACTACTTATAAAATCGCCACAAATTTTCCATGATGAATAGTGTAATTTGAGGTTTGACAAAATAACCCCTATTTCCGATTTTTCGTGAATAATTTGAAATTTCTTAAACTAAGCAACTTGGTAATGTAGGTCTACTGAAATCTGTTCGCCCGCCTCAGATACTAGGACTAAATGTACCGAGGAAATATGAATAAACGAGCAACGCCCTCATGCTTGTATAGGAAAAGTTACGAGCCACATAAAAACTTTAAAACACATACCATGGAAACCATAAGTGTCACTTTTATTGACTTTACTCAAAACGGTTTATACACCTATATTTTTACGACCGTTTACTTAACAATAAACATATATTTTGGTCAAAGCGAGTAACTATTTTGTTAATTTTACCTACGTATACAGTTTAATCCAGCAAACTATGCTTTTAAAAAAAAACTGTCCTTCGTTGAAAGGATTCCCCTGCTCACCTGTAATTTTTTTAAATGCAAAATAATCATAATTCTGTTCAATCGAAATTACATAATTACAGATTAAGATGTCGGAACAGTTTATTCGAGCAAACTGTGCTTTACAAAAACTATCCTTCGTTGAAAGGATTCCACTTCTTACCTCAATTTTCTTAAAAGCAATTAACGTTTGGAAATTAAAATAATCATAAATCTGTTCAATTAAAACTATTTAATTACAGATAAAGATGTTGAAACAGTTTATTCGAGCAAACAGTGCTTTAAAAAAATTGCCCTTCGTTGAAAGGATTCCTCTTCTCACCTCTAATTTTTTTTTAAAAGCAATTAACGTTTGGAAATTAAAATAATCATAATTCTGTTCAATCGAAATTACTTGATTACAGATAAAGATGTCGGAACAGCTTATGCAAGGAAGCTGTGCTTTAAAAAACTATCCTTCGTTGAGAGAATTACTCTTCTCATCTCTAATGTTCTTAGAAGCAAATTAAAATAATCATAATCGTGTTCAATTGAAACTACTTAATTACAGATAAAGATGTCTAAATAACTTATTCGAGCAAACTGTGTTTAAAAAAAACTGTGCTTCGTTGAAAGGAATCCTCTTCTCACCTCTAATTTTCTTAAAAGCAATTAACCTTTGGAAATGAAAATAATCATAATTGTATTCAATTGAAACTACTTAATTACAGATAAAGATGTCGAAATAACTTATTCGAACAAACTGTGTTAAAAAAAAACTGTCCATCGTTGAAAGGATTCCTCTTCTCTTCTCAATTTCAATTCTGTTCAATTAAAACTATTTAATTACAGATAAAGATGTTGAAACAGTTTATTCGAGTAAACTGTGCTTTACAAAAACTATCCTTCGTTGAAAGGATTCCACTTCTCACCTCAATTTTCTTAAAAGCAATTAACGTTTGGAAATTAAAATAATCATAAATCTGTTCAATTAAAACTATTTAATTACAGATAAAGATGTTGAAACAGTTTATTCGAGCAAACAGTGCTTTAAAAAAATTGCCCTTCGTTGAAAGGATTCCTCTTCTCACCTCTATTTTTTTTTTTAAGCAATTAACGTTTGGAAATTAAAATAATCATAATTCTGTTCAATCGAAATTACTTGATTACAGATAAAGATGTCGGAACAGCTTATGCAAGCAAGCTGTGCTTTAAAAAAACTATCCTTCGTTGAGAGAATTACTCTTCTCATCTCTAATGTTCTTAGAAGCAAATTAAAATAATCATAATCGTGTTCAATTGAAACTACTTAATTACAGATAAAGATGTCTAAATAACTTATTCGAGCAAACTGTGTTTAAAAAAAAACTGTCCTCCGTTGAAAGGATTCCTCTTCTCACCTCTAATTTTCTTAAAAGTAATTAACGTTTGGAAATTAAAATAATCATAATTCTGTTCAATGGAAATTATTTAATTACAGATAATGATGTCAGAACAGCTTATTCGAGCAAACTGTGCTTTAAAAAAACTATCCTTCGTTGAAAGGATTCCACTTCTCACCTCAATTTTCTTAGAAGCAATTAACGTTTGGAAATTAAAATAATCATAATTATTGTGTTCAATTGAAACTACTTAATTACAGATAAAGATGTCGAAATAACTTCTTCGAGCAAACTGTGTTTAAAAAAAAACTGTGCTTCGTTGAAAAGAATCCTCTTCTCACCTCTAATTTTCTTAAAAGCAATTAACGTTTGGAAATTAAAATAATCATAAATCTGTTCAATTAAAACTATTTAATTACAGATAAAGATGTTGAAACAGTTTATTCGAGCAAACAGTGCTTTAAAAAAATTGCCCTTCGTTGAAAGGATTCCTCTTCTCACCTCTATTTTTTTTTTAAAGCAATTAACGTTTGGAAATTAAAATAATCATAATTCTGTTCAATCGAAATTACTTAATTACAGATAAAGATGTCGGAACAGCTTATGCAAGCAAGCCGTGCTTTAAAAAAACAATCCTTCGTTGAAAGGATTACTCTTCTCATCTCTAATTTTCTTAGAAGTAATTAACGTTTGGAAATTAAAATAATCATAATTGTGTTTAATTGAAACTACTTAGACAAAAATGTCTAAATAACTTATGCAAGCGAACTGTGCTTTAAAAAAACTGTCCTTCGTTGAAAGGATTCCTCTTCTCACCTCTAATTTTCTTAAAAGCAATTAATGTTTGGAAATTAAATTAATCATAATTATGTTCAATTAAAAAACTATTTAATTACAGATAAAGATGTTGAAACAGTTTGTTCGAGCAAACTGTGCTTTAAAAAAAACTGTCCTTCGTTGAAAGGATTCCTCTTCTCACCTCTAATTTTCTTAAAAGCAATTAACGTTTGGAAATTAAAATAATCATAATTCTGTTCAATTAAAACTACTTAATTACAGATAAAGATGTTGGAACAGCTTTTGCGAGCAAACTGTGCTTTAAAAAAACTATCCTTCGTTGAAAGGATTGCTCTTCTCACTTCTAATTTTTAAGAGTAATTAACGTTTGGAAATTAAAATAATTATAATTCTGTTCAATTGAAATTACTTAATTACAGATAAAGATGTCGGAACAGCTTATGCGGGCAAACTGTGCTTTAAACAAACTATTTTTCGTTGAAAGTATTCCTCTTCTCACCTCTAATTTTCGTAAAAGCAATTAACGTTTGGAAATTAAAATAATCATAATTCTGTTCAACTGAAACTACTTAATTACAGATAAAGATGTCGAAATTCAACTTATTCGAGCAAAACTGTGCTTTAAAAAAAACTGTCCTTCGTTGAAAGGATTCCCCTTCTCACCTCTAATTTTCTTAGAAGCAATTAACGTTTGGAAATTAAAATAATCGTAATTCTGTTCAATTAAAACTACTTAATTACAGATAAAGATGTCGAAACCCAAAAATACGTTTCTCCTCGAGAGGCAAGTTATCGGAATCGGGGGATTAGACCCCAGCATTGCTTAACATCGGATCCATTAAGGAAGACTTTCACAGCAGACCGTCCTCTTAAGGATTATCTAGATGTAACTGTTTCGGAGTGACATGTTGTCAAATTTACTTTATTTAAATGTTCATAATGCGGCGGCGGGCCCCATCTCGGAAATGCGTCTTTAACTTTATCGACACGTTCGAATCTCCGCGCGATACGCCGTTGCCTAATAGCCTAGATGCCACCAAAAATAGCTGGTGACCGTAAGGATTAAGCGTTTTCATAAAAACAATAGTGCCCGTTATGTACTCGATTGAATATTCTACCTTCAGCTGTACATTTGCGTCGACATCTTGTTTTTTAAACAATGTATTTACAACTGATACTTCCAAAAGTTATTCTTCTGGTAAATTAATAATAATTACATTTTTTGGTATGCTACAAGATTAACTTGTATTCCAATAGTTGATTTGAGTAGTTATGTGTACCATTTGACAACAAAGGCAATAAAATAGTGATAAAGGCTACTAGTGTAGTGATGAGGGCTACTAGTTTAGTGATAAGGGCTACTAGTTTAGTGATAAAGGCTAACAGTACGTGATAAGGGAAGCAATCACCAATAAAATGTGCTATTAGGTCTCAATTGCGGTAGCTGTGGATTCGAAAATCATCACTGTAACTGATACATTAATGGTGATATGCGCTAGCAAGTACATACAGGCCATAAATCATCAATAACATGCAAACAACATCAGACACCCTACAAGATTTCTATTCACTTCCATTTGAGTAATGACGTATACTATTTGAATGAGTACCAATAGTAATGAAGCAGTGATAACAGCTACTAGTGTAGTGATAAGGGCTACTAAAGTAGTGGCATGGGTTACTAGAGTAACAATAAGTACTATACAATAGTGTGATGGGCTAATAAGAAAACAACAAAATACGTATATCACCAGTAAAACGTGAAATTAGGTCGCAAGTGCGGTAGCTGTGGTTTCATAAGTCATCACTGCCAATGATATATGAAGTATACTGATATGCACTAACAAGTCATTAGTAGATACAGGCCATAATCACTAATAATGTGCATAATATCACCAGTGAAATGAAAACAACATCAGGTACCCTACAAGATTTCTATTCACTTCCGTTTGAGCAGTGATGTGTACTATTTGAATGAGCTTCAATAGCAATAAAGCAGTTATAAAGACTAGTAGTGTAATGATAAGGGATATTAGTGAAGTGATAAGGGTTACTAGTACAGTGATATAGGCTACTAAAGCAGCAATAAGGGCTAAACAATAATGAGATGGGCTAATAGATTAGTAATAAGGGAAGAACAGCACATATCACTAATAAAATGTGCTTTTAAGTCCCATGAGAGGTAGCTGTAGGTTGGTACCTCATCACTGCCACTGATATATTAAGTATCGTGATATGCGCTAGCAAGTCATTAGTACATGCATGCCATAAATCACCAATAATATGCATAATATCACTAGTGGAATGAAAACGATATCAGGTACTCTACAAGATATCTATTCACTTCCATTTGAGTAGTGATGTGTATTATTTCAATGGACAACAATAGTAATAAAGTTGTGTAGTGTAATGAGAAGGGCTACTAGTGTAGTGATCAGGGCTACTGTAGTGATAAGGGCTACTACAGTAGCAATAATGACTATACAATAGTGAAATTGGTTAATAGCTTAGTGATAAGGGGAGAACACATTCATTCATTGCGGTTAAAAACAAATTCAAAAATTTGTTAGTACTAAAATTATTAATTTAATGTAACTATGCGTGTTGAATGAATAGAAAATAATTTATCCAATTCGAAATAAGGTTAAAGAGGTTGCAGATGCATAGCAACGAGATTCTTTCAGCTCTCATTGTAAGTGTCTGTGAAATTAAGACAAATACCACAATTCTGTTTGCTTTGCTGTTGTAGCTGTCAGGTGAACGTTTAGCAAATTGCCATTTTAGCAGTTTTTATCACTTACTAACGACCACTCTGCGCTGTATAACTATCCCTCACTTTGCTACAAGAAGCATGAAAACGTTTTTTGTTGTGCCAGTCTTACCAACACGTCGCCATCAAAAAGAGTATGCAAGGATATTTAATGTAACAATACGACAAATTTGTTTTAAATTTCCATTAATAAGTTATGTAAAATTATTATAATTCTTTTCTGGAAACTTATCTTTTACTGTGACGAGTAGTTTCTATTTTCTTACATGAAATTTATGTGGAAGACCAAATAAGAAAATAGTAGCAAGTAAAATAATTTGCGACAGGCACTGCGCAGTTCAGATACCAAATGATCGTAATCAATGTAAGTCAATGTACTTGTTGACAAATTCATTTTAAATTTATATGAATAAGTTATGTAAAATTACATGTTTTATCCGCGTTCCTTATCACCAAGACTTATAGTGTTACAACTCAAATTAAATATTATACAGCAAACCACGATAGTATTACTTTTTTAATTACATAAATAACCAACTACAGAAGACTTTCAAAAGAAGAACTTTTGTGCAAACTTCTCTCTTACTTTGACGAGTAGATGCTATCGTTTCTATTTTCTTGAACATGAAATTTATGGCACATAAATCGAAAATTGCGTGATCTGGCCTAGATGTCAAAGGCGAAATCCAGATTAGGAAATCCGAAAGACGCATTGCTAAAACTTCTAGTTTCTATCCGCAAGAAGAGCGATAAACTGATACTTTCTGATACTCTTCCGTCCTAATCGCCAAAGATTTCGAATTTAAGCTCGGATGGAGAGATAATGCGAGTGGTCGTCTTTAACTAACTTTCACACAACTTAGACGGAGACGTACGTGGTTAAAACAGGTTTAAAAATGAACAGGGCATTATTTAAATCAAGAAGAGACTCAGGCGGCTGTGCACATCGAATTTAGTCACAGTTCAGATTACCTTCCAGCATACCAAAGGTGATATATTTCCGTTGTAAAACACTTTACCTCCTTAATTTAGTGCCCCATCGATGTTTCAAATATGTACAAGCAATTTCATGTTCTACTATAACTGCGTGTATATACAGGGTGAGAAAGAATGTCGACATTAAGAGATATTTCTTTATTTTCAGTTTTATATTTAAATTTTACAATTTTTAATTTTCCTTTGTGTTACACTGATAAAAATGATATATGATTTGATGATGATTATCTGTGAAAAATACCAAATACATATTGTACTACAAAAAACTTAAGGCAAATACAGTAGGATATTATATGCCAAATGACATAACTTTTATTAAAAATAAGTAACGATGTAAAATTGCAATTCATGCGCAATAAAATGCGGTTATACTCCGAATTCACAAGTGCATGATGTGTATTTCAATCATGTATTGTGAATCTGAAAACAAGATATAATAAAGTCCAATAAAATTGTTTGCACTATATCAGGAAGCATACTTGTGATCGTTTTTTGTGCTGCTGTATTATATTTGACAGTGTGTATAAATTATTTAATATAAAGGGTGCCATAACTTCAATATAAGATAGATATAAATGAACAAAAAAAATTAAAAAATACCTACAAGACCATTTTTAAAAATTATTTTGTCAAAGAATATTATCACAACGTGGCTAGAGTGCGAATACACGCTATGCCAGGCCAGCGGTTTGCAAGCTTGTTTTTTAGTTATGACAACAAATCCAGATAGATAAATAACTATTGTAAAAATTAATAGGGATTCAAACATACAGGGTTCCCTCTATTAAATTCATGAAATATTCCCTGACATTTCTAGGTTTTCCCTGATCAGAGCTCATCAAATTCCAGGTCGATGAAAGTAAATAGTTAAGCAAAACAGTTTTAAAATATTTATTTCGTAATAAAATAAAATACACATACAAAAAATAACTCAAAATATTATAACTATTCTTTGACATGAATACATAGTATTTGGATTTGGAACATATTGTAAAATAGATATAATACCGAAGTAAATTAAAAAAAAAGATTGTCAATTTCAATTAATTTTAAAATTCACTCACTTGTGAATATATTGCCTGACTTTTACGCCATATTTTTAAATTCCCTGACTTTATTGCGCTTAAAACGAATTCCCTGACATTTCCAGATTGCCAAGGTTTTCCAGGTAAGAGGGAACCCTGACATATGTTCAAAATGTCCACCGTAATTTTCCACACATGCATGACACTACTCACGAATTATAATTATAAAATACACTACCAATATCAAGATGTTAAAGATACTTCAACGAATGTCTCTATTAGACAGCCCTCTAATGGGGGAATGATCTAGATAAATACGTCGTGGTCTTGCAGAATTGCGACGAGCTTCTCCATAAATTAATAACATATCGTAATACGCACCTATGGTAAACATTCCAACAAAAATAAATTAAGGAAATAGTGGAACGTAAAAGCATTTGCGACAAGCGACACAACTTCTCGCGCTGTTACCACATTCCAAAATGAGATTTTTTGTGAAAATCTCATTTTACCTGCGCCCAGACTAATTCGATTGGGTTAAGTTCACAGTGATAGGGTGGTAACCGTAGTACCGTTATTTGGCGATTTGTTGCCATTTCATCGATAACATATTTTTTCTTATTAAGATGGGCAAGTGTCAACATTTCCGTTTTCACCATATTTGTTTTAAAAGAAATGTTTTTTCCAGAAACCACTGAATTATATCGGCTTTCCTCCAAGCAGTCGTAGGCGTCCGCTCGGTCTGCCGTGAATGGTAACTGGCATTATCCATGACAATTACAGACCCCAGAGGAATAAGATCCAACATCTGTGAAAAATACTCTTCGAAGACATTTGCGTTCATGTCTTCGTGATAGTCACTGGCACTACCTACATGTGTCACTATTAATCTTCGCTCTTTACCTGAAGGTGCCTTGAACCCTGTTGAAAGTCCATCCAAAAAATGCTTGTCGAAAACTCTTTACATTTTTATCTTGCCATACTTTTGTTACAGTATATCCCTCGTTGACCCAAGTTTCGTCTAGATAATAAATATTCCTCCCTTCGTCACGGAATTTTCTAATTGATCTTAAGTAGGATCTTCGCCAACAAATAATTTCATCTTTATCGATAAGAACTAACTTCCTGTTCTGCTTTTCCCAGCAAAATTCAACTCTCGTAAGACGGCCCATAATTTGCTTCTACTGATTTTTGGCAAATCGTTGTTCTCTGAAAGTTCACTTAAAATTTTGTTTAGCGTTGGTTTTTCTTTTTTAAAATAAAATGAGTGTACTTTTCTGCGAATGACATTTTTGAAGAAATCATCTATAACGACTTTTGACCTCCCTGTAGATGATTTTGGGGGATTTACAGTATCTTGTTCATTTTTTGTTTCCTTTAAAAATCTGTAGATAGTCGATTTTCCTATCCCTGTAATTTTGGAACACTTTTCCACAATGTCGTTAACACTGTTGGTAGGATTTTGGTGTTTCAATGCATTAAATACATTTAATATAATAATCTTCTCATTCTGAGACAGCGCACATCTTTTCACGCGTTTAGCAGGTACGTAATTTGATAAGCTCGACATTTTACCCAAACAATATTATATCCACTGGCACAATAGTCACTAAACACAAGTCGAATTTTACTCTACTGAACTAGCACGTCTTCGTATATTCAGCTCCAAGACTGGATTGATCTGTCACAATACACTGGCTCCTGCCCTATGATGTATCCAGTAAAATATACTAATGTACAACCATTACCTGTTAGCATTAGTGTTATCCGATAATTACCTGAAACGAAATATTACCACGCCCATTGCTGTTTCTTATCTCGGGGGTTTATTACTCTCTTTCATTTCCAAACAGACTATAATAAGTAATACATACTGTCACCTATTTCATCTAATAAATTGTTGAACGAGCAAACAAAAACGAATAAGCTAGCAACTGAAAATCGCTGTTGATGTTACCCCTGCAATCGTGTCCTATATACACCGAAAGAAAGCTTTTTTAATTTTGAGGGAAACAAAACAAGCACTGAAAATTATATCAACCAATTAATAATTCCATTAGCTCCCCTATTTGTCCAATTTATTTACCACCGTTCCTCCTATTACGTAAAAATGAGGTCATCTCGGCATTGTTTGCACGTCTATTTAGAAGATGGATGCGAGGTTGTTTATCTTGGAACTACCCGTACATGTGTAACATTTTCCAGGCGCCACAACCTTTCGTGTAAGTTAACCAAGCGTAGGGTTGCACAAATATAGAGTTTTGAATAGTTTTGTGAGTGTGATTTGTACTCATTCCTACCACGTTCTTTTTATATAGGGTACTCCGCATACACAGAGTAGGGGTATGTAAGAGGCCCCAAAATATTGCAATTTAACCAAATATGCCTATATACAAAAAAATAATAATATATCTGAATTACTTTAACTCGGAATAACCAAATTTGGTACACGATTTAGGTTTATTAAATTGAATCACTACAAGGTGTTCATTGAAAATGAGCCACTTCTAAAATTATACCAAATCTTTTTTCCATTGATATAATTTAAAAAAAATGCATTAATTAAAACAAGATTTGAATAGAATTTATTAAAAGAAATCAAAAGATAGTAGGCTTTGTCTGCTACTGTTTGTTGAAAATGGCTGGAAAATTTACATTCAGCGAGTGATTCCCCACAGAAACATTTTCTAGTTGAAAGACGAGCTCACAAACTGGGAAGTTTTTCAAATAATATAAGAACTTCCTAGTGCAATAAGGGTACAAAATATTTTGCAAACAGTTGAAGATGATTTTTTTACTGTTTTAGAAAGGTATTTTAAGCTAATATAAATCAAATCTACAATTCCTATCAATAAAGTCATATGTATGTTCTCTGATACCAAACATCTAGGTATTCTAATGAACAATTCCACAGACAAAGCTCTATTTAATAATTATCTAAAAAAATAATCTAATTTACTCACTCTATAAAAATCTAACTTCACATTTTTGGCAGTAGGAACACGACAAATTCAACCACAATAGATGAGATCTGACCTATTTCTGCATTTTTAGGATTGTTTCTTCAGGTGGTCTCCTTTAAGTTGAATCAAATATCTGACTATAAAAATTATTATAAAAATTAAAATTATTTGAAGTTAAATATCGACAATGACAAAAAAGTGACATCCTGTCAATGAATTAAATGAGACAATACCTACTTGAAAAATGTTCACCTTTTATGTAAACGTTTTTATAGTTAGTTTCACACAATATTATTAATACCTAAAAATACTGGAATTTGAAATATTATCTGCAAACTGGAAATACTGACAAAATCTGAAGGAAATGACAAATAATAAATAATTACTTCTTCTGCAAATGCATGAAAGAGCCACTTTGCTAATGCATTTTACATAGTACCAAGACAAAATAGTAACAAAACAAGAAACATAATAATGTACAAATAAGGATAAGTAGTAAAAAATATTTAACTATCGTATCTTATACGTATAACCATTGTCTGTGTTCAATAGCCTACTATTTTCACGAATGCACTGCAAAATATGTGGTTTCAGTCTGAATTGTTTTATGGCTTCTACGTAAATGTTATCGTAAATTTAATATAAGAACCTTGCCAGTGGCGGCCCGTTACTTTTTAAACTAAATACGAACTACATAATTAAAATTCTTTGAAACTTTCCATAATCAATATTTATAGATAAATTATACAAATACAGGATTTTTTTAAATTGCTCTGCTTTGTTAGGCGAATAAATTCATTTAAGTAAGAATTTTTTAACTATTTGGCGCTTTTACGGAACTTTCAAATTAATTAATTTTTTACTTCTATTTTTCAGGCATCGTTCAATATCGTTGTAATATTTTATTTACTTGTACTTATCAATATTAATTTGCCGTTTGAAAAAATACAACGAGTAATTCTATTAAGAAATATTAATAAATCTCGAAACAACTCTTCGGAAATATCAATTTTCACTAATGTTGAAAGAGCACGCATATTTATTAATTCTTTTTCCTCTACTTGAGGCCCTGGGCATCGTCATTTCACATTACCCAGTTACAGTACACACAACTGAACTTAAAAAAAAACGAATCATAAACGACCGTAAAATATGCTAGAACTGCTTGTCCGATTTTAATGCATTGTGTCATGGAACTTGATAGGGCAACACTTTAAAAACAACATAGAATAGAATTTTTATATTTGTACTGAAAAAATAGTTTTCATCATTGGCGTAGAAATTTATGGGGTTCAAGAGAGAAGAAGGTCTATACCTACGCCACTGGATTAAGTTCAAAAATTAAAATTAAATAATTTTTTAAAAGTTGAAGGCCCTGCATCAGGAAAACGGAGTGTCATAGAGAAAAATGTTATAAGAAAGAAAACTATTATTTCTTCATATTCTATTTTTTTCGCAAAGTTAAGAACGAAAAACCAAGGACACCCTGTAATTGCGGTCTAACTCATGAACTACGCGTTCAATCAGTTTGACAATTTTACCCCTTATAGTAGATACATCAAACAATTTTGTGGCAGAACATGGTGATAGTATCTGCAGTATAACCCATAAAAATAATCCCGAAATTTTTTTAATTTTTTTTACCAGATTCTGTTCTGAAAGAAGTTCAGTAATTTTTTTACATCAATTTTGTTGGGCATCAAAATTGGAAAGCAGTTCTAGAAAAAAAAAATATATTTTTAATTTTTCATAAAACCCCCATAACTCCAATAAAAAATATTTTTTAGACATAACTTTGTGTGCAATTTAAGATAGATGTTAACGCAGGCGAGAGTCCAGTAGCAGTATTTTGTGATCTAAGCAAGGCTTTCGACTGCGTTAATCATGATAAGTTAATCAACATTCTTGAAATTTGTGGTATTAGGGGTGTTACCTTGAATTGGTTGACTTCATTTTTAAGAAATCGGCAGCAATATGTTTCTCTTTCTGTTACACGAAATAATCAACTAATAAACTGTCAATCCGCTTCTTTAAATGTTAATTTAGGGGTCCCACAGGGTTCCATTTTGGGTCCGATTTTGTTTATCTTATATATAAATCAAATTAATTCTGTTTTATCAGGTCATTTCACTGCTTAAGCCGATGATATATCTCTAATTATATCTGATAAATGTATTAACAACTTACAAAATAAGTGTTCTGATATTTTGAATAATATTGTCCACTATTTTAATTATTATAATTTATTTTTTAACAGTGAAAAAACTGAAATTTTACGTATTCACGCGTATCAACAGGAAATTGAAGATATAAATTTAAACATTTATAATACGCCTTTAAGTAATTCACATGGTAGTATACGATTTTTAGGACTTTGTTTGGACGAAAACTTGAATTGGAAGCCCCATTGTGAAAAATTAATTTCAAAACTAAACAGTTTAAGCTTTCTTTTTTTAAACTTACGATCTGTACTCACCATAAACCAATTGATAAATGTTTATTATGCAAAAGTGGAGTCGATGTTAAGATATGGTGTGTGTTTTTGGGCTAACTCGACTAATAGTCCTAGTATAGTATTCATAGCACAAAAACGAATTATTCGGTGTATAGCTAATACATCCTTAAAAGAATCATGTAGAAATTTGTTTAAAAAATTCCGTATATTAACATTGACCTCCTTATATATTTTTGAAATAGCTACTTATGTATTTAACAATTCTAGCATATTTAATTTAAATGAGAATATTCACTTTTATAATACACGTCAAAAACATCATTTTCACATGCCGTTTGCTAGAATAAATTTAATAAAAAACTCTCCTCAATACCTCCGATTAAAAATATATAACAGGCTTCCTGAGTATATAAAGTCATGCGATAATATAAAAAAATTCAAGATTTGTTTAAAACAGTATTTGCTGGATAAGTCTTTTTACTCTTTATCTGACTATATGTAATATTTGTAATACATATACCTATTTTTATTTTTATATATTGTTCGTAAATGTTATATTTATTTGTAAATTGTATGTACCTAGTGTTGTTTTCTATATTTCTATGTGTAATTTTGACTATTCCTATACAATAACTGTAATATTGTCTTAGAGGAAAATAAATATTATTATTATTATTATTATAGATTACTGCTGACTTCACACATGCTTATCCCGCTAAGCTCTTCGAAACATTGGAGAAAAAGTTAACTATGATAAATTAATTACATCTTACTTCCCCTATTTAGTTTTAGGTAAGACCATTTCAGTATCTACATCCACAATTATTAAAAAACAGCATCCCATATTTCTTACGTTAAATATCGTCTACCCAGAGTGATTCAACCAATGAATAACAGTATAAGAATTCCAATTGTGAAACTGGTCTTGGACGTCGTTGTTACTTTTTACACGACATAGGCAGAACGGAGTGCATTTGTATAGATTTCAACGTTCCAGCATTGATAATCCTAATCCAAACAAGACACCGACACCTACATGTATTATTAATTACGCTAAAGTATTTAAATATTTGAATGGATAAATATGAATATGTTAATAGGTGAAATTCGTTTCAATCCGCTGCTAATTAATGACCTGCGTACACCATTTTTCACGATCTGATAAAAAAAAATCGCCAGCGAATTCATTAATTAGTCCAACAGAATCGTAAATTAGTTTTTCTTACGCGGTAATAAAATGTAAACGTTTGTTTAATGTTCGAATAATAGATGTTAGACTTCGCATGAAAAATTAATTCCTATTCATCACAATAATTTATAACAATTTCGAGTTCAGCAGGTGTTAAGGCGAGGTTTTGCCCGGTTCCGGTCAGCGGTTTTCGAGAAAAAAAAATTTATGATTACTGAAGCGTTAGAAAAAAGGGAAAGTTTGATGTACAGAGTGTACGATGCTTCAAAGGAGTTACCGAGAACGTAAGAAATATCATAATGCTTAAAGCCCTGTCCTTATGGAGGTAAACTCTAAACTTTTAGCAAATTTCACAAACGCGTTCATGTTGTTGTTTATTAACCATGTTAGATTACAATGAAACTGTATGGCAAGTCAGTGACAAAAAAAGTGTAAATACACAAAAATAAAATATATACAACACTAATATATCACAATAAACATATTCAAAAATATAAAAATGACAAATCAGATTTAGTAAAAAATGATAAAAGAATGTATAAATACAATACAATGAAAAAAACTAATAAGGTGTAGTAAGAGTGTAGATCAGGTGCATGCATGTATGTCTGGAGAGTTTACAAATTCTTCAACTGAATAAAAGTAGTATTTTAGTAAAATTGACTTTATTTTTAAAATTAGTAATATTTAAATGTTTTATATGTGCTGGTAGTATATTATATAAATCAATATTTGATGAACTTAGTCTATAACGTGGAATTATAAAATGATCAGCATATCTCGTTTTAAAGTTGTGTCCTGACCTAAAAAAATGTCTCAATCTACCAATTAAAAAAAATATTCTGGAAAGCTTGTTACGTAAATAATCTATATGAAAATTCCACGTCAGTCATCAAAAATTACACTAAGAATTTTTGCAGATTTGCCTCTAACCATGTCCGTATGCGAAGAAAAAATCAAATTTTGTGTTCATTTAATTTTAGATTGTTTGCTGAAAACCATAGAATGGCCTTCTCACTCATTTCATTAAAAAGGAGAAAGAGGTCAGTCAAATTATACGCTGATTTAAAGATACCAGTATCATTGGTAAATAGTGTACTAAAAAAAAAAAAGGTTTTAAGAAGTGAAACAGATCATTAGCATATGTAATATAAAGTAAGGGCCCCAGGACAGATCCCTGTGGAACTCCGTAACGCATATATACGTAACTTGAATAAGAGTTGTTAAAACAAACAGTTTGCCTACGGTTACTTAGATAAGAACGTTTATTAGCAAGAACGGAGAGAAGGCTGTCAATCAGATTACAAATTTGTTTCAATATTGGGGCACTGATTTCGTAGACGTCAAAAACGTATAAATTTTTTAGATTTGAAATGGCATTTCTAACATCATCTATTCATACTGGGGTTTTTAAAAAAACAAACATGAGGACTAACTTTAAAGAATCTTCCAAACCACCGCGAAACATTTGCAGCCGCTGTGAATTTTTTCACGTCAAAACGCTCGCTAACTATGAAATTTAATCGGTTTACACTTTGACGAAAATATTTACATTTGTCTCTATGATCCACAAATGCCACAGAAACACAAACGTATAAGAAACAAACGCCTGTTTACATCACCAAGACGGTAACTTGCACCTGTATCCACGGACACAAACCGCCCTGAACGGCGCACAGTGGCGCAAAACGCCACTGTGCCACTCAAATTACTGTACACCCCTTAGGGTTGGGCCGTTTTAGGTGATTTTTTTATAGAATGTTAGTCATAAAATTCCCTATCGATCCCTCTTTTTCAATTTTCGATTTGGGTCTTCATTTTCACGGAACTTGACTCCAAAAATGGCTTGCATGGAAAAAACTAGATTTTCGCACAAAAATGACCCTACGGAACACAAGATTGAGATTTTGCCGGACTTTTTTTATGGGGGAATGCTCGTCTTGCAAAGCCCTACAAGACTGTCCACTTAGATTTCGGGAAGAAATTTTCCGTTGCCCTTAAAATGGCTACAATCATCTAAAAATGTTCACATATCAGAAATCGTTCTACTGAAAACTGGGAAAGTATTGGAAAAAAATCTCATCTCACAAAAATTATTTGTACACATTCGAGGAATCCGCAAAAATTTTTCCAGAATTTTTGGACGCATTTTTGGACATTCACCGAAATGGCCACATACATATTTTCCGAATTTTCCCGTAATTCTGAAAAAGGTCAGAAAGGTTCCATAAAAAATGATTTTGAACATGTTTTTGGAAATTCAATTTTTTGATAAAAGTGGTCATTTTGGATACAATAGTTCATTGTTAATAAGAAATGATTGATTTGATTATTTTTTTCCCAACACAGAGAGATAACATAAAACAACGTCGAAATTTGCTTTTTTATATCGAGCGCTGTACCAAAAATAAATAAATAAATAAATAAAATATACAAAAACAAAATCTGTCCTAGAAAAACATACACTATTCTACATTAATTTATATACAAGGTATTTATAAAATATATAACAATAACCCTTCAAAAGACTGAGCTTTTTGAGAATTTGTTTGGACAGCCAAAATATTTAAACGTTTCGGGAATGCCACATGATTTCCCAGTATTTTTGAACATTTGTGGATTTTTGATCAAAATGACCAAAAAAAAAGAAAAATCCACATAAAATCTTATGGTCTCTAAAGTTTAAAACATCCAGTAGATGCTGAAGACTTTCACTATCATACATTTCCATCCGAACAGTTTCAGGAAAAATCAATCATTTACGGAAAAATTCGGAAAATCTGTATGTGGCCATTTTGGTGAATGTCAAAAAATGAGTCCAAAAATTCTGGAAAAATTTTTGCGGATTCCTCGAATGTGTACAAATAATTTTTGTGAGATGCGAGATTCGAACTGCGACCTTATAACCGCCAATTAGAATTTTTGTACCACCACATCACTGTTAATTTCACCTGGCCACGATCTCCGAAAAGATAAGGACGGAGAGCAAAGTCACGGACCGATCCAAGGCCTACTTTCCTCGTGGTTCCGGATTTCGAGTCGTTGTAAGCATCGCCGTGCACCTACCAACAGGGACCGTATTCAATGGGACAAACGATTCTTGCCGCACGACGCCTTGTTAATGGTAATGTCCTCGCCCATGCCGGAGTGTTTAACGCCGAGTGTTCAACTTTTTCTTGTCCGGGCATACTGTCACTGAATAAATGTCGACATTTTTCTCGAAAACAAAAACAAAATCGGAGATACACGCACGCTCGACGGCCTTTGTTCGGTTGTTTATCGAATACGTTGTTCCGTCGCTTTCACTTGTTAGGCGTTTTCCAAAAAGAAGGATGTGCATAACCATTTCGTGTCAATGTTTAAGCTTTTTAATGTGTGAAAATAAAAAAACAAAATCAGGGTGCGTATGAAACGTGGTTCGAGTCATTCTCCAAAATTTTACAGGGTGTAACTTAGGCGCTAGATAAATACGAATATTACCCATTACCTTTATCAACACATATCATAAGTTTATTTTCTTAAAATCTGAATTTTTACGAAATTTTCATACTCCGCAGTTAACTAGATAAGCTATACCCGAGTTTCACAGCACTTAGATGAGTACGGGGGGTGTAAGTTGCAGAGGGCAAGATTCCACAGGCGTACCACTTGAGAAGAGTTAAAAGAACACAAAATTACAAAATGTACAGGGTAACTGGGGAGGAACCCCCAATATTCGAAAGGAGTGTTTAGGGGACAAGTGTACAAAAGAGGCTAACAAACATATGGTCGAATAACAACGGCTACTGAGATAGCAATGAAAATATTAACAGATAGAGATATATTCCAAACAGTCTTCAACAATGCACGTGTAACTTGAATGTTTCCGAATTATATCTGATAGGCAAGCTGGTCCTGGTATAACAGTGGAAGATGGAATTCTAAATATATTAGAACGTAGCCCCAGTGTAAGTACAAGGCGCATTGTAACCTGTCTCCAAATTAATCAAACTACGGCATGGGAAGTCATTCACAAAAATGGTTTAAAACCTTTCCATATTTAACACGTCCAGAATCTTCAGGACGGTGATAATAATTTGCAGTAGCATGCGCACCTAAATGGTATTCCGCATCGCCGCTTGGTGGCTCTGTGGCGTGGCTCGTTTCTATTTATATTGAAAACAAACATATAAAAAAAGTTACTTAGATTTCAACGTCGTCGCCTCTGACGCAACAAAATATTAGGCAACTCACTCCTACTTTAAAATTCCAATGGTGGGATCGCGTCTGATCCCTTATTATTGCTTTATGTAGATGGTAAACACCCCAAATGAAATATGACATTTTTCCCAATAATCCAAAATGATATACATACAGGCACTACATACACAGAAACGTCTAATTTGACTAATGAGCGTGACTAACGTAAAGTTAATCACAAAAATACACGACTGCCCCTGGAATACCGGCTACAAATCCGGAAGATTTGTTAGGCTTGCGTTGATTAATATAATGATTAATTTACGACTACTGAGGAATTTATGAGGAAGCTTTAAAAACCTCGGTGTATGCTCGTACACCTACAGGAAGTTATTTAGGATCAAAACATCCGAGTTATATTATGATATGGTTGTTTCCATATGTGATATTATGCAGTGTGTTAGAGATTCTACTGCCATAATATAATTTTTTTAAATATAATTCGATAAAGTTATTCTACTAAAAATGATTATTAGAAATAGTTAACATTTTATTTTATAAAATTCTATGCAAAAAACTACTGAGATTCCTAAATTAACTGAACTTTTGCAGCATGTTGTATAAAGTTATTTATTTATTTATTTAATGTATACTGTAAACTTTGAAATAAATTCCTCAAATTTTTAAAGTGGAGGAAAGAATACGGATGCTACAATGGCAGTCAACAACGACTAATAGTAGTAAAAAAATTCAATAAGTGCTTCTTTCGCAAATCTATTAAAAAAATAGAACACAAAGGCTTTATCAAATGTCTTGTATCTTGACGTGCAACATTTAGGTCTCGTGATTCATTGTGCATGCTGCTGGAAGCGATGAAAACACGCCTGTGCTATCTGCAAAGGCGAGCGCAGCTTTTGCTGAAGTGTATCCGACATCCTAAGATGACATAAATGTTACGCCCAGGTAACTGTGTCCTTAAACAATTGAGGGGTATAGATGCAAAAGTTGCAACATCCATGTTTTGGTCAAAATGAGTTATTTACATCATTTTGTGCAGAATGTTGACCCCCCACAAGATGATGTACAGGAGTTTATGCAAATCAAACAATATCCAATGTTAAAGTAAATTTAAAGTTTAGGTGCAATGTTCAGAAGTCCAATCATAAATCTCCACGTGATCATAACCTGATAAGGTATAATTCACGTAATGTTAGTTACGAAAGTAGCAATCTATCAATTCTTTGTTTGCAGAACGGATGGACTATCCAAAGAACAGTTGCAAAAGTAGCAATACCATTTTTTATTTCAAATTATGATAATGTTGAAGATAATTATAAATTATTTTGCAATATTCTTAATTAAGCTCTTCAAAACACTATTTTATACAGAAATTTCCTTTTCCATTTTGTTCTTCTGTAAATTTGCTTCTGATATTGAATACCGCAACCTTTGAAATTACACCCCTCAATTATTTATTATCTTTTTTGTATTAGGTACAAGTACTATTATTACTAGATAGATTTGAAGAAACATAATATTGAATTCCAGAAGCTTCCGGCCGCATCCAGTTCTGTTGAGCATTTCGCCGTTCTTCATTGTCGATATCTGTCACTAATGGTGACTCTCCAAAAGTCAAGCAAAAGGCGTATATAATAATTATGTAACAGAAAAATTAGTAGTACAGTAGTAGTTTGAACAGCGCAAAGGAATCAAAGGCATTTTAAGGTAGAGATAGCGACTAGGGCAGCCTGGCTCGCTAATCCTGATGGGTCCAAGACAGGCCAGACCTCAGGAATTGGGATCTATGAAGTTGGATCAAGAGAAATAGATGATCTTTTAAGCTTAAGTATTTCATCTGCCCGCGTTCAAGAGAATATCACGAGATACCACACATTCAAATATGCACAGGCAACCAAGCAGCTTTACATGCGCTTATGACCTTCAGGATCAGCTCTGGTGTGATGCTGGAATGTGATAAGGTGAATGAGAATGCTGACATGTCGGTCAGAGAATATTTAAGTACTTAATTTGTGGGACCTAAACCAGAACTGGGGTTACTACAATGTCATCTAGCAAGTCCCACTCATGATTGGATCAAAGAGCAATTGAAGAGTGGAAATTAGAAAGGGTCTAAGTGCCAAAAACAAAGTTTTGAGATAATCAAGAAAAACTAAATAAAACTCGGATAACTTTCATACGTAAACGTTTATGGACATAACAACAATGAACAATGAAGGTTTATTAACAATACTTGGCAAACTAAACATTGTACTATAACATATTATACATGCGTAAAAGTGTGACATTAGAAAAAGGCCAAGTGCCATAACTACTGATGTTTAATAAAGAAAGATACATAAAACACCTGTTCGTTCTTCTTGTGATACTAAATCATTGTCTTCAATCTGAAGTAGCTGTTTATAGAAGCGTTGATGTTCTGGATTTTTAAGGAAAATGCTTGCTCACATGCAACTATCGACATACACGAGAGGTTCCTATAAGGTTAAACTTTATTCTTGGTACTTAGAATTTTTCATAGGACATAAAGCATGGTACATAGAATGTTTCTACGTGAAAAACTTGATTTCGGAAAATATGGCACTTAGGCCCTTTCTAATTTCCACTCTTCAATTAAAGAAGCTCAGCTCAGGTTTCTTAGAAAGAAGCAACATTCGAATTGTCAGGAGTCTCTTAACAGGTCACAGACATCTTAGTATGTACTTTTATAGTACTGGCTCAAATAATGTTGCGAGGTGCAGTTTTTGCAGATGAGTATCCAGTTCACATCTCTTTGCAATTGTGTCTCTTTCATAGTAAAATTATACAAATATCTTGGGACGACCTTTCTTTCTGTTCAAGACATTAGAGAAATTCCACACAGCTAGTGCTCGCACTTGCGCGCAGCACAGGCCTGTTCTGAACTCTACAGCCAACGACATGCATAATAATTCTTCAGACATGTAACAACACGAAGCGTGAACACCCTTAAAGGGATAAATTGTATTTTTTAAGAAGAAATGTTTTCGCAGTGTATAATGAAATTCATCATAGTTCCGACCTCGTTTTTGGGTTGTTTGAGGCTCAGCGAGCTCGCACAAAAGCGTCCTGGAATCACCGCCGGTCTTAAAATTTCACCTATTCACTCCAATTTTAATTAAAAGCGATATAGGTCACGGCACTCTTGTTCCAGATCCGGGATTTCGCCTAAAAAGATGTTTTCATCAGAGTCAGCTAGACTCGCAATTAATTGTGTACGGTTCTGAGTGCACGTCTATGAAAAAAATACGTGTCGTTATAGTTACAGTTTCCAATTCAATTCAATAAAGGGTTGTCGAGTCAGAGGAACTGCTGTAACCTATTCGTGTGGGGCTTCTGGTTTTCGCTATTATTTGCTTATTACTGACTTGAAAACCGAATTAGTAATTATTTCAGAAACTATTTTAACATAAACAATGTACAATACTTACTTTTTCTCCTTATGAATATTACAATATGTTTCTGTTCTGTTAATTTCTCTACTGAATGTACAATACCTGAATTCGTCTTATATTTTATGATCGCATATCGTCAACAGAAAATATTCGAAACCGCGGATGAAAGTAGATGCAGGTTGATAACGACACAAAATACGCGATTTGAACAATGCATGCATGATATTTTAAAAATGAGCTTCCTACAATGAAGAAAATCGTGTCGCTAAATTTAAAGGATATGTTGATAGAAAACGAAATACCGATATGGCGAAAAAACTTTTTAATACAAATATTAAAAGGTCGAAACCTGAATATACTATAATATAATTATTTATATCATATTATTTTTATAATTTTATTTGTTTGTTTATTTTTTTACAATTTTCCGCACAAACATGGATAAATGAAGCAGCAAAAATGAAACCACAGATTCCTTAGGTGTCAAATTTAAAATTTTATTTTCGATATTTGTAAATCGGGGGTTTTTGCGGGCGAGAAATTCAAATTTGCTTCTAATTTTGACGTCACTAGTAGAGGGCGCCACTTGTGGCACACCGTGTTTCTTTTAAATGACAACTTTTTTGCAGCTTAGTGTATCCATCTGACTATCGAAACAATTGATTCTCCTACCTATTTTGAGGAAGGTATACCTTGCTGAAGTCGGTAGGACTGAAACGTTTAATTTTTCTTTATTTTGGACAAAATAAGCCACCATAACTTTCTCTGTAATATGTTGGTGTTTTATCTCACAACATTTCTTGATTTTCTTGTATGTATTTTCATATCGCTCCCTTGATTTCTGAGGAGTTGATATGGAACATCCAACACCACGCTTCTTCTAGCTCAGCATCTGAAGACGAGTCGCTCATTTTACAAACACTTTGTCTTTTAAATTCTCGTAAGTGCAACAACGCGTCATACAATTCGAGAACTATCAATTATTGAAAAATAACACCATAGCTACCAGTTTCAGAATTGTCAATTTCGTCAATTAAGAAAGCTGTGACAGCAATGAACATCAATAGATTAAAAAAAAACCTGCTTCGCAAATTTACTCCAAAACGTCATTTTTGATATTACATCAAAAATTAAATACTATTGTGATGTGAATATAATTATGTTATGTGTGTTTATTCAATAAACAATGAACATTAAATAATATTTTCTGACAATATTTAAACAAGAAATTCTATTTTTAATTTCACTTATCTACTTGTATTTAATTTAGGCAATTAGAAATATGCAAGTGTGTAATGAAAATTGCCTAGATACTATCATATATCCTATATAGTTTATTAAATCAAAATGGCTGTCTTAAGTGTGTTATTTCGTGAAACAGTTAATAATTGAAATTTTAAAGTTTTTTAAACTTTTAATATGTTTTTAAATTTTAATAGAGGTAAGTCTTTATATATTATATTTACTTTTTATCGTTAGAGAAGTTGAATTCTGGTTACTTTGCATGCTATATAGCTAGATTTTCGTTTTGTGTACACATTAAATTTCTTACTCTTTTTTTTATAGACGATGTCTGTATTACTGATGCCTTGGAGTTGATTCCCTCTCTTTGGAAGTCGTAGAAGTCTCTGGATGCCGTTGATACCCCAAACTGGATATATGTTTCAAATTCTGGAATTTATACCTGTTAATATTCTTGATGTATTTTTGGAGGTTATTTCCCACTGGAGACCTATGCCTTGGACCTGCAACCCCCAGCTCTTCCCATGGAGATGATTTCCACCAAATTTCTTGAATTTTGTCTTTATAGATGTTAAATTTGAGTTACTTTACTTTGAATAATTATGTGAAACTAGTAAGTATGAATTTATACTGTTTTACTAACTTTTTTACTACTTAACTTATTCGTAACTTGGTAAACAAACTTTTGTTTTCCTGTAATTTTACCCTCTTGATTCTTATAGTTTTTATAAAGATCAGTACACATGTTTCACTTTATATTTACATTATTCTTTTCGTAGCACTGTTCACTTCACTAATTGTCTTTTTTTTATCTATTAAACTAAATTTACAAATATATAACAATTTTTATTAATCTTTATTGTAAAATATTCCTTAATTTGTTTTTTTCTTGAGTCCTGTCAGATATGTTAATTATGTATTGTATAGCCATCTTTACATTTGACAGTTTTATTTGTCATTAATTCTAATATTGGAAATTTTCATTTTATTATACAATTATTTTTATTTATAGGTGTTTTTGTCTAGCGATATGCATATATAATTAATATTCGATCTTTAAGATTTTTATTGTATCTATATCTGGGTTTTTAATTCATTTTCTTTATGTACTGTTCATTAATATGTAGTCATGTCCAACAAATTTGATAGAATTTTTTAAATAAATTTGCAAAATTTTGTCTTTAAATATTATAATAAGTTTCTCTAGATATACTTTATACTACATAATTTAAAAACCAACATTTTACTTATATTTCACACTAATAATAATAAATATTTCAATAATAATTCTTTTATATTTGTTAGTTAAATAAATTTTCATAGCATTTAATTTTTAGTAAATTCTATTTTATCACAATAAATATCTATATATAACTTCATTTTAATTTATCGCGATCGTGGAAAAAATAGTATAAGCATCACGAACGTTCTCAGACAAAATTGTCTTCGAACGGTAAATTACATACCGTTCTTAATACTTAATATACTATTTAAAGTAAAGTAAAGTGCTATGTTTACTCAACGGCAACGTATTTTCGATAATTTTGTGTTCTGACCCTTCTCAAGTCGTACGCCTATGGAATATTGTGCCCAACAACCCTCACATCATCTAAATGCTGTGAATAAGGCACTGTCTACTACTCTGAAACTCCGGTATAGAAACAAATTATTAAGGTAATTTATATATTATGACATGAAGCAAGCGTTATTCCGGACACAAATAAAATAGTCAAAGAAACAATAAACCAAACAATATTATAAAGGTTATAAAATTTCGAGTGTATTCAGAGATCTCCCAACACCGTGACGTTTACTACTTGAGCGTTTCTCGCGTGTATATTTTTGGTTAACTAAATAAAATATCTTCATCCCGCAGCATGTTTATGGTGGTAGTGGTATTGTAAGGTAAGAAATTTAAGTTTTTTTATAATGCGCGTCTCCCACACGGTGTCCGCTGGACAGTCGCTTTTTATTTACCCATAAAAATAATTTACTTACCCATAAAAGCATGTTAGTGGTATTGTTCTTAAGTGGGATGTGTGGATGAACAGCGCGTAAGATATAAAAACGCATAAATTTCTTAATTCGGAAGATTTACGAATTACTGTCGAGGAATCAAGTTGTAAATTTACATACGGGTTGGTATCGTATGAGAAAAATTCTCCATAGATCAGTTTTTTTTACAAAATCACAAAGTATTCACTTAAAGACAAGAACATTCACATAATAAAATAAAGGTAATGCTAAAGACGTATTTATATTTCTTTATATTACATACCATCAATAACTGGTTTAATTTCACCATTATACAGGATGTTTGCTTCCTAAGACAGCAACGCCCCCCTCTCACCCTCACTTTAAGGGGATTGAAATAATTAAAATAAACAGATAAAGGTACTTCAATCAAAGTGTTCCGCAATAGAACCGACACAGAGCAGGTGCATGTAGGGAGTTCCAAAATATAGCAATTTAGTTACTAGTTGCACACAACCGGAGTTACAGGCTTTCAAAGTGGGGCCAAATATTTCGAAAAAAATATCTGTGAATTACTTTAACTTGTAATAACCAACTCTGGCACATGGTTTAGGTTAATTATTGATCTTCTTTGACTATGAGTTCAAGTAAAATGAAACACTACAAAGTGTTCATTGAAGGTGAGTCTCCCCTAAAATTATATCAAACTATTTTTTTCCATTGATCGATTTTAAAAAGAATGATAATATCCTGCGCAGAATTTAATTTAAAACGGCTTCGTTCTCATCCCTACTCCGTGCTGTTTACTGGGTGAGAAGTGACACCGGTAGACGCCTGGCGGGGATAATCGATCATTTATCGACCAAGGTTAAAAATGATTAAATTACTAAAATGGCTATTAAAAAATAGGGGTTTGTGATATAAGGGTGAAAATTAAGGGTTGTACGTAGTTGTTAATGCCACATCATAAAAAAATATGTCCAAAAAATAAAAAAAATGTTTGGGGTGGACCACCCTTATCACTTAGGGGTATGAAAAATAGATTACGACTGATTCTCAGACTTACCAAATATACAACAACAATGTTAGACGAGAATTTTATATATAGAATACAGAATACAGGTACGTACAATGACGTGTAATGACAATAAAAATATAGCTAATCGTTAAGGGCGCCGTATTCTTATAATAGTGTTTTCTACAAATATAAGTAATTTTGGACAGTTAAGAAATTAATAATATAGAGGTTAGCAAATAACAAGAATGTTATCTTATGCCACCTGCGAATATTCAAAGGTACCGAAGGAAAATCAGTATATAACGTCAGAAATCAAATTTTTAGGTAATGAAATCTTTCAAATTCAACGTTGTTATAACATAAACTTACATAGTTCTGCATATAAGATTGTTCACTTTTGTTTATAAGTATGTGAAAATAATTGTTAAAATGTAGGGTTAGAATAGCCAAATAATGTGTGTCATACAAATGCATTTTAAACGTTATTATATTATTTGAAGAGAGTTTAAATAGTAAAAGTGGATAAACAAAACATCAATAACTTTATTTTTGATATTACTTTTGCTCTACATGTTTTATTTTTCGAAATTTCAGTACCTAAGAAACGTCACAAATTTGATCGTTTTCGGGCGAGAAATACGGCGACCTTAAGCTAAATTATACTAATTTGTATTTTTATACTAATAACTGTAAATAGACTTTATCCGTGTGCATTTTATACTTATTATTATCAAGTTTCAACTGTCGTTAAATTTTAAAAAAACTTTAAGGTCTTAAACGCATTAATTAAAACAAGATTTTAATAGTGTTTATTAGAAGAAATCAAAATGTTAGTAATAGGCTTTGTCTTTAAAATTTGACAGTTAGTAATGAAGCTATTTTTTTTCTGCTACTGTTTGTTGCTGAAAACGGTTGGAAAATTTACATGTACATGTTTGAATAAAAATATTGATATTAGTAAATATACCAATGTTATTGCCTTCCTCAAAAGACAATCAAGTGGTTATAGACCCAGAATATTTTCCAATCAAAGAGGTAGGTGATGAAAAGTACTTATTCTAAAAAGTTGTCTTGATTGTTGGTATGTATATTTGTAGCCCGTAGGAGAGAAGAATGAACTTATTTACGTACAGAGAACATTGAAGATAGTGTTCCTAGATTATTTACAATATCAGAAGGATATATAGAAGTTTTTTTTTTGTAAATTTTCTGCAAATACGTAAGTCTACGTCCATCCCCCATTGATCACAACCGACTTTTTATTACGTATTACAGGAATGTCCAATTATTCCATTTGAAAGATTGTGTTATTAATATTTATCATAAATAGATAAATTTTTCTACAAAACTGTTAAAAATGGGCTTTTTAATTGTCATTTTTGATGTTAAAAATGTCATTTTTTGACACGCGTGTTAAAAGTAAATCAAAAGCACTGGTTGCTACGAAAATTTTGGTTCATAAACATTGCGATCTGTGTGGTATTTTTTGATTTCTTATTTTTATTGAGTTTAAAGTTCTTCTGATTGTTTTGTAGAAAAAATATTGTATGATATACGTGTTAAAAGTGATTTTATTTTGTTCGTGAAGTTAAATCTTACTTTTAGCACGTATATCATAAATAGCTATTATCTACTCCTATTAATTTATATATTAATTATTCAACTGCTTTTGAGCAATTAATAGTATCAATAAACAAATAGCGTGAGTTTTTATAGTGAGTTATTATAACTCACGCTGGGCTTCTACAATGATAATTCGGTATGTAAATAATGTACGCAGTAAATTCTTGGAAATTTTTAAGCCGATAAATACGTTCCATTGGTGTAAAATTGAAAGAATTTTTAACAAGTGGAAAGGAATGAATAATTAAAAGATTTTAAAATCATTAAATTGCCAATGCCTCTCAGTAGGCGGAACTGTCAATTATTATCATTGAGGGAACTAATGTCATTTGATATTTTAACAAAATAGTTTTGACGTTTTCAAATCAATTTCTAATAATACAGTTTTGAATTGTTATAGTCGTAGATATAGTTTAGTATTCAACTTGCGGTAATGGTCGTAACTCACTTGATGAATTACAGCACTCGCCTGCGGCTCGTGCTGCAAACTTCATCTGCGTGAGTTATGACCTGCATTACCGCTCGTTAAATAATATACTATAAAATGCAGTTATTTTATTTTACTTTTAAGCACATGTGCCTAAAAGACTGTCATTGATGCTGAAATGACAATTGACATGTCATTATTATGCAACAACTTTACAAAATAGTTATTTATGTAATAAGGATCATGAAGACGATCATTATGGTATAAGTCGTGACTGTTATTGGGCGAGGCGTAGCCGAGTCCGATAACACGACGTGTTACATAATGATTGTTTATGATTCGTATTACATACAAAATTTTATCTGATGGCATTTATTAATACATTATCGAAAAATTAAAAACTGCATTTTTGACATGTCACAATGACAACTATTTTTAACGAAGTAAGTATATGTGCAGCCGCCTGCGGCTCGTGCTGCAAACTTCATCTGCGTGAGTTATGACCTGCATTACCGCTCGTTAAATAATATACTATAAAATGCAGTTATTTTATTTTACTTTTAAGCACATGTGCCTAAAAGACTGTCATTGATGCTGAAATGACAATTGACATGTCATTATTATGCAACAACTTTACAAAATAGTTATTTATGTAATAAGGATCATGAAGACGATCATTATGGTATAAGTCGTGACTGTTATTGGGCGAGGCGTAGCCGAGTCCGATAACACGACGTGTGCCATAATGATTGTTTATGATTCGTATTACATACAAAATTTTATCTGATGGCATTTATTAATACATTATCGAAAAATTAAAAACTGCATTTTTGACATGTCACAATGACAACTATTTTTAACGAAGTAAGTATATGTGCAGTTTAAAATATTAGTAGGTTAGTGAGCTGTGCTTTGCCATTTCCTTGACAACGTCAGGTTGTAACGGCAATATTTATTTATCTGCTGTCAAACAAAATTGTCACGTAGAATTGAATATAATTTAAATAATAATAAGTGATTCGGAAACTGATAGTTTACCTTCTGATTTGGAAGAAATGACGCGAAATATCGTGGACTCTCTTTTGCCGGAAAAATCACGTGTATATGAAATAGCGTTTAATCGGTACGAAGAATGGTGTTCTACTAAGAAAATCAAGAATATCTCTCATGAAAAAGTATGTTGGCTTACTTTGAATGCTTATCTAAAGAAAGAAAACCATCTTCTCTCTGGTCGTATTATTCTATGAAGTATTTTATTAACAAGAAAAAACGTCGATATTAGTATGTGCCTACAGCTGGTTGCATTACTAAAGCGTAAATCAGAATGTTACAGACCTAAAAAATCCAAAATTTTTACTAAACAAGATGTCACAAAGTTTTTAACAGAAGCATCAGATGATACATGTTTATTTAAAAAAGTTTCTATGATATTTGGATTAAGTGGAGCATGCAGAAGAGAGGAACTGACAAATATGCTTGTTGAAAATGTGATAGATGAAGGATCCGTTTTTAGAATTACTTTACCGAATACAAAAATAAAGGTTATGCCAGAATTTTTTGTAACATCAGGGAATATCCTAGGAGTGAATATGGTAGAACTTGTCCGACAATATGTGAAAATACGACCTTGCAACACAAACTATCGACGTTTTTTTGTCACTTAAAAAAGTAAGAAATGCACGAAACAACCTGTTGGAATTCACACCTTTGGTAACATGCCAAAAGTTATTGCCACTTTTTTAAATTTACCTGACTCTGAAGAATATACCGGACACTGTTTTCGGCGATCGTCTGCTTCATTTTTGGCCGATTCTGGAGTTGATCTGTATATCGTGAAACGCCATGGCGGATGGAAAAGCAATATTGTTGCTGAAGGTTACATCGAAAATTCGAAAGAGCAAAAGAAAAAAATATCGGAAGCAATCTTTGGTGCCAACAACCAAACAGGATTACAAGTTTACCAAAAAGCATCAACTACTGATGCAAAAACTCTAGAATCCATTGGAATTAATATTGCAAACCATCGACGTTTGGCGGATGGAAAAGCAATACCGTTGCTGAAGGTTACATCGAAAATTCGAAAGAGCAAAAGAAAAAATATCAAAGCAATCTTTGTTGCCAACAACCAAACAGAATTACAAGTTTGCCAAAAAGCATCAACTACTGATGCAAAAACTCTAGAATCCATTGGAATTAATATTGCAAACCATCGACGTTTGGCGGATGGAAAAGCAATACCGTTGCTGAAGGTTATATCGAAAATTCGAAAGAGCAAAAGAAAAAAATATCAAAAGCAATCTTTGGTGCCAACAACCAAACAGAATTACAAGTTTGCCAAAAAGCATCAACTACTGATGTAAAAACTCTAGAATCCATTGGAATTAATATTGCAAACCATCGACGTTTGGCGGATGGAAAAGCAATACCGTTGCTGAAGGTTACATCGAAAATTCGAAAGAGCAAAAGAAAAAAATATCAAAGCAATCTTTGGTGCCAACAACCAAACAGGATTACAAGTTTACCAAAAAGCATCAACTACTGATGCAAAAACTCTAGAATCCATTGGAATTAATATTGCAAATTGTAGTAATTGCTCTTTTACCATTTATAATAAATAGTTTTATACATGTCATCAAAATTGAATGACATAACGTTGTCATTATGACATGCCATCAGATAAAATATTTTTACAAACAGATAATACAACCATAAACCTACACGTCAACTATAACTTCATCATATCACGGGTAAAAGTGACTTAATTCAATTGATTGATTAACTGTTACAGTTTCACCGCACTTCGTTCTGAAGTGCCGAGTTATGAGAAACTAATCACGTAAATTCTTTTCCAGTTACGTTAGCAATGTTCACGAACTGTCTGGTTGCTGTGAAAACTTGCATTTAATTCAAAACTCACGCAAAAATTTTCCCTTCCCTTGCGTCCCACACGCTCCGCTTTATTTAAAGGGAGTAGCAGACTGGAAAATTGTATACGTTAATAATAAATTAATAAAGTATGTGGGACAGTACGTCTCAAAACCTGTAATTTACGTGCAATGCCTCGTACCCACACATGACGATACAGGCTCTTATAATATGCGTACAACCTACAATAGTTGGCATTAGTAAAACCGTAAGTGATTATTTGCAATAAGTCTGACGGTTGTCATTAATGTAGCTAACTACCCGGACGATGGCTTCATATAGACGACAAATATTGCAGAAATGTGAACCTCTTTCTCTATCGGATTAGTTAACTTAATAATGCAGGCGAATCCTCCAATTTATGCTTAAGTAACGTTCAGATAAACGTTAGTGCAATGGCACTGCAGTTGTACTGTTGTACTGTAATTGTATGGTGTTAAATATTATTACTCTGTTTACATAAAATTACTGTAGACTTAAGAAGTTGGGGAATTTTTCCGCTGTAAGTTGGCGACATGCAAAAACTCAAGATTCTTGACCTTCAGAGAGGTTATGTTTATGTTTTGTCAACTACGTCCCTATCTACGGAAATTGTTGGTTTTTATCACTTGCCGAATAGTAATTAAAAGCCTACCCTAGATAAAATATAAGCCTACAATCTGCAGGAATGGATGGTCTATTTGAATGTTTGGTTAAATCACAGTATACTAGTATACTATGGGTTAAATGAGGCCCCACTAATTTCAGCAAGTCATCAAACACTGCCACTGTCATTCGGGTGAAATGAAAAAATAATCGGCATTCTCATTTCGCATTTCTTTATATAAATTATAGAAATCATCTTGTATGTGCTATCTGCGGTTAATAGGTCGCACCCACCATCTCCGAGTTCTTTTCATTTTTTTGTGCATGTATAGTTTTTATACATATTGACGTCGCTGCGATTAAGAACAGCAAAAGTAACTGTTTCTAAACCCAACAGTCCTCTTTTTTTTATAAACAAATCAATTCTAAACTAAATATATAAATTAGAATCTAATTTAAAAACTAAACCTGCAAAAATGTGAATCTTCTGTTTACTGTCAAAAATGCAATTTTCTGATTGGTCCTTGTATGATTGTTGGAAAAGGATTGGTAAAAGCTAAAATGCTTTTAGCTTCTGCCATACAACTGCAGTACAAAGGCGTTACTGTTAAGTTTATCTGAACGTTACAAAAGTCACCCATATTTTTCGCCGTTTTACTTCAGTATCTTTGAATATTTGCAGGTGGGATGAGTTAACATTCCTATTATTTGCTAAACCCTAGATTATTCAGTTATTAAATGTCTAAAATTATTTGTATTTTGTAGAAAACACTATTTCAAGAATACGGCACCCTTTTTAATAACTTTTCTGCAGTACCAATGCAACCGCACTAATCTTATGTGAATGAAGCTTTATGCTTCTGACATTAAAGATCTCCCATCAAGGGCGCTGTATTCCTGAAATACTATTTTCTACAAAAACATAGCTGTAAGGATTACCAAATAAGAGGAAAGTTAGTTAAGTTCCAAAGTAAAACACACAAATTGTTACAAAAACAAGATTTAAGAACCAAAATCGATGAAAATGCTTATTCTTTTAACATAAGCTTAACACTAAAAATAGAATTGTTCACATTTATTTATGTGCGGGAACAAATTAATTCAAAAGTGTAGAGAAATAACCGATTTGAAAAGTGTAAATAACTAATTTAATCAAAAGCGTGCAGAAATAAAATAATAAGAAATTTTATTAACAAGTAAACAACTAAATACATTTTAAGGTGTAAAGAAGGGAGCAAATTAAAAAATGTGGAGAGATAAATTAATTGAAAACTGTAAAAACACTAAATAAGCTCAAAATTGGAGAAATGTAGAAAAATACACGAATTTAAAAGTGCAATAATTTAGTACAAAAACGTAAAGATGTGTGGTGAAGTCAACGAATGTAAAAGTGTACAAAACTGTATGAATTCACAAATGTGAAAAAATAATTTAAAAGTGTAAATAACTAAACGAATTCAAAATTATGGATAAATAAACTAAATTGAAAAATCGAAAAAACTTAATAAATTCGAAACTGAAGTGAAATAAACAAGAATGTGACAAATTCAATAATGTAAAGAATTAATTGATTGTAAAGTGTATCGAACTGAGTAAATTCAAAAATGTAAAGAACAATATGAACTTAAAGTATAGAAAACAAATGAGTTATAAAAGATAGACGAATAAATAAAATTAAACATGCAGAAAATTAAATGCATTCAAATGTATAAGTGTAAAGAACTGAATAAATTCGAAAGTGTAAAGAACTAAATAAATTTAAGAATATAAAGAATTAAATGATTGTAAAGAAGTGTAAAAAACTGAGTAAATTCAAAACTGTAAAGAACTATATAAATTTAAAAGTATGAAAAAACAGATGAGTTAAAAATTAGTTGAATAAATAAATCTAAACATGTAAAAAAATTAAATGACTTCAAATGTACAAGAATTATATGAATTCAAAAATGTAAAGAACTGATTAAATTCAAAAGTGAAGTGAAATAGACGAAAAGTATAAAGAATTTTAAACAAATGCAAAACTGTGAATAAAAAAATTCATTAAAAAAAATAAAGAATTAAATGAATTCATAAGTACATAGAAATGAGTAAATTCAAAAATGTAAATAACTAAATGAATTGAAAAGTATTAAAACCCAAGTCGGTAGAAAAATAAATGTATTTAATAATGCTAAGAACTAAAATCAAGTGTACACAGCATTAAGGCCGCCGTATTTCTCGCCGTAAAATGAACAAATTTTGTGTTTTTAAGTACAGAAATCTGAAAAACACATAGAACAAAAGTAATATCAAAAATAAAATTCTTGATGATCTGTTTAGTCATTGATAACTATTTAAATTTTCTTAAAATAAAATAATAACTCGCAAAAAGCGTTTATAACACGTACGTTATTATGCTATTTTAACCCCACAATTATTTTTACATACTTATAAATAAAAAAGAACAAAAGTTAAATTTATGTAATAACATAATTATATTTAATATTTACATTAGTTATGTACTTAAAATTTTATGGTTTAGCCCGCTCTTTCTCGTTATTTATTCATGTTACTTCAGTATCTTTGAAAATTCGCAGATGGCATGAGCTAGCACTCCTGTTATTTGCTAAGCCCTAGATTGTTCAGTTATTAAATGTCTAAAATTATTTGTATTCGTAAAAACACTATTTCAAGAATGGAACGCCTTTAACTGAATTCAAAAGCACAGAGAAGTAATCCCCATTATTCATTGAAGATTTTTTCTCGTACAAGCGTCGCAAGCGATAAAAAACCTACCTACCATTCCCCGCCTCATATTTTCTCAGGCTTATTTAAGTTTCCAATCGCCGTCTTCGTTTTTCTCGCTTTATAAAAACGGGTCGGCTCGTAAACTTCGCCGTCCAAGTGGCGATAGGTTTAACTAGAATTAATAAACGGAGCCCGATATGATGAAAGGAGCACCCGAGATGCTGGCATACACACAGGTTGTCCTTGAGACAGATTCCCTTGAGTACCTATGTTCTTCGTTAAGAGCACGGCGAGCTGAGCAGCTACGACTTACTGCCTATCCATTTGATAAGGTAAGGCACTACTGAACAGTGCTGCCAATGACATATTGTAAAAATATCCTCTGAACACATGCAAATTACACGAAATTATACGCACTTGAAGAATATTACACGATTAGGTACACCCCTGTTTTCAAAATTTAATTGTTTTAATTAATTAAAAAAATTAGAGAAAATTATTTTACATTATAACTTAAGGCTAATTTATTGACGCTTTTCAATATTTATTCAAATCGCAGCGGCCGTGCTTTGTCAAGGCGACGCGATGTAGCAGACGATGGTGTAGGCATAGGTCAAGAATTTTATAATAAATTTTGAGCATAGGTAACCACACAGGTAGGCGACCAGATATAACACAACTACTCTGCAAATAATTTTAGCATTCCCTAAGAAATTACAACCCTTTAAAAGCAAGTTCTGAAATCAAGTTCCATGTTTTTTTAGTGTCGAAACAACAGCTAAACTTATCATAAGAATGATAAAAAGCATTTCAATAAATCGGTAATAACGGTTGATAACTATAATAATAGGAACCTACTACAGAAAGTATCCTTTGCAGAATTTTAGGGTTGAAATGCTGGCTTTTAATTCAATTTTATTTTTTTTTGTATGCAAACTAGAAGATATTTAGTAATGTGTGTAGATACAAAAAAAGTTTTTTTTGAAAAGGTCTATTCAGACATTTTTTTCAAAATTTTTGTGTGAAAGAGATGTGTGAGGTGACAACGAGTGGAATAGGTTAGGAATCCATTGTTTTATTTACCGCAACTATTTTGGAATCACCCTGTATAAATCTTATGATTAAACCACAGTCAATAATGACAGAACACAATATACATACAATCCTGATACAATCATAACATTCATAATTTTCTAAAATCCATTGAAGCATAGATTAAAGATAAACCAAGTCGCGCAAACTCCACATGGTGGTTACAGTTACAATCACCGAATACTCTCACCGGCACAGAATTACCATCTAAGAAGAATTTGTGTTAAAATACTTAAAATATCCGTAATTACACACTTTTTGAGTGTTAGAATTTTACACACCTACTCTTGAAATTACACGTATTTCGTGTAATTACACACTGATTGGCAGCACTGCTACTGAAGCGCGTGGATTGTAGTCTTGTCTGTAGGCTTGAAGAACTAAAGATAAATAGCGAAGCGTCCGTCACTGGTAAAAATTATAGGAATTTATTTACAAAATTTTACAGATTTACTACGGGTTTTAACATAGAATAATGTGTGTAAATCAAATCTTACAAGCTAATTTAAAGTTACGGCGTAAAAAGGAAAAGCAATGTTTCTATTAAATAGCTTGGTATGCCATGAGAATACAATTGTCCTTAGTTGCCATAGCAACCGTAAATATAGATCAACTATCAAACTACACGTTCGAATCTCAGTTAAAGTGTAAAGTGCAGATATCTTCATTTCTGAAACCATTTTTATTACATACTGAACGGCTGTCCTGTTTTGGCAAATGCGCTCCCCGCATATTTAAAGATTAATTTCCCTAATTTTTAGAATATTTATCAACTTTTCTAAGAACTGAAAGAGCATTGCTTAGGTAAGATTTTAATAATATCTGTATAGGTTACACACAAAGGTTTAAATAAAATCCACGTTTAAATTTGACACTTCGCTTTTACGAAAAATCAATTTTATTAAGTTCTAGATCGTTTAAATAATCCATTAATTTCTAATAAAATAGTATGTATAGAAATATTTGTTATAAAAAGATTTGTTTTTTTCTACACTTCAATAATTGTAGAAAAGCACGGTTAAATTAAACAATATTAAAAAATGAATTATCATAAATATTGTAACACTTGGTATATAGGTATGTTTGTTTCAATCGACTCAAAATCACGTATTCTATCACCTCCTAAAATTATTGTAACGACTTGTAACTAAAGGTAGGTATACCGGGTGACAACGGAAAGTGGGAATACGCTGTAACTTTTTTATGACTGCTGATTAAAATTTGAAATTGGGTGGGTTTATACTAGATGGTGCCATGAATTCTTTGAGGTCATTTTGGATTTCATGACATTTCCGGTTTGACCGGAAATGACCGTAAATTTATTTTTAAATGGGACGCCCTGTATTTTTTTACATTTTTGGATTAGCGAATCATTTTACGTATGGTAGGAGCAATTTTCTGACACATTTTCTGGATGTAATTTTTTTAACAGATCGTTGATAAAAAGTAGAAATAAAAGTGGCCCCAAATTCGAACCTTGAGGGACACCCGAAGTGGGAGAAAATGGACGAGAAGTAAAATTTTGATATCTAACCATGAAGTGTCTATCTTCCAAATATGATTTTAAGAGCGATATCAATTAATCCGAAAAACTGAACAAACGCAGTTTAGCTCATAAAAATTATGATGGCCGAAAGCTTTTTGAAAATCTGTAACTATGACGTCTGTCCTCCAGCGCCTAAGGTATCTGATACATATTGGCAAAAAGGTTTGTTATTGTAGATCTCCCTTGCATAAATCCATGTTGATATACAGAAATCAATTGTTTAGTGAAATAGTAAATTTCACTGTATAACGCGGATTCAAAAATTTTAGAAAAATTACACAGCAAGGAGATAGCTCTATAGTTCTTTACATCATTATGTTTACCCTTTTTAAATATAGGACATACATATGCACACTTCCAAGTTGATGGAAATGTGGAATGTTTAAGTATACAATTAAATAAAATACATAAGGGTTCCACAAATGCATATGCACAATCCCTCAAGATAAAACTTGGAATACCATCTACTCCCATAGTGAAGGAATCTTTCATTCTTTTAAGACTTTGTAGGACATCTTCTTCCCTAACAGATGATACGATAAGAGAGACACGTTCATTTTCACTCGCTGCAAATTCGGTAGGATTTATGGGGTTAGATTGAATAAAGACACTATTGAAATAATCTCCAAAGACGTTTACAATATCTTGTCTTGCAATTCAAGCTGTCAAGTCTTGTCTTGGTATTGTCTTCTCTTGCGAGACCAAAACAAGATAAAAAAAGATGCCAACGTTATTTATAGATGTATCTAACTATATGAACGTATAAGGTGTCTCATTGGGTAAGAGGGAACACAGACCATTTAGGAAGCCTCAAAAACATGTTGACGAGTCTAACCATTGTCATTACCGAGATACAGAGCGTTTTAACCGATTTTGGCTATTTTTAACTTGCCATAAAAGGTAAACCACTCTGTATAATCAAATAATTTTTGGTAGGGGTATTATTCTCGTTTCTCTCAATCCGTTAATGTCATAAGCTAAACATAAATGTAGGTCTGATGGCATATTTTTCATAATTTTCGCATGAGTGGCCTTTAAGGTCACCAGATATCACTCCTGTTGATTATTGCGTATGGTACCATTTAAAATTGAAGGTATATGACATTGAAATTAACAGTCCGGAGCAACTGAGTGAGCGAATTGTAAATACATATCTGCAATTAACTAAGAAATAATCCTGATGTAATAAGAATATCTGTAATAGCTATTATAAAATAACGGTGTACACTTTGAGCATTTATTGTAGTGTCTCCAAAAATTGTTTTCGTTTTTTTCTTGTCTGTTTTTATTGGTATCTGTCAAAACAATCTGTTTTATTTCTCTCTTTAAATAAATTTACTAGATTCGCCCATTCACCATTCAAATTTACAACAAAATAATAAATCTTTATTAGCATTATTTCTACACATAAGATACTTATTAGTTTGCACTAAAAATTGAATTTTCTGGTATTTACTGCAGGATTCAATCGATATTCAAAGCTTGCTTTCACATACCCTCGATTTTAACTGGATAATAATCAACCGGAGCAAAGTCTGGTGAGCTTGAAAGTCAGTCATAGGCCCACCTCGGCCTTATGCACATACTTGGAAAATTGTCGTTCAAAATGGTTGATCGAACAACCAATGAAGACTTCCATGAGCAACTAAAATACATCTACGTAAACTTTACTAGTTATGTTCTACTCAAATGCCTGAACAGATTTTTCAATATCCTACATAGGTGGAAAGTGTAGTTTTTGTGAATAAACAAAATAGAAGAAAATATGCCACCAGAACTGTTTTCTGTTTCGCTTATAACTTTAGTGGATTGAATAAAGTACGTAGAGTACTCCTACCGAATTTTACTGGATTATACAGAGTGGTTTGCATTTTATAGCCAGTTAAATAAATAGCCAAAATCGGTAAAACTCCCTGTATCTCGGCAATGACAATGGTTAGACCCGTCAACAGGCTTTTTGAGGCATCCTAAATGTCCTGTACTCACTGTTAACGTATGTACATTTCCCAATGAAACATCCTGTATGCAGATGTCAATTTGCATTAAAAATAGCATCGAAGGATGCACAGACACCCAGGCGGTGGTGGTTCTTGCTAGTGTAAAACTAAACCATTATGCTGATATTGAATAATGTCCCTTAACTTTTGAAAAAATTAGAGAACATGTACCACTGTACTGCACTTTTACTTTGTGCCTTACACCGTGAAAAATACTTAATAATTCTAGTATTACAAATTTTTTAAAAGATGTCTGCAAGGTGTGATAAATTTATAATTTGGAATGACAAGTGAAAATAGGCTTTCTTTTTTATTATAAATGGCCTGTCAGCTTGATGTATACTGTTTTTAATCTGTCGGTAAATTATATATAAAAACGGTGTCCTTAAACTATTTTGTCCCAATACTAAAATTACATTAACGTTAGTTATCATTTAAAATTATTCAGGTATATAAGTGTGACATTACATACATAATGTTATTATGGTTTAAGTTAATTTTGTATGAATATAACCTTTATAAATCTACATTTGATTTTTCATATATTTACTAATTACTCATTGAAGATTTGCACAGTCAGCAGAGCTGTTTCGAAATCCTGAAATCCTGATTTTTAACATTCCAGGAGAGCAATAAAACGTCAAATTCAAACAATTAAATATTAAAATCACGCCGATAAATTATCTTAATTAATATTTTAGTATCCGCCATAATAGGTTCTGTAATGATAATTACTGGAATAAAATACAGATAAATATTTCCTAATAAGCTATAAACAGAATTTTTATTTGATTTTCTAATACAACATCCATGAAGGAATTGTAGGTTTCGTCACTTAAACGGATGGTTATAAATTATAGTGATATTAACTAAGGCTTAAGTAAAGAGTTTCAGAAAATTCGTTAAGGCGGATGAAAATACAATTTTTCATGAAATCTAGTTAGTTAAAATTGAATATGAAAATATATCACAACAATTCGAGTGTTACAATAAGTAACTATTAATATACACCAAAAAGTAGATTTGTTAATTCAAGCACACAGTTTTGTCAATTTTATTTTGTTTAATTAAAAATATCACATTCCTCTCTAATAATATTTGCACTGTTTTATGAAACAGTTAAGTAATTGATTTTTTTTTTAATTTAACACTGAATTATAACAAAATAATTTTATAAAAACGCAACACGAAATAAATGTTAATTAAAATAAATAGTGGAACTATTTATACAAGGTGATCGTTAAATAAGTACAAATATTTTAATCAGCAATACAGTTCACTGTGTAGAACACATAATACTTTTTTTACAAAAAAAAATCAGGAATAAGAGAGTGAAATTTTATATAAATTTCGTGAGGACCGCTGACGCCGACTCCTATACAAATATTTTTTATTGTGGATCTGTGTTCCACAGCCAGTGTTTAATGTCTTGGAATAGGCTTCAATAAAGTTAACTAGAATTTTTAAACATGTCAAAGAATGATTGAAATATGTTTATTTCAATATGTTTTATACGTTAGTGCCGCAACTCTTAAAACAGATGCGTCAAGCAGTGCATTACTTAAAGAAACTATTATCTTAGTTCGGCTTTAGAGGATGCAAAAATATCTCGTATTAACTTTCAATTTACGTGTATTGAAATTATCAAATCCCTTTCCACAAATATTACATGTTTTGTTTCCACTTGTACCTTGTCTTTACCATAGCTTATTCCTTTTCCCTGGGCCAGTGCACCGGTATCAACATAACCTCTTCGTCGTCCTCGCTGAGGATAGGGCTGGTATCGGACATTTCGCCTGCTGCCCGTGACACCTACCTGTTACCTGCGCCTACCACAGCAGCTTCTTTTTTGCATGCTATTGACAATGCTTTTAAATATTTTACTTTGCCTTCTCTTGATATTGCACATATACAATTTGGTTATGTTTGGTTATTACATGTTTTGTGTTTATTTTTAAAATTTGTTAGATCCACTACAAAGTAAGAAACGGTTAGCACATTGTTTGAGTTAAGGGGATAATTTGTGTATCTTTCTAACAGTGTACAATGGTATTAACTTGTGAAATGTGGATAACCGTTTAAATAGTTGGTATTTCAGCAAGTATGTTTAAATTACAATCAATAATATGATTTATTAGGTTACGTCAGTGGTCTCTCTAGTCAGCGAATCTCAAAATGTGGATATTAAAAAAAATGAATATCCGTAAATATTTGAAATTACAAAAATGACTTCCAATTAACACATCTACATGACGCACTACAGTTGCATTTAAAATATTTGTACTTATTTAAGGTTCACCTTGGATATTATAATATGTAAGTATTTAAAATATAAGTGTATAAAAAGGCAATAAGTAGTTTCAAGAAATACCTATATTTTGGTAAATCCTTTAACTTGTAGTCAAATGTTGGTACACCACTAGTGTATCAGCGAGCAACCAATCACAAAACGGCTAGCAATTACCTGCATTGACAATTTTATCCTGTGTTGTCTATCTACTACCGACTGGTTATGCAAAGTGTCATCCAACATCATTTCTAATGATTTATTTTAATATATTCTGAGCCATAGATGAGATATACAGTATGGGCCAAAAGTATGGAATAAATTCAATAAAAACGAAACGATTATTTTTTGGGAAAAATCTTCGAACAGGTCGATTTTTAATTTAAAAAATACATAGTTTAGCGTATAATGCTATATTCAAATGTCATTTGTTTTCGAGTAATGACGTCATCGATTTTTTTTTAAATGGCAACACCATATTTTTTTCCTTGATTCTGAGAGATCGTTTAATTCTCTATCAGACAGTACTAAAATTTTTCCCTCTTACATAGGAAAGTTTTCGAGTAAATGACGATTGAATGTTAGAAAACGTAAATCAATTAAAATAAAGCAAAAACGTTATCAAGTTGTTTTTCGAATTCCATAGTCTTTTATGGATCACGTAGGTGAAAATCTTTGCAAAGTGTCATTGTCACACCGACTTTCTAATAAGTATTGTAAGCGACATAGAAATTATTATTCAATTTAAAGTATTATGGCACATTCAACTGTTACTCAAAGAATTGAAATTTTAATTCTTATCGGATGCGGGAATAGAACTCAGCAGGAAGTTTGCGATTTATTTAATGAAAAATATCCAGATCGCTCTATCAGCCAATCAACAGTCAGTAAGGTAGAGTCTAAATTTAGAGAAACTGGCAATGTTGTAAATATTCCAAAACCTGGATGTCCATTAATGAAAATCAGAAACAGAACATTTTGATAAGTATGGTGGATAATCCTCATAATTCTTCACGATTGGTTGCATTAAACAATGACACTAGTCAGAGCACAGTGCTACGTATCTTGAGGAAGGAAAAATATCATCCCTACAAAATTCAACTTGTGCAGGAACTCAATGAAGATGATCCCGATCGCCGCTTACACTTTTGCGAAATTCTAATGGATTTATGTCAAGGAAATAGAAATTTACACCGGCAAATACTTTTTTCAGATGGGGCCACATTTTGTCTGATTGGTACAGTAAACCCTCAAACTTGCAGATATTGGAGTCGGGATCCTCATTGGATGGCAGAGGCGCATACCCAACACCCTCAGAAATTAAATGTGTGGGCTGGAATAATTGACGACAGAATAGTAGGGCCTTTCTTCTTTGAAGGAACCCTTACAGGACAAAGATATTTAGAGTTTCTAGAAAATGACCTTGTTCCAGCCCTTGCAGTAATTTTTCCTAACGATAATGACCCTGACATTCCTGACGATACCATATGGTTTCAGCAAGACGGTGCACCTCCGCACTATGCGCGCCCTGTACGAGATTTTTTGGACAACTGTTTTCCTGAGAGATGGATCGGCAGACGCGGACCGATAGAATGGCCTGCAAGATCGCCAGATGTTACACCTCTTGACTATTTTTTATGGGGATACTTGAAGTCAAAAGTGTACATTAATAAACCACGTAATTTAGAAGAACTTCAAAATCGCATTCGGAACGATATACGCAGAGTTACCCCAGAAATCATTCATAATGTGCAAGAAGAATTTCTTCACAGACTTGCTCATTGTCAAGAAGTTGGTGGATGGCAATTCGAACATTTAATTTAAGCATAAAATTTAATCAATTGTATTTTATTTTACATACCTCAGAATTGTTACTTTTTCCTATGTAAGAGGGCAAAATTTTAGTACTGCCTGATAGAGAATTAAACGATCTTTCAGAATCAAGGAAAAAAATATGGTGTTGCCATTTAAAAAAAATTGATGACGTCATTACTCGAAAACAAATGACATTTGAAAATCGCATTTTACGCTAAAATATGTATTTTTTAAATTAAAAATCGACCTGTTCGAGGATTTTTCCCAAAAAATAATTGTTTCGTTTTTATTGAATTTATTCCATACTTTTGGCTCATACTGTATGTAATAAATACTTATATTACCCAATTCTTTGTGCCATACCTATTGCCTATTAGTAGTTTTCTATAAGTGAGGCGCTAAAAAATTGTTGATTGTGTTTCTTATTGCCTTATACATAAATGTATGGTATGTGCAGATTTATATGTTTATTTAATTTAATTACAAATTTAATTTGTGGATATGTGACAGTTTTTTGGTTTGAGTTAATTACTAATTTTGTTAAATTAAACTTTTTTTCTGTGTGCAGTAAACATCACAATCAACTAAATTATTATATCGTCACCTATATTTATTATTAATGTGTCAAGAAATGAGAAATGAGTGTTGTAGTTGAAGCTATGGTAATACGGAGTCCTTTCGGCGATTTGGCTTAATTCCTTTAAAATCGTTGTGTTCATTGTAATAAAATATTCAATAATAACAGTTCCTTATCCGATAATAGCGCGAGATATAATAGAGGACGACCATAAAAACTTGGCGTGTTCATAACACGTAATGGCGATTTAGAGAATACGAGCGTTGAAAAAAAAAGGACGTTTTGGTAACGCTGATATAATAGCTTATTTATAATGGAGCGTAATTTGGCATTCACGTCGACGTATGCCTGTTTTTTTTATTCAAGCTGAGCTTTAATATTTCATGGATTAATGTATTCCTAGACTGCACGTATTATACATGGAAATGAAGTACCAATTGTACATAAGTAGTTTAAATTTTAATGTAAAATAATTGTTTTCAATTATAAAAATATTACTGAATATTAAAAACCATATGTGCGACATTGGCATATTATGCAAAACTAAACAATAAACCTCTAGATTCCGAGCTTTCTATAATTCTCGACATTCTGCAAATTGAAAATGTCGAAGGTGTGTCGTCGTACCTTTTCAAATCGAGAATTTTCACAATCAAGTCAGAACAACCGTCACGCCGTTTCGTGTGTCAGGTATAATTCCAACAGCAATTAAACAAAGAACCGTCACAGTTCTTAATTTTTTTTGCATATTTTATAAAGAATATCATCGAGAATAATGTATGTTATTCACACGAGGATAAGCTCAAGAACAAAATAAGAGGAAGAACGAATATTCTAAAAAAGAATGATATATACAGTATTTTTCACATTTATAAGTTAAGCTAAAATTTAAAAAATGCATCTCATTTCGAATTGAGTTCTTACTAAAAAATATTTATTTTGTACTTGCTTCTGTTTCTGGTGAAAATATTAAAGAACCATTATTAACTTTATTCTTAATTTGGTTCTACTTGGTAACAGTCACTTTCTTTTTTAATATGAACGTCCTTCTGTATGATGTACTTGATTCTGCTCTTAATACAAATCTCATTTTAGTCTCATTCTCCAAAATTACTTTATTCTATTATTTTTGTTGTTCCTTATAAGAAAGGTTATTTCTTTATTATATCTTTGTCCTCAGCAATAACATCCTTCTATTTTCTGTTCTTGATCTTGTTCTGAGTAAGAACATTATTCTGTATTTCGTTCCTCATAAATGCATTCCTCTTGATCTCATTCTTAATTTAATTCTGAACAAGAACGTTTTATTTATTGTGTCTTTGATTAGTCCTGTACAAGCAGATTCCACAATATTTTATTATTGGTTATGTTCTCAACAAAAACGTTTATATCTATTTCGTTCTAGATTTTTGAAAAAAAACATATTTTTTATTTTATGTCTCACGAAGAAAATTCCTCTATTATCTCTTGCTAGCATTGCTCTCAACAAGAACATGTGTATGTCCCTGTTTTTTTTTTTATAAAAACATTCCTTTTGATCTCATCCCTAGATCTATTCTCAGGAGGAACGTTAGATGAGAAAGTTTGCAGATGTCCATTTTTGGCTTTGTTCTCAACCAAAACATTGTTCTATACAGGGTGAACCTTAAATAAGTACAAACATTTTAACTGTTGGTGTAGTTCGTCATATAGATAAGTCTAGTGAAAGACATTTTTAAAAATTTCTAATATTTACGGATATTATTTTTTTAAAAAAAGATAACCACATTTTGAGGACCACTGTCATAACCAACCTAATGAACTATATGATTTGTTGCGACGTTGCCATATCTTCTCTAATATAAATATTAAGTTTTCTTTAACGTAATAGGAAAGTAATACGGTTAAATTCTATTTTAAAAATACTTGTTTGAAACATAAGTACAGTAAAGTTGGGTGTGTAGTATGATACGCAGTATTATTAACATAAATTTTAACTGCTTAACTGACCTTACTATAAACGATTAAAAATGAATTTAAGTTAAATACATACTACCGTAAAGCATTTAGGAAGATATTACGTGATATTACTATGTTCAATGTTCAAAAATTATACATAAACGTGCACACAAGCTTACCTGTTTGTTAAAAAAATAACTATTTAATCAGTAATCCACATTTCACGTTAAATGTCATTGTACACTGTTAGAAAGAGACACAAGATACAATTTCCTTAAGTTATTTTATGAAGAATAACGAAAAACTATGATTTTCACACAGCATATTAATTTTAATTTTCACCACATAACCCCAAATGAGTCAGTATTAACCATTTATTTCGAATCCAGAACCATAAAGTGACTTCGCACTTTAATCAGTGAAACAAATTTTAAAAATAAAAGTACACACAATATTAAATAACAAAATAGCAGCTTGACGTATGTGTTTAATATCAAGAAAAGCAAAGACATTTGTGTAACACTGGCAACACTGAACCACACGTTCAATCTGCAGTGCTATGACTCATAAATGTATGACAGTCAGCGGTCCTCAATAAGTTTTCTACAGAAAAATTACAAAATTTATTTAAAATTTCACTTTTCCACCCTGTATTTTCTTCTTGGCATTATTATATCATTGACTTAGAAAAACAGCGAGAACGGAATTCAAGGGATTCCGAATTCCGTGATTTTTTAAGTGTCAAAAAACGTGTTTACGTGTATAGCAACTCGGAGCTGATGAATATCGTTTTAATTTATGGTGAAGTAAGACAAAATACTTTAGCAGCTTTCGTCTGTACGCAGAACGATTTCCCGGTAGACATGTATCAAATGCAGCTACTTTTATCGCGGTAGTACAATACAGGCGTGTTACGTAAAATTTGCAACCGAATCGTGGAATACATGGAGGTGAAGGGCGTCTACAACGTATTACAGCAGTCCAAGGAATGTCCCATTCAATAGTTTGTCGTACCACGAGGCCCAATTATATTCATTCAATGTACAGCATGTCCAAGCGTAATACCAAGGAATTATTCCTTATGGTAAGACAGGTCCAAATGTGTTTACACGTCGGTGAACAAATTAATCGCGATCACTTTTAATTTTCTTTTTGTTGCATTATCTTCCTTCTCTAAAATTTTTGCCGAGCCCCATTGAATCAAATGATGGTTTCAAATTCCTGTCTTTATATAATTTTTATGTTCACAATTTTGTTACGATTATTTTGTTAAACAGGGATAAGTGTGTGTCACACTGTTCAGTAAACATTGATCAGTATTGGTTACAGTTGCATCAGGAAGAAGTAAGTAACAATAAAATAAAAATCATTTAACATCTCTATGAAAGCAGATAAACAAATTTTAAAATGTCAAACTTGACATACTTTTAATACATTTGCTATTTTGAGAACGAAAACAGAGAGTTTTTCGAAACGTCGCGATAGTGATGTGATCTTTGTTACATTTTACTGATCTGCTTTCTTCAGTGTGAGATTTTTGGTTAGGCAGACTTAGTTTCAAAAATAGCCCTTGACTGATCCGTTTGGCGCAAGGGTTTATTTAATTAATATTTATTTTTTCGGAAGTGTGCCACCCAATCAAACTAAAGAAAAAACTAAAATTATGCCACAAATAAATGACTTCAGAGAATATATTAATAAAATATTTTTTATATGTTCTGAATCATCCTGTATATCAAGTAGGTAAATATCCGTCCTGTACCGGAGAAAAATGAAATCTTCCGCCTTGGATCCCATTAATGCAAATCCGGGAAGAGTGCCGGAGCGCGAATTTGGCTGACGCTCAAGTACGCTAGCGCCGGGCGTATTCCGGGACGAAAAATAAACGACGCGGAGGCGGAAAACAAAGGCAGGTGGAAATTCGAGCACGGTAGGCGGACGAGCGATATTCGGGGCTAAGGACCTTCGGCGGTCTTAGCCGGCTCGAGTGGGAGTAATGTCTCATTAGTAGACTAGTTCCTTTTTTGCGCCTTTTTGTCACCTAGATACTTAAAACCTCAAGTTTTAATCGATGCGCCGGGCTGCCAGCCTGCATTCAAAGGCCTCCTCCGAATGGGGACGCCTTTTTTTACCTTTTTCGTTAGCTAGGCGCGCGTTTTATTTTCCGGGGCTTCGCCCGCGAGCCTACACTGAGAGAAGTGTTTTAGTTCCGATTTTACATTGACAAATCGACGCGATGAAAATATGTGTTACATTCGCATTCAGAAAATCGTTTCCACATACTATACAGGGTGTCCCGTAAAGTATGTTAATAATATGACTTAGAAACTCTAATAAACATTTACAAAACTGTTTTTAAAGACTTAAATACTTTAAAAAGTGCAACTACAAAAGCAGTTTTACGGGCCACCCTGTATAAAATGTTAAATAAACATGAACTGCTTGTAAGATAAAATTAATAAGTAGTTTACTCACTTTTTTGTTCTTACCTAATACAAAGCGGAACATATACCTATTAGCAATCCTGATGTAGTTTATTTTGTTTACTATGCCCATAGTAGGTATCCACTTCGGTGCGAACCACTTCATTTTTTAAATATGCGAACGATTTAAAATCAGGAGATCGTGGCGGCCATGGTGCCGGTCCTCCTCGTCCAATCCCTTCGTATTAATGCTTAGACACATGGTACGGTACGGTGGTATATTTGAGCCTCGTGTGTGACACTGCTGCAATACGCTGTGGACGTCCTAGACCTCCATTTTTTGTAAAAATGGTAAGTTTTTATATCATTTTCTGCTTCACTCTTTTAATGGCATACTGCCTACAGGATCTACTTTAAAGATCAAGTAAATTCACTGCAGAAATAAATATATAAAAATTACATTTGTTTCAAATATCTCTGCTATTTCCTTAAAATATCATCAGAAATACAAAAACCTCTTTTGATCTGGCAACGCCCATATCATATACAGCTAGTCTACCAATCAGTACTAGCACGCATGAGATGAAAACGCTTATAACAGCTGCATCCAGGGCAATATTAGATAATTTTTCGTTGCAAAATTCAAATTTACTTTACAGAAAATATGTCAAGTTCGATCTATTTAATCATCATCATAAGACTTTGTTTTTCACAATATCGTCAAGAAGTTGTTTTAGATTTTTTATACATTATAAATACCACACGCTGCAGATTCCTGACTGAATTCCAAAGTGGAGTTATGTAATAACAAATACTTATAAAGCAGTCACTACAAGAATCTCTGTAATTTCACATTCTCAATATATCGCAAATGAATATTTTTATGAATGTAGAAATCTTCCATACCTTTACTGCATCGCATTCTGCTTAAAACGTCCGGTTTAGAACACGAATAATTGCGGAGCTTTCCTGAAATTAATCCGGAATGCATTTTCCTCTTAATTTCGGGAATACGAAAAATGATCCGAAAAATTTTAATAATGCAGTTTTAGGGCGTATACGTGTTCCTTTATTTCGAATAGAATAGGGCATTCATCAAACACTTCTCCACGGTTCTTTTAATACAAGGGAAACATTTCACTCGATTTCAGATTTTATCCACATCTTCAATCTATAAAATACATAACAGCAATACGTTTCTATCAGGAAGGATATCTTAGGTATTGTAAGGGCAGATATTTTATTAAATTTTGACAATTTTCATATTCATTTATGTAGATATGCCTCTGGCAATACTCCAAAACTGCTTACATTAATTCACTTCCTATGCATAATTCATTACTTTGTGTACAGAATAATTACAAAAAAAAAAATATATACCCAAAATTCTTATCGAGAAATTGATCGTGAAGTTTATATAACAGTATGCCCCGAAGGATACTTTTTTCCAAAAAAGTGACGTTAAATTTAATCTTCGTTTTCATGTAGGTATGCTTATTTTTTAAATATGCAGATTTTTTTACCTATTTTTGAATAATCACGAAAATAATTAAATATAATTTGAAAATAGAATCTTTTACACTGAAAAACTACAGTGCAACAACTTTTAATCCCATGGAGTTAAACAGTATTTTAATTTGACTCTTGGAATATGTAAGTTGATGTTTGCAATACCTAGTTAAAGATTTTGTGCAGCCCTTTGTACATTTACAACTGATGTCTCGTAATATATTGTCAGGAACTAATTGGTATATAATTTATTGTTACATCATTAACCGTTTCGCCGCATACCCTTCCCAACTTTGGAAGTTAATAAATAAGTAATATTAGTGTCCAGATGAGACCCTGTATATATTTTTATCTCACTTATGCATTTTTTACATAATATTAATATTATAATAACTTAGTTGCTTGCCTATGTAAAATTAAATCGCTGAAGTAACAAAATAGCATTATATAAACTCAGACTGTAAACAAATTAAATCAGATTCAAGTAATAAAGAGTTAAGTGCACAACAAGTGAGTCTTGTGAAATCTCTGTGAACGTTCCCACTTCACTGGCGCAGTCGACGAGGATTGGAATCAAGGTCAACGATAAGCAGCTGAATGTGTGCCTGATAAGCAAACAATCGCCACCTTCGTGAACCAACATTCCACACCAAGAGAACACAGTAAGTACTCATTCCTCCTGTTACTTTTCTCATTGTTACCGAAATCTCACTGCCCGATTGGCAAAAAACTGACTTGATTAGTCATTAGAATTAAGAAACTGATCCGATTGATCACTAGAATTAAGAAACAACTCAAGCAAAAAAATTCAAACAAACAATCAAACATCACTTCTCTTAGTGTAGATCATTTCAATGCTAAGCAGACAAAGTCTCCAAGACGCAAACAGAAACTTAAACGAAATCCTAGATAACACAATGCCTCCACCGGAACACAGATTAGATACTCAGCTTTTAAAATTATACATTGATACTGTTCCATTCTTTGACGGAAATAATTTGGTTCTTCATTCATACATAGAATCGGTACGCAGCACTTTTTCGAATTTTCCCGATGATCCACAACACGTAACGCATAATCTCATATTACAAGCAGTAAAAAATAAACTTAGAGGTCGCGCTCAAAATTTAATAGCCAGCCGAACTGATTTCACAACGTGGATACAAATTGAAAATCTATTAAAATTAACATTCGGTGATAAACGCGATTTACAGTATTTAACACACCAACTCACTTCTCTAAGACCAAATAGAAATGAACGCCCATATGACTTTGGATTACGCTTACAGGAATTAAGAGCTATAATAATTATGAAAATTAGTGATGATTTCCCAGATCCACAGGTTAGAGATTTACAAATTGGAAATTATAACAATATTACAAAAACGATCTTTATTACAAATTTGCCGACAAATTATCAAACAATTATTCGATTAAAAAACCCAGCTACTTTAGAAGACGCTTTAAATTATGTTTTAGAGGAAGAAGAATTTCAAAATTTCGCAAAACTTTATCAAAATAGATCTCCTTTTTCAAATTCAAAACCTAACAGTCAAAATTTGAATCAACATAAAAATGTCAATCCAAATCCTAATGCAACTTTTCAGAATCAAATGCCACAAGTTAATAGAAACAATCAGCCTCAATTTTCTTCACAACCAATGCAACCTAAATTTCCTTCACAACCAATAAACATACAACCGCGACAAGTAAAACCATTTTTCCCTAATTATAAACAGACATTTGTACATCCAAGCAAACAAAACGTATGGAAACCTAACCAAAATAACAATCTACCAAAACCGACTCCAATGTCAGGAATATCGTATACCAGTCAACCAAAACCAACACCAATGTCAGGAATTAGTCATCAACAAATGCACAACACGGAAGTTACAGAACACATGCCTCCTTATGCAACTAGACACTACCAAGATATGCAAGCTTACGATCAAGAAAGATATGAAGACGTCACTTTGGCAACGTATGGAGAAAACTATGAAAATCAGGAATATGAAGAAATACAAGAAACGCAATATGAAGAAAACGATCAACAAGAACAAAATGGAAATTTTCTGAATGCCGAGACAACAGAATACCCGACGTAAATGCAATAAATGGCCTTCCTTATATTAACATAACTTTAAAAAATAAAACGTACAAACTTCTTATAGATACAGGATGCTCTTTCTCAATCATTAAACCAGCGATCATTGAACAAAATTTTCCCCAAACTATTTATATAGACCCTACTACCTTACAAACATGCACTGGAAAAACAAAAGCCATATATAAAGCAACGATACCACCATTTCAAGAATTTCAATCTGACATACCAATAAATTGTATTTTATACGACTTTCACAATTACTTTGATGGACTTATAGGACTACAAGAACTGATTAATGCAAAATTAAATATCAACTTTTCGAACCAGACATTAGAAAATGAACATGTACAAATCCCACTTTATGTAAGAGATGATTTCAACTTACTTGGTTATAATTTAAATCCTTCAGAAATAAGACGCATACAAATCCCTGTTACAACGGAAAACGGACCAGTAATAATACCCGAATTTCGATCAGAAAAATTTTACGTTCCAGAAACATTATCTACAAGTGAAAATTTCCTTGCCCAAATAGAAGTTCACAATTTGACAAACAGACATCAAATGGTCTCTTTCAACGAACCACAAAGATCATTACCATTCAATGAAGAAGAATATGAAATATTCGATTGCAAAATTACACCAAATGAAATAAATTCCAAAATAAAAATACAAGATCACATTCGGACAAATCATTTGAATGACGAAGAAAAGCAAGCAATAGAAAGTTTATGTCAAGAATATTCTGACATTTTCCAAAACCCTTCAGATAAATTGCCATTTACAAATACAATAAAACATGAAATTAAAACTACTGACGAAACACCCTGCTACACAAAGACTTACCGATACCCACACATCTATAAAGAAGAGGTCCAAACACAACTATCCAAAATGATCAACGATAAAATAATACGCCCAAGTATTTCACCATGGAGTTCACCAATATGGGTAGTACCAAAAAAGGCAGATGCCTCCGGCAAGAAAAAATGGAGAATAGTAGTAGACTATCGCTCACTAAATTCAAAGACAATTACGGATAGATATCCCATCCCTAACATCACGGACATTCTAGATAAATTAGGAAGAAGCTGTTATTTTACAACTTTAGATCTCGCCTCTGGTTTCCACCAAATCGAGATGGCACCAAACTCTATTCAAAAAACAGCATTCAATACAGAGCATGGGCACTACGAATTCCTTAGGATGCCCTTTGGTCTTAAGAACGCCCCTAGTACATTCCAGAGAATGATTGATAACGTTTTAAGACAACACATCAATAAAACTTGCCTAGTATATCTCGACGACATCATTGTTTTTTCAACATCACTCCAAGAGCATATCGCCAACCTAAAAAGAATCTTCCAGACTTTAAGAGAAGCAAACCTCAGAATACAATTAGACAAATCGGAATTCTTAAAGAAAAATGTAGAATTTTTAGGACACATAGTATCAGCAGATGGAATTCGACCAAATCCAGAAAAAATCGAAGCCATAAAGAAATTCCCCATTCCAAAAACGCATAGAGAAATTAAATCTTTCCTTGGTTTATTAGGATTCTATAGAAAATTTATTAAAAATTTTGCAAAGATTACCAAACCTCTTACGCAATGTTTAAAGAAAGACCACAAAATAGAACTCACTCCAGAATACATATCATGTGTTAACCATTGCAAAACCTTGTTACTAAATGAACCAGTATTAGCATATCCAAATTTTGAAAAACCTTTTGAACTAACAACAGATGCTTCGAACTATGCCATAGGAGCTGTACTCTCTCAAGATGACCGTCCCATAGCATATGCCTCAAGAACTTTAAATCCAGCTGAAACAAATTATGCTACAATTGAAAAGGAACTACTTGCAGTAGTATGGGCCTGTAAATATTTCAGACCTTACCTATATGGAAGAGAGTTTACCATCTACACAGACCACAGACCACTGGAATGGCTATCAAATCTAAAAGCCCCAAATACCAGACTTATTCGTTGGAGATTACACCTAGAAGAATTTAATTACAAGATCAAATACAAACAAGGAAAAACTAATCACGTAGCAGATGCCCTATCAAGAATTAAATTAGATAACAACCCTCAAGAGATAAACGCAGTTACACAAGCTACTACAACACCATTAGAAGATGATCTCATATCCATGTTAAACAACGTCGATGAAATACCAGATGTTGATGAAGCCAGCTTAAAAGAAGTACTAGACACATTAGTTCCAGGAACATCTACAGAAGACGACATTGAAAAACAAATTCCAAATCAAGACGACGACATTGCTACAATTCATTCCGCACAAGAAAATCCCATTCAAGAATTCCCATATACTGAAAAATGTGTAAACCAGTACGTGAATCAAATCATAATTACTGAATCAACAAATAGTATGGCAAACTTCGCTATTCATGAACCAATTTTTAATAATACCAGACATAAAGTCACTTTAAAATCAAACAGTACAGAAGAAGAGATTATAAAATTATTCAAAAGCACCATAGACCCTAAAAAACGATACTGTATGTTTTTCAGAACGAACAAAGATGACTTATTAAAATTAAGAGTAATTAGGACGCTACAAAATCATTTTACAAATTTAAACTTAACCATTTCAAACAATTTTGTGACAGATATAACTTCAGAAGAAGAGCAGCATCAAAAAATTAAATACCACCATGAAGGAAAAACTCAACATAAAGGAATAAATGCTACTTTATTATCACTTTCTAAAAATTACTATTGGCCTTACATGCAAAGAGATGTTCAAAATTATATAAATACTTGTAATACCTGCCAAACTTGTAAATACGAAAGAAAACCGCAAAACCCACCAATTGAAATTACCCCTACTCCATCAAAACCCTTGGAAATAATTCATATTGATCTATTCTTTGTCAATAATAATACATTCCTTACAATAATAGACCCTTTTTCAAAATTTGCTCAAGCAATCCCAGTAACTCAAAAATCAGCAATAGAAGTAACGGAAGCCTTAATAACCTTCATGTCATTTGTTGGAATACCAAGAAAAATTATATGTGATAATGGCACAGAATTTAGAAATCACATAATAACTGACTTTTGCAGATTACACAAAATTGAATTACATTATATTACTCTACATAACTCTACTTCAAATTCCCCGGTTGAAAGATTACATTCCACCTTATTAGACCAAATACGATGCTTAACAAAAGAAAAACCTAACGAAAATATGAAATCTCTTATGAAATTAGCTATAATGGGTTATAACAATACACCACATAGTAGTACCAAACATACACCCTTTGAAATTTTATTTGGCCACTTAAATCAAACATTACCTTTTGATGTAAATGAAGAAAACATACTTACTGACTATATAGACAATCATGCTAAGAATTCGCAACAATTGTATCAGAACATTAAAGCTAAAGTCCAAATAGAAAAGGAAAAGCGAGCAGAAAATATAAATAAAACTAAAACTGACCCAGAAAAACTCGATCCAGGAGATACAATTTATATCAAAAACGATCAGCTACGGAAAAAGACAAACCCGCGATTCATACAAACAAACACAGAACAAGACCTAGACAAAAAAGTTCAAACACCAAGAGGAACTTATCATAAGAAAAGAGTTAAAAAGAAACGTAACCTTGTTACAGGTACACGACAACGCGGAAGACCTAGGAAAGGACCCGACAAAGACAATGCTAACACTGACACTAATCCTGTCACTATCCTTCACGATAACCCTTTGCCAAATTAAAATAACTCCAATCGAGAATGGGCTACTCGTATTAAAATTAGGACAAATGCGATCCGTACAAACTTATCATAAATTCATTCACTATATAAATCTGAATCCAATACAAATCGAATTAAATAATACGAAAACACAACTATTGCAACTCAATAGTAAAGTTCAAGATATGAATAGAAAAACAACTGACACTGGATTGTTAACATCAATCACGCAGGCACTACAACTAGTCTCTGAAACAAAAATAAAATTAGAAAACTTGGCACCACAAAAATTACGTATCAAACGAGGTTTATTAAATATAATAGGTACCGGACAAAAATGGCTATTTGGAACGATGGATAATAACGATCGGAAATCAATAAATAAAGCTATCACAAAATTAAACGAAAATAACAACCGCATTGAATATCAAATGAAAAATCAAATTAGTCTAACAAGCAAGTTAATAGAAGACTATAATAGAACAGTAACAACTCTATCCCAGAATCAGAAAACTATTCAAAAATTTCTAACTCGAACCATTACGGAATTTAATGAAAAATTTACACAAGTGTTATCCACGATTTCAATTCAAAATATTCTATCCCAATTATTTGTAAATTTAAACTATATTAATGAATTCCTAGATGAATTGGAAAACGCTATCACATTTGCATCATGGAACTTAGTCCACAATTCAATTTTACCAAAACAAAGTTTATTTTATATTTTAAATAAAGCAAAAGAATTATACGATACACAAGGTATCCTAGATTTGGATCATTTTCAAAATTACTATTCATATTTAGGTACTTCAGTATATTACACTGACAATTCAATTGTATTTGTAATCAATTTGCCAATCTTGACAAATGAGATTTACTCCTACTATCACACAATCCCAGTTCCTGTGCATAACCTAACTATTATTCCAAAAACCCCATACATTGGAATGAGCACTGAAACTTACATCACAACGGTGCAAAGCTGTCCAAAAATTGAAGAAACATTCATCTGCAACTCATTGAGCCAACCTCATGATAATAGCTGCATAGTTCAATTAATATCCAAGGCCGACCATAGTTCCTGTCATGTACACCACGTAACAGCTACTAAACCATTAGTCAACATGATAGAAGAAAACCAAATATTAGTTGTTCCAACCAATATAATGCAAATTCCGGATTGCCGAGAAGGAATTCAACTATTAAGACAACCAGCAGTCCTTACTCTACCCAAAGGTTGTACTACAACTATAGCCAATCAGAGATTTACCTCAACAAATACAAAAACAGTAACTCCAATATTCCAGTTACCAAAAATCAAACAACCACAGTTATGGAATCTCACCATAAACAAAAATGTACCATTGACCTTGAAAGAAATTGATACAACTGGAATTGACACTCTAATGAAGCTGTCAAGAACTACCAAAGCAGACCAGTCATTTATGGAACCTGCTAGCACTCTAGACTCCTCGAACTATTGGCTAATCACCCTAATTATAGTGATATGCCTAATTATCATCGCCAAAATTTATAAAAAATACAGAAAACGATGTCCAGTCCCAATCAGTTGCTGTCCAAATTGTTGTCTAAACCGTTCCAGGAATAGAAATTCCCCAACAGTCCAATTCAACCCATCATCAGGAGACGATGCCCAAACTTCGGCGGGAGGAGTAATATTAGTATCCAGATGAGACCCTGTATATATTTTTATCTCACTTATGCATTTTTTACATAATATTAATATTATAATAACTTAGTTGCTTGCCTATGTAAAATTAAATCGCTGAAGTAACAAAATAGCATTATATAAACTCAGACTGTAAACAAATTAAATCAGATTCAAGTAATAAAGAGTTAAGTGCACAACAAGTGAGTCTTGTGAAATCTCTGTGAACGTTCCCACTTCACTAATATCTCAACATCTACTGGACCGAATTGGATGATTTTTTTAAAGAAGCGTCTTTTTGATTACCATTTTTCTATACTTTCCGATTTTTTCCCACTCGCAAATCTCGCTTCACAGGCTTATTTATTTAAAAGTTTAAATTTTCAAACTTTTTAAAACCGCTCAAAAAGTTATTAAAAATTAAAAAATGGTTAAGATAGCAATTGTATATGATAGTTTAAGGGTCCAAGGTGTAAAAGCACGGGCGCAAAAAATATTAATAACTTTTAGCCGTGCACAAAATTAAAAAAAAAATCTTTTTTCCAGGTAGGTTACTTAACAATTGCATTATGCAAAAACTGTCAGCTTGATCTTAATCGGCCTTACGGCTCTCATTTTGTATTGCAGTCAAGTACTTTTTTCTAAATGTATGGCGTGATTGGGTTATTTTTTCATTGTTAAATAAATAATTTAAAATTACCTTGTCTTTTACCTACTTGTTTTGCACTTTCGAGCATTTTGCAGCGAACATTTCAAATCTACGGATATCGGACCAACTCTATCTTGTAGACCAACATCTTCAATGATTTTGCTGTGAAAGCAGAAATGTGTTGATTATAATTAAGAGCAGTATCAAAAATAACACTAAGATCATTAATTTGATGAACAACGTTTAACATCTGTCCACTAATATTATAATCGAACAATATAGGCTGTCGAGTACGATTAAAACTAATTTTATGACATTTCTCAGCATTTAAATCCATATCATTATACGTGCACCAGTTTACCAGGTTATTTAAGTCAGATTGGAATTGGAAAGCATTGGTAATACTATTAACAACTTTAAATAATTTTAGATCATCAGTAAGTAATGTCGTTTATAAATAATTTGAATAAAAGAGGTCCTAGGTAAGAGCCCTGAGGAACACCGGAAGTAACAGAAATATAATTAGAATAATGATGATTTACTCTGAATATCTGTGTTCTATTTACCAGATAGTTAACAAGCCATTTCTACAGTATACCACGCAACCCAAAATTTCTCAATTTTTTAAGTAATAATTTATGATGCATTCTGTCAAAAAAATTTTAAATACCGTTTTTAGATCTACTTTTCCACGAAATTGTCTCGCCATTTCGATTAAAATAATACAGTTTTTTTTCTGCATATATTTGGAAAATTCATCAGCAATTTCCCCATTGTTTACAAAATTTTATATACATGTATTTTTTTAAGAAATTAAGTGTTTTATTTTACTTAAGCTAATTTGAAATGTACTTTATACGAAATCGGAGGCAATAAATCAAAAACGACAATACCAACAAAAAACATCTCCAGCCGAGAAACGGAAATTTGAAATTGCCTAATCAAAATTGTAAATCAAAAACGCGCCCCGTTATAAAATTCCTGCGAGGTTTTTTTTTTATTAGCGGACGCTTTCTGATGAGTCAGGCTAATCAGATAAATATATTTCCAGCACCCTATCACAACAGTTGCGTGATTTATTCCGAATTGGGGGGGTTTTCGCAACGAAAGATATAAGGAAATACATAAAAAAACAAGGCAAATAAGCCGTTTTTAAAGGACCCATAAAGGGATAAGGACCAGCTCTTTCTTTTTATGTCATGCAATTTTAAAATCAAGCATATCAAAACGCCCCGAATTATAATGTGACGTTTTCTTATACACGAACGTGGAGCGAAACAATTTTTCTGAAGCATGTCTAAAATGGGTCTTAATCGAAATTATTCAAATACACTGGCATGTAATTTATTTCTGTGGAAAAAAATGTACCTTAGAAATCGCAATCGACAAAACCGTCGACTCGAAGTCACTGTTCCAATGCTAACATAATATTTCTACTTTATTTAAAAAAGAACAGAACGATAAATAAATTATATTTGGGTAATAAGTTGATATACAGTGTGATCCGTTTTTAAGGTTAACACCTCTGCAATTAATACCTTGAAGGAAGGTTATATTCTACTAACCATTTTATTTATGGGGCAAAATCCTGACCTACCACGATTTTTTAAAAAGGTTGTTTTTCTAGAAAAATAATATTACCAGGCTATTCAGCACCCAACAAAATATTGATATACCAAATTTGATCGACAAATGTATATTGAGAGTTTTTTGAACAGTACAAATTGCGGCCACAGTAAAAATACCTACAATACTAAATTGTTAATAAAATTACAAAAGGTCTATAAATTAAATTTTAGTTTTCTCCACCATACCTTCTTTCAGGCGAACAGATTTATCCAATCATCTTAAATTTAAAATTATTTTACATAGCTAACATTGTTTAACAACTTAATACTAATAATTCAATACAATTTTTGTACGTTAATTGTTTTTACTGTAGACTCATAAATAATTTTAAATTTAAGAAGACGATTGGAAAAATGTGGTTGACTAGAAGATTTGATGGAGAAAACTGAAATTTAATTTGGGTTAAAGTTTTGCAAATTTTTGTTTAATAATTTAGTATTCATTATATTTTTGTAAAGTGTTAAACTTTTAGTGCATGCGTTTCTTCTTTGACCGATTAGTATTTGTTATCACTTTCATGACAACCTTTGACCTTATTATAATTTTGAGTTGTCTGATTTTGGCACCCCATAAAAAACAAACATTAGATATTTTTTAATCAAATTTGGTATATGTGTATTTTGATGAGTGCTGAATAGCCTGGTAATATATTTCTGATAAAAAAATGCCTAATACCATTTTCTGGAAAAACAATCCTTTTAAAATATTAAGGTAGGCCAGGCTTTTGTCACATCTATAAAATGGTTATTAACTAATGGTATTAACCCGAAAAACGGAACACGCTGTACATACAAACTAAAATGAATTTTAGTTCTGTAAAAGGACAACGTACAAGTTTTTTAATTCCAAGAAATTAAAAGATGCATTTTAATTTTTTGCTAGCCATTTAATTATGTCAGGACACTAAAGTTCATCTTTTATTCCAAAACTATAAAACATGTTCTTAGTTCTGTGCTATACAATCCATTTTAGCTTTACTTTACCGAAGTACACCTTTTAGTCCTGAGAAATGAAGAGACACACTTTGGTCACGTGGTATCATTCATTTTATTTATGTCATAGGACTAAAATGCAATTCTTAGTCTCACGGAGATTTATGTACTTACTTCTGTCAAGGAACTAGAAGTGTATCTACTTATCCCAAGGAGTCAAAAACGTATTTTTTTCAGTAAAGGGACCAGAGTACATCTTTTAGTTCTACAAGAATTAAAAGTTGCACTTTAGTTATGTAGTAACAACATACATTTTAGTTTTGCAACTGTAGTGTATATTTTAATTCCAAGGGGTTTAAAAAAGCACTTTAGTTGTGTGACATGAGGTATGCGTGGCATTTTAGTTCTGTAAAGACTTCAATGTGCGTTCTTTTATTTTCAAGACATTAAAAATGAATTTTAAGTATGCAGTATGATGCATTTAGTTATATTTAAAATAATTTAGTGTACCTTTATTTTTTTAACCATAGTTCTTATCCTGCAGCATAATGCATTTTAGCTCCGTCAAAGAACTAAAGATCATTCAAATTCCCAAGGATTAACATGCATTTTCGTCTTGTACTTTATGTATAAGACAGCTATTGTAACAATTCTGAAAAATATTCTGTCTCACATTTAATTTAGAAACTGAACCCTGCTCTCTCACATTAGGGAGAAAAACGACAACGCTCTTAATACACAGACTGTGTAGATAATTATGAAATAAATAAACGTCTCTAGAGCTATTTCTTCTGCTGTTTTTTTTCCTGTTCTAAATGTCGGGACCCGTCTCTTGCCAGCTTGATTGATTCTATAAAAACTTGCCCTATTTTACTACCTCCTCTGAAACGGCAGAGAATAAAATATTCTAACCGACCAAATCGAAAACAATCCTGGTAGTGAATAAATTTGATCCCTTCGTTGGTGTTCCGCCGAATCTACACAATTTATTACCGCATCAAGTTCTAAATATTTCTGTTTAGAAACGTGGTTATTTATTGGGAAAAAATCGCATTAAAATATTCCGTCTTTTTTTGTACGGCCAGCGTGGGCTTCGGGACTATTTCCATATTTTGATTCGGAAACAAGTAACCTGTTTGGTTTTCATCATCATCGCATGGGTAAATTAATAATAGTTATTAATTACGCAGTTAGTTTTTAGTATGGTTAATAAATTAGTAACTTGATATTCCCTACAGAGAAGACAACTCTATACACAACTGTATACTACTGGCGTAATGTATACGAGAATCCGTTTCTTGGTTTTATCTAACACTCAACCATTCTCGATTCGGAAGATAAGCGAATATTCTTAGAAATATTAAAACGACAAAAATTCCAGACAGAAAATAGATTTAACTTTTAACGTATTCGAATCATCTTTGGCATTCTGACTTGCGCTCTATTAGTGGAGATGGACGCATATAAAATCCTAAATCGATAAAAAATATATATTCTACCTTCTAAAAGAAGCAAATCAACCCATAACCGGGGCATACGGCACTGGTACGCAACAAATTTTCTTATAGCAGTCATATCGTTCGAGCGTTGAAGGGAAATGCGTTGTCACGTCAGGACCACATCCATGATAATACTGAATCATGTATACTTTTTAGGCAATTTTGCCGTGGTCGATGCTTAACTACAGTCATATTGTGTGAAACTAACTACTCTGCGGTCTAAAGCCTCGACCAGCATTGAATTACACCCACAATATTGTAAATACCTAAATATATATATACATGGTTGTAAAATTTCTCCGGGTTCCTCCGCGATGAATCTGCATGGTCTTCAACAGAACCATTTGTTTGACAACGTTTCGGTAAAATCTCATTTACCATCTTCAGGTCTTCTTACTTCTGCTTCGCGTTACTACGTTTGGCTTACTACTTACTAGGGAGCCAGTGTATTGTGACAGATCAATCCAGTCTTAGAGCTGAAATATACGAAGACGTGCTACTGCAGTAGAGTAAAATTCGACTTGTGCTTAGTGACTATTGTGCCAGTGAATATAATATTGTTAGGGTTTAAATATCGAGCTTATCAGATTACGTACCTGCTAAACGCGTGAAATGATGTGTGCTGACTCAGAATGAGAAGATTATTATATTAAATGTATTTAATGCATTGAAACACCAAATCCTACCAACAGTGTTGACGACATCGTGGAAAAGTGTTCCAAAATGACAGGGATTGGAAAATCGACTATCTACAGACTTTTAAAGGAAACAAAAAATGAACAAGATACTGTAAATCCCCCAAAATCATCTACAGGTCAAAACTCGTTATAGATGATTTCTTCAAAAATGTCATTCGCAGAAAAGTACACTCATTTTGTTTTAAAACAGAAATACCAACGCTAAACAAAATTTTAAGTAAACTTTCAGAGGACGATTTGCCAAAAATCAGTAGAAGCAAATTATGGGCCGTTTTACGAGAGTTGAATTTTTGCTGGGAAAAGCAGAACAGGAAGTCAGTTCTTATCGATAAAGATGAAATTATTTGTGTGCGAAGATCCTACTTAATTAAGATCAATTAGAAAATTCCGTGACGAAGGGAGGAATATTTATTATTTGGACTTTCAACAGGGTTCAAGGCACCTTCAGGTAAATGGCAAAGATTAATAGTGACACATACAGGTGACTATCACGAAGACATGAACGCAGATATTTTCGAAGAGTATTTTACACAGATGTTGGATCTTATACCTCCGGGGTTTGTAATTGTCATGGATAATGCCAGTTACCATTTACGGCAGACGGAACGGACGCCTACGACTGCTTGGAGGAAAGCCGGCATAATTCAATGGTTATCCGGAAAAAAACATTTCTTTTGAAACAAATATGGTGAAAAAGGAACTTTGACACTTGTCAATCTTAATAAAGATCAGAAAATATATCGATGAAATGGCAACAAATCGCCAAATAAATGGTACTACGGTTACCACTTTATCACTGTGAACTTAACCCAATCGAATTAGTCTGGGCGCACGTAAAAGAAGATGTAGCGCGAAATAATACGACGTTTAAATTAAGGGACGTGAAAATTTTGTTAACAAATTCCTTAGAACGAGTAACTGGCAAAGATGTATACATTATGTACAAAAAGAAGAGGAGAAAATGTGGGAACTCGATAATTTAATTGACGTTACTGTGGAACCTATCGTTATCAATCTAGGAGACGAAGATAATTCATCAGAATATTCAGAGGATGAATTTTAATATACCTTTATTTTTTATTTCCTTTATTGTACATTTATAGAACACTACATTTACTCACCATAATTTGAATTTTCAAAATACATATATTTTTGTGTGGAATAAAAGTCTATTCATTAAATTTAAATAAATATTTTGATAATATTGAATAAATTTATTTGAATTACTAAAAACCCTCTTAACCCGGTTATGGTGCTTAAAGTAGCCTCATGTTTTGAAATACTGTTTTTATATTGTTTACTTATAAGAGAAATGGACCGAGAAATTGAAGCGACATAGACAAAGACGGACTGTCGGGGATTAAATTTTAGCTACTTGCTACAATTTAGTACGGTTCGATCACACAAAGTTTTTTTAAAAATACACCTCATCTATATCGATAATGCATAATATAAAAATATTGAATATAAGCACCAGTACTACATTTTTTTACGATTTGCTTACATAATAAGCTTTTATTACTCTCTTTCATTTCTAAACAGACTATAGATTAATTTTTTATTTTAAATAATTATTAAATATAGATTTGTCTATTGTTCATTAGCATATCTAGATGTTTGGTATCAGAGAACATACATATGACTTCATTGATAAGAATTGTAGGACAATTAATTTATATTAGCTTAAAAGTTATTTATAGTACAAGTAGGATATAGGCATTATTATACATGAGTGAGACATATGTTAAAAATAATTTAGTATCTACAAAATGTAGTCTCTGAATGCCTATTAAGGTGTGCCAAGTTTCAACTAAGTAGCTCTCACTATTCAGAAAATAGATCCAAAAATTAGATTTTTTTTCAAACACCTTGTATCTGGAAAGCAAAGCCGTTGCGGACTCATATATATATAATCATAGATTAACCCGTTAAATTGTTTGCACATACTTAATTAACACCGTGTATAGTAAAAAAATTACAAAAGCTAATAATAAAGCGTATATGGGTATTTGGCTGTAATTCAACACTGGTCGGAACTTCAGTCATCAGAGTAGTTAGTTTCACACAATACTGTTAATACCTACAAATATATAAAAAAAAATCAATAGTAATGGAATTTATTTGCGTGCAGAAGCAAAGATTTTACAACTTATTTTACTTACCTACAAAATTTGTTCCCCTATTTCAAGTATTTTGCCCTGTCTAGCCGCGTTATTCAAATAGATAGATATTTAGCCTTACCCACACATTCTGCTAAAAAATAGGGCCCTAACCGCAGAAACTGGGAAACATGACCACAAAAAAAAACCGAAGTAGTCTCACAATGAACGTACAAACCGGCTGGAAGCCGAAAAAAATCGCTCGATTCCCTGCATTTCTACCGAAAATATCCGGACATTCGTTAAGTCGAGAGCCACCCACTCGCAGGCGCAAGCTTTTTCATTAATCTTAGTACTTATTGCGATAAAAATCAAGAACGCGCATTGTTGCCCCTATAAATCGAGGCTTTCGTCGTGTTCTGCTGCCGGAGCGTCATTTATATACCCGCGTAATCGATTTCTGTTTTCTTCAAAGATTTTATCGGTCGGTATCGAGACTTATCCGTTTACGTAACAGTTGTCTAGTAGGATTTCAAGCGTTTGCCTTCATTTTGATAGAAACAATAAGGTTTATATTGTCGTACTACCTATTCTCGTCTTAAATTTAAAAAATTATTCCTCCTCTCTTACAAATGTCAACGACTTTATTTCATTAAAACCGATTTTCAATCTAGTCTGCAGTGCCCGCAGGCCTGTGAATAGACTGCATTGATATTTTTTATATATTTTTAGGTATTAATAATATTGTGTGAAACTAACTACTCTGTGGACAAAAGCCCTAACCAGCGTTGAATTACACCCACAATATCTACCCATATATCCTTATTATTAGCTTTTGTAACATTTTTTTACTGTATTATAAAGGTATTTTAAGCTAATATAAATCAAATCTCCTACAATTCCTATCAATGAAGTCATATGTATGTTCTCTGATATCAAATATCTAGGTATGCTAATGAACAATTCCACAGACAAAGCTCTGTTCAATAATTATCTAAAGAAATTAATTTATCTAAATTTGCTAACCTGCTTTAATGAAAACACTCTATAAATATCTAACTTCACTTTTGGCAGCGGGAACACGAAAATTCAACCACAATAGATGAGATCTGACCTATTTCTGCATTTTTAGGATTGCTTCTTCAGGTGGCCTCCTTAAAGAGGCTTTGTCCACAGAGTAGTTAGTTTCACACAATATTATTAATATATAAAAATATTGTCACGGATTTCCTAACCCGTCTTTTTCTTACTGCCAGAAAAACAATCCGTTAATTAATCACTTATCTTTATTAACTACTCTGTACACTACTGGATACTAATTACAGCTCAACTAAACACTATTTCACTTTTAATCGCTATCTAAATCGATCTAAATACTCCAATTCAAGACTGTAATACAAGACTGACTAACTCGGCCGTTTATTTTTCTTTTATAGACCCAAGGAATTTTCCAGGTATTTTCTAGTATCTCTAGATCCATTTTCCCGAACGACTCGAATGCTTCTCGTCGATTCCCCATTTTTCCAGTCCCGTCTCGATACACGGTATTTTGTTTGTTTAACAGAATCGCGTAGGGGTGATCGGGGCAATTTTAGCATTTCGCGGTACTAGTAGTCGATTTGGGTGTGAGTGGGGCAAATTCCGTGACAATATATAAAAACTTTTACATAAAGGGTAAACATTATTCAAGTAGGTATTGTCATATTTAATTCATTGACAGGCTGTCACTTTTGTCATTTCAGGTTAGTAAATTTAGATAGATTATTTTCTTTAGATAATTATTGAATAGAGCTTTGTCTGTTCATTAGCATACCTAGCTGTTTGGTATCAGAGAACATACATATGACTTCATTGATAAGAATTGTAGGAGATTTAATTTATATTACCTTAAAATACCTTTCTAATACAGTAAAAAATGCATTGATATTGATGGTTTGTGTTGCTACCGTGCATGGACTGTACACGTTGCACCAATTGTAACTATTTCAAAAGATGGTTAACTTTTCTCATCACAGAACCTGCATAGGTTTGCGCACAGTAAACTTTAGGCGTTGTAAGGCAATTATTTTCATTTAGAGTCATGTACGACGAGTCTCAATTACAACGAAATTGTTATACACTCCATTAACCATAAAGAGCATAGGAATTTGATATTATTCATTATAAACAACACTCTGCAGATAAACTTTTTTACGTAGAGTGGCGTACTTGTATTTTCTTCTATTGTATTCTCTACAGGATGTGTGTCTCAATATATGACCCTAACATCAATCAATTTCCGTAAATCAAATACTAAGTATTGATGATTTACGGAAATGTACCATAGTTGCTGCCAATAACTTACGATTTCAAAACGGACAAGAAGCAGAAACATTTGTGATATAGTTGACTTCCAAAATTGTAGAGAGTGACTAAGGTTATAAACCTGCTCACAATTTATAGCAGTTAACACAAAGAAATATACATACAGCCCGTATATTTTTCCTACAAAATCGTGTGCCGCATATCTCTGAGCATACCCGATTACACAGCTTCTGCTACGTATGCGCTGCCGTTAGTACGCATGCGCTCCGCTCCTGCTTTTCATTGGCTGCGACGAATTGTCCGATCCAACTGTTTCATTTCCAGCGCTATCATGGGCAGGTATATCGTTCGGGTGCGCAAAATTTTGGGTATATCTTTTCGGTAATTTAATTCTGAATGTAATTAATTTTATTAGTGATTTGATCGAAATGAAGAATATCGGGTGATGACATGTATGAAAAGTTTAGAGCGCGAGGTCAAAATATGAGTTTAAGTGATGTTGAAATATGTATTTCATTAACAAAATTGTACGTGAATAGCATATGTGTACAAATAAAAAAGTGGTAAAGAACTACAACTGTGAAACGGAAAGTGATGGAAATCGCGGAAGGAAGATTGTATTTTTAAAATGAGTTAAAAAAAAAATCGATTGCTATATCTTACAAGATGAAACTCAATATAAATGAAATCGAAAACAGTATACTGATAGAAACGACGAAATAGTGATATGGCAAAGAAACTATTTAAAATAAATATTAAAAAATAAGAATCTGGATCGAAGAATATATTAAATTTTGACGGAACATGGACGTATGAAGGTCATACGGAAAGCGGTACGATATTATATAATAAGTGTTAATGTGTGACCGTTATAGTGACAGTGCTAGTAACTAATAGTAAATAGTGTGTATGTATTCTAAAAATCTCTACTTGTAACAAATTTTGTCAACTACCTATAACATTTTCTATCATCAGACTATCAGAAGCTCAAATCAAATTTATTAACACCACAACAATGAAAGGGGCAATATTTGTAGTGTTTGGCAGTTTCGCAAATTGCAATTGTCAAAAGAGATTTCTCCGCCATAAATAATTAAAACAGAAGTTGCAAAATTCGTGCAAAAATCCGTGAATTTCGCGTCCATGAGGACAAGACTAAGTGTGATATCCGCGGAGTGCGCATCAGGTAGGTATAAGTGGGTGGTAGTGGGCAATCGTCGTCCAAAAGGACGGCATTCTAATTTGTAGAGAGGATGACACAGGTGGCACATTTAAAGTAAATTGTTAATGTGCTAGGTTCAGCCGACGTCAACTTATTTTTGATAATTTTGTGTGCTTCAACTCTTCTCAAGTGGCACTCTTAGGTAACCATACTACCCGTATCTTCCGTACTCATCGCCTTGAAATTATTAAAAACTGTTATATCACTGTTTCTACTCTAAAAATATTTTTTTTTGCAATTTTTATATATTTTTTATATCTGATCACATTCAAATTTAGTACTAGTACTATGAAATGTTGCTCCCCGTACGCTTCGCCCGTCGCGCTGGTCTACGGAGCTCGTGACTGGTCACCATACTAAACCCTAATTTATTGCCGACACTGGCGGCTAGTCAACCGTCAACACACGTTTGACTTTTAGAGACTTAGACAATCAGCAATAATTTGTTGTCATAATTGAAACCGTGTTGAAACTCTGTGTGTTTACATTTGTCATTTTCTGTTTTTCTTCAGTTTTAGTGCCTATTTTTTTTCAATGTTTTGTAGCAATGAAATAAACAAATTTGTATGAGTACAGATATTTTCCTATAATCAAGTTAGCCGGTTTGTTTTTCTATGTTATCGGACAAGATTTTATAACGAATGATCCCTGTCGTTCGATTTTCTTGAAACAAATGGGAATTTTATTTAACTGTACTTCGCAAACTGTGTGTTTTAGTGGGTAATCCTGACGATTCTGTAATGAGTGATAACGTAGTTTTGGCAGTTTGGATTGAAAAATGCTGCAGCTAACCGGATTAACTGTTATACTCGCGACAAGAATTCAGACGACTTACGTCATACGAACAAATGAATAATTCATTATATTTTAAGCAAATTATTTAAGAAACTGCAACTGATAGTAATTAAACTATATACTACACTAAAAGTTTGCATTATATATTGCACTAAATTGCAAAAAATGATTGTTTTTAACGCGACCAAATATCAAAAATAACGTTGACAATAAAAACAAATGTGTAACGTCAGCCGTGACGTAAGACGTCTGAATTCTTGACGCGAGTATACCTATTAGGTATTACATATTATTAATGTTTCTTTCGTTTCTACAATTGAAAATACTGTAAAGAAACCGCATTCTCCGAGATACGAAGAATACCTTAAAATTATATTTTAAATTTCGCCCCATATCTCAAAAATGTAAAAGTAGTTGTAGAAGTAGTGGCAGTGTTGTGAAATCTCATCCTTCTATCTCTTGTAGTATCCAAGATACGCTGCAATTACAACAAAATTGGTACACCCTGTACAGTGTGTCCTATTTTCGATGGGACACAAATGACTGTTAACAGAATTTTCATAGCACTCTTCATTTTTGACTCAAAGGGAACAACCATGGAAGTAAGACACACTTTACATGGCGTATAAATGACACTATAAAATAGTATAAGTATAAATAATAAAATATTATTACAACCTAAGTGGCGGAAGTGTGAAACTTTTTGAAAAGTATTCTTTCATGTCCTGCTGTATCTGACGTATTAACACAACGTATTTATTTCTTTGTTCATAACTTTCACGTTTTCTATTTTTCACAACCGCTTCCGATTTATCCCAGCCGGCGAATCAAGGCGAGCAATTCTATGCCTGCATTAACCAACCAGCCTAGATTAATGGATCTAGTAGGAATTCCGTGAATTCGCCTCGTAAATCAGAATTAGTCACAATATAAAAAATATATCACACGTACTCCGGAGCATTTACCTAATTATTTACTCTGGTTAAATAATAACGTTTTTATGCAAATGGGTGGCCAGCAGAAAAAATATATGTTAAGCTCTTACACTCTTTTTCAAAGTCAGGCGATACCGTTCCGTACCCTATCAACACTACAGGACGGTCCCTGAAAAAAAAAAATGATTTGTTTTTAGTTCAATGGAACCTTTTGTACTTCTATACTGAAATGCATTTTTAATCCAGAAGGTTTAATTAAAAAACACTTTAGTTTCCGTTAAAAATTACACTTTAATTCTTATTGAAAATAGTGACTGTTTAGGGGTGCTAAAGCTTTAGTGAAACGTGAGATTTTAGTCCCCTTAAAAAAGACGCTTCAATTCTTGCTGAAAATCACACTTTCTTACTCATTAAAATAATACTTTAATTTCCTTTAAAACTGATACATTAGTTTTCGTTAATAATAATACTTTAATTCTCGTTACTTTAGTTTCAAGTCACACTTACTTCCTTTCTCGTTAAAATACCACTTTCATTTCCGTTAAAAGTATACTTTTCTTTTCGTTGACAGCGGCATTTTAGTTCTCGTTAATGGCGGTACTTTAGTTTAAAGCCACACTGGCTTTCTCATTAAAATGACACTTTAGTTCTCGTTAATGGTTGTGCTTTAGTTTCAAATCACACTTACTTTCTTTTTCAGTAAAATACTACTTTAATTTCCGTTAAAAGTATACTTTAGTTTTCGTTAACAGCGGCATTTTAGTTCTCGTTAATGGCGGTACTTTAGTTTAAAGTCACACTTTCTTTCTCATTAGAATACCACTTCAATTTCCGTTAAAAGTAATACATTAGTTTTCGCTAGCAGTGACACAATAGTTCTCGTTAAAAACAATTATTTAGTCTTTATTAAAGTGATACTTTAGTTTCCGTTAAAAATGAAACTTAAGTTTCCGTTGGGTGACATTTTAGTTTCCATTAAACTTGGTCCTCGTTAAAGAGACACTTTAATTTCTTTTAAGAGTAACACTTTTACTTTTCGATAGAAATGAAATTTCACTTAACGTTAAAATCGATAATAGCAACACTTTAGTGAAATGTGAGATTCTAGTTATCTTAAAAGGTATGCTTCAGTTCTTGTTGAAAGTCACATTTTCTTTCTGATTAAAATAACACTTTAATTTCCGTTAACAGCGACAGCTTAGTTCTCGTTAATGCTGTACTTTAGTTTCAAGTTGCACTTACTTTCTTTTTCATTAAAATAACACTTTAATTTCCGTTAAAGGTGATACTTTTGTTTTCGTTAAAAGATACACTTTAGTTCTCGTTAATGGCGGTACGTTAATTTTCGTCAAATGCAATACTTTCGTCTATATTAAAGTGACACTTTAATTTCTATTAAAAGTGAAACTAGAAATTCTGTTAAAAGTAACATTTTAGTTTCCGTTAAAGACGACGCTTTTATTCTTGTTAAAGGGGGTACATTAGTTTCCGTTAGATGCGATAACTTAGTCCTCGTTGAAGGGACACTTTAATTTTCTTTAAAAGTAACACTTTCAGTTTCCGATAGAAATTATAGTTTACTTCCCGGTAAAAGTCATAGTTTAGTTCCAGTTCAATGCAGGCGGATTTTATTTCCGTTAAAATACACGTTTTGGTTGTCCAGCGTTAACTGTTGCAAATGCAACATTTTTTTAAACATAAATTTTAGTCCCCTTGAAATTGACACTTAATTCTTGGTAACAGCGATACTTTTGTCTTCATTAAAGTGACATTTTAGTTTCCGTTAAAACTGACGCTTGATTCCGTTAAAAGCGACACTTTAATTATCGTTAAGGGCGGCATTTTAGTTCGTGTTAAAAGTAACATCATTAAAAGAAATGCTATAGTTTTCGATAACGCACTTTAACTACAAGTGAAATTAGTTATAGTTAAAGTTGCAAGTTCTTGATAACATAGGTAATTACAAGTGATATTAATCATAATTAAAGGTGCAAGATTTTGGTTAAAAGAAATACTTTAGTTCTTGCTAAAGTAACATTTTAGTTTTCGTTAAGAGTGACACTTTAGTTCATGTTAATCCTCATTAAAGGTAACATTTAACTTCTCGTTAAAAGTGATTTCAGCTGATGATAGGAAAAAAATAATTGTTGGTTTAGTTTTATATATTTTTAAATGCAAATTAACCTTGCAAATTAACATTAACCTTAATAGTTACGCTGGGTTAATAAACAAAAACAATACCTATATTGCAATAGGACTGTCATGATAATATTGGCCTCATAAAATGTTCTACTCTTTTCTACCGATAATGCGATGATGATGAATGAATAAATAAAAATCTGGCATACCAACTCACGCCTACCGTCTTGAGACGACCCGGCCCGCCTTACGTGACTCACCCTGTACACGGCATAATTCCTCATACCAGATTGAAAAACTGGCTTCGATGTCATCCTTAATGCCCGGCTGAGCTAATAGGATTTTATTGGGTTTATTATAATTAGACGGTACTAAAACGAAAAGCATTCGAAAACCATCCATTTAATTGGTTTTTAGTCAGAACGTAACCGACGACCATTTTATTTTTTTGACGTCGGACATGTTTCTACGCGCGTCTAACGGTATTCTCGATCGCAAGGTATTTGTTACAAATTCTGATTTACCGACGTGACTCACTAGATATGACAGTCAATCGTTGTGTAAAAAAAGTCAACATAATTTGGGTGTCTTGCACGGTAACATTCGTAGTTCGTAGGTCCGCGGTATATCTTTATTTTACATTGACAAAGATCAACTCATTTGAATTATTCTTAGTAGATAATAATCACTTACAGATATATCTTTTTTCAGTGTTATTTTGCCATTTCCATAAAATATTTAATATTTTGTAACTTACACGAAAGAACTAACTAAGCTTTTTCAAATGTATTGGCTAAAGCAAAAACAATTACATCAGCATCGTACAATATTTTCTTAAGTCTAGGATATTGAATAGTTTCACGTAGCGGCTTATCTCTGAGTCAGAGCACTTTTCATACTGTGTCAATAACATTTTAAATTAAATAATAAAATTTTAAATACAATAATAATTGGATGCCTAGTGATTAATGCAAGGAATTATTATATTCATTTTACTATGAAATTGAACAAACAAAATCCAATAATTAGAGAATAGGTTACAATGTAAAAAAGATGAAAAACACTTGATAATTTAATAATAAAATTGCAAAAGTAGTATACTTATAATAAATGGTATGATCTAATTCAAGAAATAGCTCAGGAAAATATGCAAACATGTTTTAAGGCAGCCAGACAGAGAAAAAAAAGACATGTCCAACAGTGGAAAAGTTTGTTTCCTTGATTTGTAAAATGGAACAGATATAGATTTGGAATGAAGGTGAGGTTTACACACACATCGTCCAATGACAGTCTAATAAGAAGATCCGCTTTTTATTTCTTCTAAAGTTTTCCTCCTGCCAACGTACTTCTTCTAATCCAATATTGATAGTAGGCTTGTCAGGTCAATTTTACAATATGGTTTTACATCGTATGCATATACTCGTAGGTCTTAGACATTTAACAATGTCATTCATAAATATCATAAATGAAAGAGGGCCTAATATCGACCCTTGGGGAACAACAAACTTCTCAGAGAAGGCGTTAAACCTAAAACTTTGGATTTGGTCTCGGATTAGGTAGTTCAATACAGGAAAATCAATAAATTATGTACATTTGAGTCCTTAAAGCTTAGCTATTTAGGAGAGTCGATAGCAGCAATACTAATGACCAAACCTATTGAAATACCTTTAATAATAGAGGATTAATATATTGCTTTAATCTGTTGATAACAAAATGAGGTCCATTTCAAAAATGAAACTGATTTCACGATATTGTTTCACTTTGGTAGATAGAGTAGGCGAGATTTACACCGAAAACAAATTCCCTATATTTGTTATTCCGGTCGGCTTTCCGGATTATTTTTCTCGCATTATATGGAGAAGATCCATGTATTATGTAACATCATAAAAACTCCAGAACTTTCCATAAAAGAACAAAGTTCTCCCGCACGCTGAATTCCAAACAAAGGAACTTTTAATTCTGTTTTTCCTTTCGTTGGATGAATTTAAACTCACAGAATACTGACAATTCCGTCAACACATTTTATATTCATTGACACTACTCAACACAAAGTTTTGCCAAAAAATGGTGTATTATCGCAATAATATTACTGTACAAATACAAAAATTACTTTAAAAATAGTAAAAATGCTTATTTCGTATTTTATTAGGTATTTCTTTTGTAAATTTTCCGTAAGTTAATACATTCTTTTTGTAAATAACCATTATATTTTTACAATATCAATGCAAAAATTCTCAATATTTATAAATTGTCAATAAACACGTGAAATTATCATAGCGTAGATTAACGAAATATAAATATGTAAAAGTAAATCCAATACACGTTAGAGTTATTATTATGTGATGTACAATTGTTTGCAATAATATTGTCAACTATACAGTATGCGCCAAAAGTATGGAATAAATTCAATAAAAACGAAACAATTATTTTTTGGGAAAAATCCTCGAACAGGTCGATTTTTAATTTAAAAAATACATATTTTAGCGTAAAATGCGATTTTCAAATGTAATTTGTTTTCGAGTAATGACGTCATCGAATTTTTTTTTTAAATGGCAACACCATATTTTTTTCCTTGATTCTGAAAGATCGTTTAATTCTCTATCAGACAGTACTAAAATTTTGCCCTCTTACATAGGAAAGTTTTCGAATAAATGACGATTGAATGTTAGAAAACGTAAATCAATTAAAATAAAGCAAAAACGTTATCAAGTTTAGTTTTTCGAATTCCATAGTTCTTTTATGGATCACGTAGGTGAAAATCTTTGCAAAGTATCATTGTCACACCGACTTTTTAATAAGTATTGTATGCGACATAGAAATTATTATTCAATTTAAAGTATTATGGCACATTTAACTGTTACTCAAAGAATTGAAATTTTAATTCTTATCGGATGCGGGAATATGACTAGAACTCAGCAGGAAGTTTGCGATTTATTTAATGAAAAATATCCGGATCGCCCTATCAGCCAATCAACAGTCAGTAAGGTAGAGTCTAAATTTAGAGAAACTGGCAATGTTGTAAATATTCCAAAACCTGGACGTCCAAGCATTAATAAAAATCAGAAACAGAACATTTTGATAAGTATGGTGGACAATCCTCATAATTTTTCACGATTGGTTGCATTAAACAATGACACTAGTCAGAGCACAGTGCTACGTATCTTGAGAAAGGAAAAATATCATCCCTACAAAATTCAACTTGTGCAGGAACTCAATGAAGATGATCCCGATCGCCGCTTACAGTTTTGCGAAATTCTAATGGATTTATGTCAAGGAAATAGAAATTTACACCGACAAATACTTTTTTCAGATGAGGCCACATTTTGTCTAAATAGTACAGTAAACCGTCAAACTTGCAGATATTGGAGTTGGGAAAATCCTCATTGGATGGCAGAGGTCCATACCCAACACCCTCATAAATTAAGTGTGTGGGCTGGAATAGTTGACGACAGAATAGTAGGGCCTTTCTTCTTTGAAGGAACCCTTACAGGACAAAGATATTTAGAGTTACTAGAAAATGACCTTGTTCCAGCCCTTGCAGTAATTTTTCCTAACGATAATGACCCTGACATTCCTGACGATACCATATGGTTTCAGCAAGACGGTGCACCTCCGCACTATGCGCGCCCTGTACGAGATTTTTTGGACAACTGTTTTCCTGGGAGGTGGATTGGCAGACGCGGACCGATAGAATGGCCTGCAAGATCGCCAGATCTTACACCGCTTGACTACTTGAAGTCAAAAGTGTACATTAATAAACCACGTAATTTAGAAAAACTTCAAAATCGCATTCGGGACGAAATACACAGTTACCCCAGAAATCATTCATAATGCGCAAGAAGAATTTCTTCACAGACTTGCGCATTGTCAAGAAGTTGGTGGATGGCAATTCGAACATTTAATTTAAGTATAAAATTTAATCAATTGTATTTTTTTTTTCATACCTCAGAATTGTTACTCTTTTATGGATAAAATTTACGTTTTCTAACATTCAATCGTCATTTACTCGAAAACTTTCCTATGTACGAGGGCAAAATTTTAGTACTGTCTGATAGAGAATTAAACGATCTTTCAGAATCAAGGAAAAAAATATGGTGTTGCCATTAAAAAAAATCGATGACGTCATTACTCGAAAACAAATGACATTTGAAAATCTCATTTTACGCTAAAATATGTATTTTTTAAATTAAAAATCGACCTGTTCGAGGATTTTTCCCAAAAAATAATTGTTTCGTTTTTATTGAATTTATTCCATACTTTTGGCGCATACTGTATATGTTCCTTGATCGTCAACATCCTGAATAGTCATATTGTATAACTTCTCTCTTCTACATGCTCCCGATATTCCTAATATCAATGCTACCTAAAATGCAAAACGATATTTAGCACCTATACATGTAAAATCATCCAAATTTACCTTAAAAATTAAATATCTGTCATCTGGTGTCTCAATTAGGAACCGGGACAGTAAACACAATGGCTTCTTTTGATCTGTAACCAATATTTTTCCCTTTGTACTTTTTAACATTAAATACTCTGCCCATAAGCTTCCTGGAGCTTTTAATTTTTCGTTCCTTTGGACAAAGTACGCCACCATAACTTTCTCCGTAATATGTTGGTTTTTTATCACACACCATTTCTTAAAATTCTTGCATGTATTGACATATCGCTCCCTCGATTTCTCAGTAATGAATGAACATTTAACACTCTACGCTTCTTCTAACTTTGGATCTGAAGACGAGTCGCTCATTTTACAAACACTTGGCTCTTTTAAGTTCTCGTAAACAATCTCTCAATTAAGAAAGATGTGACAACAATAAATATCAATAGATTAGAAAAAAACCTTCTACGCAAATTTATTCAAAAACGTCATTTTTTATTACATAAAAAATTATATACGTATATATAACTTTGTTTTCAATTACTGCGATGGTGCAAAAAATAGTATAAGTATCACGTTAAGGGTTATACCGTTCTCGGACAAACTTGTCTTCGAACGGTAAAGTACCCTTACCGTTCTTAAGACTTAATATACTATTACAATGCTGTAATTCACTCGACGCGTGTTTCGCTAACGCAGCGACCATCACTGGGAGATTTTAGAACTGACTTATTTTCGAGAACCGGTGGAAACGGCGGTAAAACAGGCATTATTAATTAACCAACTCGACGTAAGGGACTCGACAGTTTTACGTCTGTATGTAATCCTAGACGGTTTGCGTGTCGCCCACTGTTCGACTTCGAATCGAATTCATTATTGCGCATTGCAACCGAGGGTGCAGCTAATACGATTCCAATTATAATAATTTATTTTAATTAATTATCGGGAATTTCGTTTGATTGGCCAGCGTGGAATGTCCGACAAGTGAAAGAAAAACGAGGGAAAAAAGGAACGGGAGACGATAATGAAATTCACATATAAAACCGTCATAAAATTTATGGAGTTGGCTTTTAAGTTTATGTGTAAAGTCTTACGGCTACACGCGATAGGAGGCTTAAGATGGAAGTTATTTACTTACACGTTTCTAAAAAAAAAATGTGTAAAATTACTTGTATCGGGTGGATACACAGTTTCTAACATTATCCGCCGATATAATATTAAATGAAAATAAAGCTGAAATAATGATGTTTGGAAATAAGTCTGAAAATGTTATAAGCGAGCCTAATTTTAATATTTTGTATAATAATTTGCTAAAATTTGTAAAACAAATTAAGTTTAAGCTTACGAATTGATAAGTTGCGATTTGGTAATCAAGCTACCTTTTTAACAAAAAAATCATGTTGCATCTTGAAAATGCTTTAACTGAATAAAGACGTATTGGATAAATCCGAGGGGTAAACCACAGCTTGAAATTTGTACAACGAAATACCCATTTTTAAAAATATTACCCATAAATACCCAAAAAAATACCTCAGCAAATAAGTAAATACCTAAAAAATACCCAAAAACCACAAATGCTCAAAGAATACCTATGAGTATTACCCAATAATATCCTCAAGACCTAAAAATATCGTTAAGTACCCAAAAATACCGAATAGTACCCAAAAATACCCTTAAATACCCAGATATCTAATAAACAAAAAATAAATTACACCCACGATTTTGCTTACTATACCTTCAATTTTTCAATACTCTCTCATAATATTTTCTTAGAAATTATTCAATATACGTAAATAATATAGAACTATCAGTAATTTCATTAACAATAAGTAATTTTTTTGTGAGGAAGGATTTATTGACTGAGATCACATTTATATAAGTATTAAACATAAAACAGAGAATTGTTATATAAACTAAGGTCTAATCCTTACTCAAATCAATAAATATATTCTAATATTTAATATACAAAATAACTAAATAATGTTGGTTCTTTGGAAATGTAAGCATATAGTTACATATAATAAGATACATATTGGACACAATTTTTATTTACTTTTTAAGGAGTTTTTGAGGCATTTATATTATTTTTTATTTTATTTATGTCATATCTTATCATCTAATTATATACGTCAGTGCCGATTAGATCAAGCGGGCCATAAAATATATATTTTCATTCAACATCTGCAATATCCTTTTTAAAACCTACCCCTTTTAAAAGTTTAATCAAAATTCCATTTGAAATTTTATTATTTTGAGGGTTTTAGGAGATTGGTTCAGTTTTTTTAAATATCCTGTATTTTTTCGTTAATTAGTGATCTAATAGACTCTTGTTAAAAGTTTCATCTAAATCTTTGTTTAAATCCATTAAAGTTTAGAGGTTTTAGATATTGTTTCGTTTTTTAAACACCCTGTATTTTTTTCATTAATTAGTGTTGTAATAGATCCTTGTTAAAAGTTTAATCAAAATGTTATTTCAAATTTTATTATTTTGAGGGTTTTAAAAGATTGGTGCAGTTTTTTTTAAATATCCTGTATTTTTTCGTTAATTAGTGATGTAGTAGACCTTTGTTAAAAGTTACATCTACAATTTATTTTAAATCCATTCATTTTCAGTTTTTAAAGATTGTTTAGTTTGTTTAAACACCCTGTATTTTTTCATTAATTAGTGTTCTAATAGACCCTTGTTAAATATCTCATAAAAATAATTTTTTATTCCATTCATTTTTAGGTTTTTTTAGAAATTGGAAAGACCCCAGTCTTTTAAACACCCTACATTTTTTGGTTAATTATTATTCTAAAGAACCCTTGTTAGACGTTTTTACCAAAAACAAGTTTTTAGCTCTCTTAATTTTTTTAAGTTTATTAAGTTTTTTAACGGTAATAAGTTTTTCAACACTTTGTATACAGAACGGTCTTTCGCACGTTTAATAACCATTCCGAAGTTGAATCTTCAAAAATAAAATTTCCTCGAAATTGGAAATTTTATTTTCTCCTTATCAATTTTTATATTAACACCCTGTCTATCACTCTGTTCAATTATAGGAGTAACATCTTCGAATTTTATGAATGAATTGTGACGTGTTAAATGCGGAGCTTTATTGCAAGTTCCACCCAAACGTCTCATGTACCAACTTAAAATGTCAGTAAATTTATGAAATTATTGGAAAATTTGGACCCATTTTTCTCAGTCGTTTTTGTATATATTGGAATGGGACAAACGTGAAAAATCATTAAAAAAATATATCTATAACTTACTCGTGGCCGAATTTCCGCTTATAAGGGAAACAAAAATCGAAAATTATTTTTTTGCTCTATTTCTAAATTTATTATCAAAATTCTAACGCGAGGAGGTAATAGATAATTGTTAAATAGAACTACAGTTAAAAAATGAAATTATTCTGTCGGAAAATAAAGGAGAAAAATGAGTTACGGCTTATTCAGGCACTGCGAAACCAGCCTTAAGAAATGTACATTGATTAGTCATTCAACAGCCGACAAACACGTCTTTCAAGAGTTTACTCTTTACACTGACTTATGCTATGCTAGCCTAAGATAGACTGTGGCCTAAACCTATGTATCCACGGGCTAACACCATCATCAAAACGCATGCGCCATCGCCATTGTGTTTAAAAATTGGCGGGAAAATGCTAATTTTCTCCAAAAATACCCAATAATAACCTCGTAATACCCACTAAATACCCATTATTACATTGATAGTACCCAAAAATACACAAAATACCCAAAAAATCCGAAAAAATACCCATAATTACACACAAATACCCAAAAAATACCTTTAATTACCTACAGCTTGTACAGTAAAATACCCCAGTGGTTTTCCCCTCGGATAAATCTATGAAAATTAAATTATGTGACTCATTACACATTTAGTATATTATGATGTAGCTTTATTATCAACAGATAAAGTTATCTTTCAAAGAATTCAAAATTCTTGTGTACGATTCTCTTGCAGATTACGAAAATATGATCATATATATAATTCTTATTCTTTCTACTTCTACTGAACTTAGATGATTTACCTCACATTTGACAACTTTAGATATTTAATTCACTTGCGCTCTCATTACTAACAAATTATGAACGACGTCTACTATAAGTAAAATGACGACCAAAATGATTAGTTGATTTTACGACTCTGTTAAGAGCCGAATTTCCCGAACTTTATTAATATTTATTCTGAATAAACAATGTTTTGTTGTGTACGATTTATAACTGTTGCGTGTACTCGTTGTTTTGATTGCGTAATTCTACATAAACAGCAAACTGTATCCCAAATTCTAAACACGCCGTGTATATTACAAATAACTACACCTTGGAAATAAAGTCCTCCATTTCCGCTTTACACACAATCACCTCCAAACACAAAAACATATTCTATTTCTAATCCGCTATACTACGCCTGGCTCTACTCACAGAAAAACTGTCACTTCCACGGAATTTAAAAATCCAAAGCTTCACCAAGTTTACTTTTCTATTGAATTAATACGTCCTTTGTCCATGTCCATTGTCAACGGGATCTATTTCTGTTGCCTTAGGGTTTAATGTGAGGACAAGAACGACAAACACTGACATAACGCCTTTGTTAACGAAGCAGCAGGTAACAGAAAAGGTGAGCTGCCACATTTGACAAATTTAGTAAGTAAAAATATGGTTTCTAACTGTATACAGAGTGTTTCAGTAGAAATAAACACATATGAAGTTAAAATGAAGCTATTGAGCAAGTAAATATTAAATAAACGTGGCTTATACGGTGTGTTTAAATTTGAAATGGGACGTTTTTTCAAAATTTGAATGAGCTGTGCCATCTGAATGTTTTTGTTTGTATACCACCACTCGTTTAGATGTACTTTTATTTTGATCTATTGTGTACTTTTCATTTAATACCAATATTATTCTTTTGGTTTAAGGAAATATTTTTTTGTTGAGAAGACAATGGAAGCAGTAACCCATGCCTTCTAGAAGGCGTGTAGTATTTGCAAAATTTACATTATCCAACTGGATTTAGACAAATAACGAAACAGTAATAATTATACACATACGGATCAGCCAGTGGTCGTCCGGTTTAAGGCGTTAGTACTTGAATCGAGGTAACTAGATGGCTGTGGGTTCGACCCCCGTAGCCGATAGACCGTATATAAGCTATATTCGTGGAGAGGAGAGGATTGGCACCCTCTCTGCGGGTATGATAGGATGGAAGAATGTTGGCTTGGGTCAATGTGTGTGATTGATACCGGTTGATGTTTGACTACCCCCCTAATTAATGAGATTTTCCAGGTATCCCTCATTCCTGTACTGAATGGTGGTTAAGGCCTACCAACGTAAGTCGACTTCTGAGCTAATCCTTGTGATTAGAATGAGGAGTCCCAGCTAGCAAAGTAGCTCTATAAATTTAGAGTAATAGGAGTTTTATATTCTGTTAATATTTTATAGTTGTATTTAGAATACTAAATTGTTGCATTAATGTGGCACATGAGACTATTTTGCCTTCAGAAATTGAATTGTCTTTTAAATTTGTTGCAAGAACGTTCTAGAGCATAATTCATAAAGCATTTATAACATAACTGCTAATGTAGCCCTATAAGTGTGTACAATAACACAATTTTGCAACAACGGTGCTTATAGAATCAAATTACTGTAAAACCGATGCAAAATACTGCTTTATAGAATTATACCAACTCCTGTGATACTCTTATAAAATTATTCCGTAATGTCGCTTATAGCTTAATTATAGAACTATTGTATAAGGCGTTGTTAAGTTACAATTCTGCTGCGGAAAACAAATTATAAATATGGAAGCTGCTATCGAACTTCAGAGAAAAAGCTGTTTAAAACAGTTATAAGAGAATAATAATAATACAGTTGTTATAGAATCATTATAGAGTAAATAAGTAACAAAAGCCTTTTTGTTCCATAAAGAAACGCTATAGAACTACCTTTTTTATGTAGGTTTCCCATACCCCCATCTGACGAGACCTGCCTGTAAAAGTACGAAAAGATTGCTTTGTAACCGTGTTATAAAAATTCCTTAGGACCTGTGAAAACATTTATTCAACAATTCTATAAGTATTTCCTGCAAACCTTACAGAACCGCTTAAAGAACTAAAAGGTTCTATAGAACGGTGCCCATTTTGATGGTATAAGTGTTGCAGGAACGTTTTGAAAATGTTCTTAGAACAAACATTGCTCTATAAAATTTGCTCTGGAAACGTTCTTACGATTTTTATAGAACAGGAAATTGTTAGCTGGGTTAGAGATATTATTATTATTATACAATTCTTTTTTTGAACAGACTTGAACGTGAATATTCTATTAGTAATTATTTAAACGACTTGCGCATCATTATGGTCTATAATTAAAAAATAAAACATTGTTGATCACATACAGTCACGAGGATCAGTGCATGCATATTTTACACGTATTTGCTAACTATACTAATTCACACTTACTGATATTTTGGAGGAATAGGATCATTACCTAGTCGTTGGAACGGGTAACAGCCTGAAAAAATAAAAAGCTATTGTTAGATGAAATTGTATGGTTAAATATAGTAATTTGTTGCTCAGAAACTACCATTAAGATTATGATATAGACTGGAGAATTACCAAAATCAAAATGTAACATTAATCATTTAAAACAATTTTGCATGTGGACTTAAGGCATGTATATTTATTTGACTTTAGAAACAGCATTGTCGGGACTTTAATCTTTTTCAGCAGGTTTCGGTACCCTTGAATTGAGAAGCAGTAATCAGAACCGAATAAGATTATTTATGCACTAAAGTATTAAAATAAAAGATAATCGTTTACGTTTAAAAATAATAAAATTATGAATTTAAGAATTAATTATAGGTTTGTTACTAATAATTTGTGGTAGTAGTTTATTTGGCTCATGGTTAGTAGTAATGTGTTATGGCAAAATCGGTTGGTATCGTTCAAGACATTTTCGACATCGTGCATTTCGGAATATAAGTGTTTCTGGATACATTTATATTTTTTTCTTAAAACAGCAAGAAATTACAGCCTGTAGTTGTGTCCCGTATTTAGGAAACACTCTGTATATGCGCTTTCATTTAAAAAAACACTGTCACTAACAAAATACGTGACAATAGGTATATACAGGGTGAGTTTAAATAAAGTAGCAAAAATGAGACCACATATTCCTTAGGTGAAAATAAACCGCTTTAACCTAACATACCTATTTCCCAAGTCGCTTAATAAAAAAGATACAGGGTGTCAAAGTTAAAATTTTATTTTCGATATTTGTAGATAACTTCTTAAAAAAGTCAAATATTTACTTAAAATTTGTAAACCAGGGGTTTTTGCGGGTGAGAAATTAAAATTTGTTTCTAATTTTGACGTCACTAGTAGAGGGCGCCACATCATGTTTCTTTTAAATAGCAGAACTTTTTTGCTGCTTAGTGTATCCATCGGACTATTGAAACAATCGATTCTCCTACCTGTTATATCTGAAAAAGATATACCTCATGTCTCAATAACATTCCTGTTATTCGCTAAGCTCTATATTATTCAATTCTGAAATGTCTAAAATTATTTGTATTTATAGAAAACACTATTTCAAGATTACAGTGCCCTTAAAAGCTGCATACAATGCAATGAACTATTTTAACCTCACACACAGCTGATGTGAGTGGTCGATAGATTGGCATGCTGTTATGGCGCGCCTTATAATTTTGGATCATATAAATCAGCTAGTTCTAAATTGTGCTTTAGATTCTCGTCGTTCGTCGTAGAAATATAACTATTATGCATACTTTTTTTCTTTCACTGTCTGTTTGCATATGACAGGCATCAAATTCTCTACTGAAAAACATGCTGCTTGTATAGATATCTCAATACACTATTTATAATTAATACAAGACCAAAATCTTTCTGTTCCAAAGAAACAATTATATGAATCTATCACTGCAGCTTAACTACCTACATTAAGTTATATAAAGGTCTGTTTATCGATCCGCCATAAAAACTACATTAAATTTCGACAGTGACAAGTTGAACCATTTGTCATTCACGGCGCGATGACCAAACTATTTCCGACACCGAATTACATACAGAAGACCGACGAGTAATAAATGGAACCGCACATCGACTTCGGTTTCTCGTCGTCCAAGTTTCTCGGGATCGATGGAATAACAGCTAACCGACGGTTCCAAAAAATAAAAGCAATTACCGAAAGCCTAATGGTCTTCGCAGACGACGGCGTCACTTTTTCGACTGGTGCGAACGACTGTGTACAGTGTTGCGCACGTTAAATGACCTTTCCATAATTTTTGGTCCTACGGGATTAAGTATCGGGAAGAACTTCTAATCTGGGGTTACTTATGCATGCACAGAAAGAAACATATTTGAAAATAAGCAAAATACAGGCTGTTACAGTTACTGTTTTTTTTTTAACTTTTTTGTACATTTATCTTAATATCCAACTAATATTTAAGCATAAAAGACTACTACTACTACTAACGAGAAAAATAAAGCTAAATTTATTGAAATGTACAACTTCCGTCATAAAAATAGTTATCAATGTTACAAAATCTTTATAATACCAAAATTTTAATAAAAAAATTGTAAGAGTAATATAATGACTTCCAAGTAAAATAAAATATACGTCAATTCATATAGTTCGAAATTACAAAATGTTTACCTATTCTGTGCTTTCAAATGCTAACATTTCAATAAGGCGTAAGACGAAGTTATAACTTACTTAATTTCGCCTTGAAATCTGTCTTCAATATCCAGGGATTTTCTAAATTGTTCCAATAGGTAAATATTTACATATTTATTATGAAGTTGTAAAACTTATTTTGTCTTCATCGAGTTGTAAAAACTAAGGTACTAAATAGTTATTTTACCCTATTAAATCCTTCAATTTGCTAAGTTCTATTTTTATTGCAATATAAACCTATTTTCATCTTTGTTCATAACTTCTAAGAAGTATTTGACTATGTATTTCAATTAACCAAATAGAAATAGTGTCCTATAGTATTGTACAAATTTACTTCTTAATAATACTTCGACGTAAATGTGTCTTTTAGACAGAAAGCTTCTTGTTATACGTATTCAGACAGCTCTTCATGCACTAGGGTGTTGAAATTGTTTTGTGTTTTGGCGATCTGCATTGAAATCCTATTTGTGTCGTACGAGCAAATCAAAAGATGAAGCCCTACAGGCGGCATACTACATAATATTAGCGTTATAAAAAACGATTTAAAAAATAATTATTATGTTCATAATTTGCCAATTAAAATCAAAGCCAACAACTGCAGGTTATGTAAATCAAACTAATGATAATATATCGATAAACACATCATAAGTATTTCATATGATAGCACTGCCATACTGATATCATTCCAGACGATTTGGATTGAGTTCGGTGCGGAAATATACATGTTGTCTTCCTTTATTTGATTAGTTATGCCCACAGAATATTATTGGCTTCAATTTGAATTTTCAATCACAAATAAATCCAAGAGTAGAATTTTATATGTAGATACCTAGTAATAATTTAATAAATTACTATAAAATATCTTCATTTGGAGGAAATTTCAACCACAAATTTTGCTGTGACGTCAACATTGGCATAGGCAACCCGCCCTATAGGTTAAAATTTACAGACAAATTGACTTCAAAGTTGGTTTTATCCATATTGTAACAAATGCTAGATGTTTTGCTTGTTATTTCTAATTGATTACTCATTAAAATTATTAAACACATTTTGACACAAAATACATTCAGTTTTTATTTTAGGTTATTTTGCAGGATAGGAATACCTATTATTAAGAAGCAATAATAAAAATGTATATTTATAAGAGGCATTATTTTTATGAAAGTCAGATTATACGAAAAAATTTTCTGGATTATAAAATTTGTTGAATGGAAACCAAAATACAGAATTTACATTATATTAAAATCTAAATATCTTAAAATTAATGCCAACCAGTTATGCACTTCCATATTACTTTAGTTTTTTTCCTCACATAAGGAAAAATACCAACAAATATAAACTTATTCCCTATACGGAATAGATCATAATTTTATTTTAATCAATTAGAGGTCAAATTAATGTAATTTTAACTAAATGTTTTTTGGGTAATAACATGATTTGAATTAAATTTGGCACTAAAGTGTTTTTTAGCATGATAAATCGAAATCTGATCATAATTTCGATGTACTTACATTGCAGAGGGCGCTACCAGTAGCATTTCGCCTACATTTTAAGCTTTATAACTTGTTTGTGCTTCGGTATATTAAATTTATAGTTGAAAATTCTTATTCCTTGTCCTTGGCATACTTAGTAGATATGAGAATGATCTTTTTGGCGTAAGCCTTTTTTGTGGATGTTTTCAGAGGCTCGTGTTCTAAAACACAGACTTTGGAACATGCTCATAAAACCTTGTTTACATACGTCATATACCGTAGTGTTATGTTACGATACGGGCGTGTTAAACTATTTGTTTTTGGTACGCGTATCGCATATCAAAACCAATAAATCTGTCGAAGTTAAAATGTAATATAAATAACGATTTGTGTACGATATTTCCGTATGCTTAGGAGACGGAGACGTGAGTTGGGATCGATAGCCAATGCATTTGTGCACTTTATAGATTTAGAAGGTAATTTTTAATACAACGATACCTTGGAGAGTCTAGTTTTAAGAATTAAAGATCAGCGCATTACATATTATCGTCTATTTAAATTTATTTTAGATCTATTGATGGAAAATTGGCAACAGGTCGCTTCTTGAAGGTGTTTCATATTATTGACCATGACCTTATGACCTCTAAATTGATTTATTATGGTTTTTACGATACATGGGTTTCCATTTTTTATGGTTATTTGACTGGATATTATGTGACCTAAAAATCGGTATTAGCATATCTGATTTGAAATTCATTTTCTGTGGAGTTCCTCAAGGAGCTAAATTAGGTCCATTATTATTTTCATATATGCAGCAGATACTTTACATACTTTACAATGTTTGCAATATATATTTTGAAATGTCGTTTCCCAAAGAAAGAAAAATAATAATTCCTGAAAAGTAACGTGAGTACCGAGCTGAGTACTTTGTCCCAATACAAAGTGCAATCATTTAGCATTCTGAAGCTCAAATTTAAAATGTATGAAGATAAAAAATTGAGGTTTAATTACCATATTAATAATTTACCCCAAAAATCCTTCATTCGTTTAAAACTATTGCACTCAAACAGATTTATTTGATTCAAAAGATTTCAAATGCTTTTCGTTACATTGTGATTTTGATCATATTTCTTATGCAATAAAAATTATGTGCTGGGTTATACATATATTGAAAATGTTTAAATTGGAATTCTTACCTTCGAGAAAAATTAGATATAAATGGGAGAAGTTGTATGCTATTCACATAAGAAAAAATAAATATGCATTAATATTATACGCCAGTATGCAGTATGCATATTTTTTGTGCAATGCTGTTAAATATTAAATTATGTTGAAGATATTCTAAAACTTTCCCTATCACTTTTTAAAACAGAAGGTAATAAAGAATATAATTCTTAATTATATTGTATCATTATTATGTTTTATATTGTTAGTATATTTTGTTCTGGTACGTATTAAATTTTTTTTCTTGGCTTTTATTTATATATTTTGTAATTATTGTTTGTTTTTAAGAAGCTAAGCACTTAATATTTTATTTACCTGCTAAATTGTTAAATACTTTAGTTTCATTGGTTATACAGTGCTTTCGAAAAGTAACGAATAAATTCATTATTTTTGAAATTGAGTTTTCGAAAAAATCCCCTGGCACGTCGATTTTGTTCGAGATATGTTGTGACGTCATCGTTGTTCGAGATATGATGTCATCGCAATTTTTTTAAATAGCAACCCCCAATTTTGACCATGCCATTTGAAAGAGCGTGTCTTCTACATACATACATGCATCATGAAACAGTATGGTGTTACATAACAAAAATTTCAAGAAAATAATATTTGAAGATTTTAAAATTTAATTTTCACACTACTGCTCCCCATTATGCAATACCTGTCCGTGCTTATTTAAATGAGCTGTTCCCGAATCGTTGGATAGGGAGAAGGGGGCCGGTTGAGTGGCCAGCCAGATAGCCTGATTTGACACCCCTAGATTATTTCTTGTGGGGTACTTAAAAGTATACGTTACTAGACCGGTTAATTTAGAAGATTTAAAAGCAAGAATTCGTCACGAGATACATCGTATACCTCCTGAAATGTCCAAAAAGAATTTATTAATCATCTTGGCTACTGTCAGGCAACCAACGGTGCACAATTTGAACATTTAATTTAATCGATTTTTTACATAATCATTATCATGTTCAGCATTGTGAAAATTAAATTTTAAAATCTTCAAACATTATTTTCTTGAAATTTTTGTTATGGAACACCATAATTTTTCTTGATGTATGTATGGAGAATAACACGCTCTTTCAAATGACACGATCAAAATTGGAGGTTGCTTTTTAAAAAAATTGTCGATGACGTCATATCTCGAACAACAATGACGTGTCTTTTTTAAAAACAAAATCGACGTGCCAGGGGATTTTTTCGAAAACTTCTCAATTTCAAAAATAATAAATTTATTCGTTATTTTTCGAAAGCACTGTATGTTTAAGTATTCCAAAACACGCTACATTTCAAATAGCCCACAAAAACAATTTTTTACTTGACATATTCCGGCGTACATTGTGCTTCCTTGTAAATTTCTATCCAATTGATATTCTGATACTGTACTACGAATTTAGATGCGGTCTCTACGGTACCTAGGTCAGTACGAGAGGAAGACTTTATGGCCATTCGTCCTGTTTATATTTATAAATTTAATTTCAGTTGACAGTCGGCGTGACTGAGTTATGAAAATAGGTAAATGCGGCGAGCTTACCGCATCTGAATCCCAATTGCCTCGGAGAAGCAAGACGAGACGTAGACCTACATCATTTTTAATACGTCATCTACCGTGAGAACTGAATAAAAAATACTTCCATGCAAACGGGATATTATCTTCGATGCAAACGCGACCTACAAATTAATACTATGTCGGCCCCTCTCCCGCACAAATCTGCGACTTGGGGTTAAACGATTTCACAATAAAAACTCGTCCGCCACTACGCAGAGGTAATTCTATCTTCTCATCTTCGAAACCAGTACCAGCATCGGCTAAAATCTCGAGGAACACTTATGAACAAAACGAAAGATAAGCGACATTAGCATAACCAGAATCGGAGAGTTGGGATCAAGATCGAAATGCGATTAGAGACGGTATTAAAAATCAAACGCTTTTACATGGCCAACGAAGATCTAGCATAAACCGAAGATAATTACTCAATACCATATCGATGGTAAATATAGACAAGGTTCACTATATTTTGTTATATTTACTACATAGAGACGTATAAGTCATGTACGGCGTGACCAAGGATGGTTGCTGCAGAGGTTTTCTCAGTCTATATAATTCCTTGTAACGCTGTGACGTCACAGATGAATCAATAGCATTTTATCCATGCAAGAATGTTTCAACGCGAGAACGTAGATCGAACGTTTAATATTTTCAAGTGGATAAACGGTAATTAAACACGAATGCAATAGGTACGTTTTATCCATAATCACTTCACAATCATATTTGCGGAGTCAGAGTTACTGCAATTTAATAAAAAAATATTCGCAGGACTTGATATTTCTTAGTACCTACTCAATGAAACACAAACTTGATAGTGCAAGGAAAATCCATGGAAAATATAGCCTGGTCCTTACAAGAGACATTCGTAACTGCAAATTTTTCACAAACTTCGGCAGATATGCATTCCGAAAATGATGGCAACAATGCTGCGGTTGCTACGAAAAGGAAGTTTATATGACAAAACAAAAGACGAAATATGTATTACTATAAATCTAATTAAAATTGATTTATTATAGGTTTATTATTTTTTCATTATTCTACTACTGAAATAAAATTGTTTACTCTATTAATTGTCTACTACTAGTGGATAAAGTATCACTTTAGACGGTTCATATGTGTGGATAAGAAGTCCGTTTATAAGGTGATTGTGGATAATAACACATTATAAGGGAGAGAAATGCGTTATTTTGGCAGAGGTGCAATTTGAAGCCCGAGGGCTACAATGCACCGAGGACAAAATAGCATCTCTCCCGAATGGTATATACTATTTTTTCCACGGTCTCATTAACTTAAAAACACATATTTTGTCATTATGAAGTAAGTAGCACCAGAATTATTGTATTCGGATTTGAGCATTTATTTAGTAGTCGCTGAGTTATTGTCGTAACTACAAAATAAACAAACATAAGGAATTGTCAAATTAAGGTGCTAGTTTGGTTTAGTTTAAAGTTTGTTTAGTGCATAATGAATAATTGTGAGTCGGAAGAGATTGTGGAGGCTGCAAATATTGCAATAAGCAATTTGCTGCCTACGAAGTCAAGATCTTTATACGATATAGCCTACAATCGGCTCAAAAAGTGGTGCGCCGAGAAAAATGTTCAAGTATACAGCGAGAATTTTTTGTTGGCATACTTCAGTGAAAATGCAAAGAATTACAAGTCTTCCACATTATGGGAGCAATATTCTATGGTTAAGTCATGCTTGATAATTTACGACAACATAGATATAAGCAAATACCCCAAGCTGATCGCATTTTTGAAAAGAACCGGTGACGGATATCAAGCGAAAAAATCGAAAATATTGACAAAGGGTGAAATCGACCGTTTTCTATCAAGTGCAGATGACAAAGAATTCTTAATGATTAAGGTAAGATTACTTTTGTTGTTAGGTATTTCAATTATTAAGTATTTTGATTTTTTATAGGTTAGATTAATTCTGGGGATTGCCGGAGCTTGTCGAACTGATGAACTAGTCAATTTAACTGTAGATGATATTGAGGATGTAGGCTCTTCCTTGATTGTAAAAATTCCAAACACTAAGACAAAGATTCTACGAACCTTTCTGGTTACCGATGTGGGAAATATGCTTGAATTGTTTCGAAAATACCTGTCCCTTCGTCCTCCCCACGTCAAGCATAAGCGCCTTTTTTGTACTACAAAGCAGGAAAATGTAGTTCGCAGCCAGTTGGCAAGAATACCATGGGAAAAATTCCGAGTGTAGTAGCTTCGTATTTAAACTTACCTGATGCTGCATGTTATACTGGTCACTGCTTACGAAGATCTTCAGCGATATTACTGGCAGATGCTGGTGTGGATATCACGACAATAAAGCGTCATGCTGGTTGGAAATCAACGACAGTCGCTGAGGGTTATGTCGAGAACTCCATTTAAAATAAGACCAAAATTGCTAATCTGGTTTTAGTAGGTACCACTACTAGCGCAATCACAAAAACTGTAAATGTAAGCGGAAGTAATATTCCTTCTAACATTAATTTTGAAAATTGTACAAATGTAACATTTAATTTAAATGTCAATAAATAATTTCAATGTTATCTTTTTTTTTGCATGAAAAACGTTCTCCATAATGTAAACTTCCTCGGGAGCATTATACTCCTTTGGGAATAATCGATTACTTCTGTTTTAATTTTGATGTCATAGAAACTGATTTCTACTACCGACCGTGGAAAAAAGTTATTAAAATGTAATACCTAGTCAACATTTCTATTTCAACTAATATAATTTGAAATTTTTACTTATAAATGGACATACCTAAACCCTTGTAAAAAAAGTAAAATTACATACAAAATTATCTGTTATTCTCATTTATTCAATTTATATTACGTAAAATTACATTCTAAATATTATATTTTTCAAAATTATCTAAAATGAAATTTTACATGAAAGTATATTCTAACAGATTGAGAAAAAGCTATAAAGGTACTTGGAGAATTGGTTAAGTACATGTATTTTTTCGGATTAAACATCTTAAAAGAAAACTTTCGTGTTGTTTGAATGCCTCTCGTACCGCACTTTGTTGTCGGAAAAAAACATAGAAATCATGGCCCTTTTTTATTACAAATAAAACATGAATTCGTTTATTATATTATTATTTTTTTCGTAAACGGGTAATTTTATCGCCAATAAACAAAAGTACCTTTTTTGTTAATGTGTTGCTAAGGTGTTAATAATTTAAGCATTAAGTTGTAAAGCTTAGTCCGCCCCTGGTACACTGAAAAAGCTAAATATGTTTCAAGGACACTATTTTAAGAGGTCCTTACTAGTGTCCATTACATTCAATTTTTATTAAATTATATTAAGGTTGCGGTATTCTAAATAAGAAAGTACCTCTATCGTTGACAGACAATGATATAAAACTGTGTACCGGGAAGTGCTGGATATCTAGCGGAGAAAACTTGAACTGCAAATATTTAAAGAATGTCACAGTTGGAGTGCAGAAAATAACGGGTGGCCGAAACTGAGTTTGAAGGTCATGCGTTCGATCCTGCGGCAAAATATTTACAACCCTATCATCTAAATGGGATATCGATTTTTCCGTATTCTAAATTTCAGCGTTCAGATGCAGTTTATCCTTTGCAAATCTGTGCTTTGCAGTAGCAGTGGTTTTCTGTATTCTTTATGTGTGTGTAATACTAGTGAAAATTATAGAACATTTTTATTAATTGAGTTCGTTGGATTTAGAAAGATATGTATATCATTATTTGTAAATTGAATTAAAGTAATAATTAAATAATAGGTACTGAATAATTATATATTTATATGTAACAGGAACAGGGGAGGGGATTCGAATATTTAATTTATTAAATTTTAGGAATACATAATATTTATGCAACAAGTACAAAAAGTATGTGTTTATTGCACGCGACGTGAAATTGTCCTACGAGGCCGTCAGGCCGAGTGGAAACACGTGTTTATGTTGTTGTTTTATGTTTTTCTTCAGTGGTTGTCATTTCACTATAAAAATTTTCAAATTCTGTCAATTTTGAGATTTTTTACTACATTTTTTTCAACACCCTGTATTTTAAAATTTGAATCAGATCGATTTAATTCTCTGAATTTTACAGGAGTTTGGTTTGGTGTTTTAAATACCTGTATTTTTTCGTTAACACTGTTCCAATAGCCCTTAATTAATATTAAAGAGATTTTTTTAGTTCCCATATTTTTGAGGTGTTTTTAAAGGTCAAGCTCATAACGGCATACAGAACGTTTTTCGCACGTTCAATAACCGTTCCAAAGTGGAAAAATCGAAAATTTATATCAATAACAATGCAATAAAATGCATGTGATATGTTTAATTCGTCTTGATTTCTAATATAATACTTAATTCGAAATTTTGGTCGCCCTGTAAACAGAATTTACTTTTCCGCCACCTCTTAGTCAGAGGCTGAACTATTTATTGCTAAATTGTGTCAAATTTTTATAGTTTGTAACAGACTTCTAGATAATGAAGTTGGCTGAACTTGCTGAGAAAATGATCCTTATGGAAAAATGCTAATAAATTTTTAGGTACTGAAATTTATCAAACTACCTACTTTTTAAAATTGATATATAGTTCTAAATATTCCTATAACACAAACTTACTTAGTGTTACATATAAAATTGTTTAGGTTTATGTATATGCACGATAAATTAATTGATAAAAATGTGACATTAGGTTAGCAGCAAAGACCAATATGAAAATACCTTTTTTAAAAGTTAAAACTTTGTTTAAACTATATTTAAATAGTAATAATGAATAGGCAGAACTTTAAAGATTCTATTTGTGTGGTTATTTTTGTTCTTCGAGCTTTATTTTTTGAGATTTCAGTACCTAAAAACACTATAAATACGGGTCATATTTTGCCAGAAATACGGCGACCTTAAGTACTTCAAACGTTATTCAAGAAAATCCGATTTCCAGCGGCGTCCTTCAGGGATACGTATCTCCGTAGGAAAAAAAATTATAGGAACTTGTCATCTTACTTTTCCTGGTCTATCTGCACTGTGAGATTTCCCACATTTTTCCGGACACCCTATATATTTTTAAACACACAGAGTTGTAGGTGTAGGTTGTTGTATCACAAGAATGTGAACATTTATTTTCACTGTGTGTAAGTGTCGGTGTAAGTTTAAGCATATAACTTCGAAAAAAAAAACAATACAATTTCTCATATATAAATTATTTTAATCATCAACTATGAAGCTTCCCAGTGCCGAGCAGTCCAGTGTAATTTCACAATATTATCGTTAGCAATTTACTAACCTGCCCCATATCCGTTATTTCACTCGATCCGTGTTATTTGATCGCGCTATCTAATCTACTATTTTTTTTTAACCAATCGGTGATAATTACAGCGATCGATACAGTTATCTCTGCAAATACTTTATATACGTTATAAAGTTAAGCGGTGCATTACAACGTTTTAGGTGTGGCAGATATGCAGTTGTTTTCGCTGTTTCTGAAAATTTATAAAATTATAAGTCATCCCGATGAGAACGTGACCCGTAAATAAACTACATGGAGTAACTAATTTAATACAACATATAATAAGAATGATGTTTTAACTGTAATTTTACACTCAAAAGTAAACTGTTTTATTGTACAAATATATTCTCTTGGGCGATTGCTGGTAAATATGTTTAAAATGTGTAAAATTAGATTCAAGACAGAATGTTTATAAAGACAGGAAACTATATTTGGTGATAAAATATTTGTTGTGCACCGTTGGCTGCCTGACAGTAGTCACGACGATTAATAAATTCTTTTTGGACATTATCAATAACCTCAGGAGGTATACGATGTATCTCGTGACGAATTCTTGCTTTTAAATCTTCTAAATTAACCGGTCTAGTAACGTATACTTTGCTTTTTAAGTATCCCCACAATAAATAATAGGAGTGCAAATCAGGCGATCTGGCTGGCCACTCAATCGGCCCCCTTTTCCCTATCCAACGATTCGGGAAAAGCTCATCTAAAATAAGCACGGACAGGTGTTGCATAATGGGGAGGTGCACAGTATTGTGAAAATTAAATTTTAAAATCTTCAAACATGATTTTTTTGAAATTTTTGTTATGTAACACCATAATTTTTCATGATATATGTATGTAGAATGACACGCTCTTTCAAATGACATGGTCAAAATTGGGGGTTGCTATTTAAAAAAATTGTCGATGACGTCATATATCAAACAACGATGACGTCACAAATATGGGTCGTATGTCAAACAGTGACTTTTTTAAAAACAAAATCGACGTGCCAGGGGATTTCTTCAAAAACTTCTCAATTTCAACGATAATGAATTTAATCGTTACTTTTCGAAAACACTATATAAAATGCACTGTTATAGTAAAACTACATTTTCTGATTGATTTTTAAAAATATATACTTTAAATATAAAATTACATTAAAACCAGAAATAATAATATCTCCACCCCTCATTCTAATCACGAGGATTAGTCCAGAAGTCGAAGACTTGTGCTGGTGGGAGGCGGCATGTTATTATTAAGCAGGCCGCATTTACGCCCAGAAACGACTTACGTTGGTAGGCCCTAACGACCATTCAGTGCAGGAATGAGAGAAATCTGGAAAACCTCATTAATTGGGGGGGGGTGTAGTCAAACGTCAACCGGTATCAATTTATCACATTGACCCAAACCAACATTCTTCCACCCTACCATACCCGCAGAGAGGGGAGCGATCTAGTCACCTCGATTCAAGTACTGACGCCTTAAATCGCGCGACCACTGACCGATCCAAAACAAGAAGAAGAAATAAATCCATAGAATCCATAAAGTAAAATTACATTATCTGGAATGATATTTAATAAATATGCTTCAAATGTATTATTACGGTTTCACCATAACGTTAAAAGAATATTTCCAAAACAGAACTGTGCGCAATCTGAATAACCTAATTTATCTGTCAAGAAAAGTAATTTTTGCCCAAGACTGCACCACAGGCACTTAATACACAATTGTATTCAAACGGTGAAATTACATTTTCTTGGATTATTTTTTAATAATTTCCATGTAAAGCTACATTTACATTTTACTTTTAGCCTCTTTAGTATAACAGTGATATAATCGTACATTTAGTTAAGATAATTATTATGTATAAAAAATCCATCCAGAAAACTCGTATTAAAGTCAAGTTATAATGTTGAATTTCTTTAATTTTTGGAGGGAAAATGCTTTAGATAACATGACAACTCATTGAAAGACCGCAAATTGAACAGAGTTGTTCATTATATTTAGGCCACCCTTTAATATCGCTATTATTAGGGATACAAAATAAAGTTTCGAATAAAGTGTACTTTACATTATTGGATCTTTCTATTTGATATACAGGGTGTCCCAAAATAAAAGGCCATACCATTAACTACATATTCGAGTTTTCAAGTTGAACACGATAGTTGTAACTCAGGGTAAAATTGTAATTTTACAATAAAATTGCATTGTCGGAATTTTACATAAATATAACGTAAAATTACATTAATTCAACAGTAACCGTGTATAATTCAATAAGGATGCATTTTGTAAGTAGTATTTCTTTGTTATATTGTGTAATATTAATTCCACAATGTATACAGCTGGTAATAAACAGCCCACTTTAATCGTTATAGATTGACAGCATCGGACGGAAACCTAACTACTTAAAAGCCACAAATAATTCAGGGGCAATTTAAAATTTCGCGGAGCGGAGGGAGACGGGAGCAATATGTAATTTCTCGCGGATGCGTGCGAAAGGGGATTCCGTGACAGTCTGAAATAAATATGAGGCGGGTTTAAAAAGAAGCAAGATATATTGGAAGGGTTTTAATCAGTTTTTTCGCCGCGAAAATCCACGAGACGTCGAGAAGTAATTTAATATGTAGGTATGCGCGAGATGAAAAGTAGACGCCAAATTGTTTAAGACTGAAGTTAATTTATTTTGTTAGTGCGGTATTATTTCCGTTTCGACTTGGGTGGAGATTTTTAACGGATTAAATGTTCCGGCATAATGGGGGAAATGCGAGACTCGGTTATTATATCTTTCTTTTCAGCGTCGGAGATGTTTTTATATCATTTAAATATATTTTTTTCAGAGCAGTCGGATGCCTCGAGGATTTTCTCGGATGGGAGGAGAGATTTATCTTAAATTAGAGTATTTTCGTATAAATAAGCGGAGACGTTTCTTAAATATTAAATTATTTGTCGACTAACAGGATTGCCAGACGTATCTAGGCCATTTTACAACACTCTTGACAAGAGATAACTTGAGAACTCTTTTAAAACGGAATTTCCGGTCACCGCGTACTATGATAAAAAAAGTTTATTAATATCACCATTCATTTCATTTACAATATCCGACTGCTTTATTCTTAGTTTTGGCAGCTCGATACTCATCAATTCCCATTTGGGAATGGGACGTTTGAAATAAAGTATAAGTTAGTAGCATTTTGGATTTGCATAATAAAGTGCTACGTAAATTAATTATTAGACATATACAGGATGTGCAGAAACTAGTAGTCAAGAATGATAGGGTATTGTAACAGCTGGACTGGTTGTTAAATAAAAAATATAATTTTTTTATGCAGTTTACAACAATTACTGCAGCTTCAAAGGATAGAGGCAATGGGCGTGGATATCTGTTTGAAAAATTAAAAATGTGATAAGATTTTATAATCATTGTTTGAGTGTCTGCTGTTAAAAAAGTGTTTTGGGCGCAAGTCAACAGATTGTGTTGACAAGGAAAGGGGATAAAAGCACAGAATGAAAGAAAAGAAAAAAAAAATAAGTACTATTTACTACTAAAAATATTAGTGCATATAACAAATTATGTAAGGAAAGACCAAGTATATAACAATTTTTGTGACATTGAAAAGTTTCACAAAAAACAGGTATGAAAACGAACGGTATGTACTATGGTGGTTTATAGTTATAATAATAATAATAATAATAATAATTGCCCAACAGAGTTCCATTTACAGGGCAAAATCTTAAATTAACAATTAAATAATAATAAATTATAAATTCATACATGAAACATTCCCATATACCATAAACAAATCTTGAGTACATCCAAAAAAATAAAAATAAAATAAAAAGTTAACTATAAAAAGAAAACAAAGAAATAAAAAAAAACAAGGGTGCTTTAACCGATTAAAGTTATCACACATAATACATATCGGAGACCTTAATAAAATATTAGTTTTATCGGTATCACATTTAGAACTTAACATACTTCTTGAATTCACCCTAGGTACATAGAAATTCACAGCAGAAAGCAATTCGGAGCAGTCAATGAGGTTGTTTATGATTTTATATAAAAAAGATACGGAAATACATATTCTTCGACTCTCTAAACTAGTGACATCAAAACGGCTATAGTTTGTTTGGAAATGAAAGAGAGTAATAAAACCCCGAGATAAGAACCGGCCATGGGCGTGGTAATATTTCGTTTCAGGTAATTATCGGGTAACACTAATGCTAACAGGTAATGGGTGTACATTAGTATATTTTACTGGATACATCATAGGGCAGGAGCCAGTGTATTGTGACAGATCAATCCAGTCTTAGAGCTGAATATACGAAGACGTGCTAGTGCAGTAGAGTAAAATTCGACTTGTGTTTAGTGACTATTGTGCCAGTGGATATAATATTGTTTGGGTAAAATGTCGAGCTTATCAGATTACGTACCTGCTAAACGCGTGAAAAGATGTGCGCTGTCTCAGAATGAGAAGATTATTATATTAAATGTATTTAATGCATTGAAATACCAAATCCTACCAACAGTGTTGACGACATCGCGGAAGTGTTCCAAAATGACAGGGATTGGAAAATCGACTATCTACAGACTTTTAAAGGAAACAAAAAATGAACAAGATACTGTAAATCTCCCAAAATCATCTACAGGGAGGTCAAAAGTCGTTATAGATGATTTCTTCAAAAATGTTATTCGCAGAAAAGTACACTCATTTTATTTTAAAAAAGAAATACCAACGCTAAACAAAATTTTAAGTGAACTTTCAAAGGACAACGATTTGCCAAAAATCAGTAGAAGCAAATTATGGGCCGTCTTACGAGAGTTAAAATTTTTGCTGGGAAAAGCAGAACAGGAAGTCAGTTCTTATCGATAAAGATGAAATTATTTGTTGGCGAAGATCCAACTTAAGATCAATTAGAAAATTCCGTGACGAAGGGAGGAATATTTATTATCTAGACGAAACTTGGGTCAACGTGAGATATATATACTGTAACAAAAGTATAGCAAGATTGACACTTGTCAATCTTAATAAAGATCAGAAAAAATATGTTATCGATGAAATGGCAACAAATCGCAAAATAAACGGTACTACGGTTACCACCTTATCACTGTGAACTTAACCCAATCGAATTAGTCTGGGCGCAGGTAAAAGGAGATGTAGTGCGACGTTCACATTAAATGACTTGAAAATTTTGTTAAAAAATTCCTTGGAACGAATAACTGCAAATAACTGGCAAAGATGTATACACCATGTACAAAAAAAGAGGAGAAAATGTGGGAACTCGATAATTTAATTGACGTTACTGTGGAACCTATACTTTTTTAATTTCTTTATTGTACATTTATACAACACTACATTTACTCACCATAATTTGAATTTTCAAAATACATATATTTTTGTGTGGAATAAAATAATATTGAATAATTTTATTTGAATTACTAAAAACCCTCTTAGCCCGGTTATGATGCTTAAAGTAGCATGCAGCATTGAAATGCTGTTTTTATATTGTTTACTTATAAGAGAAATGGACCGAGAAATTGAAGCGGCATAGACAAAGACGGATTTGTGGGGCTACAATGCTATAATTTAGTACAACCCGGTCACACAAGGTTTTTTTAAAAGTACACCTCATCTATACCGATAATACTTAATATAAAAATATTGAATAAAAGCACCAGTACTACATTTATCTCTCTCTCTCTCTCTTTCATTTCTAAACAGACTATAGTTAAAATATTGTAATCAATATCTCTCTCAGAATAAACTCCATCATTCTTAAATATCAAGTATTTTAACAACTTTCTTTCAACTCGTTCCACAATTTTCTTTTGTATATTATAAAAAGGATACCATATAAGCACTGCATACTCTATCCTCGAACGTACGTAAGCGTAATATAAAGTTTGAATAGCTTGCATGTCTGTAAATTGCTTACAATTCCTAAGAAAAAATCCATAAAATGTAAACGCTTCATTTGTCTTAATAGTTACATGATCATGGAATGAACATTTTTTGTCAAACAATACACCCAAATCCTTACAAGCGTCATAACGAGATAGTACAGTGTTATCAATTACGTAATTAAATTCACAATTCAATTAGTTATGTAAGTTATTCATACTAAAATCCTACATAATACTCAGTATGTAGTATAATGAGTAAAGTAAAAATTACAAAAAAAGGAATGAATACCCACAGTACAATAATAAAAATTAAATCAACGATTAACATATTAATATAGTGTTTGAAAACATTAAATTTAAAAGGTAAGCATTTTGGAAATAATAATTGTATGGTAATGTTAGTAATTAGCTTGAGTGAAGTATTCTACTGAAAATTTTTGTTTCAATTTTCGAGAATATGTGTGTGATATCAAATGGTAAATCTACTTCTGAGATGTATATATCTTATCCTCGAGACAGCTGATTTGAAGTTATAAATAAACATGTAATATACACAACATTATATAAACATAAAAGGTAAGTACAGGGTGAACCTTAAATAAGTACAAATATTTTAACCAGCAGTATAGTTCTCTGTGTAGAATACATAATTAATAGTTTTTTTTACAAAAAAATCAGAAATAAAAAAGTGAAATTTTAAATAAATTTTGTAATTTTTCTATAGAAAACTTGTTGAGGACCGCTGACTTTCATACATTTATGAGTCATAGCACTGCAGATTGAACGTGTGATTCACAGTGTTGCCAATGTTACACAAATGTCTTTGCTTTTCTTGATATTAAACGCATACGTCAAGCTGCTATTTTCTTATTTAATATTGTGTGTACCTATCTTATTTGTTTCACTGATTAAAGTGCGAAGTCACTTTATGGTTCTGGATTCGAAATAAATGGTTAATACTGACTCATTTGGGGTTATGTGGCGAAAATTAAATTTAATATGCTGTGTGAGTCATAGTTTTTCGTTATTCTTCATAAAATAACTTAAGGAAATTGTGTCTTGTATCTCTTTCTGACAGTGTACAATGACATTTAACTTGTGAAATGTTGATTACTGATTAAATAGTTAATTTTTTAACAAACAGGTAAGCATATGTGCACGTTTATGTATAATTTTTGAACATTGAACATAGTAATATTACGTAATATCTTCCTAAATACTTTATGGTAGTATGTATTTAATTTGCGGAAATTCATTTTTAATCGTTTATAGTAAGGTCAGTTAAGCAGTTAAAATATATGTTAATAATACTGCGTATCATACTACATACCCAACTTTACTGTACTTATGCTTCAAACAAGTATTTTTAAAATAGAATTTAACCGTATTACTTTACTATTACATTAAAGGAAACTTAATATTTATATTAGAGGAGATATGGCAACCTCGCAACAAATCATATGGTTCATTAGGTTGGCTATGGCAGCGGTCCTCAAAATGTGGGTATTTTTTTAAAAAATTTATATATCCGTAAATATTAGACATTTTTAAAAATGGCTTTCACTAGACTGATCTATATGATGAACTACACCAGCAGTTAAAATATTTGTACTTATTGAAGATTCACCCTGTATATAGAACGAACAATATTCTTAATAAAAATAAATAATAATAATAATTATAAAAGATTTAAGTAGCCTCACTAAATTTAAGAAAAAGCTTTTGGAGTGCTTTTATATATTGAACGAATTCCTCGCTACACATTGACGATTTGTTATGTTTTAAATGTATGTTAAGGGCCGCGTTTTAGTCGTCGAAAATCGCCCAAAGACAATCCACTCAGGATGTGGCGGTTCCAATTAGCGTAAAGCCGAACTAGAGCTAGATACATTTTCGCGTAGAAGATCGGTGTTGCAGATTTCTTTACTCGGTAGATTCGCCTAACGTTTTATCCGTAGGATCAGAGACGTATTAAGGAAAATCGGCCTAAAGTACAGAAACAACAAAACAATATCAGTATCTGCACAGAATATAGTCATAACATACCAGGATGTTTCTATAAGGTTTGTTGGGATAAATAATATACAATAAATTTTTGTTCCAGGAAAAAGTAACACATTATTGAAACAAATTTTTAGATATATTATTTTTCCGATAATTATCTATACTATTACTAAGAATGTCGATTTATTTAATAACTGAGAGGTAGATCCTGTATGTCGAAAAGCGGTTAGATAAAATACTTGCAATAGTTTTGTTGGTTTTCATCTTTTAATATATAGGTATATATTTAACTTTATTTGTAGTAAAATGTTTAGCCAAAAGAAATTTATAAAGTACGGCTACAGTAAAGACATGGAAAATCGTTTAATACAATAATGATACCTGAAGTAAATTACAAATTTTCCCAATATTACGTATATACGAGTATTTGTATATCTATCAAATACAACTGAAAAAGTTATACGATAGGTAGTGAAGCACTGAGTCGTACACCGTACCGAAATTTACAGAATTATTTCAGCGCGACGTCTTTGAAAAAGCCAGGTCAAAGCGCAACCGCCAAACAGTCCGAGGACTGGTTTATACGAGGTGACCCAGTCATGAATTCTGTTTCTGGCGTTGACAAGGATCGATATTAATATCAATGAAATTAAAAAACAAATGACTTTTTGTAACTATTTTCCGTAATATGACTTTATTAAAGAAACTGGATACCTACCCATTAAAATTGGTTAAATAATTTTATTTCGTTGGAATAATTACATATGTGTATCAAGTTTGTAAAAATTTGTTGGCGTAATTTTTCCAAAAAATAACATAGAACTTCTTAACCATATATTAATACAGCAAGACATAGTAACCTAACTACCAGCAACTTTGTAATATATTTTCTTTTTATAAATTTTTAAGATTAAGTTTTGCAACAGCGTTTCATGTTTTATTACATATTATGTATATATTTATGATTTTAAAGTAAAATAAATACATACTCTTGTATATAGTGAAATGAAATAGTCGAAAGGAAAGTTAGTACATGGGTGGTGATATAATATTTTAAAAAATTCACTTTTTAATTGTTAGCCAAATGACTTTTCACAAATTGTTAAACATGTCAAGAAAAGCATCCTCCATTGCTATTATGTAATCCAGAATATTTCTAGAGCTACCAAATGATTTTTTTTGTCTTAATACATACACGTTTTATTCAAAGGTTATTTGTTTTCATTTTAATTCTCATGCGTAATAATATATATACAGTTTCTTATAAAGAAATGATACGGATTTCTATTTTGCTAACTCACCTATAATTTTTATAGTTAGAGAAGGAACGACAGATTTGTATTTGTATTATTAGTTTATAACTCTGATCTGCAGAAATATCACCATATTTATGTGTTTCTCTAAAGCATAAAGCATTATTTCTGTAAGAAAGTTCTTATACAAATATTTGCTGAAAATTTACCTTTTTACAGGAGAAAAATCTGAGTCGTAAACTATGTTTTGGAATTTATTATTATATTGTGTTTACCTCTTTTCATTGGAAAATGGTCCCCATGGAACCTATCGTATGCAGTAAAAAACCCATCCGCAGACTAACGATGTCTGGACATTATTAAATAAAATAAGTTCACTACGAATTGTTTGAGATACTCTATAAATCACAAGAATTTGCGGCGCGTAACAACCTATTCAGTATCGTGATTTAGGTAATCCGGTCCCGAACACAGCATAGGTAGACTCCATATACTGTGGTCCCGAAGGTCAATAGTCAATACAGATATAAATGTGTCGTGTATCAAATGTACACGCACTAGATGGTCAAAGCAGTCGCAAGATTGCTAATAAGTGTGCGCCTGAAAAAAGAAATTATTTTAATAGATTTTCATATAGATAGTTATTCGATTACCATCACATTATTTGACATTTATTTATGTACGAAACATTCTTCATTGTCATAAAGTAACATTGAAATAAAACAGTAAAAAAAAAACGTTTGGGACTTTTAAATTAGATAAATATTTATAAGGTTGCACTGACTTTTACAGTATACATGGACAGAATAGGAAAAAATGATAAAACATAATAATAACGTAATCTATTAATTTATAATTGTTCCAAGTCGTTCTATAACTAGAGCTAAATTGTTACTATTATAAGAAGGTAATGTGACAAATAACAACGATACGTGATGATAAAATTTCTGATTTAGCTGCCTGAATGTTCAGTTGCTAATCGATTTAATGTTACCACTAAAATGTAAGGTGAAAATTACTTAGTGTTCATACACAATTTTATTGAAAATTCTTTGTTTCCTTATTAAATATCATATGATTTCTGCTTCATACAAAGCGCAATATTTTTTTTATAAAAGAATGAAGTGTGTACGCTACTGGTCTTTTTCATTTCATTTACATGAAGGTTTGTAAAAAAAATATGGTATGCATACGTATAAAAAATATCCAATACATATAGGTAAACTCGTACCGTTACAATTAGCGCAAATTTAATATTCAATTACTTTTTTAAAATTCTGATATTATAGTAAACAAACCGCCAGAAATTAGTTTGCTTTAAAATTGCCAACATAAAAATAAAATGCCATTATTACTATTGAATAAATTTAACTTAAATTTAAAATCCATCGGGCGCACCTAATTATAACATTGACGCGATCCACTGCGTATCGAGCCATAAATATGAATCGCTCCCTAAACCGAAGATCTCTATTCAGTTTCTGGAGCCAACAACTCATCGAGACGGCAACAGTGATGGAAATAATGTACTTCATGCTTTAGCTTAGAGCTTTATTATACTGTGTAATTTAAAATATGAAATAAATGATTAATTTTTAGTCCTAATAGTAACGTACATTCCTATATTACATTAAGCTCAGTTACGTCAATTTTTCATCAAATAATATTAACTAGAAAGGTACAGCAAGGTTGCTGCCCGACCTTGGCTGACTTTTATTGACAATAATTTTTAAAAGTAGCTGGCATTTCATTTTAAAAAGATGTAAAATTCTGTCAATTTTGTGGTTTTTTCATGTTTGGTTACTTTAACACCCTGTATTGCAAATGTTGAATCGGGTTATCTTCATTTGATGCTGAAATTTGACAAACATTTTTTTTAATTCCTGACATTTAAGAATTTTTAGAAATTCGTTTGATTTTTCAAACAATCTGTACTTTTTTCGTTAGTGTTCTACTAGATCTTTGTTAAGTTTTAAAAAAAATTGTTTAAATTCCTTAAACTGAGGAATTTTAGATATTGGTTTTGTTTTTCTAAACACCCTATATTTTTTCCTTAATTAGTGTTCTAACAGACCCTTGTTAAAAGTTTAATCAAAAATCCCCATCAAATTTCGTAATTTTTATGGATTTTAGAGATTGGTTCGGTTTTCTCTAAACACCCTGTATTTTTTCGTTAATTAGTGTTCTAACAGACCCTTGTCAAAAATTTCATCAAAAATTTCGGTTAAATTTCATAATTTTTGTGGGATTTTAGAGATTGGTTCGGTTTCTTCTAAACACCCTGTATTTTTTCGTTAATTAGTGTTCTAAAAGACCCTTCTCAAAAATTTCATCAATAATTTTGGTTAATTCCCATAAATTTTGAGGGTTTTTAGAAATTGATTTGGGTTTTTAAACACTCTGTATTTTTTCGTAAATTAATGTTCTAACAGATCCTTGTTATAAGTTTCATCAAAAAGTTTAATTAAATTTCATAATTGAGGGATTTTAAATATTGGTTCGGTTATTTCTAAACACCCTGTATTTTTTCGTTAATTAGTGTTCTAACAGACCCTTGTTAAAAGTTTAATAAAAAATGTTGGTCAAATTTTGTAATTTTTAGGGGTTTTAGAGTTTGGTTCGGTTTTTCTAAACACTCTGTATTTTTTCGTTAATTAGTGTTCTAATAGATCCTTGTTAAAAGTTTACTCAAAAATGTTGCTCAAATTTTGTATTTTTTAGGAATTTTAGAGATTGGTTCGGTTCTTTCTAAACACCCTGTATTTTTTCGTTAATTAGTGGTCTAACAGACCCTTGTTAAAAGTTTAATCAAAAATGTTGGTCAAATTTCGTAATTTTCAGGGATTTTAGAGATTGGTTCGGTTTTTCTAAACACCCTGTATTTTTTCGTTAATTAGTGTTCTAACAGACACTTGTTAAAAGTTTAATAAAAAATGTTGGTCAAATTTTGTAATTTTTAGGGATTTTAGAGTTTGGTTCGGTTTTTCTAAACACTCTGTATTTTTTCGTTAATTAGTGTTCTAATAGATCCTTGTTAAATGTTTACTCAAAAATGTTGCTCAAATTTCGTATTTTTTAGGAATTTTAGAGATTGGTTCGGTTCTTTCTAAACACCCTGTATTTTTTCGTTAATTAGTGTTCTAACAGACCCTTGTTAAAAGTTTAATCAAAAATGTTGGTCAAATTTCGTAATTTTCAGGGATTTTAGAGATTGGTTCGGTTTTTCTAAACACCCTGTATTTTTTCGTTAATTAGTGTTCTAACAGACCCTTGTTAAAAGTTTAATAAAAAATGTTGGTCAAATTTTGTAATTTTTAGGGATTTTAGAGTTTGGTTCGGTTTTTCTAAACACTCTGTATTTTTTCGTTAATTAGTGTTCTAATAGATCCTTGTTAAAAGTTTACTCAAAAATGTTGCTCAAATTTCGTATTTTTTAGGAATTTTAGAGATTGGTTCGGTTCTTTCTAAACACCCTGTATTTTTTCGTTAATTAGTGTTCTAATAGACCCTTGTTACAAGTTTAATCAAAAATGTTGGTCAAATTTCGTAATTTTCAGGGATTTTAGAGATTGGTTCGGTTTTTCTAAACACCCTGTATTTTTTCGTTAATTAGTGTTCTAACAGACCCTTGTTAAAAGTTTAATAAAAAATGTTGGTCAAATTTTGTAATTTTTAGGGATTTTAGAGTTTGGTTCGGTTTTTCTAAACACTCTGTATTTTTTCGTTAATTAGTGTTCTAATAGATCCTTGTTAAAAGTTTACTCAAAAATGTTGCTCAAATTTCGTATTTTTTAGGAATTTTAGAGATTGGTTCGGTTCTTTCTAAACACCCTGTATTTTTTCGTTAATTAGTGGTCTAACAGACCCTTGTTACAAGTTTAATCAAAAATGTTGGTCAAATTTCGTAATTTTCAGGGATTTTAGAGATTGGTTCGGTTTTTCTAAACACCCTGTATTTTTTCGTTAATTAGTATTCTAACAGATCCTTGTTAAAAGTTTAATCAAAAACCTTGGTCAAATTTCGTAATTTTTAGGGATTTTAGAGATTCGTTCGGTTCTTTCTAAACACCCTGTATTTTTTCGTTAATTAGTGTTCTAACAGATCCTTGTTAAAAGTTTAATAAAAAATGTTGGTCAAATTTTGTAATTTTTAGGGATTTTAGAGTTTGGTTCGGTTTTTCTAAACACTCTGTATTTTTTCGTTAATTAGTGTTCTAATAGATCCTTGTTAAAAGTTTACTCAAAAATGTTGCTCAAATTTCGTATTTTTTAGGAATTTTAGAGATTGGTTCGGTTCTCTCTAAACACCCTGTATTTTTTCGTTAATTAGTGGTCTAACAGACCCTTGTTACAAGTTTAATCAAAAATGTTGGTCAAATTTCGTAATTTTCAGGGATTTTAGAGATTGGTTCGGTTTTTCTAAACACCCTGTATTTTTTCGTTAATTAGTATTCTAACAGATCCTTGTTACAAGTTTAATCAAAAATGTTGGTCAAATTTCGTAATTTTCAGGGATTTTAGAGATTGGTTCGGTTCTTTCTAAACACCCTGTATTTTTTCGTTAATTAGTGGTCTAACAGACCCTTGTTAAAAGTTTAATAAAAAATGTTGGTCAAATTTCTTAATTTTTAGGGATTTTAGAGATTGGTTCGGTTTTTCGAAACACCCTGTATTTTTTCGTTAATTAGTGTTCTAACAGATCCTTGTTAAAAGTTTAATCAAAAACCTAATTTCCCAATTTTTAGGGATTTTTGAGATTGGTTCGGTTATTTCTAAACACCCTGTATTTTTTAGTTAATTAGTGTACCAACAGACCCTTGTTAAAAGTTCCATAAAAAAATTTGTTTAAATTCCATAAATTTTTAAGGTAGTTTTTTCGTTAATTTGTCTTGTATTAGACCCCTGTTAGAGGTTTTATCAAAAAATTTCTTTTAATATAGTAATTGAAAAAACATTACTATTTCGTTGTGATTTGCATGACGCTGTACTTGCTGTTATCTCCTCCATAATGTTCAACATCAATAATGATACTTTCTGAATTTTGTATAACAATTTGTGTGTGATTTGCTAGGTACTACTACTACTGATAATAAGCATTAAAAAGCTAGTCCGACCCTGACGGATAAAAAAAATACTCAAGTGCCAATACCCTACAGACCGTAACTAACGGCATCTTTTCGATAGTGTCCCAACTAAAACATGCTGAAATTAATTCACGTCCTTTAATTTTTGGTGAAGAAACGTGCTAGAAAACAGATTTACCTATGCAAAGACCGTGAATTGCACCTTTTAGCCTTGTTGTAATTACTGTGATAAATACTCAATAATTTATATCAGTTCAAGTGTTAATGTCTTTTAAAAAGTATTCTGCCGGTTGTGACAGTGATTATAATACCGCATACGATTTTTTCAGTGCATAATTGCCCTATAAAGTTCTGAAACGTAACAATGAAACATAGGAGGCGAAAACATGGTTTTCTTCCCATTTCCTAATGACTTACCAGCCTATAAAATATGTCACACCCTGGAGAAAACTTGTATGATTGGCACAGTGAAGAGATATTTTTTCTAACTTGCTTAGATTTTTCTTTAACTGCGACAAGAAACACCTATAAATTCGTTGAAAAATGCACATAAAAACGCCCCCCTTAAGTATAAGTGTAGGTATAAGTTATTTATAAGATTTTATATCAACAGAATGGTACCATAGTCTTGCTATGTAATTATTTTGTAATGATGTAATGTTCATCTTTTGTATTCTTTTAAATTTGACGTTCGTATCCAATGTTGGCCTATATGAAATAAAGTTATTATTATTATTATTAATAATATCTTCATTAACTGGTGTGAATATCACTAATATATTTTTTTGATTTTTGGTAGGCAGGGTGTTTACATGGACATAACGGAAAATTACAGTTATGACATCCTGATATATGATAGGGTAAGTATAATTTCAAAAATCTTTCGAGAAATAAGCAACCTTTTTAGCATACATGAGTAAAATGAGTTGTTTATATGTCAACATTATTTTTTTATGATTTGAACTGTTACAGTATATATGAGGAGTCAAAATAATGTCAGTACTTTATCTACATTTCTTCCGGATATACAAGACTTCCAAGTAAGAAGTTAAATATTGAATTTCAGTCATAGTTTCTAAACCATTACCTTGGAAGCCTCGAAATTTGGTTGATAATAGTAACTCACGATAATACAACTTTCACTTTTCAAATTGGAATTTGACATGCTCCAAGCTTGACAGTTTCAAATTTGACATACGTTTAATATTTTTAAATACAGAAGTGTCCGATAGTGATGTGATTTTTTACATATCTGCCTTTTTCAGTGTGAGACTTTGTTTCAAAAATAACCCTTGACTGATCCGTTTGGCGGGATTATTTAATCTTTAATCTTTATTTTTTTTCAGAAGTGTGGCAAAAACCCAATAAAACTAAAGAAAAACTAAAATTATGTCGCAAATAAATAGCTTCAGACAATATAAATTAATCACATCCACTTTACTCACACACTACACTCACCACACTACATCAAAACTAGTGTAAAATCAATTACCGCTGTAACTGTTTACTAATAGCCACACACATAAATAATCTCCGGCAGATTAATAATTTATACTGTTTACAAAGATCGTACCGAACTGCACCGTTATAATTTAATTATAAACTAATACAACAAGCCTACCGAGATCTAATTACATATCGTAAAAATTCAGAACACGCCGATAATATAAAAACGGTGTAATTAACGTACTGGAACCTCAATACGAATACGGTAATGCCATCAAAGCATTGCGGTTTGCAATTAATTTTTTGTTTCGAGTGTATTAGGTAACCTTTTCGCAAAAAATGCCCTTCTAGGATATTTTTATGTGGATCACCTACATTGCGGCGACTGCGAGAATGCGTTCAATATTTAATTATCGGATCAGACTATGATGGAGCGATTCCGTTCACCTGCTCGTGATCCCGAAAAAAGTGGCAAATCATATGCAACCTTGGTAAGCTGAAGAGTTAACTCTGTTCGAGGCGTATTACATAAAAATTACGAAATATATTTAGAATATTTGCTACAAATTCGTCTAAAATACAAGGTGTCAGGAATATGAATACCTTTATAATGCTGTATGATAGATACATCGTACCAAACAACGTACAACGGACTTAGCATTTTTGGGTAGATTTCCTAGAAATGACTGAGAGGGGGCGGATTATTGAGTTGCGTAAAACAGGTTTGTCGGTGAGAGAAATTTCTAGAAGGACTAACAGATCCTTACGAACTATAATACGGTGTTACCAAGCGTGGACTTAGAAAGGCCGTGGACACCGAACGAGAGGCAGCGGCCATCGTATATGAACCACAGAGCATGAAGATCGTCGATTACGGCTTTCAGCTCTCAGAGACCTCTTTAGCAGCAGTCGGACTATTGAAAATCAGTGGTTTGTAGAACATGGGAGAGGGGTGGTTGGTATGCTGACAGTATATCGCCGAATACGAAGTTTTGGCCTCTTGTCTTACTGTACACATTGGATACTGTCTTTCAGTCGTCAACATCTATTGTTTGTTTACTTTATTAATACTGATAACAAAAGCAAATTACAAACAATGTAGTACGTTAAAAGTGCTTTTGCTCAGTCTCAACTGTACTTTAGTTTGTGGCATAATTCTAGTTTTTCTATAGTCTAATAGGGTATTTTGCTACACTTGCTGAAAAAATAAAGATTAATTTCAAAAAAACCTTGCGCCAAAAGGATCAGTCAAGGGTTATTTTTGAAACTAAGTTTTCCTAACCAAAAAATGTGACATAAAAAAGAAGATAAATAAAAAATAACAAAAATCACATAACTATAGCGCACTTTGACGTTTCGAAAAACTCTGTTTTCGTTCTCAAAAATTGCAAATATATTAAACGTAAGTCAAGTTTGATAGTTTAAAATTTGTTTATGTTTTCCATAGGAATGTTAAATGATTTTTATTTTATTGTTACTTACATCTTGAACTGTAGCCAACAACGATCAATATTTGACACACTCTCCTTCAACAAAATAATCGCGGTATCTTTTAATTATCTTTTTATTGCATTATCCTCCTTCTCTAAAATTTTTGCCGAACCCTATTGAACCAAATGACCGTGTTCACAAGCGTGTTGGACCTATGAATGTTAGTGCGTATATAAATATTATATAAAAAAATTTGAATTTGACAAATAAAAAATTTGCGAAAAAGAAAAAGTAAGTAACAATAAAAATCATCTCTATGGTAGCAGATAAACAAATTTTAAACTATCAAACTTAGTGATAGGTAGTGATGTGATTTTTGTTATTTTTTATTTATCTGATTTTTCAGTGTGTGATCTTTTGGTTAGGCAAACTTAGTTTCAAAACTAACCCTTGACTGATTCTTTAGCGCAATGGTTTATTCAATTAATCTTTATTTTTTGAGAAGTGTGGCAAAGCACCCAACTAGACTAAAGAAAGACCTACTATACAATATGCGCTAAAAGTATGGAATAAATTCAATAAAAACGAAACAATTTTTTTTTGGGAAAAATCCTCGAACAGGTCGATTTTTAATTTAAAAATACATATTTTAGCGTAAAATGCGATTTTCAAATGTCATTTGTTTTCGAGTAATGACGTCATCGATTTTTTTTAAATAGCAACACCATATTTTTTTCCTTGATTCTGAAAGATCGTTTAATTCTCTATCAGACAGTACTAAAATTTTGCCCTCTTACATAGGAAAGTTTTCGAGTAAATGACGATTGAATGTTAGGAAACGTAAATCAATTAAAATAAAGCAAAAACGTTATCAAGTTTAGTTTTTCGAATTCCATAGTTCTTTTATGGATCACGTAGGTGAAAATCTTTGCAAAGTGTCATTGTCACACTGACTTTCTAATAAGTATTGTAAGCGACATAGAAATTATTATTCAATTTAAAGTATTATGGCACATTTAACTGTTACTCAAAGAATGGAAATTTTAATTCTAACAGTCAGTAAGGTAGAGTCTAAATTTAGAGAAACTGGCAAAGTTGTAAATATTCCAAAACCTGGACGTCCAAGCATTAATGAAAATCAGAAACAGAACATTTTGATAAGTATGGTGGATAATCCTCATAGTTCTTCACGATTGGTTGCATTAAACAGTGACACTAGTCAGAGCACAGTGCTACGTATCTTGAGGAAGGAAAAATATCATCCCTACAAAATTCAACTTGTGCAGGAACTCAATAAAGATGATCCCGATCGCCGCTTACACTTTTGCGAAATTCTAATGGATTTATGTCAAGGAAATAGAAATTTACACCGGCAAATACTTTTTTCAGATGAGGCCACATTTTGTCTGAATGGTACAGTAAACCGTCAAACTTGCAGATATTGGAGTCGGGAAAACCCTCATTGGATAGCAGAGGCACATACCCAACACCCTCAGAAATTAAATGTGTGGGCTGGAATAGTTGACGACAGAATAATAGGGCCTTTCTTCTTTGAAGGAACCCTTACAAGACAAAGATATTTCTAGAAAAGAGTTTCTAGAAAATGACCTTGTTCCAGCCCTTGCAGTAATTTTTCCTAAAGATAATGACCCTGACATACCTGACGATACCATATGGTTTCAGCAAGACGGTGCACCTCCGCACTATGCGCGCCCTGTACGAGATTATTTGGACAACTGTTTTCCTGGGAGGTGGATCGGCAGACGCGGACCGATAGAATGGCCTGCAAGATCGCCAGATCTTACACCTCTTGACTATTTTTTATGGGGATACTTGAAGTCAAAAGTGTACATTAATAAGCCATGTAATTTAGAAGAACAAAATCGCATTCGGGACGAAATACGCAGAGTTACCCCAGAAATCATTCATAATGTGCAAGAAGAATTTCTTCACAGACTTGCGCATTGTCAAGAAGTTGGTGGATGGCAATTCGAACATTTAATTTAAGTATAAAATTTAATCAATTGTATTTTATTTTACATACCTCAGAATTGTTACTTTTTTATGGATAAAATTTACGTTTTCTAACATTCAATCGTCATTTACTCGAAAACTTTCCTATGTAAGAGGGTACTGTTAGTACTGTCTGATACTGTCTGAATTAAACGATCTTTCAGAATCAAGGAAAAAAATATGGTGTTGCCATTTAAAAAAAAATCGATGACGTCATTACTCGAAAACAAATGACATTTGAAAATCGCATTTTACGCTAAAATATGTATTTTTTAAATTAAAACTCGACCTGTTCGAGATTTTTTTCCAAAAAATAATTGTTTCGTTTTTATTGAATTTATTCCATACTTTTGGCGCATACTCTATTAAGTTGACTGCAAACTACGAATGCATTCAAAGTTTGTGCACTTTAAAGAGCGAAACGCATCAAATGACACTCTGTATGAAACACTGCAAATGAATACAATTTTACCAAGAAATTTCGTACCGACATGTCAAGGTGAACCTCGTATATTTACTTTTACAATTTACTCACTAATTATAAAACTAGACACCCAGACCGCCGCATTTCAGATAGCATCTTCAGAGCTAGCGGATAAAATGATTTATGCTGGTACGTTAATGGGACGTGACGCAATAAACGTTTTTTGCCTCATTAATTCGTTTTATGAGAGGGTGAGTTAGGTTATCGTAATAAAATTGTTTATGCTGGAAACAGATTATGCCTCACATTTGGCCAACAGATCACCAGAGATGTTGTAAACTAAAAGGGGTTGACTTTTATCAAATTTTTAAGTATGTACCTACATATACATAATTTATAAAATGTTTCTTTATTGGTAGGTTGAAAATATCTTTTGAAATGCCGTTTCTTGAAGTATACAACATAGCAAAGAGAGTTTGAAGACATAAATAGTAGTTAACAATTAAATATTATAACAAATGATTTTGGCATATTGTTATTTTAAGGTTTTTAAATGAATGCCTTCGTAGGCTTCTATGTACTGCTGCTTTGTATTAGTTTAAAACAGTTTAAAAAACATTTATTTTCTGTGTTGCAGAACTAAAAATGTTTTTATTCCTCTTGTTCATCTTTAATTTTACTTTTTCTTATATTACTAATTTTAGTATTCTTATTTCTTATGTTTATTATTGCTTTCTGATACTCACGTTTATTTTGATATACTCCTGTAAATGGGCATCTGGCTATTGAATGTTGTTTATTCAAATAAATAAATAATTAATTTCTAAAACTAGGAAATTATTATCGTGTGGCTTGTCATTAAATTTAATTAATCTGTTCGCTTCTTAACTGATGGGCGTAAAACAATATACCGATTTAAATCTACTCAATACGGAACTTCATATGGAGTACCTCAGGGAAGCAACCTGGGACCTGTGTTATTTAATAATTGTATAAATGACAAAGTTAATATTATAGATATGCAACGCCTTCTGCCTGCAAATCATTTGAAAATTTACTGTGGGATGCACTCTGAGGATGACTGCATTCGGTTATATGAGTTTGAAACGCGTTGAAGAATGATGCACTTTAAATCATCTCAAGCTTAATGTCACAAAGTGTAACGTAATGTCCCATTCTCTCAAAAAACATCCGATCTATTCATATAATTACAAGATAAACAATATTAATATTGAGAAGAGAGAATATTAAGACGAGAAATCATATCTCATTTAGGGGTAATATTTGATAAGCATCTTTCCAAATGCAACCGTATGTATGGATTTATAGAGCGTTACAGTAAGGACTTTTCTAATACTGTAACTTTAAAAATATTGTCACAGAATTTGTCCCGCTCGCACCCAATTCGACTACTGCGGTATCGCGAAACGCGAGATTGCCGCCCCTGCGCGATTCTGGTAAACAAACAAATAATGCCGTGTATCGAGGCGCAACTGGAAAATCTGAGAAACGACGAGAAGCGCTCGAGAGTCGTTCAGGAAATGGATCTAGAGATGCTAGAAAGTACCTGGAATATTCGTTTGGTCTATAAAAGAATAAACGGCCGATTCAGTAAGTATTGAATTACAGTCTTAAATCGGAGAAATCAATTAGAATTCAGAGTGATTTAGATAGAGATTCATTAAATAGTGCTTAGTTGAGCTGTAATTAGTTTTCGGTAGTGTACAGAGTGTTAATAAAGATAAGTGATTAATTAACGGATTGTTTTTGTGGTAAAAGAAAAAGTCCCATTGGGAAATCCGTGACAATATTATACTACGCTTATGCGAGATCAAAGATACAGTAGTTTGGAGTCCTCAGTGTCAAACCAAATCTATTAAATTGGAAACAGTTACCATTACAAGGCTGCTAACTAAAAATAAAAGTTATTAATAACGTTGAAAAACGTTTTTTGGTTGGTTTAACTATTTCAAATTTAAGTTCTCTTTAAAGCCCTCTTTTTATCACTACAAGCTTGAAAACAAATGAGGATTCAAAATTCACGATTAGATAATTTAGATAAACAACGTGTTGTTTAAGTTATTTTAACGCTTTTTGAAGTGTATGTTGTTTCTGCAGGATTATATACAAAAGTAAGTGTAAGATATTATTGATTAAACATCAAAATAATGTTATTGCTGGTATATCGTTATTTTAACATTTTTTTGTTCAAAATCTCTCCTGAACTGACTCTTTGTTAACTACAAAAGACGTTTTTTTGTTGTTGAAACATTATTATAACGTTTTTAAAGATCATGTTACCACAACAGTCCTGCACAACATTGAACAAACGTTTTTTGGTTTCTATAACACTAATGTAACGTTTTTACAGTTGATGTTACCCCTACAAATCTGTAGATAAGAGTTAGAGATTAAAGGAAAAACATGTTTTTTGTTATAATATCATTTCTTACTAAAGACTTCCTTTAATCAGTGCAAGCTTGAAGACACAAGTAACAATTTAACATTAAGGTTTCAACTTTAAAACGACGTTTTTTGGTTGCTCTTGTTATTTTAGCGTTTTTTAAGTTCATAGTAGCAATACAAGTCTAAAGGTACAAATAAAATATAACAAAGTTAATAATTAAGTTAAAACAACGTTTTTCTGTTTATGTAACATTATTACATCGTTTTCCTCGTTCTTTCACCGAAAACGTTTCTTGATTACCTACTATGAGAATGAAGACTCATTTTTTTGTCACTGTAACGTAATGTGACGTTTTTTGCAGTTTATATTATCACACTATTGCACGATCAGACTGAATATTGTAAGATTTTCAATTTGTACAACGCTTTATGTAAATAAAACGTTTCTTTCAACGATTTTCGAATCCCATATCCTTTCTCTGATCTTATATTGCCAATCGCAATAGAGAAAACTTTTTTAACATTTCATCTCCTGGAATACGAAGTAGGCGTTAGCAGCGCCTTTTACCCGACTGCATTTCAAAACGCATAATTTCCCCCAACCGAATGCAAATACCATATACCTGCACTATTACACATGCATATCGCGAATGCGCCAACTGAACCGTAAGTACAATCTGCATATTTGCCACACATAATATCTCTTAACGTAATAATTATTCCCAACAATAAAATAATAGACGCTAATTAACATACTGATGTTATTAATATTCCAGTGACACGGTCTGGCATTAAATTCAACATCTAGCGCAAACAAACTTTGGAACGTGAATTATATACGTTTAAATTGCACTTTGGCCGTACATGGGTCGGTTCGATAAATATTTTAATGCCCACGTATTGATTCCGGCAAAGTGTGCCGACTTGAGAATAGAAAGAAATGGATATCGATGGCTCGAACGGGTTACCTCATACGTTGGGAAACGTTTCCTTCGATAAACCGCGAGAGGAGAGATTTCACCCCAATGGCACGATTAAACGTTAAAACTATGACTGATGTAACGTTTTTTGGTTGATACAACTTATTTTAAAAGCTTGAAGAGTTGCAGACGTAAGTAAAAGCTGAAAGTTAACAATTAAACGTTTATTATAAGGAACGTTTTTTGATACATGTTTTTTATTCACCTTACTTCAACGTTTTTTTAATTCTCATCGAGGTTTTGAGACAAAAAAAGTGATTAACAAGCAAACATAAAAACACATGTTTGTGTACGTTGAAAAGTGAATTTGTCTTGAAAATTATTGAATCAAGTACGTTTTTTTAGTAGTAAATTTTGCTAGGTTTCAGATGTTTATTGAATTCAATTGTGATGAAATTGTTTATTGGCGTATCTACATATTTGATATCAGAGAATAGGAATTGTAGGAAAATTTATTTATATCAGCTTAAATATCTTTACAATAGCATACTGAAAACACTGAACATTGATTGAATAAGTTAACAAGTAATCGTCATTGCAACGAACGTTTTTTTATTAGGTATAACGCTTTTTTGACGATATCACCTTATTTCAACACTTTTTCAGACTAAGTTCTCATCGAAGTTTGCAGAAAAAAAGCACTAAGACTGAGAAACATAAAAACACACTTTGGTGCATAAAAATTTATTTTAACATTTATTTTGTTAAAACAATTAATCGTCATTACAACAAAGGCTTTTTGATGAGTTTTTTAGTCGATATCATCTTGTTACGACGTTTTTTGAACTTTACATTTTCACTGACGGTTTGGAGACAAAAATAAGACTCAAAACTTAACAAACGGAATAGCAAACGTTTTTTAGTTTAATATTTTTTTATCAAATTTTGATAAATAAAACTTTAAAGTATTTGAACAATATAACGTTGAAGCTACGTTTTTAGCTTTTACAACGCTATTTTGTAGGTACATAAATTATTAGTTAATTAAAGTTAACTTTTTCAGTTTGTTGTCGCTGAAGGTTTGGATGCAGAATTAAAGATTAAAAATTAATGAATACGCAAACAAAAATTTTTCAAATGCGTTAACGTTTTTGGGTCCATACGTTATTGTTACATTTTTTTGCCATATGTGGGTAAGCAAAGTAAATATTAGACCAATACAAACTGAAAACTACGTTCCTTTACTGTATTAGAAAGGTATTTTAAGCTAATATAAATCAAATCTCCTACAATTCCTATCAATGAAGTCATATGTATGTTTTCTGATACCAAACATCTAGGTATGCTAATGAACAATTCCACAGACAAAACTCTATTCAATAATTATCTAAAAAATTTAATCTATCTAAATTTACTAACCTGCTTTAATGAAAACATTCTATAAATATCAGAGAACATACATATGACTTAATTGATAGGAATTGTAGGAGATTTGATTTACATTAGCTTAAAATACCTTTCTAATACAGTAAAAAAATGTTACAAAAGCTAATAATAAGGAATATATGGGTAGATATTGTGGGTGTAATTCAACGCTGGTTGAGGCTTTTGTCCACAGAGTAGTTAGTTTCACACAATATTATTGATACCTAAAAATATATAAAAACTACGTTCTCTGTTGGAAAAACGTTTTTCGAGTTACGTAACACTGGCTTGACGTTTTTTGATATTCATGCTCTTAATGTAATGTTTAAAAAATAAATAAAAATTAAATAACGTAAATAATAGAACATTGAAATATAATTTTCTTGATATTTGCATCACAATTTTGCACATATTAACAAAAGTTAAAATTTAATAATGTCTAGAAGTAGCCTGATACTTTTAACGTTGAATTTCTATATCTATGCTTATACAAAAATACAAAATATTGTAGCTAAACATACCGGTCTACGCCACTGACCGGTGACGACAACCGTAGAAAGTTCGTCTGCGACCAAAAGAACACCTAAATAGACAGGAAATGAAGGGACAAAATGACGTTTGTGTGACTTCAGGGACACGATAATTGATTTATTAACAGACAAATATGTCCTGTTCGTCGCCGCTTCCTTTACCCCCTCCCCTCCCCGTTCCGTGAATTATTCAAGGGCCGTTTTAAGGGAGATCGGCTCGTCTGAAAGTGTGGAAGGATATGAAATGGAACCGTCCCGCGGTGTTTAATTTGTGCGGGAAAGCTTTTTTACGACTGAGAGTTCTGACTTGCTCCGGAAGATGTTATTGGGCTGTTAAGTGTGACTTTATGGGGAATGATACTCTTGCGGACCTTTTATGGGACCCCGTTACTGCTCTTTTTGCACAGGGCGTCCTGTTTTCAATGAATCTTCAGGCTAAATCAACGAAACGTAATTTTTCTGAAAAATAAATAACATGGAAAAAGTTATTATTTGCGATGAAAACGTAATTTTTGGAACTTGATTATTAATTTCAATACAGCAGTACATAAAAAGTGGTCTGTACATTTGACCAGATCCACCTATGGTTATGTATTTTGACGCACTGATTCTGAATTCGTTTAGCTCAATCACAAAATTTTGAATAAATCGTAAAAATAGAAAAATATCTCATAAAATCTGATTGGTCAGCGCAAAAAAATGTATGATCGCTTTTTTTACTGAAAAGAATATACAGGGTCGGAAAACGCTGATGGTCTATCTGAGTTTACACGAGAGCGACAAAGTAAAGTATAGTGCGGTAGACAAGGATGACAATATTGACGACGTTTTAAAATCTAAATAGTCACCGTCCATTTCGTCATTCAACAAATAAAATCCACTCCCACTTATATCTCAGCGACCAATCGCCATCTTTGCCTTTATTGTTTGCCTTTCGCTTTCGCAAGAGATGTCGCTACTTGTGCAACTCCAACTCCGGTATTCTAATATTTTACCAGCGGTAGAAATTGTGGACAGTGACCAGCGCGACGGGCGAAGCGTGCGGGGAGCAAGATTTCATAGGCGTACTAAATTTGAATGCGACCATAATACCATATAAAAATGACAAAAATAGTTCCATTACATAACATCCATTATTTTTAGAGTAGAAACAGTGATATAACAGTTTTTACCAATTTCGAGGCGTTAGATAATAAAAATAATAAGAATTATTTCAAAATTTAAAGTTTTTATCTTGTCAATCACCTAAGGTCGAAAATAATAGAAAGTGACTAACTCACGACACAGAGATGAGTACGGAAGGTACGGGTGGTATGATTACCTAAGCGTGTCACTTGAGAGGAGTTAAAGCACACAAAATTATCAAAAATAAGTTGACGTCGGCTGAACCTAGCACTTTAACAATTTACTTTAAATGTGGCCCTGTTCTTATGGACGGCGATTGTCCACTACCACCCACTTACACCTACCTGATGCGCACTCCGCAGATCACACACTTAAGCCTTGTCCTCATAGACGCGAAATTCACGGATTTTTGCACGACTTTTGCAACTTCTGTTTTAATTATTTATGGCGGGAAAATTTCAACTTTTCACAATTGCAAAGCTATCATGGGCGGGTATATCGTTCGGGCGGGCAAAATTTCGGGTATATCTTTTCGTTAATTTAATTATGAATGTAATTAATTTTATTAGTGATTTGATCGAAATGAGGAATATCGGATGATGACATGTATGAAGAGTTTAGTGCGCGAGGTCAAAATATGAGTGTAAGTGATGTTGAAATATATATTTCATTAACAAAATTGTACGTGAATAGCATATGTGTGCAAATAAAAAACTGGTAAAGAAGTACAACTGTGAAACGGAAAGTGATGGAAACTCGCGGAAGAAAGATTGTATTTTTAAAATGAGTTTTCCAAATAAAAATTCTATTGCTAGATCTTACAAGATGAAACTTAGTCCGTATAAATGAAATCGAAAAGAGTATACTGATAGAAAGGACGAAATAGTGATATGGCGAAGAAACTAATTAAAATAAATATTAAAAAATAAAAATCTGGATCGAAGAATGTATTAAATTTTGACGAAACATGGGCGTATGAAGGTCATACGGAGAGCGGTACGATATGATATAATAAGTGTTAATGTGTGACCGTTATAGTGACAGTGCTAGTAACCAATAGTAAATAGTGTGTATGTATTCTAAAGTTGCAAAATTCGTGCAAAAATCCGTGAATTTCGCGTCCATGAGGACAAGGCTTAAGTGTGTTATCTGCGGAGTGCGCATCAGGTAGGTGTAAGTGGGTGGTAGTGGGCAATCGCCGTCCATAAGGACAGGGACACATTTAAAGTAAATTGTTAATGTGCTAGGTTCAGCCGACGTCAACTTATTTTTGATAATTTTGTGTGCTTTAACTCTTCTCAAGTGGCACGCTTAGGTAATTATACCACCCGTACCTTCTGTACTCATGTCTGTGTTGTGAGTTAGTCACTTTCTATTATTTTCGACCTTGGGTAATTGACAAGATAAAAACTTTAAATTTTGAAATAATTCTTATAATTTTTATTGAAAATTTTCCTCATGTTATTTCTAGAAAAAGGCGATATGTGATTGATTTCTACTCCACAAAAAAGTTCCATTACCTACTCTTCTCTCTCCACAAAAAAATAAAAAATAATCTAGTATCGAATTAATCCCATCATTGAATAAATTTACGACTGGTAATCAAATGAGAGGAACGTCAAAGTACAGCATTTATTTTATATCAAAAACCGAACAGACGCATAAAACTAATCTACACACCCATCCATTCGCCATGACGCGAAAAAATATTAAATAAACACTGCAAAAATCGCCATTCGATTCGGTATCGGCACAAAACAAACCAGTAATTGATGTTTATTTTTCATTCAATGAAAACACATCAAGCTCTTTGCTTTTTATATTTTTTATTATATCCGCTGTAAATGTGTTATCCAACTTGTTATGAAAACGATCTCCAACTAAAATGTTACGCACAGAATAATCGTAACATGTTTACAAGTTCTTGAAACTGGTTAAAATTAGCAGCGTTGATTACGTTATATAATATTCCGTTTTGAAGAAAAACAAAAGAATCTTTTGATCTATAATTGGATGATTACAATTCATTGTTTAAACAAAGTTGCCTCTTAGTTTAGAGCCTTGTAGGAAAATATACATCTACCTAGTATTTTCAAAAGAAGTAACAAATGGTACCCGTGAATCTACAGCTAAAAAGGACACGTTTTGCATAAAAATGGCCCTAGTTAAATGTTAAAATAAATCAGACTTATTTTAAAACTTTTACTCTCTTACTTTTTTTGCTTCACCGTTTCTTAATAAAAATAGAGCTGTGTGTGTAAGTTAGGAAAGTGACTATTTTAAGTTTTAAAATACGCCATATGTGGAATATACACTTTCTCTACAAGTTATACACATTTTTTTAATAGTGTTTTAAAAATAGCTCAAATAACTATAGTTATCATAATGTTTTATTGAAAATTGTGAGTTAAGAATCCTGAAGAGATGTTGATATAGACACGAGTTTGTTTGTTAGATTTTCGTTAATATTAATATCAGAAATTGATAAATTTTTGAAAGCAGATGATAAAACTTACTTGGTGAAGGTAAAATGTGATTGTCACATTTCGAGGGGTAAACCACTGCTTGAAATTTGTACAATGAAATACCATTTTCTAAAAATATTACCCGTAAATACCTTATTTTCCCAAAAAAATACCTCTTCAAATAAGCAAATATCTCAAAAATACCGAAAAGCCACGAATTACCCCCAAGTACCTAAGGAAGACCTATGACTATTACCCAATAATATCCTTAAGTACCTAAAAATCCCGTTAAAAACCCAGAAATACCGAATAATACCCAAAAATACCCGTAAATATCCCGATATCGAAGAAACGAAAAATACATTAAATGACCCATTATTTTACTTAATATACCTTTAATTTTCTAAAACTGTCTTTCATTTCCTTAGAAATTATTTCATTTACAGATCTACGTAAATAATATAGATTTTTTTAAGGGCTTCTTTGACTCGATCTGAATACATCTGGAAAGAAAATTTTGGATTACATAAAATGTATCATAAACCCATTGGCGCACCCAAGAAGGGTGCCAATACCTACACCATGCCCCCTTGAAACTAACTAAAAACAAACTTCTTCCTCGTCTATTAAATCATAATATTCGGTCTATATAGGGTGTCCCTAAAATTATTGTCCGAATCCCAAATACTCATCGGGAGCCATCGGTGTCTCCAGTACAAAGTACAACCAAAATCTTTCATTAGCAAGTGTAAATGTATGAGTATCAAGGGAGAATTTAATTTTAGCCCTAGTTGTTTAAATAAAAAAGCTTCTTTTTTATGAAATAGAATATGAATGTGACAGGAAAATCTAATTGTCCCCTATTTTACTTTTTATTACATATTTTTCATCAATAGAATATGTCGGAGAAGTTTGACTAAACTTGTCGTTAACACGTCGTATCGAATAATATATTGATTTAAAGATAAAGTTTAAGAAATTATACCATACTAAAATTTGTTAACAGAAGAGGGCTAGTTGCTAGTATGTGAGTGGATATACTCTAATACGTAAATGCCTTATAAAACCTTATGATACTTGTTTATATGATACTGCACAATCTATTGCAATAATAATGGCACTGTTTAGTTGAATTTGGCTATTTATTTCGAACTGCTGACATATTCATAATGAAATTTCAATTATAAACATTAGCTTTTAGTTCCATTCACCCACAGAAATCCATTCAATTTCTACACAGAACATCCAGTAGTCAAAAAACTGATTTGAGGAAGTGTCATTATTTTTGCAATAGAATGTATCTAATTAAATTAAAATGTTAGTATAAAAAAGGCGCTTATGCTTCACGTGGGGAGGACGAAGGGACAGGTATTTTCGAAACAATTCAAGCATATTTCCCACATCGGTAACCAGAAAGGTTCGTGGAATCTTTGGCTTAGTGTTTGGAATTTTTACAATCAAGGAAGAGCCTACATCCTCAATATCATCTACAGTTAAATTGACTAGTTCATCAGTTCGACAAGCTCCGACAATCCCCAGAATTAATCCAACCTATAACAAATCAAAATACTTAATAATTGAAATACCTAACAACAAAAGTAATCTTACCTTAATTATTAAGAATTCTTTGTCATCTGCACTTGATAGAAAACGGTCGATTTCACCCTTTGTCAATATTTTCGATTTTTTCGCTTGATATCCGTCACCGGTTCTTTTCAAAAATGCGATCAGCTTGGGGAATTTGCTTATATCTATGTTGTCGTAAATTATCAAGCATGACTTAACCATAGAATATTGCGCCCATAATGTGGAAGACTTGTAATTCTTTGCATTTCCAACAAAACATTCTCGCTGTATACTTGAATATTTTTCTCGGCGCACCACTTTCTGAACCGATTGTAGGCTATATCGTATAAAGGTCTTGACTTCGTAGGCAGCAAATTGCTTATTGCAATATTTGCAGCCTCCACAATCTCTTCCGACTCACAATTATTCATTGTTCACTAAACAAACTTTAAACTAAACCAAACTAGCACCTTAATTTGACAATTCTTTTTGTTTGTTTATTTTGTAGTTATGACAATAACTCAACGACTACTAAATAAATTCTCAAATCCGAATACAATAATTCTGGTGCTGCTTACTTCATAATGGCAAAATATATGTTTTTAAGTTAATGAGACCGTGGAAAGAATAGTATATACCATTCGGGAGAGATGCTAGTTTGTCCTCGGTGCATTGTAGCCCTCGGGCTTCAAATTGCACCTCTGCCAAAATAACGCATTTCTCTCCCTTATAGTATAATGTACTATTATATTTGCTATTGCGTCGGTCAGTTGCTTACTTATATTTAAACTGTGACATCGTCATAACGCATGCGTGATCGCCATTGTATTTAAAAATTGGCGGGAAAATACTAGTTTTCTCTTAAAATACCCATTAATTATCTTCGTAATACCCATTAAATACCCATTATTACCTTGATAGTACCCAAAAATACACAAAGTACCTAAAAATACCTATAAATACACACAAATACCCAAAAAATGCAAAAAGTACCTTTAATTACCTACAGCTTGTACAGTAAAATACCTCAGTGGTTTCCCGCTCGTCACATTTCTCTTCAAATATTGAAGTTGTATCTTAGTTTAGATAGTGTTGATATGTCAGGGGAGCATGCCGTCGAGAAAAACTAACGTTCCTTCAGTTGTAACATATAAACGACATAGGAGAATATATATGATAGAGAATTCCCAACACAAAGGTGAACGTGAGGAGAGAATTAACTATTTCTAACGGGAACATCTAAGGAGTCAATCTTGTCGAAATGTTTCGAAAATATTCCTTTCTTCGTCCGTCACCAATTGAGCATTCAAGATTCTTCCTAGGATATAGAAATGAAAATGTACAAGACAATGCGTTGATATAAATTCTATAAAAAAAATTGCAGAATTTTGAAATTGCTAAATGCTGAGAATTACACTGACTATTGTTTTCGGAGAACGTCTGCTATGATACTGGCTGACGCAGAAGCAGACATCACCACTTTTTAAAGGCATGGTGGATGGAAAGCAACGAACTTGGCAGAATAGACATATACATGATATACAGGATTCTGAATATTGGGTCAGAGATCAATATAAATAGGAACTCGGCCTATACATCATCAAATACATTCAAGAATTATGCATTTTTTGCGTGCAGGAAATTTTTTTCTGCACTAGTTAGGAAAAATCAAACTATTCCTAACTCAAATTTGTTACTAAATATACAACTTTTCAAAACACTATTAAAAAAATATAATTCATTATCATTCGCTTTACAACTACGATTTGAACTAAGAAATATTTAAGTAGGCGGCTGTCGTGCAAATTTGTGTTATTAGATCTTTTGTTGGAAAAATTTTCAAAAAATTGTTGAGAAGTTGCACATGTATTATTAGAAAATTTGTGTAAAACTTAACTCTTATACCTTTTTTGGTTTTCAAATAACAGATATTCTATATTATTTTGGAAAGATTGAGGGGCTATATCTCCTAAGGGATGAACATTTTACTAGGGTCGTGTTCTTTTTAGCTATAGTTTCACTGGTACTAATGGGGTTATTTCTTTTGAAAACACCCTGTATATTCAAAATTTCGAAAATTATAAAAGTAACTATTTAGTTTTAAACGTCCCGAAAAAGAACAGCAAAACAGAATTTCATGAAAACACACACATACCCTCGTATTTACTGACACGTTATTTTTGTAATTACCAAGGTCTTGTTAATGCTACTGCCTTGATCACCTACCTGTAAACACAAACAAGTTTTTCTTATCTATTCCTGAGATTGAACTACCCACTGACTGGTGGAAATTTTTTGCACTAGAAACCGCCTGTCCCCTTTTTCACCACATTCGCTTTTAAAGGCTTACTGAACTTCTGTTAATGTTCAGGTATTTATTAGAGAGATACGTAAGTCGACTTTTAAAAACTTGGAAATCATAAAGTACCATTTGGTTGCCCCAAATTCTGCTTCTCTCTCTTTAGCGTTACACTCTAACAAGTTTACTTGTATTTTGTGCACAACAATATGAACTTGAGCATCTTTAAATCTTGAGCATACATATATAATACTTATACTCCATGAACTACAACATAAAAAATTATGAAAATTAGATTCTCCCGATATACAAGAATAGATATAATCTATGATTTTGTTAAACAGTGGTCAGTACTTACAAATTTATTGAGTATTACACAACTCATTGCTGAAGCAATAGTAGAGGTCAGACTGACGTTTATACATCGATTTTTCCAAACCTTTGACAGGATTGAATACCATGGTATTCTCCATCAAAAATTAAAAACGTTTGTATTCTCAGGTGTGTTTATACAGGGTGAATCTTAAATAAGTACAAATATTTTCACCAGCAGTATAGTTTTGTGTGTAGAACACATAATTAATAGTTTTTTTACAAAAAAATCAGAAATAAAAAAGTGAAATTTTAAATAAATTTCGTAATTTTTCAGTAGAAAACTTGTTGAGGACCGCTGGCCTAGACAGACCCTTCATACTTTTATGAGTCATAGTGCTGCAGACTGAACGTGTGGTTCACAGTGTTGACAGTATTACACAAATGTCTTTGCTTCAAGGAAGAAAAAATCTCAACTTTTAGCGAATTTTGTCAAGTGTAACATTTTATATTATTTTTTATTATCAAACTGTCATTGACTGTCATGACAGATTATCGGAAGCCCAAGTCAAACTTGTTAACCCCACATAATGCATGAAAATAGCAATAAAATTTGCTAAAAGTTGACATTTTCTCCATTTTAAATAAAAAACGCGTGCATAGTTTTTCGTTATTCTTCATAAAATAACTTAAGGAAATTGTGTTTTGTGTCCCTTTCTAACAGTGTACAATGACATTTAACTTGTGAAATGTGGATTACTGATTAAATAGTTAATTTTTTAACAAACAGGTAAGCTTGTGTGCACGTTTATGTATAATTTTTGAACATTGGACATAGTAATATCACGTAATATCTTCCTAAATATTTTACGGTAGTATTGAACTTGCGGAAATTCATTTTTAATCGTTGAAGTATAGTAAGGTTAGTTCAGATGTTAAAATTTATGTTAATATTGCTGCGTATCATACTACATACCCAATTTTACTGTACTTATGCTTAAAACAAGTATTTTTAAAATAGAACTATTACGTTAAAGGAAACGTAATATTTATATTGGAGGAGATATGGCAACCTCGCAACAAATCATATGTTTCATTACGTTGTTGGATGAAAAATCAGCCAGCGGTCCTCAAAATGTGGGTATTTTTTTAAAAAATTAATATCTCCGTAAATATTAGAAATTTTTAAAAATGGCTTTCACTAGACTGATTTAAATGACGAACTACACCAGCAGTTAAAATATTTGTACTTATTTAAGATTCACCCTGTATATATATTTTTTTAAAACGACACGAATATGTTGAATATCATCGACAAAAGGTTTGTTCTACTTCTGCTTTCATCTGGCGTGCCTCAAGGGTCAACATTGGGGCCCCTATTATCTGCCCTTATCTCTAAATGATGGTAAATGTATTATTTATTATATCAGTAAAAACCAAAGCCATACACTTCAATAAGCATGTTAATAATATTGTTTTGCCTTCATACATATGTTCCATTCGAAATTGGGTTGATTTTGATGCTGCTCAGTGAATGTCACCTCCAAACTTTAATATGCTTCTTTAATCATTTGAAACAACATATGCAGATCTTCATAACTTCATACACCACGCCAAAGTTTAAATCGTCATATATAGATGAGTCTAAAGTCATTTGACGTAATTCTCATTGTGGTTATTTCCCATAAAAAATTTGGGAATTATTTCACATGGTTCTTTCAAAAGGAATATAAAGCTTCTTCTTTAAAGAAATCGTAAATATATACATATATAGATACTAATATACTCCTTTTTAAATTTTGCACACCTCCATAATTTACCGTTCTGAACAACTTTTTCAAGTAACATTTTGCTGTATTTTCAGTTTAATTGTTTGCCCAATTTGAATTTTTTACTCTCAATGTCACCCATAAAAAAATTTTACGCTTTGCAACTGGTAAACCATGGAAGAATTTCCGCAAAAACCTTCATTTCAAATCGTTATGATGGCAGAATCATTCATTCGACTGTAACAAAAATCTCTTTGCACGGTACCAGTTAATAACAACGCTCAGTTCGGAAAACAAACCGAAAAAACGTCCACTTCGACTAAATTAACATTTTCCCTCGACAGAACTTATTCCGAGCGTAATGAAATTCCGAAACGGGAAGGCCTTTTTATTAGTGTACACCGAGCAATATTTGCCTTCGGTGGGGAAAAATATGCCGCTTAATAACGTCTCTGTAGTAATTAAAATTGCCCGAAGATATTTTTCCATGGGAGAAAAAAAAACGCTGCGACGACAGATGCTTTTCCGTTACGCACTAAGAAAGTTGAGGGAACAATTTGCTGTAATTTCTATTAATAGACCCGAGTAGGCTGTGGGAGAGCCGACGGGAGTCATTAAATAATTATTTATCGATTTTTGGGGAAAGGGACCCTAAGTTAATCGATAAATTCCTCAGAGCACCTCACTTGGCATCTGCGATAGGTCTAATACAGCTGGGCATCTTCCTGTCATCGGGTTGGCTACTTCTGGGCTGTCGGATTCTGGATATTAATGAATGGGGTAGCTGGAAGTGGTTTAAAAGAAGATAAGTGCGTATTCTTGAGTAAGATACCCTAAGTACTTTTTAAGTACCACAAATGTGTATACAGTTTTTTTTTATGTGACACTGAAAATTAAAATATGTATCTACTCGTAAATAATATATTTGTGATAGAAATTGTACACAAATATCTATATACCTTTCCACCGTAAGATTCGAGGTTTCAAAAATTCTTTTTACCTTGATTTTCTCTAGTACTTATTCACAATAGTTTATTTTTAGTATTTTTTGATTTCATCCCGATTTCAAATAAAAAAATAAATGAAGTTAAAGACATCTATATTAAAGCTCATATTTTGGAAACATTTCCACCATTGCTTCCAAGACGAAGCATTTGTTACTAAAAAAGTTTATAATTTATTTGTTTTTGAAATCTTTTAATTTCCAGTATACTAAAATATTTGGAAAAGTTATGCCTTAATCGAGGGGTGTGACTTCCAAGAATTTTATACACATGCTTTCAGATTCTCTATTACTTTAATGGAAGTCAGATTTCACATAAATTCCTGATTTACTTGATTTTTCGTGATTTTACCAGATTTTATATTAATTCATTTGATTTTACTGATTTCACTTGATTTCGCTGATTTCACTGATTTCGTTGATTTTACTGATTTCATTTAAATTTGATTATTTTAAAGTATCAAGTTTTGCAACTAGCTGGAAAATTTCAATATTATGTTGAGTATGATTAATTAATTATTTTCTTATAACGATATTTTCTAGTATTTAAAGAAATTAAAACATTTTTAAATTTTAGATAATAGTATATTGTCACAGAATTTGCCCCACTCACACCCAATTCGACGACTGTTGTACCGCGAAATGCTAAGATTGCCCCGATCGCCCCTACGCGATGCTGGTAAATAAACAAAATGACGTGTATCGAGGCGGGACTAGAAAAATGGGGAATCGACGAGAAGCGTTCGAGTCGTTCAAGCAAATGGATCTAGAGATACTAGAAAATACCTAGAATATTCGTTTGGTCTATTAAAAGAAGAATAAACGGCCGAGTCAGAGTATTGAATTACAGTCTTAAATTGGAGTGTTTAGAGCGATTTAGATAGCGATTAATTAAATAAGTGTTCAGTTGAGTTGTAATTAGTGTTCAGTAGTGTACTGAGTAGTTAATAAAAATAAGTGATTAATTAACGGATTGTTTTTCTGACAGTAAGAAAAGTCGAATTGGGAAATCCGTGACAATTTTTTCTGAATAATTGGATATTTTTTCTGTGTATGACTTTTTCTTGAACAACGGTGGAATTTGAGATGGATGTTTAAATTTGCACCAGCTGCAAGCAACAAGTGTTATAATAAACGACCTTATGGAAAGGTGACTTAGTAAAAATAAAATCAATAAAATAATACTTAATATTTTCTTTTTTCATTCAATTACCACACTTACTTAAGAAATATTATTTAGTAGATCGTGTAAAGATATAAGTATAGGAGGTTAAATACAATTTTGTCCATTTTCGATTTTAATGTAACTAATTAAATCAAGCTAAACTTGAACAGCTCTACTTATTTATACTAAACTGTGACTGTTACAAGTATATTTTAATACCATGAAATACGTACAAGCAAATACAAACAAGATTTAATTTAAGAAAAAACGCAAAATCAACATAATATTTAAAAAAATAAACGTTTTCTGACAGATGATAAAATTTGTCATATTAGTTATATATTAGTTATATTAGTATATTTAATATACTAAATTAAACTAGTTGCTCAATTATTTAAGTGATTTTGCTGATTTTACAGATTTTTTTAATTTCACACAAAACGTACACTTGATTTCAGGAGTGGTACACCCCTTGACCTCAATGTACAGAAACATTTTATTAAATTTAGCAATGAAAACTTACACGAATCCTCTTGATTGTTGATCAACTGACAAATGTATTGAAAAATTATTCAAAATTTAACATAGAAAATGAGAATTGTACAAAAAAAATATAAGTAAAGTATAGTTAAAAAATATATATATTTTTCGAAAAATAAAAAAAATCATTTAATCAATTTTCATCTTAAATGACAAATTTCAGGTGGGTACCCACCAAGAAAAAATTTTCTGTATTATTTTTTTTTTGATGCCATAATACCGTTTTAAAATAACATCCTTTGATTGGCTACTAAAGAGAAGAGTAGAATTTTCAGAAAGGTTAGAATTTTAAACAGTTGATATAAATCAGTACCGTTACTGTCAAAATCAAAAACTCGGAACGGTATTTTAAGATATCTATCAATTGAAGTAAGACAAACAAGTAGCTACAAAAAGTGGGAGACGTAAAATTCTTCTAACATAATATTAGTTAGTACTAGATAAAAAAATGCTGATTTTAATTTTATCATTAAAATCATTGTTAAAATGTAAGATTATGACAGCAACAAAGTGGCATCTTATAAAAGCGTTTAATACTTATTTTATTTGTACAAAATTAAACAGTAACAATGAATAAACAGAACATCAAGTAACACTTTCGTAACACTATACCAAACAGAAACACTTTAAGGCCTTTTGGACGCTTTGATCTAAAATCAATGGATTATAATTATTACTTCATCTAAATTGACTGAAATAATTTTTTTCGCGATCTTAGGAAATTTCTAACAATTTCTTTTATTCTCATATTCTAATACTTCAAAAATGAGAATGAATATATTCTTCATAAAATAAAAAATGATATCTTTTAAAACTGAAAACAAAAGGAAAATTCGGTGAAATTTTAATAACTGCACAAAACATTTTATCATAAATGTACACAAACAAAAAATGTTTCCATCTCGAGGAAACACAATCCGGGATATTCTTATACCCCAGTAATCAACCGTAATAATATGGACACGGCATTGTTTATCAACCACAAGTGAGACCACCCGATATTTTCAGATTCCTAGTTCCCAACTTATACGATAAAAAATATCTTAGTCGACCATGAAATTGTGAATTACGGCAGATACACCATAAAACCGTCCGTCTCTCTCTCTAACAGCGCGCGTCTTCGTCGTTAATTTCGGCCGATCAACCGTAAGAATCATCTTTGTGATACCTTTCGGCTACATAAAGGCTTCTACGCACTACCACGTCGATTTCTGAGTTTCTGACCGGAAAGGAAGGACCCTAGAAAATGATAAATTTATAACCGGATCTAACAATGTTAAATAAACCTAAAGTATAATACGATCGGACACAATACACAAGAATATTGACGTAATTTCCAAATGATTGGAATATTCAACATAGGAATTGGTACTTCTTTATTGTAAAAATATGATATATAACCTGATACTTGAGAAAATTATTACAAATATCGACATTTCTATGACATTTCAATATCAACTTCAACTATTGGTTTATTAGATTTAAAGCAAAAGCAACAAAAATTAAGGTAATCCTTACTTAGCTCAAGTCAAATGTTTATACATGGTGTTAAAAAAGGTTAAACACTTTGGGACAATGTAGAGGAGGTTAAAATATCAATATATAAGATAGGAACTACCCAACTAGTACCAAAGTAACACTATAACTAAGACTGGAACCTTCAAAGAGGAACTATTACGTAAAAGTCACCAAATTTGCTACTTTGCTGTATATCACAAAATTACAGTCACGTATTTTCAAATACTTCTGGTTATTTTATAGTTATGACTACTAAGTAGTTCTCTTGGTTTTGATGGCGTCTCAGTCAGTAGTGGAATGGCCTTTAAATTTTCAGTTCTCGAAAGTGGCAAATAGCAGCGACTAACTCATGTTGCTAAAATATTACTTCAAACTTGCAATTACTTTCAAATAACTATGACAGTTGCCGCAACGTTCAGGGAACCTTATTTGTTTGTTTAAAGTTGTGGAACTTATAAGTACTATTTATTAGCCCAAACGACGTTATCGTTACTTGTGAAATTATTTAGCATCATCGCGCACATCAACTACAAAGTGCGCATCACCTCTTAAATTCACAATGAAGTAAATTTTACCATCTAGTTTCCCAAAGCTGAATGTCACGGATGGACTGTACGTTTTGTCTTTGTGAATTTTATCATATTTTTATATATATTAAGTAATGCTAAGTATGGACAAAACGTCATATAAAATTATATATATATACTAAACTAAAAAATTATGACCCAGATATTTAATCTGACCACAAAAATTGCAAAGGATAAAACATACAACAAACATGCAAACAACGCGACAAAGAAATGAAGAAATAAAATAAAAGTAATAAAAATAATAATGCAGGGATAAGTATTCAACTATTACTGATGATGATGATGACTAGAAGATCAAGTAATTTGCTAACGTTACATAACTTATATCGAGACTTGTATGGATCCACGTTTTTTTTTAGTTTTCCACACGACAGCATCTCAAGGATTCGACCACAGTCAACTTTTGATCCTCACACAAAAATTATTCGATGCCAGTGGCGAAAATGTGAACGATGGCGCTTTGCGATACTGGCTGAAACTATCAGATTGGCAAAAAAATGTGAAATTGATCTCCAAATGACACGAATTTTGCGTGATTAGCGCGATTTCACACGATTTCGCAAGATTTGTGACAAGATTTCCATGAGTTACCTCTCGATAAAAACATTTCAGATCGAGGAATCATAATAAGGTTGTTGCTGGCCCCACTGTATAAAGAGTAGTCAGTCTGTAATGAATGTACTGATTAGATCATAGGCGTCAAAATAATACGATGTGGCATACCCGAGGGGTAAACCACTGCTTAAAATTTGTACAACAAAATACCCATTTTTATGAATATTACCCATAAATACTCAAAAAAAATACCTCAGCAAATAAGTAAATACCTAAAAAGTACCCGAAAACCACAAATGCTCAAAGAATACCTATGAGTATTACCCAATAATATCCTCAAATACCTAAAAATATCGTTAAGTACCCAAAAATACCGAATAGTACCCAAAAATACCCTTAAATACCCAGATATCTAATAAACAAAAAATAAATTACACCCACGATTTTGCTTAGTATACCTTCAATTTTTCAATACTCTCTCATAATATTTTCTTAGAAATTATTCCAATATACGTAAATAATATATAACTATCAGTAATTTCATTAACAATAAGTAATTTTTTTGTGAGGAAGAGTTTATTGACTGACATCACATTTATATAAGTATTAAACATAAAACAGAGAATTGTTATATAAACTAAGGTCTAATCCTTACTCAAATAAATCAATAAATACATTCTAATATTTAATATACAAAATAACTAAATAATGTTGGTTCTTTGGAAATGTAAGTATATAGTTACATATAATAAGATACATATTGGACACAATTTTTATTTACTTTTTAAGGAGTTTTTGAGGCATTTATATTTTTTTATTTTATTTGTCATATCTTATCATCAAATTATATACGCCAGTGCCGATTAGATCAAGCGGGCCATAAAATATATATTTTCTTTCAACATCTGCAATATCCTTCTTAAAACCTACCCTTTTTAAAAGTTTAATCAAAACATTATTTGAAATTTTATTATTTTGAGGGTTTTAGGAGATTGGTTCGGTTTTTTTTAAATAACCTGTAGTTTTTCGTTAATTAGTGATGTAGTAGACCTTTGTTAAAAGTTTCATCTACAATTTTTTTTAAATCCATTAATTTTTAGGGATTTTTAGAAATTGGAAAGACCCCAGTTATTTAAACACCCTGCATTTTTTGGTTAATTATTATTCTAAAGAACCCTTGTTTCTACCAAAAACAAGTTTTTAGCTCTCTTAATTTTTTTAAGTTTATTAAGTTTTTTTAACGGTAACGAATTTTTCAACACTTTGTCAGAACGGTCTTTCGCACGTTTAATAACCATTCCGAAGTTAAATCTCCAAAAATAAAATTTTCTCGAAATTGAAAATTTTATTTTCTCCTTATCAATTTTTATATTAACACCCTATCTATCACGCTATTAAATTATAGGAGTAACATCTTTGAATTTTATTAATGAATTGTGACGTGTTAAAGGCGGAGCTTTATTGCAAGTTCCACCCAAACGTCTCACGTACCAACTTAAAATTTCAGTAAATTTAAGAAATTATTGGAAAATTTGAACCCATTTTTCTGTCATTTTTGTATATATTGGAATGGGATAAACGTGAAAAATGATTAAAAAAAAATATATCTATAACTTGCTCGTGGCCGAATTTCCGCTTATAAGGGAAACAAAAATCGAAAATTATTTTTTGGCTGTATTTCTGAATTTATTATCAAAATTCTAACGCGAGGAAGTAATAGATAATTGTTAAATAGAACTACAGTTAAAAAATGAAATTATTCTGTCGGAAAATAAAGGAGAAAAATGGGTTACGGCTTATTCAGGCACTGCGAAACCAGCCTTAAGAAATGTACATTGATTAGTCATTCAACAGCCGACAAACACGTCTTTCACGAGTTTACTCTTTACACTGACTTATGCTATGCTAGCCCAAGATAGACTGTGGCCTAAACCTATGTATCCACGAGCTAACACCATCATCAAAACGCATGCGCCATCGCCATTGTGTTTAAGAATTGGCGGGAAAATACTAATTTTCTCCAAAAATACCCAATAAATACCTTCGTAATACCCACTAAATACCCATTATTACCTTGATAGTACCCAAAAATACACAAAATACCCAAAAATTCCGAAAAAATACCCACAATTACGCACAAATACCCAAAAAATACCTTTAATTACCTACAGCTTGTATAGTAAAATACCCCAGTGGTTTTCCCCTCGGGCATACCTTAGTAAAATGATGCTGGTTTGCGATGTATCTAAAGGGCGTTAAATTTTGATTTTAAACTTCAATTTTGCTCTCATCAGCATCGGCTTCACAAGACAAAACTTACTTATTAAGGGAATATCTTAAAAACGGATTGGTTTATCGACATCAAAAAGATTTTTTCACTTAATTTCAGGATTCAAATTATTTACTCAAAGTTCAGATACGGCTTCGCATAAAATAGGTATTACGGTAAAAAATAACTGCACTGAAGTGTGTATATCTAATATTAAGCTTACATTCTGATTTCTCACTATCTCACTCATTACCACCATGTATATTTCTCCTGTTGGATTTAGCCTGGCCCGTCTTCTCTACCGCTTCCTCCCAAACACGTACCCCAATCAAGCACAGCACACTACAAGGTAATTTATTTTTAGTCCAATGAATGCATTAGTTGATGGATTCATCAAATCCAACGGCCGCGATAAGCGAGCCGAGATTGAATTTTTATTTGACGCATCCTCGCCATCTGTACCTATACCTCTCTTCGTATAACGGGAGAGACAAAAAACACAAAGACTACCGCTATCCCGATCGGCGTGGAGACAAAAGATAATTTTATCGGTCCGACTTTCCGAAGATTTCGATATCGTCGTGGTGCCAAAACAGTGCTTTTTGTAGTTAAAAAATTTCCACGGTAGCAGCGATTTGTGACACTGTTGCTTTTCAACGACGACTCTGCGCCAGTTAAAAAGTAAAGTTTGGAAATAACCTTTCAGGTAAAGCGCAAATTTATGGGTACGGTGGCTGCATCGAAATCTGGGCCAGGTAGACGGAGGATCTGTTCAATGGTTAAGAACTGGACTTCGTGGCTGTAATATAGGCTACTACAAGTTTTAAAACTTATAAAGTTTTATTTAAGAGAAAGAGAAACAACTTTATGTACAGGGTACAAATTCCCAAATTCGAGAGTGACTATTGGAAATTTGGAAACTATAAGAGATACGAAAACGCTTAAATTGGTTTATGAGAAATCTAGAGAAATGGTTTTATTTTTTCCCTCGTTTTTTCCTTGTTTTATTTGTTTTTATACGCTTCACATTCACGCTTTTCTACACTGATAAAAACGATTGAACTCAATTGCAATGACACTAATGAAATTTGATTTTTCTGCTCCAACGCAATGCACAGATTAATTAAAATATTATTTTTCTCAATTTTTATCACCGAAATATGGAAATTATGTATCTCTAAAGTGCACTTTAAGAACTATATGATGATAATAACTAATCAAATTTGTGTTTTTTAGGTACTTACAGAAATGAAACATGTAGAATAATAATAATAGGTATAAAAAATTTTGATGTTTTGTTTATTCATCGTCACTATTTAAATATTTCCCAAATAAAATAATAAACATTTGGCATTTCTATGTCGCTTACCATACTTATTAGAAAGTCGGTGTGACAATAACACTTTGCAAAGATTTTCACCTACGTGATCCATAAAAGAACTATGGAATTCGAAAAACTAAACTAGATAACGTTTTTGCTTTATTTTAATTGATTTACGTTTTCTAACATTCAATCGTCATTTACTCGAAAACTTTCCTATGTAAGAGGGCAAAATTTTAGTACTGTCTGATAGAGAATTAAACGATCTTTCAGAATCAAGGAAAAAAAATATGGTGTTGCCATTTAAAAAAAATCGATGACGTCTTTACTCGAAAACAAATGACATTTGAAAATCGCATTTTACGTTAAAATATGTATTTTTTAAATTAATAATCGACCTGTTCGAGGATTTTTCCCAAAAAATAATTGTTTCGTTTTTATTGAATTTATTCCATACTTTTGGCGCATACTGTATATAAAAGTGAACAATCTTAAATGTGCTAAGTAAGTTTATGTTAGGTATAACATATTTGCATCTACATTTAAATTTAAAAAACACGTATTTTCATAGACTGTACCTAAAAAATGTGTTGCTTACGATAGTTTTTTCGTGATATTTATTCGTTTTAATACGGTATCTTTAGAAATTCACTGGTGGCATGTGATAACATTCCCGTTATTTGCTAAGCTCTAGACTATTCAATTACCAAAAGTATAAAATTATTTTGTATTTGTAAAAGAGCACAATTTCAAGAATATGAGACCCTTAATAGGTAAGTGAACTAGCTTTAACATGGAAATTTTACATCATACCACCTGAGTATTTACGAGAACACCGAAAAAACAGAAACATATCGCATACGGTATAAACAACAAATCTTAGGTATTAAATTTGCTTTTATCTATAGGTAGGTATGTGGAAATAATTCGATGACTAAAAAAAACATGTTTAATTTTGTTGTGAGTAGTTACTAAAAAAATTTTGTAAAAGATAGAAATTGCAACATACTTTCTCGTCTTAATTGTGCTAAGCGACTCCTAACCAAGATGTTACAAATTTAGGAACATCATATACAACCGGGATTTCTAAAAAACGTGTGTTGTTTTTCCTTATTTTGCTACTGTATCAAAATATTATTAACACCAACTGCGATAAAATAAGTAGTAGTCAAGCCTTACTTAACTGATAAAACGCCTAAAAAAACTTCGTGCTTAAACGGACTTATCTACTTACCAATGTCTGTAATCCTAATTTCGAAAACATGCACGACAAATCTTATCACTACTCAATAATGCACTAATCTCACAGACACACCTTAACACAAACACTAAAGTAAGACGAACGAATTTACTTGGCACTATCCGTTAAGTATAATAATCCTCACTAGTCCACAGGGTGGACGGGAATTTTCTCAGGACAACTAAACGAAGAATCCAACGCAACGATCCTATATCTGCGATCGCGAAGAGCAGCGCGAACTAACACCGACGCCTCCGTCACTGCCGCCGAACTAACTCAACAATGATCGGTGAAACGAATGCATCGCTACTCGCCCGGTACAGGATGGTAGGTAGTCAGTCAGGGAGCGATAGTCGGGCGGTAGGAGAACCAGAACGCTAGAAAACGACAGCGACAACATAAGGAGGGCGACAGATCCCTGGGATTGCGGAGCATTCCACCGTGGCGGTAGTAAACAAACTTAACCTATAAGAGGGACGGTGGGCCGCCGCGATGCTCGATTGTTTGACCCAGGCACCCTGATTTCCTCACGAATGACGCATAGAACTTCAGTCGCCTTTCAAATATGTAAATCGAACACGGAAAGTCCTATTGATAAAAAATATACAGGGTCATGCCGTCGCTGTTATTACAAAGAGTCCTATCTCATTTTTTACAATTTTTCAGGAAAGCGATTTAAAGAAAACTGTAGTGATCATTTTGGCTGTATCACTAACACTTATGTCTTATTTCAATTTATTTTTTCGCAATAACGTAGATAAATCAATGTAGAATGATGAGGCATATAACATTTTTTAAAAATTATAGGTGTTTTGTTTTAATAAAATATTAGTTAAGATAGGCCCTTTCGTAAAAATAATAATACGTTCTGGTTTGTACATGAAACCAAATAGGCCCCTCTATTATTAATAAAAAAATTGTGTTTTTCAATGAAAAGGTAGGAAATTTGTTTAATTTTTAGTATTTTTATTTAAAGAAAACATACAAATAATATTATATACTAAAAAAATAAAGCATATCTTAAAATCTACGTATTAGGTAATGCTTAAAAACTAAAGAATACCAGTCTGAGTACCATTTTAACTAAAAAAAATTAACAAAAGAGAAAAAAGAAAATTCTGAATGTTTAACAGTTTCAAACCTAAACTAAAACGGTACTCTGACAGTGAGTTAACATGAATGCTAACCTAAAAGTCATTACTATGACTGTGTGTGCGGCAAAGAACGGTAAAATAAAGCATCGGCAGGACATTTAACGACCACTGAAATGTACGATATGGACTGCGTAAAGTCCATTGCGCATCCAAATAAAGGTACCAAACCACAGTCTATTATACAGTTCGGCGCCTTCACGTCGGCTCCTTTGATGTTGAGGTCCCAGATTTCGTTTTTTTTAGACGACCAAAAGACGACTGCGCATTTAGCCGCGCACATTCGCGCGCTCAAGGGGCACGGTGATTTGTCAAGATATAGATTTTCTCCCACTTCGTTGTGTACAAATGAATTTCATTGGTGTTCATTGCGCATTTAGCCGCGATTTAGCCACACCCTCTGGAACCTTCACTCGACGAACTGTATAAACTGTGACCAAACCTAGGAGCAGACAAAAGGAGGCACATGAAACTCAGCAAAGACATACTTCATTGGTTATGTATGTGGGTGCGAGAGAGACAACCTTCTGCACGTACGATATGAATTGTGTTCTTAATTTCCTATTATTTAGTTTGTAAACACGTCATTGGCGTACAGTGTGGTTTCTTCTTTTATCTTGTATCTCGTGTGTTATTCTTTGTGTAATTTTGTGGGTGTTATTGTTGGAACATGTCATGTTATAAGGGACTATACAATTAACCAGCATATAGCATAAAATAATTCTTCATATCCAGAATTCAATTTTATTTCAATTCAGAATCAGCTAAGCCCCTACTTCTCCGCCATTGCTAGAGGCACAAAACAAAATATGGCGCTGATCCTAAATAATCCATTCGCGCAGCTTTTAGCGCATTCCAGTCATCATAATATAAAATTACATTTCAGTGCTAACGACAGGCTTGTCACCAATACATAGTGCCATTAAATCACTGTAATTTAACAAAGGTATTGGCTTGGGTTCCTTGTTTAACTTTGAAAGAGTTATAGTGCCACTAACTTTTCTTTTTATGGTGATAGCTCGATATTGAGTTTCCAGATGACTGGTTTTGAAAAACACCTGATTCATAATCAGTCACAATCAGTCGCACCCTGTTAGTGCAGGGTTGCAAGATTTAATTTATAGGTCTTTTGGTTATGTTATCAAAATTTCCAAATGCCTAAATTGTAAGAAAACAGCTACAGGAATATCTAATCATTTATCTTTTGGCATAACAAATTTCATTTTTTTTAAATTTAGTTATTAATCATTCGATTGCCTTTGTCAAATAAAATCATAATAATTAATGTACTGGGCCTATGTGAAAATTACTTTCCATCTCTTGCAAAAATATTATAACATAAAGGCATACATTGAGATTCGCCCAGCCAGACGCGCTTTAAACATATGGCATAGGGGCCAATGTCAACTTTGGCCGTTACGTAAAAATATTTTTATGGAATTATAAGATAGGCCTGATTCTTATAATTCCATAAAATATAAACGGTGTAATATTAAGATATGCCAGTTTGTCATAACATAAATAAGGTCTACCCATGCCTAAATATGGCCATAATTCATTTTCGCCAAATATCGAGTTAGGCCCCTTCGTAATAACAGCGACGATGTATTCGGAAGACCTAATAAAGACGGAAAATCGAAAAAAAAATGTTTACTCGACCTTTCAAAAAATAAACAATCCAATAACAATCGGTAACACGACGTTCTTTGTACGCTACAAATTTTCTGATGACGCGCAAATGTGGGTCGTATGTCAAAGTGTCTTTTTTAAAAACAAAATCGACGTGCCAGGGGATTTTTTCGAAAACTTCTCAATTTCAAAAATAATGAATTTATTCGTTATTTTTCGATACTGAAGTGAGATTTTTTTCTAATGGCAAATTTATTGTTTGCAATCTAAAATAAATGAATTTTGTATATTCTTTGAAGTACCTTTAAAAATGTTGCATTTTTAAGGTATTCATTAAGCGGTTTGTCAAATTCTGGAGTAAAATTCATTCATCGTGCCCTCATCATGCAAGTTCAAATAATCTGCAAAATTTTATATATTTTAGATAAAACATTAGAAACATACCTATTTTGTGCCAACTTTTTGTTATGTTTTTGAATAGCTTGACGCACACGGAAAACACAGTCGCAAATGTCTACTAAAATCTCTGTTATAAATTTTTCAACGGCTCTCTTCAGTAGACAACCGCGGTCTTTCACTACTTCACTTTACACAACTTGAATTGTATTTTTTTTTCGGCAAATAGCAAAGTTTATAAATAATTATAAACTAGACTGGTGACACAAACATGTGAAATCACCAACCTCTACCGAGCGAAAATAATGACTGATGGATGAAGAAGGGAGAGAAGTCAGGTCGCATGCATCTGTTCCATATCCAAGGCGGACCCGCCTGCATAACAAAACACAACTGTCAACATTTTAGATATGCCGGGTGTTCCGATTACAGCCTATTTGGTGTCGGCATTGATTATTGGCGGTTGGCATTTATTATAAAATTCTCATAATTTCCTATTGATTACACCGGATGTTTATAAAAATGCAAATTTAATTCTTGTTTGTTTCTGTTATTATTTAGCGATTCTGCAGCGCTTATCATTGAGTAGACATTAAAAACAAGGTTATTGACCTAAATATGATAGGTCAAGACTCGGATTGCGGGATTTTTGATCACTGAATAGGTATGTCTCGGACTGTTCTTTGTTAACAGCACAAAGTATTTAAATACAAAAAACGTTTCAGCCCCTCTTAATAATTTAACCTAGTGGGTGTTGGATTTTATTTTTCACTATTTATGTAATGACATGTGAATGGTTTATTTTGAACTTAAATATTTTTTATATTGAAACTTAATATGTTAATTGCATACTTTTAAAAAATAATTTATAGATTTAATTATACAGTATGCGCCAAAAGTATGGAATAAATTCAATAAAAACGAAACAATTATTTTTTGGGAAAAATCCTCGAACAGGTCGATTTTTAATTTAAAAAATACATATTTTAGCGTAAAATGCGATTTTCGAATGTCATTTGTTTTCGAGTAATGACGTCATCGATTTTTTTTTAAATGGCAACACCATATTTTTTCCTTGATTCTGAAAGATCGTTTAATTCTCTATCAGACAGTACTAAAATTTTGCCCTCTTACATAGGAAAGTTTTCGAGTAAATGACGATTGAATGTTAGAAAACGTAAATCAATTAAAATAAAGCAAAAACGTTATCAACTTTAGTTTTTCGAATTCCATAGTTCCTTTATGGATCACGTAGGTGAAAATCTTTGCAAAGTGTCATTGTCACACCGACTTTCTAATAAGTATTGTAAGCGACATAGAAATTATTATTCAATTTAAAGTATTATGGCACATTTAACTGTTACTCAAAGAATTTAAATTTTAATTCTTATCGGATGCGGGAATATGACTAGAACTCAGTAGGAAGTTTGCGATTTATTTAATGAAAAATATCCAGATCGCCCTATCAGCCAATCAACAGTCAGTAAGGTATAGTCTAAATTTAGAGAAACTGGCAATGTTGTAAATATTCCAAAACCTGGACGTCCAAGCATTAATGAAAATCAGAAACAGAACATTTTGATAAGTATGGTGGATAATCCTCATAATTCTTCACGACTGGTTGCATTAAACAATGACACTAGTCAGAGCACAGTGCTACGTATCTTGAGGAAGGAAAAATATCATCTTTACAAAATTCAACTTGTGCAGGAACTCAATGAAGATAATCCCGATCGCCGCTTACACTTTTTCAAAATTCTAATGGATTTATGTCAAGGAAATAGAAATTTACACCGGCAAATACTTTTTTCAGATGAGGCCACATTTTGTCTGAATAGACCGATAGAATAAGTATAAAATTTAATCAATTGTATTTTATTTTACATACCTCAGAATTGTTACTTTTTTATGGATAAAATTTACGTTTTCTAACATTCAATCATCATTTACTCGAAAACTTTCCTATGCAAGAGGGCAAAATTTTAGTACTGTCTGATAGAGAATTAAACGATCTTTCAGAATCAAGGAAAAAAATATGGTGTCGCCATTTAAAAAAAAATCGATGACGTCATTACTCGAAAACAAATGACATTTGAAAATCACATTTTACGCTAAAATATGTATTTTTTAAATTAAAAATCGACCTGTTCAAGGATTTTTCCCAAAAAATAATTGTTTCGTTTTTATTGAATTTATTCCATACCTTTGGCGCATACTGTATATTACAATAAGTAGGTACTATAGGAAAATATTTAAATTGCGTCGCGTCAGGCCGACATCGAGTTGATACTCATTTTTCCCAATCTTCTCTTAAAATTAATGACATTAGAGTTATTGGAAATCCCTTTAATACTGCCGATCAATATTTAGAACGACTTTATTTAAATACTGCTTAGGTACCCTTATTTTGCCCAGAAAAAAATAGTTATTGGTCAACAATTTGTCGGACGGGATTCCCTTATACTTTTGTTTATTTCTCCCAACTTTGACAATTTAATGGTGAATCAGAAAAGAAGTATAAATCAATATTTTGGGAAAATGAGAATACACTTCCTTATTCTCATTTATTTTTTCCTCAAATATGCAACGGAAGCTAATTAAAAAAGCAAAACACACTATATTTTTATTTTAGGTTACAAGGATATCACAACGGGCACGATCGATTACGGCCGAACGACCCGATGTATCAAATAAAGGATTGCTCGGTGCTACCTTAATTTTGCGTAAATATATATGGTCAAGCACTATCCTTATTATTGCATCTTTAATGAAACAGCACATATACGCACGCTTAGATCTTAGATGTCAACATAAGGGAAACCTAACCGTATAAGACATCCAATAACTCTCTATTATTTTGTTGTAGATACTCGAAAGTGTTTTGCCACTAGTCATGGGCACGTAATACAAACGTTACCATTACGTGCCTACGACGGAAATGGGGAATAAATTTTTGGTACCTCTTACGTTCCCGCGACGTTTCAGAAACTTGTGAAGCCACGTTCTAGAGACGTTGTGGTTCTGCAACCTTTAAGAAACTTCTTAAAAACAATCTCCCACCATTTTTTCATATTAGATATGTTGCTTGCTTTGCCTGGGAGGTAATATTGGCATTTCTCATTCAATAAACAATATTGTTATGTTCAAACAGAATCGACTTGATTATCTATCCTTACTTTACGAATACATACGTAGTATGTAGTTTTTAGGCTTTCCTCGGAGGACTACCATTATCCGAGGAACGGTTCCGACCGTAGCAGTCGTAATATCAACAATAGGTGCCGAAATCAATATAAGGGCAGGTCTGTCCCCACAGATGCGCAAGAACAACCAGGCCAGGTAAAAGAATCCCGGCTAAGGCTATAGGTATAAGCCTATCTTTATCGCACATTGTTCTGTTCGACATTTCGCTACAGTGGCGTAGGTGTAGGTTACTTACGGTACCTTTTTTTAAACTACAAACGTTCGGTAGCGTATTAATGTATATAAAACAAGTGTTTTTATGATTGCTAAATGTGAGTTAAGGAAATAATGCTAATGGAACTATTAAAAAAGTTTATATCCATATATTTACAACATATATGTTCAAAAAAATTATACGCAAGCTTCTGCCTAGACATACCTGACTTTCAGGAGCCATTCAGCTTTATATTTATAGTTGAACTGTAGTGTCGCCAGATGAGCATTATTACGCCTTTCGGAGACTTTTCAGTTAGAAAAAATTTTATCCGAAAATTTAAAATGCTGGATTAAAATCAAAACAACAGACAGATGAAACTTTTCCTCTGTCGACTATCTTCGCTGCATTATCAGATAAAGAACATTGAAATATATCTTGACCCTGCAGTCTAAATTTTACTTTACAAACTTAAAAAAAAACTCTAAAAATAAGAAATTTTAATGCTATGGTAGTACAAATGTTTGTTTCATTATTTTTCGCCTTTCCTAAGTCTATTTCTGTAAAGATAAATTCCTTCCTAGCAACCACATGGAATAAAATGGGATTTACCGTTCTTATACTTCATTGTTTGCCGAAATGTGTATCAGGTATTATTGTAAATAACTAAATGGATACTTTTTTTATTATCGTTGTTTCCTGAATTTCAAATTCGAACCTCTTTTAACTAAATAACTCATTTCTATTATCGGCAGTTGCCGGTCAATAAAAAAACTACCAATTCTCGGCTTATAAACTTTAGGTCTCAACCAATAATGATTGTCATAAAACCTGCCGAGATTTAAATCCTTTTGAACATTTATTATTTTACCGGGAATCAAGGTAAGGGTAAAAATGTGCCATCTGATAAGTTGCACCACAATAAAATTGTTTAACGAAATACTAACTGTTTTATGTTCACCATTTCAGCATCAAGATCACTAAATAACTTAAGAGATATTAAATACTGGTGTTGTCATTGGAATTAATAGCTTTTTTCTATACATTTGTTGAAAGTATACGCTGCAATGACCGAAAAACTGGTTCAAATTAATAAAACACTATCATTATGTCTAACAATTTCTAAATGATTTAGTAATTTTTGAAAAACTATACATAGCGATTTTATGATGCAAATTCTAGAAGAAAAAATTGTATCTAAAATTTACAAGTAATGACGAAACTGTACAACTCTACAAAAACTCTCTTCAACATTATGGGAGAAAGTACATCTGGATTACAAATTACAATGCAAGGCCTCCTCGGACTACAGTTCGAAAAATAACGAATCGGGTCGAGCGAAACGCCGAAAACAAAAGCATTAAAACAAAAGTTTCGTGTAGTAGAAAATCAAACAATTAATTACCCTCATGTAAATGTCTCGTTTTCGCGACTTCCATTAGTGCTAAATTATACACCATTTATTTAGGAAAGGAAAAATAACCTCAAATATACGAGGCAAGAGGGCGACCTTGGTCGAAAACCGTCTACCAAATTTGCATTCAGTATCAGAATCACAAGATGCAAAACACTACGGTCATGATATACATATGAATTGTGGTACATATCTTTTACAGATTTGTTTTGTGTTTATTGAATTTGTTATTTGATTTTGAAAATATAGGGAGTAACAGCCCAACTAGCAAAATAAATTTTATAAAGGTTGTATAAATTGCTATAATATAAATCTTATAACGTGGTTAAATGCCTTTATACGGTACTTATAGAATCGAAAAGGGCCCACTTTTATAAAACACTTTGGTAATGTAAAGTTCTATAAAAAATGTATTCAACATTTTTAAAACAATTTTATATAGCAACTATAAAAGCGTTTTGTAGTCTGTATTTTGGTATTATTTAAAGAAACATTATATTTTTTAGTGAAGAATATTAGAACCAAATCATTTTAAGATTGGTGTATAACGCAGATTCATAATTATTTGTATTTATATTTAAAAACGGGGTCACTCAGTGGCTAGCATTTGTGTAAATTGTAGATAAGTATAATACTTACAATATTATCATTTCAACAATCAGTATTTCTACAACGAAAATTTTATTGCGCCGCAAATTTTATTGATAAGCTATAGATATGTTTATGACAAAAAAAATATGCGCTTTAGTTTAGGCCACATTTGCTTTAAAATTATAAAAAATAAATTCAAAAAATATAAAAATTATGCTTTCTTTGATTTATAATATCGTTGCGTAATTATATTTAATGATCTTGTTATAAAATAGTCTTCCAAAAATAGTAAAATTATGTTTTAGATATAATTTTAATAAGGATTTCAACATGGCGGCAGTTGCTGATCCAACAAAACTTCATTTAAAAATGGCGACTTATAATACAATGATTTTACGTAAAAGCATAACAAAATATTTTAGTGTAAATTAGAACTTTATACGATAAAATGTTTTTTTAGTCTTAAATATATTTAAAAATTTGTGTGCGCAAGTAGATAGATTGATGTTTGCATCGAAAGAAGTTGCCAAGCTTTATAAAAAAAATGTGAAATTTAAAATATTATGTACTATCATTACCTATATTAATATTATTAATAATTAGCTAAGTTTTATTAGTTAATTATACTAGGTTTAATTTAAAACTAACCTAATATTGCATTACCAAAAAATTAAGTCTCGTATTGGTTTTTCGTATTTTTTCGCAGCCATGAAGCGTTTTTAATGTGACTTTTCCAACATGGACTCCATCATTATTTATATAATAAAACCTATAAGTAAAATTGATCGTCGGCACGTTTGACTAGAAACGTTACTTTCAAGAATTTGTTTGTATTCTTTCTTGGTTAGTGTTTGGTAATACACTATACCTTAGGAGTTCAAAATTAAAGTTAGTTTTGGAATTTTATTACGCGATATATACAATAATTTTGTTTTCTCACACACACACAATTTTGTTCTATAACGTATTTATAAAACAGGGAATATTTTTATAGATTAAGGCTAAAAAATAATTTTATTAATTTCCTTATATATCCTTAATAACACCCGTTTATATAACTATTTTATAAGATTATAATTAAAAGTCATTTGCCTAAGTATACAACTCTTTCACAATATGTTTACGATCCTTATATATTTTTTAAATGTTGTATAACGTATTATAACGCTTTTATAAAAATTTTAAAGAACTGAAAATTATTTGTTCTATAAAATCAAACTGTTCGTTAAACAACGCAATTCGATAGTTATAAAATAATTCGCTTCTTTTAAAGGTCCACTTTGCTAGTTGGGAGAAATATTAAGTAATCTTGATGGGAAAAAATAACAAAGAGCAAATACAGAAAAAATGCAAAAAAATGCAAGGGAAATGAAAGAACAAAAATGAGAATTCAAACTAAAGAATAATAAAACAAATTCCAGAATTTTAAACGTATTTATTAGTATTCTAATCGTTCTAAAAACAATATTTAGTCCCTGCTTGGGGTGGGGCTTCAGGTGGTCTCCTTTAAGTTGAATCAAATATCTAACTATAAAAATTATTATAAAAATTAAAATTATTTGAAGTTAAATATCGACAATGACAAAAAGTGACATCCTGTCAATGAATTAAATATGACAATACCTACTTGAAAAAGCAATCCTAAAAATGCAGAAATAGGTCAGATCTCATCTATTGTGGTTGAATTTGTCGTGTTCCCACTGCCAAAAAGTGAAGGTAGATATTTATAGAGTGTTTCATTAGCAGGTCAGTAAATTATTTTCTTTAGATAATTATCGAATAGAGCTTTGTCTGTGGAATTGTTCATTAGCATACCTAGATGTTTGGTATCAGAGAACATATGTGACTTCATTGATAGGAATTGTAGGAGATTTGATTTATATTAGCTTAAAATACCTCTCTAAAACAGTAAAAGAATGTTACAGAAGCTAATAATAAGGAATACATGGGTAGATATTGTGGGTGTAATTCAACGCAGGTTGAGGCTTTTATCCACTGAGTAGTTAGTTTCACACAATATTATTAATACCTAAAAATATATAAAAACGTTTAAATTTTATTCTGAAATTTCTCAATAATTGAGCAAGTTTTGATAGCAGGATTCTGAAAATTGGTAGTGTTGGATTTTTTGATGTGAGAATTCTGAATTTGAAGCCTTATTTTGATGTTGCTCCTAGAGGGGGCTAGTTGTGTTAGTTGGCAAAAACTGGGTAAGACAGACCCAAATGTTTTAACAGTTGTAACATCAGGTATGTCAAATTATTTTATTAATTAAAGTCACATATTAATTTTATTCATGAATAGCAATAGCGACAAAAGCAGTTGAATTTGCTGATATAAAATAGGTGTAATAAAAATTGATTTATTTCTTTCCGAGGGAAATTATTTCAATTCTTTTGTCTTCATTTTTTATTACACTTTTCCGCTGTGCCAGTCGCCGACTGCATTCTTTGCCTTGCTCAAGGTCAATTTTTACAGTAGACCAGTTTCCAGTGCCGTGCAGAAGTGTATTTTTAAATTATTTTCAAACTGCCCTTCTTGATTTTGTTTACAAAACATAATATTTGTAATAGTTCCCTGTACATATACATTTTTTTTTTGGTTTGGATGTTCTGAATCACCCTGTATTTCTTTCAATCGACAACTTTATTGAAACAGGAAACTTTTACGTACTTTTTTAACTCAAATTAAATATCCTACCAAGTGAACAAATTACCAATTACCCTAGCATAACTATTAAATACCAATATAAAAGCATTAAATCACAGAAGAGCCTGTCATTCAAATTGCAAAATTTGGGGAATTTTGCTTAACCAGCCTATCGAAAGTGGCAGCAAAAACCGGGGCGATGGACGTTTTTGTAATTTCATTTAATATTAACGAATCACAATCCGCAGAACCGTAAATTTCAATACACAACCGACGGAACGGCTGCCCATAGTAATGATATTTTTTTGTCAAACGGTACTCGGCCGGCAATCATAAAAGTCATTTATAACGTCTATATTTCGAGTAAAAAAAGTAGTTGCTATTCGGTCTCGATCTATTACGAGAATATCGCGGACAAAGGTTTAATTTCGGACATTATTACAGACAACTTTAATTCAGGTTGTGATTAGTGATCTCGAATTTTAATAACGTTAAAAACTGTGTGCCAACAATAGTCACGTTCCTACAACAAGGAATATAAAGTAGAAAATAATTAATTCGAATACACACATGTAATTTTACATGCTTGTTGCATAATATTTTATGTCATTTTCGATTTACATTACATACGAGTCATTCCATATAAAATAGTCTGAAAATAAAAAAAATTGTTGCCGACCCATTTTAGATTTTGGTGTAACTTTGAAAATTTCTTCTCTAGGGTCCCAAACAACAAAATTTACACGAGTTTGATTATTACAAGCGCTTGTTTCCGCCTATTTAAAATAAAGACTCTTAAAAATTGCTATTTTTAAGCTTTATTAATTTTTGCTGTAAAATTTTTCTGTTTGAAGATATTTGAATGATCAAGACGGAATTCAGAGTGGGAAAGATAATAGTTTCAGTGTAAAGGGAGATAATTGGCTCGGACGATCCCTTTGAATAATAGCAGCGTGCTGAAAATGAGTCATTTTTCGTGAATTTCAATCGACTCTAGATGTTAAAAATTCATGCTCCGCGGGAATTAAGTATACATATCATAGACAAAATTCAGCCACAAGTTGACCTGAGTAGCCCACTTTTTATAGAAGAAAACTTTGCTTGAAGTTTTGAAATTTTTAAAAATCCCAATATTCAGGCTATGAAACGAGCGTGTTGATTGCGAGATAAAAATCTGATACTCACAGAATCTACTGTTCTTACCTTCAACTTTAAATGACTATATCACTTGTTTTGTTATTTTCATGTCTAGTGCATGTACGAGCCGTTTTTTTACAGCAAAAATCTGGACGTTTTTACTAATGAATTAAAATTACTTACCATCAAAAATAATTATAAATATGAAAAATATTTCAAGTTTTAATAAAGTTATGGATATTTAGGGTGTATAATTGTTTCTGGAAGTAATTATCATCGAAAATGACAGTAACTGTCAACAATTTTTCAACGAGAAAATTATTTTTTATTCAACTTTTCAAATCGACGGCATCGAATTACAAGAAAATACATAAATTGGAAAATGACAGAAATTAAATCATTAGTAATTTTATTAATACTTATGAACTCGAATTTACTTCTCGAATATACTTATATTGTTAATAATATAATGAATAATTAATAATATTGCTAATTTCCTTTTTAATTTACGCATATTCGTACTTACCTTTAAATGCAATAGTCAAATAACGGAAATAGGCTTACCTCTATACGCCTGCATAAAAATATATAAAAATTCCATAGATAAGACGGAATTTTTATAGAAAAAAAATAAGATAAAAACTACTAGTTATTTAGAAATAAAAAATGAGTTAATTTTTACTGTAAAAAACGGCTCGTACATGCACTAAACATGAAAATAACAAAACAAGTGATGTAGTCATTTAAAGTTGAAGGTAAGAACAGTAGATTCTGTGAGTATCAGATTTTTATCTCGCAGTCAACACGCTAGTTTCATAGCCTGAATATTGAGATTTTCAAAAAATTTCAAAATTTGAAGCAAAGTTTTCTTCTATAAAGAGTGGGCTACTCAGGTCAACTTGTGGCTGAATTTTGTCTATGATATGTATACTTAATTCCCGCGGAGCATGAATTTTTAACTCTCAACAGTTAAGAGTCGATTGAAATTCACGAAAAATGACTAAAAAACACTCATTTTCAGCACGCTGCTATTATTCAAAGGGATCGTCCGAGCCAATTATCTTCATTTACACTGAAACTACTATCTTTCCCACTCTGAATTCCGTCTTGATCATTCAAATATCCTCAAACAGAAAAAATTGACAGCAAAAATTAATAAAGCTTAAAAATAGCAATTTTTAAGGGTCTTTATTTAAATAGGCGGAAACAAGCGCTTGTAATAATAAAACTCGTATAAATTTTGTTGTTTGGGACCCTAGAGAATAGATTTTCAAAGTTACACCAAAATCTAAAATGGGTCGGCTTTGCCAATTAGATGATTTCAAATGGAATGACCCATATTCTAGTACATATAAGCAAAAATAACAATAAAATCGTTAACATATGGCTTCTCTCATAATGGATGAGACGCGTATACAGGGTGACTTTTTTCATGGAAAATTCGATTTTTTGTAAACGGCGGAAGTAAAGTGAGCGTTCCAAAGATTGTTTGGGCCAAATACGTTGGAAGGCATAGAGGTAACAAAGACGCAAAAGCCGCCTGTTTTTCGGGGACTGGGTGACCCAAGTGGAGAAAGAAGGTTGTATTTAAAAATTTTATTAACCAATGATTACTTAACCATTTTCGTGAATAATTAATGATTTAAAACAGGCATGACTATTTCTTAAATTGAAAATGCCATTTTTCGTGAAGTTTCATCAGTAAACAAAATACGTTTGGCGAACATCGCATCAACACGAACCTTTTTTGACATCCAGTTGCAAAATTGTAATCGTTTTGGCAAATCTTCAGCAAGCAATTCTTGTACTTTAGTCATATGATATGGATGCAGTTGTTGTTCCCTAGCAATCCTCCATACCAAGGAATGTCGCATATTTTCGGCGAAAGCAATTCTTCTGGTGCTTAAAGTATCATCTTCAAAACGTTGGAGAACACGCTCTTCAGCCCCTGGAGTTCGGATCGTTCTGGGACGGCCATTCTCATAATGACTTTTTTAAAAAGTACCTGTTTCTCTAAGGCGCCGGTCGATGGACATAAACAATTTTCGAGAAGGTATTCTCCTATTTGGATAGGTTTGTTCATATAATCTACTTGTCATTCTTGTATTACAGCCACATTTTCCGTAAATTAAATGCATATCTGCAAGTTCTCCAAAGGTGTATTGTTCTGCCATAACAACTTTTAATGAGTAATGCCAGCAAAATTTTATGCTATCAAAACTTACAATTAACTTTTGACAGGAAAACTGAAACTTATAAATTTCATGGCTACTATGATGACGAACTTCCATTGCTACCTCTATCTTGTCGAGTGCACGACAATAAATTTTGCAAATTTTAAAGAGAACGGTTCATGTTGGCGACATTGAACAAGAGTACCTTTTTTGTGACATATTAGTTTATTTTTCAGAAAATTTGATCAATTTTCCGAAAATGCAAAGGACAATTTTTTTTCATAATAAAATCCTATGTGCTACCCCGGCTCTCCGCTCTTGGGCAATGGGAATAAATTGTTTTTGCACGAAATTGTTGCATTTTAGTGTCTAAGAAACTGCACCAAGATTCATTTAAATTGCCTAACTTTTGTAGAAGTTATTGCGAAAAATTGTTTCTCAAACTGTACCTTTATCACCCTGTAACTTTTTTATTATGCATTTTCAGACCTATGTTTACATCAATCAATAACAAAAGCTTTTTGTGTCTGTTATGTCACCTATACAAAACTCGACAATTTTTATTCAATATCGATTATTAATATGTACTGGAGAAAAATATAGAAAACTGTAATGAGCCTTAAATTTTTAGAAATTTATAAAACAAATACTGTAACTAAAATTTGAGCTAAACATGTTTATTTTCACACAGATATACGTATATCTACAAATATTTGCAGATATACTGATGTTTCAAGAATGATTATGCAGTATTTTCGACGACATATTTTCTAATTTTAATGAAATACCTATATTGCAATACATTTTTAGATGATAGACGAACATAATACACTTTTATAGAAAATGATGGATACTTCACATTCACAGGATGGATGGACAAATTCCACTAAAAAAATCTTCCTACACAAACGTTATTTCTGATCTTGACGAGGCCTTCTTAACTATTTAGAAATAAAAATGTGACTCGCATAGTGCATTTGTTATTGAATCCTAATAATAAAGTATACTGTACTTCTAATAATTTGTTAGTAAGAGATATTTTGCATATTATATTGACGTGTACTTTGTACATTTTAACAAGCATACTTTTTCTCATGACATTAAAAGTAAGAACTTTTCCCTCTTGTCAATTTAATATGTCAACACACTCTTCATATAATAATAATAATAAATGCCTTTATTTTTGGTACAACACATAGATATTACACAAATAAAAAGACAACAATTTTATGTACCTAAAATCTCAAGGGGAAGTTCACAAACGTGCTCTACCACTTAACCCTTGAATTAAAATAATAGCTAATTTATTTGTTGCATCATTGAGTAGACAAGTTTAAGGTATTTTTAAATTATAAATAAAAAATATATATAAGCAAGTTTAATACTATCAATAATAGAAATAACAAGTTTTTGATTAAGAAAAATAAATAAAATAATATTAATAATAACAATTATACAACTTAATTAGTAAATAGAGTGACAGGCTAGAACGAGAAGGACAGTTAACACCATGACAAGTAATTTATTATTAAAACTATATTTTTTAAATTTTATAGACTGTTCTCAAACAATAACTTTACATAGATTTTAAACTTGTCTTCGTTGAATAAATAACGTTGAAGCATTTTGTTGTAAAATTTACTAATAATGAACTTATAACTCCTTTCATACAATGATGTTTTATGATGCGGAGGAGTAGGTAATGGTAGGTATATGGTTACGAAAATAATATAATACATTTTTAAATTGGCTTCTGTTACACTATTCAGGTTAAACAAAATAAAAATACTTGAACTGATTGATGAATTCTTTGGTACTTATGTACATTTTTCTAACGTGCTCATGTATTCATTGATATTCAGTCATATACAGGGTGTCAGTCATAATGTCATTAATTTTAAGAGGAGATAGGGAATAATGAGTATAATATATGTTTAAATCATTATTTAAACCCCCTTTTCAGACTGTCACTGATCGCTCACAGCCTTGGTCGTTTACAACTCACAGTTCAACTCGATGTCAACCTGATGCAATGTTGCCAAGTTGAAATATTTTGCTAGTACCTACACACCTAGGTTTTAGACATCACAAATAAACAGTTGTACTGACTATTTTAGAATATCATTTTTTCTTGCTCAGTTCAACTTCAGCCAATAATAATTTAAAATGTTAATATCCAATGAAATCAAATAATAATAATCAAATAATTCTATTAAAAATTGCAAGTAACGCGGTCCACTCAGGTTTTCCGGTAGAAAATACGGTCCAAACGATACCCGTACACTCCTGCCCATACGTTGACAACAAATCGCCTCTGAAAGCTAAACCGACAAGTAGCGTGTGAATTTTTCTCTGAGCAAATGTAGCTGTTATGACTGAAATTAGCTTAGTTACATTGAAATCACAAAACTCCAGCGTATCTAATAATAAACCGAGTAATAAACCATTTACGTACATTACATAAAAAACCTATACCCAATGGGTAAATTATTAAGAGAAGCTAAAAAGTGTTTCGTGTTTAAATACTAAGTAATAAGAAACCATCGTGTTGTCGACAGAAAAGTCTCCAAGACCGAAATGGCACGCCTGTGATCTGATGCTCATATGTTATCGACAGTGAATCTTGACCTACCGTATTATTAGGTCAATAACCTAGTTACCTAGTTTTTGTACTGTTATTTAACGACAAGGAGTAAAACTATTTTTTTAAATCTAGATACATGAATGAATTTTCCTTAAATATTGATTTATTTGTTAATAAAAACAAATGTAGATAATAAATAAATGTTTTCGAATGTTAGGTTATTACAGTTTAATAATTTTGATATTAGGTTTTCACTACGTTTTACAGATAAATATGAATTTTTAGTATTACTCATAAGTACAATTAATTATTCAGTTTGTAGTTAAGTATAAATAGACAAGAAATTTATTATTTTTAAGTAGTATGGTACTAATCTGTTTAAAATGCCAGTTCGAGTAAAACTGCACTCATCCGTCCATAGAACTGTCTTAATAAAATTAGGGTCACCCGACGCAGTTTTACAGAACCCGTATCGCGAAGGTATTTACACAAAGTTTGCGCACATTCTCCGTATAACACTATCATTTCCGCATATTCGGAATTTGTAAAATTATGCATTGTGAATTTATGACGACTACGCGAGACCGAAATAAACAAACTACTGCTTACTGCTTGTATTCTCTCCATCTCCCCTCAAATGTGAGGCGTGATCTACAAATTTGGGGGGAAAGAAATGCGGGAAATGCAGAAAGTGCTAAATGGGGGTAAATTTTAATATAACGCTGAAGTGTTAGACGATATTATGTATGTAAACATGATGTGGCAACGATGTTTAATCTGGCATTCGATTGTCGTATGGGTGCGTCAGCAGAAAGTTCGTAGCGCACCAGGAGTGTCGTGTTACCGATTTTTATAGGGTGATCTGTTTATTTTTTTAAAGGCCTCCCGAATACGTGATTAAAATTAATGACATTATGACTGACTCACCCTGTATGTGAAATAATATTAGTTATTGAAAAGTTTTCTCTATGCATATTTCTCGATATTAGTTTATAAAATATAAGAAAATTTAAATTTAAAATAATTACATATGTACATTTCACAATTCCAACCTAAAAATTACAATCAATCAATACAAATTATACTGACGGAAATTTACGATGGAATTTAGCATAACAGTAGTAAAATCACATAACATAATAGGTATGGAATTTTATCCACGTTTATTTCTGCAATATTACAGTGTACTTATTTCATTTATAACATTATTATGTAATTTTACGCTGGTCGCAAATTCACAAAAGCTGCAAAATTCCTAAATAAATAACAACCGCCTATTTCTTGAAATTTTGAGAGCTTGTACTGTTCCAGTATCACCGATATCAAATTAAAATCAGCCTAGTACTTCCCGCAAATTTAAGCGTTAAATTGCATCATAAACTTCGGCAATTAATACGTTAGGAGCGACGTGACGTGTCAAAAGTTGAAGCTAAATTAATCTGGAACATCAGAATAGCGGCATCACCTCAGCTATAATTCATCTTCCAAGTTATCTTAACTAAAACCCTAGAGATCCGTATTTTATTATCAAGGAATACAGACTGTATCATATCTCATTCTTTCCACGTTAAATTATCTGTTTCTGTTTACGAGCTGCATTAGAAATGCCTACTAACGTCGTATTCTAAAAAAAATTGATTTTTTACTCAAACCGCATTTTACTCTCAGTTTCTGTCTGCACCGAATGAAGAGAAACTTTCCCTTTTTACTGTTTTTTGTCAAAAAGATGGACAAAATCGCTGCATATTTTCAACATACATTATGGATACCTATAATTTTAATACAATTATTTTAAAATCCATAATGAACTCTGTTACCGTTGACGCATCTGATTAGCAATTATACACACAAAAAAAATATACAAGTGACCCAGCTAACTATAGACCTATATTTACCAACTACAAATAGCTAAAGTATATGAAGATGCTCTGAAAATTCAAGTAACTAATTATATGGAATCATTTCAATTATTAGAAAACGTATGAAAGTTCTCAATTTGTAAACTTAAACAAAGCTTTTGATTGTTTCCCATGAAATCTTATTAAATAAATTACACTACCACGGATTATCAGCTCTGAGCGTGTGTCATCCTATTTATCAAGTAGATTTCAATATGTTATGCATAATAGTATTAAGTCCACTTTTTCTGAAGTAAAACATGTTACACAAGGATCAGTTTTGGGTCCCCTACTTTTTCTCATTTACATCAACGATTTTCCCAATATCTTTGACAGCGAAGTTTTAAGCATATTTTTTGATGATACCAGTAGGTTAGCCTCAGACACAGATTTGTCTACTGTTCTCAGTTATTTGCCCAAAACACAATTCTTAGCTAAACTAAATCAGAAACAATCTTACAATCACAATCTTACATCTCACCTGCACTCAGTTTATATGTGAACATACATATGAAGAAAGAGCGAGTTCAATTGTCGGTCATCTCACCTATGGCATACTGATGACGGCTAACAAGCCCGAAACCAGTCTATGTCTGGTGGAGTGGCCGACAAGCGTTCTTGGCTGTTCATACAGATACTGCAGATGTAATTCAATACCGGTCGGGGCATTAGTCCGCGGAGTAGTTGTTTCCTGCAGTAGCATTTATAGATTTAATGATTTTTTAGTCTAAGAAATATAAATGATGCTAATAATCCAGAATGCGTAAAATTTCCTGGAATTCATTTAGATTCGAAGTTATCTTGGAATATGCATACTGATTATATTTGTAATAAAATATCTAATACTATATTACATACCTAGCGGGGAAGTACATCGTTACTGGCTAAAAGCCGTAGCTGGAATGAAGCTTTCCGCGTGGTATGTATACTATTTTATCACAATCGCTTGGTTACAAGCTTTTAAAAACATTAATTTTAAGAAAATTTGTTATCATAATTTAATATTTTTTTCGACAAAGAACTCCATAAAATTGTTGCTGGGCAATATTACTAGTTTATTGGTTTTGACAATTAAATCAAAAAATATTCTTTCCGTTACGAAATCTTATTTTTTTGCTTATTTGCATATTTTGTTGAAATTAGTAAAGAAAGTAAAACTTCAACATTATGGTCTCTATATTCGATGTTGCGAGCTGTACTTAATATTAAGCAAAATATTGACATTAGCCAGTATACCAAATTGCGAAAATTTTAGAAAAGGCAGAATGCTGGATATAAACCCAAAAAATTCCAATGTTCTCTCAAAAGAAAACATCAGTACCTTCTTAAATAATTAAGAAGGTACTGATTAATTCATATCAATTAAGATGTGTTTAATGGTATATTTTACTTTAAGATTGCGTTAATTATTATATCTGGCGCTTGCAGATGCGATGAACTCCTAAATATGAAAATGGGTGATCTGGAAATTTTAGAAAACAGCATAATGATAGTTATTCCTGTAACAAAAACCTACACTTGCATCATTTGCAATTACAAAATCGGAATGGATAAAAATAATAAAGCAATACTAGGTATGATATTGACAAGACCATTGGTTCCGATCGTTTTTTTTTTACAAATAAGGAATGGCAAGATTACAAATCAGCCTTGTAACCACAATGATACTGGAGGTTTTCCCAAAAAATAGCGGCTTTTTTAAAATTAGAAAATGCTCACGGGTTTACGAGACATTGTTTTAGACGTACTTCTCTACATTGCTAGCAAATACAGGTGGAGACATCATACAGTTGAAAAAATTAGGAGGATGGAAATCCAGCGCCGTAGCCGAAGGATGCGTGGAGAACTCGTTACGTGGCTCATTTAAGTCCGGGAATTAACTCATTACAGTACTGAGTCCGGAAAATGTTTACTTCCCGGACTGCTTAAAAAAAAACACAATATTCACATTTTTAAAAGATTTTATCTTTAAAACTACAAAATCAAGCCTATAAAAACTAATTATAATTATAATTAACAGTAACTGTGCAATGTGAATTTCCTTGCAGGCTGAATGCAGGAATACCTTTAGGGACAGAATCTTCACTAGACACGGTAGTGGTGGTGGATATAGTTTGTTCCTTGGTCTGAAGAACCTGTATAAAGTTTTCTCCATTTTGAATCATCCTTGCTGCTTTTGTTTTGTTTTCTAAGGAATCTTCAATTTATTGCTCCGCAACAGATGAGCTTTTCCATGCACCATGAGGCTTCAGTGTTGATAAATCAGCTCCAGCATTCGCCAAAAAAGTGGCAGATGTTCTGCGGAAACAATGCCCCGTATATTTTTCTGGGTGTTCCAACTTCAAATATCCCGCAATTTTTTTTGATGCCCGTTCTTTGGGAAACACATGTTCCTCTTCTATAACCCAAAAAAAGAAAATCTTCCTTCATATTTTTAGGTCGGAGCTTAACGTATTCTCTGAATATTTCTAGAAAGTTTATTCCTTCATTGTCGTCACTCAATACAGTGAATACCCGTTTTGTATTCGTCTTAGAAATGGGAATGGTTATAATTAGTTTGGTGCCACAATATTCAATGTCTTTTAGGGTCATATGGTATAACTCTTCTCGCCGACAACCACCAGCAAGACCTATCATTGCGATTACCTGTAACAATAGAGAAAATGGTTTAAAACTGATTGTCAAATTGATGAAATTTCTACTAACGAAACCAAGAAATGTATTTTTTGTAATTAATTGACATTGAGTACCTATATCATTCAAGATGCACATTGTTTAATTCAAAACTAATGAAAAGGTTAAACTTGTTTACCTTCATCAAAAGATACTCTTCTGATGGGGCTTCCTTCATGAATCTATTAACTTCTTCTCTTGTTAGAACTTTTGATTTGTTTGCCTGATGACCAACTGCTTGCCTTTTTAAGAAAGCCACCAGTTTTGGATATTTTGAAATATCACCTCCTTTTACCATCAGCATAGACTTGAGCAACGAATATTTTGCCCACATTGTAGCAGGATTCATCTTTTTGGAGATATCCAAGAAGTACGCCAGTATGAGAATATTCTCATTCAGGCCGTTTTCCACCTTATAGGTTTTTCCCCACACGTTGAAGAGCTGGTATTCCTTCTCATAACGAGCAGAAGACTTCGTAGGCACCAATTTACTGGTTGCTTCACCACATTTTAGCTCGATTTCTTCCATTTTTTACGAAAATTATCACAAAATACTCACGGGATGACAAACTGTCAAATATGTTATTTTTGTTTTTACATCACTAAGCTAAATCAAAAGCTATGCGAAAAAACAAGAACCGAAACCACGCTAACACCTACATACAGGCAGGTTATGTAAAATAAAACGTTAAAATTTAATTTTTAATACAACACAGTGTGAAATAAAACGTTTACGATACACGGCCGTGAAATGTCATTAAAGTACTCGTCTAGAAATTCCTGACTCGGCTCCTTCGTCGCCTCGTCCGTAAACATCTAGACTTGTACTTCGATATACCATTTCCCGGCCTTGTAACGTAAATAACTATTTCCGGCTAGCGTGGAAGTGAACGTAAGTACTGCGTACCGCCACAAATCCCACGACATTTCTCATTCGTCGGCGAAATTCTTTAGTGTGTGGAAGGCCTTATGCCCATTCATTAAAATCACAAAAAAGATGTAATTTCCAACAATGACTACGGTCTTTCATGAGCAACCAAAATTGTTTTATTAACATAGAAGCGTACCCGGGCACCTGCCGTCGACCGTCCTATTGTTTTTGTTACCTACTTTTTCGTCCTCTAAGAAGCAGCCAGCCAAACCGCGACTAGCAGCGATCCATTGGCGCAACATTAAGAAAGTGGCCGACTTAAAAAAGCGCTCGGAATCGTGATTTTGCAACGTAAAAATTACGTAAATTCTCATTTAAACATTTACCCGCTAAATACCTGCGATCAGTGCCATTGTAACAGTTGGAAATCTAAACCCGGTCTTATCTGACAGCCACCATCTATACGAACGCAAACACAAGCTGTGAATAATGAATATGTAACAATTATAAACTACACAATATTGTGGCCATTAATTTCTATCAGAATCTCGGAGAACGGCATTTTTTTTATTTTGTTATGCAACGAATGGAACAGTGATGTTTGTAATTCGCAAATGTAAATGATATACATGGTCTAAAAATACATATTTATTTGAGAAAAATACGAAAAAAATCTTATCGGTGTACGATCAGTTCTACTTTCGTACCGTAGCTACACTGAGAAAACAGTTGCAACAAAATTATCGATATGAGTAGGTGCCACTTTCAAAGAGAACTACAAACAGGGTGTGGTGTTTATAATGGATAAATATTTAAAAACAATTTCCTCAGGTTATTACATAAATTGTTTGTATTGTGTTAAGTGTGTTTATTCACTTTACGTGTGAGTGATTGTAATTTTTGTTTTCATGTATGTTTGTATTATCTACTACTAGTTTGCAATTCTTGACAACTCCTATACCTGTACTGGTCGAACGGATAATAAATCATTATCACGTTTAATATGCATATTTTCTGAAGAAGAATTAAGTTTGAAATTAGTAGTGGAAATGTGACCACATTTATGTTTTTGCTAGTACGCCATCAGTTTCAATCAATATACACATAATGTCACAATTTTGAAATTTCTGGGATTCGATTTGTTTCGAAAATAGTTGAAGAAAATGAAACAGTGAATTCTCTAGCCGGTTTTAGAGGGGGCGTTTTATGTTAAAAAAAAATATCTTAGCATCCCCTAAGAAGTTATGACCCTTTAGAAGTAAGTGCTGAAGTCAAAATTCCATGTTTGTTTTAAGTATCAAAACACCAAGTAAACTTATAAGAATGATAAAAAGCAATTAAATAAAATAAACGTAATAACGACTAATGATTGAGATGCTGGATTGTATTTTTATTTTATTCTATATTTAGTAATTTGTGCAGAGATAAAAACGTTTTGTTTTGAATAGAGCTAATCAAAAGATTTTTTTCTCTTCAAGATTTTTAAGCATAAAAAAGTTCTGATACTAAACGTATAGGGGGTGTATTATTTCATCCCATTATTGTGATAATGAGTCAGGAAAGTGATATTTTAACACAACTGCATCCATGCAAAAATTGGAGTATGTAATTTGAATCGGGTTTAAAATAACCCACGGAAACTTGATTCCAATTCCCACTTTTAAAGAGTTGTAACTTTTTAGGGAATGCTAAAATTATTTTTTTTTTACATGAAAACTCCCCAACTATTTTGGAAACACCCTGTAAATATAACACGACAGCAAATCGCTAATTGAAAAAAACTTACGAGTTATTGTCATCTTGGTTATCCAGAAATCTTTGTGCTTCGGTATCATCAAACCTTGCCCATAACTTTTTTTTGTAACATTTTGTTGTATTTTCAGCGGAAAAGACTCTTTACCTGAAACCAAAACAGTTTATTATTCAGTGCACTGAATATTTGAAATAGAATTATTTCAAAAACGGTTACTACTAACAATTTCAACAAGGAATAAAAAAAGTTCTGTCATTTAACATAAACAGAAGCCATAAGTGGCGCCCTCTACTAGTGACGTCAAAATTAGAAACAAATTTGAATTTCTCGCCCCCAAAAACCCCCGATCTCCAAGCAAGAATTGTTTTGTTTTAATGTAACATTTATCCTACATTAGGTATACGGTGTTTCAGTCATACATAAAATGTAAATATACACATCGTTTCTAAAATATGGTGGCAACAAAAAACAAGGTGTAAATGACGCCATATTCATCGCCATAGAAAATTTTCTCTTAATATGATACTTCCTGTCTCCTGTTTCAGTCTGAAATAATGTAATAAAAATGCAATATAAATCTGGAAAAATGTGTTAGTTACAATAACAGAAAATTATAAATTAGACTGTGCTACCTCATGTATTGTAGTAAAGTAAATATTACATGAAATAAATTACAAAAAGAAAGTTCAATTTTTATAATGCTGACCGAAGTTTTAATGCTGTGAGTAAAGTGGCCACATTTTTAGTGCCCAAATGACGGACGGTCGAACAAAAAAAGAACATTGTGCCAAATTTTAAGTAATATTTTTATGGATTTTTTTTATGAAAATTATATTCAAAATATAAATAAAAAACCAACTATCTAGTGGAGATATGTAAATGACATTTTTGCAATTTGGCCTTTTACTGTTACAGATTTAAATGAATTTTTAAATGATATTAACAATAAAGAACCAACAATAAAATACACTTTGGAAATAGAAAATAATAACAAGCCACTACCAAGATGTTTTAATTAAAAAACATGAAAATTCTGTAGAAACAAGTGTTTATAGAAAACAAACTCACACCAATAGATATTTAAATTTTAAATCTAACCATCACATTGATATTAAAGGCGTTGTTAAATGTTTATATGATAGAGCAAAATTAATTTCATCGAACAATGATATTTTTAATAACGAACTGAAATTTATTAAAAATGTTTTAATATAATGAATACCTTCCAAATTTTGTTGATAGAACATTAAAAAATATTACAGATAAAACGAACACTTTAAGACAAATAAAAGAAACTAATTATACAATAAAAATTCCATACATTCCTATATTATCAGAAAGGTTAAGAAGAATTGGTGATAAATTTAATATTCGAACAGTTTTTCAGACAACTAATACTTTACGATCATTTTTGTCTAAAACGCGTCCAAAAAATGATACCTATATAAAATTCAAAAAATTGCACCTACAGTATACCTTGTGAATGTAATAAACATTATGATGGAGAAACGTCTCGGCCTATGAATGTTAAAGTTGAGGAACATAAAAATTATATATTGACTATTATTATTATTATTATTAAGAACCTAGTGCTGAATGTGATCCGGGATTGGCATTTCGAATTGGGTGCAAGGGATACGTTAGATCAGAGTAGTTGTTTCTAGAAATTCCGTCATGCAAATATCGTTATCGCGATGGCTTTCAATAGATACCTACAGCATGTAGGACGCTTCATTGCTTCAACAGCAGTTGCCTCATTCATGACATATGATAACTAATAAGCTTGAAACCGGTATATGCCTGGTGGGCCACTGACGAAAGACTTTGGCTATTTAGTATAGGTAGACTAGAATAGTTGTTCCCTGGAATTTTGTTTTGTAAATATCGTTATCGCCGAAACGCGATAGATAACAGAGAGGAAAGGACAATGTTAAAAATAGCCGATTTTTGGCTTATCCGGGGGAACGCATAAATCATAAAAAAATCAATTGATTATTGTTAATTAACATTAGAAATGGCCCAGAAATACGTCAGATAGCTGGGGAAATGTCGCTACTACCCCTAAACCTATATAAACTACCCTTCAATAGCTTTAAATGGATAATCATTAATTATTGCTATAAAATTCGTGTAAAATGAAAAAAATGCTTGAAAATGATTTGAACAGACAGTATGTCGATATAAAAAGTGATAAATGACTGTAAAAGTGCCCATTCAATGGCGAAATAGCGCCAATTGTTCTCACTTTGCGAGCGCGAACATTAAAAGTGATTTAAGCATTTTTTTCATTCTAAACGAATTTTACAACAATAAATAATGATTATCTATTTTAAGCTATTTAAAGGCAGTTTATATAGATTTAAGGGTGCAATTAATATTTGCCCACTTACTTAATGTACTCTAGTATCAGTTTTTGCATTTTTTGACAGTAATCTATAATTCTTTTCTAGCAATAGGCGTTTCCTTGAACATTTAAGCATTATCTATTTTTGTCGAAGTAAGCTCACCATTAGCTTTTGAAAGTCGTTTTTTTAATTTTTAGGGGTGGAATGGACATTTTTCCAGTTATTTATCACTTTTTATATTGTTCAAATCATTTTCAAGCATTTTTTTCATTTTACACATATTTTATAAGAATAATTAATGATTATCCATTTAATGCTATTTAAGGGTAGTTTATATAGGTTAAGGGGTAGTAGCGACATTTCCCCAGCTATCTGACGTATTTCTGGGCCATTTTAATGTTAATTAACAATAATCAATTGATTTTTTTATGATTTATGCATTCCCCCGGATAAGCCAAAAATCGGCTATTTATAACATTGTCCTTTCAATGGTGCCTAAAGCATGGTGGGATCCTTCATTGCTTTGAGGCATACAAATAACCAGCGAAGAGAAAAAATTCATTTGTTCTTAGTGTACATCAACTACGCCTATGGGCTTCTCTCGACATCCAACTACGTTTTTCACCGTTATCCTGTACCAAATTATTCGTTCTACAAATAAATGATGGGTTTCATTAAAATTTTTTGGCTCTCGGATACACCGGATCTATCAATAAACTTGGATCAGCACTGAATAGAACGATGTTTAAACAAACATTTACGAGTTACCACAGTCCAACTTGCGTTTTCCTTTCACAATGGCGAAAGATAGATAACGGAGGAGTATAATTCGGCGATAAATTGTTGTGGGAGAAGCACAAGGTTCAATTATTTATTAGAATAAAAATCCATTTCCAAATTGGAAGAGACCAAAGGAAAAACAAATAAATAAAAATGAGATACGGGAAAGTCAAAGGACATAATTTTAAATTATAATAATCGTTGAAATGAACATTTTATATTGTCTGAAGCTATTTATTTGTGGCATAATTTTAGTTTTTCTTAAGTTATATTGGGTTTTGCCACACTTCTGAAAAAATAAAGATTAATTAAATAAGCCCTTGCGCCAAACGGATCAGAAGAAGAATCAGAATCATTAGAAATCATGTCAACATAGCTGTTAAGACAGAAAAAAAGGCGTTTTTGCAATATGCATTTAAAAATAATCCGAAAGAATTTTGGAAAGTGTTAAAGTTTTTAAATGTTTGCTCCTCTATGGATAATTCAAGTAACATCTTTTCGGATATTGGCAATCCTGACAAATTTAATGATTTTTTTATTAATAATATCCCAACTGTAAATGTAGGTAATGATAATTTTTTAAAATCTAATTATATGAATAAAACTTGGCCTAATTTGGATACTAACTTTAATATTAAACCTATTACATGTTTTCATATGGAAAAATTTTTAATTAATATTAAGTCGAATGCCACGGGTTTTGATGGTATTTCTGTAAAAATGCTACTGTACTTAATTCCTCATCTAAGTGAACATATTACATTTATAATTAATAGATATCTCACTGCCGGTCAGTTTCCTAAGTCATGGAAGTATGCTAATGTAATTCCAATAAAAAAAACTAGTAATCCGGTAAATGTTTCTGACTTTAGACCAATAAGTATTTTGCCGGTTTTGTCTAAGATTGTAGAAAAAGCAATATATGTACAGTTTAGTGATTTTTTGGCTAAGTATAACATTCTTTCAAAATACCAATCTGGATTTAGGCGTCAACATAGTACGACAACTGCGTTAATTAATGTAACAGATGATATTTTGCGGGCAAGTGATGTGAACAAAGTTACTTGTTTGATTCTCTTGGACTTCAGTAAGGCATTTGATACTATTAATCATACAACTCTTATAACAAAACTAAAATATTTTGGTATTGGTGCTGTTGAAACTACATTTTTTAATAACTATCTAGTTGGCAGGAGTCAAAGAGTAGTTCTATATAACACTTTTTCTAAATTTCTACCTAATAATAATGGCGTTCCACAGGGTAGCATATTGGGCCCCTTACTGTTCTCTATCTATACTGCTGATTTATGGAAATTCCTTAAGTTTTGTTCGATACATCAATATGCTGATGACACTCAAGTGTACTATCATTTCTATTATAAAGAATTAGACCTTGCTGTTCGTAATATTAATGTAGACATTGTAGACCTTGAAATCATAAGTCAGTATTCAAGGACACACAGGCTCATGCTCAATGAAAAAAAAACGCAAATGTTAGTTTTAGGCCCTCATAGGCATCTAATTTCAGTGGATCCTCTCTTGCAGGTTAAACTTAATTCTTATAAAAATCTGGGTCTTAACATAGATGCTGATCTTAGATTTGGATCTCACGTTAAAAGTTTAATTCAAAAATGCTTCCATAATCTAAAAGTGTTATATATGTTTAAAGATATTTTAAGTAAGGATGTTAAACTTAAACTTACGGATAGTTTGGTATTGTCTACTTTATCGTATTGTGATACTGTTTTTTGGCTGGCCTTATTGTTTCAAGACAAAAATAGTTTACAAAAAATACAAAATGTCTGCATTAGGTTTTGTTACAATTTACGTAAGTTTGACCATATTACTGATGTGTTTATTAATTCTAATTGAACTTACAAGAACGATATCATATTCATTTATCCTGTCTTGTGTTTAATATTGTTAATAACAAATTACCTGCATATCTTTATGATAAGATTGTAAAGGGTTCTGATATTCATAATCGTTTTACTCGTCATCGTGATTTATTACACATGCCACGACACCATTTTGCTCTATTTCAACGTAGTTTTACTTATAATTCAGCTAAAATTTATAACTCCTTGTCTGAGGACATTAGGGGTGCAACCAGTCTAGCAGTTTTTCGGAAAAATGTTAAGGTACAGCTCTTTAATATTCGTGATCAAGTTAACTAATATTTGTATTGCATATAGATTTTTTTCTGTGTTTTTTTCTCTTGCTATTAATTGGTACAGTTCTGTTTATATATTTTTTGTTTTGTTTTGTAATTATTGATTTAATGTATTTTTTCAACTGAGGTGGTTGTATGAGCAACATGGTTGGACGCCGCCACCCGATATAGATAATTTTGTCATACTTATTGTTTTTTAACAAAATAAAGTCCTATTATTATTATTATTATTATTATCAGTCAAGGGTTATTTTTGAAACTAAGTTTGCCTAACCAAAAAATCTCACTAAAAAAGCAGATAAGTAAAAACTAACAAAAATCACATCACTATCGCGCACTTCCGTATTTTTGACGTTTCGAAAATCTCTGTTAAATAAAATATTTACAGTAGCATAATATGAATTGTTCACTTTACTAAGCACAAACAAATTTTTTATGTTGTTGAAATTTTATGGTCTTTCGAACAGGATATGCAATAATTCCATCTTCAATTTGCAATTTTGTGATTCTTGTCTTGAGGACAATTTTAAGAACTACGTTGCATTGACATATTTTTAATAAAATACATAAATATTTACCCTGCTTAACAAATAAACAGTATCCTCGTTTTGCGTTCTTAATTTTGGGAAAAAATAGAACATGAAATAATCATATCAGTGTTTCCTATAACATTTTTCTCAATAGCACTCCGTTTTCTTGATACAAGGCCATCAACTCCAAAGAATATATAGTCAAATATCTACTAAACGAATAATTTTTTTTCGTTCAAACTTGGTATGCGGTAATCATAAGAAAACGTTAATATTTTGACATAAAAAACATTTTTGAAGTAAAGAAGTGGAGTAGGAATAGGGTTTTGTTCACTCTTAAACCTCCCAACGCCAATGGTGAGAAGTATTTTTACAGTTCAAATATTAAAATACAATTCTTTTTTCTGGGAAAAAATATTCTTGAGGAAATTCACTAAGAGACTTTGATTTTCAGATATTTTGACATTTTCGAATCAAAATTATCTTATGGAATTGCAAAGATTTTACAAAAGTTTGTAACAATAGTACTGACAGACGTCATATCAATTCAGTTTGTTTGTTATGCGCTTCAGGCTGGCAGTTTCGGCTGGCGTTTCAAGAACAAATAATCGTATCTAAAGATGTACAAAAAAATACACACAGTAGGTGGAGTTCATCATTTTCTTTTGAAGAGAAAATGTGCTAGAAAACATGAAAAATCGTGAATTTTTACTTTGTCACTGTGTTCTATACACCGTGACAAATACTTGATAATTTACATAAATTAAAGTGTTACTATTTTTTTTAAAGAATTCTGCAGGATGTGATAATGTTTTTGTGGTATACAATTTTTTCAATGTGCAGTTGACTTGTAGAATTCAGGAGATTTTATGATAAAACAGAATAGGTGAAAATGATGCTCTTTTTTCTTATTCTAAATGTCTTGTCAGCCTGGAAATTGTTTTATATCCTAAAGAAAACTTGTATAATTGACATAGTGAAGAGATATCTTTCTAACTTACTCAGATTTTAGATTGTCTCAACAAATAGCTATGACATTCATTGAAAATTTGCATATAAAAACGGCGCCCTTAAAGCATGTTGACATTATAAGTTGTTAAATATAATCTACTGGAAAAGGGGGTTTGGTCGAAGTGGTCCACTAGATTTTTTCTTTATAGGAAAAAGTGTATACAGCTTTGATGTATAATAGATAAAATTTTATCTATAGCTTCTGTAGCGTCAAATTGGCCGTATACATAACTCAATTAGTGCAAAAAATTGTATCTATTTTTCAATCTGCAATCTTTATTTGCATAAATTTTGTGATTTTTAGAAAACTTGTTGAGGACCGCTGACCCACTCCAATATTAAGGCTTTTGTATAATATTGCGTAAATTGGATGTGTATTCCATAGCGTTGTCAGTGTTACAGCATGCCAAAGAATGATTGTAATATGTTTACAAAAATGTTTCTGGCCACAGCCTCCCCTATTTCATCAAAATTATTAACTAAACACACAAGACACTTAAAATAAAAACGACGCTGCCCGTGGAAATAATGTAACTATTTAAATATATTTCATACGTTAGTGCAGCAACTCTAAAAACAGATGCATTATGCATCGTCTTACCACAAATATTACATGTTTTTATTTTCACTTGTACCTTGCTCTGCAATCTCTGCCCCGGTATCCCTGCGGGACATTGTGCCTACCGCCCACCGCCCAATCCGTGACACCTGTGCCTACGACACCACAACGAAATTGTTCGCAATGTCTTCGCGTATTGATGTCAGTACATTGTTATAAACCCTATCGACATATCTTCGTACTTTCATGAGAGATGTATATCATGTATATTCATGGAAAAATAGAGTTTTCAGCGATGGATGAGACATGGCTCTTCCAATGTCTTGTCACTTTAGATTTGTCAGAGGAATTTATAATGCGTTTATACGCAGTACAAAACAGAACTATAACCTTCAGGATCACTGTCAAACCACATTTGAAATAATTTACGTCTATTACTTCTTTCCTTTGGCATGTTACTTCACTTCTTCCCTCAGCTAATAATTCTTAATTTAAATTATGTTACCTACTATTTATAAATAGTTATTTAAATATACACAGTGAATACAACTTACAGCAGTCTTAAAAAAAACGTATCGGCGCGACACCGACTATTACAGCGTTCCGTAAATAGCTAAAAGCGCAGTTCGACCCTGTTAAGACTCCGCACTGGTACTAACTTTATTTATTAGATTCATGAGCGTTCTATCTGGTCAGCGGCCTTCAAAATATTGGCTATATTTAAGGTTCACCCTGTAAAAGGATTAAAGCTTATTTACGGGTGTGAGTAATAGTTAATGGGCACGCCGCTGATAATTAATTAAAAATTTGTCTAATTGGTATTTACGGCTTCTTTCGTGCCTTTGTCAGCGGCAGTGATTGGCTTATCTGAGACGTACGAAAACGAGACATTTTTAAATGTAAATTTATTCAAATCAACGGCTCCGGTCTGCGGCAAATAAGAAGAAATTATATGAGAAAAACATGTAAGTGTAACGAAGGTTGTTCAGTTTCATCTGAAACCCTGAAATCGGAGGCGGCTCTGAAAAAAAATTCTCGCTCGCAATGAAACTGGTATTTGTCACGAATCCTCTTACAGTTGATTTCAAATGTGCAAGAAATACATGCGCTGAGGACCAATCAATTATTATTTGCCGTTAATTTGATTTGTCATAAAAAGTAGTTATAAAGTAAACGTGTAATACGAAACAGATTTAGATTAAAACAGGCCATAAACTTTTCTAGTCGCGACCGCATATTTCTTCGATATCGTTTACCATAAAACGTTGGTATGCCAACTTCAAAGGAGAATAAAGTATAGCTAGCGTTTTATCTTGATAATTAAAATAAAAACACGAGAAAAAGTTTGTTGATTAAAGGCGGACAATGTAAATTAGACATGTGAATTAATTTATTCCCCAACAAAGGAAAATACAAAGTACTATTGTGAACAACATATAAAAAAAGTAATTCGAAATATTTCTCAAGAAAATAATGATACAACCGAGACTGTTAAAATTTTACGTAAAACTACACATCAGAACATTGGTTATTCATGTAAAATTATACAGGTTGATATAGAACTTATCTAAAAAAATATGGGAATGAAAAATCAAGTCAATATCGTAAAAAAATGCTTGTAAAATTCTTATATTTCCGAGTACACAATTATTGACGTTCTAGTTCTGGGCTACTGTAGTATTTAGCCAGTCGATTTCAAATATCCGAGTAGATTCTTTGATCAAGGCGCCAACCGAGATCAAAAAATACGACACATGAGGAAAATACACTTTTCCTATAAGTTGCACATATGATTTATTTTAATAGTGTTTTGAAAATAGCTCAAATAACTATAGTTATCTTTTTTTTTTTTGAAAATTGTAAATTTCGAAAATGTGAAGAAAGGATCGTGAAGGAATGTTAATATAGAACCTAGTTTCAGTGATTTATGAAAAATGTCAAAATCTTGTGCTTACAACGAAAATATGGAAGATAATATAGAAGAATCAACAAAAATTGCGAATCAATCAATATTGTCGACAAAATTCAAAGATAAATATGTCATTAAAAGGAAGTAAGTGTTATCACTGAGACAGTGCTACTAGCCTATTTTAAATACAAATTCAGAGTATACCAGAATTCTACGCCGCGGAGTCTTTGGTAAGAACAACATTGCCAGTAAAACAGCATATTGACATAAAAAAATTTCCAAGTTTAATTGCTTTCCTTGAACATAAATCGGTAGAACATAGATCCAGGAAGTCTAGTGTTTTAAGAAAATCAGAAATTGAGAAATTTTTGAAAGCATATGATAAATCTTGAAGATGAAGGTTAAAGTGGAAAATTTTTCCTGAACTTGTTAGGAAGAATTGAACTTTTCCTAACTTAAATTAGTTACTAAATGCACAACTTTTGAAACTACTATTAAAAAATGCAGTTACTATATTTTCACTTGAAATTTTTATTTTATACTATCGCGAAAGGTTCAAGAAACACTCGAAGCAGGACATATCAATAGATTAGATTGGCCAGCCAACTCTCCTGACATGAATCATATTGTAGACATGTGAGATTTCGTTGCTAGAGCCATTCACAATCATATTCCTCCACCTCAGACTGCAGATGGGTTAGTCCTGGCGGCAGAAGAGGAATGGAACAATATTCCGCAAGAGATCGTTAACCGTTTGATTATCTCAATTCACAGACGTGTCAATATGCTATTGGAACGTGGTGGAGATCATACCAACTATTAGTCAAGTCGAGAACTTGCTTTGATACTTATTTTTGATGTAATAAATTTTATTAAAAATGTCACACATTTGCTGGTTTTTAATTTTCTAAGTACTTAAGTTTATCAAACATATTCTTTTCACAAAAAAAAAATCAGAAAACAATATACTTTCATAAATGTATTTGGTTTTTCTGACAAAAATATTTCTTTAACAAGAATGAGGGGGAGTCCAAGACCTTTGACGGTGTGTGTATTTGTTTTACTTCGGTACCTTTCAATATTCGCAGGTGGCATGAGATAACATTGCTGTTATTTGCTAAACTCTATATTAATGCATTTTTAAATGTCTAAAATTACTTTTATTTGTAGAAAACACTATTTCAAGAATACGTCGCAAATCTGTGCAAGCATATTTTATCTACAGTTTCGTGTACAATACAATACAACTTTTCTCGATTTTCATCCAGTGTAACTACTCTAACAACTTCATCAGCAGTCTTGTTGTCCTTACGGCGCGATCTAGCCCAGAGATCAGGCCAGCGGCGACGCCCGTTCACCCACTGATTAATTAACAATTGCTGCCAGTAGGAATTAATCTACGGCTGCCATTACGGTATTTATGGTCCTGCTGTTGCGTTGCAGGAAGCTTGGCGTGATATTAATTGTCCGACCGTGTATCATCCGTACTTTCGGATCGCAATTTTAATTACAGACGTTAGTATTTGCATTGCACGACGCCGTTCTTTTTCGAATAACTAACAATGGCCGGTCATTTATCAAACGTAACAGGTGAGACGGACGGTTGTATCGTACGGGCGAAAACGAGGCCGTACAACCGAGATTACGCTTTGCGAAAAAGGTCACGTAATTGTTACACTGGAAGAAAGAATTATTTTTGAATTGATGATTCCAAAAATTAATAATCCATCAGAATGTAAAGACTTGCGGTCTATTAGCATTTTACCAACGTTGGCACAAGTATTAGGGAAAGTGGTTGAGTTGCAGCTTCATAATTATGTACCTACCCCAGTAGCACACCAATATTGGAAAAATAATATATTTATACTAGGTGACCCGGCAAACGTTGTTTTGCCATATGAATTATTTCTTGTGAGTATTTTGGTAGTTAAATAAAAAATAACTAACTTCTTGTAAGTGTGTGGAGATGTGGTATATTACTAAAAGAGGAATGGAGCACTGTGAACGATGACGGCCTATAATAATAACAAAATACGAAACGTTCATTTTTTTAATTATTTCGCGTGCCTGCAATTTACCTTGTTTGACAGTCCAAATTAGCCCCTTTACGTCTTGTTGGCATTGTTCACTGTACAAAACACAAAACAATAGCCATATAGTAAAATAATAGCCGTTGTTGGCGGGAGCTCGTGACACGTGTTGCGTACTTTTGAGGTTATGTAGATCATTTAATTAACTAATAGTTAGAAGTACACTTAAAATCAATAATTTTATTAATTATTGATAAAATAGGAAATAAATAATTATGGCCCAGCAAATTAATAATAAATTTACTTAAGAATTACACTTAGAAGGTAAAATTATAATTGTAAACGTCACTACTACGCTCGATGCATACACAAAAATAATGGTCGAAAACTGTGTAGGGAGTGAGAGAAGGCTTATTGTGTGAGAGAGACAGGAGACCGGCTTCGTTCTCATATCTACTCCGTGTTGTTTACTGGGTGAGAAGTGACACCGGTAGATGCCTTGCGGGAATAACTGATCTAGTGATAATCGATCAGTTATCGACCAGGGTTAAAAATGATTAAATTATTAAAATGGCTATTACAAAATAGGGGTTTGTCATAGAAGGGTGAAAATTAAGGGTTGTATGTATGTTTTAATGCCACATCATAAAAAAATAAAAATAAAAAATTTTGTCAAAAAAATAAAAAAAAAATATGGAGTGGACCACCCTTATCACTTAGGGGTATGAAAAATAGATTACGACCGATTCTCAGACCTACCCAATATACATATAAAATTTCATAAAAATCGGTCAAGCCGTTTCCGAGGAGTATGGTGACTAACACTGTGACACGAGAATTTTATATATTAGATATTGGCCCAATAAAGAAAAGGCGAGTTTTTTTTAATGGTACAATATATATTTTATATATTTATCCTTTATTAAAAATCGATATTGATTCAATATAAATATTTAATATTTATTCTATATTGATAACAAATATTGGTACAATATAGATATTCAATATTTATCCACAATTCACTTTATTTATAGGGCAAATGGTTTTTTTAATAATGGTCCAATATCCGATAGATTGGGATAGGAAGTCTCCTGAAAACTTTTATATGTTTAATATTGATAACCCTATCCGGAATAATATAATACAGAATAATAGAATTATATACTTACATATGTATAAAATGTTAAGTTCTAAGAATAAAAAGAATGCAAAAAATCTGCGCTTCTTTGTAGTTAATTAACATTTATACATTCAGAAAGTAAAATAAACTGGGAATTCTATTCAATAAAACAACTGATCAAAAATATAATTTATTTTCTATAAAATAAAATTATAAAAAAATGTAATTATGATAATAACATGAGGACTTATTATTACTGAATTTATCACTGCTGACATATATTTCTGTTTTCCTACCTCCTTTAAAATAAATACAATTTTGTAGAAGAAAATCAAAAATAGCAGTTCGAAAATGATTTAAAAATACACTTCTGCACGGCACTGGAAACTGGTCCACTCTAACACCTGATAAGGCTGCAAATCATGCAATCGGCGACTGGGCAAAAATTGGAAAGAAATTCCAAAAGAAATAATAAATAACATCTTATAACACCTATTTTATACAGCAAATTCAACTGCTTTTGCGCTATTGTTATTAATAATAAATAGAATTAATTTGAAGTTTTAATTAGTAAAATAGTTTGATATACCTGATCTTACAACACAATTTTGGGTTCGTCTTACCCAGTTTTTATAAACTAACACAAATGTTTCTGCTTCTTGTCCGTTTTGAACTCGTTATTGGCAACAACTATGATACGTTTACGTAAATCATAAATATTGTCAGGGAATTTGTCCCTCTCACACCCTATTCGACGACTGTGGTATCGCGAAACGCTAGATTGCCTCGTTCGCCCCTACGCGATTCTGGTAAACAAACAAATAATGCGCGTGTATCGAGGCGCGACTGGAAAATTGAGAATCGATGAGAATCGTTCGAAACATGGATCTAGAGATGCTAGAAAATACCTGGAGTATTTGTTATCAAGAGTTTGTATTACAGCAATAGAAAATTCAGACAATCAATTACAACTAATTAATTGGGAATAAGATTAAATTAGAAATTAAATTATTAATAAAATAATTCAATTATAGTAAAAAAGCGTGGGGTGCTTGATATTAAATGTTACAATTATTTCTGTAGTGTAGCTATTTATAAAATTAAAGTCATTATGAAAATATAGTAAATTGCACCCCACGCTTTTTTTATTTAATTTCTAATTTAATCTTATTCCCAATTAATTAGTCGTAATTGAATGTCGGAATTTTCTATTGCTGTAATACAAACTCTTGATACTTCAAAATTATTTTCCACTTTAGTTCGGTTTGCTATTAAAGCGTGTTTTTTAGTTTTTTTAAACTATAATTTATTTTATTCATTTTTAGTCTTATTTTACGGCGCAGATTAATTTTAGAATTTTTTACTTTATAATTTTACAAAATTTTAGAGATTCAAAACTTTCTTCAAAATTTTAAACATTTTTAAATTAAAATTTCTTTGAATTTGAAAATTTCCATGTCCTTCAAAATTTTTAAAATCTATTTTTTTTCAAAATTTTTCTAAAATATTAGAATTTTCATATTTTTTAATTGAAAATTTTTACCGAAAATATTTATTAGAATTTTTTTTAATCAATTTTAATTTTTTTTTTTAATTTTGATTATTATATAATTTCAAAATCCATTTGTATTTCGAAATTTTTTTTTAATGTAAAATGTAATTTTTTTTTAAAAATTTGTATTTCAAAACTTTTTTCTAAATTATAAATTTGGAATTTTATAGTTCGATTTTTTTTTAATTTTGAATTCTGTATTTTTTGAAATTTTTTTAATCAAAATTTATCGTTTCAAAAATTTTTGAATTCCAAAAATTTTTTTGTCAAAATAAAAATTTTTCTTGACAATTTTTCATTCTTTTTTTTCTTCCAAAATATTTAAATTCAAAATTTCTGATAAAGTTCAGTTTCGTTTCCAAGTTTTACAATGTAATTTTTTACAATTTATCTTGAAGTTTATTGATTTAAAATTAATTCAGAAACTTATTTTTTAACTATTCCTATTATTTTTTCTCAAAATCTCAAATTATTTCAAAAAAATTTAGAAGTGGTCCATTACAATAAGTTTGACTTAATAATTCAATAATTTGCAAAATATATGCAGAAAAGTTCTATAACGACTATCGTATCATTAATTTTCATTAAGTGTACTCTAACTCGGTAAAGAAGAATGTCATTTACCATCGTCCTATGGATTGTATACTCTTAACCTGCAAATTAATCTAAATAGTTTCTTTTTTTTATTCTGATGATCCTAGTCAGGACATTAGAACAAAGTTATTAAATAATTGTATTGTCATCAGTGAAATCGGTAAAAATTACGCTAAAAGATTCCGTTACATACATACATACATACAAGTCAAGCTAATTACTAAAGCAATAACTTTAATAAAAAAATTTCTCGGAAACTGTAAAGATTTTACAAATAATGTTTTTATTGACTCCATTTTTCATGAATCATTTCCATTTTTTTGGAGTATCGCTTCCAAATCATACATAAAAATTATCACAATTGTAATCATATGCAAATTTGTATTCAAAGTACTACATACCTAAATATAAAAAACACGGAACAAATTAAATGTTATAAATGGGTTTGATGGTGCAATTCCCCTTTTTGGTTATCCGACTCTGGGACTTCAAAGCAGAGAGCAAACATGTGATTTCAACTAATCGTATTATTTCAGCACACACCGCAAACAGGTCGTTTATCAAAAGTATACAGCCCGATATCGCGAACAAATATTTACCAATTAAAATATTTGCCAATTCCGACCGAGCGGGTGGTGAAACTGAAACAATTTCAACTTAAACACGTCATATTTTAGTCAAGATTTTTATTTAAATACTATACGAGTTCGTTTGTTATCTAAACAGAACTGGGATTTGTGTTGAAGTTTCGCCGTTTTGGATATCCGCTCAAGCCACTCCAAGGTAGAAAAAACATATAGGGTGGTCTGCAAATAACGGCCCATGGAAAGATACTAGATTTTTCGCTTCAAAATATTACCATTTAAGCCAACTTGCCTTAGCGAAATATTGATAATGAAAAAGATACAGAATGTCAAAGTTGGAATTTAAAAAGTGTTTTTTTTAATAATTACACGGTCTTTGAATGTATTACCTTATAATTTTAGTAAGGTATACTTGCCATTAGTCTCAGAAATTGACCATTGGAAAATATACAGTATGCGCCAAAAGTATGGAATAAATTCAATAAAAACGAAACAATTATTTTTTGGGAAAAATTCTCGAACAAGTCGATTTTTAATTTAAAAAATACATATTTTAGCGTAAAATGCGATTTTCAAATGTCATTTGTTTTCGAGTAATGACGTCATCGATTTTTTTTAAATGGCAACACCATATTTTTTCCTTGATTCTGAAAGATCGTTTAGTATAGTATAGTATAGTATAGTGTTTATTAACAACATTATGCTTTACATAAGCATTTGAAGCAGGTCACAATTTTAATGTAAAAAACTACAAAAAAACACTGAATTTATAAAAGTAATAATTAGAAACACAATATAAGTGTAAATATACGCATACAGCACAAATAAAATGTGATAAACAATTGAACAAGAAAAAAAAAGTAATAAAACAATAATCAAAAATAAAAGAAAATATCAATGTAGCAACACAATTCTTACGAATAAATAAATGTCAAGGTATTGTATATAGGTGAATTTGTATGTACATGTCAACACACAGTAACTTAAATAAGTGGCATTTCCAGAAACTCTTCTATAGAATAGAAGCAATATTTGAGAATAATTTTTTTAATAGCATTTTTAAACAACACCGAATTTAACAGTCTAAGCTCGTAAGGTAAGTGATTGAACAAATTAAAATTAAGGGAATTTTTTGAACTCAGAGTTAAATTGTAACGAGGTGTTCTAAGAGAGTTAGCTTTACGAGTATTATATTGGTGAATATCAGCCTGAATAGCGAGACCCGGAACACTCCTATGGATCTCAAGTAGATTGTGATAGATATATAATGAGGGAAGAGGCATTATGCCCAATTCTTTAAATATAGGTTGACAGTGTGTTCTGTAATTAGCACCAAAAATTATTCTAACAGCCTTTTTCTGCAACCGAAATGATTTAATTGCATGTTGTGAATTTCCCCAAATCACAGTAGCGTACGTAAGATGGGAATGAAAAAGTGAGAAGTAAGCCAATCTCAGAGTACTAAGGTCTAAAAAATTTCTTAGCCTTCTAAGTAGGAAGAGAGAACTTGCTAACCTAGAGTTTAAATGGTCAACATGAGACGCCCAGTTTAATCTGTCATCAAGGTATATACCCAAAATTTTTACACTTGCACCTCTTGTTAAGGAGCTGTTAGAAGAGATAACTAATCTCTGCGTTTTATCTTGATTAAGTTTCAGTTTATTGGTTAAAAACCATTGATTTGCCTGAATTTCGTTCTGTGTGGAGTGGCACAATAGTCTTTCAACATTTGCATCAGAGTACATAAGAGTAGTGTCGTCTGCAAATAATACATGTCTATTAGGAGACATATAATGGGAGAAATCATTCACATATATTAAAAATAATAGAGGTCCCAAAACGGAACCCTGAGGCACACCATGATTTAATTCTAAAAATTCAGACTGAGACTTAGTAGTAGTAACACATTGTTTACGATTAAATAGATATGACTGGAACAACAGTAAGGGAATACCACGGATCCCATAGAGTGAATGCATTTTTTCAATGAGCCTACCATGAGAAACGCAATCGAACGCCTTGGACAGATCACATAGGGTGATAGCTGTATGCCGGCCGCCTTCAAGGCCATCAACAATGTAACTGATAATATTAAGTACTGCTTGCGTAGTCGATCTACCACGCCGAAATCCAAACTGTGACGGATTTAACAATGAATATTTGTCTAAGTAAGTAACTAGTCTATTAGCAAGGATTGTTTCAAAAATTTTACTGAAGATGGGGAGTATGGAAATTGGGCGGTAATTATCAACATCACTAACATCCCCTTTTTTAAATAAGGGTATAACTCGAGCAATTTTAAACACATCGGGAAAAACACCTTCTATAATACATATATTAAATATTGAAGTTAGGGGGGTAATGATAAGGTCTTCAACATATTTGATGATTTTAGCATTTAGTTCATAAATATCGAGAGAACTGGAATTTTTTAATTGTTGAATGGCACACTTCACCTCTTGCTCCTCTATCGGAAACAAATAGAAGGAAGTATTATGTACATCACTTACAATGTTGGCCAAATCACTAGTGTCATTGCCAGTAGGTAAAGAGTTAATAATTTGTTCTGCTATCATTGTAAAGTGTTTATTAAATAAATCAGGATCAATTTGATCGGTAATATCAGTGTGAGTAGTTCTATTAGTTTCATAATTAATTATTTTCCAGCTGTCTTTGATTCTGTTATTTGAATTAAGGATAAAGTTACTAAAGGCTGCAGTTTTCGCAATTCTTATTTCTGACAAATAATGTTTCTTATATTCCTTATATACACGAAAATCATTTAAATTTTTTGTGATATCGCAAATCATTTTAATTGATGATAAGGTATCTCTTTTTGTCTTTAGAGATTCATTAAACCAACTGACAGGCCCTCTAATCTTTGAATTATATATTTTCCTAAGAGGAAATGAGGACTTGACTGAAAGACTAAAATTGTGTACTAGATTCTCAGCTAAGGAATTGGCATTATAAGTACCCGTAAAATTACCACTAAGTAGGTTTATAAAAACACTTTGCTTTAACGCTGAAAAAAAATTGGCAAGGCCATGGTTAGTAAAATGTCTACGTGAGGTTACTAAGGAAGGCTCCTTGAAGGCATTTATTTTAATAAATTGTAAGCGATGATCAGATAGGCAAGGATCAATAACCCCCACCTCGTAGCAGTCACTGTTAAGATTAGTGACTATGTTGTCTATACAGCTAGCTGAGTGGGCCGTAACTCTCGTGTAATCAGAAATAGTAACATCAAGATTGAATGACTGTAAGAGGTACATCAAATCAGTTAGGTCGCTGTTGTGGTGGGTACATTTAAAGTTAATATTAAAATCCCCTACTAGTACAATCTCGCGATACTTGTCCGACAGGAACTCCAATAGTGCCCCGAGTCTCTCTAGAAAGCAACCAACATCACTCAAACCCGGTCTATACATGCAAATAATAGCAATATTTAAATTAGCAACTGAAATGCCACAGAATTCACAAATAGTTTCAGCACAGAATTTCTGTAATGAAAGTTGATTATATTTTATACCACTCTTAGTGAAGATGCAGACCCCACCGTGTATGTGTAATGACCTACAATAGAAACCAGCTAAATTAAAACCTGGCAGGTTTATGGTTGAAAGTGCAGTATCTTTCAACCAATGTTCAGATATGCATAAAATATCAACAAAGTTTTTATCCAAAAATAAGGTCAATTGATCTACTTTATTGGAAAGACACTGAATGTTGACATGGACAATACTTACAGAGTTCACATCATGTTTCAGAACTGAATTATTTAGTTGACAGTTAACTATTTCTTCGAGCTGGGGGTTATTCGTTGTTGAAAAAAACGATTCACCCACGCACCAGTTGGCCATGTCGTAGGGTCCAAAGCCACGGGTAAGTTACATTCGTTTATTGAAACTTTGAAAGAAGAATAATACTCAGGGAATCTTGAGTTCATTTTTTCACACTGCACTTCCGGAAACCTCCTTTTTAAAAATGCAGTTAGATCATCGACCGAGGCATCTTTAGGTAGCTTATAGGCGTGGAGAGACACTATTTTACTATTAATTCTTAAAGGTGAATTAGTACCAACTTCTTGTATTCCAATTATAGGTTTATTGGTTTTACGTTTAACACTAATCTTGGCTTGCTGAATAGCATTACCGACTTCTTCATTGGTAAATTGTTTATGTGTAGAACCAACAGTTGAGTTGATCGTGGTAAGGTAGCCTCCGTTTTCATTTTTAGCATTAGTGACAAGAGCTTCTGAATAAGTTTTAGTTCTAGCCTCATAGTAATCCCCATTGATGTTTACATTTGCACAGCCGGGCGCTGCCAAATCAACAGAAGTGGCGACAGATTGGCAGGTTTCAGAAGTGTTAGATCTACCCTGCAAGTTCCTAGCAGGAGTCTTTGACTGTTTGACATTAGCTACAGCAGTAGACTTAGTCTTAGTCTTTACACCAGTAGGTGGCGTTACTTGTTTATTGCTGATTTCAATGTTTTGGTTAATTGATGATGATTTGGAATTTATTTTATCACTGTTAGCTTTAAGTAACACAATCTGATCTTGTAGCACTGTGATTGTCAGATGCAGACTGTTAATTATTAAGTCTTTGTGGCGGAGCAAGTCTTTAAGATACGAAATTTCGATTTTATCGGCTGCACAAGAATCAACAGCTGCATCGTTGACCTTACTGGGAAGGTCAATGTCATAGTTAGTATCACTTCCACAACACATAATTGTCTTATCGTCAATTAAAACTACATTTTTTAACAAAGCAACACAACTACTATGAGAAATGGCACCACATTTAATGCACTTAGGACCACTTTGTGCGTTTTTCTGACAGCGTTTACACTTTAAAGTCAGAGTGACTTCATCAGCGTTGTTAGACGCCGCCATATTTATATTATATTAATTAATTCTCTATCAGACAGTACTAAAATTTTGCCCTCTTACATAGGAAAGTTTTCGAGTAAATGACGATTGAATGTTAGAAAACGTAAATTTTATCCATAAAAAAAGTAACAATTCTGAGGTATGTAAAAGTGAAGAAATTCTTCTTGCACATTATGAATGATTTCTGGGGTAACTATGCATATTTCGTCCCGAATGCGATTTTGAAGTTCTTCTAAATTACGTGGTTTATTAATGTATACTTTTGACTTCAAGTATCCCCATAAAAAATAGTCAAGAGGTGTAAGATCTGGCGATCTTGCAGGCCATTCTATCGGTCCGCGTCTGCCGATCCACCTCTCAGGAAAACAAAAAATCTCGTACAGGGCGCGCATAGTGCGGAGGTGCGTCTTGCTGAAACCATATGGTATCGTCAGGAATGTCAGGGTCATTATCGTTAGGAAAAATTACTGCAAGGGCTGGAACAAGGTCATTTTCTAGAAACTCTAAATATCTTTGTCCTGTAAGGATTCCTTCAAAGAAGAAGGGCCCTACTATTTTGTCGTCAACTATTCCAGCCCACACATTTAATTTCTGAGGGTGTTGGGTATGTGCCTCTGCCATCCAATGACGATTTTCCCGACTCTAATATCTGCAAGTTTGACGGTTTACTGTACCATTCAGACAAAATGTGGCCTCATCTGAAAAAAGTATTTGCCGGTGTAAATTTCTATTTCCTTGACATAAATCCATTAGAATTTGGCAAAACTGTAAGCGGCGATCGGGATCATCTTCATTGAGTTCCTGCACAAGTTGAATTTTGTAGGGACGATATTTTTCCTTCCTCAAGATACGTAGCACATCATCAGTCAATCACAGTGCAATTATTACAAAAAAATCACTTTCTAAATTCCAACTTTAACACCCTGTATCTTTTCATTATCAACATTTTATTAAGAGATATTGACTCAAATCGGAATATTTTAAAGTGAAACATCTAGTAAGTCTCAATGGGCCATTACTTAGGGACCACTCTGTATAATCGGTTAATTGCATCCTTTAACCATAAACTAGGAATTGATCGAATAAAAAATATACCGCCTCAATCACATACAAATATTTATTCTTTAATTTACACGTATCATTCCCATAATTCCATAAGCAATAAAAATGAATCATTCTTATAAAAAATGTTATATCGCTTCTCTTTGGTGTGTGAACCATGCAATATGGTATTAGTTTGAACTGATACACTTCGTAGAAGTTTGAACGTGCCACTTCGTCTGCGAACATGTCTAGTTGAAATACATTTATCTGAATGGCATACTTACAAAGTTAATTAGATTTGCAATGAAACAAAATATATTATTTTAGAAATAACTAGGGGTAACGGAATAATTATGGCAACTATAGTTTCTTATTCCCAGCAAAGATCCACATCTACAGGGTGAGTCAGTCATAATGTCATTAATTTTAACTACGTATTCGGGAGGCCTAATAAAGACAGGAAATCGAAAAAAAAAATGTTTTACTCGACCTTTAAAAAAATAAACAAATCACCCTATAAAAATCGGTAACATGACGCTCCTGGTGCGCTACGAACTTTCTGATGACGCACCCATACGACAATTGAATGCCGGATTAAACATCGTTGCCACATCATGTTTACATACATAATATCGTCTAACACTTCAACGTGTTATTCAAATTTACCCCCATTTAGCACTTTCTGCATTTCCCGCATTTCTTTCTCCTGAAATTTGTAGATCACGCCACACATTTGGAGGGGGGATGGAGAGAATACAAGCAGTAAGCAGTAGTTTGTTTATTTCGGTCTCGCGTATTCGTCGTAAATTAATAATGCATAATTTTACAAATTTTCTCAATATGCGGAAATAGTAGTGTTATACGGAGAATGTTAACGAAATGCGAATGCCGCTGTTACGGAATATTGGAGATGTCTATCTACCAGATGCGCGAACTTTGTGTATCTAAGTGCCTTCGCGATACGGGTTCTGTGAAATTGCGTCGGGTGAGACTGTTTTAAATTTAGTTGAGAGCAGCCTACTATTTCTACAAGAACCATTTCAAGGCGATTGGAGATATCCCAAAGCAAAGTCTGAAGAATATTACGAGAAAACTCACCCGTATCATTTTCAGAAAATCAAGCTTTAGATACTTTAGAACCTGCTGATTTCCCCAGTCATCTTGAAATTTGCAATTATTGGCATCAAAATCAAATTGCGGCTCACTCTAATTTTATTAATTAAGTGCTTTGGGCAGATGAGTGCAGTTTTACTCGAACCGGCATTTTAAACAGGTTAGTACCATACTACTTAAGAAACAATAAATTTCTAGGCAAGATGTACGTAACTACAAACTAAATAATTAATTGTACTTACAAGTAATACTAAAAATTCATATTTATTTGTAAAACGTAGGGAAAACGTAATATCAAAATTTTTAAACTGTAATAACCTAACATTCGAAAACATTTATTTATTATCTACATTTGTTTTTAGTTATTAACAAATAAGTCAATATTTAAATAAAATTCATTCATGTATCTAGATTTAAAAAAATAGTTTTACTCATTGTCATTAAATAACAGTACAAAAACTAGGTAACTAGGTTATTGACCTAATAATACGGTAGGTCAAGATTAACAATCGATAACTTTTTTGAGCATCAGATCAGAGACGTGCCATTTCGGTCTTGGACAGTTTTCTGTCAACAACACGATGGTTTTTTATTACTCTCTTAATTATTTACCCATTGGGTATAGGTTTTGTATGTAATGTACGTAAATGGTTTATTACTCGGTTTATTATTAGATACGTTGAAGTTTTGTGATTTCAATGTAACTAAGCTAATTTCAGTCATAACAGCTACATTTGCTCAGATGAAAATCCACACGCTACTTGTCCATTTAGCTTTCAGAGGCGATTTGTTGTCAACGTATGGGCAGGAGTGTACAGGTATCGTTTGATTGGACCGTATTTTCTACCGGAAAACCTGAGTGGACCGCGTTACTTGCAATTTTTAATAGAATTATTTGATTATTATTATTTGATTTCATTGGATATTAACATTTTAAATTATTATTGGCTGAAGTTGAACTGAGCAAGAAAAAATAATATTCTAAAATAGTCAGTACATCCATTTATTTGTAATGTTTAAAACCTAGGTAAGTAGGTACTAGAAAAATATTTCAACTTGGTAACATTGCATCAGGTCGACATCGAGTTGAACTGCGAGCTGTAAACGACCAAGGCTTTGAGCGGTTAGTGACAGTCTGAAAACGGGTTTAAATAATGATTTGAAAATATTTTTTTTCGGCGTAAATATGTATTTAGATTTTTTTTAATCGCGTATTTGCATTATACTCATTATTCCCTATCTCCTCTTAAAATTAACATTATGACTGACTCACCCTGTATATGCTAATTTATCTCCAAGCAGATTTCGCGGAAATGGTAGTGAAAAAATGAATAGAACTAATCTTTTAGAAAATTTTATAAGCTCTCAATATTATCTAAAGAATTTTTCGCTACGACACATCGCTTTCGAGTTGTAAGGGAAAAAAACAAAAAATGGAACCTCTCTACCCTCCTCCCTCCTGAAGCGGACAGCCTAGGAACGGGGACTTTTAATATGTTTAAGTTACTCCAATATATTCCTGCATCAACAAATTGTCCCCCCTTTAATGCACACTACACCCCTTTTTCGGTCATTCATTGACTAGCTTATAAGAGAAAAACACTGCACGTGAAAATAATAAAACGATTTAAATACACATTACAAAAATAAACCTTTAGCTTAATTCAGTGTCAGAAGATGCAAAAGTAAATCATATTAACTTTCAATTTACGTGTATTGAAATTATCAAATCTCTTTCCACAAAAATATTACATGTTACTTTCAATCCTAGAGGATGAGGTTGGTGCGAGACATTTCACCTACTGCTCGTGATAATGTCTACGACACCAGATTTTTTTTGCATGCGACTGACGCTCCTTCTAAATATTTTACTTTGCCTTCTCTTGATATTGAATTTTGATCAACTTTTTCTGTTCCACCCACTACGAAGTACGAAATGATTAGCACTGACACGTTATTTGAGGTTATGTGGCGAAAATGAACTCTAGGTGTTGTGTGAAAGTCGCCGACGAACTACACATAGCTGCAATGCTGTGTACTCTTCTATCGCATGGAATGGTTCGCTGGGAAATATTTCACTTTTTAAAACTCGACAACCGGAATTCAGGACTGATTTTTCGCAGACAACCCTATATCACCGTGTTGGTAATGAAATAATCTTTATTTTAATTTAACTTTCATTTATTAACCACACCGGTGCAAGTTACTAGTATCGATTTACCTGTTAATAGTCAACCAACGTTTGCATATTGTATGGGCTTCATACTTTCGATTGGTATAGAATTAGTCAATTAACCAGTGAAATGCAGGTAAATGTTAAAAAAAAATATTGTTAATTAATCATATTCTGGACTGAATTTGTTTAGACAACCCATTTGCAATATAATTATTGACATATTTAATTCAATATAAAATACTTTTCATCCATTAACCAGCTCGGTGAAGATCATTTTATAGTGGGATCTTAGACTATATGCATATTTATTGATAGTGAACAATGTAACTTCCTATATACTTTAATTGATAGTATGATAATTTTACTTTATTTATTGCTAAAAAAACAAGTGTTTTTAAATTAGAATCAACTGCAAAAATTGAATTTACGTTCAAACATTATTTATCTTATGGCAACTTCGCATTTAGTAAATCACGGGTCCTCAAATTGTGGGTATTTTTTTTTAATTAATATTTCCGTAAATATTGGAAATTTTTAAAAATGACTTTCACTAGACTCATCTGTATGACGAACTACACCTACAGTTAAAATATTTGTTAAGGTTCACCCTGTATGTTTATTTCATTATACATCACTAGCAGTTAAAATGTCAGATTTGTGAAAACGGCACACACGGGCTTGTACTTATTACATGACGTTACAAGGCATTAAAATTCTCGGACATCCACCCCTCCAGCTCCAAGATACGCCGAAACGCCCGCATCGTTTATCAAAATCGCTCTAAAATATTTGCCCATTAAAATATGTGCACCTCGACCCGTACCGGCTCATAAAACTGAGCAGGATTCGAACCCCTTCAGGTATCCGATCCACCTGTCAGTCGCGTCACGTGACCCGCCCCCTAGTTCCGTCTGAAACTCCACACCGAGAGCCGCGACGGCAAGCCATCGATTTCCCGCGACCGCCCCGCGCGGCTCCAAGGGCCTTAAATGAAATCAGTGAACATCAACTGTCAATATAAATTAACGCCGCCGGTTTAACGTTACACGGTTACGAGGTGCGGACGGTAAGTTAATCATTGTCTGCTCAACGAGGACTGACGGGAACAAATGTAGTTGGACGGAGGCCGTAGCGGCCTCTAATGCATTGACAAATTGTTGCCGATTCGAGTTCTCACCTATTAGTAGCACTTAAACCGCATTATATACCTAAAAATCAAGTCCATGTGACGGCGTTTTGTTCATTTTCAAATATGGAGCCTGTCTACGAAACCTCCTTACAATTGCAAAAACCTCTGGAGTTACATTAAGACATTCGTTTACAATACGTGGTATTAAATCTTCAAGATTTTCGGGTTGACTTGCAAAAACCACTGATTTAAGAAAAAAGTTATTTGGACTGAAATCGGTAGACCGAGCTGGTCATTACCTATCCCTACACCTACCTATCCATCGTCCTGGAAAATTCTGATCCAATCTTGTTGGAACGTCACAAGACGGATTTTCATCCAGCTAATTATCATTCTCCAGAATTTCTGTGATCATGGGATCAATGTGATCTCCCAACAAACGTAAATAGCTGGCTCCAGTCAAAGTGTCATCTAAAAAAAATGGACCAACTCTATGATTACCCAATATTCCTGCCTAGAGGCTATGCTTTTCTGGATAGTGAGTGTGCGATTCCCTAACACGATGAGGGTTTCACCCGACCAATAACGAATATTATGCCTATTCACTGTACCATTGAGAAAAAACGTATACTCGTCACTGAAGCAGATATTGTAATTTGATTTTTTATAATTCTGTTAGACATGATATCACAATAGTATATTAAACAATAAGGTTTGAAAACGACTCTTTGCACACGAGCGGGACATATTGGTGAATCGCGCCGAAGGCGAGGTCCACAAGTCGAACGAGTGTACAAACAGGTTTTCAAACGAGTTTTTTACGATACCTTTTATACGACTGCAAACAGAGGCCACAAAAATCAAATTTTAATTTAAATCGCTTTTATTACAAAAATACCAACGCATTAACAAAATAAATTAAATACAACTTTTAATTTAACTCGTTTTTATTAAGCAAATTGCTAACGCATTAACAAAAGAAACTAATATTTAATATTTATGGTAACATTTGAACATTCCTTCAAGGTTACGCTGGGAAAAGCAATATTACTGTGCACCTTGTTTTGTATTCCAGTAGACGATCGTTGTTCTGGTTCTGTGGCAGCAGAAGACACTGAAGACTCTATCTTCCATTTTATTTCTCAAACAGTCATCAACGTAGCCTTCGGCAACTGTACTGGATTTCCACCCTCCATGGCGTTTGAGGGCAAGCAGATTTGAGCCAGAATTGACTAAAATTGTGGCCGGCATAATTTGGGTGACAACATCAAACAAAAATCACAATCTGGAGAGGCGTGTGCAAAGATGACATGTGCAAAATACCGTTTTCAGAGCGTGTTTTCCATGTGCAAAACCCCCTTTTGCAAAGCAGTCGTATAAAAAATTCTATTCTTTGATCCAAATCATCCTCGTTCAAACAATGCACAAGGCGCATTATGTAAGGATGCCATTTATGATTTTGCAAAATCCAACGTTCAGCTCAGGGATATGTAACGATCGCACGGATCGGTGTTGATTCATTTTCAGTTCACCCAGATTTCCATTCATTCGTTAGAAGTACCTATTGTTTTTCTTAAAATTTGTTACGAACCCAGTTCTCGAAATTTCTTAACAATCTGGCTCACGTATGACTTGTTTGATGACCAGGATGCAACTGTTTTAAAATTAGAGCAGTTTCTCTAGCACATTCATTTTATTTTCCATAAAGAAAAATTATTTTAACTTTTTCAGCTAACGGATAAACCATAACGACAAATTGATAAATGTAAAAGTTACACTTTGATTCTAAGCCGAAGATGAGATTTGATACATCTGAAAATGATTTCAGCAATAACACATTTCCGATAAAATGATATCAAACAAAGGCAAAATGGAATGGAATTCATAAAAAAAATATGATAAGACCCTCAACCTTCCTTTTTGCAGTTTAATTGTTTGTTTTGATGTATGAAAATCTTTTCAGTGGTTAACATGCTATAAACTAAGATGAAACAATTTTAAATGTAAAAATACAAAATTCCAAAAATTTATTTCAGTTTTTTTTTCATGAAAAAAAATGACTTTTTATATTTTTTACAGATTCAGAGTCAGTATCAAGAGATAAAATTATATTAAATTATTAAATAGAAGAAGAAGAAAAATTAATCCAGGCAGCAGTCACATAGGCAAGAAAAAAGAAAACTTATTTCTATTCAAGCTTTCGAAGCCTTTGTTGCTTCTTCATCAGGAAACTACAAACACGTACAATAACTATCAAAATGTAAAAGGAAAAGATTAAGATTAATAAAAATGCAATAAAGCCATCCATCTAAAACAGAAAAATTCAAAACACCATTGACACAATGTCACAATTTCTTACATCACTTGTAATATTAAAACAATTATTAAAGAACTGGCCAATAAGCCAAGAAGAACATAGACTCAAACATTATTACAAAATTTGGAAAAAAAACTCTGAGCCCAACAGGTGGTCCAGAAATAAAGTTAGGTTAGACCAAACAAACAATATTTAAACCAATGAAAAGAGTCGAGCCAACTGCATTCTGACCAACCCAAAATAGAATACTTAAAAATATATTAATGCCAACCTACCAAATTCGTTAGAACCAAAACTGGTAGGTTGGCATTAATATATTTTTAAGTATTCTATTTTGGGTTGGTAGTGTTGATTTATTTATCGTTGAACTGTCAATCTTTAAAATTTTAAAAATGGCTCAAGTCTACAGCAATGCTGAGTTAATGATCTTATTAAAGGTGAACTAAGACAAAATGCATTGAAAGCTTAACGCTTGTATGCGGAACGATTTCCCAATCGACTCACGCCAAATCATGATCTTTTACGGTAGTGGTGCAACGTGAACGTAATACTGGTCGTATGGAAATACTGGAACGTATTTTAGCAGCTGAAGAACAAGTGTTGAATGTGGTTCATGAAAATCCGCGAATAAGTACAAGGCAGATTGCTAGACGGGTGCTTGGAGTATCCCAATCAATGGTGTGGCGCTTACTACACAAAGTTCAGCTATATCAAATCCAGTGTGTTACCAGTAGATCCATTACGAGTTAGGTTTTGTAACTGGCTGTTGCTGCAAAAATTTCTGTTAAGAGTAGTTAGAAAACTACCGCCTTAAGTTTTGTACCAATTTTCCAAACACCCTGTATATATTATAATATAAATTTTTCTAGTTGTGATTACAGTATATTAGCAGTGTTTCCAATTGAAGAAAAAAAATGATTCTATTAGATTTTTAAGATGTACTTACCATTTTTAATAGTATGTCTCAAATTTAGTGGTTTTTAGGGTTTTACGGTCGGTGCTGTTATTTTATAAATAATGATTCTTCGGGTTATTATGCCGTGATCTCGGTATCTGGTCGCTGCCAGTAACAGAATTAGAGTGCAGGTCGCTGCCAGTAACAGTAACAGTGCACTTTAATTGTGTTACTGACAGTGACCAGTTACCTAGGTCGCGGCGTAAGAATCCAGAAAATCATTATCAAAAACTCTCAAATTTGTTAAAATATTAATTTCATTCAACATAAATATGTTTCAGCCGTATGACAGATAAAACGCAACGAAACATTTTGTTATACAGGGTGTCCGGAAAGTCCGTCAGGAAACTCCGTGGCGTGATTCTACGGGTTGAAATAATAGCAGTTTGTAAGGATTTTTGTTTCGAATTCTCAATTGTTTGCAAGTTACAGTTTGTCAAAGTTCAATTTTTTAAATTTTTCTTTCTAAATAACTTAGTTAATTCAAATTCGATTAATCTCTCCTTTGGTACACCCACTAAGTACATCAAGTTCTATTGGAACATTGAGAGAAGAGTTTCATTATACGCCGCTAGGGGGCACTTTACCTAGAACTCAAAATTTGTATTATTCATAACTTTTTGTTCTTGCTAGATATCACAAACATTTAAACATTTCTGGAAAGAGAAACAATTTTATACAAAATTATGTACTCTTTGTTCAAATCGATAAATGTAACCGTTTAGCAGAAAATCGCTATTAAAGTTTTATTAAAAATAAAATTTTTGACAGATTTTCAGTCCTATTTTATCATAATAAATGTTCGTAATGACCTCCATTCACTTCGATACATTTTCTGACACGTTTTAAAAATGATCGTCTGACACGATGAAAAACACCGATTCGAATCACTTCACATCCACCGATAATCCTTTGACGAAGATCGTTGACGTCATTTACAGGTGTTTCATAAACTATCGACTTCAAGTACCCTCAAAGAAAAAAATCCATAGGATTGAGGTCGGGTGATCGAGGTGCCCAAGATACCGGTCCACTTCTACCGATCCAACGATTATGATATACCTCATTTAAATACGCACGAACAGGCAAACTAAAATGCGGAGGTGCGCCATCTTGTAATAGCCACATATTCGCTCTTGTTCTTATGCATCGTCAAGCAAATTTGGAAGATCGGTTCGAAGAAATTCCAAGTAACTGTCACCATTTACTGTTCCATTAAAGAAGTGATGTGACCCAGTAGTTGATCTCCTATGATTCCGGCCCATACATAAAGAGAATATCTCCGTTGATGTCTTGCTTCCTGGTATGCATGTGGTTCTCATCGGACCACCGATGAGTATTATGATAATTTGTAAAACCATCTCTTGTAAAACCAGCTTCGTCGGTAAATAAAATCTTATTAATAAATGCATTATCCTCATCATATCTTTCTACAATGTTATTACAGAGCCGTAGACGACGCATTGGATCTTCATCATGAAGAGCTTGTACCTTTTGCACGTGGAATGGATGAAGAAGTTGCTCATGCAGAACCTCCCAAACTGAAGAACGAGGTATACCCTCCTGAACAGCAATTTTTCTTGTGCTTATAGCTGAATTTATCTCTACTGAATCCAGCACTCTTTCTTCCTTTTCTGCAGTTCTCGTGGTTCTTGGTCTTCCTGTGTCATAATTATAATTTTTAAAAGAACCTTGCTCCCCCAGACGTCTATAAATGTTGACGAATGTTTGGGCATGTGGTACTCTTCTATCAGAAAATGCGTCTATGTAATTCCGGCGCGCTTGTTCTGCATTACCATTTGCTTGTCCGTAACAAAATACCATGTCACGGTATTCAATATTTGAGTATTGCTGGGCCATTTCTCAGATTTTTATGGTGAAAAATCAGACTTATACCTGCTTTAAACAATTTTCGTGATAATGTCAAACAATAAAATTACTAGTGACATTTATTTGAAGCAAAGCATCTTGATTAATTAAAGAAAGAATTATCAAAAATTTGATTTTTAATAAAACTTTAATAGCGATTTTCTGCTAAACGGTTACATTTACCGACTTGAATAAAGAGTACATAATTTTTTATAAAATTGTTTCTCTTTCCAGAAATGTTTAAATGTTTGTGATATCTAGCAAGAAAAAAAAGTTATGAATAATACAAATTTTGAGTTCTAGGTAAAGTGCCCCCTAGCGGCGTATAATGAAACTCTTCTCTCAATGTTCCAATAGAGCTTGATGTACTTAGTGGGTGTACCAAAGGAGAGATTAATCGAATTTGAATTAATTAAGTTATTTAGAAAGAAAAATTTAAAAAATTGAACTTGACAAACTGTAACTTGCAAACAATTGAGAATTCGAAACAAAAATCCTTACAAACTGCTATTATTTTAACCCGTAGAATCACGCCACGGAGTTTCCTGACGGACTTTCCGGACACCCTGTATAAAACAATAATTTTGTTGTATTTTAAACTAGCAAATATTTTGATAAAATCACAGAAAAAAAAAATTTCTCTTCAAATTTAATTGTGTTAATGTAACACTTCTGTTTAAGTAAATACTCGAGTAAATATTATTGTATTAAATTAAACAAAAAAAAAATGTTCTCTGTATACTTATGTATATATCATCCTATGCATAACAAAAATTCTGCTTTTTGATATAAAACTACAGTAAAAAGTATATTTTTTAAGAAAACAATTTAGCTAGTATACGTGGATGAAGTAGGTCAACAAAAACATAGGATTAATGAACAATTTTGAACGGCTACGTTTTCTCAGGACCTGACGTCTGACTCATCTCACCACAAGAGATAAATCACATTTCAATTCACGACTAGAGGTGCTATTAATATCAATTTCGTACAAGGGCACTTTAATATAATAAATTAATGAACAGCTACAGTGGATGTTAATATATGTTGACTATCCCATCCTCCTTTGATATGCTAAATATTTATATTCGTAAATCTCCGAGAATGTAATAAATCTCGGCGAAGTGATATTTCTTATTGTTTTTTATCAATGGTCTGCGGATAACCGCAACAGCCACATAGTATATTATAAATTGAGTCTCCTGGCCGTGTATATAACAGATAACAAATTTGGGCGCATTTTTCGCGTGCCGGCTTCTGGTAACTTTCAGGGAAAAATGCCGTTGACACTGTTCAACAAACCGCTAATAAATTAAAAGCTAAACCTATACGTAAATTTATGACTTGATTCTTTTTATAATTTATATTTATAAATACACTGAGACAACATTATTTGGTTCTAGGTTTTACTAACCCGTATTTGGTTTCATTACATGATTTGAATCATTACCATCTATAAGGTCTTACATCTAATACAGCATTGATAAGTGACGTCATTAGAAGTGGTTTAGTCAATGGTAAAATAAACCGGTACGTGCATTGTTGCTACTTAATAATATCGACAACAATTACAAGAATAATTAGTTTTTTACAAACTATAAAATTAGAAATATCTAATTCGGGGACGGAGATGAGAATCCGGGACAATACTATACGAGGCAGGATGCCTGGTTTTCTGATTAAGCATATTACAAATCACAGTAATCATAAATTTATAATTTTTTTCTTCAACGATTTTTCGGAAAACTAACGCACAACCGGTTGAAATTATCCTGGAATCTGAAACGTCCCGCAAAATCCGGGACAGTTGGCAACCCTAGGTGGTAGCGCTCTTAGGTGTCTGAGAAATCGTCATCTTTTGACTTGTTCTACATACATTGAAATTTTGAATACCCATTTTAGAAATACCTTATATAAATTAATTTATTATGCATAGAAACACTAACAAGTGACAGCTTAATATAAATGGAAAGCACAAAACAATACAAACAGGAACGCTGAAACATTTCAACAAATATACAGTATGCGCCAAAAGTATGGAATAAATTCAATAAAAACAAAATAATTATTTTTTGGGAAAAATCCTCGAACAGGTCGATTTTTAATTTAAAAAATACATATTTTAGCGTAAAATGCGATTTTCAAATGTCATTTGTTTTCGAGTAATGGCGTCATCGATCTTTTTTTAAATGGCAACACCATATTTTTTTTCTTGATTCTGAAAGATCGTTTAATTTTGCCCTCTTACATAGGAAAGTTTTCGAGCAAATGACGATTGAATGCTAGAAAACGTAAATTTTATCCATAAAAAAGTAACAATTCTGAGGTATGTAAAATAAAATACAATTGATTAAATTTTATACTTAAATTAAATGTTCGAATTGCCATCCACCAACTTGTTAACAATACGCAAGTCTGTGAAGAAATTCTTCTTGCACATTATGAATGATTTCTGGGGTAACTGCGTATTTCGTCCCGAAAGCGATTTTGAAGTTCTTCTAAATTACGTGGTTTATTAATGTACACTTTTGACTTCAAGTATCACCATAAAAAATAGTGAAGAGGTGTAAGATCTGGCCATCTTGCAGGCCATTCTATCGGTCCGCGTCTGCCGATCCACCTCCCAGGAAAACAGTTGTTCAAAAAATCTCGTACAGGGCGCGCATAGGTGCGGAGGTGCACCGTCTTGCTGAAACCATATGGTATCGTCAGGAATGTCAGGGTCATTATCGTTAGGAAAAATTACTGCAAGGGCTGGAACAAGGTAATTTTCTAGAAACTATAAATATCTTTGTCCTGTAAGGGTTCCTTCAAAGAAGAAAGGCCCTACTATTCTGTCGTCAACTATTCCAGCCCACACATTTAATTTCTGAGGTTGTTGGGTATATGCCTCTGCCATCCAATGAGGATTTTCCCGACTCCAATATCTGCAAGTTTGACGGTTTACTGTACCATTCAGGCAAAATGTGGCCTCATCTGAAAAAAGTATTTGCCGGTGTAAATTTCTATTTCCTTGACATAAATCCATTAGAACTTCGCAAAAGTGTAAGCGGCGATCGGGATCATCTTCATTGAGTTCCTGCACAAGTTGAATTTTGTAGGGATGATATTTTTCCTTCCTCAAGATACGTAGCACTGTGCTCTGACTAGTGTCACTGTTTAATGCAACCAATCGTGAAGAATTATGAGGATTATCCACCATACTTATCAAAATGCTCTGTTTCTGATTTTCATTAATGCTTGGACGTCCAGGTTTTGGAATATTTACAACATTGCCAGTTGCTCTAAATTTAGACTCTACCTTACTGACTGTTGATTGGCTGATAGGGCGATCTGGATATTTTTCATTAAATAAATCGCAAACTTCCTACTGAGTTCTAGTCATATTCCCGCATCTGATAAGAATTAAGATTTCAATTCTTTGAGTAACAGTTAAATGTGCCATAATACTTTAAATTGAATAGTAATTTCTATGTCGCTCACTATACTTATTAAAAAGTCGGTGTGACAATGACACTTTGCAAAGATTTTCACCTACGTGATCCATAAAAGAACTATGGAATTCGAAAAACTAAACTTGATAACGTTTTTGCTTTATTTTAATTGATTTATGTTTTCTAACATTCAATCGTCATTTACTCGAAAACTTTCCTATGTAAGAGGGCAAAATTTTAGTACTGTCTGATAGAGAATTAAACGATCTTTCAGAATCAAGGAAAAAAATAAGGTGTTGCCATTTAAAAATAATCGATGACGTCATTACAAGAAAACAAATGACATTTGAAAATCGCATTTTACGCTAAAATATGTATTATTTAAATTAAAAATCGACCTGTTCGAGGATTTTTCCCAAAAAATAATTGCTTCGTTTTTATTGAATTTATTCCATACTTTTGGCGCATACTGTAGGTACAATGTTGTTCGTTACCAATATTCGTACGAACTGTAACATTCTGACTATATAGGGTTATTCACAACTAATCGTCATGAAAAATGGAGTCAATATCGTAAAACATTTTTTGTAAAGTCCTTATAGATTCTGAGAAAAAAAATTATTCCGAATATTGAAATCCGTTATTATTAACGTTTTTGCGACAGTGTTTATATTAATTTTTCAAGTGTCTAAAATGGTTGACGTGTATAGCAACTCAGTTGATGGATACCGTTTTAATTTATGGTGAAGTTAAGACAAAATGTACCAGCTTCTCGTCTGTACGTAAAACTATTTCCCGGTAGACATGTGCCAAATGCAGCTGCACCGAACCGTGAAAGAGATGGAGGTCCCGAGCGTCCACGGCGTATTGCAGCTCCTGAGGAACATATTTTAGAAATTGTTGAAGAGGATACCCGAATATGTATCATGCAAATCGCTTAATAAGTACAAGGAATGTCCCAATCAACAGTGTGACGTATAATACACGAGGCTCAATTATGTCCATACCATGTACAGCGTGTCCAAGCATTAATACGAAAGAATTATCTCTTACGAATTAGATTTTGTGAATGGTTGATGCAACAAAACGTTCAAAATCTCAGATTTACAGCTGACGTGTTACACTGAAAAAAAGGCCAGAAACTTTACAGATATACTTTGTAAGAATATTCTTATAATTGTCTTAAAATGATTCTAAAAATAATGATGATATTACATTGACGCTTGCAATTTTACAAGAAAACTGCCAATATACAACAAAACCGTAAACTTCCTATGTAATTATAATATAATGTGTACATTTATGAAATATATATTATAATACATTTACAATTAGCAATGTGAAATCCATTTTTACATTGTAAAATTACTGAACATACCAAATTTACTATATAATTGACTGTAAAAATATGCCTAATGTGTGTGTGAAGGTACTACTAATTTTAAAACGCACTACTACTAACGAGATCATTTCCAACAACGCTTCTCCTTAAATATTTAGGCAGGGATTGTGGATGATCGTTTGATTGGACCATTCATATTACCAAATCAAATCGATGGGGTTGAGTATCTCGAGTTCCTTCGAAATGATCTGCTTATATTTCTGGAAGATGCGCCCTTAGTTGTCCGACTCCGAATGTGGTTCTAATAAAGTTTAAAGGGTACGATGGATTGGACGAGGAGGACAGGTACCATGGTCGCCAGGGTCTCCTAACTTATCTTTTGAACTTTTAAATATTCCCACTTTTTGTGGGAATATATACCATTTTTGAACAGTTGTTGTAACATCAGGAATATCAAGTTATTTTAATAATAAGGGATTAGCCCAGAAGTCGGAGACTTGTACGGGAGAGGGGGCGGCATATTATTATTAAGCAGGCCGCATTTGCGCCTAGGAACGACTTACGTTGGTAGGCCCTAACCACTATTCAGTGCAGGAATGAGGAAAACCTGGAAAACCTCATTAATTAGGGGGGTAGTCAAATATCAACCGGTATCAATCTCTCACATTGACCCAAGCCAACATTCTCCCACCCTACTATATCCGCAGAGAGGGCGCCAAACCTCTCCACGAATATAGCTTATATACGGTCTACCGGCAGCTGGGCTCGAACCAACACCGATCTAGTCACCTCGATTCAAGTACTGACGCCTTAAACCGCGCGACCACTGACCACAAATTAATTTTATTTATTAATAATGACAATAGCGGCAAAAGCAATTGAATTTGCTGATTTGCTTTCTTTCCTTGGAAAATTCTTTCAATTTTTTGTACGTTCATTTTTTACTACACTTTGCCGCCATGCAGATCGCCGACTGCATGCTTTGCCTTGCGTAAGATCGTTTGAGAAAAACAGGTTTGAAATTTGGAGCATTATAAAATAGAGTTTCATTTGATCTACAGACAAGTAAATTTTATTTTAGATGTTTAAGGTAATGTTTAACATATCTTATTATGTTAACGACGAAATCACACGGTGGTGCTATGAAATTAATAATAAAACTCAATTTATGACAAAATAAGCTATTAAGTTATTATATATACCTTATCCTGTGGTAGTTCCTACACCTCTACAAAACACGGCTATAAGTTATCAAAATTGACGAGGTGCAACTATTAATTCAAGTCCTCGCGACACTACCGCGCTAAACAAAAAACAATAAAGCACCCCACAGACGCACAGAGCGCGTAATAGCTTTATTACCTTCATAATGCAGACGCATATACGGCCAATATGCATACATACAATATAAGGGCTTAATTGGCTAACCCGGAAGTGCCCTTCTCATAATACAGCTATTGCGTTGAGGTACCTGGGGAATGAAGTTAACGGGTGGACCAAAAAATGTATCAAATTCGAAGAATTCGAAAGACGTCTGTAGAAATATATTGCTATTCATGTATAAGATGCGATGGAATAAGAACCTAACGCAAGTGCATTTAAGAACGTACACAGAATTATAATTTTTTTCTACACGTTAATAGCGCTAAAGGTTATACCTACATTAGATACCAACTGTTGGCACAAGTGTAGAGTAAATTATTGGACAAGCACGAAACGGCTTGCATTTACCACATATTTAACTCTCTAAAGATCAAAGATTTTTATGTTTTGTATTTTTATGTATGAATTCTGCCATGACCTACAATGATAAAAATTACTGTAAATTTACATGTTCACATCATACATTAATGTAAAAAACACCAAATCCATACTGTATTACAAAAATCTCCATATGAATACTGTACATTTACATCTTTCATGCGAAATTACATTATGTCTTCAATAAATACATAATAACGTAAAATCACATTTGATTTGTACAAAAACGCGGTTTTACTATGGAAGAATACATATTCATAAGTAGGAATTTTCGATTACAGTTTTAACAGTACATTATGGTGTGATATTTCACATTATTGACCTAGACAAAAAATAACCAACCATGTCATATCGCTGATAATTTTTATCAGTGTAGGTAATCGGTCGTTACAAAATTCATGTGCAATTTCCTAGCCTTAGCTGAAAAACTTTGACCTACCCTTGTCATTCTTTGGTTCTGACTTTGTGGAAACGGGTTAATATATTACATTCGGTTCCTATTCTTGATACTACGACTGATACGGTTAGAACCCTTCAACGGGCAATTATGATTATTTGAGACGTCCTGTAGTAGCCTCTGCAACTGGTCCTTGGAATACCTATGTTATATTTGTTTGTAATTATTATTACGTTGATAAGAAAAATGGTTTCAATATGTAGGCCGTTTGCAGTTGGTATGCCGCTGAATATAAAATATGGAGTCACAGAATCTTCATTGCAGGTACCCTAAATACGAATATGTTTAAAATTAATAAATATTTGTGCTTATTATAAAACTTCTTTGTTAATATTTACATACATATATATGTATTTTTTTTATGGCTCAGTTAAAGCATTATTAAAATTTAGCTAAATTTTTTGTTTAGTATATATTTATTTTTTAAATGCAAATGCAATTTAAATACAAACTTTCGTGCAAGAAAGATAAATAAGTAAAGTAAAAACTATACTAAAGGAATACAAGATGATTTTGAAAGTGGGGTATTATTTTTAACTGATAACAGTAAGCATTAAAATAAATCATTTTAGAAAATATTGGCCGTATACAAATTTTTAAGCCGACTCTGTGTAACCCTAACCTACCTACCCTAATGAGTCAATGAACTATTTCACAATACGTCATCGACAAGCGACACGTCATAGGAGCGCAGTGTGGCGAAGTCACAGGCTTCGTGTATAACTTTAAATAACAGCGTAACACGTACGTAAACAAATCGTGGTATTTATTTATTATTTCAGATATTTTCTAGTGTGCGCGTTGTATCATTTTGTGTTACACGTAATTTGCTGTCACAGTGATATAATAATGACCTGTGGATAATATATTAGTGGAGCGGTGAATGTAGTCAAAATCGGCTATGTTTCACGAAATGCACAGAAAATTGGCTTACAAATTTCAACATTTACTGCGACTGTATAGAACCGGCTCACATAATTTAAAAATGCAAAAATATGTGAGTTATTTATGATTATTCATATAAACATTTCATTGTGCTATTTTTTGCATATCACTTGTTTTCGGATAAGTAGACATATACTAAAATTACTACCCCATTTTCAAAATCACCCTGTATATGGAGGAATTACGATCTAACACCACATAACATGTTATACACCTATGGGAACTATTGGACTACTACCAAATTTTCTGTTACTGTGCACGAAACAAAAAATAAAGGCAGTGTTATTAAATCCTTAAACATATAAAAGTTTACGTAGAAATGATTTGTACGAATTGAGTAGTTTTTCTGGGACGCTATGTATGACAAACGAATAGAGGCACAGGTATATTTCAGTAGGGCCGGCTAATTTCCATTCGCATGAAAAAAGAATGCTCGCCCGCCCTTTGAATTCTTAACGAAGCGTATGGGGGACCGGTAATGGGTAAGAGAGGGTAAATATTATGGCCGCTGTGGAAGCATTACTCGCGGCGTATCCGCGGAAAGTGGCCTAGGTATTAATTGACGTACTGCAGTTGTTCGACGGGGTCCTCTGGGGCTTCTGCCGAGTCCAACTTTATAACGACTTCAAATGAAAATTCTTCAATGCACACGCACCAACATGTGAACCGGTTTTTCTAAATTTTTGCAATACTCGCTGTTGCACGCCACTGTCTTCTCGTACCAACGTTCATTCTAAGAGGGTTATAATATAAATCTATATTTCCTGTAAACTGTACTTCGAAAATTATTAAGTTTTCGATACATAATGACATTACTTGAGCGGTACTTTCAGTAAAAATAATATACATGCATATCCCTCTGGTCTACAATAATAAATTTCTGAGAAGATACATGTGTGATTTAGTCAATGTACTAAATATTCGCAAACTCTTACTTAAAAAAAAATCCTTTATTTAAAACCACAAATTAATTATATTAATTATTAATAACACTAATAGCAGTTAGTGCCGTGCAGAAGAGTATTTCTAAATAATTTTCGAACTACTTCTTTTTATTTATTTTGTACCTGTAAGAGTCTGTACATACATTTTTTTCATCTCTGAATCACCCTGTAAATTTACGTTTTTAAAGAATCTAAAGAAACTCAAGACACTAGTGTAACAGTTATTTATTTATACACATCATTTTCATTAAATTTGAGTTTGATTCAACACGGTCTCCAAACTATAATTTTTAAATACCTCTCTGCACATGCGAAATCGATGGCAATGTTGCCAATTCTGTGAAATTTTTACCAGATTTAGAAAATCCTAGCAGTCTGTACAAAATAACTAATGTAGATTTCAGGAATGTTTCAAATCTGGGTAATCGAAACTATCAGAGAGAGAATTTCGATAAAATGAGAAACTGAACAATTGAGCTCAAAGAATTGATCTAAAATGGTTTTCCTGGTTGTTCTGCCATAATCTAGGCGACTGGTCCTGTTATAGTCAGCGGTCGAAATTGTAGAGAGTGACCAATCGCTAGCTTGTAGACTAGCGCGACGATCGGAGCGTGCGGGGAGCAACATTTCATAGGCGTACTAAATTTGAATGCGATCAGTTATAAAAAAATATATAAAAATGACAAAAATAATTGCATTACATAACATCCATTATTTTTAAAGTAGAAACAGTGATGTAAGAATTTCCAGGTGTTAGATAATAAAAATAATAAGAATATTTCAAAATTTAAAGTTTTTATCTTACTACCACCCACTTACACCTACCTGATGCGCACTCCGCGGATATCACACTTAAGCCTTGTCCTCATGGACGTGAAATTCACGGATTTTTGCACGAATTGTGCGACTTTTGAGCTTCTGATAATCTACCATGACAGTTTTATGATGAATTTCTTACAAATAGAGATTTTTCCACCATTAAATAAATACCGAAAATATTTGCGAATTCTGCATTCAAAAGAGTGAAAGGCTTTAGAATACATACACACTATTTACTATTGGTTACTAGCACTGTCACTATAACGGTCACACATTAACACTTATTATATCATATCGTATCGCTTTCCGTATGACCTTCACACGCCCATGTTTCGTCAAAATTTAATATATTCTTCGATCCAGATGCTTATTATTTAATATTTATTTTAAATAGTTTCTTCGCCATATCACTATCTCGTCCTTTCTATCAGTATACTCTCTTCAATTTCATTTATACGGACTAAGTTTCATCTTGTAATATATAGCAATAGAATTTTTTTTTGGAAAACTCATTTTAAAAATACAATGTTCCTTCCTCGAGTTTCCATCACTTTCCGTTGCACAGTTGTACTTCTGTACCACTTTTTTATTTGCACACATATGCTATTCACGTACAATTTTGTTAATGAAATACATATTTCAACATCACTTACACTCATATTTTGACCTCGTGCTCTAAACTCTTCATACATGTTACCATCCAATATTCCTCATTTCGATCAAATCACTAATAAAATTAATTACATTCATAATTAAATTAACGAAAAGATATACCCGAAATTTTGCCCGTCCATGATAGCGCTGGAAATGAAACAGTTGGATCCGACAATTCGTCGCAGCCAATGAAATGCCAGCAGCGCATGCGTACTAACTGAAGCGCATGTGTACTAACTGCAGCGCATGCATACTAACTGCAGCGCATGCGTAGCAGAAACTGTGTAATTGGGTATGCTCTCAGAGACATGTGGCACACGATTTTATAGGAAAAATATACGGGATTGGACTGGGATTGTTTGACCTGTTCTTGTTGATCTTGGGCTAGGCTCTGGAGTGAGAGTGAACCCACTAATCAGTACCTCTGAGTTTCTCCATATATTGATTTCGGTTTGTTGTTGGTATTACGGCTGCTACGGTCGAAAAATCCCTCCTCGGATAACGATAGTTTGGCAGGACGTTTCGTAGCAGCCTCTACAACTGGTTGCACCCCATGCTTCCAACATACCAACAGGCTGGTTTAGGTTGTACTCAATGTATTTAATATTTATTTATATTAGTAGGTGCCCACATTTTACAAGAATTTAAATTTGGCGACATAAATGTGATTAATCATTAATCAAAAGTGAATAATCACTTCTATAGTGCATTATGTACATTATTACACTTGAAGAAACAGACGAATAATGTATATATGTATAGTTATTAGGTACTGTACATAAATTCATTAATAATTGTTATAAATACGGTGCAAAGATATAATATAATTATTTGCATTGCAAATGTATAAAAATAAATTGTCATCGTTTAAATTCGTATTACATTTCGCAAAACAGCATGAATGAAATATTTAATTCGTGGTTTTTATCAATTTTTAACTGCGACATTTCGTTCCTAGACCCAACCAAGTTAATTCAAAACCACCTTGTTTTTCAGAATTGATAAAATAGACAACAAAATGCCTATGGCGCCCAACATCGCACACAAAACAAAAATTTAATTATTCTAAGACTAACAAAACTGACATTTTTATTAATCGGTTAGTTATCAAGTATGTCATGACCCTCAGAAGGGTCATAGATTTGTGATATAAACAAAAAAATAAAGATTCGAGACATTGATTCTAAATGCGGTCATCAAAAGGACGTCTTTATTGAAAATAAATCAGGAAAAATTATGAAAAATAATTAGTGAGACGGTTAAGTGGATGCTATCATAATTGTTTATGTGGGTATTAAATTTTAATACTGTCTTCCGATACTATCCCGAGGTTGAGTTCATGAATTCGATAAGAAAACGGGTTTTAAAAATAGATTTTGTATTTAAACTCGTCTACATTCAAAATCAGAATACTAAATGCAAGATTTTAAGAAATGAAAATGGAACTACTAAATTTAAAAATTTTAAATACTATACAGGATGTCCCATAATTAGTCTGCAATGTACAATACTTTAGCAATAGATTCTACGATCAAAACAAGATTTTTTTCTCAGGGTTTAAAAAGACGTACTGGCTGTCAAACTATTTAGAATGCGAAGAAAATAGAATATTTGTACCTGTTGTGTTTTATCATGACATTTTCTACTACTTTAGGGTACGTTCACATCTGACACTTGTGTCCCGATATATGTCAAGCATCGGATATATATCGCTAGTGACTGTTTACATTACAGACAGAAGTTACTATACAGTATGCGCCAAAAGTATGGAATAAATTCAATAAAAACGAAAAAATTATTTTTTGGGAAAAATCCTCGAACAGGTCGATTTTTATACCTCAGAATTGTTACTTTTTTATGGATAAAATTTACGTTTTCTAACATTCAATCGTCATTTACTCGAAAACTTTCCTATGTAAGAGGGCAAAATTTTAGTACTGTCTGATAGAGAATTAAACGATCTTTCAAAATCAACGAAAAAAATATGGTGTTGCCATTTAAAAAAAAATCGATGACGTCATTACTCGAAAACAAATGACATTTGAAAATCGCATTTTACGCTAAAATATGTATTTTTTAAATTAAAAATCGACCTGTTCGAGGATTTTTCCCAAAAAATAATTGTTTCGTTTTTATTGAATTTATTCCATACTTTTGGCGCATACTGTATATTTATATCGTGGAGATGTGTATGACACTTCTCGTCGCTATATGTGTTATACATATGTATTAAGTAAATACACTTGTGTCATACACATCAATTTATAGTAGAAAGACAAAGTTCAGTCGTGTCACGATGAGTATCGAAACAAACAATTGCTACCCGTGTGATTGCCCTGGAGATGTTACTTAAGAAAAAAAACGTTTAGTGTAGTTTTGGGAATGAATTTTGAAACGTGATGAATTAGGTGTCTATAAATTAGTTAATCCCAGAACTAAGTGGCAAGAATCCGCAACAATTCTCAAATTATTTGAGGATGACACCAACTCAGAAAAGCTTGTTTGTAAAATAAATAAGGAAGATACCAAATTCAGAAAAACTATTAGCGTAGCAGAAAAAGATTAGCTGTACCTTACCCAGTTAAAAAACACTAATAATATAGATATATACAGGGCATCTCACAATTTTCGTTTCTAGGGGTTTTCAATACTGCTAAGTTGAAATATAATATTTACAGTAACGTGGCAGTAGTACCGGAATAGTATTTTTATTTCATTTTCAGATTCTACGTACAATTTTCAATTAACTTTATTAAATATACCATATGTCCAAGCTCAATAGTTTTTTAATTGTTCGTTTCCTTAAATTGTTTTTTTTTTCACCATGACTGAATTATTCAGTCTCCCAGGTAATTAACGACCTAAAAAGTAATGAAATTACTTAGAATTACATGTAGAATCTGAAAATTAAATAAAAAATACCTGTTTGATTCAAAATAAGCGAGTTGACGTATAATGTAAATATTTTGCATCAATTCAGCAGTGTTGAAAAGAAAACAAAATCCTCTGAAAAGAAATTTCAGTTTTCTATCATTTACGATTTCCTAAATACGTCTAATGCACACTTGTTGTGATACATCCTGTATATATGTCTAGTTTTATTTGTGTATAAATCCTTAGAAACTTCTTCTTCAAGATAATCTAATAAATATTTTTTTTTTGTTTTAAATGTCTTCAAAATCCGCCTCTCCTGATCCTACCATGGTTTTTAAGATGGCAATGTAAGGTCTGTTATCATTTTTTATACCTTTGAATTTCAAAAAAAACGTTTAGCAATTTTTTTATTTAATCAGGTGGACCCCTCAAAATGTAGTATGTGAAATTTGAATAAAAACTATACATAGTGTTTCTTCTACACGATCTTAAAGTGTTATTCGTGAATAAATCTGTAAACATGGTTTTGTTCGAGATATTTCAACAAATATTTGTTTGTTTTAAATGGCATCGAAAATCGCTTCTTTTGATCCTATTACAGATTTTAAGATGGCCAATGAAGGTATGATATTTTTTACATCTGCGAAATTCAATATAAACGCTCAGAGATATTTTTTGAATAAGTGGTGCTAATCAGGACCCCTCAAACCCCTATGTGTGAATTTTTAGCAAAAACTGTACATAATGTTTTCATTCGTATACAGCTCCGTAAAAATTTATTTTTCGAGATAATCTAACAAATATTTTTCCTTTTTAAATATCTATATCTGCATAATATTGAATTTGAACGGTACTAAATCAGATTTAATTTTCAGATTTATAGTTTTTTATCCCCAGAAACATTTTCTCACAAACTGTTGAATATAAAAAAAATAAAAAAAGATATTTTACTGGAATATTTCCCATGTTCCTGGTTTGTTGTAAGGGCTGAAATAAACCACCCCTTCCATGTTTATTTTCCAAACATTCTTATACTTAAAAATTTCTTAAATTAAAATTTTTCTTTGGACTTCACTTTATCTTTATTTAATTTCCTTTTAACATCCCAGAGTTCAGGTTCGAGGTAAAAATTAATCGGTTCATCAATATCGCGTTTTACCGACTCTTTTTTATCATTCTTTTTGAATTGCTGTCGACACTATCACAAAAGTAGACGACTAGTCAACTAGAGCAATTTCTGTCAGGCGAGTGCGAATATGAAAATAATATGTTTTTACATCTAATCGCATAGGTGTGTCGATATATATCGTAGACACTTGATACATATAACTCTGACAGAAATGTTCGCGCTGTTTCGATTAAATGCGATTTCTGTCCGACAGAGAATGAAAAATCGTTCAGTATGGATTTGAGAGTCCGCTTACTTTGAAAGTCTTATTTGTAAAATAGTCATATAGTTAAGGTTTACTGTGATATAAATTAATCTATTCGTCAAAATCGCCTTTTATTCATTATTTTTTATCACTCTATATTAATAATTTGCTGTCGACACTACCACAAAAGTAGACGATTAGTCAGCTACAGTAATTTCTGTCAGGCGATTCCGAATAGGTGTTTACATCTAATCGTATAGATGTGTCGATACATATCGCGGACGCTTGAAGCATATCTCTCTGACAGAAATTCTGCACTGTTTACATTAGGTACAATTTCCATCCGACATAAATATCGAGCAATTAATGTCAGATGTAAACGTACCCTTATACGTCTGCTGCACATTAATTATTAAAATTATTTTTAAAAACCATTAACCAATTTGAATTGATATAAATTATATTAAGTATTTTTGACGAAACGCGATACAAAATTAAACGATAAAATTCCTATTTTTAAATAAGTAGCCATGTTTCTCCTAAAGTTAAAGAAACATGATTCAATTTCAACAAATAAAAGCTTGTTATAATTTAGCTTTATGTTAATAGAAATAGGAGTGTAGAGTTTTTATAACTCTACTATTTCACTTACGTAATTAGCTTCGGGTAAATAAACTTTAATTTGATGCTTCGGACAGTTTACATCTATCTGTAATAAGTATGTACTATACAGCTAAAATAATTATAATAAAGTCTGATAACTAAAAAAATAACATCTTTGGCAAATTTCAAATTTAGCCCTCCAAATATTTGGACATTATTTACTCCTTTGCTAAAATGGGAGCAACGCCCAATACACAACCATTGCAGAGTGCAGGAATACAAACTTAAACCTGTTCTGATAAAAAACGACGCTAGTTACATACAAACGTTCTTAAGTAGACTCTTCCTAGTGACCCCTGTAGAAAGATAAGAGGATCTAGGAACCTGATTCGAATTTTTTAAACTGAGTGATATATCAGAAAACCGAGTAAGTCGCAAGTCCAGGGACGGCTTCGGCCAGAGTTGATACGACTTATTGCCAAAGAAACTCAAATCAAAGAACTAGTACATGTCTATCTTTTCTAATCAGAAAATACAGGACGTTTCGGAAATAAGTGCATGTCTTCAAAAGGGAAATAGAGAACGGGAAAATAAATAATTTTCATTAAGCAAAAAATCATAACTTTAACACTAGCGTAAAAAATAAAGCATGTTTAGATACTACAATAACAATTATACAAAAACATTAATAATGAATAATTAAGGTTGTTTTCATATAAGTGTTATATATGTATTTATTCTGTATTTTATAGAGACAGCTTATAATGTCATTTCCTAAAGACATTATAGATAAAACCTGTTGTAATATGCAACACACAAAGTAAAAGACCTAACCGAAATAGTTAAAAAGCGACTTCTACAAGATGGCGAAAAACTAATAACAGTAAACTAAAATACTTGAACATGAAACAAATTTCTAAGTAATGTTTTGTTTCAAGTTAAACTACTTCTTATTTTCTACAATAACCAAGATCGCCATCTAAAAACCAGGAACTAAATTACCTTAAACAGGATAAATACACAACTGTTGATTTTTTCCTCACAAATTGCCTGAAAATGATCCAAATTAAATTTGTGCCTATCTTTTTCAAAATTTATACAATTTTTACTACTATTAGGCAGATATGTATATATTTAATTATTTTTATGAAAATTATGCAGATTTCAAGTTCAATTACAGTACAAAAAGGTATCCCTACAAATTAATTGTTTTACTTTATGAATAAATATATATAACTGTAACTCTTTTCCAATCGGTTATGAAAAGCCCTACGCATGTTCTTTTATGACGTAGAGGCCAAATTTGTATTTCTATTGATCTCTCTTTGACCCAATATTTTTGAGACTGCTTGAAGCTTTTGCAGAACGGAATCCTCTATAAATCCTTCAGCCATTTTTGATGATTCTTCTGTATCATCTTCGATATTATCGTTGCAAGCAGAAGATTCTGATATTTTTCATAAATTATTGACACAAGAATATTAACGAGAACCTAATAATGTACAGGGTGATTTTAAATAAAGTAGTAAAAATTAGACCACATATTCCTTAGGTGAAAATAAATGGATTTAACCTAACATACCTATATCCCCAGTCGCTTAATAAAAAAGATACAGGGTGCCAAAGTTAAAATTTTACTTTCGATATTTTTGTAGATAACTTCTTAAAAAATTCAAATATTTACTTAAAATTTGTAAAACAGGGGTTTTTGCGGGTGAGAAATTCAAATTTGTTTCTAATTTTGACGTCACTAGTAGAAGGCGCCACCTATGGCACATCATGTTTCTTTTAAATGGCAGAACTTTTTTGCAGCTTAGTGTATCCATCTGACTATAGAAATAATTGATTCTCCTACCTGTTTTATTTGAAAAAGATATACCTTGCTAAAGTCGTTAGGAGTAACCATTTTTGAAATAATCCTATTTGAAATGCTGAGTGCATCGAGTAAAAACTATTTTGGTTTGAGGTAAAGTGCCTTTTCTGCTGAAGATACAGCAAAATATTACTTGAAAAAGTTGTTCAGAATGGTAAATTATGAAGACGTGCAAAATTTCAGGTTTGATGAAACCATTTTTCAACAAAGCACAAAGACTGTATCAAAGTAGGCCGATCTTTTTGAAATTTTGCACATCTCCATAATTTACCGTTCTGAACAACTTTTTCAAGTAACATTTTGCTATATTTTCAGTAAAAAAGTCAATTTACCTGAAACGATAACAGTTTTCAATCGGTGCACTGAATAATTCAAATAGGATTATTTCGAAAACTGTTACTCCTAACGACTTCAACAAGGTATACATTTTTCAGATATAACAGGTAGGAAAATCGATTGTTTCAATAGTCAGATGGATACACTAAGCAGCAAAAAAGTTCTGCTATTTAAAAGAATCATGATGTGCCATAGGTGGCGCCCTCTACTAGTGACGTCAAAATTAGAGTCAAATTTGAATTTCTCACCTGCAAAAACCCCTGGTTTACAAATTTTAAGTAAATATTTGAATTTTTTAAGAAGTTATCTACAAATATCGAAAATAAAATTTTAACTTTGACACCCTGTATCTTTTTTATTAAGCGACTTGGGATATAGGGATGTTAGGTTAAATCGGTTTATTTTCACCTAAGGAATATGTGGTCTCATTTTTGCTATTTTATTTAAAATCACCCTGTAGATTCAACATCCTGGAATAGTAAGTAGGTCATTTGAGAAAAAAACACAATAACTTGAATTTTACGTACGTTGCGGGTTTGTTTCGTAATACCCATCTTCAGAAAAAATACAATTCCTATGCTAAAAGAGTGATAATAAGATATAAATGACATTTTTTTTAAACAAAGAGAAAACATAAAGACATTTAGTTTAACATCATATAAGAAATTTAATTTTTCATAATAATTTTTACAAAAATATTATTTTAGATTTATTCAAAACATATAAATTTTCATAGTAGTCTGTCTTCCGGTACAAATTGAAATATTAAATATTTGAACGCGATATTAAGAATGAAAGACGAGCTCATATTTAGGAATGTTAGAATTTTTTTTTTCCTTTACAAAAAAAAAGTCGGTGAAAACCTAATAAATAAACTCGTTTCTGTATCAACATTCCCTCCGGATTCTTGATTCACATTTTCCTAACTTATTACACAAATAGCTATTTTTAGAGTGTACGCATTATTAAAATGTATTTTTTTTCCATCATTATCATTGGATTGATCAGTGGCCGCGCGGTTTAAGGCCTCAGTACTTAAATCGAGGTGACTAGATCGGTGTGGGTTCGCGTCCCGCTGCCTGTAGACCGTATATAAGCTATATTCGTAGAAAGGATTGGCACCCTCTCTGCGGGTATGGTAGGGTGGAAGAATGTTAGCTTGGATCAATGTGAGAGATTGATACCGATTGATATTTGACTGCCCCCCTAATTAATGACGTTTTCCAGGTTTCCCTCATTCCTGCACTGAATAGTGGTCAGGGCCTACCAACGTAAGTCGTTCCTGGACGCAAATGCGGCCTGCTTAATAATAATATGCCGCCCCGTCTCCTACTTCTGGACTAATCCCTGTGATTAGAATGAGGGGTAGAGATATTATTATTATTATTTATGGCTTTTGAATGTATAAATCATCGACTGTTGCTACACAAATTGGAATATTATGGCATAATTGATACTGAAAATAATTGGTTTAAAACATATTTATTGAAAAGACAGATGTGCACTGAAATAATTGAAATTAAAAATTGTGTAACGAAAAAGATTCATTCGAAATATGCCGTGGCTGAAAGTGGAGTTCCACAAGGATCTATTTTGGGGCCACTATTATTTTTGTTGTACATTAATGATATCGTACCAAATTTTCCAGAAGCCACATTTTCGTTATTCGCTGACGACACCAGCTTATTGATAAGGGAGGCTAATAGAAATAATTTAATAACCAAAGCACAAAATATCGTAGAAGGTGTTTGTGATTGGTTCCTTGCTAATGGGCTGGTACTTAATTGTAGCAAAACCAATAATATTACATTTCAATTACGTGGGGTAACAGATATTATTTTAAAAGTAAGCGATGATGAAATACACCCGGTAGACTCAACGAAATTTCTTGGCATTCATATTGACTCTCAACTGAACTGGACTGATCACATAACAAATTTAAAAACGAAGTTAGGAAAAGCTATATATGCATTATTAACCATCAAAAAAAATATTGATTTTTCCACAGCAAAGTTGGTCTATTATGCATATTTTCAGAGTTTGTTGCAATATGGGAAGGATCTTGTGAATCTGAAGATGTATTCTTGATACAAAAAAAAGCAATCAGAATCTTATGTTACTTACCTCATAGAAAATCTTGTAGAGGTTATTTTAAGAAAATTGGAATATTTACTGTAACTAATTTATATATATACAGACTGGCTATTCTAATACATAAAAATAAACATTCCATAGATACTCCTATCATCGCTATCCCACACGGCATCAAAATCTCGTTTTACCAAAATATGACTATAATAGAACGCGTAGAGGTGCGTTGTATTCAGAGATAAAAATTTATAATAAATTACCATCTCATTTAAAAACATTAAGTCACGAAGTTTTTACGCGCAAACTAAAAATTTTGTTGAGACAGTACGAATTTTATACCCTAAATGAATATTTCTCAAGTACATACTAACGCAGCAAAGAAATATCACGTCCGAAATACAAAAATTATATTTATGTGTTCGCCGTCTATGTTCATGATTGTTACATTCATAGTATATTGCTCAGTTATAGTCTATTTTTTCATATTTATAAATATTGTTTTTTGTTTATCTCTTTTTATGTGTCTGCGTGTATTATATGTATACTGATTCTTGGGGCCAATACGTAAATGTCTATAGTATGTATATGGATAATAATATAGGTATATGTAATTATGTAAAAATTGTCAACAACGACACTTTAATTAGGTTTTCAGTTATTTATAATTTACTTGTTTTTACTTATTGTAATACTATTATTGTAAAAAATCCACTTTGGCATAACGAAGGGAAATAAATGTTTACTTACTTACTTACTTACTATTATTATTATTATCAATCAAGATTTAAAATTTAAAGAAGAATATTCCGACAACACCTAACGGCAGTTTCGCCCTTAGGCCGACCCTGTGCTAATCTTCTGAAACTCCGGTATAAAAATACAACAAACCAGATGCATAATTCATAGAGGTACGGACCAAGCTTTATGCGAAACATATATCTGCCACATTTATGGTTTTAATCAAAATTTCGCTATTGGCCCGACGAATTCTATATGCCGGGCACGGAATTACTATAGAGCAAAGTTCGCACAATAGTAAACGTTCCGGAATTTTTTACATTATCAATTAATCGGGGCAGGCGCGGAATTTTCAATGGGGCCCCTATTAAACGCGGAAAAATGGTCCGTTCGACACGGAACTGGACGGGGTGCAGTCGCTCACCTATGATTGATTGCGAGGTGTTTATCTGACACTCGAGTGGCATAAATTCGGTTAGTATAATTCCGTCCCGAATTTATTTTATTCGGATTCGCGCACGGGGCTTTGATAAATTCGATTATACGGCCAGTGTAGGGCCCCGACCTTGTATGGCTCCGAATGCATTCGACGCACGGGTTAAAATTTTTATTAGAGGTATTTGTCACGAACAAATGAAGTAGTGGACGGTAGTTTAATACCATGCGATTTTATTGGGTTTGTTTTTAGTGCCTGCTTGGATCATGATTTTGGAAAATCTAACGTTGACACAATTATTAAAGTTAGTGAAAATTTTGAATAGTAAGTTGAATGTTCTCACTAAAATAATAATAATAATAACAGTAATACACATTTATTTACCAAAAAATAGTGTAATCATGCAGTACATACGAGGTGTGGCAATTAAGTTCTGGGAATTTAGTTATAACTCGGAAACTGGCAACACTGCATCGTTCGTCAACGTTTTTTTAGAGAGGGGGGCCTTCCTTTTAGTTTCAGTCCAATGTTGAAGTCGATAGCACATTGGTTTGTGTTTTATGTGTATTTTTTGGAAGTAACTTTTTTAGTGGCGTCGTGAAAATGAGTGACTGAAAGTACAAGCAACGTGTTGTGATTAAATTTTTAGTGAAATCTGGCAAAAAACCCTCGGAAATCCTTCGAAAATTGCAGGTGGTGTATGGAGACGAGTGCATGTCGAAAACACGCGTGTCTGAATGGACAAAACGGTTCAAGGAGGGGCGTGAATCACTAGAAGACAATCCACGTGAAGGAGCTCCCATCACCTTTCGTACTTACGTGAATGTTGACCGTTTGTGTGCACTGATCACGTCTGAGCGGCACCTAAACATTTGTGCGTTGTCTGACGAGTTAAACGTCAACAAAGAAACGTTCGCAAGATATTACACGAAAATTTGAATATGCGAAAGATTTGCGCAATGATGGTGCCAACAGTTCTCACCCGTGAACAGAAAGACATGCGAAAATCGATCTGCGAGGATTTGTTGTCCCGCATTCGGAACGACGGTAGAGACTGGATGAGTCGGATAGTCACTGGAGATGAGACCTGGATATTTGAGTATGACCCCGAGACCCGTAAACAAAGTCAGCAGTGGGTGGAGAGCGACCAACGAAAGCGAGGATGTCCAAGTCACGACTAAAGGCAATGTTGATCGTTTTTTTCGATATCCACGGCATCATTCATCGTGAATATATTCCTGCCGGCCAAACAGTGACTGGACAGTTCTATGTTGGCGTCCTGGAAACGCTGCGGGCCCGCGTTTTCCGTGTGCGACCCGAACTCGCCGAGAACGGCTGGATCTTGCACCACGACAACGCGCCAGCCCATTCCTCGTTTATTGTGCAAGAGTTTTTAGCAGAAAAATGCATTCCAACATTGCTGCACCCACTCTATAGTCCCGATACTGCCCCTGCGATATTTTTTTTATTCCCCAAGGTAACTCATCATGGCGACGTATAGGAGGTCAAAGAAGCTGTAACCGTGGTACTGAACGGGTTAATTGCGAAGGATTACCAAAGGTGCTTCTAATCGTGGGAATCGTTGTGTAGAGTTAGAGGGAGACTATTGTGAAGGTCGATAATAAAATTTTGGCGAAATTTAATTTGCTTGTTTTTCATTGACTAATTCCCGTAACTTAATTGCCCCACCTCGTACATATAATAATGTGAGTATTTCCAATAGGTAATTAGTAAAAAGAAACCATAAATATGCAAAGATAGCTAATATGTGAAAAGAAAAAAAAAGAAAGACTGGTCAATTAGGAAGAATAGCTGACATGCTTACAGAATATATACCTAAGGATGAAAAAAGAAAAAAATATGCAACAGGCAGGCGGAAAATCACACATCCTACCCAAGCGAAATCTGATTCTCTAAAAACATTTTTTTTACATCAACACTAAAAGTCTGTCTGCTCATTTTTTAAATATTATGATTAAGTTTGTTCCATAAATCAATTGCATTGAATGAAAAAGGTTTTTGAAAGGCTGCAGTTCTGTGTTGTAGGACCCTAAAAGTATAAAGATGCCGAGTGTTACGGTGATGCGGAACTAATAAAAAATATTATTTAATATAATGAGGCTCTCCGGTTTCAACAACTTTGTATAATAGACTATGATAATGAAGTAAGAGGCTATTTTTCATATTTAAAATGGAATGTTCATTTAGATGTGGTGTAATATGATGTCGGAATAGAATACTGTAGGCAAACCGCATGCAGACATCCTGCACTTTTTGAATGACACGCGAAGATTTGAAGTTGATGTAGTTGTTATATACCACGTTTCCATAAAATAAAATGGATAATACCAAACTTTGGCAAAGACTACACTTAGTATTCGATGACATACAATGTTTATAACTGTATAAAACTTTGAAACGACCAAAAACAATTTTCATTTTATTTGCCTGAAACGTTAAACCCGAATCAATAGTTACACCCAAATTTATTACCTCGTTAACTATAGGTATTATTTCATTATTTATACTAATCGAAAAATTTTCTAACTTAGACCAATTTTTTTTGCAAAGACTTTGAAGCATTAATTTTTAAACCGTGATCTAGAGAATAATTATATAAACTTTGTATTTAGAGAAACCGCTATAGATAACTGAGAGACATCAGCATACTGTTGCAAATTGGAAAATTCAATAGTTGTACTCATATCTGCAATATAAATAGAGAATAGTAAAGATCCAAGAATGGAGTCTTGGGGAACACCATTATTTATTGGAATATACTGTGTTGTCTGAATAACATTACCATTTGACAAACGTTGAGCTCGGTGGCATAAATAGGATTTGAAAAAATTTCAAGTATTTACGGATATTAATTTTTTTTAAAAATAACCACAATCTAAAATCCGCTGACCAGATAGACCACTGACGTAACCTAATAAACCATACTATAATTTACTGAAGACGAGGTTGCCATATCGTCCGTAAGATAAATATTTTTTAAAGTGAATTGAATTCTTGCCGTTGATTCTAATTTTAAAATATTTGTTTTTAGCAATAAGTAAAGTAAAATTGTGTAGGTAATACGCTAAGCAATAATATTAATCCAAACTGTAACTTCTTAACTGACCTTACCATAAACGATTAAAAAATGAATTTCCACATGTTCGATACTACCAATAAAAGTATTTAAGAAGTTAACTTTGTTCAATCAACAGGTAGGTCTCACGGACAGTAGGCGAAATGTCCCGCACCAGCAGCATTCTCTAGGATTAATAGTTAGTGAAGTTGACGAATAGTTAATAGTTATGTTAATACCGATGCACTGGTCCAGGGTAAAGGAATAAGCTGTGGCAAAGGTAAAGTACAAGTGAAAACAAAACATGTCAATACACGTAAATTGAAAGTTAATATGAGATGCTTTTGCATCTTCTGAAACCGAACTAAACAATTGGTCTCTTGACGCATCTGTTTTAAAAGTTGCGACAGTAACGTATAAAACGTATTTAAAGCATTTTATTATTTTCACGGTCAGTATTTCTATTCTAAATGTCTTGTATATTTAATTAATATTTTTGGTGAAATAAAGAGAAATTAAGTAAAATATGTCGCATTATTCAAAAAGTGAAGAGGTTGACATGCTAAAAGCAATTGTAAAACAGTGAAATATACTCCTAGATCTTTGGATTTATAAACTCTCTTAAGAACATTATTATTCATTTTTGTTATATTGTATATCGTCATATTGTTGTGGTGTTTTAACATTACTAAAGATATTACATTACATTTGTTTAAATTGAAGAGTATTTTTTTTCATGGACCAATTATATATTTTATCAATATCTGTTGTAATAGTTTTTTTACTGTTTTAGAAAGGTATTTTAAGCTAATATAAATCAAATCTCCTACAATTCCTATCAATAAAGTCATATGTATATTCTCTGATACCAAACATCTAGGTATGCTAATGAACAATTCCACAGACAACGCTCTATTCAATAATTATTTAAAGAAAATAATCTAATTTACTAACCTGCTAATGAAACACTCTATAAATATCTAACTTTACTTTTTGGCAGTGAGAACACGACAAATTCAACCACAATAGATGTGATCTGACCCATTTCTGCATTTTTAGGATTGCTTCTTCAGGTGGTCTCCTTTAAGTTGAATCAAATATCTAACTATAAAAATTATTATAAAAATTAAAATTATTATAAGTTAAATATCGACAATGACAAAAAGTGACATCCTGTCAATGAATTAAATATGGCAATACCTACATGAAAAATGTTCACCTTTTATATAAAAGTTTTTATATATTTTTAGGTATTAATAATATTGTGTGAAACTAACTACTCAGTGGACAAAAGCCCCAACCTGCGTTGAATTACACCCACAATATCTACCCATATATTCCTTATTATCAGCTTTTGTCCACTGAGTAGTTAGTTTCACACAATATTATTAATACCTAAAAATATATAAAATCTTTTACATAAAAGGTGAACATTTTTCAAATAGGTATATATAGGTCATATTTCATTCATTGACAGGATGTCACTTTTTGTCATTGTCGATATTTAACTTCAAATAATTTTAATTTTTATAATAATTTTTATAGTTAGATATTTGATTCAACTTAAAGGAGAGCACCTGAAGAAGCAATCCTAAAAATTCAGAAATAGGTCAGATCTCATCTATTATGGTTGAATTTGTCGTGTTCCCACTGCCAAAAAGTGAAGTTAGATATTTATAGAGTGTTTCATTAGCAGGTTAGTAAATTAGATTATTTTCCTTAGATAATTATTGAATAGAGCTTTGTCTGTGGAATTGTTCATTAGCATAGATGTTTGGTATCAGAGAACATACATATGATTTCATTGATAGGAATTGTAGGCGATTTGATTTATATTAGCTTAAAATACCTTTCTAAAACAGTAAAAAAATGTTACAAAGCTGATAATAAGAAATATAAGGGTAGATATTGTGGGTATAATTCAACGCAGGTTGGGGCTTTTGTCCACTGAGTAGTTAGTTTCACACAATATTATTAATACCTAAAAATATATAAAAATCTGTTGGAATAGCATATAATCATTCATACTATTAATTTCAGTAAATAATTTCAAATCATCAGCGTACACGAGACATTCCGATGATATTTTATGTGGTAAATCATTGATAAATATGAAAAAACTACATTCTACTTCCTTTGCCTTTGACGAAATTTTCCATTCTAAAAGTACTTAATTTAGACTAAATTATTCCATAATATTTAACTCGGTCGTCAAGTGCAAAAGACACATTTGCATGTGTCAATTATTTTTATCTTTTTTATTACATGTGTCTAATTTGTCACAGAAACATTAAATACATCCATTTATTTTATCAAACAAGTTAAGCCACACGCGAACATTACCAAGAATAAATCAATAGTTTATAAGACATAAACATTAAGCGCTATTACATTTTTTATCAGTAATTATGCTATAAAATTGATTTTTCCTGTAATACTGCGACAAACAGTTTGAATTTGAAATTTAGAAGTTATTTTCGTATAAAAATTTAAACAAAACAGATGACAAAGTTAAATGTTTTGCACAGAACCGGCTATACAATTTAGTAATTTTTAAAACTTACCAAATTAAGAGCCAAGCTTTATTGAGAAGCATGTAGAACTATCCTTACCTGAAAGCAATAAAAATAATTAGAGTTAAGTAATAAGTATCATCAATGAAAGAAAAATGTAGATGCTCGTACAATTGTAGGTAAAACTTTTGAAATTTAAAGCAAAGTAGATATCAAGTAGGTACAGTACACGTAACATTTTTGTACAGAAAATTTTGCAGAAATGATAGATTTGTGGTAGTTTCCAATGTGTAAGCATGAAGGGTCAAAGAAAAATAGAACTAAATAAGTCTAGCTGAAAGTATTATATTTTATATAATACAAAAACACGATAAGGCCAATAAATTTGTTATTGCTCATTTGTAGAAAACATCGACATATAGGGCGTTTATTAAAACTAGAGATAAAAAATAAGATTTTTCATGGAGTCTTAAGGCAACCGTAGGAAAAATATAGGATACCAAAAATTTTAACAGTGGCGGAGGTGTAGGTATCTATCATTATTTATAAAAAAATATATTACATTATATAGTATTACAAATAAAATATATAGTGTTGTCTCTTGATATCTTTTTGTATGACAAATCGCTAGTAGCTAGTAGTATGATATTGTGATTTATTACATTAATTGATGGCAAAAGGCCACGCTCAATCAAAATACGTGCCTCAGATCTTGAAACTGAATCTAGAACACGTGCTAATATGCCAGCAGTAATACGTATAAAACTTTTTTGTTAAAAAGCCTTTCTGAAAAGTCATGGCGTGAGAGAGACAAGACTCTCTCGAATCTCCACCACTAGTTAGCAGATCTACAAAGGAAAAAACATCCTTAATACATCATTTCTCCAAGATTCGTCAATCCACGTCAAAGAACTTCAAAGATAATCGGAAAAATTTGTTAATTTTAAAAAACAACGCCTTAGTTTAATAAGGCTTTTAAGCCAAAAAGCTTTTGAGCCCTTAATTTATAACAGACATAAAAATACGCCCTGTGTATACATATACAGAGTGTTAATTAAGTATGTGCACAAATTTTAAAGGGTTAATCTATGATTGATTTTAAGACAAAAAGTTCATATAACCATGGGTTCGCAATGGCTTTGTTTTACAGATACAGGGTGTTAAAATTAAAAAAAATCAAATTTTTTTATGTATTTTCTGAGTAGTAAGAGCTACTTAGTTGAATTTTGGCACATCCTAATAAGTGTTTAGAGACTACATTTTGCGGGTATTGAAAATTAATAAATTATTAAGAAAACTATACAAAACATTTATTTCAATTATTTGCTCCAATTTCAATTTATTTGATTAAATAAATTCCTATAATAGAAAAGTTATCATTTTCATAGACTACTTTAATAATTGTAATTTCTACTCGTATAATAAATAGCTTAAATACGATTTTGTTCAATGTTCAATAACTGGAAAGCGGTTAAAGATGTAATATTATTATTAATGTCATATGTTATATTTTTCAAATCAGAACAAAAAAGAATAATTAAAAAATTGAACAATACGCATTTAAAATATATTGCTGCTTCTACCTCTCAACATATGCACGCCACTGTGCTTCCATTAACTTATTAAAGAGGTTAAGTTACAGCCCTACAACTTTTATGCGAAACTTTATTTTGCATTTCTAATAATAAAGAGTGTCCTAAATATAATGAATAAACCTGTACATGAAATGAGTAAAATAAAAGTTTAATTTGAGCTATAGACTAAATAAAATTAATTAAATGAAAATAAATTTAAAAGAATAATAGTAGAATATAATACATATTAATTTCATGTAATAAAATATTGTCAGATTCATTTTACAATTCATTCAATTAAAAAGATTATGATAAAAAGTAAGATAGAGCCAAAACGGCTACAAAATTTATCATACAATACATTAGAAAATTTATAAGGCTAGTTAAATAAAAACAACTAATATACAGGGCGAGTCAGAAAGAATGGGTCAACACTAAGCTGGAGATACTAGACACCCAAATATTATGTTTGAGCTCATCATGCCTCATTTGAATATCGCTGGTTTAACAAATACAGGGTATTCAAGGTTTAAATTTTATTCTGAAATTTCTCAAAAATTGAGAAAGTTTTGATAACATGATTCAGAAAATTGGCAGTCTTGGGTTTTTTGGTGTGAGAATTATGAATTTGAAGCTTATTTTGACGTTGCTTCTAGAGGGCGATAATTTCACCGTATTATTTAGGAAAATCAAAACATATTTTTTTTATCTGTTGAGCTATGCTCTAAGAGAACGTTCAGTTCTACATAAAAAATGTACTCTTATTTAGGTCGCCTAAACTCGAGGGGTAAACCACTGCTTGAAATTTGTACAAGGAAATATCATTTTTTTAAAATATTACTCGTAAATACCCAAAAAAATACCTCATCAAATAAGCAAATATCTCAAAAATACCCAAAAATCACGAATTACCTCTAAATGCCTAAAGAAAACCTATGACTTATTACCCAATAATATCCTTAAGTACCTAAACATATCGTTAAACACTCAGAAATACCAAATAGTACCCAAAAACACCCTTAAATACCCAAATATCTAAGAAACGAAAAATACATTAAATGACCCACGAGTTCACTTAATATACCTTTATTTTCCAAAACTGTCTCATGATTCTTTAGAAATTATTCCATCTACAGATCTACGTAAATAATATATAACTTTTTAAGGGAAAATTAGTTTCTAATCCTTATTCAGTATAAGTAAACATATCTAAATTCGTGTCCAAGTTGCTAGGATATTGTGATTATCATATTGCGACTGATCGTGGAATTGATACTTAGATCGATCTCTCAACTCGATCTGAATACATCTGAAAATAACATTTTGGATTATATAAACTGTATCATAAACCCATTGGCGCACCCAAGAAGGATGCCAAAAGCTCTCTATGCCCACTTCAAGCTAACTAAAAACAAACCTCATCCTCACCTATGAAATCATAATACTCGGTCTAAACATGGTGTCCCTAAAATTATTCTCCGGATCCAAAATACTCATCGGGTACAACAAAATTCTTTTATAGACAAGTATAAATGGATGGTATAGAGGGAGAATTCAATTTTAGCCCTAGCTTTTTTTCGTCATTACTAGAATTAGATAATTGTTGTTTACATAAAAAGGCTTCTTTTTATTAAATAGAATACGAATATGATAAGAAAACTTAATTTAGCAATATTTTAATTTTTATTATAGACTCATTCACTTTTTATTAAATATTTTTCATCAATAGAACATGTCGGTGAAGTTTGACCAAATGTATCGTTAACACGTCGTATCGTACCTATAATATGTAATATATTAATTTAAAGATAAAGTTTAACAAATTATACCAAATTAAAATTTGTTAACAGAAGAGAGGAACGTGCTAGTATGTGAGTGGATATTTTTTGCGTAAATGTCTTATAAAACATTCATATGATACTTGTTTATATAGGGTATTGTACTGTACAATCTATCGCAATAATAATTGCACTGTTTAATTGCGAATTGGCGATTTATTTCGAACTGAATTCGTAATTAAATCTACTTTCAATTTTAAACATCAGTTCTTAGTTGTTCCACTCACCCACAAAAATCTATTGAAATTTCTATACTGATCATCCAGTAGTCAGAAAACTGATTTGAGGAAGTGGCATTACTTTTGCAATAGATTGTATCGAATCACCCTATATAGTCGAGGCAATGAAGCATTATGATAGGAAATCTTTTAGGATAGGACGTATCGGAATGCGGTTTTTTGCATTCGCTTGCAAAAATTATTTATATCATTCGTACTTACTTTGTACCTATTACAAACCGGAAGTTGCATTGCTACAGCGAAAAATGCATGCAAAAAATGCATCTTTTGAGAGGCATTTTGGCACATTTAATAACTTCGTAAATAAGAGTCAGAATTGGCTGAAGTCGGGTACCCGGGGGTTTTCGAGGTCGCTGATCACGATTATGATGTTCAAATTGACCCCCCCGAACATTTGGAGCTCAGGAACGCCGATGAACGTCATCTCCGGGGACTATCCCGAACTTTATGCGAGAGAGGAGAGAAACTGGGCACCCGGGGGTTTTTTGGGTGCTGAATTCAAATATAGCACCGACGCACACCCCACAGATACCTGGTGCGCCCTACCCTGGCTCTGGACGTCTTCCCCGAGGGTTTTCCAGACACAATTGAAAAAGACCAACCAAAAATCGTTACTGGGGGTTTTTCGGGTCGGTGAATTCAAATATAGCACCGACGCACACCCCATACACACCTGGTGCGCCCTATCTTGGCTCTGAACGTCTTTCCCGAGGGTTTTCCAGAAACAATTGACAAAGACCAACCAGTCGTTTTTACAGGACTGAATCACATTTTTTGAGGGCCCGGGGGAGAGTTACCCATGAATGAATGTATGAAATTATGGGACGATTTTTGGTTGGTTTTTTTCAATTGTGTCTGGAAACCCCTCGGGGATGACGTTCAGAGCCAGGTTAGGGTGCACCAGGTGTCCGTGGAGTGTTGGCCGGTGCCATATTTGATTTCAGCGAGCCAAAAAAAAACCCTAACGATTTTCGGGTGGTTTTTTTCATTTATGTCTGGAAAACCCTCGGGGATGACGTTCAGGGCTAGGTTAGGGCGCACCAGGTGTTCGGGTGGTCGCTTTCAACATAAAATCGGATTCAGCGCACACGAAAAGTCCCCATAACGATTTTCAGTTCGTTATTATCGATATTTCCAGAAAAATTCTCGAAGATGACGTCCGCGTCCAGGTTGGGGCCCACCAGGTGTCCATGGGGTGTTCGCCGATGGTATATTCGAATTCAGCGACCCAAAAAACCCCCGGGTGCCCAGTTTCTCTCCTCTCTCGCATAAAGTTCGGGATAGTCCCCGGAGATGACGTTCGTCGGCGTTCCTGAGCTCCAGGTGTTCGGGTATTTGAACATCATAATCGTGATCATCAACCTCGAAAACCCCCGGGTACCCGACTTGAGCCAATTCTGACTCTTATTTACGAAGTTATTAAATTTGCCAAAATGCCTCTCAAAACATGCATTTTTTGCATGCATTTTTGGCTGCAGCAATGCAACTTCCGGTTTGTAATAGGTACAAAGTAGGTACGAATGATATAAATAATTTTTGCAAGTGAAAGCAAAAAAACCGCATTCCGATACGTCCTATCCTAAAAGATTTCCTATCTTTGGTCTTTTTAGTGCTTAATTGACTCGACCAATATTATTTTCTAAAGTCTTAGGAAGACAGTAAAGGGCCACATAGTGGTTTAACAGTGCCTCAGAAAAAAAATACAGACTATTTAATATCTAGAAAATATTTCTGTATATATTTTTAATAATTTTTATATTTGCCATTGGTCGGTTATATTTAAACTGTGCCATCGTCATAACGCATGGCGGGAAAATGCTAATTTTCTCCGATAATACCCATTAATTACCTTCGTAATACTCATTAAATACCCATTATTGCCTTGATAGTACCCAAAAATACACAGAGTACCTAAAAATACTGGAAAAATACCTATAAATACGCACAAATACCCAAAAAATTCAAAAAGTACCTTTAATTACCTACAGCTTGTGCAGTAAAATACCCCAGTGGTTTCCCCCTCGCCTAAACTTTATCGGTTTCTGAATTAATTGCATTTAAAAGTTTCAATGTATTTTGTGGTGATTTTATTTCAGGCGCTGATATTGCTATTTCTTTTCTCAGTAGGCTTGTGTCAAATTTTCTTCTCAATAAATATTAGCGTATTTTGCGCGAATATTACCGTTCGTGTCACATAGTTCGAGTAAAAAGAAAACAAAATACAATAATATCATTTATTAATAAAATTTAAAAAACTAAATTCCCATCATTTATCCGCATTCTAGACCGTTCTCGGCGAATAATCCAACAAACTATCTCCGAGAAATCCCTTCTGGAACCCGCTCGCGGACGAATTTCACTTCCTCGCGATAAATATTCACAAAAGTCAACTTTATAAGTTTCCGGTGTTTAGTAATTTATAGCCGGCATTAATGAAAATTACCGTGGGGGAGAGATATAAACACAGAACGTACTCCTCTAGTGTTTGTCGAACGATTAAAGCAGTTCGTAAGATAAATATTAGGATACATAAAGAACTGACGTTGAACAGACGTGCGTCGTCGGTCTCCAAATTTAATTTTAATTCGATCGGAGCTCTCCGGAAAATAGATGTGGCGCTTAACGGACTCCGTATTTTTGAAATCGTGTTTTCTACAAAGACAAACGATTGCGATTGTGCTTGGAGCATTTGGAAAATATTTTAATTAATTTTATTCCCAGTTATGATTGTGTCCTATTTGGAGGTACCCCTTTAATATTAATTTGTTACAAAATAATAACGATATTAACGTGAACAGATTTTTTAATTTACTTGAAAGATATGGTTTACATCAACTTATTAGGCAACCTACACGTAAAGTCGGTAATTCAGAAACCTTAATTGACCTATTGATTATTTCGGATATTTCCCTAGTAATAGCACAGTCTATTATACAGTCCGGCGTCTTCACGTCGGCTCCTTTGATGTTTAGGTCCCAGATTTCGTTTTTTTAGGCGACCAAAAGACGACTGCGCATTTAGCCGCGCACATTCGCGAGCTCAAGGGGCACGGTGATTTGTCAAGAAATAGAATTTCTCCCACTTCGTCATGTACATACGAATTTCATTGGTGTTCATTGCGCATTTAGCCGCGATTTAACCACACCCTCTGAAACCTTCACTCGACGAACTGTATAATAAACTGTGGTAATAGATTCATTTGTCTATGAGCTGGAACTAGTATCTAAGCATTCTTTGGTTAAATGCGATTTAAAAATAAAGAAGGAAAAATTGACTCCTAAGCTTATTACTTTTAGAGATTTTTCTAATTTTAATTATAATTTATTTTTATTTGATTTGGCATTAATTAATTGGGATAGCTTGTACAGCTTAAATAATGTTGACGATATGTTAGTGTTTTGGAACAATAACTTAATATCACTGTTTGATATACATGCTCCCCTTAAAACAGTCAAACTTACTAAAAAACCGGCACCTTGGTTGACGTCTAATATTAAATTTATGATTAAATTTAAAAATAATGCTTTAGTTAAATATAAAAAACATAAAACGGTAGCTTCATATAATGAATATAAAGATTTACGTAATTTAGTTAACAGATCCATTAGGGCGGAAAAGAAAGCGTTTCTGCAATTTCAATTTAGAGCAGATCCTAAAACCTTTTGGAAAACTTTAAAATATTTGAATGTTACTGAAACTAAAGTTAATGTCACTGATTTGGATCCTCACTTATATAACAATTTTTTAGCGGACAATTTGCCTCAGCCTTCAGATTCTGCAGAAATGGATGAAATGTTAAATAAATATAATACAAGACTACATGGTTTTAATCATGAATTTGTTTTTAACCCTATTACTGCTAGTCAGGTGGAAAAAATTATATTTAGTATTAAGACTCAGGCGAAAGGTTGTGATAGTATTAACATAAGAATGCTACTGTATGTTTTTCCTTTCTTAAGTGATCATTTTACGTATATTTTAAATACTTGCTTAACAACTGGAACTTTTCCTGCAGCCTGGAAAGACTCTAATGTGATTCCATGTCCTAAAAAGAATAATCCCGAAACGCTTTCAGACTTTCGCCCGATTAGCATTTTGCCAACGTTATCAAAGGTGTTAGAAAAAATCGTGCGTGATTAGTTAACAGTTTTTATTAATGATAACAATATTTTACCTTATTTTCAGTCGGGTTTCCGAGAATTTCATAGTACCACTACGGCTTTACTCATGTCTTATTTTGTTAGATTTCAGTAAAGCGTTTGACACCATTAACCATTCCATTTTGGTCAAGAAATTGAAATATTTCGGATTTAGCGATAATGCTCTTTCTTTCTTTACCAATTATCTTGGAAATAGTCGTCAAAGGGTTTGTCTTGGTAACACATATTCGTCGTATAGACATGTTAAACAAGAAGTACCGCAGGGAAGTATATTAGGTCCATTACTCTTCTCTATTTATACCGCAGATTTTCACACATACTTAAATCATTGCAGAATTCATCAGTACGCTGACGATACTCAGCTTTATTTTTCATTTACTGGGGAAGATGCTTTAGTTGCAGCTAATCTTATTAACATGGATTTAAAGAATATCGTTCTGGTTGCCAGTTCTCATAGATTAGTATTAAATGAAAAGAAAACAGAACTTTTAATTTTCGGTAAAAACAACTAAGTTTAATGGTTGATCCTAACTTTGTTTTAAAAATAAATGATCAAATTTTAAAGCGAGTTAATTATTGTAAAAATTTAGGACTTACTATTGACAATAATTTGACAATTGATTTACTAGTCACGTAAATAATTTGGTTCAAAAGTCATATAGCATATTGCAAATATTATATATGCATAAGGAATTTTTAAATGAGACTATAAAATTGCATCTTTGCGATTCATTAATTTTATCACATCTAGTTTACTGTGACATTGTGTACTGGCCAGTCTTAACTTGTAATGACAAATATACTCTACAAAAAATACAAAACAGTTTTATAAGATATTCCTTTAATATGCGAAAATTTGATCATTTATCTTCCGTTTTTCTGCGCTCTAATTGGCTAAATTTAAATGATAGATTTATTTACCACATTTTATGTCTTGTGTATAAAATAAGTAATATGTGTCTAACCAGGTATCTGTTTAATAAGTTGATTAGAGGTTGTGATATTCATGATATGTCTACTCGACATCGTGGTTTGTATTCTGTACCTAAACATAGTACAGCTTTGTTCGAGCGATCTTTTACTTACAATGTTTGTAAAATGTATAATAATATTCCAGATAATATTAAGTCTGCTTCTAGTATGTTTATATTCCGTAAACGAGTCAAGGCCTGGATCCAATCGAATCATTAATATAATAATACCTTTCTTCAATACGAATTGTTAGTTTTTAGTAATACATATGTTAGGAATATATTTCGTCAGTCTACTATTTGTTTAACTATAAGACTGGTTACGTGGAAGAGCGGCATTTTGCCGAACGGCGCCAGTAATTTACTTTGTTCTTTATATGATTTACTGTTTAGGAAAATAAAGGCAATATATTATTATTATTATTATTTAAAACATTTAAGGGCGCCATATTCTTAAAATAGTGTTTTCTACAAATACAAATAATGTTAGACATTTAATAACTGAATAATATAGAGCTCAGCAATTAACACGAATGTTATCTTAATCTTAATAAAACGAATATGTAAAGACGAGAAAGATATGATTCTAGTTTCCACGGAATTTTTTAACATGGACATCAATGAGATTCCATACAACAGAGATATATTTATGTCTCAACTCAAGCGAACAGCATTCTAACTAACAAGGTTTTAGCCGAAACCGAAATCCACGAAAATATCTGCTTTTTCAAACATAACTGTATGTATGTAAATATTCTTATAACATAAATTTAAATACTAAATACAAAATTATTGACTTTTAGTTACAAGCATTCTGAAAACATCAATGTATACAGGGTGAGTCAGTCATAATGTCATGAATTTTAAAAGGAGATAGGGAATAATAAGTATAATGCGAATACGCGATTAAAAAAAATCTAAATGCATATTTACGCCGAAAAAAAAATATTTTCAAATCATTATTTTAACCCCCTTTTCAGACTATCACTGACCGCTCACAGCCTTGGTCGTTTACAGCTCACAGTTCAACTCGATCACAAATAAATGGATGTACTGACTATTTTAGAATATCATTTTTTCTTGCTCAGTTCAACTTCAGCCAATAATAATTTAAAATATTAATATCCAATGAAATCAAATAATAATAATCAAATAATTCTATTAAAAATTGCAAGTAACGCGGTCCACACAGGTTTCCCGGTAGAAAATACGGTCCAATCAAACGATACCCGTACACTCCTGCCCATACGTTGACAAAAAATGTTGTTTATTGCTTTGCTGTTCGTTTGCTTGCTTAAATTCCATCGTGAAAGTGTAAACTGAATTTTTTTCAGCATTTTTTTCGTAATTCTCATACCTTCATGTAGGACCTCAAACAACCCTTAACCAATACTAATCGACGATGTGTGAAGATGATGAAGACTTTGAGTAGAATTTTTCGATGGCAGGAACTAAGAAAAGCACTTTCTTCTCTAATTTTAATCAAACTATGCCTTACTTATGTTTACTTTTTTGAATTTCAATAGTTTTTGAGGTATCACCTGATCAAATTAAAAATACCAAAACACGTAATCTTTTCAAGGTTTAAAAATGAATCCAGATAAAGCTTCAAAAACAAACTAAGCTAAATTCTTTGAGATGTCATTCGAAGCACTAAAAATCCTGCAAAATGCGAGGCAAGATATTTTCGAGACTGTCACAATGTCACAAGATCGAGCAAGAACAAGACTTTAAAGAAACTCTTGTATTGTTTTGTAAGATAAGAAATTTTTTTTAAATTTTGCAAGATTTGTTGTCTCAAGCTAGTTACGCTCTCCACCACTACATTACTTTCAAATAGTTGTTTTCGAAAGATAGCAAGACAAGCAACACTGTATGTATCTTACAACAAATATCTCACCGACTCCATCATCGGGCGTTGAAATAAAAACGGAATAAAATCCAGGAAAAAAACCGTCGATGAACGGTATATGTACGTCTGGCACATAAAAATATTAGTACCTACACAACATTTACACCAAGAAAGGGATCGCATTCGACAAACCGGCATCTGTTTACAATAAAAAACTATATTACCCTCTGATGCAGAAAGATTAACACATTTTAAAACGAAGAGAAATAAATGAAGGGTTCAAAAGGTCCATTTGTCGAGCAGGAAATTTCGACTGCAATAAATATGGCTGCAATAATGAAATACTGACTACCACTTAGCGACGCTGCAATGCTTAATTACAGAATTAAATTAAGAAGAGCAGGCTATAAAAACGGAAATTTACGAGAGACTGTTTATAAAACTAAAAATTTCCTCGTACTGCACAATTACTTTAAAATTCAGAAGCTTCATTTAAAACGTTGAATATCGATTCAGCATTTTAACCACGTCTGCTAGATTGAAATTAATAGTCAGTATTGCTAAGTAATAACAACTATACTATGCTTCATTAATTATAATCAAACTATTCGCTAATTGACTCTATAAAATGTTGTGTGAAAAATTATTATCATTATTATTTCATACATAATAGAGCATCAACAAAAATCGTTTCCTGTGTTTGTGGATAGGATTCTCTGACAGTACGAAAAAGATATACCTAGATGTCGTCAGTTTGGGTAATCCATACACTGAGAAAAGACAAACTCTTGGAGCATTAGTTTTCTTGATGTCAAATTTTTTATTTTTTTATATATTTTTGGGTATTAACAATATTGTGTGAAACTAACTACTCCGCAGACTAAAGCCCCGACCAGCGTTGCATTACACTCACAATATCTACCCATATACAGGGTGTTAAAGAAAGAGTGTAAAATATTTCAGGAGGTAATAGTATGAACCAAAATAAGCAGAAAAGTCTTAATTAACATGGATCTGCAAAGTAATGGTTGCGGAGATATGGACCACTATTCGTTTTTCAAACATTTTATTTTATTAGGAATAAACCGACAAAGGAAGCTTTTAACAAACAAAAAACAGACAGAAGATGTTCAAAGTGCCCTCCGTCCATTTCCAAGTAGGCACGTCATCTTCGTCTCAACAATATTCGAACTCTTTCGAAAACACCCTCCTTGGTTTGGATTTCTTGACACTTTTGATTATTCCGTAGCTGCAGCTCTTCCAGGCTATTTACAGGAGTACCATACACTAATGTCTTCAAATATCCCCAAACAAAGAAATCTAGAGGATTCAGATCAGGCGATCTTGGAGGCCATAAAACAGGTCCGGCCCTCCCTACCCATTTATGTGGAAAAGTTTGGTGTAAATGAGCTGGCCATAGAAAAATGAGCTGGAGCACCACCATGCTGGAACCACATTTGTTGCTTCCGATTCAAAGGAATGTCTTCCAAAAACTCATACAGTGTGTTCTGCCGAAAGTTGAGGTAAGCAGCGCCTGTTAATCGGTGTGGTAAAACAACAGGACCTAGAAACCTGTCACCTACAATACCCATCCAAATATTTAATGAAAAACGTGCCGGATGTTCAGATTCTATTAGAACATGAGGATTTTCGTCGGCCCAAATATGCATATTGTGAAAATTAAACATTCCATTTCTTGTGAACCCGGCCTCATCAGTAAAAAAAATGTTTGCAAGAAAACTACATACTATTACATCCTTAAATATTTTACACTCTTTTTTAACACCCTGTATTCTTTCTTATTAGCTTTAGTAACATTTTTTATTGTATTAGCAAGGTTTTTTAAGCTAATATAAATTAAATCTCCTATAATTCCTATTAATAAAGTCATATGTATGCTCTCTGATACCAAACATCTAGGTATGCTAATGAACACAGACAAAGTTCTATTCAATAATTATCTAAAATAAAAATTAATCTATCTAAATTTACTACCAAGGTTAGTAAATTTAGAATTTTTATATTTTTTATTAATCTATCTAAATTTACTAACCAGGTTAGTAAATTTAAATTTAGATTTAGAATTTTTATTTTAGATAATTATTATTGAATAGAGCTTTGTCTGTGGAATTGTTCATTAGCATACCTAGATGTTTGGTATCAGAGAGGATACATATGATTTCATTGATAGGAATTGTAGGAGATTTAATTTATATTAGCTTAAAAAACCTTTCTAATACAGTAAACAATTTTTATTGTTGTCGGAAGAATATTTTTCTTGGAATAAAACAAAGATGATGAAAATAAAATTAGGCTGACTATTTAAATTAATAAAAATGAAAATTTGACGACTTCTTAATTCAACGATTTCTCATGTTTGATATTAAATCAGCTTGTTAAATCAGTTTCATAATTTCTTCCATCAATGTGTTAATCTTTCAATATTAAGTATTTTTTTTAGACACAACTTCTGAAGGTTTAATTCGATGATTTTTCTTTATTGTTTTTAGTTTTCATTATTGTTTGACATAAATGTATACCGGTATTAAATGAACTGTTGTTTTGTTTGACATAACGGTGTCAAATAATTAAACATTTCTAATTCTCTCCAACAAAAAAGCATTAATTTCAAAATGTAAACTATTTTGGTTAACCCCGAAGTCTGAATCTTCATTCTGTTCTTTAGCAAACATTATATTCCCATCGATTCGAGCTCTGCAATTTAGTTCTTTGGCATAAAAATTAAAAAAAATCTTTTTCCCTTGCTTCATTAAGTTCAGTTGTTAAAATTAATATGCTGTTTTGTTGTTGTTTTTTCCACTGATGATTTTTTATTTTTTATTTATTTCAACCGGATTTCCAACTTGTTTTATAGATATTTAAATTCCACAGCAACTGATCTTTATATTTTTCAAGTTTTTTCACCGTTCATCTTCTTCTTTGATCCATTGAGCTTCTTTTTGTTTCATTTGGTCGTGAATTAATTTTATCTAGATGAAGAGTTCGGCATTAGTAAGTTTTTTTGGTTTATCTGTTTGTCCAGATCAATTCATGATTTCTTCTTCTTTTCCAATTCCTATCTCAACTTTTAATAGTTCATTTTTCTGCTTCTCAATATTAGAACTCAGTTCTGGCTGGACTCTATTCTTGCTTGTTCTCCAATTGACGGGCTCTTTCTGATCTGGACTGAATACAGGGTTAACTATGACTAAGTACAAATATTTTAAGAGGGGATAGAAAATAATAAGAATTAACAGAATTTCCTTTGAAAAAATTTCCAAACTTATTTATAAAGCGAAAAAAAAAAATTTTCGATATTATATTAAAACCTTATTTAACGCCGCCAATGCGAGAATCAGAGTATGCAACCAGCAAGCAACCATCATGCAACAGTCGGCAGTCGGTCCAGTCGAGTCGGTTCGCTGTCATGTTATAATTTAATTCCTGTGTTTACGTTGTAGTTTTGTGTTCTTCTTCAGTTTTTAGTGCCTTATTTTAATTTTAAACGTTTTATAGTCAATAAATAAAGGAATATGTGTCGGGTACAGATATTTTCCCACAATATAGTTCGCCGGTTTGTTTTTCTAGATCATGGGACAAGACTGCCGCGGGTGTTAAACGTTTTCTGTTATCTATTAGAACCTACCTACTCATCCCTTTCTTCGATTTTATTATAATACATAGGCATTGTATCTAACTGTACTTACGGGAAGTGTGTTTATCGGTAGTGAGTGAAAATGTAATTTCACAGTTTGTAACCAAATAATGAAAAACGAATGCAAAATACTGGAGCTAACTGGATTAACTGTTATCTACCTATCAGGTATTATTACTAATAAGAATGTTATAATAATTTTTGTCGTTTCTGCATTTAGAAACACTGCAAACGACCGCATGGTAGTTGTTGACAGATGTAATGTCAACTATGGATATAAGCCATAAGCCATTTCAGTCGATACTCATCATAGGCGCCGACTTTCCGTAGGAAAAAAGGGTTTTGCCCCATTTTTTAAATATCGAACTAAAATTCTGGAATAACTTTTATTGTTTTTTAGGGCTCCCTGAGCACGTGGTTAAAATTTTTGTACTTAGTCATAGTTAACCTTGTATATTCCTAGGGAATTGATTCTTGAGATATCTCTTTGTCTCACAGTTCCAACAACGAATGGGTGTTCGCCTTCTGTAGATGGTTAAATCAGCCGGTCCTTTATAAAAGTTGTCCAATAAATCTTCACAAATTCTCCAGTTTGAAGCCTAATTCGCCTTGACCCCTTCTAGATGCTTGTCGAGCGGCTTCAATTTCCAACGCCAGGGCTAAAGCTTCGGATATACTTTTATGTCTGGCCAACGTTAATATCTAACTGATCTCAGAATATCGCAGACCATCGAGCTGCTCACTGCTAACTGTCCTCTTATCTCTGTCGGTACTGTGGGCTAGGCTAACTTCACCATACGTACCATATTTGCTTCAAATTGGTGCAGATTTTCTTAGCAACATAGTCTTCGGCCTCTTAATTGTGCCTGGTAAACGTGTTGTAGAGATGAGCCTCACCAAACCTCATTTTTAAAGTACTCTTCAGCGTTCGATAGTCAGCTAATGCTGTTAATATTTCCATAGTTTCATTCCGTAGAGCAACTATAAGTGATGCGGCTTTTTCTTCTTCTGACCAGTTACTTGCCAAGACAGCTACTTTAAATTCTTTAACATAAGTACTCCACCTGTCCATCAAATGTTACTGGCTTAATCCTTAATGACGGAAAGAAAACTGCTCTCACTCTTAATGGGCTCCCTGGCGGACATATAAAATTTCAGATTTAAGACTTCACTTTTTAACTTAGTCTTATTGTCTTTTACTATCTGGACCTTATCTTGTACCTCACTTCTTAATTGATTAATTTCCTCTTCAACAGTTTCCTCAAATTGACTAACTTTAACTTCAATTGCCTTTGCTAACTTCTTGTTTTCTTGTAAAATGGTTTTCATTCAATTTCTTATTTTTTCCTGATTATTTTTCATTTCTTCTAGACAGGTCTTCATTTCCTATTGATTGTTTTTCATTTAATTTTTTAAGTCTTCCATCATTTCATCTTGGCTACTCTTAATTTAATCTTGACTGTTCTTCATTTCTTTTTTTAAGTCTCTCTTCATTTAATCTTGGCTGTTCTTCATCTCTTCCTTCATATATTATTGACTCTCCTTCAAGCAAATTCACAACTATCAAATCTTTACTTCAACGTATGCGACTTGTGGTACAACTTCTAAATATAAATTGATCTGTGGGTGTGAAACCGATCCGCTTAATATCTTTTTAGGGTTCTCGAGAACGTGTCGAGAACCAAATCGAATATAGCCTGGACTGTTCTAGAAAACGTCAAAAAAAAGGTTATTACAAATTTTCTAAATACAAACGCAAAAAGAAACATAATTAACAAATTAAAAAGCTAGATGAGCTTCTGTAACAATATACTACTGTCTGTTACACTTTAATTTTATTCTCAGATCCCGATATCCCGATTTGTGGTCGAATAATCGGACGAGTAGTATTCGAAAGCAATATAAATCTGAAATTAATAAAAAAAAAACATCAGTACCATCGAAACCTTTCACGGGAAACCATCAATTACACATAATAAACCCATAAAATGCATATTACCTCGATAAAGTGCTGGCTAAACTTGTGATTTAGGTGCATTTACTCAACTTAATGACACTGATAATAGACGACTTTTCAAATTTCATATCATCCCGAGCTATTATCGAGTAATATACTATATATTTTTCGATCGGTCGACTCATTAAGACCCCACGTTACTTTACGATGATGCCATCCGAATTATATGAACGTGCTTAATTAAAAATACTAATGGATTACTATATAGGGCACAGCGGAAAACTGTTTGAATTAAAACAAAGTGACGTTGTAGAAAAGCTCTTCAATTTAAAAAAATCAATTAAGCAAAAGCTGAAACGGCTTGGTATTGACAAACAACACTAGAGAGTTGCACAAAAAAAGCAACTATATTATTACACTGTAAAAAAATAATTCCGCGATGTGTGTTATTTGTATTATTATAAATTTAGAATTTTGATATTTTACTTTTTACGATTTTATTAAAACATATACAGGATGTTAGAGGTAAAACTGCCATATTTAATAGGCGATAGTATACATTAAAATGAACAAAAGAACCTTATATGTCATGGGTCCTAAACCCAACCATTTCCGAGACAAAAATTAAATGTCCAATTTCATGTATAAAAATTCGGTTAATTAAGAATTCTCACCATATTTTTCTGCATTAAATGATCATAAAATGCAATGTGTACTTTTTCTTTCAATTTATTTATGTTTAGTTGTAATAAGGACATGACACATGGAAAAACTCATTATACCTAGTTTTAAAACATTTTTTCATTATTAAAAATGTACACAGCCAACTCAAACAAAAGCAATGAAGGTTCCGTTAAAATCCGATACTTCGAAAATAATGCCTTGCAGCTAAAAGTACTGGCTACACCAGCAATGGTTCGCAGTATACGCTTTTGGGCAAGAAAAACATCATCAGACATGGCTCAACCTGACCATAATACATCATGAGCAACTGGGTTTCTGTCAAGACAGTACGTAAGTTTTTAAACATAAAATTGAGGGAATTCAACCTAGAAACGATTTGCCCACACTGAGATCTCCAACTTAGGTTTTCGTCCAAGTACAGACCCAAGAACTTAACATATGATAGAGGGGAGGATATAGAATTTTTTGAGAAATTATTACTAATATTTATCTCAATATTTGAAGTTTTCTGCCTGCTGTGAAACCTCAAATACTGAGTTTTTTTCAGTATTGAGATATAAAGAGTTCTGATTAAACCACGTATTCAAATTATTGACACCAATGTTAAAAATAGCCGATTTTTAGCTTATCCGAGGGAACGCATAAATCATAAAAAATCAATTGATTAATTAACATTTTCAAGCATTTTTTTCATTTTACACAAATTTTATAACAATAATTAATGATTATCCATTCAAAGCTATTTAAGGGTAGTTTATATAGGTTTAGGGGTAGTAGCGACATTTCCCCAGCTATTTGACGTATTGGGCCATTTCTAATGTTAATTAACAATAATCAATTGATTTTTTTATGATTTATGCGTTCCCCTGGATAAGCCAAAAATCGGCTATTTTTAACATTGTCCTTTAAACATTTAATATAAAAAAATTAATTCTACCATTATGTCCAAAAATAAAATTGCAAAACAGTTGTCTAAACAAAATTAATTATTCGTGTATTCGCACTGTTGCCACGTTGTGATAAAATTCCTTTACATAATAACGACTTATTTTAAAAACGGCTTGAGTTATGACATTGTACTATTTCATTCATTGTTCTTTTATATTTTATATTATATTGAAGTTATCAGTCAAACCAACCTCTAACATTTAAACACAAATAAAATTCTAGTAAATCATAAATAACCAAGCAACAAACACTAAACAAACACGTATTTAGGTACTACATAATAGGAGTTTACGAAACTTAACTGCTAATACCTGAACATATTCTATTTCTCTAAAATTACAAGAAACACAAACTACACAGATAACAATTTAAACCCTTTTCGTAAACCTATTTCTGAGGGATATCCTTAAAAATGTAATGAAGGTACTGCAACGTACGACAACATTGCAATGCGTTAACTACTGCTATTAATCTCAAATTATTATTAGTAGTAGTATTATGGTAGTGCGTTTCAATTTTATATACCTAATGTTTGCTTGATATTTGTGTGTATATAAAAATGGAACCATTTATGGCGAATCTAGGCAAAACTTGCTGACTACTAAGACGTTTGTATGGTAAACGCTTGTTGCAAACAACACAAGCCATTTTGAACACTTGTAACTATTCACGTTTTATTGTGTTGTGGAAAGAGCTCTAAGAAAACCATTCACAATAAGTATGTTTAGGTGTATTTGTGATTATTATGTACACGTGACGTGGTAAGTGTGCGACGTTATCATATATTCTCTTGTCATAATTATATCACAGTATAAGGAGACCAGTAAAAACACTCGGGCCGAAATAATAAGCCGCGCACAGCAGCTCGCGCATCCATTTCAAGCTGCAGAGACCTCAGTTTACATCCAACTCTGGGAGTGCGAACATCGGTTATACAGAGCCGTATTAAAGCAATATTTTGAGTCTGATCGAGGAACGAGTCGCTGCGCAGCAATTACATGTTTAAACATATCATCTATAAATAGTAATTTAAATTTCCGGAAGACATAAATAATAAGTAATCTATAATATACTGTACAAACCATAAATGATATTTTACTACTATTGCCTTACCTATTAACTTATTTCTTAAGTATAACATTGGAATATAATTACTTCTCATGAAAGTGAAGTTTAAAATATACATGTTTATATTTTTCACAAATACAAATTTTTATTTTAGAGCAAAGTTCTGTGCAGTGGCTTCTAATAGAGAAGATTTATTAGAAAAGCTGCTCAGGATTAGTAATAATTCATACAAACTATGTCAAATACATTTTGAAAATAATATGTTTTCTAACGATTCGCGCAATAGATTACGCAAAGAGGCCGTTCCAACGTTTCCTGCACAAGACGGCTCATCTTTAAATTATGTAGATGATCATATTTCTTGTAGTCACTATAATGAGAGTAAGTCTCAAAACAAAATGATAAAATATATTTTTTTTTCCAAATTTACATTTTACTGCACTTTTATCTCAAATTTAACAATTTTCAAAGTTAAGTAAACATAATTTTTCTGTTCTGAAAAATACTTGTCTTCTGGTTTACGTAGATCATTTAAGACAAAAAAAATCATAATAAATTATTTGTCCACTAAACTTCAAACGTCAAATTTTAAATTAAAAAAATAAAAGAAAAATGTAATTATCACTAATAACAAAAAAGTAAGTAAATAAATAAAAATGTTTTGTTGTGCAATAATATATATTTCAAACTCCTTTTTTAAAGAGTCCAAAGAAGTAAATCGAATTTTCACACATATGTTAGTAGCAGTAAATGGTAGTATATAATACATGTTGAATTACCCATTTATATCTGTATAATGAATTATTACATAATGTGGATAGATATAACGTAAACTTTCATGTGGAATAACTACGCTTTCACGCGCAAATAAAAAATTCTTATTCCGGTCCTGATCACTGATTTTGTAAATTCCATCGGATGCGCTATCGCACTCACATTTCAAGGTCATCGCAGAGAACTGACGGCAGTTCAAAGTGCCGACAACGGAGTTAAACTGCTGGTCTACCTATGCTATGATTATATTATCGTTGATCAGATAAAACAAATTATTACGTGAATTATTTTTTGTTTGGTATAATTTTATCATTCAGCAAAATAAAAGCACTCATGTTTCGAACATCCTGTAATACCAGTGTGTTAAACAATTAACACGGAAATTTGACAATACTGAATTACACAAAATTAACACATCAATTTTTTCGCAGTATACTCTACAGATACTGACTTACAAAGATACTGTCACGTAGCAGCAACAAATCAACATTTTTTGTTTTAACTGCGCGACACTTCGCGTTATTAGATCTTCATATCCAATTAATTCACGAGTCCTCCTACACATTTACAATTACTTACAAAGCAACCATAATTATCCCTACTAAAATGTCCGGGGGTATTAAAATAATGGCAAGATATGGCAAGTTGCCATAGATTTATGGGGATATAATTCATTGTTCCCAGACCGTTAGATTCCCCAGTTAGTACTATAACTTTATTTTAGAAGTACATTTCCTTCGTTAACCGACCGCCGGACCCCTTTCGAGTCGCGATATATGTTCCTGTGATACGGGGAAATCATAATATTGCCAGCGTAGACAGATATCAGGACCAGGCGGTAGCAAATAATAAGCGTAGTATCCTTTCTATGTCAGCGGAATGCTAATTTTAACATAAGAAATGCAGCAATTTGTTTCGCAATCAGTTCTAGTTAATTATCATCATATACAGGGCGATCCAGAATTTATATAAAAGAATTTGGGAATAGATGCGTCATGAAAAATGGAGTCGATATCCTAAACGCTAAGTTTTTTTGACGCCAGTGTTTACATTAGTTTTTCAAATGTCACGGGTATAGTAGCAACTCGGAGTTGGTGGCTATCGTTTTAATTTATTACGCTGTGAAAATGCTTTAGCAGAACGATTTCCCGGTAAACATGTAACAAATGCAGCTACTTTTATAGTAGCAGTGTGTGCAAGTGTAGTGCGAGGTCCAGGTAGGGATGCACGCTTCTGTAAAAAAGATCGATTTTCTGGATCGATTCCTAAAAAATCGTAATGAAAAAGATCGATATTTGAAAAGATCGGTTTCCACTGGTTCCAAAAAATTCTACTACTCCTCTATTTTCAAGACAGCTGCACATGAATCTAAAATTAGTGTTGCGCGTTCGAGTCTCAAAAAAAAATTGTTCAAAATTGTAACCTCATCGTCATGAAATGAAGATGGTACAGGCGTTATATTGCAACTTCAATCTAATGTAATGTATACATAGGTAGAGGTTACAATTTTTTTTTTCGAAAACTAGACTCGAGCGCACAGAAGTAATTTTAGATTCGTGTTCAGCACCCTCGAAAATAGGGATTTTTTTTAATTAAGATTGGAGAGTTTACACTATAACACACTAAACACACTAAATACACTGTTTTTTTGTAATATAAAGGAGTAAAGTAAATGTAATTACTGTATTATGAAAAATGTGTGCATGTGTCATCAATGTCCAACTGTGAAGATTTTTCTTCAAAGTTAAGATTTTTTCAGGGTTTATTAATAATTAATAACATTAGCGGCAAAAGCAGTTAAATGTGCTGTATAAAATCGGCGTTATAAAATGTTATTTATTTCTTTCCTTGAGCATTTCTTTCCATTTTTTGTCTGATCGCAGATTGCCAGTTTCCAGTGCAGTGCAGAAGTGTAATTTTAAATCATTTTCGATCTGCCCTTTTTGATTTTTTCTTTACAAAGTTGTATTTGTAAGAGTCCTCTGTATACACAGAAGTTCTGAATCATCCTGTACACACTAATGTTTACAAACTATTAAAGTGCTATATGGAATCAACGTGGTCTTATTTTTGATAATTTTGCGTGTTTTGAACCCTTCTCAAGTGGTACGTCTATGGGATCTTATCTCCTGCAACCCTCACCTCACGTACTCATTTAAGTGCTGTAAATTAGTCTTTCCAATTGGGAAATATTTATATACCAGGGATATTCAAAAATTGTGATGTAAGGCTGCTTATTGTATAAATAAAATATTCGTAATGTTAATAAATATAAATATTATAAAACGACTATAGGTAAATGTATAAAGTGATTCATTAATAATTGTACATACTGGCCTGAAAATATGCAGAATTCACATAACGCTTAAATAAAATATGACTCCTTACGGAATAACAGGGTGTTTTATTTAACAAATTTTAAATGATTTTTGGCCATTACTTTAACCCTATTTGATATTTCCCTATCATAGTTGGCATAAAGTTTAGATACTTTAGAACATATTAAAGAATGTTGCAAAATCGTGCATGGCTACTACCAGAGGCATACGACAAGGAATGGAGGGGCAGTTTCCCATTCCTAACTTCTACGCCACTGGCGGAACTTTTATTTTGGTACAACTTTTCGATTCTCCAATATTTTCTATGCATTTAACCACCTATTATTTCTTCATAGCGGTCATTATTTCTCGAGATTTTTAAAGTTAAATATAGGGCTGCACAATAATTTTTATTTTATTATGTAAGTCATTTGTCATATTTTTACTATTCAGGTCGGTGTCTTCTGCCATGGGATTGCATTGCATTAGTTGAATTAGGTTTAAGTTTATTAGTCAAAATTAACAATTTAATATCAAAAATAAATAAATTTAATAATAAAATGAATACATAGTGAGAAATCAGTAAAGCTGGCAATTTGTTCCCATAATCCTTGACGACTATTAATTTCCTGAAAAAAGCTAACAAATTTGAAGTTACACCAAAAGATGATAACTTGCTCAATAGTAAACCATGATCCAATCTGTCGAAAGCCTTTGACATGTCCGTATAGACTACATCAACCTGACTACCTTTATGCCAATACATCAGTAATAAAATGAGTAACATTCAGCAAATTGGATGTTGTAGATCTACTGGATATAAATCCATGCTGGAAACTTGATATTACTTGAAAAGAAAGTATGCGATGTAGCATAATTTCAAATAACTTACTGAAGCTGCAAAGAATCATTATATGTATATAGCTTTATAAAACGCTTATCTCCTTTTTTAAAAATAGAGTAAATTTTTGACCAACACCAAATCCTGGGAAATGTATTCAAAAGCATTAAAATCCGCTTTCCTGAATCCGAACTGATTTTACGGTGAACTTGGTAACGTAAACTTTAATAAAGAAATATACATCCAGTGGAGGAGGATGGGATCATCTTGTACTAAATAGCTCTCATATTTACTAACAGTAACTGGTGACCCATTCAAGATCAGGTCTAAGACTCTGCGATGCTAGTTTAATATATTATTGTACTGCCGAAGATTTAAGAAATCACAAAGATTAATTACCGAATGAACTTTACAGTCAACATAACAAAATGAGAACTTTTTTAAGCATATGAGTCACTAATAGTAAACGTGTAGACTTAAAATTACTATATTTAGTTAGGTAACCAATAATGAATTTATACCCCAATACTGATCAAATAAGTCTTAGTCACTATTCAGGACACATTAGCTCAAAATTATTAATTGACACACATCAAATGATTGTAAGAACCTTACAATCACTAGACGTATACCTTAAACAGCCATCAGTTTACACATTAGTCCATAATTTTGAATAAGTGAATTATCAATTTTCTCTACACCTGACACTGATCTTTCAAGCCTTATAATCACTGTCAAGCTTAGTTTGTCAGATCAAATTTTACAGTGACTTGTAAACTTACAAACCCGTAATAAATTATTCATTATTTATATAAAGAGCAACCGCGTTTTTTTTCCTAATTTGCAAATATGAGCGTCATTTACAAATGAACAGTGTCTTACTTGACATCGACGCTCAAATCAATAATATCAATTATCTCCTATGAATTTTAATCAAACTGAGTGACGCCGAGGTGCCGACTTATCTAACGCGGAACCAATCGATACGTTTCAGTAATATTAAAAAAGATATATATTAATTACCAGTTAAGGCACGTCACCGCGTAGCAAACTATTCGAACTGTCACGTGCTTCCTGGTTCCTGTCGAAAGGTGAGTTAAGGTAATTTTCAGCGGTCATACTGAAAGAATACGATAAGGTGTTAACAGTTCAATTCGATCTTGGGGCGATGTAAGAGTACCTTATTTTCGAAAGTGGCATTGCCTTAAGAAAAAGTTTTGACGTCTGTTACCGAGAGGCAGTACACTAACCCGAATTTAGTACATTAATTTATTTATTTTACAAAGATTACAAATTGAGTTACAGGATAGAACAAACAAAAAAGAGAGAAAAAATGCAATAATATACATATAGTAAACCCGAGGGGGTTTCATGGAAATCTGGGCCTGTAGGAAAAATTTTTATAGGACTTGTCATCACTTATCGCTTATATATTTCATGTTCTTCTATCTGCATCTGCATCTCAGAGGTTTCCCACATTTTCCCAGACACCCTGTATAGTTGTAGGTTATATTGTTAGTTTAGGCAAAATAAAGAACATATATAGGTATTTGTAAATATACAGGATTAACTATGACTAGGTACAAAAATTTGCTCAGGGAGATCTAAAAGACAATAAAAAAAATTGATTTCGGAATTCTACATCAATGTTTAAAAAATAGGGCCAAAACCTCTTTTCCTGCGGAAAGTTGGCGCCTGTGACAATCAGTAATCGTCCGAGATGGCTCTACTACTGTGGGAACGTTTTTTTTGCAGCGTTGTCAAATGTAGAAACGACGAAAATAAACATTTTTATTAATAATAATAATAAGTACCTGATAGATAACAGTTAATCCGGTTAGCTGCAGTATTTTGTATTTCATTCTTTCGTTGCACACTGTTAAAACTACATTTTCACTCCTTGCAGATTCGTCATAATTATCCACTAACATATCCGACATAAAAAACTTTATTTAATTGCTGCTATAAAACGTATAAAATTACTCACTAAAGTCACTAAAGCTATACTAAAATAACATAACCTAGAATACTGTATTGCTAGTTGCAAACTCTCCAAACCTCAAAGAATATGAGAAGCTTAGTTATATTGTAACATACGGATTCATCAACAAGGCGTAACGACTAGCGGAGCTTACGCCTCTATTGCGCCAATTTAAATAAAAGGCATACTCATATTCACTATTACGTATAATACTTCCTTTGTGATATGTTAACTAATCCGTAGCACTGAAAAGTACTGTATTTGAATATAAATACTAAATATACAATAGGAAACGCAAGGAACTAGAGGCTGAAGTTAAGCGATTTTTAGACAGGTACAATACTGAGAGCCTCTTCACATGGGCCACCGTGCAGCGCTTCTCGGAAGCGCCATTGAGTGGTCCGTTTTGACGAAACATTATTTTATATAGACGGGCGCGCCACAAAATTAGCAGCGCCACGGTGGCGCGTAGTCGCCGACTCCCACCGAAACGTCAACCATCCAGCAGCGCTGCACAGTGGCCCGTGTGAAAAGACTCTCTAACTAACTAACTTTTGGCGCAAATATGGACGTAAATAAACAGCCTAACTAGCAGCGCATGTTTCGTGAATGGGCGCAAAGCTGGTTCGTCCGACTAACGCTACGCCCGTTTCATGAATCCGTAAGTGTCTAAAATCAGTTTTACAGAACACTGCGAACATCTTGGGATGTTATAGTTTAAAATATTCCTAATTATTTTATTAAAAATGTATCGCCGTGAAATGCACCTTGTGTTAGTGTCCTACATATGGCGTCTGCAGATAAAAAAAAATATTGCATAGGGTTACGGTACTTAGTTTGAAATAATTTTTCAGTACTTGTTTTTCGCAAATTCAATTTTTCGCGTATTTTTTGCGTATTTACAAACAAGTTCATATTATCGTGTGGCAGCGGAATACCAAAGACGTTTTCGGGTACACAAAATATTATGCTGAAGACTTTTTGAACCACATTGAACAACTTTTATAATGTCTTGGCGGTAAACGTGTGGCAGTGTTGTTACGTATTTGTGTACATTTGCGTGTATTTTTTTGGTATCTTTTGTAGTTTTTCCCGACGTGCGTAATCGACCTGATCATGACCGCCGGACCAGGTAGGTACCTCCCTTTAAACAAAAAGAACGATCGAGGGAAACAAAGGTCCACAGCAAGTACAAAAATATTTGCAATGGCAGGTTTTAATTTAAACAAGTAAGAAAACAGAAAATGATACAATAAAATCTCTCCAAATGTCAATCCTTGAAATAAATATTAGTAAGGTAGGTCTGCCTCCCTGTGCTGCCGTGCTCGCACGAAGCGGCGTAAACTGATACGCGTGTCAGCGCGGTGACCTAACCTCACGGTTGACAGAAGGTCTGTGACGGCGATAAATAAGGATTTAATACAGTTTTGAAAAAAAATGTTTCGCTTTATAAATTAGTTTGAAAATTTTTTGATAGATGATTCCGTTATTTACTATTTTTCTCTATGCCCTCTTAAAATATTTATACTAAGTCATAGCTAATCCTGTATATTTGGGTAGATACCTATTTACAAAGTTATCTAGTAGTTTTCTTTTCCTTTTAAATTTGGTTAATAATTGATGTTCATAATTAAATAGTAACTGGTTTTCTTGTTTCTCGAAAAAAAGTGGTTAAAATATTTGTATGAATGTAAAGCTACTATTTTTGTAGGTAATATATTAGAAAGTTTCTTATTGATATTATTTTCACATCCACATTACAAGGCATATTGAGGAATATTGCGGTTTAATAATACAATGAAATTGGAAAAATAAATATGAATAAACATGAAAATTACATAATAAATTTGTAAAACCTAGGGCAATAATACAAAAGGAATTGAAAGTTACATATGAATTTTACATAAAACTGATAACAGTACCTTAATTACACTTTCATAATAGTAATTACATTCTGATGTGTTACTTCACACTATTGATCGAGGCCATAAATAATCAACACTCTACCGTGTAATATTAAAAACAATTGTTATCAGTGTAGACGTAAAGTTTTGTTAAAATAAATAATACCGCTATATGCTATCTAAGCTGGTTTTCACTAGATTATTGGCATGCAATGAAATATTTTCAAATAAGTTTTTACTGATCCAATTATCATAACTTGGCTGCTCTGAATACTCCGATACCGCTGACTGACATTATTTAAAAATTCTGAACCATTCGTTCGGAAAGCAATTAATAAACTATTAATTTTTGCCATCTTTAATACAGAATGGTAGTCAATTAAGCGTAATTTATGATCTAATAGTTTTTACTCGTTGCAATTAATTACACTTATTAGTGTATCAAGTTGGCGTGGAGTGGAACGTAAAAAGTTAGAATATGCGAGTTTAATGTGAAATAATTAGTTGATAATGAAGACGAAAAAATAACAGACGTTTCCTGCGGAGCCAGAGACTGACGCAGAACACATCATAACATTTCAAACTCGTCCCGTAGGTACTCATTAAGTAACATGTAAGGAATAATCAATCAGAGATCGAACTGACGGTTAAAAAATGAGCTACGAGTTGATAGGTGTAAGTTCGGCTTGTAATTGATTCTAATATTAGAACTTGCATAGACAATGCCGTCTCTGGCCGACATTCGGAATGCCAACGTGTCAGTTGTACACGATATATGTAAGTTACTAAAATATACCAGGTTTTTAAGGATTATTTAAAAAGTTCTGTAAAGGGCGATGAAATTTGAAAAAAGGATTTTCTAAATTATCTTTAAAGATGCTGAACACAGATTGATGAAAACTGGATTGACATCAACAAATTATAGTCTGTTTGGAAACGAAAGAGAGTAATAAAACCCCGAGATAAGAACCGGCCATGGGCGTGGTAATATTTAAAAGATAGAAAATACACGATTTTAATATTTCAATTTATACACTGAGCGTTTTATTTTGAACTCTTTACAGGTTTCAACAATGATGGAAGTCACTGGTGCTTGTCGATGCAATGAATTCACCTTTTTGGATATCACCCATGTCCAAGACAAAGACAGTTACCTATACGTACTCATTCCGGATACGAAAACAAATATTTCAAGAAGTTTTATGATCACGGAAGAAGCTTTTTCAGACAATGCTGTAGAAATGTGTCAAAAATACATCAATATGCGACCTAAAAATGCCGGCGGGAAATTTTTCTTGCGATATTGGGCTGGAAAATGTACTACACAACATGGCGTAGGTGTCAACGCAATTTCGAAAACGTTTTCAAAAATGACTGCTTTCCTTAGGCTCCCCGAAAGTTTTACCGAAACATGGAATGAGGCGTTCTTCGGCTTCGGGGCTTCGACTACAGTAGCGGAAAGTTATATTGATGATTCACTGTCCAGCAAAATGGCAATAGGGAATTTGCATATGTTTTTATTTTATTACCAAAATATTATTCACTTCATTTTATGTGTACAGTGTTAGTTTTATGTCATTTATTACGGCTTTATTTTTGCAGAGAATGACATAAAACTAACTAGATGTACGTAACTACAAACTGAATAATTAATTGTACTTACGAGTAATACTAAAAATTCATATTTATTTGTAAAACGTAGTGAAAACGTAATATCAAAATTATTAAACTGTAATAACTCAACATTCGAAAACATTTATTTATTATCTACATTTGTTTTTATTAACAAATCAATATTTAAGGAAAATTCGTTCATATATCTAGATTAAAAAAAATAGTTTTACTCCTTGTCGTTAAATAACAGTATAAAAACTAGGTAACTAGGTTATTGACCTAATAATACGGTAGGTCAAGATTAACTCTCGATAACTTTTTTGAGCATCAGATCAGAGGCGTGCCATTTCGGTCTTGGACAGTTTTCTGTCGACAACACGATGGTTTTTTATTACTTAGTATTTAAACACGAAACACTTTTCAGCTTCTTTTAATAATTTACCCATTGGGTATAGGTTTTTTATGTTGAAGTTTTGTGATTTCAATGTAACTAAGCTAATTTCAGTCATAACAGCTACATTTGTTCTGATGAAAATCCACACGCTACTTGTCGGTTTAGCTTTCAGAGGCAATTTTTGTCAACGTATGGGGATGAGAGTGTACGGGTATCGTTTGATTGGACCGTATTTTTTACCGGAAAACCTGAGTGGACCGCGTTACTTGCAATTTTTAATAGAATTATTTGATTATTATTATTTCATTTCATTGGATATTAATATTTTAAATTATTATAAGCTGAAGTTGAACTGAACAAGAAAAAATTATGTTCTAAAATAGTCAGTACATCCATTTATTTGTGATGTCTAAAACCTAGGAAAGTAGGTACTAGATCTTGGCAGCATTGCATCAGGTCGACATCGAGTTGAACTGTGAGCTGTAAACGACCAAGGATGTGAGCGGTCAGTGACAGTCTGAAAAGAGGGTTTAAATAATGATTTGAAAATATTATTTTTCGGCGTAAATATGCATTTAGATTTTTTTTAATCGTGTATTCGCATTATACTCATTATTCCCTATCTCCTCTTAAAATTAATGACATTATGACTGACTCACCCTGTATAATAAAATAACAATATTTTTAAGCATTTAAAAATTCCATGCAAATTGCCTATTGCTTAAAAAATCCAAGTCCTATCTGGCGTAGTTGTGGGCCCCTCCAGTCACTCAGAAACTCTTTATAGACTGAATTTAAATGATCTCGGTCAAAATGACAAGACCGTTCTTGAGATAAATGTTAATGTTAATAATAATTCTAAATAAAATGCTATAAATTCTAATCTATTAGTGTATTAAAATGTCTTTAAATCCACGAAAAACAGACATTAAACCTTCTTAATATAGTGGTCGTTGATAAAAATATTTAACGCAATTTTCGAGCTACAATCTTATAGCACACACCGTCTTTTGATTTCTTTGCGTGATGTATCTAAAATCTAAAAAAGTAAATAGTGTTCAGTGAATTTGATGATCTGAACAGTTCGCTTTAATTTCTAGCTGGAGGGCGTTGAAAACATAATTGAATACCCTTTAAAATGATACCACATTCCATTTAAGATTTTAAGGGTAAAAACCACCCCCACTTAAGGATAGAAATTTCTTCAAAACAAAAATTGACGAGTACGAGCGTTTTATTTACGATGAAAACATGAATGACAAGTCTTCGGTGACCTATACCGTATATTATTATATATTTCTAATTCTCCTTGACCACTAATATCCCATTAGTTACACAACAACTGTAAAAACCATGTTTTAGCTACCGAGTTTATTAATTTAACATATCATAACGTTCTTGTAAGCGAACAGACATAAAGGTAGCCTTTCCGGCTATCCGTACGAGATAATATTGCCAAGATAAAAAGCTGTTCAATAAAATTACTCATTATTACAATGACTTGTGCAAGTTTTATGACATTTTGCCTAAGTACGGCAATTACCTAGGCATTTTATAACGACAAAAGGCGAGTCTAGGTATAGTTAAATTAAAAGTATTGTATTTTTTAACTTTATGTGGAGCAAATAATTCTGTTATGTTCAAGGAAACTACAATAGTTTGACAATACTGTTACTTCTATGCAACACCTAAAAAATGTTTAATGTTAGGTATGACATTTCGAGTTTTTAATAAAACTAAAAATATGGTATCTACTTATACAAGGTGATACAGTCATAATGTAATTAATAAATTATTAATGAGTATAATACGAATATGCGATTTAAAACATATTTTACATGCATATTTACGACGAAAAAAAACAATTTCGAAACATTATTTAAACCCCCTTTTCAGACTGTCACTGACCGATAGCGGCAGTTCAACTCAATGTCAGTCTGACGCGACGTTGCCAAATTTAAGTATTTTTCTATAGTTATTGTAATATGTAAGTTAATGCTATAAATTATTTTTTGAAAGTATGTAATTAACGTTAACATAAAAAATATTTAATATTGAAATTACAAAAGTCCAACGGACAACAAACTATTGACATTGACCATTATATAAATAGTGAAGTAAAATCAAATACTCGCTAGGTTAAATTATTAAGAGGAACCGAGTCCGAGTCTTGACCTACTGTATTTAGGTAAATAACTTTGTTTTTAATAATAATAATAATAATATTTATTTGCCCATTAATAGTTTAACAAGATGTTAGTATAAATTTGGTGTTTGTTAACAAAAGAGCAAAAAGGAACTGAGAACAATATAAAAAGATCAAGGCTCAGTCCCTAGAAATATTAGATTTTTCAACAAGTAAAATAAAGATACATTCCTCATAGAGTATATAAACAAAAAAAATATATATATATATATATATATTTTATATAAGAAACATATCAGGAAAAAGCAAGAAGCAATTTATCCATGTAATACAAAAAATTAAACTACAAAACAACAAAAAAAAACAGTAGATAAAAAAACACAATAGGAGGATAGAGATAATCATCATCATTCACTTACATCTGATATGATAAATTTAGAAAGTATTTCTTAAGATTATACTTGAAGGACAGAAGGCTAAATTGTTTGAACAATAAGGGAATGTCATTATATAATTTATAGACGTTATAAGTGAAGCACCTTTTAAACATTACACTTTTATATATTGGAGGTGAAATGAGTCCCTGAAATCTTAAATTTAAAGTATGAACATCAGTCATATATTTAATTTTATTATACAAATAAGGAGGCCGATGACTTATAATAATATGATGAAAAAAAGATGCAGCATGAAGTTTACGCCTTTTTTGCATACATAACCACTTGGCGTCTTTCAATTTATATGAGATAGGCTGAAACTTTCTGATATCATATATAAAACGAAGGCATGATTTCTAGACCTTTTCAATTCTATCACTATCCACTTTGTGCAAACATGGCCCATAAACCACATCACAATAATTAAAATGGCTTAGAACGAGAGTATCGGTAAGTTTTATTTTAAGTGATTGAGATAACAAATGACGACTTGGATACAACATTTTTAAACTAGCATATGCTTTTTGAATTCTTTTATTAATGTCAGTTTTAAAACGTAAATCTGTATCTAAAATTAAACCCAGACTTTTTGCCTCCCTTACACACCGCAAACTCACGTTTCCTATATTAACTTCAAATTCTGATTCTATTCGGGTATGCGAATTACCAAATATCATAATAGATGACTTTGCCGGATTTAAAGTTAACTGATGACGTTCAGAAAAAGATACTAATCGCTGCAGGTCCTCACTTATAATCTATTTTGCTTCATCCACCTTACCAGGTTGAAATGAGTAATAAAGTTGAGTATCATCTGCGTAAAGATGAGCACTACAGTATTTTAAGCAAATCGTTAAATTACACGTGTAAATACTAAACAGTAGAGGTCCTAGTATAGATCCTTGCGGTACACCATATAAAACACTTTTATTAGATGAACTACCTTTATCTGTTTGGACGTACTGGAATCTATCTGATAAATAACTATGAACAAATTTAATAGCACTTTCTGAAAATCCAATAAAGTGTAAAATCGATAACAAAATTTCATGGTTAATAGTGTCGAAGGCTTTTGAAAAATCTAAAAAAATTAACGCTGTAGTCTCACCCTTATCAGACTCTCTTATTATTTCATCCACTATGTCTGTCAAAGCAGTTGTACTGTAATCAGATCTAAACCCAGACTGTTTCTCCGGCAGTATATTATAATAGTTTAAATGTTCACGTATTTGAGCATTCATAATTTTTTCAAGTATTTTCGATAATATTGGTAATATGCTTATGGGTCGAAGATCATCAACAGATGTAACAACTTTCTTTTTTGGCAAAGGTTTTATGCAAGATACTTTCCAGATATTAGGAAACTCAAAATCAAGAACACATGAATTCACGATGTTAGTAAGAAAAGGCAAAATTCTGGGACAGTACATAAGAATCATTTCAAGATTCAACTGATCAATTCCACTGGAAAAAGTTTTTATTTCTAATAAAAAACGTTTAACTACATCAATCAATACAGTCGAGAAACTAAATAATGTGTTAACTTAACTATTTTTTTTATAATAATCAATAACTTGCAAATCAGTCATAACATTATTTAACGAAAATCTCAAAAAATGTGTGTTAATATCATTAGGATTATTTAAAAATTGGGGTAACGAATTTACTGAAGGTTTATTATAAATATTCAAATCGCTTAATTTTTTCCACAGTAATTTGGAATTATTTTCAAATCTACAATTATTCACAGAAACTTCTAAATAACTTCTTTTTTCATTGCGTATAGCAATATTAATTTGATTCCTAAGCTGCTTATAATAATTCCACCGATGTTCGGTTCTATCCTTTTTATTATAATAATAATGTCTACTCAATGACGAGAGCTGCGGAACGGTTAAATAATAACAGAAACAAACAATAATAAACATCCGGTGTGATCAATATTGTCAACAAAAAGTATATTAGAGAGATGATTACAGCAGGACACAAATTTTAATAAATTCTTTTAAATAAAAAACCTTTTGGTGTACATACGAATATTAAATTATTTTATTGAACCAAATTTATAAACATTTTACAATCGATTGTGTGTCAATGTTACACAAGTGGAATTCAAAACAATTAAAAATCTCCAGCTGCAAAGGTTACTATCAAACCAAACTATGTCTATCCTTCTTGCTCTCTCTAGTAACCAAGCAATAGACTTGCTAGCTGTTCCCATTGTTTCAATAGGTAGTACAATTCTGATGTACTTAGCATTTTTCGAATGCGTATAAATACTATTGAAACTGGGCTAATGTCAGCCAGTCCATGACCAAAGGACGTTGGTCAAACGTTGGCTGGCTTTGATCTCTAGAAGAGATACTCCCCAGTGCAAAGGTCTCCTTATTGTAAATATGGTTATTGGTACGATTGTTTTAATAAATTTATATTTGTATCAGGTCAATTTTCCTCTTGCAGGAGCCAAGCGAGTACCCCAAGTATATGAGAGTTATTATTTTTATGTTTAAAGGTTGGTGGAGGACTTTTCGTGACATTTGGGGGAAGCACCAGACTTCCATTCTATAGGGTCACACACTTTCCGTGACAATATGAAATCATGAGAATTATATAATAAATGCCCAACTGCAGTAATCAGTGCCGACAGCGTATAGGTTGCAATCGGCAGACTAGACAAAGCTAAAAAGTTGGCACTTCAAATTCCCATCTAAGACGTTACCGGCATTCGTTTTCCTATACAGGCGAGCCCGCCGTCAAACTGCATCTGGAACAGATGCAGGCGGCTGGACTTTTCTACCTTCTTCAGCCATCAGTTATCATTTTCTCGTTGTAGAGGTTGATGAATTTCGTGTGTTTGTGTCGCCAGCGTAGTTTATAATTAATAAAATTTGCTATTTACCTAAATAAAAATGCAATTCAAGTTGGGTAAGGTGAAGTAGTGAAAGACCGCGCTTGTCCTCTGATGAACAGACTGGTGGAAGAATGTATAAAAGACATTTTAATAGACATGTGCGTCAATGTTTTCCGTGTGCGTCTGTGTTATTCGGTACCTACTGATCAAAAATAATGGATTTGATTCTGATTCATATTCATAATCCAATGCGATTTGCATTATTTGGAAATATCAACGTACAAGTCCAACTTGATTTTGCTTTCACGAACATAACAAAAAGGTGGCAATAAATAGGTATGCTTTTAATGTCTTATTCAAAATTATTTACTGTATAAAATATTGCGGAGCTTTTGCAATTGCATTACGAGGACATGATGAATGGATGTTACATCAGAACTTGACAAAACGCTTAATAATGCATACATTTTAGATTGCAAACAAGAAGTTTGTCATTAGGAAAAAAATATATTACTCCAGTGCTGCTGTTACATGTATGTAGTCCTGACTGGCAACGCTGTTGGACTTCTATATAGCTTCAATACTCGTACTCAAATGCGTCATTAGAAAATTTGTAGTGTACCAGGAGTGTCGTGTCACTGCTTGTTATGGGGTGATTTGTTTATTTTTGAAAGGTCGAGTAAACATTATTTTCTTCGATTTTCTGTCTTTATTAGGTCTTTCGAATACGAGGTTAAAATTAGTGACATTACGACTGAATCACCCTGTATGAAACCAAAAACAAATCAAATAAACGGACTCAAATAAGCCATTACAAGAATGGCATTCCTCGAGAAAGGTACTGATACTATTAAAAGCAAATCTTATTTACACGATTTGAATTAAACATTTTTAATGTTGTTAAACTATTCCCTTACAATTTAGAACTGGATTTTCCTTTAAAGTTCAAGAAAAAGTCGCACTGCGGCCTTGATAAGCGACCGAAGCTGTCGTAAAATAAACTACACTGTTACCGATACGACAATTAAAAAAATAACAGCCTTGCAGTCTTATATAGGTTTTACATTTTAGTCAAGTTCGCTAAAGATCTCCAACACGGTCCCTACATATTTACATGGTAATTTTATGGCCAGAAAAAAATATACAACATATTTCGTATTTCATCATACCTTAAGGTCCCCGTATTTTTCGCCGTAAAATGATCAAATTTGTGGTATTTTTCAGGTACAGAAATTTCCAAAAATAATACACGTAGAGCAAAAGTAATATCAAAAATAAAATTATTGATGTTTATTATCCAGTTTTAAATAATAACAATAATAATCCATTTATTACCCAATAGATATCATCCATTTACAGGACAAGTTGTAAAATACATGTATATTCTAAAATAAAGTGGTGTATACGGGCTTAACTATGACTAAGTACAAAAATTTTAACCACGTGCTCAAGGAGCCCTAAAAGACAATAAAAAAGTTATTCCAGAATTGCTCGATATTTAAAAAATGGGCCAAAACCCTTTTTTCCTACGGAAAGTCGGCGCATATGATGAGTATCGACTGAGATCCATAGTTAACATTACATCTGTCAACAACTACCATGCGGTCGCTTGCAGTGTTTCTAAATGCAGAAACGACAACAATTATTATAACATTCTTATTAGTAATAATACCTGATAGATAACAGTTAATCCAGTTAGCTCCAGTATTTTGCATTCGTTTTTCATTATTTGGTTACAAACTGGTAAAACTACATTTTCACTCACTACCGATAAACACACTTCCCGTAAGTATAGTTAGATACAATGCCTAAGTATTATAACAAAATCGAAGAAAGGGAGTAGGTAGGTTCTAATAGATAACAGAAAACGTTTAACACCCGCGGCAGTCTTGTCCCATAACCTAGAAAAACAAACCGGCGAACTATATTGTGGGAAAATATCTGTACCCGACACATATTCCTTTATTTATTAACTATAAAACGTTTAAAATTAAAATAAGGCACTAAAAACTGAAGAAGAACACAAAACTACAACGTAAACACAGGAATTAAATTATAACATGACAGCGAACCGATTCGACTGGACCGACTGCCGACTGTGGCCGACTGTTGCATGACGGTTGCTTGCTGGTTGCATACTCTGATTCTCGCATTGGCGGCGTTAAATAAGGATTTAATATAATATCGAAAACATTTTTTTTTCGCTTTATAGATAAGATTGGAAATTTTTTGAAAGGAAACTGTTAATTCTTATTTTTTTCTATCCCCTCAAAATATTTCTACTTAGTCATAGTTAACCCTGTATATGATAGTTAAATTTATATACTAAGTATTGAATTTAACATTGGTTAATGATTTGAGAAAGGGTACTAATATTAATGTCGCAGATGTCCGATATCACATTGAAATTTCTACTCATAACATATACAGAGGGCTTGAAAGGTACGTTGGTTCTAGCCGCTCTTGTCACTATTTGACATACGACCCACATTTGTGACGTCATCGTTGTTCCATATATGACATCATCGACAATTTTTTTAAATAGCAACCCCCAATTTTGACCATGCCATTTGAAAGAGCGTGTCATTCTACATACATGCATCATGAAAAATTATGGTGTTACATAACAAAAATTTCAAGAAAATAATGTTTAAGATATTAAAATTTAATTTTCACAATACTGTGCACCCCCCCATTATCCAACATCTGTCCGTGCTTATTTAGATGAGCTGTTCCCGAATCGTTGGATAGGGAGAAGGGGGCCGATTGAGTGGCCAACCAGATCGCCTCATTTGACACCTCTAGATTATTTCTTGTGGGGATACTTAAAAAGTAAAGTATACGTTACTAGAGATAATTTAGTAGATTTAAAAGCAAGAATTCATCACGAAATACGTCGTATACCTCCAGAAGTTACTGATAATGCCCAAAAAGAATTTAGTAATCGTCTTGGCTACTGTCCGGCAGCCAATGGTGCACAATTTGAACATTTAATTTATTCGATTTTTTACATAATCATTATCATTTTCAGTATTGTGAAAATTAAATTTTAAAATCTTCAAACATTATTTTCTTGAAATTTTTGTTATGTAACACCATAATTTTCCATGATGTATGTATGTAGAATGACACGCTCTTTCAAATGGCATGGTCAAAATTGGGGGTTGCTATTTAAAAAAATTGTCGATGACGTCATATCTCGAACAACGATGACGTCACAAATGTAGTTCATGTCAGTCAGTCAGTGACTTTTTTAAAAACATAATCGACGTGCCAAGGCATTTTTTCGAAAACTTCTTAATTTCAAAAATAATTAATTTATTCGTTACTTTTCGAAAGCACTGTATAAACGTTTCACTTCGGTATTTTTTAATATTCTCAGATGGGTTGAGGATAACATTCCTGTTATTTGCTAAACTCTATATTATTCAGTTCTTAAATGTCTAAAATTACTTGTATTTGTAGAAACCACTATTTCAAGAATACGGCGCCCTTAACATTTTTATTTTATTTGCTTTCTTTTTCACAAAATACAGACGTAAGTATTTATACCTTCTTATTTATGGTTATACATAACCAGTAACAATAAACTAAACTCTCTTGCACGAAGTAGCAAATTCATATTATTTCTAACATCAGGTTCTGCATCTTTAAATTACTGCAGAATAACTGATTACATTCATTATTTCCACGGCAAAAACAGGTTACTTGAAGTAAACCCCATAAATAAAAATCGCAGGGATGGTATACCCGCGACAAGAATTCAGACGATTTACGTCATACGAACAAATGAATAATTCATTATATTTTCATCAAAGTATTTAAGAAACTGCAACTGATAGTAATAAAACTATATACTACAATAAAAGCTTGCATTATATATTGCATTAAATTGCAAATATTTATTGTTTTAAACGCGACCAAATATAGAAAATTACGTTGACAATAAAAACAAATGTGTAACGTCAGCCGTGACGTAAGACGTCTGAATTCTCGACGCGAGTATATAGTATCTACGAAAATTTCCGAACGTTTTTACCACGACCACGGCCAAAACCGGTCAATTGGAAGAGTGTGAGAGCAGGCAAAAATTATAGTTTTGAAAAACGTCGTATTTGACAAATTTATTTATATTGATAGTCTGGCTGAATACTAGAAAGTATTGGAATCTTTTCTACGATATACGTTTGATTGCAAAATCGACACAAAAATGAGTGAGACTGCTGAGAATGTCTTCATTCCAACTGAAATCCAGCAAAAAGCCCAAGAAGCAACATTACGTCTGTTACCAGCTAAAAGTGTACGAGAAGGAGTTAGTGAAGTTAAGGAGTCATTACAGAAGAGATGCTACTATCCTACTTTTTCAATAAGAAGAACGGTTTGCTGTCTCCTTTATGTGGACAAAACATTCCATGCTAAAATCAATGTTGAATTTACTTCACATTTAAAAGTAGAATCAAGAAATTATAAACCAAAGAAGGCAAAGATACTAGTAGTCGAGGCAATGAACTAAAAAAGTTCTAAAACTAGTTGTGGTGGACGGATCGGAATGCGGTTTTCTGCATTCTCTTCCAAAAATTATTTGTAAAAAATGTGGCGACATGGAATATCTGACAAATCGGAAATTGTATTGCTGCAGCCAAAAATGCATTCAAAAAATGCATTATTTGAGAGACCTCTTAGAAGATGTCAAAACTTGGTAAATAAGTGTCAGAACTGGCCCAGATCGGGTACTCGGGGATTTTCGAGGTCGCGAATATGATGTTCAAATTGACCCCACGAACACCTGGAGCTCAGGACCGCCGATGAACGCCATCTCCGCGGGACTCTCCCACAAATCACGCGGGAAAGAAGAGAAACTCGGCGCCCGGAGTTTTTTTTGGGTCGCTGAATCCAAATCTGGCATCGGCGAACACCCCACGGGCACCTGGTGTGCCGGAACCTGGACGCGGACGTCATCTCCGAGAATTTTCCTGAGAAGAGTGTCAAAAACCACCCGAAAATCATAACAGGGGCGTTTTGCGGGGCGTTGAATCCGAATTTCACGTCGGAGACGACCCCCCGAACACCTAGTGCACCAGAACATGACCCTAAACGTCATCTTCCTGGCTTTTCCTGACACGATCAAAAAAGGCGAACCGAAAATCGTTATGGGGGTTTTTTGGGGCGCTGAATCCGAATTTCACGTCAATAACGACCCCCCGAACCCCTGGTGCACCGGAACCTCACCCGGAACATCTTCTTCCATACACGATCGAAAAAGACGAACCGAAAATCGTTATGGGGGGTTTTTTGGGTCGTTTTTAGCGATCTTGGTGGGCAAATTCTCGGAGATGACGTGCACGTCCGGGTTCGGGGGCACCAGGTGCCCGTGGGGTGTTCGCCGATGCCAGATTTGGATTCAGCGACCCAAAAAAAACACGGGCGCCGAGTTTCTCTTCTTTCCCGCGTGATTTGTGGGAGAGTCCCACGGAGATGGCGTTCATAGACGGTCCTGAGCTCCAGGTGTTCGGGTGGTCAATTTGAACATCATATTCATGATCAGCGACCTCGAAAACCCCCGAGTACCCGATCTGGGCCAGTTCTGACACTTATTTACCAAGTTTTGACATCTCCCAAGAGGTCTCTCAAATAATGCATTTTTAGTTGCAGCAATGCAATTTCTGATTTGTCAGAAATTCCGTGTCGCCACATTTTTTACAAATAATTTTTGGAAGAGAATGCAGAAAACCGCATTCCGATCCGTCCACCACAACTAGTTTTAGAACTTTTGGACTTTTTCTAGTTTATTGCCTCGACTATAGAGAGAAACCAAATCGAAGAATTATTTAAAAAGAGCACCGGATGAGGAATATTTACAAGTTAAGGTAGAAAATATATGATTTTAATATTTCAATTTATACATTGAGCTTTTTATTTTGAACTCTTTACAGGTTTCAACGATTAGGGGAGTAGCAGGTGCTTATCGATGCAATGAATTGACCTTAATGGATATCACCCATGTCCAAGATAAAGGCAGTCACCTCTACGTACTCATTCCGGATACGAAAACAAATATTTCAAGAAGTTTTATGATCACGGAAGAAGCTTTTTCAGACAATGCTGTAGAAAAAATACATCAATATGCGACCTAAAAATGCCGGCGGGAAATTTTTCTTGCGATATTGGGCTGGAAAATGTACTACACAACATGGCGTAGGTGTCAACGCAATTTCGAAAACGTTTTCAAAAATGACTGCTTTCCTTGGGCTCCCCGAAAGTTTTACCGAAACATGGAATGAGGCGTTCTTCGGCTTCGGGGCTTCGACTACAGTAGCGGAAAGTTATATTGATGATTCACTGTCCAGCAAAATGGCAATAGGGAATTTGCATATGTTTTCATTTTATTACCAAAATATTATTCACTTGTGTACAGTGTTAGTTTTATGTCATTTATTACGGCTTTATTTTTGCAGAGAATGACATAAAACTAACTAGATGTACGTAACTACAAACTGAATAATTAATTGTACTTACGAGTAATACTAAAAATTCATATTTATTTATAAAACGTAGTGAAAACGTAATATCAAAATTATTAAACTGTAATAACTCAACATTCGAAAACATTTATTTATTATCTACATTTGTTTTTATTAACAAATAAATCAATATTTAAGGAAAATTCATTCATGTATCTAGATTAAAAAAAATAGTTTTACTCCTTGTCGTTAAATAACAGTATAAAAACTAGGTAACTAGGTTATTGACCTAATAATACGGCAGGTCAACATTAACTCTCGATAACTTTTTTGAGCATCAGATCAGAGGCGTGCCATTTCGGTCTTGGACAGTTTTCTGTCGACAACACGATGGTTTTTTATTACTTAGTATTTAAACACGAAACACTTTTCAGCTTCTTTTAATAATTTACCCATTGGGTATAGGTTTTTTATGTAACATATGTAAATAGTTTATTACTCGGTTTATCATTAGATACGTTGAAGTTTTGTGATTTTAATGTAACTAAGCTAATTTCAGTCATAACAGCTACATTTGTTCTGATGAAAATCCACACGCTACTTGTCGGTTTAGCTTTCAGAGGCGATTTTTTGTCAACGTATGGGGATGGGAGTGTACGGGTATCGTTTGATTGGACCGTATTTTCTACCGGAAAACCTGAGTGGACCGCGTTACTTGCAATTTTTAATAGAATTATTTGATTATTATTATTATTTGATTTCATTGGATATTAATATTTTAAATTATTATAAGCTGAAGTTGAACTGAACAAGAAAAAATTATGTTCTAAAATAGTGGTGGAAGATTTTTCTTGCATCCAGAAAGTTTTACCGGACATGGAATGAGGCGTGCTTTGGCAACATTACTGACCAATGCTGGGTGTGATATTACCACTGTGAAGCGTTATGGTGGTTGGAAATCGACTACGGTAGTGGAAAGTTAAATTGAAGATGGCAATTGCTGAAAAATCCAGGTCTTACCTAGCGTAGCTGAAGGCCCCTCCAGTTGTTCAGAAACTTCTTATCGAGTGAATTTAAGGGCACCGTATTCTTGAAATAGTGTTTTCTACAAATACAAGTAATTTTAGACATTCAAGAACTGAATAATATAGAATTTAGCAAATAACAAAAATGTTATCTCATGCCACCGGCGAATATTCAAAGGTACCGACGTAAAATCAATATATAACGTCAGAGGGCGATCTATCCAGCAAATGTTTAGGTACTGAAATCTTTCAAAATACGTATTTTTTTTAAATTCAACTCAAGACGTAAACATTGTTATAACATAAACTTACATAGTTCTGCATATAAGATTGCTCACTTTTGTTTATAAGTATGTGAAAATAATTGTTAAAATGTGGGGTTAGAATAGCGAAATAATGTGTGTCATACAAATGCATGTTAAAAGTTATTATATTATTTGAGGAAAGTTTAAATAGTAAAAGTGGATAAACAAAAAATCAGTAATTTTATTTTTGATATTACTTTTGCTCTACGTGCTTTATTTTTCAGGACCTAAAAAACGCCACAAATTTGGCGAGAAATACGGCGACCTTAAATAATCTTGGCCAAAATTACAAGATTGTTCTTGAGATAAATGTTAATGTTAATAATAATAATTCTAAATAAAATGGTATAAAATCGAAGCGTGATATTATGAATTCTGATGCACTAGTGTGTTAAAAAGCCTTTAATCCACGGAAAACAGATGTTTTAAACATTCCTAACATATCTAGTGGCCGTGAATAAATTTATTAACACATTCAGTAGCATTACACTCAATAAAATTTGAAATAAATACAAATTTAATTCAATAGTAAAAAATGGCGTGTGCGATATGTGAAAAAAGAATATTTGTTCCACTCAGCATGATTACACACACACACACACACACACTTTGTGCACAAATAATTATTTTCATTGCCAAAGTTTGTATAGATTAATAAATTACTCTGTACGTAGCTATGCAAAAAATAGTCTAGCATTACATTCCATTAAAGCAGTAAATACCGTACCTTTCACTGAAATTTTACTGAGATATTGGCATTTCATATTCTTTACATGTCCGACTTATCTAGGCCTTCGTGTTTGGTAAATCTCAAGAATCCACCACTTCCTACTACGGATAAAAAAATATTACTTACTCACTACTTTTCGATGGGTATCCATTCCATTTTAGCCCACGCCGCTTATTTTTCGCGATAAGCGTAATCCTATCAGCCAACACGACCCCTAAGGCGCCTGGAATATTTGTTAATTAGCTAACCCCCGACCAGGGGGTGAGTCGCACACAAAGGCCAAGTTTTTTAGAGGCTTTCAGAGCTTTCTTTTGAAGTCTCCTGCCACCGATACTGCACATGGCGTCCCCTTTCACGGCGGCGCGCAGGCAGTCCTTTTTACCTCATTTTATCAATGAATATCATAACTGGTGGTGTCAGATGCTCCCCGTATTGAAAGTAATCCGCTTTAGTAATTTTGTAATAAAAAGGGACATATTCAAACGGTTATTGCAGGTTTGTTTTTGTCACTTTCTCAGTTCTGACTCGGAATCTCTGTTTATGTGCACAGGTTTATATTTGTTTGCACAGATCTCTGTTTACTTTTACAAATATAAGTTTGTTTGCCACGGAATGACTTATTTGTAAGTGTTTACCTGCGCAAGTTATACGGGAAAATGTATTATTTATATTTGTACAGATATGTTTGCACAAATTTATGTTCAATCGTACATGTGCAAATAAACTCGTTTGAGCAAATCCTTATTTACACAGATCTATGCATCTTTTATATAGAACACCTGATTAATCCCAAATAGCACAATTAGCCGTTGGAACGTAACTACGACTATTGTAGGTACTGTAAAATATTTTGCCACTAGCCATAGGCATGAAATAGAATGGTTCTTATTACGTACCTACGATGACAATGGGGAATATGTTATTGGTGCTTGCTACGTTCTAACGACGTTTACGGAACTTGTACGGCCACGTTCCAGCAACGTTGTGGTTCGATGGAAATGACGTCGTGGTTGGAAACGGCAACTGTAAAGGAACTTCAACACTCTCCCACCACTCCTTCATATTAGTATGTTGCTTGCTTTGTCTTACAGCTAATATAGTTTCATTTTATTATGCACATTCTCCATTTCCTTAACTCTGAATTAGGTAGGTATTACAGATATTTATAAGTGCACATATTACTTACGCAAGTGAAACATGTATGGTCTATATCATCGATATTTGATACTTTAATATCCGTAACAGGAACTACCAATATGTAACTCTCAAGTAATACTTACTACAAAGTATCGAAGGAGGCTGTAGCGTTATTTTAAGATAGCAATTAAGTTACCACTGCCACTTCTTAGTAACATTTTTTTTATTGTTCATTTGTGCGGTACATCTGACGTTTATACTGAAGACACTCCTTGAATTTTACATTCTAGTAGTAGTACTTGAATACTTATCCCTGCATTATTATTTTTATTAGATTGCTTGTTACCTTTGTTGCATGTTTTGTCCTTTGCATTTGTTGTGGTGTTTTGACCTAGATAATTAATCTGAGTCAAAATTTATAGTTTTATTTTTATTTATTTTTTATTTTACCTATAAATATCCAACGGGTTAAAATGCCCAATTACAGGATAAGTACATATCATAAAATTACAAGCAAATACATATAGAGTACTTTCGAAAAGTAACGAATAAATTCATTATTTTTTAAATTGAGTTGATTAAGTTTTCGAAAAAATCCCCTGGCACGTCGATTTTGTTTTTAAAAAAGGCACTTTTTGACATACGACCCATATTTGTGATGTCATCGTTGTTCGAGATATGACGTCATCGACATATTTTTTTAAATAGCAACCCCCAATTTTGACCATGCCGTTTGAAAGAGCTTATAATTCTACATACATACATCATGAAAAATTATGGTGTTACATAACAAAAATTTCAAGAAAATAATGTTTGAAGATTTTAAAATTTAATTTTCACAATACTGAAAATGATAATGATCCGTATTCAAGTTTAGATCTAACAAACGCGTTGAATAACAAGCGCAATGTTGAAGGATTAGTCAAATCTTGAGAATTTCGAAGAATAAAACCTAGGTTCTTGTACGCATTTGTCAAACATGCATGCTTCGAGAAACTCAGCTCTGCATCAAAAATAATGCCAAGGTCTGCAATTTCCGACGGCCGTTCTAGAACATCACAACCAATGGTGTAATCAAATATCGTAGGACTTTTTTCCGATAAAACGACATAACTTTACATTTTGATTTAAAGGTAATTTGTTATTGCTACACCAGTCGTTTAACATTTCTAGGTTATTTTGTAGGTTAACACAGTTAACCAAAGTAGCAATTTTACAAAAAAAAACAAAGTTTGGTATAGATATAAGTTTATATAAGTTTTGTACATACCTAGCAATACACTCGTGACATAATCGAATAGGTACCGACATTACACAACGATGAATGCATGAAGGTTTTTCAGCTTTGGGAAACTACTGGGCTGATGTTTCTTTAAACAAAATACATGAACTACAAACAATATACCATTGAGTTTATACACATGTCAAAAGTCTTGGACTCCCTCTCATTCTTGTTAAAGCAATTTTTTTGTTAGAAAAACCAAATACATTTATAAAAGTATATTGTTTTCTGAATCTTTTTTTTTTTGTTGAGAAACAAATATGTTCGATAAACCGAGTACTTAGAAAATTAAAAACCAGCAAATGTGTGACTTTTTTGACAAAATTTATTAAATCAAAAAGAACTAACAAAGCAAATTCTCTACTTGACTAATAGTCGGTATGACCTCCACCACGTTCCAATAGCATATTGACATGTCTGTGCATTGAAATAATCAAGCGGTTAACGATCTCTTGCGGAATAGTATTCCATTCCACTTCTGCCGCCACGACTAACTCATCTGCATTATGAATGGCTCTAGCAACGAAATCCCACATGTTCTTAATAGGATTTATGTCAGAATAGTTGGCTGGCCAATCTATTGATATGTCCTGCTTAGAGCGTCTCTTGAACCTTTCTTGCGTAATGTGGTCGAGCATTGTCGTCCATAAACACAAAATTTTCACCTAATTCATTACGTAAGGGGTAGATAATTTGACTACTCATATTCTGTGGTATGCGAATTAATGGGATGCGGCGGTTGAACATTATTCCACCCCAAAACATTACGGTACCCCCTTCATACGGAGCAACTTCACGGGGAAAAAGAAGTCACTGTTGACGACCTGGTTTCTCTCCAGTATCTTTGCCGATTGTCATCAGTAACCAGCACAATTTTGGTTTCGTCTGTAAATAAGACCCGCCGCCACTTGCGTAAAAGCCAACCTCTATGATCTCGCGCCCACTGGAGACGGGTAGCACGATGCCTTGGAAGTAGAGTGGGAACCCGTAATGGTCTTCTAGCACGTAAATTTGCGTTATGGAGTCTTTTTCGATTAGTAGGTGTCGATATACCACGGCGAAACGTACCTTGAAAGTGTGCCCTGAGAGCTGAAGTTTTCCACTGTATCAAATTCTTCATATCTGTACTATTCGTACAACAGATGATCTAGGAATGCCCAACATGTTCGATATCTGATGATTAGAATGTCCCGCATCATGCAAAGCAATCATTCTGACTCGGGCAAAGGCAGAAATTTCAAGTTCTGGCATTATAATGTATAAAAATTCAAAGGAACGCTTGGTTGAATACACTGCCAAACTGACCAGATTTGTAAAAACATTGATAATAAAGTAAAGGTTAATGGTCTGCAATGTTTTATTGTATTTTTTGTTCCCTAAGTACATGTACTTTTTTACCACATTAAAAAAAAAACTAGGTTTAATCGAATCATTTTATATACAGGGGGTCCAAGACTTCTGACGCCGTGTGTAGTTAGCGTAGTTTAATATAACCAATGCAATATACAGTTTCGAAAAGTTCAGCCTTTTAATAAATATATGTGCGATAAACAATGGTCTCTAACGCTTTTAGCTCAGTGTCAATAATTTTTAAAACCAAAAAAAATAATAGTAGGATGAAACCCATTGGAAAAGGAAGAGAATACAACAAAAATGAAAGGAAAAATAATTTACGGGCGATCTGAGGTCGGGAAGTGGAAAGGGGTGAGTTTTTAAGGGTAAAAAACGGTTTATCCCGATTTCTGGCAAAACTGCAAGTCCTATGGAAAAAAAAGTTGTAGGTAATAAAAAGATCTACAACTTTTGTATTTACACTTAATATCAAAAAAGCACCCTAATTTTCAATCGAAAATTCTCACGTCAAAATATCTGCTTTTTTAAAAATGTCGGTGGGCTTTTTGTTCGTTGAAATCTCTACTTTCTGACGGTGTAAAAAAATATACATTATGGTAAATGTTCTCAGAAAATGCAAAGGAACGAAAAAATATTGTAGATGTCTTATTAAATATTAACTTATTTGGTTGTTAATTATAGTAGTATATTTCTACTTGCAATTTTTTTGTTTATCAATGTAACATGGAATCTTACGTTTTTCGAGTAATAAAGTAAAGTAAAGTATAAATTTTAATAAACAGCTCAAAAATGTACATAATGATTAAAAAAAATTTCGGATTCGAGTTTGTCGTATTGTTTCTTTGCATTTTCCGAGAACATTTACCATAGTAATGTATATTTTTTTACACCATCAGAAAGTAAAGATTTCAACGCCCTCCAATTTTTTTAAAAAAGCAGATATTTTGACGTGAGAATTTTCGATTGAAAATTAGGGTGCTTTTTCGATATTAAGTCAAAATAAGATGAAAAAATAAATATTTTAAATAAAAAAAAATTGCAGTGTGTTTGGGACATAAAAAGCTGTTTTTACCAAATTTCGTGAACATTTTTTTTTTTTGTAAAAGAAAAATAAAAAACCAAAAACAAAAAATTTGAATTTTTCGTATAAATTTTGAAGTAAAAAAAGTGATAATACAAAAGTTGTAGATCTTTTTATTACCTACAACTTTGCTATTTAACTCTTTTCCATAGGACTTGTAGTTTTGCCGGAAATCAAGATAAACCGTTTTTTTGTACCCTTAAAAACTCACCCCCTTTCACTTCCCGACCTCAGATCGCCCGTAAATTATTTTTCCTTTCATTTTTGTTGTATTCTCTTCCTTTTCCAATGGGTTTCATCATACTATTATTTTTTTTACCTTTTTACCATTTTCAAAGGCTTCAGCACTGATCTATTTACCATTTGTAACGTTATAAATATCCCTAAAAAATAAATGAGAACATTCTCAGTCCGTCTATCTAAATCGACTCCTTTTAAAATTTCGTACGCAGGTAATATTATTTTGTTACAACTGTATGGCTTCCCGAACATCACAATTTCACCAAATGCCTAATGCCTACAAATTGCGAAATAATACGTCCTAAATTACACTTTAACTGCCGCTTGCGGCAAGATGAACGGTTATATGTGTACGGAACGCACGGTGTGATAACATCGACGGAACACAGCCCTTATTATATACGAGGGTGGGCAACGGACAATCCCCCATAATAACTCTTACAATGATACACCTAATAATGGACAATAATTGTAATTCGCAGATCTTGTATAATTCATATTAAGATGCCCTTTGATGATAACTCGCAATGCAAATAACTGCGGACAGATTCACCCCTTGTTGTAGAGTGCGGTCTGTGCAAAAGTGGTAGTTATATGTGAAAGATATGATATGAGGGCGATTCAGAACTTATCTAATAAAAACGTGTTTGAATGTACAAGGGACAAATACAATTTTGTAAAAATGAAATCAAAAAGAGCAGGTCAAAAATGATTTAAAAATACACTTCCGCACGGCACTGGAAACTAGTCCACTGCAAAACCTGCCGCTATTGTTATTAATTATTAATAGAATTAGTTTGTGGTTTTAATTACTAAATAGTTTGACACCTTACCAGCTTTACCCAGTTTCTACAAATTAACACAAATATTTCTGCTTCTTATCTGTTTTTGAACTTGTAAGTTATTGACAGCAGCACAAAAATAAGTTCAAATGATTTAAAGTGAGAAGATCGGCGGCCATGGTACCGGTCCTCCTCGTCCAATTCCCTGGTATTAATGCTTCGACACGCTGTACATGGTACGGATATAATTGAACCTCGTGTATGATACGCCACATTGCAATAAACCGTGGACACCATGGACCTCGATCTCTTCTACGATCCGGTTGCAAATTTCTCGCCTCACGCCTGCGTTTGCACGACACTTGCACTCACTGCACACCGTTGTAAAAGTAGCTGCTGTATTTGGCTCATGCTTTTTCACTTCATCCTAAATTAAAACGATGCCCATCATCTGCAAGTTGCTATGCGTAAGCCATTTCTGATATTTGAATCACAAAAAGTTAATACGATAAGTAATTACATATTTGAAATCGTCTGGCTAGAGACTACTGTAGCCCTGTAAAGGTTGAAACTACCAGAATATTTTTTTTCTCGGAACCTATAAGGATTTTACCAATAAAAATTTTTTTCGCACAATCGTTCTGAAATAAGCACTTACTGTCATTGTTGACACATTCTGTGAGTTGAATATACCACACTGTGGCTTGTTTCCATAGAAATAAAAAAAATAATAGTGTTGTTTGAGTTCATAACAGCATTAATAGGGTAAGTAAAAATAAGTAATTCTTTTCATCAACAAATGCTGGGCTCATTTATTGTAAAAATTAAAGGTACAATTTGTACAATCCTTAAACGTAATAGGTTTTCCCTCGTTTTTATCTATTGCTTTTACAGTAATTGCATTTTCTGTATTACTTATTAAGTTAGATATGTTAAGATTAGAATAAACTTCAGTAGTTCTGTCTTCAAACACTGGAATGGAGTTAACTTCATTGTCACTGCCGCTGTTGGTATGTAAAATCTTATCACCAAACTCTATTTTCTTTATTAAAGACTCTGCAACATATCCTTCAGCGACACCAGAAGACCTAAAATTACATTTTCTGTTAGTAAAATAATACATTAATGTTATCACTAAAACCTCCAGCCCCCACGACATTTCAGTGCCATAACACCAACTCCAGTATTTGCTAATAAAGTCGCCGACTTCCTTCTAAAAGCATGTTCAGTATAGGATTTCGGATCTCGCAAGTTTAAATATTCGGCAATTTTTTGTGGTATTTGTCCCAATGTATTTATACCCAACAAGTTAGTCTCCTTAGTTCTTAAGTCTGTATATTTTCGCAAAATTGTCAAAAAAGGAAGTTTTTCATTGGCCTTATCAGTGATTGTGAAAATTCGACTAATATGTGTTTTGGTATACTCGCGACAAGAATTCAGACGACTTACGTCATACGAATAAATGAATAATTCATTACATTTTTATCAAAATATTTAAGAAACTGCAACTGATAGTAATAAAACTATATACTACACTAAAAGTTAGCATTATGTATTGCACTAAATTGCAAAAAATGGTTGTTCTTAACGCGACCAAATATCGAAAATTACGATGACAATAAAAACAAGTGTGTAACGTCAGCCGTGACGTAAGACGTCTGAATTCTTGACTCGAGTATATACACTTTAACAATGACAACTGAATCTTCATCCGTAATGTCATCAACTGTCATCTTCATAAGTTCATCACGCTCATAGACCTTATAAATAAGGTCTATGATCACGCCTAAGAGCCCCAGCGACTCCCATTATCAGCACTGCTTTCATCATAATATAGGTTTCATCGGGGGCTTCCAGTAGGAATTTGTTCATCTCTTCGCTGGTAAATACCTTTGATTTTTTCGCATATTTAGAAATGCTACTAACTACTTAAATTGCGATATATCGACACCATTATTTAAGTTGATCGTACTTTTAAGCATTGAGTACTCTGCCCATAAGCTACCCGGAGACTTCAATCTTAAATTTCTCTGAACAAAATAAGCCAGCAAAGTTTTTTCATATATCTCCGCTTTCTTCTCATTCAACCATTTCCTGAAGGCATCATAGACTTTTTCATTTTGATTTTGTGGGAATTAATGACCCGCAACCTATTTGATACGATTCTTCAATGTCCGAATCTACCTCTGAATCGTCTTTACCAGCCATTATTAGCACAGTTTTGACAACTAAACACAAAATTGTTTAAACTTCAAATTGTTTTTTTGGTTTCCAACAAAATAAATTCAAAACACGCTAGATAGGCCACGCCATTTCAGCAATTAAAATAATTTTTATTATTTTATTTGACAAATGCGATTGTGCGAAAAACGTTGTACACTATACGGTTGTTAAGTGGCTAAAATGAAAAATCGAGACGAAGTCGAACTTTTCCTCTATTCTGTTATACCCCACTTACCAATCCAATAGTATAATATACTATATTGTTTATCTATTAAATAAATGAATATAGTTTTTTGAAAATTGTCATCAAAAGACGACATTTTCGTTAAATTTTGAATTTACAAAATTTCAACACAAAAAAACATTTCAATACAAAGCAGTAACTATTATAAATAGGACGATTACAATTTATTTTGCACAGCATGTAAATTGAAAGTGTATCTTTTAACAGAATATACTGACCATAATGTCGAAGTTTTAATTTTACGTTGAAAATATGCCAGTAATACCGCTTAGAATACTTTTTCAATTTTCTTCGAACTACATCAGCTTTTGAATTCGTTGTAGGCAATCTCGCACTGTCTCGAAGATTTTTTGAGTATTAATTGTGAAACAGCACTTTGTGCCGCTTCCAATATCTATTTCATCTGGTAAATGCCTGTCATCATTTTCTGAGGGTATTTTGAATTAAACCCTCTTAGAATATGAATTACAATATATAATTCTGACACAACTTTTTCAAACAACTAATTTTAATTGTTTATTAGGCTGCTATCATTATGATAGTCACCGCGCCCAAACCGTCTTGATTCAAACACGGTTCAAACGATTTCACATATAAATTTAATTGTTGTACAATTGCCATATTTTACTGCAGTTTTCGAAAAAATATTGTTTGTATCTGTAATCTAGATACAAATATAACTATCGTTTTAATTTGATACGCAACAAAAGTCAGTTGAACAGAGAAGGACACATATTGTTTAAAAGTCATCAAATTGTAAGTTATGCAGATGACGTGGCTATTATTGCTAGAGATAGTAGGGAATTAGAAGAAGTAACGAGAAAACTTGTGAAGCACGTAAAGTGGGATTGCAGATAAATCAAGAGAAAAGTAAGCTTTTGAGAATAGGAGAACAAAAAAAAGATACCAATTTTAAATTGAGAACAGAGCATGGAGAGATGGAGTTTGAGGAAGTTCAAGAATATGTATATTTGGGGGCGCTAATAACAGCTAACTGTGATGAGGAACAAGAAATAAATAGGAGAATAATGAAAGCAAAAAGAAGTTCGGCAGCAGTCAACCACTTATTTAAATCAAAAAATTTGTCCAGAGGAGTAAAATTTAGAATGTATAAAACAATTTTGAGACCGACAGCGCTGTATGGTAGTGAAACCTGGGTTCTCAATAAGAAGTCAAGAGAAAACCTTTTAAGGTGGGAAAGGAAAATCTTAAGGAGAATTCTAGGGGGTAAGAAGACGGAGGAAGGCTATGTAAGGAGAAATAATGAGGAAATATAATGTACCAGGCACCAACAATAGACGAAATTGTAAGAGCCAGAAGAGTGCAGTGGCTAGGACATCTAGAACGTATGGAAGATGAAAGGGCAGTTAAGAAAATAGTAGGGAGTAAACCTAACTACAATAAAAAAAGAGGTAGACCGAGGAAGCGATGGAGAGAGGCAGTGGCAATAGATCTAAGGGAGAAAAATGTAACGGATTGGAAAAGAAAGGCGAAGGACAGAATGGAATGGAGGAGAATAACACAGCTCTGGGCCTAAAAGGCCTGTAAACAGCTTTATTTATATATATATATATATATATATATATATATATATATATATATATATATATATATATATATATATAATATTTTGAACGGATAACCATTTCTTAGCCAAAGAAAGTGGCGTAAATATGTGTTTTATTCTCAATTAAATCCTCTAAATATTTACGCCAGTGGTACTGTTTATTGTGCCTGTAATAAAATGTTGATCTATTTTCTGAAAAAAAACATGCTCTTGGTAAAATTCAAAGTTCTAATTACTGTTGTTTTATAAAATCATAGATAATTATTATTTACACTTTGTTCAAAACAATGGTAAAAACAGCGTAGTACATTTGCTTTATTTAGCTGGAGGCTGTTGTAGTAATTATAGTTTTAATTTAATTAAGAATGTTTTCAAATTATTTCAGAAGGTTTAAATGTCCCACGTCATAGAAAAAGTTCCAGTTTCAGAACTAATAATGTTATAGGAGGCACCCCTATTATTTTTTCAAAAATAATAAAAGTTCTGTCATTTAAAAAAAACATGACGTGCCATAAGTCGCGTCCTCTACTAGTGACGTCAAAATTTGAAACATATTAGAATTTCTCGTCCGCAAAAATCCCCGATTTACAAATTTTATGTAAATATTTAGATTTCGTATTATAAATACAATGTGGAACAAAAACATTAAAAATCGCTGCAACTATCTATCTACATAGTTGAAATATTCATTGACCTCTGAAGAACCGTATCCACCTGAAAACTTTTATAGGTCAATGCGGTTTACATCCCTGTTAAGGTGGATATACGTTCTAGTTTAGCATTCGTTTACCGATCTAATTCAGAAATTGCAATTTTCTCAGGGAAATACGCTTTAAAACATAATCACCAGACTCCATGGGCAAGCTCATCATCACGGGGAACAATACCTTGTTAAAGAGAATACAGCAACGGTCGTTATTATACATATATAGGTCCAAAAGTAGTTAATTACAGCCATATTTTGCTACAAAATGAAACTATTTATGACCGTTTTCCTGGCTTAGCCCGTGATATATCGCCTTGGGAAGATAATGCACGCTTGTGCATTTGTTGTTTAAAGCATTTACTTTATGCTTTTCTTTTTTGGAAAGCGATTTAAAGAGTACTGAAAGGCTAATACCACACAGAGAAGCAACATCCCAACAAACACCTAAAGTTAAAATTAAATTACGTTTAATTTGACCTCTGACTTGGTAAAAAAAATTCATTACCTATAGTTATATTTTTACCTATATTCGTTGGCCTTTTTCGTTATGTGAGAAAAAAAACTAATATGGAAGTTAATAATTGGTCGGCAAGAACTGTATTCCAATAAGATAATTGCACCTAGAAGAAATACAGACCAATTTTATGTTGAGATTTTAAAATATAAAAGACATTATTACCAAAATATACCCTAATTATGCCCTTTATATGATTTATTTGTGCCTGAGAGAGACAACATTATATGTTTGGTTAAATACATTTTAATAGCGAACAGGGATAGGAAGAGAGAGATAGCAACTGTAAATCAGGCTACAAAACTGCAAGTAAAGTAGGAGTAAGTATATGGGAATCTATGGATATTTAAATTTTAAAATAATATGAATTCTGTATTTTTGGGTTTCCATTCAACTAATTGTACAACCTAGGAAATTTTTTCGTATAATGTGATGACCAAACTTTCATAAAAATAACGCGCCTTATAAATACAGGGTGTTTCAGGAGGAGATGTTCATACTTAAGCATGTTATTTTACGTTCAATTTTTAGCAAAAAAATTCCTATGAACTTAGGTCTGCAAACGCTTCGTTTAGGATATACAGGATGTAAAATTTAGAAAAATTAAGTACATTTTCTTTAATAACTATCGACTACTTTGAATGAAATTCATGAAATTTTCTATACAGCGGTTTCTTGGGATGGTAAAATATAAATTTTATGCACAATTGACTGTATCTCAAGAGGGCGCCACAAGCGACCACTAGGACCCTTTTAAATCGCTACAACTTTTTTGTGTTACAGAGTATGTCAATAGAAAAACATTTTCCTTTGCCTTTTCTACTTAAGAAATTTACACCTTATTGAAGTCTCTAGGGACAGCCGTTTCTGTTAAAAACTCATCTAAAGATGATGATGCATGCAAATTATGTAATAGTATATATATATATATATATATATATATATATATATATATATATATATATATATAAAGCTGTTTACAGGCTTTTTAGGTCCAGAGCTTTGTTATTCTCCTCCACTCCATTCTGTCCTTCGCCTTTCTTTTCCAATCCGTTACATTTTTCTTCCTTAGATCTATTGCCACCGTCTCTCTCCATCGCTTCTTCGGCCTACCTCTTTTTTTCTTGTAGTTAGGTTTCCTCCTTACTATTTTCTTAACTGCCCTTTCATCTTCCATACGTTCTAGATGTCCTAGCCACTGCACTCTTCTGGCTTTTACAAATTCGTCTATTGTTGGTGCCTGGTACATTGCATATATTTCCTCATTATTTCTCCTTACATAGCCTTCCTCCGTCTTCTTACCCCCTAGAATTCTTCTTAAGATCTTCCTTTCCCACCTTAAAAGGTTTTCTCTTGACTTCTCATTGAGAACCCAGGTTTCGCTACCATACAGCGCTGTCGATCTCAAAATTGATTTAAACATTATAAATTTTGCTCCTCTGGACAAATTTTTTGATTTCAATAAGTTGTTGACTGCTGCCGAACTTCGGTTTGCTTTTATCATTCTCCTATATATTTGTTGTTCCTCATCACAGTTAGCTGTTATTAGCGCCTCCAAATACACATATTCTTGAACTTCTTCAAACTCCATCTCTCCATTCTCTGTTCTCAATTTAAAATTGGTATCCTTTTTTTGTTCTCCTATTCTCAAAAGCTTACTTTTCTCTTGATTTATCTGCAATCCCACTTTACGTGCTTCCTCCACAAGTTTTCTCGTTACTTCTTCTAATTCCCTACTATACTCGCGTCAAGAATTCAGACGTCTTACGTCACGGCTGACGTTACACATTTGTTTTTATTGTCAACGTAATTTTCGATATTTGGTCGCGTTAAAAATAATCATGTTTGCAATTTAGTGCAATATATAATGCAAACTTTTAGTGTAGTATACAGTTTTATTACTATCAGTTGCAGTTTCTTAAATATTTTGATGAAAATATAATGAATTATTCATTTGTTCGTATGACGTAAGTCGTCTGAATTCTTGTCGCGAGTATAGCAATAATGGCCACATCATCTGCATAACTTACTATTTGGTGACTTTTAAACAATATGTGTCCTTCTCTGTTCAACTGACTCTCTTATGACCTTTTCCTGATAAGGAATATAAGGAAAAATACAGGGAACAAAGACGAAAGACAAAGAAAGTGTTTAGACAAAAGAAGAGATCAGAACAGGTTAAGAAAATAGATGAAATAGAGCAACATTATAAGAGGAAAGAAATACGTAACTTCTACAGAAAGATAAAAAAGGGAAAAAAGATAAAGAAGGAAGTAATATATGTGAGGGATGAAACTGGCAATCTAATTGGAGAGGAAACGGAAGTGAGAGAAAGATGGAGGCAATATTTTGCAGATATGTTGAATGAAGAGAGTGTAAGGGAAGGAGAGGAGCACGAGAAGATGATACCGGGTAGGGAAGAGGAAGGGGAAGTAGAAGAACAAACAAAACAGGAAATATATATAATTATAGGGGCTTTAAAGAATAACAAAAGTCCAGGAAAAAACGGAATAACAGCAGAGAATATTAAGTATGCAGGAGAAGATTTAAGACAAAGAATATACGAAATGATACGAATGATCTGGAGAAGAGAATATATGCCTGAAGATTGGAGAGATGCTATGATTATACCAATCTTAAAAAAGGGAGATGCAACAAGGAACCGGTATCACGCAATCTTTGGTCAATTCTTCCAAACATGCGTTGTGAAGGAATCTGGCGATTTGGATAAGCGTCAACATAAAGACGTCGCGCTTCGGTGGGGTTCCCATTAGCACGACCATACATGAAAAGCATGTCTGTTAATTCTGTGTTAGAGTAACCAGCCATAGCCAAGGACAACTTGTGCACTGAGAACAACTGTCAAATACGTACTGATTATTTCACTAAACATCAACCAACTATTATAAGAAAATACACAACGTTTTTTGCAAAATAAAAACTGGGGCTATAAAACATAAAACATTCCATATCTCCGCAACCGTTACTTTGCGGACCCATTTTTATTGAGACTCTTCTGCTTATTTTGGTTCATACTATTACCTCCTTAAATATTGTACACTCTTTTTTTAACACCCTGTATATAACAGATCTCAAATGGCTGCAATAAATGGTTATTTTTCCAATACAGTCCACATTACATCTGGTGTTTCTCAGGGTTCCCATCTTGGACCCCTCTTATTTTTATTATTTATATTAACGACTTAGCCGAATGTATCAAATACTCTAAGTTTCTCCTCTATGCTGACGATCTGAACGTTTTTCGCGCAGTTTCATCTCTAAATGATTGCCAGAGTATTCAGCAGGACATCACTCAGATTGAACAAAATTGTAATAGGTTTAAATTATTTTTAAACATTAATAAGTGCCATTCAATTACATTCACTAAAAATATTAGTCCCTACATCTTCAATTACCAGATTAATAATGAAGAGCTTCGGTGTGTCTCAGAAATAAAAGATTTAGGTGTTATATTTGACAGTAGGTTGAGTTTTGGTCACCATATTGATTATGTTTGTCGAAAATGTAATGGAATGTTGGGTTTCATTCTCAAGACGTGCAGGGAGTTTAGAGACGAAAAGTCTCTTAAATATTTGTACTATGTCTATGTTTATAGAAGACTTAATTTTGCCTGTGCGAATTGGAGTCCTAATTATAATATATACAAATTAAGTCTGGAAAGAATTCAGAATAGATTTGTTCGTTACCTTAATCTCAGGTTCAATGGTATTTACAATGTTGATGACATATCAGCTACTAAGCAACAGTTTAATATCGTCCCTTTGGAACAAAACAGAATTTACACTGATTTTATTATTTTATTTAAATTATTGAATAATTTATTAGACTGTCCCTATTTAATTTGAATTTTCATGTTCCTTCTAGAAATACGAGGACGACTAATTTATTTTGCGCATCAACCTAACATACCAATATCGGACTGAATAGTCCATTGTACAGAATGACTGTTTAATTATAATAGCTACATCGTCGACTCTAATATTGACATTTTTATTACTACTCTTAGCAGTTTCAAAAAAATTAGAAATATTCAGTTCCTTTAAATAACTTTTTACTTATTTTTGTACATTTTTTCACTAATGTATCCATTTCCTGTTAGTTTTTTTTATTTACACTATGTCACGATCAGTGGATGCAATTTTGGGCGGCAAGCCTGTTTGCTTTCCAAACGTGATAAATAAATAAGTAAATAAATAAATAAACAAAGTTGCAAGCAGGTTTATATTGTAATAAAAATATAACTTAGTATATTGAAAGATTTAATGGGACAAAATAACTACTTAACAGCTATTATTAATTACTAGTTGAAGACAAAATAAGTTTTACAATTTTGTAATAAATATGTAAATATTTACCTATTGCAATAAGTTACAAAAATCCCTGGATATTGAAAATATATTTTAAGGCGAAATTAAGTAAATTATAACTTACGTCTTACGCGTTATTGGAATGTTAGCATTTGAAAACACATAAAAGGTAAACAATTTGTAATTTCGAACCATATAAGTCATTATTATTATTTGGATACTATTGGATAACAAAATTGTGACTAACATTTTGTATTATAAGATTTTGTAACATTGAAGACTATTTTTATGGACGAAAATAGTAAATTTGGTCAATTTAGGTTTATTTTTCTTGTGTAGTAGTCTATTATGCTTAAATGTTAGTTGGGATCATATGAATGGTGGCTATGCGTCCTGTTCCAGATGTTTTCTGTTCCGAAAATTAGCACTTAACTGTGCCACAATGCATAAAATCGATTATAAAATTACACACCTGCGTATACATTTTCAACACAGAAACTCCATCTGAGCTATCTAGGCCTGTTGTTAACCTACATTTATTTCTACGAAAATTTATGGCGTCTCATAAATCAAGCAAATAACGTTTTAAATTTGTTTAAGTAACTTTTCGTGTCAAATGTTGCACTAAAATAATGCGAGGCAGTTAAGTTTCGGCAAAGGTATTGCCACATATGTGGGTACGTCCACGGATACGAAATGTATCCTTCGAATTTGGCCGATCCATAATTTTTCACTCGGCGTGGTTTGATTTCACCGTCAATTTGTCGTGACTGACACATTTAACGAAAGAAATCGAAACGACTGAAAAAAATGTACTCGTTTAAGTATCTATTTTAAAAATGGAGTTCGTAAAGAGTGTATTGTCACGATTCATTCCCAACCCGACCTTTTCTTTTACCAGAAAAATAATCCGTTAATTAGTCACTTATCTTTATTAACTACTCTGTACACTACTGAATACTAATTACAGCTCAACTAAACACTATTTCACTTTTAATCGCTATCTAAATCGCTCTAAACACTCCAATCCAAGATTGTAATACAAGACTGACTGAATCGGCCATTTATTCTTCTTTTATAGACCAAACGAATATTCCAGATATTTTCTAGTATCTCTAGATCCATTTTCTCGAACGACTCGAACGCTTCTCGTCGATTCCCCATTTTTCCAGTCACGCCTCGATACACGGCATTTTGTTTGTTTACGAGAATCGCGTAGGGGCGATCGGGGCAATATAGCATTTTGCGATACCACAGTCGTCGAATTGGGTGCGAGTAGGGCAAATTCCGTGGCAGTATTGTTATATTAGGCTTAAAAGTGTCACTTTTGTGGCTAGCAAAAAAGATACTTTTTAATCCGAATGAAACTTGCTATTTTTTCTTCAACCGAAATGCTCCATTTAATTATTAATTTGTGCTTTGAAATTATTCAAACCAAATTTGGATAATAAAGCAATGTAGGTATGTAGGATATATCGATGTAGTCATGACTTTATCAAATATTAGTCGCCATATTGCTAATTGAGTTCATTTATGGTTCAATGTCCTGAAAAGTCTGTAAAAATGGAATCTAATGAAGGTTCAGGTGTAGGTACCTGAGGAAATATTGAAAAAAATAAACAATTTTATTTAGTTCATATACATATTATATTTCTACAAAACATTAAAAAAAAACGTGACATGTTATCATGATATTTCTGCCACTCCAAGACATGTATACATTAAAACCTAGAACCTACGTGGATAGATATGTAATACTTCGGAATTGCTCAACATATTGTCTAAGGGTGTATTATTAATGGGTATTATCTAGATATGTTTTTATTCAATAGACCTATTCCCGCAACAAATAGAAACAGTTTGGAACTGTTGCTGAAATATTTGATCAGCTGAATTGAGAACGAATTAGTGAAATGAATTCAATGAAAGTGGCAGTTCAAGCTCAAACCGTTTCCAATAACCAATACATAAAGGTAAAACGTTCTGGCACGCTTTTTGTACACGACAACCGGCACACACTAAATTAATATAATTTGTAATATATAATACTACTAATAATAATAATAATACTGTCTGTACTTTTGGTAATGACGACTACAAGTGTACAATACAATCTATAAATATTAAATTTTACAATGTGACATGTATTACAAAATGCAGTAAACAGTTTTATAATTATATTCAAATTTACAATAAAATAATTACCATATATATGCATTTACCTTAACAACAGCTTATTTACTACATTTATCGATTATTCCACGACAAAATTAAGCACAAATTTAACTATTTCAGTAGTATTCCTTTCAGTGTAGCATCATTGAAACTGCTATGAAAAACTAGATTCTAAACATTACTAAAGACAATTCAGGGCTAAAAATAAATATACCTTTAATATGTAATAATGCAGTTAATTATGGATATAACAAGATTTTGCACGATCTGTACAGAATTCCTTTTTACATTAAACAATGTAAAGACCTGTTTTTAAACAATGAATTTACATATTTTTTCAATATGAATTAGAGACTAGGATACATCCAGATTAGCTGCAAGATTAAACACGTAATCAACATTTATTTATGCTTTATTTTGATTTTGATTTTACAAGTAAACAGTGAATACGGATTAACATCATAAATCCCAACAAACATTTAAACATAATATACTACTACACAAGAAAAATAAACTTAAATTGATCCAAATTTATTGCTTTGGGCCATAAAAATAGTATTCAATGTTACAAAATCTTGTAATACCAAAATTTTAGTCTACAATTTGTTATCCAATGGTAATACAATGACTTCCAAGTAAATTGAAATATATCTCTATTTAAATAGTTCAAAATAACAAATTCTGTACCTTTTCAAATATTAACATTCCAATAACGCATAAGACGAAGTTATAATTTACTTAATTTCGCCTTGAAATATGTCTTCAATATCTAGGGATTTTTTAAATTATTACAATAGGTAAATGTTTACTATGAAATTGTAAAACTTATTTTGTCTTCAACTATAGTAGTAAAATATAAGGTAATAACTAGTTATTTTGCCCTATTAAATCCTTTTCTATTTTTATTACAATATAAACCTATTTGCAACTTTGTTGATAACTTCTAAGGAATATATGATCATTTCAATTTACCTAATAGAAATATTGTTCTATATTATGGTACAAATTTACTTATTAATAATATATCGACGTAAATGTGTCTTAGTCATTTAGTGAGCAAGCTTCTTGTTACATGTATTCACACAGATCTTCATGCAAGGGGGTGTTGAAGTTGTTCTGTGTTTTGGCGATCTGCAGTGAAAACCTACTTGTGTCGCACGGATAAATCAAAAGATAAAGCCCCACAGGCGGCATACCACACAATATTACAGAGTTGTAAAAAACGAATTTAAAATAATTATTGTGTTCATATCAAAATCGGTCAACACTGCAGAGTATGTAAATCAAGCTAGTGATAATATATCAATAAGCACATCATAGGTATGATAACACTGTTATTATCTCAGATGAATTCAGTAGTGCATGTGAATTGAGATTTGATTAAGTTCCGTTTTGAAATATTCATTTGGTTTCTGTTTATTTGACTGGATTATACGCACACATAATATTATTGGCTTTAATCTGAATTTTTAATCACAAATAATTACAAGCGTAGAAGGTACCTAGTAATAATATAGTTGATAATAAATTACTATAAAATATCTTCATTTGGAGAAAATTTCAACCACAAAGTTAATATTTTGCTGTGACGGCAACATTTGCATAGGTAATCCGCCCTACAGACAAATTGACATGAAAGTTGATATTATTTGAGCGTCCATGTTGTAGCAAACACTAAATCTTCTGCTTGTTATTTATAATTAATTACTCATTAAAATTACGTTAATACAAATAATATTAGTTAATACATTTATGAAGAAAGCTTATTAAACACATTTTATCACGAAATACATTCAGTTTTTATTTTAGGTTATTTTTCAGAATAGGAATATTATTAAGAAGCTATAATAAAGTTCGGTCATTACATTATACGAAAAAATTTCCTGGGTTGTACAATTTGTTGAATAGAAACCCACTTTATATTATATTAAAATCTAAATATCTATAGATTCCAATATATCTACTCCTACACTGCTTTATAAAATATATTTAATCAAACATATAATGTTGTATCTCTCGTGCACAAGTAAATCATATGAAGGACATAATTATATTATATTTTGGTAACAATGTCTTTTATATTTTGATATTTTAACATAAAATTGGTCTGTATTTCTTTTAGGTCCAATTATATTATTGGAATAAAATTCTTGCCGACCAATTATTAACTTCCATATTACTTTAGTTTTTCCCCACGTAAGGAAAAAGGTCAAGAAATTTGTTTGACCAATTCAGAGATTAAATTAACGTAATTTTAACTTTAAATGTTTGTTGGGATATGATTAAAAAAATATTTAATAATGTTTGAATGAAGATGAGAACAAAAGAAAAGGAAGTAAAAACAAATATTCCAACGAACCGTGAACAGATTAGACTCAGACGGTGACTTGAGTTATAGTGGTGTGTACTGACCTTTAGAATTAAAACTATAACGACGTGCCACAATTTATCATTAGATTATGGATTATAATCCACCATTTTCTTCGTTTTCCAAATAGATCAATGTCGGATATACACATCCACTGACTTATAATAACAACCAGCTCGCCTTGTGTGTAACCACTTCACACCGAAGACTTCACTTCACTTTCGAATCTCAACGCATCAGTGAAGCCGAAATCGATAAAAAAAATTGACGCGGCGACATTGGATGAACAAATAAAATAGATTTTACGGCTAGTACTATGACTCCGTCGGCGGCTTTGATCGTGACAAAACTTAGATCGGTCACCGCGGTATAAAATGGAGTTATTTTAAGGAAACGAAAAAAAAGGTAAGGTTACACTAGCAGTCAAGACCACGGACGCTTTAGTTTAGTAAGTCTGTTGCTTTTTTAGTTATTTAGATTTAGTCAAGCAAACGAAACGATCAAACAAAGGTTTTTCTTACAAGGCCTTCCCTTATGAGAATTTTCGGATGAAATAGTCTAGTTATTAAAATTAAGGATACCCTACATTTCGATTGAAATAAAGGTAGAAAGTATATAAATGATATTGCATTTTTTTACTTGTAAGTGCAATCGGTGCCATTATGTATGAACAAGAATATTTGGCAAGCAGTGATAAAAAGTTTTGAGAAGTACATAAAAAAACAGTGCAGCAGCAGGTAATAGTCTCTCAGAGAGACGGAAGTATTGCTTCGTCTTTATGTTGAATTTAAAATTTCCAAATGAAGTAGCAGTAACGCTGGAAATGCTATAACATTTCCATTCAAAATCCATCCTGAAATTACTATATTATAGTCTGTTTAGAAATGAAAGAGAGTAACAAAAGCTTGTTATGTATGCAAATCGTAAATAAATGTAGTACTGGCGCTTATATTCAATTTTTTTATATTATGTATTATCGGTATAGATGAGGCGTACTTTTAAAAAAACTTTGTGTGGCCGGGTTGTACTAAATTGTAGCAGGTAGCTAAAATTTAATCCCCGACAATCAGTCTTTGTCTATGTCGCTTCAATTTCTCGGTTCATTTCTCTTACAAGTAGACAATATAAAAACAGCATTTCAAAACATGAGGCTATTTTAAGCATCATAACCGGGTTAAGAGGGTTTCTAGTAATTCAAATAAAATTATTCAATATTATTATCAAAATATTTATTTAAATTCAATGAATAGGCTTTTATTCCACACAAATATATATATGTATTTTGAAAATTCAAATTATGGTGAGTAAATGTAGTGTTGTATAAATGTACAATAAAGAAAATAAAAAAGTAGGTATATTAAAATTCATTCTCTGAATATTCTGACGAATTATCTTCGTCTCCTAGATTGATAACGATAGGTTCCACAGTAACGTCAATTAAATTATCGAGTTTCCACCTTTTCTCCTCTTCTTTTTGTACATGATGTATACATCTTTGCCAGTTATCTGCAGTTACTCGTTCCAAGGAACTTTTTTACAAAATTTTCACGTCACTTAATTTAAACGTAGCATTATTTCGCGCTACATCTCCTTTTACCTGCGCCCAGACTAATTCGATTGGGTTAAGTTCACAGTGATAAAGTGGTAACCGTAATACCGTTATTTGGCGATGTGTCAAAAATTCCTTTTTCACCATATTTGTTTCAAAAGAAATGTTTTTTCCGGATAACCATTGAATTATATCGGCTTTCCTCCAAGCAGTCGTAGGCGTCCGCTCGGTCTGCCGTGAATGGTAACTGGCATTATCCATGACAATTACAGACCCCGGAGTAATAAGAGACATCTGTGTAAAATACTCTTCGAAAACATCTGCGTTCATGTCTTCGTGATAGTCACCTGTATTTTTAGATTCAAATAAAAGTAAACCGCCATCTACAAAACCACTGGCATTACCTATATGTGTCACTATTAATCTTCGTCCTTTACCTGAAGGTGCCTTGAACCCTGTTGAAAGTCTATCAAAAAATGCTTGTCGAAAACTTTTTATATTTTTATCTTGCCATACTTTTGTTACAGTATATCCCTCGTTGACCCAAGTTTCGTCTTGATAATAAATATTCCTCATCTTTATCGATAAGAACTGACTTCCTGTTCTGCTTTTCCCAGCAAAAATTCAACTCTCGTAAGACGGCCCATAATTTGCTTCTACTGATTTTTGGCAAATCGTTGTCCTCTGAAAGTTCACTTAAAATTTGGTTTAGCGTTGGTATTTCTTTTTTAAAATGAAATGAGTGTACTTTTCTGCGAATGACATTTTTGAAGAAATCATCTATAACGACTTTTGACCTCCCTGTAGATGATTTTGGGGGATTTACAGTATCTTGTTCATTTTTTGTTTCCTTTAAAATTCCATTTTGGAACACTTTTCCACGATGTCGTCAACACTGTTGGTAGGATTTTGGTGTTTCAATGCATTAAATACATTTAATATAATAATCTTCTCATTCTGAGACAGCGCACATCTTTTCACGCGTTTAGCAAGTACGTATTCTGATAAGCTCGACATTTTACCCAAACAATATTATATCCACTGGCACAATAGTCACTAAACACAAGTCGAATTTTACTCTACCGCACTAGCACGTCTTCGTATATTCTGCTCTAAGACTGGATTGATCTGTCACAATACACTGGCTCCTGCCCTATGATGTATCCAGTAAAATATACTAATGTACACCCATTACCTGTTAGTATTTGTGTTACCCGCTAATTACCTGAAACGAAATATTACCACGCCCATAGCCGGTTCTTATCTCGGGGTTTTATTACTCTCTTTCATTTCCAAACAGACTATAGTATCGATTATTGTTTAATTGTTAAGCTTGCAAAATAAATGAACTGAAACCTTTATTTTTATATGTTACTTGTCAAATTTGGAAACAGTTTAGTTCTGTGTGCATTCGGATTGAAGAGTTAGTATCACTTCTATTGAAATTGCGAATTGACGATTGTAAAATAAACTGCAAGTCAGACTTTTGGGAAAGGTATTGCGGAAAAAGAAAAGAAAATTCTGATATTTTCTGTTGAAGCGGTTGATAACTTTACTGGGATGTAATTGAACGAGTAAGTTAATTTTGATTTTATTAAATTATGATTACTTATTAGTATTCAAGGAGGCAAGCATTTTAAAAGTGAACAAAGAAAGATAAGATGTACTTTAATATGAAGAAGATCTACTATATCGAATCTTGCAGTTTTTTCTCAAATTATTTCTGAAACTTTAGATGGTGGAGGGCTAATTGACGTAATATTTACGGACTTCCAAAAAGGCTTCAATCATATAAACAACTATATATTACTAGCGAAATTGCAAGATTTTAGTTTTTCAGATTCATTAATAACTCTATTGGAATCATTTTAACAAATAGGCAACTTATAGTCAGATATCATAATTTTACTTCTCGTTCTTTTTCTTCGTCTTCAGGTATACCGCAAGATAAGACCATTTTTGTTTTTACTCTTTATCAATGATCGACCAGAGATTGTTTCTTGTGATAAATTGCTTTATGCCTATGACTTTAAATTATTCTCTTCAATAAATTCTATTTTATATTGTGATCTACAACTCTGTATGGATCGTATGCTCTCATGGTACGAGTTAAATTGTTTGTCTCTTAATATTTCTAAATGTAAAATAATGCCCTTTACTCGTAGAACCAATTTTTATAATTATAACATTGATGTATATGTCGTAAGTTGGGTTTCTTTATCCCAGGATGTAGGTATAACATTCGCCATCAAACTTACTTTCATCGAGAATTTTAATAATGTTGTATCTTGTGCATTCCGAACTTACGGTTTTATATACCGTAGATGTATTTTACAAATATACGCACATTTAAAATCTTATTTTCCCCTAGTTAGATCACAAATGGAATACGGACGACCTATAATATAGTTCCAATTTAAAATATACATCGTCAAAGGTTGGAGTCGGTTTAAAGACGTTTTTTTTTAATATTTAGCTTTTTTGCAAGATGGTGTTTATCCCCTGCAAGGTTTTAATCATAGTGACCTTCTGAATGGTTTTGATATGGATGCACTGGAAATACGTCGTAATGTCTCATTAATTCTTTGTTTGTATAACATTGTAACCTATATGTTGGGTTAGCGTAGAAACACGTTACGTATACAAACAAACTTTATTGTCATTCTTGATTACACAAGAAATATCCTTCAACAAATTCACAACTGTCAGACTCTTAACTTTGACGTGTCAGTCATTCGTCTTTGACTGCTCAATATAAACTGACTGTGTCAGCGAAACCGATCCGCTTATATAGTTTTTTAGGATTCTCGAAGTTTCCACAGCATCGAGAACGTGTCGAGAATAAAATAGAATATAGCCTGGAGTATTCTAGATAACGTCAAAATAAATGTATTACAAAAATATAATTTCGAACACAAACAGGAACCTAATTAACAAACTAAAAAGGTAGGTGAGCTTCCGTAACAATATTCTAAATAATAAAATTGTCTTCGGTTTTGTTGAATAAAATCTCATATCGACTATCACGTGGTGACTCAAGACAGCAAACTTTATTTTTTCTGGTACTTCTACGACTAACATGTTGGCTAAATCTCCAATATATTTGATGAGCGATGTGTTTAATAAAATTGGACTGCGATATTTTTAATGATAGTTTAAATGCAATTTGTAAACATATGTCTCGTTTAGGATACGTTGTTTTTAAATTGTATTTTTTAAGAAGTCTTTTTATTGCCTACTTATTACTCTGTAGTACTTATTCATGTAATTGGGTTTAATCCTGTTGTAATAATAAAACATTATTATTAATATGAACGTTTTATTAAATTAAATAGATTTTTAAAGGCACTAAAGAATCACCCCATATATTTAATAAATAACTAGACGAAACAGTTAAAAGAAATTTTCTTGAGTAATTCGTCTTCTTCTACATTTATTTTCTGTTTCATTAAAATCCTCTTACCTCAGCGTGACAAAATTAAATATACCAGGGCGGGCGCGAGTTCTCCAGATAAAGTTATCTCTTCCGTAGGCAGGTGCCTTTCGACGTCGCTGAGGTAGGCTTTGTACGATATTATTTTATCAGCATTCTTAAGCTGCCTACGCCCCACCGAAATTAGACTATAAAAAAATAGGGTGTACCGTACCTTCACAGGTTCTTATTATTTTCCGAGCCTCGCACATAGAATTTACATACTAACACGAAGGGAGAGCGCTATACAGATTTTTCATTATATATATAAAATATTTCCCACAGAAAAAATGAAGATTTTATAGGAGACCTGAGGTTTGGAAACTTTGGTTGTTAAATACAAGGTTATTCAGCAGCCTTGTACTCATAGATTTATTAGTAAAGGGAGATCTAATTCTTTACATTTTGAAGCAGTCATACTGAGAATTTTATTCGTGATTACAGCCAGTCAAAATATTACTCTTACTTGTAGCAGAATTATTAATCTCTATTATTGATAAATTTCAGAGTAAAATTTTAACCTTCAACACCCTGTGTTTCTTAAACCAGCGACATTTGTATAAGGCATGATTAGCTCAAACATAACATTTTTGTGTCTAGTTCCTCCAGCTTAGTGTTGACCCATTCTTTCTGATTCACCCTGCATAACGGCTGAAAACCAACCAACATATTTTTACGTACAGAAATCTTTCAAAATACGTATTTTTTTAAATTCAGCTGTAGATGTAAATATTGTTATAACATAAACTTACATAGTTCTGCATATAATATTGTTCACTTTTGTTCATAAGTATGTGAAAATAATTGTTAAAATGTGAGGTTAGAATAGCAAAATAAAAAACACCACAAATTTGATCATTTTACGGCGAAAAATACGGCGATCTTATAAAAAAAGTCAGCAAAGTATTTTCTCCTACAGTCTGTTTGGAAATGAACGAGAGTAATAAAACCCCGAGATAAGAACCGGCCATGGGCCAATTATCGGGTAACACTAATGCTAACAGGTAATTGGTGTACATTAGTATATTTTACTGGATACATCATAGGGCAGGAGCCAGTGTATTGTGACAGATCAATCCAGTCTTAGAGCAGAATATACGAAGACGTGCTAGTGCAGTAGAGTAAAATTCGACTTGTGTTTAGTGACTATTGTGCCAGTGGATATAATATTGTTTAGGTAAAATGTCGACCTTATCAGATTACGTACCTGCTAAACGTGTGAAAAGATGTGCGCTGTCTCAGAATGAGAAGATTATTATATTAAATGTATTTAATGCATTGAAACACCAAAATCCTACCAACAGTGTTGACGACATCGTGGAAAAGTGTTCCAAAGTGACAAGGATTGGAAAATCGACTATCTACAGACTTTTAAAGGAAAAAAAACGAGCAAGATACTGTAAATCCCCCAAAATCATCTACAGGGAGGTCAAAAGTCGTTATAGATGATTTCTTCAAAAATGTCATTCGCAGAAAAGTACACTCATTTTATTTTAAAAAAGAAATACCAACGCTAAATAAAATTTTAAGTGAACTTTCAGAGGACAACGATTTGCCAAAAATCAGTAGAAGCAAATTATGGGCCGTCTTACGAGAGTTGAATTTTTGCTGGGAAAAGCAGAACAGGAAGTCAGTTCTTATCGATAAAGATGAAATTATTTGTTGGCGAAGATCCTACTTAAGATCAATTAGAAAATTCCGTGACGAAGGGAGAAATATTTATTATCTAGACGAAACTTGGGTCAACGAGGGATATACTGTAACAAAAGTATGGCAAGATAAAAACGTAAAAAGTTTTCGACAAGCATTTTTGGATGGACTTTCAACAGGGTTCAAGGCACCTTCAGGTAAAGAGCGACGATAAATAGTGACACATATAGGTAGTGCCAGTGGTTTTGTAGATGGCGGTTTACTTTTATTTGAATCTAAAAATACAGGTGACTATCACGAAGACATGAACGCAGATGTTTTTGAAGTGTATTTTACACAGATGTTGGATCTTATTCCTCCGGGGTCTGTAATTGTCATGGATAATGCCAGTTACCATTCACGGCAGACCGAGCGGACGCCTACGACTGCTTGGAGGAAAGCCGATATAATTTAATGGGTATCCGGAAAAAACATTTCTTTTGAAACAAATATGGTGAAAAAGGAACTTTTGACACTTGTCAATCTTAATAAAGATCAGAAAAAATATGTTATCGATGGTTACCACCTTATCACTGTGAACTTAACCCAATCGAATTAGTCTGGGCGCAGGTAAAAGGAGATGTAGCGCGAAATAATACGACGTTTAAATTAAGTGACGTGAAAATTTTGTTAAAAAATTCCTTGGAACGAGTAACTGCAGATAACTGGCAAAGATGTATACATCATGAACAAAAAAAATGAGGAGAAAATGTGGGAACTCGATAATTTAATTGACGTTACTGTGGAACCTATCGTTATTAATCTATTTGAATTTTCAAAATACATATATTTTTGTGTGGAATAAAAGTCTATTCATTAAACTTAAATAAATATTTTGATAATAATATTGAATAATTTTATTTCAATGACTAAAAACCCTCTTAACCCGGTTATGATGCTTAAAGTAGCCTCTAGTTTTGACATGCTGTTTTTATATTGTTTACTTATAAGAGAAATGTACCGAGAAATTGAAGCGGCATAGACAAAGACGGATTGTCGGGGATTAAATTTTAGCTACCTGCTACAATTTAGTACGATTCGATCACACAAAGTTTTTTTAAAAGTACGCCTCATCTATACCGATAATACATAATATAAAAATATTTAATATAAACATCAGTACTACATTTATTTACGATTTGCATACATAATAAGCTTTTACTACCCTCTTTCATTTCTAAACAGACTATAGGCATTTTCCCAGTGCAGAGAACTTCATTCTACTTAATAATCTGAGCTACTGGAAGGTTCCTTACAGAGATTGAGTTTCAACAGCTGTCATACTTTCATTTATGCAGTAACTAGATTTATTTCGTCAGCAAGTTGTTGGAACGGGAATTTTATATGAATCAAAAGCAATTTCTTTTCCCGATGTAGATTTAACCGTATTCGGCTAATCCCTTCATATACGCTGCTAGATCATAACAAAAGCTCTCCAATGTAAATAACTACCACATTTTCAGTTCCACATCAGATGTAACTGCTATTAGACAAATATTTATGTTTGTTTACATGCGTCGACCTGTACGACCGCCCCGTACCTACAAGTATTAATATTTACTCTGGTTTTATTGTTATCATAAAAAGTAAACAGCACAGATTTATGACTTTCATGTTAAAAGGAAATAGTCCGCCGTAAAACAATTATTTAGGCCCTGGATGTAAACAGTGCCGTTTGCCTGATTCTTAACCGTGAACCCTCCATTAGCTTCTATATCGAAGACGGGGGTATTTGTTTTAACCGAAAGAATGTATAACACTTGAGATTTGATTGTATTTTTAGGTATATCTTGGTGTTTGACTTGGGCTCGTTTGATTGTGTACTCTTGGATTAAACAGAGCTTTTATCATAACTATAAACTATTCTTTAAACATACCGAACAATACGAGGTCCGTTTGATTGATATCCGTCCATAATCAAGTTAGTCTTGCAAACAATAGGGAACTGTCATGAATATTGCTATTTATGACATTAGCTTATACTAGTCTAATAATTATATGATTCATTAACAGTTTACTTTTTCAGGGTTCTCAGCAATTTTTTAAAACCAAATTCCCTGACATTTCTAGGTTTTCCCTGACATACTTTTTTAAAATTTCCTGACAAAAAGCATACAAAATATCATATTTTTTAAAACTTAAACCAAAGTAGAAACAAGTCAAATAATAAGGCATAAATGAGCCCATTCGATGACAAATAAGTGACATGGATATTTAATTTTATTAGAAATAATTATTTCAGTCGTTGAACACATTGTACTATGTTAAATATTAACAAATATAAATATTTAAGAAATCTAATAGAAATATGTATAAACAAACACAACAAAAACCAATAAAAATAGATTTTGCTACTGAGCAAACAGCTATACAAAAAACAGCTCGGTTCAAAACACTATATTTTTGCATTGAAACAGTAAAGCTACACAGGTCGCTTTTTAAACCGTGTTTAAAACGTCCACTGAGCCCGGTTCCAACTCTTTAGATGCTTTGCTATTGGTCTATGCAGCAGTTGCTAGATAGAGATATCAAAATCGGTGTTATTTAAATTTTCAGATTTTATGTTTAAAATGATTGATACTTTTATACTTCTTATCTTGTTTATTTAAAAAGGAATTGGTTGTGGTTTGTTGTAGGTACCTCTACAAATTTTAACGTATTCTTAGACATCTTAAATTACATTAGAAAAGAATACTCCAATTATTTTTCTCTCCAAATTTCATTAAACCTGTCACGAACATGTAAGTAATTATTTGTTTTTGGTTTGCAGTTGCTAAAATCAATTCCATGTTTTTGTTGCAGATCTCACACATTTTCAAAATATATATACAAAAACATGAACAGGAAATATATTGTTAATAATTTCTACCACTAATAATCGTTCTATTTTAATCCAAATCTAGTGTAGCTTTGTTATAAATAAATTGTATAAACAATAATCAAAAAGTGTGAGTGTGATGTTAAAGAGAAACAAATATTTGATCATGTTACGTTTTGAAACTATACATTTTCTTGGTGCATTACATAAGTAACGTCCCCATTGAATACGTTTTGAAACAGGCGATGAATATGGTTTGTCACAAAAAAAAACAGCTGTACACTCCAGATATATCCGTTTCTTTATATCAATCTGCGGGTACGTGTGATTAAAGCAAACAGAAATAGGCAACTGGGTGCGTTCATTAAATAAATAATTTAGACACGGCATGAGTAGCGTTCAGAAATTTTCCCTGACGACAATAAAAATTCCCTGATTTTTGACAATTATTGGCACTTTCCCTGACGTTTCTCTGACAAAGTTCAAATTCCCTGACATTTCCAGCTTTTTCAGGTTTTCCCTGACGCTGAGAACCCTGTTTTTAATGTAATGTTTTTATTAAAAAGCTATTTTAAAGTTACCATAACATAAAACACGTTTGACATAATGGATACCATATTTATGATACTGTAACATCATATTATATGTTTACAAACAGATTTTAAAGTTATGTGTCGATTGTGATGCACGTTGGCGTTCAGTTCTGCATTTTTGTATGATTTTTGCCTAGTGTTTCTTAATTTGAAATGATATAAATATCCAAGAGTACATAATTCCTAAATCTTTTATAGTGCTACTAGTATTAATAGTTATTAATTAACAAGCCTTTAATTAGTAATAATAATAATAATAGTCTTTATTTAATTAAGTTAAATTACAATATTACAGTAAAAAAAAAGAAATAGGGCGAAGAATATACCCATGCTCAATCAAGACATGTCTTCTAAGTTGTTATTATACTGTATTCAGTTGTTTGCTTATGAAGATTGTTCGCTCATTAGTTGCTTTGTATTTGCAGTTTTAAATTTTAATAGATTTGTTTGCTTTATTGAGACTGGTATATTATTGTATACATTTGATATTTGATAACTAAAAGAACGTTTAAAAAATTCAGTATTATGTATGGGTGGCGTTATAGTACATTTATATCTAATATTTAAGTTGTGAACGTCAGTCCTAAAAGAGATTTTGTTATATATGTAATTGGGTGCTTTATTTATAATGATTTTGTGGTATAGACAAGCTGCATGTAGTCTACGTCTATTTGCCATGTTCAGCCATCCTAGCTCAGTAAGTTTATATGATATTCTCTCGTACTTCCTAATACCAAAAATGAAATGTAAACAGCAATTTTGAACTTTTTGAATTCTTATAATATCGACATTGTCTATACAAGGTCCATAAAGGGAGTCACAATAGTTAAAACGTGACAGAACAATCGAATCGCATAACATCGCCTTAACATTTTTATTTAATATATGTCTATGTGGATATAATAGTCTTAATTTGAAATATGCCGATGATATTAGTTTTGCAATGTGCTGTTTAAATCTTAGGGGTTAATCAAAGATAATTCCAAGATTTTTTACTTTTTCATTAAAGTTTAATAAATCATTTCTTAATGTTATTTTTACAGTCTGTTGTATTGATGATGGCTGTTTCTTTTTGCCGAAAATAATAGCATTTGTCTTTCGAGGATTTAATAATAATCCATGCTGTGTTGCACATGCGTCAATATTAGCAAGGTCTGCGGTCACACTCATGCAAGCAGTACTTCATCTGGCTGAAAGTGATTATAAATTTGAAGATCATCAGCATAAGCATGGGATAAGCAGTGGTGGAGAGAATTAGAGAGTTGAAAAGTATACAGTGTGAATAAAAGTGGCCCCAGAATACTGCCCTGTGCTACGCCCCTGTTAATAATTCTGTATTGTGAAACATTTGTGCCAATAACAACAGCGATTTCACGAGAAAAAATGAACACTCGAGGCACAGTCGATAGTTACATTTTTTCGAGGTTAATTTAGCAAATGTAATTCAACGTTTTATTTATTTATTTATTTTTCCAACAGGCATGGGTACCTAATTACAGGGAAATAATTATTATAATAAATTACATTACATAACATGACACTACCTAATGTAAACACTAGAATAAAAAGGTAATAAACTAGAATACAAAGCACTATCACTATTCTCAAGAAGGGCGAACACCACCCATACAGTTTCTTCAACAACAAGTCACGCACAAAAAACTAATATTAATTTATTGCCAATTATCTATAGAAAAAATTTGCTCGATTTCTTTTAGAAATATTTTTTGGGGAGAAAACAGGTCAATGGAGTCACATGATGAGGTTTTCTTAATTAACTGGTACATAATTGTTAGAGGAGCGCATGACGTTTTACGTATCGGAATATGTAGTAACTGGTACTGACGGGTATCTCTGGAAGGAACATTAATATACACCCAGGAGAACAGATTTGGCGCATTAATAAAACAATTTAAAACTTTAAACCAAGTAGCAATATGGGAATAATACGACGGTGATAAAGAGAGTTAATTTGGAATTCTCGACATAGTTGGTTAGTTCTTATGGTCGTAAAATCTGGTGGTCTATTGTATTTCTTGAAGTATAAATACCTTAAAAATTTCTTTTGTATTTTTTCAACCCGCTCAGTATATTTTTTGGGCTGACCGTGCCATAACAATGAGCCATATTCAAGTTTTGGCCTAACAAATGTACAGTACAATTTAATTAGGGTCTGAATATTCTGTAGATTATGGAATTCCCTCATAAGAAAACCAAGAGCTTTATAAGCATCTGATATAAATTTATCGAAATGAAGTTTATATGACATTGCACGGTCTATCATAACTCCCAGATCTTTAACATTACGAATACTAGGTAACTGAGTGCCATCCATCTTATATGCATATCTGATAACGTTCTTTTTACGAGTAAAAGAAATATTGCAGCACTTTCTAATATTAAAATGAAGCTTATTTTCCCGACTCCAGCGCAGTACAGAGTCCATGTCAAGTTGCAGCAGAACACAGTCATTTATCAATTTAATTTGCCTATAAAATTTAAAGTCATCAGGGAACATCAAACAGTCGGAGTAACAAAGACATTCAGGAAGATCATTAATAAAGTACAAGAACAGGAGTGGGCCCAAATTGGAACCTTGCGGAACCCCTGAATTCGCATTATACACTTCTGAAAATAATGCATGATATTTAACTTGATATGTACGGTTTTGCAAGTCAACCTAATTAAGATATCATTTACCCCATACATAACCAATTTTTTTAAAAGCACGTCGTGGTCCACCCTGTCAAAAGCTTTTTGAAAGTCGGTAAAAATCGCATCCACTTGGCATCCATTCTCAAATGCGCCAAGTATATCATCGACAAAAATAGTCAAATTAGTGGATATTTCTTAGGTACAAATCCATGTTGGCAGTCTTTAACAAGTGAGCTAAAATGATTCCATAAGTAAACGTACAATATTTGTTCAAAAATTTTTGCAGGCGCTGATAAAACCGCAATAGGTCTGTAATTATTAACATTAGACTTATCCCCCGATTTATGTATTGGACTGACCAGTGAAGTTTTCCAACAGTCAGAAAATTGATTGGTACAAAAAATCAAATTGTAGATGTGCAAAAGAGGTTCCTTAAAATAATCAGTACATCCTTTTAGGACGTACGGTGGTACTCCATCTGCACCTACAGCCCGCTTAGGTTTCAGTTTTTTAATTGAAGTATCATAATCTTGGTTAGTTATACATTTCATTTTTTCATCATTTGTGAACAAGAAAAAATTTGCAAAGTCGACACAAAAAAATGAGTGACAATGCTGAGAATTTCTTCATTCCGACTGAAATATAGTAAGAAACCCAAGAAACAACATTACGTCTGTTACCAGCGAAAAGCAAAAGTGTTTATGAGAAAGAATTGGTAGAATTCGATAACTGGCGAAAAAAGAGGCATAGGAGAAGAAATAATTACAGATATTTTCAATGTGGAGAAACAGTTTCTGCCTTTTTGATGTGGACAAAATATTCCATGCTAAAATCTATATTAAAACTGCACACAGGTGTTGATATTTCGAAGTATGATAAACTTACATCATCATTTGAAAGTAGAATAAAAAAATTATAAACCAAAGAAGGCAAAGATACAGGAGACAAACAAAATCGAAGAATTTTTGAAAAAACCCCGGATGAGGAAGACAAGAGAGATAAGTTAAGGTAGAAAGTACACGATTTTAATATTTCAATTTATACATTGGGCATTTTATTTTGAACTCTTTACAGGTTGCAACGATCACGGGAGTCGCAGGTGCTTGTCGATGTAATGAATTAACATTTTTGGATATCACCCATGTGCAAGACAAAGGCAGACATAATCATTCCGGATACGAAAACAAATATTTCAAGAAGTTTCACGAACATGGAAGAAGCTTTTTCTGTCAATGCTGTAGAAATGTGTCAAAAATACATCAATCTACGACTTAAAAATGCCGGTGGTACATTTTTCTTGTGACATGTGTCTGGAAAATGTACTACACAACAGAGAACGGAAAACAGAAGTATTGAACCTTCTTAATACAGGGGTCGTGGATAAATAGTACATTATACTATAAGGGAGAGAAATGCGTTATTTTGGCAGAGGTGCAATTTGAAACCCGAGGGCTATAATGCACCGAGGACAAAATAGCATCTCTCCCGAATGGTATATACTATTTTTTCCACGGTCTCATTAACTTAAATACAGATATTTTGTCATTATGAAGTAAGTAGCACCAGAATTATTGTATTCGGATTTGAGCATTTATTAAGTAGTCCCTGAGTTATTGTCATAACTACAAAATAAACAAACAAAAAGAATTGTCAAATTAAGGTGCTAGTTTGGTTTAGTTTAAAGTTTGTTTAGTGCACAATGAATAATTGTGTCGGAAGAGATTGTGGAGGTTGCAAATATTGCAATAAGCAATTTGCTGCCTACGAAGTAAAGATCTTTATACGATATAGCCTACAATCGGTTCAAAAAGTGGTGCGCCGAGAAAAATGTTCAAGTATACAGCGAGAATGTTTTGTTGGCATACTTCAGTGAAAATGCAAAGAATTACAAGTCTTTCACATTATGGGCGCAATATTCTATGGTTAAGCCATGCTTGATAATTTACGACAACATAGGTATAAGCAAATTCCCCAAGCTGATCGCATTTTTGAAAAGAACCGGTGACGGATATCAAGCGAAATAATCGAAAATATTGACAAAGGGTGAAATTGACCGTTTTCTATCAGATGACAAATAATTCTTAATGATTAAGGTAAGATTACTTTTGTTGTTAGGTATTTCAATTATTAAGTATTTTGATTTTTTATAGGTTGGATTAATTCTGGGGATTGCCGTTGCTTGTCGAACTGATGATCTAGTCAATTTAACTGTAGATGATATTGAGGATGTAGGCTCTTCCTTGATTGTAAAAATTCCAAACACTAAGATAAAGATTCCACGAACCTTTCTGGTTACCGATGTGGGAAATATGCTTGAATTGTTTCGAAAATACCTGTCCCTTCGTCCTCCCCACGTCAAGCATAAGCGCCTTTTTTTGTCCTACAAAGCAGGAAAATGTAGTTCGCAGCCAGTTGGCAAGAATACCATGGGAAAAATTCCGAGTGTAGTAGCTTTGTATTTAAAATTACCTGATGCTGCATGTTATACTGGTCACTGCTTACGAAGATCTTCAGCGACATTACTGGCAGATGCTGGTGTGAATATCACGACAATAAAGCGTCATGCTGGTTGGAAATCAACGACAGTTGCTGAGGGTTATTTCGAGAACTCCATTGACCAAAATTTCTAATCAGGTTTTAGTAGGTACCACTACTAGCGCAATCACAAAAACTGTAAATGTAAGCGAAAGTAATATTCCTTCTAATATTAATTTTGAAAATAGTACAAATGTAATATTTAATTTAAATGTCAATAAATAATTTCAATGTTACCTTTTCTTACATGAAAAACGTTCTCCATAATGTAAACTCCCTGGGGAACATTATACTCCCTTGGGAATAATCGACTACTTCTGTTTTAATTTTGATGTCATAGAAACTGATTTCTACTCCCGACCGTGGAAAAAATATTTTATTCACAATCACCTTATAATCGGACTTTTATCCACACATATGAATCGTCTAAAGTGATATTTTACCCACTAGTGGAATAAAGTAACTTTATTTCACTAATAGAATAAAAAAATAATAAACCTATAATAAATCAAATTTAATTTATTCACTTATTAACATTTACATTTATAGTAATAGATATTTAGTTTTTTATTTGTTTTACCACACTTAACTTCCTTTCTGTTAATAACAACCCTTGTAGCATTGTTGCCATCATTTTCGGAATGCAACATCTGCCGAAGTTTGTGAAGAATTCTCACAAGTTACAAATGTCTCTTTTTTTAAGCAGCTAGCTATATTTTCTTGGATTTGCCTTGTATGAGCAAGTTTGTGTTTCATGGAGTACTAAAAAATATCAAGTCGTGCGAATATTTTTGTGATGTGATTACTGAATAATAATATCAATTATTCACTAGTAAATAATTGATAGTGATTTGATATTGATACCAGTGAATCCTTATTCACTGGTTTCAAAGAATATGGAACGAATTAACAAAAATTCTCCGGTGTCAGCAATTGAACGTGAACCGTCTGTGTGAAAGCCAAACGCTGCCAAACTATGCCAACTACGGCAATATCAACATTTTCCACTTACATTAAGTAATAATAAGGAGACTGTAGAATACAAAACATTAAACAAATCTACAACAAGAGAAATCTCGGCAAACATGCAGTGTCCAAACAAAAAACTTTACATTAAAAGAAATAATAATAGCAACTATATTCTTGTGAGCAAACATTTAGTAGCTTTAGTCATGATTTTATTATTAATTTACCTGTATAGTAGCCATTAAAACAATAAAAAGTTTAAACACCTATTAGGTTAGTATAAAAACCTCAATTTTCCACATTTTTACGGCATTAAAAATAATTAATACATAAGTATTTGTATTTTTTACGACCAATTTAGAAATAATGCGCTAATGAGAAGACACCTGCCTGCATAATAAACAGCCATTGTTAGGCAACGACATCTTCAACTGATTCTCGCAACATTTACAGCAATGGTTTTAAGTATGCGAGAAATATGCATAGGTAAAACTTTACGTAACTAATAAGCTCTACTTACACTAACAAAAATGGTTGTAAATTCCCATGTTTTCTTATACTCTTTTTACATAATATATATTTTAGAGATTCCTAACAGGGCCCTGTGCCCTTTTAGGCACTCACGGGGACCGGCGATTCTTACCGGGCCGGGTAAGTAAACCGCGGCGCGGGAGCGCCACTCGTCAGTATGAAGCTGAAGGCAAGAAAGGTCACTATTTAACATGATGTCCATAAAACCAACTCGTGTTGAAGCTGAGAGCGCTTTTTCGGCGGCAGGGTATATCTGCATGGTTAGGTGATAAAACTGTCAATACAATTGAGGACTTTGCAGTAAGAACGACGCAGCTCCATTTTATGACAGATATATGGTTATGTGCCAGATAGATAGTAACAGACATTTAACATTCTTTGGTGCAAGATCGACGCAGATCCGATGATTCTATATACTTTAATAGCAAATAATGGAGTTGCGTCACACATCATTTGATGCAACAGACACTCTTGCTCCAAACGTGCAACGAATTTTGTTTTGACATTTATAAGATATTCCTTCTAGGTCAGTCGTTTGTTTGTTTGCATCGCGTATTCGACGATCATCTTCGTAACAATATTTACAGTGATTTTGATTGTGTTTTAATATATTTAATATGGAAATGTTGAGTAGTGAATCCGAACCTTATAGTGATGGTTCTAGTGATGAATACGTAGCAGATACATCCGATAATACGTCAAGTAGCGAGAGTGATGATTTGGTTAAAATAAAAACTAGAAAGTCGACTGATAAATCGTAATGGGCTAGAAACAAACGGAAGAAACTTTTAGCAGGTGAAAAAAGACACGTTAATACTGTTAATAAAATGGTTGGTCCCAAAATAGTTGGAAGAGATTGCAAATGTAAATTTAAATGTTTTGAGAAATTTAACGAACAAGAAAGACTGAATATCTTAAGCAAATTTAATGACATTGGTGAGAAAGTCATGCAGGATACGTATCTTTTTGGCTTAATAAAAACGTCCAAAAACTGGAAACGGTCGGCAGCAAAGCATTTCTCGTGGTAAGTTTCTATTTATTAATTTTTAGGACCCTTTACTAAGCAACTCTCTTACTGATTTCAGATACGTCTTGGCAAAAAAAGTCATAAAATGTGTAAAAAAGCTTTTGGAGCGATTCATGGTATATCTTCTAAGCGAATTGATCGTTTATCAACTTTTTCGAAAAATAGTGAGACTATAACACTCCTTACATAAGCTTCTTAAGTTTGAACTACCTAGCCCTCTTAGAAGTGTATTTTGTATGCTACCCCCTTCTTACTTTATTTCAAAACTTCAAAAAAAAAAAATTAATTTCAATAAAACATCTACACATCACTTTGACCTGATTAATTTCGAAACTTTTTCGTCTCCTGTTTTTTTTTTCGACGTTTGGTCTTATTTCTGAGATATTCAAAGAAATTGGTGACAGTGTAGCGCACCAGCCGCGTAAATTTCATTTAACGTTATAGCAACCCATGAAAACAAAACTGAGTGATTTGTGTAAACTGACGTTTTGGGCGCCGCGATAGCCGAGGCGGCTGGGAGACGACTGCTCGTGGAACCAGTCTGGATCGGCTATGTCGGTGTGGGTTCGAATCCCACTGTAGTACCATGGATGTTTGTGCTCGTCGAGAGATGCACGATAAGTCTATAGGCTGCGGTGCTACCGGGACACTGTCGGACGGCTCTAAAAAAAAACTGACGTTCGTGAAAATCATTGTCAAAAGTATTATTTAAGGTAAGTATTTACAGGTCTCGGGGTCATAGTCAAATATCCAGGTCTCATCTCCAGTAACTACCCGACTCAACCAGTCGCTGCCGTCGCTCCGAATACGGGACAACAAATCCTCGTAGATCGATTTTTGCATGTCCTTCTGTTCACGGGTAAGAACTTTTGGCACCATCTTTGCGCATATCTTTTCCATATTCAAATTTTCGTGTAACATCTTGTGAACGGTTTCTTTGTTGACGTTTAACTCGTCAGACAACGCACGAATGCTTATGCTTAGGACAGTGTTGCCAGTTTCCGAGTTATAACTAAATTTCCGGAATATAATTGTCACACCTCGTATACCTATATATTTTACAATTCCAACCTAAAAATTTATAACCAATATATAAATTAATACAAATTATAATGTCGGAAATTTACGATGGAATTTTTTAGCCTCATAATATAATAATAAAATTGCCAAGTTATGTGAAATTACAGACAAATTTTTATCAGTTTACATCCTTTTAAGAAAATAGCGAAAGGAACTATCTCTAAAAAGTACGATGAAAGGACCGTTCTCTTTACCAATTCCAGATAAACGAACACGCCCTTTAAGAGATGTATTTTGATTTTAGAACACCCCTTAATAAATACGCATTTTCGCAATATTTACAATAATGGAAAAATATGCGTCTCACATGATACCACATACCTTATCAAAAAATTATGGCAACTTGAGCACGTCCTTGAAAATGCTGAAAATAGAACCCCCTTGTCCTTTACGAGATGCGTTTTAATCTTGAAACACCCTGTAGGAGGTCGAAACGCCGCGATTTGCGGTGGCTGAAAAACGTCCAGTCTCATTTGCATTGTCGGAAACAAAAGCTTTCGCTCTCGAACGGAGAAAACCTCCATTTATCCCGAACCGCACGCTAACAAAAACCCAAGTCGCAGACAGGAAACCCGTAAATTAATCGCCGTTTAAGCCTATTTATTATAAAATATGAAAGTATGTAAATATACCTCCAGTAACGACCGTGGCGCGTACAATAACAATATTTTCCACGGTCTATAGAAAATTAATTTCAGCCGGTCGCTCTTTATCCTCGGCCGTTGCAGATATAAATTATATATATACATGTAAGTAGTTGGCGTTGGACGAAACAGTGGCGGCTCGTCACGGCCACCGAGACCTCGAAATATCAGGAAAAATGCTGCCTCAGAAATGATTTTCCTGAAATTATGCCAATACATACCAGTGTGTTCCGTTTTCCAAATTAACGCCAGTGAAAATGTGCAAAGGTTGATTTTTTAAAAAGGGAATTTTTCCAGAAAGTGGTATTAAGGATTTTATGAAAAACATATATTACCAGAATATTCAGCGCCCATCGAAATATACAAAAATTGATCGATAAATGTCTATTAAGTGTTTTTTATGCGGTACCAAACTTCGAAAGATCAGAACTAAAAATTATAATAAGCAGGTCAAAGATTGCCATGAGAGTGAAAACAAATACCGATCGGGTAAAGAAAAAACACATACACTACAAGTTTAATTACGGTCATGTACAAAAAATATAATGAATTAAGAATACTAAATTGCTGAATTACAAAATGTTAATCTAAATTTAATTTTAGTTTTCTCCACTACACCTCCTTCCAGTCGAACACATTTTTCAATCGTTCTCTTAAATTTAAAATTGCTTTATGCGGCCATAGTAAAAATAATTACATAACGTACAAAAAATGTATTGAATTATAAATATTAAGTTGTTAAACAATGTAAACTATGTTAATCAAATTGGGTATAGGGGTGCTGAATAACCTGGTCTTTTTAATAAAAAAAAATCCTAATACCACTTTCTGGAAAAACGACTCTTAACACAAATAAAATGTTAGTAGCATATAATTTCTCTTCGGTGTACTAACTGTAAAATGATTTGCGGAAATTCCATAGCCTTCTCACATTTCCAGAGATGTTAATCTGAAAAACGGGACACACGGTATAATTTAATACTGTGAAATCTGAAATGTGACACACAGACCCAATAATAAGATACAATGCCTATACTCTATTGTTCTAAACCCATTGAACAAATACTTACAGAAGGATTTTCCTCTATGGTGTCTTCGGTTTGTAAAATGCAAACGATCTATACCCTGATGTCTCGGCTGTTATTGGAACGTGGCAGGAAAATGCTGTACACGAGCTGCTAAGGCAGAGTTTTGACAGATTTCTCCATACCTACGCAGTCCTGGCTAAACTTATGCATAACTCACCCATAAAAAAATAATAAAATTTAAACTGATTAATTGACATATGTCTCATAAAGTTATGGTTATGTAGTGTGATGATGAAAACCTAATTTCGCTTGTGACTGTGACCACCCTTGGCTAAAAGAGACAACTTGTTATGTATAAGCTGTATCTAATTAAAATTAGGATATGATGATTAAAACAGTATGTGTATCTAACTACAGGGTGGACTCCTCAAGATTTTTACTCATATTCTTAAAACCATCTTGAAATACATGAATGTTAAAATTTAAATAGGTACACTTATATCATATTTGTCCTAGTGGATAACTCTAAAGACAAGAATAATAAATTTATCAACCAGTAGTGGAAATGATATGTAGCGTCACAGTCACAGTGCACAAGCTTTATTATACCGTAAAATATATATATTTTGCTTCATTTTTTATTTTTTTTAGTAATTGTCCTTAGATCAAATAGCATCATATTTTAAATATTAAAAATAATATATCGAGAAGGATTAGTTTTTGGAATAAAGCGAAATACACTTATCTTTAAATAACATTTATGTTTAAAATATACCGCTAACTGACAAATTTTAGGTAGATGTATACCACACTGATAAAAGCAATAGTTCTGTACTCGCCGTTCATTTTACAACTTGACTACATTGCATTCAACGCTCATCATTGGTTACATAAGCTTCGCTATCTGAGAAGTCAAAGCAAGGTTTCACTATTGGCGAAATATTTTGTCGTTTGTAGAGCGTTCGGATCCAGAGGGCATTGCGATCGACGTGCCTTCGAATCTAACCAATCGAGTATTATTACTATTAATTACTTTTACCACCCTATTAAAACAGTATAATAATAATAATAATGCTAATAATAACTCTACCCCTCATTCTAATCACAGGGATTAGCCCAGAAGTCGGAGACTTGTGCGGGAGAGGGGCCAGCATATTATTATTAAACAGGCCCTAACCACTATTCAGTGCAGGAATGAGGGAAACCTGGAAAACCTCATTAATTAGGGGAGTGGTCAAATATCAATCGGTATCAATCTCTCACATTGACCCAAGCCTACATTCTTCCACCCTACCATACCCGCAGAGAAGGTGCCAATCCTCTCTACGAATATAGCTTATACATATGCTTTCGAAAAGTAACGAATAAATTCATTATTTTTGAAAATGAAAATTAAATTTAAAAATATCCAAACATTATTTTCTTTAAATTTTTGTTATGTAACACCATAATTTTTCATGATTCATGTATGTAGAATGACACGCTCTTTCAAATGGCATAGTCAAAATTGGGAGTTGCTATTTAAAAAAAATTTCGACGATTTCGATTTTTGACGTCATATTTCGAACAACAATGACGTCACAAATATAGGTCGCATGTCAAAAAGTGCGTTTTTTAAAAACAAAATCAACGTGCCAGGAGATTTTTTCGAAAACTTCTCAATTTCAAAAATAATGATTTTATTCGTTACTTTTCGAAAGCACTGTACATATACGGTCTACCGACAGCGGGACGCGAACTCACACCGATCTAGTCACCTCGATTCAAGTACTGACGCCTTAAACCGCGCGACCACTGACCGACAAAGTAAGTATAAGTAACATATTATTCCTGTTTCTGACACAGGTCTTGCTAGGTCTCGATCGCAATGTCTAACTTTTCTGACAGCCTACAAACTTCGAATCAACAATAAGTCGGACCCTCTTATACCTATACTAAATCTTAATTAAGTGCAAATATTTTAACTGCAGGTGTAATTCATCATACAGGGTGAACCTTAAATAAGTACAAATATTTCCACTGCTGGTGTAGTTCGTCATATAGATCAGTCTAGTAAAAGCCACTTTTAAAAATTTCTAATATTTACGGAGATTAAATTCTATTTTAAAAATACTTGTTTCAAGCATAAGTATAGTAAAGTTGGGTATGTAGTAGATACGCAGTATTATTAACATAAATTTTAACTGTTTAACTGACCTTAATATAAACGATTAAAAATGAATTTCCGCAAGTTAAATACATACTACCATAAAGTATTTAGGAAGATGTTACATGATATTACTATGTTCAATGTTCAAAAATTATACATAAACGTGCACACAAGCTTACCTGTTTGTTAAAAAATGAACTATTTAATCAGCAATCCACATTTCACAAGTTAAATGTCATTGTACACTGTTAAAAAAAGACACAAGACACAATGTCCTTAAGTTATTTTATGAAGAATAACGAAAAACTATGATGTTCACACAGCATATTAAATTTAATTTTCGCCACATAACCCCAAATGAGTCAGTATTAACCATTTCGAATCCAGAACCATAAAGTGACTTCGCACTTTAATGAGTGAAATACATTTTAAAAATAAAGGTACATACAATATTAAATAACAAAATAGTAGCTTGGTGATGCGTTTAATATCAAGAAAAGCAAAGACATTTGTGTAACGCTGGCAACACTGTGAACCACACGTTCAAACTGCACTGCTATGACTCATAAATGTATGAAAGTCAGCGGTCCTCAACAAGTTTTCTACAGAAAAAATACAAAATTTATTTAAAATTCACTTTTTTATTTCTGATTTTTTTGTAAAAAAAAAAACTATTAATTGTGTGTTCTACACAGTGAACTATACTGCGGGTTAAAATGTTTGTACTTATTTAAGGTTCACCCTGTTAGATAAGTCTAGTAAGTCATTTTTTTAAAATTTCAAATATTTACTATTATATAGATATTAATTAAAAAACAAAAAATACCCATATTTTGAGGACCGCTGACCAGATAGAGCGCTGGCAAACCTAATAAACCATATGATCTGCGGAAAACGAAGTTGCCATATCGCCTCTAAAATAAATATTTTTTTGTTCAAGAACGTAAATCTTTGAGATTGATTTTTATTTAAAAGCACTTGTTTTAAACGATATTAAAGTAAAATTGCGTATGTAGTACGCTACGCAGGTTAACCCAAATTTTAACTTAAACTGATTAAAAAATAAATTTCCGCAAGTTTTCCGTAGCCAATTAAAGTATTAGAAAATTACTTTGTTCAATGATTCCAAAAATTATACATATACGTGCATAAAAGTTTACCTACTTGTTGAAAAAGTAAATATTTAAACACTTATCCACGTTTCACAAGTTAATACCATTATACACTGTTAAAAAGAGACACAATTTATTCTCTTAAGCTATTTTATGAAGAATAATGAAACACAATTATTTTTTCTAAGCCGTTCTGTCACATAACCTCAAACAACGTACGAAGTTGCACATTATTTTATTATTTTCTTATTAAATTCATGACGCTGTAAAAAGTCAATTGCCACATTAACTAACAGTATTCCTGTAAAAAAAAAACTAATCAATATAATAATAATTTTCTTTAATACCCTGGCAATCATTTAGAGATGAAACTGCGCGAAAAACTTTCAGATCGTCTGCATAGAGGAGAAACTTAGAGTATTTGATATATTCGGTTAAGTCGAAAAATGACCATTTATTGCAACCATTTGGGATCTGTTATATATATATATATATATATATATAAGATGAAAACCAACGTAAAAGTTCACCGTGCACACCGATTCCAGCTAACTTAACAATTAATATATTATGACCAATTTTGTCACAAGCTTTACTGAAATCGGTATACACGGTGTCCACCTGAATTCGCTTGTCCATGGCATTGCGAATATAATCACTATAGCTGATAACGATAGTATTGTGATACATCAGTGTGGTAAAAACGGCAACGCTGTAGAATAGATATTCAACCTATAATAGCATGACTCATAAAAGCCTTAATATTGCAGTTGCGTCAGAGGTCCTCAACAAGTTTTTTATTGAACAATCACGAAATATATTTAAAATCTGACTTTTGACAGGGATCAAAATTGTGCCATGATTTCGCAAAATAGAGATTTCCAAGAGATTTCGCGGAATTCCGGGTAATTTCAAGGAGTTTCCAAAGATTTGATAAAAATTACCTCGAAAATTGGCAATTTCTTAGAAATAGCGATTTTTTGTTGCTCAATAGTTAAATCTTTTTATATATTTTTAGGTATTAATAATATTGTGTGAAACTAACTACTCAGTGGACAAAAGCCCCAACCTGCGTTGAATTACACCCACAATATCTACCCATATATTCCTTATTATTAGCTTTTGTAACATTTTTTTACTGTTTTAGAAAGGTATTTTAAGCTAATATAAATCAAATCTCCTACAATTCCTATCAATGAAGTCATATGTATGTTCTCTGATACCAAACATCTAGGTATGCTAATGAACAATTCCACAGACAAAGCTCTATTCAATAATTATCTAAAGAAAATAATCTAATTTACTCACTATAAAAATCTAACTTCACTTTTTTGGCAGTGGGAACACGACAAATTCAACCACAGTAGATGAGATCTGACCTATTTCTGCATTTTTAGGATTGCTTCTTCAGGTGGTCTTCTTTAAGTTGAATCAAATATCTAACTATAAAAATTATTATAAAAATTAAAATTATTTGAAGTTAAATATCGACAATGACAAAAAAGTGACATCCTGCCAATGAATTAAATATAACAATACCTACTTGAAAAATGTTCACCTTTTATGTAAAAGTTTTTATATATTTTTAGGTATTAAAATACCTTTCTAAAACAGTAAAAAAATGTTACAAAAGCTAATAATAAGGAATATATGGGTAGATATTGTGGGTGTAATTCAACGCAGGTTGGGGCTTTTGTCCACTGAGTAATTAGTTTCACACAATATTATTAATACCTAAAAATATATAAACACTTTTACATAAAAGGTGAACATTTTTCAAGTACGTATTGTTATTTTTATACTGTTTTAGAAAGGTATTTTAAGCTAATATAAATCAAATCTACAATTCCTATCAATGAAGTCATATGTATGTTCTCTGATACCAAACATCTAGGTATGCTAATGAACAATTCCACAGACAAAGCTCTATTCAATAATTATCTAAAGAAAATAATCTAATTTACTCACTCTATAAAAATCTAACTTCACTTTTTTGGCAGTGGGAACACGACAAATTCAACCACAATAGATGAGATCTGACATAGATGTTTGGTATCAGAGAACATACATATGACTTCATTGATAGGAATTGTAGATTTGATTTATATTAGCTTAAAATACCTTTCTAAAACAGTAAAAAAATGTTACAAAAGCTAATAATAAGGAATATATGGGTAGATATTGTGGGTGTAATTCAACGCAGGTTGGGGCTTTTGTCCACTGAGTAGTTAGTTTCACACAATATTATTAATACCTAAAAATATATAAAAACTTTTAGATAAAAGGTGAACATTTTTCAAGTAGGTATTGTCATATTTAATTCATTGACAGGATGTCACTTTTTTGTCATTGTCGATATTTAACTTTTTATAATAATTTTTATAGTTAGATATTTGATTCAACTTAAAGGAGACCACCTGAAGAAGCAATCCTAAAAATGCAGAAATAGGTCAGATCTCATCTATTGTGGTTGAATTTGTCGTGTTCCCACTGCCAAAAAAGTGAAGTTAGATTTTTATAGAGTGAGTAAATTAGATTATTTTCTTTAGATAATTATTGAATAGAGCTTTGTCTGTGGAATTGTTCATTAGCATACCTAGATGTTTGGTATCAGAGAACATACATATGACTTCATTGATAGGAATTGTAGGAGATTTGATTTATATTAGCTTAAAATACCTTTCTAAAACAGTAAAAAAATAGTTAAATCGTTTCACAAGGTGCGAAGCGCCGAAGTTAACTCTTAACCCTCAACTTGACTCGTCCGGTTTGCAAATTTTTAGAGAAACTAGTGGATAGCGCAAAGTCAACAGATTGCACCACTGCTTCATGTAATATATTGTTTAGACATGATTAATAATAATGACAAACGAATAGCTAATTAGCTAAATATATTATTGGAACCTTATAATATTAATCCTTACTGCCTTCCATTGCGAGGAGTAATTTATTCGATACGTTTCTTGTACAAAATTGCAACATAGGTAGGTATATTAAGTCTGAACAACTTATTTCTCAAATATTTCTGAAAGGACCACCATTTAATTTTAGAAATATAGTTCGTACAAACTCCACGATCCACCGTTATAACAACTGTACATTTACTTGAATACCCATGATTCATTCGATATTATTTGTTTAAAAAATTCAAAGAAAAGATCTTAAGCTGAATTTACTCTACGTCGCCTGTAGAAATAAGGAAAAAATACTTTTACACGTCTTGCGACATGCATTTCTAAATAGATTATAACTGGTATTAGATGAGGCAACTAAATGGTATACATGGTGTTTTAATTTTGATATCCAGAGCACTTGGGGTACGTCCTCGTTATATAAATATAAATATCTGGGAATCTAATAAATACGCACGCAACAATTCCTTCTGAGAGACGCATAGCAACCACCACCTTGACCTAGTGAATCTGTCCAGGCAAACAAAGGTCAGATAAGACTTTAAAATGCCTGTGCAAGCGGCAAGATTTCCAGAAACGGTCAGATAAACGGTAATGGAACGTGCTGATCATTGCGTAATATACAAATAGGTAGTTATTTAACTAGATTAATAGGACATATATAAACGAAAAATAAATTACATAAATAAATAAATATGATGCTACAATTCGAGGCAGGCAGTAAAGATAGTTTTTCTTATTTACAATTCCACTTTTGGAATTTTTATACGCCAATATCTGAACCAGATAATCAAAGACAGTACCTACCCAGTAATAAATAGCATTCATTATATACACTTATTTCATGTCATTCTATAGTTTCGAATGTATATTTAAATAGTATAATCATTCGTTAGCTATACAGGATGATCCACAACTTGGGAATAGAGTCATAAGCTATGTCTATTACACAACAAGTAGTGGATATTTTGTTGCTAATTTGTACCATCAGTTTCAATTTTGTCCGTTATGTTGTTTTCGAGAAAAATAGTGGCACCGAATTACTCCACAACTAAGAACAATAGCAAAGCGATTTTTTTCGCCATATTTTGTTGCTCGTCGAGTAATTTCTTAAAGCGAATAATATTTTTAGAAATAAAAAAAATAGCCCATTCAACTGATACAGTTAAACATATACGTTTCTAAATTGCGTTCGTCGAAAAACGAAAAATAAAATACGACCGTCAAAAATAAGTAGCGGAAATTTTATTACTATTTTGTCGCTAATTTGTACCACGCCGTTGTAATTTTGTACCTTGTGCTGTCTTCGCCAAAAATATCAGACCATCGATTTACTCGGGAACTAAGAACGATAACAAAACGATTGTTGCACCATATTTTGCTGCTCTTCGGGTACTTTCAGAAGGTGTATCTACAGTTTTTTCAAAAACAAAAAAATCGTTATTCAGCTCATACAGTCAATTAAAAATTAGTTGGTTCCTTGCGCTGGTCTAAAAACAACACACAAAATACGGCAGCTAAAAAAGTGGTGGATAATTTGTTTCCATTTTGTTGCCAATTTGTGCCACCAGTTTTAATTTTGTAGCTTTTGCCATTTTCGAGAAAGATGGTGGTTGCTAGCGTAATATTACGCCAGCAGCTCGACCTTCGCCACACCTAAGTTTGGCCATTATACGAAATCGGTAGTTTCAAAGATGAGAATGTTTTTTTTGAGATGGCGTTTAGCGTCCCACGATGTATAATTATTCTTTTTTTTTGGGTTTACTGATTTTGATAAATTATTCGACAAATATAAACCATACCTGCGAGGGGGAAACCACTGAGGTATTTTGCTGTACAAGCTTTAGGTAATTAAAGGTACTTTTTGCATTTTTTGGGTATTTGTGTGTATTTATAGGTATTTTTCGGTATTTTTAGGTAGTTTGTGTATTTTTGGGTACTATCAAGGTAATAATGGGTATTTACTCTGGGTATTTAATGGATATTATGAAGATAATTAATGAATATTTTAAAAGAAAACTAGTATTTTCCCGCCAATTTTTAAATACGACGGTAATCGCGCATGCGTTATGCCGATGGCACAGTTTAAATATAAGTAAACAACTGACCGACGCACTGGCAAATATAAAAATTATTAAAAATAGATATAAATATATTTTCTGTAAAATTTTTCGGAGGCAGCGTTAAACCACTATGTGGCCTTTTATTGCCTTCGTAAGCCTTTAGTTTAGAAAATAATATAGGGTGATTCGAATTAGATACATTCTATTGCAAAAATAATGACACTTCCTCAAATCAGTTTTTTGACTACTAGATGTTCTGTGTAGAAATGTCAGTAGATTTATGTGGGTGAGGAGAACAACTAAGAACTATTGTTTAAAACTGAAAGTAGATTTCAATACGAATATGTCAGCAGTTTGAAATAAATAGCCAAATTCAACTAAACAGTGCCCTTCTTATTGCAATATATTGTACAGTCATTTACGCAGAATATATCCACTTACATTCCCCTCTTCTGTTAACAAATTTTAGTATGGTATAATTTCTTAAACTTTAAAAGTGAACGAGTCTATAATAAAAATTAAAATATTGCTAAATTAGGTCATATTCATATTCTATTTAACAAAAAAGATTTTTTATGTAAAAAACTGCCAATTATCTAATTCTAATCATACATGACGGAAAGCAAGCTGGGGCTAACATTGAATTCTCCCTCGATACCCATGTATTTACACTTGCTAATGAAAGATTTTGGTTGTACTGGAGACACCGAAGTTACCTAAAGTATTTGGGATCCGGACAATAATTTTAAGGAACCCTGTATAGACCGAATATTATAATTTCATAGACGAAGAAGAAGTTTGTTTTTAGTTAGCTTGAAGGGGGCATGGTGTACATATTGGCACCCTTCTTGGGTGCGCCAATGAGTTTATGATACATTTTATGTAATCCAAAATGTTCTTTCCAGATGTAAGCAGATCGAGTCAAAGGAGCCCTTAAAAAAATCTATATTGTTTACATAGATCTGTAACTGGAATAATTTCTAAGGAAATGAAAGACAGTTTTGGAAAATTAAACGTATATTAAGTAAAATCGTGGGTCATTTAATGTATTTTTCGTTTCTTAGATATCTGGGTATTAAAAGGTATATTTGGGTACTATTCGGTATTTTTGGGTACTTACCGGGATTTTTAGGTACTTAACGGGATTTTTAGGTACTTAAGGGTATTATTGGGTAATAGTCATAGGTATTCTTTGGGCACTTGAGGAAAATTCATGGTTTTTGGGTATTTTTGAGGTATTTGCTTATTTGATGAGGTATTTTATTGGGAAAATAAGGAATTTACGGGTAATATTTTTAAAAAAATGGTATTTCATTGTACAAATTTCAAGCAATGGTTTATCCCTCGTATAAACCATATCTGTTTACGAACAGAAGACATTCGTAATATAGTAATATAAATTACAAAATATATACAAGATATAGCTAAATAACACCGAAAAAATGTAAGAGGCGATTCTCTGATGAATATTAATAGGAATCTTTGGTACCTATACATTTTTTTGACAAAACTCTTCCCTGAAAAGTTACTTACTCCCCTCCAAAAATTAAAAAAAAAATGTTTTTCATTTTTATCTTCCATGTATATCAAGCTTAAGAAACCAAAATTGGTAAATATTATGGATCATTTGAATGCATTGCAATACATTTATTTTTTTTCTCATAAATCCTTAACTTTTCGAAATTGAAGGGATCAAAAAGTTAGTAAATTAATGAGGCATTTTAGACATATTTTTTAAAAGGAAAAAATGTCGTTATTTAAACCCTTTACAAAAATATTTCAGGGTTGAAAACTTTTCAAAAAGTGTAGTTTTATTGATAGGTAATGTTCGACAAGTTTGGTTACTTTAGCTTGATACACATGGAAGATAAAAAAAAACATTTATTTTCTTTTTTTGGGGAAAGGGTGTAACTTTTCAGGAAAGGTTTTTCAAAGAATTTTATACCAGAACATTTTCTCAGTGTTATATAGATACATCCTGCATATTAGATTAAGCCACCCACCACTGTTTACATCCTAACCTGATCATCAAAAATTAAATGAAAAAATACATATATGTATAGCTATGTAGAATTACCCGTTCTTTGTTTCACCCTATATTTGTTTTGGTGGTCAGTATCAGAGCAGATAATTTTAAAACTTTTTTACTTGACATTATTTGCTGACAATACAAAAATGCGCCTCAGTCAAAATTAAATCAAATCGATTTCTATCCATTTTAAAACTATTTCTGAATATACTTACAGGGTGTCCCGTTTCTTCTGGGCGTTACGGACGTAATTTTTTCAAACGGGGCATCTTGTAGCTCAAAATTAATACGAAAAAATGAGAAAGTTACACGAAATTTTACCCAAAAGTTACATCTTCAGGCATATGACTGTTTATATTTCTTCAGACTGACATTATTTAATTTTCGTAAAACCGCGCCGCCACTGACGGCTCTTGAGAGAATACGAAAATGATATTCAGCGATTTTTAACTCGGCGACCGTCTTTATGCGAAACAGGTATGCGTTAGCGCTAAATACCTATAATTAATAATTAATTGCGGCTTTCGAGTGGTCTGCATACTACTTCGAAGCGGTCATACTAGATCTCTGCTCGGTTTGTCAGGATGCCGACGGTGGAATGGGGCTTGATACACACTAATAGAATACGCTTATTAAGAAAATGACACTTCGCCAGAGATTTAAATTCGCCACGCTATGGAGCAAGCAGTCCATGAATTAACTGTCAATTACCGTGTCTGGAGACGTCGGCACCGTTTCCTTTTTTTCAGAAATTTCTCAACGAAAAGCACCGATTGGTCGATTGAGTGGGAACGGAGAAGGTTCCATAAGAACCGAAACGTTGACAATTAAAAAAAGGTCAACAAAAGCAGCGTAACAAACTTTGAACGCTGAATAGACAACAAATGAAAAGTAAGTATATAAAAAATAATATAGTAATTAGCGTTTCATTATGACGAATAATTTATTCAATACAGGGTGGCCCATAAGTAATGGTCCATAGACACATACTAGATTTTGCACTAAAAATATTACGATTTAAGTTAATATGATTTAATAAAATGTTGATAACAAGAAAAAACAGGGTGTCAAATTTGGAATTTAAAAAGTGATTTTTTGTAATAATTGCACTGTGTTTGACTGTATTAACTTGTATAGAATACATGTTTTTGGATATGAAAAATCAGAATATGTTCTATTTAGACGTATTTCCTAGAGAGCGCCACATCCGCCATATTTGTGACGTAAATGTGAGCCTTTTTTGAACCTAATGTTATCACTTTTTTTTAATCTTAAGCTTACATCGTTTTCGAGGAAAAGGCTTCAAGTGTTTGCAAAATATTTTCTTCAGATTGCACCCTTATTATTTTGCACTAGGACTTTCTCGGATATTATTGAAAAACTTTCCTGTCTCGAGACCGAATTTCAACATTAGAAAATGTTGGAGATCTCCTAGGATATTCTTCCACACTTCTACAGTTTCCTTCACAGAAACCTAGCACATGTAACATGTCAACTTGTCGCTGAATGTAAATTTTCCAGCCATTTTCAACAACAAACAGTAGCAAAAATAAAATAGTTATATTACTAACTGTCAAATTTTAAATACAAAGCCTACTACTGACTTTTTGATTTCTTCTAATAACCACTATTAAAATCTTGTTTTAATTAATTCATTTTATTTTTTCTTGAATACCTTAAAGTTTTTTAAAATTTAATAACAATAAAAAAGTGTTTTAAATTAAATTTTGTGCAGAATATTATCATTCTTTTTATATTCAATCAATGGAAAAAACAGTTTGGCATAATTTTAGAGGTGATTTACCTACGTTCAATGAACACTTTCCAGTGTTTCAATTTACTTGAACTTATAGTCATAGAGGACCAACAATAAACCTAAATCATGTACCAAATTTGACTATTCCAAGTTATCTAAAGTAATTTAGAGGTAAGTGTTAATTTCTTTCGAAATATTGCAATATTTTAGGACCTCCTACATGCGCCTGCTCTGTGTCGGTTCTTAGCGGAACGCCCTGTATAAGTAGTAGACAATCAATAGGACGTACATGCTTTTGCAATAATAATGACACTCCCTCAAAACAGTTTTTGAACTTCTGGAAATTTCGTTATATCTCTCTTCGTGAGTGGAACAACTAAGAACTAATGTTAAAAGTTGAAATTAGATTTCATTAGAAATTGGTCAGCAGTTCAAAAAAAATCGCAAAATTAATTTTAAAGTGTTATTATTGCAAACGATTGTACATTTTTCGAAAAGAGAATTAATATTTTTAATTATTATTTTTAATGAAGGAAAGCAGCCTAATGACTAAAAGTTTTTCATTTATTGATTCATTGATAGTATTGTATTCGATGCATACAGCACAATTTAAAAAAAAATGCTTGTTTAAATTGAAAAATAAAAAGTATAGTAAATAATGCATTTACCAAGGCACCTTCAATTAAAAGTTGATATACCTATATGGACTTAGGTATAGGTAATTAAAATTATAGAATGAGATAAACAGTCAAGAATACCTATCTTTTTTTTTTTAATTAAACCTATAAGAATATATGCCTGGCTACCTAAGTATATGACAACACTTGTAATTTGTTATTAAAATATTAGCCTTAAGTAATCTTCATTAATCACACAATATTACACCTGAACCTACCCTTCCCCTAGTTCCACTGTTAGTGTCATATGACACGATGCAGAACAGGTACTGAAGGTAGTTGTATCTCTTTTTTATTTAGATTTATTTGCTAACGGGGAAAGTCTAATTTGATTGCATGGTAAATAAAGAACAGTCAAAATGTTGTGCGAAGTCGAAAGAACTTAAAACAAAAGCCGCAAGAAAATTTTCCATAGAAAAACAAAAAAATTGACGAGTTTTTATGAAAGCACAATTCAAGAAAATGCATTACGTTACGCCCATTTCAATTGCGCAAACATCTCAAGTGCCGGCGATAAAATACAAATTAGATTTATTGTACATAAAACGTAAATGACATTTTATCTCTGGCCTTTATACGAAACGTTCTGGTATTCCGTCTCAGCACACCTTAGCTTTTTTGTATGTAGGTATAAAATACCACCACTGTCAGCCATTTTGAAGTTCAGGTTAAAATAATTTAGCAGAGGCACAAATGAAGATTTCGGTGCAACAAAAACGGAGGCCCGTCCAGTTAGCCGCGGTTGCAACAATGAGCGACCCGTGTAGACAAAAGAGTGCCGACCCATGCTTAATTACAGAAAAGCAATTATTAGAATATTACCTGTTACTGGGAGAAAAAATCATCACATTTTGGGCTGCTCAGGGCCAAATCCATACGAAATACTCCTCGGTTCACCAGAAAGACACTCCGAGTTACGGATTGACCAGCGGACAACTAGGTATTTCGTTTAAAAAATTACCGACAGAAACACTTGCCACTTACCGCACGCAGTTTTAAATGAAAATTCGCGATTTTTGAATTGGGACACGGCGATATCGGACTGTTTTAGTCACTTCTCACTCAATCCGTCCAAAACGGAGACGAGGTCCTACTAATTACAATTAATTAATGCGTGTTTTTACAATACTGAGGAATTCCGATGCACCACAACACAACTGACGACCCGACACGGACTACTTTGATACAGCATCTCCAAGACCACTGAACTCAACAATAATCTTTAGATAGCCGGTTTTACACTGCAAAAATAAACCACTACGGAATATTTACTTTTACCGTGTACTTACTACACCTACCGAGACGTATCAGAGTGCTATAAATCACTAATTTTTAATACAATTCAAGTGTGTTAAATTGGTTTTACTTTCAGTGAAGCTTTACAAACACTCGTAGAGCTTTAAATCGCACCACCTAAGCTCGATTGTTATGTGAAGAGGACTCGCGGTCGGCAGTACGGCCAACTGCGGCTGCGTACAACTATGGGCATGTCGAAAGTCCCTAGATGGTGTATCTCTTGCACTTCTGCAGTCCCGTGTTTCTGGGGGCTCTATTCATATAATTCACTCTATTTTACTGAGGTGGGTCGTCCTGGGGGCCGATAGGTGTGTTTTTTAATTACGCCCGAAATTTTATGTCTCCTGTTTACGTCTGAATCTCAGGCGGGCGAGATAAACACTATTTTTTATAGATGCGCGACAGGACGTTTATGATTATGAACTATTTGTATGTGTTTAATTTTTATTGCCCGGAGAGGAATAATTTTCCTCGGCAACGACGTGCCAGGCCGTTTCTTTTGTATATAATTGGTGCCATAAATCTTTTTGGGAAGCTACGTACACAACACGTCGTATAAATAATGCCTTATTGAACAATTAATAATGTAATAATTACCTGTTCCTTTTTGGTAGCTGGAAAAATATGTTGGATCTGGAAAATTATGTTCCTATATGTCCTAACCTGCCTACCTACCAAGCAGGTGAATGCGGAACCTATTATTTATAATATAAAATTTAAAACTAATGATATAAAACTAAAGATAGTGAAAGTATGAATACTGATGAGAGTCAGGTATAGTAGAACGTACTTAATTAGGTAGTTTTTTATTATCACAATATTTCTAATTCATTTCCCCTGAATTTATGACTACCTATACAGGGTGGTCCGTTTTTCTTGGCTCATCATAGTCAATATCGTAAAAAATGTTTGTCATGCCATTTTTTATTTGAGCGTCCCTGTTTCAATATACAGGGTGTTAAAGTTACATTTTAAAAAACTATTTTTGTTAATAATTCCATTGTTTTGTAAGGTACACACTTGAAATTTTGCACGTACTTTTATCTTATTTCGGCATACTTATCATGTAATTTTGGTAAAAAAAAATCGAACGGCGAATAGTGGTAACTGAGGGATGCAGTACCCTTTATTCCCTCCAATTATTTCTAAGTACGCCTATGCAGATTTTTCTTGAAATACCAAACGTAGAATTTTCTTCTGATCATTTTATCTCTTTTGTAATTTTCTGTTTAAATGCTCCGTTTTGGAGAAAAACGACATGTATTGATGTGTTACAAATATCTTAGCGGCCGACGAATGTCAGGAAAAAATAGTGAGTTCCCTTAGCCCAACAGATCACATCCTTAAAGGGAGGCTTTCTTAAATTTGGATCGACATCTTCATGAGACCGGAAAGTTTATGGATCAGAAGTTTAGAAAATTAAGCCCTTAACAAAAGGAACAAATCTTAGCACTGATAGAAGAAGAACCAAGCACAAGCAGAAAGATTGTTTTGCGACATACAGAAAATTGTATAAAAATGGATGTTCATTAGACTTTAAAAACCCAACTTCTGCACCCGTATCACATCCAACCCGTACAAAATATTCTTCCCCAAGATTTTGCTTCTAGGATGCAATTTAGTCGTTGGTTGTTAACACAGAATGATGCAGATAGGGACTTTGTAAGAAAAATTCTATTCACGGATGAGGCAAGCTTTACAAGAAATGGATTGACAAACATGCATAACAGCCACGTATGTACGGATTTGAATCCCCATGCAACCATTGTAGCACATTCAGGATTAATGTCTGGACGGGAATAGTGGATAATATTCTGTTGGGTCCCCTTTTCATACCAAATAATTTAAATTCAGCATCATTTTAAAATTTTCTGTAAAATGAATTCTGAGATGTTTTACATGATTTACCTGTTATCGTACGTGACTGTATGTGGATGTAGCTTGACGGTGGTCCACCCCATTATGGTAGAAAAGTCCGGCAGTATTTAAATATTATTTCCCAATCGTTGGATTGGTCGAGGACAAGACGCACTTATTCATTGGCCACCACGATCTCCTGACCTTAATCCATTGTTTTTTTTTCTGGGGTTATATGAAAGATATGGTTTATGCTGTAGAAATAAACGGCATTAACCACCTCAGAGAGAGAATAGTAATGGCAGCTGATGAACTTACCCAAAAGGAGAATATCTTTCAAAAGATAAGGTTTTTACTACTTAAAAGGGTACGTAGATGTGTTAATGAGGAGGGTGGGCAAGTAGAAAGTTTGTTAAATTAGTAGTAATTAATTAATTATTTTATTTAATGTTATTTAGGTAAAAAGTTATTATGTTGATCGTTCATTATTACTATTATTAAATGAGACTATCATTTTTTGGTTGATAAGAGAACTGTATTACAGATTTTAATACCGTATTATTTTTTCAATTCATAAGTATTCCTCATTTTATAACATTTAAAATTATCCATTTTGTTTTAAATAGTAAATATTCAGTAAGTAAGTATTACAATTTGCTAAGTTGCCAAGGTATTGTAATGATAGGTATATCCACAAAATTTCAGTCTCACTTGAAAATGATAGTGAATTATAGATTTATGGGCACTACAAATTTCCGTTTTTCTCCAGAACGGAGCATTTAAACAAACAAATACAAAAGATATAAAATTATCAATTCTAGGTTTGATATTTCAAGAAAAAGCTGCATAGGCGTACTTAGAAATAATTGGAGGAGATATAAAATGATCAGAAGAAATTTCTAGGTTTGATACTTCAAGAAAAAACTGCATAGTCGTACTTAGAAATAATTGGAGGTGATAATCATACCTCAGTTACCTCCATTCGCCGTTCTCTTTTTCACCAAAATTACATGATAAGTATGCCGGAATAAGATAAAAGTACGTGCAAAATTTCAAGTCTGTATCTTACAAAACAATGGAATTATTAACAAAAATAGTTTTTTAAAATGCAACTTTAACACCCTGTATATTGAAACAAGAACGTCCAAATAAAAAATGGCATAAGAAAAGTCGCATTATTTTTGTCCAAAGTATTTGTGGTTAGTGGTATGACCTTCTATTTTGAGACACCCTGTAGAACTCTGTAGTGTGCGGGCCTCTTTAGGGCGTAGGGCGACATATTGAGGTAGACAATGAGGACTTCCTTCTCTGCCTTGGCGAACGCTTATCAGATGAATCATTGACTAAAGAGCGATAACCGCCCCCCAAACTCTGTATGGAAGTGGGAATTCGCACGCCAACATATTGCGAATTGAATTTTCTCTCTATTTATTAAATGTCATTAGGAGTGCCCTTCGACGGACGCGTTTTTCTTACTTATTTGTCCTCGGCCGACGTCCGATGTTTATTCACAATTTGGTCAGGGACTCGGTTCCAAGAGCGAAAGGGGTTGCAAGAACGAATGCGCGCAGCCATGCAGAACGAATTTGCAAGGATTTTGACCTAAAAGGTGCAATGATGTCATGCGGTATCAAAATTATGATTCATTTTGCAAGCATCACGGAAAAAACTATACTAATATCAAGATAAATAGGAACACTTATTCTAACCTGTAATATTTTATTGAAAGGTTCAGTTTATCTTGTAAGACGTTTATATTTTTCATTTAAAAATAAAAATTGTTTGAAATCAAGAAGACTAATTTACGAAAGCATCCTAGTGTCAAATATACTTTTTATTTTTAGAAAACTCAATATATTGAGATTATTCTCAATATCTTGACTTCTTTTCTCAATATAATGACTTTTTTTAGTATTGTGATATTTTTATGTATTTATTTACATTCCACTAGCGATTTAGATAGTAAAAGTATGTTAATTTAGACATAGGCGTAGTATTGAAAAAAGGGACCAGTTTTTCGAGAAATAGCATTTGCGATTTTTTCAGATAATTATTTTTTATGGATTCTTTTTCAGCTTCGTTAAAAACTTCTCTGTGCGAAATTTTGGCAACTTTCACTCTTTACTTTTCAATAAATACCTTAATCATTTATGTGTCACTTTCAGACTCCTAATAATATCAAATTTCAATCATAGGCATCCGATACGAGATTCAAAAGGAAACCTCTTTGTGCTAAATTTGAATGTTAAAAGTAAAGTTACCGCTTGTTTTTATTAAGCTTAGTATAACATTCTTGAGAAACTTTTATTTCACTAATTGTTTTTTATTAGTGTATTAGATACTTTTTCTATAACGATATTATTACATAAGTAATAGTAGTAGTAACATTTGTTCTTTATTATGTATCTTATCATGCAACTTTCTAAATAACATGTTTCACACGAGGCAGGGGTCTGAAACCGGCGACGTAAGTGTTTAAGATATTTATTGAAAAGTTAAGAAGCGTTGAAGGTAGGTTGCCAAAATTTGGTACCCGTTAAAAATAATTTCTTAATTAAATTGCTATAATTTTTCGAAAAATTGATCCCCTTTTCAATCCTACGTGCGACGCCTATGACTAAATTAACATCTCATAGTATCAGAATAGTTACTTTATAAATATATATAAGGTACAAAAAACTCAGAACGATTGAATAATAAGCAAGTCGGTCTTGTAAGCAAGTTACAAGGGCGACTCTATGAAAAGTTAAATCTTTGAGAGTAGGTTGCCAAAATTTAGAGAGAGGGGGTGAAGTATGTTTGACACCATGGTGCTTTCGTACTAATTTACTGAGTTGAAGTAGTTTTTGTTCCATTATCTATTAGTACAAGATCCGAACTAAGGTCGTCCTTCGCCCATCTGCTTATCGTATGGAAAGTATTTTTTATTAAACATAATATGTCAACACATATATAGCAAAAGGGTTGCCTAATGAAAAATATGTATTGCTACCTATAACTAAAAATATTGTAATTAATTTTTTTGTTAATATTTCCCTCACTTGCTGATCAAATTTAACAATATTGTTAAATGTAAAACAAAACAGTTTGAAAAGATTTTGTAATGTATTTTATTAAAAATTATATTATTACTAGGTGACCCGGCAAACGTTGTTTTGCCATATGAATTATTTCTAGTACATATTTGGTATACAACTAAAAGAGGAATGGAACACTGTGAATGATGACGGCCTATAAGAATAACAAAACACGAAACATTCATTTTTTGAATTATTTCGCGTGCTTGCAATTTTACTTGTTTGACGGCCCAAATTAGCCCCTTTACGTCTTGTTGGCATTGTTCACTGTACAAAAAATAGCCATATAGTAAAATAACAGCCGTTGTTGGCGGGAGCTCGTGACACGTGTTGCGTACTTTTGAGGTTATGTAGATCACTTAATTAACTAATAATGAGAACGACACTAAAAATTAATAATTTTATTAATTATTGATAAAATAGGAAATAAATAATTATGGCCCAGCAAATTAATAATAAATTTACTTGAGAATTACACTTAGAAGGTAAAATGATAATTGTAAACGTCACTACTACGCTCGATTCATACACAATAAAAATGGTCGAAAACTGTGTAGGGAGTGAGAGAAGGCTTATTGTGTAAGAGAGACAGGAGACCGGCTTCGTTCTCATCCCTACTCCGTACTGTTTACTGGGTGAGAAGTGACACCGGTAGATGCTTGGCGGGGATAACTTATCTAGTGATTGACCAGGGTTAAAAATGATTAAATTACTAAAATGGTTATTAAAAAATAGGGGTTTGTGATAGAAGGATAAAAATTAAGGGTTGTATGTATTTTTTAATGCTACATCATAAAAAAATAAAAATAAAAAATTTTGTCCAAAAAATAAAAAAAAAATTGTTTGGGGTGGACCACCCTTATCACTTAGGGGTATGAAAAATAGATTACGACCGATTCTCAGACCTACTGAATATACATATAAAATTTCATAAAAATCGGTCAAGCCATTTCCGAGGAGTATGGCGTCTAAAACTGTGACACGAGAATTTTATATATTTAAATTAAAAAGGGCAGTTCGAAAATAATTTAAAAATACACTTCTGCGAGACACTGGAAACTGGTCCACTGTAAAACCTGAAAAGACAAACGTTATCGGAGAAATTCCCAAGGAAAGCAATAAATAACATTTTATAACACCATTTTTATACAGCAAATTCAGCTGCTTTCTTAAGTTATTGTCAGCACCTATGATACGTTTGTGTAAATCATCAATAGTGTTCACTTCGGTGCGATACACTCCTTTTTTAAATATCCCCACAAAGAGAAGTTCAAATTATTTAGTCAGGAGATCGTGGCGACCATGGTACCGATCCGCCTCGTCCAATCCTTTGGTATTAATGCTTGGACACGCTGTGCATGTTACGGATATAATTGGGCCTTGTGTATGATATGCCACACAGCTGCAGTAGCTACATTTGACACGTGTTTACCGGGAAATCGTTCTGCTAAAACATTTTCACTTTACCATAAATTGAAACTATTTCCATCAACTTTGAGTTACTATACACGTAAGCCATTTGAAACACTTGAAACACTAATGTAAACACTCGCATCACAAAAACGTTAATACCTTCTATAAGTAATCGGATTTCAATATTTGGAATCACCGAGCTAGAGACTACAATAGCCCAGCGATGTAAAGGTTGAAAATGCTACTACAACTTCAATATTTTTTTCTCGGAAACTAGATAAGAATTTTGCAAAATGTTTTTTTCTGACATTGACTACATTTTTCATGAGGCATCTATTAAAAAAATCTTTATATAAGTTGTGAATTGCCCTGTATATACAAGACGTCCCAAATTAAGGGTAATCATTGGGATTAGAGAAACGCCTAAATTGTGTCAATTTGTGCAATTTGATGTTCTATCAAAATTTAAGAATTCCAGAATACAAAGGTACCTATGCGAAAACTTAAAAAATTGGTTATTTTTTCCCTACATTATTTGAAAATTTTTTTAAACAAATTACAATTTCTCATTGCTACTTTTTCTTTCCTAGAAAATTATGTTATTAGTTTTTCGAAAAAGCTCGTTTTTCTGAAAACAGAAATACGTATATAAATTTGTTACATTGAACGTAAAACGGCTATATTTTTACTTTTATAAACAAAACAAAATCTCTATATACTAGGATTAGGGTAAGGTAAAAGACGCTTCCTCAGAGAACGATCAAAAATAACGATTCAAGCCCAAAAATTACTATTCATAGAACAAGAACAGATGACATAAATAAGACAACAATAAAAGTAAGACATTTCTATTCAAGTAAATAACAAGTTAATAACAATTGTCTTAAAAGCATAATACTTTTAGTTTTTGTAAATCTATAAACTTATTATTTAAGAAAAAATTACCTATTCTATATATTTAATATTATTAGTTTGTGGATTAAATTTTTAATATTACTGTATTGTATTTATTGTTTCCAATATTTGTTTTATCTTTCCCATTGTGTAATTGATACTGTATTGTTGTGCTATTGATAATATAAAATAAAAAATATTATATTTATATTTTACCGAAGTCTTTTTCATAAAATAAATTTTAACTTTAGTTTCATTTTAAGAAAAAAATGTTGAAAGTAAAAGAATAATTGAATATCGAGAATACATAAAGATATGTATATCAAATATATTGTATTACTTAATTAACAAAGAGTAAAGATTAAAATTTCAAATATAATAAGATACCTGGGTACGTGCTTTTGCATTAATAATGACACTCCCTCAAAACCGTTTATAAACTTTTGGAAGTTGTGAGTAGAAATTTCATGAAATCCCTCTTGGTGAGTGAAACAACTAAGGACTAACGTTAAAAGTAGATTTCATTACAAATACATCAGCAGCTCAAAAGAAATCGCAAAATTAATTTTGAGAGAGAGTATCATTATTATTGCATACGATTGTACTTTATATGATGGATTAGATTTTCTTCCATGGCAATGATTGAAAAAGGTCTGGCATGTAAAATTAGGCAAAAATGTTTCAGCATTAGCATGAAAAAACAGCTAGACTTATACTTTTTTTTAAAATAGTTTGCTTCTGTTAGTCTTAATTAATATACATAATTTTATTTTATTTTTTTCTCGGATATTGGACTGTTTATAATAAGATATAAAGTGGAGTCCCAAAAATATGTTCTTTAAGAATACTCTTTTTCCTATGAAAGAGACTACTTTGTAATTCACGATTAAGGCACATTTCAAACGTAAAAAGTCTTAAATCCAGCAAACTAGTTTCGTGGACGTATTTGATGCCGCTACTCTGTGGTGTACGGCCTCCCTTAGGCGGAAAAAGGCAATTTTTCGATCTGCCATTCAATATATAGCACTAATTTCTATGCACCCCTTTTATTTCGTTTTAATCTTTGCTAATCTCCGTCCGAATGAGGGTGGGGACGACGATAAGACACCAGGACTGGGACCGAACAATCATCGATATTCCTCCCGACTGTAAATCTAGCCATCCTGAAAACTGCGGTGTGAATCGCCTCGGGTATTATACTATCGTTTATTATTATCGCAATCGTAATTTATGACGACGCTATCGAACTACTGCTAGGTACTCCCGTTTGAGCCGTCCGCAGTGCCTGTATGCGACGCTAGTTGCTGCTATTGTTAATTTTTGCAGCACAGGAATGGATAATAAACTGCATGTTTTTGATCCATTAATGTTGGTGAACGTAACTAAAAAGTAATAAAACCTTTTCTTTGTTGGGTGCCAGTATTATACATAAATGTCGTTCCTTAATATGGAAATCAAAGTCAGAGGACTAAATTTAAAAAAAAAACAGTGATAGTTTATCACATCTTGGATATTTCAGTTTTTTTTTATTAAGAGCATTCTTCTTTTTTTGTAAATTACGGATCGAGAATAGATTTGAAGATAAAAAACATATAAAAAGGAAAGGATTACAAATAAAAAAAGACAATCAAATATGGCGGCATTACAAAATCAGAGAATCCAAAAGAAGTATGAAGAAGAGGAAAGAAAGGTTTGCAAGAAAACAGACAGTTAATGGAAGCAAACCTAAATGAGGAATGGATAAACAACGAAAATGTCATACAAACAGTAAGTGGGAAAGTAATTAATACCAAAAAAAGAATTTGCAGGGAAGAAAGGATTGTGGGATGAGGAGTGTATCAGAAAGACAGAGAAGAGAAATAAGCTAAAGATTAAAGCACTTCAGTCAGTCCAAGAAGAGGACAAGGAAATGTACAGGGAACAAAGACGAAAGGCAAAGAATATTTAGACAAAAGAAGAGAGCAGAACAGGTTAAGAAAATAGATGAAATAGAACGTCATTATAGGAGGGAAGAAATACGTAACTTAATAAAGGGGAAAAAGAGAAAGGAGGAAGTAATATATGTGAGGGATGAAAGTGCCAAGTGAGAGAAAGATTATGCAGATATGTTGAATAAAGCGAGCGAAAGGGAAGCAGAGGATCAGAAGGAGATGATACTGGTAAGGGAAGAGGAAGTGGAAGTAGAAGAACCTACAAAAAAGGAAATGGACATAATTATAGAAGCTTTAAAGAATAACAAAAGTCTTGGAAAAAACGGAATAACGACGGAGAACATTAAGTGCGCAGGAAAGGATTTAAACGAAAAATATACGAAATGATTCGAAAGATTATGCTAATTTTTAAAAAGGGAGATGCAATAGACTGCAGAAACTATAGAGTTATATCATTGCTACATATAGGGTGTAAAATCATGGCAAAAAAAACAGACAATAAAACCTATAGAAGAACAACAGATAGGGAAGTATCAAGCAGGTTTATAAAGGGAAGGTCAACAACGGACCAAATTTTCATGGTGAAGAAAATCCTGACTACATGCTATGAATATGGGATTAAAGCAATGGTATTATTTGTGGACTTCAGGACAGCATATGATTCGGTCAAAAGGAATAAACTAAGTAAAATATTAAAACAATTTCGGATACCAACCAAACTGATTAGGCTATTTAAAATGATCTTAGAAAATACTAAAAGCAAAATACGAATAAAAGGTGAATGTTCGGAAGATTTTACTATTGACAGAGGACTGAGACAAGAAGACTCACTCTCAAAGCTCTTTTTAATTTAATATTAGAAAAGGTCATAAGAGATAGTCAGTTGAACAGAGGACACATATTGTTTAAAAGTCACCAAATAGTAAGTTATGCAGATGATGTGACCATAATTGCTAGAGATAGTAAGGAATTAGAAGAACTAACGAGAAAACTTGTGCAAGAAGCACGGAAAGTGGAATTGCAGATAAATCAAGAGAAAAGTAAGCTTTTAGGAATAGGACAACAGAAGAAAGATACCAATTTCAAAGTGAGAACACAGCACGGAAAGATGGAATTTGAAGAAGTTCAAGAATAAGTGTATTTAAGGGCGCTGATAACATCTAACTACGATGAGAAGTAAGAAAATAATAGGAGAATAATAAAAGCAAACAGATTTTCGACAGCAGTCAACCACTTAATGAATTTTAAAAAAATGTCTAGAGGAGTAAAATTTAGAATGTATAAAACAATTTTGAGTCCGACAGCGCTGTATGGCAGTGAAACCTGTATCCTCAATGAGAAGTCAAGAGAAAACCTATTAAGGGGGAAAAGAAGATCTTAAGAAAAATTCTAGGGTAAAGAAGACGGGGGAAGGCTATGTAAGGAGAAATAATGAGGAAATATATTAAAAAAGCAATAAGTTTATAATGTTTGCTTATATCTTGATCTTGCTTTATTTTTAACATAGTTTTGATCATGGAATAATTTGACCACAGCGTTGACGATTTCCATATCTTGGATTTTTCCTCAAAATATGCCAGTAAAACACTTTCGTTACATTTTCTAGGGACTTTTTTAATGTTGCACCATTCCGAAAAGCGTCTATAAGCGATTTCGTATTGTTCCTTTGATTTCGCCGGCAATAATTCCAATGTTGCTCGACTGGCGGCTTCTTCGATTTCAGCAGGGATGGATTCGTTACGCTCATTATCGAGATTATTCATTATACTTATAATATTACTAGAAAATGCTGTCAATATTTTTGCGTTTTTCCCGTAACTAACAGCAGCACTGGTTGCTACGAAAATTTTGGTTCATAAACATTGCGATCTGTGTGGTATTTTCTGATTTCTTATTTTTATTGAGTTTAAAGTTCTTCCGATTGTTTTGTAGAAAAAATAGTGTATGATATACGTGTTAAAAGTGATTTTGTTTTATTTGTGAAGTTAAAAAACTCGCTACGCTCGTTTTTTAATCATCTTACTTACTTGTAACACGTATATCATAAATAGCTATTTTAGTTATTTTATTAATATAGTCATTTCTATATGTATCTCTGTTTTTTATTAAAGTATGTATCTATGAGTGTACCTCATAAAATTTTTCACTTTCGTTGTGGAGGGGGAGACCGCAAGGTCGTTATTTGCCTCAGGGGCCAGTAAGTCTAGTTACGGCACTGTTGTCACCATAGGTGTAAAAGAAAATACAATAAGAAAAATGTATAGGATCTTACTTTTAGACATATTATTAGTTCAATTATAATTATAGCTCTAATATACCCACACAAAAAAATGCATTAACTCCGGCGATTGGTGATAAGCACACCTTGAGTTGTTCAGAATATACGTAGGTGTAACTGTAAGTAAAATTTCCTCGAAGCACTCCACCGGGGGCAATTCGGTGCGGAGTTCTGAGTTTTTAACGGCCTCCTAGGGGCAAGTTTTATAAGGAAAGCGCCTTGCTGGCGGTCGGAGACACGGTTTTTTCGTAATAATGTCCCAGATAATCCTTCATGTCCAGCCCGACAGCGGTTATCTTGTAATTATTTCTCTTTTCCGGCGAAAATTGCCTGAAATGTTTTCTCTCCAGGGATTCTAGCTTTCCAGAGAGCCTTAAATAAAAAGATGCAATCAAAAACCGTCTTTATTGTATACTTTGGCGGCCATAAAGTAACACTTTATAGTACTAGCATCATATAGTACAGGTTATTAGTATTATTATTACATTTGTGGCTAAAAGCTTATTTCTTTCAGTTACAAAATTAAATCAAAACATGATTATGAATATGTACAACTATTAGTAGTAGTAAGTTCAACAAAGAAATAATACAGACAGGATAATAAAGCAAATAAAACAAGAATAAAAATAAACAATAAAAAATATACAATAATAAGTCTACGTATAGATCGAGTGCAAATAATTATCAAGTCTATGTTTGAAGGAATTAATTGACGGTGCTGACATTACATACGTAGTTTGGTAATGAGTTTCACATGTCAAAAACACGATTCGACAAAAAGTGCTGTCTTGTACGGTTGTAAAAATGCTCCTTCTTTAACTTCAACTCATGACCTCGTAGTCTCACAGCCCTGTTACCAACGAAGATTTCATCTGGACAGTGGACATTCTCCTGTCCTCCAGCGACTGCAGATTTAGACGCATAGAGTGGGTTTAATGGGGCAGATGTTTAAATCCGACGGAAAGTTTAGTAGCGCGTCTCTGGACACCTTCCAACTTCAGAATATCTTGCTTTAAAGTAGGAGACCATATGGTAACAGCAAACTCAAAATGTCTTGAATGTCTGAATCTTGAAGAAAGTACCTATGTTCAGATCTTAGAAAGATTTACGAATCATGTAAATTAATTGGTTGCACTTTCGCACGATTTTAGACACATGGACACTCCAAGCCAACGACTCCGTGTTGGTAACACCTAGGTCATTATACTGGGACATAGTATTTAGATTTTGACCATCAATTGCCGTTCGCACATGTATACCTAAATACAACAGTGTGCTTTAGTTCGTATCTGTATATGATTGCCATGCTTTCCAACAACGCAGTACATACATTTAAAGGAGTTAATATGTCATTTGTGATATTACTAGGTGTTATTATGTTAAACAGACATTGGTATTGAATAAAGTTGCAAAACAGGCTCGTAAAATGGACACAGAAAGTGCATCTCACCGGGTAAATGGAAGAAGTATTGCATTGTGCCATTATGTACGAAAACAGCATACAGCGACTAATATATTTCACCTTGCCAAAAAAATTAAAAGGAAAATGTAGTGTAGGGCGTTGAAACGCGACGAAATGAAGCATTGCAACATTTGTTTGTGAAGACCATCTTAATGTAAGTTTAATTGGAAATACAGGTAGGTTAAAGTCAAAACAGAATAAAATGTAAAGTTGTAAAGAATGAATTAAACTTTTCTATTAAGCAACCAGAATGTATATAGAGCGTTTAGAATATCAATGGTAAACTAAACTTTGTTTTATTGCAAATAACATGTTCTGTATTTGCTGCTGTCATGTAAGTGATGTAGAATGTTATTTGAGGCTTTTCTAAAATTTTTCTATCTGATTTCACTACATTAAATTACCTCTCTTGTTCTGAAAATATAAAAAGCAAAAGTAATAAAGAAGGATTTTCTAAAAAAGACTAAGGAAAATTTAAATCAGTAGTAAATAGCAATAGAAATGTATTAAATTAATTTTAAAAAAATGTTAAATATCATTATTCATTACTTTTACTTATTATTTTTCAAATTATAACAAGTACATAGCTTAATGTGAAATCAGATGACATAATTTTATAAATATCTCAAGTAAAACCATATATCTGCAGCAGCATTGTCGCCGTAATTGTCACGGATCTATGTTGTAAACTGTAAACATAGGAATAAGTTACGTTTAACAATGCCGTAAGTTTACCACATCACCACTAATAATTATGGCATTACCTACACAGTTACACTATGGTCCACAAATGCCACAAAAATACGAGAAACATACATCACCAACACCGTAACTTACACCGGTATCCACAGAAACAAACCACGCTGAACGGCGTGTAGCGTTACACTAATTATATCGCTTTTTGGCCACATGGTTTTGTTTACATTCTATAGCAAAGTATGTTAATATACACACCATCAAAAGTCTTGAACCCCCTGTATATAAAATGATTCGATTAAACCTAGTGTTTTTTCTTAATATGGTAAAACAGTACATGTACGGAAAAAAAACAAAAAAAAAATTGCAGACTATGAACCTTTACTTTATTACCAATGTTTTTACAAATCTGGTCAGTTTGTCAGTGTATTCAGCCAAGTGTTCCTTTGAATTTTTGTACATTATAATACCAAAACGTGAAATTTCTGCGTTTACCTGAGCAAGGAAACTGCTTTACATGATGCAGGACATTCTAATTATCAGATATCGAACATGTTGGGCATTCCTAGATCATCTGTTGTGCGAATAGTACACAGATATGAAAAATTTGATACAGTTGAAAACAGACCACGTAGTGGACGTCTTCGACTTCCTCGAGTAATGAAAGAGACGATCGGTATTTGGTGCAATATGCCCGTAGACACCGCACATCTTCAGCTTCAGCTCTCAGGGCCCACTTTTGCTGTGTTATTTCGACACCTACTATTCGAAGACGACTCCACAACGCAAACTTACGTGCTAGAATGCCATTACGGATCCCCACTCTACTCCCAAGGCATCGTGCTGCCCATATCCAGTCGGCGCGAGAGCATAGGGTTACCTTTTACGCCAGTGGCGATGGGTCTTATTTACAGACGAAACCAGAATTGGGCTGGTTACTGATGACAAACGACAAAGAGTCTGGAGAGAATCAGGTCGTCAACAGCGACTTCAATGCTCCGTATGAAGGGGGTACCGTAATGTTTTGGGGTGGAATAATGTATGACTAGTCAAATTTACATCGAACAAATTATTACGCCCATTATCTACCTCCTACGTAATGAATTAGGTGAAATTTTTGTGTCTATAGACGACAACGCTCGACCAAGAGACGGTTCAAGAGACGCTCGAAGCAGGACATATCAATAGATTAGATTGGCCAGCCAACTCTCCTGAAATGAATCCTATTGAAAATATGTGGGATTTCGTCGCTAGAGCCGTTCATAATCATATTCCTCCACCTCAGGCTGCAGATGAGTTAGTCGTGGCGACAGAAGAGGAATGGAACAATATTCCGCAAGAGATCGTTAACCGCTTGATTATTACAATGCACAGACGTGTCATTATGCTATTGGAACGTGGTGGAGGGCATACCGACTATTAGTCGAGTAGAGAACTTGCTTTGTTACTTCTTTTTGATTTAATAAATTTTGTCAAAAATGTCACACATTTGCTGGTTTTTAATTTTCTAAGTACTCAGTTTATTTATTGTTTTCACAAAAAAAGATGCAGAAAACAATATACTTTTATAAATGTATTTGGTTTTTCTGACAAAGATTTATTTAACAAGAATGAGGGGTATCCAAGATTTTTGACGTTGTGTATTTCAAACCAATATAAAATTCATTTAAATTCCCCATAACAAGGAAGCTGGGACACCCTATACATAGAGGTATGGCAGGGCAATAGCAACAATAGGTAACAGTAACAATCCGACCAATGCTTTCGACTTTCATGCGGAACTGTGTATTATAGATGCTTAACTCGCCTCATTATTAACGTTAAAACAAACCAGCTTTATCAACCGATCCTCAGCTCTCTCTACGGTCCACTGTCACTTATCATAAATCGACATCGTTCGCTTTATTACCAGAACGTTTTTTCAGAGGCCATGCACTAGTTATTCCTGGGGCAGAAATTGATTTACATTGTCTTGTCAATGTCCCGACCGATTTTTTCCGTTGGTCGCCGTAGAAAAAATGTGTTCGACTTGATGTTCTTTAATTATTTCAAGCGTGGTCCTAATCTTGATCTCTAGAATGCCCTGGTAGGCCTCTAATAACTACTTTTGGTGGAACGAATATCGAAAATGTTATTAAACAAAAGCTTTCACACAACTGAACTTGCGTGTGCAATGTTACCACTTATCAGTGGCGGCTCGTCGGGATTAGACGGGAAAAATTTAGAGAAAAATAAATATCTTGTATTCAACTAATTCCTCACAATTCTAATAAAATTAATTGTGCAGTGTCTTCACTAAAACTCTCATTACCTAATTTAAACATAAAAATGATATCAAAACCATGGAATCAATCCATGGACATTAAATATAAAAGGTAAATCGAAATCTCAAAACAAGCAGAAGTATCTGGAATTGTAGGGAGGGTAGCTTAAAGGTTACAGCATTTAGGCTCCATTGGGCCCCTTGTACCTCCTCCCATTAGAAGATCAATCCACCTACGCCGCCAACCAACCTAATAATGACAAAAAGGTGACGTTGCTCACGGGGATCTATCTAATGTAGGCCATAGTAAGCCATCGTTCTCCCAATACGCATTTTCTTACTGACGAGATGTAGATGTTTCACACTTCCTCATGTAACAAAGATGCTTTCTTAACCAACAGTGTCTAGTTTGAACCTGTCACCAGATGAAGATTTGTCCTAGACAAGGCTAGGTACTTGTTGGTTGTATCCTTGCAGGGGTACTCTAAACACTCCTTAGCAAATTGACAGATATTTGTTTCATCCCATCGTTTCATAAACTCTTTGTGGGTGTCCTCTTTGATAATTTCAACAAATGCTGATAACGAAAGCCTACTGAAGGGATCAGGTCCAAAAATATTGAGACCCATACACTCCTAACCAGCTTGTCAGCTACTTTATTATCATTGCACCGGCCGTGTCTCTTGGTCCAGCATACAGATATGCTGTTGTTGGTTGAGACCACTACCAGTGCCTCATCTGATCTGATACCCATGCAGATCTAGTTACTCTTATGATTACCTAAGATCAGTAGTGATTGTCTATTATATGTGTAGATCTGATGGTTTTACCCTTTGTATGCCAATTTCTTTGATGGCTATGGTTATACCCGCTAATTCCGTTTGTAGCATGTCTATCCATTGCCTACTGATATGTAAGGATCTGGAATACATCCCATATCCTGCACTTTCCTTTATTTTTAATCGTCATGTAAAAATGTTGATTACATCTTCACTGGCGGTCTTCTCATTCCTGATAAGTACCGTGTAGGGTCTGTCAAACACAAACTTGGAAGAAATGCTGCTACAAAAAGGGCATCTTTCTGACGACTCCATTCCACAGGCGACTCCTAACTTCTCCACATCCTACATCAGGTATAATGCCAGTATTTTTGAGGCGAAGCATAGTTGTCCCAGGCATTCTTTTAGATAAATATCCAAAGGTGGCAGACATAGCATCACCTCCATTGCTATGGCGGGTGTCATACTCATAGTTCTAGTTATGCTTAGACGCAAGCAGTCCTTTGTATCTTGCTGAGCTTTTGTTTAGTTGTTGTCTGTTGAACTTTCGGCTCAATAGACTAACATTGGTCTCAGAATGGCAGTGTATAACATAACATGACCAGCTTTGTTTTCATTCCCCAGGTTTTTACCAACGGTCCTGCGGCACTGCTCATAGGACCAACCGAAGTATAAGCATATTATTAATTCGAAAAGTAAAATTACTCTCCTGTATATTGGCCACCAAGGTCATCAGATTTGAATCCCCTTGATTACTGCTTTTAGGGATGGTTTAAATCATTAGTATATGCAACAAAGGTGAACACAAGAGAGGCCCTATTCGATCTCATTGTCAATTGTGCAGAGAAGAGAAAATCACCATGCATTTCAACTTGCTACCCGTGTAAAACACAAACAAGCTGATGCATGCATCGAGACGGACGGTGGTATATTTGAAAATTTAATTCGCTAATTTCGGTTTATAAGATCTTTAATCAATGATATAATTTATAATACCTATAGAATATACTCTTTTCTCTACTGGTGCATTACAATAATTAACTCGGATAAAAATATATTCATTGCTATTTTTGTTCACTTTTGCCCCCCTGAACACCCTCTTTCGAATGGGGGTTCCCCCTCACCCTCTATAGTGGACATTTTTTATTTAATAATAAGTTTAGTAATTATCTTTTGTCGAACGTCAGTAGATTTGATTTGTTATATTCTAAATATGTTTTTTACATACATTTTACACAGCCATACCTAGCGCCCTTCTGGCTACGACCCTGAGTAATTGTCACTTGATAATTAATTAATAATGCTCTGTATACTAGAAAAATAATTTCTGCATAACGTGTGTTACTTTTGTTATTGGTTTTATTCGCTATGTTTAGGGTTAGCTCTGTGTAGTATTTCGTTAACTAAAAAGTTTTTTATTCTCTATACAGGGTGATTCATTAACAATGGGCAATCTGTGAACTGGAGATACTACACACCAAAATATGGCTATTGAGCCAAATATGCCTTATCCGAATGTTGCTGGTTTAAAAAATACAGGGTGTTCAATGCTAGAATTTTATTTTGAAATATCTCAATAACATAGAAACTTGTCGGAGTATTAAAAAAAAATTGGCACAATTATGTTTTTTCGCACGGCAAATAAGAATTTTTAACTAATTTTGACATCACTAGTAGAGGGCGCCACTTATTTGACTTGGAAAAGTTGTTCAGAACGGTAAATTACGGGGACGTGCAAAATTTCAAGAAGATCGGCCTGCTTTGATAAAATCTTTGTGCTTTGTTGAAAAATGGTTTCAAAATCAAACCTCGCCGATCTTCTTGAACTTTTGCACGTCCCCAACTTTTTCAAGTAAAATTTTGCTGTATTTTCAATAGAAAAGGCACTTTACCTGAAACGATAACAGTTTTCAATCGTTGCACTGAATATTTCAAATAGGATTATTTCGAAAACTGTTACTCCTAACGACTTCAACAAGGTATACCTTTTTTAGATACAACAGGTAAGAGAATCGATTGTTTCAATAGACAGATGGATACACTAAACAGCAAAAAAGTTCTGCCATTTAAAAGAAACATGCTGTGCCATAACGGGGCCCTCTACTAGTGACGTCAAAATTAGTTAAACATTCTTATTTGCCGTGCCAAAAAACACAATTGTGCCAATTTTTTTTTAATACTCCGACAGGTTTCAAAGTTATTTTTATATATTTATATTTCAAAATAAAATTCTAGTATTGAACACCCTGTATTTATTAAACCAGCAACATTCGGATAAGGCATATTTGGCTCAATCGCCATATTTTGGCGTGTAGTATCTCAATCGCCATATTTTGGCGTGTAGTATCTCAATCGCCATATTTTGGTGTGTAGTATCTCCAGTTCAGAGATTGCCCATTCTTAATGAATCACCCTGTATAAGGCGTACCTGAAATATTTTCGCGAATTTTTACAATTCAATTGATTTAATTGTTAAAAATTAAACATTAGCTGTACTTTCTAATGATAAGAAACAAAACAGAGTCATGTACTCATTTTTGTATTCCTTTTTTAGTAAAACACGACTTTTGACCGTACCTCAGCAAATATACGGCATGTTTACAGGCCTACATCTCTAATATTTGCACGTAGACTATAAGAGTACGTGCACCTTTTTCTCCGCAATGTAAATACAACACGTAGAAACTACGACGAGTCACATTTTCAAATGTACAGTTGCCTCAATTGCCTCATTGTTTTTAAGAAGATAGGTAGTCTTGAAAAGCGGGCGTACCACGAATTTAAAGTACCAGATATTTGTAATAATAATGACAATATAACAATACAAAAATTCTGTGGTCAAAAATAAGAATTTTTTGTTATATAAATGTAGGGTCTTAGGACAGTTATTGTCCAGCTAATTAAAAAAGAAACAGTTTTTAATTTCTAAACCTCTTGAGATAATTTCACCAAATTCGGTGCATATTTAGTGTGGCCGTAGGTATGAAACCAAAAATAGCCAGCTTTAGAAACTTGAATAGTGGCAGATCATTATTTCCCAAAAAATCAGTCTATATAATATTACAAATAATAGTACATTATACTATAAGGGAGAGAAATGCGTTATTTTGGCAGAGGTGCAATTTGAAGCCCGAGGACTACAATGCACCGATGACAAAATAGCATCTCTCCCGAATGGTATATACTGTTTTTTCCACGGTCTCATTAACTTAAAAACATATATTTTGTCATTATGAAGTAAGTAGCACCAGAATTATTGTATTCGGATTTGAGCATTTATTTAGTAACCGTTGAGTTATTGTCATAACTACAAAATAAACAAACAAGAAGAATTGGCAAATTAAGGTGCTAGTTTGGTTTAGTTTAAAGTTTGTTTAGTGCGCAATGAATAATTGTGAGTCGGAAGAGATTGTGGAGGCTGCAAATATTGCAATAAGCAATTTGCTGCCTACGAAGTCAAGATCTTTATACGATATAGCCTACAATCGGTTCAAAAAGTGGTGCGCCGAGAAAAATGTTCAAGTATACAGCGAGAATGTTTTGTTGGCATACTTCAGTGAATATGCAAAGAATTACAAGTCTTCCACATTATGGGCGCAATATCTATGGTTAAGTCATGCTTGATAATTTACGACAACGTAGATATAAGCAAATTCCCCAAGCTGATCGCATTTTTGAAAAGAACCGGTGACGGAAATCAAGCGAAAAAATCGAAAATATTGACGAAGGGTGAAATCGACCGTTTTCTATCAAGTGCCGATGACAAACAATTCTTAATGATTAAGGTAAGATTACTTTTGTTGTTAGGTATTTCAATTATTAAGTATTTTGATTTTTTATAGGTTGGATTAATTCTGGGGATTCCCGGAGCTTGTCGAACTGATGAACTAGTCAATTTAACTGTATTGAGGATGTAGGCTCTTCCTTAATTGTACAAATTCCAAACACTAAGACAAAGATTCCACGAACCTTTCTGGTTACCGATGTGGGAAATATGCTTGAATTGTTTCAAAAATACCTGTCCCTTCGTCCTCCCCACGTCAAGCATAAGCGCCTTTTTGTACTACAAAGCAGGGAAATGTAGTTCGTAGCCAGTTGGCAAGAATACCATGGAAAAAATTCCAAGTGTAGTAGCTTCGTATTTAAAATTACCTGATGCTGCATGTTATACTGGTCACTGCTTACGAAGATCTTCAGCGACATTACTGGCAGATGCTGGTGTGGATATTAGGACAATAAAGCGTCATGCTGGTTGGAAATCAACGACAGTCGCTTTTTGAAAATTGTACAAATGTAACATTTAATTTAAATGTCAATAAATAATTTCAATGTTATCTTTTTTTTTGCATGAAAAACGTTCTCCTTTGGGAGCATTATACTCCCTTGGGAATAATCGACTACTTCTGTTTTAATTTTGAATCATAGAAACTGATTTCTGCTCCCGACCGTGGAAAAAATAGATTATATGCGCTACTGTATTATCTTCACTTTTTGTTTCTTTATTTTTGTTTTTTGTATTCCAAATTAATTAACAACAAAATTGATTTATTTGATCAAGTGCATTTTTACACAGTTACTTAAATTACGTAAACATATCTTATAGAGGTCATGCAAAATAATAGTAAGAAGCCGTCATCTTATTTAATATTGCGTATTGTCAAATTAAGCTTATTTTTAAAAAAGATTAAGTTTCAATAATCGCTTATGCATATTTAAATAATATATTTAATATGGTTTACATGTATGGCCTTACAGATTAAAATGGCACTGAGGCTAGGAGAATCTATATGGAAAGATTTCCAAATCATCCTACTCCAATCCAAGAATGTTCAAAAATGTATTTCTGTATCAGGCTCATTTCAGAAAAGTCTAATTCCTGGAAGACTTTTGAATGTTAGAACACCTGAATTGGAAGAAGCTTCTACATTCTACACGAAATTGCAGAAGATCCAAATTCTAATACTAGGAAGATAGCCGCAAATCTTAATAAGAATCATAAATTAGTTTGGTCCGTTATATGTATCAAAAGTTATATCCGTATCAGATACAAAAGGTTCAAACCTTCCTACCTCAGGACTATCTTGCTCGCCGACAATTTTACCAATGGATTTTGCAAAAAAAATGTTAACTTTACCGCTGACATATTGTTTACCGACGAAACAAATTTTTCCAGAGATGCTATAATGAATTTGCACAATACACACATTTGGTCTGATAAAAACCTTAATGCCATAATGGAATATCGATTCAACATCAGTTTTATTTGAATGTAGTGTGGGGTGTTAGAGGAAGTTTTATTGTTAAGCCTTATTTCGTACCAGAAACTTTAACCGATGCCTCCTACAGACGCGTTTTACCTGAACTACTTGACGATGTTCCTTATGCGCTAAGACCAAGAATGTGGTTTATGCACATTTTAGTTTGACTGCTCGTGAATTTTTAAATGAAAGATTCGGTGAGAACAAGACATTCAAGAACCAGGTGAATCTTGACCACTCAGATTACCCGATATGAATCTTATTGATTTTTTTTGTTTGGGGACATCTCAAGACATTAGTTTGCAAACTTCACATTGAATCTGAGGAGCACTTACTGTCAACAAATTTTAGCTGGTTGTGATGTGATAAGAGCTACTCCTGGAATTTTTGCACGTGGTCGAGCTGAAACTTCAGAATGATTCAAGCATGTATTTTCGCTGAAGGTGGCCATTTCCAATATTTATTATAGCATTTGTTAAAGTAATTCCATTGTTAATTCATTATTTTGTTATTATTGTAATTTAAAAAATGCACTGGATCAAATAAATCAGTTTTTGTTGTTAATCGGTTTGGAACACAAAAAGGTGTAAAGAAACAAAAAGTGAAGATAATACAATGGCGCACATATCGTCAGTTTGGGACAAGATTTTCATTTTTCAAGATTTAGTGGTATATCAACTCCAAATATTACATATTTTTATGTATAAAAGAGTTACAAGGGATACAAGTGAGTTTTGCTTAATAATCGTCGAATGACGCTGCGTTGAAATGTCACATCTCCAACATTGGTTTTATGCTTTAGACAAAACCAGAGAAAATATAAAATAAGAGTAGTTATTTCTTACTATAAAGTTGGCAACAAAAGGAGGCAGCGCCCCGATGGGCATCTGTAGTGAATTAAACTAAAAAGCGGGATATTCGAATTCATTTCCTACTTACATATTTTTTCTGAAAAGAAAATATTTTACATTGTAGCAAGAAACTCATAATAATATCACAAATTTTTAGGATAATTGATACAAATTATCATTTGTGATATTATTATGAGTTTCTTGCTACAATGAAAAATATTACCTTTATATTATTAATATACATATCTCACAATTATTATTTATAGGGACTTTCTTAATAAATATAATAAACTCATTAAAGAATCATATATTTTTTTAATGTTAACATAAATACATACAAACAAGAATATAAATGCAAAATAAATAACTTTATTGTAATTAAATTTTGTGACTGCAATCTATTGCAAATTGCAATACTAATGGCACTCCCTCAAATCAGTTTTTGAAATATTCGAAGTTCTGAATAGAAATTTCATTAGATCCTTAGTGGAACGATTAAGAACTGTTGAAAGTAGATTTCATTACGAATGCGTTAGCAGTTCTAAATAAATTGTCAAATTCCTTTTAATGAGTGCCATTATTATTGCAATAGATTGTACCTAAAGCCAGTTACGGACGATGAGCGATAATATATTTATATTTATGTAATTAAAAATACATAGTAAACCGCATAGGTACCTATTATATATTATTGCGGATATAATATAATATTATATTATAATCATCGCTCACCATCCGAAACCAGCTTAAATAATACGTACAGATTACTCACAAAATTTAATTTATTCTTCATGAAATGTTAATTCCTTAAATGTGAACACCTAAAATGTAATAATATATTGAACATAAACTTTAATAATACGAATTACTATTTTTAAGTTACATTTACTCCAATCACAGATAAAAAATCAAAAATAAACTTTATGCCTGCAGTACGAATTATTGTTTTGTTGTTGATTGCTTGTGCAATTAGTAATTTAATATTTGACAATTTTGACCTTAAATGCCTATACGCGCAACCCCAGATGCGCAGGGAGGCGCTGCTATACTCGCGACAAGAATTCAGACGACTTATGTCATACGAACAAATGAATAATTCACAATATTTTCATCAAAATATTTAAGAAACTGCAACTGATAGTAATAAAACTATATACTACACTAAAAGTTTGTATTATAAATTGCACTAAATTGCAAAAAATAATTGTTTTTAACGCGACCAAATATCGAATATTACGTTGACAATAAAAACAAATGTGTAACGTCAGCCGTGACGTAAGACATCTGAATTCTTGACGCGAGTATATTAATGCTGCCAATGTTGCCATGCTTTCAAATAGTCTTATTTTAATTTGTCTATGGACAAAACTGTCACAATTAGTCAGACCAGTCATTCTCATAAGCTAAGTACCTTCTTTTCCTATTTAATACAATAAACGGTAATATTTTGCGCAGTATTATAAATATTTTTATAATAATCTTTAAAATTATATTATTTTAGTCTAATTTAATAAAATAGTTTATTAGAAATGTATTTCATTTTATTACCTAAACTCATGTTGAGAAACTTGTAAAAAATATGTGAAAGAGAGAGTCACAACTCGGAATTATTTAACAAAAATAACAAAATGCCAAAAACCAAAGCAAACAACAAGTTTTATTAAAAATATTAAGAACTACACAAACATTTTAACATGACTCAAACATTATATATTTATTTATTTTCCAATATTTAGAGTAAGATTTGGATTTGGGTCGGTCAGTGGTCGCGCGGTTTAAGGCGTCAGTACTTGAATCGAGGTGACTAGATCGGTGTTGGTTCGAGCCCAGCTGCCGGTAGACCGTACATAAGCTATATTCGTGGAGAGGTTTGGCGCCCTCTCTGCTGGTATGGTAGGGTGGAAGAATATTGGCTTGAGTCAATGTGAGAGATTGATACCGGTTGATATTTGACTACCCCCCTAATTAATGAAGTTTTCCAGGTTTTCCTCATTCCTGCACTGAATAGTGGTTAGGGCCTACCAACGTAAGTCGTTCCTGGGCGCAAATGCGGCCTGCTTAATAATAATATGCCGCCCCCTCTCCCGCACAAGTCTCCGACTTCTGGGCTAATCCCTGTGATTAGAATGAGGGGTAGAGATTTATTATTATTATAAGATTATTTATAAAACTCTACCGAGCTCTCCTGAAAATTTACATTTTTTGAGTTATGACAGTCTTGTTCCAAACTGACGATATGATGACCTGTTTTATTTGTAATATTACATACATTTTTTTGGCAGATATCTATCGATGAAACCCACACCTCCGCCACTGGGAAGTTTCTAAAGCTGGTAATTTTTAATTTCATTCCTAGTGTCATACTAAATATACACACCGAATTTGGTTAAATTATTTCAAGCGGTTTAGAAATTAAAAACTGATTTTTATTTTAATTTTTGAAACGCTGTAACTGGACAATGTCTGTACTGAGACCCCCATATTTATATAACAAAAAAAGATTATTTTTGGCCACAGAATATGTCATGGATCTCTACTTAAGAAACACCCTGTATATGTCTATTTCTTATGTTTAGGCGTTGTATCAACCCTAAAGTACTAGTATCATGCGGATTTTCATTCATTCCCTCTGTAGGCATTTGCGAGTAATACCAGATGAAAAAAGGGCGTGGAGTATTTTTTTAAAGAGGGATGTATATACGATGCTATAACACAAACAAATGATTTCTGTAATTATTGGAAAATATAAATGTTATTAGATCTCACTTCCTGTAACGCCGCTGTGGACTTCTTTGAAAGTTCATCAAAACTTCATTCATCATCGGCGCTTGGCATGAAAGCTCACAAAAGAGATCATTAAACAAACACAATGAAGGATTGTGAATAAAATTTGGCGACCGCCGTTGATTAACCATTTAGAGAAATGAACACATTATAATTATATTACTACTTATTTTTTATTGCAAAGGAAGCGATTCAATGTACTGTCAATTAATTTGCGACATTTATATACAGAATGTCCGGAATATGAATGTTTTAATTTAGCTGTATGATAAATAATTGTACCAAACAAAATATAATTTATTTAATAATGGGAAAATTGCACAATTTTCGTGCGGAAGAATGAATGTAGGTATTATTTTAGTCGAAATGGGGTTTGTCCTAGATAATTTTGTAGAAAAATAAGTCTAAAAATGGTATTTAAAAAGAGTGACCGCAAAATCCGCCCATTTTTGCGTAGTGTGTAGCAAAAACGGGGAAGGCTGTACAGAGGTCTCCGTGGGCTTAAATTGGTCGTCTTAAAAAATCTAAGTGAACATAATTCGATTTTTCCAATATTTGCCCGACTTACCCCTACTTAAGCCACCCTTGAAGTCGGGGAAAACTGGTCAGAATTTCGCAAAAGATCGAATTATGGGGCCCGTCTTTCGTATCATTTGTCGGGTAGTGGGGGAAACAAAGTACTTCATGAAGTGGATATCATTCCCCGTCTGCTATCGGCAATAGGGGTGGTTTTACCCCCACGCGGGAGGTTGTTTTTCACCTTGAGCATTTTTAGGACGGCTTTCTTGATGTTACCCTTGCCTTGTGGAATTCCGCCAATTTTTACCCCGTTTTTGGTGACTATTTTTTCTGTTTTCTTGTTTTAGGGGTGGTTTCCACCCCTTCAGTAGGAGTAACTGATTAGAATCCGACAAAAGAACAAATTATGGGGCATGTATTTCATATCATTTGGAGTTATAAGGAAGAGTGGCATAAAAAAGGCAGAGAACATCATTTGCCGCCGGTTTTCGGCAATAGGGGTGGTTCTCACCTTGAGCATTTTTGGAAGAACATCCCTGATCTCCTCCTTGCCATTCACGTTCCCGCCAATTTTTACTAAAAATTGATCGACCATTTTCCACCCCTTAAGTAGGGGTAAGTCAGACAAATATTGGAAAAATCGAATTATGCTCACCTAGATTTTTCATGACGATCAATTTAAGCCTACGGAGACCTCTGGACCACCGTTCCTGCTACACACTACGCAAAAACGGGCAAAAAAATGGGTTTTTTGCGGTTACTCTTTAGTCTGGCCACACCCCCACAAAACGGTCGCCACCACAGCAAAGACCTGTGACGTCAGACGACTTTCGCACGGGTATACCTAAATACAGCAGTGTGCTTTAGTGTATATCTGTATGACTTCCATTTTCGGACAACGCAGTACATACGTTTAAAAGTTAATTTGTCATTTATCTGCGATATTATTAGGTGTCATTGTATTAAATAGACATTGGTACTGAATAAAGTTGCAAAATAAATTCGTAAAATAGGCACAGAGAGTGCATCTCATCGGATACATGGAAGAAGTTATGCCATTATTTACGAGTACATCATACGCCTAACAAAAAATATTTCACCGTGCCAAAAAAAAAAAAGAAAAACGTGGTGTAGGAGGAAAATACATAAGCAGGTAGGTTTATCGAAAAAATTAAAATGTAGTATGTAGAGTTGTTGTAAAGAATCAATTAAAGTTTTCTATTAAGCTACTACCAGAATGTAAACAGGGCGTTTCTAAAATCAATGGTAATGCTGCTTGACATTTTTTTCATTTATTGTACTCAGCGCTATATTCCCATTCCAAATAACATGTTCTCTTATTCGAGGCATTTATAATACTTTGCTATCTGACTTCACTACATTAAATTACCTGTTTTATTCCGAAAACATAATAAACAAAAGTAATAAATAAAGATTTTTTTAAATTATTTAAGGAAAAACGAAATTAATAGTAAATAGCTATAAAAATTAATAAATTAATTTTAAAAAATTAATAAATGTTAAATATCATTACCCATTACTTTCATTTATTATTTTTTAAATTAAAACAAATAGTTTAATGCGAAATCAAATGGCATAATTGTATAAATAACTCAAGTAAAATCTTATATCTGGACGCAACCAACAGCATTGTCGAAGAAATAAGTTAGGTTTATCAATACCTTAAGTAACAAACGCCTCTTTATATCACCAACACCTGTATCTACAGAAATATAAATTGTGCTGAACGGCGTGTGACGTCACACCAATGATTTCGTGTTTTCTGCCACATGATTTTATTTACATTCTATGGCAATTTATTAATGTTGATATTTTAGTTATTATGTTATTATTGCCTCCAGACAACATGTTCTGACCTTTCAATATATTTGATATACATTTCAAATCAATATAAAATTCATGCAACTTCTCCATTGTTTTTCTCTTGTCAACGGTATAATAGGTAGAATTATGACAACAAGCAAGTTTTCAATATGTGATAACTCACACAGCTACCATGTCAGGTGTGTGTATACATAATAACCACAAGTACCTCTGAACACACTTATAAATGAATTATCTTAGAATTCTTAGAGCTTTTCTCACAGCATAGAATAAAGTTGATTTATATATTTCAAATGCTAATACCAAATAAACATTATTATTATTATTATTATTATTATTATTATTATTATTATTATTATTATTATTATTATTATTATTATTATTATTATTATTTAAAGTATGAAGACAACAAAACTATAATTTTTTTGACATAAATAAAATATAACGTTTATAAAAAGGTCTAAGTCCATACACATAAAATATAACGTCTAAGTGCCACTATTAGTAGTAGCTTGGGATTCTTGCTGCTGGTTCTCTATTATTTTTTTATAGAATGGTTGATGCTGACTTGGTATATACGGAATCATATCTTGCATGTTTTTAAAAAGCTTCTCTTTGGTAATGCGTGGTTTTGATATTTTATCAGAAAGTTTTAAACTGGCTAGTTGCTCAATGGATTTTCCTTTTTTTAAAATGTTTACTTTCTGCCACTCTTCAGTCTCGCTGAAGGTTTTTTAATTTTTATAATTGTGGGATTATCTTTAGTAAAAGATGCTTGAGATATATTAAATTTTGAAGTATTAAGATAAAAACATCAGTCGCCGCCTGTATATTTTTAAAGTTTGTAGATTCCATGTTCATTGTGCGGAATGGTATGTTATATCTTCCTTTTTTGTATCGTTTCTTTGACACACTGGGGGGTAAAACACTTTACGACTCTTTTTATTTTTTCAATCAATGTATAGTCTCTATCACATGGCATATAGGAATGTCCACTGACTAAAATCTTTTACTCTATTTCATCAAACACATCATTTAAGATTAAGAAAGTAAATGCCAACAACATCATTCTGTTTTGACCTGTACAGTTGTCTGTTCATATAATTAATTTTCTTCCATATCGACCAAGATATGACCATCTTATCATTGGTGGTGGCACTTAGACGTGTTTGTGGAAAAACAAATCGGTACTCATATTCCAAACACCCTGTATTTGTAATAGTTAGAAATTCAAACTTCAAATATAATAAATTGTTCATGCATAGAAAGAAAACCATAATATAGTATACAACCTTCGTTATTCTAAGTTATAATAAAAAAAATGTTCGTGACTGACGGATTAGAAATATAAACGGTTTTAATATAACAATTAATTAATTCTTTTGCATTAATTACAACATATTAGGCTTATAACTTATACTTGTACCCGCTAAAACATATACTTGTACTCAATTAAACTAATTCGTATTATTATAGTAATAAAAACTTGTATGTAATTTGAATATTATCTGTATCAAACCAAATAAGGAACTATAATCTTTCATTTATGGTAATTCTGGCGACTGTATAAACAATGGTTATTATAAGCTTTGCTACATATATCTAATGATATAAACTAAATTTTTGAAAGCTGTAAACAATATAAATTTAAACATTAGCTTAGTTAGTAGTCGTAAAATATGTTATACCATCAAAATCGTAATTTGTGATAAAAAATCATTAAAATAAGAATTTTATTGAACAACCATACTGTCGGTATCATGTATTAAACGATAAATATTTAGTACTTACATTCAAAAATTTATTTTCCGCACAATTTGTAAATAAACCAATTTATTATTAAACGCATTAAAATTAAAATTAGATTATTATCCCATTAAATCTGTAATTAAATTTAGAATGCAGTTAATCATAAAATTAGTAGTTTGCTAGACATCTCGCCTAAACCAATATAAAGTAATTAATTAAATGTGACTATAAATATCAATATTTGAGGTGTAGTTGCGGCATAAAATATTAATAGAGTATATTCGATTTTATATTTCAATTAATTATCTACCTCGCATTGCGCATATTAATGAACAAATCAACTATGAATTCAATATATTTTTTGCTAATTTTGTTCCCGAGATAAAAGGGTATAAGACACTGCACATAATGAAGTATATGCTTAGTAGATAGGCAACTAGTTATATATGACATGATTTGATGGTTGCTTAAGTTGCACGGAAGTATTCGTCTCCTTCTTCTAAAATTTTGTTAGATTGCATGCATTAGTGACTTGACACATTACAACTACTTATTTATAAGAAACGAAGAAGAAATCAGTGTCAATCTTTTTATAAGAAAACATCGACTCAAAAAAATTGTAATTTGATCTGTGAAACGCGGTTCGAATTTTTTCTTTCGCATCATTTACCTAGTCCAAAGTTTAAATTATATATTTATGTATAAAACGTGGTTGGTGTGATATTTTAAATTTAAATATATGTAAATTATATACTCACCTGATTAATCTTAAAATTTTTGAACACTACTTTTCGAAAAATAGATTCCAAAAAAATGAGTGATGAAAAGAAAGACGTCCCTAAATCTGAAAATGTGGACGAAGAGTTATCAGAATTATTAGACAGTAAAATGAATTACATAACATAACCTTGCCTTTATTAAAATGTTTCCATTCAGGTGCCCTGGAAGACTTTAAAAAGAGCGACGATGCCAAAAAAGACGAGGCCAAAACAGACAATACATCAAAAGAAGTAGCCACATCTAGTAACGGTCAATTGGAAGCGGAAGACTGGTCAGCTGATTTCATTCAAAGAACCGCAGCCCAATTCGAAGAGAATTTTGCTACTTTACTTGCTGGCAGTGATGCAAATGCTCAGTTAAATCCTGAATTCGTTCAGCAAAAATTGCAGCAAATGGCAGGTAGGCAAATTTTTCTATTCAATTATATTATGAATATTTATGAAAGCAATGTTTGTTTAGACGCAGCTCAACAAGTACTCGAAAATCCCTCTCAAGTGTCAGACGCTTCATCAGACTTTGCCTCTTCTATTTCTCAAGCAATACAAGGCCTAAATGCCGGTGCTGAGGGACTGCAAGCTCCCATGAACGAGGAAGATTTAATGAAGATTTTTGGACCTGGTGGTAGCTTTGGTTCGGAAAACGAACTGCTGCCCTTCATGCAAGGTATGATGCAAGGATTGTTGTCGAAAGAGGTCCTAGGCCCTAGTTTGCAAGATTTTGTTGAGAAATTGCCAGACTACATCGAGAAAAATAGGGCTACGTTGGCGAAGGAAGACATTGAAAGGTACGAAAATCAAAAGAAACTCATGGAAGAAGTATTGGAGGAGTTGAATAAGGAAAAGGATACCGACAGTGCCGAGGTGAAGAAAGAGAGGTTTTCAAAGGTTCTGGCGCTCATGCAAAAGGTAAAATTTGGTTTAATTATTATTTAGGCCTTAACGATCATTTTTATTCTTAGTTGCAAGACTACGGACAGCCGCCTAGCGAATTGGTGGGCGATGTAGACGCTCCGTTTAATTTCGACCCTCAAGGAAATCCTGTAGGGCTACCAAATAATCCCGAGGCCAACCCCGACTGTAGCATCATGTAATGAAGTGACAATTTTAATTTAGTATTCGGCGAGGCTCAAATTTATATATATTTCCATATTTATTGGAAATTAAACACGTTGGTTACAAGGGAAGGACGAAAGGAAGAAAAATTTGTATACCTAGTGCATTTGATACATCTTTTTGTTTCGGTTTTCACTAATGTTGGTTATGTTATTGTTTATTTAATGTTATGTTGTTATTGTACTCGTATTTATTCCTATTCCTTCTGATTGTTGTAAATTCATTTTAATAATAAAGCCATATTGGCGTAACTGATAAATGTTGCATTTGCTTTATTTTAAAGTAAATCTTTAAAGTGGACAAATTTACCTCAACAAAAGAATCTATAGACACCACATCCAGACAGTTAGGTGACTAATACAAGGAAGGTACATGATTTAAACTGTATAAAGTTGTTAAACTAATTTTTTATGTATATACAGGGTGATTGGGGTCGTGTATTAATGGTTACTGAGATAGCAATGAAAATATTTTTACCCCGAGTTAATTATTTGTAATGCATCAGTAGAGAAAAGTGTTTATTCTGTAGGTATTTTAAATTATACCATTGATTAAAGAATTAATAAACGGAAATTAATGAATTAAATTTTCAAATATACCACCGTCTGCCTCGATTTATGCATCAGCTTGTTTGTGGATTGCTCGGGTAGCTCGTTGAAGTGCACGGTGATTTTCTCTTATGAGTGCTGCACAATTGACAATCCGATCGAATAGCGCCCCATGTGTTCACTTTTGCTGCATATACTACTGATTTAAACCATCTCCAAAGGCAGTAACCAAGGGGATTCAAATCTGATGACCTTGGTGGCCAATTTTGGAAACCAGGGGCTATCATGCTGAAAGTACATGTTTTGTCTAATATCCAATGGAACATTGTCCAGTAGATCTGTCAAATTATTTTCTAAAAATTCTACATATCTATCTCCATCTAGCACAACTGGGCTAAGTAATTGATTATTAATCATACCACACCACATGTTAATGCTGAATCGATGCTGAAAGTTATTTTTCACTGTGGCGTGCAGATTTTGATCTGACCAACGGTGTTCATTGTAACAGTTATTTACTATATCATGAGTGAATTGAGCCTCATCAATGAACAAAATGTATTTGTAAAGTGTATGGTTTGCATTCCAATCGCAAAAATGCAACCGCAAATAATTATCACCGTCCTGAAGTCCCTGAAGATTCTGGACGCTCTGAATATGGAAAGGTTTTAAACCATTTTTCTGAATGACTTCCCATGCAGTAGGTTGATTAATTTGGAGATGGGTTGCAATGCGCCTTGTACTTACACCCGGGCTACGTTCTATAATATTTAGAATTTCTTCATCCACTGCTAGACTAGAACCAGCTTGCCCCTCAGATATAATTCTCACACTGGGAAACATTCCAGTTTCATGTGCATTGTTGAAGATCGTCTGGAATACATTTCTATCCGGCTCTCTTCTGTTCAGCATATTCTCGATGTATCTTATAATTAAGAAGAAAATATAGAAATAACACAGCTTGCTCATTTCTTCTATCCAACAAACTCCTGAACTCAAAGCTATCTAGCATGCACCCATATGAGACCACATATGGATTACGCATTATTTTTCCTGACAGGTATCTTAAGAACCTCTCCGCACTTTCTCAATGCGGTCTACATGTGTGTGGGCTAAAGACGTTCAAATTTGCACTAAAGCATTATAAAGCCTAAAAACTGTTCCTAGTTCAAAAGACTTGCTATTTCTAATGATGGTACCTAAAGATTGAAATTCACTATCTTAATGTAATGCAAACTGAACCTTATATCACTCTGAAACACAACTCCCAGATCCTGGATTTCGCTCCTCTTTTCCAACTCGACCCTATCAATGGTATAGTTGGATGATGTTAGTTTTTCGTGAGAAAGTCATAACAGAGCATTTTTTTATAATAATAATAATATCTCTACCCCTCATTCTAATCACAGGGATTAGCCCAGAAGTCGGAGACTTGTGCGGGAGAGGGGGCGGCATATTATTATTAAGCAGGCCGCATTTGCGCCCAGGAACGACTTACGTTGGTAGGTCCTAACCACTATTCAGTGCAAGAATGAGGGAAACCTGGAAAACCTCATTAATTAGGGGGGTAGTCAAATATCAACCGGTATCAATCTCTCACATTGACCCAAGCCAACATTCTTCCACCCTACCATACCTGCAGAGAGGGCGCCAAACCTCTCCGCGAATATAGCTTATATACAGTCTACCGGCAGCTGGGCTCGAACCAACACCGATCTAGTCACCTCGATTCAAGTACTGACGCCTTAAACCGCGCGACCACTGACCGACCCCATGTTTATTGACGTTTTGTTATCCTTGAACTAACGACTAACATTTACTAACAGATGCATCTGAGACCGCCGAGAAACTGCTAAAGATAGGTAAGTAAAACCATTAGATTAATTCTATAACATTTCAAAGGTCCCGCATATGATAAATTCAAATTAAACATAATTTTACTCCTTTGCAAAAAATAAAGACAATTAAATAAATAATAATGCCCTCGGGTACATAGGAAATAAACCTAAAGAGCATCATTTTTCATCCATAATAGATAAAAAAAATTCGAAATTAGTAAACAGTGAACTGTTTGTTATAACAAGAATTAAGTTTTAAAAGGATTCATATAAATCTTCCCTAAACGATCAATTGCTTGTTAAAAAAGGATTAACAGATATCGAACTAATAACGCTTTCAATAACAGCTTTAGAGGTTTCTGTTTTTGTCATCAGAATACTTGGTGAGTTATGAATTTGCTGTGTTCGTAGATTTCCTACAGCTTGATCAATTTGGTGATTTTAACTTTCTGCATGGTATGAAGAATGGGAAAAGGTTCTTCGCTAGGCTCAGATTCATATCTTGTCCCTTGATTATTATTTATTTTTATACATGTGGCAAATTTGAATCCACGAGGATTATTGCAAATTAATTTTAATAAGAAAACCACATTATCACAACTAATAAATATTGCATTTGATTTGTACGTTTATTTTAAAATATATCTTTACAATAAGATCCTCCAAGAAAAAAAATCTATAGATACTAAATCCAGACAGTTACATGGCCAATACAAGTATCAGTTTAAATAAATAATGTCTAACAAATTGATGTTTTACTCAAACTTAACATTTTTTACAGTTACAAAAATGAGAAACTACATGCCAAGATTTTAAGAAAAATAAAAATTATCCGAATGAAAAAAAAGTAAAATACATGATTTAAACTGTATAAAGTTCTTAAACTAAATCATTATGCATATTCAACAATAATTTTGATAACATATGTAACAGTACATAAAGTGAACTATTTGTTTCTATAACATGTAAAATATTTAAAATTATAAGTCACAATAGTTAGATTTGAATTTTGTCATTCGATTTTGCATTTTTGTCGTTCTTTCTTTATATCGGTCTTTTCACCTCAAGTTACACAAATATAAAAAAATAAAGACTCAATCCAAATTAATAGAACAAGAGATTAAAGACACAAATCATTAATCAAAACAATCGAACTGAAGATTCGAAAGTACTCAACCTTTCGAATTGGAACTATCAAACTGACATATCTACATAAACAAATCCATCCAAATAAAGGTCAAATATTCAAAAGTAATGCTCAAGTTTTACCAAATAGTCAACTGTTTGTTATAAAAAGGATTAACAGGCGTCGAACTAGCCGACGCTTTCAACAATGGCTTCAGCGGTTTCTTGTTTGCGTCGTATGGAATGCCCGGCGAGCTAAGAATTTGCTGTACGTGTTCGTGGATTTCCTGCGATTTATTCAGTTTGGTGTTAATTTTGACTTTCTTCGAGCTATTAGGAGTGGAAAAAGGATTTTTCACTAAACTGGGGTCTAAACTATACCGTCCCTTGCCTCTTATTTGTTTCATAGAGGTATTTATCAGTTCGTGGACGCTTTGATTAGTTTTCTTTGCTTGCTTCTTTAATTTGGCTACGTGTTTTTTAGATGGGATGCAAATTTCATACTCTCCTTCTTGCAGAGGGTCATCCCAAGACGATTTCGGGAAGAGCTCTTTTGTTTCTTGAGGAGATTCGAAGAGACGCACTGGACTTATTCCTAGCAATTAAAAAAAAAGTATTACTTAATTTAGCTAACCTATTTCAATTTCGATGAGTAGAACGCTGCACAAATGGTAAAAAAGTAAAATTTAGTTCCAATGTTTCACCTAACACTTGTCCAGTAGGTAGAATGTAAAGTAGTTCTCCATATTTTTATAACCTGACAGTGTTTTCAAATATGGGTTAAAGAAAACTAATACTTGAAACGTTTTAGTATTGGAAATTTTACAGTTTTAAAATGTTGCTATATATAGAATATCACTTACCTTATAATAAATTTAGCAAACTGACATTATTTAGATATGTATTTCAATTTGGAAAATGTGAAATTTTTTATATAATAAAATGTAGTAAGTAATCAAATCCCTTTTATTAAATTTATCTACTGCATAGTCTAACAACTAACCCGATTTTGGAGAACCCGTTTCTACGACGTAACTTTTTGAAGATGTTTTATTCTTGCTAGGAGTCTGGTTTTCATCGTTAGGACTTCCTAGTTCGGCGCCGAAGGTGCTGGGGCTTTTGTCGGTTTGTTGTACAGATTCCGAATTCTCTGGATTTGTGGATGAAGTACTGGGATTTTCATTATTAGATTCTTCATAAGTTCCTAGAAAAAAATGTAAATATAATTATTTACCATGTAAAATAAAATTGTGGATATACCTGTTTTTTGAGTGGGTATCACCTCATGTTGTTCCTTGTCTCTGCTAACATCGTACACCACCCAAGTGCCAGAATTACGTTCAAAAACGCATTCTATGTTATCGATAATTTGTTCCTGCCCTGCATTCCTCTTCTTCCGCTTCTTTTTTGTTACCTTATCGCTGTTCGTTTCAGTTCTTCTTTTTCTATTCAGCTGTTTCTCATTTGCATCAATACAATCTATATTTTGGACTTTATTATTTTCTTGACTATCGGCACCTTTCCTGACCTTCTTAATTTTTTTAGGCAAGTTGCTTTCATTTTGCTTGATAGGATCCTCCAATTCTTCAACCATATTCTTTCTATTTGATGGCACTTTTCTGTTAGCAGCATTTTTATCGATATTGAGCTGTTTCTTGTTGTTCTTACTTTTTTTGCCTAAATTTCCTTCACTTTGGGCAACAAAATCCTCTAGTTCTTCTTCAGTCACTTCAACTGCATTTTGTGACACTTTGTTAACATTTTTGTCCTCATGTTTCTTGCTCTTTTTAGTTTTCTTACCCAAACTTCCTTCACTTTGCTCGATAAACTTTTTAAATTCTTCTTCGTTCACGTTACCACCATTAAGTGATGCAGCATCTTTGTTAACGTCGACTTTCTTCCGTTTTTGTGGCACTATCTCATTTTCTTCATTCTCTTCCGACCTTTTCCTCTTTTTCTTCTCTTTGCCCAAAAGCTTCTTTTCAAACTTGATGAGACGGTTTGTTGCCTTACGAAGACTGGCGTCGTAGGAATCTTTTCCTACATCTAATACTTTTTTTGTTCCCAAGGGGTATACACCTTTAGACATCTTAGTAAAACTATAAGAATAAGCCATAAATACACTATTTTAAGAATAAAAAATATGAACTTACAGATTTATCAGCTCGTTGATAGTATTTCTAGATTTTGAATTACTGTTCTTATCAAATTTGTGTTCATGCAAAGCATTAACAATATATTTGGCTTTAAATTTAATTTGAGGTAATTCAACGTCTACTCTTCCTGCTCTGGGATCTAAAGGCTTTTCTTTATCTTCCACTTCTTCTTTTGACACGTCCTCATCATTATTTAACTTGATTTTTTGCATAGAATCGATAGTTCCTGGAAAACCCTCCTAAAAAATAAAATCAGTTTCATACGGAATAAATATTTTAATTTGTTTACCTTTTTCCAAGCCTCATATTTGGCTTGATATTCAATTCCCAAATTTGACTGTTTGATAAGGTAAATAAATATAAATTTTTTTATATGAGCCATTTCCCTCGCGTCACTCGTTACAGCCAATTTCTTAATAAAGGGTTGTAAAAAATCAACTAAGCGGTCAGAAGATATGTTTCCTTCCGTTATCTAAAATGTACGTACAAATGATTCGTTAAAACTATTAGGAACAACTTACTTTGGCAATTTCCTCCAAGTAAATTTCAGTAAAGTGCATGAATAATCCTACAGGTGGATGAATATCTGAATTTAGAACAGTAAGCGATACTACTTCACTAAATTTATCTATATTCTTTTTACTTAAACCTTGTTTCTTCAAAACTATCAGCATATGTCTCAGCAGCCTTCGTACAAGCTAAAAAATAGAAATTGAATTAGTACACTTCGTGTTCCATTTATTAACACAATTAATTATTACCATTAAAAATTTGTCTAGCCTCAACTGGTCTATTCCGAACCATTCGTTGATCAGAATCGTTACTCCAGCTTTAAAAAATAGTACAGATTCGTCAAAAGTTTGCAGGTGAATAAGACTGGCAATGTTCTCCGCACATTCTTCCTAGGAAAAAAAAAATGTGTATTGTCCGTTATAAATAACAATATTTCAAGCTTTTACGTACTTGTATTAATGGTTTATCAGACATCCACATGGAAAAGTAAAGCCCCTTCCATATTATTTGGAAATCATTATCGGTAAACGCTAAAATACAAGAAAAAAAGATATATCAAACTCGAAGTTTGAGGTTAGAAGCAACATACGCAATGTTTTGGAACGGTGTGAGAACCATTTCTTTAAGCTTTTCAGCGCCCTATCCCTGGAAGTCTTATTATTGCCAGCTAACACTCTGGCTAACTTTAGTTCTTGAGCAACTAAATACACTTTCTTGTCATTTTTGCTATCCGTTTTCATGTTTTTTTCACGTGGACGATCACCACTTTGCTCCCGCACAGCCATTTTAAAAATTTTAAACAGATTATTAATTTACTAAAGGTTGGCAACACAAGACATTTAATACAGTTGGTAGCATATGTTTCCCTGGAAGCGCAATACCAACTTAAATCCTTTTTAAAAACAATGTATTTTTAGGTATAATCCATTCGCAAGTGCTTTATACTTCTTAGCTGACGTCACAAAATGTAAAATTTTATACTGCGCTCTTTTCAACAGCTGGGGCAATTTAGAGAAGCTCGAAGCTATCCCGTAACATATTCTGCTTTTAATCCAAGGACAACTTCAAAATATTAGTGGGCTTAGGTTGGTTAGAAAAAAAATAGGAAAAGGGTATAATCCGTGATTATGTACAATTTAATTGTGAGTAGTGATGATTATATATTGAAAAAAGTATTTTAGGTTAACTAAACAAACTGACAGGCTATCCCTTTACTAGGATTGCCAGACGTCCTGCTTTAGGACATAATACGTAGTCATAGGCACAACATAACGGAACTTGAAATAATATGAGTTGTTGACTTTCCATTTTGTTACACTTCTACCGGCAATCTGTACTTATCTAATACATGCAACCACATTTTATTGTTTAAAAAATGTTTTTTATTCAGTTTATGTGCAAAAAAGGAGTTGTCTGGCTTTTCGACAGTGCTGTCCGGCTTTTCTCATTTTAGATGTAGCAACTGATGTTCTTTTTACGAACTCTCTAGTTTTGCGAAAAGAAAGCGATTAGATCTACAGTTTGGCTACTTGTTTTTTAGATGGGATGCAAATTTCATACTCTCCTTGCAGAGGGTCGTCCCAAGACAACTTGACAACAGCTCATGATTCTTGGGGCGATTCGAAAAGCACTGGATTTATAAAAAACATTATTTAAATTTCGATACATAGAGCGCTGCACAAAGGGCAAAAAAATGTCAAATTTAAAGTTTGTTCCAAATAAATACTTTTCTACGGCCACAATACCGTCACGAGATTATATGCACTGATAATAGGTACATGCGTCAAGTTTGTACCGTGCATGGAATCGCGAATGTTTGGAACGTTTACTTGACCGAAAAATGAGTGGGGACAATCATAATATAACCAGCTACCTCTGAATTTAACTTTGAAGTTGTAAACAACCTCGTATGCAAGTCATTATTTAAAATTAAAAACTAGTCATGGATGGACATTTTAAAATTCAATTTACTATTTATCAATCAAAAAAACGACTAAATTGAACATCTTTAATGTCAAATATAAACGAGATTACTCAGTGCGCATGTCAATGCAAACAGTTCACAAGTAGTTCCTACACATGACCATGTACTGATATTATCGACGCGGTACAGTTCAATGCTCGTCCCAAAGTTATTTGGAACGCTAAGGAAATCGTACAATGAATGATAATTTTTAATTTGGAACAGTTTTTTGCTATTGCGCAGACTCGAAACCGTACATAGTGCGGTATAGTTTTCTATGCATTTGGAACAAACCTTTAGTTTCAATGTTTCACTTTACATTTGACCAGTAGGTAGAATGTACAGTAGTTCTCCATATTTTTATAACCTGACAGTGTTTTCAAATATCATATCAAATTTTTATAGAAAACTAACAAAAGATATATGTATTCAAATATATAAAGAATATCACTTATTTTATAATAAATTTATCAAACGAATATATTTGAATAGTCAGGATCTATAGGTCAATCAACACTGTTGGGTTTAAAAACCTATTAAAAAAAGGGCAGTAAAAGTAATATCTGTAATAAATAAAATCACATCTGAGAGCATCGTACACAATATAATCAATCTGGAACGAACGTTACTGGAGGAAGAGCTGAAATGAAACAATTTTTTTGCAAACAATTTATTATAAGTTAGTGCTTTGAACAATTTTCTTTTCATAATATAAAGCTTATTAAAGTATATTACATTATATTTGTTCGATTTAGTTTTTAGACATTTTTTGACGAGTGCTTGATTTGTCTAGATTTGGTAACAATTGTATAAACCTTCTCTACTTAGTATACTAAAAAAGCTTCAAAGTTATTTCATCGAGGTAGGAGACAAAATCATAAATGTCTATTTCCGAAATTTATACAAAAAAATGCTTCTTTCAAAAAATGAGCATTATTTTGTGGTTAAATTTAAAATAACAATATCTTCCATCTAAAATATCAACAGGTTGTAATAAATAAGTACATTATATCCATTTCACTACATAGTTCTAAATAATCTTCAAGATTGCTAAGACTGTGCAAGGTAAGTCAATACGTCTGCTACTTGTGTGCTTTGACCTACCTTACGATTAAAAAACTGTAACTTAAAAACAAAGACTAGATCAAATTTGACATAAAACAAACAAAAAACAAAACAAAAATAAGTACGTATTCTCTCTGTCACAAAAATCACACTATCAACAATAAATATATTAAAACGATATAAATAAAAAAGCGAAATATATAAATCTGGTATTAGTAGAATAGAAAGATTTCGTGTTTCTAAACTGTCGCCTCGTGCAGAAAAATTCAATAAGATTATATTAAATAAACTGTAAATACATAAAATTTACAAGAAAAATATGAGGGTCTATTTGTAAAAATAAATAAATTTGGCAAATCAGATAATAAAAAATTGGTTTAAAATAAATATCCTTGTTTATTATATATAAAAAGCTACGTTCCGTAGACTCATAGGTGGGATTTCGTGCCTTCTTGTTCATAGAAAAGGACGTACGCTTCACCACTGACAAGGGATTTCGGCAATATTGTAGTAACCCTGAAAAACGATTACCCTGTTTTCTTAACCACGTAAAAAATTTCACAAGCAACCAATTCATTTTAATAGAGAATAAACTCGCATTCGGTTTTCATTCTCGTTTTTCATCGAAAAAATACTCACCGAGAATCGTTATATTCGTGCCATGTGCCCGCATACGGGTGCCTGCAATAGGCGGTGTAGTGGCCGCTGTACGTCGTCCCACTGTGGTTGGAGATGGCGTACAGGTTATAGCGGCAGGGGGCGATGTTGTCCGCAGCGTAATTGCTCATGTCCAGCCCCTCGATCGGGAAGTCCACTGTGACATTCAGTTTACCTCTAAACCGCTCTGTTGGCGAGAATCTCTTCAGATCTGATCGGTGAGTTAAGAAAAACGGCAAGAATTTTTTTTTTAAATAACGAAAAACACCAAATTTTAGTGAAATTATAACAACGCTATATACAGGGTTAGCTAAGTACAAAAATTTTAACCACGTGCTCAGGGAAGCCTAAAAGTTTGGAAATTTTTTGATTCTTATCTTTCTCTATCCCCTCTTAAAATATTTGTACTTAGTCATAGTTAACCCTTTATATGTATAAAAAAGGATACGGATGACAAGAATTTTCGGAAACTTGTGGATGGAGAAAGACTTTGTACATTTCCTACGTTCCTTACATTTCGAACACGTCTGAAAGTAAATTAACGTTACAAACATTCGAGGCGTTATGAAGATCGATACAGGGTGTTTTCAAAGTTGAGTCATTTAAAGAGAATGTATAATTCTTACAAATAGGTTGATTTAACAAAAACTACCTATACAAAATGATTCTGAAAGTGTGGTATTAATTAACTGATGGCAGTAACCATTAAACTAAATCATTTTACAAAAATTTCAGTAATAAATGTTGTTTAATAACTGAAATAACTAAGTTTAAAGTTATCGCAAATTTTGAAACCCACTTTAACCCTACTCTGATAGGTCAAGCAACTCTATTTCACAGTACGTCAGTCTTGTTGATTAACAAAAAAAATTAATTATGTAAGAGACATACAAGTTTCTAAACTTAGACCGCTAATTCAATAAAGAACATTTAAACCAATTTCATGCGTGACAACAAAAAATATGAGCTATTAATTACGACATGAAGATTTTCTGTTATTTGCGAATTTGTTGACAGTCCTGTAAATATATCACCAATTAAACACAATCAAACATGCAAACTAATGAAAACTGCATTTAAACCGGTTAACACGTTCTCAACTTTCTTATTTTAGTGTTTTTTTTTCTTCAAAAGTTCAAAGCCCTCTAGCAGGTAAACTATACAACTTTTATATAGACAAGTTATTCTAGTATTCTATATGTATATCTATTTTTAAATATTCCCCATCTTGTTGAAATAATTGACTCAAGTTCGAAAACATCCTGTATAATAAAAATTGAAAAAAATGTAGAAACAATAAATTATCATCAGAACTCACTGGTTTCTCATCGCCGTCCAACGTTTCTTCCCTGGTGAAACTGTCGAGGCACTGCGACAACCTCAGCTGGCCGGTTCTCTGAGGTATTGGGAGGGACAGATCCCAGAAGGGATCAAAAGTGACGGAACAGTGGCCGCAATATGTACACTTAAGTGTCGACTTCAACTGTCCTACAAAATGGTCGACGATCTTTGAGTTGTCCATCCTCAAGTACCGCTGCCAGGATTCCTGCGCTTTCTCGTGATCGCTGAAAGAAACCGACGTTCACTTACTGGGACAATGGGAAACAACACGTACAAACCTCAGTTTTTCGTCTATTTCGGTGAGGATAGGCTTAGGCTTCTCGGTCACCCTATTGACGTCTTCGTGCAAACCCTCCAACAGATAACGCAGGAACTCCTGGGCGTCCTGCTGAGCGTAGCCCATGAAACGGGGAGCGAAGCGCTGAATTTGACTTTTTAACGATACGGTGTTCACCACCCTGTCCGAGGAATCCTCCGACCACAGCTCTTTGATGACTTCGGCGAATGCTGCAATAACGATAGTTTTTACAACACCGGAAAAACGACACCGATAAAATTTACCTTTGATCAGAGCACCCTTCATGCCGGATATGGTCGTGTTGATGTCCCTCGTGTAGGAGTCCTTCCGGAGGTACTCCAGGAGCCACCTAGTGTTGGACAGGCACTGTATGACGCTGTTCATGAAGCAAGTATTGCCGATATTCTTGAGCCCGTTGAGGCCCAACACCTTGGTGCTGTTCAACGGCCGAATGGTGCTGCGTTCGCCCCCGCTGTCATCATCCAGGATATCACGGATACGGTGGCTGTCTCTGTCGCTCGAACGTCGGGACAACGAATTTAGACTGCTGGGGATCGAGTTGGAGGGGGAGATGGCGTTCCTGTTGAGTTTCGGGGATGCGGCCAGATCCTGCGCGCAATAATTTCATCAGACTTGTGAAATTGTAAAACCGCGTAAGCCTTTTTTTATTAAATTTCTCAAATAACATTTGTACCTGTGTAAACATACCGTTCGGTATAAACAATAGAACTTAACACCGTCATCTCGAAACTGACAACTCCTGCGCCCTGCAAAATTGTCCACGATACCGACAATAAAGCCATATAAAACGCTCAGCAACAGCAGAGACCAAATTAGTATTATAAAGTATTCTAAATACATATCGTTCAGCTGCACTTCATGCATTGTTTTGAAATAACAAACAAATCTAATGACTAAATAAACAACTAGTAACTTTCATATGCTTATTCTGTATATCACATTAAAAAAAATAACAAGAACAATAAAATTTAAATCAACAAGTTATAAAAAAAATCACAAGAAGCTAGCTGCATTAGTCACAACTATTAATACTGACAGCAGGTTTTTCGATTATGTACAATGCGTGGCTTTCGTTATTCTTTATTTATTTTTGTATCGTTTAATAAACCGAGACTTGGAATTAGTTTTTAAGAGGAAATAAACTAAAAATATGAGGAACTACTTGAGATGTGCGGCCATGTTGTGGGCAAACTAAAAATAAAACAACCTTAGTACAACCACATAAAAATAAAACTTGCCAAGTAAACAAGGACGGGTAGACATTTTTTGAGTCTAGATCCAAATCTGAATAATCCAAATTCCGAAAAGCACTATTTTAAGAGTTATGATTTTTTTTACCCATACCAAAATGTATTTTCTCGATATCTGACTCCCAAGGCCTGACTTATGGACACTACTTGACATTTTTTCAAATTTTGACAGCGAGCTGACACTTGCTACACATTATTTTTTTCTCAGAAATATCACAGGTAACCTTTGAAACTTGGAACCTTAAATTTGCACCACTGCCACAACTTTTATAACTATGAAACGTACTTGTTTATTTTTTAATAAACATCTTAAGCAAAATAATCACTCAAAATTTGTTTGTACTTTGTTTTTTTTTCCATTAGATATACAAGATGGATGTCCCTGAGTAAGTATACAAAAATTTACAGGGATGTAGATTCTATCAAAATATGACTAGTCTTATAAATTTATTTTCTATGTCACGTACTTCGAGTTACAGGGTGTTAAATTAAAACAAATAATGCTATTATTTTCAGCCATAATTTCAAAAACCTTCTATGAATCAAAATAATTATTGGACAAAGTGAATACCACTGAAGAGTGATTAAAACCGTGTTGCAATTGTTTTAATCAGACATCAAAATCTTTTAAGATGTTTACAGTTTGAGGAGGTTTTTCTAATTCTGCAATATTTTTAAACAGCTATGGTACTTACACAGCGTGTTCCATTTTTCAGGTTAATACCTCTGGAAATGTGAGAAGACTGGAATTTCAGGCAGCCAATTTTTTCACAATTAGCTGAAGGGAGGTTATGCTTTACTAACCATTGATATATCAAAAACCTGGTCTACAATTTTTTGAAAGGGTTGTTTTTCCAGTAAGTGGTATTAGACAGTTTTTTAACATAAAGAAAATATTATTAGGCTCAACACCCATCAAAATATCCAAAAATGCCAAATACTAACAATAATATACCAAATTTGATTGACAATGTCTATCGAGTGTTTTTTTATGGGGTTATTTTCACTGTGGCCACAATTAAAAGTGTTAGACTTGTAGTATCTGTACTTTTTCTTTGTCCGATTGGTTTTTGTTTTCACTTTCATGGCCATCCTTGACATGCTTATCATAATTTTCAGTTCTGATTTTTCGAAGTTTGGCAACCCATAAAAAAACAATAAACAATTGTCAAATTTGGATTTTGATACATGGATATTTTGATAGGTATTGAATAGCCTGGTAATATTATTAACAATATCCTAGGAAGCTAGGATGAAAGTGTAAGGGCACCGTTATTAAACGCATTTTCAATGAACTAACTTGTAGACATTTTCTGCCAGGGACTTTAGAAAATCTAAGCAAGTTACTGCTGTGCTTTGCTGTTTTATACAAGTTTTGTTCAGGGTATAAATGAGTTTACAGGCTGCCAAGCCACTTAGAATAAGAGAAAAATAATATTTTTTCCTGTTATATTTTATCATTACATTTTCTACTTCTGTATATGAAATTATAAACATTACCACACCCTGTAAAATTCTTTTTTAAAAAAATAGCACTTCAATCTATACAAATTATTAAGTATTATTGACAAAATAATGAAATGAGTACCCATGTTTTCATCTAGTTAAAACAAATATTTAGTTTCAACAAATCTGTACTTGCTATAGTTTAACTTCACCCTAATAGGAATCCTGAATGGATTTTCTGCTTCTTCATTAATTTGATATATGAGATGATGTTTCAAAATACAATATAAAAAAATTCCTTTCAATTTATTCAATTATTCCTTTCATGATTCTCAGGTGTTTTTACTTAACAACATATGAAACAGATTCAATGTATACAGTGGAAATGAATGAAACAGAAGATATTGTGCATTTTATAGAAAACCACACTTGCAATTTTTTTAAAATCCGTCTTTCTCATAAATTATAAAAGGTAAGAAAAACAAAAATTAAAAAGATATTACTGCATAATGAGAGAAAACATTTTTAACAAATGAGAAATGAATTTTTGTCCAAATTGCCACAACAAAAAGATACGATCCTAGTATTTTTTCAATTATCGATTGATGAGGATGTGAAAACAAGGGAAATAAAAAACTAAAATAAGACAGATCTGTGCCAGATGTCGTTCACATCTATTTCATGTTTTGGGTACAAGTGACGTCGGAGTGGGCTATTTGACGTATCTGCTCGGTCCACGTAATAAAAATAATCCGAGATTTGGCAACCGTTCAGGTGCACCCTAAATACTTGTAAAAACAATAATTTCCTCTATGCCCACTGTTTATGTTGTTTAGCAAACACGTATTTGGAAACAAACTGTAATGTTACTAAAATAATTGTGCAATATTACCTGAATGGGGCTTGACGTTATACACTTAGTTTCATCAGGAAAATTTGTCATGAGAATCATCAGATTTTTAATTATTTCACATAAAAAACAAAACATTTCACTAAGAAATCTTCAGGTAATCTCCATTTGAAAACCAAACACACTTTTTAAAAAGTTGTACACATCACTAGTTATTTACTGCCATTGGAACTGAAACTGTTTTTTTTTTTTTTTTTGTTTGCATCAGATCACAAACATTAAAGTTCCTCCACATAATCTTGAAAATACAAAAACCGATAGTCAAGAATTCATGTAAAATCGTTAAACGTCTGAATATTTGATCGTTTAGTGACAAGTCCAGTACTTTTGCACCAAAATTACAGATAGAATTATTTTTTAACTACAGATAACAATTTACAACTAATTAATGAAGTAATAAAACTTTAACCATTAGTGATTTTGTATCTTATCTCAAAACGTTGACAAAATTTACTGATTATTTTCACTTTTAAAGCTCCAATCTCTAGGTAGATTCTGACGTAATTCAAAGCATTATAATTTAATCAAATACGTCAAAAATGTACAAGGATTCCAGATAAAAAAAACGTGTTTAAATAGTTCAATGGTTTAAAGGATTTGGTAATTCCTGGTAAAACCAACAGAATCGTGGCTTTTAATTTAATTATTGCAAAAATTCACAGAAAATTTGAAAAACAGTTGCAAGCATAATATACAATAAGCAACGTACAAATGAAAATGCAAATTAAGTAGTTAATATTTTATATAGGGTGTTGTTATGAAAGCGTATAATAATTTGAGTTATAGAACCTAACAAAATAGTACTAAAAGTCTAACAAATTATTTTTCTATTGTACACTTAATGCTGTTAAGTTAAAAAAAAACAATTAAATTTAGGCATCTTTGTCTTTCAAGTAACCTAATCAATAATTTTTAGTCGAGGTGTACTTCAAGGTTATTAAAGACTTGATATTTGCCTAATTTCAGTTACATTTTTTTCCATTTGAACCTGTTTTTCTTATTTAGCGATGAATTTTAAACAGAAAAGGTGTTGTTTTATTGCCATAAAGCATACGGTTTTTGATAAAAATTAAGTAATATTTCACACTGCATAATTTATTTTAAAAATAAGAATAAACGGTCTCTTCTAAATTCATAAACATTTGCTACAAATTAATTTTTCAGTTCATGAAACGACTTTATGCTAGAAACCACGAGATGCAAGAAGTATCACTGGTTTTAAACTATATTTTGCGAAACGTTGAACTGGAAACGATACACGAAACATTGTTCTGACCTCCTAGTTCTGCTCATCTTAACCTACTTTATTAAACTTTTATTGGAATTATAAGAAATATATTATTTATGTTGAGTAAAATAATGAGGCAACTGTTATAACGAAGATTCCCGTCCATGATTTTAGTTGAAATTAGTATTATTTGGGTGTTTGTCTTGTCAAATTCCAAAAAATAAAAATTATTAAAAACTAAAACTTTTTATTTCAACTTCTCTATTATGATACAATAATTGATATATAGAAAAAAAATTTGAAGGTTTTGTTTCGTGCCAATTTTTTTATAGAATTAATTGTGTCTACCTCATTTTTCACATAACATTAGTTTCCAGAAATGAAATAAGAACATTTTTGTCTAAAATTTATCACTAAACAAGACAAGCTACTTCAAACTGCAAAAATTTAAGACCAAAGTTATGAAGTGATAACAAGTTAAAATAAAACAAATGCTACGAATTTAACGACCTTGAAGTAGTATACATATCGACCAAAAATCAATTTGATCTTTAAAGATACGGCAAAAAATAGTTATATTTTCGTTTTTAGTTTAACACTGTATCCAGACGTGCAATAGACAAAAATGTTTGTAAAGCCTTGTCCTCATGGACGCAAAATTCATGGTTACCCGCAAATTTTGCAAAACAATAAAACAGTTGAAACGTTATATTTGCCATTACACAGGGTGATTTTTAGAGAATAGGTAATACTTTAGATTCGGCAGAAAATATAATAAAGATAATTCGACAGCTTTGTTATATTTCAGTTATTTCTTCACACATAAATATAAAAGTTGGTACAATTAGGTGAGAAAATTGAATAAGCCATTTTTTAGTATATTCCCTAGAGGGCACATAAGCTATCTTACTTTAACCAAAATCTGTCACATTTTTGTACTTCGTTCATTTATAATCTCGTTGCAAATTTTTTATTTAATCAACATTTCAAAACAAAAAATGGGCCCTCATTGAGATATTTTTAAAAAGAGATCACTGAAAAATTATGGGTACACAGAATTTCCTAAACTGTAAATATCTCGATAAGGGTGCATTTTATGCAAACAAGTATCTTTTTTGTTTAAAAATAACAGATAAATAAAATATGTGCAGATGTGTTGTATGTATAAAGGATAGTTATTCAACTGGTAATAATTCAAATAGTGTCCTCTAGAACTGTTTTACCATTTTGCAACATTCGCCAAAAGTTGAGATTTTTCCGCCCTTAAATGATTTCAATAAAAAAATGCAAAATTCGTGTGAATATCCACCAATATAATAAAGTTTTAGTACAATTTTAAGTAGATCTATAACGCTTTAAATGCTTATACAGTCATAGCAAAACACCTTGTACATACCGCACATGGAGCAAAATCTAATCTTAAAATTTCTTATTTATGAACTTTGAACATTATCGTTCCTTGTCGTCTATTTTACTATTTTGCAAAATTCGCTAAAAGTTGAGATTTTCCCGCCATTAAATGATTTCAATAAAAAAATGCAAAATTCGTGTGAATATCCACCAATATAATGAAGTTTTAGTACAATTTTAAGTAGATCTATAACGCTTTAAATTCTTATACAGTCATAGCAAAACACCTTGTACATACCGCACATAGAGCAAAATCTAATCTTAAAATTTCTTATTTATGAACTTTGAACATTATCGTTCCTTGTCGTCTATTTTACTATTTTGCAAAATTCGCTAAAAGTTGAGATTTTCCCGCCATTAAATGATTTCAATAAAAAAATGCAAAATTCGTGTGAATATCCGCCAATATAATAAAGTTTTAGTACAATTTTAAGTAGATCTATAACGCTTTAAATTCTTATACAGTCATAGCAAAACACCTTGTACATACCGCACATAGAGCAAAATCTAATCTTAAAATTTCTTATTTATGAACTTTGAACATTATCGTTCCTTGTCGCCTATTTTACTATTTTGCAAAATACGCTAAAAGTTGAGATTTTCCCGTCATTAAATGATTTCAATAAAAAATGCTAAATTCGCGCAATATAACAAAGTTTTAGTATAATTTTGAGAGATCTATAACACTGTAAATTCTTGTACACTCATAGCAAATCACCCTGTACATGTCGCGTATGGAGCAAAATCTAATCTTAAAATTCCATATTTATGAACCTTGAACGTTATCGTTCGTTGTCGTCTTATCAGCCACTTCATCACACCAGTTACATAAGTTTTATTTATGGCAGAAATTATCAGATTAGCTGTTATTTAACGTCTGATTTAAACAAATCGAGATTAATTTCAAATCAAAGATGAAAGCGTTTTGCCAAATCGGTATTAGTAGATTAGTGAAGGATTATATTTAACTGGTAATTTTCAAAAAATGCAGTTTTGCAACTGAAATTGTGAAAAAAGCATGGAAATATAAGGAAAGGCAAAATCGGAATCAGTTGAATATAATCCGAAAGTGTACGAAAATGCGAAACTCGTACTCACGTTTTGCAAAGTTTTCCCGGTGTAATTGTCTTTGTTGTCCATGTCATTTTTAGCATTATCCTTCAAGTTGAGGCTGTCCCCTTTACTCTCATCCCCTTTCTGGTAATCCTTGGTGGAAATGTACGACGCGAAATTATTCACTCTGGAGCTACTCCTGGAAGACGTACCGTTTATTTCATCATGTTCCTCCTCCCCCTTGACGTCTGACCCATTTTTCAGATCAGGCTCCTCATTCACTTCCAATTTTGAGTTCGACTGTAAAACATCAGTGTTACTTTGACACTTCCCCGATGTCAAATTGTCAATTTTTTTACCGGCTGACACACTGTTACTCGTTTTTTTCGCGAGTTTCGCCTTGCCGTTAGTAAGCTTGGCATTGCTCGGTTCGTCGTGCTTTTTTAGTTTGCTCTCGGCGGTCTTGTTGGCCGAGGTACCGTTTTTTACGGTTTTCAGGGGTTTCTCGTCGAATTTCTTACACAGGTCGGCCACGGAGGCCCGGTTGCCGTTATCGTCCTCATCCGAGAGGTTGTCGGTATTATTAGTATTGTTAGAGTTTAACACACTGTTAGTAGTACTAAAAACTGTATCGCCCCTATCGTTTACCTTTTTTTTGTTATTAGTTTTGGCCTCCAGGGGAGGCAATCCTGAAAAAAATCAATAAAATTGCTGCAGGCCTAAATTCAATTAAAAATTATTTGATGATTACGATTATTATTTTTACTTACCTATATCGTTAATAGATTTGGACCGCGAAATATTTTCATTTTTTCTTAGGCAAGCAGGCACATAGTTAGCGGGTGAGTACTTGTTCCTCAATTCCGCGACAGAATCGATAACGTTTATCGTGGACAATCTGTCGTTCCGCGACAGAGAACTATCCCTTCTCGGATAATCTGAAATCGAGTTTTCTCTTATCGAACTGATCCCTGAATCTCTTCCTATCGAATCACGTCTGACACTTGGTTCTCTGGATTCCTCTCTAAATCTCGTAGTGACCCCGTCCTCGGTTATAGACCCTGACCTAAAAAAACCGACAGTAAGGCTTCACTGTGTCTTTCGTGGAAATTATAGGCCTACCTGGAATAAATTCGCCTTCCATCTGAGTCGGTGTACGCTCTAGTTGTGTATCTTTCGCTGTAACTTGTTATCCTAGGGCTATACGAGGACGAACTGAAGTAAGGCCTGTCTAAAGCGGAGGAACTGAAGGTGGATCTGTACGAACCGCTTAACCCGGAGGCTGAACTGCGGTGGGGGCTCAAGACAGGCATTTTCCCGAAGTGTTTTGTTGAACTGAATGAGTGTATGAGTGTTTACTTTAGCATTTCACTAAAAAAGTAAAATGTCTGAGTGAAATTTTCGCATGAAAACGTGAGCAAAGTGAATTTAATACTATCTACAGGGTAAAAATAGCTTATTTTCTAAAATATGTCACAGAGTGAATGTGTAAAAGAGAGAAATAAAAAGTCATTGGTTATTTTTAGCACACAGTCTAGCAAGCCTAGTTTAATTTTTATTGCAATTGTTATTTCAAATTACTCGATTATTCTGGATATTGAATGTGGGCCGATTATTCATACCGATGATATTCCCAATCATTAAAAACTAATTATGATACTTTTATAAACAACTCCCTCGTCTGAAAATTCAAGGAAATGATAAGATAATAATTGACTCACCTGATATTTGTTTTGTTTAGTATTTTTTCTTTTGTTTTATTAGAAATTCTTATCAAAAAAGTAGAAAAATGTCATTCGGAATTCGGGAACATTACGATTCAGCCATTTTGTAATGACGTCATAATTTTAAATTGCTCATCATGTGAACGTCCTTGAGGAATTTTTGTACAAAAATGGGACAATTTTTAATCAGCCGTGAAACTGATTTAATTGCTGAATTAGAGGGTATGTTCCACAATATCACGCGATTTTGCTTTACGAAGCAGTTAAAAAATTTTGGACGTCTGAAAATACTTATTATTTTTTCTACCTTCGTTTCATTTGAAAATTATGATTTTTTTATGCTAATTATTATGTAAATGGAAATACGTAAATGACTATTCAGATAAGCTGCATTGATTTATAATATCATTGTATGTATAATATTATTATTTATACAGGGTATAAGAAAAGTCATCCAATTAACTGTTGTATTATTTGATGATTACGAGATTAGTGTATTAATTAAAAAAAAAACAAACGTAATAACTGGGGTGCAGGGAGTACTTTGCCTTCCTCATTTTTTTTAAGTACGCCCATGGCCAATTTTTTCGCATCTTATATATAGCGTCATATATTTTATTTGGATTATTATATTATTCTTGATAATTTTTTGTAAAACTACATTTTAATTTTTAAATTGCAAATTCTAAAGAAACACCTTAGGAATAATTTGTAGATAATTTATATTGAGGTTTTAAATATCTCGACTAATTATATACAGTGTTTCTGAAACATTAGGGCTACCCATCGGCCTCACCATACGCAAACAAATATTTTTCATTTAAGTACTAAGAAAAATTAAAACAGTATTTAGAAACAGATTAGTTAAACATATTTTTCGTAATTGTTACGCACTGTGGTTACGCATATATATATATATATATATATATATATATATATATATATATATATATATATATATATATGTATATCTGCTTCGATCAGCAATGCATAAACGGTTCCTTAAAATTAGAGGAAATGTAATGTTTCTGCTTAATTTTTGAAAAGCATCAATAGAATGGACGTGGCCACCACACTCTCCCAATTTTAGACTATTGTATTTCAGTTCAGTTTATGTAAGATTATGTTTATTTGGAATCAGTAGAAAATATTAATAATTGAAAAGAGTATCGTAGAAATCTGACAGAAAACTTTAGACAAAACCCAAAATATTAGATTTTTTGAAAAGCTCTAAATGCATTTTTTAGGTAGAATTAGAATTAGTGAATTATAATGTTAAAATTACTGTTAAATTAAATTATAGTATGTAAATGTGTTTAACTAATGTGTTTAAATGGTAAATCTGCATCATGTTCAGACACTCAGTATAAAATCAATTAAGACATTTAAAACCTCGGTAAATTATCTGCAAATTGTTTCTTTTAGCGTTATTTAGGAAATTGAAATTTAAAAATATTTCAATGGGCTCTTTAATGCATAGCTTAAAAATTTAATTTGTCTCGGAGAACAATGGTTTTAGAAAAAATTAAGAGTATACAAAAAATTCTAAAATAAGTACGACATTATGGCATTGGGGAACTTTTCCATGGGGGCATATCAGAAAATGGAATGAACTATTAAGTAGGTATCCCTTTCCCCCTAATTTCCACGTTTATTGTTTTAGGTGTCATTTACAACAATTAAACCTTTATTAAATTTCAAACTATTAGCTATTGTGGAAAAACAAGTTTAAAACACTACAGGGTGCTGTATCTTTTTAAGGGATGCATTTTTTATATAGGTAAGGATTTAATCATCATATTTTGTCTCCAAAATACACACTAAATGATGTTTTTTTACACCATTTACAACAACTTTGATATTTATACAGATGTGAAAAAATCACACAAAAATTATAGGCTAAAAGGTAATTATTTTTCACCAAACTTTATATTTAAAAATGATGCACCCGTATTTTCTGAAAATGAATTTGAGAAAACAAAGCATTATTCACATCAGATAATAATTTATTAACAATTAAATAAATAAATTAAGTACATATTTATATATTTAAATGTACATAACCAGTAAACATTTACTGATAACTTTCATGAACTTTTCCCAACTCGATTTTAAAGTAGCGTCAGTCCTAAAATAAATTATCATGGTTTATACTGAAACGACTGCTTATATCTATGCCTTACCGTATAATATCAATTTCAAGAGCGCATTGAGCATAGGCGTTGAGAAATAACTCAAAGTCATGGATGGACCAATTGCTCTGCTTGAAATACTCCAGAATTTGAGCCAAATCTATGAACAAATTCTTCATGTCTCTTGCCCTATGAAGAGCGGTAGCGAGAGTCAGTATCGCCCTCGTGTACAACCGAAAATTCGTATCCAAGTCAATGAAATTCTTTTGTAGTAATTTCGGTTTCAAATACAGACACACCAAACTGAAAATCACTGGAAAGTGTACTTTATTCTTGCTTATAAAATGTTGTACTTACTGTTTGTGGTCCTTTTCTCTATCTAATAATACTTTTAATTCCCTTAGTTCTAATAAAAATTCCTTATCCATTTCTGTGTCATAATAATCCGGATCTAAAAAAAATTACTGTTTGTTTTGGTACTTCTAGAGATAGTCATAATTACTCGTAATTTTGTAAGTCCAATGCTCCATTATGACTTCGCAACATTTCTTCCAACTGTTGAACGACAAATGCTGCAGCTTTTTCTTTGACGTTTCAAATCTGATGCAGGCTAAGAATACTATACAGGCATACTTTTTGGCAAGTTCGTCGGGCAAGTAAAATAAATTCTTTATGTTTTCTATTATGGAACCCGGCATTTCTTCCACAGTTTTAAATATTCTTTTAACGTTGTCGAATTGTCGTCTACAAAAACATATGTTTATAAAATTATAATAACATAATGCTCAATATACAGTACCTGCATGATTTCAGTGATTTTGCAGTCTTTTCAGCTACCTCGTCCAAATCCTTTCTATTCTTCGACGACAATTTTTTTCCTAATAACTCTCTAATAACTTCATCATCAAATTCGTAATACCTGAAACAAAACTTCTACGATAACAACAAATGCTGCTGTTTCACAAATTACTTTTCAATAAGCAACAATCGTGTTTGAGGATCAATCTGGAACGCTAATTGTTCCTGTAGCTTGTTGGGGCTGCTTAGAAGTTTTTCGAGCAGCGCATAGGTTCGATAATGATCTAATACATCACTCGCAATAAGCTCCAGCGTGGCTCCAGTCTTAATACCTAATCCTTTGTCGTTTAATATAGCTACCGCTTCACTAGCTAGAAGTATTCATTTTTCAATAACAACAGGTAAATACGCAAGTAAAAAAGTAGTACCTGTATGTCCCTCTACCCATAATTGGAAAATTTCTGGGTCTACTAGGGTATAATTACTAATAAATACATCAACTTCAGTCATATTTGCTTATTTTTAGGTTAGTAGATTAGGTTAAGTTCTCAAAATTATAAATGACATTTGTTAGTATTTGCAACTCTCATTTAGCCATCCTTGTAATACGTGTTGCCTAGACTTGAAAATAAACAAATTTGAAAATTGGCTGAATTTTTTGAGGTTAACTATCTTTTACATTTTGCAGTTGTGTTTGTTTGATTAAATAAATATTTAAAAAAGTGATGGATCCTCCAGAAATAAAGAAGTTGAATGTCGAAGTCATTAATAGAATAGCAGCAGGCGAGATCATACAGCGCCCTTCAAACGCCTTAAAAGAATTGATTGAAAACAGGTTAGATTTTTAATATGCGTTTAGATTAGCGGTAACTAATGTATAATGCAATTTTAGTTTGGATGCAAAGTCTACAAATATTCAAATAACAGTTAAGAACGGCGGCCTTAAACTGTTGCAGGTAAGTCCATATTGATTAACGCTGATTATATTACTGAGTGTAAAGTAGATTCAAGATAACGGTACTGGTATAAGGAAAGAAGACTTTGAAATACTTTGTGAACGTTTTACAACATCCAAACTGAGGGAATTTGAAGATTTGCACAAGCTCAACACTTATGGCTTTAGAGGAGAAGCTTTGGCAAGTATTTCCCACATCGCTCATTTATCCATAACGTCAAAGACCAAAAATGATATATGTGCTTACCAGTACGTAACTTTTAAGTAAGTACTAGCAATTTCTAACTAAATAATAATTTCAGAGCGTCATTCGTGGATAGCAAATTGCAAGGCGTTCCGAAACCTACTGCTGGTAATCAAGGCACTATAATTACGGTAGAAGATCTCTTTTATAATATGAATGTTAGGAAAAGGGCTCTCAGGACTTCTACGGAGGAATACCAGAAAATTTCAGAAGTTGTTAGTAAATATGCTATTCATAACAGCAGTGTAGGTAACAATGTTTATTCATTCGCATGTTAAGGTATTAAATTTTATTATTTAGGTTTCACATTAAAGAAATCTGGAGGTAACACCGATATTCGGACTCCTGTCAACTCGAATCAAATAGAAAACATTAAAATCGTTTACGGAAATGTTATAGCTAGAGAGCTCATAGAATTTTCGTTGGATAATCAGCCTTTTAAGTTTAAAGTGAGGGGGTACATCACCAACGTTAACTATTCAACTAAAAAGTTTCAGTTTCTGTTATTTATCAATCATAGACTAGTGGATTGTCACAGTAAGAACAATTAAATAGATTTTTCTCAGAAAATTACAGTAAACTTTCTATTTAAGGTTTAAGGAAATGTATCGATCAAGTGTATTCTACATATTTACCGAAAAACACACATCCATTTGTATATTTAAGCTTAGAATTAGATCCAGGGGACATCGACGTTAACGTGCATCCGACGAAGCACGAAGTACATTTCTTGAACGAGGAACAGATCATAGAAACTCTCACTACAGCCCTAGAGGCGAAGTTATTAGGTTCGAATAACTCCAGGGTTTTTTATACTCAGGCAAAATTGCCGAAAGTTTTCAACGTGACCAGTGAAACTTTACAAGGAAAAGACGGTGCGCAAGTTAGAAGTGTTAATCCGAAGGACTTTGTGAGAACTGACGCAAAGGAGCAGAAGATTGAGAAATTCTTCGGAGCTCCGATAAAGAAGGATAATGCGAATGAGGTAATAGTAAATCAGAATGCTCTTGTTCATGAGTTAAATGCAATACCAGAGCAGACAAAGATAGATGTTTCTCTTACCGAAGAAGAATTCCAGAAACAACACGAATTGTTCGCTGAAAGGAACGAGAAATTTGAGGACCGTATTTTAAATCAGTCGGCCGATAGCGTTTTAGAAGGTAAAATAATATGCTATATTAAACAAGCATCCGTCTTTATGTACAGAATGTAACAAAAAAGCAGGTCATCTCATTGTGATCATTATTGGTGGTGAAAAATTTGTTATATTTATTTGTTTTTAACCCTACTTACTTTTATACAAAAATGCCTCCTTTAAAAAATACAGGGTGTTATAGTTGAACTTTTAAAATTATTTTTCGCGACAACTTTGTCAATTTTTCATTATCAGTTTGAAATTTAATAGATATTGCTTATGGTTGATCAAATCTTTAAGGGTATTATCTGAAAAGAGCAACCAGAGAGAAATGACAAAAACTGTCGGCACTTTAAAGTTTGGAGAGAAAAATTTTGTGACCTTGAATTTATCAGGGTGACAGATAGCCGGTATATTACACTGAGAGAAGTAACCATAGGCATAACAAATACTATACATGCTGATAAAAATCAGTACTAGAAAAATTTCACCACAGTAATCACGTAAAAGTTATAGTGAAATATTACTTTTCATTGAACGAGTTTTTGTAATAGAAAAAATTTTAATTTAGTTTTTAAAAATTTTTAAAAAAGGTTGCATTTTTTAGTCAAGGCAACAAATAAAACACATTTTACTTAAAATGTATATTATGTAATATCTGAAAATATAAAACATATTTTGAAAAACGTGACCTACATTACACTTATATTAAGTATGTCAAAATATAAAAGTAATTCCGATTACCTATATTTTGAGCAAATAGGTACTTTGAATAAATGTACAAAATAATATGGATACCAACCTGATAATATAGTCACTTTCATGGGAGGTTCTATCAATTTTTGCAAAATGTTGTATGTGCCTCTAAATTCCTCCTTTTTTTAGGCTGTGCATTGGGAAGTAAACACTTCCTTGTTGATCCTTTGTAAATGTATTTTTTACAATTTTTTTATTATTTTTGTTTTTGTGCAAATTTGATATTTTGGGTAGCAAATCTATTCGACCTCTGGCAACAACAAAAAATTATTTATATCAATTTTGATTTACTTATATTACTGGTTTCTATAATCCGAATTAGAATTGAGGTTTTATTACCATTTTTATTACTAAGCACATTTAATATTTGTGTATATGTACCTTTCTGGATCTTTTGGAAAAGAAACCATACTTATTCATTGTCCTTCTTTTGAATGGCACTTATAAAAGTATTCTCAGGCATACTTTTTATAAAGATAAATAAACAAAATTTAACTTGCAAACAAAATGAATTGGCACATAACAGCTTACTTAGTAAAAAAACGTTCACTTGATTTTTAAAAGTTATGCAGCATTTCAAATTTCAGTTTCCAAAGAAACAATTTAAAGATAATTTACCAAGACTTTAGGTGTCCTAACTCATTTTGTACAGAGTATCTCTCAACGTAAGGTTAATCAGATTTATAAATTTACCTACCATTTTTACGCAAACAACATATGTTTTTTACCTATGTAATTTCATTTACTCACATGTTTTTCTAATTACAAAAAATCTAACATTTACAAAATACCTACAGTTTTTTGTTAAAAATTTTGTCGCATTGGTAATGTCAGTTGATATATTCTCCACTGATTCAGAATAAACATCTTACATAAACCCACAAAATGAACTGAGATCCAATGAGCTAAAATTGCAGGAGTGTGGGGGCCACTGAAAGGCTTTTTATTTTTTAGTTAAAAAATAATTTGTAATATCAAATAGCCATTTATCATCTGAAAGTAAACAAATACAGACTTTCTCTAATTAGAAGAGGCCGTTTATGCATTACTGAGACAGACGGATAAGTGTAGCAATTACTATAAGTATATTTAACTAATCTGTTAAATACCATTTTAATTTTTCTTAAAAAATATATGTTTGCATTAAAATGGTAAAACTAGCTATCCCTATGTTCAGAAACATTTGTATAAAATCAAGATATTTACAATGACAATTATTTACAAATTGTTCCTTGAGTGTTTCTTTAGAAGCATTTAGCATTTATCTCGTTGCACAACTTTCAGAAATCAAAAGTTATCTCGAAAAAGAAGAACTTTGCAAAAAACTATCAAGAGTAATAAATTAATCCAAATAAAATATAACACTAGGATATTGGGAGAAATTGTTCATGGCCATATGTTAAAAAAAAAATGGGTGGAGGCAAAGGTATCATTTACAATAATACCTTTGAGAATTTATTCAACCACAAGCAATATCCCTATTAAATTTCAAACTGATAACGATGACAAAGTTATTGTGAAAAATAATTTTAAAAGTAAAGCTTCAACACTGTATTTTAAGAGAGGCATGTCATATTTTGTCACAAAGAATACGTAGTTAATGGGAAACCTGCTCTTTTGTTACACCTTGATTAAAATAGTTAGTCAAACAATTAATCTTAGAAGTGAAAATGATAGATAGCGTTAATTTTTTAAAATTCAAGTCTATAATATAAATCGTAGGTGTACTGCAAAAAGTGAACAAGTCAAAAATAATGGTGCTCAGCTTTATTATTTTCTTTTGCATAATTTTTATTATGAGATATGGAATTAAAAACATGAAATTAATTGATATTATAGTTAACAGTTTTTTTTCATATAATAAAAGAGTTGAAAAGTGTGACTATACTGACTTGGATAAAATAACTTTTATTACAGGCTTATTCTAATTGAACGTCTGAGTCGGATTCTTTTTTTTTTTGTTTACAGCGATTGTGAAAAATGTGTTTTTTTTCACAGTTCGGGTACTTTTTTCACGATCATATCATGTTTGACATTGACACTAATATACGAATACGAATAACTATATTTAAAGCATATATTACAAAAATAATTGAACATGATTTAACAGACGATGGATTGACTAACTATATTATACATAAACAAGGCTATTAGCCAAGTTTTCAAATTAATTATTATTTACAATATGTTAGCGATGCCACAACAAAATGACGAGAGCAACAAGAAACTAGAAGTTAAAAATCCTACAAATACTGCATCCGAAATAGAAGAACCACCCAAAAAAAGTAATAAAAAAAATGAATTTCTAAATGCTTCATTTATATCGAAAATAACAAGGTAAGATCGTTGTGATTAAAATGAAATAAAATAGTAGTAAAACGATCAAGATAAAAATTTGACTGAACTTCCAGAGTGGACACCAAATTGAGCAGCGTTCTAGACCTCCGAAAAGAAGTTGAGGATAACTGCCACCGAATACTGCGAGAAACGTTTGCGCAGCACGTTTTCGTTGGCTGCGTCTCTCCATCACAGGCACTGATCCAATTCAGCACCAAGTTGTATCTTTGCAACACCGAAACGATACTTTCCGAATTATTCTACCAGTTCGTGTTGTACAACTTCCAGAACTTTAACCGCTACAAATTTTCCGATAAGTTTTCCATCACAGAACTGGCGTCGATCTGTTTAGAGTTGCCCGAGACAGGTTGGACACCAGAAGACGGAGAAAAATCGGAACTTGCAAGGCGTATTGCTGAAATACTTACCGACAAAGGGCCGATGCTGTCTGATTACTTTTCCATGGAGATCGACGAACAGGGAAATCTGTGCAGCATTCCTATTTTGCTAGGTAAGTTTTTTATTACAAATATTTTCGGAGGTATGTCTAAAACTTTCGTTTTTAGACAACTATGTACCGGATCCGACAGGTCTGCCGATGTACATTGTTCGGTTAGCCACCGAAGTGAATTGGGAAGAAGAGAAGGAATGTTTCAGGTCGTTTGCCAGGGAAACCGCTAAATTTCACGCCCAGATATCGACAGATACCAATGAAAAAGCACAAGACTGGAAGTGGGTTACGGAACACATTCTGTATCCCGCGATAAAAAACTATTTCATTCCACCGAAGAGCTTCGTCGAAAACGCTGCCGTTTTAGAGATTGCGAACTTACCTAATTTATATAAAGTGTTTGAGAGATGTTAAGTTTTTGTATTTGTTATTCGTTTCAATAAACTATTACAGTTTTGTATATTTATTTAACAGCAGTATATTTCTTTGTGTAGAACACATAATAGTTTTTTTACAAAAAAATCAGGAATAAAAATGTTATTTTAAATAAATTTCGTCATTCTTCAATACAAAATTTGTTGAGGACCGCTGACCAGACGATGTTCATGAGTCACAAGTGTTGTAGATTGAATGCGTGGTTTACAGCGTTGCCAGTGTTACACTAATGTCTTGTCTTCAAGCACGATCTATTAACTTTACCGTCGGGGCCAGGTAACGTCACAGAATTCCCTTAAATAAAGACAAAATATAGTCTTTCTCGAAAGATGGACTGAGATAGACTGTGTCATACGTCACAAAATTCCTCAGTTTTCATGGGCTACCAGCTGATGGTTCCGACCTTGTAGTTATTAGACCGTGGGCTTCAAAAAAGATGTAACCTCTATAAATACATTACATTAGTAAAGTTGCAATACCTATAACTCTCTGTCATCTTCATTTCATGTCCTCACATTTGTCAAAATAAATAGGCACTATATTGCAACTCCTAATGCAATGGAAGTATACATACTTAGAGGTTAGAATTTAAAAACAAAAATTTTCCGAAAACTACACTCGACTGCCGAAAAGTAATTTTAGATTCGTGTTCAGCCCTCGAAAATAAGGGGAAGGAGGTTAAATTTTTTTTATTAAGATTGAACAGATTTCCGCTCATCTAAATAATGACCAAAACAAGGTTTTTTTAATTCAATCTATCTAGAAATATTTATTTTAAAGACGATATGGCAACCTTGCGTTGAATGGATCATCTGGTTTATTACGTTACGTCAGTGCTCTGTTCTATCTGATCAGCAACCCTCAAAATGTATTTTAAAAAAAAACTTAATATCTGTAAATATTAGACATTTTAAATCATGAGTTTCACTAGACTCATCTATATAACGAACTAAACCTGCAGTTAAAATATTTGTACTTATTTAAGGTTCACCCTGTATACTACATTAAATGTTTGCACTAAATTGCAAAAAATTATTGTTTTTAATGCAACCAAATATCGAAATTTATGTTGACAATTGTGTCAGCCGTGACATATGTAAGTCGTCTGAATTGTTGTCGCGACTATAGCGATTCTTGTTTCGCTTATACGAGTATGTATACAGGGTGATTTTAAATAAAGTAGCAAAAATGCGACCACATATTCCTTAGGTGAAAATAAACTGATTTAACCTAATATTCCTATATCCAATGTCGCTTAATAAAAAAGATACAGGGTGTCAAAGTTAAAATTTTACTTTCGATATTTGTAGATAACTTCTTAAAAAATCCAAATATTTACTTAAAATTTGTAAACCAGGGGTTTTTGTGGGTGAGAAATTCAAATTTGTTTCTAATTTTGACGTCACTAGTAGAGGGCGCCACCTATGGCGCATCATGTTTCTTTTAAATAGCAGAACTTTTTTGCAGCTTAGTGTATCCATCTGACTATAGAAATAATTGATTCTCCTACCTGTTTTATTTGAAAAAGGTATACCTTGCTAAAGTCGTTAGGAGCATTTTTGAAATAATCCTATTTGAAATGCTGAGTGCACCGAGTAAAAACTATTTTGGTTTGAGGTAAAGTGCCTTTTCTGCTGAAGATACAGCAAAATATTACTTGAAAAAGTTGTTCAGAATGGTAAATTATGAACACGTGCAAAATTTCAAGAAGATCGGCGAGGTTTGATGAAACCATTTTTTAACAAAGCACAAAGATTTTATCAAAGCAGGCCGATCTTTTTGAAATTTTGCACATCTCCATAATTTACCGTTCTGAACAACTTTTTCAAGTAACATTTTGCTATATTTTCAGTAAAAAAGTCAATTTAGCTGAAAGATAACAGTTTTCAATCGGTGCACTAAATAATTCAAATTGGATTTTTTCGAAAACTGTTACTCCTAACGACTTCAACAAGGTATACCTTTTTCAGATATAACAGGTAGGAGAATCGATTGTTTCAATAGTCAGATGGATACACTCAACTGCAAAAAAAGTTCTGCCATTTAAAAGAAACATGATGTGCCATAGGTGGCGCCCTCTACTAGTGACATCAAAATTAGAAACAAATTTGAATTTCTCACCCGCAAAAACCCCTGGTATACAAATTTTAAGTAAATATTTGAATTTTTTAAGAAGTTATCTACAAATATCAAAAATAAAATTTTAACTTTGACACCCTGTATCTTTTTTATTAAGCGACTTGGGATATAGGTATATTAGGTTAAATCGGTTTATTTTCACCTAGGGAATATGTGGTCTCATTTTTGCTACTTTATTTAAAATCACCCTGTATACAAATCTTAAAATCGAACACACAAATTGTAAGTGAACAATATGGTTGCAACCTGTCCTTATTTCGGAAGGAGAGTCCTTACTGCAGCCTCTGTCCTTTCATCCTTATTTTATAAAAATGTAAAAATAGAATTATCGGGACAAAAAGACGAAATATGTAAAAAAATAGTTCATGGTAAAAAAAATTTCTTACTTGAGAATTTAAAAGATAAGAATAAGCATACAAAAATGTGGCAACCCTAGTAAACAGTGAAAAAAAAATCAAATCAATAATTCGTTACTTATATAATAACTGATAACCGAGTGATTTCGGTTATTGCAATAACGGAATAATCAGTTATTTTTCACTCGACGAACCCAAATTTTCAAGGTCCCAGGATTGATAGCCCTAATTAACATGTTGACTGCCATCTCGGTCAATTTGTGTAACTTTTGATATGTCTTTCTGCAGGTCAAATGTAGGCTACTGATCGTATTGATATAGAACAGAGACTCTATATCAATACTATCAACATACCCTTTCTATAGAGCTTTTTAAGAAAAGGTAATTCAGGCGCTGATAGAATCAGAAAAAGGAACAATCTTCCCATGTACCATGAGTCATTTGTCTTTAAGAAATATGATTTTTTTAAATCAGATTAACTTGAAGTTATGGCATCTTTTTTCAAAACATCTTGTATACGTAAAACTGTTAAAGGGTAAAAAAAATTATGAACCATACATATAACAATGAAATTTATTTTTAGAAAAATAGAAAAAGTATAAAAATATGTCTATTAACGATAAAACTTAAATCAACTTCACAACCAAAACTTTAAAGTCTCTAGTACACTAATGGGGGTTAAAACTCGGATGGTTTATTTTTTCAGTTAGTAACACGTTTACTGAAAAAATGTATTGTAGAAATTTGTCCAAATAAAATACTGATACACTTACTTTTGTTGGATTTCCGAAGAGCCTTTTCTAATTCCTCTACTTTGTTGGAGGCCAGAAACAGCTCATGCTTCAATTTTTCTTTTTCTTCATTGTTAAATAAAGCCCTGTAATTCTCGAATTCCTTCAAAACCTCATTAGTTCGTATCCTTTGCTCTTTGATGGCTGTGTCTTTTGCCGCGAGGCTTTCCTGCAGTTCTTCCACCTAAAAGTAACAGGATTTATTTTATTTTAGTAATACATCATCCAACAGTACAGTACCAGGATGGAAAACACAACAATAAACAGAGGCAATGAACAAAACAATTCACAGCAATATTAACAATAAAATCCACAAGGCTACATTTATATTCAGACGTTTAATTTGTCAATAAAATGTAATGGAGAAAATTTCAAAAGGTTAGTGCTTAGAAATGCCTTGAATGTTTTGGAATATCTAGATGCGTTGACATGTGACAAAGAAAATACAAGTTTTTCAATTAATTAAGGACAAGAGATACTATTGTTTGATAATTTAAATATAATACAGTGCAGACTTGATAATCCGGACTAATTAAAACCAGCCTGATTCGGATTACCGAAAAATCCGGATTACTGCAACTCACGACTGATATGTAATAAAATTCTATTTTAGGAGTTATTTTTATTTATGGAACATAGTTTGTATAAAACGGAATATAAATTCATCTTAATTTCATAAAATAAACAGTTAAACTTCAAAAAACACAACATAAACTCATAAATACGTATGTTTGTACATCAACGAAGGAAGTCCGTAATTTTTGTTTGCCTGATATTTTTCTGGCGGTGATGCGCGAAGTCCCGTGCGCCGGGTTTCTGGGTCTGGATTACCGAAACATCAAAAATCCGGATTACAGAATACACAGTGTTTGAAATAATGAGTCCGGATTACCGAAGAATCCGAATTATAGAGGATCCGGAATATCAAGTCTACACTGTACTGCCAATTTTTTTCTGTGTGATTGGAGATAACTAGGAAATCTACTAAATGTCCTGAGGAATCTCTACTGGAGAAAAATATCCTTCAAAGATCTGTTCCCACAAGAGTCAGGGACTAGTCTGAATTGTCAGAAATGTTCATCCAACTGTATTTGGATCTTGCATTACGTGCACTGAAAACACATTTACTACCCTGGCAAGCCAACATCAGTGGCCGCTAAAAACAAGTAGTGGATATTTTGTTGCTAATTTGTACAACCAGTTTTTGTAGCTTGTAATGCCCTTCTCAAGAGAAATGGTGGTTGCTAGCATAATATATTCCAGTACTATCAGTTTCAATTTCATAGCTTGTGCCGTTTTCGATAAAAATGATGGCTGCTAGCATAATATTACGCTAGCAGGCTACCAAATTACTCTGCAACTAAGAACGATAGCGAAGCAATTTTTGTAGCATTCTTTCATTTTTGCAGTTTGTTACAGAATATTTTGAAGAAAAGATATCAACGACTAAATTTTTGGCTATATCGTTAATAAATAATGAAAATAGGGGGCCTAGGATAGACCCCTGTGATACTCCTAATTACAGCTTGTACAGTATTTCGAAGTTTGTTAAGGAAAATAACACAGTCCAGCCTATCAAAAAACTTTGTGAAGTCAGTGTAGACAACATGAGCCTGCACATTGCCCTCTATAATAGGTGCTCTGAAAGAAATCGTGTTATGCTGAATAAATTGGTTATCTTGGTCGATAATTCTACCCCAAAAAAGGTCCTCTCGTCTTCTTCACTTTTTTAAAATAGGACATATATGAGATGTTCTCTTACATAAATTAGGAAATACACATGTGTGTAGGGATCTATTGAAAATTTTGGTAGAAGAGCTCAAACTTTTATAACAAATTATTGTTATATTGTTGTTATTGGTTTCAGTCATTTTAGCGCAGACTAAACTATGCAACATTCATCAGCTTTAAAATGTATAAGTACATTTTATTTCTCCCTCAGACTCCTCAAAAAGCTAAAAAAGCATTGACTACATCCTGAGGTTTCTTAAATGCTGTTTCGTTTGTGTACATTTTATTGTATAACTTTAATATAAGACCAAAAATTATTAACGTCCATCTGAACATTATTTTGTATTTAATTATTATTTTTTTTTGTCTAAGTAACAAGTGTATATCAGTTGAATATCAGAAGTTGAAGTGAAACCTGCTATGTAATATCATTTTGATATTTATATTGAGGTATATTATAAAGTCGCCCAGGAAAAAGTTTTGGCAAATTTATAATACAAACACACTAAAATTTTCTACTTGCCTGTTTAGCTTTATTGTCGTAGTGATTATTGAAATTGACAAGCATCTGATTGGCCTGAACCAAGTCTTTCGATAACTCGTCGATGGTCGCCTTCTTCTGAGTCATTGAGATAGTCATCTGTTCAATGTCACTTTGCAGTTCAGTCTAAAATAACAAAAAAATATATATTTATCCCTTTAGAACTCATCTGTTCCTACATTTTTCTTCTGAAGTTCGGCTATGGTAGTATCCTTCTCTTGAAGATTTCTCTGCAAGTCAGAAATATATCTGTCCTGCTTATGTTTAGTAGTTTGCAGAACATTATTTTCTTTTTTCAGATTGTTTATTAGAGCCAGGTTACTGTTAACGTCCAGTTGTAAACTTTCCAAAGACTTAACGAGATTCTTGCAGGAGTCAGACTTTTGATTAATTCCTTTTTTTAAGAGATCAACGTCTTTCAGAGATTTTATTACCTTATGCCTAACTGCTACAATATTATTTATTAAAAGAGTTTGAACTTCTTCGATTTTTGTGATAAATAAGTCATTTAACTGTTTTAAATTCTGAAACAAGAGATTTATATATTTATTTGATATTAAATACTTTTTTTTAAATACTTACGTTTTGGAAACGTTTTTCTAGCTCGTTCTTTAGCGTGACTAAATTGTTTATTTCCTGATCTTTCTCAGAAACTGATTTTCTTAGAAATGACAACTGCTTCTTTAGTTTATCATTTGTTTCCTGAAAAACCTTATTGAGGATATCCAGAATAATGTAAATTTAACTTACCTGGATATGCTGCATATTATTTAAAAGTTCTGAGAATATTTCTTTTTGGTTGGTCAGATGTAAATCAATTGTCAAGTATATTATCGATTTTATCTTGGATTTACAATAAAATACCAGCGTACATTTCTGATTAGATATTTCACATTTTAAAAACCTGCAATATAAGTTTATTAAACTAGTGAAATTGGAAAAAAATGTATAATACATTTCCTTCTTTTGAAACTGCTGTAACATTTCAATTAAATTATATTTAAATTCATTGAAATTTATGTCTAAATTCTGATTAACTCTCATTATTTCGAAATCACCTAAATCTATGTTTTCAGTATAATTAAAACAATACTCGTGTGGATCACGGATTTTTATTTGCTAAAAATAAAACGCAGGTTTTTTCATCAATTTTAAAAAAACTGTAGAATATAAATATTTACCAAAATATCATTTATGCTGTAGATAGATATATTTAGATTACGTTCCTCAATTTCTTGAGATTTGTCACAAATTTGTATCGTATGATTTTTCTCATACATACATATTCCATCCTTGTGTGACATTTTTAGTTTTATTTTATATTACTATTTTTTTATACAAACATTAAAAATTATTTCAGAGACGTTGAAACTTTATTTTAAGGTTGACAACCTAGCTGACAAATAATTTTTTGAAATAAGCAGGAAGGCCAACAGACATCACAGCTTGTGCCAACATCGATACTAAAAAATATGGTTTTATTGGCGTTTTCCAATGTTGATATTATTAAGCAACGATAATAATTTATGAACCAACCGTAATTTATTATATATACTTTAGAAATAAATTAAATATTATCTGTAAATGAAAGATTTTGTTATCTTTTAAATATATTAATTTAGTATTTTTCTGATGACGATTTCGATTTATATGTTGTACGTGCAGTGCGCACTGACGTGCAACGGAAGTGCGCAACGTAAATAGAATAAGCATTGGATTTTAGTGAGCACTTCATAACCTCATCCATACAAATGCAAGAATGTACTTCTCAGCTGTTATAGTTTTCTTTCTAAATTTGTTTTTTTTTTGTAGAACACTGTTTTTTCAAAAACGTCAATTAAGATATACACCATCAGTTTCTCTGTTTTTTTTTAACTAATTATTGATTTACTAAAAATTCTGTATATGTTTGTCTAATTGTTATTAATAAGATATTCCTCTTCAGATGAACTATCTGACGAAGAAAATAAGGTATTTAGAAGTATTACATTCAAAAAATCTTCTACTACCGCCATTTTTAACTTGCACCCCATGATTGAACTGTATTTTCCATTTCTCAGTACAAGAATATTTGCATTTTCACCGAATTCGGAGCAAATTGATTTCTAAATCGAACACTTTCAAGCAGCAGAGTGCGCACACATAATGTAAATCGAACACAGAAGTTGTGCGTACTCAGTGCGAAAATGCTTGTAAATCGAAATCGTCATGAGATTTGCCAAAGAAGAAGAAGAACCTAAAAAGTTCTATGACTTTTTGAAATAATGGGATATATGTTTAATGGAATCTTTTGTATTTACAACAGCCAACCGCCTCCCTTGAGAACACTTGAGAATAATTTTTGACATCAAATCGTGTAATAACAAAATTTTGACTTTTCTTTTTGATACTTTTCTACATTTCATAATGTATTAGTGCAATAAAAGAAATATTACATTTTAATAAATATTACATTTTTAATTTTAAAATGGTTATTTTACAATTAGAGGAGCAGGTAATAGAATAACATACAAGTCATAGGTTATATTTTCATTTATTTTTTCCAGCCTCCAATAATACAAGCAATCTTTGCTGGTGCTATTGATGAAATTAAAGAACTTATAGAGTTTAAGCAGGATGTTAACTGTTTTGGTAAGTATATCACAGGCAAACATTATTAAAATCATTCACTGATCGATTTTAGATTGTGAAAAACGTACACCATTGCATGCCGCTGCATTTAAGGGTGACGCAAATATCGCTGGCCTTCTACTCAAAAGCGGAGCCCGAGTAAACGCAAAAGACAGTAAATGGGTGACACCATTACATAGAGCATGTGCTGTAGAAGCCGAGGAGACTGTTGCATTATTGTTACGTTACCAAGCCGATATTAGTGCTCGAGACAGGCTGTGGCAAACTCCTTTACACGTAGCTGCTGCCAATGATGCTTATAATTGTGTTGAGCAGCTCTTAAATTATGTTCCGAATCCAAATGTTACTGACCGGTCTGGACGGACTGCTCTACACCATGCTGCTTACAATGGATATAATTATGTAGCTGAACTTTTGATTTCTAGAGGTTGTATAATAAATGCCTGTGATAAAAAAGATTGCAGGTGAGTTTTAGCAGTAATTAATAGATGTTTGTTATTTATACATATGTTTTTATATGTAGACCCTTACATTGTGCTGTACAAATGGGTCATGTACAAGTAGTAGATCTTTTAATAAGAAGTCAAGCTGATATTAATGCTAAGGATCGCAATCAGTACACACCGTTACATGTAGCCGCAGCAACTGGTATGTAAAAAAAATTAAAACCAATGTATTTAACAATGTCGAAAATATTTAAAATTTTTAGGTATAGATACAGTTTGCAAACTATTGCTGGCGGCGGGTGCAGAGATCGATGCTCAGAACTCTTTCGGGAACACTCCTTTACACATAGCTTGTCTTAACGGACATATTAATGTTTGTGAGGAGTTAATTGGTGCTGGCGCCAATCTAGAAGCGATGAATTTTAGGGGCCAGACTCCTCTGCATATTGCAGCTGCAAGTACGCATGGGGTCGACTGCCTTATGTTCCTTTTGAGGCAAAACGTTGACTTGAACAAACAGAGTTTAGACGGGAGGACTCCGTTACATATGACGGCAATTCACGGGAGATTTACGAGAAGCAAAACTCTTATTGATAAAGGTAAAATATAATAGCATCGGCTTATATGTATGCTAATTTATGAATTGTATTGATGAAGTTGTACCTGGAATTATATTTGGAAATGGTTTTAGGTGCCCTTATAGATTGCGCGGATAAAAACGGGTGTACACCTCTTCACATAGCCGCACAATATGGTCACGAGCTTTTAGCAAATACCTTGTTAAGTTATGGTGCCAATCCGTCACGAAAGGGGTAATTTACTTTATCAAATGAAATAAATTTTTTTTTTTTTGGAGGAAATATTTTCTTGTTTCAAATTTTTTTGAGAACTCTGCATCTATAAAACATTTTATTATTTTTTGAACACCCTGTATATCAAAATTAAATACAGGGTGTTCCGTTAAAATTGCGAAAAAATTCAGGGAGTTTCCTTGAACAAAACTAAGAAAAAAGTTCTTATGATTCTGTGTTTGGAAAAGTTTCTTTTTGGCGATACAGCGTGTTGAAATTTTAAAAAAATATAGGGTTTTTATGAATGTCTGAAGAATCCTAATTCCGATTTTTTTGAAATTTTGTATATTTCTTTATAAAAAACATAGATATCTTCTGCCTTAATTTGATTTATTTTATCTACTCCAATGGGGTCCAAGGGGTCTTTCCTGTTGATATTAATACATAAAAATATGAGACACTACTTTTCCTTAGGCTCCACATTTTATTCTAATCGTGAAATTAAAAATACGTTTTTGTCTCTTTACTCTATTTGGTATCTTGCTTTGTTTTTGAGCAAAAAATTAATAACCTGTTCCATGCACATTGAAGAAAGTAGAAAACAAAAATAGAAATTCAGTGCTGCAGTTTGTAAAAAATATTTAACAATCAGCAGTGATATGAAAAATACGTCACAAAAGTTGCAACGGTTGTTGATAATGTGTACCCTCAACTCTAATACAGGCATCATCCTACAACACATTGATTGACAAATGCGTTCAAAATTTCTGGGGGTGCGTCTAATTGTTTCACAGGATGTAATAATGCGATTTCTTAATTTCTCCACGGTTTGTATTGGGATCGTATAAACCAAATGTTCGAGGTGACCCCAGAGGAAAAAATCCAATGCATTTAAGTCTGGAGACCTTGGTGGTCACGGTCGTGTGCCTCCTCAACCTATCCAAAGATTTGGATAAACATTATTCAAATATTCTCACATGCAACTAAACTGAAATGGACTGGAGCACCATTGTGCACGAAAAACATTTGCAACCTTAATAGCAATGGGATATCTTCCAAAAGCATGGGCAATTCATCTTCGAGAAAACGGCAATAAACTAGGGTTACTGGAAATAAGCCTCGAGGGTAAAAAAATGGGCCGATTAAGTGGTCTCCAACAATTCTGACCCATACATTAAGTGAAAATTGGTGTTGATGACGGCGTTCTAATGTTGCACCTGGGTTCTCATCCGCCCGTACATGATTATTATGGAGTTCATTATCTCTAGAAAAATTTGCCGTCTCCTTGAATAATATTTGTGCTCAGAACAGGATTTTTGCCAATTTTTTGTCGCATTCATTAACATAAATCTACTCTTAAAGGAAAATCAGTGGGTAAAAGTGACTGATGTGATAAGGGTATAGAAGATTATTCTTTAAAATCCTGACAATTGTAGAACGATTTACATCTAAGTTTCTAGCAATCTTTCTGGTATCTGTTGTAGGACTTTCCGCAATTTCATGAAGTACAACTCCTTCCAATAGTGGAGTCTTTGAAGTTATTGAAAACTTCCAGTTTCACTAAGACGTTGATGGAGATGGGCAAAGATCGTATGATTTGATACGATTATGGTATTTTTGCTCATAGAGGCGCCTGGCTGCTAATGAATTACGTTGACAAGGCCATAAACAAAAAGCATATCGCACATTTCTCTATTTGTGTTATTTATTTTGACAAGGAAGAATTGACAACACAGCTTACTTATTAAAATCATACACTGAAGTGATAAATTTTTTGCTCGATTGCATAATTATAAAAAAATATGAAACCTAAGGAAAAGCAGGGGTGTCATATTTTTATGTATTAACATCAACAGGAATAACTTCTCGGACTCCACGGGAGTAGATAAAATAAATCAAATTAAGTCAGAAGATGTCTATGGTTCTTATAAACAAACATACGAAATTTCAAAAAAATTGGAATTAGGGTTCTTCAAATATTAATAAAAATCATATAATTTTTTAAATTTCAATACCCTGTATCTCCGAAACAAAGCATTTCCAGACACTGGTTTATAGGAACTTTTTTCTTATTTTTGTTGAAGGGGAACTCCCCCTGAATTTTTGCGTTATATCTATAGCAATGCGATTATTTTGATTCATTTTATAAAGAATGTCTTTTCTCAAAAAAATTGAAAATCCTCTCTGGACACACTGTATGTTTCTAACACACATTTTTTAAATTTAGATACGAAGGTAGGACACCGTTGCATATGTGCTGCCTTTCAGGCTACGTGGAATGTTGTAGAAAGTTCGTTCAGTCGGTTGTCAACTTGAACGAGAAGGACGACACTGGGAAAACGCCAACGCACTGTGCAGCATATAAAGGGTTAGTTTATGAAAGATAGCGATAAATGTTGATTATCACCACTAATCTTCCTAATGAATTGTTTTACAACAACTGAAACAATAACTTTGGATCTGATATAACAGATATGTTTGTTGAGTTTTTTTCCTCTATTTATTACGATACCTCAACTAATATTTCCTAAGATTATGTGTCTTATGGTATGAATGTCTCTAGTTATACAATAAGAATGTCTGAAATCTTCCAGAAATAAAGTAATCTTGACGTTAATACAGGTCCAGGTCCTGATGGTATAGCTTTCTTTGAGACTTTTACTTTTATTCTATCTAGGCCTTTACATTTTATATTCAACTTATCGCTTCAGGTAGGTGAATTTCCTGAGTTCTGGAAAGTTAGCTTCATAATTCCTATTTACAAATTGGACGAAGCCAATGTCAGCAATTATAGATCCATTTGTATCTTGAGCATCATACTTAAGCTTTTTGAAAACATTGTTAGTGACTTCTTATCATCCCAATTTAGTTCCACCATATATGACCAACAATTTAGATTTCGTACAGGAAGATCCACAAAATTAAATTTGCTTACATACACGTTGTGTCACTTGCATTGGAAAAGGGAACTCAAATCCACACGAACTTCTCCAAAGCATTTGATACAATCTACCATAGTATATTACTGAACAAATTGGAGTTACTGCAAAAGGGTGGATCTTTACTCAAGTGAATTGAAAATTATTTACTGCATCGGATACAAATTGTACGAGTTAACAATTTTAGATCTAAGGAAATTCGAGTTACCTCAGGTGTTCCCCAAGGCTCCCACTTAGGTCCGCTGCTATTTAATCTATTTATTAATGATGTTTGTGAGTGTTTTGTTAACAGCATTTTCTTTTATTCACCGATGATCTTAAATTATTCTCTGAAATAACTACTGCTGATGATTGTATTACACTTCAAACAGATCTAGATAATCTTGTTCAATGGTATCACCGTAATGATGATATTTAATGTAAGCAAATCCACCGTTACAGAGAATCTCTCCAGTCCACTTGATTGTGTTACAACTTTCAAGGATTTAAGTGTTGCTCGACCCTTAACTAAGTTTTAACCACGTATTTTCTATGCAATTACCAAATCACTAAAGATGTTGGGTTTTATAAACATTAAGCCTCTTGAAACACATTGTAAATTTAGAGATCTCAAGTTATTATATAACATTATAAATTATAACGTATCATGTTCATTTTTTTTAGCAAAAAACTTGCGTGTCCCTCCTAGAGCTACTTGATCGACGAACATCTGCCACCAATTAATTCATAGAACTAATTATGGTGCAAACTCATTTATTACTATAGTCAGCGGCCGAAATTGTAGAGAGTGACTAATCGTTAGCTTGTAGAATAGCGCGATGGGCGAAGCGTGCGGGGAGCAACATTTCATAGGCATACTAAATTTGAATGCGATCAAATATAAAAAATATATAAAAATGACAAAAATAATTACATACACACTATTTACTATTGGCTACTAGCACTGTCACTATAACGGTCACACATTTACACTTATATCGTACCGCTTTCCGTATGACCTTCATACGTCCATGTTTTGTCAAAATTTAATATATTCTTCGATCCAGATTCTTATTTTTTAATATTTATTTTAAATAGTTTCTTTGCCATATCATTATTTCGTCCTTTCTATCAGTATACTCTTTTCGATTTCATTTATACGGACTAAGTTTCATCTTGTAAGATATAGCAATAGAATTTTTTTTTTGGAAAACTTATTTTAAAAATACAATCTTCCTTCCGCAAGTTTCCATAACTTTCCGTTTCACAGTTGTTACTTTTTTATTTGCACACATATGCTATTCACGTACAATTTTGTTAATGAAATACATATTTCAACATCACTTACACTCATATTTTGACCTCGTGCTCTAAACTCTTCATACATGTCAGCATGCGATATTCCTCATTTCTATCAAATCATTAATAAAATTCATTACATTTATAATTAAATTAACGAAAATATATACCCGAAATTTTGGCCGCCCGAACGATATACTGCCCATGATTGCGCTGGAAATTAAATAGTTGGATCCGACAATTCGTCGCAGCCAATCAAAAGCAACAGCGCATGCGTACTAACGTTTACTAACTGCAGTGCTTGCGTAGCAGAAGCTGTGTAATCGGGTATGCTCTCAGAGATATGCGGCACAAGATTTTGTAGGAAAAATATATGGGCTCAATGTATATTTCTTTGTTTTGACTGCTATAAATTGTGAGCAGGTGTATAACATTAGTCACTCTCTACAATTTTGGAAGTCGACTATAGCGAATCATTGTAGCGAGTTTCTTGATTTTTTTACTTGTATACTTATTGATTTTAACTGTGTCACTTCTATTGAAAGGTCGTACGAGTGCCTTGACTTGTTAGTTAGTAACGGGGCGGACTTCAAGCTTACGGATAACCTTCAGCGTCTCCCTCTCCATTATGCGGCTTCCCAGGGTCATTACCAGTGTGTCTTTACGCTGGTTGGTATAGGTAGCCCGGTGAACGTGCAGGATATAGAAGGTTGTTCTCCTTTGCACCTAGCGGCAGCGTACGATCACGAGGGGAAGTGCATAGAGTACCTTTTAGACCACAAGGCCGATCCAGTCATGAGAGATAACAGAGGTGATAGGAACAAGATAAATTTAAAGATGTTTTTAAAGTCTTATTCTTTTTTTTTAGGTTTTACTCCGTTGCATTATGCGATAGCAGGGGGTAACACTAACGGTAATGCCCTGGTCGGTATAATTCGGTCTAGCAAGGAAAGTAGATCAAATGAACCGAAAATGATGTCGGAGGGTACCCCACCTAAGGCTACGACTGAAAAGCAGGCGGTGGATATTACGCCTTTACATTTAGCTGTAAGTAAATAATTATTTCAAAATTATACAGTTTTTGCATTGTTTTTTCTCCGTTGAATTTCGGAATTTTTATTTTATACAAGAAGTAAACCTAATTGTATGTTTCTGTTTACATAAAATAATGAACATGAAGTATATGTAGAGGATGATCATGCGCACATTACCTCCTCATTTTCTCCGTTATTATTCGAGATATGAAAAAAGATGTGAATGTTGTTGAAGTAAATATCGTACATGATACAATCTTTTCTCAATTTGAAATTATAAGTTAATTATAACTCATTAGTGTACATGAGACAATCTGATGATATTTTTATGTGTCACTAATAAATGTTAAAAACAGTAGAGGTCCTAAATTGCAGCCTTGTGATACACCAGTCAGCTGAAAAAAAAAAATGTTGATTCTAAACCTTGATCAAATCAATTGGTTTCTGTTACTTAAATAAAATAAAAAGAAATTTACTAAATATCACTTAAACCAGCGGAATGTAATTTGGACAATATCAACAAAGGTTTTAGCGAAATCAGTATCTACATTTTCTTGTGTTAAAAGCTAAATTGACTATATTACAAACTTGTATATTTTTTATAAATAACATATCTCACCTGCACTCGGTTTATATGTGAACATACATATGAAGGAACAGCCAGTTCAATTGCCGGTCATCTCACCTAAGGCATACTGATGAGGACTAACAAGTCCGAAACCGGTGTATGTCTGGTGGTGTGGCCGACAAGGGTTCTTGACTGTTCACTCAGATACTGCAGGTATAATTCAATGCCGGTCGGGGCATTAGTCTACGGAGTAGTTGTTTCCTGCAGTATCATTTATAGATTTAATGGCGCGTCGCCCAGGGCGAGAGGTCTGTGATTAAGTACCTTCTATAATGTAGGTTGCTTCCTGCAAGTTGAAAAAAAAAATAGATTAAAATTTTCTTTTCCTAAAGTATTTCTTTTGCTTCAGAATATGTTCAGTTTCTTCTTTAAACCAGGGCGGATAACTTTTTCTGTATTTATTAATCATTCAATATTTTGGAAAACAAATATACAATAAATTTAGTATAATCACTTCATCATTTAAAAATATAGTTCAACTGATCCAAGTTACAATTTCTAAGCAATTCATAAAATAATGTAAAGTTAGTTTGTTTGAAGTTATAATTTCTAAGAAAAAAGGCTGAAAAAGATTTTAAAAACATTGCGTTATGCAGCAGACCATTAACTACTCAGAAACTTGTTTTATGCCATTCACATGTTACAAAGATACATTACCAAATTATAATAAACTTGAAATTAATATAGGAGAAAGATCATTAAATATCAATATGGCAATGAAAATCAAATACTCCGGAAATTATGCGTCAAGACTTCAGGAGGTGATTCCTCACAAGAAATTAGGGTCCTATTACAATTTTTAGAAAACTCAATATTAACGGAGATACAGGGTGTTAAAGTTAAAATTTTATTTTCGAAATTTGTAAATAACTTCTTAAGAAATCCAAACATTTACATAAAATTTGTAAATCGGGGGTTTTTGCAGACGAGAAATTGAAATATGTTTCTAATTTTGACGTCACTAGTAGAGGACGCCACTTGTGGCACATCATGTTTCTTTCAAATGACAGAACTTTTTTGATGCTTGGTGTATCCATCTGACTATTGAAACAATCGATTCCCCTACCTGTTATATCTGAAAAAGGTATACCTTATTGAAGTCGTTAGGACAGTTTTCGAAACAATCTTATTTGAAATATTCAGTGCACCGAGTAAAAACTGTTTTGGTTTTAGTTAAAGTGCCTTTTCTACTGAAAATACAGCAAAATGTTACTTGAAAAAATTGTTCAGACGGTATGGAGATGTGCAAAATTTTAAAAAATCGGCATACTTTGATAAAATCTTTGTGCTTTGTTGAAAAATGGTTTCACCAAACCTCGCCGATCTTCTTGAAATTTTGCACGTCTCCATAATTTACGATTCTAAACAACTATTTCAAGTAATATTTTGCTGTATTTTCAGCAGAAAAGGCACTTTACCTGAAACCAAAACAGTTTTTACTCGGTGCACTGAGCATTTCAAATAGGATTATTTCAAAAATGGTTATGCCTAGTGACTTCAGCAAGGCATACCTTTTTCAAATAAAACAGGTAGGAGAATCGATTGCTTCGTTAGTCAGATGGATACATTAAGATGCAAAAAAAGTTCTGTCATTTAAAAGAAACATGATGTGCCACAAGTGGCGCCCTTTACTAGTGACGTCAAAATTAGAAACATATTTGAATTTCTCATTCGCAAAAACCCCTAATTTACAAATTTTATGTAAATATTTGGATTTTTTAAGAAGTTAGACCCTAATTTTTTGTGAGGAATCACCTCTTGAGTCTTGACGCATAATTTCCGGACACCCTGTATGTATTGATCCCCATTCGAAATGGAATTATCATATTGAACATGTTGTTAATAAATGTCTCTTAAGTAAATTCAAATTTTGCAAAGATATAATAGATAATAAACAAATAAAAGTTTTATGTTCTGCTTTAGTCCAACCACATCTTTCATATGGTATATTATCTTGGGGAGGGGTAATGAGCAATTATTTAAGGAGACTGGAGGTGACGCAAAAGTGGCTCCTGCGAATGGCATTTAAGAAAGAATATACTTACCCCATGACTTTATTATTTGAGGAGACTAACTTTGATCACTGGCAACTATTCTTTTTAAGTATATCCACATATTTATATAAACATCTAGAAAATAGATGTTTTTTTGATCATGACATTTCTACTAGGTCTAAGACTGGTTTGCAACCCAAAATTCCTAAAATGAACAAAACTATCGGTCAAAGATGTTTTATGTTTTTAATACCTTTCATATACAAACATATTCCCTCTAACATAAAATTGATAAATTCTATATCATTGTATAAACAAAAAATAAAGCTTTTACTCCTGGAAACATCTAGGAAAAAAATACAAGAAATTATCGATAGAAAGATTTACAATTAATTTGTGTTTAAATAATGAACAATTGAAAAAAAAAATACTTACCATTCAATATTATGTTTTGAACTACTTGTGAGCCTGTAGGTACATGTGTATTATGTGTAGATAAAACATATTGTATTTGAAACTTGTTAATTTGTTGTTATTAAAATTGTTTGTACGTGTTATATCCCCCACATACAAGGTGAGTTCTGCGGGGTCTCTTGGTTTATTAAAAAAAAAAAAAAATGTTTAATTGATTTATTTTGTATTTGTATTACAATTAAATTAAATAAATTAAATATTATTATTAACATTTTGACCGACCTAGTTAAGTGAATTTCAATTAAAAGAGTGGAATGTGAAGTGATAAGAATCCTCCCTTATTACATTAGATAAATTCGGAAATATCACTGATATCCTTATTAAGAAAATGATTATTAAAAGAATCATAACTTGTAAAGCTGAGTGCCGCATTCTTCTCTAGGCCAAACTGGGAAACATCGACATTCTCAAACTGGTGGTTCCGCTGTGCGACGACATCAATGTCAGGACCAACCAGGGCTTAACTCCTTTGATCTTAGCAGCCCGAGAGGGCCACGCCGCCTGTGTTCACGTCTTACTACGATTTGGTGCTAAAGTGGCCTTGGCTGACTACGTCAATAACATGACACCCGTTCACTATAGTGCCAAAAATGGCCACTCGCAATGCTTGACATTGCTGTTGCATAACAGTGAGGACCAAGAAGTCATCAACATGCTAGACAGGTAAAAAAATATTTTCACCGCAGAAATCAGATCGTATCATTTGATTTAGACTAGAAAATAGCTTGTTTTGTATTATTTTAGCCAGCACAGGACTGCATTGATGCTTGCCGTTTCCGGAAACCACATAGAATGTGTTCAAACGCTGCTGAAATGCGGTGCCGACCCGAACGTCGTCGACACCGACGAGCATTCCTGTCTTTTCAGAGCGGTAAGGTGTGTTCATCTCTGAAGTCTTCATTAGTACCAAAATGTTTCATTTTAGGTAGTGAATGGGCAAAATAGCATAGTCCAGCTCCTGTTGTCTAGTAACGCGAAGGTAAATGCCACGGATGTTAACGGTAAAACTGTTTTACATCTTGCGGCTGCCTGCGGCCATTCTGTTTGCATGCAGATGATCATGGCCTACATGACCGAGGACGAGGTGAGGGCGAAGGATAATCAGCAGTGCACGGCGTTGCATTGGGCTTGTTATAACGGTGCGTTGTCTCTTGTAGGAAATTTTAATTCGCTCCTACAATTTTTTTCTTCTGTAGGTCACGCGAATTGTGTCGAATATCTGTTAGAGAAGAATATATTCAAGGATATGGAGGGTAACTCTTTTTCGCCGGTTCACTGCGCCACGTAAGCTTTTTTCGAGCGTTCTGTACTTTTCTTTGAAATTACTCTCTTTTTTTTTAGATTCTCCGGATCAGACAGGTGCCTCGAATACCTCATAAACCATTTTGGTCCTCAAATCGTGCACGTCAGGGACTGTCGGCAGCGAACACCTTTGCACATCGCCGCCTTGCACGGTCACCTAGAGTGTGCCAAATATCTGATGGATTTCGGTGCCAGGGCACAGGTTTACGATGAAGAGAGGAGGACTCCCCTCATTGCCGCCTCTCAATTCGGACAGACGCAGGTACTAGGTAAGTGTTGTCATTTTGGTCCTTTGGACCGGATCTGTCATCGATATACGGTTTTGTTTCAGATTTGTTGGTGCTTTGTACCATAGACCGGACCTCATGTGATAAACTCGGCAATACCGCTTTACACTGGGCGTGCATAAAAAAGTACACCCAGACCGCCTTATTACTTTTAGAAGATGAGGAGGGGGACGTTGCTATTAATGTTACTAACAGTGAGAAGAAAACGTAAGTACAGCTATTGCATAGCTTTAATATAAAGATATCTAAGAAATCATATACTATCTATACTTAAATTAATTCAACGGCTCTGCATTTTTTATCCCAATAGGCAGCCTAATGAATTCATAGCACTTTTTTGATTAGCTTTAGAAATAGTTTTTTTTTTATTATTATTTGTTGTAGCATAACGATGAATATCCTCACCAAATACAACAAATTTATGTAAATGTATAATATTTTGTATTTATTTTTACAGAAAAACTATAACAGAAAAATATAGCTTTTATTCAGCTGATCACCAATTTAACTTTTCCAACATATTTGATATTTGTGTAAGGCAGTTTGCTGATAGTATTATTCTCATGGCACGATTTGGTAGCTTCTGTAATTGGTTTAGTTTATTAGGGTTGAACAATATATAAACATTATGCAGTTAAATTTTTTTTTATTTGAAAAATATCTAAGCATCTGACAACTCAAATCAAAATTACAGTATTTCATTTGAATTTTTAACCAAATTTTTACTGAGCATGTTTTATACATGTCACTAGGTTAAATTATTAAAAGAGACTGAAACTTTTTTTGTATTTAAATACAGACAGTATTAAAAAAACCCTCGTGCTGTCAACAAAAAAACAGTCAGAGACATACCTATGCAGTGATTAACAATCCCTCAATCCGAGTCTTGACCTATGGAATTTAAGTCAATAGCCTTAAATTTGCATTTTTATAAACATCCGGTGTAATCAATAGCAAATTATGGAACAGATGCACGCGGCCCAACTTCTCTTCCTTCTTCATCCATCAGTCATTATTTTCGTGTGGTAGAGGTTGATGAATTTCGTGTGTTGCCAGTGTAAATTATAATTATTAATAAAATTTACTATTTGCCTAAATAAAAATGCTATTCAAGTTGAGTAAAGTGAAATTGTGAAAGACCGCAGTTGTCCTCTGCTGAAGAAAGCCGTTAAAAAATTTATAAAAGACATTTTAATAAACATGTGCATCTGTGCTTTCCATGTGCGTCTGTGTTATTCGGTACCTACTGTAATGAGTAATGGATTTGATTCTGATTCATATTCATAATTAAATGTGATTTGCATTATTTGGATTTAAAATTTTGGGAAGCTTTTGAACTTGCATTACAAGGGCATGATGAATAAATTTTACATCAGAACTTGACAAAATGCAACAATTTTTAAAGGTATCTCAAATAATATACAAACTGCATACATTTTACATTGCAAACAAGAATTTTGTCAATAAAAAAAAAAATCTATCATAGCTTCAATACTTGTACGCGTTATTAGAAAATTTGTGTCACACCAGGAGCGTCGTTTTACCGATTGTTATAGGGTGATCTGTTTTATCTTTTGAAAAGTCGAGTAAAAATTATTTTTCGATTTTCTATTAGGCCTTTGGAATATGTGGTTAAAATTAATGACATTATGACTAAATCGCCCTGTATATGTATAACTGAATTGAAACAGAAATTACAAAATTGTGCCTTATTATACTGTCAGTAAAAATAATTAAAACTTGTGTAACTAATGATAGAAGCAGTATGATTCTTTATTCTTCAAAGGCTTGAATGAATTAAGTAGGTTGCCTATTGGGTTAAAAAATGCAGAGCCATTAAATTTATTTGAAATTTAATTAAGGATTGTCGCATGGATGTGCGAGGTATTGCAAATAATTGGGTTGTGTCATATTTAAAAAACAGGTATCAGGCTGTAGTCATAGATAATTATGTCACAAGCTGCATTAGTTACAAAAGGTGTGCCTCAAGGATCAATTCTTAGTTTTTATGAGTGATATTACACATTCGTGTACGAGTGCTGACAAAACTATACTTTATGCGGACGATACCAACCAGATTGTATCCAGATGTGATCTAAGTTCTGTTGCTGCCTCAAATATGTGTTCAGATGAGTTGAGCTAGTGGTGTATTAATAACAGACTTAACTTAAACTCACGTAAAACATTCTTTATGGTATTTTAACAAAAAAATATATGCCATGACAGCAGTCCTTTGATAGGAATTAATGATAAGTCAATTGAACAGGTTGCTGAAATTAAATTTCTGGGTATAATTCTTGATCAGAAACTTACATGGGAGAGACATAGGAAATTTAATCACGAGTAGAGATGTGTCATTCGCGAACGACCCGTTCGATTGAACAGGCTCCCACTCGCGAACGAAATGAACCGGCTCGCGGAATACAAATTAATCTGTTCCCGGCTCCTGGTTCTCGACCGGCTCCCGGCTTTCGGCAGCTCGGGCTCACTTACGATCCACGGTAGTTATCGTCACTTTTGCTTCTTGAATTGATTCAGTTGAATCATTTGGTAATATTATTAAATCATTCGTTACCGACAGGTATATTATTTTTTTTTTATGTACATAAAAAAGTTATTTAGAGAGGTAGGTAGGTAATAAACAAAAATACAAATTATTTGATGAAAATAATAATTACATTCAAAAGTAAATTTAAATTGTGACCTAGTACAATTTGTAACATTTTAGTAGAATGTAAATTGCTTTACTGCGTTTGTCTCGTTATTTGATTAGTATACTGTGGTCTCGCTCTTCGTTCATTTCGTTCGCGAATCATAACATCAAACGGCTCAATTGAGCCGGTTCCTTGAAAAGAGCCGAAGTGACCACCTCTACGCATGAGGTTGAGCTGCATCTGTTTCGTTGTCAGACAGTTACGCCAGACAGTTTCAATTCATATACTAAAATTGCTTTATTATGGTTTGGTGCAATCAGTACTCAGCTACGGTTTAATTTTTTGGGGTAACACAGCACATATGCAAAAGGCATCATCCAGAAGAAGACAATTAGATGTATGGTAGGGGCAGACCTAAGGCAGTCTTGTAGACGGACATTCATAGACCTGAAGGTTTTGACGCTGCCATGCCTTTATATGTATTTGGTTACAATAGATGTCAGGTATTCACAGTACACGACACATAATATGGTTCATAATTATAACAAACGATCACGTAATGAACAGCTATTGCCGTTTTCAAGGTTGGCTGTCTCTCAGAACTCACCCGCCTATCAAGGTCATTTATAATAATCATTATAAAAGGCTCTTTGGAGAAACGAATAGTTTCAGAGCTTTCAGGTCAGCGATACTTAAATTTTTAATACAAAAGGTGGTGTTTGAATTTTTAAACTCGTGTCTTTATTAATAATGAATTTTAATTGTTGTATTTCAGATAGGGGTAAATGATTTTGAACAATATACAGGGTGTTTCATAATATATGCGCAGGATTTCAGGATGTGATAGCTCGTTCAAAAATTTGAAATAAGTTTGTATTAACTTACCCTCTAAAATGCACAATTTTCGAGATATTGTAAAAAAAATTTCGTTTTTTGTGAATATCTCCGGAACCGTTTATCGTACAGAAAACAGCTTTTGTAAGCATTTACTACTCATAATAAGCTATGTTCGGTGCGAGAAAATTTTTTTTTCAAAGTCGTAATTGGTGAAGATTTTGAAGGGGAAGTGGGTGTTTTTCTTCCCAACTTCTACGCCACTGGAAAAAGTACGGTTTTGAGACGCCCATATGAACTACCAATGTTTTTTACACTAAAAATGTACTTTTGGTCATAAGCTCTAAAGTTGACCGCTTTCGAGAAAAATCTACTTTTATGTTGAAAAACATGATCAAATTTTTTGAAATAAAATGTATTATAATTTTTTTTATCAAGTAGGCTTTAAATTTTAAAACAAAAGCTACCTCCTATCAAGATAACAATTAGTTTGTACCTGCTGTAGTCAATTTGTATTACAAAAGTAAAAATGAATTACACAAACGCTGAAATGTACAAAATGCATTACCTTTACGGAATAGTAAATTCGGCAGAAGCAAGGCGGTTGTATCAAGAAAGACATCGTGATCGCCAAGTACCACCTTATAACTTGTTTCAACGCATTCACCAACGACTATGGGAAAATGAAAGTTTTAAAAAGAAGACTGCTGATAATGGGCGGCCTATGGAAGCTGCAAATGCCCAAGTAGAAGAGGCTAGAGACGAAATTGAAGAAAATCCGATCAGAAGTACCAGAAAAATTGCTCACAACTTAAACATACCTCACTCGACGGTTTGGAGAAATTTGAAAAGACAACGTTTGTATCCCTACCATATTCAAAGAGTACAAGCCTTATTGCCAAGAGATTTTCTGCCAAGATTGGCTTTTTGTAGATGGATGCAAGACAAAATAGCTCAAAATCCTCAGTTTGGAGCCGAAGTTATGTTTACCGATGAAGCATCTTTCTCGAGAGATGGTATTTTCAATTTTCACAATAACCACATATGGGCTGAAGAAAATCTACATGAAATTGCAGAAGGCAATCATCAGCAACAATTTTCCGTGAATGTTTGGGCTGGCATCGTCGGTGATCATTTGATAGGCCCACATTTTTTACCGAACAGATTAAACGGTGCAGATTAGCGACAGTTTCTAGAAGAAGTACTGCCGGAACTGCTGGAAGATGTACCGCTTCAAGTAAGACAAAACATGTACTTTATACATGATGAAGCTCCGGCCCACTTTAGTTTGGTTGCTCGCCAATACTTGGACGAAGAATACTAAGACCGTTGGATCGGTCGAGGAGGTTCCCACCTTTGGCCCCCACGATCTCCCGAACTTAATAATTTAGATTTTTTCTTTTGGAGCCATCACAAAACCCTAGTCTACGCTACTCCATTTGAAAATATTGATCAATTAAGAGAACGCATTGTTGCATCTTGCGACATAATTCGGAACACTCCGGAAATTTTCTTGCGTGTTAGACAGTCAATGCGTCGAGGAATTGTTGGGTGCATTGAAGCTAACGGAGGACATTTCTTAAACATACCTCACTCAACGGTTTGGAGAATTTTGAAAAGACAGCTTTTGTATCCCTACCATATCCAAAAAGTACAAGCCTTATTGCCAAAAGATTTTCTGCCAAGGTTGGCTTTTTGTAGATGGATGCAAGACAAAATAGCTCAAAATCCTCAGTTTGGAGCCGAAGTTATGTTTACCGATGAAGCATCTTTCTCGAGAGATGGTATTTTCAATTTTCACAATAATATATGGGCTGAAGAAAATCCCCATGAAATTGCAGAAGGCAATCATCAGCAACAATTTTCCGTGAATGTTTGGGCTGGCATCGTCGGTGATTATTTGATAGGCCCACATTTTTTACCGAACAGATTAAACTGTGCAGATTATCGACAATTTCTAGAAGAAGTACTGCCGGAACTGCTGGAAGATGTACCGCTTCAAGTAAGACAAAACATGTACTTTATGCATGATGAAGCTCCGGCTCACTTTAGTTTGGTTGCTCGCTAATACTTGGACGAAGAATACCAAGACCGTTGGATCGGTCGAGGAGGTTCCCACCCTTGACCCCCGCGATCTCCCGAACTTAACTATTTAGATTTTTTCTTTTGGAGCCATCACAAAACCCTAGTCTACGCTACTCCAATTGAAAATATTGATCAATTAAGAGAACGCATTGTTCCATCTTGCGACATAATTCGGACACTCCGGAAATTTTCTTGCGTGTTAGAGAGTCAATGCGTCGAGGAATTGTTGCGTGCATTGAAGCTAACGGAGGACATTTCCAACATTTAATTTAACTGTGTACGATTCTTTTTTTTAATTTTGCAACTATGAAGTTAACGTTTGGTTGTGTTACTTGTTCTAACGATTAAATAAATTTTGTTTAATTAGTAAAAAAATTTACCATGTTTTTCAACATAAAAGTAGATTTTTCTCGAAAATGGTCAACTTTAGAGCTTACGACCAAGAGCACATTTTTTGTGTAGAAAACATTGGCGGTTCAAATGTGCGCCTCAAAACCGTACTTTTTCCAGTGGCGTAGAAGTTGGGGAGAAAAACACCCACTTTCCCTTCAAAATCTTCACCAATTATGACTTTGAAAAAAAATTTTTCTCGCGCAGAACATTATGAGTAGTAAATGCTTACAAAAGCTGTTTTCTGCACGATAAACAGTTCCGGAGATATTCGCAAAAAACGAATTTTTTTTTACAATTTCAACATACTGTATCTCGAAAATTGTGCATTTTAGAGGGTTAATACAAACTTTTTTTCAATTTTTGGACGAGCTATCACATCCTGAAGTCCTGCGCATATATTATGAAACACCCTGCATATGGTGACTCTTGAGAACTTTCTTTGCTGTTACTTACTTAACTGGAGAGCTTTTTAGTTTTTAATGAATTTATGGTGGAGTGTATTCGTTCTTTTTTTGTAGGATTTTATTTGAAATTGTGTGTTTCATGACGTGTGGTGTTGACTAGTCTCATAAATTGTTAACTTGTTAAGAATTTTAAAAGATGAATATAGTCTATCTATAAACGTTTATAAAATTTTATATTAGTGGTTATATGTAATTGTTGGTTGTCAGATACATGTAAGTTAAGTTGTTTATTAGGATAACCTATTTCAGTTAACATGTATCTTATCCTATTCTGTTATCATCCTTTTTTATTTCTAAGACCTCTCCACATTGCTGCGAGAAACGGATTGGTGGAAGTTACGAGGGAACTCCTGAAGAAGGGTGCCTCGGTTTTGGCTGTGGATAACGAGGGTTTAACACCCGCGCTTTGCTGTGCTCCAAACAGCAACGTTGCGCAATGCCTCGCCTTAATTTTACAAGCACTGCCGCAATTTTCGGAGCAACACGCGACAGCTGGTGAGTTTATGTTTGCTTTTCTATAAATTCTCATTTCACATCTACCTCTCCTTCCCCAGACTTCCTGAACCTTTCCCAGTTTTACCAAAACCTTCGTACATTTGTCACGAGCGATAAATGCAGCGACGTGTCCTTGCAAACGGACGTGTCTTTGTTAAATGTCATCGATTTGGATTTACTCCCGAAGAAGTCTGTCGGAACAAGTTTTACATCGATTAATCTCAAGCAGAACTTGCTTAGAAACAACGATGATTGTTTCATTCTCGAAAGTAAAGAATTTCACGAACAGCCGGAAACGTTACCGGAAAGGGCGGGCTTAGGCTTACACAAATCCTTCAGCGAAATGTCTATCGTCACGAGCAAAGAAATGAAGAAACCGCAAGTCGTATCCAAGCCGAGGCAGTGCCGTGAATGCTTCCGTTTGCAGCACAGGTGTTCGGAGTGCAGTATGCGACTGTTGTTGAAAAAGCATTTAACTGGTCGAACTAACCAGCGGGAGTTTAACGAATTTCTCGTGAGATGCTTTTCCGAAACGTCAAGCGATTATCGTAGGATTTTCAACAACGCCCTCGAGCAAGTGGGACGTGAACTTAACTTGTCCGATAACTTAAAACCGAGCAACGTAAAGTCTAGCAGTCCCGTAACCGAGCAACTAGCGTTGTTAAATAGGAATAGGACGTTAATTGGAGGCATGAGGAGACAAACCGTGGGTATTGTAAATCGTGCGGGAAAAACTGTCAGGAAACGATCGTCCTGTGAGAATCTGGGGAAGTTACAATTAAACACGAATACTAAAATATTATCTAAGTCCGAAAAAACGGGAAATAAACCATCAGAGAAAGATTCCAAAGAGATATTTGTCATCGATAAGAACGATCCAGTGTTAAAAGATGTATTATTAGCTGAAAACTTGAAATATTCCTCTAACAATTCAGATATCAAGGAAAAGCCAGTAAAAACTTTGTCGCAGTTTCATTTGGGAACCGTGTGTTTTGAGGGTACTCCTAAAGCCAGAAAAAATCTCACCGTTCAGAGTTTTATAGTAGATGTGATAAACGGTACCGAAAACGCTGCATCAGGCGAACACTTGTTGCATTCCGTTAATGAAGAGGGTAGTGGAGAGTTTGTAAAAAGTGATATACTACATGAACTAACAGATGAAAACGCGGAACAAAACAAAAGTCTACTCAATATCGAAAAACTTGATAAGGTCGGGCAGGCGTTTTCAGATCTGGACACGATGCTCCAGGAGATCGAGATGGAGCTCGAGGTTGACGATAACGTCGCCGTGAAGAAGAAAAAATCCAAAACAGACGTAAGCTGTGCTATCGTTTAAAATTCATAGTAAAGTTTAATGTAATATAAAATCATACTTATCACATATGTTATACAAATATGTTTTTTTTTTGTTACAGAATCAGGGACTTCACAATCTTCAATAAATAATAGCAAAATTAACGTAGCCTTAAAGTCGACTTTAGCAAACATATCTAGTTTGAGTAACAATGCGAAGGGTGGGTCGGATCACAGCAGCGATAACGAGTTCTATTAAATCTTTGTGAGATTTTTGTACAGAGGGATGCAAGGACTAAATTCTCGATATAGTTCAATTGTTAGATTAAAAAAATTCAATCAAACGTAGCAATTACAAGTCAAATTATATATAAAGTACAATTTAGACATAAAAAAGTTCTTCTATTTCTCTGGGCGTCGTTCCGTTGTGTCAATATAAAATTAAATGCAACATTGTACGAATTTTCTTCCTGTTTGTACCGAAATCATAATTGTACAAATAAGTATATAATATTTCCTATAAGTTTTAGGAATATAAAGATATTGTGCCATTTGAAAAAAAAATCACCTGGGATTAAATCAGTATTGCATGGCGGTGGTCCAAGTGTAAAGCTCTCTATTTGTTGCAAATTGATACAGTGGAACGAATATCCTTAAATAATTATGTATTATTCCCACCGTTATTACAATTTAATAGGAAACTAATGCAGGGTGATTGTGAAATTATTTTCGCATAGCGGGTGCGTATTTTTGTACGCATTCAAAAGTTGTACATAATTTTTTATTAAATAATTTATTTGTACAGGTGTTTAGAACTGCAATCTCTAGGGACTTGTATTAGATTTTGTAATTTCGTCGAGGCAAATCTCCTTTGAAAAACGTGGTGCTAATTTTTTTAAATTTTGAGTTGTGCGAAGTGGTGTTAGAAGTTGCCTATTGTTTTTATACAAGTTTCTTACGGATAATAAGAATGTTCGAGTATATAGTTGAAAAATAGAATTCCAATAAGTAGCTAAAAATCTTATGTGAAATTTATAAAAGTAGTTTTGTAAGCAATTAACATATTATTAGTAAAACGGCTTAATCGGTAACGTATTGTTCCAAACCAGATATTACGTGGTGTTATCAACTCAGGGACTTTTATATTGTCTTTGTTAACTGAGTTTTACGCTTCCATCTTCGTCAGTCTTAAAATATTTTATATGATAACGGTAACACATTTAAAAATTCGTAGTTCAATTTTGTATAGGCAATTTCTATGTAAAATATTTAATATATTTTTCTAATTTTGTTTTATATACCTACGGTTTTATATACATTTTGTAACGACCAGTGGAGGCTTTAGAGTATTAAATTAGTCATTTTTTGTGACAATGGTTTTTTTTACTAGTCTTATTATTTTATTTATAGCATACATACACAAATTTTAGTTTTTTTTGTTTGTTTTTAACCACTAGAATAATTCATTAATTATAGAACCAAACGTAAGATTGGTGCCAATAATTATACCACTTACATCAATTATTTCAAACTGTTAATATTTGTAATTACTAAAAAAATAAATTTTTATTAATAACTTGTTTGTTTAAATATTTTTATGTTTTACAAAATCGAATACATAAAATATTTTATTTTCATGTTCAATCCTGTAAATCACAAATAATATTGCCATCCAGTAGGTACTGATTGAACTAGAGCGTTTATAGGAAAAAACGCACAGATCAGTAATCACTTATAAATAACGTTAGAGGGCAGCAGCATTGACATATCTAGAAAAGGTTAGTGTCGGCCATTGGCCCACTGAAATGTAATTTTATATTATGATGACTGGAATGTGCTAGAAGCTGCTCGAATGGATTATTCATGATCAGCGCCATATTTTGTTATGTGTCTCTAGCAATGGCGGAGCAGTAGGGGCTTAGCTGATTGTGAATTGAAATGAAATTGAATTCTGGATATGGAGAATTATTTCGTGCTATATGCTGGTTAATTTTACAATCCCTTATAAAACATGACTTGTTCCAACAATAACACCCACAAAAATACGCAAAGAATAACACTAACGAGATACAAGATAAAAGAAGAAACCACACTGTACGCCAATGACGTGTTTACAAACAAAATAATGGGAAATTAAGAACACAATTCATATCGTACGTGCAAATGGTTGTCTCTCTCGCACCCACATACATAACCAATGAAGTATGTCTTTGATGAGTTTCATGTGCCTCCTTTTGTCTGCTCCTAGGGTTGGTACCTTTATTTGGATGCGCAAATGGACTAAACGCATTCCATATCGTAAATTTCAGTGCGTCGGCCGGGTTCTATTTCCTCGATTCGAACGAATCGAATGAACTTGACACGTCACTTTTGTCACGGCTGCTGCGATTTAGTCGACGATGCTCTTATTTACACTTACAATCTGACGCGTATCGAATCGAGAATGGAATCCGAGCCCTGTGTTCTAGAGATTTGATGATAGGTCTGTTCCAATAACCGTCGAGAACTGGTTCAGGACCGTGAAAAATGTTTGACCAACACAGTCTTACGTCTTATTCGCCGAGAGTACATTAACAACTGAACTGACTGACTAATTCTGAACAGTTCGGAATCGATTCTTGTTGTGTTGGAACAAACCCGATATATAATAGATTATGTCGGTAATATGGTCAGTGCAGTAATACATTTTCAACTAACTAGTGCTATTGTAGTGATTAACCTAATATTAACTACACTACACTATACTAGACTACTACAGACATGGTTATATAAGCTTCGCTATCCATTTAATGGTCATTAGCAATTAATTATATAGCATATCTTTCAAATACGAATAGAGTGCGTATTCTTTCGAATCAGTGAAGAAAAAAGAGATTACAAAATGGAATACTCCTATTTGATATATTAGAAGAGGAAGACGAGTTTGTGAAGTAATTTGTCTACTAGTACATGTCCCCTGTCTACCAGTGTTGCCATTAGTAGTAATAAATCGCAAAGTAGCGACTTTTTGATAAAAAGGTAGCGGCGATTTGCAAGAAATAGTCTATTTGTAGCGACTTATTAGATTTTAGGGAAATATATCTAAAATTATTATTGCGATATTAATAATTCCCCACGGAAATACAGATGGTTAAAGAATTTTCACAATTATATGTTAGATATATAATAAATAAAATAAATAGAATGAGTAGTAAAACAGTATCTTCTATATTAAAGGTAAAATTATATATCAATTAAAATAAAACAATGCTGTTTAACTTATGATAGGTATAAATAAACGACAAATATTTTTCAATAATGGAAGGTTTGTATTTAGATAAAACATTTCAGCAGGAAATTGTACGAGTATGGTTGACTAAATTAGTTTTTGTAGTGTTGTGTTCTGTTGTTCGTCTTGAGCCAGTTTTTTTAGAAATAGTATATCGATGTGATATTATTTACTTTTGTCCTACATTTTTATTGTTACTTGTTTCTTTTAACTATATTCAACAAAATAAGAAATACATATTTGTGTAAAAAGTACAATGTTTTATTTCACAATTTTACGACATTGTATGCTATTGCTTCATTATTTGTCCTCAGCTAAGGTTAAAAAAATTACCCTCTATATAAAGTATAGCCATTGAAGAAATCAAGTGAGGTAACTTGTAATAGTATTAATGTAATTTTATTATGACTATTAATTTTTAGATTTAACTGGAGAAATTAGTTTTTCAGGGAAGCGGCCGAACTAATTAAATTATTTACTATTTGAACAGATAAACGACATTTAATAATAGTTTTTTACTTTTTAGCTACAGTGAGGATCGCCGTAAAAGTTTTAAATTAGAGAGTGTAATTTTTTATATATTTTATCAAAGAACTAAATTATATTTGTACGGCGTATAGAATAAAAAATATATTACGCTAAAGAAAATTTTTTACTGTTTTTTTATTCTACGTTTCAATGAATGTGGTTCGATCAATTAATTGTCGTAATAAAATTACATTTATGCTATTGAAAATTATCTCACTTGCTTTGTTCAGAGGCTACTTTACTAAATAAGTAATTGGAATTAAAATAAAACACCTATACCTATTATTGTTTTTGCAAGGCCCATCTGATTTAAATTGACGACTGATTTGGAAAAAAAAATTCAGATAAGCAAGGTCTGTATCTTTTAAACTGTTATAAAGCCTTGACTATAAAGGTATAAAGTTATATGATGGACAAAAAGCTTGCAATGAAAAGTTCTCTCAATATCCGTAAAACAAATGTATACTTCTGGGAAAAAAAAATTGAAGCATCACTATACATTCAGTGCCGTTTGCTTATGGTTTCGTTATTCCCTTACATTAATTTCAAGTCTTAGCTAGCCTAAACACAATTTCGCAACGCTTACTTTGCGTCAGCCGTCTACATGGAGAACTCATTTCTTCAGTTAAATCGATCACTTTGTACATGAGCTGTCAAGGTCAACTGTCAACGTATGGAAAAAAGAGATGTTGCGGGTTTTCAGTTTATTTTATAAAAAAGTCCACGTGGAATAATACTCGTAATGGTGACTATATTTGCGTTCATAATTGTAAGTTTAAATTAGCACTGAAATTCATAAATAGAGTTCAGTGCAAAAATAGTGATTTTTCCGTTAATAAATCTATGGATTTTTCACAATATTTTTAGGCTATAGCGATTTATGGCTTTGCAACTTTGGCAACACTGCACTCTAGGTGCCTACTGCCCAAGGTTATCAAATAACCTTGCCTGCCATTAAATAGACCGTGCTACGTCAAAAATACCTACCATGTTCATGTTATGACATCACCACAATCATCATATCATAACCCATAAGTTGGAATTTATTTCATACATTTAAATTTTTAATAATTCAATAAAATTTTAACCATTATTTATAAATTCGCATATATCACGGGAAAAATGAAGACTAACCAATCAAACTAAGGGAAGTGGAAGGTATTTATAGGCTACATTTTACCTGTCATAGTTTGAGTATTTTGAAATAAGTGACTTACTTAAATGTAGTACAAAGTGATTCTAGCAGCAGGTAGCAGGGTCAGAATAATAGTACTTAGTGCAAAAAAATGGAGGATATATCGGAAGTATATTTAACAAATTTTATTCCATCAATTTACACATCTCCTTGTACTATGCACTATACACAAAACGGCAAGGAGAGAAAATGGGATATTTTTGCTGAACGCAATGGAGTGGTCATCATTTTATATAACAAAACGCGAGATGTCTTAATCCTCGTCAAACAATTTAGGGCTTCGGTTTACCTCCATAGAATACCAGAAAAGAATAGGACAGGCCACATCGACGTCCACAAATACCCTCCAAAACTAGGGGTGACTTTAGAGTGGTGTGCAGGACTGGAAGATAAAGAAATTTCGACTGAAAAAGTCGCCCAGGAGGAGATATTAGAAGAATGTGGGTACAGTGTAGGGCTGAACCAATTGGAGAAAATAGGAACTATTAAAAACTTGTCAGTTACTACTGGGGCTAGGTCCACTTTCTACTACTGTGAAGTTACAGATGATATGAGAGTTAACGAAGGGGGAGGAGAAGAAGGCGAAAACGTTGAGGTTATAGAAATGCCAGTAAAGGATGTTATTAAATATGCCAGCAACAGAGAGTACGTTGCTTCACCAATAAATTTTATGTATGGTCTGTACTGGTTTTTGTACAATAAATACAATAGAACATAAGTTCCAGATAAACTGTAAATAGATGTAATTTGCTCAACTAAATTTTATCTACATTTCCTATCTTTTTGTGCCGACCATAATTTTAACTTTAAAATTAAATAAATATTTAATTGTACGTTTATCAATTTCCACCCTTTAGTACAGAGTATAAAATCAGTTGCCATACAAGCACTTACCTTTACGATTACATAGTTGGAATGGCGTACCTGAAAGATATTCTTATCTTAAGAACGGGTATAAATAAAAAGAATTTGAGTGGAATACATTAAATATATTTCTCAGATTAAATTCTGTGGAAAACTTGAGGCACTACCTGTTTAAAATTTCTGAAAATGCACAACAAGATCATGTACACATACAAAATAAAAAATCTATGCAAATCAACAGAGCTACTATAAAATTTTATGATTAAAGTACATAGTGATAATATAAAAATGAGTAAGACTCTGCGTCTATTTGTAAGATTCAATGGTTTGTTTGAGTTTGTCGTAATTTGCACCACTAAAAGTGGTGACCACCGCCTTGTTCTTGATAAATACAAATGTGGGCATGGAGGAGATGTTGTACTCCATGGCGATGTCCTCACATTCGTCTACGTCAACCTATAAAACAAAAAGGTGTTAACACAAACTCAGAAAATTATGATTTCTTGACATTACAAGAAACTCGTACACAAATATACTTTTATTGATATGAGAATGTAGAATCACTTTTTAGCTTTGAACAAGCTGTTCAAAACTCAAAAATCAAGTAATTCATTTACTTTAGCAAGGTGTCTGAACAGTATACAAATTGTTATTGGAAACTGGAATTCTCCTTGCAATATAATAAGAGAACACATGAACGATAACCGTAATGAATTTCCCACACATTAAATTCCCTAGTAACGAAACAAAGTAATTCTCTTAGCTAATTAAACTTTAAATGAACAAGGTACAATTTTACCTTGAGGATGAGGATATTGGTGTATTCCTTGGAGAGTTCCTCCAGTTTTGGGGAAATCATTTTGCAGGGTCCACACCAGGTGGCGAAAAAGTCGATGACGACCAATTGGCCTCCAGCATCGGTCAGTTTGCTGTCAAGGTCAGCCTGCAAAAGTATCAAATTCTCAGTAAAATAATATAATCAGATTCAAAATTAAATCAGAAGCACTATCTATACAGGGTGTCTCAAGTATTACTGGCATTCTTGGAACGGATGATTATACAATGAAAATAAATGAGATTTACCCAAATATACCTATATTTAAAAATTCACCGATTCTGATGCAGGGTATCAGAACATTTCGAAATTTTTATTATATTTTTTGATTACTTGGAAACCTTTTGTGAAAAAACAGCAATAGTTCTAGGTTGTAATGAGATATCTTTAGTCTAATTTTTCAGTATGTTTAAATATTTCCATTAGCATCAGTGGCGTAGAAATCTTGTGGCACTCCTCTTTTATTTAAAATAATAATTGTACGCCACTGTTAATTATAAAAAAAACCTAAGATATTTTAAATTTTGATTATTTTGAATAAATAAAATATTTAAAATTTTCTTTAAAATGCATCATATTTAGGCAATTGTCCTTTAAAAATATCATGACGAGACTAAGCATTATGCTTCAGTAATACAGGGTGTCCCGAAATTAATGCACCATAGATTCCTGACAACAAAATAATGTAATACAGCTAAACTTGCTTTAGTCAAAAGTTGATGGTTAATAAGATACAGGGTGTTAAAATATAAATTTTATTTTCGAAGTATTTGGGGGCGATAAATTCAAATTTGTTTCTAATTTTGAAGCTAGTAGAGGGCGCCACTTATGGTACATCATGCCGCTTTTACATTTTACTATTAAAACAATCAATTCTTCTACTTTCTTTATGTGAAAAAGGTATACCTTGTTGAAGTAGGAGTGGCCGTTTTCGAAATAATCCTATTTGAAATATTCAATGCATCGAAAAAAATTGTTTTTGCTTCAGGTTTTCCGCTGAAAATACAGCAAAATTTTATTCGGAATAGTTACTCAAAATGGTAATTATGGGGATGTGCATAATTTAAGAGAGGATTTTCAAGTTTCCTCCAGCTTTTGATGAATAATTACTTGGATACAATATATTTTAAAGAAAATTGCAAAGAATAATCATTTGTTCAAAATAATCAAAACTTAAAGTATGTAAATAAAAGAAGAGTGGCAAAGGTTTTCTATGCCACTGGTGATAATTGGAACATTTAAACATACTAAATAATTAGACCTAAGTTATCCCATTACAACCTAGAATTATTGTTTTATCACGAATGGTTTACAGGTAAATAAAAAATATAATTATATACATATAATTTTAAAATCTTTGACACCTCTTATCTTGGAAACGATGACATTTTAGATTTAGGTATGTTTGGGTAACTTTCATTTATTTTCACTGTACCTTCACACCTTCTAAGGATGCCAGTAATACCTGGGACACCTTGTATAGCAAATATTTTGCGAACTGCAACGTTTAAAGGCATGATGTTAGGTGGTGCCACTAGAATTAATTAATAATTTAATTTTTAAGTTGCTCTCCACTCTCCACTAATAAATTAACCAGTGTTTTATAATAATAATTACCTTGTATTTAATTTTAATGCAATTGTGTAATTATCGTAGTAAACATAAAAATACGAGTTTATGTTGATATAAAAATAAGAAAAATAATTTATTTGTAGCCGTGTTTCTTTAAATTCAAATAGAAATCAAGGATAAAACTGTAGCATAGCTGTTCTCTAATAATTTTTTTATTGCAAAATTATTAATAAAAACATAAAACTGCTAAGCAGATTTTTATAGCAAGGTGTCTGAACAGCGAAAAAATTGAATTTTTAAGCTGGAATTCTCCTTGCAAATTATATTATGAAAACCCCGAATATCCGAAGAGGCTTGCTACAGACTATGCGCGAATTCGCGATTCGTGATATGAGAGGAATTCGTGAATAGTGTGTAGGGTCGTTAAAAATCCATTCATAAAAACCCTACACATGATACACGAATTCCTTACAAACCGCGCATCGGGAATTCACTCATAGTCTGTAGCGGGCCTAAGGCAATGGAAATTTTTCTATGAAATTTTTATGTGACATTGCAAAGAAATATGTATGAGACATGTATTATGACCTCACATTAATTAAAGGATTTCTCTGGGAAATGATTCATACATTACTGCACAGCAATTGGCAAAATTATTTGTATTATTCGACTGATACATCGCAGTGATAAAAAATTTACATTTTATAGATTTCACTGCTATACTCAAAGTGGCCAAGTTCGATATTACATGCATATTACAGTACTTTCGGGGCATCAATGATGATTATTTGCAAGATAATGACGGCAAGGCATGCAACTTGGTGTGTCCGTTCATTGATGTAAGCATTTATTTCAATATCGACCAAGTTTTTATCTAATTTTATGAATGTTAAAATATTAACGTGTAACTGTAAAAACTGCAGTATTTCTGGAAATAATTTCATGCATACCCATAGAGAAATTGCCAAGGGGAAAAACTAATATAAACAAAACTATAAAAAAATATATGATTTTTCTAATACAAAAATGAATACTATCACATTTCTAGACATTTGTATATGGGTCTATCACGTTTTAAATCAACCAGAGTACTAAAATAAAACGTACTTGAAAAAATCGATAAAAAAATATGTCACCCGCGTAGGTTACCGTGGAAAATGTTGTCACAACAGAGCCACTTATGGGAATTAGATGCTGTCATGAGGCGTTCAAATCATAAATAAAACCTGTTCAATTTAATATTACTCGACTCGTAAATAATCTGTAGTAACTGTTTCTCTTTTTCCTTTGTCCGCAGGTATTAAAAATTCATAAAACTTTAAACGCAGTAACAGATAAATGAACGTTATCAGGTTTGTTTTTATATAATTGTCGAGATAATAAGCCGCAAGTCATTGGTGTAACAATCCAAAGGAAAAAGGTAAGAATACGATACTCTCTTACATCAGAAGATTCGAAACACTACTATTATAAATCATTAAAATAATTTTAACGTAACCACTAACACTCCTGTGCTGTACATATTGTAGAAATGATAGAAAAAAATCTTTTTTCTACGTTCATGCAAAAAACAAAACTTTATTGAACTATATTTAGTGAAAAAAGCGATTCTTTATTGCACTAGTGCAATAAAATGTTTGTTGCGTTCATCTGTCATTCTACTACAGCGTTTTGTCACATGACAAACATAAACGTTCAAACGACGCATATTTTCCTAGACTTAGTATCATCTAAATAAAACATTTTTTGGTTTTGCATGAACGTAGAAAAAATATTGTATGCAACTTGTACAAATAAAACTATTTTCTACGTTCATGCACAAAACAAAACTTTATTGAACTATATCTAGTAAAAAAATGCAGTTTAATTCGTTCAACGACTTCCGACATATTTATTTACTTATCAAAAATATTTCTGGCGAAGAAAATTGCCAACATGCATAAAGATGAGTTATTTATTGCTCCCAGGTCACAGAAAATCAACAAACACATCCTCAAGAACTGCAACTGGATGTATCGAGATTTTCACTTACTGAATTCTAATTTTAATTACCAGCTAATATTTTTTTTGTATACAGATATCTTAAAATAGAATTGAATGAACGACATTTTCACAAATTTCACTTCAGTCAATGATTTTATTTTTTTGAAAAAAAATTAACTAGAACAAAAGCAGGTCGTATTGAAATTACACTATTAAACTATCTGACATTTGATATGTATTATCTGTTAAAATATTTTTCAACTTAGGAAATATTGACTAATGTAAAGGCATTTTTTTTACTACATAGCCGCTGTGTGAAGGGCGACATTTAGTCTACGAACCAGGACGAAAATAAGTATAAGAATAAAAAGGAGAATCGATAAGTCCAGTCCAAGTTCGTGGATGAGACCTAAACTGGGCCGAAGAAAGGAATAGATGAAGATGGAAATAGTGGAACTAAACTAACGCAAGTGTGTTTTAATGATTCAAGCTGTATAGTTTTCCACCGAGATATATTGTTGATAAAGAATAAGTAAACGGATACAATAAAAAAAACAAGAATGGTCAATCCGTATCAAATCAACCAATTTAATTTAAAAAGATTGCACATTCAACGTTTTAAGCCTATTTTGATTTTTTGCTTAATTCGTATGACACACGATAACATGTTGTAAATAAAAGTTTCTCAGAATGAAAGCCATTGAATTTTTTTATTTTAAGAAACTTCTTAATAACATTTTGTCATATCTCATATAGAAACGGTACTTCACTGGTGAAAAAACCAGTTTTTTCAAAATTTCCAAGACATACTCGATTTTATGGATTTTCATAACAGATTTTGTTAATTAAGTATATACAGGGTGTCTGGGAAAATGTGGGAAATCTCTCGGCTGCAGATAGAACATGAAAAAATAAGATGACAAGTTCCTATAAATTTTTCTCCTGCAGGCCCTCACTACGAAGATATGTATTCCTGAAGGACGCCGCTGGAAATCGGTTTTTCTTGAATAACTTAATATAAAAATTTAATGTGATGGACACCTCTTAAAATAGTGTGCTTGAAACATGTTTAGCTTTTTTAGATTACCAGGGGCGGGCTAAGCTTAACCACTTAATGCCTAAATTTTTAACACCCTGTATGATAAAGACTTTAAAATAGTAATTCTGGGTTGCTTCAACCTTAGACTAAAAACAGGTACTCTTGTTTATTGTCGATAAAATGAACCGTTTAAAAGAAAAAGTTCGACCTATGTTCGCTTGTTGAACCCTCTTACGAAATTTTTCAATACTTCCTGGCACACCAGTGCGTTTTTTTAAATTTTGTTTTTTTTCCAATTATAAACATCTTAAAATGAAACTTTCCTCCTGTTGTTTGAATGTCTTGTATAGCATTTTATTGTCGAGAAGAAAAAAAAAATAGAAATCATGGCCCTTTTTATTAAAAATAAAACATGAATTCGTTTCTTATTATTTTTCTAGTAAACGCTTCATTTGATCGACAATAAACTAGGGTACATTTTTTTAGTCTAAGGTTGAAGCTACCCAGATTTATTATTTTAAAGTTTTTATAATACAGGGAGTTAAAAATTTAGGCGTTAAGTTTGTAAAGCTTAACCCGCCGCTGGTAAACTAAAAAGCTAAATATTTTTCAATGACAGTATTTTAAGAGCTCCTTACTATTATAGTGACCATCACATTAAATTATATTAAATACTTTTAAAGTTATTCAAGAAAAACCGATTTCCAGCGGCGTCTTTCAGGGACACATTTCTCCTTTTATTTTTTCATGTTCCATTTGCACGCGCAAGATTTTCCACATTTTCGCAGACACCCTGTATAAGTACTCCAAAAATAAAAAATTAAGTGTCAGTGATGAAATTTTAAACACTTATTACAACGCAATGAAAGAATGTTTTCTGATGGATTTTTGATTTTTAAAGTGTGTCCCTTCTGAGATATTTCGGATTGAAAATACCCAATTTTACAAAAATCGCAATATTTGAAGACCCATTAAAAAAATGTTGTAACTCTAAGACCTTATTAGGGAAGTAGTATACTGTAAAGACTATATGCAGATAAAAATTAAGGTAAGTCTTAGTTTTATCTTTAACATTTTTAATTTTCAAAGAGAAAGTTTTTAGCGAGTTTTTAGTTTGAAAATTTTTTGTTTGGTTATTTACAGTTGTAGGTTTGTAGGTATGTAGGTTTAAATATATATCGGACAGAAAATATTGTACATTATTATTATTATTTTTTGTTTGAACTGAATATCTTTAAAAAAAACTAAAAGAACCTACAGCGTCTGTAAAATGCAAATAGGCTGACACACAAATACAAAATGATGGCATTGCTGGCTCAAAAAACATCTAACGAATTAATGAACACCCGTTTTCAACTCTTGAGTACAGTAAAAAAAAAAACAAAAAATAATAAATTTTGAGAGCAGCATAATTGGTTGATTTGATTTAACCCGGCATTCACAGCTGTTCTATGACGAATTTAACAATTAGAATGTAAAGTGAATTTTCGGAATTCAAAAAAATATATTTGTTGTCCAAAAATGTACTACTTGTTCACATACGACGTGTCCAATATAAAATTATATCTCAACTAGCTTTCGTTTTATCTCAAATTCAACTATTTCTGCGATAATAAAATGGTAAATACAGTCGAACACTTTGTATATTTGTCGACACAAAATGATTACTTGATAACAGAAACACCGCCCGTCCAGGTAAAAATTATCTATGATCACCTGTTAATGATGTATTATTATTATTTACAAATCACTTAATATTCCACGTTGATAACGGAAATTGTACCCAGCTATCAGAATCTAATATAACATGATACTCATAGCATAGGTATATAGTTTTTTAACGAAAAATTTTGGTTACCTAGCTTTTTGCTTTACACGGCAACTTTTACGTAATCGGCATGCGAAACTGGCTACTACAACGCCATTTATTTCCTTCCCGATGCGAAACCCGTTCGAAAAACTTGAAAAACAAGCAATTGTATTAAAAGTAATTCCAAATTCCACGTCATAGTCAAGGCCTGGCTGGATTACTAATAAAAACATCAGCGAATAACTGATCATAGAACAGAAGATGCACCGACGCCTACTAACATATATTCTCGTTTTATTTTTAAATGCGAATTCTGAGTAAATGTTTTTTTATCATATCCAATGCAGCACTTCAAAACATGTTTTTATATGGGATTCCCAAGAATATATACATAGAATACGTAATAAATATATTAAACCACAGTTAACGAATATACGATCCAAAGAATTTGTTAATTAATTTATAATATGATACAGAGTGATGCAGGTACCTACGTGTTTGTAAGTAACACCCTGTATAGTGCAGAAATGCTTTAACGTCACTCAGTATTCTGCTTACTAAGTTTTACTAATAATTAATATTATGAATGACGTCAGGCATACAATATATTTTACATTAATATTAGGCAAGGTACTGACACAAAATATATATCGTTACGAGTAGGTATCAGTATAAAATGAATATTATTTGTTTTATATGATGCTATTTTTTAGCACATACTGTCATAAAACAATTATATTTCAATAAATAGAAACACTAATCAAGTTATGAAAAGAAAGGTCATAAAAAAGAACATACCAACGTAACCAGTGTTAAGTAAGTTTATAAAGACTGAAAGGGGATGCTTAGTTGATCAACACCCCCTTTGTATACGCCCCTGAGTTCAACGTATTTTTATGCTCAAGTTTTCAGAAAGGTTATGTTGGTAACTGAACTGGTTATCTAGTTTCTTATCTATTTATTGGACCGGGAAACATTAGCTATTATCTAAAAAGATGAAAGGTACGGAATTTCTATTCTAATTTGGTACAGATATAAGTACTCAAAAATGAGTATGCACTTTTATATAAAAAAAATGAATTTTATTAATACTTTCAACTCGATTTCAACAACTAAAAATTACGTGATGCTGATAACTAAGGCTATATAAAGACTATTAAACAGGAGCAGTAAACCAGAACAAGCTGTGGGGTAACATTCCTTAAAGAATATAAACGTTATACCTACACCTCGTGTTCGACCGATATAAATATTCGGAAGTGGTTTTGGCGGTATAATAGATTACACAGATTTAAAATCAGGAAAAAATTGTTCAAAAAGTTATTACCTACATTCAAAATCGTAAGACGAATTAACTTGTCCTCGTAAACATCTTACAAAACAGTTAGGTCACTGCATAAGCATGCAAGAAAAAATAATGAATGACATTGATACTTTCAATGTAATGTAACTAATGTCTTTCTAATTTTACGGCTTGCTGAAACACGGTTATTGTGTTATAGAATTTGTATGGTTACTTCTTTAAAGTTGCAGTTTGCAGTAACAACACAACTTTAAAGAATATGTGTCGAAAACGTGCTTGCACCACACCTCTAACACAAGTTCCAAAAAGCCGGAAGGTAAAACAATTTAGTCAAAACTTTACTGCATTTCAGACCTACAAACTATTACATACCTTGTCTTTGATGGTGACGACCATTTTGTCTGTTCTTTATGTAGTATTACTCTACAGACACCACAGAATACTGAGCCGAATTTTGATCAAATCTTAAATTGACAAGGAAAATATGACACTGAATCACAATGAAAATGATTTGGCATAAAATTTATACGCGTCGTATTGGCGTCTCTGTCTTACCCAATGCGTCCGCAGTACGCGCATGCCTCGTCCGTAGACGCAGCCCAATATTTTAAGAATGAACGTGAGTGGCACTGTCTGTCTTTGTCTGTTGAAGGGAAAGAAGAGAGAAACGTTCAAGGCGTGATTTAATCCATACGAGTAAGGCCACGTAATGCTTGAGTGTAACCAACGTGACTATACTATAGAGGTGGTACCATTACAACTATTTAAAAGGAATAAGGAATTAGCAGGTAGATTTGTTCTAATATGAACTGAGTTTGAGTTGAACAAGTTAGTAAACCCGTCATCGGAGTTATTACATCTAGTTTCAAAATTGTTCATTAATTGGAAAATGTGTTCTGTTTATTTTATATTTACTACGATAAGCATTAATACAAGTTTAATTTGTTTTTATTTGGTTTTGTTGTCTTATTGAACATGAATATATAAAAACATTTTCTTATTCTGCGGGCAATGCTTGTACCAGCGATAATAAGGGTCGAAATTTGAAAATTGCTGGGAGGCAAACGTTAGTCACGTAAAAAGTCCCTATATTATGTTAGCTTATTTCTGTATTGAATAAAATTCCACTTGATGTCTATTATCCTCGCAAGCCAACTTCACTGGTCGCCAAAACAAGTGATGTATATTTTGTTGCTAATTTGTACAACCAATTTCAATTTTACAGTTTGTGCCGTTTTTGAAAAATGGTGGCTGCTATAGCGTAATATTACACTAGTACTCCATATTGAACTGTATGATAACTAAGAACGATAGCAAACCGATTTTTGCACTATATTTAGTTATTCAACAAGTAGTTCACTAACTACTCTGAAGTCTAATGCCCCGACCAGTGTTGAATTACACCTACAATTTTTACTCATATATTTTTTATTATTACCTTTTATAGTTATTTTCCTTAACTGCAGATATATTTAAGTTAATCATATCTATTGCCTATTAACAGTCATATGCAAACTGTTTCCAATAAGAACCGACACAGGGGTCCCAAAATATTGTAATTTAACTAAACATACCTATATATATATACCTATTTTCACAAGAAAATTCTTTTTACTACTTTGACTCATAGAGGAATTACAAATGATCACAACGTTCATGAATATTCTGATGTAAATGTCTGATCGTTATTTGATTGGACCAGTTATTTTTCCAAATCGATTAAATGGAGAAAGTTATTTGGAATTTCTGCAAAATACCCTCCCTGATTTAATCGAAGATTTACCATTGCAACTTAGACTAGAGTTTTGGTTTGTGGATGATGGGGCACCGTCTCATTTTAGTGCTACTGTTAGAGACTTTTTGAATTTTAAGTTTCCAACAAAATAAATGGTTAGGACTGGGAAATTGTCCTCAAAATTGACCACCACTATCGCCAGACCACAATAAATGTGATTATTTTCATTCTTCGCCAATTTATTAGATAAAGTAATTAATGTATCAGAGAAAATGGTGCCCATTTTGAACAATTTCTTTAGTTTTAATTTATTTTTTTTTATTTTACTTTTATGTTATAGTTTTATTACTATCAAATTTTAAAGACATAGCCTACTGCTAGCTGTGTACTTCCTTCTAATCAACACTATTAAAATTTTGTTTTAATTAATGCATTTTTTCTTGAAAACCTTTAAGTTTTTTAAAATTTAAGAAGAGTGAAAAACTGATTTACATTAAATTCTGCGCGGGATATCATTCTTTTTAAATTCGATCAATGGAAAAAAGCTTGGTATAATTTTATGGGTGACTCACTCTTAATGAAGACCTTGTAGTGTTTCAATTTACTTAAACTCATAGTCAATGGAGACCAATAATAAACCTAAATCATTTACCAAAGTTGGTTATTTTAAGTTAAAGTAATTAAGATATTAATTTTTTCTAGATATTTGACCCCACTTTGAAGGCTTGTAACTCCGCCTGTGTGCAACTTTGTATATTTGATTAAATTTCAATATCTTAGGATCACCCTACATGCACCTATCCTGTGTCGGTTCTTATGCGGAGCGCTATGTATGATATTTTAGATTTTTATTGAATCCAACCTTGCAATATTGTTTCTTAGCGTACCTAGACATTTTGTATCAAACAACACACATTTCACTTCTTTAATAGGAATTGTAGGAAAATGGTATTTTGTTTTTAATTTAAATACCTTAAATTATCTTCCTTAAACGATCTTCATATAAAATTTTTCAATTTGGGTCCCCCTTGTTGAGATATTCGAGTATCAAAATGGCGGAAAAAATAGTTTTTTTATTTTTCCTTAAAAACGGTTGCACTTAGAAATTTCAATTTTGGCACACATTGTCAGCTAGATAAAAGCTATTTTGTGATGGTCTCTATTCCTTAGTTTATGTTTCTGGATAGCGGGAATAAGCAATCCCTAGATTTATTTTTTTCAGAACTTTTTCCTGAAATGGGCGATACTTTCTTCCCTCTTGTAATTTTTTCATACAACCAACAGTTTGCGAGGAAAAAAATAAAAATATATTTCCTTACTCTAAACACCTTTTTGTCACCAGTTACTGATAACCGCAGTAGGCGGTTGCTATGATGATGTTTCTCTGTTGCCTTATGAAACAAATCAGTGTTGACAGTTCATGCAAATATTTCTAAACAAAGGTATTCCTATAACTGTTGTCAATCCTGCCGTATGCATATTTCATCAATTTATTCGCTAATATTTGTGCGGAAGAGTCAGTTGTTTACAAATATTTGCAAAAACTGTCAAGACTGATTTGCTTCATAAGACAACAGAGAAACATCATCATAGCAACCGCCTACTGCGGTTATCAGTAACTGGTGACAAAAAGATGTTTAGAGTAAGGAAAAGTATTTTTATTTTTTTCCGCGCAAACTGTGGTTGTATGAAAAAATTACAAGAGGGAAAAAAGTAGTCAAATTAGGTATAGTATTTAAAAAAAGTTTTGTTGAAGAAAAAAATTCTGAAAGAAACAAATCTAGGGGTTGTTTATTCCCGCCTTCCAGAAACATGAGCCAAGGAGTAGATACCACCACAAAATAGCTTTTGACTAGCTGATATTGTGTACCAAAATTGAAATTTCTAAGTGAAATCGTTTTTAAGAAAAAATAAGAAAACTATTTTTTCCGCCATTTTGAGACTCGAATATCTCAACAGAAAGGACCCAAATTGAAAAATTTCATATGAAGATCCCCTAAAATCGCTTGTGGAATACACTGGTAAAATATTTGATCATCATTCTGAAACACCCTGTATATCGCACGAGTCATAAAGTTTGTAAAATACATACTATCTCTTAAAATATGATATAATAAATTGATACATAGGATTACCTTTTTTAGTTATACCTTGGCATACATATAAGGTGGTCTTGAAAACTTTCATATTTATAATCATTTAAAAACAGTCTTGTGGGAAATTGTGGGCAATATTGTGAAATTTGAAATTTATTATTGATAAATGATAATAAATACTTACGTAACAATTTTAGACGTGTTTATTCAATAAAATAATCTTATGCTTAATTATTTTTAAAACTATTTTACTTAATTAAAATTGATTTTCCTACGTTCTACTGTATGCGTCATAGGAATTTAGGGAAATGTGTAATGGGGAAGTTCTTTTTCATGAATTCTGTTTTTGTGTATTGTTTATGCTGAGACCTGTCCAAAAGCCAAAAATAATTATGTGCATGTGTTTACATGCATGAATTTATTTTTAAGTATTTTTCACTTATTTTTTTTATTATTACACATAGTAACTAGAAGATAAGCCTAGAAAAATTAACTTGAAAATTATTAATTAAAGTTATGGAAACCAAGTTTTAATTTAAAAAAAAATATAGCTGAAATTGTTCTGTAATTTCAATAAATGAAGTAGCGGTTATCAGTTATTTGTAACTTCTGTTATGATTATTTTAATTTCGGAATCAATAACTTCACCATGGTAACAGATACGTTCCTTCATTAGTGTAATACAAACAATTATACCTACCTGTTTTCGTTACCAAAGTGTCACGGTGACAATTTTTTCATATAAAGGTCGTTAAAAATTTTATTTTGCTAAAGAATATCCCACAATGCCTGAGCTAGGCGAACAGATGTATTGTTCTGAACAAATCTGCATCCCCCCTGCTTTCCCGTACCTGCTAAGGCAATTTGCAAAAGCGGCCATAAGAACACAACCCTCAGATTTGTTAAGGTAGGTGGTAGATCATAAAAACCCAAATGTTTACTATAATCTGTGTAAAGGTACAAAATATCATTGAATATATAAGCTACTATCAAAGTTCATATACAGGGTGTCCGGAAATGATGAGAAAAAAATTCAGGAGACCGAAAATAAATGTTACCTCTTTCTATAATTTTTTTTCCAAAACTGATTATTAACGGAGTTACAGGGTGTTAAAGTTAAAATTTTATTTTCGATATTTATCCAAATATTTACATAAAATTTGTAATTCGGGGTTTTTTGCGGACGAGAAATTCAAATATGTTTCTAATTTTGACGTCACTAGTAGAGGGCGCCACTTGTGGTACACCATGTTTCATTTAAATGGCAGAACTTTTTTGCATGTTAATGTATCCATCTGACTATCGAAACAATCGATTCTCCTACCTGTTTTATTTGAAAAAGGTATACCTTGTTGAAGTCGGTAGGCGTAACCATTCTTGAAATAATCCTATTTGAAATGCTTAGTGCACCGAGTAAAAACTGTTTTGGTTTCAGGTAAAGTGCCTTTTCTGCTGAAAATACAGTAAATTATGGAGACGTGCAAAATTTTAAGAAGATCGGCGAGGTTTGATGAAATCATTTTTAGACAAACACAAAAATTTTATCAAAGCAGGCCGATTTTTTTTAAATTTCGCACATCTCCATAATTTACCATTCTGAACAACTTTTTCAAGTAACATTTTGCTGTATTTTCAGTAGAAAAGGCACTTTAACTGAAACGATAACAGTTTTCAGTCAGTGCACTGAATATTCTAAATAAGATTATTTCGAAAACTACACTAAGCAGCAAAAAAGTTCTGTCATTTAAAAGAAACATGATGTGCCATAAGTGGCGGCCTCTACTAGTGACGTCAAAATTAGAAACATATTTGAATTTCTCGTCCGCAAAAACCCCCGATTTACAACCCTGTAACTCCGTTAATAATCAGTTTTGGAAAAAATGTTATAGAAAGAGGTAGCATTTATTTTCAATCTAGAATTATCCCCTGAATTTTTTGCTCATCATTTCTGTATACACCATAGACCTTATAAATCATGGACCGGCCATAGAAAGAGAGGTTCGCTGTCCTGATGTGTACAAGAGGGATGAAGCTAGTCCGGGCAAAAACAGATGTTCTATGACAGAAAAATATAAGCTGACAAAACCTTTCCTAAATAATTAAAACCTTCCTTACAAATTGTTATTATCAAAATGTAATTATAAATTAAATTTCTGAATAAATGAGTAAATATCCAATATAATTCGGTCTGTCACACGTCATACGTCTGTCATTTACGGTTTTTGTTTTTTTTCGGCCAATGATCTGTGGGTTTTTGCCCGGACTAGCTCTATCTCTGTCGCACACATCTGAGCATCAACGATTTGTATAGGCAGAAAACGGTTTCGGTCGCATCCATGATTTATAAGGACTATGGTATACACAGGGTGTCCCGTAATTCCACGTAATATTGGGGAGTATTCTATGGCCTAATTTGAGGGGGGGGGGTTCTGTTTTTTGTTTCGATTTGAGCCCTCCTTGCAGAGATATTCGCGTTGGAGTGAACCTAAAATTCGGATTTAATTTTTTTTTAAAATGGCTACTTAAAATTTTGAAAATTGATACGTATGTTCTACTAATGGACCTACGTTTTAGCAATAAATTTTTATTTGCACCCTTCACTTGGAACTGGTTGAAACAAACAACCCTTCCTGATGTTTTGGTCAGAATTTTTGTCTAGATGGCTATGGATCAAAATTAAAATTACGGTTTTATGGACCTTTGGATTTAGAAACTTTTCTTGCTCTTTCAATTTTTCCAAAAAATGAATATTTTCTGAGTAAAAAAAATATTTCTTATCAACTACCACCCTTTCAAACTGGAAATCATAGTAAATAAAAACACATCGGAGGCGTGTATCATTTTAATGTTTAATAATTTAAATTAAAACTCGAATAGTACATAAGACATAAATAAAAAAAACATTACACCATATTGCGTTCAAAATGTCTTGTCGGATGATTCACAACATTGCAATTTTCTAACGAAATTAAAATTAACACTACGCAGCGTTTCCACTGAATTTTGGATTTCTCTGCCAATATTAAATATTCCAATATGCAATTCCTCTACATTTATGCTAAATACACAAAAATGTTTGCGTCCAAAAAAAAAAAAAACAATTTAGTACAAGTAATACAGATAACATAATAACAAAAGACTGGATACACATTAAAACAATGTTGAATATTAAAATTTAAAGTTATACGTTGAATTTAAATCACAAAATAGTAGTGGAAGCTAGATTAAAAACTTAGATTGAAAACTTAAATAAAAATTCTTCACACATTCTTCATATAGCCCCACAGATAAAAAGTCTAAGGGATTGAGGTCTGGGGATCTCGGTGGTCAACTAATAGGCGCTGTGGAAAATTGTTATGAAGCCTTGCAGCTGTGTCTGGAATTCGGCGATTGGGAAATGTTTGCCTGTACAATATTCGAGCGCGATCGAATTTCCCCTATATTCACCATACATCAAATGCATATCTGGTCCTGCTAAAAACGTTCTGCATCTTGTTAACAACGATAATTATTAGATTAGCCACAATTCGTTTAACAAGACCGGTTCAGCAGTTAATTTTTTGGAAAAATTGACAGAGCAAGAAAAGTTTCTAAATTCAAAAGTCCATAAGACCGTAATTGATCCATAGCCATCTAGAAAAAAATTCTGACCAAAACATCAGGCAGGGTTGTTTGTTTCAACCACTTAGAAGTGAAGGGTGCAAATAAAAATTTATTGCTAAAACGTAATTCCATAGTTCTACTTATGGACCAAACCAACCAAATTTCAAAATTTTAGGTTCACCCCACCAACGCGAATATCTCTGCAGGGAGGGCTCAAATCGAAATAAAATATAGAAAAGTGGGGCCAAAATTTCGAAAAAAAATAATATCTCTGAATTACTTTAACTTGGAATAACTAAAATTGATACATAATTTAGGTTTATTATCGGTCTTTTCTGACTATGAGTTCAAGTAAATTAAAACAGTACAAGGTGTTCATTGAGGGTGAGTTACCCTTAAAATTATACCAAACTTTTTTCCATTGATCGAATTTAAAAAGAATGATAATATCCCGCGCAGAGTTTAATTCAAAATACTGTTTCATTCTTATTGAATTTAAAGATTTTCAAGAAAACATCCATTAATTAAAAGATTTTAATTACGTTTATTAGAAGAATTTAAAAAGTCAATAGTAGGCTTTGTCTTTAAAATTTGACAGTTAGTAATAAAACTATTTTTTTCACGGTCTGGAGTAGAAATCAGTTTCTATGACATCAAAATTAAAACAGAAGTAGTTGATTATTCCCAAGGGAGTATAATGCTCCCAAGGGAGTTTACATTATGGAGAACGGTTTTCATGCAAAAAAAAGATAACATTGGAATTATTTATTGACATTTAAATTAAATGTTACATTTGTACAATTTTCAAAATTAATATTAGAAGGAATATTACTTTCGCTTACATTTACAGTTTTTGTGATTGCGCTAGTAGTGGTACCTACTAAAACCTCATTAGAAATTTTGGTTTTATTTTCAATGGAGTTCTCGACATAATGCTCAGCGACTGTCGTTGATTTCCAATCAGCATGACGCTTTATTGTCGTTATATCCACACCAGCATCTGCCAGTAATGTCGCTGAAGATCTTCGTAAGTAGTGACCAGTATAACACGCAGCATCAGGTAATTTTAAATACGAAGCTACTACACTCGGAATTTTTCCCATGGTATTCTTGCCAACTGGCTGCGAACTACATTTTCCTGCTTTGTAGTACAAAAAAGGCGCTTATGCTTGACGTGGGGAGGACGAAGGGACAGGTATTTTCGACACAATTCAAGCATATTTCCCACATCGGTAACCAGAAAGGTTCGTGGAATCTTTGTCTTAGTGTTTGGAATTTTTACAATCAAGGAAGAGCCTACATCCTCAATATCATCTACAGTTAAATTGACTAGTTCATCAGTTCGACAAGCTCCGGCAATCCCCAGAATTAATCCAACCTATAAAAAATCAAAATACTTAGTAATTGAAATACCTAACAGCAAAAGTAATCTTACCTTAATCATTAAGAATTCTTTGTCATCTGCACATGATAGAAAACGGTCGATTTCACCCTTTGTCAATATTTTCGATTTTTTCGCTTGATATCCGTCACCGGTTCTTTTCAAAAATGCGATCAGCTTGGGGAATTTGCTTATATCTATGTTGTCGTAAATTATCAAGCATGACTTAACCATAGAATATTGCGTCTATAATGTGGAAGACTTGTAATTCTTTGCATTTTCACTGAAGTATGCCAACAAAACATTCTCGCTGTATACTTGAACATTTTTCTCGGCGTACCACTTTTTGAGCCGATTGTAGGCTATATCGTATAAAGATCTTGACTTCGTAGGCAGCAAATTGCTTATTGTAATATTTGCAGCCTCCACAATCTCTTCCGACTCACAATTATTCATTGTGCACTAAACAAACTTTAAACTAAACCAAACTAGCACCTTAATTTGACAATTCTTTTTGTTTGTTTATTTTGTAGTTATGACAATATTGGTGCTACTTCATAATGACAAAATATGTGTTTTTAAGTTAATGAGACCATGGAAAAAATAGTATATACCATTCGGGAGAGATGCTATTTTGTCCTCGGTGCATTGTGTCAAATTGCACCTCTGCCAAAATAACGCATTTCTCTCCCTTATAGTATAATGTACTATTATTTCTGCTACAGTATTGTTGAAAATGGCTGGGAAATTTACTTTCGGCGAACAAGTTGACATGTTACTTGCCCTGGGTTTCCATGAAGGAAACAGTAGAAGAAGTGTGGTAGAATATCGTAGAAGATTTCCAAATCAAGTGATTCCCCATGTTGACGGGGCTCGAGAGACAGGAAAGTTTTTTAATAATATCTGAGAACGTCTCAGTGTAATAAGGGTACAAAATGAAGAAAATATTTTGCAAACAGTCGAAGATGAACCGTAAATAAGTACTAAACTTTTATCTCGAGAAGCTGGATTACCGAAACTTCTATACACCGAATTATTAAACGTAATCTACTACATCTATATCACATTTAAAAGTGCAAAAGCTATCGTCACAAGATTTTGATCGACGAGTGACCTTAGGATAGTTTATCTTGCATCAGGATATTAATTTTCACAAGAAAATTCTTTTCACTGAATTAAAAATGTTCACAACTTTCGTGAATACTCCGATGTAAACCTCTATGCAAAAACTGGACCCAACTTTCGTTCAAGGGAAATCAGTTACAAAAGAAATTGTTCTATAGGAAGGTTCTACACAAGATTACTAGTATATAACTAATTTTCTTTTTCCGCGGAAATGTTTCGTTTTCCGGAAAACTCGAATTTTTCTTATATTATATTTTAACTGAAAATTGCCTCTAGAAATACAAAATTAATAAAATTGCGTCTTTGATTTGATGTAAAAATGTAAAACTTACGGAAAATTTCCATTTTCCTTCGACTTTAGAGTAAGGGAAATCTGTTATAGAAATGATAATTAGATAATTTGATTTGGCTACTAATTTGCGATTTAATGATATATAATTTTATTTGCGGAATTTTTTTTTAAGGAAAATATTGAGGAAAATCATTAGATATTCATGTTTTTTAGGGTTTTGTGAATAATCGACGGTTAATTAGTATTAGTATTAGTATTCATGTTTTTTGAGTTTTGTGAATAAACTACTGTCATTCAAGTTATAAAAAGTAAGTGGATTTGTAGCATTTTTTAAAAATTGAGCAGGAACCTTCAACTACACTTCCTTTGTTATATTTTCATTTACCAAATTTGGATTTTTGTGTTCAGAAATACGTTTAGAATTCAAAAATAAAAATTGGTCACATTTTTCCGCTTTTTTACATTTTTTCCATATAGGTAAGGAAAATGACGCATTTCCGCGGGAAAATTTTAATGTTTCTTTGAAGATAAATGTTTGGGGTGGTATTACTGATCATAATTTGATTGAACCAGTTATTTTGCCAAATCGATTAAATTGCAAAAATTATTTGGAATTCCTGCAAAACACTGTCCCTGATTTAATCGAAGATTTATCGTCGCAACTTAGAATAGAGGTTTGGTTTATGCATGATGGGGCACCGCCGACTTTTTGAATACCAAGTTTCCAAATAAATGCTTAGGACGAGGAAATAATTGCCACCACGGTTGTCAGACCTCAACAAATGTAAATGTGATTATTTCTTTGGGGAACATTGAAGAATTTTGTTCTCGCCAATTGAATCCCCTATAATGGTCATTCATTATCATTATCATTTATTAGAGAGTAAATATCAATTTTCGGCGAAGAGTAAATTTATGTTTGAGAGAAAATGGTGATTATTTTGAATAATTTCTTTAGTTTTAATTTATTTTTATTTTATTTTTTAGTTTAATTTTTAATTGTCAAATTTGATTGACAAAGCCTACTACTGGATTTTTGATTTGTTCTATTAAAATATTGTTTTAATTAATGCATTTTTTTCTCGAAAACCTTAAAGTTCTTTAAAATTTAATAAAAGCATAACAGTTTTAAATTAAATTCTGTGTGGGATATTATCATTCTTTTTAAATTCGATCAATGGAAAAAAGTTTAGTATAATTTTAAGGATGAATCACCCTCAATAGGCGCCTTGTAGTGTGTCAGTTTACTTAAACTTATAAATCAGAGAAGACCAATAATAAACCTAAATCATATATGAAATTTAGTTATTCCAAGTTAAAATAATTCATAGATATTAATTTTTTTCGAAATATTTGGCCCCACTTTGAAGACCTGTAACTCCGCATGTGTGCAACTTGTTTATTAAATTGCAATATTTTGCAATTGCTACTCGCTATCATTGGTTATAAATAAACACAGTATGCGGCAAAAGTATGGAATAAATTCAATAAAAACGAAACAATTATTTTTTGGAAAAAATCCTTGAACAGGTTGATTTTACAAATACATATTTTAGTGTAAAATGCGATTTTCAAATGTCATTTGTTTTCGAGTAATGACGTCATCGATTTTTTTTTTAAATAGCAACACCATATATTTTTCCTTAATTCTGAAAGATCGTTTAATTCTCTATCAGACAGTACTAAAATTTTGCCCTCTTACATAGGAAAGTTCTCGAGTAAATGACGATTGAATGTTAGAAAACGTAAATCAATTAAAATAAAGCAAAAACGTTATCAAGTTTAGTTTTTCGAATTCCATAGTTCTTTTATGGATCACGTAGGTGAAAATCTTTGCAGTGTCATTGTCACACCGACTTTCTAATAAGTATTGTAAGCGACATAGAAATTATTATTCAATTTAAAGTATTATGGCACATTTAACTGTTACTCAAAGAATTGAAATTTTAATTCTTATCGGATGCGGGAATATGACTAGAACTCAGCAGGAAGTTTGTGATTTATTTAATGAAAAATATCCAGATCGCCCTATCAGCCAATCAACAGTCAGTAAGGTAGAGTCTAAATTTAGAGAAACTGGCAATGTTGTAAATATTCCAAAACCTGGACGTCCAATCATTAATGAAAATCAGAAACAGAACATTTTGATAAGTATGGTGGATAATCCTCATAATTCTTCACCATTGATTGCATTAAACAATGACACTAGTCAGAGCACAGTGCTACGTATCTTGAGGAAGGAAAAATATCATCCCTACAAAATTCAACTTGTGCAGGAACTCAATAAAGATGATCCCGATCGCCGCTTACACTTTTGCGAAATTCTAATGGATTTATGTCAAGAAAATAGAAATTTACACCGGCAAATACTTTTTTCAGATGAGGCCATATTTTGTCTGAATGGTACAGTAAACCGTCAAACTTGCTGATAATGGGGTCGGGAAAATCCTCATTGGATGGCAGAGGCACATACCCAACACCCTCAGAAATTAAATGTGTGGGCTGGAATAGTTGACGACAGAATAGTAGGGCCTTTCTTCTTTGAAGGAACCCTTACAGGACAAAGATATTTAGAGTTTCTAGAAAATGACCTTGTTCCAGCCCTTGCAGTAATTTTTCCTAACGATAATGACCCTGACATTCCAGACGATACCATATGGTTTCAGCAAGACGGTGCACCTCCGCACTATGCGCGCCCTGTACGAGATTTTTTGGACAACTGTTTTCCTGGGAGGTGGATCGGCAGACGCGGACCGATAGAATGGCCTGCAAGATCGCCAGATCTTACACCTCTTGACTATTTTTTATGGGGATACTTGAAGTCAAAATTGTACATTAATAAACCACGTAATTTAGAAGAACTTCAAAATCGCATTTGGGACGAAATACGCAGAGTTACCCCAGAAATCATTCATAATGTGCAAGAAGAATTTCTTCACAGACTTGCGCATTGTCAAGAAGTTGGTGGATGGCAATTCGAACATTTAATTTAAGTATAAAATTTAATCATTTGTATTTTATTTTACATACTTCAGAATTGTTACTTTTTTATGGATAAAATTTACGTTTTCTAACATTCAATCGTCATTTACTCGAAAACTTTCCTATGTAAGAGGGCAAAATTTTAGTACTGTCTGACAGAGAATTAAACGATTTTTCAGAATCAAGGAAAAAAATATGGTGTTGCCATTTAAAAAAAAATCGATGACGTCATTACTCGAAAACAAATGACATTTGAAAATCGCAATTTACGCTAAAATATGTATTTTTTAAATTAAAAATCGACCTATTCGAGGATTTTTCCCAAAAAATAATTGTTTCGTTTTTATTGAATTTATTCCATACTTTTGGCGCATACTGTATAAGCATTGGCATTTCGCAATACTCAGTGTATTTTGTGTTGCCTATATCGCAAATTCATTTACTTTCAGATGGTCCACAGCCTACTTCCGCTGCCTATCGCTCAACATCCCCCCACCTGTCAAACCCAGGCTGGAGTACCCCATACCACGGGACTACTGCGGTGTGACTCCAGGTTGGTTAAAGGCCCTTATGTATCAGCTGCAAAATAACCTGACGATTTCCTTCAAAATACTTTGGGACAGGTGGACGGGAGCATGTTTGGAACACAACACATTGATACAAATTTTGTGTCTAGGGGGATTCACAGACCCTGAAGCTATACCTTGGTTTAGGTTTATAGGCTTGTGTGCCGCTCATCTAACAGATGTAAGTATATATTTATTGGCAGATAGAATTAGACGATAAAAAATGGATTATGCTTCTTTTGTCATTAGTTTCGAGTACTTTTTATTCTTCTTCAGTACTACGTGCTTTTCTAATGCCAATTACCGTCAGTATTTTTAACTGACGTAGTAATTTATTTATTTTACTTATTTATTAACGAATAAATAAATAAATTAAAATTTTATATACATTTTACAATTGAAAATATGAAATCATAAAAATATAAAATAAATTGCAGATATCCATTTAACAATTACAATTTTTAATTATTTCCTCCTCCAAAATAGCAAGTTGTGCGACAAAAATGCAAGTGTCCTCTTTTAAAAATCAATTGCTGCTAAACCAATAGTTTAAATAAACAGTAGCATATCGCTAAAATTGTAGGTATCATTGTGTACGCCACTGATCAAATAAAAAAGAACTTTAAAATTGAATATCATATCTTAAATCGTTTTGGAAATTTTGATAAAAACCGAAAAAAATGTATCGTGTATCGAAAAACAAGCTCTTTAAGATATAGTTTTTGATTTAAAATTAGTTCAAGCATAATACCCATTAAACATACATAACATTAAGTAGCACTCTATATACAGTATGCGCCAAAAGTATGGAATAAATTCAATAAAAACGAAACAATTATTTTTTGGGAAATATCCTCGTACAGGTCGATTTTTAATTTAAAAAATACATATTTTAGCGTAAAATGCGATTTTCAAGTGTCATTTGTTTTCGAGTAATGACGTCATCGATTTTTTTAAATGGCAGCACCATATTTTTTTCCTTAATTCTGAAAGATCGTTTAATTCTCTATCAGACAGTACTGAAATATTGCCCTCTTACATAGGAAATTTTTCGAGTAAATGACGATTGAATGTTAGAAAACGTAAATTTTATCCATAAAAAAGTAACAATTCTGAGGTATGTAAAATAAAATACAATTGATTAAATTTTGTACTTAAATTAAATGTTCGAATTGCCATCCACCAACTTCTTGACAATGCGCAAGTCTGTGAAGAAATTCTTCTTGCGCATTATGAATGGTTTCTGGGGTAACTCTGCGTATTTCGTCCCGAATGCGATTTTGAAGTTCTTCTAAATTACGTGGTTTATTAATGCACACTTTTGACTTCAAGTGTCCCCATAAAAAATAGTCAAGAGGTGTAAGATCTGGCGATCTTGCAAGCCATTCTATCGGTCCGCGTCTGCCGATCCACCTCCCAGGAAAACAGTTGAAAATCTTGTACAGGGCGCGCATAGTGTGGTGGTGCACCGTCTTGCTGAAACCATATGCTATCGTCAGGAATGTCAGGGTCATTATCGTTAGGAAAAATTACTGCAAGGGCTGGAACAAGGTCATTTTCTAGAAACTCTAAATATCTTTCTCCTGTAAGGGCTCCTTCAGAGAAGAAAGGCCCTACTATTCTGTCGTCAACTATTCCAACCCACACATTTAATTTCTGAGGGTGTTGGGTATGTGCCTCTGCCATCCAATGAGGATTTTCCCGACTCCAATATCTGCAAGTTTGACGGTTTACTGTACCATTCAGACAAAATGTGGCCTCATCTGAAAAAAGTATTTGCCGGTGTAAATTTCTATTTCCTTGACATAAATCCATTAGAATTTCGCAAAAGTGTAAGCGGCGATCGGGATCATCTTCATTGAGTTCCTGCACAAGTTGAATTTTATAGGGATGATATTTTTCCTTCCGCAAGATACGTAGCACTGTGCTCTGACTAGTGTCATTGGTTAATGCAACTAATCGTGAAGAATTATGAGGATTATCCACCATACTTATCAAAATGTTCTGTTTCTGATTTTTATTAATGCTTGGACGTCCAGGTTTTGGAATATTTACAACATTGCCAGTTTCTCTAAATTTAGACTCTACCTTACTGACTGTTGATTGGCTGATAGGGCGATCTGGATATTTTTCATTAAATAAATCGCAAACTTCCTGCTGAGTTCTAGTCATATTCCCGCATCCGATAAGAATTAAAATTTCAATTCTTTGAGTAACAGTTAAATGTGCCATAATACTTTAAATTGAATAATAATTTCTATGTCGCTTACAATACTTATTAGAAAGTCGGTGTGACAATGACACTTTGCAAAGATTTTCACCTACGTGATCCATAAAAGAACTATGGAATTCGAAAAGCTAAACTTGATAACGTTTTTGCTTTATTTTAATTGATTTACGTTTTCTAACATTCAATCGTCATTTACTCGAAAACTTTCCTCTGTAAGAGGGCAAAATTTTAGTACTGTCTGATAGAGAATTAAACGATCTTTCAGAATCAAGGAAAAAAATATGGTGTTGCCATTTAAAAAAAAATCGATAACCTCATTACTCGAAAACAAATCGACCTGTTCGAGGATTTTTCCCAAAAAATAATTGTTTCGTTTTTATTGAATTTATTCCATACTTTTGGCGCATACTGTATTTAACTGTAGCCCTAGTATGGAGCCTTGTGGAATTGCAGGTAGAGCAATCTGCTCTTAAATTAAAATCATGATGTTCAACATATTGTTTTCTAAAATGTAAATATGATTTGAAAATAGAGACAAGGATTTAAGGGGATTGTGGCCATGGTATCGGTCTTCCTCGTCCAATATATCGTACCTTTTGAACTTCATTAAGGTACTTGCGAATAGGTATCTAGAAAGATCCTAGAAGTTAAACACAGCTTAAATATTTTACTAAACAGATAGGTAAAAATCGCAGCACAATCACGGAATTTCAAGTGGATTCACAGTTTATTTAAACCTAAACAGGGCGTTTAAGTACCTGCTGTACTGTAGGTCGCTTCCTGCAAGTCGAGCCGTTTAGGCCGCGCAGGAAGTAGCAGACCACTTATATCTCACCTATTACTATTATATTTTGTAGGATCTAACCCATACCATGATGCTAATTTGTGAAATAATGACAGAAGAACCAGACGGAGGATCTGCCATGATTCCTCTGGAGACCTTCGTCGACCTGTACAAGTACTTGGCAGCTATAGACGCTTCGAAGCCTCAGACACTGAAAAATTACTACTTTACCGACGCTCATCTGACCCTTTGGAAGGAAACTGCAGAGAAAGAGGAGGGGTTAGGAAAGGAGGTTAGAGAAGAAAGCATATCGGAGGAAGAAAGGTGAGAGGATTGAGTTACCACTTTTTCTGCTGCTGTTTTATAATAGGGAAAAATGAACAATTCATGGCAGTAACACCTTAAAATTTTGTATTATTTGTTAAAATTATTCGGAAAGGGCAAATCTATATTTTAGTTCAGCCTAATTTGATATCGGGCGTTATTTCTAGTGCCAAATCCTTGTTAACAGAAGAAAGTGAAGAAGAGGTTACGCAGAAGGCGGATAGCAAAGAAGTAATTTCATGTCCCAGTATCGCTGGCGATGACGATTTTTCTATGAACTACCACGTGGACGTTGTTTCAAAAGAAGCTTCTGATGAGGGGTAAACTATTTTTAAGGTCGCCGTATTTCTCGTTAGGAAATGATAAAATTTGTGATGTCATTAAGTTGGTACCGAAATCTAGGAAAGTAAAACATGTGGAATAAACGTAAGCAATTCTTGACGTTTTGTTTGGTCGTTGTTGTTATTTAAATTTTCCACAATTAAAATAATAACTTTTATCTACAACTGTCACATGTCACATAATGATTATCGCTCGAATGTCATAATTAATTACATTATCCCACATGTGCTTTTTTAAATTTATTAGAGCACTCCAGTGCGAGCAGGACACTGTAAATTAAATTAGATATTTCTTAAATAAACAGTAAGTAGGGTATCTTGCAAGTTGTTATAATAACTTTAGGAGGTGATAGAATACTTGACTTTGAGTCGATTGAAATAACATGCCATTATTTTTTAAATATTTTTTAATTTAACCGTGCTTTTCTACAATTATTGAAGTGTAGAAAAATAGCTATTTATGATATACGTGTTAAAAGTAAGATTTTATTTTGTGAGTTAAGATGATTAAAATACGTAGCGAGTTTTTTAACTTCACGAACAAAATAAAATCACTTTTAACACGTATATCATACACTATTTTTTCTACAAAACAATCGCAATATTTATGAACCAAAATTTTCGTAGCAACCAGTGCTGTTGTTAGTTACGGAAAAAATGCCAAAATATTGACAGCATTTTCTAGTAATATTATAAGTATAATGAATAATCTTTTCTGACTCAATTTGATGATATAAATTTGGCTGTGCACGAATTTTACATAAAGCTGTATAAGATGTTTGATGACAATATACCACTGTATAGATCCTTTAAACATAAATATCCTCGTTGGTATAATGCTGATATTATTAGAAATATTAAGAAAAAGGCTAAAGCGCACTTGAGAGATAAAGAAACGGGTGATGAATTGCACTTAGAACAATTTAAGAGGTTACGTAGCTTAACTAAAGAAAAAATCAGAGTGGCATATGAAAATTATATAAACCAGGTTCAACCTACAATTCCTCATAATGTCCAGCAATTTTGGTCATTTGTGCATTCAAAAAATAGAACAAGCAGAATCCCTGGGAGAATGTCCTATGACGACATCATACTAGATCAGCCTCAAGATATAGTCAATGCCTTTGGTAACTTCTTTAAAAGTGTTTTTACGATCTCTAATGATCGTTTTTTTCCTCAAGAAAACAATTTCAATATTATCAGCATCCATTTTCAGTCAATAACAGAGGTGGAGATTCTTGCTGCTGCTAATAAACTTAAAAATAAATTCACTTCTGGTCCTGATAGGATACCTTCATTTGTTGTTAAAGATTGCATACGTGCATTTGTTACCCCACTCTGTTGTTTGTTTAATATGGCAGTGAAATGTATTGAATTTCCTAATGTGTGGAAAACAGCCAGAGTATGTCCTATTTTTAAAAACGGTGATAACAGTCTTATTATTAATTATAGACCAATTTCCATCCTTTCCAATTTTGCAAAATTGTTTGAAATTGTTTTGTATAACCGCATATATCTTTCTGTGCATAATCAACTTTATTTCAGCATGGCTTCTTAAATAATAGATCAACCATGACGAATTTAACTGTATTCGCTCAATTTGCTTTTGAAGTTCTTGACAGTCAGGGATAGGTAGATGCAGTTTACACTGACTTTGCCAAAGCCTTCGATAGGATTAGTCATAATGTATTATTAAATAAATTGGGTAACTTTGGTTTTATTGCTTCAGCTCAAAACTGTATTTCATCCTATCTTAGTCAACGAGAGCAATATGTTGAATTTGATTTTAAATCTCCAGGATATTTAACAACGTCAGGGGTACCTCAGGGGTCTAACCTTGGTCCTTTGCTTTTTTTACTTTTCATGTTCTTAATTGTCGTAACCTTTTTTTTGCTGATGATTTGAAGATATATAGAGACATTAATGGTGTTGAGGATTGTCAAGAGATTCAAAATGACCTTAATAATTTATTGGCATGGTGTAATAACAATCAATTGTACCTGAATACTTCTAAGTGTAAAATTGTTTCATACAGTAGAAAAAAATGTATTTGTTATTATAATTACAGAATAGACGACATAGTTTTGGATCGCATTGACTCTTACAAAGATCTAGGCATTTTGTTTGACCATGAGCTAACATTCAACCAACATATCTCTTTGAAAATCAGTGAGGCAATGAAAATGTATGGATTTATTATCAGAAATTGTAGAACTTTTACTAACATTGACGCGTTGAAAATATTATATTATTCTTATGTTCGTTCCAAACTTGAATATGGTTGTATGATTTGGTATCCTTTCTATAGACGTTACAAAGTTGACATTGAATTGATACAAAGAAAATTTTTGAAATATTTAGCATTTAAAATGGATGGTGTATATCCTGAGAGAGGTATAGCCTATAGCCTATTAAAAAATAGATTTAATTTAATTAGTCTAAATTTAAGGCACAAATGTTCTGCACTTTCTTTTCTATATAAGCTCTTGAATGGTCAGATTGATTGTCGGGATCTTCTGAGTCAATTAAACTTTGCTGTGCCTAGACCATCGATAAGACATAATGTAACATTTTATTGTTGTGCACCGAAGACAAATTTGCTATTCAAATCACCAATTTTTGTGATGTGTGATAATTATAATAGGCTTATTTACCTCTGTGATATTAATGTATGTACACTAAGGGAACTTATACAAATAGCTGTCCTGAATTTGACTGATGATGTTTTTATTAAGTCTGTAGCACACACATGTATATATCCATAATCTATTAATGTATAAGGAATAGGTATTATTTATATATGATTCTCTGTTATCATTATTATTATAGATATTGTACTGTAATTAGTTTAACTTTCGTTTTTTGTTTTTCTGTAATTGCCCTGTAAATTGAATTTCTGTTGGGCAATAAAGCAATTATTATTATTATTATTATTATTATTATTATTATTATTATTATTATTATTATTATTATTATTATTATTATTATTATTATTATTATTATTATTATTATTATTATTATTATTATTATTATTATTATTATTATTATTATTATTATTATTATTATTATTATTATTATTATTATTATTATTATTATTATTATTATTATTATTATTATTTTTTTTTTTTTTTTTTTTTTTTTTTTTTTTCAGTAACACCTTCCGAAGCTCCGACACATTCGGAGATGTTCTGAAGAGTCAAGCAATGACCACTCTCCACTCCGTGGAGTCAGTAATCATTGCGCCCGTAAATCGTGCGTTCTGAGTAGACGTAGCGAACCAAGGACGATTGCCTTCTGCATTCTGCCGGCTAAGATCTCTGCCGAATTTCGGCAAGCCGGTATGATCTTTAAGTCAGAAAGCAACGTATGTCTCATTCCACCCAGGACGCCTATAATGAGCACCACAATCTTAACAGAGTGGTCTGGATACAGCCTGCGGAGCTCGGAGAGAAGATCTCGATACTTCCTCCGTTTCTCCTCCTCTTTTAGGACGATGTTGTTCTCTGCGGGAGCCGAGAACTCAATCACAAACATCGTCCTAAGTTGGTGGTCGAGGAGGACTACATCAGGCTTATTGGCTTGAATTTGCCTGAGGGTGGGGAATGAATAGTTCCAATAAATTCGGCACTTCTCATTCCCCACAACGGATTCTATATCCCCCGGAGCATAAGGCAGCACTGGCGTCTCGTCTATCTCATACGAGTGTCGTAAATGATAATACAACACCCGTAAGGCTGAATCGTGTCTTTGGATATACGCTGTGGCCGCATATACCGGACAGGCCGACAGGAGATGCATAAGCGTCTCCGGCGCCTGGCGGCAGGCCCTGCATCTGGTATCAGGAACCTCGATACCCAAGACACGACTACGATAGACGAGAGTATTAATTACACCATCTTGGCAAGCCATTATGAACCCCTCGGTCTCAGAGTTCAGCCCCGCTGACCTCAAAAAAGCGAAGGTCAGCTTTTCAGATAAGCCAAGCCCCTCTAGATGACGGTAGAAGAGACCATGCATTGGCTTATCCTTATGTAGCTGCAGAAGGTGACGCGTCTCTGCAGCTTTAATTTGGGCTTTTAACTGAGCAGGGTCCCACTCGGTGACAGAGTCTGGATTTTCCCGCTCAGTATCGAACACGAGACCAAGTTCATTGGCTGCTCTTCTCGCTGCCTTATATACAAACGCTCCTATCCCTGCTGCTTCATGGTCTTGGACCATGCAGAGAAGGGGATCCGAGCTCCTGATGATTTTACAGGCTTCCTCCAAAACCACTCTGCCCTGGAGACACTCCAAACTCAAGAGTCCACGGCCTCCCCGATTTCTTGGGAAGTATAACCGCGAAACGGACGATCTTGGATGCAAACTCTGATGGAGATGCATCATTTTGCGGGTCCCTACATCGAGTTGCCTCAGCTCTTCTTGTGTCCATTTCACTACTCCAAAGGAGTAGAGAAGGATCGGAACGGCAAGCATATTTGTGGCACTCACCTTGTTTTTACCCGACAGCTCCGAAGACCAGATTTGTCGGAGGCGGTGCCGATACCTGCCGCGGAGAGCGTTTTTCACCGTTGCCACCTCATGAGTGCCCCGCTGTGGGACACCCAAATAGGTGTACGACTCTCCGGCATCTAGATGGTGGAAGATGCTTCCGTCTATGAGCTGGGCGTCCTCTCCGTATGCACCGCATCGTCCTCTCTTGAGATGAACCAGTGCACATTTGTCCAGCCCGAACTCCATCCCAACCGCCTGCGTGTACTCCTGTACCACTCTGAGGGACTGATTTAAATCCCTCTCTCCGGAGGCATAGAGTTTAAGGTCATCCATATAGAACAAATGGGTGACCTTATGCCTCCGGTCTCCTGGGGTACCGCAGTTGTAACCCCGGGTACGACGAAGTGCAACGGATAATGGCAGCAGTGAGATGCAAAACAAGAGGGGACTCAGAGAATCTCCCTGGAACACTCCCCTCCTGAACAAAACCGGCTCTGTCTGGACCCTTGCATTAGCCGATGTTATGGTAAAGCGGGTCCTCCAGAGCGGCATGAGTTGTTCAATACACCTCACTATGGGGTCGCCCACCGCAAGGCATTGGAGCAAGTGGATTATTAGCTCATGTGATGTCATATCAAATGCCTTGCGGTAATCTATCCAGGCCATTGAGAGGTTCCGCTTGTACTGCACGGAGTCCTGCGTAATACATCTGTCGATGAGCAGGTTCTCCTTACAGCCAGCCACACCCCTCTTGGACCCTCGCTGCTCGTACATCCGTTGATAAACCGGGTTCACTGCGTGGAGCACACGCGCGTACAAGATGCGAGTAAACACCTTGTAACACGCATTCAGGCAGGTTATTGGACGGTAGTTCTTTGGCTGGGACAAATCTCCGCTCTTAGGGATAAGCACGGTTCTCCCCTCGACAAACCACGCCGGAATTTGCTGCTCTCCATTTAGCCAGAACGTGAATATTCTGGCCAAATGGCGGTGGACACTGGTGAATTTTTTCCACCAGAAGTTGCTGATCCCATCGGGACCAGGAGCAGCGAAGTTCTTCGATCTAATAAATGATCTCCGAACTTCATCCGGGGTTATCGGTGGGCACACCTCTTGTGGCTCTCGAAGCCTTTGACAAAAGGCCTCGAAGTGTGCCAGGGCTGGAGTGTCTCTATCAAGTGGAATCCTGCGGCCATAAAGATCTCTCCAGAAGGCTTCTACCCGATCTACAGTCGGCGGATTGTCCGCAACACGCTGAGGCTGTTCAAAAAGTCGGGAAGGCCTTACACGGAACAAATTATTTTGCTCCAACCTTCTCGACCGCCTCACTAGTGACTTTTTCGCAGCCACTAGCATCCGTATCCTGTCGAGAGAATGCTGCTTGATGGTGAGCAGCACCACCCGATTCAGGGTATGATGGACCCGCCTAAGGGAAGTAGCGATGCGTCTCACCTTAGGTGTGAAAGCCCTATTGGCTTCCACGTAGTCCATCACACATTGGATACGGGACGCGTGTTGCCTCGCCGACCGGATCTTAGCCTCCATCTTGTGCACTCGCCGCCGCGCTCCCTCCAGTGGAGAAACGGCATTTTCACGCCCTCTCTCCACCCGAGTCAGCAGTTCAGCGGCTTCGTACACAGCGCAATTGACGCGCCAGATGTCAGCCTCTTCTGGGAGATCCTCACGGAGCGCAGTATCCACTCGGGCCAGATCTGCGGGCCTCGGGGGTTTTATAAAAGGCAACCCCCGACGGGTGCTCAGGCCGTCCTGTTCTCGGGGAATGAAGCGCGGCGCCTCTGCGGGATCATTCCGTGGCTCTTCAGCCACTTCGTTCACCCTTAGATGAGGACGCCTCTCATAGCCTCTGCGACGAAGGTAGGATACATAATCCCGCAGATTTTGTGCGGTGAGGGCGCGGCCTTCGGGGTGCATGTCGCACCACCGAGCATACATCCGCGCCATGTATCCTCTTCGCCCGGGCTCGCTGCTTTCATAACAGACCAGAAGATCGTCCCTTAGCTCATCGGTCCACTCAAAACTTCCATTTTCATGGCCTTGGTCGTCAACGGGCAATCCGTCCGGTTGGGCCCCACCACCTTGCCCATGACCCCCATCCGAATGGGGTCGATTGTGGAGGCCCTCTCTCCTGGCATTTGGAACCGGAGGTTTCAGTGTGTCAGGTGGTTGGCCTGACACATCGACGGCCGGCACCAGAGGAAAAAACTAGCTCATCCCTCCCGGGTGCGCAGTGCTGCCGGTCCGATTTTGCACCCCCAGCTAGAGTAAGTGGTGTCGCTACTCACCAAAGGTCGTAGATGATGGATGACCCCTCCTGCTTATTATTATTATTATTATTATTATTATTATTATTATTATTATTATTATTATTATTATTATTATTATTATTATTATTATTATTATTATTATTATTATTATTATTATTATTATTATTATTATTATTATTATTATTATTATTATTATTATTATTATTATTATTATTATTATTATTATTATTATTATTATTATTATTATTATTATTATTATTATTATTATTATTATTATTATTATTATTATTATTATTATTATTATTATTATTATTATTATTATTATTATTATTATTATTATTATTATTATTATTATTATTATTATTATTATTATTATTATTATTATTATTATTATTATTATTATTATTATTATTATTATTATTATTATTATTATTATTATTATTATTATTATTATTATTATTATTATTATTATTATTATTATTATTATTATTATTATTATTATTATTATTATTATTATTATTATTATTATTATTATTATTATTATTATTATTATTATTATTATTATTATTATTATTATTATTATTATTATTATTATTATTATTATTATTATTATTATTATTATTATTATTATTATTATTATTATTATTATTATTATTATTATTATTATTATTATTATTATTATTATTATTATTATTATTATTATTATTATTATTATTATTATTATTATTATTATTATTATTATTATTATTATTATTATTATTATTATTATTATTATTATTATTATTATTATTATTATTATTATTATTATTATTATTATTATTATTATTATTATTATTATTATTATTATTATTATTATTATTATTATTATTATTATTATTATTATTATTATTATTATTATTATTATTATTATTATTATTATTATTATTATTATTATTATTATTATTATTATTATCATTATTATTATTATTATAATCTCGATAATGAGCGTAACGAATCCATCCCTGCTGAAATCGAAGAAGCCGCCAGTCGAGCAACATTGGAATTATTGCCGGCGAAATCAAAGGAACAGTACGAAATCGCTTATAGACGCTTTTCGGAATGGTGCAACATTAAAAAGGTTCCTGGGAAATGTAACGAAAGTGTTTTTCTGGCATATTTTAAACAAAAAGCCAAGATATGGAAATCGTCAACGCTGTGGTCAAATTATTCCATGATCAAAACTATGTTAAAAATAAAGCAAGATCAAGATATAAGCAAACATTATAAACTTATTGCTTTTTAAAAAAAGTCAAAAGTTTTGACGAAGGTGCATATCGACAAATTTCTCACAGAAGCAGAAGACAAAAAGTATCTGATGATGAAAGTCGCAGCAATAGTGGGTGTCTTCGGGGCGTGTCGCCGGGAGGAATTGTGTCAGATGACCATCGACAATATCGAATATTTGGGCACTTCGGTTGTTGTGACCTTACCACATACTAAAACGAAAGTGCCTCGGACTTTTAGTGTTGTTGGTGAATTCTATTTAAACTTTTTTAGAAAGTATATGGCACTCCGGCCACCCAACGCTGACCATAGACGACTTTTTCTTAAATATATGAAGAATAAATGTGTGAAGAATCCAGTCGGAATTAACATGTTTGGTAAAATGCCTGCCGACATTGCAGAGTTCTTGAATCTACCAAATCCTCAAATCTACACCGGACACTGTTTTCGTCGTTTATCGGCGACATTGTTAGCAGATTCTGGTGCAAATCTTACTACCACCAAGAGACATGGAGGATGGAAATCTTCGACGGTAGCTGAAGGCTACATTGAAAATTCACTGGAACAGAAGAAGAAAATTGCGTGCCAAATACTTCCTACTGCTGCAACTACTAGCAAGACCACCAGTACTACCAGTAGTATTTCTACAGAAAATAGATGTGTCACAGATGTTGTGAGTAAAACCAACTTAAGTATGATGAGTCCGCAGAGAATTACAACTTTGACATTAAACAAATTTAAATTTAAATATTGTTTCAACCATATATTTGGTTATTGCATGGATCGTGCAAAAAACTTAATAAGCATCACAAACGTTAAGGCAAAATTGGTAGGCGTCGATGCCCTCAGCTACCAAATTTTTGCCTACGACCAGGAAATAAGTTTTACCGCTTTTGATGCTTAAATAACTAAAACAGTGCATCAACTCCCTTTGAAATTTTTGTCAACTGCTGAACACAAAGTATAAACTAGTTTATACTAGTATAAACTATAAACTAGTTTATACTTTGTGCTACTGAAAAAAATTAAATGCATGTTCTTAAGAGACGCCTACTCTCAAGTGTTCCTTCCTACCCTATATACAGGGTGATCCTTAAATAAGTACAAATATTTTAACTGCAGGTGTAGTTCAGTAATTTAAAATATTTACGGAGATATTAATTTATTTAAAAAATACCCACGTTTTGAGGACCGCTGACCAGATAGACCACTGACGTAACCTAATAAAATAAACCATGTGATTGTGTGAAATTCGATACTATCAAGTGTTTATGAAGTTACTTTGCTGAATGATTAAAAAAATTATCCGTAAACGTGAATAAAAGCTCTCCTATTTACTGAAAAACCAAATATTTAAACAGTTACCCATATGTCACAAGTTAATACCATTGTACACTGTTGAAAAGACTGTCACAAATTATCCTCTTAAATTATTTTATGAAGAATAACAAAAAACTATGACTTTCACACAACACCTTAGAGTTAATTGTCGCCACATAACCTCAAACAATGTGTCAGTGCTAACCAGTTCGTACTTCGTATTTCATAGTAGTGAAACAGATTTTAAAAATAAACACAAAACATGGAATAACAAAATAACTAGTTTGATGTATGCGTTCAATATCAAGAGAAGACAAAGTAAAATATTTAAAAGCAGTGTCAAGAAACCGGTGTCGTAGGCTCAGGTAACACATAGGTGTCACGAGTAGTAGGCGAAATGTCCCGCACCAGCCCCATCCTCTAGGATTGATAGTCGAGGTCGACGAAGAGGTTATGTTGATACCGGTGTACTAGTATGGTCCAGGGCAAAGGAATAAGTTATGGCAAAGGCAAGTTACAAGTAGAAACAAAACACGTAATATTTATGGAAAGGGATTTGATAATTTCAGTACATGTAAATTGAAAGTTAATATGAGATACTTTTGCATCTTCTGAAACCGAACTAAGCTAATTGTTTCTTTAAGTAATGCACTGCGTGACGCATTTATTTTAAGAGTTGCGGCACTATAAAATGTATTTAAATCATCTTATTATTTTCACGGGTAATGTTCTTCTCTTATGAGTCTTGTGTATTTAATTAATATTTTTCGTGAAATACAGTATGAATGAATAAAATAAGGCGCATTATTCAAACAGTGAAAAGGTTGACATGCTAAAAGCATTTTTGTTAAGTTTGATAAATCAGTTGAAGTGTACTAAAAATGGAAAATGACCAAATTTTGAAACTATGATTGTGAGCAGAGAATCTGGTTTATATTTTTAATTTATTGGTGAGGTATAGGAATGGCAAAGGGGAGGAGATGGCCATTAATATTTTCAAAAATAAACATATTTCAGTCATTCTTTGTAACATTGGCAACGCTGTGGAATTCACATCCACCATGACCCTTAAAGATATTAGTATCGGAGTAGGATCAGCGGTTCTCAACAAGATTTTGATTATTTATGTGTTCTATACAGTGAACTGTACTGCTGGTTAAAATATTTGTGTTTCAGGTTCACCCTGTATATAAATTGTTTTTTTTTTCATAACTTTTAATGAATAATGATAGCGCAGTAAAATTAGGGGTACGTTTTTTTTCAAGGTTTGGATACAATGGTTGTAACAGTAGATATTTACGATCTTAGTTTATTGTTTCTAGAGATCTGGAAGTAGTAATCGAACTAGGAGAAGAAGAGGCCAAGGGGGAAGAGGCGTATCTAGAAGGAGAGGTGGAAGGTACTATTCGCGAAATTCACGAATCACTAGATGGCGCTGTAAAATTCAAGATGTCGGATGTAAGGGTGAACAACAATGTTTACAATTGTCGCTAAAGACTATAAAACTTTATTATGATGTAATTCTGTGTATTTTTCATGTGAAAGTGTATTTTAGGAGTTATCAAACATTAATATAAGACAACTTTTTAGATTCAGATATAATGGCTCGGTTTGAGATATCTATATTATCTATAACAGATATCTTGGACTACTTGGGGGATCTTGTGCAACCTGTAAAAGGTGAGGAGAGACCAACAAGTTTTGTTGGTCTCTCCTCACCTTTTACAGGTTGCACAAGATCAAGTTCAAGATCAAGTTGTGTTTGTGTGTTTATCTAGTTTATATAATAATTTTTCATGGTTAACACAGTCACTGAGATCACAAAGGATCCCAATTGGCCAGCCTCCAAGCAGTCTATTAGTTTATTATAAAAGCAATAAACACCAGTTTGTGTAGACAAATTAGAACGAAATTCGTGTTTTTAAAAAAAAAAAAATTACATTTATTAAGAAATTTTAACAAGCGACCTAAATAGCTATAATCAAATATTTTAGATAAACCACATGGAATAGCAACAGGCCGATAATTTTCAGCTAAGTGAAGATCATGTTTTTTGTAAATGGGAACCACTTTACCTGTTTCCAATAATTTCGGAAAAGTTCCTGTTTAAAAAGATAGATTTACAACAAATGTAATTGGATCAACAACCAATAATTGTCCTTTATGAAGTATATTGTTTTCATGTTCCTTGTTTTTATTTGTTAAAGCTCTCACTACATTCAAAGTGATTTTTGATATATTTTTAGAGTTTAATATTTTATTCTGGTAAAATACCCTTTTGTTTTTTTGCACAAGAATATTGTGTTGATTTTTTGCATATCTGTAGCAATTATCCTAATTCAGAGTGCATCATTTTTAATATGTATAAATCTCTTCCAATATGTCTAGAATTTGAGAAGAAATTGAGTACCTATCGAAATGATAGAAGAGTAAAGTTCTATGAAAACATTCATAAGCTTCATCAAGAGAAATCTTAGGATTTGAGTAATTTGTTGTTCACCCTTATAACGGTTCCGAAATCTTTCAACAGATTTCAGGTACTTCGTGATTTTCGCCAATAAGAAAATTGTATTGCAGATTTCTTTAGTCGTTTCAACGTTATTTCTTTCTTCCAGAAGAGGAAGGTCAACTAGACGAAAAACGGACGATTGCTTCGGCCACAGAAAGTGATAAACCTGAAGGGGAGGAAGAAGTTGAAGAGAAGAAGGATATAGTCACCGCGGTTGCTTCGGTGGATACTGTTCAAGAGGAGGTCGGGGCCATACAGCATGACGTCGTGGAGCAACCCGTCGTGGAAGACGACAAGACCCTAAGGGAAGACCTCGCAAGGCTCCAGATCCTGCAGACGGAGATGGCTGGCGAGAGCGACACCGAAATCGAGCGATTCAAGTGTAGGTTGATCGATGAAATGCCTTTGACTAGGTCACAGGAAGAAGCTGTGCTGCATTTCAAAGGCACCCAGTCCAAGAGCGAATCGGAAAGCGTGGATTTGAAGAGCGAAGCCGTGGAAGAAGAAGAAGAGGATAAGGTAAGTGTTCCCCGAATGAAAAATAAATACAAAGAGGAATGGTTTAGAAATAAAGGAAAATATATGCCATTAATATAAGGCGGAATAAATAAATGTGGATTATGAAAAAAGATAATAAAATAGAAGATAGACAAATTCTGTAGTGTCTAGCAGTTGTTGTTAATAGCGGTGCGGATTGACCGTAGCTCTCAGGTATGAAGACCCATTGTACATGCCGCTGGTTATAGAGTTCAAAACAGGTCCGTGCTGCGCTCAAAAGCGAGCACCAGCTCTGCTGGAATCTCTCTAATGTCTTGAGGAGACAGAAAAGTCGCCACAAGGTATTTGTGTCTTTTTACCATTAAATAGACACATTTACAAAGGGTGTGAATCAAAGCCTCATATGCATTGTCGCAAAGTCTGCACTTATGTAGGTGCTTGTTCAGATGCCAATGGCCTCTTAAGAGACCCGTGACAATCCTGATCTTGTTTCTGTTAAGAATGATGAAGTTTTGGTTTGCGTCAGCTCATGATTCCCCTACAAGTAGCCTGGCCTGACGCAGACCGGATCCAACCGACCAATCTTCAATTGATTGCTTTTTGATCCAGTCATCCATGGACCTTGCGAGATGGCATTGTGATAACCCCAAAACTGGTTCAAGCTCCATAAATTGACTGCTCGAGCTTTGCCTGACCAACATGTCAGCCCTCTCATTGCCTGAAAGACAGTGGCTTGTTTCTCCAGTGAGTGTAATAAATTCACTTTTGGTCGTACTCCATAGATCTCCGTCCCTGAGCCCTGGTCTGTCTTGGACCCATCTATGAACCAGACGAGTCCTTTTGAGAGTTCTGAGCGTCAGGATTAATGACCAGGCTTCTCTAGTTTTAATTTTAGCTTAAAATTACTTTGAAAAGCATAGGTAGGAAATATCTTGTCGCTGGGTGCAGCAAAAATCTCATCCCCATCTACTAACTCCTTATAGATCACGGTGTGACCCCTGTCGTGATTTTTACCTTTTCACATCTCCCACTGTCTTAGCCTCGACCACAAGATCCAGTTTTGGAAGAGACAGGGGAGCCTCTAGGGTCTCTGTGGGAGCTGTGCTTATCGCCCCTGTCGCACTGACAGGGGCAAGCAATCTGTTTTTCACACAAAAAATGTAAAATTATAGCTAAATACAGGATTTTTCAGTTTTAGGAAACGATAGATCTTTAAAAAATACTACTTTGTCATATAAACTATACAGGCTGATTTTCATGGTTGTAGTGAGAAAAAATTTCTGATAATTTGACTCCCTGTATAATCGAATATTATCTTTTCAATGAAGTCGTTGCCAACTTCGTTATTTTAATCTTGTAAATTTTTATGAAATTATGTGCACTGTCAAATCTTTATATCATTTTGTGTAATAATTTTTGTATTTTAAACTAAAAAAAATCAAAATTGCTATGAAATATTAACACATACGAAAAAATAATAATAAGAATTCTTTTTTGTGCAAAATAAAAGGACATATTCGTAATCAAGGCTTCCCTTGATTTTTTATAAAGCCGAATTACCTCGGCGACAGAAAATAACTACTCTGAGGGCTAAATGCCCTGACCAGCATTGAATTACACCTGAAAAACCTATAGCAAACAGCAAAAGTCAATCGTCAGCGGCCCGACATAATACCGGTTTTGAGATTATTAGCTCTTATCAGTATACCATAGGTGAGGTAACTGACGAATAATACTGGTTGTTTCATGTTTGTGCTACATCTAGTGGCCAGACATGATACAAATATAAATACCTATACATGGTGTTTTCAAAAGAAGAAGTTTCAAAAAAAAAAATGGTGGCTGTAATTTAATAACCAACAAACTTTGCACAAATTTTCTACTAATGCATATGCAATGGTTAATATTGGACACTTACAAAAAATTCTTATGCATTAAATACATGTTCAAATATTTGTGATATTCAGCCCAAGTATGTATTCCATTTTGGTCATAATTACGTTGTTTCAAGGTTAAAGGTTATATTTCATCACCTTAAATTTTTGTAGTATGTATCCCTCTGTAAGAAATAACGGCGACGTTATTTCTTACACATCTAGGTATGATAATGAACAATTCCACAGACAAAGCTCTATTCAGTAATTATCTAAAGAAATTAATCTAGTTAAATTTACTAACCTGGTTTAATGAAAACACTCTATAAATATCTAACTTCACTTTTGAAACAGTGGGAACTCGAAAATTCAACCACAATAGATGAGATCTGCATTTTTAGGAATGCTTCTTCAGGTGGCCTCCTTTGAGTTAATCATACCTAGATGTTTGGTATCCGAGAGCATCCATATGACTTCATTGATAGGAATTGTAGGAGATTTGACTTATATTAGCTTAAAATACTTTTCTAATACAGTAAAAAATGTTACAAAAGCTAATAATAAAGAATATATGGGTAGATATTGTGGGTGTAATTCAACGCTAGTTGGGACTTTAGTCCACAGAGTAGTTACTTTCACGCAACATTAATACCTAAAAATATATAAAAAACTCCAATGCTGTTACTGAACATTTGTTAGAGAAATATATGATGTTTCCACAAATTCAGCAAACAAGGAACCACATAAAAACTGAATGAGTTGTCTCAAGAACAGTTTAGTTTAAACAACTTTAGTTTTATCATAATTAAATTAATTATCATATTTCTATCGTATTAAAAATAAAAAATAATAATCGAATTGTCAACAATCATTTAAGTACGGAATACACATGCCTGTTACTTGCACAATGGCATTCAAAGAACTTGCAGAAAGTAGCTGTGTTCCTCAATAAATTGCCGTATTGAACTTTAACCAAATTTAAATAATTTGTTTAAATTCTTCGTCAGGCAAATCAAATGGATTACTTAAATTTGTTATCTTTCTTTTTATGTTGTGATTTGAATTTTATAACTAACTTACTTTCGACCGTCCATTTTCACAATTCAAATAACATACAGGGCGGCCAAATGAAAACGAAACAGAGCCATTTTCAGGAACTGCAAGATTTTAGATTAAAGGGGGACATTCTTTGCTGGTATTTTTGACCCCGTCACTTTCACCCCCAAGCAGGGGTAAGCATCACCCTAAAATATTTAAATGGCATTGGGGATTGAGTAATATTTATTTTGAAAGCTCTTGCAATTCTCTATACACAGACTTTAAATTTTATAATTCCGCCCAAAACTTGATAAGAATTTTGATTTTAAAGTTGATTTATGTACAAACAATTAGTAAAGGTAAAAATGTCACTCATTCGAGTTAAGTACGCCAATGGTATAAATTCAGTATTTCTTGCATTACATTGGTTTTTGGCGATTTGTTATCACTTATGTTATCGTAAAAAAACACAATTGTAAAAAACAGAAATGAATACTATACACACACAACGAATGTAAAATTAGGGGATTCCAAATTTATTTTTTAGTATTATTTGGAAGCGTTGGTTGGTAGTTGATTTAATTGTGTTTTTGAAAATTAACTTTACTTTACTTTATGAACAATAAATGTGAGAATAGAACAGCTCTGCTATTTAATGAACAACATCAAGATTGATTTCAGGAGGAACTATGTTCTGGAGTTAGTAAAAAAATTTCAAGAGACATGGAACGTAGCCAATAAAAAACTATAAATTGGAAAACCTATAGTTAATGAAGCTAGTGAAGTTGTAGTTTTGGGACAAGTTCATCTTGATCTTAAATTAAGTACGAGGCAGCTGGCAGCTGTGTCTGTTATCAATCGAACTAGCATACAAACCATTTTGAAGAAGAATAAATTCCATCCATACAAAATAGATTTAATGAGCGAGCGAGCACATTAAGTGAGCGAGCAGGGAACCATCCGCATTTCTTTTTTAACATCTGTTTTTCTGATGAATGCAGGTTTTTCTTGAACGGGACGGTAAATCGTCACAATTGCTGCTATTGGTCAGATTCAAACTCAAGAGTTTTTCATGAGGTACATACACAGCAATCGGAAAAATTAAATGTATGGGCTGGAATTTTCGGTGACCGGCTGGTGGCTCCTTTTTTTTTACCTGGTAATTTGACTGGCCAAATGTAGACGCCATTGACCCTGCCTTGACTGATATTATTGAAAATGTTCCAGAGTATGATGAAGATCATTTGATTTTTCAACAGGACGGTGCTCCTCCGCATTATGCGTTTCGATCAGTATTTGGACCAACGTTTTGCACGGAATTGAATTGGGAGAAGAGGCAGCATTGAGTAGCCTCCACGATCACCGGATTTATCGTGCCATGATTTTTTTTGTGGGGATACCTAAAAAGTAAAATCTATAAAGCACAGCCATCGTGCGCGAACGTTTCGATCAAAATCTTTATTCTTGTATGGAAGCGGGCGGTCATCAGTTTGAACATTTAATCAACTAAGTATTAAGTAAGCAACTAAACGTAATTTAAATTTTAAAATGTAATTTTTTTTCAAAGTATTGGGCGAAATTATAAAATTTAAAGTCTGTTGTAAACTCCCAATCGGGCCTATGATCGAACACATCCAGTTAGCATTAACAGGCCTGTTAACGGTAACTGGTAGGTTAATCAGAAATTCGTATGATTGACACACCTGTTAAGTTTATTTTTCCCAGTTACTTAACTTGAGAATGATCACGTGGCCCAGTTATGAAACTGCTTGAAATAACCTGCCGTTAAATGTAACTGGAGCTTTTTATTGGTCAGAAATTTTAAGTTTATTTCTGGCAATTGACGTATGACATTTGGCATATTAATATAATATATAATTTTATTATTATTTGTCTAAAGCACAATTCAGTATCAATTTATTGCCATATCATAGTTTTATATAATTAGTAATATACGGTATTAATAGTTTGACAGTAAATACAACCTAAAAAAAACTAAAGTCTGTTCTAAGTGGGATTACAATTTTATACAATTAAGATAGCTATTCTGAGTATGATAATGATACCTAAATGAATATTAACAAACAAAAAGAAATATATATTATTACCTAATATTATTAATAATTAATTTATGAATAGGAGAAAGGCACAATGACAAAAGTTAGGTACCTAGTTTTTAATTATTGGTAATAATTTAGATTATATAAAGAGTAGGTAACACATAACACATTTTATCATTTTTAAATATTATTTTTATTAGATAGTTATGTGTTTTTGACAATAATTTCTGATGGATTAGTATTAACACTGATATGCTGCATCCTATACTATCCTCCTATAATTATAATATATTGCAACATGGACTCCACGAAGGCGTAGTAAATTGTAATTAGCACAGTAGCACAGGTCGCATGCCTACAGGTACATTTTTGATTACCCACGTAAACTGTGTATAAATATTGAATATGTGCATCCAGGTTTTACTAGTTTTTGATCCTGATGAAGTTTTCTGCTCTTCCCTTTTACATTCTGCTTCCACTCTGCATGAATCTAAAATAATTTAAATAATTGTATCAATAAGTTAATATGACATATTTCACTTACGTACCATCACTGCTGGGGATTTGTTTGCGGTCCATACACTAAAGAATTTATATGTACTTCAAAAATTTGCCAAAGTACCTACTTATATTAACATGCGTTGGGTTTACTTTGCTTCCCAACAATATTTTCTTACAGTTAATGAAATTTAGCATTTCTTCATATTGGCATTGGTTCATGTGCCCTACACTTCTTGCCACTTGTACCCACTGTTAAGTACCTATGATTTAAATTTTGGCATATGAGTGATGACAGATGACGTACGTTAAAGAATTAACTGCCATGACAGGGTTACCTGGCCATAATAACAGGCACATATAACTGGTTGCTCGATCATAGCGATCTTTCCATTTCGGTTAAGAGTTCAGTTATGCCCACCCAGTTATCGTAACTTAACTGTCATCGGTTACGCTAACCTGAATGTTCAATCATAGGCCTGAATGCCATTTAAATATTTTGGGGTGATGCTTATCCTTGCTTGGGAATGAAAGTGGCGGAGTCAAAAAGACCAGCAAAGAATGTCCACCTTTAATCTAAAATCGACGGGTCTGAGCGTTTTTCTACAATCTTGACGCAGTTCCTGAAAATGGCTCTGTTTCGTTTTCATCTGGCCACCCTAACCATGAAATAACGTAAATGTTATTATGATCAAAATGGGATACATACTTGAGTTGATTATTGTATGAATTACTATGATATTATTTTTTCTTTTAGTCTGAAGAGATCGAAGTAAATGCCGTTCTGGGTATAGGGCCGGTGGTTTCAGAAGAACTGGTCAATGCTGTGTGCAAGTACATGAAAGGGGTCGCCTCCCTGCAGCATGGGATGGTCATGCCCAGAAATATCAGACACTATAACTGTCCGCCACTGGAAGTTTTGGAATATTGAACATTTGGCAAAATAAATGTCATTATCTAAATTATATACACTTAAATATTTGTATTGCAGTTATATAAATAAATATATTTATAATACTGAAATATATGTTTTTTTATGAAAGTCGGACAAATGACTTCTGTGTAAAGCAACAATTACATATTCAAAGAAAGAGTTAAAGAACAAATATCTTCTTAATATCCGCCCTTATAGATTGGATCAGAGCTGACCAACTTCAAGTGGCATAAGTGCCGTTGTAAATCAAATTGCGGTTGTGAGGGCTGCATCATAAAGTAGTTCGTATGCAACTTTGGTACTGATTTATAAAAGGTACAAAAAACGTGTTTATATATTTATTTATTAAAAAAAATTAACAAATATACAAAAAAAAAATAGTGGGAAGTTTGGAAATTCTATTCTTCATATATTCAGAGAATTGAAACTGTTCAATAGAAATTCTTAAAGTGTCTTGCTTATAAGTATAATTTTAATTTAGTTGCCGCCAATATAGACGCTGTGAGACTCAATTTTAATCTATTAAGTTTAGAGAACAGGAGAATTTAGAATGATCTATTTATGTATAAACTAATCACTAATGCTATTGATGCTCCTCAAATATTAGCCAGTATTAATTTTAGTGTTGTCTCTCGGCATCTTAGATCCACCTATCTCTTTAATATCCCTTTTAGGAAGACAAATAACTCACAAAATGCACTTTCTTGCAGAATTATGAGATTGATGAACGGCTACTGTTCTAATGTTGACTTTCAAGCAATTTCGTACGCTGCCATTAAAAGCATATTAAAGAAAGATCATATGTAGCATAGAAAATTTTGTTAATGTTCTCTATTAATCTATTTTGCTTAGTATAGTATTTTTTTATTTCTGTTATTTGCAATAATGCACTTCTTTCCATATTTCTTTCTCCTTTTGTTTACTTTATTTAGAATATTAACTTATATGTTATTGTATACTTTTCTACTTATATTATTGTGTACTACTATACATACAGTATGCGCCAAAAGTATGGAATAAATTCAATAAAAACGAAAAAATCCTCGAACAGGTCGATTTTTAATTTAAAAAATACATATTTTAGCGTAAAATGCGATTTTTAAATGTCATTTGTTTTCGAGTAATGACGTCATCGATTTTTTTTTAAATGGCAACACCATATTTTTTTCCTTGATTCTGAAAGATCATTTAATTCAGACAGTATCAGACAGTACTAAAATTTTGCCCTCTTACATAGGAAAGTTTTCAAGTAAATGACGATTGAATGTTAGAAAACGTAAATTTTATCCATAAAAAAGTAACAATTCTGAGGTATGTAAAATAAAATACAATTGATTAAATTTTATACTTAAATTAAATGTTCGAATTGCCATCCACCAACTTCATGACAATACGCAAGTCTGTGAAGAAATTCTTCTTGCACATTATGAATGATTTCTGGGGTAACTCTGCGTATTTCGTCCCGAATGCGATTTTGAAGTTCTTCTAAATTACGTGGTTTATTAATGTACACTTTTGACTTCAAGTATTCCTATAAAAAATAGTCAAGAGGTGTAAGATCTGGCTATCTTGCAGGCCAATTTATCGGTCCGCGTCTGCCGATCTACCTCCCAGGAAAACAGTTGTCCAAAAAATCTCGTACAGGGCGCGCATAGTGCAGAGGTGCACCGTCTTGCTGAAACCATATGGTATCGTCAGGAATGTCAGGGTCATTATCGTTAGGAAAAAATACTGCAAGGGCTGGAACAAGGTCATTTTCTAGAAACTCTAAATATCTTTGTCCTGTAAGGGTTCCTTCAAAGAAGAAAGGCCCTACTATTCTGTCGTCAACTATTCTAGCCCACACATTTAATTTCTGAGAGTGTTGGGTATGTGCCTCTGCCATCCAATGAGGATTTTCCCGACTCCAATATCTGCAAGTTTGACGGTTTACTATACCATTCAGACAAAATGTGGCCTCACCTGAAAAAATTATTTGCCGGTGTAAATTTCTATTTCCTTGACATAAATCCATTAGAATTTCGCAAAAGTGTAAGCGGCGATCGGGATCATTTTCATTGAGTTCCTGCACAAGTTGAATTTTGTAGGGATGATATTTTTCCTTCCTGAAGATACGTAGCACTGTGCTCTGACTAGTGTCATTGTTTAATGCAACCAATGGTGAAGAATTATGAGGATTATCCACCATACTTATCAAAATGTTCTGTTTCTGATTTTCATTAATGCTTGGACGTCCAGGTTTTGGAATATTTACAACATTGCCAGTTTCTCTAAATTTAGACTCTACCTTACTTACTGTTGATTGGCTGATAGAGCGATCTGGATATTTTTCATTAAATAAATCGCAAACTTCCTGCTGAATTCTAGTCATATTCCCGCATCCGATAAGAATTAAAATTTCAATTCTATGAGTAACAGTTAAATGTGCCATAATACTTTAAATTGAATAATAATTTCTATGTCGCTTACAATACTTATTAGAAAGTCGGTGTGACAATGACACTTTGCAAAGATTTTCACCTACGTGATCGTCATTTACTCGAAAACTTTCGTATGTAAGAAGGCAAAATTTTAGTACTGTCTGATAGAGAATTAAACGATCTTTCAGAATCAAGGAAAAAAATATGGTGTTGCCATTTAAAAAAAAATCGATGACGTCATTACTCGAAAACAAATGACATTTGACATTTTACGCTAAAATATGTATTTTTTAAATTAAAAATCGACTTGTTCGAGGATTTTTCCCAAAAAATAATTGTTTCGTTTTTATTGAATTTATTCCATACTTTTGGCGCATACTGTATATGAAGTAACCATTATATTATTTCATTATTATTATTATTATTATTCTTGGGTTTGTCCTGTAAGTATCCCAAATAAATAAATAAATAAATAAATAAATGATGTAAATTTAATTTGTTAATATTTACACTAAACATGCTTTGCCATCAATTCATTTAAAACAACCTCTTTTAAGGGTAATGCATTGAAAGTATAGCGCCGATGAGATTATGGTATTTGTAGATAGGCTAAAAAATATCTGTTTTCAGCGCGCTGCAGCGTCAATACCTTTCATTAGATAACCAAAGTTGTCTAGTGTACTTTGGACGCAATTTTATCTCCTTTAACTTTTTATAGAATTGATCTTCGAAAAGCAGTTTTCGAGATATAAGCAAAAGATTTTTGCATTTTCGTTGTGAAGTCGATCTCTTACAAGGCGGCAAACTTGAAATTCAAATTCAGCACCCCAAAACAACATATAGAACCGCTGAGACAAAAGCTTCGGCAATTTTGTTACAGGAAAACCACCATTCGACTGGGCCATTATGCTAAATAGGAAACCTAAGTGATTATTTTTTTTTATTAAACCCCAGTTTAATCTCGTTTTGGCAATAACAACTTACAAATTATTTCAAAAGTCAGAATTCACGAAACTAATTAAAAGCTCATACAATTTCTAATAGAAGTACTTTAGTGCAGATTACGCATAAAAAATCGCACAAGCCGTGATCGTCCCGATCGACCCCAAAACAGCGCGGACCGTAGTGTGCCCCGCGCAATCGATAGTCAGTTGTTCCGCCGCGCACACGGTAAAAATGGCGGACCTGGACAACCTGGAATATTACATAAAGTTCCCGAACCCGAATTTTAACTACAACCAGCACAATGGCGAGCACGATTTCGTGTTTGTGGTGAACGAAGAGAAAATTCCTGTGATCCTGCTGTTCGGGTGGGCCGGCTGCCAGGACAAGTACCTCGCCAAATATTCTCAAATCTACGAGGAAAAGGGGTAAGTACCGGCCGGTACATCCAAAAATAATTTTTGTTTTCAAAGATATAAGTGCTTTTGTGCCCCTAATGCGGTATGAGTATATAATGTCAAATTGAGACCTTATGTTTACTTTAAGAACTTATTTTGGTAGGTTATTGATTTTTTATAGCCGTGATTTGAGTGCCTAACCCTAGTCCCTCGCGATATAGCTGCTAATGATCATTTTTAGACTGATTGCGTCATTATCGTATTAAATTATTCAAACGTGACATTTTCACTTATATTTTCTTATAAACATCAATTATATACTTATTATGTCACCTCTTTAGATATTTAGTAACCTACCTGTATTAACAGACATATAAGAAATGTCAATTTTGTCAAAATATTATTAAATATGGAATACGTTATTCTTTCTTAAATTATAAATTTACAGATTTGCGCGAATAAAAATTAATATTTTGTAATAAATGTCATATTGTAAAATTTAACATGCGGCCACAGCGAAAACTAATATTTATAGATGATATACAGTATGTCCACAGGAAAGGTGTTGAATAGGAAAAGTTTCTTATGTTTCATTTTACCGAAAAAAGTTATGCTTGATAAAAAAATTTACTGGTACTTAAAGCTAAATTGGGATAGAAAAAATTAACAATTCTTGTACGGGGTGTTCAAAAAATTGAAGAAACTTTAAATAGTACACGAGTAAAGTGCACTTATTTATGAAGATGTAGAAATAAGTTACTAGTAAAAGTTGTTCAAAAGTAAAAGGCTGTCTCTAATACCAATTTTCGGCCTACTTTTATTTATTTGTAATCATTAAATTTATTTTATACAATTTCAGTTATTTCAAATTCAATCTTGTTCTAGTAAGCGTTGATAGTGACGTGTAGTTTTAAGAATGAATTTTGAAACGTGATGAATTAGGTGTCTATAAATTAGTTAGTTTCAGAACTAAGTCGTGAGAATCCGCAACAATTCTCAAATTATTTGAGGATGACACCAACTCAATTTGAAAAGCTCGTTTGTAAAATAAATAAGGAAGATACCAAATTCAGAAAAACTATTAGAGTAGCAGAAAAAGATTAGCTGTATCTACCTATATTTATTTAAAAATACTGATAATATATCTCACATATCTCACAATAAACGTGCATTAGACGTATTTAGGAAACGATAGAAATCTGAATTTTCGGTTCTAGGAGTTTTCAATACTGTTAAGTTGAAATATAATATTTAAAGTAACGTGGCGGTAGTATCGGAAGTAGACGTAAATTCGTTAGCTTTAAACGAAAAAGTATTTTTATTTAATTTTTAGATTCTACGTGCAATTTTAAATCAACTTTATTAAGTATACCATATGTCCAAGCTCAATAGTTTTTGAATTATTTCATTTCCTTAATTTATTTTATTTTCATAGTGACTGAATTATTCAGTCTCCCAGGTAAATAACGACTTAAAAAGTAATAATTTTGTGAGTAAAATGACTTAGAATTACATGTAGAATCTGAAAATTAAATAAAAAATACCTGTTCCATTCAAAATAAGCGAGTTGACGTATAATGTAAATATTTGGCATCAATACAGCAGTTGAAAGGAAAACAAAATCCTCTAAAAAAGAAATTTCAGATTTTTATCATTTACGGTTTCCTAAATACGTCTAATGCACACTTGTTGTGATACATCCTGTATATACGTCTAGCTTTAGATGGCGATGCAAGGTATGCTATCATTTTTGTATATCTTTGAATTTCAATAAAAACGTTCAGCAATTTTTTTATTTAAAATTTTTTAAGTTGTTAATTAGGTGGACCCCTCAAAATGTAGTATGTGAAATTTGAATAAAAACTATACATAGTGTTTTCTTCTACACGATCTTAAAATTTTATTCGTTTATAAATCTGTAAAAATGGTTTTGTTCGGGATATTTCAATAAATATTTGTTTGTTTTAAATGGCATCGAAAATCGCTTCTTTTGATCCTATTACGGATTTTAAGATGACCACCAACAAATATTTTTTCTTTTTAAATATCTATATCTGCATAATATTGAATTTTAACGGTACTAAATCAGATTTAATTTTCAGATTTATAGTTTTTTATCCCCAGAAACATTTTCTCACAAACTGTTGAATATAATTAAATGAATTTTGTCAGGAACATTTACTTAAAAAAAGATATTTTACTGGAATATTTCCCATGTTCCTGGTTTGTTGTAAGGGGTGAAATAAACCACCCCTTCCATGTTTATTTTCCAAACATTCTTATACTTAAAAAATTCTTAAATTAAGAATTCTTAAAGTAAGAATTTTTCTTTGGACTTCACTTTATCTTTATTTGATTTTCTTTTAACATCCCAGAGTTCAGGTTCGTGGTATAAATTAATCGGTTCATCAATATCGGGTTTTACCGATTCTTTTTTATCATTGTTTTTGAATTGCAGCCGACACTATCGCAAAAGTAGACGACTAGTCAACTAGAGCAATTTCTGTCAGGCGAGTGCTAATATGAAAATAATATGTTTTTACATCTAATCGCATAGGTGTGTCGATACATATCGTAGACGCTCGATACATATAACTCTGATTAAATGCGATTTCTGTCCGACAGGGAATGAAAAATCGTTCAGTATGGATTTGAGAGTTGATTTTGAGACCAAAAAAAAATTACTTGCTTATAGTCAATTAATATGCCAACTCAGTATGGAAGATCCAGTGTAATTTAAAAAAAATTTTGGAGATGTAATCAGCTTAGTTTGAAAGGCTTATTTGTAAAATAGTCATATAGTTAAGGTTTACTGTGTTATAAATTAATCTATTCAGCAATATCGCCTTTTATCCATTAATTTTTATTAGTCAATATTAATAATTTGCTGCCGACACTACCACAATAGTAGACGATTAGTCAGCGACAGTAATTTCTGTCAGGCGATTCCGAATAGGCGTATAGATGTGTCGATACATATCGCGGACGCTTGAAGCATATGACAGAAATTCTGCACTGTTTACATTAGGTACAATTTCCATCCGACGTAAATATCGAGCAATTAATGTCAGATGTAAACGTACCCTAAGATAAATTTGAGGACTGGCTCTTTATTGCGAATACCCTGAGTGAAAAATTGATACAATGAAGGTGATGGAAGCACTTTGTTGGTATTACATTCAGTAGACGTACATCCCAAATTATCATTAAGAAGAAGACCTGAAAATCTCCAATTTGTTAAAAAGTCGCAAATCCAGAAGATATTAAAACACAATAAGATACAAACCAATTTTTAATCATTTTTTGGAAGTTAGTGATGTAGTAAAACGTTAGGATTTTTGTTTGTAGGTTGGCAGTATGAAAAGAGAATTTCATAAAAAAATCATGTTTTCTGATGAATCAACTCTTTCAACCCATGGTGTTGTGCCTTCGCAACATGCATGACAATGGAATTATATCAATCCGCATTTTCGGATACCACGGAGGAGTCAGTACTTTACTAAAGTAAATGTGTGGTGCGCCATTCCTTATTACGGAATAATAGAGACATACTTCTTTAACACTTTCTGTAATGCGGATAGTTACTTAGATATGTTAAAACATTTTTTTGGCAGTGAATTAGAAAACCTTACGTTAGAATACCGTCGTTCATTTTATTTTTAACAAGATGGATGTCCAACACATTATGCGGTAAGTGTAAGACAAAGGTTAGACAATACATTTCCAGACCAGTGGATTGGGAGACAAAGACCAGTTCAGTGGCCTCCTAGGAGTCCAGATTTGAGAATAATGGATTTTTTTTCCTATGGGGTCGACTGAAACAAATTGTTTATCGCATACCTCTAATGAATTTCAATATTGAACAATTGAAGGATGCGATTAGAGATGCCGCTGCTTCAATATCTTTAGATAAGGTTAGAAGAAGTTTGGATGAATTACTTGTCCGTTTAAAAAACATTGGACAAAGTAATCATGATATATTGCTTGCGAAATTAGTTTCTTATAGTTTAAGCATTGGAGCATTACATTTAATTACTTCATATATTTGTCATAGAAATAAATTTGTAAATTATTATGGTCATAAATCTATTTTAGTAAAATCAGGTGTGCCACAAAAGTCTAATCTTGGCCCTTTACTGTTTTTGATTTTTATAAACCATCTTCTACCATTATTTTTTTTTTGGAATGCCTAGGAGATGATTTAAAGATTTTTAAAAATATCAAAGGAGTTAAGATTGCTCCTGATTGCAAAGGAGTATTTGAAATTGGTCTATAATTAATAAATTGCCTTTCAATTTAGATATAGAATGTAAAATAATTTCTTATAGACGTAATAAAGATCCCTGTGTTATTTATTACAATATGAATAATACAATTTTAAGTAGGTATGAAGAGGTAAAAGATCTTGGTGTTACTTTTTAGCACAATCTTGTTTTTTTAAGTCACATTAAATCTGTTGTAAATGAATCTTTTCAGGTGTTAAGATTTGTAAAAAGGACATAGAAATTTCAAAATATCGATACCTTTAAACATTTATATGGAAGAATGTTCTGAAAAACACTAGCATAGATTACAATTTGTTACTAAGAACCATAGGCGTATCTTTTCAAGATACAGGGCGTTGAAAATAATTTTTTTGAGTCTAGTTTCGGTTCTATCTTCCACAAAATTCAACCGAATTATCTAAAATTTTGTTATGTGGGGTTTCTGGGGATGCCAAATGCTCTGAAGTTATTAATTTTTCACTATATCATACAGGGCGTTCACTGCAGTACTCTGCGGGAATATTAGGTCCTAAGTTTTTTTGAGGTTAATCTTTTTGCTTCTTTTGTCATTTGCTGTTATGGAAAATTTTATTCTAAACAAAAAACGTGCTAAAATTTGCCCGTTTTCGAGAAAACATAGTGCCACAAAGTCAAGTAGCTAGTATCCCAAATGTTTTTTGTCCCAAGTAAGCTTGTGAAAAATGTGTGAAATGAACCTGTTATGTGCATTATCAGAACAAGTATTTATATTAATTCGTGTAATAAGAAATTTCTACTTCCCACGGTATGGATAACGGTAATAATTATTCAAACCGAATAATATACCGATATGTTGCTGGCTTTAGGCGAATGGTTAGGGAACAGTTCTGCTGCTGTAAGGCGATATTCGGAAAAATTTCTTGGTCTCAGATTACCACATAGAAATACATTTTTGCTGTTGAAAGACGATAAACTACAAGAACTGCTGAAAAAGAGGAAAACATATTAGTAGATATGATATTTTAGAAGCCCTCAGTGAGTATCAGAACATTATCACAAAGAGGAAATGTGTCCGTCTGTGGTATTTGGGAAATTTTAAAAGAGTAACAGTTCCATCCATATTATTTGTTATTAGCTTGCGCAAAACAACTAGGTAAAACGGGCCCAAAATGTTGTTGTTATGACATCAGGCATTTTATTAATTAAAACTACAAATTAATCATATTAATAATTAATAACAATAGCAGCAAAAGCAGTTGAATTTTCTGTATAAAATAGGTATTATAAATGTTATTTATTTCTTTTACTGGGAATTTTTTTCCACTTTTTGTCCGGTCGGCTATTGCATACTTTGCTTTGTCAGGTTTTACAGTGGATCAGTTTCTAGTGCCGTGGAGAAGTGTATTTTTAAATCATTTTCAAACTGACCTTTTGTTACAAAATTGTGTTTGCAAGAGTTCTGAATCACCCTGTATATTTTTGGAAACTAACCCTCTGCATCTGAGAAATTGTAGGATTTAGAAAATACGTTGCACCATGATTTTTACTTCTTTTATCGGATTCCCGATTTCGTCAAAGACGAGATTGCCTATATAAACTCCTGGACAAAATTAACGCACCACAATAAATTGGCAACACGTTCCATGCTGCTGTATTTCTGAACAGATGGTCTAACTTGAATGAATTTTTTTTGAATTGTAGGTGGATTCCTTGGGAATTTGACTGTTCTCATTATTTTTTTATAAAAAGTTGATTTCGGTTTTATACAGGGTGTAATAACGTTATAGGTTTTCTTTCGAAAATTCGAAACACCCTGTGGAGTATACTACCAACCAGAACATACCGCAGATGAAATCAAACTACAGCACCGTCTTTCCTGAGCATTTTCTTTTTTTGTTCACTTCATTATCTCTGTTATTAGTGGAGATACATCGGTTTTTGGCCCATTTCGGTATTTTATAACTTTATTATCGCATACCTCTATTTTTATAGTTTTTAATAAGTAGGCTTTTTTCTCTTCTGACATTTCAAACATCAAATGTTTTGTTTTGAGGTTTATAATTGTCAAAGTCAGTTTTGGTCAGTTACAAGTAATGAACTTGAGTATTTACACAAGAGAGTCAATCCTTAATAAAGACTTAAATAGTTATCATAGTTCTTGTTAGATGTCGTACTGTGTAACAATACGCATTTATTCAAACGAAGGAAATAAGCGCTACTATTTTAATCTGCAAAAAACTGCGAAGGCGTTTCGAGGGCGTGGCCGCGTGACCCTTTTTCATATACCTGCCTAAATAATAAGATTGTGGCAATATATTTATATTCAAACCACAGATCATAAAGTTTGAAACATAAGCAGTTTATTTTATTGCGATAGAGAAGTAAGAATATGAACTGTAAATTAATTAAAAAAAAAACAGAAAAATAAGATTGTTAAAAGAGTTTTCAGCGATATGCCAAAATTTACATTTTCTGTTTTATTTCCTTTAAACATATTAAGATAATTCAAATGAATTCGACATACCTACTTCTATAAAGAGACATATAGAACTGCAGATTATCGTGTGGCTTTCTCTTACTGCATAAGATGCATTATTATTTTTCGAAAAATTCATTAGTAAAAATTCTAAAACACCAAGTATCTTTTTTCAATGTTTGATCTAAGTATAATTTTGTGATGGTGTGAAATAAATATTATTTTGTAGTGTTTTTGAAGAGTAATTTTTAAATTAAAATTAAATTTAAATTAATTTAAAAATTCAAATAATTTAACATTTGCGCATGCAAATTTAAATAAATTTACAAGCGCTAATGTTTTTAGTAAAAATAATTTGTGAACTTTACAGGCCTCATCAGAAAAGAATGTGTTTCAAAATTTATTTATTATTTTAAGTATTCTATAGGGTGAACCATTAATAATGTGCCAGAGTAGGAATGACAGTTTTGGAGCAAAATATGAAGATATAGCTAAATATGCCTTACTAAAATGTTGCTGTGGAAAAATATTCAGGTTTACATAATTTTTTTTGTTTTTTTTTTAATAACTAGGATCGTTCAACCGATTGTCATCAAATTTGGTAGGGAAACATATTTTAACAAAAGCAATCATAGTTTATGTAGTAAGTACCTATTAAAACAGATAGACCATTGCCAGATGATGACAATTTCTATCTTATTTTTTGTTAACGAAATTCCTACCGTTTTCCAGAAAACTGATCTAAAACAACCAAATGTATTTTTCGACGTGAGGAAATCTCTTAGGAGCATTAGAAAATTGCCATATTGAAAATTTTCTGTAATTAGCTGTAATAATTAGTTTAATTAATTAAGACATGTAGAAGTAGAGAGAGTTTGCTCAAGGACTAAGTTGTTTTTACTGCTCTGTTGTTATTTTTGTCAATAAAAGTAAATATGTAGATAATTTTTTTTTCAAATATGAATTTTTTTCCAAAATTACTCTGGACATTTAAAAATAATAAACGACTCATTGATACCTACTAATTTTTTTTAATTAAATTTCAATAGCATTTTTGAAGTAGCGTATAAGCAGAAACCTTTATGGCAGTTTTTTCGAAATTGGTATAAATTATCAAGTTCTACTCTACCAAGTGTAGAGTTTTATGTTTTTACGTAGAAATGATGTCCGGATACAATTTTATAGTCAACCGAATCAATATGTTTTGTCAACACAAAATAAGAGAAAAATTCATCATTAGTCATTGTTAATGCGGCGCCCTTTATTAGCAAAACTGATTTAATACTTAAATTATTTTTATTTTTTTCAAAAAATGTTTCCCTACCAAATTTGGTGACAATCAGTTGAGAGATACTTGCGTTAATACAAAAAAAGAGAACACAAGTAAAAATATTTTAACTTTGACACCTTGTATCTTTTTCCACAGAAATATTTCAAGAAGATATATTTAGCTATATCTTCATATTTCCTCCCAATGATGTTACTCCTCTTCTATGTCTCCTTATTAATGGCCCACCCTGTATATTTTTATCGACACGTATTGAATGACTTCTTCACTTGAATTTACCAAAGCTGGAGGAGTATGATAAAACTGTTATCTGGCGGTTAATATATTTTAAGCTTTGACTTTCATTGATACGCGAAAGTGAATATGAACTGGATAACTGCACTTCTGTAAATTTTTTTTATTAAAAATCGTAATGAAATTACTATAATTACTTATCAGAATTCAAAATCTATCATTATTGTCGATTTTCGCCTTGAGCGAAAAAGTTTTATTCCTGGAATGTTTCATCTAGTTTTATTACATTTTAAAAATTAACATTTATTTCCTGCCTGCTTCCTCATGTCACATTCACTTAATAATAAAATAAACAGTAATCCTATCGAATGTCATTAAAGTTATGAATTTTAAGTACATACAAGCTTTTGAAATAACAATGACACTCTCTCAAAACAGTTTTTGAACTTCTCGAAGTTCTGAGTAGAAACTCATTAAATTTATATTGGTAAGTGAAACAAGTAATTACTAATGTTAAAAGTTGAAAGTAGATTTCATTACAAATACGTCAGCAGTTCAAAAGAGATAGCAAAATTCAATTTAAAGAATGTCATTATTATTGCAAAGGATTGTACATAACATAATATGTATGAACCAATCATCTTCGATGGGAGGAGCTTTCAAAATTATATATCCAAATTCATGTCATTTTAGTACCTAATATTGCGCCATCTATTAGCAAATAGTCCAAGCGTAAGCGTTCTTTTTGAGTTCGTTTCCCATTACGCGAGAGTTGGTTTCCCATTCAGGCCAACAAGGTCTCCCATTAGATTGACTAGTCTTAGTGTATATAGTCAAGGGTAATGATTGGTGTGTTAAATTTAATTCTAAAATGAATCAACCAAGACATTTATCTGTGGAAGAATCAGTAAGAGCATTAACTTTGTTGGATAAAGGTTACTCGATGCGTTATGTTGCTGATCTGATAGGACGTCATCATTCCAGTATAAGTCGCATAGTTACACCGATGTACCGATCTAAAGGATGAACGTTTTCTTAGACAAACTGTTCTTAGAAACAGGAGAATCACTGGAACTGTTTTAAAAAATGATCTCGCAAATATCTCATCTGGGACAATTAGAAGACGTTTAAATGTAGCTGGATTAAGCAGCAGGAGACCAGCAAAGAAGCCATTACTTACCAGGCAGCATAGAGTTCAAAGATTGCGTTTTGCCAGAAATCATCAACACTGGACTGTTAATGATTGGAAGAAGGTTTTATTCTCAGATGAAACGAGAATTAGTCTCAACTGTCCTGATGGGCGTGAACGTGTTTGGCGAAGGTCGGGAGAGATTTGCAAGGTGCAATATCTCTCCAAAGGTCCCATTTGGTGGAAGTTCTGTAATGTTTTGGGGAGGAATCTGCTTCGATGAACGCACAGACTATATGTGTAAGGTCTATGAACGCGAATTATTATTTACAAAACATTGTAGTTGAACATGTGATGTCATTTGTCCCTTTTTTGGGACCCAATTGTTTATTCATGCAAGATAATGCTCGTCCCCACGTGGCTAGACAGGTTATAGACTACTTGAATGCAGTTGCTATTCCCTTGATAGAATGGCCTGCCCACAATCCCGATCTAAATCCCATAGAGCATCTATGGGATGCTCTTAAAAAAAAGATTAGATGTCGGACACCTCCACCGGTTAACCATCATCAACTGGTGAATGCAGCAATAGCAGAATGGGAGAATATTCCGCAAGATGTAATTGAAAATTTAATAGCTAGTATTCCAAGGCGGATGAATGCGGTAATTCAAAGTAGAGGAGGGCATATACGCTATTAAAATTTGTCTATAATGTTTTTCTTAGTTTGTAATATTGTTATTAAAGTAAGTTTAATAAAGTGGTGTTAATTTTGTTTTCATAATTTAATGATAAAATACCGAAGTGAGCTAAAACCGATGTATCTCCACTAATAACAAAGATAATGAAGTGAACAAAAAAAGAAAATGCTCAAGAAAGACGGTGCTACAGTTTGATTTCATCTGCGGTATGTTCTGGTTGGTAGTATACTCCACAAGGTGTTTCGAATTTTGTAAAGAAAAACCAATAACGTTATTTCACCCTGTATAAAATCGAAATCAACCTTTTGTAAAAAAATAATGAGAACACTCAAATTCCCAAGGAACCTACAGTTCAAAAAAAAAAAATCATTCAAATCAGACCATCAGTTCAGAAATACAGCAGCATGGAATTTGTTGCCAATTTATAGCGGTGCGTTAATTTTGTCCAGGAGTTTACAATACTTTTATAATATTTTCCTAGCAAACTAATAAAAACACATTTTTCTAGTTGCAACTATTGTTTACTTCCTTTTATTAGCAACGTTGTTTAACCTACTTAAAAGAATTAAACATCAAATATTATTTTTTGTGAATTATATTGAACGCAGTGTTAAAGTCACTGAACTGGTAATACCGAATTGTTTAAGAGCGCCGTATTCTTGAAATAGTGTTTTTTTTTACCAATATAAGTAATTTTAGACATTTAAGAACTGAATAATATAGAGGTTAGCAAATAACAAGAATGTTATCTCATACTACCTGCGAATTTCAAAGGTGGCGAAGTAAATCGAATATTATAATGATAGAAAGCGGTCTAATCAACAAATTTTTAGTTGTAGAAATCTTTCAAAATATGTATTTTTTAAATTTAACTGTAGAAACGGCTTAATGTCGCTTTATTTCTCGCCGTAAAATGATCAAATTTGTGGCGTTTTTTAGGTACAGAAATCGCGAAAAATTAAGCATGTAGAGCAAAAGTAACATTTTTTTACTGTTTTAGAAAGGTATTTTAAGCTAATATAAATCAAATCTCCTACAATTCCTATCAATGAAGTCATATGTATGTTCTCTGATACCAAACATCTAGGTATGCTAATGAACAATTTCACAGACAAAACTCTATTCAATAATTATCTAAAGAAAAAAATCTAATATACCAGCCTGCTAATGAAACACTCTATAAATATCTAACTTCACTTTTTGGCAGTGGGAACACGACAAATTCAACCACAATAGATGAGATCTGACCTATTTCTGCATTTTTAGGATTGCTTCTTCAGGTGGTCTCCTTTAAGTTGAATCAAATATCTAACTATAAAAATTATTATAAAAATTAAAATTATTTGAAGTTAAATATCGACAATGACAAAAAGTGACATCCTGTCAATGAATTAAATATAACAATACCTACTTGAAAAATGTTTACCTTTTATGTAAAAGTTTTTATATATTTTTAAGTATTAATAATATTGTGTGAAACTAACTACTCAGTGGACAAAAGCCCCAACCTGTGTTGAATTACACCCACAATATCTACCCATATATTCCTTATTATTAGCTTTTGTAACATTTTTTTACTGTTTTAGAAAGGTATTTTAAGCTAATGTAAATCAACTGTCCTACAATTCCTATCAATGAAGTCATATGTATGTTCTCTGATACCAAACATCTAGGTATGCTCATGAACAATTCCACAGACAAAGCTCTATTCAATAATTATCTAAAGAAAAAAATCTAATTTACTAACCTGCTAATGAAACACTCTATAAATATCTAACTTCACTTTTTGGCAGTGGGAACATGACAATTCAACCATAATAGATGAGATCTGACCTATTTCTGCATTTTTAGGATTGCTTCTTCAGGTGGTCTCCTTTAAGTTGAATCAAATATCTAACTATAAAAATTATTATAAAAATTGAAATTGTCATTGTCGATATTTAACTTCAAATAATTTTTATAGTTAGATATCTGATTCAACTTAAAGGAGACCACCTGAAGAAGCAATCCTAAAAATGCAGAAACAGGACAGATCTCATCTATTGTGGTTGAATTGGTCGTGTTCCCACTGCCAAAAAGTGAAGTTAGATATTTATAGAGTGTTTCATTAGCAGGTTAGTAAATTAGATTTTTTTCTTTAGATAATTATTGAGTAGAGCTTTGTCTGTGGAATTGTTCATTAGCATACCTAGATGTTTGGTATCAGAGAACATACATATGACTAAATACCTTTCTAAAACAGTAAAAAAATGTTACAAAAGCTAATAATAAGGAATATATGGGTAGATATTGTGGGTGTAATTCAACGCAGGTTGGGGCTTTTGTCCACTGAGTAGTTAGTTTCACACAATATTATTAATAGCTAAAAATATACAAAAGTAACATCGTACATAAAATTATTGATGTTTTGTTTATCCACTTTTACTATTTAAATTCTCCTCAAATAATATAATAACTTTTAAAATGCATTTGTATGACACATTATTTTGCTATTCTAATCCCACACAGTAACAATTATTTTCACATACTTAAAAAACAAAAGTGAACAATCTTATAATCAGAACCATGTAAGTTTATGTTATACCGATATTTACATCTACAATTGAATTTAAAAGAATAAGTATTTTGAAAAATGTATGTACCTAAAAAATTGTTGTATCTTTGAATATTCGCAGGTAGCATGAGATTACATTGCTGTTATTTACTAAACTCTATATTATTCAGTTCTTAAATGTCTAAAATTACTTGTATATGTAAAAAAACACTATTTCAAGAATACGACGCCCTTAATATTATTTACATTTCTATGCATATCAATAGCCTTTTTCGAAATTTACAATAAACTTACCGAATCAATCAGATATCAGTAGCATTAGTAGGCAGATACTTTGATTTGGGTCATGTGTCAAAAATCGACGTTATTAGTTATTTTCACTTTGTCTTTTTTTAGGTTGATTACATTGAGGTATACAGCTCCAGTAAAATGCCTTTTTCTCAAGAGATATCAGATGATAACGATCGGAGAGAAGTTGGTAAAATTACTGATTGACTTAAATTTTGACAGCCATCCTATTATAGTCCACTGTTTTTCCAATGGAGGGGCATTTTTGTACCAGAACTTCTCGTTGGCCTTAGAAAAATGTCCCAAACCTATACCGGTAAGTGCCAATTTGTAAATATCGGCTTGAAAAATATATAACTTATACATTTACTATGTTTCTTTGCTGCCCCACTATAAGGAACGTAAGGAGATGACTAAAAATTATGACTGATCCCATAATAATTATAATTAATTATTATGTTAAATGTTTTTAATTTGTCAGATCTGAGAAATGTCAAAATTTATTTGATCTGATATCGAAAACGAATGACTAAAACAGCAAGACCGATTTTACATTTTCTGTTTCATTAATTTGACATTTTTAATCAGAAAAAGTATGATATTTTGACCATATCTTATGAAAATTGTTTATTTATTTTCTCGTTTTCTGTTAACCTTTTGGAGGAACGCACTTATTCTAGAATCACCGTGCATAAATATACTTTAGATTTTTCAAATGTGCAAAAATGTTAGGACTCGCTTTTGCCGTATTACAACCAGTTAATAATTCTCTTAAGTGCTTCTCAGATACGATGGGAACCTCGTAATCTTGAGATGTCTTTAAACAAAAAATACAATAGGGTTAATATCTGGTGATCTGGATGACCAGGGCTGACTTGATTCTTAAGCACCTTGTCCTACAATATTGTTACCCAATCTTTTGTTTAAAAATTTACGGTGAGTCAACCTAAAATGTAGAGGATTCTTTCTCCTAGTGCATAGAGAACATAAAGAGGAGAGTAGTAATTAATGTATTAAAAAGTGCTGAAGAAAAAGTTTCTGGTTAAAAGTAGAGCCTGTTAAGAAAATTTCCAATAGTACTCAAACATACATTATAAAAAAACTAATGTTGAAGTCAAGATTCCATTATGGAATTCGAGTTTTCATTATACCAAATGCGATTATTGTGGTAGCAATATAATATCATTAGAGTATCTGTAGAACATTAATTTTGTTAGTAAATAATATGTCAGTGCTAGAGTTAACAGTCTGTTGAAAACTGTAAGAGAGCAGAGTAGTCATACAACAGCAAGGCTTGTACTCTCTGTGATACCTGTGTAACTATTGATACTTCAGTACCGGCCAAAGTAATTTATGATTTACATTAAGATTTGCAACTTAATAGTATTTGCGTCTTCCTCTATATCATGTAGAATGGCCGCTTCCAACATTGGTGTTAACAGTCAAATGTGTTTCATTCGTGATTCCGAAAATAGTCCAGTCATTTTAGGCATTTTAAACCTCAATCTGCGGAAAAAATTCTAGTGAGCTAAATTTTTGTATACACCTTCATTACGGCGTTGTAATGAAGATGTGAAAAATCGACATTGATATCGTGCCGGCAAAAAAAGTTATGAAGGTCAAAAGGTCACGAAAATCAGTTTTTCGCAAATATCTCGCCACCTATTGCTCGGAGGTCAATAGAGGTTATAAAAATTGTCTGTCGTGAAATTATCTACAACAATTATCTCTTACATTTTTCTGTAAAATTAACCGTTTTCGGAGTAGAGAGCTGAGAAAGCGACTAGATTGCACTCACATACGGTATTGTATACCGTATACTAAGGCGTAAACTCTATTGCTTTTTATTCATGTTTGTGTCTTCAAAACTTCTATCTGATACTTGGGCGTTTTGTGAAAAATATACTTATATTATAGAGGTTTGGCAAATGTGGATGCAAAAAAAATTGGATTAAGATGTTCAAAAGTTTGTGGAATTACCGAGGCCATGATGAAGATGTCGATTTAAATATAGGAATAAGTCCACTCGACGTTTTGTCAGCAATTGTTAATGATATAGAAACTGAAGATATCGACAATGAATCACAAAAAAAAAATTATATACTTCTTCTGTATTTTTCAGTATTCAAATAAAAAATTATCCACTCTTCAACAAAAAAAATCTCTTATTACATATTATGGATTATGCCTACGGGGGAAACCATGTAAAAAAAAGCGCCTTGCATTCTACCTCGAAGATGGTGAGGAAACGAGTGTATTGTCATAATATCCGAAAACGGTTAATTTTACAGAAAAATGCAAGAGGCATTTTTTGTAGATAATTTCACGACAAACAATTTTTATAATGACCTCTATTGACCTCCGAGCAATAGGTGGCGGGATATTTTCGAAAAACTGATTTTCGTGACCTTATGACCTAAATAACTTTTTTAGTCGGCACGATATCAATGTCGATTTTTCACATCTTTATTACAATGCCGTAATAAACGTGTATACAAGAATTCAGCTCACTAGGAATTTTTCCGCAGATAAAACCTTAAATAACTGGACTAAAAATGTTGATTACGTTTTACGTTTCCCACATTCATGGATTTGAAGCTGGATGATTTGGAAATCCTTTAATATTATCCAATTTGCCTAGTCTCAGTATCATTTTCATTTGCAAGACCAAAAACGTAAACCATATTGGTATGTGATTAGGCATAAGCCATGAAAAATAAATTAAATAAAATGGCAGCTTCACTATACGTATAAATATTGATGGATGATACCCACACCTCCGTCACTGGTAACTTTCTAAAGCTGGTAATTTTTTGCATCATACCCATTTAGATACTAAATACATATGTACACAGAATTTGGTTAAATTTCCTCAAGAGGTTTAAAAATTAAAAGCCAACAGCCACATACAATTTAATTATATCCTATTATATAAATCTAGGTACACGTACTCTACGTACAAAACAGCTTAAAGAATCCAATAGATTCTAATTACACTATAGTCCGCAGTCTAAGTCTAAGAAATTGTGATTTACTACTGAAAAAGTCCAGATTTGTATAGTCGTTTGCAAGCCTACATACTCTAGTAATAAAATTGTTCCTACCTTAAGTAGTAGTATGAAATGGAATAAAGAACGTATTTGCGTAATGAACTTGCAGTTTAACGTGACTTAATAGTGGGGAACAGGAGACATAACTATTAATAATATTATAGAGCAGTAGTAAATCTTTTCTTTTACGTCTGTAAGGCAGTGGTTTTATATTTAACGCTGCTTTCAACTGGGAATAATCATAGGGTGGTAAATATTGGATCTGGAAGCAATATATCTAAGGAAAATGTGTTGAACACTCTCAATTTTGTTAATATGTATATTGAAACATAAGTCCATAAGCTTGAGGCGTACTCCAAATGTGGTCTCACCAAAGCACAATAAACTCTCTTTACAGCATTGATGTGATGATGATAACATCTGCATAGATTTAGATATTGCGGCTGATATATGAGATACAAATGACTCAAGCAAATTGCCCTGAAGTTGATAAATATATTTAACTGAAGTTCTGCCTCGTGAAAATATCATTGTATGACATTTAGAAGCATTATGTTCCATATCATTAAGTGTACATCAAGTAGCCTTTCGAGATCCGCCTGAATCTCGAGACAGTTATCCTGACTGCGAATTTTCTGAAATAACTTCAAGTCGTCAGCAAATAGAAGACACCTACTAAAGTGAAAACAGTTATGTATATCGTTAATACATATGTTAAATAGAAGTGGACCCAGGTGAGATCTCTGGGGAACACCAGAGGTCACCTCAATTGCTGGCGACTTAAAATTACATACCCTTACCTGAGATCGTTCCCGGAGATAAGACGCAACCCAATATTTAGCAATACACCAGTTACTCCCATCTATGCCATCTTATGAAACAAGACTCTGTGATTCACCCTGTTGAACGCATTGGAGAAGTCGGTGTACACAGAATGCACTAGATACCCCTCCTCCAAGGCATCCGACAGAAAATGAGAATCAGGCTCAGTAGACCTACCGGACATAAATTCAAACTGCTCATCAATGAGGACACTTCTAAGTCTAATTATGTTTCAAGGACACAATTTTAAGAGGTCCTTACTAGTGCCCATCACATTAATTTTTTATTAAATTATATTAAGTACTTTAAAAGTTATTCAAGAAAAACCGATATCTAGCCGCGTCCTTCAGGGACACATAGCTCCGTAGGGAGGACCTGTAAGGAAACAAATTATAGGAACTTTTCATCTTATTTTTTCATGTTCTATTTGCACCCAAGAGATTTTCCACATTTTCCCTGACACCTTGTATACGTTTATGTGACCAGCGCCTCCGGCAGATTTTTAAAAAGAAATCGAACAGCTGTGCTCATTCGTGTGACCAGTTGTCTCCACTCTACGGGCCCAGAGGCACCAATAGCGGGTCTGTCCCCACAGAGCCTAGCCCGAGAACGGGTATTAAACGTAATTATTATGTTACATGCAAAATTAATAATAAAATAAAATGTTTTGGTTTGTTATATACCTATTAGCCAGATTTTTTAAATTTCGTTGATTTAAAGTTTTGGTACTAACTGTACAGGATGTGTAAACAAACCTTCAAATTTATTCTTTCTGTCTTTAAATATTTAAGATTGTATATGAAAATAAAAAATGTGTAACAAATTATTCTATTTAAGATCTTTACTAGAAAGCTACGGAGACAATGCGTGGCTTATATTACTAAAAAAAAATGTAATGCCTTTTAACTAAAAGAAAACCCTAACTTCACACAATAATTAAAAAAAATAATTAAGTAGACTGGTTTAATGTTTATAAATTTTATTTTTTAAATTACATAATTTCAGTAACTATTAGAATTTAGTAATTTTATTTATTTTAATGGGCCACCTTGTAAAACCAAACATTATGCAATCTATAAACTCGATATCTGGGCAATTTATTGTCGCGTTGGGACATTTCGGTACAACACAATATCTAAATTTTAATTTATCTTTTTTTATCTCGAATAACACATTCAATATTTGAATTTTCCTTATTAATAGGAGGCAGTGACGTCACACAGTGGTTTATGCAAATCCATGTTTTCAAATTATTTTAAAAGCTTTAGAGGTGTCAGAAAATTATATACATTTTTTTCAGATCATTGTGTCCTCTCTATATTTGACATTTAACGTGTATTTCAAAATTGAATAATGTACTTACATATAAACTTGTGTATTTTGACAAATTCTTCAAAACAAAAATTAAGACGTTTTCTGGAAAGCTACTAACCTTATTTTTATCACTACAATCCGTAAAGTAAGATTAAAATTGTTTGTATGTTTCTGTTGATTTTACGAATATTAAATTGTTTGCTGCTCTTGTGACTTGTTACACAATTTGTGATGGAATTATATTGTCCACTCTGAATATCGCACATATTTATCGGTTTTATTTTAAAAAATTGAACATTTTAGGAATTCACAGTTGCAAGTATATTTCATTACGAATACGTCAGAAGTTCAAAAGTCGCAAAAATCATTTTGAGTTTTGATCATCATGAGTATCATTATTATTGCAAACGATTGTACGTGAACTTATGCATTACTAACACAATTGTTTTTTTAGATAAAAGGAGTAATCTTCGACTCGGCGCCAGGTAAACGAAGGATATTAAGTCTGTTCAGGGCTATATCAGCCATACTAGGTGGCAACGTCTTCTATAATTTCTCAATGTCCCTCTTGATGACGATGTTCCTTTCCATGATTTGGCTTTACGAGGTAACCTTCCCACTGATTGGTTAGTATTTATTTTACAGTACGTTTTAGGTGATCAGCAACGCCATCTGTCCAAAATCGACCTTCCAGTCGAATCCTTTAGAAAATTTGAAGAACGAGAAGCACATGTGGCCTCAGCACTTCATCTATTCCAAGAACGACGATCTGATACCTCATACGGTAAGTGAGGACACCTAGGTGCGCTTACGTTAACCACCTAGGTTACCAGCCGTCGGGCTTCTCGCTTATGACATCACTTGACAAGTAAAACATATTTGAAACCACAAGCCAATAATATAATAATAATAACAATATCTATATCCCTCATTCTAATCACGAGGATTACCCCAGAAGTCAGAGACTTGTGCGGGAGAGGGGGTGGAATGAGGTAAACCTGGAAAATCTTATTAATTAGGGGGGTAGTCAAACGTCAACCGGTATCAATCTCTCACATTGACCCAAGCCAACATTCTTGTACCCTACCATACCCGCAAAGAGGGTGCCAATCCTCTCCATGAATATAGCTTATATATGGTCTACCGTCTGCGGGGGTCGAACCCACAGCGATCTAGTTACCTCGATTCAAGTACTGATGCCTTAAAAAGCGTGACCATTGAAAATCCTCACATTGTAAATCCACTGATTTCAAAAATATGACATATGATGTTCCCACCTCTAACCGCTTTCGAGTTATTGAACGAAGGAGAACGTATTTAAGCTATTTATTATACGAACGGAAATTACAATTATTAAAGTAGTCTATGAAAATGGCAAGTATTCTGTTATTATATGACATTTATTTAATAAAATCAATTAAAACTGAAATAAATAATCGAAGTAGCAATTTTTCATATCGATACTTTCATCGTGACACGACTTTGTCTTTTTCAATGGGTGTGTATGACTGAAGTGTATTTACATATACAGGGCGGTCAAATGAAAATGAAACAGAGCCATTTTCAGGAACTGCGTCAAGATTGTAGAAAAACGCTCGGACCCGTCGGTTTTACATTAAAGGGAGACATTTTTTACTGGTATTTTTGACTCCGCCACTTTCACCCCCAAGGGTAAGCATCACCTCAAAATATTTATTTTGAAAGCTCTTACAATTCACTTTACAACAGACTTTAAATTTTATAATTCCTCTCAATACTCAATAAGAATTTTGAATTTAATGTTGAAACTTATGTACAAACAATTAGTAATGGTAAAAATGTCACTCCCTTTAATTAATACTCCACTTTCAAAATCACCCTGTATTTACAGTAAATTTAAAATGCCGATAGGTGTCATACACTAATCCATGACACGAATTTATAGCAATTTCTATCAGAATGTAGTCACTAGCGATGTATGTCAGACACTTGACATATACATGTCCGGATACAGATGTTAGATGAAAACCTGCCTTTATACCGGCCGGCCAGTCGTTAAATTGTATTTTATAGTAAAAAATTTCGGGGGATAAGGGTAATTTTAATGCCCGAGGATTGGTCCATCCATATCTGAGCATCTTTCTACAATCTTGACGCAGTTCTTGAAAATGGCTCTGCTTCATTTTCATCTGACCACTCTGTATGTGCATATAGGTATGTAAACGGTTCATATACAGGCTAATTCTGAAGGTGGGGCAGTAATTTTAGTAGTCTATTAATGCGTAGAACAAGTAATATGCAAAAAATAGCCCAATAATATGTTAATAAAAAAATCATACGTAACTCACACTGTCTTCCAAATGTTCAAAATTATATCCGTTTTCGGCAGTTTGCTTGTATCGCTGGCTCGTTTTGTTATATAAATCGTTGTGTAGACGAATGATATATCTACAAAGAAATTTATATGCGTTTCGCCACAAGTTCATTATTATCACATTTTTATATCACTCTGTAGGTAAATTACGTTTAGCACAAAATGATAAGACATTTATAAGACGTCAGTACGTTGATATGGAATTTTAATGAATCGCGAAATAGAGCTGCCTAACTTATTTAATGAATCGCTAACTTATTAAGGTAGGTTAGAGTTAAGTAACGTTCAGATAAACGTTAGTGCAATGGCACTGCAGTTGTACTGTTGTATTGTAATTGTATGGTGTTAAATATTATTTACTGTTTACATAAAATTACTGTAGACTTAAGAAGTTGGGGAATTTTTCCGCTGTAAGTTGGCGACATGCAAAAACTCAAGATTATTGACCTTCAGAGAGGTTATGTTTAGTTTTTCTTTAGTTTTATTGGGTTTTTGCCACACTTCTGAAAAAATATTAAAGATTAATTAAATAAGTCCTTGCGCCAAACGGAACAGTCAAGGGTTATTTTTGAAACTACTGTTGACTGTTCCATTTGGCGCAAGGGCTTATTTAATTAATCTTTATTATTTTTTCAGAAGTGTGGCAAAAACCCAATAAAACTAAAGAAAAACTAAAATTATGCCACAAATAAATAGCTTCAGACAATAGGTTATGTTTATGTTTTGTCAACTACGTTCCTATCTACAGAAATTGTTGGTTTTTATCATTTGCCGAATAGTAATTAAAAGCCTACCCTAGATAAAATATAAGACTATAATCTGCAGGAATAGATGGTCTATTTGAATGTTTGGTCAAATCACAGTATACTAGTATATTGTGGGTTAAATGAGGCCCCACTAATTTCAGCAAGTCATCAAACACTGCCACTGTCATTCGGGCGAAATGAAAAGATAATCGGCATTCTCATTTCGCATTTCTTTATATAAATTATAGAAATCACCTTGCATGTGCTATCTGCGGTTAATAGGTCGCACCCACCATCTCCGAGTTCTTTTCATTTTTTTTTGCATGTATAGTTTTTATACATATTGACGTCGCTGCGAATAAGAGCAGCAAAAGTAACTGTTTCTAAACCAAACAGTCCTCTTCATCCATTTTTTTAGAAACAAATCAATTCTAAACTAAATATCTAAATTAGAATCTAATTTAAAAACTTAACCTGCAAAAATGTGAATCTTCTGTTTACTGTCAAAAAAGCAGTTTTCTGATTGGTCCTTGTATGATTGTTGGAAAAGGATTGGTAAAAGCTAAAATGCTTTTAGCTTCTCCCATACAACTGCAGTACAAAGGCGTTACTGTTAAGTTTATCTGAACGTTACAAAAGTCACCCGTATTTCTCGCCGTTTTACTTCAGTATCTTTGAATATTTGCAGGTGGGATGAGTTAACATTCCTATTATTTGCTAAACCCTAGATCATTGAGTTATTAAATGTCTAAAATTATTTGTATTTTGTAGAAAACACTCTTTGAAGAATGCGGCGCCCTTTTTAATAACTTTTCTGCAGTACCAATGCAACCCCACTAATCTTATGTGAATGAAGCTTTACGCAGAGTCGACTTCAAAATTAGCAGTAACTTTAAACTCGTTATCTCGATTATCAACAAAATTATTTATTTTGTTTACTGTCGTCATTTAAAATTAATACTCCACTTTCAAAATCACCCTGTATTTACAGTAAATTTAAAATGCCGATAGGTGTCATACACTAATCCATGACACAAATTTATAGCAATTTCTATCAGAATGTAGTCACTAGCGATGTATGTCAGACACTTGACATATACATGTCCGGATACAGATGTTAGATGAGAACCTGCTTTTATACCGGCCGACCAGTCGTTAAACTGTATTTTATAGTAAAAAATTTCGGGGGATAAGGGTAATTTTAATGCCCGAGGGTTCGTCCATCCATATCCATATTTTACCAATTATACAGGGTGAACTTTAAATAAGTACAAATTTCATTTATGAGTCTAGTGAAAGCCATTTTTTAAAATTTCAAATAGTTACGGAGATATTAATTTAAAAAAAAAATTACCTATGTTTTAAGGACCGCTGATCAGATAGACTACTGACTAACCCAATAAAATAAACTATATGATTTACAGAAGGCGAGGTTGCCATATAGTCTGTAAGATAAATCATTTTTTATCATATTTTAAGGACCGCTGATCAGATAGACTACTGACTAACCTAATAAAATAAACTACATGATTTACAGAAGGCGAGGTTGCCATATAGTCTGTAAGAGAAATCATTTTTTAACGTAAATTCAATTTTTTCGGTCGATTCTAATTTAAAAACGCTTGTTATTAGCAATAAGTAAAGTAAAATTATCATAAACGATTAAAATATGAATTTCCGCATGTTTGATACTATCAATTAAAGTGTTTAATCAGTCCAAAAATTATCGTGCATAAAAGCTCACCTACTTTCTGAAAAAACGAACTATGTAAACAGTTAACCACATTTCAAGTTAATACCATTGCACACTGTACGAAAGATTATCACAAATTATCCCCTTAAATTATTTTATGAAGAATAACAAAAATCTATGATTTTGACACAACACCTTAAAGTCAATTTTTGCCACATAACCTCAACAACGTGTCAGTATTAACTATTCCGTACTTCGTAGTTTCGTAGTGGTTAAAAATAAACACAAAACATGGAATAATAAAATAACTAATTTGATGTATGCGTTCAATATCAAGAGAAGGCAAAGTAAAATATTTAGTCAGGCAGTGTCAATAGCATGCAAAAAAGAAACTGGTGTCGTAGGCACAGGGAACAAGTAGATGTCACGAGCAGTAGATGAAATGTCCCGCACCAGCCTCATCCTCTAGGACTGATAGTCGACAAAGAGGTTATGTTGAAACCGGTGAACCAGTATGGTCCAAATAAACAAGCTGTGGTAAAGGCACAGTTACAAATTGAAACAAAACATGTACTATTTGTGGAAAGGGATTTGATAATTCCAATACAGGTAAACTGAAAGTTAATATGATACTTTTGCATCTTCTCAAACCGAACGAAGCTAATGGTCTTTAAGTAATGCACTGCTTGACGCATCGTTTTATTATTTTCACGGGCAGTGTTTTTCTCTTAAGTGTGTATTTAATTAATATTTTACCAAATATTTTAAGGAAAGGATATTTATTACTTAAGGTTGTTAAATGTGATCTTCAAATCTCACATTAGTTAACGTCTCACATCATGTTATGTTCTAGGATATCGAATACTTCGCGGACTACCGAAAAAAATTTGGAGTGGACGTGACGACCCTCTGCTACGAAACCAGTCTACACGTAAAGCATCTCGCGGAGAACAGGGAAAGCTACATGAAGAGCGTATATAATTTCATCAACAAATGCCTCAACGGTAGCACCTAAGATATTATAAAAAAAAATCGATAAGGGAAAAAGAAAAAACTGCTACCAAGCTACTCTTGTAACCTTTTCTAGAGATTTCGACAGTTTTATTAAGTGACGATGTATCGTATAACTTGTTTAGTATGTTGAGAAATGCACAATTTTGTGTGATTATCGATTATAGATGATTTTATTTTCATATGAAATGTTTAGGTGTTGAAAGTATGTTCGTTTGTTTGTATTACCTATATTTATTTTTTTATAGTTGTTTTATATAACTATTGTGTTATTATAAGAACAATAACAGGAATGATATTTATTAAAGTAAGGAAAAATATGCCTAAATAAATAAAAACTGATTTTAAATAAAAAATATGAGCTTGCAAAGTTGCCTTCCTCTTTTAGGAGAGAGGCAATTATAGTTAAAAGTATACTGTTGCATATTTTATATTTCAGGTCATGTGCGAGTAGATACATATTTTATATTCTTGGTAATGTGTTACAAAATTTTTATATACACTGGGAATGCGATGAGGTTTTGCTTTTTTGTTTGGTGTTAAATTCGTATAAACATTGTTTTTGTTATTGTTTTTCAATGGAGAAAAATAAACTGTAGTTAAATTTGCGGGATCTATTTTATTTGTTCTATAGCTAATGTTAAAGTTGCCTTTCATCTACTAAAAATCGTGCATAAAGTAGTAGTTTAACCGCAAGGGTAGAACAATACCTTCTCACGTAGATCCTTGATGTTCTCTGCGTTCTTCAATTTTGAAGTTTTTTATATTCCTTAGGCCAATCGACATTTTGATGGTAATAACTTGGATAAAACCTCTGATGGCTCAGACCGAATATCTGATGGCAATAATTCCTATTTTATCTTGTTTTCACACATTTCTGTCTCCAACAACCAAACAAAACAACACCACACAAGAAATAAATATTAACACTACAATGACAACCTAAAGGGATGACTTTATTTAACACATCAAATTCCATAGAAATCAGTGCTAACTATGCAGAAGTTTCCCTAATTTAAAATCGTTTTTGTTCATACTAATCGCATCCATATTTGGGCCATAGAAAAAACATTGTTTTACGCACGATGATAAAATTCCATTATCTCTCGAAATTAATCTTTTTTGGTCGACGATAAAATAACATTTTATCGTCTCGTATAAAAAATAACTATTATAGTTATTAATTTTATAAGGCAATTAAAAAAATGAACACTCGAGGGGCAGTTGAAATTTATATTTTTTCAAGAGGATTAAAGGCTGGTTAATTTCCCGAATGTAAATCAACGTTTTATACACGACCACGGCCAAAACCGATCAATTAGGAGAGTAAAAGCCGTGTGAGAGCAGGTGAAAATATTTTGAAAAAACGTTATATTTTACAAATTTACTTTAATCAAGAATATTGATTGTCAGCTGAATACTTAGTCGAGGCAATGAAGCACTAAAAAGGCCAAAGATAGGAAATCTTTTAAGATAGGACGTATCGGAATGCGGTTTTTTGCATTCGCTTGCAAAAATTATTTATATCATTCGTACCTACTTTGTACCTATTACAAACCGGAAGTTGCATTGCTGCAGCCAAAAATGCATGCAAAAAATGCATCTTTTGAGAGGCCTTTTGGCAAATTTAATAACTTCGTAAATAAGAGTCAGAATTGACTCAAGTCGGGTACCCGGGGGTTTTCAAGGTCACTGATCATGATTATGATGTTCAAATGGAGCTCCAGCGGGCGCACCAGCTGTTCGGGTGGTCCTTTTCAACATAAAATTCGGATTCAGCGCACACAAAAAGCCCCCATAACGATTTTCGGTTCGTTACTGTCGATATTTCCAGAAAAATTCTCGAAGATGACGTCCGCGTCCAGGTTGGGGCCCACCAGGTGTCCGTGGGGTGTTCGCCGATGGTATATTCGAATTCAGAGACCCAAAAAAACCCCGGGTGCCCAGTTTCTCTCCTCTCTCGCATAAAGTTCGGGATAGTCCCCGGAGATGACGTTCGTCGTCGTTCCTGAGCTCCAGGTATTCGGGGGATCAATTTGAACATCATAATCGTGATCAGCGACCTCGAAAACCCCCGGGTACTCGACTTGAGCCAATTCTGACTCTTATTTACGAAGTTATTAAATTTGCCAAAAGGCCTCTCAAAAGATGCATTTTTTGCATGCATTTTTGGCTGTAGCAATGCAACTTCCGGTTTGTAATAGGTACAAAGTAGGTACGAATGATATAAATAATTTTTGCAAGCGAATGCGAAAAACCGCATTCCGATACGTCCTATCCTAGATTTCCTATCATAATGCTTCATTGCCTCGACTAACTAGGCAGTATTGGAATCACAGACTTATTGGAATCGTTTCCATGACATGCGTTTGTTTATTTGCCAACAAGAGTGAACATTTTTATATATTTTTAGGTATTAATAATATTGTGTGAAACTAACTACTCAGTGGACAAAAGCCCCAACCTGCGTTGAATTACACCCACAATATCTACCCATATATTCCTTATTATTAGCTTAAAATACCTTTCTAAAACAGTAAAAAAAAAGAGTGAAAATATTTGCAAAACAGACACAAAAATGAGTGAGAATGCTGAAAATTTCTTCATATCCTGCAAGAAACCCAAGAAGCAACATTACGAAAAGCAAAAGTGTGTACAAGAAAGAATTGGTGGAATTCAATAAGTGGCGAAAAATGGGGCATAGGAGAAGGAGCAAATAGAAAAGAAGTGATACTATTCTACTTTTTCAATGTGGACAAATGGTTTGGTTTGCTGCCTCTTCGATGTGGTCAAAATTTTCCATGCTAAAATCAATGTTGAAAGGTACTGGTATTTCGAAGTATGGTAAACTTACTTCATATTTGAAAGTAGAATCAAGAGGTTATAAACTAAAGGAGGCAAAGATACCGGAGAGAAAACAAATCGAAGAACTTTTGAATTTGCACCGGATGAGAAATATTTAAAAATTAAGGTCGAAATTACACGATTTTAATATTTCAATTTAAACATTGAGCGTTTTATTTTTAACTCTTTACAGGTTGCAACGATCATGGGAGTCGCAGGTACTTGTCGATGCAATGAATTAACCTTTTTGGATATCACTCACGTCCAAAACAAGACAGTTACCTATACGTATTCATTCTGGATACGAATACAAATATTTCAAGAAATTTCACGATCACGGAAGAAGCTCTTTCAGTCAATGCTGTAGAAATGTCTCGAAAATACATCAATATGCGACCTAAAAATGCAGGTGGAAGATTTTTCTTGCGATATGTGGCTGGAAAATTTTGTACACAACATGTAGACATCAATATTATTTTGAAAACGTTTTAAAAAATTACTGCATTTCTTCAGCTCTCTGATCCAGAAAATTTTAGTGTGCATGGAATGAGGTGTACTTCAGCAACATTACTAACCAACATTACCACTGTGAAGCGCCATGTTGGTTGGAAGTCGACTACGGTAGCGGAAAGTTATATTGAAGATTCACTGTCCAGCAAGATGGCAATTGCTGAAAAAATCCAGGTTCTACTTGGCAAAGTTGTAGGTCCCTCCAATCATTCAAAAACTTCTTATCGAGTGAATTTAAATAATGCCTGTCAAAATGACAAGATCGGTCTTGAGATAATTGTTAATAATAATAATTCTAAATAAAATGGTATAAAATCGAAGCTAGGTATTATGAATTCTAATCCACTACTGTGTTAAAAGGTCTTTAATCCAAAAAAAGCAGGCGTATTAAACCTTCTTTATACAGTATGCGCCAAAAGTATGGAATGGACGCGGTGCTATATGTCCAACACTTTTGGGATAGACAACCAGTTTTACGTACCTATGGTATAAAATAGTGCAAACCTATGTAAGTCTTACTTCTTCTATTAAGTACTAAATAAAAATAGATGGGTTGTATATTTTATAAGCAATTTTATGTACACACTTATTTTATTTTTTTGAGACTATCCTAAAATTGTCTGTATCTATATTAAATAATGTAATATTTCAAATTTGAATATCGACAGATTTTATTATAAAAAAATGGGATACAGAATGAGATTAAGTAGTGCAAGTAAAGACGCCTGATCCTCATTTATTTTCACTTGTAATCTCCCTAGTGCTTGGATTATTACAGTATATTTTTTCGAGGTCACGAATATTTTGATAATTATTAATTAATTATCCCTCGTCTTCCACTCGGGATAATTTTCTCAAAATATTCGTGAATGAGGAAAAATTTCCGGTTATTAATTCAAGCACGTGATTCAGTAAGAATATTTCGCACCTAAAAAATTATTTGACAATAAGATTATTTAGACATATAAAAAAAAATTCTGTTCTTATTTTTAAAGCAAAATTTCAAGTCTATGCCATGTGTTATTTGGACATAAATATTTCCATTTATTAATATCGTACCCTAGACGATAAATATTTCCGGAAATAATTTGGGGTCCATGGTAATCAAACAAAAAACGAGTCTCTCATTGGCATATGAGCATAGATGTGAAATTTTCAATATAGTCAAGTTAACTTTTCTATTCGTAATAAATACCTTTTCTACAATGCATAATAACCTTCAGTTTTAGAATTGTGCTGTAAATAACAAAAAAGAACTGTTGATGTGTTAATAATGCGTTAAAAATATGAAACGTACGGTTGCTATGGTGAAACAAAGCAACAAAACTACCTCCATACATTTTTTGTACGTATTCGTCTTGATTATCCAGCCTGCTAAGCATTAAAAGCGGCGGAATAAACTGTAAAAAGTTTAAGGCTATATTATAAAGTTTGCGGTCGTGTAAATTGGAAGTTCGAAATGTCTGCGAACTCTGGGAAACTTATACCTTTCTAATAGACGAGTAACCAGGACAAAATACTATTTTTACGTTATATTGTATTGAATTTCAATGTGAAATCGATTTATGTTTATGTAAATTCTATATTCTATATGTTACATAGTGTAAATTATTTATATCATGCATTTTCGAACACACATCTTTCAAGTTTTTGGTATGACTTTTTTATTCCGATAACTATCATGGCAATTTTACTTACGATTTGTAAAGTTAATAATGCTCTGTAAATTTTCAATGTAATTAAATAGATAATATACATGAAAAATTATATGTATTTTTATCATGAAAATTACGTAGGTATACCTACTCATATGCAATATGTAAATTTTAATATTCTTTGTAAAATTAGAATGTAATTGTTCAATTCAATTCAATTAAACGGCATTCTGTCGATGATAAATTGCTATAAAGATAAGTCCGCAAATGTTTCGTTACCAAGATAAAAACAGCTTTAAGAAGTTAAAATAAAAGTAGAACAATTTTTTTCCATTTTGTGAAATATTGACATAGTAAACAGGGTGAACCTTAAATAAGTACAAATATTTTAACCAGCAGTATAGTTCACTGTGTAGAACACATAATTAATAGTTTTTTTTACAAAAAAACAGAAATAAAAAGGTGAATTTTAAAACAAATTTTGTAATTTTTCTGTAGAAAACTTGTTGAGGACCGCTGACTTTCATACATTTGTGAGTCATAGCACTGCAGATTGAACGTGTGATTCACAGTGCTGCGAGTATTACACAAATGTCTTTGCTTTTCTTAATATTAAGCGCATACGTCAAGCTGCTAGTTTGTTATTTAATATTGTGTGTACCTTTATTTTTAAAATTTGTTTCACTGATTAAAGTGCGAAGTCACTTTATGGTTCAGGATTCGAAATAAATGGTTAATACTGACTCATTTAGGGTTATGTGGTGAAAATTAAATTTAATATGCTGTGTGAAAATCATAGTTTTTCGTTATTCTTCATAAAATAACTTAAGGAAATTGTGTCTTGTGTCTCTTTCTAACAGTGTACAATGAGATTTAACTTGTGAAATGTGGATTACTGATTAAATAGTTAATTTTTTAACAAACAGGTAAGCTTGTGTGCACGTTTATGTATAATTTTTGAACATTGAACATAATAATGTCACGTAATATCTTCCTAAATATTTTATGGTAGTATGTATTTAACTTCCGGAAATTCATTTTTAATCGTTTATAGTAAGGTCAGTTAAGCAGTTAAAATTTATGTTAATAATACTGCGTATCATACTACATACTCAACTTTATTGTACTTATGCTTCTAACAAGTATTTTTAAAATAGAATTTAACCGTATTACTTTACTATTACGTTAATATTTATATTAGAGGAGATATGGCAACCTCGCAACAAATCATATAGTTCATTAGGTTGGTTATGAGAGATCTGCCAGCGGTCCTCAATATGTGGCTATACAAAAAAAAAAAAAATATCTCCGTAAATATTAGAAATTTTTAAAATTGGCTTTTACCAGACTGATTGATATGACGAACTACACCAGCAGTTAAAATATTTGTACTTATTTAAGGTTCACCCTGTATAAGTCTTAAGTATGGTCGATGGAAGAGAAGACGATTTTAACAATAAATCACCAGTAATAAGTATAGGTAATATAGTATTAATATCAGATTCACTAGATGCCTATGTGAATTAGGCGAGGCATTTTACCAGTAGGAACAAGAAGAAGATAATTTTTTTTGTGGGGATATTTAAAAAATTAAGTGGATATTATTGATGATTTACGCAAACGTATCATAGCTGCTGCCAATAACTTACGAGTTCAAAACGAACAAGAAACAGAACAGTTTGCGTTAGTTTGTAGAAACTGACTAAGACGGTCCCAAAATTTTGTTGTAATATCAGGTATGTTAACTATTTTATTAATTAAAACTACAAATTTATTCTAATAATGAATGACAATAGTGGCAAGAGCAGTTTAATTTGCTGTATAATACAGGTGTTATAAAATGTTATTTATTTCTATCTTGGGAATTTCTTTCAATTTTTTATCCTGTCGCCGATTGTATGCTTTGCCGCTTTATCAGGTTTCACAGTGAATCAGTTTTCAGTGCCATGCAGAAGTGTATTTTTAAATCATTTTCGAAACTGTCCTTTTTGATTTTTTTTACAAAATTTCATTTGAAAGAGTGCCCTGTACATTAAAAAAATTGACCCTTTATATAATTTAACATGTAGAAAGTTGCATAAAGCATGATACACATTTACATATTTTTTGAGAATATCTCTGATAGTATTGATGTAGTTATCTATGTTGTATTTTCGGGCAGCCATGCAGTACCACACAATTTTAATTTATACATGTACTTTTTAAATCACCTTCAGACAGCCTCTCATGCGCTATTTTCAACTAAACCGCACATACAGTTAAAATGTTTCATACCATTTCAACTTCAACTGCACTACATAGTCCAGGGCATTTAGATCAAAATCGACCGAAATAGCGGAAATTTTTAGGCAGATATCGAGATGCGGTTTTCTGCATTGTGTTCACGAAGGTCAGGAAAAAAGTCTATACCGTCTGGTTTAGCCATTTTTTGAAAAATGCCTTCTAGGCCGAAAAATGCATTTTCCAATTGCATCATTACTTGCACCATTATACGAACGACTGGAAACTCGGAAAAATCGCTCGGAAATCGTTACTCGGGGGTTTTCGTGGCTGCCGAACTCGATTCTGGCATTAGAATTACCCAGTAATGCACGGGGGTGGCTCAGTGGGGGTGCGCGGGGGGTGAATTGGGGAAGAAATGGCAGCGTGCATGAAAATTGCTCCAAACTCGTTAATCGGGTGTTTTCGGGGATGCCGAATTCAATTCTGGCATTGGAATTACCCGGGGGCGCTTGGGGGCGGCTCTGTGGGGGTATCCGGAGGGTCCTTCTGGGGGGGAAATTGCATAGTCCATGGGGAGCGCTCCAAACTCATTACTCGGGGGGTTTTCGGGGATGCCGAATTCAATTCTAGCATTTGATTTCCCCGGAGGCGCTCGGGGGTCTCTCTGTGGGGTTGTCTGCTGGTCATTGGGGGGGGGGGGATGACAGCGTCGATGAAAATCACTCCAAAACCGACACTCGGGGGTTTTCGGGGATGCCGAATTCAATTCTGGAATTGGACTTCCCCGGGGGCGCTCGGGGGTGTCTCTGTGGGAAATGGTAAAGGACAAAGTGAAAAATCACAAATTATGAAAATAATACTTTATTCAAATAACAAATAGGAGTTTTTATTAATGTTGAATTATTCATTATAAACTTAAAATTTTAATTTAAATAGTAAACATCTTGTTCAAACTCTTCTTCTGGATCCATATTTTTTCTCTTCAGTCGATACAGAATATTTCTGTTCGCGCCGGTCTCCGTGGTAACGATACTCTACTCTCTTTATAGCTTTGGACCCTTCTTCAAATCCAGTTTCGAGACACAAAAGACTTCCAAAGCAATTGTTTTTATAATATGTGTAATATTTATTTATTTAATATTCAATTAAAATTTATATTATTCATATCTCCGGGTAATTCTAATGCCAGAATTGAATTCGACATCTCCGAAAACCCCCGAGTATCGATGTTGGAGTAATTTTCATGGAACCTGCCATTTCCACCCCAATCACCCCCAGACGACCCCACAGAGCCACCTCCGAGCATCTCCGGGTAATTCTAATGCCAGAATCGAGTTCGGCAGCCCCGAAAACCCCCCAAGTAACAATTTCCGAGCGATTTTTCCGAGTTTCCAGTCGTCCGTATAATGGTGCAAATAATGATGCAATTGCAGAAATGCATTTTGCGGCCCAGAAGGCATTTTTCAAAAAATGGCTAAACCAGACGATATAGACTTTTTTCCTGGGACCTTCCTGAACACAATGTAGAAAACCGCATTTCGATATCTGCTGTGCCTAAAAATTTCCGCTATTTTTCCTAACTTCCCTGGACTATACAATACACATGGTTGTATATACACGCCGACCATTACTGGTTCAGATGTTGTAGGCGCATGTTGGAATGTGTTTATCATAACTATCTCTATAAAAATACATAATATTGGTAATTTTTATTAAATTTACAGAATTTTGTACGACTTGCTGCTAAAATTACAAAGTGCAATATTACAATTCTCTGAATAACAGAACTATTAAACGCTTTTCAGTTAATATCCTTAGTACTTATAAAATTACATGAAATAAGTATGAAATTACCATAATTAATATGGCAAATATTATGTAAATATAAATAATTTCTTTGAAATTTTGCAGACATTTGTTAGAGTGTGTATCCTACGAACAGCAATGTAAAGTACGATGTTATCTGTGCCTCCCTGTAGTCGAAATGAATTAATCTACAGCTTTGGCGGGGTATGAGTTGCAGATATGAAGAAGAATCGCTTTATTGTCTGGTATATCTTCTTTTTTTATTCCTGTATAATACTTTATACTTAAGATAAGTACTAGTTTGATGGAATTCCCCGGGAGATATTCATCATCCCTCTTTGACAATGCTTCTATATGTGTTTTTGGGGTAAACACGGAGGGCATTATTATTAATAGAGTAGACGCGGGACCTCATTCCGCTGATATATTTCCTTATATAAGGGGTGTTAAGGATGAATAAATCGCTTTTATGCCTATAGTACCGCATACCTTAATAAACATAGCTTTAATATACGTATTCATTTTCTTTTAATTCCGTTAACAAAAAAGAAATATCGTGTACTTATAAAATTTAACTGGTTGCCGAGATGTTTGAATGGATATGGCAATAAGGTTTGATGTTTCTGAGAATGAAGACAAAAAGAAAGGTTTCTCATATTATATCTGATCGACATTAAAATAATTAATTAATAATCAATTTTACTTATTCAGACGTCGTAGTGCAAGAAATAAGGATAAAGTTTGATATTTGAATCCCTATTGATTAAGAAATGCACTTTAGTTGATTCCTTATACATATGTGCTATTATTTTTTAAATAGTTTTATTAAAATGTATCCCAATTTCTTTAAAAAAATATAAGTGAAATCGGAATTAGAAGATACCTTTTGTTTTTTTTTTGGACAGTAAATGTCAATTTTATTCCCTTGGGATTTAATTTTAATGTATAAAGAAAATTGGTTCTAGTAATTTACGTTGTAGAATGCAAAATATAATTTGTATTTGTATTTCAGGACTAAAGTTCATTTTAATGTTTATAATAATTAGGTACTTTAGTTTTTTTTATTGTAAAATAATTTATTTTGTTCCTATGCATAAATATCTTATTTTGATTTTATTCTTAAGGCAGATAAGCACCACTTTTCATCCCTTTGGGATAAGAATATTATTCAAGAAACATTTAGACTATTATAATTACAATTTTAACTTCTAAAGTTAATACCATTGACCACTTTTTAGTATAGAATACGTTACTTTGTAGCTGTACACAAGTTCCTCAATTTGATTAATTTAAGTTAATATTTAGAGAAAATTTCGACTGTTATACACTGTAGATTGGAAAATGTACTATTTTCAAAATATGTATATATTTTAATATATAATAACATGATTTGCCACTTGTAATCCCTTGGGATTACATTTAATTTGAGTATCAAGGAGAAATCTCAGCAATTTTATCACTCCCGTTTTTAATTCCTTGGGAATATAGAAAATTTTATTTAGATTAGAAAATATAACCTAAGAAGTTATTAATCTTGCCGATTGTTCTTGAAAGATGTACATTGTTCTCTTAACATATAACCCATGATTTGCCACTTTTAATCCCTAGGGATTTAATTTGAGTATCAAGGAGAAATCTCAGTAATATTACCACTGTAGCAGTGGTAAAATTAGCAGTGGTTTTAATTTCTTGGGATTTAATTTAATTTTAATGTTTATAGAAAATTTCGTTTTACAGATTGGAAAATATTACTCAGGTAGCTTTTAATCTCGTGAATGATTATTTTTAATGATATTATATTGGCTCTCTCAAAATATAACCCATTATTTGTCATTTTTAATCCATAGCGATTACAATCAATTTGAGTGGTAAGAAGAAATCTCAGTAAAATTATCACTGTCACTTTTAATGCTTTGGGATTTCATTTAATTTTATGTTAAATTTCGACTACTATACAGTGCAGATTTGAAAGTGTAGCTTTGCAAGCTTTTAACTTCGCTGGTGATTGTTTTTCAAAGATGCTCTCTTTATAAATATTCTATTAGTAAGTTGTGATCCCTAGGGATTACATTTAATTTGAGTATCAAGATCAATTCTCAGTAATTTTATCAGTACCATTTTTAATTTATTGGGATTTAATATACTTTTAATGTTTAAATAAAATTTCGGAAATTTCTCTATGCAGATTGAAAAACTATATTTATCAAGATTTTAATTTTGTAAGTAATCTTAAGGGATTACGTTTAATTTGAGTATCAAGGAAAAATGCTACAGACTGCAAAATATAACATGTACTTAATACATAATTAAAATGTTTTTCAATCCCTCGGATGATTATTCTTAAAATATACACTTTAGAGTCTAGGCATAAAATATGCTGTATTTACTATGTTTTGTTGACTATCCATGTAACAGTACCTCGACATTTTGAAACAAGGCGATCTCGTAAAACAATTTCTGGTATAAAAGCTATAACGTTGAATGCAGAAAATCCTTAAATCGTCGCAATTGAAAAATCCTCTTAGAATATGTAACATTCGAGCTATCCGTGCCGCCTTAGACTAGGAATAATGGATGGCAGTCACCATTCAAGATCCTTTGGCACAGTTCCTTGTGCACTATTGATTTTTATATTTATTGCAATCATTAATTACAGTTATTGATCATTAAAAACCGAGTAATCGGGAGGATGTAATAATTCTGTTCGGAGGAATGGCGTCCCCGTTGCGAATTTTCTATTTAGCGGAATTAAAATTTTTGATGGTGCCATATTTTGTCGCTTGAAAATAATATTTCATTCTCTACGTCTGTACGGTGGTTTGTAAGTGTAGAGTGTCTAGATAGGGTGACCTCGCATTCTATGATCAGTGGCGGATCTAGGAATCTTAAGGTCGCCGTATTTTTGGCCGTTAAATGATCAAATTTGTGGTGTTATTTAGATACGGAAATCTCGAAAATAAAATAATATCCGTAGAGCAAAAATAATATCAATAATAAAATTATTGATGTTTTGTTTATCCACTTTTACTATTTAAATTCTTCTCAAATAATATATAACTTTTAAAATGCCATATGACACACATTATTTTGCTATTCTAACCAGACATTTTAACAATTATTTTCACATACTTACACACAAAAATAAACAATCTTATATGCAGAACTATGTAAGTTTATATTATAATAATTTTTACAACTGTAGTTAATTTTAAATAAAATACGTATTTTGGAAGATTTCTGAGCTTAAAAATTTGTTGGTTAGACCGCTTTCTGTAGTTATACAGTATGCGCCAAAAGTATGGAATAAATTCAATAAAAACGAAACAATTATTTTTTGGGAAAAATTCTCGAATAGGTCGATTTTTAATTTAAAAAATACATATTTTAGCGTAACATGCGATTTTCAAATGTCATTTGTTTGCTAGTAATGACGTCATCGATTTTTTTTAAATGGCAACAATATTTTTTCCTTGATTCTGAAAGATCGTTTAATTCTCTATCAGACAGTACTAAAATTTTGCACTCTTACATAGGAAAGTTTTCGAGTAAATGACGATTGAATGTTAGAAAACGTAAATTTTATCCATAAAAAAAGTAACAATTCTGAGGTATGTAAAATAAAATACAATTGATTAAATTTTATACTTAAATTAAATGTTCGAATTGCCATCCACCAACTTCTTGACAATGCGCAAGTCTGTGAAGAAATTCTTCTTGCACATTATGAATGATTTCTGGGGCAACTCTGCGCATTTCGTCCCGAATGCGATTTTGAAGTTCTTCTAAATTACGTGGTTTATTAATGTACACTTTTGACTTCAAGTATCCCCATAAAAAATAGTCAAGAAGTGTAAGATCTGGCAATCTTGCAGGCCATTCTATCGGTCCGCGTGTGCCGATCCACCTCCCAGGAAAACAGTTGTCCTAAAAATCTCGTACAGGGTGTGCATAGTGCGGAGGTGCACCGTCCTGCTGAAACCATATGGTATTGTCAGGAATATTAGGGTCATTATCGTTAGAAAAATTACTGCAAGGGCTGGAACAAGGTCATTTTCTAGAAACTCTAAATATTTTTGTCCTATAAGGGTTCCTTCAAAGAAGAAAGGCCCTACTATTCTGTCGTCAACTATTCCAGCCCACACATTTAATTTTTGAGGGTGTTGGGTATGTGCCTCTGCCATCCAATGAGAATTTTCCCGACTCCAATATCTGCAAGTTTGACGGTTTACTGTACCATTCAGACAAAATGTGGCCTCATCTGAATAAAGTATTTGCCGGTGTAAATTTCTATTTCCTTGACATAAATCCATTAGAATTTCGCAAAAGTGTAAGCAGCGATCGAGATCATCTTCATTGAGCTCCTGCACAAGCTGAATTTTGTAGGGATGATATGTTTCCTTCCTCAAGATACGTAGCACTGTGCTCTGACTAGTGCCATTGTTTAATGCAACCAATCGTGAAGAATTATGAGGATTATCCACCATACTTATCAAAATGTTCTGTTTCTGGTTTTCATTAATGCTTGGACGTTCAGGTTTTGGAATATTTACAACACTGCCAGTTTCCCTAAATTTAGACTCTACCTTACTGACTGTTGATGGGCTGATAGGACGATCTGGATATTTTTCATTAAATAAATCGCAAACTTCCTGCTGAGTTCTAGTCATATTCCCTCATCCGATAAGAATTCAAATTTCAATTCTTTGAGTAACAGTTAAATGTGCCATAATACTTTAAATTGAATAATAATTTCTATGTCGCTTACAATACTTATTAGAAAGCCGGTGTGACAATTACACTTTGCAAAGATTTTCACCTACGTGATCCATAAAAGAACTATGGAATTCGAAAAACTAAACTTGATAACGTTTTTGCTTTATTTTAATAGATTTACGTTTTCTAACATTCAATCGTCATTTACTCGAAAATTTTCCTATGTAAGAGGGCAAAATTTTAGTACTGTCTGATAGAGAATTAAACGATCTTTCAGAATCAAGGAAAAAAATATGGTGTTGCCATTTAAAAATAAATCGATGACGTCATTACTCGAAAACAAATGACATTTGAAAATCGCATTTTACGCTAAAATATGTATTTTTTAAATTAAAAATCGACCTGTTCGAGGATTTTTCCCAAAAAATAATTGTTTCGTTTTTATTGAATTTATTCCATACTTTTGGCGCATACTGTATATGCGTTCTACTACGGTACCTTTGAATATTCGCAGGTGGCATGAGATTACATTCTTGTTATTTACTAAGCTCTATATTGTTCAGTTTTTAAATTATTTGTATTTGCAAAAAACACTTTTTCAAAAAAAAAAACGGCGTTCTTAAGGGTGGAGGAGGGGAGGGTTTAAAACTCCAAGTAAATGTTATGAATTTTTATTACTTTTGCAAAATGTTAGCAAGTTAAAATTAATTCTGTGCACCTTAAAAACTGATAACATAATGGCGGCAACTTATTCATACTAATCTATTTTAGCAATCATATGACCAATTTGACAATTGAAGTCTTTTAGGTTAGGTTAGGTTAGGTGAAAACATAATGGCGGCAACTTATTTATATTAATCTATTTTAGCAATCATATGACCAATTTGACAATTGAAGTCTTTTAAGTTTCGTTCTAGTAAAATCATCTATTGCTTCATCACTTATGCAACACCCTGTAATGTTGTATAAGTGTATAGAAAAAAATCATAGGTAGTTTCCTAGATAAGCAAGTGAAAATGTTTTTTATCATAAAATTGATTCTTGAAATTCCCAACGATTAAGGTTGTTAAGGTCGCCGTATTTCGCCGTAAGCACAAGAAACAAACGCCTATTTACATCTCCAACACCGTAACCTGCACCTGTATCTAGGGAAACAAACTGTGCTGAATGGCGTGTGACGTAACACCAATGATATCGCATTTTGGGCTACGTGGTTCTGTTTACATTCTATGGCGATTTATTTGTGTTAATTATTATGTGATTATGATTATTGCCAACATACATATGTTATCGCCTTTCAATATGTTTGAAAGGTTACCCTGTAAATATTTTCAAACCAATATAAAATTCGTGCAACATCCACATTTTATTACTGATTGTAGCAATAATTGACATAGCTCATTGGTAATATTTTGTAGCAGCAGTAACTATCCGTCTTAATAGATGTTCAAAACATTTATTTATTTATTTGATCTACGCTGTTATACAGGTTTTCACCCAACTATAGAACAAGAGGTGCAGAAGGTTAAAATAATTAAATATACATTAAAGAAACACAATAATAAAACAAACATTGTTTAAATTATGACTCAAGATCATTAAGGCTACAATTAAAATATATATGTTTTTGCAGTTTTCGCTTCTTCTAGATGGAACGTTTTTATTTGTCGCGAATTTTCCCGAGGAACAGATAGGTTCAAGCAACGCATATTTTGATACATTCATGTTACTTTATGCGTCCACATGAAAATCTACTACAAAATTATACAGGGTGTTCCTTAATGATATGCGAATATTTAAGTGGGTGATTCTACATCTAAAATTGATGATAAAATGTTCCGTTACAAAAATACGTGGTGTTAAAAGTTTTAGGGAAAAAAAAGGAAATTTAGTATGTGATGACTGTTAATAAAGATTTTTTTTCAAATTCAAATTCAAATTCAAACTTTATTGCCCAACAGAAAATTCCATTTACAGGACAATAATTATAATACAGATCATAGAAAGAAACAATAAAATAAATAAAATGCGAGTAAATACATACAATAGTAATAATACACGTACATAAATGTATAAAGACATATAGTAAAATAGCATAAATAAACTAGTAATAACTAATTAAATTAAAATTGTTGAAACCTCTCCTCTACAGCCTTTCTCACAGAGTTGGTAGATGAAAAATTTATATCACATTGCTCCGAAATAATATTAAAATTGTGAAACATAACATACACTGGAGACTTTTTAAGAGGTGTTGGTACTAGCTGACGGTAAATAAAACGTTTCAACTAGTCTAGAGTTAAAACCAGGAACTCTGTAATTAAAACATTCCAGTAAAGATATACAATCAATATTATTGTTAAATAAATTAAATAAAAATAGAATGCTGTTTAGAATACGTCTAAATTTTAGCAACGGAAAATTGAACCTTGATAATAATAACTCGTGATTATAACCTCGGTAGGGATATACATATACCATTTTTTTAAAAAGATAGAAACTTTAAGAATTTTCTTTGTATAGATTCAAGCGATAAAGAATGATTTTGGTATATAGGGTACCAGATTAATGAACCATATTCCAGTTTAGAACGTACTAATGAAATATATAGCTTTGTTAATGCATCGATATTAGTAAAAGAGTTACAATTCCTCATAATAAGCCCTAAGCTTTTATACGACGATTTCGATATATTTTGTACATGCTGCGAAAACTCAAATTTGAATCAAATAGAATGCATAAATCTTTTATTGTACGCTTCCTCTCTAAAATAACATTATTTAACGAGTAGTTATATAAGATAGGATGATTTTTTCGCGTATAGTTAACTACTTTACATTTAGAGATATTTAACATAAGTTTAAAAGTATCACACCAATTTTCAATAATATTTATTTGTTACTGTAAAAAGTGACAATCATCAGTGTTATTAATTTTGTAATAGATTTTTAAATTATCAGCAAAAAGTAGTTTGGGACATTCAGTTGCTTTAGTAAGATCATCGATGAATAACAAAAATATAAGAGGTCCAAATTTGGACCCTTGAGGAACACCAGAAGTGGCCTCAAATTTATGAGATTGAAATCCATTGAAGGCAACATAGTACGACCGTCCTCTTAAATAACTTGACAAGAATTGAATTAAATTATTAGAAAATCCAAATTCAGCTAGTCTCAGTAATATAATACTATGATTGATAGTGTCAAAGGCCTTCGAAAAGTCCATATAGATCACATCCATCTGACCTTTGGAATCTAGTACCTCAGCTATATTCTGTGTAACTAAAGATAAATTAGTTATTGAACGTTTATTTATGAAGCCATGTTGATAAGGAGATAATGTTTTTTAATGGAAACATAAATGAAATCGTATATGGACCTCTCAAAAACCTTGGAAAAGTTAGGCAAATGGAAATGGGTCTATAAGCCACCACCAGAATCACCACTCTTAAAAACAGGACACATTCTTCCCAATTTCCAACAATCGGGAAATTGCAAAGTTCGAAGAGCTAAGTTAAATAAAATTGACAACGGAGTCACTAATACACGTGAGCAGTCTTTAACTAAAAAACTGGGAACTAAATCATGACCGGCTGTTAATTTGTTTTTTAATTTAGAAATTGAATTAAGTATCACGTTATCAGAGAGGTGTTCAACGTTAATATAAGGTAAGTTGTTAAATTTACTACTATATGTGGAAGAATTAAAATTATCTGGAAGAAAAACACTGCTAAAATATTGTGAAAACCCATTAACTCTTTTTTGAGGGGAATCATAAAGAACTTGATTTTTATAATGCATCCTTCCAGGCAATCGTGAAACTCCTTTTTTATTATTAACAAATGCCCAAAATTGTTTACAATCAGCCAATATATTACCCTCAACATTTTGTATATAGTTTTTGTAGGCCTGAGATATCTGAGTTTTTGTTATTTTTCTTAGATGTCGGAAATTCAGTAAATAATTATTGTTTTTTATTATGAGATACTTATTTCTACAGTAGTTTTTTAACTATTTCTCCTCAATTCAGTGGTGTATCATATGGGATGCAACAATTTTCTATTTTTATAAACAGGGACATAAAGATCAAAAATAGAATACAGTTTATTGTAAAAGTTTTCACATGCCACATTGACATCTTCAAATCTATTAAGAAATGACCAGTCCACATTATATAAGACTTCATACAACATGGGAAAGTTAGCTAGTCGAAAATTATAATTTTTTGTAGAAGGAAATTTTATGAAGCGATCAACTTTAGCTACTAGAGATATAGAAAGTGCAGGATGATGGATGTCCTCCTTAATTAATGGCATATCATCGCGGCCTACGGTAACTTCTATACCGGTTAGTACAAGATCCAATAAGCGATTATTAGCATTGGTTACATTGTTTACCTGATGCAAGTTAGTAGTTTATGAAATCATTAATTAAAACATCAATTCATTATTAAAGTGAGTTACATTAAAATCACCCATAATTAGGACATTGCTCTGGTTGACTATTGCTTGCCCAAATATATCAAAAAATAATTCAAAGTCATTGGTCAAAACTAAGGGCGGCATGTAAATTACATGTACATATAGTACATAGAAATTATTTAAAAAACATTTACAGCCTACAATATCTATGTTCACTAGCAAATTCCTTATATAGGATACATCAACTGATTCGATAGCAATACAGTTGTCGACAGCCAGCAGCACACCCCCTCCCCTAGGTAAATGCGTGTCTTGAAAGTTTCTATCACAGCGCATTACATTATAACAGGACGGAAAATATTCACTATTACTTTAACAGTGGCGGGCACACGAGCACTAACTTTAATATTTTTAAAGAAAAAAATGGTACGTCAATGGTTTTCTCCCAGATAAAAAATATTTTTTAATACTCCGTTTAATTTGAAAAATAAGAGACCTCTTGAGTTTTTGGACTGCAATGCGTTGTTTTTTATAAAATAAATAAATAAAAACCGTTGGATTTTCCGAGAAAATTCATGTAATCATTAAAGAATACAATTTTGCAATAAATCTAGTTGGCCTGGAATATGTCACTTGCTTATCACTTGAATATCTTATTTTTACAAAATAAACAAACAAAATAATGGTTCATAACTTCAACTATTCAAATGTGGAAATGGTGGAAACACATTACGTGTATGGCTTAGCCGACGGTAATGCAGTCAAGCTAGATGTATTTATCACGAGAGATATCCCAATCGTGCTCTACCAGACACTGGTAGTGTCCGAGAAGGTACATCTGAAGATAGACCTCGAAACGTAAGAACACTCGAAATTGAGATGTTGCACATTATCGAAGAACATCCTGAAACGAGTATGAGGAAGATCGCTAGAAACTTGAATATTTGGCACCAAATTGTTTGGAGAATTTTAGTGGATTTTTTGTTATATCCTTATCATATTTTAAGAGTGCAGGCGTTACTTCCCACAGATTTTCCAAAGCGTGTGGCCTTTTGTCAGTGGTATCTTCATAATGTTGCCTAAAATCTGCAGTTTAGATCGCATATTCATTTCAAGAAATTTCATTCAAAATTTCCATAACAATCATATTTGGGCGGATGAAAATCATACTGTAACGGACACCAATTTCCAATAACAATTTTCGGTTAACGTATGGGCAGGTATATTGGTGATTACTTTATTGGACCATTCTTCCTGCCGGGACGACTTGACAGACGATTTTACCTGAGTTTCCTTCAACGACAGTTGCTTTTGTCGCAATAAGAAATCAAATGTGGTATATGCACGATGGTGCACCAGCCATTTCAGTATAACAGTCACAATTATTTACAAACAATTTATCCAAATCATTAGATTGGGCCTCAGGAATGGCCACCAAGGTCTCCCGACCTCAATAGTTTAGATTTTTTTTGTGGGCCCATTTTAAGACGCTCCTTACACAAGTTCCATTAACACTGAAGAGCAATTAAGAGAAAGAATAGTTGCAGCATGTGATAGAATAGGACACGCTCCGGGAATATTTGAACGTGTGCGCAACTCCATGCAAAGGAGAGCGGAATCATGCATATTAAGTAGTGGGAGTCATTTTCAATAATTTCTATGTAATAATGATTTGTTACCATTATTACAGAAATTATTAGTTCTAATTTAGCTGGTTGTAATATTATGTTAATGTGTTATGTTGTTAGTTGTTGTTGTTTTCTATCAAAATTTTATCCTGTAATAATTACATGAATTCTCTCGAACAATTCAACGGTTTTTATTTTCTTTCTCAAAAAAAAAACGGCGTATTGCAGTACAAAAACTGAAGAGGGAACTTATTTTTCAAATTGAACGGGGAATTAAAAAATATCTGGGAAAAAACCAGCTTGATATTAAATGTTACAATTATTTCAGTAGTGTAGCTATTTATAAAATTAAAGTCATTATAAAAATATAGTAAACTGCACCCGACGCTTTTTTACTATAATTGATTTATTTTATTAATAATTTAATTGTTAATTTAATCTTATTCCCAATTAATTAGTCGTAATTGATTGTCGGAATTTTCTATTGCTGTAATACAAACTCTTGATACTTCAAAATTATTTTCTACTTTTTAATTCGGTGTGCTATTAAAGCGGTTTTTTTAAGTCTTTTTAAACTATAATTTATTTTCTTAATTTTTAGTCTCATTTCACGGCTCAGATTTCTGAGCGGGCCATTCCACATGTGTGTACTTTTTGCGCATAGGTAACTACTGACACAATACGTGCAAGTACTTTGCTACGTTGCGAAGTAGGAAGTAGACCAAAATAAAAATGATTGACAGTATAATATTGATAGCGTATCAAAAATCTGTTTCTATAAAATATGCAAATTAAAATAGTTCTCAATGTTTTCCGAATTATAAAGTTCTTGAATTTTTTACTTTATAATTTTACAAAATTTAAGAGATCCAAAACTTTCTTCAAAATTTTTGCCAAAATTTTCAAATTCAAATTTCTTTAAATTTAAAAATTTACATGTTTTTCAAAATTTTTAAATTCAATTCTTTTTTCAAAATTTTGAATTTTCAAATTTTTTAATTGAAATTTTTTTCGGAAAATATTTGAATCTTTTATTAAATTATCATTTTTTTTTTATTTCTAAAATTTTATAATTTTGATTTTATTATTATAATTCCAAAAAAATTATTTACAAAATTTTGTATTTCGAAATTTTTTTTTATTTTAGAATGTAATTTTTGTTCAAAAATTTGTATTTCTAAGCTTTTTCAAAATTTTGAATTTTAAAACTCCAAAATTTTATATTTTAAATTTTGAATTCTGTATTTTTTTGAAAATTTTTTAATCAAAATTTATCGTTTCAAAAATTTTTAAATTCAAAAAATTTTTTTACATTTTCTTGACAATTCACTTTTTTTTTCAAAATGTTTAAATTAAAAATTTCTGTTAAAGTTAAGTTTTGTTTCCGTTCCAAGATTTGCAATGTAATTTTTTACAACACAAGTTTATTGATTTAAAATTAATTCAGAAACTCATTTTTTAACTATTCCTATTATTTCTTTTCTCAAAATCTCAAATTATTTAAAAAAACTTAGAAGTGGTCCATTATAATAAGTTTGACTTAATAATTCAATAATTTGCAAAATATACCTATGTAGACATCTATCGTATCGTAATCGTACCATTAATTTTCATTTAATATAATCTAGTGGTAGAGAAGAATGTCATTTACCATTGTTCTATGGATTGTATACACTTAACCTACAAACTAATCTAAATAGTTTCTTTTTTTTATTCTGATGATCCTAGTCAGGACATTAGAACAAAATTTTCAAGCTGATCAGACTTTTTGAAATTGGTGAAAATTACGCTGAAGGATTCTGTTACATACATACATACATACAGGTCAAGCTAATAAAAGCGTGTTAATAAAAAAAGCGTGTTAAAAAGAGGAGGAATGACAGCATTGACCGGTCGTGTATGGCCAGCCTAAGCAAGGACACTTATACGTTTCCCATTTGTACGCTGGAAAATAGACACAGTCTACGAAAGGAATTAAAGCGGCGGATTTACGAGTCCTTTCTGGTTTATTATCACGTCTAGGAACTGGGCACATTATGCGACGATAAAGTTAAAATCAATTTTTCTCGTCGTAGTAATAGCCGGGTCGCTATTGTAATTTTATACGTCGGAGAGCTAGGGTTGATCAGAGAAGTTAGTGGAGTTTAGAGGCCAGTTTCTTATGTATAGTTCACAGAAAGATGGGGAACGGATAGGTTGATTTGTTGATGGGATTTGTGAGGAGCAAGGTCGCCGGTGTAGGCTTACGAGAAAATCGCAGCAAGTTACTACAGTAAAATGATTGACGACGTTACAAATAATATAAAATAACTTTTACCTACTGCTTTCTTTGTAATATTGCCAATATACAGAGGCAATTAAAACTCCCCAGACCGAAATCCACTACTGAAAAAAAAAAACGGATAATAATCGCTTACAAAATTGTAGTAGTCGAAGTCGAGACAATGAACTAAAAAAGTTCTAAAACTAGTTGTGGTGGACAGATCGGAATGCGGTTTTTTGCATTCTCTTCCAAAAATTATTTGTAAAAAATGTGGCGACATGTAATTTCTGACAAATCGGAAATTGAATCGCTGCAGCCAAAAATGCATTCAAAAAATGCATTATTTGAGAGGCCTCTTGCAAGATGTCAAAACTTGGTAAATAAGTGTCAGAACTGGCCCAGATCGGGTACTCGGGGATTTCCGAGGTCGCTGATTACGAATATGATGTTCAAATTGACCCACCGAACACCTGGAGCTCAGGGACGCCGATGAACGTCATCTCCGTGGGACTCTCCTACAAATCACGCGGGAAAGAAGAGAAACTCGGCGCCCGGGATTTTTTTGGGTCGCTGAATCCAAATCTGGCATCGGCGAACACGCCACGGGCACCTGGTGCGCCAGAACCTGGTAGCGGACGTCATCTCCGAGAATTTTCCTGAGAAGAGTGCCAAAAACCACCCAAAAATCATAATAGGGGCGTTTTGTGGGGCGTTGAATCCGAATTTCACGTCGGAAACGACCCTCCAAATACCTAGTGCACCAGAACCTGACCCTAAACGTCATCTCCGTGGCTTTTCCTGACACAATCAAAAAAGGCGAACCGAAAATCGTTATGGGGTTTTTTTTGGGTCACTGAATCCAAATATGACATCGGCGAACACCCCACGGGCACCTGGTGCCCCCGAACCCAGACGTGCACGTCATCTCCGAAAATTTGCCCACCAAGATCGCTAAAAACGACCCAAAAAATCATTACAGGCGCGTTTTTGGGACACTTAATTCAGACACCTGGTGTACCGCTGGACCTGGACCTGAACGTCGTCTCGGAAGGTTTTACAGACACGACCGCAACAAACTCACCAAAAACCGTCTCATAATTTGACACATTCATTAATGTGTAACTCCCGCTAGGGCCTTCGAAAAAGTTGTTCCAGTTCCAGGCATTGGGAAGGTAGTTTTGGGCGTGAAATTTGTATTAAGCGACCCAAAAACGCCCCTACAATGATTTTTCGGTTGTTTTTGGCACTCTTCTCATGAAAATTCTCGGAGATGACGTGCACGTCCGGGTTCGGGGCCACCAGGTGCCGGTGAGGTGTTCGCCCATGTCATATTTGGATTTAGCGACCCAAAAAACCCCCCATAACAATTTTCGGTTTACCTTTTTTGATTGTGTCAGAAAAAGCCACGGAGATGACGTTACGGGTCAGGTTCCGGTGCACCAGGGGCTCGGAGGGTCGTTATCGATGTGAAATTCGGATTCAGCACCCCAAAAAAAAAACCCATAACGAATTTTGGTTCGCCTTTTTTGATTGTGTCTGGAAAAGCCACGGAGATGACGTTTAGGGTTAGGTTCTGGTGCACTAGGTGTTCGGGGGGTCGTTTCCGACGTGAAATTCGGATTCAACGCCCCACAAAACGCCCCTATTATGATTTTCGGGTGGTTTTTGGCACTCTTCTCAGGAAAATTCTCGAATATGACGTCCGCGTCCAGGTTCCGGCGCACCAGGTGCCCGTAGGGTGTTCGCCGATGCCAGATATGGATTCAGCGACCCAAAAAAACGCGCCGAGTTTTTCTTCTTTCCCGCGTGATTTGTGGGAGAGTCCAGCTCCAGGTGTTCGGGGGGTCAAGTTGAACATCATATTCGTGATCAGCGACCTCGAAAATCCCCAAGTACCCGATATGGGCCAGTTCTGACACTTATTTACCAAGTTTTTACATCTTCCAAGAGGCCTCTCAAATAATGAATTTTTTTATTAAATTTTTGACTGCAGCAATGGAATTTCCGATTTGTCAGAAATTCCATGTCGCCACATTTTTTACAAATAATTTTTGGAAGAGAATGCAGAAAACCGCATTCCGATCCGTCCACCATAACTAGTTTTAGAACTTTTGGACTTTTTACTCGTTAGTTAGTACTACACATAATTTGTGGTATTATTTCAGATATTGTTCAGCTCACAATTTTGAAGTAATAATCCACAAACACTATTTTGCTGTAGACTGACAAAAATTTGTCTGTAATTTCACATGACTTTACGTTGACAAATTCCATATTATGTTATGTGATATTACAACTATTATGATAAATTCTATCCTGAATTTCCGTCACTACAATTTGTATTGATTTATGCATTGTAATTTTTACGTTGCAATTGTAAAATTTAGATATGTAATTTTACTGATATGGAGAAGAGAATGTATGCCTGAAGATTTGAGAGATGCTATGATTATACCAATCTTAAAAAAGGGAGATGCAACAGACTGCAGAAACTATAGGGGTATATCATTGTTAGATATAGGGTATAAAATTATGGCAACGTTAATAAAACAAAGAATAGAACCTATAGCAGAACTACAGATAGGGCAGATAGCAAGTAGGTTTTAGAAAGGGGAACAACGGACCAAATCTTCATGGCGAAATTCTGACTACATGCTATGAGTGTGGGATTAAAGCAATGGTTTTATTTGTGGACTTCAGAAAAGCATACGATTCGATCAAAAGGAATAAACTAAGTAAAATTTTGAAACTAATTGGGATACCAATCAAACTGATTAGGCTATTGAAAATGACCTTAGAAAATACTAAATCCAAAGTACGAATAAAAGGTGAATGTTCGGAAGGCTTTACTATTGACACAGGACTGAGACCCACTCTCAACGCTTCTTTTCAATTTAGTATTAGAAACGGTCATAAGAGAGACATATTGTTTAAAAGTCACCAAATAGTAAGTTATGCAGATGACGTGGCCATTAATGTTAGATATACTAGGGAATTAGAAGAAGTAACGAGAAAACTTGTGGAGGAAGCACGTAAAGTGGGATTACAGATAAATCAAGAGAAAAGTAAGTTTTTGAGAATAGGATAACAAAAAAATGATACCAATTTTAAATTGAGAACAGAGCATGGAGAGATGGAGTTTGAAGAAGTTTAAGAATATGTGTATTTGGGGGCGCTACTAACAGCTAACTGTGATGAGGAACAAGAAATTAATAGGAGAATAATAAAAGCAAACAGAAGTTCGGCAGAAGTCAACCACTTATTGAAATCAAAAATTTGTTCAGAGGAGTAAAATTTAGAATGTATAAAACAATTGTGAGACCGACAGCGCTTTATGGTAGTGAAACCTGGGCTCTCAATAAGAACTCAAGAGAAAACCTTTTAAGGTGGAAAAGGAAGATCTTAAGAAGAATTCTAGGGGGTAAGAATACGGAGGAAGGCTATGTAAGGAGAAATAATGAGGAAATGTATGCAATGTACCAGGCACCAACAATAGACGAATTTGTAAAAGCCAGAAGAGTGCAGTGGCTGAGGCATCTAGAACGTATGGAAGAGGCAGACCGAGCAAGCGATGAAGAGAGGCAGCGATAATAGATCTAAGGGAGAAAAATGTAATGGATTGGAAAAGAAATGCGAAGAACATAATGGAGTGGAGGAGAATAACACAGCTCTGGGCCTAAAAGGCCTGTAAACAGCTTTATACAGGGTTAACTATGACTAAGTACAAAAAAATTAACCACGTGCTCAGAGAGGCCTAAAAGACAATAAAAAAATTATTGGAGAATTTTAGCTCGATATTTAAAAAATGGGGCAAAACTCTTTTTTCCTACGGAAAGTCGGCGCCTATGATAAGAATCGACTGAGATGGCTTAGATTCATAGATAAAGCATACATTTGTCAATAATGTCAACTACCATGCGGTCGTCTTTTTGTAGCGTTTCTAAATGTAGAAACGACAAAAATTAACATTCTTATTAGTAATAATACCTGATAGATAGGTAGCAGTTAATCCAGTTAGCTCCAGTATTTTGCATTCGTTTTTCATTATTTCGTTATAAACTGGTAAAACTACATATTCGCTCATTACAGCCACTCACTACCGATAAAAGACACTTCCCGTACGTACAATTAAATAAAATGCCTCTTTATTATAACAAAATCGAACGAAAGGAATAGATAATAGACAAGTTTTAATGCACCCGCGGCAGTCTTGTCCCATAACCTAGAAAACCAAACCAGCGAACTATTTTGTGGGAAAGTATCTGCACCCAACACAAATGTCTTTATTTAATAACTATAAAACGTTTAAAAATTAAGGCACTAAAAACTGAAGAAGAACACAAAATTACAACGTAAACACAGGAATTGAATTATGACATGACAGCGATACCGACTGAGCGACTGTTTCATGCTTGTAGAGTAGGCAACCAACTTGCTTATTGGTTGCCTACTCTACATTGGCGGCGTTAAATAAGGATTTAAAGTAAAAACAATTTTTTTTGGCTTTATAAATAAGTTTGGAATTTTTTTGAAGGGTGATTCCGTTAATTCTTATTTTTCCCTATCCCCTCTTAAAATATTTGTACTAAGTCATAGTTAACTCTGTATATATAATTTTACTCGGTAGATAATTTAAATTTTCTTAAATTTTATGTATGGTTACCTTTATAACTAACAATGAAAAATAAGCATTGATAATACTTTTTCAATAACTAATATTATTTCACATATATGAATATCAACGTGTTTTGAACAATATGTTCAAAAAAATGTGTATAGGTAGCAAAGAGTTCAAGAATCAGTTCTAATATTTTCATTTTGTTTAAGCTGAATAGTGTACCAGAAGCCAATTTAAAAATGTATTATATTATTTTTGTAGTCATATGGACAGTATGTTGACAGATGAAGTTGAAAGAAGGGAAAAGTTTATATTTGTCATGGAAAAAATCTGCTTGTTAAAATGTACAGGTTTAACCTAGTTAATATAATATCTCTTACTAACAAATTATTAAAAATACAGTAGATTTTATTTTTAAGTCAGTTGTCAGGAGCACATATAACTTCTGTGAAAGGAATTTTTTTAGTGGAACTTGCTCTTCCATCCTCTAAATGCGGATTATCCATCCTTCTCTGAAAAAGTGTATTGTTCACCCATCATCTAAAAATGTATTGCAATGTAGGTACCTATTTCATTCGCATTATTAAGAATATGTTGAATATTTTCGCAGAAAATACTACATAATTATTTTTTCAACATCAGTATATTATATTCCTTAGTTTTTGCAAATATTTGTAGATATACGTATATACGTATGCATATATGCGTAAAAATAAATATTTTTACATTACATATTTTTACATTTATATTAAGGAGTACATTATTTAAGTAGAAAAGGTAGGAGAAAATGTTTTTCTATTGCAAATTTCATGAATTTAACGCAAAGTAGTCGAGAGTTATTAAAGGAAATGTAATTATTATTTTTTAAATTTGACGTCCTGTATATTCTAAACGAAGCGTTTCCAAACCAAAGTTCATAGGAAATTTTTTGCTTAAAATTGAACGTAAAATAACATATTGTAAGTATGTACGTCTCCTCCTGAAACACCCTGTATTATATAAAACATTAAACTTAAAGCCGAATGTAACTTATACTTAACATAAATACTTATACATAAATTATAAATTAATATAATCCAGTAATATTCCTACATCAAAAGCATATTTACAAGAAATAAAACTTTTCTATATCTTGCACTCTGAAGAGAACGAATACATAAGTACATATAAAACAAATGTGAATGTCCTGTTCTCTATGTAAGGACAAAATGTGTTTCTATATCTTCGTATACGTATCATAAACTTGATTTTGGCCGTTACTTCATAATTCTCAAGTATCTCACCAAATCGCGAATGTATGATGTAACTAGGTCACGGCCCTGTATAAGGCTCGCTTTTAGAGCCAAATTATTCGTCTTGTTTCCATGCATGGAAATTTAGTTTTACAGAAAACTTTTACCTGTAGAAAAAACAGATCAAAACTGGTTAGAACTTTCTTAAAAATATTTTTCACATAATCTGAAGTTGTTCTTTGGAAACAATGCGCTTAGTAAAGCTCATTTACAGTGTTTGCAGTTCTAGAAAATGGGATTGTAGAGGTTTTTTGCGCAATATTGGATTCATATTTGGGCCAAGAAGTTGTTTTGAGGTATAAATCTATTTTTCTGATTTTGACATATAAAGTAACATATTTTGTTATCGAAACAAGTCTCAAAACGTACTCTATGTAACTCTGTGTAGTTATGAAATGATAATGAAAACCATTATCCAACTGGTTACAAAAAGTTTGTTGTCCCTAATTGCAGAAAAGAATTAAAAAAATACAACAGAAAAATAATAAAGTAAGTTTTATTTAAGTCAGTAATTTTATAAATAACACTTTATTAATTATTATTATTTAATTATAAATATTCACAACGCAGTTGGTACACTTAGTGAAACTAATTCCAGAAAAAATTTTATTTGTTGAAGTTGCAATAATATTCCGTGATTGTGTTTAATATTTTCCGGGCGCAGATTTTGTACTTCCTGATAATGTCAACGAAGTTTAGACCTTCTGTCCTTCTATCCCCCAGGGTGATTACAAATTCACGAATTACTTTAGTTTTTGTATCTGGAATATTTATTCGAAAATACGTCTCCTCATCTGTAACATCTTCAACACATAAAATGTTAATTCTGACTTCCGACATGCACCGGCTATTCCGACAACCAACACAACCTAAAGTAAAAAATGCGAATTAGTAAATCCAGATAAAATATACTTAAGATAGATAGGCCACTCCCTAGCAAATTTTGTAGTCATGTTTAGCGCCATGTATTGATATGTGGTAAAACTAATTTGTTTTAAATCCTAGATAGCCCCTTCGGTTTTATTTTATTTAAAATTTTAATTGTAGTACCAATTGCATCAATAACATTACTTGTACTATAAGGAATGCTAAATTTGAAAATTTACCTCCTAAAATATTTTATGCTCTTTTTTTAACACCCTTTATGCGTATCCCAGGTATTTTAAATACTATAGGTACTTTGATATCTAAGCACGTCTTTAGTAAATTTTCATATAAATTTTATTTTCTAAGACCTCAAAGTTATGTGCAAAACATCTGGGAATACTATTTTTCAAATTTAGCATTCCTAAAAATTTAAGTAATGCTGATACAATTGACAGATGTGATTTTATATATAAGATATATTTTTAAAACGTCGCCAATATTTAATTAAATCATTTATAACATAAATATTGTAAAACAGTTATAGATTTATTTTTAAGTAAATAATTTAATTTCTCAGTTATGTTAAAATAAATTATTTAATGTATTATCGAAAGTTTTGAAATTTTTTTACTACTGTACATAAGCAAAATGGTCATAATGAATTTGCAGTTTTGAAAACAGAATGATAAGTATTTCCAGGTTTACGGACTGCAAGTTATTAAGAATAAAAAAAAGAATTTACTAACAAGATCCGTTACAATGCAACTTACCGCTGCAGCTCTGTTGGTAAATTAGATGTTGTAATTGGCTCCAGTTGCATTCAGTCTTCTTTCTTTGGTTTGTGTAAAACATATTGGCTCAATATTGTGTGTCTATATAATTGAGTCAGTTTTTTAAGTGTCATATACAATATTTCTGGCAAAGAAACGTTTTGCACCAAAATTACAAATACCAGCACAAAAATGAAATTGATAATTCATGAGTTTCTTTAAACAAGTAATTCTATAATAACTGACAATACATATTAAATTAAAATTACATAATACTAATTACATTTTTAAGATATATTTTTTTTAAATTCTTCATCAATGAATGACAACAAATGATGACCATGTTAAGTTCTTTTTTTTTTAAATTCAAAATACTTAGATAAAGATTTGTTTGTAATTTTAATATATTAAATTATAATGAACTGAATTACTTTGATGCAAAACAAAACTTTACATTTACAAGTACAAGTTTCTAACCAAAAGCTTATAAATTAAAATTATTTTAAAAAATTTATTCAAAAATTCTAATACTACACTTTACATACATATCTTTTCTAATTATTATGTGTACTATCGTTTGCAATAATAATGACACTCATTAAAATGAATTAGCCGATTTTTTTATAACTTCTGATGTATTTGTAATGAAATCTTCTTCACATTTTTAATATTAGTTATTAGTTGTTTCACCCACCGATAGAGATTTAATGAAGTTTCTACTCAGAACTTCCAGAAGTTCAAAAACTGTTTTAAGAGAGTGTCATTATTATTGCAAACGATTGTACAATGAATAGTTCTATTTTTGTCAAAATTGTTTAAAATATTATAAGTTAATTTTATTTTTAGATGCAATAAAATGCATTTGTATATTATACCTATTTAAAATTTTTACTCATTACATAGTTCTTACTATTGCTGTGAATCGACCTTATCAGCTTCGGTTCAACGTCTCTCTTTTCTAAGCTTCCTCATATTTTTCATGTCGTTACTATGTTCAAAAGATTTTCAGTCCAAAAATGCCAAATAAGTATAGTTTTCTTTCTTAGTTTATTAAATTCTTCTGCTATCTGTTTAACGGTAAATATATGATCCTACGTACTCCTACCCTTTCAAAAATGACTTTGAGACAATTATAAATGTCGGACCATCTATAACAAAGTAATTGTTTAGTGTCCGTAGGACAATATTAATAATTTGCATTGTAAGTCTTAAGAAGTTAGTTACTTCTACTCATCTATGAATGTTAGACGAAAGAACTTTATGAATAGAATATGTATAAATCTGGATAATATTATATAATGCATGTTGCAATTTAAGAATATATTCAATACATACCTGTAGTTTAGTAAATTCTTTGAAGGAAGTGTTGTTGGTTTCAATAATTTATTACTAGCAATGTCAGTGCAAAATGCTTATGGCATAAGCCATAGTTTGCATACTCATTTAGAGTCCATGTCTTTCAATTTCTATTTGAAGTCAGAGACCCAAGTAGTATTATACCGATCTTTATCCTTATCAGAATTAGGAAATTGATAAATTGGTGAGTTCTTATCCTTCCAAATAAGAACAACACAAATAACCTAGTTAAAATTATTTATTAATATACATAAAAAATGATAACTTTTAGTACACTTACTTTTAAATAAGAAACAAATAAGGATAAAATATAAATGTCTATCGAAGAAAACACTAAAATCGCACGAAAAATTTAAAAAATACTCGATCGCAGATAATACGCATAACTTTCGTAAAAGAAAATCACACGGAAAAACATTTCAAATTTTGAATGAGTCAGATAATAGAACAGAAATAAACGGATAATGAAAAAGGACAAACAGTTATCACCACTCCCTGGTGATATGTGGCAAAACTAAAACTCGTTAACAAAATTTAAATTGGCTCTGATATTTCAAGTGTCAGTTATGTGTCAAATCTAATCAACTACTGAAATTACTCTCTCTGTGTGAGAGTAATTGTACATTGGGTTAAACAAATATGTGCTTATATTTGCATGATACATGTTTTTTCTTATATTTCCAATGACTCCAAAAGATTTTAAATAATGTCAAAAAGTGTCGGTTAGACTTATAACTGCGTATCTCAAAAATGGTTAAAATCGATCAAGTCGTTTTCGAGATATTCGGAATAAACAAAAATTTTTCACGAGCTTTGACGCTCTCTAGCGGCTAAACGAAGCAATTTTGGAAATAAGTAAATTGGGCTAAATTGGCTTATTTTGAACCCAGAAGTCTGTGGTCTTCCGTTGTACACGTCTTTTCCGGACACCCTGTATTACAGTATTGTTCACAGGGAAATATTTGTTAAAATTGGCGAATGCGCCGATGTCAAAACTGCAATTAAAAAAAATAAGATTTTATATTGTTGGGTACACATATCACTGGATTAAATCTATATTATAATAGCATTAAGTATATACAGGGATCATTACACTGAAATAAAAGAATGGAAAAATGTTATTTATTTATTTATTTATTTATTTATTATATACACTGTTCTACAGTTTTGCACCCAATTACAGGTGGGTACAGCATGTGAGAAAATATAAATAATAATATTATGTTGTAACGGTTGTAACAAGATAAAAAAAAAAGAAATAAAAAACTGTTTGACATAAACTATTGAAATCCATTGAAATATGACTTCAGATTACTAAGGCTGGTGTTAAAAATATCGACGCTACTGCAGATCCTATTGTCACGGATTTCCCAATCCGAATTTCTCTACTGCCAGAAAAACAATCCGTTAATTAACTACTTCTTTATTAACTATACTCAGTACACTACTGAACACTAATTAGAACTCAACTAAACACTTATTTAATTAATCGCTATCTAAATCGCTTTGATATCTCCAACTAAACACTTCAATTCAACACTGTAATACAAGACTTATACAAGACTAACTTAATCGGCCGTTTATTTTTCTTTTACAGACCCAACGAATATTCCAGTTATATTCTAGCATCTCTAGATCTATTTTCTAGCATCTCTCGAACGCTTCTCGTCGTTTCTCAAATTTTCTAGTCCCGTCTCGATCCACGGCTTTTTGTTTGTTTAACAGAATCGTGTAGGGGCGATCGGGGCAATCTTAGTAATTCGCGGTACCACAGTCGTCGATTTGGGTGTGAGTGGGGCAAATTCCGTGACACTATTATGGATTTTACACATAAAATGCAGTGGTGAATTTTGTAGCAAATTCGTCCGTGCAATCTCTAGGTGAAAGGTTCTAGTTTGTCTGGAATTCTCTCGTGGGACTGATAGATTCAATTTAGTCAGAATAGGTGAACAATCTAGGTTATTATGTATAATTTTGTAAAGAAAAATCTGCGAAAAGTATTCACGTCTAGCATTGAGTGACAAAAATGCAAATTCATTGAGTAAATTGCAATGTGAATACCCCACAGGTTGATAAACACCATGAGACCTAAAATACAAAAGTTTCAAAAATCTTTGTATATTTTCTAACGTATTTATATGAATATTATAATTGGGACACCAAACAAGCGACGCATACTCAAGTTTACTTCTAACAAAGGAGTAGTAAAGAATTTTTAGAGTATTTACACTAACAAAATCACGACTGTTACGTATAATGAATCCCAGTGTTCGTAGGGCTTCTCCAGCAATAATTTGAATATGCGATGAAAAGGTCAATTTTGGATCAAAGACTATACCGAGATCTCGGAACTTGGCTGGTCTCTCTAATTTTATACCATCTATGTCGTAATCAAAAGCAACATAAGACAAAGGACAATGTTAAAAATAGCCGATTTTTGGCTTATCCGGGGGAACGCATAAATCATAAAAAAATCAATTGATTATTGTTAATTAACATTAGAAATGGCCCAGAAATACGTCACTTAGCTGGGGAAATGTCGCTACTACCCCTAAACCTATAAAAACTACCCTTAAATAGCTTTAAATGGATAATCTTTAATTATTGTTATAAAATTCGTGTAAAATGAAAAAAATGCTTGAAAATGATTTGAACAGACAATATGTCAATATAATAAGTGATAAATAACTGTAAAAATGTCCATTCCACCCCTAAAAATTAAAAAACGACTTTCAAAAGCTAACGGTGAGCTTACTTCGACATCAAAAATAGATAATGCTTAAATGTTCAAGGGAACGCCTATTGCTAGAAAAAAATTATAGATTACTGTCAAAAAATGCAAAAACTGATACTAGAGTACATTAAGTAAGTGGGGAAATATTAATTGCACCCCTAAATTTATATAAACTGCCTTTTAATAGCTTAAAATAGATAATCATTATTTATTGTTGTAAAATTCGTTTAGAATGAAAAAAATGCTTAAATCACTTTTAAGGTTCATTTATACTATTGCGACCTGAAAAATGGGCGCAAGGATAAATTGTCATTTTTTCAGTACGCACTCGCAAAGTGAGAACAATTGGCGCTATTTCGCCATTTTATGTACATTTAATTCATAGGTGACAGATATTTTTTTTAAATGCAGTTGCGTATTAAAAGTTGCCTATCCTTAGAACTTAAAATTCTTAAAATTATGCTACAAAAATTCTTAATCTCTTATTCAGTGGTATTCTTCTGCCTGATGTTCATTGCTGGTGATATATTATATTGGAAAATTATCCTTATTCTGACAGATGGTCCACTAAATAACAAATTTTTATATATTAAATAGAAACGTGAATATTATTAACTATATTATGGAAAGTAACTTATTGTTTTACTAAAATTGTTGATTGTGTGACTGTCTTTTTGTTGAATTTTATGGCTAGCTAGCGTTTATTTTCTTTTATTAAATTTATGTGCACACAAAATACCTTTTTTTAATGTTGATCTTTCTAGGACTTCTACTAGAACTCTTCTAGAAATCCCTCAGAACTTGTGATATTGGGCTGCTGATGTTGGTGGATGTTTTACCCACCGTATGATACTGCCAAATTCCTTGATTGGACCTGGATCTCTGTTTCTTATGCTGATTAACAATTTTCTTACAACGTTAGTAATTAATTTTAAACTTTTAATTTAACTTGTTTATATTAATTTTCTTAATTTTCGGGACCTCTCTAAAAACGAACGCTGCACGTTCTTTCATTTCTTCGTATCTAGTCAACAAAAACTTGTTTTTTCTTTATTTTTCTATCAATTTGATAACTTGATTCCTTGTTTTAAAACTTACATACATATTATGGTTCATACATATGATTTTAATGAGTTTTTCGATGCACTGTTTTTATGTTTTTCACTTCACTACTTAACCTACTACAAATTTTTTTATCTGTGTTTACAATTTTGGGCACTTTTACAGTCATTTATCACTTTTTATATTGACATACTGTCTGTTCAAATCATTTTCAAGCATTTTTTTCATTTTACACAAATTTTATAACAATAATTAATGATTATCCATTTAAAGCTATTTAAGGGTAGTTTATATAGGTTTAGGGGTAGTAGCGACATTTCCCCAGCTATCTGATGTATTTCTGGGCCATTTCTAATGTTAATTAACAATAATCAATTGATTTTTTTATGATTTATGCATTCCCCCGGATAAGCCAAAAATCGGCTATTTTTAACATTGTTCTTTAACTGTAACATTTGTTGCTGGATAAATTATTATGTAAAACATATTGCTAAAATAAATAAATCTATCATTTAGTATATGTACAAACCAGTAGAGAGTGACAGCTCACTGCATCTACATAAAATCAAAAGGCACATAAAATTTGATATAAAGAAACATCCCATACAAGTTTTCCACTGTCTAGTTTAATGAAAAATTACAGAAGTAAGACTCTGGCTAATTGGTTTGAACAAATCCAAAATCTTAACACATAGATGTTCTAAATGATTGTATACAAAGTGTTTCTGAACAAAGAACTAATCAAATTTACAGGTTTACCTACCATTCTTACGCAAACAAATGTGTTTCTACCTATGTAATTTCATCAACTAAGAAAAATGAGAACAGAAAATGATTAGTTAACCACACATATACACTAAAATTTAATTTGACAGAATAATATTAACATTTTAATTTTTTAATTCCATTTTTGTTTATATTCACTCACAAATATCAAAGAAAAATTAAACAAAAATATATCGCACTAGCTGTACGCACCAATATGACTAATATTACTTTTAGGTTATTACCACCAACCTGACACTGCTACGTTGTCGTACGTTACAGTTTTAACAAATTTCTTGGAAACTTAAATTGTTTACTTCATTAATACTAATCCAAAAATCAAATTATGAACACATTACGTTACAAGCGCTTTTACTTAATTCTACCTTTCAGTTTGTAATTTCGTAACATAGTTTTGCATATTATTGCAGTTGTATTTTTACTTTTCAAAATATATTTGTAGACAAACTAGTCGTTTTAGATATTTTTTTCATAAGTGTTTTTTATTGCATTTAGTCAGATATATAAGCCCTTAAAATTATAGCATTCATATTGATCTCGATCATTTTACGACGAGAAATACGGCGACCTTAATGATAGAACGTAAGCCGCTGTCCTGCTGGAAGCGCTTCATGAAGCACTTTTGTACAGGGCGTATAAGCCCTGCTAGAAGTACCCACATTTTCTTCAAGCAGGACACCAACATTCAAACATTTCGGTTAAAGTTGTTCTGTTATTAGGTCATTTATGAAATATTATTTTGGTATTTTCACAGATAAATAATAAATTAAATTATTTAACGATATTAAGGTACTTAGGTATTATTTAGCAATATTACTTAAGGATAATGTATGTCACACTGATTGAAAGTTCTTTTAGATGAAATTTTGGGAAACAGCTACTGCTCTGTAACCAGCATAGATTATACCGGAAGAAACTGTAACAAGCATTAGGTATTAAGACTAAAACTCGAAAATAAATATTTACTAACAAAATACATTCCATTCTTAGAAACATAACAAATTAGTTATAACATTCTTTGGTAAACTAAAATAAACACTTACGAGATCATATGAAAAAAACAGTTAAAACATATTTTAGGCAGGAATGCCATTTTATATGCGATAAGTAAAACAATTTCGACCAGTTGTTAGAGCACACATAACAGCTCGAATTCCACAGCTGCTGGGTATTATTTTTTTTTAATATCATACGTGATTTTTATCTGTAAAATAGAGAATAAAAAGTTTTTACTTTTACTCTAACGTGAACATATTTTTTTTTTAAATAATCAACCCTGTACATGGACTGTTTTAAAGGCTCATCCAAGACAACCTTATTTTAAATACAAACAAAATTGTTATAACGGGAGGCTTTTTTCGTAAAACATAAAATAAAAAAGTTTTTCTATCTATTCACTCTAACCGCAGATATACTGTAGATAACAAATCAACGATAATAATTACAAGTTTTAGTAGAAATCGAATAATGAACTTACCGTTTTCATCATTATGTAATTGTAGTGCATCAAGACAATTTTTTGTAGTATTGTTATCAATATTCCATGTGACAGTAGCTATATTTTTTGATTTTACAACACTCTTAACAGTTCCATAACATCTTGCTATACGCCACTGATCTCCAAACTGAGAAAAACTCCAAGGATTGTCGTTTTTACTATCAAATACAGTCGCCGCGACGGAAACACGCTGCCCTACGCTCATCATTTTTGCAGCTAAACTACGCGGATTTTATCAAGTTGTAATTTCTAAACAAACAGAAGTAAAAAATGCGCTGCAAGCCCATAATGTTTACGTTTATCCTATAGTAAAATTTGTTCTGCCTGACGTATGTAAAGCCCTAAAATATTACATTTTTTAAAGTACTCAAGTGAGCCGTTTCTGTCCTGCTGGCAGGACTCTGTACATTCATTAAAGATTTGATCAACCACAAGAAACGTCTCTATTAAATTTCAAACAAAAAAACAATTTTAAGAGATCCACTTTAACGCCCTGTATATTTTATTATATGGCCTGTTTTTGTTACACCCTAGAAATTGAAAAATATTTATTTTACATCTTCACAGTTTTCATGTAATATATAGTTAACAAAATTAACAAACATATAGTATGCGTCTAAAAGACTACAACAATGCAGCAGACGACGAATAATTATTGTAAAACTGCTAACACATAAAACGCCAGCCATCAATCAGCAACTCCAAAGTTTACAACTCTAGTTTTGTAAGATTAGTATTATTATGAGCACGATGGAGATGATTGAAAAGTTTGTATGTTCCTGCTATACACTTGTCTGGAATGTAGCAAAATGTTGCAACTTTTTCGAAGCACGCCGTGAATTCGCAGGGCGGACATAAAAAATGTCCAGACTCTTTAATTAGACTACGCCATCATCAGGATGACGGCTGGGATGTTGGAAAGTTTTGTATATGTGTGATCGTATATACTACATAGAGTAAATGTAGCAGATTGTTGCAATTTCGACTGCGACTGATTTTTATAGGGCTTTCCTGAAAAATGCGGAAACAGCTTTTAACAAGCTGTAAAGTACTCGAATGTGTTTCAATTTATTAACGTAAGACAAATTATTTTATATTCATTAAGAATCGAATAATTCTTCTAATATATTTTTGTATACTGGTGGTTCGCCTTTGGACATTTTCCAAATTTACAATGGCATGCTGGAATTATTTGTGACAGTAAAAAAGACACTACAAAATTCCATCCAAAATTCTTACTACCTTTTAAAATGTGCTTATTATCCACTGTTTATATACAGGATGAATCATAAAAATGGATAATATTTTACCTGCAAATACTAATATAAAATAATACTTTTTTGCTTAATGGCTGTTGGTCAAATATTCATACTTACTGAGTTATTGTGTGTTAAAATTATAAGAATAATTTAGTAATGTTTTAATTTTAACCATGTAAACATCTGTGTAAACATCTCAGACTGTTATAGTTTAAAATAGTACTAATTATTTTATGTAAACATCTTCGATTATTGTTGCTATTATTAGTATTACAGACTTTAACTCCGCAACAACATAACAAATTTAAAAATGTATCGGTGTGAAGTATACCTTGCACTAGTGGACTACAGATGGTTACTACATCAGATTCTGTCAAAAAGAAAATATCGTATACGGTGATCAGTTTGGATCAATTTTTCAATAACTACTCTTCGTAAATTTAATTTTTCGCGTATTTTTTGTCTATTTACAAACATGTATTTAAATGCCCAATAACGGATAAGGTACTGATTTATGAGTAGTGTGACTAGTGCATATTATCGTGTGGCAGCGTAATACTAAAGACGTTTTTAGAGTAGACAAAATATTATGCCGGATCCTCTTCGAACCACACTGAATAACTTCTGTAATATCTTGGCGGTAAACGTGTGGCAGTGTTTTTATGTATTTGTGAACATTTGTGTGTGTATTTTGTTACCCTTTGTGATTTTTCCTGACGGAAAAAATCCACCTGGTCGTGGTTATTGGGCCGAGTACCTATCTTTAAATAAAAACAACGATAGAGGGAAGAAGAAGGGAAAATCAACAAAAAAATATTTAGTTTAGTTCTAATGTAAACAAGTAAGAAAATAGAAAATGATTCAACATTCTTGAAATCTCTCGAAATATCAATCCTGAAAATAAATATCAGTAAGGTAGGTGCTACCATATCGTGTTTCCCATTAAATCATTAGACAATCATCTACTTAAACAAAATTTAGTCTTTCAAATTGACGTCCTATCACTACCTTTAACACTTTTGACTTATGTGTGGTATATCTAACCTAGCGGCTGACAGGAGGCCAAAGTCGTAAATTAATATATTTAATATAATTTCGATTTTTTTTTTCATTTTATGAATAAGTTTGGAAATTTTTTGATACAAGATTCCATTATTTTTTATTCTTCTTTACCCCTGTTAAAATATTTTTACTTAGTCATAGTTAATCCTGTATATCAGTTATTCTTTTACACATAAACATAAAAATCTAGATTTTTGAAGATTTAAACTTTTATGCATAAAATAATAATAATAATAATAATAATAATAATAATAATAATAATAATAATAATAATAATAATAATAATAATAATAAAGTGTCTTTATTAACAGAACATAGTAACAAATACATATTTATGAAAGACGGCGAGATTCAACAATGTTGCTCTTCCACCTAACCGTCTGAAAGTTAAATCAACTAAGAAATTAACTTGATGCTAGCAATAAAAATATAATAGGAAATTGAATAAAGTAATGAATTCCATTATTTGCACATATACTAGCCTTGACCTGTCTCCTGAAGGTTAAACTGTTAGTTGACAATTTAGAGGCATGAGGTATACTATTATAAATAACTACAGCATTATAAGTGAAGGATCTACGATATAGAGAGGAACATGTCTAGGTACAACATAAAGATCTTTATGACGCGTTGCACAGCTATGGATATCACTGCCCTTAATAAATTTATCGAATAAATAACTGGGTGTCTTAGTATTAATAACTTTATGTACTAAACATGCCATATGCAGTTGAAAACGTTGGTTTAAATTAAGCCACTTGGATTGTTTAAAAAAACCTAACACATGCATTTTGCACTCTTTGTAAACTCTCCTTGTCTTTATTTAAAATGGCAGGCCAATATACGGTATCACAATAAGCAATGTTACATAAGATTAAAGAATCACATAGCTTTAATTTAACCTCTGAAGTTAAATAATCTTTATGTAAATGAAGTGAACGCAGCTTAATGTAAGATTTTTGGATAAGCAAATGCACATGTTTAGTGAACCTGAGCTCATCATCAAAATAAAATCCTAAATTTTTACAGCTATCAGTAGGTTGCACAATTTCTCCATCAACAATAATTTTTAACCAAATTTTTATGCCTACCCACTACAAGTAATTCAGTTTTTGCACCATTTAATATCAACCCATGAGCCCTAGATACTAAAACAATTTTTTTTAAATCATCATTAATTTTTTGAACAGAAGGGTTCAATTCATTTAGTGGAAAGTGAAAATACAGCTGACAATCATCAGCATATTGGTGGATGCGGATATGCTTAACTGCATTAGATAAATCTGAAGTATAGAGCGAAAAAAGCAATGGACCTAATATGCTACCTTGCGGCACTCCCATGGCGGTGTTTATCAAAGATGAAGATGTTCCATTAATGACAACTTTTTGACACCTATCGGACAAGTAACTCCTAAAGAAATTAACAGCATTAGTATCCAGGCCAAGATATTTGAGTTTAGTACATAGAGTAGCATGATGAATTGTATCGAAGGCTTTGCTGTAATCAAATGCAACCCTTATCGAGATATTTACATTTTAGTGAATTCTGTGCACCCATATCTTTTTTACAGTGATACTTCCTGTTTTTATGTAAATATCTCGATAAGGATGCTTTTTATGAAGATAAGACACGTCTTTTATTGTTTAAAAATGTTGATATAATAAAATTTCGCTAGGGAAAGAACAAACTTGAATTTCTGTATGTAAATAACTTATAACAAAATATAAAACATTAACAATTTATACAGGAAAAAGACAGTACAATGAGTGAAAAAATTCTTAGCATATTAACAACAACATAATATACATAAACATACTTATCTAAATTACATACAATATAAAAAAAATAAAAACAAAAAAAATTAATTATCACTTTAATTATATAGTGTCGAAAGTAAATGTTGTTTAAGTTATCGTAAAGTGACGGAAAATATATCAGCAGTTACAAAGGTCTCAAAAATTGTACATGTTAAATATATAGGACTACTAAAGCACTGATAGGAATTAGGAACAGGAAGATAGAATGTTCTACAACTTCTTGAAGCAGGTCTAGGGTCTTATATAAGAATACTACACATCTAATGTTGCAGCGTCTATACAAAGAGGTAAATTTAAAATCACTTAAGCAGATTGTATTCAAAATTTCTTATGGGATAAATATGATATTTTTTGAAATAAATGTATTTCAGAAACCTTCTCTGTACAGACTCCAATATGTCAACATATGTGGATGTATGAGTGTTCCAAACAAAGCAGCAGCATTCTAGCTTACTTATGACAAGCGTGAAATAAAGCAAAGAAATCGTATCCAACGAATTAAATTCTCTGCTGTTTCGAATAACAAATCCCAGCAATTTGAAGGCCTCCTTAGTAATATTTACAATATGACTGCAGAAGGACAGTCTGATGTCAAACGTAATGCCCAGATTCTTCATCTCATAAACACGGTCAAGCACGGCATTATCGATAGTATAATCAATATTCACGAAATGCCATGACCTTGGATTTAGGAATATTCAAACTTAACTTATTGACGTTACACCACTCGCTCAAAGAAACCAAATCCCGCCGCAATAACAAACAATCCTGGAAAGTACTTATCTCTCTAAACAACTTCATGTCATCAGCAAAAAGCAGCAGCCTAGAGGAAAGAGCACAACAGATATCCGATATGAATAATAAGAATAAGAGAGGCCCCAACTTGGAGCCCTGGGGTACCTCTAACGTTGCAAAAAAAGTGGAAGATTTAACACCGCTGATTTCAATATGCAACATTCTATCTCTTAAGTAGCATTGTAACAACTAAATTATTTGAGATGAAATTCCAAACGAAGGTAATTTTGCCAACAATATACTATGTGATACCGTGTCAAAGGCCTTTCTAAAATCCGTGTAAATTAGATCAACCTGTTTCTTCCAGTCAAGTGCATGGGACACAAATTCAGTAAAGCAGCAGAGATTGCTCTCAGTGCTACGAGATTTCACAAAATCGTGTTGTTCAGTAGGCAAGTATTTTTAACATACTAATACAAAAAATCGTTTAATATAATTTCCAATAATTTTGAAAATACAGACGAAAGAAATTAATATTTTTGTTCAAATTTGGTTTGCAGTAATCATAATAAAATGTTAATATATTGACGTGAATAACCTTATCAACTAAAACCAGTGGCGTAGATATGAGGTATTGTTCACCGTTGAACCTCCTAAACTACTATGATCATGAAGTATTTTTTCAGTGCAAATATTAAAATTTTATTATATTTTCTGAAAAAATGCTCTTGGGATAATTCATTAGGTAATTAGCTTTATTTTTCATATATTTTGACTTTTTCTAGCTATGGGTTATCTTATGGGATTACAAAGATCTTACACAAATTATAGGATTAAGTAGCCATTGCTTGTTTCTAAGTTTGTAACAATAGTATTGACAGATGTCATGTCAAATCAATTCGTTTGTTGTGCGGTTAGAGCATGTTGAAACTAAGTTGGTGACAATTGTTCTACGGGGAAAGATGAATTGATCGAGGTGGTGCAGTTGCTTGGCCAGCTCGATCACGGAATCTCAATCCACTAGATCTTTTCTTTCGAGTTTTTGAAGGAAAAGCGCATGCAGCTCCGACAAAACGTTCCTTAAGAAATCGATGGTGCCGTTGCATTGACTAAAATGCTTTAAGCACCATTTAAATTAAATTGTTTACACATTGTTATTTTTTATTTATTTTCGATTAGCAGAAAAAATTGAATCGAATCGAGATATCGCATCGAATCGAAATGTCAAATCAAGTTTTTGTTTTTGTGATGTTTCAGTTTATTAAATATTAAATTATTTTCAGAGATTACAATATATTGTAATATTTTATTGTGTGTGTGTTATTTAAGTAAATTTATTTTTATTATTTATTTAATTTTTATTTAAATATTTTATTAAGTTTTTAATGTCAAATTTTAATATTAATTTTGTTGAGTGCCTTGATACTTTTTATGTATTATGTTTATGAGTGTATGTTGTGTGTAAGTTGTAATTTGTTCAATACAAACCTTTTACTTAAATTATTTTTTTTGGATCTCTATATCTTACCTTATTTATATAATTTTTTTTTATCCCTTGCTAGACACAGTTTCACAAAATCAAAAAAACAGCAAAAAGAAACTTAATTCAGGAGTCGATTCAAATAGTTTGCAGGGCTTTTATTTTTTAACAGATAGTAACAGTTAATTGACAGATTAATGGTTTTTGGTTTTTAAATTAATTTGATTGATTGATATTTTCTTATTTCTACTACTCCTATGTTGATAATTTTTAACAAACAACTATAAATTAGAACTTTGTTATTGAATTGTATTAAAAATTTTAGGAATTATGCTAATAGATATTCTCCAATTTGTAATGGTAGATGCATACCTACAGAGAGTATTTATTTAATATGATAATAAAGATTCCTACTATATTACTAAAAATAATGGCGATATTTGTGATAGATATAATAGTTTCTGTTCAAATTTGTGAATATTTTGTTATTATTGCTTGGATGATACTTATTTTGTACAGGTAAGTCCTGTGGGTTATTCTTAATACTTTGCAAAGATTGAGAGAAATTAAATCTGTTTTATTTTACTATAGCTATAGAAATTTTTATAGTGCACTTTATTTTTAAAGGTACCTGAGGTTGGAAACTTTATAATTTTCCTTTCTGGAAACTGTCCTGTAGTGTTCTTTGGAACTGCAAATTTTCCTGGAGATGATATTTTCCTGCAGTGGCAAAATAACTTTCCTGGAGGATGGAGACTAGTAAATTTCGCTGGTGAATAGATATTTTCTTAATTTATACTTGTTGTTCTAATATAATTTGTAAATTTTCGGGAGATATCTTGCGATGCTGCACCTTGTTCAAAACCCAAGCCGTAACTATCAACAACTTCTTTGTTTTTCATCCTTTCTGTAGATTGCCATGTTAAAAGGTCCTTTCACATGTATTTTCACAGCCTTTGGATGTCTTTTTGCATATTATCACAACACTACTTATAACTAATACATTTTATAAATGTCCTTTTGTTTTTGTTATACAATTTTAATTAATTTTATTAATGAAAATATTCTTTATTTGGTGTTTTAGGTCATTTACAAGAGATTCTTGCAAAGTCACCTTTAGTCTTGACAGATAGGAAATTAATTTTATAATTTGACATTTAAATTTTTTTTTATGATATGATTTATCTTAAATCGATATATCTTTAATAATGTTACTCGTCTGCCTACAATACGTATGTATATCAGATTAATCTATAGACTTTCGCCTTTCATTCATTATAAGTTGCTCTGGGTTTAAATTCCTTTTTCTTTATGTACTGAGTGATAACAATTGTCAACGTCATGCAATTTTATGAAATTTAATTTTTACTTGATAATAAAACTATTAAATTTTTATTTTTATGTTTTGTAATATTATTTATTATTACTAAATTTATATCCGTGATATCCATATTAACAATTCTTTATATATTTTATAAATTTACACTAATAATTATTCATTTTATTCAACTTTAAATTCAGAATATCATTCTTAATAAAACAGTAATGAAAAATATACAGGCCGACCCATTTAAAAAATTTATTTGATATTCCAATTCAATTTAGTTCAATTTGAATTGATCAGATATTTAATATTTGATTTTGATGGACCTATTCAAAATTACAAATCAATTCGGAGTCATATATCATTTTATTGCACAGAATTAATCAATTCGCCTTAATTCAAATAAAACTCTAAGATTCGATAAATTGATACGAATCGATTTTTTTTGACGAATCGAAAATCGATTTGTTATTTCGTGAATCGCACAGACTAACATTCATTTACTTCAGTATTTAGTGACAGTATTATGTACTCGTCTTTTTGTTAAATTTTGACAGTTGATAACAATGTATGCTGTATCTCTCAAGTGTACCAAATTTATAACAGCAATAACATCAGATGAAACGTACCTCATGATCAAAGTGGCTACCATTTTTGGTATGGCTGGAGCTTGTCATCAGATGGAACCTGCACAAATAACTGGTGAAAACAGTGAAAACAAAGGAAATCTCATAATAGTTAAAATAACGGACTCTAAAAATCGTTCAGCAAGTTCGTTAGTAACATCACACTAGAAGTAGACAATGGAACTTTCTTACAATTTCGTGCAGGAAATCATATTCAGTACAATGACCAATGAATTGTAATTTAATGCATGAAAACAAAAATTGTCCGAGAATTTGTTTTAACAAAAGTAAATGCGGCAGGTATCAACTGTTTAAAGACTTTTCATTCTATTAATGCAACTCACAGGCGGTTTTTTGTATTCTGCGGACAAGAAGAATGTACCTCCCAGTCTGTCGGAGTTAAAACTTTTGAAAGCATTCCCAAAATGATTGCAACAAAGCTTGAATTGAATAACCCCGAAGAATATATTGGATATTATTTTAGAAGGTCCTCAGCCACCACACTGGTTGATGGCGGTGCAGATATGCAGATGTTAACACGTCATGGGGTCTGGAAATCTTCTACAGCAGAAGGCTATAGAGAGTAAGCAGATGGCAAAGAAGATCTTGGGGTCAGACACATATTTAACGATTGGAAATTCGAACTTAAACAGGTTTCTGACCTTCATCTACTTCTGGTATACAATTTTCTAATTGTATAAAGTATATTATTAATGTGTATACCTAATGGGCACCCATGCGTTTGAAAAACATTTAAAAGTGGTTGAAACAATGTCAAAGTGCCTCGCGAAAAAACATTATTTTTAATTAAAAAGTAACGTTTATAAAACGCCAGATATGTTTAAATAACAGAAATTAAACAGTTAATAAACGTTTATGGAAAACGTTTTATTTAGGCTTCTATTTTAAATTTTAATTAAATTTTAGCTACCTGCTACAATTTAGTACGGTTCTATCACACAAAGTTTTTTTTAAAAGTACACCTCATCTATACCGATAATACATAATATAAAAATATTGAATATAAGCATCAGTACTACATTTATTTACTATTTGCATACATAATAAGTTTTTATTACTCTCTTTCATTTCTAAACAGATTATAGTGTATCTATCGCTGATAGATAGCAGTGTTAATCTGGATTTGCAATTGTACTGTGCAACATATATGAATTGCAAGAAAGGCCGCCCAATCTCTAGGCTAGATCGTGATATTATCCTTATTGAACTATTAATTTCCATTAAGATCCTATTTATTCACTTATTTACGACTGTAAACCTGACAGTATATATACTAAAAGGGACTTAATTCTGCATATTTACCATATAGGTGTCTAGGACACAGCGTATCTGTTTATGACCGTCTCTCCCAGGGTATTTTGACCTATTGCGGCCATAGATTTGACCAATCTGCTATTCTTGGCTGTTTCATGGTTTGTTATAACAAATGTTGTTTTATTATTACTTATCATTAAAGTAGTCTGTTTAGTATACCTTCTTTTTTTTTGTTATAATTTCTTGTAGTTTTATAACATTGCCTTGGTGCAACCGCAGAGATAGAGACTGCACCTCCACGCCCAATCTCCCTTAGCTACGGGACCCTCTGCTACCTTGCACCCCCTGTCAATAAGATCAATATAACTTGCAGTCTCGTTTTTTTTAATATGCTATATACTCAACCTTGGGAGGACGTAGCAAAAGTATATTTGTAAAATTGCTGAAGTGTGTGCTTTGTTCGTTGTTACTCGTTAATGGACAGTTCTCTCAGTGTACATCAATCAGAGACGGATGTGGGTTACGTCCTGTCGCTTTAAAGTCCTTGAGCTTGAGAGATGGGCCTTAATAAATTTCCCAATAACCGCATATTTCATAGTTTTCGCCTAATTCGTCCGTAATGTTTATGGAAGAACTCGTAAAAAATAAATCACTTTTTTCGGCCGCGCGGATCCCCCCCGGCCTCCCAGAAGGTCCTTGGCATAGTGCGAGCAGCGTCCCGACTTTGGAGGTGGGGCGTCCGGACGGAGCGTCGCCGGCGTCTCGTGACGTCACGCTGGCGTCTCCCAGCCACATCAGTCACTAGCACAGACCTTTATGTACATTAAATATGGATCATTACATTAATACTACAACAACTACGACGGGCCCCGGTCCATAACAATTATTTCGTTTGCTTTTTTATTCGACATGCATCGGCATGGAGCACATCGCGATTATTTGGTGTCTGCACTTCCAGTTTCTGCTCGGCATGTTTAATGCCGACCCTTAAACTAGGCAGAATGGACTCGAGTCTCCCGATGAGACCGTTTACGGGGGACGGCAGCAAATATCTACAGTACAGTAAAATAAAAATCTGGTTGAGAACTACACACCTATTTTAACCTTGAGCAGTTTTGTCTGAAGTTATTATTCACAATATACTTCATTTTCATGATAAATCACAAATTTCTACTATTCTTATTTGTATTCTAATACGTTGGATAGCAGTGGACAGGTTGAACTGCTCTACACAAATATTTCAAAGGCTTTTGTTCATGATATTCTCCTTCGTGAGCTGTCTATTTTCAGTTTATTTGAATCTTACCTTTCTAATAGATTTGTAAGCGTACAATATCGTGGTATTACTTCAGTTGAAATCATTGCTACATTTGAAGTATCTCAGGGTTCAGTTCCTAGCCCTCTATTGTTCAATATGTTCATTAATGATATCTGTGACAGTCTTCGAATATAAAGGAACATTGTTCTTTTGTATTCAAACTGTATACATCTGTTTCATCTACAGATGATTGCATTTTACTTCATAATGATTTAACTGTAGTTAATGAATGATGATTTCGAAGCAGGTTGTCTTTGAATATTTCTAAATGTTTCATTATTAATTTTCACTTACATGTACAACATTGGCTTTGAAAATTTATTGTAACTATACTTCTGTGGATTTATTTAGTTATGTTTTTTGTTAATTTTGTATTAAATATCAATAAAACTTATTTTTGACTCGATGTGTGGAGGTCTCTATTTTTGTTATTATGCATGTATACAAAAAAACTATCGCAAAAATAGTCAGCAGCGTGCTTATCTCTAAAAAGGGATATGTAGCCCCCATATCGATGCCTATGGATTCTGTAACTCTGTAATTTTTGACATGTACTGGAGATGTGGAATTTCACATTTGTCTTTCATTAATAAAAAAGATAGAATAGAAGTTAAAAAAAAATAAATAAATACCAAAAGTTAGCTGTAAGATTATTAAAAATAATTAATTATGATTTTTATTTGAATGGAATTGAATTTTTGATTTGTTTATTCCTTAGAAAAACTATTGAGTCTCCTTAAAAGAAAGATGGAGGGAGAAATTAATACGGACATCAACATGTCACTGAGCAAATGTCCTTGTCGCCCTAGCCATTTCTACAGTTAGTTAGTTAGTCTTTCCTTAGATATTAAACTATAAACTTGTCTTTCATCATGTCATATTATTAACAAAAGTCTCAAAACAAAATTAATGTATACAAATCTGGACCACCCTGTATATGCTTGCAATGTTGCGAAGCGTATATTTGGTAATCATAGTTGGCTATAGCTGAATATTTTTATTATAGCTTTTTTAACGAGTTTTTTTATATCCATGTATGTAGGTACACATTGCATTGTGGTTTTATATAAAAACCCATTTTTTAAATTATTTTTATATAATAAGTGACAATAATTTAAGTACTGCTATATTGCTGTCCCAACTTGTGAAAAAAATATTGCTTCATAGCTAATATTCATAGTTTTATATATGTAACTAGATAAAAATTGACGTTTAAATTTATTTAAGATTTTATAGTCACTATATATTGTTATAAAATAAAAATACTGTTATTTAAATTATAATTTCATTTACTAATTTTTTATCTAGAAGCGTCCGTATTGTATCTAAAGGCAATTTGCTGCTGACTTTATTAAATTTAAGAATCAAGAAGTTATAAGATCATATTTTTATGTAGGGTGTGTTAAATATGTAATTTTTGAAATATATAGGGTGTCTCTAAAAGGTCTTTACAACGCTCGACCAGATATAGTGCGGCTCAAAATAAGTCGATTTAGCTAAACTTACCTTAGTTCAAAGTTGCTCCGTTTAGGCGCTATATGATCCTGAAGTTGCTATTTTGAAATATATTATTTATATAAATTTAAAACGCCTTATGCGATTTTGCTAAAATTTGGTAAGTTGATCTGTATGTAAATTTCATAAAAAATGTCTCATAAAATTCTTGCCTGAGAGGATGCATGGTTTTTTAGATACAGAATGTCGAAAATTTATATTTGTCAAAATATTCGAGGTAGAACATCAGAACGATCTAATAAATTGTTAAAAAAATCCGTAGGCTCAGATATGGGTATAAGGTTCAGTGATTTTAAAGAACTTTTTAGTATCATTTTCCTTGATATTTTAAAAAATATTTGGTATTTTTCAAAATATGATACTTTACGATGTTAACAAATTATGTAATAAACTTTTAAATAAAAAATAATTGATGCGAATATTTGAAGAGGTGAAATTACTCTGTTGATCAACTCTTTTATAATTCAAAGATATATAGATTCCAATAAAATTAAAATTTATTTATGACATACCTAGAACGGGATTTTACTCGAATACATTGTATTCATGAGTAATATTCAATACAATATACAGGGTGATTCATTAATAATGGGACAGAGCTTAAGGGCATGTTACTGACCTCAGCAAGATATGCCTTATCCGAATGTTGCTCCTTTTCGATCTACAGGGTGTCAAAGTTGAAAAATTAAATCACATTTTCTTTATTATTTTTCGATCGCATCAACTGTATTTTATGAAATTTGGTATAGGGGGATTTCTTGGTACTAGAAATTCGAATATCTCGACGATTTTGGTGTATCTGCTAGAGGGCGCCACCAACGATGGTTTGAACCCCTTTTAATAGCTACGACTGTTTTGTGCTACACTGTATCTCATTTTGGACTGGAAAAATGGTTTCTGAGAAAAACGCATCTAAATCTCATGATGCATGCAATTTATCTAAAAGTAAAGTCAAATTGTTGCGTAAGTAACGGGCCATACTGTAACAGCATAATACTGTGATCGAAATAAGCGAAATTTCGTGAAATTTGCTTCAAGCGATCAAAAGATAAGAAAGAAAATGTGATTTATTTCTTCAATTTTGACGCCCTGTAGATCGAAAAGGAGCAACATTCGGATAAGCCATATTTGGCTTGATCGCTCTATTTTGTGATCAGCAACATGCCCTTATGCTCTGTCCTATTATTAATGAATCACCTTGTATATGTAATGATTAAGAATTCAATACTTTTATCTGATGGTATTCATATTCATCAAATTTAGGACATATTCAGTATTCAGTACTCGGAAATAGTATTTATGAATAGTGAAAGTATTTTATGAATTACAGTCTCCTTCTACTTCTTTATGAGCCTTACTTATACACGTAGCAATATTAGTCCTTCCCAAAAGTCGCTATATTCGGAAATATTTTCATGCTTTTCGTTTCCGAAGAAATATGCCATTTATCCGATCATATTGTAAATATTTTTTATCAAATAGCGTTCTTATTATTTCATTGTCGTTATTCTTGCACTATACAGGGAGTCCGAAAAGTAATAGGACCCATCTTATACATAGCTTCCTATGATCAAATAGAACCGATTTAGACAAGCTTAGCTTAGTCTAAAAGTGCCGCATTTAGAATTTACAGAGTTTCAAAAAAAATTGTTTTGTTGTTATGGGCATAATTAAGAAACCAATAATGTTGAAATTTGGTAGTCATGTTTTAGATAAGTACAAGCATTGCGGAGGAGTAAGTAGTGCTGCATATCGTAGGGGGCGCTTTTGGAAGTTTATTGTAACTCATTTTTATCGTATCTTTTTTGTTGACCCTATTCTGATACACTTGACAGAAAATTATGATGAAGAAATTGTCGAGGTATGTTTTCAAAATTTGACAAAATAATACTAATAATTTGAAATTATTTACACATTGCATTTACACTTTACACAACTACACAACGATAATTATTAACTCAGTACAACAATTAATATTAATCGGACAAGCTTTTGATCAAATTTAACCTTATGAATGCTAGTTTGACAAGTAGTAACTTGATCGAATTAGAAAATTATCTTAATGTGCAGACATTTTAAAATGCATTTTTAACGAAAACGGTGCATCATATCAACATGGAGCAGGTATAGCTTTTCTACGCAAAATTAATTTGTCCATCATAATTTTCAGTCAAGCGTATCAGAATAGGACCAACAAAAAAGATACAATAAAAATTAATTGCAAAAAAACTGCCAGGTACAATGCTTGTACTTATCTGATACATTACTGTACCAAATTTGAACATGATTGGATGTTTCGTTTCTTAATTATGCCCATAACAAGAAAACATTTTTTTTTCTTTGAAGCCTTGTAACTTCTAAACGAAGCACTTTTGGACTAAGCTAAGTTTGTCTAAATCGGTTCTATTTGATTACAGGAAGCTATGTTTAAGCTGGGTCCCATTACTTTCCGGACACCCTGTATTCAACTCAAATTGCAGGTATCAGACTTATTACACCACAAATAAACATATGCGTTGAATAAGATAAAGAGAACTAGGATTTATTTTACATACATCTACTCTTTAATTATGGGCACGGGTGGATTAAACAGAGCTCAAACAGGGTAGTAAATATGCGTTAATCTACTGCACCTTTCGTTGATGTTCGACGGTAACCATAATTCGGCGTTTTTGACATATATGTATTTATCTATACAAGGTGAGTCAGAACTTATCTAAAAAAATAGGAATAGATGCGTAAGGCAAAATGGAATCAATATCGTAAACAAATTTTTGTAAAATCCTAGTATTTTCAACCTTTACATCGCTGTAGTCCTAAGCCAGGCTATTACGAATATAGAAATCCGATTACTTTTTGTAGGTATTAAACGTTTTTGTGATTTGAGTCTTTACATTAGGGTTTGAAGTGTCAAAAATGACTTATGTGTATAGCAACACGGAGTTGGTGGATATCTTTTTAATTTATGGCGATGTGAAAATGCTTTAGCAGATTTCCCGATAAACATGTGCCAAATGCAGCTACTTTTACCGCGTTGTGCAATGAGTGCAAGTGTAGTGCAACGTGAGGGAAATTTAAAACCGAATCGAGGAAGAGATTGAGGTCCAGGACGTCCACGACGTATTGCAGCAGTGTTATAAAATATTATTTTTCCTTAGAATTTTTAAAACATTTTCGAACTGTCCTTTTTGATTTTGTACCTACTGTACTTTATTTGTTTTAGATAAGTTCCGAGTCACCCTGTATAACGTTGTAAACTAAATTTTAAGTTAATTTTTTTTTGGTAAAAATTTGCAGAGAGGCGGTGCCCTAAAACCATGCCGTACCAGCGACACTGGTACTGTGACTTGTGTTATCTATTCCTATAGTTTTACTAAAACTTTACTTAAATGTATTTAATTAGATTAAAATATTAATCTACACATTGTAAATATTCAGCATTGTATTTTTATACAAGGTGTAACAGTAGTTAGTATTCAAAACTTGCGAGCTTGTAAAACAAGTCGAAAAATTTCGAAAACCTTAGTAAAACTTTTGTCAGTGGCGGCTCCTAAGGGAGATATACTCTTTTAAAGGGGTGACCTCGGAAACAGTTTTTAATTCGTAACATCAAAACGGTTCAACATTACTGAGATATTAACATTGACGTGCTTAATAAGTCTCATAAAATACATTTCAAAATTTTCTACAGGGGCGTGAGAAAATGCAAGGCTCTGGGACAAATTTATTCATATCTTTTTTGTAGTTAATTTTTTCTTATTTCTGACTCGAAAATATTGAAATTTGAAGTATTTAGCATAAAAAAGGTACTCTTGTTGAATTTCAATAAAATGTACCGTTTTTCAGTAAAATCGATTTCAATCATTCCTAACGTGCCCCACATTCAACATCCATTACATAGCCAAATAAATTAATTGCAGTGTGCCATGGAGAAAACAACTAGTGACAGTTAACAGAAATGTCAAGTATTTTTAGTTTAAAATTTGTGTTATTTGAATCTACATAGTGCTGTATCATGGTGAACAAAAATAGTTAAAAATTATTTAAAAATGCAACAGTATACATATTCTGAGTATGTAGATATGCTTTTTACGTTAGGCGAGTGTCATGGGAGCGCAAGAGCAGCCGCACACCGATATGGTATAAAATTCCCCAGCAGAAATGTACCCAATTATAAAATATTTCTATGCACCGAAAGACGTTTGCGAGAACGAGGTACTTTAAAAAGAAACAATTTTGAGAGAGATAGACGCAGAATAGTGAGAAATGTCCTGAATGAAGAAAATATTTTAAATTAAGTTGAAGCTAACGCCACACTTAGTACAAGACGACTAGCAGTACAAAATAACATGTCTAATATGACAGTATGGAGGATATTGTAAGAACAACAATTGTATCCTTATCATTCTAGACAGGCGCAGGACATTTTACCACAAGACAGGCCCATGCGCAGACAATTTTGTCAGCTGCTTTTGGACGGGCAAGCCGAAGATCCGATGTTTCTGTCGAATATTATTTTCAGCGACGAAGCTACTTTTACCAGAAGCGGGGTTTTTAATATGCGCAACGAACATATGTGGGCCGAAGAAAATCCTAATGCTCGGAAGGTAACCCATTATCAGCATTCATTTAAAATAAATGTTTGGGCTGCCACATTAGGAAACAATCTGTTTGGATATCACATCATGTCTGGAAATTTAACAGGAGCAATGTACCATCAGTTTTTGTCCACCAAATTGAATGACTTTTTAGAAGATATTTCTTTGGCGAGAAGGGTACATGCATGACGGTGCCCCTCCTCATTTCAACCGTCAATGTCGACAGTGGTTAAACAAGCACTTCCCAAATCGATGGATTGGCCGAGGAAATGATGCTGCCTTAAACTGGCCTCCACGATCACCACACCTCAGTTCAATGGATTTCAACGTGTGGGGTCAAATGAAAGAAAAGGTGTATTTCCAAGCTGTTGACAGTGAAGAACAATTGCGTGAATGTATAGAAAATGCATTTAATGAACTCAATGAGGAGCACGAACTACACCGGAACTTATTTTCTTTGGAAAACAGATTACGCGCGTGCATTAGGGCAAATGGCGGTTATTTTGAAAGATGAATCTAGTCTGTCTTCTCGACTGAGGCACATTTTCTGCTGAAGAAATTAGAATATTTAGTTTGTCAAATTACCTACTGTAAATGTTACGAAAAGATTTTAATAATTTACAATAGTTTAATAAATAGGTAATCTCATATGTTATTTATATTACCGTATTTTTATTTGCACTATTGTTTTTATTTGTTACTCTTAAGAGTATTAAGAATAAATTTCTATTAACTGTCAGACTAGTTGTTTTCTCCATGACACACTTCAATTAATTTATTTGGCTATGTAATGGATGTTGAATGCGGGGCACGTTAGGCATGATTGAAATCGATTTATTGAAATTTAACAAGAGTACCTTTTTTATGTCAAATACTTCAAATTTCAATATTTTCGAGTCAGAAATAAGAAAAAATTAACTAAAAAAAAATTAAATGTATTTTATGAGACTTATTAAGCACGCCAATGTTAATATCTCAGCAAAATTTCGTGACTTAATGTTGAACCGTTTTGATGTTACGCATTAAAAACTGTTTCCGAGGTCACCCCTTTAAAATAGTGTATCTCCCTTAGGAGCCGCCACTGACATAAGTTTTACTAAGGTTTTCGCAATTTTTCGACTTGTTTCACAAGTTTTGAATACTTACTACTGTTACACCTTGTTTAATATGAATACTTTTCTAACAGAGTACTTAGTATTCAGCTATGCATAGCATAGGAAAGAGAAGGTAGTAAAATATCTAAAATAAGTTTATCATCGTTTATAGGTCAGGTGGTTAGTCCAAGTCGCCTGCTCTGTTCCTACATACATCTGACTCCACTGAAAACTATCGAGGCCAACCCTGTACGTTGGCTACTGCACAAATTTCTCGTCCACGGCGTCCTGCAGTGTTTTTTTCCGCTAACAGCATTTTGAAGTAACTCGCCCGATTTTCCGATTGCAGACTAAATCGGATTTTTCAGCGCGTCTGGTACGTCCGGATTTTATTCCGTCTGCCTCCCATGCTAATCGCCGACTTCCGTAGAAGAACTAACCCCGTTGCCTCGCATCACTCTGTCTCGAACACGTCTGGGTGTTACATAAGCTGTCTACTGGCCTAGAGGCACGCAAACCTCTGTAAAATATAGCTGTGTAAATTGTATCACTCTAAAATATTTATTTCGTTAACCAGATACTTTGTCACAAAAATTTATGCATAACGCAGTTGAACTTATCATTATTATATAACCAAAACAATATCTTGCACATATTTAAAACAGCAATCGTATTATCGACAAAACATTATTATTATATTGCACTTAACAAAAATGCTTTTTTTCAACATTGCTCTTATCACATCATATTCAGCTATATAATTTGCTGACGCAAGTGCTCCTCAGATTTAATGTGAACTTTGTAAACTAATGTCTTCAGATGCCTAAACAAAAAGATCAATAGGACTCATATCGGGCGATCTGGGTGGCCAAGGTTAATCCTCTTGAGTGTCTCGTCGAATCACGTTATACCCGAATCTTTTATTTAAAAATTTACGGGCAGTCAAACTAAAATGTGGGAAAGCCCCGTCGCGCATAAGCCACATTCTTAGACCAAACGTGTTTATTGTAGAAGTTCATTATATCATCTCTAGCAAAATTAGTTTCGTCGGTAAACAATATCTCAGCAAGTCTTCCAGGAACTGCACCTTTCTGAAATTTGCCTGACTCCGAAAGGCGTTGAAAAACATTTCTGAACATTCTTGGATTTGGAGTTGGACGATTTTTAAATTTGTCCAAATAAATTCGGCTACAGTCTGTTTAGAAATGTAGTAAATAAATGTAGTACTGGTGCTTATATTTAATATTTTTATATTATGTATTATCGGTATAGATGAGGTGTACTTTTAAAAAAACTTTGTGTGACCGGATTGTACTAAATTCTAGCAGGTAGCTAAAATTTAATCCCCGACAATCCGTCTTTGTCAATGCCGCTTCAATTTCTCGGTCCATTTCTCTTATAAGTAAACAATATAAAAACAGCATTCAAAACATGAGGCTACTTTAAGCATCATAACCGGGTTAAGAGGGTAACGTCAATTAAATTATCGAGTTCCCATATTTTCTCCTCTTCTTTTCGTACATGATGTACATCTTTGCCAGTTATCTGCAGTTGCTCGTTCCAAGGAATTTTTTAACAAAATTTTCACGTCACTTAATTTAAACGTCGTATTATTTCGCGATACATCTCCTTTTACCTGCGCCCAGACTAATTCGATTGGGTTAAGTTCACAGTGACAAGGTGGTAACCGTAGTACCGTTATTTGACGATTTGTTGCCATTTCATTGATAACATATTTTTTCTGATCTTTATTAAGTTAAAAGTTCTTTTTTCACTATATTTGTCTCAAAACAACGGTTTTTTCCCGATAACCATTGAATTATATCGGCTTTCCTCCAAGCAGTCATAGGCGTCCGCTCGGTCTGCCATGAATGGTAACTGGCATTATCCATGACAATTACAGACCCCGGAGGAATAAGATCCAATATCTCTGTAAAATACTATTCGAAAACATCTGCGTTCATGACTTCGTGATAGTCACCTGTATTTTTAGATTCAAATAAAAGTAAATCGCCATCTACAAAACCACTGGCACTACCTATATGTGTCACTATTAATCTTCGCCCTTTACCTGAAGGTGCCTTGAACCCTGTTGAAAGTCCATCCAAAAATGCTTGTCGAAAACTTTTTACATTTTTCTCTTGCCATACTTTTGTTACAGTATATCCCTCGTTGATCCAAGTTTCGTCTAGATAATAAATATTTCTCCCTTCGTCACGGAATTTTCTAATTGATCTTAAGTAGGATATTCGCCAACAAATAATTTCATCTTTATCGATAAGAACTGACTTCCTGTTCTGCTTTTCCCAGCAAAAATTCAACACTCGTAAAACGGCCCATAATTTGCTTCTACTGATTTTTGGCATATCGTTGTCCTCTGAAAGTTCACTTAATTTTGTTTAGCGTTGGTATTTCTTTTTTAAAATAAAATGAGTGTACTTTTCTGCGAATGACAGTTTTGAAGAAACGACTTTTGACCTTCCTGTAAATGATTTTGGGGAATTTACAGTATCTTGTTTCCTTTAAAAATCTGTAGATAGTCGATTTTGGTGTTTCAATGCATTAAATACATTTAATATAATAATCTCATTCTGAGACAGCGCACATCTTTTCACGCGTTTAGCAGGTACGTAATCTGATAAGCTCGACATTTTACCCAAACAATATTATATCCACTGGCACAATAGTCACTAAACACAAGTCGAATTTTTCTCTACTGCACTAGCAAGTCTTTGTATATTCAGCTCTAAGACTGGATTTATCTGTCACAATACACTGGCTCCTGGCCTATGATGTATCCAGTAAAATATACTAATGTACACCCATTACCTGTTAGCATTAGTGTTACCCGTTAATTATCTGATACGAAATATTACCACGCCCATGGCCGGTTCTTATGTCGGGGTTTTATTACTCTCTTTCATTTCCAAACAGACCATAGTCTCCGTACCATTTAGCAAGACCATAAATGTAAACTATATTGTCCATTTCAGCATTTGAACATGCATAAGCCATTATTAAAACTTATTTTTTTTTAAATAAACTTAATTTGACAAAACACAATATTAAATAAAATGACGGCTTCTTATTATTGTTTTGCATGAACTCCCTAAGATATGTTTAAGGGCGCCGTTTTGATACGCAAATTTTCAACGATGTTCATAGCTGTTTGTTGAGACAGTCTAAAACAATCTGAGTAAGTTATAAAGAATATCTCTTCATTGTGTCAATTATACAAGTTTCCTTCAGGATATAAAACAGGCTGAGAAGTCATTTAAAATAAGAAAAAAAAGCTCCATTTTTACCAGTTGTTTTGAAGTAAAATCTCCTGAATTTTACGTCAACTGCAGATTGAGGGAATTGTATACGACATTATAAACATTATCACAACCAACAGAATTCTTTTAAAAAACTAGTAACACTTGGATTTATGTAAATTATTAAGTATTTTGCACGGTATATGAAACACGGTTTTTCGCGTTCTCTAGCGCATTTTCAATACAAAAGTTAAAGGAAATGACTTAATTTTAACATTATATTTTAGTACTACGCTAATAAATAAGAACGTTCATCTACAGGGTATATTTTTTGTGTGTATCTTTAGATACAATTATTTGTCCTTGAAACGCCAGCCTTAAGTAATTTAAGTAAAGCTTCATTCACATAAGATTAGTGCAGTTGCATTGGTACTGCAGAAAAGTTATTAAAAAGGGCGTCGTATTCTTGAAATAGTGTTTTCTACAAAATACAAATAATTTTAGACATTTAATAACTGAATAATCTAGGGTTTAGCAAATAATAGGAATGTTAACTCATCCCACCTGCAAATATTCAAAGATACTGAAGTAAAACGGCGAGAAATACGGGTGACTTTTGTAACGTTCAGGTAAACTTAACAGTAACAGCCTTTGTATTGCAGCTGTATGGCAGAAGATAAAAGCATTTTAGCTTTTACCAATCCTTTTCCAACAATCATACAAGAACCAATCAGAAAACTGCTTTTTTGACAGTAAACAGAAGATTCACATTTTTGCAGGTTAAGTTTTTAAATTAGATTCTAATTTAGATATTTAGTTTAGAATTGATTTGTTTCTAAAAAAAATGGATGAAGAGGACTGTTTGGTTTAGAAACAGTTACTTTTGCTGCTCTTAATCGCAGCGACGTCAATATGTATAAAAACTACATGTAAAAAAATTAAAAGAAGAACTCGGAGATGGTGGGTGCGACCTATTAACCGCAGATAGCACATGCAAGGTGATTTCTATAATTTATATAAAGAAATGCGAAATGAGATTGCCGATTATTTTTTCATTTCACCCGAATGACAGTGGCAGTGTTTGATGACTTGCTGAAATTAGTGGGGACTCATTTAACCCACAGTATACTAGTATACTGTGATTTAACCAAACATTCAAATAGACCATCTATTCCTGCAGATTGTAGGCTTATATTTTATCTAGGGTAGGCTTTTAATTACTATTCGGCAATTTCCGTAGATAGGGACGTAGTTGACAAAACACAAAAACATAACCTCTCTGAAGGTCAAGAATTTTTGCATGTCGCCAACTTACAGCGGAAAAATTCCTCAACTTCTTAAATCTACAGTAATTTTATGTAAACAGAGTATATAATATTTAACACCATACAATTACAATACAACAGTACAACTGCAGTGCCATTGCACTAACGTTTATCTGAACGTTACTTAACTGTGCAAAAATTCACTTGATCAAAGAAAATAATTTTGTTGCTAATCGGTTTGGAATATAAACAAATGTAAAGAAACAAAAAGTTACGATAATACAATTTCGCATATGATGATTTATTTTATTTGTAATATTATACAGGTTGACATATATTTCTTTGGCAAATAATGATCGATGATACCCACACCTCCGTCACTGGTAAGCTCGTAATTTTTTTATTCATACCTACTGTCATACTATGCACACCGAATTTGGTTAAATTATCTCAAGCGGTTTAGAAATTAAAAACCGATTTTTTTTTTAATTTTTGACAATGACTGTCCTAAGACCTCAGATTTGTATAACAAAAAATCCTTATTTGGGCCGCAGAATACGCCCCTGGATTTTTTACATTTAGTTATCTTAATATAAACAAAACGAAAGTTATTTTTATGTGCACATTTTTAATATTTCCACTTGCATATTTATGTAATACTATTCATGAGATTCTAAATAGTCATGTCAACACAAATTTGTGTTGATCAGTATGAGTTTATGACCGGTCGGTCTACAGTTACTAATTTACTTTACATAACTCATACTAGGATTTGTGTGAAAATTTTTAAGGTGGAGGTCAAATTGATGCTATTTTTGCAGATTTCTCTAAAACTTTTGACAGACTGGATCACGGTATATTGTTAAGTAAATTATCTGCTTTTGGATTAAATACAATATTTTTTTAGATTTTTTAAGTCATATTTACGTTTGTTAGTGCAGTGGTGTCATTTCTGCTGAGATAAAAGCGGCTTCAGGAGCACTTGTCCTTGGTCCCCTACTATTTAATGTTTTTATAAATGGCATCACATAAGAACTTGTTAATGTATGATTTTTTAGTGTGATTTTTATCTAAGCATAAAATGCGATTTTCAAATGTTATCTGTTTTCGAGTAATGACGTCATCGATTTTTTTTTAAATGGCAACACCATATTTTTTTCCTTGATTCTGAAAGATCGTGTAATTCTCTATCAGACAGTACTAAAATTTTGCCCTCTTACATAGGAAAGTTTTCGAGTAAATGACGATTGAATGTTAGAAAACGTAAATTTTATCCATAAAAAAGTAACAATTCTGAGGTATGTAAAATAAAATACAATTGATTAAATTTTATACTTAAATTAAATGTTCGAATTGCCATCCACCAACTTCTTGACAATGCGCAAGTCTGTGAAGAAATTCTTGCACATTATGAATGATTTCTGGGGTAACTCTGCGTATTTAGTCCCGAATGCGATTTTGAAGTTCTTCTAAATTACGTGGTTTATTAATGTACACTTTTGACTTCAAGTATCCCCATAAAAAATAGTCAAGAGGTGTAAGATCTGGCGATCTTGCAGGCCATTCTATCGGTCCGCGTCTGCCGATCCACCTCCCAGGAAAACAGTTGTCCAAAAAATCCCGTACTTGCTGAAACCATATGGTACCGTCAGGAATGTCAGGGTCATTATCGTTAGGAAAAATTACTGCAAGGGCTGGAACAAGGTCATTTTTTAGAAACTCTAAATATCTTTGTCCTGTAAGGGTTCCTTCAAAGAAGTCAACTATTCCAGCCCACACATTTAATTTCTGAGGGTGTTGGGTATGAGCCTCTGCCATCCAATGAGGATTTTCCCGACTCCAATATCTGCAAGTTTGACGGTTTACTGTACCATTCAGACAACATGTGGCCTCATCTGAAAAAAGTATTTGTCGGTGTAAATTTCTATTTTCTTGACATAAATCCATTAGACTTTCGTAAAAGTGTAAGCGGCGATCGCCTCATCTTCATTGAGTTCCTGCACAAGTTGAATTTTGTAGGGATGATATTTTTCCTTCCTCAAGATACGTAACACTGTGCTCTGACTAGTGTCATTGTTTAATGCAACCAATCGTGAAGAATTATGAGGATTATCCACCATACTTATCAAAATGTTCTGTTTCTGATTTTCATTAATGCTTGGACGTCCAGGTTTTGGAATATTTACAACATTGCCAGTTTCTCTAAATTTAGACTCTACCTTACTGACTGTTGATTGGCTGATAGGGTGATCTGGATATTTTTCATTAAATAAATCGCAAACTTCCTGCTGAGTTCTAGTCATATTCCCGCATCCGATAAGAATTAAAATTTCAATTCTTTGAGTAACTGTTAAATGTGCCATAATACTTTAAATTGAATAATAATTTCTATGTCGCTTACAATACTTATTAGAAAGTCGGTGTGACAATGACACTTTGCAAAGATTTTCGCCTACGTGATCCATAAAAGAACTATGGAATTCGAAAAACTAAACTTGATAACGTTTTTCCTTTATTTTAATTGATTTACGTTTTCTAACATTCAATCGTCATTTACTCGAAAATTTTCCTATGTAAGAGGGCAAAATTTTAGTACTGCCTGATAGAGAATTAAACGATCCTTCAGAATCAAGGAAAAAGTATGGTGTTGCCATTTGAAAAAAAATCGATGACGTCATTACTCGAAAACAAATGACATTTGAAAATCGCCTTTCACGCTAAAATATGTATTTTTTAAATTAAAAACCGACCTGTTCGAGGATTTTTCCCAAAAAATAATTGTTTCGTTTTTATTGAATTTATTCCATACTTTTGGCGCATACTGTATAGTCATAAATTTGAAGGGCACAGTACTCTTATAGTATTGTATAATTTGTAAGATCTAAGCATGAATATGCTTCTGCTGTTTGGAATCTTTTCTATGAATACCATTTAAAGAACATTGAAAAACTCCAAGGGCGATTTACTAAATACTTATGGTCCAAGTATGATGGGGTATATGCCCAGTTAGGTTTACCAATAAACAGCTGCTACCTAGAGTTAATATATTTGAATTCTCTTTACTTCGCAAATATTACTGTGTAGGTTTTGATTATGTTATTGAATAATCTGCTTGATTGTCCGGAACTTCTTTGGTATTATCCTAACCGAGTACCTACTGTCTGCAGCTGCAACAACAACAACGTTTTTGGGTGAAACAGGGAGTTTTGCAAGGGCACGTGAAATTCCTAGATGACCGCGAACAGCTCGTACATCGGAATTGGAAGAAGTTGTTTTAAATACTATAGAACAATGGTTCTACATTCATGTGTATTATTATTCAGTCGCGTACCTACCACTAACACTCACTGAACGCTAAAGTTTAGCTTTTAATAATATTGACCTAACAGGTAACTATTAAACATTCTATTAGGATAGCCACGTTTCAGAATGGCAAGACAATAAAAAATTATAATTATTTTTAACAGTGTCCTTTATTTACTTATAAGAAAACAATATTACAATATTCTTAATATAGATAAGAGTAAAAATTCAGTGAGAATGATGATGTTGTATGCTTGAAACAGTCGAGGAGAAGTCAGGATCGATTGCTCGGCATACGCAGACATTGATAAAGTATAAAAAAAATTATGAAATTTTCCGTTATTACCCGAATTGATGGATCGGTTGGGGAGTTAAATAAGGAAATCAACCATGGCCGCTAAGATTCCCAAATTTAAATCTTCTTGTTTTTTATTTGTGGGGACACTTGAAATTAATCGGTTATAAAATACCAGTGGAAAACCAAAAAGATCTTAGATACTGAATAATCTATGGTTTTGAAGTAATAAGCATCTCTTGACTTTGGTTGATATACATAATTTTTTGGATAAATTAATAAACAATAATGAGATGCAGCTAGGTTGGGGGATCTTGAAGGTTTCAAACAATTTCAAACATAGTAAATACAGGGTGAATCTTAAATAAGTACAAATATTTTAACCAGCAGTATAGTTTTGTGTGTAGAACACATAATTAATAGTTTTTTTACAAAAAAATCAGAAATAAAAAAGTGAAATTTTAAATAAAATTCGTAATTTTTCAGTAGAAAACCTGTTGAGGACCGCTGGTCTAGACCGACCCTTCATACTTTTATGAGTCATAGTGCTGCAGACTGAACGTGTGGTTCACAGTGTTGCCAGTATTACACAAATGTCTTTGCTTCAAGGAAGAAAAAATCTCAACTTTTAGCGAATTTTGTCAAGTGTAACATTTTATATTATTTTTTATTATCAAACTGTCATTAACTGTCATGACAGATTATCGGAAGCCCAAGTCAAACTTGTTAACCCCACATAATGCATGAAAATAGCAATAAAATTTGCTAAAAGTTGACATTTTTTCCATTTTAAATAAAAAACGCGTGCATAGTTTTTCGTTATTCTTCATAAAATAACTTAAGGACATTGTGTTTTGTGTCCCTTTCTAACAGTGTACAATGACATTTAACTTGTGAAATGTGGATTACTGATTAAATAGTTAATTTTTTAACAAACAGGTTCTGTTTATGAAGTTTACATCTATGTTTGCTATGAAACTGATACTTTTTATATAACAATGTATTTTCTTAACTTAATTAATCACTTCTCTTTATTAACTACTCTGTACACAGCTGAATACTAATTACAACTCAATTAAACACTATTTCACTTTTAATCGCTATCTAAATCGCTCTGAACGCTCCAATTCAAGACTGTAATACAAGACTAACTAACTCGGCCGTTTCTTCTTCTTTTATAGACCCAACGAATATTCCAGGTATATTCTAGCATCTCTAGATCCATTCCCGAACGACTCGAACGCTTCTCATCTATTCTCCAGTTCTCCAGTTGCACCTCGATTCACGGCATGTTGTTTGTTTACCAGAATCGCATAGGGGCGATCAGGGCAATCTCGCGTCTCGCGATACCGCAGTCGTCGATTTAGGTGTGAGTGGGGCAAATTTCGTGACAATATGTTCCGATAGCTAAACATAATTTGACCATTTTTAACAAAACTACAGTAACAAAACCTACCGTCCCGTATATTAGATTAAAGCTCATTTCATGGCCCATTCGATGTTTTTTATACAGTGAGTTAAAGAAAAAATCCTTCTATAAAAATTTTTTTCAAAGGCGGCCAATAAAATTAAAGTACTAATAATTCATATTTTTTTAAAATTTAAGAACAGAGGGGAATGGAAGCTGCTAAGATGCTGTCGAAAAGATATTTTTTATCTAGATAACCAAAGAACTTGCAGTAAGCATTTTCATACAGAAGAATTTAGAAATGTATGTTATAGAAGAAAAATTTACGCAGCGTCAAAGAAATTATTATCTACAGGTATCAATTTTTGTCATGTGATATTACATTAGATCAACCATTTTAGCAATTTTTTGTTTTAATGTGAAGTCTTCGTACATTTCCTCTGTCCTCTCTGTTCTCTGTTCCATCAAGTATTACTACCAATACTCATGCTCTCCAAAACACCGCACGCAAAAAGATAATGAGTGAACGGAGTCAAAAACCACAACACAAATATGGTCACCAGAAATTCAAGTTACCCATGTAATTTAAAATTATCGTACAGTTAAGTAAGTACCTACTGAACAGTAATTGAGATTGCGTTGTACCATTTGTAGTTACCATTTGTTTGGACAATTAGTATACCTATTTTCATATTGCATTTCTTTTATATAATGCTTAAGCAAATAAATAATGATTGTCATGAAAATTGTGATTTTCAGTTGCCTCAAATCAACTTCCTTCTTACTAATCTGATATAAGTACAGATGAGTTCTACGAAAGTTCTAATTATGAGGAAAGTCTTAATTTAAATGTGTTTCCAAAAATTTTGGAGATTTAATTTTGTCTAACAAACACAATTTAGGAAAGTTCTCGTTTAAAATTGGACGAATCATTATTTCTCTGTGCTGTTACATATATTATTAGTTTTCTACTTAAATTTGGATAATTTTGATGACATTCTTTATATTGTTTTTGGACAAAGAAAAACATTACACCACAGGTAATATTTAGATTGTTTGATCGTTGTAATTTTTTGTTCTTAGGTTTGTTATTAATTAAATTTTGCCCACATTTACTCTTTTAATCAATTTCATTTAATAACAAAAGTAATAATCGTTTTTTTTATATTATTTTACAGTAATTTTATAAAAGTTGTATAATTCATAATTGTAATTTGTAGAGCCCTGAAGTAGGCCCATTGTAGGCTGACGTATGTAAAAAATTGTTTTTCTTTATAAATCTACTGACCTATCACCAGGCAATAATTTTCTCTATAGTAAACTATAGGTCACTAGCAACAAATAACATTAAAATTTCAAAACCCAGGATAATGTAGATATATAAATTTATTACGAAGTAGTTTTTCTTAAACATTTTTACGTCGACAAAATTTCGATCCAGATAAAAATAAAATTGACAGAGGCATACTATTAACAATTTTAAGGTTAATAAGGTTTTAAGGTTAATTTTTTTAATTTTTTTATGGTGTTTTGTCACTCAGAGGGTAATAATATATGGTATTTTACTATATCTGCTGAGTTATGTACCATATTTCAGGTATACATATTTGTAAGTATAGGCAATGCTAATTATGCTGCTGTATATGCACTCAATGGACTAGACTATACACTTGGTATACCTAACTTCAGTATAGGTTACATAATAAAGTGCCTGTTTGAGATTCTAAACTGTTAATAATAAATAAAACAACTAAAAATTTAAATATAACTAACACTGAGTAGGATGGCGTCTAAAAAATACTGCAATGCTCTTAATAATAATAATAATAGTCTTTATTTAATTAAGTTAAATTACAATATTACAGTAAAAAAAAGAAAAAAAAGAAATAGGGCGAAGTTCAGATAACTTTTTAAAGTTTCTGCTCTTCCACTTAACCCCTGGTACATCATTGTACACTAGAACCATAATTATAGGAAAACAGGAAGCAAAAAACAATTTAAAAAATAATAATAATAATAAGCACATATGCACATAATACTTATTAACATAAATATTAATCTAAGATACCCACACTCAATCAAGACACGTCTTCCAAGTTGTTATTATACTGTATTCAGTTGTTTGCTTATGAAGATTGTTCGCTCATTAGTTGCTTTGTATATGCAGTTTTAAATTTTAATAGATTTGTTTGCTTTACTGAGACTGGTATATTATTGTATACATTTGATATTTGGTAACTAAAAGAACGTTTAAAAAATTCAGTATTATGTATAGGTGGCGTTATAGTACCTTTATATCTAATATTTAAGTTGTGAACGTCAGTCCTAAAAGAGATTTTATTATATAGGTAATTGGGTGCTTTATTTATAATGATTTTGTGGTATAGACAAGCTGCATGTAGTCTACGTCTATTTGCCATGTTCAGCCATCCTAGCTCAGTAAGTTTATATGATATTCTCTCGTACTTCCTAATACCAAAAATGAAACGTAATCAGCAATTTTGAACTTTTTGAATTTTTCTAATATCGACATTGTCTATACAAGGTCCATAAAGGGAGTCACAATAGTTAAAACCTGATAGAACAATCGAATCGCAAAACATCGCCTTAACATTTTTATTTAATATATGTCTATGTGGATATAATAGTCTTAATTTGAAATATGCCGATGATATTAGTTTTGCAATGTGCTGTTTAAATCTTAGGGGTTGATCAAAGATAATTCCAAGATTTTTTACATTTTCATTAAAGTTTAATAAGTCATTTCTTAATGTTATTTTTACAGTCTGTTGTATTGATGATAGCTGTTTTTTTTTTAGCATTTGTCTTTCGAGGATTTAATAATAATCCATGCTGTGTTGCACATGCGTCAATATTCATCAAGAAACAACTAAATAAATTAAAATCAGTTTCGGACCTATTTAAAAGTAAATATGAAGCTATTAGGAAAAAACTAAAAAAAGTCATTCGCGCAGCCTACAGTTCTTATTTGGTTGAAATAGAAAATGGTATACAATCGGATTATAAAAACTTTTTTAAATATATTAAAGACAAGAAATCGACATGTTCAGCAGCGTCTGATTTTTATAATGGGGATGGTATGATCCCAGCCGATGAAGTTTGTAATTCCTTTGTTAAATTCTTTTTATCTGTGTATTCTGATCAACCTGCGACTTACGAGTATAATAAAAATATATTATCATACTACCACATGTCTAGAATAAAGCAAATTACTGATATTGATTATAACTTATCTGTTAAGAAATTAAAACCTAAGCGATCGGCAGGCTCGGATGGTGTACCACCATATGTTTTGAAGGGTTGCTCGGATTATCTCAAAAAGCCTCTATTATTTATTTATAATCTAATCGTAAAATACAATAAATTTCCTACATTGTGGAAATCCTCAATAATTAGTCCAATACACAAGTCAGGTGATAAATCAAGTGTTGAAAATTATAGACCTATAGCAGTCCTTCCAGCCCCTGCTAAAGTATTCGAACAAATATTGTATTCTTTATTATGGAATCATTTTAGTAATATTGTTAGTTTAAGGCAGCATGGGTTTGTTCCAAAACGCTCGATTTCTACCAACTTATTAAATTTTACCCATTACATTCTGGAGGCTTTTGAGCAGGGGGTGCAAGTGGATACGATATACACGGATTTTCGCAAGGCTTTTGATAAGGTTGACCATGACGTGTTAATAAATAAGCTTTGCGCATCTGGAGTTACGGATTCTGTGATCGCGTTGATAATATCATATCTTCAAGACAGGAAGTTTGTTGTGAAATACTATGGTTTTTTTTCTGATGAATGTAGAGCTAATTCGGGTGTACCCCAAGGGTCTAATTTGGGGCCACTCTTATTTTTATTTTTTATAAATGATATAACTGACATATTACAAAATTCGAATTGCTTGATGTTTGCAGACGACCTAAAGTTTTACAAACGTATCGAATGCCCTAATGATGCTATTTTACTCCAACATGATATTGATGCGGCTTTTGAATGGAGTCGTACTAATAAACTTGATTTCTATGTTCAAAAATGCTATAATATAACTTTTACTCGTAATAAGCAAACGATATCTTATCGCTATAAAATGAATAACGTTGAATTAAGCAAACAAAATTTTGTCAAAGATTTAGGTGTAACTATTGATTCCAAACTATCATATAAAATGCACATTGAAAATATAACCGCCTCAGCATATAAAGCCTTAGGTTTCGTGATAAGAGAATCAAAAAATTTTTGGAACATCAATTCAATTATCTCTCTTTATAACAGTTTAGTTAGGCCCAAACTTGAATATGCTTCGCTGTTATGGCATTCACAACCTGGAATATATACAGAGAATGTAGAAAAAGTTCAGAAGAAGTTTCTAAGATTCATCTATTTTAAAAAATATAACAGACCTCCGGATTACAATGTTATTCGGACTGTTCATTTGTGTAAAGAGTTTAAAGTGAATACATTATATAATCGGCGTGTCATTGCAATGCTCCTGTTTGGATACAAAATAATAAACTCTCTTATCGGTGACTCATATTTGTTGTCCTTGATTTGTGTTAATACCCATCTTAGAAATACTAGAATGCATGAACTTCTCTACATCCCCATTCGTAAGACAACCCAGTTTGCACCCCTTCTGATACTGTTTCGTCTAGTTAACCAGGTTTCCTCTAAGAATAGTGTGGATCCCTTTGGATCCTTTGGTATTTTATTAAAAACCATAAAAAATATATATTCGATTGATAATCTGTAATTACTCCTCTGTTAGTGTTATCTGCTGTATTTATGTTTAAATTCTGCTAGTTTTAAGTACTTATACTGTACCTGTGCTATGCTATGATATATTACTATTTGTATTGTATTTTGCTATTACTTACGTACTTTCCATGTAATTAGGCAATGATGCCTGTTTGGAAGCAATAAATAAATAAATAAATAAATAAAGCAAGGTCTGCGGTCACACTCATGCAAGCAGTAGCTACTTCATCTGGCTGAAAGTGATTATAAATTTGGAGATCATCAGCATAAGCATGGGATAAGCAGTGGTGGAGAGAATTAGAGAGTTGAAAACTACACAGTGTGAATAAAAGTGGCTCCAGAATACTGCCCTGTGCTACGCCCCTATTAATAATTCTGTATTGTGAAACATTTGTGCCAATAATAACAGCTTGTGACCTATCAGTTAGAAAGCATTTTATTAAAACAATTGCACCGTCACTTAACCCAATGTATTTAAGAATCGAAATAAGTATAGAGTGGTTAAGAGTGTCGAAAGCTTTTGAGAAGTCCAGCAGAATTAAAGCTGTTAGTTTACCTTGGTCAGTTGATTTTATAATGTTATCAGTTATATCAAGTAACGCAGTATTACAACTATAACCAGGACTACTGGACGACAGTTTGTAGACAAACTCCTCTGTTTAGGGATCTTGTGCTCAAAAGGTATTGAACAGACCTACAAAATGATACCTTGATCGCTAAGGTATCTCAAAAAATAGCGGTGATAGCCTGGGGACTTTTAAGTATCGGACCCTGTATAATAAAGACAATTGAAGAATATAGAGTGAACGTTTGGTGATTTATTTCCATCCACATCCTCGAATATGCTCGGAGCTATAAAAAAATCCAAGAAGACCCTTTTAAGCCCAGACTAGTAATATTAATAACAATAATTTTTAAAGTGTTCCAGGGCATACATTTTTACACTAGCATCCACCCGATTCCCTGGTGCGTTGCCAGAACAGGGTCAGTCTGCAGAATAAATTATTGGTTACAAATCTTTTCTATAAAGAAGTTACAATGGTAACAGTAGTTTGTCGCCCCCGGGGAGGTAGGAGGGAGGAGGGCGGACGCGGGGTCGAGCATTGGGGGGAGCGAGACGGAGGTAGGACGGCCGAGGGAGAACGCTACATTGCATATATTTCGGGGCATCGGCGCTATGCCAAATTTTGCCATTGCCAGGCTTTTTAGAAGTGTACCGGGTGGATCGCTTAAGGTGGCCATGGATTTTAAAAATCAATAAACTATTATGGCGTTCTGGTAAATACTGGGTGTTTTAAATGTAGTAGCAAAAATGACACCACAGATTTCTTAGGTGAAAATAAATCGATTTAACCTAACATACTTATATCACAAGTCGTATAATAAAAAAAGATACAAGGTGTCAAAATTAAAAATTTATTTTCAATATTTGTAAATAACTCTTAAGAAATCCAAATATTTACATACAATTTGTAAATAGGGGGTTTTTTGTGGGCGAGAAATTCAAATTTGTTTCTAATTTTGATGTAACTAGCAGAGGGCGCCACTTGTGGCACACCATGTTTCTTTTAAATGGCAGAACTTTTTTGCTTCATAATAAATATAGGCTTTTTTACAAAATAAGGGTGTTCAGCAAAGTGTGTGTGATTTTACGATGCGACACATAGAAAATGTTTTAGAACTATATGATTAATAAGACTTATTAACTAAGGCCTCGATTTCATGTAAGCAATGAATAATTGAATATTTGAAGGTATTCTAGTCTAACTAAACTTCACCCTTTTGCTAAATTTGTAAGTTAAATATTTTTTACGATTTACGCCAACTTACTTCGGTTCAAGAACTAGAACTGTTCCTATAAAATCTGCTTGCTGCCTGGTGGTACCATAGTCAGAAAGAATATTGTAGTATGGTGCTAAACTGAGAAGTCATAACTAACTAAAGTTAGTTTTGAGAGATAAATTAAGCTCAACTAAACCAAACCGTAAAGTAGAGAAATACTGCAACATATATTTAAAACAAAATCATTAACTTTGTCAGTTATGTATGACATTTCAGCTTAGCGCTGCTGTATATACCCAACAATATACGGTGACTTTTTAATAAAGTCCGTTTTATATCGAAAAAATATATAAAATATTTATTTATAAAAGTAAGAAAGAAACTGGTTTTGTCCTAAAACAGCTACCTCTTGAAATACGTCACATTCTTTTCTGAACTGGTTAACAATTACTTACCTTATCCTGTTCTTTTTTTCTCTACACGATGTTTCTAAAGTAAGTGCATTCCTTCCGTAAGAAGCAATTAGAGGACATCAAAATAAACAATTTTCATTAAGCTTCCTGTAGCCTCTAGTTATGCGTACCAGAAAATTAATCCAGAATTATTACGGGAAACTTAAACCAATCCTGCGTGGTCCCACTTGTTCAACTGTTTACGATATACTAACTGGGTTAAATTCACTGGTTCTGTGTGGTTAACGATACAGGTACGGAAGAGTCTTGTTCAATGTCCTAAATTTGTTATAATTGCAGGGTATCTCAGAAACTTCGAGAGATAGTAGGATGCGGTGCGATGTTACTTTTTCGAGAAATTTAATGTGCTGCAATCAGAATATGAAAATTCTGATTGCTTCGTTTTTTGAGATATCTACAGGGCGAAATTTAAGAAAACTATTAAGGAATTCTTCGTATTTCAGATCATAGCTGAGATATCGGAATAGTGGTATTGCTTCTGAAAGACTTTTTATGTAGTGTTCAGTGGCGTACATGTAATTTCTCTACAGAGTGGTTCTTTTAAAATATAAGCCAAATATACAATTTTTTAAACCCTATATATTACATTATTTTTTCCTTTACAATGATATATAACAATTGCTATTTTATATTTTGGAAATGGTCAAAAAACATAAAATTATTGAAACTGATGTGTGGTGCATAGTTGGCCATGCATTGTTATATAATTATACAAAATTGGTTCATGAACTCTACCTTAGTTACTTATAGAAAAATGTAAACAAAATAAATAGTTGTTTATACAATTAATTTATATATAGCGGATCTTTAGCATCATAATAATGCTATATCATAATAATACGATGTGTGTTAAGAATAATAATTGTTTAATTGAAAAAATGGAAACCCAAATTACATACTTCTATTTATCCATATGTTATTGTTGAATTTAAAAAGTTTCTAAATATTTTGTCTATATTAAATAATTTTCAATAGTTTTTTTAACTGTTGATTCATTCAACTGTTTTTTCCTATAAATTAATTTTTATGCAAGTTATTGTTTATTTTCAAATATTATTCAATTAAAAATGTTTATAAATTGCTTAATTAGCTAATATAATTATCTTGTTAAAATAATTTTTTGAATTATTAAAGTAAATTAAGCAATTCGTGAACCAATTTTGAATAATTATACATATAAAAATGCATGACCAACTATAGTATATATAAAGTAGCAATTGTTATATGTATCATTTTGAAGAAAAAAAAATGCAATTTTATAGTATAAAAATATACAGGGTGTTCCATTTAAAAAATTATATGTTTTGGTCATATTTTTAAAAGCACCCTGTAGAGAAATTACAAGTACGCCTCTGAACTCTACGTCTGTCAAAAACAAATTTCACCATTCCGATATCTTAGCTATTCTCTGAGATACGAAGAATCCCATAAAAGTGGTTTTTGAAATTTCACCCTGTATTTCAAAAAATGAAGAAAATTCTGATTCTCGAAAAAGCAGCCCAGTGAAAGATATCCTGTAATTACAACGTAATTGGGGCAACCTGTACATGAGTTTATTTTATCTTATTTAAAATATCTCATTCAAATAAAAATTTAACAGATATGGTGTGTGTGATCTTCAACAGCGTATTTTTGCCGCAGCCAGTGAAATTGCATGCCTGGAGTAATCATACGCAAGCGGAATAATGTTTTTCACCGTCGCTTAGAAGCATGCTTATTAGCTCGTGGAAATAATTTCAGGCAATTTTTGAACTTAATATCAGCAGTAGTGCATTTCTGTCACTTTCTAACCGAAGGAGAGAGAGAATATTTCAACCGGCAAAAATCGAGGTCTTTGACATTGTCAAGTGCACTGAACAGGACCAGTTTTAAAATGTTCTGTTTTGTTTTGAAATATGGCATTTTAAACCACACGTTTTCTTTCTTTCTTTCTTTGAAGGAATATACTTATTTCGAATATAATAAGAATAATGTGCAAGTTATAATTTGTTACTTTGTAGATTTATTTTCCTGCAGTTTTAGATACTATAGTTACAGATGTAGAAGTCACTATTGGATCCAAGGGATTTAATCGCTGACGTTTATATAGTTGGGGCAACAATTCAGACGACTTACGTCATACGAACGAACGAATAATTCATTATAATTTCATCAAAATACTATACAATTGAAAAAAATATTGTTTTTAACATGACCAAATATCGAAAATTATGTTGACAATAAAATCAATTGAATGACGTCAGCCGACGTAAGTCGTCTGAATTCTTGCCACGGCTAAATTCATCTATAATTGTAGTGTATAGTGTAGGGTATGTCGAAAAAAACTGCGGTTTATTTCCATATTTTTTTATTAATCGCATTATTTTTACACTTCATTCAGGAACATTTTGTTGATTTTTTAATAAAAATTGCGCGGTTTCCTCTAATTCTAATGAGCTATTATTATCAAATTATTTACTTTTCATTCTGCAAAAGCTAACCTCATCATTGTACATTATTGCGACTTTAGGGAGAAATAACACAATTCTCAGTTAATTGAATAATTAGGATCGATTTTACACTATCATAATAACACTGATTGTTTGTTACTTTGAGGGGTACCACTTACAGCAATAGAAACGTCAATTCTTTAATTTATATAAATACCCAAAAAAATATCTAGCGTTCCGGGGCGCAGAGAACATTCACTTGTTAATATCAATCAACGGTTTAAAAACGGAAACGATCTAGTAGTCGATTTTTACAGCCATCCTAACTTCTCTAACTGAAGGTCGCGTTTTGTTTTCTGTCCCCCGGATGCCACAACAGCTTTAATATATGGTTAAAATTTCCATATAAGCTTGAATATGTACATTTTCCTTTTAAAATTGTGTCCACTGGTTATAAGTACAACAATTAAAATTTTTTCAGTCAAAACTTTAACCATATAAAGGGTTCGTCGTTATTCTTTCTTACATATACAATTTTAAGGCAAAGGGTAAATACAGATGCGTAGGTATGTGCAACAGGAATGTAAACAAACCGATTTTCCCTTAAACCGCAAACAAAATAGTTCTTTGTAGTATATTTAGGAGGCACATTTCAAGGACAACGGTGGATAACTAAGCAGATTCAAGATGGCTGTGAATTTGAGGTTACGTTTGAATTTACGCATTCGCTGCCATTTTTATTTGTAGCCAGGCACTTAAATCTTAAGACAAATCGGTTTCTTTAACTCCGTACTTTCGTATTTTTTGAGTATAAAGCTATTATATAGTTATGAGTATTAGGGGACTAGCATACTTACATTAAACGACTGCTGTTTTTCTGAAAGTTTTGTAGTTATGTTATAGCAATACACTTTTAGGCGTTGTCTTTCTCGTAAAATATTATTGTCATGTCAAAGTTTTTTTTTTACAAACGAAAAAACGAGGCAGTGAAACAATATCGTAACTCAAAGTACAAATTCGAATAAATATATTATACTTAACTAAGCTTATCGTTAAAATTATTAAAAATCACAGTAACTGGTAAAAACTTACTAAAATCACAAAAGAAATACGATCACATAAAAAGGTAAGAAATATTTACATTTAAGGGAATACTTTAAGGCATTTTCAAAATATCGTCCAACGGAATGTTGTTACATACATAATTTACTACAGTATTTGCATGTCCTGTCATTCAAATATAGCCTGTAAGTCATATAAAATTTATTTGGAAAGTGGTTAAAGTGCAGTTCGAAACATTTTGAGGACCACTTGAATTTAAGATAAATGCGGCATGTAAAAAGTTTGAGGACTGATGTCCTCTATGAAGTTTAGATGCAGCGTGAAATCATTTGTGTATTTAAGGAAATAATTTTAAAATTCTCGATATACAGGGCGTTCAGAAGCTAAACCAAAAAACAAAGATAGCAAGTTCTAGGGATGATTTCATATGGATTCGACATAGGTCGTCTTATCCACAGTTAAACTAAAATTCTATAAAAAAAAGTTAGTGTTTTGTTTTAAATAGTATCACAAACTGACAAATTGTAATAAAACGACGATTAACAAAAACAAACAAACTTTAACTTAATAAAAGATGTTCTACATGGCAGCCATTACTTTCCATAAATAAAGTGATTCGTTTCCTTAATATTATTTTATTTTTTATTTATTTTTATTTTATTTTATTTTAGACTCCTGACACCCTGTATAAGCCGAAATGCATCAAGCATCTAGAGGGCCATAAATAAGAACTGACACGGACCTCTTACAGATAATCATCAATCAGAATAAAAATTCTGCTATATCATATGCATTTTAGTTAATGGGTATCTCAATATGTTGAGAGAACATTATCATTTAGCTATAGAAAGTGAACTTACTTCGTAAATACATTTCAGAGAGATTAAATCAGAGATACAGACTTAAAAAGTTTATAACTGAACAGTTAAGCAACAAAAATATGATTTATTGATAAATAATGGGTAAATATCACTTGGTTTTTGTCTCTGCATTTTACAAACGTCTATACTCTTCAAGTCATATTCAATAAACTTGAAACTTTTGAAGTTGCGGGAGTAGTAGAACCTTGACACGAGGTTTCCATATTTAGTATTCAGTAAGTGGAAATATATAAAATAAAGTCCCGACAAGAAGATGAACTGATATTTTGTATAAAACGCCGGTTGGCTAGACGATTTACATGCCAAAGCATACATTGAATTGTAGCATAAATCCAATAAATTTGTCTGTAAAAAACTTCTCAGACATAACGATATACCGAGGAATATATTGAGAATAAATCAGATAGACGTTGATGACTTTACAGAAAACGAATGGAAACGTTTTATCTAGTTGATGCGAAATAGTACTCGGCGAAGAGAATATTTTATTCAAAATACAGTTTACAGACAAACTTAAAATATAGGGTATTCGGAAATTATTAACAAAAAAGGGGATGATTCTACTCACAAAACTAATAATATAAGCTCCTAAGGCTATATTAAATAATTTAGATACCTCACATGTGTAGCTGTATACAGGATGTCTGGAAGCTATCAGAAAAATATTTAGGGTTGATTCTATCCATAAAAATAATTAGATTTGTTTCTATGATTCTATTTGAAAGTCAATATTAATGTAGATGCATAACCTCAAAGTTGTTTTGCTTAGATAAATATTTTGGAATGGTTTGTTTTACGTTTAAGATCCTTTTCAAATTTAATGCGTTTATTATTTGCAGCAAACTACATTAATTTTTCTTTAGTTTTATTGGGTTTTTGCCACACTTCTGAAAAAAGTAAAGATTAATTAAATATTTTATTTAATTAAACTATTGTTATTTTTGAAACTAAGTTTGCCTAACCAAAAAATCTCACACTGAAAAAAGCAGATAAGTAAAAAATAACAAAAATCACATCACTATTGCGCACTTCCGTATTTTTGACGTTTCGAAAATCTCTCTGCTTTCGTTTTCAAAATAGTAATAAAAATATTAAACGTATGTCAAGTGTGACAGTTTAAAATTTGTTTATCTGCTTCCATAGAGATGTTTAATGATTTTTATTTTATTGTTACTTACTTCTTCTTGATACAACTGTAGCCAACAATGATCGATGTTTACTGAACAGTTTGATACACACTTATCTCCGTTCAACAAAATAATCGCGGTCTCTTTTAATTTTCTTTTTGTTGCGTTATCTTTTTATATTTTAAACTGTCACACTTGACATACGTTTAATATTTTTATTACTATTTTGAAAACGAAAACAGAGAGACTTCCAAACCTCAAAAATACGCAAGTGTGCGACAGTGATGTGATTTTTGTTATTTTTAACTTATCTGCTTTTTTCAGTGTGAGATTTTTTGGTTAGGCAAACTTAGTTTCAAAAATAACCCTCGACTGATCCGTTTGGCGCAAGGGCTTATTTAATTAATCTTTATTTGTTTCAGAAGTGTGGCAAAAACCCAATAAAACTAAAGAAAAACTAAAATTATGCCACAAATAAATAGCTTCAGACAATAAACTACACTAACAAAAAAATTGTTAAAAATTTAAAGCTGTGAAGTGTTTAAAGGACTAAAGGATAAAAAAAATTGTTAAAAAAATCAAATCTTATAAAACATTGCAAAATATAAGTCTATAACATTATACGTCTTCAGCAAAAAAAGAAATATTAAACATTAGAGGCAACATTTTGTGACAAAAAATATCAATTCACACCCAGGTTACACATTACTTTTTAATTTGTTATAGTTTTTATAAATTTTTCAATATTATTAAAAACAATTTGGTAGATATTAAAATTTACAGTTCTATAAAAAATATCTTTGATTATTCTTCTTGAAGGTTTTTATAATTTGTAACAATCTACACTAACAAAAAAAATTTGTTAAAAATCTAGCTCTAAAGTATATAAATAACCTTTATTGTAAGTGCAATTTTTTTAAAAAATAAATCATTAGAAAGGTATTGCAACTACATTAATTTATATATTTCGCAGTTCTTATTAATTATTCTATATGACTGAAGACAATTGACAGATTTTAAAGCTTACAAATTTTCTGTGTTTACATTTTGCCTATGTACTGATTTTTTTTTTTTTGTAGTTTTAGGATTAGTTATAATTATAGTGTGCAAAATATTTCAAATTTATTACGTTTATTATTTATAGAAATTTAGACTAACGAAAAAAATGTCAAAATTCGTAAGTTCTATAGTATTTAAAGGGCTCTTTTTAATTATAAAAAATGATTTTTTTTTTCAAAAAAACTAAATCTCAAAAAATATTGTTAAAATATAAGTCGATAACATTTAGAGAATTATATATTTAAAGGCAACATTTTGTGACTATAAATTTTCTACTCAAACCCAGATATTCAATATACCTAATTAAAAACAATTTGGACATATTGCCTCGTTTATACCTAATTTGATCAATTTTCTTGTTGCTATAATTATTTTCTAAGAATAAAATGTAATAAATTAAAAAAAATTGTTTAAATGAAAAACAATATTAATAAATTATAATAACTCCAAGATTATTAACTTCATACTGAGTTTTCTAAAACCTGTCTCAATAATTTATTCTATTTTTATAGAAGAATCATTATCGACATGTTTTACTTGTAATTTTAAAAATATGCTTCAAAAGTAACGTATGAATATTATTGTACAAATATTCCCGAATTGTCTTTTTTGCATGAGGGCACAAATAAGGTGTCAAGCAATAAATCCGTATCCGATTTATTATTCTATTTTTCCCCGTTGTATCTAAAGTTTTACTTATCTTTGCGCGATATAAAGGACATAAAAAAGAGAGATAAATCGTTAACTTTCCATAAAACAGGGAGGGGTGATTTTGCCGAAAAAACTTACCCCCGGCATTAGAATAGTTGCTCGGAATGGGACCTCATTTTTTATCATCAGATCTGCACAAAGAAATAAATTACAAAGCCATTTTAATTCAGCCGATGCTACACTGAGAAAAGTTTTACAGCATTTGCATGCTATTGATTTATAGGGTACGCTCTGACAAGACGTTTTTCGTTTGTTTTTTGGCCACTATGATTTTATAAAGTAAAGCAGGTACCTAAACTGACTTTAAAATTTTTATATTCTCCTAGTGCAACTATGTTAGTTTCAGAAGTTACACTTACACGTCTATTCACTTTTCGGTTACATTAGAATTATTTTTAGCGGACGAAAGTATAATATTGCTTTGATACCGCGATAGTATGCGTCTGTAAAATGTCTTTCCATGTCGATAAGTTTCAAGTTTCCGGTTTTGATGTTAAACTTATTCTTTCTTACGAAACTGCACAGTTACAAATTTATTTGTTTCAAAGTAAAACTATGGATATAATGTAGTGCTGGTGAAATTAAAGTTTCCATAAAATGCGCTGGAAACTTGAATAGATTCGGGTTGTTTTCGAGATTTTAAAACTTTCCTGTGACAATAAATGACCGCGTATTCCGTCTTTCTCTTCAACGGCGTGACCTGAAAGTTTATAGGATGAATGAAAATGTTAAATACTGAGCAATTCTGATCATGGTATCGATATAAAGTTTAATTAAATAACATACTATTGAGATATACATGTATGTAGATACTTTAGGGGAGTTAATTATATTTGTCGAAAAAAGATAAACCTGGCAACGTCTGGACTACAATTTCTTAATTTTGCAATTTGAAATCATCGATGAGGAGTTTTTAGCCAACTGAATTACATGAGAACTTATTTTCTCCCGATTTACTTTTAAAGTAATTGTGAAAATTTCTCTACATGATCTATTTGAATAAAAAATAAGTGTGACGTTACAGGTTACGTTTTGTAATAAAAGATACATGCAAATACTAGTTTCATATGTCTTATGCTTTCATTTTTATTTTATTACTGACTTTTTTCATAAGTAAACGTGAAATCTGTAAAATCACTGAAATTAATGTCTCTTTTAAGTATTTGATGAAAAAGTCTTAGTAAAATAAAAGGTAAAGCTTAAGTATAGCTCCTTTTTCCAATTTTGCTACAAGAAATATATTTCATGCGTCGCCAAATACAAAAATAATTATTCTTTCTAGGTTATACCACAGAACAATGAAAATCCTAAGAAAGTAACTATATATAAACATATTTAACTAATAAAAGTTGCATCAAGAATATTCTGCATTTTTACACACACATACTTATGCAAGTAATATATTCTTATATTTGCAGATTAGGATTAAATCTATGAAATTAGATATTAAAAGTCTTGTGCAATATAACAAAAAATAATAGTCTGTACTGGGTGGTTATGCAAAAATTGCTTTCCCCTTTCTTCAGTTATTGTTGGAGATATGAAAAAAGATGAAAAAATTACAGTTGTAGAACTTCCAAATATTTTTTAAAGCATACAGGGTGTTTCCCAAGTAATCTGAAATATTTCAAGGGGTATTCCTCAAGTAATGTCGCGAAGAAAAGTTTGTATAAATTTTTTTAACTTAGTTTTTGAGTTACAGGGCGTTACATTTTTTGTTTTCAAGTTGTTTTTGAAAATCTCTTGAGTAGAATTTTCTTTTTAAATTGCTGTCACTTACACACCACGGTGGAAGACACGTTCTTTTAATATTTTCATTAAAAAATAGTGCACGTCACTGACCCTTTGGCGAAAACATGCTTTCTACCATGATGTATAAGTGACAGCCATTTAAAAAGAAAATTTTAATCTAGTCTAGAAATTAGCAAAAAGAATCTAAAAAAATATTAAAATTATGACGTACTGTAACTCAAAAATTAAGGCATTTAGAAAAAACTTTATATGAACTTTTCTTTATGACATTACTTAAGGAATCACACCCTGATATATTTCAGATTACTTAGGAAATACTCTGTATTTCCGTTTTTTAGGATTTCTCAAACTAATGAACTCATATTCCTTGGAATCACTGTATACTACAGAAACGATTGTATATCGCATTTCCCGCATAAATGCCTAACCTTTACTTTTTAAACAGAACAGTCTGTATATTTGGGTCATTGGACATACACGACACTTTTATGATTTTCGAGATATTACGTATTCTATCTACAAAAATTACTAGAAAGGTAGTTGACATTTCTCTCGTGCCTGAAGAACTCGGGTTCGGATGATCATAGCTAAAAGAGAGACAGAGAGAGAGAGAGAGAAAAAAGTCGGAGAGGCTATCCACAACATCACTGAATGTAATGTTATACAAAACTGCATGCAAAATTAAATAAAAAGATCTGTAATTTGCATTGAAAAATGTGGTTAAGTTGGATTGTTATTATAAATGCATTTCTTCTGTTTGGTTTTAGGTCATTATACGGTTTTTCTTCTAATGACATACTTGTATTTTACATTAAAAAAAGATAAGTCTACACAAGCGACATTTTGTAATATATGCGTTAAAAAATTATAAAATAATATTATTAAAAATATTTAAAAGTCTCTACAACTTTCATTATTACACCTTTTTTGGTATCTCGAACACTAAAGGAGAAAACGAAGAATCAGTTTTCGCATGATCTCCCTGTACATGAAAATGTCCTTCGATCTTTTAATTTTATTTACAGTTCAATAAAGATGTAATTTCAGAACGTGTATTTGTACATTTTCTTTCTTGACGCATTTGCTCTATATTAGCAGAAGTTATTTTGTCCAAATAAATCAAGTCAACAAGATGATAAGAATGACCTACAAATTGGTTGCTTCACTTCATATCTAATTTTTTATTATTAAATTTTTCTGTCCTCTGTTGAAGCTAATTAAATATTTTATGCAGCTTCTAACTTGATCCGCAGATTTATTTACTTTGTTTTACTTTTACTCAATCAATGAAGAATTATTCTATGGCGGATATAGTCACAACTCTAGAATTCTCCACTATTCCGTGGCAAGTTATATTCTATGGATAAACTAATTTTCCTAATAACGATTTTCCTAGAGAAAGTTCTCAGTTCAATACGTACCTTAAAAAATGAGAGACCTGGTAACACAACTGCGTAACAAAAACAACTCACTCATATTTGTTTAAATTCAATATAAAGTTCATTTTATATTACTTAACTATCTAATAAACGAGTTCATGCTTGGCTTGAAGGGCCCCAGTGGTTAGAAGTGGTTGGAGAAGGTTTCGACCCAACAGTGGAGATGTCTTCCTCAGTCACTTTTAGATTCAGTTAAACAGTTTATAAAAATTATTGTCTAATACTGTTAGGAACAATCACTATTAACAATAGATAAATTACGCTATTTCGTTAAGTATAACTTGTACAAGATTTTGAGTAAAGCAAAAAAAATTGACGTAGTTTGATTAAACTCTCAGGCGTATTATACAGTGGTTACATTCGAAGCAATTTTGTTACTAAACCCAAATTTGAATGTAACACAACGAACAATATACTGTAACTTTTATAACTATTATTAAGAGTAAAAACTACTTCTCATATGTTAACGTTATTTATATTCCTATTGTATCCAATATATTATGGAACACCCTGTATGATTTCACTTATTCGTCAATACTGTTAACTTCAAATAATCTAAATTAGTATCCTTAAGGTGTTTTTAAACACCTTGGTAGTAGATTATCATAATACAGTAAATGCAGATGGAGGTAGACTGCAAGTTGTTCAAAGCATTGATTGTAGAATACTAGTATGTTAGTCAATTTCCATTTTGATTATGACTTCGGGTATAAATTGCTCTGAAGATGGTAAGATGTTTTGTTTTATTCAACTGTCTTTGTTTTAATAGATCGTTAGATGCACGCAACAAGGAAAATTTAATTTAAAAATAGGTCCTTCGACTATCAGAAACCAATTAAGTACTTCAGTGATTAAGTACTCTTTACGTTAGTATATCGTTCCTCTTTTTGGATATTTTCTATCAAGTCAAACACCAAACTAAAGGCAGAGGAAAGACTCTTCCCCATCTCCAAACCACTTCTAGGCGACCGCGGCAACCAATCCTAAATTCTTTAATCAGTTCGTTTTAGCTTAACTATATGAAAAGGTCTTTGCGTCCCGTTTACGGGCAACCGCACTCATCCACCACCATCTTGGGTAAGTCCCTCTTTATTATCGTGGAGTTTGGCCCGTAGTAGATGAGGCTCATGCTGGAGAACTTGAGCGGAGCGCAGCATGGCGTCATTCCAGACAGGTGCTGCGTTTTCCTCACCTCCTCGATGACGTGGGTGTGGTAGGTGACGTAGGTGTCGGGCGTCCTGTGATGACCGCAGTCGCCTCTGCAGTAGTTGGCGTAATATCTGAAACAAGCGGAAGATTGAGGTTAGAACGAATGCAGACTGTCAATACTTAGGATACAGACTGAGTCGAGCGGGTTTCTCGCTTACCGGTAACTCGCGCTTATCGGCGCCGATTTCTCGCGCGGAAACAGCACACAATAGAAGCTGTTAAAAGCGGAAAGGGACAAAAATTTATTCGATACGTCTTAAGCCGGTTTCAGACGATGTGGCGAATGCCTTCCAACACATCGCCATTTCCCACATCGTGTGGGCGGGCGCTGGTGAATTGCATGTGTCCAACGTTGGCTACATAGTCCATTGAAAAGTTACATTTGGGGTTGCATTTTTTTAGCCGCCATCTTGGAAAAGGGGGTAAAATTGCTTTTAGCATTTATCAGGTAAACTATTGGTCATATAAAAATTTTGTAAAAACTTTTTTTGTTGCAAATTGAATCCTCTACAATTTTAGTACACTAACTTTTTGTTGTAAAATTAAAAATAACAAAGATATTAAAGACAAACAATCAAAATTTTTGTACAAATTTTCTTTTGGACGCCATAATTTATTTATTTTCTTATTTTAAAAAAAAATGACATCAGAGCATTTTTGTAGAGTGATTTTCAACGAAGAATTTTTATTATATACTTTTTTTATTATATTCATTAGTTTGGATTTTACAGCGCAGTGAAGTGGCATTAATTTTCCCTGTAGTCCATTGAAACGATACATTTGGGGTTGCATTTTTAGAGAACGCAGTTTTATTGTTTAGATGTGAGGGGGGGGAGATAAAAAAGCTTAACTTGAAGTTTGTGGGGTCGCAACCCTCCAACTTCGATCGCCATCTTGGAAAAAGGGGGTTAAATTGTTTTTAGCATTTATCAAGTAAACTATTGGTCATACAAAAATTTTGTAAAAACTTTTTTTATTGAAAATTGAATCCTCTACAATTTTAGTTCAGTAACTTTTTGTTGTAAAATCAAAAATAACAAAGATATTAAAGAAAAACAATTACAATTTTTGGACAAATTTTCTTTTGGACGCCATAATTTATTTATTTCTTAATTAAAAAAAATGACATCAGACCATTTTTGTAGAGTGGTTTTCAACGAAGAATTTGTATTATATACTTTTTTTATTATATTCATTAGTTTGAGTTTTACGGCGCTGTGAAGTAAATACTAATTTTCCCCACTGATAAGTATACATTTATTTGAATGATATGGCATAGTTTTTAATTATTTTTATAATAATATTTTTTATTATAGACATTTCAATATTGTTATGCTCTGATCTCATTTTTTTAAAATAAAAAATAAAACAGAATTTTGATTGTTTTTCTTTAATATCTTTGTTATTTTTGATTTTACAACAAAAAGTTACTGAACTAAAATTGTAGAGGATTCAATTTGCAATAAAAAATGTTTTTAAAAAAAAATTGTATGACCAATAGTTTACCTGATAAATGCTAAAAACAATTAACTCCCTTTTTCCAAGATGACGGCCGAAGTTGGAGGGTTGCGACCCCACAAACTTTAAGTTAAGCTTTTTTTGACCCCCCCCTCACATCTAAATAATAAAATTGCATCCTCTAAAAAATGCAACCCCAAATGTAACGTTTCAATGGACTATAGAAAAAATTAGTGTTCACTTCACAGCGCTGTAAAACCCAAACTAATGAATATAATAAAAAAAGTATATAATAAAAATTCTTCATTGAAAACCACTCTACAAAAATGCTCTGATGTAATTTTTTCCTAAATAAAAAAAATAAAGAAGTTATGGCGTCCAAAAGAAAATTTTTGTTTTTTTGTCAAAAAATTTTGATGGTTTTTCTTTAATATTTTTGTTATTTTTGATTTTACAACAAAAAGTGGACTAAAATTGTAGAGGATTCAATTTGCAATAAAAAATGTTTTTGCAAAATTTTTATATGACCAATAGTTTACCTGATAAATGCTAAAAACAATTTAACTCCTTTTTCCAAGATGGCGGCCAAACCTAGAGGGTTGTGTCCCTACAAACTTCAAGTTAAGCTTTTTTTGACCCCCCTCACATCCAAACAACAAAATTGTGTCCTCTAAAAAATGCACGCTAAGGCGAAGATAATGTAACATTTCAATGGACTAACATGCCACACATGCTTCTGTCGGCAAATCTGAACCACATCAAAGGAGCTTCCAACGTTGGAAACATGTTGGAAACATCGTTCAGCACACACCCAAACAAGCGATCGTGTGTTTGACGCATTCCATTTTATTTTTTACTGTGTTCTGTGAATCTACAGCATAAGTACGACACTGACGAACGTTGACCCCACATGTGATTCCAATGTTGCGACAAAAGTTTACCCCATCGTGTAGCAGACACACTTGCCATACTTTTATGGTGAAAATTGTGTCCAACGTTGGAACCAACATTGGAAGCAACATTTGATCCAACGTTGGACACATCGTCTGGGACCGGCTTTGGGTAGTTCCTTGCAAAAGTGTCAGCATCTGACGATCAACTGATCGTTTTGGATTCTATAATTACTAAGTCAAAGAAAATAATTTGGAGTACACCCTATTAATAGCAATAGAAGAAATTATTCAGAATCATTTATTTAAAATTTTAAGGAAGGTTCTTTTCAATATACAAGGATGACACAAGAAATATTTCACTACAAATTAGATAAAGTGAAATGACGTATAATGAAAAATTGGTGTAATCTTGTAGTAGAAATGTAGAAAGACTTATTACTTTGAGGTAAGCAATTAATTTACTTTAGTTTAAAGGTAATTATTTAAGAAAATTCAAATGATTTCTTTTATAATTTCTATTAATTAAGCCATATGTATAGTTGCAAGATTGCATACAATAAATATCTAAATTATAAATTAATCTAACTAAATTTTCTAACGGAAAAAGACATACCTGGTATAATGAAATTATTAAATAATTTTCAAAATTTAGTTTCGAACAAAATTATGCCAACATATAATTAGCCACATATATCCAGCAACTTTAATAAAAAATGTTTTTGAAGACTACTACATTATTAATATACAGGATGTCCAGAATATAAGTGCCGATACTAAAGGGGTTTGTATCTGACCAAAAGAAGCAAGAAATTCTTATGAAAAAAGTGTGTAAGACTAATAGTTCTACATATACGTTTCAAAAATAAAAATACAATTGCAAAAATATTCAAAGCGATGTTACGAAATTACAAACTAATTCACAACTAAGGTTAAGTAACGTAATTTGTCTTTTTATAAGCATTCATGAAGTAAACAATAGAGATTTGCAAGAAAAAACTGTAATGTACTGAAACGTACGGCAACTGCATCCATTACCTACTTCTGATGACCTCAACTTATTCTAAGCACCTAGTGTTTGTTTGATATATGCGTACATAAACAAAAATGGAACAATTAATAAAAACCATGACGAATTAATATTTGACGAATCTACGCAAAACTCTGGCTACATCTGTACGATAAACACTTTTCACGAGCAACGACATTAATTTGGAACACATATATCTATTTCACATTTTATTCTGTGTTGTGAAAAGAGCTCTAAGAAAACCATTCACACTAATTATATTTATTACGTGTATTTCTATTTATTATGTACAAAAATCTGACTTGATACGTCACATATTCTAAACCTCGTAACAGAGAAAATTGTTAAATCAAATGTGTCTTGTGTGGCACAATTTATCATACAGCAAAATAAAGGCACTTATATTTCGGACACCCTGTATGTTTAAATACTTACCCGCTTCATTAATTGCTTTACTAATATCTAATGTGTGTACTATATATCGGTTGCTGGTTTATGTCCTATATAGGTCATCGAAAAACTGAAGATATTTCTAGTTTTTTGTCCATTTTTCTACACGCGACCCGCGCGCACAAATAAATTAAATTTTAATTCTGATAAAAGCGGGCACGCAGGTTCCGGCGCGGACCTGCTTCAACCTGCTCTCACTGTGTACCTGTCCATTTAAAAGTATGTTATAATTTTCAAGCTATATAGGCGCGGTTCGGCGCAGGGTACCAGTAAGCGGGAAACCGCTTCTGCTGTGTCCGCTGTAGCCTGCTTTAAACTGCTGTTTCTATATCAGTTTAAATATACAATTACAAATTTTATAGTTTATAAGTACATATTCGATGCCGGTTACCAGTAAGCGGCAAAACCTGCTTCCACTCTGTCTGTACCTTTATGGCCATTTCCACCGCATTTTAAGTGTAGTTAACTAAGGGCGGTTAAAATTTTAGGCCTAGTTTAAAATAGTAATGTTTCCACCGCACAATTATTAAGTTTCATTTGTAAAGTCTACCTAAAAAGCCAATATTTATAATTTTCCGGTTTTTTGCACAAGTTGTTAGCTTCATGACTATTTCTTAACCTCAAAAGTGTGACACTTCACTCTCACTGTTCTGACTTTATGTTGTTCTGCTAAGTTCTGTTTTCGAATTGGTAGGATTTATAATGGAAATAATTCCCAAAAAAAAAACACGATTGGCAAATTTTAGCAATGAAGAAAAAGTATTACTAATTAACATAATAGCAAATTATAAAAGTACGGTGGAGAATAAAAAACCGATAATGTCTGTACAAGAAAAATGATAGCAGGTGAATTTAACTCACTGTCGCCAAATAATATTCACAGAACAGCAGAATCATTGAAAAAGTTGTTTGGAAACAAAAAAAGTCCGTTTTATTGGCGATACAGAATTATTACTAAAGATTTAAAATAAATGTATATTTTTTTGTAATTTTATCAGTGATTCTTTTTAAGAGCTTACATATTACTTGAAAATTCAAGATCTTCTTCGATTAAGGTCAAAATGTGCAGCTGTTTCTTTATACAGCCGGCATCTTCTAAAAAAACTTATCCATCGATTGGAAGTGATCACTTCTCTCGTACACTATTCGAGGAAAGCCATACTCTATTATTTTTAATATATCTAAATCATTATTAAATATATCATTTTCATCATAGTTCATTATTTTTTGTTTATTTTTCAGTGGAAAAATAATAAAACCAAATTATTAAATTATGTTATGTAGAACCTATAAGTATCGTTAAAAGAGATAAGCCTAGAATTTCGAGGGGTTATATTTAAGAAGGTTTAAGACATTTCATGTCGGGTTTAGTAAACGGTGGAAGGCAAATTGTATTTTTAAGGTTCCTTAAAGCGTAAGCGTAGCTTAAAACAAACGGTTGAAATGGCCATTAGGATCCCTAAACTTAAAGCCAGGTCTACACGTAATGTTTTGTCGCCCGTATACAGGGTGTCTGGAAATGATGAGCAAAAAATTCAAGGGATGATTCTAGACCAAAAATAAATGCTACCTCTTTCTATAACATTTTTTCCAAAACTGATTATTAACGGAGTTGCAGGGTGTTAAAGTTAAAATTTTATTTTCGATATTTGTTAATAACTTCTTAAGAAATCCAAATATTTACACAAAATTTGTGAATCGGGGGTTTTGGGGACGAGAAATTCAAATTTGTTTATAATTTTAACGTCACTAGTAGAGGGCGCCACGTTTCTTTTAAATGACAGAACTTTTGCTGCTTAGTTTATCCATCTGACTATTGAAACAATCGATTCTCCTACTTGTTATATCTGATAAAGGTATACCTTATTGAAGTCGTTAGGAGGAACAGTTTTCGAAATATTCAGTGCGCCGATTGAAAACTGTTATCGTTTCAGTTAAAGTGCTTTTTCTACTGAAAATACAGCAAAATTTAACTTGGAAAAGTTGTTCAGAACAGTAAATTATGGAGATTTCAAATTTTTTAAAAAATCGATCTGCTTTGATAAAATCTTTGTTCATCAAACCTTTCGATCTTCTTGAAATGCACGTCTCCATAGTTTACGATTCTGAACAACTTTTTCAAGTAACATTTTGCTGTATTTATAGCAGAAAAGGCACTTTACCTGAAACCAAAACCGTTTTTACTCGTTGCACTGAGTATTTCAAATAAGATTATTTCGAAAACTGTTACTCCTACCGACTTCAGCAAGGTATACCTTTTTCAAATAAAACAGGAAGGAGAATCGATTGTTTCGATAGTCAGATGGATACATTAAGATGCAAAAAAGTTCTGCCATTTAAAAGAATTATGGTGTGCCACAAATGGCGCCCTCTACTGGTGACGTCAAAATTAGAAACATTTGAATTTCTCGTCTGCAAAAACAACCGATTTAAAAAATTTATGTAAATATTTGTATTTTTTAGTTATTTACAAATATTGAAAATAAAATTTTAATTTTAACACCCTGCAACTCCGTTAATGATCAGTTTTGGAAAAAATGTTATAGATTGAGGTAGCATTTATTTTCGGTCTAGAGTTATCGCCTGAATTTTTTGCTCATCATTTCCAGACACCCTGTATAATACTGAGCAATAAGATTGACACAAATTGTGCGGTTACAGTATTCAAACTTTCGTTCAGTCTTTCGCTCAGTTATTCTGATCATGTCATGGAGGAAGAAGCGTTAGTGACGATGTGCCCGAAAATTGAAGTAAAATATAAAGCCTGCAGGTCGTTCGAGTGGTTATTGCAGAGATGGACATTATCCCATGAGAACCTTCTCCGATAATTGCAGCAGGAACCAGAAGATTAGCGAAATTATTTACGTATGGACATATGACATATACTGTAAATTGTTAACCTTTCTTTAATTTCACTTGCCAGAGACAAGTAAAATCTTGGGAAAAAGCTCTCTTTTTTCTAGTAAACTTTTATTAGAGAAATGTTTCTATATTACTTCCCATTTAAAAGTTATAAGCAATATCGTCATAAAGTCTCAATAGAAATACTACCTAAAAATCACATTAGCGGTGGAAGGATCACGTAGTCGTTGGAAAATAATTGAATGTTCGATGTTTAAAGTGCAATAATGTCATTAAGACTAAATGAAAGAATTAAACTCGATCATTCTTTAATACAGTTAAAATAAAATTATGATAACAATAACTAAACTTAAAAATGAGGCAAACGTCCTCATGCTACATACTATACGATACTATACTATACCTGATTTCTTTGTGGGCTGCGTTTATTAACATTTCGCCGTTTAATTCATTACAAGCGTTTGTGATTTTTTCTTTTAAATGGTTAATATCTCGCGAAGGTGTCTTGTAAACCTTATTTTTTAAAATAATCGTAGAGGGATTACAAATGTTCACAACTTTCATGAATATTCCTATGTAAACCCCTATGCAATAACTCGTAGACATTTTCAACGTTTAAGATAAATGTGTGGGCCGGTATTATTGATCGTTATTTGATTGGACCAGTTATTTTGCAAATGGTTTGTAATTTCTGCAAAATACTCTACTTGATTTAATTGAAAATTTACCATTGTAACTTAGTCTTCTGCTCGTTTTGAGAAGGAATACCAGCTCTTCAACGAGTGGAGAAAAACCTATAAGGTGGAAAACGGCCTGAATGAGAATATCCTTTTGGCGTACTTCTTGGATATCTCCAAAAAGATTAATCCTGCGACAATGTGGGCAAAATATTCGATGTTCAAGTCTATGCTGATGGTAAAAGGAGGTGATATTTCAAAATATCCAAAACTGGTGGCTTTCTTAAAAAGGCAAGCAGTTGGTCATCAGGCAAACAAATCAAAAGTTCTAACAAGAGAAGAAGTTAATAGATTCATGAAGGAAACCCCATCAGAAGAGTATCTTTTGATGAAGGTAAACAAGTTTAACCTTTTCATTACTTTTGAATTAAACAATGTGCATCTTGAATGATATAGGTACTCAATGTCAATTAATTACAAAAAATACATTTCTTGATTTCGTTAGTCGAAATTTCATCAATTTGACAATCAGTTTTAAACCATTTTCTCTATTGTTACAGATAATCGCAATGATAGGAATTGCTGGTGGTTTTCGGCGAGAAAAGTTATACCATATGACCCTAAAAGACATTGAAGATTGTGGCACCAAACTAATTATAACCATTCCCATTTCTAAGACGAATACAAAACGGGTATTCACTGTATTGAGTGACAACAATGAAGGAATAAACTTTCTGGAAATATTCAGAGAATACGTTAAGCTCCGACCTAAAAATATGAAGGAAGATTTTCTTTTTTTGGGTTATAGAAGAGGAACATGTGTTTCCCAAAGAGCGGGCATATATACCATTGGCGGAGCACCAAAAAAAATTGCGGGATATTTGAAGTTGGAACACCCAGAAAAATATTTGGCCCCACTTCAAAGACCTGTAACTCCGCCTGAGTGCTACTTTGTATACAGGGTCATTCAGTCATAATGTCATTAATTTTAACATATTTGGAACGTTATGTTCTTGAAAGCAGGATCATGTTGAGCTCGTAGTTGATAATCCCAAATAACGCAAATCGCATTTAATTATGAATATGAATCAGAGTTAAATCCATTACTCATGATCAGTAGGTACCGAATAGCACAGTCGCATATGGAAAACACAGATGTACGTATCTATTAAAATGTTTTATATATTTTTCCATGGCTCTGTTCAGTAGAGGAGGCCGTCTTTCACTACTTCGCTTTACCCAAATTGAATTACATTTTTATTTAGGCAAATAGCAAATTTTATTAATAATTATAAGTTACACTGGCGACACGAAATTCACCAACCTCTACCACGCGAAAATAATGACCTATGAAGAAGGGAGAGAAGTTGGGCCGCGTGCATCTTTTTCAGATGCAGTTGTCGGCAGGCTCGTCTGCATAAGAAAACTGGCCCGAACGATATTCGACTTATTCCGCCGGTAACGTATTAAACGGGAATTTGAATTGGCAACTTCTTAGCTGTACCGATTACAGCCTATCTGATGTCGGTGCTGAATACTGAGGTTGGCATTTATTATAAAATTCTCATGATTTCCTATCGATTACACCGAGTGTTTATAAAAATGAAAATTTAATTATCGTTTGTTTCTGTTATTATTTAGCGATTCTGCAGCGCTTGTCAATGAGTAAACATTAAAGATTATGTTATTGACCTAAATACGGTAGGTCAAGACTCTGATTGCGGGATTGTTGATCACTGAATATGTCTAAAACGGTTTTTTGTTGACAGCATGAGGGTTTTTGTATTTAAATTCGAAAAATGTTTAAACATCTCTTAATAATTTTACCTAGTGAGTACTGGATTTCACTATTTATGTAATGAAATGTGAATAGTTTGCTTTGATTCGTTGGAATTTTGTAACTTCAATATTAAATATTTTTTATGTTGAAAACTATTGTTAATTGCATACTTAAGAATAATTTATAGCATTAATTACATTAAGTAGGTACTATACGAAAATATTTAAATTTGGCAATGTCGCATCAGGCCGACACCGAGTTGAATTGCCGCCAGCGGCCAGTGAGCCTGAAAAGGGGGTTTAAATAATAGCTTAAAAATATGAATTTAAAACTCTTTTTTCCACGGTCGGGAGTAGAAATCAGTTTCTATGACATCAAAATTAAAACAGAAGTAGTCGATTATTCCCAAGGGAGTATAATGCTTCCAAGGGAGTTTACATTATGGAGAACGTTTTTCATGCAAAAAAAGATAACATTGAAATTATTTATTGACATTTAAATTAAATGTTACATTTGTACAATTTTCAAAATTAATATTAGAAGGAATATTACTTTCGCTTACATTTACAGTTTTTGTGATTGCGGTAGTAGTGGTACCTACTAAAACCTGATTAGCAATTTTGGTCTTATTTTCAATGGAATTCTCGACATAACCCTCAGCGACTGTCGTTGATTTCCAACCAGCATGACGCTTTATTGTCGTGATATCCACACCAGCATCTGCCAGTAATGTCGCTGAAGATCTTCGTAAGTAGTGACCAGTATAACATGCAGTATCAAGTAATTTTAAATACGAAGCTACTATACTCGGAATTTTTCCCATGGTATTTTCGAAACAATTCAAGCATATTTCCCACATCGGTAACCACAAAGGTTCGTGGAATCTTTGTCTTAGTGTTTGGAATTTTTACAATCAAGGAAGAGCCTACATTCTCAATATCATCTACAGTTAAATTGACTAGTTCATCAGTTCGACAGGCTCCGGCAATCCCCAGAATTAATCCAACTTATAAAAAATCAAAATACTTAATAATTGAAATACCTAACAACAAAAGTAATCTTACCTTAATCATTAAGAATTCTTTGTCATCTGCACTTGATAGAAAACGGTCGATTTCACCCTTTGTCAATATTTTCGATTTTTTCGCATGATATCCGTCACCGGTTCTTTTCAAAAATACGATCAGCTTGGGGAATTTGCTTATATCTATGTTGTCGTAAATTATCAAGCATGACTTAACCATAGAATATCTCGCCCATAATGTGGAAGACTTGTAATTCTTTGCATTTTCACTGAAGTATGCCAACAAAACATTCTCGCTGTATACTTGAACATTTTTCTCGGCGCACCACTTTTTGAACCGATTGTAGGCTATATCGTATAAAGATCTTGACTTCGTAGGTAGCAAATTGCTTATTGCAATATTTGTAGCCTCCACAATCTCTTCCGACTCACAATTATTCATTGAGCACTAAACAAACTTTAAACTAAACCAAACTAGCACCTTAATATGACAATTCTTTTTGTTTGTTTATTTTGTAGTTATGACAATAACTCAACGACTACTAAATAAATGTTTAAATCCGAATACAATAATTCTGGTGCTACTTACTTCATAATGACAAAATATGTGTTTTTAAGTTAGGTAATGAGACCGTGGAAAAAATAGTATATACCATTTGGGAGAGATGCTATTTTGTCCTCGGTGCATTGTAGTCCTCGGGCTTCAAATTGCACCTCTGCCAAAATAACGCATTTCTCTCCCTTATAGTGTAATGTACTATTAAATGGGATTGTACTCATTTATTCATATCTTCTCTTAAAACTCATGGTGAAGTTTTAAACGAACAAAGTAGGAAACATGTTAAATGTTTTGGAGTTTTTACTGTCATTAGTTATGGGCACGCACGCGCATTCCTAAAGACCGCTACCACCCAGTTATACCTGTCATGAGTTAAAATGAAAAAAACCACTTCGCCCTCCGAAAACGATTGTACTATAATCTAATGTGTGGTACGGCTGTATTACAATGGATTGGTAACCTTGCGTTTTGCCAGTAAATCGGACAATTGAGCAATATGAACGAAATCATTGGAAACAAAGAAAGAGAACTCACCCTTGTGGAGCAATGACCCAATCGTCCCATCCGAGGGCCTTGAAGCTGACGTAGAACCTCTGTTTGCAGCACTGATTGCCCGAGTCGACGGAACAGTCTATGGCCCTCCTCCTCACTCTTTTGGCTGTGTTGGGATCCATGTGGATGACCAAGAAAGGTCTGTTGGGGTTCGACCGCTTGTCCCTCTCCGTGTTGAAGATGTGGATGTGCCAGTTGGAGCAGCAGCTGCAGTCTACGAAGAGACGCAGCTTCTCCTTGCTGGACTCGGTCAACCAGGTGCGAACGGTGTCGGTGAGGTCGATCTTCTGCCAGCCGCTGTTGGACTCGTCCAGGGTTATGGAGATAGGGTCTGCGGTTACGCGGTCGAATTGCTGGAAAGAAAAACATCAGTCAATATTAAGGTGCAACTAGAAACTTTTGTTTTCTCATTTGAATAGATAAAGTAACAGTCGTATGAGTCTGAAAAGAAGAAAATTTTTACAGAAGATGCGTTATCGATTCATCATATTTTTTTCCTGTATTGTAAAGGTATTCAAGGTAATATAATTTAATTTTCCTACAATTCCTATTAATGAAGTCACATGTTCTTTGATACCAAATATCTAGGTATGCTAAAGAACATAATCTAGCTAAATTTACTAACGATAAAGGGTGTTGTTGTGTACGGCCACACATTTCAATGTATAATGTTTATTCTTCATAGATAAATATGATTAATTTTGAATTGTATAAACTATCAAGGCTCTAAGAAGGGGTAACTATAAGAAACAGACGTAAATAAGTCATAATGTGTAAGAATTCCTTGTTTCCAGATGTAAATAAATCAATAAAAATTTGTATATCATATGAATTCCTCAAGAAAATGGTAAAATTATTATTATTTAATATTTGACACAGTTAAATTGATGATCTCTAAGTGAGAGGAAGTTTAATAAAGGATATTGAACTAAGAAGAATTCAAGAATTATAAAAGAACAAAGTTCGAAAGTTTCTAGAGTAATTAAATATCAAGAAGAATAATAAAAGAAGTTCCTGATAATATTTGAAATACCAAGAGAGAGGAAAGGAAGAATAGAAGAAATTTCTGACAATATTTGGAACAAAATATTACTATCTAGCCATATATCATTATAAATTACGTTTGTTTTTCATAGATTCACAACTAGTGATGAGCAACACTAATATCAGGAAAATCAAACATTACTGAATTAAACATGAAAATAACAAACAAGTGATGTAGTCATTTAAAGCTGAAGGTAAGAACAGTAGATTCTGTGAGTATCAGATTTTTATCTCGCAGTCAACACGCTCGTTTCATAGCCTGAATATTGGGATTATTAAAAATTTCAAAACTTCAAGCAAAGTTTTCTTCTATAAAGAATGGGCTACTCAGGTCAACTTGTGGCTGAATTTTGTCTATGATATGAATACTTATTTCCGGAGCATGAATTTTTAACTCTCAACAGTTACGACGCTAGAGTCGATTGACATTTACGAAAATGGCTAAAAAACTATGTTCATTTACACTGAAACTACTATCTTTCCCACTCTGAATTTCGTCTTGATCATTCAAATATCTTCAAACAGACAAATTTTACAGCAAAAATTAATAAAGCTTAAAAATAGCAATTTTTAAGAGTCTTTATTTAAATAGGCGGAAACAAGCGCTTGTAAAAATCAAACTCGTGTAAATTTTGTTGTTTGGGACCCTAGAGAAGAGATTTTCAAAGTTACACCAAAATCTAAAATGGGTCGGCCTTGCCAATTATACGATTTCAAATGGAATGACCCATATGCAATAATTTGATCTTCCTATAATTGCATTTGGACTTCTTACAGACCTGTGTATTATGACACGAATGTTTATCAGAGTCTGTTAAAACCCTTCATATCACATAATTATACTGAAATACGTGCATGATAACGTAACGCTAAGGCAAAAGGAAAATATAACTTCCTGTTCTTAGGTGTTTATAACCATCCGACATACATATAAGAAACTACAGTGTGATATTGAAATTTTTTGTAGGAACCATATTTCTTGGATAATATCACCAATAAGTTAGTAATAATAATTGTGACTAACAGAAACATATTCATTGAAACTACAAACGGGTCCAGTATGTACGTTTTGGAAGAAATTAAGTTTTACGAAACAAACGTGGAAAATATTTTAAAACCACATTATCATCACAAATCATAAAACTTCAAGTCAGCATTAAGAATGATAATAATACTATAGTCATTTAGCTGCGTCATCAACTTTGTTGAAAACTTATATTTTTTATACAGTACCATAAACACTTAAAAACATTTTAAATCTTAAGATCTAAAATTACATGATAAATATTTAGAATGGAATCAGAAAAAATAGTCCAGTCATATCAGATAATCGTCCGTAAACATTGTAATCAGAGTTTTTGAAGGTATTTGGGTATTAAAAGGTAATTTATATATAATACTATGTATGTTTATTATATTTCGGGTTTGTTTTAGGTATCACAGCACAAAGAAAAACAACTGCAAATTTATATGAAAATGTAACAATTACAGAGTGGTCCTTGTGATATTTAAAGAAAAAAGTTTAGGGATATAAACATGCACCCGGAAACGCTTATGATTTAAGAAATAAAGTATTGAAAATGCTAAAAAATTAATATGTTGCATACCAATCTTGAACAGTCAGTGCTACGTTCTAAAAATTTTGATGTTTGTTAGGTGTTGCATAATGGGGAGGTGCACAGTATTGTGAAAATTAAATTTTAAAATCGTCAAACATTATTTTCTTGAAATTTTTGTTATGTAACACAGTAATTTTTCATGGTGTATGTATGTAGAATGACACGCTCTTTCAAATGGCATGGTCAAAATTGGGGGTTGCTTTTTAAAAAAATTGTGGATGACGTCATATCTGGAACAACGATGATGTCACAAATGTGGGTCGTATGTGAATAAGTGCCTTTTTTAAAAACAAAATCGACGTGCCAGGAGATTTTTTCGAAAACTTCTCAATTTAAAAAATAATGAATTTTTTCGTTACTTTTCGAAAGCACTGTATAGCGCTCTTGTTTAATGTCATATTACTTACTTAAAAATCGTGTAAAATTATTTCTAACAGAAAAAAACAAGACAATATTTCTGGATTGCTTAATGTTTTTGAATAAATATCAATTAATTAGGCTGCACCTAATGTTGTACTCTTTATTCTCCCATGTTCGATCCTTACTTCCCAACTAACATTTAAGCCTAATGGACTACTACACAAGAAAAATAATTCTAAATTGATGATTTACTACTTTCCTCCATAAAAATAGTCTTCAAAGTTACAAAATCTTATAAAACCAAAATTTTAGTCAAAAATTTGTTAATTAAGAGTAATATAATGACTTCTAAGTAAAATGAAATATATGTCAATTTATACAGTTCGAAATTACATATTGTTTACCTATTCTATGTTTTCAAATGCTAACATTCCAATAACGTGTAAGACGAAGGTATAATTTACTTAATTTCTTCCTTGAAATCTGTCTTCAATATCCAAGGATTTTTTAAATTATTACAATAGGTAAGTATTTACATATTTATTACGAAATTGTAAAACTTATTTTGTCTTCAACTAGTAGTTAAAAATAAGGTAATAACTAGTTATTTTGCCTTATTAAATCCTTCAATTGGTTAAGCTCTATTTTTATTACAATATCAACCTATTTTCAACTTTGTTGACAATTTCTAAAGAATATTTAACCATTTCAATTAACCTAATAGAAATATTGTTCTATATTATGATATAAATTTACTTGTTAATAATACTTCGACGTAAGTGTGTCTTATAAAGGTTTTTTAGGAAACAAGCTTCTTGTTATATGTATTCCGACAGATCTTCATGTAATAGCGCGTAGAAATTGTTTTGTGTTTTGGCGATCTGCAGTGAAAACCAAGCCCTACACAATATTACAGAGTTATAAAAAACAAATTTAAGCCAACACTGCCTATTATGTAAATCAATCTAATGATAATATATTGATAAACTCTTCATATATAAGTTAAGTTAAGTTAAGACTGTTATCGTGTCAGATGAATTCAATAGTGCACGTGAATTGAAATTGAATTCCGTTCGAAAATATTTATTTTGTTTTTGTTATTACGCATTCATAATATTATTGGCTTTAATTTGAATTTTATATGTAGGTACCTAGTAATAATTTAATCGGTAATAAATTAGCATAAAATATCTTCATGTGGTGGAATCCCAACCACAAAGGTAATATTTTCCTGTGACGCCAAAATTGACATAGGCAATCTGCCCTATAGGTTAAAACTTACAGACAAATTGACTTCAAAGTTGATTTTATTTGAGCGGCCATGTTGTAATAAACACTAAACGTTTTGTTCATTATTTCTAATTGATTACTCATTAAAATTATGTTAATACAGATAATATTAGTTATGACGAAAGATTAAACACATTTTATCACGAAGTACATTCAGTTTTTATTTTAGGTTATTCTTCAGTATAGTAATATTATTAAAAAGCAATAGTAAAAATGTATATTTATAAGGCGCGTTATTTTTATGAAAGTTTGGTCATGACATTATACGAAAAAATTTCCTGGCTTGTACAATTTGATGAATGGAAACCAAAAATACAAGTTATTATATTAAAATCTAAATATTTATAAATATATTAACTCCTACTGTACTTGTAGCTTAAGTAGCCTGACTTATAGTCTTTCTTTTTCTTCCTATGCCTGTTCGCTAATATAATGTATAAAATAAAACATATAATGTTGTCTCTCTCTTGCAAAAGTATGTCATATAAAGGGCATAATTAGGGTATATTTTGGTAATAATGTCTTTTATATTTTGAAATTTTAACATAAAATTGGTCCGCATTTCTTTTAAGTCAAATTATGTTATTGGAATAAAATTCTTGCCGACCAATTATTAACTTCCATATTACTTTAGTTTTTTTCCCCACATAAGGAAAAAGGCCAACGAATATACGTAAACTTTCCTTATACGGAATTGGGCATGAAAAGTTTTTGACCAATTCAGAGGTCAAGTTAACGTAATTTTAACTTTAATTGTTTGTTGGGTTGTACTATATTATTATCGTCTATTTGTATTCTTAATCTTTAAGTTGTTAATTAAGATATTAGTGTTAAATGTTAAATAACTTTCTGTAAATTGTAGATATGTATCTGTTTTAGGTAAAATGTAAATGTGTTGCGCCACACTCAAAGTTCGCCTTATGTGGAATTTATTTATTTACCTTTCAAGTCAATTTTGTTCTACTTGTCATTTTATTATGTATGTTTTCCAAAATGGTAAATAAATTGTTATTATTATTATTATTATTATGCAAGTATACTAACAATTGAAAACAAAATGAGACGACACTTAGCTTAGAAATCAGTGGTATTATATAGACACTTTTCGACAAGAAAACGTTTAAGATTATTCTTATTCTGAACAATTTTAATATGTTAGCCCCAATACGATTAGGGGCCTTAAAACACAAATTAACTCTGGAATAAGGGAGATATAAATCATTTTTTGTTCTAATAATCTAAGTTTATTGTTAAAAATGAATACACACATCTCAAACACGTATAAACTATATTATAAAGTAAGAATTTTAAATTTTCTGAAGCTATCAACACATGAATATGTGCTGGGAACATTAGCAATGCAGAATGCCCCCAGAAGACAATCCCATATCTCAATCTGCTCTCTATCTGTACATAGCATAATTTAATTAAACGATCACTACTAAGTACACATTTTATACTAGAAAATAGAACAGATGGGAGCTAATTTAAATGACAAACATTCATAATGCGAATTCCAGTTCAAGCACGAGTTCAGATGCAAGCTCAAAAATGTACAGGAATCCACATCACCCACTAGGAATTCCGCATTATCATCAGCAGAAAGTCTTAGGTTATCAATTTGTTTCAGGGATGTATGAAATCTCAGTATTTGTGTTTTATCCGAATTAATAAGATACTATAATATAATAAGATACTTTGAAACCGTTTAATTAAATTTGAGATTGTACGTTTACCTTTGTGTTTATGGTACTATAATATCTCAGATATTGTAAGTGATATATCATCTGCATAGAGAGTAAAATGTGCATCGATAAATGAGTTAGTTATTATCATTGACATGCAGGGTGAGTCAGAGAGAATGAATCAAGACTAAGCTGGATATACTAGATATCAGAATATTATGTTTGAGCTTATCATGCCTTGTATGAATGTTGCTGGTTTAAGAAATATAGGGTGTTCAAGGGTTAAATTTTATTCTGAAATTTCTCAATAATTGAGAAATTTTGGTAGCATAACTCTGAAAATTGGTAGTGTTGGGTTTTTTGGTGTGAAAATTATGAATTTGACGATGCTCCTAGAGGGCGCTAGTTTTTCCGTTTTAGTTAGGTAAATTAAAACATATATTTTATCTCTGCTATGCTTAAAAAAGTGAAAAATCTAAAATAACGTTCAATTCCACATAAAATATACAGGCTGTATCACATAAGAGAGCCACTCCCATGTATCTCGCTTAATATACGAGACACGTCAAAAATCTTTAATTGTTTTTTTGTTGCATTTTTGGAGGCCAACTTTATGAGTAATAGCAAAAAAACCTGTAAAGTGCCCAAACTTTAAGGCTGTCTAACTTTTTTATTTTAAGAGATAGAGAAAACTTATTGGTAATAAATTTTTATTACAAAATTGATACCTTCCACCTGATATAAACAAATTTTTGAAATATCATATGTGGTTTGCTGCGCCATCTAGGCGGATAAAATTTTTTTTTATTGAAGCAGGCTATGGCCACAAAAAATTGCCTGTTTTTTCGTCTTTCATGCAATATGCTACATGTTGCCCTTATCTTTCGTATTTATTAAATTTTTTCAATTTTAGTTAAAAAAAATGTACCTAAATATTTTCGTGTTGCTCAAGATAATGTAGAACCTGTTAAAGACGGCAATTGCAAAAAATAATAAACAAAATGTACTTTTTTTATGCAAAATACAGATTTTCTTATAATATTATTTTATTACATTGTCTGTGTCAAAATTAAAGACCCAATTGCTTCTAATGTGAAAACCAATAAAATAATATTCTAAGAAAATCTGTATTTTGCATAAAAAAGTACATTCTGTTTATTATTTTTTTGCAGTTGGCGTCTTTAAAACAGGTTCTACATTATCTTGAGCAACACGAAAATATTTAGGTACATTTTTTTAAACTAAAATTGGGAAAAATGTAATAAATTCCAAAGATAAGGGTAACATGTATGAAAGACGAAAAAACAGGCAATTTTTTGTGGCCATAGCTTGCTTCAATAAAAAAAAAGTATCCGCCTAGACGGCGCACCGAACCACATACGATATTTCAAAAATTTGTTTATATCAGGTGAAAGGTATCAATTTTGCAATAAAAATTGATTGCCAATAAGTTTTCTCTATGTCTTAAAATAAAAAAGGTAGACAGCCTTAAAGTTTGTGCACTTTACAGGTTTTTTTGTTATTACTCATAAAGTTGGCCATGGATCTCAAATTTGTTTTTACGAGCATAAAGGCCTCCAAAAATGCAACAAAAAACAATTAAAGATTTTTAACGTGTCTCGCATATTAAGCGAGATACATGGGATATGTGATACAGCCTGTATACTCTTGTTTAGGTAGCCTATATTTATTGGTTTCTAAGTTATTTACATTTAAAAGTTTCAATGTATTTTGTGGTGAATTTCTTTCAAGCTCTGATATTGCTATTTTTTTTTCTAAATAGGCTTGTGTCAAATTTTCATGTCAATAAATATTAGCGTATCTTGCACGAATAATAAATTACACGCACGCAAAATACGCTAATACTTATTGACATGAAAATTTGACACAAGCCTACTGAGAAAAGAAATAGCAGTATCAGCACCTCAATGAAAATCACCACAAAATATATTGAAACTTTTATATGAAAATAAGTCAGAAACCGATAAAGTTAGGCGACCTAAACAAGAGTACACTTTTCATGTAGAATTGAACGTTCATTTAGATTTTTAACTTTTTCTAAGCATAGATCAACAGATAATAGAACATGTTATGATTTAGTTTAATAATACGGTGAAGCTAGCGCTCTCGAGAAGCAATGTTGAAATTCGTAATTCTCACACCAAAAACCCAACACTGCCAATTTTCAGAATCATGCTATCAAAACTTTCTCAATTATTGAGAAATTTCATAATCAAATTTAAACCTTGAACACCCTGTATTTCTTAAACCAGCGGCATTCCTATAAGGTACGACGAGCCCAAACATAATACTTTGGTTTCTAGTATCTCCAGCTTGGTATTAACCCATTCTTTCTGACTCATCCTGTATAAAATAAAGACATTCGATCATTAAGAATTTTTTTAACTGAAAGATTTTAATTCTCCATAAAAAAGTGTCGAGAATGCAACTTACCCTTGAACTGAGCGTCACAGACTCCGGTAACCTATTGGATATGATTTTGAAGACAAAAATGTCGGTGCTCCTGCACTTGGTGGGCCCGCGTTGCAGGACATCCGCCTTCAGCCACAGGGTGGCCGCCCTCACTCGAAATTCCTGGCCTACTTGACCGGATTCCCCGGTCGCCCGGAATTCCAGCAGTCGGTTCTGATTGACTCTCGAGCCTGGAACAGATCATAGAATGCATCAGAAGGGTTAAGGCGGTTTTCAGACATCTAGACATCTAGTCACTGCATTATTACTGTTTACATTTTAAAACGAAGAGTTCATGTGCAAAAATGTAATTACTGTCACTGTTAGCTAATTTCTGTTAATATCTTGTATACAGGGCGAGTCATAATTAGGTGTAACAAGTTTAACCGAACGTTCTTCCCGCCAAAACAAAAATTAGTCAAATACAACCTTGTTACAAAATGCCTCCTTACAGTGTATTGAAGTTAATAAACATCCAATAGAAAAACAGGAAATAAATCGAAAACGGTTAAATTTATCGACATAAAACAAGTATACCTTATTTGTTAAAAATATATAGAAGAATATGTTTCGATTAAAGCTTTCGTACAGACACTGATAAAAAAGTTATAATCAGTTTTTATCAACCAAGAGTACATTTCCTAGCGCCATCTAGCGCCTACGGCAAAATTAAGTACGGATTCGTTTTTCTTATCCCAGAAAACCTCTGATCCAAATTTTCAAAACAATCCTTTGAAAACTTTCTAAGGATTTTAAGAATTTCGAATTCAAAATTTGAATTTTAACGCCCTGTAACTTTTTTATTAGTCACAAATGGACTAAGATAAGTTTGGTTTAATCGCATTATTTTGATGTAATTAATCTACTCTTGCTCTGTGTCCCATTAATTTCGGGACACCCTGTATTAGTTATATCTTAGCTATTGTCCAGCTACAACGTATCAAAAATAAAAATTTAATTTCTAAACCGCTTAAGATAATTTAACCTAATTCGGCGTGCATAATATTTAGTATGACAGTAGGTATGGAACAAAAAATTATCAATTTTAGAAACGGAGGCGTGGGGGATCATTGTTTGCAAAAAATATCACCCTGTATAATGTTACAATTAAAATAGGTCATATTATGGCCAATGCATTATGTTCACTGTTTTTTTCTTTATACTTTTTGTATTCAAAGCTGATTAACAACAAAATTGATTTATTAGTTCAAGTGCATTTTGACACAATCATATTTTAGGGAGGCTATGGAAAACAAAAATAATAATAAATTACCATTATGGTTTACATAAATGGTACTGAAGCTAGAAGATATGGAAAGATTTCCAAATCTTCCAACTTCAAAGCAAGGAATATTCAGATATGTTTGTCAATGTCTTTCGAAGTCAAGCTCATTTTAGAAACGTCCGATTCCTTGAAGACCTTTTAGTATTAGAACGCCTGAGTCGGAAGAAGCTATTCTACACGAAATTGAATAGGATCGCTGCAAATCTTAATGTGAATCATAAATTAGTCAACAGTTATACCCGTATCACATACAAAGTGTTCAAGCTTTACTGCAGCAAGATTATTCTGCTCTTCTACATTCATGCCATTGAATTTTGCAAAAAATTGAACAAAATATTGACATTATCGTTGGCATATTGTTTACCAACAAAGCGAATTAATAATAATAATAATAATAATTTCATCGTTAAGTTGAGTTGTGTAAATGATCAGAGGACTTTTTGGCGAACATTACAACAATTTCGAGGAAACAAACATGCCTTTCTGTTCAGATCTAGGAACGTTACTACGAAAGTATTTATCCGCCGAGGGTAACTGATAATACTGTATATTTTGACGTGAGAGACCCATTTCTTGACGCTCTTACCAAAATGGAAGAGCTAGACTTTACACTGCTCCACTGTAAAAACGGAAAATCACCAGGTCATGACGAAATTTCGTACGAATTTTTTCACTATCTATGTTGCATAAAAAAGCCCTACTGACGGTCCTGCTAACTATCGAGGTATAGCATTGATCAATAGTCTTGCGAAAGTATTTACTAGCATACTTCTTTCTAGACTATCCCTTTGGGCGGAATCTTATAATATATTACCTGAATGCCAACCTGGTTTCCGGAAAGGCCGGGGCTGTATTGACAATGTCTATGTGCTTAGTTCAGTCGCACAACTTCGTTTAAAGCTTAAAGGTCGCAAGGTTTTTGTAGCATTCGTTGATTTTAAACGTGCTTTTGACTCCATTAACCATTCCCTTCTATGGGAAAAACTTTACTAAACTGGGGTAAGCTGTACCATAATTCGGATTATTAGGAATTTATATTCCAACGTGCATATTAAAATCCGTTCAAACTTTAACCAAACGAAGGCCTTCGACTTAACCACAAGAGTCTTACAGGGTGAGTCTTTAAGTCCTTTGTTGTTTGCCCTTTTTATAGCGACATTGAAGATTTTTTCAGATCTCACCATGTCCATGGTCTTAATATTGATAATTACATTGATGTTGTAATGTTATTGTATGCCGATGATTTGGTCCTGTTAGCTGTTTCCGAAATAGATCTGTGTCGTAAACTCAGTTTGTTGGAAAGTTATGTTATTTTAAATCAGCTTACAGTTAATACACATAAAACTGAGATATTGTGTTTTTCCCGAGGAGGTCGAATTCATAATTTCCCATTTCGATTTAACGGCGAGTCTGTTGAATGCGTTAATCAATTCTGTTATTTGGGAGATATTTTTTCATCATCCACGTTTTTTCGTGTTATGGCAGAATCGTCAACTGCAAAAGCCAAACAAGCTGTAGCCTCTGTTATCTCTCTAATGTCTAAATCTAAAATGAACTCCTGGAACTCACGTATTGTGCTTTATAACTCAATAGTAATTAATTCTCTAGCAAATGCCTTACCAATATGGGGCTCACGGTACACTGATATATTAGAAAGGGTCCAAGTTGGTTTTTTCAAAAGATTGCTATTGCTGCCAATTAATACTCCTAGTTATATTGTTAGACTTGAAACAGGTGCTATCAGTTTATCAGTAACAGTATTTAAATCTTCACTTAACTGGTTACTTAAAGTATTATCTATGAATTATAGCCGTTTTCCGTATTTATGCCTTATAAGGCAGCTACAGTTGTTAAATGGCGATCCACGATATAGTTGGCTTGCACAAATTAAATCATTTTGCTTTAGCATAAATTGTGTCGATGTGTGGGAGAACTTGACTTATATCAATCTTAAAAAACAAATTCCCACGATGCTACTTAAATAGGAGATGCTCTATCAAAAAGACTTGAATTCTCTCTTGGAGTCTACAACTCCTATACCAAGGTGTACTGCTAAAAATTATCTGCAGTTTCAAATTCCAATTTACATTATACGGATAATTACTCAATTGCGCCTTTGTAATAAATTCTGCATAAAGTTCTTTTTCAATGGTATTTCATACTCAATTGATCCCTCAGAGTCGTGTTCAATATGTAACCAATATAAATTGGAAACCATTGAGCACATTTTCACTGAATGTCCTATATGCAATACTTTGAAGCCGCCAGAATTAAGAAATATCACATCTGTCGAGACGTTAGTGCAGTTTCTCAATAATCTAACACTCAGCAACGCTAAGGCAATGTGTAGATTTGTAACTGGTTTTCTAAAGCTTCGCTCATTTGTGTTGAGTGAATAATCCTGCCCTATTGTATTTGTTTCTATTTTATTTTTTCGCTATTTTGTACTGTTGTTGCTTTGTTGTTGATTATATATTGTACTGCATAATATGAAACAATGTATTAGTTGTATGTATTAGGTTCGTTATTAAATTCTAACTTTTCTTTTTTTTGTGTTATCTAAAGAGTACTCTTCCTGTAAAAAATGTATTATTTTTTTCGAAGGAATAAAGATTATTATTATTATTATTATTATTATTATTATTATTATTATTATTATTATTATTATTATTATTATTATTATTATTATTATTATTATTATTATTATTATTATTATTATTATTATTATTAATAATGCATTTATTTTCCCATCACATTTACATTTGTTTACATTTAGTATAGAAATAATACAAAATAAGGAAAACCATTAGGCTGTGTTCAAGCAAGCAGCAACTAGTACTGCCACCCGGATTAATACACTAACCTAGTTAAAGTATAATATAAAATTTCCAGTAATCTATAGTGCCTAATTTATATTTAACTATAATCTTAAAACTACTCTGTACCAAATTAAAATGAGTAAAATAAATTTACATATTTTTTGTTCTTATCTTCCAAAACTAATAAAATGTTCTACTGATTATTAAATAGAAAAGTTGTCAAATTCTTTTTAAATTGGACCATAGAAATTGATTTATAATTTTCAGGAACTGCATTGTAAAGTTTAGCGATGCTACAAGAGAAGGATTGCTCGTAGAAGATTTATGAGATGGCAGTAACAAATGGAAACATTTGCTGGTTTTAATATTGTGTACATCTGAATGAAAACAAATTTTTAGGAATTTTTATAGAAATTATTTGATGATAAAGACATATAGTCTGCAGCCGTAAGCGATTATTGATGTTTAACCAATTTAGATTTTTAAGTTTATGAGAAATGTGTTTTCTACGTCTTATTCCAAATATATACCTGATACATGAGTTATGAGTTTTCTGTATTCTATTTTTGATAAATGATAAATAATTTCTGTGGATAAAACAATTTTAAAGCAGATAAGATTTTTGTATACACTTATTGATATGTGCAGATAATCGAAATGAATTGTGAAATATTAATCCCAAGTTACATGAACTTTGTACAATTGAAATATTTGTATCATTCACTTTAATTTGAAAGTCATTAGAGATTAGAGGAATATTTTTTTGGTACCGAATAATGTTCAGTTAGATTTATTAGGATTAATAAAGAAAGAAAGTTCTTTAGAAACATTTTCTATAAGTTTGAGGTCTGAATTGATATGTGCTACAGCTTCGTCAACATTATTTTTATCAAATGTTAAGTAGAGTTATGTATCGTCTGCATACATATGTGAATTGCAATATTTCAGGTCATTACAAAGATCCATAGTGTAAATACAAAAGAATAGCGGTCCAAAAATTGACCCTTGAAGTACCCCAACATCCAGAATATGTAATTTATTTTCAATTTTTACTTTTTGAGAACGATTTTTCATATAATTTGATAACAACTTGACTCAACCCAATCCAATAAAATGAAAAATAGCTTTAAGAATAGGATGTTGCAGTGTGTCAAAAACCTTGGTAAAATCTAGCAATATCAACGCACTAATTTTATTTTCATCTGACGCTTTTAAAATATCATCTGTTACTTTCAATAAAGCTGTAGTACAACTATGATACTGCCTAAAACCAGATTGATTTGAGAAAATAATACTATACTTTCCTAAATGTTCAATTAACTGGAGATATTTACTCTTTCCAATTTACATAATGTAATGTAATATACGGATTGGGCGTAAATCTTTTGCAGATTTTGGAATCGAAATTTTAGGAATAGAAAGCACGTAGGCTTGTTTTCATTGAGAAGGAAAAATATTTGATAATAGACAACTATTTATTATATGTCTAATATATGGAATAATAAATTTTCCACGATATTTTAACATTACAAGATTTATACCGTCACAACCAACAGCATTTATTATAATATTATTAAGAATTTTTAACACAGTTGCATCATCTACCAAAGTGAAATCAAAATTATTTGGAATATTTTTAAAAGTATTATTTTTATAACAATTTAGTAAATGCTTACTTGTATAATTTGATTTTGGTACGCTATTTAACAGAAAATCGTTTTTATATATTTTTAGGTATTAATAATATTGTGTGAAACTAACTCAGTGGACAAAAGCCCCAACCTGCGTTGAATTACACCCACAATATCTACCCATATATTCCTTATTATTAGCTTTTGTAACATTTTTTTACTGTTTTAGAAAGGTATTTTAAGCTAATATAAATCAAATCTCCTACAATTCCTATCAATGAAGTCATATGTATGTTCTCTGATACCAAACATCTAGGTATGCTAATGAACAATTCCACAGACAAAGCTCTATTCAATAATTATCTAAAGAAAATAATCTAATTTACTCACTCTATAAAAATCTATCTTCACTTTTTTGGCAGTGGGAACACGACAAATTCAACCACAATAGATGAGATCTGACCTATTTCTGCATTTTTAGGATTGCTTCTTCAGGTGGTCTCCTTTAAGTTGAATCAAATATCTAACTATAAAAATTATTATAAAAATTAAAATTATTTGAAGTGAAATATCGACAATGACAAAAAAGTTAGTTTAACACAATATTATTAATACCTAAAAATATATAAAAACTTTTATATAAAAGGTGAACATTTTTCAAGTAGGTATTGTCATATTTAATTCATTGACAGGATGTCACTTTTTTGTCATTGTCGATATTTCACTTCAAATAATTTTAATTTTTATAATAATTTTTCTAGTTAGATATTTGATTCAACTTAAAGGAGACCACCTGAAGAAGCAATCCTAAAAATGCAGAAATAGGTCAGATCTCATCTATTGTGGTCGAATTTGTCGTGTTCCCACTGCCAAAAAAGTGAAGTTAGATTTTTATAGAGTGAGTAAATTAGATTATTTTCTTTAGATAATTATTGAATAGAGCTTTGTCTGTGGAATTGTTCATTAGCATACCTAGATGTTTGGTATCAGAGAACATACATATGACTTCATTGATAGGAATTGTAGGAGATTTGATTTATATTAGCTTAAAATACCTTTCTAAAACAGTAAGAAAATCGTTTCTTCCACATATGCTAAAATGAACTTCCACAATAAACACGTTTGGTCTGATGATGCCATAATGGAATTTCGATTTCAACATCAGTTGATCATCATCAGTGATACTTTTTACCGAGAAGATTAACCGGTGCCTCTTACAGACACTTTCCTGAAAACGTTTTACCTGAAGTACTTAACGATGTCCCCTATGCGCTAAGACAAAGAATGTGGTTTATGCACGAAGAGGTTTCCCCATATTTTAGTTTGACTGTTCATTAAATTTTAAATGACAGATTTGGTAATAATGTGATTGGAGGAGGCACTCAAGAATCAGGTTAACTTTAGCCACCCAGATCACCCGATATGAACCCTATTGATTTTGTTGTTTGGGAACAAGGTTCACATTGAATCTGAGGATCACTTACCTCAACAAATTATAAGAATTATAAGAACATCTGAAGCGTGTATTTTGGGTGAAGGTGGTCATTTCAAACATTTGTTATAATAAATCATAGTAAAGTAATTCTATTGTTAATTAATTATTTTGTTATTATTTTAAGTAATCGTAAAAATGCATTTCATCAAATAAATCAATTTTGTTATTAATCGTTTTGGAACAAAAAAGTGTAATGAAACAAAAAGTGAAGATAATACAATGGCACATATGATGACTTATTTTATTTGTAATATTATACAGGGTGATATATATATTTTTTGCAAATAATGATCAATGATACCTACACTTCGCCACTGGTAAGTTTCTAAAGCTGGTAATTTTTGGTTTCCCATATGCATATTTTGTGTGCATATTTAGTATGACCTACTGTCTAAATATGCACATCGAATTTGGTTAAATTATCTTAAGTGGTTTAAAAATTAAAACCTGTTTTTTTTTAATTTTTGCCACGCTATATCTAGAACTCTTATTTTTGACTTGTTTTGACAAAATACGCCACTGGATTTTTGCCTCCTACTTAAGGAACACTCTTTATATGAAGAAATTTTACCAATATATTTTTTCCAATTTGAAGTACTCAATATAACGCACTATAGACATAAATTTAATTTGACGCTGTTTTTTCAAGAAACTAATATATATTTGTGTTTTGTTCGTGTTTATGTTTACATTCGTTGCGGCAAATAAATCAGTCGTTTCGAAATGAATGAATTAATCATGATATAGTCAATCAGAACTGATGGAACGCAAAAACGACAAGTTCCTGTACGCATACGAATTGTTTATTTTACGTTTTACTACAGAAATTAACTTTGTAAAAGCTTAGATATGTTATAATTGTACATTATCTCCTCCTAAGCTATTTGAGAAAGCCGGTGGTGATAGCAATTGGCCTGTGTGTGTACAATATGTGACCTTGTTCGGCGCTGTTATCATAATAATTTAATTCTCAAGCCTATCATTGAAACAGGGTTGGCTTAATACATTTTCTAACATCTAACTAACGTGATTATATTTCTGCTAATTTGTCTTTAGCTGCTTCCATTCGTTTTTCCAATTTTTGATCTTATAGTTATGGATTATATGCAGTGCAAATCGTGGACTTAATAATAGGTGAAAACTGAAGAATAAATAATATTTTATATTAAAAATGTATCTACATAACAAATCCATTTACTTTCTGAATATAAAATCTATAATTAGATCTTTTAATGCAAACTTATCCGTATCGTCGTAGTATACGTTAATTTAACAGCCCTTTCTCATTTGAAATTGTTGCCAATGAGGAAATTGCATTATTCTTCCAAATACGTGCAGAAGAGAGCATGTATTATTTTAATCGAAATGGCGTTTGTCCAAAACAATTTCGTGGCAAAATAAGCGTAAAAACGGTATTTTAAAATTTTAGTCTGGCCAAAGCGATCGCCGTCACAGCTTAGACCTGTGACGTCAGACGCCGTTCCCACGCCCGTTGAGAAGGCGTTCTATAATAATTAAAAAAATTATTCAAGAATCACATTCATATAGGATTGTTTATTGTTAACTTCAAAAATAACCAAGATATTCACCTGGGGAGAGATGTCTGGGACAACCTGAAGACATATCTTAAACATTTTTTTTTCAATTACCGAACATCATTCAGAATCCGATTTGTTAGCAGTTAGATGATTATCTCCAAATTCTGAAGAATAGTACTCGTAATACTTCTGTCGCACATTTTAAAGCCTAGCAGCTGATTCATGAACAATTTTTCGAAAGTAACCTTGTACCATTTTTTCGCTATAAAATTATTCCAATATATATTTCAATAAGAAAGAAAATAAGACAAATTGCTAGTATCAACTCACCTGCCAACCCAGTAATAGGGAACAAAAAAAGGTAGGCAACCTAACTTATTATTATTATTATATTATATATATTACATTATTTTTAATTAAGGGTAGCCATATCCCAACTAACATTTAAGCATAATATCTTACTACACAAGAAAAAAAATAAACCTAAATTGATCAAGATTTACTCTTTCCGCCATAAAAATAGTCTTCAATGTTACAAAATGTTATAATACCAAAATTTTAGTAAAAAATTTGTTAACTAAGAGTAATATAATGACTTCCAAGTAAAATTAAATATATGTCAATTTATGTAGTTCGAAATTACATATTGTTTACCTATTCTGTGTTTTCAAATGCTAACATTCCAATAACGTGTAAAACGAAGTAATAATTTATTTAATTTCACCTTGAAATCTGTCTTCAACATCCAAGGATTTTTTAAATTATTACGAAATTGCAAACTTATTTTGTCTTCAACTAGTAGTTAAAAATAAGGTAAGGATAAGTTCTATTTTTATGACAATATAAACCTATTTTCAACTTTGTTTATAACTTCTAAGGAATATTTGACCATTTCAATTCACCTAATACAAATATTGTTCTATATTATGGTACAAATTTACTTGTTAATAATACTTCGACGTAAATGTGTCTTAAAAAGGTATTACAGATATTATTATTGTTATGTATTCAGACAGATCTTCATGCGACAGGGTGTTGAAATTGTTTTGTGTTTGGGCGATCTGCAGTGAAAACCAATTTGTGTTGTATGGGTAAATCAAAAGATGAAGCCCTACAGACGGAATACCACACAATGTTACAGAGCTGTGAAAAACGAATTAAAAAATAATTATTGTGTTCATATTTCGCCTATCATAATTTAAGCCAAAACTGCATATTATGTAAGTCAAGGCAATGATAATCGATAAACACTTCATATATAAGTATTCTTATGATAATACTCTTATCGTCTCAGATGAATTCAGTAGTGCATGTGGATTGAAATTTGAATTGAATTGCGTTCGAAAATATTTATTTTGTTTTTGTTATTACGCACACATAATATTATTAGCTTTAATTTGAATTTTTAATCACAAATAAATCCAAAAGTATAATTTTATATGTAGGTACCTGGTAATAATTTAATTGGTAATAAATTACTGTGTGGTTGTTAGAATAAAAATAACTAGTCCACACTTTGTAACACGTTAAAATATATTAATAAAGGTATAACAACTGGGAAAGAATCTTCCATCAATAAAGAAGTCTGAACGGGTCTTGTGCTGAAGATAAGCTGCCTGTGGTTTTCGCCGGACCTCTCGCCTTTTCGCCATGTGTTTATTTTCATAAATGGGCTCAGGTCTGAGGATTACTTTTATGCTTTTGTTGGCATTGATTTGTTTGGTGCCTTAGTGCAAATGTCGTAAATTGTAGAGATCACAGATGTAGGTCGGTGACCAGTGTGCAATTACCATAAAATATCTTCATTTGGAGGAAATTTCAACCACAAAGTTAATATTTTCCTGTGACGTCAACATTGGCATAGGCAATCTGCCCTATAGGATAAAACTTACAGATAAATTGACTTCAAAGTTGATTTTATTAGAGCAGCCATGTTGTACCTAACAAACACTAAATGTTTTGCTTGTTATTTATAATTGATTACTCATTAAAATTACGTTAATACAAATAATATTAGTTAATTCATTTATGACGATTATTAAACACATTTTATCACGAAATAAATTCAGTTTTTATTTTAGGCTATTCTTCAGTATAGTAATATTATTAAAAAGCAATAGTAAAAATGTATATTTATAAGACGCGTTATTTTTATGAAAGTTTGGTTATCACATTATACGAAAGAATTTCCTGGGTTGTACAATTTGTTGAATGGAAACCAAAAATATAGACTTTATATTATATTAAAATCTAAATATCTATAAATACTCATATATTAACACCTACTCTACTTGTAGCTTAGTAACCTGACTTATAGTCTTTCTTTTTCTTCCTATCCCTGTTCGCTATTAGAATGTATAAAATCAAACATATAATATTATCTCTATCGGGCAAAGACAAGCCATATAAAGGGCATAATTAGGGTATATTTTGGTAATAATGTCTTTTATATTTTGAAATTTTAACATAAAATTGATCCGTATTTTTTTTAAGTTCAATTATCTTACTGGAATAAAATTCTTGCCGACCAATTATTAACTTCCATATTACTTTAGTTTTTTTCCCCACACAAGGAAAAAGGCCAACGAATATAGGTAAACTTTCCTTATACAGAATTGGTCATGAACAGTTTTTGACCAATTCAGAGATCAAGTTAACGTAATTTTAACTGTAAATGTTTGTTGGGATGCGATATATTTATTTACATATTATATTTGATAAAAAATACTTTTTATCCGATAAGCAAATGGGTGCAGGACGACCTTGGCTCAAATAGTAGACTGTAAATATCTATACTGAAAACGTTTCTATATCTGACCAAAGGAAACAAAAAATTTCTATGAAGAAAATTTCAAAAATGAATAGTGTTTCTTCAAATACGTTTTAAAATAGAAATACAGCCACAATAAAATGCAAAACAGTGTCACGAAATTGCAAATTAAGCTAAAAAGTGAGTCAGACTTATCCCTCATCTTTATGACAACTATACAGGGAGAACTTCTCCTATGAGCTTTCAGAATTAATCTCAAATAATAATAAAAAAAATCATTAACCTGCTAATTCTTAAACTAATTCTATAAAGACTTATTGAGAAATTTCAAAACATAATTCTCTCAACACCCTGTATCTCTTAACCGTGAATATTGTGCCGAGGCAAGTTTGACCCAACCGCAATACTTACGTCTCTAGTATTTTCAATCCCTTGACCGCCCATTATGAATGAATTACCCTGCATATGTTTGAAAAATTTGTAGCTATCAAAAAACGTAACATATGCAAGATGTTTAATTTAAAAAACATTTTTAGGTCATATTTCTAGAATGCAATATTTAACTTTTTTGAAAACGTTATTAAATAAATATATTTCGTGCCTGCCATTTGTTGCGAAATGATAGCCTGTATATATTTTTCAATAATATAATTCGGTAAGCAGGATATTTTAACTGCTTACCGATTTTTCTCTCAGTTTTAATTAACATAAAATTAAATGCAAATAATTTAAATAACATCAACAATTTGTTATACAGGGTGTCCAGAAAGTGATTATCTTTATTTTGCTGAGTGTGCAAAATGCCCAATATTGCTTACAAAAAGCGTTTACCGTACAAAAATCTCGTAGCAAGAGAGTTTTTCCCAGATTCGCCATAAATTAACATGTCATGCAGCTGGTCATAGTTGCCATAAATTGTGTTTGTACTACGTATAGAAAAACGAAACGCACTAACCACTATGACCAATAATACTTTTAGGATAACAGCAGCAGATAATGGATTACAATGTACTTAACCTTAGTTTGTAATTTCGTAACATAGATTTGCATTCTGCTGCAGTTGCATTTTTATTTATGAAATGTATTTGTAAAAAAACTATTCGTTTTAGACATTTTTTCCATAAGAGTTTTTTGTTCTCAGCTATAGAAATCTTTAATTTAGTGACATATCGAAATCAGGAACTAATTTAAATGGAATTAGCAACCCCTACTTCCTCAATACGGTCCTGTACTTGAAGAGTATTACGACACAAACAGTAGAAAAGGACGAGAAATAAATAAAGTTTCTACGGCTGATAAAAGACATAAATATCACGCGGGTGTATCTATCGAAAACTTTATTAAAATTCGGTAGTGAGTACTAGACTATGTTTGGGTACGCTGGCCTGGTCTGGATCCTTATAGCACTCTGCCGAAGGTAACTCCACTTGACAACGTGCTGCAGTGTCGTGATGTTACGATTTTTTCAGTGTCATCGCTGAGGATAATCTGAGCAAGCTCCAGTTCCCAGAAGGCTTTCTTTTCGGGGTGTCTACCAGCGCATATCAGATCGAGGGAGGTCAGGAAGGCAATGGTAAGTGTTAAAAGTTGATATATAACGTGTTTAAAAAAACGCGGCAATATTTAAGGGGTGGTTTTCCAGGTCATTTTATAAAAAAGTATCTAGAAACATACGTAAGCACCATAAAAAATTCTGAGTAAAATTTCATTCAAAATCAACACCGATGAGTATCAAAACGAGTACACACGCAATTGTGTTGAAATAATAACACAATTCATTGAGTAATGTTAACTTAGTTATTTGTTAGCTAAATAAATCTTTTAAGGGTAACACAACAATTTTTAAGTTAGCTTTCTAAACTATGTGTTATTCCAAACACAAAACTGAGTTATATTATCAATCTATTTCGTTATTTTTTCACAATATGTATACAATTTAAATCAGTAATGAGTTACTGTATATAATTTTAGTGTTGTAATAAACTCATAATAGTGATGATTTTTCATTATAATGTGTTGGTACTTACACAGTTTTTATGAAAATTAGACCTATTGTGTAATTATTAAACATGCTTTATTTTTTAGGGATTGTAAATTTTTACCTTATAAATGTTTTATAATAATAATTATTATTACTATTAATAACATTATGACTATTACAAATAATTATGTCATAAAAATTACAGTCTAGAAAAAGAAAACCTGTTAGTTGGTACACAATATAGGTTTAATGGAATTGTGGAAGCAACCACAACAACCATAATAATAATCATTGATATTATTATATTATAATATGTATTACTACGACTAACTACACACTATTTGAAACAAACGTTTGCTATAGCAAGTTGAATAAAATAAAGGTTGAGATTATATTTGTAGATAATAGCATGACGCAGTACGTAAAGATGTTTTATTTTACTATATTACTAAACAATACACTCTTTCTAAATTTAATAAAATATGTACTTTGTTGTCACAAAATACTCAGTGGTGTTATATGACTGATAAAGTTCAAGCGGCTCTTTATTGAATGAATTGTTTAAATCAACCATATTCAGGTTTGATATATTTTCCAAAATTTTATAGCTAAGTAGTTGAGGATCAAATGAAATCGTAATCATGTAATGACACACACAAGGTAGGTTTTCTGAAATAAGAAGCAAATCAACAATTTTTTTGTATCGGATGAAGACGGCCATTGTTAGTTACCCGTTTCTACCTTAACTTCACGACACAAATTCTCGCTTTACAGTTTGCACCATACTTTTTTATACAAATTGTAATTTGCGTTTTACAATTGCAGTCCATGGTCCATGATCGAGTTAGAACAATACACTTATGATTATCATCATCAAGTAGCAGTGACTTGTATCATACACAGCTAAACTACATGCGTCGGTACCTGTTCGCACCCAACTTTGTTTGTTTTGAAAAAAATAACAATTTTCCACAATAACTTAACACATCAATTAAAGGTCATTAAAATTACATGGTGTTTGTTTTAATATGACACCAGTGGTGGCCTAGGTCTACTATTCCTTATGATTTTGTCTTCATAACTCTTGCATATCCTACTTTTACGTGTATTAACTTCTCCTTAATCAGTGACCAATTCTGAACAAAAAAAGGTGCTCTTGTTACACAGCTCTAAAATCAACCATTTTCAAGTAAATTGAATCCAAAGTACCGACTGCATTAATTTATGCAGAAAAATACATGCAAAGATTTTATTTGTTGTCATCTAGTAAGTAAAATGAACTAAAGATAAAATTAAAATAATGTACCTATTTATTTAACATGAAATGAAATTATGCTAGCAAAATAATAAGATTAACAATAATTAATTCAATAAATGTTCGAAATGCTGTCCATTTACTTCAATGCATGCTTGGCATCGTTTTACCAAGGAGTTGTAAATCCTTTGTAAGCCAACAATTTGCTCGGCGGCGGCATTATTTATTTGAAGTAATTTTTCCCTCGTGTTACTGGGTTCAGCATATGCCACCTGTTTCATATGACCCCAGTAAAAAAAATCAAGCGTGTTGAGATCAGGAGATCTGGGAGGCCATATAATAGGTCCATTATTCCCAATCCAGCGCTTGGGAAAGTGCAAATTGAGCCACATAGATACTTGCCTTCCATTATGAGCATTATGCTCCATCTTGTTGATAGGACATTTGATTTCTCAAATGTAATGGAACGTCATCTACAGTCACAACATTTTCTAAAAAATTTGTGTATCTCTCTGAATATAAACGACCTACAATAATTTGAGGAGCTAGAATGACTCTATTGAAGATCCCTCCCCAGATATTTATTGAAAACCTTCTTTGAAACGCTGAGGGTCGTATTATATGTGGATTTTCAATGGACCAGACATGAACATTTTTTATGTTATTTATTCCATTTTTTGTGAAGGTAGCTTCATCGCTTCACAACATTTTCTGATGAAAATTTTGGTCATTGTCGATATTTCCTAACAACCATGTGCAAAATTGTATCCTTTTTTCGGCATCACCAGGATGTAAAGTTTGCACTTTATGTAGGTGGTAGGAGTGCAGTTCTTCTCGGTTTAAAATTCTCCAGACACTGCTTCGTGGGATACCCGTCTGCGTTGATATTCTTCGAGCAGTGAAGGATAATCAACGACAGCATCTATTACGTTTTCTTCTAAAATATTTACATTTTCTATATTACCTCTTACCCTAGCATTTCCAATTTTAACAGGCCCAGTCTGGCGAAGTCTTTGAAAAACTCGTTGAAATACGTGCCGTGAAGGTCGTCTTCTGTTTGGGAATCTGCGTAGATATTCTTGTGAAGCAGCCAATGAATTTTCATTACAGAAACCGTAAACGCATATCATATCAGCATATTCATTATTGGAAAATTCCATAGTAAATAATAACGTATTACCTAGTTTGTGCAAATTGACTTGACTTCTAGTAACTTATAGTAGTAACTGAAACTTACTAATGTGATATGTAACAATTTTTGACATAACGCTTGTAAACAACTTTGTTATTTATAATGACAGATACCTACTAGATGACAATAAATAAAATCTTTGCATGTATTTTTCTGCATAAATTAATGCAGTCGGTACTTTGGACTCAATAAGTTACTTGAAAATGGTCGATTTTAGAGCTGTGTTACAAGAGCACATTTTTTGTTCAGAATTGGTCACTGATTAAGGAGAAGGAGAAGAGTAAATTCACGTAAAAGTAGGATATGCAAGAGTTATGAAGACAAAATCATAAGGAATAGTAGACCTAGGCCTCCACTGGTGTCAGATTATAATAAAGACCATGTAATTTTAATGACCTTTAATTGATGTACATGTCACCCAAAAATTACCTAAATTTATGGAACGGTGTTTAAATTATTGCTGAAAATTGTTTTTTTTTTCAAAATAACACCCTGTAACGCACTAGGCGTGCATCAGAGAATTTTTTTATAAGAATTTTAGAGTCTGCTCTACCTCCTGGTAAATTTATGTACGCTCACACTGGACCACCCTGTATACAATTGTTGATGTTATTTTACACAATATGTTCTCACTGACACAACAAAGAATTTTGGTTTCTCTAACCATATATTGTGTAGATAAACTCATTTCTTTGTTAAAATGTTAAATTTACTCAAAATTCAACACCAAATTAATTCATTCAAAATGAGTTTGAACTACTTAGTTATTTTTTATTGTATAAAAATGATATTTCTCCAAATCCGCTTGAGACATTGTAAAGGAATTTTAGGTATGTTAATAGCTATGGGAGACGCATACTTTGCAACAAACAAATATTTTATTTATCACCATTTTACCAAAAATTACAAAAACTGTTGAAAGTGCTCACCTCCAACTCGAATGCAAGAATCCATTCTTGTCCTCATTTACAACAATGACTAATTGTTATCTTTTAAAGGATATGGCAAAAACGTTTGGGACTATTTTAAGGAGAACCACCCGGAAAAATTTGAAATCAAGGATGAAGCGAAGATAGCTTGTGATTCCTATCACAAGTTTAAGGAAGATGTGAAGCTGATTAAGAACCTGGGGGTGCAATTTTACAGATTTTCTGTTTCTTGGAGCAGAGTATTGCCAGAAGGGTACTCGCATAACATAAGCAAAGATGGGCTAAGGTACTACAACGATCTGATCGATGAACTACTGGCAAATGGTAAGTATTTCTTTAAAAGGCAAGTTATAGTCGTAGTACAATAATAGTTATTTACTATAAGAGTGTTGTAACAACGTTTTATTCATTCATTACTTAAACGCGGGAATATAGTTCGAATTTTTTACTGTATTAGAAAGGTATTTTAAGCTAATATAAATCAAATATCCTACAATTCCTATCAATGAAGTCATATGTATGTTCTCTGATACCAAACATCTAGGTATGCTAATGAACAATTCCACAGACAAAGCTCTATTCAATAATTATCTAAAGAAATTAATCTAATTTACTAACCTGCTTTAATGAAACAAACACTCTATAAATATCTAACTTCACTTTTAGACAGTGGGAACACGACAATTCAACTACAATAGATGAGATCTGACCTATTTCTGGATTTTTAGGATTGCTTCTTCAGGTGGCCTCCTTTAAATTGGATCAAATATTTAATTATAAAAATTATTATAAAAATTAAAGTTAAATATCGACAATGACAAAAAGTGACAGCCTGTTAATGAATTAAATATGACAATACCTACTTTTACATAAAAGGTGAACATTATTCAAGTAGGTATTGTCATATTTAATTCATTGATCGGCTGTCACTTTTTGTCATTGTCGATATTTAACTTCAAATAATTTTAATTTTTATAATAATTTTTATAGTTAGATATTTGATTCAATTTAAAGGAGGCCACCTGAGGAAGCAATCCTAAAAATGCAGAAATAGGTCAGATCTCATCTATTATGGTTGAATTGTCGTGTTCCCACTGCCAAAGAGTGAAGTTAGATATTTATAGAGTGTTTGTTTCATTAAAGCAGGTTAGTAAATTAGATTAATTTCTTTAGATAATTATTGAATAGAGCTTTGTCTGTGGAATTATTCATTAGCATACCTAGATGTTTGGTATCAGAGGACATACATATGACTTCATTGATAGGAATTGTAGGATATTTGATTTATATTAGCTTAAAATACCTTTCTAATACAGTAAAAAATGTTACAAAAGCTAATAATAAGGAATATATGGGTAGATATTGTGGGTGTAATTCAACGCAGGTTGGGGCTTTTGTCCACTGAGTAGTTAGTTTCACACAATATTATTAATACCTAAAAATATATAAAAATATAGTTCGAACGTTCATTATTTTTAAGTGGATAAAATACGACTAAAACATGAACGCAATTTAACGTATTATCCACTATCACAAGCTGAAGTTAGTCGAAAAGAAAACTACATCTTTAACCGTCAACAAGAATGTTTCTCTAAAAACTAGATGGGAATCAGAATATCATGACGAGACGCGCTGGTTGCTATGGTGGATTATTTATTTTTTCAATTTTGTTTGAAGCTGAGCTGATGAAAATAAAAGATTAAAAGACTACATTTCTCTTATTCCTCAAATAATATCTGAAGAATAACTGAAGAAGCTATGCATTTATTACCAGGCAATTTGAAAGAACTTTATGAACAAGAATTTGAAAAATTTAATAGTTGGAAAGTTGACTAGTAAAGACAGTCAATGAGGAAGTTATGCTTGCATATTTTTTAAATATCAACAAAAAGTACGCGATTTCATCAATGTGGATGAAGTGTTCTATATTAAAGACTACTTTGAAATTTTTTATTTTAGTTCATAATGCAATATATGATATCAAAGAACCATGAACTGTCATGAAATGCAAAATGATGGAAACTTACTAGATATCAATGTGCAAATTAGATATTGGAAAGGAAACTATGTGCGTGCTAGGTCATGAACTTTTTTATTCAAAAACTGTACTACTTATCAAAAAATTGCAAGAGACAAAAAACATTGCAAATTCGACAGGCATTCGAAAATAATTTGCAACCAAAAAAGTTAACCACTAAGAAAAATCTTATGAAAAACGATTTAAAAAAAATTATCACCCTATTAAGGGGTTGTAACTTCTCCCTTCATATGCGATGCATACAATAAACAACTACTTAAGCATTTTGCTTTTAACTGACTCATTGATCTAGGTATGCAAAGTTAAAATGAATTTCCTTTTCTTTCAGGAATCGAACCCATGATCACGATGCACCACGGCGAACTACCTTTAACTTTGCACGAAATAGGAGGGTGGATCAATCCCTACATGGTCTACTACTTTGAGGATTACGCCAGGATCCTCTTCAGCTATTTCGGGGATAGGGTGAAGTATTGGATCACTTTTAACGGGGGATGTGTAGGTTATGGGGAAGATTATTTTGTACCTTTTCTGAACCAGTCTGGCGTCACCGACTATTTGTGTAGTCAAGTGATCACCTTGGCCCATGCGAAGGCTTACCATCTCTATGATAATGAATTCAGGATTATCCAGAAAGGTACAATTGTAACAAAATATTTGATCAAACGACATCCAACATATAAAATTTATTTTTAAAGTCAATCAATTTTTTTCCGCGCAAACTAGTGGTGGTATGAAAAAATTACAAGAGGGAAAAATGTAGTAAAATAAGGTGTAGTATTTAAAAAAATTGTTGAAATCGGCTATTGCAGGAAAAAGTTCTGAAAGAAATAAATCTAGGGGTTGCTTATTTCCGCCCTCTAGAAACATGAGCCAAGAAATAGACACCACCACAAAATAGCTTTTGACTAGCTGATAATGTGTATCAAAATTGAAATTTCTAAGTGTAACCGTTTTTAAGGAAAAATAAAAAAACTATTTTTTTCTGCCATTTTGAGACTCGAATATCTCAACAGGAAGGACCCAAATTGAAAAATTTCATATGAAGATCCCCCTCCTGAAATGGCTTGTGGAATACACTGGTAAAATATTTGACCATCACCACCCTGTATACAGGGTGTCTTGCAAGTCATTACAATAATTTTAGAAGGTGATAGAATACTTGATTTTGAGTCGATTAAAACAAACATAACTATATACCAAGTGTTACAATATTTGCAATAATTAATGTTTTAATATTTTTTAATTTAACCATGCTTTTCTACAATTATTGAAGTGCAGAAGAAAAACAAACCTTTTTATAACAAATATTTATATACTTTTTTTTTATTAGGAATGAATGGATTATTTAAATGATTTAACCAATAAAATCCAAAGTAGCTTCGTTACATACCTAGAACTTCATAATTGTGGTTTTTCTACTTTGTAAAAGCGAAGTCAAATTTAAACGTGGATTTTATTGAAACCTTTGTGTGTAGGTTTATTCAGACATTATTAAGAACTTACCTAAACAATGCTCTTTCAGTTCTAAGGAAAAGTTTCTTGATAAACATTCTAAAATTTAGGGATAAGGTATAAAAATGGTTTAAGAAATTAAGACATTTCCTTACAAAAACGTAACCTTTAGAAAATATTGAAGTTATTAAAATAATAGACCATTCAAAACGCTAAATATGTATTTCAATTGATCAAATCTTTAAAGCTAATTTAAAGTTACGGTGTAAAAAGGAAAAGCAATGTTTCTATTGCTTGATGTGTCATGAGAAAACAATTGACTTTAATTTCCATAGCAACTGTAAATGTAGATCAACTATCAAACTATACGTTTGAATCTTAGTTAAAGTGTAAAGTAAAGTCCAAATATCATCATTTCTTAAACCATTTTTATTACATACTAAAGGCTGTCCTGTTTTGGTGAATGCGCTCCATGCATATTTAAACGTGTTAAGATTAATTTCCCTAATTGTTAGAACGTTTATCAATAAACTTTTCCTAAGAACTGAAAAAGCATTGCTTACATAAATTTTTAATAATATATGAATAAACCTATACACAAAGGTTTTAATAAAATCCACGTTTAAATTTGACTCTTCGCTTTTATAAAGTAGAAGAACAATGTTTATGAAATTCTAGATAAGTAACGAATCCAGTTAGTTTTGTTAGTTAAATCATTTCAATAATCCATTTATTACTAATAAAAAAGTATAGAAATATTTGTTATAAAAAGGTTTGTTTTTCTTCTCCTATTCAATAATTGTAGAAAAGCACGGTTTAATTAAAAAATATTAAAAAATTAATTATCGCAAATATTGTAACTCTTGGTATACAGGTATGGTTGTTTCAATTGACTCGATCAAGTATTCTATCACCTCCTAAAATTATTGTAACGACTTACAAGACACTCTGTATATATACAGGGTTAACTATGACTAAGTACAAAAAATTTAACCACGTGCTCAGCGTCGCCTAAAAGACAATAAAAAAAAATATTCCAGAATTTTAGCTCGATATTTAAAAAATGGGGCAAAACCCTTTTTTCCTACGGAAAGTCAGCGCCTATGATAAGAATCGACTGAGATGGCTTAGATTCATAGATAAATCTTACATCTGTCAACAATGTCAACTACCATGTGATCGTCTTTTTGTAGCGTTTCTAAATGTAGAAACGACAAAAATTAACATTCTGATTAGTAATAATACCTGATAGATAGGTAACAGTTAATCCAGTTAGCTTCAGTATTTTGCATTCGTTTTTCATTATTTGGTTATAAACTGGTAAAACTACATATTCGCTCATTGCAGCCACTCACTACCGATAAAAGACACTTCCCGTACGTACAATTAGATAAAATGCCTATTTATTCGAACGAAAGAACTAGATAATAGACAAGTTTTAATGTAACCGCGGCAGTCTTGTCCCATAACCTAGAAAACCAAACCGACGAACTATATTGTGGGAAAGTATCTGCACTCAACACAAATGTCTATTTAATAACTATAAAACGTTTAAAAATTAAAAAAGGCACTAAAAATTGAAGAAGAACACAAAATTACAACGTAAACACAGGAATTGAATTATGACATGACAGCGATACCGACTGAGCGACTGTTGCATGCTTGTAGAGTAGGTAACCAACTTGCTTGTTGGTTGCATACTCTACATTGGCGGCGTTAAATAAGGATTTAAACTAATATCGAAAACAATTTTTTTTGGCTTTATAAATAAGTTTGGTATTTTTTTGAAGGGTGATTCCGTTAATTCTTATTTTTCCCTATCCCCTCTTAAAATATTTGTACTAAGTCATAGTTAACCCTGTATATACAGGGTGGACCAGCTTTATCGTGACAAACTTTAAGGGTATGTTCTACGTCGAAAAACAGCCGTAGTTTGCTATACAAACAATAGTCCAAAATTGCTTCGTTACGAAAATACAGGGTGTTGAAGTTTATTTTGAAAAACATAAAAATATATTTTTTTCTTAAACCGCTTGAGATAATTAAATGGAATTTGACAGAAGAATGAGTTTCAAATGAATTTCTAAATGAAAAATCAAAATATATTAGCGAGAAGCATTCTACAGTAAAATTCAGTGACAGCTTATACGTTAGCTATTGTTTTACAATTTTTAATTTAAATCGTTTTATAATAATTTTAATCTTTTGCAGAATTAGCGTCTATTTCTACAGACATACAGGGTGATCTGTAATTATATATCGCAAAGCCTACTACGGTAATGGCTACAGAAAACATTTTCTTCATAAACTTTCGGTCGAAGGAGCCTATTTACGGAGATACGGCCTGGCAAAGTTCTAAAATAAAATTCGAATATAAAAATTATAGCTGTATTCTGGTTTCTTAGGATTTCTAAAAACACAACTAATGAACTTATATTCCTTGAAAAGTTCTTTTGTATCTGTCATTTACTTTTAAGAAGTAATATAGAGTCAAAATATAGGTAACATATGGCTCTATACAGTTTGGAGAGTGGAAAAGGGTTAATGTTTAGATTTTTTTTTTTTGATAAATCGCAGAATATTATTGAAATACTGCGCTTATAAAAAAAATTATGAAAACCATATCAAATCTTACAACAGATTAAATTTGAACCTTTAAATTTATGTTTGAAGAAATAGTTGATATTGAAAATATAAGATCACAGTTCAAGTATTTAGCTTTAAACCAAATATCTTACGACATTTTTTCTACACGAGGATAACATATCTCACATATTTTGTACATGTTATTAGTGTTATTACGTAATACTCGTGGATTGCTTTATATTTACGATTAATAATAATTGTATTGCAGCAAACGTGTTGACCAGAATCAATTTTTTATGTTTGAAATAGTTAAAATACAAAAAAAACTATAGTAAAGTAAAATCTATATGGATTAACTCCGTTTCAGTTTAAATACTTCTTAGCCACATACACTGTATACAGAGTGCCATAATTTTAACAGGCTATAGTATATATTAAAATAAACAAAAAGGTCCTATATAGCATCCGTTAACGAGAAAAAAAATATCAAAATATCTGGTTTGATATACAAAAGTTTAGAAATATCCATAATTTTCTGCATAGAGTATCATAAAACTCAATATTTACTACCTCTGTTACTTACTTATAGTAAGATTTTATTTTCACTGGCTAAGTAAACATTTTAATAATAAATTGATTGGACGGTTAAGTCCTATAGAGTAGTCACAACGATCCCCTGATTTTAACCCTCTCGATTTTTTCTTATGGGTATATTTAAAGCAAAAAGTATATTTACGTAATTTAACGCAAAACTGATATTTTCAAGAAAAAAAAATGATTGAAGAAATATACCCAATAAACCAAAGTACCGCCAATTATTTTATAATGAAATTAGGAAAAGTTAGAAAAATCTGTAGGAGCTGGACATGATGAGAGCTTTAGTTAGTTAAGACTTAGGTGTTTTGTGTTCTCATGACATAATAATTACCTACGTGTTCAATCTTAATAAAATAAAAAATTCAAATTGTAATATTCAATCTTCAAAGTTCATATCTGAGATTATATCGGCATGACAAACAATTTTTCTCTATAAAATTGGTAACTTCTTCTTAAAAAAGCGGCACTCTCAATATAATTTTACATATTTTTTGTGTGTTTAACACCTTGTATATTTCAACGCCATTTCTACAGTTACATTTTAAAACAAACAAAACTTTTGTGAAAGAACTAATTTTTTCGAAAAAATATGTGAAGTTACAAATGAAAATGGCATAAGAGTAACAATACTTCGCCTTCATATTCGTGTGCGTTGGTGGATTAAGCCGGGGACAAATATTGCTCTGATGCCACGCGACGTGACGTGGTGTGATATGTACTCTGTGTACACACTGTTACCACGCCACGTTAAGTTACATTCGACAATTCCATCAATTTAAGAAATATTTCATATCAGAAGAAGGTCAAACTCAAATTGTCTAGGATGAATCGATTTAAGTACCCCAATCCATTTAACTAGAGTCGTTAATTGTTTCATTAACAATGTGCTGTGAGAAATATTTCCTGTGTAATTTGTTCCTAAGCTTCTCCTTTCATAATTTGTTCTCTATAGCGCTTACGTTTTATACTATACATTTATGCTCGCAAATCTTTAAAATAACAAAAATTTTGTCAATATTTTCTATTATTTTATGCATATGACAACACATTCACGTGCACACTGCTACCACAGGACACCACGTTATACCACCCGACGTGATGAAAATCTAACAAGAGAGGATTTGCGACACGTCGGATGACATGACGTGGTGTACGTCAGAGCAGTGTGCCCACAATGTATAAAAATACATAAGAATACACGGTGTCAAATCTTTCTGACGTGACATGGCGTGGCGTGGCGTGGCATCAGAGCAATGTGTCCCCGGCTTAATGTTTTATGAAAAAGCAAAAATAAAGGTAGTTTACTATTATGATATCGAAAATCGGTTCCTCTGACTCTGCAACGGCATTTAAAATGGCGATCCAAATACTGCTATGCTTTTTTTATGCCCCCGAAATTCAATAAAAACGTTTAGCGATTTTTTTATTTAAAATCTGATAAGGAGGTGTTAATCACGACCTCTCAAAATCCCTATGTGTGTAATTTGAACAAAAACTATCCTATGTAAGGGGGCAAAATTTTAGTACTGTCTGATAGGGAATTAAACGATCTTTCAGAATCAAGGAAAAAAATATGGTGTTGCCATTTAAAAAAAATCGATGACGTCATTACTCGAAAACAAATGACATTTGAAAATCGCATTTTACGCTAAAATATGTATTTTTTAAATTAAAAATCGACCTGTTCTAGGATTTTTCCCAAAAAATAATTGTTTCGTTTTTATTGAATTTATTCCATACTTTTGACGCATACTGTATATATATATATATATATATATATATATATATATATATACAGTATATATATATATATATATATATATATATATATATATATATATATATATATATATATATATATGTATGTATTATTGACTTGACTATGTACAATCTTTTGCAATAATAATGACACTCATTACATTGGATTTGGCGATTTCTTTTGAACTGTCTACGTATTCGTAATGAAGTCTACTTTAAATTTTTAACAAGAACTGTTTTCAGAAAGTGTCATTATTATTGCAAAAGCATGTACATATGGTACAAGTATATATGTGTTGTTTTTTTATTTAGGTAAAGTTGGTATTACATTTGCGGGTGATTGGTATGAACCTGGAACCTTTGCCGCTCAAGATATTGAGGCATCAGAAAGGGCTATGCAATTTAAGGTAAATGATAAATATTGTCACGGATTTCCTAATCCGAATTTTTCTTACTGCCACAAAAACAATCCGTTAATTAATTATTTATCTTTATTAACTACTCAGTACACTACTGAACACTAATTACAACTCAACTAAACACTTATTTAATTAATCGGTATCCAAATCACTTTGATCTCTCCAATTAAACACTTCAATTCAGACTGTAATACAAGACTAACTAACTCGGCCGTTTATTCTTCTTTTATAGACCCAACGAATATTCCAGATATATTCTAGCATCTCTAGATCCATTTTTCTGAACGACTCGAATGCTTTCCGTCTTGATCCACGGCATTTTGTTTGTTTAACAGAATCATGTAGGGGCGATCGGGGCAATCTTAGCATTTCGCGATACCACAGTCGTCGATTTGAGTGTGAGTGGGGCAAATTCCGTGACAATATCAAGAAGTGTGGGATAGTTTGTTAAAGTAATATATTTAGTTGAATCATACCGTCACCTATTTTTATCTTTGTACCAAAAGGGCAGGTTGAGAAATATCATTTTTTAATAAAATTATAAGGTTGTATGTTACAAGTCATCTGAGAAAAACAGGTTGAAATTTGGGGTATTACAAAAGTTGTGATAATTAATAAGTATTGCTATTTCAGAGTAATGAAACATTTGATCTGCAGTTTTAGATTGATTTGTTCTAATAAAATAAAGGTACAGTTTAATTTAAAAAACGATACAACTTTTGTGTTTTCGAGAAATTGTTAAATAAGTAGATGTTCAGATGGTTGATAAATATTCTAATAATCTAAATATAAATTAAAATAAAATATACAGGGTGAAGTAATACAAATAGCTTTAGTAACTTCTCGTCTGAGATTTCCCGGTAGACATGTGTCAAATGCAGCTACTTCTACCGCAGTAATGCAACGCGGGTGTGGTACGGGAAATTTTCAACGGAAAGATGGAAGAGATGAAGGCCCACGACGACCACAACGTATTGCAGCCACTGAGGAATATATTTTAGAAGTTGTTGAAGAAAATCCCCAAATAAGTACTAGGCAAATCGCTCAATAAGTACAAGGAATGCCCCAGTCAACAGTGATGTATCATACAATAGGCTCAACTATATACGTATTATGTACAGCGTGTTCAAGCATTAATGCCAAGGGATTAGATAGTTGCTGCAACGAAATGCTGAAAATCTCAGATTTACAACTGATGTGTAGTTACAGATGAATCTATTTTTACACGGAATGGGATGTATAACTTTCATAATGTTTGGGATTTTGAAAATATGCTATTCAACGAAATCATTTCCAACAAAGCTTTTCCTTAAATGTTTGAGCAGGGATTGTCGATGATCGCTTGATTGGATCATTCATATTATCTACTAAATCGATTGGATGGGGTTCAGTATCTCGATTCCTTCAAAACGAACTTCCGGAAGATGTGTTCTTAGCTGTCCGACACCGAATGTGGTTCTTGCACGAAGATGCAAGACCGGTACCATGACCGCCGCGATCTCCTGACCTAAATCCTTTGGACTACTTTTTGTGGGGATATTTAAAAAGTGAAGTGTATAGCATCGAAGTAGATGACTTACGCGAACGTGTCATAACTGTTGTTAAGTTATGAGTTCAACGTACAAGAAACAGAAACATTTGTGTGTTAGTACGCAGAAACTGGGTAAAACGGGCCCAAATGTGTTTACACATCAATACTGTATTAGAAAAGTATTTTAAACTAATACAAATCAAATCCCCTACAATTCCTATCAATGAAGTCAGTCGGGGCTTTAGTCCGCAGAATTTCACACAATATTGTTAATACCTATATATATATATATATAAACGATTACATAAATAAATATTATTTAAGTAGGTATTTGTCATGTTTAATTTAAAAAATCATTGACAGGTTAGTCACTTTTGACATTGTCGATATTTAATTTCAAATAATTTATTGGTATAATAATTTTTATAGTTACATATTTAAATCAACTTAAAGGAGGCTGCTTGAAGAAGCAATCCTAAAAAATGCAGAAATAGGTCAGATCTCATCTATTGTGGTTGAATTTTCGAGTTCCCACAGTTTCAAAACTGAACTTAGATATTTATAGAGTGTTTTCATTAAACCAGGTTAGTAAATTTAGCTGAATTATTTTTTTTAGATAATTATTGAATAGAGCTTGGTCTGTGGAATTGTTCATTAGCATACCTAGATGTTTGGTGTCAGAGAGCATACATATGAGTTCATTGATAGGAATTGTAGGAGATTTGATTTATATTAGCTTCAAATATCTTTCTAATACAGTAAAATTTTTTGCAAAAGCTAATAATAAAGAATATATGGGTAGATATTGTGGGTTTAATTCAACGCTGGTCGGGACTTTAGTCCGCAAAGTAGTTAGTTTCACACAATCGATAGACAAACTTTTGAACAGTTGTTGTAACATCAGGCATATCAAATTATTTTATTAACTAAAACTGTAAAGTAATTTTATTAATTAATAATAACAATAGCAGCAAAAGCAGTTGAATTTACTGATATAAAATAGGTGTTATAAAATTTTATTTATTTTTTCTTTTGGAAATTCTTTCAATTATTTGTCCGTTAATTTTTTATAAGGTTTTACAGTAGACCAGTTTCCAGTGCCGTGTAGAAGTGTATTTTTATATCATTTGCTATTTAAAAAAATTGCCGATGACGTCATATCTCGAACAACGATGACGTCACAAATGTGGGTCGTATGTCAAAAAGTGCCTTTTTTAAAACCAAATCGACGTGCCAGGGGATTTTTTCGAAAACTTCTCAATTTCAAAAGTAATGAATTTATTCATTAAAAAAATCGCGATAAAAGTAGTTGCATTTGGCACATGTTTACCAGGAAATCGTTTTTTTTTCGCAGCGTAATAAATTAAAACGATATCCATCAAGTCCGAGTTGATACTATACACGTAAGCTGTAAACACTGGCGTCACAAAAACTTTAGTGCATACAAAAAGTAATCGGATTTGAATATTCGGATTTTATATTTTTTTTTTACTAGATCGACTCCATTTTTCATGACGCATATATTCCCAAATTCTTTTAAGATAAGTTCTTAATCACCCTGTATACTTAGTATTGCTCTGACAATATTGTGTTTGCGTAAAAAGGTCTAGGTATAATATAAAACACATTATTTCAAAAATTTAGTTGGAAGGGATATGATATACTTTGTGTTAGTAATATGATGCTTTCAATCAATGTTCTGTGTGTTTTCTGTCCTTATAGAACTTTTATTTAATATTGAAATATTACGTCATTCAAATAAGAAGCTTCTATTAGACCCAAAGAACCTCAACAATTCACATCATTGTAAAATTTGTAATATAGATCACAATAAAACAATAAAGGTTGAAATAGTATATGAGGACTTAATCATAATACTCGTAAATTTATTATTTTTATTCATCTACATAGAGTTTTTTTACTTTACATAAAAATATATCCAGGATCAAATTTATATTTCAAAGTTGGAAACCGAAATTTTGCCAAAAAATACAGGTTGGTTGCGATATCTTATGATTCTAAAAATTTTGGTTAATATTTGAGACAGCGCCATCTAGCAATGAATGAACAATTTAAGCCCTACAACATTTTCCTTTAAATTATTTCATCTTTCAGCTTGGAATCTATGCCAACGCTATTTTCCACCCCGAAGGAGATTATCCGAAACTCGTACGCGAAAGAGTGCAGAATGTCAGCAGACAAGAGGGCTATCTGCGATCTAGGTTGCCCGTATTTTCCCGCGAGGAAGTAGACTACATACAAGGTACCTATGATTTCATTGGATTCAACTGTTACAGCTCACATCTCGTGGAGGACGCAGAGGAAGACATGTCCGAAAGGACTTCTTTCTATAAGGATATAAGGATCAAAATGTACCAGGACAAAAGCTGGGAGAGGGGCAAGTCCATTTGGCTGGGTGTGAGTAATGAACAAACAATATGTCAAAATAAAATTATTGCATATTTTCTATCTTACGGTTTTGCAGTTTTTAAATTCGTTAAGAAATAACACGGTACGTAATGTAATAATAAGAGAATAATTTATTTACCTCCGCGCTTGTATACAGGGTGTTTTTTAAACAAAGATCAAAAATGGTACCCGTGAATGTAGAGCCAAAATATAAGAGGATTGAAGTAAAAATACCTTATATGAAAGTTGCACCCCTGAGGCGATATACCTTATTTTAATTTTTTTCTTTAACATAACATATAACATAACGTCCTTCTAATAAAGAGACAACTTGTCAATATTTTTTCGATCATTTGCGTATTATATATATATATATATATAATCAGAATTCCTTTTACCATTAGATGGTGTAGGGTATTTTCAAAATTTTGTTCTACTTTTATTTTCCATGTACAAATTTAGCCCATTCCTTCCTACTGTTTGCCATCCTTTTTGCCTCTATCCATGTCTTTCCTTTCTCCTTTAATATTGCTCCAATAGTTACATCCCATGTTTGCCTTGGTCTTCCTCGTTTCCTTCTCTTATCTATTTTAACCTCCCATATCCGTTTCATTGGTCTTTTATCGTCCATGCGATGCAAATGTCCCCACCAACTTAATTCTCTTTTTTCACGTATTTTAATGTTGATTCTATTTTAAGTTCTTCTCTTACTTTTATGTTTCTAACTCTGTCCAATTTTGTGATCCCTCTAGCTCTTCTTAGGTACTTCATTTCTGTAGCTTGGATTTTATTTTTCTGTGCCTTTGATAGTACCCATGACTCGCAGCCGAACGTTAGTATTGGTCTATATATCGTTTTAAATACTTTAATTTTCGTGTCGCTAGATATTTCCTTCTTACTTATGAAGCTGCTCTCTATTGCTATTCCTAAATACTTAAAATCATTTACTTCTTCTATTGGTACATCTATCTTTATATCTAACTTCTGTTTTTCCCTTCCTATGATTACTTTTGTTTTGTTTTTGTTTATCCTCATTTTATAATCCGTCAGTACTTTATTCCATATATCCAAATTTGTCTGTAGATCTTCTTTGCTCTCTGTTATTATCATTACGTCATCTGCAAACGCTCCTTCAGATATTCCTACTCGTTGCATCTTTCTGTGTCCTATATATATTTTCTTGCTTAAACCTGAACATTTCTTTATTATTTCATCCATGAAAACATCCTCTTATTTTTGACTCTACATTCACTGGTACCATGTTTGCTACTTTATTTAAATACACCCTGTACATTTACAACTTAATCGCAACGTAGAACACTACCGGAAACGGAAAAAAAATAAAGAAAATAACAAGCGTTCACGAGTATCTGCTAGTAATTCATATACAGAGTGTTTTTAAGTAGGAGCCAAAAAATCCAGGAGCTTATTCTGTGGCCAAAAATATGGGTGTTTTGTTATACAGGGTGTCTTGCAAGTCGTTACAATAATTTTAGGAGGTGATATTTGATTGAAACAAACATACCTATATACCAAGTGTTACAATATTTGTGAGAATTAATTTTTTAATATTTTTTAATTTAACCGTGCTTTTCTACAATTATTGAAGTGTAAAAGAAAAAAACTCACTTGGCAAAATTTTCTTGAAACTTGTTATCGAATTTTTCTTTTCAGGTATATCCAGAAGGTACGAGGAAGGTATTAAAATGGGTTAAGAAAAATTATGACGATCCTGAAATAATTATAACGGAAAATGGATTTTCTGATAACGGAGAACTTAATGATGTAAAAAGAATCAAATTTTATCAGGTATATGAATTTTATTTTAATTGGCAGGGTAATTTTCCAGTATTTTATATTTATTAACTGACATAAAACAAGCCTTTCACACAAGGTGTATGTGTAGTTGTTTTTCAATTTACAGGGTATTATAATTTAACAAAAGTTCGGTAATATTAGGAAATATCAGAAACGTTTTCATAATCAATGAAGATAAATACGGATATTAGTTAAGTGTACGTCCATTTAATTTCGTTTCTAAGAAAATCGGAAGGATTTTGGTCAAAAAGATTTTAACAAAAGAAGTCGACGTATTGAATTGACAAATCTACATCTACAAAATGTTGAAGATGAAGAACAATGCATTCATATTATTATTCGGTTTACGAAAACAAAAATATCACAAGATTTTTTTTTATCACAAACGGAAATATTGAAGGAATAAATATGATGAAAATGGTTCAAAGATAAGCGATGAGGCCAAGCAACACAGGTCATACTCGATTTTTTTTTTTGAGAGTACAGAAATGGAAAATGCATCAAGCAGCCAGTTGGCATTAATACTATTGGGAAAGTGCCATGTAATATAGCATTGCTCTGGGTGTTTTTAATCCAGAACAATATATTGAACATTATTTTCGTAGATCATCTGCGTCGTTGCTTGCAGATTCAGAAGCCGATTTATTAATTGTTAAGGGGCATGATGGTCGGCGCTCTAACACAGTGACATAATGCTATATAGAAGATTTCACAGAAAATAACAAGAAAGTGGCCTCTAATACAGGGTGTTAAAAAAATGATGTAAAATATTTAAGGAGGTAATAGTATGAACCAAAATAAGCAGAAAAATCTCAATAAACATGGGTCCGCAAAATTACGGTTGTGGAGATATGGAATGTTTTTTTGTTTTTTAGCCCCTTTTTTATTTTGCAAAAACGTTGTGTATTTTCTTATAATTGTTGAAACGCCACCGAAGCACGACGTCTTTATGTTGACGCTTATCCAAATCGCCAGATTCCTTCACAACGCACGTTTGGAAGAATTGCGTGATACCGGTTTCTTGAGCAAACAGTGCCATTTATCCGGAAGACCAAGGTCGGTATCCACTCCTAGATCAGAAGAAGAAATTCTAGCACTGGTAGTGAAAAGTGTCAAGAAATCCAAACCAAGGAGGGTGTTTTCGAAAGAGCACGAATATCGTTGAGAGGAAGATGTCGTGTCTGCTTGGAAATGGACGGAGGGCACTTTGATCATCTTCTGTAACTTTGTTTTTTGTTTGTTAAAAGCTTCCTTTGTCGGTTTATTCCTAATAAAATAAAATGTTTGAAAAATGAATAGTGGTCCATATCTCCGCAACTGTTACTTTGCGGACCCATGTTTATTAAGACTTTTCTGCTTATTTTGGTTCATACTATTACCTCCTGAAATATTTTACACTCTTTTTTAACACCCTGTATTTTGTTTAATGTTCAAAAACACAATTAAATAAACTACCAACCAACGCTTGCAAATAATATTAGAAAATAAATTTAGAATCCACTATTTTTACGTTCGTTGTGCGTGTATAGTATTCATTTCTGCTTTTTACAATTGTGTTTTTTTTTTTACGAAAGTGATAACAAATCGTCAAATACCATTGTAACGCAAGAAATACTAACTTTACCATTGGCGTACTTAACTCGAATGAGTGACATTTTTACCGTTACTGATTGTCTAAACATAAGTTCAAAATCAAATCAAAATTCTTATTAAGTATGGGGCTGAATTATAAAATCGAAAGTCTGTTGTAAAGAGAATTGTAAGATCTTTCAAAATAAATATTACTCAACCCCCAATGCCATTTAATATTTTGGGGTGATGCTTACCCTTGCATGGGCGTGAAAGTGGCGGAGTCAAAAATACCAGCAAAGAATGTGCCCCTTTAATCTAAAATCGACGGGTCTGAGTGTTTTTCTACAATCTTGACGCAATTCCTGAAAATGGCTCTGGTTCGTTTTCATTGGGCCGCCCTGTATATTGAAGATTGACTGTTCAGCAAGATGGCAATTGCTGAAAAAATTCGAATCCTACCTGGTGATGTTGTAGGCCCCTTCAGTCCTTAAAAAACTCCTTATCGAGTGAATTTAAATGATCCCGGTCGAAATGAAAAAAATCGTTCTTGAGATAAATGTTAATGTTAATAATAATAATTCTTAATAAAATGCTATAAAATCGAAGCGTGGTATTATGAATTCTAATCCACTAGTGTGTTAAAAAGCTTTGATGTACAGAAAATAGGCGTATTAAATCTTCTTAATGTAGTAGTCAGATAAATAAATTTTTAGCATTGTATTCATATTGTATGAATACTTCTTCTTGGATACAAGTAGTCAGGATTTAAGCACTCTTTAAATGTTGTACTCAGGATTCAAGTAATCATGAATACTTCTTTTAACAGTTAGATATAAATTTCATTTATTCATACCCAGCTCTGTTAATGACTTATTATGTATTTTTTAGAAATACTTAAGCGCTATCCTAGACTCCATCCACGAGGACAAAGTCAACGTCATAGGCTTTTCCGCCTGGAGTCTTCTGGACAACTTCGAGTGGATGCAAGGCTACAGGTAATTTTTACTCAGTTTTATAGTCCATTCGAACACAATATTATTCAATTCTTGTTGCTTTATACTTGTTCGGTAACAGCACTAACGTTTTACGGCAGCATAAAACATGATATAAATAAATATAACAAGTTTGTAGCACCAAATTGTATTACTCATATGTTGGTTCCTGGAGTTTTGCCGTTTTATGATTTGTGCAGCGTAGCGAGATGCATCCGAAGGTTAGATGCTCGTAATTTTAATGTTGTTACGCCGATCTAGCGTCCTGAGAGAGGAAGAACGTCGCCATTTTACGAGGGTCGTTCAGGATCTAGTAGCCGTTTCCGAACAAAAGACGCTCGTATATGTCAAAGTTAATTGTTGAAATTGCACTTTAGTTGGGTTGTTATAGAGTTTACTACGCCTTGTAAATTATTAATACTGTAGTTGCAACTCTAACATTATTTTTTTCTACTACATTCATGGAAAATACTATTTTTCTACAAAACTGTTAAAAGTGGGCTTTCTAATTGTCATTTTTGATGTTAAAAATGTCATTTTTTGACACGCGTGTTAAAAGTAGGTTACTTTTAACACGCGTGTTAAAAGTAAATCAAAAGCACTGGTTGCTACGAAAATTTTTGTTCATAAACATTGCGATCTGTGTGGTATTTTTTGATTTCTTATTTTTATTGAGTTTAAAGTTCTTCCGATTGTTTTGTAGAAAAAATATTGTATGATATACGTGTTAAAAGTGATTTTATTTTGTTCGTGAAGTCATCTTCACTCACAAAATAAAATCTTACTTTTAACACGTATATCATAAATAGCTATTTTCTACAAAACTGTTAAAAGTGGGCTTTTTAATTGTCATTTTTGATGTTAAAAATGTCATTTTTTGACACGCGTGTTTAAAGTAAACCAAAGTTTATTTAAATTTTGTTTTGAAAATTAATAAAACGTTTTAACAAACACATGAACAACTTTTTATTTTAAATAAGTACAAACCAACATTTTAACTAGTTATTACTATTAATATTTATAGTAAATTTAGAACAATTTGAAATTGTAATTCCCTGCGGAGTCATCATACTTAAGTTGGTTTTACTGTCAACATGTGCGACACATCTATTTTCTGTAGAAATACTACTGGTAGTACTAGTGGTTTTGCTAGTAGTTGCAGCAGTAGGAAGTATTTGGCACGCAATTTTCTTCTTCTGTTCCAGTGTATTTTCAATGTAGTCTTCAGCTACCGTCGAAGATTTCCATCCTCCATGTCTCTTGATAGTAGTAAGATTTGCACCAGAATCTGCTAACAATGTCGCCGATGAACGACGAAAACAGTGTCCGGTGTAGAGTTGAGGATTTGGTAGATTCAAGAACTCTGCAATGTCGACAGGCATTTTACCAAACATGTTAATTCCGACTGGATTCTTCACACATTTATTCTTCATATATTTAAGAAAAAGTCGTCTATGGTCAGCGTTGGGTGGCCGGAGTGCCATATACTTTCTAAAAAAGTTTAAATAGAACCGAAGTGCCCAAATATTCGATATTGTCGATGGTCATCTGACACAATTCCTCCCGGCGACACGCCCCGAAGACACCCACTATTGCTGCGACTTTCATCATCAGAAACTTTTCGTCTTCTGCTTCTGTGAGAAACTTGTCGATATGCGTCTTCGTGAAAACTTTTGACTTTTTTGCTTGATATCCTTCACCCTTCCGTTTTAAAAAAGTAATAAGTTTATAATGTTTGCTTATATCTTGATCTTGCTTTATTTTTAACATAGTTTTGATCATGGAATAATTTGACCACAGCGTTGACGATTTCCATATCTTGGCTTTTTCCTCAAAATATGCCAGTAAAACACTTTCGTTACATTTCCCAGGGACCTTTTTAATGTTACACCACTCCGAAAAGCGTCTATAAACGATTTCGTAATGTTCCTTTGATTTCGCCGGCAATAATTCCAATGTTGCTCGACTGGCGGCTTCTTCGATTTCAGCAGGGATGGATTCGTTACGCTCATTATCGAGATTATTCATTATACTTATAATATTACTTGAAAATGCTGTCAATATTTTTGCGTTTTTTCCATAACTAACAACAGCACTGGTTGCTACGAAAATTTTGGTTCATAAACATTGTATAGACTTCTTTAATTGATACACAAACTTCCTAAAAATGTATAATAATGCTTTTTTTTTCATTCAGATTTTTTATTACTTATTTTTATTTATAAAAATTGAAAACAGTGGAAATTGAGGTTTAAATTAACATCAGTAACTAAATATTGTTAAAACTTATGGTACAATTAGTTAAATTACTAATGGAAATTTCCCCTAAAAAAAAAATGGCTCTGCTGGGGGAGATTAGTTCCTGTTTGTTATTTTCCAAATTCGTGGTCGTTGATGAAGTACTTGTGGTAGTAACAAAATTTTCAAAAATAAGAACGTTTTTTGGTACTTGAAGTAGTACTTTCTCCCGTAATTATTTGGGTGGCTATCTCACATTTTTTTAGAAATATAATCATCTAAGTACCCTTCTGCTGTTCGCCATGTCTATTTAGAGTAAGAATATCACTTCCAGCATTGACTAATAACGTAGCTGAAGTACAACGGAAACTGTGTCCAGTATAGCCTTTGGAATCATCCAAATTTAAAAATATTGCTATTCTGTATGGAATTTTGGCAATTGTATTTTTGCCAATTACCTGGTTTGTACATTTCCTTTAGCATAAGTTACAAAAAATATGGGTCATGGGTTCGCAAAGTAACGGTTGCGGAGATATGGACCACTATTCGTTTTTTAAACATTTTATTTTATTGGGAATAATACCGACAAAGGAAGCTTTTAACAAACAAAAAACAAAGTGACAGAAGATGTTCAAAGTGCCCTCCATCCATTTCCAAGCAGGCACGACATCTTCGTCTCTACGATATTCGAACTATTTCGAAAACACCCTCCTTGGTTTGGATTTCTTGACACTTTTGATTAATCCGTAGCTGCAGCTCTTCCAGGCTATTTACAGGAGTACTATACACTAATGTCTTTAAATATCGCCAAACAAAGAAATCTAGAGGGTTCAGATCAGGCGATCTTGGAGGCCATAAAACAGGTCTGGTCCTTTCTACCCATCTATGTGGAAAAGTTTGGTGTAAATGCTCTCTAACGGCCATGGAAAAATGAGCTGGAGCACCATCATGCTGGAACCACATTTACTGCCTCTGATTCAAAGGAATGTCTTTCAAAAACTCATACAGTGTGTTCTGCAGAAAGTTGAGGTAAGCAGCGCCTGTTAATCGGTTTGGTAAAACAACAGGACCTAGAAACATGTCACCTACAATGCCCATCCAAATGTTTAATGAAAAACGTGCTTGATGTTCAGATTCTATTAGAGCATGAGGATTTTCGTCGGCCCAAATATGCGTATTGTGAAAATTAAACACTCTATTTCTTGCGAACCCGGCCCCATCAGTAAAAAGACTGTTTGCAAGAAAACGAGGGTCTTCAGCATCATGACGTAGAAACCAGCGGCAAAAAACCAAACGTGCTTGATGATCATTTATTGGATTTAAGGCCTGTACTCGTTGCACATGGTATGGATAAAGCAGTTGCCCGTGAAGGATTCTCCAAACAAGAGGACCACTAATTCCTACCTCGGGTGATATTTTCCGCACACTCGTACCTAGATTCTGCTCTACCAGTGCTATAATTTCTTCTTTCTAGGAGTGGATACCAACCTTGGTCTTCCGGATAAATGGCACTGTTTGCTCAAGGAACCGGTATCACGCAATTTTTGGTGAATTCTTCCAAACATGCGTTGTGAAGGAATCTGGCGATTTGGATAAGCGTCAACATAAAGACGTCGCGCTTCGGTGGCATTCCCATTAGCACGACCATACATGAAATGCATGTCTGTTAATTCTGCGTTAGAGTAACCAGCCATAGCGAAAGAAAACTTGTGCGCTGAGAACAACTGTCAAATACGCACTGTTTATTTCACTAAACATCAACCAACTATTATAAGAAAATACACAACGTTTTTGCAAAATAAAAAACATAAAACATTCCATATCTCCGTTACTTTGCGAACCCATGTTTATTGAGACTTTTCTGCTTATTTTGGTTCATACTATTACCTCCTTAAATATTTTACACTCTTTTTTTAACACGCTTTTTCAGGTCGTGCTTATACATATAAGCACGACCTGAAAAAGGATAAATGCATTTATGACAACAGTCTAAAATGTCCCTTAATTGTCATTTTTTACATACTTTCTAATGAAAAATGCTGTGTTACGTTTTTATTTATTATTCAACAATAACGATCAATCTTACCTTCATATGTAAGTAAGTTTCATCTGGAACTTCTGCAATAAACTTGTTGATATTCTCCGTTGAAAAAGTATTGGCTTTCTTGGCTTTATATCCAGCAGATTTCATTTTTGAAAAAACTACTAATTTAGGAAACTTAATATCGATATTTGTTCCATAATGTTGAAGGATTCAAATCGGAGCATTTTTTGGAACAGTAAAATAGGACCGCTTCTTCCAACATTTAAATAGCTGGTACTCTTTTTCATATTTTTCACGAGACTTTAATCGTAATAGACTTAACGAAACCACGTTTGTTTCTTCAAGAATATCTTGAGGAACTTCATCTTCACATTTAGAATACCTTATTATAAACTTTTGGGAAGTTTGTTTATTTTGTAAAAAAGAAGCAACCTTGGCAACGTTCCATGTACTTTGATTTTTAACAATATTTATTTAAATACCTATTACGATATTTTGACATATTTGCTTGTTTGATTGTCATGCACAAGAAAATATAATAGAATATATATAAAACCAATGTAAAACACTGTGAATGGTTGTAGAAAAAATCATATGTATTACACAAGAGCTAAGCGCCATTTCCTCCCATGGATATTGATGCCCAACGCATCAAACTATCCACGGGAAGAAATTATGCACTTTGCTCCCTTGTTATACAAAAAGCTGTTTATTTCAGTGAACGATTCGGATTGTACCATGTGGATTTCTCAGACCCACAGAGGAAAAGGACTCCGAAGAAATCGGTGCAGTGGTACAAACAAGTTGTTCAGGAAAGACGAATTGTGGAATTAGAGGAAATATCAAGCAGGTTAAAAGGAGATCTATAGCGATTTTTACAGAAGTAGACTGTGTAATATATTTTTAATAAATACATTTTGTTATCTGCTGCTTTTTAATTGCAACCAAAGTTATAATGCAAGTGGTATGTAGATATGTCATAGACTAATTGAATATACAGTATGCGCCAAAAGTATGGAATAAATTCAATAAAAACGAAACAATTATTTTTTGGGAAAAATCCTCGAACAGGTCGATTTTTAATTTAAAAAATACATATTTTAGCGTAAAATGCGATTTTCAAATGTCATTTGTTTTCGAGTAGTGACGTCATCGATTTTTATTTAAATGGGAACACCATATTTTTTTCCTTTATTCTGAAAGATCGTTTAATTCTCTATCAGACAGTACTAAAATTTTGCCCTCTTACATAGGAAAGTTTTCGAGTAAATGACGATTGAATGTTAAAAAACGTAAATCAATTAAAATAAAGCAAAAACGTTATCAAGTTTAGTTTTTCGAATTTCATAGTTCTTTTATGGATCACGTAGGTGAAAATCTTTGCAAAGTGTCATTGTCACACCGACTTTCTAATAAGTATTGTAAGCGACATAGAAATTATTATTCAATTTAAAGTATTATGGCACATTTAACTGTTACTCAAAGAATTGAAATTTTAATTCTTATTGGATGCGGGAATATGACTAGAACTCAGCAGGAAGTTTGCGATTTATTTAATGAATAATATCCAGATCGCCCTATCAGCCAATCAACAGTCAGTAAGGTAGAGTCTAAATTTAGAGAAACTGGCAATGTTGTAAATATTCCAAAACCTGGACGTCCAAGCATTAATGAAAATCAGAAACAGAACATTTTGATAAGTATGGTGGATAATCCTCATAATTCTTCACGATTGGTTGCATTAAACAATGACACTAGTCAGAGCACAGTGCTACGTATCTTGAGGAAGGAAAAATATCATCCCTACAAAATTCAACTTGTGCAGGAACTCAATGAAGATGATCCCGATCGCCGCTAACAGTTTTGCCAAATTCTAATGGATTTATGTCAAGGAAATAGAAATTTACACCGGCAAATACTTTTTTCAGATGAGGCCACATTTTGTCTGAATGGTACAGTAAACCGTCAAACTTGCAGATATTGGAGTCGGGAAAATCCTCATTGGATGGCAGAGGTATATACCCAACACTCTCAGAAATTAAATGTGTGGGCTGGAATAGTTGACGACAGAATAGTAGGGCCTTTCTTCTTTGAAGGAACCCTTACAGGACAAAGATATTTAGAGTTTCTAGAAAATGACCTTGTTCCAGCCCTTGCAGTAATTTTTCCTAACGATAATGACCCTGACATTCCTGACGATACCATATGGTTTCAGCAAGACGGTGCACCTCCGCAGTATGCGCGCCCTGTACGAGATTTTTTGGACAACTGTTTTCCTGGGAGGTGGATCGGCAGACGCGGACCGATAGAGTGGCCTGCAAGATCGCCAGATCTTACACCTCTTGCCTATTTTTTATGGGGATACTTGAAGTCAAAAGTGTACATTAATAAACCACGTAATTTAGAAGAACTTCAAAATCGCTTTCGGGACGAAATACACAGAGTTACCCCAGAAATCATTCATAATGTGCAAGAAGAATTTCTTCACAGACTTGCGCATTGTCAAGAAGTTGGTGGATGGCAATTCGAACATTTAATTTAAGTATAAAATTTAATCAATTATATTTTATTTTACATACCTCAGAATTCTTACTTTTTTATGGATAAAATTTACGTTTTCTAACATTCAATCGTCATTTACTCGAAAACTTTCCTATGTAAGAGGGCAAAATTTTAGTACTGTCTGATAGAGAATTAAACGATCTTTCAGAATAAATGAAAAAAATATGGTGTTGCCATTTAAAAAAAATCGATGACGTCATTACTCGAAAACAAATGACATTTGAAAATCGCATTTTACGCTAAAATATGTATTATTTAAATTAAAAATCGACCTGTTCGAGGATTTTTCCCAAAAAATAATTGTTTCGTTTTTATTGAATTTATTCCATACTGTTGGCGCATACTGTATATTAGATTGAATAGCTTTGTCTGTGGAATTGTTCATTAGCATATCTAGATGTTTGGTATCAGAGAGCATACATATGACTTTATTGATAGGAATTGTAGCAGATTTGATATATATTAGCTTAAAATACCTTTCTAATACAGTAAAAAAATGTTACAAAAGCTAATAATAAAGAATATATGGGTAGATATTGTGGGTGTAATTCAACGCTGGTTGGGGCTTCAGTCCACAGAGTAGTTAGTTTCACACAATATTGTTAATAACTAAAAATATATAAAAAAGCAGATGTAGTTATTTATTTATTCTATTTGTTTTTATTTATTTGCAATAAAACATCCAACCGGTATACGTAAAAATAGTTAAATCAAGTTAAAGTAGAAAATAGAAACATTGATATCCAAAAGTAACATTAAAAAAAATTAAAAATAATAGTTCTAATAAATCATTAATCCTAGAACTGTATCTTGTACCCCTATAATTAATACAGGGTGATTTAGAACTTATCCAAAAACGCTGTAGGGGAACACGGGGCAAAACCGTACAGCGAGGCAAAATCGTATAGTGCATTTAAAATTTTGTAAAAGCGCGCCAGTCGAAACTATATAATACGTATGCTCTAGTTTGTCTCTGAAGATATGAGAAATCAAACGATAGTCATGTTTAGTATCTCCTTTGTTATTATTTTGGCAGGTTAGGATATTTCGCAACTCTTCATTTAATATTGCTTCAATTTTATTGATTCTACAAACAGGTATGTACAAATTTTATGTTGTTTCTAATTAGCTAGCATTGTTACTGGATTCAGTCTCTATCAATCTGTATATAGTTTTAATTATTTCCCGTTACCAATGTGAAGTAATTACTCAATAAAATAAAACATGTGCCCTGGGGCAAAACCGTAAGGGGTAAAACCGTACACTATACGGTTGTGTCCCATCTATGAGTATACGATTTAATTCACTTAATTATTAGATAATACTTAATTTACAGGTTTCCATGGTGCGCACATACGTTAGGAAGACAGATTTCCAGTCGTGGAGTGCAGTTGATATGGAGAAAGCTTCTCTGTCTTTTAACGTACTCAAATTTACGCTTCAAGACAGAATGAAAAGAGTTAAGCAAGGTACTGCAATATCCAATCCTGCAGTTAAAGGACTGAGTAAATTCAATACAGTTTTCTCTGAAAATTTTGAAGATACTTTACAAAGACCAATTACTCCACAACCAGGAACATGTATTCAAACCACAAATCATTTAGAGCAGTTAAATCCAATACTGAGACCAACACACAATAAATTCTTTCTCATCCACCTGAAACACAAAAACCAAACTCATGTCAACTAAAATTTGCACATGATAAAAATAATATATTTACCGTAACACCGCAACCAATATTACCCATTCTACACGCAATTAGGGTAACTTCTACCAGAAGACGTGGGAAAACGGCGGTTATTATGGAGACGCCATATAAAAACGAGCTGGTAGAACAACAAAATAAAGAGATCCAGAAATCAACAACCATTCGAGCGGTGAAGAGGAAAACCGATAGAAAAATTAAGACACAGCAGGAAGCAAAATAAAGAAGATTCAAGTTCCGGAGAAGATGATACGGCTAACGCCCCATGTATACAGGCTGTATCACATAAGAGGACGCCAACTGAAAAAAAAATAAACATGTACTTTTTTATGCAAAATACAGATTTTCTTATAATATTATTTTATTGGTTTTCACATTAGAAGCAATTGGGTCTTTAAAATTATTTTGACACAGACAATATAATAAAATAATATTTTAAGAAAATCTGTATTTTGTATAAAAAAAGTACGTTCTGTTTATTATTTTTTTGCAATTGGCATCTTTAAAACAGGTTCTACATTATCTTGAGCAACACGAAAATATTTAGGTACATTTTTTTTTAACTAAAATTGAAAAAATGTAATAAATACGAAAGATAAGGGCAACATGTAGTATACTGCATGAAAGGCGAAAAAACAGGCAATTTTTTGTGGCCATAGCCTGCTTCAATAAAAAAAATTTTTATCCGTCTTGAGGATTCGATGTCCTAGTTTGTATTTTATCTGTAATTCTTTTGTTACATATGTATAACCATATGGATAACTTTTTTTTCTATATTATATGTTATCCCCACCCATAAATAGGCTTAGGCTGTCGGGAGCTGTATACTAAATAAATAAATAAATGTCTACCGGGAAAACGTATTTTTCCCAATCACATGCTTAGAGCATTATTTATTATTATTATTATACACAAAAAAGTAAGTATCCGGTTGAGGAAGAGACGCATATCTTCTGTACATATCCAAATATCTTGGTGACTTGTTTTCATTATTAATTATACTAAATATGCTTCGTGTTTTAGTCTTGGATTTTTTTTTATAGTCGCTAACAAAGTCGTATATAAATTCCGAATATCATCTATTGTTATGTTACATAACTCTTCTCTACGACAAGCACATATGCCAAAAACCAGTGCCACCTCTCAGGAAAGTATCAATTTCCCATCTAGTCAATATTCTTGACTTCTTTGGTTTGTAACCATCATTTTTTCTTTTTAAGAATGTTATTAAAGTATGTGAAAGTAGCGTTGCCTTTAATATGAAATAATACGACCATAAAGAGGACGGCTTATAGTTCTCACATTTTTCCAAAAAAATATACTAGAAGCACATTTTCAGTGTAGTGTTTCACGTTTTTAAAGGAACAAGATTTAACAAAATCGTCAAGTTTTTTCAAGTTTTCCGGCAACAGGTTTCCTTTCGCCGCCGCTTTAAAAATTCAGTCTTCTGTACTACTATGCCGCTAAAGGACCCCTCGTTGTGTCCCCAATAACAAAATTTTTTTTTATTAATTTCTATTTTACGATTGACGTTTATCGGTTTATTAATAAAACAAAAAATAATTAAATATACTTACTTCCATATTATTATAGACAACATGACACAAACGCATTCTTCTATTAATAATCATCTATTAAAATTGCATTTTAATTAAAACACAGATGAATATAATAATATGCAATTGGATCCTGGACTATAATGAATTAAAATTACGCAAATCAATGTTCTAATTTTACACTCTGTACTGGATATAACTAAAATTAATGAACCAAAGTAGTAGATAAAGTAAGAACTAAAGTGCATTTTAGTTCTACGTTGTGTGCGTTAATATTTGTCTCCTTTATCTGGAATAGCTAAAATTAATTTAAAGAATTCGGGTCATAATACTACATACCAGATAAGTTTACTTATCCTCATTTCATTTTTCATGCAACGGAAACTAATTAAAAAGCGAAACACATTTTATTTTTATTTTAGGTTAGAAGGGTATCACAACAGGTATGATCTATTACGGCCGAACGACTCGATCTAACAAATGAGGGATTGTTCAACATTACCTTAATCATACATAAGTATGGTCAAGCACTATCCTTATTACTGCTGCCTTAATAAAACAGCACATAGGTATGTATGTGCGTGCTTAGATCTCAGCATACGGGAAACCGAAAATACTGCTTAACCCTATGAGACGTCCAATAACTCTCTAATATAGATACGATTGAACTAAACTGTATTTTTTAATACATAAGGATTCAAAAAGACTAGCCCTACTATGTTCCGATAATATTTACCCTAGTTTGAGATAACTACAATCATATACAGGGTGGCCAAATGAAAACGAACAGAGCCATTTTTAGGAACTGCGTCAAGATTGTAGAAAAGCACTCAGACCCGTCGATTTTAGATTAAATGGGGGCATTCTTTGCTGGTATTTTTGACTCCGCCACTTTCACCCTAAAATATTTAAATGGCATTGGGTGCTGAGTAATATTTATTTTGGGAGCACTTACAATTCTCTTTACAACAGTCTTTAAATTTTATAATTCCGCCTAGTACTTTGAAAAAAAAAATACATTTGAAAGTTTAAATTATGTTTAGTTGCTTACTTACTACTTAGTTGATTAAATGTTCAAACTGATTACCGTCCGCTTCCATACAAGAATAAAGATTTTGTTCGAAACGTTCGTGCACATTCTGAAGCAATTCCGGAGTAATTCGACGGCATTCGTCGACGATTCTTTGACGCAAATCTTGCAGCGACGCTGGCTGCGTTTTATAGATTTTGCTTTTTAGGTATTTCCACAAAAAAAAAAAACAAGAGGCGATAAATCCAGTGATCGTGGAGGCCACTCAATGCTGCCTCTTCTCCCAATCCAATTCCGTGGAAATCGTTGGTCCAAATACTGACGGAAACGCATAATGCGAAGGAGCACCGTCATGTTGAAAAATCAAATGATCTTTATCATACTCTGGAACATTTTCAATAATATCAGTCAAGGCAGGGTCAATAGCGTCTTCCAGAAATTGCAAATACATTTGGCCTGTCAAATTATCAGGCAGAAAAAAACCCACCAGCCGAATTATAGAATTTAAAGTCTGTTGTAAAGAGAATTGTAAGAGCTTTCAAAATAAATATTACTCAAACCCCAATGCCATTTAAATATTTTGGGGTGATGCTTACCCTTGCTTGTGGGTGAAAGTAGCGGAGTCAAAAATATCAGCAAAGAATACCCCCCTTTAATCTAAAATCGACGGGTCTGAGCATTTTTCTACAATCTTGGCTCTGTTTCGTTTTCATCTGGCCACCTTGTATAATCATAAATTGTATTCTAACACGATATATTCATGTGACCAGAGACTGTGACATCGCATTTAACCCTCTTTAAAATTAAAAATGACACTGACTGCCAATTACTGTGATTTTTATAAATATTTCAGCTGAATATTTGAAGAGAACTTTGACTCAATCCAATCTATTTAAATATATTTTGCGGATAAACGCAGTCACTAAGATTTGACATCATTTTTCAAGTGACCCTTTGTCGAAGCGATCGATTAATTGTTTTAATCCTCTTTGATTGGTCAATTCGAATAGCTAACCTCGATATCTCATCTTAAATAGAGGATTGCCTATAACCCCACCCCATTATGACAGAGATTATCTTGAGATTCTCTTGAAATTGGTTAGAAATTTGACATTTAAATTATTTCAATTGAAAATGCGTTCCATAGAGGGTATCCCGAAATAATGCAACATAAAGCCGTTTAAAAGAAACAATGATGTACCATAAGTGGCGCCCTCTACTATAGTCTGTTTAGAAATGAAAGAGAGTAATAAAAGCTTATTATGTATGCAAATCGTAAATAAATATAGTACTGGTGGTTATATTCAATATTTTTATATTATGTATTATAGGTATAGATGAGGTGTACTTTTAAAAAAACTTTGTGTGATCGGACCGGACTAAATTGTAGCAGCTAGCTAAAATTTAATCCTCAACAATCCGTCTTTGTCTATGCCGCTTCAATCTCTCGGTCCATTTCTCTTATAAGTTAACAATATAAAAACAGCATTTCAAAACTAGAGGCTACTTTAAGGATCATAACCGGTTTAAGAGAGTTTTTAGTAATTCAAATAAAATTATTCAATATTATTATCAAAATATTTATTTAAATTTAATGAATAGACATTTATTCCACACAAAAATATATGTATTTTCAACATTATGGTGAGTAAATGTAGTGTTGTATAAATATACAATAAAGAAAATAAAAAAGTAGATATATTCATTCATTCTCTGAATATTCTGATGAATTATCTTCGTCTCCTAGATTGATAACGATAGGTTCCACAGTAACGTCAATTAAATTATCGAGTTCCCACATTTTCTCCTCTTCTTTTTGTACATGATGTATACATCTTTGCCAGTTATCTGCAGTTACTCGTTCCAAGGAATTTTTTAACAAAATTTTCACGTCACTTAATTTAAACGTCGTATTATTTCGCGCTACATTTCCTTTTACCTGAGGCCAGACTAATTCGATTGGGTTAAGTTCACAGTGATAAGGTGGTAACCGTAGTACCGTTATTTGGCTATTTGTTGCCATTTCATCGATAACATATTTTTTTCTGATCTTTATTAAGATTGACAAGTGTCAAAAGTTCCTTTTTCACCATATTTGTTTCAAAAGAAATGTTTTTGCCGGATAACCATTGAATTATATCGGCTTTCCTCCAAGCAGTCGTAGGCCTCCGCTCGGTCTGCCGTGAATGGTAACTGGCATTATCCATGACAATTACAGACCCTGGAGGAATAAGATCCAACATCTGTGTAAAATACTCTTCGAAAACATCTGTGTTTATGTCTTCGTGATAGTCACCTGTATTTTTAGATTCAAATAAAAGTAAACCGCCATCTACAAAACCACTGGCACTACCTATATGTGTCACTATTAATCTTCGCCCTTTCCCTGAAGGTGCCTTGAACCCTGTTGATAGTCCATCCAAAAATACTTGTCGAAAATTTTTTACATTTTTATCTTGCCATACTTCATTCTGAGACAGCGCACATCTTTTCACTCGTTTAGCAGGTACGTAATCTGATAAGCTTGACATTTTACCCAAACAATATTATATCCACTTTCACAATAGTCACTAAACACAAGTCGAATTTTACTCTACTGCACTAGCACATCTTCGTATATTCAGCTTTAAGACTGGATTGATCTGTCACAATACACTGGCTCCTGCTCTATGATGTATCCAGTAATTAAAATATACTAATGTACACCCATTACCTGTTAGCATTAGTGTTACCCGATAATTACCTGAAACGAAATATTACCACGCCCATGGTCGGTTCTTATCTCGGAGTTTTATTACTCTCTTTCATTTCTAAACAGACTATAGTCGGTAGTTTTTTCTCAAAAAACGCAAAAATTAAATTACACAAAAACTACTGGTATATGTATATAGTCGTAGGTATTTATGGTTAAAACAAATGCTAATGAGTTTCACTAATACGTCTACTTACCATTGACTCATACTTGATGCTTCTGGAAATATTTGGATGCGCCATTATGCAACTAGAACTGTTTTGTCAGTGTATTTAGAGACAAGCGAGTGACAACGATGGATTGCTCTCAACGAAATTTCATGAAAGACAAACATGTCGTTTCAAGTCGACGCTTGACGTCGATAAAATGCTAACAACTTTTGATTTCAATCATTTCAAAACAGCGTGTGTGTAATAACTAATTAATGATAATTAATTTATTTAATTGTACATGTTATTTATGATGTCATAAATAATGTGATCTACCCAAACTCATGTTAGTCTAAAAGTTTCAAACAACTCAAGACAAAAGTATTGAATGATGGATCACACCTGAATTCAACTAATAATAAATTAGTTGTTGTAGTGTATCCAAGCAACATGTAATACAATCTCACAGATGATTCAGTTAGCTCTTTTGTTCTGAATTAGTTTCTTCTCGTAAATAAATATTCATTTAACTCACTTGGTGTATAACTATCAACATACTAAAAAATTATGCCAAATTTGACAAAAATATCTCAAGAGGTTTAGAAGTTATCAATTTGAAATAAATATAAGGTTGTAAAATTTCTCCGGGTTCCTTTCCGCGATGAATCTGTATGGTCTTCAAAAGAACCATTTGTTTGATAACGCTTCGGTAAAATCTCATTTACCATCTTCAGGTCTTCTTACTTCTGCTTCGCGTTACTACGTTCGGCTTACTGGAAGATGTTTGTCCACTTGGTGAGTTATATATTGTGCTTTCGCTCCGGTGTGTGGTTTTCTTCGCATGGGTTCTTGCGTTCTGCTTGGCCTACTCTCAGCGTTGCGTATCACTGGTTTATTGATCTTCTTCGTTTCCAGGACAGGTTTCCAAGCTGTTGGTAATCTTTGGGTTCACCACCACCCATCGCAGCTGCAATCAGTGATCAAAACACTAATGACAAGGTCGGAACGACTCTCTGACGACGACCACAAAGAAGAGGAAATTAAAAACGTTAAATTAGCCTTACAACAAAATAGTTTCTCCGGTAACTACATCAAAATGGCTTTAAGGCCCAGGCGAAACAAAGAACAGAAGGAAGAAGATAAACTAATAGGCAAAGCTCTCCTGCCATATGTCAAGGAAACTACCGACAAAATAAGCAGGGTTTTAAAGAAATATAAAATAGAAACCGTCTTCAACACGAACAGGAAGATTGGTAATATGCTACCATCAGCCAAAACAAACATTCCTCTACAAGACCAAGAAGTATATGAAGTTCCTTGCGGAGACTGTGAGAAGACGTACATTGGACAAACTAACAGAAGAATTCAAACCCGGAAAGAAGAATATCGGAATGCTGTCCAGAAAAATGAAAAAACCACCAGATTGATTTCGATAATACCAAGGTACTAGCAAGAATGGAGCATAAGGCAAAACGAATAATTAGAGAAGCCATCGAAATTGAAAAACATCCTCAAAATCTCAATACTCGTGACGATACCCAAAGATTACCAACAGCTTGGAAACCTGTCCTGGAAACCAAGAAGATCAATAAACCAGTGATACGCAACGCTGAGAGTAGACCAAGCAGAACACAAGAACTCACAGCACCGTTAAACACAAGACCCGTAACGCGCAGTCATGCGAAGAAAACCACACGCCGGAACGAAAGCACAGTATATCTTCCAGTAAGTTGAACGTAGTAACGCGAAGCAGAAGTAAGAAGACCTGAAGATGGTAAATGAGATTTTACCGAAACGTTGTTAAACAAATGGTACTTTTGAAGACCATGCAGATTCATCGCGGAAAGGAACCCGGAGAAATTTTACAACCATATATATATATATTAGGTGACCCGGCAAACGTTGTTTTGCCATATAAATTATTTCTAGTGAATATTTAAAAATGATTAAATTACTAAAATGGCTATTAAAAAATAGGAGTTTGTAATAGAAGGGTGAAAATTAAGGGTTGTATGTATTTTTTAATGCCACATCATAAAAATATAAAAATAAAAAATTTTGTCCAAAAAATAAAAAAAAATGTTTCGAGTGGACCACCCTTATCACTTAGGGGTATGAAAAATAAATTACGACCGATTACCAGACCTACCGAATATACACATAAAATTTCATAAAAATCGGTCAAGCCGTTTCCGAGGAGTATGGCGTCTAAAACTGTGACACGAGAATATTATATATATAGATATACAGTGTGTTCAATTAAGTCGGCACCATATGGGGAACTTTTTTATTATTAATTTTATGGAAAAAAGTTATTCTTGATAAAAAGTTCTACATGGCCTAAAACCCAAAATGAAGTAATCCGAATTCAATTTTTTGAAGTCGTATATGAGGTATATCGAAAAATGTAAATTTTGCTCAAGAGTAAAGTACCCTTATTTTTTATAATATCGACAATAGTTATTAAACTTTAGAAACCCTATATCTCAAAAACGACGCTCTTGGGACTCTATATATGTTTATTTAACAAAATTCCTTTAATTTTAACCATAAAATACGTTTTTTGCACGTAATTAAGAAACACCCTGTAGATTGTATGCAAATATTTAGTATTGGAATACAGATAACAGAAATATAAAATTTAGTTATATTTGTAGTATTCATTTATTTGTTCAAATTTTATCCTCACAAGATTTAGAGTTCAATCTCGTTCAAATGTATCAATTATTTCGAAGGTTATTTAAAAAAATTGAAAATAAAATTTTCTGAACAAAAATAAAGAATAAATTTTTTTCATTTGACTTTTTTTTGAAAAATCGACCCCCTTTCTTCATCTTAGAATCGGACGCCTCTGACTATAATCAATTATGGCTACGTCTAAAGACTCACTTTATAGGTATATATTCACCACCAAAGTTTCAAAGTATTCGGATATCAGGCGAGCGAGATACCAGAGTGGCTCCATGAACAGTGGGACACATTGTATACGTATTGACTTATAGTATTTATACCTAGTACAAAATATAACAATGTTTCGTTATGAATTTTGAATTGTTTTGAGTGGTCAATTCACATACACTGTTGCAAGAATAACGAACGATAATTCATTACATAAAAATTTTATTTCCTATTAACCGTTATCTTGATCCGATAATAAAAACTTTTATAAGAATTTGATTGAGATAATATATCTGTATGATTGGTTGCAAGTTTTTATGATACTTGGCTTTATATGTCTCTGCAAGTATTTAAATGTATCAAAAATTTCTATAGAAGTCATAACAGAATGACTTGTGGAATTACTTCATTGTAAGATCCAGGGACATTGAACTAACAAAAATACAGGATGTCTCGTAGAATATGTTACAAACTTTAGGTGGTGATATTACATAAAAAATAAGACTGAAAACTCTAATACACATAACCTCTTAAATGCACAATGTTGCAATTATAGAGACATAAAAGATGCTACTACAAAAGTAGTTTCTATAATTAGTATTTGTTGGACATAATGACATTTTCAGAGACTACAACAGAAATAAACGAAATAGACCCCTAAGTTTGGGAATCGAAACGTAGAGGCGAGAAAATTGGAAATTTGGATCATATACAGGGTGAACCTTAAATAAGTACAAATATTTTAACTGCTGGTGTATTTTGTCATATAGATCAGTCTAGTGAAAGTCATTTTTAAAAATTTCTAATATTTACGGAGATATCATTTTTTTTTAAACACATTTTGAAGACCGCTCCATAACCAACCTAATGAACCATATGATTTGTTGCGAGGTTGCCATATCTCCTCTAATATAAATATTAAGTTTTCTTTAACGTAATAGTAAAGTAATACGGTTAAATTCTATTTTAAAAATAGAGAAGCATAAGTAGAGTAAAGTTGGGTATGTAATATGATACGCAGTATCATTAACATAAATTTTAACTGCTTAACTGACCTTACAACGATTAAAAATGAATTTTCGCAAGTTAAATATCATAAAGTATTTAGGAAGATATCACGTGATATTACTATGGTCAATGTTAAAAAATTATACATAAACGTGCACACAAGCTTACCTGTTTGTTAAAAAATTAACTATTTAATCAGTAATCCACATTTCACAAGTTAAATGCCATTGTACACTGTTAGAAAGAGACACAAGACACAATTTCCTTAAGTTATTTTATGAAGAATAACGAAAGACTATGATTTTCACGCAGCATATTAAATTTAATTTTCGCCATATAACCCCAAATGAATCAGTATTAACCATTTCCAATCCAGAACCATAAAGTTCGCACTTTAATCAGTGAAACAAATTTTAAAAATAAAGGTACACCCAATATTAAATAACAAAATAGCAGCTTGACGTATGCGTTTAATATCAAGAAAACCAAAGACATTTGTGTAACACTGGCAACACTGTGAACCACACATTCAATCTGCAGTGCTATGACATAAATATATGAAAGTCAGCGGACCTCAACAAGTTTTCTACAGAAAAATTACAAAATTTATTTAAAATTTTACTTTTTATTTCTGATTTTTTTGTAAAAAAAACTATTAATTATGTGTTCTACACAGTGAACTATACTGCTGGTTAAAATATTTGTACTTAAGGTTCACCCTGTATAGCGTCACTATTACTCTAACTCGAACTATTGTCTTTAGTACTGTGGAGGTCATTTGTCTCAAAAGCTATTCTTTTTTATTTTTAAGCAAAACAAAAGGGTCTTTAAAAAAGAAAAAAAAACTGGCACAGGTAGTAAATATGTACCTGTAAACAACAAGTTAAAAATTATTAAAATTCAGTTATAAAGACTGTACTATTTTATAAACCTTGATTTTATTAGTTATCCGCGTCAGTGTCGGCTCAAATATTTTATTTGTAGACTAATTTTTTGGCTTGTTTCATTTTCATTTTTATAGGGTACCTGATCAACTCTTCGAAAATCTTAAGAATATTTGTATTCTTATTTTTAATCTGTCTGTCTAAGTGTTAAGTGTTACTGCAAAAAATATTCTTGGATAATCTTCAAAAAAAAAAATGTTTTAAAATTGTTATTATCGCAAAATAAACAAAACTTTGGAAAATATTTTACCGATTATAACACTGTGGTAAGTATAAAAGGAAACAGCTATTAAAAAATATAAATTTCGGAGATGTCGAAGCATATGTCAGAAGATTTCAAACAAATTGTTCTACAAGTAAAAAATTTGTTTGAAGCTGAAACAATTAATGGTTTATGTGAAATTCAACTGCGGCAAGTGACAAAATGTACAGCAGAAGCTTTAAACATTAGTGAACCAAGTGAGAAGAATGAGAACTGGTATATACTGCTTCTAAATCAAAAGCAGGCGGTAATAAAAAATACAAATTGATGATTTCATGATTTTTATGAAAATCTTGCATTATTATACAGAAAGAAACATTACCAACAATAGTAGAACTTCATCAAAGATTAAAGAATGACCTCCTTGATTTCCCGAGGTGTTCCTCGCACTTCTCGATCAGAAAAATATCATATTTATAACTATTATTTTAACAATTTTTTTTGTTGTTTACAGTTATGTACTACCCGTCAATTATGTTTTTAATGAACGCAATATTTACGGAGATAGCACTCCCTTCTGTTTTGTTTAAAATAAAAAAGAAGAGCTTTTGAGACAAATTACCTTCACAGTACTAAAGCTAATAGTTCGACTTAGTGTATTAGTGAAGCTATATATGATCCAAATTTCACATTTTTTCGCCCCTACCTTTTATTAACATCGATTTCAGGTGTCTAATTCGTTTATTTCTATTGTAGTCCCTGAAAATGTCATTATGTCCAACAAATAGTAGTCATAGAAACTTCTTTTGTAGTAGCACCTTTTAAGGTCTCTATAACTGCAAAATTGCATTGCATTTAAGAGGTTATGTTTATTAGAGTAGAGAAGACAAGTAAAAATTTGTAATTTTTTTTATCATTAAACAAAAAAAAAACGAGTTATCTAACAACATTTGAGAATAGATGCGTCATGAAAAATGAAGGATTGCTTTTGTCCACTGAGTAGTTAGTTTCACACAATATTATTAATGCCTAAAAATATATAAAAACTTTTAAATAAAAGGTGAACATTTTCAAGTAGGTATTGTCATATTTAATTCATTGACAGGATGTCACTTTTTGTCATTGTCGATATTTAACTTCAAATAATTTTAATTTTTATAATAATTTTTATAGTTAGATATTTGATTCAACTTAAAGGAGACCACCTGAAGAAGCAACCCTAAAAATGCAGAAATAGGTCAGATCTCATCTATTGTGGTTGAATTTGTCCTGTTCTCACTGCCAAAAAGTGAAGTTAGATATTTATAGAGTGTTTCATTAGCAGGTCAGTAAATTAGATTATTTTCTTTAGATAAATATTGAATAGAGCTTTGTCTGTGGAATTGTTCATTAGCATACCTAGATGTTTGGTATCAGAAAACATACATATGACTTCATTGATAGGAATTGTAGGAGATTTGATTTATATTAGCTTAAAATACCTTTCTAAAACAGTAAAAAAATGTTACGAAAGCTAATAATAAGGAATATATGGGTAGATATTGTGGGTGTAATTCAACGCAGGTTGGGGCTTTTGTCCATTGAGTAGTTAGTTTCACACAATATTATTAATACCTAAAAATATATGAATAATTTTCCTCTCAATTTTTTAGAATGATATATTTATCTTAAACAAAATATATATTCCAATTGTATTTGTTAACTAAGAACATTAAATATTATTAAATAATTGCGAATGTATTACGCATTTGATATAATATACTAGTTACTGATTACAAATCGAAAATTATTTTTAGTTAATGCGGATATGTTCTCTATTAATATTTAATCAACAATTTAAAATAAGACGAAACAGTTTCGAAATTAATCAGGTCAAAGTGGTGTGCAGATGTTTTATTGAAATTAATTATTTTTACACTACTACATATATATACACTTCTAAAAGGGGTAAGTAGGAAAACTTAAAAAGCTTATATAAGTGTTTGTGTTCTGAATTTCTCTTAAATCGGATAAGTGGTTCAAAAGTTATGAGGGAAAAACGAGAAAAAAATTCCTACTTCAACGCCCTCTTTCTCGAAAACGATGCGTTTTAGGAAATAAGTTTATATCACAAATGAACATTATTTTAACCTGTTCTATTTATTCCTGAAGTTATCAAGATTAAACCTGAATATATATAGTAGTATATTAGATATATTTATTGTTAATAAGCCTAATTTCTCAGAAATACATTGTTTTTTAGTGCAATAAAGATTAAAATATAGCACTTTTATTCACGGGAAAACACACGAGCTGACCATAAACTATAAAAATTTAACGTTTACAATACCCCTCGTAGCTAAATTCCGAATGGCAGACTCTTCGACTGCCTAATCATCCGCCTCTATAAATAAAAATAACGCCACTCCACCCCTCCGATAAATAAAATATCCCCATCGGATTTTTTAAATCGTCTCTATTAGAAAAACGAAGGCCGTGTAAACATAAATTGTTAATTTTGATCCTGAACGTCTTCGCCCGTCTCTCTGCCTCTCATTTGGAGAAATTTAGAGGCCTTTTCGCTGATCAGACAAAACCGCACTTTTCCGACCAGACGACTGTCTACCCCGCTGTATTTTTTGCCCGCTGTAATATACTTATCTCGGTATATCAATAGGGGGTTTTTATGGTGTTAGTTTTTTAGTGTTTGAATGTTGTAACACTTCTCTGCAACGATGTTCGCGTGAGTATATTGTCCCTACATCTCTTTTATGTGTTAATACAAAGTTCAAGCACAAATCATTGTAGAGATTTCTTTACACAATTTGAACAAAAATATATCTCGGAATGTTACATTGCATAGATTTACTGTTATGTATGTATCATATTATAAAATCTTATTTAAATCAGTTCGGTTTTAGAGAAGTGTGCGGGGTGCCTCAAACTCGATAATATGTGCCTGTTGTGAGGATACAAAATATTTAAATAAAATTTGGAACCCATATGGGATGAGGTAAGCTCAATTTTCAATCGAAAGTATTATATTTGGGATTTGAGAGAAACGACTAATGGCGTCATCAATAAACTTTTATTAATAGAATTTTTTTTGTATTACTTCCCATTTAAAAGTTATAAGCAATACTGTCTCAAAAGGAATACCACCTAAAAATCACATTGGCGGTGGAAGGATCAAGTAGTCGTTGGAAAATAATTAAATGTTCATTGTGTATAAATGTCATTAAATAAAACGATTACAGGCAAAACAAAAGGTGATTATTACAATAGCTAAACTTAAAAAATAAGGCAAACGCCCTCATACTACATACATATTACAATCTATTCTCTATACAGGGTTAACTATGACTTAGTACAAATATTTTAAGAGGGGATAGGGACAAATAAGAATTAATGGAATCACCCTTCAAAAAAATCCCAAACTTATTTATAAAGCCAAAAAAAATATTTTCAAAACTATATTAAATCCCTATTTATCGCCGTCACTGACCTTCTGTCAGCGGCGAGGTTAGGTATATTCTGCCATTGACATGTGTATTAATTTAAGCCGCTTTGAAAGAAAAAAAAATCTTTACAAAATGTAGATTATTATTTAATGATTTAATGAGAAATACGGTATGGTAGCACAGAGAGGCACCACCTACCTTACTAATTTATTTCCAGGATTGACACTCGGAGAGATATTAAGAATGTTGAATCATCTTCTGTGTTCTTAATTGTTTAAATTAAAGATTTTTGTACTTCCTGTGGACCTCTACTTCCCTTGATCGTTCTTTTTGTCTAAAGCGGAGTACCTACTTGGTTTGGCAGTCTTGACCAGGTCAATTACTTACGTCGGGAAAAAGCACAAAGGATAACAACAAAATACAGGTAAATGTACACAAATACATAAAAACACTACCACACGTCTACCGCATGATATTATGCACTTGTTACACTCCCATAAATCAGCACCTTATCCGTAATCTAGGCATTTGAATACGACATGTTTGTAAATACACATAAAATACGCGAAAAATTAAATTTGCGAAAATTAAGTACTGACAAATTATTTCAAACTAATCAGAGTACCGTAACCGTAAATTTACGATATTTGACATCTACAGACGACATCTGTCACTAATACAAGGTGCCCTCACGCCGATAAATTTTTAAATTTTATGTGTTGTGTAATTAAATTCTAATACTAATAATAGCAACAATATTAACAGCAATCGACGATGTTTGCATAAAATAATTAGTAATATTTTAAACTATAACATCCCAAGATTTTACAGTGTTCTGTAAAAATGACCCTTAGATTATAACTAACTTCGCATTCTGGATGGTTTGAAGCATGGAGGGTATGCAATTAGCAATGCAGTATGGCATAACTTAGAACTTACTGTTACTTTAAATCAGCTAAGTGACTAATTTTAAACGTCTTATAGTAAATTAAATAAAGTATTTTATGTCGGATATGTTAGTGGATAATTATGATGAATCTGCAAAGAGTGAAAATGTAGTTTGGCAGTGTGCAACGAAAGAACGAATACAAAATACTGTAGCTAACCGGTTTAGCTGTTATCTACCAGGTACTTAGACATTATTATTATTATTAATACAAATGTTTCGTTTCGTCGTTTCTACACTACACAATGTTGAAAAAAACGACCAGTAGTTGACATATCTAGCCATGACGGATGATGATAGATTGTCATAGGCGCCGACTATCCATGGGAAAAGAGGGTTTTGCCCCATTTTTTAAACATCGAGCTAGAATTCCGAAATAAATTTTTTATTGTCTTTTAGACCTTCCTGAGCACGTGGTTAAAATTTTTGTACTTAGTCATAGTTAACCCTGTATATGACCTCCTCTTAATTCAAGACACATATCCAATCTTCGCCTGGCTTCTTTGTGGGCTGCGTTTATTAATATTTCGCCGTTTAACTCATTACAAGCGTTTGTGTTTTTTTTTTTCGAATGATTAATATCTCGCGAAGGTGTTTTTCAAACCTTATTTTTTAAAACCCCTCCATAACAAGAATTGAGAGATGTTAGATCTGGTGACTCTTTGAATCCCTCTTGATTAAGAAATGCACTTTAGCTGATTCCTTTATACATATTATGTGCTATTATTTTTTAAATAGTTTTATTAAAATGTATCCCAATTTCTTTAAAAAATTATAAGTGAAATCGGAATTAAAATATACCTTTTGCTTTTTTTTTTGGACTGTTAAATGCCACTTTTAATCCCTTGGGATTTAATTTGAATCTATAAAGAAAATTGGTTTTAGTAATTTACGTTGTAGATTGAATATAATTTGAAAATGTATTTCAGAACTAAAGTTCATTTTAATGCTTATAATAATCAGGTACTTTAGTTTCTATATTGTAAAATAATTCATTTTGTTCATTTTGTGTATGCATTAATATCTTATTTTGATTTTATTCTTAAGACAGTTAAGCACCACTTTTCATCCCTTTGGGATAAGAATATTATGATTCAAGAAACATTTCGACTATTTTTCACTGTAAATTACAACATATACTTGTACATGTATCGTATAATTACAATTTTAACTTCTAAAGTTAATACCAATAATACTCCTTTTAATATAGAATACGTTACTTTGTAGCTGTACACAAGTTCCTCAATTTGATTAATTTAAGTTAATATTTAGAGAAAATTTCACACTGCAGATTGGAAAATGTACTATTTTCAAAATATGTATATATTTTAATATATAATATATGATTTGTTACTTTTAATCCCTTGGGATTACATTTAATTTGAGTATCAAAGAGAAATCTCAGCAATTACTAAATAGGTCCATTAATCCCAATCCATTTTTCTGGGAAGGTGTTATCTAAATATTGCTGCAAAATCCTGGCCTAGTGGGGTAAAGCTCCGTCGTGCTGAAACCATAGGTTTCTCCTTAGTGCAAAGGCACATCTCCAGAAGTGCATGAAGTTCCTCTTGTTAGAAATTTAGGTAACTCATGCTGTCCAATATATGTTCATAAAAATAAGACCCAATTAAATGCCTACCGATGATGCCGCTCAATACATTTACTCCAAATTGGCCTTGGTTTTGGACTGGATTTCCAATGGACTGGTAGTGTTCGTTGCGCCTGTTTGGCAAACCATTACTGACAAACCGACTTTCGTCCGTGCAAAGAACGTGCCGAAAATGTTCTGACCAACAGTTTCTATAGCTACCGTATAGAATCTCCTGGATTTTGTTAATTACTTGATTCTTCCGAACAGAAAATGCATCTTTATTTTGCCGCATCTTTTGTGAGCACAATAGTTATACGTTTGACGTCTTGAGTAGTGACAAGTATTTTGTGACAATTATGCACTTTAAACAACGAACATTATTTCCAATGACTACTTGATCCTGCCACCGCCAATGTGATATTTCTTTTGAGACTCTTTAGGGCGATTTTGCTTATATTAAAAGCTGTAGGTAACTCTCGCTCGCACACTTGACTTGAAAATTGCCCTTTTTTCTGTCTTTCTGGTAGGTCCTCGCGCCTAATCTACGATTTTCTGTGTGGGAGCGAGACGCAAGACAAGATGGCTTGAAGGAAAATCGAGAAACGTCAGACGAGTTGACAGATGCGATGTGGAATGACAAGGAATGGAAATTCGAGATTTTTATGTATTCCTACATCTATTTCTATAAAATATTATGTAGAAACTTTAAATTTGAACCTTCTAAAATGTCCAGAATGCCTTAGGTCTGGGTTTAAAATTCGATTTTATAACGAAAATTGCTTTAGTTTCACCGAAACGTATGCTCCGGCGGTGACATCTCGGAATAAAACGTAGGAAATTTGGAAAAATGGGCCGACTGTAGGCCGGCAATGACCAAAAACTATAAATCTCTAGAAAGTTTCCCGTACCCGAGCGCTGGGGTTTGAGGTCGTTTTTACATTGAACTTTGCATAAATACGAGTGAAAACGTGGTAAAAATGAGCTAGACAATATGGTAGCAGTCATTTCATTGCCGTGTCGCTTCAATTTATAGGGTGATTTAAAAAGGTTTGATAGACAGTGTTAAAATAAACATTGACAAAAAAAAATAAAATTCCAAATTCGAGAAAATTTTCGGATTTTTCGCTTCGGAAAAAAATGTTACCTTTAAAAAAAACTCTAAATTAAGGCAATTAAAACATTTTTTTGATGAAACTTCCATCAAAGATCTATTATAACACTAACTAACGGAGCAAATAAAGATTGTTTAAAAATAACGAACCATTATATAAAAACCCTTTAAATTCATGGAATAAAACAAAATTTTTTATGAAACTTTTAGCATCACATAAAGACCACCCGATTCAATATTTAAAATACAGGATGTTAAACAATTAACCAAACTCGAGAAAACACTAAAAATTATCAAAATATGCCAACCACTCTTCTAAATTATAGAGCGCCGGATTTTCCCCACCATAGAGAGTTCAGACAAATTCACGTTTACATTTTATTATTCACAGGCGTAGAGCCGCGCGCAGTAATGGCAATTAAGTAAAAGGCACTACGCAGCGGTGGTCATGCCGCGCGCAGCGCGACCAGAGGGCTTTAGCCCGAAGAAAGATCAAGTCGACTTGCCACCTTTCTAGTAACTTTAAAAAGGGAAGTAATACAGAACAATTTCTTTAATAAGTTTATTAGAAAAAGAGACCTTTTTAACAAGAAGAAAATTTACAGAGTAATTTAAAACATCAGAATTAACTGTTAATATTTTTAGTCCTTATTAGCAATATTTGTTAGAGTTAAGTACTTACCAACATTTTTGACTCAACCTTTATGTAAATGTTCTCCATTTGAATACCGCGAGCGAGAGTTAACAGAACACAACCCCGCGACACAACCTACATGGCGTAGCTATATGTGTCTGAACAGCTGATATACTGCAGCTGCACGGTTGTTCTCAACTAGTCAAGAATAGGGATATAGAATACAGACGTTAAGTTTACAAGTAATGGTGTAATTTAGTATATCTTATTATAATATTGGTAATTTTGGCACATCTTTGTAGTGTGTCAAACTTTTAACACGGACATTTTACACATATTCAATTACGCACTGAAAAATCTCACTTATTTTTTGCAATGTATTAAAACATTATATTTGGTTTATTTTTCTCAGCGTACCAGTTTCTTAAATCACGCACCATTGTGTAAGAAATCGTATCCATATTCTTGAACAAGTTGACTTCTTATCTATTCTTATCTTAGGTATTTATTACATTTAATAATAATAGCAAAATAATTTTAAATTGAAAATTTCTAATTGCAGGAAGACCGCAATTTATCACTGGCGACTTCGCCAGAATTTTAAATCATTTCAACGCTTTGACACAAAATTTGATTCCATATCGGCATTAAAAGCGACACTCTAGACAACTTTTCATTTGTTTTTTATACTGCTAAACCTCTCTGGAGCCCAAATTTTGTAGCCTGAAGCCGTACATAATCCCAAAACTACACTTGCCCCGAAAAACGATTAGACACTATTCAGAGGAAGGCAGAAATAAAATATTTTAAATATTCGAGGATTCTCCGCATACAGTATCGTTTCGTACACTAAGTTTCAGTGAAGTTTCAGCAGTTACATTTTACGAGTTAAAAGTCTATTGTTCATAATTTTCCGAGGCCATTTCATGGGTAATTTGATCCCGAATTTACAGCAGGAATAAATATTTTTTCTCTCCACTTACAGTACATTTTGCTATAAACAATAAACCAAAAATATTTATTTATGCATTTGGTTATTTACACGAGGAAAATAAAAACAAAAAAATCTACTTAAAAAATGTCAAGCCTACCTACAAAGCCTACCTGAGGGAGTGTATATACGAAAATTTATATCTACTGATACAAATTTGTCTTTAATTTTACAAAAATTTACGTTGGCAATTTGTGACTATCGTAAAAGGATGTAAAATTTCATAATAACTTTGTAAATGATATCAGTACACTGTAACATTAAAGAAATAAACATACCTATATACCATTCCATATCATAGTATGTGATAAATTTAAGACTGTTATGCTAAGTTCTCGAGACTAATTTGTATTAAATAGTTATTATGGCCGCAGTAAAAATACAATTATATATTGAAAATAAGTTGATAGAAATGCGGGTAAAAAAATGTGTTAATCTTTTAACTTTTTTCTTTTGAATATTTAAAAAAATGTATCTATTACAGAAACATTAAACCTAAAAAATAATACAAAAAACAGTAATAAAAATATTTTCTAATACTCGCAAACAGATGTTGAAAATGACCTCTCTCGCAAATGATACCAGAGTCAACTCTTCATCTCATTGACTGTCGTATTCGCTGAAATAGTCCTACTGTATTTCTTATTATCTCGCAGTCAGCTGGAACTCGATTCTCCAGGTCAACATTTGCGACAGGATTATAGTAAACTAATGACTTGAGAATACCCCAAATGCAAAAATCTAAGGGACTTAAATCCGGAGAGCGAGCTGGCCATTGTTGCGTATCTCTCCTACCTATTCAACGATTTGGATATACTGTATCTAAGTGACGACGTACATTAATGCTAAAATGGGAGGAAATATGGACCAATTAAATAATTATTAAGTATACTACAAGCCGCACGTTTTCTGAAAATTGATGTTGAAAATGACCTTGACAAAATCCATGTGGATTTTCATGAGCCCATAGGTGATTGTTATTTTTCCCATTATGTTTCTAATGTAATTGATAATCACGGTCAAGTTGACACAATATATACTGACTTCTCTAAGGCCTTGGATAGAATAGATCATGGAATCATTCTCAATAAACTTAAAGCTATAGGATTTAGTTAGTGATGCACTTGTCGTTTATGTCATATCTCAGTGAAATATTGCAATATGTATCATATAACGATTTTGACTCAAAATTATTTTGTTCGACATCCGGGGTCCCTCAAGGATCTAACCTTGGACCGCTATTATTTTTAGTTTTCATTAACTAGTGTCATCGATTGTAATATGAAATTATTTGCAGACGATATACCCACGACTGTGAATTTATACAGAATCAAGTGAACAAACTGGAAATTTGGTGGCAAATTAATAAATTATATTTAAATATTGGGCTTTACAATAAACAAATGTCCAATTCAGTTTGAATATAAAATCGAATCAATAGTTTTAAATCACTGTGGGGTTATAAAAGACTTGGGTGTGTTATTCGACAGTGAATTTGCATTTAATGATCATGACCACCAACTAATATCATCTTCATTGTGTAAGTTAGATTTTATTATTAATAATTCTAAATGCTCATGATACTCACTCTCTAATAGTACATTATACTATAAGGGAGAGTTATTTTGGCAGAGGTGCAATTTGAAGCCCTCGGGCTACAATGCACCGAGGACAAAATAGCATCTCTCCCGAATGGTATATACTATTTTTTCCACGGTCTCATTAACATAAAAACACATATTTTGTCATTATGAAGTAAGTAGCACCAGAATTATTGTCATAACTACAAAATAAACAAACAAAAATTGACAAATTAAGGTGCTAGTTTGGTTCAGTTTAAAGTTTGTTTAGTGCACAATGAATAATTATAAGTCGGAAGAGATTGTGGAGGCTGCAAATATTGCAATAAGCAATTTGCTGCCTACGAAGTCAAGATCTTTATACGATATAGCCTACTATCGGTTCAAAAAGTGGTGCGCCGAGAAAAATGTTCAAGTATACAGCGAGAATGTTTTGTTGGCATACATCAGTGAAAATGCAAAGAATTACAAGTCTTCCACATTATGGGCGCAATATTCTATGGTTAAGTCATGCTTGATAATTTACGACAACATAGATATTAGCAAATTCCCCAAGCTGATCGCATTTTTGAAAAGAACCGGTGACGGATATCAAGAGAAAAAATCGAAAATATTGACAAAGGGTGAAATCGACCGTTTTCTGTCAAGTGTAGATGACAAAGAATTCTTAATGATTAAGGTAAGATTACTTTTGTTATTAGGTATTTCAATTATTAAGTATTTTGATTTTTTATAGGTTGGATTAATTCTGGGGATTGCCAGAGCTTGTCGAACTGATGAACTAGTCAATTTAACTGTAGATGATATTGAGGATGTAGGCTCTTCCTTGATGGTAAAAATTCCAAACATTGAGACAAAGATTCCATAAACCTTTCTGGTTACCGATGTGGGAAATATGCTTGAATTGTTTCGAAAATACCTATCCCTTCATCCTCCCCACGTCAAGCATAAGTGCCTTTTTTTGTACTACAAATCAGGAAAATGTAGTTCGAGTCAGTTGGCAAGAATACTATGGGAAAAATTCCGTGTGTAGTAGATTCGTATTCAAAATTACCTGATGATGCATGTTATACTGGTGTGGATATCACGACAATAAAGCGTCATGCTGGTTGGAAATCAACGACAGTCGCTGAGGGTTATGTCGAGAACTCCATTGAAAATAAGACCAAAATTGCTAATCAGGTTTTAGTAGGTACTACTACTAGCGCAATAACAAAAACTGTAAATGTAAGCGAAAGTAATATTCCTTCTAATATTAATTTTGAAAATTCTACAAATGTAACATTTAATTTAAATGTCAATAGATAATTTCAATGTTATCTTTTTTTTTGCATGAAAAACGTTCTCCATAATGTAAACTCCCTTGGGAGCATTATACTCTCTTGGGAATAATCGACTACTTCTGTTTTAATTTTGATGTCATAGAAACTGATTTCTACTCCCGACCGTGGAAAAAAGTTCTTTATTATTTTCTGGTAAGATTTAAACTGGAATACGCTTCACTGATTTGGTGTCCATTTTATAATAACTTTAGACTATGTATTGAAAATATGTAAAGAAATTTTTTTTAATTTTTATATTATAAAACATATGGCACACATCCAGAAAGAGGGTAGCAAATTATTCTAGTACGTTACATTTAGGGCGAGTATTATTTAGTTTGAATTTTATTTTTAAATTTGCTGCACAATAAAATAGATTGTATTCAGCTTCTTGGAGAGTTGCGGTAAAAGAACATTACATTTTCTAGACACATTAGCAATACTAGTAAAACCATGGTTTACAACGACATTATTGAAAAAATGTAAGAACACTGATGTTTTTTATACTTAAAAACTAACAGTCGACATTCTAACATAACACGGTTTATTATCCAGTGCCATATTAATAATACGACGTAATACGTAATTGAAATTTGTACAAATATTTACACTTTACAGTTTCGCTCAGTAAGACGTCGTACACTACTGACATTGGCTTTTCTTACAAAATGCTTCAAATACCTAATTTGTAACAAGGAAAAGAAACTTCAGTGCATTATTACTGATTTGAGCATGCTGACATGTAATTCATGGTTAAAATTCGAATTCCTTTAACGTCTAAAAATAGTTTCATTTCAATAATCGACGGAGGTTCTTCGAACACTCCTAAAAATACCCCTCGAAGTAAATAAATAGATAATTGACCCATTAAATCATTATTTTAATTCGATTGCATACCACAGCACTAAAGGCGCCAATACCTAGAAAACCGTTACAATGGGCCACAATGCTTAGACGGAAAGGATTGCCGAACAGGCAAAAGTAATTGCCAACCTAGTTCTGAATTTTTCAGATGACTTTCAGGACAAATGGGGTGTACGAATGACTTAGAGTCAGCTTTCTATTTCAATCATCAGAGATAACGAAGTAGGCGGTGACTGTAACAATGTTTACGTGTACCATTTTTTGTTAATCTAGCAAAAAGTGGACCCATTTTGCTGATTTAGACATTGCCCTCATTGCTAAACGGTGGTTATGAATAAATCAACTGTTTTATTTCTCAAATATTATCCTTACATTTTTATAAAGTCACAAGGCTCTGTATACAGTATGTGCATGGTTAGAGTGAAGTGAATACGAAATGTTAACTGTCCCCATGACAGCCTAATTGTAAATACAAGCAAAACTTTTTAGCAAATGTGTTTGTCTATAAATGATACTGCAGGAAACAACTACTCCGCGGACTAATGCCCCGACCGGTATTGAATTACTCCTGCAGTATCTGCGTAAACAGCCAAGAACTCTTGTCGGACACATCACCAGACATAGACCGGTTTCGGGCTTGTTAGTCCTCATCAGTATGCCATAGGTGAGATGACCGACAATTGAACTGGCTGTTCCTTCATATGTATGTTCACATATGAACTGAGTGCAGGTGAGATATAAGTGGTCTGCTTACTTCCGGCTCGGCCTAAGCGGCTCGACTTACAGGAAGTGACCTACATTGCAGCAGGTACTTATATCTCAAATGTGTTTGTTTTCCTAATTTCTCAGAAAAAAACAAGTAAAATGTAAGGAAAGACATACGATTATAGTACATTTAACGGAACGCGGACTTTACGAATTTGTACGGATGCGCTTAGCGTGGTGTCTTAATTCCAATTACACAGAGTGTTTGGAAAAGTTAGTACGAAACTTAAGACGGTAAAGGTAGAGCCGAAAAAAGTATAAACAGACATTTTTCAAATGTTTTTTATTCCTTTGTATTATGAAGCAAATAATATTATTGTTTAATCAATTAGACTTTTTCAAAGAATAAAATTTTAGTTTAGTCAGAAATATCTTTTTTATTAGTACCCTATTTTGCTTATTTAATGCACGCCTCAGTGTTTTTAAATCCAACTTTTAAAAACGCATGTGTTTTAAAGTTACCATGGTAAATTAGGTAGCTAATTTTTTTATTTAAAAAATTTCAACTGATTAAAAAACAAAATTTTTTTTGCTTGATAATCCAAAGGAATAAAAATATTTGAAAAATTTTTTGTTAAGGGTAATTAGAAAACTGCTCTTATTTACAACCGATTTTGATAAAACTTATGATAGTTAAAAACCCTTACGGATTATGATTATTACCTACAAATAATAATAATAATAATGATAATGATAATGATAATGATAATGATAATGATAATGATAATGATAATGATAATGATAATGATAATGATAATGATAATGATAATGATAATGATAATGATAATGATAATGATAATGATAATGATAATGATAATGATAATGATAATGATAATGATAATGATAATGATAATGACAATTACTAATTCCAGTTTCATTCCATTAATCAGAATGAAATGAATGAAAATGAAATGAAAATATCTAAATGATAAGACCCCTTTGGAGGGCCATATCTCAGTACCGTTGCTCTGGAGGACCAATGTTTATAAGAACTTTTTTTGGCCCTATCTTTACCGCTTTATCCAAAGGCCTTTATTTTTTTGTTCAGTATTTCAGACTTTATTATATCTTCTTACACACATTTTTTTATACAAATATTCGTAAACTTGGGGCTAGAGAAAGACTATTATTTTCCAATGCACAATAAAATAATACAAATACAAAATATATAAATACATACCACAAAATAATAAAACCTAAAAAATAGTTTCAATGTCTTCAATTGTGAACTGAGATAATAATAAGTTTAATATAATTAAATTATCAGGAGGTATGAGATTATGCATTAACTGCTAGAAAAACGTTAGAGAAAAAAGATCTTGTAAGCTATTAAAAGAGTATCTATTCAGTAACTTATGTTGTGCAATTCGTCTTGTTAACATTCTAGTATACACTTGCATAACTTTCGACCGCATTGGATTATTTTTTATAGGTAGGGTTCCAAATGAATTCAGTATAATTAAGTTTGACCTTGACAAAAGAATTATTATACTCGTATAGTAGCGCTTGAAGAATAATGGAGTATTATTTCATATTTTCCCATATCACAAAATTTGTAATAAGTTTGTTTAGGTATTTATTTTACTATAATCTAGTTAAAAAGCCATTCTGAAATATAATACATCCATTTTGAAATGTTTCTAAAATTTGTCTTAATTTCATTTAAAACCTAGTCGCTTATTGGTAACACTGAATAACATTTTTAATTCAGGTTTTAATTGAGGAATGAACAAACTGCCTTAACACTGGCGACTTCGCCAAATTTTGAAATAATTTTTTGATATTATTATCCTAGGTTTTACAAACTTGCTATGTAATTTTAATGTTCCTCGATCTGTTATGGAATGTGGATGTGAAAATAATGTCAATAAGAAACTTACTCAATATATTACCAACAAAAATAGTAGCTTTGCATTCGTACACATACTTTTGCGAGAAACATAAAAAACCACACATTTAATTCTGAAAATTCATTATTAATAAAATTTAAAAGTAACTAAAATAAATAAAGAAAACTACTAGATAACTACTACTAATTGAAAATACCTAGATATATTTACATAAAACAAATACCTGTATATGCACTGTAAAAAAAGTTGCTGTGTAAGCGAGATTTTCCAGTGTGTAATTTAGAATGTGTAAAAATTCCGTGTTAATAGTTTTACATTACACACTATGGCTTTTTTGTACGTTTCACACAAAATATGTTAAAATTACTAGTATTATAATAAAATATACTGAATTTGTGTAATATTTACCAGTTGTGTGTTAAAACTATACTATTTTGTGTAAACTTAACACGCACATAACTTAATTGTATTGCGCAGCTGCAGTGTATCAGCGGGTCCAACACACGTCACTACGCCATATTGGTCATGTAGCGGTGTTGTGTACAGTTACCTCTCGTTCACTGTGTTCAAATGGACTATATTTAAATTTAAAGTGAGGTTAAATCAAGAAAAATGGTAAGTACTTACCTAACTATAACAAATATTACTGATAATTGTAGTAAAGCTAAAAGTAATTACACGTTTTAGATTACTCACTTATTGAATCGTATCTGAGTGACATATCACAGTTTGTCTCTTTCAATGGGAGTAAATCATCATGCTTAACTTTGAATCATGGAGTACCACAGGGGTCGGCTCTTGGACCTGTACTGTTTCTTATTTACATTAATGATCTACCAAACAGTGATGAAATTTCCACTTTCATCGTCTTTGCGGATGATACTACCATTTTAAACAGCTGTTCTTTGTTTATTTTGTAATATCTTGTAACGTATTCTTTATGATTAAATTAATGTGTGTGTCAAGCTTTGACCTAATTTTAAGTACTACCGCTTTGGGTGTCATATTTCTTGTGACTTGTGTAAACATTTCTTTTTGTATGTATTGACATAAATAAATAAATCATTATTATTATTATTATTACTTTATATCAGCAAATTAAACTGCTTTTGCCCCTATTGCCATTATTAATTAGTAAAATTAATTTGTGGTTTTAATTAATAAAATAATTTGACATACGTTATATTACAACCACAGTTCAAAATTTTATCTACCAACGTGTAAACATATTTGGGTCCATCTACGACCTAGTTTCCACAAACTAACTTTATTTGACACTGACAAGCAACTAATATTCTTTTAATTCTAATGTTTATAGATTTTTATTCATTTTAAAAAGAACATAAATACAGTATCAGTAAATAATCCATCTGTTTTTCAGTTACAGCAAGATGTAAATACAAATATGATTTCACTAAAAAACTGGCATAAAAGTAAACACCGGTTATCGTCTGTTAAATTGAAGAATAATCGCCGCTACTTTTCAAAGTAATACCCACGACTACCGGATTACACGTTCTAGCCACTATTCAAACAGATTAGTTGCATCGAAAATGAATTATTCAAGTCAACATGGCCGTGAACGCCGCTCGAAAGAGTCGAACGTCGAATCCGTCCAACTATCGAACTAGCGACGACGTTAAACCCCCAATCAATTGGCTGTCTCTGCAATTCTCCAGTCAAGGCGGCTGTGAAGCGCGGGGTCACGGTTTTTTCAATGAAAAACCAAGGAACTGGCGTTTAATATTTTAATACGCGTTTCCTCGTCATGAACTGACAAAAAAAAAAACACTTAAAATAAAAGAAGTTTATTTAACTTTCATTTTTATACTGTACCTAGTATCCCTATCGATTGCGATTATACAAATAAAATGTAAAGTTAAATCACAGAATTATATTGCAGAGTAATTTTAAGTCTTGATATTGTAAATATTTATTTATTTATTTTCCCAAGAGGCATGGGTATCTAATTACAGGGAAATAATTATTATAATAAATTGCATTACATAACATGTTACTACCTAATGTAAACACTAGAATAAAAAGGTAATAAACTAGAATACAAAGCACTATTCAAGAAGGACGAATAACACCCATACAGTTGTTTCAACAACAAGTCACGCACAAAAAACTAATATTAATTTATTGCAAATTTTATATGGACAAAATTTGCTTGATTTCTTTCAGAAATATTTTTTGGGGAGGAAACAGGTCAATGGAGTTACATGAGATTTTATTAATTAACTGGTACATAATTGTAAGAGGAGAACATGATGCTTTACGTATAGGAATATGTAGTAACTGGTAACGGAGAGCAGATTTGGCGCATTAATAAAACAATTTAAAACTTTATAACCAAATAGCAACATGGAAATAATACGACGGTGATAAAGAGAGTGAATTATCGACATAGTTGGTTAGTTCTTATGGTCGTAAAATCTGGTGGGCTATTGTACTTCTTGAAGTTTAAATATCTTAAAAATTTCTTTTGTATTTTTTCAACCCGCTCAGTATATTTTTTGGGCTGACCGTGCCATAACAATGAGCCATATTCAAGTTTTGGTCTAACAAATGTACAGTACAATTTAATTAGGGTCCGAATATTCTGTAGATTATGGGATTCCCTCATAAGAAATCCAAGAGCTTTATAAGCATCTGATATAAATTTATCGAAATGAAGTTTATATGACATTGCACTGTCTATTGTAACTCCCAGATCTTTAACATTACGAGTACTAGGTAACTGAGTACCATCCATCTTATATGCATATGTAATAACGTTCTTTTTACGAGTAAAGGAAATATTGCAGCACTTTTTAATATTAAAACGAAGCTTATTTTCCCGACTCCAGCGCAGTACAGGGTCCATGTCAAGTTGCAGCAGAACACAGTCATTTATCACTTTAATTTGCTTATAAGTTTAAAGTCATCAGCGAACATCAAACAGTCGGAGTAACAAAGGCATTCAGGAAGATCATTAATAAAGTACAAGAACAGGAGTGGGCCCAAATTGGAACCTTGCGGAACCCCTGAATTCGCATTATACACTTCTGAAAACAATCCATGATATTTAACTAGAAATGTACGGTTTTGCAAGTAAGAAACAATCAACCTAATTAAGTTATCATTTACCTCATACATAACCAAGTTTTTTAAAAGCACGTCGTGGTCCACCCTGTCAAAAGCTTTTTGGGTCGGTAAAAATCGCATCCACTTGGTATGCGCCAAGTATATCATCAGCAAAAATAGTTAAATTAGTGTATACTGATCTCTTAGGCACAAATCCATGTTGACAGTCTTTAACAAGTGAGCTGAAATGATTCCATAAGTAAACGTACAATATTTGTTCAAAAATTTTTACAGGCGCTGATGAAACTGCAATACAATTATTAACATTAGATTTGTGTATTGAACTGACTGGATTGGACTGAATATTACCTTGCAATATATACAATATAGAAAGTATTGGTAAAATGTAATTTTACAAGTATTTTTTACTGTATTAGAAAGGTATTTTAAGCTAACATAAATCAAATCTATAATTCCTATCAATGAAGTCATATGTATGCTCTCTGATACAAACCATCTAGGTATGCTAATGAACAATTCCACAGACAAAGCTCTATTCAATAATTATGAAAAAAAATAATGTAGCTAAATTTACTAACCTGGTTTAATGAAAACATTCTATAAATATCTAAGTTCACTTTTGAAACTGTGAGAACTCGAAAATTCAACCACAATAGATGAGACCTGACCTATTTCTGCATTTCTAGGATTACGTCTTCAGGTGGCTTCCTTTAAGTTGAGTCAAATATCTAACTATAAATATTATTATACCAATAAATTAAAATTATTTGAAATTAAATAACGGCAATGTCAAAAGTGACTTTAACGTGTCAATGACAATTACCTACTTAAATAATCAAACAAAATTTGTACCCTTTATGTAATCGTTTTTTATATATTTTTTGGTCTCAACAATATTGTGAGAAACTAACTACTCTACGGACTAAAGCCCCGACCATCGTTGAATAACGCCCACAATATCTACCCATATATTCTTTATTAGGTCAGATCTCATCTATTGTTGTTGAATTTTCGAGTTCCCACAGTTTGAAAAGTGAACGTTTTCATTAAACCAGGTTAGTAAATTTAGCTAGATTATTTTTTAAAAAATAATTGTTGAATAGAGCTTTGCCTGTGGAATTGTTGATTAGCATACCTAGATGTTTGGTATCAGAGAGCATACATATGACTTCATTGATAGAAATTATAGATTTGATTTATATTAGCTTAAAATACCTTTCTAATACAGTAAAAAATGTTACAAAAGCTAATAATAAAGAATATACGGGTCGATATTGTGAGTGTTATTCAACGCTGGTCGGGGCTTTATTCCGCAGAGTAGTTAGTTTCACACAATATTGTTAATACCAAAAAATATACAAAAAAACTTTTACAAGTATGATGTAGGTAGATAGATGCATACACCGTAAAAAATTTTTAGTAAAATTTCACTCAAAATCAACAGAAATGGTTCAGTGAGTCAGTGAGAAATGGTTGAGTCCATACTCGATTGTGTTGAAATAATAATACAATTCATTGAGTAATGTGCACTCAGTTATTTTTTAGCTAAATAGATCTTTTAAGAATCCGTTCTCTGTACACTCCTCGGGTAGCGCTCCGGGGTCGGATGCACGGGCGTTACGGCTGGAGGCGGAGATTATCGCTCTCCCACTACAATGACTTTACGGTGGACGTATTTAGAATATTTAGATTTAGTGGAGTAAAATCGGATAGCAATTATGCCGTTTTGTTTTTAAGAAAATATAACCATCTTGTAGAAGGACATTTTAGTATCCAAAATGGACTTGTACAACTTTTTTTAGTAGGGCCGCATTTTATAAAAATAAAATCAAATTATTACGTTTTTCGTTACATCGCGCTTGTAAATCAACGATTTTACTTATGTTCGTAGTTTTTTTACAGCTTATATAAAAAAACTACAGTACTTCTTACAGTAGACACCAATTTTTAATAACTTAACGCCTTTTCGAAAAAAATATTCCAAAGTCGGCCCAGCAAGTTTGTGCATTACAAACTTATATTAATTATTTACGATTGATATGTAGCTATATCGAGCAAATGTAGTTAAAACTATAAAAGGATTTTTTAAAAAGAGTTTACGGTGTTACACTTTTAAAGAAATTAACTTTGTGCGCCGTGTGCATACTTGTGATGCAGAAGATGTTTTCAGAAATAAGACAGCGCATTCATTCGACGAGTTAAAAATATCTATATTTTCCATAATGAGAACATTTTTATTGTACATATTATGATTGTGTTTAATATATTTATGACATTGTCCTCTTTAAAATAAAAAGAACAAAGATTTGAGAACTGGTAAATTTTTATATAAAATAAATATAGTCACTACATTTATTTCAGTGTTTTATGTTCTTTAGTATTTTAATATGGAAAATACGTATTTAATTGGAACTTACGAAAAAATGACATTGTTTTAATAAGCAATGTAAAAATTCGATATAATTTTGGTATCGTTGCAAAGCTAAAAGACAGACTTACTTCCCTCGTGTAACCAATTTTCGATTTAAGCCTTTATTTTTAAGTAAATAAATTGTAAATATGACGATTTCTTGCACAGTTTACGCTTTAAATTTAAATAATTAAAAACTAATTTTGAAAAAAATATTACACAGCAGCCTTAGGAAACAACTTTGTCTTTCGATTGTTTTTTTATTTAGACCGCTATGTTTATTCGTTGTCTAAATAAGTGTTATGGGCCGCTATGTGTTATTCCAAACACAAAATTGAGTTATATCATCAATCTATTTCGTTATTGTTTCACAATAAGTATACAATTTAATCAGTAATGATTTACTTTATATAATTTTAGTGTTATACCAAACTCAAAATAGCGATGATTTTGCATTAGACTGTGTTGGTTCTTACACAGTTTTTATGTAAATCTCTAAATTACATGGTAAGTTTGTAAAACCCAAGGTAATAATATCAAAGCATTATTTGCAATTTTGGCGAAGTCGCCAATGGCAGTTTGTTCATTCTTCAATTAAAATCTGATTTAAAAGTATTATTCAGTGTTACCAATAAACGGTAAGTTTTAAATGAAATTGGGCCACAATTTAGAAATATTTCAAAATGGATACATTATATGTAAACATAGACCTTTATGTAAATTATCTAAGCAAACGTATCATATCTTAGTATATGTGATAATAATAAAATATGAAATAATACTCCACTATTCTTCAAACACCTGAAAAGTGCATAGTAACTCTAAATTCTAGTACTATATACTGAGAATATAAAATTGTGTTACTTTTGTGTTACATTTTACAAATATGTACAAAATTATAGTAAATGGTGTCCTCTAAATAATCTCTCTCTGAATACTAGTAGATGTAATGTTTTAACTTATTATGACAAATAAATTTACATTCACTTTGACTACAAAATAACATTGTTTTAAAGTATATACAGTTTAAATATTCGAGGGTTTCGTTTAACTCAAAATTAATTTTTTGTAAGCAAATAATAATAACATTTTGCTTGCATACATACACAAACTGGTGTTTTATTATATGAATTTCGATTGATTTTGATGATATTCAAGTTTTGAATTTACTACACGAGTATAATAATTATTTTATCATGGTCAGACTTAATTATGCTTAATTCATTTGGAACCCTACCTATAACAAATAATCCAATGCGGTCGAAAGTATGTAAATGTATACAAGTGGCTAATAATTTGATCATATTAAACTTGTACGTCCCTTTCAAATGTTCGCTTTTGCATTTTATGTCTCTGTATGGACACAAAATTTTGCTTTGTGACGTAGTATATTTATCTGAACGTGTTTTCTTACTTTAAAATGTTTTATCGTCTGGTAACGTTTCGTTTCTGTAATTTGAGACTGCATATTTGCAAAATTGTTGTTATCGGTGTACTTAAATAATAATCAAGCATTCGTTATTACTTTTTACTTTTCATTTCGTATTGTAACATGTTAATTGTTAGTATCTTGAAAATTACTATTTTCAATACTACGTTTGTGATATAACTGGTCAATACCTTATCGATCGGAACCGCCGCTGAATTAAATATTTCTGACAGAAAACTATATTTATAATTGTACAGAAAGGGGCGACAACCGTTTCAATAATTCAACAAAGCGGTAGTTAGAATGGGAAGGGCCAACTAGATGGAGGTTAGCCTATAATTCACATCTTATTCTAAGCACGTTGCTCGGCATATCGCGGATGACTAGATATGAAATGAGACGAATAGGGTTTATTTTTTTAATGTTGCTTGGCTGTCAATGCTCATTTCTAAATCTAGACCAAGGATGGCTAACTTCCAGGGATCTATGCCTGATCCCCGTATATGCTTGTGAGTCAGGATTGAATTAATTCTTTTAAGAAAGTTGATATCAGTTTTGTTTTCCAAGATAAAAGTTTTATTTTTCGAAGATGAAAATATTGCGTTCTTATACATTTATAGGTAATCAGTTCTTACACAAAGTGGGTCAAAATTAAACGGTATTCACTTACGAGCGGATTTCTTTAAAAATGTAATACAAATGTATATAAACATGGGTAAAGTTGTCCAACTTTAGCTACAAATATTCATCAAGTTTCATAAACATTTATATTTCACAAATTTTTACACGATAAGTAGTTTACATGTCTATTATGAGAAAGTAAAAGTGGTATTTTCAAATCATTGATCTAAAAGGATCAAACTTAGGTTATGTCTCCTATACGAACAGCCCTTTGATATAACAATGATCAACACCACCACTTCCATACACTGAAAAAAAGGCCAGTAACTTTACAAATATACTTTGTAAGAATATCCTTGTAATTATCTTAAAATAATTCTAAAAATAATGATGATATTACACTGACGCTTGTAATTTTACAAGAAAACGGACAATATACAACAAAACCGTACATAGGAAGTATGTAATTATAATGTAATGTGTACATTTATAGAATATATTGTAATACATTTACAATTAGCAATGTGAAATCCATTTTTACATTGTAAAATTACTGAACATACCAAATTTACTATATAATTGAATGTAAAAATATGCCTAATGTGTGTGTGAACTACCACTAACCGTTGAAAGCATTGGGTGGTGACGCCTTCATTATTTCTTGCTTCATTTCGATGAATGCAGCGTGTACCTAGGACCTAGGTACTTACATAATTAATTTAGTGAGTAGTGACTAGTAATATAATCATATCTAGAGCGACAAGTGAGTGTTTTTAGTACTATAAATAGTTTTGTCTAGTGCTGGTTTTAACATAACCTAAATGAGATTAAGAAGTAATACCCCACTGTTGATTTGTTTATCTTACATAATAAATAAAAAATATATTTTCTTTTAGAATTATATTTCATACATATTTGAAGAACAGGGGCTTCTGGAAAATTAGCATGATTTAAGTTCTGGGTACCTACTTATCTATATATCTATTACTTTATAATAGTTAGTATAAGACCATTATAGATGTACATGTCTTTCTCAGCAAAAAAAATAAGCAGTTAATATATTGAAGATATAATAAATCTGTAACTATTAATTAGCTAATTGAGCCGTAATCGGAGTACAATATAGCTATTTATATAATAAATTAGGAAAAGTACGGGTTTGTGTAACAAATGTTTTTCACACAATTTTTCCAAAAATTTTAATTATAAATTTAAAAAGGATTATTCTGCTGATTTTAAGGTACATGGGAACTATAATAGAAATAAGTATTATTTTCAATCTAAATGAGACATAAATTCCAAAGTACTTAATTTTTTGTATATAAATCTGAGAAGCATATAGAAAACGAATCTTTTACTTCGGAAATGTTTAACTTCACTGGAGATATAATATCAAAAATTCAATATTACTATTAAGGGTGTTTGTTAACATTAGAAGCAATTGGCATTCATGTTAAGTAGGTTACTTAATATTTCTATTGAAATAACTTTCTGATGCAGTGATGCTATTGAGAAACTGACGGAAAAGCCTGATATGTTAATTAAGGTAAGTAGCAATCGTTAATTCCTTACGATATTTAATTTTTTCTCATGTAGGCATATTAATCTATTAGGTATAAATGAATTACTATTCAGATTTTTTTTCAAGTATCTATGTCAAAACGCTGTAGTGAATTGTTGTGTTGTAAACAAGATGTTTTTAAAGCAAGATTTTCTAAAATTTACTATACGGGTTAGGTCAGTTTCGACACTTTTAGGAGGTTTCTTTTATTCTCCGAAAAGATAGTCCAAATATCACGGGAATATTTTCGAGAAAAATTGAATCGAAAATTTTATTTCGATATCTTGATTAGTTTTGATATAGATTTTTTTTAAATCTATGATGCCCCATATTACATAAGTACGTATGATGTTTCATTAAAAAATATATACTTATGTTTGTTATAGTAACGGAAAACTAGAAGTTATAAAAAAATATTCCTCAAGCCACTAGATACTACACATAGGGAAAACATGTCTACAATGTATAAATATTAATATAATAAGTAGAAGTTACCATAGAAAACGACCAAAATTTAAAAACAGTATATAGGTATCTCTTAAACAAATCAAAATATCGAAATGTGATTCTCGCTATTCAACTTTTCTCAAAAATTAAGCTCCAACTATCTTGGCTATTTTTTTTGTCTTTTCGGAAAGTAGAAGAAACCTTCTTTACCTAAGTGCCCAAATTGGACCATCCTGTACAATAAACAAATCAAATTATATTGTAGTAATAATATAAAATGTATTATTACAATGTAACTATACAACTGCCTGTAAAGTTACTTTGCAATTTTACAAGAAATTGTGCAAGTTACATTGTAAAAATACTTTTTGTATTATAAAATCACAATGTAATATTACAATTACTAAAATTACACCGTAAAATAAATTTACAACGTAATTTTACATTTTATTTGTAAAGTCACAATCGATAAGAAAATTACAGCAATAATGAGTGGTACATAAATTGCCATCTATTTTAACTGTAATTATTTTTTACAGTGTATGTTTTCGAGGTTGATGAATCCCAATCTGGTGTCTGTTTAACCAAGTTAGCTCATTTTCAAGGTGATTTGGAGATCAATTTATGTTTTTATGGCAATGCAATTTCTGTAAGCGGTTTCGGATACTTGGTTGACTCATTTTTTGGACGTCGTGTTCAACACTTTTTTATAATAATGTAATTTCTCTTCTGCATATTCTGATAGACCGAGGAACTTAGGCCATTTTCAAGGTCATTTAAAAGTTTAATTGTCTTTTTGACCTTTTCATGTTAGTATTCATCAGAGTGGCGAGGTATCTCTATAAAAGCTGTTTGGATGATCCGAGAGCGAAATCTGACGACCTGGATTTGACCTTGAACGCCACATTTAAGGACATGTAAAGGTCAACCCTTGGTTTTTAATGGTAATATAATTTTTGATTCCGTTCTTTGAAACAGCGTTTTTTCATTATTTTTTTTGTTATAGCGGACACGTTATCATAAAACCATCTGAGAACTGGTTTTTCTTTGACACTTTATTTCTCCGTTTCTCTCTACAAGTTTCAGCAGAAATCTGCCATCATCATCTTCCCATTTCTTTTGGTATCGTCTTTGCTTCTCTTTGATGTCTTGATAGAATTTTTCCCGTCCTTAACTATAAATTCTTAAGCTCATCATTGGTAAGCAGTCAACATGTGAGTCAACAAATTGTAATTTGAGGTTCATATATCCTAACGCAAATAAATTTTCTAGCATTTCAGCTATTTATAGTTTTCAATTTTTTTATTATCCAGGAAATGTTCTACAGTTTCCTTAACACTATCTCATGCAGCTTTTTCTGTATCATTCATGTGTTCAATAAAATTATCATGTCTGAGTATATTTCGAATTTGTGGTCCATCGCTTTCTTTTAGTTTTGCTTCAGAGATCAGACAAAAGGAAAATAATTGCATTATCAAAAACAATGTTGACCTTCAAATGACCTTGAACCTGACCTCCAAAAATGACAACCACCTATCCAAACATGAAATATTTTCCACCTTCTGAATCTACAGAAATTGCATTACCATTAGAAAACAAAAGTTGACCTTCAAATGACTTTGAAAGGACGTATAGGACTAGTGGTTTAGTTTCTCAAACATGCCTCTTTTTTGAGCTACCTTCAGTAATGTCTGAAATATCCAGGAAAATAATCGAAAATGGGCACACTGTACACATTAAAAATACAAAAATTGCTAACACCTTCTTTCTATTTGCTTACTCTGAAGCAGAGTTACTAAATTTGTTAAAATATAAATTAAAAAATAAAAAATCGTCTGGAGCCGATGAGATACCTCCGTTTTTGGTAAAACGCGTTATTTCTCTGCTCATTCAACCACTTACTTATCTTGTAAATTTCTCTTTTGAGACGGCTAGTTTTCCCAACCGTCTAAAAGTAGGAAAGGTTATTTCACTGTACAAAAAAGGTGATTCTTGTTCATTATAAAATTACAAACCAGTCACTATTTCATTTTCTTTTTAAAAAATGTTTGAATATGCCTCAACGTTTGACTGCATTTTGGAAAAATTTAATGTATAAACTGATAAACAATTCGGTTTTTGTGGTAATAAATCTACAATGTCAGCCATATTTTCTCTTTATAGTGATATAATAAAGTTTGTTGAGGCAGGCGAGTGCCCTGTTGGGATCATTTGTGATCTAAGTAAGGCATTCGACTGGATCAATCACAATATATTACTGTCGAGATTTTATGAATATGGTCTGAGAGGTAAATCATTACAGTGGATTTCCTCGTTCATTAGATACAGAAAACAATTTACTTCTATTTACTATCGAGATGATAATTATGTAACATCTGTTACACCTAAGTTAAGTGCAGTTGAATCAGGAGTGCCACAGGGATCGGTGTTGGGTCCTGTTTTGTTTATATTATATATTAATGGTGTTGAGACTATACTGGATAATGCTTGCTTTTCATTATATGCAGACGATCTCTCTCTGGTTATATCACACAAATTTCATATTGATTTTTAAAATAAATGCGACGAAATTATGCGGCCCTTATGTGATTGGTTTAAACAAAATCATTTATATTTAATTAGTAGCACAACAAAAATTATATGCTTTCATAATCGACAAAAAATGTGTGGACCTGTATGTGTAGTCTCAGATGAATTCAGTAGTGCATGTGAATTGAAATTTGAATAGAATTCCATTCGAAATTATATATTTTTTTGTTATTACGCACACATAATATTATTGGCTTTAATTTGAATTTTCAATCATAAATAAATCCAAGAGTAGAATTTTATGTGTAGGTACTTAGTAATAATTTAATTAGTAATAAATTACTATAAAATATCTTCATTTGGAGGAAATTTCAACCACAAAATTAATATTTTTCCTGTGACGTCAACATTGGCATAGGCAATCTACCCTATAGGTTAAAACTTACAGACAAATTGACTTTAAAGTTGATTTTATTAGAGCGGCTATGTTGTAACAAACACTAAATCTTTTGTTTGTTATTTATAATTGATTACTCATTAAAATTATGTTAATGCAGATAATATTAGTTAATACATTTATGACGAAAGATTATTAATCACATTTTATCACGAAATAAATTCAATTTTATTTTAGATTATTTTTCAGTATAGTAATATTATTAAAAAGCAATAGTAAAAACGTATTATTTTAGGCGTTATTTTTATGAAAGTTTGGTCATCACATTATACGAAAAAATTTCCTGGGTTGTGCAATTTGTTGAATGGAAACCAAAAATATAGACTATATATTATATTAAAATCTATAAATAAATAACCATATACTAACTTCTATTCTACTTGTAGCTTAGTAGCCTGACTTATAGTCTTTCTTTTTCTTCCTATCCTTGTTCGCTATTAGAATCTATAAAATCAAACATATAATGTTGTCTCTCTCTGGCAAAAGTAAGTCATAAAGGACATAATTAGGGTATATTTTGGTCTTTTATATTTTCAAATTTTAACATAAAATTGGTCCGTATTTCTGTTAGGTCCAATTATCTTATTGGAATAAAATTCTTGCCCACCAATTATTAACTTCCATATTACTTTAGTTTTTTTCTCCACACAAGGAAAAAGGCCAACGAATATAGGTAAACTTTCCTTATACGGAATTGGTCATGAAAAGTTTTTGACCAATTCAGAGGTCAAGTTATCGTAATTTTAACTTTAAATGCTTGTTGGGTATTGATGAGAGCTAACAAGCTTGAAATTGGTATATGGTGGCACCGCTAACGAATAACCTTGACTGTTTGCTATAGGTTTTTTTGCTATAATTCAATGCATTAGCTCGTATAGTAGTTGTTTCCTAAAATTTCGCTTATGCTAAAAAAAATAATCGCAAATATAGAGCCTTCAGTTGTAAAATCTATTGCAATAATAACGACACTTCCTCAAAACAGTTTTTGAATTACTGGGTAGTCTGAGTAGAAATTTCATTAAACCTTCATTGGTGAGTGGAAACAGCTAAGAACTGATATTTAGGCCCGGCCCCGGCGCAAAATGAGACGCAGCTTGGTGAGGTGAGGCAGCGTCCGTCACGGCGAATTTTCTGCGGGAGGAAACTGCTAGCGCGGGTACCGCGCAAATACGATTGCAGTTTTCACTTCGCAGGCAGGCCACATTACTGAAAAATGACAACTACTGCACTCATTGATTCTCAATTAAGTTCTGAATCTGATTCAGAAAAAGAGTTTGAATCCGAAATGGCATCGTGTATCACCCAGATGCGTAGTAATAAAAAGTCAGTGAGAAGTTTGTACTTGAAAAAAAAAAAACAAAAACTCAAGGAGAATTTGTCTTAACTAAAGAATTTGGTGACGATATTGTTCTCATGTAGTCTACATGGGCTTGTATCGTACAAAACTTGTCGAATTCGCACGGCTTCGATTAATTTTTCTTCCATGTTTTCAAACACGCACGGTGATTTCTAAAACTGCCGTTCCGCAGAATCACGTTGAGCCAAAACTGCGTCATCACGCTGCGAAGAGATGTGCACAATAACTATAGTCAGCGGTCGAAATTGTGGACAGTGACTAGTCGCTAGCTTGTAGACAAGCGCGACGGGCGAAACGTGCGGGGAGCAACGTTTCATAGGCGTACTAAATTTAAATGCAGTCAGATAAAAAAATATACAAAAATAATTGCATTACATAACATCCATTATTTTTAGAGTAGAAACAGTGATATAACGGTTTTTATCAATTTCGAGGCGTTAGATAATAAAAATAATAAGAATATTTCAAAATTTAAAGGTTTTATCTTGTATATCGGTGTACCTAAGTTAATTTAGAAACTTTATCAAGACACTCTGAAAAGATTCTTACTAACATTTTAAATATATCCTATAAAACCACCACCACCCGGCTCATGCTGCCACAAAATGTTGACTATTTATACATTTCATATAGGTAATTGTGTTACACGAATCATTATCACTAAATTATTACGCATTACGTCAGAATCATAACAAACTTCACTATCACTGTATGTTCACTATTTATTAAAATAACCAGACGTTCACTACGGTGTCACATCCACTTCACTATAACATAACACTTTGATTTTATTATCACACTTTCACGTCACTGCCACATATTCACTTCACTATCACAATTTAATGTTCACTGTAACACTTTTGTCTTAGTGCCACTATGTAGCAAAGTTTTCACTTCATTGTATTTAATTATCACTATCAATAGAGATGTTGCTATCACTGTCACTTGAATCATCTTCCTCTAAATGAATAATGAGTGGGTCTATCAAAACATCTACTGTTTTATCTAGATCCCACATACGATGCTCCTCCTTCCCAATTTCATCTTTTTCAACGAGCATACTTTTACGATTTCGTTTTAAAAACCGAAAATTCATGTCATGCATTGTTCTTCTAAGAACTTTGTCAGATAATTGAGGCATGTCCTCATCTTCAGCTATCATAGCTTAAATGTTTTTTATCGTCGGTATTTCATTTCTGAAGAAGAATCCATGAACTTTCTTGCGAATGGCGTATTTTACGTCATCATCGACTTCTGTTTTTTTTCTTCCTCGTGTTTCTAATTTTTTCTTCTTTGGATTTACTTCCACACTCTTTTTTATAGCACGATATACACTAGAAACTGACACTTGTGTTAACGAATTACACATATCAACAGCTTCACTAACACTTATGTTAGAGTTTCGCGCTCGAATTCCTTCGTATACGCTTTTTATTATTATCAATTGTCCGTTACATAGGTTATGTGGATTACTAACAGACCTTTTACTAGAATTGGCACTTTGATCCATTTTTAACTGTTATTTAACTTCACGGTTGCAATAATTTATTTTTATAATTTAATATAACTATAGAAATAACACCCCGCGAATAGCAGCAAATCCGCCAACGTACGCATATTCTAACGGCGTTCTAACCTCGGCAAAGCCATGTACTAACGCTCACGGTTTACACACCAAAATATTGTTTTCCACAATGCAATAAACAGAGATAGAGAATACATCGGGCTTCAGTTTGACTGAATCTTTATCGTGGTGCCGTAAAAGTGAGCATAGTATAGTTGTGCATAGAAAGCGGCAAGTAATAATGAGGTAAATAATGTGTAATCTCTAAAAATATTATACGCTTAATAGTAATAGTGTTTTTATATTATCTATTAGTCACTGTCCACTATTTCGACCGCTGACTATATTATTACTTAGATACACAGAAACTTGCCGTGACTCACGCTGCGTCACCTCACCAAGCTGCGTCTCATTTTGCGCGGGGCCTTAAAGATGTATGTAGATTTTGTTAGGAATATGTCAACAGTTCAAATTTATTTCAAGCAGAACTATTATTACTGTAATTTCATCCCAGTTAGCAATTTGGTATTTTATAACAGCTACAAAAACGTTTCTGAAAAAAAAATACTTATAAAACAGTATTTCATAAAAGCATTGTAAGAATGCAGAAAGAATTTATACAGCAACTATATAACCAAAATTGGTGTCATATTATAAAGCACTTTAGCTGCCTATGAGATTTTGAAAGGCCTGTTAGAAAGAATTAAAAAATAGTAATATAATAGCAACAAATTAACTAGACAACAATTTTATAGGGGCTCTATTTCGGTATCTTTAGTAGCAATAATAAGACATGTTTTAAGCATAAAATCCATTAAAAAAGTACATTATTTATTAACTTATCATAAAGCTATCATTCCATGGCGACAATCAAGCTAATTGAACGATTTCTATAAAACACTGGAAATGATTCTCTAAAAAAATTATCATAGCATAGCAAATATATAATAGTACATTATACTATAAGGGAGAAAAATGCGTTATTTTGGCAGAGGTGCAATTTGAATACAATGCACCGAGGACAAAATAGCATCTCTCCCGAATGGTATATACTATTTTTCCACGGTCTCATTAACTTAAAAACACATATTTTGTCATTATGAAGTAAGTAGCACCAGAATTATTGTATTCGGATTTGAGCATTTATTTAGTAGTCCCTGAGTTATTGTCATAACTACAAAGTAAACAAACAAAAAGAATTGTTAAATTAAGGTGCTAGTTTGGTTTAGTTTAAAGTTTGTTTAGTGCACAATGAATAATTGTGAGTCGGAAGAGATTGTGGAGGCTGCAAATATTGCAATAAGCAATTTGCTGCCTACGAAGTTAAGATCTTTATACGATATAGCCTACAATCGGTTCAAAAAGTGGTGCGCCGAGAAAAATGTTCAAGTATACAGCGAGAATGTTTTGTTGGCATACTTCAGTGAAAATGCAAAGAATTACAAGTCTTCCACATTATGGGCGCAATATTCTATGGTTAAGTCATACTTGATAATTTACGACAACATAGATATAAGCAAATTCCCCAAGCTGATCGCATTTTTGAAAAGATCCGGTGACGGATATCGAAAATATTGACAAAGGGTGAAATCGACCGTTTTCTATTAAGTGCAGATGACAAAGAATTCTTAATGATTAAGGTAAGATTACTTTTGTTGTTAGGTATTTCAATTATTAAGTATTTTGATTTTTTATAGGTTGGATTAATTCTGGGGATTGCCGGAGCTTGTCGAACCGATGAACTAGTCAATTTAACTGTAGATGATATTGAGGATGTAGGCTCTTCATTGATTGTAAAAATTCCAAACACTAAGACAAAGATTCCACGAACCTTTCTGGTTACCGATGTGGGAAATATGCTTGAATTGTTTCGAAAATATCTGTCCCGTCGTCCTCCCCACGTTAAGCATAAGCGCTACAAAGCAGGAAAATGTAGTTCGCAGTCAGTTGGCAAGAATACCATGGAAAAAATTCCGAGTGTAGTAGCTGTAAACTCCCTTGGGAATAATCGACTACTTCTGTTTTAATTTTGATGTCATAGAAACTGATTTCTACTCCCGACCGTGGAAAAAGGCATTTAAAATAATGGATTTTTTATATTTCCAAAACATTTTGTTGAAACGGGTAAGATAAAAGCAGGAATTTATTAAATTTTATAAGTCATAGTTTTGTAAACTTATCTATACTATTCTACTAAATGCGCTACTTCATTCGATTTTTGCCACTGGTTTAAATCTGACATGTTTATTTTTATACAATGACTTATGAAAGCTAAAGCAAAAGGTAAAACTAAACTTTTGTCGTTCGCTATGACACAAACAAAACAAGGTCCTGCCTGCTATTTCAAATTTGTTTTATAGCATGGTTTGCCAATGTAATTTTCAGTGAAAATAACGTTTTTCTTTTGTACCTAATTGCCAACTGATAATATCATTACATAATAACTATATTACAGTGTCTAATACAGCTATTTGATCTTAGAATTAAAATTGCCTTCAAGTATCTTTTAATATAATAGTTTTATAGATTGATAACCCACATCCAAGAAACAATTATAAAATTTATTTATAGCGCTGTTAGAAACATTACTAAAATATTATTATAGAATGCTTTAGCTTTAGCTAAAAGGTTTTACAAGCTAGACCCAGAAATGCTTATAAAATAGCTATACGGTGCGGCGACATTTTAAACCTCCTTTTAAGTTATCAACATTCATGTGATACTTCCGGTTTTCCCGGACATGACGTCACCTCTCTTATTTTAAACGGAATACTAATATATTTGTTACAGATATCGAATCTAAGATAAATTCTGAGTCAGATGATATGGCACAGTGCTTGTCAAACCTTGACAGATCGTTCAAAAACGAAGAAAAACCTCTCGTGACACTAAATAAAATATTTAACAAGATGTCTGAATTATTGTTTCTTTAATAATAATAATAATACTTATCTAATGGAGTAAATGTTCGAAATCTAGGGTAGGGTTTGGTTTTAGCCCTGCTTTGTTGGACCTATTTTCGTCTTATGTTGATAATAGAGCCTACTTCGTTGCGTTTAATGGGTTCAAATCTCAGCAGCTGGTTGCAACATCAGGCGTCCCCCAAGGGTCCAATTTAGGCCCTTTACTGTTCTTAGTTTTTATAAATGATGTTTGCTCTATCTTAAAATGTGAAAACCTTATTTGTGCCGACGATTGATGGTATGTCAGACTGCTTGAGCTTGCAAAATGATTTGACTAATATTGAAGCGTGGTGTAGGGCAAACCGGTTAGCGCTTAATGTTTCTAAGTGTAACGTGGTTACGTATACGAGAAAATTAAATTATGAAAATGTTCGGGTTTATTGTTCGTAACTGTCATTAATTTACTAATATTAAAGCTTGAGTATTGCTCGTTGATTTGGAATCCTTATTATCAGGTACACTCCGACACTCTTGAAAATGTACAAAGGCGTTTTTTGAAATTTATATCTTTTAAGTCTACTGGCATATATCCGGTACAAGTTTTGATCACAATGCATTATTAAATATGTTCAATTTCCAAACTTTAGAAATCCGCAGACGGTCAATCGGTGAAATTCCTGTACAATCTAGTACACAATAAAATTGATTGCCCAGATTTGTTGGAGCAACTAAGTTTCTTAATACCGCGCAATGAGATGAGAATTCATGCCACTTTTTATTTACCAAGAGCTAACACAAATTTATTGCTAAATCTCTGGTTTATTTTATGTGCAAGACATTTAATTCAATTTGTAATACTTGCGATATAAATTATTGTTCTGTCAAAACGTTATGCATGAATATAGTGAACCATATCCACAATTGATGTACGCTGCTTTCTGTCTCTGGGTCCAGGCTTTTTTTCGCTTTAAGTTATGTATCTCAGGTGAGTTTTTTTTATTAATTCCTGCACTTTACTGTACTTTAGTATTCATTTGTTTTATTATTTTTATTGTTGTGGCATTTATCATTATTTATATCAGTTATTCCAGTGTAAATTTAGCGCTCTAAATGGAATTATTATTATTATTATCATTATTACCACTAGATGTTGACACATATACGTGCTACATCTTGCGTTACCTGTTTAATAATTTATCATCTATTACTTCCACTTCGCATATGATCGATTTTACCGATTTGCGTGGAGTTCCAGAGGTTGTTAGGTTATCATCGGAACGCTCCGTATAAGGACCTTCGATGGATAAGTCTTCTATCCTTTCGGACTGCACTGAGAAGGATAAAGGTGGCGTGCAGCCGAAGACACGCGAGAGACACCGCCCCCTTCAATTTCCACGATTTCATGCAACGTACACCTTAATTTGGAATCATGAGTATGAAAAACATTGTCGTGATTCCACTTTTACGGTTTGCCCCGCAATTGGGAATCGAAATAGTCTGGCTTTTGTTTTAATTCCGTTCCCCAGTCGGCTTATCTGGAGTTTGATTGCAGCTCCAGTTGCAAATGGGCTGGTAATTGCCGAGTTGCACTTTGGCATGATTCAGAGTCGAGGTAATTTACATTTTTTCATTTGTTTTCATTATTTCAATTCCACTTCCTTTCGACTGCTTATGACGGATGCCCGAATATAGAGTAAGAGCTATTAATATCAACCACCAGCCTACTAGCTGCCAAAACTAAAATAAAATGCGAGCTTAGGCATATCAGATTTTATAAATATAAGAAATCATCAATCTTTTTTTACTTTAACTATACCCAATCGTCGAATATTTAGAGTGACTCATCGCTACCTTGTGGACAAGCGCGACGGGCGAAGCGTGCGAGGAGCAACAGTTCATAGGCGTACTAAATTTGAAGGCGATTAGATATAAAAAATATATATAAAAAACAAGAAAAATAATGGTATTACATAATACCCATTATTTTTTGTAGACACACTGATATAAATGATTTTGTTAATTTTGAGGTATTAGATAATAAAAATCATAGTTATATCCAAATTTAAAGTTTTTATCCTATATTATCAATTACCCAAGGTCAAAAATAATAGAGAGTCACTAATTCACAGCAAATACAGGGTTAGCTATGACTAAGTACAAATATTTTAAGAGGGGATAGAGAAATATAAGAATTAACGGAATCACCTTTCAAAAAATTCCAAACTTATTTATAAAGCGAAAAAAAATTGTTTTCGATATTATATTAAATTCTTATTTAACGCCGCCTATGCTCCCGTAAGCCGCACGTTTAATGTTTACATAGTTAAAGTAGACAACCAGCAAGACAACGGTAAAATTCGCTGTCATGTCATAATTCAATTCTTGTGTAATGCCTTATTGTAATTTTAAACGTTTTATAGTTATTAAATAAAGGAATTTGTGTCGGGTACAGATATTTTCCCACAATATAGTTGGCCGGTTTGTTTTTCTAGGTTATGGGACAAGACTGCAGCTGGTGCAATAAAAGTTTTCTATTATCTATCATTACCTACCTATTTCTTTCGTTCGATTTTATAATAAATAGGCATTTTATCTAACTGTACATACGGGAAGTGTGTTTTATAGGTAGTGAGTGGTTTTAATGATTGCAAATGTCATTTTGTCAGTTTGTAATAAAATAATGAAAAACGAATGCAAAATACTGAAGCTAACTGGATTAACTGTTACCTATCTGAGGTATTATTACTAATAAGAACGTTAATTTGTGTCGTTTCTGCATTTAGAAACGCTGAGAAGTTTTAGAAAAAATCCCCTGGCACGTCAATTTTGTTTTTAAAAAAGGCACTTTCTGATATACGACCCATATAGCAACCCCCAATTTTGACGATGCCACTTGAAAGAGTGTGTCATTCTACATACACATCATGAAAAATTATGGTGTTACATAACAAAAATTTCAAGAAAAAAATATTTGAAGATTTTAAAATTTAATTTTCACAATACTGAAAATGATAATGATTATGTAAAAAATCGACGAAATTAAATGTTCAAATTGTGCACCGTTGGCTGCCTGACAGTAGCCAAGACGATTAATAAATTCTTTTTGGACATTATCAATAACTTCGGAAGGTATACGATGTAGCTCGTGACGAATTCTTGCTTTTAAATCTTCTAAATTAACCAGTCTAGTAACTTATACTTTGCTTTTTGAGTATCCCCACAAGAAATAATGTAAGGGTGTCAAATCAGACGATCTGGCTGGCCACTGAATCGGCCCCCTTCTCCCTATCCAACGATTCAGGAACAGCTCATCTAAATAAACACGGATAGGTGTTGCATAATGGGGAGGTGCACAGTATTGTGAAAAACTGCCGCATGGTAGTTGACATCTCAGTCGATGATTTCCGTAGAAAAAGAGGGTTTTGCCCCATTTTTAACTAAAATTCTGGAATTTTCTTTCAGGCCTCCCTGAGCACGCGGTTAAAATTTTTGTATTGTTTGTTAATTTGTACATTAGAGGTAAGCGCTGCAGGGGACATGAACACCTACGCGTGCCGCTTAAGAAGGGTTCTAAGCACACAAAATTACCAAAAATAAGCTGACATCGAGTGAACCTAGCACATTGACAGTTTACTTTAAATGTCATCCTCTTCATAAATTAGAATACCGTCCATTTGGACGGCGATGGCCCACCACCACCCATTTACATCTACTTGATGCGCCCTCCTCGGATATCACACATTGACACTTGATTTGTCCTCATGGATGCGAAATTCACAGATATAACTTTTGTTTTAACTATTTATAACGGCAAAATTTTAATATTTGACAATTTTTGCAAAACAATGCAAATATTATTGCTACTTTCATTGTTATGTGGTGTTAATAAGTTACGATAGCGATCACACATTAACACATTATATCGTATTGTACCGCCTTCCTTATGACCTTCATTTATCCATGTTTCGTCAAAGTTATTTTAAATAGTTTGCTCTTCATATCACTAATTCGTCTTTTTCTATCACTATTCTATTTTATATTTCATTTTATACCGAAATTCACATTCAACGTTTCATCTTGTCACAACCAAATCGAACGTTTCAATCTAACGTATGCGTATTTCAGAGATATTCGACAGTTATAATTTTTTTATTTTATTTTTATATATTTATTTTATTTTTATAAAAATGTACCGATTGCATGCATTTTTCTTGGTGTCAACTGATATTTCAAACGTTTTGCTACTCCTAACTATCGGTATCTTCAGTGGTCACTCCGCAAAAGCTTCGCCGAAGCAAAGTGAAGTAGTCTTAATACCAACAATAGGAGCCGAAATCATTATATGGGCAGGTCCAGAGATACCGATTGCGGGTCTATTCCCACAGAACCTAGCCCGAGAACAACCAGGGCAGATCAAAGCATTCCGACCAATGCTAGCGATGTGCACTTTAATTTTATTTCTGGCAGCGACCAGTTACCGAGGTCACGGCATAACAAGCCCGAAAAAGCACTATGTATCAAATGATAATACCAGCCGTGAAAGCCTAAAACCACTAAACATAGTGTAGTAAGTATTTTATAACTATAAACACAATCTCAGGTAATATTTTTTTTATAAATAATAACATTCTCGTTTAGATCATATTACCTACGCCACTGGAAGTAGCTGCAAAATTTAAATTACATTGACGATACTATCATAGTGAAGGAAACTTTATGCTTGTATCTCAACATGGTTTTTGAGATTTCTAAAATTATAATTTACGAACTAATTTAAGTAAATAAAGCGATTCGTAAACACATTACAATAATTAGGTATGTGAAAATATTTAATTAAAATGTAAAATTGGACATTCCTTACATTTGAAACCAATCAAATATATATAGTGCTTAAAATGTATGCTTGATCCTCAATTTTTAATTACATTGATGATATTATCATAATGAACGAAACTTTATGCTTGTATCTCAACATGGTTTTTTAGATTTTTAAAATTATAATTTAAAAACTAATATAAGTAAATAATGCTATTCTTAAACACATTACAATAATTAGGTATGTGAAAATATTTAATTAAAATGTAAAATTCCATCCCTTACGTTTGAAGCTGATCATACATAGATAGCGCTTAAAATGTATGCTCAATTTTTAATTACTTAAAATTGATTGTACATATTTAAATGCATTTATAAAAGTATTTCTTTCATCCTAAATATTAAAATCTAGGTAACTTTTAAATGAAATTAATAAACAAGTATTATTTGGTGGAAAAGCTGGCTATGCAAGTTTTCAACAAATCAGAAAGCTTCATACACAAACAAAGCATCCCCGAGCCGCGAGAGGTCACTAGTATTGCCAGCCTGTCGTGTTCGTTGTTAGATGTGCTTCGAAATTTTTTTTTCTCTAATAATTCTTATAGTTTATCGTAGTAATAATCAGTGTAAACTAGTACATTCGTATCGGGAATTAATAAACTTTCGAGTCTATAAATAAAATCGCGTACCACCTGCTGAATGGTTAATAATATTGGTGAATTTAAAACTGGCCTAAAAAGTCGTAGAAAACGGGACAGTTCAACATGCAATGGTGAGGGTAAGGTATGTAGTACTAGCACTTAATTTTTGTTAAATATTCCCATCAATTTTATGTACATTTCTTAATATATGTATTTGCATTGGTTTGCTTGTATGACTATTTAAATATGGTTCTTAAAATTGTGGTAGATTTAATAATGCAAATGCCTAAATTGTTTCGCTTCAAGTAGATGTACCTATTTCTGTTTTCTACGAAGGCATTGTTGTTAGTTTCTGACGTGACGTAATACACCTATGACTAAAATTAACTAATGGTCAGCTACCTTTATCGTCAGTTTTGAACATTATTAAGAGATAACGTGATTTCCACTTAAAAACATAACCCTACTTAAACTTAAGAGGTACATATTCTTTGATAATAATAAGTATGCGCCATGCCTAGATATTAAATTGACATGTATGATACATGTATGTATAATTTGTAGTGTTTTTTCCAGCAACGTGGAAAACTAGTTACACTGTTAAACCAAGTTATACAGGGGGATTTATTGATAATTGTACATACACTAACTGGGCTGAAAATATGAATTGACACAACGTTTAGATAAAATATGGCTTCTTACGGAGTTACAGGGTGTTTTATTTTAAAAAAATTAAATGATTTTTGCCCATTACTTTAAGCGCTATTAACATTAACCACCAGCCTACTAGCTGCCAAAACTTAAATAAAATGTGAGTTTATAGGCATATGAGATTTTATAAATATACGACATCATCAATTTTTTTACTTTAACTACGTTGAATCACCCAACTAGCAAAATAAATTTTATAAAGGTTGTATAAATTGCTATAATATAAATCTTTTAGCTTCAAATTCATATAGGTAATGTAGTTAAATGCCTTTACTTCACTTTGGTAATGTAACAGTTCTATAAAAAATGTATACACTTTTAAAACAATTTTATATAGCAACTATAAAAACGTTTTGTCGTCTGTATTTTGGTATTATTTAAAGAAACATTATATTTTTTAGTGAAGAATATTAGAACCAAATGATTTTAAGATTGGTGTATAACGCAGATTCATTATTATTTGTATTTATATTTAAAAACGGGGTTACTCAATGGCGATCATTTCTGTAAATGGTAGATAGGTATAATACAATATTATCATGAAAATTTTATTGATAAACTATATATATGTTTGTGACAAAAACATTATGCGCTTTAGTTTAGACCACATTTGCTTTAAAATTATAAAAAATAAATTTAAAAAATATTAAAATTATGCTTTCTTTAATTTATAATATCGTTGTGTAATTATATTTAATGATCTTGTTATAAAATAGTCTTCCAAAAATAGCAAAATTATGTTTTAGATATAATTTCAATAAGGCTTAACTAATTTTCCATAATGGCGGCAGTCGCTGATCCAACAAATATTCATTTAAAAATGGCGACTTTTAATACAATGATTTTATTCCACATAAAAGCATAACAAAATATTTTGGTGTAAATTATAACTTTATACGATAAAATATTTTTATAGTCTTAAATATATTTAAAAATGTGTGTGCGCAAGTAGATAATGTTTGCATCGAAAGAAGTTGCCAATTTTATAAAAAAAATTAGAAATTTAAAATATTATGTACTACCATTACCTATATTAATATTGTTAGGTATTAGCTAAGTATTATTAGTTAATTATAATAATAGGTATTTAATTTAAAACTAACCTAATTATTGCATTACCAAAAAATTAAATCAAAGTTACTTTCTTGTACTGGTTTTTCATATTTTTTCGCAGCCATGAAGCGTTTTTAATATATATAATAATAAAATATATAAGTAAAATTGAACGTCGGCAAGTTTGACTGGAAACGTTACTTTCAAGAATTTGTTTGTATTCTTTCTTGATTAGTGCTTGGTAATGCACTATACCTTAGGAGTTCAAAAATTAAGGTCAGGTTTGGAATTTTATTACGCGGTATATACGCGGTATAAACATACATAATTTTGTTTCTTCAAGTCATAATTTTGTTCTATAACATATTTATAAAACAGGGAATATTTTTATAGATTAAACACATCTATAAAACTATTTTATTTATTTATTTATTTTTAATTTTACTCTATCCTTTTCTAACCAGAGCAGATCGCAAAAACGTAAATATTCACTGGAATGACATGTGCTTTAGTGAGAGTGGAATTTTAACCTCACTTTTCACATTACTGAAAAGAAGTTTTTGTTTAGGTCTAGGTTTTGGGCATGTTTTGATTGTAACACCCAGAGATAAAAGTACCCCTTTTGTATATGTTTGAGAGTCATCATAAGTAAATAGATATATTTTGTAAAAAATTATTACAGTTACGATTAAGTAAAATATTAATAGTTTCTAACTCAGTATTGACTATGTCTCTCTTCTGAAAATTTAAGTTTAAAATTGCAATTTCTATACGGTATTAATGATAACCTATTGATCCTATAATAAAACCCGGAATTGAAATTTAATCAAGATAGAGGCGGAGTAGTAATACCAACAATAGGAGCCGAAATCAATATATGGGCAGGACCAGAGAAACCGATAGCGGTTCTGTCCCCGCAGAGCCTAACCCGAAAACAATCAGGGCAGATCAAAGAATTTCGACCAGTGCTAGGGATGTGCAATTTAATTCTATTTCTGGCAGCTACCAGTTACCGAGGCCACGGCATAACAACCCGGAAAATCACTATATATTAAATAATAGCACCGGCCGTGTAAGCCTAAAAACCATTATGGACAAGTATTGTAGTATTATACATCCATAAATAAAATCTCAAGTAATGATTTTTTTTAAATAATAAAGTTCTGATTTAGGTCATATTAACTACGCCACTGCAAGTAGCTACAAAATTTAAATTACAGTGACGACACTATTATAATGAAGGAAGCTTTATGTTTGTATCTTATCTCAAAATGGTTTTTGAGATTTCTAAAATTGTAATTTAAGAAGAATTAATTTAAGTAACTAAAGCGATTCGTAAATCCCTTACATTTGAAACCGATCATGCATGTATAATCCTTAAAATGTATGCTTGATCCTCAATTTTTAATTACTTAAAATTTATTGTACATATTTAAATGCATTAGTAAAATTATTCGTTTCATCTCGCCTTTCATCCTAAATTTTAAAATGTAGCTAACGTTTAAATTAAATTAAACAGGTATTATTTAGTGGAAAAGCTGGCTATGCAAGTTTCCGACAAATCACAAAGCTTCATACGCAAACAAAGCGTCCCCGAGCCGCGAGAGGTCACTAGTATTGCCAGCCAGACGTGTTTGTTGTTAGATGTGCTTCGAATTTCCCTTTTTTATCTAAAAATTCTTATAGTTTATCGTAGTAATAATCAGTGTAAACTAGTGCATTTGTTTCGGGAATTAATAAACTTTGTGTATAAATAAAATCGCGTAGCACCTGTTGAATTGTTAATAATTATACTGGTGAATTTAAAACTGGTCTAAAAAGTTGTAGAAAATGGAATAGTTCAACATGGAATGATGAGGGTAAGGTAGGTAGTACTAGCACTTAATTTTTTGTTTAATGTTCCCAACAGTTTTATGTACATTTTTTAATACATGTATTTGCATTGCTTTGCTTATATGACTACTTAAATATGGTTGTTAAAATTGTGGTACACGCAAATTCTTAAATTGTTGTACTTCTAGACGTATTCTTGTTTTCTACAGGTATTATTGTTAGTCTTTGACATAATGTACTTTTGATGAATGAATTAATTATTCAGCTATCTTTATCGTCAGTTTTGAATATTATTAAAAGATAACGTGTTTTCCACTTAAAACATAACCCTACTTAAGAGGAAAATATTCTTTGTTAATAATAAGTATATACCATACCTAGATATTAAATTGATACTATATGATAAATGTAGGTATAATTTGTAGTTTTTTACAGCAACGTAGAAAACTAGGTGCCTATATAAGTCTATATAGGGTGATTCATTAATAATTATACATACCCTAATTCTGGGCTGAAAATGTGAAGAACATTAGGTAACACTTAGATAAAGTATGGTTTTTAACGGAGTTACAGGGTGTATTTTATTTTAAATATTTTAAATGATTTTTGCCCATTACTTTGCTACAAAATATTTTTCAATTCTCCAATACTTTCTATGCAATTAACCTACTATTCCTTCATAGCGGTAAAATCATTATTTCTCGAGATTTTTAAAGTTAAACATAGGGTTGCAAAGTCATTTTTATGTTATTACGTAATTTACGTGTCATATTATTATTCAAGTCGGTGTCTTCTGTCATGGGATTGCATTGCATTAGTTGAATTAGGTTTTCAGTTGAGTTTATTAGTAAAAATTAACAATTTAATAACAATAAACAACTACTTAGTAAGAAATCAAAAACATTTTAGAAATAAATGTTCGTTTTATTTGATTTTATACTAGCAAATAGAATAACAACTTCCGGGCTACACCAGATATCCCAATGAAAAATAAAAAATAATTTAGACTACAACAAATGTTCAGTGTAAAATATGATTGGAAATGACATTAGTAGGGTTGACAATTTGTTCCCATAATCCTTGACGACAATCAATTTCTTGAGAATATACGAGAGTTTTCATATGATCCCAAAAATAAAAATCTAATGGATTATAGTCAGGACTTCGAGGTGGCCATAAGAATTCACTATTTCTGCCGAGGGGAAGGCCACTCCATAAATAGGTGTACAAATCTAAAAAATGTATTTAGAAAATGCAAATAAATACGTAAATACAATGAATAATACTTTTAAATACGAATATTTACTTTATAACACATTTTAATACCTTTAAATACAAAGAAATACATTTAAATACAAATATATATGTTTAAATAGAAACAAATTTATTTAAATACAATGAAATAATTTTAACTAGAAATAAATATCTTCAAAATATGTTTAAATACAAATATATTCTAGTTTGATCCTGTTTGTTTACTTGAAATTAAGCGTCAAATAGTCCCAATTTGCCCCTCTATTTGCTCTATTTCAAACATTTCGAGCAATACAAGGAGACGCACGGGATCACGTCGCCGAATTCATCAGTTTTTCTTGAACTTGTTTACTGTTTAGAGCATTTTGACTTGCTTTTGTGACTAATGACAGACAAATGAATGTTTTTTTTTATTATTATTAGGTATTTGACATGTGTTTACACAGTGTAAGTATAATAATATAGGTTTGCTACCGGAGTTTGCAATTAGAGCCTGTTTCATAAAGTTAGATAAGTGTCATTTGTATCGTTTTCTATGTTTTATTTAAAAAAATACAATACATTAATACTTTAACGTAATAAACAAAAATAATAAGTTATTATTATATTGTCATTAATAAAATTTGCCTCACGACTATATGACTCGACTTTCTTTTAATTACAAATAATAAAACATCTAAAAAATGTACTTCAGGCAATGACTGCATCTAACTATCACTTGTAAGCCGCTTTCTGTTAGCGTTTGGTAGACGATTAGACTGAATTTCTAACGTTTACAAGCAAACCAAGCTAAAAATACAGGATGTCCTTAAGTTGCATGGACCACTCTGAATTTTTGTGGTGAAAATATGATTTATGTTAATTTACCTATATGCAAAAATGCATCGTTAGAGTGTTAAGAAGCGTCAAATTATTTTAAACAAATTTTAAACATCGGTTATAAAACGGAACAGCATTGAACAAAGTGTTTTCTTCTACATGTTCTCAAAGCTTTTCTTTTTGTAAAAATTCGTAAAATCTTTATTTTTCAAAATAACGCAACAAATATTTTTTTGATTTAAATGTCATCGAAAACCGCGCGATCCAAGACTTGCTATGATTATTTTTGTACCCCACGAATTCAATAAAAACGTTTAGCGATTTTTTATTTAAAATCTGATAAGGTGGTGTTAATTAGAACCCCTCAAACCCTCTTTGTGTGAAATTTGAACCAAAACTATACAGAGTGTCTTCTTCTACCGTCTCCAAAGTTTTATTTTTATAAAAATTTGTAAAAACTTTATATTCCAAAATAATGCAACAAATATTATTTTGTTTTAAATGGCATCGAAAACCGCTCCTTCTAATCCTATCACGGCGTTTAAGATAGCGATCCAAAGCCTGCTATGATTATTTTTATATTCCTCGAATTCAATAAGAACGCTAAGCGATGTTTTATTTAAAATCTAATAAGGTGGTGTTACTGAAGTCATTTTAGAACCCCTTTGTGTGAAATTGCACAAAAACTGTACAGAGTGTTTTCTTCTACACGTTCTTAAAGTTTGATTTTCATAAAAATTTGTAAAAACTTTATTCTCCAAAATACGCAACAAATATGTTTGTGTTTTAAATGGCATCGAAAACTGCTCCTTCTAATCCTATCACGGTGTTTTGCACCTATGCTGAAAAAGTTGGTGCAAATAATAAAGCTTGAATTGAATGAATAAGTTTACAAAAAGACAAAGGCTTATAAACTATTTTTGTTAGTAGTTTTTAAACGTCAAAAACAAAACATCTTTTGATATCCGGCCGCACAGAAAATGCGCTGGAATCTCAACTATTTGCTAAGAAGGGGGAAATATGAAGAGAGCGTGTGCATTTTGAAATGCTCATTGCAGATTTTTAATAAATTATTTTGTACTCAAACATAATATTGATGCAGTTTGTTGAAAACAGGGACTTTGACCATATTATAAAATTATGTACGTTTTAGGTACGAAAATAAAGACTAAGTTTATAAAATGGGTCTGACTGGGAGCACTATGAAATTATTATTGTATGTTGGAGTCAGGGAATTATAATTTGTAGTCTGTTTGAAAGTTGCGCAAAGGAAGCGCTCTCTAACGTTTTTTTCACCGCATTTGTATTGTGTATTTGCAAAATGCGAAGCAAAATGTATTTTAAATGTTATACCTAAAAGATTTTATTTAGAAGAATATGATGTTCATAAATTTCTCGATTACTCAAACACTTACAATTTCATCGTCAGTTTCTTAATTTTGTGCTTTAGACTGTGTTTCATAAATGATAAGATTGCTCGTATCTTTTTTCTAATTTATTACTCAAATGTAGACATGTACTTTATTATGTAATAATTATTACCAATTTTCAAAACAATTTTCACAGAAATATCACTTTTAATATTGCATTAGCAAAAAAATTTGCTAGTAGTAGTACCAATTAAGCAAACTCTATTTCAATATCTTAAAAGTATTTTGAAATAGTAAAAAAATACTAAATATATGTAAGTACATTCAGTTTTAACCTCGGCTTTAAAAATGCAAGACCAAATGTTTCAATAACAAGATATGCTTCTACGTAAGCAATACAATTATTAATTAGATTTAATTACATTTGAATACACCAAATGTATTTTAATAGAAATAAATACCGATAAATATTTATAAACACATATAAATATGGATAAATAGAAATAAACATTAGTAAATACAAATAAATACAAAATATATCAGCGATGATAATGTAGTTATAAATAGGTGTACAAATTTGTCGGAAGTGACCTTCCCCTCGATTTCTGCCAATCCAACATTGAGAGAAGATAGTTCCTTACTATTACATAATAATGAGCTGGTGCTTCATCTTACATGAGCCACATATCTCTTCTCCGATTAAGTGGCAATGGATATAGTTCGATAAAAGTGTTGTTTGTAGAAATTGTAAATAAGTATTACCATTTCAATTTGCCGGACCCAACAAACTATTTCTATAAATATCGCGCCGTACGTTAATTTTGAATTCATGTTGAAAGTGGGACTCTCGGTTATTTTTACAGTTAAAAACTACTCTGCGCGTGAGCGGTAAAAAGAATTTGTTTAAAAAAAATTACGATTTTCATTTTTTCTATTTTCCATAAACGGAGAAAACTCTAATTGTACAGGAAGATCTCTTGGCAACAAGTTTAGGACAGGTGTAAAATAGTACGGTCGTAGGTTATATACTTTGTAGGTTCTTATTTTTAAATATTCGAACAATAGAAGACCTCGAGTGTTCAGTTGCGGATTATCAGCAATTTGCTCTAAAATGTCATCCTCTTCAATAACAGAAATACGTTTTGGTCTTCCTACATCACGTTTAGGTTTAAATTTCACTCTCTTCTAATCGATTGAATATGTTTCTGAAGCTTTGGTGGTTAGATTAACTTTGTTCGGATACATTTGTTGATATTTTCGAGCAGCAGCACGACAGGAATAATTTTCTTGTGCATAAACATAAAGCATATCCCGCATTTAAACATTTGAAACATTATTATGGCGGGGTATTTAAACTTGATAAGTTTTTTTTTATTTTACAAGCAAAATAATGTGTGACATAAATGTCAACAAGTAACAACAATGACAGAATCCTATTATACCGAAATTATTGTTTCAGGCTAAAGTCAACTATACACAATAATATATTTGTTATGGATGTTGCTTGACGCATTTCAAAAGAGCATCATTCATTATCAAAATTGTGTGCAAAATGTGGTAAAACCTAATAATTCAACTAATGCAAAGCAATCCCATGACCGAGGACACCGACTTGTATAATAGACAAATAAATTACATAATGAAGTAAAAATGATTGTTCAGCCTATGTTATAGTAGGTTAATTGCATAGAAAATATTGAAGAATTGAAAAATTGTACCTAAACAAAAATTCCGCCAGTGACGTAAAAGTTAGGAATTGGAAACTGCCCTCGAAACTGTCCCTCTACCCCTGTCGTACGCCTCTGAGAGTAGGGTTGTAGCATTTTTTAATGCGTGTTAGTGTGGTAATCTAAACTTTATGCCAAGTATGATAGGGAAGTATCAAACAGGGTTAAAGTAATGGGCAAAAATCATTTAAAATTTTTTAATTTTTTTTTATCTAAGTGTTATGTGTGAATTCTTCATATTTTCAGCCCAGGACTATCCAGTTAGCGTATGTACAATATGACTTAATTCTTATTTCAATAGATGTATCAATTACTAACAACAGTGTAATGTTCTGGGAAATTTATAATGACAGAATTTTGCATACAATGCTTGCAGTTGCCTTATCTAAAAATCTTACACGACACGTACGCATAAATTTCTACTTAATCAGCATTTTTCAGTAGAAGGTATTTCAGACATTGTGAAACTGTAAGAATTTTTATTTTAAAACAGTTTGTTATAAATATATCATTTCCGAAAATTAGCAAAATTTAACTATTCAGCTGTAAATTTATTCATTATTTTTATTAATTTTATTCTAGGTAAGAGGAAGAAATAGGGGAAGGGTGTATCTGGAAATGGTAAGTTTTTTTTAACCTTTATTAATTTTTAATGTACAGGATATCAATTCTAATCTGCCAGATTGATAAAGAATGCACACATGTATTGTCCTAAAGTTGTTTTTATTAAATTTTAATCCAAGTTGTATTAGTCTATGTGTAGTTTTTGTAAATTGTCAAAAAATTTGGAGAAAATTCGGGAGAAAATAGAATTGACTATGCTTTTAGGACAATTTTGTTGATTTTTGGTAACGTGCTTAGTACCAATTCTAGTTATGTTCTAAATTTGTTATTCTTGTTTACTTAGACGCGTAAATGTTAGTTTCGTCTGTAAGTTTGCTATTTTAAGAGACAGTGGCGTAGATACTATTTTGTTGGGGAGGGTCCGATTATTTACTACTACTACTGGAATTAATGGATGAGTTACGCATATAAATATGAACACTGGTTTTGAGAAAGTGTCTGATCTAAACAAATGTCAATAAATAGAAAAATATTTTATTATTATGTTAAAGAAAAATGTATTAGTTGAAAAACAGTACAACTCGGCAATTAGAGAACAAATTCGAGCCTTTTTGGTTTTCTGGTTAATAGATCCATAACAGCTTTAGGTAAAGGTACAAATTCTATATTAATAGATAATGAAGCCAAACCATTTAGCCTTCGCTAAAACACAAATAATTATCAATGAAAATTTGTAATTAAAATTAATATAATACCTCCGACATCGTATTCCTAAGGAATGTTATTATTCGTTTCAAAGTTGAAAATGACAGTTTCAAGGTTGCTGTTGAAACTGGAAGTGTAGCAAGAATGTTGTACAGGACAAACATGTTAGGGAATATGTTTGGGTTACAGATAGCTAACGCTTTCATTAGGTTAGTTGGAACTTGAGGCTCTTTTAATAATTTTGCAAACCACAATTGCTTCTCAGCTAATATCAATTCCGCGTTTTCAGGAAGGTTGTCTGAATAAATGGTAATTAAATTTTCACACAAATTGTCACAAATCACAATGCCGCGCGCGAATGCGCCTATCGGTCTACGACCATACCCTTTGGAGCCCTCCCCATATCTACACCACTGTTAAAAGATATCGAAAAATTGAAACGTGTATTCATTGACTAATTGTTCGCAAGTATTTCGATTTTGTTATAAAAACAATCAAGCACCGCACTACAGAGGTATATAGATATCAACATGGTTTCCTCTTTAAAATACCCTGTATATTATTATATTTTTGGATTGTCCGCATTTTCCTGATTACATTGATATAAACATATAATGGGTTTTGTTTTACTATTCGCGAGATATTGACGATTAAGACATTCCATAATTTAATTTTTTTATTATAAAGAATACAAAGCTATATTTGAATCCAATTTATGGAATAATCTAAAGAATAGTTTATAAAAATTGTTCACACTTCCTTGTTGTTGTTCCTTGCTTTTCTATGCAAAACGCAAAACCTATGTCGTTTTTCCAATTTATTTAAACAATTATGAATTATTTTTGGGTGTTGGTTTATGTATTCTGTCTTGAATTTTTAAAATAGTGGATGGTTTATTTTTATAAACACAATTCTTTAAATAGTCTTACAAATATGTGTCACATGGTGTCAAGTCAGCACTATTCGCCAGTCATCGTATGGTGCGCCAGGAAATATTTAAATGGCCAATATTATTTAGATCTTTAGATTTAGATCAGTTTAATAGATCGACGGGCCCCATTTGATATGGTAACAAGATGGAGCTCCACCAAATAACGTAAAATAAGTTATGGAATATTTGAATAACAATTATATAGGGTGGCCCACTTTTTTGTAGTAGGACTTTAACAGGCGATAGAGAATCGGATTTTAAGAAGAAGAAGTTTATATGAATATAAGTCCGCAAAAGCTTCGATACGGATCTACAGGGTGTTTAAAAGTGAAGAAATTTTTAATATTTTCTTTCTAGCGCCTACAGTTTTTGAGATATTTTGTTCAAATTTTGGGGTTTAGTTATTTATTGGGGTTTACTTGGATAGGTATGCCAAATCATTGTGAAAGTCTACCGCGTGATAATTTTTTCAAAGTTGCGGCCCATTTTCCACCCCCAATTTTATTTGTGGTGCGCCACTGATCGTGTCCGTTAAAGGATCTCGTTTCCCAGTTCTGCTAAGAATTTTTTTTTTTTGTATCGGCACCTATTGTTAAACAAAAAATTAACAAACTAATATCTGTAATAAGTTAATTTAATTCGACCAATTTGAAAAAAATATCTCAAAAACTGTAGGCGCTAGAAAGAAAAAATTAAAAAATTCTTCACTTTTGAACACCCCGTAGGTCCGTATCGAAGCTTTTGCGGAGTTATATTGATATAAACTTTTCTTCTTCAAATACGATTCTCTATCGCCTGTTAAAGTCCTACTACAAAAAAGTGGGCCATCCTGTATAGACTGATTAGAAAAATATGGCACGATGGCCGGAGAATAGTCCAGATTTGACACCACCTGATATATTTTTGTGGGGTTATTAAAAGAATAGTGTTTATAAAAATAGACCAGCCACTATTTTAGAAATTTAACATATAATGCAAGAAGTTGTACGTTACATAAACCAACACCCAAAAATGATTTGGAAAAACGATATTGGTTTTACATAGCAGAGCAAGGAAATAAGTGAGTTTGAACAACAATTTTTATTAACTTTATTTTTTAAATTGCTCCACAAATTGGATTCAAGTATAGTTTTGCATTCTTAATAATAAAATTTTAATTATGGAATTACTTAATTATCAATATCTCAAGAAGAGTACATTACATGTTTATATCAATGCAATCAGGTAAAAGTGGAGAATCCGAAAATATAATAATATACACGGAGTTTCGTAAAAATAAACAAGTTAATATCAATATATTAGTAGCGCGGTGCTCGATTTTTTTTATTTAGAAAATTGAAATCATTGTGAAAAATTAGTCAATAAATGAGATGTTTCAATTTCCCGATATCTCTTAGAATAACATAGTTACAGTCGAATTTAACGATGACGCATGATCATCCTGTACAAGGCTGTCATACGGTGATTTCCCATGAGAATATTTCAGACTACCTCAATTTCAATTTTGAAAATTTAGATTTTAAGATTTTCTCTTTAAATATGCCATTACTATGGCATGATTATACCGGACGTCTCCATCTACTTGCTTATTATTTTAATTGGAACACCCTGTATATTTTTGCATATTCGGATACTATGGTCTTTCGGATATTTCAGTTCTATCAAAAACAGGTTGCTTTTCGATATCCTAATTCCAAATTGCTTATTTCGATGACATACGAGTATTGGTTGTTTTGGTTCCTCGCAAGATATTGGATCATTTTAATTATCACAAGAACCGTCAATAACAGAAAAATTAAAAGGTATAGGTAATGTAATATATATATAGATAGAGGGTAACAGTCTACAACAGTTTTTGATTAAATACACAGTGTGTTCCATTTTGAAAAACGAAGTTTGGTGATTTGAAATTAAGCAAATTCGACAGTAAAGTTTCACCACCCTGTGTAAAATTGAGCAGTTTTTAAAATATCTATAACAAATTATAGGCATCCCCTATCTCTCTTTTAAATATCAATACTTCAGCCAACACGATGTGAAAAATAGGAAATTTTGAATTAGGCTATAGAAAAGCAACATTTTTAATAGAATTGAAATATAAAATAAAACCTACATATATCTACAAATACACTTTGTATTAATTTGCTATGGACATAAACTATGGAACAACACGACACAACCATATTTGACAAATCCTGAATCAATTTTGTTGTTTCTGAATGTACTCATGGTAAATTTGATGACATTTCAGAAACTGCCAAAATAGTAAAACACTTTCAAATATCTCCAAAAGTAGTAATCACAACAGTGCTTATATGGATTAAAAGACAATTTCAATTTGCACTAGACAGACCGAAAAAATACAGTGTTCCACTTGAAATAAATATTTGATCTCGGTTGTTTCTGAAATATTAATTTCTCAATACTTTTTTTTTTCTTGTAATCAAATTCTCTGTCTTTTATAATTTGGTAAATTTGAATTGGGAGACCCTGTATGCCAAGCGTACAGTACATCTCATCGATATAAGAGAATATAAAAATTTCAAAAGACGCCGAATCTAAGTCCTGGGATAGAGCGGTGCAATATAATTTCAAGCAAGTGTCATAAAAATCATTAGAACATGCGGATATATGCATAATATATTATCATACGTCTATAGATGATGTCTATCTATGTAGTCATCTAACTTGATATTATTGAAAGCGAGGTGATTATTAAGGAAATATTTTATATATCGCCGTCAAATCAATATTATTTTACCCCAATCGAATCCACTGCTCGAATATAAAAACTTATAGTGAAACGGCAACCACAAGCCGTTATTTGAATGCAACGTTGTAAAATCTCATACAACAAGGTATCTGCTTTCTAGCTCATTATAAATTAGTGTTGTGAATACATAATTGTTTAAACAGTGTTGTGAATAATACATTCTGTTGTGAGTACTCAGTGTTGTGTTGTTATGTGAGAATTTGTTTTAATTTTTTTTAGTACTTAATGCCTCTACAGTATCTATTCGTTTCTTTAACGTGGTACATTAAATAATGTATATCTAATAAGATAGGGAGAGAATATTCAGACCTTGGGATTATTTCTCGGAAAAACCTCAACCTGATACAAGTAGAGATCAAAGGAATAGTGATAGAGAATATCCATAACATTCAAGACTTTCAGAAGCTATTGCAAATACTGGCACAGAAAAAGAATATTCAAGAGTGTCTTAAAATCTATAAAATTGCGCGCAGTGTTAGTTTAACGAAAGAAGTTAATAGTCAAGAGCAATAATTTTGCAAAGAAATACGTTATTGATGAGAAGGCTACGGCTCGAAGACATACCGTTCTAAATCCCATTGAATTAATGTAGAGCTAATTAAAAAGAGATGTTGAAAGAAATAATACCTTTACAACATTTGACAAAATAGTTATAGATGTAGTAAGAAGCGAGTTGAATAAAATCATTGAATTGAATACATCAGCTAATTGCAAAAATGCATCGAACATGTCATAAAAATTGAGGGTGACTATCGAGGCGACTATATAAAGCTGCACCAATTGATTGGGCTAAATAAAACTGGTTTCATCATACTGTTGATGAAGAATCGGTGAGATAGTAGTGCCTTTGACGAATGTTAGTGCTAGTGTGTTTTTCTTATTAATAATGTCTATGTAAATTTTTTGCTGTGCCTTTTTATGGTGTCGTTGTTATGTAGTATATGAAATATATTATTTTTGATATATATTGTATCTATATATCGCCAGGATATAAATACAAATATTTTTGTGTAATTGTTATTATTATTTTTTTTGCTTTCGTTTTAAAGAGGTATATTTTACCTTATTAGTTTTTTTATCTCTCTGTACCACCTTCTCGTGGTTCTTGCTTTAATAACTTAAAATTACATTAACATCCAATATTTAAACAAAATATGTATTTAGCATTTGTTTTCTTCCAAACAGTCACATTTATATTCATAGTATGGAAAAGTATGGAATAAATTCAATAAAAACGAAACAATTATTTTTTGGGAAAAATCCTCGAACAGGTCGATTTTTAATTTAAAAAATACATATTTTAGTCTAAAATGCGATTTTCAAATGTCATTTGTTTTCGAGTAATGACGTCATCGATTTTTTTTTAAATGGCAACACCATAATTTTTTCCTTGATTCTGTAAGATCGTTTAATTCTCTATTAGACAGTACTAAAATTTTGCCCTATTACATAGGAAAGTTTTCGAGTAAATGACGATTGAATGTTAGAAAACGTAAATTTTATCCATAAAAAAGTAACAATTCTGAGGTATGTAAAATAAAATACAATTGATTAAATTTTATACTTAAATTAAATGTTCGAATTGCCATCCACCAACTTCTTGACAATGCGCAAGTCTGTGAAGAAATTCTTCTTGCACATTATGAATGATTTCTGGGGTAACTCTGCGTATTTCGTCCCGAATGCGATTTTGAAGTTCTTCTAAATTACGTGGTTTATTAATGTAAACTTTTGACTTCAAGTATCCCCGTAAAAAATAGTCAAGAGGTGTAAGATCTGGCGATCTTGCAGGCCATTCTATCGGTCCGCGTCTGCCGATCCATCTCCCAGGAAAACAGTTGTCCAAAAAATCTCGTACAGGGTGCGCATAGTGCGGAGGTGCACCGTCTTGCTGAAACCATATGGTATCGTCAGGAATGTCAGGGTCATTATCGTTAGGAAAAATTACTGCAAGGGCTGGAACAAGGTAATTTTCTAGAAACTCTAAATATCTTTGTCCTGTAAGGGTTCCTTCAAAGAAGAAAGGCCCTACTATTCTGTCGTCAACTATTCCAGCCCACACATTTAATTTCTGAGGGTGTTGGGTATGTGCCTCTGCCATCCAATGAGGATTTTCCCGACTCCAATATCTGCAAGTTTGACGGTTTACTGTACCATTCAGACAAAATGTGGCCTCATCTGAAAAAAGTATTTGCCGGTGTAAATTTCTTTTTCCTTGACATAAATCCATTAGAATTTCGCAAAAGTGTAAGCGGATCGGGATCATCTTCATTGAGTTCCTGCTAATAGGGCGATCTGGATATTTTTCATTAAATAAATCGCGAACTTCCTGCTGAGTTCTAGTTATATTCCCGCATCCGATAAGAATTAAAATTTCAATTCTTTGAGTAACAGTTAAATGTGCCATAATACTTTAAATTGAATAATAATTTCTATGTCGCTTACAATACTTATTAGAAAGTCGGTGTGATAATGACACTTTGCAAAGATTTTCACCTACGTGATCCATAAAAGAACTATGGAATTCGAAAAACTAAACTTGATAACGTTTTTGCTTTATTTTAATTGATTTACGTTTTCTAACATTCAATCGTCATTTACTCGAAAACTTTCCTATGTAAGAGGGAAAAATTTTAGTGCTGTCTGATAGAGAATTAAACGATCTTTCAGAATCAAGGAAAAAAATATGGTGTTGCCATTTAAAAAAAATCGATGACGTCATTACTCGAAAACAAATGACATTTGAAAATCGCATTTTACGCTAAAATATGTATTTTTTAAATTAAAAATCTACCTGTTCGAGGATTTTTCCCAAAAAATAATTGTTTCGTTTTTATTGAATTTATTCCATACTTTTGGCGCATACTGTATACTTCATTTTATTTTAAATTATTATTTAAATACTGTCTACTTTCCATCAACTGGACGCGGAAGCCTTTGATGTTTTTATGGCAGTTTCTTATGCCATTTTTTTATTCCCTTATATCCATGAGATCAACCACACAATTGCCGTGTTTTGGACTAAAACTACTATTACTGGATTTTTTAAAGAGACGTTTCTATTATTTCTTTACATGTACAGATTTCCATAAATTTACATTAAATATCTTTGTGCCCAAAGCTAGGCATCTAATTTAATTTAATTTAATTTGAAAATCTAATTAATATTTTACTTTGTAACTAAAGCAGTACTTCATGAAATGAAAGTTACGTGGGTGATTAAAAAATCAAGGTTTGCCTACAAAGGATCAGTTTTAGGAGGTGTTTTTTTAATTATTTTTTATTCTACCTGCTACTGTGGGCGTATTATAACATTTGCGTTATTATATTGCTGCAAACATTTATTTTCAGTACAGAACTTTCATCTCTGTGAAAAAATGTATTAAGTATCCTGTGTTTTTTTGTTCTCATTAAATCAAGAATAATATTTTGCCGGCGTTTTACATTATTTTTTTTTAATTTATTAAGTGGAATGTTGACTTTGAAGGGAATAAAAAGTTGTGTTTTTATTAGAAATATCATAAAATTAATCACATTTTCTATTATAAAATATGTCAAATAGGCGAAAGGGGATTTATGAACAAACTTCATCTAATTTTTTTGGTACAAATTTGTATAAATATTTCTTTTAATAAATATACAGATGTGATATACATATTTATTGGACAATAAGTTGACAATTTATTTATGAAAAAAATTGACTCTCTAGTATTTAAAAATTGAAAATATCTTCATTGAAAACTGACCTTACCATAACCGATTAAAAAATAAATTTTTCTCTAGTTCGATACTACCAATCAAAGTATTTAGGTAGTTACTTTGTTCAATGATTCCAAAAATTATCCATAAAGATGCATAAAAGCATACCTTCTTGCTGAAAGATCAACTATTTAAACAGTTATTCACATTTTACAAGTTAATACCATTGTACAATCGTTTGCAATAATAATGACACTCTCTTAAAACAGTTTTTGAACTTCTGGGAGTAGAAATTTCATTAAATCTCTATCGGTGAGTGAAACAACTAATAACTAATTTTAAAAATGTGAAGTAGATTTTATTACAAATACATCAGAAGTTCTAGAGAAATCGCAAAATTCATTTTTATGAGTGCCATTATTATTGCAAACGATAGTACACTGTTAAAAAAGATACGCAAATTATTTTATGCAGAGTAGTAAGAAAGCTATGATTTACACAACACTTTAAAATTAATTTTCGCTACATAACCTCAAAAAAGTGTCAATTCTAACCGTTTCTACTTCGTAGCTTCGTAGTGGGTAAAACAGATTTTAAAAATAAACAAAAAAACAAGTAATAACAAAATAATTTGCTTGTTGTGTGCGTTCAATATCAAAAGAAGGCAAAGTAAAATATTTAAAAGCGACGAAGAGTTTATGTTAATGCCGGTGCACTGGTCTAGGGCAAAGAAATAATCTGTAGTAAAGGCAAGGTACAAGTGGAAATAAAACAATAGAATATTTGTGTAAAGGGATTTGATAACTTCAATACACGTAAATTGAAAGTTGATATGAGATACTTTTACACCTGAAATCGAACTAAGCTAATGGTTTTTTTAAGTAATGGTCTGCTTGACGCATCTGTTTGAACAGTTGGGGCACTGACGTGTATAAAATGTATTTTTTCTACGTTCATGCAAAAAACAACTTTATTGAAATATATTTAGTGGAAAAGTGGTTCTTTATTGCACTAGTGCAATAAAATGTTTATTGCACTCATCTGTCATTCTACTACAGCATTTTGTCATCATAACAAACATAAACATTCAAATCAACGTCATATTTTCTTAGACTTATGATTGATTGTCATAGGTGCTGATTTTCCGAAGAAAAAGAGGGTTTTGTCCCATTTTTTGTATTGTCTTTCAGACCTCGCTGAGCACGGGCTTAAAATTTTTGTACTTGGTCATAGTTAATCCTGTGTATGAATTTTCAATAATGAATGTAGCTCTCCTCAAGGTGAAGTTTTTAATGCACAAATTTGCTGGTGCCCTATTTGGAACTGATTGTTTAGGAAATGCTTTAAGTTATCACTATATTAAGCTCGCAGTAGTCGCGTAATATAGTTTCGAAAACAATTTTTTTTTCCTTTATACAGAGTGGTCCCGAGGTAATTAGCCAAAATTCATGAGTAGATTCGCAACGCAAAAATATTGCGAATTAACCGAACTTAGTTTAGTCCAAAAGTTGACAGTTAAAGAGATACAGGGTCTTAAATGGAAAATAATATTTTAGTTTTTTTTTTATTATTTATTTCTTAGTAAATGCAAATATCGACACAAAATTTTCAGATTTTGGGCTCTTTGGGTCGAGGAATTGAAATCTGTTCACATTTTGGTTATAGTTCATAGAGGGCGCTATGTGCAGTAGATTGATTGTGTTAAAGACGACATAACTTTTATACTTTAACGTATCTCATCTTTGGTATCAAATTCTTATGTTCCAACTTTTTTACACAAAAAAGGTATACTTTATGAAGTAAAGTGTTAAGTAACACTTAACACTAAAGCAGACTTATTAAAAATAAGATTACAAAATTCCTAATATTTCCGAAGTTAATCAAGTACCCAATAAAAATGAAACAAGCCAAAAAATTATTCTACAAATAAAATATTTGAGCCGCCACTGCTTGCTACAACAATGATCTACCTCGCTGAACGTCCCTCCGGGATAACTAATAAATATGCAAGGTATTATCCAAGAATATTTTTTTCTAGTACTACCTGTGTCACTTTTACCGTTTTTTTAAAACGCAATATTTACGGAATTAGCACTCCCTTCTGTTTTGCTTAAATAAAAAAAAACTTTTGAGATAAATGACCTTCACAGTACCTACTAAAAACAGTAGTTCTACTTATCGTAAGTAAAATTTGTAATTTTTTTTATCAATTAACAAAAAAAATACGAGTTAAACTGAGAGGTACGATTTTGTAGGCAGAAAACCGTGATTTTTCCAACATTTTCATTAATAACTAAAAAATGGGATAACGAAACTAACTGAAATTTTAGCACGCAATAGAGTAATAGTGAGGCTATACAGGACGAGTAAGAAAGAATGGATCAACATTAACCTGAAAATACTAAAAATTATGTTGGAGCTCATCATGCCTTATACGAATGTCGCTGGTTTAAGAAATACAGGTTTACATTTTATTCTGAAGTTTCTCAATAATTCTACATAAAAATGTACTCCTGTTTAGGTCGTATTTGATTTAAGGTTTGTTGTTATTACTTTTATCAATAATTGTTACTGTTATTTTCATCTTTTGAGAATAGAACATCACCACAAAATACATTCAACTCAGAAAAGTTTGACGACATAAACAAGAGTACATTTTTTATGTAGAATTAAACGTTCTCTTAGATTTTTAATTTTTTAAAGCATAACTCAACAGATAAAAAAATATGTTTTTAAAAATCAAAACATATTTTATTATCATTTTATTATTTAGGAAAAAAATAATACGGTGAAACTAGCGCCCTCTACGAGCATTGTCAAATAAGCTTTAAATTCATGATTCTCACACCAAAAAACCCAACACTACCAATTTGCAGAGTTATGCTATCAAAACTTTGTCAATTTTTGAGAAATTTCAAAATAAAATTTAAATCTTGAACACCTTGTATTTCTTAAACCAGCGACATTTGTATGAGGCATGATGGATTCAATCATAATTTGTTGCCCCATTGCTTCTAATTCACCCTGTATATTGTCCAAATTTCTTTGTCCCTACATTTTCGGTTTCCAAACTCAGTGCTCTATTTCATTTATTTCGATAGTAAGTATATTTTGGTTTCGGGGATCTACCCATTACTTTTGGCTCATTACCTCAGGACCATCCTGTAAATAAGTTTGGAAATTTTTTGATTCCGTTAATGCTTATTTTCTCTGTCACCTCTTAAAATGTTTGTACTTAGTCATGGTTAACCCTGTATAAAAAACGCAATTGGAAAATGACATTATTCAGGGCGACCGATAGCCGGCGACTTCTCGCTCCAGTCCGGGGGGGCGTGCCCGCGCTCCGGGGACTCCCGGACGGACGAAAAGCGGGAAGCGCCACGGCTCGCTCGGATGACTGACCTCGGACCGTGACTCAGCCGCCGTTGCCAGATGGTCTTTTTGGGAGTCCCGCGCTCGCGAGCTAGGGGGGACGGACGGCGGACGTCGTCGCGACCGTTTGTTTCGGTTAAGTGGGGGCCGGGCTGTCCTGCGGTCGGATTTTAAGTTGTTTTTGCGTCTGCAGATTCCGTTTCCTTCCTCTTTATCGGAATTTACTCGCCGGCTATTGAGACGGTTTAAAATGTAAATACGCACTGGAATTTTCCACCGAAAAGTATTCGCCGTCAATAGTTACTTTTTCACATCCTACGTCTTTATCAGTTTATACTGTACTAGACGCCCGAAAATCTAGAGAGTGACTCATCGCTAGCTTGTAGACAAGCGCGTGCTAAGAGCAACATTTCATAGGCGTGCTATATTTGAAGGCGATCATATATAAAAACTATACAAAAATCACAAAAATAATTGCATTACAGTATTTTTAGTAGAAACAGTGATATAACACTTTTTGCGAATTTCGAGGCGTTAGATAATAAAAATGATAAGAATTACTTCCAAAATTAAAGTTTTTGTCTTATATTATCAATTACTCAAAGTCGAAAATAATAGAGAATGACTAATTTACAACACAGATGTACGGAAGGTGTGGGTGGCATGATTACCTAAGAGTGCTACTTGAGAAGCACCCAAAATTATCAGAAATAAATTGACGTCGACAAATTAGAATGCCGTCCTTTTGGACGGCGATTGCCTACCACCACCCACTTAGACTTACCTGATGCGCACTCCGCGGATATCACACTTAAGCTTTGTCCTCATGGACGCGAAATTCACGGATTTTTGCATGAATTTTGGAACATTGTTTTAATTATTTATGGCGGGAAAATCTCAACTTTTGATAAATTTTGTGAAACAGTAAAACACTACAGATATTATTGCTGCTCTCATTATTATGCGGTGTTAATAAATTTGTTTCGATCTTCTGACAATCTACCACAGTAGTTTCATGATGAAAATGATAGAAAATGTTATAGGTGACAAAATTTGTTACAAGTAGAGATTTTCCTACCATTAAATAAATCGCGCAAATATTTGCGAATTCCGCATTCAAAAGGACAAAAGGCTTTAGAATACATACAGACTATTCACTATAGGTTACCAGCACTATCACTATAACGATCACACATAACACTTACTATATCATATCGTACTGCTTTCCGTATGATCTTCATGCATCCATGTTTCGTCAAAATTTAATATATTTTTCAATCCAGATTCTGATCTTTTAATATTTGTAATAATAATATATGCCATAAATTGTGCAGGTTTATAACACGAATCATTCTCTAGATTTTCGGCCGTCTAGTATAGTTTGGTATATTCGATGTGTATTTTGGTGTACATGATGGTATTTTTTTGGGTATTTTGTGCATTTCGTAGTATTATAAAGTGTTTCGCGCCATTTCAAAGCATTTTGTGGCATTTTAAGGTACATATTTTGAAGGTAGCTTTTGCGACATTGTGTAGGCGATTTTCATTGTAGTAAGCTGTCAGTAGATGTCTCTACCGTTTCAAAAACAGCCCAGCTCATTATGGGGTTATATTATATTATTTGAGATACTTTAGTTTATATATGTAGGTATATATTTTATGAATGTCCGTTTCTGTTTGATTAAGTATATTTTCAAATAAAAAAGAAATCAAAACAAAAAATTTATTTTTATTTTAGTACATTTAGTAGGTAGTTTTTATCTCCATATATTTTTTTCAATATATTTTGAGGTAATTCATGGAATTTTGTGATATTTTAGACAATTTTAAAGGCACTCTGAGAATTGTTGGGTCACGTTGAAGGCATTTTGCGATATTTTAGGCAATATTGAAGACATTCCGAGGTATTTTTATACGAATTGAATTGGATGGGTATCTGAATAAAAAAAAAATGTGAGTGTTCCGTTTAAAAACCTTAAGAAAACCAAGTTTGATCTTTATGAAATGATCGTATCTATAAAAAACACCCTGTATGAAATAGTCGTTATAAGCTTATATAGCAATTCTTATTTAATATTTGTCTATAACTCAAATATTTATACTTACTCCAAATGTTAGTAGGGTCATGTTTTTTCCAACACACGAAATATTTTTCACATAACTTGGGCAATTCTGCAATAAAATGTTACTGTTTACTAAAGTGTTTATATTGCGATATACAGGATTTTCCCAGAAATCTGAAATCTAATGTATTTGAAGTTCTCTACAACTTTTATGACTAAGTACAAATATTTTAAGAGGGGATACAGAAAATTAAGAATTAACGGAATAAATAAAGGAATTTGTGTCGGGTACAAATATTTTCCCACAATATAATTCGTCGGTTTGTTTTTCTAGGTGATGGGACAAGACTGCCGTGGGTACATTAAAAGTTTTGTATTTTCTATTAGTAGGTTAGGTTCCTTCTTATAATAAATAGGAATTTCATCTAATTGCCTCATTTTTTAAATATCGAGTTAAAATGCTGGAATATTTTTTTTATTGAATTTTAAGCCTCCCTGAGCAGGTGGTTCAAATTTTTGTACTTAGTCAGTTAATCCTGCATGTATATTTTTTTCTATATTATTAGTAAGCAGAAAGTTGTTGAAACTTTTTTCTGAGAATTTTTTTTACGAGTGAGTTTTTGAAACCTTGCACTAAATAGCCCACCGTCTATGTATCTATAAATATTTATTTTCCAAAATATTCGGTATTGTCCGTATTTTTGTAACGTCATGTTCTGGTTTAGCGATTTGGAAAATCGTAATTCTACGACGACGCATCGAGAAAAACCCGACGCTATATTGCTCTTCGATGGCAAGGATGCACTAGTTGTTATCTGATTTCCTTGAGGACCGCTGATTTCAAATAAATTCCGCATCTCCGCACATTGCGCAGCAAGATTTTTGTCGATACCAGTGGTCCTGATAGTTGAAATTTTGCCAGTTCCTTCAGTTGCATCTTATAATTGTACGTTTTAAAATCAGCGGAGCGGAAAACAATTATAAGCTGTCTCTTAATACGTTCCGTTATTTTTCTGGTGACAAAAATGTCATCTCGATTGCGACTTAGCTACATACCGTGTCAAGTCCAACTTTTGAAGCTCTCGAAAATAAACATTTTTAGTAGAAACGAACTGTATAAATGTGTTAGACATTGAGAAAATGGATTGGTTCGAATCAATATAAAGTTTCTTTACTAAATGGTGCATGCACTTGAATACAAGCAAGAGAATGGTTGAATTTTGCGTTAAATGATTTATTTAGACAATAATGCTAACATTATTCACAGCTTATTATTAATGAGGGCATTATAAGTATTATAATATTGAACGAGGAAAATAAATGAAGGGCTATATTTAAAATATAGATTGATACTGACAACAAAGACTATAAGACATTGAATTATTTTAACTATTATTTTATAGTCTGTTTTGAAATGAAAGAGAGTAATAAAACCCCGAGATAAGAACCGGCCATGGGTGTGGTAATATTCCGTTTCAGGTAATTATCGGGTAACACTAATATTGTGACAGATCAATCCAGTCTTAGAGCTGAGTATAGACGTACTAGTGCAGTAGATTAAAATTCGACTTGTGTTTAGTGGCTATTGTGCCAGTGGATATAATATTGTTTGGGTAAAATGTCGAGTTTATCAGATTACGTACCTGCTAAACGCGTGAAACGAAGTGCGCTGTCTCAGAATGAGGAGATTATTATATTAAATGTGTTTAATGCATTGAAACACCAAAATCTTACCAACAGTGTTGACGACATCGTGGAAAAGTGACAAAATGACAGGGATTGGAAAATCGACTATCTACAGACTTTTAAAGGAATTAAAAAATGAACAAGATACTGTAAATCCCCCAAAATCATCTACAGGGAGGTCAATAGTCGTTATAGATGGTTTCTTCAAAAATGTTATTCGCAAAGTACACTCATTTTATTTTAAAAAAGAAATACCAATGCTAAACAAAACTTTAAGTGAACTTTCAGAGGACAAGTATTTGCCAAAAATCAGTAGAAACAAATTATGGGCCGTCTTACGAGAGTTGAATTTTTGCTGGGAAAAGCAGAACAGGAAGTCAGTGCTTATCGATAAAGATGAAATTATTTGTTGGCGAAGATCCTACTTAAGATCAATTAGAAAATTCCGTCACGAAGGGAGGAATACTTGTTATCTAGACGAAACTTGGGTCAACGAGGGATATACTGTAACAAAAGTATGGCAAGATAAAAATGTAAAAAGTTTTCGACAAGCATTTTTGGATGAACTTTTTAACAGGGTTCAAGGCACCTTCAGGTAAAGGGCGAAGATTAATAATGACACATATAGGTAGTGCCAGTGGTTTTATAAATGGCGGTTTACTTTTATTTGAAATTAAAAATACAGGTGACTATCACGAAGACATGAACGCAGATGTTTTCGAAGAATATTTTACACAGATGTTGGATCTTATTCCTCCGGGGTCTGTAATTGTCATGGATAATGCCAGTTACCATTCACGGCAGACCGAGCGGACGCCTACGACTGCTTGGAGGAAAGCCGATATAATTCAAAAGGAACATTTGACACTTGTCAATCTTAATAAAGATCAGAAAAAATATATTATCGATGAAATGGCAACAAATCGCCAAATAACGGTACTACGGTTACCATCTTATCACTGTGAACTTAACCCAATCGAATTAGTCTGGGCGCAGGTAAAAGTAGATGTAGCGCGAAATAATACGACGTATACGAAGAAAAGGAGAAAATGTGGGAACTCGATAATTTAATTGACGTTACTGTGGAACCTATCGTTATCAATCTAGAAGACGAAGATAATTCATCAGAATATTCAGAGGATGAATTTTAATAAACCTACTTTTTTATTTTCTTTATTGTACATTTATACAACAGTACATTTACTCTCCATAATTTGAACTTTCAAAATATATATATATATATATATATATATATATATATATATATATATATATATATATATATATATATATATATATATATATATATATATATATTTGTGTGGAATAAAAGTCTATTCATTAAATTTATATAAATATTTTGATAATAATATTGAATAATTTTATTTGAATTACAAAAAACCCTCTTAACCCGGTTATGATGCTTAAAGTAGCCTCATGTTTTGAAATGCTGTTTTATATTGTTTACTTATAAGAGAAATGGAGCGAGAAATTGAAGCGGCATAGACAAAGACGGATTGTCGGGGATTAAATTTTAGCTACCTGCTACAATTTAGTCCGGTCCGATCACACCAAGTTTTTTTAAAAGTGCACCTCATCTATACCGATAATACATAATATAAAAATGTTGAATATAAGCACCAGTACTACATTTATTTACGATTTGCATGCATAATAAGCTTTTATTACTCTCTTTCATTTCTAAACAGACTCTAGTAATCAGTGGTTATAGTTAAAGTGATCATCCGTCCCGATTTAGGCGGGACAGTCTCGAATTTGAGCCGCCGGTCCCGTTTCAGCACGTGTCCCGCTTTTATAATCCATATCCCGCTTTTATCCAGCTTTTATAAAAAAATATTTTCCAAAAGTAATATTGATATAGAAACACTACACATTACTTTAAAATATACTAATATATAATGGACTTTTAAAAAATAAATCAATTTTGAAACAAACTCATCAAAATGAAAAATATTTTTCTTAATAGGTTGCTTAATGTAATAGTTGCTTAGCTGTTTATGACTGACATAGATATGAATAAATGTTTATTTTCAAATGATATGCAGGGTGTCGTTAATATTGCGAAAAAATCAAGAGGAGTTTCCTTGAACAAAAATAAGAAAAAAAGTTCAGTTCCTATGAACCTGTGTCCGAAAATACGCAGGGGGGACTACGAAGAGTAATGCGTATGTGAATTACATGGTTCTGTCTCTCTTATTTACCGTTGTAAGAAGAATAAAAGTACCTAATCCGCATACGTACTGCTCTACGAACATTCAAGAACTCCACTGCTTTGGAGATACAGGGTGTTGAAATCTTAAAAATATAATATAGGGTTTTTATTAATATCTGAGGAACCCCAATTTCGATTTTTTTTTTAAATTTCGTATGTTTGATGTTTGTTTATAAAAACTATAGACATAAAAATATAAATTGGAAAAACAATCGCACTAGAATTTATTTCTATTTGGTATAACAATTTAAATACACATACACCTAAAAAATACACATATTTGAAAAAGTTGCGTTGTTTATTAAGGAAAGATAGGGATTCAAGAAACATATTATATATTGAACAGAAGATGTATACTAAAATTTAATTGAAAACTGTAGTTTTAACATTTTAATTCACTAATTCAACATTTCCGTCTGCCTCCGAAATTCATAAACGAGCAATTAGAATTAGAATTAGAGCGATATTTTGAAAAACCTGTGGTTATTGCCTATTTTTTCAGCCGCATTTGTAATATGCTTTTTCAATTCATAAATACATATTCTCAATTGATTAAAAATAAACGTCGTCCTTAAGAAATCCTCAAACATTGAAGTCCAATGGACTAAAATGGGGAGAGCGTGGTAGTCACTGAATAGTTGGGTGTCTTCCACTTCCGATGCATCGATTTGGAAAAATTAAACATAAATATTGTCTAACATTTAATTTAAAATGAGGCGGAGCACCATCAAGTTGCATTTGCATATTTTGACGAAGAGTAAGTGGCAAATTGTCGAGCAAAGTGAAAAATTCATTTTTCAGGAAGTTTAGAAATGTCGCGGCATTTAAGCTTGTTGGTAGAGGAGACTATTTGTAGGGTGTGTGCAGCAATTACTTGCAAATCTGTTTAATAACTGATCTGTTTCTTAAATCCCTATTTTTCCCTTAATAAACGAATTTACATTGATAAAAAAACATTTATTTGTGCAAAATTGGCACATCTGGCTAGCCCTATATTTAGAGACACTCTGTATAAAATAAGTTAGAACACTATAGGAACTATAGCAGATAGGATAACCTTGTATACCTCTATAAAATTTCAAAGTGATAGTCGACAATCTGAAGAAATTATAGCGAAAATACAATTTAAAAATTTTAAATTTAACATCCTGTATCTTTTAAGGGACACATTTTTGCCTTTTTGCTGGAGTAGTCATATTTTGCCGCCAAAAATACAGAGTTAACGAGATGACCTGTTTCTTTATTACACCGCATATGTAGTAGAACCTACCCCATTACACAGAATGCTTAATTTCTATTGGTAATGACGCAGTGACGTTTAATTCAACTGCACAACTGCCATGGATGCACGCGCGGGAAAAGTCCGAGTCTATCTTTTCGCCAATTTAATTGTGATTGTAATTAATTTACTAGAGATTTTGTATGTGTTCTTAAGAATGGAAAATAATTCAAGCTTTACAGCATGTTCCTCAAATCTTAAACGTCCTAATCTAACAAGTGAGGAATATCGGATGAAAAAAAAACGTGCATGAAGAGATTAGCAAAATGGACCAAAATATGAGTGTAAATGATACGGATATGTAGTTCATTATCGAGAGTGTATGCCAGCAGTGTATATAGTGTAATAAAGAGTGACAAAGATCATACAACTTTGAAATCGAAAATAGTAGAAACGAAAGGAAGAAGACATAAAATACGCGATTCGTAGAATAATTATTCATAGATGGTATTTTAAGAATTGCTGTTGTGTAACATGATTTTTTTAAAATGCAATCAAAAGAGTATGCTGATAGAAAAACACGAAATTATTTAAGACAAATATTAGAGGCCGAAATCCCAATCGAAGAATATATTGACGTTTCGTGCATAAATGAAGACAGACTAATGTGTAATGTATAACAAGTGTTAATGTGTGACGTTATAAATATAGTATTAGTAACAGTGTGGGTATTATAGTAAGTGTTAAACTGTGATATCCGCAGAGTGCGCATCAAGTAGGTGTAAGTGGATGGTGGTGAGCCATCGCCGCATTCTACAATTGTGGAGAGAATGAGTGAGGGTGAGTTTATAAACGTTTTAATAGCTTACTATTAAAGATTTTTGTTCTTCCACCTTCTTAAATAGTATGCCTATGGAATCTGTGCTGTAAATTAGTTGCTATCTATTATTTTGAAACTCGGGTATAGCACACAATTAGCACAAAATTATAAGGTAGGTATAAGCCCTTATTGGCGTTGCAGCTTAGTAAACGTGAAAAAAATTCTCTGCACCATTGGGAAGTCAGTTTTTTTAGCATATTTTTTAATCTCGTTCTCTTAATTCCATCATTCTAAAAACGCACAATTATTCTCACGGAAAGTTCTCCTCAAGGACCGTCCGACTTTCCACTTTGACGACTCCCAAACCGGAACAGGAGGGCGGAGACGTCTAGACTCGTTTTTTATGTCGGTCGCAGCTCTCACGAACCATAAAACTATCATTTTTCAGCATATAGGTCAGCTATTAGCTGCTCGATGGATCGCGGATATCATTTTCTGCGCCCGTTTTTTTTTTGTCGTGGGAGTTTCCCGGAAATATGTAAATGTCTGGCAACGTCGCTGCCGCATTCCGACGCCGTCCGCCGAAACTTCCAATTCGTAACATAAATCAAACGTTGGAACGTCGGGGGATGTAAATTATGGACGTCTGATGCTCAGAAGTGCGCTATACAAGACCAGACGCTACTTTACTATGATCTGTACAACTGTAAGTGGCGTTCGTACGTACGAGTGGACAGGGATGGGGTTGTTTACGCGATCCGGCGTGGCGCTGGGGCAATTAGGGGTTGTTTAGAGAGTTTAGGGATGTGTGTCATATTTCCAAGTTGTGGTTAAACTGGCGGGCGGTAAAGTATGGGTTGTCGGGTGGTTCCTGTTTGTTTCTTTGCTGTTTATTTAGATTTGTTTAAGGGCGCCCCATTCTTGAAATAGTGTTTTTTTGCAGATACAAGTAATTTTAGACATTTAAGAACTGAATTTGGCAAATAACAAGAATGTTATCTCAACCCATACAGGGTTAACATGACTAACAAATATTTTAAGAAGGGATAGAGAAAAATAAGAGTTAACTGAATCATCTATTAAAAAATTACCAAATTTATTAATAAAGCAAACATTTTTTTTTTCAAAACTAGCGAGATTAAGGGTGGAATTCATAGATTACACTTAAGGTTAATTGTGCACTTAGCTTTGGAATTTACAAGGTAAAAATGCAGGATAACTTATTAATAGTTTTGTACCACATTTTAATAAGTTTACATTAAGTTAGTATCTGAAACAAAATATTGAAGGGCATCTTATCTAAATATACTTAAATGAACAGTCACACTTAAGTGAAGTGCTCACAATGAATTCCGCCCTAAGTATATTCCGCCAAAGTCAAAGGTGTCAAATGTGTTTATTTTTCAAGATTTCTGTACCTAAAAAAAACTCCACAAATTTGATCATTTTACGGTGAGAAAAACGGCAACTTTAAGGGCGCTAAGGGTTGTTTTCAAGAAAATGGAATTTGTTAAACGTGTTGTAGAACACGTATGGGTATGTTCCCTTTCAGGGAAGCATAGCCCCCTTAGGAAGCATTTTCCTACTCCTATTTATAGAAGAAAAAAAATCTTATTTTTGATCGTAGAATCTACTGCTAAAGTATTGCAAACTAATTATGGGACACCCTGCATACAGGATGGGTCACATGCAACTTGATATCAGGAAGTACTTGATTTTCTAAAAGCCATTTGAAAGAGCTTCTCGATGACGTCAATTAATTCGAGTGTTTTTTTAAAAAGAACTATTATACAAGGTGATTCAGATATACCTACTAGGAAAAAAATTGGTATATAATTTGCATGAGAAATTATTTGACTCGTTTTTTTTGTTTTCCGAATTGTAATACCTTTTCAATTATCCGTTTATTTGCTGAAAATAGTATCATAAACCTGAGATTTTTTTCTAGAATATCAAACCCTTGATCAAACCTTAAAAATGAAGAAAACATTTGTTTTAGCATTTTCAGAAATATTCATCTATCCTTATCAATTATAGGCTCTACATCTTGTTTACAGATTTTTCAGTTGCATCTGCCATTGGTCATACAGTTTTAGCAATTTTTTCTAGATAATTCAACTTTTTGTATAGAATGAAAAGCTGCTTCGAATGCAATAGCAAAGAATTTGAAAAATAATTGAAACAAAAGTTTATAAAAAAAATTGAGTGACGTTACGCCTAACTAGCGCCCTCTATGGTACTTGACAAAACTACTTTCTTAGTAATGTTCAGATAGACTATCTACAACCCCATATCAAATTCCATTAAAATCGGTAATTGTAATTTTAAAAATTTTGGTAAACGTCAAAATATCTGAAATATAAACTTATTAGTTTAGTTTATGAACATTTATTTTTCGCAAAAAAAAAATTAAAAATGTAATAAATACTTGTCAACATTATTGGTGTAAACGTTTAGGAAGTTGCAATTACTGTGACCAAGCTTGAACAAAAAAAATATATATAGTTATTGAAATTTTATAACACTTTAAAACAATCTGTACAATATTACAGATCCGTCTGAAATTTCTAATAAGAATAAGTGGTATCGATTTCTTATGTTTCTTTTCAGTAACAAAAAAATTGAGCGCCATGTAATGTCGTTATCGTTCTTGTACATGTCTCTAATACTTTGGTAGATGTGGGTGTAAATTCTATTTCCAAAGGCAACTTTCCGCGACAAAATTTGCCTGAAGACTTGATGCTTACATGTTTATTCATCACGGAAACCCATTCAGCAAATTTCCAATTCAGTAAAAGTTTCATGCACGGTTCTTAGCTACGGAGCAACCGCAATTTTCTAATTAATAAAAAAAAAGTGACCGAATATATTTCGAATGTTATGTCGTTGTAAAACTGTCACCATTTGTGTAGAAACGTTGAAGATATCCGCGTTGTTTCGAATATGAATGTTTTTATTTGAATTTCTTAAACATTAGTATGCAATGTTTTGGCATACGAATTAATTTAGTTAGTCGGTTTTAATGAGACACGCGAGCTGAATTTACACGTAAAGGTACAGAAGCTTGGTATTTTCGAATTAAAAACTGGAAGGACTTGCGATTTCAAGATTGTCGCACGAAGGGTAATGTAAGTACGTAAAATTTTACTCCAATTGTGCATAACGGTATTCCGAATTGATCATAAAGGAACAATTTGTGTAAATAGTGGTTACTGATAAAAATTTCTATGTTTTGTTATGCTTTTTTTTAATAATCACTGGAAATTTTATATTTACATTATACAGAAATGATTGAGTCAGAAAGAATGGGCCAGCACTAAGCTGAAGATACTAGACACCAAAATATTATGCTTGAGCTCATCATACCTTATACGAATGTCGCTGGTTTATGAAATACAGGGTGTTCAAGGTTTAAATTTTATTCTGTAATTTCTCAATAATTAAGTTTTGATAGCATGACTGAAAGTAGTGTTGGTATTTTGGTGTGAGAATTATCGGTTTATTATCGTATCGGAGTTATTTTCATTTAAAAGTTTCAATGTATTTTGTGGTGATTTTTATTCTCGGATTATCAGATTCTAAGATGAAAATAACAATAACAATTATTGATAATAGACAGGATTGGTACCCTGGCTTCGGATATGTTAGGGTGAAAGCGTCGATTTGGATCAATGTGTGACATTGATACCGTTTGACGTTTGACCATCGCCCTAGTTGATTGAGATTTTCCAGATTTCTTCATTCCTGCACTGAATGGTGGTTAGGCCTACCAACGTAAGTCGTTCCTAGGCGCAAATGCGGATTGTTTAATAATAATATGCCGCCCCCTCTCCCGCACTATTCTCCCGACTTTTGAGCTAATCCTCATGATTAGAATGAGAGGTAGATACATTATTGTTACTTCAATGGAACTATTTACTTTTACTGAATTTGCTTCTTGATTCGAATCAGTTGAATTGTCAATCAAACATTTGACAGATGCACGTTTTTATAGTGCCGAATACGAGTTTGTGTTTAGTTTTGTTGTATAAAGTAGACGGAGCTAGTTGCTGGCATTCTAACTGTGGGATATTATGTAAAATTTCATTTTACCCATAAGCGGGCTCTTAGTAAAGATAATTTGCATTTGAAAATGTAACAAGCCGTGGTATCGTCAAGCAGGCGATCTCTGTAATAGTATTTATTTATTATTAAGTGTGTGTGTATCAAACCCCGAACTCTTTCTTTGACATGTCATAATTATTTTGTATAACGGAAATTACAGTATATTGTTTAGTTTCTGATTTGAATAGTAATTTGTTCTTTTAGTGAATATTGTAATCTCGTTAAAATCTTATTCTGCTCTATTTGTTACGCGCTACTACATAATAATAATAGGAACTTAAAACAACAGTACAGATATTGACCTTTAGGGGAATGTTTTAAGAATGCTGCTGTACTTAGATGCTCCGTAAAAGTACTGATACTATCTGGTACGTATGCAATTGTTGTTCCTTTGCTGTTCTCCATGCACACACTAGAAGATGTATTTATCTATAAAGAAAATGTTCTTACGCCAATAGCTGAATCTTCGAAGACCAAATCTAAAATATCTTCATATCTTTGATCAGTTCTAGCCGATCTAGGTCTATCGGAATTATTTTGTTTAGATTTCTCGGCAACGTCTTTCCACCAGCAAAATGTTTTTCTATTTGGCAGCTCTCTGTCAGGAAATTTTTCGCAATGGCGTCTAACTACTGCTACAACACTCTTAAAATGTTCCCCCAATAGTCTGCACTGCTGGTATAAGTTTCCCTTAGTACTATGTAGTAACGCCTTACAAACTCAGAGAAGAATAACTTTTTAAGTTTACAGTATTCTCTACAAGAATAAATTACCATTAAAACTACAGAATAAACAACATACCTGTGAAGGTCGATAATAAACTTTTAGCGAAATTTAATTTGCTTGTTTTTTAATTGACAAATTCCCGTACACACTTGGTAATAAATTGCTATTACAGAGATTATCTTGTTGACTTTATCAGTTTTCTTTTTTTGCATTTTGCATTATTAATTAATTCACTAAGAGAACATCTTTTGTGTAAAATTAAATATTACATAATATAACAAGGCTTAGAATGGGAAAACCCCAACTTAAAAAAAGTTAGAGAATAAAATGTAACGAAAGTGCTAGCAACTGGCGCCCTCTACTTAAAAAAGACACTAGCGTGTTCGGCATCACCAAAAACGTATCTATGTCAAATTTTAATCAAATCTATTGGTTTTTTAAAAAATTATATCCAAAATTTAACTTTTAAAATTATCTTACACATTCTATTCTATTAACCCTAGCAATATTGCCGTGCCTTTTGTAAGCACTCTGTATAGGAAACAAATTGTATAAAAATCTTAATATTATATTCATTTTAAGTAAAAGGAACTAAACAAAAATGTTTTTGATTAAAATTATAATACTCTAAAAGTGATTTGCACAATTAAAATGTATAGATCTTCGCAATGATGTTTAGAAATCGCACAATGTTGTGTGAATATCATTTTCATTTTTTTTTCATTTAAAAAATTATAAGAAGGAAAATCTCTTTGCGAAATAGCTTCTCGAATGTAATCATACAATATCTAAGAAACTCTCGTTGTATGCGAGTATATTGGCAGTGCAGTGTACTGAAAAATGCAGTGGAGCGATATCGGTCTTATGTCCTTATAAATTATGGAGCATTTCCATCGATTTTCCCTGTTTATGCCATCGGTTGATGTGTATACACATTAGAAGGATTTTATTTATTTGTGTACATTGCATAAAGTGGCTATAATAATAGTTGTGTGTCGGTTTGTGTAATAGAAGTAGAAAAATAAATTGTTTTTTTTTAACAGATATGTCGTGTAAATTGAGAATTAAAATATACAGGATGTTTAGGGTCTTAAACGTACAGAGAGAAGTAAAATTTTTCTTTAATTGTGTACAGCATTACTCCAAATGGTTCTAAAACCGTGACAGGGACAATTTGTGCAAATAAGTGTTACACATTTGGAGTAGTATCATTGTGCGTTTTGTAATTTAATATGTGATTATTTTTTACAAATGTAAACATTACCTAAATTGATGTATGAATATTGTTGACCGAGATAAGAAATTTTAAAAGAAAGAAATTTGAAAAAGTCTTGTATTGCCTCGCAAAACAGGACAAGAATTTCTTTACAGTTTTATTCTTGCTCGATCTTGCAAGATGATGTATTTTATTGTTTTACGAGAGTCGCAAATTTCTTGTTTCGCAATTTTACCTGAGTCTTGCATACAAATGGAATACATGGAATAGAATTAAAGTTATAGAAACGTTATAAAGGATAGAAACGGCTAGTTTTACGTAATAAGTAATGGACGAAACAGGCGAAAGCTCCAACAGGAGACAAATGGATCCTAGTTATCGAAGACTGCGCCACGAATAGGGTCGAACTATTCTCTTGACTGTCAAAAAAGCTCCCCCCAAGAACAAAAATCGACGGGTCTCGTCGAATTTTGAAATATTATTCGGTTTTCCAATTATAGGGGAGGTCAAATTTTCGTTGGGATTCTCTGTATTGAAAGGTCGGAACAGGTATCTGGCGGCAATAAACACATAACCATTAAAATATTAACATTAATAAATTACCATTAAATGTAAACATGTGGCCGAAAGCGCGTTATCATTGGTGTAACGTTACACGCAGCTTGGTTTGTTTCCGTGGTTACAGGTGCGGTTTACGGTGTTGGTGATGTAAACAGGTGTTTGTTTATTGTATTTTTGCATTTTTTGACATTTCATAGGTACGTAGTGTAAATACTGTGTAGGTAATGCGATAATTATTAGTAGTGATGTGATGAACGTAATTTTTTCCTTTGTCTACAATATAGATCCGCTTGTGACAATTGCATCGACAATGCTGTTGTATAAGTATCAGATAGATGGTTTTGCTTGAAGTATTTATACAGTTATACGATCTAATTTCAAATTAAAACAAGTAGCTTAACTTGTTTTAATTTGAAAAATAATAAGTAACAGTAATTAATAATGATATTTAACATTTATGCATTTAAAAAAAAATCTTATGTATTACTTTTATTTATTACGTTTGCAGAATAAAACAAGTAAATTATATAGTAAAGTGAGATTCCAAAATTTTATAAATACCTCAAATAATACGTAAATGGAACAAATGCATAAGACGTTATTTGGAATCGGAATAAAGCGCTGATTACAGTAAATGGGAAACAATGTTTGCTTTACCATTTATTTTCTAAACGTTCTGTATATATTCTGGTAGCTTAATAGAAACATTTAATTGATTCTTTACAACTTTACATTTTAATTGTTGCGATGAACTTAAACCTACCTGTATATCTACATAAAATTACATGAAAATGGTCTTCACAAACAAACATTGTTACAATGCTTCCTTTCGTCGTGCTTCATCGCCCTACACTACATTTTTCTTTTCAATATTTGGCACGGTGAAATATTTTTTATTAGGCTATGTATGCTGTATAATGCAATACTTCTATTTGCCCGGTGCGCCCATTTTACGAGTCTATTTTGTAACTTTATTCAATACCAATGTATATTTAACACAATAACATACACCTAATAATATCAAAAATGGCAAATTAACTTTTCTCAAACGTATGTACTGCTTTGTACGAAAGCTTGGAAATCGTATACAGATATGAACTAAAGCACACTGCTGTATTTAGGTATACATTGTGTGAACGACGTCAGATGTCGCAGATCTAAGCTGTGGCGGCGACAGATTTGTGGGGGCGGAGCCAGACTACCGTTTTTAGGCTTATTTTTTTTGACGAAATTGTCTGGGTCAAACGCAATTTCTATTAAAATAATACATTCTTTCTTCTGCACGTAGATGGAAAAAATATGCAATTTTCCCATTGTCCAAGGCTTAGTAAGCAATGTTATCGTATGAGATTTGGCAATTTTCAATGATATCGAAGTAACACGAACAGCAAGGTTTTAAGTAGGTACAGAAATCTACGAAAATACGTACAAATTAAAATATAAAAAAGGATATAATTAAAAATTATTATTTTATTTGACCAGAATTTGATCATTTTGTGGCGAGAAATACTACGACCTTACAATTAACTTATCTGCGATGACAAATCGCGTCCCGTTGTGTTCATTAAAATTATAGGCCACTCTAACGTACGTACTGATAATGGCATATCTCCGAAGGGAGGGGTTGCTGAAAGCCATTCAACGTGTGTAGTAAAAGGACGGAAAAATAGAAAGCGGTTATCAATAGCTAACATTTTCGCTGCGATGACTAGGCGAAACGGACCCCCTGCAAGGATTAAAGTGGATGTTTTTATCCGTGACAGGTCGGAAAATTTGGTTGAGAATTTATGGATAGTATACCTGTTAGGTGGATACGGCTGAGACGTCATAAAGTATAGGGTTGTAGCCTAGTTAAAGCACACACGTATTTTAAACGTATTATCATCAATATGATGAAATTGTCGTATTCATTTTAGTTAAAATCATATACAATTCTCACATATCGCGTGCAATACAGAGTGTCAGGAATATGAGTGTCCTTATTTTGCTTGTATGATAAATGCTATCAAACAAAACATTTTTGACATAACAGTTTTTTTCTGTGACCAACGGTAATAGAATGAGGAAATTGCATGAATGTTATTCTGGTTATATTAACATTAGTAAATTGTTATGGAATGTAAACAAAACCACGTGGCCGATAATGCGTTATCATTGGTGTAACGTCACACGACGTTCAGCGCGGTTTATGTGTTTCAGGAGGAGATCTACGTACTTCAGTATGTTATTCTGCGTTCAATTTCAAGCAAACAATTTCCTATGAACTTAGGTCTGGAAACGCTTCGTTTAGGATATACAGGATGTCAAATTTAAAAAAAAAATTCATTTCATAAACCGCGCTGAAAGTCGTGTGATTTCACACCAATGATTCGTGTTTTCCCGTTCACGTGGTTTTGTTTATATTCCATGCCAATTTATTAATGTTAGTATTTTAATTATTATGTGATTATTGCTGCCAAACACTTGTTCTAACATTTCAATATGTTTGAAAGATTACCCCGTAATTTTCAAACCAACATAAAATTCATACAACTTAAAATTTTTCTAAAAAGTCAAGCCTCAAATAAAAAACAAATACGTAACTAATGCTCTCTGTGTTTCATGGAGAAACTGCTATACTAATCCTATTCAGATAGAGTATTTATAACCACATACTAAATGTTGTTAAAATCGGCTTAGAATTTCTATTTTTGCAAAAAACACCCCAACAAACAATTAAAGTTAAAATTACGTTAACTTGACCTCTGAATTGGTCAAAAACTTTTCATGACCAATTAAGTATAAGGAAAGTTTACCTATATTCGTTGGCCTTTTTCTTTATGTGGGGAAAAAAAATAAAGTAATATGGAAGTTAATAATTGGTCGGCAAGAATTTTATTCCAATAAGATAATTAATATGTTTGATTTTATACATTCTAATAGCGAACAGGGATAGGAAGAAAAAGAAAGACTAAGTCTACTAAACTACAAGAAGTACAGTAGGAGTTAGTATATATATAGATATTTAGATTTTAATATAATAAAGTCTGTATTTTTGGTTTCCATTCATCAAATTGTACAACCCAGGAAATTTGTTTGTATAATGTTATGACCAAACTTTCATAAAAATAACGCGCCTTATAAATATACATTTTTACTATTGCTTTTTAATAATATTACTATACTGAAGAATAACCTAAAATAAAAACTGAATGTATTTCGTGATAAAATGTGTTTAATAATCTTTCGTCATAAATGTATTAACTAATATTATCTGTATTAACATAATTCTAATGAGTAATCAATTAGAAATAATGAACAAAACATTTAGTGTTTATTACAACATGGCCGCTCAAATAACATCAACTTTGAAGTCAATTTGTCTGTAAGTTTTAACCTATAGGGCAGATTGCCTATGCCAATGTTGACGTCACAGGAAAATATTAACTTTGTGGTTGAGATTTCCTCCAAATGAAGATATTTTATGGTAATTTATTACTAATTAAATTATTACTAGGTACCTACATATAAAACTCTACTCTTGGATTTATTTGTGATTGAAAATTCAAATTAAAGCAATTAATATTTTGTATGCGTAATAACAAAAACAAAATAAATATTTTCGAACGGATTTCAATTTCAATTCACGTGCACTACTGAATTCATCTGACACGATAACAGTCATAAGAATACTTATATATGAAGTGTTTATCGATATATTATCATTAGATTGATTTACATAATATGCAGTGTTGGCTTAAATTCGTTTTTTACAACTCTGTAATATTGTGTAAGGCTTGGTTTTCACTGCAGATCGCCAAAACACAGAAGATCTGTCGGAATACATATAACAAGAAGCTTGTTTCCTAAAAAACCTTTATAAGACACACTTACGTCGAAGTATTATTAACAAGTAAATTTATATCATAATATAGAACAATATTTCTATTAGGTTAATTGAAATGGTTAAATATTCTTTAGAAATTATCAACAAAGTTGAAAATAGGTTGATATTGTAATAAAAATAGAACTTAACCAATTGAAGGATTTAATAGGGCAAAATAACTAGTTATTACCTTATTTTTAACTACTAGTTGAAGACAAAATAAGTTTTACAATTTCGTAATAAATATGTAAATGCTTACCTATTGTAATAATTTAAAAAATCCTTGGATATTGAAGACATATTTCAAGGCGAAATTAAGTAAATTATAACTTCGTCTTACACAACAGGTAAACAATATGTAATTTCGAACTGTATAAATTGACATATATTTCATTTTACTTATAAGTCATATATTACTCTTAATTAACAAATTTTTGACTAAAATTTTGGTATTATAAGATTTTGTAACTTTGAAGACTATTTTTATTGAGGAAAGTAGTAAATCTTGATCAATTTAGAATTATTTTTCTCGTGTAGTAGTCTATTAGGTTTAAATGTTAGTTGGGACAATTTTGGGTGTAATTTCAAGGAGCCTTAGTGGGGACAAGTACGCAATTTTTTCCTAGTATTTTTTTATCATCGGGTATATAAATTCAGCGATGTTTATATTTGACGAGTCTTGTCCAAGTTTTATCATTCTACTCCAAGAATCTTCAGAGATATTTTAGTCAATGCGATTGTTTTGTAAATAAGAGTTCTATGTATCTTAAGGGCGTAGTATTCTTGAAGTAGTGTTTTCTACAAATACAAGTGAGTTTAGATATTTAAGAACGAATAATATCGAGCTTAACAAGAATGTTATCTCATACCACCTGCGAATTTCAAAGGTGGCGAGTAAATCGAATATTATAATGACAGAAAGCGGTCTAACCAACAAATTTTTAGGAACAGGAGATTTTCAAAATACGTATTCTTTTAATTCAGCTGTATATGTAAATATTGTTATAACATAAACTTATATAGTATGTGGAAATAATTGTTAAAATGTGAGGTTAGAATAGTAGAATAATGTATGTCATACAAATGCATTTTAAAAGGTATTATATTATTTGAGGAGAATTTAAATAGTAAAAGTGGATAAACATAACATCAATAATTGTATTTTTAATATATCTTTTGCTCTAAGTGTTTTATTTTTCGCCATTTCTGTGCCAAAAGAACACCACTTTGATCATCTTACGGTGAGAAATACAGCAACCTTAAAAGCCTAGAGATTCCAGTTATTCTTATATTATTTCCTTATTTTGGTCTATGGCATTTAACTTCTAAAGTACCTGTACAACGTATGCTATTTTCAATTTACATCCCACCTAAATTTAAACGCAATTGGACTGGTAAAATAATTTAATCTTAAAAAAGATATTCAGAATAAAGTTATATGAATATTTCAATACTTTGTTAAGTATGTATATTTCAAATACTTATATGTTTCACTGTAGTGACGTATAGATATTATATGCTATATTTAGGCATCAAAATCCTTCGTACCAATTTCGTGAGATAAAATACGTATGTAAAACAAATGAAACACATCACATTAAACAAAAATACTTAAGGACCTATCCAGCTCGCCCACCAGGGTAAATTCGAACAAATAATAACGTCCGATCCTCACTTGTCCCACATCCGAAAGCTGTTACAGACGTTCAGGAAAAGCACCATATACAAAAGGTAATTTATTCCAATATTTGTAATCGATTTCCCACACATACATTTTCCAATTTCCATCTAGGATGTGCCGCCGTTTGTGATTCTACACCCACGCGACGCTCGAAGCTCTTTACCCTCATCTTTATCCTTACAACGATGTTCGGATTTTTTTTATCTTTTAATGCCCAATCATATTTTCATGCGATACTCGACGAAATGCCTGCAATATATCCATTTAAAAGGAACACAATTACAGTCATTTTTTTTTTCAAGATGTAAAAGAGACATGAATGACTAATTGGTCTATGGAATCCTACGTCGGATGTGAGAAACTTTAGAGGAATACAGGATCAATGGGCCATAGCGCAAGGGTTTCAAAAATTGCCAAATTCCTTAATTTAATAATGCTTAAAAAATAATTTTACCATTTAACCCTTGTTAATTATATGCGGTAGCTATATTCGTAGAGAGGATTGGCACCATCTCTGCGGGTATGGCAGGGTGGAAGAATGCTAGCTTGGATCAATGTGAGAGATTGATACCGGTTAATATTTGACTACCCCCCTAATTAATGAGGTTTTTCAGGTTTCCTTAATTCCTGCACTGAATAGTGGTTAGAGCCTACCAACGTAAGTCCTTCCTGGGCGCAAATGCGACCTGCTTAATAATATGCCGCCCCCTCTCCCGCACAAGTCTCCGACTTCTGGACTAATCCCTGTGATTAGAATGAGGGGTAGAGATATTATTATATTCAATATTTATAAAATTTCGCTGTCTAGTTTCACTACCTACATTAAATTACCTGTTTTATTGTGATACCATAATAAACAAAAGTAATAAATAAGGATTTTTTAAAAATGTTTAAGGATAAATGAAATCAGTAGTAAATAGCAATATAAATTTATTAAATTAATTTTTTAAAATGCTAAATATCATTATTTATTACTTTTATTTATTATTTTTCAAACTGAAACAAGTAAATTAATGTGAAAGCAGATGGCATAATTTTATAAATACCAAAAGTAAAACCATCTATCTGGTACTTACCTAACGGCATTGTCGCCGTAATTGTCATGAGCGAACAAAGAAATAAGTTACGTCTAACAATACCGTAGGATCACAACATAACTAGTAATAATAATGGCATTACCTATACGGTATTTACACTGTGTATCTTTGACCCACAATTTCCACAAAAACGTAAAAATATAAGAAACAAACGCCTGTTTACATCACCAACACTGTAACTTGCAATTGTATCTACGGAAACCAACCGCGCTGAAAAATGGAGTCAATATCGTACAAAAATTATTTGTAAATTTTACAACGGTGTGCAGTGAATGCAAGTGTAACGCAAACAGGCGTGACGTGGGAAAGGACAATGTTAAAAATAGCCGATTTTTGGCTTATCCGGGGGAACGCATAAATCATAAAAAAATCAATTGATTATTGTTAATTAACATTAGAAATGGCCCAGAAAGATAGCTGGAGAAATGTCGCTACTACCCCTAAATCTATATAAACTACCCTTAAATAGCTTTAAATGGATAATCATTAATTATTATAAAATTTGTGTAAAATGAAAAAAATGCTTGAAAATGATTTGAACAGACAGTATGTCAATATAAAAAGTGATAAATAACTGTAAAAATGTCCATTCCACCCCTAAAAATTAAAAAAAAAACGACTCAAAAGCTAATGGTGAGCTTACTTCGACATCAAAAATAGATAATGCTTAAATATTCAAGGGAACGCGTATTGCTAGAAAAAAATTATAGATTACTGTCAAAAAATGCAAAAACTGATACTAGAGTACATTAAGTAAGTGGGGAAATATTAATTGCACCCCTAAATCTATATAAACTGCCTTTAAATAGCTTAAAATAGATAATTATTATTTATTGTTGTAAAATTCGTTTTGAATGAAAAAAAATGCTTAAATCATTTTTAAGGTTCATTTATATTATTGCGACCTGAAAAATGGGCGCAAGGATAAATTGTCATTATTTCAGTACGCGCTCGCAAAGTGAGAACAATTGGCGCTTTTTCGCCATTGAATGGGCACTTTTACAGTCATTTATCACTTTTTATATTGACATACAGTCTGTTCAAATCATTTTCAAGCATTTTCATTTTACACGAATTGTATAACAATAATTAATGATTATCCATTTAAAACTATTTAAGGGTAGTTTATATAGATTTAGGGGTAGTAGCGACATTTTTCCAGCTATCTGACGTATTTCTGGGCCATTTCTAATGTTAATTAACAATAATCAATTGATTTTTTTATGATTTATACGTTCCCCCGGATTAGCCAAAAATCGGCTATTTTTAACATTGTCCTTTGCAACCGAATAGTGGAGGAGATAGAGCTTCAGGGTGTCCATAGTGTATTGTAGCAGTGTGGAGTATCATGCACGTGTTCTAGCATTAATACCAGGGCATTGGACAAGGAGGACCGGTACCATGGCCGCCATGATTTCCTGACTTTAATTCATGGACTTATTTTGTGGGGTTATTTAAAAAATGAATTATATTGCACCGAAGTTGACACTGTTGATGATTTACGTAGACGTATCATAGCTGCTGTCAATAACTTACAAGATCAAAACGAACAAGAAGCAGAAACATTTGTGTTACTTTGTAGAAACTGGGTAAGACGGACCCAAAATTTGGTTGTAACATCAGATATGTCAAACTATTTTACCAATTGAAACCACAAATTAATTCTATTAATGACACAGGCCCACAAAAAAAGTGGTGTGTGCTGAGGGTCCCATTATATTTTTTCCATGTATTTTTTCCTGCTGAATACGAAGCTATAACTATACCAGTGTAGCTGTAAAATAGTAAATATTCACTAATTCATAGCATTTCTCATTGTTTCAGTTTTAGAGAGTATCATACAGAATAAATTACGAGAAAGTGATTTTTATCGATTTTTCTTAGGTTTTCTCAAATATTTGCTGTGTAACCTCCAATTTTAACTTCAGATTCGTGTTCAGCGGGAAAGCATACAAAAGAAAAATATAGTCTAACTCCGAGCACACATGACTTTTTTTTGTGGCCCTGTGATTTTTATCGTTTTTATGGGTTCTCTCTAAAATTTGCTGTGCGACCCCCCATTTTGACTTCAGATTTGTGTTAAGCAGGAAAAAATACATGGAAAAAATATAATGGGACCCTCAGCATACACCACTCTTTTTTGTGGATCTGTGTAATTAATAACAATACCGGCAAAAGCAGTTGAATTTGCTGCATTTCTTTCCTTGGGAACTTTTTTCGATTTTCTGTCCGGTCGCCGATTACGCCTTATTAGGTTTTACAGTGGACCTGTTTCTAATGCCGTGCGAAAGTGTATTAAATCATTTTTGAAGTGCTCCTTTTGATTTTATTGTTTGCAAAATTGTATTTGTAAGGATCACCCGTACATTAAAACATTTTTTTAGATAACTTCTGAATCACCCTGTATAAGCGAAGAACGTTCTATTAGTTCCTAGCAAAAAATTAGATAGGATTGCATTTAAGAACCGGGTCGAAGAATATTTAAATACCTCGCATTCTCGTAAAGCGATTTATTCAAATTAATGTTAGTTAATTGTCAGGTTCTAAATATGGTGAAGTGTGCGGGGCACCACGTTGAAACCACGTGGCACGCGCGACTGTGTTGCGAACGGAATCGCCTTGGAAGGGTCACCCGATTCGGCGTCGCATTTGAATCCAGGCCGTCCTAAAAACTGCGTGTAGAGGGTGGTTCAGTGCAGTTTCACCTCAAAAATTTAAAATTACAGAACGATATCTACAATATAAACAACTTATTTTTTAAAAAATTGCGTTTTTTATTTTAATAAAATGTATGCATAGCAAAAAATTGCATGTGTTCTAAAATGCTACTAAAAGTTCTAATAAACTTAAGGTTGCCGTATTTCTCGCCGTAAAATGATCAAAATTGTGGTATTTTTTTAGGTACAAAAATCTTGAAAACTAAAATACGTTGAGCAAAAGTAATATCAAAAATAAAATTATTGATGTTTTGTTTATCCACCTTTACTATTTAAATTCTCCTCAAATAATATAGTAACTTTAAAAATGCATGTGTAAGACACACATTATTTTATTATTCTAATCCCACATTTTAACAATTATTCTCACATACATATAAACAAAAGTGAACAATTTTATATACAGAACTATATATCTACAGTTCAATTTAAAAAATACGCATTTTAAAAGATTTCTGTACCTAAAAATTTGTTTTCTCACACGAAACTGAACTGCCTTTATTTACTTACGGTGTATGGTTAATTAAGCTGGGTTTTAACAAAAAGGTTCATTCCGCCCTATGTGATATTTAATCTTTTGACATAACGTTATGTTACATGAAAGAGTCGGAGTAAACGATTAACACTGTTTTTGAAACAGCTGCTCCTTCTTTCAAAGACTTAGGTACAAGAGTCATTTCATAATTTCATGTATTTATATTCGTTAAAAAAATTCGCTTAGTTTTAATTTTATACAGGAATACAAAAAGACAATACATTAAATTATTTCGGAATTCTAGCTCGATGTTTAAAAAATGAGGCAAGACCCTATTTTCTTCCGGAAAATAAGTGCCTATGATAAGCATCGATGGCTTAGAACTGTCAACTACCATGCGATCATTTTTTGCAATTATTGTAGAAACGACGAAGATGTACATTAATAGGTAACAGTTAATCCGGTTAGCTGCAGCATTTTACATTAATTTTTCGCTTCAAGCTGCATTTGCACTGTCAGAATTATCCACAATACACACTTTGCGTACAGTTCAATAAAATGCCCATTTATTCTAAGAAAATCGAACGAGAGTAATATTAATAAATAACAGAAAACTTTAGATGCACCCGCGGCAGTCTTTAATATAAAACCTTAGGCAAAAGCTGCAATAAAAAAACAGAAAATCACAAACGTGAACACACAGGGTTTCAATTTCTACTGGTTGTCTAACTCTTTAAATGTCAAACTTACATCCGCAGCTAACAAGCCGCCAGAGTCGGCGATAAATTGGTGTTGAAAAAACCGTTTTTCGCTTAAAATTAGTAATTTTTTCAAAGGCGATTCGGGTTAATTCTTGTGTTTTCTATCTCTAGCACATTTGGTCTTAAAAAACAAGCATTTCATCCATTAGAGTTGTAGGAAGATTGAATTAAAATAAAGTAAAAACTGCTAAATCTAGTAATAAAAAATATACAGGATGATTCAGAAATACTAGGAAAAAAAATAGGAGAGTACAGGATCTACATGAGAAATTATCTAATTTCTCTAAACCGATTATAACGAAATTTGGTATGGGGTTGTAGATAGTCTATCTGAATGTTATTAAGAAAGTAGTTTTGTCAAGTACCACAGAGGACGCTAGTTATTTATTTCAATTCGTGTCAATATACACCAGTGTTTAGACACGTCAAAAAAAAAAAAAAAAACGAACAATATAGTACGCTGAGATAACTTATTACATATTTAAAAAAGTTAAAAGTTTATACAAAGATAGATAAAACCAATATAAAATAATTACAGACTAAAATATCATTAAAAATACTACAAACATACAAATCAAAACATGTTAAATAGGTACAGACAAAAAGAACCAACAAACAGTTAAGACAAACAATTAAATACTGTGGAAGTCAGTGGGTGGCGTATTGGTGGAACATAAAAGATAGTCCGTCTCTTAATGTCTTTAAAATTAATCTGATAGAACATACTAAAGTTCAATTTAATTTTACACTATCTGACTTTCGACTGTTTGTGCAACGTATGGTTGTGCTGGTATTATTTGTTTTCTGTTTTTTGATATACAGGGTGTTAATTAAGTATGTGCAGAAACTTTCAGGGGTTAATCTATGATTGATATTAAGACAAAAAGTTCATCTAAACAAGGGTCCGCAACGGCTTTTGTTACAGACACAGGATATTAAAGTTTAAAAAAATCCAAATTTTTGGATCTATTTTCTGAGTAGCAAGAGCTGCTTAGCTGAAACTTGGCACATCCTAAAGGGTATTTAATGACTACATTTAGCGGGTATTAAATTATTTTTAATTTAGCCATGAGCGCAGATATGGCTTCGCAGAGTTTTTTAAGAAAAAAATGGCACTCCAACGATTTTTTCAAAATTCGGAAGCTTTGTCGATTGAACCAATTAAAGTTACACAAAAAATGTCTTGGTAATTTTTGATACGATGAACTATTTTCGAAAAAAAATTCTTAATTTCATTCTTATGCATGCAATTTAAGTTAGACTTAAGTAACGTTCAGATAAACGTTAGTGCAATGGCACTGCAGTTGTACTGTTGTATTGTAATTGTATGGTCTTAAGTATTATTTACTCTGATAACATAAAATTACTGTAGACTTAAGAACTTGGGGAATTTTTCCGCTGTAAGTTGCCGACATGCAAAAACTTATGTTTATGTTTTGTCAACTACGTCTCTATCTACGGAAATTGTTGGTTTTTATCATTTGCCGAATAGTAATTAAAAGCCTACCCTAGATAAAATATAAGCCTACAATCTGCAGGAATAGATGGTCTATTTGAATGTTTGGTTAAATCACAGTATACTAGTATACTGTGGGTTAAATGAGGCCCCATTAAGTTCAGCAAGTCATCAAACACTGCCACTGTCATTCGGGTGAAATGAAAAAATAATCGGCATTCTCATTTCGCATTTCTTTATATAAATTATAGAAATCCCCTTGCATGTGCTATCTGCGGTTAATAGGTCGCACCCACCATCTCCGAGTTCTTTTCATTTTTTTTGCATGTATAGTTTTTATACATATTGACGTCGCTGCGAATAAGAGCAGCAAAAGTAACTGTTTCTAAACCAAACAGTCCTCTTCATCCATTTTTTTAGAAACAAATCAATTCTAAACTAAATATCTAAATTAGATTCTAATTTAAAAACTTAATCTGCAAAAATGTGAATCTTCTGTTTACTGTCAAAAAAGCAGTTTTCTGATTGGTCCTTGTATGATTGTTGGAAAAGGATTGGTAAAAGCTAACATGCTTTTAGCTTCTGCCATACAACTGCAGTACAAAGGCGTTACTGTTAAGTGTATCTGAACGTTACAAAAGTCACCCGTATTTCTCGCCGTTTTACTTCAGTATCTTTGAATATTTGCAGGTGGGATGAGTTAACATTCCTATTATTTGCTGAACCCTAGATTATTCAGTTATTAAATGTCTACAATTATTTGTATTTCAAGAATACGGCGCCCTTTTTAATAACTTTTGTGCAGTACCAATGCAACCGCACTAATCTTATGTGAATGAAGCTTTACAATTGGTCAGAACTCACCGCAAAATTATTGCGTTGTCATGAACATAAATGGAAAACATGACAGTTAGCAATTATTGTTGTATTAGGGTCTGTCAAGTTTCAAGTAGGTAGCTCTTATTAAGGAAATAGATCCAATAATTTTTTTTCAAACTTTAACACCCTGTATTTGTAAAACAAAGCCGTTGCGAACCCATGTTTATATGAGCTTTTTGTCTTAAAATCAATCATAGATTAACCCCTTAAAGTTTGTGCGCATACTTAACATCCTGTATACCGGGTGACACTGGAAAGTAGGAACACGCTGTAACTTTTTTATGAAAAAAATTTCTGCCAGTCGCCGCCTTCTAGTTGTATTTTTTTATAATTAAATAACTAAATTACTTTCAGAAAATGTATCAGAAAATGGTTCTACCATACGTAAAATGATCCGCTGATTCCTAAAATGTCAAAAAATACAGGGTGTCCCATTTAAAAATATAAATTTACAGTCATTTCCGGTCAAACCGGAAATGTCATGAAATCCGAAATGACCTCAAAAAATTCACGGCACCATCTAGTATAAACCCACCCAACTTCAAATTTTTATCAGCAGTCATAAAAAAACTGCAGCGTGTTCCCACTTTCCGTTGTTATCCGGTATGTGACTGATAATTCTTTACTGTTTATACCTTCATATGTGTGTACATATTTGTATGATTTTTGTTTATTATACATTTTTTAAGCTGTGTCTTTGATCTCTTTAAATAAATAAATAAACACCCTGTGCATCCAGCGATCGCGAATAGGAATCGCGTCTGGCCAGGCATCCCCTGTTCCGTTCCTCCGGCTTGCGGCGGCAACTCTAAAACCCATCGTCTGCGGCCGACGGCGGTACGGATCGATGGCGTCGGCTCCAACCTGACGGCTCGCACTGGAGAAGTCTCAGCGTCCCGACGCCCGGCCCGGCCTGCCGTCACGTTAACAGGCCTCTCGAAAAACTGATAACATCGCCGCGTTGTCTAAGAACCGTGCAGACGACGAGGACGGCTACGGCGACGACGACGGGATCCCGTCGTCAAGGACGCGTCGAGAGGTCCTTCGCGGTCCTTTCAGGACCCGCTGTGGCGGCAGGCGTGCGTGCACCGTCAAAAGGAAGGTGTGAAGGCGCCTCACATGGAGTGGCTCGACCGTAGATAATCGAGGGATTACTGAAAATGCGATAGATGCGATTCTATCGACGCTGCATCGTTGAGAATTGAAACATGAATATTCTGATGTCTTCTATATGGCTAATATAATAATAATAATAATAATGCTTTATTATCCAACAGTTCAAGACCAATAATAGGAGAATTACATATTTAACAATAGGTAAAGTAATATACAAATATAATAACAACTAATAAATGAAGAGGAAAAAAAAACAAATAGATAGAATAACAGAAATCTACAGTACGTGAAATCGCTAACAGAATAGATTTTAATTTGTATACCGCTGACTTAAATAAACGGTTAGTTCTTGTTCGAAAGCATTAAAAAGTATCAGTACTTCTAGAATTATGCCTAGGAATAACAAAAATCAATCAATTTGACCATGCAATAACTTGTAAAGGAATGTGACTGAGTTTAATTCTCTTCTCAAATCTATATTCTGAAACCCAAATCCATCAGTCAGTTGCCTCCAGGATAAGCATTATCTATCGTAAAACATAAATACTTGAGAAATTTTCTTTGTAGCTTTTCAAGTAAAACTCTATGACATAAATAGAATGGATTTCAAACAGTAGAGCAGTATTCTAGTTTAATTATGTTACGATTTAAAGACGCCGTATTCTTGAAATAGTGTTTTCTATAAATAATTTTAGACATTTAAGAACTGAATAATTTAGAACTTAGTAAATAAGAGGAACGTTATCTCATACCTGCACCTGCAAATATTCAAAGGTACCGAAGTAAAACGAATATATAGTGTATCCGAAATATGAGTGCTGTAATTTTAAGCGCTTATATATCTGACCAAAGACAATAAAAAACGTTTATGAAAAAAATGTCTAAAACAAATAGTTTGTCTACAAAACATTCCAAAAGTAAAAATTCAACTGCCATAATAAGCAAAACTATGTTACGAAGGTACAATTAAGGATAAGTAAAAGTACATGTAACGTAATTTGTTCATAATATGATTTTTTGATCAGTATTTTATCAAGTAAAAAAATTAAGTTTCCTAGAAACTCGTTAAAACTGTAACGTACTGTAATGTTCGACAACGTTGCAGCGTCAGGCTGCTGCTGATAATCAACAATATGATAATGGTGCGTATAGCTAATGCGTTTCATTTTTCTCTAGTTCTTTTTTGATGTTTGTGAGTGTACATAAATAAAAATGAACAATTTATAGTAACCATAGCTTGCTGCATCGCATGTTAATTTACGGCGAAAACTCTCTGGCTACGAGACGTTTGTACAGTAAACGCTTCTTGCAAGAAACATGTCATTTTAAACACTTGTAACTATTATTCTGTGTTGTGAAAAGAACTCTAAGAAAACTACTCACAGTAAGTACCTATGTTTAGGTGTGCCTATTTAAATTATTATGTATGAATACATAGCAATCCTAAGACAGTATATGAGCGCGGTTGTCACACATTCAAGACCTATTTGCTGTCATAATCCTGTTACAGGAGTACCATACACTAATGTCTTTAAATATCCCCAAACAAAGAAATCTAGAGGGTTCAGATCAGGCGATCTTGGAGGCCATAAAACAGCTCCGGTCCTTCCTACCCATCTATGTGGAAAAGTTTAGTGTAAATGCTCTCTAACGGTCATGCTCTAATAGAATCTGGACATCAGGGACGTTTTTCATTAAACATTTGGACGGGTATTGTAGGTGACAGGTTTCTAGGTCCTGTTGTTTTTACCAAACCGATTAACAGGCTGCTTAACTCAACTTTCTGCAGAACACACTGTATGAGTTTTTGGAAGACATTCCTTTGAATCAGAGGCAACAAATGTGGTTCCAGCATGATGGTGCTCCAGCTCATTTTTCCATGGCTGTTAAAGAGCATTTACACCAAACTTTTCCACATAGATGGGATGGACTGTTTTATGGCCTCCAAGATCGCCTGATCTGAACCCTTTAGATTTCTTTGTTTAGGGATATTTGAAGACATTAGTGTATGGTACTCCTGTAAATAGCCTGGAAGAGCTGCAGTTACGGATTAATCAAAAGTGTCAAGAAATCCAAACCCAGGAGGGTGTTTTCGAAAGAGTTCGAATATCGTTGAGACGAAGATATCGTGCTTGCTTGGAAATGGACGGAGGGCACTTTGAACATCTTCTGTAACTTTGTTTTTTGTTTGTTAAAAGCTTCCTTTGTCGGTTTATTCCTAATAAAATAACATGTTTGAGAAACGAATAGTGGTCCATATCTCCGTAACCGTTACTTTGCGGACCCATGTTTATTAAGACTTTTTTGCTTATTTTGGTTCATACTATTACCTCCTGAAATATTTTACACTCTTTTTTAACACCCTGTATAAAGTCATTTATTCAATTTATTTTCATATTTATTATAATTATTTATCCATTATTATCCCGATTTAATAAATATATCTTTCTCCATGTTATCTATTAATAAAATAATAGAGGTGGTAAAAAATATTGCCAACATTTGAACCCCTTTTAAGTTCTCGATTATCATCGTTTTTCGTTGCCTAATTCTTGGTAGCGGGAGAGTTAATTTTGTTTTACCTATTATAGATTTTTCAAATGAATTTTCGTAATGGCTAATTTCCTGATTTTTCGGGGAGTTGTTTAGAATTTAAAGGCATGTTTGTTCTGTAAATTAATTCTAGTCGATAGTCTCTGGAAAACATGTGTTGTAGAAATTTGAACGTGGAAAATATTAATATGTAATTACATTATACTATACCAATTGCTAAACGTCACGTTAGAGGCATACCAATAACATTGTCGTATGCCTTACGTTTAGCAGTCTATTAATAAACTGGTTGTAATTAATATTTGTTGATTTGCCGATATAAATATAAATCCCATAAATCGTAAATATATCAAAACGGCGTGTTGCGGTGGAATTTAAATCAGTGATTATTTGCCATATTGCCGCTTGCGTACCTGTATGTCATGTAAAGGTGCACACATTTTCACACCTTGTTGTCATGTCTGATAATTAACATTTTATTTATCGACACTTGTAACTCAGTCCCCATACAATACACATTTTTTTCCGTTGATTCATTTATAGCCTGTTCCACTATAACGATTAAAAAGAATTAATACAGTGGAATATGTGAAACATTTCGAATTAATGTCGATCCCCGTCACATTTAATGAAGAAGGCATACAATATGATTATTATTATGGAAAAAAATTTTAATAAATATTATAACTATAAATATGGTAGAAAATGCTGAAATAGGTAGACTAGTTACTTAGTAACGCTTAATTTGATTTATAATAATAATATCTCTACCCGTCATTCTAATCACAGGGATTAGCCCAGAACTCGGAGGCTTGTGCGGGAGAGGGGGCGGCATATTATTATTAAGCAGGCCGCATTTGCGCCCAGGAATGACTTATGTTGGTAGGCCCTAACCACTATTCAGTGCATGAATGAGGGAAACCTGGAAAATCTCATTAATTAGGGGGGTAGTCAAATATCAACCGGTATCAATCTCTCACATTGACCCAAGCCAATATTCTTCCACCCTACCATACCCGCAGAGTGGGTGCCAATCCTCTCCACGAATATACGGTCTATCGGCAGCTGGGCGCAAACCCACAACGATCTAATCACCTCGATTGAAGTACTGACGCCTTAAACCGCGCGACCACTGACCGAATAATATATTTATTTTACATGATTGTGATGTCACCAGGTTTAGTGTTATGGCGTCATAAGTAATTTTTTAATGGAACGGTATATATTTTTTTCACACCTTCTTGCAATATCTGTTAATTAACATGTTATTTATCGGCACTTGGTAACTCAGTCCCCATATAATACACATTTTTTTCCGTTAGTCCATTACCCTGTTTCACTATAACGGTTAAAAAAAATTAATATAGTGGAATATGTGGAATATTTCGAATTAATGTCGATCTCCTTCACATTTAATGAAGAAGGCATACAATATGATTATTATTATGGAAAAAATTTTAATAAATATTATAACTATAAATATGGCAGAAAATGCTGAAATAGGTAGACTAGTTACTTTAGTAACGCTTAATTTGATTTATAATAATAATATCTCTACCCTTCATTCTAATCACAGGGATTAGCCCAGAACTCGGAGACTTGTGCGGGAGAGGAGGCGGCATTTTATTATTAAGCAGACAGCATTTGCGCTCAGGAACGACTTGGTAGGCTCTAACCACTATTCAGTGCATAAATGAGGGAAACCTGGAAAATCGCATTAATTATGGGGGTAGTCAAATATCAACTGGTATCAATCTCTCACATTGACCCAAGCCAATATTCTTCCACCTTACCATATCCGCAGAGTGGGTGCCAATCCTCTCCACGAATATACGGTCTATCGGCAGCTGGGCGCAAACCCACAACGATCTAATCACCTCGATTGAAGTACTGACGCCTTAAACCGCGCGACCACTGACCGAATAATATATTTATTTTACATGATTGTGATGTCACCAGGTTTAGTGTTATGGCGTCATAAGTAATTTTTTAATGGAACGGTATATATTTTTTTCACACCTTCTTGCAATATCTGTTAATTAACATGTTATTTATCGGCACTTGTAACTCAGCCTCCATACAATACACATTTTTCAGTTGATTCATTTATAGCCTGTTTCACTATAACTGTGGAATTAATACAGTGGAATATTTCGAATTAATTTCGATTCCCTTCACTTTGAATGAAGAAGGTATGGTAACTATAAATATTGCAGAAAAACGCTGAAATAGGTATAGTTATTTTAGTAGCGCTTAATTTGATTTATTTTACATGCTTGTGAGTTATGGCATCATAAGTATAATTTTCCATGAAACGGTATAATATTTGGTGCTTCTCGATAAGATTTTTAAAAGGCTTTTCAGATAGCTTACACTTAATTTCTTTATATGTAACAGTTCTTGAAATTTTAGCACTTGTTGAATATACAAGAATAATATTAACAACTCCTCAAAGTGTTGTCCATCAACTGGTTGACATACTTGGAATATACAGGGTGTGAATAAATAAGTGCAAAGGTTCTCTGTGGAAAAATAAGGTCATTTATATAAAAAAATCTCATTCGAACATCAACTGTAAAGATACAACTCCTTAAAGATGGCATCAAAAAAGTAGTTTTTAATTGTTTTGGGAAATAACAAGAAAGTGACTAAAATTAAATTAAGTAGATGTTTTCTGGTTCCGAGAAGGCGCTCAGTAAACAATTTATCGATTCTACGTTATGGTTGTGAGATGTACAGAGGGCATTAAAAAATTCATTTCAGAGAGCCTGATTCATTCTAAATAAAAAACCCTATGCCAATTAGGCCATGTAATTGATTTTAAATCAGAAATCGTTAATTTTACGAAAAAAATACGAGACTTTTTTTGTTTAGAATGAAATGAAATGATTTTTTACATTGTAAGGTAGCAATAAGAACAAAGTTACGTATGAAACAAGTCTTAGGGGTGACTGTTTACTGAGTACATTCTCAATAGCAGAAAATTTCATTTCTTTAATTTTTTGGGCATTTCAGAAAAAAATTAAATACTAATTTTTTGGCAGCATCTTTAAGGGATTGTTTCTTCACACCAGATGGTCACATAATATTTTATATGAAAGACCCTCCTTATTTTTCCACCCCCTTTCGCACTTATGTATCTACATTCTGTATAATTTTTTAGTAATTTTCGTTTCTTAGATATTCTTAATGTTATTGTTAGTAGTGATTATGACTAGTCATTTACAAGTTATTAGCATACAAAGTTCTCAGAGATGACTTCGTTTCAGTTTCAGCGCTTTTACATCCGAATCCAGAAGATCCAGATATTCAAGATACAATTTTCGTAACCCATAGATGGGAAGACGAGGTTTTCTGGAATAGTCAGCTATATCGAAGGGTTTAACTCCGATCGATTTATTTTGAGGTTATTTAAAAATATAAAAAAGTATTTAAAACAAAGCTTAATAATTCAAACGATCTAAAAGAATGAATTGCGATAGAAATGTACCCTGTAATAGCCACCTGATATTTTAATCAATGATCGAAATTAATTCAGTTTTAGTTTTTGAGCGTGAAAGAAATTGATGGATAACTCTTGGACTAGATAGTTGTTACTTACGTTAAATATTGCTTATTTTACCACTTTCAGTTTTTCCAATTTGTGTTAATATTATTCTTGTTTGTTTAAAAAGTGCTGATATCTTAAGAATTGTTAAAGAAAAATGTAGGTTTCCTCCAAAGCATTGCATTAAAAAATATATATAAATGACGTCGTAACTGAAAGCGCCATTAAACTAGATAGTTTCCGCGTTTTACTACAAAATTTACAGTTATCAAATTACTGAATTTATTCCATAAGCAGTTTCCATACGGTATAGTCCAAATATTTTCGGAAACTCTTTTTTATATAAAAAATAAATACTAAATATTTTAATCCACTTACTTTATTTTTTTAAATAATGTATAAAATTGCGAAGTCTGATAATATTGAACTTAAAATTCAATTTAAGTGTGACGTGTCCGAGCACAATGTAAATGTTAAAATTCGGTGTTATATATTATACGATAATTACAAATTAATATACTTTTGTATTCATGACATCACAGGCGTCAATACTGTCCTTAATTTAATACCCTGATAAATGTTGTTCGAGGTCAGAGATGACTGGCATATAAATACAGGGGTAAATATAAAAAATATATGTTTATAGTATTCGAAAATAAATAACTGAGTACTTACTACACACACGACTCAGATTTTAATTTATTATTTCCCAAAAAAAGTTATCTGTTAACTCATAATACCTATCTACAAAGTTTTCATTTCTCAGTGTTAGTGCAACAAGCGAAAGAGAAATATGTTTTGCCAATGATTTATGGGCACAGTTTCATTTTAATTTAAAGTCATTTTCAAATTTTGACACTTTTAATTATTTTTTTACAATAACCTCGGTAATACTTTGATTTATAATATAATAATAATAATAATAATAATAATAATAATAATAATAATAATAATAATAATAATAATAATAATAATAATAATAATAATAATAATAATAATAATAATAATAATAATAATAATAATAATAATAATAATAATAATAATAATAATAATAATAATAATAATAATAATAATAATAATAATAATGCATTTATTGCCCAACAGAATAGACATTCCAATTACAGGACAAAACATGTTATAACAAAGTAATGAAGTAACAGTGTACTTAATTTTAATTACTAATAATATTTAACATTTACTAAACTAAATCAGTCTGAAAGCTATATCATAATATAGATGACGCTTCCAAAAAATTGAGAACCAACTGATAATAATTGTTTGAGTGTATCAAAATTTAGGTCACATAAATGAGAAATTTGATCAAAATTAATTGACATGGTGTATACAGGGGATTTCGTAAGGACATTTGTTCTAGCATTACGACAGTAAAACATGCAATCATCACGAGATTCAGGCCTAGGTACACGTAAGTAGAACATTTTTAAAATTTCTGGTGAATCAATGAGGTTATGAAATAATTTAAACAAGAAAGATATACTTGTGAGAACTCTCCTCAACTGCAACGATTTAAAATCGAATCTCTGCAACAGGAGGCCATGATCAAATCTTCTAGCAGGATAAATATTATCAATGCGATATGCCATGAATTTTAAAAAGCGACGTTGAACACCTTCAAGATGATGAATATTAACTTGATAGCATGGGTACCAAACAAGAGCATAGCATATTCTAATCTAGAACGGACTAAAGAATAGTATAAACATTTCAAAGCACTAATATTGTTGAACGATGTGGAATTACGGACAATAAAGCCCAAAGTTTTAAAGGCGGTGCTTGAGATTGTATTAATATGTTCAGAAAATGAGAGTTTGGCATCAAATATTACCCGTAAGTCTTTAATATTACTGCTGCGTGTCAATGGCTTTGAATCAAGATTGTAATCAAATAAAATTATATTTTTCGTTAAACTGAAAGAGCAAACTTTACATTTATCAATATTTACGGAAACCATGTTTTCTATACACCACACCTGTATTGCATTCAAAAGTTCTTGCAATGCACGACAATCATCATGACAGTTAATGTTACGATAAAGCTTTAGATCATCTGCAAAAAAGGTGATTACACTGCAAAGATGACGACAAATCATTTATATAAAGAATAAACAGAAGTGGTCCTAAGTTAGACCCTTGAGGTACTCCAGAAGGAGCTAAAAAAATATTAGAACGGTATCCATTATATGACACATACAACTCATGACGGTCAAGATAAGATTTTGTGAGTAGTAGCAAAGAATCATCAAAACCAAATGATTTCAATTTCTGTATTAATATGGAGTGATTTACCTTGTCAAAAGTCTTCTCAAAATCTGTACATATTACATCTACTTGGCCTTTTCTATCAATATGGTCTGAAACAAACTGAGTAAATTCAACTAGATTAGTCACAGTAGAACGCCGTGCAACGAACCCATGTTGATTAGAAGAAATGCAGGTGCTAACATTGTTAGCACCTGCATTTCTTCTAATCATCTTGAAGAATACAGGTGCTAACATTGTTAGCACTTTGCATTCTTCACAATGTCATTTCAAAAACCTTAGCAAAATTTGACAACATGGCTATAGGTCGATAGTTCTTGATGTTAGAAGGGTTACCACTTTTTAAAACAGGGCAAACTCTTGTCACTTTCCACATGGCAGGAAAAGTGGCTGTTGACAACATGAGATTAAATAAAATAAGAAGTGAAGTACAAAATACGCCAGAACAGTCCTTAATTAAAAAACTAGGGATCAGATCATTGCCGCAAGTCATTTTATTTTTCAATCTCTTAATAGAATTTCGAATATCCATCTCAGTAAATTTTTCCACATTAAAAACTTAAATGTTATAATATGTTACTAATTATTATTTGTCCACCACTATCCTATAAACTGTTCATTATACTTGTGTTTTCTAAGTAGTAATAATATGCATTATTCTCTAGCGAATAATGAAATACTTATTCACTGGTTTCGAAAAATCGGGAATGAACTAACAAAACAAAAATTCTCCGGTGTCAGTTGAATCTGAACCTCTTGAGTGAAAGCCAAACGCTACCCACTATACCAGTTTCGGCAATATCAATATTTTTCCGAATGATGGTACAAATTTATTAATTAAAGGTTTATTTGCTTTTTTAAATTTATCAAATGAGCGACAAATGTCAACGTGAAAGTAAGGTGCTTTTAATATTATGCCAAGTTCATGTTATGAGTCAAAATGTTGTGTAAAGTAAAAGGTGAAGTTTTCAGTAAAAAGTTTGCTAAAATACTGTTAATAGTCGTGGACAAAGTATACAGGGTGTCCGGGAAAATGTGGGAAATCTGTCGGGTGCAGATAGAACATGAAAAAGTAAGATGAAAAGTTCCTATAAAAAATTTTCTACAGGTTCTCCCTGCGGGAATATGTGTTCTTGAAGGAAAATAATAAATCTGGGTAGCTTCAACCTTAGACTAAAAAAAAGTACTCATATTTATTATCGATAAAATAAACCCTTTACGAGAAAAATAATAATAAACAAATTCATGTTTTATTTTTAATAAATAGGGTCATGATCTTTTTCTCGACACCAAAGTGCGATACGAAAGTTATTCAAACAGGGAAGTCTCATTTTAAGATGTTTAATCCGAAAAAATACAAAATTTTAAAAAAAACGCAGTGGTGTCCAACATGCGAACATAGGTCGAACTTTTTCTAGGCATTTTTCTTAGGTATTAAGTTGCAAAGCTTAGCCCGCTCCTGGTAAACTAAAAAAGCTAAATATGTTTCAAGGACACAATTTTAAGAGGATTATTAAATTATATTAAGTGCTTTAAAAGTTATTCAAGAAAAACCGATTTCCTGCGGCGTCCTTGAGGAACATATACAGTGCTTTAGAAAAGTAACGAAATTCATTATTTTTGAAATTGAGTTTTCGAAAAAATCCCCTGGCACGGCGATTTTGTTTTTAAAAAAGGCACTTTGACATACGACCCATATTTGTGACGTCATCGTTGTTCGAGATATGACGTCATCGATAATTTTTTTAAATAGCAAGCTCCAATTTTGACCATGCCATTTGAAAGAGCGTGTCATTCTACATACACATCATGAAATATTATGGTGTTATATAACAAAAATTTCAAGAGAATAATGTTTGAAGATTTTAAAATTTAATTATCACAATACTGAAAATGATAATGATTATGTAAAAAATCGACTAAATTAAATGTTCAAATTGTGCACCGTTGGCTGCCTGACAGTAGCTAAGACGATTAATAAATTCTTTTTCGATATTACCAATAACTTCGGGAGGTATACGATGTATCTCGTGACGAATTCTTGCTTATAAATCTTCTAAATTAACCGGTCTAGTAACGTATACTTTGCTTCTCCACAAGAAATAATCTAGGCGTGTCAAATCAGGCGATCTGGCTGGCCACTGAATCGGGCCCCTTCTCCCTATCCAACGATTCGGGAACAGCTCATCTAAATAAGCACGGACAGGTATTGCATAGTGGGGAGGTGCACCATATTGTTGAAAGAAAATGTAATTTCTTGGAAGATCATGTCCCTCTATATCTGGATATAAAGTTATTAGTTCAGGAATGAGGTCGTCTCGTAGAAAATCCAAATATCTTGCACCAGTTAGGTTGACGTCAAAGAAATGGGGATCCAGAATTCTTCCGTCGACTATGCCGCACCACACATTTACTTTCTGGGAACTTTTAGTGTGATACTCCATCATCCATCGGGGATTCTCGGTAGCCCAATAACGGCAGTTTTGCCGTTCAAAACAAACGAAATTATTATCATTATTGCATAGCTCTTGTCACGTGCCAGGGGATTTTTTCGAAAACTTCTCAATTTCAAAAATAATAAATTTATTCGTTACTTTTCGAAAGCACTGTATATCCGTAGGGAGGGCCTGTAGGAAAAAAATGTATAGGAACTTGTCACCTTATTTTTTTTTTGTTATATCCGCACCCTAGAGATTTTCCACATTTTTCCGGACACCCTATATATAATATTCTAGTTATTCTACTTACAATGGTTGTAATTAACTCGGGTCACCATCGTTAATTAAAGCCATTATTACATGCTCGTTGAATAATATATTATTATTATTATTAAAACATGTCATCACGCAAAGAACAAAAAACACATTCTTTTTTAAAGTAAATTTTGATATGATTGATTTGGACACCCTGTATAAAGAATTTTTTATTTTTCGCACTCGAGTGTTTGCACAGTTCTATCGTCAGAATGTACGATATAACCGAAGATATAATGTTAAATATTAATTATATTTGATTTTACTAATAAAAATAAACACACTAGCCTGTTAAAGTCAAATATTCAAAAAAAAAAAAAAAAAAATGTCGATTTAGTGACGGCATCAATTGAAATTCATAGAATTAACTTTAATATGTTAAATAACGTGTCAGTATATGCAATTGTGTGAAAGCAGTTCTGTTTCCAGTAGTTCTTGTTCTTAGGAACATTTCTAGACTGACGTCATTCATTAAGGAATTATTCATTGCTTTTACATCTGTAAGAGATAACTCTATAGTTCCCTAGAATCGTTTATTAATTTGTGGCAATAACAATAACAAGGATTGCTTACTCAGTGTGAAAACTTTTATATAAGTATATAAGTATAAGTAAAAGTTGACATGGTGTGAGAAGTTTGCCACTGTTTTTTTTGTCATACCTAATGGAGAGATCTCAATGTGTCATAATTAATAATAATGTGTCCGAATTTAAAGTGAATGAGCATGACGTACCACAGGGATCCATTTTAGGGCCAATTCTGTTTTTGATATTTATGATCTTCATTACTTTTTATTACCTAATAAATGTATATTATTCGCTGACGATAACTGATATCACAGAGAGACTTGTTTTCAGTTAAATATGCTTTTAAATCAATTAGTTAAACAAGCAGAGCAGTGGTTTTCGTTTAACAAACTCACAGTAAATGTTCAAAAAACCCAGATGCTTACCATTTCTTCAAACCGAACAAATGTGAAAGGCGAACAAGTGAAGCTGCTAGATATAGTTTTGGACGATGGTCTAAATTGGACAGGTCATGTCGACAGTTTTTTGAAGTCACTCGCGAGTACTGTCTCTTTACTACGTCAATTAAAACCTGTAGTTAGTCTTGAAACTTTGATTTCTTCCTATTTTGCATTTTTCCATTTTCGTTTGTGTTATGGTATTTTTGTGGAATAACTCTGGCCAGTCGAGTAAGATTTTTTCGTTGCAGAAAAGGTTATTAGAGTTCCAGCTGGGCTGAGCGGCACACAACATTGTCAACCACATTTTATTAATTTTGGAATCTTGCCTTTACTCTGCCTATATATGTATATATGACACATTAATTGAAATACATAAAAATATTAATAATTTTTGTCAGTGTTGTCAGACATTCACATATATAACACAAGAAATTCTAATGCAATTAGAGCGGATCGCTTGCTACTTTCAAGGTCGCAATCCAATTCTCTTAATGTTGGACTTTACAATAAATTGCTACCTACTGTCAAATTGTTAAATCTGAAATGTTTTAAAACTGTAATTAAGAGGCATCTAATCCAATACTGTTTTTATACAGTACATGATTTTCGGTACTACTGTTTTATATGTCGCCATGTGTGAAGTCAGATTATTTTGGCTTGTTTGTGAATGTATTATGTTATTATGTTTGTGATATATTATATTAATATACACATCTGTATACCCATTTGTTTCTTTGACTTGCCATAAATGTACATGTATATATATATTAACATGATCAAATAAACTATCTATCTATCTATAACTAATTTGAAAATCAAAATCCAGGGAGGTTTTAACAGAAGTAGCATAAATGGTACCGGTGAAACTACAGCTAAAAAGAATACGTTTTCATAAAAATAACCTTCGTAAAATGTTCACTCCTTAGGATATACAACCCTTCAAACTTTCCAAGAAAATATGGCTGTGATTTGAAAACCAAAAAAGGTATAATAGTCAAATTTTACATAAATTTTCTACAATTTTTCGAAAATTTCTACCTCTTGGGTTGAAATAAGCATCTCCTAACTTATTTGTTTGACAAAAATTTAATATTCATAAATACGTATCAGATAGCCTTGTTTATTTTAAAACTTTCACCTTCTTTACTTTTTTTCTTAAAAACTAACCGTTTGTTAACAAAAAAATAAAATTAATTATCAATCGCATTACAATTCACACTATTGCAACTGAGAAATATTTAAGTAGGTTGACATACTAATTACTGTCATTAGACTTTTTGTGACTTTTCTTCTTTCTGCGGTACAGTATTCCCGACATTCAAAAAATATTCGCAGCATGTCAACATATTCATCTTTAGTAAAATTATTTTCCATAATCTTTTCTCAGTTATCGTAAAAAATAAAATTTTTATCTAGCAAATCTAAAGAAGCACTCACAAAACGTCTAATGACAGAAATTAGTATTCAACCGCCTACTTAAATATTTCTCAGTTGCAATCGTGTATTTTTTTGTTAATAAGTGGTTAATTTTGAAGTAAAAAAGTAAGAGAAACTAAAGTTTTAAAAGAAATCTATCTGAGACGTATTTTTGAATACTCAGTTTTTGTCAAATAAATAAGTTGTAGCAAAAAATAACGTAGGGGATGCTTATTTCAACCCCTTCCAAGGAGTAGAAATGTTCGAAAAATTGTTGAGAAGTTGCACATGCATTATAGTCGAGGCAATGAAGCATTATGATAGGAAATCTTTTAGGATAGGACGTATCGGAATGCGGTTTTTCGCATTCGCTTGCAAAAATTATTTATATCATTCGTACCTACTTTGTACCTATTACAAACCGGAAGTTGCATTGCTGCAGCCAAAAATGCATGCAAAAAATGCATCTTTTGAGAGGCCTTTTGGCAAATTTAATAACTTCGTAAATAAGAGTCAGAATTGGCTCAAGTCGGGTACCCGGGGGTTTTCGAGGTCGCTGATCACGATTATGATGTTCAAATTGACACCACGAACACCTGAAGCTCAGGAACGCCGACGAACGTCATCTCCGGAGACTATCCCGAACTTTATGCGAGAGAGGAGAGAAACTGAGCACCCGGGTTTTTTTTGGGTCTCTGAATTCGAATATACCATCGGCGAACACCCCACGGACACCTGGTGGGCCCCAACCTGGACGCGGACGTCATCTTCGAGAATTTTTCTGGAAATATCGACAATAACGAACCGAAAATCGTTATGGGGGCTTTTTGTGTGCGCTGAATCGGAATTTTTTGTTGAAAACGACCACCCGAACACCTGGTGCGCCCTAACCTGGCCCTGAACGTCATCCCCGAGGGTTTTCCAGACATAATTGAAAAAAACCACCCGACAATCGTTACGGGGGGGTTTTTTTGAGTCGCTGAATTCAAATATAGCACCGACGAACACCTCACAGAAAAGTGAAAGGCCGCTGGGCAATGTTCGGAGATCCAGCCGGAGATTATTCTCGTCGTTTTTACAGGACTGAATTACATTTTTTGAGAGCCCCGGGGGAGAGTTAACCATGAATGAATGTATGAAATTATGGGACGATTTTTGGTCTTTTTCAATTGTGTCTGGAAACCCCTCGGGGATGACGTTCAGAGCCAGGTTAGGGTGCACCAGGTGTGCGTGGGGTGTTGGTCGGTGCCATATTTGATTTCAGCGAGCCAAAAAATCCCCCGTAACGATTTTGGGGTGGTTTTTTCAATTATGTCTGGAAAACCCTCGGGGATGACGTTCAGGGCCAGGTTAGGGCGCACCAGGTGTTCGGGTCGTTTTCAACATAAAATTTGGATTCAGCGCACACAAAAAGCCCCCATAACGATTTTCGGTTCGTTATTGTCGATATTTCCAGAAAAATTCTCGAAGATGACGTCCGCGTCCAGGTTGGGGCCCACCAGGTGTCCGTGGGGTGTTTGCCGATGGTATGTTCGAATTCAGCGACCCAAAAAACCCCCGGGTGCCCAGTTTCTCTCCTTTCTCGCATAAACTTCGGTATAGTCCCCGGAGATGACGTTCGTCGGCGTTCCTGAGCTCCAGGTATTCGGGGGGTCAATTTGAACATCATAATCGTGATCAGAGACCTCGAAAACCCCCGGGTACCCGACTTGAGTCAATTCTGGCTCTTATTTTCGAAGTTATTAAATTTGCCAAAAGGCCTCTCAAAAGATGCATTTTTTGCATGTATTTTTGGCTGCAACTTCCAGTTTGTAATAGGTACAAAGTAAGTACGAATGATATAAATAATTTTTGCAAGCGAATGCAAAAAACCGCATTCCGATACGTCCTATCCTAAAAGATTTCCTATCTTTGGTCTTTTTAGTGCTTCATTGCCTCGACTATTAGTAGTTTTGGTTTTCAAATTATAGCCGCTATTCCATATTTTTTTTTAACTTTGAGGGGCTCTTTTAAGGAGTGAACATTTTAGTCAGACCATTTTTATGCAAACGCGGTCTTTTTAGCTGTAGACTCACCGGTACCTTTACGCTACTTCTTTTAAAAACACTTTGTAGATATCTATATTTTTAATTTTTATGTTTGGGACACTTTATAAGTTATTTATAAACTTTGTTAGTATGTCATGTTGGATGTAATTATTCTCTCAGTATCTACGTGCAATATTGCTGTATTTGTCATTTTATAATATGCCTGATATTTTATCAATGTAGGTATTCAGTTTAATGTTTAATTTCCATTATAATATTAATATATAATGTCTGTGTGTGTGTGTCAAATCAACACTTTCTAAATTGGAAACGTTTTAAAACGAACTGTAAATAAATGAGAAATTTATGTGTTAATCGAAACCTATAAGCCCTTTCGAAGTCTGTTTGCGTTGTAATAGTTTATAAAATGTGAATGGAATGGAATTAAATTGATCATATCAATTAATTATAATTTGGGAGACGTTTGTAGCAGTTCAATCCAGTAACTGGCACTTACTTGCAATTAGTGTACCGTTTTACGCAAAATTATCGTTATTTTTGGTCTGAATTGTCTCTGTAATAGAAAAACAAAAAATAAATGCCAGTGTCTTGTATGTCGAAAATCGTGCGCCTTACAAATTTGAAACTTCATCCTGTGTTTTATATTTGCATGTTGACTATCAATTATGTATCACATTTTCAGTCAGATCGTCTAAAATTAACTAATCCCATGTCGAATTTCATCCCTTTAGCTCAGCTACTGCAGTAACAATAGACTCAGTTGTGCATTAACGTAATAGTCGTTAAAGCCTTTAAATTCTTAAAAGACTGCCCCATCTCGATATAAATGTTTGTTTTTATGAGAGTGTTTCTTTTTTTGTACGGGAAACAGATCTGTCAAAACTGACGCGACAATAAAGTTTTTGCACTTCTTTAACTGTTCCATTTTTTTGTGGCAAATATTAATCTACAGGGTGGCTAATATCTATGAAATAATGTTTAGAACTATTTAAAACATTGGGAGCGTGATAACGTGAAACATGTAATGAATATCATTTCGATTAATTCTATATGGGAATCTCTAATATGTGATAATTTTAATTTTTTGAATTTATATCAGTTTAATAATGTATTTAACCTTAATGGTGTTATGCTTGATTTAGTTTATTCTAACAGTAAGGATTTGCATGTAGAAGGAGCAAACTTTTCGGTAGTTGAACCTGATTTGCATCATCCATCTGTTTTAATTAAACTATTCTGTTCCTCATATGTTCCTGTTATGCAAAATAAAAATACTTGGAGATTTGATTTCAAAAAGGCGAATTATAATGTACTAAATGATTATTTTAGTTTTATTGAATGGGACCAATTTTTCACTAAACTTGATGCAAATTTCGATTTGGCTAATTTCTACTATTTAATTTATGATGCTTTTGAAAATTTTGTTCCAAAATCTTATATTAATTTTGGTAATTTCCCGGCGTGGTATCGCTCTAAAACAAAACAGATAATTAAACAGAAAAATAAAATGTATAATAAGTATAAAAAAACGAAAAAACCTTGATGCTTTTAATAAATATAAAGAATTGAGAATTCAACCTAAAAATTGTATTGGCTATGACTATAATAGATTTATTCAACTCCAAAATAATATTAATAATAATTCGAAACATTTTTGGAAATATACATTCCAAACGTTATGTACTTCAATAACTACAATCCAGTCTCGATATATGTAATGCTTTTGCAGATTTTTTTTCTTCAGTTTATACTGTCCCTGATAATAGACCTCGTGCATTTATTACTATCAAAGCTTAAACACACTGTCTTACATTAATATTAATTCCGACATGGTTTTCAATAAATTAATAAATCTTAAAGAAAGTTTTAATATGGGTCCAGATGGAATTCCACCATACTTTTTAAAACTTTGTAGTCCATCTCTAGCTTGGCCATTGTCAATACTATTCCAAATTTCAATTAATACGGGCTATTTTCCAGATGTATGGAAATCTAGTTACGTATTCCCGTTCTTTAAATCTGGAGATAAATCTGATATTTGTAACTATAGGCCAATTTGTTGTCTTAGTTCAGCGGGAAAAGTATTTGAATCCATAGTGGCTGATTCTCTACATTTAAATTTTAATGGCTTAATTTCACCCTGTCAACATGGTTTTTACCCCGGTCGGCGCACAGAAACTAATTTATTACTTTTTAGTAACTACATTGTTGAAAGTATTCAAGATGGTTACTAAGTTGATGCAATATATACTGATTTTCGTAAAGCGTTCGATCGAGTTAACCATAAATTATTGTTATTATGGATGAAATGTTACTTATTAAATAGAACTCAAACAGTCAAAATTAAAGAATTTTCTTCACGTGAAATAAAAGTAACTTCTGGTGTTCCTCAAGGTAGTCACCTGGGACCAATTCCGTTTTCTATTTTTATTAATGATCTCTCTTGCAATTTAATATCATGTAGATATCTAATGTTTGCAGATGACTTAAAATTATTTCTATGTGCTAAGGATTCTAAGGATCGTGGTGCAATTCAAAGTGATTTAAATTTATTAGTTACACTGTAAAAAATAATTACAGTAAAAATAGATGGCAATTTATTTACCATTCATTGTTGCCGTGATTTTCTTATAGATTGTGATTTTACAATTATTATATAAAATTGCATTGTAAATTTATTTTGCGATGTAATTTTCCGTTTAGTAACTGTAATATTACTTTGTAATTTTACAATACAAAAATTTTTACAATGTAACTTATATAATTACTTATAAAAGTATAAAGTAACTTTACAATCAATTGTATAATTACATTGTAATAAAACATTTTTCACTATAACTACAATGTAATTTTTATTTATTGTACAGGATGGTCCAGTTTGGATACTTAGGTACCTATAGAAGGTTTCTCCTATTTTCGGAAAAGACAGAAAAAAGTTAAGCAGATGTTTCGGGCTCAATTTTCGAGAAAAGTTTAATTGCGAGAATCACATTTCGATTTATTAAAAAATACCTACGTGATGTTTTTCAATTTTGGCCGTTTTCTATGATAACTGTGAAACTTTTCTACTTATAAAAATATTTAGCGGCTTTTTTATCACTTCTAGTTTTCCGTTATAACAAACTTTCATATTTTTTTAATGAAACATATGTGTTTTAATTTATTTTTATTCAACTTGTAATTTATTTCATCTTACGTGAATATTGTCGCAATATTTATTTCCAAAAAGAATTTGCTAGTATATTTATAACTTCAAAATATTTTTATGCATACCTACGTATCAAGTACAAAACTTCATATCAAAAAATGTATAGGATGTTATTATTTTGTTTTACAAGCTTGTGTAAGCCGCTAGATTCTACACAAAAAGCTGAATATAGTAATCTCATTAGAGAGTACAAATATTTTCAGAAATAAAAAATTAGAATACCATAGAAAAAGCCTAAAATTAAACAAATGTACTGTATCAAAGCGAATCAAGATATTGAAATGAAATTTTCGTCATTCAACTTTTCTCAAAACATTTTTCCGTGACACTTGGACTAGTTTCTCAATAACATCACTGCATCAGGATGTTATTTTAAAAGAAAAATCTTCTAAACTAAATATTCGTTCTATTAAACATTTTTGCACAAATTGTGTGAAAAACATTTACAAAATCGTACTATTCCTAACCGATTATATAAGTTCAGCTCAGTTAGCTAATCCGTAGTTACAGCTATACTTATTATATCTCTAATAAATTAACTAATCTTATTTTGCTTAATTTTTTGAAGTTAGAAAAACATGTAGGTACACCTAAGTGGTACGCTACGAATATAACGAATATATTTTACTTTTTGATAGATTAGTAAAAACGTAGGTAATGGTTCATATTATTGTCGACTACAAAAATTCTGGTTTCATAGCTCCAACAATAATTTTACTATTTTTTCTAGTATGTTATGCAATTTTGAATAGAGTTTATAATGTTAGAATAAATATAGTTAGATTATGAAAAATAAAATATTAAGGTCTTTCGATATTTTTCATTTAATTTGGTACCTGTACATTTGGACCATTTTTAAAAACAGGACACTTAACGTTATACAAAACATATATGTATGTAAACATGTAAACATAAAAAAAATAAATATTTTATAATATTCAAACGAGATCTAATGTGTAATATAGGTACCTACAATTTAAATATAATTCTAACGTAGAAAATAATATATTGTTTATATGTAAGATGAACAGAGTTCAATCTACAGTTGGTATCTGATTTTTGTAGATGCAAAAATACCATTGTTCCTTTGCTTCAATAATTCTGTATAAAATACATACCTATTACGTTATCTCATATAGGTTATGTTATAAGCAACACAAGACAAAACTACTTATTTGATTATTTTGCTTGTCACTTCTCACTAAATTAATTACGTAAGTACTTAAGTCCTAGGTACACGCTGCATTTGTCGAAATGATGCAAGAAATAATGAAGACGTCACCACCCAACGCTCTCAACGGTTAGTGGCAGTGCGTTTTAAAATTAGTAGTATCTTCACACACAAATTAAGCATATTTTTACATTCAATTATATAGTAAATTTGGTATGTTCAGTAATTTTACAATGTAAAAGTGGATTTCATATTGCTAATTGTAAATGTATTACAATATATTCTATAAATGTACATATTACATTATAATTACATATGAAGTTTACGGTTTTGTTGTATATTGGCAGTTTTCTTGTAAAATTACAAGCGTCAGTCAGAATTATTTTAAGATAATAATAAAGATATTTTTACAAAGTATATTTGTAAAGTTACTGGCCTTTTTTTCAGTGTAAGTGGTGCGAATCCCATGATATGCAGTTGAACCGTAGTAAATGTAAAGTCATTACATTTACCCGTAGGAAAAATATTTATGTGACTGATTACTTTATTGAAAGCATTCAACTAGAAAGAGTAAAGGCAGTGAAAGATTTAGGTGTAAAATTTGATTGTGAACTTAAATTCACCCTTCACATTGAGGATATTTTGAGCAAATGTTTTAGAATGTGTGGTTTCATTAAACGGCAAACTAGAGATTTCAGTAATGTTATATCTATTTTTGCTTTATATAATTCTCTAGTGCGTTCAACTTTAGAATATTGTTGTATTGTTTGGAATCCACATTTTGTTAGTTATATAGACCGTTTAGAATGTGTTCAAAACAAAATATGTAATTTTATACTCTTTAAACTGAATATTAATAAAAATAATTATGTTTATAATGAACGGCTGCAACTACTAAGTATTCAATCTCTAAAATATAGAAGACATTGTTCCTATTTAAAATTTGCCCATAAACTCTTTAATAATATAATAAATTGTAGTGAATTACTTTCATTGTTTAATATAAGAGTTCCGAACTATACCACCAGAATAGATGATTTTTTCTATCTACGTCAATCTCGTACAAATGTTGGATTATATTCTCCTATAAATGAAATTAGTAAGGCGATTAATGCGTTGCCTCGAAATTTTGATATTTTTGAGGCATCGTGGAGTCAACTTGCTAAATTTATGAAGCAAATTAATTAGTACTTACGATGTGGGATTTATGTTTAAGTTATTTATATTGATTATAATATTATTTAATTTATTGTAAAAGTTGAATTTATTTTTTAGAACAACTGTTATCTTTTTCGATTGTAGCATTTGGGTTAACAAGTAGATACAAAATAAGAATTAATTAAATAAATAAATAAATAAAACACCCTATATACATTTTTTGTACTTTTTTATAACTCTTAAATTACACCCACAATGTCTACCCATATACTAATATTAGCTTTTGTAACTTTTTTTACCGTCTTTTAAAGGTAAGGTTAAGCTAATATAAATAAATTTCTATCAATGAAGAATTTTCGAGTTTCAAAAGTGAACTTAGATATTTATAGAATGTTTTTATTAAATCAGGTTGGTAATTTTTATTTTAGATAATTATTGAATAGAGCTTTGTCTATGGAATTGTTCATTAGGGTATCTATATGTTTGGTAACAGAGAGCATACATATGACTTCATTGATAGGAATTGTAGGAGAATTGATTTATATTAGCTCAAACTATCTTTACAACGCGGTAAAAGAACTCATGTGTTTATTTCAAACCTAGTAATTTCGTTGCCATGGCAACCAATTTTGTTTTCTTCATTGAACTATATCTGTCATTATTTGGAATCAGTTCTATTTCTGCGCACGATCGTGAAAAATGCGCATGGGATTGCATTACAAAATTTATGAAAAAAAAAAACTAGCATTGCGGTAAAAAAATGCAACATTTCTAATTCAATTGCGGATGGGCGGTGCCTAGTAAAAATTTTAACATTATAACGTCAACAAGAATAAACATTTTAATAATAGTTGGATACGGGGATGACACCATTTCAACGAACTCTATCGCAACCGAAACATGAACCATCTTTTATCTCAAAGTATTATCTTTGAGATTTGACAGAAACGACTAATGACGTCATTAATTATATTTTTTCCATAAACCTACCCAAATGCTTTTCCTGTTAAAAAGCTCTTTTTTCTGATGAACTTTTATTACAGAAATTTGTCTGTATTACTTCCAGTTTAAAAGTTATGAGCTATATCATAGGAAAGAGTCTCTAAAGAAATACAACCTAAAAATCACATTAGCGGTGGAAGGATCAAGTAGTGGTTGGAAAATAATTGAATGTTCCTTGCGTTATCGAGCGTTTGCGAAACCGAGTAATAGTGAAAAATGCTCTGCAATTTAACTTGGAAACGATAATAGATAGAAATATGCGGTTTTTGCCTTCGTTATTTTTTCGGAAAAAAAAGCCCAGGACTCGTCTATCAGATTTGCTCTATCTGTGGCAGAACCATCTGTAATACCCAAAAACATACCAATTTGGACTCTATACGAGTACATGATATACGAAGACAGAAATATGACTATAGGCATTATAATACTACCTTCAATAAGCGGAACATACATTTTTACAAGCAGCATACACAAAAATATTTAATTACATTAGCAATGCTTTTTGTACGAGTTACATACAATATTTTTTCTACGTTCATGCAAAAACCAAAACAATATTTTGTAATTCAGTTGTTATTCAAAGGAAACTAATTTTATTTTTAATAAAGTGCATGTTCTAGTAATTTCGTAATCCAGTATACAGGGTGAACCTTAAATAAGTACAAATATTTTAACCAGCAGTATAGTTCACTGTGTAGAACACATAATTAATAGTTTTTTTACAAAAAAATCAGAAATAAAAAAGTGAAATTTTAAATAAATTTTATAATTTTTCTGTAGAAAACTTGTTGAGGACCGCTGACTTTCGTACATTAATGAGTCATAGCACTGCAGATTGAACGTGTGGTTCACAGTGTTGCCAGTGTTATACAAATGTTATGTTGTTATTTAATATTGTGTGTACCTCTATTTTTAAAATTTGTTTCACTGAATAAAGTGCGTAGTCACTTTATTGTTCTGAATTCGAAATGGTTAATACTGACTCATTTGGGGTTATGTGGCGAAAATTAAATTTAATATGCTGTGTGAAAATCATAGTTTTTCGTTATTCTCCATAAAATAACTTAAGAAAATCGTGTCTTGTGTCTCTTTCTAATAATGTACAATGACATTTAACTTGTGAAATGTGGATTACTGATTAAATAGTTAATTTTTTAACAAACAGGTAAGCTTGTGTGCACGTTTATGTATAATTTTTGAACATTGAACATAGTAATATCACGTAACATCTTCCTAAATACTTTATGGTAGTATGTATTTAACTTGCGGAAATTCATTTTTAATCATTTATAGTAAGGTCAGTTAAGCAGTTAAAATTTATGTTAATAATACTGCGTATCATACTACATACCCAACTTTACTGTACTTATGCTTCAAACAAGTATTTTTAAAATAGAATTTAACCGTATTACTTTACTATTACGTTAAAGGAAACTTAATATTTATATTAGAGGAGACATGGCAACCATCGTATGGTTCATAGTTATGACAGCGGTCCTCAAAATGTGGGTATTTAAAAAAAAAAATAATATCTCCGTATATATTTGAAATTTTTAAAAATGTCAGCAGTTAAAATATTTTTACTTATTTAAGGTTCACTCTGTATAATTAATATGATTGAAAATAATATAAAATATGCAATTGCTTAAAACGTAATAGAATCTCACAGAAAATAGACTAAATATGACGTCGATTTGAACGTTTATATTTGTTCTGATCCCAAAACCCTGCAGTAGAATGGCATAAGAGTGCAATACAAATTTTATTACACTAGTACAATAAAGCACCACTTTTTCCACTAAATATAATTCAATAAAGTTATGGTTTTTGCATGAACGTAGAAAAAAGTTCTTTAAATAAATCTGAGTCACAAGTCGATATAACCTGACGCAATAAAAGCAACAATATTTTGCACAAACCAAAGTATGTTTCGGCCCGTAGGAAGCCGTCATCAAGACAAAATTCATCCAGGAAGTGTCAGTCGAGGTCACGATTCGTTTCGAATTTACACCCTGTATAACAGCTGCTTAGATTCCTGAGCGGACACCTCGACCGGAGCAGTCTAGATTCCAATGATTTATCGTATTAGAATCCATCCAGGCCGGGCAAAAAAAGTAAATTAACTTCGCGGACGCATTTCAATACGTTTCAATTTGTTTTCAGGGTTAACAGTCTCGGTCTGGCTTTGGCGGATAATACAGTGTGGGCCAAAGAAAACGAAACGGACGCTGCAACTTCCAGGAAACACTAACACGATAATTTTTTTGTAGAGGGGTGATACTCAAACTCAATTTCATCCAGAGATGTAGGGTTATACGTGGTCATTATTGAAGTTCTATTAGTTTCAACCTTTACATCGCTGAGCTACGTAGTCTCTAGCCATAGTCGCGTCAAATTAGTATGAAAAATGTGAAAATAGACAACTTTTTGCGGAGAAGTCCGATTGAGATGCGGTTTTCTGCAAAATGTTCAGGGAATTTTTTATAACAAAAGGTACATCTAACCTCTGTACGCTCGCAAATTTTTAATTGTTTATTTAACAAATGACCCAATTTTGTTGAACATATGGCAAATGTCACACACGATTCAACGAAAATGTCTAAAAAATGTTCTCTCGGGGGTTTTCGAGGTCCCTCTTTATCAGTTTGGTGTTAGCTTTATTATTTATAGCTAAATTGTTGTAACTGGGCTAATTAACAAATTAAAAACTCCACACCCGAAATCACTAGAGAACCGGAAATTTTTCCAGAATTTCTGGCTTATTAAGGCAAACCATCGCACAAGATTTTTGCAAATATAATTGTTTATTGTTCGATTGTTGCAACCTCGCTAATTAACAAATTAATAACTCTTCTCCCGGAATCGTTAGAAACTCGGATTTTTTTTGCAGTAATTCTGGGATCAATTGAACAATAAACAATTATATTTGCAAAAATCTTGTGCCGATGGTTCGCCTTAAAAAGACAGAAATCCCGGAAAAAATTTCGGGTCTCTAGTGATTCCGGGAGTAGAGTTATTAATTTGTTAATTAGCCAGGTTGCAAAAATAGAAAAATAAACAATTTCGTGCAACACCCTTGTGCCGATGGTTCTCCCCATGATCTCAGAGTTATTGCAAAAAAATCTGGTTCTCTAACGATTCCGGGAGTAGAGTTATTAATTTGTTAATTAGCGAGGTTGCAACAATCGAACAATAAACAATTATATTTGCAAAAATCTTGTGACTATGGTTTGCCTTAATAAGTCAGATATCCTGGAAAAAATTCCGGTTCTCTAGTGATTTTGGGGGTGAAGTTTTTAATTTGTTAATTAGCCCAGTTACAACAATTTAGCAATAAATAATAAAGCTAACACCAAAGTGATAAAGAGGGACCTCGAAAACCCCCGAGAGAACATTTTCCATACATTTTCGTTGAATCGTGTGTAACATTTGCCATATGTTCAACAAAAATGGGTCATTTGTTAAATAAAAAATTAAAAATTTGCGAGCGTACAAAGGTTAGATGTACCTTTTGTTACAAAAAATTCGCTGAACATTTTGCAGAAAACCGCATCTCAATCGGACCTCTCCGCAAAAAGTTACAAGTGAAATGCTAATTTGACGCGACCACCAGGCGATTTCAAATATCCGATTACTTAACATGAACTTGTTTGTGATGCAAGTATTTACATTAGTTTTTCATGTGTTAAAAATGGCTTACGGGCATAGCAACTCGTAGTTGATGGATATCGTTTTAACTTATGGTGAAGTGAAAGTGCTTTAGCAGAACGATTTCCCAGTAAACATGTGCCAAATGCAGCTACTTTTACAGCGGTGTGAAGTGAGTGCAAGTGTAGTGCAAACGTGACGGGAAATTTGCAATCGAAGCGTTGACGTCTATGGCGTGTACAGCGTGTCCAAGCATTAATATCAAGGGATTGGACGAGACCGAATTACCATGACCGCCACGATCTCCTGGCTTTAAATCATTTGGACTTATTTTTCTGGGAATATTTAAAAAATGAAATATATTGCACCGAAGTGGACACTATTGATGATTTACGCAAACGTATCATAGTTCCTGCCAATAACTTACATGTTTAAAACGGACAAGAAGCGGAAACATTTGTGTTAGTTTGTACAAACAGGGTAAGGCAGGTCAAAAATTTTGTTATTAATAATTAATAGCAATAGAGGAAAAAGCAGTTCAATTTGCTGTATAAAAATAGGTGTCGATTATAAAGTTTTACAGTGAATCAGTTTCCAGTGCCGTGCGGAAGTGTATTTTTAAATCATATTTGAACTGCTCTTTTTAATTTTATTTTTACAAAATTGTATTTGTACGAGTTTCCTGTGCATTCAAAATTTTTTTTTAGATAAGTTCTATATTACCCTGTATAGAGGGCCCTTAAATTTTGAAAATTATTAATATGTGTGACAATTTATCGTACAAGAACCCATTTAGGTACATGATTTAGATTTATTATTGGTTTTAATTAATTATGAGTTGAAGTTAATTGAAGCATTACAAGGTGTTCCGTAAAGTTATACCAAACTTTTCCATTGACGGAATTTAAATGATATCATCCCGCGCAGAATATAATTTAAAATTATAAAAAGAAAAGCTGCATTAAGTGAAACAAGATTTTAACAGTGTTTATTAGAAAATGATCAAAAAGTCGTTAATAATCAAAAAAATATTACGTATGTATTTATTTCTATAATGTACGGCATTGTAACATTATTTAGAATAATGTGTTTTCCCGATGTTTTCATTATTATTTTTATTATTTATTTATGCGTTTTTTACGTGTGTAATGCCATTTTCGCTTATTTAAAAACTGCTCACGTATTTTTTTATAATTAGAAGACACAATTTATTTGGGGTATTGTCTACTATTGTCAAATTGGAAAGATAAAGTATACTACTGATTTTTGAACCCTTGATTTTTTTTCGAAATTTAAGGCGCCACTTTGGAGGTGCAATTTTATAGGTAGGTTTGTAGGTAAGTTTAAATTACAATATTTTGGACACCTACAAGCACCTGTGTCAGTTGTTATACGGGACACTCTGTATAAATTATTGAATGAGAATTTAATCGAAGTTCTTCAATCTCTTGATTTGTAAGCCTTTAATTTAAAGCGGGTGTTTTATGAACAAGGAATGGCACTTTTAGTAAGATGAAAATCCATAATGCATCATTTTCTTTTTAATTTTGGAGGTAAAACCGTTAGAAAGTATTTTCTACCATTGAAAAACCGTGATTTTTTCCTTTTTACTTTGTATCTTACACCGTGAAATGTATGGTTCAAGTCTGATTAGCTTTTTAAAAGAATTCTGTGTGGTGTGATACTTAATCGTAGTAAATTTTCTCATACGGCAGCTGGTCTAGAATTCAAGAAGCTTTATGACGAAACATAACAGGTGAAAATATGCTTTATAATTGGCACATAGAAGAGATATATTTTTTTAATTTGGTTTGGTTTTTTTAGACTGCTTCTAAAAGCAGCTCTGAATTCATCGAAAACTGTGTATAAATAAGACGGCGCCCTTAAGCATCAATCTCTGGATAAGTTAAGGATGTATTGTCGAAACGAATGAAGGCAAATACTCTACATGCGACAATTGAAAATATTATTCTGACAAATTTTTGTTTTCCAATAATTATAGAATTAAATCAGCCATTAAAACTTGTATCTTTAATATTTAATACTCTATGTTTTCTACAAAAACAATATATATATATATATTAAGAAGGAAATACTACCGCATTGAGAATTAAATAATTTTAGAGTGTTGCTTCATTAACTTCAATTTTTGAAGAAAGGATTGAAGTCGGGAACTTTGTGTTAAGCTATGACCCTCTTGACGTGTTTTCACGTTAAAGAAAAAAACCTTCGTCTTTAGTTTAGCATCTGTTTCGGTTTTGTTGGTCCACCCTGTATAATAATTCTTAATTATTTATTAGCCGCCATACAAATATAGTTGAAATTTTTAGACGGCAGACCGACCGATTACATTCCGAATATGTCTAGATAGATATTTATAGTGTGCATTGATTTTGTTCGTCGTTAATAACTGTAATTTTCTATCGGGCCGTCTGAGGAGCAGTGGCGTGCCGAATATTGTCCATAGAAAACAAATGTCTTTTATATTAGAAACTCGCCTAACATTGTATGAGTATTTACTAACTATTTTTATACCGTAAGATTTAAGAAAAATTAAAAAAAAACAAAAAGTCATATTTTGAATTACTATCGAAATTACAGATTTGTTTGTTAACGTTATTTAGGTAAGTAATTTCTTATTATTTTAATTTGTCCCAAATTTTATTCAAATATTTTGTATCCTTACGGTGGGCATATACTATCGAATTTGAGACACCCTGTAGAATGTACAATTACAATAAAGTACAGGACCATAAGCTTCAATGTGGATCAATTTGTATTTCTAAAACTAATAATAATAATAAACAAAAAAATTTATTAGATAAGCCATTGAGGACATTTATATCCATTGATGATGTATACTCGTCGCAACATAAAAATTTCCAGTTCGAATTAATATCGTATTTTGATTATGACGGCTTAACAGCTTGTTCGTCACACATGTTCCTGGTCAAAAAAATTATTAATATATATTGACAAGATCTAATCATTGATGCCTCCCAAAGTTCATATTAATAGATCATCGGCTCGCCCCTTTAAAAGTAGTATCAGTGTTAAGTTGGAAACCTTCATGTTGAAACCGCCGTTCATACTTTCAATGCAACATGTTATAACAGAAAAGTGAACACCAATAGATACAAAATTATATAAAAGAACAGAAACAGCTCAGTCAACAAATAAAAAATAATAATTTATCATTTTCAGTACAGTATAAAACACAGTATATTTTAATTGACGAGTTAATCCGATATAGGAGTGAATATGATTGAAACTATAAGGTTAGTAAAACAGTCGACAGTTGCTTCAAAAATAGTTTAATTCTTTTACTGTAAAGTTCCGTGGTACTCTGTTAATAATACACGCCACTGGTGAGTTCAAATTATTCCAAACATAAAAAATCTGGTCATTGAAAAGTTCATCAGCCAAATATCTGAAATATGCGCCCGATATTAGTCTTAAAAAATGTGTTGCAGATATTCAGGTCCACATTAGATTAATAAATTTTCTTTGAAAAAATAGGTAAATAATGTGCTTGTAAATGGGATTAGTTTACATTCTTGGATATTTCATAGAATTCTACTAATAAATAGAATTAATGATGTTCTGCAATCAATTTAATATTTTGCATAATAATAATAATAACAATGGGTATTTAAAAACGCAAAAGGTTTTTAAAGTAAAGGTTCAGGAGTATTAATAAGTTTTTAAGTACAGATTTTTTTTTATTATTAAGTGACCATAACTTTGTTTCTGTGATCTTTGATGTTGCTGATTATAAGTATTAATGTAAAAAATGTAAAACTGTAGAAAATTACACAAATCCTTATTTGTAACAGGCAGAAACTGGTTAAATATTTGGAATTTAAAAATTTGTCCACTTATTAGGATATCTGCATAATTTATAAGATTGGAACATAAATTTGTGGAATATCACAATAGATTTTTTACCGTTAAAGAATTTTTCAAGAAACTATAATTATAATGAAACGTTTCATAAAATATTTATATCTGTTTTAGGATTCAGTAAAAATGTATATATTTTTAACTTTTCTTATGCATTTTTATTCATATTGTGAATTATTGTAATTTTGCTAATTATTTTGTTTATAAATTGTTGTGTTATCTACAGTAAGTGCGATTGTTCTTAATTCTTATATTCCGAACATAGTTGATATATATTTATTTCAAAATGTCTTATTAAAAATTAATTTTTAACTTTACCTACAGCCAAGTTTTTTATAATAATTATATGGCATTTTTAGATCTTCATAAATTCACGTTTAGAAAAAACAATTGAATATTTGACTTTTAGATCGACACATGTTTTTTCTAATGGAACACTCTGTGTGAAATAAAAGCTATCGATAACAGCTAAATTCACATATATATTTTTAAAATGTTTTATGCAGAAGGAGTTACAGTTAAGGCTATAACACCCTATACATAGAATAATTTTATTATTATAATTTTAAGTAGTTTATCTATTTTAATTGAATTTAAGTTTAGCAGAAGCAAAAATGTAATCAAATAGAAAAATACATAGCGGCGATATGAATTATAAAAGTGTTTCCTAGAAAAAAAAACTCAAGGGAAGATATAATACATTTCTAGTGGAAAATAGAGAAACAAGATAGGGAGCGAGATTTTAAAAATATAAAGACGTACAAGGTGTTTTAACCCATCTACACATCTTGTATTTGCGATGTTCAAATATTTTTCCTCGACGAAATTTTGTAAGGTTTCAGGGCCATACTACTTTTATGAGAGCATTTTTCCTGAAGCAAATTTAAAAAATGCCAGGGTGTTTCCGTGAGGAATTGTGTACAATCGATTGCAATAATAATGACACTCATAAAAATGAATTTTGCAATTTATTTTAAACTGCTGTCGCAATAAATAATCGTAATTAAATCTACCTTTTAAATTAGCTTCACTCACCAATAGAGGTTTAATGAAATTTCTGCTCAAAATTTCCCGAAGTTTAAAAACTGTTTTGAGAGAGTCATTATTATTCCAAAAGCATGTACATATTTGAATTTCTACTGATACTTCGAATTTTAGTTTTACAAAATTTTATGATGATTTGTTGATTTTCGAAAATATGATTTTATCTGCAGTTTTTGCACATGTCTCTCAATTTGTAGTAAGTCAAAAGATCGTATTGCCACTTACCTTCCTCGGCGAACGAGATGATTTCAGACGTCCTTCCGTAAAAATCATCAACGTCTACAGTCTCCATGGTACTACTCTTAGCGCTAGTGGTAGAAAAATTCTCTTCGCTATCAAAATTTCTTAAAAAATCACTATTCTCGTCCTCGGCCCTGTACAGGGTTTCCCAAACGATTTCTTTTGGAAGACTGTGTGTCACGTTTGGCTTCTGCCTGAGCCCCAGCTTGGACAGGATCTGCTTCTTGATGGCCTCCAGCCTGAGTTTGTCCGTCTCGGACTTCTCCCTGTCCCTGTCGTTCTTGTAGAGGCAATTCGGACAGCTTAATACTGGATTTTTGGAACTGTCTTCTATCTGGGATTTTTCCATTTGGGACCCCGACTCCTCGTTGATCTTTATGTGGTGGTGTCTCACCCTTTCCCCATTGACTAAGGTGCAGGAGATGGTGCTGCAGAGAAGGTACAGGCAGGAGAGGGCCACCGTCCAGTGCGACTTCCTATTGTAGTAGTTTTTGAAAACAGCCATTTTTTCTGGTAGGGTTTTGGACGGCTCGAAGAATTCCTTAGTTAAATTTCCTATTACCTCGAATAATTTCTATATTTTCTAGCTACTGATTCTCGCCTCTTTCTATATTCGAACATGTTATGCCCTTCCTTACCGCTCGTCGCGAACGAAAATTTTCACTAGCGTACTTCCTACGACAACGTTCTTCGCGGCCTGCTTTTTACTGCACATCTTCACTAATTGGTACTAGTACAACTACAAGAATCCTATCAGTTAAATCACATAGTTTTTACCACAAATTTGTCTCACTATTACGGGAATGGTCGTCAGTCTTTTCGGGTCTAAGCTAAAATATCACCGTCCCAGCGCCACCGGAATCCGCGTTAAATAAATTAATTGGAATTGGCCAAATTGGAAAAGTCGTGTATGTGTGTGTGTGTTTGTGTGTGCTGGTCTATCACTCAAAACTTGCCGTCTATCCTAGCGGGCCGGCGCGCGACTCGCGATTGTTACCAATGCGGCGTGCGGATGGCAACTGACTACCATGCTTCTACGGCCTGCTAGAGACCGTTGTCAACTTTGTAGTAGCTTGTACTATATGAGTTGATGGCTTAATGGAGCTTTTTTGGTTTTCGATTTGGGGCCGCGCGGTCCGCATTTTTCGCGACGCGGTTCGGCAGCGTCGATTTTTCCGGAATTGGTTTCGATTTTTCTTTTAATTAACGGCCTGTGTTTGATGGGCGCCCCTGTTTCCTCAAAGCGTTTTATCTAATGAGCGACGTGGTCGGTTGTTATTGCATTTTTATTGATCTGGGAGACGAGTGCTTGTTTAAATGGTCGGAAAATGTATTTAAGACTCGCGACGTCGTTTCTCTATACAGGGCGTTGTTACAGTAGCGGTAAAGTCTACCAGGTAGAATGTATATCAGACTGGAAAATACCTGGAATTGTCGGTAAATTCCGAAGGTTTTGATATGTCAGAGAATTCTAACTTTTTAAAAACGTAATATTTACGTAGTTGATACTAAAATAAAGTATTTAGAAAATGATGCTTATTAAGAAATGAACACAGCATGTCTCGGGATAGAAGTAATTCTTGCAAGAGAGAAAAAATTGGCTCGTGGGATTTATTTTAGCTTCCTGGTGAAACAAGTCATTAGCAGTATACAGTATGCGCCAAAAGTATGGAATAAATTCAATAAAAACGAAACAATTATTTTTTGGGAAAAATCCTCGAACAGGTCGATTTTTAAATTAAAAAATACATATTTTAGCGTAAAATGTGATTTTCAAATGTCATTTGTTTTCGATTAATGACGTCATCGATTTTTTTTTAAATGGCAACACCATATTTTTTTCCTTGATTCTGAAAGATCGTTTAATTCTCTATCAGACAGTACTAAAATTTTGCCCTCTTACATCGGAAAGTTTTCGAGTAAATGACGATTGAATGTTAGAAAACGTAAATTTTATCCATAAAAAAGTAACAATTCTGAGGTATGTAAAATAAAATACAATTGATTAAATTTTATACTTAAATTAAATGTTCGAATTGCCATCCACCAACTTCTTGACAATGCGCAAGTCTGTGTAGAAATTCTTCTTGCACATTATGAATGATTTCTGGGGTAACTCTGCGTATTTCGTCCCGAATGCGATTTTGAAGTTCTTCTAAATTACGTGGTTTATTAATGTACACTTTTGACTTCAAGTATCCTCATAAAAAATAGTCAAGAGGTGTAAGATCTGGCGATCTTGCAGGCCATTCTATCGGTCCGCGTCTGCCGATCCACCTCCCAGGAAAACAGTTGTCCAAAAAATCTCGTACAGGGCGCCCATAGTGCGGAGGTGCACCGTTTTGCTGAAACCATATGGTATCGTCAGGAATGTCACGGTCATTATCGTTAGGAAAAATTACTGCAAGGGCTGGAACAAGGTCATTTTCTAGAAACTCTAAATATCTTTGTCCTGTAAGGGTTCCTTCAAAGAAGAAAGGCCCTACTATTCTGTCGTCAACTATTTCAGCCCACACATTTAATTTCTGAGGGTGTTGGATATGTGCCTCTGCCATCCAATGAGGATTTTCCCGACTCCAATATCTGCAAGTTTGACGGTTTACTGTACCATTCAGACAAAATGTGGCCTTATCTGAAAAAAGTATTTGCCGGTGTAAATTTCTATTTCCTTGACATAAATCCATTAGAATTTCGCAAAAGTGTAAGCGGCGATCGGGATCATCTTCATTGAGTTCCTGCACAAGTTGAATTTTGTAGGGATGATATTTTTCCTTCCTCAAGATACGTAGCACTGTGCTCTGGCTAGTGTCATTGTTGAATGCAACCAATCGTGAAGAATTATGAGGATTATCCACCATACTTATCAAAATGTTCTGTTTCTGATTTTCATTAATGCTTGGACGTCCAGGTTTTGGATTATTGCCAGTTTCTATAAATTTAGACTCTCTACCTTACTGACTGTTGATTGGCTGATAGGGCGATCTGGATATTTTTCATTAAATAAATCGTAAACTTCCTGCTGAATTCTAGTCATATTCCCGCATCCGATAAGAATTAAAATTTCAATTCTTTGAGTAACAGTTAAATGTGCCATAATACTTTAAATTGAATAATAATTTCTATGTCGCTTACAATACTTATTAGAAAGTTGATGTGACAATGACACTTTGCAAAGATTTTCACCTACGTGATCCATAAAAGAACTATGGAATTCGAAAAACTAAACTTGATAACGTTTTTACTTTATTTTAATTGATTTACGTTTTCTAACATTCAATCGTCATTTACTCGAAAGCTTTCCTATGTAAGAGGGCAAAATTTTAGTACTGTCTGATTAACCGATCTTTCAGAATCAAGGAAAATATATGGTGTTGCCATTTAAAACAAAATCGATGACGTCATTATTCGAAAACAAATGACATTTGAAAATCGCATTTTACGCTAAAATATGTATTTTTTAAATTAAAAATCGACCTGTTCGAGGATTTCTCCCAAAAAATAATTGTTTCGTTTTTATTGAATTTATTCCATACTTTTGGCGCATACTGTATAATATAAACCAGTAGTACAGTTTCAATTAAACAATTAGACCACTCCTTTTATGTGATCAGTACCGACACGGTTTTTTGCTTGAAGTCGTAAATCAACGTGGCAGATGCGTTACGAGGGATATCAACAAGTTCTACATTACATTAGCTACGGAAGAGAATATACGAGGGGTATTTGTAATATTTCTGTGCTTCTAATAATACAAATTTTAATTTTGTAGTAGCTCGTACTGTATCAGTTGACGGCTTAATGGAGCTTTTTTGGTTTTCGATTTAGGGCCGCGCCGAGGGTAACGTCACTTTGACAAATTTGTACACCTATTTATAAATACATTATCATAGTCAATATATTTTGTATTTATATTGATTAAAATGTATTTAAAAGTATTTAAGGAAAAGGTTCTAGTATTTAATAGTTATTTATGCAACAAGTACAAAAAGTACGTGTTGACCTACTCGGCCTGAAGGCCTCGTTGGACAATTTCATGTCGCGTGCAATACGCACTTATTGTACGAGTTGCATACAATATTTTTTCTACGTTCATGCAAAAACCAAAAAATGTTTTATTTAGATGACACTAAGTCTAGGAAAATATGACGTCGATTTGAATGTTTATGTTTGTCATGATGACAAATGAATGCAATAAACATTTTGCACTAAAAATATATTGTTCTACGTTCATGCAAAAACCATAACTTTATTGAACTATATTTAGTGGAAAAAGTGGTTCTTTATTGCACTAGTGCAATGGTACACGCAACTTAGGATCACCCTGTATTTTCAGCTTGGTTTGCTTGCAAGCACTAGAAATTCAGTGTAACCGTCCACCAAACGCTAACAGAAAGCGGCTTAGGCTTGATAACATTACACGCAGCCATTATGTACATTTTTTAAATGTTTTGTTTGTAATCAAGAGAAAGTTGAGTCATATAGTCGTAAGCGTAAGGCAAATTTTGTTAATGACAAGTACAACTTATTTTTGTTTATTAGGTTAAAATATTAAATATAGTATTTTTTTAAATATAACGTGGAAAACGATACAAATGGCGCCTTATCATGTCCCTATTTGGGTCTTTTTTCTTTTTAGTTCACTGGAAGCACTGCTTTTAACCCAACTTTATGAAATAGGCTTTAAATTTAAACTCCAGTAAAACTAAAATTATTGTACTTGTAAATTGATTTCAAGTAAAACTGATACCTGCTACAAGCACTACAAATACAAAAATGAGATTTTGATAAGAAAAAAATTTATTTTTCTAAAGATTTGCGACAGAGTAATTCAGAAATGACCAGAAATTTTTCAAGAAGTGCGCGAGCTTTTGAATCTCGTTTCTATTATTGCTTGGAGCAGAATGGTACTTATTTTGAACACATGATAAAATAATAAAGCTTTATTACTTCAACCTTATTTTTGATTTTTTTATTCTTTTTAATCAAATTCAATTTAGTAAGGCATATCAATTTTTAAGGGTGGTTTTCAGAAAGGCGCTTTCAAAAAACAAAAATGCATACACCATTGTATTCAGGAAGATTTTAGCTATTCAATGATATATCACAAGAGGGGTTTCCATTTAATTTTTTCAAGTGGGGGTTTATGTGGGTGAGAGGGTGAACAGGAACACAGACGCTTGTAGGTCACAAGTTTTTGGAAATTGTTTATATCGCAATCGTTTTCGAGATTTCCCGAGTGGGGAGTTTTCAAAAAATCACCCTGTATGTAAATCAGTAGTTCAGATTACATACATTTAGGAAATTATGCTCACTAAGAAATAAACACAGCATGTCTCTGGATGGAAATAATTATTGCAAGAGATTAAAAATTTTGTCCTGGGATTCAGTTTTGCTTCCTTGTGAAACAACTCATTAGCAGTATACAGGGTGACAACGGAAAGTGGAAGCACGCTGCAACTTTTTTATGACTGCTGATAAAAATTTGAAATTGGGTGTGTTTATACTAGATGGTGCCATGAATTCTTTGAGGTCATTTCAGTTTTCATGGACTTGGACACCCTGTATTTTTTGACATTTTTGGAATCAGACGATCATTTTACGTATAGTAGGACACATTTTCTGGATGTAAGTAATTTTTTTTAATATTTAAAAATAAAACTAGAAGGCCGCGACTGACAGAAATTGTTTTCTCTTTTGTTTGTAATTATGGGAAAAATTCTAAATTTGAATATTTTTGTACATTTTTTTAGTTATTACCACTAAAAATTTCGATTTATTGTATTTTTTTAAAAGTTCATTTTTTTCAAATGTGAAGAGGGTGGGCCCTATTGATTTTTTAATAAAGGATTTTCTTCTTTGTGGTACAATAATTTTTAAAATCTGTCAGAAAAGAAAACAATTTCCGCCAGTCGCGGCCTTCTAGTTTCATTTTTAAAAATAAAAAAAATACTTATATCCAGATAATGAGTCAGAAAATTGGTCCTACCATACGTAAAATGATCCGCTGAATCCAAAAGTGTCAAAAAATACAGGGTGTCCCATTTAAAAATATAAATATACGGTCATTTCCGGTCAAACCGGAAATGTCATGAAATCAGAAATTACCTCACTGAATTCATGTCACCATTTAGTATAAACCCACCCAATTTCAAATTTTTATCGGCAGTCATAAAAAAGGTACAGCGTGTTCCCACTTTCCGTTGTCACCCGGTATATAAACCAGTAGCATAGTTTAAATTAAACAATTAGACCACTCCTTTTATTTGATCAGAACCGATACGGTTTTCTGCCTGAAGTCGTAAATCAACTTGACAGGTGCGTTACGAGGGATATCAACAAGTCCTACATCACATTAGCTACGGAAGAGCATATACGAGGGTTATTTATAATGTTGCTGTGCTAGATATTACAACTTTTATTAATATAAATTTTAACTTTGTAAGTAACTTGTACTATATCAGTTGATGGGTTAATAGAGCTTTTTTAATTTTCGATTTCGGGCCGCGCGGTTCGCATTTTTCGCGGCGCGGTGCGGCAGCGTCGATTTTTCCGGAATTGGTTTCGATTTTTCTTTTATTTAACAGGTTGTTTGATGCGCGCCCCTATTTCTTATTTTTAATATTACCCGTAAATACCTTATTTTCCTCCAAAAAATAGCTCATCAAATAAGCAAATACCTCAAAAATACCTAAAACCACGAATTACCCTCAAGTGTCTAAAGAATACCTATGACTATTACCCAATAATAGCCTTAAGTACCTAAAAATCCCATTAAATACCCAGAAATACCGAATAGTACCCAAAAATACCCTTAAATAACTAGATATTTAAGAAACAAAAAATACATTAAATGACCCATGATTTTACTTAATATATTTTCCAAAACTGTCTCACATTTCCTTAGAAATTATTCCATTTACAGATCTACGTAAATAATATAGATTTTTTTAAGGGCTATAGGAAAATTAGTTTCTAATCCTTGTTCAGTATAAGTAAACATACCTAAACTTGTGTCTAAGTTGGTAGGATATTGTGAATTATCATATTACGTGATCGTGGAATCGATACTTAGATCGATCCCTTGACTAGATGTGAATACATCTGGAAAGAACATTTTGGATTACATAAACTGTATCATAAATCCATTGGCGCACCCAAAAAGGATGCCAACACCTACACCATGCCCCCTTCAAGCTAACTAAAAACAACCGTCTTCCTCACCAATGAAATCATAAATTCCCTAAATAAGTCTCTAAAATTATTGTCCGGATCCCAAATACTCATCGGGTACCATCGGTGTCTCCACTACAAAATACAACCAATATCTTTCATTATCTAGTATAAATGGATGGGTATCGAGAGATAATTAAATTTTAGTCATTTATGATTAGAATTAGATAATTGGCACTTGTTTACATAAAAAGGCTCCTTTTTTGTTAAATAGAATATGAATATGATAGGAAAACCTAATTTATCAGTATTTTAATTTGTATTATAGACTTTTATTCACTTTTAATTACATATTTTTCATCAATAGAATATATTGTCAAGTTTGACCGAACTTATCGTTAACACGTCGTATAGAATAATATGTAATATATTAATTTAAAAATATAGTTTAAGAAATTATACTTTACTAAAATTTGTTAACAGAAAAGGGGAATGTGCTAGTATGTGAATGTATATATTCTGCGTAATTTATTGCAATAATAGTGGCACTGTTTCAAACGAATTTATTTCGAACTGCTGACGTATTCGTAATGAAATCAACTTTCAATTTTAAACATTACGTCTTAGTTCACTCACCCACAGAAATGTATTGACATTTCTACACAGAACATCCAGTAGTCAAAAAAACTGATTTGAGGAAGTGCCATTATTTTTGCAATAGAATGATCTAATTCGAATCACCCTATATAATTTTCTAAACTAAAGGCTTACGAAGACAATAAATGGCCACATAGTGGTTTAACAGTGCCTCTGAAAATTTTTGCAAACTGTTATTATATGTAGAAAATATTTTTGTATCTATTTTTAATAATTTTTATATTTGCCATTGCGTCGGTCAGTTGTTATAGGTATTTAAGCTGTGCCATCGTTATAACGCATGCGCGATTACTATTATATTTAAAAATTGGCGGGAAAATACTAATTTTCTCCTAAAATACCCATTAATTAGCTTTATAATACCCATTAAATAGCCAGTAAATACCCATTATTACCTTGATAGTACCCAAAAATACTCAAAAAAGACCTATAAAAACGCACAAATACCCAAAAAATGCAAAAAGTACCTTTACTACAGCCCCCCTCCCCCTCGGTAAAAGCGTTTTATCTAACGAGCAAGGTGGTCAATTGTTATTGCATTTTTATTGATCTAAGAGACGAGTGCTTGTTTAAATGGTCGGAAAATGTATTTAAGACTCGCGACCTTGTTTTTCTATACAAGGCGTTACTGAAGTAATGGTAAAATCGCCTAGGTAGAATGTATACCAGATTAGAAAATACCTGGAATTATCAGTACATTTTAAAGGTTTTGATATACCAGGAAATTCCTTTAATTTTTTAAATATACAGGGTTACCTATGACTAAGTACAATTATGTTAAGAGGGGATAGAGAAAATTAAGAATTAACGGAATCATTCTTCAAATAAATTCCAATCTTATTATAAAGCAAACATTTTTTTTTTCAGTATTATATTAAACCTTTATAGCTACACAACGGTAAAATTCGCTGTCATGTCATAATTTAACGTTGTAGTTTTGTGTTCTTTGAAGTTTTCAAGAAAAAGACATTTATTAAAACATGGTTTTACTTAATAGCGTTTATTAGAAGAAATCAAAAACTCAGTAGTATGCTTTGTTTTTAAAATTTGACAGTAATAAAACTATAAAAATGAAAACATAAATGTAAATAAATAATAAATTAAAACTATTTTTGTGAAACATAAATTTACACTTCCCCGAAATTGAAATTTACTCTATTTAATAAATGATGATCGTTTTTTATAATGTTACATAATCCTTCAATGTTCCCCAAATAAAATAATCACATTTGTTTAGGTCTGGCGATCGTGGTGGCCTATTTTGAGGACAATTATTATTTGACATTGTCGACATTTAATTTCAAAAATTTTTAAATTATTGGTATAATAATTTTTATAGTTAGATATTTGACTCAACTTAAAAGAGGCCACCTGATGAAGCAATCCTAAAAATGCAGAAATAGGTCAGATCTCATCTATTGTGGTTGAATTTTCGAGTTCCGACATTTTCAAGAGTGAACTTAGATATTTATAGTTTTCATTAAACCAGGTTAGTAAATTTAGCTACATTAATTTTTTTTAGATAATTATTGAATAGAGTTTTGTCTGTGGAATTGTTCATTAGCATACCTAGATGTTTGGTATCAGAGAACATACATATTACTTCATTGATAGGAATTGTAGGAGATTTGATATATATTAGCTTAAAATACCTTTCTAATACAGTAAAAAATGAGTTCCTCATCTTAAACATTTATCTTAAACTCGTGTTGGAATTGTCTGGGAGTTACTGCGTAGAGGTTTACATCGGAATATTCATGAAAGTTGTGGACATTTGTAATTCCTCTACCAGTGAAACAAGCCTAATCAGTGAAAAGAATTTTCTTGTGAAAATTAATATCTTGACGCAAGATAAAGTCGCAGGTCACTCGTCGATTCAAATCTTGAGACAACAGCTCTTGTACTTTTTGAATGTGATATTGATGAAATAGATTACGTTTAAGAATTCGGTGTGCAGCAGTTCTTGACAATCTCTCTCGAGATAAACGTTTAGTACTTATTTGGGGTTCCTCTTCAACTATTTGCAAAATATTTTCTTCATCTTGTACCCTTATTACACTAGGACGTTCCCGGATATTACTGAAAAACTTTCATATCTCTCGAGCCCGTCTTTCAGCACAGAAAATGTTTCTCTATGGAGAATCATTCGATTTGGAAATAAGTCTCCTACGATATTCCTCCACACTTCTACAGTTTCCTTCATAGAAACGTAGCACAAGTAACATGTCAACTTGTTCGCTGAATGTAAATTTTCCAGTCAATTTCAACAACAAAAAGCAGAAATAAAATTCTTTTATTACTGTCAAATTTTAAAGACCAAGTTTTCTACTGACTTTTTAATTTATTATAATCAACACTATTAAAATCTTATTTTAATGAATGTATTTTTTTGTTGAAAACCTTTAGTTTTTTAAAATTTGATAAGAGTAAAAAAGTGTTTTAAATTATTCTATATTCAATGGGAAAAAAAAGTTGGTGTTATTTTAGGGGTGACTCAACCTCAATGAGTCAATGAATCCCTTGTATTGTTTCAATTTACTTGAACTCATAGTCAAAGAAGACAAATAATAAACCTAAATCATTTACCAAATTTGGTTATTCTAAGTAAGTTTTTTTTGAAATATTTGACCCAACTTTGAAGGCCTGTAACTCCGCCTGTGCAATTTTGTATACAGGGTGTCTCATAATTAACTGCCAACCCTGAACAGGCCGATTCTATGATCAAAATTAAGTAAAAAAGTTCATAAGAACATGGGTCCGGACATGCTTCCTAAGGGCACAAGGACCCATTGAAGAGGGAGGAATGGAAATCATTTTTTTACAATATCTCGCAATCGCGTTGTGATAAATGAATGAAATTTGGTATACACAGCTAAATTTTGATGAGCAATTTGATGGACTAATCACTTTACTTTCACTTTTTAACAAATTGGACAGCAAATTTCGTTTTCCCGAACTGTTTTACGTTAAAAAGGTACTCTTGCTCCAAATCGTTATCTTTAACGGTTTCTGAGAAAATCGCTCTTGAATTAATCCCACTTTGGTCAATTTCATAGTAATTTAAACAAAATTATCAAGGTATTCTTATGTCAAAGTACTGTCAAAAAATGGAAGAGTCTACGGGACAAGAGTTAGTTGATATGATATTTATTTATGGCTTTTGCGATGGTAATGCTGCAGCGGCAGAACGCGAGTACGGGAGAAGGTTTCCAAACCGAAGGCTGCCATCAAGGAGGACATTCTCTACGGTATTCCGCAACTTAGCGAAAGGCAGTGGGTCAAGGACGTCCCAGGTTTACGTAGTTTTGATCATAGAATCGGCCTGTTCAGTGTTGGCAGTTAATTATGAGACACCCTGTATAGGTATGTTAAAATGCAATATTTTGGGACCCCATTGCACCTGCTCTGTCCCGGTTTTCCTGCGGAACTCCCTGTACAATTATGACAAGCCATTATCACTATTCACACAAATTAACTTCACTTCATAACTCAGTTATGTGGGATAGGGTGGGATGCAACGAATGGCTGTCAGCCGGCGATCTATCCCGAGTTTAGGGTTATAGTGGAGAGTAAACTAGCCTCTTATAATATTTTGAATAATGTCTTTATCAATGCTCCGCCTAATCGTAATTACGATTTAAAAAGTAGTCGAAATCTCATTGAACGATGCTCTTCCTTAAAAATCTTTTACTTGCGTCTCCGCAAATCGCTTCGGTTTACGTCCAGTCGGACTACTCGAATTGTATATTCCCAAAAATAAAAGACGAGGCTAAGAGCCGGCCATCGCTAAAAGATTAAATCCTAGACAAAAGAGGATCCGGCGACCAGAGCACATATTTCGCAATTAATGCCAATAAATGTACCGAATAACTTATGACTAAAGTTTTCCGCTCGATTTCCCACATTTCCCAACTTTTATTAGCGCGGCCGCTCTGGTGGGGAGCTAATTTACGGTATTGACACTTGGAACGCCCCCATTTAAAGACATCGTGCTCCGACAAACGATTAAAAAGTATTTGTGCGAGATTTTTAAATGCGGTATGGAAGCTACTTATGGAATAAATTTAGTAATTTGATAACAGTAATTGCAATTGCAGAAAAAACGTAAACTAGTGATTTTAATGGCACTTATAAAATAAATCGTGTTGCAAAATAGTAGTGATCATTTACAGTACTTGGATGAGTATGGGAGATGCGGATTTCAGAAGACAAGATTCCATAGGCGCACCACTTGAAAGGAGTTCGAAGAACACAAAATTACCAAAAATAAGTTGAGTGAATCTAGCACTTTAATAGTTTACTTTAATAAGCTAACTCACTAGAAGAATGACGTCCAATTAAACGGCAATGGCCTGACACTATCCACTGATACTTACCTGAAGCACACTTTGCAGATATTACACTGCATCATATATATTTAAAACAAAAAAAGCTGTCTAAGTTACAAACCAAATAGTATATTACATATCTAGCGGGGAAGTAGATCATTACCATTAACATTACGCTAAAAGCCGTGGCTGGAATGATCCTTCCCGCGTGTAGTATGTATACTATTTTATTCACAATCGCTTAGTTACAAGCTTTTAAAAACATCAATTTTAAGGAAATTTGTCATAATTTAATATTTCTTTCGACAAAGAACTCCATGAAACTGTTGCTAGGCAATATTACTAGTTTATTGATGTTGACAGTTAAGTCAAAAAATATTCTATCTGTTACGAAATTTTAATTTTTTTACTTAAACAAGTACATAATGTCTGATTTTGAATTAACCTGTACTCCTCCGGAAGTGCGAGAAGCTGCGGACACTGCGCTTGACGAATAATTCCGGAGAAAAGCAAAGAAAGGTACGAGAAAAATTGTTCGTTTTACATTAAATGGTGCGCAATTAAGGGTGTGCAACATACTTCAGAAACGATACTGCTTTCATATTTTGTTGAAATGAGTAAAGAAAGTAAAACTTCAACATTATGGTCTCGTTATTTGATGTTGCAAGCTGTACTTAATATCAAGCAAAATATTGACATTAGCCAGTATTCCAAATTGCGAGAATTTTTGAAAAGGCAGAATGTTCTCTCAAAAGAAAACATCAGTACCTTCTTAAATAAGGTACCAGAGGCATATCTTGCTCAAAAGGTAATATTTCTACTATTTAATTCATATCAATTATGTGTTTAATGGTATACTTTACTTTAATTATTGGCATATCTGGCGCCTGCATATGCGATGAACTCTTAAATATGAAAATGGTTGATCTGGAAATTTTAGAATAATGTAGTTATTCCTGTAACAAAAACTTACACTTCCCGAACATTTGCAATTACAAAATCGGAATGAACAAAAATAATAAAGCAATACTATGATCTTGACAAGACCATTGGTTCCGATCGTTTTTTTACAAATAAGGAATGGAAAGATTACAAATCAGCCTTGTGGCCACAATGCTATTGCAGGTTTTCCCAAAAAAATAGCGGCTTTTTTTAAATTAGAAAATGCTCACGGTTTTAGACATACTTCAGCTACATCGCTAGCGAATACAGGTGGAGACATCCTACAGTTAAAAAAATTAGGAGGATGGAAATCCAGCGCCGTAGCCGAAGGATACGATGAGAACTCGTTACATGGTCAAGTAAAAATTGCAAATATGTTGTCCCATGCAGAAAATCCGGGAACGTCGGCCTCTTTGTCAACTTCCGAAACCCAATACAATGTTAATCAACAACATGGGCTTACATTAACGGTTTACAGAATTCAAATGTTACAATTAATGTTTATAATAATTCAAATTAGTTTTGGTTCTTAATATTTTTCTTTATGTTATAATTTAATAAAATTGTTTGTTTATATTAACTTATTTTTTTTTAAACCAGCTTAACATGACATGCCATACTTTGGAAAAGTGGCAGATGCTTGGAGCCGGAAAAGTACTTTTCCGGCTAGCGTGGAAGCGAAGGTAATTAATAAGTCATTTCCCTACCGTTTTAAAGGTAAGAAATGTCTATATTACTAAACAATCGTGAATAAAAACTATTTCAAATTTGGATGGGGATGCAGCCAAGGACAAAAAAGTTACGTTTTTTTAAATTTTCAAGATTTTGAAACTATATTTATGTCTTCATCAGGAAAAAAATACTCGAGAATTATAATCGAAGTTAACAACCATGAGCGGTCCATTTTACAGAGGACATCAAAAAATTCAAACAAAGAAATAGAACAGTTATATAAAGATTTTAAAATTTTCATTAAAATTAATTACCACGCTAACATGTTTTCAGTCGCCGTTTGGTCTTTAAATTAAAACCTTAGCCTTTCTAAAGTAGTTTCCTGCATCATGTAATTGTTTATGATAGGGTAATTTTTCCTACATCCATTCCAATTAACCGAGTTTATTTTAGAGAAAACTTTCAAACCATCCTCGTACAAAAGTGATTCTATATTAAATAAGCTTAATCAGTCATTGATACAAATTACTAATAGGAGAGGCCTAAGGACAGATCTTTGTGGCACGTGATGATGCACGAAATTTATCGATATGATTGATGAATCATATATTCAACATACTGATATCTATTAGATAAAGAGGAATTTATCAGAGAATCCAACGTTAGCATCTTGCGCAACTTAACCGGATGATGGTGTATCGAAGGGTTTAGAGAAGTTCGCATATCTACAGATGCGCATATGCTTACTTAGAGCTTCTCAGAGGCAACCTGTGTGTTTTAGCAATTTTACATTCGAGTCCAGAAGATCCAGATATTTCTAGACTCCATCTGGTTCCAACAGATTGGAGCACCAGCTCATTACCCTTGTAAAATTCGCAATTATTTGGACACAATATTTTTTAAACGGTGGATTGGAAGACAAGGTTTTTTGGAATGGCCAGCTAGATTGCCAGATTTAATCCCAATGTATTTGGGGTTGTTTAAAAGATAGAGTATTTAAAACAAAGCGTAATAATTTAGATGATTTAAAAGAACGAATTACAACAGAAAAGGGAATAATACTCGGTAGAATAGTATGTAATATTTTAAACACTGCTAAAAGTGAATTCGGTCATATGTGTAGGTACTATCCACAAAAAATATCGAAAAACATACCAGTCTATTAAAAAGGTACATATGACACAAAATAAATCCAAATGATTCCGTCAGGAGATCGTAGCAGCCATGGTACCGGTCCTCCTCGTCCAATACCTTGGTATTAATACTTGGGTACGCTGTACATGATGCGTATATAATTGAGCCTCGTAAATGATACACCACACTGCTGCATACGCCGTGGAAGTCCTGTACCTCCATCTCTTCCACGATTCGGTTTCAAACTTACCTCGCGTTGCACCTACATTTGTACCACAGTATACAGTAAAATCACTCGGGCTGAAGTAATAAGTCGCGCATAGCAGCTCGAGCATCTATTTCAGAGCTCAATTTACATTTAACTCTGGGAGTGCGAACATCGGTTATACAGAGCCGTATTAAAGCAATATTTTGAGTGAATCGAGGAACGAGTCGCTGCGCAGCAGATATTTAAACACATCATCTAATAGTAATTTAAGTTTCTTTAAATTTCTTAAAGACATAAATAAGTAAGTAATCTATAATATACTGTAAAAATCATAAATGATATTTTACTACTATTGCCTTACCTATTAACTTATTTTTTAAGTATAACATTGGAATATAAATACTTCTCATGAAAGTGAAGTTTAAAATATACATATTTATATTTTTGACAAATACAAATTTTTATTTTAGAGCAAAGTTATTGCAGTGGCAGAGAAGATTTATTAGAAAATCTGCTGAGGATTAGTAATAGTTCATACTATGTCAAATACATTCTGAAAGTAATATGTTCTCTAACGAGAGACCGTTCCAACGTTTTCTGCACAAGACGGCTCATCTTCAAATTATGTAGATGATCATATTTCTCGTAGTCACTATAATGAGAGTCTCAAAGTCTCAGTCAAAGTCTCAAAACAAAATAATAAAAAATATAAATATTTAGGTACTAATTTTTTTCCAAATTTACATTGCACTGTACTTTTATCTCCAATTTAACATTTTTCAAAGTTAAGTAAACATATTTTTTCCGTTCTAAAAAATACTTGTCTTCTGGCTTACGTAGATCATTTAAGACAAAAAAGAATCATCATAAATTATTTTTCCACTAAACTTCAAACGTCAAATTTTAAATTAAAAAAATCCCCCAAAAAATGTTATTATCACTAATAACAGAAAAATTAAATAAATAAATAAAAATGTTTTGTGGTGCAATATATATTTCAAACTCTTTTTTTAAAGAGTCCAAAGAATTAAATCAAATTTTCACATGTGTGTTAGTAGCAGTAAATGATAATAAGTAATAATACATGTTGAATTACCTATTCATAACTGTATAATTAATTATTACATAATGTGGATAGGTACGAACGTAAACTTTTGATGTGAAATAAATAAAAAATTCTTATTCCGGTCCTGATCATTCATTCTGTAAATTCCATCGGATGCGCTTTCGCACTCACATTTCGAGGTCGCCGCAGAAAACTGAAGGCAGTTCAAAGTGCCGACAACGGAGTGAAATTGCTGATCTACTTATGCCGTGCTTGTACTCACTGCACACTGCGGTAAAAGTAACTGCATTTGGCACATGTTTACCGGGAAATTGTTCTGCTAAAGCATTTTCACATCGTCATAAATTAAAACGATTCCCATCAACTCTGAGTTACTATACACGTAAGCTATTTTTAACTCTCTATGGAGAAGTGCATTGTTGACAATTGTAATAGCCGATCAGATCGGAATAGTGATGAAATTTCATTTCTTAGGTAAGTAATAATGGAATACGTTTTATGGCATTAAACGGCTTTGCGCCGGCGTTGTGCTGACATTTCCAGTATCGGCTCTGTGTTTTTTAGTGCCCATATGTTTAACAATTATTCTTAGCGAGGTAACAAGTATTTAATGGTTTATTTATGTGGAACATTTTGGTGATGCGTGTACTGGCGGAAAATTCTTTTGCTAACTTAATGACGCTTGCAACTAGATCTAGGTTTTTGAGTTATTTTGAAAAAAAGTTTATATGGCGTTATTCGTCTGTAACTTTTTTATTTAATTTAATTATAATTTATATTTGTTATTGCTATTTAATTTTTTATTTATAATTATATTTGCTATTGCTATTTAATTATAATTTATATTTGCTCAATAATTGTAAATTAAGAAATTTACAATATTAGAATTTCGAACAGTTACGGTTGCGCGAAACCATCATCAACTTCATTTTTTGGTATAGGCGCCATATTGAATTTGAATTTTCTTGCAATCAAAACGTTGCATTGAAAATCTAAATATACGGTGAAATTCTTCGAAAAAATTTGCTGCGGAAAAGTGTTCAGATTTTTTTTCATTAAGTTTTTTCCCCCTACTACCCATTTTCATATCGCTTGTAGTTTCCAAGATGGCAGAATACGCATCGCCAAAATGTTACACATGGTATTATTTAATAAATCATCAAATACTTGTTACCTCGCTAACAATAATTATTAAACATATGGGCACTTAAAAACAGAGCCGATACTGGAAATGTCAGTACAACTTCTGCGCAGAGCCTTAATGCCATAAAACGTGCTTCATTATTTCTGATTATTACTTACCTAAAAAATGAAATTTCATCACTATTTCGATCTGATCGGTTATTACAAATGTCAACAATGCACTTCCCCATAATTACACAGTGATTAGAACTTATTAGAGCAACTTCTGAAAAATATGTAAATGTAAGAATAAATCAAAACTTCTCAAAATAATTAAATATTTTATGTTAGTTTATTAAAAATATATTCCTTTTTATTTCACATTACTTTTAAATAAAAATTATTAACTTTTTTAAACTTTCATCAAATATAATAATACATTTACTGAATCAGACTGTCAAAAAGGGCGGAGCCAAACTTGGAGCGGAACTAGCATGGGTACAGTCTAGGTGGTCTATGGTTCTGAATCACCATGTATATTTCAACTTAAATCCCTTAGAATTATTATTATTATTTTAAATTTCTTGACATTTTAAGTATTTTAGGATGAATTGTAATTTAATTCGGCGCCTTAGTAATTTTATACAGCCACTACAGTACATACGAGTAGTACGATTTCAGTATTAGGGTTGCAATATCCAAAACAACAGAAACATCTCTCACGCCCCGTGCTAAACGTTATTTACTCGATTTCCGTTGTAAAATTTTAATGGTACGTCTGTCTAATTCGGCGCGGTACAAATAACGTTATGACTTTAACATGCTTACACCGAACGACCTTACAATGAAATAAATCCCTTAGTTTTATTCCCCGGCATTCAACAAAATTTCTCAGTCGACTATTGCAGTAAAACTGCTAAAAATTCAATGCGATCCCATTCAAATCGTTCCAGAGTCATGCCGATATAAAGTAGTAATAAATACATGCATTTGCATCATTCACCGTACCCTAGATATGTATGTGGAGATTTTCTACGTTTTAACATCTCTTGTGATTTTAAAATAATTATACAGGGTGATTCGTAACGAATTGGTCATAGGGTAACTAGATCCTAGACGTCCTATTTTCTTTTCGAAACTATGTTAATCCCATATTTATTGACGATTATGGGCCTCCGTCCGCCGCGAGGTTATTTATTTAGCTAGCACGTTTGAGCTTTGGAGAGTCCACTGTAAAAAGTAATTCTTGTACTGTTAATGGACAATCTTGTTACATCCATTATCCGACTGTATTATTACTTATTGATGGTATATTTGGTTTAGTTCAGAAGTTCCTTTAGTAAAATTTTAAAGCTACGTAATTGTAATTAGCATATTTACTCTTTGATATTTGGTAGTTCAAAAAGCTTACTTTAGTTATGACACACGTATAACGTAAGTGCCGCTTTATATTCTCGAAGTATATGTATTTTATAGTACATTAATGATAATAATAATAATAATAATAATAATAATAATAATAATATCTCTATCCCTCATTCTAATCCCGAGGATTAGCCCAGAAGTCGAAGACTTGTGCAGGAGAGGGGGCGGCATATTATTATTGAGCAGACCGCATTTGCGCCCAGCTACCACGACTTACGTTGGTAGGTCTTAACCACTATTTAGTGCAGGAATGAGGGAAACCTGGGAAACCTCATTAATTAGAGGGGTAGTCAAATGTCGACCAGTATCAATCTCCCTCATTGACCCAAGCTAAGATTCTCCCATCCTAACATATCCGCAGAGAGGGTGCCAATTCTCTCCATGAATATAGCTGATCCACACCACTAACCGACATTCATTAGAGTAAAATGAAAAACAAATGAAGCTCAAATATATCATTTTAAATAGACTATAAAAGGCATATATTTGCAAATTATAACCTACTCCTCAAAATTGATAATTCTCTGCCTGCTAAATCATCTTTTTTATTGATTATTGATTGCTTTTAATCCGTAATCTACTAACACTATGCTTAGTCTCAAAATGTCCGCTTAATTTTTTTTTTTTATAAAAATCTAATTCTAACGATTTCTAATATTTTGTTAATTTCCTTTTTAATTATTTAAAGTAGTACTTAATTACTATATTAAAAGCATAGCAGGTGGAAATAATAAATTAAAAGATAAAATTGTATAGAAATAAATTTATTACCTAATTTAATATAAAGGAGCACACAACAAAAACAAATTTAAAAAATACATTTTTAATACACAAAATACATCCTTACCTTGGTGGAATAGAAATGAATGTTAACTCGTTACTTTAAACATTGCTCTTTTTTAAACATCGAGCTAGGATTCCGAAATAATTTTTGTATTGTCTTTTAGGCTTCCTTGAGCACGTGGTTAAAATTTTTGTACTTAGTGGTAGTTGATCCTGTATAGTTGCTAGTTTATATTTTGAAAATTGTAAAAAGGCATTCAATTAATAAAATTGATGTTGTGCGGTGCATAGTTGGCCATGCATTATTCTATACTAGGGTTGGGGATATTTATCCATATATTGATAATTATCGATAATATCGATAATAATACAGATAAAAAGTTATCGAATTATCGATATTATCGATAATATCGGTATTATCGATAATTTTCAGTATTATCGATATTATCGATAATTTTCAGTATTATCGATATTATCGTTATACCTAGTAACGTTATAGTAACGATAATATCGGTAGCTACCGATAGTTTTGATAATATCGATAATATTTTGACTCACGAAGAATCACGTTTAACCGTAGCTTGAAGCTTGAAGGCAATAATGATTTATGCGGCTTATATGTAAACATTTTCATAGGTTTTAGATTTATTTACACTATTGAAGTAACCTAAACTTTAGGGAACAATCACGAAGTGGTCGACATCTGTTGAGTAGGGTTGGGAATATTTATCGATATATCGATAATTATCAATAATATCGATAGTAGTACAGATAAAAAATTATCGAATTATCGATGATTCGAAATATATACTTTTTGACACTTGAAAAACTAATGTAAAGTCTCGTATCACAAAAATTTACACACAAAATGTAATTGGATTTAAATATTCAGAATCGCCTGACTAGAGACGATAATAGCACAGTGATGTAAAGGTTGAAAATACTACAATTTTTTACTCGGAAACTAAGGATTTTACAATTTTTTTTATCACCCTGTATATGAGAATATATATTATTCTCATATATTATACTGAATAATTTTTTTATTATAATTATTTTAATTTTCTACAATTTTTTTAATGACATTGTCGATTATTTTCTTATTAATTATTTTTTGTTTGTCCTCAAATGCTGTTAAATTAAAGATATTTATAAATTAGGCACTTAATTGGCTAATAAAATTATTTTGTTAAAATTATTGTTTTAATTTAAAGTGAATTAATTCATAAACAATTTTGTATAATTATATGGAAACGCACGGCCAAATGCACCCCGGAACACAGTTTCCCAAAATATACAGTAGCAACTCTTTACATATCATTATGAAGAAAAATATAATGCAATTATTAAACTGCATAAAAATATATACGGTTTCCATTTAAAAAAATTGTTTCGTTTGGGTCATATTTTAAAAAAGACCCTTCTGGAAAGAAATTACAAGTACGCCAGTGAACTCTACAGAAAAAGTCTATCACAAGCAATTTTCATCATTTTGATATACTCGCGTCAAGAATTCAGACGTCTTACGTCACAGCTGACGTTACACATTTGTTTTTATTGTCAACGTAATTTTCGATATTTGGTCGCCTTAAAAACAATCATTTGTTGCAATTTAGTGCAATATATAATGCCAACTTTTAGTGTAGTACATAGTTTTATTACTATCAGTTGCAGTTTCTTAAATATTTTGATGAAAATATAATGAATTATTCATTTGTTCGTATGACGTAAGTCGTCTGAATTCTTGTCGCGAGTATATCTCAGCTATTCTCTGAGATACAAACAATATTTTTATTTTTTTTTATTTTATTACAATATCCAACGAGTCGAAGCCAAGTTACAGAATAAGGGAGAAAATACAACATAAAATTAGCTCCTAAATGTTAAAATACAAAAGAAAAACGACAAAAACAACAGTAACAAAATTACATAATAAACACAATATACAAACATACATAAAAGTTTGCAATAAATGATTAAAAGGAAATATAGAGAAATAAATAATACTAGAAAATAAATTAACAACAAAAGTCAATAAAATAGAATTAAAAATGTACATTAAATAAGTTCTTTATGTGACTGGTAGTTGAACAGAATACATCCAACCGTGATTCAATATCCAGGTAATTATCACACATCTGATAAATGGAAGCGGCTCTATACACGTTAGTTCTGTAATTTTATTGTTGATAAAGATGCTTATGTTTTGCATTCAATCGAGGAATATGAAAATTTTTCATTTTCAGTAGATTCTCAGAATGTATTATATTGTTAAGAAGCTTGAATAGGAAAATTACAGAATACATTTTTCGCCTAAGTCTGCACATAATGAAGCGGTCAAAAAATGCCTCTTGTGGGAAACCTCTTGGCAGGCAATGACCGTTAAGTGTAAGCACAGCTAACTTTAAAAATCGACGTTGCACTTGCTCTATTGTATCGTATACATGACTAGAATAAACTGGAGTCCAAACCAAAGACATATTTCAGCTTAGATCTAACAAGTGCACCATACAGTGCTTTTGAAAAATAACGAATAAATTCATTATTTTTGAAATTGAGAAGTTTTAGAAAAAAATCCCCTTTCACATCGATTTTGTTTCTAAAAAAGGCACTTTTTGATATCGACCCACATTTGTGACGTCATCGTTGTTCGAGATATGACGTCATCGACAATTTTTTTAAAGAGCAACCCCCAATGTTGACCATGCCATTTGAAAGAGCGTCATTCTACATACATACATCATGAAAAATTATACTATTACATAACAAAAATTTCAAGAAAATAATGTTTGAAGATTTTAAAATTTAATTTTCACGATACTGAAAATGATAATGATTATGTAAAAAATCGACTAAATTAGATGTTCAAATTGTGCACTGTTGGCTGCCTGTCAGTATCCAAGACGATACATAAATTTTTTTTGGACATTATCAATAACTTCAGGAGGTATACGATGTATCTCGTGACGAATTCTTGCTTTTAAATCTTCTAAATTAACCGGTCTAGTAACGTATACTTTGCTTTTTAAGTATCCCCACAAGAAATAATCTAGGGGTGTCAAATCAAGCGATCTGGCTGACCACTCAATCGGCCCCCTTCTCCCTATCCAACGATTCGGGAACAGCTCATCTAAATAAATGATGTATGTATGTAGAATGACTCGCTCTTTCAAATGGCATGGTCAAAATTGGGAGTCGCTATTTAAAAAAATTATCGATGACGTCATATCTCGAACAACGATGACGTCACAAATATGGGTCGTATGTCAAAAAGTGCCTTTTTTAAAGCAAAATCGACGTGCCAGGGGATTTTTTCGAAAACTTCTCAATGTCAAAAATAATGAATTTATTCGTTACTTTTCGAAAGCAGTGTATAAGAATTTGAGAGTGTCCATGTTTTGAAAACTTGCCATATTCTGCACGATAAAACTTAGGTTTTTGTAGGCACTCTTAACTATATAATTAATGTGTTGTATAAAAGAAAGCTTTGGATCAAAGTGAACTCCTGAGTCCTTCATTACAACGGGCCGAAGAAGACTAGGTCCGTCTAACATGTAGTCATACGAAATTTGCTTCAGTTGGCGACTGAAAGACATAATATTACATTTCGCTGCGTTGTACACCAGGAGTTTACTAAATTTAAATTTCTTTGTAAGTTACATGCGTCCAGTTCATTATTTATAGGACAGAATATTTTCATGTCATCGGTATATAACAAGAAATGTACATTTATATCCGACGCAATATCATTAATAAAAATCGTAACCAATAACAGTCCTAGGACAGAACCCTGCGGAACTCCTGAGAACTGTGCAAATACGGCTGACTTTACTCCCAAAATTTGGACATACTGGGTTCTTCCAGATAGATATGAGGTCATAAGCTTTAACAGTGAAGAACTTATTCCGGCAGAGTCCAATGCAGATAATAATAAGCTTTGGTTAAGACGATCAAAGGCTTTCGAAAAGTCCGTATACACGACATCTACATGACCTCCTTTATCGAGAACCTCATGGATGTACTGTGATATACCAACTAAGTTGTTGACTGTTGAAGCCATGCTATGCTGTTCCGGCAACATAATATGTCTAAGATAAAATGGCAAGATTTGATGTAAGGCGATTTCAAAGACTTTGCTAAAATTACATAATATTGCAATAGGTCGATAATTTTTAACGTCATTTCTATTGTCTCTTTTATAAACGGGACAAATTTTCGAAGTTTTCCAACAATCGGGGAATGTATGCGAAGTCAGTATTAAATTAAATATTATAAGGAGAAGCTCCGAAAAAACAGCACAGTCTCCGATCAGAAAGGCAGGTATGAGATCAGGTTCCATGGTCATTTTAGGTTTTAATTTTCTGATGGAATTAAGTATATCATTAGAAGAGAATAAGATATTTGTATTGCTAATATTGGTATTACTCATAGGATCTAAGTTGTCGGTAGTTATGAATGAGGAAGCAAAGTCATCCGCAAAGCAATCTGCAATTTCATTAGTATCATTTGAAGATATACTGTTATATGTCTTGATATTGGGGATAGATGAATTACCTTTTTGAGAATTAACAAAAGTCCAGAACTTATTTGGATTATATTTTAGCTAGTTCGTAAGTGTTATAGGCTACATTACTTTTACTTTTTACAACGGATCGTAAACATTGAAAATTTATTTCACAAGACACCTTTGCTGTCTTCAAATTAGTTTGGAAAAACTAAGTGGCATTACACATAACTAGCGCCCTCTGTGATGCTTGACAATTTAATTATTAATAATGTTTATCTACAGCTCCATATCAAATTCCATTAAAATCGACGATCGGGGTTCAAGAGATATTTGCTAAAAAAATTTGAGACCTAGCCGCAGGGTCCCCACAAATTAGAATTCGGGAAAACACACAAAATACGTATCACATAATTTCGCATGTAGAATAAGTACCCAATTTTTCCCACTATTTCTAAATCACACTGTATATTTAATGTGACATTAATATAAAATATTATAACATGTCTATAAAGTTATATTTTAAATTGTGTTTGTGAACATACATCTTTCTTTAAGATTAATTGTATATCTAACACCAAAGGAATCAAATAAAATTTAATCTTACGGGATTCAAATAAAATTTAATCCAATGGGACGCAAATTAAATTTAATCCCTAGTGATTAAAAGTAGTATTTTACTTTCGAAAAGGATATTAAAACAGTTTCTTTCAATTAATGGAGTGTAAAAATACATTTGTCATAAAAGAACAAGCATCGACTCTGTTGTCTTTTCAAAACTTGGTCGAATTTAAATAGATTTATACCCTGTTGCAATTTTCTAGCATTAGTGCATCGATGCGTCGTAAACTTCCTTACAAAAGAGGGCAAGAGGCGAGAGTTATGAGTAAGAAAATTATTGCAGTGTAACAGGAATTATATTTTCATGTAAAATAATTTCCAAGATGTAGAAATTTAGATGGGTTGAGAGAAGATATAAAGGCAGTGGCAAGAATAACATAACTTTTGTTGCAATTTTACTGTAATTTTCATATACAGGGTGGACCATTAATAATGGGCCAAAGAGTAAGGGCGACATCTTTGGCAGAAAATATGAAGATATAGCTAAATATGTAGCTGCGGAGAAAGATACAGGGTATCAAAGTTGAAATTATTTTCTATTATACGTTATTATTATTATCTATTTTTTTTTGTAATAACTCGAGTACCGCTCAATCGATTGCCACCAATTTTGATAGGAACACTTTTTTTAAGAAAAGAAATCATAATTTATGCATTAAATCAGGTTCGGTCATAGAGGCCACCACATTAACAATGCCTGATGATGAATTTTTCTCTTATTTTTTTGTTTGTGAAATGTTATGACATTTCTACGAAAGAAATGTATACTTCGTAGAACATGATAATTTCTACCGTTTTCGAGGAAACTGCTCTAAAAATTGAAATTTGAAATTTATTTTCAGAAAATCAGTACCTATTGTGATTCGACAGATAAATCGACTTCGTCTTATTTTATAATTCTTCACAGTAACTTTACAGACAAACTCAAATTTACCCATTTCTATGCATTTCTAATTATCTTGATAAGAGATTTCCTCACATCAAAAAATACATTTGGTTGCCCCCTAATAAATACACTCAAACATCAGGTATGTAGTTATTATTATTACTCTTTTGATTTGCCATTTACAGACTATTTAATTTTCTGTTTGAGGTGTTACAAACAAAATTTCACGTAATAGTTTTCCAATAACGACATTTTCTTTTTTCTTTTTGTGTTAATAATCAAGACCTAAATGTGTGTAATACGAAACGTTTCATATATATTCTCTCACATTTCATGGGTTTCAAACAAAAATAATATTGTCTATGACCTATTCAACCTATATTTAAAACAGAAACTACTAAACAAAGTGATCCTTATAACAAAATCTCGTGTCTTTCTCAGATACAAAATCAGATCTCTGCATTATACGTTGCCATGCTTTTCTTTGCTTTTGACTTATTGGCTAAGAAATAAATAATTTTTCCGAAAATTCTTTTTTGCACATACTGAATCAAACAAGTAGGTCGCAATAGGAATAATACTCCGAAAATGCATGTAACTAGCATGGAAGTGGTCGCAATCGCTGGGCTTATGAGTGACGTGACGTAACGGCTGGCCACGCCCTATTCTCACGTGTTGGAGATTTGTAACTAATTTTATAGTATTAAACGTTGGAATAACATTCTTAATATTTCACAGATCCTTTATTTTTCACGTATACTTTCCATTATTAATGGTCCACCCTGTATTCAGTTATTTTTTATCAACAAGTATGAAAGAAGCGTAATTTTTTAGCTCTGAATTTAGCTATTTAATAGAAATGTTATTGTAAATTTTACAAATAGCGGTTTTGGGGTGAATATAAATTGGTTATGTGCAAAAGATGTTTTGAGTTACTCTGCTCTGCCAAGTCAGTGTATTTAGATTATTAGACGTATTACTCATTGCCGAAGCATCGCCAAATATAAATTTAACAAACATAAAACTTGTTTATTTGGTATGGCTGGATTCGGTTTTCTATAAGCTTTTCAACGAGCCCCCTCATGCTTTATATTTCCATTTGGAAAAAAAGTCGGGGGACGCTGGTGGTTAGTGGGTCGAAGAAAAATTAATTATTATATAACCGCAAGATGGGAAAAAATCAAGATCAGTTAACGTGTTTGAATTATCTCAAATCCACGTTCAAATTACTAGAATTAGGCCAAATTTAAGAACATGCGCGAGAGAAGGAGCAATACAGAGGGATTTTGAAAGTGGGGTAATAATTTTAGTAAACGCCTACTTATTCGAAGAACAAGTGATATGCAAAATATAGCCCAATAAAATGTTAATATAAAAAATCATACTAGCACCTGCCTTGGCATTTTTAAATTATGTAAGCCGGTCCTGTACATTCAAGTTACAATCGCAGTTTGTCTGCATTATCCCAGGTTAGTTGTGTAAATAAACAAATCATCGTGCAGAGGAATGAAATCTATAAGGACATTTCTGTGTATTTTGTTCTGCAGTGCCGTTTTCCGTACACAAATAACATATTCACACGTCATTATTTGACCCTTGGGCCGTTGTTATATCACTGTGTCAATAAAATGATACAACGCACACACCGTCAAATATCAACATTTTAACCATAACATGATTGTTCTCTAACACGTATAATACGTTGATTCGGTTGGCATGGAAGTTTAAGGTTAATAAGTTTACCCAGAGGAGGGTGGCATTCAATAACGACATGTCAATCGGACAACATTCATGAAACAGCCGTTCGGTTAGGGTTTTATTACAAAGCCGGCTTTGAAATAACTTTAAATTCAGTTATATCGGTTATTAAAAAACATTTATTAGGGTATATTATGTAAAATAACTTATTTTAATGTCTACTGTCATCAGTTAAAATTAATACCCCGCTTTCAAAATCACCCTTTATATTATTATTTGTAAATCGAAGTAAAATTGTATGATAGATATCTTCTGTAATATACAGGTGGTTTAAAAAATGACATGGTAATATTGCTAGAGATGCTAAAACATTGAGGTTGCCTGAGACAAGACGTTATAAAGTATACAAGTAATAGACGAAGTGGGTGAAACAGAATGGGAATTAATTTATAATTAGTTCTAGAACTAGACCTATACTCAAAATATTTCTAGTCTCGTAAGACTTTTTTTTAATCTTCTCTTGTCTTGCAGTTTCACCTGTCAAGTCTTGTCTTATCTTGTCTTGCGAAATCACGACAAGATAAAAAAAGTAAAACAAGCTGTCAATGCTAGTGTGGAGCGAGAATAGTGCTAGTGTTGCATATTTTAAAGGTCTTAAAATCATAGATATGAATATACAGGGTGTCCCAAAATAGAAGGCCATACCATTAATTACATATTCTTTGGACAAAAATATTAAAAATATATAAAAAAAAATTTATGCCATTTTTTGTTGGGCGTCCCTATTTCAATATACAGGGTGTTAAAGTTACATTTTAAAAAAACTATTTTTGTTAATAATCCCTTTGTTCTGTAAGATACACACTTGAAATTTTGCACGTACTTTTATCTTATTCCGACATATCATGTAATTTTTCATTTTATCTCTTTTGTAATTTTTTATTTAAATACTCCGTTCTGGAGAAAAACGACAATTTGGATCATCGATCTATCATTCACTATAATGTTCAAGTGAAACTGAAATTTTGTGGATATACCTATTATTACAATACCTTGGCAACTTAGCAAATCTTACTGAATGAATATTTCCTAACTAAAAGAAAATGGATAATTCTAAATTTTATAAAATGTAACTTTAACACCCTGCATGTTGAACCAGGGACGCCCAAATAAAAAAATGGCATAAGGGAAGTCGCATTATTTTTGTCTAAAGAATATGTGATTAATGGTATGGCCTTCTATTTTGGGACACCCTGTATAACTCTTTTTATAAATCAAATTAGACAAGTATCTACTATTTATTAAAACGTAAGCCATTAGTGTCTATATCAAATGTCAAATTCTGTAATTTGTTTCTAAATAGTAACATCATTTGAAGTCACCACACTAAAAGCCATTAAAGAATTCTATATTGAAATTCAGCTGATTCGGTACAGGCAATGCGATTTAGCAGACGATGATTGGCTACAAGATGAACTGCAATTTGTTAACGATACTTAAACTTCTGTAGTCACGTGTCGTAAAGCCTTTTAAGGAGGTATTGAGAACAACATTTTTTTAGCGCTTATAGTGCCAAAACAGCACATTTTTGAGCAGGAGTTTCTAACCTTAACTTCCTCTTCTATGTTTCATAATTCGTTACCTTTCTCTTGAAATATACTGTAATATTATTTGTAAATTAAACTTGATGAGAATGCTATTAAAAATAAATAGAGTATTTCATTTGGAAAAGTGCATACTATGATAAAAATTATTACAAATATTACACGGTGGATTGTTGGTTATTTATTGCATTGGTCAATAGTGTGAAATAATACACCATGTAATTTTACAACTGTAATCGAAAATTACTACGTATGAATATGGATTTTTCAGTAAAATAGTGTTTTGTACATATGAAATGTAATTTTTCGTTGTCATGTATTTTTAGAAAAATATGATATAATTTTACATGAAAGATGTAAATGTAATAGCTACAGTATGGATTTGCTATTTTTTACATCAATGTATGATGTGAACAACGTCGATCTGAAAAACAATTGTCATTACCGATTTTCGCTATTTCTTTAATTTGCCATAAAAAGCGAACCCCTCTGTATAATAAAGTGAAAACTATAGTCATAAGCATAAGCATAATGCAGATCTGACGGCATATTTTTGTTATTTATTCTCAAAACCAACACCATGTATGTAGGATTTTGAACCGACTTATGTACGTTTGAAACCTTCGTCGTTAAAATTTTTTTTTTCCTTAATAAAAGTAAATTTACTAGTTTTTACTTGAAAAAATCTCCTATATAGATATTTGATCAAACAAACAACATGAAGACTAAATGCGCAAATTCACCATAAACTATACTATTTCTGATCTACTTAAATGATTGAACAAATTTTTCTAAATCTTATATACAGGGCGTTATCTGTGCATATAAATAAAATAAAAAAAAAAAATATGCCACCAGACCTGCATTTCTTTTCGCTTGTGACGTTATATATTCGTTATATATCTATATTGAGTGAAGTGAAAAGAGTACTCCGACCGAACATCATTTGATTATACAGAGTGGTTCGCCTTTTATGCCAAATTAAAGAAACAGCCAAAGTCGGTAAAATGCTCTGTATTTCGATAATGACAATGGTTAGGTCCTTTAACAACCTATCTTTTGAGGCCTCCTAGATACCCTGTATTCACTGTTAACGTATGTACATTTTCCAATGAAACACCTTGTATATTCGAGAAGGCGCCCATCCTCTGACATCGCCTTATTGACCCGACAGATTTTTCTAAATGGGCATGCATCGCACTCGAAATGGTACTAAATCGAAGCACCGGATCCATTGTGATTCAGTTAATTGGAATTAATTACCGCTCACCTTGGATTCGTTCGGCTGAAGAGTAGGCAGAGGCGCCAGTTGCCATTTGAATCTGTTCACAAATTTATCCCAATTTTTTTCCCGTAAAAAATAGACAGGTACCATTAATATTTATAGTTTCTTTTGTCGGCGATTTTTTTGGGACTGCATTTGATTATCGGTCTCGGTGATCTATGGTACGTTTAGTTCTACGGCTAATTTTACATAATACCCATTTGCATTTCAAGAGAACATAATTCACGTCGCTTATATAGTTTCTTCTGTCGAGAGAGTATGGCCACACGCAATACGTTATGTAACTAAAGTGCATTTTTTCAGTGTAGAGGGGAAATTTATAAGATGAATAAAGGTACATTTTTATCCCACTATTGCTTAGATGCAATTTAGTTCTACAATATCAAGAATATGCACTTTAGTTTTGAAATATAAAATTCCAAAATGCATTTTTTAATAACGATCGTAAAATTTATTTGCAGTGATTAATTGCAGTTCTACTTCTCTGGAGAGGAATTTGCCGTAGATATTAAAAATGCACTTTAGTGTTATCATATTAGGACTAAAGTGTATTTTAGTTCCGCAATATAAAATTCTAAAATGCACTTTTCATTACGTATCGCAAAATATGAAAAAGTAACAAATGCACTTAAGCCCGATATTACGTGCTAGAGTGTATTTTTTAAAAAGACCACAATTTTTTTTCCATTGTTAAATTGCAATTATTTTCTCTCGAAAGGATTTTACCGAAGGTATTAAAAAATTCACTTTTGTGCTAGGTATCACTAAAGTATTTTAGCTCCGCAATATAAAATTCTAAAGTGCACTTTTTACTCCGTATCGCAAAATATGTAAAAATGTAACAAATGCATTTTAGTGTATTTTTAGTAACGATCGCAAAATTTATTTGCGGTGTTAATTTGCAATTTTACTTCTCTACCGAAGATATTAAAATATACACTTTAGTTCTGTCACATTTGAACTAAAGTGTGTTTTAGTTTCGCAATGTTTTATTCCGATTACGGGCTAAAGTGCATTTTTTAATAACCATCGTAAAATTTATTTACAGTGATAAATTGCAATTTTACTTTTCTGGAACGGAATTTACCGAAAATATTAAAAAATGCACTTTAGTTCTATCACATTAGGATTACAATGTATTTTAGTGCACTTTTTACTCCCTAAATACGAAAAAGTAACAAATGCACTTCACTCCGATATAACGGCCTAAAGTGCATTTTTTAGTAACGATCATAAAATTTATTTGTAATGTTAAATTGCAACTTTACCTCTCTAGGAAAGATTTTAGAAGATAATAAAATATGCACTTTAGTTGTATCACATTAGGACTAAAGCTCGGACTAAAGTCTATTTTAGTCCCGCAATATAAAATTCTAAAGTGCACTTTTTACTTCGAATCGCAGAATATGAAAAAATAACATGCGTTTTAGTCCGATATTACGGCTAAAGTGCATTTTTTAATAACGATCGTAAAATTTATTTGCAGTGACACATTGCAGTTTTATTTTTCTGGAGAGGAATTTACCGAAGATATTAAAAAATGCACTTTAATTCTATCACATTAGAACTAAAGTGTATTTTAGTTCAGCAATATAAAATTCTAAAGTGCACGTTTTACTCCCATGTTGCATATCAAACAGTAACAAATGCATTTTAGTCGTATATTACGAGCTAAAGTGGATTTTTTAATAACGATCGTACAACTTATTTACAGTATTAAATTGCAATTTTACTTCTTTGGAAAGGCACTTTAGTTTTATCACATTACCAAAGTGGATTTTAATTCCGCAATATAAAATTTTTAAAGTACAGTTTTTTACTCTGTATTGCAAAATATGACAAAATAACAAATGCACTTTAGTCCGATATTGCGGGCTAAAGTGCATCTTTTAATAACGCTCGTAAAATTTATTTGCAGTGATACATTTCAATTTCACATCTCTGCAAATATGCACTTTAGTTCTATTGGTCGATTGGTAGACATTATAAATTTTAAAACCGACCAGTTCTACGTAATAAGTAATGGACGAAATAGGCGAAACAAATCGGAGCTTTTTCAGTCAAATGGCAGTGAATTTATAATTAGTTCTAGTTCAGAAGATCTGAACCTAGATTTAATAAACTTTGATTTTAAAAATAATTTTATATGCTAAATGTCCTTTAAATAAAGTATAACAGTGCTTTCGAAAAGTAACGAATAAATTCGTTATTTTTGAAATTGAGAAGTTTTCGAAAAAATCCCCTGTCACGTCGATTTTGTTTTAAAAAGGCACTTTTTGACATACGACCCATATTTGTGACGTCATCGTTGTTCGAGATATGACGTCATCGACAATTTTTTTAAATAGCAACCCCCAATTTTGACCATGCCATTTGAAAGAACGTGTCATTCTACATGCACATCATGAAAAATTATGGTGTTACATAACAAAAATTTCAAGAAAAATTTTCACCGAAGTGTACAACCGGAGAAGGGGCCGATTGAGTGGCCAGTCAGATCGCCTGATTTGACACCCCTAGATTATTTCTTGTGGGGATACTTAAAAAGCAAAGTATACGTTACTAGACCGGTTAATTTAGAAGATTTAAAAGCAAGAATTCGTCACGAGATACATCGTGTACCTCCTGAAGTTATTGATAATGTCCAAAACGAATTTATTAATCGTCTTGGCTACTGTCAGGCAGCCAACGGTGCACAATTTTAACATTTAATTTAGTCGATTTTTTACATAATCATTATCATTTTCAGTATTGTGAAAATTAAATTTTAAAATCTTCAAACATTATTTTCTTGAAATTTTTGTTATGTAGCACCATAATTTTACATGATGTGTATGTAGAATGACACGCTCTTTCAAATGGCATGATCAAAATTGGGGGTTGCCATTTAAAAAAATTGTCGATGACGTCATATCTCGAACAGCGATGACATCACAAATGTGTGTCGTATGTCAAAAAGTGCCTTTTTTAAAAACAAAATCGATGTGCCAGGGATTTTTTTCGAAAACTTCTCAATTTCAAAAATAATTAATTTATTCGTTACTTTTCGAAAGCACTGTATACGTAAAGGGCGAGCCCAAACTTATGTTTTATATAAATTATGCAAGCAACTAATTATTAATTTCAACATTACCACACGAGAAATTAATTTGTTAAATGAGCTGTTTACTATACTTATTATTAGGTTTTTAACAAATTTGTAGTTGTCATTATTTGGTAAGAGCGGGAGGTCGCGCCAAATTCAGGACTGTTAGTCACTGCATACCTCAGAAGCAGCCTAATAGGGACATAGTCCATGTTTAGAAGTTATGTAATTAAACTATAACTTATTTTTATCTTAAAAAATGAACAGCCAAGGCGCTTTTGACATTGTTGGCAAGGTCGCGGTGTGTACAGGGTGATATCCTCGTTAGAAACAAACTCGAATCTAGGTAAATTTTGAACATATTAAATACCGTACTTATAAGTTTGAGCATTCAGAGTTATCCAGCCTATATCGAAACCGAAGCGAAAAAATATACGGTGCAGTTACTAGCTCACCTTGTGCCCTGTTTCCAAGTCGGCAGTGTAGGTATGTGATTGGCCGGTGCGATTTGAGATCAAGAAGGCTAGGAATGATTAGCGCCGTCATTGTTAGAGCGGTCGCTCCGTGTAAACTTTAGAGCATGTTGGAACGCAAAATTTTGATCACCAGCTGTCTGAAAAAGGCCATCGAAACAAATTCTAGCAAAGGTAGACACTGAATTGACGAAATAAAACAATTCAAGGAATTACAAAAGTATGTTGTTAAAAGACATCTCATGGCATTGAAGATTATGGAGACTGCTTTAATGAGTAAGAGGCATGATGTTGGTTTGAGATATATTACAAGGTAATCTTTCAAACATACTGAAAGGCCGGAACATGTGTCTAGTGGCAATAATCACTTAATAATTAAACTATTAACATTAATGAATTGCCATAGAATGGAAACAAAACCACCTGGCCCAAAATGCAATATCATGATGTGTAATGTGGTGAACTTACGGTATTGTTTTGTTAAACGTAACTTATTCCGCTCGTGACAGTTACCGCGACAATGCTGTTGGGTAAGTACCAGATGGTTGACTTGAGGTAGTTATGCCATCTGATTTCATATTAAACTGCTTGTTTTAATGATACATTTGTATTGCTATTTACTACTGATTTCAATACATCTTATTTATTATTTTTGTTTATTATATTTTCAGAATGAAACAGGTAATTTAGTGTAGTAGTGTAGTCAGATAGCAAAATTTTATAAATGCCTCAAGTAACAACCACACCACATAAATGGTAAGAGCAAATACAGAACATGTTATTTGGAATCGGAATGAAGCACTGAATACAATAAATGAGAAAAATGTAAGTTTGCTTTACCACTGATTTTCTAAACGCCCTGTATACATTCTGAGCTTAATAGAAAAGTTTAATTGATTCTTTACAACTTTACATTTTAATTTTTTCAATAAACTTAAACAAACAATGTTGCAATGTTACCTTTCGCCGCACTTCATCGCCCTACACTACATTTTTCTTTTAATTTTTTTGGCACGGTGAAATATTTTTTATTAGGCGTTGTATGCTGTATAATGACATAATGCAATACTTCTTCCATTTGCCCAATGAGATGCACTTTCTGTGCCCATTCGCGGCCTATTTTGCAATTGTATTCAATATCAATGTTTATTATTTATTATAAAAAGTCACTTCCAACTTTGACACCCTATATCTTTTTTGTTATCAACATTTTATTAAGGCAAGTTGGCTTTCTCACTTCATTTTGAAATGAAAAATCTAGTATGCCTCCATGGGCCATTACTTACGGACGACCCTGTATACGGTGCCACATATCGCTGGCGCATCTATCATTTTTATAAAGTTCACTAGTATTGTTAATATTTTAAGTGTCAATCGTTATTAAAAAAAATACTAACTACTGTAATAATTTACATTGAATATAAGTGTGTTTAATTTATATTTAATCCTTGCAAAATAAGAATATTATGTACTAGGGGATAAAGTATCTTTAATTCTGAAAAATGTACTACATAATCCAACATCTTTTGTGAACAACTGTTAAATGGAACTTAGTCTTGGCGTAAATACAGTTACGTCTGGTAATTATTTCTGGTCTACAATTTCTTGGAAACCATATGCGAGAAAGTCAATCACGATGATAGTATCTCTGAAAAAAGTGCATTTTAAAGGGACTATAAAGATAAAAATAGTGAGTCAATTATTTTTATTAAGCAATCTGTGGCGTAAAGCGTCATACATTTAATTATTATTTAATAAAAAATTATTACGCGAAACTTAAGACGCAATAATTGCGCCGAGATTAGGATTAGCAGATATTATATTATTGTGCGAATATGATTTAAATACTTTTGACTTATCGTTTGCAAATTAATCTACCCAAAAGGCAACAATCGAATCCCAAAACAATGCAAAAATAGATTAAAGAGATCCAACCTATGAAGTTGTGGTAACCGCGATATTTCACAGGAAATGAATATTTCGAATACTAGTGTCTGATGTCTCATGAAACAATAACTTGCATGTCAAATTATAATACATATTACAACTGCATTAGAAATTACTGAAATAAACAAATTTAATTCCTAGATTAAATGTCAGTTTATAATGAAAATATTATTGCGAACTGAATTTCAACGGTTTGAAATTTGTAATGATTGAAACTAGTTCCGTTTTATTGATTAGTGCTTTTTGGCATTTTCAAAAAATAGTTGAGTTAAATGTAGACGACTTTTGTAGGTTAACGCCCGTTTTATATCCACAACGGCCACCGATCATAGCCGGTGGTCAGTTTTCGACTTAACCTGCGACCTCGTGTGTGTCGAGTCGTGATTCTTTCGCTTCGAATAGCATTTCTAGTGGAGTGGCGATAATTATTATCACCGGCGAAGAAATAACGGTTCGATTCCCATATGAGTATGGAAATGAAGATGTACTTCATCATAAAATTGATTCTTGACAAATCTTTTATTCCTAAGAATGAAGGTTGTTTAATTGAATTTAAGTATTGTTTTTGGTTGCATAGTCTAATCCAAATTAAACCACATTTTTTAAAGAACGTGATGACTTTTCTTACAAAATAAATTGAATAATTGTATCATGAAAATAGAATTCAAAGTACTACTACTAAAAGTATTGCTATAACAATTCTTACAGATCAAATTCTTCTCTGCAAAACGAGGAGTAGTAGGTACTGTCGATGTGATACCCATTTTCCCAGAAAAATTTACCGATCATAATTTTTAAATATCAGTGGTGGATTTAGAGGTTGCTAGTGTAAATACAAATTTAATGAACCATAGTGAAGTCGCTAGTCACGTTTCATCAGTTTACATCAAACGTCGTCAGAGATTTTTGTGTAAACGTATTTGTGTGTTTCAAAAGCAGCATCTTTTTTAATACTATGCTACTTGACATACAACGTTTATAGTTAGATTTCAAAATATGAACATTTTTACGCTCAATTCGTAGAAAGATTTGATTTCTATCGTCCAATTACAAACATTCCGTTTTGGTTTCAATTGTACGCTGCAGTATTACCGATAGCGTACATAGATGGCTACTTTCTAAGCTTCTACATAGACTGACTATTTTTGAGTGCTTAATGTAAAGGCTTCTGGCGTTCTATGTATTTTATGATTTCTATGGTTGCCATGGAGAACTTTAATATTGCTTGTACCTGGCGATTAGGAAATTAATAAATAGAAAAAACGTTCAAGAATAAACAGTGTTTGTTTTAAACAATACAAACAAATGTTGCTGCATTTTATAATTTTCTCTCTGAATATTCACGGTTAAAATTATATTTATTTTAACAAGATGTAACATTTTACATGAAGGATGCCTTTTCTTGTAAAATGAAAAATAAAAATGCTGTTTTTCACGACCGGGAGTAGAAACAGTTTATTTGTTGTCAAATGTAAGGATTTAACCTCTAGGGAGAATAATGATAACATCCTGAAGAGGAATTACAAGTACGCCACTGAGCTCTACTTAAAAAACTTTATCAGAAACTATTTTCACCATTCCGATATCTCCGCTATTCTTTGAGATACGAAGAATCACTTAAAAACTGTTTTTTTTAATTTCTGCATTTTATAATTTTCTCACTGAATATTCACGATTAAAATTATATTTATTTTAACAAGATGCAACATTTTTCATGAAGGATGCCTTTTTTTGTAAAATGAAAAATAGAAATGCTTTTTTTTTCACGACCGATAGAAACAGTTTATTTGCTGTCAAATATAAGGATTCTTGAATAACTTTTAAAGTACTCAATATGATTTAATGTTATGGACACTAGTAAGGACGTCTTAAAATAGTGTCCTTGAAACGAATTTAGTTTTTTTTAGTTTACCAAGGACGAGCTAAGTTTTACAACTTATTGCCTAAATTTTTAACACCCTGTATTGTAAAGACTTTAAAATAATAAATTTGGGTAGCTTCAACCTTAGACTAAAAAAAGGTAGGTACTCTTGTTTATTGTCGATAAAATGAACCGTTTGCGGGAAAAAGAATAATAAACGAATGCATGTTTTATTTTTAATAAAAAGGTCCATAATTTCTATTTTTTCTCGATAACAAAGTACGATATGAAAGTCATTCACACAGCAAAGTTTAAGATGTGTAATCCAAAAAAATGCAAAATTAAAAAAAACGCAGTGGTGTGTCAAGAGGCACGATTGATATTTAGTGGTGCACAAATTTTGAAAATTTTATCGTTAGCCGTTTGATAGATAACTAAGAAAAACCCTCTTCAAGATAACAACTTCAACACCCTGTATCTTGGAATCGCTACTTTAAAATGAAAAATGTTATATGAACTACCCCCCTATATTTTCAAGGTCAACTCACATCTCAGTTTTTGTGAAGTATAATCGGGATAGTCTGTATATACAGGCTGTATCACATAAGAGGGCCACTCCCATGTATCTCGCTTAATATGCGAGACACGTCAAAAATCTTTAATTGTTTTTTGTTGCATTTTTGGAGGTCTTTATGCTCGTAAAAACAAATTTGAGATCCATGGCCAACTTTATGAGTAATAACAAAAAAAACCTATTAAGTGCCCAAATTTTAAGGCTGTCTAATTTTTTTATTCTAAGAAATAGAGAAAACTTATTGGTAATAAATTTTTATTGCAAAATTGATACCTTCCATCTGATATAAACAGATTTTTGAAATATCGTATGTGGTTCGCTGCGCCCTCTAGGCGGATAATTTTTTTTTTATTGAAGCAGGCTATGGCCACAAAAAATTGTCTGTTTTGTCGTCTTTCATGCAATATACTACATGTTGCCCTTATCTTTCATATTTATTACATTTTTTTCAATTTTGGTTAAAAAAAATGAACCTAAATATTTTCGTGTTGCTCAAGATAATGTAGAACCTGTTTTAAAGACGCCAAAAAAATAATAAACAGAATGTACTTTTTTATGCAAAATACAGATTTTCTTATAATATTATTTTATTACATTGTCTGTGTCAAAATAATTTTAAAGACCCAATTGCTTCTAATGTCAAAAGCAATAAAATAATATTATAAGAAAATCTGTATTTTGCATATAAAAGTACATTCTGTTTATTATTTATTTGCAGTTGACGTCTTTAAAACAGGTTCTACATTATCTTGAGCAACACGAAAATATTTAGGTAATTTTTTTTTAACTAAAATTGAAAAAAATGTAATAAATACAAAAGATAAGGGCAACATGTAGTATATTGCATAGAAGACGAAAAAACAGGCAATATTTTGTGGCCATAGCCTGCTTCAATAAAACATTTTTTTATCCGCCTAGAGGGCGCAGCGAACCACATACGATATTTCAAAAATCTGTTTATATTAGGTGGATGGTATCAATTTTGCAATCAAAATTTATTACCAATAAGTTTTCTCTATCTCTTAAAATAAAAAAGTTAGACAGCCTTAAAGTTTGGGCATTTTATAGGTTTTCTTGTTATTACTCATAAAGTTGGCCATGGATCTCAAATTTGTTTTTACGAGCATAAAGGCCTCCAAAAATGCAACAAAAAACAATTAAAGATTTCTGACGTATCTCGCATATTAAGCGAGATACATGGGAGTGGCCCTCTTATGTGATACAGCCTGTATATTACACTAAATTCCAAAAAATTTTTATTTTTAACGCGAATAAACTATCGAAAATTGAAGAGTGGAAATTAGAAAGGGCCTAAGTGCCAAAAACAAAGTTTTGAGATAATCAAGAAAAGCTAAATAAAACTCAGATAAGTTTCATAAGTAAACGTTTATGGACATAGTAAACTAATACAATGAAGGTTTATTAACAAAACTTGGCAAACTAAACATTGTACTGCAACATATTATACATGTTTAAATGTGTGACATTAGGAAAAGACGGAAAAAGGCCAAGTGCCATAACCGCTGATGTTTAATAAAGAAACATACATAAAACACCTCTTCGTTCTTCTTTTGTTATACTAAATAATTGTCTTCAATCTGAAGTAGCTGTTTATAGAAGCTTTGATGTTCTGGATTTTTAAGATAAGGAATCATGATTCGAAGAGATTTCTTTTTTATTTTCCGATACCTTTCTGATGGCAACTTCATTATATTAGCCTGTCTAAGTCCAGCTCCAGTCCAGTTTTCCCTTTCTTTAAAACATTAACTTGTACTCCTTCTTCAAGATCTGAAAATAAATTTCTTATCCTAATAAGTGTAGGATTCTTATATTTAACTTACTCTAGTGTTAATATATTCATCTGTTGTTCGTTTTAGGTCTCAAAAACCGCATGGGATCATGTCAACAACATTGAAAGTATACCTTGCTGATTCCACTATTCCGTGGAGGTATGAGGCTACATATGCTTTAGTTCCTTTCTTACGCATGCAAATATCTAGACATTACTGATGTTATAACCTATTGGACTTTCTAAGCAAAATGCTTACTCACATGCAACTATCGACATACACGAGGGGTTTCTATAGGGCATAAAGATAGGACATAGAACGTTTCTACGTGAAAAACTTGATTTTGGAAAATGTGGCACTAAGGCCCTTTCTAATTTCCACTCTTCAATTATGTACACAATAAAAGCTGCTTGACATTAGCTATAACGTAAGTCGTTGAATTCTTGCCACAACAATGTACAAGTTGAATTAAACTTTGTTTAAAAACATGAAAATACAACGTTTAATTCTGATAATTTTTACAATTAACTATAACTTATAGATTTTGTCACATTTTCAAACAATATTGCAGCAAAAAATATTTCGAAATTTTTTCCCGCGTCGATATGGAATTCTTTAAAGAGCACTTAATAACGGAACACCATGCATACTTTCTCCAAATTGGCCGTTTTCTTTCGGCACAGACGGCAAAAGTTCCATTGTCGGGATACTTCTGACGGGCGGTATTAAATATAAATGAATTTTTTAGGGAACACTTTCCATAAATTTCTCGTAAGATTCTTTCCACTAACATATTACGCAGATATATCACGCATATTTTCGACGAATAATAAAGGGGTGAGGAGTCCGACTAAATATAATATATAAAAAAAGTTGGGGAAACTTTGTAATCGGAGTTGTCGCAAACTTCCCAACTATCCGGCCATATAACCTTCAGCTTCGGATTTTACTAGAGATAACGTTCAACTGCAGCTTCGCTTGAGGAATTGAACCGACTTCCATTCGACTGACCCGCGTTATTTTTCCTATACGGGGTGTTCGTTGCAACACTGGACGCCGTAACTTCGCGTCTTCATAGGTAAATCCTGCATTATATAGATTATTTAAATTTAGATAATGATTTAAAGGTGCTAATGAAACAAAACAGATACGTTGAACTTCTACTTATATCTGTGTTGCTGTTTTTGTTAGATATTTCTTTTTGTTTATTATTATATTGACATTTCGATTGTCATTTCCGTATCGAAATGAAATGACAGTATTTTAGGCACATGTGCTTAAAACAATGTGCGTAGAAGATAATGAAGATGCGGTTTTCTGCAAAATGTTCAGCGAATTTTTTATGGCAAAAGGTACATCTAACCTCTACGCTCGCAAATTTTTAATTTTTTATGTAACAAATGACCCATTTTTGTTGAACATGTGGCAAATGTCACACACGATTCAACGAAAATGTCTGGAAAATGTTCTCTCGGGGGTTTTCGAGGTTGTTGCACGAAATTGTTTATTTTTCTATTTTTGCAACCTCGCTAATTATCAAATTAATAACTCTACACCCGGAATCACTAGGGACCCGAAATTTTTTCCGGGATTTCTGTCTTTTTAAGGCACAAGATTTTTGCAAATATAATTGTTTATTGTTCGATTGTTGCAACCTCTCTAATTAACAAATTAATAACTCTACTCCCGGAATCGTTAGAGAACCAGATTTTTTGCAATAACTCTGGGATCATGGGGAGAACCATCGGTACAAGGTTGTTGCACGAAATTGTTTATTTTTCTATTTTTGCAACCTGGCTAATTAACAAATTAATAACTCTACTCCCGGAATCACTAGAGACCCGAAATTTTTTCCGGGATCTCTGTCTTTTTAAGGCGAACCATCGGCACAAGATTTTTGCAAATATAATTGTTTATTGTTCAATTGATCCCAGAATTATTGCAAAAAAAAAAATCCGATTTTCTAACGATTCCGGGAGAAGAGTTATTAATTTGTTAATTGGCGAGGTTGCAACAATCAAACAATAAACAATTATATTAGCAAAAATCTTGTGCCGATGGTTTGTCTTAATAAGCCAGAAATCCTGGAAAAAGTTCCAGTTCTCTAGTGATTTCGGGGGTGGAGTTTTTAATTTGTTAATTAGTCCAGTTACAACAATTTAGCAATAAATAATAAAGCTAACACCAAAGTGATAAAGAGGGACCTCGAAAACCCCCGAGAGAACATTTTTCAGACATTTTCGTTGAATCGCGTGTGACATTTGCCATATGTTCAACAAAAATGGGTCATTTGTTAAATAAACAATTAAAAATTTGCGAGCGTACAGAGGTTAGATGTATCTTTTTTTATAAAAAATTCCCTGAACATTTTGCAGAAAACCGCATCTCAATCGGACTTCTCCGCAAAAAGTTGTCTATTTTCACATTTTTCATGCTAATTTGACGCTACTAAGAGCATCGATATGCTGGCTCTTGCATTTGCAAGGAAGGGTGCAGAACATCGTCTAAACCAGTTCCCTGCATACTCAGTAACATGGGGTAATCTAAGAAATTCGGCAATCTTTTTAGAAATTGAACCATCCACCCAGTGCTTGTGTAGTACATTTTGAATTCCTGAATAAAAAAATCGGTTGTGATCAATGATGGATGCACGTAGACTTGCATATTTGCGGAAAATTTCCAAAAAATTTGCTCCTTCTATATCTTCCTCTGATATTGGTATTGGGAATAGTCACTTCAGTGAACGACTTAGCATCGTCAATGTTCTCTGTAGGTAAATAAGTTAATTCTTCTCTCCTACAGTTTCCAAATATACCAACAGTTAAGACCATTTTTTGGAATAACTTAATTTTCATCATCTGCCTCTTTGATAAATCTTTCAATCTGTTCCTTGGAAAATATTCTGAATTTTCTAGGTCTATAACCACTTGATTTCCTTTTGAGGAAAGCAATAACATTGGTATATTTACTAATATCTATATTTTTATTTAAATAAATTGCCTCATGGAATAATTACTCCATAATGTATAGGGTTCACATTTTGAAAGATAACTGGGACACAAGTACGTTAGAATAACTGACTCCGGAATACTACATCTTTTTTTCGGCGCACCAAATATCAAATTTTGCAAGTTTTTTGGTACAATTTCTTCGCTTTCTATTTTATTTATTTTATTTTATTTTATTCCAAGCACGTACCCAACAGGCAAATTCCCAATTACAGGGTACGGCAAGACATATACAATGCAAATTAAATACAGAAGTGTGTACAAGACACAAAGATACTAACAAAACAAGAAAAAAACAGACGAGAGACAAAAAAAATAATAAACATATATGTAAGTAAACATATGTTACAAAGCTAAATACTTATCTAAACCTATCTTTACTAAGTACTGCATTTTTTATAGCTTGCATTGAACAGCAAAAAATATCTACTCTAAATTCTACAGGGTGTTAAAAAAGAGTGTAAAATATTTCAGGAGGTAATAGTATGAACCAAAATAAGCAGAAAAGTCTTAATAAACATGGGTCCGCAAAGTAACGGTTGCGGAGATATGGACCACTATTCGATTTTCAAACATTTTATTTTATTAGGAATAAACCGACAAAGGAAGCTTTTAACAAACAAAAAACAAAGTTACAGGAGATGTTCAAAATGCCCTCCGTCCATTTCCAAGGAGGCACGACATCTTTGTCTCAACGATATTCGAGCTGCTTCGAAAACACCCTCCTTGGTTTGGATTTCTTGACACTTTTGATTAATCCGTAGCTGCAGCATACACTAATGTCTTCAAATATCCCCAAACAAAGAAATCAGATCAGGCGATCTTGGAGACTATAAAACAGGTCCGGCCCTTCCTACCCATCTATGTGGAAAAGTTTGATGTAAATGCTCTCTAACGGCCATGGAAAAATGAGCTGTAGCACCATCCTGCTGGAACCACATTTGTTGCCTCTGATTCAAAGGAATGTCTTCCAAAACTCATACAGTGTGTTCTGCAGAAAGTTGAGGTAAGCAGCGCCTGTTAATCGGTTTGGTAAAACAACAGGACCTATAAACCTGTCACCTACAATACCCATCCAAATGTTTAATGAAAAACGTGCTTGATGTCCAGATTCTATTAGAGCATGAGGTTTTCGTCGGCCTAAATATGCGTATTATGAAAATTAAACACTCCATTTCTTGTGAACCCGGCCTCATCAGTAAAAAGAATGTTTCCAATAAAACAAGGGTCTTTAGCATCATGACGTAGAAACCAGCGGCAAAAAACCAAACGTGCTTGATGATCATTTATTGGATTTAAGGCCTGTACTCGTTGCACATGGTATGAATAAAGCAGTTGCTCGTGAAGGATTCTCCAAACAAGAGGACCACTAATTCCTACCTCGGCTGATATTCTCCGCACACTCGTACCTGGATTCTGCTCTACCAGTGCTAGAATTTCTTCTTCTGCTCTAGGAGTGGATACCGACCTTGGTCTTCCGGATAAATGGCACTGTTTGTTCAAGAAACCGGTATCACGCAATCTTTGGTGAATTCTTCCAAACATGCGTTGTGAAGGAATCTGGCGATTTGGATAAGCGTCAACATAAAGACGTCGCGCTTCGGTAACGTTCCCATTAGCACGACCATACATGAAATGCATGTCTGTTAATTCTGCGTTAGAGTAACCAGCCATAGCGAAAGAAAACTTGTGTACTGAGAACAACTGTCAAATACGTACTGTTTATTTCACTAAACATCAACCAACTATTATAAGAAAAGACACAACGTTTTAGCAAAATAAAAAAGGGGCTAAAAATATAAAAAACATTTCATATCTGCAACCGTTACTTTGCGGACCCATGTTTATTGAGACTTTTCTGCTTGGTTCATACTATTACTTCCTTAAATATTTTACACTATTTTTTTTAACATCCTGTATATCATTGTACCTTGACATAATTTGATACAACTTCGACATTCCAAAATGTTATGAACGATTTTTTCTGAGCTTTCTGAGTAATCTAGGTATATAAGGCAGCTTCCGCCTCATTTTCTATTTCAGAATTTTCTGTATCACTAGAATCTGCGTCACACATATTGAAGTTTTATGAATAATTAATACCGAGTTTAATTATTGGGGTTTATTGTTCACAAACGTTCACAGATTTCAGAATTTTTAAAAATGTTTGTATAAATTTTAAACATCGTATATAAGTTGTTTCAATAAAATAGTCTAGCGATCATATTAGCAGATGCAATAGAAGATTATGTCGAAACTATTTTGAATATTTATTTGACGATTTTACGCAAAATCTTGATCGATACATGTTGCGAAATAGATGTTTTAGGCACTTCACGTCCAGTGCCTAAAATACCATTATTTCGCAACTTGTATCGAAAATCGCTATCATCCCACCCTGTATTTGCCAAATAGTATTTCATTTTCAAATTAACTGGTCAGTGTTGCCATATCTAACGTAATAATGGACAGTAATATTGTCAGACTACTGACAATAAGGGAAAGGCTGGACGACAAAATCTAGTTTCTTCCGTATCGGCATCAGGAGCCTCAGTTTTTTTTAAATATCTCGAGTGAAACTATCGATTTCACATACGCAACCCGCCCATAACGTTTTTGTCCCATTACAACGATTCGGTGTGGCCAGTAACTGAGATGCGTTCGGCTTGTTACAAGTTTTATTGGTATAATAAATACCCACGACGATGAAGAGATTCCGCTTGCATACTATATCTCTGTTGAGGACCACTAGGTGGACTCCCGACCAGTGGCGTAACCAGTTTTTACGGTTACACTATGAGTGTATAAGAAATGACCTTTGTGGATCGATGTAAAAATATTGAGTGAAATTTCTGTCCACATTAGATTAAATAAAATTTTTACTCTTTGTTCATCTGAGTACGATTGTAATTTTGTGTGGATGATTAAAATGATGTATACATGTTTCCTGAATTTTTTCAACACAACTAATGTACTTAATATATTGTTAATTCCAAACTAAATATTACACAGGCTTATCGCATGCGCACTAAATCATGATTCTAAAGGATTTTAGTGAGCTAAATTCCAATGTAACTTCAAAATTGTTCCATGACGTCAGGTTTTTCTAGATATTCTAACCTAAAAGTTCGTCTGGAAAGTAAGGATTCAGGATAGTTGACGGATTATTACATTCAGTGTTCATAGTACTTAGGGATAGTTGTAATGTATGGTTTTAAACAAATGGTCAAAGTTAAATTGTCAATGTACTATATCTCGAAGAGGAAAAAAGATATTTGAGGAAATTCAATTTAATGATAAAGGGAAAAATTGGTACTTTAAGATGCAATTTTGACTTTTATGACGGAATTTGATCTTTTAGCATAAAATAAATTCAAATATAGTGAAAAAGGTTGTTTTTTGCTTTTTTTAGTTTAAAATATCTTAAAAACTTGAGATGATGAAGCAATTCTTAGCTAAAATTCTGATTCTGCGCAGTAAAATCCTTTGAAAAAATAAATTAGTGTTTGTATGATATGAAAAAGTCACATTTTTGTAAACCTGTGTCGTATTGCCACCCAGATTTTTTTCATTTTTACATCCGACCTGTCAACTTTTGTTTTGAGAGGACATATTTTAAGAATGTACTCATTATCAATTTTAAATGGCACATCATTTCCATTTTGTTTTTTTTTTCTTTCGGCATAATAGTGCAAATTTATTCAGCAACATCTCGTTAACCATGTATCCCTTGCTGTAAATAAAAATGTAGAGGACCTACGCGATAGAATTTCTGCTGCCTTTCGGTTTATTTCACAAAATATTTCAAAACTGAGTTTTGTGTGCTGGAAAATGGGCGTCAAGTATTTATGTAGGGTTTGTAGAATATTTGTGTATTATAAATAGTTATCATAAAAAAAACTTTGCTCAACTACGAACTGAATATCTAACGGAAACTTCATCTATATTCTATATTATGGAGAGGTGACATTTTCAGAAGAAACAATGTGGACTTGTGATGTTTTTAGTAGAACAAACCGAATATTGTTTTTTGTTTCAATTTGAAGAAACAAATGGCACCAATAGTCCAGTTTTTGGTCTAATTCATAAATTGGACTTTTCCGAAAAAATTAGATCTGTGGCAAACAAAAAAGAGTTATCCAATACATCATTAATTTCTACAAGATTTTAAATTTAGGTGTATGATTTTCAAAGGATAGTGAAAAAAAAAAACAAAAATATGAATTAAAATAGTTATGGTAAGCAAAAGAAAAATAAGTCAGCATAATAATAACTTCTAATGTACTTACCTCCAGCTTAAATCATGTATTTTATTTTACTTTCTGTGTCTCATTAAGTCTTATTAGTTTTTTATTATTCGTGTCATCCTGTGCTCAACGAGCAACTGTTATTTTGCAGAATATTTATGTTATTGAATTATTTATGATATTAGTCGAAATAAATTCTATTCTATTTTTTTCGACAACCGTCTACTTCGTCAAGGAGTTGAATCAAGTTTAACATTACAGCTTTCTTTGTTGTTTCTGTCTTTTTAATGTTGTTTATATTATTCTTTATAAACTACAATCTACAATAAAATACAAAATAAATTCAAATAATGTGACACAATGACATGATGTAGAGTAGAGTAGGGTTTGCTGAGTATAGGGGTAAGTTGATTAATGCATATATCTCGGTAAATAAAACAGCTAATCTAACACGCTTGTGCATACCAACGGTCATTATAATCTTCTCCCACCCCCACTCGGTAGGAATTTATCGTACCATGCGAACTTATGTTGACTGTATCAACATTCGATAGGATAAAGTAAAATTAAAAGTTTGTTTACTTTTTGGTGTGGACGCAAAACAACAACGACTATTAGATCGAGATAAATATTTACAGTTTGTTTAGTCCTTCTATTTTCTAGGTTTTATTCGTAAATGGAGCTTATCTTTAGGATAAAAATGTTATATCTACGTATTTGAAAAATGGCGGGTATAGAGTTAGTTGAGACACATTGCTCAACTAGTCCCTCTCTAGTTATAAAATATTATTTCTTCATACCTATTTCAAAATGCCTACTTTAAAAAACGAATCAGGCAGCTGCTACTCCAGAGGTACTAAGGACACCTGTAGATGCCATTCTAAAAAATGGTAAAACAAAGAGAGCAGCATCTATTGATATTGAAATTCAAAGAATGATTCTTGTAAGGTAGATCTACATATAAAGAAACTGCACAATCAAGAACAGTCTACAATGAGATATGTTGAGATCAAGAATATTTTTCAAAGATTACCTATCTGGTGAAAGCTACATTATTACGGATTAAAGACAAAAAATCTCCATGTACTTGTTTAACACTGTGCTATTAAGTATGATATGAAATTTTCTAATTTATGGAAACACAAGATAACACGTAAAGGCTGGCTCTCAGGTTTCTTAAAAAGGAATGCTGAATTATCCATTAGAAACCAGACTACTAATAATCTTCGGAAGTAAACTTTTTTTGAAGACACATGAGTTGTCCATGATTTTCTAACAATTTACAAATAGAACTTGCAGTTTAGTTTAAATTTTTGTTTTTTTTTCAAGAAATAATGTTTATTGCCAGTTTTAGGTATTAAAATAAAGAAATAGTTTGCTTTGGCAATTTTTAATTGAATATGCTCCATAGAGTGGTCCAACTTACCCCGTTAATGGGGTAAATTGGGCAACTTGTTCTATACTTATTAGTACAAGAATTATCGATATATTATTATAAAGTCAGAGGTCCAACGGTTCCGTTGAAGTACTTGTTAGTAACAGAATATGAAAAATAATATTTTTTTCAATATTCGAAGAAAAGAGTGGCACAACCATCCCCACTCTACTCTACAACAAAATAGTGGCTTCTAGAAGCTGTAGTTTGCTCTAACATGAGTGAGAAAAGTATTACTAAATAGTCGGCAAGAAACTGGTAGGCAAGGATAAGACCCCTGTGGTATACCTGAAGTAATTTTGATATCTGAAATGACATTATTAATCGTGACACATTGCGTCAAAATTCTAAATATCATCATTGTTTACTTGATAGAAAACGATCTCCGCCTATGCCCCATCTAACGCTTGTCCAGGCGAACATCTATCGTTTTCGAAAGTTACAAGTTACTACGTTAATAATTTACCCGCCGACGTCCATATTGGGTTAAGTTTAATTACAGAAATATTAAGTCGACACCACCCAAACGCTCATAGTTCACCGGGTGCCGTAAAACAGAATGTCAAAATGTACCAAATACGGTCTAAAAAAATCCATTCTGTCCTCGGTTACATAAAATGCTAGCAGTCGGTCGTAAAATTCTACATTTGTTTGTTTGGGTGCGTTTTCACAATATATAAGCGGTTCGGTTAGGTACCTGGTGCGCCCGAAAAATATGTTAAATTTTATGTATTACGTCAAAGAGTGCGAATTTGTTTGGGGGTATTGCATTTTTAAAAAATGCCATACGTCAAAGCAAACTTTTAATATTTCAATTGAAGTTGGCAGTGAACATGCTCAATATAGAGTTGAATTGAAACATGTACCACTTTTATAAAATCACTTGTGGCGCTTTAAAAAAAAGTGGATTTTCAAATCTATTAGAAACTGGGGAACTAAACTTGAAAATTCAAGAATAGATTTTAGCTCAACTTCAAGGAGGCCACCTGAAGAAGGAATCCTGAAAATGCAGAAATAGGTCAGAACTCATCTATTGTAGTTGAATTTTCGAGTACCCACAGTTTCAAAAGTGAACTTTGGCATTTATGGAATTATTCATTAGCATACCTAGATATTTGGTTAGACAGAGAGCATACTTATGACTTCAACGGTAGAAATTGTAGGAAAATTGATTTATATTAGCTTTATAGTTAATTACAGTACAAGTGGGATATAGACATTATTATACAGGGTGTCCAGAAACTCTCCTGACAGACGAAGACCGGAGATTCCTCAGATAATTTTAAGACAATTTAACCTAATTCACCTAGTCCGAAAATGCTTCCTAAGGGAACTAGAGCTCTTTGAAGATGGCGCCTTGTAAATAGTTTTGTTTAAATACCTCCAGAACGCTTCTACTTAGAAAAACAAAAACTGGTATGCTTGTTTAGCCTTCAGAGATGAATCGATTCTATCAATTGCGAATTTCTAGTACCGGTCATAGGCGTCCGTTTTGGGTAGGTCAACGGTTATTTTAACGCATAACTTCTTTGTATTTAACTTTTAAGCATTTATGACTCTAGATTATTAAATTTTTAATTATACTACGAGCCCTAACAACTAAATGTTTGGACGACAGTTTATTTTTTCCAAATATATTCAGTTTCCATTTTGAATTCAATTAGAATTTTTTCTGCTGAAACTATACCAATTATTGTCATAAAACAAAAGTTATAATCTTTTCAGAACAATGTTTACTCCAAACATAAATTATTTCTTTAAATATCTAACAACAAACTACAAAATAAAGTGACAAGTAAATGTTCGGACAATCTTAATTAAAGAACGTTCTTAGGGAAATTAATAGGATGTAACGTCCCCATTGGCATCTATTACCGCCTTGATCCTCTTTGGCATAGTATCCACCAAAGATTTACAATATTGTGGGGTAAATGCATTCCAAATTTCTTGGATTTTGGCCTTAAGTACTGGAATTGATCGCTGGGGGCTATTTCTTAAGGATCTTTTCATGTGATGCCATAGTGTTTCGATGACATTTAAGTCGGGACTACTCGAGGGCCAGGACAAGACACTAATTTGATTGTCCCCAAACCATTTTTTGGTACTCTTAGCTGTATGGCAGGATGCCCCATCCTGCTGAAATATGAAATTCCCATGTTCATAAAGCTCCATCGTACTTGGCAACAAGTTTCTTTCCAAAATGCCTTGATATTTTTGGGAATTTATGGTGCCATCTACAAACTCAAGCCTACCTACACCATTAGTGGACATGCAGCCCCAAATCATAACACCCTGTGGGAACTTTACTGTACGCTTAATACAATCTTTATGAAATGCTTCAGATTTTGTTCTTATCACCCGTTTCCGAAAATCGCCAACACAAACATCAAATTTGGATTCATCACTAAAAATAATTTTAGCCCAGTCTTCTTTGGTCCATTGTACTTTAGATTTTGCTCAAATAAGACGTTTTCTCTTTTGTATGTCAGTGAGCAGTGGCTTTTCTTTGGCCTAAAAATGTGAATTGCTTTAAAGTGCGCTGAGCTAATTATTACAATTTTTTGTATTTCAATCACAAATAATATTTACTTTATAAAATCCATATCCAGCTTTGTGTATCCACTGTCTGCAACATTCCCTTGAAACATTTAAATCTGCTTCTTCATTCCATCGTGTTTGAATATCCCGTACCGTACCCCTTCTTTGTTGCTTGCAAATTTTAACAAGAACCCTTTTTTTCCTTTCTGTTACAATCCTTGGTCGTCCAGAACTTTTGCCGCGGACATCGAAGGATCCCGTTTCCCCATACGCTTTTATTACCTCTCCCACGGTCGATTTGGCAATATTGAGGTCTTTTGCTATTTTTCCCATAGTTTTTCCGTTGGCATATTGTCTTATTATGATTTCACGCACTTTTTTATCAGTAGCAACTCCGCGAGCCATTTTGTTCGCGAATGCACTATTGCTAATGTCATAAAAATATATTAATTTTGCCATGGTGACAGATGGCATTTTTTTTTCAGAGCTTGCTTGTATTTCATTGATGAAAAGAATCTTTGTCCGAACATTAAGTTGTCAGCAAATTTCGTTAAATAAACATTTAAACTATTTGCCAAAGCCAGCAAATCGATAATTATTAAAATAATGAATGATTTATTGGTCAAAACACTTGATTTAATAATTAAGTTTATGTAGATTTTTTAAATTCCAGATGTAGTACTCAAAAACAATTTTTAATTATAAATATAATAGTCCGTCCGAACATTTAGTTGTTAGGGCTCGTAGTACTAAAAGGTACTCTTACTTTAAGTCATTAGGATACACTGTTTCCTAGAAAAATGGATTTGAACATTTTTCGTTTTTTCGTCATTAAAGTTTAAAAATTTTAGTTAAAGATTTTTAAAAACAAAGTATTTATTACAATAGAACGAAAGTAAAAAGTATCAAAGGTAGATAGTTACAAAAGATGCTCGATGTGATGACCATTAGTCTCTATGCATAAATTTACCCTTTTGCTTAGAGAACGTCGAATTCTTGCAAAAATTCCAAAGTTATTTCTAAATTCGTTGCAAGCATCTTGTATCCTTCGCCAGAGTTGTGCACGATTTTGTATCGAAACGGAATAAACAAATGCTTTTATGTATCCCCAAACACAATAATCACAAGGATTCAAATCCGGCGACCTTGCTGGCCAAGCAACTGGACCTCCTTTTCCAATCCAGTGGTCTTCGTTGTTATTATCTAGAAAGTCTCGTACATTCCTGCTAAAGTGGGCCGGACAGCCGTCGTGTAGAAATCATAAGTTTTGCCGAATATTTAAACGCACCTCATCTAACAAATCAGGTAAAATATTTTGCAGGAAATGTAAATAATCAGCACCATTTAAATGAGCAGGTAATTCCATAGGTCCAAGTAGATAATCGTCAACTACTCCTATCCAGACGTTTATCTTAAACCTATGCTGATGCTTAAATTATTGAACAACATGGGGATTGTCACCAACGTACGAATAATAATGTGCATTATGTACATTAAAAATTCCATTTTTTGTGAATGTAGCTTTGTCACCAAACAAAATGTATCTGAAAAAATCTTCATCTTGATTTTTCTGGTTTTGTAACCATCTAGTGAATTCTACACGAGCAGGAAAATCTCCTTCTAGCAGTGCTTGCACCTTTGTAAAATGGAAAGGATATAAATTTTCTTTGTGTAAGATATTTCCTACGGAAGATTTTGAAATTGTGGGGTACTAAACAAGCGTACCAGTTTTTGTTTTTCTAAGTAGAAGCGTTCTGGAGGTATTTAAACAAAACTATTTACAAGGCGCCATCTTCAAAGAGCTCTAGTTCCCTTAGGAAGCATTTTCGGACTAGGTCAATTGGGTTAAATTGTCTTAAAATTATCTCAGGAATCTCCGGTCTTCGTTTGTCAGGAGAGTTTCTGGACACCCTGTTTATGAGTGAGACATTTGCACGACGAGGACATAGTCTATATAAAATTTTATCTAGAACTGCAAAAAAAATTATCTACAACTACCTTAAATTGAGAAAAATCCAAAATCAGATCCAGTTTGTAAGTTTTTCTTCAAAATCTAGAAGCAAACGCATTGTTATGGTAACGTGTCAAACTTCCTGTCAAGCTTGTTATAAACAAAATTGAGTGAGTTTTTACATTTTCTTGCGAAAATAGTTATATTGATTGAAATAATGAGTGATTCAGAAAAAGAAAACTTTCCTCTTGAAATTGAATTGCTGCAGTTGCAGCAGCTTTACTTTTACTAGATAAATCGAGAACCAACTACGAACAATTTTATAAACGATTCACTGATTGGTGTGCATTTAAGGATATAACATATGAAGCAAAGGAAAAGGTATTATTACTATTTTCTGAAGAACTATCCAAAAAGTATAAATCATCTAGTCTTTGGGCGTTCTATTCTATGTTGCGGTCTGCAATCTGTATGCGGCAAAATGTTGATATCAGTAAATTCAACAATTTAATTGCTTTTCTGAAAAAGTAATCGGCGGGATACAAACCAAAAAAGTCAAGAATATTAACGAAAGAGGATGTTTCAAAATTTTGACAAGATGCCGATGACACAAAATTTTTACTAACAAAGATAAGAAGGTTGAAATTCGTAAATGCATAATTTAAGGTTACCTTAATTATTGGACTTGGAGGTGCATGCAGAGTGAACGAGTTAACTAATTTGCTATTAGAAAACCTAAAAATTGAAGGAAACATTTTTTCATATCTTCATATCGGATACGAAAATGAAAGTTTTCCGAGAATTCTTTCTATTCACATCAAGCCAACACAGAAGCAGGCCTTCTCGCTATAAAATGGCATGGCGGTTGAAATTCCAACACCGTGAAGGCTATATTGATACGTCTCTTGCAGAAGAAAGAAAAAAATCGCCACAAAAGTTCTTGGAGGAGAAATTGCCGTCATTGAAGCTACTTTATGTGCTTACAAAGAAAATTTAAGCATTGATAATACAAATACAGACCAGCTGTATTCACCTGGTACTAATCTTACGAATTGCCAAAATTATGTTTTTAATATTTATAACAAGTTATTCAATTTAATTTAAGTTAAATTATCTGTTAATTGATAAACCTGTTGGTCTCAATAAAAATAACCATTTTTTTAATATTTCACTGCGAGGTAATATGGCACACTAGTGGTGTAATGACCTTCATTATTCAACTGAAACAGTGTCAAGTAAATGCTGTAATGAGGCTCTTATAAAGCAGTTGTAGATAAAATACCTTTACAACACGGTAAATACCCATATACCCATAAATATATAAAAAGAGTAAAATTATATTTCGACTGGAAGCGAAATAAACCCTGTAATCTACGAAGTACCTTTCCTGCGTTTCGCTCCCGCGGAATTTGTCGTGGCGCGCCTCTGGCGGGACCGCACACCGCCGTTTCACGCCGGATCGCCACACACCGTCCCCATAATTGAGACGTGAGAACTGAGCATTCAAATTTATGCCGAAATGCGATCCGAGAGCGGCGCGCACCGCAAAGCCTCGAAAAACGACACGGGAAAAAATACGGGACAGTCCTCGCGGCGGCCACAAAGCCGCCGTATCTCTGCATCGTACGTCATTAATTGTGGGCCGAAGACGTTATCAATTATAAAGGAAAAGGTGACACCGGCTCGTTAGTTTGATAAATAGGGCGTCGTTGCGTGCGAGGCCTTCGGGCATCAGTCCATATTCCGAGGGATATGCATATCGCCTGGAAATATGCTGACCCGGGCATTTTATTCTTAATAATAATTAGTTATTTATTGTAAGAGTGTTTTAGGCAGAGTTTTGTTTTACGCAAGAATGTCGCGACTAAAACGAAAATGTAATACAACGTTTTATCCACAATCATAAGCTCACACTGGTAACAATTATTTATTACCTAGGTCCGTAGTGTGAAATAATATACTGGGCTGTAATGTTACAAACTCTAAAGGAAAATTACTGTTTAATGTGTAAAGTAACTTCATTTATTATGCATTATTACCTTGGAGTTACGCTAACATTACTATGGATTTTTCATGTAAGATTTATACTTATTTTTCCAATTTCATTGTAATAGTAACCTGCAATATTCCTCAATCTGCCTTGTCATGTGAATGCGAAATTAATATCAACAAGAAGCTTACACTTTTTATATGGTGTTTCATAATTTATTTAAAAAAAATTAAATGTAGGGCAACCTAAAAAAAAATTAAAAAGGGAAAATTTGAAAATGATTTAAAATTACAATTCTGTTCGACACTGCAAACTGGTCCACTGTAAAATCTGACAACCTGACATGCAATCGGCGACCTGACAAAAATTAAAAGGAATTCCCAAGGAAAGAAATAAATAACATTTTATAACACCTATTTTATACAGCAAATTCAACTACTTCTGCCATTAATTATTAATAGAATTAATTTGTGGTTTTAATTAATAAAATAAGTTGACATACCTGATGCTACAAAAATGCACACAAAAATAAGTCTAAATGATTTAAAGTCGGGAGATCGTGGCGACCATGGCACCGGTCCTCTTCATCTAATCCCTTTCGATACGCTGTATATGGTACGGATATAATCGAGCCTCGTGTATGATACGCCACACTGCTGCAATATACCGTGGATGCCCTGGACCGCAATTTCTTCCACCTTCCATGCCGGCACGGCGACCCAATGCTCCAAAAGCCTCAACTCAAGTTTAAATTTTTATCGACAAGTCTTAATAACACCATTGTGCATACGTAAATTGCATTACATACATTATTTAGCGTTATTTATGTAAGTTAAAATATTTTATGCCATTAATACTTGACAATTCAATGACAATTCATAGTTTTGACGTTCACCCATGTTAGTTTCTTCTGTGTAAGTCTAGCTCAAGGCTATACACATTTTACATGACAAAACAATGAAATTTGGCTACTTTTTAGAGGCGTTTTTTTATGTTAAATTTTGAAATTTTTGAATGTTTATTTATCAGAATGTGTTCATAATTAAGTATATTTCAATTTAAACATAGGTTTTAGCAGGGCTGACAACCAAAAAATCAAAATTAAATCAATTTCTTGGAAAATGGAACACCCTGTATAAGAATTGATGTTATCATCAGATTCTACGCGCCATCTAGTGTCTGTATACCAATTTTCGTCGCACTGGCTATGATGGTTTCTGAGATATTCGCACTGAAAGTCTTAGAGGGAACACCCGGTATATTCATTTCCGGATAGATTTTGAAAGGAAACTTTACCTAGGGGAATAGTGTGAAATGACACACCAGAATGTAATGCTACAACTATAATGAAAAATTACTACTTCTGAATATGCATTTTTTCATAGTAAAACCGTATACACATGAAATGTAATTTTACAACGTTATTATGTATTTTTAGGAAAAAAATGTAATTTTACATGAAATATGTAAATGTATGGTTTTCGCATGGAGATTCTTGTAATACACTATGGATTTGGTATTTTTTACATTAATATATATTGAATTGAATAACGTGTAAATTTACAATCATATTTTTTATCAGTGCACCCTCGCGTTACTATGTGATATGATGCAAACAATTTTATTATTACATCTTGTTTGCAAATGTACAATGCAATGCATGTAAATATACATGCACTTGCGAATATGTATTTTTTTAGAAGTATAGACGCATTTTACTGCACATGAAATGCAATTTTACAACATCGTTACGTATTTTTAATAAAAATTATGTTTGGGTTTATAAAAGTAACAACGCTCAAGGCAAATTCGACTTTCAACTTGTTCTAAATCCCTTAAAAGAATTGCTGGCCATTTATCTCACTAAATAGAAGCCAACAGTTTGAAAGAATCTTCTTTCAAACATCTTTAACGAATTGTATTTACGTATGCATAAGAAGAAACATAAGTATATTATGGAACAGTGTAAAACATCTGACACAAGAACCTTGGATCGCATATAAAGAATTTTTGTGTTTCCTCGTGAGAAATTACGCGTTTTCCGTAAGGTTTAATGACGATGTGTCGCGAACAGGACGTAAACTTTGCTCTCAGTGTAAAACCGCATGTGCTCGAGACCTAATTGGCGGGGCAAAAAAACAGTCGCTTGCGGGGGCGCGCTACATTCGTCTGGACACAATTAATTCCTCGGTTTTTTGCGAGAGCCCCGCCGGTGGTTCATCAAAAAGGGGCTAGCCGGCGCGATATATGGTCCACGGCTCGACGAAACGCCTTTTCTGTAACGGCCAGCGACACTATACGTGGCGATACCAGATAAGATACGAGGCGGCACGTACCGCCGCGCCGTGCCCGTTATTTATGTCGAATGTCGAAGTTTATGCGCGAATATTCTCCGATTCTCTATAATAGGAAACGAGAAGTGTTACGGCGGGCGCCAGGGCGACCGTGTCGAAAAAAAAGTCGACCTCAGTCAAACTACTCATGTCGCACATACAGGATGTGACGTTTATAGCAGAGAAGAATATACCGTAAAAAAATGAGGAAAATTTCACTCAAAACCAACACAAATGCTTGTTAAAACGAGTCGACACCCGATTGTGCTGAAATAATAAAATAGTCCATTAAGTAATGTTCACTTAGTTATTTGTTAATTAAATAAATTTTTTGAGGGTAAGGGTTTTTGAGTTACCTTACGGGCGCCAGGGCGACCGAGTCGAAAAAAAGTCAAACTACTCATATCGGATATACAGGATGTGACGTTTATGGCAGAGGAGAATATACCGTAAAAAAATTAAAATTTCACTCAAAACAAACACAAATGCTTGTTGAAACGAGTCGATACCCGATTGTGTTGAAATAATAACACAGTTCATTAAGTAATGTTCACTCAGTCATTTGTTAATTAAATAAATCTTTTAAGGGTAAGTAAGGGTTTTTGAGTTACCTTGCGGGCGCCAGAGCGACCGTGTCGAAAAAGAGTCTACCTAAGTCAAACTACTCCAATCGGATATACAGGATGTGACATTTATAGCAGAGAAGACTACACCGTAAAAAAATTGAGTAAATTTTCACTCAAAACCAACACAAATGCTTGTTAAAACGAGTCGACACCAGATTGCGTTGAATAATAACACAGATCATTGAGTAGTGTTTACTCAGTTACTTGTTAATTAAAGGGTAAGGGTTTTTGTGTTACCTTGCGGACGCCAGGGCGACCGTGTCGAAAAAAGTCGACTTCAGTCAAACTACTCAAATCGGATATACAGAATGTGACTTTTATAATAGAGAAGAATACACCGTAAAAAAAATTGAATAAAATTTCACTCAAAACCAACACAAATGCTTGTTAAAACGAGTCGACACCCGACAGATCATTGAGCACTGTTCATTCAGTTATTTGTTAATTAAATTAATTTTTTAAGGGTAAGGGTTTTTGTGTTACGTTGCGGGCGCCAGGTCGACCTCAGTCAAACTACTCATGTCAGATATACAGGATGTGACGTTTATAGCAGAGAAGAATATACCGTAAAAAAATTAGTAAAATTTCACTCAAAACCAACACAAATGCTTGTTAAAACGAGTCGACACCCGATTGTGTTGAAATAATAACACAGTCCATTGAGTGGTATTCACTCAGTTATTTGTTAATTGAATACATTTTTTAAGAGTAAGGGTTTTTGAGTTACCTTGCGAGCGCCAGGGCGACCGTGTCGAAAAAAAGTCGACCTCAGTCAAACTACTCAAATGTATATACAGGATGTGACGTTTATAATAGAGAAGAATACACAGTAAAACAAATTTGATGAAATTTGAGTAAAATTTCACTTAAAAATCAACACATGCTTGTTAAAACGAGTCGACACCCGATTGTATTGAATAATAACACAGATCATTGAGCAATGTTCACTCAGTTATTTGTTAATTAAATACATTTTTTAAGGGTAAGGGTTTATGTGTTACGTGGCGGACGCCAGGGCGACCGTACGAAAAAAAGTCGACTTCAGTCAAACTACTCAAATCGGATATACAGAATGTGACTTTTATAATAGAGAAGAATAAACAGTAAAACAAATTTGATGAAATTTGAGTTAAATTTCACTTAAAAATCAACACAAATTCTTGTTCAAACGAGTCGACACCCGATTGTGTTGAATAATATAACACATATCATTGAGTAGTGTTCACTCAGTTATTTGTTAATTAAATAAATTTTTTAAGGATAAGGGTTTTTGTGTTATCTTGCGGGCGCCAGAGCGACCGTGTCGAAAAAATAGTCGACCTCAGTCAAACTACTCAAATCGAATATACAGGGTGTGGCGTTTGTAGCAGAGAAAAATTTAAGAGCAGTCCGAAGAATAGGAGTATTTGCAATGAAAAAATTTTATAGAAAGAAGTTCACACTCTCTGAAGTGAAGTGAAATTGAAACTATGAATGGAAAGTAAGTACTTGAATCGATGTGGCTACACCGGTGTGGGTTCGAGCCCCGCAGTCGGTAGACCGTATATCAGCTGCACTCGTGGAGAAGATTGGCGCTTTCTCTGGGAATATGGTAGGGTGGTAGAATTTTAACTTGGGTCAATGTGAGAAATTGATACCGATGGACATGTGACTACTTCCCTAATTAATGAACGTTTCCAGGTTTCTCTCATTCCTGCACTGAATGGTGATTGGTAGGCCCTACCAACTTAGGTCGTTCCTGGGCGCAAATGCGGCCTACTTAATAATAATATGCCGCTCTCTCTCCCTCACAAGTCTCCGACTTGGCTAATTTCCTTGATTAGAATGAGGGGTAGAGATATTATTATTGTTATTATTAATGGTCACCAGTACACAGAATAATACAGGGTGTCCGAAAAATGAGTGCTTTATTTTACTGAATGATAAAGTGTACCAAGCATACCATATGCGTGCCGTTTTTTAAACGCAATTAAAATGTGCTGTACTGTGGCATCTCAAATATTAGTTTTTGGAAATACACATAGCTCTAAATATCAGAATTTGATAATGACACTGTAACAGCTTACCTTTTAATAGGATATACTTATCTAATTTGGTTTATTTAATATATATATATATATATATATATATATATATATATATATATATATATATATATATATATATATATATATATATATATTATATCTAATTTAAAACTTTAAAATATTCAACATTGATACCATTCACAATGTGCTTCTATCTGTATTGTAGATTGTTAATAAATTATTATTTTGAACATTGTTATGTACTACTGTGCCTTCTATAATATGTTATATTATCTATTTATTTCCCATTTTCCCATATCTGGTTTTTACACGGAAAACTGAATTTTCCTGAAGAAGGCTTAAATACAGCCGAATCGTAGACTTACTTGCAAATTGGTTTTCTTTAACTTTCATTCCAGATAATATTTCTGAAGATTGTTAAGAAAATACATACACAATAATGGACTGCTACTTCCCTTTCACAATGAAAAGCACAATACTTCGTTATTTTAAGTTGTATTAATTTATAAATTTAAAAAACAAACTGTAGTAGACATCTACTATATATTATTTCATCTACGTTCGTCCATATGTAGTTGTTAATTGATTCCTTTATTTCGTGTAGGATGTCCACACAACTTTTCTTACCGTCGCCTCAAAAGGAACCTTTTAAGTCCATTTTTCCAGAAACTGCATTGGTTAGTGGGGGTGTCTCAATGATACAATTCAACAAAGCAACACTTCTCTAGAAAACGGGATTATTTTGAATTAAATAGTTACCATTACCTCTTACAAACGCTTCTTACAATATATTATTTTGAGGAGAATTTAAAAAGTAAAAGTGCATAAACAAAACATCAAGAATTTTGTTTTTAATATTAATTTTGTTCTACGTGTTTTATTTTTCGAGATTTCTGTACCTAAAATCACCACAAATCTGATAATTTTACGGCGAGAAATACGGCGATTTTAAGTATCATACTGTCTCTCCTTATTTAACACATCCATTACTTTAATTGTTACACATTCTGTATATTAAATTAGAAGAATAATTGATGAAGAATGTTTCGTCTAATTTAGAAAACATTGGATAAATTAAAGGAAAAATATATATTGTTTATAATTACATCTTATTAGATATGATTATTTGCCATACGAGTACTATCATATATGCGGTTTAAATCTTAAAAAAGCAGCTATTTGGCACACAAGCTTGTGAATATGTCGACAGAGTCACAGCGCGGGAGATAGCTTAAATTTGTTTGTGTCGAACTTGAACGTTATAGAAATCTTTAATTCGCATGTATTCTTGGTTGCATGAACGACGAATCGAATATCTGAAATATGAAACGTGTTTTAATATTTCGTTATTTTCTTTTAAACGTCAAAAATATGCAAAAATTTGCATACAAATTATTATAACGAGAACAATAAATTGAATAAAATTTTCATTATAATACGCTAAAGAGTAATTTTTTCAAACGTCTATATTTTAGCGAATGAAGAAATCAGTGGTAAATCATTTTCGTCAAGAATATTTAATTAGTTACGTATGCAGCCATCAAGTTCATAGATAAATCAAAAATAGGCACAGGTGCCATTTGACACATATGGACAAACCCAATGGCAAAATTAGACCTCTTTAATGCCGGTTCTTGCCTGAAGCTGTAAATCAACTTGACAGGTGCGTTACAAAGGATTTAACAAGTTCTATATGACATTAGTTACGACACAGCATATACGAGGGTTATTTATAATACTGGTAGATATTAAAATTTCTATTAATACAAATGTGAACACTGTGATAATAAATAATATCTCTACCCCCCACTCTAATAGTGAAGTCGGACACTTGTGCGGTAGAGTAGTAAATGTAGGTATCATTTGCGCTCAGCAACAACTTACGATGGTAGGCCTTAAGCACCATTCAGTACAGGAATGAGTGAAACCTGGAAAACCTCATTAATGAGAGAAGTGGTCAAATGTCGACCGGTATCAATCTCTCACATTGTCCGAAGCTACCATTTTTGAACCCTACCACACCCGCTGAGAGGGTGCCAATCCTCTCCACGAAGATACCATGCAAATGTATATTAGAATTATAGAATAGCTTAATACATATATAAGTTTATAAAGTTTTCCATGTTTTAACTATTATAATTGTGAACTATAATTATATAAATTCACAAATGTATAATAGTTGAAATATAACATTAGGCGAATTGGGATTTTGGTACATTAAGAAAAACATAAGTAATTAAATTTTGTTAACATTTTTTAATTATAAATTCTGTTAATTTTTAATTCAGTAGTTTCTTTTCATTTGTTGTTGTTGTGTTCACAATTATTCTTAGATTTTACTTCCTTATTTCTCAAATTTGAGCGTGTAATAAATCCTAACTCTTATATACAGTGAGCAGCAAAAGTAATGTACAAGGAAAATAAATATTTATATGGGATGTTTGGGCAAATGGATATAAAAATATTTTCTAAATAGTCTGTAAAATTTTTAAATTTTTCGTCGGCACTGTTAAACCACTAAATGGCCTTTTATTATCTTCGTAAGCCTTTAGTTTAGAAAATAATATACAGTGATTCTAATTCGGTGCATTACAGTACCCTAAACAAGTATCAGTATGGATATTTTATAAGGCATTTATGCAAAAAATATCCACTCACATACTGGCAGATTCCCTTTTCCTGTTGATAGAGATATAATTTCTTAAACTTTACCTTTAAATTAATATATTACATATTATACAGGGTGTTAACGATAAATTTGGATACCAACATCGGCGGTTGATGTTCAATCGGGGGAGCGTGTGAAGCGGGATGGTAGGGGAGAGAACGAGTGGTGGGGGATGGAGAATGGTCCAACTGTTTGTAAATTTAAACTCTGCCAATGGTGAATCTAAATTGTATCATATACTGGGTGATTCGGAACTTATCTAAAAAAATTTGGGAATAGATGCATCATAAAAAATGGAGTCAATACCGTAAAAATGTTTGTAAACTGCTTATAGTTTGGGAAAAAAAATTATTGAAGATGTAGTAGTTTCATTCACTACTTCGCTGGGCTACTATAGTTTCTAGCCAGACGATTTCAAATATCCGATTACTTATCGTATTAACTCTTTTGTGATGCATGTATTTACATTAGTTTTTCAAATATCAAAAATGACTTACCTATAGCAACTCGCAGTTGATGGGTATCGTTTTAATTTATGGTGAAGTAACAGTTATGGCCAAAACACAAATTAAAAAAAATAATTTTGATGTAACGTATCTCCGTTAATATTGACATTTTCAAGAAAATGGTACATGAACTCGCGACATTAGTTTTTTCGGGTAGTATTACCCCCTAAATTTACCGGACACTCTGTATCTTAAAACAGTATAATTCAAACTAATGTCAGTATTCTTTAGCCTTAATTTATAAACCATAGCCTATTATCAACCCTTGGGTACTAATTTGGGCACGGAGGTCACTTATTTATAGTAATCTGACTTATTTTAGAAATTGAATAAAAAAAATGAATTAATAGAACCAACTTTCAGTTTGTTTTGTATGTAATGGAAGAAACATTAGTACAATAAACATTTTAGCGTTTAAAAATACCCATATCCCTTTAGGATGGGAAACGATTCATTGTACTTAAACAAAAACCTTCTCCAATTCGTTATTTTTGGAAATCCAACAATGAAACGTTTATTGATAGTGTATGTGGTGTCACGGAGATACATCGACCTAATTCTGTTTAATGGAGTAATACCAATACCGAACAAAAGTTTCGTCCATTTGTTCAGATAGAAATGGTAAAAATTTATTAATATTCTAGCTTATAGTCTGTTTGGAAATGAAAGAGAGTAATAAAATCCCGAGATAAGAACCGGCCATGGGTGTGGTAATATTTTGTTTCAGGTAATTATCGGGTAACACTAATGCTAACAGATAATGGGTGTACATTAGTATATTTTACTGGATACATTATAGGGCAGGAGCCAGTGTATTGTGACAGATCAACTAAGTCTTAGAGCTGAATATACGAAGACGTGCTAGTGCAGTACAGTAAAATTCGTCTTGTGTTTAGTGACTATTGTGCCAGTGGATATAATATTGTTTGGGTAAAATGTCGAGCTTATCAGATTGATGGGAAAAGCAGAACAGGAGGTCAGTTCTTATCGATAAAGATGAAATTATTTGTTAGCGAAGATCCTACTTAAGATCAATTAGAAAATTCCGTGGTGAAGGGAGGCATATTTATTATCTAGACGAAATTTGGGTCAACAAGGGATATACTGTAACAAAAGTATGGTAAGATAAAAATGTAAAAAGTTTTCGACAAGCATTTTTGGATGGACTTTCAACAGGGTTCAAGGCACCTTCAGGTAAAGGGCGAAGATTAATAGTGACACATATAGGTAGTGCCAGTGGTTTTGTAGATGGCGGTTTACTTTTATTTGAATCTAAAAATACAGGTGACTATGACGAAGACATGAACGCAGATGTTTTCGAAGAGTATTTTACACTGATGTTGGATTCCTCCGGGGTCTGTAATTATCATGTATAATGCCGGTTACCATTCACGGCAGACCGAGCGGACGCCTACGACTGCTTGGAGGAAAGCCGATATAATTCAATTGTTATCCAGAAAAAACATTTCTTTTGAAACAAATATGGTGAAAAAGGAACTTTTGACACCTGTCAATCTTAATAAAGATCATAAAAAATATGTTATGTATGAAATGGCAACAAATAGCCAAATAACGGTACTACGGTTACCACCTTATCACTGTGAACTTAACTCAATCGAATTAGTCTGGGTGCAGGTAAAAGGAGATGTAGCGCGAAATAATGCGACGTTTAAATTAAGTGACGTGTAAATTTTGTTAAAAAATTCCTTGGAATGAGTAACTGCAGATAACTGGCAAAGATGTATACATCCTGTACAAAAAGAAGAGGAGAAAATGTGGGACCTCGATAATTTAATTGACGTTACTGTGGAACGTATCGTTATCAATCAAGGAGAGGAAGATAATTCATCAGAATATTCAAAGTATGAATTTTAATATACCTACTTTTTTATTTTCTTTATTGTACATTTATACAACAATACATTTACTCACCATAATTTGAATTTTCAAAATACATATATTTTTGTGTGGAATTTTGATAATAATATTGAATAATTTTATTTGAATTACTAAAAACCTTCTTAACCCGGTTATAATGCTTAAAGTAGCCTCTAGTTTTGATATGCTGTTTTTATATTGTTTACTTATAAGAGAAATGGACCGAGAAATTGAAGCCGCATAGACAAAGACGGACTGTCGGGAATTCAATTTTAGCTACCTGCTTCAATTTAGTACGGTTCGATCACATAAAGTTTTTTTAAAAGTACACCTCATCTATACCGATAATACATAATATAAAAATATTGAACCAGTACGTAAATAAATGATTTACGATTTGCATACATAATAAGCTTTTATTACTCTCTTTCATTTCTAAACAGACTATAGTTAATAGCTCCATGCGTAAAGAAAAGTCAAATAAAATGGTGTGCAGGGAATTTGGGAATTCCTCGTTACTTATTTAACACTAAAATAGTTTATGTGTCGCGAAATAGTTTTTGTATCAAGGATGACTGCGACTTTCTGGGAAATTTAAAATTGAAATTCCATGTATTTAATTTTATTTGCTTTGAATAATTATTTATGTTTGTCTATCGGGAGCAATCGTCATTGAAGGTTTATGAGGTTGAATTTCATCTTTTTTTTTTGTTTATTTCCATTTGGAAATAAGTTGAATACGGTGTTTTTTGTCCTACTTTGCAAAATGTTTAAAAGTATTTTCCATGTTTACAATATTTTGGATAAAATTTTACTATACGAACATACATGGGCGTCGTTACAAAATTTTTCAAGGAGGGACAAATGCAGAGAAATATTAAGCCGGAAACAAAAAAATATGTACTTTAATAAGGATATATAAGGTCCATATAATTCTTAAACATAACAACAAAACATTAAAGATACTTTAACATAATAAAGCAAAATATAATAAAAAAAATATATAATACTCACCAGGATACGATGCCAAAAGTTCTGTTTCTGCTCTAAATAGAGTCTATTTGAATAGTAACACATGCGCGCAATGCACTACATTGAGAACGCCTCGAGGTTTGCAGTCTTGAATTTAGATTTTTTTTTATAAGACAGGCTTTTTTGCAAGGGGAGCAGTTGTTCTCTCTTGCCTCTCTGCCGCCCCCCCCCAAACGACGCCTTTGGAAACATAAATTTACTGAGCGAAGAATGCAATTATTGATAATTAATTTCCTTTGAACATCAGTCACTTAAATAAAATTTCTTAACAGATTTTTTTTTTCTTTAATTACGTACGTTTCGAGTACAAATTTATATAATCATAATTAAACAAATTTAAAACATGTTATTTGGACCACAGGGGTGAAGAACGCCACTTTGCCAGATTTTTAATAAAGGAGTCCATAAAGTAATTTTGGAAAAAAATTATTGCAAAAAAAATCATAGTAGACTGTGGATTAACAGCTGGATCTTCGTAATAGGTTCAATAAGTAAGTACATTTGGAAGGATAATATACAGGGTGAACCTTAAATAAGTACAAATATTTTAACCCGCAGTACAGTTCACTGTATAGAACACATCAAGTGTTACACTAATGTCTTTAACAAAGTTAACTAAATTTTTAAACATATCAAAGAATTATTAAAATATGTTTATTTATGAAAATATTAATGCCCATCTCCTCCCCTTTGCCATTCCTATACCTCACTAATAAATTGAAAATATAAACCAGATTATCTACTCACAATCATAGTTATCCGGAATTTATTATTCATTATCCATTTTTACTACACTCCAACTGCTTTATCACAATACGTTATCATTATCACTATCACTGTCGACCTTTTTACTGTTTGAATAATGCGCCATATTTTATTTAATGATACTGTATTTCACGAAAAATATTAATTAAACGCACAAGATACTTTAGAGAAAAATACTACCCGTGCAAATAGTAAGACGATTTAAATATGTTTTACATGTTAGTGCCGCAACTCTTAAAACAGATGCGTCACGCAGTGCATTACTTAAATAAACAATTAGCTTAATTCGGTTTCAGGAGATGCAAAAGTATTTTATATTAACTTTCAATTTACCTGTATTGAAAATCTCAAATCCCTTTCCACAAATATTATATGTTTTGTTTCCACACTTTGCCACAGCTTATTCCTTTGCCCTGGACCATACTAGTGCACCGGTAACAACATAACCTCTTTCTAGAGGATGGGGCTGGGACATTTAGCCTGCTGCTCGTGACACCTACCACGAAAACTACGAAGTACGAAATGGTTAGTACTGCCATGTTGTTTGAGGTTGTGGCGAAAATTAACTCAAGATGTTGTGTGAAAATCAATAGTTTTTTGTTATTCTTCATAAAATAATTTAATGTGTGTTAGAACAACGGCAAAATTTTGAAATTACGTTAAAAAATTATTTATCTTACAGACGATATGGCAACCTCGTCTTCAGTAAATCTTATGGTTTATTTTATTAGGTTACGTAAGTGGTCTATCTGCTCAGTGGTCCTCAAAATGTGGGTATTTTAAAAAAAATTAATATCTGTAAATATTTGAAATTTTTAAAAATTACTGTCACTAGACTCATCTATATGACGAACTACACCTGCAGTTAAAATATTTGTATTTATTTAAGATTCACCCTGTGTATGAAAAGATTGATTAAAATCGCACGTCCCAAAAATTTGTTAGAAGGTACACCCTTCTAAACTTTAATAGGCCACCCAGTACATTAATTAGCAAACACTTTCCAAAATATTTTCTAATACTTACATATTATTGCATCATTATTTTACTGTTCAAAATTGTTATTTTTTATATAAAACAAACATAATTAATAGGATGTTGCATGTGTATGCAAAATATTTAGAGGTAGATTTCTTGGCAAATTTGAAGGGAGGTCTTTCATGTAATTTTTCCTCCTCCTTAAAGAGTTTTCTCAATTTTTCTCAAAATCAGCTGAATATTAACAAACGAATTTTGAAATATAATACTTATAAAATTCCGTTTTCTTTGGCTGCTGTAAGGGGGTGAAACAAAATCCGCGTGATTACTTCATATCCATATGTTTTTTAATTAAATTTTAATAGATGATTATTAATAGAGAAATACATTTCTGCCGGGTTGCCTATCAAAATATGGCCGCAAGTATTTTTAATTATTTCTTTTAATTAATGAAGTCCCACTTACGTCATTCGAAACGTCAAAATTGATGAAAAAATATTTTGTATTCGGGTACATTTTATCCAATAATTCACAGGACGAGAGGTCGTTATTTTACCGTCTGGGATCTATATGTGTCCTTTTACGAGGATATTATAGTTTTTATCCATGACCACTATATTAAGAAGGTTTAAAACGTACCTATGTTTTCTATGGAGGCCTTTTAATGCACTAGTGGATTAGAATTCATAATACCACGTTTCGATTCTATAGCATTTTATTTAGAATTATTATTATTAACATAGACGTTGGTCGATTGTCGAACGATCTTATTGTTTTGATTATTTAAATTCACTCGATAAGGACTTTCTGAGGGACTGGAATGGCACACAGGTAGGATCTGGATTTTTTTAGCACACGCCATTTTGCTGGACAGTGAATCTTCAATATAACTTTCCGCTACTCTATGGTAATATCGACCACCATGATGCTTCACAGTGGTAATATCACCCCCACCATTGACCAGTAATGTTGCCGAAGAACACCTCATTCCATGTCCAGTAAAACTTTCTGGATCAGGGAGCTCAAGAAATGCAGACACATGTCGCAAGAAAAATGTATGAATTGATGTATTTTCGACACATATCTACAGCATTGACTTAAAACTTGAAATATTTGTTATAGTATCCGAAATGAGTACATATAGGTAACTGCCTTTGTCTATAGGTTAATTCATTGCATCGATAAGCACCTGCGACTCCCATGATCGTTGCAACCTGTAAAGAGTTCAAAATAAAACGGTCAATGTATAAATTGAAATATTAAAATCGTGTATTTTCTGCCTTAACTATATTATATTCCTCATCCGGTGCTTTTCCCAAAATTCTTCGATTTGGCTTCTCTTCAGTATCTTTGCCTTCTTTGGTTTATAATTTCTTGATTCTATTTTCGAATATGAAATAAGTTTACCATACTTCGAAATGTCAATACCTTTGTGCACTTTTAATATTGATTTTAGAATGGAACATTTTGTCCATATCGAAGAGACAGCAAACCGTTTCTCCACATTGAAAAAGTGGGATACAAGCACCTCTTCTGAAATTACTTCTTCTCCTATGCCTCTTTTTTTCGCCAGCTATCGAATTCCTCCTATTCCTTCTCTTATACAGTTTTGCTTTTCGCTGGTAACAGAATTATCAGCTGATTATTTTCTGTGGTTGTTATGTTATTAATATTTGTCTATGGATTTTACGTCAGATATCGTAAATGGATCTGTCATTTGAAGTACTTGATGTTCTCCCTCAGCTTGCTCTTTAGCATCCTGCAGATCACTCAATAAAACAAATGGTTCCAACATTTTATCAAGATCCATAGTGTTCAAAGAATATATCTGTCGTAATATTATAAATTAAAATTTTTATTATGATTATTATATACCTATAAATTGAATATGAGTTTATAAATTTTACTTACTTACTTCAACGTATTATGACTTCTTACTTAATACTTAAGGTTCTTGTTCGCATTATCACATTATCTAAAAGTTGGGTTAGAAGCGCAATTTTCTCAAGAGAACTTAAACTTCTCCTATAACATATCATGAGAAACAAGTTCTCTTACTATTCTGGGAAGTGAGTACTCCGTGCTTGTCAATAATAGCATAGTTTTCAATTGCGGAGAACTCCGCCCCTTTCTCAGGAGAAAACCTACTCCCAGATTTCAAGAATAGCCATCCTGCTGGTTACAGATGTAATGTTGCTGGGCTTTTTGCGGGATTTCAGCTGGAATGAAGAAATTCTCAGCATTCTCATTTTTTGTGTCGATTTTGCAAATTTGTTAACTCTTATTGAGAAATAAAGAAACGATTCCAAGACTTTCTAGTCTTGGCAAGCTGGCAATCGATATTCTTGATTAAAATAAATTTGTCAAATATGACGTTTTTCAAAACCATAATTTTCCATTCGTGAAAAAATGTTCCTCTCGGATGCGCCTCGAGTGTCTATTTCTTCTCGTGGATTAAAGGCTTGTTAATTCCCTTATATAATTAATAACTATAAATGTTGATATGAATATTAAAAAGGAAATAAAAAAAAAGTTCACTCGTCCGGGAATCGAATCACCGCTTCTTAAGCTTCATTCACATAAGATTAGTGCGGTTGCATTGGTACTGCAGAAAAGTTATTAAAAAGGGCGCCGTATTCTTGAAATAGTGTTTTCTACAAAATACAAATAATTTTAGACATTTAATAACTGAATAATCTGGGGTTTAGCAAATAATAGGAATGTTAACTCATCCCATCTGCAAATATTCAAAGATACTGAAGTAAAACGGCGAGTAATACGGATGACTTTTGTAACGTTCAGATAAACTTAACAGTTACGACTTTGTACTGCAGTTGTATGGCAGAAGCTAAAAGCATTTTAGTTTTTACCATTCCTTTTCCAACAATCATACAAGGACCAATCAGAAAACAGCTTTTTTGACAGTAAACAGAAGATTCACATTTTTGCAGGTTAAGTTTTTAACTTAAATTCTAATTTAGATATTTAGTTTCGAATTGATTTGTTTTTAAAAAATGGATGAAGAGGACTGTTTGGTTAAGAAACAGTTACTTTTGCTGCTCTTACTCGAAGCGACGTCAATATGTATAAAAACTATACACGCAAAAAAAAATGAAAAGAAGAACTCGGAGATGGTGGGTGCGACATATTAATCGCAGACAGCACATGCAAGGTGATTTCTATAATTTATATAAAGAAATGCAAAATGAGAATGCCGATTATTTTTTCATTACACCCGAATGACAGTGGCAATGTTTGATAAATTGCTGAAATTAGTGGGGCCTCATTTAACCAAACATTCAAATAGGCCATCTATTCCTGCAGATTGTAGGCTTTTAATTACTATTCGGCAAATGATAAAAACCAACAATTTCCGTAGATAGGGACGTAGCTGACAAAAACATAAACATAACCTCTCAATCTGAAGGTCAAGGATCTTGAGTTTTTTTATGTTACCAACTTACAGCGGAAAAATTCCCCAACTTCTTAAGTCTACAGTAATTTTATGTAAACAGAGTAAATAATATTTAACACCATACAATTACAATACAACAGTACAATTGCAGTGCCATTGCACTAACGTTTATCTGAATGTTACTTTAGGTTCACTAAGCTGGTACGATACGCACACGGAGTCGCGGAGGCATCTGTCAAAATTGTACTGATTTGGATGTTTCCATAATCAGTTCACAGAAATAAAGAACGGTTTTAAAATGAAATAAATGAAATTTTTGCCAACATAATTTAGTAAATATTACTCAATTATATTAATGTAACATAAAAGATAGGACTTTGTCAATCTGCACTTCTTTTGTTGAAATATTGAAATAGAAATATTACATAGGAAGTTGTTCTGGTTAAATTAAAACTCTTTACTAACCTACTTAATTGTATACTCCCACTTTTCTTTAAAATACCTGTCAGAAGTTCTGATTGAATTTCCTGCGATATTTTTGTGAAAATTTAACCAATTATTTACGGAGTTTTCAATGATAATAATTCGAATAATCTTATCCTCGTGGACGACCTTTCGTTAATTGTTCGTTTTATTTTTAAATTTGGTTTGTCATTTACATGATATGTTTCCTAGTACTTAAAAGATTGTCGTCCTTTCCAATAATCATTTTTAGCAAAAAAAAAAATGTATTCCACTGGTTTTTAAACAAATTGGTATTGCTCACAAGTATTGCTCTCTTAAAGTCAAGTTAATTTTGCTTAAAAAGTGTCTCTTGGACTTTTTCCTCCTGAGCCACCGTTTTCGAGATAAAAATTAATATAAATGTTTGCTGGACTGGAAAATATTACAAATGCTAGTCTAATAAGAAGGTGGGATTGCAGTAATAAATCAAAGGTTAAACGGAATTAACAAAAATGCAAAATTAAAAATTGTGACAGTGGTGACTGTCATATCTAATTATTATTTTAGCAGATTTTGAAACTGACAACTTGACAACAGAACTTATTTTGTAAACATTGTGAATTTTCGAAAAATATCTCCTCAAAATCCAGCAGGATGAAATGAATGATCCTCAAAAAAATCTTGCTAGGGCTATTAAAACTTTTAATTTTATATTAATAAAATTGTATCCTTCTTTCATGAATTATAATAATTTCATCCGGTCGTGGTTGCTATGAGACAAGAGTTATTAAGTAAATAACTTTAATTCCGATAGAAATTATTGAAGTCAGCAAAGTAAATAAAGTATATTTGTTTACCAGAATATATCTATAAAAAATGATAGACTACCAGACTGAGAATAAAACATAGTCGTTTCTAAAAATTGTTCTATTGGTATATTTTTCTGACTTAAGCAAAAGTATTAAATCTTCATTATGGTCAATATATGCGATGATCAGAGCTACTTTGAATGTCAAGAACATCGATATTGGAAGGTATTTCAAATTAAAAGAATTCTTGAAACGGCAATCACATGTACTAAAAAATCATGCGTTTCAGATCATGAAGAAATTAAAAAAATTCTTATTTAGGTCCCTGATGATAAGTATTTAGGTTCAAAGGTAATAAAATATGTTTGTGAATGAAGAATACTGGCTATTATTGTTTTAGGTGGCAATGATTTTTGTCATATCTGGGGTGTGTCGATGTAACGAATTACTACAAATGAAAATTGGAGATATTGAAGATATGGAAAACAAATTGCTGATCACTTTGTACTATCGGAAATACAGTTTTCCAAGTCCTACACAAATAGATAGTAACAGATTTTTTTTAATATTCAAATGGTAAAACATATAACTAATTAATAAGAATTCATAAATTTGGCGGAATGCCAGAACAAGTTTCTACATTTCTCGAATTGAGGGATACTCACGAATATACCGGACATTATTTGGATAGAACTTCAGATACATTATTAGCAAATTCAGAAGTAGATATCACACCTTGAAAAATGCTTGGTCGATGGAAATATTCAACGGTAGGTGAATGCTATATTAAGGAGGCCATTACTCGTAAATCAGTTGTTAGCAAAAAAATCTCTGCTGCAAGTACATCAAATTCTGGAAGCGATTTTTTAAATAATATAATCACTTTGGAGGTATCAGTAGTTCATAAACCATCTACTAGTGAATACATTTTAACTTACCTATGTAGGTAAATGTTTCAAAACAAATAGGACCAGAGATATCCCTTACAGACTGTTCTAATTTTACTATAAATGTTTACAATAAATAAAATTACAAAAAACAAATTTTAAATGCCTAGGAAATAAATGTGACATTTTCGTGCCTGACACTAAAGTCATTAAAACTATGCCTGTAATGTCGATCGGCGAAAAACGTTATAGGATGCAGAACTATTTTAAAAACTAGTAAGACTTGAATTATTCCATTATTGTATACATTATTATTTTTCACGGTGTAAGATACAAAAAAAAATCGTGGTAAAAATTCATGGTCTTTCGATAGGGAGTAATGTTCCCTAATGTATTTTTCATACAAAAGTTAATAGTTATTGTTTAAAGGGATTTATGAGGATTTTAATTGTCAATTCAAAACAAATAGGACCAGAGATATCCCTTACAGGCTGTTCTAATTTCACTATAAATGTTTACAATAAATAAAATTACAAAAAACTAATTTTAAATGCCTAGGAAATATATGTGACATTTTCGTGCCTGACACTAAAGTCATTAAAACTACGCCTGTAATGTCGATCGGCGAAAAACATTATAGAACGCAGAACTATTTTAAAAACTAGTGAGAGTTGAATTGTTCCATTATTGTATACATTATTAAGTATTTTTCACGGTGTAAGATACAAAAAAGTAAAAATGGTGGTAAAAATTCATGGTCTTTCGACAGGGAGTAATGTTCCCTAATGTATTTTTCATACAAAAGTTAATAGTTACTGTTTCAAGGGAGGTATGAGGATTTTAATTGTCAAGGGCAACATATTTTGAATTTTTCCGGGAAACATCCAATAACTCACGTAATAGATACAGATTTTTAATTTATACTAATGAAATATCAAAACTAAATTTTGTTGGTTTTCAAAATTAAACGAACATTGTTTATTAATAAAGTAGTTTATCACATTTATTAAATTGTGAAAATAAAAGAAAACCTGGAGGGAAGTGAGATTTCAGGCGTCTGTTACAAAAGGTTGTGAAAACTCGTGCCGCACTACTACCAACAAAGTCGGAACCAAAATATAGAAAAGAATATGACAAATTCCTGCAGTGGCTGAAAGTTAACTGTATTAAAAACAAAAATATAAGTGAAACTATAATGTTGGCTTACTTTCAAGACAATCATGGTATGTATTTACTCATCCACGTTCTAGTAGTATTTTTTTTACAGTCTAAATCGTACAGTCCTAATTCCCGGTGGACTAAGTGGTCAATGTTAAAATCAATGATGACAAATTATAATAATGCAGATGGGAGAAAGTTGCATGAACTGGAAGCGAATCTCAAACGAAAAAGTAAATGCTACGAGCCAAAGAAGTCTAAAGTGCTTGACATTGTCAAACTTTTGAAGAATGCTTCCGATGAAGAGCATTTACTACATAACGTATTGCATTAAACTATAGGAATTATACATTTATTACTCTATTGTACAGGTGGTTCTGATTATGGGTTATAATTTTTGAATATGAAGATAATATTGAAGATAGGGGCTGGGTTATGGTGGTTGACATTCCGGAAAGTAAAGTCCATAAGAAATTTACAATTGTGGAAGAAAACGAGTTCTGTACATTGGGTCTAGTGAGGAAGTATATGTGTTTGCGTCAGTCGGGCTCAGAAAGATTTTTTCTAACGTATTACGAAAAGTGTTGCACAGTTCAACCCGTTGGGAAAAATGTAAAATGCAAAATTGCCAGTTTTGGGGTTTGCCAGATCCAGAAGCTTTCACATTAAATGTAATAGATAATGATCTGCGGAGAACTTCCGCGACTGCTTTGCTCAATGCAGAAGCAAATCTGACTATATTGAAGAGACATGGTGGGTGGCGAAGTTCAACGGTAGTAGAAAGGTATTTGCCGACAGCATCAAATTGAAAAATAAAACTGCAAGAATGTTGGCAATTCGGGAAATACAAACACATTAGAGGGGGTTAAGGATTTATAACTATTTAGTGTTTATAGTTACGGTAAGTAAGGGTTTATTTGTTTATAATGCATTAGGATTAAATAATAGTATATTACATACCGATGAGGGAAGTGTTTCATTACTGTCGAGAGATTAACTATAATCTCGAGATATTAATGAAAGCTTCCCTCCGAGGTATGTATACTATTTTATTTACAACCACATCGTTAGTTGAAAATTCTATTTCATATTTTTAAATGTAGTAAAAATGCCAAAATATCATTTTATTGTTTTGACACCATTCAAAATTGTGCAGGTTGCGTTGAACAAACATGTACAAACAATTTTGAATTCTCGTTCGATCCTTCAAATTTGCGGCTGAAAAAATGTTGTCAGATAGCGAGAGTGAAGATTATTTGCCAGACGGAACTCCACCAGAACTAAAACAAGCTGCTGAAAAAGCAGAACAAAGTTTACTTCTTGAAAAAAGCAGGGGACGTTACGAAAAAGCCTTCAAGGTTTACGAAAATTGGTGTTTAGAAAAAAATACTACTTGATGGCATATTTTAGTGACATGGCAAAGCAAAAAAAGCCCTCTACTCTTTGGGCTATCTACAGCATGTTACGGGCCATGCTAGATTTACGAGAGAAGATTGATATATCTAAATATAACAGCTCCTTGCTTTTTTGAAACGCCAGAATATAGTCTTTAGGCCCAAGAAATCTACTACCTTTACCAGACAAAATATAGAGGATTTTCTAAGCAAAGCACCCCAAGAAATCCTTCCCATCAGGGTGAAATTTTCTTTTTAATTTTTTCTATTTGGTTTTAATTATTTCTTATAATTATTTTAGGTTGCTCTTATAATAGGTGTATCTGGAGCATGCCGCACTGATGAATTATTAAAAATGAAAACTACGCATATTGATATATTAGAAAAGAAAATTTCTATTGAAATTCCGGATACAAAAACTTATAAAAGTAGATCATTCATGATCACTGAAATAAACTGGATAAAAATTGTGAAAACATTTATCCAGGTACGGAAAGATATAAAAAATGAGAAATTTTTTGTTCAATATCGATCGGGAAGAGTTCGAAATCAGCCTTTTGGATACAATTCTATCTCTAAATTTCCTTATAAAATAGCCTGCTTTTTAAAACTTCCTAAGGTAGAAACGTACACAGGTCATGCTTTTAGAAGAACGGCAGCTACGTTGCTGGTTAATAGCGGAGCAGATATTCTTCAGTTGAAGCGCTTAGGGGGCTGGCGGTCTAGTACTGTTGCAGAAAGTTATGTGGATGAATCTGTAGCTAACCAAACTAAAACCGCAAATATGATATCCTCAACAACTTTGCCATCGTCCTCCTGTACCAGTTCAAACGCTCTACCTCCTGCTGTTAACTTCACTCGATCTGACAGTGGACATGAAATAACATTTTCTAGTAATGAAATTTCAAATCATCAGGGAGGTCTCTTAAATATTTCTGTTAAATCCTATAATAAGTCAAATATTACCATTAATTAATTGCCCTGTTGTTTCTATATAAGAATTTGTTCAATAAATATATTACTTAAATAAATATTTTGCTTTATTGAACGAGTGAGGGAAATGGAAGAGGGAAGTAGACGTAGGTAATGTGACACTTTCAAACCTTCAATGACATGTCAAAATTACAGGTATGTTGTAAATAAAGAAAATTATTCTTTCTAATTTGACTTTAAGCTAATAAGAACTGCCACCTCCTGGGTGAATTTTCTGTGTACATAATTATCTTACTAAAAGTGCAATTCTCTAATTAAAAGTGTCAGAGACTCCGTCGTTTGTCCACAGGGAACGCGTGTCGTGTTTGCGCTACGCGTCTGGGATTCCTGGCGTAGGAGGTGTCGTCGGTGCACACAACTCCCGCTTAATCAACCCAGGAGCGCCCTTAAAAGTGCATGCGTGAGCGGTGCATGGCTGGCCGGGTATTATATATCAAATAATATGCGTTACCCGTTACAGGAAGTACATGCACGTGACAAATTGCATCAACCCCTCAGGCCTGCACGCAAAATATACTGTTACCTGCAGTTTTAGGTTGCATAATATGTGGGGGAGTGGATTAGTGGATTATATGCATCTGGTTACACGGCATGGTGTTTTGTTTGCTATCGAATTCGCTGGATTCGTACAAGTGTATCGCCGATGGATATGATAGATAGGGATAGCGATGATAGAAAACAATTACATATTACGATGTTTATTTTTTGACGTTTCTTAAAACCAATGAAATACTTCTTTATTTGTCACAAGGGTAAGTTTCAACCAATTATGTCATTATTATAGTGGGAATAAATCTCTTGTGATTATTGTCGGTAATAATCACTGTGGCTACCTAATTGTGTCAACGCGATATATAAAATGGCTGAAAATCATCGGTTTAGTACCTTTTCTGATGCAGAAATAACAAAAAAGATTTTAGAAACTACTTCGAAAAATACTCTAATAAGTAATCAGTCTATATGGAGACAGTTTAAGACCTTCACCAAAGAAAGAAATTATATTCTGGATCAATCTACTACAACAGCTACTCTGGCATTGATTTTGAAAGATTGGGCTTATAACATGAAAAGAAAAGACGAAAATGATTATAAAGAAGCAGTAATAAAGAAAATGTGGAATAAAACGGCAAAATTAGTTCAAGAACTTTACTTTAATAAGTATAACAGGTCCTTTGATCCTTTCCATGATATAGAATTCAAAAATGCTCGAAATGAAAGAGATGCAAAAAGAAAAATTTTACAAAAACATCCTGAAAAGCACAAACAAAGTTCTGTGGCACTTTCTAATACAGAATTGTTGCAAATTTTTAACTATTGGGACGAAGATACACCTTGTGGATTGCAAAGAAAGTTTTTTCACGTTGCATCGTATGAACTAGCTTGGAGGGGAGGAGAAGCTACGAAATGTTTAGTTCATTATTTTAAAAAAGAAACCGACATAATAAGATTAAATACTGGCCGCATTGAATACAATCCCATCTTTACAAAAACTGCACAGGGTGGAGCACAAAGGTGCGCTAATGGTAAATGGTTGACTCCAAACATAAATAACCCAGATATTTGCCCTGTTCGTTTTTTTGAAAAACTAATGGGTAAACGTGAAGAAAATATTAAAACCGAACGCTTGTTTCTTACTCCAAATCCGGCTTGGCAAACTCATGGTTCTTGGTATAGAAACGTTCCTGTGGGAATAAATTTCATTTCAAAATGGACGAAAGAATCCGCAGAAAAAGTAGGTCTAGACACAGTTGCTAAAAAAATAACTAACCATTCTGCCAGATCAAGTGCAGTAAGTAACCTTTCAAAAGCTGGTCATAATTCTGCAAGTTCGATTAAACCATACAATTGAACCAAGAACATCATTCAAATATAATAAATAATCCTAGAGAAAATACGCAGGAGAAAACACTTAATATAACAAGCAATTCCAAATCTTCAATAAATAATGAGTCTCGAAATTTTTAATAATTGCGTTTTTCATTGTACTAATTTAAATTGTTAATTCTTTTAATATATTCACAATGTGTCAACGATATTTTCGTATATTGTAATAATTAATTAAATTAAATTTTTCAATAGTTTTGTGATAGTTTTATTGATCTTTTTTATTGTAAAAATAATCTAGTCAAATATAACTCGCGAGTTCCATAAATTAGAAAATAATTTGACAGATTTTGTTCAAACTTGTTGCCATTTGGAAATAGCCACTCGAGCCTTGCAGGATCTCATGGTTATTGCCTGGCAACAAGTTTTCAAAAAATCTGTCAAATTATTTTCAATTTATTCTCACTCTCTTGTTATATTATTACTGAAAATACCACACATGCCGTCTTTTCAGCAAAGATGGCATGATTTATTGAAATGTCGAGTTAAAAATCAAGAAATGTCGGATTGACAATTAATTTATTTTGTGTGTAGAAAAATGTCACAACGATTTGGTAATGTATCTAGTGATGCAATTGATATAATAGAAAATACATTTAGAAACACTATTAAAAGCAAGAAATACATTTGGAAGTTATTTATTGATTTCTGTTTAGACAGAAAACATGAGGTGAATGGCGAACGGAGCTTGGATGTATTAGGTAACTAGTATACTAAAAGATTACCCAATATGAGAAAAGGTGACAGAACGGAATATAAAGAAGCAACTGTCAAAACAATTTGGAATACTACAAGTAAGCTAGTTCAGGAAAAATATTTCAATGACTATAAAATAGTGTTTGATCCGTTTACTAGTGTCATGATGCAAGGGATGCAACACGTAAACGTTTACAGAAAGATCCAACTAAACAAAAACGCAGTTCAGTGTCCCTAAGTTTAAATGATTTAACAAAAATAATTAATTTATGGGATGTTATAGCTGTTCAGTTAGCTTGGCACATTGGTGAAGCAGGTGACTGCTGTATAGATTATTTTAAGATGGAAAAAAATAATGATGGATTGTTGACAAATATAATCGAATATAATCCAATTTTTAGCAAAATTTGCCAAGGGGGATCAAAAAGTTGCACAAACAGTGAACGGCCTATACCAAAAAATAAGGAAGATTGTTTAATAATTATTATTGAAGCTAGGTAAAAATATAACAAGCCATCGTCTTTTCCTGCGACCCAATAGATTTTGAAGAGAAAAGCGAAAATGATACCTGGTTCGACAATATGCCTGTAGGCAAGAATACAATTAGTGGATGGACTAAATCATAACTATTGGTTTGGATACCAAAAAAAAAAAAATACCAACCATTCCAATAGAGCAACTGCAGTGAGCCATTTGGCAAAAAAGGGATTTCTGAGCAGCAATTAATAAAAACTACTGGCCATAACAACTCTAGGTCCATAATACCATATTTAACTATTGACGAAGATCGTCACGGTGAAATAATCAACAGTATGCAAGGAAATGCATCAGCGGTAGAAACCAACAACACTTCATCAAGTTCCGCTTCTACTTACAAAAATTTCCCTAATTATACCTTTAATAATTGTAGTTTTAATAAATAAAGTTGGTAATATTTCTTTGATTGATTAAAAATTTAATAAACATGTAAAAAATTATCTTACCGAATACACCTCGACCCTTGATAAATACTAAAAATGTTGTCATTGAGATTGCTTCAAGCGTGTTGCTTTAAGGTAAATGACCAAGCAACACGCGTTGAGCATTCTCAATGACAAAATTATCTCGATATTATCAAGCCCCTTGGTGTATTATAGGTGAAAATAGCACCAGTAACTTATTGGAACGTTTCTGTATTCATTAGCTTAGCCAAGTCGAAATATGCTACATAGCAGGGATGGCCAACTTTATTAGCAAATTTACTTTTTCTATAATATTATAGAATCTGGAATTGTAGGAAGGGTAGCTTAAGAGGCTACCGCACTTAGGCCCCACGTTGCTCAGGGGGATCTTTCTAATGCAGGCCATAGAAGGCAATCGTTCTCCCAAGACTCATCCTCTTATTGACGAAATGGCAGTGCACTCACAGAGTGCATGGAGTACTGTTTTATCTTCTTGTTCCCAACCCCGCCAAAGAGGTGTTTCACACTTCCTCATAAATAAAGATACTTCATTAACCAGCAGTGTCCAGTTTGAATACCTGTCACCAGGCGAAGATTCGTCTTAGATATGGCTAGGTATTTTTGGCTATATCCTTTCAGGGGTACTCTAGGAACTCCTTAGCAAATTGACAGCTATTTGTTTCATCCCACCGTTTTCTAAATTCTTTGTGGGTGTTCTCCTTGATAATTCCAACAAAAGCTGACAACGGAAGTACACTCGAGGGACCAGGTCCAAAAATATTGAGACCCGATGCACTCCTGGCTAGCTTGTTAACTACTTTATTGCTATTGCACCGGTCGTGTCCCTTTGCCCAGCATACAGATACGCTGTTGTTTGTTGAGATCACTACTAGTGCCTGATGGTATTCCCATGTTGATCTAGTTGTTATCTTAAGATTACAAAACATCAGTAGTAATTGTCTACTATCTGTTTAGATTCTAATGGTTTTGTCCGTTGTATGTCTACATACAATTTCTTTGGCGGCGATGGTTATACCTGTTAATTCCGGTTGTACCACAGTAGCATGCCTATCCATTGTCGTCTGATATTGGATATGTAGGGATCTGGAATAAATCTCACATCCTACACCTCCCTTTCCCTTTGATCTGTCTGAGAAGATTTTAATTACGTTTCCACTGGCGCTCTCCTCGTTTCTGATAAGTGCCGTGTAGGGTCTGTCAAATGCAAACTTGAGAGAAATACTGTCAGTGTATGTCTGCAGAAGGGGCATCTTCCTGACGACCCCATTTCACAGGCGACTCTTAACTTCTCCACATCCTACATCTGGTATGATACCAGTATTTTTGAGACAAGGCATGGTTGTGTCACCCACTTCTTTTAGATGAATATCGAAAGGAGGCAGACAGCCATAGCATTACGTCCTTAGAAAATTATCGTCCTATAGCACTCCTTAGTTCTGTTTCCAAAATACTTGAGAAGGAAGTATTTGATCAGATTATGAATTTTCTAAACAGTCAAAACATTTTGCATACTTGTGAACATGGATTTAGGAAAAATAAGAACACACTTTCATATTTGTCGAGCAGGAGACATATTATTGATATAAACGGTTATTACTCAGAAACAACTATAAATATTGGTGTACCTCAGGGATCCATCTTAGGACCCTTAGCTTTCTTATTATTTGTCAATGATCTTCCGAATATAGTGTTATGTACAGATAATTTAATTATGTTTGCTGATGATAATACTTATTTAACTAACGAAACTTGTATAGAAGGTAGTGTCGCGGTAATGTAGGAAATGATTACTTATTTTATGAACTGGTTCTCAGCAAACAAATTGTGCTTTAACAAATCAAAGACGGTTTTCATAAATTTTACTCCAAGAACTTCTTTAATAAACGAGTCACTTCTTTTAAAAATTGATCATAAGTCCTTAATGCAGGTTGAATACACTAAGTTCCTTGGTCTATACTTAACAATAATTTAAATTTGAAAATACACATAAATAATCTTTGCAATAAGCTTACACCAATGTTTTATGCATTATTAACACTAAAACATCACTAACATGTCTGCTCTTATATCCTTCTATCATTCTGATTTGTTTCCCGTATGCAATATGGTATTATATTCTGGAGTTCTTCTACATCCGATGCGAAGGTTGACGTAGTGTTTAGGATAGTTGGTGCTTTTATTGACCCCATTTTTCTCTTCCTCGTGAAGAGATCCATTTCTGTCTTCTTTCCATTAATCAGCATAGTGAGATCATCAACATAAGCAATGGCGTAGATGCCAATTTCCGAGTTGAGGTAGCACAGACTATTCAGAACCAAGTTCCATAGCAGTGGTGATAGAACACCTCCCTGCGGGCAGCCCCTTGCAACAATTCCTGTTATGGAGCCATCCGCCATGCTGAATTGTATGGCTCTTTTGGTAGCATATTTGATATCCTACTACAGATGGTTGGAGAAACTCCCCTCACCACAACAGCTGAATTAATTTTAGAAAAGGTCGTTTTATCAAATGCCCCTTCTATATCTATGAATACCCCTAGGGTCGACTCGTTATTGTCTAATGATTTGTCGATCCTGCCCACCACTTGGTGGAGAGCAGTGTCGGTGGATCGCCCTAGACTGTATGCATTGTGAGTAAGGTGTGACTGTCTATTCGCCAGTACACTGTCCCTTATGTATCGCTTACAGAGCTTTTCTATCGTTTTCAGCAAAAAGAGGAGACTGAGGATCGATACGTCTTTGGAATTGTGTAATTCAACCTGCCTGTTTTTGTGATATATTACCTTTACTTCCCTCCAAATCATTGGAATGTAGAGGTGTGCCAAGCACAGTCTAAACATCCGTTTCAGGTGCGGCATTAAAGCATCTAAACCCCGTTGTAAAAGGGTTGGATATATGCCGTCAGTGCCTGGCGAGTTGAAGGGTGAGAAGGTTTGCACTGTCCATCATATTTTATCTTTTGTAACAGTCTGGTTGGCCATACTTCCCGTTCCATTGGTGTGGATCCCGGGAAGTGGGTCCGCATCAACAGTTCCAGGCTTTCATTTAGATGAGTGCTTCTTTCGCCATCCTTTCTAATTGATAAACCTAAATCATGGTTTTTCTCTTTTGCAGGGACAGCAAGCCTGCGAGTAGTCTTCGATCTCCTCGCAGTATGCTCTCCATGTATCTGTCAGGTGGTATTTGTATAATTTCCAATCCGAGTCTTGTCTAGTCATTTTTGCCTTATTAAATGATGTCCTTCTTCAGTTCGCTCAGCTCCTAGTTCCACCAGTGGTTGCACCAGATTGCGGTGCTGATATGACGAGGCAGGATGTTATAAAAACTCTCTTTACGGTAGTAATATTATAGAAATAAACATAGATAAAATTCGATATTTCAAATTCTATCGTAAATATTCGACACTATAATTTGTATTGATTTATACATTGTAATCTTTAGGTTGGAATTCTAATATATAGTTATGTAATTTAGCTGAATAGATAAGTTAAATTTCCATACATCTTATATATGCTTACCTTTACGTATATCTCTTAGAATTATTATGATTTAAATTGCGTGTGATCCTTTAGAATTAATTAAAAAGTGCACTTTAATTGCGTGAATTAAATTTTTATTCAGTTTCGGAGAGCAAGTATCACTTTTAGACTGGTGTATATTAAGGTAGATAAGGTATATAGTATGGTAGTAAAAGAATTCCTTTACTCAATGGCAGCAGCTGCTATAATCCCTACAAAGTATTAGACTATTTTTTGAGTTATTGAAAATGCAAGTAATCGTTTCGAATTGAAAATCACATTTTGCGTTATATTACACAGCCCCACAAAAAAAAAAGTTCATACACAAGATAGTGACATATGTATTCCCATGTATTTTTCGACGCTGAAACCGATCCCAAGCTCAGAATTAGGCCTACTCGTCTGGAATTGGCTCCAGGGGCCGAAAATGGCCCGAAATGCGGTTCCCGGGATAAGGCGAAGTCGACGCTGAATTTTGGAGCTAAAGCCGGATTTGTGCTCGAAAAGTTTATGGCCAACTGAAATTCCGGGTTTGGGTCCGGGAGAATGACCCCTTAGAGCGGGAAAATCCTGTTTTGGACGTCCCGGTCGCGACTGTGGTATTTTCGTGTGTTTTTCAATTCTGGACCTGAGACTGGGTGTGAAAAGTTTTTGGTCAGCTGAAATTCCCAGTTTGGGTACGGGAAAATGGCCCATTGGGGCCGGAAAATCATATTTCGGACGTACCAATCGCAACAGTGGAATTTTTATGTACTAATTCCTGTAGCTTAGACTGTGCTGGACAGGTTTATGGTCGTGTAAAATTCCCTGTTCGGGACCGGAAAAATGACCCTTAGGGGCCGGAAAATCGTGTTTTGTACGTCTCAGTTGAGACATTGGTACAAAAGAATATCGTGCAATAAAATAGAAGGAAATCATATACAAACAAAAATACCACTGACTACTTCCGAAACCACAAATACTACTGTTGCGACTGGTACGTCCGAAATATGATTTTCCGGCCCCAATGGGCCATTTTGCCGGACCCAAACTGGGAATTTCAGCTGTCCAAAAACTTTTTGAGCGTACTCTAAGGACCAGGATTGAAAAATACATGAAAATCCCACTTTTGCGACTGGTACGTCCGAAATATGATTTTCCGGCCCCAATGGGCCATTTTCCCGGACCCAAACTGGGAATTTCAGCTGTCCAAAAACTTCCTTTCCAGGGAACCGCATTTCAGGCCATTTTCGGCCCCTGGGGCAAATTCCAGACGTGTAGGCCCCATTCTGAGATCGGATTCAGCTTCGAAAAATACATGGGAATACATATGTTACTCTCTTGTGTATGAACTTTTTTTTGTGGGGCTGTGATATTTAAATTCCGTGAATTATAAATGCTATTTAAATCCTTATATTATTTGGAACTGAAAGGTGCACTTTAATTTACCAGTTATTAAATTCGGCTCATTATTCTCAGAATTAAATGTGAATTGCTTATTCTTATCTAATTTCGTGGAGTACCTGAGTAACACCTGTTAAATTGTATTACTCTTGGAATTTTCTCACTAAAGAATGGCTGCAGCAGTGGGAAAATGTGACGTTTATACAACGATAAGTATATTTCGCGAAACACAATATTGCCTATGACACTTGACTTGCAATAAGGTTTATGATTATTTTCATTCATAAATGGGAAATACCCAGGTTTATAAAACTATAACGCATACATATAAATCATTTTAATCAGAATAATAGGCATGATAAGTTTGTTTTTATTAGATATACAGTATTGAAATTACTTGTAGAATGATTTCAGTAATTTGATGTCAAATTTTGAGTATTTTTTAATAGAACGATATTTTTTATGACAGTAGTATTTTTAACGACTTTTCAAGAGAATCTACAATCCGTTTCTTTAACAGTTCTTGAGATATCATCACTTTCGGGGAAAAAACAGGAATAATAAATTGTAAAAACAGTAAAAGTTGGAAAATGTACTTTATTTAACGGAACAGGCTGCTCAAAGAGCTGTCTATCAACTGGCTGACACAATTCCAACTTATGTCGGAATTCATTTCTAACATTGTTTAAAATATGATGTGTTATTTTTCGTTCTTAAATTTATCTAAATTATTAGACTTCGTCTTAAATACTTTATTTTACAAATAACTTCAATTCATTGGTTAACAGAAATTAATAATAATGTTTATTTTTCCCAAAATTCATTCAATTACAACATGAATAAATAATGTAGTTACAAAAAAAAACAACTGTTACCACTTCAAAGATTTGTGCGTGGGTGTGTGTGCTATATAAACTTAACAGAACAAAAATAAGAAAAAGATATGTTTATGAAATTATAAGTTGATTTATATGTAGTTTTTATAAATACATATCTACAATTAATTACAAGAAAATTCTAACAATAACTAATACTATACCTATATTTTAATTTAATTATTAATTAATGTATTTATTACAGACCTGGTAGCCTTAAGTAACCATTCTTTTACATGTTTTTTTTTTAAATGTGTATTATCGTAATATTTTACAAAGCGTTCGGTATTTTACAATAAATTCTTAGAGTCATTTAACCAAATGATCGTTGTCCTAATTTTTTAACAAACTTATTTTGTGATTTACATCCAGTATTATGAACGTGTTCAATATTTTTTAAGACATATCTACTTTTTTACAATATTAATATTTTATAACAATATATTTGCCTTATATCCAGTATTTTACTCTCAGAGAACAGAAGATTTGATGAATACATTTTACTTTTTTGAAATATTATTTTTATGGTCATTTTCTGTAAAATTGAAGAATTGAAGTTGATTTATATGACTGTTATATACCTCTCCAACCTGCTATTCCGTACTGTAATAAATATTCAACTAATGCATGTTATTTGAAGATAAGAGAATTCAATAATGTCAGTTAATTTCTTAAAATAAAAGATAATTGGTCTCAATTTTGTAATTAATATTCTAATGTGTACATCCCATTTTAAATAACAATTTCCACTCCTAAATATCTAATACTAGTTGCTTTATCAATAAAGAAACAATATTGCTCGTAAGGCTGATTGTTTTTTCAAAATTTATAGTTAAACTCATTTCATCAAACCACATTTTTAGTACCTGCAAGTCTTTTTTGCAATTGTTTTCACATTTTTCCAGTTGTTTGCTTGATACTGTATGACCGTATTGTCTGCAAATAAATACTAAACAAAATAGGACCGATTACCGTTCCCTGCGGTACACCATAATTAATTTTAAATATACCGCTTTGATGTTCATTTATTTGAACTTTTTGAACCCTATTTTCCAAATGTGTTATCATTAATTTAACAGCTCTCTAAAATCTTCTAAAACAGATAGTAATTTTTTTGTGGTTTACAGTATAAGTAATACCATAGAATCTTCAGTGAATCTTCCTTCTCTGAAACCAAGTTGCTTGTCCGATAGCAATTTATAATTTTCTAAATATGAAACAATTCTTTTTTTAATAATCAACACTACTAATTTAGTTAAATTTGTTATAAGAGTTACAGGTCGATAATTTGATAATAATTTGTTATCTCCTTTTTTAAAAAGAGGTTTGATAATTCCCAATTTAAATGCCGATGGAAAATATCCTTGTTGAAAAATGTTATTTATTATCTCAGCAAGAGGGAACAGATATATTCTGATATACTTTTTAACGTTTCTGCTGCTATACAATAATATCCAGGAGATTTATTTGGATTTAACTCATTTATACAAAATTGTAGGTCATAGTGATCCGTATTATGAAAACAAATATTGTGATTAATAATATTTTTTTTTTATTACTGATTTAACAGGTTTCTTAATTTGTCTAGCCATTTTCTTACCAATTTTAGTATAATACTCATTGAAATTATTTGCAATTTCCGATTTCTCAACAATATTCAAATTGTCAACATTAATTTCATTAATGTCGCAGTTTGTAGGTTTTTTTATTTAAAAAACTATTTACAGTCGACCAGATTGCTTTACAGTTACTTTTATTTTTTCTATTTCTGTTGAATAATATCGTCTTTTTGTCAAATTTATTAATTTTGTTATTTTTTTTTATATTCCTTTTATTCGTTTTTGAACTGAATGTTATCCGTATCTTTTACTGTCGATTTGTAAATATTTTGTTTTCTTCCTATATATTTTATCAATCCTCTAGTAATTCACGAATGTCGTTTTTTTCTTCTTTGATTTTTTTCGATTTCTGAATTGCAGTTGTAATTTTATCTGAAATTTTTAATAGATTCTTTGATATTATTGTTACTATAAATTTCTTGCCAAGTTTATTATATTTGTGTCTAAATAAACAATCGCCTACTCGACGAGCGTGTTGCGTGGTGCTCCATACTGTTCGAATGTGATAATGCCACTAGGATATCTGGATCTTCTGGATTCATATATAAAAATATTAAGACTATGGAATAAGACAGTCTTAGTATCTTTGTCAGACAGTGTGACAGTGAATTTATAATTAGTTTAGTTCAGCAGGACTGGACACCATAAACTTTAATTTTAAAAATAATAATGTGATGGATGTCCTTTAAACAAAGTACAGTCCTACAATAGAAATGCAATGTTTATTTTTTCAGCTAATGATCACTTAAATGTTACAAAACTTCTTGCCGCAGCAATATTACTTGTCAAATCTTGTATTATCTCGCAAGATAAGACCAAGAAAAAGCGAAACAAGATTGCCAACAATATCATTGATGCCTGTCCAAATGTTAACTTTTTGTCGATATTGGGTATGATTGTTGTCGTGTATTCAGTGGGGGATTGTGACAGACCAGTATCTACCTATTTGGCGGTTGGATCTTAAAGTAAAAGTAAACTTGTTAAAAAGGATGTTTTCTAAAGGTAGAATAGGTATGTGTATCAAATCCATGATGTACTTACAAAACCTATTGTCTGGAATCCCCTTCTATTAACTCTTGAACATATTGAAGTTGAAGGTGAAGAAACTGTAGAATTTTCTTGAATACTTAAAAGGGAGTTACTTTTTATGTTGTCTTCAACAAATATCGGGTTTCTTGGAAATGATTTTACTTGATTATATTTTCGGAACTGAGCTTCAATTTTAAATACAGTTTCTATTGAAATGGATAGTAAATCTTTTCGCGGGAAAATTTGGACTACTTCAATATACCGATGCGTATTAAAGCTTTGACTTTACCAAACGTTAAGTATATCTAAGAAACAACAATACCTAATACATATTTCCATAACAAAAAGTTTTATTTTGCTGTGTCTGTTTTTGTAGGTATAACTCTTTAAGCAGTTGTTATGTTATGTAAAATTTATTTTTCAGTTTTTACTGTTAAAAGCAAGATCTGTTAAAGGTAAATATATTAAGTGTAGAGTTCCCTGAAAAGCACGATCTTGAAATTACATAAAAAAATTACATACGACGTCATTACTCAAAATTTGCTGATCACATATTATATGTAAAATGAATCAAATTAAGCACCACTAAATTTACTATTTTACCTGTTTCTACGTTTTTCTGCAATATTTAAAATGATTAAAGCAGAAAAATATTATTTCTGATCTCGCAGAACAAGACTGCTTGTTTTATTATAAATTTCAATGTATTTTTTGAGTGTAATTCGTGGAATAGTCGACTGGATGTCGCTTGGAATTATGCAATTCTTTACCATATAAAAGCGACGCATTCCTGGTGATAAATTTGTAGATTTGACATCTTAAATATGCTACATTCCGTTTATCTGAATATATTTTTATTTTCTCTTTACGCCCCAGACAAGTACGAGTCTGTATCTTAATCTTTATTGGAATAGTTTGCAGTAGTGTTTTCTTATAATACAGGATGTTAGAGGTTTGACTGCCATAAATTTAATAGGCGATATGACATGAGTTCAGTTCTAAATCCAATCATTTTCGAGAAAAAAATTAACAAATCTTCAATTTCGTGTGTAGAAACTCTGTTAATTGAGGGTTCATACCATAATTTTTCGCATTAAATAACCAAAAATGCAATGTTTACCTCTTCTTTCAATTTGTTTATGTTTAGTTTTAATAAAAACAATTTTTTCGTTAATCAATGTGGCAACAGCGAAGTACAGTGCCTACAGACCAGTTGGTATCTGAACTGCAAAGTGTCTGTCGCTTGTCGCAAATTCTTTTACGTACCATTATTTCCTTAATTTCCCACCACAATTCTGCAAGAGCGCGACGTATTTATTTAGATCGTTTCTCCCAACGGCAACTGTCTAATAGGGACATTCGTTGAAGTACCTTTACATCTTCTTGATATTGAGTAGTCTCCAAAAATTTTATAATTATAAATAATATAATTATAAAATTCTTAGGTAGTGTCGTGCACTTGTAGAAAACGGTGGACATTTTCAAAGTATATTGTGTTATGTTAGTTAAGTATTTTAAAATGGCAATGTATTTTGTTTTTGTAAGTACTTAAATTATTTTTTGTACATTCTGCAACGTGAGTTATCTTAGAAGTTTGTATTAGTTATTTTTCAAATTCCTATTTGGTTTAAGTTATGTTACTGTTTTAAACATTTAAAAATCATAAAATTTAAACATTTAATATAAAAAATTTATTAATTCTGTTTAAAAATAAAATTGCAATCGCCTGGTAAAGCGTGTATTCGCGCTGTTGTCACGTTGTGATAAAATTCCTTGATATAATAACTGGATTTATTCTAAGAACGGCTTGAGTTATACCCTTAATATTTAATTTTTTTGTTCGTTTATACATTATTTATCTTACACGGCAAGTTATAGCAGTTAAACCTCTAACACCCTGTATATTCAAAGCGGTGATCTCTCGTACGTTCGTTAGTATATTCAACTTTTATTTTATTTATTTATTTATTTTTGTAAAGCTGATATTCTCTAAACATTATATGAAACACGTAATTATAAAAGAAAGTAATAGATAGTTATTTTTTTATACAAGACGATAAAATGTTATTTTATCGTCGACCGAAAAAGATTAATTCACGAGCGGTGGAATCGCAAGTGAGCAAGGTGTACAAAATCTGACTTAGTATAATTCACAATGTCATTTAAATATATTATGAATAAAATGCATCCTGGAACACTACCCTGTGGGATTCCTAAGTTATTAACAATAGGTTCAGAAAAAGTATCATTAATTTTTTTATTTGTTTTCGATTATTTAAATCATTTTCAAACCAAGAAAGTACAAGGCCATGTAATCCATACGATTTAAGCTTTTTCAACAATATATATCTCTATCAATGGTTTCGAATGACCTTTTAAAATCTAGGGTAAAAATGAGCGTAGATTGAACATTGAACATTAAAATTTGTAATAAACTGTGAGGTTAGATATTCAGGTTTATGATTTAACAATATCTTAAATGTCAAACAAGATAACTGAATCTGTAATCTGGTATTAAGATTCAACCAATTCGAATTTTTAAAATAAGAAGAAATATGATCAAAATTGCGAAGACTATAACTGAACATGATATAAGCATTTTGAGACACTATCCCTGTGCACTAATTCAGACCAGTACGCGACCATGTAGTATGCCAAAGTGTATAAAATTAGCGAGTCACATATTTTTAATTTAATATCAGTACTAAGAAGATTTTTATGCATGTATAGAATATTCAATTTTCCAAAAGATTTCTGAGTAAGATAGTTAACATGTTTAGTAAATAGAAGTGGATTGTCTACCCATAAACCAACATTTTTGCAGTTATCAGAAGGAACAAGAGGATGGCCATTTAAATTGATGGTAAAATCTGGATCACTTATAATGGTATTCTTATTTCCAAAAATTAATAATTGTAGTTTTAGTTTTATTAAAAATAAGGTTACAAAAGTCAACAGAATAAATAGAAAATAGAAGAGGTCCTAGAACACTACCTTGGGGAACAGTAGTAGAAATAGTATTAAATCTAGATATATCAGCGTTCAAAGTAACCCTTTGGCGTCTACCCGACACATCATTTTTAAAGAATGAAACAGCAATGTCACTGAAAGTATTTTGATTTAGTACAATGTGTAATATGATCTAGAGTGCCAAATACTTTACTAAAATCCAGAAGAATAGAACAAGCGCATTTATTCACATCAATGTCTTTAATTAGATCATCAGTGACTTTTAGCAGAATAGTGCAAGTACTAGTTTGAGTTCGGAAACCATACTGAGTATCAGGGAGGATATTGGTATTGTTACAATAATTATTAACTTGTTCAGAAACAACATGGTTGTATTATTCAACGCTTAAAAGTACCATACTCGTGAATGAACATATCAATATTTCAACGTAAGAATGAGCCAAGGAGTCGCTTAACATCACGTAGTATCAATTGAACTTATGTTTGTACGTACAGCAAGCTCATCTTTCCGAAAATAATCAACCAGCGGTAACAAACCAAAAAAGTCCAACATTTTTAACCCGGAAAATGTGGTAAAATTTCTACAAGCTGCTGCAGACGATTAATATCTCCTTGGCAAGGTAAACCTCAGAATAACCTCTACAGTAATGTGTATATTACTCGTTTGGCTTACAGGTTGTAGCTGCAAGCTACATCAGTGAGCATATTATTAATGCATCTAAAAAACTAAAAAATAAATTAACTTCGGGTGCCGATGGTGTTCCAAGTTTTGTTGTCAAAGACTGCATCAATGCGTTCATGTTACCACTCTTTAATATAATCCTTTCCGGCTCTATATTTCCCACTATATGGAAAACCGCACGCATATGTCCAATTTTAAAGAAGGGAAGTCGGAGTTTATTAGCAAATTACAGGTCCATCTCTATTCTTTGCAACTTTTCTAAACTGTTTGAGATAATTTTATTTTCCATGCTATTAGTTCTATGATTTATCCGAACCATCACGGTTTCATGTAGAAAATATCGTGCGTCTCAAACCTTACTTGTTTAACTCAATATGGATGATCAGAGGCAGGTTGACGTTATATATCTTGACTTTCAAAAGGCCTTTAATAAAATTGATCATTCTCTTCATTTGAACAGAGTTATTGCATACGGATTTTCACCGCAGCTTTATAATTTAATGAAGTCCTATTTTTTGAGAAGGAAACAATACGTTCAATATGAAGGCTTTGCATAGCCACAATTGGTTCCTACATCGGGTGTTCCACAGTGATCCTGTTTAGGTCCTTTTCTCTTTCTATTATTTTTTGATAGTTTATTGGATGAAGTTAAAACTCATAAACTTGTATATGCAGATGATATGAAACTGTTTCAAACTATCAACACTGTCAATTATTGTTCATTATTAGAACATGATTTAGTAGTTATTAATAACTGGTACCTTAGGAATAAGTTAAAATTAAATATCCAAATGTTTTGTCTTATCTTTTAACAGGAAAGTTTCACCAATTTATTTGCGTTACCAAATAAATGACACTGTCATAAATAGATGCACTGAATTTAGAGATTTAGTAATACTCTTTGATGACAAGCTGTCTTTTAACGTTCATTTTCAACAAATAATTGCATGTGCAGGTAAAATGTAGGGCTTTATTTTGCGGAATTGCAACAACTTTCATGATATAACGGTTTTTCAAATTCTTTATTTTCCTTTAGTCAGATCAAAATTAGAGTACGGGGCTATTATTTGGAATCCGATAGCTCGGGGTCATGCATTCAGTCTTGAGAGCGTTCAAAGAAAGTTTTTAAAGTACTTGGCTTTTCGGATTGATTATCCTGAGAGAGGTATGGATCAGCGAGGACTACTTGACCGATTTCAATGAATTTCGTTAGCCGATAGAAGGAAAATTTTATCAGTTACCTTTTTGTATAAGTTGTTGTATAACGGTATTGATTGTGAAACTATATTACACAAAATAAACTTTGTGGTTCCAAGACTTCATTCGAAAAGCAAGCCTACATTTTACTGCAGATGAAGTAAACACCTACGTAGAACACCTACGACGAACTCCAGTTTATTCATGTGCAGTATTTTTAACTGTATCTCTGAATTGTACCTTGAATTGTATAATCTCGAAACTATTTGTTGCTACTTAGTCAGTCTATTTTTGTTTTTTTTTCTTTTTGTTTTTCTCCTTTTTATTTATATATTTATGTGTGTATTTTTATAAGTGTGTGTATGAATATATATGTATATTTAATCTAATTCTTGTAATTTCGTTAGAAATCCTGTTAGAAATTAATAAATCTGTATATCTATCTACCTATCCTTGATGTTAAAGTATCATTTTATCTACTCTTGCTGTTAAAGTACTAGTTTCCCTACGATTTTAAGTAGATGAAAGGCAACTTCAACATTTGCTATAGAAAAAAATAAATGAATTACAATATATTTTCAAGCCTCCTCAATTCTAATTATTTTATGAATGGACGAGCTACGATTCGCCGGATAAATTTGATGTCCTCGCTTTTTCTTCGCATGAATTATCCTTTTTTCCTCATTAATTGTAACAATTTGCCGTATTCTTCTGCGCATAAAAGTAGGTTATTACCTGAATGAAGATATAAAAATAAAGATTGAGGAGACGTCGGGGGGAAGGCGAGACGACGACTGTATATCACGCGCGAAATTAATGATTCTAAGAATGGAAATCCAATACTACAGACAAAAAAAATGTTCGCGGGAGACCAGACAGGCTAGGGAATAAAGGGAATTAGCGATTGACAAGCTAACGCACATAACGAGTATAGCATCTTGTTTTGCGTCAGTGGTACATTAACAAATCCTCGTTTCTGAAACTCGAAGATGCGTCGACGTCCTCGTGGGCGAGATATTTTGACCGAGTTGATGCGAAAAAGGCGCTGGGGACAAAAAATTCATTCGAACTGTTTCGATTTCTAACATTCACTGCTGTGGAACTTATTACTTACTAATTCGAAGAATTAAGAGACACTTGTAACTAGTTTTTGCATTCTACTGATATTAGTATACAGTAAGTCACAAAAAGATGGAACAAAATTATTTTTTTTAGTTGATACAAACTAGTAAAAAAACCGCTGACATTAGTATATAGAAATTGACACAATTGTAATATTTTTGCCGTATTTAAGGGCTATAACATTACTGAAGTCAGGCAGAGGTGCAGACTATCTAGGAAGAATTGAATTGAAGATAAAAAAACCTAAAAAAAATTAAAGGATTACAAAGAAGAAAAAGACAACCAAATATGGCTGCATTACGAAATCAGTATGAAGAAGAGATAAGGAAATGTCTGCAAGAAAACATTTACAGTTAATGGAAGCAAATATAAGTGAAGAATGGATAAACATCGAAAATGTCATACAAACAGCAAGTGAGAAAGTGTGCGATTAGGAGTGAATCAGAGAGGCGGAGAAGAGAAATAAGCTCAGGATTAAAGTATTTCAGTCAGTACAAGAGGAGGATAAGGAATTATACAGAGAACAAAGACCAAAGGCAAAGAAAGTGTTTAGTCAAAAGAAGAGAGCAGAACAGGTTTAGAAAATAGATGAAATAGAACGTCCATTATAAGAGAAAAGTAATACGTAACTTCTACAGAGAGATATAAAAGGAAAAAAGAGAAAGGAGGAAGTAATATATGTGACAGATGAAAATGGCAATTTAATAGAAGATGAAATAAAAGTGAGACAAAGATGGAGACAATATTTCGCAGATGTGTTGAATGAAAAGAGCGGAAGGGAAGGAGAGAGTCAGGAAGAGATGATATGGGTAAGGGAAGAGGGAGTGGATATAGAAGAGCCTACAAAAAATAAAATAGACATAATTATAGAAGCTTTAAAGAATAACAAAAGTCCAGGGAAAAACGGAGTAACGGCTGAGAACATTAAATACCAATTTTAAAAAGGGAGAAACTATAGGGTATATCATTGCTAGATATAGGGTATACAATGATGGTCACGTTAATAAAACAGAGAATATAACCTATAGCAGAACTACAGATAGGGGAGTATCAAGCAGGATTTAGAAAGTGGAAGTCAACAACGGACCAAATCTATGGTGAAGGAAATCCTTGCTACATGCTAAGAATATGGGATACCAACGAAACAAATATTACATATTTTCTTTCCACTGAACCAGTGGACCGGTATCAATATACCCTCTTCGTCGACATCACTAGCTGCCAATTCTAGGATGTGACTGGTGGCTTTGCTCTCTGCGGACCTTGTGCTTACCGCCCTTGTCATCTACCTGTGCCTACGACACCAGCTTCTTTTTGCATGCGATTGACACTGCTTTTTAAAACGTTAGCGTTGCATCTTCTTCATGAAATCCGTCTCGAAGTGCGTCTTTTGGATACCCCATAATAAATTGACTTGTTAGTAGGACAATAAATATTTTATTTTGCCTTCTCTTCATATTGAACGCATACGTCAAGCTGGCTATTTTGATTCCATTTAAACACAAGTTTATTTTTAAAATCTATTTCACCCACTACGAAGTACGAAATTAATGACACATTGTTTAAGATTATGCGGTGATTGTTAACTTTAATGTGTGGTGCGGAAATCATAGTTTTTCCTTATTCTTCCTTCATAAAATTACTTGAGGGAATAATTCGCGTCTCTTTCTAACAGTGTATAATTTATGTATAATTTTTGGAATCATTGAACAACTGCTTAAAACAAGTTTTTTTGTATTAGAATCAATCGCAATTATTTAATTTACGTTTCATAGTAAAAATTATTTATTTTAGAGCCGATATGGCAACCTCATCTTCAACAGATCATATGGTTTATTAGGTTAAGTTAGTTTCTGGTCAGCGGTCCTCAAAATGTGGGAATTTTTTGAAATCAATATCTCCGTAAATATTTGACATTTTTAAAAGTGACTCATTATACTCAACCGCCGAAAATATAGAGAGTGACTCATAAACACGCTCACAATTTATAGCAGTCAAAAAAAAAAGAAAAAAATACATGCAGCCCGTATATTTTCCTATAAAATTGTAAGTACCGCATATCTGAAAATTTTTGTCCTAAATAAAGTGTTTCCACGCATGGTGGGTGTCTACAAAATGGCAAAAAAATATCAAAAGCAGTCTCATTGAACTTGGGGAAAAAACTTTTTTGGTTTTATTTTTTTTACATGAAAATGGTGCGTCGTACGAGAGTAAGTCTAGGGACCGAATTTGCTGTAAAATAAATGGAGATTTTAAAAATAATTTTAGTTTTTAGAAAAGGCAGTGACGTACCATTTTTTTGCAAATATTAACTATGGTATGTGAATTTCAAAAAGAGTATGCTGATAGAAAAAGACGAAATAGTGATGTAGCAATGAAACTATTTCAAATACATATTAAATGATCGGAATCTCAATCGATGAGTACTTCATGAATAAACATGAATAAATGAAGGAAGGTGGTACGATACGATATAAGTGTTAATGTATGACCGTAATAGTGACAGTACTAGTAACCAAAAGTGAATAGTATGTAGGTATAGTGCAATGTATTTTAAAGCCTTTTGTCCTTATGGATGCGAAACCTGCGAATATTTGCGCCATTTAGTTGCTAGTAGGACAATCTCTATTTTTGTCAACTATAGTATCTATCACTTTTCATCATAAAACTATCATTGACTGTCATGGTAAATTGTCAGAAGCTCAAAACAAACTTATTAACATCACACAATAATGAAGGTAGCAATAATACTTGTATTGTTTTGCAAAATTTGTCAAAAATTGAGATTTTCCCTCCATTCTTAGTAAGTTGTGTGTGCTTTAAACATTTCTCAATTGTCCTCTGCAACCCTCACCTCCCGTACTCATCCCTAGCTGTGAATTAGTCACTCTGTTATTTTCCTCCTTGGGTAATTGATAATACGAAATAAAAACCTTAAATATGGAAATAACTCTATTATTTTTTTTATCTAATGTCTCCAATTTGATAATAGTATATTATGCAACGATCATGTAATGATGGTTATTTCGTATGGTTTATGCGAGTGTATTAATAACCATTACATGAGAGTTGCATACGCTATTTTTTCTACACCCGATAAATAATCAAAAACCATAAATTTTATATTTTTATTGAACACAATAGGTAACAGTAATTATTCGTATGAACTGCATTTTCTGCTTTCTCCGATATGTGTGGAGGAGTCGAGTATCTACGAAAATTTAATACGTACTGATTTTGACATCTAAAATAATTACATAAGAACCTAGGATAAACGTCAAATGCACAGCATGCTTGATTGAAAAATTATGGGTTTCTATTGTTTAAAAATCTGTATCGTAATGAAAAATCTGTATCGTAATGGGTATCATTATGAAACGGATTATGGGCATATAAGTGCATTGTTATAATACGGGTGTAGAAAAAAACTGTATATATATCACTGTATGTACTAAAAAATAATGGATGTTATGTAATACAATTATTTTGCTTTTTTGCATGTTTTTTATATCTGAGTGCCTTCAAATTTAGTACGCCTATGAACTGATGCTCCTCGCACTGGGTACAAACTCATCTATATGATGGACTACACCTGCATTAAAATATTTGTACTTATTTAAGGTTCACCCTGGATTAATGATTAATTAATAATAATAAAAATATTAATTAAACATTCTTGCGTGAATAAAACACTCTTACAACACACACAACACTCTTACCGTTGTATCTGTTTGTATTTGACATTTTTTAGAATGTATGCATTAGAAAATCTAGTATCTAATACAGTGCCTTCTCAAATCAATCTCAGAACAATTCATATGCGAATATCCTTTCCCTGAAAGAGACAAGAAATCTATTCGCATGCGACTTGCTCTTCGAGAATCACAGTCTTGATCACGTGGCTTGTAATCATTTATGAAGACTATAGTATATGCATTAGGTACACCAAAAAAGTTAATTTCAGGTTTTCCGTCTGTTAGTCTGATACACTGATTATATTATAGTGCCATCACCAGGGGGTCGAAATGACGAATTTCTGACCTAGAAAACCTTCATAGCCACGGCGATGCGGCTCGGGAGACTGTCAGACGTCGGTGTCGGCGGGGTGGCCGTCTTCGCCGGCAACCGCGGCCTCCTGGTGCCAGACGTCGGGACCGCTGTCATAGAAACTGGAGAAAAATACCAGCACCGATGCAAAAAAATGTTTAACCGAGACCGTGGTATTTTTATCGTTATTGTTCCTCTTTTTTTGCGCCGTTGAATTATCCGCGCTATGCACGAAATAGTTTGCGTCGGATCTTTACGATGAAAGAAGTGGGTGAGTGAATGGGAATAGATTAATTTAATAGTTGTGGGAAGCGTACGACAAACAGAGAAAAATGAAATTTATATAAATCTGTATGCGATGCAATATTTTCCTGAATGACGCAAACGTATTCCAGAACTTTCCAGACATATCTTTCCTGAAATGTCAATATTTATTACACAAACCTTTATAAAAGTGCATAAGAATTTTATTTATTACTCATTTGTAAATGTCAAATTATCAAAACACTGTATTAATTAAGAATGTTACAGGTTACTGTCAGTTTTACAAGTTAGTAGCAATATTTACATTAGAGAATTCTGTTTTATTTGTATCAAATCATATAAATCATGGTACAACTGTTATCGGTAATACAAAATTTGGACAATTAAATAGTTGAGATTGAATCATTTATTGGTGCAGAGCCTGCTGAAGCAGAAGACAACGTATTGCATTTATAGACTCTTTACTGGGAAATATTTTTTTCGATTTTGTTATAGACGGAATTATCGACAAAACTCGTGGCAATTACACTGGATTTCCACATTGTTTAATCTCTTATTAGTTGACAGATACTTGATTCATAGAGGATAGTTGATTCTATACAACAGCAGATGCTAGAGGAATTTAATCTACCATATGTGGTTGGATTAGGACAATGCTGGCAAACAGGACAGACAACCCTGCGAGGGGGGGGGAGATCACCCTACGGGCAGTCCCTCCCAAAACAGACTCCCTAATTTACTGGGAGAGACAATACCATTAGGGAAGAAGGCTAAATATCTGAGAATTGTTCTAGATAACACATTCAATTGGAACTCCTATATGGAAAAAGTCATCCACAAGGCCAGAATGTCCCTATGAGCATGTCAACGCATTTGTGGAAAGTCCTGGGGCGTATATTCTAAACAACTATACTGGCTGTATGTGATGGTTATCAGACCCATGATTATATACAGCTCCAAGGTCTGGTGGTCCAAATGTCTTCAAATGACAACCAAAGCAAAATTCTCTGGTTTACAAGTCAAGCTAGTCTGGCGATAACTGGTACAATCAGCTTCACCAGCTGCTCTGGAAGTACTCTGGATCTACCACCTCTCCATATGCTTTTGGAGGAAGAAGCCTGGTGGACAGTATACAGAGGCAAGCGACTATTAGTATGTTGAAGACTAGCATAATGGAGCACAGTGGGAAGCTGGATGAAACAGACTTTCTGATATTTTCTGATACACCGATTGCTTCAAGCCTCCAGAAGGTATTGGGGCTGGAGTGTATAGTTGTAGCTCAAAGACTAGGCTGTCAGTAAGCTTGGGCAAGTGCACAACTATATTTCAGGCAGAAATTTAAGCCATTGAGCTGTATGCAGGGAGACTGGAAAGTTACATGCAGGTCGCTAATATTTTTTTTTCAAAAGCCAAGCAACTCTAAAAGCACTTGGATCCTACCAGTGCTTTTCAAGAACGGTATGGAACTGTCACTAGAAGGCGTTCATCAGGGGTTCATCGACAAAGAGAGCTAAAACTGTTTGAGTTAAATAGGTTTGACTTGACTGGTTAACTTATATACTGAGCACTACTTAAGGAGTCACATGCACAAGTTGGTAAAAAGCTAGAAGAATCTCGCCCAATAAAGTATTGGTTTCATAAAGAGGCCAAACCTATTGGGTGAATTATAATACGGGTGTGAGCCACAATATACCATAGGGTCGCAATGGAGGGCTAGTTTTTGGCCCACTCACTTTGAACATAATCATAGTTGATTCATGTGAACCAGCAGAACATCTTCTATTACCCCAATCACACCATTTTTTTTCTAACAGTTTTGAAGTCGCTACATTCACGCCCGTACTTTCAAGAAGACTGTTCTGACAATAAACTTGAAGCTGCTCTGGTGGCTTCCTTAATAATTACTTCAGGCACATTTATTTTCGCTAAAATAAGAAGAGAATAGTGAAATAAACAACATACGCAGTCACGGTAGCGCTTCTAAACCTAACGACAAATTATTGAAAATTTTTTGTAATCATAATTTGAATATCTAATGTACAGGGTGTTAAAAAAGAGTTCAAAGTAACGGTTGCGGAGATATGGATCACTATTCGTCTTTCAAACATTTTATTTTATTAGGAATAAACCGACAAAGGAAGCTTTTAACAAACAAAAAATGAAGTTACAGAAGATGTTCAAAGTGCCCTCCGTCCATTCCTAAGCAGGCACGACATCTTCGTCTCAACGATATTCGAACTCTTTCGAAAACACCCTCCTTGGTTTGGATTTCTTGACACTTTTGATAAATCCGTAGCTGCAGCTCTTCCAGGCTATTTACAGGAGTATCATACACTAGTGTCTTCAAATATCCCCAAACAAAGAAATCTAGAGGGTTCAGATCAGGCGATCTTGGAGGCCATAAAACAGGTCCGGCTCTTCCTACCCATCTATGTGAAAAAGTTTGATGTAAATTCTCTCTAATAACCATGGAACAATGAACTGGAGCACCATCATGCTGTAACCACATTTGTTGCCTCTGATTCAAAGGAATGTCTTCCAAAAACTCATACAGTGTGTTCTGCAGAAAGTTGAGGTAAGCAGCGCCTGTTAATCGATTTGGTAAAACAACAGGACCTAGAAACCTGTCACCTACAATACCCATCCAAATGTTTAATGAAAAACGTGTCTGATGTCCAGATTCTATTAGAGCATGAGGATTTTCGTCGGCCCAAATATGCGTATTGTGAAAATTAAACACTCCATTTCCTGTGAACCCGGCCTCATCAGTAAAAAGAATGTTTGCAAGAAAACGAGGGTCTTCAGCATCATGACGTAGAAGCCAGCGGCAAAAAACCAAACGTGCTTGATGATCATTTATTGGATTTAAGGCCTGTACTCGTTGCACATGGTATGGATAAAGCAGTTGCTCGTGAAGGATTCTCCAAACAAGAGGACCACTAATTCCTACCTCGGCTGATATTCTCCGCATACTCGTACCTGGATTCTGCTCTACCAGTACTAGAATTTCTTATTCTGCTCTAGGGGTGGATACCGACCAAGGTCTTCCGGATAAATGGCACTGTTTGCTCAAGGAACCGGTATCACGCAATCTTTGGTGCAACATGCGTTATAAAGGAATTTGGCGATTTGGATAAGCGTCAATATAAAGACGTCGCGTTTCTGTGGCGTTCCCATTAGCACGACCAAACATGAAATGCATGTCTGTTAATTTTGCGTTAGAGTAACCAGCCATAGCGAAAGAAAACTTGTGCACTGGGAACAACTGTCAAATACGTACTGTTTATTTCACTAAACATCAACCAACTATTATAAGAAAATACACAACGTTTTTGCAAAATAAAAAAGGGGCTAGAAAACATAAAACATTCCATATCTCCGCAACCGTTACTTTGCGGACCCATGTTTATTGAAACTTTGCTGCTTATTTTGGTTCATATTATTACCTCGTTAAATATTTTTACACTCTTTTTTTAACACCTTGTATTTTACAAATGAATAACAAATAAATTATATAACAATGCACGTAAAATAACGGTTTTTACTAGCTGTAGAAGGTGGCAGACTCGTTTACGACTCGCCAGTTATATTCTTCTATCCGCCAGCAAAAACTTCTTACCATATCTGTAAGCAGTTAAATATAATTTTTGCGTTGAACCCGGCACCTCCGCCATATATTTAAATAGAGTCTTCTGAGAGCCAAAATCCGTATAAAATCAAATAGTGCAATGGAAAACAGATGTGGCAACCATTGTAGGAGATGTCAAAGATTTATCGTTTGTTTATTCTCTCGCACATTACTCTGTTTGAAATTTGATATTTGAGAGATCAGTACACTGGTGTCAGTGTGGGTAATTTTTGTTTTTTGTTAACTACAAATGTTCGGTAATATACAGGGTGTCTCATAATTAGCTGCCAACCCTGAACAGGCCGATTCTATGATCAAAACTAAGTAAAAAAGTTCATATGAACATGAGTCCGGAAATGCTTCCTAATGACACAGGGACCCATTGAAGAGGGAGGAACGGAAATCATTTTTTTTCAATATCTCATTCGCGTTGTGATAAATGAATGAAATTTGATATACACAGCTAAATTTTGATGAGCAATTTGATGGACTAATCCATTTATTTCCACAAGGTCCATTGGGGTGGGTACGGGGGTGCCCTTGGTATCTTGCACCCTGTATAGGGTGAGTCAATCATAGCGTCATTAAAGGAAGGTAAGGAAAAAATTAGTATAATACGAAAACGCAATTACAAACATTTTCAGATGCATAGTTACGCTGGAAGAAATATTTTAAAATCATTATTTAAATCCGTTTTCAGATCTCTCGGGTGCAGGATACAACATACAATGAAAAAATAAAATGACAAATCCTATTAAATTTTCTTCCTACAGGTCCTCTCTACGGAGATATGTGTCCCTGAAGGACGCCACTGGAAATTGTTTTTTCTTGAATAACTTTTAAAGTACTTAATATAATTTAATAAAAAATTAATGTTATAGACCCTAGTAACGACGTCTTAAAACATAGTTTAGCTATTTTAATTTACCAGGGGCGGGCTGAGCATTTGCAACTTAATGCCTAAATTTTCAACACTCTGTATTCCAAAGACTTTAAAATAATAAATCTGGGTGGCTTCTGTCTTAAACTAAAAAAGGTACTCTTGTTTATTTTCGATAAAATGAGAGAGAAAAAGAATAATAAACCAATTCACATTTCAATTTTAATAAAAAGGGCCATGATTTCTATTTCTTTTCTTTTCCGACAACAAAGTGCGATACTTTGGTATCATTCAAACAACAGGAAAGTTTCATTTTAAGATAGTTAATTCTCAAAAATACAAAATTTTAAAAAAACGCAGTGGTGTCTCAAGAGGCACCTATACAACGGTTTGGGCAGCGTTATGCAGATGCTCCCGCACACCAACACTGAAATGAGGTGGTGCCCCATCGTGCATGTTTCGGCGGGTTTTAAGTGGTAAGTGCTCTAATAAATCTTTAAAAGCATTATGAAGGAACTCCAAATAAAGTTGTCCATTCAAACATTCCGGCAATACGAATGGTCCAATAGCAAAATTGCCAATGATTGCTACCCAGATAATTGATTGGAACTGATGTTGATGATGCGAAACAATGGTGGCATGAGGATTGTCATCAGCCCATGCACTTGTATTTTGTAAATTGGTGATACCATTTTTGATAAACCTTGCTTCATTCGTGAAAAGAATGTGCAAATGAAGTTTACATTATTTCGTTGCTGATGCAATAGCTAGTTTGAAAACCGAAAATCTTCAGGAATCATCAGTTTATCTATTTTTTGCAAATGGTATGGATATATCCTCTGTTCTTGAAGAACTCCATGTGCTATTGTTTCCGATGTATTAAACTGTGTTGATAATTTTCGAGTGCTTGTTGATGGAGTGTTTTCTACAGCAATTAAAATATTTTCCTCTAATTGTGGCCCACGTACAGTGCAGGATATTTCATTTATTTTGTGCCATAGTAACCTTAGCAAAAACAATATGTTCTCTTGGTGCTGATAAATTACTAAAATGTACATTTTTGCGGACATAGGTCGAACTTTTTCTCGTAAATGGTTTTATCGATATTAAAGAAGAGTACCTTTTTTTTTGGCTAAGGTTGAAGTCTTTATCATACAGGGTGTTAAAAATTTCGACATTAAGTTGTAAAGCTTAGCCCGCCCCTGGCAAACTAAAACAGCTAAATATGTTATAAGAACACTATTTTAAGAGGTTCTTACTAGTGTCCATTCCATCAAATTTTTATTAAATTATATTAAGCACTTTAAAAGTTATTCAAGAAAACCCGATTTTCAGCGGCGTTCTTCAGGAACACATATCTCTGTAAAGAGGGCCTGTAAGAAATTTTTTTATAGATACTTGTCATTTTATTTTTCCATATTCTATCTGCACCCGAGACATTTTCCCGGACACCCTATAGATAGACTGTAGGAAAGGAATTTTTACAGTAATATCTTTTATACAGGGTGATTCAGGTTTAATCTTGATAACTTCAGGAATCGATAGAACAGGTTAAAATAATGTTCATTTGTGATATAAACTTATTCCCTAAAACGCATCGTTTCCGAGATAGATGGCATTGAAGTAGGAATTTTTTTCTCGTTTTTCCCTCATAACTTTTGAACCACTTATCCGATTTAAGTGAAATTCGGAACACAAACACTCCATATGATCTTACATTAGCTTCTTAAGTTTGAACTACCTACCCCTCATTGAAGTGTATTTTATATGCTACCTCCCTCTTACTTTATTTCAAAACTGCAAAAAAAAAAATTAATTTCAATAAAACATCTACACACCACTTTGACTTGATTAATTTCGAAACTTTTTCGTGTCCTGTTTTTTTTTTCGAAGTTTGGTCTTGCTTCTGAGATGTTCAAAGAAATTGGTGACAGTGTAGCGCACCAGCCGCGTAAATTTCATTTAACGTTATAGCACCCCATGAAAATAAAACTCAGTGATTTGTGTAAACTGACGTTTGTGAAAATCGTTGTCAAAAGTATTATTTAAAGAGCATTTTTAGTGCTAAGAAAAAATGCCAAGAACGCTTACAAATGCTGAATATGCCGATATACATTATGTTTATGGTTTCTGTGACGGAAATTCCAACGCGTCAGTTCGAAAGTACCGAACACGCTTCCCTAATAGAAGAATTCCAAATGCACAAGTTTTTGTAGATGTACACCGTAGATTTTCGCAATATGGTTTGCGCCGCTACAATGATATAATCGTAATGTACCGTCAAGAAATAATCAGCGATTTCTTAATCTTTTTAATATCGATAGAACTTTAAGCACACGCCGAGCAGCTCGGCAACTCCATTTATCTCAATCAAAAGTACTGAGATCATCTCAAGATCATCGAAGGGCTTTCCATCTTCAACCACTTCAAGGTTTGTTGCCAGGAAAAACGTTTAAATTTTTGTAGATGGGTTTTTAGATTCAACAGAAATTAATCCACAATTTCTGCATAAGGTTTTATGGACCGACGAATCTAATTTCACAAAAGCTGGAATTGTGAATTACCACAACATTCACGTTTGGAGTGAAGTCAATCCCCGATGTGTCAGACAATCTTCATTTCAGCAACAGTTTAGTGTAAATATGTGGATAGGTGTTTTAAGTAATAACCTCTGTGAGCCGCATATTTTGGCTCCTCGTTTAAATGGGGATTTATTTCATGAGTTTCTGCAAAACTCTCTCCCCGACATGCTTGACGATGTACCCTTAAATTTACGCCAAGGGAACTGGATGCAGTTGGATGGTACCCCTGAACATTACGGAAGGCAAATACGGCAGTGGTTGGATCAGAATTATCCTCGTCGATGGATTGGACGGCAACCCAACAACCACCCAAATATGTGGATTAGTGATGATATGTGGACCAGTGGCTTGACTTCCGCGCTCGCCAGATCTGAATCCTCTGGATTGTTTCGTTTGGGGTCATCTAAAAGCAATTGTGTATGATACGCCAGTACATACCGTGAGGAAATGATCCAAAGGGTAAGGCATGCTTGTGATGACATAAAAAACAGTCCTGTTCAAATATCAGCTGCGGTTAATACACTAGTTCGTCGATGTCAAAAAAGTATTGAGGCTGGAGGAACGCACTTTGAACAATTATTGTATTTTTTTTAGTAGTTGATAAGTTTGTTGTAAATTTTGTAATAAGTAGTTGTTACTAAATTTATGTTTGAGGTTATTGACATTTTTTCTTAACAGTAAGAACATTCTTTAAATAATACTTTGGACAATGATTTTCACAAACGTCAGTTTTTTTTTTGAGAGCCGTCTGACAGTGTCCTCGGAAGCACCGCAGCCTATAGACTTATTGGGCATCTCTCGACAAGCACAAACATCGATGGTACTACAGTGGGATTCGAACCCACACCGACATAGCCGATCCAAACTGGTTCCACGAGCATTCGTCTCCCAGCCACCTTGTCTATCGCGGCGCCCAAAACGTCAGTTTACACAAATCACTGAGTTTTGTCTTCATGGGTCGCTATAACGTTAAATGAAATTTACACGGCTGGTACGCTACACTGTCACCAATTTCTTTGAATATCTGAGAAATAAGATCAAACGTCGAAAATAACAGTAGACGAAAAAGTTTGGAAATTAATCAGGTAAAAGTGGTGTGTAGATGTTTTATTGAAATTAATTATTTTTTTGTAGTTTTGAAATAAAGTAAGAGGGAGGTAGCATACAAAATACACTTCTAAGAGGCGTAGGTAGTTCAAACTTAAAAAGCTTATGTAAGATCATAAGGAGTGTTTGTGTTTCGAATTTCACTTAAATTGAATAAGTGGTTCAAAAGTTATGACGGAAAAACGAAACAAAAAATCCTACTTCAACGTCCTCTTTCTCGGAAACGATGCGTTTTAGGAAATAAGTTTATATCACAAATGAAAATTATTATAACCTGTTCTATCGATTCCTGAAGTTATCAAGATTAAACCTAAATCACCCTGTGTATCATTTTGATTGCTCCTTGTTAGATTACGATTTGTTTTTAAAGTTCCAATATTTTGCATTTAAAGTAGAATGCGGTTTTACGTAATTTTTATGACAAATTATTCTGTGCTAGCATAGCCACGAGGCCACGACTTCGTTGACGCGGTACGGCTGCGCCTAATTGAAATTTATAGAAACATGAAGTAGCCAAAGCGATAATAAAAAGCGAGATAAATCAAAAACCGGGATTGATACACTGCGCTATCATCCCACCGAATCCTAATTTGTCAGAAAAACGTTTAAGTTAATTAATGTTGTAAACAAATTCCTTATGTAATTTATTACATACAGGGTGTAACAATCGGACAAGTGAAAGATTTATGGGAACGATTGATTTATTCTCATCTGATTGATAAATACAACTCTATAGGCAAACGGCTATTTTAATAACATATACAGGTTGTTTTTCAAGTATGTGTCATAAATTTAGGAAATGGTTTCTTGATTCATTTTAAAAAGGGTCTTAATGAATTCGAGATGTTGAAGTTTGGGAAATATATACTTATAACGTTTGTTGTTGGGATAATCATATAATTAATTTTAGGCAAGAATTAACTGATTTCATTCCAATACAATTTTGTGAACCAGTGGAGATATTTATTTTTTTATATTTTTACGAAATATAAACTCAACTGGCATACAATACGAAATTTAAATGTTATATTATAAAATTCATTAAACATGCATAAAAAACGACAGAATGAGCGAATTTGTTAAAAACAATAAGCGGAACTACAAAATGAAGAAATTACATCCTACGAACTTTTTTGTTTGACTTATAGAATAGCGAATATCCAACTAATCCAATTAGCAAACATTTGAAGAACTGAGATGTCACACAAAAAAGTATCTGGCAATTTTTTTCTTTGCGAGTACCGTATTTAAATATTTGCATGTGATTACGCTGGATTATTTTAAGAGTATGACTTTTATAAATCAATTGACATTTTCTTTAATATAGCTTGATATTTTAATTATTTTTTATTCTTGAGTTTTCAATGTCTATATATAATCTAAAACAAACAAAAACACTAAGTTTTAGTTATTTATTTTATTTTATAATTATTTTCAATTACAAAGTCTAAATGATCCCCCATTTCACCTTCACCTTCAAATTGGTTTGGTGTGAAATTTTCTTGCGGAATTTCCCACGAGCTTAAATTAATAACCTGAATAATTTTCAAAATATTTATGCCTTCGAAAAAAATTCCGGAAGTAATTTAAGCACACGGGATAAGTCAACATTTCATATCAACGTCTTCTAACAAATAAGAAGCTTGTATTTTGTTCTTTAGCAATTAAAAACAAAAGGGAAATTTTTCCTGGTTATTAGAAATTATTTATTTTCAAAATTTTCCAACCATAGCATTTTTGCATTTATTACATCAGACAATGGATTATATTTGATTTGTTTTAAATTTTTGAGATTTGGATGTCTGCATGCTGATTGTCATTTTTAAAACATTTTATATAGCACAACTAATTCAGCAGGGGTTTCTGTCGACTAACCAAATTATGTATGTCAGTGTGACAGCAATAACAAATCAACACGGCTGATATGGCCTTCGCAATTTTGATTCCAATATTCAACTTCAAAATATATTTTTTTTATTTTCATTTCATTCATAATTGAGATGTTAATGTTTATTATGTGCTTAAATTGTTTGGAAATATTTTTTCTTAATAAAACTTCGTAATCGTATTCGTAATCTCAAAATAAAAAATATGTCCTAGTAATATTACTGATTAGTTTTTATCACGAATTTAGGTTTTCGGTCAACGGATCGGACGATTAACTATACAGAATGTTCTGCATAAGTAATTACACAGAGCAGGTGCATATAAGGGTGTGCAAAATATTATAATTTGCGAACGACTTTTTGATTATTTTAATTTTTTTAATTCATTTTTTTTAATAACGTTAACAAGAATAAAAAATAGGATATTCTCTGGGGATATTTATTTGTGGCATAATTCTAGTTTTTCATGAGTTTAATTGGGTATTTTGTCACATTTCTGAAAAAATACAGATTAATTGAATAAACCCTTGCGCTAAAAGGATTAGTCAAGGTTTATTTTTGAAATTAAGTTTCCTAATACTAATCTTAATAAGTAATAAAAATCACATCACTATCGCGTACTTCCGAATTTTTAGACGTTTTCAAAAATTGCAAATGTATTAAAAGTCAAGTTTGACAGTTTAAAATTTGTTTATCTGCTTCCATAGAGATGTTAAATGATTTTTATTTTATTGTTACGTACTTCTTGTTAATTTTTGAGAACGAAAACATTCGAAACATCGAAAAATACGGAAGTGCGCGATAGTGATGCGATTGATTTTGATGAGATTTTTTGGTTAGGCGAACTTAATTTCAAAAATAACCCTTGGTTGATTGTTTGGCGCAAGGGTTTACTCAATTAATATTTATTGACAAAATACCAATTAAACTAAAGAAAAAATAATATACAGGGTGATTCAGGTGTAATCTTGATAACTTCAGGAATCGATAGAACAGGTTAAAATATTGTTCATTTGTGACATAAACTTATTTCCTAAAAAGCATCGTTTCCGAGAAAGAGGGCGTTAAAGTACGAATTTTTTTCTCGTTATTCCCTCATAACTTTTGAACCACTTATCCGATTTAAGTGAAATTCGGAACACAAACACTCCTTATGATCTTACATAAGCTTCTTAAGTTTGAACTACCTACCCCTCTTAGAAGTGTATTTTGTATGCTGCTCCCCTCTTACTTTATTTCAAAACTACAAAAAAAAAATTAATTTCAATAAAACATACACACCACTTTGACCTGATTAATTTCGAAACTTTTTCGTCTCCTGTTTTTTTTTCGGCGTTTGGTCTTGTTTCTGAGAGTGTGGGTTCGAATCCCACTGTAGTACCATGGATGTTTGGGCTCGTCGAGAGATGCACAATAAGTCTATAGACTGCGGTGTTTCCGGGGACACTGTCGGACGACTCTCAAAAAAGAAACTGACGTTTATGAAAATCATTGTCAAAAGTATTAATTAAAGAGTGTTCTTAGTGTTAAGAAAAAATGCCAATAACCTCAAATATAAATTTAGTAACAACTACTTATTACAAGATTTACAACAAAGTTATCAACTACTAAAAAAATTACAATAATTGTTCAAAGTGCATTCCTCCAGCTTCAATACATTTTTGGCATCGACGAACTAGTGTATTAACCGCAGCTGCTATTTGAACAGGATTGTTTTTTATGTCATCACAAGCATGTCTTATCCTTTGGATCAGTTCCTCACGGGTATGTACTGGCGTATCATACACAATTGCTTTTAGCTGGCCCCAAACGAAATAATCCAGAGGATTCAGATCCGGCGAGCGCGGAGGCCAAACCACTGGTCCTTCGCAAGGAATCCACATATTTGGGTGGTTGTTGGGTTGCCGTCCAATTCATCGACGAGGATAATTCTCATCCAGCCACTGCCGTATTCGCCTTCCGTAATGTGCAGGGGCACCATCCAACTGCATCCAGTTCCCTTGGCGTAAATTTAAGGGGACATCGTCAAGCACGTCGGGGAGAGAGTTTTGCAGAAACTCATGAAATAAATCCCCATTTAAACGAGGAGGCAAAATATGCAGCCAACAGAGGTTATTACTTAAAACACCTATCCACACATTTACGCTAAACTGCTGCTGAAATAAAGATCGTCTGACACATCGAGGATTGACTTCACTCCAAACTTGAATGTTATGGTAATTCACAATTCCAGCTTTTGTGAAATTAGATTCGTCGGTCCATGAAACCTTATTCAGAAATTGTTGATTAATTTCTGTTGAAACTAAAACCCATCTACAAAAATTTATACATTTTCCAGCATCTCATGACAAGAAGCTTATGTAAGATCATAAGGAGTGTTTGTGTTCCGAATTTCACTTAAATCAGATAAGTGGTTCAAAAGTTAAGAGCGAAAAACGAGAAAAAAATTCCTACTTCAACGCCCTCTATCTCAGTAACGATGCCCTTTAGGAAATAAGTTTATATCACAAATTAACATTATTTTAACCTGTTCTATCGATTCCTGAAGTTATCAAGATTAAACCTGAATCACCCTGTATATTAATTCTGCCAGGGGATAATATTATTTTTAAATTCCGTCAATGAGAAAACACCTTTTAGTGCTTTAAAAATTATCTTAACTCGTAGTCAGAAACAAGTAATACATAAAATTATATCATGTACTAAATTTGGTTCTACGGTAAAGTGTCGCATAAATATTATTTTTTTTTAGAAATTTAAGGCTAACAACTCCTCAGGGGGTGCAGCTTGGTCAATATTTTAGACACCCCTACATGCACCTTCTCTGTGTCAATTTTTGTGCGGGACACTAAAAAATTCTTAATATGACTTCAAACATTTCTCTGTAACCTTTAATGCAAATTCGTTTCAATTTAATGTTTTCTTTGTGTCGTTTTGAGTGGGATAAAGAAACATTTAGGTCATTACAATAACCTGGTTCGTTAATTTTGTTTACTATTGCGATCTCTTAAATGGGACAGTCTGTATACCACGGAATTTGTAACATTTATTATTATAAGCGTGTATTATTCATACGTTACACTTAACAACTATGTATACGCCGGACACATTTTTGATATGATTCCAAGAAGGAGCAAGAAAAATCGCCGAATTAATAGGTGGTCACCGCAAAATATCTCGAGAAATGTGTTTAATGAAACACGTGGATTTTTTATATAGTTGTCGGATATAAATACCACCTTGTGGATATTTTTGGATGGGATGACCGTAAATTTCTTCTGATGTAACTGCATCATACAACAAATATGTCGTTGCGCTCTCAATTAGCATTTTCTTAACCGTATAATACATTTTTTCACAATGCTATTTAAAAAATGATGTTAATGATATTAAACTTTGTTTTAATATAGTAAAGTGCATTTTTAGCCTCTTGGGGTTCACTTATTACACTTTAAGTGCCGCTTTAATTCCTTATTTGAGAGACTAAAATATATACAGGGTAGTGATAAAGTCACAGTATTCATAATTTCTTTATAATTTTTTAATTATAAACTACGTCAACCTACAGAGCCATTCAGAACTTATAAAAAATATATTTTTGCATGTGACCAAATTTCAATGTTTTTACAGGCTCTCGTTAACTATAGGAGAGAGAAAAAATGCCCCCCCCCACTCTCGATCTCTTTTTTTTATAAGAAAATTAATGGTCAATGCCAAAATGACCTATCATCTTTTGTTATTCCTAAACATCGAAATTTGCTCACCCTGTACAGGGGACTCTTACAAATACAATTTTGTAAGCAAAATCAGAATGAGCGAATCGAAAATGATTTCAAAATACACTTCTGCACTTTACTAGAAATTAGTCCACTGTAAAACTTGACTTTGTTCAAGAAAAAGCATGCAGATGGCGACCGGCACGGTAGGCAACGTGTAATAAATAATAAACAGATAAAAAGTTTAAAGAATATCCCAAGGAAAGAAATAAATAAAATGTTATAACACCTATTGTATAGCAGCAAATTCAACTACTATTGCCGCTATTGTTATTGTTAATTAATTTATGGTTTTAATTAATAAAATATTCAATTTCTACAAACGCACACAATGTTTCTGGTTCTTGTCCGTATTAAAATCATAAGTTATTGGCATAATTGAGCCTCGTGTATGCTTTACCACACCGTATCTCTAAAATATGTTCCTTAGCTGTTGCAATACGCCGTAAGCATCCTGGACGTCCATCTCTTCCACAATTCAGTAGCAAGTTTCCCATGTCACGCCCGCGTTGCATTACAGCGGTAAAAGTAGCAGCATTTAGCACATGTCTACTGGGACATCGTTCTGCGTACAGACGAGAAACTGAACTTTAGTTACATCAAATGCTAAAACTCAGATGGTAGTAGTTCTATCGTTCTTTGGCAATTTTAGGTCACTAAAGGTGGTAGAAATATATTTTTACAAGGATTTCATATGTAGTTATATCTACCATATTTCGTATATAGATAAGGTGCCAGTGTGTAGATCATATATGTTTACCTTCTCAGCTGTCAAAAAATGTTCACTTAATTATCGCGTCTCCTCGAAAAAAATTCCGGAATCCGAGTCAAAATAAAGGCATCTTATTGGTTTTGAAGTAGAGGTGTTTCACTTATAATATCCGTAGTGTTGAAATTATTTGTGGAAATTTTTTCGAGGTTATGAATAATTTGAAGATTAAAACATCACTAAAAAAAGAAGTAGGAGAAACAAAGCATGTAGAATAAAGTACAAAAATAAAATACTTGAAGTTTTGTTTATTCACTATTAGTATTTAAATGTAAAATCAAATAAAAAAAAGGTTTTAAAACCCGGTTGCAAGTATTTGCCTTTGTAGAAAACATTAAGAATAAGGGGAATACGGATTGACCGTAAATGATTTATGTTGTGCCATATAATTCCTTGGGATTATAAGCTGCATTGTAATGCATTTTTTAAAATTTTATTGATATTGCCTTCCTTTTAATATTTTGTTTATGGTTTACATTTTATGTTTGCGAATAGTGATGTGCTGATATTTTTAAATGGTTTGTTATCTCTCGCAGATGTTTATCTAAAAAAATAAGCGGCCTGCATGCATATCAATAAAGTACCGCAAAAAATAAGGCCCCTGTCGCCCCGGGCCGTATTTGCTCAACTTCTCATTTCGGTGCATTACAAACACGAAATTCCTATAATAAATCCTTTATCCAAATAATAAAAAACAGTGTGAGCTATAATAAGCTGCATACATTTGCATTAATGGCCTTCTACCTGCATAACCCGAGAGCGCAGGTAAAAAAAATTAAAGGACGACTCCCATATGTGACGACGATGCCGTGCCCGTTTCGGTAAAAAACGGGCGCTCTTTTTTATATGCCATCAACCCCGTTTCTGGGGTCAACTATCCGGGCTGCAGTTAGTGCGGGGTTAAATGGGGATGACAGTTACGTTTGACTTTTGGCCCGTCCACAAAAAACCACTTATGATTTTAAAGTATCGTATTTCCTTCAGCGCCTGTTCGGGTGCCTAATTATTTCGACGCTTCCCTTCCCTTTCGAATGCAGTTCCCACTGAGAATGGCAAATAAAAGGGGTAGGTGATGGGATTTGGAAAACTTCAGTTGAGATCCACACATAAAGGTACACAATTATAATTGTACAGAGGCAACATCACAAACGGGACTAAAATGTATTTTTATAATAATGAAAATACGCTTACGTGTGAAGTTATATACTGTGATTTTATCAGTCGGGAAATGGAATTTTTCCAGGTACGGGCAGAAGAAAGCATGTATTTAATCGAAATGGCGTTTGTCTTAGATAAATTTGTGAAAAAAATAAACCTAAACGTCATTTGTGATTTTAGTAGGTGTTATTGAGTATACCTACAACTTTAATAAATGGTTTGAATTGGTCCTTTTCTGTACAAAGTTAAGACAGCAGGTAGCGATTTTTTAATAGTCATTTTAAACACTATTAATAATTAACAAAATATTTATTATTATAGAATTTACAGCTTAATAAATGGTTTGAATCCATCCTTTTCTGTGCAATGTGAGGGCAGTAATTAGTGATTTTTTAATAGCCATTTTAAACACTATGAATCAACGAAGTATAAATCATTATAATACAATTTACAACTTAAATGGTTTGAATCCATCCTTTTCTGTGCAATGTTAGGGCGGCAATTAGTGATTTTTTAATAACCATTTTAAACAATATTAATCAATAAAGTATAAAGCATATTTACAATTTAATAAATGGTTTGAATTAATTCTTTTCTGTACCAAGTTAGATCAACAATTGGTGCTTTTTTAATGGCCATTTGGACACTGTTTGGACTTAATAAGTCGTTTGAATTTATCCTTTTCTGCACAAACTTAGGACAGCAATTAGTCAGTGATTTTTGAATAGCCATTTTAGACATAATTATTATTAATAAAGTAAAAATCACTATTATATACCATTTGAGTATAACTTATAAAACATTTGAACTCATCCTTTTCTGTACAAAGTTAGGTCATCAGTTAAAGAGTAATTTGTTAATAGCCACTCTAAACACTATTATCAGCAAAGTACAAAGCATTATTCTACCATTTACAACTTAATGAATATTTTGAATTCATTCATTTCTGTACAAAGTTAGAACATCAGTTATTAGTCAGTGCTTTTTTATAACCATTTTAGACACTATTAGCAACAAAGTACAAAACATTATTATACCATTTACAAATTAATAAATGGTTTTTGAATTTATTCTTTTCTGTACAAAGTTAGGGCAGCAATTATTAGTCGGTGCTTTTTTTAATAAGCAATTTAGGCACTATTACCAACAAAGTACAAAACACCATTATACCACTTACAAATGAACAAATGGTTTTTGAATTCATTCTTTTCTGTACAAAGTTAGAACAGCAATTAGTCACTGCTTTTTTTAATGGCAAAATACAAAGCATTGTGGTACTATTTACATCTGAATTATTGGTTTGAATTCATTCTTTTCTGTTTAAAGTTAGGACAGAAATTATTCGTCAGTGTCTTTTTAATAACCATTTTAGACATTATTATCAGCAAAGTACAAAACATTATTATATCATTTACAACTTAAAAATTGGTTTGAATTCAATTTTTTCTGTGCAAAGGTAGAGCAGCAATTAGTCAGTGATAATTTAATAACTATTTTAAACACTATTATCAACAAAGCACAAAGCATTATTACTGCATTTACAATGGTTTGAATTCATCATTTTCTGTAAAAAGTTAGGGCATTCTCGACACTATCACCAAAAAATACAAAGCATTATTATACTATTTAGAACTTAATAAATGACACCTTTAGTAATAGAGTGACTCAACTTGATAAATGGCAATTCTGAGCTTTATCAATAGAAATACTGATTATAATGCCCTCTAGTAACATAAATTCCAATTTTTTTTATATTATTTTAACTATGTAAACTACTATGTAAATTATTGATATGTAGTTTTTGAATAAACTAGCAACTTATTCTTTATACATTTTTAATATAATGTATAACAAACTGATTCGAGCCATTAATTTTCAATTTTCTTCAAGTACAGTGACCTAAATTGGAATGATCCAGTTATAACCTGTTTTTTTCGTCACCCTCCTAATTTTTAAGAAACATTCTGTAGTTCACCTTCACCTTTTATGAATTATCTAAATATTAAAAAAAAAATAAACATGATGATTCATTAAAAGCGGCAATTATAAATTCTAACACGTTTTTTCGTCATTCCCAACAATCTCACTTTTTGAGTTGTGTCACTTCATTAGTAAGGGCGCAAAATGGTTTGAATTCATCCGCCTCAACAAAGTTAGGACAGCAAATGGTCACTGATTTTTTAATAGCCATTTTAAATACAATTATCAACAAAGTACAAAGCATTGTTATACCATGTACAATTTAATGAAGAGTTTAAATTCCTCCTTTTGTACAAATGACAGCGACTGGTCGGTGATTTTTAATAGTCTTTTTAGACACTGTTGCCAACAAAGTACAAACCAATATTATAGCATTTACGATTTAAGAAAGGGTTCGAATTCATTGTTTTCTGTAGAAAGTTAGGAACGCAATTAGTCACTGTTTTTTTAATAGCCATTAGACAGACACTATACAGGGTGATTTAGAATTTATCTAAAAAAAAATTGGAATAGATAGGTCATGAACGATTTCCCGGTAAATATCTTCGAAATGCAGCTGCTTTTACAACGGTGTGCAGTGAGTGCTAGTGTACTGTGACAAGGAAAATTTGCAACCGAATCGTGGAAAAGATAGAAGTTCATAGCGTCCACGGCATATTGTAGAAGTGTGGCGTATCATAATCGAACGAGTAAGGCTGGCCGCCACGATCTCCTGACTTTATATCATTTGAACTTATTTTTATGGGGATATATGGCACCGAAGTGGACACCATTAGTGATTTATGCAAACTTATCAAAGCTGCTGCCAAGTTCAAAACTGACAAGAAACATTTGTGTTAGTTTGTAGAAACTGGGTCAGTCGAACCCAAAATGCTGTTGTAACATCAGGCATGTCAAACTATTTTGCTAATTAAAACTACAATTAATTCAAATACTAGTTATTAACAATAGCGGCAAAAGCAGTTGAATTTGCTGTACAAAAATAGGTGTAAAATATAATTTATTTCTTTCCTTGGGAATTCCTTTCAATTTTTTGTCCGCTCTTTGTCCAATTTAACAGTAGACCAATTTCCAGTGCCGTGCGGAGGGGTATTTTTAAATCATTTTTGCTATTATTTTTACAAAACTGTATTTTTAAGAGCCATACAATTGTACAATTTTTTTTTAGATATCCAAGGTCTGAATCACCCTGTATATCAAGAAAGTATAAAACATTACCTATACCATTTAATAACCAACTTAATAAAGGGTATGAATTCATCCCTTTTTGTAGGAAGTTTGGACAGCAATAAGTAGTCTGCGAGTTTGGTCGGCAGTCCGGTGACGCCTAAATTTGTCTAAGCACGAACCTGTCCCCGTCTGGTCCTTTGATAGATTCTCTCCACGTTCATTCCGAATCCTGCATTTGCGATCGATTTAATTGGCATTGGCGCGATGTTTCTCAGAATAAAGGTCCACCCTCGTAAGCCCCCAACAATGAAGCCACAGTTTTTTTTTAATTTGGCGCCAAAGCACACAAAGCTCCATATCCTTAGAAATTAAATGAATGTGTTGCTTCACTGTATCGCGCTTTAAAGACTTCATATGCGCATTTTCGATTGTCTAGTCGATTCGGAAACCGCCTGCATAGGAAAATGCTTTCACAAGGCGGCAGTGGGTGAACAAATGAATGAAGTTTTGATTGCTCCACAGATGTGTCCTATTACTTTTCATTTTCAACCAAAATTTTGTTTGTCCGACGAGAATACACTACCCAGAATATTCAATTCTAAGTTACTTCGTCGATTATTCGGATGAAGTGATTCACTACTGCATACTGTGTAATTATTTTATTGTACAAGGTGTCAGAATACTTTTCAGGGTCTTCAAGTGAGGTGACGCAGAAAAGAAAATATTCGCTAAGTAAATCGAAGAAATCATTATATTTGTATCGAAATATTTAAGAAACTGCAACTGAGAGTAATAAAACTATATACTACATTAAAAGTTTGCATTATACAGAGTGAGTCAGTCATAATGTCATTAATTTTAAGAGGAAATAGGGAATAATGAGTATAATGCGAATACGCGGTTAAAAAAAAACCTAAATGCATATTTACGCCGAAAAAAAATATTTTCAAATCATTATTTATACCCCCTTTTCAGACTGTCACTGACCGCTCACAGCCTTGGTCGTTTACAGCTCACAGTTCAACTCGATGTCGATCTGATGCAAGGTTGTCAAGTTGAAATATTTTTCTCGTACCTACCTACCTAGGATTTAGACATCACAAATAAACGGTTGCACTGGTATCATTTTTTCTTGCTCAGTTCAACTTCAGCCAATAATAATTTAAAATGTTAATATCCAATGAAATCAAATAATAATAATCAAATAATTCTATTAAAAATTGCAAGTAACGCGGTCCACTCAGGTTTTCCGGTAGAAAATACGGTCCAATCAAACGATACCCATACACTCCTGCCCATACGTTGACAAAAATCGCCTCTGAAAGCTAAACCGACAAGTAGCGTGTGGATTTTTCTCTGAGCAAAAGTAGCTGTTATGACTGCAAGAAAACTCCAACGTGTCTAATAATAAACCGAGTAATAAACTATTTACGTACATTACATAAAAAACCTATACCCAATGGGTAAATTATTAAGAGAAGCTGAAAAGTTTGTTTGGTGTTTAAATACTACATAATAAAAAACCATCGTGTTGTCGACAGAAAACTGTCCAATACCGAAATGGCACGCCGCTAATCTATGTTATCGATAGTGAACCTTGACCTACCGTATTATTAGGTCAATAACCTAGTTACCTAGTTTTTGTACTGTTATTTAACGGCAAGGAGTAAAAATTTTTTTTTAAACTAGATACATGAATGAATTTTCCTTAAATATTGATTTCTTTGTTAATAAAAACAAATGTAGATAATAAATAAATGTTTTCGAATGTTAGGTTATTACAGTTTAATAATTTTGATATTACGTTTTCACAGCATTTTACAAGCAGATATGCATTTTTAGTATTACTCGTAAGTACAATTAATTATTCAGTTTGTAGTTACGTACATCTAGCCTAGAAATTTATTGTTTTTTAAGTAGTATGGTACTAACCTGTTAACTGCACTCATCCATCCATAGCACTTTATTAATAAAATTAGGGTCAGTCGCGTTTCATAAACATTCTCCACATAACACTACCATTTCAGCATATTCGGAATTTGTAAAATTATGCATTTACGGTGAATACGCGAGACCAAAATAAACAAACTACTGCTTACTGCTTGTATTCTCACTATTCTCTCCATCCCCCCTCCAAATGTGTGGCGTAATCAACAAATTTGGGGGGAAATGCGAAATAAATTTGAATAACACGCTGATGTGTTAGACGATATTATGTATGTAAACATGATGTGGTAACGATGTTTAATCTGGCATTAGATTGTCGTATGGGTGCGTCCTCAGAAAGTACGTAGCGCACCAGGAGCGTCGTGTTACTGATTTTTATAGGGTGATTTGTTTATTTTTTTAAAGGTCGAGTAAAATTTTTTTTTCGATTTTCTGCCTTTATTCTGCCTCCCGAATACGTGGTTAAAATTAATGACATTAAGACTGATTCACCCTGTATATTGCACTAAATTGCAAAAAATTATTGTTTTTAACGCGACGAAATAACGAAAATTACGTTGACAATAAAAACAATTGCGTAACGTCAGCCATGACATAAGACGTCTGAATTCTTGCCGTGAGTATATACTCATATATTAGGTGGGGATGTAAGAAGGGAAGGAATCTAGCAGCTCCCAAAAGTCAATTCACTGTCAGCCTTTGAGAAACACTTTATTTAAGTAGTCGAGAATCATAGGAAAACGAAAGTAATGCACGCCGACCCTGGACAAGCATCAATGAGGCGGACATTCATGAAACAGCCTTACAATTTGTGATAGCGCTTGCTCTTGAGCAGAGGGAGATGGTTTAAGTCATACTGTCATCTGCGATAAGACGCGGCTACATCATTACATCCCAGAATCAAAATAAAGCAAGCATGAAGTGACGACAACCTGGAAAAGCACCACTCATATTTCTGCAGAGAAAGTTGTTAACTATTTTTTTAATTAGAATAAAAAATTATAGTTCTAAGGCTATTGCAATACATACTAATTATTAAAATTCACGTTTGTGACCTTATACCACGCAACAGACTATCATCTGGCGTAGTGAAAATTTGGTTCTTTTTTAATTTGAGCATAGGCAATGGCCAGTCCCCAGAACTTTTTCATGCAGAACTAAAATGTAATATTTGAGTTAAATTATATAAGATACAAATAAAGTAGTCTATTGCTGCAAATAAAAAAATAAACTTGCAAATATTATTTTTAAATGAATTTCTAAATGAAAAATCAAAATACGCGTTCACAATAAAACTTGCTCTTAAAATTTGCTTTACATTTGTTAATGTAAATCGTTTTATACTCCTTTTTTTCTTTTATAGAATAAGCGTTTCTACAGAATAGTATCGTTATATAGACATAAACTTTTTAGTATGATTTAGGTAAACACTAATTTTTAATCAAATCTTGTAAATCATCTCGTAATAATGTTATTTGCTAACCTGCAGACTGAGAAATGATTGGATATAATACAAATGTGTGTGATATAAACCATTTATTTTTATACATATTATCCTTAAAGTTAAAAGTATGAGTTTTTTCTTGAAAATTAATTAGATTTAAAAAAGAACTGTTAACTGCGTTTATAAAAACTGGTCACCGATTATGCAATTTTTGCCTTTTCTCCAATGTAGCAAAGCTATTACATTTAATTTGTAACATCTTATATAATAAACTACTAAAGGTTTCGTACTTATTTATATAAAACAAAACGTACAGTTTCACTTTTACACCACTACCTGATTCAAGTCTTTGCACATGGCTAAAAATTGACACATCATAGCAACGTTGACAGTTAGATTATGTGAGCCTACCTCTTGAAAATGTTCTTCCATTTTAGTATCTATATTTCCTTACCTTAATTTAAAAATTTAAAAAAACAACAAAACGAAGAAGGACACAAAGAACACAACGATGCCCAGTAAAGGCAACCCTGGTATACTATTACATGCAAAATATATATATCTTTTCTAAGATATTACAATTTTTTTTTGTTTAATTGGATATTCCTGCCACTCAAATATAACATGTTAACAAATAACCCCTTGGTCAAGGAATTGATTTTATAAATTTCTTACTGAGAAAGTAAATATAGTTGCACTATTTTTTTTTTTAAACAAAAAAAGTAACAATAAATGCCACTAATAAAAAATTACAGACAAATGATACAAATTAATAATTAGGGACGAATATGTTACCAAAAACTTGGATTTAAAGGGATGGTTTTAGGAAACCCACATATATCTCATAAAAAGAAACCATTATATGTATGTTAAAAAAATTCCACAACAAATGTGAAACTAATACATTGAGTCGACAATTTTTTCAATAACGTTTGAAAACACATTATAGTGTCATCCGAGATGAAATTAATAAGATATTTGGATCATATTTACAGTCGTTTCCTTTAAAGTTGTATTCGTTGCATATTGAATTAGAATATTGTCTACACAAAAGTACTTTGCAATCAATATCTTAGATTTCGTCTAAATGTATTTTTTTTGTTGTTGTTAAACTAACTTCTTGATTATATTAGAAGGTAAGCAGTTATTACATTATACAGGGTGACCCCATTAGTTTGCTCTTAATTTTGTTCCTATAATGTTTTTCTCTGTGATACTTCGTTTTCATGATACAGATTATTACATTTTTCCACGGTCGGGAACAGAAATCAGTTTCTATGACATCAAAATTAAAACAGAAGTAGTCGATTATTCCCAAGGGAGTATAATGCTCCCAAGGGAGTTTACATTATGTAGAACGTTTTTCATACAAAAAAAAAGATAACATTGAAATTATTTATTGACATTTAAATTAAATGTTACATTTGTACAATTTTCAAAATTAATATTAGAAGGAATATTACTTTCGCTTACATTTACAGTTTTTGTGATTGCGCTAGTAGGGGTACCTACTAAAACCGGATTAGCAATTTTGGTCTTATTTTCAATGGAGTTCTCGACATAACCCTCAGCGACTGTCGTTGATTTCCAACCAGCATGACCCTTTATTGTCGTGATATCCACACCAGCATCTGCCAGTAATGTCGCTGAAGATCTTCGTAAGCAGTGACCAGTATAACATGCAGCATCAGGTAATTTTAAATACAAAGCTACTACACTCGGAATTTTTCCCATGGTATTCTTGCCAACTGGCTGCGAACTACATTTTCCTGCTTTGTAGTACAAAAAAGGCGCATATGCTTGATGTGGAGAGGACGAAGGGACAGGTATTTTCGAAACAATTCAAGCATATTTCCCACATCGGTAACCAGAAAGGTTCGTGGAATCTTTGTCTTAGTGTTTGGAATTTTTACAATCAAGGAAGAGCCTACATCCTCAATATCATCTACAGTTAAATTGACTAGTTCATCAGTTCGACAAGCTCCGGCAATCCCCAGAATTAATCCAACCTATAAAAAATCAAAATACTTAATAATTGAAATACCTAACAACAAAAGTAATCTTACCTTAATCATTAAGAATTCTTTGTCATCTTCGCTTGATAGAAAACGGTCGATTTCACCCTTTGTCAATATTTTCGATTTTTTCGCTTGATATCCGTCACCGGTTCTTTTCAAAAATGCGATCAGCTTGAGGAATTTGCTTATATCTATATTGTCGTAAATTATCAAGCATGACTTAACCATAGAATATTGCGCCCATAATGTGGAAGACTTGTAATTCTTTGCATTTTCACTGAAGTATGCCAACAAAACATTCTCGCTGTATACTTGAACATTTTTCTCGGCGCACCACTTTTTGAACCGATTGTAGGCTATATAGTATAAAGATCTTGACTTCGTAGCCAGCAAATTGCTTATTGCAATATTTGCAGCCTCCACAATCTCTTCCGACTCACAATTATTCATTGTGCACTAAACAAACTTTAAACTAAACCAAACTAGCACCTTAATTTGACAATTTTTTTTGTTTGTTTATTTTGTAGTTATGACAATAACTCAACGACTACTAAATAAATGCTCAAATTCGAATACAATAATTCGGGTGCTACTTACTTCATAATGACAAAATATGTGTTTTTAAGTTAATGAGACCGTGGAAAAAATAGTATATACCATTCGGGAGAGATGCTATTTTGTCCTCGGTGCATTGTAACCCTCGGGCTTCGCCTTCGGGCTGCAAATTGCACCTCTGCCAAAGTAACGCATTTCTCTCCTTTATGAGTATAATGTACTATTTTGTATTTATTATTATCTACTAGTATACAGGGGTTCAATGATAATGTCATTAATTTTAACCATGTATTAGGAAAGCCTATGGGTGCGTATTGACTTGAACATTTTACGCCGAATGCGCACGCAAATCGAATTTACCGATAAGGTACGTACAAAGTTTGGAAAAAAATCTACTAGACCTTTTAAATTCAAGCAAATCAACCCTTAACCCTCAGTAATACGGCGCTCCGTGTTCACAACATTTCCTAGTCACGATGGGTGAAAGGAGCAATGTCACATTCGCGTTGCCATATCACGGCTAAATGTTTGTGTTTTTATAGGCTATTATCCGCTATGAATTTGCGTTAAAAAATATAATTAAAACGCCACACCGCCAAAATATTTATATCTATATCACGGCAGGAACAATTTCATGGCGATTACAGAATGCAGATATGCCAAAGCAAGGTCTGGAGCACGAACATTACGCGGAAACTATTACTATTACGAAAAATGTATGGCCGTATCCAGGTTGTACGGCGTACGTACGGTAGGTAAAAGGCAAAGTTTACGGATTTATTCTATCTTTGGGATTGTACTGTTGGTTGCATATTTATACTTCCCTCGACTTCATCGAGATACAGACGTACAAGTTATTACAATAATAATGACACTGTCTCAATACAATTTTTGATGAACTTTTCGTAAGTTCTCTATTGGTGCGTAGAACAATTAACAACTTCTGGAAAAGCTAAAAGTAGATTTCGTTACAAATACGTCAGCAGTTTAAAACAAGACACCAAATTCATTTTAAATATATTATTATGGTAATAGATATTACGTGGTCAATTTCGACGGTGGCTCCTTTCGGTTATGCAACGTTCAGTTGTTACCAACACGTCAAGATGAAATACCACTATTTTATTTGAAGAATAACCTATAAAATACAATAATTTAAATAAAAAATCTAGTTGTTTTTGACGTAACACCAAAATGAACCAACATTTTGATAGAATCTACTTTTACAAAATTTGTTTTTATAGTTGGAAGCCTTTCTTCGCAGAAATATTTAAACATTTTAAGGATGCAAATGAAGAATGTCTTCCATTAAATTATCACTTATTAGAAATTTACAAATTAGAAAGAAGGAGTAGGGCCTTATGCAATGCAAAGCAATAGCGTTCCAATATTTCAATTTAGGCTTTCCGAATATTTCATTGAATTGGCATTCATAGGATTGTTGCTTGGCTATCCCGGTGTCCGTCTCAACCCATTATTTTTTTTCTTTGAGATATTCCGAAATATAAAATTTATTACAATCACTGTGAACATATAGAATACATACGCGACAGAGTTTTTGCTGTATTTGGGTCTATTTCACAAATTAATGAAAACGTTGTGGACAAAATTACATAACGAACTGAGCTTTGTGTGCGCGAAAATGGGCGCCATTACTACACAACGTTAAAAGTCTTGGATCTCCTGTATATAAAATGATTCTATTCAACCTAGTGTTTTTTTTAATGTCGGAAAAAAGTACATGTACTTAGGGAACAAAAAAGACAATACCAGTGGCGGTAAGTTTTATTTATAGACGAAACCAAAATTGGGCTGGTTACTGATGACAATCGACAAAGGGTCTGGAGATAATCAGGGCGTCAACAGCGACTTTTTCCCCGTGAAGTTGCTCCGTACGAAGGGGGTACCGTTATGTTTTGGGGTGGCATAATATTCAACCGTCGCACCCCATTAATTCGTATACCACAGAATATGGCCAGTCAAATTTACATTGAACAAGCTATTACGCCCATTATCTACGTTATGAATTAGGTGAAAATTTTGTGTTTATGAACGACAACGTTCGACCACATCGCCTAAGAAGAGTTCAAGAGACACTCGAAGCAGGACATATTAATAGATTAGATTGGCCAGCCAACTCTCCTGACATGTATCCAATTGAAAACATGTTGGATTTCGTTGCTAGAGCCATTCATAATCATATTCCTCCACGTCAGACTGCAGATGAGTTGGAACAATACGAGTATTCCGCAAGAGATCGTTAACCGATCGCAATGCACAGACGTGTCAATATGCTATTAGAACGTGGTTTTATTTAATAAATTTTGTCAGATAGCTAGTTTTTAATTTTCTAAGTACTCGGTTTATTGAATATATTCTTTTCATAAAAAAAATATTCAGAAAACAATATACTTTTATAAATGTATTTGGTTATTCTGACAAAAAGATTTCTTTAACAAGAATGAGGGGGAATCCAATACTTTTGACGTTGTGTGTATTTATGTAGGATTTTTAGAATGTTTCTGTATGTCTATAACTAGATATTTTATTTAAATTATTGTACTTTTAAATTTTATGGGTTATTTTAAAAAAAAACTACTGTTATTGATGTGTTTGTAATTTTATTCTACATCTATTACTGTCAAGATCCAATATAGCGCCCATTAGAAAAAAAAACACACAATTGAATATTGCATAACCGAAACTAGTGGCCGTAGAAATTTTCTTTCAACGAAATTCGATTTCTCGTATATTGTTATACACCCGTACCAAATTTTATCTCTTTCTGTTGATAAATAATGACGCTACATGGATTTCTTTAAAATCGCTATTTTCACTTTTTTCATAATCTGACCTGTTTAGTCAATATTAATGGCTATCAAAAGGCCACCCTGTACATTTTACGGATTCCGAGATATCAATGGTGAGCCATGAAAAAACGGACCACCCTGTTTATCCACCTGTGGGATTTAGACATGATTTATTATTAACACACTTTAAATTGCTTTTTCAAAGAAGATCTGTAATTTATGTTGAATGATGTTCATTATAATATTTTGACCGTTCGGGTATTTAAATTGCCTTCAAATGCGAGTACCAAGAATATCACCAAGAAATAATATATGCAACCTACTTACAGCACGGACTAACAGTTGACATCTCCAATATACCGAACGATATCAAAGTACAATAAAATTGAAAGGATTAGTGGTATATTCTTCAATTTTATTCAAGGTACAAAAAATATGTATACAGACAAATATTAAATGAGTTTGGCAAGGAAAGATATAAATAACATTTTAATAATCCCTATTTTATATCAGCTAATTCAACAATTACAACAATTATTATTAATGAAAAAAATTAATTTGTGGTTTTAATTAATATAATAATTTGACAAAACTGATGTTACAGCAACTGTTCAAAATTGTGTCCAACGACGTATAACTAACACAAATGTTTCTGGTTCTTGTTCGTTTTCAATTTGTAAGTTATTGGCAGCAGCAAATATCCCAAAAAAAGAAGTCCAGAGGATTTAAGTCAGGAGATCGTGGCGAACATGGTACGGGTCCTCCTTGTACAATCCATAGTATCCCTTCAACTTTATTAACGTACATTGTCGAGAATGAGGAGGAGCACCATCATGCAAGAACCATATTCAATGTGGGACAGCATTCGATTTGAGAATATGAGTGGTCCAATCATCGACATTTCTTGCTGTGACATTGTGAAGAGAAGCTTTGTTGAAAATGAACACTAAGCAAAAAAAAACTACGTAAAAACGTTAATACTACAGTCGAATTTCAGTATTCGGAATCTCCTATATTCTGATAATGCTAGAGACTGTAGTTAGTAGCCCAACGACGTAAAGGTTGAAAATACTACAACTATTTTTTTCTCGGAAATTGTAAGGATTTTACAATTTTTTTTACGATATTGACTTCTTTTGATAAGTTATGTTGTGCTATACATTATATGTCCTTTATTAGTTTCTGGACACCCTGTGTACCTTTGATCTATGCTCGTGAATGACGCTGTATAAATATATATAAATATATTCAAAGAAGTAGTTACTAATAAATGCATTTCAAATTTTAGGGGAAAAAACACATGCACATATACGGTATTCCTTGGTCCTCAGCCCATTGTCCTTAAAAAAGACATTATAAAGTTCTGGAAAAAAATTATGATTGGTATTCAGAACTGAAACTGTTTACAAACAGTGTACAATGTTTTCTATTAAACGAAGATTTCTTAATATTTCAAATTTTTCCAGATAAATGTACATTCTGTGTCTATAATGGCATGAAAAATATATCTACTGTTTTTTGTTTTTTTTTGCTGAATCATAAACTATTTGCAATTATTGTGCTTGAACTTTAATTTTAGTATACAAGTTCAAATATGCTTATTTTATACAGTTTTTAATCAGCAGAAAAATTTGCACAAATTTTTGGTATACAATAAACTAACTGAACTGAAGGGGCGAAAAATTCGGCCTTTTTCGTTTCGCCGACTTAAGGTTAACTGTTTGGTTTCTCGCCATCTACCACCAAAATGTCCATCTATTTTATCAAGTAGTCACATAAACTAGACGCATATTGTTTTTCTTTGATTATTTACCATTGCAATTACGCTTTCTGTCACACCATTGATTTAGAAAGGCCACAAGGCAACACTAAGGTAAGCTCACATACTGCTCAGTGACGGCGTAGAGAAGACTTTAAGGTACAGTTTAAAAATTAATTATAACTGGACTTGACATGATTTTAAAACAAATAATTTCACAATACCATTCTGGGAACACGTAATATTATCGGTAAAAGACTGGTTTGCACTTGAAGCTACATTGTGTGTACAACAGTGACAATAAAAAAATTGGGCTCGTGCAGGGATCGAACCTGCGACCTCCATCTAAGCATGGGTGCTACGTGCGTGGCGCTCTGACCAACTGAGCTAACGAGCCACGGCAGTACAGGTAGAATCGTGGGAATAAAACATAAAATTATAATATCAATTACTCATCATTTAAATAGTATTCTGTTTGGTAATGTTTCTAAAATACATCTACAGGGTGATTCATTAATAATGGCACAGAGCTTAAGGCCATGTTGCTGACTTCAAAATAAAGCGATTAAGCCAAATATGCCCTATCCGAATGTTGCTCCTTTTCGATCGCATCGACCGTATTTTATGAAATTTGGTATAGGGGGGTTTCTTGGTTTCATTAAACGACATGGGAGGAAGGTGTTCTAGTACGATAGCGGAGGCCTATATAGAATATTCTATAGAAAATTAAATTTCAATCGCAAATAGATTGTTGCCATCTTTAGCAGAGCCTGCGGAACTTGCCAATAATATAACGCATGCAGTAAACTTAAACAATTACTGCAGCAGCCTCATTGAACACCCAGAATTAAAAACTACGATAACTGACGGCACTGGATCTGACATAAATTTAACTCACTAATATCGGCACTTTCGATTTACATAGTGCAAAATGAATTATAATCGTCCTGTTTATAATAAAAGACTCACTTTGTAAACTAAAAATTTACTTTTGATGGCAGTTTTCTAAAAAATAATTTATTTTTATTATATTCAGGGCTGCATTACTTTTCCGATGGCATTAGCGGTACTTATTACCCATATTTTCACCTCTTATTAAGTTAGGAACTTTTTATTTGCTCATATGATTCTTTACTAATGTATTTTCTGTCTCAAATTTGATTTGGATATCGTGGACAGCTCAAGAAATTAAAAATATAAAAGGTTTTCAAGTGTCAAAAATAGCGTGCCAATGACATATATTTGACAATTTCTAATCACAAATATAACATATCAACCAATATCAATTCCGCTGCCATTTCTAAACACGCAATAGAAAACAGCCATAATTTTTATTTTAATAATGTTGAAATCTTCAATAACGAATGCAACTTACAAAAACGTTCCATTCCAACTTAAAATAAACGTTAATTCTATTAATAATAATACTTATATTGAGGGTCTTCCCCATGTGTAATAATAATAATAATATATATTAATCCTTTCTGACACAAAAATATATAGGACAAGTCAATGTACAAAGTACAACAATCAAACATAATAATACAAACACAAACAAAAATATATTAACAAATACATACCCCTCGGGCTTCAAATTACACCTCTGCCAAAATAATGCATTTATTTCCCTTATAGTATAATGTACTAATTTTCTACACCCGTATTATAACAATGCACTTATATGCCCATAATCCGGTTCATAATGATACCCATTACGATACAGATTTTTCATTACGATACAGATTTTATAATCCGTTTCATAATGATACCCATTGCGATACAGATTTTTCATTACGATACAGATTTTTAATTAATAGAAACCCATAATTTTTCAATAAAGCATGCTGTGCATTTGACGTTTATCCTAGGTTATATGTAATTATTTTAGATGTCAAAATCAGTACGTATTAAATTTTCGTAGATACCTAGCTAAACTTCGATAATTTATTAAAATGTCTGATATCAGCGATATAGAAGAATTACCATCGACTCCTCCACACATATCGGAGAAAGCAGAAAATGCAGTTCATACGAATAATTACTGTTACCTATTGTGTTCAATAAAAATATAAAATTTATTTTTTTTGATTATTTATCGGGTGTAGAAAAATTAGCGTATGCAACTCTCATGTAATGGTTATTAATACACGAGCATTAACCGGGATACGAAACGAGCCGAAGGCGAGTTTCGTATGGTTTATGCGGTTTATCATTACATGATCGTTGCATAATATACTATTATATTACTGCCATCATATAATAACACTCTATAAATGTAGATACAGGGGAATCTTAATATTTTGTTAGAAATTAAAATATCCCTGCATGTTTCCCGAGAACTAATACCAAAGACTTTCCTAAGGCATCGTTTTTGAGCCACGAATATCCAGTAACTATTGACTGAGTTGCCACATAGAATAACATTATAAGAAAGATGACAATATACCAAGCTGTGGTACACATTCAGCAGTGCACACAGCGGCATCGTATTCTTATCACGAGAAGTTGCATAGACCGATCTGTTAAGTGTCCTACTAATTACATCCACATGTTCAGACAACCGGTATCAAGGTACACACCCAAAAACTTAGTGCTATCAGAAGACTGTAATATAATCAGGCACGTTGTGCGAACGGAAATACAGAACTTTAGTTTCATTAATAGTAATAATGAGATCGTTAGATTCGCACCAGGTTACAAAACATGCAATAAAATGTTCGGAACTTGTAGTGAGCTCTTCAGGGGACCGAGCTGATACCACTAAAAAAGTATCATAAGCAAATAGCGTCAATGTAGACGAATCAAAATGCTTTATCATGTCGTTGACATATAACAGAAATATTAGTGGTTCCAGCATGGATCCCTGAGGCACTCCCAAGTCAATATTTCTCATTTCCGAAACACATTCATTTATTTTAACAGTGACCTATCAGTGAGATAGTGGACAAACCAATCCAAGAATATCCCATGCAACATGCATGCCTTCATCCTGTGATCGACTATATATAGATATTTTTTCCATCCTTACTGGTAAGCACTCTTTAGCTGAGGTAGTTTTATTTTTTAAATTACATATTATCGAACGTATTTCATTACCAACAACAGGAATAAACAAAAATGTGTGGTTTAGCATCGCATCAAGAGTGTAACTCGTCGATCTAGGCGTACCAAAATAACCTTGCCAAGCTATTTCCATAACTGTTGCAAAATAGCCAACAAAGACATTCGCAAGCTGATTAGAATTAGAGTAAATATTGCCATCTATATTTAGAGTGATATTCTTTTTCCTATTGTTTTTCCTGCCTGTCACTTTATGTACAAGATTCCATACCGTTTTGCATATATTGTTTGATTTAGCCACAATATCACTGTGTATACTTTGACTTTGACAATTAGTGTCCATAATTCATTACAAATTTTTGCACTACCTGTATAAAATTCTTAATTGAATTTTCATACTTGTATATTTTTTTCTTTTTTGATAATAATTTCATTCTGTTTAGAACCATGAAATATATTACAACAAATAATTCTTCTGTTTATTCCTAAAAGAATTAAACGCTGTTAATTATCTGTTTATTCCTTAATTAGAATTGGTTATCCACCATATTTTTATTCGGAATATTTTTTTGGAAAAGGAAATTTATTTTTGAAAAGTAAGTAAGTATTCATTGGTATGTATTTATTTTCTCAGTTTTGTTATTAAATTTCTATTATTGTTGTTATTTTTTTATAGTGTTTCTGAAGATGGGTGCTATAAAAATAAACCCGAAACGTACGTAAACAGATTTTTTGGAAATTTGTTTTTTGTGTTTTTATTGTTTTGGCATATGATTCCAAGAAATGTATTTTTAAAAAATAAATTAAAACCACAAATTAATTGATAATTATATTAATAATTAATAACAATAGAGGCAAAAGCAGTTGAATTTGTTATATAAAATAGGTGTAATAAAATTTATTTCTTTCCTTAGCAATGTCCGGTCGCCGACTGCATGCTTTGCTTCGTAGGATTTTACAGTGGACCAGTTTCCAGTGCCGTGCGAAAGTGTATTTTTAAATCATTTTCAAAAGTATATAAAATAATAGTTAGCACAATTGTACATATTCTGTAAAATCTAACACAACAGCACAAAAGAACGATCACAAGTATGCTTCCTTGAGAATAGCATATTAGGTACATAACTGTAACTCGTCATCTCACTCTCGTATTACCGTGTGATATGATACACACATGATTGGACATTATCTAGTTTGCAAATTTACAAAGCATTAAGCCACACATGTATTTTTTCGGAGTTTAACCGCATTTTAGTGCACATGAAATGCAATTTTGTAACATGGTTATGTATTTTTAATAAAAATTATGGCATAAAAGAAGCAATTCTACTATATTCATCTGGATATTCATGTAGTACAGCATGGTATTTGATACTTACTAACAGTAATATATAGTGAGAACAACGTGTAAATTTACTATCACTGTTATCAGTGCTATTACTTGTCCCCTTCGATGGAAACATTTTTGAAATGTGTGTATTTTCGCAACGTCTCAGGTATTATTTTTAGTTCAGCGTCCGTACCCGTTTAGGACCAAAACAAAACAGAAAAAAAAGTACATCCACGTTCGTTTGTTTTATTCGCCAATTAGCAGGCACCGGCCTGCATTCGTCGGATCAATGTCGATCGGTCGTGGAAGGCCTTGTTACGCGAAACAAAAGAAGACCACTAAAAAATGACAAGCCGGGACACCCACGTTATAAGCTTTTAATCAGATAAAAATAATATACCGGCGTTTCGTAAAGGCCCAGCGGATTTAAGATCTCTTCAAGATGCAGTCAATTACCATTCATGATACCTTATTATTAAGTTGCAAAAAATCGTGCATTGCAATCGCCCAGTGGAAGAGCGGGGCAGGCGAACAGTGTGCCGTGTGGATGCCATCGCCGGTCCGCAATCGATTCGGTTTAGCGAAAAAACTTGTTTGCCGTATCGCCCGAGAGCTTCGGTTCTGTTTTTTCTTATTGAAATTTAAGTATGTCATGATTAATATAAAATTTCGTGTGAGTGTGACTTACCCAAGGCCGCTGGCTCGCATGGGCGGCAGTTTTTGACTTCGACTTTGGGCGCTTTACGGGTTTTAAAGCGAAAAACGAGGATTTTACAACTCAACTCGTGTCCGCTTTCACGAACATAACCGCCTTTTATGATCTTACACGCTCCGTAAAATGGAATACACTAAAATTACAACAATTGGCTTACGCACCGATATAAATTTGTCTGCAATTAGACATATCTTAACTCCAAAGCAAATACTACGTCTATTCCCTCATACATGAGTTGCAATGACATAACATTAAGTGAACCCTCGGATATCGTGAACGCATTCGCTGACTATTTTTCGAAAGTTTTTTCTAATAGTTCTACTCCTTCGTCCAACAATGATACCATTGTAAATCATGACTTACTTTATTTTTGAGTCTATTTATTCTATGATACGTTTTCTAAAAATAAAATCGGAAGGATTTCTATAAAAAAGATCTAATATTTTAACAAAAGAAAACATAACTCAATTTTTATTGGAAGCCGGTGATAGAACTCATTTTATGAAAAGAGTTGCATTTATACTGGGGATTGCAGGTGCCTGCAGGCGTCTTGAATTGATAAATCTGCACCTACAAAATGTTAACAATGGAGGACAAGGTATTCATATTATTATTTCGTTTACGAAAACGAAGATCACGACATTTTTTTTATCACAAACGGAAACGGAAGAAATATAGTGGAAATTATTCGATGAAGCCAAGCAACACAAATCATACTCGATTTTTTGTGGGGTACAGAAATGCATCAAGCAGCCAGTTGACATTAATACTTTTGAAAAAATGCCATGTAATATACCATCGTTCCTAGGTCTTCCAAATCTTCAACAATATATTATTTTCGTAGATCTGTATCGTTGTTTGCAAATTCAAGAATCGATGTATTAACTGTTAAGAGGCATGGTGGATGGCGCTCTAACATAGTGGCAGAAAGCTATATAGAAGATACCAAAGAAAATAAGAAGTGGTCTCTAATATTTTGGATAACGTTTCAGGCATTGATGGCCCTTCAACAAGTTCAAGCACTAGAGAATTAAGCTTACTTTCTAAAAATACAGCCCACTTATCATCTGCTGGAATTAATTTAACAAACTGTTCAAAAACTGTAATTAATGTTTACAGTAAATAAATGTTAATTTTGGTATCCGCCTCCTATATTGTAAAGGTTCTATGGTCAGGAATGAGGCGCTCTGGATAACTTTCTCAATGTAACTCTAACTTGCCGTAAATTAGCAACATATCAACTTTTTATGAATGAGAAAACATTTTGTAAGCACAATCGTTACACGTTTGACGTTCGTATTGAGTAATGACAAGTATTTTTTTTTGTGACATTTATGCCCTTTAAAGAACGAGCATTCAATTATTTTCCAACGACTACTTGATCCTTCAATCGCTAATGGGTCATTCCATTTGAAATCGTCTGAAAATAATAAAAATTGTTGCCGACTCATTTTAGATTTTGGTGTAACTTTGAAAAACTCTACTCTAGGGTCCCAAACAACAAAATTTACACGAGTTTGATTTTTACTAGCGCTTGTTTCCGCCTATTTAAATAAAGACTCTTAAAAATTTTTATTTTTAAGCTTTATTAATTTTTGCTGTAAAATTTTTCTGTTGGAAGATATTTGTATGATCAAGAATTCAGAGTGGGAAAGATAGTAGTTTTAGTGTAAATGAAGATAATTGGCTCGGACGATCCCTTTGAATAATAGCAGCGTGCTGAAAATGAGTGTTTTTTAGTCATATTTCGTGAATTTCAATCGAAGAAAACTGTGCTTGAAGTTTTGAAATTTTTAAAAATCCCAATATTCAGGCTATGAAACTAGCGTGTTGACTGCGAGATAAAAATCTGATACTCACAGAATCTACTGTTCTTACCTTCAACTTTAAATGACTATATCATTTGTTTTGTTATTTTCATGTTTAGTGCATGTACGAGCCGTTTTTTTTTACAGCAAAATCTGGACGTTTTAACTAATGAATTAAAATTACTTACCATCAAAAATAATTATAAATATGAAAAATATTTCAAGTTTTAATAAAGTGGATATTTAGGGTGTAAAATTGTTTCTGGAAGTAATTATCATCGAAAATAGTAACTGTAAACAATTTTTCAACGAGAAAATTATGTACAGGCACTAAACATGAAAATAACAAAACAAGTGATGTAGTCATTTAAAGTTGAAGGTAAGAACAGTAGATTGTGCGAGTATCAGATTTTTATCTCGCAGTCAACACGCTAATTTCATAGCCTGAATATTGGGATTTTTAAAAATTTCAAAACTTCATGCAAAGTTTTCTTCTATAAAGAGTGGGCTACTCAGGTCAACTTGTGGCTGAATTTTGTCTGTGATATGTATACTTAATACCCGCGGACCATGAATTTTTAACTCTCAACAGTTAAGACGCTAGAGTCGATTGAAATTCACACTCATTTTCAGCACGCTGCTATTATTCAAAGGGATCGTCCCAACCAATTATCTTCATTTGCACTGAAACTACTGTCTTTCCCACTCTGAATTCCGTCTTGATCATTCAAATATCTTCAAACAGAAAAATTTTACAGCAAAAATTAACAAAGCTTAAAAATAGCAATTTTTAAGAGTCTTTATTTATATAGGCGGAAACAAGCGTTTGTAAAAATCAAACTCGTGTAAATTTTGTTGATTGGAACCCTAGAGAAGAGATTTTCAAAGTTACACCAAAATCTAAAATGGTTCGGCTTTGCCAATTAGACGATTTCATATGGAATGACCCTAATGTGATTTTTACGTAGTATTTCTTTTGAGACTCTAGGACTATATTGCTTATAACTATTAAACGGGAAATAATACAGAAAAATTTCTCTAACAAAGGTTTATTAGAAAAAAGAGCTTTTCAACAGGAAAAAAATGTTTCTGGAAAAAATATAAGTAATGACGTCATTATTGGTTTCTGTCAAATACCAAAGATAATACTTTCGATTGAATTTGGAGCTTACCATTATCATCCTCAGAGTAGACCTATACTATCGAGTTTGAGACACCCTGCACAATCCCAAAGTTAGAATAAATCTGTAAACGCACCGCCTAGGTACGGGCGTACGTTTTTCGTAATAGTAATAGTATTCGCATCCAGAAGTGCTCCAGACCTTGCTTTGGGATATCTGCCATCGCCTTGAAATTGTTCTTGTCGAAAATATTAGTTTCTAACTTTGTGTGTGTATGTATTTGAGGTTATATTTCGTATATTCGGGCGTTATTTAGTGTTCTAACATTTTTATTTGATAAAATGTGGTGTGCCGTTTTTATTATAAATTTTGGAATGCCTGAAAGAATACATTTAGCTGTGATGTAGCAACGCAGGTATGACGTTGCTCGTTTCTCCGCTTGACACTCTGTGATGTCGTGACTAGGAAATTGTTGCTAGCACGGAGCGCCAAGTTACCGGGAGTTGTGGGTTGATTTGCTTCAATTCAGAAGGTCGAGTATATTTTTTTAACAAAGAATTAATAAATCTACATATTATGTACCTATAAGTACGTAATTCCCATGGTAAAAATACATATTTTTTGTGTATTATCTGTTTAACATTGAAATTTTACAGGGCATCAGAAAAACTTTACAAATCGTAAGTAAAATTACCATGATAGTTATTGGCATAGCCAGTGATCATGGTAAATTTACATAAATATTTTTTTCAGTGCATATTATGCCTGTTATGTGATAAATTTACAACCATTATGCTAAATTTTATTGTAAATTTCCGACACTAATTGCTATTGACATGATTTAATTTTTATGTTGCAGTTGTAACACATATGTAATTTTACAGAAAAATATCCACTAGAAAACTAGCAAATCCAGATATACGTAATTTTGTTTCGATATTGCACAAAGATTTGCCCTCGGGATAAACGTTCTCTTTTGACCCCCGTTGCGACTATTTGCTCCAAAATAAGAAGAAAATCAATGTGTCCTATAAATAGCCGACATATAAATCCAAATTTCAAACACAGTAAACAATTTTTTTGTAAGTTACGTTTTTTGGTTGGTAATTACTCTGACGTCGATGTTATAAAAACATACAATAATAACAACTACATACGTATTTGCGTTAAAGCTACATATTTGAAAATGACTTTAAGGTACACAGTTTATCTGTGGGTGTCCGCAATATGAGTACCGTAATTTTAAGTGCTTATACAGGCTGTTTATTAATTGAATTCCGATACTTAAGGGTGTGAATTATTCGGTCATTTTAAGAAGAAAACTTAATATCAACATATGTCCTAAACCTCTTAATTTTTGAGCTACAGGGTGTTACATTTTTAAGAAAAAATTTACTTTTTTGTTATAATTTTCTTATCACTCCAGATATTTCTATGAAATTTTGTACACACCTATTAATCATTAAGGAACATTGTTTGATGTAAAAAATGTTTTAAAATCTTTGCCAATAACTTCCGTACGAGGTTTGAACTAAACATATTTGAGGAAGAAAATGGTACGCCACTGCCTTTTCTAAAAACTAAAATTATTTTTAAAATCTCCATTTATTTTACAGCAAATTCGGTCCCTATACTTACTCTCGTACGACGCACCATTTTCATGCAAAAAAATTAAAACCAAAAAAAGTTTTTCCCCAAGTTCATTGAGACTGCTTTTAATATTTTGTTGCCATTTTGTAGACACCCATCATGCGTGGAAACACTTTTTATGGGACGAAAATTAATTTTCTACTTTCATAAATGACGTTCACGTAGACATGATATTGAATATTTGAATAGAAAAAACGGTAAGCTCATTAAATGCCCCCTTAAAGCAAATGAAATAAAAATTAGTATGCTGGGTAAAGTGTCATAATTTTTGACGCTTCTTTTCGCAATAAAGTTGACAATGATTTTTCATTATTAAAAAATTAGTATTAGAGTAGGAGGTAAAATTTCATAAAAAATGGTAAATTTTACAATCGGTGAATTAGCTGACATGCATTTTACTTATGGAGTTGCCGACGGAAATGCATACAAAGCCAGGAGGATATACCAAGAGAGGTATCCAAATCTCGTTCTACCCGATCCGAGAACATTTTCTGAGATTCATAGACTTCCGTCCAGAAATTTTAAAGTAGACCACAGTGCTAAAGGAGTCCTTGAAACAGTAAGAATACCGGAACTTGAAGAAAGAATTTTACATGAAATTGAGGAGAACCCCGAAACTAACACGAGGAAAATCGCGGCAACATTTAATGTTTCACACGTACTTGTTTGGAAAATTCTTATCGAAAATTTGTTATAAATCCATATCATATTCAAAGAGTCCAGGCATTAGTCCCTAGAGATTTCCCGTTGCGGATTAATTTCTGTGAGTGGTTTCTTCAAAAGCTGTTGGAAAATGCGTTATATGATAAGTACATTCTTTTTACCGATGAAGCTAGTTTCTCTCGAAACTCAATACGAAATTTCCATAATAACCATTTGTGGGTGGATGAAAACCGTTTTGCAATTGTTGAATCAAATCATCAAGAACAGTTTTCATTAAATGTTTGGGCTGGTATTATTGACGACTATTTGATAGGCCCATTTTTTCTCCCAAGAAGATTAGATGGACAATCATATTTACACTTTCTTGAAGAAGGCCTGCCACCAATGCTTGAAGACCTTCCTCTTTTATTAAGAAACCAGATGTGGCTAATGCACGTTGGTGCGCCTCCACATTTTAGCTTACGGGTACGTGAATTTTTAAATCACAACTATCGCGATCGGTGGATAGGCCGCGGAGGAACGCAGTCATGGCCGCCAAAATCTTCCGACCTTAATAGTTTAGACTACTTTTTCTCGGGTCATCTGAAAAGCTTAGTGTAAGCAGTGCCGATTCAAGCCGACGAAGAGTTACGAAATCGTATAATAATATGCTGCCAAACCATAAGAGACACCCCAGAAATTTTTGAAAATGTACGTCAGTCTATGCGAAGAAGAGTAGATGCTTTGCATACGTGTGGGTGGAGGACACTTTCAACAACTACTGTAAATACATAATTTGGGTTCTTTATTTTGTTTGTATTTTCTTGTCTTGTCCTTTCGTTTTAGGTTTAAAATTTCAAATTTATCGTTTTACTAAATAAATCGCAATTTTTTAAATAAAATTTAAAAAAATCAGAGACGTACCGTTTTTTTCTATCCAAACATATAATATTATGCCTACGTGGAGGTCACTGGTTAAAGTAGAAAATTAATTTTTGTCCTAAAAAAAGTGTCCACGCATGGTGGGTATCTACAAAATGGCAACAAAATACCAAAAGCAGTCTCTATAAACTTGGGGGCAAAACTTTTTGGTTTTAATTTTTTTTTACGTGAAAATGGTGCGTCGTACGAGAGTAAGTCTAGGGAGCGAATTTGCTATAAAATAAATGGAATTTTAAAAATTATTTTAGTTTTTAGAAAAAGCAGTGGCCTACCATTTTTTTCTTCAAAAATATTTAGGTCGAACCTCGTACGGACGTCATTGGCAAAGAATTTTAAAACATTTTTTACATCAAACAATGCTCCTTAATGATTAATAGGTGTGTACAAAATTTCATAAAAATATCTGGAGTGATAAGAAAATTATAATAAAAAAGTAAATTTTTTCTTGGAACTGTAACACCCTGTAGCTCAAAAATTAAGAACTTTAAGACATGTTGATATTAAGTTTTCTTCTTAAAATGACCGGAGGATTCACACCCTTAAGTATCGGCATTCAATTAATAAACACCCTGTATATCTGACTAAAAGGAATAAAAAACTCTTATGAAAAAAAAATGTCTAAAACAAATAGTTTATCTACAAATACATTCAAAAATAAAAATACAACTGCAATAATACGCAAATCTGTTACGAAATTACAAACTAAGGTACAATTAGGGTTAAGTAAAAGCGCCTGTAACACAATTTATTCATCATTTGATTTTTGGATCAGTATTAACGAAATAAACAATTGAAGTTTCCTAGAAACTCGTTAAATATGTAACGTTCGACAACGTTGCAGTGTCAGTCTGCTGGTGATAACCTAAATGTAATATTAGTCATAATGTTGCGTACAGCTAGTGCGACTCATTTGTGTATAGTTTTTATTTGACGTTTATTAGTGTACATAAACAAAAATGGAACAATTTATAGTAACCATAACCAGCTGCACGGTATGTGAATTTACGGCGAATCTAGGCAAAACTCTCTGGCTACGAGACGTTTGTACGGTAAACGCTTCTTACAAAAGAAACAAAAATCATTTTAAATACTTGCAACTATTATTCTGTGTTGTGAAAAGAGCTCTAAACCATTCGCAATAAGTACCTATATTTATGTGTACCTATTTTTAATTATTATGTATAAATACATAATCCTAAGAAATGATAATTTGTAAGCAAATAAAGCAGTTTTTACATTTAAACTCAATTTTACAATCAGTACCTGCTCCTTTTGTGTACCTACATTACTGCCATCATTGTTTGTTGTACATTTTTTGTTATTAAATGGCATTAGTGTTTCCCTTTATAATAATATATAATAGATGGTACCTAATATTTTCGAAATTGTTCAAATTTATAGATGATATTAATACAACACTTGTAGTGATCATTATCAAAACTGTAGAGAGACAATTGCAATATTATTTACTACAAATTGTATTAAAGTTGTGTGCAGGTGGATGCCAGGTTCAACATGTTGATACACGTCTATTCAGGTTCCCTTCTGTCGGATAAGTCGTCGGTTGCCTCGCCTCCTATGACATACTGAGGAGAGCTAACAAGCTTAAAAGTGGTATATATCTAGTGTGCTAATGAATGACTTTGACAGTTTGCTATAAGTCTATATTTAATTATTTTTATAAGGTGGGTAAAGTAATAGCAACTGTACAAAGGGACATAACATCAAATAAAGAAAATTAAACTATTTTGAAAATAACAATAATTGCTCACTCAAGTAATTCATATTTTCTAAATAAAACAAAACAATTCTTTAAATAAACCTAACTTTATATATTAAGTATAGTAGCTTTCGTGATTTCAAGTAATTTTAATTCGTACATGAAGAATATATAGTATTATACAAGAATAGGTTAATCTTTCAATAAAATATTTCTATATTTGAGAAGTAGCGTATCTACCCCGTAAAAATTTTGAGTAAAATTTCACTCAAAAACACAAATGGTTGTCAAAACGAGTCCACACCCGATTGTGTTGAAATAATACAATCCATTGAGTAATGTTCACTCAGTTATTTGTTAGATGAATAAATCTTTTAAGGGTAACACTGAACAATTTTTGAATTAGATTTCTAAACTACGTGTTATTCTAAACACAAAATGGAGTTATATTATGAATCTATTTCATTATCTTTTCACATTATGTATTCAATTTAAATCAGTAATGAGTTTATTTATATAATTTAGTGTTGTAACAAACTCAAAATAGTGATGATTTTTCATTATACCGTGTTGGTTCTTACACAGTTTTTATAAAAATTAAATCTATTGTGTACCGATTAAACGTGATTATTTTTTTACGGATTATAAATATTTATAATCATAATTATTATTATTACTATTAATAAAATTATGACTATTACAAATGATTATAATTAAATTATATAAAATCTATAAAAAGAACATCTGTTTAGTTGGTACACAATATAGGCGGCATTAAGCAGACCGCATTTGCACCCAGGAGCGACTTACGTTGGTAGGTCCTAACCACCATTCAGTGCAGGAATGAGGAAAACCTGGAAAATCTCATTAATTAGGGAGGGTAGTCAAATGTCAACCGGTATCGATCTCTCACATTGATCCAAGCGAACATTCTTCCATCCTACCATACCTCTACACGAATATAGCTCATATATTCCGGCTGCGGGGGTCGAACCCACAGCGATCTAATCACCTCGATTCAAGTACTGACGCCTTAAACCGCGCGACCACTGACCGATACAATTATATTTGTAGATAATAACATGACACAGTTATGTAAAGATACATTCTTTCTAAATTTAACGAAACGTGCACTTTCGTGTCATAAAATACTCAGTGGTGTTGTATGTTGTATTGTTGATGAAATTCAATCGGATCTTTATTGAATAAACTGTTTAAATCAATAATTTCCAGGCTTGATCTATTTTCCAAAATTTTATAGCTAAGTAGTTGAGGCTCAAATAAAATGGTAATAATGTAATGACACACACAGGATAGGTTTTCTGAAATAAGAAGCAAATCAACAATTTTTTTTATGGGTTGAAGACGGTCATTGTTACTTACCTATTTCTACCACTGCTTCATGACACAAATTTTTATTTTCCAATTTACACCATACTTTTTTATGCAAACTGTAATTTGAAAATGTATTTACAATTGCGAACCATGATCCATGATCGGGTTAGAACAATACACTTATGATTATCATCTAAGACAGAAGTGACTTGTATCATACATAACAAAACTACAACTGCATCGTACCCAACTTTGTTTTCCCTCTTCCACATGCTAAACAATGTGTAATATCTACAAGGGTTGGTGTTATTTTTACACATGTTCTCACTCACATATTTTGGTTTCTCTTACCAAATATAGTGTAGATAAGCTCATTTCTTTGTTAAAATGTTAAATTTACTCAAAATTCAACACCAATACTCATAAATGAGAACTTACTCAATGTTATTTTTTACTTCTTTCAGTTTGGAATGCAATTTGACAACATCTTTATGTTTTGTCTGGAGTTTTTTGTAGTACAGTATGTATTTGTTATTTGTAAACTTACTCACATTTTTATCAGTGCACATTTTGATGAGAGTAACACCTACATCGCATCAACAATCAATAAACATCTGGTTGGTTGTGAGGTTATGATGAATGGTTGTCGCGTAATACAGTATAGTCCTGGAATTTTATAATCAGACCTCATGCGAGTATAAACCAATTAAATTTCTTGCATCTCTTTCGTCCTATTTTATGCGAGCAGTGTAAATTCACATTTTTGTCGATTGAAGTCATTAGTGCTTGGAAAGTCGCAATTTTTCCAATCGCGTAGGCACGAGGGGTCTTGTTTCGCATTAAATACACGGATTCAGATTTATTTATATTTAGCTTTATTTATATTTAGGTATATTTATTTACGTTACGACCTTACAATTTCACCAAAATAAGATTTTTACGGAAATACGCCCATATTCATTCGTAACCTAATACACGTTATATTTTGTTCAGAGATCATCCATTCGTTTAATATGTAGGGCAGATCGAAGAAGATGAACGCCGTAATTGTGTCAACAGAAATATTTTTTAAATTATGTGCTATTAGCGCCATCTAGGTGCCAATGCCTAGTAGCCTATTAATAATTCGACCACCCATTCTCAGTTAGGCAATTAAACATTTGTTCTAAATAGATCCTTTGTTAAGAGCGTTCTAATTTTGAGCTCCATACTTGTAATGAGCCTACTTTTGGCACTACAAAACTTTTCCAAAAAATGTGCAATTTTTCATAAATCCGAAATTTCTGCAAATTTTATTTACCACTCCGAGAAGTGCTGCCAGCATGCTGTAAGTACTGCAGTATACCGAACATACCAAAGGTCCCGACAATATTCCTGCTTTCATAATTCGCGATTGCGTAGGGGAGAGTTACCTTGAACCGGACACTTTTTTCTTTTGAACTATAACATGATATATCTTTAAAAAAATAATTAATTGTTTGACGCATACTAACGACATCATGTTGAAAGAACTGTGGACCTAATTCATATTGATAAAAATCGTGTCTTACTGTGTAAAATTCTAAATTATTTTTTTCAAGGAGCGTGTCCATTTCATGAGCAAAGTTCCGTGAAATGGACATATATTCCCATGAAATGGACAATAACCCAAAAATATTATGTATTATTATTTACTTGCTTAAAAACAATTTTTACAAAAATAATGTAGATTTCCCGTTACTCCACATGACATATGAGCCCAATTATTACATAATTTACATTAGTACCAGTCTTGTTTACTTTTGGTATATTCACCATTGCAAATTGGGCAGATTGAGTTATCAACTTGATACTCCTCATTTATCGAGTTTTCTTCCGACTGCAACTGAGACAAATATTCTTCTAAATTTTCTGGAGAAGGGGAATCGTCATGAATAGATATTTCATAGTCAGTGTCTGATTCACTAGAGGTCTCTTGAGGCTTTTTCAATTTTCTTTTACGCATTTTCGATTTCTGCAGTTTTTTTAATTTTCAGTCCTTTACTTTTTTTTGTTTCTCTCCTTTTCAGCTTTTAACGGTTCGTTTTTTTCTGGAGTATCTGTAATTATGGCACATTTTCCTTTTCTCCTTCTACCCTGGGTAATTTTCTTCCGAGGGGCAGCCTTAGGGTACGGTTTTATTATTTCTGGAGAGATTAATCCTAGCTCAGCACGTCCTTGTACTGTAATGGAATAGGTGCTGGTTGAAGGCATATTCAATCTGCTGCTAGAGGCAGTAACTAAATTGAGAGCTTCATCGGGACTTCTATCTGAAATATTTTCTGGTATGTTTATGGCATTAGGCCTATCGGTAATCGATGCAGGTAAAAAGTCGTCTTCAGTGAAAATATTGGGATTGAAAGGATTAATTCCTGTTTTCTCGAAAGCCCTGCAGATATTGCATATTGTAAAAGACTCGCTAAATGCTGGAGTAACGAATTCAGCAATTTCGTATAGCGTCACCGTCTTGCCCGGGTTGCCTGTTAACCATTTGTTCATTGCCTGCTTATATCTTGATTTGAAGGGACCATAAACTGCCACGTCAAGTGGTTGCATCTTGTGGCTGCAGTGTGGAGGCAGGGTCAAAATAATAATATGATTCTGTCTTGCATAATCAACCACTTGTAAGTTTATATGAGTAGCATGATTGTCCATAATAATTAAAGCTTTTCTGTCAGGGCTTGGTTGTACATGATTCACGAAATGCTTAAGAGATTCAAAAAATATGTGTTCTGTCATCCACCCAGATGGATTGGCCATTCCTTTGGATTCTACTGGAGCACCTTTTAACATGTTATCCTTAAAATACACACGAGGGAATACAAAAACGGGAGGAACTGTATTCCCTGCAGCATTAATAAAAAATAAAACTGTAATAAGTGTTCCTCTTTCTGCAGACGAAATTTGTCCAACTTATTTTGATCCTCTCACAGCTACTACTTTGGGTGGTTTGGTTACAGTCATGCACCCGACTTCATCCAAATTCCATATTGAATTCGGAGCAAAATTAAATTTTTTTTACAGCTTTTCTAAATTTGTGAAAAATAAGGTTGTATTGTTTTTATTAAAACTTAGAGAAGTGCTTTCAGGCTGCCGTAGTGACAAATCGTTGTTGCGTTTCATAAATCCCTGAAGCCAGTGATACCTGCTTTACTCAATCTACATTGTTACATTGTTTGCAACAGCAAACTGATACGCAAGTTCTCTTATTTGAGTGGTTATTAAGCCATGGCACATTTTAGAAGCAGTTTCAATGTAGCAAACTAACATCTTTTCTTGTTCAGTGCTAAATGTTTTCCTATTTCCTATATTTCTAACGTGTTTAAATGTTTTATTAGGAGAAGTTTTAAATTTTTTTACTAACACAGCCAACAAAGACTTAGAAATTCCATTACTTTTCGAGACACTTCTTATGGACAGGTTTTTATTCACTACCGCATCCACTGCCTCCTCGATCTCTTCATCCGACTTCCTTGTCCTTTTTGGCATTACGGCCAATCTATAAAATCAATTATGTATCAGTAAAGTAACTCAGATGAATACCGCACACAAGAAATATTTAAATGCCCATGAAACGGACACTTCTGAAATCCATGAACTGGACGTCCAATTCATAATCGTCGCAGTGTCCGATTCATGGAATATGTACTTTTAAAGATAACCTAAAAATTTCTTATGAAAACATATAAAATATTATGATATTTACATAGCTGACTAAGAAGGAGACTATATATATCGTTTAAATATGAAATACGTATACAACTGACCACTGGCAAAAAAGTTACGCACACACAACGCGCAACGACACTTTTATGTATGTTAATGTTAATAATAATAATTCTAAACAAAATGCTATAAAATTGAAGCATGGTATTATGAATTTTAAACCACTAGTGCATTAAAAGGTCTTTAATCCACAGAAAACAGACGTATTAAAGCTTGTCACAATTGGTAGTAAAGTTAATTATAGCAGTTCAGACACAATTTTTTTGTTATGTACACACAATATACAATGTAGTAAGCATCTTCTATGTAAATTATAAAGACATAGCATGTTTCTCCGCTTAGGTTTCAGTAAAAAATAAAACTCTGCAGCTATACTCATTGAAATGCACAAATTTATCAAAGTTGAAAATTTCAGTTTCCAGTTTCATCCAGTTGCGTTTGGGCAAATAACACGATTGATTTATATCGTTGTCACTGTTTCTCTAGACATTGCCTCCGTTTAATTTATCATGAAAAATTCAGGGTTCATCGTTTTCTGTCTTAGGTGCACGAACGTGCGCCCGTGTCCCCTACAAAAATACTGAATATGATAATGATATTCGATCGATTGCACGGAGGATGCACGGCCATGGTCTCTATAAATTTACACAAATTAATTACTATCTGTCAAGATCTTGTTCTTGATTTCTAACGCGAACTTACGATCCACGTGAACGATGCATCTCGACAGGGCCGGACTGGTCCAAACCCCCCCAGCTAGCAAAGTAGTCCTTTAAATTTAGAGTAATAGGAGTTTTATATCCTGTTAATGTTTTATAGGTGTATCTAGAACGCTAAATTGTTGTGGCACATCACTAGATTGCTTTCAGAAACCGCATTGTTTTTTTAAATTTGTTTCAAGAACGAGCATAATTTATAGAGAATTTATAAGATACCTAACTGTTAATATAGCCCTATAAGTGTGTACAGTAACATAATTTTACAGCAACGATGCTTAAAGAATCAAATTACTGTAAAACCGATGCAAAATAGTGTTTATAGAATTATACCATCTCCTGTGACACTCTTATAAAATTATTCTGTAATGTCGCTTATAGTTTAATTATAGAACTATTAGAACTGCTATCAAACTTAAGAGAAAAAGCCCTTTAAGGCGGTTACGGATAATAATAATACAGTTGCTCTAAAATCATTATAGAGTAAATAATACAAGCCTTTTTGTTCCATAAAAAACGCTTTAGAACTACCTTTGTATATGTAGGTATAGGTACTAGACCCCCATCTGACGAGACCTACCTGTAAAGGGACGAAATATTTTGATCAAACTATAATTGGGAAGTTTGTATAACATTCTCGTGACTTATAGAAATTATTATCTGCTTGCAGAAAGAAAATTTCATTACTATAGACTTATTTCATTACTAATAGAAATTGATTTTTCCTTATAGAAATTTAGTAGCATATTTAATTTAGATCTTTTCAAGCCTTATTTTTTTTACACTTCTAGATATTGCAGTTAGAGAATTTTATTAGCTTTATTAAACAATATTAAAGTAATTGAAATTACCACAATACATTCATTTTTTCAACCTACTGTTAGAATAAAATAGTTTCAAGATGAGGCGAAAACCCCAATTTAAAAAAAAACAAATATGAACACAACAATTATAAATAGAACTTATTTTCGAATATAGTCAACCTTATATGGTTCAGAAAATATCATAAAATATAACATCACTGGATATTAAATGGCACATCTGTTATAGTAGCTGCTTACGAAACATATTTGCTCTGTAATCATTGAAATCAACAAAAAAAATGTAATATTAGTGAAAATTCATATATCGTAAGTACAAAATAAAGCCTTTCTTTCTGTCGTCATGTTGTGAAGAAAGAAAAAAAATCACTGCTATTTAGGTATACACGTGCAAAAGGCGTCTGACGTCACAGGCCTACGCTGTGGCAGCGACCGATTTGTGGAGACCTGACCAGACTAAATTTATAAATTCCGTTTTTAGGAATATTTTTTCCATGTTACGCGTATCACGACTTACTTTGACCCTCTTCGAGACGCAGTTGCGTATCAGGGTTCTGTTACAAATGTGTACGTAACTTTGTCTTATCGCGTATCACCTGAAGAAACTCTGCGTGCCATCAGTGGTACGCATACCAAGTATGAGAACCACGAAATAGACCATTTTGAAAATTTAATGCATTGAAATTTTAGATAAGTTTTTGTAAGGACATAGTATTATGAGGAGAACTTGGGAAACTGAAGAAAATGATTCAACTTTAACATGAAAAATTTAGACTAGAAACTAAATGTTTACATCATGTCTGTACGTACGTTGAGCATGAATGCTTTAAAAAATAATGTCATGAATATACTCCAAGGAGATTTACCCTTCACCAAAGAGTGGGCATGATCGAAAAATCCTTAGACAAAATACCCTGGGGGTATTCATAGACAGAATAGTCATTTTATAAAACGACCTCTTCTAAAATTAGTTCAGTTCTTGTGGAGAGTGGAGTTTCTCTACCACCTGTAGTTGAATATCAAACATGCTCACCAAAAAAGTTGGTGATGGCTACGTGAAGATCTGTTGTAAAGGACTCTCCCTAGAGAGGTGGTATATCACTGGAACTTGGTTCTAGACAGTTGCACTCGGAAATTGGCATCTACATCATCGCTTATTTAGATGCCAAGCAGACCACCCTAAGAACTATTGAAAAGTGGTGTGAGAACATGCTCTGTCCGTCAGCCGGGTTTACCTAAAAATAAAACATCAAATAGTCATTAGTCAAATTCCAATAATAATAATATAATAATAATAATAATATCTCTACCCTCATTCTAATCACGAGGCTTAGCCCAGAAGTCGAAGACTTGTGCGGGAGAGGAGGCAGCATATTATTATTAAGCAGACCGCATTTGCGCCCAGGAACGACTTACGTTGGTAAGCCCTAACCACCATTCAGTGGAGGAATGACGGAAACCTGGAAAACCTCATTAATTAGGGAAAATAATATTAGTTATTTTCTGCGTCATATATTTTTTATTTCTGAAAAAAAAAACTACATACCATCTGAAAGTAGGTACTGGTGGTACAAATTAGCAACAAAATATCCTCCGGTTCTTTTGTCGACCCCTGAAGTTACTAGGGTAATAGACGCCCGCTTAATTTCCCTTCAGCCGACTCTCATTTTTCTGTCGCAGAGTTAAAGAGTATAAAAAAATGAATAAAATACCAATACGACTACTAAAATTAAATGTCACTGTGACAAGAAATTTTATGAAAATTTGGATGCGTTTAACCGTTATTTGAACAACAATTTGCGACAGTAATCTTATTTATGAGTAATCTGTTTCGTAAAAATGAAGAATACGATCCTGTAGCACCTAGATACACATGGAAACATGAACTTCAAGAAAAATTAAACTTCCAAATGAACTCGGTACGATCAATAAGCACCAAATTATTTATGTATTGGTTGCAAAAATTAATTTTCAAATTGAATCCTTTAAAATGTATGAGAACGATTTGCATTCAGTGTCAAACTCGTGGCAGAACAAACATTTTTTTTTTTTTTTGAATTTACAACGATGTAAAATTTGCACTTTTATAAAAGGAGATTTATCCAAATATAAAGCACCTTCGACTATTTTAATACCATCATTTCCTGTTGCATATATTCAGTCCGAGTCCTGATTCTATGGGAAGCATAGTAATAGTGTTAAATAGATCAGGTGTGCCTCAAGGATTGGTTCAGGGCCCATGCTGTTGGGTTCTGAAACATAAAACATCTATACAGGATGTCTCTGAATGCCAGTCACCCTAAATTCTTAAGGTCAAAATACGACGATTTATGCTAATTTAGCTATATAATCGTTAATTAAGACGTTAGAGAAAGACAAAGTTTTTTAAAAATATCTATAATCAAATTATGACCGGTGGAATTAATCAAACATCGTTCGGGTCCGTTTTCCTATGCAGGCGAGCCCTTCGTCGAACTGCATCTGGTCTGAATCTGCATCCAGCAGCTATCATTTTCGCGTGGTAGAGGTTGGTGAATTTCATGTGTTTGGGTCACCAGTATTATTAGTTATAATTATTAATAAAATTTGCTATTTACCTAATAAACACACAATTCAAATTGGGTAAAGAAGTGAAAGGCAGCGGTTCTCCTCTGCTGAAGAGAGCCGTCGAAAAATTTACTAGACATGTGCGTCTTTGTTTCTCGTGTGCGTCTACTGATCATGAGTAATGGATTTGGTTCTGATTCATATTCATAATCAAATACGATTTGCATTATTTGGGAATATCAACATACCAGCTCAACTTGCTTCTGCTTTCAAGAACATAACGAAAAGGTTACAAAAAATAGGTATGTTTTTACGTTTTATCCAAAATTATTTACTGTATACAATTTTGTGAAGCGTCGTGTTACCGATTATTATGGGGTTATTTGTTTATCTTTTGATAGTCCGTGTAAATTTTTTTTGAGGTAAATTAGTACAAACCGTCTTGACCTTAAAAATCTGATGTGGCTCGCTGGTACTTGCATTCCCGTAACACCCTGTATATTTATTACAAATGTTACGAGAGACCTTGATTATAAATTATCTGTTTTGTTCAAATTTGTAGTATTCTAAGGCTGATCTCATTTTGAATTAGGCATTGAAATATTTATATAGATGTGATCTGAAACAGATGACATCGTTCCCCGTGTTTCCTGTCCCTATATTTCACATCTTAAAGGAATATAATTACAAATTGAGATTGTATTCTGAATAAGCGTTAATGAAATTGTTTCTATTTGGTTTCGAATGGAAGCGTTCTGTTTATAATTGTAAATTTACAGCTATAAATGTAACGTCCAAAGTACATACCGTATTATACTTTCAATCTCGAACGGTTAGAATGAATATGCGCGATGAATGGATAATTCATCAACGAGGCTTAGTTCGAAATACATATTTATTTTTTTTTTCAGCTGGAAGCATCCATAATACATCATTAACACTGAAAAGTTTTGGGCACTGAATTAGTCAAAGAAATTTGTTCATATTTTACTTTAAATTATTGCGATTGGAACCAACATGTCTTGGCTCCAATCGTAAAGGAGCCAAGTATTTTCATTCAACGAGATCATTTTCAAGAATAGATGTTATAATTTTTATATTAGTACCCTATTTTGCTTTAAATAAGCACGTCTCCGCGTTTTTAAAGCCAACTTTAAAAAATGCATGTGTTTTTTGTCATGGCAAAATCAAGTACCCGACAAACGCGAAGTCTAAATGTCAACTTTTTAATTACCTATAATAATAATAATAATAATACACATTTATTTACCAAATAAATAATAAAATCGTGTTGTAGTACATACATATAATAATGTTGAGTGTTTACAATAATTGGTAAAAAGGAACCATAAATTCACCTAATGGTGCTCTTCCTATGGACCCTTAATTAAACTAAGTAAAACTAAAAAAAGAACAATTTTGAGCAAAGATAGCTAATATGTGAAGAGAAAAAAAAAGACTGGAATTGATATTATAACTTTATTAAAAAATCGCGATTAACGATTTAAATACGATGTAGAGGGCAATGAGGAAGAATAGCTGGCACGCTTACAGAATATATAAGAATGAAAAAAGAAAAAAAATACAACAGGCAGGCGGAAAATCACACATCCTAAGCAAGCGAAATCTGATTCTCTAAAAGCATTTTTTTTACATGAACACTGAAAGTCTGTCTGCTCATTTTTTAATATTATCATTACGTTCATTCCATAAATGAATTGCATTGAATGAAAAAGTCTTTTGAAAGGCTGCAGTTCTGTGCTGTGGAACCCTAAAAGTATAAAGATACCGAGTGTTACGGTGGTGCGGAGCTAATAAAAAATATTGTTTAATGTAATGAGGTTCACCGGTTTCAAAAACTGTGTATAGTAGATTATATGTATGAAGTAAGCGGCTATTTTTCATATTTAAAATGGAATGTTCATTTAGATGTGGTGTAATATGATGTCGGAATGGAATATTGTAGTAAAACCGCATACAGGCATTCTGCACTCTCTGAATGAGACCCGAGTTGATGTAGTTGTTATATACCACGTCTCCATAAAATAAAATAGATAATACCAAACTTTGGCATAGATTATATTTAGTGTCCGGTGACATACAATGTTTATAACTGTATAAAACTTTGAGATGACCAAAAGCAATTTTTATTTTATTTGCTATATAAGCCTGAAACGTTAAACCCGAATCAATCGTGACAACCAAATTTTTTACCTCGTTATCTATGGGAATTATTTCATCATTTATACTAGTCGAAAAATTTTGTAATTTGGACCTTTTTTTTTTTGTACCAACAAGGATTGCAAAAGACTTTGAAGCATTAATTTTTAAACCGTGATCTAGAGAATAATTATATAAACTTTGCCAATCTGAAATAATATTTTGTTTGGCAGCATCTAAATTATTTGGGGAAACTGCTATAGATAACTGAGAGTCATCAGCATACTGTTGTAAGTTAGAAAATTCAATACCTGTACTCATACCTGCAACATAAATGAGAATAGCAAGGGTCCACGAATGGAGCCTTGGAGAACACCATTATTTATTGGAATATACTGTGTTGTCTGAATAACATTCCCATTTGACAAACGTACTTGTTGAACTCGGTGGCTTAAATAGGATTTAAAGAAATTAATGGCCTTTGTAGAAAACCCATAGTACTGTCACTTTGATAATAATAATGAATGGTTTAATGTATCGAAGGCCTTGCTAAAATCTAGAAATGCTAGGCTATTGATCTGAGAGGAGTACATTGTACCGTCAAATGAAATATTACTAACAAATGTTTCATAAGATTTATTCAAATATTCATCAGTCTTAATTTTTTAAATGAATGTGTTTTCCGATTTTTGTGGTAAAATATGTATTTTTTAAATTAAAAATCGACCTGTTTGATTTTTCCCAAAAAATAATTGTTTCGTTTTTATTGAATTTATTCCATACTTTTGGCGCATACTGTATATTTCCACTTTGTTAGAAAATTATTAGGTTTTGCTTAATTAATTCTATTTAAATAATCGCTGACCTTCGATGTGGACATTAGATGTACTCGTGGTAATAATTTAGAGGAAATTTGCGCAAGAGATACGTCAGACTCCATCCGCAGAATCCCCAAATCAAGGAGAGATCACGCTGTACATTTTATATTAGCCGAAAATTCACAGACTTCGCCGTATAAAGTGTCCATGTATATTTTTCTGCCGCGTACACAGAAAATTGTATTGTTGATGTAATTTTATATTTATATTTGCCTTTAATGAACGATAAGTATACTTACCGTTGATTGAAAAATATAAGCTTAATGGTAATTTACCTGTAATGTTTCTTCTGGGTTTAATTTGCTTTAATTTCATAAGTTTTATGTAATTTGATAATACTTGAGTCTCTGAGAAAATACAATGTTACGGCTGTGTCTTTCAGTTTTATTTCAAACTTTGTTTTATAAGAATCCTGCAGGGGACATATATTCTTCCGTAAGATTAATGTAATTTTCATGTAATTTTACAGTTACGACTTACTTATTTCTTTTCTCGTCTAAAGGGATTATTTTTAAGATGTGTAAATTCAGATTTGTATGGACAATTTAAAATTGAACCTATTTTGAGTGAACTTAATCATGTTTCTATCGATTGAATCGATTACTATATACAGAAGAATAATGATGTAATTTTACAGTTTTAAATATTTGATTCTTCAAAAATGTAAAAATATATACCTGTTTTTTAGTTTCTCTTCTACCTTTTCTTTTACAAACATCTCTAGGTAGAAAATGAATATACTTACATTTTTCTATAAGTTTAATGTAATTTTACAGTTACATTTGTTTGATACCGTAATCTATTTAAATATATCGTTTGATGCTTAAAAATAAGTTTTGCTTTCCAATCTGGAATTGTTTTTGATAATAATCCTTCAATAAAAAATGTACAGTGGATATACAGTGTTCTGTAAATTTAATGTAATTTTTTTATAATTTTACCGTCATATAAAAAATTTTCTTTATTTCAATTTAATTAAATTTACTGCCTTAATTCTTTCTTATTTTATGTTTTTATAAGAATTCTGCAATAGAAGATGTGGTGTGATAGTTTTCTATAAGTTTAATGTTAATTTCATATAATTTTACGGTTTTCTGTGTAAACAAATCTTATCATAATTTTAAGTGAAGATATAATTTTACTACTTTTCTAAATATAATGTAATTTTACAGTTATAACTGCTCGATCCTTAGAAGGATATTCTACTCTTTTCTGAATATACATTCTTCTATAAGTTCAATGTAATTTTGACAGATTATTTTTTTATCGACATTTCTTCTCTTTCCGAAGTGTAAAAGAATTTGCCTTATTTTTAAGAGAATGCAATAACGTATCTTTCATGTTAATTGCTTTTATTTCATAAATTATCTTGTGAGTTTGATGTAATTTTATAATAGTTGCTTGTTTCTCCGAAATATTATTAGTTGCCTTATTTGTAACTTCGTGGAGTGTTAGTTGTAAGTTTCATGTAATTTTACGGTAACTACTTACTCACCTGTTTTATTATTTAGATTTTAAGTGTTTATATTTCTGGCGTTTAAAAATTCGTCTAATTTTCAAGTGAATGCAATTATAAAGTTTTTTGTTTTAATTAGTTTAATTTCATCACATTTCGATAAGTTTAAAGTAATTTTACACTCTCGACTGCTCGTTTCTCCGAAATTATCTAGTCTTATAAGGAACTTCCTTTTAGGCGTATCTTTAGCACACATTTCATGCTTCTGATGTGGATATCGATAAGAAATAAAGCGATATTAAAATTCAGGAGCAATTTCCCCATATTTACTATGCATTTGTGTGACGTTGGCTAAATATAAATGCGGTAATAAATCAGGCACACGTCTTTATTCGAAATGAGCGATCAGGAGGCATGAATGAAAGTGCCGTGTGTGACGTCCGACGCTTTATTAAAATTCAATCGAAGGATGTTAATAATCATTTGCATGCGGAACGAATGCCAATTGTTTTAGCCAAAATTTCCTGTATTAAGGAAGTGCATAATTTTGCATTTAAATCCACTTCGTCGGCGGCCAGAGAGTAACAAAAATATTTAAAAAGCCGTTTATATGCGGTGTATCTACTATATGCTTGTTCACTATTTTTTAATTAGAATGAATAATGATATATTACATAATATTATAAATGAAATAAGTACACTGTAATATTCAGGAAGTAAACATGAATTAAATTCCATATTATGTTATGTGATTTTACAACTCTTATGCTAAATTTGTATAGATTTATATATTGTAATTTTTAGGTTGGAATTGCAATATATAGATATGTAATTTTACTGAGCAGATAATTCAAATTTTCTTATATTTTATATGTACTCACCAATCCTTCAAATCGCCAGGCATTGATGGCATATATGCTTGGATGCGTTAATGCCACACCTGGAACGGTTGTTTAGGCTGAGCTTTGCACACCTCTACATTCCAAAGATTTGGAGGGAAGTGGGTGTTGTGTTCATTCCCAAAACAGGCAGGTTGTACTACACCACCCCAAAGGCGTATCGACTCTGACTTCGTTTTTGTTGAAGACGATGGAGAAGCTGTGTGAATGATATATAAAAGATAGTGTACTGACGGGTAGACAGTCACATCCTAATCAACATGCATACACTCTCCGACACTGCCCTTCACCAAGTGGTGGGCAGGATCGAAAAATCATTGGACAATAAAGACCCTGTGGGTATTCACAGATATAGAGGGAGCATTGGATAAAACAACCTTTCCCAAAATCAATTCAGCTCTTGTGGAAAGGGGAGTTTCTCCTACCATCTGTGATTGGATATCAAATATGGTCACTAAAAGAGCCATACAAATCAGCGTGGCGGATGTGAAATACCTTGGAGTCACGCTTGATTCGAAGCTCACATGGAATCTTCAATTGCAGAGAAGACTAAAAAAGGCGTGCATATCTTATGAGCAATGCCACAGGACCGTTGGTAAAACTATGGTACTGTTAGCTTGTGGCCGAAAGTCCAATAGGCGACAGCTAAACAAAAGCTCACCCAGGTACAAAGGATTCTCTGCCTAAGCATAACTGGAGATGATGCTATCCACCTTTGGATATTTATCTAATAGAAGTGCGACAATTATGTCGCGCCTCAAAAATACTGGTATTATACCTGATGTAGGACGTGGAGATGTTAGGAGTCATCTGTGGAATGGGGTCGTCAGAAAGATGTCCTTTTTGCATGCAGACACTGACAGTATTTTTCCCAAGTTCGTGTTTGACAGAACCTACACGGTACTTATGAGGAGACCGCCAGCGAAGATGTACCCACCCCACAATTGCAAATTCGAAATAGACCCACCATTATAATATTGAAAAATATGCATAGAAAAATTGTAGCTGCAGACATCAAAATGAATCGCTTCGGTGCTCCTTCAAAATAAGTTATAAACCAAAATATTGATAAAAATATACCCAAGAACATAAAAAAAATCAAAATCTTATATATGGACACAATTTAGGACATTTTGTAGAGAACGCAACTACAAATTACTTGTAGAAAATAACAACGAAAAACTAGCATTCATCCTAAAAGACTGGACATTCAATAATATGCGAAAAGTCGATGGTAGTGATTACAATGAGAGTGTTATTAAAACAATAATATGGAACACTACTGCATAATTATACAAGAAAAATATTTTTTGAGCATTAGACATATTGAGAAGAGAAAATTGTTGCAAGCTGTACCCGAAAAAAGAAAAATGAGTTCTGCCGCTATGACTTTAGACGAATATAGAAATATATGCTTACAATCGGACGAAAACACGCCAGAGGGACTCCAAAAGAAGTTTTTTCACATAGCTGCAGTAGAACTACCTTAGAGAAGTAACGAATCAACTTTTTCCACGTTACATTTTTTTTAAGGAAGAGATTGAGAACAAAGGCTGTTTAACAAACAGAATTGTATATAACCTGATATACTCCAAAACCAGCCAAGGTGGTGATAAAAACTATGCAGATACTAAATGACTTACTCAAAATTTGAAAAATCCTGAAATGTGTCCTATAAGATTATACCGGAAACTTACATCGAAATGACAACTTTTTGTGACGGTGAAAATGACAAGTGGAATAAACATAATATTGGTACAAGAATTGTCTTATTGGTATTAATCCCATATGAAAATGAACAAAACTGTCTGCAGAAAAGATTGGATTAAACAATAAAAATACTAAAAATAACAAATCACTCTAATCGTGCCACTGAAGTTAGCCAGTTACTACAATTTGACGTTATTGAACAACCAGTAATTAAATTACTGGTCATGGAAGCTCGAACTCGATGAAACCGTATTTACATCTTAGTGTCGACCATCATCAGAACATAGTAAATACTTTTAGTAATAATACCAACAATACATTGTATCTACCAAGTTTTTACTATTGCACCATTTGTATTACAGTCGAGAATAATGTATCTTATTCGTGTTCATAAAAAATATTATAGGTAACAAATAACAATTATAACAAATTATTTATAATTATAATAAATATTTTATGATTATCATTAATTTTGAATTATGTAATAAAATACCACTCGTGTTTGAATTTATCTTATAAATAGGACGAATGGTGCTTTATCTTTTTTTTTTTTTATCGCGAAAATTCAATCGCTAGTGGTATTACTACTGAAAATTCGATACTTATGGTTCTTTTCTTCCACTCTTTAGTACATGTTCATTGGCTTCGACGTTTCTTCTGTAGCTTTCGCTTTTATCCGGCCAGTGAATAGAAGTTGGCAAGTTATGAGGTTTCAGTTACTGCATTTCTAAAAATAAAACATCCCTCTCACCGACAAGTCTATTTTCGGATTATGTAACCGGTACAGTGAAGAAAGAAAAACTGAGACTAATTTGTTAAATTACACATTCAGGGTCTCCGAATGAATTACTAAATATAATAATTTGCTCGATCATGCATTTGCAAGTCGTCATTACGATTCCCAGAAAATCAATCAACACTTTTGGGTCCTCAAGGATATGTCGGGTATTGGGTAGTACCCACGGAGGGTGTTTTTCTGATATTTTGGTAATATTCGGCGATGCTGTTTGTTTTTGCCTGTTTCTAATTTGCAAAGCAAATAAATACCGTGGTATTACGCTGGATAGTTCTCTCGAAAACCTGTGACATGGCTTTTTCCACTTCTAAAAAATGAAACATTACGCCACAAAAATCACTCAACAGAGGTTTTTTAGTTTTGGTTACATAACTCTAAATTAACACTAAATACCACATATTTTGAAAGTCATTGTTAAACAAACATAAATAGAATGTTTAATTTGAAGTCACCAATTCCTTCAGCATATACATGGTGTATCGCATTTGTCAGTTCAGTTGTTCTAAAGAAAATTTTATATAATAATAATACGTCTTTATTGTAAAAGAAAATAAGAATAAGAAGAATATTATAGGAACATAAAATGTTTAGAAATTAAATTAATAAATAGCTCAATGAAAGAAAAATTTTGGTTGTGGATTTTTGTGAATTAGTTATGTATTTTTTTCGGTATCTATTACATATGACAACAAAGAATGTAGTAAGACAATAAAATTATTCTTAAACGTAATGTAAGTGCAAATGTTCGAAAGAAAATAATATACATTTTATGTTTACGGAGCATATTGTGTATTAATTTTTTTGTCCATCATCCTCCAAGTCGTTGCGTATCGAGTGTGAATATTAACTACTAACTATTTACATGCAGTTGTTATAGTTGTGGTTGAAATTAAGTTTATATTTTACAATTTAGTGGCATTTTAGGACTAAAGTTCATTTTTTTTTACTGTTTTAGAAAGGTATTTTAAGCTAAAAATATATAAAGTTCATTTGCTAGGTAGAAGTTAAATATGTATTTCAACAAGAGATACAGAGTGATCACGCGTATTAGTTGGATTCGACAGCAACTTTGCCATTTTAGGAGATATCGTAAGTAATTTTCACAAAGTTTCAATTTTTTATATCGGAAAAACAATCGAGCATTGCACTACTGATTCCTTGCTTTTCTATGGAAAATCTATATCGTTTTTCCAAATTATTTAAACAATTATGAATCGGAGGTAGACAATGCTGCAACCTAATACAATCATTAGCATCATTAATCTTGCTATATATTTTTACATCGTCTGCATACATGAGGTAGTGACAGTCGAGATCTTGGACTATGTCGTTGATATAAATCACAAATAATAAAAGACCTAAAATTGACCCCTGAGGCACACTCGATGTAACAAATACCGACCCAGGAGTCCAACCGAAACACTGGACAAATTACTGTCTACCATTTAAATAAGATTTAAATAACTGCAGCAGCAAATCAGGTAGTCCAAAAAACTTTTGCTTTTGGATTAGGGTCCAGCATATTGAATGCCTTCGAAAAGTTGGTCGAAAATTGCATTTGTCAAACGAAAGAATACCTAAGCGTTATATTCCAAAAAAGGCCAAGGTTTTAACTAAAGAAGAGATTGAACGATTTCTGTTGGGTGCTCCTGATGACCATTGGGTGCTTGCGAAAATTGTAATTATATTGGGGATTTCTGATTATTGTTGAAGTGATGAACTTTTCCTGACCATGAACGACTCAAAATTCAAATATAACTAACACTGAACTTATATCGTGTACTTCATTTAAAAACTCCTGGACTACTAACGAATATGTGGGGGGCGCCCCATCGTGTAAAAACCACATTCGTAAAGCAAATAACATTTTTCTTTTATTTTGGTAACATGTTCTATCTATTTGTCTCTCACCGTATATAATTTTACACGGTAACCGACATATACGATCAAGAGGTACCAAAAAAAAAAATCGGTACCTACTTACTAAAATAGCTAAATATAGCATTGGCTGACAAAAAAAAGGTTGGTAATTCCTCTGGGGATTTTTCAAAACAATGTACGCATCACTGAACATACATTTAAATGTGCATGTGCTCTTTCCAGTGACGTGCACTTTCTAATTTGTTTTGATGATAAAAAAGTCGGTAATTTTTATTAATTGATTCTAAACAATATCTGTCATATATAAGGCGGATACTTTACGGACTATAAAAAATTGAACGTTAGAGGGGAAATTCACTAAAACAATAGATGTCAAAGATCAGGCGGATATTTTATATTTTGATGGACTAATTTATGTTGTTAGGTTTCAAGGAGAGTATGGTCTTATAAGTTTAAGTTTGTAGATACAAAAGAATGATTAATATGCATGGATAATTTTTTCTGTAGATTTGTAGTTTTGTCACTGAAGCACAATCCGTTGCCATGGCGCGAGCTAGGCAAAAAATGTTGCCTTCTCTTATATTTATTGTTACGTAATGTACAAAAATAGTATACTAGACTCTGGAAGTTGATAGTACTTATCAAAATAGGAAAAGAGGTTCTGTTCTAATTTCTTATTTCTTCTAAAATATTGTATAAGGAAATAACAGGCTGCTTGTAAAGAACGAATTAAATTTATTTTTTTGAAATGGTGGTGGGTTAGTTTTCTTGAAATTGGGTATTTATTCTTCTATAAATTTTCACGATGGCGAATATTGAAAAACCCGTATCAATTAAAAATAGTAGTTTTGGTAAGAGTAACGTTTTATGTGTTGTCACAAGAGCTTTCGACTGTGTCCCCCGTGAACTGTTGTTGGTTAAATTAGAACATAATGATGTGGGGAGTTTGCCACTGTTTTTTGTTAAGTCATACCTGATGGACAGGTCTCAGTATATCATAATTAACAATAATGTATCTGAATTTAAAATAAGCATGGTGTACCACATGGATCCATTTTAGGACCAAATATGTTTTTGATTTTTATTAATGATATTCATTACTTTCTGTTACCTAATAAATGTATATTGTTTACTGATGATACTACATTGTTGACATTGCACTGAGACCTTTTTCAGTTAAATATATTGTTAAATCAACACATTTACACAAATTTACTGTAAATGTTTCAAAACCCAAAGGTTTACCAATTTTTTTCGAATCGAGTAAACGTGAAAGGTGAACAAGTAAAGGTGCTATGTGTAGTTTTGGATGATGGTCTAAACTGGGCAGGTCATAAGTACCTACTGCTTGTTTACTACGTCAATTGAAATCTGTAGTTAAACTTGAGATTTTGATTTCTTTGTATTTTACATTTTTTCGTTGCCGTCTATGCTGTGTAGTATTTTTATGGGGTAATTCTAACCAGTCGAGTAAGGTTTTTTTCCAGGAAAATGTGATTAGAGCTTAGACATTAATTGAAATACATAAAAATGTTAATAATTTTTGTCTTCAAACATTCTCGTAAATTCTAATGCAATTAAACCAAACCGCTTGCGATTTTTAAGGTCAAGGTCAAATTGTTAAACTTAAAATACTTTAAAACTCTAATTACGATTTTTTTCAATAACAAATTTAAGATTAATCTACCACCGTTGTTAAAAATGAACAAAAAAACTGTTGTTTTGAGGCTTTTATTGCCAGTACTGTTATTTGTTCTACTATGCTCTCCCAGGTTATTTTGCCGTGACCTAGGTAACTCATCGTTGTCAGTAACAGAATTATTGTTCATAACCTTAATTACTTGCAAGAATAAATGTTTGTAGTAAATTGACACATTACACAGAAACGGTTGCTTCAAACTTAGTAAAGTTTATTTTCTTTAAGGGGTATTTAAAACTACTGGAAACACGTCGCTGCATTTTTAAAATTAACTTGTAATATTACTTGTGGCGATAAATCTCAGTAATATACTACACATAGAATTTTAACATAATTAATGCATTATTGTGCAAGATGTAACAGATTTTTTTTATTGTTTTCCTTACTTGAACATCCGATCCAATAGCAAACAGAAATTGTTTATTTGATGTACTTTCATGTCCTGTTTGATCAGTTGAAATTGCAGTAATACTTCGAGGGTTGTTATGCCGTGACTTATGTAACAGCACAAATGCGTATTTCTTGAAATCTTTCACCTGCCCTTGTTGTTCTCGGGTAAGGCTCTGCGAGAGCGGACCTACTGTCGATATCCTTGGACCCGTCCACATGTTGATTTGGTTCACTCTCACTATCATTGTAATTTTACTTACGATTTATAAAGTTACTAATGCTCTGTAAAATTTCAATATAATTAAACAGAAAATACATGTACAAATTACCATACCATAAAAACGGTAACGGTAACTAGTACATAATATCGAAATATACTAAGTCTTTGTAACATTAGAATGTAGTTATTCATTTAATGCTTGTAATAATTTCATTTTACTGTTGATTTATTGTCGAGTTTGTCTTACATACTACTACTATATGAGTTACAAGTGTTATTGCGTTATTAATATAGAAGTTATTAAAGCATGCAATATATGAGAAAAGTTAGTGAAAGACAAAGAGGAATAAGTATAAGTATATAAACAATATTTTCATATAGGTAGTACTATTTATTGAATATAACAAGTATATATATTTAGCATGTAGAAAGTTGCATAAAGCATGACACAGTTATTTTTTTGAGAATTTTTGGATAATATTGATGTATTTTTGGGCAGCCATAAATGCAGCACAACTACAATGTGCTTTTAAACATGTTCCATTTTTAAATCACCTTCAGAGGACCTATGTAACACTATGTTATGCTATGTAAATCAGAAATGTTGCATACTACATTAATTTCAACTGCACTACAATATTTATAACATACATGAGTGTATAGACAAGGCGATCATTACTGAATTGGGACGCTGTAAACGCATGCGTTGGAATGTGTTTACCATCACTATCTCTGTAAAAATTCATAATACTGGTAATTTTTATTAAATTTACAGAACTTTATTTGCTGCTAAGATTATAAAGTGAAATAGAACTATTACAATATATCCTGTGAATAATTAATTTTGTAAATTTCCTTAATATTTGTAAAATTATGTGAGGTTACTATAAAATTACCTAACTAATATAATAAATATTATGTAAATATAAATAATATCTTTTGAATTTTAGAAACATTTTTTAGAGTGTACTCCTCGGATACCTATTGTTTTCACACCCTGTGTATATTTGATTGATTTCAGGTATTTGTTTAATGATAAAAGGCTTTTGATTTGTTAATATTATACATATAAGTTTGGTACCACATTGAAAGTTTATATTGATTTAATTTTTTTCTTTTGCCATAAAAATATACAGCTCCGAGTAGTTGCCTTACTTGCCCCTTCCTAGACCGAGCGTCCGTCGACAGTTTTTGAGGAACCTTGCTTTGGATTTCTACCATTCATTGAAATTGCCCGAATACAGGCACCTTTTACACATAAATATTCAACATAACGGTGAACAATTAACATTTGGGAAGTCCTACATTTATTTATAAATTGTTTAATATTTATGATATTCACATTTGGCAGGTACCTATAAAATTATTGTCGTCCCATATTATTTCGACACATCACGGCTATCAGAAAAAAAATCTCACACACGTGCATCTTGAACGGAAAAACGAAGATCAGCTGCTACCTGCATCGCCGCTACACAAAATTGATGAATAAATTCGATAATTGTACTAATTAGAAGATTTTCCGCTAATTTTTTCCGCATACCAGGAAATAATCTTTCGTAAATATTTTAAATAAACATACTGCATTACCTCACTTTATTAATTCAGGATATTCTTGTTGACACATTTCATATATTATTAAAATTTCAACCGACCGGTAGAATGATCCGTGGCATAGCAACAGTTTAGCCAATTCGCACAGTTTATGGGTACGAATGATACATACGTCATTATTCCCCAAATATAAATTAATTTTTGTAATGTGCACAATTTTTACAAACTTACCTTTATATTTTCATATAATGAAAGAAAATACCTATTATTAATTTAAAAATAAAAATATATATGTACTAGTGAGTCATAATGTCATTCATTTTAACCACTTATTCGGAAGGCCTAGTAAAGACAGAAAATCGAAACAAAATTTTTACTTGACCTTTCAAAAGATAAACAAATAACCCTGTAACAATCGGTAACACAACGACGCTACAAACTTTCTGATGATGCGTACGAGTATTGAAGTTATATAGAAGTCCAGCAGCGTTGCCACTCAAGACCACATACATATGCGCCAAAAGTATGGAATAAATTCAATAAAAACAAAACAATTATTTTTTGGGAAAAATCCTCGAACAGGTCGATTTTTAATTTATAAAATACATATTTTAGCGTAAAATGCGATTTTCAAATGTCATTTGTTTTCAAGTAATAACGTCATCGATTTTTTTTAAATGGCAACACCATATTTATTTCCTTGATTCTGAAAGATCGTGTAATTCTCTATCAGACAGTACTAAAATTTTGCGCTCTTACATAGGAAAGTTTTCGAGTAAATGACGATTGAATGCAAATATTGGAGTCGGGAAAATCCTCATTGGATAGCAGAGGCACATACCCAACACCTTCAGAAATTAAATGTGTGGGCTGGAATAGTTGACGACAGAATAGTAGGGCCTTTCTTCTTTGAAGGAACCCTTACAGGACAAAGATATTTAGAGTTTCTAGAAAATGACCGTGTTCCAGCCCTTGCAGTAATTTTTCCTAACGATAATGACCCTGACATTCCTGACGATACCATATGGTTTCAGCAAGACGGTGCACCTCCACACTATGCGCGCCCTGTACGAGATTTTTTGGACAACTGTTTTCCTGGGAGGTAGATCGGCAGACACGGACCGATAGAATGGCCTGCAAGATCGCTAGATCTTACACCTCTTGACTATTTTTTATGGGGATACTTGAAGTCAAAAGTGTACACTAATAAACCACGTAATTTAGAAGAACTTCAAAATCACATTCGGGACGAAATACGCAGAGTTACCCCAGAAATCATTCATAATGTGCAAGAAGAATTTCTTCACAGACTTGCGCATTGTCAAGAAGTTGGTGGATGGCAATTCGAAAATTTAATTTAAGTATAAAATTTAATCAATTGTATTTTACATACCTCAGAATTGTTACTTTTTTATGGTCAGTAGGTACCGAATAACAGACGTAAATGTCTATTAAAATGTGGTGACACAAACACACGAAATTAACCAACCTCTACCACGTGAAAATAGTAATTGAGGAATGAAGAAGGGAGAAGTCGGGCCGCGTGCATCTGTTCCAGGCAGGCGACGCGACGGCGGGCTCGCTTGTATAGGAAAACTGACCCGAACGATGTTCGGCTTATTCTGCCGGTAACGTATCAAACGAGAATTTCTGATGTCGGCACTGATTACAGCGGTTGGCATTTATTATAAAATTCTCATGATTTTCTAATGATTATATCTGGTGTTTATAGAAATGAAAATTAAATTATCGCTTATTTCTCTTAATATTTAGCGGTTCTGCAGCTCTGCAGCGCTTGCCATTGGCTAGACATTAAAAGCAAGGTTATAGACCTAAATACGGTAGGTCAAAACTCGGATTTCCGGATTGTTGATCACTGAATAGATAAGTCTCGGACTGTTTTCTGTTGACAGCAAGAATGTTTTTCATTACTGTCTGGTATTTAAATACCAAAAGCGTTTCAGCCTCTCAATAATTTAACCTAGTTGGTATTAGATTTTGTTTCATTATTTATATAATGAAATGTGACTTGTTTATTAAATATATTGTTTGTTGAAAAAATAATGTAGAGCATTGATGACATATTACAATAAGTAAGTACTATAGGAAAATATTTAAATTTGTCAACGTCGCGTCAGGCGCATACAGGAATTGCCGCTAGGGATCAGTGACAGTCTGAAAGGGGGAGTAAATATGCATACAATTTTTGTAAATCACGTATTCTTATACTCACTTTTTCATATATTCTCCTAAAATTAATGCCAATGTAACTGAATCACCCTGTATAAATCTGATAATTTGTCTTATATCGCTAATAGAAGCCATTGTGTTGATTGAATGATTGAACAATTTTCTGAGTACCATACCTCTGGAATACCACAAGGCTCTCTCCTGGGACCTCTTCTTTTTTTATCTTTTTATGAATAGCGTAAAAGAAAAGCCAGAGATACTAAAACCCTCGACCTTACGATTTTTGAAGAAATCGGTAGGATACCGTCCGAAGAAATCAAAAATTTTTATCCGATAGTAATTTGACAAATTATTAATTGAAGCTCCAGATGATAAATATCTAATGATGAAGGTAAATGTACGCTTGTAAATGATCCTAAGTCCCCAGTCTACAAGTCGCATAAGTTATTACAATTGCTGTTTGCGCAGATCTTCTGCAACATTGCTTTTGGAATCGGAATCATGTTAACATTAACATGCCATGGAGAATGGAAATTTTCAACTGTATGTAGCTGTGGGCTACATTAAGGAGTACATTTCTAAAAAACCTGAAGAACCTGAGACCTCCGCAAGCAAAAAAAGAAAACAAAATCCAAGAAATTACTGGAAATGAAGTTTGTTTATTAGCTACCATAGAAAATTGCTCTAACTACGATATTAAAATTGAAATTAACTCAACAAAAGTAGGTAAATAACAAGTTTTATAAAAATAACAGAAGTTTAAACTTTTCATGTTATTTTTAGAACTATTCTAAGAATTAGTAATATTTGTCGTTTTGTACTCTTCAGTAAAATTTGAAATAAAAACAAACTTCGTAGAAAAAATGTTGTGTGGAACATGTGCAAAAAGCATATTTGTTGCACTCACGATTGATGAGCTTTATGCATCGTGCAACAAATATTCACTTTTTGCATTAGCTGCACAAATAACTATTATTTAAACAAATTTGTGTGTGATATTGCTACAAAAAAAAAATAAAAAATCTTAACATTTAATCAGTAGCAGTTGGCCAAAGAAATATTCAATTGTAATACTCTTCCTTTACAATGTTCATTTTGCACCTGTCACACACAAATCACCACACGGAATAATATTTAAATGAAACACATTACGAGTTCGCCAGAATAACAAATGTCCCACCAATTTGACAATTGTTTGCGCGAATACACACCCTGTAACCTATTTGTAAATTCAACAATTACTTGGTGTGCTGCATTCAATCTGACCACTCAGAAATCAGATTTCTGATGGATTACACTACACCAAACTCCTAAATTTAAAAAGAGGTCCATGCCTTGCTTATCCAGCTTATCCTCTGTAGCTAAAGGGAATAGTGCTGTTTGTGCATAGCATGATGCGGCCTATGTGGACTTATTTTCTACAAAAATTAACATGTTTTATATCTGCTAATATCAATTCAATTACATAATTATTACCAAATTAATCGAACGACTGCAGCGCCGAAACTTTCAAACAATTTTAGGATGAACTTAACCAACTATCTAGATTTTGGGAAAATTTTACGATAGGTTTAAATCTGTTTGATAAGATTTGTTCCTGCAGCAGTTGGAAATGGTTTGAAACTATCAGAAATATTCAACCAGTTAAGTTTGTGGTTTAACGGACATTTCTGATAGTTTCAAACTGCTGCAGGAACAAAGCTGATGTTAATGCTAATAATACTTTCGACTTTTGTATTCAAGGTAAGTCTAAATTTTGGTTATATTGGTAGGGCTCTAATAATAGACATTTGCACTAAATGATTTGTACTGACAAAAAAAAAAATACCTAACTGTGGTAGGTAGGTATTAATAAATAGACGGATGAAAGAATCCGCTCATTTATTCATTTTCTTATAAGTATTACAGGTGCAGTAGATTATCCATAAAATATTAGTATTAGTGGTATTATTATATATTTATTATTAATAGTTATTTATGCAACAAGTACAAAAAGTACGACGAGTTGTTGACAATTTTACGTCGCGTGCAATAAACACTTTTTGTACGAGTTGCATACAATATTTTTTCTACGTTCATACAAAAACGAAAAAATGTTTTATTTAGATGACACTGTAAGAAATAATATGACGTCGATTTGAACGTTTATGTTTGCCATGATGACAAAACGCTGTAGTAGAATGACAGATGAATGCAATAAACATTTTATTGCACTAGTGCAATAAAGAACCACTTTTTCCACTAAATATAGTTTAATAAAGTTTTGTTTTTTGCAAATAAAATAAAACTGCATATAGTAGGTACTTTATTGGCATACAACCACGTGTGTCTACTTACCTGCAAACCTTGATTGTTTAAACAATTGGGCACAACAATAAATTATTTTAACACAGAAACATGAAATGCGTCTTAATTTAAATACCTAGTGTAACTACAAACAGAAGCGGCAATTTTGGCATGACATGTAATAAACGTCAAAATTGAAACAATATGTAGTGATATGTACAATACTTAAGCAGTTCACTCTAAAATTGTTGTAGACCACTACAATCGCTCTAGCGGCTCTCCGCCTACCGAGAGAATAGTCTATAATAGTCCCCTTGTTTGTGCATAGACTTCTTACTGTTTTTCATGATTGTTCTCGAATTCCGCCCTCAAATACGCATTAGGTATCGATTTAAGTGACATCTAAAAATAATCAAACTCGACCCAGTGTCGCCAAAGTATGAATTACCCCTGACAATAAAAAAAATTGTATAGCGATCAGGTCGTATACCCAGTAAGCCAGTGGCCCAATTGAGTGTCGAATTCCCAGAGTTAACTTTATTAATAACCCCATAAATCGAATGGAAGCCTTACCGGAAGTGATATGGTTGTGAAGTTACAAAACATCCACCCACCACCATGGTTCGCATTGTAGGGGTTGGAAAATTGTTATTGAAGTGTACGCTTTCGAATAGAGAGGAGAAATATTTTCATTGAGCACTTTGTTGTTGTAATGTTAAAATTGTATTAAAATTGCGCTAGAATAACCAATATTTTTTTTTTTTTGCTTACGACCTTCATAGAAGCTTAATCGCAGTAATATTCTGCGAACAGTTCTGATCTCTGTGACTTAGATTTTTTTTAATATCTAAAGGTGGACTGGAGATTGCGTTAGCCAATATTTCTTCGTCCGATGCGGCATGTTGCGAAAGTTTTTTATAAGATATGCCGCTTGACGAGAAATAAGAAAAATACACTTGTTGCTGTTTCATTCACATCCTTTACCATTTCATTCAAAGGATTCTCTTTATCCTCACTGTTAGAACTAACGGCCGATTTGCAAAAATCTTCGTGAACTGCGTATGTACTTGATATACAGGGTGATTCGGAACTTATCTAAAAAAATTTGGAAATAGATGAGGTCAATATCCGTGTAAAAATTTGTTGAAATTGTAGTATTTTCAACTTTTACATGGCTGGGCTCTGTAGTTTCTAGCCAGGCCATTCCAAATAGTAAAATCCAATTATTTTTTGTATATATTAACCTTTTTGTGATGCGACTCTTTACATTAGTTTTTTCAAGTGTCAAAAATACCTTACGTGTATAGCCGGTATATATGTATCAAATGCAACTACTTTTATCGCGGTGTGCAGTGAGTGCAACTGTAACGCAACGCGAGGGATATTTGAAACTGAATCGTGGAGATGGAGGTCCAGGACGTTTACGACGTATTGCAGCAGTGTGGCGTATCATACACGAGGCTCAATTATATCTATACCATAAGCAGCGTGTCCAAGCATTAATACCAAGGGATTGGACGAGGAGGACCGATCCCCTGTCCGCCACGATCTCCTGATTTAAAATGTGAAAATGCTTTAGCAGAACGTTTTCCCGGTATACATGTGCCAAATGCAGCTACTGTTACCGCGCTCTGCAGTGAGTTCAAGTGTAGTGCAACGCTAGGGAAATGTGAATCCGAATCGTGGAAGAGATGGAGGTCTAGGACGTCCACAGCGTATTGCAGCAGTGTGGCGTATCATACAGGAGGCTCAATTATATCCGTATCATGTACAGCGTGTTTAAGCTTTAATACCAAGAGATTGAACGAGGAGGGCCGCTATCATATGGCCGCCACGATCTCCTGACTTGAAATCATTTGGACTTCTTTTTGTGGGGATATTTAAAAAATATAAGTGTATCGCGCCAAAGTGAACACTATTGATGATTTACGCAATGTTTCACAGTTGCTGGCAATAATTTAGAGTTCAAAACGGACAAGCAACAGAAACATTTGTGTTCATTTGGAAAACTGGGTAAGACGGGCCCAAAATTTTGTTATAACATCAGGTATGTCAAACTATTTTATTAATTAAAACCACAAATCAATTCTATTAATAATTAATAACAATAGCGGTAAAATTAGTTGAATTTGCTATATAAAACCTTCACAAAAGAGCTACGGAAACAATGCAGTAGCTTATGTTCAAAATAAAGGAAAAGTTTGCAAATACCTTCTAATTAAAAGAAAACCTCAATTTCACGTAATATCTATAAAATAATTAAGTTCACATTGTAAAACCAAAAATTAGGCAATTTATTACCTCGGTAAAAGACTAATATGGTACTTACTAGTTTTAGTTTAGTACTTATTAGTTTTAGGTACATGTACCTAACAATTTATACTATAAATCAAAAATAAATTCTACATAAATATACAAGTATTATATATTATTATTATTAAACTTATTTTGTATGAATTATATCACATATTTAAGAACTCTATTAATTTTTAACAATACAAAAAAAGAAGAGTATTGTGTTTATGTTTATGAGATAGAACCTTAAAATTTAGATATTATTGAAGCGGTTGTTTAAATCAACATTTACCAATTTTTAAGAAAAAAAACATAAATTATTAAAAAATCAATATATAAGCAGTTACGACGGTTTAAATGTATGTGAAGTGGTGCTCTTTACAATTCATAGCAAATTTGAGGCCACATTTAAATTTTTCTTGCCAAAAAACTCCCCTCTACCCAGTTTAATGTATTTACTACAATTAATAATGAGAAACACTAAAATAAAATTGTAATTTCAACACGCTGTATCTCTGAGGAGACTATAAAATATGATTTAGACCATCATATTTAGGTCTTCGGAATATGTGATGTGATAAAAATAATAATGAATTTTAAGTAGAGATGGGACTTTTAGTTCATTTTGGTGAATTCATTCTATCAGTCTCATTCACCTAAGAGAATCATTCACTTGAGTAATTCATTTGATTCAGTATGGTCGAGAATTGTATTTTTATAATTCGACCACCGATCGTTCAGTCTCGACGTTCAATATCGGAGTTTGCTTACAACGGCACTGTTTCATGACTCGCGTGGTACCGTAATTTAGAGGCATAGGTATAACATACAATGCTTTCGAGATTACAGACAAATCTAGATTTTAGATTAAAACATTTATAGGTAAGCATTTAAATATAGGTAATAAAATATAATTTTAGGTGTGAAAATTAACAAAAGAAATAATATTTAAAATAAAAAAAAACTAATTTCATAAATAAATTCTAAACATTAAAAAATTCGCGTTTAAAAACAAAATTTTAGAAATTTTGTCTAATTTTAATCGGGCTCGTTTTTCTGTTACTCTGCTTTAGAAAATATTCTGTCGCAAGACACCGAACTAGCCATTCTATGTAGGTGATCCGACTGAAAGCGGTCATTGAGTCACATCTCTGATACCGTCTACGTCTAATCGTCAGCTGCAATTTTTCATTTGATTCAGTGAACTACTGAATAAATATAGAAGGACTGAATTTGACTCGCCTGAATTACATTGTTAAATTTTTTAGAATCAACGTTGCTTTTAGTTCACAGAGAATGATTCAGTTCGACAAGAAGGAATGATTCATTTCATTCAGTGAAGTGAATAGTTCGTTTGTACTAGTTCGTTCGCGAACTACCCATCTCTAATTTTAAGTATTCATTCGTTTTACTTCGCTGTCTTACCCAGATGGCATGAGATAATATTCATTTTATTCATTAAGCCTTATTCCGTTATTAAATGTTTAAAGTTATTTGTATTTGTAGAAAACACTGTTTAAAAAATACGCTGCAACCTCTAATTCATATTGTCATATTTTTAAGATAAAAAAATTGTGAAATCGAAAAAATAAAAAAGGAGATTGCAGTACTCTCGGTTAGAAACCGTTGAGGCACTTTTGAGACTGAAAAATAATAATAAATTACTTACCCTAAATCGATAAATAATTCTCCAATTTTTCTTTAAATAAAACTTAATTTATTGCTGAAAAGCAAAATAATCGCAAACCTGGCATATTCATTATCTTTTCGTTACATAGCAGTAATTGCATTGCACTCTCAGCACTACACAAAAATTCAAGATTGTCCCATTTACATAGCCTTATCTCAATTTAACAAAGTAACGCTAAGTATCGCGATAAACAAATATGATACACAATAATTTTGTATAAAATTGTTTAAAATTGACTTTTGCAAAATAATTAATAAATTAATGATTAAATTAAACAGAACAATTAAAGACTTAACAAACATAGCTCCTGGATATACCATTTTTTATTAGAAATTAAACGACATCTTGAAGACCTAAAATAAATAAATAAATTCAGAGACAGTTTTAAAAATGTCTCGTATACAGTTCTACGTCGATACAAAATCTAGATATCAAGTTCAGAAGTTAGTAAACCAGCTGAAACTTCGGAACCTTCTATGCGACCGTCGAAGAGTAACCTCACAGGCAAGTACCACGCGATGCGAAATTGACGTGAATTCACGCTTTTCAAAAACAAATTGAAAATTTGAACTATTTGTTACTGAACGATATCTATTCCGTAAACATTCTTATGTAGTGAGAAACAAAATCCTATTTGCTAATAAACCATCCAAAATCCCGTGGGATTTCTCGGAATGTAAAGCGGCGTCATTGTGATATTCAGGAAACGTCATAGTCGTGTTTATTTTAAAAAATAAATATTTATCCAACAAAACAAAAAACAAGAACAGTTCGTCGTTTGTAAGTGAAAAAATCATCATATTTTGATGAAACGATGTGATGTCAAAACAAATATGTATTATTCATTGTTCCCGGATGTCGAAAAATGAAAAAAATGGTAAATTTATTTGTTAACATTTCGATTTGTGTATTTATTTATTTTTTTTAATAAAGGATAATATAGTTTTAATCTTTATGCATACTAAGTTGAACATTTCATAGAAAATTATTCTAATTTTGGAACAAAATACTTGGCTTTTGATACATTCACAAATACGTAATCTTTATTACTAGTAAATATATCTGATAATATTACATAAGAAATATGTATCTGTAATGAGAAAAGTTATTTTAATAAAGATCTATGGACAGTGGCTGAGAGGTTTAAAGCGTTAGTACTTGAATCGTGTTTGCCAACAGTCCGGGTTCGAAATTCGTTCGAATCTCGCGATCGTTGAACCGTATATCAGTTATACTTGTGGAGAGGATTGGCACCATCTCTGCGGGTATGGTAGGGTGGAAAAGTGTTGTCTTGGATCAATGTTGGAGATTGATACCGGTCGGCGTTTGATCATCTCCTTAATTAGTGAGGTTTCCAAGCACAAGTCGTTCCTGGGCGCAAATTCGGCTTGCTTAATAATCAAATGCCGTCCCCTCTCCCGTTCAAGTTTCCGACTTCTGGGCTAACCCTCATGATTAGAATTACGTAGAAACGTAATAATCTTTTTTTATAAATAGTTAACAAATTTTTCAACTATTATAAGTGTTAACTCTAGGAAAAAGTGAATCTAAACTTCTAGCAGTTTTTGTGCCTGTTTTTAAATTAATTTCTCAAAAAAAAAAACATTAAACGTTACGTACCAAACTACAAAATAACACTCTGTATGTTGTTTTTTAAATCTGTTTTGCTAATTACAACTATATACAGGGTGTCGTCGTTTTATTGATAACAACTTTTTAGATAGAAGTTTTCTAGAAAAATATTTTTATTTTTTAATTTCCGAACTGTCAAAGTTATCTAAATCGAATTTGGTACAGACGAAATACGAATAACAGATCATTTATAAGCGAACAGCATCAAGTAACCAGAGGCTGAGATTCAGATTACTATGTCATTACTGTCATAATTTTTTTAAGAAAGAATACAGATCAGGGTTGTTTGTTCATAATTGAACGCTTTATCGGAAAGTTATTTCTATTTTTATTATATACAGGGCCGTACCTACTACTTTTTTATCTAATTAATGCTGCTGATTACCCATACCTCTGCTTTTGGTAATTTAGAAACTTCATATTATGCGCTTATACATGGTGTATCTAAATAATACCGAAAAAATGTAAGGGTCGATTCTCGGATGAAAATTAATAGGGGTCTCTGGTATAAATTTTTTTGAAAAAATTGTTTTCTTTTCTATCTTCCATGGATATCAAGCTAAAGAAACCAAATTTGGTGAACATTATCTATCAATAAAACTACACTTTGTGAAATTTTTTCAACCCTGAAGTATTTTTGTAAGGGGTTGAAATAAACACTTTTATGACATTTTTTCGTATAATTTTTTTTTCGATAAAATGTTTTCCTTTTAAAAAATATATCTAAAAAGCCGCATTCATTTACTAACTTTTTTATCTCTTCAAGTTATTTCGAAAAGTTAAGAATTTATGACAAAAAAATAAATGTATTGCAATGCATTTTTAAAAAGATAAGCTGTTTAAGTGTAGTGTATTTTGGCGAAATATCTAGTGGCCTTATTTCCAGTTTATCAACTAATATTTTCTACAAAAATGATAATGACATTTGTTTCTATGGATTCCATTGCAAAACGCAGGTCACTACATATTTCTGTTTGGTTTGGTTTCATATTATACTATATATTATTCAATATACACGGAAGATCAAAAAAAAAAAACATTTTTTTTTAATTCCCATCCCCATTTATATTTCCATCAGAGAATCGCTCCTTACATTTTCGCTGTTATGTAGATGCACCCTGTATATGACCGATTATTCTGTATAATATGTATGTAATCTGTACCACCTGAAAAACATATAACCTATATAAGAACTTTTTACATTACAATAAATTGTATAAGTGTGGTAAAGTTGCTATTTTGATCTTCCTTGATAGAGTAACTGCTTCATTAAAAATCTTAAATATCAAGTAGGTCGTGTAGCAGAACGATGAAAACATTTTGAGCATTGGATAGATTGTGTATTTATTTCCTCGATAGGAAAAAACGACTCTTATAAGAGACAAAATCAGTTAGTGCTGAAATACGACTTTCTAGGATTTAGCACTAGTTGTTTGTGGAGCAAAATGATTTTAAATCTATAATATCAGGTATCTACGCCTTGGAAATCCTCAGGAAAATGATAAATTTCATGTTCTTTATGAGATACGACAAAATATTGTTAAGGATAGCTTCTTAAAATGAAAAATTGAGGAAATATGCAAATTAATGTCCTAGGCATACTTTGATTATTTTGTTTGACGATTGCCAATTAGTTTGGTTTATTTATCAATATTTTAACGCTTACGGTGGTAAAACAAAACATTCTAATATTAAAATAATGTAAATAATTTTTTGCATAAAATAGTGTTATATTTTTAGCACGCCCTTGGTAACTGGACATGCTTAGTTTTGCAAGGTATCTGTTATTGCCTGACATTGTATGTTCAATTAAAAAACTAAATATAGGATAGGAAATATTACGAATATTATCTCACGTAAAAAATAATCCACTTTACACTTTTTTTTGGGAGAAACCGAATTATTTTAGCAACCTTGGTGAATTCCTTAATCCAACTACATCATAATGCGTTACCTCTCTTTTCCACATCGTCCGAACTGAAATGCATTTTATAATAATGGAAAGATATCCGTTTCAGTCTCCTTTTTTTTTGTAAAATTAAACGCCATGCAAGTCGGTAATAACTTGTGTTGTAGTTACATTCCAAGTCACCGTAACTGATTTAACCACAATTATTTTTAACATGCTAATAAAACTGTAATTACTTTCGTATAAAACTCTAATATAATTATAAAAATTTGTACAAAAAAAATCGTTACTGTTTCAGCGATTAACCGCTGGAAGAGAGGGTGTGTCTTTAAATTTGAAATTCAGTTAAAAAAGCTTTTTTAATAGTTATTAATTATATAAGAGAATTAACAAACATTTGATCCACTAGAAAAAATGGACACTCGAGGCGCAGCCGAGAGTTACACTTTTTTCGAGAAGATTAAGGGATGGTTAATTTCCCCAATGTAATTGGAATTGGTGCAATTAGATAACTGCCAAAAAAGGGGAAAGGGGAAAGGAAAAGGAGCATTTGCAGAAGAGGTGCTACTATCCTACTTTTTCAATGTAGAGAAGACAATGTGCCTGTAAAAAAATGTTGTTTCAACCAAATATTTATTTCCTGATCCCAAATATTTTTTTTGAAAAAGCTAATATACAGTTATTTTGTGTAAAGGAAGCATTTATTTCCACTAAAAGATATTATTTCCTTTTCAGTGATACACTTCGGGTGTTGATTTAATTAAATTCGCTTATTTAAGTCAACAACTTATTGCTCAGGAATTTCAGGATACGACTGCATAGTGCAAATTAATGCCTCGGCCAGCATTGAATTACACCTGAAAGATTTATGACAAATTGTCAACATATACCGGTTTTGAGCTTATTAGCTCTCGTCAGTACACCACAGGTGAGTGGTGAGTTAACTGACGACCAGCCCTAGCTGTTCATATCTCTCAAACCCGACATATCTGAGTACCCGAACTATAGCACAGCGACATCTAGCGGCCACTTATTGGCAATTATTTTATGCTTATAGGAAACAACTCCAACTTTTTCTTCCAAACAAATATTTTTTTCGACGATACGACTATATTAACGAAATTGAGATTTTTTAATTTACGTTTTTTCGAAAGATTATTATATATAACCTAATTAAACTTCATTTAATAACAATTAGAATTAAAAAATTACATATTTTCCTTTCTCACATCCCTAAATTTAAAATATGTATTTTTGAATTAAATAAACGCATTACTTGATTCTAAATGCACATTCATTTCAATCAAAAAACATTTTTCATTTAAAAACGTTAATTTTATACAGATTTTAACAAATCGTTTAGAGAAAGGAAAAACATATATTTTACATACATTTCATAAGAGGTTCAAATGGAATAACTCTTTATTTGTTTCATTTAAACAAATACTTGTCAAAAAATGCAATTGTCTTACCAAATAAATCAATTTATTTTTAGCAAAAGAAGTGAGCAGTACACCAAAAGAGATTTATTTCTCGAAAATAAATTATGTTTAAAGAAATTAAATTGTTTGTTGAAAAAAAAAAATTGTTTTTCGGAGTATGTCTTTTTTAAAAACACTAAAAATTGTTGTTTTTTTGTTATTAAGTTTTTGCACTCTTTGGTAATCTGTAATTTTGTTGCTATGCCATGGTATTTTTCAGTCCTTATTTGGAATTAACATTATATATGTGAATTTATGTATTAATTTCCAAGTTCAACAAATACATTAGTTCACTCAGTTTTCTCTAAATGGTTCATTTTAGCGGCATTCAACAAGCATACCTTTTTTAAGACTAATCGAAGACTGTCTCAAAATAACTAATCATTTTTCAAAAATCTATCTTCTATCTTTAAAAAAATCTTAAAAGATATAATATAGTGTATATTTTAGAAAAAAATGTAAAAACTTCTTATTTACCCGTATAATATTCAGTAATTTGTGATTACAATGATTTTGTCTTTTAATAGACTTTTTTTCCCTCCGAGGCAAAATATAAGGTGCTATTAAAATATACAAAATCGGTTAGCATGGCAATAAAATTATTGCCTTTAAAACAAACTCAAGGTTGTCAAAAGGTGCAAAACATAAATTTATACAGGGTGTTTGAAAAGTTATAAACATTATCCCATCTGTTGTACCGTATATATTATAAATAACCTTGCAGAGGGTAACAAGATGCTGCAGAAGATAAGTACAACTGTATCGTCTATTTTTATGGGTCGTAAAGCTAATTCAAACAGACAGATTTATAATTTTTGGGCGCACATGCGATTTTTTAGACACCGAAGTGCGTCAGTGGTTAACGTTTAAAGTTATATCATTGGAATAAATAACCTAAACAACTAGAAACGAAGGCAGTGATGGATGACCGACGTATTAAAAAAATGCGGAACTCATGGCAACATTTTTTTATACAGTGATTTTTATAAATTTCACAGCTTTTATAATTACGTAAATACCGTTTGAATTAGTTTCTTTTACTCCGTACCATTTTAATTCCCAGTTCGAAATACAAAATATAATATACGGGGTATGCCATAAGTAATGGTACCTGAAACAGTATCTAATTCTTTATGTAAAATTAATGCTAGTTATCTACCAAATTTTTGGACAGATTGAAATTTTATTTTGAGTATTTTTAAATAACCATCACAAAATTTCAAATATCTGCACAAATTTGTTGCAGGTCTTTGTTTGTTTTTGAACTGGTTTATTCTTGTTAATCTAATCTTTAATAATTATTATTTTTGAAATATGTATTTCCATGTAGCTATAAGCATGCATGTGTTATGATAAAGTTTAAAAAAAAGATAATTTTACAATTAGTAATTGTTAACTTTATTACTACTACCCTGAAATTCTACATGAATGATTGTGTAAATCAAATTCACGGTTTTGGTTTTTCAAGAAATTAAGCCAAATTGATGATAATTGAGATTAGTCATCTGCATTATTTTAAAGGAGATATAAGTTATTCAAGTCGCAACGACGTGTCACAATTTATTATTAAATTATGTATTATGACGAAGAAAGGCATATTTAATAAAAAATAAACTAATTAAAAAAAAAAGATATATTTTTTGGTGTTTTGATTTAATTGATTTACCGTAAGTATATCTAATGGTTCATTATTCTCGTTAACATGCGACGTGTTCACTTATCAAACAATAATTTTATTGTTTAAATTTCTCAACACGTCCTGTTACGACGATTTAAGGGCGCCGTATTCTTGAAATAGTGTTTTCTACAAATACAAATAACTTTAGACAATTAAGAACTGGATAATATAGAGTTTATCAAATCTTTCTTACATTTGCAAAAACCGCTGGCCGAATTAACAACCACCACCTCGGAATTTAACTTCAGAAGTTTTTGCAAATGTAAGATGTTTCGTAGGCAGGCATATTTGCCAAGAACAACTGGGTGCACAATTTGAGCATCTATTATAAACAATTTTAAATGTAAAAATACAACATTCCAAAAATGTATGTTTCAATGCTTTTTTCTTGAAAACGAATAATGATTTTTTTAAATTTTTTACGGATTCAGTCAGTATCAAAAGAGCTTTCAAACGATGTATCACACGCCCAAAAATACAAACTTCCAAAAATTAATATTTCAATGTTGTTTTCTTGAAAACGAATTATTTTTATTTATTTTTTTATGGGTTCAGAGTTCATATGAAAAGAACTATCAAACGATGTATCACACGCCCTATAGTGCCGTTTGAAATTTCAAAGATGATACCTCCATCTACGAAGGGGTGGCAACTATAAAATAAGAATGATGTAAGACGATGTCCGCCTCAAATTAAAAATCAACGTGTTTTTGGATTTTTTCAAAACTTTATATTAAACGAAATATTCAGGTGGAAAGTTTTATATGGGATACCTTGTATAACTGTCCAAGCAACAAATTTTTAGGTGCAGAAATCTTTCAAAATGCATTTTTTTTTAATTTAACTGTAAATTAAAATATTGTTGTAACATAAACTTACGTAGTTGTGTATATAAGAGTGTTCACTTGTTTATAAATATATGGAAATAATTGTTAAAATAGTGTGTGTCTTGCAATTGATTTTTAAAAGTTGTTATTTTATTTGAGGAGAATTTAAATAATAAAAGTAGACAAACAAAACGTCAACAATTTTAGTTTTGATCCACAAATTTGATCAATTTGAAAAAAAAGTCATAGATTGCATACATATGAACAGACGCATAGCAGGGCCTCGTCATTATAATATTATTAATTTTTTCCTTGTTTATATTCGGGAGTTTTCAGAAAAGTTGTATAAATAAATAATATATAAGAAATATATTTTTGTTTGAAATAATAAAATAATTTCACACTATTTCAAGATTGTAAGTACCATCGATACTATTCCTCACACTGATTTTCTAAAATCTAAATTCGTTCTTGAAAATCGAAATCACTTAATAATTTTAAAAATGGGTATCCAGCATTCGAAAGAGAGCAGGGGTTACCGTTTGAGGAACAATTGACAGGCGACGTGCGAATATTTTTGACCCGACGGCGTGCCGCCACTTCTTTATCGACCTGGTAAGCGTTTAATAAATGTATCCACACGCAGGAGGCACACACACATATATAGGGCCGTCTTATAGTTAATACCTCAGTGCATGGGTATAACACACATCTTATTGTACAGGCCGCGCCGATACAACAACTCCGACGACTGAACGCGTGCACGTTGAACGTATTGTGATGATCTTGTGATTTACTTAGCGACAAACGAAATTGTGATCTGGGCATCCATCCCGAAAGCATTCCTTCTGCGGGGGGGAAAATGAGTGATACAAAAGTGAAATTAAAAAAATGTGATATGACAACCCTACCCTTGTGATTCGAGCCCGCGGACTTGTGATAGAACTAGAAGTTACTTGTGATACCCAACGACTGACTTAGCTGATAAAAAGATGTTACTGAATATGCCGGAAGTCGCGAGAACTTTTCTGAGTTATTGCCTCGTCTTCGTCCTCCTGGTGCCCCACACCGTTAGTGATAAGCAGCTACCGAACAGTATACAGAAGAGGCACTACCAAGACAATCTGGACCAGTCGGAGGAGTTCCCCCAGCCCACGCAACAGTCGGGCTGCATCAGTTGCAGGATGCGGGAGGAGATCAAGATCAGGAACCTGGAGATGATCAAGGGGGAGATTCTGAGGCGGATGGGTTTCCAGCAGGCTCCCAACATCACGGGGAAAGAGCTGCCCCAGATACCCTCCAGGTATTTGGCGATGGTGGACCCGGAGTACGGCATGCAGAGCGACGAACCCCATCAGTTCAAAACTGGATTCTCCATCACCGAGGAGGAAGATGAGTTCTTCGTCAAAACGCAGAAGATCCTCACGTTCGCACAACCATGTGAGTATGTTTTTCTAAATTTCGGATACCATCCCTTTACCGTCTAGTTTCAAGTCAAAATTCGAAAATGGAGTAAAATTTTTGCACACTTTGACAGATTCGAAACTGTAGTATATTTCTTTTCAAAAATATCCTTTAAATAAATTAAACGAAATTACATGTTAAGTGTACAAAAATCAAGCTGTGCAATAAAAACTTAAATTCGAAAGTGGAAAAAAATTTCAAACATTTTCGACAAATTCGAAAGTGCAGTAAATTTATATCCAAAAATATCTTATATAAATGGAACCAAGGTCAAGGGTAGAAAGATTAAGTTGAAAGAGGAGTAAAATTTCCACGTTGTTCAACAGATTTGAAAGTGAAGTGATTTTTTTGTCAAAAATATTTTCTTAAATAAATTAAACAAAGTTTAATCAGTCAAGTACGGGGAAATTAACTATATGAACTTAAAAAAGTATGTAAAGAAAATTATTTATATATAAAACTCTACTGCACATAAATCGATATTCTCCTTTTGTTGCGATGTGCTTTCCAATCAAGTGTACTTGATATAACTTAAGTCAAAATTAATTAAGGATCGAAACTCTTAACCACTTTTATGCGAAAAGAGGTAGTACAAATAAGTGATCAAAAAATGGGGTGAAATTTGTACACGGTTCAACAAATTCGAAAGTGCAGTGAATTTTTTTCAAAAATATCCTTTAAGTAAATAGTGGTATGAAGCTACAGATCGGGTGTAGAAAAATCAAGTTTTATAATTTAAATTCGAAAATGGATACAATTTTAATGCATTTCAACATAATCAAAATTGCAGTAAATTAATTTCCGAAATTGTCTGTTTAAATAAATGAAATGTAAAGTTTTCATTAAAATTTAGTTTTGAAAATGGTTACTCCAAATTATAAATACTATAAAACTTCTAAACTAACTATATATACATAAATCAATATTTTCATTGTAGTGTGAATTTCAAAACGGGGTTAAAAGTATCGGTTAAAGATTTTATAAGAAAAAAAGTTAGTACAATAAGGTTACTAATCCTATGATAGTTTGTATTTACAATTAAATGACATTTTAAAATTAATGTAATTTTGTCCTATGTAATATTTTAAACATAAATTAAGCTTTGTGACAACAGAGTTCATATGAATTTATTTTAAAAGATTGCCATTGTGTACTCTCTATATTTACTTAAAATTTTAATATTTCTTCTAACGTTTTATTAAAATATTATTATTTATTTAATTATAAATTAGCATTAATGCCATTTTCAATTGCATCAGTATCGCTTATTTTATTAAAATATGTATGCATACGAAAATATTATCAATGCGCTATTTACGGATCTGTTTAATTTTCCAAAGTCGAGCCGTTCGTTATCGCGAGGAAAATTAGATAACAGTGATTCAACTGATTTCTATAATTAACGGAGTTGCGATATAAAATTGCATAGGTTGTTGTTTCTCTTGAGAATAAAACTGCAACAAAACTTGAAAAACATGCTCTCCTTCAGTGCAACACGAAAAACAAATATTTTTTATCTCTATTGTAAGAATAATTAACCGATGTAGACTGGTTTACATTGTTAATTTATTGAACAATATTTTATTACTATTAATATTACAGGATTTAGTAATAATACCTTCTTTTTCTGTATTGTGAACACTGTTATAAAATTGAATTTACAGAAATTTAAATAAGATATTAATCGTTTTAATATTGAATTGTAGTATAAATAAATGTAACAATTATATGAACAATTTCTTCCTGAATGGTCAATCAGTTTAATATCAGGGTTGTATGATGAATTTGACGAAAAAAGAATTGTAAATATTAAGAAACTTTTGTGCATATATCCATTTTTCTTTCAATGACAAAATTAATTGTATTATAAATTTTTTTACTGTAATTAATATTAATTTTTCAGTAACGGATAAACTACTGGTTTTATATAATTCCTACACATTGCTGTAGTAAACAGTGTCCAAAATAAATTATTGGCGCCATCATATGGCGCATTGTTGATATTAATATGCAGCGAAAATTCCTCTAAAATTACAGGCACGTGCAATATAAAAATAGAACAAATTAAACGAATGTAAATGGGAAACTGTCCCAAAATAAAAATCTCAGGACAATTGCGGTATTTTCTTATATGGCAGTGTTAGTAATTATTATATTAGGTTGTTAATGTGTCAAAAAAAATGTTTAACTTTTATTATCAATTAACAAATGTAACAATGCGTTAAATAATTATTTTGCATTTGTCTTAGACGTAACTTTTAGCAACTTAAACAAAAATTTCATACATTACGAAATCTTAAAGTATAGAGACCTCCTCAAATACCAGTCAGTGGTCTGACTTTATCAAAGAAATAAAAAATTAACAAAAAATATATTGGGTTATCGACGAGGCCAATAACCTGTGACAAGGCCCACTCGGATTTTTTTTAATTCTGTTGTATTCTTACGATAAGACTAAAACACACATGTAGTACTGTAAAAATTGCTAAAATCTCATGAAATTTATTTATTACCCAGTAGAAAGAGTACGTAGTTGTTGGCATACATATAAGTACTAGTTAGTGTTAACTTAGTGGCCATATTTATTAAATGATATATGTATTGTATGAGGAGTAGAGTTTATTTGTGTTTTCCAGGAGGATGTAATAGCAATAGCCTACAGCACTAGTGATATGGGCTCTTAAAATAACAACGCTATGGGCTATTAGAGTAACAGTGATATGGGCTATTATACAAGATGAGTCAGTTTTTTGTAGACAAACTTTAACAGAAGATAGAACACATGTTTTTAAGAAGAAGAGTTTCTATAAACATATGTCGTAGAAGGCTTCGTTTCCGAGGGTGTTGAATATAATTTTTTTTTCTCGAATTTTCATTATAACTTATAAAGGAATGCTTAGATTTTTTTCATATTTGGGGGATAATGCATATTAATTGTCGGTCAGTGGTCGCGCGGTTTAAGGCGTCAGTACTTGAATCGAGGTGACTAGATCGGAGTTGGTTCGAGCCCAGCTGCCGGTAGACCGTATATAAGCTATATTCGTGGAGAGGATTGGCACCCTCTCTGCGGGTATGGTAGGGTGGAATAATGTTAGCTTGGGTCAATGTGAGAGACTGATACCGGTTGATATTTGACTACCCCCCTAATTAATGAGGTTTTCCAGGTTTCCCTCATTCCTGCACTGAATAGTGGTTAGGGCCTACCAACGTAAGTCGTCCCTGGGCGTAAATGCGTCCTGCTTAATAATAATATGCCGCCCCCTCTCCCGTACAAGTCTCCGACTTCTGGGCTAATCCCTGTGATTAGAATGAGGGGTAGAGATATTATTATTATAATTAAGGTGCATAAAACAAGCGATAAGAATGTTCAAAAACTTGGACAGTGGCGGAGTGAAGGGGGTGCTCAACCCCTTTCTTAAACAGAACTTCTACACCAATGGCTATTTGTTAAGACAACTGTTATTTCTGTATCTACATACAGTTTACCAATTCCTGTGCGTTTCCGAGTTATTTTGATTTTTAGTGTTTGATGTGTTATTGCTAACAATTGTTATTAATTCCACAATCGTTAATTAAATATTGTTATAAATTCAGACATTTTCTCCATAAACATTAGCATCAATATTCATTCAATGTTATTTTGTAAATTAGTTGCAGTACATTAGTATTTACGCAGCACAAAATAAATAAGGATTTTTAAAATTTATGTACTAAACAGATTTCAACTTGTAAAAGTGTTGTATTAGATATAACAAATATTTATTTTGACTACATTGGAAAGAGATAAAGAATGAAAGATTTCAGCTTTTTAGAATCCTTAACAAACCATATTTAGGTAGGTTTCGGAAAGAATTAAATATTTAGCCAATAATTGATAATAAATAAATTACTTAATTTAGTACATCAAACACTAAAAATCAAAATAACTCGGAAACGCACAGGAATTTTGAAACAGAAGAAGTAACGTTATTTTTAGTACACTATGTAGATAATGAAAATAACAGTTTTTTTAAATAGTCATTGGCATAGAAGTTCTGTTTAAGAAAGGAGTTGAGCGCCCCCTCCATTCCGCCACTGTGCAAGTTTTTGAACATTCTTATCTCTTGTTTTATGCACCTTAATTAATAGGCATTATCCCCCAAATATGAAAAAAATCTAAGCATTCCTTTTTTAGTTATAATGAAAATTCGAGAAGAAAAAATTATATTCAACACCCTGTATCTAGGAAACGAAGCTTTCTACGATATATGTATATAGGAACTTTTATTCTTAAAAACACGTGTTCTATCTTGTGTTAAAGTTTGTTTACACAAAACTGACACCCTGTATAGTGATTGGACTATTAAATAGTGATTGGGCTATTAAATAGTGATTGGGCTATCGAATAGTAATTTAGGCTATCAAATAATAATTTGAACTATCGGAAATATTGCAACTAAGTATTACATTTTTAAGTTTTAACAATATTTTTTGAAAGTGCATATTATTTGCATTAAAAATAAAACGATTGTCTGTTTTGGGACATTGCTCTTATTTGATTAATAACTATAACATTATAATAATTGTGGGTTAATTAAAATATTGTTCTCTTGAATAGTTAACTAACACAATTGATTCTAACGTTCTTTACACAATTTATATTGCACGCTTCTGGTATTTTATAATTGACAGGTTAAATTATTTTATAAAAATTTGAACGTCGGTTGTAAAATTATGTGTAAAATCGGTCTACTTCGCTTTCTCAAGTTGGAAACACGTCGCATCGGATTACTTGTTTGAGACGCCCTGTATATTAATGAGGATTGAAATAGATTTAATGCTAATTCCTTGCAAATGCTACTTATTATGTGTAAAAATTAGTAATGACAAACTGGTCAAGTTGTTTGTGAAAGGTAGCAGTTATAAATTTCGTATTATTTGCATAACGATTTTTTTTATATCAATTAACTATCAATAGCTGTTAAAATCTTAATTAATAATTATATTGTTTTTCTAATTAAGTGCCAAATAGCGATAGGATAATAGACAGGCTTGCCTCATTTGACGGCCAATAAGCGATGTGATTTTTTTTTGTTCCTTTGAATTTTAAACTTTTTTTAATAATTTGAGAGTACCGTTAAGCAATTATTTGAAATTAAAGGAGGTGACGCAATGTTGAAATATGATTGAAATAAGTAACAAGATATGTAAGCAGTTATTATAATAATTAAGTTCAGTGATAAGTCGTGTGGTATCGAAAATTAATTTTAATGATATTTTATTTCAAATAGCCAAATTAATATCTGTTTTAATTATTGCTTTTGAAGCATACAGGGTGGTTCATTTTTTTAGATTTATTTTATGTGTCAAAAAAACCATTTACTTGTGGTAGATACAGAGTGATTTAATTTTAAAACCGTTCTGTGACAGATAACAGTATGCAAAATTATTGTTTTCCAGCACCTTCTATTTGATATGATTTAGAAAACGAGAATCTCAAACTAAAGTCAAAAGCTGAAAGTGTTTTTATTTTTTCTCAAAAATTGTTTATGCAGACATAAAAAATTTATATAAAATTTTATAAAAAAATCTATCAAAACTTAGAAAAAAATATATATAGTGCCATTTACAAAAATATCGATGACGTCACCACTCATTAGTGTGAGAAAAAAAATTGTGCTCGAGTATAAAGAAAATAACATCCCATTTAAAAGTATACAGGGTGTCCGGGAAAATGTGGGAAATCTCTCTGGTATCTGCACATGAAAAAATAAGATGACAAGTTCCTATAATTTTTTTTTCCTACAAGCTCTCTACGAAGGACGCCGCTGAAAATCGGTTTTTAATAAATAACTTACTCAATATAATTGAATAAAAATTTAATGTGATGGACATTAGTAAGGACTTCTTAAAAAATGTGTCCTTGAAATATATTTAACTTTTTTAGTTTACCAGGAACGAGTTAAGCTTTACAACTTAATACCTACATTTTTAACACTCTGTATGATAAAGACGTTAAAATAATAAATCTGGGTAGCTTCAATCTTAGACTAAAAAAGGAGCTCGTTTATTCTCGATAAAATCAAGCGTTTACGAGAAAAAGAATAATAAACGAATTCATGCTTTATTTTTAAAAAAATATATTAAATTAAAAAAAAAAACGCAGGGAACTCCCAGGAGGCATCTAAACAAAATTATTGAAAAACTTCATAAGAGGGTTCAATATGCGAACTTAATTTTTCTTTAGTTTTATTGGGTTTTTGCCACACTTCTGAAAAATAATAAAAATTAATGAAATAAGCCCTTGCACCAAACGAAACAGTCAAGGGTTATTTTTGAAACTAAGTTTGCCTAACCAAAAAATCACACTGAAAAAAGCAGATAAGTAAAAATTAACAAAAATCACATCACTATCGCGCACTTCCGTATTATTGACGTTTCGAAAAACTCTCTGTTTTCGTTTTCAAAATAGTAGTAAAAATATTAAACGTATGTCAAGTTTGACAGTTTAAAATTTGACATACATTTAATATTTTTACTACTATTTTGAAAACGAAAACAGAGAGTTTTTCGAAACGTCAATAATACGGAAGTGCGCGATAGTGATGTGATTTTTGTTATTTTTTACTTCTCTGCTTTTTTCAGTGTGAGATTTTTTGGTTAGGCAAACTTAGTTTCAAAAAAAAACCTTGACTGTTCCGTTTGGCGCAAGGGCTTATTTAATTAATTTTTATTATTTTTCAGAAGTGTGGCAAAAACCCAATAAAACTAAAGAAAAACTAAAATTATGCCACAAATAAATAGCTTCAGACAATATGCGAACATAAGTCGTAAACTGTTCATTTTATCGGCAATAAACAAGAGTACATAATAATCCCGTTAAAAACATTTAATATTTATCTTATTGAATAATAACCAAAGTTAAAAAAGTTATATCTATAGTAAAATTATAAACAGATGAATATCCATTTGCACATTTTACTAATTGTTATTTAAGTTGACTTATAAGTTTTTGCCGGCGACAATAATAATCATTAATAACAACTGCTTTTTAGCAGAAACAGAGAAATAAAAAGAAATAGTCAAATTTGCTATGTAACTGTAACATTTTTTGTTTGAGAAACTACATTTAAAAATAATTTAATATTATACAGGGCGGTATCACTTTTTTTTTTAATTAAGCGTACCTTTGCCACTGTTTCTTGAAAGTGCTTAATACTAACATATTTGATGGCACCTTAACTAGGTACACTGTACACCAAATATGGCTTAAATCCCCACTACTTTGACAACTATGGAAAAAGTCCATACATTTTGTAACCATATCCAAATCACCCTAGTGAATTACAGTCATTTATGCAAGTAGAATACTATACTTTGTCTACGACTATTATAATGAAATCATTATTCGTTAGTGAATAATGGATATTATTATTATTGAGAAAACACATGTATAATGAATATTTTATAGTATAATCGCCAACAAAATAAATTACGTATACAACAATTTACAATTGTTCATTTAAAACTGAATCACCCTGTATTTTATTTTGAAACCTTTATATTTTCATAATCACAACAAAATGAGATAGGTACTTAAATACGTCAATTGGAAATACTGGATATCTTAATGCCGCATAACTATGTACGCAGTTTAAAAACATTAAAATAATGATGCACTTACTACTCGTCGTTTTCTATATTGAGGTTTCCATAGAGAACTTTGGATCTAAGGTCTAATAGTATAAAAAGAACTACGCGTATCTTTAATCCTGCGAGATTAAAAGACACTTTAGTCCTAATATACCTGTTAAAATACCTTGATAAATTACTGGATTGAATTTTTAGTTCTTCTTCTTCATAATATTCAATTTAACTGTCAAAAGTATTGAAACTGGAATTGAAAATTAAAATAATATTTCATTTTCAACGAATATTACGATTGTTAACAGATTATTGTTTTCGCTAGAATTAAACACCATAAAGTCGGGTACTCTGATGCTATGTCCCGCCACGCCATGCCACGTGACGTGGTGTGGTATGTACTCTGTGTGCACACTGTTACCATACCATGCGATGCCACGTTACGTTGCATTCGGCAATTCCATCAATTTAAGGAATATTTCATATAGGTCAAACTCAAATTGTGAGTCGAGGATGAATATATTTAAGTACCCTAATCCATTTAGCTACAGTCGATAAAATTTATATAGTTTCATTAACAATGTGCTGTGAGAAACATGTTCTGCGTAATTTTTTCCTAAGCTTATTCTCTCATAATGTGTTCTCTATAACGCTTTCGTTTTATACTATAGACATTCATGCTTGCAAATCTTTAAAATAAGAAAATGTTGTCAATATTTTCTATAATCATCACCCGACGTGATGAAAATGGCGTGGCGTGGCGTGATGTAGCGTCAGAGCAGTGTGCACACAATATATAAAAATACATAAGAATACACGGTGTCAGATCCTTCTGTGCCCCCGGCTTTAATAAACTTGACTAAATACTCTCCATTGCCATAGTAATGACACTTTTGACGAATACGGTGACTTGTTTCAAACTGCTGACGTATTTGTAATGACATCTATTTTCAACTTTGGGCAAAAGCTCTTAATTATTAGAGATCAAACGAAAAGATCAGAAATTGTTTTGAGGGAATGTCATTATTATTCCAATAAGTTGTAAGTCGAGGGAAGTGTAAATATGCAACCAGCAATACAATCACAATTTCAAAGTAAACAGTTTCGCGTCCAGACCTTGCTTTAGATATGCAACGTCTTCAAATTGTTATTGTCGAAGAAGTGGCTTTGTAGCATTGTGTGTATTTGAGCTTGAATTTTGTATATTTGGGCGTTATTTAATGTTTTGATCTTTTTATTTGATAAAATGCGCTGTGCCCTTTCGATTATAAATTTTGGGATGCAAATTCAAACAGGCAAATATTTCAGCTTTATTTATTTCCTTTTGTGAAAGTTGACTTAGGGAAGTGTGAAGCATTTTGCATGGCTAATACTATTGTTAAATCAATTATAAAATTCAGCACGTTTCTTTATTTTTTTTTGGATTTTATTGGTTTCGTACATATACGTATTAGCGAATAATAGTCTATGAAAGAACACAAATATTTAGCCGTGATGTGGCAACGCAGGTGTGACGTTGCTCATTGCCGATTTGCTCCAAATTAAAAGGTCTAGAAAAAAAAGTTTTTTCGATTTTCTATCTTTCTCAAATCTTCCAAATACTTGGCTCAAATTAATGGCATTTTGTCTTAAGCTTCCATGTATAGGTATAATATATACTCTGCAGGAATCTCACAATAATTATTCAAAACGCCCACTGCCAAAGAATTTAACATTTTTATTGGCCACCTGTATAATTATTTTTAAATATCTTTTTTTTCGTGACAGGAATTACAATGTTACAGTGACAAAATTTATATACTTACTACAGAAATAAGCCAAAGTTATAGAAACATTAACAATACCTAATACTAAAACCATAATCTACAATAACGGATTAGTAAGATTTTGAATAAAAACTACATATTTATGACGTTACAATAATATAGGTAACGGTGTTTTTTTTTACACCAAAAACGAACCGTCGATTTTCTGATATAACACGGCTTATCAGCAAATGATAACGTTGATAATACATTTAAAATACGAGTGTATGTTTATTGGGAAAACTAGACATCAAGCCAAGAAAAACTTTCTTTAAATGACACGAATTGACATATTGGTAAGGTGGTACGCTTCCGCACCGATAGGTACGTGTGTGGTAACATGTAAGTACCTAATAACTGGCGTTGCCTTCTCTAATTGAACGTTAGATAGGTATAATTTATTCTGCTAACTAATATATGCAAAACTATTCATGTATCGTGTTATCCTTTCGGTATGCCGAGAATGTTGATGGATTTGCAACTTGTTCAATAAAACAATATTTATAATCTTAACCAATCGGAGAAACTGAAAATAAAAAAGGGGCATTGAAACCAGATGATATTCGGGATGTTACGTGAAGGTCGTTTTGCAGTGATTCATTTTTAACGTGTGTATCTTCCTTTATTTACAATAAAAACTCATTGGGCTGGTCTGCTGTTAAAAATTAAAAAAGGTACTAGATTCATAGTGTGCGTCAAAGAATCCAGAGAAAGGTAGAGCGTCATAAATGTTGCAAATTGGCCATCATGTGTACGATTTTTTATGAAATCAATATACAGGGGAGACTCAGGAGTTCTAATAGCGCGTCTGTCCCACAAAGCCTAGTCTAAGAATAACAAGGGCAAGTTGAGCAGCTAAGGCTAGAAATGTGCGCATCAATTCTGTTCCTGGCAGCAACCAGTTACCTAGGTTAAGGTAAACGTCACAAAGCCACATAGCCAACTTAGCGTCAATTTTTTTCCTAATAAATTAATATTGCAAAATTTATAACTTAGCTATAGGGAATATTATACAAAACGATCCTAAAATTTTCCGTAAAATCCAAAAATGTAATAATATACAGAGAGTTTCATTTAAAGCTGCCAAATTTTCAAATATTTCAGATCGGTACTTTTCTAACGTTTGAGTGAGTGCCCGATGAAGCATGTAATTTTAGGGGACTAGATTTCAAATGTTTCATGTTTTCATAATTGACATCTGACGTATTAACTGTGTAGCTTTGCTTTGCAGTATTAACCAGTTGAGAGTATCGTCGTATATGAAATTTTTAGTTAAATTACAGTGATTTTTTCTTGTAAAACAACTGTACAATTGGTCCTCACTTTCGCCAGATTTGGATACATTGGATATTTGGCTTTATAATTATAAAACTGTATATGTATGAGTTTCTTTTTTATCTGATATTATTACTCTGAAAGGAATACTACAAAAAAAAACAACTTTTCTCTCGCTATTTTAACACGTGTTTGTGAAACATCCTGAATAGGGTTATTTAAAACAAAATTTCTTAGATTTTCTAGATATACACCGTTAATTTAGTCATAGGCGTCCCACGTAGGATCGAAAAAGAGGAACAATTTTAAGAAAAATGCTATGCGCAATTTCTTATTAGTTTTACAGTTGACAAATATGCGACCGTAAAAAAACTTAATTAATAATACAGTTAGATAAACAGTTTAATGTTACTGCTTAGTATCACTCGAAAAAAAAATTGTGTGCAAAAAAAGTTTAAGATAGGGTGCTGAAATTTGGTACAGAGGGGTTTCTAACAATCTTAATATCATTTTTCGAAAAATTGGCCCCCATTTTCGATCCTACGTGGGACGCCTGTGAGTAAACTAACACCTCACTGTCAAAATAGTTATTTTAGCTGTCAAAAATCCAGAACAATTGAACAAATAAGCGAGTTACAAGCTTGACTCGTTGAAAAGTGAAACACGACATGAAACGATAAGTACAATAATGTGATGCACTCGATGAGATGCTTCATATCAGATACCCATTTTCAGTGGCGTAGTTACAGGGCTAAATTTATTTTTACATCATACATCTAATGAAAAATATTGACAAAACAATGGCTTTATGAATATTTCACGAAAAAATCTTGGCAATTTATTTATAACTGTTAAAATAACCCAAATAATATGTATTCATTAAAAAAATGCCTTTCAAATTCTACAGCTTTAATGTCAGAGGAACTGGTATTGAAGTCACATATCGAATAAAATATAGGGAACCTACCTAACTTACGAGATAAATATATATAAAAAAAAATAGGAATGTTTTAACTCGAAAATCTTGTTGAGCCACATTTTCTACATAAGTAAGATATAAATGACTGAAAGAGCAACCAGAAATAGCATAAAAAATATTTTTAGCTGTTTTATAGCACTGTAAAAATAATTTGCATTTGCTTAAAATATATCTTTGGCTGTTTGTTGGGTTTTAGAATATTGTATGTAGTTTTAGGCTGTACTATTCTACAGAGCGTTCTATAAGATACATGCACACTTAAGTGTTTTAAGAATTGGCACATTTAGTGTATGATGGTCAAATATTTTACCAGTGTATTCCACAAGCCATTTTAGGGGGGGATGTTCATATAAAATTTTTCAATTTAGGTCCTCCCTGTTGAGATATTCAAGTCTCAAAATGGCGGAAAAAAAGAGTTTTTTTATTTTTTTTTAAAAACATTTACACTTAGAAATTTCAATTTTGGTACACATTATCAGCTAGTAAAAAGCTATTTTATGGTGGTATTTATTCCTTGGCTCATGTTTCTTGAGGGCGGGAATAAGCAACCCCTAGATTTATTTCTTTCAGAACTTTTTCTTGCAATGACCGATTTCAACAATTTTTTTTTTTTAATACTACATATAATTTTTCTACTTTTTTCCATCTTGTATTTTTTTCATTCAACCAACAGTTTGCGCGGATAAAAATAAAAATAGTTTTCCTTACTCTAAATATGTTTTCGTCACCGGGTACTGATAACCGCAGTAGGCGGTTGCTCAAACAGTCTTGACAGTTTTTGCAAATATTTGTAAACAACTGATTCTTCCGTACAAATATTAGCGAATAAGTTGGCGGAATATGCATACGACAGGATTGGCGACATTTACAGGAATACCTTTGTTTTAAAATGTTTGCAAAAACTGTCAATTATAGACCTAATAGCGATTTGTTTGACAAAACAACAGAGAAACATCAACATAGCAACCGCCTATGCGGTTATCAGTAACCGGTTACGAAAAGTTGTTTAGAGTAAGGAAAGCTATTTATATTTTTTTCCGCGCAAACTGATGGTTATATGGAAAAATTACAAGAGGGAAAAAAGTAGTATAATTAGGTGTAGTATTTGTTGAAATCGGCTATTGCAGAAAAAAGTTCTGAAAGAAATAAGTCTAAGGGTTGCTTATTCCCGCCCTCTAGAAACATGAGCTAAGAAACAGACACACCATAAAATAGCTTTTGACTAACTGATAATGTGTACCAAAATTGAAATTTCTAAGTGTAACCGTTTTTAAGGAAAAATAAAAAACAATTTTTTTCCGCCATTTTGAGACTCGAATATCTGAACAGGAAGAACCCAAATTGAAAATTTTCATATGAAGATCCCCCCTGAAATGGCTTGTGGAATACACTGGTAAAATATTTGACCATCATTCTGGAACACCCTATATACCTCACAAAGTTTCTGTGTATCTGGCTTTTGGGCAACAGGTGTTGAGATGACTTGCGAAATACGACTTACGTAACAGAGATACCACAAAAAAACGTAGCAAAAAGAGCCAAACTGTCTGGCAGACATACGTATGCTGCAATTAGCCATCTGGAAAACCCAGAAGAGGATTTTCTGAGAACAGTCAGTTTTTCTACAGCCAGATTTGCAGATACAACAAATATACTAAATTAGAGTACATGTTAAGCCATTACTTAATTACTGGCAGTAAAAGTTATATAAAAAGAAAAAAGAACAAAACAAAAAAAGCATAGTTTTTCCTAAACGAAAATGAAGAACTCTTACATTAAAATATTCTAATATTGGTACGCAATCGATATTGTTATTAAACAAATTGTACAAAAATAATACATTTCTAGCCCGTCTTAGTTTCAATGAGGGAATATCGAATCAATTTTCTTTGAACTTATTCAGTATTTAAACAATGAGTTTCACAGAGAGGATACCAAATCGTATTCCAACTTAGACCGTACAAACGAAAAATAGAGCACCTTTAACGCAGTGATATTAAAAAAACGATGTACAATTCATATTTAAACAGTTCATATTTAAATGGATGGTAAGCAACATAATAAAAGCGATTGTTTAAATATGAGTTAAAAACTGTAATAAATTATCAAATAACCCAAGTAAAGCTAATCTAAGCAACATTATAATGGTTAATTATGTTCAACTTGAATGCATACTAAAAACTATACTGTTTATCCAAATTTGACAAGTAACAATAACAAACAGCATAACATTTAAAATAAGGGTTTCAGTTAATATATTTTGCAGGCTCACAATCAAACAATAATCAAATAGAAGGCAGTTTGAATTTTACAGTTCAGCCTAGGAATTTTTGGGTATGGTGGTAACCATACAAATCACTAAATTATTCCCCAGCATTGCAGAAAAGCTGCAAATAATTTACGTAATATGTCTCTGGCTAGTTAATTTATTATTTGTTCCGTGTTTTTAAGTTTGGTAATGTTTTAATGCATCTGTATTTGCACGGTAGGTACAGTTCAACCCAAAATGTTGGCAAAACACGTACAAGCGCAAACTATATTCAACACACAGCGCCTTCTAGTGACAAACCTTCACGTTTTTTTGAAAAAAATATATATATATATAAATAGACATTAATTTTCAAAAAATTTGAATCTGCATTGAACATTTTTGTTGACACAAATTGAGTTTATCTACAACTGCTTTATAAAAGCATTACAGCATTTATTTGGCACTGTTTTAGTGGAATAATGAAGGTCATTACACCACTAGTGGTTAAAAAAATAGATCACTGCTTAATGGTTATTTTTTATTAAGAACCAACAGGTTTATCAATTTGACAATTAAGAGATAATTTAACAATGCTTTTCTTTGTAAGCACTTGAAGTAGCTTCAATGACGGCAATCTCTCTTCCAAGAACCTTTGTGGCGATGTTTTTCTTATTTTCAAGAGACGTATCAATAAGCCTCCACACACGGTGTTGGACTTCCAAACACCATGCCTTTTTATAGTTAGAAGGTCTGCTCCTGTGTTGGCTAGAAGTGAAGTAGATGGTCATCGAAAACAGTGCCCTGTATATTGTTGAAGCTATGATAAATTGAGAAAAAAAGCAATCTTTTTTGGCATTACATTAAAAGTATTTATACCAACAGGAAGTTTCATACATTTACCACCTCTTTAACCAACACAAAATCGTCCATGATCGGCATGACTAGGACGCAGGGCGAGGTATTTTAAATCACTTTTCATATCCGGTATGAATATATGAAAAATGTTTCCTTCATTTTTTACGTTTTCTAACAGCAAAGTTAACTCGTTCACTCTGCATGCACCTCGCTACTGCAGTTGGAGCAGCTTTTTCAATTTCGAGTTAAGTTCTCTGTTTCTGAATCATTATTTCAATTAATACCACTATTTTCACAAGAAAATGTAAAAACGAAAACTCAATTTTGTTTATAACAAGTTTGACAGGTTACTCTAACAATGCCTTTGCCTCTTTATTTTGAGCTGAAACTTACAAACTGGATCTGATTTTGGATTTTTCTCAATTAAACGTAGTTGTAGATAAAATTTTTTGCAGTTCTAGATAAAATTTTATATAGTACGCGTGGGATGCGGCATTTTTGTTACATTCGTGAAATTACACAATGCAAATGTCTCACTCATGTAAAATAATGCCTATATATTGTACTATAAATAAACTATTATTCACATCATACGTCATTTTGACATTTGGTGGTAGTAGTATCGGACCTGAATATTTTTCATATCCGCGAACAAAAATCTCTGTGTCATGCTACTCGGTCAGTATATCTCAAAAGTCAAAGTAACCCAATTATTTCCGTGGTGGGATAAAAAGAAAGGGAATTCCAAACGATCAGCTGGAGGAGGTATTAATAGAGCGAACGATTATGTAACCGATTCTCCGATAAATCAGCCGTCTATTTCTGTTGTAGGAGGAAATCCCAGCTGTTAATAAAAAAGTAAAAGCGGACAACCTGACGATTTATTATCCCAAAATCTATCGCGAAAAAAATCCATACACGTTTTGACACACCTGTTCTGTGGTAAGGAAGCGGTGGCAGAGTAAATCGCTGATGGGTTAATAATAAGGCCGCCTTATTTTATAATTGCTACAGACAAAATAGGTGGACATGGTGTGATAGAAGCAAATGAGTTTTTTATTACTACGTCTAGGCCTGCAGCTTGTTTGTGTCTGGAAATATATGGCCTTCGAAAATAAGGCAGCGGTGCCTTGGTATACAGGGCGTTTAATTAAAAATGGGTATTTATATTTATTGATCTTAATAAACATACATAAATTATTTATTTAATAATGGGACGCAGCGTGATCCCAATAACCATGCATACGCGCATAAAACGTTTATTACGGCCTAACACCATTTCAAAACTTGATTATTTGGTAACGTAGAAGCAAGTTTTCAATGTCGCGGTATTACAAGTTGTATGACTCATGTGTACATGTTATATTTTCATAAATGAAACACGAACATTACACGCCAAATATAAATGTGTATGTAATGTATTAAATACAGTGATAACTATAAATCATTGTTGTGGTCCATTATGAGGAAATGAAAAAACATTTGACTATTACTTAGAATATATTTTGCTCAATGTTGATGATAGTATGACGTATTTTTATTTTATTTTAAAAATAAAAACATTTTCAACACTGTTTAAACAATGGACACCTCTAAGATGAAAGTATAATAATTATTTTTATTTAAATAAGTTTGTATTTCTGAAATGTTACAAAAAAGTTCTTAACATTAATTATGTATGAAATATTTAATTGCACTATTCTTGATGAGTTTTTTTACAAATTTTGGACATTTTCTTATATGTTCCATGGATCGGCGACAGGCAATAGATGAGAATAGTAAGATATTTTGTCATCTGTGCTATTCTTGGGAAGTATATTAATCTTTCCTTGGAAAATATTAGTTTAAATTTTGCACAAACTACCACACAGAACAATATTTAAATGAAACATATTGCAATATGTTGCCAGAATACCAAAATGTCCCACCAATTTGATAATGCGTTTGTTTGGTTGGCGCGAATATTCACCATGGGACTTGTTTTTAAATACAGCAGTTTGTTTTTTGTGGTAGACCACCACACCAAACTTATGAATTTAAAAAGCAGGCCTATGCTTAGATTTAATATTTCGCAAAAGGAGCTTATGTCCAGGACTTACGTCATTTTTGCTGATCTATTAAACAGCGCATCGTATGCAGTTAAAGTGCATAAAGTGCATTTTAAGCAAAAATGGAAATGTGTCATTTCTGCTTATACTAATTTAATGATACTTGGTCCCAGTTTTTATTCCAAATTTATTAAATATATGGCGTCAATATGGGATGTATGACATACAGTATCGGAATGTTTATGTATTTCCATTGCTTTTGTATTAAGAGGAACAATGTAAGTCGGTTAAGGTGATGATTATAGTTGCAGTTTTTCAACGGTTCATGATTTAATCACGATCTAATAATTCTACCCATTTGTAGTTGAGACATTTCAGTCTACGTAGATTAAGTAAGCATACGTTTCTATAGTCTGGCAACCATGGAAATGACAATTTCTTTGTTCCACTGCCTTAACACAATAGTTGATTTATTTATATATTATTGCAGACCAGAGGAAATAGTACATTCCGAGCCTGTATAACGTGCAACACATACATACTTCAAGAGAGTCAAAGAAAACTATAAAGCTAAAACTGTAAAGATAATTTTATTTTTCCTATTTTGTTTGATATTTGCTACAATGTTCCTTAACTGCCATGGTTGTTCTCATTTGATTGTTCAAATTTGTCTCTTCTGAAACTAAAAGTACCATATACACACAGCGAACAAATATTGTTTCTTTTTTTGTTTTTTTTTCCTTATCTAGCTTCTAACTTTTTAAAACTTCTTATTAATTATTTACCCTATAATGTACGCGTGCGGGTATGGAATGAATTTATTTAAAAATCAAGTATTCGTTTTTTTCTTTCGTTTGTTGCGCATTTTTAAACCAGTTTTCATGTAGACGGAGGTAAAAAATATATATCGTGGTCAACTTTTTTAAATGGAAACCTTCTTTTTGTATTTTCGAATAAATAATTCAATTCCACTGTAAGCAAAATTTCCGAGAATTTCGATTATAAACCTTTTAAAATAAAAAGAGTTAAATGTTCAACATGCCATCCATTGGTTTCTTGACAGTACGCAAGCCTATGTACAAAGTCATCTTGAACAGTATTTAATACGTTCCCCAATTTTCCTCATCTTTACCTTATTTTGTTAAAAATCTTCTATGTTTTGAGGTATGTTTGCGTAACTTAATAATTTAATGACGTGAAAAAATAAACTATTTTTTCAAGGTAAATAGACAATTGCAAAATTATCATATTTATTGACAGGAATTTCATAATAATTTGTCTGTTTTTTTGTTAAGAGATTGTTGTGTTTTGACTGCAGCTCAGTGGTAATTCTGGGATCCTGGAATACTCGTTTTTCGATATCTGGAACACCGTTGATCTAGACTGCGCACAGGACTTTTAATTATTGCGGAATGTAAATAATAACAATGAATACTAACAGCCTTGTTTGTGGTTCTCAATGTGAAGCTGATAAACTTTAAAACCTCGGTGACCCCATATATTCCTATTCTCTTAGTATCTCATTAAGTAAAAGTTAATTTTTTTACTGGGTCACATCTCGCATTAGAGCAATTTTGGCCCCGAAGTACTTATAATACATAATTGTAATATCTATAATAGTTTACAAGATGTGAAATATTTAAAAAAAGTAATAATATACAGGGTGGGTCATAAATAATGGCCCATAGTCATACTAGATTTTTCACTTCAAAATATTACGATTTAAGCCAACTTGCTTTAATAACTTGCCTACAGGGTGTCAAAGTTGGAATTTAAAAAGTGATTGTATGCAATAATTACACTGTCTTTGAATGTAACTTAAAAATTTGGGAATAGATGTTTTTGGATATGAGAAATCATAATCTGTTGTCTATTTACCTTGCCTGTGTTACATCACAAATATGACGAATGTGGCGCCCTCTGAGAAATACGTCGAAATAGCCAACAGATTATGATTTTTCAGATCCAAAAATATCTATTCCCAAATTTTTAAGGTGATACATTCAAATACGTTGTTTTTATTACAAAAAATTTTTTAACTTTTTAAATTCCAAACTTGGACCCTGTATCTCTTTTATTTTCAACGTTTTATTAAAGCAAGTCGTAATATTTTGAAGTAAAAAATCTGATATTCCTCCATGTGTCTTTACTTACTGGCCACTCTGTATAAATTTAATATCTATATTGTGAGATGCCAACCAATGAACAAAATAATGCTTTTAAGTAAAAGTTCTACGTGATAGTTTTCGATTCAAAATTGATTCAACTAAGACCTTACAATGTTACATTTTTCATTCATGTGTAATATCCCATTGCTAAGATCAGCGCCTCCACCAAAAGTTAGCTTTACTGTCTCTTTTCTCATTTTGGTTTGGAAATGGTTTTTGGAAATCCAATCTTTCCTATGTGAATTTTTTAACTTCTCAATGAAACATTTATGTACTAGTAAATCTTTAATTAGTAGCGTGATTATGTTTATTTATATAAACATTTAGTAAATAGGTTACTCGTGTTATTGGATGTGACTGTTGTCATGCAGTGGAACTTTTTGATAATTTTGAAAGTACGAAATGCATTTGAAAACGAGTAATTTTTGCAATTACGAAACGTTTGGAATGTCTCTAAAATACAGGGTGATTCACAAACGGTGACCAAAAATGAAACTTCGTATTCATTGGTCAATTTTAAGTTTAAGATGTTTTGTTAAAAAGATACAGGGTGTTAAAAATATTGTGTAAAATATTCTAAAAACCAATGAGTGATATGATTTGAAATTGGGCACATGGATTTATGTTAATATTGTCCAACATCTAAGGTTTTTTTCCTTAGATTTAGATGTATAGGGTATTGATGGCATATATTTCTAAATAAAATAGTACACTGCAAAAAATAATTACAGTTAAAATAGAGGGCAATTTATTTACCACTCATTATTACTGTAATTCTCTTACCGATTGTGACTTTACAAATAAAATGTAAAATTACGTTGTAAATTTATTTTGTGGTGTAATTTTAGGTTTTGCAATTGTAATATTACTTTGTGATTTTACAATATAAAATGTATTGTTACAATGTTATTTCCACAATTACTAGTAAAATTACAAAGTAGCTTTGCATATAGTTACATCGTAATAATACATTTTGTATTATGACTACAATGTAATTTTTTTTATTTATTGTACAGGATGGTCCAATTTGGGCACTTAGGTATAGGAGGTTTCTTCTATTTTCCGAAAGGGCAGAAAAAAGTAACCAAGATATTTAGAGCTTAATTTTTGAGAAAGGTTGAATAGCGATAATCACATTTCAATATTATGATTTCTTTAAGAGATACCATCATGATATTTTTAAATTTTGGTCGTTTTCTGTGGTAACTTTTATACTTATTATATTAATATTTACATTGTAAAGACATTTTTTCTCTATGTGTAGTATCTAGTGGCTTGAGTAATATTTTTTTACAACTTCTAGTTTTCCGTGCTATAATAAACATATATATGTTTTAATGAAACTTCATACGTACGTAACCATATTACGTACGTATCATAGAAAAGGCCTAAAATTAAAAAAATGCTATATAAAAACTAATCAGGACATCGAAATGAAATTTTCGTTATTCAATTTTTCTCAAAAATATTCCCGTGACATTTGGACCATCTTTTCGGAGAATAAAAGAAATAGCCTAAAAGTGTCGAAACTGACCTAACCCGTACACAGGACATCTTGTTTACAACATTCGAATTCACTAACAGTGCTTTGACATACTTAGATACCTAAAAAAAATCTGAATAGCAATTCATTTATAACTAATAGATTAATATGCCTACATGAGAAAAATTGAAATATCATAAGGAATTAACGATTGTTACTTACCTTAAGTAACATATCAGGCTTTTCCGTGAGTTTCTCAATAGCATCACTGCATCAGAATGTTATTTCAAAAGAAAAATATACTCATATTAAGTAACCTAATTAACATGAATGCCAATTGCTTCTAATGTTAACAAATACCCTTAATAGTAATACTGAATTTTTGATATGATATCTCCAGTGAAGTCAAACATTTTCGAACCAATAGATTCGTTTTCTATATGCTTTTCAGATTTATATACAAAAAATTCAGTACTTTGGAATTTATGACATTTAGTTAAATAGAAAATAATACTTATTTCTATTATAGCCCCGATGTATATCTTAAAATCAGCAGAATAATCCTTTTTAAATTTATAATTAAAATTTTTGGACAAATTGTGTAAAAAACATTTGTTACACAAAACCGCACTTTTCCTAACTGATTATATAAATAGCTATTTTGTACTCCGATTACGGCTCAGTTAGCTAATTAGTAGTTACAGCTTTATTACATCTTCAATATATTAACTGCCCTTTGCTTATTTTTTAGCTTAGAAATACATGTACATACAGGTACTGAAGTGATAAAATATTATGGTTTTACGGCAATTTTTTATTAAAATTTGGTACCTACACATTTAGGTTATTTGTACAAAATAAAACACTTAACTTTATACAAGACATATAACAATGTAAAAATATATTCGTAGAACTAAAGTTAACATTTTATAATATTCAAACGAAATCTATGATCTTATACTAAGTATTACAAAGTAATGTTAATTATATAAAAAATGTGCATAGATTGTAAGTAGATACTCAGAACTTAAATCATGCCAATCCTCCCTTGTTCTTCAAATATGTATAAAATATAATTCTAATAGAAAATAATATATTTTTATATATTATGTAAGATGAACAAAACAACAGTGGGGTACCCGATTTTTGTAGATGCAATGTTTCTTTGTTTCAATAATTATGTATAACTTACATACCTATTACTTCTTAATTGAGGTTATGTCTAAACAACACTAGACAAAACTATTTATAGTACTAAAAACACTCACTTATCACTCTAGATATGTTTATATTGCTATTCACTACTAATTAAATTAATTATGTAAGTACCTAGGTCCTAGGTACACGCTGCATGCATCGAAATAAAGCAAGAAATAATGAAGGCGTCACCACCCAACGCTCTCAACGGTTAGGTTATGTTAGCGCGTTTTAAAATTAGTAGTACCTTCACATACACATTAGGCATATTTTTACAGTCAATTATATAGTAAATTTGGTATGTTCAGTAATTTTACAATTAAAAAATTGATTTCACATTGTTAATTGTAAATGTACTACAATATATTCTATAAATGTACAAATTATATTATAATTACATAGGAAGTTTACGGTTTTATTGTATATTGGCAGTTTTCTTGTAAAATTACAAGTGTCAATGTAATATCATCATTATTTTTAGAATTATTTTAAGACAATTATAAAGATATTCTTACAAAGTAAATTTGTAAAGTTACTGGCCTTTTTTTCAGTGTATTGCTGCTGCTGCTGTATTATAACACGATATTTTCGAATTCGTGTTTCAATTTTCTACTAGAAGAGTCTGTTAATGCAGTTCAAAAATTATTTAAAAATACACTTCAACACGGCACTGGAAAGTGATCCACTGTAAAACATTACATGGCAAAGCATGCAATCGGCGACCGAACAAAACATTGAAAGAAATTCCCAAGGAAAGAAATAAATAACATTTCATAGCACCTATTTTACATACTTAATTGAACTACTTTTGCCGCCATTATTATTAATAAAATTAATTTGAAGTTTGAATTACCGATCAATCTTACCTGATTATACGTATCTATCAGTCATAAACAATAATTCTACAGTTCAAATTAAATCAACTGAGTTTATTAAATATCTAGGGATATATATAGATCCACACCTAAAATGGGAAAACCATTTACATTACATTACAAAAAAGATTAGATCAATGTTACCTATCTTTAAAAAATTAGTACCAATTTTAACTTTACAGCAACTCAAAATGCTATATTATGCTCTTGTTGAGTGTCACATTACTTACGGCCTATCTATCTGGGGAGGCGCTGCACATGTTCATTCACATACACTACAAATTGTCCAAAAACATATTATTAAATTCATAATGAAAAAACCATATATGTACAGCAGTGAAAATCTGTTCAAGGAATCCAATATTTTTGACCTTAATAAACTATTTTGTTTTAGAATTTTAACTAGGCAATATAAAAACAGGAACAAATTAAAACCTTTAGAACATGATTATAATACCAGACAACGTGAAACTTATTTCCAAGTGCCTAAACCAAATACTGCAAAATTTACAAAATGTTACTCTTACCTCGGACCCAAAATGTATAATCTTTTACCTGAGGATATTAAATCTTGTAAAACGTATAAATCTTTTAAAAGTTGCCTGAAATTATTTTTATTAGGAAAAAACAAACTATATATTTCATCTTTACTCTATAATTTAGAATAGATATATCTCCCTTATATCTTGAAGTTGTCCTTTGCTTATTCTCCTGTTTTATTTTTTGTTTATCAGTGTATATGTGTGTATATGTGTATACCTGTTTCTGCACATATATATGGATGTGTGTTCTTACCATGTAAACTTTTAACTTGTTAATGCAAAGTTTTTGTAAGATATTAAACGAATATTTGTAGATTATATGTGCGTACATGTTAGAAATGTTAGCCCACACTCAAGGTCCGCCTTACGTGGTATTCATTTATTTACCTTTTTTATTCTAGTTTATTCTTTGTATCTACTATTGTTTGAATGTTTTAATGGTAAATAAATTATTATTATTATTATTATTAATTAATAAAACAGTAAATAGTAACATACCTTATGTTACAACAACAACATTTTGGGACCGTCTTGCCCAGTTCCTACTAACTAACATAAATGTTTCTGATTTTTGTCCGTTTTGAATTCGTAATAAGTTATTGGCAGCAGCTATGACAAATTTGCGTAAAACTTCAATAGTGTCGCTGTCAATAGTTCGCTTCAGTGTGATACTTTAAATATCCTCACAAGAAGAAGTCCAAATGATCGTGGCGTGGTATCGGACCTCCTCGTCCAATCTCTTGTATGTAATTTAGCTTCGTATATAATACGCCACACTGCTTCCATACGCCGTGTGCGCCCTGGGCCTCCATCTCTTCTACGATTCAGTTTCATATTTCCCGTGTCACACTTGAGTTGCACTACACTTGCACTCACTGCACGCCGCGGTAAAAGTAGCTGCATTTGGCACATGCTTAACGGGACCATAAATTATAACGATATCACAAACACGTTAATATCTACTACAAGTAATCATTTTAATATTCGGAATCGTCTGGCTAGAGACTACAGTAGCCCAGCCATGTAAAGATTGAAAACTACAACTTGCAATAATATTTTACTCGGAAACTATAAGGATTTTACAAACAAAATTTTTTACGATATTGAATGAATTTTTCATGACGCATCTATTCCCAAGTTTTTTTATATAACTTGTGAATCACCCTGTATATCGGTAGAACAACATACAGAAATTTTAAAGCAAGATTAAAGGAACATTTAAGATGTATTGTTTCAGACTTTGGTGGTTTGCAATTTGCAGACCATTTTTTTAATACAGGCCATAAATGCAATATGGAAAACAACTTTGATATTTTACATATATGTAATATATAAGGTTTATTATTAAATAACTGAAAGTTTTGAAATTTTAATTCAAATAATAAATTGAATTGACTTAATACACAGAATCAGTTCTTTAGTCTTTCATTTTCAGTTTTAGTATAGTTAGTTTATTTTTGTTTCTCCATGTATATACCCGGTTGTTCATATTTTTATATTTTATTTTAATAAGTACCTGCAGCAGTAGAAACACACATATGGGATATTATTTATAAGATTTTCTTAATATAGTTTTTACAGTAAAAAATAGATTTTGTCATTTTTTTATATTTTCGCGGTTTTCGTAGAAATTTAAATACTAAAAATATTTCTGTACATCTTCGATTTTCAAGATCAAGCAATGGAATACATATTTTCTAAATTGTTGTATATAAATGGCCAAATTTTATGACAAACTTCTTTTTGGTATATGTATTATTTTTTCAAATTGAACGTCAATACATTTTTTTTTTAATTTGTAATTTCTGTATTGTAGGTGTTTCTATATTGTAGTTTTTGACATTGTCGACCTGAAGATGTAATTTTTTAAAACTGCAAAACCGGTAATCGGATAAATAAGGGGATAAAAAAAACTCTCCTTTATGAAGTCATCGACCCTTGGAATTTTATACAAATTCTTCGTAAATTTAATTCAAAATATGGACACATGACAAGGTGTTTTGTCTTTATTTTTTCTTAGATAAGTCTTGTCACAGAATTATTTTTTACCAATATATTTATAAATACGTTCTATGGGTCATTGGTAGCGGTTCTTGCCAATGTTCAAAATTTATTAGATAGGTGCTACGTGAAAGAAATTTACATTTTGATTGTGAAAATAACCCTGGCAAGTGACTACCTAAGTATAATTTTAGATGTTCTTTTTGGACATTGTACTTAAATAAATGACATGCAGTAGTTTCATTTGAAATTTTCCAATTTTCTTGAAAATTTCCAAGTCTGTCGATGGTTCTGGTAAAAAAATGCAAACATACAGGTATACAGGGTGATTCATTGTAAAATGGAGTCAATATTGACACACAACTGATACTTAAAATATCAGAGCCAACTTCTGGTACTTCGTTATTTGTTGCAGAACGAATGCTGATATTGTTGACGTACGAAAAATATTTTTTCTGCTTAATTCTGGAATTATAAAAAAAGTTTCTAAATAAAGTCAGATACTAATAGAAAATAACTGAAAGTAATTGTACAGGGGGTTAAAAATATATGTGCTTATATTTGCATGATACATGATTTTTCTTATATTTCTAATGACTCCAAAAGATTTTAAATAATGTCAAAAAGTGTTTGTTAGACTTATAACTGCGTAGCCCAAAAATGGTTAAAATCGATCAAGTCGTTTTCGGAATAAACAAAAATTTTTCGCGAACTTTGGCGCTCCCTAGCGGCTAAACGAAGCAATTTTGGAAATAAGTAAATTGGGCTAGATCGGCTTATTTTGAACCCAGGAGTCTGTGGTCTTCCGTTGTACACGTCTTTTCTGGACACCCTGTATATATCATTCTTTTAGAATATAAGAAAATATCCAACCAATTATTTTTTTTAAAGGAAAACAAATAAATAAATAAAATGGTTCTATAGTTATAATTATTTTTTCATAGAACTGCAATTCAATCTTAAAATACAAAAAGACCACCAACTCCAGCTAGCGAATGCACATCATAATATTGCATGAATGGACTGTTTGAAGAAGTGGCAATAAATTCTGTTACACAACACACATGGTCTAAAAATAGTGCCATATCGAAGAAGTCATATGGTCGCTTATACCTATTTTAGGATATTAACACTAAAAATAGAAGAATAAAACAAACACATGTTGATATATCTCGCGTACGTCGCAGTAACTTTCTATTCCGATGTTTACATAAAACAAAATTTAACCTAAATTTATTGGAACTGATATAATGTGGTGCTTTTCAACCGGCGTACGTGAATGTGACTCAATCTCTTGGAACTGTAACGTGATTGCGTAACTGTGGAGTTACAATGTCACTCCATTGAAAAAAAAGCTTATTGAAATTAGAACATGTCAGTATTTTTGGTTATATTTGAAACAGATATCCTTAATGTACAACTCTGGGCGATTATTTTTTAGAAAGCGTCAGAAAAATTGTTTTGTATTAAACTGACAATTACAACAAATTTTATAATTATTTTAGTTTTCATTTTGAAGTCAGTGCCGTAGTTTAAGTTTTTTTTGTTTTGGAATTGAGGCCACCGTTAAATATATTGGTATTCTCAAACTAAAAACAAGTTACAATCCATAAACACCCTTTCTTTTTCTATATGCCAGGTGCTTGTGAACCAATCGACTTTCAGATATCGATGCATCACCGGAGATAGGAGCTGCGATCATTGATTGTAATATTTGTAAATGTTTCTATGTTTGAAGATCATTTTGGCATATACCTATCTATTTTATTATCCATAAAATAATATTACAATAATAATAATACCTTTATCCCTCATTCTAATCACGAGGGTTCGTCCAGAAGTCGAAGACTTGTGCGGGAGAGGGGGTGGCATATTAAGCAGGCCGCATTTGCGCCCAGGAACGACTTATGTTGGTAGGCCCTAACCACCATTCAGTGCATGAATGAGAGAAACCTGGAAAACCTCATTAACTAGGGGGTAGTCAAATACCAACCGGTATCAATCTCTCAGACCCAACTTTCTTCCATCCTACCATACCCGCAGAGAGGGTGCCAATCGTATCCATCAATATAACTTATACAGGGTGTTAAAAAAGACTGTAAAATATTTAAGGAGGTAATAGTATGAACCAAAATAAGCAGAAAAGTCTTAACAAACATGAGCCCGCAAAGTAACGGTTGCGGAGTTATGTTATGTTTTACCAAACCGATTAACAGGCGCTGCTTACCTCAACTTTCTGCAGAACACACTGTATGAGTTTTTGGAAGACATTCCTTTGAATCAGAGGTAACAAATGTGGTTCCAGCATGATGGTGCTCCAGCTCATTTTTCCATGGCCGTTAGAGAGCATTTACACCAAACTTTTCCACATAGATGGGTAGGAAGGGCCGGACCTGTTTTATGGCCTCCAAGATCGCCAGATCGGAACCCTCTAGATTTATTTGTTTGGGGATATTTGAAGACATTAGTGTATGGTACTCCTGTAAATAGCCTGGAAGAGCTGCAGCTACGGATTAATCAAAAGTGTCAAGAAGTCCAAACCAAGGAGAGTGTTTTCGAAAGAGTTCGAATATCGTTGAGACGAAGATGTCGTGCCTGCTTGGAAATGGACGGAGGGCACTTTGAACATCTTCTGTAACTTTGCTTTTTGTTTGTTAAAAGCTTTCTTTGTTGGTTTATTCCTAATTAAATAAAATGTTTGAAAAACAAATAGTGGCCCATATCTCCGCAACCGTTACTTTGCGGACCCATGTTTATTAAGACTTTTCTGCTTATTTTGATTCACACTATTACCTCTTGAAATATTTTACACTCTTTTTTAACACCCTGTATACGGTCTACCGGCAGCGGGAGTTGAACCCACAGCGATCTAGTCACCTCGATTCAATCACTGACGCCTTAAACTACGCGACCACTGACCGATCCAAAGTACTAATATTTTAAGAACGGATAGAGAAAAATAAGAATTATTGGAATCGTCCATCAAAAAAGTTTCCTTATTTATAAAGCGAGAACAAATTTTTTAGAAACTATATTAAATCTCTATTTATTACCGACTCTTTCCTTCTGTCGCCGTGAGGTTAGGTATATTCCGCATAAACTAAATGTGTCTAAAGTATACCACTTTAAAAAAAATCATTTTATTTACAAGAAAGATTATTTAATGAGACACACGATATGGTAGCACAATGAGGTGGCACCTTCCGTACTGATATTTATCGCTATGATATTTGGAGAGATTTAAAGAATCTTCAATCATTTTCTTACTTGTTTACATTAAAACTTGTTATTGCACAGTTTTGTGTACTTTCCGAGTACTTGCTGGGAGCCTCTCATTACCTCGACCGTTCTTTTTGTTTAAAGTGAGGTATTCGGCCGGACGACCACAACCAGATGGATTGCACCAATCGGGAAAAATAACAAAAAAAAAAAACACGTAAATGCACACAAATACATAAAACCACTGCCACACGTTTACCACCATGTCACTACACCCGTTATTCAATGTCGTTCAAAGAGAATTCGGTATAATATTTTGTCTACTCCGAAAACGTCTTTGGTGTTACGCTGCAACACGATAATATTATGCACTGGTCACACTTCCCATAAATCAGCACCTTATCTGTCATATCAGCATTTGAATACATGTTTTGTTAAATGCACAAAAAAGTACGCGAAAAACCAAATTTGTGAAGAGTAATTACTGAAAAATTATTTCAAACTAAACATCGCATACGATAGTTTATTTTTGACAGAATCTTGATGCAGACGCCATCTGTAAGCCACTAGTGTAGGGTGTACTTCACGCCAATAAATTGTTGAATTTCTTGTGTTGCTGGTGAATTAAATTCTGTTAATACTAATAATAGCAGCAATATTAGCAATAATTGACGATGTTTGCATAAAATAATTAGTACTATTTTAAACTATAACATCCCGAGATATTTACAGTGTTGTATAAAAATTCTTTCTTTATAATATTCTCAGCTTTGACCAGTGTTTTTTGATGTTTGAAGAGTATGCAACTAGCATTGCAAAATTCTGTATGTTTTCTAGGTTACGATTCAATTTTAGTACATAGTGACTAATTTTTAATTTTAAACATTTTATAGTTATTAAATAAAGGAATTTGTGTTGGGTACAATTTTTTTCCCGCAATATAGTTCGCCGATTTGTTTTTCTAGGTTATGGAACAAGACTGCCGCGGGTGCATTAAAAATTTTCTATTATCTATTAAAAGGTATGTTTCGTTCGATTTTCTTATAATAAATAAGAACTGTACCTATAAGAAGTATGTTTTATCGGTAATGAATGAAAATGTAGTTTTGTAAGTTTATAACGAAATAATGAAAAAGGAATGCAAAATACCTACTGCAGTTAACTGGATTCATTGTTACTTATCTATCAAGTACTATTACTTATAAGAATGTTAATTTTTGTCGTTTCTGTATTTAGAAACGCTGCAAAAATAACGACCGCATGGTAGTTGACACTGGATCTAAGCCATCTCAGTCGATGCTTATAATAGACGTCGACTTTCCGTAGAAAAAGCGGGTTTTGCCTCATTTTTTAAATATCAACCTAAAATTCTGAAATAATTTTGTTATTGTCTTTTAGGCCTCCCTGAGCACGTGGTTAAAATTTATGTAACATCCTTATCGGGTATAGGACATCAAAATTATATTCAGTTTTGATCGAGGCGCCACCTTTAACGGCACGTCACCCTGTACAGTTGCACGAGATGCGGTGCACAGAATATTGCAAAATTGCATCTATTTATAGTTATAGCGCGTATCTGCATACGCGTAGATATACATAAATTTACGGATTTTAGTGGCAAAGGATAGCAATAAACGACACCTCTGGCAGTGTAACGATACAAAACGACACTATTAAAACACTGTAAATTACCACTAATGTATTTAATAACACAAACAATTCATATTTTGTCTCCTTTGCGGCGTTAGATAATTAATGTGGATCTAATAATAACATAACGATTTTTTCTCTAATTAATTGCCAGTATAATTTATTGTTTTTATTTAATTAACATTAACATGAAGTCGTGATAAGTTTATCTTTGATGTTGGTTTGAGTGAATGCTTTATGTGCACTTTCTTATAAACATCTAGCTTATTTTCAAAATCTTACATCGACATCGAAGTGTTTTGTATTCACTGTGTCTACACAAATCTTATTGCTTGATGCGTAGTAAACTGGAGGAGACACTTTTTTTATTACACAGCGCATCCGTAAATTCGCACCTCACACGATACTACAATATTATTTATCGACAATCACCTTATAATCGGACCTTTATCCACACCGTCTGAAGTGATATTTTGTCTATATGAATATATTGTAATGTGAAATTTGATAATATATGTAATGTGTTTTCCGGATAGCTCAGAATTAATTAATTTACTTACATTGATTTTCTAACGCGCCAGTCTGAAGCGTAACACTTTTACCTTTAATTTTGAATACAGTTCCTGAATTATTTTGTTTTTTTATTTATTTTTAAAAATTTTTATTGCTTCAGACACTATTCTGTATATTCTCTCTTTTTAAAACAATTTATTTTAAATTTATTGTTAGCATGAGAAATCTTTATCTCAAGGGCGGTTCAGTGATGTTTTTTTTTATTATTAATTTAGCTGTTAAATAAAAAGGTAAGACAAAAAATTTTTGTTATAGATAGACTTCAATTTATTCAATTTTTTTTTAAATTTTCTTAAAAATTACCCTACGTAACCTGCTATATCTTAATTATTATAATTAACATTATCATTCAAATTTCAACAATTTTTTTTATATACCTCTGTTTTATGTCCCTTCAATGAATTGCAAAACACTTTAAAAGGTCTATTAGTTTACCTTCTTAACCCAGTTTTCTTTATATTCAGTGGTTGTCCTTATCAGCTCGTCTTCTTCTTCTCTGGATATGGCGTTAAACTGCTTATTTTCGTGTTTATATTTAGCACCTTCTTATCTGTCAGATTTGATGTCAACTCGGTTTGTAAAGTCCAGTTTGTGGTTTTTTAGGCTTTGGAATAATTTATTATTAAATAAATACCTTGTTCTGGAGTTATTTGTTCCCTGTGATGTGCCAAATATTTGATATATTGCTCACTATGGCTTTCTTCTGCTCTGGGACCCTGGATTTCAACACTGCAATGTTTATTCTTCTTGCAGGTTAACTTTATGAATTCAGGTAATGGTTTTCTTAATATATTCTGATAAATTTTCTCCTCTTCACAAATTCTGCTTCTATTTGTTTATATTCAAAATCAACAACCTTATTTTTTTTCTCGTTCCTATGCAAGGTTTAGACTATCTCCCAGAGAGTTTTAATACACTTCACTAACTATATTTACTAATTATAAGTTGAACATAATTTTCTTTTTTTACATTTTATTATTTTATTTTGATATCTATCTATATTGCTTTATGACCTTCAAACTTTTATTAACTAAATATTTATGTTTTCTATCATACACTGCCCACTCTCAAAATTGTCCTCATGTATACAAAAAATTTTTCTAAATATACTAAATATGCTTATTAAATTCCTCCTCTTTTTTACTAACTGAAACTTTTATTTCTATTTCCTGTTATTAACCTTTGTGTTCATTACAATATATTTATATGAATAATGAAAAATAATAGACCTATAATAAATCAAATTTAATTTATTTACTTATTAACATTTACATTTACAGTAATACATATTTCATTATTTGTTTCGTCACATTTTCCTTTCGGTTAATAACAACCCCTGTAGCATTGTTGTCATCATTTGCGAAACGGATAACATCTGCCGAAGTTTGTGAAGAATTTGCACCAGTTACGGATGTCTCTTCCTCTAAGGAACAGCTATATTTTTCTTGGATTGTTTGTATTTCATTGAGTAGATACTAAGAAATATCAAGTTGTGCGAATATTTTTTCTATTAAATTCCAATAATTCCACATATATATGATTAAGATGTGATTATATACAGTTTAGGGAGTTTTTAGCTAAGTATAACATTCTTTCAAAAAATACCATTAATGTAACAGATGACGCTTTGCGGGTAAGTGATGCGAAAAAAGATACTTGTTTGATTTTCTTGGACTTCAGTAAGACAATTGATACTATTATTCACACAACTCTTATAACAAAACTAAAATATTTTGTACTGTATAAGAAAGATATTTTAAGCTAATATAAATCAAATATACTACAATTCCTATCAATGAAGTCATATGCATGTTCTCTGATACCAAACATCTAGGTATGCAAATGAACAATTCCACAGACAAAGCTCTATTCAATAATTATCTAAAGAAATTAATCTAATTTACTAACCTGCTTTAATGAAACACTCTATAAATATCTAACTTCACTTTTTGGCAGTGGGAAAACGACAATTCAACCACAATAGATGAGATCTGACCTATTTCTGCATTTTTAGGATTGCTTCTTCAGGTGGCCTCCTTTAAATTGAATCAAATATCTAACTATAAAAATTATTATAAAAATTAAAATTATTTGAAGTTAAATATCGACAATGACAAAAAGTGACAGTCTGTCAATGAATTAAATATGACAATACTTAGTTGAATAATGTTCACATTTTATGTAAAAGTTTTTATATATTTTTAGGTATTAATAATATTGTGTGAAACTAACTACTCAGCGGACAATATCCACAACCTGCGTTGAATTGCACCCACAATATCTACCCATATATTCCTTATTATTATTCTAATATAGTAAAAAATGTTACAAAAACTAAGGAATATATGGGTAGATATTGTGGGTGTAATTCAACGCAAGTTGGGGCTTTTTTCCACTGAGTAGTTAGTTTCACACAATATTATTAATACCTAAAAATATATAAAAACTTTTAAAATATTTTGGTATCAGTCCTGATGAAACTACATTTTATAATAATTGTCTAGTTGGCAGAAGTCAATGGTTAGTTTTATGTAACACTTTCTCTAAACTTCTTCCTAATAATAATGGTGTTTCCCAGGGTAGCATATTGGGTCCCTTATTGTTCTCTATCTACAGTGCTGATTTATGGAAGTTCCTTAAGTTTTGTTCGATACATCAATATGCTGATGACACTCAAGTGTACTATCATTTCTCTTATAAGGAATTAGATCATGCTGTAATGTAGGTCTTGAAATTATAAGTCAGTATTCTAAGACATACAGCCTTGTACTCAATGAGAAAAAAACGCAAATGTTAGTTTTAGCCCCTCATAGACATCTAATTTCAGTGGATCCTCTCTCTTGCAGGTTATATAGTATGCGCCAAAAGTATGGAATAAATTCAATAAAAACGAAACAATTATTTTTTGGGAAAAATCCTCGAACAGGTCGATTTTTAATTTAAAAAATACATATTTTAGCGTCATTTTTTGACACGCGTGTTAAAAGTACAAGTTTATTTAAATTTTGTTTTGAAAATTGATAAAACGTTTTAACAAACACATGAACAACTTTTTATTTTAAATAAGTACAAACCAACATTTTAACTAGTTATTACTATTAACATTTATAGTAAAATTAGAACAATTTGAAATTGTAATTCCTTGCGGAGTCATCATACTTAAGTTGGTTTTACTGTCAACATGTGTGACACATCTATTTTCTGTAGAAATACTACTGGTAGTATTGGTGGTCTTGCTAGTAGTTGCAGCAGTAGAAAGTATTTGGCACGCAATTTCCTTCTTCTGTTCCAGTGAATTTTCAATGTAGCCTTCAGCTACCGTCGAAGATTTCCATCCTCCATGTCTGTTGATGGTAGTAAGATTTGCACCAGAATCTGCTAACAATGTCGCCGATGAACGACGAAAACAGTGTCCGGTGCGGTGTAGAGTTGAGGATTTGGTAGATTCAATAACTGCAATGTCGGCAGGCATTTTACCAAACATGTTAATTCCGACTGGATTCTTCACACATTTATTCTTCATATATTTAAGAAAAAGTCGTCTATGGTCAGCGTTGGGTGGCCGGAGTGCCATATACCTTCTAAAAAAGTTTAAATAGAATTCACCAACAACACTGAAAGTCCGAGGCACTTTCGTTTTAGTATCTGGTATGGTCACAACAACCGAAGTGCCCAAATATTCGATATTGTCGATGGTCATCTGACACAATTCCTCCCGGCGACACGCCCCGAAGACACCCACTATTGCTGCGACTTTCATCATCAGATACTTTTTGTCTTCTGCTTCTGTGAGAAATTTGTCGATATGCATCTTCGTTAAAACTTTTGACTTTTTTTAAAAAGCAATAAGTTTATAATGTTTGCTTATATCTTGATCTTGCTTTATTTTTAACATAGTTTTGATCATGGAATAATTTGACCACAGCGTTGACGATTTCCATATCTTGGTTTTTTCCTCAAAATATGCCAGTAAAACACTTTCGTTACATTTCCCGGGGACCTTTTTAATGTTGTACCATTCCGAAAAGCGTCTATAAGCAATTTCGTACGGTTCCTTTGATTTCGCCGGCAATAATTCCAATGTTGCTCGACTGGAGGCTTCTTCGATTTCAGTAGGGATGGATTCGTTACGCTCATTATCGAGATTATTCATTATACTTATAATATTACTAGAAAATGCTGTCAATATTTTTGCGTTTTTTCCGTAACTAACAACAGCACTGGTTGCTACGAAAATTTTAGTTCATAAACATTGCAATCTGCGTGGTATTTTTTAATTTCTTATTTTTATTGAGTTTAAAGTTCTTCCGATTGTTTTGTAGAAAAAATAGAAGAAAGTCATTTTATTTTGTTCGTCTTCACTCACAAAATAAAATCTTACTTTTATATACGTGTTGTATATCATAAATAGCTATTTAATTAAAGTTTATTTTTTTTTATAAATGTCTGTGTTAAAGTAACAAATAATCCACAATTTATAAAAATTTTCTAATTTACTTTAGCATATTAATTGTAAAATAAGTATTGTATGAAAAACTAATTTTTTTTCATACAAATAACATACATATTATTTAAACAATGTAAAAAATTGTCTCCCAACTTCAAAAGGTTTCTGATTTTAAATAATATAAGAAACAAAAATTTAAAAAAAAATCATCAAAATCGATTCACTCACCAATACAGATTAAATGAAATTTCTGCTCAGAACTTCGAGAAGTTCAAAAACCGTTTTGAGAGAGTATCATTAATTTTGCAAAAGTATGTACAGTTTCGCAGATTTCTTGTAATACGTGATTTTAGTGGTATTGGGTCCGGCAAAAATGACTTTCGTACGCGATATCTGCACGGCATTTTTTAGGCCTAACCAATTCCATAGTAAAGTTCGGGCCGTCTGGTAGCCGTCTGACGTTCCCATTTAGGCATCGAGCCACATAACACTTTAGTTCACGTTGACCCCTCCCAATCTCAGTTGACCCAAGTGTCCATATTTTCTAATTTGTCTTCGCAAATTAGTCATACCTTAAAAAACGCACCATCTGTGTGGCGGTCCGCGGTCACCCGCTGGATTCAGAAGCGTAGCGAATCTGACGGACGACACCCACAACCCACCGAAATAACTGTTCCGTTGTCTGCGTACAGGTTAATTAGACCAGAGTTATTTCGGTGCTCCTTTTATGGAATGTAAATGGTCTCGAGACGGCCGCTAGACGTATCTCGTGATGCGTGCGCTAGAGAAGGAGGTCTGGTCGTTAATTTCGCGGCATTTCGTTTTTTTTTGCCGTCCGCTTGCCAATCATTTTCGTGCCGCTGGGTGGCGGTCTTAGATCTCTGAATGGAATTTTATGCCCTCGGGATAACAGGTATTCGAGTGTCTAATACTATTTGCTAAGTGCTGCCTTTAATCCCGACGGATTAAAAGATGCATTTTATTCGCGTAAAGGTTGTATTAGTATTCAAGATATTTTTTGTACTTCATAGGTTAAAAGTACTAGTTTTACCATAGTTTGTATGGCATAATCTGATATTATACAGGGTGTAGGAAAAAAGCAGGTCATCGCGTTGACTGCTTATTTTTAGCGGCTAAATATGACGATTTAACATATACAGTATTCGCCAAAAGTATGGAATAAATTCAATAAAAACGAAAGAATTATTTTTTGGGAAAAATCCTCGAACAGGTCGATTTTTAATTTCATTTGTTTTCGAGTAATGACGTCATCGATTTTTTTTTAAATGGCAACACCATATTTTTTCCTTGATTCTGAAAGATCGTTTAATTCTCTATCAGACAGTACTAAAATTTTGCCCTCTTACATACGAAAGTTTTCGAGTAAATGACGATTGAATGTTAGAAAACGTAAATCAATTAAAATAAAGCAAAAACGTTATCAAGTTTGGTTTTTCGAATTCCATAGTTCTTTTATGGATCACGTAGGTGAAAATCTTTGCAAAGTGTCATTGTCACACCTACTTTCTAATAAGTATTGTAAGCGACATAGAAATTATTATTCAATTTAAAGTATTATGGCACATTTAACTGTTACTCAAAGGATTGAAATTTTAATTCTTATCGGATGCGGGAATATGACTAGAACTCAGCAGGAAGTTTGCGATTTATTTAATGAAAAATATCCAGATCGCCCTATCAGCTAATCAACAGTCAGTAAGCTAGAGTCTAAATTTAGAGAAACTGGCAATGTTGTAAATATTTCAAAACCTGGACGTCCAAGCATTAATGAAAATCAGAAACATTTTGAGAAGTATGGTGGATAATCCTCATAATTCTTCACTATTGGTTGCATTAAACAATGACACTAGTCAGAGCACAGTGCTACGTATCTTGAGGAAGCAAAAATATCATTCCTACAAAATTCAACTTGTGCAGGAACTGAATGAAGATGATCTCGATCGCCGCTTACACTTTTGCGAAATTCTAATGGATTTATGTCAAGGAAATAGAAATTTACACCGGCAAATACTTTTTTCAGATGAGGCCACATTTTGTCTGAATAGTACAGTAAACCGTCAAACTTGCAGATATTGGAGTCGGGAAAATCCTCATTGGATGGCAGAGGCACATACCCAACACCCTCAGAAATTAAATGTGTGGGCTGGAATAGTTGACGACAGAATAGTAGGGCCTTTATTCTTTAAAGGAACCCTTACAGGACAAAGATATTTAGAGTTTCTAGAAAATGACTTTGTTCCAGCCCTTGCAGTAATTTTTCCTAACGATAATGACCCTGACATTCCTGACGATACCATATGGTTTCAGCAAGACGGTGCACCTCCGCACTATGCCCGCCCTGTACTAGATTTTTTGGACAACTGTTTTCCTGGGAGGTGGATCGGCAGACGCGAACCGATAGAATGGCCTGCAAGATCGCCAGATCTTACACCTCTTTACTATTTTTTATGGTGATACTTGAAGTCAAAAGTGTACATTAATAAACCACGTAATTTAGAAAAACTTCAAAATCGCATTCGGGACGAAATACGCAGAGTTACCCCATAAATCATTTATAAATTGCAAGAAGAATTTCTTCACAGACTTGAGCATTGTCAAGAAGTTGGTGGATGGCTATTCGAACTTTTAATTTAAGTATAAAATTTAATCAATTGTATTTTATTTTACATACCTCAGAATTGTTACTTTTTTATGGATAAAATTTACGTTTTCTAACATTCAATCGTCATTTACTCGAAAACTTTCCTATGTAAGAGGGCAAAATTTTAGTACTGTCTAATAGAGAATTAACCGATCTTTCAGAATCAAGGAAAAAAAATATGGTGTTGCCATTTAAAAATAATCGATGACGTCATTACTCGAAAACAAATGACATTTGAAAATCGCATTTTACGCTAAAATATGTATTTTTTAAATTAAAAATCGACCTGTTCGAGGATTTTTCCCAAAAAATAATTGTTTCGTTTTTATTGAATTTATTCCATACTTTTGGCGCATACTGTATCCAAAAATGCCTTCCTTAAAAGACAGACGGTGTTAAAGTTGAACTTATGTTTTTGATAAATATATTTTTTCACTATCAAATTCTCAAGGATATTATTGTAAACCATTGCTGAAAAAGAAACATAGACGCTGAGAAGAAGAGGTTATTTTATCCCCCCACATTTTTCTGACGTACGTCTATAGACGATTTTTTGCAATGTTATGATGTAAAAATTTATTTAGAATATTTGACAATTGACAATTTTTTGAAAATCTTTCCATTTTCGATATATTTTCGATTTTTGAGCTAGAGATAGTCGCAGCAAATTTTAAATTCAAAAGAACAATATGTAATGTTTTAACTTGGCTGTAAAATATTCTAACATATTTTATACAGTGTCTCTAAACATAGGGTTAGCTAGATGTATCATTTTTACACGGTTTTTCAATATAAATTCGTTTATTAAGGAAAAACAGGGACTTAAGAAACTTTAATTATTATTATTATTATTATTAAACTAAAGATAAGAGCAGAGGCCGAAACCTATTATGCTCTATAAACAAATATTTGAGGTTGTACAGTACAAGTATAACATATTATAAAAGTGTTAAGTGTACAGTGTAAAAAAAAACATACAGTAAACTTAATTAATGCTGACAAGAGAAAAAAGAACAATTAACTCATTATAAATATTTTACAAGACATTAATAATTATAACTATAAGCATGGCTGTAACATCAGATAAACATTCTAAATTAATTCACTGGCTTTAAATATGTCATAATATAATATTAATTATAATAATATAATAATTATAATAATATAATTATTAACAGAAAATTTGTGGGTGCTAAAATTTAATGAAAAACTGTAATTTTAACATTTTAATTTATTAATTGCTCCACCTGCCACCGAAATAAACGAGCTCTTTTAAATAAAGAATATCTGCTGTTTTGAAAAGCCTGTGGTTTTTGCATATTTTTTTCTGCTGCATTTGCAATACGCCTTTTCAGTTGATCAATATTCTAAATTGAAATAAACATCGTTCTTCATAAATGTCCAAACCTTGAAGTAGTGGACTAAAATTGTAGAAGTGTAGTGGTCACTGACATCGATTTGGGAAAAAAGTAACTTTTTGTATTGTCTAACATTTAATCCAAAATGAGGCGGAATGCCATCAAGTTGCCGCTGCATCCACATATTTTGATGAAAAGTGAAAAAATAATGTTGCAGAAGTGTGGGGTATGTGGAGAAATTAGTGTACAACTGCTTAGTAACTAATATGTTTATAAAATCTATGTTTTTTCCTTAATAAACGAATTTACATTGACAAAAAACATCTATTTGTATAAAAATAGCACATCTGGTTAGTCCTATTTTCAGATACACTGTGTATAAAATAAATTAGAACACTTAAAGCAAATTAGGACATTAATTATTTCTCTGTAATTTGAAATTAACAAATGTTATTAAATGCAACTCATTTTGTTGCGGCTTTCACTGACGTTGCATGCTCTAAAATCGAATTTATCTGGAAAATTAAGAGTTTTACAAAAAATAATAATAAAATCAGATCAAGAGTAAATAACATATTCTAAATATAATTTTACAATATAGCATTGTCTACAAGAGTACGTTAGAAAAAATAGGGGGAATAAAATAACCCTGTTCCCCAATTTCTACGTTTCTATTTTAGGCATCGTGTACACTAATACCCTTGAAGATTTGTTTAATAACAGAAACTGTCTCTACAAAATTTCAAATATCTGAAAAACTGAGGAATAACTAAGTATATACTGCTTACGCTTTGAGATATTTCATGCCACGTACTGCATCTAATAACTTATATAAAGTTTTTCAAATTTATAGTGTATATTTTAATCCCCTGGAATTTATGGACACTTTACTGGCTATGCTTTATGGCATTATAAATATTTCAGGTCATGTAGTGAAAAAAAACGACGTATATGAGGTTACGGCATATCAAGAATAAAGGACAATTTTGAAATCCCAGGGATTTAAAACCAGTCGATATTTCAAATCATCTAGTAACATCTAGTGGCCTGTTCTTTCCAATGGAATTCATAGAAACAAAAAATGTCAATGTCATTTATTGTTACTGTTTCTTACTCTTTCACAAGTTTTATGTTTTTGTATAGAAAATATTAGTTGATAAACCGAAAATATGGCCACTACATTTTTCGGCAAAATACAGTCGCATTAAACAGCTCATCATTTTAAAAATGGATTGCAATACATTTATCTTTCTTCTTATAAATTATTAACTTTTCGAAAAAACTTAGAGAGATAAAAATGTTTTAGGCATATTCTTTGAAGAGAAAAAACATTTTTCAAAAAAAATTAACAAAAAATGTCATAAGGATTGATTATTTCAACCCTTTACAAAAATACTTACAATGTTGAAACTTTTTTTTTAAAGTGTAGTTTTATTGACAGATAACGTTTACCAGGTTTGGTTTCTCTAGCTTGATATACGTGGAAGATAAAAAAGAAAAGCAATATTTTTTTTAAAATATTTGTAGAGGTGTAACTTTTCAGGGAAGGGTTTTTTCAAAAAATGTATACAAGGACCCTTATTAATTTTCATCAGAGGATCACCCCTTACATTTTTTCGGTGTTATTTAGATACACCCTGTAGAAGTTTCATGCCGCGTAGCGTAAAATATTGTATATAGGATGTGTCAAGGCGAGACTAGTAAAATGAGTACTTTAGAAATTTCAGGCCAAGCAGGGTAAAAAATCTAAAACAGCATCATTTAATTTACAGACAAAAACTACTTATATTTTAGCAGTAGACTTTAGATATTTCAGACAGGTAAATCAAGAACTAACTTATACATATAAATACGGAATCCATCCAACAACTAATTTGCGGGCTAATGCTTCAACCAGCGTTGAATTATATCTGAAAAATCTATAGCAAACAGCTAGTCACACATTTGCAGTCCACCAGATATATACCGGTTTCGACCTTATTAGTTCTCATCGATATGCCATAGGTGAGGTAACCGACGAATAACCTCACCTATGATATACTTATGAGACCTATATTATAAAATTCTCGTGTCACAGTTTTAGACGCCATACTCCTCGGAAACGGCTTGACCGATTTTTATGAAATTTTATATCTATATTCGGTAAGTCTAAGAATCGGTCGTAATCTATTTTTCATACCCTTAAGTGATAAGGGTGGTCCACCCCAAACATTTTTTTTATTTTTTGGACAAAATTTTATTTTTATTTTTTTATGATGTGGCATTAAAAAATACATACAATCCTTAATTTCCACCCTTCTATCACAAACCCCTATTTTTTAATAGCCATTTTAGTAATTTAATCATTTTTAACACTGGTCGATAACTGATCGATTTTCATGTACACAAAAATAAAAAAAAGTTCTATGCCCGAGTTCCGATCTAGGGTTCCCCATGTATTTTTAGCTCCTGAAACCAATCCCGGGATCGGTATAGCCCAGACGTTCCATATTTGCGCCCTACGGTCAAAAAAATGACCAAAATTTGACCATTACCTGGAAATAAGCGCTAAGCTTTATCTCCGCGCCATTGAAGGGTCCAAACATGAATCAGTTGGATAGGACCTCCCACATCCCAATTGTCACTTGAGGGCCACGAATTGGCAGAAAATTGGTCCTAAAAAATTTCAAATTGTCAGAAAAAATCATATGATTTCATCGTATTCAGGATCGAATTGATTTAAGAGGATTGTCTTCATGTAGCATTGCACAGTGAAAACACATACAAAAAATTGATAAAAAAAATAAAAAATTTAAAAATGAATAAAAAATTTTAAAAAGAAAGAAAGGAGCCACAATACTTTCTACGTCGACGTCATTAGCAGGGTTGCAGTTCCATAAAAATTTGTGAACAGGTCACAATTACTTTCCTTTGGCGTGACCCAAAGCTAACGACGTTGACGTATGAAGTATTGTAGCTTCTTTCATTCTTTTTTTTATTTTTTTACTTTGTTTTAAATTCTACTTTATTTTTTTTTGTCTTTATTCACTGTGCAATGCTACATGAAGACAATTCTCTTAAATCAATTTGATCCTGAATACGGCGAAATCATATGATTTTTTCTGACAATTTGACTTTTTTAGGATTTTCTGAAAATTCGTGACCCACAACAACTGATTCATGTTTGGACACTTCAATGGCACGGAGATAAAGTTTTGCGCTTATTCCCAGGTAATGGGCAAATTTTGGTCATTTTTTTGACCGTAGCGCGCAAATATGGAACGTCTGGGCTATACCGACCCCGGGATCGGTTTCGGGAGCCAAAAATACTTGGAGAACCATAGGTCGCAGCACGGGCACAGAACTTTTTTTTTGTGTGCCTGTGTATCACTAGATCAGTTATCCCCGCCAGGCGTCTACCGGTGTCACTTCTCACCCAGTAAACAGCACGGAGTAGGGAACATTAAAAATACGTCTGTTAGCTGGGGAAATGTCGCCCTAAATCTATATAAACTACCCTTAAATAGCTTTAAATGGATAATCATTAATTATTGTTATAAAATTCGTGTAAAATGAAATAAATGCTTGAAAATGATTTGAACAGACAGTATGTCAATATAAAAAGTGATAAATGACTGTAAAAGAGCCCATTCAATGGCGAAATAGCGCCAATTGTTCTCACTTTGCGAGCGCGTACTGAAAAAATGGCAATTTATCCTTGCGCCCATTTTTCAGGTCGCAATAGTATAAATGAACCTTAAAAGTGATTTAAGCATTTTTTTCATTCTAAACGAATTTTACAACAATAAATAATGATTATCTATTTTAAGCTATTTAAAGGCAGTTTATATAGATTTAGGGGTGCAATTAATATTTTCCCACTTACTTAATGTACTCTAGTATCAGTTTTTGCATTTTTTGACAGTAATCTATAATTTTTTTTCTAGCAATAGGCGTTCCCTTGAACATTTAAGCATTATCTATTTTTGATGTCGAAGTAAGCTCACCATTAGCTTTTGAAGTCGTTTTTTTTTAATTTTTAGGGGTAGAATGGACATTTTTACAGTTATTTATCACTTTTTATATTGACATACTGTCTGTTCAAATCATTTTCAAGCATTTTTTTCATTTTACACGAATTTTATAACAATAATTAATTATCCATTTAAAGCTACTTAAGGGTAGTTTATATAGGTTTAGGGGTAGTAGTGACATTTCCCCAGCTATCTGACGTGTTTCTGGGCCATTTCTAATGTTAATTAACAATAATCAATTGATTTTTTTATGATTTATGCGTTCCCCCGGATAAGCCAAAAATCGGCTATTTTTAACATTGTCCTTTAAAAAGCTTTACTGTCTAGACATTACAATACACATATCTGCAAAGTGTACAAAAGAAATGCGTTATATACAATCAATCCGTCACGTGGTAGTCCAAATTTAAGGATTAAAAGGGTTTTAATCCTTTGCACTAAAACGTATCTTAGTATCTTTTAAATATTAGTTGCACTCGAACAGAAACGTTCAAGTGTTTGTTTTGAGTAGTAAATATAATCGGAACTAAATCTATTAAAAACCATTTTGGAAACTGCATATTGAAATATCACTTTTTATAGGTACATTTAGTAAATTTGTTTCTTTTAAAATACATAATCTACAAAAAGTAGGGAAAGTAAACTAAATTACATGGGATATTCTTATCTTATTTTTTAACCCAGCGCATTCACCCTTTTTCCGAAAAGAAAACTTTTGCCACCATAAATATACCACCTATTTTAGATCTTCGTCTTCACTTAACTGTTTTCGCTAATGAAAATTTTTAATTCCTCGGGCCTATTTTGCCTTCTGCTTAATGTGCTTCATTCTATTTTTTTTTCTATAGATTGTATTTTTATTAAAAGAAAAGGATCGATTATAGACATTAAAATATGCAGAGTATTATAATCTTCTCTCTATATTGCATTGCTGCGAGGGACCTAGATCCAACAGATAAATTCAAAAAGGAATACCCTTCTCTAATTAACACTTACTAAAAAACCGTTCACCATATGCATCGGCCACATGTGCAACGTGGAAAGGCCTTTTCACAGCGAGCCTCCCTTGGCAACTGTGTGGAGTGTTTTTATATCGACATATCCAACAACAAAATTAAGTCAAGGTCAGGGGAAAGGGTGAACTAATCATTAATTGAAAGAATTCCCATGACGGTCGGGAAGCCCAGATTAATCTTAACTACCCCTGAATAAAATGCATTAGTCAGGGCGGTACTCGAAGTTTTCTTGACGTTGACATTTCAAATAAATAAAAAAAGAATACCAGTAAAACGTTGATTGTAAATTATAAAATGTTTTTTTTTAATGCTAGTGACATTTAGTTTACTGTAGAGGAAATTATTGCCTGGTGATAGGTCAGTAGATTTATAAAGAAAAACAATTTTTGCATACTGCCAACGTTTCGGCCTATATTGGGCCTTCTTCAGGGGTCTACAAGTTACAAATATATTATATTATACTTTACGTTATAATGAATATAAAAAATCAATAAAATAATTTTAATAAAATAATAAAGAAATGTTTTCGTTTAACAAATGTTCTCGTCCAAACGTGACGAATCATTGTTTCCCTGTGCTATTAAATATATTGCTAGTTTTTTACTTAAATTTGGACAATTTTGATGAAAATCTTTGTATTCATTTTAGGCAAAGAAAAACATTACACTACAATAATAGTTAGATTGTTTGATCATTGTAATTTTTTTTAAAAGGTTAATTATTAATTACATTTTGCCCACTTTTTTTAATATTATTTTATTAAGTAACCTGTTATAATTGTAATTTTAATATGTGTAATGTATTTTTTATTGTTTTTTTATATTAATTATTTTACAGTAATTTTATAGAAGTTGTATAACATATAATTGTAACTTGTAGGGCTCTGAAGAAGGCCCAATATAGACCGAAACGTTTGCAGTTTGTAAAAAATTGTTTTTCTTTATAAATCTACTGACCTATCACCAGGTAATAATTTCCCCTACTATAAAATGTTTATCTGCGTTAGCTGTGCGTAATGCCATTTATTTTTGAATACAACCGAAGCACCTTTTTATTCTCTACAAAAAAAGTAGTAGTTTTTGCCACCTATATTTTTTGGTGCAAAATAAATTGGTGCTTTGAATGAACTAAACAAAACTAAATGATGTTAGACCAAATTAGCACTCCATGTCATCTTGACAAAATTAATGTATTAATAATGTTGGAATATTTACAAAAAATTAAATTTTAAATCAAAAGGGTAAAATAATTTCTTATGTAGAATGTACACCTAATTTGTTCCTTAATATTTCTGAATCACTGGCATTTTGTATATATAGTTGCGGCAAAAATTCAGACGACTTACGTCACAGCTGATGGTACGCACTTGTTTTAAATGTCAACATAATCTTTGAATCATTTTTTGTAATTTAGTGCAATATATAGTGCAAACATTTAGTGTAGTATATTATTATTGTTATTCTCAGTTGCAGTCTTTTAAATGTTTTGACGAAGATATAATGAATTATTCGTTTGTTCGTACGACATAAGTCGTTTGAAATCTTGCCTCAGCTATATTATCAAAATGTCTGCGAAGAAGCCTCAGTAGTACTAGTACTTTGAAATACTACTATACTATATTAATGTCATTGGGAAAACTAAGAATAAGGAAATATTCAAAATAAAACGTAAGAGTTTGTGAAGTTAAAAGTTAGGTTGACAAAATAATCACGGAATCCGGATTTCTGACACTGTTGTACATGCCCCGGATTGGGAGTCCACAGATGAATCTCCAATCAGTCTAATTATCAACAAATCATTTGATAGTTTGAAAATCTTGCAGGAACCGAATTTTCAACGGAGTTTGTGATTTGTCGTACAGATACAGTAACTTCTAACCGTTGAAGACTGCTGTAGACAAACCTAATGTCATAAATTTGTTAATAATAGTGTCTATCGAATGTCAATCGACTTATAGTTAATCAAAAATGTATAAAAAGTTGAATGGCCTATTAAACCTATAAACAGAGTCGTCACATCTAATTCACAAATGTCTCAGTAACTGGGAATTATGTTAAGTTTATCGTTTATTTCGTGTTTGTCCAAATAATGCAATAATACAAAATATAAGTAAGTATATATTATTTTATTGAATAGTATACAATAAAATATTAAAGACATCTTTGCTATTGAAAAAAAGGTGGCAACCGCTGTAGAAGAACTTCAAACATACATTGCGTATCCTTAATTCACAAAAGCATATCTATTGGACTATCTTCCTCGCATATTGTTGTGTGTGGCATTTAACAACTTACGTACACTGGCGTCTGTGTATGTTATTTACGGGAGGTTTTTCTTAAACACAGACCTAAAGTTATATAAAATAAGGGTTTTAACATTAGTTTTTATAATTTATAGATGAAAGTTCCAAAAACACTAATGAATTATTATCGATTTAAGGAGTTGTACGGTACTAATTAGATAACTGTTAAAATTCTGAAAAGTACAACATGGAATTTACGTCAGAAACTCTTATTCACAAAAATGTACACAATTTAAAAAAGAAAATGTTATGACGTGATTCGATCACCCTGTAACAACTGATGGTTTTTCGTTGTTTTGCCGCGACCTAGTAACTGTTTACAAAATTAATGTACAATTAATTGAATTACTCATTTAGGGAATGTTTTTAAGTATCGACAACTCAGGGTTACGTCCAGCGAATCAAGACTCCGCCCACTTAGGATAAAGCGGAGCAACCATTAAATTGAATGCCTGACAATTATTGTTTGATACCACTCTATTTCTCAGTAATTTTGTATTAAATTTATCTTTGTTTATAATTTGTGAAATAAATTAGCTATTATAATATTTATTTTCTACGGATATTTAAAAATTGTGTTGTGGGCAGGCTTCAACATTTTTTATGTCTACTATACTAATAAAAGAACACATTTTACTACTCTTAACTGGGAGTCTTTGTACTGTTCTTGTCGTTCTCGGGCTAGGCTCTGACAGAATCCTTGAGTTCGCATTTCGGTTCTTATTTTTGGTCCTACGGTCAAATTCCTCATACAGCAGTAAACATTGCAGACATCCCGTAGTAAACTCAAACTGATCTCATCATCTTCTCCGATGTCTCTGTCAAAATATATCTCTGTAGCGTTTTTATTAAGCTGTGACGTAAACTACCATTAAAATGAAGTCAAATATCTTAACTATGTTTTGTTGATAAATTCAAAACATTAGTGAAATTGTCTATGAATTGCTACCCGATTTATCTGGTCTATTAAACTCGTCGAACTAATTAAAAACACTAAGTCCGGCCCTGCAGGGGAGATGGCGATGATAAGAATGCCTCGTTTTTTTTACCGGTTTTTGTGTGGAGTACATAAAGGCTTATGTCAAGTATTTATATCATAAGGAAGGACCGACGATCTGTCGAAAAGTTAAACCAACAGCTGTTTTAAGTCGTACGTAACCATGTCTGTTGGTGGCATGTACGGGATGCGTCGTCCAGTGCTGTAGGCGTGGGGGTTTACGGTAGAAATAAACAGGCAACAATTCTGAAACTATATTAAAAGTTTTGAAAAATTATTATTCTCATAGCAATACAAATTAAGTGATTTTAGTTATGCTGTTTAACAGTGTATTAGGATTGTTACTTATTTCGGCGTGGTAATTAAATATGTTTACAGTAATTTATTAAAAAGAAATTTATTTATTTTCCAAAATTAGCTTAGTGCACGTTTATGTTGGAGCTCCAAGACAAGAGCTAGGAGGAGTGCGACAGTGTTTATGTTGGAGCGAAGCACCAGGGACTCTTCTAGTTTATAAATTTCAATGTTCTAATCGTCGTCATGAGATCAGGTTTTATTAAAATCGAGGACCAATTAATGGTGTTTTCTTAATAAAATAAGAAAAAGAAAATATTTTGTATAGAGTAGGCCAATTTCGACACTCTTAGAGTTTCTCTTCTATTTCCCGAGGAGGTAGAAAAAAAGTATCTAAGGTCGCACGAGCTCGATTTTTAAGAAAAATTGACTGGCTAGAACGACATTTCGATATCTTGATTCGTTTAAACGATACAGGGCGTTACTTATTTTTTTGTTTCTTATATGACGCTTTATAACTTCCTTGTTTTTTAATATTTTAGATTTTTGTAAAAACATTATTTATTCAGTTTTTACGTAGATTTTATTGGGAAACGCAGTTTTTTTAAATACTTTATATTTCTTTATAGCAATCTGTGTGAAATCACCCAATTTGATGGTAAACTTAACCAGTTCATATTTTATTTATATAGTAATATCTGCGGAAAATATGCATATCTCAAAAATCATCGACTGTTCAAAAATATAAAACACCCTGTATTAATTAAATAAGTACTATGTATCTAAATAAATGTTTCCAGTTGCATTTTCTATTTGCAAAAAATATTACTGTGTAAATCTGATAAGTATAGTCAATACCTACCCTAATACGATTATTTATGATGAAATTTCTATTTACCTTTGAAAAGCAATTAAATTCGTATGCAAACCATAGCATTGTTTTTATTTTTTGACAGTCGCTGGTGCTGGATGCTGGATTCAAATTTTTTACCAATAAGTATATACTTAACAAAAATAAAATATTAATAATAGCTTATTTTTTAGTATATCATTAAACTAAACAGATAATAACACAATTTCATTACTAAGATTACTTAACAATAATTTTAATTACATTTTTTACCGTAAAGAAATAAAATATAAACTAGTTAACAGTAGAAGTTGATCATAAGAAAGGAAAAATTCCACACATATTGCTATAAAGAAATATAAAATATATTACATTACATTTAAAAACGTAATTTCGCTTTATAACTCAAAAAATAAAGAGTAAGTTAAAAAAATCCATACGCCACTGAAATCTACGTATAAAATGAATAAATATTGTTTTTACAAAAATCTAATATATTTACAATCAAGAAAGTTATAAAGCTTCATGGAAAATGCAAAAAATTAGAAACACCCTGTATATTTCATACAAATCGATATATCGGAACGCGGTTTTTTCCATTCAATTTTCTTACCTAGCATTGAATAGTCGTGGCTAGGCGAGTAGTTTTTGTCGTGGTCTGTCGTGCCGTTCCAACATAAGCGTACACTTAGTGTCTAAAAGAGGCACCGAAACTTGCGTACATCAGAGCCTTGTAAAGTTACCCACGCGGACGCCTCTGGTGTTGGACAAAGAGGCACAGAAGAGAGATAGAGATTAACTGCTGGCAACTGTTTGAATTTTAAGCAGCTCCGAGGAATCACAATTATAAAATTAGATAGGTATATTGTTTTTTACCTGTGCCTTTACTCCATTAAAATTTTATGCAGTAGTAAAGGTTTTTGCTCTACAGGTAAGGTAAGAGTTTAATTATAAACAAGCGCGACTGCAGCTGCATCGATTGAGGCCCCGTTCCCTTCTTCCTTTTAATTGTTTTCTTCAACAGCTTCCTAAATAAAATTTAACCTTAGGCAACATTAGTCAATAAACGTACCGGTAGTATTTCTTTATTTGAAAATCCTTGTGTTATACAGAGCGTTTTATGGAAAATATACATTGGTAGTGTTGTTTATAAATGAATTTTATGTTTTGTTTTGTGCTTGGTCCTAGGGGGCGCTAATTTCACATTACACTCTAAGAAAATTTGCAAATTTTCAAAGAAATTATTTATATTTACATAATATTTACCATATTAGGAGAATAATAAAAGCAAGTAGAAGTTCGGCAGCAGTCAACCACTTAATGAAATCAAAAAATTTGTACAGAGGAGTAAAATTTGGAATGTATAAAAATTTTGAGACCGACAGCGCTGTATGGTAGTGAAACCTGGGTCCTCAATAAGAAGTCAAGAGAAAACCTATTAAGGTGGGAAAGGAAGATCTTAAGAAGATTCTAGGGGGAAAGAAGACGGAGGAAGGCTATGTAAGGAGGAATAATGAGGAAATATATTCAATGTACCAGGCACCAAAAACAGACGAAGTTGTAAAAGCCAGAAGAGTGCAGTGGTTAGGGCATCTAGAACGTATGGAAGATGACAGTTAAGAAAATTGTCGGAAAAAGAGGGAGACCGAGGCAGCGTTGGAGAGAGGCAGTGGCAATAGATCTAAGGGAGAAAAATGTAACGGATTGGAAAATAAAGGGGAAGAACAGAATGTAGTGGAAGAGAATAACACAGCTCTGGGCCTAAAAGGCCTGTAAACAGCTTTATATATATTCAATAAAAAATGAATCTTTTTTGTTGGTCACTAACTTTTCTCATATATTGTATGTTTTAATAATTTATATATTAATAGTGCTATAACATTATAAATTATACAGTAGTAATGTAAGAAGACGAACTCGACAATAAATCTACCATAAAATAAAATTATTTTTCTTTTTGTTCCTATTAGTAATATGCTCCACCCATAACTAATTCATATAAGTGCCTTATAAATTGATATTAATAACATAATACATATATTAGAAATTCGTCTTCTCTTCTATCGACTTACATACTATGCCAATATTTCAGAAAATTATAAAAAATATTTTCTAGATTTATTTTTCTTAACTTAAAGCTTTTTTATCTTGGTATGCCTATTTATTTAATTACATTGGGGTTTTACAGAGAATTAGTAAATTTACATGGTGCCAATATAAATAGGTACTTTATTTCCTTGGTAAAAATATTCGTATAAATATAATTTTTCATGCATTAATTGAATAATTACTTTCTGTACTTTATGTACGAGTATACGCAACTTCCATGGTAAAAATACATATAATTTTTTCATGTATTATCTGTCATTCTGGTTAATTTTTTCTAGATTAAAATATGTCACTACCAAGTATATTATTTAATAAAATAATCGAATACATTATGCTTTAAGGGTGTAATGTTCGGCCAAACAGTGTTCAACGGCAAATTTAACTTTGTGCCCCTGTAAGTTAGGCAATTGTATGCAGAAATTTAGCAAAACATGTCTTCTAGGCGGACAGACTTCATGATTATAAATGCAAAAAATTGAAATCTGAGGCAATTGTCTGTTATATGAAGACTTGATTTACTAGCCTACAGCTTTCTTTTTTTATGATAGTGCCTAACAACGTCTCACCGCAGTCCTAAATGTGGGTAATATTGCGACCGCAATATTGTTCAGATCTAATTTTTTTTTTGAAAATACGGCTCTGTTGTCTAGTAAAATAGACTTTTATTAGTTGATTAAAACCTGCTCCATCTTAATACGAATTTCCATTGAGGAGAAATATGAAAGCGCGTGGACGTCTAAAAACAGCTTTGTAAAATTGCGAACATTACAGCCTTAACTGTATCTTGGTTTATACAACTTCGTGGATTAAGAAAGAGTAAATCACAAAATTGTTCTTAAGTTCGCCGTATTGCTCGCCGTAAAATGATCAAAGGATAATGTTAAAAATAGCCGATTTTTGGCTTATCCGGGGGAACGCATAAATCATAAAAAAAATTTATTATTGTTAATTAACATTAGAAATGGCCCAGAAATACGTCAGATAGCTGGAGAAATGTCGCTACTACCCCTAAACTACCCTTAAATAGCTTTAAATGGATAATCATTAAGTATTGTTATAAAATTGGTGTAAAATGAAAAAAATGCTTGAAAATGATTTGAACAGACAGTATGTCAATATAAAAAGTGATAAATAACTGTAAAAATGTCCATTCCACCCCTAAAAATAAAAAAAAACCGACTTTCAAAAGCTAATGGTGAGCTTACTTCGACATCAAAAATAGATAATGCTTAAATGTACAAGGGAACGCCTATTGCTAGAAAAAAATATAGATTACTGTCAAAAAATGCAAAAATTGATACTAGAGTACAGTAAGTAAGTGGGGAAATATTAATTGCACCCCTAAATCTATATAAACTGCCTTTAAATAGCTTAAAATGGATAATCATTATTTATTGTTGTAAAATTCGTTTAGAATGAAAAAAATGCTTAAATCACTTTTAAGGTTCATTTATACTATTGCGACCTGAAAAATGGGCGCAAGGATAAATTGCCATTTTTTCAGTACGCGCTCGCAAAGTGAGAACAATTGGCGCTATTTCGCCATTGAATGGTCACTTTTACAGTCATTTATCACTTTTTATATTGACATACTGTCTGTTCAAATCATTTTCAAGCATTTATTTCATTTTACACGAATTTTATAACAATAATTAATGCTTATCCATTTAAAGCTATTTAAGGGTAGTTTATATAGATTTAGGGGTAGTAGCGACATTTCCCCAGCTATCTGACGTATTTCTGGGCCATTTCGAATGTTAATTAACAATAATCAATTAATTTTTTTATGATTTATGCGTTCTCCCGGATAAGCCAAAATCGGACATTGTCCTTTGTGATGTTTTTTAGGTACAAAAATCTCGACACGCAGAACAAAAGTAATATCAAAAATAAAATTATTGATGTCTTGCTTATCCACTTTTACTATTTAAATTCTTCTCAAATAAAAAAATAACTTCTAAAATGCATTTGTATGACACTCATTATTTTGCTATTCTAACCCCACATTTTAACTATTACTTTTACATACTTATAAACAAATGTGAACAATCTTATATGTAGAACTATGTAAGTTTATGTTTTAACAATATTTACATCCACAGTTGAATTTAAAAAAACGTCTATTTTGAAAGATTTCTGTACCTAAAAATTTGTTGGTTAGACAACTTCCGGCCGTTATATATTCGTTTTACTTTGGTACCTTTGAATATTCGCAGGTGGCATGAAATAACATTCCTGTTATTTGCTAAATTCTATATTATTCACTTCTTAAGTGCCTAAAATTACTTGTATTTGTAGAAAACACTATTTCAATAATAGGACGCTTTTAATGATTATTGTTCTGAGCAATTTTTGTATTTGAGGAACACTATCTCTATTGAACTTTGTCGTCTAAATTGGTTCAAACGTTTTATTTGTCCCATTAAATTCGCATACAGAGTATATGCGAATTTAATTATTTACTTGTCTATCTTCTACGGCGAAAAAAAAAATCGAAAAACAGTTCAATTAAACAAAGGCACATGCAGCTAAAAAAGAAATTCGCCTACTGCAACTACAGCCGTTTGTTCGACATTGACTCTAATGACGTGAATCAGCCGATTCTACGAAAAAGAAAATTAGAATGAAAACAAACGTTGTATTTGTTATGATATTTTTTCTGGGCCAGCGTAATTGACACCCACGAAAATGCAGTTTGTATGAGCGGATGCGTTTGAGAATTGTGCCAGTCCACACGGAATTGTTGACTTTGGACCGAGATTTCTTGAAATTATTTACATACGCAGCGGAAGGCGCTCGTGTTGTGTTTTGCATGCCTTCGATACAGGGTGCTTCTTTAAGAATGGGGAGCAAAATAGGGTGCAAGTTTAAACTTAATCATCTGTTTATACAAAGTTTACAATCCTTTAGTTGATATTCACACAACGTTTTACAATGAAAACCTAAGAGTCCCATATGCTCTTGTCGTTTCAACCCAAGTAAAAGCCAATCAGAGTGAAGCAATACGGCACACACGGGGTTACTAGTTTTTACCTATAAAGTGCAATATTAACATTCTTAGGTTCAACGAATTACCCTTTTAATTACCAATGCAATACGTTTTAACGCTATTTATCTCATGCCACAATTAGCAAGAACTAGAATATTCACAACAGACCGCGTAGTAGATATATATGTTTTTTAACCCACGGTTAAAATACAGCTTCGAAATTAAAAGTTGTAATGTAGTACCTCAGTAGTAGTATTTGCTATTCGTTCTGTGGTACATATTATGCTTGTATATGTTCAAAAACCCTAAACAGAGGAGGTTGTCTACACACTTTCGTGCAATAGCATTGCAGTATTTTTTAGACAGGATGGCGTTGATGGTATTTAATTTGATTTTTGCCATCCAATTCAGTGTTAGTTATATTTGAATTTTAAGTCATTTTAATCATTTCTGTATGTTATTAAACAGTACTATTACAATATTATTAACAGTTTAGAACATATACCAAAGAAATCTATTCTGTAACCTATAATTAAGTAGTTATGCCAAATGTTTCCGATGTTGCTACAAAATATAACTCAACATTTCGGTTCAAATGCGTTTATCTTACAAATCATAACTTATGACTTACTTCCAGTAGGAGCAAGTTATTCTTACTAGGGAAGCACCATGTAGGTACGAGAAGTAACATAGTATTTTATACCTCTAAATAAAAATTACAAGTCCATCGAGTGCATATTATGCAGTAGCACAGTTAGCATTATCTATAATACAAGTATGTAAAGCTGAAATATGGTATATAACTTAGCAGATATAGTAAAATACCATATGTTTACCTTCTAAGTGATAAAACACCATAAAAAAATAAATAAAAATTCTTAACCTTAAAAATGTTAGTAGCACGCCTCTGCCAATTTTATTTTTATCACGCACGAAATTTTTATGGCGTAAAACTTTTTTTTATGGGAGCAAAAACTTTTCTCATAATTAGAACTTTCGTAGAACTCATCTGTACTTAGATCAGATTAGAAAGAAGTCTTCTTACATTTCCAGAGGTGTTAACCTGAAAGACATTTTTCGATAAAGTCAAAAACAAAAGAGTTCCTCCTTTTGTCAACTCCATCCGTGGACACGCTGTACATGTATATTTTTTTGCATACTCAACACCTTGTACCTTCCTTATAAAGCCCCTTATAAGCAAAATAAATTATATAGCAAACTGGCTTTATTCTAAGTTATGGTGATCCTTTAAAACTGAATCACTCTGTATACAGAATATATTTAGTTGAAGACACAGTTTTATTCGAATACCATCAAGATGAAAAATAATATTGACGAATCAGGTTCCCCTCGCATTTTATTTTTCGAAAAATTCCAGTGCCGGAGATTTACGCGGCCTGCCGCGATCTGCATTATTTTGTTTATCCCCGGCGAAAACGCGAGTCTGTCGGCTAGAAGCATTCCAAATAAAAGAGTCGGCCGTGGCTGCCTGGTGACTTATAGGTATGGCAGGTCGACTGGCGTCGAACTGAATGAATATCTTGGTCACCGCTGACCTTGATGTCGGCCTGGGCTGACCCAAACACTGACCCCTCCATGCAATTGCAAACAATTGCACTTGAATCGGATGGGCACTCGCAACGCTCCAATGTCACTAGCTGGATCAGGTGGTGCCGTGTGCTCGGCGGGCGAGCGCGGGAAAACGACGCATGCGCCTCGGGTGGATGCGAGAAGGCTGTGCGTGTGCGATATGGACCGATACAGGGCGTTACGAGCAGACGTTGATCGGTCGTTCGCTCATATAAATTTTTCTATCTGTGTTTTCACGTAACATTACCTTGGTCCTTGCGGTTAATGCTACATGGTGTTACAGACAGTTCTGTGAGTCTTTAAATGATATTGAAAGGAAGAATAAACAACATTTTGTTTACACTCTATTGTATTAAAAAGAATATTAAATATCATGCCACATTTAATCACTGAAGGATTTAATTTTATTTTTAACAGTTCAGTAATAACAACTTTTCAAAAACAAAACAATTTTTTTCATTTCATTCCTTTCAAGTGCAATATTAATATTTAATTTTAATCAAGTGCCATATTTAACAATAATGAATCAAAATTATCTTAACACACATACCGCAGTATACTAATTTCTATTCAAAGATGAAACAGTACAAGTGCAATTTTAAATATTTGAGAGAGTAAAGTGCCACTTTTAATCACTATGGAGTCAAAATTTTAAATATTTCAATAGTAAGAACTGTTGAAAGAGAACACAATATTTAAAGTGCAGTTTTAAATATTTGAGGACACAGTGCCACTTTTAATCATTATGGAATCACAATTTATCTTAAATAGTTCAGAAACAAATACTATTGAAATAATAGCTAATTTTGAAAGTGCGGTTTAAAATATTTAAGAAGGCGAGGTGGCACAGATCAGTAGCAAATACTATTGAAAGAAGAACTAATTTTTAAAGTGCAGTTGTAATTATTTGACAGGGAAAAGCGCCATTTTTAACCACTATAGGATCAAAATTAATTTTAAACATTTCAATAGTAAGAACTTTTGAAAGTGGGAACAATATTTAAAGTTCAGTTTTAAATATTTGAGGAAACAAAGTGCCACTTTTGATCATTATGGAATCAAAATTTTTCTTAAATAGTAACAAATACTACTGAAAAAATAACTAATTTTTAAATTGCGGTTTTAAATATTTGCGGAGGCAAAGTGGCGCTTTAACCACTATGGGATCAACATTTATTTATAACATTTGAATAGCAAGAACTATTGAATGAGAAAATAATATTTAAACTGCGGTTTTAAATATTTGAGAAAACAAAGTGACACTTTTAATCATTATGAGATCAAAATTTATCCTAAACCAGTCAATAACAAAAACTATTGAAATAACTCACTTTTAAAGTGCGGTTTTAAATATTCGAGATGGCAAAGCGCCATTTTTAAACCCTAAGAGATTAAATCAACTTTCAACAGTTCAATAATAAGAACTATTGAAGAGAAACTAATTGTACCCAATTTTCTTTAAAGTGCGTGTTTAATATTTTAGTTCAAAGGAGGTTCTGTAATGTCAATGGGACTAATATTACATTTAACAGTTTATTAGAACTATTGAAAGGCAGGTCAATGTTTTTGCAATTCATTGCATTAAAGTGGTATTTGGACTTGAAATTTCAGAGGCTAAAGTGTCACTTTAAATTCCTAATAGATTATATTTATTTTAACAGTATTTTAACACTGCTCTTTTTCAAGAAATAAAAATTTGTCTTCATTCCATCACTTTAAAATGTCACTTTCAGAGAGCAAAGTGACTTTTTTTAATTTTCAAATAAAGTTTTTGCATTTCATACCTCTAAAGTGCTGTTTTAATCTGTAGTTCTGGATTAGCAAAGTGCCACTTTTAATGTCATCGAAAAAAAATTCGAATCATCGCCATAGTAGTAACTTTTATATATTTTTTAACTACATAGAATATGAACATGGCTAAAATGTCTTTGAATGGTTAAGTAGTACCTAGCTAAAACATCTCCCTCGGGAAATAAAAGATGCACTGTAGCAAACGGTATATATTTTGCACTACATAGATTAGAAGTGTCATTTTATTTCTTAGTGTCAAAGAATAAAGGATTAAGCAATATTAAAAATTCATATATGACATGTAGTAGCAATAATGTTGCCAAATACTAAAAGTGGTTTTAAATTATTCGGGAATAAAATATGTACCCTAGTAGAGTAAGGTTTTTAACATTGATTATTTTTGCAGTCAGCGTTGTGTTATGCCTTTACACTGAATTGTATGAATGCAGATTTTAAATTTTAATGTTACAGCAATAGTTGAAACTGCTATGGATAGAACGCTGGTAAGTTTTATCTAATTAAACTCTTTCCAAATTAAAATAAAACACGATTACGACAACGATTTAACCAGTCCGTGGAAACAAAATTTTGTGCTGACTTTCGGGCTTTTTTATCAACTTGATAACCCCTTAAATGCTTAACTATTTAATCAAGATCCATACACAGTTGCAAGAGTAAATTATCAAAATTTATGCTGGAAAATTAATATTGTGCTTAATCGATTCTTTTTAAAAGGCGATGACGCTGTTAGGTAAAATGCATCTGTAAGAAGTTTGTACTCGTCTATAATTTGCGTATATGTACACTTGCCGCAAAATAAAGGTTTCCAGCCCGAATCAGTATCATATTTTGTTTAAATTATAACGGCTTAACAGTCTGTCCGTCACACACATGTACAGGGTGAGCAAATGTCGATGTTTTTATCTCGTTAACTATAGGAGATAGAAGACCTATGGTCTTTTGTTTTCGACTAATAAACAAAATTTCAAATTTTTCACTTTTCGATACATGCCTGTAACTTGGTTGTTTGTAACCCTAGAAACAAATAATTAATACGTCCTTCAGACACTTTCTTGAGTAGAGTTCAGTAGCATGCTTAATTTTTTTGTAGCTTTTTTAATTTTTGAGTTATATCCTAAAGTTATGTTTTTTAAATACAAGCCATATGTGGTCATGGATCAGTTGAAATTGTTATTTTTTTTTCTCTTTCCATTTATATATATAAAATATATGGTTAAATGTCATTTGAAATAATTGCCTGTTGCCAATCTTTGACATTTTTGTTTCAACTGTTACATGTTAGCTATGTTATTCAGCTTTTTCCGTATTCCGTATTCTCAGAATGATTGATATTCCGAATATATAATTTTAATAATAATAATAATAATAATAATAATAATAATAATAATAATACATTTATTGCAAAAAATTAAACAAAACGTTTTTTACAAAAGGACAGTAAATCAACAAAGTTGATTTACAACACTTCCTGAGGCAAAAAGAGTAAATAAAAACAAATAAATACAGTAAACAGAACAAACAATGAGACAAAATGTAAACAGAAAAAAAAAACAATTAAAACCTAGAAACATCAAACAATACCAAATCAGAGGAAAGTATATTATTTTTGTATCATATGTTCAACTGATGAAACGGACAAGCCAAATATGAAAAACAATTTTTAAATTTTTAGTGTGAGGTTTAGATCTCCATTTTATTTTATCACATAAGTATGTAGGTTTGTTATTCTTTAAAATATTAATATAATGTCTTGTCAAAAATATTTAAATAATTAAATTGATAGTTTGGAATAAACTGTTTTTTCAGTAAAATAAAAAATTATGATATTTAACCCCACATATAGTAATGGAAAGAGAAAAAAATAACGATCTCAGAAATTAATAAAGTTACAGAAAATTAGACACGCCACTGGATTCTACTCAAAAAAATTTCTGAAGAACGTATTATAATTACTTTTTTTTCTAACTTTGCAAGCAACCAAGTTACAGACATGTATCGAAAAGTGGAAAATTTAAAATTTTGTTTATTACTCTAAAACAAAAAGACGATAGGTCATTTTCGTTTTGACCATTAATTTTCTCTTAAAAAAAGAGATTGAGAGTGGGGGGGGGTTATTTTTTTCTATCTCGTATAGTTAACGAGCCTATAAAAACATCGAAATTTGCCCACCCTGTATCTAGACAGAAACAATTATTGACAACAACTAATCATTGTCGTCGCCCAAAATTTTTGTTAGTAGTCCATGGACTCACCCCTTTAGAAGAAGTAAACGTGTTTGAAATATTTATGTTGCGGCCATTTGTATTTTGAATTCAGTGTTGCCATTTCGACATTTTTTATGGATTTGGTACTTTTAGTCACCCTTTTACAAGTTAGTGAGTGTTTTATTAGCCCGACGATTTTTTAAAAAGATCAAATAGTACGTATATACTTCGTGACATCTATTCCCTTATCTTTTATTTATTTCTCGTTGTGACCTTTCCAGGAAGCCACGCGTGCCACGATTTTGAGCAATAAAAATCGAAAAGAATGGTGCCAAAGTGCATTCCATTCTCACATTTGTCAAATTATCGACCGATAAAAAAGCGCTGCAGATAACACTGTCATGATTCGGCGGTCCCCAAGACATTTTAAAATATGTAAACAGACCTGTCACAATGTTTAAATTAAAAAAAATGTACAGGGTGTTACGTAAAGAATAATTTAAGGCTAGCTTCCTTGGATATAAATATTGTGATTTAAATCAACTTAGTACAATTTTGCTTTTTTAAGGAGTTGGAGGCCTGAGAAAGTACTCAAATTTTAGAAAACGAGGGTTTTTTGTGAGATAAACACGACTATCACATTGATTTTTGCGTTAAATATAAGGGGCGTTCTGAGCGCCTAGTATATTATTTCTTTCAGATTTTTTTAACAATAGATTTTTTTTGGAAAATGATTACTTTTGAAATAAGCTTCGTTTGTCTTTAAAATGCACCATTTTAGAGAAAACTTTGTTTAAGGTCGCCGTAAAATTTGTTTTTTTTTTAGGTACAGAAATATAGAAAAATAAAACACTTAGAGCAAAAGTAATCTGAAAAATAAAATTATTGATGTTTTGTTACACTTTACTATTTAAATTCTCAAATAATATAACTTTTAAAATACATTTGTAACATTATTTTGCTATTCTAACCCCACATTTTAACAATTATTTTCACATGCTTGTAAACAAAAATGAACAATCTTATATTCAGAATTATTTAAGTTTATGTTATGACAATATTTACTACTGTTGAATTTAAATACGTATTATGAAAGATTTCAGTACCTAAAAATTTGTTGGTTAGACCGCTTTCGGTCGTTATATATGCGTGTTATTTCGGCACCTTTGAATATTTACAGGTGGCATGAGATAACGTTCCTGTTATTTGCTAAGCTCTCTATTATTCAATTCTTAAATTTTTAAAATTATTATTATTATTATTTGCAGAAAACGCTATTTTAAGATACGGCGCCTTTAACGTATTAAGCTTGGAAATCAATAAATACATAAATTTATACAAATTATTAATTCATGCATTATTATATTTTCTTTCTTTTATGTTGTCATATGTATCTATGTTATGTTTCATACTGTTTTATTCTAAAAACAACATTACTAGCTGTATAACTTTTTGGATTAATAATTTGATAGAATTTATGTGTACTGATTTCCAAGCTCAACAAATATGTTAAACGCAGTTTTCTCTAAAATGATGCACTTTAGCAGCATGCAACAAGTGTACCGGTTTTAAACCTAATCGAAGACTGTTTCAAAATAACACTATTCTTTTTCCAAAAATTTATATCCTTAAATAAAATCTGAAAGAAATAATATAGTGGCACAGGCGCTTAGAACGCACTATACATTTAACACAACAATTAGATATTCGTGTTTATTTCACAAAAAATCTTCTTTTATTTATTTAATTCAACAAACGGGCTAAAATATGATGAATAACAATGCATAAAATCAAATAAAAAAACAAATAAACACTGTAAAATTAATTAAAACAAATTGACAAAATCATACAGAATAACAAATAAAAAATTTAGATTAATAGTACAGAATAACAATAAGTACAACAATATCACATGTATAAGTTAAATGAAACATACATTTATAGTCAAAATCACAGTTATTGAAATAGGAGAGCATGCTTAATTTTTACTAAATTACAATTACCGAACAAATAACCATGTTATCGTAAAAAATGAAATAAAAAAGCACTTTCTCAAGCCTCTAACTTAAGAAAACAAAATTGTAAGTTATTTAAATCACATTTTTTTTGTCCATGGAAGCCAGCCTTAAGGTGTAACCCATTCTTTACTGAACATCCCGTATATAGTCGCTTGGCATGTAGAAAAATCGATATATCGATTAGAATCCATGTATCGAAAAATCTAATTGGAATATCGATTCGAATCGAATGTTAACATTTTCGTGTAGCTTTAATTTGTTCGATTTTTAATTTACTTTACAGGTATATATATCGTGGTCAAATATTAATTTGCGATGTTTCGATAAATATTAAATCATCAACAAAGACTACAAAATACATTTTCTTAACATATTAGTTACAAAACATGTAATAATAAGTGACAAGTGACACATACGTGCATTTAAAATGTCATTATCAATTAAAAAAGAAAAATATATATTTGAGATGTTCTATTTAAAAACGAAAGGTGATCTCGGGTCTCTTTAAGCCACGATTAACTGTCGATTCAAATAAATTGACTCGACAATTAAATGCTCCAATTCAATTTAGTTCGATTCGAATTAATATTCGATATTTCCGACGGATCGATTCAAAATCAATTCAAATCGATATATAGTTTTATTGCACAGGATTAATCGATTCAGATACAATTATACTATTCGATCAATCGATACGAATCGATTTTTTCGACGAATCGAAAATCGATTCTTTATTTCGCAAATCGCACAGTCCTGCTAGTCGTAATCTTTAACCATCGAGGAATCCTATCAACTGACTGCTACAAAATCAAAAAATGTCGCCCTGTATACATATACGTATAAATAATCAAGTTGGTGTGTACATATCGTTTTTTTTAATATTTCTGCAACAGTTGACTGAAATCTGTAATAATTAGGGATCTACGTTGAAAACTGCTGGCGTTCTTTTCAACCAAGTTTTGGGAAAACGTTTTAAACTTTATTTGTATTATGATTATAAATAGAAGCAAGTATATGCACAAACTGATAACCTTTAGTAGTTGACTATACACACGAATTCTGTAGTGCCCTACTTTTAATGCACTTGGTCTTTTTAAGTATCATAATATTTACAAATTATGACGTCAGATAAAGTACAAGTGTAAATCTAAGTAAGTAAATATAGTAGTATAGCAGCAATGAATGCAAGTCAGAGCATTGAAGTCATTTCCCAAGCATGTACGGAATCTTCTTCTGTAAGAAAACACTTTGTTTCCAGATGCAGAATACTTAAAGTCATCTTGAAACACATTCACTTCTTCTACATCAATATTTACGTAACATTCGACCCTTTATTCTGTTTGCTTTTCTATCTAAAGAAATCGTAGAGATCAAAGTTTTAGCAAATTTTCTTGTGATTTGAAATAATGCATAAAGACAATTGAATGTTGCATTTCGAATATATCAACCAAACTAGTGTTTTTTTAATGGAATAATCTGTAAGTAGTATAAAAACAAGGATTCTCGTTAATTTTGGCTACGTGGCCAACAAGAGCATCATAGATTGAGCGGGGATGATGGTAGATGTAAGGAGTGGTGGTTGAAGAAGTAATTAAGGGAGTAGTCAATCACTATTAGAGATCCAAGATGTAAACTGACTATCAGTGTTGTTGATGGCCTTTAACTTTACCAATATGCTTAAAACTAGTTGAAAGCAGTAGCATCAATAAATTCTCTTTAATTCGCACGTGAAATTGTGTCATTGCACTGTCTCATCAGAATTCTCATGGCGGTTCATATGTCACCTATAATTTTTTCAAACATTTTTTTTTATTTTAATTAATTAATTAAGGAATTAAAACTGTTTGATGCTACATTTACTTCGTTTATCAAAGTTATGTCACACTCCTTATCGTTTTTTATGATTTATGGTGGATTAATTAAGTTATTTCAAATTATTACAATTACTGCTTAGATGTGGTAATTGAAAGCTGGTGCTGATAATCTTTATTTAGCACATTAATAATAAACAAAACGGCAATTGCCGCATTTTTTGTCACAGAAGAATTCATAAATATTTAAGGGAATTGTGACATATCCTGATACTGGATCAGTTGCAGTTTACTTTAGTATGATTTGTCAAAGAAGGAATATACAGGGTGATTAGGGGGGGAACCCCTAATATTCGAACGAGGTGTTCAGGGAGCAAAAGTTAATAAAAAAGCCTAATATACTCGCGACAAGAATTCAGACGACTTACGTCATACGAACAAATGAATAATTCATTATATTTTCATCAGAATATTTAAGAAACTGCAACTGATAGTAATAAAACTATATTCTACACTAAAATTTTGCATTATATATTGCCCTAAATTGCAAAAAATGATTGTTTTTAAAGCCACCAAATATCGAAAATTACGTTGACAATAAAAACGAATGTGTAACGTCAGCCGTGACGTAAGATGTCTGAATTCTTGACTCGAGTATAAGTATATGGTCGAATATCAACGATTACTAAGATAGCAATGAAAATATTTTTACCCGAATTAATTAATGTAATGCATAGAGAAAAGTGTTTATTCTGTAGGTATTATAAATTATAACATTGATTAAAGATCTAGTAAACCGAAATTAATGAATTAAATTTTCAAATATTCCACATTTGACAATGCAATTGAATAGCGCCTTTCTAGTGTTCATTTTTATTGCATATAATAATGATTTAAACCATCGCCAAAGACAGCAATCAAGGGGATTCAAATCTGGTGACCAATTTTGGAAACCACCTCGGCCAATCCAGTGTTATGCAAAGCGATTGATCACGACACGACGAAAATGGGCAGGAGCACCATCATGCTGAAAGTACATGTTTTGCCTAATATCCAATGGAATATCGTCCAGTAGATCTGTCAAATTATTTTCTAAAAATTCTATATATCTAGCTATTGAGTATTAATCATACCACACCACAAGTTAATGCTGAACCGATGCTGAAAGTTACTTTCCACCCTAGGGCGCGGATTTACTTGACAGTTATTTACTCCATCACGAGTGAATTGAGTCTCATCAGTGAACAAAATGTGTTTGTAAAGTGTATGGTTTGTGGTTATCCAATTGCAAAAATACAACCGCAAATCATTATCACCGTCCTGAAGATTCGGGACGCGCTGAATATGGAAAGGTTTTAAACCATTTTTGTTCTAGTTTGTTTAATTTGGAGACAGGTTGCAATGCGCCTTGTCCTTACACCTGGGCTACGATCTACCGTATTTAGAATATGTTCTTCCACTGCTAGACCAGGACCAGCTTGCCTCCTAGATGTAATTCTCACACTGGGAAACGTTCCAGTTTCATGTGCATTGCTGAAGACTCTTTGGAATTCCATCTGGCACTCTTCTGTTCGGGAAGCGACGTCGATATTCAACAACTGCACGATTGGCGCTACCGTTGCAATACCCATAAATAAAATTAATATCAGCATATTCTCGATGACTAAATGTGGCAGCCATTACGAAATTATGTGTAAACGCACATGGAAAAATAAAAGCGACAGTTACAAAGTAAACGTTTAAAAACGTCAAAATAAATGTGACAATTAATTATCACTACTGTGAGTTTGGTTTAGAATGCATGACCTACTCAAAATAAAATATCAAATAATAACAGCTTTCTCAGCAACCGTTGATATTCGACCTTATGTTTATCAACCTTTTTTGTTCACTTTTGTCAACACTCCTTTCGAATATTGCTAGTTCCCCCCAATCACCCTGTATAAAATTCTTCTCTGACTAAGCTATATGGCATACCTGCTTGCTGGTACTACGGCTACTACGATTGGAATAACTCCTCAGATAAGAGTAGTCTTCCGAGATATTTCATAATAGCGTCTCCAGCTCCTTCTTCAATGCTTCTTTTTTTACTGAAGAAGAAAAAGAGAAGTTACCCACAACTGTGATATCAATTTTTTTCTCCACTTGAAGTGCGGAGGTGCACATTTCTAATCGAATATACTGTCGTTTATGTGTCCATTTGGTTGAAAGTACGTGTGGGCGTGTCCAACACCCAACTGGAAAATATCGCTGTCAGTTTTTATGAACTTGTCGAAATTAAAGTCAATCTCGCCTTCTTATGGGCGGCCATCCGTATACAATGTATCAGAAGCGAACCCGCTAATCCGGTGGGTACCATAAATTTATTACCGACTATTAAATTACTTTAATGCGCGATATCTTAAATCTCTTGCTTTATATTCGTGTAAAATGCAATGCTGCGGGACACCTCCACGATGATATCCAGAGAAAAATACGCAACTGGATAAAAGGTGCCTGAAAATTAAAAAAAATGTAATATAAAAGGTGAGCTTTTGCAAAGCCCCTACGGGTGTTGTTTAAAAGCTTTAAGTTTTATAGTTTTGAAAAACTAAAGTTATCCAGTATATAAAAATGTAACACGTTGATGTAATTAACTATAACTAAGTACAAATATTTTAAGACAGAATAGAGAAAACTAAGAATTAACGGAATCATCGTTCAAAATATTTCCAAACTTATTTATAAAGTAGTAGTAAAAACTATACTAAGTCTTATTTATCGACGACTATGCGCGCCCGTCCGCCGCGAGGTTATTTATTTGACACGTTTGATCTTTGGAGAATACGGCAACCAGCAACACAACTATGACGGACGGAAGACTAAATGGTAAAATTCATTGCTATCGGACAATATTTTATAATTAAGGACTGGCGTGGGTGCATTCGAAACTTTCTATTATCTATTAGTTTGCCTTTCGTTCCGTTTTCTTAGATTAAATGGGCATTTTATTTAACTATACAGTTGTTGTTAGTGGGAAATCGTGACGGACTTGTAATGCGTGACAATATAGTTTTGACAGTTTCGAACGAAAAACAAATACGAAAAACTGCATCTAACCGGATTAACTGTCACCTTTCTGGTATTACTATTAATAAAAATGTTCATTTTCATGTTTCTACATCTGGAAAGGCTGTAAAAAAACGCATTAAAACCGCATGGTCTAAGTCATCTCGGACGATGGTTATGATGGGCGTCGATTTTGCGGAGGAAAAGATAGTTTTGCCCCATTTTTAAAACATCGAACTAGAATTTCGAAAGAATGTTTTTATTGTATTTCAGACCTCACTCATGGTTAAATGTTTTGTACTTTATGGTAGTTAACCATGTACATAATTTTTGAAAGTTATTCGTTTTTTCTTCGCGATTCAATGTTTCTTTTAACAAAAAAAAAAAATAATAAATTTCTATAAATATAGTAAACAAGCAACAACAGCCGCAGATTTTATGATTAATATACAAGATATAGCTAAATCATCAAATGATGATCTTCAAACATACCTACGTAATATATCTTAATTTCACCAAAGTATTTGATCGTTTAGAGATGACCGTTTCAATACGTATTCAATACGCTGACTAATCTATTATTTTCAGTTTTATCTTATTTGTCGTACTCAATACGGTGAAATTTTTGGCTCCAGATCATCTTCATATTGCATCATTGGTTGTGCCACAAGGTTCTGTATTGGGTTCTTTGTTATTCGATTTCTTTATGAATGGTATTGGCTACAAGCCTCGCGCGAAATGTTTATTCATACCTATAGCTGAGGACTTTTGATTAGATACTTATATAAAGCTATTTGAAATATACACACTGCATCAAATTCAAAGAAATCTGAAGCAGAATGTGGTGTATTGAAATACCTTGAAATAAACATTAAAATAATAGGTCTGTTCAATCAAGGAATCCGAACTGGTTTCAAGCTATCAGAAATATTCAACCAATAAAGTTATGCATTTATTCTTCAGTAAACATCGTACAGTAAGTCGTTAGATAAACGTTTTTGACAGTTTGGAACCAGTCTGGGTTCCTTGTTTGAACACACCTAATATCTATTTGATACAAAATTATTTTTCTCTTCTAATGTAAATGCATACATTAAAATTTGCGATATACACGAAATATTTTTAGTGGCCATTAAGATACTTTTTACATTCTATATCAGGCCTATATATATATATTGTTGTAAAACCCGCCGAAATTTTGGGAAGTCTGTGATTGGCATAAACATCAATGAGACGAATATTCGTGCGGTCCGTGGGCTGGTTCATGGTTAGTGGCGCAAGACAGTAAAGGAAATTGCTGCAGATGTCAGAATATCGTAGGAAAGTAATCAATCAAGCATTTCTCTCTTCACTTGGGTTACTGAAAAGTTTTAGTATGCGTAACAGTGAATTAAATTTGGATATGTTTAACTGATGTTATCTGTAAATCGCCTCTAAAATATTACTGCACTGAAAACTGTGACCATTTTTTTGTTTTTTTTGTTTTTTAATTTCTGGTTCTCTTTGTTTACTTTGTATTTCTTTCTTGTATATGTTATCGATGTTTTATTTCGGTGTTTGTAAATAAAGGCCTAGGTAAATAAATAAATAAATGTTGTAAAACAGGCATTTACAGACGTGTATATTAATATACACTGCAGACGCCGTCGGTGGTCGAGCCCGCCTTCGAGTCGGACCTACCTCCGCGCTGTGCACCTTGGCGTTGCACAACATGTAAGTATGTGTACTAAGAGCACAATATGTCACTGTTAATATAGAATTACGGTCACCGCTCACTAGACGTCCGTGAACCTGTGGCGTTCAATAAAAATCTACAACCGCAAAAATAAGTGCATTGTGTTTTGTTTTTCCAAACAACAAAACGGCACTTAGCCGCCTTGTGGAGGGTGCAATGCCACTAGATGACCTGCAAATTAGATGTCAAATCTCTTATACAATGCCCGCGGTGCATTATATTGCCTAAAATTCATTCACATCCTGCCGGGAGGTTGGTCGTGTTGTAAATTGCATAATAGTTTTATTTTGGCTTTCTGTGCTCTCTTGTGCGTCCCTTTCACACACCCGCAATTGTTCTGTAAAGATTGCAATGCTTACTCCGAGCTTCTTCCTAATTTTCAGAACTGAAGTTTTTTTAATCAGTTCCATTCGGCGATTTTAAGTTTCTTTTCTATTTTCTTCATCTAACACTCTATCTGTACATATTTTAATCCCAAAGGTGTAATTTTAATCACTCCTGGGATTGAAAAGCATTTCGATACACTTAAAGTGCTCTTTTAATCACTTGTTGCGGAGACACATCAAGTGTTAGTTTAATATATTAAAATTAATATTTAACAGTAATTTAATAAATTTTGTAGCTATGTTATATTAACAAGTGACAAGTGTTGTTTTATTCGCCTATTTTAGGAAGTAACGTGTTGCTTCACTTTACACTTTAGGCAGTTCTGGGATTAAAAATGAATCCGTCGTAACAAAGACACGTCAAGTGTTGGCTAATGTTGTTTTAAGTTTCTTTTCCATCTTCTTCATCTAACACTCTATCTGTATAAAAGCCAAAAGTGCGTATTTTAATCTGTAAAGTGTAATTTTATTCATTTCTGGGATTAAAAACCATTTCGATGCACTTAAAGTGCTGTTTTAATTATTTATTGCGGAGTCACGTCAAGTGTTACTTTAATATATTTATAAATTAATCTTTAACAGTAATTTAACAAATGTTGTACCTATGGTATATTAACAGTTGACTGAATGTTGTTTTAATCACCTATTTTAGGAAGTAACATGTCGCCTTTGACCTTTTTTAATCGCCAGCACGATAACTTCACAGTAATTGGAGTATTAAAAATATATAGCATTAAAAAACATCTGGCTAATTAAAAGTGCCACTTTAATCCTGAAAGTAATTTTAATTACTTCTGGGATTAAAAATTAATCCCTTGTTGCAAGGATACGTCAAGTGTCACTTTAATCAGTTACAAATTAATATTTAATAGTAATTTAACAGTAATATTGTAATAAATTAATAAGAATTCCTAAGTGCTCTCGTAATCGTCTATTTCAGGAAGTAAAGTGTTACTTTTAATCATCGAGGGATTAAATTTACCTTTGACCGTTTTAATCGCCCGCACGATAATTTATTGGAGTATTACCATATCACCTGTAGTATTAAAAAGCATCCGGCTAATTAAAAGTGTTGTTTTAATGCCCCCAAGAATTTAAATTACTTTCAACCCCTTAAAAAAGGGATGATTTGTTGTTAGAGTATTATAATGTCAATAGCTGTATTAATTAATAAGCTCTCAAGTAATTAAAAGTGATGTATTAATACGTTATTTCAGGGAATGAAGTGCCACTTTTAATTCTTGAGGGATTAAATAATGTTTGCAAGGGTAGAGAAAATGATAATTTAACATCAAATGTAGATAAAGATCTAGGTAACTATATAACCATTAATTGAAATCATTACCTACTATTTATAAATACAAATATTAATTTTTTACTGTATTAGAAAGGTATTTTAATATAGTAAAAAATGTTACAAAAGCTAATAATAGAGAATATAATGTGTAGATATTGTAGGTGTAATTCAACGCTGGTCGGGGCTTTAGTCCACAGAGTAGTTTCACACAATATTGTTAATACCTAAAAATATATACAAATAGTAATATTACAATTAACATTCATAAATATGCATGGGAAGGGAAGAATCCTTTTTTGCTCCGACCGTGATACCGATGTATTGGCGTCAATGGTCTGATTTTCCACGCTATTAACTATGCATTCTGATACAGCAATCTTGTTGGCCACTGATTCCTCAGTGTATTTCTCTGCTTCAGCAGGAGACTGCCAACCACCTAACCGATTTAATGTTTGCGCCAGAATTTGCAACCATCGTAGCTGCATACATATCTGGATTTGCCAGCTCTCTCTTTATCTTCTGTGGAATTTGATAAATGAAGTTTATTCCCACATGCATCTGTCGATTGTTGATGAAAAATTTGTTAAGAGGTACGTTCTCAGGGCATGGGGCGATGTTTTTTCGTATAATCATCAAGCCGCTGTTTCCAGACTTCTTATTCGTAATACAGAACGACCGGTCTTTCTTGGTCTTGATGTCGAGAAGAGTTTCCAATGCTTCCAACTTCTAACCTGTGCAACTCATCCGAACGACACACTCCATGTAAACACATTATAGCCGTAACCTGTAGCGTCAAACGAGCCAAGATCAGGAGTTTGCAGAAATGTTATCACATCTGCTGGGTTAAAATTTTTAACTTTTTTGGTTCGTAAGCGCTTGTTGATTGTATTAGGAGCGCAATCAGTTTGCTATATCTACAAATAAACAGAAGTTTTAGCGGCTCCTCAGTTCACTATTTCCATTCACCAGTATGGTACTTTTAAGGATTAAATAATACGCCATAAATTTAAGGCTGCATTTTCTTTGATTTTTTCGAAAAATATGCTAACAATACGTTCTCACTTAGATCCTTGATGTTCTTTACGTTCTTCCATTTTTGATTTTTTTTATATTTTCATAGTTCAATCTACATTTTGATGGTAATAACTCACCGTCTCAGCTCGAATATTGGATGGTAATAATTCAACTTTTATCGTGTTCAGAAATCTCTGCCTCCAACAATCGCACAAAACGACACCAAAGAAGTAAATGTTGACACCACAGTGACCGCACAATGACAACCCAAAGGGATGACTTTGTTTAATAATCAAATTCCATATAAACCAATGCTAGGTAATAGTTTCCCTAACCTAAAATCGTTTATAATAATTTCAAATTCTTTTTCATACTCAACGCGTCGATATTTGGGCTATAGATAAAATAACATTTTATCGTCTTCTATAAAAAAAACTTGGCAATTCCACAGTTATTATAATATCACTGGTGATATTAAAAAGTATCCCATTGGTTTAAAGTGCTGTTCCTTGTTTCAGATAATAAAATCAGCCAAATCACTTTTATCCCCCGAAGAATTACATTAGTTTCGACCTGTCATATTAACAAGTATTCAGATGATTAAAAATGTTTCAACAGTTACCATAGTATTATTATATCACCTTTAACACTAAAAGGCGCTCTGCTGATTTAAAGTGCCGTTTCAATGTTTTATCTCGGAATTGTCACTTGCAATCTCCTACATTGAATTTATTTTTGACCCGTTAAAATAATGTAATTTGACTCTTGAGTTGAGTATTATAGCAATGCTGTTTATTTAAAGTGCTGTTTAATAACGCCATTTTTTTCAGTACAATGTTAAGCCCGTGGGTCCGTCACTGCCCGCCGCGTACGGCTTATAAAAATTTTACTCATTCGGTTTATTACCAGAATCCCGGCTCCATTGTCCGTCCACAATTTACACACCAACATTCAAATTGAGCTGTCTGCTAAATTATTGTCTACATTGAAACGTATGTAACTTAAAAATTATAATCTGAAACGACTTCCTCATAGTCAGTTTCTCTTCGCCTGGGATTATTACTGGCATTACTGCCAACTTAACGGTAACGCCGATCATTTAAACGTACAGGGTAGGCAAATTTCGACAATTTTTTATCTCGAAAAAAAAAATAGTACCAACCACGTCGTCATGGGATGTTTTGAAACAGCTACTATTGAATGTCTAGAAAGTAAGGGATAGAGGGTGTTCTGAAATTAATGCAAACTGCGTAAGATTAGATGCCTGATGACTGAAGTCCGCACTTTGCCCGTAAAAAAATAAGGAATTATTTCACATGGTTTTTGCTAAAGGAATATAAAGCTTCGAGAATTGTAAATAAACACAGAAAATAATATACTCAGGAATTTTTTAAATAGAATGAATTCCCACTCGAATTTACTTCCACAGGTGTGTTATTTTTATTTAAACATATTCAAACTTACAGTAGGTTACTACTCGTGAAACAAAACGGTTGCAATGGAACCATACGTTGTGATACGTAAGTAGTTAGAAGCAGCGCCATATTACTACTTTCATTTTGACGGTATAATAGTATATTCTACAACAAGTTGTAGAATGGCATATATTCCATATATGCTACTATATAGAACTACCACCAAAGTAACACTAACGGAAACTGGAACCATCAAAGAGTAACTATTACTTAACAGCTACTAAATTTACTACTTTGTTGAATAAATACTTCATACAACAAAGTTACAGTCACTGCTACGTATTCTCAGCTACTTCTGGCTACTTTTCAGTTATGTGACGTCTAAGTAATATCCTGTTTTTGGAGACGTCTCAGTTACCAGTGGAATGACCTTCATGTTTTCTGAAAGGGGCAAGTAAAAGTAGTAACGACCAACTCATGTTACTAAAATATGACTTTAAAATTGCAGTGACCTTCAAGTAGTTTTAATAGTTGCCCCGACATTCAAGGAACCTTTATTGTTCATTTAATGTTATAGAACTTGTAAATAAGATTTATTAGTCTTCACGTTGTTCGTCATTGCATAATGTCTTTACCTATTTGATCATGTCACATGTGGAGAGTGTACTTTTGTCTTTGTGAATCGTATCATACTTTTTATAACTATAAACTTAGTGCTAAATCTGACCAGACCCTATATAAACTATTAACTTTGACCCAGATTAAATGTCTGGGTTAAAACACCACAAAAAAACCCAAAGGATAAAATATGCAACAGGGGAACCAGCAAAGCCTCAAAGAAATAAAGAAATAAAAACAATAATGTAAGGATAAGTAACTACTAGGTACTAGAATATAAAAATCAAGGAGTGTGTTCAGTGTAAACGTCAGACGTACCGCGTTGAGAATGAACAACAGGAAAAATGTTGCTAAGAAGTGTTCAGAACTGTCAAAAATGTTTGACCAACACCGTTTTACGTCACATTCGCCGAGAGTATACATACCACACTTATAAATGTCTGTCCAACAGCTACTTGATTCAGAATTAAGGAAATGGTAATGGATATGTAGAAAGAAATGAAATGCAACAATATTCGCTGCCAGACAAAGCAAGTAACATACTAATATGAAAAAATGGTGGGAGAATGTTGAAGTTTCTTAAAAGTTACGATAAAAGTTCTCCACGGAACCAGAACGTCTCTAGAACGTGGCCGTATAAGTTCCGGGAACGTTGCCGGAACGTAGCAAGCATTAAAAACTTATTCCCCATTTTCGTCGTAGACACGTAATGGGAACGGTTCTGTTACGTGCCCATGGTTAGTAGCAACAGTTTAAAGTACCTACAATAGTCGTAGCTACGTTCCAACGGCTAATTGTGCTAGTTGGGTGTATGCTTCTTTAAATCGCAAATTTTTTTTCGGCTTAGTGTATCCGTCTGACTATTAAAACAATCGATTCTCCTACCATTTTTTATCTGAATAAGGCACACCTTGTTGAAGTCGTTTTCAGGATAATCTTGTTCGAAATGTTCAGTGCCTCGAGTAAAAGCTGTTTTGGTTTCAGGTAAAGTTCCTTTTTCGTTGAAAATACAGCAAAATGTTACTTGAAAAAGTTATCCAGAATGGTAAATTATGAAGCGCAAAATGTCAAGAAAGTCGGCAAGGTTTAATGTAAAATAGAAAATGACAACATGGCAGCCTCCTACAAGATCGGTTATATTTCGATTAAATTTCTATAATATGCCAATCGTGCCACGTATTTGGTAATAAATTATTTACTCAGAAATAATTTTACGAAAAATTTATAATACACCTTTTTTGTTTAGAATCAATCAGGTGAAATGATTTAAATGACAAAGTAGTATCAAGAAAAAAAATGTTGATGTAGGAATCAAATCTTAGGGATGACATGTTTTACGCCTTACAACCTCAGGGGAAAAATCACGAAAATGTGTGTTCTCGTCTATGTTTACTTAATTTCGTGTCACGTATCCATATGATATTCCAAAAAAAAACTACTATTTATTTACGCTATATTTAGGGTGACCATATATACTTTTTTATAAGGACAGTACTTTCTTTTCAAAGACTGTCCTACTGTTTTCAAAGATTTATAAAATACGCCTAAATGTACTTTTTTAAAGAAACATAGAATTATGTCCCTTTTTTCTTTAAATAATGAAATCAAATGGGTGCTTCATGAAACTATTTTGATCGCTTGAACGATTATTTTAGTTGTTTTCAAATATGAATACATTAGGCTTTGTTCTCATTTGAATCAACAGTCTAGCATTAGAATTATTATCTGCATTAGTAGCTTTTGGTGAGCACACGGCTTTAGACTTCCGAAAAATCGCAGATGAAATCTATTCTGCTAATCTACATAGACTTGCAGGGAAATGTTACAATCTCTGAAGGGCCAAAAACAAATTTTGAAGGCAATCATTAGTTTCTAAAAAGTGTGACTGTTACCAAATGATTCAGAGTCAAGCTAGGACATCGAATGAAACAACTTTTGAATTTGTACATGTTACTGTGTTTATTATTAAGTATAAAAATAACAGTATATGTTTTATTGTAAATAGATACAACAGCTGAGAAACAAAAAGTATTTTCATAAAATATACAGGGTGGTGACTTTAACTGAAATAAATTCAATAAAACTAGGCCAAAATTCAGAGAGTCAAGCTAGCACATCGAATGAAACTTAACTTTTGAATTTCTACATGTTAGTGTGTTTGTTATTAAGTATAAAAAATAACAGTATATTTTTTATTGTAAACAGATACAACAGCTGAGAAACAAAAACTATTTTCATAAAATATACAGAGTGGTGACTTTAACTGAAATAAATTCAATAAAACTAGGCCAAAATTTAGGGATTTTAGGATGGTTTTCGTATTTTGGTCCCGTTTTATTGAATTTATTCAGCATACTGTATATTTTATAAAATTACTTGTTTCTTTGATGTTGTATCCGCATATAATATACGTTTATTTTGTTTAATTAAAAACCGGCAATATTTGGACAAAAAAAGAAAAGATCGCTCAAATTATGAAGGGTGATTTCCCTTAAAAATTCTAGATTTTGTTAAAAAATTATGGTCACCCTATATTGCTATTATTAGAGCATTCTGAAGATTTGATTTGAAGGATACGGACGCCGAAATTTCCCGAAAATCTTCTACAATTTTCACCATCTCGCTCCTAATTACTGGCGATGCAACGGAGACAGATGCTCCTGTTTATTAAAAAAATATATTTACACTTTAAAAAGTATAACAAATAAATAACTGGATCAAAGTACAAACTTGACTGCTATAAATACGACAATTATAACAATTACCCGTGATCTTTTCAGAATATTTCAATTATCCTATACGATACGGAGGTCATTATATATTATTCCCGATTACTGCTAACAACGTTGCGGTTTAATCGTTCAGTCTTCTAGGCTCGCAGATATAACCTCTACATTTCCATAACTAATAAAAAAAATACGCTACAGTTCAAATAAGAATAGCTGGAATTCCTCGCTGACAAAAATTTGTCTTATAATATTTATAATATAGATGGTTCAGCGATACCGTAGATATCCTGTTTTGTATACCTGTAATTTATTTATAAATAAATATTTAAATCGCTACCATATTATTATATAAATTACCTAGCAACAAGCCCGATCGCCTCTTGAAGGCTTTCTGATGTGAAATTCGCTTCTACGATTATAGGTATCTCATATCTCAAAAACGGGCTTAGACCACCAACCTTTGCCATAAAAATAACAAAAAATATTAAATATACATGTAATAACTGTGAATTTACAGTGAACCGTTATAAGAGTAAATATTTTAGCCCAAGTTTACATTTTAAATGATGTATCAACACAGAAAAGGGAATCAAATTGCATGCTTAGTGTAATTTTACGCGTGTAACGTTATTTTACATTAATATTGTGCACGTATAATAATTGAATTTACACAGAACTTCTAGCAGAACCAATTAGGTTAAATGTTTTTTTAAATTACATTTTAAATGATTTGTAAAAATGTAAAATTACATGCTTTACGTAATTTTACTTGTGGACCTTATTTTACATTAGTATTTATTACAAATAAATACAAGTTACATTACAGAGAATTATTTTAGTTACATAGCTGAAAGTTTACATTTTCAATGATTTATAATAATAGTAGAATTGCATATTTAATGTAGGTATGTATGTAAAGTAATTTTGCATTAATAATAAAACGATTTAGAATGTTTTATTAAAGATTCGTATTAAGGTCGTATTTCTCGCCGTAAAATGATGAATGTTCTTTAGGTATAGAAACGTCGAAAAATAAAACGCTTAGAAAAGTAATATCAAAAATAAAATTATTTATGTTTTGTTTATCCACCTCTACTATTTAAATTCTCTTCAGATAATGTAATAACTTTTAAAGTGCATTTGTAAGTCACACATTATTTTGCTATTCTAACCCCAAATTTTAAAAATTATGTTCACATACCTAAATAAACAAAAGTGGACTCTTATATGTAAAACTGTGTAAGTTTTGACATTCGAAAACGTTGCTACGATACTTGCTTGCAAATTACGTACAAAAGAAGTCTTAGCATCGTATGAGAAAATCAACAAATTGTTTACTGAGGGTCTAGAGTCCAAATGAGATGTTTTGTGTGAAAGACCCACCCTTTTGATTTTTTCGCACTTATTTATTTACACCCTGTATACAGGGTGTTAAAAAAAGAGTGTAAAATATTTCAGGAGGTAAGTATGAACCAAAATAAGCAGAAAAGTCTTAATAAACATGGGTCCGCAAAGTAACGGTTGCGGAGATATGGACCACTATTCGTTTTTCAAACATTTTATTTTATTAGGAATAAACCGACAAAGGAAGCTTTAAACAAACAAAAAACAAAGTTACAGAAGATGTTCAAAGTGCCCTCCGTCCATTTCCAAGCAGGCACGACATCTTCGTCTCAACGATATTCGAACTCTTTCGAAAACACCCTCCTTGGTTTGCATTTCTTGACACTTTTGATTAATACGGCTGTAGCTCTTCCAGGCTATTTACAGGAGTACCGTACACTAATGTCTTCAAATATCCCCAAACAAAGAAATCTTGAGGGTTCAGATCAGGCGATCTTGGACGCCATAAAACAGGTCCGGCCCTTCCTACCCATCTATGTGGAAAAGTTTGGTGTAAATACTCTCTAACGGCCATGGAAAAATGAGTTGGAGCACCATCATGCTGGAACCACATTTGTTGTCTCTGATTCAAAGGAATGTCTTTCAGAAACTCATACAGTGTGTTCTGCAGAAAGTTGAGGTAAGCAGCGCCTGTTAATCGGTTTGGTAAAACAACAGGACCTAGAAACCTGTCACCTACAATACCCATCCAAATGTTTAATGAAAAACGTGCCTGATGTTCAGATTGTATTAGAGCATGAGGAATTTCGTCGGCCCAAATATGCGTATTGTGAAAATTAAACACTCCATTTCTTGTGAACCCGTTACTTTGCGGAGCCATGTTTATTGAAACTTTTCTGCTTATTTTGGTTCATACTATTACCTCCTTAAATATGTTACACTCTTTTCTTAACGCCCTGTATACTAACTGAATTTAGGAGGAACTATTTTGCTTCAATCAATTAGATTATTCCATGTAGGTTTACATTTTAAATTATTCACAAAGAGGAGAGTTACATATTTAATGTAATTTTACATAGTAATGTAATTGTATATACAGTGTGTCCGGGAAAGTGTGGGAAATATCTCGGGTGTAGATAGAAAAGGAAATAATAAGATCAAAAATTCCTATATTTTTTCCCTAGGCCTTCCCTACGGAGACATGTGTCCCTGAAGGACGCCGCTGGAAATCGATTTTTCTTGAATAAGTCCTTATTATTTTTCTCATAAACGGTTCATTTTATCGACAATAAACAAGAGTACCTTTTTTAGTCTAAGATTGAAGCTATCCAGATTTCCTGGATTTTCCCGAACACCCTGTAGATAGTATAAATATATATTTATGTGATTTTGTAGGAAACAATTGTCAGTGTATATCTCAGTGGAATGTAAGCTAGTGTTTCAAGTGTTTTCAGGAGGACAATCGAAAGTCCTTCCACAGTGTTACTGGAAACACCGTTTTTATTTAAATTTCATTAGTAACATATGCAGTTGTCATTACCACGCTGCACTTTTAATAGGAGGGGGTGGATTTTAGCATTTTGCGTGTGTTTACATCATTCCCTGTAATTTGTGGCCGGGAATTATACATAATTGAACCGTTTATAGTTCTTGGAAGCCAGTGGCGTACATACCCAACAGCAACATAAAACTTTAAAGAAAGCAAATTATTTTATAACTATCGAATAGCGTTGTTTAACGATCAATCTGATTGTATAGAGCAAATAATTGTCATAATGTTGTTCGTAAAGTGTGTAAAATTGTTTATAATAGTTTTTATAACGTATTTTATAGAACAAATAATTTTCAGTTTTTTAAACTAGTAATGGGACAGAGTTTAAGGGCATGTTGCTGACCTCAAAATAGAGCGATTAAGCCAAATATGCCTTATCCGAATGTTGCTCCTTTTCGATCTACAGGGTGTCAAAGTTGAAAAAATAAATCATATTTTCTTTATTATTTTTTTCAATATGTTGACGATTTTGATGTACCAACGATGGTTTGGACCCCTTTAAATCGCTACGACTTTTTTGTGCATCACTGTATCTCATTTTGGACAGGAAAAAATTTCTTCCCTATATTTTCTATCTGTAAAATTTGCAGCAATATTCTTCACTAAAAAATATAATGTTTCTTTAAATGATACCAAAATACAGACTACAAAACGTTTTTATAGTTGCTGTATAATATTGTTTTAAAAGTGTTATATATATTTTTTTTCTACACCCGTATTATAACAATGCCCATAATCCGTTTCATAATGATACCCATTACGATACAGATTTTTCATTACGATACAGATTTTATAATCCGTTTCATAATGATACCCATTACGATACAGATTTTTCATTACGATACAGATTTTTAATCAATAGAAACCCATAATTTTTCAATCAAGCATGCTGTGCATTTGACGTTTATCCTAGGTTATATGTAATTATTTTAGATGTCAAAATCAGTACGTATTAAATTTTCGTAGATACCTAGCTAAACTTCGATAATTTATCAAAATGTCTGATATCAGCGATATTGAAGAATTACCATTGACTCCTCCACACATATCGGAGAAAGCAGAAAATGCAGTTCATACGAATAATTTCTGTTACCTATTGTGTTCAATAAAAATATAAAATTTATGGTTTTTGATTATTTATCGGGTGCAGAAAAAATAGCGTATGCAACTCTCATGTAATGGTTATTAATACCATCATTACATGATCGTTGCATAATATACTATTATAGAACTGTTACATTGTTTTATAAAACTGGGCCTGTTTAGATTCTATAAGTATCGTATAAAGCATTTAACCATGTTATAGGAATTTAAATCTATAAATTTTATTTTGAAGCAATTTATACAATCTTATTTTGTTAGTTGAGTATCTAACATTACTTTCCTAGTCTACCCCTAGTGTATATTTGACGAGATGGCGCATTTTGTAAAAAGAAAGGTTAGTGCCCTATATAAACGATTTTAAAACATCGTTCTTGTGAGTGAACTTAATTTTCAATTTTTCTGGGCCTATTTCAGATAAATATGGAATTCTGTGTTTCACAAAAAAATATTTCAAGGCACGTACATTCCATTACAAATTTTCTTTTGCAAACATAAAGCCCCTGTGCTAAATCGTTCTAATACAGTAATGAGAAATCGTATTTTATAAAATAAATTGTTGATATAACAAACTCCTACAACATATAGTGTGGGAGTCGTGTAAGAAGTCATAAAAGGTGATCTTGCATTTGCGGAAGTTGCTCAGCTAATATTTGAGAACAAGCAGATTTATATTTTATCTTAAATATATCTAAATTTCCTATATGATATCGAATTATGTTTTCATGCGCCCAAATAAACACAGAATCGAATTATATGTGGATAATTATTTATATTAATGATATTAATAACTTTCCTGTTTCCTTACAATGTGGGCTGGGATATATATAGAAGAAAAAAACAAAATAAATAAATCAAAATTAGGTAATGTCGAATTTTTATTCACGATCTCATGTCATTGGTTAAAAGTTTTGTTTTCCACATCCTACTTAGAAAAACAATAAATACTAGACATATACCTACATCTAAAATTAACATATTTTCTTTAATTTTGATTCTTCTCATCAAATTTCTACACTGATAGAAATTTGTTTATAATTTCAAATAACTACGTTGGCAATATGGGACCAGCGTAAAATTATGTATAATTACAAAATAATTTTGTAAATGAAATTCTGGGATAAAATTCTGTATTATGTGATCTAATATTACAACTATTATGCTAAATTTCATCATAAATTTGCGTCACTATAATTTGTATTGATTTATACATATGTTATTTTACATATATGATTGAATGCCAATGTTTTAACAAAATTGAACAATATGCACATATTAAAAAAAATTAAGGGCATATTGCTGACCTCAAAATAGAGCGATTAAACCAAATATGCCTTATCCGAATGTTGCTCCTTTTCGATCAACAGCGTGTCACAGTTGAAGTCTCTTCTTGTTAAAATATACAATAGTACAGATTTAAGCTAGTCAATATAATATAGAAAACATCTCTTACTAACGAATTATTAGAAATGCATTATTAGAATTCAATAAATTTCTAAATAGTTAAGGAGACCTTGTCAGTAGCAGAAATAACTGCTGTGTACGAAGATTTTTTTAGTGGAATTTTTCCATCCATCCTCTAAATGTGAATTAACCATCTTTCTCTGTAAAAGTGTATTGTTCATCCATCATCTAAAAATGTATTGCGATGTAGGTATTTAACCGCATTAGAAAATATGTTGAATATTTTCGCTGAAAATGCTACAGAATTATTTTTGAAACATCAGTATATATTCCTTGATTTTTGCAAATATGTGTTGATATGTACGTATATCTGTGTTAAAATAAATATTTTTCGAATTTTAGTTATAGTAAATTTAACGTCAGTACAACTGCTGTCATAAAGATAAATATATTGTTTGAAATGAATGTAGGAGATATATGTAATATCGTAAACATCTAGAAAACGTATACCGTTTCAATATCTATGGTGTTTATGAATTATATAATATTTAAAGTGACACAAGCTGCTAGTGCACACGTAACAAAACATAATTTTATACTCACTGTTTTACGAACATCCCACAAAAATCCTTATTAATGAACCGTTTTAGGTTAGAGGTGAGGTTGATGTGCCTCTGCTCATGTGCAACAGAAATCACATGAAAGCTGTAAAATTTCATAATAAATTTAGTAAAAGTAAATAGTTCCATTGTATTACTAAACTGTTTCCGAAATTTTGTAATTTTATTAAGTAAAGAGATCATAACAAAACATGGAAATTTCCGCCCATTTTTATCAGTGTATAAAATCTATTAGTCAGAATGATTAGTTTAAATTTTGGCAAAACTAGAACTTCATCCTTTTGTGCCGGCACCTACGCCACTGACAGCCGTACGGCGCTCGTACTTGAAGGCAGGAGACTTTGCATATGTAAGACCATCCGAGGACAGCGTGGTCTTCACTGATATCTAGTTTGTATGCCAGTTTCGTTACATGCAAAGTGGCTTATTAGCAGCCAACTGTCCGACATGTGTACTTTATTACGGAAGTGGCGAGTCTCTCGTTTCCGGAAATCTGTGCGTGCTGCACTGCTTTCGCTAGTTGGTGGATACGCGGACACAATAGAACGCGGCGGTTATCCTTGCGGCCTTGTATTTGCGAGGAAGTGCGGAAAAAGGGAATATCGTGCCTTTGACTCCCTCCTACTGCTTGAATTTTAAACAGTGTTTAATGTATTCATCAGTATAAATACAGGGTGTTTGTAAATTAAGAAGCAAAAATGAGACCGCTGATTCCTTAGGTGAAAATAAATCTATATAACCTAACATACCTATATCCCAAATCGCATAGTAAAAAACATACAGGGTGTCAAAGTCAAAATTTTATGTTCGATATTTGTAAATAACTTCTTAAGAAATTTAAATATTTACATAACATTTGTAAATCAAGGGTTTTTGCGGGCGAGAAATTCAAATTTGTTTCTCATTTTGACGTCACTAGTAGAGGGCGCCAGTTGTGGCACACCTTGTTTCTTTTAAATGGCATAACTTTTTTTGCAGCTTAGTATATCCATCTGACTATCGAAATAATCGAGTCTCCTACCTGTTCTATTTGAAAAAGGTATACCTTGCTGAAGTCAGTAGGATTTTTAAAATAATCCTCATTGAAATGCTCATTGCACCGAGTAAAAACTATTTTGGTTTCAGGCAAAGTGCTTTTTCTGCTGCAAATACAGCAAAATGTTACGTGAAAATGTCATCCATATCCTACAGTTTATAGTTTATTCATATACCGCAAAACCAGCCTCAATACAAAACACAATGAATTGCGTTTTTATTTGCTAGTAAACGCCATTATGCTTTTTTATTTTATTTATATAGCCACATTATTTATTGATTTCCTAAAGCTGACTGGTTCCTGAAAATTTTATTATGTTTTCTTTTTCCAACAAAGAGTTGCGTCATAAAAATTACGTCTATAACTACAAAAAGGTACTTTTGATAGGTTATGTTCAATAGAGTTTTTAGTCATATTTTTATGTACTATTACCGCCCATAACATACTTTACGGGACACCCCGTATATAAAAAGCGTAACTGTATGATATAATAATTATTATAACCTTAGATATAACTCTTGCAATATGAATTCTATCATTTGAAACCTATTCAAGTGAAATAGTGATTTTAAATGAAACCAAGATCAAGACCTTGACCTTTACCCACCACAGGTATGATATCAAATCATAAATTTGCTACAATATATCAATACCCTATTACATATCCCTGAGGCACACCTCCACACAGCAACTTTCTAGGTAACTAGACAATTCGTTTTGTTTTAGATCCAAGACTGAGGCACAAGAGCCACGACATCTTGCACTTCACCTTCTCCGACAGTATAACGAAGTTCCAGGTGAGCAACGCCACCCTCTACGTCTTCATCAAAGGCGCGGACAGGCGGCCGCTGCCCGACGTCTTCATCGAAGTGTTCAAGGTGAAGAAGATCACCGAACACCCCGACCCGCCCGGCTTCACCAGGGTGTATTCGAGGAAGGTCACCCAGCCGTTCGGCAGGGGCGACTGGGTAAAGATCGACCTGACGGAGACGGTGTCGGAGTGGTTCAAAAGCCCTAGAGACAACCACGGGTTCGTGGTGAACGCGACGGTCAACGGGAAGAAAGTGGTAGTGACGGACACCAACGCTGAAAAGGGAAAGAAGGTGAGTACTGTTTGTAAACTACAGGGAAAGCAAACGTTCTGAAATTTATTTATTTATTTATTTACAACCCTATATGTAATGTTGATATTTCATACTTACAGTAAGTTTGAAAGAAGTACCTATATTACAAGGATGGAAGGTGATTACTTTCCACTCAAACAAATTTCAGTTTCAACCTAGGTAAATGTCAACATTCATTAAATACCAAAAATCTTTGTTTCAAAAAAATATCTTTATCTTACATTATAACATTCTCAACAAATTTTATTCGCATTAAGTATTCCAAATTATTTTACTAAATTAATTGTAACATTCGCTTGGTTATAAGCAGCAACATAAATTGTTAATCCATGCTGAACATCCTGCGTAGAAATGGTAACGTTTTTAGTACTGAAATTTGGCATTTCGCCAGATATTTTTGTGGCAATTTTAATCTGAGAATCGGTAGACTTGTCGACGTACCCTTCCACTACGGTGGAATATTTCTATCCCTCAAATCTCTTCAACTGGAGAATGGCACCACCGCTATTTATCAATAGTGTGACTATCGTTCTTTGGAAGCAGCGTCCCGTGTATGTTTAACAATGCCGAAATTTTAGAAATACTGCATTTTTTTGGGAAATTAATTTTAACCCCATGGCTGGCGAATGATTTTACCGATTCTTAATTGTAAAAGGAAGTTTTCATTTAGACCCTCTAAGCGAAGTGCAACATATGTTTTAATTAACGTTACCCATTCTTCATTATTTTATAAATACTCTTAACTGGTAGGTTAGAATTTCGATGTGAACCTTATTTTCCATGATATTAACATAACCAATTTAGAATACAACCTTTAAAGGTAGCATGTCATCAGGTGCATTCTTCAAAACACCGCAGTGTTCTCACTGGAGAAAGGCTTGACTTTTTGGATACATATCCTAGATTTTGTTGTTTTGAAATACCAATAACTTCGAAAATTTGAAGATATCCACTTTATGTTTAATATTTAAAGTAGTAAGCAGCATTGAGTAAATAGACCAAAAGGTTGACGGGTTTTTGATTTTGGTAATTACGCTAAAATATGCCAACACAATAGTTTCAGAAACAGCTTTCTGAACATCTTTTTGCGAGCACCAACTCTTGAAAACATCATAAACTTTATCGTTTTCTTACAATTTGTTGTGATTACCGAACGCAAAGATCCTAATAACTAAGTTGTTTTTTTTTTGAGACTGTTAAGTGTATGGGGGTGGTGTTGTCACGAGCATTTCACTTTTATCGACGTCTCGACCTGACCTTAGGTTAAAAAAATCTAATGCAACGAGGAAGCGTCAGATAAAAAAAATTATGTAATTTTGAAATTATCCCAGATAACACACCGAATGTATTTTTTTATCGAGTAAATACAAGATTATTTTTATATATAGGTCAAATTCGAAGCAATCATTAGAAACGGCTTAGAGCTATTTATAGAATCTCGATAAGTTAGTATCCTAAAAAATCACTGAGGGCAAAAGGGCTAGATAAAAAATATTATTGCTCGTGTTAGAGATAACATCACTATGTTTTATGAAGATATTTTGATATGCTGGGTGTAGGTATACAGATTCATTGCAGTACATTTTTAGGTTATTTTTTATTTACATTGGCATATTTCGTTAATCTATATGAATAAACTGTTACCACATTTAAAATTATCAAACCATATTATTAATTATTGTAATGTATACAAATATTAGATTATTTTTGTCATGTAACAGGCGATAAAATTCAATAGAGACTAAATAAAACTTTGGCACCCGCGAATTTAAAATAGTTTTGGACTCTTTGAACTTTGCTACGTAAATAAATAGTATATTGAACAGGGTGACCGTAAGTACAACGAATGGCCACAGATTCCTGGACTCAAAATTGTTAGTAGGAATTGTTAGGTCTAAATTGGTCAATTTTGAATTCGTAGGTATATGTGGTCTTCTGTTCACGTACTTGCGTGTATCATACAGAGTGTCCAGAAATCCTGAACAAATATTTCAGATAACAATATATCACTATTTAAAAAAATTGACTTACGTGTTTCATGATTTTTCAAAAATCTTCACTTCTTACTTTCACAGTCCTGTAAAATTTTAGTGGGTAGTACGATTTCTATGTTTATTAAATTCAATAAAAACGAAACAATTATTTTTTGGGAAAAATCCTCGAACAGGTCGATTTTTAATTTAAAAAATACATATTTTAGTAATGACGTCATCGATTTTTTTTAAATGGCAACACCATATTTTTTCCTTGATTCTGAAAGATCGTTTAATTCTCTATCAGACAGTACTAAAATTTTGCCCTCTTACATAGGAAAGTTTTCGAGTAAATGACGATTGAATGTTAGAAAACGTAAATTTTATCCATAAAAAAGTAACAATTAAGAGGTATGTAAAATAAAATACAATTGATTAAATTTTATACTTAAATTAAATGTTCGAATTGCCATCCACCAACTTCTTGACAATGCGCAAGTCTGTGAAGAAATTCTTCTTGCACATTATGAATGATTTCTGGGGTAACTCTGCGTATTTCGTCCCGAATGCGATTTTGAAGTTCTTCTAAATTGCGTGGTTTATTAATGTATACTTTTGACTTCAAGTATCCCCATCAAAAATAGTCAAGAGGTGTAATATCTGGCGATCTTGCAGGCCATTCTATCGGTCCGCGTCTGCCGATCCACCTCCCAGGAAAACAGTTGTCCAAAAAATCTCGTACAGGGCGCTCATAGTGCGGAGGTGCACCGTCTTGCTGAAACCATATGGTATCGTCAGGAATATCAGGGTCATTATCGTTAGCAAAAATTACTGCAAGGGCTGGAACAAGGTCATTTTCTGGAAACTCTAAATATCTTTGTCCTGTAAGGGTTCCTTCAAAGAAGAAAGGCCCTACTATTCTGTCGTCAGCTATTCCAGCCCACACATTTAATTTCTGAGGGTGTTGGGTATGTGCCTCTGCCATCCAATGAGGATTTTCCCGACTCCATTATCTGCAAGTTTGACGGTTTCCTGTACCATTCAGACAAAATGTGGCCTCATCTGAAAAAAGTATTTGCCGGTGTAAATTTCTATTTCCTTGACATAAATCCATTAGAATTTCGCATAAGTGTAAGCGGCGATCGGGATTATCTTCATTGAGTTCCTGCACAAGTTGAATTTTGTAGGGATGATATTTTTCCTTCCTCCAGATACGTAGCACTGTGCTCTGACTAGTGTCACTGTTTAATGCAACCAATCGTGAAGATTTATGAGGATTATCCACCATACTTATCAAAATGTTCTGTTTCTGATTTTCATTAATGCTTGGTTTTGGAATATTTACAACATTGCCAGTTTCTCTAAATTTAGACTCTACCTTACTGACTGTTGATTGGCTGATAGGGCGATCTGGATATTTTTATATTGTAATAAACACTATTAAAATCTTATTTTAATTAATGCATTCTTTCTTGAAAAGTTTTTTAAAATTTAATAAGATTAAAAAAATATTTTAAATTAAATTCCGCGCCGAATATTATCATTGTTTTTAAATTCAATCAAAGGAAAAAAAGTTTGGTATAATTTTAGGGATGACTCACCCTCAATGAACACCTTGTTTTATTTCAATTTACATGAACCCATAGTCAAAGAAGACCAATAATAAACCTAAATCATGTACCAAATTTGATTATTCCAAGTTAAAGTAACTCAGATATTAACTTTTTTAGAAATATTTGTCCCCAATTGGTGCCCTCTACTAGTGACGTCACAATTAGAAACATATTTGAATTTCTCGTCCGCAAAAACCCCCGATTTACAAATTTTATGTAAATATTTGGATTTCTTAAGAAGTTATTTACAAATATAGGAAATAAAATTTTATCTTTAACACCCTGCAACGTTAATAATCAGTTTTGGAGAAAATGTAAGAGGTAACATTTATTTTCGGTCTAGAATTATCCCCTGAATTTTTTGCTCATCATTTCCGGTAAAATTGCAGAATTTTGGGACTCCCTACATGCACCTGTTCTGTGTCAGATTTCATATAGAATGCCGTGTATATTGCAGTTTGCATTTGAGATAAAAGTACATATAATCCCTAGGGATGAAAAGTAGCATTTCAATTTTTGCGGGAGGTGATTAATCTTAAAAAATTAAGTTACACGGCATATTACTGGAATACCACCAAGTAGGCGTCGAAATCTAATAATAGCATAACGAAATCTAGTGTGCCTACTTGCAGTTAGGTTAGTTTAATAACCATCCATTACTTACATGAACAAACATGATCGAATGCTTTCTGAACGCGTAGGCGTTTGATGGAAGATGCGATATAGGGATATAATAATTATGTGGTTGTAATATTATATTATACAATTCAATTGTCGGTAAACCGCAATGTAGAATCTGAAGTTAGAGTTCCGCACGCGGGGGTGTCGTATTTATGTTATGCTCATAACTGCAAGAAATCCAGGAAATTTATTTAGCAATTTCAGAAATTAATTTGCTGAGAATGTTGGCTTGAAGTATTTACTGTCTGGTACATAATTTTTGGAATATCATTATGTGTAATTTGTTCAGGAATATTTGTATTCGAAATATTAATCTCTGATGTACCTGTATAAAAAAAACTGGTATATGTATATAAAAAAACGGTGTAATAGAAACGTTCTCAATTGACGTGACAAATACCTACTTAAATAATGTTTACCCTTTATGTGATCGTTTTTTATATATTTTTAGGTATTAACAATATTGTGTGAAACTAACTACTATAGTCAGAGAGCATATATATGACTTCATTGATAGGAATTGTAGATATTTGATTTATATTAGCTTAAAATACCTTTCTAATACAGTAAAAAAATGTTACAAAAGCTGATAATAAAGAATATATGGGTAGATATATTGTGGGTGTAATTCAACGCTGGCCGGGGCTTTAGTCCTTAGAGTAGTTAGTTTTACACAATATTGTTAATACCTAAAAATATATAAAAAATAAGTACTCCGTTATCTGTTGCGCTCCATCAGTTTGACGAATGTTATACAATCTATTCTGGAAAAAAATGTCTATAAACAAGTAAATTCGTACTTTTTGTGGTAATAATCTTATACCTGTACATCACTCCGGCCTTCGCTCTGCGCATAACAGAACAACATCGCATTTAAATATATTTGATAATATTATTAAATCTATAGACCGAAAGCTGGCAACAGTTCCTGTGTCGATTAATTTCTCGAAGGCGTTTGATGGTCGCTAAATTGATATATTATAGTTTTGGCGATATATCGGTTTTCTTTTTTAGTATTTATTTGACTGGTCGTTGTCAGAGAGTAAGGTCAGTAATAGTATATCTGATTTGTAATCCATTTGTTCAGGAGTTCCTCAGGGATCTATTTTGGGTCCATTGCTGCTTCTTGTATATACAGCAGATATTTTCTTTACTTTAAGATTTTCTATCATGCAAGCTTACGCTGATGATATATAATAAATGAAGATCTTGAGAGTATTATTAATTTAATATTTTGTACTTAGATATAGATATAAGGATTAAGTGTAAGAGTTGAGGTAGCTAAACTTCGCCCATTGTTTTTTTTACTACTGTAAAAAAGTAAACTGTACTGTAAAATAAAGATATTATTATTATAATTTTAGTTGTATCCAAATTAAAAATGTCTTAATGACATATAAAGTAATCTATGGTTAGCGGCTTGACCTATATACACCATCAGTACCTTTTATTCACAAATAGCTCATTTCTTCGTTTTTTTTCCAGGCCCCCTTTGTGGAAATCTCCACCATGGAGCCCAAACGGCGCATGCGTCGCAACCTGGGGCTAAACTGCGACGACAAGATGAACGAACCCCTCTGCTGCCGCTACCCGCTTGTCGTCGACTTCGAGGAGATCGGCTTCGACTTCATCATTGCTCCCAAGAGGTACGACGCCCATATGTGTGCCGGCGACTGCCCCTTCGTCACCCTCCAGAAGTACCCCCACACGCACCTCATCAAGATGTCATCGCCGCAGAGCGCGCAGCCTTGCTGCGCGCCTAGGAAGATGAGCGCCATCTCCATGCTCTACTTCGACGAGCAGCTGACGGTGGTGTACGGTTCGCTACCTGGGATGGTAGTTGACAGGTGCGGGTGTTCATAATAGTACTGGAGGGTAGACCGGGGAGCAGAGGAAGAACTGAATTTTGATGTCATATAGCTCAAAAACACAATAGGACATGATACCTAAGATTTAAATTCAGTTAAATTAGTATAAAATGTTTGATGCAAAAATCGTCAACATTCCTCGAAGAGCAATGCAATCCCACTTCTGATCCTGGCTAGACTTGCATCAAAAATCAGTTCTGCAGGCGCTCCTATCGCTTTCTCGGGACTTAACAGGACTTCTAGGATAATAAATTATTTATTGTTTGTGTTGGAGTATACATTGTGTCGTTCTAAAAACTAGTGCCACCCTTGAAGAAAGCACAAGACTTTTAAATAAATTATTTATTCTCAACGTCTCAAGGACAAGTTGATACCCCGTTAGACAGTTTTACGTTGTACGTGATTTACCTAAACGTTTGTGGAATCTACAGAGTGATTAAGGCGATAAGGTTGAATCACTTGCATTACGAGAGATGATGGAAAAATAGTTACTTTTTAGTGTACGAGGGTTTCCGAGAGTTATTTTCGGTGTCCCAAATGTTTCAAGGTTAATTAATTTCCTTTTTCTCTTCCGAGAGATATTACATATGTCGTAATTTCTTTAATTCAATCAATATTTACACATTTTTAATGAGCAGTATTTAATACATTCTATATTTCTTTTGTTTTATTTTTTTTAATAATTCTAATATAGTTGCGTTATAAAAGCTAAAACTGTTAAAAAACATCTTTATGTGTCTAAACAAAACTTTTATTTCTTTCTGTCTCTCTAAATTAAAATTTTCACGATTTGATAGTTTTTTTTGCGCGCATGAATGTTTCAGTTATAACTTAAAAGCTATCTTCATTTTGGTAAACGCCTATACAAATTATATTCGATACGCTACTAGCTGAGCCATCTATTGAAAGCACAAAATTGTACGATAAAAGAATTTGGATTAGAATAAAGTACATATTTTCTGTAAATTCTGTATATTCAGGGTGAATCGTAAAGTATGTTACAAATTTTAGATGTGACCTAATAGTCTGGCCACCGCGATCACGTGACTTGAAACCTGTTGATTTTTATCCATGTGGGCCCGCTATATCTCTAGTTTATGTGACCACTATTGATATAAAGATCAATTTAGAATGTGAATTGTAGAAACGTTTAATTTGATCAATCAGTTAATATTCCAAAGGGTCAGATTTAATTTTAGAAAGAGATAATTCCAATATTTATTTAAAATCGTTTCAGTTCTGTTTTGGTTGCATAAAAAAAATGATTTTACAACTTGATTCTATTGCAAATTTATTTAGAAAACTAAGCTTTTTGCATAGAAAAACACAAGGGGCAAAAACATTTTTAAATTTAATAGCGTTTCTAAAAATGTTCGTAAAAATATTTTTGTAGCAAAAAAATATACAGGATGATAAAAAAAAACCTTCCGCTCTCTTGATTCTATTCATATCCACATTATTTATTGGCTTCCTAGAGCTGACTAGTTCATGAAAGTTTCATTATGTTTTCTTTTTCCAACAATGAGTTACATCATAAAAACTACTTTTGAGTTTTTAGTCTTATTTTTTTATGCACTACTTAAAATTTGTAACATACTTTACATGGCACCTTGTATGCTAAACCGGTAAATGTAATTTTGATTTGTCATCATTTAAACGTAATAAAAGGGAAAAGTATCCATAAAACGTCTCTGTGTGTGTATATATGATATATATCTCTCTTTCAGTCTCTCAATGATATTTGTGATGAAAGCATACCAAAATTTGAAAAAAAAATACAGTTTTGCACAATAAAAAAGGATCTGACCATTTTGAAGATTTTTCCATCTACCCTCGTACATTTTTTCCGACAAAAGATGTTACCCGTTTCGTCCAAAATCCCAAAAATGTACCCCCTGTATATATATATCATTGTAACCTGAGTGTTGTGCGGCTGCAAAATTGCATCCGTGGTTTTAAAAATGTCAATCTGAAATTTCTGCAGGTTTTTGAAACCGCGGCAAATTTCCCCCACTCCTTACTTAGTGTATATATTTTGTATAAAAATATGTGATATGTGTAGGTATAAGAGTGATTTTTATATTTATTTTTGTAAATTGAATAGGAAATATTTAGGAACCAGTGACAGAGCAGGGTGGGATTTGTTTGATGATACGTGTCGTTGCATAATTTTTTTTTTCATTTAACGCGCATCGTCGGGGCAGATTTCACTCTGTTCCGGGAATGAAAAAGTTTAGTGAGAGAATTCTTTCGATTAGCAAATCTTTTGCACAAAAGCGTAAATACAATGCCATTATTTTAACAAGTGTAAAAGGGATAAGTTGTTTTTTGTGATAATATGCCTTAATGAAATTATATTTTTTGATAAAAATTTTTTGGAAGAGGTGATAAATTTTCTTTGAGGATTATTTTTTAAGCGTTTCCGTTCCGTTCCAAAGGGAGGATGTAAAATATTTGTAAATATTGAGACTGTAAAAAATTTGTCTTATATTTTATAGTACCATAGATCTCGTTGAAATGTCAAATCAAAATGTGTCGTCGATCTTTTGGTTTGTCCTATTAAATAATTGTATAGTTGTAAATAGAGGCAATGTTCAGTAAATTTAATTTAACTAATATTTAGTTCGATTCAATTTTATTTTGTTACGGATATTGTCGATTTTTCTATGTGTGTTTTTGCTTTTTGTATGTAAAATAGAAATGTAATAATAGATTTTTGCTAAATAAAACGAAATATTACCACAGATTTTAATTTCACATCGTCCACTTTTCCTTTCTTCCTTCCAGAATATTCCAGGATCCAGGTTCGGAGAACCAAAATAAAAAGGTAGTAGATATATTAAAATGTAAAAAGTGGCTGAATAAAGTGTAATAAATTGATATTAGAAAATTGTTTGAAATTATGTTCACAAACCAATAATTTTACTTTTAAACTGCTGTTTTTAGAAATCTAATTTTGTAGGTTACAGGTTAGGCTGTTAAAAACAACGGTTTCTACAATCAGCGTTCGGTACACACACTCGTGCCGTATGTGCTAATTCTTGATTTAAATAGGGCATTTCTCTAATTTTCCCTAATTAATGAGGTTTTCCAGGTTACAGCCAAACTATTAAAAAATGTACTTAACACTAACTGTATTCTTTTCCTGCCTACTTTCTCCATCGTTTTGTCGCTCAACATATGTTTATGAACACGTGGGTTTTAGTTATTATACAGTAGTTTTTTGTTGTGAAACCATAGGAGTACTCAAAAACATCGGAGGATCCATAAAATGGAGCTCGGAAATGTAGCATAAGAGAAGTCCCATTACTTTAGTTCAAAAAATATGTAGTTATAGTATGTTTGGAAATGAAAGAGAGTAATAAAACCTCGAGATAAGAACCGGCCATGGGCGTGGTAATATTTCGTTTCAGGTAATTATCGGGTAACACTTACGCTAACAGGTAATGGGTGTACATTAGTATATTTTACTGGATACTTCATAGGGCAGGAGCCAGTGTATTGTGATAGATCAATCCAGTCTTAGAGCTGAATATACGAAGACGTACTAGTGCAGTAGAGTAAAATTCGACTTGTGTTTAGTGACTATTGTGCCAGTGGATATAATATTGTTTGGGTAAAATGTCGAGCTTATCAGATTACGGACCTGCTAAACGCGTGAAGAGATGTGCGCACGTGTCTCAGAATGAGAAGATTATTATTAAATGTATTTAATGCATTGAAACACCAAAATCCTACCAACAGTGTTGACGACATCGTGGAAAAGTGTTCCAAAATGACAGGGATTGGAAAATCGACAATCTACAGACTTCTAAAGGAAACCAAAAATGAACAAGATACTGTAAATCCCCCAAAATCATCTACAGGGAGGTCAAAAGTCGTTATAGATGATTTCTTCAAAAATGTCATTTGCAGAAAAGTACGCTCATTTTATTTTAAAAAAAATACCAACGCTAAACAAAATTTTAAGTGAACGATTTGCCAAAAATCAGTAGAAGCAAATTATGGGCCGTGTTACGAGAGTTGAATTTTTGCTGGGAAAAGCAGAACAGGAAGTCAGTTCTTATCGATAAAAAGGAAATTATTTGTTCACGAAGATCCTACTTCAGATCAATTAGAGAATTCCGTGATGAAGGGAGGAATATTTATTATCTAGACGAAATTTGGGTCAACGAGGAATATACTGTAACAAAAGTATGGCAAGATAAAAATGTAAAAAGTTTTCGACAAGCATTTTTGGATGGACTTTCAACAGGGTTCAAGGCACCTTCAGGTAAAGGGCGAAGATTAATAGTGACACATATAGTTAGTGCCAGTGGTTTTGTAGATGGCGGTTTACTTTTATTTGAATCTAAAAATACAGATGACTATCACGAAGACATGAACGCAGATGTTTTCGAAGAGTATTTTACACAGATGTTGGATCTTATTCCTCCGGGGTCTGTAATTGTCATGGATAATGCCAGTTACCATTCACGGCAGACCGAACATACGCCTACGACTGCTTGGAGGAAAGCCGATATAATTCAATGGCTATCCGGCAAAAACATTTCTTTTGAAACAAATATGTTGAAAAAGGAACTTTTGACACTTGTCAATCTTAATAAAGATCAAAAAAAATATGTTATCGATGAAATGGCAACAAATCGCCAAATAACGGTACTACGGTTACCACCTTATCACTGTGAATTTAACCCTATCGAATTAGTCTGGGCACAGGTAAAACGAGATGCAGCGTGAAATAATACGACGTTTAAATTAAGTGACATGAAAATTTTGTTAAAAAATTCCTTGGAACGAGTAACTGCAGATAACTGGCAAAGATGTACATCATGTACAAAAAGAAGATGAGAAAAGGTAGGAACTCGATAATTTAATTGACGTTACTGTGGAACCTATCGTTATCAATCTAGGAGACGAAGATAATTCATCGGAATATTCAGAGGATGAATTTTAATATATCTACTTTTTTATTTTCTTTATTGTACATTTATCAACACTATATTTACTCACCATAATTTGAATTTTCAAAATACATATAATTTTGTGTGGAATAAAAGTCTATTCATTAAATTTAAATAAATATTTTGATAATAATATTGAATAATTTTATTTGAATTACTAAAAACCCTCTTAACCCGGTTATGATGCTTAAATGAGCCTCATGTTTTGAAATGCTGTTTTCATTTTGTTTACTTATAAGAGAAATGGACCGACAAATTGAAGCGGCATAGACAAAGACGGATTGTCGGGGATTAAATTTTAGCTACCTGCTACAATTTAGTACAACCCGGTCACACAAAGTTTTTTTATAAGTACACCTCATCTATACCGATAATACATAATATAAAAATATTGAATATAAGCACCAGTACTACATTTATTTACGATTTGCACACATAATAAGCGTTTATTACTCTCTTTATTTCATTTCTCAACAGACTATAAGGGCTTGATCTACTAATTTGAAACACCCTTAATCTACGACGTCATTATGACACATGTAGCGTTATCATTTGGATGCGATTATAACCTTCATAATAACACTCGGTGCCATTATGAATTCATAGTAACACGCAAATTTTAAAATCAAAAATGAAAAATTTGTTAAATTAATTCCAGCAGCTATATTTTTAGAAAGTACATTTATTTCTCGAGTGGTTGAGTTTGTTGAGGGGCCATTAATTCCTGAAACACCCACTTCCTTCCTATTTTCTTTGAAATCTATATTACTTTCTGCCACTGTGTTAGAGCGCCAACCACCATGCCTCCTAACATTTAATAAATCGACTCCAAAATCTGCAAGCAACAACGCAGATTATCTACCAAAACAATGTCCGTATTGTTGAGGATTTGGAAGACCCAGGAACAATGCAACATAATTACTTGGCATTTTCTCCAAACTGTTAATGGCCAACTGACTACTAGATGTATTTTCCATTTCTGTACCACACAAGAAATCGAGTATGATGTGTTGCTTGGCCTAATCGCCTACGGCCTCGTTTAGCAACACGTTAAGGTTCTCAGGTTCTCGCCGTAAAATTATCAAATTTGTGATGTTTTTAGGTACTGAAATCTTAAAAGATAAAACACGTAGAACAAAAGTAATATCAAAAATAAAATTACTGATGTTTTGTTTATCCACTTTTACTATTTAAACTCTCTTCAAATAATATAACAACTTTTAAAATGCATTTGTATGACACACATTATTTCGCTATTCTAACCCCACATTTTAACAATTATTTTCACATACTTATAAACAAAAGTGAACAATTTTATGTGCAGAACTGTGTAAGTTTATGTTATAACAATGTTTACATCTATAGTTGAATTTAAAAAAATACGTATTTTGAAAGATTTCAGTACCTAAAAATTTGCTGAATAGATCGCTTTCTGACGTTATATATTGATTTTACTTCGGTACCTTTGAATATTCGCCAGTGGCATGAGATAACATTGCTGTTATTTGCTAACCTCTGTATTATTCAGTTCTTAAATGTCTAAAATTACTTGTATTTGTAGAAAACACTATTTCAAGAATATGGCGCCCTTAAGTGTCTTAAACACCTATTTTGCAATATGTATCGAACAATATTTTTCGTAAAATCGTCAAATATATATATATACAGGGTGTCTCGCTTAAAAGTGGAACAAGCCTGTAACATGCTTACCGTGCGACCGATTTCAATAAACTTTTTTTTGTTTGGAACAAGCCACATAAATTGTATCGTAGTCGGCCACGGTTTCTAATTTTGGAGAACACCAGGTGTGTCCAAGATAGACTTTTTGAAAATGTTTCCAACAAAATAGAGTTTATTGAAATCGGTCGCACGGTAGGCATGTTACAGACTTGTTCCACTTTTAAATGAAACACCCTGTGTATATATATAAAGCTGTTTACAGGCCACTCCATTCTGTTCTTCGTCTTTCTTTTCCAATTCGTTACATTTTTCTCCCTTAGATCTATTGCCACTGCCTCTCCATCGCTTCCTCGGTCTCCCTCTTTTTGTCTTGTAGTTTGGTTTACTCCCAACATTTTTTTTAACTGTCCTTTCATCTTCCATACGTTCTAGATGCCTTAACCACTGCACTCTTCTGGCTTTTACAACTTCGTCTATTGTTGGTGCCTGGTATATTGCATATATTTCCTCATTATTTCTCCTTATATAGCCTTTCTCCGTTTTCTTGCCCCCTAGAATTCTTCTTAAGATTTTCCTTTCCCACCTTAAAAGGTTTTCTTTTGACTTTTTATTGAGCACTCAGGTTTCACTGCCATACAGCGCTGTCGGTCTCAAAATTGTTTTATACATTCTAAATTTTACTCCTGGACAAATTTTTTGATTTCATTAAGTGGTTGACTGCTGCCGAACTTCTGTTTGCTTTTATTGCTATTAATCGTCAAATAAATATTCAAAAGTTTCGATATAATCTTCCATTGCATTTGCTAATATGATCGGTAGACTATTTATTTAAACAACTTACATATAAGGTTGTTGCTATGGAGCAGTTGGTATGGTACGATGATTACAAACTATACAAACATTTTTAAAAATTCTGAAATCTGCGATTTTCCGTTTTTTCTCGATATTTATCGTGTTACTTCTTTGAAAATTCGCGGGTGGTATGAGATAACATACATGTCATTTGTTGGGCCTTAGATTATTCAGTTATTAAATGTCTAAAATTATTTGTATATGTAAAAAACACTATTTCAAGAGTACTGGATCCAAAAAGAAATAAATTTAGAATTCTATAAAAAAACGGTACGAACTAATGCATCAACCGATATACTACAGTTCGTTTTGGTTGTCCTAGACACCCGGATAAGGTAAATCGAAACAAAGAACCACGCCAGCACCAATAGAAATCGTCCTTTAGAAACAAACCGTCTGTGAGTATTCTCCCATTTTTTTTCAACACATGTTCGTAGAGCTAAATATAAACGAATCAAGTCATCTGTCCATCAAGAATTTTCCACGAAACAACGTTAATAGCATTTATATAACCGCGCCAGCTGATAATTCCCAATTAACAATTCCCAAATAATTAGTGGCGTGTCATTGTCTGGAAGATCCGGGGTCGGGGGATGGCAAACCAAAATAGCGAGTGTTTATTACACCGAGAGAAGTAAATGGTTGAATATCAACGGTTCACTTCATTATTATTAAATTTGATTGAAATTATTGTGATGTGATTATGGATAAAACATTGTATTGCATTTGTGTTCTAATTGCCTTTTGTCCACACTAAAAATGCATTTGTAACACCAACATTTAATGTTGTTGAAGAGAATTTCGTATTTTAAATTAAAAATATTATGCCAATATGAACAAGACAAATTCATGATTACCATGACTTAATAATTATCATAAAAAAAATAAAAAATATACTTCCTCAAGCTTATAACTTCTTAAGGAAGCTTAATTGTACTAATTTAAGGGTTAAGAATCCTCGTAAGGATTTTTTTTATAAAATCCCACACTAAGTTATTCAAATCCAAGCCTATAACTTTTTAAGGAAGCTTAATTGTACTAATTTAAGTGTTAAGAATCCTCGTAATGATTTTTTTTATAAAATTCTACAGTAAGTTGAATCAAATCACATTTTTGTCCAAGGAAGCTCGTATTTCTCGCCGTAAAGTAATCAAATTTGTGGTTTTTAGGTACAGAAATCTCGAAAAATAAGACACGTAGAGCAAAACTATTATGAATAATAAAATTATTGATGTATTGTTTATCCATTTTTGCTATTTAAAGTCTCCTTAAATAATACAATAACTTTAAAAATGCATTTGTAAGACATACATTATTTTGCTATTCTCATCCCACATTTTTTTTTTCACATACTTATAAACAAAAGTAAACAATCTTATATGAATCCTTATATATCGTATATAAAAATTTTTTGGTTGGATCGCTTTCTGTCGTTATATATTCGTTTTACTTCGGTGCCTTTGATTATTCGCAGGTGGTATGTCCTGCTATTTGCTAAACTCTATATTCTTTAATAACATTTTTTTCAATTGGTGGTCTTAATTAGTTATTTAAGTGCTTTTTTAGTGGAATAAAGACCAAGAAATAAAGCGAACACTACATTTAATTCATTGCTAACGTTTCAGTGTAATTTAACACCATCAGCCTCAGGGCTCTACAATACATACAAAAATGTTTCATATAAATTCGTAAAAAACGCTAAAATAAAATTTGTTAAAAATCACGATTCAATTATCACAAATTAAATTATTATTTTATATATATTTTTTTAAAGAAATAAATTTAAAATATTCATTAATGTTCCTGTCACAAAACTATAAACAACACAAAAACAGCGAAAAAAATAACAACCACCAAGTGACGATCATAAATTTTTTATAACAATATGTAAATGACAAATTTTCCTTTAATTCACTCACTGAATTTTATGTGTTCTTTGTCTAAAAATGCAGTCATAAATATTGTGAAGATAATATCTTGATACTTATACAGGGTGTTCCAGAATGATGGTCAAATATTTTACCAGTGTATTCCACAAGCCATTTTAGGGGGGGATCTCCATATAAAATTTTTCAATTTGGGTCCTCCCTGTTGAGATATTCGAGTCTCAAAATGGAGGAAAAAAAAGAGTTTTTTTAATTTTCTTAAAAAAACCCTTACACTTAGAAATTTCCTTGGCTCATGTTCCTGGAGGGCGGGAATAAGCAACCCCTAGATTTATTTCTTTCAGAACTTTTTCCTGCGATGACCGATTTCAACAAAACTTTTTTCTTAAATACTACATATAATTTTACTACTTTTTTCCATCTTGTAATTTTCTCATACACCCAACAGTTTGCGCGGAAAAAAATAAAAAATAGTTTTCCTTACTCTAAACATCTTTTCGTCACCGGTTACTGATGCTATGTTGATGTTTGTCTGTTGTTTTGTCAACAAATCAGTTTTGGCAGTTTCTGCAAATATTTGTAAACAACTAACTCTTCCGTACAAATATTAGCGAATAAATTGAAGGAATATGCATACGGCAGGATTGGCAACGGTTACAGGAATATCTTTGTTTAAAAATATTTGCAAAAACTGTCAGTTATAGACCTAATGGCGATTTGTTTGACAAAACAACAGAGAAACATCAACATAGCAACCGCCTACTGCGGTTATCAGTAACCGGTGACGAAAAGATGTTTAGAGTAAGGAAAACTATTTATATTTTTTCCACGCAAACTGATGTGCAATCGGCATTGCAGGAAAAAGTTCTGAAAGAAATAAATCTAAGGGTTGCTTATTCCTGCCCTCCAGAAACATGAGCTAAGGAACAGACACCACCAAAAAATAGCTTTTGACTAGCTGATAATGTGTACCAAAATTGAATTTTCTAAGTGTAACCGTTTTTAAGGAAAAATAAAAAAACTATTTTTTCCCGCCATTTTGAAACTCGAATATCTCAACAGGAAGAACCGAAATTGAAAAATTTCATATGAAGATCCCCCCCTGAAATGGCTTGTGGAATACACTGGTAAAATATTTGACCATCATTCTGGAACACCCTGTATACGTACTTATGAATCATGGATCTAATTTGTGTGATTTTCTCCCACAGTAAAAATTGTTGTAACTAAATGTCTTATTTAGCAAGATGCAAATCGAAAAATGAGTTAAACCCAATATGTGTAGGTATCATGCTTTCTCTTTCTCTTTTCTTTTTTCTATATTCTTTAGTTCTTAAATGTCTAAAATTACTTGTATATCCTTTCCTGAACACCCTGCACTGATATTTGATGCTTATTAGGTATATTACTGCTTATTCTGTTGAGCATTATTATTAATATGATTAATTAGTAATTATTTTGGTTACCCGACGTAATGTTGTATATGATAATGCAAACAAGTTATTAATTAAAATCAAATATGTTTCAAATAATATCCGACAGAATGAACAATTTTACGAGTGTATAATTCACAGGAGGGGGTCAGACGCGACGTCACTGTTTCTACGAACCAACAGCTAAAATTTTCGCTTTTTTCACGACGTCGATTTTTTGCCGTGCCTCCAATTCAGGGTGAGAACAACAAGTTGTAAAAAAAACACTCACGATATAGTAATTTACCCGTTAATTTCATTGAAAACGAGGGGATAGGGTAGGACAGACACGATATGGGGTTATTTACATCGGTCCGTTAATTTTGGCATACGATAAGTCTTATTTTGACTGTGTTTTCTGTAATAATTTGTTATTTATACCGCTTGATGTCGTGCTTTAAGAATAAGTGTCCGTTACACTCAGAAAAGTGATAATTTTTCCGTCAGTGTCAGTTTTGTTTCAGGAATACAAGGATTACTATTTACTTGTTCAGTATCTTTAATTTCTACGTCATTATACGGGGAAATGAAGTATATTTGTTACGAAACGAACAGTTGTGTTTATAACAATACCTAATTTTTACGTATCAAATACAACCATAAGTGGTATATGACGAAGTGTGTTGCTAAATTTATAAACACTATTGTCTCACAAGTAGTAAAATATCTAATAGTACCATTGTTGTTCTCTTTTACTATATATTTATATTTTTCGTGTGTGAGATAAAAGAAGCATAAGGTGTCATAAAAAAAATAACACAGCGTTCAGAAATAAAAACTAGTTGTTCATTTAATTAGGAATAATAAAAAAAAAGGTGATAACATTATATTTCGCGATAACGTATTTATGACGACGACGACGATATTGCCTCATTCTGTACACAGGGTGTTAAAAACGACAGAAAATACATTTATTCGATAATATTGTATGCCGTTTATTGTTGAAATTATTTCTGACTAAAATATTATAGTTATTGATTATGTAAGGGAATTAACAAGCCTTTAATCCACTATAAAAAATGGATATTCTAGGCGCAGCCGAGAGTTAAATTTTGCAAGAGGATGGATGGTTAATTTTCCGAATGTAATTCAACGTTTCATAACCGACCACGGCCAAAACCGAATAACAAGAAAATTGAAAGCCATGTGAGCAAGTGAAAAGTTTTAACATTCATATTTCATATTTGACAAATTTATTTTAATCAAGAATATTGATTGTCAACTGAATACTATAAACTCTTGGAATCGTTTCTACAGTATGCGCCAAAAGTATGGAATAAATTCAATAAAAACGAAACAACTATTTTTTGGGAAAAATCCTCGAACAGGTCGTTTTTTAATTTAAAAAATACATATTTTAGCGTAAAATGCGATTATCAAATGTCATTTGTTTTCGAGTAATGACGTCATCGATTTTTTTTTAAATGGCAACATCATATTTTTTTCCTTGATTTTGAAAGATCGTTTAATTCTCTATCAGACAGTACTGCAATTTTGCCCTCTTACATAAAAAAGTTTTCGAGTAAATGACGATTGAATGTTAGAAAACGTAAATCAATTAAAATAAAGCAAAAACGTTATCAAGTTTAGTTTTTCGAATTCCATAGTTCTTTTATGGATCACGTAGGTGAAAATCTTTGCAAAGTATCATTGTCACACCGACTTTCTAATAAGTATTGTAAGCGACATAGAAATTATTATTCAATTTAAAGTATTATGGCACATTTAACTGTTACTCAAAGAATTGAAATTTTAATTTTTATCTGATGCGGGAATATGACTAGAACTCAGCAGGAAGTTTGCGATTTATTTAATGAAAAATATCCAGATCGTCCTATCAGCCAATCAACAGTCAGTAAGGTAGAGTCTAAATTTAGAGAAACTGGCAATGTTGTAAATATTCCAAAACCTGGACGTCCAAGCATTAATGAAAATCAGAAACAGAACATTTTGATAAGTATGGTGGATAATCCTCATAATTCTTCACCATTGGTTGCATTAAACAATGACACTAGTCAGAGAACAGTGCTACGTATCTTGAGGAAGGAAAAATATCATCCCTACAAAATTCAACTTGTGCAGGAACTCAATGAAGATGATCCCGATCGCCGCTTACTCTTTTGCTAAATTCTAATGGGTTTATGTCAAGGAAATAGAAATTTACACCGGCAAATACTTTTTTCAGATGAGGCCACATTTTGTCTGAATGGTACAGTAAACCGTCAAACTTGCAGATACTGGAGTCGGGAAAATCTTCATTGGATGGCAGAGGCACATACCCAACACCCTCAGAAATTAAAGGTGAGGGCTGGAATAGTTGACGACAGAATAGTAGGGCCTTTCTTCTTTGAAGGAACCCTTACAGGACAAAGATATTTAGAGTTTCTAGAAAATGACCTTGTTCCAGCCTTTGCAGTAATTTTTCCTAATGATAATGACTCTGACATTCCTGACGATACCATATGGTTTCAGCAAGACGGTGCACCTCCGCACTATGCGCGCCCTGTACGAGATTTTTTGCACAACTGTTTTCCTGGGAGGTGGATCGGCAGACGCGGACCGATAGAATGGTCTGCAAGATCTCCAGATCTTACACCTCTTGACTATTTTTTATGGGAATACTTGAAGTCAAAAGTGTACATTAATAAACCACGTAATTTAGAAGAACTTCAAAAATCGCATTTGGGACGAAATACGCAGAGTTACCCGAGAAATCATTCATAATGTGCAAGAAGAATTTCTTCACAGACTTGCGCATTGTCAAGAAGTTGGTGGATGGCAATTCGAACATTTAATTTAAGTATAAAATTTAATCAATTGTATTATATGTAAACCTCAGAATTGTTACTTTTTTATGGATAAAATTTATGTTTTCTAACATTCAATCGTCATTTACTCGAAAACTTTCCTATGTAAGAGGGCAAAATTTTAGTACTGTCTGATAGAGAATTAAACGATCTTTCAGAATGAAGAAAAAAAATATGGTGTTGCCATTTAAAAAAAATCGATGACGTCATTACTCGAAAACAATTGACATTTGAAAATCGTGGTATTCGATAATTGGTGAAAAAAAGGAGTATAGGAGAAAGAGCTGTTGCAAAAGAGGTGCTACTACCCTACTTTTTCAAGGAGAAACAGTTTGCTGCCGATGTGGAAAAATATTCCATGCTAAAATCAGTGCTGAAAGTGCACAAAGGTATTGGCATTTCGAAGTATGATAAACTTACATCATATTTGAAAGTAGAATCAAGAAATAATAAATCGAAGAAAATAGCACCGGATGTGGAATACTAGTAGAAAATACACGATATTAATACATTTATACATTAAGCGTTTTATTTTGAACTCTTTACAGGATGCAACGATCATAGAAGTCGCAGGTGATTATCGATGCAATGAATTAACCTTTTTTGGATATCACACATGTCCAAAACAAATGCAATTACCTATAAGTACTTATTCCGGATACGAAACCAAGTATTTCAAGAAATTTCACGATCATGGAATAAGGTTTTTCAGTCAATGCTGTAGAAATGTGTCGAAAATACATCAAAAATGTCCGTGGAAGATTTTTCTTGCGATATGTGGCTAGAAAATGTACCACACAACATGTAGGGATCAACACAATTTCGAAAAAGTTTACAAAAGTGGCTGCATTTCTTGGACTTTCTGATCCAGAAAATTTTACCAGATATGGAATGAGGCGTTCTTCAGCAACATTACCGGCCAATATTGGGAGTGATACTACTACTGTAAGGCATCATGGTAGTTGAAAATCGACTACAGTAGTGGAAAATTATATTGAAGATTATCCAGCAAGATGGTAATTGCTCAAAAAATTCATTTCTTCCTTGGCGAAGTTGTGGGCCCTTGTATTAACTAAATACATATGCAAAAAATAATAATAATATCTCTACCTCTCATTCTAATCACGAGGATTAGCACAAAAGTCGAAGACTTGTGCGGGATAGAAGGCGGCATATTATTATTATGCAGGCCGCATTTGCGCCTAGGAACGACTTACGTTGGTAGGCCCTAACCATCATTCATTGCAGGAATGAGGGAAACCTGGAAAACCTCACTAATTAGGAGAGTAGTCAATTATCGACCGGTATCAATCTCTCACATTGACCCAAGTCATTATTCGTCACATCGATTCTGGTACTGACGCCTTAAACCGTGCGACCACTGACAGAATAAATCGCTTAGCTCACTCAAATTTTACAAGGCTAAAAAAATATCAATTATCATTAAAACTGTGGCAATTAATTGTTTAATAACATTTTGTTAATAATTAAAAAGACGTTCTTATGCAAAGCTCACTCAAATTTTACAGGAGCAAAAAAAATTATCAAGTATCATCAAAACTGTTACAATTAATTGTTTAATAACCTTTTGTTTATAATTACAAAGGCGTTCCTCCCTCCACATTTTGCGCTTCTTATTGCGACTTTATCAATTAGCGGATATATCTTTTATTCGGGCTAAAAATATTTATTGTTGCCACAAGTTGGATAAAGTGGCCGATCAGTCAAGGTTACAACCATAGGCGCAACTAGAGGAGAAGTGATGGGGTGGTAAGTACGCCCAAAATTAAAATTATTATCTCCAAATTAAATAATTTTGAATTGCCAAGTATCTTGGAAAAATAACAATATTTTGATATTGTTTGTTTTATAAAGAATACAAAGGAAAATATTATTATATATAAGTATATAAGTATTTACAAAGTAAAGTGAAGCCGAAATAACGTAGGCGTGTAAGTTAGGTGTTTGCAAATTAGTAGTTTAATTATTAATAAAATATGAAAATGAATGAAACTTACAGTATGTCAAGCTAAACATTTTCATTTTTTTTTTTTTTTTTTGAAAAAAGTATTGTTTTATAAAAGTGCCAAGATAATTACGTTGCAGTTTTGATATACAGTGTGTCCAGAAAATTAGAAAATGTGGGAGAGGTAGCCGAAGAGCGAATTAACTTTATTTGTAATTTTGCAGGAATTTGTTAGCAATTGAAAAATATCATTAAACTAGCGACACATGCACACATTTTGAATCTTTTTAAAATTTTTAATAAATTTGTACCTCAACCAGTGAAATGTTAGCAATACTTAATAATACTTAATTTAGTTTTTCAGTAAATCAATATTATTACCGAAATCAGTATCTTCATAAACTGTTTATTTCAATTACTTCCATCTTGAAACCCATAGTGGCCAAATCGGGACCCTGGCCAAGATAAATAATTATTTGTTACGAAATATATGTTGAAAACAATTACGAATAAGATGTCGACTGAGTTTAAAATATATATTTTTTTTACAGGAATACCATTAGAAAGGATCATTTCAACATGATGTTACAATTCCCATTCAGTTTCTGCCAATGGATCATATTATTGGCAATAAATGGATAGACAACGTGGACTTCAGCCATATCTGACTGCTTATTCGACCATCATGACAACAACATTAGGTATAATATTGACATTTTTTTATTAGAATAGATACAAAATTATTACAGTGAATTTGAGGAAAAGTTGAAAATGTGTAAATAATTTTTTAGTTATATTTTCATTATTTATCATAAAATTATTAATATCAGGTTTGAAACTGAAATTTATTTCATTTGTTAAATTGCACTTTGCAACTATTTCCCAATTTTTAAAACTTGAACTTGTGTAAATCACACAGGGTACGAATGAAGAATATTTTATCCTCTTGTTGATTTTTTTACTGTACTGTGAATGTATTTAATGTTGCTGAATGTAAATCAATTTTGCTACAATGGGATCATTTAGCATTTTTTTATTACATTTTTTGTAAAATTATATTTTTTGAGATCGCTTTAAAATATTTGGAGAACATGGACTCGCGTAAACCACTGTGTGACGTCACTGCCTCCTATAGCCTCCCGGGTAGCGCTCGCACTGTTTACTTGCATTTAGAATACGAATCGTAGGAGGGTCGCGGCGTCGTTAGAATTGCTGTTTTCATTTCAATTATAAAAAATTCAAGTATTCAAGATTGTTATAGATAATAAAACAAAAAAGAAAAAAGAACTTGGATACTGCATTGTATCGAAATGTCCCAGTACAACAATAAAATGTTCAGATAAATTATTTATTAGTTTGTCCCAGAATCCCAAGACGCAAAACAAAAATCAATGATACGCGACATATTTTTTGGACCCAAAACAAATAAATATGATTGTTGTATAATGTATATAAATTCAGTTAAATAATCGTTTATAATATTCGTATACTTATTTAGAATTTATTCTTGATTTAAAGTTAAATTTCTTAGTTACATATGCCTACGTAACTTTAAAACTAAACAACACGCCTACTTATTAAGTAAGTAGGTAACTTATAAGTGTTTTTAATACCGATCTTTTAGGTTAGGTCAGATATTTTAGATTGCTTTATTTTTGGTTTTACAAAGTGACCCAATGAAATAAACTCCTAAATTCTAATAAAGCTAGTTTTTTTGTTTTAATTTAGGTAAGCTGCACTGCATTGTCTCCGTAAGATTTTAAATAGAAAATTATTTTAGGCATTTTACATTTTCACACAGTATTTTAAGTCAAAAATAATAAATTTGAGATTACTCTGTATAACAGTAACCACACTTTAAATTATCTAAAGTTTAAAAAGATGTGGTAACTGGAGTGTGCACGTTGTGGAGCCTACCATGGCATGATTACCAATAGAAGTCAAGCATTCCGATCTGGCGTATTTTCTGCAGCAGAAGCTGTTTAATCAGCATGTTCTGGTGTGGGGGCCTTAAATGTTATACGATAAATATAGGGGCTGCATGTATGTATCTTTTGACTGACTGCTTTAAATGGTAAGAGAGTTTATAATATAAATCACATGCTATTATTTTGGACCTCAACTAGATATTGGCTTCAAAGACCATCCGTAGGTACTTTTTTAATAAGAATTGTAGACAAATTTATCAGCTTAAATACTTTTACAATACTGTAACAAAAATCATCTATTACAAAGATACGGATACATGTAAAATATATAGTTAATAAGTCTTTTTAAGTTTTTGAAATGCTTTACATTGCAGTACGTCAATATACAGATTCTATTTTAATGAAATTAGTTCCATATAAAAATATGCTTTATAATTTAATACCCCGCAAAGCCTATTCTTGGCTGTTTCAGTCATGCATAGATAGAGATCTAAAATAAATATAATAACGTAAAAATGCACTAGGCTGTCAGGCAAGTATGAAATAATATTGACATACTTGAACTTTAGAAAAATTTAAATGCTAGTTGTGTCCGTGGTTACCACTCTTGGATTCCTCCAGAAGAAGCATTTTTTCTATTGTGTCAATTTCTGCCTATAAAACTGTACCACATGATCGATGATTTTTGAAGTACATAAAATACGTATTATTATCAGCACACTATTTTCAGTAAAAAAGAGATGTAATGGAACAAAAAGGATCCAAATGTGAGTTTACATTGGTTTTATCTACTTTATTGAACACATATTTAAAGTGAGCGTCAAAAGAGTATTATCTAAATAAAAACCAAAATATTTTACGGTCTCAACAATCGCTATGGACGCATTGCCAATAATTGTATTACTATATGTATACTTTGTAGTGAAGATAATGCCCTTAGTTTCAGATACATTCAACTTTAATTTATTAACAGTTAAGTATTTTTCAACATTACACAATATAGTAGGTACTCATCTTCTGCAGAGCCTTATCATTTACATAGCTGCATGCCAACAATGTATCATGAGTATATACGTTTATAAACAATCTATAAATAAATTTATATCATTAATATAGAAAATAAAGAGTAATGGCACAAGGGCACTACCCTGTGGAACACCATGGATATTATTAATGTTATGAGAAAATGACGAGTTAACTCTGATCGTTTGCTTTCTGCACATTACTCTCAACTCCATATGTACTCAATTTAGACAACAACACATCTCTATTAGCGGTCCCATATGCTCGTTTGAGATCAAGGAAAACTGCAACTACATATTTATTATTATCTAAATCATTCTTAACTTTGTGAATTATCAATTGAAGTGCAGATTCACATCAATGTTTGCTTCGAAATTCGGACTGTATACTCATACTCATACTCATGTTTTCTTGTCACTAATATAAAATAAAGGAAAGTAAATGAAAATTTTAGGTAATTTTCGTTGCCTTGATAAATTCTTGGAGGCTATAAAAGCAATTTTCACTTAAGTATCGTTTAATAAATGTTTTAAAAGAATTAAAATTCATTTCTTTAAGTTTAAGCTGGGTGAAATGATTCACCGATGTGTTGTAGACTTTAAAATCCAAAGTAATGTCGATCCTTTCAACAAAATCAGATCATTAGCATGGCTTGTAGTATAATTGTGGTTATCACAATTATGTTTGAGGCCCTTCAGATGACGATAAATATTGGGTAGTCTTCAATATACATACAGGGTAATGTAATAAAGGTCGGCAATGTGTACCTGGTATAGAATTACTAATAATACGTATAGCTGATTTCTGTAAACTAAAGACTCTCTTAAACGATGTTGAGTTTCCCCAAAATAAAATTCCATAGGGCAGATGGATATTAATTAAGGAAAAATATACTAACATCAGAGTGTCTTGAGGCAATCTTAATACAAATATTTGTGAATATGTGCTTTCCAATTTAAATTACTGTCTACCGTTATACCTAAAAGTTTCACTGGGGAGGATTTTGGAGCCCATTTCTCGGAAAAAAGGTTAATCGTTTGAGTCTTAGACTCATTTAACTGAAGTTTGTTGGCTGAAAACCAATCTTTTGCTCTATCAAATGCGGAAACATCAAAATTTGAGTCACTACTCGATAAAATCGTAGTGTCATCTGCAAATAATACACAGTTACAGTCAAGAGCATTTGGAAGATCGTTAATATAAACAAGAAAAAGTAAGGGCCTCAAAATAGACCCTTGAGGTACACCGTCAGTTATTACCTTCATAATTAACGCAAATAAATTTAGCACATTTAATCTCACGCTTTAGTACTCAATTTTATGAAGAAGTATGTCAGTAGACACTGATTCAAAAGCATTGAATAAATCGCACATGAGAATCAGTAGTGAGATCTTGATTCAAACCTTCCACAACTGTACCCACGTCAGCTATTGTTGATTTGTTTTTCCGAACCAAATTGCAAATCACCCTTGTCTTCGTCATCAGTCTCCGCATGAGATGTGAGAATGGGTTTTAACTCTTCTTCGTTTAAAATGGGGACGCTGTTTAAACACTGATTCTGACAGTTTTGGCATAATTGAGAGTAACTCATCGCTGCTTTTTTGCAATTGCACCTTCCACTGCTACAGTGTACCTACAAAATATGAGGTCCGAAATTTCTCTGGGTGTTGCTTCGTGTTTTGTAATCGCAGGAGCTAAGATATCTTTGCATTCCCAACCTCACAGATCTGATGATAGTTGGTTTCCCAGCCAGAGCTGCACCAGGTGGAATGTGCGTAACTAATACGTGCTCTTTCGTTGCCTCCTCGCTGGATGGAAATGAATCGTACCTGAAAGTGTTCAGAGAACTAACTTATTAGGGACACTGTACCATCTCAGCATGCATATTCGTCCAGCTTTCTCAATATCAGCAAGCCAGGAAGATGAGTTATGGAACACTTCAGCTGCTCTTTTTATGTCATGATGTTTTTAGTAATATATTTACGAAATCAAGTTTACTCTTCCGGAATGTCAGTATTTTGTGATGCTTAATATATTATACTGCCAGGAGTTTAGGGATCAATAGGTTGATCAGATATCTTTGTTCTGGTGGTTAGATATAAATAATTATTGAATCACTGAAATTCAGTTTTCAGATTCAAGTTGATGTCGACACACTTTTTTATTCAATAGCGCCTTTTCTGTTCTACCGACATAATGCTGTTGGAAGAGTTGCTATATTCATCACCAGTCTTCTGCCATCTTCTATCTTATGTTTCTATATGGTAGTTGTGGAAGCTGAAAATTTCCTTTGCCAAATGACATGAGATAATTTAAACAGCTTGTAAAGTACGGACTTTTTTTGGTTTCCTCATCCCACCCTCATTGAATCAGAATAAGGCTAAGGGAAATGGAGCCAATTCTTACTGCAAATAATCCTTTAAGACAACGTCACTTTTTTACTGATGCAAATCCGTTGGAAAAGCAGGAGAGGATCTACTACAACGTTTTCATAGCGGAGCTCGCTAGATGAACTGATAGAGGAAATTAGGGAGTGCTCTCTCTGTAAAATGTTGATACCTCCTCCTCCCCTGAAGCGGATGGGCTAGAGGCAGGGACTAAATGTAGTACTGGTGCTTATATTCAATATTTTTATATTATGTATTATCGGTATAGATGAGTTGTACTTTTAAAGAAACTTTGTGTGACCGGGTTGTACTAAATTGTAGCAGGTAGCTAAAATTTAATTCCCCACAATCCGTCTTTGTCTATGCCGCTTCAATTTGTCGGTCCATTTCTCTTATAAGTAAACAATATAAAAATAGCATTTCAAAACATGAGGCTACTTTAAGCATCATAACCGGGTTAAGAGGGTTTTTAGTAATGCAAATAAAATTATTCAATATTATTATATTTTTTTAAATTTAATGAATAGACTTCTCTTCCACACAAAAATATATGTATTTTGAAAATTCAAGTTATGGTGAGTAAATGCAGTGTTGTGTAAATGTACAATAAAGAAAATAAAAAAGTAGGTATATTAAAATTCATCCTCTGAATATTCTTATGAATTATCTTTGTCTCCTAGATTGATAACGATAGGTTCCACAATAACGTCAATTAAATTATCGAGTTCCCACACTTTCTTCTCTTCTTTTTGTATATGATGTGTACATCTTTGCCAGTTATCTGCAGTTACTCGTTCCAAGGAATTTTTTAACAAAATTTTCACGTATTATTTCGCGCTACATGTTCTTTTACCTAGACTAATTTGATTGGGTTAAATTCACAGTGATAAGGTGGTAACCGTAGTACCATTATTTGGCGATTTGTTGCCATTTCATCGATAACATATTTTTTTCTGATCTTTATTATGATTAACAAAGTTCCTTTTCACCACATTTGTTTCAAAAGAAATGTTTTTTCCGGATAACCATTAAATTATATCAGCTTTCCTCCAAGCAGTCGTAGACGTCCGCTCAGTCTGTCGTGAATGGTAACTGGCATTATCCATGACAGTTACAGACCCCGGAGGAATAAGATCCAATATCTGTGTAAAATATTCTTCGAAAACATCTGCGTTCATGTCTTCGTGATAGTCACCTGTATTTTTAGATTCAAATAAAGATAAACCGCCATTTACAAAACCACTGGCACTACCTATATGTGTCACTATTAATCTTCGCCCTTTACCTGAAGATGCCTTGAACCCTGTTGAAAGTCCATCCAAAAATGCTTGTCGAAAACTTATTACATTTTTATCTTGCCATACTTTGGTTACAGTATATCCCTCGTTGACCCAAGTTTCGTCTAGATAATAAATATTCCTCCCTTTTTTCCTCACGGAATTTCCCAGCAAAAATTCAACTCTCGTAAGACGGCTCATAATTTGCTTCTACTGATTTTTGGCAAATCGTTTTCCTCTGAACGTTCACTTAAATTTTTGTTCAGCGTTGGTATTTCCTTTTTAAAATAAAATGAGTGTATTTTTCTGCGAATGACATTTTTGAAGAAATCATCTATAACGACTTTTGACCTCCCTGTAAATGATTTTGGGGGATTTACAGTATCTTGTTCATTTTAAGTTTCCTTTAAAAGTCTGTAGATAGTCGATTTTCCATCCCTGTCATTTTGGAACACTTTTCCACGATGTCGTCAACACCGTTGGTAGGATTTTGTGTTTCAATGCATTAAATACATTTAATATAATCTCGTTCTGAGACAGCGCACATCTTTTCACGCGTTTATCAGGTACGTAATCTGATAAGCTCAACATTTTACCCAAACAATATTATATCCACTGGCACAGTAGTCACTAAACACAAATCGAATTTTACTCTACTGCACTAGCACGTCTTCGCATATTCAGCTCTAAGACTGGATTGATCTGTCACAATACACTAGCTCCTGCCCTATGATGTATCCAGTAAAATGTACTAATGTACCTGTTAGCATTAGTGTTACCCGATAATTACCTGAAACGAAATATTACCACGCCCATGGCCGGTTCTTATCTCGGGGTTTTATTACTCTCTTTCATTTCCAAACAAGCTATACCCCAAATATATTCTCACAGAGAAATATTTAGATTTTACTTAGATTATAATAATTTCAATAATTTTGGATATGTAAGGTACAATAGCAGTCGGCCTGTAATTATTGGTAATATCAATGTCACCTTTTTAAACATGGAACATTTAGTTACTTTAAAGTCATCCGGTCAAATTCCCTCCTCGACGCATTTATTAAACAGTATAATATGAATCTTTACAACACTTGTATTGTAAATATCTATTACACGGTTTCCCGATTTTCTTAATTGCGAAAATTGTTCCTAAATCCATTTTCAGGGCGTCGCTTCTTCCAATAAAGGCCGCCGGCTTATTTAATTTCTGTGCCGGATGCGCTGCATCTCCGACCATGTCCTATCCTACATAATGCGCATTTAGGGGTCCTTACAACCAAAATAGATAAGTGGTCTAGTGTGCTTAGACAACGTCAGCGGCCTACCAATTGTTTTTTATTTGGGCAATGTTAAGACGGTCATGGTGCCAAAGTCAAGGCCGTTGGGATTTTATCAGCGTCGTAAACACGCCATTTAAAAAATGTTACGCTACGAAAGAGCGCCTTGCGGGGCAACTCCTGTTTTGAAACCGGCTATCAGGAACTGGGCACTTACTCTATCTCGCGTAAGTAATGGTTTTGAGCGTTAAAATTGTTTCTAAGCGGGTGATAATTTGTCGTTTTCACTTTTTAAGTGAATGTTTTCGTGCATTTAGGTGTTGAGATATTTCAGCTATTTTTTATAGGGTGGACAATTAAAGTCAACACGCCCAAGTTAACAAGTTTAGTTTTTTAAAATACTCACGTCAAGAATTGAGACGTCTTAAGTCATGGTTGACATTAGGCAATTGTCTTTATTGTCGACGTAATTTTAGATATTTGGTTGCGTGAAAAAGAACAATTTTTTGCAATTTAGTGCAATATATAATGCAAACATTTAGTGTAGTATATAGTTTTAATACTCTCAGTTCCAGTTTCTTAAAAATTTTGATAAAAATATAATGAATTATTCATTTGTTCGTAAGATGTAAGTCGCTTGAATTTTTGACGCGAGTGTAACCTACAGGATTTTCATAAGAACTGTATATAAAACCGCTAAATATTAAGTCTATATTTCTGCGACAGTAACCTTAAAGTCTAATAAATATAAGAAGAACAGAAACAATTATAAAACTTATCCTACTTAAGAATAACTACAACTATCATGTTGTCTAGATGCAAGTTTAGAAAATGACAAACAATCCTCATAAAACTTTTTTCTGCACCCGTATTATAACAATGCACTTATATGCCCATAATCCGTTTCATAATGATACCCATTACGATACAGATTTTTAATCAATAGAAACCCATATTTTTTCAATCAAGCATGCTATGCATTTGACGTTTATCCTAGGTTATATGTAATTATTTTAGATATCTAAATCAGTACGTATTAAATTTTCGTAGATACCTAGCTAAACTTCGATAATTTATCAAAATGTCTGATATCAGCGATATAGAAGAATTACCATCGACTCCTCCACACATATCGGAGAAAGCAAAAAATGCAGTTCATACGAATTACTGTTACCTATTGTGTTCAATAAAAATATAAAATTTATGGTTTTTGATTATTTATCGGGTGTAGAAAAAATAGCGTATGCAACTCTCATGTAATGGTTATTAATACATGATCGTTGCATAATATACTATTATAAAACAAAAGCATTTAAATAGTTGTGTATTTTTACTTAATAATTAAGTAAATATTTTCTGCAACTTAACTATACAAGGTGTAGTCTTTAATGTAGAATATTGAAAACCTAGATTCCATTCCGTAAATGAAATAAAATAATATAGGTCGGTTATTAGATTTGAATGTTAAACATATTTAATATAAAATACCTGTGGAGTGGACTGCAATGGGGACTACGAGATCAGAGTTGGCAGATGTGAATATTTTCTTCACATTAAAGAATTTTAACCTAAAATTTGATCCCTGTGAAAAAATGATTTTTCAAGTTACTAAAATGTGAAGAATTTTCTTATTTATCTATTTAATTTTTTATGTTCTATACATTTTTTATTCAAATTATTCATTTATAAATAGTCGAATATCACGATCTTTGTTCCAATGTTACTACAGGGTGTTTATTAATTGAATTCCGATACATAAGGGTGTGAATCCTTCGGTCATTTTAAGAAGAAAACTTAATATTAACATATGTCCTAAACCTCTTAATTTTTGAGCTACAGGGTGTTACAGTTTTAAGAAAAAAAATACTTTTTTATTATAATTTTCTTATCACTCCAGATATTTTTATGAAATTTTGTACACACCTATTAATTATTAAGGAGCATTGTTTGATGTAAAAAATGTTTTAAAATCTTTGCCAATGACGTCTGTACGAAGTTTGAACTAAACATTTTTGAAGAAATAAATGGTACGCCACTGCTTTTTCTAAAAACTAAAATTGTTTTTAAAATCTCCAATATTTTACAGCAAATTCGGTCCCTAGACTTACTTCCATCCACGCACCATTTTAACATAAAAAAATTAAAACCAAAAAAGTTTTTTCTGCTTTTGATATTTTGTTGCCATTTTGTAGACACCCACCATGCGTGGAATCACTTTTTTTAGGACAAAAATTAATTTTCTACTTTAACCAGTGACCTCCACGTAGGCATAGTATTAAATGTTTGGATAGAAAAAAACTGTACGCCTCTGATTTTTTTAAATTTTATTTTAAATATCGCGATTTATTTAGTAATACCATCGTGCATTAGCCACATCTGGTTTCTTAATAAAAGAGTAAGGTCTTCAAGCATTGGCGGCAGATCTTCTTCAAGAAAGTGTAAATATGATTGTCCATCTAATCTTCTTGGGAGAAAAAATGGGCCTATCAAATAATCGTCAATAATATCAGCCCAAACATTTAATGAAAACTGTTCTTGATGATTTGATTCAACATTTACAAAAGGGTTTTCATTCGCCTACAAATGGTTATTATGGAAATTTCGTATTGAGTTTCGAGAGAAACTAGCTTCATCGGTAAAAAGAATGTACTTGTCAAATAACGGATTTTCCTGCAGCGTTTGAAGGAACCACTCGCAGAAATTAATGCGCAACGGAAAATCTCTAGGGAGTACTGCCTGGACTCTTTGAATGTGATATGGATATAACAAGTTTTCGATAAGAATTTTCCAAACAACTACGTGTGAAACATTAAATGTTGCCACGATTTTCCTCGTGCTAGTTTCGAGGTTCTCTTCAATTTCATGTAAAATTCCTTATTCAAGTTTCGGTATTCTTACTGTTTCAGGGACTCCTTTAGCACTGTGGTCTACTTTTAAATTTCCGGTTTCGTGAAGATGTCTACGAATCCCAGAAAATGTTCTCGGATCGGGTAGTACGCGGTTTGGATACCGCTCTTGGTATATCCTCCTGGCTTTTTATGCATTTCCGTCGGCAACCCCATAAGTAAAATGCATGTCAGCTAATTCACCGATTGTAAAATTTACCATTTTTTATGAAATTTTACCTCCTACTCTAATAATCATTTTTTAATAATGAAAAATCAATGTCAACTTTGTTGCGAAAAGAAGCGTAAAAAAATTATGACACTTTACCCAGCCTACTAGTTTTGTAAAAAAAAACATTTTTTACATCAAACAATGCTCCTTAATGATTAATAGGTGTGTACTAAATTTCATAAAAATATCTGGAGTGATAAGAAAATTATAATAAAAAAGTAAATTTTTTCTTAAAACTGTAACACCCTGTAGTTCAAAAATTAAAAGGTTTAGGACATATGTTGATATTAAGTTTTCTTCTTAAAATGACCGAAGGATTCACATCCTTAAGTATCGGCATTCAATTAATAAACTCCCTCTATATCATGGCGAAATGTTATTAGAACTATTTAATGTACAGTAGACGTTCGATTCGTGATCGTTAAACGACATTAGACATTATTTTGAACAATAGGCCTTTGTAATCTATAATATCTACTCAATATATGAGCATTTATAGCAAAACTGCTTTTCAATAAGGAAAGCTCGCACGTGGTTCACAGATCTCAGGTCCGGACTTGGCGACGACCGTAATATTTTAATATACTTTTATTTATATTGAAATAAATTTAGTGTCAGATAATCGACAGAGACATCCCAGTATTACTACGTTCATTTTGACGGCGTAAAAAGTATTCTACAGCGACTACATTCAAGTGGTGCTACTTGGATGGATATTTAACGATCCTAAAATTCTTGAAGATTTGGCATACAAACATTTTAATTATTCACGGATACCTTCAGTTATTCGCCGTTTGAAGCAACTGTAACAGCATCACGGTATTCAGTAAATAACGCAGTAAATAATGTATTTTATTTGCGGCAGTTTATTTCCCAGTTATAAGAACCTAGTGCTGAGCTTGTGAGATTTTTTTATGTGAAGAAATGTTTGAATTGTAAAGTTAACTTTAAAAGATCGGTGTGTGACGTTATTGTATGTAAGAGTGTATAATAGTGTTATTCTAAATCACATTAAGTAAAAATATGAAACGTCCGTACTACCGTGAAACGTACTATTCGCCTAAATTAGATGCGTCGCAGATATGCCTTTGCACAAATGAATATCATTTTTTATAAAAGCGGTAAGTTTGCACTTAGAAATCTAACCTATCACCTGTTACAATAATATGAGTATTTTCTGTAATACTTTGTATTTTTACGTAATTTGCCCCGCTCGCACCCAATTCGACGACTGCGGTATCGCTAAACGCGAGATTGCCCCGGTCGCCCCTACGCGATTCTGGTGAACAAACAAATAATGCCGTGTATCGAGGCGCAACTGGAAAAATTGAGAATCGACGAGAAGCGTTCGAGTCGTTCGGGAAATGGATCTGGAGATGCTGGAAAACACCTGGAATATTCGTTTGGTCTACAAAAGAATAAACGGCCGAATTAGTCACTTTTGGAATTGCAGTCTTGAATTGGAGTGTTTAGTTGGAAATTTCCTGGAGATTCAGAGCGATTTAGATGGTGATTAATTAAATATTGTTTAGTTGAGTTGCAATTAGTATTGAGTAGTGTACAGAATAGTTAATAAAGTTAATTGATTAATTAACTGTTTGCTTTTCTCGTAAAATAAATATTTGGATTGGGAAATCCGTGACAGTATTTTGTTTCTACAAACATCTTTCTTGGATTACACATTACCGTTTACATACCAGTTCGTTTTTACAGTTTATTTCTCTTTTGTAAAAGGAGGATTCTATTAAACTGCCTAAAATTAATAATTGATGTCCACATTTATACTGATTTTGTTATTGAAAAAAGACACTTATTTTAAACCTTGCTGACCGTTCGCGATTCGTGATGGGCAATGCGTGATTTGTACGGAATTCGTGCAGTGTGTAGGGTTTTTATGAATGAATTTTTAACGAACAGACTCTACACACTATTCGCGAATTACTCACGTATCACAAATCGCGAATTCACGCATGATCTGTAGCAAGTCTACCAGATTTTTATTAACAACTAGACTAAATTTCCGTAAAAAATCTAGTTCGAAATTATTAATTAGTGTATGAAAGTCCTCTGTTCGTTTTACAAGATTTTATTTGATACAAGTCCCTTTCTAGCAACAATCAACAGATGTTGATTTCCCACTCCCAAGTCGTTTTATGGTGGATAATTTTTCGTTACAATCGGCCAATATTGATGCCGAGGATCGGCAAAAACTGTGTCCTATATACAAATTTAAATACACAGCAATTTTAGATGGTATTTCCCAAAGGTGTTGACCCGTACATACTGAACAGTGCATTGTCTTTTTTGTGTCAGGCTTACGCAAATATATTCCCTAGATAACAAAAGTTCTAGAAGTGTGATTTTTAGGGCCAAGAATATATATGATTAACAGAATTTCTTTTTCTTCGAATTTGTATGTTCATCCCGGCAACGGGCTCCAGCCTACCGAAAATGGCAACGAGTTTTGTCATTAAATACACATCATCTGGTGGCTCATTCAGGAATTTTGTAATTTCTTTATAAAAAACATGCTTTTTTGGACCTAAATCTCACATTTTGCCTTTTGATATACAAAGTTACTTTCAAAATATAGGTACTTATATCCTGGTTATTTTTAATTTTTATAACACTCTTTAGCATCCAATATTTTGATCACAAAACCTTTGGCCTACTGACATACGTTCTTTATTCTGGTAGGTCTTCGTTTACACGTATTATTCATTTTAATTTCTGTTTTTTAATTAAAATGCTAGGCTTTACTTAAAATATCGCTGCTGTTTGACTTAACGTTTGTTAATTGTTATCTGACTGAGAAACAAACATAATAGTTTTATTTTTAAACTTATAAAGGCTTTTTCGAAAGGGGAGTAAATAAAAATTATTTTAATTTCACTAGATTTGTGTAAAATAGGAAAATATAAAAGAAAAACTTAGGTATGTTAACTAATACGTCCTCAAAATGTAATTACAATTGTACAGAATATACATATACAAATAAAAATAAATTTACTTTCGAAAATAGTTATTTATGCAACAAATACAAAAAGTAAGTGGTGTCCTACTCGGCCTGATGGCCTCGTTGGACAATTTCACGCATTTTATTTTACGCGTGCAATAAGCACTTTTTGTACGAGTTGAATACAATATTTTGTCTACGTTCATGCAAAAACCGAAAGGTGACACTAAGTGAAGGAAAATATGATGTTGATTTGAACGTTTATGTTTGTCATGATGACAAAACGCTGTAGTAGAATGACAGATAAATACAATAAACATTTTATTGCACTAGTGTAATAAAGAACCACTTTTTCCACGAAATATAGTTCAATAAAGTTTTGGTTTTTGGATGAACGTAGAAATTTTTTTTTTTAATCAGTCATCAAAAGTAGATTTTCGTTAAATTTTCAATAGACAAATTCTTTTTCGTTGTAGAACATAAAACAAATATCATAATAATTTGTCATTTTTTCGAAACCTATTAATGATTTTATTAATTAAACAATATATATTTTAAATAATATAACATTTCAATACAAAATAGTAACTATTATAAACAGGACGATTACAATTCATTTTGCACTACATATAAATTGAAAGCGCCAATATCGCAACGAGTTAAATTTGTGCCAGTTCCAGTGTTGTCAGCTTTCGTAGCTTTTATAGTCTGTTTGGAAATGAAAGAGAGTAATAAAACCCCGAGATAAGAACCGGCCATGGGCGTGGTAATATTTCGTTTCAGGTAATGGATGTACATTAGTATATTTTACTGGATACATCATAGGGCAGGAGCCAGTGTATTGTGACAGATCAGTCCAGTCTTAGAGCTGAATATACGAAGACGTGCTAGTCCAGTAGAGTAAAATTCCATTTGTGTTTAGTGACTAGTGTGCCAGTGGATATAATATTATTTGGGTAAAATGTCGAGCTTATCAGATTACGTACCTGCTAAACGCGTGAAAACATGTGCGCTGTCTCAGAATGAGAAGATTATTATATTAAATGTATTTAATGCATTGAAACATCAAAATCCTACCAACAGTGTTGACGACATCGTGGAAAAGTGTTCCAAAATGACAGGGATTGGAAAATCGACTATCTACAGACTTTTAAAGGAACAAAAACTGTAACACCCTGTAGTTCAAAAATTAAGAGGTTTAGGACATATGTTGATATTAAGTTTTCTTCTTAAAATGACCGAAGGATTCCTTAAGTATCGGCATTCAATTAATAAACTCCCTCTATATCATGTCGAAATGTTATTAGAACTATTTAATGTACAGTAGACGTTCGATTCGTGATCGTTAAACGACATTTGACATTATTTGGAACAATAGGCCTTTGTAATCTATAATATCTACTCAATATATGAGCATTTATAGCAAAGCTGCTTTTCAATAAGGAAAGCTCGCACGTGGTTCACAGATCTCAGGTCCGGACTTGGCGACGACCGTAATATTTTAATATACTTTTATTTATATTGAAATAAATTTAATCTTTTTAGTGTCAGATAATCGACAGAGACATCCCAGTATTACTACGTTCATTTTGACGGCGTAAAAAGTATTCTACAGCGACTACATTCAAGTGGTGCTACTTGGATGGATATTTAACGATCCTAAAATTCTTGAAGATTTGGCATACAAACATTTTAATTATTCACGGATACCTTCAGTTATTCGCCGTTTGAAGCAACTGTGACAGCATCACGGTATTCAGTAAATAACGCAGTAAATAATGTATTTTATTTGCGACAGTTTATTTCCCAGTTATAAGAACCTAGTGCTGAACTTGTGAGATTTTTTTATGTGAAGAAATGTTTGAATTGTGAAGTTAACTTCAAAAGATCGGTGTATTACATTACATTAGTATATTTTACTGGATACATCATAGGGCAGGAGCCAGTGTATTGTGACAGATCAGTCCAGTCTTAGAGCTGAATATACGAAGACGTGCTAGTCCAGTAGAGTAAAATTCCATTTGTGTTTAGTGACTAGTGTGCCAGTGGATATAATATTATTTGGGTAAAATGTCGAGCTTATCAGATTACGTACCTGCTAAACGCGTGAAAACATGTGCGCTGTCTCAGAATGAGAAGATTATTATATTAAATGTATTTAATGCATTGAAACATCAAAATCCTACCAACAGTGTTGACGACATCGTGGAAAAGTGTTCCAAAATGACAGGGATTGGAAAATCGACTATCTACAGACTTTTAAAGGAAACAAAAAATGAACAAGATACTGTAAATCCCCAAAAATCATCTACAGGGAGGTCAAAAGTCGTTATAGATGATTTCCTCAAAAATATCATTCGCAGAAAAGTACACTCATTTTATTTTAAAAAAGAAATACCAACGCTAAACAAAATTTTAAGTGAACTTTCAGATGACAACGATTTGTCAAAAATCAGTAGAAGCAAATTAGGGGCCGTCTTACGAGAGATGAATTTTTGTTGGTAAAAGCGGAACAGGAAGTCAGTTCTTATCGATAAAGATGAAATTATTTGTTGGCGAAGATCCTACTTAAGATCAATTAGAAAATTCCGTGACGAAGGGAGGAATATTTATTATCTAGACGAAACGAAGGATATACTGTAACAAAGGTATGGCAAGATAAAAATGTAAAAAGTTTTCGACAAGCATTTTTGGATGAACTTTCAACAGGGTTCAAGGCACCTTCAGGTAAAGGGCAAAGATTAATAGTGACACATATAGGAAGTGCCAGTGGTTTTGTAGATGGCGGTTTACTTTTATTTGAATCTAAAAATACAGGTGGCTATCACGAAGACATGAACGCAGATGTTTTCGAAGAGTATTTTACACAGATGTTGGATCTTATTCCTCCGGGGTCTGTAATTGTCATGGATAATGCCAGTTACCATTCACGGCAGACCGAGCGGACGCCTACGACTGCTTGGAGGAAACCCGATATAATTCAATGGTTATCCGGAAAAAATATTTCTTTTGAAACAAATATGGTGAAAAAGGAACTTTTGACACTTGTCAATCTTAATAAAGATCAGAAAAAATATGTTATCGATGAAATGGCAACAAATCGCCAAATAACGGTACTACGGTTACCACCTTATCACTGTGAACTTAACCCAATCGAATTAGTCTGGGTGCAGGTAAAAGGGGATGTAGCGCGAAATAATACGACGTTTAAATTAAGTGACGTGAAAATTTTGTTAAAAAATTCCTTGGAACGAGTAACTGCAGATAACTGGCAAAGATGTATACATCATGTACAAAAAGAAGAGGAGAAAATTTGGGAACTCGATAATTTAATTGACGTTACTGTGGAACCTATCGTTATCAATCTAGGAGACGAAGATAATTCATCAGAATATTTAGAGGATGAAGTTTAATATACCTACTTTTTATTTTATTATTTAATTTCTTTTCTTTATTGTACATTTATACAACACTACATTTACTCACCATCATTTGAATTTTTAAAATATGTTTTTGTGTGGAATAAAAGTCTATTCATTAAATTTAAATAAATATTTTGATAATAATATTGAATAATTTTATTTAAATTACTAAAAACCCTCTTAACACGGTGCTTATAGTAGCCTCTACATTTGAAATGCTGTTTTTATATTGTTTACTTATAAGAGAAATCGATCGAGAATTTAAAGCGGCATAGACAAAGACGGATTGTCGGGGATTAAATTTTAGCTACCTGCTACCATTTTGTACGGCTCTATCACACAAAGCTTTTTAAAAAGTACACTTCATCTATACCGATACTACATAATATAAAAATATTGAATATAAGCACCAGTACTACATTTATTTACGATTTGCATACATAATAAGGTTTTATTACTCTCTTTTATTTCTAAACAGACTATAGTTGTGAGTGTTCAAATAGACTGCTTTTTGTGATTGTTTACCGCACACGTTGTATTATTGACAAGTTCCGTAGGCTCTCCCGAAGATGGTAAAAGTTTATTTGCGATAGAAATTTTCTTTTGCATAGAAACTTCTATATATGTGGAAGAACGTCTCAAACAGTGCCCTGTATAAGTTTCTGGATGAGGCAAATTGAGACAAGTTGCTATTTCTTTTGATACATTCCTTATTTTGTCGACACCAACCATTTGTTAACACATTTTTCCCTGACAAAAATAATCTTACTTGTAGTATCTGCCGGACGTAAAGCACAATATTTATTATATTATTATTATTTGAATTGGTTGTAGGTAATCTCATATTGTCTCGACAACTAATTGTGAATCAGCCCTTTGCGCCGCTTCCAATACTTCTCCTGGTAAATGCTCGTCTTCATTTTCCGAGCTCATTTTGAACTAAACACTCTTAGAATATGAATTAAAATAAATATTTCTGACATTACTTTTTCAAACAGCTAATTTTTATTGTTTATTAAGCTGCTGTCGTTATGCCTAACCCATCAAACAGCTTCGGAGATAATTTCAAATATGTGATATTGTCAAAAAATATTAACGTCCTCTCTCGTGGAAATACAGAAAAGGCTGAAGAAATAATCCCCTTAGGTTATGACATGTAAATACACCCTGTACATATGATACATTTTTAAACATCCTTTATTTTTTAGTAATCCATTGGAAAAACGGAATTTGACATGCATTGCGCAGAATTTTACGAACATTCGATAATCCTAATCAATATCCGAAGTAATAAACAATATACACATATTGTAGAGTTATATTAGTCTTTGACTTCGAATGCAGATAGTACGAGTTGAGGAAATTATCAGCCACTTAATAGTGCAAATGGGTCAATATTTTTTACGTTATTTTACTTCTGATCCAAAAATAATATATGTGCGTTTTATTTACCGCGATATTTTTATCGTTCTGCATTATTCGTTACTGATAGTAACGTATTCCGTTGATACACAATTTCTCATGCTTTAAGATATTCTACAAAGTGTGAATCATTGCCGTAAGCAACTAGATTGTATGAAAATGGACGAAAATTAGTAATGCCAATATATTAATCATTGATTTTCTGCTAATCTAATTGAATTTTGTAAATGGAAATATCTCCGAAACGGTTAAAGGTATGGGTTTCCACCAAATACATATTTTTATTTTGCCAAAAACGGTTGCAAACGACACTTCGAGGTCTGTTCCCACAAAAGTCACGAATTGGTTTCAAACTTAGAAATATTCGACCAGTTCAGTTGTGTGTGCTGAGGAACAGATTTTTTAGAAGCTGTTGAAGAAACTCAATTATATCCGTACCAGGTACAGCGTGTCCAAGGATTGATACCAAGGGATTATCTCTTATTCTTATTCTTCGCCTGATCTAGTGGATGCAGATTTTGATTTTAATTTGGATCCCAATGCTTCACTTGACATCAGTTGTGAACCGATAGATGAAAAAGAAAGTTTTGATGCAGGGAGAAAGTTGAAAAATAAATTTACATCTGGTTCTGATAAAATTCCTTCTTTTATTGTAAAGGATTGCATAAGAGTACTGGCGCAACCTTTGAAGATACTCTTTAATTTAGTTTTGGATAGTTCTTCCTGGAAGTCTGGAAAATTGTTTGTCCGATACATAAATCTAAAAATAAATAAAGATAGTATTGTAAATTATAGACCCATATCACTTTTAAACAACTTTGTAAAACCATTAGAGAGTGTCTTATACAATTGCATATATGCATCTGCAAAAAATATTATATCAACCTCTCAACATGGATTTATGAATTCTCGATCAACTACGAGTAACCTAGCTGTATTCAGTCAGTTTCTGTGTGAAACACTCGATAATAAAGGGCAAGTTGATGCTATCTACACAGATTTTTGTAAAACGTTCGATAAAATATGTCGCAATGCACTACTTAAGAAATTCTCAGATTTAGGCTTTCATAGCAAATATTTGATACTTTTGAAATCTTATTTGAGTAATCGCAAACAATTTGTTTGTTACAATGGTTTTTGCTCTAATATCTATATTGCAACAAGTGGTGTCCCTCAAGGATCCAATTTAGGACCTTTACTTTTTTTTGTTTTCGTCAACGATTTATGCAATGTAGATTTTAACAAATTGATGTTTGCCGACGATCTGAAAATATATACTTCTATTGTTAATGTAAATGACTGTATTATGTTGCAAGAACAAATTGCTCTATTGGAAAATTGGTGCCTCAAAAATCAGCTTTTTCTAAATATTTCTAAATGTAAAATTATATCATTTTGCCGTAAAGCAAATGTTTTGCAATATCCATACACAATCAATAATGTTACTTTAGAAGGAACAAATAATATAAGAGACTTAGGAGTTTACTTTGATCATCAATTGACATTCAATCAACATATAAGTAATATTATTGTCAGCATATAATACACAAGATTTTGTTATACGTAATAGCAAAAATTTCACAGATGCGTCTGCTTTGTCAACTATGTATTTTAGTTTAATTAGAACTAAATTGGAATATGCTTCATTAACATGGAATCCTATATATCTGCAGTATTCTTCTGCTATTGAAAGAGTCCAAAATAACTTTTTAAAATATTTAAGTTTTAGAACTAGCTTGCTTAATTGCTTCGGCAATCGAAATTATAAACCCTATCCACAAATTCAATAGTTGAAGCACTAAGATTATGCAGCATACCGTCCTTTAGCACCTTTTTGGCTGCATGTTTTATTGAATCTCTTAAACTACTTATACAAGACTCTACCGATCTTTTTGCATTAGATGGAATATTTGCTTGATTAACAACTTCCTTCTTTAAAAATTCAACCTGTTTTATCATTTCAAATTCGTCATTACTTTTAGTCTTGATCCTGTTACAAAGAAGTTCAATTACACCTGAGTCATTATTGTACTCAGCTAAGTACAGAGGTGTTCTACCATCGTTGTTTTTAGCCTCGATATCAGCACCTCTATCAAAAAGAAGATTAATTATGTATTGCTTGGCTTCTTCAACAGCCAAATACAGGGGTGTCTTACCCTCCTTGCTTCTAATTAAAATATTAGCACCTTTATCTATAAGAAAGCTAACCACATCAGGATTACCATAATGAACAGCATAGTGCAAAAGCGCCCAACTATCACTGTTGCAACTAGTACTCTCTAAAGCTTAATTTTACCTTTCTTCTCTGCTTTGAATACAGTCTTGCTTAATTCTACATTACCGTTGTAAGTAGCATAATGCAAAGGCGTCCAGTTCTGTGAACACTGATTTTTATGTTCAATATTAACATTACTTTTTTTAGCAGTTTTATCAAGAAAAGTTTTAACTTCATCCCATTTACCTTCATAAATAATTACCAAAGGTTTCAATACTCCCAACCCTAAAGAGATCATCCACTTATTGCACTGATCTATTATGTTTGAACCATAGTCATTCAGCGAAAGGTTGTTTTCTAACTTTTCAAGCAATGTTAAAATCTGATTACTACTTGACGTTTTATTTTTTAATTCCTCAATTTGTTCTAAACTACAGGAATTTTCTGTTAAGCTTACATGGTCCTGAATGATTTATTGAGTAGGTTTAATTTTATGTCCTTGGAGCAGCGTAGAAAACTAGCATCTGTTTTATTTTTATGTAAGTTATTACAGGGTAAAATTGACTGTCCTGCTTTGTTATCACAATATCAATTAGTTCCTAGACTTGCAACCAGACAAAACTGTAAAATAGCTCAAACAAATTTATTATTAAAAGCACCAGTAACTGTAATGTGCGCTAATGCAAAGGTAATTGCTTCCGTTTGTGATTTTTTCTGTTGCAGTTTTGTTGAGTTAAAACATAAATGTAAAGAATACCTATAATTATCTTTCTCATTCTGCTAAACTTAATATGTGTCTGTCATAATTGTATTTGGTACACTTTGTATATAATCACTTAACTGAAAGTATTATTTCTTTTGTATAATTGCTCTGTAAATGGGTTACTGTTGGGCAATAAATGCATTTATTATTATTATTAAATGATCTGCCTGAACTTTTGGAAGATTTGTCTTTAGCTGTACGACTCCGAATTGTATCAGTGGGACCTGTACCATGGTAACCACGATGCCCTGGCTTAAATTCTTTTTGCTTCTTTTTGTGGGAAAATATTACACGGCGGTGGACCAAATTTTTAACAATTGTTTTATGTGACAAATTATTTTATTAATTGGGTCGCGCGATTTAAGGCGTCAGTACTCTGCGTGTATGGTAGGGTGGAAGAATATTAGCATGGATCAATGTGAGAGATTGATACCTGTCGACATTTGACTACCCCCCCCCTAATTAATGAGGTTTTCCAGGTTTCCCTCATTCCTGCACTGAATGGTGGTTAGGACCTACCAACGTAAGTCGCTCCTGGGCGCAAATGCGGCCTGCTTAATAATAATATGCCGCCCTCTCTCCCGCACAAGTCACCGACTTCTGGGCTATTTCCCGTAATTATAATGAGAGGTAGAGATATTATTATTGTTTAATATTTAATTAAAACCATAAATTATTTTTATTAATTAATAATAACATTAACAACAGTTAATTCTTTCAACTTTTTGTCCATTCATTTTTTATTACATTTTGCCGCCGTGACGGTCGCCGACTGCATGCAAAGTCAGTCTTTCAAGCGGCCAATTTCCAGTGCCATGCAGAAGTGTATTTTTAAATCATTTTTGAACTGCCCATTTTGATTATTTTCCCTGTACATTCAAACATGTTTGTTCTGAATCGCCCTGTATACAAACAAATTATGTTTAAAAGTTTTTTACTTAGTCTTAATCGTATCTTAGTTTGTAATTTCTTAACACTGCTTAGCACTAAATCGGATTATTGCAGAAAGGCCACATATAGATCATCGTATGAACAAACAGCATATATTACCTGTTCCCTTTAGCTGCAAACGATGAGTTGTTGAATAGATAATCAGCAAAAATAACGCAAGTCCTGCACATATGCTGTTTTTGCAAAATATGAAATTTGAAAAGAGGCTCTATGGTTTACATTTGTGCAAATCAAACGGATTATACAATTTTTAATTTTGTTTAATTTACATATTTTTCAAAACTACGTAATAACGTTGTAAAATTACATTTCATGTGCACAAAAACACGGTTATATTATGAAAAATGCATATTCATAAGTAGTAAGTTTCCATTACAGTAACATTACATTCTGGTGTGTTATTTCACACTATTGACCCAGGCAATAAATAACCAACCAATACACCGTGTAATATCGCTAATAATTTTTATCAGTGTATGTTGGTATTTGTTTTTATATATTTTTAGGTATTAATAATATTGTGTGAAGCTAACTACTCTGTGGACAAAAGCCCCAACCAGCGTTGAATTACACCCACAATATGTACCCCTACATTCTTTCTTATTAGCTTTACTGTATTAGAAAGGTATTTTAAACTAATATAAGTCAAATCTCCTACAATTCCTATCAATGAAGTCATATGTATGTTCTCTGATACCAAACATCTAGGTATGCTAATGAACAATTTCACAGACAAAGCTCTATTCAATAATTATCTAAAGAAATTAATCTATCTAAATTTACTAACTTGCTTTAATGAAAACACTCTATAAATATCTAACTTCACTTTTGGCAGTGGGAACTCGAAGATTCAACCGCAATAGATGAGATCTGACCTATTTCTGCATTTTTAGGATTGCTTTTTCAGTTGGCCTCCTTTAAGTTGAGTCAAATATCTAACTATAAAAATTATTATATAAATTAAAATCATTTGAAATTAAATATCGACAATGACAAAAGTGACATTAGCCTGTCAGTAAAAGATGTTACAAAAGCTAATAATAAGGAATATATGGGTAGATATTGTGGGTGTAATTCAACGCTGGTTGGGGCTTTTGTCCACAGAGTAGTTAGTTTCACACAATATTATTAATACGTACCTAAAAATATATAAAAACTTTTACATAAAGGGTAAACATTATTCAAGTGAAGTTAGATATTTATAGAGTGATTTCATTAAAGCAGGTTAGTAAATTTAGATTAATTTCTTTAGATAATTATTGAATAGAGCTTTGTTTGTGGAATTGTTCATTAGCATAACTAGATGTTTGGTATCAGAGAACATACATATGACTTCATTGGTAGGAATTGTAGGAGATTTGATTTATATTAGCTTAGAATACCTTTCTAATACAGTAAAAAATGGCTATTTGTTGTCATGAACAATTACAGTTCCGTAGCAACAACATTTTATGAAGTTGTCAAAATGACAAATAGTAACCTCGCTTACTTAATTTACCTGTATTTACTAATTCCTCAATTAATTCACGATCATCAAATTATTACAAAATTTTACAAGAATACTTTTTTGTATAAAATTGATTGAAAACTCTGAAAATATCTTAAAATTTTTAGAAATGTCAATGGTATTACTGGTTTCTTAAGAAATATATACACTATCTACCTAATAACTACGCGACTGGAATATATTTTAAATTCATAAGTACCTAGATATATAGTTCATGTTGGAAAAATATCACAGCCTAAATATTCACAAATAATATTTTCCTGTATTTAAGTTATGGATAAATAATGAAAAACTTTATCAAATTCTAACACTCTGTAAGTCCCTTATTAAGCTTTGAATAAAAAATTGTTTTATGAGAAACCCCAATTATTTTCATTGATAGAATATGTCGGTGAAGTTTGGCCAAACTTATTGTTAACACCTTGTATAAGCCATTTCAATAATATCAATCAAGTAATTAAATTTTCGAAATAATCAGTTGTGCAAACTTTTATTTCATGTCGGTATATGCCCCTACATTTTTCCTACTCAGGACTATGCTCTTAATATAATTTTTAGATCAAAGGTTTATTTCTCTTTCTTTTTTCATTGTTGTATTGCGTAGTCGCCCTACTTTTAACAAATCACCAAGTGTTTGATCAGTTTAAAAGAATCGTTAATATTACTTTGCTTCGATGCAATACACTACAAAGTAAGAGACATCAACAAAGTAAGTCGAATCCGCACAGAATGCCGTGGAAGAATCGCCGGCATTTATAAATAACTCCAGGAATGAGATTTTCTCACATATTTTACCGGAGTGAAAAAACCAGTTGAAAGATTACCCGCTCGTATTCCGGATCCATGTTGACATCTCTAAAAATGGCAAGAGCACTCGGTTTTTTCAGCTGCTAAATGGATATTGTTCTGTTAGGATTAGGTGCAGTTGGCTATGGAAGTGTCATAACGGGAAGTCGATTGGCACTTGTTCCACTTCTGATAAATAAAAAGTTCATCAAACACGAGCGGTTTCGCTAGATGCATCGATTATTATAAAACGCAAGTAATTTATTGATATCGGAATTGGAACGCACTAAAAATTATGTACGATCTTATTACCTTCCTTTTTCTGTTCAAATTTGACCTAGTTGTGTTTTATTATTAACCCTTGCATTTTGCATGTCTTTTAAAGGATACAGTGCGCTCATAAAGTAACGCATAAATTCATTATTAGCTAAATAGACAATATTATTAAAAATTGCCGAAACATGTCGATTTTTTATTTTAATTTACTGTTTGTTCAAATAATAATTTAATATACAGATTGACCTACCTTCGAGTAATGACGTCAACACCATTTTTTTAATGGGACACCCCATTTTCTTCCACATTTCCGGTTTTCCCTTGCTGACCTTCTAGAAATGTATCAGAAGTTGCTTCAAGTTGATATAGCGTGGGCGACAATATCAAAATTACAGGTTATTTACAAATGAACACATGTACTAAAAATTAAATGATGTATTGTTATTACAGCTACTTTGATAAACTATTAAAAAACATCCCAAACACGTTTATTAGTGATCTTACGTTTCAGCCATAATTGGTTGAAGACGACTTTGACCGAACTGTATTCTGCGCGTATATGATGCACCAAAATAATCGAAACAATTTCATTGCTAACGTTTTATTTTTTCATTAGTGTGATTGGGTTTTTGCCACACTTCTGAAAAAATAAAGATTAATTAAATAAGCCCTTGCGCCAAACGAATCAGTCAAAGGTTAGTTTGCTTAACCAAAAATCTCACGCTGAAAATAGCAGATAAGTAAAAAATAACAAAATTCACATCACTATCGCGCACTTCCGTATTTCTGACGTTTCTAAAATCTCTCTGTTTTCGTTCTCAAAATAGTAAATGTATTAAAAGTATGTCAAGTTTGACAATTTAAAATTTGTTTATCTGCTTCCATAGAGATGTTAAATGATTTTTATTTTATTGTTACTTACTTCTTCTTGATACAAGTGAAACTATAACAGTTTGACGCACACTTGTCTCCGTTCAACAAAATAATCGCGGTCTCTTTTAATTTTCTTTTTGTCGCGTTATCTTCCTTCTCTAAAATTTTTGCCGAACCCCATTGAATCACATGACCGTTTTCCCAAGCGTGTTCGCAAATATTGGATTTTTCAAATTCCCGTCTTTTTATATAATTTTTATGTTCCTCAACTGTAAGAAAATCCTACAAAAAGAAAATTAAAAGAGACCGCGATTATGTTGTTGAACGGAGATAAGTGTGTGTCAAACTGTTCAATAAACATTGATCATTGTTGGCTACAGTTGTATCAAGAAGAAGTAAGTAACAATAAATTAAAAATCATTTGACATATCTATGGAAGCAGATAAACAAATTTTAAACTGTCAAACTTGACATACTTTTAATAGATACTATTTTAAGAACGGAAACAGAGAGTTTTTCGAAACGTCAAAAATACGGAAGTGCGAGGTAGTGATGTGATTTTTGTTATTTTTTACTTATCTGCTTTTTTCAGTGTGAGATTTTTGGTTAGGCAAACTTAGTTTCAAAAATAACCCTGGCTGATCCGTTTGGCGCAAGGGCTTATTTAATTAATCTTTATTATTTTTTCAGAAGTGTGGCAAAACCCCAGTCAAGCTAAAGAAAAACTAAAATAAACACACACAAATAAATAGCTTCAGGGAATAACGTTTTATTTTCCGACGAGGCAACGTTTTGTTTGAACGGGCATGTTAATCGGCAAAACGCCCGTTATTGATGGTCCATACATATATATTTTTTTCAATTTGATAGGAGCATTGTATTTGAGTTTAGTAACGTATAACTAACTTTCTATTAAATGGTATTGTTGCCCACCCTGTACCAATTTGAAGCAACTACATTTCTGGAATCATCTAAGCAAGGGAAACCCGAAAATGGGGTAGAATATGGGCTATTTCATTTTAAAAAAACGGTGGTGACGTCAATACTTGAAGATAAGTCACTGTATTTTTTAATTATTATTAAAAAAAACAGCAAATTAAAATAAAAAATCGACCAGTTTCGGGAATTTTTAATAATATTGTTTATTTAGGTAATAAAGAATTCATGCGTTACTTTATGGACGCACTGTATATTTGCATTAATTGGATGATTTTTGAATACAAAGCAGTAGTAGGTGATAAGTAAATAAAAGGTTTATTTAAGTTCCTAAGCTGTGAACAGTAAAGTGCCACTTGGAATCTTATTCAAATGGTGGAGTTAAGAATAAAGTATCACTTTTAATATCTTATAAAATACAGAGTATCTGGAATATAAATTCTGATACGAAAGGGATTTGTATATCCGACCCAAAGCAGCAAAACTTTATGAAAAAAAAGCATGAAACGTATAGTTCTCCTACACATACATTTCAAAAATGAAAACGCAATTGCAATAAAATGCAAAACTGTGTTACAAAAGTACCAACTAAGTCACAATTAAGGTTAAGTAAAAGCTCCTGTAACCTAATTTGTTTTTTGTATTAGTTTAATGAAGTAAACAATTGAAATTTTCCAGAAAATCTTTAAACCTGTATCCTTCAACAACATTTCAGTCTGTCGTATTCATAACTACTTTTTTGTCGCTTTTTTATTATATTTTTAGGAGGTATCAAGTTGGGCTTGTACGTTGATATTCCCAAATAATGCTATTCGCATTTGAATTAGTTCTACCATTTTTGTTTTTTTTTATTTTCTCACTTCAGTGCATCAGAATCAGATACACGGAAAACATGTCCTTATGGGAACGACCGCGCCCTTTCACTATTAATTATTGTTTTGTGAACTTTAGTTTCATCCAATTTGAATTGCATTTTTATTTAGGTAAATAGTGAATTTAATTAATATTGTAACCTCGAAATCGTCTTTTCGTGGAAACACGTCACGTAGACAAACAAACTTTATTGTCACTCTTGATTATACAAAAAATATCCTTCAAACTAGTTTCACACTTTACTTTGACGTTTGTCAATCGCCTTCGACTGTTCAGTAAAATGAACTGTGGCGGGAAAAGTTAGGTTAGCTTTCGTAACAATATTAAATATTTTTTTAAACTGAAACTTAACATGTTGCATATTTTAACATTACAATAAGTAGGTACTAGAAAAATATTTAAATTTGGCAACGTCGCGTCAAGCCGACACCGAGATGAATTGAGTCAGTCTGAAAAGGGGCATTAAATAATGATTTGAAAATATTTTTAATCGCGTATTAGTATTATACTCATTTTTCCCTGTCTTCACTTAAAATTAATGACATTATGACTGAAGCACCCTGTACGTACAAAATATTTCATTAATTAACAATTATCTTATTTATTTCAAGCCCACAAAAGTTAACATATATTTGTCGATTAAAGTACCATTTAATGTTTTCCTACTATCGGAGTAAAAAGTCCAGACCCCTGGGTTTGAAAGCCGATATTGCCAAAACGTAGGAGCGAAAAAAATTGAAATTTGGATCATAGGGAGCCTCAATATTATTGTTATGCACAATCAAATCGGAATTTGTTTTTGAATATTCGTTTTTTAGTTATTAGAAATAATGTACTAAAAAACACGATTTTCGGGCGGCGATACCCTGTCACTTCAACTCGTCATAACTTTTTTATTTATAAGCTTTAAAATGTGCAATTTTAACTGGTAGTACATTAAACTGTTCTATTTCGAACTGTGTAACTCCCTCTTCTTAGAATTCCTTATTTTTTTTTTAATCTTGCGTAAAACAGAAGTTGATGGTATCTTCGTAAATACAGCATCTTTTTTTTAAATACAAAAACAGTCATAGAACATAGAAAAACCTTAACAAAGAAATGTAACAGTTTTGTGAATTAATGCACCTGTAAACAGTGTATGGGTAAATATCGTTCTCAATTATTTCTTACGCGTTCCGTTCAAGCGGGGTAAAGTGCGGCGTAGCGGGGTTCGAGCTGTGACTAGTGTCGGGAGCTTTCTTATTCCAGCTTTGTTAAGATCTTAGAAAACATTTATTTGATATATACTTCTGTATAGCATAAATATTGTAATTGTTATTTTCTTAGCTTTCTTGACAATAATAATAATAATAATAATAATAATAATATTCTTGTGGAATTCTGCCTATTTGTGATTTTATTAACTATAACATATACAGTTTCATTTTATTATTTATATCTCATATACATTGTCAAAGTTGATCATAATATAAGATTCTTTCGCATTAGCTTGAATATAAACACAGGAATGGTATATTTTACATGCATAAGTCGTCGTCATCATCATCAGGTAATTCCTCGCCACCATCATTACTGTTATCGTCGTCTTCGGCGTTCAAATTTATCACTACTACTACTGCACTACAGCAGTATCCACTAAATGTTCTTTTTCCCTGTATTTCTGTTCTACTTTTTTGGCATGTTCAACCCAGTTGGGCCAAACAGAATTTGGTATATTTTCCATGGCCGATTGGCAGAGGTTCAAAACATATTTTATTTTAAATGTAGAATTTCGTTTAGAAACGTCATTTTTAACATAAACTCATATTAGTTCAATAGGGTTTAATTCACAATGAGCCACGGGAAGCCATAACATTTTCAACATGTCTTGTGGCAAATCCTTTGTAATCCACTGAAAAATAACAATAACAGTTTATATTTTATAGATAAATATGTATGAAATAAGTAAATATTTTCTAACATCTTATCAAAACTGAACTAATAAAGTACCCGACACTGGTCACGGCGCGATAGACGGCCGAGTGCAACCCCGCAACGCCCCACTTTACCCCGCTTGAACGGAACGCGTAAGAAATAATTGAGAACTATATTTACCCATACACTGTTTACAAGTGCATTAATTCACAAAACTATTATATTTCTTTATTAAGGTTTTCATATGTTCTATGACTGTTTTTGTATTTAAAAAAAATACGCTGTATTTACAAAGATACCGTCAACTTCTGTATTACGCAAGATAAAAAAAAAATAAGGAATTCTAAGAAGAGAGACTTAGACAGTTCGAAACAGCACAGTTTAATGTACTACCAGTTAAAATTGCACATTTTAAAGCCTATAAATAAAAAAGTTATGATGAGTTGAAGTGACAGGATTACGTTTCGCCGCCCGAAAATCGTGTTTTTTGGTACATTATTTCTAATAACTAAAAAACGAAAATTCAAAACCAAATTCCGATTCGATTGTGCATAACAATAATAGTGAGGCTACCTATGGTCCAAATTTCAATTTTTTTCGCTCCTATGTTTTGGCAATATCGGCTTTCAAACCCAGGGGTCTGGACTTTTTACTCCGATAGTAGTGAAGTGCCACTTTGGGTAACTAGACATTTATTTTGATAAATTTTTATCGTTTGTACAAAAAGTTGTTAAGTTAACCATTAATTCCAGTTCAAGTACTACAGTGTAAGAATTAATTAAATTTGTATACTTTTTAATTATAAAGTTCGTATACTTTAGTGCATTTTTATCCTCAGGTAATAAGTAAACTATTAAAAAAAATTAAAGCTTATATTTTAAGATACATATGAGTATAATAGATTGCATTGATTAACATTTGACTATCTAGTTTGAAGCTACGGTTAAAATGTAAGGATACACCCAAATTTTTTCCTGTTAAAAAGCTTTCTTTTTCAGTTATAAGCAGTGTCGTCCTAAAGAGTCTCAAAAGAAATACCTCCTAAAAATCACATTAGCTAGCGGTGGAAGAATCAAGTAGTCGTTGGAAAATAATTGAATGTTCGTTGTTTAAGGTGCATAAATGTCTCAAAATACTTGTCATTACTCAATACCAATGTCAAACGTATGACTTCTGTGCTTACATTATTTTCTCATTCAGAAAAAGTTGATATGTTGCTAATTTACGGCGAGTTACAAACAAAATCAAGAAAAGCTGTAGAGTTAGATCGAGAAAGGTATCCAGAGCGTCTAATTCTTGATGATGTAACCCGCGACCTTGCGACGAAATGAATATGGATTTTCTGTTTGGAAGAATCAAATAATTGACCGAAGAGTAAGAAACAATGTTAATGCCGCTAGACTGTCATAGCCGAGAATTGAATTTAGATCAATCAATCGTTCAACGAATTTTAAAGACCAATGGGTATCATGACTACAAAATTCAAATTTTGGAGTATTTGGCTGGGCGTCACATTGAAAACAGACTTAATTTTATAGTTCAAATGGTAATAACTGTAGAAACTGTTGATCAGAACCTTTTTAAAATGTTCTTTGGACAACATTGTAAATCCAATCCAAAACCAAGGCCATTGGAGTAAATGTATGGTGCGGCATTATCGGTAGGCATTTAATTGGGCCTTATTTTTGTGAACATATATTGAACAGCGTGGTTTACTTAAATTTCCTACATGAATAACTTGCTACATTTCTGGAGAATGTGTCTTTGCAGCTAAGGAGAAACCTATGATTTAAGCACGACGAAGCTCCACCCCACAAGGCCAGGATTGTGCAGCAATATTTAGATAACACTTTCCCAGAAGAATGGATTGGGATTAATGGACCTATTCAGTGGCCTGGAAAGTCACCAGATGTAACACGCCTCGATTTTTGTATGAGGACTAAAATTTACAAAACACCTTCTAGACATTTAAAAGAAAAAATCACAAACGCTTGTAATGAGTTAAACGGCGAAATGTTAATAAATGCAGCACACAAAGAAGTCAGGCGAAGATTGGATATGTGTCTTGAAATGATAATAGGTCATATGGAGAATAGATTGTAATATGTATGTAGTATGAGGACGTTTGCCTCATATTTTAAATTTAGTTATTGTTATCATCACCTTTTGTTTTAATTGTATTAAAGAATTATCGACTTTAACCTTTTATTTACTCTTAATGACATTTATGCACTTTAAACAACGCACATTCAGTTATTTTCCAACGACTACTTAATCCTTCCACTGCTAATGTGATTTTTAGGTGGTATTTATTTTGAGATTTTTTAGAACAATATTGCTTATAAGTAACTTTTAAACGGGAGGTAATACAGAATTTTTTTATAATAATAGTACATTACACTATTAGGTTGGTAAGTTAACAACCGTATAGTGTATAACGTTTTTCGCACAATCGCATTTATCAAATAAAATAATAAAAAATAGTACATTATACTATAAGGGAGAGAAATGCGTTATTTTGGCAGAGGTGCAATTTGAAGCCCGAGGGCGAAACCCGAGGGCTACAATGCACCGAGGACAAAATAGCATCTCTCCCGAATGGTATATACTATTTTTTCCACGGTCTCATTAACTTAAAAACACATATTTTGTCATTATGAAGTAAGTAGCACCAGAATTATTGTATTCGGATTTGAGCATTTATCTAGTAGTCGTTGAGTTATTGTCATAACTACAAAATAAACAAACAAAAAGAATTGTCAAATTAAGGTGCTAGTTTGGTTTAGTTTAAAGTTTGTTTAGTGCACAATGAATAATTGTGAGTCGGAAGAGATTGTGGAGGCTGCAAATATTGCAATAAGCAATTTGCTGCCTACGAAGTCAAGATCTTTCTACGATATAGCCTACAATCTGTTCAAAAAGTGGTGTGCCGAGAAAAATGTTCAAGTATACAGCGAGAATGTTTTGTTGGCATACTTCAGTGAAAATGCAAAGAATTACAAGTCTTCCACATTATGGGCGCAATATTCTATGGTTAAGTCATGCTTGATAATTTACGACAACATAGATATAAGCAAATTCCCCCAAACTGATCGCATTTTTGAAAAGAACCGGTGACGGATTTCAAGCGAAAAATCGAAAATATTGACAAAGGGTGATATCGACCGTTTTCTATCAAGTGCAGATGACAAAGAATTCTTAACGATTAAGGTAAGATTACTTTAGGTTGTTAGGTATTTCAATTATTAAGTATTTTGATTTTTTATAGGTTGGATTAATTCTGGGGATTGCCGGTGCTTATCGAACTGATGAACTAGTCAATTCAACTGTCGATGATATTGAGGATGTAGGCTCTCCTTGATTGTAAAAATTCCAAACACTAAGACAAAGATTCCACGAACCTTTCTGGTTACCGATGTGGGAAATATGCTTGAATTGTTTCGAAAATACCTGTCCCTTCGTCCTCCCCACGTCAAGCATAAGCGCCTTTTTTTGTACTACAAAGCAGGAAAATGTAGTTCGCAGCCAGTTGGCAAGAATACCGTGGGAAAAATTCCGAGTGTAGTAGCTTCGTATTTAAAATTACCTGATGCTGCATGTTATACTGGTCACTGCTTACGAAGATCTTCAGCGACATTACTGGCAGATGCTGGTGTGGATATCACGACAATAAAGCGTCATGCTGGTTGGAAATCAACGACAGTCGCTGAGGGTTATGTCGAGAACTCCATTGAAAATAAGACCAAAATTGCTAATCAGGTTTTAGTAGGTACCACAACTAGCGCAATCACAAAAACTGTAAATGTAAGCGAAAGTAAGATTCCTTCTAATATTAATTTTGAAAATTGTACAAATGTAACATTTAATTTAAATGTCAATAAATAATTTCAATGTTATCTTTTTTTTTGCATGAAAAACGTTCTCCATAATGTAAACTCCTTTGGGAGCATTATACTCCCTTGGGAATAATCGACTACTTCTGTTTTAATCTAGCGTGATTTGAATTTATTTTGTTGGAAACTAAAAGAAAACAATTTGAAGTTTCAACAATTTTGTGTTTTGTTGTCAAAACTGTGCTTATAATGGCTGATAAAGACGATTCAGAGGTAGATTCGGACATTGAAGAATCGTATCAAATAGGTTGTAGGACATTAATTCCCACAAAATCAAAGGTGAGGTATGAAAAAGTTTATGATGCCTTCAGGAAATGGTTGAATGAGAGGAAAGCGAAGATATCTGAAAAAACTTTGCTGGCTTATTTTGTTCAGAGAAATTTAAGATTGAAGCCTCCGGGAAGCTTATGCTCAGAGTACTCTATGCTTAAAAGTACGATCAACTTAAATAATGGTGTCGATATATCGCAATTTAAGAAGTTAGTAGCATTTCTAAAGAAAAATATTGGACATCATGCGAAAAAATCAAAGGTGTCAGAGAAGAGATGAACAAATTCCTGCTGGAAGCCGCCGATAAAACCTATATTATGATGAAAGCAGTGATGATAATCGGAGTCGCTGGGGCTCTTAGGCGTGATGAACTTATGAAGATGACAGTTGATGACATTACGGATGAAGGTTCAGTTGTCATTGTTACCTGATACCTGAGTACCTGATACCGAAACACATATTAGTCGAATTTTCTCAATCACTGACAAGGCCAATGAAAAAGTCCCTTTTTTTGACGATTTTGCCAAAATATACGGGCTTAAGACGTAAGGATATTAACTCTCGTCTATTGGTCTACTCTGTTCGTCAGGGAAAATGTGTAAATCAACTTGTGGGTATAAATACATTGGGACAAATATCATAAAAAATTGCCGAATATTTAAAACTGCAAGATCCAAAATCCTATACTGGACGACGGGGACTTTGTTAGCAAATACTGGAGTTGATGTTATGGCACTCAAACGTCATGGGGGCTGCAGGTTTTAGTGATAACAATAATGTATTATTTGACTAACAGAAAATCTAATTTTCTTCTTCTGGTGTCGCTGAAGGATATGTTGCAGAGTCTTTAACAAAGAAAATAGAGTTTGCTGATAAGATTTTACATACCAACAGCGGCAGTGATAATGAATTTGACTCCATTCCAGTGTTCGAAGACAGAATTACTGAAGTTTATTCTAATCCTAACATATCTAACTCAATAAGTAATACAGAAAATTCAATTACTGTAAAAGCAATAGATTAAAACGAGGGAAAAACTATTACGTTTAAGAATTGTACAAATTGTACCTTTAATTTTTACAATAAATAAGCCCAGCATTTGTTGGCGAAAAGAATTACTGATTTTTACTTACCGCATTAATGCTGTTATGAACTCAAACATCACTATTATTTTTTTTTATTTCTATGGAAACAAGCCACAGTGTTGTATATTCAACTTACAGAATGTGTCAACAATGACAGTAAGTGCATATTTCAGAACGATTGAGCGAAAATGTTATTTACATTTTTTGTGTCCTCACAGTAGGCCATACTATCGAGTTTAACACACCCTGTACTATCACCGCCCAAAGTTTGTAACGTAATTTACGGGACACTCTGTATTTCAGGACTAAAGTATATAAACTTAATTCCTTTTAAATAGGTAGGTAAATTTGGAAGAAGAATTTTTATAGGAACAATTCATCACACGCATTTCGTTTTATATCTAACTATGGCATATGAGATAGAGGGTTGTCATTATCTAAAGTGTCCAGTGTTGTTATAAATCAAGCAAGGGTTACAAGCACCTTAAAATTCTAGATAAGAGCAGTGCAATGTACCGAAAAACGGTTAAGGCATAGTTTCTAGGAATATATTTCTAAATTGTTCTAGCACTGATAAACTTTATGAAAGCAGCACTTAACTTATGGTATGGTTTTTAATAAAAAAATATATTTTTTTGTACGAATTCGTTGTATATTGAATGCCAAAGATCTTTCCTCGGGACGCATTAGGCATATGTCGTGGGAAAATTAAATTTTATATATAAATTTCTTGTAGGACATTTCGTTAGTATACTAAAGAAATACATTTATTTTTTTTATTTCAAAATATTTTCGCAATTTCCCACATTGAAATCTAATTTGTCAGAAGTATGCGTAAGAAAATGTATTTTTTTATTACAGTACTTAAAGTAGCAGCGTTGGAAATTATTTTATATACAAAGTTTGCGTGGGATAATGGATCCATATAAAAAATTATTTTCGTGAGTATTTTTATTAATAAATTTATATTTAAGTCTCAAAGGAATCGTAAATTACAAAAAAAAATTGAACCTTCTGCATAACCTAAAAATATTAACACGTCACGTGCAGAGTGATGTTTTTGTCATGGGAAATGCATTTTTCTTGAAAACGGCTGCTGCTGCAGTGTAGTGAATTTTGCCAAAGTTCTGTTCATCCTGACTAAGATTTGAAATTGAATTAGATAACAAAATTATAACTAGATGACGCTAGGCGTCGTGACACTTCATTTTTTCTCTAAGAAACATGCCATTTTTACGAATTTTCAAAGAACTTTTAATGTGAAGCTTTTTTAATAAAACTTTTTTTGCGTTTGTAACAATCCAAAAGATATTATTATTATTGTGTAACTGGAATATTTCGGTTACATCAATCGTCAATAATTTAGGTCAGATAATTTTGAGGATTTTATTTTAATCCCAATTATTACGTTTTTAAGGAAAACAATAACATTGGTATATTTAATTTTCATATTTTTATTCAAATACATTGTAGTTCGCGACATGAAATAATTATTTTTTATATATTTTTAGGTATTGTGTGAAACTAACTACAAATATAATATAATCTAATATAATAGATACTTACACAATACATCGGACTTCAGTTTGGAATTGTAGGAGATTTCATATATATATATATATTTCATATATATATATATATATATATATATATATATATATATATATATATATATATATATATATATATATATATATATTAGCTTAAAATACCTTTTTCCACGGTCGGGAGTAGAAATCAGTTTCTATGACATCAAAATTAAAACAGAAGTAGTCGATTATTCCCAAGGGAGTATAATGGTCCCAAGGGAGTTTACATTATGGAGAAAGTTTTTCATGCAAAAAAAAAGATAACATTGAAATTATTTATTGATCTTTAAATTAAGTGTTACATTTGTACAATTTTCAAAATTAATATTAGAAGGAATATTACTTTCGCTTATATTTACAGTTTTTGTGATTGCGCTAGTAGTGAGTGGTACCTACTAAAACCTGATTAGCAATTTTGGCCTTATTTTCAATGGAGTTCTCGACATAACCCTCAGCGACTGTCGTTGATTTCCAACCAGCATGACGCTTTATTGTCGTGATATCCACACCAGCATCTGCCAGTAATGTCGCTGAAGATCTTCGTAAGCAGTGACCAGTATAACATGCAGCATCAGGTAATTTTAAATACGAAGCTACTACACTCGGAATTTTTCCCATGGTATTCTTGCCAACTGGCTGCGAACTACATTTTCCTGCTTTGTAGTACAAAAAAAGGCGCTTATGCTTGACGTGGGGAGGACGAAGGGACAGGTATTTTCGAAACAATTCAAACATATTTCCCACATCGGTAACCAGAAAGGTTCGTGGAATCTTTGTCTTAGTGTTTGGAATTTGTATAATCAAGGAAGAGCCTACATCCTCAATATCATCTACAGTTAAATTGACTAGTTCATCAGTTCGACAAGCTCCGGCAATCCCCAGAATTAATCCAACCTATAAAAAATCAAAATACTTAATAATTGAAATACCTAACAACAAAAGTAATCTTACCTTAATCATTAAGAATTCTTTGTCATCTGCACTTCATAGAAAACGGTCGATTTCACCCTTTGTCAATATTTTCGATTTTTTCGCTTGATATCCGTCACCGGTTGTTTTGAAAAATGCGATCAGCTTGGGGAATTTGCTTATATCTATGCTGTCGTAAATTATCAAGCACGACTTTACCATAGAATATTGCGCCCATAATGTGGAAGACTTGTAATTCTTCTTTGCATTTTCACTGAAGTATGTCAACAAGATATTCTCGCTGTACACTTGAACATTTTTCTCGGCGCACCACTTTTTGAACCGATTGTAGGCTATATCGTATAAAGATTTTGACTTCGTAGGCAGCAAATTGCTTATTGCAATATTTGCAGCCTCCACAATCTTTTCCGACTCACAATTATTCATTGTGCACTAAACAAACTTTAAACTAAACCAAACTAGCATCTTAATTTGACAATTCTTTTTGCTTGTTTATTTTGTAGTTATGACAATAACTCAACGATTACTACATTTTATTTTCTTTATAGGAATAGTGCTTTATATAGGGTGTTTCTAAATAAGTGTGAAATATTTTAGGAATTGGTTCCCGAAGTTATTTTGTGAAAAAAGTTCATATGAACGTAGGTCAAAATATGCTTTGTTTCCCAGATACAGAGTTTAAATTTTAATTTATTTTTATTAATTGTTTCAAAGAGTTTTAAAGGTATTGACTCGAAATTTGAAACACGCTTTGAAAGGATAAATGTACATTTTTTGGGGTAATCCGAATATTTCTACTTACACCAGTACCGTTCGAGCGAAAATGCCACAACCTTTTTCAATAAAAAAAAATGGTACGCCACTGACCTTTTCCCGTTTTGATATTTTTTTAAAAATTCGCCATCAATTCTGAATGAAACTGGTATCTTCAAATTTTTTCGTAGGATGCACCGTTTTGAGGAAAAAAATTAAACATATTTTATTGATAATCTTTTATTTAAAGGTCTCTTTTACTAAAGTGTTATTGTGGTCAAAGTAAAAATGTAATTAAACATTGAAAATAAAAAGTTGTTATAAATGTGGGTAAAACAATTATTTTAATTCTTTTCTCTTAAATACATATATCAAAAAATTGTATTATCTTATACAGAAAAATTAAACCAAAAAAATAACAAAGCAACAGTAATATAAATATTTTTTAATAGTCGCAAGCCTGTAACAGATGTTGAAAATGACCTCCCTCACAAATGATAGAAGAGTCAACTCTTCGCCTCATTGACTGTTGTATTCGCTGAAATAGTTCTATTGTATTTCTTAAAGTCTCACAGCCGAATGTAATGCAAAAATCTAAGGGATTTAAATCCGGAGAGCGAGCTGGCCATTGTTGCATACCTCCCCTAAATATCCAACGATTTGGATATACTGTATTTCAGTGACGACGTACATTAATGCTAAAATGGGCTGGAGCACCATCGTACATGAACCATATATTTTGTCTGAGCAGCAGAGGAATTTCTGCAAGAAGAGCAGGTACTCTTCCTATAGGAAGTTATGGTAAGGTTCGCTATTTAATCCTAATGGGAGGAAATATGGACCAATTAAAAATTGTAAAATTTTCCATTTATAAAAATTATTCACTTATGTACATAAATTTTGTAGGAAACAAATAATGAAAAAATGCTAATTTGACATTTTGACGAGTTGTGTTTTATTTAGAAATGTTGACAGCAACCTACTAGATAATAGAAATTAAAAATACAAAACTTGCAATAAAATATGTTTTATTTTTTTCCTCAAAAACGGTGCATCGGTGCAACGGTGCGAAAAAATTGAAAATATCAATTTCATTCAGAACTGATGGCGGATTTCTAAAAAAATATCAAAACCTGAAAAGTCTGTGGCGTACCATTTTTTTTATTAAAAAAGGTTGTGGCATTGTCACACGAATATCACTGGTGCAAGTAGAAATATTAGGATCACCCCAAAAAATGTACATTTATCCCTCCAAAGCGTGTTTCAAATTTCGAGTCAATATCTTTAAAACTCTTTGAAATAATTAATAAAAATAAATAAAAAATTAATATTTAAGCACTCCAAAATATTTTACACTTATTTACAAACACCCTGTATTATCTATGAGTCGATCTAGATTTTCGGATATTGTGTATAGAATTAGGACTTTACCTTCAGATTAAAAAGTGCATCTTTGTATACTCGTACGAATGTACCGATTCCAATTTATTTAAAATCTAACCGAGGTCGCCTGCTCAAGATTTCTGCTGCAGCCTCTCATCCGACGTATTTTTAATAATGTGTAAGGTCAGTAATATGCATATCACCTTTGACATTGCATTAAAAATGCTGTCTAGACAATCAATGTTCGAATCTCTACGAAATTTTCCTACCCTGGACCGAGAACAGACGTGGCATTGTTGTTTTTTTTTAATGCAGTGCTGATAGACGTATCTCGCTGTTGTGTCGTTGTCATGCGTATGTAGGCTATAAATAATTAATTACCTATTTCGTTTGTTTGTTTGTTTGGGCGCGGAATATCGTCTAGCGATAGTATATCCTGCTTTGAAAATTCGTTTTTTGTTAAATTGATTATTGGTGTCGTGTTTACACTTTTCCAAAACTTTAAATGGAGGAGAAGATAAAAATATTGAACACCGCTTTGTTTTTCGTCAGTATGGTTATTATAGATTCTCTATTGTAGGATCAATTTCAGGTGTATGAGAAATCCTTTGAAAAAATTAACTAATCTAATTCAAAATGTCTATGGTTTACCCAAAAAATCAAAAAAAAATCTACCACAAGCAATGGTGAAAATTGTAAATATAAAAAACATGACGTGCATGATATGAAAATTTTAATTACTTACACCAAATACATATTAAAATTCTGTAGGATAGTCACATTTTGGATGTATAAAAATAGTAAAGAGGTGTAACCAATATCGCAACTCATAAGGGTCCATTTTAGGTCCTTTGTTCTTTACGATTTATACTTCTTAATTTGAAAAGATCTCGTCATATTGCATATCGCATATTTATGCTGATGATGCAATTAACTAATCAAAGAATTACTGACAATTTAAATTTCCTTTTAAATATTTCTAACAAATTATGTCTCTCTATTAATCCATCTAAATCCAGAATTATGTTATTTGGCCCACGTCAGGTAATCAAATGCAACCAACAGATGTTGCTGAAAACCCGAGTGTAACTATAGCCACTTCTTTACTTTTCACTGAACAAGTAAATATTGTCACGGATTTCTCAATCCGACTTTTTCTATTGCCAGAAAAACAATCCGTTAATTAATTACTTTTCTTTATTAACTACTCATTACACTACTGAACACTAATTACAACTCAACTAAACACTTATTTAATTAATCGCTATCTAAATCACTTTGATCTCTCCAACTAAACACTTCAATTCAGACTGTAATACAAGACTTCTTCTTTTATAGACCCAACGAATATTCCAGGTATATTCTAGTATCTCTAGATTCATCTTCCCGAACGACTCGAATGCTTCTCGTCGATTCCCCATTTTTCCAGCCCCGTCTCGATCCTCGGCATTTTGTTTGTTTAACAGAATCGTATAGGGGCGATCGGGGCAATCTTAGCATTTCGTGATACCACAGTCGTCGATTTGGGTGTGAGTGGGGCAAATTCCGTGACAATATGATTATTAAGCGATCGTTTAATAATTTCAAATTAATATTTGCAAATATAAGAGAGAAGTGCTCGGTAAAGAAAATAGAATTGCCTTGTGCGAGGTATTGGTATTGACGCATTTAACCTATTGTGATACGGTTTATTATCAATTTTTGAAAAAATGATAGACACGTTTACAAAAAAATCAAAATTCTCGTGTAAAATTAATATGTAATGTTAAAAGGCAGAGACGCAGTTTTCACAGTTGCTGTCTATTGCACAAAATTATAAGTTTTAAAACACCACCATATCTTTATGAATAAATTAGATACAGATATATAAATGTAATATTTAAAAATAAGTTGTTTCAGTTATCAACTTCTAAATATTATAATAAAATACCTCATTTCATAAAAACTTATAAATTATCAATTTTCAAATCTAATATCAAAAAGCAATTGCTGTCCGATAAATATTTTTTAATATAAACATCACATTAATGCTGCCACTGTCTTACCATTTTTTAAAATATTTTTTTCTACCAGTAGAATATCTATTAATCAAAATAATTGTTTTTCGTTGTTATGTTTAATTATTGTAATAATTGTACTTGTTAGATATAAATGATTTTTTTTACGTTCATGCAGAAAACAAAACTTTATTGAACTATAATTAGTGGAAAAAGTGGTTCTTTATTGCACTAGTGCAATATAATGTTTATTGCATTCATCTGTCATTTTACTACAGCGTTTTGTCATCATGGCAAACATAAACGTTCAAATCGACGTCATATTTTCCTACACTTAGTATCATCTAAATAAAACATTTTTTGGTTTTTACATGAACGTAGAAAAAATATTGTATTCAACTCGTACTGAAAGTACTTATTGCACTCGACGTGTAGCAATTTCACGTCGCGTGCAATAAACACTTACTTTTTATACTTGTTGCATAAATAACTATTAGTTCAAAATATTATTTTAGTTGAGTGTATTTGGCTATATTAACCTTGTGATAAACTATTATAATTCCATATCAAATCATTATCATTATTATTATTATATTATGTATTATGAAGAGAGATGATGTACAGAATGTACAAGCTCTATGACAAACTTTGACAGATGATAGCTGGCTTAATGTCAAACATTTCTTCTTATATGGACATAGATCCGATGGCCACCCTAAAACTGCAGAAATAGGTCAGATCTCATCTATTGTGGTTGAATTTGTCGTGTTCCCACTGCCAAAAAGTGAAGTTAAATATTTATAGAGTGTTTCATTAGCAGGTTAGTAAATTAGCTTATTTTCTTTAGATAATTATTGAATACAGCTTTATCTGTGGAATTGTTCATTAGCATACCTAGATGTTTGGTATCAGAGAACATACATATGACTTCATTGATAGGAATTGTAGGAGATTTGATTTATATTAGCTTAAAATATCTTTCTAAAACAGTAAAAAAATGTTACAAAAGCTAATAATAAGGAAGCGATTAAGCCAAATATGCCTTATTTGAATGTTGCTCCTTTTCGATCTACAGGGGTTATTTTAGGGCGACAAATTCAATTTTGTTTCTAATTTTAACGACAATAGTAGAGGATGTAATAGAGGGCAGATCATACTTCTTTTAAGAGACAGAACTTTTTTAGTGTATCCATCTGACTATTGAAACAATCATTCTCCTACCTGTTATATCTGAAAAAGGTATACCTTGTTGAAGTCGTTAGGAGAAACCGTTTCCGAAATAATCCTATTTGAAATATTCAGTGCACCGCGTAAAAACTACTTTAAAGTTTTGGTTTCAGGTAAAGTGCCTTTTTCGCTTAAAATAAAGCAAAATATTACAAAAGTTATTCAGAATGATAAATTATAGCGGCTGCAAAATTACAAGATCGGCATGGTTTTATGGAATAATTTTTGCAAATCTAAAGATAACGGTTAGTTAAAGTAATTTTATAGAATAGTTATCTGTATATTTTCAGATAAATAAAGAAGTTTGCCGACAAATTCTACGTGTGAGGTAGAATAACGGTATGCCGTCAACTTCAAATCCTTAATTTTAATATATAGTCGAGGCAATAAACTAGTAAAAAGTCCAAAAGTTCTAAAACTAGTTGTGGTGGACGGATCGGAATGCAGTTTTCTGCATTCTCTTCCAAAAATTATTTGTAAAAAATGTGGCGACATGGAATTTCTAACAAATCGGAAATTGCATTGCTGCAGTCAAAAGTACATTCAAATAATGCATTATTTGAGAGGCCTCTTGGAAGATGTTAAAACTTGATAAATAAGTGTCAGAACTGGCCCAGATCGGGTACTCGGGGGTTTTCGAGGTCGAGTTCCAAAAACCACCCTAAAATCATAATAGGGGCCTTTCGTGGGGTGCTGAATCCGAATTTCACGTCGATAACGACCCTCCGAGCCCCTGGTGCACCGGAACCTGACCTGAAGCGTCATCTCCGAGACTTTTCCTGACACAATAAAAAAAGACGAACCGAAAATCGTTATGGGGGTTTTTTGGAGCGCTGAATCCGAATTTCACGTCATTAACGACCTCCCGAACCCCTGGTGCACCGGAACCTCACCCTGAACATCTTCTCCGTGGCTTTTCCAGACGCAATCGAAAAAGACGGACCGTAAATCGTTATGGGAGGTTTTTTGGGTCGCTGAATCCAAATATGACATCGGCGAACACCCCACCGGCACCTGATGGCCCCGAACCCGGACGTGCACGTCATCTCCGAGAATTTTCATGAGAAGAATGCCAAAAACAACCGAAAAATTATTGTAGGGGCGTTTTTGGGCCGCTTAATCCAAATTTCACGCCCAAAACTACCTTCCCAACGTCTAACGCACTGGAACTTTTATCTTGACATCGTGTGGAATTGTTGATTCTACTTTAATTATGTGAGGAGGAGAGAAATAAAAGGAATAGAAAGTCAATATTTATATAATTGGCATTTCAAAACTTTTTATTGAACTCTAATCAAATTCAATCCAACTTTAACTTTCCCTTACCTCATAACTGAATAACATCAATTTTTAAATACGTTACTAAATATTAAGTTCTTCATCTGTAAAACCCTCGGAGACGACGTTCAGGTCCAGATCCCGCGCCTGTAATGATTTTTTGGATCGTTTTTAGCGATCTTGGTGGGCAAATTCTCGGAGATGACGTGCACGTCCGGGTTCGGGGGCACCAGGTGCCCGTGAGGTGTTCGCCGATGTCATATTTGGATTCAGCGACTCAAAAAAATACCCATAATGATTTTCGGTTCGTCTTTTTCGATCGTGTATGGAAACCCCTGGGAGAAGATGTTCCGGGTCAAGTTCCGGTGCACCAGGGGTTCCGGTGCACCAGGAATGCCATGGAGATGATGTTTAGGGTCAGGTTCTGGTGCACTAGGTGTTCGGGGGGTCGTTTCCGATGTGAAATTCGGATTCAACGCCCTACAAAACGCTCCTGTTATGATTTTCGGGTGGTTTTTGGCAATCTTCTCAGGAAAATTCTCGGAGATGACGTCCGCGTCCAGGTTCCGGCGCACCAGGTGCCCGTGGACTATTCGCCGATGCCAGATTTGGATTCAACGACATAAAAAAAACCCGGGCGCCTAGTTTCTCTTCTTTCCCGCGTGATTTGTGGGAGAGTCCCACGGAGATGACGTTTATCGGCGGAGAGTCAATTTGAACATGATACACATGATATTCGTTATCAGCGACATCGAAAACCCCCGAGTACCAGATCTGGGCCAGTTCTGTCACTTATTTACCAAGTTTTGACATCTTCCGAGAGGCCTCTCAAATAATGCATTGAATTCATTTTTGGCTGCAGCAATTCAATTTCCGATTTATCAGAAATTCCATGTCGCCACATTTTTTACAAATAATTTTTGGAAGAGAATGCAGAAAACCGCATTCCGATCCGTCCACCACAACTAGTTTTAGAACTTTTTTAGTTCATTGCCTCGACTAATATGTTTTATATTGTAATAATAACCAAGTGTTTGACAGTTTTAAAGGCAAACGAAAACTAACTTTCCAACCAACATTAGTACATTTGTTATTTTATTTTATTTAGAGCAATTTGAACGAATTTAATTAACAATTTCTTATTTTGTACACTTTTTAATTTCTTTACTTTTGTTGAGGTAATTAGATCCATAAAATTAAGAGGAAGATTAAATCAAAACATAGGCTAACATTGAATATGAATGATTGAAATAATAATTATTAATGTTCTTATATGCATACCTATGTAATGCAGCACAGTTCTTAAAACGATTATTTATGATGAAAGAAACCTCGGACAAATTGCCTTGCGCCCAAATGCATCGGAAACTGCAGTGCCCAATTGCAGGAGTGTTTATTTAATCTCAAATATAGGCCACCCGTCTGAGAATCGAATAAAAAAATCGACCACAAAATTAAGACACATTAATATATTCCCACGACTGAAAACGCTTTCGTAGATGACCCAAAAAGAGTTACGTATGCGCAGCTACGCCCTATAAAATTTTGAATCATACTCTTGAATCAGTTTGTTTTTAACATTTCCCTGAATTTGTTATTTATTTATTTATTTATTTATTCATTTATACATACATATCCAACAGGCTAGTGTCCATTTACAGGATGCAACCAAAAAATATAAACATGCATCATATATTACTTTTTGTATACAATAAAAAATAAAGCACAAGTCATCAAAATAATAAGACTACATACAAAACAGGAAATACACAACCAATACACTACAAAAAAAAAAAGAAAAAACTACTATCTATGATTATACACTGTTTAAAATTTATCATAAAATACACACACATCTAAATTACAAAACAAAAGCAAATCATTTTAAAAATCCGTTTTTTATTTTATTAATCAAACAGAAAAATATATTTATACTGTCCTCCACGTCACGATAATTAGAAATCATTTGATACAGAGGAGAAGTCTTCGTGAGATTAGTCCTTATAGGGGGAATATTAAAAATGTTATGGGTTCGAGTCGAAAATCGTGGTACTTTAATTGAAATTTTATTTAAAAGCCATGCACAGTCAATTAGACTGTTTATTATTTTATATAAAAATATAACCTGATGAGCTGATCTACGTTTCTCTAGCGCTGGAATATTAAAGCGTGCAAGCTACAAATCTTGTGGAAAACCTCTTTCAGGATACGTACCGTCAAGAATATACACCGCTGATTTTAAAAATCGTCTCTGAACCTTCTCCAATGAGTCAATATGCCCTTTATAAATACGGTTCCAAATGGTAGCGGCGTATTCCAATTTCGACCCGACAGTAATTTTAAAGTATGCATATTATTGAATCCCTTTGAAGAGCGAATAATAGCCCCTAAAGTTTTATAAGCTGAAGACGTAACTACTTCTATATGTTTATTAAAAGACAGTTTAGAATCAAATATAACGCCAAGGTTTTTTAAATATTCTGGTCTTTGCAATGAAGAATTCTGAATTTCGTAGTCATATCTAATGTAGTTTATTTTACGTGTAATAGTCATAACATTACACTTCTCTACGTTCAAGGGTAATCTGGTTTTAATGCACCAGAGATCTATTTCATTTAATGCTTTCTGAATAACTGCACAGTTCAATATACATTTTATTTCCGTAAACAGTTTTTCAAAAGTCATCAGCATTTAGCAAACAGTGTACGCCATTAAGATTTGATGTTATATCGTTAATAAACATGATAAATAAGAGAGGGCCCAAAACAGACCCCTGAGGGACACCAGATCTTTGCAAGAATTTCTCAGACCTGAAGCCATGAAATTGAACAAATTGATATCGATTCGATAAGTATGACTTCAACACATTTATGATAGAGGTGGACAAATTAAACATTTCTAATTTCTCCAATAAAATTCCGTGGTCAAGTCGGTCAAATGTTTTTACTACTCAAAACAGCTAACGAATGTACACTGAGAAAAATTATTAATGGCTACAGTAATCAAAATAATTATACATAAACGATTTTTTTTGTACTAAATATTTATTTTTGCTACCTTTTATTGATTTTTTTAAAGAAATTATTTGTAAGGAGAAAATATTTTTCGATAATAGGAATATGTGCACTGTAATGAAATCTTTGTCGTGTCAAATATCTGAAATCTCCACACTTAGATTAATTTATTAATACAATTTTAAAATTACGCAACACATGCGAAGATGCAAATCGTGGTTAAATTATTGCATTTCAGTCTTGAAAAATTAGTGTGTTGTATGATTTTCATAAGTTGCGGTATTACACAGAAAAATTTTATTGGATTTGCATGTTGTTAGAATATAAAATATAACGTTAGTTAATAGTGTAATCACTTGATCAATATAAGGCCTTTGAGCGTTACAAAAGCTAAGTTAGGAAACAGGGGCTATGTGATAAGTTCTTGGAAAATTCGTAAACTCATACATTAGAGAAAAAACATTCATTAATAATTGATGAATGATTTTTTTTTCCTTTAAAATTGTTTATTATATTTTGCCTGTCTAAAAACTAGTATATCAATAATCGTTAGTTTGATTTCAATTTTGGTGCTATATATTTATTTACACAATTACAATTATAATTTTTATTCACGTTTTTAGTAAAATAATTATGTAGAGGTATTAGCCTAGAGTCAAACTACAAACTGTTATATTCTGTGATCAAAATTAACGTTTTTTTTTTTTTGTTAATTAAATGTGGGGGTCTGAGGACACCCATAAATCAGTTTTTTATTTTTAATCATTAAACTGCTTGAGATACTTTAACTAAATTCGGTATGCATATTTAGCACGCCAGAAGATATGAAACAACATTTACCAGCTTTAGAAACTTACCAGTGGCGGGGGTGTGGGTAGCGTCGATCATTATTTGCCAATAAAATATATCACCCTGTATAGTATTCCAAATCGATTAATTACAAAATTGATTTATTTGATCAAGTGCATTTCTACGATACTATAGTCTGTTTAGAGAGAGTATTAAAAGCTTATTATGTATGCAAATCGTAAATAAATGTAGTACTGGTGCTTATTTCAATATTTTTATATTATGTATTATCGGTATAGAACAGGTGTACTTTTAAAAAAACTTTGTGTGACCGGGTTGTACTAAATTGTAGCAGGTAGCTAAAATTTAATCACCGACAATCCGTCTTTGTCTATGCCGCTTCAATTTCTCGGTCCATTTCTCTTATAAGTAAACAATATAAAAACAGCATTTTTAAACATGAGGCTACTTTAAGCATCATAACCGGGTTAAGAGGGTTTTTAGTAATTCAAATAAAATTATTCAATATTGTTATCAAAATATTTATTTAAATTTAATGAATAGACTTTTATTCTACACAAAAATATATGTATTTTGAAAATTCAAATTATGGTGAGTAAATATAGTGTTGATAAATGTACAATAAAGAAAATAAAAAAGTAGGTATATTAAAAAATCATCCTCTGAATATTCTGATGAATTATCTTCATCTCCTAGATTGATAACGTTCCACAGTAACGTCAATTATCGAGTTCCCACATTTTCTCCTCTTCTTTTGTACATGATGTATACATCTTTGCCAGTTATCTGCAGTTACTCGTTCCAAGGAATTTTTTAACAAAATTTTCACGTCACTTAATTTAAACGTAGTATTATTTCGCGATTGGGTTAAGTTCACAGTGATAAGGTGGTAACCGTAGTACCGTTATTTAGCGATTTGTTGCCATTTCACCGATAACTTTTTTTTTCTGATCTTTATTAAGATTGACGATTGAAGTGTCAAAACTTCCTTTTTCACCATATTTGTTTCAAAAGAAATGTTTTTTCCGGATAGCCATTGAATTATATCGGCTTTCCTCCAAGCAGTCGTAGGCGTCTGTTCGGTCTGCCGTGAATGGTAACTGGCATTATCCATGACAATTACAGACCCCGGAGGAATAAGATCCATCATCTGTGTAAAATACTCTTCGAAAACATCTGCGTTCATGTCTTCATGGTAGTCACCTGTATTTTTAGATTCAAATAAAAGTAAACCGCCATCTACAAAACCACTGGCACTACCTATATGTATCACTATTAATCTTCGCCCTTTATGTGAAGGTGCCTTGAACCTTGTTGAAAGTCCATTCAAAAATGCTTGTCGAAAACTTTTTATATTTTTATCTTGACATACTTTTGTTACAGTATATCCCTCGTTGACCCAAGTTTTGTCTAGATAATAAATATTCCTCCCTTCGTCACGGAATTTTCTAATTGATCTTAAGTAGGATCATCGCCAACAAATAATTTCATCTTTATCGATACGAACTGACTTCCTGTTCTGCTTTTCCTAGCAAAAATTCAACTCTCGTAAGACGGCCCATAATTTGCTTCTACTGATTTTTTTAAAATAAAATGAGTGTACTTTTCTACAAATGACATTTTTGAAGAAATCATCTATAACGACTTTTGACCTCCCTGTAGATGATTTTGGGAGATTTACAGTATATCATTTTTTGTTTCTTTTAAAAGTCTGTAGATGGTCGATTTTCCAATCCCTGTCATTTTGGAACACTTTTCCACGATGTCGTCAACACTGTTGGTAGGATTTTGGTGTTTCAATGCATTAAATACATTTCATATAATAATCTTCTCATTCTGAGACAGCGCACATCTTTTCACGCGTTTAGCAGGTACGTAATCTGATAAGCTCGGCATTTTACCCAAACAATATTATATCTACTGGCACAATAGTCACTAAACATCAGTCGAATTTTACTCTACTGCAGTAGCACGTCTTCGTATATTCAGCTCTAAGACTGGATTGATCTGTCACAATACAATGACTCCTGCCCTATGATGTATCCAGTAAAATATACTAATGTACACCCATTACCTGTTAGCATTTTAGCATTAGTGTTACCCGATAATTACCTGAAACGAAATAGTACCACGCCCATGGCCGATTCTTATCTCGGGGTTTTATTACCCTCTTTCATTTCCAAACAGACTATAATTACCTTACTTAATAGAATAACAAAATAATTAATAAACAATGGAATTACTTTACTATGATTTATTATAACAAATGATTGAAATGGCCACCTTCAAAAACCAAAATACATGCTTCAGATCTTTTTGAAATTGCAGCTCGAACACGTGCAAAAATTCCAGAAGTAGCTCTTATCACATCACATCTAGCTATAATTTGTTGACGTAAGTGCTCCTCAGATTCAATGTGAACCTTGTAAATTAATGTCTTACGATGTCCCCAAATAATAAAATCAATAGGGTTAAATCGGATGATCTGGGTAGCTAAAGCTAACCTGATTCTTGAGTGCCTCGTCCAATCACATTATTACCAAATCTGTCATTTAAAATTTAACGAACTCATACATTCAAAGAAAACTGAAATTGAAATCGAGATTCCATTATGGCATTAGCGTTTTCATCAGACCAAACGTGTTTATTGTGGATATTCATTATAGTATCTCTAGAAAAATTATCTTTGTCTGTAAACATTATGCCGGGGGTCAAGTCCACATTTTGTTTCTTTTTTTTGGCAAAATCCAGTGGCGAAATTGTAGGCGAGGAGGATAGTCCTGTGGGAGTAAGTCTTGAATACTTTGTACTGTTGACATACTGTTGATGCTTCAGAGCGGACCAAACTAATTTATGATTCACATTAAGATTTGCAGCTGTTTTCCTAGTACTAGTATTTGGTTCTACTTCAATTTTGTGTAGAATAGCTTCTTCCCACTCAGGCGTTCTAACACTAAAAGGTCTTCCAGGAATTGATCCTTTCTGAAATGAGCCTGACGTTGAAAAACATTTCTGAACATTCTTGGATTTGGAGTGATTGGATGATTTAGAAATCTTTCCATATAAAACTATAATAAATAAATAAATATCATTAACTTTTGTGCAATTTATTCGTGTCGCTAAAATTACTTTTCGGTGCAATGAAATAGTGCAATAAAATGTTTATTGCATTCATATGTCATTCTACTACAGCGTTTTGTCATGATGACAAACATAAACGTCATATTTTCCTAGAGATAGTGTCATCTAAATAAAACATTTTTTGGGTTTTGCATGAACGTAGAAAAAATATTGTATACAACTCGTACAAAAAGTAGTTATTGCTCTCGACGTGTGACAATTTCACGTCGCGTGCAATAAACACTTACTTTTTGTACTTGTTGCATAAATAACTATTACATTTTGAATACAATATTATTAAATATTTTCATATTTTTGATTTTAGATTTTTATTTAATTACTTAATGTAATGAAAAAAAAAACGTTTTTATTAACATTTTTCTAAGTAAAACCTCACTTTTAGGAAAATAATTTATTTATTATTAATAAAATTATAAAACCTAACATCACAATATTGCCACTGTCTGAAATAATTTCTTAAATGTCAATGTTACAATAAAAATTTAACGTTTATTTTCAAAGTGATATCAACGGTATTTTCATGTTTTTTCTTTTTTTACCAATTATTGTAAATACGGTTACGCTGCTCTGGTTCATTTATCTGTCTTCCAAATGTTTTATTTTGATTTTTTTATTAATGTCATCCCTAAGCCACCCAAAAAATAGGAATTTACATCACTTCAAGTCTTACTAGTTTTTTTAAGCAGTTCTACGGAGTGAGATAATGTTAATAATTATTATTACAATAAGTATACAATTTTCTTAGCGTGCAGTTGGCGTGTAAAATACAAAAAACTTTGTGATAAAACATACCTAACTAGTGAAGAGATTATTTATTCTAACTTGACTAGATTTATACTATACTGTCTAAAAGCAGCTATATCATTGAAAATTGCGTATAAAAATCGGCATTTTCAAGCCTACGAAATATTTACAGTAGTTAGTATGTTGTAGGTACTAATTTTGACAAACGGAAGATGCTTTTTCATGTTACCTCTAATCTCTAGAATGTAAATTGTTTACTAATTAGTTAAATATTTAATCTACGTAATCCGTTTCGAAGAACAAGAATTTAGTCATTAAATTTTACCTAACATGTTCGGGAATTTTGACGACTTCGAAAACTCCAAAAATTACAGTACTTATGTTTGTCTAATATATCATCTGCAATAGAAAAAGGGATTACATATTGAACAATGTCAGTAGTATCTATCAATTGTAATTAAACGATTAGAATCGATGTAAACAAAACTAAATATAGAAATAAAAACTCATTGGTATTCCTTAAAAAATATTTGTTATTTATCCCACAAGTCTATGACAGGTTAAGGACTTGCCAGCTCAAAATAAACATGGTTTATCTTTCGCTATTATCAAAAAGTTATTTATTTTTATATAATCGTAAAAAAACAAGTTTCAAAGTTATACGGTGCGAGAATTCGAAATTGGAATTGTTTTGTTTAGCAGCGCCATCTGCTAAGGAATAGTAGATTTAGGGAGGCTTACTAGCGGTGCCTTCTAATGAGGAGTTACATAAACTCTGGGGAAACAAATCATTAAGGAAATAGAATGCTTACTTTTAAAACCATCCATAACAATTTAGTTTACTAAAAATTCAAGAGACGGCGCAGTTGAAGATACATTTCAGAAATGTGTTAAATGTTTGTGATGTGAAATCAAAAAAACTTTTATAAAAAGCGTTACAGTTGATTACATTTGTAAAACCTATCAATATTCCTTTAGAAATTAATAGGAGAAAAACATGTTCAAAATTCAAGGAAATATATTCGTTTAGGAGCTTACCATTTCCAATGTATTCATTCATAATAACAAAGATTGCTGCAAGTGCAAGTGAAGAGATAAAACTTTTTTTTAACCAATACAGTGAGACTAAAACCTTCAGCATATGTATAAAAAAGTGTAAGTAATAATAAACTAGGATACCTACCTTATGTGGTATTTTTTGCAATAAATTAACATCAACTCTTAATTTTGCATGCATAGTTTTTCGTCTCTAAACAGAATAGTAAACTTAAACTGGATTTATAAAAGCAAATCAAAGTTTCATATACTTTAGGAACCAAACCCGATTTTAGTTCAATTTCATTTGATAAAGTGGCCGTAATTTTCTGAACCTCAATTTTGGCATTTATTTTCAAGTATCGAATGTTGAATTGCAAAAAATATGTGATAAATTATATATTATATTTTGACAGTAGAAAGTAACTTTAAGTAAGGATGCATGATACTATAATATACGATTTTCTAGAGTATCGATATTTTGGTCTTCGATAATCCATATTTTGTATCAATATTTTTAAAACAATATAATTATGTATTATGCGTTATTTAGCAGCTACTAGCGTAAAACATTTTTTGTACTGTGCAGCAAGATGAAAATCTGGTAAACTAGACCTAAATTATTGTAGTTTTGATAATATGTATATTGGTATAGTGAGATTTAACAGAATAGTGTGTTTGTTATTAGTTCCTTTCAGTATGTATATATTAGTGTTAAGTTTTACATTTATACTCATATGTATATATCATATCCTTCTTTTCATTATCATATTCTTACTTAAGTAAATATTTGAATTTGTGGATTGAAAGGATCGATATTTTCCGAAACAATTATTTACTGCATCGATAGCTCTGGTCATGATCCGGATCGATATCAAATATCGATACATTTAAATGGGTTGTGCATCTTTACTTTAAATAAATGGAAATTAGATTTGATAACTTGAATGGATGTATTGAAAAGATGATCTTATCTAAGGGAGATTCTTGCAGTGAAATAAAGGTACAAGTTATTTATGCAACAAGTGCAAAAAGTAACTGTTTATTGCACGTGACGTGAAATTGTCAACATGTTGAATGGAATAAACACTTTTTGTACGAGTTGCATACAATATATTTTTTAGTGCAATAAAGAACCAGTTTTTTCACTTAATATAGTTATGTTTTTTACATGATCGTAGAAAAATAGTTATTTATGCAACAAGTACAAAAAGTAAGTGTGACGCGACGTGAAGTTGTCCAACGAGGCCATTAGGCCGAGCAGGACAACACGTCAAGTGCAATAAACACTTTTTGTACGAGTTGCATACAATATTTTTTTTCTACAAAACTGTTAAAAGTGGGCTTTTTAATTGTCATTTTTGATGTTAAAAATGTCATTTTTCTAATTTTGACATATAAAGTGACACTTTTTAAAACTGATTGACATTATGAAACGTTTTACTTTTTGTAATTAGTTGCATAAAGTAAAATTTTATGCAATTGGTGACGAAAAATGTATTTCAAAATTAGTGACAAAAAGAATTATTCTATTTATTAAACTGTTATAATATAAGTTAAAAACATAAATTATAAATTAATTAATTATTATAAATATTGATAACACAATTATTGCAATTATTCAAATTAATTCCCGACGACATATTTTTTTCATTGCTCGAACTTGCTGTTATTTGGAAAGCGGCGCACATTGCATTAGATGTTTCTCCAAATATTTCTTGCGCTATAAGTTTTTTATTATTCATGGAATTTTCAACATATCCCTCCGCAACAGAGCTAGATTTCCAACACCGTGCCTCTTTAATTTTAAAATATCAGCGCTACTGTCTGCTAGGAAAGTGGCAGAGCTTCTTCTGAAGCAGTGGCCAGTATATAGAACAGGATTTGAAAGACCAAGAAATTGTGCAATAACTTTTGGCAGACTGCTAAATGTGTTAATTCCCACAGGATTTCTGGTACATTTTGTGTTTAAGAACCTGGGGACGCAACTTAATATATTTTCTTAATATTTTAACAAGATTCGTATTTTCAATGTCTCCAGTGGTAATTGCAAACTGCCATATAACTGTTTTTGAAGGTGGGATATCAACACGAAAATGGCTTCCTTCGTCTATAACATTTTCAACTGGAAGAAATGTTAATTCTGCTTTTCTGCATGCTCCTGCCATTCCAATTATCATTGCAACCTTAGCCATTAAGTATTCTTTGTCATCAGCTTCCACTAAATATTTGGCAAAATCTTGTTTAATAAAAACTTTTGACTTTTTAGCATTGTACCCGTCCGCTTTTCTTTTAATATATGCTACCAAATTGTATATTTTTTAATATCAATATCCCTTTTCAGATTTAGTTCAGACCTTAACATTGAGTAAAGTGTCCATAATGTGGAAACTTTTAGATCTTTCTTACCCTCAAAATATGCAAGTAAAACTTTCTCATTAACATGTTTAATTTTCTTCTCATCACACCACGTAACAAATTTTTCGTATGCCAAATCATAAACTGCCTTTGACTTTTTGGGAATTACTGATAATGGAGCATTACCTGCTGCCTCTTCAATATCGCTTGGTAGCTCTTCAGAACTTGAATCACTCATTTTTTTAAAAATAAAACTAAAAATATATCAATCTCGCTAAAAACCTTCCGTCTAGACTTTTTTTACAAAATGTCAAACTGACAACTAACATGAAGTAACAGCAACAAACTAAATTTATGTTTTCCAAATTTTTGTCAATTATATTAAATTTTATTTTTTTATTACTTTCTTCAAAATTAGAAAAAATCTTGTATGCAATACGTTATGAAATGAAATTTTGTGTAACTTGTGAGTTTTTGCGAAACTCACTTCGTTCGTTCCACAAAAATCTCACGCGTTATACAAAATTAAGCATTTCGTAACTGATGGCATAAATAGTAATTTTTGACACGCGCGTTAAAAGTAAGTTACTTTTAACACTATTGTTAAAAGTAAATCAAAGTTTATTTAAATTTTGTTTTGAAAATTAATAAAACGTTTTAACAAACACATGAACAACTTTTTATTTTAAATAAGTACAAACCAACATTTTAACTAGTTATTACTATTAACATTTATAGTAAAATTAGAACAATTTGAAATTGTAATTCCCTGCGGAGTCATCATACTTAAGTTGGTTTTACTGTCAACATGTGTGACACATCTATTTTCTGTAGAAATACTACTGGTAGTACTGGTGATCTTGCTAGTAGTTGCAGCAGTAGGAAGTATTTGGCACGCAATTTCCTTCTTCTGTTCCACTGAATTTTCAATGTAGCCTTCAGCTACCGTCGAAGATTTCCATCCTCCATGTCTCTTGATGGTAGTAAGATTTGCACCAGAATCTGCTAACAATGTCGCCGATGAACGACGAAAACAGTGTCCGGTGTAGAGTTGAGGATTTGGTAGATTCAAGAACTCTGCAATGTCGGCAGGCATTTTACCAAACATGTTAATTCCGACTGGATTCTTCACACATTTATTCTTCATATATTTAAGAAAAAGTCGTCTATGGTCAGCGTTGGGTGGCCGGAGTGCCATATGCTTTCTAAAAAAGTTTAAATAGAATTCACCAACAACACTGAAAGTCCGAGGCACTTTCGTTTTAGTATTTGGTCACAACAACCGAAGTGCCCAAATATTCGATATTGTCGATGGTCATCTGACACAATTCCTCCTGGCGACACGCCTCGAAGACACCCACTATTGCTGCGACTTTCATCATCAGATACTTTTCGTCTTCTGCTTCTGTGAGAAATTTGTCGATATGCGTCTTCGTCAAAACTTTTGACTTTTTTGCTTGATATCCTTCACCCTTCCGTTTTAAAAAAGCAATAAGTTTATAATGTTTGCTTATATCTTGATCTTGCTTTATTTTTAACATAGTTTTGATCATGGAATAATTTGACCACAGCGTTGATGATTTCCATATCTTGGCTTTTTCCTCAAAATATGCCAGTAAAACACTTTTGTTAAATTTCCCAGGGACCTTTTTAATGTTGCACCATTCCGAATAGCATCTATAAGCGATTTCGTACTATTCCTTTGATTTCGCCGGCAATAATTCCAATGTTGCTCGACTGGCGGCTTCTTCGATTTCAGCAGGGATGGATTCGTTACGCTCATTATCGAGATTATTCATTATACTTATAATATTACTAGAAAATGCTGTCAATATTTTTGCGTTTTTTCCATAACTAACAACAGCACTGGTTGCTATGAAAATTTTGGTTCATAAACATTGCGATCTGTGTGGTATTTTTTGATTTCTTATTTTTATTGAGTTTAAAGTTCTTCCGATTGTTTTGTAGAAAAAATAGTGTACCTATGATATACATGTTAAAAGTGATTTTATTTTGTTCGTGAAGTTAAATTTAATCATCTTCACTCACAAAATAAAATCTTACTTTTAACACGTATATCATAAATAGCTATTCTACGTTCATGTAAAAATCAAAAAATATTTTATTTAGATGGCACTAAGTCTAGGAAAATATGACGTGGATTTGAAAGTTTATGTTTGTCATGATGACAAAGAACTGTAGTAGAATGACAGATGAATGCAATAAACATTTTATTGCACTAGTGCAATAAAGAACCACTTTTTCCAGAAAATATAGTTCAATAAAGTTTTGTTTTTTGCATGAATTAACTCACAGACTTGCTTGTGGACAGTTTTTTGTACTTATTATTTGCTGTCCTTATAGTACCAAATCCGATCATGTGATAACTACGTCCATCTATTTTTTAATTAAAATGCTATTTTAATAGACGATTATAAATAAAGGAATATGTTTCTATCAGGTTGCCTATCAAAATATGTCTACCTGTCCGACAAACATCAGGCGAAATATCAAAACTGATAAAAAAAAGCTTTATATTTGAGAACATTTTTCAGGCCATACACATGAAGGCTTATTATTTTGCTGTCTGGGATCCACACGGGTCCTTTCGCAACGATATTATAGATTAAAATATTAATATGAATGTTTTAAAAGTTTATGAAGAACTGTAAACACCCAAATAAGCACAATTTTGACAAGTGCTTCAGTGACTGAGTGTGTAGCGTGCCAGATTAGTAAACCTAACATCGGTGGTTCGGTTCCCAAACGGATCGACTTTTTTTAAAAATATTGAATTTTATTAAAAATTTTGTATCTATCAAACATATATCTTTAAGACATTTATTATACATAGTGTTTTGCAAAACCAGACCAGGCTTTACCAAAAGATTTCAATAATTAAATATAAAAAAATAAACTTTTAATTGAGAAAAGATTCAATAAATATTAAATAAAAATAAGTTGACCCTTCCGGAACTACCGGCCTTGGATTTACCAAGCTGACATGCTACACTGAGTCACTCAGGCATCTGTCAAAATTGTGCTTATTTGGGTATTTTCCTATACAGGCTCCAAAAACTTTTAAAATGTTCATCTTATTAACATTTAAAGCTATATTGTCGTGAAAAATACTTACGGCAAATTTTGATAGGCATCCCGGCAGAAACGTATTCCTGTAGTAATAATCATCTATTAAAATTAATGTTTTTGATACAACGTCTCAAAAACGAGGTTTTGAGTGTCTTTAAAAATAAAATTGTCGTCGCTACATGTTGCAAGCTTGGCCACCTACATAAGAATGTATGCACAGCACATGATTGCGACTTGCAGTGGAAACTGTAACGCTATAAACATAAGCAAATTGTCATATTTCTATAATTTGTTATCATGTTTTCAAAATATTTACCAATACTCAATCTTCTCCAAATACATAAAGCGTTTGTAATATACCCAAGGCCCTTACAGACGGTATGGCAAATATATACCATTTTCTGGATTCCACTTCGAGGCGGTCTTTGGTCAAAAGGAGCTGGTCCTGGACTGGCGTATATTGACCAGCGCTATAAATTTATGTCTAAACGTTGGCTACAACAGATTATAGAAATATAATGTTTCGTTTATGCTTATTATGTCACAAAATAGAATTCTATCTTATTTTGTTTCCATTTCTAGTCATAACATGCTGATTGCTGCATGGCCATATATTAAAAGATATTGGTGAGGATGACTTAGGCCGGCATTAGACTATAAAAGATCTTTGACAAAGATCTTTTATAAAATATATTTGACTAAACATTTGACTGTGTAATATATCAGATTTTATAAAACATTTCTGCTATAAAAGTTCCTTTATTAAAAGTAATAGGAAACTGCTACATTTTATAAAACTTTTTATAGTTGAATTCTAAGATGGCGAAGGCAAATTTGTGTGAAACATTGCATCAACAAAATTATTAATATTAGAGTACGAGGGATATGAAATGTTATATCATCAGTCATCATCAAGATTATATAAATCGGAATAGTTCTCGAAGTAAATTTTAATGGATACCCCTTAAACCACGTTTTTCAATCCATGGTGTTGCCCATAAGCGTTTGCTTTTTTTTCTTCCTTTTCAGTATTAAACTCATTACTATAATTGCACTAACTGTCGCACCACAGGCTACTTGCCGGTCATCAATTTTTATTGATAATAATGGTAAAACACTTGTTTCACAATGTGATATATGTATTTGACTTCTTTAAAATAAATGCTATAAAATAAATTTTGTAAAAAAATATGATAAATGATACTTGACAAACATCTTTTACTGTCTAATGCCGGCCTTAGGAATATTTTTGGCAGTAGAAAGTAATTTTGAGTAGATGGAAATTAATTTCAATGATTTTATAATTTTCATTCTTTGGTGATTTGTAGTGTGTAGTGTAGTGTATAACAATGTAAATGATTCATAATAAAAATAAAACACAAACACTTTTGTCAAAATTTGTTAAAATATTTATTTCTCGTACATTATTATCACAAAATGAATTATTTGTATTTCAAATTCAAGATAAAATTTAATATATATTTGTAAATAAACTGTGTGATTTATTTTTTTTTTGCTGACAAACTATGTAAGTACTTCTATCTACATGATATAAACACAGCATAGGTAGAATGACTTGTATTAAAATAATAAGCCAAACATAGCAGGTCGTGCAGCCATTTCAGGCTGCAGATTATAATGTAAAATTATGAATCGAAACCGACGAATAAGTCACTGCAACTATTAAATGTCTGACACACCTTGCATTAGCAAGTTTCTTTAAATTTCCTAAAAACGTAAATAGGTAGTTTATAAGTATATTGTAAAAATTTTAAGTGATATTCTACTATTATTGTCATACCTGTTTAATTTTTGTATGAAGTCGATAACAGGATAGTAAAATTATATAAAAATTACAAAATTATGTTTACTTAATGTAGCAATATTACAAAAATGTATCAAAATGTATGATAATTAATTGTTACATAATGCGCATAGATATTTTATGTATAACGTAAATTCTTTATTGTTGAATACGCTTTTCTGCTCAAATAAATAATTCTTATTCCTGTCCTGAACACCGATTCTCTATTTCTCTTGGTTCCGATGGTTGCATGTGTATTTCACGGTCTCCGCAGAAGCCTGAATTTATTTCAAAGTGCCGACAGCAAACTGAAATTGCTGGTCTATCTATGCTGTGATATAAATTTAATGTTTGTAAGTGGCTTATAAAAAATATTTTATCTTTTCGTACATTAACATTTAAAAAAAATATAAATATAAAAGTATTTTATCAAATTTACAAAAAAAAAAAACTACAGTACAGCAAAAAAATAGATATTCAGTAAAATAATCGTTAATTGTTTTTTTTTTATTTCTCTGATTGGCAAGTAAGCCTTTTTATTAGTGGGTTTTAATGAAACTGTAAAATTCTTAACTTCCACATTCAAGTATATAAAAAATATCCATTTTAGTATTTAAGTATTTACATTTACTTATTCAACCTACCGCTTCAACACTATTATACACTGTTCATCAGCTTCTCGCTCTGATCGTTCGGCCTGACGATATCCCTATTCTTCACACTCCTCCTCTTCTTCTGCCAGCTTGTGCTTTTCTTCTTCTCCGACCCCAAATAGATAGTGTGATCCTTGAAGAATTCGGTGATCTCAGATAACTTTTTGTTGTGCGTTTCAGGTAACACGATGAAAACGTAGACAGACGCCATTATGGACATCACCCCGAAGAACCATTGAACTCCAGCCGTACCACCCAAAATCTTATTCAGGGTGTAGTAGCACTGCACGGCAGCGAACATGATCACGTGAGCCACGCTCAGGGCAATACTGTGGCCAATGCCTCGGATTTCCATGGGGAAGAGCTCGGCGGTCATCGTCCAGGGTATAGACAGCAGGCCGATCATGGATGTGATGACGTAGAGGAGAAGCAGGACTACCGGCATCCAGTTTTGCGAGGAAGTGCCTGGAGGAACAAGTAAAAAAAGTGTAAGTTTTTTCAGTGTTGTTTTACAGTAGCAGTAGGTCTTTGCTTTAATTCTTAACATAGAACGTGCAAAAACGAACAGGTTATACTTCATATTTAGCCTGATTTAAATGATGTTATCTTAGCATAAACTTAAAATTTTATTCACTCAATCATTGTTTTAAAAGATAACTCTGCCAATTTTTGAAATGATTTAATGAAATTTGGTGCAGTGGGTTTTTGAGGGAAACAAATAGAAACATAAACTTATTTCCCATAGTATACAGAATGGCCAATATGTAGGAAATAATTCTATAAAAAAAATTGGCCAGGCAAAAGATTTTTAGTAAATTTTTTGCACCCTTTGGTAATCCTGAGTTCGTTTCGGAGCCAGTAATTTCATTGCTATGGCAACCAATTTTGTTTTTTTTTTAAATGGCATCATACTATTTTCTGTCCTTATTCAGAATAATCTTTTTTTTCTGCATACGGACATGTAAAATGTGTATGAGGCTACGAAATTTTAGAGAAAATATGTTTCAGTAAAAATGTTAACACCTGAATTTATAAGCTTTGTCCAACAGAGGGCCTAACGACCATTTTAACACTTTTGAATGAAAAGTAAACATTCCAGTCAACAGTTATAATAGAAATAAATAATAAGGCATAGTTCGATAAGGTCAGAGTTCGTTGAAATGTTGCAAGCTTCGATTTATGTCCTTTTGTGATCTCCATATCAAACTATTATTTAAATTTGAATTCTTTCTGTATCTGTTAAATAAACTATTTAATACACTAAGAACATTCAACAGTCATTGCTTTTTTCTGATATAACTTATGTGACACATTGACGTTATATGTAAAAGTGTCAAAATTGATAATAGATTTTTTTCAAAAATTTTATACCCTATAGAGGTCACTAAGAATACCTGTAATAGGCTTGATTTTGATAAAAGTGTTTTATTAAACACGAAAATAAACATCATTGGTTTAGGATTTTTGACGCTTCAATGGACGTTTCATTCAATATGAAAATAGTGATATAATTCTCAAATTCAGCCCAGAAATTTTTCACCCATTGATGCAAATGTGTTTATGTCAATTAGATATTCAGAGAAAACAAATTTTTATTTCCAATAATATAGATGTGTAGGTTGCATTATATTTTATGAGGTGTGGCAATTAAGTTCCGGGAATTTAGTTGTAACTTAGAAACTGGCAACACTGCATTATTTGTCAACGTTTTTCTAGAGAGGGAGGACCTTCCTTTTAATTTCAGTTTAGTTGAAGTCGATAGCACATTTGGTTTGTGTTTTATGTGTATTTTTGGAAGTAACTGAAAATGAGAGACTCAAATTGCAAGCAACGTGTTGTGATTAAATTTTAGTGAAATCTGGCGAAAAACCCTCGGAAATTCTTCGAAAATTGCAGATGTTGTATAGAGACAAGTGCATGTCGAAAACACGCATGTTTGAATGGGCAAAACAGTTCAAGGAGGGACATGAATCGGTAGAAGACAATCCACGTGAAGGAGCTGCCGTCGCCTCTCGTACTGACGTGAATGTTGACCATTTGTGTGCATTGATCACGTCTAACTGGCGCCTAAGCATTCGTGCGTTGTCTGACGAGTTAAACGTCAACAAAGAAACCGTTCGCAAGATGTTACACGAAAATTTGAAAATGTGAAAGATTTGTGCAATGATGGTGCCAAAAGTTCTCACCCGTAAACACAAAGACGTGAAAATCGATCTGCGAGAATTTGTTGTCCCGCATTCAGAGCGACGGTAGAGACTGGATGAGTCGGGTAGTCACTGGAGATGAGACCTGGACATTTGAGTATGACCCCGAGACCCATAAACAAAGTTAGCAGTGGGTGGAAAAGGGTAGAGAGCGGCCAAAAAAAGCGAGGATGTCCAAGTCACGACTGAAGGCAATGTTGATCGTTTTTTTTCGATATCCAAGGCATCATTCATCGTGAATATCTTCCTGCCGGCCAGACAGTGACTGGACAGTTTCGTGTTGGCGTCCTGGAACGGCTGCGGGCCCTCGTTTTCCGTGTGCGACACGAATTTGCCGAAAATGACTGGATCTTGCACTACGACAACGCGCCAGCCCATTCCTCGTTCATTGTGCAAAAGTTTTTGACATAAAAGGGCATTCCAACGTTGCCGCACCTACCCTATAGCCCCGATGTTGCCTCCTGGGATTTTTTTTTATTCCCCAAGATGAAGTCGCACCTCAAGGGAATTCATCATGGCGGCGTACAGGAGGTCAAAGAAGCTGTAACCGTGGTGCTGAATGGGTTAACTGCGGAGGATTACCAAGGGTGCTTGCAATCGTGGGAGCAACGGTGGAATCGTTGTGTAGAGTTAGAGGGACACTATTGTGAAGATCGATAATAAAATTTTGGCAAAATTTAATTTGCTTGTTTTTTCATTGACAAATTCCCGGAACTTAATTGCCACACCTCGTATATTGTAGATTGAGATCAAAAATCATTTCTTTAGATCTTTTTTACATAACATCACATCATGATAAAAAATATAAATGCTCGGGATGTATTTCGACTTGTGTACAGCGTTTTTGTGAGGTGACTTTCAGGAAAGTAGAGGAATCACCTCACACTACACAACTGGTTATGTGTTCTTAGTTATGTTGTAAATATGGCACTGTAATCTACAGCACTTAGGTCTAGTGGCGGCTGGTGAGATTTCAGGTATGCCATATCTCAATAGCCAGACATGAGACCCAAACTAAACTTTAGGGTATATGTACTGTGGCCATATAGAGAACTTTGGTAGAAGAAGAACGATTTTACAGTTGGCGAAAAAAGTTGAATAAAACGTGGGCCTCACCTCAAATTTTCAAAATGGCTTCTTTAAATTTCGAGGAACATTTTTTTTCATAAACTAGATGTAATTTTACAGATAGGTTTCAAGTTTTATTATAACTTCTTGTTTTGGTAAATTTGCTATATTAATTTTTTTTTTTTTTTAATGGAACGCTGTAGTTCTGTGGAACATTTAAATGCCCGTAGCAGACATTGATCTAAATCTTGGCAAAAAGTTGTATTAAGGCATTCCCAAGTACTTGACTGGTTGTACTTAAATTTGTAGTGACATTTCAAAAATCATACACTCTCTCAAAATATTTTATAAAAAACAAAAAAAAAAAGTTTATATTCTTAATAACGTCTTGTTTTAGTAAAAATTAAGCCCATCAGCTACACTACCAAATTTCATAGTTAATTTGATCTTATCAGTTTATTTTCAACCTTATTTAAAGCATAACCTATTCGTACTTGGACAATCTATATTTAACAAATACTCATGTATGTTTTTACAACAAATTCAGTCTGTTTCAAAGACCTACTGTAATATTGTCATTAATACTACAACTATGGCTAATTATTAGCGGGTAATCTGAAAAGTTAGTACGCATGCAGATAGAGCTAGAAAAGTAGGTTTTGGGGAATGCTGAGCTACTGAGCGATGATTTTTTTACCAGTTGGTCCGAATACGACGAAACTGACATATTTAATTCCTCTTGCAATTCTTCCGGAGGCCTCTCTTGAAGTCGTTATATTTAATCCACTCTGCTTATTGTGTTATATTGAAAATTAATAAATAATTCCAAGTTTGTGCGTAAAAACTCACTTCTTATATCCATTTACGCAACTTGTAGAAATAAATTAACTTAAGTATTAAGATTCATGTTGTCCAAAACAATCGATCAATATAAGACTTATTCGAGACGAAATAAAAACAAACATTATTTGAAGTATTTATTTTGAACGTTATCACAAAATATAATAAATACGAGTGAGGAAAATTTGAACTAACTAATACTTGACTAAAACACTGTTACTACCAAATTATCGAGACCTATATAAAAAATATTTTATTACAAAGTTTTCCCTTATAGGAAACGTTTAGTTACATTACGTTAATTATTATAAACTCGAAACAAATAAGTTTTCCACAAAGCTCCGTATCACACTCGACAAGTTTTTCACTAACCAAGTACCTATCTTCAGGAAAAGCTAATGTAACTTACTTACAATATCACTTGAATGACAAAATTGTTACAAAATGTATTTATAATGCTATTCTAAGTATATAGTTAGCAGAACTTGAGATTACTCTAAAACATATCACATATTCTAAAGGATAACTCATTTGTTTCTTCCGTTTTTCGATTTGGACAAATAGGAAACCAAAATTGTACTAGAAAAAATGCATTTTTTCTTGTTTCTTCTAGTCAATCTTAAAAAAATATATAAAAAAGGAAATTTGTTGGTTACAAACTAACAAGGCTTACGTTCAAGTATAAAATGTAGTTTTTGAAATTTGATTTATACATTAAAATGGCCAAAAATGTATAATGCACAATTTGGCAGTTTTCAATAAAATTTTATTTAAAAATTGTCATGTTTGTGCCGTGCCGTTGCTTAGGGACGACTCGCCGCTTAAACGATCACCAATCGAGAAAACCATCACAGTCACTTGAAAATACATTGTCAGTAAATTTAAGTGTAAAAAAATACTGATTCGAATATTCGTTTTTAAGTATTGAAGTCTCCTAGCCTAATCAATTCGCAAAGTCTAAAGCTACTACACGCCGTTCATTAACTTCTCGCCCTGCCCGTTGGACTTGACGATATCCTTCTTGGCCGCCCTAGTGACGCCTTTCTTCTTCTGCGGGTTGCTCTTCTTCTTCTTCTTCTCCGACATGAGGAAAATGCTGTTATCGACGAAGTACTCGGTAATCTCTGACAGTTTCTTGTTGTGCGTTTCAGGTAGAACGATGAAGACGTAGATTGACGCCAGTATCGACACGACAGCAAAGAACCACTGGATCCCGGCCGTTCCGCCGAGGATCATATGCAGAGTATAGTAGCTCTGAACGGCGAGGAACATGAGCAGGTTGGCTATGCTGTAAGAGAGGCTCTGGGCGACGCCGCGGATCTCGATAGGGAACAGCTCGGCCGTCATCGTCCAGGGGATGTTCAATAGACCGATCATGGACGTTACGACGTACAGTAGGATGAACACGACCGGTACCCAGTTCTCCGTCGAGGTCCCTAGAACGGGACATGAAAGACTCACAAAGACGTTCAAAATCGTAACTACACATGCAATTTTTTACATTTTTGCTACAAAAAATTATTCCCTTTGGTACCTAAACCTAATCTTATTCGCTTCGTTTATTACGAATTCTTACAGCACTTCCTGGTAAAAAAAATTTTTTGGTATTGCGAATATTAAAAGTTGTCATGACTATCGAGATTAAACACATTTTTTTTTTAAATATGGTGGACGAAGCAGAATTTGTTAGCTCAGTCTGTTATTAATGTATGTAATTCAGCATTAGCAATTAGCTTTCTTTTAAAGATGAAAAAAATAATTGTATCATACCATACCTCCAACATAAACTCCTAAAAAATGAAAAAATGTTCATTGTCTGCGTTGTATGGTAATGTTTAAAGATACTGTCACTGAACAATTTTATTAGCACAGTTCGGAATCAATTAAAACATACAGACATACAATATACAAGGTGATTCAGTCACGATGTCATTAATTTTAAGAGAAGATACAGAAAATGAGTATAATACGAATACATGATTTAAAAAAATTTTAAATGCATATTTATGCCAGAAAAAAATATTTTCAAATCATCGGTGTCAGCCTGACGTGACGTTGCCAAATTTAAATATTTTCCTATAGTACCTACTTATTGTTATTAATGCTATAAATTATTTTTTAAAAGTATGCAATTAACATATTAAGTTCCATATTAAGGCAGGCCCATCTTGGATATGGAACAGATACACACGGCCCAACTTCTCTCCCTACTTCATCCATCAGTCATTATTTTATGTGGTAAAGGCTGGTGAATTTCATGTGTTTGTGTTGCCAGTGTATTGTAAAAATGCATTTCAAATTGGGTAAAGTGAAGTAGTAAAAGACGAACGTTGTCTACTGCTGAACAGAGCCAAGGAAAAATTTATAAAAGTCATTTTAATAGATGTTTGCATCCTGTGTTTTCTGTGTGCATTTGTATTATTTGGTATCTACTGATCATGAGTAATGTATTTGATTCTGATTCATATTCATAATTAAATGCGATTTGCATTACAAGCTCAACTTGATTCTGCTTTCAAGAACATAACGAAAAGGTGTTGTTTAATGTAATCTAAAATTATTTACTGTATAAAATTTTACAGAGCTTTTGAACTTGCATTACAAGGGCATGATGAATGAATCTTATGTCAGAACTTGACAAAACGCTTAATGAGTACCTTAAGAATGCAACAATTTTTAAAGGTACCTCAAAGAAGAAATTCATCACTCCACTCACCGAACATGCTGTTTATTATATGCATGTGGTCCCAGCAACGCTGCTGTACTTCTATATACCTGCCTGCTATATACCTGGCACGCGTCATCGGAAAATTTGTAGCGTACCAGGAGAGTTATGTTACCGATTGTTATAAAGTGACTGGTTTTTTGATCGAGTAAAAAATGTTTTTGATTTTCTGTCTTTCTTAGGTCTTCCGAATATGTGGTTAAAATTAATGACATTATGACTGAATCACTCTGTATACAGAGTATTTCAATTCACAGCTTCTTAAATTAATTTCTCACAAATCTTTTGTATAGGGTGATTCAGTCATTATGTCAATTTTATCCACTTATTCGAAAGGCCTATGAAGGACAACCAAAAAATTTTGTTATTGAACCTTTTAAAAGAGAAGCAAATTAACGCCTAATAGCCGGTAACACAACGCTCCTAGTTTGTAACACACTTTCTGATCTGACCATGAAGCCACTGTGTGTTTGAGCGTTGAAGCAAAACAGCGTTGCCTCATTAAGACCACATACATATTAACATTGTTTAACACTTACTGCAGAATTGAACGCCAACAAGCCAGTATGCTGCAGTTTCCTCACTTGTCGGTTTATTTTGTTCCTCGTATTTTCGTTGTGGTAGATATATATTCTTGTGCGTTAAAACGAGTGGTGTAACAGGAAACTGGTTTATTGATTAATGTTTAATTGACAAAATCACAATGGATTTAGTTTATAGTTTGCTTCTTATGAAGGTAAATTTTAAGAATTCTTTTAAGAAAAAAATGAACTAAAAAATAAAAGTCGATCGTTGCCCGATATTTTTATTGAAACTACAGGTGTTAGTTGCGTGTTCAAAATTTGACCATAGAAGGTAATAGTAATGTATTTGAATATTTGCTACAAGTCCGAAGACTTGTCAAATTAATATTGTTAATAAAACAAATTTTTCGCAAGGTGTGCTCAAACCTCCTCGATATGTTTGCTGGGCAACAATAGCAATATGTTCCTTGCATTCCTTAAATATTTTAATATTTTAAAATATTATTGACTAAAGTGAGCAAGAAAAAAACGAGAATTTTTAAATTACTCAATAAAACCGTTTATTATGTCTAATACTAGCGAAAATATTTAAATTTGGCAACGTTTCATCCAGGCCGCCACTGAGTTAATTTCAAAGCTATGTATGAATCGAGGCTGCCAGCAGTCAATAACAGTAATGATTAAAAAAATAAAATAAAGGTAAATATGCATTTAAAAATTTTTTAAATACATATTCATATTCTATTCATTTTTTCCAATTTTCTCTTAAAACGAATGACAATGATTTAATCACCCTGTATATGAAGACTTTTCTACTATTCATTGTTTTCTAATATCTTTGTTATATTTAGGTAAAATTCAGTGTTGATTTATGGCAATTGTACCTTTTCAATGCCTGTCATGGAATTTTTGGGAAAAAAAATCGTTAATTTCCTGTCGTACAGGGTGGTCACACAAGAATTTGTTTTTTCTACATTGAAAATTTAAAAAAAACTGAAAATAAAAATTAGAATGATTCATTTTAATATTTTGAATACTTACTTACTGATTTATATGTTAAATTTTAATAGAACGCTTTGTATATTTTTACATATATGGTCGTCGCTCTCTTTCTATACATGGTTTAGTTAATCGTAGTAGTGTTTGAAACGTATAATAGACAAGTCTCAAGTCACAAAGCGTTTAATTGTATTTCAAATCAGAAAAACTTTCTACGACTTCTTTTTGTTTCACGAGCAGTAATGAAACAAATCAATTTCATTCAATCGTGATCACCCTGTATAAGTACAATAAAGGAGAGTTAACAAAATATGTTACCTTGCTTTATCCAGTACGTAAATAATCCCGAGAAACCCATGCAGATGGCCATACCCAGCCCACTGGCCATTATCAGCGGCCTTCTGTGGAAAGTCCGCAACATGTAAGTGTTGACGCAGGACATCAGCATACGGACGGTTCCGATAAGAACCGAGGCTAGGTATGGGTTTATCGTGCTGCCAACATCCTAAAAAATTATATATAACGTAACATAATGTAATGTAATACATAGTGTCATTATTGCTATTAAAATAAAGTATTAAGTAATTTTCATGTTGTTTATTTTGACATATTACCTGAAAGAACGTGACAGAGTAGAACAGAGTGATGTAGATGCCGGAGAACTGTTGGAAGAAGAACAGCCCGAAGAGGATTATGATTGGTTTGTATCCGGTGGGCTTGAAGAACTCCTTCAGTTTCACTAGTGCGCCCGAGCCATTTAGGCTCTGTTGCTCTAGTTTCTGCTGGTGCTCTTTCTGTAGGAAATTTAACTGCAACTCGGCGAGAGATTCATTCTAAAAAAAATAAACAGATTGTTAATTTTAGTTAAAATTTAAAGATAAAGAATTGTATAGTCTAGGATCATATGGGATATTTGGAACTGCACCTAATGAAAAGAAATATGATTGGAACCATATCTATCTTTGTCTGTGATACCTCATGCATTTTATGTTCTCCCGATACTAAAATTTATTAGGTCAAATGATTAATTTTGTCGTGAATCTGAATATTTTGTAACAGGATCACAGAATATCGAGAAGGTATTTTGCCATGCCTGTTTGATATCTGGAACCATATCTATCAAAAAAAGATATAATTGAAACTATATCTATCTCTGTCTTCCGCATCTCATGCTCTTCATGTTCTCCTGATACCAAAATTTAGTTTTCGAAAATTTATTTGGGCAAAAGATATCAATTTTGTTATAAATTTGAAGATTTTGTATCGGGATTGCAGAATGTCGAAGAGGTATTTTACCATGTCTGTTTGATATTTGGAACCATATCTATCAAAAAAAGATATAATTGAAACTATATCTATCTCTGTCTTCCACATCTCATACACTTCATGTTCTCCTGATACCAAAATTTAGTTTTCCAAAATTTATTTAGCCGAATGATATCAATTTTGTTATAAATTTGAAGATTTTGTATCAGGATCGCAGAATGTCGAAGAGGTATTTTGCCATGCCTGTTTGATATCTGGAACCATATCTATCAAAAAAAGATATAATTGAAACTATATCTATCTCTGTCTTCCGCATCTCATGCTCTTCATGTTCTCCTGATACCAAAATTTAGTTTTCGAAAATTTATTTGGGCAAAAGATATCAATTTTGTTATAAATTTGAAGATTTTGTATCGGGATTGCAGAATGTCGAAGAGGTATTTTACCATGTCTGTTTGATATTTGGAACCATATCTATCAAAAAAAGATATAATTGAAACTATATCTATCTCTGTCTTCCACATCTCATACACTTCATGTTCTCCTGATACCAAAATTTAGTTTTCCAAAATTTATTTAGCCGAATGATATCAATTTTGTTATAAATTTGAAGATTTTGTATCGGGATCGCAGAATGTCGAAGAGGTATTTTGCCATGTCTGTTTGATATTTGGAACCATGTCTATCAAAAAAAGATATAATTGAAACTATATCTATCTCTGTCTTCCGCATCTCATGTACTTCATGTTCTCCTGATACAAAAATTTAGTTTTCGAACATTTATTTAGCCGAAAGATATAAATTTTGCTATGAATTTGAAGATTTTGTATCAGGATCGCAGAATGTCGAAGAGGTATTTTGCCATGTCTGTTTGATATTTGGAACCATATCTATCAAAAAAAGATATAATTGAAACTATATCTATCTCTGTCTTCCGCATCTCATGCACTTCATGTTCTCCTGATACCAAAATTTAGTTTTCGAACATTTATTTAGCCGAAAGATATAAATTTTGTTATGAATTTGAAGATTTTGTATCAGGATCGCAGAATGTCGAAGAGGTATTTTGCCATGTCTGTTTGATATTTGGAACCATATCTATCAAAAAAAGATATAATTGAAACTATATCTATCTCTGTCTTCCGCATCTCATGCACTTCATGTTCTCCTGATACCAAAAATTAGTTTTCGAACATTTATTTAGCCGAAAGATATAAATTTTGCTATGAATTTGAAGATTTTGTATCAGGATCGCAGAATGTCGAAGAGGTATTTTGCCATGTCTGTTTGATATTTGGAACCATATCTATCAAAAAAAGATATAATTGAAACTATATCTATCTCTGTCTTCCGCATCTCATGCACTTCATGTTCTCCTGATACCAAAAATTAGTTTTCGAACATTTATTTAGCCGAAAGATATAAATTTTGCTATGAATTTGAAGATTTTGTATCAGGATCGCAGAATGTCGAAGAGGTATTTTGCCATGTCTGTTTGATATTTGGAACCATATCTATCAAAAAAAGATATAATTGAAACTATATCTATCTCTGTCTTCCGCATCTCATGCACTTCATGTTCTCCTGATACCAAAATTTAGTTTTCGAACATTTATTTAACCGAAAGATATAAATTTTGTTATGAATTTGAAGATTTTGTATCAGGATCATAGAATGTCGAAGAGGTATTTTGCCATGTCTGTTTGATATTTGGAACCATATCTATCAAAAAAAGATATAATTGAAACTATATCTATCTCTGTCTTCCGCATCTCATGCACTTCATGTTCTCCTGATACCAAAATTTAGTTTTCGAACATTTATTTAGCCGAAAGATATAAATTTTGCTATGAATTTGAAGATTTTGTATCAGGATCGCAGAATGTCGAAGAGGTATTTTGCCATGTCTGTTTGATATTTGGAACCATATCTATCAAAAAAAGATATAATTGAAACTATATCTATCTCTGTCTTCCACATCTCATACACTTCATGTTCTCCTGATACCAAAATTTAGTTTTCCAAAATTTATTTAGCCGAAAGATATAAATTTTGCTATGAATTTGAAGATTTTGTATCAGGATCGCAGAATGTCGAAGAGGTATTTTGCCATGTCTGTTTGATATTTGGAACCATATCTATCAAAAAAAGATATAATTGAAACTATATCTATCTCTGTCTTCCGCATCTCATGCACTTCATGTTCTCCTGATACCAAAATTTAGTTTTCGAACATTTATTTAACCGAAAGATATAAATTTTGTTATAAATTTGAAGATTTTGTATCGGGATCGCAGAATGTCGAAGAGGTATTTTGCCATGTCTGTTTGATATTTGGAACCATATCTATCAAAAAAAGATATAATTGAAACTATATCTATCTCTGTCTTCCGCATCTCATGTACTTCATGTTCTCCTGATACAAAAATTTAGTTTTCGAACATTTATTTAGCCGAAAGATATAAATTTTGCTATGAATTTGAAGATTTTGTATCAGGATCGCAGAATGTCGAAGAGGTATTTTGCCATGTCTGTTTGATATTTGGAACCATATCTATCAAAAAAAGATATAATTGAAACTATATCTATCTCTGTCTTCCGCATCTCATGCACTTCATGTTCTCCTGATACCAAAATTTAGTTTTCGAACATTTATTTAGCCGAAAGATATAAATTTTGTTATGAATTTGAAGATTTTGTATCAGGATCGCAGAATGTCGAAGAGGTATTTTGCCATGTCTGTTTGATATTTGGAACCATATCTATCAAAAAAAGATATAATTGAAACTATATCTATCTCTGTCTTCCGCATCTCATGCACTTCATGTTCTCCTGATACCAAAATTTAGTTTTCGAACATTTATTTAGCCGAAAGATATAAATTTTGTTATGAACTTGAAGATTTTGTATCAGGATCGCAGAATGTCGAAGAGGTATTTTGCCATGTCTGTTTGATATTTGGAACCATATCTATCAAAAAAAGATATAATTGAAACTATATCTATCTCTGTCTTCCGCATCTCATGCACTTCATGTTCTCCTGATACCAAAATTTAGTTTTCGTACATTTATTTAGCCGAAAGATATAAATTTTTTATGAATTTGAAGATTTTGTATCAGGATCGCAGAATGTCGAAGAGGTATTTTGTCATGTCTGTTTGATATTTGGAACTATATCTATCAAAAAAAGATATATTTGAAACTATATCTATCTTTGTCTTCCGTATCTCATGCACTTCATGTTCTCCTGATACCAAAATTGAATTTTCAATACTGTGGATAATCTAATAAAGTATCATTTTGAAGATCTCAAAAAGTCAAAGAGGTACGTATTTCAAGAAAGGCAGGGGATATTTTTAAGCCTAGAATTTCCATTGAATGCAAGCGGTAAAGAAAAAATGCAAACCCATACTAAAGCTTTATTATCAACAAAGAAGCCAATGTATGCTAACATAAATATGATTTTTACCCTATTTTCTGGTTGTGGCTGATATTTATTAATCCACCGTAACGATTTAGCTGCCTGTTCTATTTTGCCTTTGGATACCAACCAAGCGGGGCTTTCAGGGATGAAACATATTAAAATGCAGGGTACTACAGCATAGATGTTACTCAGCCATGCCACCGTCTTCCAATGCATGCACCACCCTTTCAGAAAGCATATAACCATACCTGAAAGAATACAAACTTATAATAACATATCTAGAAGAGATAGCGACAAACGTAAACAATACTTGTATTTTAAAATGCAAAGGCACTTACCGAGAGAGGCAAATGTTGGGGCGCAAGATATTAGAGACCCCCTAAGGTCTGCTCTTCCTATTTCCGTTATGTACACAATTGCAGGACTTGTTCCCCATGCTGAAAACAAGAAAAAATAGAATTAAACATGGATTATGTAAACTTAGTGATTATATTGAAGCATAATGGGTGCGTACCTGATGCGAAACCTGCCAGCAATCTCCCAGCGATGATCATGGGCACATTTTGCGCACAGGCGATTAGGGACCATCCCAGAACGCTAGGAACAACGGCCATCTTAATCGTGTTCAACCTGCCGATGCTGTCCATAAAAAAGCCACCTGTTATGGCTCCTATGGGCACTACGATTACTATGACACTAGCTGAAGAGCAAAATATACAAGTTAGGAGTAAATTCGACTTTATTTATTGCTAAAACAAACCGATCCAAGAACATTCAGCTTTGGTAGCGATGATGCCATCTTCTTCCCTGAAATCCGTGTTATTGGGGTCCACACTTGGTATGAGGATGGCTGAATATGCAAGGGATATACCCACTACTATGTGATAACTCGCTACTATCACTGCTGCCAGTATCTGCAAAGAATGTACCACATGTTACTGATCCATTTGCAGTATTGGGAGGTGCTGTTGAAACTCATTATTACTACTACCATTTTAAAGTGTTACACATTTACATCTTACCGTTTGAAAGTTACGAAAGTTTACTAACCTGAGGTAAAAGGGTCTTAAAGGTTCTTCCATCGTAACGACTGAGAGATTTGCAACTAACAATGATTTCGCTAAACTTTTCATCTTGTTTTTGTTCCTCTGCGATTGCTCTTTGATTTTCCTGAATACTAGAAGGAAAAAAATGTTTCGGTATTTAATTTTGTTTTAGGAATAATATACGACAAATTTACCAAAACAAACGAATAACTTTATTAGTAAAATTAATGTTTTTAAACAAGTGCTTTATTGTTACACTATTTTCAAAAGACCAATAGTTTTGCCTTTTCCAACTGTAAATTCATTTACTCCACATACATGGTTACTGATATCACATATCTACAGTATTTTTTTTAATCTCTAACACACTCATTAGCCGCTAATTTGCAAATGACCTGAATTTCTACGACCTTAAACATCACTTTGTTTGCAAAACATGATAAATGTGTGAAGAAAATCCAATATATTTCATATAATTAATTCAGAAAAAGGAAGTGCCTCATCTTCTACTTGTCTAAATAATTATTTTTTACAGTTACACTAAAGTCATAAAGAAAGTTTCAGGAATTTGAATTTGGTCTGACAAATTCGAAGAGACTCACACATATGCGACCGACAAGTTTTAGGAAAATATAAATAAGGGTGATTCAGAACTTATCTAAAAAAAAATTGGGAATAGATGTGTTGTGAAAAATGGAGAATTTTTGGAAATCCTTACAGTTTTCGAGAAATATATGTCAAATGCAGCTACTTTTACAAGGGTGTGCAGTGAGTGCACGTGTAGTGCAAACACAGGTGTGACACAGGAAATTTGGAGGTCCAGGACTTCCATGGCCTATTGCTGCAGTGTGACGTATCATATATGAGGCTCAATTATATCCGTACCATGTACAGTGTGTCCAAGCATTAATACCAATGATTTGGAGGACCGGTACCATGGCCGCCACTATCTCCTGATTTCAAATCGTTTAGACTTATTTTTGTGGGGATATTTAAAAAATGAAGTGGACACTATTGATGATTTACGCAAACGTATTGTAGCTGCTGCCAATAACTTACAAGTTCAACACAGACAAGAAGCAGAAACATTTGTGTTAGTTTGTAGAAACTGGGTAAGACGGGCCCAAAATTTGTTGTAACATCAGGTATGTCAATTTTACTAATTAATTAATTCTATTAATAACTAATAATAATAACAATAGCAGCAAAAGCAATTGAAATTGGTGTATAAAAATAGGTATTATAAGATGTAATTTATTTCATTCCTTCTTTTTCTTTCAATTTTTTGTCCAGTTGCCTTATCAGGTTTTACAGTGATCCAGTTTCCAATGCTGTGTTGAAATATAAGTTTAAATCATTTTTGAACTGCTCTTTTTGTTTTTATTTTTACAAAATTGTATTTGTAAGAGTCCCCTGTACATTGAATTTTTTTTTAAATAAGTTCTGGATCGCTGAATATCAGGAATGGACTTAATGTACTGAATGTATCTGAATTTAACTTTGCATAGTGGGGATTAAAAATATCTTAAAATTAAATAAAATTGTATTTTTAATGTTTCATGAAATATTTTAAACAGAACTTATCAAAATTTGAAACAAAATCTATTATTGCTTCGACCTACCTACCTCTGTAATCAACCCCAACCAGAATATGATTCAGTTGTATGAAATCCTTATTACATAATAATATATCTCATAACTAGAAAGAGTTCAATGAAGATTTTTTAAATCTGCGGCATTTCTGCTGGATGGGGTTTATCCTACTCGAAGTACGCCACAAGAATTGTGACATGCTGTGTATATTTTAACGTACAAAGTTTTATCAGTAGACGTAAATGTAACATACATAATATCTTTTTCTATATAAAATTATTCATTTTGAAATTAGACGTGGTATTTTAGAGGTAACAAGATGGAACTATGAATTGAGCTTTATTCATATTTGTACTTTTTGTAGTGTGCATGATATTCAATATATATTAGTTTTTATTATTTGTTTCTGTATATATGTTTTTGTCTACTATGCTGTTATTTTATTGTTTTATAATTTGACTTTGGTTTATATCATTTTGTTTTTACTTCTAAGATTATTGTTCTTGCATATTAGACTGTATTCTACCTATATTTAAAATAATAAATTTTTATTATTGTATTTTTATAGATTTTTTTCTTAATAATTATTTGTAGAACTACTTATTCTTTAAAGCTAGTTACGGATGGTGAGCTATAATATACAGGGTGTTTCAAAACAAAGGCGAAAAATTTGAGGGGGTGATTCCTTGTTGAAAATAAAAGGTAGTTTGTTATATAAACGTTGGGTCACAAGTCAACCATTAGGGAGATATCGCGTTGCAAAGATGGCGGAAAAAAGAATGTTTTTATTGTTTTTTTCGAAAGTGAAAAGCGTGGGAACGATAAAATTTTTTGGAAGTGTTACCATCATCAAGACACTTGTGACATATTTTTCACTTTTTGAAAATAATTGGAAAGGGTTGATATAAACTACCCCCTTTCAGTTTTTTTTAACTATACTTTCAAAAAACTTCCTTAACGACATAGAAAAAAATAAATTAGGTTAAGCCGATTCGTTTAGAAACTTTTTTCTCTTATATTTTTTTGATAAAATTAACTGTTTCGACGTTAAAAAATAAAATGTAAAGTATTGCACGTCGGGAAGAGGCAGTTTTGCTACACCCATTATTAAGAAAAACTCGAGTTGGCTGCTGTCAATTTCCGGATGCTTCCATTGCTGCTTTAACAGATAGCAAACATTTTGAGAGTGGGTTACCGGATAATTTGCCTTTCTTTGTGTGATGTGTTTGATTGCAGAGTACGTTGGGATTCAATACTAAGTTAATACAACAGTGCGTATCCTAATCGTAGAATGCCTCATCACAGTATATTTGCTAAGCTTCATCGAAGGCTATGTGAGAAGTTTTATACAGGCCGACACCGGGAAGTACAAACCATTTGCTATCTGTCAAAGCAACAATGGAAACATCCGGAAATTGACAGCAGCCAACTAGAGTTTTTCGTAATAATGGGTGTAGTAAAACTGTCTCTTCCCGACGTGCAATACTTTAGATTTTATTTTTTAACGTCGAAACAGTTAATTTTATCAAAAAAATATAAGAGAGAAAAAAGTTTCTAAATGAATCGGCTTAACCTAATTTATTTTTTTCTACGTCGTTAAGGAAGGTTTTTAAAAGTATAGTTAAAAAAACTGAAAGGTGTAGTTTATTTCAACCCTCTCCAATTATTTTTAAAAAGTGAAAAAATATGTCACAAGTGCCTTTTGATGATGGTGACACTTTCACAAAATTTTACCATTACCACGCTTTTCATTTCCGAGAAAAACAATAAAAACACTCTTTTTTCCGTCATCTTTGCAACGCGATATCTCCCAAATGGTTGACTTGTGACCCAACGTCTATATAACAAACTACCTTTTATTTTCAACAAGGAATCACCCCCTGAAATGTTTCGCCTTTGTTTTGAAACACCCTGTATATTTGATATATTACAAAAATATCACTTATGATTAAAATGCATAGAACGTTATGCACTGACGCTATATATAATATATATTTATATCTGTAGGAATATATCTCATTACAAAGAAATAAATATAATATTATCGCTCACCGTTCCTAACTAGCTTAAGTGGTTTGTACCAGTTGGATATTCTAAGAGTATATAAATAGACAAATAAAATGTCATGTTCTCAGCAAGCTTAAGAAGGACGGAATTTGATTCCATCAATGTTTAGTGGAATTACTAAATCGTTAAACAAACAATGTTATCTAACATCTATCGCTTACAACAGATTACTTGCAGTTTCATCACAAACTTCCTAGACGTCATATACCCAAAGGCAAATGATGCAAACACCTCTTGAACATGTTATGTTTTATTACATAAGAAAAAAAAGGGACTAAAATAAATGATAAGTACTCACTTTCGTTTGGAAGTTCCATCAGAATACTGATATTAATATTTGCAAATAATATGATTACTGATTGTTTATATTCCTTATGTTTCTTTTAATTTTCCTTGCCTCCTCCCCTTCCCTTCTGAAAATGTTCTGCTACCAAAATAAAAAATAATAATTGTTATTAATTTTCAGGGTTTGGAATTATCTTTGCTCTCCCTTAACAAACTGTCTGTGGACATTCTCAGATGTAGTTATAAATCTGTATTCTATGGGACGCCTTATCACGTCTAAGCTATGTCTAGCTTTACGTGGTGGAATAGATAATTTAACTATTTGCGACCGTCAAATGTTCTATTATCAGCGTTTAAAATCGATGTTTACCAGCCGGGTCACGGTCAATTAGTTATGCATCATTATTTCAGTTCAAGGGACCAAACTAGGCGTGACATTCAGATGTATTTGGTACCTCTAACAAAACTAATCACATCTGACAAATAAATCCAAATGTAAATGTTTGGTAAGAGATAATGGTAATGTAAAAGAGAATTATTTAATATTCTTCTGCCATAATTTAAAATCGACCATAAAAGTATTCAGGGATAATTCTTGGTGGTGTAAATATCCAATAAAATAGACATTGTCAGATTACTGTTCATTGATATTTATATTAGCGAAATAATTTCATAAATTTGGAAAATCATTGTTTTTATATGTTCTGAACTGTTTATGAACAACTATAGTGTTCCAGACATTTCATATAAATAGTCCGGTAGGGAATATAAAAACTGGATTGAAATACAACTAAACGGGATTTAATATTCCATGAACGGTAACTTCAAAATTTGCTCACCAATTACTGTTCATAAGATGTTAAGTCTTCAAATACTTTAAAGATCCAGTAATGTTTTCTATAAAGACAAAATATAGCCAAGTCTTAGATACTAAAATCTATGAAGATACATATATTTTTTAAATTTAGGTGTGTAAGTCTATAACATAAACTTACTAACTAGACATAAAATTTTTCTTTTTTTTATAGATACGTAAAAATACTTGTTAAAATGTGGCGTTACGATAGCAATAAAGTTATTATTTTATTTGAGGAAAACTTAAATAGTAACAATGAATAAACTTTTGTTTACTGTTTGTATTCCGGACTGAATTACAAGTTTGTGGTTGTCTTGCCTCAGACTTCACATTAACACATTATCTCCTTATTTATTTTTACAAGGGTAGGGACTCGACTTCTCGGTCGTCGTCAAACCTAAACAAGCAGGTAATAAAACGGCGAGCGAAGTAGGGTTGAAAGAATTATTATTTTAAATTATCTAAACAGATAATCATAATTTCTAATACACACAAAGTAACGAGATGAACAGCGGGGCCAATATACAGGATATATCAGATGAGTGCCGTAGAGCAAATATATTTTGCATAACAAATACTATACAGTATGCGCCAAAAGCATGGAATAAATTCAATAAAAACGAAACAATTAAGTAATGACGTCATCGATTTTTTTTAAATGGCAACACTATATTTTTTCCTTGATTCTGAAAGATCGTTTAATTCCCTATCAAACAGTACTAAAATTTTGCCCTCTTACATAGGAAAGTTTTCGAGTAAATGACGATTGAATGTTAGAAAACGTAAATTTTATCCATAAAAAAGTAACAATTCTGACGTATGTAAAATAAAATACAATTGATTAAATTTTATACTTAAATTAAATGTTCGAATTGCCATCCACCAACTTCTTGACATTGCGCAAGTCTGTGAATAAATTCTTCTTGCACATTATGAATGATTTCTGGGGTAACTCTGCGTATTTCGTCCCGAATGCGATTTTGAAGTTCTTCTAAACTACGTGTTTTATTATTGTACACTTTTGACTTCAAGTATCCCCATAAAAAATAGTCAAGAGGTGTAAGATCTGGTGATCATTCTATCGGTCCGCGTCTACCGATCCACCTCCCAGGAAAACAGTTGTCCAAAAAATCTCGTAGAGGGCGCGCATAGTGCGGAGGTGCACCGTCTTGCTGAAACCATATGGTATCGTCAGGAATGTCAGGGTCATTATCGTTAGGAAAAATTACTGCAAAGGCTGGAACAAGGTCATTTTCTAGAAACTCTAAATATCTTTGTCCTGTAAGGGTTCCTTCAAAGAAGAAAGGCCCTACTATTCTATCGTCAACTATTCCAGCCCACACATTTAATTTCTGAGGATGTTGGGTATGTGCCTCTGCCATTCAATGAGGATTTTCCCGACTCCAATATCTGCAAGTTTGACGGTTTACTGTACCATTCAGACAAAATGTGGCCTCATCTGAAAAAAGTATTTGCCGGTGTAAATTTCTATTTCCTTGACATAAATCCATTAGAATTTCGAAAAAGTGTAAGCGGCGATCGGGATCATCATTGAGTTCCTGCACAAGTTGAATTTTATAGGGATGATATTTTTCCTTCCTCAAGATACACTGTGCTCTGACTAGTGTCATCGTTTAATGCAACCAATCGTGAAGAATTATGAGGATTATCCACCATACTTATCAAAATGTTCTGTTTCTGATTTTCATTAATGCTTGGACGTCCAGGTTTTGGAATATTTACAACATTGCCAGTTTCTCTAAATTTAGACTCTACCTTACTGACTGTTGATTGGTTGATAGGGCGATCTGGATATTTTTCATTAAATAAATCGCAAACTTCCTGCTGAGTTCTAGTCATACTCCCGCATCCGATAAGAATTAAAATTTCAATTCTTTGAGTAACAGTTAAATGTGCCATAATACTTTAAATTGAATAATAATTTCTATGTCGCTTACAATACTTATTAGAAAGTCGGTGTGACAATGACACTTTGTAAAGATTTTCACCTACGTGATCCATAAAAGAACTATGGAATTCGAACGTTTTCTAACATTCAATCGTCATTTACTCGAAAACTTTCCTATGTAAGAGGGCAACATTTTAGTACTGTCTGATAGAGAATTAAACGATCTTTCAGAATCAAGGAAAAAAATATGGTGTTGCCATTTAAAAAAAATCGATGACGTCATTACTCGAAAACAAATGACATTTGAAAATCGCATTTTACGCTAAAATATGTATTTTCTAAATTAAAAATCGACATGTTCGAGGATTTTTCCCAAAAAATAATTGTTTCGTTTTTATTGAATTTATTCCATACTTTTGGCGCATACTGTATATAATAATGCGGCATGCGGCGTGTATTAAGAATAATATTCATTGATATTGAAAAAAATGTAAACCTAAAATTCATACTTCGATTTATCTCTATTTTTACAATTTGCTGACCATTTTCGTGATTATATTTAAAATCTTGATCAGATGGAAAAAACAGTTTCCAAATATTTTTTCAATATTTAATCATTTTCACCAATTTTTCTTATTGGCATTGCAGATTAATTATTTTGTTATTAATTATTTGTTTGTTTTTAATTGTTATTCAATTAAAGTTATTTATAAATTACTTAATTGCTAAAAATATAAAGGGTATATTTTTAATTGTATGTTTGGATCATATTTCAAAAGAGACACTGTCTAGAGATAGAGGATTACAAGGACGCCACTGAACACTTAAAAAAGTGTATCATAAGCAATTTTCACCAATATCAGCTCTTCTCTGAGATATGAAGAATCCATTAAAAGATAGTTCTTTTTAATTTATCCCTGTATATAAAAAACGAAGACTTATGAAAATTTTAATTGCGGCATCATATGTTTCATGAAAAAATAGCTCAATGTTGCGAAATTAATTCAACAAATATCAAAATTCATAATGGTGTAAATATCCAATGAACTGTATTTTGCCCTAACTTAAATGGATTACTGCTCATAAGATATTACCATGGTTCAAAGAATTCGTAGGTCTTTGAGCGATGATATTACTATTATATTAGTAATATAATAGTGGAATAATTGAATAGTGTTGAAATTTAATTATCAAAAAATCGATTGAAAAAATATACAAATTGAATTGTTTTAGTATTTCATAAAAGGAAATTCTGTAATCCTAGATTTTCACATTACTGTTCAGAAGGTATTGACATTATAAACCTACATAATTAAAAATGATGTTAATATTCATTTCAATAACGATAATAAAAAAAAGTTAAAATCTTTTTTCTGAAATGTGTCTTGCTTTGACACAAAATACCAATTTCTTTTATGACAAATTACGCAAAACGCTTTTGTACTTTGGCGTATTTAAAAATAATTATTATTATGCATCGATTTATGCTAATTATCTAGTTTCCTCGCATATTATGTTTTGAAAAGAAACTGTTAGAAAATTCTACATCGTATCAAGGACAAAACATTTGCTTAAAATATTACATAATATTCATTATTGCATGAGAAGTTCAAATTAGCAATTTCCTAATATACAGTATGCGCCAAAAGTATGGAATAACTTCAATAAAAACGAAACAATTATTTTTTGGGAAAAATCCTCGAACAGGTCGATTTTTAAATTAAAAAATACATATTTCAGCGTAAAATGCGATTTTCAAATGTCATTTGTTTTCGAGTAATGACGTAATAAATTTTTTTTAAATGGCAACACCATATTTTTTTCCTTGATTCTAAAAGATCGTTTAATTCTCTATCAGACAGTACTAAAATTTTCCCCTCTTACATAGTAAAGGTTTTCGAGTAAATGACGATTGAATGTTAGAAAACGTAAATTTTATCCATAAAAAAGTAACAATTCTGAGGTATGTAAAATAAAATACAATTGATTAAATTTTATACTTAAATTAAATGTTCGAATTGCCATCCACCAACTTCTTGACAATGCGCAAGTCTGTGAAGAAATTCTTCTTGCACATTATGAATGATTTCTGGGGTAACTCTGCGTATTTCGTCCCGAATGCGATTTTGAAGTTCTTCTAAATTACGTGGTTTATTAATGTACACTTCTGACTTCAAGTATCCCCATAAAAATAGTAAAGAGGTGTAAGATCTGGCGATCTTGCAGGCCATTCTATCGGTCCGCGTCTGCCGATCCACCTTCCATGAAAACAGTTGTCCAAAAAATCTTGTACAGGGCGCGCATAGTGCGGAGGTGCACCGTCTTGCTGACCATATGGTATCGTCAGGAACGTCAGGGTCATTATCGTTAGGAAAAATTTCTGCAAGGGCTGGAACAAGGTCATTTTCTAGAAACTCTAAATATTTTTGTCCTGTAAGGGTTCCTTCAAAGAAGAAAGGCCCTACTATTCTGTCGTCAACTATTCCAGCCCACACATTTAATTTCTGAGGGTGTTGGGTATGTGCCCCTGCCATCCAATGAGGATTTTCCCGACTCCAATATCTGCAAGTTTGACGGTTTACTGTACTATTCAGATAAAATGTGGCCTCATCTGAAAAAAGTATTTGCCGGTGTAAATTTCTATTTCGTTGACATAAATCCATTAGAATTTCGCAAAAGTGTAAGCGGCGATCGGGATCATCTTCATTGAGTTCCTGCACAAGTTGAATTTTGTAGGGATGATATTTCTCCTTCCTCAAGATACGTAGCACTGTGCTCTGACTAGTGTCATTGTTTAATGCAACCAATCGTGAAGAATTATGAGGATTATCCACCATACTTATCAAAATGTTCTGTTTCTGATTTTCATTAATGCTTGGACGTCCAGGTTTTGGAATATTTAAAACATTGCCAGTTTCTCTAAATGTAGACTCTACCTTACTGACTGTTGATTGGCTGATAGGGCGATCTGGATATTTTTCATTAAATAAATCGCAAACTTCCTGCTGAGTTCTAGTCATATTCCCGCATCCGATAAGAATTAAAATTTGAATTCTTTGAGTAACAGTTAAATGTGCCATAATACTTTAAATTGAATAATAATCTCTATTTTCACCTACGTGATCCATAAAAGAACTATGGAATTCGAAAAACTAAAGTTGATAACGTTTTTGCTTTATTTTAATTGATTTACGTTTTCTAACATTCAATCGTCATTTACTCGAAAGCTTTCCTATGTAAGAGGGCAAAATTTTAGTACTGTCTGATAGAGAATTAAACGATCTTTCAGAATCAAGGAAAAAAATATGGTGTTGCCATTTAAAATAAAAATCGATGACGTCATTACTCAAAAACAAATGACATTTGAAAATCGCATTTTACGCTAAAATATGTATTTTTTAAATTAAAAATCGACCTGTTCGAGGATTTTTCCCAAAAAATAATTGTTTCGTTTTTATTGAATTTATTCCATACTTTTGGCGCATACTGTATAACCCATTACACATACCTACATGGTATCCCAATATAATATTCGATACATATAAATGTAATATAAATGTAATGTAATATTCTAAAAATAATTTTGAGAATTTTATATGCAATAATTGACACAATACATAACACAAGTAAAGTGTTTTCGAATAACCGCAAGAAGTACCAAGCGATTTCATTGTGGTATAAATTTATCGTTTTTTTTTATTTGGTGTTGGTTAGTACCAACGTCGCATTACGAGCATTTACATAGACAAAGTGACCAAGGTCTGAGTTCTAATCATCTTTAATGATTCGCGATTAGCGAGAATAAAAAATATATATTTATCCGAATTGATATCAATTACTGCGAGAAATAATTGTGGGCATTCTGGAAAAGCGTGCCACGAGCAAAACAAACGCCTGCTAGATGAATTCGCTCCAATTATTCCGTATCAGCCGGTCGCTGATAAAAGAAGCATGGCTGAATGGGTGACCTTACACGACCGCTCAATACCGTCATTATCTATGACGATTTTACAGACGCAACGGAAGCAATTTCTAAATAGAAGTACGTGTACACTAAAAATTGCTTATCATTTTTAAATTGCTGCTAAATTTATGTCGTCGTGTATAACTCCCACGAGAAAGAACTATCGTGTACGGACCGCCTTACGTTCAGAATTTTCCGTGCGCGGAGATTCGGAAAGGTCAAGTTATTTAAGTGACATTACGAAAAGGAATTATCCAACACGTTAAATTCATTTGTTTATGAAACAAATCTTAATCGCTGTAATATTTATTAAACGCAACGGCTATTTTTTTTATCGACTTCACACCATGCGAGATTTTATTGACATCAGTTCCGATAAAAAGGCACACTTACCACCTATTTAGTATTTCAAGAGAAAATTGCGTTTCGATATATTTCATTGCATTTCGACATGTTTCATTGAGTTTGGCTATTTTTCAGGCTAGTATTCATTTTTGGTGACAAAATATGATGATTTAACCCTAATTACCTACAGGATGACCCATTTGAAAGTGGGACACCTCAATAAATGTTTTATTTGTTGATCGATTACATTTTTTTTTCAATGGTAGACCTTCAATAACTACTCTGGTGCCAAATTTTAAAATGAAAATAAATTGTTTAAGCACTACGATTTTTTTTTAACCGTAAAAATAAGAAAAAAATATTAGCTATTTTTTATTTCAATTCTGAGTGCGCCTCTGGAGAGATAATTTCAAGTGGGTGTGAACAAAATTAAAAAATATACAGGGTGTCCTTGGATAGATGAAACGACTCTTGTAAGTAACAACAATTTTTTTGTTGAAAAATGGCCTTCTGGGAATTAGCTCTGCTTCTTCAAGAAACAAAATCTGCCATGTTTTCAAATCCATAAAATCCAGTAGTGCTGTTTCTGTATGAGACAAAATGTTATTAAGAGTTTCTCAGAATGAAAAACTGGGTATGTGCGATTTCAATGTCTTAAGTTTGATTTTTCCTCGGATTTTTTGCTTGATTTCAGATCTTTCTCAAGATAGACACAGGATACTACAATTTTGTACATGTCGGCAATTCTTCATTCAACTTCAATTCAACTTTTCTTAATAGATATACTTTGCATACATACACAATGGGCACACTAGCGAAAAAAATCGGAAAATCTAGCAAAAAATCAAAGTAGGTTCAGGACATTTATTATTTTGCACACATTTTTCATTCTGAGAAACTTTTATTGATAACATTTTGTCGTATGTCATACAAAAGTAGCACTTTACTGATGAAAAAAATGTTTCCTATATTTTGGTCACACCCATTTGAAACTATTCTATACCCAGTGGCGCGCTTAGATTTGAAATAAAAAAAAATCTTTTTATTTTGGCTTTGTGCTGTTGAGAAAAATTCGAAGAAAGGCTTGATAATTTTGATTCTGAATTTGGCGCTAAAGTAGAGTTATTGAAGCTGTATCATTGAAAAAAAATAGTTATATATGCAACAAGTACAAAAAGTAAGTGTTTATTGCACGCGACGTGAAATTATACAACGAGGCCGTCAGGCCGAGTAGGACAACACACGTCGAGTGCAATAAACACTTTTTGTATTGTATTGCATACAATATTTTTTCTACAAAACTGTTAAAAGTAAGTTACTTTTAACGCTAGTGTTAAAAGTAAATCAAAGTTTATTTAAATTTTGTTTTGAAAATTAATAAAACGTTTTAACAAACACATGAACAACTTTTTATTTTAAATAAGTACAAACCAACATTTTAACTAGTTATTACTATTAACATTTATAGTAAAATTAGAACAATTTGAAATTGTAATTCCCTGCGGTGTCATAATACTTAAGTTGGTTTTACTGTCAACATGTGTGACACATCTATTTTCTGTAGAAATACTACTGGTAGTACTTGTGGTCTTGCTAGTAGTTGCAGCAGTAGGAAGTATTTGGCACGCAATTTCCTTCTTCTGTTCCAGTGAATTTTCAATGTAGTCTTCAGCTACCGTCGAAGATTTTCATCCTCCATGTCTCTTGATGGTAGTAAGATTTGCACCAGAATCTGCTAACAATGTCGCCGATGAACGACGAAAACAGTGTCCGGTGTAGAGTTGAGGATTTGGTAGATTCAAGAACTCTGCAATGTCGGCAGGCATTTTACCAAACATGTTAATTCCGACTGGATTATTTACACATTTATTCTTCATATATTGAAGAAAAAATCGTCTATGGTCAGCGTTGGGTGGCCGGAGTGCCATATACTTTCTAAAAAAGTTTAAATAGAATTCACCAACAACACTGAAAGTCCGAGGCACTTTCGTTTTAGTATCTGGTATAGTCACAACAACCGAAGTACGCAAATATTCGATATTGTCGATGGTCATCTGACACAATTCCTCCCGGCGACACGCCCCGAAGACACCCACTATTGCTGCGACTTTCATCATCAGATACTTTTCGTCTTCTGCTTCTGTGAGAAATTTGTCGATATGCGTCTTCGTCAAAACTTTTGACTTTTTTGCTTGATATCTTCCTTCCTTCCCTTCCGTTTTAAAAAAGTAATAAGTTTATAATTTTTGCTTATATCTTGATCTTGCTTTATTTTTAACATAGTTTTGATTATGGAATAATTTAACCACAGCGTTGACGATTTCCATATCTTGGCTTTTTCCTCAAAATATGCCAGTAAAACACTTTCGTTACATTTCCCAGGGACCTTTTTAATGTTGCACCATTCCGAAAAGCGTCTATAAGCGATTTCGTACTGTTCCTTTGATTTTGCCGGCAATAATTCCAATGGTGCTCGACTGGCGGCTTCTTCGATTTCAGCAGGGATGGATTCGTTACGCTCATTAACGAGATTATTCATTATACTTATAATATTACTAGAAAATGCTGTCAATATTTTTGCGTTTTTTCCGTAACTAACAACAGCACTGGTTGCTACGAAAATTTTGGTTCATAAACATTGCGATCTGTGTGGTATTTTTTGATTTCTTATTTTTAGTGAGTTTAAAGTTCTTCCGATTGTTTTGTAGAAAAAATAGTGTATGATATACGTGTTAAAAGTGATTTTATTTTGCTCGTGAAGTTAAAAAACTCGCTACGCTCGTTTTTTAATCATCTTCACTCACAAAATAAAATCTTACTTTTAATACGTATATCATAAATAGCTATTTTCTACGTTCATGCAAAAACTAAAAAATGTTTTATTTAGATGACACTAAGTCTAGGAAAATATGAGATCGATTTGAACGTTTATGTTTGTCATGATGACAAAACGCTGTAGAATGACAGATGAATGCAATAAACATTATTGCACTAGTGCAATGGAGAACCACTTTTTCCACTAAATATAGTTCAATAAAGTTTTGTTTTTTGCATTAACATGGGTCATTGTATATACAGGGTGGCTCATGGAGACATACTAGATTTGTCACTTCAAAATATTAGGATTTAAGCCAACTTGCCTTAATAAAATCTGGATAATAAAAAAGATACAGGGTGTCAAAGTTGGAAAGTGATTTCTTTGTAATAATTACATATATCAACTTACAAATTTGAGAGAATAGATGATTTTGGATATGAGAAATCATAATCTGTTGTTTATTTCGGTGTACCTACAATATTTTAACGTAGTAGGAGCCAAAATTCCCTTGCAAATTGGATATATTGAAGGTAAGTAGTAAAATTTGCACTGGTGTAAAATACTACGGATAGTATTTTTCAACATGCAATGTTTTTAAAATGGAACTCATATTGATTCTTGCAGCCCCATATAGTCGTCCTGAATTAGTTTGTGGATAATCCGCAATGCGGACAAATTTTTCGTCTTTTTTCTCCAAATTCCTAAACAGATTTTTTTAAATTGTAATTTCGAAATTCTCCCAAATATTCTCGTTGTCCAGCACGTCCATTCCATCTGAATTTGGAAAATTATTGCGTCCAAGAACTTTTCGATTTTGTAAAATAACTGATTTTAAACAAAACAGTATAAATGCATTACATTTAACATACATTTTGTGTAACAACTGTTAAAATATAACTCACTATTGGTGTCTATTACGTTAAAATATTGTATAAGGAACTATGCAGCTGATTGTTGAAAAGCTATTATCTCGAAAATGGTCAATTTCTAAGACTAATGACAAGTATACCTTATTTTCTGAAAAACAATGTAGGTTTAAGATTTTTTAATAAAAAAAACGTGATGACGTTAAAGTAAAAAAAGCTGCGCTCACATTTACGTAACAAATATGGCAGATGTGGCGCCCTCTAGAGAATACGTCGAAATAGACAACAGATTATAATTTCTCATATCCAAAAACATCTATTCCCAAATTATTAAGTTGATATATTCAAAGACAGTGTAATTATTACAAAAAATCACTTTTTAAATTCCAACTTAGAGACCCCGTATCTTTTTTTATCATCAACATTTTATTAAATCGTAACATTTTGAAATAAAAAATCTAGTACTTCTCCATGGGCCATTACTTACAGACCATACTGTATAGAAAAATGCTTACCGTGTGTTTTATAAATACGTACTAGAAACTAGGACAGTTCCAAGGTAAATGTTTACCTTCTTAAGGTTACAAATATCTCAAGGATAGCTAATTTAAATGCGATTGATTTACTAGCGCGATTTCAAAGCAGAATACGCGTCTATATTTTTCTTTCGGTTTTATTATAACCATTATATACATCATTTCGTATACCGTGAGAATATTCGGTACCACCCTAGACAACTTATCGATCCATGTCCTTGAATGCCGCATTTCTATTTATTTTGCGTTTTGCAAACGCGCGTATCAAACATTAACATTTATTTAACCTGCATCTATTAATTTCAATTGTCCGTTTCATGTATGAATGATTCATTTTCATCCCATAATTACACGGCCAAATATGCGAGGCATCTCGCATAATAGCACTGATGGAAAGTATTTGCATTTTTAATGGATCATTTAGGAAGCGAAATACAGAAAATGTTGTGTTTTTATTGCTGATATATAGAGCAAATTGTTGCGATAAACCTGGTCGATTTTTATACGAGGACGAATATTGACTACAAATTACTTTAAATTAATTACATTATAATTATTGCAAATAATTCGTGTTACTGTTCATGAGATAATAATACTGCGACAGAATTTAAGTTCGCGAGATACAAACAACAAATGCTGTAGACAGAAACTCAAACTTAGTTTGAAATACTTTTCTTTATGTATTGGGCCTGTTTAAGAGAAGTTCCCTAAAAATTAAATAAATAAGTTTTTCTGACGTCACAACTATTACTTAGCAAAACGGCAACATCGAAAATTCAACTCGATATTTTGTGCATAGTTCGATTTGACAAGGATAACGATTGTTACATATTCTTTCCTTAGTTAGAATCGTCTCTGACAGTTTATTTACTTATACAGGATGATTTATTAATAATTGTACATACGCTAAGTGGATAATCCTGGACTGAAAATGTGAATAACTGACACATAATGCTTAGATAAAATATGACTACTTACGGAGTTACACGGTGTTTTATTTAAAAAATTTTAAATGATTTTTGCCCGTTACTTTAATCCTGTTCGATACTTCCTATCATACTTGGTATAAAGTTTAGATCCTTTGGAACATATTAAAGAATGCTACAAAATCGTTCATGGCTACTACCAGAGGCGCATGACGAGAGTAGAGGGGCTGTTCCCTATTTCTAACTTCTACGCCACTGGCAGAATCTTTATTTTAGTATCATTTTTCAATTTTTCAACATTATAGCGCAATACTATAACCATAACAATCCCTTGACAAAACACACCGACTTGAATAATAATGGTATGACAAATAAATTACATAATAAAATAAAAATTATTGTGTAGCCCTATATATGTTTGACTTTAAAAATCTCGAGAAATAACGACTACCGCTATGAACGAAGAGTAGGTTAATTGCATAGAAATGTTTTGTTGTCAGTGGGTAATCCTGACGGACTTGTAATGAGTGAAAATGTAGTTTTGACAGCTTGGAACGACAGAAAGAAAAACGAATGCAAAATACTGCAGCTAACCGGATTAACTATTATTAGTTATTATTAATGTCGTTTCCATATTTGGAGAAGTTGTAATGTTCGAGCGTTAAAGCAGGCGGACACCGAGTTGGGTTGGGAGCTATCAACGAATTAAGGCCGATCAGTGACAGTCTGAAAAAGGGTTTACTTAATGATCTGAAAATATATTTTTTTTTCAGCGTAAATATTCATTTATTTTTTTCTATCAGATATTCTCATTTTTCTCAAACTTCCCTTAAAATTAATGACATGACTGAATCACTATCGCAAAACCAAAATTTAGGTTATGGCAACTGGTAAAATACCAAACCAGTGTGATTTGAAATCAGTTATAGAATAGACATGCGCGTTGGATCCCAACCATTGGACGCAAATTCGTTCTTCGAACATATTGACACAGTTAAAAAACCTTCAAATATTTTTAAAACCTTGACGATATACCTAGTGTGTTTCTAATTCTACGTGTACTGTTATTGTGTATTAATTCTTAAGCCACGTTTTCTATCACCAACATCACATATTGAAAATAAATTTAGAATCTGTTGAAATACCTTATGAACAGAAATTATTATTTTTTTTGCAACGCGTTACCGTTCATAGGATTTTAAAATTTCAATTCACAACACACTACTGAAGTACTTACGTCCTTGTTTAATTTCCTTCAAAGTTTTCTTAAAGTCAGTACCACATTAAACAAATTTGCAATAAAGTGTTTAATATTCAATGAACTATACTATTCTTTAAAACATAACTGTTCATCATGAACAGCTATGTTTTACGTGAACCACGTGCTCAGGAAGGTCTAAAAGACAATAAAAAATTTATTTCGGAATTTTAGCTCGATTTTTAAAAAATGGGGCAAAACCCTCTTTTCCCACGGAAAGTCGGCGCCTATGACAATCTATCATCATCCGTCATGGCTAGATATATCAACTACTGGTGGTTTTTTCAACATTGTCAAGTCTAGAAACGACGAAACGAAACATTTGTAATAATAATAATAATAATGTCTAAGTATCTGGTAGATAACAGCTAATCCGGTTAGCTGCAGTATTTTGTATTCGTTCTTTCGTTGCACACTGCCAAACTACATTTTCACTCCTTGCAGATTCATCATAATTATCCACAAACATATCTGACATATAGTACTGTATTTAATTACTAAAACACGTTTAAAATTAGTAATTTAGCTGATTTAAAGTAACAGTAAGTTCTAGGTTATGCCATACGGCATAGGGCAATCCAACGAACTGTCAAATCACTTTAAAAATGGCGGCTGTAGGACAAACAACTCGACATATGACAAGCAGAAATTTGTGATTTTGTGTAGAACTGTGTGTTTGGCTCATTATATTTTATACCTATTTCGAAATACCAAGGATAATTCAGACTATCATAATGGTTTTGTTTTGTTGTGCGAGTCTGCCATGTATCTATGCATAAATAATTGTTAAAATCAAATTACGTACCTCTGTAATAGCTTACTAATTAATTATATATAACTGCCAATATTGTTATCAATATATTTTTTTATTAATATTATATATAGTTTTCTCCAGGACCCTGAATTGCTAGGGCTGGCGGAGGTGTAATTATACTACTAGTTGGAGAGAAAAAAGAACTTAGGTACCTATTTATAAATAATATATTTAAAACTTGTACACTGTATTTAATTTTTTCTCGAGTTAGGTCTTGCTGTTTTATTGCACTAAGCCACTTTTGCCGTCTTATATGAGAGTTCATTGTCCTCGCTGTTCTCTACTCCAACAATTTATAACACAACAAAAGAAAACCATTATGATAGTCTGAATTATACTTGGTATTCCGAAATAGGTATAAAATATAATGAGCAAAACACACAGTTCTTCACACAGACCAATAACTAAAAGTTCTACACAAAAGCACAAATTTCTGCTTGTCATATGTCGAGTTGTTTGTCCTACAGCCGCCATTTTAAAAGTGATTTGACAGTTCCTTGGATTGCCCTATTGCTAATTGCATACCCTCCATGCTCCAAACCATCCAGAATGCGAAGTTAGTTATAATCTAAGGGTCATTTTTACAGAACACTGTAAACATCTTGGGATGTTATAGTTTAAAATATTACTAATTATTTTTTGCAAACACTGTTAATATTGTTGCTATTATTAGTATTAACAGAATTTAATTACATAACAACACATGAACTTTAAAAATTTATCGGCGTGAGTGCACCTTGTATTAGTGACAGATGTCGTCTGTAGATGTCAAATAACGTAAATTTACGGTTACGGTACTCTGATTAGTTTGAAATAATTTTTCAGTACTTGATTTACGCAAATTTAATTTTTCGCGTATTTTATGTGTAATTTACAAACATGTCGTATTCAAATGCCTAGATGACGGATAAGGTGCTGATTTATGGGAGTGTGACAAGTGCATATTATTATGCGGTAGCCTCAAAGACGTTTCCCGAGTATACAAAATATTTTGCTGAATACTTTTTGAACCACATCGAACAGCTGTTTTATGCCGTGGCGGTAAACGTGTGGCAGTGTATTTGTGTACATTTACGTGTATTTTGTTGTTATCCTTTGTGCTTTTTCCCGACGTAAGTAATCGACCTGGTCAAGACCGCCAAACCAAGTAGGTACCCCGCTTTACAGAAAAAGAACGATCGAGGGAAGGAGAGGTCCACAGGAAGTACAAAAATCTTTGCAGGTTTTAATTTAAACAAGTAAGAACACAGAAGATGATTCAACATTCTTAATATCTCTCCAAGTATCAATCCTGGAAATAAATATTAGTAAGGGAGGTGCTGCCTCTCTGTGCTACCATACCGTATTTTTCATTAAATCATTAAATAATAATCTACATTTTGTAAAGATATTTTTTTTTTCAAAGCGGCTTAAATTGACACACGTGTCAATAGACCTGTCACTATATTTGACACCTTTGACTGGCAAAATATACCTAGCCTCGCGGCTGACAGAAGGTCAGTGACGGCGATAAATAGGGATTTAATATAGTTTTGAAAATAATTTTTTTTTTGGCTTTATAAATAAGTGGAATTTTTTTGAAGGGAGATTCCATTAATTCTTATTTTTCCCTATCCCCTCTTAAAATATTTGTACTAAGTCATAGTTAACCCTGTATATACAGAGCGTTCAGTAAAGAATAGGCCATACTTTAAGGCTATTCCTGGAACGAAAATAAGGTGATTTAAATCAACTTAGTACAATTTTAATCCTGAAGAAGTTGTAGGTCTGAGAAAATATTCTTTTTATTTTTTTTAAGATAATTTTCTTTTTGGAAAATAATGTTTTTTGTGTGATTAATATTAGTTTCGGATTTTTTTTTATATAAATTTTAGGAAAATGATTAGTAATTTTGAAATTAGCTTTAAAATAGGTACTTATACTTGTTGCATGCCGTTAAAATACACCATTTTAGAGAAAATTGCGTTAAACGTATTTGTTAAGCTTGAAAATCAATACATTAATTTTAACCAATTATTTAATTCAAAAAGTTGTCACAGTCAGTAATATTAAAATAATAATAATAATAAAATCAAGATTTTGTTTTTGCTATTATTCAAGTGCTTAGATCATCTAATTTAGTTAAACTTACATTGAAATAAAATGTCGTTGATAGGTATTGTACATCGCAATAAATAAATAGTTGTAAGTGTCCTTTACTTGGTTCGTAATTTTATTGTTGTAATTGTAATTGTAAGGCATTACTGTTCATCAGATATTAACATTAGAGCAAAATTTAAATTATAATAACGTTCACAAGGAGTACAATTATTATACTAATTAATTACTGCTTAATCAGAACTTGATTTGAAACATCTGTCTTATCTTAATTGAAAGAATTTTCCAAGATGGGAACGTAGAAAGCGAATAGAGAAAAATTAAATAATTTTCCTTTTTATTATTATTGAGATAAAAAAAACAGAACTATTAAATCTTGTCGGAGATTAAATTGTAACAAATCTACAGGTCTTTAGAAAATAACGTACAACTATGAGCGTACGCGGATCGATCAAACTCAGATAGTACCAAAAACACTCGGGTCAATCGAAAATTGAACCGACTGTAAGACCAATCTAATGAACTCACGGACTTTGTACGATTATTAATTCAATGTGCGTCAGAGATCCTCTCTCTTAACTTATTATTAACGTAATATAAATTCTACTTACTGCAAGCTGAAACAACTGGCACTGAAACAAAAACAAAAAACAACAAATTAGTTGACATAAAACATAAGCTCATTAACAAGGCGGCGTAAAAATCTTAATTACTTCTAAATTTATAACAGTGACATGTTTTTTGTCTAACCTACATTATAACTTCCTCGATGTATAGATGAGACATAGTATTTATGTAGAGGTATTATGTTTGGAAGTAACTGTATTTTGCAACAAATCTATTAAAACATGACTGAAGTGTTAAAAAGTAAAACATTTATATCAAATGATAAATCAGTGGCATAAACCTGGAAACTGTAAAAATACAAATTTTCTAGAAGACTAAAAAAAAACGGTTTTATTTTGGTTAAATCAAATTTACAAGATGCACAATGTTTTAAATAAATCAAAATAGGTTCAGGATTATACGAGCAAAAACTGCTTTGTTATACATGGTATACCAAGCTTTAAAACTATGCAGATATACACCTTGTTTCTGAAAGTGCGTTCCTTTATAAAAGTATAGATGTCGTGAAAACAATCAAGAATTATTACGTAAAACTTGAACAGACCCAGAGCATTGCTCCACTTAATTAACTGTTTACAATGATAAATATACTCAATCTCCAAAAATCTATAAAGTGATTCATCGTTAGATTATGGACACTAGGCGCACTAGATAAAAAGGCGTCCACATATCAAAGATATAAAAAAGACAATAACTATGTTATACAGTATGCGGCAAAAGTATGGAATAAATTCAATAAAAACGAAACAATTATTTTTTGGGAAAAATCCACGAACAGGTCGATTTTTAATTTAAAAAATACATATTTTAGCGTAAAATGCGATTTTCAAATGTCATTTGTTTTCGAGTAATGACGTCATCGATTTTTTTTTTAAATGGCAACACCATATTTTTTTCCTTGATTCTGAAAGATCGTTTAATTCTCTATCAGACAGTACTAAAATTTTGCCCTCTTACATAGGAAAGTTTTCGAGTAAATGACGATTGAATGTTAGAAAACGTAAATCAATTAAAATAAAGCAAAAACGTTATCAAGTTTACTTTTTCGAATTCCATAGTTCTTTTATGGATCACGTAGGTGAAAATCTTTGCAAAGTGTCATTGTCACACCGACTTTCTAATAAGTATTGTAAGGGACATAGAGATTATTATTCAATTTAAAGTATTATGGTACATTTAACTGTTACTCAAAGAATTGAAATTTTAATTCTTATCGGATGCGGGAATATGACTAGAACTCAGCAGGAAGTTTGCGATTTATTTAATGAAAAATATCCAGATCGCCCTATCAGCCAATCAACAGTCAGTAAGGTAGAGTCTAAATTTAGGGAAACTGGCAATGTTGTAAATATTCCAAAACCTGGACGTCCAAGCATTAATGAAAATCAGAAACAGAACATTTTGATAAGTATGGTGGATAATCCTCATAATTCTTCACGATTGGTTGCATTAAACAATGACACTAGTCAAAGCACAGTGCTACGTATCTTGAGGAAGCAAAAATATCATTCCTACAAAATTCAACTTGTGCAGGAACTCAATGAAGATGATCTCGATCGCCGCTTACACTTTTGCGAAATTCTAATGGATTTGTCAAGGAAATAGAAATTTACACCGGCAAATACTTTTTTCAGATGAGGCCACATTTTGTCTGAATGGTACAGTAAACCGTCAAACTTGCAGATATTGGAGTCGGGAAAATCCTCATTGGATGGCAGAGGCACATACCCAACACCCTCAGAAATTAAATGTGTGGGCTGGAATAGTTGACGACAGAATAGTAGGGCCTTTCTTCTTTGAAGAAACCCTTACAGGACAAAGATATTTGGAGTTTCTAGAAAATGACCTTGTTCCAGCCCTTGCAGTAATTTTTCCTAACGATAATGACCCTGACATTCCTGACGATACCATACCGATGGTTTCAGTAAGACGGTGTACCTCCGCACTATGCGCGCCCTGTACGAGATTTTTTGGACAACTGTTTTCCTGGGAGGTGGATCGGCAGACGCGGACCGATAGAATGGCCTGCAATATCGCCAGATCTTACACCTCTTGACTATTTTTTATGGGGATACTTGAAGTCAAAAGTGTACGTTAATAAACCACGTAATTTAGAAGAACTTCAAAATCGCATTCGGGACGAAAGACGCAGTTACCCCAGAAATCATTCAAAATGTGCAAGAAGAATTTCTTCACAGACTTGCGCATTGTCAAGAAGTTGGTAGATGGCAATTCGAACATTTAATTTAAGTATAAAATTTAATCAATTGTATTTTATTTTACATACCTCAGAATTGTTACTTTTTTATGGATAAAATTTACGTTTTCTAACATTCAATCGTCATTTACTCGAAAACTTTCCTATGTAAGAGGGCAAAATTTTAGTACTGTCTGATAGAGAATTAAACGATCTTTCAGAATCAAGGAAAACATTATGGTGTTGCCATTAAAAAAAAATCGATTACGTCATTACTCGAAAACAAATGACATTTGAAAATCTCATTTTACGCTAAAATATGTATTTTTTAAATTAAAAATCGTCCTGTTCGAGTATTTTTCCCAAAAAATAATTGTTTCGTTTTTATTGAATTTATTCCATACTTTTGGCGCATACTGTAGATAATGCTAATTGTGCTGCTGCATATGCAGCTTGCAATTTTATTAGAATGAAATATGTTGCTCTTCGTACCTACATGGTGGTTCCTAGTAAGAATATCTTGCTCATTCTGGAAGTAAGTCATAAAGTTATTATTTATAAAGCAAACACATCTGCACCGAAATCTTGACTCATATTTTGTAGCAGCATCGAAAACACTTGGCATATCTAACTACTTAATTATAGGTTACACAATAAACGGTCTGTTTGAGATTCATTATTATATGTTCTAAACTGTTAGTAATATTATAACAGTACTGTCTAGCAACAGATATCCACACAGAAATTATTAAAACGACTAAAAATTCAAATATACCTAACACTGAGTTGGAATGGCGTAAATTAAATACAGTCAAATTAAATACCAAATGACGTCACCTGTCTCAAAAATACTGCAATGCTATTGAACGAAAGTTTGTAGATAATTTTCTCTCTTTAAGGATTTAGCGATTTGGGTAACGCACTTGCGGTCGAATGGCACGTTTAGATTTAATTCCTTTTTTTAAATAAAAATACATGTAGGTAACTTTCATAATTTATTACTTGAAAATTAAAACTACTGAAGATATATTTTATAATTACTGTTTACTTTCCACTTATTCCATAAAAAAAACTAATTATACCTACTTGAACTGATAATTTAATACTTTTAATTAATATTAACTACGATACAGAAACAATGACATAAGAGCATAATAATATCAACAGCCATGGTTAAAAACATAAAATATTCTATACTGCACCACTAAATCAAGTTCTAAATTTTATTTTTCTATATAGGGTGTTTATGAAAGCGCAGTGCGTTCGAAGCAGTTCGAAGCAACAGAGGACGTAAAAATAAATAACAGATCATTTTGAAGCTAGTTCTATATGTATGCACGTGGCAATGTGAGAGACGTCCCCTCGCATTTTTTTCCAGTAGAAATTTTGGTAGGGTTAAAAAGTGTTAATAATACTATAAAGTAAACGGTAAATTCATATTCAAATTGGTAAAACTATTGTTCAAGTTACATCTGATTTAATTGTAGTTCTGAGTTTGAATAAAATTTAACTTAATCTTCTATATACATAATTTTCCAAATGATATTGCTTAAATAAGTGTGACAATTGAATAAGGAGGAAAATAGTAGATGTTAGATCGATTTTATTTTGACTCTTAAGTCACTTCATAAGGTCAAATTTTACAGGAAAATTTTACTGCCAATTTGCTCCCGACATTTGTAATACTATAGTATTACACACGGCCGGTGCTATTATTTGACATACAGTATGCGCCAAAAGTATGGAATAAATGCAATAAAAACGAACATTATTTTTTGGGAAAAATCCTCAAACAGGTCGATTTTTAATTTAAAAAATACATATTTTAGCATAAAATGCGATTTTCAAATGTCATTTGTTTTCGAGTAATGACGTCATCGATTTTTTTTAAATGGCAACACCATATTTTTTCCTTGATTCTGAAAGATCGTTTAATTCTATATCAGACAGTACTAAAATTTTGCCCTCTTACATAGGAAAGTTTTCGAGTAAATGACGATTGAATGTTAGAAAACGTAAATCAAGTTTAGTTTTTCGAATTCCATAGTTCTTTTATGGATCACGTAGGTGAAAATCTTTGCAAAGTGTCATTGACACACCGACTTTCTAATAAGTATTGTAAGCGACATAGCAATTATTATTCAATTTAAAGTATTATGGCACATTTAACTGTTACTCAAAGAATTGAAATTTTAATTCTTATCGGATGCGGGAATATGACTATAACTCAGCAGGAAGTTTGCAATTTATTTATGAAAAATATCCAGATCGCCCTATCAGCCAATCAACAGTCAGTAAGGTAGAGTCTAAATTTAGAGAAACTGGCAATGTTGTGAATATTCCAAAACCTGGACGTCCAAGCGTTAATGAAAATCAGAAACAGAACATTTTGATAAGTATGGTCGATAATCCTCATAATTCTTCACGATTGGTTGCATTAAACAATGACACTAGTCAGAGCACAGTGCTACGTATCTTGAGGAAGGAAAAACATCATCCCTACAAAATTCAACTTGTGCAGGAACTCAATGAAGATGATCCCGATCGCCGCTTACACTTTTGCGAAATTCTAATGGATTTATGTCAAGGAAATAGAAATTTACACTGGCAAATACTTTTTTCAGATGAGGCCACATTTTGTCTGAATGGTACAGTAAACCGTCAAACTTGCAGATATTGGAGTCGGGAAAATCCTCATTGGATGACAGAGGCACATACCCAACACCCTCAGAAATTAAATGTGTGGGCTGGAATAGTTGACGACAGAATAGTAGGGCCTTTCTTCTTTGAAGGAACCCTTACAGGACAAAGATATTTAGAGTTTCTAGAAAATGACCTTGTTCCAGCCCTTGCAGTATACGCGCCCTGTACGAGATTTTTTGGACAACTGTTTTCCTGGGAGGTGGATCGGCAGACGCGGACCGATAGAATGGCCTGCAAGATCGCCAGATCTTACACCTCTTGACTATTTTTTATGGGGATACTTAAAGTCAAAAGTGTACATTAATAAACCACGTAATTTAGAAGAACTTCCAAATCGCATTCGGGACGAAATACGCAGAGTTACCCCAGAAATCATTCATAATGTGCAAGAAGAATTTCTTCACAGACTTGCGCATTGTCAAGAAGTTGGTGGCTGGCAATTCGAACATTTAATTTAAGTATACAATTTAAATTGTATTTTATTTTACATACCTCAGAATTGTTACTTTTTTATGGATAAAATTTACGTTTTCTAACATTCAATCGTCATTTACTCGAAAACTTTCCTATGTAAGAGGGCAAAATTTTAGTACTGTCTGATAGGGAATTAAACGATCTTTCAGAATCAAGGAAAAAAATATGGTTTGCCATTTAAAAAAAAATCGATGATGTCATTACTCGAAAACAAATGACATTTGAAAATCGCATTTTACGCTAAAATATGGATTTTTTAAATTAAAAATCGACCTGTTCGAGGATTTTCCCAAAAAATAATTGTTTCGTTTTTATTGAATTTATTCCATACTTTTGGCGCATACTGTATAGTGATTTTCCGAGTTGTTATGCCGTAACCTCGGTAACTGGTTGCTGTCAGTAATAGAATTAAAGTACACGTCCTTAGCTTTAGCTGAGATTCTTTGACCTGTCCTTGTTGTTCTCGGGCTAGGCGCTGAGGGGGCAGACCCGCTATGGGTATTTCTGGGACCGCCCATATATTTATTTCGGCTCCTGTTGTTGTTATTACGACTGGTACGGTCGGAACCGTTCCTCGGATAACTGAGACTCCACAGTCGTGGTGAAGTTTTCACGGAGTCTGAAGATGCGGACAGTAGAGAACGGGGAAACGTAAATAAATATGTGGACAGACCCAGAGATAGCGATAGCGGGTCTGCCCCCCACAGAGTCTAGCCCAAGAACAAGGGTAGGTGAAAGAATCCCAACTAAAGCTAGGGATGGATGTGCATTTTAATTATGTTACTGGCAGCGACAAGTTACCGAGGTCACGGCATAACAACCCGGAAAATCACTATATATCACTCGTAATGCTGGTTGCATATCTTATGGCGCCATCAATAATGCATATATCCACTAATTTATGATTGAATAAGTCGCTTAGCCACTTTTAAATTAAACAATGCAAACCAATGTGTAGGTGACCACGTACGCGCACGCGCTGTTAACCACAATGAACTTCTAAACTTGATTCAGTTAGTGCATTGCAAATTGTTGAATAATTGAGACGATGCAGGATCGATGTAAGTTTCGCGTAAAAATTCTTGATTTATTTTCTGGAATTTGTTTATTTTCACGGTCCCTAGTACCTGTTTCTTATTCTGAAAAGTGTTGGCAATTTCATTTGGTACTCACTGATTTATCATAATTCAATGAACTATTATTGTATTACGTTAAATATATATTTTTTGGTGATATACATAAGAGCAATTTTCATTTTTTTAATTTTAAATAATAGATGATCTTAACACATACCTGATTGGATCCATTTTTCTTCTCTACTTTCAACTGACCATTTAAAAACCGTTGCGACTGAGCTGGTTAGGGAATCTGCAACAATAAAAAAAATAACAACATGACACAACTAATTCGTAAAAAATCTAATCTGTTATTATTACCTCACACATAAATTATATTAAAAAGAAACGTCTAGCCGCCGCGATATCGCTAATTCGCATTTAATCCCGTTAACTAACTGACATTCGATCGTAACAGTATCCCAGATAGTACCACAGATAATACTATCAAACGATAGTGGCTATTTTACGCAGGTTTGTTGCTAAAACGATAACGGACACTCGACGATTCAATCGACACAGATCTGGTGATTTTCGAGTGCCACTTTGCGCAAAGTTTCATGGAATTTTTAGGATAATAGCGGTGCATCTGATTCCGAAAGTGTTTGCACGTAAGTATTGCATGCAAGTAAGATCGTCGTCATCATAAGCTTTTTCATAACCCATTTTGCACTACTTTCGTCATAAAAAATTGGCTAAGGAATGCTCTCCGATCACTATACTTGTACAAGGTGTCTTAAACTCGATAGCATGGGCCTACTGTGAAGATACAAAAAATTTAAATAAAATTTGGGACACGTGGTGTTAAATGGGATAAGGTAAGCTCTATTTTCAATCGAAAGTATTAGCTTTAGGATATGACAGAAACGACTAATGGCACCATCAATTACATTTTTTCCGGAAATATTCCCAAAGGATCCCGCAGGGTCCTTATGGAAATTAGGTTTCGGTCAAATTTGATGAAACTTTGGACTCTGTTAGTTCTCGACGAGTAGAACAAAAGTTCTCATGGCCACTGAGTCCAAAAGTCTCATGGTTTTGAGATATAGCTCTCTGAAGTTCGACTTTGGGTGCATTTTGCAGTATTACTAGTTTCACACTTACAATAGTATATACTTGTTTTTTCAAACACGCATGCATGTACACGTGTATTCAAACACATATAAACTTCAAACACGTATAAACATACAACACACACACACATATACAGGGTGTTAGGTAAACATGCGGCAAAAATTCAAGGGGTTATTCCTTGGCCTATTCTAAGAATATTTTGTCCTATGATGATTTCTGAAAAACTCCTTTGTTTCGAAGATACAGGGTGAACAAAATTTGCTACAGTAACAACATATTATTATCAAAAAAAGTACATGTAAAGTTGCTCAATCTGCAATAAATGTTCGAAATGACTTCCTCCAGCCTGGATACAAGCATTCAATCTTCTCGTCATTGAGTGCCGAACTCTTTCAAACACACCAGGGTTGTTTCTAATTGAGTTACACCCAGCAATTATCCGATTTCGCAATTCGTCCAAATTCTCCACTGGAGTAGCGTAAACGAATGACTTCAGATAGCCCCATAAGAAATAATCCAGAGGGTTTAAGCCTGGGGATCGAGAAGACCATGCGTGTGGCGCACCTCGACCAATCCAGCGATCTCCGTATGTTGCTGTTAAAAAATCACGAGGAAACTCATTAATTTATTATACTTGATAAACTCATTGGCGTACGCCATACGTTCATTTACATTATTGATTTCAACAAATATCGAATATGGTTGTCGCAAATATTGTTCACCCTGTATCTTCGAAACAAAGGGGTTTTTCACAAATCATCATCATACGAAATATTCTTGGAATAGGCCAAGGAATAACCCCTTGAATTTTTGCCGCATGTTTACTTACCTAACACCCTGTTTGTGTGTGTAGTTGTATGTTTATACGTGCTTGAAGTTTATATGTGTTTGAATACTCGTGTACATGCATACGTGCTTGAACAAACAAGTATATACTATTATAAGTGTGAAACTAGTAATACTGCAAAATGCACCCAAAGTCGAACTTCAGAGAGCTATATCTCAAAACCATGAGACTTTTGAACTCAGTAGCCATGAGAACTTTTGTTCTACTCGTCGAGAACTAACAGAGTCCAGAGTTTCATCAAATTTGACTGAAACCCAATTTCCATAAGGACCCTGCGGGGTCCTTTGTTTCCTGTTAAAAAGCTCTCTTTTCTAATAAACTTTGATTAGAGAAATTTTTCTGTATTAGGTACTTTCCGTTTAAAAGTTATAAGCAATATCGTTCTAATCTCAAAATAAATACCACCTAAAATAGCGGTGGAAGGATCAAATAGTCATTGGAAATTAACTGAATGTTCGTTGTATAAATGTCATTAAGAATAAATAAAAGGATTAAATTCGGTAATTCTTTAATACAGTTAAACAAAAGGTGATGATAACAATAACTGAACTTAAAAAATGAGGCAAACGCCCTAATACAACGTACAATGTATGCTCATCAAAATAAGGCCCAATTAAATGCCTACCGATGATGCCGTACCACACATTTACTCCAAAATAGCCTTGGCTTCGGACTAGATTTACAATGTGGGGATTTTCAATGGGCCAGTAGTGTTCGTTTCATCTGTATGGCAAAACATTACTAACAAACCGATTTTCGTCCGTCCAAATGTGCCGAAAAAGGCTCTGATCAACAGTTTCTACATTTACTACAATTTGAGCTATAAAATTAAGTCTGTTTTTAATGCGACGCTCAGGAAAATATTCCAAATTGTGAATTTTGTAGTCATAATACTCATTCGTCTTTAAAACCTCCTCGAACGGTTGATTTATCCAAATTCAATTCCCGGCAAGCCTGCCATATTTCGTGGATTTTGTTCGAAATACTATAACAACTTAGCTATATTAATATTGTTTCTTATCCTTCGGTCAATTATTTAATTCTTCCGAACAGAAAATGCATCTTGATTTTGTCGGAAGGTCGCCTCCAATCTTGTAAATGTTCTACGATAAGGAATGTGTGCTCTGGATACTTCTCGATATAACTCTATAGCTCTTCTTGAATTTTTTATGACGCGCCGTAAATTAGCAACATATCAACTTTTTCTGAATGAGCACAAGCGTTTGACGTTCGTATTGAGTAATGACAAATATTTTGTGACACTTATGCACTTTAAATAACGAAGAATGAATTATTTTCCCAAGACTACTGGATCCTTCCACCGCTAATGTGATTACTATCGAATCAGAGACACACTGTACATGTTAAAATAAATTAACCAATTTATTGGTTAAACGATAAAGCAGATGCCAATATGATTTATTATATTAATTATGGAGTGTTTCCTAAGTACGTACAGAAATTTCAGAAGCGTATTCTACCGTAAAAATAAGGTTAAGTGTTTTAGATAAATATACAGAGTATCCTACAAGCTCTGAACATAGGTCGTTTTTGTTTAAACATTGTAAGCATTTTAAAAAATATAATTGCATTTTTCAATTAAAATAAAAATCACGGTTGCTACAACAGTAATTATTATTTGTGTCATTTTGTTTATTCATTTGACACTTGGCGATAAAGTGCTAAATAAAAATTGCATTTATTTACAACTGAAGGGTATGCAGATATTGTATTTGTATATAGATATTCCAATGGGAACACCAGAGAAACAGTCCGAAAATACCGACGAAGATACCCAAATAGACATCAACCTGCCCATACAGTCTTTAATGCATCGTAGACTTCAAGAAGAAAATAACCCCGCTCCAAAAAGGTCATTCGTCCTACTGAAATGAATGTACAAAATGAAGAAGATATAATAGATGCGTGTATGTCTACCATGTTGAGATCACTACCCGTCGGCGCACAGTGGCGCAAAACGCCACTGTGCCACTCAAATTACTGTACTCCCCTTAGGGTTGGGCCGTTTGAGGTGATTTTTTTTTAAATGTTCGTCATAAAATTCCCTATCGATCCCTCTTTCTCAATTTTCGCTTTGGGTCTTCATTTTCGCGGAATTTGGCCAAAAATGGGTTTGCATGGAAATTACTAGATTTTTCGCACAAAAATGACCCTACGGAACACGAGATTTAGATTTTGCCGGACTTTTATGGGGGAATGCTCGTTTTGGAAAGCCCTACAAGACTGTCCACTTAGATTTCGGGGAGAAATTTTCCGTTACCCTTAAAATGGCCACAATCATCCAAAAATTTTCACATATCAGAAATCGTTGTACTGAAAACTGGGAAAGTATTGGAAAAAAATCTCATCTCACAAAAATTATTTGTACACATTCGAGGAATCTGCAAAAATTTTTCCAGAATTTTTGGACTCATTTTTGGACATTCACCAAAATGGCCACATACAGATTTTCCGAATTTTCCCGAAAATGATTGATTTTTCCTGGAACTGTTCGGATGGAAATGTATGATAGTGAATGTCTTCAGCATCTACTAGATGCTTTAAACTTTCGAGACCAAGATTTTATGTGGATCTTTCTCTTTTTGGTCATTTTGATCCAAAATCCACAAATGTTTAAAAATACTGGGAAATCATCTGGCATTCCCGAAACGTTTAAATATTTTGGCTGTCCAAACAAATTCTCAAAAAGCTCAGTCTTTTGAGGTTATTGTTATATATACCTTGTATATAAATTAATGTAGAATAGTGTATGTTTTTCTAGGACAGATATTGTTTTTGTATATTTTATTTCTTTTATTTTTTTTTTGTACAGCGCTCGATATAAAAAAGCAAATTTCGACGTTGTTTTATGTTATCTCTGTGTGTTGGGAAGAAAATAATCAAATCAATCATTTCTCATTAACAATGAACTATTGTATCCAAAATGGCCACTTTTATCAAAAAATTGAATTCCCGAAAACATGTTCATAATAATTTTTTATGGAACCTCTCTGACCTTTTTCAGAATTACGGGAAAATTCGGAAAATATGTATGGCCATTTTGGTGAATGTCCAAAAATTCTGGAAAAATTTTTGCGGATTCCTCGAATGTGTACAAATAATTTTTGTGAGATAAGATTTTTTCCAATACTTTCCCAGTTTTCTGGGATTTCTGATATGTGAAAATTTTTGGATACGGATAATTTCTTCCCGAAATCTAAGTGGACAGTCTTGTAGGGCTTTCCAAGACGAGCATTCCCCCATAAAAAAAAGTACGGCAAAATCTTAATCTCGTGTTCCGTAGGGTCATTTTTGTGCGAAAAATCTAGTTTTTTCCATGCAAACCCATTTTTGGAGCCAAATTTTGCGAAAATGAAGACCCAAAGCGAAAATTGAGAAAGAGGGATCGATAGGGAATTTTATGACGAACATTCTAAAAAAAAATCACCTTAAACGGCCCAACCCTAAGGGGTGTACAGTAATTTGAGTGGCACAGCGGCGTTTTGCGCCACTGTGCGGCGGTTACTTGAAAGAGTTCTGGATGCAGCTAGCCAATGAAGAAATGATCCAAATCGCATCCGTGTAGTGTCGGAATCTTTAATTTGCCGATGCGATTCTTGCATTCGAGCCGAAAGGTTAACTAAACTTTAAACACTAAACAAAAAAGAATTGTTACTTTGATTGAAATATAACATTATATTTTTTAAAATATGTATTCTAAACAAAAACGAATCGGATCTATGTCCATATAAGACAGCATTAGCCAGCTACCATCTGCCAAAGTTTGACAAAGGGCTTGTAAAACACCATGTTGAGTTGCTGTAGTGTCTAAAATTTAGAAACAGATAATCACTTTTTAATTTCTAAACGACTTGAAATATTTTTACCAAATTTAGTACACAGTCTTCGTATCTTGTGGATATAAAATGTAAAAATGGCACATGTGTAGTCGTGTATTTTATACAAAAAATATTGTGCTATCCCGTATAATATTTAAAATAAAATATTCGGTTACGCTATTCCCTATTTTTTTATCCCCCTTAATATTTATTCATATATTTAATCGTCAAGCGACTTAATTTCTTGCATTTCGGCATTTCTTGTAAAAATAAATAAACAGAGAATAACATTTTAATTTCAATACAAACTACGCCCATAGCTGGGTCACTGCTTTATAACCACTAACATATCAAAACAACATACAAATTTAGTAAAAATATTTCAAGTCATTTAAAATTAATCAAATTTTTTCTAAATGTTGTGTGTGCTGTAATTAAAAAACGAAGCACTTTTGACCCAACGTTCATATAACAAACTTAATTTTATCATAGAACACGCTCCTGAATGTTCTGTCCGCACGTAAGAAAACCCCTGCATGTATTTATTAAGAGTATTAGTGAATTATATTTCAGCGTCCAATCCTCTATATCACTTAACCACGTAGTACGCCGCTGTCGCATCTGTCATGCGCACAATGTTTAAAGCACTGCTTACCCATTACCCTATGGCCCCTCTGACCGTTACTACCCGCTTTCATTTTTAATTTCTTCGAGAACCTAAAAGTTTCTAGGTTTTAATTTTGACACTTCTATATCTCCCCAGTGAAAAAGTTTAAAAATTTTTCTAAAAATTTCTAAATAGCTTCGAAACAAGAACAGATTTAAAATTAGCGAAATATAAATAACCAGTCAAAGGGACATCAATCTGTACCTGTCCGACAGTAAAGCAAATATGGCAAGCAAGTATACTAAATCCATAGAGTGAGGGAAAGTTTTAACTTTATGTCAACATAAGGGAAATTATAACGCCTTTATGTTGAGACAATATATAAAAATGACAAAGATTCTACGTCCAAATGAGGTTGATTTCTTATTCATTATCCACAAACGACTCCATGGAGTGAAACAGTAAGTAGATGGATTATGAAGATGCCGAAGGACAGGAATAAACATTGAAATATTAAAGCCACATTCGATCCGACATGTTATGGTTATGTTCAAAGTGAGCGGGCCTAACCCGCCCTCCACTGCGACTAAAGGATCTATGATGACTCATATCTAAAATGATAGTTCACCCAACAGGTTTAACCGCTTTAGGAAGCTAATAACCGTATCGGGTGATAATTTGTCCAGATACTCCGGCAGGAGTTGCACCTCCTGGACAGTGATATCTGCTCTTTAGATTCCTTCATAGCCGTTGTTTGCTTAGTCAAAGAATCCTAGCTAAGACTAGGAATGTGCTCATTATTTCTGTTCCTGACTGCGGCCAGTTACCTAGATCAGGGCATAACCATTATAGATCAAATGACATTCACGAAGTTCCATACCTAATAGGTAAATCATGAAAAGCTGAATTTTCAAAAGCAATTTTGGTAGGTAGGTATCTAGTTGTCAACCGTATGATCATGCAGATTCGCCAAATGCACATTTACGATTGGTTATCAATTAGAAAATGTTTTTCTTAGGTTGCAGAAACTAGGCTATTCGAGTCGCAATACGTCTTTAAACATCTGCGTGGTTTAGTGATATGGAGGATTGGGCGCTGAAATATAACTGAATGATCAAAGAAACTTATCATAGGGGAGTGGGTGAGCAGTGCTTTAAACATTGTGCGCATGACGGGTACGACAGCGGCGTACTACGTGTTTAAGTGATAATATAATATAATTACGATCGAACTTCACAAGTAAGTCCCTTTGATCGTTCAATTAAAATGCCAAAAGAAAGATGAAATTAACGGAATTAATTCAAATCCGACATAAAATCCAAATTATCTTCTACAGCATAAAAGTTAGGAGGAACAGTATCATTCAGCCTGTATGAATGATAGTATATAACTAAAATTTACACTTTTAATTAAAAATTACTAAATATTCCTATAATTATTGATAAATAAATTATAACTGGTTTTACTGCATCCAATTTATTCAACAAACTTCGTCAATTTCTTGATCAATTTATTGAGTTAAAAAGTAAATCGAATATGCAGTAGAAGAAACATGTAACAATTAGTACTTCTTAAGTTTACGAACCACAATGATATTTAGGATAATATTAAAAGAAAATGAAATCATATATAAAATTTTCAATTCCCTACAGAAAATTAAAACCAATCACAGTGATTGAACATGTTTGCATGAAACTGCCAAATCACACACGAAGAATATTTTTTTTAAATACCAATTTGACTATTCATTGTGTCCTTGCTTTCTACGTTTATCCTAATTATAAACATACCTAATCACTAACTTTTGAACATGTACATTTTTTTTGTAACAGATAACTTATTTAAAAACTACTTGAAACCTAGATCTTGTCTATAATTACAAGCATAGGTATTATTACAATGATATGTTACAAGATTTCAAATCTATAATTCGTTCAAACCGCTCTATACTTAAACTCATTTGGAATTAAAATTTAAAAGCGTTCTAATACCAGTCCGTATTTGGAAAGGTCAACAGACTTGACGTTATGTACGTACATAATAATTATAAACCATACAAAGACCGAATGTTATTTTAGAAAACTGATTTAGATATAATAGGAGGAATAATTGATAAAAATGTTTGTTAGTGGGTTCGCAACACAAGAAAAGTTTAAGGCAGGTTTAAAGGTGTAATGCTAATAGAGCATTACAAGAAATAGAAAATAAAAATCTTAACATACAAACAGGGTTAACTATGACTAAGTACAAATATTTGAAGAGAGGATAGAGAACTATAAGAATTAACGGAATTGTCCTTAAATAAAATTCCAAACTTATTTGTAAAGCGAAAAAAAATTCAAAACTATGTTAAACTCCTATCTATCGCCGACTATGGCGACCCATCCGCCGCGAGGTTATTTATTTCGCACGTTTGAGTTCGACCAGCAACATTAAATGGTAAAATTCTGTTTTCCTTCCGTCTTAGTGCATTTTTTCAATTTTAAACGTTTTATAGTAATTAAATAAAAGAGTTTGTGTAGGGTAGTTTATTCAACAAGGCTGCCGCGGTTGCATTTAATCTATTATCTATTAATATCCCTTTCGTTCGATTTTCTTGGGCATTTTATTTAACTGTACACGAAGTGTGTTTTGTTGTTAGTCTGTAATCCTCATGCACTTTTAATGAACGAAAAATACTGCAGCTAACCGGATTAACTGTTAATATTTTATCGTTTCTACATTTGGAAATGTTGTAAGAAAACGACTGCATAGTAGCTGACAGATCTAAGTCATTTTAGGCGATGCTTATCATAAGCGTCGACTTTCGGGACGAAAAGAAGGCTTTGGTCCCATTTTTTAAATATCGAGTTAGAATTTCGAAATATTATTTTGATTTTCGTTTAGACCTCCCTGATCACGTGGTTAAAATTTTAGTATTTAGAGGTAGCTCTCTGTATAAGTAAAAGGTGATGTGATGAAAATGTGTATTTTAAGTTAAGAAACTTTTTTTATAATTTATTATATTATTACGAATCTTATAATGAATACAAGTAAAATCTATAAAAAATTTAATTAACTTTCTCATTTCTCATTTTTATTTGGATCATTTTCTTCACACTGCTCACTGCACTGTTTTCGAGGCCAAGTTTCAACTAAGTAGATCTTACTACTCAGAAAATAGATCCAATAATTTGCTTTTATTTCAAACTTTAACACCCTGTATCTGTAAAACAAAGCCGTTGCGGACCCATGTTTACATGAATTTTTTGTCTTAAAATCAATCATAGAGTAACCCCTTAAAATTTGTGCACATACTTAATTAACACCCTGTATATTCGATTTACTTCGGTACCTTTGAATATTCGCAGGTGACTAAAATAACATTCCTGTTATTTGCTAAACTCTATACAGTATGCGCCAAAAGTATGGAATAAATTCAATAAAAACGAAACAATTATTTTTTGGAAAAAATCCTGGAACAGGTCGATTTTTAATTTAAAAAATACATAGTTTAGCGTAAAAAGCGATTTTCAAATGTCATTTGTTTTCGAGTAATGACGCCATCGATTTTTTTTTAAATGGCAACACCATATTTTTTTCCTTGATTCTGAAAGATCGCTTAATTCTCTATCAGACAGTACTAAAATGTTGCCCTTTTACATAGGAAAGTTTTCGAGTAAATGACGATTGAATGTTAGAAAACGTAAATCAATTAAAATAAAGCAAAAACGTTATCAAGTTTAGTTTTTCGAATTCCATAGTTCTTTTATGGATCACGTAGGTGAAAATCTTTGCAAAATGTCATTATCACACCGACTTTCTAAGTATTGTAAGCGACATAGAAATTATTATTCAATTTAAAGTATTTACTCACATTTAACTGTTACTCAAAGAATTGAAATTTTAATTCTTATCGGATGCGGGAATATAACTAGAACTTAGCAGGAAGTTTGCGATTTATTTAATGAAAAATATCCAGATCGCCCTATCAGCCAATCAACAGTCAGTAAGGTAGAGTCTAAATTTAGAGAAACTGGCAATGTTGTAAATATTCCAAAACCTGGACGTCCAAGCATTAATGAAAATCAGAAACAGAACATTTTGACAAGTATGGTGGATAATCCTCATAATTCTTCACGATTGGTTGCATTAAACAATGACACTAGTCAGAGCACAGTGCTACGTATCTTGAGGAAAGAAAAATATCATCCCTACAAAATTCAACTTGTGCAGGAACTCAATGAAGATGATCCCGATCGCTGCTTACACTTTTGCGAAATTCTAATAGATTTATGTCAAGGAAATAGAAATTTACACCGGCAAATACTTTTTTTAGATGAGGCCACATTTTGTCTGAATGGTACAGTAAACCGTCAAACTTGCAGATATTGGAGTCGGGAAAATCCTCATGGGATGGCAGAGGCACATACCCAACACCCTCAGAAATTAAATGTGTGGGCTGGAATAGTTGACGACAGAATAGTAGGGCCTTTCTTCTTTGAAGGAACCCTTACAGGACAAAGATATTTAGAGTTTCTAGAAAATGACCTTGTTCCAGCCCTTGCAGTAATTTTTCCTAAGGATAATGACCCTGACATTCCTGACGATACCATATGGTTTCAGCAAGACGGTGCACCTCCGCACTATGCGCGCCCTGTACGAGATTTTTTGGACAACTGTTTTCCTGGGAGGTGGATCGGCAGACGCGGACCGATAGAATGGCCTGAAAGATCGCCAGATCTTACACCTCTTGACTATTTTTTATGGGCATACTTGAAGTCAAAAGTGTACATTAATAAACCACGTAATTTAAAGAACTTCAAAATCGCATTCGGGACGAAATACGCAGAGTTACTCCAGAAATCATTCATAATGTGCAAAAAGAATTTCTTCACAGACTTGCGCATTGTCAAGAAGTTGGTGGATGGCAATTAGAACATTTAATTTAAGTATAAAATTTAATCAATTGTATTTTATTTTACATACCTCAGAATTGTTACTTTTTAATGGATAAAATTTACGTTTTCTAACATTCAATCATCATTTACTCGAAAACTTTCCTATGTAAGAGGGCAAAATTTTAGTACTGTCTGATAGAAATTTAAACGATCTTTCAGAATCAAGGAAAAAAATATGGTGTTGCCATTTAAAAAAAAATCGATGACGTCATTACTCGAAAACAAATGACATTTGAAAATCGCATTTTACACTAAAATATGCATTTTTTAAATTAAAAATCGACCTGTTCGAGGATTTTTCCCAAAAATTATTGTTTTGTTTTTATTGAATTTATTCCATACTTTTGGAGCATTGTATTATTCAGTTCTTCTTGCCTAAAATGATTTGTAATTGTAAAAAACACTATTTCAAGAATACGGCGTCCTTAACTATTCCTAACAAAGTCCTGAAGTCAAAAATTCTCGCATATTCCATGCACTCTACAAAGCATTCATTGACTGGACTACTTTATCAGATAACAAAAATTATATATGAAATACTATACTATGAAATATTATAAATTATTTTTAACATTAAATATGAACAAAAAAATTTGAATTCGAAAATGGTATATTCTACGAAGAAAATACCAGGCATTTTTTTATTAGAATTATAATGAGAAATTAAATGTTTCTATTAATATTTCTAAATACTCGGCGAAGTTTTACCGAAGGTTTTAATCACAAGGCTTTCCTGAATCTCCGCCACTGGTTAACAGATTTACATGAAAATATTCCCTCTAATTAATAACATTTTCCCAAGTTTTGTCGATCTATCACATAACTATAGAATAGAGAATTAAAAATTGTGATACTTTTAAAAAACTAAAGTAAATAACAAAAAATCACCCCTTAATTAAATACATGGACTTAAAACATACCCTGCATATTTTCAGCTGTGATAAATCTCAGTAGCATAAACATCAATATGGATAGTTTACAAAATAAAATAGATACATCGGATCAAAATAACTAAAAATTTGAAACGTATTATGATTTGCCCTTCCATTCGAGTTAGGTTTCAATAAACTTTACATTCAGCAAGTTACTTTGATATTTTCCATATGGTTCCACGTTCTGTTCTAGACGATTTTAAGCGAAATGTTCGTGTCGTAAACAATAATAATTCTTAGAAAGATTCACAAGTTACGTCATTATCACCTTGATTGGCAGCTGGCTACTTCCTGCTGATGGTAATTCGATAAACTTTATAGTCAAACATCTCACTATTATTGCTATGCAAACAATTATTTCTAGTGTCTAGATTTTTTTGGAGGTTTTCCAAAATTTACGTCATACCTTGTACGTCGTACATTAGCATAAATCATTTTTTATACATTTACTAACAGTTCAACTAATGCCCCGACCAGCGTTGAATTTACAACCCCGATATTTACAAATATATTCTTTATTATTAGATTTTATAGATTATTTACTCTATTGTAAAAATATTACACATAGAGCAAGAGTACAAATATTTTATCAAAGCACGCCAATCTTTTTGAAATTTTGCACATCGTTATTATTTAGTACTTTGAAATGTTTTATGTAACATTTTGCTGTATTTTCAACGCAAAAATCACTATACCTGAAACCAAAACACTCGGTGTTACTCGGTACAATCGTTTGCAATAATAATGACACTCTCTTAAAACAGTTTTTGAACTTCTGGAAGTTCTGAGTAGAAATTTTATTAAATCTCTATCGGTGAGTGACACAACTAATAACTAATATTAAAAATGTTAAGTAGATTTCATTACAAATACATCAGAAGTTCTAAAGAAATCGCAAAATTCATTTTTATGAGTGCCATTATTATTGCAAACTATAGTACATTGAATATTTCAAATAGGATTATTTCGAAAACGGTTGTTCGTAATAACTTCAACAAGGCATACCTTTTTCACATAAAAATGAAAGTAGAATCGAATTCTGTTAATAGTCAGATGTATACATTAAGCCGCCCTCTAATAGTGACGTCAAAAATAGAAACAAATTTGAATTTTTCGCCTCAAAACCCCCTGCAAATATCGATAATATCTATTTAACCATGAACCTTTGACTAAGGTAAGCTGGCTACATCGCATTATTTTGTCGTCAGGAATTTACTCTTGCTTTATGTTGCATATGGAAAATATCAAGTATCTTGGTGAATGTAAAGTTTATTGAAACTTACACGAATGAACATGCAATGTTGCATTAATTTCCGGACCCTAATAAATAAATAATAAATAGAAAACCTAAAAAAGTAATTCCAAAAATGCAGAAATGGGTCAGATCTCATCTATTGTGGTGATTGTTTGTTCGAATATTATGTTCTAAGGTGAATTTGCTAGATTAATTTTTATTTTTAGATATTGATTGAATTCATTTTGTCCATGGAATTTTTCCTTAGCATATTTCGTTATCAAATAACACACATATGACTTCATTAACAGAAATTGCAGGAAAATTGATTTGAATTTCCAGTAAAAAATCACTACAAAGCGACTGTTTCTAGATCTGCCGCTTGTCAATCGAAAAACTTGCAAGTCACTTATAGATTATATAATAACCGCCTGACAAAGACAATATTGGATATACATATGGATATGTGTGGAACAATAAACCTCAGACGAGTTCCTAGAAGTTATCAAGGTCTTGATAAATCCGTACGAGTATGTAATGATAGCTGAATCAAGCATCAATTTTATATATAAATATCTGTAATTATCGTCGAAATTCAAAGATTTCGTTAAAGGATTCTCGAAATAGCAGTCCAAAGTTGCTGATATGATAACGAAAGGCGGTAAATACAGATGTGTAGATAAAGATTTCATTGCAGTACAGGATGATTTCAAGTAAAAGTCGATGATAATATTTACACGAGGTGTCTAAAAGTTAAATTGCAAAATTGCCACTTCAGATATGGTCAAACTAATATAACTTTAATTATCGCCACTTCTATTTCTACAAATTTTCAGATTTGAAATGAAAAAATCGTTCGATAAAATCGTAAAATCAGAGTATGTAATTCCCAGTATACAAATAACAAATAACTGCTAAAGATTAAAAAACCATAAACCGCAAACCATAAATCATAAATTACGCAATTTTTTGTTTATGTATGTTTGTAGTACAAGTCATGTGTATCTATGTTTTTTTTTAAATTTCTATACAGGGTGTACCCGACTGGAAAAATGTTCCCGACTTCGAGAAGAACGGTACTGACCAAAGTAAGAAAAGAAGTTCTTATGAATATATGCGCTACTGTGTACTTAAAGGTTTTTTAAGCTGATTGCCACAGCCAAGTTGTATTTACTTTTACGTACCTAAGTGGACAAAAGGAATATATGGGTAGATATTGTGGGTGTAATTCAATTCATTGTCATATTTAATTCATTGACAGTTTTGTCATTATTGATATTTAACTTCAAATAATTTTAATTTTTATAATAATTTTTATAGTTAGATATTTGATTCAACTTAAAGGAGACCACCTGAAGAAGCAATCCTAAAAATGCAGAAATAGGTCAGATCTCATCTATTGTGGTTGAATTCGTCGTGTTCCCACTGCCAAAAAGTGAAGTTAGATATTTATAAAGTGTTTCATTAGAAGGTTAGTAAATTACATTATTTTCTTTAGATAATTATTGAATAGAGCTTTGTCTGTGGAATTGTTCATTAGCATACCTAGATGTTTGGTATCAGAGAACATACATATGACTTCATTGATGGGAATTGTAGGAGATTTGATTTATATTAGCTTAAAATACCTCTTTAAAACATTTAAAAAAATAGTTTAACATAACATTCCTGTTATTTTTCCGGTTTTTGAGAAATGATTGTAGAATGTTCCACAATTCTCTTTGATCATAAATTCAGTAGTAGAGTATTACAAAATATATAGAGTATTTTTTATAAAGAACAATACTACAGTCGTCATTATTTTACTTAAAGGCGCCGCATTCTGGAAGCAGCTTTCTACAAATTTACCAAGAACCTGTAAAGTGCAATACAGGTTAAAAATCGCGCACATTATAACTGCACGGATCAGTCGTGTTATCTAATGGAGCAACGCACACTAGACCAGCACCAGCACCTACCGTCACCCGCATCGACCGTCCCAGCAGATCGTGTCGGTTGGGGTACAATTATGAATAAATTCTCAAACGGTGTTGTTCATGCAATTTCGCTGGACTTTATCAACAACCTCAGACTACACTGCTCTATGAAATCTTGTGCTGTGGTGCTGTAGGTGAGGACGTTAGAATGAATAATACCAAAGATCTCATAAAATTTATTTTGACATTTGAAAGTATTGAATTAATATTCGGTAATCTCGGGAAATAAATAATGAAATTCATCATATTAGGTTTGTTCCTGCAGCAGTTGAGAACGAGTCATTAGTCACTATCATCACTCCAACTTGTCGCATGGAGATGAGCTGTAGGTCTGAAAACATGACTGGGTCGATCAATTCTTCCGCCAAATGCCACATACGAGTTGTAAAGCTTCATTTGTTTTCTTTAAGCAGAAGAGAATATGCCGCAGAAGTTCATCGTAGAATGAGTCGAATATACGAAGAAAACTTCATGAGTGACGGTTTGATACGAGAATGGTGCAAGAAATTTGAAGATGGTCGAACTTCCATCAACGAGATTATTGATATACTTGCGTCTTTATCCATCTTCATCAAGAACGCCTGTGCGACTATCTTTAAATTTCCTGTGTAATTCTTGTACAAAGTTTTCTCCGTATACTCGACACATTCTACTGCCTAACCTAACCTAACTACCATTCAGTGCATGAATAAGGGAAAACTGGAAAACCTCATTAATTAGGGGGGTAGTCAAACGTCAACCTGTATCAATCTCTCACATTGACCCAAACCAACATTCTTCCGCCCTACCATACCCGCATGGAGAGTGCCAATCCTCTCCACGAATATAGCTTATACAATAGGGTTTACCAACTGGGGGGATCGAATCTACAGCGATCTAGTCACCTCGATTCAAGTACTGACGCCATAAACCGCGCGATCCTCTACCGATCCAATGTAGACGCTATCACAAAATCGTTAATACTAAAATCGGATTTCTGTATTCGGAATGGCCTGAGCAAAGTGGAGAGACAGTGCACAGCGCAAAGCAGACTGCAGTAGTCCAGCTATATAAAGATTGAATACTACAACTTCAATAATTTTTTTCTTCGGAAATTGAGAATTTTACATCGTTTCTTTGCAATATTGGCTCCATTCTTCATGACGAATCTGTTCCCAAATTTCTTGGATACGTTGTGAATCACCCTGTATACTATTACCTGTCAAAATCCGGTACACAATTTTTGTACACCTTAAATACGAAAATTTAAATTATATGCTATTTTTTGGAACTTGCAATTAAACAGATGAATTTTATCTAAACTATCCTAATTGCAGTATAATTTAATCGAATCAGTTTTAGATTATTAAAATAATTAAACATAAATATCTCTATTTAATTAGAATTAAGCACACAATTAGGTTCTAATAACTTTTAACTGATATGATTTACCCCACTAGGTTAAGTATCTAATTTACTAAAACATATATATATATATACAGGGTGAATCTTAAATAAGTACAAATATTTTAACTGCTGGTGTAGTTCGTCATTTAAATCAGTCTAGTGAAAGCCATTTTTAAAAATTTCTAATATTTACGGAGATATTAATTTTTTTAAAAAATACCCACATTTTGAGGACCGCTGGCTGATTTTTCATCCAACAACGTAATGAAACATATGATTTGTTGCGAGGTTGCCATATCTCCTCCAATATAAATATTACGTTTCCTTTAACGTAATAGTTCTATTTTAAAAATACTTGTTTTAAGCATAAGTACAGTAAAATTGGGTATGTAGTATGATACGCAGCAATATTAACATAAATTTTAACATCTGAACTAACCTTACTATACTTTAACGATTAAAAATGAATTTCCGCAAGTTCAATACTACCGTAAAATATTTAGGAAGATTTTACGTGATATTACTATGTCCAATGTTCAAAAATTATACATAAACGTGCACACAAGCTTACCTGTTTGTTAAAAAATTAACTATTTAATCAGTAATCCACATTTCACAAGTTAAATGTCATTGTACACTGTTAGAAAGGGACACAAAACACAATTTCCTTAAGTTATTTTATGAAGAATAACGAAAAACTATGCACGCGTTTTTTATTTAAAATGGAAAAAATGACAACTTTTAGCAAATTTTATTGCTATTTTCATGCATTATGTGGGGTTAACAAGTTTGACTTGGGCTTCCGATAATCTGTCATGACAGTCAATGACAGTTTGATAATAAAAAATAATATAAAATGTTACACTTGACAAAATTCGCTAAAAGTTGAGATTTTTTCTTCCTTGAAGCAAAGACATTTGTGTAATACTGGCAACACTGTGAACCACACGTTCAGTCTGCAGCACTATGACTCGTAAAAGTATGAAGGGTCTGTCTAGGCCAGCGGTCCTCAAAAAGTTTTCTGCTGAAAAATTACGAAATTTATTTAAAATTTCACTTTTTTATTTCTAATTTTTTTTGTAAAAAAAACTATTAATTATGTGTTCTACACACAAAACTATACTGCTGGTTAAAATATTTGTACTTATTTAAGATTCACCCTGTATATATATATATATTGATCCGATACTTAGAAATAATTTCATACTAAACTGATAGTGCTACTGATAGCTAGTTTTATAGCGGGGCCATTAAAATTAAAAATAACATCTAAAATAAGATCAAACGGAATCTTCAGTTATGTAAACATTAACGGCTTAAATTATAAATCGACTAAAACAACGTAAGATTTTAAGTGCATCTTGAAGGAGCATAAATAATAAAACAAAATCGATAGCAATTGTTATTTTTGGAGTTGTCGATACCTATTGCTTTTATTCGTATTTTAGTGTGAGTCTGAAGGAGATCACAATCTTTCAAGAAATCCTGAAACTGGAACGCTAGACAGAATGACTCCAGAGATAACATAGAAGTTGCTTGCTGCTAAGAAACAGCAGTATCCTGAAACTACATTTCTAGTTTTTTCAAATGCAGCAGCTCCAAAAATGTTATACAGGGTGTATTTAAGTCCATGTCAGAAATTAAGAGGGTGATTAGTTGGGTCATTTTAAACCTAAAATTGCACACAACGTCAAAAGTCTTGAACCCCCCATTCTTGTTCAAGAAATCTTTTTGTCAGAAAAACCAAATACATTTATAAAAGTATATTGTTTTCTGAATATTTTTTTTTTTTTGTGAAAAGAATATGTTCGAAAAACTGAGTACTTAGAAAATTAAAAACCAGCAAATGTGTGACATTTTTGACAAAATGTATTAAATCAAAAAGAAGTAACAAAGCAAGTTCTCTAATTGACTAATATTCGGTATGACCTCGACCACGTTCCCATAGCATATTGACACGTCTGCGCATTGAGATAATCAAGCAGTTAACGACCTCTTGCGGAATATTGTTCCATTCCTCTTCTGCCGCCACGACTAACTCATCTGCAGTCTGAGGTGGAATATGATTATTAATGACTTTAGCAACGAAATCCCACATGTTTTCAATAGAATTCATGTCAGGAGAGTTGGCTGGCCTTGATATGTCCTGTTTCACCCAATTCATTACGTAGGGGGTAGATAATAGGCGTAACAACTTGATCGATGTAAATTTGACTGGTCATATTCTATAGTATGTGAATTAATGGAGTGCGGCGGTTGAACATTATTCCACCCCAAAACATTATGGGACAAATGAAGTCGCTGTTGATGACCTGGTTGTCTTCAGACTCTTTGTCGATTATCATCAGTAACCAGCCCAATTTTGGTTTTGTCTGTAAATAAGATCCACCGCCACAAGCGTAAAAGCTAACCCATATGCTCTCGCGCCCACTGGAGACGGGCAGCACGATGCCTTGGAAGTAGAGTGGGAACCCGTGCCCTGAGAACTGAAGCCGAATACCGATCCTCCTTTTCATTAGATACTCGAGGACGTCCACTACGTGGTCTGTTTTCCACTGTATTCTCATCTTCAAATTCTTCATATCAGTGAGCTATTCCTACAACAGATGATCTAGCAATGCCCAACATGTTGGATATCTGATGATTAGAATGTCCTGCATGATGTAAAGCAGTCATTCTTGCTCGAGTAAACGCAGAAATTTCACGTCCTGGCATTATAATGTACAAAAATTCAAAGGAACACTTGACTGAATACACTGCCAAACTGACCAGATTTGTAAAAACACTGGTAATAAAGTAAAGGTTCATGCTCTGCAATTTTTTACTGTATTTGTGCCCTAAGTATATGTATTTTTTTACAACATTAAGAAAAACCACTGGGTTTAATCGAATCATTTTATATACAGGGGGTCCAAGACTTTTGACGTTTTGTGTATATCTATAAAGGCAATATTTTCGTATATTTCGCTGTAAATCTATCAATCTGATTCGCAGATTTAGAGGAAGCCTTGTCATTAAAACTCTCAGAAAAACTACGCCACTGGATTTTCGGACAAAAAAAATAGGCGAATTAAATTTTCATTTCATTCATCATTTTCGAGTTGTAATTAATATCAAAATAGTTTCGAATGCTTCATGGTTGTAAATAGTTCTTGTTATTTGATAAACGTCATTTTAAGTTGATAAGTAATTAAATTAATAATAATTTCAATTTACTGTTTTCTGTCGAAATTATTACTTTTATGAGGTTAAAATTTGGTATAGCACTTTAGAAATAATAGATATGAATTTTATTTAAGGGACCTCTATAGATATCTTGAAACTAGTGTCGAAATAACTCGCGTAATAATGATCCGATTTATATGTGGCTTGCACCAGTTTTTTTGGAAAAAAATCTAGTTATTAGAATGTCTAAAATGATATTTTTAATACGAATAAACTAGGGTTTAATTTTAACATAAAGACAACAAAAATAAGTGGAGTGGAGTAATCCTAGAAGCAGCGAATTATTTTATTCATTTGTACACACTATTTTGAAACATCCTATTATATGTGTTTCTTAAACATCCTGTATATTCTGTTTCTGAAAATAATTGATAACTTTGTAAATTTGGAACTAAGAAAGTGCTGAGTAACCGCTTACGTTCACACAGAATCAGGCAAAGGGAAAACAAATGTAAAAGTAAATAGACCTAAAAATGTACCTATATTAAGACACATGAAAACATCGAAGAATTCCAGATATACGTATATTTATTGAAATTCATCGACGACTTATAGAAAATGCGTCATTTCAAATCAGCAAAGATCCGGGTATCCCATTACCATTAGAACACCAGAATTGGAAGAGGCTGTGTTAGTCGAGATTGAAAATATTAATAGACATCGTAAGTCCAAGTAAGTCTTACAACAATTTGGAATATTTTGAAAGATCAATTATTATTCTGCTATCATATACGACGTGCACTAGTATTTTTTCCCATGATTTGATGCTAAACCAAAATCCTACTTTTTAAGCCAGGTATTGTTTACAGATGAATGCAATTTTCTCGATCTCGTTTTCTAATGCTGACAACCAATTTTCTTTTAAAGTTAGTACTAAATTTAACTTTTATTTTTGCTTTTTTTCTAATTTGCCTACATTTCGGGAAGCACTCTAAAATGTATTTATAATTTTACTTATAGCTAAATGTTAAAATATTCTTACATATTACTATTTTTATGTAAATTGTGATATCTCTTGTGAAGCCAACTTTATACTTGACATATGTCTATGACTATGGAATTTATTTGACATTTCTGAAAATTTTATATAATTTATTTACTTTAAATGTTGATATTTTTATTATATTTGCTCAACTCCTGTTGATATATATATGAAATTACTCTATGATCTTAACTTGTTCATTCGATATAGTTTGCTCTGGATTTAAGTCTGTTTTTGTTTATGTACTCCTCATAAATGTGAGATCATGTCCCAATATTAGATAATTTTTTTACTATGTATTGTTTTCTAAAATGTGCAATTTATTTAATTTCCACTATAATAATCAACCTATATGCTCTGTATTGTCCATCTTTATACTATTTTGTTCTAATCTATTATATTTTAATTTTAACAACAATAATACTTTTAATAATATTTTATGATTTTTAACATTTTAACATGTAAATTTTCATTGGTATTGAATGTCTGATATTTCATCTTGTCTCAATATACATGCTGTATCACATAAGAGGGCCATTCCCATATATCTCGCTGTCAAGTGCCCAAACTTTAAGGCTATCTAACTTTTTTATTTTAAGAGATAGAGAAAACTTATTGGTAATAAATTTTTATTGCAAAATTGATACCTTCCACCTGATATAAACAGATTTTTATAATATCGTATGTGGTTCGCTGCGCCCTCTAGGCGGATATTTTTTTTTTATTGAAGCAGGCTATGGCCACAAAAAATTGTCTGTTTTTTCGTTTTTCATGCAATATACTACATGTTGCCCTTAGCTTTCATATTTATTACATTTTTTTCAATTTTAGTTAAAAAAATGAACCTAAATATTTTCGTGTTGCTCAAGATAATGTAAAACCTGTTTTAGACGCCAATTGCAAAAAAATAATAAACAGAACATTCTGTTTATTATTTTTTTTTCAATTTTTTAACTAAAATTGAAAAAAAATGTAATAAATACAAAAGATAAGGGCAACATGTAGTATATTGCATGAAAGACGAAAAAACAGGCAATGTTTTGTGGACATAGCCTGCTTCAATAAAAAAAATTTTATCCGCCTAGAGGGCGCAGCGAACCACATACGATATTTCAAAATCTGTTTATATTAGGTGGAAGGTATTAATTTTGCAATAAAAATTTATTACCAATAAGTTTTCTCTATCTCATAAAATAAAAAAGTTAGACAGCCTTAAAGTTTGGGCACTTTATAGGTTTTTTTGTTATTACTCATAAAGTTGACCATGGATCTCAAATTTGTTTTTACGAGCATAAAGGCCTCCAAAAATGCAACAAAAAACAATTCAAGATTTTTGACGTATCTCGCATATTAAGCGAGATACATGGGAGTGGCCCTTTTATGTGATACAACCTGTATAATAAAAATTTACATATTTTGCATAATAAACAGACTATTATTTTGGATCATTCAATTACATGACTAGTTGTGTAGAAATATTACCCGTAAATTACATTTCCATAAATTACAAGTAATTTAACATCACTAGCCGTGTATGGAAAAATACGTTAAATTTATAACATTTTTTCTTCTGGTTTGTTAAGACTTTTGAGATTAAAATTACCCTTAATATTAACATATACTTTAGATACACTCCATATAAAGAAATACAAAAAGTTATTGATATAAAAAACATTCTAAACTTTATGTGCTTTCAGATATATTTTAAATATTTAAAAATAAAGATATATCATCTAACCTCCATAAGGTTTATTCACTTTATGCAAAACAAACTATATTCAGAATTACCGTAAGCGCAACCACAATTTCGTTCCTCTTATCTTTTTAAGGGAGAAAGTTTGTGGTTACGGTTGGTATAAACGAGGTTTATAATCAAATGGAATATTTGAGCTACACACAGTTCAATAATTAGAGATGCACATAATATACGTTTTACACCATACCCTCATGACTGCATATGTACTTAGTATACAAGGTAACTAAGAGTAACCCTCAGTTTTTTAACATCTCATTGTATCACCGTGCATAATCAGAAAACAATTCTTATAATTCACTCAATTGACAGGGTGATTTTAAAATACATATAATTTTTGACGAATGAAAAAAATAATATAATAGGTATTTATGATATACGTGTTAAAAGTAAGATTTTATTTTGTGAGTGTAACTTCACGAACAAAATAAAATTACTTTTAACACGTATATCATACACTATTTTTTCTACAAAACAATCGGAAGAACTTTAAACTCAATAAAAATAAGAAATCAAAAAATACCACACAGATCGCAATGTTTATGAATCAAAATTTTCGTAGCAACCAGTTCTGTTGTTAGTTACGGAAAAAAACGCAAAAATATTGACAGCATTTTCTAGTAATATTATAAGTATAATGAATAATCTCGATAATGAGCATAACGAATCCATCTCTGCTGAAATCGAAGAAGCCGCCAGTCGAGCAACATAGGAATTATTGCCGGCGAAATTAAAGGAACAGTTCTAAATCGCTTATAGACGCTTTTCGGAATGGTGCAACATTAAAAACGTCCCTGGGAAATGTAACGAAAGTGTTTTACTGGCATATTTTGAGGAAAAAGCCAAGATATGGAAATCGTCAACGCCGTGGTCAAATTATTCCAAGATCAAAACTATATTAAAAATAAAGCAAGATCAAGATATAATCAAACATTATAAACTTATTGCTTTTTTAAAACGGAAGGGTGAAGGATATCAAGCAAAAAAGTCAAAAGTTTTGACGAAGACGCATATCGACAAATTTCTCACAGAAGCAGAAGACGAAAAGTATCTGATGATGAAAGTCGCAGCAATAGTGGGTGTCTTCGGGGCGTGTCGCCGGGAGGAATTGTATCAGATAACCATCGACAATATCGTATATTTGGGCACTTCGGTTGTTGTGACCATACCAGATACTAAAACGAAAGTGCCTCGGACTTTGTGTTGTTGGTGAATTCTATTTAAATTTTTTAGAAAGTATATGGCACTCCGGCCACCCAACGCTGACCATAGACGACTTTTTCTTAAATATATGAAGAATGTGTGGAGAATCCAGTCGGAATTAACATGTTTGATAAAATGTCTGCCGACATTGCAGAGTTGTTGAATCTACCAAATCCTCAACTCTACACCGGACACTGTTTTCGTCGTTCATCGGCGACATTGTTAGCAGATTCTGGTGCAAATCTTACTACCATCAAGAGACATGGAGGATGGAAACAGAAGAAGGAAATTGCGTGCCAAATACTTCCTACTGCTGCAACTGCTAGCAAGACCACCAGTACTACCAGTAGTATTTCTACAGAAAATAGATGTGTCACACATGTTGGCAGTAATACCAACTTAAGTATGATGACTCCGCAGGGAATTACAATTTCAAATTCTAATTTTACTATAAATGTTAATAGTAATAACTAGTTAAAATGTTGGTTTGTACTTATTTAAAATAAAAAGTTGTTCATGTGTTTGTTAAAACGTTTTATTAATTTTCAAAACAAAATTTAAATAAACTTTGATTTATTTTTAACACTAGTGTTAAAAGTAACTTACTTTTAACACGCGTGTCAAAAAATTACATTTTTAACATCAAAAATGACAATTAAAAAACCCACTTCAATTCATAAAATTAAGTGTTACTTAAAATAATAAAAATGATTTTTATACACTTTCTACAAAATAAAAATATAGATGAGTTAAATAAAATATAACAAATAAAACGAAAAATACAAAAATAATATTGCACGAAATAAAACAAAAAAATATAACATATGAGATTTTAACACTGTAATGCGTTAAATTTAAGTCAGGACGATTTTGGCACTTTTGTAAATCAACTTTTTTTCTAAAGATAGAGAAGAAAAACAATAATATAACGATTGGGTCCTCATGTTTATCATTTTATAATATTTCATTTTTATGTTACACATGCAAAATGTAACGCACAATCTAAAAGATTATAAAATGCCGACGTTGAGTCAAGTTTGTAATCCAGACTAAATAAAAAACAAAAACATAACCCACTGGAAGTATTGTGGCTATTCCAGTTGACCACATGCATCGCATACTTTAAATCCGTAGACAGCAGGACAATTTCTCTCGTCGACTACGGTAGACAAATGAACAGTTGTATTTTTCACCCGTATATTCAGGGACATAATTTACAACACTGAGTTGCTTATGCGTTGGCGATTCGCGATGCAGTCGCCTGCCGCTGGCTACTGGAAAGACAAATTCGCAAGTGTTTCCCCAGCTATTATTTAGCGTCACGTCACTACCCTCAATCTTTAATATAAGTATATATTTATTAAAATTATCTTTTATCAACCCGTCGGGTAATTAATTCGACCCGATGTTATTTTTTGCTAACTAGCCGCTAATACAATTGGAAAATACAATACAATATTTTATGTAGATAATGTCTACCCCTACACTTCGCCACTGATATCTTGATAAATTAGGTTCAAGCAATATGTTCTGATCAAAATCGCTTCGTACAGTCCTCGAGAACACATCCCGAACCAAATCGAATACAGCCCGCAATGTTCTAGAAAACGTCAAAATAAAGGCATTTGCATATAATCAAGAACTTATTTAAATAAACTTTTAGTACTAAAATACGATTCTCTATAAAATGTCAAAGTCCTGATCATTAAAACCGAGATACCCGTATATTGACCTACGAGATTCAATCAGGGAAATGGTTGAGACGAAATGGGGGACACTGGATATGCCATCTTATATTTCGAATTAAGCTTCACCAACAAAGTTGTCTGACTTCTCGAATAATAGTGGAAATAATGGAGCGAATGACCCAGTTCTTTTATAAGTTGATTGATGTTTACTAGGAAAATTCTTTCTTGGCGACATTTAGGTGCACTGATACAGGGAGTTCTAGCTATACAGTTCTTTACAAAACAATTTGGATTGATTTTCGTTGCCGTCGCTGTTTTTTTTAAGGTCGCCGTATTTATTATCGGCGTAAAATGATGATGTTTTTAGGTACAGAAATCTCGAAAAATAAAACACGTAGAATTAAAGTAATATCAAAAATAAAATTCTTGACGTCTTGTTTATCCACTGCTATTCTAACCCCACTTTTTATCAATTATTTTCACATGTCTACTTATAAACAAAAGTGAACAATCTTGTATGCGGAACTATGCAAGTTTATTTATAGCAATATTTACATATATAGTGAACATTAAAAACATACGTATTTTGAAAGATTTCAGTGCCTACAAATTTGTTGGTTAGACCTCATTCTGTTGTTATATATTAGTTTTACATCTTTTGAATATTTGCAGATGGCATGAGATAATATTCCTGTTATTTGCTAAGCTCTATATTATTCAGTTCTTAAATGTCTAAAATTATTTGTAGAAAAGATACGCTGTTGTTAGCTGAGGCCACTGAGGCATTCCCATCTAGTTGTTATGTTATGATTACGTAAGATCAGTAGTGATTGTCTACTATCTGTGTAGATTCTGATAATGAATATGTAAGGATCTGGAATAAATTTCACATCCTGCACCTTCCTTTTTTTTGTTGTGTAGATGTTGATAACATCTTCGCTGGCGGTCTCTTCATTCCTGATAAGTACCGTGTAGGGTCTGTCAAACACAAACTTGGGAGAAATACCATCAGTGTTTGCCTGCAAAAGGGGCGAAGGGAAAATCTTCCTGACGACTCCACTCCACAGGCGACTCCTAGCTTCTCCACATCCTACATCAGGTATAATTTGAGGCGAAGCATAGTTGTCGCAGCCACTTCTTTTAGATAAATATCCAAAGGTGGCAGACATAGCATCACCTCCATTGCTATGGTATGTGTCGTACGCATAGCTCCAGTTATGCTTATGCAGACATAACATTTTCAAATGTCGTAAGATTTCTTGTCTCGGCCAACAATTTTTTACTGCTTCAACTGCATCCTTGATATCCAAAGGTAAGCTTTCGGATTCACTCATGCTTCAAGTATGTGTTATTATACCTTTTCTATATATTTTGCACAAGATCGCGCTTCGGAATTGATAACACAATATATTTTTTATTTTTATGTAAAAATAATAGCATGATTTGTAATTGTTTGTTTGTTTACAACAATCACTGCAACGACTCCATGTATTTGTACCCGAAAAATTATCGTAAAAAATAGGCACTTTGACATTTCATTAATGTTTTAGATTTTCGAAATAATTGTTCCTTTTGTTTACCAAAATAAATAAAATATTAAATGTGGTAATAGAGAAAATGCAAGATTTCCTTGTAGGCTTACAAAACTCGTCTTCGCTTCGACTGTAATATGCACGCATGCGTAAGGAAATCTTGTAGTTTCCTAACTTGGTGCGTGACATTTCTATTTTACCATACAAATCGATTCTTATAGTTTTTATATGAGACTTATTATTGCCCCAATAAACGTCCCAAGTTTTAAAATATTACAGAGTCGCTTTAAATTTGTAACAAAAAATATTGGCATATCATTTTCGTCTAGCGACCAAAGTACATAATCAACTTATTTTGCTCCAAGGCTAGTCTTGGCTGAGACAAGAAATCCTGTAAAAGTCTTGTTTGTTTACAACAATAACTGTTTAAATATTTCTAAATAAAAACAATTACTTTACAAAATCGAAAAATTCTGAGACAAAATAATTTTTCATATTCAGCCATGATAAATTTCAGGAGGATTTCGAAATAGATTACAACCTAATAATCAAAAAATTTTAAAAATCTGTTTAGGAATTTAGAAAAAAAGACGAAAAATTTGTTCACATTGAGGATTATCCACAAACTATTCCAGGACGACTTTCTGGAGCTGCAAGAATCAATATGACTTCCATTTTAAAAACGTTGCATGTTGAAAATTACTATCCGTAGTATTTTACACCAATGCAAATTTTATTACTTGTTGATCCACCTTCAGCATTATCCAATTTGCAAGGAAATTTTGGCGCCTACTACGTTAAAATATTGTACAATGAAATAAGCAGCTGATCGTTGAAAAACTATTTTCTCGAAAATGGCCAATCTCTGAGACTAAGTATACCTTTTTTCCTCAAAAACAATGTAGGTTTGAGATATTTTATAAAAAATGTGATAACGTTACGACGAAGTGAGTTACGCTCACATTTACGTCACAAGTATGGCGGATGTGGCGCCCTCTAGGAAATACGTGGAACTAGAAAACAAATTCTGATTTCTTATATCCAAAAACATCTATTCCCAAGTTTTTAAGTTGATACATTCAAAGACAGTGTAATTATTACATAAAAATCACTTTTTAAATTCCAACTTTGACACCCTGTATCTTTTTTATTATCAACATTTTAAATCGTAATATTTTAAAGTGAAAAATCTAAAATGTCTCCACGAACCAATCGTATTTTCAAGACTTCTTGCCGTAATACGTTTTGTCTTGCCTTGGAAGACTTTCTTTTCTAAAATCTCTACAATTCGAGTTGTCAAGTTTTGTCTTGGTCTTCTCTTTTCTTGCAAACCACCAAAAAGCAAGACAAGATTACCAACACTATCCAAGGCACGTGGCAGAAGTTTGTAAAGACCATTTAGAGACACTCTGTATATTAATGCTCGAGATACCCACGTAAATACAAAAAAAAAAAATTTAGAATCTAATAGAATACAAATAGGTCACACTAATACGTCAACTAACGAAGCATTTCATTTTAGAGAAATCACAGATATTTGCATTTTATTTAGGAGTTGCATAAACATGTTAATGCTAGGTAAAATGGCATTGGTACTTCCCACACAATACTAAGCATTTACAATCAGTGCAGAAAATAATAAATACAATCTCAAGACTTAATTTTTTTATAAACTATAGGACTACTATCTACCACTAAATGTAAATACATTTTTAGCGTATTTCTTCAACACATACCTAATTTTTATGTTAATTTATTCAACACGAGGCAAATTCCGCGCTCCATGACACACGATTTTTAGTATTTCGATAAATGATAACGTTATCTTTTTCTGTGGACTTTCAGGACAGCACTATTATACAGGGTGAGCCAGTTATACACTAGCAGCACTCTAGGACTCGATAGAAAACCTTTTTTTAAGTTAAGTATGTTATATGAACATATATCGGAAAAAGAAAAAGTTTTTTCCTACAGCTTCTATTGTTTTTGAGATAATTTATTCAAATTTTTATCATAGATTACCTATGATAGTCTACAAGTTCTGACATGCTTAAAAAATTTGAAAACGTACAGGGTGACATTTTTTCGGGGGTCAGGTCCCATTTTATCGTCCAGAACTTTTTCGTGGTACGCCACTGACTGTTATTTATAAAAAATTTGTAATCCACGTTAAATGTAGAAACTAACCGTTGTCGAATAATATGAAAAAGTATGTGAAGTTTTATAAAAAAAATGTATTCATAAAAGTTTTCGCAAAAAAAAAATTTTTACAGAAACTTCATCACTAAATTTTTGAAGGTTACATACTTACAAAAAAACTTTTGCCACTATTTACTTTTTTTTTGTAACCTTTTAAACCATTTTGTTGAATACATAATCGACATCACCTTTCAATAGACCTTCTTGCTGCAACTAAGTGATGAACTCTTATGTCTTCACAGGCATGCCTTATACGTCTTCTAAGATCTTTAATATCTTGAACAAGAGTTGCATATACTTTTTCTGTAAGAAGGCCCCACACAAAAAATCCATTTGTGCTATATCTGGGGCACGTGGGGGCCATGCGATTGGACCTCCACGTCCAATCCCCCTCTGGATAATTTGCGTCTGACCAAGCCCTTACATTCCTTCCAAAATGAGCCGCGCAGCCATCTAACTGGAACCAAGCATGCTGTCTTAAATTTAGAGGAACATATTCCCACATATTAGGATGCTCGGTTGCTAGAAATTCTAAGAAGTTTTGTGAATTGACCATTTCTGGCAAAAAATAGAGTTCAAACAAACGATTTTCAAAAATTCCCACCCACACATTAACGCTAAACTCATTTTGGAATTTTCTTGGTCTAATAGCATGTGGATTGTGCTCTGCCCAAATATGTTGATTTTTGAAGTTTACTCTCTCACGTCGAGTGAAGCAAGATACATCAGTCCATAATACGTGGGATAAGAAATTTCTATTATTTTCTAATCTATTAAGGATCCAACGACAAAAATTCACTCTGCGTTGTTCATCACCAGGATGTAGATCCTGTACAAGTTGTAAAATATATAGACCAGGGTCGATAATTTTTGAAACCAAAAAAATAATAGTAGGATGAAACGCGTTGGAAAAGGAAGAGCATACAACAAAAATGAAAGAAAAAATAATTTATGGGCGATCTGAGGTCGATTTCTGGCAAAACTACAAGTCCTATGGAAAAAAGTTAAATAGCAAAGTTGTAGGTAATAAAAAGATCTACTTTTATATTTACACTTTTTTCACATAACCTCAAAATTTATGTGAAAAATTCAAATAACCAAGTTTTTGGTTTTTTATTTTTATCTTTTACAAAAAATAATTTTTTTTCACGATATTTGATGAAAACTTACCTTTTTATGTCCCAAATACACTGTAATTTTTTTGATTTAAAATATTTACTTTTTCACCTTATTTTGACTTAATATTGAAAAAGCACCCTAATTTTCAATCGAAAATTCTCACGTCAAAATATCTGCTTTTTTTAAAAAGTCGGTGGGCTTTTTGTTCGTTGAAATCTCTACTTTCTGATGGTGTAAAAAAAATCTACATTATTTTGGTAAACGTTCTCAGAAAATGCAAAGAAACGAAAAAATATTGTAGATGCTTTATTAAATTAACTTTATTAACTTATTTAGTTGTTAATTATAGTAGTATATTTCGACTTGCAATTTTTTTGTTTATCAATGCAATATGGAATCTTACGTTTTTCGAGTAATTAAAGTATAAATTTTAATAAATAGCTCAAAATTGTACATAATGATTAAAAAAAAAATTTCGGATTCGAGTTTGTCGCATCATTTCTTTGTATTTTCTGAGAACATTTACCATAGTAATGTATTTTTACACCATAAGATAGTAGAGATTCCAACGAACTAAAAGCCAACCGACTTTTTTAAAAAAGCAGATATTTTGACGTGAGAATTTTCCATTGAAAATTAGGGTGCTTTTTCGATATTAAGTCAAAATAAGGTGAAAAAAAATATATTTTAAATCAAAAAAATTACAGTGTATTTGGGACATAAAAAGGTAAGTTTTCACCAAATATCATGAAAAAAAATTATTTTTAATAAAAGATAAAAATTAAAAAACCAAAAACTTGGTTATTTGAATTTTGCACATAAATTTTGAAGTTATGTGAAAAGAGTGTAAATATAAAAGTTGTAGATCTTTTTATTACCTACAACTTTTGCCGGAAATAAAGAAAAACAGTTTTTTCCCCTTAAAACTCACCCCTTCCACTTACCGACCTCAGATCGCCCGTAAATTATTTTTTCTCTTATTTTTATTGTATTCTCTTCTTTTTCCAATAGGTTTCATCCTCCTATTATTTTTTGTCACTTTTTACCATTTTCAAAGGCACTGGTCTAATAAGGATGCAAGTTATTTTGCTTTAAAATGCGATAAACTTTGCTTTGAGAAATTCCGAATACAGCTATTTATTTATTGTCATTCAAGGCCTTCTATGTAGATTGTTAAATGGTGGATGAATAAGATGTTATTTGAGATGTTTTTTCAAATACAGTTATGTCAAATTGCGCTGACAGTTAATGTGACAGATTGAAAATTGATTGCAATTTCTCAAAATTCTCAAAAGCATGTCAGAACTTGGAGACTATCTCAGGAAATCTATGTAAAAATTTGAAAAAATTATCTCAAAACCTATAGGAGCTGTGTGGAAAAAAGTATGCAACTTTGACACACTGTATCTCAAAAACGAAGCTTTTTTCGACATATGTTCATATAACATACTTAATTTAAAATAAGGTTCTTTATCAAATCCTAGAGTGCTGCTAGTATAAACTGACTCACCCTGTATACCATGACCGCACCAAATTTTGCCAATAAACCGCTACAGGCATGCAAAATGATGTAATATAGACACTAGAAAGGAAATAGAAATCCAGATTGTTAGCTGCTATAGTTTACGAAATTCTGCTGTGCTGAAACTTGTGTAAGATTCACCTTGCTAGCTTGTTAATTTCGTTTCTTTGGCACTTGCATTTTTTTCTGGGTTGGTTGCCATAAACGAGTTTCGCAGGTCGTTATACTCTAACATTGGTAACGTTACAGGACAAGAGCAAATCAATTTGCAAGGTTTTGGCACGCGATATTTCTATTCCAACAACGTGTAGAAGGAAAATATATCATAAACAGTCGCTGACATGCAACAATTAGAACAGAAATGGTAATAACAGAATCTAAACGTAGACTAAAAGTGAATTTATTTTAATTAACACCCTCGTATAATACGACTGGAAGAACACAAGCTCAATTGATGTCGCAATCGTTTTAAGCGGTATTAATAACACACATTTATTGTTTTTTAATTTATTTTCATCAAATGTAACCACATCTACGTAATCAGAAATAATTGGGGGCCGTATGACCAAATTGAAATCGGTACTAAATATTATTTGTTGTTGAAAACACTTCGTATTAACTATAATCTGTCGAGGTGACTTAACATTTTTAAGTATCAATGTAAATATAAATGATTATTATATTAATTATCAAACATATCGTGAACACTGTACGTGTTTGCAACGTACTCAAAACTTTTTAAGTGCAAATCGTTGTATCATTATCGAATCGTTAATTTATCGCGGAATCTTGAAATAATTCTTGCCTTTTGAATGCAAGCATCCTCTTAATTTTCTAATTTTAATTTTTGGAAAAATTGGTATTGGTATTTCAACATACAGGGTGTCCGGAATATGACGTAATTTTAAGGGCTTATACAGGGTGAACCTTAAATAAGTACAAATATTTTAACTGCTGGTGTATTTCGTCATATAGATCAGTCTAGTAAAAGTCATTTTTAAAAATTTCTAATATTTACGGAGATATTAATTTTTTTTTAAATACTCACATTTTGAGAACCGCTCCATAACCAATCTAATGAACCATATGATTTGTTGCAAGGTTGCCATATCTCCTCTAATATAAATATTAAGTTTTCTTTAACGTAATAGTAAAGTAATACGGTTAAATTCTCTTTTAAAATTACTTGTTTGAAGCATAAGTACAGTAAAGTTTGGTATGTAGTATGATACGCAGTATTATTAACATAAATTTTAACTGCTTAACTGATCTTACTATAAACGATTAAAAATGAATTTCCGCAAGTTAAATACATACTACCATAAAGTATTTAGGAAGATATCACGTGATATTACTATGGTCAATGTTAAAAAATTATACATAAACGTGCACACAAGCTTACCTGTTTGTTAAAAAATTTACTATTTAATCAGTAATCCACATTTCACAAGTTAAATGTCATTGTACACCGTTAGAAAGAGACACAAGACACAATTTCCTTAAGTTATTTTATGAAGAATAACGAAAAACTATGATTTTCACCCAGCATATTAAATTTAATTTTCGCCACATAACCCCAAATGAGTCAGTATTAACCATTTCGAATCCAGAACCATAAAGTGACTTCGCACTTTAATCAGTGAAACAAATTTTAAAAATAAAGATACACACAATATTAAATAATAAAATAGCAGCTTGACGTATGCGTTTAATATCAAGAAAAGCAAAGACATTTGTGTAACACTGGCAACACTGTGAACCACACGTTCAATCTACAGTGCTATGACTCATAAATGTATGAAAGTCAGCGGTCCTCAACAGGTTTTCTACAGAAAAATTACAAAATTTATTTAAAATTTCACTTTTTTATTTCTGATTTGTTTTGTCAAAAAAACTATTAATTATATGTTCTACACAGTGAACTATACTGCTGGTTAAAATATTTGTACTTATTTAAGGTTCATCCTGTATATCTAACTAAAAGCAATAAAAAACTCCTATTAAAAAATTGTCTAAAACAAATAGTTTCTCTATAAATGCATTTCAAAAATAAAAATACAACTGCAACAATATGCAAGTCTATGTTATTACAAACTAAGGTACAATTAAGATTAAGTAAAAGCACCTGTAACATATTTGTTCATAATTAGATTTTTGGATAAGAATTAATGAAGTAAACATTTGAAGTTTCCTTGAAACTGTAACGTACTGTAACATTCGACAACGCAGCAGTGCCAGCCTGCTGGTGATAACCTAAAAGTAATATTAATCATAATGGTGCATACAGTTAGTGTGATTCATTTATGTCTAGTTTTTATGTGATGTTTGTATACATAAAAAAAAATGGAATAATTTATAGTAACCATAACCAGCTGCATGGTATGTCAATTTACGGTGAATCTAGGAAAAACTCTCTGGCTACGCTTCTTGCAAGAAACAGAAGTCATTTTAAACACTTGTAAACTTTGTGTTGTGAAAAGAGCTCTAAGAAAACCATTCACAGTAAGTACCAATGTTTAAGGGTACCTATTTGTAATTATTATGTATAAATACATAACAATCATAAGACAGTATGTGGCGATGTCACATATTCAAGACCTGTTTGCTATTATTCTGTTACCGTTGGTCAGAGAAAAATTGTTTTTAAGTCAAATATGTTTTGTTTAGTACAACTTAACATATGGCAAAATTAAGGCACTTATTTTCCGGACACCCTGTATAAGAAAGACCATTACACTTCAAGATGCACATGTAAAAGATAGGAAAGTACTTGAATTCATTCGCCAAATTCACTTTCGCTTTCAGATAATATAGGTTGCCACCAAATACGTTTCTAAGCAATATCTAATAACGCAATGAGCTGTTCTGTTCATATATGACCTATAAATTACCTACCAACGAAATGTCATTCACCTTTGGCTAAAAATAGTCGATACTTACAAGCCTTAAGCCAGTAGTTTTTGGCGAAATCGAACATATACAGAAACATTTACGTAAGGGAAAATTTTATCCGAGTCTCAAACAATTAAGCTTGAACTTTTACACAATGATATAGACGAAAACTGTAGGAGCAAATTGTTGTTTTTATACGTTGGACTGTTCAGACTGTTGCATATTACGTCAAAGTTAAAATATAATTGCATATTTTTCTCAGTTCATACGAAATCATTGAAAGTAAATATGTTTAACCCTTTATATTTTTACCGATACTTTACAAATATCCTGAAACGTACACGAATTATATCTTAAAATTTATAAGAAAATCACTTCTACCACTTAATCTGTTTTTATAATGATCATTGATCATTGATAAATAAAACAATATTTTTCTCAATGTATACTAAATTATCTAAAAAAATGTCTAAACCTTTATATTTTTACCGATACGTTTCAAATAACCTGAAACGTACGCGAATTAAAATTGTTTCGAATATCTTGTGTTGTTTGTATTTTTTGTTATCGTATAGGGAGAAATCTAGATTTATCAACGGGATAAATATACTCTCCCACGTGCGAACAGATAAAACGATATCTATAAAAGCTTCAAATCAGTTTACTAATTCTATTCTATTTTCACTATCAGCAAGATCCCAAAAAAAGTTGCATTACGACGTATTCAACAAACTTCAAACCTACAAGTTTTATCTAAGAAATAAATAGCAATAGACTACCAATTGCAGTACAAAATTGGAACAAAATAAGGTTTTTGCATTTTAACTAATATTTGTGTATATTTGTAGGCAAAATAGATACAATCGACATTATCATACATCTAAAATTAAACTTGAGAAGTGTCCAAAAACGACACTGCAAAAATGATTAATTATTTTAAGTATGTCACATCAACATGGCAAAAAGTTGACGAGGCAGTCCAAACTTTCTCATCTAAGTACACCTTTTATAACTGAACAAATTGCAAGAGAAATGTTGTTAATTTGGCAAAATTGTATGAGATAGATACCCTCCATGTCCTACTTTATAGATTTAAAACACAATTAAGGTCGCAGTATTTTTCGCCGTAAAATGATCAAATTTGTGGTGTTTTTTAGGTATAGAAATCTCGAAAAATTAAACACAGAGCAAAAGTAATATCGAAAATAAAATTATTGATGTGTTGTTTATCCACTTTTACTATTTAAATTCTCCTCAAATAATATAATAACAAAATGCATTTGTACGACATACATTATTTTGCTATTCTAACCCCACATTTTAACAATTATTTTCACATACTTATAAACAAAAGTGAACAATCTTATATGCAGAGCCATTAAGTTTATATTATAAAAATATTTACATCTACAGTTTAATTTTAAAAAATACGTATTTTGAAAGATTTCTGTACCTAAAAATTTGTTGATTAGACCGCTTTGAATATTCGCAGATGGCAATGAGATAACATTGCTGTTATTTGCTAACCTCTATATTATTTTGTTTTGAAATGTCTAAAATTACTTAAAAAACAAGAATATGGCGCCCTTAAAATTTTAGAATAAATAAAATACTACTCAAAGCGCTGTTTTTAAAACAATTTTCAAAGAATTCATAGATGTTTTAGAGGCACTATAAAAAATTCTAGGCAGAAGAGTTTACAGGTTGACAAGGCATTTAGAATAAGAGAAAAAGAATATTTTTCCTGTTACATTTTATCATTACATTTTCTATTCACTTATCGTATTCCTCAGCATTCATTAAAAAATACATTAATATTTGAATTGATATAAATTATGAACTATATTTGACGAAATGTGTTATGGCACTGTCTTTAAATGTGTGTAACGTGTTTCCTCCAAAAATTAAAGGATATGATTCGATTTCAGCAATTCTAAACTTATTATAGTGTGTTTTTACGCTTATAGGAGTCCTGAATGGGTCCTCTTTTTTCTTTTAATCGCCAGCTCTAATTACAAAATCACATTCCCTAACGGTAGAGTAAATGTTGGGCCTAATTTTGTTACTGAAAACGAATAAGACTTCTACTAAACTAAAAAGTAATGAATACATTATTCCGAAATGGCATTCCAAGCTGTTGATTAGTTGTTACTACGGAAAAATGCAAACGCAGTGGTAATTTTGCAATTAATAGATACCTAAGTTATCATCGCATTAATTATTATTGAATTTATTATGTAAAAGTGCAATACCACGTTGACACATAGATAAGGATGAAAGCAAGTGTTCGCATCATTTTAAATTAATATCATCATCGATAGCTCTCACTCTCAACACTAATTTGAGGACCCCAAAACACTTAACACTAGTGTCAAAATGGCATAGCTACATCAAAATTTAATTATGTCAAGTAGGACTGCGATTATTTTTGATGAGTGTTGGAAATAGACGAAAAAATTATTCATTATTTCTCGCATTTCGAATTAGATTAGAAGAAGATATTTGAAAAATACTGGAATATTTATGTGTTTAATTCAAAATCTGTTTCAATGTAGTGAAAAAACCGTTTTCAGATATCTGAAATTGCAACAAAAATATTAGAATAGTTATTTGTTTAATTCGGTCACTTTCAATGTAAAGACAATTCTTTGGCCATTAGTTTATAAAAGATACAAAAGGTAACACTAGTATGTGAAAATAACACTAGTGCCAAAATGGTGCCAACAAATTTGATGGCGGCAAAATCAACTAACAGAAATATTAAGTTGCTGTTGCATCACTTTTGTAAATTTTTTGGAAACTACAGAAAGGAACTTTTTCGCATCGCTTTTCGAATTACACAAACAAATAATTTTAAAATATATCTATTTACTTTCCAATGTCAAAAAATTTTAGTAATTTTAGTCTAAATAATTTTTTGAATTATTATTACTGAAAAAATAAAGTATATTAGAAAACTGACTAGTCGACCTGTACTTTGAAATTTGTTAGGTTAATTTTGTTTCACTCTGTCTCTTTGTCCACGTATCTGAATAAAATATGGAGAACTATACCTAACTAAATTAATAAAAGACCGGAAAATTACAAGTTCAGCATTTTTCTGCAGTTGTACGTACTAGATCGAAGTAACCGTTGTCCCATCACAGGGCGAGCAACAACTAAATAAAATCAATAAAAGTATCAAACTAGAGACCTAAAACATGACAACAATGGGTACTTACTTGGGTTCCGATGTTCAAAATGTGTTCATAACGGTCTTCGGCGTGTGGAACAACCCGACCGGACTTACACAGCGACAAACAGCTAACAAATGAATCGCGAATCGCGGCCAACTCCGCAACGGTGGCGACGCCGACAATCAGCTGTTTTGTGTTGTGCTTGGGGCTGGTGGAAAAGAAGATTGGAGGTGGGTGCGGGACAGGGTACAAACAAGGCGGCCTTTTGATTCTAAACACAAAACACTCTGTATAATTCTAATTATTTTGGATTGAAGTGTCTAAGTTACAAACAGACCCGATTTGTCTGTTCAAATAGATAAATGGGATGTTATGTTTATGTACCTACTTAAAATAATTGTAATATTAAAAAAATAATAATATTTTTTTATGGTTTGTATTTAGCCGATTACCAACATTATATTTAAAATATTGCCATAAGTTATTGTAAAAATATAATTGGAATCCGAAAAAGTCTCATTGAATTCAAAAAAGATGTTTTGTTGGTAAATAAAGATTGACAATTAATTATTTTGTGAAGTATATTAAAATGGTTCTTACTGAGGCAATACAGGGCGTTTCTTAAGTAGAGGTCAAAAATCCATAGGCTATTGTGTGGCCAAAAATAAGGATTTTTTACTACATAAATTTGGGGTATTAAGACAGGCATTGTCGGTACAACGTGTCAAAAATTAAAAAAAAATCAATTTTAAATTTTTAATTTCTAAACCGCTTGAGATAATTTAACCAAATTCTGTGTGCATATTTAGTATTACAGCAGGTATGAAACAAAAAATTACCAGCTTTAGAAACTTACCAGTGGCAGAGGTGTGGGTACCATCGATCATTCGACAAAAAGATATATATCACCCTGTATAATATTAGAAATAAATCACTTCAGTTCACTTCATCTTCACTTTTTGTTTCTTTACACTTTTTTGTATTCCAAACCAATCAACTATAAAGTTGATTTATTTGATGAAGTTCATGCAAAACAATAATAATAAGAAATTGTCATCTTATTCGGTATCGCGTATTGTCAAATTAAGCTTATTTTTTAAAAAGATTAAGTTTTAATAGATAATGGCTTATTCATATTCAAATGCTGTAGCCAATTTATGGCTTTGCAGATGTAAATGGCACTGAGACTAGACGAATTTATTTGAAAAAATTTCCAAATCGTCCAACTTCAAATCCAAAACTGTTCACAAATGTTTTTCGATGTTTTTCAGGCTCATTTCAGAAAGGTCCAATTTCTAGGAGACCTTTGAGTGTTAGAACGCCTGAGTTGGAACAAGCTATTCTACACGAATTTGAAGAAGACTACTAGTATAGTCCATTGAAATGTTACATTATTTTGGCCTTAGCATGCATTTTTTAGAGGACGCAATTTTATTGTTTATATGTGAGGGGGGGGGGGGTCAAAAAAGCTTAACTTGAAGTTTGTGGGGTCCCAACCCTCCAGCTTTGGCCGCCATCTTGGAAAAGGGGGTTAAATTGTTTTTAGCATTTATCAGGTAAACTATTGGTCATACAAATTTTTTTAAAAAACATTTTTTATTGCAAATTGAATCCTGTACAATTTTAGCCCAGTAACTTTTTGTTGTAAAATCAAAAATAACAAAGATATTAAAGAAAAACAATCAAAATTTATTTATTTTTTTATTTAAAAAAATGACATCAGAGCATACCAATATTGAAATGTCTATAATAAAAAATATTATTATAAAAAAAACTATGCCATATCATTGATATATATTTATACTTATCAGTAGGGAAAATTAGTGTTCATTTCACAGCGTCGTAAAACCCAAACTAATGAATATAATAAAAAAAAGTATATAATAAAAATTCTTCGTTGGAAACCACTCTACAAAAATGCTCTGATGTCATTTTTTTATAAATAAAAAAATAAACAAATTATGGCGTCCAATAGAAAATTTGTCCAAAAATGTTGATTGTTTTTCTTTAATATCTTTGTTATTTTTGATTTTACAACAAAAAGTTACTGGACTAAAATTGTAGAGGATTCAATTTGCAATAAAAAATGTTTTTAAAAATTTTTTTATGACCAATAGTTTACCTGACAAATGCTAAAAACAATTTAACCCCCTTTTTCCAAGATGGCGGCCGAAGTTGGAGGGTTGCAACCCCACAAACTTCAAGTTAAGCTTTTTTTGACCCCTCCCCCTCACATCTAAACAATAAAATTGCGTCCTCTAAAAAATGCAACCCCAAATGTAACTTTTCAATGGACTATAGTACTAGGAAGATCGCTGCAAATCTTGATGTGAATCATAAATTAGTTTGGTCCGTGCTGAAGTATACTGGTATCACATACCAAGGGTTCAAGCCTTACTGCCATAATACTATCCTGCTCCCTTACAATTTTGTTACTGGATTTTGCAAAAAAATAGAACTAAATGTTGAATTCACCGCTAGCAAGCTAATTTTTCCAGAACTTTCAGAATAAGCACGGTTGGTCTGATGAAAATCCATAATGGAATATCGATTTTATCGATATCAGTTTTCTTTGAATGTATGGGTGGGTATTACTGAAAATTTTCTTGTTGGGTCTTACTTTTTATCAAGAAATTTAACCGGTGCCTCCTACAGATATTCTCTTGAAAACATTTTACCCGAACTACTTGATGATGCTCCCTATGCGCTAAAAAAAAGAATGTGGTTTATGCACGGCGGGGCTCCTCCACATTTTAGTTTGACTGTTTGTGAATTTTGAAATAAAAGGTTCGATAATAACGTCATTGGCCCTTGGCCATCCAGACCACATGGTATGAACCCTACTGATTTTTTTTGTTTGGGGGACATCTCAAGACATTAGTTTCACATTGAATCTTTGGAGCACTTACGTCAATAAATTATAGCTGGTTGTGATTTGATAAGAGGTACTTCTGGAATTTTCCCACGTGTTCGGGCTTCAAGAAGATCTGAAGCATGCATATGTTATAAAAAATCATAGTAAAGTAATTCCATTGTTCATTTATTATTTCGTTATTATTTTAAGTAATGTAATGGTATCGTAAAAATACACTTAATCAAATAAATCAATTTTGTTGTTAATCGGTTTGGAATACAAAAGAGTGTAAATAAACAAAAAGTGTAGATAATAAAATGGCGCGTATTATACAGCGTGATATATTTTTTTGGCAAATAATGATCGATGATATCCACACATCCGCTGTTGTTGCATACCTACTGTCATAGTAAATATGCCCACCGAATTTGGTTAAATTATCTCAAGCGGTTTAGAAATTAAGTACTGATTAGTTTTTTTAATTTTTGACACCCCACATTTATATAACAAAAAAACCCTTATTTTGGGCCACAGAATACACCTTAATAATAATGCTCATTGACAAAATATAGTTCCTAAATAAATATAAAATATAATTTATAAAATTAAAAACATTTGCATTCTTTCTTCATTTAAAAAAATATTTTAGATAATAGACGACGCCATTTTTCGCAAGTCATAAATGTATTTTGAAAGTCAAACAAATTATTAGCACTGCGGCTTCTGGATGATATTGTTTATTATTTAGAAAATAATATTTGGTAATCATTCTACTGTTTAATAAATATATTGTATGCTTGCAGGTCTGCAATATTTTGGTTCACTATAGGAATATTATATTTGGTACCCATCAATTTTATTTATTTTCAAAAAATCTATTGGTGCCGAAAAACGATATTTCAGGTTTGATACTGTGTATTTTTAAGATCTTTAACTTTACAATATTGTCATAACTCAATCACAAGTTAACACAATACAACTGTTGGAAAAAAACCGTCGGCCCTGAAAACACTCAAATCTTTCGTTAGAATAAAATTTCCGTACACCACTGCACTGGAAGCTCAGCTGTTCAAAGTTGTGCCTCAATATACCTGGCAAGATTAAATTGGCTAGAGAAAGGTCACAGAAACTTTTAAAAAATCCCACCTGCCTATTCGATTTCATAGTTAGGGGTCCCTTGAATCAAAATAGTAACAAAAACATTCCAGTTTTTGTCAATACTACAAGTATTATATTTTTTACTTGTTCAGTACTATCGTCTGTTCATGTAGTAAATGTCAGCAGTCAAGGGGAATTCCGTCAGAGATGGGTGCGTGTGTGTGTTAAGACGCCTACAGTTCTCAGTTGGATCTATCTGCGAGGCTGGCAAAAAGAGAACGTGTAATATTATGTAAAAAGGGAGATAAATATCATCCCATTTATTTACAAAAGTCTTACATAATTAAAGGCGTCACTAAGTGCAGCATTAACTAAGGAATGCATTTTTTGTTCAGGAATTTTATGATAACTTCCTTTCCATTTGATGTTAAGGAGTTAGAAACTTTTCAAATGATAAACTGCTTTCAGGTGCGAGGTTTTCAGTTGGTCAAAATTCTCAAGCTTCCGCGGCCGATTAAAAAATATCAAGGAAGGCCAGTAATTAGTAGGAGATGACAATCCTTCTAGAAATTCGTCAACATCGACCGACGACTGTCATGAACTTGTGTCATCAAAATGTTAATTGACTAAGGAGTATACTTTCTATATGCATTTCGTCCATCTCTTAATCAGTTAAAACAATAAAATTAGTTTTTCTTCTTATAATAAAAAATAAATAACAAGATCTTATGTAGACGTTAGATTCGATCGCAATTTTGTTATTTTAGAAGAAAATTGCATTTGAATTTTTGTATAAAAAAAAACAATAGAGCATTGCACTATAGATATACAGGGTGAATCTTAAATAAGTACAAATATTTTAACTGCTGGTGTAGTTCGTCATTTAAATCAGTCTAGTGAAAGCCATTTTTAAAAATTTCTAATATTTACGGAGATATTAATTTTTTAAAAAAATACCCACATTTTGAGGACCGCTGGCTGATTTTTCATCCAGCAACGTAATGAAACATATGATTTGTTGCGAGATTGCCATATCTCATCCAATATAAATATTACGTTTCCTTTAACGTAATAGTTCTATTTTAAAAATACTTGTTTTAAGCATAAGTACAGTAAAATTGGGTATGTAGTATGATACGCAGCAATATTAACATAAATTTTAACATCTGAACTAACCTTACTATACTTCAACGATTAAAAAGGAATTTCCGCAAGTTCAATACTACCGTAAAATATTTAGAAAGATATTACGTGATATTACTATGTCCAATGTTCAAAAATTATACATAAACGTGCACACAAGCTTACCTGTTTGTTAAAAAATTAACTATTTAATCAGTAATCCACATTTCACAAGTTAAATGTCATTGTACACTGTTAGAAAGAGACACAAAACACAATTTCCTTAAGTTATTTTATGAAGAATAACGAAAAACTATGCACGCGTTTTTTATTTAAAATGGAAAAAATGTCAACTTTTAGCAAATTTTATTGCTATTTTCATGCATTATGTGGGGTTAACAAGTTTGACTTGGGCTTCCGATAATCTGTCATGACAGTCAATGACAGTTTGATAATAAAAAATAATATAAAATGTTACAGTTGACAAAATTCGCTAAAAGTTGAGATGTTTTCTTCCTTGAAGCAAAGACATTTGTGTAATACTGGCAACACTGTGAACCACACGTTCAGTCTGCAGCACTATGACTCATAAAAGTATGAAGGGTCTGTCTAGGCCAGCGGTCCTCAACAAGTTTTCTGCTGAAAAATTACGAAATTTATTTAAAATTTCACTTTTTTATTTCTGATTTTTTTTGTAAAAAAACTATTAATTATGTGTTCTACACACAAAACTATACTGCTGGTTAAAATATTTGTACTTATTTAAGATTCACCCTGTATTGATATCAACATTGATATACATATGTAATGAGTTATCTTTTACTGTTTATATAAATTGCTCAAACACATTTCCCTGCTTTTCTATGCAAAACCTATATCGTTTTTCTAAATTATTTAAACAATTCGGGTCGGTCAGTGGTCGCGCGGTTTAAGACGTCAGTACTTGAATCGAGGTGACTAGATCGGTGTTCGAGCCCAGCTGCCGGTAGGCCGTATATAAGCTATATTCGTGGAGAGGTTTGACGCCCTCTCTGCGGGTATGGTAGGGTGGAAGCATGTTGGCTTGGGTCAATGTGAGAGATTGATACCGGTTGATATTTGACTACCCCCCTAATTAATGTGGTTTTCCAGGTTTCCCTCATTCCTGCACTGAATAGTGGTTAGGGCCTACCAACGTAAGTCGTTCCTGGGCGCAAATGCGGCCTGCTTAATAATAATATGCCGCCCCCTCTCCCGCACAAGTCTCCGACTTCTGGGCTAATCCCTGTGATTAGAATGAGGGGTAGAGATATTATTATTATTATTAATTATTACCCCCATTGCCTTCCCTTAGATGCACCCATATCTACGCTTAGGAGTAACTTGGCTGACTTTAAATGTGAGGCTGTAAAAAACAATTAAATATAGAAAATTAAAATTTTATGTTATAAAAAAATTCCATAGGAGAATGAAAACATCGTTGAACACTATACAGGTACCACGATACCAACCCATTAGAAAATTTCAGAGACTATTTCGATTTCAATTTTGAAAATTTAGGTTTGTAGTTTTCGGGGATGCTCTCTTTAATAATGCTTATTTTAAATGGAACACCGTGTATATATTTGCATATTTAGATTCGATGTGTAATTTTAGGGGGACTTTTATCAAGCTTCCTTATATCTATCTCTAATGATCCTCGAGGTATTTAAATTCCATAAAAAAGTCCTTTTCCATAGCCTAATTCAAAATTGCCTATTTTTTACATCGCGAAAGCTGAAGTATTCATATTTCAAAGAAAGATAGAAGAATACCTATCACTTGTTACAGATATTTTAAAAACTATTTAATTTTACACAGGGTGGTGAAAATTTATTATCCAATTTGCTTAACTTCGAACCGATACAACAAAAATCAAGTTTTAGCCATTAGAGGTATGTATAAAAAAACTTGATAAAAGTCCTTTTAAAAATAACATGCCACATTCAAATATGAAAAAATATGCAGGGTGTTCCATTTAAAATAAGCAAATAGATAGCACTACAAGAATGGCATTATTTTATTTAAAGATGGGTTATGACATGCAGACTAAAATCATCTCAGTGGAAAAGCAGAAGTTTTTCGAGGCCCAAAAAGGACCTTTTTAGTTGGTCAGATTAACTTTCCATTCAGTTTCAGTTCTGTTGTGAATTATTTTTATGGGTTATTGCTGATACCCTCGTTAACAGCTACTTGACGTGAAAACTGTAGGATTTTTTTGAATGTTTAAGAGAGTTCATTTTTAAGTCGTCTTTAATAAATGTCAGGTTTCTTGGAAATGGTTTTACGCGATCATATTCCCAATATTTGTGCTTCAATTTTAGATACATTTTTAGTTTTATTGGGTTTTTGCCACACTTCTGAAAAATAATAAAAATTAATTAAATAAGCCCTTGCGTCAAACGGAACAGTCAAGGGTTATTTTTGAAACTTAGTTCGCCTAACCAAAAAATCTCACACTGAAAAAAGCAGATAAGTAAAAAATAACAAAAATCACATCACTATCGCGCACTTCCGTAATATTGACGTTTCGAAAAACTGTTTTCGTTTTCAAAATAGTAGTAAAATTATTAAACGTATGTCAAGTTTGACATACGTTTAATAATGTCAAGTTGAATATGAAATATTTGTGTTATACATAGTTCCTGTACAGCTAATTGACAACTGAACTGAGGTCTTCAGTCAAGATCAAATGCCAAGGTCTCCATTTTCTTTGATTACAAGAGAATTATTTTCATCATGATTCATGGTTTCTTCCATCAGGTCAAACAGTCAAGCGTTTTTATTATCCTGAAGAGATAACGAGCATGAGTATTTGAAGCAATAAATCTAACTTTAGCGCAATGATGCACCCGCTTATTCGAAATTGTGCTACCTTACTTCTATCTAAATAAAAAGGCATAACACTTTAAAAACTAAGAACTATTAGTTTTTAATCAAAACAGCTGGAATTATTTGTGAGAATTACAAAAATAGAATCTCTAAACAAAATATACAAAACCTGACAATAACTTTCGATTCACTCTAATACATAATTTGCATCCATCACCATCTTTAGATGAGTTTTTAACGGAAGCGACTGTTCTTAGAGATTTCAATAAGGTGTAAATTGCTTAAGTAGCAAAGGTAGGGGAAAATGTTTTTCTATTCCAAAATGACATACATCGTGGCACAAAAAAGTTGAAGCGATTTAAAAGGATCGTAATGGCCGCTTGTGGCACCCTCTAGGAGATACAGCCAATTCTGCATAAAATTTAAATTTCCCGTCCAAAGAATCCTTAGCATATAAAATTTCATGAATTTAACTCAAAGTAATCGAAAATTTAATTTTTTTTTTTTAATTTGACATTCTATATATCCTAAACGAAGCGTTTCCAGGCCTAAGTTCATCCCTACTCCGTGCTGTTTACCGGGTGAGAAGCACAAACCTAGAAAAAATATACACTGTGCCAGTGTCATATTGCCGGCGACCTTTAATTCATGGCTGCCCTAAAAGGTCCAGAATCACTAAAACTTGGTTTTTATGCCAATTTACGTTGGTTGTATTGTAGCGTGAATCTCATTTGTTTACTGTGATTGGTCACATTCATGTCGCATTCTTTAATGACATTTAAAATGACAGCAAGTTAGTTAATTTCATATTGCAATGCAGCCATTATATTTGCACAACATAAAGCAAATAAAATATCAATTTTCTGAACCTTAGGTCCCTAGAAAACGTACCTGTCATGTGACCTATATCATGAACCGACGCCGCCTATATTTTTTTATAGGTTTGTGGTGAGAAGTGACACCGCTAGACGCCTGGCGGGGCTAATTGATCTAGTGATAATCGATCAATTATCGACCAGGGTTAAAAATGATGAAATTACTAAAATGGCTATTAAAAAATAGGGATTTGTGATAGAAGGGTGAAATTTAAGGGTTGTATGTATTTTTTAATGCCACATCATAAAAAAATAAAAATAAAAATTTTCGTCCAAAAAATAAATGTTTGGGGTGGACCACCCTTATCATGAAAAATAGATTACGACCGATTTTCACCTACCGAATATACATATAAAATTTCATAAAAATCGGTCAAGCCGTGTCCGAGGAGTATGGTGACCAACACTGTGACAGGAGAATTTTATATACAGTATGCGCCAAAAGTATGGAATAAATTCAATAAAAACGAAACAATTATATTTTGGAAAAAATCCTCGAACAGGTCGATTTTTAACTTAAATTTAGCGTAAAATGGGATTTTCAAATGTCATTTGTTTTCGAGTAATGACGTCATCGATTTTTTTTAAATGGCAACACCATATTTTTTTCCTTAATTCTAATCAGACAGTACTAACATTTTGCCCTCTTACATAGGAAAGTTTTCGAGTAAATGACGATTGAATGTTAGAAAACGCAAATTTTATCCATAAAAAAATAACAATTCTGAGGTATGTAAAATAAAATACAATTGATTCAATTTTATACTTAAATTAAATGTTCGAATTGCCATCCACCAACTTCTTGACAATGGGCAAGTCTGTGAAGAAATTCTTCTTGCACATTATGAATGATTTCTGGGGTAACTCTGCGTATTTCGTCCCGAATGCGATTTTGAAGTTCTTCTAAATTACGTGGTTTATTAATGTACACTTTTGACTTCAAGTATCCCCATAAAAATAGTCAAGAGGTGTAAGATCTGGCGATCTTGCAGGCCATTCTATCGGTCCGCGTCTGCCGATCCACCTCCCAGGAAAACAGTTGTCCAAAAAATCCCGTACAGGGCGCGCATAGTGCGAAAAACTAAACTTGATAACGTTTTTGCTTTATTTTAATTGATTTACGTTTTCTAACATTCAATCGTCATTTACTCGAAAACTTTTCTATGTAAGAAGGCAAAATTTTAATACTGTCTGATAGAGAATTAAACGATCTTTCAGAATCAAGGAAAAAAATATGGTGTTGCCGTTTAAAAAAAAAATCGATGACGTCATTACTCGAAAACAAATGACATTTGAAAATCGCACTTTACGCTAAAATATGTATTTCTTAAATTAAAAATCGACCTGTTCGAGAATTTTTCCCAAAAAATAATTGTTTTGTTTTTCTTGAATTTATTCCATACTTTTGACGCATGCTGTATATGCATTTCGTCCATCTCTTAATCAGTTAAAACAATAAAATTAGTTTTTCTTCTTATAATAAAAAATAAATAACAAGTTCTTATGTAGACGTTAGATTCGATCGCAACTTTGTTATTTTAGGAAATCGGAAAATTGGATTTGAATGTTTGTATAAAAAAAACAATAGAGCATTGCACTATAGATATATTGATATCAACATTGATATACATATGTAATGAGTTATCTTTTACTGTTTATATAAATTGCTCAAACACATTTCCCTGCTTTTCTATGCAAAACCTATATCGTTTTTCTAAATTATTTGAACAATTATTACCCCCCCATTGCCTTCCCTTAGATGCACCCATGTCTACACTTAGAAGTAACTTGACTGACTTTAGATGTAAGGGTGTAAAAAACAATTAAATATAGAAAATTGAAATTTTATTTCATAAAAAAATTCCATAGAAGAATGAAAGCATCGTCGAACATTATACAGGTACCACGATACCGACCCATTAGAAAATTTCAGAGACTACTTAGATTTCAATTTTGAAAATTTAGGCTTTGGAGTTTTCAGGGATGCTCTCTTTAATAATGCTTATTTTAAATGGAACACCGTGTATATATTTGCATATTTAGATTCGATGTGTAATTTTAGTGGGACTTTTATCAAGCTTCCTTATATCTATCTCTAATGATCCTCGAGGTATTTCAATTCCATAAAAAAGTCCTTTTCCATAGCCTAACTCAAAATTGCCTATTTTTTTAAATCGTCTTTAATAAATGTCAGGTTTCTTGGAAATGGTTTTACGCGATCATATTCCCAATATTTGTGCTTCAATTTTAGATGCATCTCTTGTGAAATGGCTGTTTTTCACTTCAATATGAGTAGAACACCTGGCTCCATATCCAATCATTATTAAAATTTAAATTCGCTATGTTTGCGTCAAATATCGCATTTTGAAAAAGAAATGCTATGTATTTATGCAGATATGTATGTACATACAGTATGCGCCAAAAGTATGGAATAAATTCAATAAAAATGAAACAATTATTTTTTGGGAAAAATCCTCGAACAGGTCGATTTTTAATTTAAAAAATACATATTTTAGCGTAAAATGCGATTTTCAAATGTCATTTGTTTTCGAGTAATGACGTCATCGATTTTTTTTTAAATGGCAACACCATATTTTTTTCCTTGATTCTGAAAGATCGTTTAATTCTCTATCAGACAGTACTAAAATTTTGCCCTCTTACGTAGGAAAGTTTTCGAGTAAATGACAATTGAATGTTAGAAAACGTAAATTAATTAAAATAAAGCAAAAACGTTATCAAGTTTAGTTTTTCGAATTCCATAGTTCTTTTATGGATCACGTAGGTGAGGGTAAGACCCTACTATTCTGTCGTCAACTATTCCAGCCCACACATTTAATTTTTGAGGGTGTTGGGTATGTGCCTCTGCCATCCAATGAGGATTTTCCCGACTCCAATATCTGCAAGTTTATCGGTTACCTACTTTATCTTAAAAAAATGACAAATAAAAAGGAGAAGGCAATTTTCACCACGCGACCACCCAGTATAACACGCCAAGTATTTACCTCATCTGTTACTGGCTGTTTAGTAACTGCTTTATCTAATTCTCGAATATAATTGGAGAATTTGGTGCCTATAGAGTACAAAGCTCGGTCAACCGGAAATTTTCTCAGTTTTATATGAAATTTGTTGTTGTTTTATTGGTGGCTAAATAAGTAGGTTTCAGCTTTCACGCATCATTGGAGGCAGAGTGGATTAGCAGCACGCAAATAAATGAGTCTCGTCGTAAACAACTGTTTCATGTATTTTGTTAGTTTTTAAGTGATTGCAAAATTACGCAAAATGATTGTTGCTCAACAATAATAACTATTATATAGGGTGATAACAATAATAACTATTATATAGGGGATAAGAAGCCTAATAAACATATGGTCGAATATCAACAGTTACTGAGATAGCAATGAAAATATTTTTACCCGAGTTAATTGTTATTGTAACGCATCAATAGAGAAAAGTGTTTATTCTGTAGGTATTATAAATTATAACAATGATTAAAGATCTAATAAGTCGAAATTCATGAATTAAATTTTCAAATCTACCACCGTCCGCCTCGATGCATTGCGTTGCGTTGCAGTGCACGGCGATTTTCTCTTATGAGTGTTGCACAATTGACAATCCGATCGAATAGCGCCTCTCGTGTTCACTTTTGTTGCATATACTAATGATTTAAATTATTCCCAAAAGCAGTAATCAAGGGGATTCAAATCTGGTGACGTTGGTGGCCAATTTTGGAAACTACCTCGGCCAAACCAGTGTTGTGGATGATTAATCACAATACGACGAAAATGGGCATGCTGAAAGTTTTGCCTAATTTTTAATGAAACATCGTTCAGCACATCTGTCAAATTGCTTTCTAAAAATTCTACATATCTAGCTCCAGTAAGACGACCATCTATCACAACTGGGCCAAGTGTTACACGTTAATGTTGAACTGAAAGTTACTTTGCACCGTGGCGTGCGGATTTTCATCCGACCAACGATGTTCACTGTGACAGTTATTTGTTCCATCACGAGTGAATTGAGCCTCATCAGTGAACAAAATGTATTTGTAAAGTGTATGGTTTGTGTTTATGCAACTGCAAAAATGTAACTGCAAATCATTATCACCGTCCTGAAGATTCTAGACGTGCTGAATATGGAAAGGGTTTAAACCATTTTTGTGAATAACTCCCCATGCCGTAATTTGATTAATTTGGAGACGGGTTACAATGTGCCTTGTACTTACACCCGGGCTACGTTCTGCCATATTTAGAATTTCTTCTTCCACTGCTAGACCAGAACCAACTTGCCTCTCAGATGTAATTCTCACACTGGGAAATATTTCAGTTTCACGTGCATTGTTGAAGACTGTCTGGAATACATTTCCATCTGGCACTCTTCTATTCGAGAAGCGACGTCGATATGCAGCAACTGCACGATTAGTGCTACCGTTGCAATACCGATAAATAAAAATAATCAGCATATTCTCGATGACTAAATATAGCAGGCATTACGAAATTATGTGTGTACAATATCGACCAAACGAACACAAAATAAAATATCAAATAATAAGAGCTTTCGACCAATAAAAATATTTTCATTGCTATCTCAGTAACCGTTGATATTCGACCATATGTTTATTAAGCTTTTTTTCATTTTTTGCCTCCTAAATATCCCTTTCAAATATTCACATAATTTCGATAAGAATATATAAGATAGCACTGATACAGTACACTGTATTCATTGTCCGTCCGAAATTATTTGAATTTCATTATAAAATTCGCACAATTTCGGGACGGAGACCGCTCTCCGGCAACCGAGACAGACTATGAATACCACCGTAAGTCTTCTTCATCGGACACTGTTTAAACAGTGACCCTGGCAGTTTTGGCATAATCAGGAGCAACTTATCACTGCCTTGTCCCTTCCTGCTATAATATTTCGTGCATCTTCAAAAAGTGAGGTCCAAAAATATCTCTGGGTGCTGCTTCGTTTTTTTGTCATCACAGGAGCTAAGATATTGCCTTTGCGTTCCCAACCCCACAGGTCTGGCAGTTGGTTTCCCAGCCAGAGCTGCACCTGGTGGAATGTGCGTAATGTGTGCTCTTTCGCTGCGAGAGTGGAAAAATGCGAGATCTCGTTTTTTATTCGATGTCAGTTTCAGAAATGAATCATATCTGAAAGTGTTCAGAACTTTTATCTTTGCAGGGGCACCGTATCATTTTAGCATGCATATTCGCCCAGCTTTTTCAACATCACCATGCGAGGAGAAGATGTTTTTGGTAAATTTTTAAGAAAGCAAGTTTACTCTTCCGGAAGTGGAGTAAACGTTGATTTGTACTTTTCTCTGTCAAGTTTTATGAACAGGACGTTGTGGCCAGGTGGTTTTTCTGCTGTAAATAGTGCAGCAAGGTCGACGTCTTTCCTTATAACAACCACATTGGCTGTTTCACTTACGGACTGGCCAATAGCTGTTCTTACAATCAACACGTCAGCATCATGTGATGCTTGATATGTTATGATGTCGTTTTCCTAGAATTTAGAGCTGAATAGATCAATCGGCTTATCTGTTTTGATGGTTGGAAAGAAATAATTCTTGAGTTACTGAAATTTCAGTTTCCAAATTGAAGCTGATGTCGACACACGTTTTCATCCGATAGGCGCCTTTTCTGCTCTACGGGCTAAGTGCTATTGGGAAAGCTGCTATATCCATCAAAAACAGTGGTACATCTTCTGCGGTAACAGCTTGTAAAGTACGATTTTTTTTTGTTTTCCTCATACCAACCTCATTGAATTAGGCCAAGGGAAATTGTACCAATTCGTCCTGAAAACGTGATCACTTTTTTTACTGACACAAATCCGTTGGAAAGGCAGGAGAGAATCTAGTACAACGTTTTCATTGCGGAGCTTGACTTACAGGGTGTCCGGATGTGATGAGCAACAAATTCAGGGGATAATTCTAGACCGAAAATAAATGCTACCTCTTTCTATAAAATTTTTCCCAAAACTGATTATTAACGGAGTTACCGGGTGTTAAAGTTCAAATTTTATTTCCTATATTTGTAAATAACTTCTTAAGAAATCCAAATATTTACATAAAATTTGTAAATCGGGGGTTTTTGCGGACGAGAAATTCAAATATGTTTCTAATTTTGACGTCACTAGTAGAGAGCGCCACTTGTGGCACACTATGTTTCTTTTAAATGGAAGAACTTTTTTTACATCTTGATGTATCCATCTGACTATCGAAACAATCGATTCTCCTACCTGTTTTATTTGAAAAAGGTATATACTCGCGACAAGAATTCAGACGACTTACGTCATACGAACAAATGAATAATTCATTATATTTTCATCAAAATATTTAAGAAACTGCAGCTGATAGTAATAAAACTATATACTACACTAAAAGTTTGCATTGTATATTGCACTAAATTGCAAAAAATAATTGTTTTTAACGCGACCAAATATCGAAAATTACGTTGACAATAAAAACAAATGTGTAACGTCAGCCGTGACGTAAGACGTCTGAATTCTTGACGCGAGTATACCTTGCTGAAGTCGGTAGGCGTAACCATTTTTGAAATAATCCTATTTGAAATGCTCAGTGCACCGAGTAAAAACTGTTGTGGTTTCAGGTAAAGTGCCTTTTCTGCTGAAAATACAGCAAAATGTTACTTTAAAAAGTTGTTCAGAATCGTAAATTATGGAAACGTGCATTTCAAGAAGATTGGCGAGGTTTGATAAAACCATTTTTCAACAAAGCACAAAGAATTTATCAAAGCAGGCCGATTTTTTTTTAATTTTGCACATCATGATTGACCATTCTAAACAACTTTTTCAAGTAACAAAACATTACAAAGGAGGTAAAATGATCAGAAGAAAATTCTACGTTTGATATTTTTTTCGATTTTTTTCACCAAAATTACATGAAAAGTATGCCGGAATAAGATAAAAGTACGTGCAAAATTTCAAGTGTGTATCTTACAAAACAATGGGATTATTAACAAAAATATTTTTTTTAAATGTAACTTTAACACCCTGTATATTGAAACAGGGGCGCCCAAATAAAAAATGGCATAAGGAAAGTCGTATTATTTTTGTCTCAAGAATATGTGCTTAATGGTATGGCCTTCTATTTTGGGACACCCTGTATAATATCTATAGAAAATATTATATGATCTCATTTTTATGTAAAAAGTTTTTCGCTACGAAGCACTGTTTTTGTGTTATATGCGAAAAATCAAAAAGGGAACCTATTTACCCTCCTCCCACTGAAGCAGACAGTCTGTGGGTGAGGATTTTTAATATGTTTACGTCCTAACTACCCCAAACACATTCCTGCAGAGAAATATTTCCCCCCCGTCAAAGCACGCTACAATCCCTTCGTTGCTTAAATTGCTTTGATACATCGTTTTCCTGATACAAGTTTAAGTGGTTATTATTTATATTTCATTTTTTATCTTCTAAACAAATAAACATTTTCCCATCATATTTGGTATGCAGTAATCATAATAAAAGATTAATATTTTGACGAGAATATTTTTTTTTACTTACGGCCAGTGGCGTAGGTATGGGTCTTCTTCACACTTGAACTCCCTGAACTTCTACGCCAACGGTAAAAAGTAGTTTTTTAGAGAAAATATTACAATTTTATTCTATTTTCTGAAAAAAGTGCTATTAAGGAAATTCACTAAGAAGCTTTGTGTTGATCTAATCAGTTTCCATATATACAGGGTGTTCAGTAAAGAATGAGCCCTACTCTAAGTTTAGCTTTCTTCGACAAAAAAATAAGGCGATTAAAGTCATGTCACCTTAGTACAATTTTGTTATCTTGAGAAGTTATAGGTCTGAGAAGTATTTTTTTATGCTTTTTTACCATTCATTAATTATTTGTTGAGTAATTATACCCAAATTTTGGTAACGAAAGTTTTTGTTTGATAAATACGAGAATCAAATTGTTTTAAATGTGGAAGCCATTCTGCGTCACTATTCCTTTCAGATATCTTTTAGAGATAGATTTTTGGAAAATGATTAGTTATTTTGAAACAGCCTTCTATTAGTATATCTTCTTCTATAAGTTATAAATTTAAAAGGTTATGACAGTTAGTACTGTCTACAGTAAGTAACTGTCTGCCGGATATTCCAAAAACAAATTTAAAATATTTTGTTTTTGCTGTCGCGTTTAGATTTAAGGGGTTATTTTTCAATATTTTTTACGTTGTTTTTCTTGTTATCATATTTTTCTGTTGCGCGTCATGCTGTTTGTGCTTTCATTTGTTATAAGAACGACATTATTAACTATAATAACTTTCTGAATTGATATTTTATTAGCATTTATGAATTGATTTCCAAGCTTAACAAATACGTTAATATTTTATCTAAAATGGCGTATTTTAACGATATTCAACAAGTATACCTCTTTTAAATCTAATTGAAGGCTGTTTCAAAATAACTAATCATTTTCCAAAAACTTCTATCCTAAAATCTGAAAGGAATAATATAGCTGCACAGGCGCTCATAACGCCCTGTACATTTAACGCAAATATATATTAGATATTCGTATTTATCATATAAAAATATCTTCTTTTCCAAACTTTGAGTACGATTATAGTAAAAAAAATTAAATAAAAAAAACCTTCTAAGCCTCTTCTTAAGGATGCAAAATTGTACAAGTTTATTTAAATCACCATATTGTGCCATATTTTCGTCAAAGAGGGCTAGCATTAAAGTATGACCTACTTTTTAATTAACACCCTGTATAAGAGTTATTAGATTATGTAAAACTGCGACTTTAATTAATACATAGCGAATTAATTATTCGAAAGCAATAAATCTAACCTGCTTATCAAATAACAGGTTGGCGGATGAAAGCAATAAGCGAATTCTAGATTATGTAAATCTCTGTTGATCAAGTCGTTTTAGCTTGCCTCCTAACCTTATTATTTAAAATAAAATAAACTGGATAAAACCGGAATCCTTTAATTTGAGCTAGACTTAGATCGAATACAAATAACGAACCGTTATAAATTACGCAGTAATAAAAATTAATTCGAAATGGTTTTTATTAGTGAATCATAATTTCAAATGCTTTGAGCAGTTTTATTTTTGTTATTTATAGTTATTTACTTATTGCTGTTGTTGCAGCACTCGGGTATATATGAAAAGCCATTGTGCATGCCGCTGGTTCTTTAAGGGTATTATCTAGATCCCAAATTATGTCGATTTGAGCAACACCCTGTAACTGGTTTTGTCACATTTTTCGATTACGCAAGTTAAGTTAAATCGATGTAACATTCGTTAGGTGACACCCTGTATAGGTGCTTGTGGAGATGTTTGTGGCCTATTAAGAGACCCATGACAATCCTAACGTTGCTTCTATTAAGCATAATAAAATTTCGGTGTATCAGAAGCCTGGCCTGCCGCAGACCAGATTTATCCGACCAATCTTTGATCCAGTCTCAATGGACCTTGTAGGATAGCATTATGGTAACCCCAATACTGGTTCAGATATCAGAATTTGATTACTTGACCCTTGTCTGGCCAACATGTTAACCTTCTCATTGCCTGCCACATCACTGTGATCCGAAACCTAGGTCAGCTTAACAGGATTTTCCCTTCCCAAGTGGGAAAGCGTTCAGACACATTCTAGAACCACACGAGAGGTAATCCTGAACGACAATAGCGCGCTTAAATACACCTGGCTGTCTCTGCATATCTGCCATATGCTTGTTTACGTAGAACCTTCTGATATCTATTAAACGCAGGCAAAGCTAGCAAATACTTCACCCTGAAAGACCGTTGTGTATTTTCGTAAAGAGGTAGCACTCCATAGATCCTGAGCTCTGATCTGTTTTGGGCCCATCTGTAAACCAGACGAACCCTTTTGAAACCTGAGCATCAGAATTAACGAGCCACTTCCCTAATCCATATCTCTATCATTCGTCATGCAGAATGTCCCGAAATTAGTGCAACATAAAACAAGAGTAGTGGTTAAGTTCCGGGAATTTAGTTATAACTCGGAAATTGGCAACACTGCATCGTTCGTCAACGTCAAGAGGGGGGGAGACCTTTCTTTTCGTTTCAGTCCAAGGTTGAAGTCGATAGTATGTTTGGTTTGTGTTTTATGTGTATTTTTTGGAAGTAACTTTTTTTAGTGGCGTCGTGAACATGAGTGACTCAAATTACAAGCAGCGTGTGATTCAATATTTAGTGAAATCTGGCGAAAAACCCTCGGAAATCCTTGAAATCCTGGAAATTGCAGGTAGTGTATGGAGACGAGTGCATGTCGAAAACACGCGTTTGGGCAAAACGATTCAAAGAGGGGCGTGAATCGGTAGAAGACGATCCACGTACGTCACCTCTCGTACTGACGCGAATGTTGACCGTTTGCGTGCTATCAGATCTGACCGGCGCCTAAGCATTCATGCGTTGTCTAACGAGTTAAACGTCAACAACAAAACCACCGTTCGCAAGATGTTACACGAAAATTTGAATATGCGAAAGATTTGCGCAAAGATGGTGCTAAAAGTTCTCACCCGTGAACAGAAAGACATGCGAAAATCGATCTACGAGGATTGGTTGTCCCGAATTTGGAGCGACGGTAGAGACTGGATGAGTCGGATCGTCACTGGAGATGAAACCTGGATATTTGAGTATGACCCCGAGACCCGTAAACAAAGTCAGCAGTTGGTGGAAAAGGTTGGAGAGCGGCCAACTAAAGCGAGGATGTCCAAGGCACAACTGAAGGCAATGTTGATCGTTTTTTTTTCGATATCCACGGCATCATTCTTCGTAAATATGTTCCTGTCGGCCAGACAGTAACTGGACAGTTCTATGTTGGAGTCCTGGAACGGCTGCGGGCCCGCGTTTTCCGTGTGCCACCCGAACTCGCCGAGAACGGCTGGATCCTGCACCACTACAACGCGGCATTCCATTCCTCGTTCATTGCGCAAGAGTTTTTGGCAAAATAGGCATTCAAACGTTGCCACATCCACCCTATAGCCCCGATATTGCCCCCTACGATTCTTTTATTTCCCAAGATGAAGTCGCACCTCAAGGAAACTCATCATGGCGGCGTACAGAAAGTCAAAAGAGCTGTAACCGTGATGATCAACGGATTAACTGCGGATGATTACCAAGGGCGCTTCCAATCGTGGGAGCAACGTTGGAATCATTGTGTAGAGTTAGAGGGAGATTATTGTGAAGGTCGATAATAAAATTTTAGAGAAATTTAATTTACTTGTTTTTTCATTGACAAATTCCCGGAATGTAATTGCCACACCTCGTATATTCCTGACGAGAAAATACTGCAATGTAGCCAAACTTACCATGGTTACAAAGATACAGGAGGTCAAAGTTAAAATTTCAATTTCGATATTTGCAAATAACTTTGTAATATATCCAAACAATTACTTGTATTTTGGAGATAGGGGGTTTTTGCGATCAAGAAATTCAAATTTGTTCTAATTTCCACATTAGTAGAAAGCGCGGGCACATCATGCTCCATTTAAATGGCACATTTTTCTTGCGACTTAATATACCTTGTTAAAGAGGTTAGGTTAAGTTAGGTTAGGTTAGGTTAGATAGAAGATATACCTTGTTAAAGTGGTTAGGAGTAACCATTTTCGAAATAATCCTATTTGAAATATTAAATGCACCAAATACTGTTTTGGTTTAACAGGTTAACTGCCAAGACGAATTTTGTATTTTTTTCTCTGGCGCCAAAGTAATAATTTAATTAAAGATGCTTACTTATAGTTTCACATTAACAAAGTGCAGTTCCGCGAATTATCAAAAATTTTATACCTAAAAATTCAAAATTGCCCGATATGACCGCTCCGGCGCAGGTGGTCATAATATGTCTACCACGCCGGGCGGTCATCATTGGCGGTCAGCATTGAAGGTTACGTCAGCCACAATTCTCGCGCGCTTTATGAATATATAATATGACAATAAGCAAATTTAGAGAAATAATTGTGCAAGACCTGTTGTTTGGTAAAAGATTTGCTGCCTCGAACGAAGAACCTGGAACACCAGCAGTTACAAGAAAGGCTTTAAAAAATCATATATTTTTGTAAAAAGAGGGAGCAGCTGCTAATGTAAGAAAATACTGCAGAGGTTGTTATGAGAAGAAAGTTAGGAGTGAAATACAAAAAAACCATGTAAAGAAAGTTACCACATATTGATTGTATGGACTGTGAGGACGATCCACATTTTTGCCTCCCATGTTTCAATAGAAAACATCAGAAGGTGTAAAATTATTTCATTCACCTTTATTTACCTATGACTAGGTATTTACTTATTTTCGCTACTCTGTATTGTTAAAAATTCTAAGGTTTTCGAAATAAATTTTATTTAAAAGTGTAAGCCGTGTAAATTCCCCAAAACATGTAATATGAATATATTATAGTCACTCACGTGGCCATATACGCCGAGCGGTCACGTTCCATATGCAGTTGAAATGGAATCGGCGGTCATATTTCCGTTTCAGAGACATTTATGTACTCACTACCCAGCGGCCTATATGACCGCCTTGGCGTGAAAGGATAGTATCAGCAAAGTTTACAGAATAAATATTCTGTAAACTTTGGTATCAGTGTCGGCCTAAATGACCGCTGTGGCAGTGAACCTGTAAAAAAGTACCTTTGCGTTGAAAATACAGCAAAATCTAAAGATAAAGGTGTAATCTAGCGGATCTTCTGCGATGTTGCACATCGCCATAATTTACTATTTTAAGTAATTTTTACGTTTACAACAGTAAACTGTTTTATAAGAATAAAATAAACAATCTGAAAAATAAATAAAAAACGGGAAAATTAAATTCAATTAAATGTTGTTATAGTAAAAAAATAATTAAAAATATTAACATACAATTTATTATTATGGATTCGGTATATGGCAATAGGTATATTTTAATTCACATTAAGAAATCAAATAAATTCATTTAAACTGTACTGATTATACATCATGCTAAAAATTATTTAAATTATTTTGATTCTTAAATTTATTTTTGTCATGTTACAAGACCTTCTTTACCTTTGTTTTCCCGAAAAATCTACAGCTTACAGGTATTTTGTATTATCCCTTTTGGTTTACAAATTCGTCAGATGCCTATTTAAGAAATGTTGGCTTTTAACAAATTTTGTCTTTACCTATACCCTTTAAACTACTCGTATCCACGCCATTGCTACTGAGTAACTGATACTGATGAGAGCTAACAAGCTCGAAACCGATTTAAAAACAATTGAGAAAAATCCCTCTTCAGAGTAACAATTTTTAACACCCTGTATCTCGGAAATTGCAACGTTCATACGAACCACCCCCACTATTTTCCCAAAAGGAATTAAAATCGTATGTATATGTTTGGTTTGGATGTTTGGTTTGGATGATAGTTTTTCAAAAAAATAAGAGTAGTACTTTCTATACAAAATGTTTCCAATTTTAAATTTGTGTATCATAAGTTCATAAGATCCCAGGACAAATAAACGTATTGCTGTCAAAAAAAACAATGCTAAAAAGCTTGCAGAAACGCGATGCCCATCCACGAACACCCTCTAAAATTATTAACATTCGGTGTATAAAATGAAAAAAAAAGTTTATAAAACAAACACTTTATTGTTTACAAATCACCCTTCTAATAAAATTGGGTAATACGAAAGCCGCACTATGGACTTCGTCGTTATAGTACCTGAGTTTCAGTTCATCGATTTGACTCTCGCTGAACCTATAATGAGGCTTTTTTAGGTCCACATTCGCCTCTAGAGCTGCGACCACGTATCCTATTTGCCCGTCTGGATAACTAGGAACGCTCGAAGTGGCATACTGAACGGATTTGAAGTGTCTCCTGCAGTTCTCCAGAGTCTGCTTGAGCTGCTCCAGCTCGGACCACATCGAACCGCCTTGGGAACAAATAATACCTGAAAAAGCATAATGATAATAGTGCACCGCTTCCCCACACAATAAATATTTAAGAAGGTTACTTTACCGTTTGGCCTCAGGGCACCTTTCAACAACCTGAAATACGATTCTGTGAATAAGTTAACCGCCGGGCCTATGGGGTCTGAGGAGTCTGTGATGATGACGTCGAATTCGTTGACGTGGTTCTTCATGAATTCGAAACCGTCGCATATCTTTAACGTCAGTTTCGGTGATTTAAAGCCTTCCGACATGAAGGGGAGGTATTTTCTGCTAGCAGCGACGACTTTCTCATCGATTTCCACCTAAAATCGTCGCTCAATCAATGGTCGTATTCAGACGAGGTCATATATATAAAGATATATAATGCTCTTTGACGACTGCGCATCGGTACGGAGCATGCAATAAAAGGGGATGGAAAATGACCACCATTTTGATATACTCTCTTCTTCTTCCCATGTTTATGTTTACGTTTGTTGGTTTGTGAGGTTAGGTTTGGATTTATTTGGTTTATAAAAATGTTAATTTAATACAATATTTTATTATTCTGTGCATGAAGAACATGTGCTTTATTAGAAGTTGTAAAAATGTTAGAAGTCTGATGCCTCCATAAATGTTTTTAGGATTCCGAAGTCATTTTTTCACAGACACAAGCAGATTTACTAATATATCTATGGACTTTTTATAGGTATGTTTTAAATGCGTGTTTTGTTTTTGTTTGTTTATTTTAAAAAATATATTTTATAGTAAAAACAGTACAACCTATGAGTTCATCATCCCGTTCATCCGGTATATTTTTGACACCTTCGTCTTCGATGTTATCTCTTTCCAAAAACAAAAAAAAAATACAAAGGATGGCAATTCAATTTCAATGGGAGTGAAACAGGTTGGGTTTCATCAAGAAAAGGCTCGATTATAGCTAGTAGAAGAAAACTTTAAAAAGCTGAGCACAAATATTTGTAAGTATCCTGCATAAAAATGTGAGTATACTTATTAATCCACATTTGGTATTTTAGAGTAAGTCCTCGATCTGCCAAAGGAAAGTGAAAAAGAAACAAGTATATCGAAGGAAGAACATATATAGGGCCAAACAGTGTATAAAAATATTAGAGTTGTCATTAAAAGATATGGTGAAGCATTTAACGTCAAGAAAAGTACATCTTCCATCTCATGGCTTTGATCGCAGATATTATTGCTGTATTAAGAAAATTATTTGCATCACTTGACAATTTATACAAAAGACACCTAGATCAGCTTTTTAAATCTACTGAAGATTACCATAAACTGTTATAAAATTATGCAATTATATCATATACACAGTGTTCCATAATCAGAGAGAATCATAAAGAAGCTGGAGATAGTAAACGCCTAAATATATTGTATGCAAAATATAATGTTTAGAGATATAGTGTTAAAAGTGAAAATATGTTGTAAAGGTTTGAATTAGTGTATGTAATTTAGTAAGGTTGACAATAAGTAACTATGTAACTATCATTGATTTTATTAGTTTGGCTATCAGATATATCAAAGTAAGGTTTCACTTTTTGACGACAAATTTTAAGCCGTACAAAGTTACGAGGCCGTCTAAATCCAGAAAAGCATTGTGATCAACACCCTCAGATCTAACAAATTAAGCATTTATTACCTTTATTATTCAATTAAAATAGTATAAGTAACAAATTACCTGTTTTTCTGGCACAGGTCTTGAGATCTGGCGATGCCGAACATAATGCTTGACATGTCTGATGGCCTACAAATAGTTTTAGACAATATCAACAATTAGAAGAACCCTTCTTATTCCTATATATCTAATGGTAACTGTATAAAGCAGAAATGATAATTAAAGACTCTTTTCCATACTAGTCACTAGCCTTATAAATTTAAATTGTAAAAATTTTGAATTTCATATTCCTCATATAGCTTATTTGGATGTAAACCTTTCAACTTCTCTATGACACCCTGTATATTATAATTTACTTATTTTGACTGTTATCTTTTATGTGTAAACTAAACTATTGCCTTACCAATAAATTTTCGTAAAGCATTAATTATTATTAACAGTATAAAATAAATACTTCTACTTCCTCATCTCTATAAATAAAAATTGATGTAATCAAAATAAAACTGTTTTCAGGTTTGGTTTCATGATTCTGTAGTCCTAATTTGTTCATCTGGTTTTAGTGTTTTAATCCTTATCTATTACATTTTTATAACAGACTAGTTATAATTTAATTTCTTACAAAAGATGTTTAAATTTAGAAATGGACATTATATTTACCGCCCACAAAATATTTAGGATTTGTAGTGTTTTCACTAAACAGTTGGCAATGAGTACATCAAAATGGCAGCCCCCTTTGTTGCACTTGTCGGTCGTCGTACTCACGCAGTATATATCTTTATGTATATGGACGAGGTCAGCCGTTGAGCCGCTAAGTAAGAAATTCAGACTGAATAAAACGCTGACTAAATGCTAACTATTAGCCGCTGAGTATTTTTGTAAGCCAAGAAAATTTGCGCTTACTTCGTACGCGAAGCGCTGACGTATTTGTGAGGTTATGTTATTTATTTACCTTGTTATTCATTTACAATTTTTCAAGTGTTACACTTTGGAATTTCAATGAATGTTTTGCTCTGGGTTTGCTTCTTATAGAATATAAATAAATTTGTTTATTACCCATTACATATTTTTTTTATAATTCGCCCTCATCCCTACACAACCGACAAAAAATATGCATGGGGCATCTGAATCAAGCTCTAAAAAGTCATAATTTCACCACTGACATTGAGTTATTATGGATTCTTGGAATCAAAATAAACATGTTAAGATAAAATTACCAACGTAGATAGATTTAATTTTTGTTGTATCATAAAGTTGACAATATTTTCTCATATTTTATTTTAAAAAAAGAACAAGAATATGTGATAGTTACATGTACATGGAGTACTAGAACACTATAAGTACATAAAGTGTGACCTACTTGAAACCAAGCCACCCCCATAAGACCTATACTTAATAATGGTTCAATTTCAATTATTTGGCTGAATGTTGTTATCAATAGAAAACAGTTATTTTTACTTATTTCGGCGTTTTATTATATGGAACATTTGATGAATACATAACAAATTTATTATTCTGTGTAATAGATATTATGAACCTAGATAAAATTGATTATGACTTTTTAGTATGACAATGTAAGGTTATGTTACATATATTTTTTTCGCAGCTCCGCGGAGAACAATCAGCTGAATCAGCACACTATTCGGTGTTGTTTAAGCGGCTGATTAACAGCCCTGTTAGCATTCTAGCAGCTTTTAGTTAGTGACTAAGGTATGCTGCATCATGCCCTCGTAATGCAAGTTCAAAAGCTCCGCAAAATTTTATACTGTAAATTATTTTTGATAAAACATTAAAAACATACCTATTTTCTGTCACCTTTTCGTTATGTCCTTGAAATCAGAATCAAATTCAGCTCGTACGTTGATATTTCCAAACAATGCAAACAGCATTTGATTATGAATATGAATCAGAATCAAATCCATTACTCATGATCAGTAGGTGTCTTTTATAAAATTTTCCACGGCTCTGTTTAGCAGAGGAAAGCCGCTGTCTTTCACTACTTCACTTTACCCAACTTAAATTGCAGTTTTATTTAGACAAGTAGCAAATTTTATTAATAATTATAAACTACACTGGCGACACAAACACACCGAATTCACCAACCTCTACCACGCAAAAATAATGACTGATGGATGAAGAAGGGAGAGTAGTCGGGCCGAGTGCATCTATTCCATATCGAAGGCGGGCTCACCTGCATAGGAAAACGGACCCGAACGATGTACGACTTACCCCGACAAAAATGTATTAAACAGGAATTTGAACTGACAACTTTTAGCTGTGCCTAGTGTGCCGATTACAGAATATCTAATTGCTGATTACTGCTGTTGGCATCAATTATAAAATTCTTTATAAAAAATGAAAATTTAATTATTGTTCGTTTCTGTTATTGTTTAGCGTTCTGCAGCGCTTGTCATACATCAAAAACAAGGTATTGACCTAAATACGGTAGGTCAAGACTCGGATTTCCGAATTGTCTATCACTGAATAGGTATGTCTCGGACTGTTTTTTACTGACATCACCAAGGTTTTTTTTATTAATGTCTGTATTTAAATACAAAAAACGTTTCAGCCTCTCTTAACAATTTTTTAATTATTTGACCTAGTGAGTATTGGATTTTATTTCACTCTTTATGTTGAAATTTAGTATGTTAATTGCATACTTTTAAAAAATAATTTATAGCATTAATTACATATTACAATAAGTAGGAAGTATAGAAAATATTTAAATTTGGCAACGTCGTACTAGGCCGACACCGAGTTGAATTGCCACCAGCGGTCTGACGTTTAAATAATGATTTGAAAATATTTTTTTTCTGGCGTAAATTTGCATTTAATATTTTTTTTAAATTGCGTATTCGTATTATATTCATTTCTATCTACCTTCTCTTAAAATGAATGACATTATGACTGAATCACACCGTATACCATGGAGTACCTATTCATGCGTAACATATCGAGATTTAGTAGTGCGTAGAATGTAAACTGTGAAGTATCTAGTAATGACTGTCATAGTACAGTCCATAAGTACGTAGAGTACAGAGTGTGTGAAATAGTAAGTAGACCCTGAAGTACCTATCTATGCGTAAAGTAACGTTCAGATAAACGTTAGTGCAATGGCACTGCAGTTGTACTGTTGTATTGTAATTGTATGGTGTTAAATATTATTTACTCAGTTTACATAAAATTACTGTAGACTTAAGAAGTTGGGGAATTTTTCCGCTGTAAGTTCGCGACATACAAAAACTCAAGATTTTTTACCTTCAGAGAGGTTATGTTTATGTTTTGTCAACTACGTCCTTATCTACAGAAATTGTTGGTTTTTATCATTTGCCGAATAGTAATTAAAAGCCTACCCTAGATAAAATATAAGCCTACAATCTGCAGGAATAAATGGTCTATTTGAATGTTTGGTTAAATCACAGTATACTAGTATACTGTGGGTTAAATGAGGCCCCACTAACTTCAGCAAGTCATCAAACACTGCCACTGTCATTCGGGTGAAATGAAAAAATAATCGACATTCTCATTTCGCATTTTTTTATATAAATTATAGAAATCACCTTGCATGTGCTATCTGCGGTTAAAAGGTCGCACCCACCATCTCCGAGTTCTTCTTTTAATTTTTTTTGCATGTATAGTTTTTATACATATTGACGTCGCTGCGAATAAGAGCAGCAAAAGTAACTGTTTCTACCTCCTACCAAACAGTCCTCTTCATCCATTTTTTTAGAATCAAATCAACTCTAAACTAAATATCTAAATTAGAATCTAATTTAAAAACTTAACCTGTAAAAATGTGAATCTTCTGTTTACTGTCAAAAAGCAGTTTTCTGGTTGGTCCTTGTATGATTGTTGGAAAAGGATTGGTAAAAGCAAAAATGCTTTTAGCTTCTGCGTTACTGTTAAGTTTATCTGAACGTTACAAAAGTCACCCGTATTTCTCGCCGTTTTACTTCAGTATCTTTGAATATTTGCAGGTGGGATGAGTTAACGTTCATATTATTTGCTAAACCCTAGATTATTCCGTTATTAAATGTCTAAAGTTATTTGTATTTTGTAGAAAACACTATTTCAGGTATACGGCGCCCTTTTTAATAACTTTTCTGCAGTACCAATGCAACCGCACTAATCTTATGTGAATGAAGCTTAAGTATAGTATAGTACGCATTAGCAAGTGTTCATTACGCTTTACGCCTAAGTGAAAGCTTCGTATTAATGTTTATTCCTCTTACTATTATCATTGAGTATTATCATAAGTAGTACTATTATTAATCAGAGGCATTCAACAATCGTTACCTGAACGATCTCTTTGACGTGAGGGTGTTTGTCTACTTCTCTGGCAACCCCTCCGTCACCACCACCAACTATAAGCACCTTTTCTGGATTGGGGTGAACACATAGCGGTAGAAATGCTATCATTTCTTGATAGGAAAACTCGTCCTTTTCCGTGCATTGAATAATGCCGTCTAATACTAAGGTGGTCCCGTTGTTTTTCCTAAAAAAAATGTTGATATTGATAACATTACTTTATAATTTTCGTTGAAGATGTATTACTGATGCAGCAAATGTGTTCTATTGATCTAATTTTCGATAATTATAGTGTGTTACTTTTTTGAGAACCAACTGATTGTGTTAATAGAATTTTCATAGCACTCTTCGTTTCTGACTTATAGAAGGAAACTGAAAAATGCACAGTTTTGACCACTTTTGGAACATTTTCACTACTGACAACTATATTTTTTCCTGTAGAATCCAGTGGTGTACTCACTTTTTTCTGGAAGTAATATTTTTCAAGTTATAGACTAAAGTTTGTTTTTTTTTTAATTGAACATCGTATATATTTTTCCCATACTCTAATTCTGCTTAAAATTCTCTTTCAAATGATATATAACACTATGACACATGACAATTAAAATGACAGTTAGTTAGTTAGTATTGGCTTCTACGATCACACATAATAATAACCCCATAGTGTTATAAAATACAGGGTGAACCTTAAATAAGTACAAATATTTTAACTGCTAGTGTATTTCGTCATATAAATCAATCTAGTGAAAGTCATTTTTAACAATTTCAAATATTTACGGAGATATTATTTTTTTTTAAATACCCACATTTTGAGGACCGCTCCATAACCAACCTAATGAACCATATGATTTGTTGCGAGGTTGCCATATCTCCTCTAATATAAATATTAAGTTTTCTTTAACGTAATAGTAAAGTAATACGGTTAAATTCTATTTTAAAAATACTTGTTTGAAGCATAAGTACAGTAAAGTTTGGTATGTAGTATGATACGCAGTATTATTAACATAAATTTTAACTGCTTAACTGACCTTACTATAAACGATTAAAAATGAATTTCCGCAAGTTAAATACATACTACCATAAAGCATTTAGGAAGATATTACGTGATATTACTATGGTCAATGTTAAAAACTTATACATAAACGTGCACACAAGCTTACCTGTTTGTTAAAAAATTAACTATTTAATCAGTAATCCACATTTCATAAGTTAAATGTCATTGTACACTGTTATAAAGAGACACAAGACACAATTTCCTTAAGTTATTTTATGAAGAATAACGAAAAACTATGATTTTCACACAGCATATTAAATTTAATTTTCGCCACATAACCCCAAATGAGTCAGTATTAACCATTTATTTCGAATCCAGAACCATAAAGTGACTTCGCACTTTAATCAGTGAAACAAATTTTAAAAATAAAGGTACACACAATATTAGATAACAAAATAGCAGCTTGACGTATGCGTTTAATATCAAGAAAAGCAAAGACATTTGTGTAACACTGGCAACACTGTGAACCACACGTTCAATCTGCAGTGCTATGACTCATAAATGTATGAAAGTCAGCGGTCCTCAACAAGTTTTCTCCAGAAAAATTACAAAATTTATTTAAAATTTCACGTTTTTATTTCTGATTTTTTTGTAAAAAAAACTATTAATTATGTGTTCTACACAGTGAACTATACTGCTGATTAAAATATTTGTACTTATTTAAGGTGATACAGGTTGCGCCATAAAAAACATAACTGTTCTATAACTTGAAAACTATTACATCGAGATGAAAATTGAGTACGCCGCTGGATTTTACTGAGAAAAAAAAATATGTGGAAAACAGTGTTTAGATAATCCAAAATGTTAACCGTAGACATATTACAAGGAGGGTTCAGAAATGCGCATTTTTCAATTTCCTTTTTGTAAGTATGCAGAAAAGAAGAGTACCGTGAAAGTTCTATTAATACATCCAATTGTTTCTGGAAATAGTAGCACGCTATTGCAAAGAACATTTTGATCCATTTTCAGTCATTTCCGAGATACCCATGACAATCGTCGGAAATGGTACACAATGTACACTGTATAGGCGTCCCAATTTCCTTGTAATTGCAGGTTATTTCGGAAACTACAAGACATAGGTGGATGAGGTTTTCACAACACTGCACCGGACTACTTTTTCGAGAAACTTACCATTTCTTTTTGAGATTGAAATTTGAGAGACAGGGCAAAATTTAAAAAACTATAATTTCTTAAATGGAGCACCCTGTATATTTTAAGCTGTATTATTTTTTTCCTTCGCATCGTTATATAACAGTTGCTACTTTTTATATTGTAGTGTCAAAAAAATCAACTTAAAACTGATGTCGCGTGGTGCATAGTTGGCTATGCATTTTTATATAATTAGGTAATTGGTTTATGAACTCTATTATTTATTTAAAGAATAATGTATACAAAATAAACAGCTTGTTAAATAATCAAGTTATATGATAAATACCTTGTCGATATTTTTATGCTATATCTAGCGGATCTTCAGCGTCATAATTAATAATACTGTCACAGAATTTGCCTCGCTCGCAGCCAATTCGACGACTGTGGTATCGCAAAACGCTATATTGTCCCGATCGCCCCTACGCAATTCTGGTAAACAAACAAATAATGCCGTATATCGAGGCGCAACTGGAAAAACTGAGAATCGACGAGAATCATTCGAGACATGAATCTAGAGATGCTAGAAAATACCTGGAATATTCGTTTGGTCTATAAAAGAAGAATAAACGGCCGAGTTAGTCAGTCTTGTATTAGGCAAGGCGCATATTGAGACGCGTATGACGCGTGTGTGGTGACACAGCACAGCACGTACTTTTGTGGCTTAAGGAAATTAATGGGACACCGCAAATTCGTGCCACGACGTTGCACAGCAAGACTCGCGTGTGACACAAGGCGCGCGGCGTAGTGGCAGTGGCACAGTTTTTACCGCCGTACGCGCCACGTGTTGATAATTTTGAGGTTAGATGTGTTTTCTACCATGGCAATGAAAACAACACTGATAGAGCTGGTAAGAAGGCATAGAGAGCTTTATGAAACCAGACATGAGAATTACATGAAAGCGAAGATAAAAAACAAGATTTGGTATAAAATTGCAAAAGAGGTCCACTTAAAAGATGGTATATTTTGTAGGTAGAAAATCGTAATTTTTTCTACATTTTCATTGATAACTAAAAAATACGATACGAAACTATAGGCTATATATGGTCCAAGATTCAAATTTTTTCACTTAATATCGGTTTCCAAACTCAGGGATCTATTTCATTTATAAATCCAGTTTTCTGTTTAAATCATTCATTTTTATAATAAACAAGAAAAATTCGAACGACGTGGCTGTTCGAAAGTCGTGAGAAGAACTGTCTTGCAACATGCAAAAGACAACGCTCCGCGTGTCGCGCATTCGTGTCATGCTGTCACGTCATCTCACACGCGTCATACGCGTCTCAATATGCGCCTTGCCTTACAGTCTTGAATTGGTGCGTTTAGTTGCAAATTTCTTGTAGTTTAACAGTGAAATAGTTGAGCTGTAATTAGTATTCAGTAGTGTATAGAGGAGCTAATAAAGATAAGTGATTAATTAACGGATTGTTTTTCTGGTAAGAGAAAAAGACGGATTGGGAAATCCATGACAATACGATATAATAATACGATGTGCGCTAAGAATAATATTCATTAATATTGAAAAAATGGAAACCCAAATTTTCATTATTATTTTAAAAAATCTTCATGCACCAGAGGAAACATGTAAACAATTTCTAAATACTTTTTCAATATTAAATAATTTTCAACAGTTTCTTTAATGACATTGTCGATTAGTTTTCTTCTTATTAATTATTTTTTGTTTGTTTTTATTTATTATTTGTTTGATTTCAAAAGTTATTCAGTTAAAGATATTTATAAACTAGTTAATAGGTTAATATAGCTATCTTGTTAAAATTAGGTTTTGAAATATTAAAGTGGATTATTTCACCAATTTTGTATAATCATATAAAAATTTCCAAAATATAAAATAGCAACTGCTATACAGGGTGTTTCGACAAGTTATATCAAAAATGAAAGACATACAGGAGAGGTTAAAATAATTGTAGTATTTCATATAAAAAAAAATTCTATCGGGCTTCGTTATGGAGGTATTCGACTTCGAATAAGAAGTTGAAAAATTAAATTTCTATTATAAATTTTAAGCCGCTATCATGACAAGAATGAAATTTGGGCAATTAAAATATATCACAGTAATGCTTATATTTTCAAGTTTAAATAGAATGTCAGTTTAAACTTGGAAATGAGCATTACTATGAGTTACTTTAATTGCCCAAATTTCATTGTTGTCATGGCAACGGCTTAAAAGTTATAATTGAAATTTATTTTTCAACTTCTTACGTTGAAGGCGAATAGCTTCATAACGAAGGCCGATACCAACATTTTTTAAATGAAGTACTACAACTATATTGACCTCCCCTGTATGTCCTTTAATTTTTTACATGACCTTTCTAAGCACCCTCATTATGAAGGGAAAAAATAATACAATTAAATTGCATAAAAATATACAGGGTGGTCCATTTAAAACATTGTTAGGATCATTTAAAAGAGACATCTTGTACTATTTAAAAAAATTAATTTCAATGTCTCAAGTTACTAGATAGATAGATTAGAGATACGAAGTGTTGTGAAAACCGCATCCTACTATCTCTTGTAGTTTCCGAGATGTCCTGCAATTGAGACATCCTGTAGTGGCCGCAACATGAAGATTTCCAATCTAATACATATTAACTAGCAATTTTGGGAGGGTTTATAGGTTTTGTCAATAATTGTTTTTGTCTAGGGATGTGCGTGGTGGACAAGCGGTAAGCCGTCATAATTTTAATAAAATATGATCCTGGTACTGGAAACCTTTATGTTACGGCGGGTGTACACAATTTTTGATATGCACACAAGACACGTCACTTCTCAAACACCCTGTAAAAGCGACACAATCGAAAAGCGAACAACTATGTGTGTATATAAATTAGAAATAAATATTTACGTACTCGAACGATACTTACGATTCGAAAACCAAAATATCTTGATATTGGGACTTGTCCTCCCACAGAACCTTTTTCACCTCCAGCGAGAAGCACTGGCCAGGCCACAGACCGGAAATTTCACTGAACCATCCGTTTCTGATCCTATCCATCCTCAGTATCAACAAAGCAACCGAGGTTCGGTCTCTACTACGCAAAATTTACTATCCAAGTGGTCCATTCATTAGAACGAACTGTTTATTATAGCCGCAGTATCTCTATTTTGTCTTCTTCTTATCGTGGTTGACGCGAAACCCTAGCTCTGTCACGCTTATCTCTAAACTTCAAGAAATGCGGTAGGTAGGTAGATACGTGGAACCGATAATAACTACCAACAAAGTTGAAGGCCAACAACAGCACAATGTGAAATATTCATTGTGTTGTATGGCACTTTGAACTTTGTTTTATTTAAATTACTGGAAATTTAGTCACAATCTCCAGATATCCAGTGTGTCGACACCGTGACTATTACATGTACATTCACAGTGGCGTATGAAAGGACAGTAATGGGAAACATGTAGGTAATTAAAATTTTAATTATTATTATGGTAATAGTTTAATATAAGGGTCCCCTAGAGGAGAGTATTAAAAAATAACTGTAAGATAGTAAATATGCATGTAGCATTAAAAAATAGAGAATTAAGCACACAATATTTTTAATTAAAAAAAGTAGGAGAAATTAAAATATAAAATAAGTAAAAGTCTTGGGTATATATAAGGTTTGTTCCTACATAACAATGACTGATAGTTTACAGCACTGTTTTAATGCGCAAGTGCATGTACTAGTTTGAATCAGTTTCTAATTCCTTTGTTGGAACGACACGTTTAGTTCAAGCAGTAACCGTTAGGGGTATAGTTTGTTTGAAATAATTTTCATTTTTCGGTCACTCATGTATAAGGAAGTGATAAATCTCATCATCACTAGAATTTGAGGTACTGCTGTAATTGCTAACTTGCTCCTCTTCACTAGAGTCACTCATTTTGAAAAACTACAGAATTGCGTACTTAAAAATCTGCAAATTACTTGTGCAACTATAATTACTTTCTCAAATAGCATTATTACATAAAACTTTAATTACGTTCATTACCTAACCTACCAAAAGTTGACTTCTGTTAGCGGTTAGATTCTATCTGCGTCTGACTAGTGGTTTCCTAAAAATCCTCAAACCGATTTGACTGTCAGCAAACAGTTTCTGAACCATCCACTTTTGTGTTGGAACAAAAAATCTTACAACTAGTTCCCGGATTGATTGTGTTGGAACGGTTAAATTCGTATTGCGCAAACTCGTGCCTAGAGATGGGTAGTTCGCGAACGAACTAGTACAAACGAACTATTCACTTTACTGAATGAAATGAATCATTCCTTCATGTCGGACTGATTCATTCTCTGTGAACTAAAATCAACGTTGATTCTAAAAAATTGAACAATGTAATTCAGGCGAGTCAAATTCAGTCATTCTATACTTATTCAGTACTTCACTGAATTAAATAAACAATTGCAGCTGACGATTAGACATAGACGGTATCGTAGATGTGACTCAATGACCGGTTTCAGTCGGATCACCTATATAGAATAGCTAGTTCGGTGTCTTGCGACAGAATATTTTCTAAAGCAGAGTAACAGAAAAACGAGCTCCATTAAAATTAGACAAAATTTCTAAAATTTTGTTTTTAAACGCGAATTTTTTAATGTTTAGAATTTATTTATGAAATTAGTTTTTTTTTATTTTAAATATTACTTCTTTTGTTAATTTAATACAATATTTTCACACCTAAAATTATATTTTATTACCTATATTTAAATGTTTACCACCTATAAATGTTTTAATCTAAAATCTAGATTTGTCTGTAATCTCGAAAGCCTACCTATGCCTCTAAATTGCGATACCATGCAAGTCATCAAACAGTGCCGTTGTAAGCAAACTCCGATATTGAACGTCGAGACTGAACGATCGGTGGTCGAATTACAAAAATACAATTCTCGACCGTACTGAATCAAATGAATTACTCAAGTGAATGATTCTCTTAGGTGAATGAGACTTATAGAATGAATTCACCAAAATGAACTAAAAGTCCCATCTCTACTTGTGCCAGTTTGCTGCTAGTTTGATGCTGTGTAAGAACAAACCTGTAATCAAGGGTAAAAGTGAGATGAATTATATGGAAAACAATAACGTTCTGTTGGCGATATGTAAACTAGACAAGCATTCAAATTAAGGTAATCATTAATTGGACTGGAAAGTAAAAATATATAAAACAAAAAAAAATAGAAAATTATCAATGCTTCTGCGCAAGCGTATTAAAATTGACAAAATAAATTTTATAAAAGCAATTATTAATGAAACTTAAAAGTGAAAAATATACTAAATGAAAAGAATAGAAAATAGCATGGCCCCCGTGCAAGGATATAAGAATTTACAAAATAAAATTTTCTAAAGCAATCATTAATTGAAATTAAGAAAATTAGTATAACAAAAAAGAACAGGAAATTAGCATGGCCCCGCGCAAGGATATAATAATTCACATAGTAAAATTTGCTAAAGCAATCATTAATTGAATTTCAAAGAAAATTTCACACCTCTACTTTAAAACCAATAAGATACCTTTATTTTGCCTCGTTACCATGGCAACCGGAAAGATATCCGGAAATTTTTTCGTGGCGAGGCGATAATTAAGTGGAATTTTTTTAACAATTGAGAAGGTAAACACAATATGATCTCATTGGCATCTTATCTATATATGAAATTTATGGCGGATATACCTACATATGAATTTCTTCGAAATTGCATAGTGTTATTATATATTTTTAGGTATTAATAATATTGTGTGAAACTAACTACTCAGTGGACAAAAGCCCCAACCTGCGTTGAATTACACCCACAATATCTACCCATATATTCCTTATTATTAGCTTCTGTAACATTTTTTTACAGTTTTAGAAAGGTATTTTAAGCAATCCTAAAAAGCAGAAATAGGTCAGATATCATCTATTGTGGTTGATTTTGTCGTGTTCCCACTGCCAAAAAGTGAAGTTAGATATTTATAGAGTGAGTAAATTAGATTATTTTCTTTAGATAATTATTGAATAGAGCTTTGTCTGTGGAATTGTTCATTAGTTTGGTATCAGAGAACATACATATGACTTCATTGATAGGAATTGTAGGAGATTTGATTTATATTAGCTTAAAATACCTTTCTAAAACTGTAAAAAAATGTTACAGAAGCTAATAATAAGGAATATATGGGTAGATATTGTGGGTGTAATTCAACGCAGGTTGGGGCTTTTGTCCACTGAGTAGTTAGTTTCACACAATATTATTAATACCTAAAAATATATAAAAACTTTTACATAAAAGGTGAACATTTTTCAAGTAGGTACTGTCATATTTAATTCATTGACAGGATGTCACTTTTGTCATTGTCGATATTTAACTTCAAATAATTTTAATTTTTATAATAATTTTTATAGTTAGATATTTGATTCACCTGAAGAAGCAGTCCTAAAAATGCAGGAATAGGTCAGATCTCATCTATTGTGTTTGATTTTGTCGTGTTCCCACTGCCAAAAAGTGAAGTTAGATATTTATAGAGTGAGTAAATTAGATTATTTTCTTTAGATAATTATTGAATAGAGCTTTGTCTGTGGAACTGTTCATTAGCATACCTAGATGTTTGGTATCAGAGAACATACATATGACTTCATTGATAGGAATTGTAGGAGATTTGATTCATATTAGCTTAAAATACCTTTTTAAAACTGTAAAAAAATGCATAGTGTTACTTGTAAAAATATATTTCTACCTTCTTTAGTGACCTAAAATAACCAAAGAACGATAGATTGAACTACTACCCATTTGAGTTTTAGCCTTTGATGTAACTAAAGTTGGTCATTTTTGTATTTAACGAAATATGGTGGATATACCTGTAAAATTCAACAAATTGTTTCCATACACTTGCTTTTGATTTTCTAGTGTTATCTGGTATTAGGTTTCGAATTTCTTGTCTAATAACTTGTTGATTTTCGTTATTAAATCGCGACATTTCACTATACACTTATTAAACTCAACGTATATACGCTTCGAACTAGTAATTGACATCTACTGTGACAGAACCGTTTAAAAATGACAAATCAACATATGTCAACAACATAGATATAAAAGTCTATGGTCAACAAGAACAATACCTTGGCCGAGTCAAATTAATTTAAAATGTCAGGTTTCATTTATACTTGGGAGTGTGAAATTTTTTTACCGAATACCACACAAGCGTAAATTATTCCTGGAAATTGTTTAATCTCTTGTGATATTATAAGTGAAAAAGTAGTACACAAAAAAAAAACGAGAACTTAGCATGGCCCCTACGCCAGGATATAAAAATTCATAAAATAAAGTTCATTAAAGCAATTATTAATTGGATTTCAAAGAAAAAAAAGAATACTAAAACAAAGAGAACACAACCAAAATCTGACTAATTGCAATTGTAATTCCCTTATTTTATGTTTAATAAAGCCAAACAAACAAAACAAATGTTTTATTTATCCATTAACCCAGTCCAATTTACCTAAACCCACTGATATTATTTATCTAAAAATGGATAGATTTTTGTTTATGATTTAATTTATATATTTTTTTAAACAGATATTTCCTACAACTATTATTGTTTTATCTGTGTAAAAACCCTGTTATTTAGATTTTATAATAAAAACAGAATCTATTCCTATTCTCCTAACTGATTAAGAATCAGGCGTAGTACAACATTTAGTTAGATTTCCCCATTAGATCCGCCACTGTATATTCATCTGAGGGTTAGATGAACTTGTAACTGAATGCATATAAATTACGATTTGAAATCAGCTAGACTGATTAGGACTTACAACACAAAAGTCAAATACAGAGATGGATTTAAGTGACTATTAAAATTAATCACAAAATAACATCTATATCAAATAGTAAAGCTTTTTTAAAAAATCAATGTGCATTATCTTATCACAATATAAATAATAAAGGCATAACATAATTTTTATTAACTTTAATTAAATTATTCCCTTAGATTAATGAAATTTTATAATATATCATAACTATTCTCAGTCCAGTACTGAATGACAAACGTTATATGAATGACCATTCCTATCATGCAGACAATTTAATGTATTAAAAGTTTATCAGAGAGGTGAACGTACAATAATTAATAACTTCTTTCATAAGAAAGTTTACTACTGATAGATAATACATATCATTTATATGCGACAAATATTAAAAACGGTGACGTCATTATAAGAATTCAAAATAATAGTTGCTGTAAATAGTAAACACGTGTGATATATTTTGAACTTTAAGTAAATAGAACAACCGAAAAATGGAAATAATTAGAATGCAATTCATCTAAATCAAATAAAATTTGAATTTGAATAAAGCGCTCCTAATTTTTTTTAACGTTGGCAGCTCTGGAAGCTATGAATTTGTATGGAATGAAATGAAAGTCAACAAAGAGAAGCCAACAAAGTACCTATCCTTTTCTTATTAAACGATTGATTGGCAATGTTGGTATACTAACCGGTTCAGAACCGTACAAGCCAATCACTTTACCCGATAAAAAAGGATAGCAATAGGAAAACCGCTCTTCTCACTTATCGATTTGCAATTCTATATGCAATGACCAATCTGTATCAAATTCACTGCTGTTGTATAACCTAAAAATGTCAAGATCAAGTCAAGATGTTTCTTTTTGAGGTTATACGAAGAAACGAATAAATAGTGACCACTGACCGAATAAGCAGTTATAAACGACACAATGGCAAAATACATAGCACAGTTAATACTAGCCGGAAGCCAGGTGGTAGCTAAGGCATTTGCCAGGGCTATAAGACAGGAAATAGAAGCTTCCCAGCAAGCCGCTCAAAAATTTGGAAGTAGTGCTAAAACTAGATCGGAAAGAATGGCAAACCAAAAACTAGGACTGTCTCTGGAAGAAGCTAAACAGATACTTAACATTAAAGATTTGAGTAAAGAAGAAATAGAAGAGAAATATCAAGCGTTGTTTAAAGCCAATGAAAAAACATCCTTATATTTGCAGTCAAAGATCGTACGAGCAAAAGAAAGATTAGACCACGAATTGAACAATCCCGAACAAAGTAAAAGCGAGTCGGCGAGTAAAACGTAGTCAATTTATATTTAATTTACAAATAAAGACAATGTAGAATTACTGTTTTAGTAAAATTTTCATTTTTAGATAAGTCATACAGTATATATTTATTGATAATTAAACAAGTTTGTTTGAGACAGTTTTATTTTATGTATATGTCTTACACTACAGATAATAAATATTATTGCCTGACGATAGACGTTGCTTCTTGCACAATTGGAGATGTATGGGTTCCGTCACAAAATGGACGATTATTTGTATGCTTACAATTGCACAACCAATAATCTTTAGTCTCCTCGACTTGAAAACGGATGGGCCTAGAAATGTATGAATTAATTTGTGGAAACAGCATTGTGTTTACATACCTTTGAGTAATTTTTAGCTGCTGATGTTTGTGAGCTCCATCGCAGAAGGGCTGCGTTTTGCTTCTACCACATAAACACCATGAGTATCGTTTTCCTACAATAAACATGCAAAGTAACAAGTAGTAAAATAAATTTTAACAAAATATTTGTTGTCTTTAACATTTCCTAAAATTAAGAAGGAAACGGTATTCACTTGGATAATTATTTACATTTACAGAAACCTCCCCTATCAAAGTTTAACAAAAACACGATTTCAATTAAAATTAGTACTAAATAAACGGATTAATAACATCCTTGAAATAAAAATAATTTATCAAATCTAGGTAACCTTCAAGCATATTATTTGTACGAAAAGGTTATTTACTAAGAAGTATTATCAAACCACATTAAGTAATTGTTAAAGAAAAATTACCTGCTTCTAGAGTTATTTTAAAAGGTTTCTTATCATACACAACTCCATTCTCGCTTTGTTTGTGAGCTGATATAACATTTTCTAATACATTTTGAGGTACTTCAGATGTACTTTTACTTGAGTAAAATGCCTAAAAAAATATACTGCAATCGTAAAACATAAAAACTGATTGCAAGAACAATATTTACTTACCTTAAAACTAATCCCTAAATTTACTCTGTGAGGTAGTTGCTGAAAAACGTTACTTATTCTTAGAGCCATCCTACGATGTTTGAATACAAACTAATAATAAACAATTAACTTTTCCATTTATATATAAATATACGAATTAAAAATAAAAACAGCTCTTTTAGAGGTTAAAATAGCCTCACCGGGTGACAGTGACCTACTTTCACGGTCAGGCAATTTTTGGTGATGTAACCGGTTACCGGTTGCATCCATGTTTACGTTTCGGTAGTAAAAACGTCATGTGAACGAACGATTTAATCAGTGTTTATATAAAGTTAATTAATCAACCGGCCTTAGTTGTGGACCATGTCGGCTAGATGGCGGGCTATAATATATGCAAAATCTCTTAAGCGAGCCCTAGGAAAGTCAGTAAATAGAGTCAATCTTACTATATTTTTAAGATAAAGTCAGTCTGACCCTGTTTACAGACTTCTCTAGGGCTCGTTTAAAAGATTTTGCACATATCATAGTCCCGCCATCTAGCCGACATGGTCCACAACTAAGGCCGGCTGACTAACTATGCTTATATAAACATTGATTTAATCAAATTTGATGTTTGTTGTTATAACATTTTGAAGAATGACAAGCCGAAATATCGTGCAGGTTTTCGATCAGTACCAGAGGGCTAGGTTGGCCTTCGTGCAATCCCTTTCTGACTTGGCGATGAAACCCCAAAATTCTATATTATTAGAGAAGTCTGGAGTGTTGGGTACCTTTTATAGCACAAAATTGTACTTTAACTAGACGGATTGTTACGAAATATGTTATTTGTAGAATTAATAAGACCTCTTTTGTGCGATCCAAGCCCGCAAGTTGTCCAGTGCGCCGCTTTGGCGCTTGGAAGATTAGTACATCATGAAGCCTCCATGGCGGTTCAAGTCATAAACAAGAATATTCTACCCGCTTTACTTACTTCACTGTATGAGGGAAACGTAAGTGTCTAGATTTTGTTATGAGGACTATATCATCGATGTATGGGAATATAAAAAATTTCAAAAGACCGTAAATGGTGGGATACAGTGGTGCAATATAATTTCAAGCAAGTGACATAAAAATCATTAGAATATGTGGATATATGCACAGCATATTAACATAATTCTATATATCATGCCTATTTAAATCATCTAACTCGATATTATTCAAAGCGGAGTGGTTATTAAGGAAATATTTTACATTTTGTCATCAATCAGTGTTTTATCCCAATCGAACCCACTCCTCGAATACAAGGTGTTTTTAAATGAAGTAGCAAAAATGAGACCACAGATTCCTTTGGTAAAATTAAATCGATTTAACCTAACATACCTATATCCCAAGTCGCATAATAAAAAAAGATACAGGGTGTCAGTCAATTTTATTTTCGGTATTTGTAAATAACTTCTTAAAAAATCCAAATATTTACATAAAATTTGTAAAATCAGGAGTTCTTGAGGGAGAAAAATTCAAATTTGTTTCTAATTTTGACGTCACTAGTAGAGGTCGCCACGTATGCCACATCATTTTTCTTTTAAATGGCAGAACTTTTTTGCTGCTTAGTGTATCCATCTGACTATTCAAACAATCGATTCTCCTACCTGTTATATCTGAAAAAGGTATACCTTGTTGAAGTCATTAGGAGTAACAGTTTTCGAAATAATCCTATTTGAAATATTCAGTGCACCGATTGAAAACTGTTATCGTTTCAGGTAAAGTGCCTTTTCTATTGAAAATACAGCAAAATGTTACTTGAAAAATTTGTTCAGAACGGTAAATTATGGAGACGTGCAAAATTTCAAAAAGATAGACCTGCTTTGATATTTGTGCTTTGTTGAAAAATGGTTTCATCAAACCTCGCTGATCTTCTTTAAATTTTGCACGTCTCCATAATTTACCATTCTAAATCACTTTTTCAAGTAACATTTTGCTATATTTTCAGCACAAAAGGCACTTTACCTGAAAAAAAAAATAGTTTTTACTCAGTGCACTCAGCATTTCAAATAGGATTATTTCAAAAATGGTTACTCTTAACGACTTTAGCAAGGTATACCTTTTTCAAATAAAACAGGTAGGAGAATCATTCATTTCTATAGTCAGATGGATACACTAAGCTGCAAAAAAATTCTGCCATTTAAAAGAATGATGGTAAAAACCCCAATTTACTAATTTTATGTAAATATTTGGATTTCTTAAGAATTTATTTACAAATATCGACTTGAAACATAACTATGTTAGGTTAAATCGATTTATTTTAACCTAAGGAATCTGTGGTCTCATTTTTGCTACTTCATTTAAAAACATCCTGTATACTTCATTTAATTTGAAATTATTATTGGCAAAACTGAGCGAAGACTGGTATCTAACGTAAATATGGTTCTGTCTACTTCTGACAAGCTGATACGGAAGCCTTTGTTCATTCTCTTATATCGATGATATAAACTATATTAAAGTAGACGTGTTTTCCTTTAGAAATATCAAAAACAATCTATTCTGTTTGTGCTGCGGTCTATATGCAAACACAACGTAGACTGCGCCAACGCCGTCATAGCAGCCGGCGGATTGCAAGCCTTTATAGCGTGTCTCGAAGACTTCCAGGCAAACGTAAGTGACACCGGTACCAGTAACGAAATAAGAAACTATTACATTGTTCGCAATTTCAGATAAAAGAAGCGGCAGCCTGGGGCATCGGATACATCGCCAGACAAAACAAGGCCTTAGCGCAGACCTGCGTAGACTCGGGAGCTGTCCCGCTGCTAATGCTTTGCCTCCACGAACCAGAGGTCTCCCTGAAACAGATCGCCAGTAGCGCCATCTCTGACATAGCCAAGCACAACGAAGGGTTGGCGCAGAACGTGGTGGACACCGGTGTCGTACCCTATCTGGTAAAGAACCTGAACAACACGGACGAGAAGCTAAAAAGGCAAATACTAACGGCCCTTAGTAAGTATTCGTCTACTAAAATTATTCTTTCTAATGAAGTCTCTTAAAATAATAAGGGCATATCTCCAAGGAGCGGTAATAAATCATGTAAAAATAAGCTCCATTAAAAGCAACCTGTGGATTAAGGTATACAGGATATTCCAATTATGCTTAACAGAAAGTGAAAGTGAAAGTTTTTTTTCGTCCAATAATCTGTGGTGTAGGTTGCCTTGAAAAATTGTGAAGGTAGTTCATATAACAATTTTAATTAAAGTTGCGAAATTCAGGTTGTTAAAATCGTTACATTTAAGATGGTTTGCCTTTATTAGCTAAATACATATAACATTTTGAAAATTTATGCAGTCGTAAATGTTAACCGCAAAAACCGTGTTATTAGAAAAATCAGAGCCGCGCGTTCAATTTGTGCCGCTTTTAGTGAACAATTTGACTCCATTTTTTCCGCAAAACTGTATTTCCTATACAGTGTGTCCCGAAATAAATTCAGTATAGAGCAAAAGTAGATCTCTGAAAAAAAATAATGCGATCTTGTCAAGCTTACCTTTGTCAAAAGTTGATGGTTAAAAAGATACAGGGTGTAGTTAAAGTTAAAGTTAAAATTTTATTTACGATACTTGTCAATAACTAAAAAAATATATATATACAAAACAATATATGCATACATTTTGGAGACCGGGAACTTTTGGGGGTGCAAAATCAATTTTTTTCTAATTTTGACGTCACTACAAACCTTTTTGCAGCTTAGTCTAACCATCTGTCTATGGAAACAGCTAGTCGATTCTTCTACTTTTTATATCTGGATAATACTCCTGTTTTGTGAAATCCGCTAAAAGACTTCTGCGTCATTAACAGTTTATATCAAAAACTGTGAAATTTACTTGAATATCCACGAATTTCGCGTTCATAAGGACAATGCTATACTCCCTTTGAAAGTATGCATTTATTTAATCAATACCATGCAGGACTGGACATTAACACATACATCTCATTACTTCATGATAAATAAATTGTTTTATTATGAAATGCATGAGAAGGCATATTTTTCTATTAGTAAGGAATTATGTAGGTTCATGTGCAAAACACAACGCTGAACTGGCAGAAGTCGTCGTGGAAGCCGAAATATTTCCCAGTGTGCTGCTACACCTAGCCCATCCCTGTCCAATGGTAAGATGCAACGCTGCTCGCCTAGTCAGGTAATAAAGAAACCAGCGAGTATGTATATATAGTATGTTTAAGTAGAGTGAACAAAAAGCAAAACATTTTTATTTCTCGGTAGAAATGATTCTTGATAAAAAATTTCGCTTGTTTTTAAAACAAGGTAGTAGAAAAATTATAATTTGTATGTACAGAATATTCATAAAAGGAAAAAATCTGAAAATAGCCAAGAGAAACTGTTCTCATATTTGGCGGCAAAAAAATGCTATTAGGAAAAATTAGTCACTTGCGAATTGTTGTAAAAAATTGAACACGGTGATTTTCAGAAAATGAAAATATTCCCATTTTCTTCAGACCTTCAAGTCCGTGAAATATCTTATGTGACGTTATATGTATAAACCTTTACAGGGTGTCCTCCATAAGAACTAACACAAGGTAAGTGCATGTAGGGCTGTCCAAAATATTGTAATTTAACCACATTTACCTATAAGTATACGACGTTGTTGACGAGTTATTAGGTCTCAAAGTGGAACTTTAAATTTCGAAAATATTAATATCTCTGCAACATTTTGCCCTAAAAGAACCTAATTTGGTGCACGACTTAGGTTTCTTACCAGTATTCTTTGACTATGAGCTAAAGTTAATTGAAGAACTGTAAGATGTTACATTATTCATCTTAAAATTATACCAAACCTTTTTCCTTTGACCGAATTTAAAAATAATCATATTCATCATTAATCACATTATTTCCAGAATTGAATTCAAAGCCTACTACTGAGTTTTAATTTGTTTGTAATGAATATTGTTAAAATCTTATTTCAGTTATTGGAGTTAAAGTATTTATAAATTTAACAAGAATAATAAAAAACGAAAATTCTATTTTGCTGGGGATCATTATTTTTAAATTCAGTCCGTAGGAAAAGTTTGGTACAATTTTAGGGGTGATTGAACATTTTGTAGTGCTTCAATTAGCAATAATTCACAATCAAAGAAGACCAGTAAGAAACCTAAATCATATACCAAATCTGGTTCTTCTACAGCAGTGTTGCAGAGATATATTTTTTTCGGAATTAAGACCCACTTTGTATACAGGGTGGTGCACTTTCGAAAGCGGAAACTTTAGAGGCAGACAGAGAACCACAAAATAATATCAGTTTGTATTATAAAGTATATTCGAAAAATGCTTCGTTACAAAGATACAGGGTGTCAAAATTTTTATTAAAAGTTCCAAAATTAATATTTTTAGAACTACTTTAGATATTTAAATGAAATTTGGAACCTTTGAATAGACAATCTAGATACATATTTTTACGTAAAAAATATTATTATTCTTCCTCCAGTGGCGTGCGTACGGACAGATCTTCGGGAAATTTTAATAAAAGAAATGGTACGCTAATGTTTTTTTTAGAAACAAAAACTATTTCTAGAATCCTTGTTCAATTTACAACAGAAAAAGGGTCCTTACTTTTTTCGTTTGATACACCGTTTGCCAGTAAAAAATTAAATTACCTAATGGTTTCTGAAAAACAATTAAGTAAACAAAAACGAAAATGATAAATTTAATTAGTGGCTTTTAACAACAATAATAAATAGAAAGAAAATTAAGGGTAAGATCACAAAAATTTCTCGAAATGTAGTCCACCCACCTCAATACATTTTCGACATTTTCTCAATAGCGCATTTATTGCAGCAGATACTTCATGCGGATTTCGCCGCATATCATTGCAGGCTTGCTGAATTCTTAAAAATTAAATCGTCCCGTATTAATACGGGATTAGCGTAGACTTTATCTTTAATAGTGCCCCAAAAGTAAAAGACTAGCGGGTTAAGATCCGGTGACCTAGGTGGCCAGGCTACTGGTCTAATACCATTAACCACGTCATTATTCATGTCATTCCTTCCTAGCCTAGCCGGCGCACAGTGGCGCAAAATGCCACTGTGCCACTCAAATTACTGTACTCCCCTTAGGGTTGGGCCGCTTGAGGTGATTTTTTTTTTAAATGTTCGTCATAAAATTCCCTATCGATCCCTCTTTCTCAATTTTCGCTTTGGGTCTTAATTTTCGCGGAATTTGGCTCCAAAAATGGGTTTGCATGGAAAAATGACCCTACGGAACACGAGATTGAGATTTTGCCGGACTTTTTTATGGGGGAATGCTCGCCTTGGAAAGCTCTACAAGACTGTCTTACATTTAGATTTCGGGGAGAAATTTTCCGTTGCCCTTAAAATGGCCACAATCCAAAAATGTTCACATATCAGAAATCGTTCTACTGAAAACTGGGAAAATATTGGAAAAAAATCTCATCTTACAAAAATTCTTTGTACACATTCGAGGAATCCGCAAAAATTTTTTCAGAATTTTTGGACATATTTTTGGACATTCACCAAAATGGCCACATACAGATTTTCCGAATTTTCCCGTAAATGATTGATTTTTCCTGGAACTGTTCGGATGGAAATGTATGATAGTGAAAGTCTTCAGCATCTACTGGATACTGGAAACTTTCGAGACCATAAGATTTTATGTGGATCTTTCTCTTTTTGATCATTTTGATCCAAAATCCACAAATGTTCAAAAATACTGGGAAATCATCTGGCATTCCCGAAACGTTTAAATATGTTGGCTGTCCAAACAAATTCTCAAAGAGCTCAGTCTTTTGAAGGGTTATTGTTATATATTTTATAAATTAATGTAGAATAGTGTATGTTTTTCTAGGACAGATATTGTTTTTGTATATTTTATTTCTTTTATTTTTTTTTGTACAGCGCTCGATATAAAAAAGCAAATTTCGACGTTGTTTTATGTTATCTCTGTGTGTTGGGAAGAAAATAATCAAATCAATAATTTCTCATTAACAATGAACTATTGTATCCAAAATGGCCATTTTTGTCAAAAAATTGAATTCCCAAAAATATGTTCAAAACCATTTTTTATGGAACCTTTTTGACCTTTTTCAGAATTACGGGAAAATTCGGAAAATATGTATGTGGTCATTTTGGTGAATGTCCAAAAATGTGTCCAAAAATTCTGGAAAAATTTTTGCGGATTCCTCGAATGTGTACAAATAATTTTTGTGCGGTGAGATTTTTTTTCCAATACTTTCCCAGTTTTCAGTAGAACGATTTCTGATATGTGAAAATTTTTGGATGATTGTATCCATTTTAAGGGCAACGGAAAATTTCTTCCCGAAATCTAAGTGGACAGTCTTGTAGGGCTTTCCAAGACGAGCATTCCCCCATAAAAAAGTCCGGCAAAATCTCAATCTCGTGTTCCGTAGGATCATTTTTGTGCGAAAAATCTATTTTTTTCCATGCAAACCTATTTTTGGAGTCAAATTCCGCGAAAATGAAGACCCAAAGCGAAAATTGAGAAAGAGGGATCGATAGGGAATTTTATGACAAACACTTAAAAAAAAATCACCTCAAACGGCCCAACCCTAAGGGCTGTACAGTACTTGAGTGGCGATTTGCGCCACTGTGCGGCGGACGTGGTATTGAGGTGGGTGAACTACATTTCGAGCAATTTTTGTGATTTTACCCTTTCTTTTTGTAATTGTTGTTGAAAGCCACTAATTAAATTACTCATTTTTATTTTTGTTTACTTAATTGTTTTTCAGAAATCATTAGGTAATTTAATATTTTACTGGCAAACGGTGTGTTAAACGAAAAAAAGTAAGGAGCCTTTTTCTGTTGTAAATTGAGCAAAGATTCTAGAAATAGTTTTTGTTTCTAAAAAAACATTGACGTACCATTTTTTTTCATCAAGATCTGTTCGTACGCACGTCACTGGTTGAAGAAAAATAATATTTTTTAAGTAAAAATATGTATCTAGATTACCTATTCAAAGGTTCCAAATTTCTTTTACATATCTAAAGTAGTTTTAAAAATATTATTAAATTTAGAACTTGATAAAAATGTTGGTACCCTGTATCTTTGTAACATTTTTCTAATATACTTTATAATACAAACTGATATTATTTTGTGGTTCTCTGTCTGCCTCTAAAGTTTCTGCTTTCGAAAGTGGACCACCCTGTATAAGTAAGTGTAATGATTTTGGGGTTCGGTTATTAAAAGATTATTTATTTAGTTATCACGTTTATTACCGAAACCATATATTATACACACAAATTGACTTTTACACATCTGTAAATGAACTAACTATTGTAATATAACTACATGACCTTTTAAGGAAACAATGTATACAAAAGCTATTTCCTTTTTTGGCTAGGCGCCACACTTAAAATATGTACATTATTTATAAAAATACTACAGTAAGTTTGGTAAAATTACAAATATTTTGGACACCCCTACATGCACCTGCCCTCTATCTGTTCTTAAGCGGGACACCCTGTATAATCGACTGTAGAAATAAATGTGTTTATAATGATGAACCTTTGAAGACATATTCTCACCAAGACTAAATACCTACCTACTTATTTTTCTCGGAGTACTGGAGAATCTCAATTGATTCAGCTGTAATTTTCTTGTATAATTGAAAATCTAGAGAGTGACTCATGTTATAAATCTGCTCACAATTTATAGCAGTCAACACAAAGAAATATGCAGCCCATATATTTTTCTTATAAAATCGTGTACCGCATATATCTGAGAGCATACCCGATTACACAGTTTCTGCTGCAGTAAGTACGCATGCGCTGCAGCTTTTGATTGACAGCGACGAATTGTCGGATCCACCTGTTCCATTTCCAGCGCGGGCGGGTATATCGTTCGGGCGGGCAAAATTTCGGGTATATTTTTTCGCTATGTATTGATTGATTTTCGCTATGATTTTGTGTTCTTAAGAATGAAGAATAATTCAAGCTCTATAGCGTATTCTCAAAATCGTCCTAATTTAACAAGTGAGGAATATCGGATGGTATGAAGAGTTTATAGGGCGAGGTCAAAATATGAGTTTAAGTAATGTTGAAACATGTATTTCATTAACAAAATTGTACGTGAATAGCATATGTGTGCAAATAAAAAAAGTGGTAAACAAGTACAACTGTGAAACGGGAAGTGATCGAAACTCGCGGAAGGAAGATGGTATTTTTAAAATGCGTTTTCAACAAAAAAAATTCGATTGCTATATCTTAGAAGATGAAACTTAGTCCGTATAAATGAAATCGAAAAGAGTATACTGATAGAAAAAGACGAAATAGTGATATGACGAAGAAATTATTTAAAATAAATATTAAAAAATCAGAATCTGGATCGAAGAATGTATTAAATTTTGAACGAAACATGGACGTATGAAGGTCATATGGAAAGCGGTACGATATGATATGTGTTAAAATATGACCATTATAGTGACCGTGCTACTAACCAATAGTAAATAGTGTGTATGTATTCTAAAGTCTTTTGTTCTTTTGAATGCGGACTTCGTAGATATTTGCACGATTTATTTAATGGTGGAAAAATCTCTATTTGTAACAAATTCTGTCAACTACCTATAACATTTTCTATCATTTTCATCATGAAACTGTCATGGTAGATTGTCAGAAGCTCAAAACAAATTTATTAACACCACATAATAATGATAAAGAAGGAATAATATTGGTAGTGTTTCGCAAATTTTGTGAAAAGTTTTTCCCGCCATAAATAATTAAAACAGAAGTTGTAAAATTCGTGCAAAAATCCGTGAACTTCGCGTCCATGAGGACAAGGCTTAAGTGTGATATCTGCGGAATCGCCGTTCAAAAGGACGGCATTCTAATTTGTAGGGAGGATGACACAGGTAGCACATTTAAAGCAAATTGTTAATGTGCCAGGTTCAGCCGACGTCAACTTATTTTTGATAGTTTTGTGTGCTTTAACTCTTCTCAAGTGGCAAGCTTAGGTAATCATGCCACCCGTATCTTCCGTACTCATCTCTGTGTTGTGAATTAGGCACTCTTTACATATCGTACCGATTAGTCACTCTCTAGATTTTTGGCCGTCAACTATAAAGTGTATAAGTGTTTATTGCAAAATAATTTTGTATTTTCACAAGATACGTATTGTTTTTTAAATATTTTTGAGAATTTTGAAAAATTATTGATATGTCAAATTATTTAATGGACGTGTTAAAACTGTTTTATTTCACCAGTGGCGTAGATAATGCACAGTTTTAGTTCTTTATCTCATGCATATAGTAAAGTTAAGAGGCCTTACAACATATCCTTGAGGCAGTTAAGAAACGACACTTTCGTTTAATTTAAAAAATAAATCATGTAACCACTTCAAGTCCATTAATCGCGATATCATATTCTGACTTTTAGAGACATAGTGAAGCACTCCTTGGAGCTGACGCAGCTGGTGGTGAACACCGGCGGCATCGGGGCACTCATGGAGTCGCTGTACCAAAACAAAGATGACGATTCGGCGATGAAGGTGGCCGTGGTCACGGCGTTGGGATATATCTCAGGTAAAAGGTCTATCAGGGTAAATTCTGGAATTAATGTCGTGGAAGGGAAGTAATGAGGTGTGATATCCTTCCACGGTTTCAGAGAACCTAAATGTCGCAAAATAGGCGTGGGTGCATACCCTCCTTTGAGTGTGTGAGGCGTTCGTTGAGACCGAATCTTATTTAGATGTACAGGGTGGTTTGAGAAAAGCGGTTCTCTAGGTCTATATTATTTTGTTAATAAAATGTGATGCGCATTGTACAGAAAGTTAAATTAGCCATGAAACCATGACATGTCAAGAGGAAGCTCTGTTTTGTATTAAACACGGCATTATACAGAGTGTCTCTAAAAGGTCTGTAAAAAATACTAGCACAAATTCTTGAGGCTAAAATATGAGGATGTATATGTAGTCAGTTTTCATATTGTGTACGACCATACTAATTTTTATAATGAATTAATACTGGACATTGTCTGTATCTTCGCCTTTGGTAACTTGATAAATGTAATTAATACCCTCACATTTTATATAGGATGGTCCGTACATAATGACCCATGGAGACATACTAGATTTTTCATTTCATAATATATTACGATTTAAGCCAACTTGCCTTAATAAAATGTTGATAATAAAAAAGATACAGGGTGTCAAAGCTGGAATTTATAAAATGATTTTTTTTTGTAATAATTACACTGTGTTTGTTTGTGCCTTAACTTAAAAATTTGGGAATAGACGTTTTTTGATATGACAAATCATAATTTGTTGTCTTTTTCGACGTATTCCCTAAAGGGCGCCACATCCGCCATATTTATGACATATACAGGGTGATTAATTAATAATGAGACAGAGTTTAAGGGCATGTTGCTGACCTCAAAATATTATTATTATTTTTCGATCGCATCGACCGTATTTTATGAAATTTGGTATAGGGGGGTTGCTTGGGACTAAAAATTCGAATATGTCGACGATTTTGGTGTATCTGCTAGAGGGCGCCGCGAACGATGGTTTAGACCCCTTTAAATCGCTACGACTTTTTTGTACTACACTGTATCTCATTTTGGAAAAATTTTCTTCCCTATCTTTTCTAGTTAAAAAAGGTATACCTTGTTGATGTCGCTAGAAGCAATGGTTTCTGAGAAAAACGCATCTAAATCTCATGATGCATGCTATTTATCTAAAAGTAAAGTCAAATTGCTGCGTAAGTAATGGGCCATACTATACCAGCATAATACTGTGATCATATTATACAATGAACTATGCAGCTGATTGTTGAAAAGCTATTTTCTCGAAAATGGCCGATTTCTGAGACTAATGACATGTATACCTTTTTTCTTAAAAAATAATGTAGGTTCAAGATTTTTTGATAAAAAATGTGATAACGTTAGGGTCAGGTTACGCTCACATTTACGCCATAAATATGGCGGATGTGGCGCCTTTTAGGAAATACCTTGAAATAAATAACAGATTATGATTTGTCATATCTAAAAATACCTATACCCAAATTTTTAATTTGGTACATTCAAACACAGTATAATTATTGCTTTTTAAATTCCATCTTTGACACCCTGTATATTTTTTATTATCAACATTTTATTAAGGCAAGTTGGCTTAAATCGTAATATTTTGAACAAACTACCCTGTATATATCTATGCTTGTATAAGATATACCAAATTTGGTTAATCTATTTTTTATATTTTACGAAATATTCACTTTTATACCCTGTACTCTATACGAAAGTTCGTACAAGTAAAAATCTATCACCCTGAGCGCAGAATTTCTCTTCATAACCGTTTAATTCCGCTTATTACAAAACTCAGCGGCTTTACAACAGATCTGTGTGACGCATTGTGCTACCGTCGCGTCGATTCAGGATAAACATTTTTCTTAAACTATCGTCAAAATTCGTGCATTCATTTCAATGTAAATCATACAAAAATAACTTAACATTTGAATTTTTCGACAGGTCATTCTGAGCAGCTCTCCATATCGGTCATCGGCTGCAAGGCCATCGTCATGCTGGCCCAGATCCTCGAAGAGTCGCAGGACGATGCCCTCCTTTCTGTGGCGGTTTGGACGGTGGGCCAGATCGGGAAGCACAGCCCCGAGCACGCGCAAGGCGTCGCGGCGGCCAACCTCCTTCCAAGGTCGGTAGACCGCCGAATTTGCATATATCATAGTCTAACACAAACCTAGAAAAAATATAGACTGTGCCAGTGTCATATTGCCGGCGACCGCAAATTCATGGCTGCCCTAAAATGTCCAAATCGTTAAAACTTGGTTTTTATGCCAATTTACGTTGGTTGTATTGTAGCGTGAAGCGCATTTGTTTACTGTGATTGGTCACATTCATGTCACATTCTTTAATGACATTTAAAATGACAGCAAGTTAGTTAATTTCAGATTGCAATTCAGCCATCATATTTGCAGAACCGCCAACATAAAGCAAATAAAATATCCATTTTCTGGACCGTAGGTCCCTAGAAAACGCGGCACCTGTCACGTGACCTATATCATGAACCCACGCAGTCTATATTTTTTCTAGGTTTGTGTAGTCTAAATTTGTTAATAATATAATAATATATACTGGCTGTTCCTTCATATGTATGTTCACATATAAACTGAGTGCAGGTGAGATATAATTCAATCAATTGTCGGTCATCTCACCTATCAGTATGCCATATACTGATGAGGGCTAACGAGCCCGAAACCGGTCTATGTCTGGTGATGTGTTCGACAAGGGTTCGTGGCTGTTCACTCAGATACTGCAGAAGTAATTCAATGCCGGTCGGGGCATTAGTCCGCGGAGTAGTTGTTTCCTGCAGTATCATTTACAGACGTAATATTGCTTCTTGGGCTTTTTGCTGGATTTCAGCCGGAATGAAGACATTCTCACATTTTTTGTGTCGATTTTGCAAATTTGTTGACAAATAAAAAAATGCATGTTATAGAAACGATTCCAAAACTTTCTAGAATTCTTGATTTATCAAGTATGACGCTTTTCAAAACCATAATTTTTCATCTGCTCTCACACGGCTTTCACTATCCTAACTGACCGGTTTTGGCAGTGGTCGTGGACAAAACGTTGAATTACATTCGGGAAATTAACCAGTCTATAACCCTCTCGAAAAATGTTACCCTCGAGTGCGCCTCGAGAGTCCATTTTTTCTCGTGAATTAAAGGCTTGTTAATTCCTTATACAGGGTGTCTCATAATTAGCTGCCAACCCTGAATAGGCCGATTCTATGATCAAAACTAAGTATGAAAGTTCATATGAACATGGGTCCGGAAATGCTTCCTAAGGGCACAGGGACCCATTGAAAAGGGTGGAATGGAAATCATTTTTTTGCAATATCTCTCAATCGCGTTGTGATAAATGAAAGAAATTTGGTATACACAACTAAATTTTGATGAGCATGATAAAATATTTGTACCTACTTTGTTGAAAAATGGTTTCATCAAACCTCGCCGATCTTCTCAAAATGCACATCTCCATAATTTACCATTATGAACAACTTTTTCAAGTAACATTTTGCTATATTTTCAGCAGAAAAGGCACTTTACCTAAAACCAAAACTCGGTGCACTGAGTATTTCAAATAGGATTATTCAAAAATGGTTACTCCTACCGACTTCAGCAAAGTATGCCTTTTTCAAATAAAACAGGTAGGAGAATCGATTGTTTCGATAGTCAGATGGATACACTAAGCTGCAAAAAAGTTACACACACAAAATACCAAGGGACCCCCCGTACCCACCCCAATGAACCTTGTGGAAATAAATGGATTAGTTCATCAAATTGCTCATCAAAATTTAGCTGCGTATACCAAATTTCATTCATTTATCACAACGCGATTGAGAGATATTGCAAAAAATGATGTCCATTCCTCCCTCTTCAATGGGTCCCTATGCCCTTAGGAAGCATTTCCGGACCCATGTTCATTTGAACTTTTTTACTTAGTTTTGATCATAGAATCGGCTGTTCAGGGTTGGCAGCTAATTATGAAACACCCTGTATAATTAATCATCAATAAGTCGATTCATTTCGCACCTAAAGGTAAACGCACAGTGAAAAAAGATTTCATGCTTACTGGTACCCTGCGCCGACACACGCTTAGATATACATGGTGTTTCTTAAGTAGAGGTCAAAAATCCAGGAGCGTATTCTGTGGCAAAAAATAAGGGTTTTTGGGGTCTTAGGATCAAAAATTAAAAATAAAATCAGCTTTTAATTTTTAATTTCTAAACCGCGTGAGATAATTTAACCAAATTCTGTGTGCATATTTAGTGTGACCGTAGGTATGGAACAAAAAATTACAAACTTTAGTAACTTACCAGTGAGAATAATAATTATTATAAAACGTAGGACGCTAAACGCTTTCTCAATAAACATTTCCTTCTCTGAGCGCAACTACCGATTTCGTACAATGCATAAGCAAGAAATGTCGCAGAATCGGCATCAGTCAAAATCCGCTGCAGTTTGTCAGCTTTATTTACGACGGTTGCTGTGACAACGTGGATGCGTATAGCTGGCCAGAATTAGATGGTATCACGTAGGCCGAGAGCTGTTTCGTCTGTTTATATAGAATTAGCATACGTTTTTATGGGGTCAGCGGTGTTCGGTTTTTCGCATGTTATGAATATCTGAATTAATTTCCGATTTATTGGAAATGTTATTACAATACCAAGTTTTTCTTACCTAAAACGAGTTAAATCTTATTCTGCGTAAGGGACAGAAATAAGACTTAAAATTTTGGCAAAAATTTTAAATGAAAAACGGCTATTAAATGAACTTTATGACAACATCATCGATAAATTTGTAGCCTTAAAAGATCGAAGAAAAGATTTTATATTTAAAAAATGATGATGATTATTTATCCTTCCGTCTTACCTATTATTAAGACCACGAGCCGCCACTGTGTTAAAATAATTTTCTAATATAACGTTTGAATGCACATGAGACACTTGCTAAAATTTCGCATATTTTTTTTCTTCCATACACTTTACTCCATGAATTTACTAATATCTAGAAAATTATTATTTCAAGTTGTAAAAAAGAAAATGTTAAACGAATAATTTTACAATATAATTGAAAAGTATTAATAAAATTAAATTGCTTAGTTTTTTGATTAACACATTATATACCTAAAAATAATAAATAAAATAACCATCCGATATACCTATAGGGTACATCGTGTATAATGTATAAAATTAAACTGCAACTTTTTGACGATATTTGTAAAGGAAAAGTCTTATACGAAAAAGTTCAATCTTGTACTCCATGTATATTATAACTTTTTTTCTTCAGAATGACCTCAGGAACTTAAATTTGTCCAGTATGTCATGCAATACCTTGTATATCTTCGTTTAGTTATACTTAAATAAGGTTGTATAAAAACATTTCTGAGGTATTCAATAAATAACACAGGGTTGGCCTCCACTTTCCTTGAATCTTTAGTCTACATGAAAAAAATGCATAGAACTTTTTCGTATAATACTTTTCTGTACCCTCGTAACCCGTCTGTTGAGATGATTTACAACTTGCTGCAAAAAACGGCGGCATATTCGACCACGTCAAAGAATTGGCCCAACTTATTAAAATAGCTTTGAATGATGATAGTGACAGTAAATACGCTGGAAGTACTGTCAATTTCTCCTAAATATTGTCCACTTCAAGGTTATTCTTTTAAAGAATTTCCAAATAATTTTGTTTGATCGACAGATCGCCATTGCTAGCTCGTGGCAAATTATTTAAACAACTTACCTGTTGCAGGTTGTTGGCCCTTTATCTCAAAGACAGTTCCTCGGAGGATCTGAAAACCAAGTGCAAGACGACGCTTAAGATGTGTTTGCAGAAATGCCTTCTGATATCGGCCTTGGAGCCTCTGCTATACGACGCGCCCCAGAACATCTTGAAATACGTCCTCGCACAGTACAGCAAGGTAACCACCGCCTTAAACCAAATAGAAATAGTGATATAACGGGTGTATTACATTTGGAAACCACAAAGATATTTAAAAAAAAAGTTAAGCTCAAGTCGGCTGTTTTTTAAAGGAAAAATATTGCAATTGATGGAGACTAATTGATTTGTACTCTCATTGGTCATATAGAGTGAGTCAGTTTTCTGTAGATAAACTTTAACAAGAAGATAGAACACTTGTTTTTAAGACGAAAAGTTCCTATAAGCATATGTCGTAGAAGACTTCGTTAGATACAGGGTGTTGAATATAATTTTTTGTTCTCAAATTTTCATTATAACTTATAAAGGAATGCTTAGATTTTTTGCATATTTGGGGGGATAATTCCTATTAATTAAGTTGCATAAAACAAGCGATAAGAATGTTCAAAAACTTGCATAGTGACGGAGTGGAGGGGCTGCTCAACAGAACTTCTAAACTGTTATTTTCATTATCTACATAGAGTTTACCAAAAATAATGTCCCTTCTTCTGTTTCGAAATTCCTGTGCATTTCCGAGTTATTTAGATTTTTTTTTAAATAGTCATTGGCGTAGAAGTCCTGCAATTTTTTGAACATTTTGATCGCTTGTTTTATGCACCTTAATTAATAGGCATTATCTCCCAAATATGAAAAAAATTTAAGCTTTCTTTTATAAGTTATAATGAAAATTCGAGAACAAAAAATTATATTCAACACCCTGTATCTCAGAAACGAAGCCATCTAGGACATATGTTTATAGGAATTTTTCTTCTTAAAAACTGCGTTCTATCTTCTGTTTGTCTACAAAAAACTGACTCACCCTGTATAAGTCGAAGTTTCAATAAGCGAAGCGATAATTTCGTATTTTCGATAAGATTGGCGTTTAATACGGAAAAGAACATCAATCCAGGATTGATAGTATTATACCAAACTAGATATAACAAATTTAAATTTGTTGAAACTTAATCATGTTCTTTAACTTTTGGAGCAAAATATTTTACTCATTTAAGGGCAGATAATTGTATTGTTTCATTTCGTGAAAAATACTTAACAATTATATCAATTCAGGTATTAATGTTTTTTTTAAGAATTCTGCTAGGTGTGACTATGTTTATAAATTCGTATAATTTCGATACGGGGACCGCTCTCTGGCGACCGGAGACGGACGATGAATACCACTGTTAGTGCCCAGCAGTGTTGCCAACCTCCGTCAAACAATACTCTGCGCAAAGATTTCAAAAATTCTGCAGAATTATGCAACTATTATCGTAGCCAAATTCTGTTGAAATCTACATTTTTGTTAAATTATGACCATAAAATAACAAATAATAGGGAAAAAATTATATAAAAATAAGCAAAATTAGTATTTTTAAGACATTACATTTAATAATACATATTTCGTTTAAATGAATATAAAATCTAAGTTTTCAACACAGTATACTAAGCAATCAGTAGGGAAACTCAGCTTTCCTGCGTCTTCCAAAAATCCGCCATCATGTTGGCGACTGACAGTTATTACTATTACTGTAGCACACACATGACATTTACATCAAAACGGTTCCGTTTTTTTGTCTTCATGTCAGTTACAACGGCAAGAATTCAGACGACTTACGTCACACGAACGAATGAATACTTCATTTCATTATATTTTCATCAAAATATTTAAGAAACTGCAACTGATAGTAATAAAACTTATTCTGCAACTCTGCAACGACCTTTAAAAATCTGCTGAATGCAGAAAAATCTGCTATGTTGGCAACACTGGTGCCCAGTCACTGAAATGTACGATATGGAATGTGTAAAGTCCATTGCGCATCCAAATAAAGGTACCAAACCTAGGAGCAGACAAAAGGAGGCACATTAAACTCAGCAAAGACATACTTCATTGGTTATGTATGTGAGTGCGAGAGAGACAACCATCTGCATGTACGATATGAATTGTGTTCATAATTTCCCATTATTTTGTTTGTAAACACGTCATTGGCGTACAGTGTGGTTTCTTCTTTTATCTTGTATCTCGTTAGTGTTATTCTTTGTGTATTTTTGTGGGTGTTATTGTTGGAACATGTCATGTTTTATAAGGGACTGTAAAATTAACCAGCATATAGCACGAAATAATTCTTTATATCCAGAATTCAATTCCATTTCAATTTCAGAATCAGCTAAGCCCCTACTGCTCCGCCATTGCTAAAGGCACAAAACAAAATATGGCGCTGATCATGAATAACCCATTCGCGCAGCTTTTAGCGTATTCGAGTCATCATAATATAAATAGCTATTTATGCTATCAGTTACGAAATCACAAGTTACACAAAATTTCATTTCGTAACGTATTGCATACAAGATTTTTTCTAATTTTGAAGAAAGTAATAAAAAAATAAAATTTAATATAATTGACAAAAATTTGAAAAACATAAATTTAGTTTGTTGCTGTTACTTCATGTTAGTTGTCAGTTTGACATTTTGTAAAAAAGTCTAGACGGAAGGTTTTTAGCGAGATTGATATATTTTTAGTTTTATTTTTAAAAAATGAGTGATTCAAGTTCTGAAGAGCTACCAAGCGATATTGAAGAGGCAGCAGGTAATGCTCTATTATCAGTAACTCCCAAAAAGTCAAAGGCAGTTTATGATTTGGCATACGAAAAATTTGTTACGTGATGTGATGAGAAGAAAATTAAACATGTTAATGAGAAAGGCCTGAACTAAATCTGAAAAGGAATATTGATATTAAAAAATATACAAATTTGGTAGCATATATTAAAAGGTAAGCGGACGGGTACAGTGCTAAAAAGTCAAAAGTTTTTATTAAAGAAGATTTTGCCAAATTTTTAGTGGAAGCTGATGACAAAGAATACTTAATGGCTAAGGCTGCAATGATAATTGGAATGGCAGGAGCATGCAGAAAAGCAGAATTAATATTTCTTCCAGTTGAAAATGTTATAGACGAAGGAAGCCATTTTCGTGTTGATATCCCACCTTCAAAAACAAAAGTTATACGGCAGTTTGCAATTACCACTGGAGACATTGAAAATAGGAATCTTGTTGAAATATTAAGAAAATATATTAAGTTGCGTCCCCAGGTTCTTAAACACAACAGATTTTTTGTAAAATATGCGAATGGAAAATGTACCAGAAATCCTGTGGGAATTAACACATTTAGCAGTCTGCCAAAAGTTATTGCACAATTTCTTGGTCTTTCAAATCCTGTTCTATATACTGGCCACTGCTTCAGAAGAAGCTCTGCCACTTTCCTAGCAGACAGTGGCGCTGATATTTTAAAATTAAAGAGGCACGGAGGTTGGAAATCTAGCTCTGTTGCGGAGGGATATGTTGAAAATTCCATGAATAATAAAAAACTTATAGCGCAAGAAATATTTGGTGAAACATCTAATGCAATGTGCGCCGCTTCCCAAATAACAGCAAGTTCGAGCAATGAAAAAAATATGTCGTCGGGAATTAATTTGAATAATTGCAATAATTGTGTTATCAATATTTATAATAATTAATTAATTTATAATTTATGTTTTTAACTTGTATTATAACAGTTTAATAAATAGAATAATTCTTTTTGTCACTAATTTTGAAATACATTTTTCGTCACCAATTGCATAAAATTTTACTTTATGCAACTAGTTACAAAAAGTAAGACGTTTCATAATGTCAATCAGTTTTAAAAAGTGTCACTTTATATGTCAAAATTAGAAAAAATACATTTCAGTGCTCCCAGTACGCGTATAAAGTTGTAGAAAATGTAATAATAAAACATATCAGGTAAAAATATTATTTTATTCTTATTTTAAATGACTTGGCAACCTATAAATTGTTACACAACCATGCTGAAGAAAACTTGTATAATTGGCACAAGATATATTATTTCTAACTTATATAGATTACATAGATTTGTAAAATTCGTGTCAGAAAACAGTCATCAGACCGTTAAAAATTGTGTTTAAGGCCGCCGTATTTTTCGCCGTAAAATGATCAAACTTATGGTGCTTTTTAAGTACAGAAATCTTGAAAAAGTAAACACATAGAGCAAAAGAAATATTGAAAATAAAATTATTGATGTTTTGTTTATCCACATTTACTATTTAAATTCTCCTCAAATAATATAATAACTTTTAAAATGCATTTGTATGACACACATTATTTCGCTATTCTAACCCCACATTTTAACAATTATTTTCACATACTTATAAACAAAAGTGAACAATCTTATATGCAGAACCATGTAAGTTTATGTTATAACAATATTTACATCTACAGTTGAATTTAAAAAAATACGTATTTTGAAGGATGTCTATACCTAAAAATTTGTTGGTTAGACCGCTTTCCGCCGTTATATATTCGTTTTACTTCGGTACCTTTGAATATTCACAGATGACATGAGATAGCATAGCTGTTATTTGCTAAACTCTATATTATTCAGTTCTTAAATGTTTAAAATTGCTTGTATTTGCAAAAACACTATTTGAAGAATACGGCGCCTTTAAAAACGGCGCCCTTAAGGTCACCGTATTTCTCGCCATTAAATGAACAAATTTGTGATGTTTCTAGATACAGAATTCTTGAAAATTAAAATATCTACAACAAAAGCAACACAAAAAAATAAAATTTTTATAGTTTTTTTATTTATTGATATTATTTAAATTTTCTTCAAATAAAAACTTTTAAAAAGCGTTTAAATTTTGCTACCCTTCATATTATCAATTATGTTCACATACTTATAAATAAAAGTGACCGATCTTATCTGTCATACTAAGTACTAAGTCTATGTTATAACAATATTTACATCTACAGTTAAATTTTAAGATACGTGTGCACAAAATACTTAAAAATGTATTGCGTAGGCCGCTTTTTCTTTACATTATTTAGTTACTAAATGTTCAAAATTATTTATATTTGTAGAAAACACTACCCATTTCAAAAATACGGTGCCCTTAATGAAAGGAAATACAATAAATGTAAAAAAGAACTTGTTCAAAAACATTTTGTATTGCTACTATTGCTTTATATAAATGGTGGAGAAAGTAATAAGATATATGTAAAAGGTTATTGTTTTATAATAAGCAATTTTCAACAAATTCATAGCTATTTTAGAGGCAGTATAAAACAAAATCTAATCAAGTTAGAAAAATATCTCTTTACTGTGCCAAATACACAAGTTTTCTCCAGGATGTATAATAGTTTATAGGTTGACAAGTCATTTAGAACGAAAAACATATATTTTCAGCTGTTATCTTGTCATAAACTTTTTTTAATTTTACACGTCAACTGCACACCAAACATTGTATATGGCAGAATAAACATTATCACAGCCCGCATATTGCTTTTAAAAAACTAGTAAGACGTCAATTCATTAAGTAATTTTCGCGGTGCGAGGTACAAAGTAAAAGGATACAATTCACGGTCTTTCAATGGGAATGTTCTATAATACAGTTATCCAAAAGTTAAAGTGATTAAATTTTAGTATTATAGTTTGGCTTTCCGCTAAGAGCCGCCATCTCCTGGATGGATTTTCTTTTACATAATTATCTTACTAAAAGTGCGATTTTTCCACGACTATCCTATAATAAATAGTTATTTATCAAGGGAGATATGAGGATGATAATTATCGAGGGCAACAGATTGCAATTGTTAATTTGCCCGAGGTTATTAACATCCAATAACTCACGTGATAGATAAAGATTTTTGTTTCATACTATTGAAATATGAAAACCAAATTTTCTTGGTTTTAAAAACTAACGTTTAATAATTAAGTAAGCATGATTACTATGGATATATTAACTGACAAGATTGTAAATAAAAGTTTTTTTTTTGTATTTATATATACAAGGTGTAACAGTAGTAAGTATTCAAAACTTGTGAGCTTGTAAAACAAGTCGAAAAATTGCGAAAACCTTAGTAAAACTTTTGTCAGTGACGGCTCCTAAGGGAGATACACTCTTTTAAAGGGATGACCTCGGAAGCAGTTTTTAATGCGTAACATCAAAACGGTTCAACATTAAGTCACGAAATTTTGCTGAGATATTAACATTGACGTGCTTAATAAGTCTCATAAAATACATTTCAAAATTTTCTACAGGGGCGTGAGAAAATGCAAGGCTCTGGGAGAAATTTATTCATATCTTTTTTGTAGTTGATTTTTTCTTATTTCTGACTCGAAAATATTGAAATTTGAGGTATTTAACATAACAAAGGTACTCTTGTTGAATTTCAATAAAATGTACCGTTTTTCAGTAAAATCGATTTCAATCATTCCTAACGTGCCCCACATTCAACATCCATTACATAGCCAAATAAATTAATTGCAGTGTGCCATGGAGAAAACACCTAGTCTGACAGTTAACAGAATTGTCAAGTATTTTTAGTTTAAAATTTGTGTTATTTGAATCTACATAGTGCTGTATCATAGTGAACAAAAATAGTTAAAAATTATTTAAAAATGCAACAGTATACATATTCTGAGTATGTAGATATGCTTTTGACGTTAGGCGAGTGTCATGGGAGAGCCAGAGCAGCCGCACACCGATATGGTATAAAGTTCCCCAACAGAAATTATATTATAAAATTATAAAACATTTCTATGCACCGAAAGACGTTTGCGAGAACGAGGTACTTTAAAAAGAAACAATTTTGAGAGAGGCAGACATAGAATAGTGAGAAATGTCCTGAATGAAGAAAATATTTTAAATTTAGTTGAAGCTAACGCCACACTTAGTACAAGACGACTAGCAGTACAAAATAACATGTCTAATATGACAGTATGGCGGATATTGAAAGAACAACAATTGTATTCCTATCAGGCAGGACATTTTACCTAAAGACAGGCCCATGCACAGACAATTTTGTCAGCTGCTTTTGGACGGGCAAGCCGAAGATCCGATGTTTCTGTCGAATATTATTTTCAGCGACGAAGCTACTTTTACCAGAAGCGGGGTTTTTAATATGAGCAACGAACATATGTGGGCCGAAGAAAATCCTAATGCTCGAAAGGTAACCCATTATCAGCATTCATTTAAAATAAATGTTTGGGCTGCCACATTAGGAAACAATCTGTTTGGATATCACATCATGCCTGGAAATTTAACAGGAGCAATGTACCATCAATTTTTGTCCACCAGATTGTATGACTTTTTAGAAGATATTTCTTTGGCGAGAAGGGGTTCCTTATGGTACATGCATGACGGTGCCCCTCCTCATTTCAACCGTCAATGTTGACAGTGGTTAATCAAGCACTTCCCAAATCGCTGGATTGGCCGAGGACTGGCCTCCACGATCACCAGACCTCAATCCAATGGATTTCAACGTGTGGGGTCAAATGAAAGAAAAGGTGTATTTCCAAGCTGTTGACAGTGAAGAACAATTGCGTGAACGTATAGAATGAGGAGCACAAACTATACCGGCACCTATTTTCTTTGGAAAACAGATTACGTGCGTGCATTAGGGTAAATGGCGGTTATTTTGAAAGATGAATCTAGTCTGTCTTCTTGACTGAGGCACATTTTCTGTTGAAGAAATTAGAATATTTAGTTTATCAAATTACCTACTGTAAATGTTACGAACAATTTTTAACCGTTTACAATAGTTTAATAAATAGGTAATCTCATATGTTATTTATATTACCGTATTTTTATTTGCACTATTGTTTTTATTTGTTACTCTTAAGAGTATTAAAAATACATTTCTATTAACTGTCAGACTAGTTGTTTTCTCCATGACACACTTCAATTAATTTATTTGGCTATGTAATGGAATGAGGGGCACGTTAGGAATGATTGAAATCAATTTTACTAAAAAACGATACATTCTATTGAAATTTAACAAGAGTACCTTTTTTATATTAAATACTTCAAGTTTCAATATTTTCAAGTCAGATATAATAAAAAATTAACTACAAAAAAGATATGAATAAATTTGTCCCAGAGCCTCGCATTTTCTCACGCCCCTGTAGAAAATTTTGAAATGTATTTTATGAGACTTTTATTAAGCACGTCAATGTTAATATCTCAGCAAAATTTCGTGACTTAATGTTGAACCGTTTTGATGTTACGCATTAAAAACTGCTTCCGAGGTCACCCCTTTAAAAGAGTGTATCTCCCTTAGGAGCCGCCACTGACAAAAGTTTTACTAAGGTTTTCGCAATTTTTCGACTTGTTTTACAAGCTCACAAGTTTTAAATACTTACTACTGTTACACCTTGTATAGTTAATCTGTGAATAAAAGTTTATCGTGAGTTTATCAAATTTATTAATTTGTGAAAATGAATGAAAACCCGGAGAGAAGTGAAATTTTAGGCGATTTGTTACAAAACGCTGAGAAAGCTCGTGCCGCACTAATACCAACAAAGTCGGAACCAAAGTATGAAAAAGAATATGACAGATTTCTACAGTGTCTGAAAGTTAACTGTATTGAAAACAAAAATATAAGTGAAACTATAATGGTGGCTTACTTTCAAGACATGGTATGTATTTATTCTTCCACGTTCTAGTATAAGAGGTATTGATTTATTTTTCTTACAGTCTGAGTCGTAAAGTCCTAATTTCTTGTGGACTAAATGGTGAATGTTAAAATCAATGATGGCAATTTATAATAATACACATGGGAAAAAGTTGTATGAAGTGATAATGGGTTATTTCGGGGGCTGTAGATGTCAAGAACTTTTAAAGATTAATCGTATTGAAGATAGAGGCTCGGTTATGGTGGTTGATATTCCGGAAAGTAAAACAGATATCCGTAAGTTTAAAATTGTGGAAGAAAACGAGTTCTCTGCATTGGGTATAGTGAGGATGTATATGTCTTTGCGTCCATCGAGTTCAGAAAGACTTTTTCCAACGTATCGCGAAAAGCGTTGCACAGTTCAGCCCGTTGGGAAAAATACATTTGGAAAAATGCCAAGGAAAATTGCTAGTGTTTTTTGGGTTTGTCAATTCTATAAGCTTGGGACATTGTCTGTGGAAGGCTTCCGTGTCTGTCTTGGTCAGTGCAGGAGCAAATATGATGACATTGAAGAGACATGATGGATGGTGAAGTTCAACGGTAGTAGAAAAGTATTTTACCGACAGCATGGAATTGAAAAATGAAACTGCAAGAATGTTGGCTGGCATGTCACACGAAGGAAGTGGGACATCAACTTCGTGTTTGACTACAGTCATATAGGCAGTGACAGCAGTTTTATGAAAAATGTTTGAAATTCGGGAAATAATTTCACTGGGAAATTCGACAATTGTTGGTTTATTTTTGTAAATACAGTAGAGGGAGTTAAGGATTTATAACTACTTAGTATAATATATTGTCTGAAGCTATTTATTTGTGGCATAATTTTAGTTTTTCTTTTAGTTTTATTAGGTTTTTGCCACACTTATATTAGTATAACTCCCTTGTTTATACTATGTATGTTTATAGTTACCGTAACTAAGAGTTTACTTGTTTATAATGTATTTGTATGAAATAAAATTTTATTAGATATGTGCTTCCTAAATAATAATACCCATTTATTTGTATGAGAGCCAAACGCCACCCACTATACCGGTTACGCCAATATTAACATTTTTCCGAATAATGATAGAAGTTTACTAATTAAAGTTCTATTTGCCTTTTTAAATTTAGGATGTGAACGACGAATATCAAATTTGAAAGTAAGATGTTTTGACAGTTGAATTATATGTTGTATCATGTTTATGTTATAAATTCCAAATTATTGTATAATTTTGTCTTCACTAAAAGTTTGCTAAATTATTGTTAATAGTCGTGGACCAAGTACAATATTCTACTTGCATATAATGGTTGTAATTCACTCGGGTGATTTACTACAATCGCCTGCCGCTCGAGCCATAGTCTTCATCCCCGTGGATTACAGCCATCAGTATATGCTCGTTGAATAATATACTATTACTGATTACACACAACAATGTAATTATATAAAAATTACAGAATTATATGTTTTTATGGAATGGTTGACATACATGTGTAACTATGTATCTTATAGACCCATAATAAAAAATGTCAGTTAATAATAACAAAATACAATTATAATTATAAGCAATCAATTTTTTTCCACAAATAGCGAGCTTAACATACATTAATCTATTATATATACTTTTACATCTAAAATACTAATATTTTTTAAATTTACCAATTAGTTGCTTGTTAATAATAATGTGCATAAATTCTACAGCTTCAATATTGTTATACAATATAATCCACTGGATGTCCGTTAATGAACGTTACATCTGGGACGCACATTGTATGTATATTTATTTTTTATGCACGTGGTACGTCCTTAGGTCATCTTTAAATGATCCAAACGTCAATTTATGGTCGACGAATGGACGTCCCAGGGACATACAATTTTGTGAAAACCGAATCTCCTACAGACGATCGTCGAACATCTCTAAACGAACGTCCACTGGACATCCTAATGTACGTCTTAAGGACATCCTTAGGACGTTTTTATGTTATGTGGGGCTACACCCCATTTCTTTTAGTTTCTGACTCGGCCAGAATATCACGATACTGATAAGGAGGATATTTTTTGACACTTATGTCCAATGAGAAATTCTTCATGACAATGTGTACTATGGGGTTGCCTATTATTTGGCATATGTGACGTCATTACTAAAGTTGTATATTTTCATATAGTCCTCCTACCTACTGACCTTTTGGGACACCCTTAATATCGACTGTTTCACGACCTACTGCCGCAGGCAGGTATAGCGAAGATTTAGAATTTGCGTGGTTATACGCGACCTTGGCAAAAGTAATGGCATCCCCGTGATTTCGGTGGAAGGCGACGTAATCGAAGCGATAAAACGAGGGACACATAAAAACTGTTTACATAGCTATCGTGCGGATATCATCGGTCCCAATCAACTTGGCGGTGAAGCTTGAAACAAACATGATAAATTTGGATATTTCGAGTTTTCGCTGGTATATCTTCCATATAAATTCACTTAGAGAGACCTGATTACAGAGTTCGATAAAAAGCTAATTGAATACCTACTTAATAATTATCAGGAATATATTGTAACCCATATCATTTAACACGTTGGGTCAGTTTTCACACAAGGGGACGTTTTTGGGATATTCAAAATTATTTGTAATTATTCGTTAAGAAATAAATAAAAAAATATATAATAAAAACCAGTACGTTGTCTTCATCTAAAATATAATCATATTTTCTTCTGTGGAAACTAATATATGCTATGTATAACAACAGGTTTTTAACTTTTGTTCTTTTGTAACTTTCAATTAACGTACTTAACCATAATTGGATCGCTACCTTCGTTAATTTATTCATAATATTTTAGCTCTCCTTTCAGCAACACCTTGTTGTCCAGCTGTGTTGTCCAGTTTAGTGACGGAGGGGGCGGATTGTTGGGTTGCGCGAAGCAGGTTTGTCGGTGAGAGAAATTTCTAGAAGGACTAACAGATTCTTACGTACTCTAGTACGGTGTTACTAGGCGTGGACTTAAGAAGGATGTGGACACAGAGCGTGAGGCATCGGCCGTTGTCGGTATGCGTACAGTATATGGCCCAATACGAAGTTTTGACTTCTTATATTGTTGTCCACATTGGGTACTATCTCTCACTCGTCAACATCGAGCTAACTGCTACATTCAGTGGGACTAAAATATGATCTTTAGTGATGAATCCCGTTTCTGCCTGGGGATGCACGATAGTCGTGCAAAGGTAGGATGACGACCTGCTGAAAGACGTGATCCACAATTTGACAGAGAGCGTCATATTCATCACACAGTAGGCGTTTTGGTATGGGGTGCTATCGCATATGGTACCAGATCAGCACTAATTTTTATTTGAGGCAACATGACAGTCCAACGCTACATCCAAAATGTGGTGCTGCCATATGTCATTCCATGTCTTCACACCATCCAAAACATCATTTTCCAGCAAGACAATGGTGAACCTTATGTTGCCAGACAAACAATAGCTTTTTTGGATCCAATCAGATCAACCGTTTACTCTGGCCACCAAGATAGCTGGATCTGTCACCTATTGAACATGTCTAGAACATGATTGACCGCAGACCTGCTGCATTGACAACAATCAAATCAGTTTGTTTTAACCAAATTTACGTTTTTACTTGTCAAAAATGGAAGATATAAAACTATACACACCACTGCATTTTATCTCCAATTTTATCAAATGGTACAATTTTGCTACTGAACTTTGAAGCATTCTAAAATGACTTTATAAATCGCAAAAAGCACATAAAATATTAAAATTTGTAATAACTGCTACTTAAGTTTATGCATGTAGTGCAAATCAAGCGAGATACAGACGTACACGTTATTGCAATAATAATGACACTCCCTCAAATCAATTTTTGATGAACTTTTTGTTAGATCTCTATTGGTGAGTGGAACAATTAAGAAGTTATGCCAAAAGTTGAAAATAGATTTCATTACAAATACGTTAGCAGTCACCACAAGTCACTAAATTCGATTTAAGGAGGGGCATATTATGGCAACAGCTAGTACGTATTCAAGCTTATTTATGATGTCTAATTAATTTTGGCAAAGTTGTACCGGGCGGTCAACGAGTTGTTGGTTTCAACGCTGTATGAATCGGTCAGTGACAGCCTGAAAATGGGTTTAATGATTTGAATATATATTTTTAGCGTAAATAAGCATTTATTTTTTTTAATCGCGTCATCGCATTATACTCATTTTTCCCTATTTATTCTATAACTGAGTCACCCTGTATACGTTTAACCTTACTTAAACTTCTAAAACGAGCATTTGATAGACGTAATATGCCTCTGAGAGGCACAGTGTGGGATAACCTTTGGATGTCCAATGTCCATGCTAGCCTCAGAACGTACCGCCCTAAAATAGACGTCTGATGGGCGAATATTAAGGACGCCGATGTCAGATATCCCACGTCTATAACTGGTTCTGGGATATACTGAACTAAAATGGACGTCCCGTGGATATCAAGTGTTATGCATAGAAATCATAAAATATATAGAACGCCAAAAGAGGTATGGAGAAAACGTGTTTCCATGAGTTAGCTACACTATCAGGGTATCAATAGGCGGGAATTTCAAAATAAAACAGTTTTACGTCCAATTTCTGATTTCTATGGTTCAATTACAAACATTCCGTTTTGGATTCAGTTGTTTATAAATGCAGTGTAACCAGCTGCTTACATTAAGTGTTCCCTAGATGGCTGCTTTCTAAGCCCCTCCATAGTCTGACTATTTTTGAGTGCCTAATGTAAAGGCTTCTGGTGTATATATATATTTTATGATTTCTATAGTGCTATGTGCGACTCCTACTCGTATTCGTAAAATGTCCTCTTCTAGTCCTTATTTGTTGAAATATTTTATCGCACCCAAATTATTTCATTAACAATTACATCTTAATTACTTTGACAGTGAACTTTACTATGGCGAAACTATCATTATTCAAAAAAGAAACAAGCGAAGATTCAATTAATTTTCACACAACGACTGTTTTCAAAACAAACTAATCTCCTCTCAGGTCAACAAACAAATTAATCGATTACCTCCGACATTTCGTGTCTAGCTGCGTCCTAATTTAAGATAGTTCAATATCAAAGTAATATTGTTACAAATAATTACGATTAGTTGTAAACATGCCATCTGTTTACCAGCCAGTTAAAAGTTTTAACAGGGTCAGAGTTTTGAATCATAGGTTCTTTTGACAAAATGTCATTCTTGGTAATACATCTAGCCTGAGCTATACAGGGTGAATCTTAAATAAGTACAAATATTTTAACCAGCAGTATAGTTTTGTGTGTAGAACACATAATTAATAGTTTTTTTACAAAAAAATCAGAAATAAAAATGTGAAATTTTAAATAAATTTCGTAATTTTTCAGTAGAAAACTTGTTGAGGACCGCTGGCCTAGACCGACCCTTCATACTTTTATGAGTCATAGTGCTGCAGACTGAACGTGTGGTTCACAGTGTTGCCAGTATTACACAAATGTCTTTGCTTCAAGGAAGAAAAAATCTCAACTTTTAGCGAATTTTGTCAAGTGTAACATTTTATATTATTTTTTATTATCAAACTGTCATTGACTGTCATGACAGATTATCGGAAGCCCAAGTCAAACTTGTTAACCCCACATAATGCATGAAAATAGCAATAAAAGCTAAAATATGCTAAAAGTTGAAATTTTTTCCATTTTAAATAAAAAACGCGTGCATAGTTTTTCGTTATTCTTCATAAAATAACTTAAGGAAATTGTGTTTTGTGTCCCTTTCTAACAGTGTACAATGACATTTAACTTGTGAAATGTGGATTACTGATTAAATAGTTAATTTTTTAACAAACAGGTAAGCTTGTGTGCACGTTTATGTATAATTTTTGAACATTGGACATAGTAATATCACGTAATATCTTCCTAAATATTTTACGGTAGTATTGAACTTGCGGAAATTCATTTTTAATCGTTGAAGTATAGTAAGGTTAGTTCAGATGTTAAAATTTATGTTAATATTGCTGCGTATCATACTACATACCCAATTTTACTGTACTTATGCTTAAAACAAGTATTTTTAAAATAGAACTATTACGTTAAAGGAAACGTAATATTTATATTGGAGGAGATATGGCAACCTCGCAACAAATTATATGTTTCATTACGCTGTTGGATGAAAAATCAGCCAGCGGTCCTCAAAATGTGGGTATTTTTTTAAAAAATTAATATCTGTAAATATTAGAAATTTTTAAAAATGGCTGTCACTAGACTGATTTAAATGACAAACTACACCAGCAGTTAAAATATTTGTACTTATTTAAGATTCACCCTGTATACTGTAGTTAAACTTGTGATAAAATATACAGGATGTTCAAAAATAAAAAAGGCAAACTTTTCTAAAGCAGGCACCGTTGGTTAATATTTATGTGAAAAACTTTATTCAGTAAAGTTACTCAAAAAATGAGGAGATACTTAATAAAAAATGTAATTAAAAAACAACGAAAATTGCTTTTCACCAACAAACTCATGGTCACTGTATGCGATCAATGTCCTACGATTTGACAAAATTAAGCATTTACGATTATTATTCATATTTATTACTTTGACTACCCCGTTATCACATTGTTACGTTGTTAAGTAACAACATGTTCTCTTTCTAATATTATTAATAATATCTGGCGGTGTCAATTACAGTGGATTCTGTCATTTCGAAAAACCTACAAACGTCAAAAGTTGTGGACAACAGCAGTACGTGATATAAACAAAATTTTGTTGTTTTAACAGAATGGCAATATTTTATTAAAATACAATATTCTTTCCTCTAAATTAAACCGTATTTATTTTGTATCTTTCGTATTTTCAGTTTTAAAACAAATTTATCAATTAGTGTTTAACAAAATAAAGAAATAAAAGTAATTTCAAATTTAACATTTTATCACAAGTTTGACCACTAGATTTCAGATAATCAATTTTTATGCCCCGGATATGGTGAACTTTTGTAAACTTGCTTATAGTTGATTTTTCCAGAAATCAGCATTGTTGATAAAAATATGAGGACACTTTAAGTCCGTGGTTCATACGACACCTGTGAATAATGAAAAGGAATTTTGTTAAAGTATTCAAGATGAAACAAATAATCTTACGGGCTATAACTAATTTATACAAGAATTAGTTACGATCTAATTTTCTTCATCCCATAAATTTGTCTATGTGTATAAATACTAGACAATTTCAACAGTTTTTATAATAAAAATCCCGTATTTTTAGTTGGAATTCAACAGAGTAATTAAGTTATTATACAGGGTGTCCGGTAACTACGGGGAAAAAATAAAGGGTTATATAGAGCAGGTCAAACGAGTGCTAGTACTTCATATAAACTTTTTACCTAGGTGTTATTGTCACTCAAAGTAAGAAGTTGAAAAATGAATATTGTCCATAATTTCTAAAGGGTTACTTGGATTAACTTGAAATTTGGGGGATCAAAGCAACTCATTGAAATGTATCTTTGTACATTTAAAATTGAATCAAATATTTTTTATTATACAGGGACGGTCGAAATTATATTCTAAAATTTACGCAACTTTGACGGAGCTGTCAAATTTGACATTTCGCCCTCGCAGGCAGATTGCCCTGTTATTTTTTTGCAAAAAAAGGTATGCTTCATGACTTATGAAAAAATGAACGGTTGTCAAGATAATTAATTTTTTTTATTTTGTGTAAAGGGGAATTCATTATCACATTATTATAATCAAATTAGTAGGTTGCTAAATGTAACAGGAAACGCGGAAAGATGACAAGCATTAAGGCAAATTAAAATTAATGCCCCTTTTAGTGAAAAATTAAAATAAAATAATGGAATACTCTTATGAAGAATATGCAGATATGCACTTGATTTATGGAGAAGCACATTGCAATTCTTTAGAAGCTCAAAGAATTTACTAGGTACGATTTCCAGATCGGAATGTACCAAATCGGAAAACTTTTCCAAGATGCGATTGTCGCCTAAGGGAAACAGGTATAAATGAATAGAAATGTAGTTACAAATTTATTTTAATCGTTCGCTATACAGGAAGCATATTGCCACGACGTGGTGGGGAAGGAGCCCCTAGACCAGAAACGCAGAAATTGAATAACAGATCTTGGATCAAATAGAAGCAGATCCTTCAACAAGCCTACGAAAACTTTCAACGCAAAATGGAACCACTAAGTGGGTAGCTCACCAAGTTCTTAAAGAATAATTATTGCATCCTTATCATATTCAAAATGTACATGCAATGGGACCGGAAGATTATGCTGCAAGATTAAATTACTGCAATTGGTTTTCGCGAAAACAAAGAAACAATTTAAATTTTGTTGGATCTGTATTGTTTACGGATGAGGCAGGTTTGACCCGGGACGGAATAATGAATTCCCATAATTTACATGCATGGTGTGATGAAAACTCTCATTTAGTCATTCAAGGCAAACACCAGCAAAGATTCATAGTTAATGTATGGGCAGGAATAATCGGTAACCAATTAATAGGCCCCTTTTTCTTTCCGGATAGATTAAACGGTGCCCGATATTTGAATTTTTTTACAACACGATCTAAATCTACTACTAGAAAATATGCCATTGCAAACAAGACAGGAAATGTATTTCATGCATGATGGGGCACCGCCTCACTTCAGTCGTGAAGTTAGAAATTACCTCAACGCAACATTTGGTGATAGGTGGATTTGTCGAGGAGGCGGACCGCACTTATGGGCACCTAGGTCACAAGATCTTAACCCCCTTGACTTCTTCTTGTGGGGTTACCTAAAAGAATTGGTGTATTCATCTCCGTTTTATACTAGAGAAGAGTTGATGGCAAGAATAGAACATCATTGTAATGAAATTAAATGGAATCCACAAATGCTATTTAGAGTGCAACAAAATAATCTTAAAAGAATAAGGAAGTGCATTGAACTAGATGGAGGACATATCGAGCATTTACTGAAGTAACCTCTTTTAATCCATATGTTTCATTTTTAACTTTTTTCTGTTGCATTGTGTCTCCGGTTGTATCTATACAAAAAATACAGAAATTTAATTATCTTGGCAACCGTTCATTTTTTCGTAAGTTATGAAGTATACGTTATTTGTAGAAAAGTAACAGAGCTATCTGCCTGCGAGGACAAAATGTAAAATTTGACAGCTCCGTCAAAGTTGCATAAATTTTAGAACATAATTTCGACCGTCCTTGTATAATAAAAAATATTTGATTCAATTTTAAATGCACAAAGATACATTTCAATGAGTTGCTATGATCCCCCAAATTTCAAGTTAATCAAAGTAACCGTTTATAAATTATGAACAATATTCATTTTTCAACTTCTTACTTTGAGTGACAATAACTCCTCAACAATGGCACCTAGGTAAAAAGTTTATATGAAGTACTATCACTCGTTTGACCTGCTCTATATACCCCTTTATTTTTTCCCCGTAGTTACCGGACACCCTGTATAATTAATACAATTTCTATTGCTTATAACTAGATCTGCATTATACGCAGGGTGACCCCGAATAATGTGCGAGTAAATTAAGGGTAGGTTGTACGAGCGATTTTAATAGGAGTGCTTCATATATTTTTTTTTATATAAGCCCCCCTGAAGGAACTACGACCCCTTAACAGGGGGTGATAAATTAAGAGTTTTATTTAGTTTCTTCCAAACAATATTAAATTAAGAGGTGAAATTTGGCAAGGCATTTAGGCTGATAAGACTTCTTCTAAGTATTTTTTAATTTCCTCGTCCTATTATAAAGTACTCCCTGTATATTTCTCATTAGATTTTTTTTGGAGTAAACTTTTCGATTGAAAACAATTCTTTTTTTAACGCAAGTTGAATTCAGAATGTTCTTTGTCTATAGCAATTTTTGGTATTAGCATTGCAGCAAATTCAACTGCTCTTGTCGCTATTGTTATTAATTATTATAATTAATTTGTGGTTTTAATAAAGTAGTTTGACGTACCTGAAAATTTTACGCCCGTCTTATCCAGTTTCTATAAACTAACGCACGTTTCTGCTTCTTGTGCGTTTTGAGCTCGGCGGTTACTGGCCGACTCAGATTTAGTCATTATTGAAAACGGACGCTTTTTGCCTTTTCTAAAAAAGGCCGGGTTGGAATCGCAACCTTTTAATGCGTGAAATGCCGGAAGTGCTGCGCTCAAATTAGGTCCTAAAGCTTCATACAGTTGAGTTACATTGATAACAAACAGCGTCCGTTTTCAATAATGACTAAATCTGAAGAATTCACCAACTGTTTCATACAAATGTCAAAGCCATCGGAAAATAAAGAAAACTTTTTTGGCAACATACAAGAGTTTGTTTGTCGTATGTACAGGGTGTTTCAGTTCGAGTGAATCAAATTTTAACCACAGATAGAACTCGATAAGTAATTAAGAATTGCCTTATAAACCAAGGTTCTATGTCTCACCGTTTTCGCTCTACAGGGCCGTATTGGTCGGTTTTTTACATCATATTATTTATGATATCTCTGGTATGGTTGCAACAATTTGATTCAAATCTGAATATTACGATATCCTCTACCTTCTCGATTTTTTCTTACTTACACAGAACCTGTTTGTCGCAGTCTTCTAAAGGTTCTTATAAATACGCCAAAAGAGGGATGACGCCGACGATTTGGAAACATTTTCCGATATTCTCTTTCTGCTTCTCGAGCACGACCATGACAATACCCGTACACAAAAATCATATCAGCGTATTCTTCACTTGAATATTCATCCATATTTTGACAAATGGTAAGTACTGTTGTAAATTTTTATAATTAAATAACAATTCCTGATGACAGATAATGTCATTATTGTTGTGTTTTGCATAGCAATCTTTGTGAATACATACTCCCAAAGCGCAGACTTACAATATGAGCCTCACATCAATTGTCAATGAGGGTGTAATTTTTTTAAACAAATTATATCTAATTTGACATAAATGAAACGTTAAATTAGCAAAAATACTTATAATAGTTTCAGAATAGCATAAATGAAATGTAAAGGAGATATCATTGAATAGTACCGGACTGTAGTGCAACATAAAACAGAGCTCAGAAAGGAAACTCACCACACTATAAATGCTATAAAAATAATACACGAAGTGTAGAGACGTGTTGTTTAATATTGTTTTCAACCGTAATTTAATAACTGCTAAACTGAACTAAACTTGATTCCTTATCAGAAGAACGGCCTCCCACATTATTGAGATTTTCCGCAGTACGAGACACTTTACCGATTTGAAACAAGTATTATGCCAAATTGTCCAAGGAATCTAAAAATTTACCCCAAATAAGTATTAGGTCATTGGCGTAGAAGTTGGGGCAAAAAAATCCCGCTACTCTACCCGTTTCTACGCCACGGACCTACAAAAAATTTGTAAATTTTGCAGTAAATTATAGACATTTGTAAGTATTAACATCATACCAGATTTGAATCAAATTGTTACAACCATACCAGAGATATCATAAATAATATGATGTAAAAAACCGACCAATTCGGCCCTGTAGAGTGAAAACGGTGAGACATAGAACCTTGGTTTATAAGGCAATTTTTAATTACTTATCGAGTTCTATCTGTGGTTAAAATTTGATTCACTCGAACTGAAACAGCCTGTATAGCTTTAATCGGTTGAACAACATTAATGAGGCAAGAGTAGCGTTGTGTCAAAAAACATATAAATTCTTGGAAAATGATGATACGTTCAAGTTGCCCAAAAAGGGTATTGATGGCTCTTCTCTACCACCATGCAAATCGGAGCTATATCAGCAATTTTTAAGAGCATGTTACAAAGCTCAAATTTGGTCTCACGCACACCTGAAAGTCCCAACTACTGATGAACCTTCAGACTATGGCTATAACTAAATTTTTTTTTCTCCGACGTGGGAGGCTACCGCTGCTCATCCCACCCACGGAACCGCAGCTGACGTTCACGAGGCTTTATGATACAACTCCCTGATGGGTCTCACTAATTATCGTTCGAGAGGAAATAACTGACCAAATTCTGACCTGGCTCCCGGACTATAAGCCAGTTTTGACACTTGAAAAACTAATGTTACGATGGCGCCTATATCGAGCAATTGTTAAAATAATATTTGTGAATTAAGAGTTAATTTTTACTAAATACAGTTCATGTTATTCTTTAGTGTTTTATGTATTGGTTGTTGTTAGTGTAAACGTTCATTATTTCTTAAACAATTAAATTAGTGTTATTAAATGTAGTAAAATTTTGTAAATTGTTTTCTTTAAATCCTAAATTATATTTGTGGTCAATATCAGCATAAAAGTTAGCCTGTCTGCTTTAGTGAAATTTAAAAAACCATGCATTCTTTGCATGGCAATCGACCAATTTAACACATAAAAACTGGTCTGTAATTTTTGAATGGTTTTAGATGAGAAAAAATGGTATTTGGAAAAAGTGTTTCTATTCAATAGATCTTCCAATTTCTGAAATCAAAATGGTATGCTTCTGACAAAAAAAAATTTGAAGCGCCGCGGCGCCCAGCGCCGCTTAATTATAACTTTCATATCCATCGCAATTTCAAGCATCAATCAGCCCAAATAAAATACTTTTTACAGAACTCAATTTGCTGCAGCCGTTTACGAGAAAAACTCATTTCCCATGATAAAAGAATCACCCTGTACAGTGTGTCCAAGTATTAATACCAAGGGATTGGACGAGGAGGACCGGTAACATGGTCGCCACGATCTCCTGACTTTAAATCATTTAGATTTATTTTTGTGGGGATATTTAAAAGGTGAAGTATATTGCACCGAAGTAGACACTATTGATAATTTACGCAAACGTATCATAGCTGTTGCCAGTAACTTAAAAGTTCAAAACGGACAAGAAGCAGAAACATTTGTGTTAGTTTGTTGAAACTAGGTAAGACGGGACTAAAATTTTATTGCAACGTCAGGTATGTCAAATTATTTTACTAATTAAAACCACAAATTAACTGTATTAATTATAAATAACAATAGAGGCAAAAGCAGTTGATTTTGCTGTATAGAAATAAGTGTTGTAAAATGTAATTTATTTCTTTCCTTGGGAATTTCATTCAATTTTTGGTCCGGTCGCCGATTATACGCCTTATCAAGTTTTACAGCGGACCAGTTTGTAGTGTCATGTAGAAGTGTATTTTAAATCATATTTGAACTGCTTATTTTGATTTTATTTTTACAAAATTGTATTTGTAAATTCCTAAATCTTTTATGCTATCCGTGAGATCCAAGTCACAACCGAGTCTTGTAATTGAATGGGCTTCAATTTACTCGTTACATTTGGAATATTCAACTGTAACTTATTTTTTCTTAAGTTTTATTGGGTTTTTGCCACACTTCTGAAAAATAATAAAAATTAGTTAAATAAGCCCTTGCGCCAAACGGAACAGTCAAGGGTTATTTTTGAAACTAAGTTTGCCTAACCAAAAAATCTCACACTGAAAAAAGCAGATAAGTAAAAAATAACAAAAATCACATCACTATCGCGCACTTCCGTAATATTAACTATTTTATTTAACTGACTCCGAAGCTGAATACAATCATCAGCTGATATGGAAGATTTTTTTTTAAACCAGTTTACGACAATCAATATAATTTGTGACATCATTAATAAAAATTGAAAATAAAAGAGGGTCCAGATTGAAACCCTGAGGTACTCCGAAAGTAATAGGGTATCGAGTAGATCTAAATCCGTTGCAAGTAAAGTAACGAAAACTAATCAATTTTTCGGAACCACCAGTATAGAAATTACACCCACTCAAAAAGAACCGAGAAAATAAACAGTTTTTGTTAAAAACTGTGGTCGAAAGTGTCATGCGAAAATTAATTAAAAATCACCCGTTCGTACAGAATTCAACGGCATTCGTCTGCCCAACATCTGACTTTTTATTAATTTTTTTTACACATCCAAAATATAAAACACAGACTTCTTCGTCACGCGATAATAATTGCGATATCACGTAAAGATCTGCCTCGTACTCGTGAAACAATCTAGTAGGCCTTAAAACTGCCAATTAGGCTTCCGTGCGTGTTATACATTAAACAACTGAGCGCTATCCATTAAGCCATCCGATCCTCCGTCCCATACCGTCATCTAATAACTAATAATTTGGCGAATAACTCGGGCACGTCTCGTTCAATTACCGGTATTACGCAAGGCCCTCTTTCAGGCGCCCATTCGACAAGATGTAAACAGAACAATTAAAAACATCCTCCATCAGAGGCAATCCGGACTGGGCACGTCAATGCATTGATTGCGAGCTAATTGGACGAACTGCCGGTTCGTTTGATTTTATTTTTAGACGCAGGATGTCCTGGTATAGGGATCCGATTCCAGAGATTCAATTTCAGTACAAGCCAAAAAATATTAGTTACATACTTGGTGTTTTTAAATAAAGTAGCAAACATGAGACCACATATTCCTTAAGTAAAAATAAATCGATTTAATCTAACATACAGATGTAGATAATTTCTTAAAAAATTCAAATATTTACATAAAATTTGTAAATCAGGGGTTTTTGCGGGCGAGAAATTCAATTTTGATGTCACTAGTAGAGAGCGCCACTTATGGCACATCGTGTTTCTTTTAAATGGCAGAACTTTTTTGCTGCTTAGTGTATCCATCTGACTATTCACACAATCGATTCTCCTACCTGTTATATCTAAAAAAGATATACCTTGTTGAAGTCGTTAGGAGTAACAGTTTTTGAAATAATCCTATTTGAAATATTCAGTTAGTCGCGTCAAATTAGCATTTCACTTGTAACTTTTTGCAGAGAGGTCCGATTGAGATGCGGTTTTCTGCAAAATGTTTAGCGTATTTTTTATAACAAAAGGTACGTCTAATCTCTGTACGCTCGCAAATTTTTAATTTTTTATTTAACAAACGAGCCATTTTTGTTGAACATATGGCAAATGTCCCACACGATTCAACGAAAATGTCTGGAAAATGTTCTGTAGGGGGTTTTCCAGGTCCCTCTTTATCACTTTGGTGTTAGCTTTATTATTTATTGCTAAATTGTTGTAACTGGGCTAATTCACAAATTAAAAACTCCATCCCCGAAATCACTAGAGAACCGAAATTTTTTCCAGGATTTCTGGCTTATTAAGGCAAACCATCGGTACAAGAATTTTCCAAATATAATTGTTTATTGTTCGATTGTTGCAACCTCGCTAATTAACAAATTAATAACTCTACTCCCGGAATCGTTAGAGAACCAGATTTTTTTGCAATAACTCTGAGATCATGGGGAGAACCATCGGCATAAGGTTGTTGCACGAAATTGTTTATTTTTCTATTTTTGCAACCTGGCTAATTAACAAATTAATAACTCTACTCCAGGAATCACTAGAGACCCGAAATTTTTTCCGGGATTTCTGCCGAACCATCGGCACAAACTTTTTGTAAATATAATTGTTTATTGTTCAATTGATTCCCGATTGAAAACTGTTATCGTTTCAGGTAAAGTGCCTTTTCTACTAAAAATACAGCCAAATGTTGTTGAAACAGTTGTTCAGATCGGTAAATTATGGAAGCCTGCCCAATTTCAAAAAGATCTGCGAGGTTTGATGAAACCATTTTTCAACAAAGCACGATATTTTACAAATATCGAAAATAAAATTTTAACTTTGACACCCTGTATCTTTTGTATGCGACTTTTCACCTAAGGAATCTGTGGTCTCATTTTTGCTAATTCATTTAAAAACACCCTGTATATTCTTATACACAATTCTTTTTTTTAATTAATTAATTTAGAATGTTTTTTGTCTCTCGTAATTCTTTTATATGTACAGGTTTTGAGTAAAAAAATTAAGTTTGCCTCCCTACACGCACATATTACCTAGTTTTCTTTGTAATTCTAATTTACACATCGATATCTAGTAGGTTTCTATCATTTCGCATCATACCATCTTCTCTCAATTTGTTTGCAAAATCTTCGGAATCACCCTCTATATTGGTATAAGAGTATCACGAAAAGTTATGTTTGCTATACGAAAAATTTATTGCTAAATACAATATCAAAAATTTATCAGAATAAATTGTTTGTAAAGTTTAAAGTAGGGCGGCATATTTGAAAATAAAAATACAGGGTGATTGAGAAATACTAGGAAGATATAATTAAATTATTGTGATTTTTATACTATAAATTTTTAAATAAATACCTATTATTTATTTTATAATGCCTGATGCCTGCAACCCTATTGACCTATGGCCTATGATGTTATTGAGCAATATACAGGGTTCGTAAAGGTATGGTATATACTGAAGGAGGTGATAGAACACGTAAAAATAAGGCTATAGTCGACGGTCAATAGCTTGTTGACAAGCGCGACGGGCGAAGCGTGCGAGGAGCAACATTTCATAGGCGTACTAAATTTGAATGCGATCAAATATAAAAAATATACACAAATGACAAAAATAATTACATTACATAACATCCATTATTTTTAGAGTAGAAACAGTGACATAACAGTTTTTACCAATTTCAAGGCGTTAGATAATAAAAATAATAAGAATGTTTCAAAATTTAAAGTTTTTATCTTGTATTATCAATTACCCAAAGTTGAAAATAATAGAAAGTAACTAATTCACAACACAGAGATGAGTACGGAAGATACGGGTGGTATGATTACCTAAGCGTGCCACTTGAGAAGAGTTAAAGCACACAAAAATTATAAAAAAATAAGTTGGCGCCGGCTGAACCTAGCACATTAATCATTTACTTTAAATGTGCCACCTGTGTTATCCTCTCTACAAATTAGAATGCCGTACCTTTGGATGACGATTGCCCACCACCACCCACTTACACCTACCTGATGCGCACTCCGCGGATATCACTTTTAAGCCTTGTTCTCATGGAAATTCACGGATTTTTGCATGAATTTTTCAACTTCTGTTTTAATTATTTATGGCGGGAAAATCTCAACTTTTGACAATTGCAATTTGCGAAACTGTCAAACACTGCAAATATTATTGCCCCTTTCATTATTATGTAGTGTTTTAATAAATTTATTTTGAGCTTCTGATAATCTACCATGGCAGTTTCATGATGAAAATGATAGAAAATGTCATAGGTAGTTGACAAAATTTGTTACAAATAGAAATTTTTCCACTATTAAATAAATCACGCAAATATTTGCAAATTCCGCATTCAGAAGGACAAAGGACTTTAGAATACATACACACTATTTACTATTGGTTACTAGCACTGTCACTATAACGGTCACACATTAACACATATTGTATCATATCGTACCGTTTTCCGTATGACCTTCATACGTCCATGTTTCGTCAAAATTTAATATATTCTTCGATCCAGATTCTTATTTTTTAATATTTATTTTAAACAGTTTCTTTGTCATATCTCTAATTCGTCCTTTCTATTAGTATTAGTATACTCTTTTCGATTTCATTTATACGGACTAAGTTTGATCTTGTAAGATATAGCAATAGAATTTTTTTTGTTGAAAACTCATTTTAAAAATACAATCTTCCTTCCGCGAGTTTCCATCACTTTCCGTTTCACAGTTGTACTCATTTACCACTTTTTTATTTGCAAACATATGCTATTGACGTACAATTTTGTTAATGAAATATATATTTCAACATCACTTACACTCATATTTTGACCCCGCGCTCTAATCTCTTCATACATGCTATCATCCGATATTCCTCACTTCGATCAAATTACTAATGAAATTAATTATATTCATAATTAAATTAAAAGATATACCCGAAATTTTGCCTGTCTGAACGATATACCCGTCCACCCGCTGGAAATGAAAGAGTTGGATCCGACAATTCGTCGCAGCCAATCAAAAGCAGCAGCGTATGCGTACTTACTGCAGCGCATGCGTAGCAGAAGCTGAGTAATCGGGTATGCTCTCAGAGATATGCGGCACACGATTTTGTAGGAAAAATATACGGGCTGCATGTATATTTCTTTGTGTTGACTGCTATAAATTGTGAGCAGGTTTATAACATTAGTCACTCTCTACAATTTTGGAAGTCAACTAGTCGAACACTAAATAGTGTTCAAGTTTTTGAAAAAATATAACTTTCTGTATATGCTTGTTAAATAGCATACTATTATTTTACATTTTACGGAACAAGCACACTTGATACAAAATTTGGATTGTATTTCAAATGAGGTTGCGATGGGAAAAATTATCATCCATACATGGGATATCCAGAAAAGTATGTAGTAATGTCATAAGAATAAACTACCATTATTTTTCCTTTTTCGGAAAAGTGTCACTAGCAAAAATTGTTCGAAATTAAAAGTTACAAAGGAATTCCCATTTGTGCAAAATTCTCCCATTTTGATTATTTATAAAATATTATGTACACGGTGAACAGGACATAAATGTGGAAGAACTTAAAATGTTGCTGTTTTTATTTATATCTAATTCTTCGACAAGGTTTTAAGTATGAAAGAAGACATATAATTCCAAGTTACAGTAAAAATAGTAAACTTTGTATATTAAAAGATATGCCAAGATTGCAAACGGATATAACAAAATATATTTTGTTTTAGAAAATTTTGGTTGCCATGTAAAATAATAACTATTTTACCCTTGACGTGTTTCACTTTACTGCAGAATAGCTTGTTATGAAAATAACATATAATCACTTGTTGTGTTACCTGTTACTGTACTTTGTTTTAAAAAAACAGCAGCAATTATAGTAAAAATGTTAACCTTACAGCAAATAATCTAATACAGTGCTACGGTACGAGTGATAACAGCTTTCGCCAAGTAATACAAGAATTCAACAAAAAATTTACAGATCTGTATGTAGACAGTCGTTTTTGCATAAAATTTAAGAACACAGTCAGTTAGAAACGCCAAGGTCAAAGCTAAACCATTGTAATTTCAACGTTGACTTCGCCTTGAAATACGTCACGTGGATAAACAAACTTTATTGTCACTACTTGATTACACAACAAATATACTTCAAATAATTTCCAACTGTCAAATATTTACTTTTCTGACCTGAACTCAGGAGGCGAAACCGATCCGCTTATATATATATATATATATATATATATATATATATATATATATATATATATATATATATATATATATATATATGCGAACCAAATCGCATATGGCCTGGAATGTTCTAGGAAACATCAAAATAAAGGTATTACAAAAATTATTAATTCTAACGCAAAATATGAACATAATTGACAAACTAAGAAGGTACGTTAGCTTTCGTACCACTATGATGCTGAAGATGCCACTACGGTACTAGTTCTACAGTCAGTGAATAAATATTTTACAATATCATTAAGGAATAGTTCAGAATTCTTAGGCGTTGTGAAAAAATTCCACATTAAAAAAGTTTTACCTAAAATTGACTTATAAAGTTTTTGCAATGAAAATGCGTTAGCTACAGGCTGCTTGTATGGAATTCGTGCATAGTGTGTAGGGTTTTTATGAATGGATTTTTAAAGAACAAGACCCTACACACTATTTACGAATTGCTGACAAACCACGTATCGCGCATTCATCCATAGTCTGTAGCAAGCCTTAGATGCGGGACATGAATGTGTAGACGATTTCTTCAGCGTAGGGTAGAGTCGCAATCGCAGAGTATTGGGGTACAATATAATTCTTGAATACTTTTTGCGAGGAAATCATCTACGTCATTCTTGTACCGCACCCAAAAGCATAAAAAATGTAGTGAATAGTTACTAGTTCTATATTGGGCAAATGTTGCATTTTCAACTGAAAACAAGTAAAAAACTGAACCGTTGCTAATGACCCGTCGATTTCGCGTTATTAACGCATGTAACATTTTTAAACGCATTTTATTCAAAAACTCAAATTTTTCAAAAGTCGAAAAAGTCAAAGTACAAAAAAAATGTGGTAAATTTAACCCCTTTCTTCTCAGGTGGACACGTATGTCATAAACATTTGTAAATGCCCATGAAGTTATCAAATTTTATCTCAATTGGTTTCGGAGTCATTTAAAAAAAATCATCATCAGAGTGGCTCTTTTAAGTAGCTATAATTTTTTTAGGATGAATTTTTAGACACACGTTTATATGAAGGAAAAATAATCTTTTGCGACATAGAACAGAACATCCTGGTGAAATTTCGGCGCAATCTGTAGATTCATCAATTATTTTTCAAACGCACTGTATATCTCCCCAGTTTATTTATGGAAATGATACCGTTCATCTACTAAAGACAAATATTGAAGTACATATGAAATTTAAACGTATAGTTTGAGAGGTTTTGAATGTAGCTGACAGGGGCTGTAAAACCAGCTCCTCCGCCATTTTTTCGAAAATTCGTTGAAACTTTTCAAACCCGATATTTGTATAGGCCACGATTGCCAAAATAATGTACATACGATCCCTAAATATTATATCTCGTTAATAGCCATCAGATTTACATTTGTTAGTGAAGCAAACGAAGTAGTTTAATATTATCCGCATATTTCACCTACGATTACGTGCCTTTGTTCGTTAAAATATACAAAAAAAAACCTTTTTTTAAGTGGATTTGTAAGAGACTGTAGTACTTCAAATTGAAAAATGTGTTAATTTTATGTACTTATATGTATTGTTTCGTGTTCATCTAAATACAAATATACAGGGTGGTCCACTTTCGAAAGCAGAAACTTTAGAGGCAGACAGAGAACCACAAAATAATATAAGTTTGTATTATAAAGTATATTAGAAAAATGCTTCGTTACAAAGATACAAGGTACCAAAATTTTTATCAAAAGTTCCAAATTTATTAATATTTTTAAAACAACTTTAGATGTTTAAATGATATTTGGAACCTTTGAATAGGTAATCTAAATATATATTTTGACGTAAAAAATATTATTTTTCTTCCACCAATGGCGTGCGTACGGACAGATCTTCGGGAAATTTTAATGAAAAAAATGATACGGCAATGTTTTTTTAAAAAACAAAAACTATTTCTAGAATCCTTGTTCAATTTACAACAGAAAAAGGCTCCTTACTTTTTTTCGTTTGATACACCGTTTGCCAGTAAAAAATTAAATTACCTTATGATTTCTGAAAAATAATTAAGTAAACAAAAATGAAAATGAGAAATTTAATTAGTGGCTTTTAACAACAATAACAAATAGAAAGAAAATTAAGGGTAAAATCACAAAAATTTCTCGAAATGTAGTCCACCCACCTCAATACATTTTCGAAATTTTCTCACTAACGCATTTATTGCAGCAGATACTTCATACGGATTTCGTCGCATATCATCACAGGCTTGCTAAATTCTTAAAATTAAATCTTCCCCTGTTGATACGTTAATAGCGTAGACTCTTTAATAGTGCACCAAATGTAAAAGTCTAGCGGATTAAGATCCGATGACCTGGGTGGTCAGGCCACTGGTCCAATACCATTAACCACGTCATTATTCATGTCATTCCTCCCTAGCCGGCCAATCCATCGTTGAGGATAATTGGTATTGAGCCATTCTCTTACAGCTATTCCAAAATGCAAATGGCAATTCCTCTAGTCCTGCAGATTATTGTTAAGAAACTCCATAAACAGTTTCGAGTTGAACCTTGGGGGTAGGAAATATGGACCACAAACATTACCATCAATAACGTCCAACCAAACATTTACGGAAAATCATCATCATCATTTTGAAATGATCTTGGTCGAATTTCTCGAAGATTCTGACGTTCCCAAATATGGATATTATGGTAATTTGTTACCTCAGGTCTGGTAAAAGAGAACTCGTCCGTCCAAAGAATCTAATGTAAAAACTCAGGATTTTCTACGGTCGAGAATAAAAGCCACTGGAAAAATCTTATTCTTTTTTCAGCATCACCAGGGTGCAAATCCTGAACAGGCTGTAGGTGCATGATATGCATGTCTGTGGTCATCGTGTAGTGTTCCTAATATTTTAGACTTAGAAATGTGAAGGTGCTGAGTCGCCTTCCGAGAACTCAGCGGTTTCTGTTCCGTTCGTTATTAACACGCAGACCAAAGTTACACGAACATTCTGATGTGTTCTGATGAAAACGCGAGCATCTGGAACTCTTCTATTTGGATAGCGTCTATGATATTCACGAACTGCCGCTTCTGCATTTCCATCACTAAATCCGTAGCAAAAATGAATATATGTGTATTCGTTGTTAGAAAAAAGCATTTTTCAAATTAATACTTACACAACACTCTAATAACAATGTTAAGAATAACTGGAAATTAAATTTCCTGACACAATTCAATTAACTGTCATTATAAAATGCAAAAACACTGACAGTAGTAATCTTTTTTGTTTCATGGCCTACTACGACGGATTAAAATTTGTTTGAATTCCAGTTGCTTAAAGAATTTTATTTTTTTACTAGCAAACGGTGTATTAAACGAAAAAAAGTAAAGAGCCTTTTTCTGTTGTAAATTGAGCAAGGATTCTAGATATAGTTTTTGTTTCTAAAAAAAATTTTTTCCTTTAACCCCAGACCTTGAGTACTGTATTCTTTTTCCTTTACCCCAGACCTTGAGTACTGTATTAATTTATAATAAACTTTCTGTGGTTATTAAATGTAAGTTAGGTAATGAAATAATACTGTTGAGACGTCATTCAAAAAGCTTCTATTCGTTTCTTTACCGTATAACAAATACATTTCATGTTGTAAGAAACGATCATCATTCATTAGACGCAGCAAATTTCAGTTTTTCGGCGAAGACTAAATTTATATTTCAGAGAAAATGGTGCTCATTTTGAACAACTTTTTTAGTTACTTTTTTTTTAGTTTTAATTTATTTTTTTTTAAATTTTAATTATTTTACAATTTTATTACTGTCAAATTTTAAAGAAAAAGCTTACTACTTACTTTTTGATTCCTTCTAATAAAAACTTTCAAAATCTTGTTTTAATTAATAATTTTTTCTTGAAAACCTGAGTTTCTTAAAATTTAACAGGAGTAAAAATAGTGTTTTAATTTAAATTTCGCGCGGGATATTATCATTCGTATTAAATTCGATCAATGGAAAAAAGTTTGATATAATTTTAGGGGTGACTCACCCTCAATGAACTCCTTGTAGTATTTCAATTTAATTGAACTAATGTAGTCAAAGAATCAATAATAAACCTAAATCATGTAAATACCAAATACGATGGGCAGGAATAATTGGAAATTTTATTGTTGGTCCTGTCATTTTACCACAGAGATTAGCGGGACAAATTTATTTGGAACATCTACAAAATACGTTGCCAGACTTGTTAGAGGATATACCTCTACAGCTTCGGAGAGATATGTAGTTTATGCATGATGGGGCTCCACCACATTTTTTATTACCTGTTCGTAACTACTTAAATCAACAGTACCTAAACAAATGGGTAGGTAGAGGTAATGACGCTCCTGTAAATTGGCCACCACTTTCTCCAGACCTAAATCCATTAGATTATTTTTATAGGGTCATCCTTAAGTCCGTGGTTTACATGACGTCGGTGGAAAATGAATGACAACTATGGCAACGTCTTCAAGATGCAACAAATACTCTTAGAGGCGACGAAAAAATTATGCAAAGAGTAAATTTCAATTTTCTTCGTCGTGTAAATCTTTGTATGTATGTAAATGGTGGCCACTTAGAGCAGCTACTATGACATCTTAATTTATTTGCATTCATGTTTTCCTAATTTAATTTTTATGTTAAAATTGCTGCCAATAATTAAAATTACAAATTTCGAATAAACCACGAGAGTAATCGAATCTTATCAAGAGTACCTTTATTGTAGGAAATAATTTACTTTATCTAAATTTCATACTGAAAAGTCTTTTCTTCCTTTGGCGTAGAATTATCGAAGATGTAATTACTAAAAAAACAACAACAAATTCCACGCCAATGGATTGATATTACTGATAATTTTGATATGGGATTTATTGTCATATAGAGTAGGGTCAACTTACCAAATTTTAGCAAAATCGTATAAGGCGCCTTAAATTTATATAAAAAAAAAACGTAGGTTTACCTAAATCAACTTGCTTTGAGCCGCACTGAGTAGCATACAATCAAATATTGCAGATGATGAAGAAAAAGCCTACTACTTACTTTTTGATTCCTTCTAATAAACACTATTAAAATCTTGTTTTAATTAATGACTTTTTCTTGAAAACCTCAGTTTCTTAAAAAACAAGAATAAAAAAGGGTTTAAATTTAAATTCCGCGCGAGATTTTATCATTCTTATTAAATTCGATCAATGGAAAAAAATTGGAAAAAATTTTAGGGGTGACTCACCCTCAATGAACTCCTTGTAGTATTTCAATTTATTTGAACTCCTAAAACCTAAATCATGTAAATACCAAATTCGGTTATTCTAAGTTCAGATATTATTATTTTTTCGAAATATTTGGCCCCACTATGAAGACCTGTAACTCCGCCTATATGCAACTTTGTATATATGTATATTTGGAACCCCCTACATGCTCCGTACAGAACATCAACGCAAGTTTTTGTTCCTTTTAGGTCTTTTTTACAATGTATTCAAAACGTTATGAGCAACATTAGGTTAAGGACTGAGTTTTCTGTGCACAAAAATGGCTGCACTTTGAATTATTTATGTAAGATTTGTAAAATATGGTCACAGAATTTGCCCCGTTCGTACCCAATTCGACGACTGTGGTATCGCAAAACGCTAGACTGCCTCGATCTCCCCTACGCGAGGCTGGTAAACAAACAAAATAATGCCGTGTATCGAGGGGTGACTGGAATATTGAGAATCGACGAGAATCGTTCGATAAATGGATCTAGAGATGCTAGAAAATACCTATATATTCGTTTGATCTATAAAAGAAGAATAAACGGCCGAGTAAGTCAGTCTTGAACTAGAGAGTTATTTGGATATTTCGGAGAGATCAATTAGAATTCAGAGCGATTTAGATAGTGATTAATTAAATAGTGTTTAGTTGAGTTGTAATTAGTATTCGGTAGTGTACAGAGTGTTAATAAATATCAGTAAAAATTAACTGTCTGTTTTTCTGGTAAAAGAAAAAGTCGAGTTGGGAAACCCGTGACAATATTTGTGTATTTTGTTTGGTTAAGTATTGATTTTTGTTTTACGTCAAGAAAAATTACTGAATAAAAATAAAAACATTTGAATGTTGCATTATCGAAAGTAGTGGCCATAGAAAATTATTTCGACGAAAATTGATTTCTTGTATATTCTTATACATCTCTATCAAATTTCAACATTTTCTAAAACCACCAGTTTTAATTTTTTTCACAATATTCCAATAACGCCGACACCAGATATATTGCATTTGTTTGGTTTATTTTAATAATCATTAAAAGGCGCATTTTTTCTAATTTCAGCCACCCTGTATATTTTACGGTTTCCTACATGCCAATGGTGAGCTGTGAAAGACGGACCACCCTGTATACTGTATATTTGTAACTTAAAAAAAATAATACGCAAACTTCGGCCTATGATGGATTTCTGACTTCCAGAATCCTTTCAACTCTGAATAATTTTTTGATAGACTGTAGAAAATTTTTCTGAAGCACTGTTAACCTTGTGCACAATTCCTCATATCAATCAACACCTTCGAGGCTCCGATACACGTGCCCCGATAATTCGATTACGGGAAAATTACTAGCGGATCGATAACGAGCGGGCGCTCCCCCGAGTCCGGCCCTGGCCGTACATATGACCAGAAAGCGGAGTAACGAAACAATATTGATCAGTCAGTCAGTAGGTAACCTCACGGACAGGGACAACCGCCAAGTAGCACCGCGAAGACGACGATGTCGACGTGATCGCGACCAACGGCCCCCGCCCGTCGTGAAATATGCTAAAATCGAGCGGCTTCAAGGAGAAATTGTACACAAACGACAAGGCACTGTGCGTCGTCGGCGACAGGATCGACCTGGTGCGACAGCACCGGCCCCCCAGGTGCTACACCAACAGAAACATCCAGTTGTCCGTGGAAGTGCCGGAGGAGGCGTCGCCCAGGAGCCGCGAGAGGAAAGCGGCGAGCAGCGACAAGAGGAAGACGTTCAAGCTGAACGTGAAGGAGTTCCAGAACTTCCAGGTGTGCAGCAAGCAGCTCAGGCAGATATACGAAACCGTAGAAGTGGGGGACTTTGAAAGGATTCTGAGGAGCCTTTATGTAAGCGATGAGTACAGCAGGAAGAGGGAGAAGTCCAGGACCAACGACATCATCGCCGGCGTGAGACCTGACGAGGTGTACGAGCACTTCTTCGGCCAGCACTACTCCTACCTGAAGAACCTCATAAACAAGAGTTAAAAGACGCGAGTCATGGCGAATTCAACTCTATAATTTATCAATAAACGTAAACAACGTACGCGTCACAGTTATTTACATAATTGGATCCGTTTCGCCGAGTGTACAGTGAGCTAGATGTTAACGCGCCCCACTAGAACAGTCGCGAGACTTACGACCGACGTACGTATCGAGAAAATGCCTTTTCGCTTCACATTGCCTTAAGATAACCGCAAATCCAACCCACCTTTGATGCTTACAACACATCCGAAGTTACTTCTGTGATAAAACAAACAGGGTGTCTACGTCTCACGTAGGAGAAGCCGCCGCAGGCATGGACTGCAAGAACCTGCCCTCCGTCGCCCCCCAGGTCAAGTCCAGGGACTTGGACAGGAAGGTGCTGAGGGAGACGCTGTACTCGGAGATCTTCCAGAGGCACAGGAGGTCCATCTTCGCGCTGGGGTCCTTCCTCAGGATGCTGAAGACCAAGAAATCCAACTACAATGTGATAAAGCAGGACGGGGAGTCCGAATAGCAGTGCGGACTCATTTTTAGATGGACTGGTGGGATGGTAATTGGCAGGTCGTGGTCGTAAGGATTATTTTTTTTTATTTCGAGTATAATCATTATTTTGAGCATCAGTTGCCTTGAAATCTCTTGCGAGTAAACACATAAATACTTCGATTGCAAAATATTACGGTGTTTTTGAAAATAATGCAATGTCCTCGTTGTTTTTACTTTATTTATTTCGAAATAATTTTCAAAATAAACAGTGAGTGACGAAATCGCGTATTATTTATTTACATATTTTCGCAAAACAAACAAGATGATCATAAATTGTAATTTCACAAAACCTTACTAAAATTCAGTAATAACAATGAATTACGCGAGGTCAATATTTTATATTCGTATAGTTAAAATAACTTTGAATACGGAAAACAAAAAATTAAATCTACATAATAATTATTTCTAATGAATTGAGCGTATTAAATTAATAATAAATTTATTAATTTCTTCTGACAATTATTAGATACAATTGGATGGAATAAGTCAATATGTTAAAATGACGGATTATATACTCATAGTACCAGAATTATTTTTATGAATTTATCAATGTTTACAGTAACATTGCAACATCATTAAATATTTATTAACTTGCACACAAAACTAATTAGGTACTACAAAAGTGTACAAACATAATATTTCATAATCCACAATTGTACAGAGTATAAGCCGTTTTAAAGTAATTTAAAAAATATACATGGCATTGCATATTTTCACTATGCATTTTTCTAATCTAAAAAAACTTCTTGCATAACGTACAATTTCCTATTTGCTATTTCAATTTGACAACCTAGTCTGATAACATTCTGTACAATAGTATCCCATTATTTTTTAAAATTTGAACCTAATTTTGCCACAATTTTTTAAATCTATTATATACAGGGTAAATAAATAATATCTAAAACTGCCAAATTTAAGCATTAAAAATGTTATGTAACTATATCAACGATTTCATGGAATTTAATTATCCAATAGCGTAGACGAGTGAGGGAGTGGGGGGGGGGTCCATGAATTATTAATTGCTACAAAATAGCATTTTACTTTATGTCAATAAAAATGAGTGATTTTTTTTTAAATTAATCATTTGAATGTCTGTACAGGGTATCTAAAAGTTCTGTGCCCGATATTACTGGGGTCAAAACGATCTACTTACAAATAGTCCGAGATACAGGGTGTCAAAGTTACAAATTTGTTTTTTTTTTCAATAACTTCTCCAATAGTTTTAGTATTTGCAAAAAAAATGATATAATAGATTGTCTCAGATGAGATATTTAAATTCGTTCACTTTTTACTTTATATTATAGAGGGCGCCACCTGCAATACTTCGCATACATTTAAAAGGTCATCATTTTTTTGTGTCAGAGAAAGTTTATATTAAAAATTGTCCGCCAGGTTTTATACAGGGTGGTCACGACGCATAGAAACGGTAATGAATACAAAATGAAAACGTATTTTTTCAATATTCTGACACTATTTCAGGAAATACGCTAAATATGTTACTTCTCAGAACATTGAAAGGCATAAAAGTGCACATTTTTTTAAATTTAAGCCACGCGAGAACCCTATACAGGGCGACGTAAAAGTGACTAATTCCGTATTAAAAAATATATACTTGTCTCTTCGTACAGTCGTTGTTTTAAACATTTAGGTTTATACATTTTATTTCATACCTACTGAAACCAGCCATTGTTTTCATAATTTAGCCAGGCACAGGACTATAGTCCAAAGTATGATTAATAATTTTGCAACAAGTCCTACGAGTCAACAACAATAAGTATTCAAAGATAAATGGTCATTAAAACAGAAACAAAATTGTAATTTTTGACACCCTACATATACAGGGTGATTTACTTAAAATTTCTCAATCGGAATTACAGAGAAACTAAAAAAGATAGTGATGGTCTGTAAAAGCCAGCTGTTTTTTAGCGGAAACTCTGGTGGTGTTATATTTAGGAAGGTTGTTGGTTTTGAAACCTTTTTTGAGAAATACATTTTTTCATTTAGACGAACAGTTCCGAAGATACAGGAGGTTTCAATTTCCGCACAAAAAAAAAATTGGTAGCATCACGACACCAACGTCTGGAACGTCACAGTGATGTCTGCATAGAAATTGAAACCATTAAAAATCCCTAAAAGCTGACTTTTACAGACAGTCACTACATTTTTTTGTTCTCCTGTACAGCGTAAAAAATTTTAAGTAAAATTTTACTCAAAATCAACACAACTGGTTGTTAAAACGCGTCCACACCCGATTGTGTTAAAATAATAACACAATTCGTTGAGTAACGTTCAGTCAATTATTTGTTAGCTAAATAAATCTTTTATGAGTAACATTGAATAACTTTAGAGTTAGATTATTGAATTATATGTTACTATAAACACAAAATTGAGATATTATCAATATATTTCGGTGTATTTTTCACAAATCTGACCAAATATTGAGTTGATAAACTCGTTTATTTATTAAAAAGTTCGATTACTCAAAATTCAACACCAAAATAATTTAATTCATAAATGAGTTTGAGGTTACTCAATGTTATTTTTTACAGTATAATCTGCTTGGGCGAATGACCTCAACTTTTGGACTAAGGTATTTTCAGGTAAATCCCCATACCATAGATCATCTTGTTCATAACTTTTAGAGACACCCTACATAAAATGCCAACATTTTTCGAAATCGTACAAGAAACATTTAAAACTTTTAGCTTCAGAAAATGGCGTTCTACGTTATCAAACCCATTGATATCAACCAAACGCGTACCCTACCCACTTCCTCACGGTCTATAAGAACTGACGGAACCGTCACGCAAAAGTTACTATCCCTTTTAAATGTCGGTTGTCGCTACCACCACCCCTGTTCGAGTTTCTATACACCCCCTTAAAAATGGGCCACTGTTCATCATCTTCATAATCGTATCTGACATTTTCATTATGGTGAGGCACCATTGACTGATTTTATAATGCCAGACCTTCTGCGATTAAATTCATGCACCGGAATCGCTTCAGACGAACCGACTGTGACATTTCTTCACCCCCGAAATAAACAAAATAGGTAAATATGGGGTGAACTACTAAAAAATGCTTTAGATTAAACATATTTAAAGTTGTTTCTAAATAAGTGCGAAAACATTGGAGGGGTGATTCTGTGGTTTCAGTAGGTTTTGTAATCATTCAACAAATTATGTAATATACAGAGTGTTTCTTAAGCAGAGGTCAAAAATCCAGGAGCGTATTCTGTGGTCAAAAATAAGGTTTTTTTTTTGTTATACATGGTGCAAGTTGGTGAACTCTCAATAAAACTACACATTTTGAAATTTTTTCAACCCTGAAGTATTTTTGTAAGGGGTTGAAATAATCAACAATTTATTCGTAAGTTTTTTTTTCGATAAATGTTTTTCCTTTTCAAAAATATGTCTAAAACGCCTCATTCATTTACTAATTTTTTTATCTCTTGAAATTTTCTCAAAAAGTTGAGGATTTATGAAAAAAAAATTTTGCATTTTTAAAAAGGTGAGCTGTATTTTGCTAAAAGATTTATGGCCTGTTAAAAACAGATGACACTGACACTTATTTCTATGCATTTCATTGCAAAGAACAGGCCACTAGATGTTCACCAAGTTTGGTTTCTTTAACTTGATGTACATGGAAGATAAAAAAGAAAAACCATTTTTTTTAATTTTTGGATGGGCGTAACTTTTAAGGGAAGGGTTTTTTACATTTTTTCGGTGTTATTTAGATACACTGTATAAATGTAGGGTCTTAGGACCGCCATTGTTCAGCTACAGCGTGTCAAAAATTTAAAAAAAAATCAGTCTTTAATTTTTAATTTCTAAACCGCTTGAGATAATTTAACCAAATTCGGTCCAACAACAACAACAAAATTGATTTATTTGATCAAGTGCATTTTTACTGAAATGAGCCGAATGACTCCGATTTTCTGAACATTCTTGGATTTGGAATTGGATGATTTGGAAATCTTTCCATATAAATTCACCTAGCCTCTAGCTACAAGGCCATAAATGTAAATCATATTGGCCTTTTCAGGATTTGAATATACATAAGCTATTATTAAAATTTAATCTTTTTAAAAAATAAGTTTTATTTGACAATATACAATATTAAATAAGACGACGGTTTCTTATTATTATTGTTTTGCATAGCCTAAAAGATATATTTAAGGTCGCTGTATTTCTCACCGTAAAATGATGAAACTTGTGGTGTTTTTTTATGTACAAAAATCTCGAAAAAAAAAACACGTAGAGCAAAAGTGATATGCAAAATAAAATTATTAATATTTTGTTTATCTACTTTTACTATTTAAATTCTTCTTAAATAATATAATAACTTTTAAAATGCATTTGCAAGACACATTCTCTTGCTGTTCTAACCCTACATTTTAATAATTATTGTCACATACTTAAAAACAAAATTGAACAATCTTATATGCACAACTAAAAATTTGTTGGTTATATCACTTTCTGTCCTTATATATGCTAAACTCTATATTATTCAGTTCCTAAATCTCTAAACTTACTTGCATTTGTAGAAAACACTATTTCAAGAATACGGCGCTCTTAATTAATTTAAATAACTGTGTAAAAATGCACTTGAACAAATAAATCAATTTTGTTGTTTTGAATACAAAGAATACAATACAAAAAAAGTCTAAAGAAACAAAAATGGCATATTTCATTTATAATATTATATGATTTTTTTTGGCAAATGATGATCGATGAGACCCACACCTCCGCCACTGACAAGTTTCTAAAGCTGGTAATTTTTTGTTTCATACCTCTTGTCATACTAAATATGCACACCGAACGTGGTTAAATTATCTCATGCGGTTTAGAAATTAAAAATTAAAAACTGATTTTTTTTATATTTTTTTATACAGGGTGTCTCAAAATAGAAGGCCATACCATTAACCACATATTCTTTACCCTAATAAGTCAAAACTACGTGCAAAATTTCAAGTGTGTATCTTACAAAACAATAGGACTGTTAACAAAAATAGTTTTTTTAAAATGTAACTTTAACACCCTGTATATTGAAACAGGGACGCTCAAATAAAAAATGGCATAAGGGAAGTCGCATTATTTTTGACCAAAGAATATGTGGTTAATGGTACGGCCTTCTATTTTGGGACACCCTGTATGCTGTAGCTAGACAACTATTTTTGGCCAAAAATACGCCCCTGAATTTCTGACCTCACTTAAGAATAACCCTGTATATACATTTTTATGCAATAATCACAATTTTGTTCATAATTCAATTTATGAAATGTTTAAATTTATAAGAAATAATCACCCGGTTTGGATTTGGAGTGCTGTTATGCTCAGTATATACTTGGAGATTTCAAGGTAAACGTCAAAACTTCATAGCATCCCGCATAATGAAAGTCCTTGCAACACGATCTGGTACTGGACTATGCTGGCACTGTTTCTTTATTGTTATAACCATATTTATTAGAGTTGTTGTAACATACAATTATCTATATATGAGCAATTCTTTTTATTTTAAGGGAATATACACCGTAAGTCTAATTTTTGTGATAACCCTTAGACGATATGTATATTGCGCGGTTTTTTGTTAAGTGTTGAGGTCACAGCCGACCTGATTCCTAATTATGAATATTAGATGACCGCCACAGTATCTATTTTATTTGTGGTAGACGCCATTTTATTGTGTAGACGTGTGACAGAACGGGAAACTCCAAGATATCATCAGCTTTTCGACTTCGAAGAGAGCTGATTCAGTTTGAGAGAGGACTACTCAATATTTTTTTATGTCAGATCTAACGACTGTGGTAATAAGATTGACTAATAAAACTGAAGTGTTGGGAACTGTCTGCCTTACATGGGTCCCCTGGTTCTGTCACACCCCGTAGAAGTTAGTTTGGGTATTCTGCTGTTGTGGACTAGTTGATGAATAAATATTATGATAAAAAAAATCGTTATAAATATTAATGTTTTTTACAAACAGATGTAATACTGATTATGGTTTTCTACTGCCAAAATGATGACTTGTATTAAATAAAACAACACTGAGAGTCTATGTAAATTTTATAAAAGTAAATTAATAAAGATACTGTTTTTAGGAGGACGTTTTATTTTTTTGCATGTGTTTCTGCAGCATTATGAAAATAAAATGGTAAAACAGAAAGTAACAATTCACATACCCTGTACGTGAATGAACAAATTAACTACGCAGATTTGCTTTAAAACTAAATTTGGAAAATATGACAATTTCTATTCACAAAATAATACTCAAGTAAATTTTTTTTTAAATAGAAATTAAAGTAACACGTTTGAATGTACCTCAGCAATTATAATCAGTGCACTGACAACAAAGTTAAATAAAATGTATTGTGTACTTTTCACATTAACAATGCAATGTTTATTAGAATGTTTACGGCATGGAGGAAAACATTTTATTATGGATGTTTTCAAATAATATATTTGTTGTTCCTGCATATTAGATTTAATTTTGAAATATATCATGTGATTTTTTTATTGTTGAAAATTATTATGCATTTTTTCACAAAATATAAGGAAAAGTAATTTCCAAAATAAACCGTCGAATAAGGCATAAAAACTGTATTTTAGAATTTTATTAAAATAAAAATTGTGTCGTCTTATACACCAAGATCAAATACTGCAATATTTTTTTATCTAACTTGATCTGACAAATTTGGATTGCTAGTATATACAGGGTTTATATGGGACATACAGGGTGCCCGGAAATGATGAGCAAAAAATTCAGGGGATAATTCTAGACCAAAAATAAATGCTACCTCTTTCTATAACATTTTTTCCAAAACTGATTATTAACGGAGTTACAGGGTGTTAAAGTAAAAATTTTTTTTTCGATATTTGTAAATAAGAAATCCAAATATTTAGATAAAATTTGTAAATCGAGGGTTTTTGCGGACGAGAAATTCAAATATGTTTCTAATTTTGACGTCACTAGTAGAGAGCGCCACTTGTGGTACACCATGTTTCTTTTAAATGGCAGAACATTTTTGTTGCTTAGTGAATCCATCTGACTATTGAAACAATCGATTCTTCTATCTGGTTTATTTGAGAAAGGTATACCTTGCTGAAGTCAGTAAGCGTAACCATTTTTGAAATAATCCCATTTGAAATGCTCAGTGCACCGAGTAAAAACTGTTTTGGTTTCAGGTAAAGTGCCTTTTCTGCTGACAATACAGCAAAATGTTACTTGAAATAGTTGTTCAGAATCGTAAATTATGAAGACGTGCAAAATTTCAAGAAGTTCGGCGAGGTTTAATGAAACCATTTTTCAACAAAGCACAAAGATTTTATCAAAGCAAGCCGATTTTTTTTTAAGTTTTGCACATCTCCATAATTTACCATTCTCAACAACTTTTTCAAGTAACATTTTGCTGTATTTTCAGTAGAAAAGACACTTTGCCTGAAACGATAACAGTTTTCAATCGGTTCACTGAATATTTCAGATAAGATTATTTCGAAAACTGTTACTCCTAACGACTTCAATAACGTATACCTTTTTTAGATATAACAGGTAGGAGAATCGATTGTTGCAATAGTCAGATGGATTCACTAAGCAGCAAAAAAGTTCTGCCATTTAAAAGAAACATGGTGTGAAACAAGTGACGTCAAAATTAGAAACACATTTGAATTTCTCGTCCGCCAAAAACCCCGATTTACAAATTTTATGTAAATATTTGGATTTCTTAAGAAGTTATTTACAAATATCGAAAATAAAATTTTAACTTTAACACCCTGTAACTCCGTTAATGATCATTTTTAGAAAAAATGAGGTAGCATTTATTTTCGGTCTAGAATTATCTTATGTCATATTTTGCTCATCATTTCCGGCCACCTTGTATAGTAATGGAAATCTGCAATAAATTCAAAAATGATTAAATTGTGATATTGTTGTGTAATTTGGTGCTTAATCAAATGATATTAAAAAATTGAAAAACTTCTGAATATTTTCGCAGATATAAAGGATGATTCAGAAATAGTAGAAAAAAAAGGTACAGGGCGATTATGCGTAAACATTATATTCGGCTGTAACTATAGTACTCTAGGAGATATCGAAAAACTTATATTTCTTGACTAATTTTTCACAAGGGTTCTATTTTTTTTTACAAAAAAAAAAACAATCGAGTATTGCTCTATAGTTATAACCATGTAATTATTTAATCACCAATATCTCGCAAAAGATAACCCATAACATGTGTATATCAATGCAATCAGGAAAAAGTCAAGAATTCAAAAATGTAATAATATACATATATTTCATAAGAAAAATCAAGGTCGACATTATTATATCTCCGTAATGCAATGCTTAATTTTTTTTGATAAAAAAATTATCCAAGGAGTGTACGTTTCAGTTTTCTGACATTCTAGAGTAACAAAATTATAGCTGAATCTAACGTTGTGTGATCTACATAATGTACATGAGAAATTATTTCACTTCTTTCGTTTATTTCGAGATATTTTGAAAAAAAAAGAGAAAAATTTGCTTTTTTTCTAAAATCAGACATATATGACACATTGCACTATGAATACAATACCAACACAAAATTCGTCAATTTTGAGACATTGCACAAAATTCATACAATTATATTGCAATAGCACCAGACATTTCAATTATATCTTTTTATCTAAGCACAACAGAGACATATTACTTTGCTTCTTTAAATTTTGATAGGAATTTTAAATACAACACTAACATATTTTATATTGTGTTAGTATTGCATTTCAAAGTTTTAGCACATGTTAAAAACAACACCAAAATATTTTTAGTTTCACTGACACTGGGTTGAACCTTTGGTATGTTGTTTCCATCGGTTTTATTTATGGATATGTTTATATTTATGGTGAAAGGTTGGGAAATCTCGAGCTGGAGATACTGGTGACAAAAAAAAAGTCGATTGAGCCAAATATGCCTTATCCGCATGTTGTTGATTTCAAAAATACAGGGCGTTCAATGCTAGAATTTTATTTTGAAATATCTCAATAACTTTGAAACCTGTCGGAGTATTAAAAAACGGCAGATAAGAATTTTTAACTAATTTTGACGTCACTAGTAGAGGGTGCCACTTATGGCACATCATATTTATTTTAAATGGCAGAACTTTTTTGCAGCTTAGTGTATTCATCTGACTATAGAAACATTCGATTCTCCTACCTGTTGTATCTGAAAAAGGTATACCCTGTTGAAGTCGTTAGGAGAAACAGTTTTCGAAATAATCCTTTTTGAAAAATGCAGTGCAGCGATTGAAAACTGTTATCGTTTCAGGTAAAGTGTCTTTTCTACTGAAAATACAGCAAAATGTTACTTGAAAAAGTTGTTCAGAACGATAAAATATGGGGACAAAATTTCAAGATCGTCGAGGTTTGATTTTGAAACCATTTTTCAACAAAGCACAAAGATTTTATCAAAGCAGGCCGATCTTTTTGAAATTTTGCACGTCTCCATAATTTACCGTTCTGAACAAGTTTTTCAAGTAACATTTTGCTGTATTTTCAGTAGAAAAGACACTTTACCCGAAACGATAACAGTTTTCAATCGCTGCACTGAATATTAGTGGCCAAAAATTAAAGGGCCTACATGTCAAAATAATGTCTGTACCTAGCATCTCGAGTTTCTATACATTCTCTAAAATTGTTAAACACCTACGTTACACACAAAGCAACATGCTGCATTATTTAGGGAGGCTTAACCCTCCCAAAAACCGAATTCCCAAAAATATCCATAAACATCTTACAGACATTTCAGAATCGAAATTAAAACACAGTCTAAAGTGATTAAATTTTCTATTTTAAAAATTTCTGCTCACACTTGTATTGCAAGAGTTGTGAAGTTTGTCGCAAACGACGTTTTTTTATAGCTGATTATGCCTAGACAGGGTGTCCCGAAATTAATGGCACATAGAGCAAGAGTAGATTCCTTACATAAAAATAATGCGATTAAGCCAAACTTACCTTGGTCCATTTGTGGCTAATAAAAAAGTTACAAGGCGTTAAAGTTCAAATTTTGAATTCGAAATTCTTAGAAAGTTTGAAAATTTGCTTGCCACAGCTCATCCCGTGTATATCGTCGAATACGAAGTTTTCTTGTTTTATCTTCCAGATTAGGTGCTACCTCTAGAGAGAGGATTCAGTGGGACCAAGAGTGGAATCAGGTATTCTTTAGTAACAAATCCCGTTACTGCGCGGGGTCGTGCAAGGGTGATAAGGCGACGTGGTGAAAGACGCGATCCTCAATTTGATAGAGAGCGTCATGTCCATCATATAGTAGGCGTTCTGGTATGGGGTGCTACTTCATATGAGAGTAGATCAGCACTAGTTTTTATTAGATGCAACATGACAGCCTAACACTACATCCAGGAAGTAGTAGAGCCATATATCATTCCATATGTTCACACCATCCATAACGCCATTTTCCAGCAAGACAATGCTACATCTCATGTTGTCAGGCAAACAATAGCTTTTATCAACATCAGATCAACCGTTTACCCTGGTCACCAAGATCGCCGGATCTGTCACCTATTGAACATGTTTGAGACATGATTAGCAGCTGACTGCTGCATTTACAACACCCCTCGCAGCTTAGCAGCTCTTACCCATGAAGTTCAGATAGCTTGGAATTAGATATCCCAAAAACTTATCGACAAACTTATATTAGATCCGAGCTTAGGCGTATTAATGAGTGTATTAGGAATCGTAGGTTTTCAACACAGTACACACTGTTGAACTAATTTTTACTGTTTAATAAGTAAGTGGCCCTGAAACTGTGTACTAAACATTGTTAAAATCTAATGAACATATATACTCGTAGGTGTTTACCTTTGTCACGTACCATATAATTTTTTTACTTGCGATGGCATTGTAGATATCGATAGTGCTAATAACATAGCATGCTATGTTATGAAGTAAAACTGCAAGTCAAGCAAAATTTAGATAAATTATATTGAACTTATTAGTAGTTAGTTAGTTATTGAAAATATAACTACACACAACGTCATAAGTCTTGGACCCCCCCCCCTCATTCTTGTTAAAGAAATATTTTTGTCAGAAAAACCAAATACATTTATAAAAGTAGGTATATTGTTTTCTGAATCTTTTTTTGTGAAAAGAATATGTTTGATAAACTGAGTAATTAGAAAATTAAAAACCAGCAAATGTGTGACATTTTTGACAAAATTTATTATATTAATTAAGAAGTAACAAAGCAAGTTCTCTACTTGACTAATAGTCGGTATGACCTCCGACCTCCTCCATATCGACACGTCTGGATATTGAGATAATTAAGCAGTTAACGATCTCTTGCGGAATATTGTTTCATTCCTCTTCTGCCGCCACGACTAACTCAACTCATTTGCAGTCTGAGGTGGAGAAATATGATTATGAATGGCCCTAGCAACGAAATCTCACATGTTTCAATAGGATTCATATCATGATAGTTGGTTGGCCAATCTAATCTATTGATATGTCCTGCTGCGAGTGTCTCTTGAACCCTTCTTGCGCGATGTGGTCGAGCGTTGTCGTCCATAAACACAAAATTTTCACCTAATTCATTACGTAGGAGGTAGATAATGGGCGTAACAACTTGTTCGATGTAAATTTGACTGGCCATATTCTGTGGTATGCGATTTAATGGGGTGCGGCGGTTGAACTTTATTCCACCCCAAAACATTACAGTACCCCCTTCATACAGAGCAAGAGGAAAATGAAGTCGCTGTTGATGACCTGGTTCTCTCCAGACTCTTTGTCAATGGTCACCAGTAACCAGCCCAATTCTGGTTTCGTCTGTAAATAAGACGGTGGGCCACTGGCGTAAAAGTTAACACATATGCTTTCGCGCCCACTGGATATGGGCAACACGATGCCTTGGAAGTAAAGTGGGGACCCGTAATGGTCTTCTAGCACATAAATTTGCGTTGTGGAGTCGTCTTCGAATAGTTGGTATTGCACCAAATACCGATCCTCCCTTTCATTAGATACTCGAGGACGTCCCCCAACTAGCAAAATAAATTTTATAAAGGTTGTATAAATTGCTATTATATAAATCTTATAGGAGCTTCAAATTCATATAACGTAGTTAAATGCCTATACGATATTTATAGAATCGAAAAGGGCCCACTTTTATAAAACACTTTGGTAATGTAACAGTTCTATAAAAAATGTATACAACACTTTTAAAACAATTTTATACAGCAACTATAAAAACGTTTTGTAGTCTGTATTTTGGTATTATTTAAAGAAACATTCTATTTTTTAGTGAAGAATATTAGAACAAAATCATTTTAAGATTGGTGTATAACGCAGATTCATAACTATTTGTACTTATATTTAAAAACGGGGTCACTCAATGGCGATCATTTGTGTAGATGGTAGATAGGTTTAATACTAACAATATTATCGTGTCAACAATCAGTGTATCAACAACGAAAATTTTATTGCGCCGCAAATTTTATTAATAAACTATAGATATGTTTGTGACAAAAAAATTATGCGCTTTAGTTTAGACCACATTTGCTTTAAAATTATAAGAAATAAATTTAAAAAATATTAAAATTATGCTTTCTTTAATTTATAATATCGTTGTGTAATTATATTTAATGATCTTGTTATAAAATAGTCTTCCAAAAATAGCAAAATTATGTTTTAGATATAATTTTAATAAGGCTTTCAACTAATTTTCCATAATGGCGGTAGTCGCCGATCCAAGAAATCTTCATTTAAAAATGGCGACTTACAATACAATGATTTTATTCCACATAGAAACATAACAAAACATTTTAGTGTAAATTAGAACTATATACGATAAAATGTGTTTATAGTCTTAAATATATTTAAAAATGTGTGTGCACAAGTAGATAATGTTTGTATCGAAAGAAGTTGCCAAGTTTTATAAAAAAAATTACAATTTTAAAATATTATGTACTATCATTCATTACCTATATTAATGGTGTTAAGTATTATTAGTTAATTATAATAATAGGTATTTAATTTAAAACTAACCTAATTATTGCATTACCAAAAAATTAAATCATAGTTACTTTCTCGTACTGATTTTTCGTATTTTTTCGCAGCCATGAAGCGTTTTTAATGTGAATTTTCGAACATGGACACCATCATTATTTATATAATAAAACCTATAAGTAAAATTGAACGTCGGCACGTTTGACTGGAAACATGCATTCAAGAATTTGTTTGTATTCTTTCTTGATGAGTGCTTGGTAATACACAATACCTTAGGAGTTCAAAAACTAAGGTTCGGTTTGGAATTTTATTACGCGGTATATACAATAATTTTGTTTTCTCAAGTCACAATTTTATTCTATAACATATTTATAAAACAGGAATATTTTTATAGATTAAACACAACTATAAAACTATTTTATAAATAAGCGCATTTCGTGGCTAAAAAATAATTTTATTTATTTCCTTATATATCCTTAATAAAACACGTTTATACAACTATTTTATAAGATTATAATTAGAAGTCATTTGCCTAAGTACACAACTCTTTCACAATATGTTTACAATCCTTATATATAATTTTTTTAAATGTTGCATAACGTATTATAATACTTTTATAAAAAATTTAAAGAACTGAAATTATTTGTTCTATAAAACACGTTGTAAAAACTATTATAAAACAATATTACACAATTACTTTCTTCAGGAACAAAATTATGGTAATTATTTGCTCTATAAAATCAAACTGTTCGTTAAACAACGCAATTCGATAGTTATAAAATAATTCGCTTCTTTTAAAGTTCCATTTTGCTAGTTGGGCCATTACGTTGGTTTGTTTTCCACTGTATCAAATTCTTCACATCTGTGTACTCTCCGTACAAAGATGATCTAGGAATGCCCAACATGTTCGATATCCGATGATTAGAATATCCTGCATCATGTAAAGCAGTCATTCGTGCTCGGATAAACGCAGAAATTTCCACGTCCTGACATTATAATGTACAAAAATTCAAGGGAACACTTGGCTGAATACACTGCCAAACTGACCAGATTTGTAGAAACATTGGTAATTAAGTAAAGGTTCATAGTCTGCAATTTTCATTGTCTTTTTTGTTCCCTAAGTACATGTACTTTTTTATTACCAAATTAAGAAATACCATTAGGTTTAATCGAATTCTTTTATGTCAGGGGATCCAAAACTTTTGACGTTGTCTGTATTTTGTGATTTAACAATCATAAATACGTAAGATATCGTGCTTTTCCATATTTTAAAACATCTTGTTTACTATATCATAATAATTTTTTAGCTTAATTAGTGTAACAGTTTTCAAAATATTTCCAAAATTCGATTGTCATTACTTTCGCACCTTGTGCAATATTTCATTAATAGAACCTCAGGCTATTCGCAAAACACTCTGTATAGAGAAATCTATCCCACATATTTAAAACAAATAATAAACACGCGACGCTTGAAATTTTTTCAGGTGTTGCCGCAAGACCCAAAAGCCCGTCGACTTTTCGTGACCAGCGGCAGTTTGAAGAAGGTTCAGGGGATGGAGGCCAAGCCAGGCACCACGTTATACGAGTACATCAGCGTCATCAATTCCTGTTTCCCGGAGGAGATTGTGAGATTCTATTCTCCCGGTTACCCTGAAAGTTTGTTGGAGAAGATAGAGCAGTACACCCCGCAGATGATGACGGTGTTGAGGGAGACCAAGATGGAGGACGACCAGATGCAGACGGAGATGGAGGAAGAGACGTCTAGCGACGAGGGAAACGGAAACGAAGTACAAGATTAGCTAATGGGGTTTTGTTTTTACATATTTATGTCTGTACCTGTTTTTAATTAAAAAAATTTAAAGTTGACGCGAGTTTCTTTCATGAAAGGCGATGGGTGATATCAAACAGTTTTTTTTATAAAAATAAGAGTCTTGGCTTTGGTTAAAATGTATTATCTTGACTGAATAACAGTTAATTTCAACATCAAAATTGCACAAATGCCATTATTAGTAAAAAAAAGTTACTATACTACAGGGTGTTCGTGCATAAGAACACGGAGCAAGTGCCTGTAAAAGATTTCAAAATATTGCAATTTAATCAAACATTCCTATACAGGATGAATTTAAAGAAAACTTTAAAACCTTCAAGGAAAAATGCATTAATTAAATCAAGATATTAATTGTGTTTATTAGAAGAAATCAAAAAGTAAGTGTTCTGCAAAATTCCAATTTAAAATTATTCTTTTAAATCAAATAAATAGTATAGGCAGTTATTCCTTAAGCTGTTTATCAGAACCCTTATCATCTGCTGTTAACTTTTAAACCTGTATAACGCTAACGGAGTGACAGAGGACGTAACTGCAATGGAAAACAATTTTATAAAAACAATTTGGTTTTCTATGACTTCTCATATTATTTAAACGTTTATGTGTCAATGACCGCTGACAATGATCTAGTTTATGTGAACCCTTCCCATGATATCTCAACAGGGGTTGGTAAACGGGCAAAAAAAAAACGAACGGTCAACGTTAATTCTGCTAAACGAGAACCACAGAATGTTTGGTGTTTCGAATCTTAGGAAACAATAGATCTTTGAGAAATAATGCTACTTTATCATATACATTTTATACAGGGTCTTTCTTAAAGTAGAGGTCAAAAATCCAGGGGCGTATTTTGTGGTCAAAAATAATAAGGGTTTTTTTGTCATATAAACGAGGGGTTTTAGGACAGGCATTTTCCTGCTACAGCGTGTCAAAAATTACAAAAAAAATCAGTTTTTAATTTCTAAACCGCTTGAGTTAATTTAACCAAATTCGGTGTGCATGTTTACTGTGCATGAAAGGGTAAGTATGAAAAAAAATTACGTTATAGAAACATACCAGGGGCGGGGGTGTGGGTATCATTGATCAAGAAGAATATATACTATCATGCAGCTATTTAAACCAAATTTGGTTTACATATTACTGGAATGGACAATTATCAACCTGATTAAAGAACACTTGGGGGAGATATGGTTAACTGGTATCAATAATTAAAAAAAGTAATTCCTACTTGTAAAAAAACAGAAGGAGCCTTGTTTTCTAACGCGCCCTTTAGTGAAAGTTATTATTTCCGTTAGCTCTTCAATTTTCTGAGCTCCACTTAGGGCTGCTATATCTACAATGAGAAAAGCCGGACATCACTGTCGATTTTGCAGGACATTTTGCCCGAAAAGCATGTGGTTAGATAGGTACAGATTACAGGTAGAAGTGTAACAAAATGGAAAGTCGACAACTCATATTAAGTCCGTTATGTTGTGCTACGTGTTATATTGAAGAAAAAGCCGGACAGGCCAATTTTTAGCCGGGCAAAAGTGTATAAGCCCAACATGTCCTGCTAAAGCAGGACGTCTGGCAACCAACCCTAGCACCACTGTATACCTACCTAAAATTCAGACTTATTGTAATTGTAATTACAAAATTGATAACCATGCTCAGATGTGTTTACAAGAAACAAGGAGGGGTTTGTATACCCACGAACCCACACCCAAATCTCTTAAAAAGATGCCACTTTTCGTGTTACCCTCGTAATTTAGCAAGTTTCAAGGTTGACTAGATTCCGGCGAGGTGAACTATAGTTGAACGAGTCGTCCATAGAGAGCGCCACCGTCTTTGTCATCATCAAAAGTGAATTTTTTGCAAAGCTGAAGTTACGACCCCATAAATTCATTCGATCAACAATGTCCGTGCTAAAAAAACGCATTTTAAGCTAAAAACCGTGTCAATAAACACGCGTTCCCGAAATATGGCGTTTGTTTACTTCAATATAAAAACTTAGGTTAGGCCAAAGAACGGGGGCCCCCTGATTTTCCCTTTATCGGTTCGGGGTGCGTTTAAAAAGATATGGAGGGATTTGCGGGTCATCCTCTGATTTGCAGGGCATGTCTCAGGATTGTGGAGAACAAAACCCAAAGTTTTGGGTTTATTGAGGATGCCAATGGGAATCTAAAAGATATGATAATGTGTTGCGTACCAGAAATGGTAAATAATCATTGAATTTTGCGCTTTTTCCAAATCCAGCATGTCGCTTTTCTGTTTTTATATGTTTTTTTGTAAGATTACATACATTTCCCCTAATCCACACTACCCATTTGGAATGTCAGTGTATTGACAAAACAAATCATTAAGTATACTCTTCAAACATGTTTAGTATTCTCTTTTAAATAAGTTATTATTGTTATTTGAAAAGATAACACTACTGTGCTAAATACTATATTTCCTTTTCTCCATTGCAAATATGCATAATATGGTATTTAATAATAAAAATATAACAGCATGGTTGACTCACTTTGTACAAACTTTTGCTATCTTCTAAATATACAGGGTGATTCAGAACGTTCTAAAGAAATTTGTGAATAGATGAAAAATGGAGTCAATATCATAAACATTTTTTGTAAAATCTACTGTAGTCTAGACAGGCGATTTCGAATATTGAAATCCGATTACTTCTTGTAGGTACTAAAGTATTTATGATGCCAGTTTTTACATTAGTTTTTCAAGTGCCAAAAATGGCTTACGTGGGTAATAGCAACTCGGATATCGCTCTAATTTATGACAAGTGAAAATGCTTTAGCAAAACAATTTCCTGGTAAACGTGCTAAATGCAGCTACCTTTACCGTGGTGTGCAGTGAGTGCAAGTGTAGTGCAACGTGAGGGAAATTTCAAACCAACCGAATCATGGAAGAGATGGAGGCCCAGGGCGTCCACAGCGTATTGCAGCAGTGTGGCATATCATACAAGGGGCTCAATTATATCCATACCATGTACAGCGTATCCAAGAATACCAAGAGATTGGACAAGGAGGACGGGTACTATGGACGCCACGATCTCCTGACTTTAAATCATTTGTATTTCTTCCTTTTTGTATTTAAAAATGAAGTATATCGCACCTAAGTGGATACCTACTATTAATGATTTACGCAAATGTATTATGGACAAGAAGCAGAAACATTTGTGTTAGTTTGTAGAAACTAGGTAAGACGGGTCCTAAATTTTGTTATAACTCATGTATATCAAATTATTTTATTAATTAAAACCACAAATTAATTCTATTAATAATTAATAACAATAGCAGCAAAAGCAGTTGAACTTGCTGTATAAAATAGGTGTTATAAAATGTTATTAATTTCCTTGGGAATTTCTTTCCATTTTTTGTCCAGTCGCCGATTGCATGCTTTGCCTTCATATCAGGTTTACAGTGGACCAGTTTCCAGTGCTGTGCAGAAGTGCATTTTTAAACTGCCCTTTTTGATTTTTTTTACAAAATTGTATTTGTAAGTCCCCTGTACATTAAAAAAAATTTTTTTAGATAAGTTCTGAATCACCCTGTACAGCATTACATACTTCATTAATTTTTTTCAATAATTTTCAAGAAAGAATACTGTATAACGCAAATGTATTCATTACTTTTATTTATTCTTAAAGTATTTTTTGAAGACGATACACATTTTTACCAAATAAATATAACAAAAATTAGTTTCTATACTATTTTCTTTTCGAAAACAATAATTATGTATTTTATATGGAACAAATGATAATTAATTATGGGTGCACCACATTTCAACCACAAGTTCAAGAACTTGTGTGGAACAGGAACGGCCTACTATTATATTTAATATATTTTTCTCTTTTCAGGACATATACGTATCCTCGAACCCGATCATGTGTTTCCCCTGCATCCAACTGCTAGTAAATGTTTACAATTTCAAAACGAGATGTCTCAACACAGAAACAATAATTCGCTCCTATATTCAAAGGCACAATCTATCAGAATACAATCACGTAAGCCTAAGTTGCATCGTCCAAGAGCTTATTAGGTTAAACGATTATTTCAGAGATGCTCATTTGAGAAAAATGGACGGTGACAAGAACATGGACAATTGTCCACAAAATCCGAACGGCATGCCAAGAGTTCCATACGGGATACCTCAGGGTATGCCTGGATGTCACTTTAGATTGTCAGAAAATCATGCAATGTCTATGGATCATCAGAATGTACAGGGGGATCAAGTAATGGGACCACCTCTAACGACAGTTCACGGCGATATGGGAAATGTAAGCATAAACATGAATAGGAATCCAATTGCAACAGAGGATAAGTTTATTCCAAGGCATGAAGATGTGGTAGAACATAGAGGAATGTTACATGGTTTACCGGTAAATCCTATATTAATAAAAAATCCAGATACACCGTCGGAAGTAACACTAATGAAAGATGGAGTTGTTACAAACCAAGAGACTGAAAAGCATCGAGATACTTCAGATAAGGAAGAAATAGAGAGTATGAATGCACAAAATTATGAAGAATGTACTGACAATTCTTTTAGGCACAATGTTCATAGTGGTGAGGTAGAAAATCATTCTAGCAAACCTGAAGATCAAACGAAAACAGCAAATAACAGTTCGGAAGAAGAGGAGCAAGGTGAAGAATCAGTTGTAACAGTACATGAAGAAAGTAGTGAACAAAGTAACAGAACTGATATGTCTCACGATAGTATTCCATCAAAATCTGAAATACAAAAAGATTCCGTAGCAGAAAATAGACCAAGGCTTATAATAAGAATATGTAAAAATAAAATAACTATTCCTTCAAATAAAAACGAGGATTCAAATGAAAAAGAAAATGAAAAAATGGATGTGGAAATGAACAGCACGGAGATGTATGTATGACAGTATATTATATTTAAATTAGTTAATTTTTTGCCTCAGAAAGATTGTTATACAGAATGTTTCGCCATAGTATGTCACAAATATCTCGGTGTGATCTAGAAATAAACAAGGAAAATAAATAGATAAAATTTACAGAACATACAGAACTTCTTACGTTGAAAACATGACTTTTTCTTCAAATCAATAAATCCCGATAAGGAGTCAAACTAAATTTTAATTTTCTTGAAACTATTGCCAGTGTTGATTTAAAGAAGATGGCTTTTTTATGTAAAAATTTTCAAAAATTATGAATTTATTAAAAAAATTGTAAAAAAGTTGAATGAAAAATTGTACGTGGCTAAAACCATTTTCACCCCTCTAAACAGAGCGCCTATGATTTTATTAACAGAAAACGATTTAAGTCACTTATAATAGGAATTTTTTTGCTTATTTTAATGAGTTCTACCGGCAGTAGAAGTTTGGAATGCTAATTTAGAAACACGCGGTATATAGTGGCATAAATGCATAAGTACATCTAGGTATCAGACGGAAAATTGTATATAATATGTGGGTTCATCAATTAAATTTTAATTTTTGTTCAGTTAAAACTGCATGGCCTACTCTGCAACTACTCCAGTGATTATAGTGGAAATGTCATGTTTTGGTAATAAATATACAGTATATATCGATTATAACAACATCGGATATTACGTCATATCGGCTTTAACGACCAAATCTCAAAGTCTCGTCTGATTTCCTTGTTAAAATATATCGCTTAATGCGACATCCTTTAAAGCGATGTATCGCTTATAACGCCGATTTTACGTCGTTCGTAATCGGTTATAACGACCTACTCATGCGCAGTATTGACATTAGGATGTCGTCATCACACATCACAGTCATTACACTAGTTGTTTCTTGTTTAGTCTCATGCAGATGTTGAGCGTTTGAGTTCGATAGGCTTCGTTGAGAGGTACATATAAGAAAAGTATGACTGATCAACCAAAAAAAAAATAAACGTAAGGCTTATACAGTTGCTGAAAAAATTAAAATAATAGAGCGCTTATCAAGTGGAGTAAAGAATTCCATGCTTGCAGAAGCATTTAGCGTACGTATAAACAGCCAGTTTGAAAAACTATACATACATATGAATTTTTTTTATTATGTAGGTGGCTCATTCAACTATTGCTACAATTTGGATAAATAGAGATAAAATAAAAAATCATTTCATGAACAGTGGAAATTTCGTACGAGTTAAAAAAATAAGGCAATCAAATAATAAAACAGTTGAAAAAGCTTTAAGATATAATAAATGGTACTAATCTCCTATAGTGACGATTGGATATAACGATGCCTTTTACATGGTCCAAGAGCCGGCGTTATAACCGATATATACTGTAATATCCTTCAGAGAACGACGTAGTGTTGCCAGCAATACGATGTCACGTGATTTGCAACCAATGAAATTATTTGTATTCCCCTTTTCACTGTTGAAGGCGGATGAAGTTAAAAATTTCCAATTTTAACTATCCAGCGGAGCAACAGTTGTACAGCAACACAAAACCAACTTTATAAAATCATTATTTCATAGAAATTAAACCGGTAGTGGGGATGATGCCATCAACACTACATTGTTCTCTCAAGGAGGCTTAAGTCATACAATACCCGAATTTTATAATAATGTATTTATTCTTTAAAAAGTTGTACAGGTTCAGAAAGTACATCCTCTTTAGTCTGCAATGTAAAGAAAAAACTTTTATGTTAAGGCAGTAGGACAGAGGAATTGAGATTTCCATGGTTGCCAGACTTTGGAAATATCTGTGCTTAATTTTATGTAGACTTACATGTTTCCACAGCAAATGAGCAGAATTATTTAGATTGTGAACACCGTCTATTATACGGATATTTATTGACTTACTTGTTCCTCTTACACAAAACCAACGGGAAGATATGAACTTACCGATACTATACAGGGTGATTTACTAGCTCACCAACAGAGATCTGAAAGATCATGTCATTTTAAGAGAAAAACGTTATTTTGACATATGTCCGATTTTACTTATTTAAGGAGTAAGGGAGGTCTGATTTTATAATTTTACCTTTAATAATTGAACAAATTGCTCCAAATTCAAAATCAGAGAAATGTATGTAATGCATATGTAATTATAGTCAATGTTAAAATGTCCTCCATCCACTGCAGCACATATTTCACAACAAACCCACTGAGTTTATTTGTTACTCATTTGTAAACGTCAATTTATCAAAGCATTAATCAAGAAAGTATATTTTTACAAGCTTACAAGTAATTTACTAACTGTCAATTTTACAAGTTAGTAGACATTAGAGAATTACGAGTATGTTTTATTTGTATCAAATATGTAAAAAATTCATTGTACAACAGTTATATCCGGTAATACACGATTTGAATGATGAAATAATTGAAACTGAACCATACACTGGGGCAGAGACTGCTGAAGTACAAGACAACGGCACAGCATTTATATACTTTCTTTACTCGAGCAGTTTCAAGACATGTTAGTACATTTTACTTGCCAGTGCCAAGAACTAATACTAGGCAATACTTATAACAACTTAAAGTCACCGATTGATATATTTTAGTGTTCTCTTACAAGCTTGAAACAGGTAGCACTACGATGCTTTTTTTTAATTTAATGCTATTGTGTTAATTATGCTTTATTATAATTCTGTATATTTTTTGTTTTTTTTTTTTTTGGTTGCTATATTTTGCATCTGTTTAGTATTTATCTTTCTTATTTCTTACATATTGTTTGTTTATTTTTTTTGTATATTTTCTTTTTTCTTTGTATTTTTAGTATGTGTTTCCCATTCTGTAATTGGGCATTCGCCTGTTGAATGGTGTAAAATAAAATAAATAAATAATGTTTTCAACAGGTGAGATATCTCGCCTGCCTCAATTTATATGTGAACATACACATGAAGGAACAGCCAGTTCAATTGTCGGTCATCTCACCTATGGCATACTGCAGGTGTAATTCAATACTGGTTGGGGCATTAGTCCGCGGAGTATTTGTTACCTGCAGTATCATTTATGTTTTCAACATTTCGATTTTGTTATTGATGGAATTATCGACAAAACTTGTGGCAATTTCGCTGGATTTCTATATCATTGAATCTCTTAGTTAAAAACTTGGCCTTTTTGGAATATAACGCTCATTCTTTCGTTTGAGAAATGCGATTACCTTTACAAATCTACAAATGTCAAATAACTTTTGAGCATATACCATTTTGCCCATAATGTATTTGGACTGAATCTAACAGATTGTGGATTCATGTTAACCAGCAAAACATCGTCTGTTACCCCAATCACACTATTATTTTTTTTTGCCAGATTTTGAAATCACTGTATTTACGCTCGTATTCATTTTCACCAAAATAAATAAACAGTAAAATAAACAACATCTTTCATATGGCAAAGTTTGTCAGGGAGCTAATATCTTACCCTCTATAACAAAACTTATTTTCTCGAAAAATATTGACATCTGTAACTTGAAAACAAAAGCATGAAAGATTTATTGTTGTATATTAATATAATGTAATTTATCGCACAATGCTTTTTTTCATTTTGCTGTGTAATTCAACACTTAACAAATAAATTTTCAGGCAACCCCTTGAAAGCAACCCTTTCGACACCTACCAGTCGCAAGACAACGAGCTTTTTCAGTGTTCAAGCTGCACCTTCATAACCACCCATCTGGACTCCTACATCATCCACAAGAAGATGTGCGGTTCCGAACTGAGCGAGAAAAAGTGCCCCCATTGCCCCCACGTGACCAACCGCCAATACGCTCTAAATAAGCACATAAATACGATGCACACAAAGTCCGTTTGGTACACCTGCGACAACTGTCCCTACCGAAGCACAGATTCGTCCTGTCTCCGAAGACATAAGCGGAACGTACATCCAGATGGATTCGGAACCGAACTCGTGTGCCAGTTGTGTGCGCACCATTGCACCACCGAGTACCACCTCAAGAAGCACATGCTGAAACACGCCGACAACGCGCCGCTGCAGTGTCAGTTCTGCTCGTACTCGACGAGAGACAGGAGCAACTTCAGGAAACACATATTTATCCACAACCCCACGCCGCAGGGTTGCGAGTTCTGCGATTACAAATGCGTGTCGCCTTATCAAATGAAACTGCACCTCAAAAAGTTCCACCACGGAGTGGGAATGGAAGACGTGGATTGTAGGAGCGAAGTTAGTATTTCTGAAGTGGTGCAAGATATCAGTGCCGCCATAAAAGAGGCAAAAGGTTCCGCTGGACACCAAACGGAATAGTTTAGAATTATTTTTGTTTCTGTGATACGTTCGTCTCGATTATTTACAGCTTTAGATAAGATATCTATGAGATTAACTTAAAGTTAAGGACGACTTCAACAGTTTAATGGTAACTAAAAATTATGGTAGAGATTGTTTTTATCTCGAAAGATGTTAATATTTTATAGAAAAAATTATTTATTTTTTGTTTTTGTTGTATATGTGAAACTTTTATTGATGGTATTGAAAAATCTCACAAAACTAAAAGAGCTAAGAGCACGATAACGAATAACTCTTTTCGGAAAACCCTAATTTTAACTTGATGCTGTGATTTTTTTTTCTAACCGTACTATTGCACCAAAGTTAATCTTTTAAAGAAATTAATACTGTCAGTGGCAGGAAGCCTTCAGCTGCAATTTTTTCCTTAATAGAAGAAATATTTTCAGAAAGGCACTTTCAAATATGAGATGATAACAAAATTCGTTGCATCCTTCAAACATTCCACACCAATGCTTACTGATAATAATGTTGTTTATAGGAAACAAGGTTTGTTCCAACAACAGCAAGAATCGATTCCGAACCATCCAGAACTATTCAGTCACTTAAGTTGTTAACATACTTCCGGCGAATGCGATGTAAGACGGAGCTGCTTAAACAGTTCTGAACCAATTCTCAATGGCTGTTGGAACAACAGACCTATTTTACCTATTTAGAACATAGAAACAATTTTCAAGAAAAGAGTTATTACCGTTAAAGAAAAACTGGCAAAAATTTTTTAACTATTTCTTAATAAGCAGTAATGAATGCTGAGGTATATTTTAGAAATAGTATTAAAATATATATTTGTATATTGCTATTTGTGTTTCATAGTTTTTAATATCAAAAAAACCTGTATCAATCCAAACTGTAGCATTTGTAAAATAAAACATGCAAGATATTTGCCGTATTTAACTTACCCGTATTTTTTACACAGTATTTTACACAAATACACTTAATTATAATCAAAAACATTATAAATATAGTATAAAAAATACTTTATTGTTGAAATGGAATGTTATTCAAATGTTTTTTGAAGCGACATTGTGAAGTTAGTCACCAACGGTGATAACCCAATAGGAAACTGACGCCCATAGAAAAAGATAGATATAGAACGAGTTTAGACGTCTGCGCATCCACTTTTTGGGTCATAGCCTGCTGGCAGCCATTTTTAGTCATATTTCTGTGGTTTGTTTACAAATAAAATTGCGTTCTGTGGTTTTATTTATTTACGTTTTGCTTATCTTCGTTTATAACACAGAGGTTTATAACCCTAGATAGTTCCACAGATTAAATATGGATAGTTTATTATAACTTTTGAATAATATAGTGTGTGTCTAGTTTTCATTTACAGTTTATATATTATTTAATCATTATTAAAGACTTTTCTTATCGAAACTTATTTTTCCTTCCTACGAAGGGGAAAGTATATATTTTAATATGTAGTACATAATGATAAATTGCATTTTATGGATATGTAAAATATTAATAAATTTGTAAATAATAATTATATTTATTTTAGATAGTCCCAAATTGTAAAAACATTTCCCATCTAACAGATACAGGAACTACAGTAACATTCCGTAGGTAAATCTTTGAAGCGTACATATTTTTTTGTGACATTAAGATCGAACAGTAATTGTAAAATTTACATTAATCTACTATTATATTATGTATAATATAGTATATATAAATAATTTAAAATATTTCAGACGCCATGTCTAAGAATAATTTATCTACTTTTAGGTTTCCGAGAGGTGAACGATTTAACGTACTTTAGAAATAATAGATCATCCAAATTTACAGTGAAATCGTAGAAAATATATCTGTTCACAACATTTTCTTTAAACAGATTTTAATAAAGGAAAACGATTCACTTTAAAAAATGTTGCAGTTCCTTATCAAAATTTACGAAGGATAGAAGTTTCCCCCGAAATTGATGTTTTTATCCATTAAAAAGAAAAAATAATAATGAAAATATTCAGAAAAAAGAATGAGGAGAATTAAAACTAGGTAGTTTCATAATCTTCATCACTTTTATCTTTATTTTTATTAATTTTGTCAATAATAAATTGCAGTGCACTGAAAATTCTAGTAGTACTATAGCATTATCTTCGCCAGAGAAAAGTTATCAAGCTCTGAAAAAATGCCATCCAGTCCTATACATCTAGTATTTCAAGCTCACCACATAAAACAAGAGAGTTTTATGTAGGTAACATAATTTGTATTTGCATTTAGCTAAATTAAACTAACTACTATAAAATTATAAAAATATTTATTTAATACTTTTTAGAAAACCTGTATTAGCTGAGTTCCCTCCTAGTATACGTCATCTGGTAGTATACGAGTATCCAGCAGTACGAAACAAAAGAGACTGAGAAACTTTTATTCGTTCTGTATACATTTATAGGTATATTTTATATTTACTTAAAACAAATAAAATATGCCAGACATTTTTTATTTCTATTTCAGTTTAAGCACAGGAAAGTAAAGATAAAGAGTTCTTGAAGTTAAGAAAAGATGTAACGAGTATGCTAGTGTACTGCACGAAAGAGTTATCAAGAAAGAAGTGGTGAAAAGAAGGAAATCGGTTCACAGTTCGGAGCTTATAATAGATGGTTAACTCATTATCACTCTAGAGTGGGGTGTTTGCCCCAAGCTAGTTCAAGTAATATGATAAGTTCTTTGTTGTAATCTGTTGTATATTTGACTGTCTTCTGTAATTTATATGTATAAATAAATACTTCTTGCAGTCAAACAAGTAATTAAAATTATAATAAAGGATTATTAATTACTTTCTAGTGTCTTATTAGTGACTTTGTAGTAGTGATATATGGTGGAATCACAAGCATATTCATAACATTTTAAAGAAGTAGTTCATTCCTAGATGAGGTGCATAGATCTAATGAAATCGATAAGTTAGAACATTAATCACCTATATGATTTAATTAACTAGACGTGAGGGTAAATATACCTATTAAATCCATCGGATAAGCCTGACATGCGAGTTAAATCGGCATTAAATAAATTCAGCCATGCATATGTAAAAGAAAAAATAGCTTATGATTTCATCAAGAAGATATATAAATCAGATAAATTTCAATACAAGACATCAGGTATTAATTCGATAAATGGGAACCAAAAAATAAAGTAACGTAATCATTGCGTTTTTTTATTAAAATTGCACTATACATATGTATATGCTAACCCTTTTCATAATTATTTTATTGAGATTGTTAAATATCCAAGTATTAATTAATTCGACGCTTATTATTATATATTATATTAAAAAGGAAATTATTTAAGAGCAACTTGAAAAAATTACATACAATATAAAGATATACAATGCTAAAAATATTTGTCATGTAGCGATGATTATTTACATACCTATCAGGCAAATAAACCAGTATCAACAATGTTTGTTTACAAATTTAAAATTACCGGCTTCAACATACCTAAAAATGTCGGAACGCACACGATGACTACTTCGCGCATCTTTAAGCACATTGTATATTTATCTTTTTCTATGGTGGCGCCTCTAGATTACGACCTATTAACTATACGCTCGGAACCGCAGATCATTGCCCAAATAAAATCGGGACCAGATGACGTCACAAAATTCCCGTAAATAAAGACAAAATATAGTCTTTCTCGAAAGATGGACTGAGATAGACTATGTAATACATCACAAAAGCTCTTAGTTTTTATTGTAGGTAATGTAATAGACCGTGGACCGTGCTTCTAAATTATGAAATATTAATTTCCATACAAGTCAATTTTTTAAATACCTAATAATATACTTTAAAATACATATTTACTTCAATCCAACCAATTTTCAATTTAGTAAAATTTGAAAATATATTGGCAATTTATACTCATGAAATTAAAAAATTATTTAATAATCATAAGTTTTTGGCAATGATTGAACGTTAAAACCACAGATAACAATCAAAGCTCAATGAAATTATAAAGTAGGTATTCGATATGTAAACTAGAGGGCACTGGTATCTAAATTCATCGACTGCTAAATTTCAATCAAAGACCATAGCAATCATAAAATATACAGAACCCTGAAAGAGGTACCAAAAATAGTCAACCTATGGAGAGTCTGAAAATATTGCAGGAACTTAGCTTTTATGAGTTGGTCGCATTAACGGGGTTGCTTCACACTAATGGGCGGGAATTTCAAAATATGAAAATTTTACGTTTATTCGTACAAACATATGATTTCTATGGTCCCATTACAAACATTCCATTTTGGTTTCAATTGTATGTTGGAATTAAAATACAGTATAACCAACAGCTTATATTAAGTTTTCCCTAGATGGCAGCATTTCTAAGCTCCTCCACAGTCTGACCATCTTCAGAATCGTAGCAACCGTGCTTATTACAAAGGCGACGCCATTTAGCAGACGAAGGTCTGGTATGGGTCTGATTATTTTTGAGTGCCTAATGTAGATGCTTTTGACATTCTATACAGGGTGTTAAGTAAGTATGTGAACAAACTTTAAGGGGTTAATCTATGATTGATTTTACGACAAAAAGGTCATATAAACATGGGTTCGCAACAGCTTTGTTTTACAGATACAGGGTGTTAAATTTTGAAAAAAAATCAAATTTTTGGATCTATTATATATGAGCTACTTAGTTGAAACTTGGCACGCCCTGTATATATTTATATGAACTTTTTGTCGTAACATAAATCATAGATTAACCCCTTAAAATTTGTGCACATACTTAATTAACACCCTGTATATTTTATAATTTCTATGACAAAGACCAATAACTAAAATAGATATAATCCCTCTTTGTTGCTCAAGGAAGAATTGTAACCCCCATCTCTAAATTTTAGATGACACTGTTGAATTGCTGCATGCTGAATTTGCCATATTATATGATTACAAAGGCGATTTAGAAGACGATGGTAGTAGAAATGGAAATCGTTGGGAAGAATGACGCCGGTGAATGATTGTATAAGTTTGTTCACAACAAAACATAACCTAACTTCGTCAATCAACAACATAACCTTTTTCGCGCAGTACAGGGCGTCTCTAAAAGGTCTGTACAATACACGCTAGCATAAATTCCTAAGGTTAAAATATGAAGAAGACCAACTGACCTTACAAAAGTTGATAGTTTCAGAAATGCAAGGTCCCAATTTATTATTTTTTAAAACTTGTTTGTAAATATTTATCTTAATAATAGCATGATTTAGAATAGCTTGGGATTTTTTTCCAAAAAAGGTGTATCTAATCAATTCTAAGATAATTATATTTCAGTTTCAGTGCGCAATAAAACGTTTAAATTCGATTATCTCAGAAAGGGTTGCTTGATGCAACACCTACTAGGAATAAAATAAGAATTTTTAACTATAAATTTAATATATCGAGGCACAAATAGTTTTGAGTGTAGGCGAAGTGCTACTTGTGGTGCCCTTTGCAATGTACACCGGAAGTAGATTTCTCATCCCATCGTCTGCTAAATCGTGTCGCTTTTAAGAAAGCACGGCTGCTGCGATTTAGCGGACGATGCTCATCCTGAAAAAACCTGACATACCCAAATTTCATGAGCATCATGCTATTATTAATATATTCACAATTTTTTTTTTAAATAATAACTCAACTTTTGAACTAAGGTAAATTGGACTAGATGCTAGAGTTATGTACAGATCATTTAGAGACAATCCGTATAATACAAAAATGAGAATACATAAGAAAATTGTCTCAGCTACAAGTAAAATTCAACACAGACTAGGAAAAAATATTTATTTTTAACTTTATACAGTAAAATAGTACGTTTTAAGAAATATAGAGAATTTTTATTTGTGGAACAAATTACAAAAACAGATGAGCTCTAACTAATAGACTCCTACCTACTTCGTGTCATATGAAATGCTTGTTCCTATTTTTTAATAAAAGATAAAAAAGTGAGAAAGACTTAGATAGAGTATTTAGGAAAAAGATCACAATATTGGACGGAAATGTTGCAGTTTAGGTCTTATACTTAAGTAACAAGTTATCCTTCATCTATAAAGCAAACTTAAGAGACGGCATGACTGTAATCTGCAATTTTTTGAGGTATCTAAGAGCCTTTTCACACGGGCCACCGTGCAGCGCTTCTCGGAAGCGCCGTAGAGTGGTCCGTTTTGACGAAACATTCTTTTATATAGACTTATTCACACGGGCGCGCCACAGAATTAGCAGCACCACGGTGGCGCGTAGTCGCCGACTCCCACCGAAACATCAACCATAAATTAGTGGCCCACTCAGCAGCGCTGCATAGTGGCCGTGTGAAAAGACTTTAGACCACTGTTTCAATCAAGCTGGTCCACCGCCAGGATCCATAGAGTGCGCTCTTTGCAAAATCGGTGTATGCGCAAGAATCGGAAGAGGCGAAGCCGGCGCCCTCAAAGGTTTCTTTGGAGGCTTCCCACTGTTAGCTTCTTCGATAGCCTTCCTCAACTCCTCCAGAGTTACCACCCCCATTAACTTCCCTATGGAAGTGACATAAGCGAAATTTATGGCCAACATAGAAAATATAGAATGGACTTTCAGCAAGGAGGTCCTCTCGACGAGCTGGAAGGGTGCGGGGTCTATGCGGACCGTGGCAAAGTCCACTTGATCTTTCATTTGTTGGTCTTCCCACTCCATCTGTTGTTCGACGGATAAATCACAGACGCGGATGACGGACTGAAATCGAGGAGTTTTGTTATTATCTAGATCGTGGCCTGTAGAGCAATTGATAGGAAGAGCAGAGGCGTACAAAGATTAAGAAATAAGTAGTTCATTTTTTTAAGGAGTTTAATTTGTTTAACGTTACAAATCGGTTACAAAGCAACAGCTTGAAGCAAACACAGACCAATGTACTCACCACCTCCAGATGAGTAGTAGAAGCACTTTTCCTTTCCGGAGTTGGGGATTTTGGTGACAGCCTAGATGTTAACTTTTTCTTGTCAAGACCCCACTTTGCAAATATTTCCTCACGTTTCGACTAAAATAAAATAAAATTTTTAACGACTTTTACAGCTTGGTTGCTTCTAAGAACATTTTGAAACCAAATAACCTCACCTTTTTCTTTTCTTCCAGTTCGGAATCACTGGAATCATCAATATGAGGTATATTGTCTTTTCTTTTCGTAGAAGGACCTGCTTCTTTGCTTTTATCTTTGTCTGCCTCTTGGTCCTCTTTATGTTTACCCACAAAAGGACTGGGCAACACCTGTCTACGTCTAGCTATGCCGATTTTCCTGTCTATCAGCCAAACTAACTCTTCCCTAGGTATAGAACCTAGCAAGGTCATGTTTTGGGGGTGATCCACCAAAGGAAATACCTTAAGTTTCCTGTTTGCCAGCAGGAGATTTTTCAGCTCGGCGTAAGTCATGCCCAAGAAGGCAAACTTTACGTCTTTTACCATAAAATCTTCCACGTAGACCTCGTAGATAGCTACAAGTACAAAATATTAGAGTGATCGTTTATATTCAATTTTTTTTTAAATATACATGATCTAATAAATAAAATACATAAATTAATCCTTTCAAGCAAATTTTGAGACGCCATTTTGTCATTAAAGAAAATTCCTTGAAGATTGTTCAATAGAAAGAAGAAAACTGATGAATCAAGATAAGGAGAATATTACGAATAGCATAACCTTCCAACCTAGGTCTAAATAGCTGCTCTATATGTTAGTAGTATGAAGGCAGGCGTTATCATACTGCATAACCACTGAATGATGTCTTCTTCGTCTTTTTTCTTGAATTGGGGCTTCAAAAAGACATAGTTGTTGGCAACAAACCCCAGCGATGATGGTTGTATTTCTCAAAAGTAATTCATAGTAGGCAGCGTTTTCTTTGTGCAACCGGATACACAACATCAGCTTATACGAAGGAACTAGCCTTTCTGTTTTCTGTTAGAACTAAGTCTTTCAAATTGTCGATGTTGTTGGTGAACTAAATCATAACAAATCAGCAAAGATGCACAAATGTTGCCATGTCGATATTAGTCATTTCCGTTCATATGCGGTAACCATACTCCAATTTTTTTAGCAGCAGTAACAATTTGGAATCAAAACGATCGATGTTGGAATAAATCATGACGAAACAGCAAAGATGCAGAAACATTACCATGCTGATTTTTGTTCTATTCGCTCACATGCAGTACTTATACATTCAATTTTTCATCACCAGAAACAATTTGGGACAAAAATAGTGACGAATCAGAAATATGCACACCCAAACCCGTACATCAAATTTTTTAGCAGCAGTAACGATCGATATTGGTATAAATCATGACGAGACAGTAAAGATGCAGAATCGCTACCATGCCGAGTTAGCAAAAATGCACAACATCGTCATGCCGATATTAGCCATTTTCGCTCACATGCGGTACCTACACGGCAAAATTTTCATCACCAGTAACAATTTGGAATCAAAACGATCAATGTTGTTGATGAACCAAATAAATCATGATGAGTCAATGATGCACAAATATTGCCATGCTGATATTAGTAATTTTCGTTTATATGCGGTACCTATACACCAAATGTTTTATCAAAACGGTCAAGGTTGTTGGTGAACTAAATCATGTTGAGTCGGCAAATATGCACTAACAATGTCATGCTGCTATTAGTCATTTCCGCTAATATGTGGTATCTATACACCAAATGTTTTATCAAAACGGTCAAGGTTGTTGGTGAACTAAATCATGTCGAGTCAGTAAATATGCACTAACACTGTCATGCTGCTATTAGTCATTTTCGCTCATATGCGGTACTCATACTTCATTTATACTAACAATTTGTGATTAAAACGGTCGATGCTGTCGGAACGTTTGATGTTGTTGGTGAAATAAATCATGACCAATCAGCAAATATCCACCAACATTGCCATGCTGATATTAGTCATTTTCGCTCATATGCGGTACCTATACCCCAAATTTCCTGTTACCAGTAACAACTGGGAATCAAAAGAGTCGATGTTGTTGGTGAACTAAATCATGAAGAGTCAGTAAATGTATTAATATTGTCATGCTGATATTAGTCATCTTCGCTCATCTGTGGTACCTATATACCAAATTTTCCATCTCCAGTAACAGAATCAAAACGATTGATGTTGTTGGTGAAATAAATCATGAAGAGTCAGCAAATATTCACCAACATTGCCATGCTGATAGTCAAGGTTGTTGGTGAACTACATCATGACCGATCAGCAAGTATGCGCTAACATTGTCATGTCGATATTAAAAATATTCGCTCATATGCGGTACCTATACACCAAATTTTTCATCGTCAGTAACAATTCGGAATCAAAACGATTGATGTTGCTGTTTAAGATGAGTCACCAAATATGCACTATCATTGTCATGCTGATATTAGTTTCTCTCATATGCGGTGTCCATACATCAAGTGTTTTATCATCAGTAATAAATTGTGATAAAAACGGTCGCTATTGTTGGTGAACGACCATGACCAACCAGCAAAGATGCACACACGTTGACATAGCAATTTTTGTTATTTTCACTAATATGCGGTACACATACATCAAATTTTTTATCACCCTTTGAGACAAAACCGGTTGATGCTGTAAACGACGCAGGTACAAACATTTCATCGGATGGTATCCCTGAATGTGGAAATGGTTAATGTGAAAATAGAAAAAATTTTTCCATGTTGTATCTTCTACTGGTTTGAAGGAAATTATCTTTGTTCTCCTTGACACGACATTTCTTACTTACAAGATGTTTCAATTAAGCAAGAAATAGTATGACAATTAAAAAAGGCACTTGTGCGTTGAAAAACGCTCCTGACTTGCACATCGTTCCAATAATATTAACAATTAATATTTTTCTTTTAACAGTGAACTATTCCATTCGATATCTGGACGTAAACAACTCACCACTTGTGCTGGGCAGTAGATCTGGCAGATAGGGCAACTTCTTAGAGATGATTACCAAGTCGTATATACTGGGCGTTAGCATCCTAGCTATCCCATTCGCAATTAACACCGATATCAATACAGGTATGACATGCGTAATCTGGGACGTCATTTCGAACAATATCACGCACACAGACATCGTGTGAGTGACAGCCCCCCCAAATGCAGCCGCTCCTACGGTGGCGTACGCCCCTGGCATGATCTGCGTAATTTTTCCTTTGTATCTCACACCTAAAAATATAGAATATGTAATAAGAAAACACGTGGGTTATTCTAGCTTGCCTAGAGGAAACCAAAGGTGCATAAGTTCCCCTGCGATTCTTCCTAGGGCCGCGCCTGCCCTAAATACCGGGATGAAACTACCACAGGGAATAGGCATGGAGGACGCTATTATCGAAAATATTAACTGGAAAAAATTAATGATTTATAAATTATTTATATTGCGTATTCACAAGAAATTATATAATTTTTCAAATTGATCATTTCGGCGCTTTTTCATTGCGTGTCGGTATATGGGTGGTGAATGCTTTGAAACCTAGTTTACATGAACCAAATTTGGGGATACTCGGGCCAATTTTGCAAAACAGTTGAAATATTATTGTTACATTTATTAGTTTAATATGGAGTTAATGTACCTCAACTAAAATATATAGAACTCTCCACCACTTCCGGTTATGCAGGAAGTCGTCACCAAAAGTGTTATTTTAAATGGAACACCCTTCATATAACGAGCCAAAAATTAAAAAAAGTCAGTTTTTAAATTCTAAACCGCTTTAGATAATTTAACCAAATTCGTTGTGCATATTTAGTATGATAGTAGGTATGAAACAAATAATTACCAACAAAATTGATTTATTTGATCAAATGCATTTTTACACAGGTACTTAAACATATCTTAGGGAGATCACGCAAAACAAGAAGCCGTGATATTGTGTATTGTCAAATTATGCTTATCTTTTACAAAGATTAATGGTTTACCCATATTCAAACGCTGCAATGGCCAATAAGGTTTACGTTTATGATCTTGCAAAAATGAGCCTAGGCCAATTTATATGGAAAAATTTCCAAATCATCCAACTCCAAAACCAAGAATGTTCAGAAGTGTTTTTTAACGTCTTTAGGAATCAGGTTCATTTCAGAAAAGTTCAATTCGTGGAAGACCTTTGAGTATTAGAACGTCTGAGTTGGAAGAAGGTATTCTACACAAAATTGAAAAGACCCAAATACTAGCACTAGGAAGATCGCTGCAAATCTTACTGTGAATAATAAATTAGTTTGGTCCGTTCTGAAGCATCAACAGTTATACCCATATCACATACAAAGGGTTCAAGCCTTACTGCTGCAAGACTTACCTACAATTTTGCCACTGGATTTTGTAAAAAAATGTTAAGTTTATTGATGACATATTGTTTATTGTTTTTCCAGAGATCTTATAACAAACTTCCACAATAAACACGTTTGGTCTAATGAAATCTCAACTTCAATTTTCTTTGAATGCATGGGTGGGTATTATTGGAAATTTTCTTGTTGGGCCTTACTTTTTACCAAGAACTTTAACCGATGCCTCCTACAGATATTTTCTTGAACACGTTCTCTCTCTTGACGATGTTCTCTATGCGCTAAGACAAAGAATGTGGTTTATCCACATTTTAGTTTCACTGCTCGTGAATTTTTAAATGAAAGATTCGCCAATAATGTGATTGGACGAAGCACTCAAAGACCAGGTCATCCTTGGCCACCCAGATATATATTTTTCTTCGCGAATAATATTCGATGATACCCATACGTCTGCCACATCTCAAACTTGAATACAATGTATCCTGTCCTGATTTTTCTGTAATATTTAACTATTTTGTACCAATTTTACTGTTTGTCCAATGACCTGTCTCATGTCATGTATTTAATATTTTAATTAAATAAATAAATTAATAAATCTATCAATATTCAGCTAATATATACATACATCATGAAAAATTATGGTGTTACATAACAAAAATTTCAAGAAAATAATGTTTGAAGATTTTAAAATTTAATTTTCACAGTACTGTGCACCTCCCCATTATGCAACAGCTGTCCGTGCTTATTTAGATGAGCTGTTCCCGAATCGTTGGATAGGGAGAAGGGGACCGATCGAGTGGCCAGCCAGATCGCCTGATTTGACACCCCTAGATTATTTCTTGTGGGAATACTTAAAAAGCAAAGTATACGTTACTAGACCGGTTAATTTAGAAGATTTAAAAGCAAGAATTCGTCACGAGATACATCGTATACCTCCTGAAGTTATTGATATTGTCCAAAATGAATTTATTAACCGTCTTGGCTATTGTCAGGCAGCCAACGGTGCACAATTTGAACATTTAAATTAGTCGATTTTTTACATAATCATTATCATTTTCAGTACTGTGAAAATTAAATTTTAAAATCTTCAAACATTATTTTCTTGAAATGTTTGTTATGTAACATCATAATTTTTCATGATGTATGTATGTAGAATGACACGCTCTTTCAAATGACATGTTCAAAATTGGAGGTTGCTATTTAAAAAAATTGTTGATGACGTCATATCTCGAACAACGATGACGTCACAAAAGTGGGTCGTATGTCAAAAAGTGCCTTTTTTAAAAACAAAATAAGCAACCCCTAGATTTATTCCTTTCAGAACTTTTTCCTGCAACGGCCGATTTCAACAAACTTTATTTAAATACTACACCTAATTATACTACTTTTTTCTCTCTTGTAATTTTTTCATACAACCAAAAGTTTTCGCGGAAAAAATAAAAATACTTTTACTAACATCTTTATGTCACCGGTTACTGATAACCGCAGTAGGCGGTTGTTGTGTTGATGTTTCTCTGTTGTCTTGTCAAACAAACCAGTCTTGACAGTTTTTGCAAATATTTGTAAAAAATACCGTACAAATATTAGCTAATAAATTGACGGAATATGCATACGGTAGGATTGGCAACAGTTATAGAAATATCTTTGTTTAGAATGCAAAAACTGTCAATTATAGACCTAATAGCGATTTGTTTGACAAGACAGCAGATAAACATCAACATAGCAACCGCCTGCTACGGTTATCAGTAACCGGTGACGAAAAGATGTTTAGAGTAAGGAAAACTATTTTTATTTTTCCGCGCAAACTGTTGGTTGTATGAAAAAATTACAAGAGGGAAAAAAGTAGTAAAATTAGATGTAGTGTTTTGTAGCATTTTTGTTGAAATCGGCTATTGCAGAAAAAAGTTCTGAAAGAAATAAATCTAGCGGTTGCTTTTTCCCGCCCTCCAGAAACATGAGCCAAGGAATAGACACCACCACAAAATAGCTTTTGACTAGCTGATATTGTGTACCAAAATTGAATTTTGTAAGCGTAACCGTGTTTAAGGAAAAATAAAAAAACTATTTTTTTTTCGCCATTTTGTGACTCGAATATCTCAACAGGAAGGACCCAAATTGAAAAATTTCATATGAAGATTCCCCCCTGAAATGACTTGTGGAATACACTGGTAAAATATTTGACCATCTGGAACACCCTGTATATATATAAAAAAACTTATTTTTGGCCATAGAATACGCCCCTGGATTTTTTACCTCTGCTTAAGAAACACTGTATTTGGATTTTACGAAAAATTTTAGGGTCGCTTTTTATAACATTTTTGGTATATCTTAATTTTGATAAATTCAAACAGCCATAACTTTTTTATCTCAAATGGAACGTTATATTTCTGTCTTCAGTCTTGTTCACATTGAAATTGTCTTTCATCCTATACAGGGTGATTCTTAATAATCTATAAAAACAATGTTTTTCAGTTACGGAGATACCAATTTATTTCATATAAGGACGTAATTGCATTTAAATTATCATAACTTGAAGTTGTTTCAGTGATTTTTAATACATAGTTGAGCCGAATCCATGAATCGCCACACGAACAGCTCAAACCAGGCTGTAGTCAAATTACTTCAACGGTAGTATGTATGCGTTTTTCACTCTTATTCAGTGTTAACTTTTGTAACATACACCATAGTTTTCCTGAGACCCCAAAAATAAAAGTCAAACGGATTTAGGTTGGGCGATTGAGGAAGTCACCCTATATGACCACCTCGGCCTATGCATGTCGCACTAGTCGCGAAAAATGTGGTGGAGCACCATCGTGAAGAAACCACATACGCTGTCTAACGTCGTGGTTAACTTCTTCGAGCAGTACCGGTAAATTATTACGCAAAAATTGGAAATAAAGAACCTGGTTTCTTTAACCGATTTTCCACAATGAAAGGGTACTCTGTTTACAATTCCAGCCCACACATTTACTGAAAAATTGTTGTTGAAAATGTATTTGACGAGTGAAATGCGGATTTGATAAATGTTTGTAAATTTCCGAAACTAAAAATATTTTTTCTACGTTCATGCAAAAAAAAAACAAAACTTTATTGAACTATATTTAGTGGAAAAAGTGGTTCTTTATTGCACTAGTGCAATAAAATGTTTATTGCATTCATTCTACTACAGTGTTTTGTCATCATGACAAACGTAAACGTTAATCGACGTCATATTTTCTACACTTAGTGTCATCTAAATAAAACATTTTTTGGTTTTTACATGCACATAGAAAAAATATTGTATGCAACTCATGTTGTCCTACTCGGTCTGACGGCCTCGTTGGACAATTTCACGTCGCGTGCAATAAACACTTACTTTTTGTACTTGTTGCACAAATAACAATTACTACTTTTTTTTCAGTATTCGCTATTTGTACTCAGCTATAATATCAGAAGTTTAGGCGCATTAATTAAGAATAGCTTTGCCTAGGTTGCAATTACTACTTTTGGAGATATTTGAAAATTTCTACTATTTTGGCAGTTTTTGTCACATCTGAATTGTCAAAGCCATAAATATAAACATTTCAGAAACAACTAAATTGATTTAGCATATGTGAAATATTGTTGTGTCGTGTCTTCATAGCTTATATCCCTCCTGAAACTTGTTATGTTAACAAGTAGGTATTTATAGAGGGAAAATATTTTATGCTGAGGCTACCAACGGCATCTCAAATCCCAATACACTTATCATATGCTCAACTTTTGTTAACGCAGGCGTGAAGTTACCAATCTACATTCAAATACCGATCCTGACATCGATACATCATAGAAGATAGGAGCTGCAACTCTCGCTACTTGTTACTTCACTGTTGAGGTATTGTTACTTTAATTTCTGGAGAAGGGTTTACACAGGGCATCTCTGAATAAGTGTTCAGGGATTTAAATCCGGTCAAAAGGTGTATAAAAGTTGTATATTTTATTAGCTCGCAGGCTTTCTGAGTTATGGGGTTAAAATAAAACCACTTTTAACCGTAACTTCAGAACTCTTCAAGAAATTAAAATCATTTTTAGGTGAAGTGAATACCACCCTAGAGTTCTGTAGATAATTTTTGTTACGAATACCTACCTGGTACCAAACGTACACGACCAGACTGGTGTAAATCCCGGACCATTTCGTGGACCAATGCGACACGACTTCCGTCTGTGCGACAGTAAGATTTTCTTTAGTCCAGGTAAAGTTGCTAAAGAGTTCTATGACTTGAGTTCCCGGAGGAATCTGCGCCGCCATAAACTGACCAATGCCCGGAGGCCAAGTAACGGTTGATACGAGCAAGACAATAAAACCTGGGTAGATGAAACGACTGAAACAATTTTTTTTTTACGAAGAAAAGACGAAATTTGTATAATTTTGAGAATTTCACAATTCAAACTTGTATCTTTGAGACACGTAAGTTAAAGGGAAACGCATACTTACTTGAATTTCTTTATTTTGTTGATAAATTTGGCGTTGTTAGACCAACGATTGAAACACTGTTTGCACCAAATGTAAAACGAACCTCCCAGCCCACATATCACACTGAAAATGATCAAACTGTTAATATTTTGTTAAGACGTGTGATTGGAAGCGGTTACAGAGCATGGATGCATTATAGGCCAGGAGAATTACGAAAAAATCTTTCGAATGTGGCTCTAACGTGACGACTTAGATAACTATTGGAATCGCTCGGGAATAGTATACCTATTAAAAATATCGAGGTGCGCCAGCTTGAAAAGGTGTGCTATTTACATAAACAACGAAAAAGTGAAAAAAATGCAAAAATCGGGTTTTTTCCCGGAAACAATCGCATATAACTCGGTAAGTACGCATTTTAGAGAAAAAATGTATGCTTACAAATTTTCTATAAGATAGTGTTGGTCCGATATCCGTAAATTTGAAATGCTCGCTGCAAAATGATCGAAAGTGCAAAAAAGTAGGTAAAAAACAAGATAATTTTAAATTATTTATTTAACAATTAAAAAATAAACCAATCACGCCATACATTTAGAGAAAAGTACTTGACTTCAATACAAAACGAGAGCCGTAAGGCCGATTAAGATCGGACTGACAGTTTTTGCATAAAGCAATTGTTAAGTAACCTATCTGGAAAAAAAGACCTTTTTTTAATTTCGTGCCAGGCTAAAAGTTGTGAATATTTTTTTGGGCCTCCACTTTTACATCTTCTTGGACCCTTAAACTATCATATACAATTGCTATCTTAACCATTTTTCAATTTTTAATAATTTTTTGAGCGGTTTTAAAGAGTTTGAAAATGTTGGCTCTTAAATAATTAAGCCTGTGAAGCGGGATTTGCGAGTGGGAAAAAATCGGAAAGTATAGAAAAACAGTACTCGGAAAGACGCTTCTTTTAAAAAAAAATCATCCAATTCGGTCCAGTAGATGTTGAGATATTAACTTCTAAAGTTGGGAAGGGTATGCGGCGTAACGGTTAATGATATAACAATAAATTATATACCAATCGATAGGTTTTTTCGAGATATTTTCATATCTCCTTTCAAAAATTACATTGTACGTGTGCATCACGCACAAAAATTTGCATAAACATTGTGTAGTGTGCTCTTGGAGTCGAAATTCGGAGGTGTGGGGATAAGCTGCGAAACTTCGGCACACAAAACATATACTAGTATAATTAGATTCGGCGCTTCAAAATCTGCGCGCCCGCTTCAGGATGATATATCTCGGCTTCTACTGCACCGATTTTGACGATTTTTTTTTAAATTGCGATAGAAAATCGAGAGGATTTTCATAGTTACATTTATCAATTTTAAAAAATAAACCATCGGTGGTCGATTTTCTTAATCAAGCATTTTTAAATGTTGCTAAAAATTAGTGATAATCATAATATCCTTATTGGACATATATTTTCCATTGTAAATTAATTATTTTATTAATTTTAAATTGAAGAATTAATGCGTAATAATGTTATAAACTAATTTAATTGTTATTTAATGCATATAGTACATTGAATAACAGGAGATAAGGTATAAATAATCGTAAAATATCGACAATTTCATTAAATTTACATAATTTACAGAATTTATTTATAATACAAGTTCATTTATTACATTAATTGGCACACTTTCTTTTACACGGAATTTTCTCGTCGCTGTCTTCTACATTCTATATTAGTGTCTAATACATTTTTTTCGCAATTTTTACAAGTTTGACCGTGGCATCCTGCGCAATAATCGGAACATTTTAATCCGTGTTTTACACAACTACAAGATTTTGTGCATTTTGTTAATTTAAAACGGATGTCTCGTAATATACTGTCAGGAACTAGTTAGTGTATATTTTATTGTTACATCATTAACCGTTACGCCGAATACCCTTCCCAACTTTGGAAGTTAATATTTCAACATCTACTGGACCGAATTGGATGATATTTTTTTTTAAAAGAAGCATCTTTCCGAGTACTATTTTTCTATAGTTTCCGATTTTTTCCCACTCGCAAATCCCGCTTCACAGGCTTATTTAATTAAAAGTCAACATTTTCAAACTTTTTAAAACCGCTCAAAAAATTATTAAAAATTGAAAAATGGTTAAGATAACAATTGTATATGACAGTTTAAGGGCCCAAGAAGGTGTAAAAGCGCGGGCGCAAAAAATATTCATAACTTTTAGCCTGGCACAAAATTAAAAAAAAAGGTATTTTTTCCAGGTAGGTTAATTAACAATTGCATTATGCAAAAACTGTCAGTCCAATCTTAATCGGCCTTACGGCTCTCGTTTTGTACTGAAGTCAAGTATTTTTTTCTAAATGTATGACGTAATTGGGTTATTTTTTCATTGTTAAATAAATAATTTAAAAGTACCTTGTTTTTTACCTACTTTTTGGCACTTTCGAGCATTTTGCAGCAAACATTTCAAATCTGCGGATATCGGACCAACACTATCTTGTACAAAATTTTATAACGAACAAATTTATAAGTATACATTTTTTCTCTAAAATGCATACTTACCGAGTTATATGCGATTGTTTCCGAAAAAAAAACCGATTTTCGCAATTTTTTTCACTTTTTCGTTGTTTATGCAAATAGCACACCTTTTCAAGCTGGCGCACTTCGATATTTTCAATAAATATACCATTCCCGAGCGATTCCAATAGTTATCTTAGTTACGTCACGTTAGAGCCATGCCAATCTGTAACCCTCCTGGCCTATTAGACAATGCTAGTAATTGAGTGAAAAAGGCTAAAAATATTAAAACATCAGTGAAATATGTTAGCACTATTGGTCATGATCATGAAAATAAACAATTTTCGTTAACCAACGTGTGATCTAAAGTTATGTATTGTGTTCCGAAAAATTATTCACACGCATTATTTCGCTCCACTTATTCAACTGTTTACAATGCGCTAACTGATCCAAGTTTAGTTGCTCAGTATGGTTACCAGCGCAAGCGCGACGTGTTTCGTCCGTCGGAGATTGGTTTACACTACTTTATTTTAAAATGCCTTGTTCAAATCATGAATTAGCCCACATGGTGTGAATCGAATAAATATTATACATTTTACACATTTTAGATCACAAGCTGTGCACTTAGTTCAGAAACACTCTACAGTGTGTCCCGATTTTCATCTCTGGAAGCGTAAGAAGGCTGTGGAATTTCGGCAAGTCAATTTTTTTATAATTAGTATCCTAAAGGGAGGTTATATTCTACTAACCATTTTAAAGACGTGACAAAAGCCTGGCTTACTACGATTTTTTAAAAGGATCGTTTTTTCAGAAAGTGGCATTAGGCATATTTTTATCAAAAAGAAAATATTGCCAGGTTTATCAGCACCCATCATAATACCCATATACCAAATTTGATCGACAAATGTATACTGAGTGTTTTTAACTAAAAATTATAAGCAAGTCAAAGATTGGTAAGAAAGTGAAAGCAAATACCAATCGGACAAAGAACCCATAAACTACAAGTTTAATACTTTACTTTGCGACCATAGTAAAAAATATTAACGTACAAAAAATGTAATGAATTATGAACACTAAAAATAAAAAATTACGGAAGGTTAATTTAGATTTATTTTATCAAAATTAATTTTTATTTTTACATAGCTAGCATTGCTTAACAACTTTTAATAAGTCAATACATTTTTTGTACATTAATTGATTTTACTGTAGCCGCATAAAATAATTTTAAATTTAAGAAGACCATTGAAAAAATGTGTTCGCCTGGAAGACGGTACGATGAAGAAAACTAAAATTTAATTTGGATTAACGTTTTGTAATTTTTTATTTGTAACAATTAAATCATTACATTTTTTAACGATCATTATTTTTACTGTGGCTGCAATTAAAAGTGTTAAACTTGTAGTGCATGTGTTTTTTCTTTGTCCGATTGGTATTTGTTTTCACTTTCATGGCAATCTTTGACCTTATTATAATTTTTAGTTGTCTGATTATTTGAAGTTTGGCACCTCATAAAAACCCAATAGATATTTTCTATTAAATTTGTTATATGTGTATTTTGATGGATGCTGAATAGCCTGGTAATATTTTTCATAAGAAAATGCCTAATTCCGCTTTCTGGAAAAACGACAAATTTAGAAAATCGTAGTAGACCAAGCTTTTGTCACATCAATAAAATGGTTAGTAGAATATAAACTCTCTTCAGGATATTAATTGCTTAAAAATAACTTGCGAAAATTCCACAGTCTTCTCACATTTCTAGAGATGTTAACCTAAATAATGGGACACTTTGTATATACAGTACCGTTAATGCTTTGTTATTGTAACTCTATAATTATTTTATTATCAAAGATAACATTTGGTACATACAACTTTTATTGTATGGTAAGCCAGTATCCTTTATTAGCAATAATTATTGTTCTTAATTTTTTTATTATAGATTATGTGAAATCAGCTTGTAAAAGTAAATAAATATTATATATTCAACGTAGGCGAACGTCTCTTTTTCCAGAATATATAGAACATATTTTAAAAGAATTTTTACTTTTACAATATGTTTCAATGTATGCAATATGAATATACATTGGTTCAATCAATTGCAAAGATATTTTAAACGCAGTACTTACATATTTAGTTTGGTTTCTTGAAGTTTCTAAATTAAAATACATTGATCGGTAATATACGTTTAAGATAATGTGAATGAAAACAGAAAATAATGTAAACATTGTCGCAAAAACGTTAATACTTTAATCGAATTTCAGTATTCGAAATCGCCTGCGTTCCGATGACGCTAGAGCCTTTCTTCAGTTAAGATAAACTCAACATAAATGTACTTACCCCAAAATAGCAAATGAAATCAACTCAAAGGGATCGTAGGGGAAATCCACAAAAAAACTAGTAGGAAACACCACTTTAATAGTATCAACTCCATCTATCCAAACCAGTAGGAGTCTGTAGGTAGTGGCGCCCCAAACGGCAGCAAAAAAACCTCTCCAGTAATTGCGCACAGCGTAGTAGGCCGTGGTGATTTCCACACTGAAAAGTACACCTGCAACATAACATTTTACCCACAATCACTACTAACATTGCCACCCCACTTATTTATTTATAGTTTACACCATCCAACAGTACTAAAACCATTTATAGGATGGGAAAAAACAAACCTAATTGCATATACATTCGAAAACAAATAAACAAGAAACAAACTATAGTAGAAGCATAATGTAAAAATAATAAACTAATTGATATGATTATTATATATAAATTCGTCTTTCAGCGAATACAAAACTAATAAGCTACAAAAACACCTTAATTAATGAATTATAGGAACAGTTAAATATATCAATTCCGTACTGCAAGTTGCAATGCAATGGCGAAAATTTTAAAACTGCGCGGGGTGGGAAGATAAAACAAACTGTCATGTTGGTTTGCTGTTGAGGGAACGCAAAATCTGAGTTGTTCAAGTAATTGAGGACAATCCACTTTATTATTTATCAGTTTATTCAGAAAAATCAGTGATTTACTTAAGAGCTAATTTTGAGGGGTTCCAATTAAAGGATAACTACCATCCAGCTGATAAGAAAGACATTTTAGAAAACGCCAACAGATTGCCACACCAGAGACGCGTATTCTAAATTGGACTTGGAAAAGGCTTTGAAGAGCAGCATTAAAGTTTGTGTATCAGTGAAACCGTTTTTATAAATCGTTTTATCTCTATTGTAATTTTTTGTTTAAATGCTCCGTTTTGAAGAAAAACGGCAATTTGTAGTGCCCATAAATCTCTCATTGAAAATGATAGTGAATGAGAGATTTATGGGCACTATAAATTGCCGTTTTTCTCCAAAACGAGGCATTTAAACAAAAAAAGTAACATGGTGAGAAGAAAATTCTACGTTTGATAATTCAAAAAAAAGCTGCATAGGCGTACTTATAAATAATTGGAGGGTACAAAGGGTACTGCATCCCTCAGTTACATCCATTCGCCCTTCAATTTTTTTCGCCAAAATTAAATGATAAGTATGCCGCAATAAGATAAAAGTACGTGCAAAATTTCAAGTGTGTATCTTAGAAAACAATGGGATTATTAACAAAAATAGTTTTTTAAAATGTAACTAACACTCTGTATATTGAAACAGAGACGTCCAAATAAAAAATGGCATAAGGAAAGTCGCATTATTTTTGTCCAAAGAATATGTGGTTAATGATATGGCTTTCTATTGTGGGACACCCTATATAAAGCAATCTCCATAACTTTAGCATAGTTATTTATAATAGTAATAGGCCTGTAATTTTCAATATTGCTTTTGTCACCTTTCTTAAACATGGGACAAATTCGTGAATACTTCCAAACATCGGGGAGTGAACACGTACTCAACGCCAAACTAAATAAAGTGGAGGTTTAGGCTTTAGCTTCAACTTACCCCCAATTGGAGCGTTAAACGTGCACGCCACCCCCACCGCCCACGCCGCCCCCAACATCTCGATCTTCTTGCTTTCGTTGATGAATACCTGGTTGAATGTGGATAAAGCGTTGCTCATCTTCGTCACTATAATGCTGGACATGTGGATGAGGGGCCCTTCCTTGCCAAGTGGCATGCCGCTTCCTATGGTGGCAGTAATGCCCAACCACTTCGCTATCAGGATCTTGTACGTCAGGAATTCTTTCATGAACACCCCTCTCAAGCTGGTTTTAATTTCGGGTATGCCAGAACCTAAAGTGGCCAACAATTGGTATGTTTTCAATTTTTTTTTAGTTATGAACTTACCTGCTGCTTGTGGTGCCACCAGATGTGTGAGCCCTACATCCCAAAGGATTAAACAAAATGGCAAACAGATCCAAGCTACCCATTTGGAGAACATGCTCTCAGCCAGTTCTGTATAAAGCCACATTCGACCTATAACAATATTGTAAAGTTTTTATACTTCTCAAAATAGTTAAATATTTTAAAATAAAACTAAAACCTATTCGAAGTCCAGTAGATAAATAAGAATCTAATTATAACCGAGAAATACCAAACTGCGGTTTGAATCTAGATTTGGGGTTAGTTATGAATATAAATTGAGAATGTAAACAGTGTGTACCAAATCTGCATGAACGTGACCTGTAAGAATATTATGTAGATAAACGTTCTTCTAAAGTTAAACTAAAACTTATTTGGAATCTATTAGTTCAATAAGATCTAACCACGATCTATAAAAAACTAACAGAAGATTGATATACATTTATTTAAGGCATAGAATTAATAAAAATCTGTCTAGGAGTCACAAAAGTGTTGTATATAATTCCAATAAGAGTTCGGAACAATATAACTATAACAAAATAAAGCTAAATGTAGAATATTAAGAAATTACAAATAGTGTTGATTGTTTCTGTATATAATTTTGACCTAAACAATATAATCTAAACAGTTAAAAATTCTATTTAGAATCTAGAAACACCAACAAGAATCTAATCAGAATCAATAAGAATATAAATGAGGTATGTAAGAATTGGTTCTCAAATAATAATGGTTCAAAAAAATCTAGCTGATGGCGGGTACGGTAATAATTCAATATAAATCTAAATGAATAACTAATAAGAATCTACATAATGTGAGATAGTTCTGTGTCAAACCACAATCAAATTGTAAAAATATAACGTAAGAGAGTATATTGTCATTTTCAAATTACACTAGAAAATATTTGGTATCCAATAAATCAATAATAATATAATCACGATCAATGAGATTTTAACTAAGGTCTAAATATGAATCTAATTATTATCTAGAGTAGGTACAGCATGAATCTAAAGATCGATAAAAATATAATAGAGGTCAATAAGAATTTGTTTATGTGTTTAAATAAGAATCTAACAGAGGCCAATGTGAATCTTACTCAGTAAGAATATAATTTAATCCAGAAAATTATTTAAACTGAAAGAAAACGAAGCGAAAATCAATTTCATATAAATAATTATACAATCATCAATATTGAAATACAATAAAACTTTATTGTTACTGAGCAAATGGTTTTGTTGTCTTTGCCATATATAACCAAATGAAAAATTATTTTTTAATGTTAATATATATTTTTTAATTTTTGCAAGACCTACAAGTAATTTTTCTTTAGTTTTATTGGGTTTTTGACACACTGAAAAAAATAAAATTCACTTTGGAAATAGAAAATAATAATATGCTACCATTTTTAATGTTTTAATTAAAAAAAACACGAAAATTCTGTAGAAACAAGTGTTTATAGAAAACAAACTCACACCAATAGATATTTAAATTTTAGATCTAACCATCACATTGATATTAAGAAAGGTGTTGTTAAATGTTTATATGATAGTGCAAAATTAATTTCATCAAACAATGACATTTTTAATAACGAACTAAAATTTATTAAAAATGTTTTAATAAATAATGAATACCCTCCAAATTTTGTTGATGGAACATTCAAAAATATTACAGATAAAACGAACACTTTAAGACAAACAAAAGAAACTAATCATACAATAAAAATTCCATACATTCCTATATTATCAGAAAAGTTAAGAAGAATCGGTAATAAATTTAATATTCGAACAGTTTTTCAGACAACTAATACTGTACGATTATTTTGGTCTAAAACGCGTCCAAAAAATGATATACAAAATTCAAAAAATTGCATCTACAGTATACCTTGTGAATGCAAAAAGCATTATGTTGGAAAAACGTCTCGGCCTATGAATGTTAGAGTTGAGGAACATAAAAATTATATACAAAGACGGGAATTTGAAAAATCCAAAATTTGCGATCATGCTTGGGAAAACGGTCATTTAATTCAATGGCGTTCGGAAAAAATTTTATAGAAGGAAGGTAACGCAGCAAAAAGAAAATTAAAAGAGACAGCGATTATTTTGTTGAACGGAGATAAGTGTGTATCAAACTGTTCAGTAAACATCGATCATTGTTGGCTACAGTTGTATCAAGAAGAAGTAAGTAACAATAAAATAACAATCATTTAACATCTCTATGGAAGCAGATAAACAAATTTTAAACTGACAAACTTGACATTCGTTTAATATGTTTATTACTATTTTGAAAACGAAAACAGAGAGATTTTCGAAACGTCAAAAATACGGAAGTGCGCGATAGTGATGTGATTTGTTATTTTTTACTTATCTGCTTTTTCAGTGTAAGATTTTTTCGTTAGGCAAAGTTAGTTTCAAAAATAGCCCTTGACTGATCCGTTTGGCGCAAGGTCTTATTCAATTAATCTTTATTTTATTCAGAAGTGTGGCAAAACCCAATAAAACAAAAGAAAAACTAAAATTATGCCACAAATAAATAGCTTCAGACAATACCTACAAGTAATATATGCGAATTATTTAGTATGCGATGATCTAAAAATTGCGAAAAAATACCCGGCTATCAAGCGATGTGTCAAATAAATGTTCACATTGATCAGATGTCATGTGATCCGTGTGCTGATTACATAATTTGTATGCTGGCATGAATTTTAAGTGCCTGTTTTACATACGAGCAGACAATTATTAGTTCATAATGAATGGACTTTACCGATTGGTAATTGAAAACGATACCAATATATCTCAGTAGTAAAGTCTACCACATCAAATTCCTTATGTAAAAGAAGTCTTAACCTGAAAATGAATACTTGGAAACAAAGATACAGGGTGTTTTCAAAAGAAGTAGCACAAATGGTACCGGTAAATATCCAGCTAAGAAGAACACGTTTGAATAAAAATTACCTTAGTAAAATGTTCACTCCTTAGAAGATGTAATTTGAAAACCAATAAAGGTATAATAGTCAAATTGTGCACAAATTTTCTACTAATGCATGTGGAACTTCTCAATAACTTTTCGAAAATTTGAACTCCTTGCAAGGAGTTGAACTAAGCTTCCTTAAGTTATTTTTTACTACAACTTATTTATTTGACAAAAATTGAGTATTCAAAAATACGTATTAGATAGCCAGGTTTATTTTAAAACTTTTATCTCCCTTACTTTTTTGCTTTAAATCTAACCGTTTATTAACAAAAAAATAAAATTTATTATCATTCGCATTACAACTCTCAGCTAAGATATATATATGTAAGTAGGCGGCTGTCACGCTAATTTTGTCATTAGATCTTTTCTGACTTTTGTGAGTGCTTCCTTAGATTTGCTACTTAAAAATTTTATTTTTTATAATAACTTGGAAAGAACTATGACTAATAATTTTACTAATGATGAATATGCTGATTATGCTACTAATATTTTTTAAATGTTCGAACTACTGTACCGCATCAAGAAGAAATGTCGCAAAAGGTCTCATGACAACCGCCTACTTAAATATTTCTCAGTCGCAATCGTGTGAATTGTCACGCGAATGATAATGAATTTTATTTTTTTGCTAATAAACTGTTAGTTTTAAAGCAAAAAAGTAAGGAAGATAAAAGTTTTAAAATAAACCAGGTTATCTGATACGTATTTTTGCACATTCAATTTTTGTCAAACAAATAAGGAGCAGCAAAAAATAACTTGCGGGATGCTTATTTTAACCCCTTCCAAGAGGCAGAAATTTTCGAAAAATTGTTAAGAAGTTACACACACACACTAGTAGAAAATTTGACCATTATAGTTTTTTATTCAAACTACAGCATTAAGTGTGAAATAACACACTTTTTTGGAAACTTTGAAGGGCTGCATCTTTTAAGGGGTGAACATTTTACAAAAGTAATTTTTATGAAAATGTGTTCTTTTCAGCTGTAAAACGCCATGTATATACCCATAGTTCAAATCCTACCTGTTGTACACATTTGGATCCCTTTGTCTACCGTGTAACTGATAATGGCTACGAAAATTCCCAGAAACGCTAAGAATACCCAGTCGTCGCCTAATTTTGAAAAGGTTTTGCTCCATATTGCCCAAAAAAGTCGAGTGTACTTCCCTGAAAAGTAGAAAAACTAAAAAATTATACGCTTTATAAAAGATGTCTAAATATACCTTGATAAACTTCTAATTCTTTTTGTCTTCGTTTTTCCTCTTCCTTTTCTCTCTTAAATTCTTCTTCTCTCTGCTTCTTTATTTGTGAATGAAGTTGCTGGATTGATTTAGTATAGTTGTATCTCGTCTGGAAAAAAGAATTAACAGCTGATTTTTTTTTTGAAGAATCAGTTGATACCGTCCAAATATTATGAAAAAATTTTGAGGTATTTGTGTAACTTCATAACGCTAGTCAGCCTGTAAATAAGAGTTTTTGCAACAACATCCATACGTCATTAAAAAAATAATGTCTTTTTTAACCCACTAATCTATGTGTACATATTAGTTAACAATAACTTCTTAAATGCCAATAAATTAGTGACGTCGTCTACCTTCGTGAAGAACAATAGTCCATAATTACATCAAAATTTCGTATCGATTTGATAATTAATCAATATTTACAGACATTTTCGTGTTTTAGAAGTCGATATTGTCGAAATATCTGATGAGGTAATATGTTTGCCAAATTTGTTCTTTTTTAATGATTTAGAAATAGAAACAATTTTTTTACTTAATGAGTTTAGAATTAGATTTTTTCATAGACAACTCTTTTTCAGCCAAGAATATTCAAAAAGTGGTAAAAATTTGGATAATAACATCCACATACTGACTAAGAATAGTTCGCTCGTAGTTCTGGTAATATCGATAACAGAAAAAGTTGCATTTTTAATTTTACAATTAATTTAAGGCCTACTTTGATATACCTACTGCTTCTGAAGCTTATTGCACTGAGAATGCTGTTAACAACTCATAATATTTTTTAAAATTAAAATGAAAATGTATGCCTATTATTTAAAGTAACAGCAATATTGGAAAAATAATGCAAGAATGTTTTAATATTGCAGAAAAATATTCAGAAATTAATTTTAAAGGGTATAACTAGTTTGAATATATTTTTTAGACTTTTTCTAGTCAAAAAGTACTTATGGGATTAAATGTCGGTTTTCAAATAGTAAATCAATATTGTGCTTAAGATCTGTCAACAATTATTCGAACAATTTTACTGAGGGACTGAAAATTTTGCATGAACTGAACTAGAGTTAGCATTTTATTGTTATTAAAATCCCTTCCAAAAAATTTATATCTTTGAAAATCGTCATAAACTTTTAGAGTTCGTTAATCCTTTAGTAGTTCTAGCATAATATCAATAATAAAAAGAGTTGCAAGAAATTAATTTCTAAATATTTTCCATTATATAGTGTCCCATCTTTTTTGGACATTATAGTCTGTTTAGAAATGAAAGAGAGTAATAAAAGCTTATTATGTATGCAAATCGTAAATAAATGTAGTACTGGTGCTTATATTCAATATTTTTATATTATGTATTATCGGTATAGATGAGGTGTACTTTTAAAAAAACTTTGTGTGACCGGGTTGTATTAAATTGTCTTTGTATATGCCACTTTAATTTCTCGGTCCATTTCTCTTATAAGTAAACAATATAAAAACAGAATTTCAAAACATGAGGCTACTTTAAGCATCATAAGCGGGTTAAGAGGGTTTTTAGTAATTCAAATAAAATTATTCAATATTATTATCAAAATATTTATTTAAATTTAATGAATAGACTTTTATTCCACACAAAAATGTATGTATTTTGAAAATTCAAATTATGATGAGTAAATGTAGTGTTGCATAAATATACAATAAAGAAAATAAAAAAGTAGGTATATTAAAATTCATCCTCTCAATATTCTGATGAATTATCTTCTCTTCTTCTCGTCTCCTAGATTGATAACGATAGGTTCCACAGTAACGTCAATTAAATTATCGAGTTCCCACATTTTCTCTTCTTCTTTTTGTACATGATGTATACATCTTTGCCAGTTATCTGCAGTTACTCGTTCCAAGGAATTTTATAAAAAAAATTTCACGTCACTTAATTTAAACGTCGTATTATTTCGCGCTAGATCTCCTTTTACCTGCGCCCAAACTAATTCGATTGGGTTAAGTTCACAGTGATAAGGTGATAACCGTAGTACCGTTATTTGGCGAGTTGTTGCCATTTCATCGATAACATATTTTTTCTGATCTTTATTAAGATTGACAAGTGTCAAAAGTTCCTTTATCACCATATTTGTTTCAAAAGAAATGTTTTTTCCGGATAACCATTGAATTATTATATTCCTCCAAGCAGTCGTAGGCGTCCGTGAATGGTAACTGGCATTATCCATGACAATTACAGACCCCGGAGGAATAAGATGCAACATCTGTGTAAAATACTCTTCGAAAACATCAGCGTTCATGTCTTCGTGATAGTCACCTGTATTTTTAGATTCAAATAAAAGTAAACCGCTATCTACAAAACCACTGGCACTACCTATATGTGCCGCTATTATTCTTCGCCCTTTACCTGAAGGTGCCTTGAACCCTGTTGAAAGTCCATCCAAAAATGCTTGCCGAAAACTTTTTACATTTTTATCTTGCCATACTTTTGTTACAGTATATCCCTTGTTAACCCAAGTTTCGTCTAGATAATCAATATTCCTCCCTTAGACACGGAATTTTCTAATTGATCTTTGTAGAATCTTCGCCAACAAATAATTTCATCTTTATCGATAAGAACTGACTTCCTGTTCTGCTTTTCCCAGCAAAAATTCATCTCTCGTAAGACGGCCCATAATTTGCTTCTACTGATTTTTGGCAAATCGTCCTCTCAAAGTTAACAGTCCTTAACTGTTTATGTGCCCTTAGAAATTAGAAATCAGATGTGGTTTATGCATGACGGTGCACTGCCCCATTTTAGCAATTTAGTGTTTTAGCACTTATCAAATACATTTGGTTGTCGATTGATAGGTCGAAGTGGGCCCATTTTATGACCACCGAGGTCGTCCGACATAACTCCATTGGATTTCTTATGGGAAAAGTTAAGAAGGCTTGTATATTCGACGGCAGTTCACACCAGGGAAGACCTGATAGAAAGAATAAGACACCATTTCGACGAAATTCGAGCCAATCCTGAGATGTTGTTTCAAGTACAACGAGAAAGTATCCGTAGGATAAGGAAATGTATAGAGGTACAGGGTGCCCATTTCGAAAATCTGCTCAAGTAAACAAAAAGAAGCAAGGCTTTAAAATTTTTTAAGAAGCGAAGCCTTCAAAAGTTCTTCGGTGCGGTAAGCGTCGATTTGGAATTGTATCAGAATTAATTCTTCTTGTCTTGTTAGATATCATATCAGCATTAATGTGATGTAGTAATAACAAATTTTATTATTTTAATACGTATTAATAGTTATTGTGTTTAAATAGCGTTTGTTAATAAACTTGATAATTAAATAAATTTCGAGTCAATGTTTTAACGCGTTATACAAAAACTTTTTTTTTTCGAAAACGGTCAATTTTATCGAAACAAATGTAGAGTACCTTTTTTAAAGTGTAATGACCAAAATATTTAAAAATTCAGTTTTCACCTCTATAAAATGACACCTGTCAAAATTTTGGCCCAACAAGTATGGTGGCAAGTCCATTCCTGACTTCCCTGGCAGTATAAAACATCTACTGTAGTATATGATTTTATGAGCCTTTATGGCCTACATAAAATATTAAAATTTTAGTAAATTATACAGGTCGGTTCAAAAGGTAGAGCCCAAAAGGTAAAATCGTTGGGTACCCCTTATGGGCTCTGTATCTCGATTAATTGGCACTTTAGGAAAAAAAAATATGACAAACTAGTGTTATTTTGACCTCCCCTATACACTTACGAAAGTATGCCATATACTTGCCGGACACGCTGTATATTAGTTTTACTTCGGTACCTTTGAATATTCTCAAGTGAAATGATATAACATTACTAAACTCTATATTATTCTGTTCTTAAATGTCTAAAATTACTTGTATTTGTAAAAAAAACACTATTTCAAGAATACGGCGCCCTTAAGGCCTACTTTGATATACTGTATCTAAAACGTATCGTTTCGAGAACCAATACAATACATTCAGCGGATGATTCCTTGTAGAAAATAAGGTGGGTCATTCATATAACAAAATCTCATTTGAACATCCCCTGTGAAGATACACACCCTTAGAGACAGCATCAAATAAGTCATTTTAAATTTTTTTTTAAATACCAGATTTCCCGCTATTGAGAAGGTACTGAGTAAACAAATTGATGATTTTCCTCTACAGTTGCAAGGGGTAGAAAAAAGTCACTTCTAAGTCTTGTTTCATACGCAACTTTTTCCTTATTGCTACATTATTATTAAACATTATTCATTTCATATAGCTTAATTCATTCCAAACAAAAAAGGTTTCGTAAAATTTACGATTTCTGAGCAAAAAAAATTAAAATCAATTACATGGCGACTGTCACGTTGACATTTTGCATGAATTCTAACAAATAAGCCTACTAGATTAATTACCGTTTGATTAAATTTCTACCTTATTCTAATCATGCCATGAATTGATTTTAAATCATTTTTTTGCTCAGAAATCGTTTTTACGAAAAAATTACGACACCTTTTATATAAGTGTGAATCAGGCTATTGTAATGAATTTTTAAATGAGAAGGTAGCAATAAGGAACAGGTTACGTTTGAAACAAGTTTTAGGGGTCGTTCCCTTGCAGCCGTAAAGCAGAATCAACAAATTGTTTACAGAAAATATCAATAGCAGAAAATATCTACTCAATTTCATTTCTGACACTTTTTTGGTATTTAAGGAAAAAAATAAAAACTACTCTCTTGGCGTCATCTTTAAGGGATTGTATCTTCAGAGGGGATGCTCAAATGAGATTTGAAAGAATATGAAAGGCCCAGATTATATTTCCACAGGGAATTACTCCTAAATTTTTTCGCATTTATTTATTTTTTATATTGGAAAATAACAACATTATTTAACATTACATTTGCTTGTATCGTCATGACTCTCGGACACCTGATATACGCATTCGGACTCGCTGAAAATACAAGTGACTGTGCGGTTTACATCGTGTCAGAATATTCCAAAAAAATATTCAGAAATTAGTTCAAAATGATCGAACTAATACCTAGATTAGCCCTGATATTTTGTAAAGATTTTTCTGATCAAAAAGGTATTTAATGGCGCCGTATTCTTGAAATAGTGTTTTCTACAAATACAAATAATTTAACAGAATAATATAGAGTTTAGCTAATAAGATGAATGTTATCTCATGCCACCTGCGAATATTCAAAAGTACCGAAGTAAAACAACAGAAAACGGTCTAATCAATAAATTTTTAGGTACAGAAATCTTTCAAAATACGTATTTTTTTAAGTTGAACTATGTAAATATTGTTATAACATAAACTTACAAAGTTCTGCATTTCAGATTGTTCACTTTTGTTTATAAGTATGTGAAAATAAATGTTAAAATTTGGGGTTAAAGTAGCAAAATGATGTATGTCTTACAAATGCATTTTAAAAGTTATTATATTATTTGAGGAGAATTTAAATAGTCAAAGTGGATAAACAAAACACATATAATTTTATTTTTGATATTAGTTTTACTGTGTTTTATTTTTTGAGATTTCTGTAGGTACCTAAAAAACACCACAAATTTGATTATTTTCTGTCGAGAAATACGGCGATTATAAGGCAATAAATTTCATTTTATAATAACAAATAAACATCGTGCTTAAAATCTATCCACAATAATTCAAACAATATTCTGGAAAACTCGAATTTAAATTAGATAAGAAAATAGCAGAATTTTACTGATCACCCTGCCTCAACCTCTTGGAAAATCGTTTTCCGCGTTCCTCTGCGCTCCAACAACTGGCGATCGGAAAAATGAAACAAAAAAACAGTCGAAATACCTGCACTGGAGAGTAGCGAGAGTCGTAGAAGTTCCCGACGCTCAGGGTACTGCGAAAACTCATCTCGAAGAAGACTCACTCCTCTTCTCACAGGCCAGACATCTCAGCACACTGAATGGAGGCTCGAAATTTTAGCCGCACGTTGTGTATAAAAAGGCAATTAGCGTACGCAATATGGAGAGATGTACACTGAATGCTAAACTAATATTTGCTAACAATAAAAGGACATAAAACTATTGCCGCGTTGCAGACTGGGGTATTTGCAAATTTTGTCACCCCTCTTTATGGCCTAGCGGCTTAAATTAGTAGGAAGTCTAGATTATGAGAAACTTAGTGCCTATTTGAAGATATGTATCTTGATTAATTGTTTTTTCAACTAAGTGTTCGAAATTTAAAGAACAGGTGTAGCAAAATTGCCGCCTAAAATATACTTGGGTAATGTGGCATCGAATTTTTACGAAAACAAATCACAACCAATCTTTAGTAATAACAGAATAAAGCGTCCTCATGGACGCGAAATTCGTGCGAATTATTTAACGGCGGGAAAAGTCTCAATTTTTAGTAAATTTTGCCAACTGCAATATTTTCGATAATTTTCACTTATAATACAGTATGCGCCAAAAGTATGGAATAAATTCAATAAAAACGAAACAATTATTTTTTGGGAAAAATCCTCGAACAGGTCGATTTTTAATTTAAAAAATACATATTTTAGCGTAAAATGCGATTTTCAAATGTCATTTGTTTTCGAGTAATGACGTCATCGATTTTTTTTTAAATGGCAACACCATATATTTTTTTTGATTCTGAAAGATCGTTTAATTCTCTATCACACAGTACTAAAATTTTGCCCTCTTACATAGGAAAGTTTTCGAGTAAATGACGATTGAATGTTGGAAAACGTAAATCAATTAAAATAAAGCAAAAACGTTATCAAGTTTAGTTTTTCGAATTCCATAGTTCTTTTATGGATTACGTAGGTAAAAATCTTTGCAAAGTGTCATTGTCACACCGACTTTCTAATAAGTATTGTAAGCGACATAGAAATTATTATTCAATTTAAAGTATTATGGCACATTTAACTTACTCAAAGAATTGAAATTTTAATCCTTATCGGATGCGGGAATATGACTAGAACTCAGCAGGAAGTTTGCGATTTATTTAATGAAAAATATCCAGATGGCCCTATCAGCCAATCAACAGTCAGTAAGGTAGAGTCTAAATTTAGAGAAACTGGCAATGTTGTAAATATTCCAAAACCTGGACGTCCAAGCATTAATGAAAATCAGAAACTGAACATTTTGATAAGTATGGTGGATAATCCTCATAATTCTTTACGATTGGTTGCATTAAACAATGACACTAGTCAGAGCACAGTGCTACGTATCTTGAGGAAGGAAAAATATCATCCCTACAAAATTCAACTTGTGCAGGAACTCAATGAAGATGATCCCGATCGCCGCTTACACTTTTGCGAAATTCTAATGGATTTATGTCAAGGAAATAGAAATTTACACCGGCAAATACTTTTTTCAGATGAGGCCACATTTTGTCTGAATGGTACAGTAAACCGTCAAACTTGCAGATATTGGAGTCGGAAAAATCCTCATTGGATGGCAGAGGCACATACCCAACACCCTCAGAAATTAAATGTGTGGGCTGGAATAGTTGACGACAGAATAGTAGGGCCTTTCTTCTTTGAAGGAACCCTTACAGGACAAAGATATTTAGAGTTTCTAGAAAATGACAACTGTTTTCCTGAGAGGTGGATCGGCAGACGCGGACCGATAGAATGGCCTGCAAGATCGCCAGATCTTACACCTCTTGACTGTTTTTTATGGGGATACTTAAAGTCAAAAGTGTACATTAATAAACCACGTAATTTAGAAGAACTTCAAAATCGCATTCGGGACGAAATACGCAGAGTTACCCCAGAAATCATTCATAATGTGCAAGAAGAATTTCTTCACAGAGTTGCGCATTGTCAACAAGTTGGTGGATGGCAATTCGAACATTTAATTTAAGTATAAAATTTAATCAATTGTATTTTATTTTACATACCTCAGAATTGTTACTTTTTATGGATAAAATTTACGTTTTCTAACATTCAATCGTCATTTACTCGAAAACTTTCCTACGTAAGAGGGCAAAATTTTAGTACTGTCTGATAGAGAATTAAACGATATTTCAGAATCAAGGAAAAAAATATAGTGTTGCCATTTAAAAAAAAATCGCTGACGTCATTACTCAAAAACAAATGACATTTGAAAATCGCATTTTACGCTAAAATATGTATTTTTTAAATTAAAAATCGACTTGTTCGAGGATTTTTCCCAAATAATAATTGTTTCGTTTTTATTGAATTTATTCCATACTTTTGGCGCATACTGTATAATAAGAGCTTAAAAAATTTGCATAAATAATTTATGATCGTGTGGTATTCGGTAAGAAAATTTCACATCCCAAGTATAAATCAAACCTGACATTTTAAATTAATTTGACTTGGCCAAGGTACTGTTGTTGTTGACATATGTTGATTTGTCACATTTTTATTTAAACGGTTCTGTCACAGTAGATGTCAATTACTAGTTCGAAGCGTATATACGTTGAGTTTAATAAGTGTATAGTGAAATCTCGCGATTTTTTAAAGAAAATCAATAAGTTATTAGACAAGAAATTCAAAATCTGATACCAGGTAGCACTAAAAAATCAAAAGCAAGTGTGTGGAAACAATTTGTTGAATTTTGCAGGTATATCCACAATATTTCGCTAAATAAAAAAAATACAACTTTAGTTACATGAAATTCTAAAACTCAGATAAGTAGTAATTCAATCTATCACTCTTTGGCAATTTTAGGTTACTAAAGGTGGTAGAAATTTATTTTTGCAAGTAACACGACGCAATTTCGAAGAAATTCATATGCAGGTATATCCACCCTATTTCTTATATAGATAAGGTGCCAATGTGTAGATTATATATGTTTACCTTCTCAACTGTCAAAAAATGTCGCCTCACTAAGAAAAACTTCTCGGAAATTTTTCTGATTGCCATGGTAACGAGTCAAAATAAAGGCATCTTATTGGTTTTAAAGTAGAGGTGTGAAATTTTCAATATAAAACTGTCATTGACTGTCGTGATAGATCGTCAGAAGCTCATGTTAAACTTACTAATCCCACATAGTGATGAAAACAGCGATGATATTCCTGTTTTGCGAAATTTTTAAAAAGTTGACACTTTCCCGCCATTAATAATTTGAATCAAAATTTGAGAAATTCTCGAGAATTTTCGCGGCCATGAGAACAAGACTTAAGAACAAAAATTTACTGTCAATTCAAATATGATATCAACCAAGGTTGGGGGTAATATGATCATAGATATAAAGGAATATGAGAATCCGTGATATTCTGATTAACTGCCATATTCGTGAAATTCACGAACGACTAGGTGGCGCTATAAAATTCAAGATGTCAAATGTAAAGGTAAACAAAATTTTGTTTACAATTACCGCTAAAGATTATGAAGCTTTTAATTACCATGGAGGTTGTGTTTTATGGTGTAATTCTTCGTGTTTTTTGGGGAAATATGTATTTTAGGAGTTATCAAACTTCAATGTAAGACAAATTCCTAGAGTTCATGATGATTTTAAAATTTTATTTTCATAATACTGAAAATGATAATGATTATGTAAAAAATCGACTAAATTAAATGTTCAAATTGTACACCGTTGGCTGCCTGACAGTAGCCAAGACGATTAATAAATTCTTTTTGGACATTATCAATAACTTCAGGAGGTATACGATGTATCTCGTGACGAATTCTTCTTCTAAATTAACCGGTCTAGTAATGTATAGTTTGCTTTTTAAGTATTCCCACAAGAAATAATCTAGGGGTGTCAAATCAGGAGATCTGGCTGGCCACTCAATGGGCCCCATTCTCCCTATCCAACGATTCGGGAACACCTCATCTAAATAAGCACAGACAGGTGTTCCATAATGAAAGAGAATGTCATTTCTTGGAAGATCATGTCCCTTTATATGTGGATATAAAGTTATTAGTTTAGGAATGAGGTCGTCTCGAAGAAAATCAAATATCTTGCACCAGTTAGGTTGACGTCAAAGAAATAGGGACCCAGAATTCTTCCGTCGACTATGCCGCACCACACATTTACTTTCTGGGGACTTTGAGTATGATACCCCATCGTCCATCGGAGATTCTTGGTAGCCCAATAACGTCAGTTTTGCCTATTGACATGACCGTTCAAAACAAACGTAGCCTCGTCATAAAGAAATACGTTTTTTACGAAATTATTATCATTATTGCATAGCTCTTGCATTTGCTCGCAGAATTGATTTCACCGAAGTCGTCTTCAGATAGCTTATAAACAAGGCATACCTTATGAGGATGATACTTTGCCTTTTTCATAATTTTCTGAACTGTGGGCGCTGCCATATTGGAGTCAAAAGTCAATTGGTTAATGTTGAATGATGATTTTCTAGTATTGCCAACAAAACATTAAGCTCATCATCTACTGATTTTGACGGTCGACCGGATTTAGGAAGATCACGAACATGTCCAAAGTTGCGGTATTTAGACTCAATATTGCTTGCTATGCTTTGGCTAATGGGATGTCGGTCAGGGCGAGTTTCATTGAACAATTCAACTACTTCTTTTTGGGTGCGCATCCTGTCTCCAAATCCGATCATGCAAAGAATTTCAATTCGTTCTCGTTCAGTTAATTTAACCATTTTTTTTTTATAAAATGACAAAGTTACTACTTAACAAAACACTTCAAGCGCACTGCTTTTGCCAAACAAAATATAAAAACTAAAGAAATAATTCAAAAAACAAAAAAAAAAACAATTTTTTTTAATTTTGACATATAAAGTGACACTTTTTAAAACTGATTGACATTATGAAACGTCTTACTTTTTGTAACTAGTTGCATAAAATAAAATTTTATGCAATTGGTGACGAAAAATGTATTTCAAAATAAGTGACAAAAAGAATTATTCTATTTATTAAACTGTTATAATACAAGTTAAAAACATAAATTATAAATTAATTAATTATTATAAATATTGATAACACAATTATTGCAATTAGTCAAATTAATTCCCGACGACATATTTTTTTCACTGCTCGAACTTGCTGTTATTTGGGAAGCGGCGCACATTGCATTAGATGTTTCACCAAATATTTCTTGCGCTATAAGTTTTTTATTATTCATGGAATTTTCAACATATCTCTCCGCAACAGAGCTAGATTTCCAACCTCCGTGCCTCTTTAATTTTAAAATATCAGCGCCACTGTCTGCTAGGAAAGTGGCAGAGCTTCTTCTGAAGCAGTGGCCAGTATATAGAACAGGATTTGAAAGACCAAGAAATTGTGCAATAACTTTTGGCAGACTGCTAAATGTGTTAATTCCTACAGGATTTCTGGTACATTTTCCATTCGCATATTTTACAAAAAATCTGTTGTGTTTAAGAACCTGGGGACGCAACTTAATATATTTTCTTAATATTTCAACAAGATTCGTATTTTCAATGTCTGCAGTGGTAATTGCAAACTGCCGTATAACTTTTGTATTTGAAGGTGGGATATCAACACGAAAATGGCTTCCTTCGTCTATAACATTTTCAACTGGAAAAAATGTTAATTCTGCTTTTCTGCATGCTCCTGCCATTCCAATTATCATTGCAATCTTAGCCATTAAGTATTCTTTGTCATCAGCTTCCACTAAAAATTTGGCAAAATCTTCTTTAATAAAAACTTTTGACTTTTTAGCACTGTACCCGTCCGCTTGCCTTTTAATATATGCTACCAAATTTGTATATTTTTTAATATCAATATTCCTTTTCAGATTTAGTTCAGACCTTAACATTGAGTAAAGTGTCCATAATGTGGAAACTTTTAGATCTTTCTTACCCTCAAAATATGCAAGTAAAACTTTCTCATTACCATGTTTAATTTTCTTCTCATCACACCACGTAACAAATTTTTCGTATGCCAAATCATAAACTGCCTTTGACTTTTTGGGAATTACTGATAATAGAGCATTACCTGCTGCCTCTTCAATATCGCTTGGTAGCTCTTCAGAACTTGAATCACTCATTTTTTAAAAATAAAACTAAAAATATATTAATCTCGCTAAAAACCTTCCGTCTAGACTTTTTTACAAAATGTCAAATTGACAACTAACATGAAGTAACAGCAACAAACTAAATTTATGTTTTCCAAATTTTTGTCAATTATATTAAATTTTATTTTTTTATTACTTTCTTCAAAATTAGAAAAAATCTTGTATGCAATACGTTACGAAATGAAATTTTGTGTAACTTGTGAGTTTTTGCGAAACTTACTTCGTTCGTTCCGTAAAAATCTCACGCGTTACACAAAATTAGGCATTTCGTAACTGATGGCATAAATAGCTATTAAAAAATAATGAATTTGTTCGTTACTCTTCGCAAGCACTGTAGAGTTTTACTTGAGGAATTTATAAAATTATGCCATATAATTTTACTTTAAACTACTTGTTTTAATTTGAGAAATAATAAATAAGAATAATGATATTTAATATTTATTACTCTTTTAAAATTATTTTTTTATTGCTACTTAATACTGATTTCATTTCTTCTTAAACATTTTTAAAAATTAGGTAATCTAATCTACTGAAGCCAGATATCAAAATTTTATAAATGTCTCAAATATACATTCTTGTAGGTTAATAGAAAAGTTTAATTGATTCATTACAACAATGTTCCAATGCTGAAAAGTTTAATATTTTTCTTTCGTCGCGCTTCATCGCCTTACATCACATTTTTCTTTTCATTTTTTCATACTTCTTCCATTTGCTCGATGGGATGCATTTTCTGTGCATTTTGCTAGTCTATTTTGCAATTTTATTCAATATCAATCCTCTATTTGACACGATAGCACTTAATGTCACATATGACAAATTAATTCATCTGGAAATCGTAGACAGGTATAAGTACAGCACCATGCTATATTAAGGCTGTAATGTTCGCAATTTTACAAAGCCGTTTTTAGACGTCCACGCGCTTTCATATTTCTCCTCAATGGAAATTCGTATTAAGATGGAGCAAGTTTTAATCAACTAATAAAAGTCTATTTTACTAGACAGCAGAGCCATATTTTAAAAAAAGAAAAATAGATTTGAACAATATTTCGGTCGCAATATTGCCCACATTTAGGACTGTGGTGAGACGTTGTTAGGCACTATTATAAAAAAATAAAGCTGTAGGCTAGTAAATCAAGTCTTCATATAACAGACAATTGCCTCAGATTTCAATTTTTTGCATTTATATTCATGAAATCTGTCCGCCAAGAAGACATGTTTTGCTAAATTTCTGCATACAATTGCCTAACTTACAGGAGGACAAAATTAAATTTGCCGTTGAAGGTGCTGATGGGCGGAGCCTGATAAAAGTTACATTGTTTGGCCAAACATCTTGCGAACCTCGCCGCGAACCTTCGTTGCATCACATCACATCATAGCGAACCTCGATGCGTCGCTACCGCGAACAAGCCAAAGTAGGTTATAATTCATTGCGTTTTGAACAGCTGATATTTATTATATGCGTGATATGATCAGTAGTATTTGGAAAAGAGATTAAAACATTTTCAAAATCATGGAGAATTGTAATAAAGTCTAAATTGCGACTGCGGCAGATGTTTATATACATTATGCAACAAACAAAGGCAAAATTGCGGGATAATTTGACATATTACGAAGTATGCGTTAAGGGCTGTCGGATCGTAATTACTTATGTTCAGATTTTCTTGTAAATCACTATTTGAATACTTAGGGTGCTGATTCATTTCTGATAATGATTCAGTAATGTCCACGCGATCTTTATTATTATCGGGTAGCTCTCTTTTCTCCGTAGTCATGCTCACTTAGCCCGTATACCGCATAAATTTAACCGATACTCGATTATCAGTTCCTCTGTAAAACTTTATTTTAGGTTGGCCAACCTCATTTCTTTGTACTGGAAGAAAATATGAGGACGATTTAGGAAGTTTTTTTATATTCATTGTGTTTAGAAATTTTTCCAGATATCGAAAAGGATCGGAGATAGGCCTAAATAATTTACTAATAATTGCTTGTTATTCCATATTTTATCAATTTATACTTTTTTCTGACACTGATATCAGTTTCAATTAATTTCCTTTTCACGTCTAATCAATGATGACATGAGAAACATTTTTTTTTAAGAAGAAATTTAAAATTTGATAGAAACATTGTATTAATGCCAATATAACCTCAGATATGACACTTCACAAATTTTTAATTTTGGTTTTGGATTTTTTTAGTTTCTAGGCATTTTTTTCGTCTCCTGTGTGTATTAAACTTGCTCATTAATTTTCAAACACAAATTATTAAGACGTAAAGTTCAGCATATGTTTTATTGAAAAGTTGAATTGTCAAATTTTTTATATATTTTTTAGGTATTAACAATATTGTGGGAAACTAACTACTCTGCGGACTAAAGCCCCGACCAACGTTGAATTACACCCACAATATCTACCCATATATTCTTTATTATTAGCTTTTGTAACAGTTTTTACTGTATTAGAAAGTTCTTATTAAAGAAGGCCACCTGAAGAAACAATCCTAAAAATGCAGAAATAGGTCAGACCTCATCTATTGTGGTTGAATTTTCGAGTTCCCACAGTTTCAAAAGTGAACTTTGATATTTATAGAGTGTTTTCATTAAATCAGGTTAGTAAATTTAGCTAGATTATTTTTTTTTAGATAATTATTGAATAGAGCTTTGTCTGTGGAATTGTTCATTAGCATACGTAGATGTTTGGTATCAGAGAGCATACATATGACTTCATTGATAGAAATTGTAGGAGATTTGATTTATATTAGCTTAAAATACCTTTCTAATACAGTAACAAATTGAATTGTCAAATTTAACATTATGGGAGAATTTTGTCTACTAGATTTGAATTTTTTTTTTTGTGAAACTCATATTTAACTATTAAATAAGAGTTTGGACAAATACAGGCATCTAAATATTTAAAACAGTAACAAAGTTCATATCTGAGGTTGTATTGGCATTACAAACAACTTTTCTCTATAATATTTTTAATTTTTTCTTAAATAGTGGCACTATTGACATAATTTTATATTTTTTATGTTTTTAACACCCTGCATTTTTCAACGCCATTTTAACAGTTGCTATGTACATTTCAAGACAAACAAAAATGTGAAATAAAAAAATCACAGGTATAGTTAGGTTATAGAACACAACTATCTGTTCTACACTGAAAGAGTATGAAAAGATATACTCCATGATAAGACGAAACACACAAAAAACTCCAATACCTCACATATAGCATATATACTTGATGCCACGGAGAAATGTTCGCTGTGAAGCCACGCGACGAGATTCGCGACGAACTTTTGTTACAAGTGAGTACGTGGCCTTACATGCGAACGTCTCAGACTAAAATGTTTAATATCGGTTTTAAGCTTATTGTTTAACGAAATTATCTAAGACAAACGCCATGTCGATTAAAATAATTCATTCTTTCTTCTACATGTATTTGCGATTTTCTCCATGAACATAATTAATTAAAAAACAAAAAATCAAATTTTTTGTTACCCTGTATCTCGACCCATATTTATATGATGTTTTGTTTTCTTGTTTTAAAAAGTTATATCACCTAGTAAAGTTTGGTCCCTGCAATTCGGAGCACCCATTATAAATGACTTTTTTGCCGAAAGCGCTTATCTATAATGTCTAAGAGTTAAATATACACTTAAAAATACATTTTTGAATTTTTCTATAATTTATTTAATTATACCAACAACACAAATTGACAAAGTAATATGGATTACTATTTGGCATACATGTATAACCCCATATAGTGTTATGTTCCTTTAAAATTACTGTAACTTATTTGAACTGTGCACTATAGAAACTATGAAATAGTTATTGAAATATCAAGTTATCCATTACGACACACACATTTTTCTCATATCTTCTTATGCATACAAGGTGATTCAGGTTTAATCTTCAGGAATCGATAGAACAGGTTAAAATAATGTTCATTTGTGATATAAACTTATTTCATAAAACGCATCGTTTCCGAGATAGAGGGCGTTTAAATAGGAATTTTTTTCTCGTTTTTCCCTCATAACTTTTGAACCACTTATCCGATTTAAGTGAAATTCGGAACAGAACACTCCTTATGATCTTACATAAGCTTCTTAAGTTTGAACTACCTACTCCTCTTAGAAGTGTATTTTGTACACTACCCCCCCTCTTGCTTTATTTCAAAACTACAAAAATAAAAATAATTTCAATAAAGCATCTACACACCACTTTGACCTGATTAATTTCGAAACTTTTTCGTCTCCTGTTTTTTTTCGACATTTGGTCTTGTTTCTGAAATATTCAAAGAAATTGGGGACAGTGTAGTACACCAGCCGCGTAAATTTCATTTAACGTTATAGCAAACCATGAAAACAAAACTCAGTGATTTGTGTAAACTGACGTTTGTGAAAATCATTGTCAAAAATATTATTTAAAGTCCATTTTTAGTGCTAAGAAAAAATGCCAAGAACGTTTACAAATGCTGAATATGCCGATATACATTATGTTTATGGTTTCTGTGGCGAAAATTCCAACGCGTCAGTTCGAGAGTACCGAACACGCTTCCCTAATAGAAGAATTACTAAATGCACAAGTTTTTGCAGATGTACATCGTCGATTTTCGGAATATGTTTTGCGCCGCTACAATGATCATAATCGTAATGTACCGCCAAGAAATAATCAGCGAATTCTTAATCTTTTTGATATCGATATAACTTTAAGCACACGCTGAGCAGCTCGGCAACTCCATTTAATCTCAATCAAAAGTACTGAGAGCACTCAAACAAGATCATCGAAGGGCATTCCATCTCCAACCAGTTCAAGGTTTGTTGCCAGGCGATGCTGAAAAACGTTTAAATTTTTGTAGATGGGTTTTAGATTCAACAGAAATTAATCCATAATTTGATGATGTTTTATTGAAATTATTTGTTTTTTGTAGTTTTGCATTAAAGTAAGAGGAAGGTAGCATACAAAATACACTTCTAAGAGGAGTACGTAGTCTTAAGAAGCTTATGTAAGATCATAAGCAGTGTTTGTGTTCCGAATTTCACTTAAATCGGATAAGTGGTTCAAAAGTTATGAGAGAAAAACGAGAAAAAAATTCCTACTTCAACGCCCTCTATCTCGGAAACGATGCGTTTTATGAAATAAGTTTATATCACAAATGAACATTATTTTAACCCGTTCTATCGATTCCTGAAGTTATCAAGATTAAACCTGAATCACCCTGTATATAAACGTAAATAAGAAAATACTTGAAACTTGTTAATCATTAACAATTATATGGTTGCGACCTATTTTTAAAAGAAATATTTGCCGAGTGCTTATCTAATGTGCCAAGGATGAGGACTACTACTATAATTACTAGAGTAACTAGGCATTTATATGACGGTCCATAATATCAGCCCTAATTTTTATTTTTGGAACCTGGAGGCAGAAGATCAAAAGCTGCAGACCAAACATATGTAATTATTTTATGTGTATTTACAGTTATCTGTTTCGAATGTTTCAGCCTGAAACCATTTTAAGTTTCAAATCTTATTTTATTGGAGATGAAAAGAGATTCTAAAGATTAAAAAAAGGTCTTTATTAAAATAATTATTTGATTAATTTTATGACCATTATTAACATAACTGTGATACTTAATGCTTCACAAAACATTATATTACAACATATCACGATATTATATTAACTAATGGAACTATATGTGAGGATGTTCAACATAATTCTGACGCCAAAATATTGTAAAATGAAGGGTCGGTAACAATGTTGTAACATAGACATACAACGTTGTTAACGAATTTTTATAATTTTTCCTATATATGAAAAATTCATTCATCGACTCTTTTTAAATTACGGGGTTAAATATGACTAAGTACAAATATTTTAAGAGGGGATAAAGAAAAATAAGAATTAATAGAATTGCCCGTCAACAAATTTCGAAACTTAGTTATAAAAGGATTTTTTTTAACAATATTAAACCCCTATCTATCGCCAACTCTGGCCGCCGGTCAGCCGTGAGCTTAAATATATTGCACATAGTGAAGGATCAAGGTCAAGTTCAAGGATAGTAACAGGGTACCGCGTTGTCACATGTATCGATTTAAGTAGCTTTTAAAGAAAACATATTTTATTTACAAAATGTAGATGATTATTTAATGAATTATTGAGAAACACGATATACAGGGTGTCCTATAATGATGCGCTCCTTTGGAGAGTGTGTTCCTTGGGTGTCATTTTAGGGGGGGTTCTTTCTATAAAATTTTTCGATTTGAGTCCTCCCTTACGAGATAAGGGCTTCTAAAATATTGGAAAAATTTCAGTTTTTATTTTTTCAAATAATGAGATCTTGAATTAGTATGTAAAAAAAATAATTGTATTTCCAAAAATTTCAGGATTATTAAGAAACAGGAAGGATAATCAACTTTTAGTCTTAAAAACAAACTATAGATTTTGTGGAATGTATTTTTTATTAGTGAGAAGAAGTTCTGTAATATTCCTGTATGATACAGTCATAAAAAAATTAAGCTATAGATGCCGTCATGGAGAATTCTCAATATAATTTTTCATCATTCTTCCACGTGATGATATATTTTTGCTTGCTAAATAGAAATTGTACGATTTAATATACAGCCCGATTGTTTGCCATATATGTTTACTACTACCTATTGCTGTGAGTTATAGAAATAAAAAAATTATTTATGCTTGTTGGTCTGAAGCAAATTTAATTTTAGTAAACAAACAAAGATTAATTTCAGATTGAGGTTTCAAGCGACTTTAAGTTTCAAATGTGTACAGGGTGGTGAAATCTTCAATATCCGCTGTTGCTACCGTGAAGACTAAAGTAGAGGGAAATAATTTTACATATTTGTAAATGACGTAATTTTTAAATCAACAGAACTTTATAGGAAATAGTAATCAGTGGTAGTAATTTGAGATTTTATACAGTTGTTCTGCTGGCCGAATTCAACAGGACAATTTAATATTTCTCTGTCTTAAAATTATAAGGTTCTATGTTACCTATATTGGACATCGTCTGAAAAAAATAATTGAAATTTGGAATATTACAAAAGTTAGGACAAAAAATAAAATAAAATAACATTTTATTTTGTGAGAAGGGAAGTTCACTTTTAGCACATATATCATACACTATGTTCTCTAAAAACACAATTAAAAGTACAAATCAACGCATTTCTTACGTTATAAAATTTATAAAATATCATTTGTCATCAATTGTTCATGAAGTTTATTGTTGCTAAGGTAATTAAAGTTCAATCTTTGTTGACAGACAACTTCAAATCTTGACATAATGACATGACATCTTGACATAATGATCAAGAAAATTTATTTCTCCTGGCGCAAATGGAAAAAAGCTGCTTTAAAGCCACTTTCCAGTTATTGCCGAGTAAATCAAAGCAACAGTACAAGTTTTCGTACAATCGTTTCTTAAGAAAGTGTGATCTGAAATTTGTTAGTGGCAAGTTCAGTGAACAAGTTTTGGTGTACTTTGAAGAAAAGTTCAAAATACGAAAATCGTCAACAAAAATAAATGTGCCACAACTCCTTCTTGGAATCAAAACATTTGGTAAGAATCTGGCATTGTGGGGAGGGTAGCTTAAGAGGCTACAGCACTTAAGTCCCATTGGCCCTTTGTACTTTCTTCCATTAGAAGATCAATCCACCTGAGCTGCTAACCAGCCTAATAAAGAGAAGAAAGTGGTGACGTTGCTCAGGGGGTCTCTGTAATGAAGGCCATCGTTCCTACATGGATTCTCTTATTGACGAAATGGCAGTGCACTCAGTACATTGAGTACTGTTTCATCTTCCAGTTTGTAACCCCTACAAAGAGGTGTTTCATACTTCCTCATATAATAAAGGTGCTTCCATAACCAATAGTGTCCAATTTGAGCATCCTAGACATGACCAGATACTTTTTCTCTGTATCCTTTCAGGGGCACTGTAAATTCTGTGTGGGTGTCCTGCTTAATAATTCCAACAAAAGCTGGCAATGGAAGCATACTGAAAGCACCAAGTCCGAAAATATTGAGACCCGAAGCACTCTTGGCTAGCTTATCAGCTACTTTATTGCCATTGCACCACCCGTGTCTCTTCACAATACAAATATTCTGTTATCGGTTGCCACTACCAGTGCCTGATGGCATTCCCATGGTGATCTAGTTGTTATCTTATGATAAGATCAGTAGTGATTGTCTAATATCTGTGTAGATTCTGATGATTTTGCCCGTCGTATGTCTACGGACAATTTCTTTGGCGGTTAAGGTTATACCTGCTAGTTCTGTTTGTATCACAGTAACATGCCTATCCATTGTCCACTGATATTGGATGTGTAGGGATCTGGAATAGATTCCACATCATGTACCTTCCTTTCTTTTTGATCCATCTGTAAAAATGTTGTTTACATTTTCACTGGCGGTCGCTTCACTCGTGATAAGTACCGTGTAGGGTCTGTCAAATGCAAACTTGGAAAAAATACTGTTAATGTCTGCCTGCAGAAGGGACATCTTCCTGACGACCCCATTCCACAGGCGACTCCTTCTATATCTACGAACTCTTTATAATCTAATGAGTTTTCGATTCTGCCCACCACTTGGTAGTGCGGTATTAAAACATCCAAGTCCCATTGCAAAAGGGCTAAATATATTCCGTCAGTGCCTGGCGATTAGAAGGGTGAGAAGGTTTGCACTGATCATCTTATTTTATCTTTTGTAACAGTCGGGTTGGCAATCCGCCAGTCCATAACCAAAGGTAGATATTCACATTTGGTAAGATTACAATATTGCTGAATTTGTAAATTTGCCTGATTTTCACCTTTTTACTGGGTATTGCTTCCGACTAGTTTGCTGACAGGCTCTGGTGCTAATCTTATTACAATTAATAGACACAGTGGATAGAATCCAAAGTTATAATTAGAAATAATTACTGCTACAGCTACTAATGAGATTGGCCATGGAATTACTTATTCTAGTATTTATAGTTTCTCTAACTGTACATTTAATTAAATAAATAAATATTTCTTTGATTTAAATTTCTTATTTGTTTTTTATTTTATCATCAGTAAAAATTATAACATGCTATATGTATAATATAGAACTTCGTATATCATTTCTAAAATTCACTTCACACCCCTTGTATGATATAGCCCTTTATGTTAGTGAAATAATGCTTTCAAGGAAAATTCCATGTCTTTTAGGTTCATAAAGAAATATTTAGCATTGGAATTTAATTTAACGCCAGGTATTAACAAAAAATTATGAGTCATCATACGGACAGATGTAGGCATATTAAGTTTATGTTATGTATTTAGTACTTTCTAAAAATATTAGCAAATAACACAAAAATACTTCTCCAAGATAAGACAGATAAGAGTAAAACTATTTTTATAAAGGTGTATATAATTTAATTCTAAATTATACAGTATATAATAGACGCCGTATCGTATTTTTATTCGAATGTTTAGTATTATTTTGTTTAATCACTCAAATAACTACATTTTAAGGAAAAACACATTGAGATATCGAGTTACAAATAATTGTTGATTACATAAATTTACAGGAATCATTTTACGTCATTACGTATTACAGTTATATTTGAACTGCCTCTATCTTTCTGTTTAACTTTGAACAGATTATTGTATGTTTACTACTAGTTCTGTTTGCTCCTGCTGGAGCTTTTACGCAAAATATAGTCAATACAAATATTTCAACGGAGTTGGTAGGCTTATTCAGTCGCAATAATGAAAAAGAAATGTTCGTTTAGGTATTAAACAAAATATACAGGAATTTTTCAAAAGAAGTAGCACAAATGGTACCAGTGTAGCTACAACTAAAAAGAACAAGTTTGCATAAAAATGACCTTACTAGAATATTCATTGCAAATTTTGACTACAGTAAAATTTTACACAAATTTTCTACTAATGGATATGGCACTTATCAACGATTTCTCGAAAATTTCTGTCTCTTGGAAGGGGTTGAAATACACGATTTTAATATTTCGATTTATACATTGTTTTATTTTGAACTCTTTACAGGTTGCAACGATCATGGGGATCATGGATTCATGAACGATGAATTAACCTTTTTGGATATCACCCATGTCCAAGACAAAGGCAGTTACCTATAGGTACACATTCTAGATATGAAAACAAATATTTCAAAAGGTTGCACGATCATGGAAGAAGCTTTTTCAGTCAATGCTGTAGAAATATGAATGAAAATACATCAATCTACGACCTAAAAATGCCGGTAGGAGATTTTTCTTGCCATGTGTGACTGGGAAATGTAATATACAACATGTAGGCATCAACACAATTTCGAAAATGTTTTAAAAAGTGGCTGCATTCTTGGACTAACCGATCTAGAAAGTTTTACCGGACATCGAATGAGGCGTTCTTCCGCATCTTTATTGGTCAATGCTGGGGGTGATATTATCACTGTAAAGCATCATGGTGACTGGAAATCGACTACGATAGCGGAAATTGAAAGAACCACTGTCCAGCAAGATGTCAACTGCTGAAAAAATCCAGGTCCTACCAAGCGAAGTGGGCCCCTCCAGTCCTTCAGAAACTCCTAATCGAATGAATTAAATAATCCCGGTCAAAAGGACAAAGTCGTTCTTGAGAAAAAAGTTAATGTTAATAATAATAATTCTAAATACAATGCTATAAAATCGAAGCGTGGTATTATGAATTCTAATCCATTAGAGTGTTAAAAGGTCTTTAATCCACGAAAAACAGACACCCTAAACAGAACCTTCTTAATATAATGGTCCTGGATAAAGTCATTATCGTTTGCATTACATCTAAAAAATATTTAAGTATGCGGCTATTATTCGATCTTTTGAGAGTCCTTCCTTAGATTTGCTACTGAAAATTTTTATTTTTTATGATCACAGAAAGGATTATGAAAAATAATTTTCCTAATGATGTATTTTTTGATTTTCGAAAATAATTTACCGCAGCAAGAAGAAAAACCGAAAGATCTAATGACAAAAATTAGCAGGCGCTTGTCATACCGCCTGCTTAAATATTTCTTAGTTCAAGAAATTTTTGAAAAATTATTGAGAAGTTGCACATGCATTAGTAGAAAACTTTGCTAAAATTTGACTGTTATCTTTTGGTTTTAAAATTACAGCCCCTATTCCAAATTTTTTTTAAAACTTTGAAGGGTTGCATCTCCTAAGGGGTGAACATTTTACTAAGGTAATTTTTATACAAACGTGTTCTTTTTAGCTGCAGATTCACCGGCAACATTTGTGCTACTTCTTTTGAAAATGAAGTCCCGAAACACGATAGATATTAAAATAGTTTGGCTGAAAAAATATTTTCCGCTTTAAAAAAGTTATTGCTCAATAAAGAAACAAAATAAATTATTTTTAACATGTGCTTTTATTTCTCTTACCATATACGAATGGATACATTCTGATGGTACTGTAACGCTCAACAATTCTATGGGCAACATATTTATCCACCACCACGAGTTTCGTTCACATTTTTTAACCGAACATCACTACATACTGCTGACTTGTCCTAAGACTGGACATACTGTCTATTTCAGTTTGATTTAGTCACGAAGGAGGTCTATCTGGGACGAAAAAGGCCTTATTGCATGAGGACTACCTTAAATATGGTCTCGATCGCCAATCTGCGTACGTGATGATTGATTATGTGATATTAATGATAGTTAATATTGCAGCACGAGCATTGAACATAAAAATAATACGCACCTTCTTAAATTAAGCGAAAACTGTAGTTGAATGGATAGAAATGTTTTTAAATGCAAATGATGTTACACTTCTAAAACTCTCTGCGGAATAAGTACACAATTGTTAACTTTTTTAAACTCGTACTTTTTTCCATTCTATTATGTAGAACTGTTTGCATTCAATTTATATAAGCTTTTATTCTGAGTTATGTATACAGGGTGCTGCGTAAGTGTATACAAAAATGTCAAGAGGTACACAGGAAAAAAATCGAATCTGTATTTAGATAAATCGTCACCCCAGAATTATAATGTTCTATACTCCAAACTGCTACTTTTGGGAAATCGTATCTAAGTATTGTACGGCGATCATACATTGACATATATTATAAAGAGATGTGGAATTAAGATCAGTGTCTCAAAATGTAAAGTAATGTTACAATTTAGTTATTTTAGTCTACAAGAGAGCTATAAGAAATCATAAAAACGGGTTTTTATAAATGGATAAAGAAATATGGGGATATAGAACAAGATATTTTGATTATTTTACTGTAGGTATTTTAAAATAAATCAAATCTCCTACAATTCTTATCAATGAAGTCATTGTATGCTCACTGATACCAAACATCTAGGTATGCTTTAGTCCACAGAGTAGTTAGTTTCACACAATATTGTTAATACTTAAAAATATATAAAAAAAGATATTTTAATGTCGAACAAAAATAAGTTTTTTATGCAATCCTAATAAAGCCCTGTAAAACTGTCTTTCCACTTCTGGCATTTGAGGAAGCATCTCAACCAAATGCTTCTTTTTCTGTTAGGATATATTAACATTCTTCTTAGGTATTTGGGGGATGTTATCCAGAAGTGATACATCCGTCTTAAGATTTATTCTTCTTGTATATTTTAGCTTAGCAGTCTTTATTTCTCCGTAATGTGTCCTTTTCATATAAGTATTAAATGTTTCGCTTTTGTGTAAGGAATTAAATTACACGAATATCGAGCTGAAAATTATTGATAGTCAAAATAATCTTTAGAAGTCATCTGGATTATTCTAAATTTAAGTTTCCACGATTTTGGCATTGACAGGAGGAGACGAATCAAAGTTAAAGGGGACCAAACTTCTAAATTGCGTATACACCTTTTTATGCAATTGTAAGCATTATCTATTTCTTGGACGCAGCCATGGGCTGGCTCCCCGAATTTTTGATTTCACTTTTATGTTCTTTGCTTGCCAGAATTAAATAAATTTCTGTAAAGCAAAGGACATTATCGAATTTTTATTTTGTGGCACACAACTATCTGACCATGAAATAAGTGTATTGAGTTGAGGATTATCCAAATATTTCCTTCCTAGTATTTTAATCAGGGCACTAGCAATGTGGACACCGGCTCGTCCACAGAGAAGTTCGTACCACACTGCGTTGTAAACAGTATTATTCACATTGAGGTGAGCTGTAAAATTATAACAGGACAGTTTCATTTTATAAAAGTTCTTTGATACATTGGACTTTGGTAATGAAAATGTATTTTGCAAATCAAGCAAAGCTTTCCTATATTATGTCTGGATATAGAACAAAATAATTCTGGGGTGACAAAATATACTTAAAATTTTAAACTTTATTCAAACGTATATGTATTAATTCAGTAATAAAGTATACTTGATACAAAGATTTACATATTTTTAACATTCAGGAACTCTTATACTTAATTCAACACAATGCCACTAAATTTTAGCTTTACTTAAAGAATAATATTTTGTTAAAATCTTATTAAATATAGAATAGATTATTTTTCTTTAAATTATAGATTTATAGACCGTCAGATCCAGCATGTAGCTATGCGCTCCATCATGTCTACTCAGGTTAGCTTCTGTTGGATAAAACGTCAGTTAACTCACCTATGGCATACTGAGGAGAGCTAACAAGCGATATATGTGCTGCTAGTAAATGACTTTGGCAGTTTGCTATAAATAAGTTATTTCGAGTGTTTTCTGTGATCCATCTTCTACCTTATACAGGGTGTTTCTTAAGTAGAGATCAAAAATCCAGGGTCATATTTTGTGGCAAAAAATAAAGGTTTTTTAGACGTGTAAAAAATAAAAAAACAAATCGCTTTTAATTTTTAAACCGCATGAGGCAATTTAACCAAATTCGGTGTCAGTAGTGTTTTCTGTGATCCATCTTCTACCTTATACCTTCTAGGGTGTTTCTGAAGTAGAGATCAAAAATCCAGGGTCATATTTTGTGGCAAAAAATAAAGGTTTTTTAGACATAAATGTGAGGACAATCATTGTCCAGTTACAGCGTGTAAAAAATCAAAGAACAAATAGATTTTTAATTTTTAAACCGCTTGAGGTAATTTAACCAAATTCTGTGTCAATATTTAGTATGATAGTAGGTATGAAACAAAAAATTACCAGCTCTAGAAACCTACCAGCGGCGGAGGTATGGGTATCTGCGTACACTATTTGCCAAATAAATCAATTTTGTTGTTAACAAAGAGACAAAAAATGAAGATAATACAATGACACATATGATGATCTATTTTATTTGTAATATTATACAGAGTGATCAATGATACCGCCACTGGTAAGTTTCTAAAGCTGGTAATTTTTTGTTTCATTTTTATTGTCATATTAAATATGAACACCGAATTTGGTTAAATTATCTCAAGCGGTTCATAAATTAAAAACTGATTTTTTTTTAAATTTTTGACACACTATAGCTGTCCTAAGACCACACATTTATATAACAAAAAACCCTTATTTTTGGCCACAGAATATGCCCCTGAATTATTGACTTCTATACTAATTAGTTATGTATTCAAGTTTTATTTTTTTCTTAACGCAATATTATTATTTACTTTATTCAAAATTATTTCAAATATTTGCAGTAATTCTTTCAATTTTTTTTCACTTAAAAGTTCTAATAAAGAAAACATAGTTTTACTTTGTCAATAAGAAGTGTTGTCTCAAGTAATTCTTATTGTTTAAATAAAACAACAAAAGTACCTTTCTGTTAAGAGCCAAGATCAATATTTGTTAAAAACAAATAAAATAGGGTAAAAGGTCTCCAATTATCCCCTATCAATGTAATTGCTACTCAAATACCTGCAATCGTAGCAACCTTAGCAACAGACGACGCAGCAGGAATCAGTCCTGCTTCCTTAGGCAACCCACAAAACACGCGCTTGCAGGGAAATAGAAGAGATGTCAGCACAACACCTTGAACTTCAATCCCGTCCGTTCCATTCGTAAATTTGAAATGTCTGGACAGAAAACAGTATTTTACCGTGAGCCAAGACTAGCACGTGAACGGGGTACCTGCTAAAATCTGATTAACACATCGGTTTACCTTCCCAGTGACATGTTAGAATGTTTATGTGATAATTATTGAAACAAATGCTACATAATCAACGCTTCAGACTGGAGATACCCATATTTACTAATCTTGTCACCAAATCTAGCCCTGTTTTAGACTTTTTGGTTATATATTGTTATGAAAGGATTTTTTTTTCGAAAAACTCTGTGATATGACTTCCTGGGTGTCGTCCTGAGGGTCCTGTCTGTAATTTGGGTACGTTTTTATTCATACTCTTTGTTTTATTCCACTTTTGTTCGATGTTCTTCGGCGTAATAGATAGAATAATTCAATTCGCTATTAATGAATGAAAATTATCAAGTAGTAATATTATTTGCATTTAAAGCCCTATACCACACATTTTTAATTCACTGTAAATGGAATTCTTACTAACTGCTTTGCTTATGTACCCATGAACCTTTAGCAATAATGAGTTGTTTATATTTTCATTAGGATTTCACAAGTTGTAAACATTTTAGTTGACATATCAGAACATCATCGAGATTTCATTTACCATATTTACTTAAACTCGACCCCTTATAAAAAATTATTAACTTTCTAATTATCAAGTAATCCGGCTTAAACTAATTTTAGTGATATATTTTTGTTTTATTGCGTTCATTATACTACTTCAATATATATTAAATCTGACTGCAAAAATGCCATGTGAATATAATTGTATCACTCTAAGTAAATTTTCTATATAATTGAAGGAAGGTTAATTTACAATTGTTTTAGTTCCACTATATGTGTAGAAACATAAAAGTGTGCCAGAAAGATAAATTATGATGTGTTAACTTTCTTTAAATACCTAATGTTATTAACACCTTGTATATAATGCAACAGCAAATAATTATGACGTTTTATAAACACTTGTTAATAGTTAAGTTAATCCTTTGGGGATTGCCGTGACGTAATATTTATTATGAAATTAATAATTAAAATCTATTTTCTGTAATCACTCTATATGTATATATACAGGGTAGTTCGTTTTTCATGACTCATCATTGACATCTCGGAAAAAGAAAAGTATGCAGGGTGTCTCAAAAAACTTGCGCCTTTTGATGGCTCTTAAAGGCGCTGTATTCTTGAAATGGTGTTTTCTACAAATACAAATAATTTTAGACATTTGAGGACTGAATAATATACAGGGTGACTGTGAAAGGTTGGGAAATCTCGGAGCTGGAAATACTGGTGACCAAAATAAGTCGATTGAGCCAAATATGCCTTATCCGAATGTTGCTGGTTTCAAAAATACAGGACGTTCAATGATGGAATTTTATTTTGTAATATCTCAATAACTTTGAAACCTGTCGGAGTATTAAAAAAAAAATGGAACAATTATGTTTTTGGCACGGCAAATAAGAATTTTTAACTAATTTTGACGTCACTAGTAGAGGGCGCCACTTATGGCACATCACATTTCTTTTAAATGGCAGAACTTTTTTGCAGCTTAGTGTATCCATCTGACTATAGAAACAATCGATTCTCCTACCTGTTGTATCTGAAAAAGGTATACCCTGTTGATGCCGTTAGGAGAAACAGTTTTCGAAATAATCGTATTTGAAATATTCAGTGCAGCGATTGAAAACTGTTATCGTTTCAGGTAAAGTGACTTTTCTACTGAAAATACAGCAAAATGTTACTTGAAAAAGTTGTTCAGAACGGTAAATTATGGGGACGTGCAAAATTTCAAAAAAATCGGCGAGGTTTGATTTTGAAACCATTTTTCAAGCACAAAGATTTTATCAAAGAAGGCCGATCTTTTTGAAATTTTGCACGTCTCCATAATTTACCGTTCTGAACAACTTTTTCAAGTAACATTTTGCTGTATTTTCAGTAGAAAAGACACTTTACCTGAAACGATAACAGTTTTCAATCGCTGCACTGAATATTTCAAATATGATTATTTCAAAAATGGTTACTCTTAACGACTTCAACAAGGTATACCTTTGTCAGACATAACAGGTAGGAGAATCGATTGTTTCAATAGACAGATGGATACACCAAACAGCAAAAAAGTTCTGCCATTTAAAATAAACATTCTGTGTCATAAGTGGCGCCCTCTACTAGGGACGTCAAAATTAGTTAAAAATTCTTATTTGTCGTGCCAAAAAACATAATTGTGCCAATTTTTTTTTAATGCTCCTACAGGCTTCAAAGTTATTGAGATATTTCAAAACAAAATTCTAACATTGGACGGCCTATATTTTTGAAACCAGCAACATTTGGATAAGGCATGTTTGGTTCAATCGACTTTTTTTGGTCACCAGTATCTCCAGCTTCGAGATATCCCAACCTTTCACAGACACCCTGTATAGCTTAGCAAATAACAGGAATATTATCTCATGCCACCTGCGAATGTTTAAAGGTACCGAAGTAAAACGAATATATAACGACAGAAAGAGGTTTAACCAACAAATTTGTAGGTACAGAAATATTTCAAAATAAATATTTTTTCAATTTAACTGTATATGTAAATATTGTTATAACATAATAAACTTACATAGTTCTGCAAATAAGATTATTCACTTTAGTTTATAGCTATGTGAAAATAAGTGTTAAAATAATGTGCTATTGCAATCGCTTTTTAAAAGTTATTATTTTATTTAAAGATAATTTAAATAGAGAATTTTATTTTTGATAATACTTTTGTTCTCCCCTATTTTTCGAGATTTCTGTACCTAAAATCTCCACAAATTTGATCATTTTACGGAAAGAAATACGGCGACCATAATATAAACCAAACAGATCCAAGACATCCGCTGCTGAAAAAACTGAAAATAGCGATTTTAGAAATTTCCATCTAGCGTCATTACTACTCAACGGAAAAAACTGAAATTTGATACAGAGGGATAAGAATATACAGGAAATCGATTTTTGTCGAAATAACATTTCTACGGCAACTAGTTTCGGTTATGTAACATTCAATTGTTTTTTGTCATATGCCATATTGGATCTTGACAGTAACGTAGCATAAAATTACGAACACTTTAATATGTAATACTACTATTTTATTTAAAGAATAACCCATAAAAGTAAAGAAGTACGTACAATAATTTAAATAAAAAATCTAGTTGTCGTTAACGTAAAACAAAATTCAATACTTAACTGAACAGAATGCACAAATATTCACAAATAATATACTACAAATCTTATAATAATACACATAAATACCTACTTCCAAGTGACACTAAGCTCATTTCTTAATCTAATGTTAAAAGCAGCAAAAATTCTGTCACGTAGCTTTTCTATATTTCCACATAGAATGTAATAAATTTTATGTTTTATGTTTCAAAGATGAGTTAATGTATTGAGATATACTCGCGTCAAGAATTCAGACGTCTTACGTCATGGTTGACATTAGGCAATTGTCTTTATTGTCAATGTAATTTTCGATATTTGGTCGCGTTAAAATCAACAATTTTTTGCAATTTCGTGCAATATATAATGCAAACATTTAGTGTAGTATATAGTTTTATTACTCTCAGTTGCAGTTTGTTAAATATTTTGATAAAAATATAATGAATTATTCAATTGTTCGTATGACGTAAGTCGTCTGAATTCTTGACGCGAGTATATGTACACTGTGGAGGCAAAGGAACAGGCCATGAGCAAATGCCGGATCTGTCAAATTGTGTGTTAATTTTTGTTTTACTTTAACAACTACATTTTTTAATGCAATTATTATTTTTTTTAAATTTACCCATAAGGAAAAAAACAGTTGAATGTTGCATAACCGAAACTAGTGGCTGTAGAGATTTTCTTTCGACGATTTCTTGTCTATATATTCATCTCTCTGTAGCAAATTTAGTTCTTTCTGTTGAGAAATAACGACGCTAGATGGCATTTTCTAAACTCATTATTTTCAGATTTTTTTACAATATTTCAGCAACGGCAGCTGTTGTCTTGGATCTGTTTGGTTTATCTTATTGGTCATAAAAAGACACACCTTTTTATAGTTTGAGCCACTCTGTATATTTTATAATTTCTGAGATGTCAATGATAAGTCATATAAACGGACCATCCTGTATACAGGGTGTTCACTTTTACGGTATCCAGTACAGGGACCTCGGAAACGGTAATGTATGCAGGATGGTTACAATTAGAAAAGAGTTGTGCATTTTTATTCCTTTCAATTTTCTGAAAAGAAATATGAAATATTTTGCGTAGCTCCTGAAGTAGCAGCTGAAAACTGAAAGAGGTCATTTTCTTTTTCCGTAATTTTTTTATTTTTAAAGATAATGTTGTGGAATTGTGCCTTTATATTGTTTTGCAGAAACTTTCCCATAAAGATGGAAAACAATTCTACGTCAACTGGATTCCCAAGTCCCATATTCAATTTAAAATTTTCTTATGCCCACCATATTCTACTAAACAAAAGCGAAAAAAGACGAATATGATCATGTAGGTATAAAATATTTGCATTTGGACATTTTTTTCTGAGAAAAATCCATAATTTAATCAGGAAAATAATTAATCACCACTTTTATTTTACTTGACTTGTCTGTTTATGTTAATGTATGCAAATATTTGGATTATTGAAAAAATTATTTACAAATATCGAAAATAAAATTTTAACTTTACATCCTGTATCTTTTTAACTATCAATTTTTGACTAAGGTACATTTGGCTACATCGCATTATTTTGTCATCATAGATATACTCTTGCTGTATGGTCCCATTAATTTCGGGATACTCTGTATGGGGTGGGTGCTAGTTGATTGTTGAATATGTAATATAATTTTCAGAATAATGAATGGCTAAGTTATATGATAAACACATCTCACACGTACAATCGTTTGCAATAATAATGACACTCATTAAAATGAATTTTACGATATCTTTGAACTTCTGACATATTTTTAATAAAATCTACTTTAAATTGTTAACATTAGTTATTAGTTGTTTCTCTCACCAATAGAAATTTAATGAAATTTCTACTCAGAACTTCCAGAAGTTCAAAAATTGTTTTAAGAGAGTGTCATTATTATTGCAAACGATTGTACTTAAATATTTTTGAGAAGGTCTTTGGTTAGACTATTGAAACTTGAGCAATTTTACACATCAAAGAAAATGCTTTTATAAATAAACAAAATAATGCCAAGAAATGGCGGAGGTGCCGGTGATCATTGTTTACGTCATACAATTTTTTTAAATTCACTACCTATCACTTCTTTATTTTACAGTACACTATACACATTTTAGATTCAAAGAAATTCTAAAATAATCATTCATTAAAAACTAAAAAAAAAAAATAGATTTAAAATAAATTTCTTCGTCGTTGCAAATCCACTTAGAAAATTACCACATATCAAAACCACATAAAATAAATTGAATGCAATATTTAGTTTGTCAGATTATTGATATTTAATAACAATATTAATAAACTTTGTAGTCATAAATAAAATAACTACGATAATATTTGCATCAAAACAAATCCTGTTTGACTAGATTATTATGGTATTTTCGTAAAAAACACAATATGTTAATGTCTTAATGCTTCTTTCTTGTAACTTGTCACTGTTTGATGTTTAAATTTAATAATCTATACAAATTATTTACAGAAGGACAATTTTCTTTATGTACACAAATAAGTTTGTGCTCGAAAAATGTTTTCTGTATAAGAGCCAAACGCCATCATTTAACTATTCTGAAATTGTGCAGCACTTGAAGGTAATCCCTTGTTTCTTTTGGCAACAGGTACCTTCGCATGATGTTCAAAAGTCGACGAGGTGATTCGTGTTTATCGTTCCCAGCCTTTTAAAATTTTTGATTTCATGCCAATATTTGTTTATAAGCCTGATTTAAAAAAATGTTTTTGTCTCATGCATTTACCAGGAACTTGAAATAATATTGTAGATTACTATTATAGTTATATGATTCATTATTTTGTGTCAAATAATCAGAACCAACACGTATTAATAATGATATTGTTTTTGTTGTGACGAAAAATGTCAAATTTCACCAGACAACTGTGGCAACAGCTTACCGCTTATCTTAACATTTGAATTCAAATGCCAACTTCTAGTGAATCTAATAGCGCAATGATATATTTGCATGAAGGTATAAATCAAATGTAAATATTTATATAAAATGTGTCTAAATTTAATAAAATCTTAGGAGCAGATATACTGAACTAAAATGTTTTTGAGTTGTTTGTTGTTATATTTGGAGCATTGGAAGTTAATGATAAAAATTAATTTTTATTCTTCTTAAATTGCGCAAGTTTTTTAGAAAATATACTACGTGTCAAAGACACCCATACACCCATTAAATATCATTTTATTTTGATATTTTTTGCATGTTTACTTCGCACGATGAAAGTAAAAAATGATTAACTTTTCAGGTTAACTGTTAAGTTTTTTGCAGTTTGCATAGATCGTACTCTCATAACGTAGCATTCTGTTTTAAAAAATGTAGCTCACGTATTGTGAAACTTATGCAAACGACATTTTTTATGTCTGGTTATGTCTAGAGTACATACAGGGTGTCCCGTAATGATGGTGCGCTCTTTTGGAGGGTGTGTTCTTTAGGTCATTTGGGGGGGGGGGTACTTTCCATAAAATTTTTCGATTTGAGCCCTCCCTTACGAGATAAGGCTTCTAAAAAATTGAAAAAAATTCGATTTTCATTTTTTTCTCAAAAACGATTAAACTTATAAATCTGAAAATCTGTGAATATATTTAGTTAATTAAGTGACATTGTTGAATACGATTTTTATTTTTACCAAATGTCTAAAAGGGTGGCAACCACCAACATCTGTTGTTGTTTTTAATTAGAACTTTTTATTCTAAACGCTTCTCGATATGAAAAAATTACAGTAAATAAAACAATCAATTTACAAAATTTTACCCCTCTTAGTATTTTTATACAGACACGCGTTTTCTTGAAAAAAAAAAATAAAATCCGCATACGTACCATCGTTGCTTCCGATTTGTTCTACTGTACTATTTCGGTGTCAAATTATGTTATGTGGAATTTATATTTTTATTAGTAGGTACATATTATTTTGCAATAATTAACACACACAATTTAACTACTAATTTCACATACATACATTAACATTTATATCTATAGTTAAATTTTAAAAATTACACATTTTCTTTAGCTAAAAATTTATTATTTAGTCCGCTTTCTCCCGTTACTTCGGTATCTTTAAATATGTGCGAGTGGCATGATCTAACCTATTCCTATTATTTGCTAAGTCCTAGGTTATTCAGTTATTAAGTATCTAAAATTATTTATATTTGTAGAAACTACTATTTCAAGAATTCGGCATCCTTAAGAACACAAAATCAATAATAAATTAATTACTACCGCAATTAAATTAGCGGAAAGATATACTGAAATTTTTCCCACGCGCACGCCTTTGGTAGTTCGGCAGATGGAACAGTTGCATCATTCTACCAATAAAAATTTAACATTCCCATTTGGCGCATGCGTATTTGCTGCGGCAGAAGCTGTGTAATCGATATGCTTGAAAAGGTATGCTATTTGCATAAACATCGAAAAAGTGAAAAAAAAATGCGAAAATCGCGTTTTTCCCCAGAAACAATCGCATAGAACTCGGTGAGTATGCATTTTAGAGAAAATTTGTATGCTTATAAATTTGTTCGTTATGAAATTCTCTATAATATAGAGTTGGCCCGATATCCGTAAGTGTTCGCTGCAAAATGCTCGAAAGTGCAAAACAAGTAGGTAAAAAACAAGGTAATTTTAAATTATTTATTTAACAATGAAAAAATAACCCATTCACGCCATACATTTAGAGAAAAGTACTTGACTACAATACAAAACGAGAGCCGTAAGGCCGATTAAGATCGGACTGACAGTTTTTGCATAATGCAATTGTTAAGTAAGCTACCTGGAGAAAAAGGCGTTTTTTAAATTTCCTTTTAAATTCCAAAAAAATGGAAAAGTATAGAAAAATAGTACTCGGAAAGACGCTTCTTTAAAAAAAAATGCATCCAATTCGGTCCAGTAGATGTTGAGATATTAACTTTCAAAGTAGGGAAGGGTATGCGGCGTAACGGTAAATGATGTAACAATAAATTATATATCAATCTATAAATTTTTCCGAGATATTTTCGTATCTGCTTTCAAAAATTAAATTGCACGTGTGCATCACGCACAAAAATTTGCATAAACATTGTGTAGTGCACGCTCGGAGCCGAAATTCGGAGGGGGTGGGGATAGGTTGCGATACTTGAAATCGGCGCTTTAAAATCGGCGCTTTAAAATCGGCGCGCTCGCTTCAGGATGATATATCTCGGCTTCTACTACACCGATTTTGACGATTTTTTTTTTAAATTGGAGTAGAAAACCGAGAAGATTTCAATTTTCATAGTTACATTTATCAATTTTAAAAAATAAACAATCGGTGGTCGATTTTCACAATCAAGCATTTTTAAATGTTGCTAAAAATTAGTGCTAATCATAATATCCTCATATATTGTTCATTGTACATTAGTATTAAATTGAAGAATTAATGTTTAATAATGTTATAAATTAATTTAATTGTTATTTAATCAATTTTCAATTTTTTGTCCCGTTGACGATTATACGCCTTATTAGGTTTTACAGTGGACCAGTTTCCAGTGCCGCGTATATTTCCGCAACATAAAAGTTGCAAGATTTCGGCCGACCGAAATAGCTTTTTAATATTCAAATCTACGTAGAATGCATGTTTAACATGAAACTATGCTAATTTTACAAATATTTCTGCATCGCTATAATATTCGACATATTACAAACAAATACCTTCCATAAAATAATCTTATCTAGGAATTCACGTCTACGACGTTCAAACCTAGACTGTTAATACAAAAATGATAATGAGAAGACATTTCAATGCCAATACCAAAATGTGAATTTCTATTATTCCATCGCAATATTAAATATTCCTATGAAGGAACTATGGGCCCATGACATTGAATCTCTGTGAACTCTAATTTTAGATTTTTACAACATGAAGGTCTTATTCAAAGTATGCCAATATAAAACACACCGTTCTTTCCAAAGATATTTTATATTAATTTTGTCGCGAAATCTTTGTATTAGGTAAACATGTTTACTTTAAGAATGGGAACACCCTGTACAAATTACGCTTTCCCTTTTGTGTTGCATGTTTTTTCTGGTACAGATATCTTCCTGAAATTCTATGAACACTGTTTAAGCATAAGATATAAATACAAACCGATATACAAAATTAGAATGAAACGAACGGTTTACTTAGAAAGAAATATTTATAAGTTAAAGGTGATGAAAAGGGGAATGGATGTGCTGAAAGGTACTCGTTATTTAACTTCTCATTCACTAGAGAGCGAAATAGAACATGCAAGGCAATTATTTAAAAAAATAATTATAAAGTTTACAAGTGCAACAAAATCGATTCGATTTATTTATTTTGCTTGTACGTATCAAAGAAGTGTTGACAAAGATTATTAAGTGCAGATTTCCACTACAAAATGTTTAATTCGACAATTGCCGACAGTCGTGTCAGTAAACATGTTTTGCTGCAATTATAGAAAACTTCAATTGTTTGATTGACATAGGCACTAAAGTGTCATGGCAAATTTGAATAGATTATTATATATTAAACTATTATTTTTTCATTGCATATGGAAAATATTCATTCAAATAAACTATTCTTCACATCTTATTTTGGCATAAAAAGACAGACAGAAAAATTTTCTTTATACTGACACTGACGCACATATGACATTTATTGGAGATTTGTCAATTTCAATAAACATTTTATTAAGCAACCTTTGCCCTAAAATTTCATATTTTCAAAAAAAAAAATTGGTAAGTCAAAGAAACGGAAAAATCTGATCTCGGTCTTATCGAAATGTTTTTTGGTGGTCGCAATAGACTGACTGAAAATATAATTGAAAATAATAGAAATAGACTACTCAACATAAATCGATTTTAGGTAATCATACAAAAACTTAGAAATTATTTCCACGAGCTAAACTCGTTTCTATGCGGCGATGAAAATTATCTCCATAGATGTATGGACGTTCGATACATATGCACCCTCATATCATATCTGATAATTCTTGATTTGAATAAGAATGTTTTTAATAACACAACAGAAATTAATATACAATTGACGCCACTAACCACACTGAGACTGAATTTGACCTAATTAGTGTATTGTAAATAGTTGAATAAGAGTGATATAGGATTTGTAAATAATTTACTGAAGTTTTAAATATCTTATAACTGATTTTATACACAGCGTTTCTGAACATAGGACTAGCCAGTTTTACCATTTTTTTTACGTAAACAAATTTTTTTTAACCATCTACAGGTTGTATCAAACTCAATAATATGAGCCTACGGTGACAATACAAAAAATTTAAAAGTTATAAGCAATATCGTCTTAAAGAGTTACAAAAGAAATACCACCTAAAAATCATATTAGCGGTGTAAGGATCAAATAGTCGTTGGAAGGTAGTTGAATGGCCGTTGTTAGAAGTGCATAAATAATAAATGCCATTAAGAATAAATAAAAGGATTAAACGCAATAATTCTTTGATACAGTTAAAACAAAAGGTGATGATAATAATAACTATAAAATATTCGCCTTCGACTCTTTTGTGGGCTGCGTTTATTAACATTTCTCTATTTAACTCATTACAAGCGTTTGTGATTTTTTCTTTCAAATTATTAATATCTTATTTCTTATATTTCTCAAAACTTCCCATAAAAAAATTCGAGGGGTGTTAGATCTGCAAACTTTCCAGTCCACTGAATAGGTCCATTAATCCCAATCCATTTTCTAGGAAAGTGTTGTCTAAATATTGCTGTACAATCCTGGCCTTGTGGGGTGAAGCTCCATCGTGAAACTATAGGTTTCTCCTTAGCTGCAAAGGCACATTCTCCAGAAGTGCGGGAAGTTCTTCTTGTAGGAAATTTAGGTAACCCACGCTGTTTAATGTATGCTCATAAAAATAAGTCCCAATTAAATGCCTACCGATGATGACACACAATACATTTACTCCAAAATGGCCTTGATTTTGGACTGAATTTACAATTTCAACGAACCGATAGTGTTCTTTGCGCCTGTTTGGCAAACCAACTTTCGCCCGTTCAAAGAACATGCCGAAAAAGGCTCTTATCAACAGTTTGTCCATTTACTACAATGTGAGCTATAAAATTAGGTTGTTTTCAAGGTGACGCTCATGTAAATATTTCAAATTGTGAATTTTGTAGTAATGATACCCATTGATCTTTAAAATTCGTTGAACCGTTGATTTATCCAAATTTAATTCCCAGTTGACCTCCCATATAGACTTTCGTGGATTTTGTTCGAAATGCTGTAACAGTCTAGCTCTATTAACATTGTTTCTTGCCTTTCGGTCAATTATTTGATTCTTCCGGACAGAAAAAGCATCTTCATTTCGTCGCAAGGTCGCCTCCAATCTTGTAAACGTTCTATGACCAGGAATGAGGCACTCTGGATACTTCTCAATATAACTCTACACCTCTTCCACCGCAAATGTGATTCTTGGTGGTATTCTTTTGATACTTTTAGGACAATATTGTTTATAAAAAATCCAATGTAAAATCCCAAACATAATACTTTCGATTGAAAATGCAGTTTACCTCATCCCATATAACACCATGTCCCAAATTTTATTTGCAGTAGGCCTATACTATCAAATTTGAGACACCCTGTACATTATATCAAAATATACTTCCCTCAGTGAAGAAGCATAATGAGTAGTAATAGTAGGTAAAAGCATATAATTCATATATTTGGTAAGATTATTTGTACACCACATTAAATTTTCATTTTTTTAAAGCTCCTTTCACAGAATTCGCACATTTCCGCAATTATTTTAAGACCGACACGCTGTGTAGGTACTCGCAGGCATACCGTTACCAAACAGTGCAAGAGATGCTAGTCAAGAACTATTATAATCTACTCGGCCTACTAGATTGCAATCACTCGGAACAGTACCTCAGACAATAGCTGTCACCTTTCGCATAATCCTCGTCCAAAATAATCGAACACAAGTGCTCCGTTTGTTTTCTATGTTAATCCGGTAATTTCGTCTGGCGAGTTAAATTGGACCCTCTCCAAAAGAAAACAATTGCCTCCTCTATTTCGGTTGTCCCAGCATAAAATGACGTTGTGTCGCTTAAAGGCATTTGAACAGACTTTTTTTGTTTTTATGGGATGTTTTGTTGCAGTGGCTTGTGAAAAGTGAGAGAGTGATCGGAAATGGCAAGAATCCTTCGATTATGTAAGTACAGGGTCTATTTACGAACCACAACACGATTTAATACCAGGGGCACCTGATGTAGTGAAAAAATGTCGAGGTCTAGACTTTTCTATTTTCATATAGTACCACAAAATTTTATTGATTAAAATGGTTGGCTTATTCAACACAATTTTTTTATATTTTGAATTTTGCCGAGTTTTACGTACAATACAATAGCAATTAGATACTGAATAAAAAAGAATAGTAACCGCTTATACAGATCTATATACAGGGTGAGTCATTAATATTGGTATATAGCTTAAGGCTGGCATTTCAAGGACAATGAATCGTATTTACAGATGCACAAATAAAATTCACCCAGTAGGTACGTAGTACTAAAATATAATGCTGAAATTGAATCATTTGCTTTATTTTTTTTGGGAGAAATGCACTAGAGAACATGAAAAACCGTGAAATGTACCTTATTACTGTGTTCCACAGAGAAAAATACTCAGTAATTTACATCAATTCAAGTGTTATTAGTTTTTTAAAAGAATTCTGCCAGATGTGATAATGTCTATAACGTCGTAAACAATATTTTCAATATGCAGTTGACCTGTAAAATTCAGGATATTTTATGATAAAACATAACAGTTGAAAATGATGCCTTTTTTCTTATTCTAAATGACTTGTCAGTCTGGAAACTGTTATATAACCTGAAGAAAACTAGTGTAATGGACATAGTGAAGAGATATTCTTTCTAACTTAAGTCAGATTTTTTTAGACTGTAGCAACAAACAGATATGAAATTCGCTGAAAATTTTCGTATGAAAACGACTCCCTTAAGGGTCAAAACGTCAAAATAAAGCGATTGAGCCCATCATCCCTTATTTAAACGTTGATCCTTTTCAATCTACAGTGTGTTAAAGTCGAAAAAATGTTTTTCATTTTTTGCTATATTTTAAGAACGTGTGGACCGATTGTTTTAAAAATTTGTAGTCTTATGTTTTTTGAGGTGGCAATTATGAATATGCAAACAATGTTGATGTCACGACTAGAGGGCGCTAGTTATACTGTACTGTCGATGTAAAAATATGTCTAACATTTGTATTATACACTTTTGAATGTTTTAATAAGAAACTATTGAACTACCTTCAATTCTAAATAGAAAAAGTATACCTGTTATAAATCGATAAACTCAACCGGTTTCGAGAAACAGACGATTTAAGTTTTTGAGATTCATTGGGAATTAAATTAGAAAATTAGGGAGCCTTAAAATATCAAAACTGAATTAACAATAAGACGAACACTATAACAACTGAAAATTTTATTACGCATATCTTAACAAATTATTAATCATAAAAGATTATCAAAGTGACCACCAGCGACTCCAATGCACTTTCTTGGCCTCTTATTTAAATTTTGTCTGATGTTGAATAAAGTTCTATGTTTCTTGATAATATTAACGGATTCTTGAATCTTTTGGTACAGTTGTTCTTGACTATTAATTATGTTTTTGTAAACTAAAGATTTAATATAGCCTTGAAAGTAAAAATCCAGCGGAATTAAATCAGGACTACGTGCAGGTCAAGAAACTTCGCTGCCCCGTCCAATCTAACGGTGCGGAAAATTTCTATTAAGATATTGTCTGACTCGTCGGAGGTAATGTGCAGGTGCACCATCATGCAAAAACCAGAAGTTCTGCCGTAAATTTAAGGGAATATTTCAAGAAGCAATTGCAGGTCATTAATTAGATAATTTAAATAATTTTCTCCGTTAAGTGGACGTGGTAGTACGAACGGGGTCATAATATTTATCGGCGAGAATTCTACATGAAATATTGATAGAGAACTCTTGCTGAAAATGTACTTCTTTTGGAAGATGAGGATTTTCTAATTCCCAAGAATGACTTTCTCCTAAAAATACCTCGTCGGGTAAATGTGGCTTCGTCCGTAAATAATATTTTATTGGGTCCTCATTTTTTTGTTGACAAAGAAACTGTGCAAACCGTAACCTAGCTAGAGAATCTTGTGGAGTATTCTGCTAACGGAAGACTGACTGATACCAGTAGCTGCCGAATTTTGACGTGTGTTTGTACGTGTGTTTTCAGCAATTCGCACTAAAACATCATCTTTTTGGTTCGCTGTTAATATATTCGGCCTTCCAACATCTCTTTTCGGGTGAAATGATCCTGTTTCACCTAATGTGTGTCGTACAATCTCTTAAATAGTCTATGATTTGGTTATCTGTTATCTCGATATAATTCCAAGTACTTCGCTGCTGCACGGCGACCACAAACATTTTCTTGGGTATGTACAGGGTGTTAAAAAAGAGTGTAAAATATTTTAAGAGGTAATAGTATGAACCAAAATAAGCAGAAAAGTCTTAATAAACATGAGTTCGCAAAGTAACGGTTGCGGAGATATGGACTACTATTCGTTTTTCAAACATTTTATTTTATTAGGAATAAACCGACAAAGGAAGCTTTTAATAAACAAAAAACAAAGTTACAGAATATGTTCAAGGTGCCCTCCGTCCATTTCCAAGCAGGCACATCTTCGTCTCAACGATATTCGAACTCTTTCAAAAACACCCTCCTTGGTTTGGATTTCTTGACACTTTTGATTAATCCGTAGCTGCAGCTCTTCCAGGCTATTTACAGGAGTACCATATACTAATGTCTTCAAATATCCCCAAACAAAGAAATCTAGAGGGTTCAGATCAGGCGATCTTGGAGGCCACAAAACAGGTCCGGCCCTTCCTACCTATCTATGTGGAAAAGTTTGGTGTAAATTCTCTCTAAGGCCATGGAAAAATGATGCCTGATGCCTGATGTTCAGATTCTCTTAGAGGATGAGGATTTTCGTCGACCCAAATATGCGTATTGTGAAACACTCCATTTTTTGTGAACCCGGCCTCATCAGTAAAAAGAATGTTTGCAAGAAAACGAGGGTCTTCAGCATCATGACGTAGAAACCAGCGGCAAAAAACCAAACGTGCTTGATGATCATTTATTGGATGTAAGGTCTGTACTCGTTGCACATGGTATGAATAAAACAGTTGCTCGTGAAGGATTCTCCAAACAAGAGGACCACTAATTACTACATCGGCTGATATTCTCCGCACACTCGTACCTGGATTCTGCTCTACCAGTGCTAGAATTTCTTCTTCTGCTCTAGGAGTGGATACCGACCTTGGTCTTCCGGATAAATGTCACTGTTTGCTCAAGGAACCGGTATCACGCAATCTTTGGTGAATTCTTCCAAACATGCGTTGTGAAGGAATCTGGCGATTTGGATAAGCGTCAACATAAAGACGCCGCGCTTTGGTGGCGTTCCCATTAGCACGACCATACATGAAATGCATGTCTGTTAATTCTGCGTTAGAGTAACCAGCCATAGCGAAAGAAAACTTGTGTACTTAGAACAACTGTCAAATACGTACTGTTTATTTTACTAAGCATCAACCAACTATTATAAGAAAATATACAACGTTTTTGCAAAATAAAAAAAGGGGCTAAAAAACAAAATTTATTCCATTCCATTCCATATCTCCGCAACCGTTACTTTGCGGACCCAATGTTTATTGAGACTTTTCTGCTTATTTTGGTTCATACAATAGTATGTATAGTAATAACCTCCTTCAATATTTTACACCCTGTATACATATCATGTTTCTCATTTCTATGTTCGAAAAATTATTATGGCGGGGCATTTTAAAAATAAAAAATAACAAATAGAAAACACTACTGCCTAATCTATGAATTGAGTGGCATTGATAGAAACAATATGGTATTGTAGTAACAGATGTCTACTTTCCACGTCTACTACTTTGGAAAAAATAATTTTCTAATTTAATTTCCGCCGATTCTTAAAAACTTAAATCGTCTGTTTCTCGAAAACGGATGAGTTTATCGTTTTGTATCGACATATTTTTACATCGACAGTGCAGTATAACTAGCGCCCGCTAGTCGTCACCTCAACACTGTTTGCATATTCGTAATTACTACATCAAAAAACATAAGACTACAAATTTTCAAAACAATCGGTCCATGCGTTCTTAAAATATAGTATAAAATAATTGAAAACATTTTTTCAACTTTAACACCCTGTAGAATGAAAAAGAGCAACAATTGAATAGGTAATATTGGGCTCAATTGCTTTATACGATTATTAACATGTATATACAATTTGTTGTAATTATAGCTCCAAACACAATTTGTAATAATATTTCACATACTATTATGCTTACAATTTTATACTGACAATAATATCCAAACACTATTTTACTACAACGGAAATGTTATCAAATACTACATACATATTTGTACCATTTTCTAAAAGTTTTATACATTTATTGAATCAAAGGTTACAAAAGTTTACCATTGTTTTTGTAACCCCTACTACAACGTTTTATAAAACTGTCTTTTAAATATACTAAAAATTGTACATTGTACATTGGTAGTAATTTTTACTACTCTGCTACTGTAACTATTGGTATATAGTACAGTAATTTTGGCTGGCATTATTTTAACTTGCTTAGGATGCCATTTTGCTAGAATATGTGCTTATATTAATTTATTCATTATGAAGGGGGATTATTACCATATCAAAAAAAAAACACAAATTTTATTTAGCTCATATAAGTGCATTTTATGTCACATTTGTCATTACATCACATTTTTCGTGATTTAACTCTAAGATATGGAATATACTTACCCCGAAATTGTCTCAACAAATTGTCTGACGGTGTATTATTATTAATGGGTATTATTTAAGTATTTTTTTATTCAATAGATTTGTTCCTACAACAATTTGAAACTGTTAGAAATATTCGACCAATTAAGTTGATTCGAGTTGCCAGTGAAGTTAACGCAAGTTGTTGGAAGGACATTTCTGACAATTTCTAGTACACATTTTTTATTTTTGCACCTACCACCTGCACACACTACTGTAGTAATAATACTACAATTGTGTCTCTGTAGGTTTGGTACTATAAGTGCCGTATTAATATAATCTATATTATTATTTTGCACTACATCCTACATACAATATGACTTTTATTACAAAATAGAGCAAAGAGGGGGGGGTTAGGTGTATATTTTAATTAGTTCCAAAACCTACTAAATATCGATTAGATATTGGAAAGGAATCTATGTTCATGGCACGGTGTAGGGTCATAAATTTTAATTTTTTTACTCACACTGTGCTACTTAAAAAATCGCAAGAGGCAAGAAACATAGTAAATTCAATATACATTTATAAAACAATTTTTTCCATCGAAAAAGATAACCCAACAAAAAAGTAATGAATAATATATAGGGGGTAATTTATTTCAACGCCTTATAACAGGACGATGAGAATAAAAAATACTCGCCCAGACGAAGTTTCATTAGTATAAATCTCTTGTCTTAATTTTAAAGCGTTTGGAAGAAATGAAATAAAACAAAATTTGGTTTGGTTTTGGAGTGGATTTACAATGTTACCATTACTGGCAAACCAACTTTCGCCCGTCCAAAGAACCTGCCGAAAAAGGTTCTTATCAGCAGTTTCTCCATTTACTACAATTTGAGCTATAAAATTAAAAGTTTGTTGTCAATGTGATGGTCATTGGTCTCTTAAATTTCGTTGAACGGTTGATTTATCCAAATTCAATTGTCGACTAGCCTGCCGTACAGAATTTCGTGTGTGTAACAATCTAACTGTATTAACATTGTTTATAACTTTTCGGTCAATTATCGTCAAATCCCAAAGATAATACTTTTTATTGAAAATGGAGCTTACCTCATCCCATTTTACACCCAAATTTTATTTACATGTTTTGTATCCTCACAATAGGTCCATTCTATCTACCCTCAATTTTTTGCACATTATTCGGGACCACCTCGTATATTTTTGTATAAATTACTTATCAATCCCCCATTCACATTTTCCTAGATATCTTTCTTATATTTAACCGTGTCAAACTAATTATGGAAGTAATTTACAGAATAATTATAACGATTATTTTATTCATCTAAATCTCATCATTACCTAGCTTAAAAACATATGCTAATTCTGTACAACATTAGTGTTACTTATTATCTATAAGTACTCACTCTTATTTAAGATTAATGTACTGCGCGAGATTAAAATTGTACAAAATGATATTTCACACTTACTGCAAAGTATTCTATTTATTTACAGATTGGCCACGGATTTGTATAATGTTTGTGTAACCTTGATATTGGACATTGAATTGTCTATTGGACTGCCTACTCCTAAATAAATAAATAAATAAATAAATAATCTAACAAGCTTTATCTAATATATAATAATATTCTCGTGTCACAGTGTTAGACGCCATACTCCTAGTAAACGGCTTGACCGATTTTTATGAAATTTTATATGTATATTCGGTAGGTCTGAGAATCGTTTCAATAAGGGTAGTCCACCCTAAACATTTTTTTTTATTTTTTGAACAAAATTTTTTATTTTTTTATGATGTGGCATTAAAAAATACATACAACCCTTAATTTTCATCCTTCTATCACAAACCCCTATTTTTTAATAACCATTTTAGTAATTTAATTATTTTTAACCCTGGTCGATAACTGATCGATTATCACTAGATCAGTTATCCCCGCCAGGCATCTACCGGTGTCACTTCTCACTCAGTAAACAGCACGGAGTAGGGATGAGAACGAAGCCGGTCTCCTGTCTCTCTCACATAATAAGCCTGCTCTCACTCCCAACACAGTTTTAGGTCATTTTTATTGTGTATGAATCGAGCGTAGCAGTGACGTTTACAATTATCATTTTACCTTCTAAGTGTAACTCTCAAGTAAATTTATTATTAATTTGCTGGGCCATAATTATTTATTTCCTATTTTATCAATAACTAATAAAATTATTAATTTTAAGTGTAATTCTCATTATTAGTTAATTAAGTGATCTACATAACCTCAAAAGTACGCAACACGTGTCACGAGCTCCCGCCAACAACGGCTATTATTTTACTATATGGCTATTTTTTTGTACAGTGAACAATGCCAACAAGACGTAAAGGGGCTAATTTGGGCCGTCAAACAAGTAAAATTGCAAGCACGCGAGAATTAAAAAATGATAGTTTCGTGTTTTGTTATTCTTATAGGCCGTCATCGTTCACAGAGCTTCATTCCTCTTTTAGTCATATACCACATCTCCACACACTTACAATAAGTTAGCCATTTTTTATTTAACTGCCAAAATATTCACTAGAAATAATTCATATGGCAAAACAACGTTGCCGGGTCACCTAGTTTTGTATAAAATTCGCCTGTTTGCATGGCACATTTGAACCTAATTTGATAGCATATGCATACCTCTATTTGACGTAAACTATAGTTTGTCAATTGTTTGTGTCAAGGCTAAGTAGATAACTTTTCTAATCTCCTCGAAATGTTGCAGTAATTCAGAGGAGTAATTAAAAGCAGAACTAAACGGTTTTATGATGTCTGTTTCATGCTTTCACCGCAACTCAATTGCAATAACCTTTCCTAAAAAAGTTGTACACGTTACGAAACTGTTTTGATCTTCCTGTTGTTACAAATCGTTAATTTTTTCGTTTAACTTTAAATATTTTTTCTATTACTGAATTATTAACTATAATTACCTAATACTGTCGTTTTTTTTATTCGAATATACTTAAGAATGCTTTGTATATTAAGTAGTTACAAAATTCCCTTCAGATTTCGCAACCGCAAACAGGTGTAGCCGAACAAAACCAAAATGTTGCAAAGGAATAATTTCCTGTTGTACAGGGTGTCTTAAACTCGATAGTAAAGGCCTACTGTGAGGATGCAAAAAAAAAATACAATTTGGAACACGTCGTGTCAAATGGGATAAGGTAAGCTCTATTTTAAATTGAAAGTTGATATTATCTTTGAGATTTGACAGAAATGACTAATGACGTCATCAATTATATTTTTTCCTGAAACATACCCAAATTTTTTTCCTTTTAAAAAGTTCTCTTTTTTCTAATAAACTCCTATTAGACAAGTTTTTCTGTATTACGTCCTCAAGAAACTCATAAGAAATACCACCTAAAAATTATATTAGGTGGAAGGGTCAAGTAGCCGTTGGAAAATAATTGAATGTACGTTGTTTAAAGTGCAAAAATTTCACAAAATACTTGCCATTACTCAATACAAACGTTAAACATATAACTTTTGTGCTGATAAAATGGTTTCTCACTCAGAAAAAATTGATATGTTGCTAATTTACGGCGAGTCACAAACAAATTCAAGAAGAGCGAGTAATAGCGATAAAAGTATCCAGAGCGCTTCATTCCTGCTCATAGAACCTCTACAAGATTGGAGGCAACCTTGCCACGAAATGGAAATTTTCTGTTCGAAAGAATCAAATAATTGAGCGAATGGTAAGGAACAATGTTAATACAACTACACTGTTCCAGTTCTGTTCTAACAAAATCCACGAAATTCTATACAGAAGGTTGGCCGGGAATTGAATTTGGATAAATCAATCGTTCAACGAATTTTAAAGACCAATGGGTATCATGACTACAAAATTTACAATTTGGAGTATTTGCCTGAGCGTCACATTGAAAACAAACTTCAGACAGAACCTTTTTCGACACGTTCTTTGAACGGACGAAAGTCGGTTTGTCAGTAATGGTTTGCCAAACAGGCGCAAAGAACACTACTGGTCCATTGAAAATCCCCACATTGTAAATCCAGTCCAAGGCCATTTTGGAGTAAATGTATGGTGCGGCATCATCGGTAGGCATTTAATTGGACCTTATTTTTGTGAACATACATTAAACAGCGTGAGTTACCTACATCTCCTACAAAATAAACTTCCTGCACTTCTGGAGACTGCCTTTGCAGCTAAGGAGACTTGCCTCATTTTATAAGTTTACTTATTGCCATCATCACCTTTTGTTTTAACCATTTTAAAGAATTATCGAATTTAAACCTTTTATTTATTCTTAATGACATTTATACACTTTAAACAATGAACATTCAAACATTTTCCAACGACTACTTGATCCTTCCACCGCTAATTTCATTTTTAGGTGATATTTTTTTAAAATTATTTCGGATTTGCATTCTTCCTTGTATACCGATAAGTTTTAAAAAAACGTAAATGTTACGGATTAGTTAAATTGTCGCCCGATAGATCCGCGTTTCGTGGTATTAAGTTATCATCTGTTGTTTTAATTTATTTGTAAATATTTAATATGAATATAAACGTTATCATGTATTATGTACCGCGATAGAAAGTAAATTTAGTTGAAAAAGTCAAATTGTATATTATCACACTATCTTAGTTGGATTAAAACTTATTTATTAGTTCTGCAATCTTGCTCAAATCACTAAACATTTTATAGTAGCGGTTGTATGTGGTACATCGCAGTACAAAATGTACAAAGCCATCGTAATTTCGCATGCAAATTGGCAAAAATTATATGTGTCACAGCAAAGATAACCCTGATATCTATACATCGGATACAAACGAGGTTAATAATTCAGTATAAACATAAAGCTTTGCATTAATAAAAAATAAAAATAAAAATCATGACATGTATCTTATAAATCATCGGACATTCTACAAATATTTCCTTCATTACAAATTTTCTACTAGGTATTGAGTGTTGAGTAATGAAAACTATTAAAAACTATTTTTATGAGCATTTCTATCCTTTTACGAGTATATTCTTTGAAGAATCAAGTCACCAGTATAAAAATGAATTAACGGGAAATGTGGCATTCTTTACGCCTATGAAATATCCTTATACAGGGTGATTTTACTTTAGATACTGAAATTGAAGGAATTGATTTCTTATTTTAAAATATGTGCTCTTTGTTCGATAACGCTTTGCAATAGAAGGCTTTAATTTTGAAAGGGCGATGAAGTATTGACAAGAATTTCAATAAAACTGCCACTTGAGTTTATATGAACGAATGTTTTTCAATTGCTGTAACTATAAACCTGTGACATTTAACTAACTTTGTGGACCCGTTTTTCATTAAAAAAAAAAATGTACGCCACTAAGATATTCGGTGATAATATAATTATTGTAGATCTGCTATGTAAAATCTGTAAATTTTGTTTCTTTACCATCTTTGATGGTATGCCTCGTTAAAGAAGAAAAGTTCCTTTGTGATTGTAACGAATCGTATGTTTAAGATGACATATTTAATATGGAATGCTATCAAGCTAAACTGTATTCGTTTTTGAAGTCTTCCATGAAAAATCCAGAGAAATTATTGTCGAATACGGAAATATGAACCATTTCTATTTACCTATTTAATTGTAAAAAGTTAAATAATTTGTATTAAAACAATAATAAAGAAGTTGAGCTCAAATTAATACAGTAACAAATTGGAACTAAATATATTTCTAACTAAAATAAAGTAATATCTAATAAATGGCTAACGTCTACAATTTTTGTTAATATATTTTAAATGTATTTCAACGTTACAACCAATTTCTTTCTGATTAGTAGCGAATTTTGTAAATTAATTTGAAAAATATTTGCATATTTTGAATTTTTTTGTTCTATAAGATTCACTTCAACAACACTGCATGCTGCTATTATGACAATCAAAATGTCAGACATTGTCCTAATACCTTAGCTGTGCAACCATCAACACAATATTTTTTTAGGTGTGCCAGCTGTAGTTAAGACCTATTTTTGTGTTTTTGTGCTATCAAAGTTGTCAAACCATCGCCAGGAATATATTTATTGTTACGATATATCACTTTTTAAATATTACTTTTGACGATGTTACCACAGCATAGGTAGACCAGCAGTTTCACTCCATTGTCGGCACTTTGAACTGCTTTCAGTTTCTGCGGTGACCTCGAAATGTGAGTGCGATAGCACATCCGATAGAATTGAAAGAATCGGTGATCAGGACCGGAATAAGAAATTTTTATTTGCGCGTGAAAGCGTAGTTATTCCACATGAAAGTTTACGTTATATCTATCCACATTATGTAATAATTCATTATACAGTTATAAATGGGTAATTCAACATGTATTATATGCTATCATTTACTGCTACTAACATACAGTGTGAAAATTTGATTTACTTCTTTGGACTCTAAAAAAAAAGAGTTTAAAATATATATTATTGCACTACAAAACATTTTTATTTATTTATTTACTTTTTTTGTTATTAGTGATAATTACATTTTTTTGGGATTTTTTTAAATTTAAAATTTGACGTTTGAAGTTTAGTGGACAAATAATTTATTATGATTTGTTTTCGTCTTAAATGATCTACGTAAACCAGAAGACAAGTATTTTTCAGAACAAAGAAATTATGGTTACTTAACTTTGAAAATTGTTAAATTGGAGATAAAAGTGCAGTAAAATGTAAATTTGGAAAAAAAAATATTTTTTATTATTTTGTTTTGAGACTTACTCTCATTATAGTGACTACAAGAAATATGATCATCTACATAATTTGAAGATGAACCGTCTTGTGCAGGAAACGTTGGAATGGCCTCTTTGCGTAATCTATTGCGCGAATCGTTAGAAAACATATTATTTTAAAAATGTATTTGACATAGTTTGTATGAACTATTACTAATCCTGAGCAGCTTTTCTAATAAATCTTCTCTATTAGAAGCCTCTGCACAGAACTTTGCTCTAAAATAAAAATTTGTGTTTGTGAATAATATAAATATGTAGGTATATTTTAAACTTCACTTTCATGAGAAGTATTTATATTCCAATGTTATACTTAAGAAATAAGTTAATAGGTAAGGCAATAGCAGTAAAATATCATTTATATCTTTAGCAAATTTAAAGAAACTTAAATTACTATTTATAGATGAAATATTTAAACATCTAACTGCTGCGCAGCGACTCGTTCCTCGATCAGACTCAAAATATTGCTTTAATACGGCTCTGTATAACCGATGTTCGCACTCCCAGAGTTGAATGTAAACTGAGGTCTCTGCAGCTTGAAATGGATGCGCGAGCTGCTATGCGCGACTTATTATTTCGGTCCGAGTGTTTTTACTGGTCTCCCTATACTGTGATGTTACTATTTATTTGTTCCAAATATATATTTTTCGTGATTTGTACATGGAAAGGAATCAAATCTATATGTAAGTATAATAATATAGGTACTTAAAATTAAAACTTCATTTAAGTGTATATTAATTCAGTAATTAACTATACTTGATATAACTATTTACATATTGTTGACATACAAGCATTCTTACACTTAATTCAATACTTTTCTTTCTTAAAATGACAATAAAATATTATTAAATATAGAACAAATTATTCTTCCTTAAATTATAATAGTAGTTTTGTGACCGCAAGGTGTACCTTCGTGTTGCATCACTACTACGTGACGGATAAGTCATTTGTTGTCTCACCTATAATATACTGAACTGAAGAGAACTAATAAGCTTGAAAGCGGTATATGTCATATAACTGGTGCGCCGTTGATAAAAGACTTTGGCAGTTTGCTATAAGTCTTTCACGTGTACATATTTATTTTATAGACATCCGTTTTATGTGACCAGCCTTATATAAATAATTAAATACTACTCTAGAAAGGAATGCAATACATATTTAAAATAAGAATACTAATTATGTACTCCGGTTTTATTTTTTCTTAATGCAATGTTACTTTATCCAAAATTATTTAATATTATTTCAAATCGCTTAAAAATGATAGTAGTAAAGTAAACAACTTTGTTTTGAGAATAACAATTGTTGACTTAAGTAATTCATATTATCTAAATAAAATAAACATTCTTTAAACAAACATACCTTTATCTTATTTAAGTATAGTAGCTTTGTTGATTTCAAGTAAATTTTATTCTTAAATGAAGAATATATCGTCTTATTAATAAATATTTCTAAATGAAAGGTCCAGTTCCAGTTTTGGTTAAAATCAATTACTTCACAAGATGAAAAAATTCTGAGACACAATAATTTTTCATATTCAGACGATATTTCAAATAATGGACCTGCTGGGAAACCAGAATATTTGGGAGGCTCTCAAAATATTTAAAAACTCTATTTAGGAATTTAGAGACAAAAAAAGACGAAAAATTTGTTCACATTGTGGAATATTCACAAACTAATTCAGAACGACTATCTGGAGCTGCAAGAATCAGCATGACTTCCATTTTAAAAACGGTGCATTTTGAACAGTACGATCCGTAGCATTTTGCAGTACAAATTTTTGTCGATTTACTCTCAACATATTCAATTTGCAAGGGAATTTTGACACCTACTACGTTATAATATTGTACAATTAACTGCCCGATTTCTGAGACTAATGACAAGTATACATTTTTTCCTCAAGAACAATGTTGGTTTAAATTTTTTAATAAAAAACGTGATATTATTGTTAATAAAGTTACGCTCACATTTACGTCACAAATATGGCCGATGTGGCGTCCTCTAGGAAATACGTCGAAATAAACAAAAGATTATGATTTCTCATATGCTTTTAAGTTGATACAGTCGGACACAGTGTAATTATTACAAAAAATCGCTTTTTAAATTCCAACTTTGACACCCTATATCTTTTTTGTTATCCAGATTTTATTAAGGCAAGTCGGCTTAAATCGGAATATATTTCGTATAATATTATTATGTGGGGAAGTGTAGGGGCTGCCTCTGGAGTTTTTGTGTCTCAAAAGAGGATTCTAAGATTGATCTTTAACTTAAAATATAGGGAAACCTGTAGAGCACATTTTAAAAAATATAATATCCTCACATTTTATTCTATATACATTTACAAGTGCGTTCTATATGTTAAGAGTCATTATATAGATTTTTATAGAAACTCTGATTATCATGATCATTTTACTAGGGCCTCTAATTCTATTAGGCCACCTAAACATGCTACTAGTTTATATGAACGGAGCCCAGTCTCTATGGGTATCAAACTCTTTAACCATCTGCCCGAATGTGTGAGATTGGAGATTAATCCAAAGGCTTTTAAACGTAAACTAAGACAATTTTTGTCTGATGGATGTTACTATAGCGTCTCGGAATTTAAGGATAAGAAATTTTAAACTTTGTTGACTGATAATATTGTGGCTGTTATTGTGTGTTGCTGTTACTATGGTTGATGTGTTTGTAAATTGTGTTAAACAATTATTGTACTCTCTAACATTGACTTATCCTATATCATTGCTGTATGATCTAGAAGGATGAATAAATATTATTATTATTATTATTATTATTATTATTATAAGTCATAAATCTAGTGTATCTCCATGGACCATTACTTAGGAACCACCCTGTATAGAGTGTCCCAAAATTAGCCTGCCAAAAATTAACTGTGGATTCTACGATCAAAAATAAAAAAAAAGTTTTATAAACATAAAGCGTAAACGCCCCCTAACGGAGCTATTGCTCTTTAAAGGGGGACCCCAAAATTTGATTTTCTCCAAATATTTTCGATACGGATCGAGATAAAGTAATCAAATTTAAAAGTGAGAATCTAATGTTCTAAAAATAATATCATAATTAATCATAGGCGTGCCAAACTGGGGGGATTATTGGATAAATATTGCTCTAACTTTTTCATGTCTGGAGATTTTTGCCGTTAGATCCAAAAATTAAAAATGTTGAACAATTTTATAAAAAAAGGTACTTTTGCTGTACTTCAATAAATTATTCCGTTTACGAGTAATATTAATTTAAGAAAAATACCACAAAAATATTAGATATGATATCCAAGCGGTCAAATTGTCTCTATAGTAAGGTTTTATAAGTCAGTTTATTTGACACATATTATATATGTTTTTAAAAAATTTTGAAGTATTAATATAGGCTATATTAAATTTTACAAATAATTACTCATATGCATTGTAAAAGTATTTTAAGTTTTAAATATGTTCGCTTGAATAACACCTTTAATATGTGTTAAATAAGTTGACAGTATTTTCTCAGAGCCTACTAGGGATATTTTGCCTATTTTTAGTTTCCATCTTAATCTTTTGTGGTATGTCATAAAATTTTTAAATTAAGATTTCTCGAAAACAGAGCAGTTTATCGGATTGAAAATATAGTGAAACAGACCAGAATTTTTAATTTTTTGATCTGACGACGAAAATCTCGAGATGCAAGAAAGTTAGAGCAATACTTACCCACTGACCCCTCACTTTGGCACGCCTATGACCAATTATGAAGAATTATTTTCAGAACATTAGATTCGCAATCTAATTGTGATCCTCAATTTAAAATTTGATTACTTTATGTTGATCCCTTTTGGAAATATTTGAGAAAAATCAAATTTTGAGGTTCCCATTTAAGGGCCATTAGGGGGCGCCTAAGGACTTATGATTATAAAACTTTTTTTTCTTATTTTTGATCGTAGAATCCGCAGTTAATTTTTGGCAGACTAATCTTGGGACACCTTGTATAGGGGACTTCGTAAAGTCATAAAGTGACAAAGCGGACTAGGATGGGGCTGCGTAACGGCACTTCTTTACAAAATAACGATTGCATTGGTGAGGCAGGTAATGGGGTGGGGTCACGTGGTCCATTTGTTCGAAAGTGGTTGATGCAACCTTCGAATTTGCGGCCAACAGCCCCCCTGGCAGTTGAAGGGAGGGTTTAAAGAAGCATTACGCGAACCTCTAACAACTTAGTTGAGTGCCTGACGCATTATTTTTAATTCGGTTGTTTATTTTGAACGTGACTGAATGTACGGCAGGTAAACAAACGTACGTATAATTTACAAAGATTTACAGTAGATTTGTTTTTTGTTTAACGGTTTTAATTTATAATTATGAGGGAAAACCGAATAATTGACGTCAAAGAGTTAATCGTTTGAGGATAACACTAATATCACATCCTTCGCTAGATGGATTTGTATAATCAACGTAAATATTTCTATTAAACATACAAAATGTTTCAGTTTTTTCTGTTCGCATCATTAGCAAAAGGTAGAGGTCAAACTTTTGTGGAAAGAAGTTCCTGGCATCGACATTAATCTATTTTTATTTTCAAAATACAATATTTTTTAACATTAGTTACGCTAATGTTAGAAAATCGATATCAATGTTCGATTTTCTATTTCTCAAAATATATACAGGTTGTTCCTAAACAAGCAACGGAAAACTGTACATTCCTATTGAAAAAAGAAACATTTTTTTCCTCTTTCATTTTTCTCTCCAGGCTTTCGTTTTCGAGATACACGGTGTCAAAACTAATTTTTTTTTAGCTTTTTTCCAATATCTTAGGAACCGTTTGAACTACAGGACTGAGCTTTTGTAAATACATTATCTCTATTAATAGCTACTTTTACGCACCCTTCTCGAATTCATTGGATGTGCCAGTGGTGGAGATTTTAAGGTATCGGAAAGGTTTTTACCCCATAACTTTTACGCCACTGGAAAAATTGACATTTGACAGCAAATTCTGAAGCGCCAATGAATTTTACACAAAAATAGTTCTCTTGGTTTATTGCTCTAAAGTCAACCGTTTTCAATAAAAATGACTTTCTATGAACAAAAACAACATTCTGCTAACGTTTCGAAAATCTTTTGTAATTCAAAAAATAGGTAGTAATTTTAACGAGATTTAACAACAGATAGGATTTTAACTTTTTTTTATCGATTTGTCGAGTAAAATTTACAAAAACTGTTCAAAATAACGTCCGTTGGCTTGAATTCACCGTAAATTTTGATCATGTCAGTGTATTCATTATTAGTAAAAACATCCATTTTTACCACACTTTTAACAATTTTAAACGATTAAAAATTAACACTCAGCAGGATGACATTTAATTAACTTGACAGTTCTAGGGTAAGTTGTTTTCAATGGTAACTTAGTTTTTTCCTATAAATGTATGTGGTCATAGAGGACCTAATATACAGAGGTGAAGGCTACCGTTCTCTCCAAAACTTAAAATATATGCGCATGCGCCAATTCGCCATGTTTTAAGTGGTATTGTAATCAACCTCACTTCTTTGTTGTGGTTTGGTTATCTCGTTATTTCTGATTTGTGCTTGGTTATTATTTGTTTTATATTGGTGTTAGTTGTGTTGTGCGGTAAATTGACATTATTATACATAATTAATTATAATTTCGGATTTAATTAAGTCTTCCCAATGGCTCGTAAAGGTGGAACTGCCTGTGCTTATTGTGCATGCAAAAATGTAAAGATAAATATATTATCTCATATTTAAATTATTATTCAGATTATGTATGTTATTTAAAATTTGATAATTTTTAATACAAGTTTATACTATATCTCTTTTTTCTGTTACACTGTGATTTTTTTATTGTTAATATTTGTAATATTTTTCTAATGTGAAAAATGAACTGCTTATCGTTTGTAACTATTTATTGGACATAATGGTAGGTTTTTCCTATAAATTTAATAACATATTAATAGTAATTTAAATTGAAAGCAACTGTTCCATTTTCTGTGATACGTTTACTCTGTATAATTTGTATGTATAGGTGTGGTATGTACCAAATCATATTTGGAATAAAATTTTAAAATTGATAACAGCTTAGCTACTTTCGTTCAAATTAATAAAATCCTACATTTCCTACATTTTTGTCCTACATTTTCTGTAAGTGCTTTACAAGTTTATGTCATTAAATTCACATATTTGCATTTTTAAATATTAAATTTCATAATGTTATTTTAATAACTTTATGAATTCAGGAAAAATTATAAAAATTTCACATTAGATATATCTTTAGAATTAATTGATTTTTTTCTATATAAGATAAACGTGGATACATTTTTTATAAAGAATAAAAACATACATACATATTTTTTCTTTTAATATTCCTATCCGTTCAATTCTATGTCCTTTTTCTCTTAATCTTACTCTTTATTCACCTGTCACATCCATAAGTTCTTAAGTTATTTTCTCTTTGCAATCTTATATTTGACATTTCTAAGTAATATAATACTCTCAGACTATAAGTTTCTCAAATAAAAATTTTTTTAGTGTATACGTAAGTAGTTCAAGGTCAGCCAAATAAAGCCTGCTAACATCAAAGATACCGCCTTTGCTTTCGCCTCTGTATATCAGGTCCTCTGTGATGTGGTGTCAATATAATGAGACACCCTCACATTTTGCAAGTGCGAGACCTCAAGAGAACATCCGGAGAACGACGAATCGAACCGCCGGATGGGAACATCTGAAATGCATCGTTTATGAAATCCATGTCAATAATATCGAAGAGTTGACCAATAGGGGTGAAGCCGCAGCGGCAGAAAGAAACATGATTCGAAGATGTAATGCGTGCATTGACCGCGAACCTAATTCGCGTAAAAAAAGTTAAAATCCTATTTGTTGTTAAATCTCGTTAAAATTGTTAATTATTACTACCAATTTTTTGAATTACAAAAGATTTTCGAAACGTTAGCAAAATGTTTGTTTTTGTTCATAGAAAGTCATTTTTATTGAAAACGGTTGACATTATAGCAATGAACCAAGAACTATTTTTGTGTAAAATTCATTGGCGCTTCAGAATTTGCTGTCAAATGTCAATTTTTCCAGTGGCGTAAAAGTTATGGGGGAAAAACCCTTCCGATACCTTAAAATCTCCACCACTGGCACGTCCAATGAATTCGAGAAAGGTGCGAAAAAGTAGCTATTAATAATGGTAATGTGTTTACAAAAGCTTAGTGCTGTAGTTCAAACGGTTCCTAAGATACTGGAAAAAAACTAAAAAAAATTCAAGATTTGACACCGTGTATCTTGAAAACGAAATCCCAGAGAGAAAAATGGAAGAGGAAAAAATGTTTCTTTTTTCAAGAGACAGTTTTTCGTTGCGACACTTATTTAAGAACACCCTGTATAAGTGGAAGAAAGGTGAAATAAGTACATACATATAGTAGAATTCAAATTTGTCAACATGTAGGTACTAAATTCTACGTATCTACAGGATTATCTATTTTATTAAGACTGAAATTTACTTCTTTCAAAATTTTTCAGTTTTTTTTGTACTGATGCTTGAAGAAACAATTTAACACGCTAAAGAAATATTACCCAAATTTACGTTTTGCAAATATGTTATATTTTTTCAGTTTTAACAAAAACGATTCTTGTAAGAGAAGCTTGTGGAAACAAAATATTATGCGATTTCAAATCCCTGCAATCAAGTAGGTACCTAAGCCTTCGGAAAAATCTATTTTTTGACTAGTATCGTATCTCTTCTTTTTTATTATATAAGATATGAAAAATTGTATTAAGAATAGAAAATTAAATAAATATGGTTAATATCCCAAGCCTACTTTGATTTTTTGCTTGATTTCAAACTTTTCTTTTTGACAGCCCTTTTCGTACGATACAGGGCAAATGTTATTAAAAAAGTGTCTCAGAATATTTACTTTGATTTTTTGCTCTATTTTATATTTTCCTCGAAGTAGGCCTGGGACATTAATATTTTAGACACATGCTCAATTTCTTATTTTCAGAAATTTTTCTTGAGGACATTTTGTCGTACGTCATACAGAAAGGGTGCTGTTACCGAAATCGAATATGAAATCGAAGTAGGTGTCGGACATTGATATTTTATATACCAACTTTACAACTTTAGTAGCGAATAATTTTTCCCATTTTCATGGTTCAGTAAATGTTGTTCCACAAAAAAGTAGACCTGAATCCAAGCTAGTGGCCGTATTTGAACACTAACTTTCCATATATGCATGAAATTTTTGAGAAAATAAAAAGTAAAATGTAGGTATGCTAAATTGTGCCAGATTTGTACTACATTGTGCCTTAAAAAAATAAAGAAAAATAAGTAATTCTTCTAGACAACAGAAAAATCGTGTTTTTTATGTAGTTCTTAACTTCATATTTTTCTTTAATGTGCTAAATTGTGCTAGGTGTTCCGAACATTATGCCGTTTAAAGAAATTTTATATCTGCGCGGAAAAACCGGAATTTCCTAGCCACCCACTTTACAAAAATTATTTTTTTCCAATGTGCTGAATTGTGCTAGTTGTTCTGAATATTGTGCCGTTTAAAGATATTTAATATCTACCTCCATCCTCTAGAAAATACGGAAAAACCGGAATTTTCTACCTCTACACTTGACGAAAATCCAATTTTTTTCAATGTACTGAATTGTGCTAGTTGTTCAAAACATTGTGCCGTTAAAAGAAATTTTATATCTGCCTCCGCTATTCGGAAAGTGCGAAAAAGCGGTATTTCGTGACTCCTAACTTTGCAAAATTATAAAGTTTTTCAATGTGCTGAATTGTGCTAGTGATTCGGAATATTGTACCGTTTAAAGAAATTTAATACCTACCTAAATTCTCCAGGAAATATGAAAAAACCGGAATATTCTATCTCTCTATTTTGCAAAAGTCCAAATGTTTTCAATGTGCTGAATTGTGCTAGTTGTTGCGAATATTGTGCTGTTTAAAGAAATTTGATATACTCGCGTCAAGAATTCAGACGTCTTACGTCATGGCTGACGTTACACATTTGTTTTTATTGTCAAAGTAATTTTCGATATTTGGTCATATTAAAAACAATCATTTTTTGCAATTTAGTGCAATATATAATGCAAACTTTTAGTGTAGTATATAGTTGTATTACTATCAGTTGCAGTTTCTTAAATATTTTGATGAAAATATAATGAATTATTCATTTGTTCGTATGACGTAAGTCGTCTGAATTCTTGTCGCGAGTATATATGCCTCCGTTCTCTGAAAATTGCGAAGAAACTGAAAATTTTAGCGTGATCTTACTTGGCCTTTTGTTTCACGTGATTGTGCTGAATTGTGCTAGTTGTTCCGAATATTGTACCATTTAAAGACTCCGATTCCGGAAAATGCATAAAGAAACAGATGCATATATCAGATTTCTGTATCAAGAAATTAAGAAATTTGTCCGTATTTTCAAAAGAACGGAGGCATATGTCAAATATCATTATATGGCACAACTTCGAAACAACTAGCACAATTTAGCACATCAAAGAAAATACGATTTTCACAAAGTGGGAGACCACGTAAAAAACAAAGCTTTTTTTGTTTTCTAGGCAAACGACTATTATTTTTCTTTAAATTTTTACAGCACAATGTATCACAAATATGGTACAACCTTTACTTTTTTCTTTTATCAAAAGTAGGCTAAATTCAAGCACATTTTTTCTTTAGCCCTTATATTCACGTACCCCCTGTGTAACAACAGATGAAATTAACCTAATCGTCGGCTTAATTTTTCGCTTTGAAAGATTACAAATTTTCCAACAGCCAGAGAATTACCCAGATTTAAGCCCGCCCGATTAATACTGTCACTCGTAAAGAATCTCTAGATTTATAAGGTATCAGTGTATGTTCTTCGCTTATCACGTCCTTGATAATTGTAAGATATTCGATAACGCATTATTGTTGGATGTAGTAAAGTAACGGACGTTGTAAGCGCATTCAACGATATTTCGTTTAATTATGCTTTCGAAACAGTCGATGAAGTAAGTGTATAAAAATCGTGGGAATCGGAAATTCACTAGACATAATTGATCAAGTACTGATATTAGAAGGTGCGAAATATAAAGGTAATTGCATTGAAATTATAATAATTAACAATCATATTATTTTGCAAATCGTAAAAAATGGAAAAATAGTTCACTGAGTATTGGAAATTAGTTTTTGTTGTTATTTAATTGTTATTGGTTTATATTTTCCTGTAATTTACCAACACTGCTATTATCTAAATAATTTGCATTTAAAATATTTACACTAACTATATAAATCATATATAAACATGCTCGAGATAAATAACCACTAAAACCTGACCTTGAAATCGAACAGGTTATAATTTGAAATTATAATACAAAATTTTCTTACCTAGTACAAAAGCGGCATCTGATAAACTAATAACTATGTTATTACGTACTTGAATCGCCATTGTTTTATTTTATTATTCAATAATTTCTTATTGGGTATGTTTTTTCCAGGTGAAATGCGTTATGAAGACTTTGATCAGTTTGAAGCGTCTAGAATCTAGAAAAACAATATCAGTGTTGTGTTACTTAGTTTAAGGTCGCGGACTTGCCTCCAGGATGGACAGACTTGATACCATTGACGAGCGCGCAAACGAGAAATATGGACTGGGATACCAGAATACCCTGGTGAGTGCGCCTATCATTTTTAACTAAATGTTAAAGTTTTTCCTAGAATAGAGTATCGGATTAAGTTTCGTTATTGATTTGAAAATATATACAGTGATTTTTTTACTGTTTTAGAAAGGTATTTTAAGCTAATATAAATCAAATCTCCTACAATTCCTATCAATGAAGTCATATGTATGTTCTCTGATACCAAACATCTAGGTATGCTAATGAACAATTCCACAGACAAAGCTCTAATCAATAATTATCTAAAGAAAATATTTTAATTTACTAACCTGCTAATGAAACACTCTATAAATATCTAACTTCACTTTTTGGCAGTAGGAACACGACAAATTCAACCACAATAGATGAGATCTGACCTATTTCTGCATTTTTAGGATTGCTTCTTCAGGTGGTCTCCTTTAAGTTGAATCAAATATCTAACTATAAAAATTATTATAAAAATTAAAATTATTTGAAGTTAAATATCGACAATGACAAAAAGTGACATCCTGTCAATGAATTAAATATGACAATACCTACTTGAAAAATGTTGTATAATATGTATATTTTTAGGTATTAATAATATTGTCGATATTTAACTTCAAATAATTTTAATTTTTATAATAATTTTTATAGTTATAGAAGCAATCCTAAAAATGCAGAAATAGGTCAGATCTCATCTATTGTGGTTGAATTTGTCGTGTTCCCACTGCCAAAAAGTGAAGTTAGATATTTATAGAGTGTTTCATTAGCAGGTTAGTAAATTAAATTAGTTTCTTTAGATAATTATTGATTAGAGCTTTGTCTGTGGAATTGTTCATTAGCATACCTGGATGTTTGGTATCAGAGAACATACATATGACTTCATTGATAGGAATTGTAGATAGATTTGATTTATATTAGCTTAAAATATCTTTCTAAAACAGTAAATAAATGTTACAAAAGCTAATAATAAAGAATATATGGGTAAATATTGTGGGTGTAATTCAACGCAGGTTGGGGCTTTTGTCCACTGAGTAGTTAGTTTCACACAATGTTATTAATACCTAAAAATATATAAAAACATATACAGTGATATTATGTTATGATGGTCAACTTTTTTAAATGGAACTACCTTTTTCTATTTTTATTCAATTTGCCATGAAATTCTAAGTATTTTTTATGTATACCCTAAACCTATCTTTAACAGTTTTCGAAAAAAATGGCGTCTGAAAATCGACACGCATTTCAACAATCGCTACCTCATTTTGCTCAGCGAAGAGACGGACCAATACAATGGCCTTCAAAAATCACCAGATCTTACACCCATGGATTACTTTTATGGGTATACTTAAAATGTATGCAAAGAGAACTCAAAACATCGAAGACTTGAAAACCCGAATAAGGCAATAGAAGAGGCCTGTTTGCATAAACCTTGGATTTCAAGTAACCCCATAAAAAGTAATCCATGGGTATAAAATCAGTGATTTTGGAGGCCACTATATTGGTCCGCCTCTTCCAATCCAACCGTCATTAAAACATTCATTTAAATAATCTCGTATTCGATAAATAAAATGAAATGGCGATTGTCAAAATGTGATGTCCATTTTTATAAAAGTTGACTATGATATCATATTTTTTTGCTTCGCGCTGTATATATGAAAACTGATTTAAAAAATACGCAACTAAAAAAAAATTGCGATTTTTCAAAAAACGAAAAACTGATTTTTAAATAAATTTATTTCATACTTTTGCTGCTCACTGTATGTTATTTAAACCAAAATTGCCTATCCACTACAATTTGATAATTTAATCCAAATAGAAACTTAATTGTTTAACTACTCAGATTAATAAGGAAAACTGTAACTTTGACAAAAAATTTAAATGGCAATAATAAATTTGGCGTGTACTATATTTTATTATGATGCGGTTTCATAAAAATTTACAGCCATAGATTAGGAAGATTAAATCGAATTGAAATATAAAAAGAGTAAAAAAATCATAAAGTTCTTGGACCATTTTATATTTCAAATATCTCGAAAGGGTATTAAAATTAATTATATGTAGTATATATCACGTTTGTTTCATTAAATTTTTTCGCAAGATTATTTCCACACATGATTTAATCGTATGCATTCATATAAATGATCGTTAAATTTTCCTGCACAAAAGCTTTTATTATTACATATTTTTCTGTGTTGGTAGGTACTTACACAACAAAATATAAAAAATCATAACTACAGTTGTAAATTGGACAATGAAGTTAATTATTATTTACGATTCTAATAGTAAGTAACAATAGTTAAAAATAAAAGTAACATCCACTTTATTTTGATGCAGCCTACGTGTTTACTGAGACTACCGTACACATATATCAGTTTTTTTGTGTGACATGTATTTCTAAGATAATTATATATTCTTCCTTTGTGAATTTAGTTATCAACATCAGTAGTAAAGGTCTTTAACATTTTGAGGAATTCGTATCTTCAGATAAAGTTGTAATCAAATATTAAATTGTTCTTATCTCAAAACAATCGTCTCGTTCTAGAGATCTTGAGGTCTATTTGTAAATATTAATAATTTGGTATCATTTCTGGTTACACCGGAAGTTTATAAAACTAAAGACAGCAAATAACTATTGTGACGAGGAACAAGAATAAATTGTAAAACTAAATGCAGTGCTTTCGAAAAGTAACTAATAAATTCATTATTTTGAAATTGAGAAGTTTTCGAAAAAAAACCCGGGCACATTCTACATACATACATCATGAAAAATTATGGTGTTACATAATACAAATTTCAAGAAAATGATATTTGAAGATTTTAAAATTAATTTTAAAGCTGAGCTGTTCCCGAATCGTTAGATAGGGAGAAGAGGGCCGATTGAGTGGACAGTCAGATCGCCTGATTTTACACCCCTACATTATTTCTTGTGGGGATACTTAAAAAGCAAAGTATACGTTACTAGACCGGTTAATTTAGAAGATTTATAAGCAAGAATTCGTCACGAGATACATCGTATACCTCCTGAAGTTATTGATAATGTCCAAAAAGAATTTATGAATCGTCTTGGCTACTGACAGGTCGCCAACGGTGCACAATTTGAACATTTAATTTAGTCGATTCTTTACATAATCTTTATCATTTTCAGTATTGTGAAAATTAAATTTTAAATTTTAAACATTATTTTCTTGAAATGTTTGTTATGTAACACCATAATTTTTCATGATGTATGTATGTAGAATGACACGCTCTTTCAAATAGCATGGTCAAAATTGGGGGTTGCTATTTAAAAAAAATTGTTGATGACGTCATATCTCGAACAACGATGACGTCACAAAAGTGGGTCTATGTCAAAAAGTGCCTTTTTTAAAAACAAAATCGACGTGCCAGGAGATTTTTTCGAAAACTTCTCAATTTCAAAAATAATGAATTTATTCGTTACTTTTCTAAAGCACTGTAGTACCTAAGAATGTTTTGTAAAACAACGAATGGGATGCAGACGAACATTCTCATGAAGAATAAAGCTGCTGAAACACCTATAGGAGTATATGATTTGGTGTTTATATCAATCTTCATGCATGAGTTCAAACTGTAAAGTCCATCAATTTCTTCTCCCCCTATCTTATTCAACAAACCAATACCATCATCGCATTCACCTTGTTTTTAACTCAATTTGCCACTTTTAATGTACCATAACAATTTTATAGTCATATACGTATATGCTTAGCTGTTATTTATCGTTTAAGCTTAATTTTACTGCCTTAATTGCTGGTGGATTTAAGGTGACATGTGCAATTCGGTAATCCATCGATTTTGTACGATCTGAAGATGATGAATGCCTCCTATTAGAGGATTTACTTGAAATTAATGGAAAAATAAATACCAACGGACTATTTATAACGTCAAAGAGACTTTGTAGCAGTCTACTATCTTCGTCAATCTTTTAACGACGTTTTATCTCAGTTTACAGTCTTCAATAAAATCATTTGTTTCGTCATTCAAAGGTTTGGCACGGGATTATCGAAATGTGTAGGAATTCGTATTCGAGTATCGAAAGTAATTCGCATTCGTATTCGTATGTACATACAAAAATAGTTAAACTGTAAAGATCGGAAAATTGTATAAAAACAATAAACAATACTTTTTTATAATTGTAATTTTGTTGTTGAGTTGATAACAAAGCATCACACACTTTTATTTGCAAAGTCAGCTTGATTTAATTTTCTTTAACTCAATATTTCATAGTGATTGTATTTCTGTTTGACTATTATAAGATACTGTCTAGTAAAGTATGAATTATGATGTTTGAAGCGCCAATGTTATCTATTTTAAATCGTTTTAAGTTCTTTAATCCACCATATTCGATTTCTGAGCAAAGATAATTTCCTCTTTGTCAGATCACTTGTGACTCATGGATACTTCAAGGGAAATTAATAATTTGGAAAAGTTTGCACCATTACATAAACTGATAAAAGAATTATTTGTTATTAAAACAAAATACAAAATAAACACAACAAGTTTATATCTTATAACCATTCCTTGCAGCACTGTTTGAATTTTGTGACGACTGATCGTATTGTAACATGATTTAACCAATTTTTTTCTACAGTATCGATAATTACATTATTTAATAATTATCCTAGCATAAACTTTATAAGCCTGTTTATACGATTTATGAATCTAATTGTTAGATGGAAGACAACTATGAAAATCTGGTGCTAACCAGTTTACCAAAAAGATAATAATCGCAATTTCGTAAAACGCAGACCCATTACAATTATATCTACAAATCTACTACATATAGAGGTCGGGATTCTTCGTTTATGGTATTAGTAGTTCCTTTGATATTGATTGAACCGGTTTTAGAATCAGAATACTAATTTGTTTTCCTTCCAAATGGGAAATACACAAAATGTAAGATATTTATACGCATATAAAAAGTATGAGTATATGACGTTATATTACATAATGATTTGTTGTTGGAATTTTTAAGGATATCAATAAATTTTCAAAAATATCAGCACCTAAGATGTTATTCAAACATATATACTTATAGATCGAGTTTTTATAAACTTAAAACCGCGAGACCAGAATGCGAAAACGACCCTTTGTCATTTATATTTTGATGGCGTTGGGGTCCTTTATAAAATAATTTATAGGCGAAATTTGATTTTTTTTAAAGAGCAAGGTGAATATGTCGTAAATAAAAGTCACATGCTTTTTGCCCTTGTAACAGTATGCAATTTTGTCTCACATAACAGAAACCATAAACTTGACCTTACAGAATCACGTGAAAAACCTGAAATGTGGAAATATTACGCGCAAAAATAATTGCGGATTTAAACGTGTTTTAAGTTTCATTAACATCCATTAGATCAAAGCAAATACGGTCGAAGAAGGCGGTATCTTTGATGTTAATGATTTTTGTCGCCGATGTTTTTACAGTAGTAAACTTTGATGAACTTTGTAGCGAAAAGGATTGGTTTCATGAGATTCATGGATTCCTTTGTACCTATTTACAATTTGTTGCTTAATGAGTTTTGAAATAAAGAAACATAAAAATTAATTGATGAAGAAATGCGCACAAATGTTCATAAAAAAATCAAACCGAATGAAGATGCTCTGTATAAGTTTATAATTAAACTAGAATTTATGAAGAGTGTACTTTAATATAGTTTTCTCCGTAAATACGTACATTATCATTAAAATTTTGGCTACAATATATGCTTTCGGGCGTCAGATTTATAAAATTGGTATTCCAATTCTTCACATTGTCATTTTCATTATTTTAATAAGATAACATGGCTTTGGTCCAAACTGTGCAATATAAGTTAGATAATTCAGTATATAAATACTATAATCTTCGAAGTTAATAAAAAAATCATATTTTCGAGAACACCTGTAAAAAGAAGCACCTTAGGCCAGTGGAGGCTTGTCAGGGGATGCAAGTTACACACCGCTTCACCAAAAATTTTTTGTTGTATGTACTATTTAATAGTTATTTGTAATATATGTGCTAAAACTGACATTTTATTTTGTGAGAAATGAAATAAAATCATATGTTCACTATTGTTTCTACAAATACCATTAAAAATACAAATCAACGCATTTTTTACGTTATTAAATTTATAAAATATGATTTGGAATCTAATTATTGTCCTTGAAGTTAATTTTTGCTAAGGTAATGATCGTCGATCATTACCTTAGCAAGTAACAAGTAACAAGTAACTATGGCAAATATATTGACATGGAAAGTGGTCTAGCTCCCGGCGGAAATCGAGAAGAAGCTGCTAATAAAGTCATTTTCGAATTATTGCCTAAGTAGTAAGTCAAAGCAAGAGTACAAATTTTCATTCAATCATTCTTGAGATGGTGTCAGCTGAAAAATGTTAGTGGCAAGTTTAGTGAAAAAGATGATGTTGAAGACAAAAATAGGCGCTGAGAGCCTTCTCAAAAAACATTGCCTTTACTAAGCGTAACCACCGATTTAGAAAGCATTAGCAAAAATGTCGCGACTGTCACGGAACCTGCTTCAGACACAATCCGCTGCATCAGTTTTATTTACGGCGGTCGATATGATAACAGGGACGCGTATAACTGACAAGAATTGGCGACTGCCGCCGAGGTCGAAAACTGATTCGCATGTTTATACAATTAGAATAAGATTTTATGAAGCCAGCAGTTTATTTCCTTGTTTGTGTGTTGTTGGAAATACTTTTCAATGAAAATTTTTTGCCTAAAAACAGTTTAAACATATCTGCGTAACTCAAGGGCACATATGAGACTTACGTAAAGATTTGGCAAAAATTTCAAAGGAGAAAGGACTATGATAGATATATTTAAAAAGTAAATGGGTTTGTTAGAGAGTATTTTTAATATAAAAGAGCAAAGTAGTAGTAGTATATTTTATCCTTCCTCTGCATTTAAAGTGATTCTTAACCTATACGTAAATACTTTCAGAAGTTTACAAAAAATTATCAGGTGAAATTTTTTGTTTATAAACACTAAAAAGTAAACAATACCAATCGATATGTTTGGCATTTCTAAGGTCCGCTACAGAATATACGTGAATTCGCGATTCGTTATGCGCGATTCGTGATATGCGAGGAATTCGCGATTAGTGCGTAGGGTATTGTTCTTTAAAAATCCATTCATAAAAACTCTACACACGAAGCACGAATTCCTTACAAACCACGCATCGCGAATCGTGAATTCACGAATTCACGCATAGTCTGTAGCGGGCCTAACAGTACTTTGTTATCAGTTGTGGTTCTATTCGAGTTTATTTTTACGCGAATATAAAAGTATGGCACATAATTTCTCAAACGAAGAACTTGTGGACAAGATACTAGCATATGGGGAAACACATCAAAATTCAGCTCATCTTTATGCCTAAAGACTTTCCCAGAGATATCATCCGAGACGTGAAGCCCTTTTACGTGTGGTTCAGAGGGGTAGAGAAACTGGCAATTTGTGGCCGAGGTCTGGGCAACATGGGGAACCATTAGACGTTTACAAATGGTGAATCTCGAGGAAGAGATTTTAAATGCTGTCGGGCAGCAGCCTAGCATAAGCACTAGGACAAGCAGCGCTATTTAGGGTATCATAATCCACAGATCGACGAACGTTAAGGCACGACCCATTTCACAAGCCCTCCTTTTCCGCTTAAAGTGAAACTTTACCAATAACATTCGTTATACAAAAATATGCTATTCGCATTCCTGCAGTAGAGAGCTTCTTGTAGAGAAGCTTTCAAAAATTAAGTGCTCACTTACTGATCTATATATTTTTAAAATGATTTGTTTTTCGTCATTTAAATTTGTTCACTAAAAGTAACTTAAACATATTTTGTGTTCTGAACGCCATTATCCGTCATTATATCAAAAATGAGCTTACTTTAATGGCTGTCGCCCATACAACTCTCTGCCAATCGAAATTTGGAATATAAAGAATATTAATACATTAGAAAAAAACGTGAAAGAATAACTTGTTAATATGCCTCCTACAGTATAGATGAATATTTACAGAGTAATGCAGTGTAATAATTTGTTTAAGTTATATATATATATATATATATATATATATATATATATATATATATATATATATATATCCTTTTGTCAATTTACTGTTTTTACTTTACATCCAGAATCATGTATTTGCATTTTGTACTTTTTGTCTTTTACATTCGACCTGTTTGACTTGTTTTCGGTGTGTGTATTCATAAGGAAATAAAGTTTATTATTATCATTATTTTAGTTACGGATGAGGCAAATTTCACACCTACTTAATTATTTTCACAACATGCATTATTGTGCAATGGAAAATCCGCATGTCAATCGTTGAATACACTTTTAACAACGATTTTTAGTAAATGTGTGAGCTAGAATTGCTAACAGAGTACTTATTGGTCCTTTAAATTTGGAAAATTGGTTAACTGGTGCTCCTTATTTACAATGTTTGCGTAATAATTTACCGGTACTCTCCGAAGAAGTTAATCTCAACGTTAGACAGCATATCTGATTTCTTCAAGCTGATGCTGCACCACATTTTGCGCGACTAGTGCGACAACATTTGGATCATGTATTTCCCGAACGACGGATTAACCAAGGTGGTCTAATTGTATGGTCCCCTCGATCGCCCGACCTAAATCCGCTTGACTTTTATTTTTGGGGTTACAATTAAAACTATGGGCCATGCGTGTCGGAATTCATTCGGCGAAGCTCAACTGCGTATTGAAAATCATAGCAATAACTTCAGTTATTATGATTCTGGGATTGAGGAAAGCGTAGCAAAAAGGCTACAGCACTTAGACCCCATTGGGCCCCTTGTACCTCCTCCCATTAGGAGATCAATCTACCTGAGGCGCTAACCAACCTAATAAGAAGACAAAAGTGGTGACGTTGCTAAGGAGCATCTCTCTAATGTAGGCCATAGAAGGCCATCGTTCTCCCAACACGGATTCTCTTATTGGCGAAATGGTAATGCACTCACAGAGTGCATGAAGTATTGTCTTATCTTCCTGCAACCCCTACAAAGAGGTGTTTCGCACTTCCTCGTTTAATAGAGGTGTTTCCTTTAGCCAACAATGTCCAGTTTGAGTACCTGTCACCATATGAAGATTTGTCCTAGACATAACCAGGTACTTTTTGGTTGTATCCCCTCGGGGGTACTCCTTAGCAAATTGACAGCCATTTGTTTCATCCCAACGTTTCCTAAACTCTTTGTGGGTGTCCTCTTTGATAAACTTATTACATTGTGTAAATGACTGGTCTAGAGCTCTAGATAACAGAGCTCCTACGGACATTATTTATCTGGATTTCTCTAGAGCTTTTGACAGAGTTCCCAAACGTAGACTTCTTTACAAGTTAAATCATCTAGGTATTCGTGGTAACCTGAATAGATGGATAGCTGACTTCCTTGATGACAGATTTTTTAAGGTTAGAGTTGGTCAAGATTATTCTGAGGTAAGACCAGTTACAAGTGGAGTTCCACAAAGCTCGGTTCTTGGCCCGCTATTATTTGTTATTTATGTTCGTTATCGTTCTACGCTGATGACACTAAAATATACGCTGATCCCACGACCGATTACCAAACCTTCAAAATGACATCGATACGTTGCAGATTTGGTGTTCTGACTGGCTTATTACTTTGAACGTAGATAAGTGCGTTGTTCTGCATGTTGGTAGAAACAATCCAAATTCTTCATACTTTATTAATGGACGGCTACTGAAAAGTGTGTCATCGCATAACGACCTTGGAGTAATAATAAATAGTAGTCTTACGTGGAGTGATCATATCGCCACTGTGTGTAAACGTGCGAACACTAAACTGTTTTTATTTCGAAAAGCTTTTTCAAATTTATCTTTTGATACGTGCTGCAGACTCTACAAAAGCTATGTGCGTCCCATACTTGAATACGCGGGACCAGTGTGGTGTCCTGATCTCATCAGGGACCAAGATATATTGGAAAAAGTTCAACGTCGAGCTACTAGATTATCCCTTGGTCCTGTCCGGCCGTCCTATCACGATAGATTAATATCTGCAGATCTCACGACATTTCATCAACGACGTCTTCGTGGTGATTTAATATTAACTTACCGTATTTTAAAATTCAATTTTGGCAACTTAGGCACAGCTTTTCCACTCAATACAGACACTCGTCTTCGTAAACATTCTTTAAAACTTAAGAAGGAGAACTTCAAAACACGTACCAGACAACATTTTCTGAGCAACAGAGTCTTCGACACTTGGAATTCATTACCTCAGGACATAGTAGATTCGCCAACAGTGTACTTATTCAATAGAATTGACAGTTATCTATTTAACAATTAGGTTAATTTCTGTGGATGCTAAATTTGTTTTAAATTTATTTATTTATTTTTTCTTTCCTTATTGTACTTTAAAATTTTTGTTATTCTTTTTGTACTTATATTAGGATAATATGTGTAACTTCATCTATTTTTCTCCTTTTTGAGCACAATAGGACAGTGGTCCTCTGCTCTTCTATAATTTGTAATAATAATAATAATAATTTCAACAAATGCTGACAACGGAAGCATACTAGAGGGACCAGCTCCAAAAATACTGAGACCCGATGCACTCTAAGCCAGCTTGTCAGCTACTTTATTGCCACTGCACCGGTCGTGTCCCTTTACCCAACATACAGATACGCTGTTATTGATTGAGGCCACTACTAGTGCCTGATGACATTCCCATGCTGATCTAGTTGTTGTCTTATGATTACGTAGGATCAGTAGTGATTGTCTACTATCTGTGTAGATTTTAATGGTTTTGCCCGCTGTAGCCTACGGGCAATTTCTTTGGCGACTATGGTTATACCTGCTAATTCCGTTTGTTCCACGGTAGCATGTCTATCCATTGCTCACTGGTATGGAATATGTAAGGATCTGGAATAAATCCCACATCCTGCACCTTTCTTCTGTTTCGATCCGTCTGTGAATATGTTGATTACATCTTCGCTGGCGGTCTCCTCATTCCTGATAAGTACTGTGTACAGTCTGTCAAACACAAACTTGGGGGGAAAACTGTCAGTGTCTGCCTGCAAAAGGAGCATCTTTCTGACGATCCCATTCTACAGGCGACTCCTAACTTATCCACGTCCTACATGACGTACAATACCAGTATTTTTGGGGCGAAGCATAGTTGTCGCAGCCACTTCTTTCAAATATCCAAAGGTGACAGACATAGCATCACCTCCATTGCTATGGTAGGTGTCGTACGCATAGCTCCAGTTATGCTTAGGCAGGCAATACTTTGTACCTGGCTGAGCTTTTGTTTAGCTGTCGCCTGTTTGACTTTCGGTCATCAGACCACAGCTCTATAGGCTAACATTGGTCTCACAATGGTAGTGTATATCCATGTGACCATCAAGTTTTACCAACGGTCCTGCAGCACTACTCATAGGATATGTACGCCTTTTTTGATTTCTCTCCAAATGAAAATTCCATGTTGGCTTCGAATGAAGCCTGATTTCAAGGTATTTCATATCCGATTCGAAACTTAACGTAGTGTTTAGGAGAGTTAATGCCTTTATGGGCCCCATTTTTCTCTTCCTTGTAAAGAGAATCATTTCTGTCTTAGTGTCTTACTGGGGTTGACGTACAGAGCATGCTCCTCACACCATTTTTCAATGGCTCTTAGGGCTGTTTGCATTCTTTGCCAAATAATCCCTCTAAACCTTCCATTAATCAGCATGGTAAGTTCATCGGCATAAGCGATGCCAATTTCAAGTTGAGGCGGCGGAGGGGACTGTCCAGAATCAAGTTCCATAGCAGTTATTATGATAAATGAATTTGAAATTTTATGAAATGCACGTTTTTTATTTTTATTTCAAATAAATTGGTATCTTCATAACTGAAAAACATTTTTTTTTCATTATTCGTCATTATTTGATATGTATGTTAAGAATCACCCTGTATAAGTTCACGAGCTACCACTATTTTAGGTGTTGTTATTCTGTAATAATTCCTATTACAAATATCGACAAACTAGGCACAAACTTTTTTAAAAAAATTAAAACTAAATGTTTTTGAAGTTTCAAACAAAATAGTTCAAGTGTAAACATAATTGCAATAAAAACATAATTGTATTACATAAATTATGACACGTTTTAATGAAATTTTACGCTCGGTACTTCCTCAATTCTAATAGGATCTGATGGAGATTTGATTGACTGTTGTGAAATTGACCTTCAAGTTAAGGTGCATCTTTTATCATAAGCGAAGGGGCCTTGCCCTTCATCTTTTAGCAATGCCTTCGCATTGTTTTTAAGGTCATTGAAACCAGTTCCAGTAATTGGCGCAGAAACGTGGTTAAACAATTATGGAATCATGTGTTTTTAAATATCGTAAGGACGATGAATAAATTTACGAAAATATGTAAAAATTCATGGGGACATTTTTACAATCTCCTCAAAATACAAAATATTGTTATAAGAAAACTGAACTAGTGAAAAATGCAGGGTGGACCATAAGTAAAGATACACATAGCAAAACTGGATTTCTTTTATAGCAATAATTTGATTTAGTCCAATTTACCTTATAGCAAAAGTTGCCACTATCCGACGTCAAAGTTAAAATTATTATTGTGATTTCAAAAATAATAATAAAATAATTAATTAACATTGGAATTATTTTACTATGATTTATTATAACAAATGTTGAAAATGGCCACCTTTAGCCAAAATACATGCTACGGCTCTTGAAATTGCAGCTAGAACATGTGCAAAAATTCCAGTAGCTCTTATCGCATCACAACCAGCCATAATTTGTTGACGTAAGTGCTCCTCAGATTCAATGTGAACCTTTTAAACTAATATATCGAAATGTCCCCAAACAAAAAAAATCAATAGGATTCATATCGGGTGATCTGGGTGGCTGAGGTTGACCTAGTTCTCGAGTGCCTCGTCTAATCACCTTATCACCGAATATTTCATTGAAAAATTCACGGCCAGTCAAACGCGTGGCCTCCCTAAAATATGTTTAAGTAATTTAAGTAACTCTGTAAAAATGCACTTATCAAATAAATCAAATTTATTGTTAATCGGTTTGGAATAGGAAATAGTGCAAAGTATCGAAAAGTGAAGATAATACAGTGGCACATATGATGACCTATTTTATTTGTAATATTATACTGAGTAATATATATTTTTTGGCAAATAATGATGGATATAGTCTGTTTAGAAATGAAAGAGAGTAATAAAAGCTTATTATGTATGCAAATCGTAAATAAATGTAGTACTGGTGCTTATATTCAATATTTTTATATTATGTATTATCGGTATAGATGAGGTGTACTTTTAAAAAAGCTTGTGTGATCGAACCGTACTAAATTGTAGCAGGCAGCTAAAATTTAATCCCCAACAATCCGTCTTTGTCTATGCCGCTTCAATTTCTCGGTCCATTTCTCTTATAAGTAAACAATATAAAAACAGCATTTCAAAACTAGAGGCTACTTTAAGCATCATAACCGGGTTAAGAGGGTTTTTAGTAATTCAAATAAAATTATTCAATATTATTATCAAAATATTTATTTAAATTTAATAAATAGACTTTTATTCCACACAAAAATATATGTATTTTGAAAATTCAAATTATGGTGAGTAAATGTAGTGTTGTATAAATGTACAATAAAGCAAATAAAAAATAGGTATATTAAAATTCATCCTCTGAATATTCTGATCTTCTTATCTTCGTCTCCTAGATTGATAACGATAGGTTCCACAGTAACGTCAATTAAATTATCGTGTTTCCACATTTTCTCCTCTTCTTTTTGTACATGATGTATACATCTTTGCCAGTGTCAAAAGTTCCTTTTTCACCCCGGAGGAATAAGATCTCACATCTGTGTAAAATACTCTTCGAAAACATCTGCATTCATGTCTTCGTGATAGTCACCTGTATTTTTAGATTCAAATAAAAGTAAACCTCCATCTACAAAACCGCTGGCACTACCTATATGTGTCACTATTAATCTTCGCCCTCTACCTGAAGGTGCCTTGAACCCTATCCAAAAATGCTTGTCGAAAACTTTTTACATTATTATCTTGCCATACTTTTGTTACAGTATATCCCTCATTGACCCAAGTTTCGTCTAGATAGTAAATATTCCTCCCTTCCTCACGGAATTTTCTAATTGATCCTAAGTAGGATCTTTGCCAACAAATAATTTCATCTTTATCGATAAGAACTGACTTCCTGTTCTGTTTTTCCCATCAAAAATTCAACTCTCGTAAGACGGCCCATAATTTGCTTCTACTGATTTTTGGCAAATCGTTGTCATCTGAAAGTTCACTTAAAATTTTGTTTAGCCTTGGTATTTCTTTTTTAAAATAAAATGAGTGTACTTTTCTGCGAATGAAATTTTTGAAGGAATCATCTATAACGACTTTTGACCTCCCTGTAGATGATTTTGGGGGATATACAGTATCTTGTTCATTTTTTGTTTCCTTTAAAAGTCTGTAGATAGTCGATTTTTCAATCCCTGACATTTTGGAACCCTTTTCCACGATGTCGTCAACACTGTTGGTAAGATTTTGGTGTTTCAATGCATTAAATACATTTAATATAATAATCTTCTCATTCTGAGACAGCGCACATCTTTTCACGCGTTTAGCAGGTACGTAATCTGATAAGCTCGACATTTTACCCAAACAATATTATATCCACTGGCACAATAGTCACTAAACACAAGTCGAATTTTACTCTATTGCACTAGCACGTCTTCGTATATTCAGCTCTAAGGCTGAACTAATCTATCACAATACACTGGCTCCTGCCCTATGATGTATCCAGTAAAATATACTAATGTACACCCATTACCTGTTAGCATTAGTGTTACCCGATAATTACCTGAAACGAAATATTACCACGCCCATGGCTGGTTCTTATCTCAGGGTTTTATTACTCTTTTTCATTTCCAAACAGGCTATAATAAATACCTCCACTATTGTTTCATACCTACAGTCATACAAAATATGCACTCCGAATTTGGTTAAATTATCTCTAGCGGTTTAGAAATTAATAATTGGTAACTAATTTTTTAAATATTTTACACGCTGTAGCTGGACAATGGCTGTCCTAAGATCCCCCATTTAAATAAAACAAAACCTTTATTTGTACTCACAGAATACGGCCTTGGATTTTATACCTTAACTTGAGAAATACCCTGTATAAACAAATCATAGAATCTAGTTGACTTGAAAGATGCAGAGCCTTTCACATTAGAGTGACCTATGAGAAACCATAAAAAAGTCAAGATATTTTTTAGGAGATAGTCTAGAAAATTAGCTGAACCAAAAGCACAACCAGATAACCGTCTTTTTTACATATTACTTGTTGAATCCCCGAAAAATAAGTTGGGGAGTTCAAATCAGGTCAGCAAGGAGGACCTTCAAAGGACTGCATCTCGTCGCCAATGCTTCTACCACAAATATAAGCGATGCCATTAACAGTGAAAAAAAAATTATTTCATATGTACAATTGACGGGTGCTTCGCGTGTGAGCGGTTTCTTAAAGAGAATAAATTAATACTAATTGCCAGTTTTGTTAGAACGATGCGGTTTATGTGTTCATGGGAAAACAAACGTTTACTCGCTTGAATTCCGCTTTTATGGCATTTTTTAATTGACTCTAACAACGTCAACACGTATAATGGATGCTGTTGCATTAATCATTTATATGTTCTTAGTGATTTCTTTATTATTCTTTAGAAAGTCATCACAAATATTACTATCGTGTCACATTTACATTGTAAAGTGTTTAAATTATTCAAGAGAATAACTTTTATGAACACTCAAATGCGACAGTAAAGAGCTGTTATTTAAATAATAAGAGTAAGGAATGGGGCCAGGGTGAGAATCTTATTTTTCAGCATTGTTTTGTTAAGTTACTTGTTTCAAGTGTTATTTATTAACAAACACATCCACCCAACAGGCATTGATGGCTATCACAGCATGACACCCTCTACTCAAGCAAGAGAGGCAACAACCGTTGGTTCTGTACCTACGTTCCCAATGCGGAAGTGTTTCGTATTAGAAAATACGAGCTTGAGGTTGAATAAAATACAGGGTGTCCAGAAGCTAACGGTTAAAAATGATAGGGCATATAGAGGGAGTCAAAATTATCAAATCAAAAAGTTTTCATTTGACCACCAATTACCATTTTTTAAATAAGATACTAAATTATTACAATACTAAACAAAATGAAGTAAAAGAAATAAAAAAAAACTTAATTGTAATAGGGACAAATGATAACTAATTTAAGCAAGTATTTGTTGAGTATTTGTCAATTTTAATTATATCTATTAATTTTGTTGATTTACAAAATATTTCTTGAGCTTATGTTTTATCGAGCTGTTACTTACAATTCATTTGAATTCTTTTGGCAATATATTATAAAAATATACAGCTAAATAAAAATATGAGGATTTAAAGAATGAAGATGAGTGCAAAGGTATATGCAGTAATAGTATGTTTCATTAGGAGTCTGTAAATAAGGATTTTTCCGTGCGCGTATGACAAATTCTCGTGTGAGACGAAGCCGAAAGTCATGTAAGCACGGACAAATCTATTTCTCATTTCTCTCATTTTTATTTTCATAACAGTTATGGAAATGAAAAAAAAAACATGTAACTACTAGAGTAAGAATATTGAAAATTATCAAATTAACTATTAATAATAACATCTCCAACTAATATTGCTTTCAGTTTGAATTGTTATTACTACGTGTTATGTTTATTTCGCAATTATTATTGAACAGGTTTAAGCTTTTTTGAGTTCTCGAACGTATGAAACAGTTGTTGTATTTTGTAAGAGAGAAGGGTTTACCAGTTTTCGTGATAACTCAATTTTTCTTTGTATGGATTGTTCTATATATCCTTCTGCTGCATTATAAGAACGTCTTCCGTGCCTTTTCCACCAGCATGGCTGCCGAAGAACACCTTAGTCCATGCTCGGTATATTTTCTGGGATCTTCTAGTTTTAGATATTCTGCAACAATTTTCGGAGCACCACAGATCGTATGGCATCCAATGTGTTGAGCGTAACACCTGCCGTTTCGATATGAAACAAATAAACTTCTGCTTCATATTTTTAAGTCGTAGAGCTGCATATTTACGATAAATTGTGCACGGCTCAAATGTATATCCTTCATTGGCAATGGTGACTCTTCTTGAAGTATGACTTTTTTCATCTCGTAAAAACACGACAAGAAAGTTCATTATCTACTATACCTATTCGTCTAAATTAAATCGTATTAAATCGTCTCTTCGACATGCACCAAAGATCCCAAACACTAAAATTGCTTTTGTTAGAAGATATTGTTCATCTGGAGCTTAACATAAAAGTATGGTACTTGTTCTGCTTTAAAACTTTGGACTATTTTGGTATATATCCTACAGCTTGACGCTTGAAGAAAGCAAGAGTTTTTGGATATTTGTGATGTTAGCATTTTCTTTTATGGCCAAACAACTCTTTAGAATTATAAATCGACATAATCGGCATGGAATTAGTGTCGCCAATAATTATTTAGTGGTGCCACTAAATCCTTAGTAAAATAAAATTACGTGTATAAACCTCTACTAGTGTGCCATTGTCCACTGATAAAAATGACATGCCAGTAAAAGTTTACATATGAAATTTTATTTTACTGGCGCTTCACTAACGGCTGGCGCCACTAAATCCATGCATGTGTAAGCTCGCTATAACGTGGAAGATTTCATAGACTTAGCTTTTTCGACAAAGTAAACTAAAACGATATTCGTCACTTACTACCAAATTAATAAAATTAATATTTCTGCGCACTTCCATTTTGAACCGTCCATGTTTAATAAAATAAGAAGAGATGTTATCACTTCATTTGACTTTTTCTGCGTATCTCATACATGAATTTTGTAGAAGTTGTATTTTATACCTAAGAGTCAGTAACTGACAAACACGGTCCATAAACAATATCGCAGTAATCAAACAAAGATTTTGTTAATTTTAAATTTATATAGACACTGTAAGCGAGAATTTGCAGTTTTCTATAACATTATATACATGACACATGAAAGTTAATTGATTATCAATGGTTAAGTCAAGTACTTTTGAATTATACAGGGTGTTCCAGAATGATGGTCAAATATTTTACCAGTGTATTCCACAAGTCATTTCAGGGGGGGGGGGGATCTTCATGTGAAATTTTTTAATTTGGGTCCTTCCTGTTGAGATATTCGAGTCACAAAAACTATTTTGTGGTGGTGTCTATTCCTTGGCTCATGTTTTTGGAGGGCGGAAATAAGCAACCCTTAGATTTATTTCTTTCATAACTTTTTTCTGTAATAGCCGATTTCAACAAAACTTTTTTTAAATACTGCATCTAATTTTACTACTTTTTCCCCCTCTTGTAATTTTTTCATACAACCAACAGCTTGCGCGGAAAAAATAAAAATAGTTTTCTTTACTATAAACATCTTTTCGTCACCGGTTACTGATAACCGCAGTAGGTTGCTGTGTTGATGTTTGTCTGTTGTCTTGTCAAACAAATCGCCATTAGGTCTATAATTGACAGTTTTTGCATTCTAAACAAAGATATTCCTATAACTGTTGCCAATCCTACTGTATGCATATTCCGTCAATTTATTAGCTAATATTTGTAAGATATTTTTATAAATATTTGCAAAAACTATCAAGACTGATTTGTTTGACAAGACAACAGAGAAACATCAACATAGCAACCGCCTACTGCGGTTATCAGTAACCGGTGACGAAAAGATCTTTTTCCACGATCGGGAGTAGAAATCAGTTTCTGTGACATCAAAATTAAAACAGAAGTAGTCGATTATTCCCAAGGGAGTATAATGCTCCCAAGGGAGTTTACATTATGGAGAACGTTTTTCATGCAAAGAAAAGATAACATTGAAATTATTTATTGACATTTAAATTAAATGTTACATTTGTACAATTTTCAAAATTAATATTAGAAGGAATATTACTTTCGCTTGCATTTACAGTTTTTGTGATTGTGCTACTAAAACATGATTAGCAATTTTGGTCTTATTTTCAATGGAGTTGTCGACACAACCCTCAGCGACTGTCGTTGATTTCCAACCAGCATGATGCTTTATTGTCGTGATATCCACACCAGCATCTGCCAGTAATGTCGCTGAAGATCTTCGTAAGCAGTGACCAGTATGACATGCGGTATCAGATAATTTTAAATACGAAGCTACTACACTCGGAATTTTTTCCATGGTATTCTTGCCAACCGGCTCCGAACTACATTTTCCTGCTTTGTAGTACAAAAAAAGGCGCTTATGCTTGACGTGGGGAGGACAAAGGGACAGGTATTTTCGAAACAATTCAAGCATATTTCCCACATCAGTAACCAGAAAGGTTCGTGGAATCTTTGTCTTAGTGTTTGGAATTTTTACAATCAAGGAAGAGCCTACATCCTCAATATCATCTACAGTTAAATTTACTAGTTCATCAGTTCGACAAGCACCGGAAATCCCCAGAATTAATCCAACCTATAAAAAATCAAAATACTTAATAATTGAAATACCTAACAACAAAAGTAATCTTACCTTAATCATTAAGAATTCTTTGTCATCTGCACTTGATAGAAAACGGTCGATTTCACCCTTTGTCAATATTTTCGATTTTTTCGCTTGATATCCGTCACCGGTACTTTTGAAAAATTCGATCAGCTTTGGGAATTTGCTTATATCTATGCTGTCGTAAATTATCAACCATGACTTAGCCATAGAATATTGCGCCCATAATGTGGAAGAAACATTCTCGCTGTATACTTGAACATTTTTCTCGGCGCACCGCTTTTTGAACCGATTGTAGGCTATATCGTATAAAGATCTTGACTTCGTAGGCAGCAAATTGCTTATTGCAATATTTGCAGCCTCCACAATCTCTTCCGACTCACAATTATTCATTGTGCACTAAACAAACTTTAAACTAAACCAAACTAGCACCTTAATTTGACAATTCTTTTTGTTTGTTTATTTTGCAGTTATGACAATAACTCAACGTCTACTAAATAAATGCTCAAATCCGAATACAATAATTCTGGACCTACTTACTTCATAATGACAAAATATGTGTTTTTAAGTTAATGAGACCGTGGAAAAAATAGTATATACCATTCGGGAGAGATGCTATTTTGTCCTCGGTGCATTGTAGCCCTCGGGCTTCAAATTGCACCTCTGCCAAAATAACGCATTTCTCTCCCTTATAGTATAATGTACTAATTAGAGTAAGGAAAAGTATTTTTATTTTTTTTTCGCGAAAACTGTTGGTTGTATGAAAAAATTACAAGAGAGAAGAAAGTTGTATAATTAGGTGTAGTATTTAAAAAAAAGGTTTGTTGAAATCGGCCATTGCAGGAAAAAGTTCTGAAAGGAATAAATCTAGGGGTTGCTTATTCCCGCCCTCCAGAAACATGAGCTAAGGAATAGACACCACCACAAAATAGCTATTTAGTAGCTGATAATGTGTACCCAAATTGAAATTTCTAAGTGTAACCGTTTTTAAGGAAAAATAAAAAACTATTTTTTCCGCCATTTTGAGACTCGAATATCTCAACAGGAAGGATCCAAATTGAAAAATTTCATATGAAGATCCCCCCTTAAAATGGTTTGTGGAATACACTGGTAAAATATTTGACCATCATTCTGGAACACCCTGTATAAGAGAGCCATTTAGATTTAAATTTTTGGAGAGGTCCAAATATCGTAGTAGACATGAAAATGTAAAATATATCGATTAAAACAACGTATCGCAAGCAAAGTTGATAGAGGAGTCGAAATGTGAATGCAAAATATCAAATTTGGCAACATCGTCAAAATTGTATAAATTCTAAAACTTAATTTCGACAGTACCTGTATGTATAATGAACCATTTCTAATTACAATTTAAATAGTGAATGCTGTACTACTATGAGTTACTACTATCACCCAAATTTCGAGGTTATTGGTTTAGAAATTATTACTAAAATTTTGACCTTTTGAGTCCCCCTATGTCCCATCATTTTTGACCATTACCTTCAGGTAAATTTCCATATATCTGGAAAATAGCTGCAGTAGTTTCTATATTCAAGTCAGGTAAAAGGAATTTAATTAATAATTACCGATCTATAAGCAAATTATCAGTTTTTGCAAAATTGTTCGAGCGGATTATTTATGGTTGTTTATTTAATTTAACTAAAAGCCTCATTATTCCGAAGCAGCCGATTTCAGTAAGGAATTTGATAAGGTCGGTCAGTGGTCGCGCGGTTTAAGGCGTCAGTACTTGAATCGAGACCGTATATAAGCTATATTCGTGGAGAGGTTTGGCGCCCTCTCTGCGGGTATGGTAGGGTGGAAGAATGTTGGCTTGGGTCAATGCGAGAGATTGATACCGGTTGATATTTGACTACCCCCCTAATTAATGAGGTTTTTCAGGTTTCCCTCATTCCTGCACTGAATAGTGGTTAGGGCCTACCAACGTAAGTCGTTCCTGGGCGCAAATGCGTCCTGCTTAATAATAATGTGCCGCCCCCTCTCCCGCACAAGTCTCCGACTTCTGGGCTAATCCCTGTGATTAGAATGAGGGGTAGAGATATTATTATTATTATTATTATGATATTCTCTTAATTAGACTTGCTGATGTCGGTGTGCAAGGAACACTTTTGCGATGAATTGAATCCTATATAAAAATAAATCTCAGTTTGTGGTAGTAAATAATTGCAGGTCTACATTATTTACTACGCCCTCAGGTGTCCCGCAGGGATCCCATTTGAGGCCATTACTATTTATTATTTACATAAATAATATAAAAAATTGTTTTAGACACTGCACATTTCTGCTGTACGCTGATGATCTTAAGGTTTACTCTTGAATCGAATCTATACACGATTGCCTGCTTTTACAATCCGACATAAACAACCTTTATAGCTACTGTGAGGAGCATTCCCTGTTTTTGAATTTTTCCAAATGTTACACTATTTCGTGTAGCCATAATATTAACCCTCTTGTGTATCATTATAATGTTTCTGATTCAAATTCGGACACAGTCAATACGATAAGAGATCTCGTGTTCTGTTTGATTTCATGTTAGTTTTTTGTGATCATATTAATTCGATTAGTTCTAGCGCATCAAAAATGCTAGGCTTTATCCAATTATTCAGCTATACTATGCATATGTATTTGATTTAATTTGAGAAAAGTCAAGTTGTATGTGACATTAATTTTAAAATTAAAATATTAAATAATAATATTAACTGCCCTGATCTCTTATTCATAATAAACTTTAATGTACCTAATAACTTGTTAAGACATCATGAGCTATTTAATTTACCTTTTAGAAGATCTAATTATACAGGCAACTCACCTATTTGTAGAATGATGCGTTCGTTTAATAATTTTTGTTATGATATGGATTTTTTTATGATTTCGGTTATATTACTAAAATTTAAATTAAAAAAGTTATTTTTAAGGTTATAAAATTGTTAAATAAACAATTGTATGATAGATGTTAGGTTGTGTTTATCTGTGGATGCTGTTTATGGGTTTATCTCGTTTCTGTCCCTAAATGTTTGAATAAATAAATAAATAAATAAAAATGTTGTGTAAAGAATATTTTGGCCTTTCATATTAGTTTGATAACGATGACTTGAAGCATAAATAGAATTTCTCTAGCAATTTGTCATCATTTTAAAAACATTTCGTATATACTTCTTCTTATTTTTATTATAGTTTTCATATATGTACTTAATAACTTTGCAACATGCATTCTAGTCATTCAGACAATTACATACTGAGTCATACCTCCCAGAATACGTAATCCTATCATTTATACTTGACTAATACTAATTTCGGGATTAGCAATATTATGTACAGAATGTTCCAGAAATAATAATCTAACATTTTCAATGACACAAAATAGTAAAACTGGGTTTATCTATATTTTAAATAACTACTCATTTACACCACGAAGTATACCTGCATAACTTCTATGAAGTTTAATATAAAAATGTAAATGCAGAGCCTAGACAAATAAGGAATTATTGAAGAGGGAAGGAGAATTTTGATTTTGTAGCAACCCAGAAAAGTTTAGTTTGTATATGTATGAAATTGTAAGAAACATTCATCTGAATATTTGCCATATTTTCTCCTACCTTTAAATAAAAAATCAAATTTTAGTAACATTTTTTTAATACATTTTAACGCAAATTTATAACTACAACTTTTTAATTTTATTAAGTAATTTTTACAATTTCTTTTAGAAATAAAACCTATGATTTTGAAAATTTCAGACTGCTACGTGGATATCAATAAATACAGTAAATACTATTAATGACTATTAACGGCTACCAAACAATATGACGTTTTCATTAGTTGATGTGATGGTTATGCACGTGGTTACTTACAGTGACCATCTGATACACCAGATATCTTTATTTCATGACAGATAGGTTCATTATATTTACATTAAGATAAATACGTTATATATTAACGTAACACAAATATTTTATTAACTGTTTTTCTAAAGAAAAAAAAAGGAACATGAAAAAACTAATTTAACACCAATAAAACAAGAACTTAAAATATTCATTGTAAGAGTAAGTAACAAATTTTATAATACCTTGTGTATATTTTACCAAATAGTGTCAAATATATGTAACAGGGTTTGTCATTATTGTACACCATTATTGTTGGCAAATACGAAAGAGCATAGGCGCCATTAAAAAAGTAAACAATTATTATTTATATATTCATTTATGAAATCAAAGAAGCAACATTTTTTTATCACAAATTCTCAATTCGCCAATCTAAATTACCACGAGTCAAATTCCGCCAAATCTAATAGCAATTCCACTAAGTTGGTAACACTGATTCTACACAGTTCACATCCCTTGATTCCTTTTCTGTTAATCAAACTTATGAGTATACTTATCTAACTGAACATATAAAAATACTTTTTTCAGCTTACTTTTTAATTATTTAAGAATCGGTATTACATGTAGAAACAATAATAGTAAAATTATTGGTGAACAATAACATTATTTAAACATAAGAAACAGATCGATAACATTGTGAATAGAAAAAGTGCATATTTATAATGTTACAGTATAATACTGGTTTTATACATCAAAAACGAACCGTCGATTTATCGAAAGGTGCATCGAGCATTGTGGCTTGGGGAGGACAATGAAGAAACTTTGTAAAATATAAATTAAATTTTGTTTGACTCATTCCTAATTAGGTAAAATGATATAATTAAATTATCTTTCTATTATAAAAAATAAATAACAAGCTCATGCTTATAGAAAAAAAATATTATTTGTAGGTAATATCTCTATAGGAAAACAAATAAAACATTGTCATAAACACAAACAATTATTTAATAACAAAATTTTCAGTCTTCTCATATTTTTAACGAATGATAATAATTACAATTCATTTGACGGAATGACTCTGGTTCTGAGAGGGGACAATTACCCCCTTTACCCCACCCCCCTTGGATGCGCCTATGGGTTTATCACGTTGATAATACATTTCAAAATATGTATTTGGATTTACTGGTCCATGTATTTCGTTCATAAGTTTATGTATTTTGTTTACTAAAAAAATTAAGTTTTGAATTCTATTATTACCGCAGCGAACCTTTACATCAACATTATTTTTATTCAAGCCTGAAACATAATTAACACCTTATTTTTATATAAAAGCATTGCGTTATGGTTGTTTTAATTTTAATTAAACAAAAACATTTGCATTCTTCGCGTGAGACGCATAACATGAAGTTTATAATCTATTAGAGTGTTGTTATATTATCATTGTTTCCCTAACGTCTAATTAATCGTAACATAATGAAAGAATAATTTATATAAATGCGTCAGCCCTCACTTCACAGACTAATTTAGCACACGACCATTTCCATACAAAACAGAAAATATTTGGATGGCAGTGATTTTATTTTGAAACTTTATAAAGTACTACCTATTTGTCTCCTAATCATTGCTTTATTGATAATATACAAATAAACAATTTACCTACTTCTTCAAATAAAACGATAAAAAATTACAAACTGTTCTATTAAACTAGTTTATCTTTAGATTGCATAGAATGATACATAAGATAAATATCATTAATCATAGTGTGTTGTTTTTTGTGACCCAAAATTGTCACGATGTAGATAATAACAACAATATTTTTTTACCCATTTTGTCTTGCCCTGACCAAGAATTTATTGTATTCAACGTTTTGACTAAAAGGACCACATGTACTTTTTATGCAGTGTGTTCACCTAGTGCGCGAAAGTCCAATACCTAGATTAGTAAAAGATTTTTATAAAGATATAGGTACTGAAGAAGAAAAAAAGAAAATTATAGTATCAGCCTTGTATTTTCAGTAATTCATAAAAGAAATCAAAATCTCAACGATTGTGATTACTAATTTGAGTTAATTTGTATTAAACTATTTGTCGAATATCATTTATTTCTACTTACGACTAAGCGTTTTATCATCTTGAGAAATATGAAATATATACATATTTTCTCATATGTATTTTAAGTTTATAAAATTACAAAAGAAAACAGTTAGGTATTGCTTAGATATTCTTATTATAATTTTAAAACATATAAAACACGAAAGTCAGTGACCCTTAAATAAAGGTAGCTTATTACGTACTGTTCTTAAGCTTCGATTTCAATTTTATTAATTAATTAATTTATTAATTAGGTACATTTTTATTAGCTTCCTTATTTAAATTAGCTTAATTAGATTTGAATATCTACTGACAACTAAATTCATTTTGTTCTTTATAACTAATATTTTCATTTTTAAACAAATTTTGATTTTGATAAAGGATTGCCCTTAGTATTTTGATGTTTATTTCGTCTATATGAAAGTGGCACACATTAGAATATTGAAAAATATCGTCTTTCCTTAAATTTTGTGCAGTTACCCAAAAGTCTTTTCTTATTTTAACTTTCAGAAATCTAAAATTATAATTCTAAATAAAATGTCAGCAAACAAGCAGCAATTTCGAGTAAATATCGTCATTTCAAGTAATTAATACAACAACAACAAGAAAATAGCACAAATTCAATGTTTTCCATAAAAATACTTTTAAGCAAAAACTACACAACTTAAATAAAGGGAAAGCTACTCGTATTCCAAAATTGTATATAGAGTCTACAGAAATGTATTTTATGATTTCATAAATTTCAATTGTCACGTTTGACATGTTTTTTGCCCCCTGTATATCGCAGGTCAACTTTTAATACATTTTTTTAAAGAACCATCGTTATTCTACAGTACCTCAAAAAAAATATTTCTAGTTGTTCACACAACCAAAATATGTCAACTACTAAAAATTACGAAATTTAAGAAAAAAATTTCAGATACTTCGAAAACTATTAATATTATTAAAATAACAGTTTGTACCTGTCCAAGAAAAAATGAACACCCTATAGGTTCGAATATATTTTTATTTTGTGGAGTTTGTGGGCAATACTGCAGAAAAAAGTAACATCTCTTTTATTAAGCTAGATATTGGACTTCCGCGGACTAGATGGACGGGCTGAATTTGATAGGTTTTCCGTTATTTCCTGTAGATTTTTTTTAATAGTTGCTGTACAGTCTGCAATTCTTTCTGCAACTTGTAAGTCTCTTGCACATAGGCATGCGCACTGGTCAGCAGCATATTGCAAAAGCCGTCTTATCTGAAAGACTTGCATTTTCAAGGTATAGATCTTGTCCAATTTTTATTGCCGTTTTTCTGCAATTCTAAGGAACAATTTAGTGATTTGTATGGTTGTCACCATACGCAAAAATTGAACTGACAATTTCAAATTGCATTTTTTCGCTTCTACTTGAATATTGTTTGATTGTTGAGCTTGCAAAATATATTAACTGAAACCTTTACTTTATACACACAACGTCAAAAATCTTGGACCCCCTGTATATAAAATGATTCGATTAAACCTAGTGGTTTTTATTACTGTGGTAAAAAAGTACATGTACTTAGGGAACAAGAAAGACAATAAAAAATTGCAGACCCTGAACGTTTACTTTATTACCAATGCTTTTACAAATCTGGTCAGTTTGGCAGTGTATTCAGCCAAGTGTTCCTCTGAATTTTTGCATTATAATGCCGGTATGTGAAATCTCTGCGTTTACCCGAGCCAGAATGACTGCTTTACATGACGCAGGAAATTCTAATAATTAGATATCGAACAAGTTGGGCATTCCTAGATCATCTGTTGTACGGTGTATAGTACACAGATATGAAAAATTTGATACAGTGGAAAACAGACCACGTAGTGGACGTCTTCGAGTATCTAATGGAAGGGAGGATCAGTATTTGGTCACACATCTTCAGCTTCATCTCTCAGGGCCCACTTTCAAGGTACGTTTCGCCGTGTTATATCGACACCTACTATTCGAAGACGACTCCACAACGCAAATTTACATGCTAGAAGACCATTACGGGTCCCCACTCTACTTCCAAGGCATCGTGCTGGCCGTCTCCAGTGGGCGCGAGCGCATAGGGATTGGCTTTTACGCCAGTGGCGGTGGGTCCTATTTACAGACAAAACCAGAATTGGGCTGGTTACTGATGACAATAGACAAAGAGTCTGGAGAGAACCAGGTCATCAACAGCGACTTCATTTGCCCCGTAAAGTTGCTCCGTATGAAGGGGGTACCGCAATGGTATAGGGTGGAATAATGTTAAACCGCCGCACCACATTAATTCGCATACCACAGAATATGATCAGTCAAATTTACATCGAACAAGTTATTACGCCCATTATCTACCCCCTACGTAATGAATTAGGAGAAAATTTTGTGTTTATGAACGACAACGCTCGACCACATCGCGCAAGAAGGGTTCAAGTGACACTCGAAGCAGGACATATCAATAGATTAGATTGGCCAGCCAACTCTCCTGACATGAATCCTATTGAAAACGTGGGATTTCGTTGCTAGAACCATTCATAATCATATTCCTCCACCTCAGGCTGCAGATGAGTTAGTCGTGGCGCCAGAAGAAGAATGGAACAATATTCCGCAAGAGATCATTAACCGCTTGATTATCTTAATGCACAGACTTGTCAATATAATATTGGAACGTGGTGGAGGTCATACCGACTGCGAAAAGAATGACGAACTGTAAAGCGGCTTTATAATTAAAGATTTCGACCCTGCCTTATCACAAGATATGTATCAACACAAACAACGTGACAATTATCAATATTTGCCCTCCTTTTTCGCACTGATGTGATAAACAAATGTGGCATCGCTCCCAGCAACAACAAGATAAGCAATCAAAACTTCCAGTAGTCATATATAAGTACAGTGGGATCTTGATTTTCGTAATCCTCTAGCAAACAACTGACATCATAGAAAACAAATGCGAATAAATCACTGCCTCGATTATCTGTGATATGTTGTAATTATACATACAAAATCCCAGTAATCCAGTCTTTACTAGAAACAATAAAATTGACGGCTTATTATTTGCTGAAAAAATTTACTTTAACTACCATTATGTCACATAAAGTAATCGGAAACGGTTAGGGTTAATCATAATGTTATCAGGTAATATGCATTTGTGTTCTTATACAAGATGTTCCTAAAATACATTTGTAAATTTCTGTGGTGGTTATAGTAAGTAATAATAAATCTTTATTTGTTCAATAGGATAATTTCAATTACCGAGCAAAGTAAAACATAAAATGAGTTAAATAATAATAATAATATTATATCTAAGACATTGAATAAATAAATACTGATTACAATAAAAATATATTTATCCAATTGTGAAGAGTTAAAACGATTTTATTAACTCCATAACAACTGTGACAAATAATATTTTATTGACTTGTAAATTGATTTTTGTTTAAATCGCTACTAATTTTATATCATTGCAATTTGGCTAGGAAACATTTATCAAAATACACTAACAAAATACAGGCTGGCCAGATGAAAACGAAACAGAGCCATTTTCAGGAACTGCCTTGAGATTGTAGAAAAACGCTCAGACTCGTCGATTTTAGATTAAAGGGGGACATTCCTTTCTGGTATTTTTGACTCCGCCACTTTCACCCCCAAGCAAGGGTAAGCATCACCCCAAAATATTTAATAACAGGCTTTAAATTTTGTAATTCCGCCCAATACTTTGAAAAAAATCTCTAATTCTCTCTCTGATTTTTCAACATGACGGTGCTCATCCGCATTATCCGTTAATTGTCCGTCAGTATTTGGACCAACGTTTTCCATGGAATTGGATTGGGAGAAGAGGCATTGAGTGGCCTCCACGATCACCGTATTTATCGCCCCTTGATTTTTTTTGTGCGGATACCGAAAAAGTAGAATCTATAAAACACAGCCAGCGTCGCTGCAAGATTTGCGAATCGCTGCAGAATATCTATCCAAAGTATCCAACAATGTTTCTAACGATTTCATTTTCAATAGAAGAAACTTGTAACTTATCTTCTGATATTTTTGATTTGATTGACCTTAGTACGTCCAAATATATCAAATACAGTCCCTTCGCCTAATATTTCTTTTTGAAATATCTATTTTATTTTTAATTGACTGCTCTATACAGGGTGTTAAAAAAAGAGTGTAAATTATTTCAGGAAGTAATAAGTATGAACCAAAATAAGCAGAAAAGTCTTAATAATGGGTCCGCAAAGTAACGGTTGGGGAGATATGGACTACTATTCGTTTTTCAAACATTTTATTTTATTAGGAATAAACCGACAAAGGAAGCTTTTAACAAACAAAAAACAAAGTTACAGAAGATGTCCAAAGTGTCTTCCGTTCACTTCATATTTCTAAGCAAGCATGACATCTTCGTCTCAACGATATTCGAACTCTTTCGAAAACACCCTCCTTGGTTTGGATTTCTTGACACTTTTGATTAATCCGTAGCTGCAGCTCTCCCAGGCTAATTACAGGAGTACCATACACTAATGTCTTCAAATATCCCCAAACAAAGAAATCTAGAGAGTTCAGATCAAACGATCTTGGAGGCCATAAAACAGGCCCTTCCTACCCATCTATGTGGAAAAGTTTGGTGTAAATGCTCTCTAACGGCCATGGAAAAATGAGCTGGAGCACCATCATACTGGAACCATATTTGTTGCCTCTGATTCAAAGGAATGTCTTCCAAAAACTCATACAGTGTGTTCTGCAGAAAGTTGGGGTAAGCAGCGCCTGTTAATCGGTTTGGTAAAACAACAGGACCTAGAAACCTGTCACCTACAATACCCATCCAAATGTTTAATGAAAAACGTGCCTGATGTCCAGATTCTATTAGAGCATGAGGATTTTCGTCGGCTCAAATATGCGTATTGTGAAAATGAAACACTCCATTTCTTGGGAACCCGGCCTCATCAGTAAAAAGAATGTTTGCAATAAAACGAGGGTCTGTAGCATCAAGACGTAGAAACCAGCGGCAAAAAACCAAACGTGCTTGATGATCATTTATTGGATTTAAGGCCTGTACTTGTTGCACATGGTATGGATAAAGCAGTTGCTCGTGAAGGATTCTCCAAACAAGGGGACCACTAATTCCTACCTCGGCTGATATTCTCCGCACACTCGTACCTGGATTCTGCTCTAACAGTGCTAGAATTTCTTCTTCTGCTCTAGGAGTGGATACCGACTTTCCGGATAAATGGCACTGTTGCTCAAGGAACCGGTATCACGCAATCTTTGGTGAATTCTTCCAAACATGCGTTGTGAAGGAATCTGGCGATTTAGATAAGCGTCAATATAAAGACGTCGCGCATCGGTGACGTTCCCATTAGCACGACCATATATGAAATGCATGTCTGTTAATTCTGCGTTAGAGTAACCAGCCATAACGAAAGAAAACTTGTGCACTGAGAACAACTGTCAAATACGTACTGTTTATTTCACTAAGCATCAACCAACTAGTATAAGAAAATACACAACGTTTTTGCAAAATAAAAAAGGGGCTTAAAAATATAAAGCATTCCATATCTCCGCAACCGTTACTTTACGGACCCATGTTTATTGAGACTTTTCTGCTTATTTTGGTTCATACTATTATCTCCTTAAATATTTTACACTCTTTTTTTAACACCCTATATAGCCTTTCGCAACAGAATCAAAGAGCCATCCACCATATAGCATCTGCTTCAGCAAGTAAAGTCGCCGAATATCTTCGAAAACTGTGCCCAGTGCATTTTCAATTCCAAGAATGTATTCAAACCTACAGGCTGCTCTGTGCATTTTTGATTTTTACAGGTTAAAAAGAATCGTCGATGTGGTACATTCTTGGCTTCAGTTCCATATATTTTCGAAATAGTCAATTGCATCGATAACATTACTTCCGTTAACAACAGTGAATTGGTTATAAATCTTGCCTCTTACTTATGCTGCTTATGGCACCTGCTTACGTCCACATTTTCTATAATAGACAACATTTTCTTAAGCTGTGAATAATAAGACCATAATGATGAAGATTTCACAATTCTTGATTTTTCAGATATTATTATTTTGTAATTTGCACCCATTGCTTGCTTTTTGTTGCGCCATTCGTATTAATGTACTTTTTCTCTTAAAGTAACTTGGACTTCGGAATTACTTTGCATAAAGCAGCTTGTGCTTCTAATAATACGTAGTCCGGTACACAAACTGATAATATTGAATCTTGTTCCATTACTTCCAGACACTTTTACTTTCAAACAACTCAAGACAAAAATATTGAATGTTAATCTGAATCACACCTGAATTCAACTAATAAACAATTAGTTATTTTAGTGTATCCAAGCAACATATAATATAATCTCACATATCACTCAGTTAGTTCATTTGTTTTAAATTAGTTCGCGAGTATAAAATTACGTTAAATATCAAAAATCTATCACAATTGTCATGGAACTCTTAACCGATCCTAAAGACCCAACCCAACAATTGTGTAGAAAATCTAACGTTCATGTCGCATACGCATAACAGTATCTCTAATTTCATCAACCTCAATTAAAATTTCAGCATTAATTTGATAACCACAAATGATGATTGATATTAGATTTACGGGGAAATGTAAGTTTTACACTTCCAAATGTTTAGACTGGGGTTATTTGACATACACCAATATGTTAATTCATCTAAATTTATTTGTAAATTGTCAGCCATATTTGAACTTTTTGGATAGCTGAAAATAGTCGTCTGCGAAAGATTACTTATGACACGTAATGAGAGAACTTAAATCATTGACGAAAACAGGAAATGAAAGTGGACCTGGATTGGGGTCTTGTGGAACTCGGGATATATCAGCATAAACGTTAGATTTGATACCATTAAATGTGAGAACGATTAGATAAATAAGAGGCAAATAAATGAACCAAAGACGTAGAAAATCCATGGTTATCCTATTTTAGTAACAGTAAATTATGATCAGTTGTGTCAAATGCCTTCGAAGAATCAGTGTAAACCACATCCAACTGCCCTTGCTGGCCAATGTAATAGATATTGTAACACAGAGACATTTCAAAAACTTTGAAAATTTACAAGTATTATCAGGAAAGACGTTAAGTTTAAGAGGTTAAAAATTGTAGCAAGTGAACGAGATAACGCAACTGTTTCTATGTTCTAGTTTCTATAACATAACGTTTCTAAAAAATTATAAAAAAATTAATGAAGCTGTAACTAAAAATTAAAAATCTGCATCTATTATCAAGCAAATTGATTTCATAGATAAGACAATAGACAGATAAATTATAATTTCAATTGTTTTAATCGTACAACTTAGTTTAAGATCTTTTGTAGTGGTATTCGTACAGTTACATAACCACTCTTAAAATACGAATTTGCAAGAGGCTAGGTACTTCAGTTTATCTGTTTAAGTAACTAAATGACGTTATGATTGAAGTATTCACAATATGTGCACTGGGTGCCAGTTATAATTTCGAATAAATTATGTACTGCTAAAAGATCTAAAAAATGTGTTGACATACTGATTTATGAAAAATTGAGAAAGTGTGCTCATGTAGTTGGTTCACTTTTTAGCAAAAATAAGTGAACACTCTGGGTAAATATTTCTTAGCTGTGTGTAGAAACCAAAAAGAGTATTTTTTTACTGTTTTAGAAAGGTATTTTAAGCTAATATAAATCAAATCTCCTACAATTCCTATCAATGAAGTCATATGTATGTTCTCTGATACCAAACATCTAGGTATGCTAATGAACAATTCCACAGACAAAGCTCTATTCAATAATTATCTAAAGAAAATAATCTAATTTACTAACCTGCTAATGAAACACTCTATAAATATCTAACTTCACTTTTTGGCAGTGGGAACACGGGAAATTCAACCACAATACAACCATCTATTGTGGTTGAATTTGTCGGGTTCCCACTGCCAAAAAGTGAAGTTAGATATTTATAGAGCGTTTCATTAGAAGGTTAGTAAATTAGCTTATTTTCTTTAGATAATTATTGAATAGAGCTTTGTCTGTGGAATTGTTCATTACCATACCTAGATGTTTGGTATCAGAGAACATACATATGACTTCATTGATAGGAATTGTAGGAGATTTGATTTATATTAGCTTAAAATACCTTTCCAAAACAGTAAAAAATGTTACAAAAGCTCTTAATAAGGAATATATGGGTAGATATTGTGGGTGTAATTCAATGCAGGTTGGGGCTTTTGTCCACTGAGTAGTTAGTTTCACACAATATTATTAATACCTAAAAATGTACAAAAAGAGTATATTTCTGTAATATTTAGGCAGCAGATATACCGATTAATGTATAAGGAAGGATATTCCCATGCTACTGACGTCATATAAAATATTAAAACAATTACTTACTGCATTAATTTCTGAGATATAACATAATGTTACGTCTCGGGTACATTATTTAAAATAAATTTATATAGCCAACCGCGTTTATTTTTTATGTTCCATCGATTCCTGCAGTTTGAGCATTTAAAAACACAGGGTGTACTCGCATAGGTGAAACAAGGCTTGTGCATGAGAAACAGTGTTATCTCATAGAAAAACGGTGCTTTACTAGCGAACTTGAAAAAATATTTCAGAAAAGAAAACTCCTTAAATTATTTTTTTTATCCTTTCAAAGGATCCAAAGAATCCAATTCGCTTGTTGCTTACCATATTCAGTTACGACTGTTTCTGTATTGTTTCAGTAATTAGAATAATTATTGTTTTCAAGAAAAGAACACACAGACTGTGACATCGTATCAATTCAAACCACAAATATTTACCCCGTTCTGCTAATCACTTAGTCCTGCAATTTGTCAGAGATGTTTTTTTAATTCTTACAAACAATAGAGACAATTAATTAGAACTATTAGAGAAAAAAGTGAATAATATTTGCATTTTTATAAAGGTTACATCGAGATCTGTTTACTATTTCAAGTTGTTGTTCACGTGTCAGTACGTAATTGCGAATTAAAAAAACTGGCTTTGCATTTTTTTATCTAATTTTTGTAAATACTGGATCTTGGGATACCCGGGCAGGCTGTTACAAAAGTGCCGTGATATTATGATGTAGCGTTGTTATTTTCTATTCTTCGTTCAGATGAAGTATTTAAGCTAAGTTTACAGCACTGAGTTTTTTTGATATTTTCAATAATTTGAAGTGAACAAATTTTTATCATCACTGATAAAAGATGCATGAAAAATAAGCTTCGTACAGAAAATAATTAGGCAAAAACAATGAATTAGAAAATTATATGGCTGTGGAAAATGCTACCAGCTGTTTTTCATAAATTATACAGGGTCATCCATTAATAATAGGACAGAGCTTAATGGCAGGTTACTCACTTCAGAAAAGAGCAATTAAGTCAAATATGCCTTATTCGAATGTTGCTTCTCTTCGATATACAGAGTGTCAAAGTTAAAATTTTATTTTCCATACTAGTAAATATATTTTTTAAAAATTCCAAATATATGCATACATTTTGGATATCGGGGTCTTTTGGAAGCGATAAATTCAAATGTTTCTTATTTTGACGTCTCTAGTAGAGGGCTCCACTTATGACACACCATGCTTCTTTTAAATGGCAGAACTTCTATGCGGCTTAGTGTATCCATCTGATTTTAATAATCAGATGGATACACTAACAATCGATTTTTCCACCTTTTTTATCTGGAAAAGGTTTATCTTGTTGAAATCGTATTTTCGAAATAATCCTATTTGAAATATTCACAAATAGACACACCGAGTAAAAACTGTTTTGGTTTCAGGTAAAGTGTCTTTTCCGCTGAAAATACAGCAAAATGTTATTTGAAAAAGTTGTAAAAATGGGAAACTGTGGTGACGTGCAAAATTTCAAGAAAATCGGCAAAGTTTATTAAAATTTACTTTATCTTTAGATTTTCAACATTGTTTGAGGTCTACTTTAGTTTTTTCCTTGATTTGACATGTTTCTCGTTATGACAGCCATTTCTGTGTTGTATACTGCAAAATGTTATTTTAAAAAAGCTTCTCATATAGAAATTTGAATAGACTGTAAAATTTTAATGTCCTAAAAAAATCCACAAACAAGCAAAAAATAGGAATAGGCCTCGAATATTAAAATTTTGCGTATTTACACAATTTTTCATTCTGATAAACTTATAATAAAATTTTGACGTGTCTTATGCAAAAGTGGCACGGTTAACGAGAAAATTCTGAAATCAAACGAAATATCGAAATTGATTTAAAATTTTGTACAAATACCTAACACAAAATTGATGGTAACGTTTTGGAGGAATATTTCAGAAAAGCAACATCCTGAAATCATACTTATTATCGTTCCAAAGGACACCAGCAATCCTTTTTGCCTGTTCGCTAACTATATTCGGTTAGGACAGTTTCTGTATTGTTTTAGTTATTAGAATAATTATTTTCAATGAAAACACACAGACTGTGACATCATATCAATTGAAACCACAAATATTTACCCCGTCCTACTAATGACTTGGTCCTGTAATTTGCCAGATATGTCTTGTTAATCTTTACAAACAATGGAGACTTAATTAGAACTATTAGAGAAAAAAAAGAATAATGTTTGCATAAGCTAATTTTACTATTTCATGTTCTTGTTCGCGCGTCAATACTAAATTTCGAATTAAAGAAACTCGTTTTATTACCTTTTTTTAATCTAACTTTTGTAATATTAGATTTGGGATACTCGGACGGGCTTACTGCTGCAAAAGTGCCGCGATATTATGGTAGCGTCGCTATTTTCTGAAATTTCGTTCAAATAAATTGTTTGAGGTAAGCTTAACACTGAAATTTTGTTTTGGGATAACGGATTAAACGTAAGTCTAATAGAACAAGTTTTCGCCATTTCTAATGATAGATGCATTTGATAAAAAAAGCTTGGTCCAGAAAATAATAAAGCAATAACGATAAATAAGAAAATTATATGGCTGTAGAAAATGCTGGCAGCTGTTTTTCACTAACGATATAGCTGCAAAATATCCTTAAAAGGAAACACTGATGATTGGGTATCATAGAACATCTGTTATTATGTAATTTTATAGATATGGTATATTAGAGAATAAGTTTAGTTCAGATCTAGAAGTAGAGTAATACCGACATCTTTTTTTTCTAGTTGAAGTTATCGTTTAACAGAAAATATTAAAAAAAATATATTGTATCTTGTGCTACAGCCTCAAGTGCAAGGTAAATTTCCTTAACAACACATTCAGTACACAAAATAATTTTATTCTAGTTTAAATTTTATTTCTTCACGTCACATTTCTCTTAACGATATTTTTAAAAGGTTCATGTTTCTAATGTCATCCTCGTACATTTTCTTAATATAAGCCTATTAATCTTATATAAATTTAAAACATTTTTTTTATTTGTATTTTATTTATATCTAAGGTATCTATTGTAAAATTCTTGCAGAACAACGTTTGGACAAGAAAAAAATAATCTTCATTTTTTAAATTTCTTATATCAGATTTATTACAACTTTTTTTGCAGTAATTCTTTGTTTGTATTTTTAAATTGTTTCTGTTTTGCATATTTCCTTTTTATTCAGACATTTTCGTACGTATAGCACTCTTCTTACCCTTTGTATATCTTACATAATTTATAATGTATGTTCGATGTTATAATTTAATTTTAAATAAAAAAGCACTACTCTAAATCAACAATGTTCTTCTTTTTAATATACAGGTTATCTACAGTGCGTTCCGTTTTTCAGGTTAACACATCTCTGGAATTTCCGCACAATTTTTTTACAATTAGTACCCTAAAGAGAGGTTTTGTTCTACTAACAATTTTTGTATGTGACAAAAGCGTGGCCTACTAAGATTTTTTAAAAGTGTCGTTTTTCCACAATGTGGCATGTTTTTATCAAAAAGATAATATTATCAGGCTGTCCAGCACCCATCAGAATGCACATAGCTTATATTGTATTCATAATTCAATATATTTTTTGTAATCTGTTCAGAGTACTAATTGTAAAAAAACTGGGTTACAGAAATTCCACAGCCTTCTCACATGTTCAGAGTTGTTAAGAAAGAGGCACTCTGTATAAACGGTTAGTTTCAAAGACTTTCTTGGATGAAAATAAATACATATAAATTAAATTCGTTTAATTCTGTTTCCTTAAAATGTTTTTTTTTTATTGCTTTGCTATTATTGTATTATCATAAAATGTTATTGGAAAAAGTCGAAGGTAGCGACCTCTAGCAAAAAAAAGCTAACAAGTGCCGTATTTCACATCCTCAAATACGCCTTACACTAAATTTCAATGTATTACATTATTTATGTTTTGGTAAAGATGTGGCTCAAAATCAAATTTTTAAAAATCACCCGAACAAGAAATGTTGAAACTTTTTATTGCTTGATTCTGTCGGTCCCTGAATTTATGGTCTGATTCCAAACATCCTGTATAGTAAATTTTTTAATAATAAATAATCAAAAGCATCTCAACTCTTAGGCAACTAGCCAAACTAAATATTTGTTACCAGAATAATCCTTAATTTACTTGAAGTTCAGAGTTTGCGGCACCACTTGCATTGCAACTATACCCTTGAGTCCTCGCTTGGAAATTCATCCCGATGCGTTATCTTGTCAATTTTCCCAATTGTTCGCGGTGTGAAAATGATTTCGAAATATTTGCCTTCGGTGTACTATGGCGTCCAATTGCACCTTGTTCTTGTCAAAGTGAGTATATTATCTAATTTATGGTGTTCGGCAGTTTAATTTAGTTATGTACAGAGTGATCCTTAACCTATCCGCATAAACTTGAGAATTATAGCTGACGACAAATAATGACGAATAGAGAAAACAAATGTAGTAAAACATGTTTAGTTTAAAATTTATCAGGTGAAATTTTTTTTATAAAAGCTAAGAACATTTCCATATATGTATATAAGTATTGATTGATGTCAAAATTGTTTCTTTTCTTTCATTTAAAAGTCAACTATCAAGTTCCATAGATTTTTAATGAGATTTAGCATGCGGCAGATATTAAAATCCATTTTTCTTCAACTCTTGCTGATATGTAAAAATTCTTAGATTTTTCATCTTTGCTATGAAATTATCAAAAAAATATAAACAAAAAATATTATTTTTAACGCACTACCCTTTACTCGCCTTTGGACAATCTGTACTGATTTCTTTTTAGATTTTCAAAAAGAGCATAAAAAGTAACAGGATTGTGCCAAATTTTATCAATTTATTTAGGTAATACTAATAACCTTTTAAGATACATGTTTATATAGACTTTTCGTCTTATTTTGAGATCCAGAAATTTTTTTCGTATAGGTTAAGAATCATCCTGTATATTTCAAAGAACTAATAGAAGTTCAAATCTGCGAGTGGTATAATGATGTTTTTTTGCAAATCGACATTAAAGGCGTAGTTTTAGTGACAGCTGTCAGACATTAAAATATCACATTTACTGTCTAGGCATTAGAGTCATTTTTACTGCCGCTAAATTAAAAATTATAATTTGTTCTTTAAAGAAAGTAATTTTATTTTTATATTCTTGCTGATATAATCTTCGACGGTTTTGGGTAATAAATTACACTCTATTTGCTTTGCTGATTCAATAATTTCTGTGTGTGTGTTCTGTGAATTCTTCCGTTTCAAATAATAAATAGTTATTTTTATAGATTTAAATAGGAACAAGTATCATAAAATTAAAATTGATCGACGAAAAAATTATGTGTTTAACTTGACAGTAAAGTAGATTTAATGCCTTGGCTGTTTTAATAGCCTCGGCTGCACTCGTCTATTAGATACCAGATACCGGCATTAAATCTTGTACTTTACTGCCTAGTTAAACAAGTAATTACATGCGTTAGTTACAATATATTTTAGTTTTTTTAAATAGTAGTTTAAATAGTTTTTACATGGTCAATTGTCATATCTTTGTGCGAATATTTAATTCTTGTTATTAAATTTTTTATCAGAAGCTTTCTATTAATTTTCTTAAACATTTCAGATAGCGTTCTTTTATTTTCTGTTTTCCGACAAATAATTAAAATATGAATTTTGAGAACATTAATTTTTTTTTTCGTTTTTTGTTGAAATTGATCATAATTTTTTTTAATGCTATAAACAAAAGGAACTTTTAAACGAAAGGGTTAGTTAGTAATTATGCAAATATATCGTTTCCTGGCAATTTTCGTCAAGGTCCTTATTTCGCATCTGCATGCAAAAAATTAACGGATGTTATTTTACAACTGACGGCACAATAATAGAGTAATAAATGGCGAAATATTCTACGGAGCACGAATATATGCTTCCAGAAAACAAAGCTACGTCGTTAATTGAATTTAGTCTACAGGGTGTACTTACAATTTGGCGACGAAATTCATATGAACGTGGGTTTGAAATAACTTATTAGAGAAGTTACAAGGTCATAGCCAAAAACCCATTTTTTGAAATAACTCCAATAACAGTTTATCATATCTAAATGATGGCAGCATTTATTCATACGAATTAATAATTAAAGTGATTTTTTATTAAAGATGACTTTGTCTATTTAGTTTAATACAATTGGTCTCCATAATATCACATTTAGCTTTATTTTTCAATTTAGTTTAAATTAATTGGTTTGCATAAATCCATCATAGTAAAAAGTAATTGTGGATTAAAAGAAAAGTATAGAGATAAATACAGATAACTTTATATCGGGTGAAAAGTAATAAAATGTGTTATATGGCGACGTGAAAAAAATATGTGGGTTCCATTTAAAAAAATCAAGTTATTCATGATTGAAGTTTTCAAAATTAGAGCGACGATATCAGCCATAACAAACAGAGTTCATAATTGAGTTTCTAGGTCTTGGTAGTATGGAGGGTGGTCAATAATGTACCCCAATCACAGCCTCCTATGTTGCCGCCCACCTCTGATATTCATCTGTTCCTAGACATCAATTTTTTGACACAATATCGAATAACGTCCAAACGGTACGTTTTAGGCACCAAGTATGTTATATGAAGTCACACTAGAATTGACCGAGGAATCCAAATATGTAATAATATACAGGGGATTCCATTTAAAAAAATGCAACTTTAATATGAATCACCCTGTATATGACTAGGAATTCCATTAAAAATATTTTCAGTTTGTAGCTCTTACTACCCCCCACCCCCCACCACCAGCAAATTTTAAAAATATATATCAGTATAGCCACATTGTTCTATCCACACACTATTGACCCACCCTGTATATGTAAAGGTTTAATTATCTAAAAAAATATGACAATTTTGGTAAAATAATACCTTTTTCTGAAGGCCTACAAGCCACATATCGTTTTTTTTTTAATTATAATGCATTACACTCGCTTGCACGGATTCTGAAAATTTGAACTGGTATGGATTGCGATAAATTTTACTCATTTCAACTTTATTTTTTCTTATATGCGCCGAAATTGAAATGTTGCAATGCACTAAATATATAGTGAAAATCTTCGAAAAAACTTGTGAAATAATGTTTTTTTTTTAAATTCCGCTAAATAAAAAAGTTAAACGATTTTCGAAAATGGCAGATTTATTTATTCAAAATAACTCGAAAAGCTAGAACTGGTCTGTAAGAGCAATTAAGTTAGCAACATAACCATCTAAAACTTTCCTCATTTAGTCATTTTCCTATATCTTATAGTTTGCCAAATACAACAGCAATAAGTGTGTAATATACACCATTACAATAAACAAATAATTTCCTAGTAAGTGCCTACCTAATTGAACATAATGATATAATTCAGAAGAAAAAGAAAACAAAAAGCAGACAAGCTAGACGTCTAACCGAATTAAAAGAGAAATTGAAAATATCTATACTATTAAAAAATAAATAGTAAGATATTTGCAATATAATAATTAGCGAATTATTTGCGGCATTCAAGACATAAGCAGTGTGATAGAAGAAATTTGAGGAGTGCGAAATGTATTGTTTCATATTAAATGATAGTCAATCCAAAATGTAACTGCTGTGAATTTTATCTATAAACATTGTATACTAGTTAATTTTGGGAATAAAATAATACTCGAACCCTTATGTGGGAAAAAATATATTTTAGAAACACTGTTCTCATAAAAATGTACATTCTCCATATTTAAATTAATTTCATGAATGATTTGATCAATAGCAACCACTTACACGCATTCAATCTATTGCATTAATAATGGCATCACATATAGAAAATAATTGTTGATTCAATTAAATATATTTTGCCAAATAAATATAATTAATTGATATATATGTAATTTAATTAATACATATTTTATTCTTAGGTCCCTTCTTAATATGTCTATTGTTTTGTGTGAAACTAACTACTCTGTGGACAAAAGCCCCAACCAGCGTTGAATTACACCCACAATATCTACCCATATATTCCTTATTATTAGCTTTTGTAACATTTTTTACTGTATTAGAAAGGTATTTAAAGCTAATATAAATCAAATCTCCTACAATTCCTATCAATGAAGTCATATGTATGTTCTCTGATACCAAACATCTAGGTATGCTAATGAACAATTCCACAAACAATATTATTACCTAAAAATATATAAAAACTTTTACATAAATGTCTATTGTTTCTCAACGTAATTTATTCAAATGGAATTATGAAAGTTCAGTTCCACTTTACATTTTAATCAAATAATAATAGTAGACACAACGTTTAACATGACAAATCCAAATTATTATTATACATGTATATTGAATTAAAAAGATGTAGAAATTCTTGATTTGAAATTAAATTGCTATTGGTTAAAACAAATATGTTGTTTAAATAAATAAACATAATATGATTCCTTAAATTAACAAAATTAATAAATAAATGAGTTTTTCTTTAAGAATATCATGTTGTTTTCTCTCTTATACTCATCGTAATATGAACTACTATCACGAAAAAAAATCATATATCTTCAACATAGTTATACAATAATTTTTGTACGTAAAATTCGCATAATTGAATATATTTTTTAATAGGAGTATTTTTAAATTTTGCAGTAAATTGTATATGACACTTAATCACTATTATCGAAAGCTTAGTTTTAATATGATATTATACAAATATGTGCGATTTTGAAAAAACAAAATATTTACTTATGATTTTTTAATTATATGCACAAATAAATTGTTTTAAAAGCACAATAGTGCAATGTTCACATCTGTTATTTTTGGCATCGGTAAATGTTTTTTATTGAGTGACCACTAGATTCTTTTTCATTCGGTTATAGCACAAATAAACATCAGCCAACAGTAAGCTCTCAGTTAACAAGCTCGAAACCGATAAATGTCTGGTCGCACCATTGCTGACAACTAACTGTACTCGTTTGCAAATCTATGCTGTTTGCTATAGGTTTTTCAGGATGTAGGGAACAGCCCAATTATTTTCACAAAATAATTTGGTTAACGGAATCAAAATTTCGTTGACTTAATCATCTAGTTTCCTTTGTGTAAAATTAATTTAACAATTTATTTCCAACTGCTGACGTATTCCTAATGAAATTTACTTTCAACTATTAACATTAGTTCTTAGTTGTTTCTACTCACTAGCAGAGATCTAAAGAAATATCTACTCAGAACTATCAGTAGTTCAATAACTGATATGCGTGCCATTATTATTGCAACTTATTGTACATTTGTTAAAAATCAGCCACCTATGAGACACGTTACGTTAAAACAATTGCATGTGACTCACCACCGCGTCCATTAAATAATGCTGGTGTAATTGAAAAATTACGACCATAACATTAAGGGTTTAAACATCCGTTACAAAACTAATTCGATTAACTTAAACAGGAGATGGATGCTTTAAATGCAAAAAAGAAAGAAACAAAGAAAGGCAACACTAACTTATACTTTGCATACGATCACAATTGATTGGTGGGGCATACATTTTTCTTAGCAACTTTTTATATTTAACAAAGTACAGAAATATTATTAATTACTCATTTCTATCTTCTTTCAGATGTATGGCCGGTATAGCCGGCAGTTAGGAGAATTTGCTAAATTAGAAGGTCTTAAGGCGCAAGAGAAGAGAAGACTAAAAGAAGAGAAAGCTAGGAAAAAAGAACTTAGGGGTTACCAAGGTAAGGTCCAGGAATAATACTCATATTCGGCTTCTTCCTCACACAAATGTCACACTTTTGAAACAGCTGCCTTTATTAAAATTTTGTTTTCTGTTTCTTATTTGTCGCTATTAGGCACGGTGCAATCTGAAATTACCGACTATAAAATTCATTTACCATCTCTGGTTGTATGTAAATATACCGGGTGTCCCGTTAAGGATGGCTAGCAGCTGCATCTCGGAAACTACTTATCCTACAGCTTCCGGAAAATATATTGATAACAAAAGTGACCCCAGGAAGTCTATTAAAATTATTTTCCACTTTCATACTTTACCGCTACATGGCGAACTTTTAAAATCAAGTCGAAAAATGAAATTTTCTCCATAAAATCAAGTGAAGGTATGTTATGTTGAGCAGTTTTGGATTATCCTATTTAAATTTAAAAATTGTATTTGACATTTTGTTCTATCTCTTAAAGCAAAGAGTAGGGAGAGGGAGAATCGTATTTCATAAAAAGTTGGAAAACTCCCGACTGCGTTAACCGATTTTAGTTAACTTGATTTTGTTTTAAATCTATTTGATAGCAGAATCATTGTCTGTAACATTATTTAAGTTTTGTTTAAGCTTGAATCATCAGAGGGCGTAATTTGGTATTTTGAGATTATAAAATATTATAGTTTATACACTTACAAAAATGATTGAAAATTTAGACATTGCTCAGATCATACATTAATGTAAAAATATATTAAATCCATACTGTATTACAAGAACCTCTATGTGAATACCGTACATTTACATCTATCATGTAAAATTAATGATTTTTTTCTAAAAATACATAATAACGTTGTAAAATTACATTCCATGTGTATAAAAACACGTTTTTACTATGAGAAATGCATATTCATAAGTAGTAATTTTCCACTACAGTTGTAACATTGCAGTCTAGTGTGTTTTTTTACATTATTCACCTAGGCAATAAATAACCAACAATCCACCGTGTAATATTACTAATAATTTTTATTAGTGTAACATAAGTTTGGAAAATTATAGCACTTCCGGTTTGTGTCATTGTTTAAACAATTTTACTAGTAATAAGACAGTGAAATAAAATTTAACTTTTCACAGAAAATTGAGTAAACTTCTAAAGATATAAAATAACGCCATCTGGCGGTACATGCTTTAACAGAAACTTAAATATTGCTACACATTATGATTCGACTATTAAATAGCTTTAAAACAAGACCAAGTTTGCTAAAATCGCTTAATGTAGTAGGGAGTTTTCCAACTTTTTCTGCGATTCTACTCTCCCCCTCCTCTCTTCTTGTTAATTGCTAGTTCTTTTCCCTCTTTCCATGTTTTGCTCTTCCTTCTCAGGTTATCCGTTATCACGTTATCTCATGTTCTACATGGTTTTCCTCTGGATCTCTTCTGCACTGCCATTTCAGTTGTTGACGTTCTATGCTCACGTACTGGTTCTACTTGAACTCTTTCCTTATGTCTTCATTTCGTATTTTGTCCCTCCTTGTTGTTCCCTTGACGCCTATTAAGTACTTCATTTCTACGGCCTGTAATTTATTTTTCTGTTGTTCTGTTAGTGTTCAGCTCTTGCATCCGTACATTAAAATTGGTTTAAATATTGTCTTATATACTAATAGTTTTGTCTTCTTTCTTCCTGAATGTGTTATTTAGTGCGTCATATAGTTTTGTTGCATTTTCAATTCTGCTATATATTTCCGCCTCATGTTTTCCATCTTTTTATATTTTTACTCCCAGGTACTTTCTGAAGCTTTCTGTCTGTTCCATCTTTTGGTCGTCGAGTTTTACTGTTATCTGAATTTCATTCTTTCCTATCACCATTATATTCCAAGTTGTACTGTAGTTCTTTCTCATTTTTAGCATATATCATCAAGTCGTCCGCGAATGCCCATTCCGATATGTATACTGGCTCCAAATATCTATAACCTACGTACAATTTCTTCACTTCTTGTTTGACTTCTTTTGTAACATCATCCAATATTATGTTGAAGAGAGTTGGGCTTAGCACCCCACCCTGCCTCAGTCCTTCTTTGCTCTCAAAATCCTCCGACTCCATGTTGTTAGTTCTATTTTTCTTGTGTGTTTATATATTCTGGCTATATTTCTAATTAGCTTACTTTTAACTCCTCTTGTTTTCAAACTCTTCCATATCATGTTTCTTGATATACTGTCAAATGCCTTTTCTAGGTATTTGAAAGCTACGTATATATTTTTATTGGTTCTTTTCTATCATCTGCGTTATTGTAAATATGTGGTCTTGTATCCCTCTTCCTTTTCTAAAGCCGCTCTGCGATTCTTTCATTTGTGTATCTGTAATATTTTTCAATCTTCTGTCTAGCAATCTTTCGAATAGTTTGGCCGTTATACTCAGCAACATTATTCCCCTGTAATTATTGCAGTCCCTGTTGTTGCCCTTTCTATGTATTTGAACTATTACGCCCATTTCCTAATCTTTGGGTATACAGCACTCTTTCCTAGCTTTGTTAAACAGGCTCGTCAGAATTTCCCTGTCCTTGCTCCCAAGATGCTACAACATTTCGGTATATATTCCGTCATATCCTGCTGCTTTTCCACTTTTCAACTTTTTTATTGCATCTATTACTTCTTGTATATTAAATTCATCTTGATCGTTCCTTTTTATGTCTTGCTCTGCATTTTCCGTTTCATCTACCTCTTCTTCAGTCTTGTTCAGTAGTTCCTCGAAATACTCTTTCCATTGTGCCATTATATCCGCGTCACATTCCAACACTTTACCATCCTTAGTTGTTAGGTGCGTATATCTATTGCTTTTTCCTTTCGTTAGTGTTTTTAGTACTTTATAAAACAACTTCTGGTTGCTGTGGCTGTGTTGTTCCATTTTTACCCCAAATTCTTCCCGTGATCTTTCCTTTGCCAGTTTCACCATTTCTTTGACTTTTATTCTTTGTTTCTTATATGCCGTGTATGTATCCTCGTTTCTATTTATGAAATAAGTATGCCACTTGTTCTTTTTGGTTTTAGTTTCTGATCTTATTTCCTCATTCCGCCAGCTAGATTGTTTTCTGTTTTGATCTATTGCTTTTGTTCCGCATATTTTCTCTGCTTCCGTTACTACTGTTTCCTTTATACGTAACCACAAGTCTTTTACATTAAGCATTTCCATATTTTCCATTATTTTGCCATTTCTCTTTCTACTCTTCTTGTATATATTTTTGCCGTATCTTACTAGATAGTGATCTGTATATAATTCCGCTCCTCTTCTAACTCTTGTGTCTATCACCTCTTTCCTAAACTCATTATTTATTATTATGTAATCTATTATAGATCTTTCTCCCCTGCTTGCTACTTCCCTTGTGTATTTATGTATATCCTTACGCTGAAATACTGTATTTGTTATTATTAACTGGTTCATTAAACAAAAATCGATCAGCCTTCTTCCGCTATTATTCCTGACACTTTCTCCATGACTTCCAATTTCTTCTCCAGACTCTTCGTTTCTTTTTCCAACCCTTCCATTCAGGTCGCCTATTATTAACACTCTTCCTTTTATATCTTCAATTGATTCTGCTAGCGTTTCCCAGAATTCATCTTTGACTTCTGTTTTTTCATCTTCCTCTGGCCCGTATGCGTCTATTATCGTAGTTTTGTTTTATTCCTCCAGTTTCAGTTCAATTTTTAATATTCTTTCCGTAATACCTGTCCAACTCTGCACAAAGTTCTGTATTTGGCGTTTTACTATGCAACCAACTCCTTCTCTCGCCCTTTCCTTCTGGTCTTCTCCAGAGTATATGAGCGTATGACCTCCCTTTAGTACTTTCTCACCTTCCCTTTCATTTTTGTTTCGGTTATTCCTAGTATGTCGAGGAAATTTCTCTATTAATTAAATTTTTTTCTGGTTAAATTTCTAACATTCCATGTTGCTATCTTCCAAGTTTTTTCTTCAAATATTACTTGCTTTTTACCTATTAAATCCTTTCCATGTCCTTTGCCATTGTCGCCATCTTTGTTTCCGCGCTTTTCTTTGCCAATCAGTTTTTTGAATTATTGGGTCTTGAAATTTTTCTAAGCTGCTTCTCCAAAGAGGTTTCTTCCGGTGATCTTACATTGATCTTTGGGTTGTCATTCTTACCTCCTTTTCTTCCGCTTCTGCTCCTTGCCTTGCTACTTACTTCATGTCTTCCACCTCGCTTGTCTTATTATCTTTTACCAATTTATAGTACCTAATTTGTGCCTTGTACCCTTTCTCTCGTGCCTCTTTCAATTTTGGGAATGGTTTGTTACGTTCTTCTTGAATTTCTTTAGGGTAATCTTCATGTGTCAAATAAAATTTTTTTTTTGTCAACAGGAGAGTCCAAAACCATTCAACATAACTTACCTTCAATATTGATTTTATTGAGAAAATCTCACATTTCGATTTGGATTTAAAAGTTCGTCCTTTAGAGGTAAAATTTGAAAGTGGAAAATAATTTTAATAGACTTGTCGGGGTCACTTTTGTTATCAATATTTTTTTTTAAAGCTGTAGGACGAGTAGCTTCCGAGATACAGCCGTTGGTCTACCTTAACGGAACACCCCGTAACTACATCTATTGCAATAATAATGGCACTCTTTAAAATGAATTTAGTGATTTATTTCGAGTTGCTAACGTACTCGCGATGAAATCTCCTTTCGGCATTAGCTCTTAGTTTCTTCACTAACTAACAGCGATCTAATGAAGTTTATGTCCAAAACTACCAGTAGTTCAAAAACTGTTTAATGGGAATGCAATATATTATTGTTGCTATATATTATACGTATAGTTTTAATTTCTGTCCGCAGGGAAATTAGCCAAATCTATAGCGTTTCTATGGAGACACACGTTCGCCAGACTGGGAGAGGATTGGGTCTTCTTGGCCCTGCTAGGTGTTATAATGGCACTTCTGAGTTTTGTCATGGACAAGGGCATAGCAATGTGCAGTAGCGGTAAGAAGTGTTCTGTTTATCTAAATCTAAATTTTCTTCAAGCCTAAGTAATGCAGACGGCTGTGGTGGCCTCGATTTGACTCCTATGCATATGCAACTACCGCATCCGAGATGCAAGAAAATCGGTAACGCAGAACCGTAATAGGACATATTTGTTTGTGCAGGGAAACGTATTAAACTATAGTACAATCATTTTCAGAAGGCGCAGTGGGCAATAAAACGTTAGTTAGACAAAATGTATACATTTATTTCATTTCAACTTATACCTTCTTATGACAGGTATATTTGGGCGTTAGCTGGCGGACCAGCCCAAAGTATGGTAGCAATGACGTCTTTAGGAATGCATGTGCGGTGGATTAGAGTAGTGCAGGTATGTCGGTAATCAATTATCTCTACTCTAGATGTAAATTGCCAGGATCGGCTGGGAAATTTTCTCATAATCAATGATAGTACAAGCTCCAAAACATTTAACACAGTTTCCTACTTTGCCCGTTCAAAATTTCACGATGAGCCATTTTGAAATTTCGTTAAGACACAACCACAACACAACAGAAGGATCAACATAACGCAATAGAATGATCAACACATTCAGACTATTCAAAGTTCGACTCTGTTCAACCGTGTGTTTTTGATAAGAAGTACATCTTATTGGCCATCCTTTTCTAGTGCAGGTAATTTCTCCGTAACGTTAGTCGTACCTTAATAAGGGGCATACCTGAGCATGACTTTGGTATATTTCAGAAAAGTGGAAAGGGCTCAGAGGTACATGTCGGGTTTCACCAACGTTTTACTGCCTATTTCGCCTTCTGCAAACGATTCTATTATACATGAAAGTTAACAATTAAGTAATATGTCTTACTAACTCTTAGATACTACAAACGTACAATATAGAAGTTTTGTTGTAAGAAATATCATAATTCGATTGTGAATTCTTTTAAAATATAGGATTTAAAATTTTGAAGTATTGCCAAATCGGAAAGATAAATGTAAGTAGAAAAAATGTAGAAGAAGAATTAATAATTACTTCACCTTCTATACAATTTTTGGCAAAATATGTGTACCATAAATGCAAGAGATTAATGTTTATGACTTGAAATTTTCATTACTACTTCCATTGTAAATGTAAAAATATGTACTGTAAAAATATTGTTCCATTAAACTATTTTTTAACCTTAAACTACAGATACCTCAGAAAACTTGTGTATCTCCTGTTTTATTATCTTTTTCATAATCTACATTTATTTATTCCACTTTATACAGTATGCGCCAAAAGTATGGAATAAATTCAATAAAAACGAAACAATTATTTTTTCCATCAAGTAATTAAAAATTTTCTTGGCCGTTAATTTATTTTTTCTACAAAACTGTTAAAAGTGGGCTTCTTAATTGTCATTTTTGATGTTAAAAATGTCATTTTTTGATCAAAGTTTATTTATTTATAGTAAAATTAGAACAATTTGAAATTGTAATTCCCTGCGGAGTCATCATACTTAAGTTGGTTTTACTGTCAACATGTGTGACATCTATTTCCTGTAGAAATACTACTGGTAGTACTGGTGGTCTTGCTAGCAGTAGGAAGTATTTGGCACGCAATTTCCTTCTTCTGTTCCAGTGAATTTTCAATGTAGCCTTTAGCTACCGTCGAAGATTTCCATCCTCCATGTCTCTTGATGGTAGTAAGATTTGCACCAGAATCTGCTAACAATGTCGCCGATAAACGACGAAAACAGTGTCCGGTGTAGAGTTGAGGATTTGGTAGATTCAAGAACTCTGCAATGTCGGCAGGCATTTTATCAAACATGTTAATTCCGACTGGATTCTTCACACATTTATTCTTCATATATTTAAGAAAAAGTCGTCTATGGTCAGCGTTGGGTGGCCGGAGTGCCATATACTTAAAAAGTTTAAATAGAATTCACCAACACTGAAAGTCCGAGGCACTTTCGTTTTAGTATCTGGTATGGTCACAACAACCGAAGTGCCCAAATATTCGATATTGTCGATGGTCATCTGACACAATTCCTCCCAGCGACACGCCCCGAAGACCCACTATTGCTGCGACTTTTATCATCAGATACTTTTCTTCTTCTGCTTCTGTGAGAAATTTGTCGATATGCGTCTTCGTCAAAACTTTTGACTTTTTTGCTTGATATCCTTCACCCTTCCGTTTTAAAAAAGCAATAAGTTTATAATGTTTGCTTATATCTTGATCTTGCTTTATTTTTAACATAGTTTTGATCATGGAATAATTTGACCACAGCGTTGACGATTTCCATATCTTGGCTTTTCCTAAAAATATGCCAGTAAAACACTTTCGCTACATTTCCCAGGGACCTTTTTAATGTTGCACCATTCCGAAAAGCGTCTATAAGCGATTTCGTACTGTACCTTTGATTTCGCCGGCAATAATTCCAATGTTGCTCGACTGGCGGCTTCTTCAATTTCAGCAGGAATGAATTCATTACGCTCATTATCGAGATTATTCATTATACTTATAATATTACTAGAAAATGCTGTCAATATTTTTGCGTTTTTTCCGTAACTAACAACAGCACTGGTTGCTACGAAAATTTTGGTTCATAAACATTGCGATCTGTGTGGTATTTTTTGATTTCTTATTTTTATTGAGTTTAAAGTTCTTCCGATTGTTTTGTAGAAAAAATAGTGTATGATATACGTGTTAAAAGTGATTTTATTTTGTTCACTCACAAAATAAAATCTTACTTTTAACACGTATATCATATATAGAAGGTATTATTTATCCTAAAATCCAATTATTATTTTGTAAATGGTCAAACATTTTAAAAACGATACAGATGTAGTGTCATTTTACTACATTGTTAAATAATCGCGTATAAACATGCAAAATACGTCTTAAAACTGCCCCAAATGTAAGTCGTAGCAACATTAAACACTTCTGTGATTTTTTGGGGGCGCCAATTTCACGGCTATAAAAAATAGAATAAGCCTAGGCACGTTCTGGAAAGTATACATGACACTGTGACAAAAATATCTTTATATATTTATACTAGACTTATGCCTTGAGATATTTTCCGCTGACAACCAATGCGGAAGTACCCAATCTTTAATTTAAGGTTGTACATGATATATCTACGAGGATCCTTCGGAAAGTTGTAAGCATTTTAAAAACCTAAAACGTTATGTAAAGGCAATTATTATTATTATTATTGTTTTTTATTTTTAGCGAGGCTGTGGCTCTTCAAAGACTTAACTCACAATCCCGCTGCTCAGTATGCGGCTTGGATATCACTTCCGGTGTGTTTGACGCTGTTCAGTGCCGGATTCGTCCAATTAGTAGCCCCCCAATCCATCGGTGAGTTAACTTTGCCACTAAGGGTACGTTTACATCTGACACTTGTGTCCCGATACATGTGTCAAGCATCAGATATATATCGCTAGTGACTGTTTACATTACAGACAGAAGTTACTATATATTTATATCATGGAGATGTGTATGACACTTCTCGTCGCTATATCTGTACAAACCGTTTATACATATGTATTAATTAAATACACTTGTGTCATACACATCAATTCATAGTAGTCACGATGAGTATCGAAACAAAAAATTGCTACTCGTGTGATTGCCCTAGAGATGTTACTTAAGAAAAAAAACGTTCAGTGTAGTTTTGGGAATGAATTTTGAAACGTGATGAATTAGGTGTCTATAAATTAGTTAATCTCAGAACTAAGTGGCGAGAATCCGCTACAATTCTCAAATTATTTGAGGATGACACCAGCTCAATTTGAAAAGCTTGTTTGTAAAATAAATAAGGAAGATACCAAATTCAGAAAAACTATTAGCGTAGCAGAAAAAGATTAGCTGTATCTACCCTATACCCAGTTAAAAACACTGATAATATAGATATATACAGGGTATCTCACAATAAGCGTGCATTAGACGTAGTTAGGAAACGATAGAAATATGAATTTTTGTTTCTAGGGGTTTTCAATACTGCTAAGTTGAAATGTAATATTTACAGTAACGTGGCGGTAGTACCGGAAGTAGACGTCAATTCGTTAACTTTAAACGAAAAATAGTATTTTAATTTAATTTTCAGATTCTACGTGCAATTTTAAATCAACTTTATTAAATATACCATATGTCCAAGCTCAATAGTTTTTGAATTATTTCGTTTCCTCAAATTGTTTTTTTTTTACCATGACTGAATTATTCAGTCTCCCAGGTAATTAACGACTTAAAAAGTAATAATTTTGTGAGTGAAATTACGTACTGTTCAAAATAAGTGAATTGACGTATAATGCAAATATTTTGCATCAATTCAGCATTGTTGAAATGAAAACAAAATCCTCTAAAAAAGAATTTTTAGATTTCTATCATTTACGATTCCCTAAATACGTCTAATGCACACTTGTTGTAATACATCCTGTATATACATATATGTCTAGTTTTATTTGTGTACAAATCCTTAGAAACTTTATTCTTCAAGATAATCTAACAAATATTTTTTTTTGTTTTAAATGTCTTCAAAATCCGCTTCTTCTGATCCTACCATGGTTTTTAAGATGGCGATGCAAGGTCTGCTATCATTTTTTTATACCTTTGAATTTCAATAAAAACGTTGAGCAATTTTTTTATTTAAAATTTTTTAAGTTGTCAATCAGGTGGACCTCTCAAAATGTAGTATGTGAAATTTGAATAAAAACTACATAGTGCTTTCTTCTACACGATCTTAAAGTTTTATTCGTAAATAAATCTGTAAAAACGGTTTTGTTCGAGATATTTCAACAAATATTTGTTTGTTTTAAATGGCATCAAAAATCGCTTCTTTTGATCCTATTACGGATTTTAAGATGGCGACCGAAGGCATGCTATTTTTTTACACCTGCGAAATTCAATATAAACGCTCAGAGATATTTTTTGAATAAGTGATGCTAATCAGAACCCCTCAAACCCCTATGTGTGAATTTTTAGCAAAAACTATACATAATGTTTTCATTCGTATACAGCACCGTAAAAATTTATTCTTCGAGATAATTCAATAAATATTTTTTCTTTTTAAATATCTATATCTATAGTTTAATTTGAGCATAATATTGAATTTGAACGGTACTAAATCAGATTTAATTTTCAGATTTATGGTTTTTTATCCCCAGAAACATTTTCTCACAAACTGTTGAATATAAAAAAATTTAAAAAAGATATTTTACTGGAATATTTCCCATGTTCTTGGTTTGTTGTAAGGGGTGAAATAAACCACCCCTTCCATGTTTATTTTCCAAACATTCTTATACTTAAAAATTTCTTAAATTAAAATTTTTCTTTGGATTTTATCTTTATTTGATTTTCTTTTAACATTCCAGAGTTCAGGTTCGAGGTATAAATTAATCGGTTCATCAATATCGCGTTTTACCGACTCTTTGTTATCATTCTTTTTGAATTGCTGCCGACACTATCACAAAAGTAGACGACTAATCAACTAGAGCAATTTCTGTCAGGCGAGTGCGAATATGAAAATAATATATTTTTACATCTAATCGCATAGGTGTGTCGATATATATCGTAGACGCTTGATACATATAACTCTGACAGAAATGTTCACGCTGTTTAGATTAAATGCGATTTCTGTCCGACAGAGAATCAAAAATCGTTCAGTATGGATTTGAGAGTCAGCTTAGTTTGAAAGGCTTATTTGTAAAATAGTCATATAGTTAAGGTTTACTGTGATATAAATTAATCTATTCATCAAAATCGCCTTTTATCCATTATTTTTTATCACTCTATATTAATAATTTGCTGCCGACACTACCACAAAAGTAGACGATTAGTCAGCTACAGTAATTTCTGTCAGGCGATTCCGAATAGGTGTTTTTACATCTAATTGTATAGATGTGTCGATACATACAGCGGACGCTTGAAGCATATCTCTCTGACAGAAATTCTGCACTGTTTACACTAGGTACAATTTCCATCCGACATAAATATCGAGCAATTAATGTCAGATGTAAATGTACCCTAAGGCTTTCTCCATTTTGATGCAAAAATTAAAAAACGCTTGAACACGTCAATTTTTGTTTTAAGGTACTCATTCACCACTAAAATTTTAATTGAAATGTGTATTATTTTGAAGGACATTCAATTTTATCTTTTCAACGCCATCTAGTTTTGTAATTTTGAATTATCAGTTCTCGAGTCGTATAGTCACTTTACGAAAAAAATGTAACAAAAGGCAAAACATGTAAGCAAAACATCTAGATAAATTTAACAATGAGCTGATGAAACTACAGGGTGTCCAGCAATCAATGGTCCAAATTTTAGTATAGTATTCTTCGGGCTAAAATATAGCGATTTAACCCAACTTACCTCAGTCCAGAAGATCAAGATTGCCGACTTAGGCCTGTCAAAGTTAAAAATGAAATTTTGTCTTTTGCTAATATTTCAGACAGTTTTTCAGATATTTACTTCAAAATTGGCACTCGGGTTTTTTGGAATAACAACCATTGCAAGATTGCTATTAGATCGGTTATTTTGTTATAGAGGAAAATAAATTATGTATCTCTTGTTTATTAACCAAAATTATCAAACGGAGGCTATTTGACATTTGTTACTATTAACATTCAGTCGCAAAGGATTTACATACTTTTCACAGCATAAATTATAGTATATTAAGTATTAAAAACGGTAAAGGTAATTTACCGTTCGAAGATAATGTTTGGAGGCTGAGCGAAGTGCAGCAATAGGTTGAAAATATCTGTTATTTAGAAATTTTGGTAGTGAGAACTACAACCAGGTAGTGAGAAAAGGAACAATTGAACTATAAAATCCTGCAAATTATACAGGTTATTTGTTTGTCCGTACTTCAGCCACCTTTCTAGCAAATAGAGGTGTGAATGAGCTCGGATTAAAAAGGCATGGAGGATGGAAATCCTCTACCGTTGCCGAAAGCTACGTTGAAGATTCCCTTCAAAATAAATTGTAGTGTGCAGATAAAATTCTTCACAATAATTGCAACACAACGTCCTGCACTTCTGAGTCATGTGCTGAATCATTACCTGATACTATTGCTTCATTGGCCTCGATAGCAAATTTTACTTTAAATAGAAATATAACTGAAACCGAATTCGAAAAATCGTGTACTATTCCAATTTCTGCAAGTAACTGTACAAACTGCACATTTAATATATATATTTAAAATACATCTTTCGTTTAAATTAATTAAATTTTAAACTGAATTCTAGGAAACCCATTCCAAATCAATGCCACGCTAAAAATGTTTATTTTGATAGTTATGTACTTATAGATCTGGAATGGTAAGGGAATTACTTACCGTTTTGTTAGCCTTTGCCGCTTTGTAAGCGCATCATACTGTTATAGAAACAAACATGGTAAGTGAACTAAAAAAGCTTGATCGTGCAAAAATAATTATTACATCTCACCTGCCATGCAACTCTAACTGAAAATGCGATTTTCCGTTAACGGTTGATGTTACAGCTTAAGGAATTTTTCATGATGATGAATACTTCTGGACCACAACAAGTTCATTATTTGCACATTTCGATTCACAAAAAAGTTTGAGACGATTATTAGTAAATGAAAGGCCGCATACAGCGCCCCCTAGAAGATAGAACGTAATTTCAACCAAAATAATTACCATCCCAAAAATCCTCCCAGTGCCCATTTTGAAGCAAATTTTTCGAACAATGTTTGAAATATTAGCAAAAAACAAAATTTAATTTTTAACTTTGACACCCTGTAAGTCAGCAACCTTGAACTTTTGGACTGAGGTAAGTTGGGTCAAATCGCTATATTTTGATCTGAAGAATAGATCTTTGAAATTCGTAGAATTCTTTACTGGACACTCTGTATGTATTATTGTTGTAAACAAATGCATGACTATTTGAATTATTGCGTTTTCAAGTAGTAGCCTTTTAAAATTAAATTAGCAAACATCTGATTAAGTTAAGATAAAATTCTCTGTCCTCCAGGATCAGGCATTCCGGAGATGAAGACTATCCTCCGAGGAGTAGCTCTGAAAGAGTATTTAACATTCCGGACGTTGGTGGCGAAGGTCATCGGACTCACCGCCACTTTAGGCAGTGGCTTGCCACTGGGGAAGGAAGGCCCCTTCGTCCACATAGCCAGCATATCGGCCACGCTGCTCAGCAAACTGGTGACGGGATTCCAGGGCATCTACGAGAACGAGAGCAGGACGACGGAGATGCTGGCCGCCGCTTGCGCTGTCGGAGTGGCCAGTTGCTTCGCAGCTCCCATAGGAGGTCAGTAGAAATTACAGGATATACAGGATGTTTTCAAATTAAACCTCAAAATAAATTAGGAATGGTCAGGTGTAGACCTGTTGACTATTAGGAAATAAATTTTGAAATCTACACAAAACATTTGCAGTGACAATAGGCAAGGTTATTAAATAGGATTAGGTTGCCTGATAACTGTGTGGGAGTGGAGGTGATTCCATTACTTACGCATCACTCGGAGAAAATTGTCAAAACGGTTCTACAATTTTCCATTCCATTTTCCATTCCATTTTTAATAATTAAAACTATTAAATATATTTATTCCACTATTTTCTGTATAAGAATTTTTATTTTAATACATATAATAATGCTCTTGAGGAAATTCATTGCGTAGGTTTGTTTTTCATATATTTTATTTTTTTGTAATCAGAGCTATCATATGAAATTTTAAAAATTGCAGTCAATCATTTAATAAACAAGTACAAACAACGGTTTGTAAACAATTTTATTTAAATGATGCCTAAAGTGATATCCATTTTCGTCATTGCAACGATAGCATCCATTTCTTACGAACGTCTTGTCCGAATTGACTTATTATAGGTATATTTCACCCAAGCTCTCCTAAACCAAACATTTAATTTTAAAAAACAAATTATTTTTATAAAATAATCGCCTTTGAAAAGTTATTTTCCTGGAATAATTTTTTCTTTAACACACTGTATAAAGACATATTTAGGTCTTCTGAGTCTTATAATTAAAGTTAAAAATACATTGTTATATGGAAAGTATCAGTTTTATTTTAATAATGGTTATAAACAGCATGAAACATAACCTATTTTGTTTAAATCATTTTGTTTAATCATTTAAATCATAGTTTATTACATTTTATTAATAATTCTGTGTTAATTACATTTCCCAAAGCATGTCCACGAATAGCAGCACATCCTGCTCTTATTTTATCTTCAAATCTTCATCAACTCATGGCTTTAGCGAAAATAAAACTAGCATGCAGGATGCGCTGCTGTTCGTGGAAATGTTTTTAAAAAATGTAATAGCAGATAATTATTAATAAAACGTTATGGGAAGTTTTACGTGACACCCTGTATCTCTTAACACAACTGGGAAGCTTCTGAATACTGACCAGACACATCTACGTATTCGTTTGTGTTTTGAATATTTTGTATACACGAGTTGGACTCGTGCCACCGTACGAAGGAGTATGAGAGACACAACAAAAATCACAACACAAAGTGTAATTTGATGATTTCCCAAGTGTTGCTAAATATAGAGCTATCGACAGAAATAACACGTGCAAGTGCGTTGCTCTGTTACATTATACGAGGGCGATTCAAATTTAACTTTTCGGAAACTGTCATCAAAAGTCGACATTTTCGTTGAATTTTCAGTTGACAAAGTGAGTTTTTTTGTCACCTACGTAAGAAATACTTTTATGTCCAAAGTATTTTTCGTTGTAAAACATAAAACAGATATAAAAATAACTTGTAATTTTTTTGACTTTTGATTTATTTATGATTTTCTATACATGTCTTGGCTAGCGTACAAGGACGCCACCCCCATGTCCTTTAATGGTGGTAATATGGCCCCTGTATCACCTAACAGGGTGATGGAAGACTAAAGCAGTGCTCTATAAGTTTCCGAATTAGGCAAATTGATGTTTCTTTTGTGACATTCTTTATTTTGTTGACGTCAACCACATGGTTAAAACATGTTTTCCTGATATAACATTGGCGGACTGTAAATGCTCTGACTGTTACTGCTGGTACTGACAGAGACACTACTTGGAATATTAGGATCATTGAAATAACAAAACATCTCGGAATATGCATTTTGGAATTGGGAATTCTTATAATAATAATTGAATTTTTCTCATCTACAGGGTGTTAAAAAAAGAGTGTAAAATATTTCAGGAGGTAATAGTATGAACCAAAATAAGCAGAAAAGTCTTAATAAACATGGGTCCGCAAAGTAACGGTTGCGGAGATATGGACCACTATTCGTTTTTCAAACATTTTATTTTATTAGGAACAAACCGACAAAGGAAGCTTTTAATAAACAAAAAACAAAGTTACAGAAGATGTTCAAAGTACCCTCCGTCCATTTCCAAGCAGGCACGACATCTTCGTCTCAACGATATTCGAACTCTTTCGAAAACACCCTCCTTGGTTTGGATTTCTTGACACTTTTGATTAATCCGTAGCTGCAGCTCTTCCAGGCTATTTACAGAAGTACCATGCACTAATGTCTTCAAATATCCCCAAATAAAGATAGAGGGTTCAGATCAGGCGATCTTGGAGACCATAAAACAGGTCCGGCCCTTCCTACCCATCTATGTGGAAAAGTTTGGTGTAAATGCTCTCTAACGGCCATGGAAAAATGAGCAACATTTGTTGCCTCTGATTCAAAGGAATGTCTTCCAAAAACTCATACAGTGCGTTCTGCAGAAAGTTTAGGTAAGCAATGCCTGTTAATCGGTTTGGTAAAACAACAGGACCTAGAAACCTGTCACCTACAATACCCATCCAAATGTTTAATGAAAAACGTGCCTAATGTCCAGATTCTATTACAGCATGAGGATTTTCGTCGGCCCAAATATGCGTATTGTGAAAATTAAACACTCCATTTCTTGTGAACCCGGCCTCATCAGTAAAAAGAATGTTTGCAAGAAAACGAGGGTCTTTAGCGTCATGACGTAGAAACCAGCGGCAAAAAACCAAACGTGCTTGATGATCATTTATTGGATTTAAGGCCTGTACTCATTGCACATGGTATGGATAAAGCAGTTGCTCGTGAAGGAGTCTCCAAACAAGAGGACCACTAATTCCTACCTCGGCTGATATTCTTCGCACACTCGTATCTGGATTCTGCTCTACCAGTGCTAGAATTTCTTCTTCTGCTCTAGGAGTGGATATCGACCTTGGTTTTCCTGATAAATGGCACTGTTTGCTCAAGGAACCGGTATCACGCAATCTTTAGTGAATTCTTCCAAACATGCGTTGTGAAGGAATCTAGCGATTTGGATAAGCGTCAATATAAAGACGTTGCGCTTCGGTGGCGTTCTCATTAACACGACCATACATGAAATGCATGTCTGTTAATTCTGCGTTAGAGTAACCAGCCATAGCGAAAGAAAACTTGTGCACTGAGAACAACTGTCAAATACGTCACTAAACATCAACCAACTATTATAAGAAAATACACAACGTTTTTGCAAAATAAAATGGGGCTAAAAAACATAAAACATTCCACATCTCCACAACCGTTACTTTGCGGACCCATGTTTATTGAGACTTTTCTGCTTATTTTGGTTAATACTACTAGTTCCTTAAATATTTTACATTCTTTTTTTAACACCCTGTATATCAATGATCGTTATCTTTAGTAGCTTATCTTTTGTCAAACTTCCACAAACATCAATTATTAAAATGACTGAAAAGTTGTCCGAAATTAGTTAAATCGATCGATTTATATGAATTTGCCTTCCCTTCTCCCTCAATTTTCTCTTTCGTTAGAATTCTGGACTTTTTTGGACGGTATTCAACTGATTTGTTTTTCATATATTATAATACTTTTGGAAATTCTCTGATATTTACATTTTCTTTCAGTGTACTTCTTAACATGAAATATACAGACCATAACGTCGAAGGTTTAATTTTATATTCGAAATATGCCGTTAATACCGCTAAGTAAACCACTGTCACGATGATTTTTAGGTATTAATTGTAAAACAGCACTTTGTGCGGTCCAATACTTCCCTGGTAAATATCCATCTTCTGTTTTCCAGCTCATTTTGAATTAAACACTCTTAGAATATGTGATAAGAATTGCATTAAATAATTCTGACCTGACACTACTTTACAAACGACTAATTTTTATGGTTTATTAGGTTGCTATCGTTATGATAGTCACCGCGCCTAAACCGTCTTGATCCAAACAGGGTTCAAACGATTTCAAATATAAATTAAATTGTTATACATAACACAATTGTCTTATTTTATTGCAGTTTTCGAAAAAATATTGTTTATATCTCGAACGCGAAACGCTCTTGCGTTCTCGAAGATATTCAACAACTTCCATTCTTGAGCATGAAAGTATCATTTCGCGATCTAGATGCAAAAATAACTATTTTGTTCCTCCTATCGACATTATTTACTAACGCTATAATTTCTTTGTTTTAGGTGTATTATTTAGTATTGAAGTAACCACAGTTTACTTCGCCGTCCGAAATTACTGGAGGGGTTTCTTCGCTGCTGTATGTGGAGCCACGACGTTTCGTCTCTTGGCCGTGTGGTTTCAGAACGCGGAAACAGTCACAGCCATTTTCAAAACCAACTTCTACATGGATTTTCCTTTTGACCCGCAAGAATTGTTTGTTTTCGCTTTATTAGGGTAAGTTCGTAAATGAAAATTATCTACTTATAAACCATAGGGGGAAAATGTTGTAGGTGTGTATGCAATTATACATAACATCGTTCAAAAGCAAAATAATCCCTAAATAAAGGACGTTTATGAAATAAGTGGGTTTTTAAAGGTGTTATAGAGAATATGAAAATTATATATTGATAATGATAATGATAATGACAATGACAATGGCAATGACACTGATAATGATAATGATAAATACAGTATGCGTCAAAAGTATGGAATAAATTCAATAAAAACGAAACAATTATTTTTTGGGAAAAATCCTCGAACAGGTCGATTTTTAATTTAAAAAATACATATTTTAGCGTAAAATGCGATTTTCAAATGTCATTTGTTTTCGATTAATGACGTCATCGATTTTTTTTAAATGGCAACCATATTTTTTTCCTTGATTCTGAAAGATCGTTTAATTCTTTATCAGACAGTACTAAAATTTTGCCCTCTTACATAGGAAAGTTTTCGTGTAAATGACGATTAAATGTTAGAAAACGTAAATCAATTAAAATAAAGCAAAAACGTTATCAAGTTTAGTTTTTCGAATTCCATAGTTCTTTTATGGATCACGTAGGCGAAAATATTTGCAAAGTGTCATTGTCACACCGACTTTCTAATAAATATTGTAAGCGACATAGAAATTATTATTCAATTTAAAGTATTATGGCACGTTTAACTGTTACTCAAAGAATTGAAATTTTAATTCTTATCGGATGCGGGAATATGACTAGAACTCAGCAGGAAGTTTGCGATTTATTTAATGAAAAATATCCAGATCGCCCTATCAGCCAATCAACAGTCAGTAAGGTAGAGTCTAAATTTAGAGAAACTGGCAATGTTGAAAATATTCCAAAACCTGGACGTCCAAGCATTAATGAAAATCAGAAACAGAACATTTTGATAAGTATAGTGGATAATCCTCATAATTCTTCACGATTGGTTGCATTAAAAAATGACACTAGTCAGAGCACAGTGCTACGTATCTTGAGGAAGGAAAAATATCATCCCTATAAAATTCAACTTGTGCAGGAACTCAATGAGGATGATCCCGATCGCCGCTTACACTTTTGCGAAATTCTAATGGATTTATGTCAAGGAAATAGAAATTTACACCGGCAAATACTTTTTTCAGATGAGGCCACATTTTGTCTGAATGATACAGTAAACTGTCAAACTTGCAGATATTGGAGTCGGGAAAATCATCATTGAATGGCAGAGACACATATCCAATACCCTCAGAAATTAAATGTGTGGGCTGGAATAGTTGACGACAGAATTGTAGGGCCTTTCTTCTTTGAAGGAACCCTTACAGGACAAAGATATTTAGAGTTTCTAGAAAATGACCTTGTTCCAGCCCTTGCAGTAATTTTTCCTAACGATAATGACCCTGACATTCCTGACGATACCATATGATTTTAGCAAGACGGTGCACCTCCGCACTATGCGCGCCCTGTACGAGATTTTTTGGACAACTGTTTTCCTGGGAGGTGGATCGGCAGACGCGGACCGATAGAATGACCTGCAAGATCGCCAGATCTTACACCTCTTGACTATTTTTATGGGGATACTTGAAGTCAAAAGTGTACATTAATAAACCACGTAATTTAGAAGGACTTCAAAATCGCATTCGGGACGAAATACGCAGAGTTACCCCAGAAATCATTCATAATGTGCAAGAAGAATTTCTTTGCAGACTTGCGCATTGTCAAGAAGTTGGTGGATGGCAATTCGAACATTTAATTTAAGTATAAAATTTAATTAATTGTATTTTATTTTACATACCTCAGAATTGTTACTTTTTTATGGATAAAATTTACGTTTTCTAACATTCAATCGTCATTTACTCGAAAACTTTCCTATGTAAGAGGGCAAAATTTTAGTACTGTCTGATAGAGAATTAAACGATCTTTCAGAATCAAGGAAAAAAATACGATGTTGCCATTTAAAAAAAAATCGCTGACGTCATTACTCGAAAATAAATGACATTTGAAAATCGCATTTTTTAAATAAAAAATTAACCTGTTCGAGGATTTTTCCCTAAAAATAATTGTTTCGTTTTTATTGAATTTATTCCATACTTTTGGCGCATACTGTATAATGATAACCATAACGATAACGATAACGATAACAACAACGATAATGATGATGATAGTAGTTTTTCTTAAATACGTTGAGGCTGAAATTGAATCTTAAGTCAGTTGATCTTGAAAAATCAATAAAGTTCTACAGAATCCACTATCAAGCATCGAACTTATATCAAGTGGCTAATACAGTGAAAAAGTTACACTGCGGATTCTATATCTTTTTCACAACATTCGATTGGTTATAAGCAGCAACATAAATTGTTATTTCATACTGAACATTCTGCGTAGAAATGGTAACGTTTTTAGTAGTGGATTTTGGCATTTCGGCAGATATTTTTGTGGCAATTTTAATCTGAAAATCTGTAGACTTGTCGACGTACCCTTCCGCTACGGTGGAAGATTTTCATCTCTCTATTCTCTTCAACTGGATAATGTCACCGCCGTTATTTACCAATAGTATAGCTGCCTTCTTCGGAATGGTTGGCGAGTGATTTTACCAAATCTTAATTGTAAAAAAGAAGTTTTCAGTTACAACTTCTAAACGAAGTGCAATATTTTAATTAACATTACCCATTCTTCATTACTTTATAAATACTCTTAAGTGGTAGGTTTTTGATGTTGGAATTTCGATGTGAACCTAATTTTCCATGATAATTAATGATAACATCAGTCAATTTCATTTTATGCAGTTCGTCACTTCGACATACACCTGATACACCAATTATGAGTACAAATTTTATAGGTAGCATATCATCAGGTACATTCTTCAAAGACGCCGCAATGTTCTCACTGGAGGAACTACTTGACTTTTTGGATACATATCTTAGATTTTGTTGTTTCAGAAATGCCAATAACTTCAAAAATTTAGATATATCCATTTTATCTTTAATATTTAAAGTAGTACGCAACATTGAGTAAATGGGCCAAAGTGTTGGCGGTTTTTTTATTTTGGAAATTTCGTTCAAATATGCCACCATAACAGCTTCAGGAACAGCTTTCTGAACACCTTTTTGCGAGCACCAACCCTTGAAATATCATAAACCTTATAGTACCTTACACGACTCTTCTTAGGTAACAATTTTTTTTCCAAACTTTCAACAGCTTCTCTCAGCTGAGGAGGAGTACAAATAATTCCTTCTGAATCGTCATTGTCTTCAAAAACACTTTTTTGATGACAATCTATCAAAAATACAACTAATTTAAGTTTGTATGTTTAACTTTTTTAATACTATAGTAACCATTGTCAAAATGCCAACTTGACGTTTTTTTTAATCTGTAATCTGGTTATATGTATAGGGCCCTTACTTTGTTAACTTCTCATGTAATTAGCTAATAATATTAGCTTAAATACGAATACCTTTACAATACAGTAAAAAAATTACAAAAGTTAATAATAAAAAATATATAGGTAAATATTGTGGGTATAATTCAATGCAGGCAGGAGCTTTAGTCTGTAGAGTAGTTAGTTTCACACAATTTTGTTAATACCTGATAAAAAAAAATGTATATAAAAAAACTTGTTTCATTACACCAAGTTGCGTATGAAGAGGAGAAAGGAGAATTTTAGATCGGGTTACTAAGGATATATTAATGACTTTGTCTGAACCAGGTTTCGTAGATTCTGTGCTAGATAGTAAGAATTTAAGATTGCCACAAAGCATCCAATTGAGTTCCCTGTAGTTTATTTTATCCAAAACTGTCTCAACATCTTCGTATTTCTCTTTGAGCGTTACTGAGTGTACTATAGGAGTAATACATTACAATACACCCTTCGAGATCCTTTTTTAAATTATTCATAAATAAGTTCTACATTTTATTGATTTTTTTCTTCAAATTCTGTTCGAGCTAGCAATAATATCTCTAATGAAGTCATATGTATGCTCTCTGATACCAAACATCTAGGTATGCTAATGCACAATTCCACAGACAAAGCTCTATTCAATAATTATCCAACATAATCTAGCTAAATTTACTAACCTGATTTAATGAAACCCTTCTATAAATACCTAAGTCCATTTTTAAAATTGTGGGAACTCGAAAATTCAGTCACTATAGACGAGATCTGGTCTATTTCTGCATTTTTTAAGATTGCTTGTTCAGCTGGCCTCCATTAAGTTGAATCAAAGATAATTTCTGAATAGCGCTTTGCGTGTGCGTATGGAATTGTTCATTAGAATATCTAGATGTTTGGTATCAGAGAGCATACATGTGACTTCATTGATAGGAATTGTAAAAGAATTGATTCTACTTATATTAGTTTAAAAAACCTTTACAAAATTACAATTTAATAATAAAGAATATATGGGTAGATATTTTGGGTGTAATTCAGTAGTAGTAGTCCGTAGAGTAGTTAGTTTCACACAATATTGGTAATACCTTAAAATATATAAAAAACAATATCTTCATAGCAACATCATGGTCTTATTTTCGTTTCAGAGCGTTTAGTGGAGTAGGTGGGGCGTTCTTCGTCTGGGTTCACCGCCAGTACGTCATCTTCATGAGGAACAGCAAGACCCTCAACAACTTTCTCAAGAAAAAGTGAGTTCCCCAACTGCCTCCCGCTAGCGCTGTAAATCGTATTAAATAGACTTGATTTTCCAGCCGTTTTCTGTACCCCGGCATAGTATCTCTGCTGGTGACCACTTTGACATTTCCTCCCGGCTTCGGCCAGTTCGTCGCTGGCGATCTCAGCGGCCACGATCAAGTGAAGACGCTGTTCAGCAACTTCGCCTGGACGAGCAACAATATCACGGTCGAAGAGGAAGAAATTCTGGCACATTGGAAGACTGACTGGACCGACGTCATCACCAATTTGGCCCTGTACTCTGTTTTTACTGTGAGTAACCACGTTCATTAAAAAAAGTCAAAATTAGAAAGTATTTACGGCGGCAGACATACAACGGTTTGTAGTGACTCAGCAGCCGAATTGGCACAATTTATGGCGGATCAAACACGCAGCAATTTTCATAGCTAACTGCGCGTGATTCATGTCATTAGCTAAGACGTTTTCAAAAAAAAGGCGAAGATCAGCAGCGATTTATGTCTTGGTCTACCAACCGAATAGGATATATTTTTAAAAGTACCATTCGATGAGGCTGATGTCTTTCTAATAATTTGCACAATTTCTTTAGTTGTAAAGCACCTTGTATATAACCATACCTTGCTATAATTTTAATTAAAATTAGTATCAAATAAGCAAACACTAGCAGAATTTGAATATGTCAAAATGTTTGTTGATTTTTGTTTTTCCTCAAGAATAACTAGACTTTATTAATTATTAAATTACTCAATACCGTTCATTTTATAGGTTATTCTTTAAATAAAATAGTACTTTTACATATTGCCTTGTTTGTAATTTCATTCTGTATGTGTTACTGTCAAGATCCAATAAAAATAATTGACTGTTACATAACCGAAACTAGCAACAATATTTCAGCAACAGTAGCAAATATCTTGAATTTGTTTGGTTTATATATAATAATAGCCATGAAAATGCACCACTTTTTTCTAATTTGAGCCACTCTGTATATTTTACGGTTCCCATAAAAAAACGGACCACCGTGTATGTCTTATATTAGTTCCTCTATTTTATGTATAAAAAGAAATACATTTTGAATTTAACCTCAACGTTCAGCGACCCAATATACAGGGTGTTCTGTAAGCTCCATAACAAACTTTGACAGATGGTAACTGGGTTAATGTCAAATATTTTTTTCTTATATGAATATAGGTTGGATTCGTTTTTATTACAAGTTACAAGCATTTTAAAAAATATTATTTCATTTCAATCATAGTTGCCTGATAAATAAAAATGATGGTTGCTATAACAATAATTATAACTTGTCATTTTGTTTATTCATTTTATACTTACCGTTAATGCGCTAAATAAGAAATGCATTTATTTCGAAGAGTATGCAGATATTGCAATGGGAAGCTAGAGAATACCGACGAAGATACCCAAATAGACATTAACTTACCCGCACAGTCGTTAGTGCATCATTTCGTAGACTTCGAGAAGAAGGTAACCCCATAACAAAAAAGGCAATTCGTCCTACTGAAGTGAACGTACAATATGAAGAAGATATGATAGATGTTATTGACAACTCTTCGATTAGTGTTCGGCGTATAGCAAGTAATCGGTTATCACCGAACTTTGTATGGCGTGTATTGAACAGGGGAATGTTACATTCGGTTCACCACCAAAATGTACAAGCGGTTACATGCTGGAGATGCTCTTCAGCGATTAGAATTTTGTCGCCCGTCGAGTGACGGAATTTTTAGTTTGCCGATGTGAGGCTTGCATTCGCCGAGAGGGACATTTTGAACAATGATTATATATTTTAAAATGCTTGTAACTTCTAAACAAAACTATAGTCTATTTGGAAATGAAAGAGAGTAATAATACCCCGAGATAAGAACCGGCCATGGGCGTGGTAATATTTCGTTTCAGGTAATTATCGGGTAACACTAATGCTAACAGGTAATGGGTGTACATTAATATATTTTACTGGATACATCATAGGGCAGGAGCCAGTGAAGACGTGCTAGTGCAGTACAGTAAAATTCGACTTGTGTTTAGTGACTATTGTGCCAGTTGATATAATACTGTTTGGGTAAAATGTCGAGCTTATCAGATTACGTACCTGCTAAACGCGTGAAAAGATACTGTAAATCCCCCAAAATCATCTACAGGGAGGTCAAAAGTCGTTATAGATGATTTCTTCAAAAATGTCATTCGCAGAAAAGTACACTCATTTTATTTTAAAAAAGAAATACCAACGCTAAACAAAATTTTAAGTGAACTTTCAGAGGGGAACGATTTGCCAAAAATCAGTAGAAGCAAATTATGGGCCGTCTTACGAGAGTTGAATTTTTGCTGGGAAAAGCAGAACAGGAAGTCAGTTCTTATCGATAAAGATGAAATTATTTGGTGGTGAACATCCTACTTAAGATCAATTAGAAAATTCCCTGACGAAGGGATGAATATTTATTATCTAGACGAAACTTGGGTCAACGAGGGATATACTGTGGCAAGATAAAAATGTAAAAAGTTTTCGACAAGCATTTTTGGATGGACTTCCAACAGGGTACCTTCAGGTAAAGGGCGAAGATTAATAGTGCCACATATAGGTAGTGCCAGTGATTTTGTAGATGACGGTTTACTTTTATTTGAATCTAAAAATACAGGTGACTATCACGAAGACATGAACGCAGATGTTTTCGAAGAGTATTTTACACAAATGTTGGATCTTATTCCTCCGGGGTCTGTAATTGTCATGGATAATGCCAGTTACCATTCACGGTAGACCGAGCGGATGCCTACGACTGCTTGGAGGAAAGCCGATATAATTCAATGGTTATCCGGAAAAAATATTTCTTTTGAAACAAATATAGGGAAAAAGGAACTTTTGACACTTGTCAATCTTAAAGATCAGAAAAAAATATGTTATCGAAGAAATGGCAACAAATCGCCAAATAACGGTACTACGGTTACCACCTTATCACTGTGAACTTAACCCAATCGAATTAGTCTGGGCGCAGGTAAAAGAAGATGTAGCGCGAAAAAATACGACGTTTAAATTAAGTGACGTGAAAATTTTGTTAAAAAATTCCTTGGAACGAGTAACTGCAGATAACTGGCAAAGATGTATACATCATGTACAAAAAGAAGAGGAGAAAATGTGGGAACTCGATAATTTAATTAACGTTACTGTGGAACCTATCGTTATCAATCTAGGAGACGAAGATAATTCATTATACAACACTACATTTACTCACCATAATTTGAATTATCAAAATACATATATTTTTGTGTGGAATAAAAGTCTATTCATTAAATTTAAATAAATATTTTGATAATAATATTGAATAATTTTATTTGAATTACTAAAAACCCTCTTAACCCGGGTATGATGCTTAAAGTAGCCTCTAGTTTTGAAATGCTGTTTTTATATTGTTTGCTTATAAGAGAAATGGACGAGAAATTGAAGCGGCATAGACAAAGACGGATTGTCGGGGATTAAATTTTAGCTACCTGCTACAATTTAGTACGGTTCGATCACAAGTTCAAGTTTTTTTAAAAGTACACCTCATCTATACCGATAATACTTAATATAAAAATATTGAATATAAGCACCAGTACTACATTTATTTACGATTTGCATACATAATAAGCTTTTATTACTCTCTTTCATTTCTAAACAGACTATAATGGAACCTATATTCACGTAAGAAAAAATGTTTGACGTTTATCCAGTTACCATCTGCCAAAGTTTGTCTATAGAACTTGTAAAACACCCTGTATTTATTTGCCTTCTAACTTTTCAGTTTGTTGCTTCCATCGTTTGTTCAACATTGCCCGTGCCCAGTGGAATCTTCATACCAGTCTTCAAAATTGGTGCCTGCGTCGGTCGGATTATTGGCGAACTGATGCATCTCTGGTTTCCTAACGGTAATTTTAACGGCCACATAAATCGTCAATAAATAAATCATAATCTAGAAATGGATTAGATCTACAGATTTTCCCCTATTTTCAGGAATGAGCTACGGTGGAAGGTTGGCACAAATCATACCTGGGGGATACGCGACGGTGGGTGCAGCGGCTTTTAGTGGTGCTGTCACCCACACCATCTCCGTATCTGTGATAGTATTCGAAATGACAGGGCAAATCACACACATTGTACCGATTATGATAGCGGTCTTGATCTCCAATGCTATAGCCAGTCTCCTTGCACCCAGCATCTACGACAGCATCATACTGATCAAAAAACTACCGTACCTTCCAGATTTACTACCAAGTAGTAGCGGTAAGGGTTATTTTTATATCGTCTGCATTATAGTTACTTTGCTTATCACGTAAATTGTTTTAGGCATGTACCACATTTACGTGGAGGACTTTATGGTGAGGGACGTAAAATATATTTCCCATGGGATGACTTACGAGCAGCTGAAGACTATATTGAAGGAAAACAGGCGTCTCCAAAGCTTCCCCCTGGTTGACAAGCCAGAAAGTATGGTTCTCTTAGGCTCCATTCAAAGACTGCACCTCATTCAGTTAATAGAAAAGCAGATTGGAAGGGAAAGACGTTTGCAGGTACTTGTATGACATCAGATACGTTGTAGGATAACACACTAAGCTTTTAACTCTAGGTGGCAGCTATTCGAAGGAAAGAAGCAGAGGAAAAAGCCAGGGAAGAAGAATTGAAAGCTGCCGAAGAAAGGAAAAGGAGGCCCTCTCGGTTTCAAGTGGTGCCAGCACCAGATATGCTCCAAAGGCAGATGTCAGAAAACCAGTTGGACAATGTTAGTAAGGAAAAACTATCGTAGAATTAAAATTATAGTTTTTCCCGTTTTAGAGACCGATATACAACCCAGTGTTCGGCTCGCAACCAAAAAAATCCATCCTTAAGAAAACTAATTCATTCACTCTTAAAGGATTTTCCCCATTTATGTCTACTAGTCCCGCATCAACCCCTTACCAAACCGTAACGGGAGCAGAAAGTAGAATACGGATAGCTTTCGACGCCATCTTTAGGTATATTTGAAAACTTTACTCAATTAAGCGTTACACAGGGTGATTGTGGGGGGGGGGGCAAAAGTGAACAAAAATGCCCAATAAACATATGGTTGAATATCAAAGGTTACTGAGATAGCAAAGAAAATATTTTTACCCAAGTTAATTATTGTACGCATCAGTAGAGAAAAGTGTTTATTCTGTAGGTATTATAAATTATATCATTGATTAAAGATCTAATAAACCGAAATTAATCAATTAAATTAAATTTTCAAATATACAACCGTCCGCCTCGATGCAGGCATCAGCTCGTTTATGGATTGCACGGGTAGCTCGTTAAAGTGCACGGTGATATTCTTTGAGTGCTGCACAATTGACAATCAGATCGAATAGCGTCTCTCTTGTGTTCACTTTTGCTGCATATACTAATGATTTAAGCCATCCCCAAAGGCAGCAATCAAGGGGATCCAAATCTGGTGACCTTGGTGGCAATTGTTAAGATGATTGATCATAACACGACTAAAATGGGCAGGGGCACCATTATACTGAAAAGTACATGTTTTGCCTAATATGCAATGGAACATCGTCTAGGAGATCTGTCACCACACGTTAATGCTGAATCGATGCTGAAAGTTACTTTCAACCATGGCATGTGGATTTTCATCTGACCAACGATGTTCATTGTGACAGTGAACAAAATGTATTTGTAAAGAGTATGGTTTGCGTTTATCCAACAGCAAATCATCATCGTCCTGAAGATTCTGAACGCGCTGATTATATAAACGTTTTAAACCATTTTTGTGAATGACTTCCCATGCCCTAATTTGATGAATTTGGAGACGGGTTGCAATGCACCTTGTACTTGCTTGCCTTTCAGATGTAATTCTCACACTGGCAAACATTCTAGTTTCACGTGCATTGTTGAAGATTGTCTGGAATACATTTCTATCTGGCACTCTTCTGTTCCAGAAGCGTCGTCGATATTAAGCAACTACGCGATTAGCGCTACCGTTGTAATACCCATAAATACAAATAATATCAGCATATTATCGATGACTAAATGTGGCAGCCATTACGAAATTATGTATGTACAATATCGACTAAACGAAGGCACATTTAAAAATAAATGCGACCATTATAAAATAAGCTTTTATATCATAAACGTCAAAATAAATGTGACAATTAGTAATCACTAATGTGAGTTTGGGTTAGGATGCATGACCTACTCAAAATAAAATATCAAATAATAACAACTTTCGCAAAAATAGCAATAAAAATATTTTCATTGCTATATCAGTAACCGTTGATATTCGACCATATGTTTATAAGGATTTATAATTCAATTTTGCCCCCTAAACACCCCTTATGAATATTGGGGGCTCCCTCAATCGCCCTATATATATTAAGACTTTGATTAGGAAATCAGCTAATCTTCAAGATGTAGACCATGGGGCCAGCCAACCTCTAGAAAGTCCTGGAAGTGAATCCTTAAACAGCAAAATCGAAATAATTCCCATGAGCCCCACGTCCATGAAAAAGGTGCAATTGGTAAGTATTTCGCTTCAACCAAACACAGATTTAATAAAACACCCCTTCCGTCTTTAGCCAAAAGAACGAATCTGCGACATGAGCACCGAAGACCAGAAGAAATGGGAGGAAGAACAAATGTCTCTGCCCGTAGACTTCTCTTCCTGTCACATCGATCCCGCACCATTCCAACTCGTAGAACGGACGTCTCTGCTCAAGGTCCACTCTATTTTCTCCATGGTGGGGGTGAACCACGCCTACGTCACCGCCATAGGGAAACTGGTGGGGGTAGTCGGCTTGAAAGAACTTCGGAAAGCCATCGAAGACGTTAATAGCGGAGCCATCCCCGTCGATTCGGAAGACCATCTTCAGGAAGCGGTCGGTGTGGACGACGTTAAAGACGTTGCGGCAGGGAAAGAACCCGACGCCAGCACAACGCTGATGAGGAAAGACTCGGAAGTATGATTTTCGGAGAGGGTATATTGCATTCCTATAAAGTACTGACGGGAGGCTATTTAACGCGCGGATGTTCTTGTTATGTTACTTTTGACAGCTTCATATTTTAATTTGGTGTACATTAGGTTACTATTTGAAGTTGCAGTGGCTGTGATAAGAGTATAAAATATTTATACAACTATATACCCCATCGAAAACGACCTTCCAGGTTTTCTGTGATGCACGAACAAAGCAGTCATTACTTATTGCGATTTTAGTTTAGTTTAGTTGAAGTTTTATCTATTTTATTGTAATTCACATGACGTACTGTTTGAAGAAATATATTTTGTGTACATATGACACTTTACTTGTAGTAGTAGACGCTTTTAATTTTGAATCTAGATTTAACAAACAATTGTGTCAAAGTCTTTATGCATTTAAACAAACTAAAAGCTTGAAACATTGTTCCAGATAGTAATTAGTTTGTGATATACTTTTGTGCCATAGTTGAACTTTGCTTGTAAATATTATTTGTACTATATTGTAGATTTCATAAACATGTTTTGCAGTTTAAAAAATTGTTTAAGAAGTTTGCTTTTAAATATATTATAAACGACATCAAATGAAACAACGTAAATGATGCGAAGCTCAGTATGGTGTGCAATATACCCGTAGAATATGACTAGATTTTTATAAAAAGAAGTAGGTTAGATATGTACATATTAGATATTTATTTTTATTATTATCCAACGTCGCCGAAAAAATTGATGTTATATTCATATTAGTATCGTAATTTCTTAAAAAATATATAGTATAGCAAAACATTTTTTAAATATGCAGCATTCACAATATCGTTTTGTTTCGCAGATCATGTGATAGCTATTTTTATGTAAGGCTAAAATTGCAAAGAAGTGAAGAGTAAATATAGTAACAGTTAAAAAGATACTAAAATAAAAAACCTTCAGTGCATGAAGTATGTTTTTAATGTTGCCAAATATGTAAATCAAAGTACAAAACTTTTCCAGCAGCCCAGTTTACGTTGCTAGACTTTAGTTTTATTTTTACAGTGATGGATCATATTAGTTATTACACTCGTGGGATATGTGATAGATGTATAAATAAATTCGAATAAAAATATGTTGTTGTTTAATTAGTGTTTGATTTCCTATATACCCTAAATATTCCAACAAAGAACTTCTGCACACCAAACTGTCACATTATCTGACCAGTGCTGAAAAAGAAACGTAGAGAATATTGATTTAATAATAATAATAATGATAATGATAATGATAATGATAATGATAATGATAATGATAATGATAATGATAATGATAATGATAATGATAATGATAATGATAATGATAATGATAATAATAATAATAATAATAATAAATTGTCTTTATTGAGTCCTAATATATTGATACATTATTTGTACAAGATATAACGAATGAATACATATGAGGAAGGGGCGAAGTGTCAGCCAAAGCTGCTTTACAACTTAACCCTTGAGAGAAAATAACACAATGTATACATTTACAATACAATCGATGTCCAAGTACATGCAAAAAATACAGACAAAATCCAACATCCTAACAGATTCATAGATACAAAATAATCATAAACTGAATGCATGAAAAACCAATAAAGCGAAACCAAACAGAGCTACTCGTAAATATATAAAGCGGCAGAAACCCAGTCAGTGAATGCTACCAGTCTTCCAAGAGATAATGCTTTATTTTTTTCTTAAAATTCAAGATTGAATCGTTTTTAAATTCTGCAGGTAAGCCATTGTAATCCTTACAGGCGTGATAGACAAAGCTTCGAGTGTATAAAGCAGTGGCATGGCGAGGAATTTCTAAAAGACGCGAATACCGTGATTTGAACGATGCTGATTCTTTATGGAGCCTCTGCAGCTTTCCATACAGATATTCAGGAGCGCAGCTGTTCGATATTTTGTGAGTTAGACTTAATAAATGTAAATTCAGATTTCACGCTGCATCTTTTCTTCTTGGGGCCAAATATTAAGACCTTGGACTTACTTGGATTCAACTGTAGTCTGTGAGCAGCTGAAATATTTAACAATAATTTCAGATCGTTGTTCACAGCATTATTTGAAGAAATTACGTTTTCTATCGGAAAACTGAAGTAAACTTGGGAATCATCTGCATAGTGATGCACTCTACATTTGTTTAAATATTCATAAAAGTCAGCAATGTATCTGGAAAACAGCAGAGGCCCCAAAATAGACCCCTGAGGTACCCCTTGAGTTACCGGCAAGGTGTCAGACAAATTTGAATTTACAATAACCTGTTGTGACCGCCCAGTTAAGTAGCTCCGAATATAGGAAGAAGCAGTGATGTCAAATCCAAAATAAATAAGTTTGTCGCACAAAATATTGTGGTCCAAGGTATCAAACGCCTTGCTATAATCCAGAAGGACAAGACATGTGACTAGATCTTTGTCTGTAGCTTTAAGAATTTCGTCAGTGATATGTGCTAAGGCAGTAGTTGTACTATGTAGAGGCCTGAAACCGGACTAGAAAGAGGGGATTATTTTATTATCCAGAATATATGGTGACATTTGTGATTTTAACGCTAATTCTATCACTTTTGAAATAGTGGGCAAAATGCTTATAGGGCGAAAATGGCCTAGTTCCGTTGGATTAGATAATTTAGGTAAAGGAAGGACATTAGCATTTTTCCAAGCACCGGGAAAAGTGGATGTCAAAATTGATGTATTGATAATGAAGGTAATGTGATTACTCAGGTGAGACATAATGAGTTTTAGCATATTCAAGGAAATGTGATCAGAACCAGTGGAGTGACTTTCGATCATACTTGTGTTTGTGTTTGAGAATCAGGAAGAATATCAAGAGATGTCAAAGTATTCCAAGTACATTTAGTATTCTTATTTTTTCCGATGTATTCCAAGTATGCCTTTTTTTCCCTGCGAATGACTCCAGTAACATAATTTCTAAGTTCCTTAAAATATGTCCAATCTTGTCCCAAACGTGACTTTTTATATCTAGAATAAGCCATGTCCCTCAACTTAATCATTTCTTTGATGGTATCAGTGAGCCACGGAGCGTGCTTTCTAGTTACTCTTACAGTGCGAAGGGGCGCATGTTTACTAAAAAGTTCATTTATGCTATAGTTTAAAAATTCAACCATATCATGTACACACTGCAAAGTATAAATGTAGTCCCAGTTTTTTATTCTTAAATCGCTCTGAAAAAGGTTTTCATCAAAATACTTGAAATCTCTGTATGTAACAATTTTTACTGTATTTTTACATTTAGCATAAGACAAGCAACATGAGACTAAAAATGATCAGAAATACCGAGTGATTTAACTCCAGGAAATAGCTTTACTCAATTCTATGTTTTTGTCTTCCAGAAACTAGTCGGCAATCGCAGCTAAATACTGAGCAAAAATGCAGATCCCTCCCCCATTATTTTTGCAATTAGAACAATTACTTCAAAGAACGAAACAAATATTGCGATCATTTCAATACGAACTTCAAATATTTGTTTCGTCCCGCTAATCAACATGATATTGCAATTCGAACGGCATGTTTTGATAATCCATATAGACAATGGAGACAATTAATTAGAACCATTGAGAAAAATGTGATAAACGAATAATATTTGCACAGGGCAGTTTTTAATAGAGGCGACATTCGAATTTGTGGTCTGTCTAGATGTCGCTCTCAAAGTGTTATATAAAGGTTCCAAAATGGTAAGTTGTTCTATTCACCATTTTCTCTTTTTTATTATAAAAAAGCATATCGTATAACGTATCTACTTCTGACATCGATAAACTGAAACTTTAAAGTAAATTCACGTAAATAACTGCCGCTTTTTCAAATAATAGACTAATTTAATAGTTATCTAAGTATCTAAGTATCAAGGGAGTTAGGAAGATGTTAATTATCGAGAGCAACAGATTGCAATTGTTAATTTGCCCGAGATTATTAACATCTAATAACTCACGTCCCCGTGCTATAGATACAACTAAAATTAAAGTCGACATAATGAATAAGTGCGGAAATGAATTTGATAAAATACGCGCAAAATTTAAAAAAATCATTCTATTTCATTGTTTGCAATATATTTCCAAACTATAGCACATAGAGCAATATTGAGACTATCGGACTTTGCAATAGGTCTGATCTAGATGATAGATTAATTTATTCATTTCCCTATTGCAGATGTACGGCCGGTATATCAGGCATTTAGAAAATATTGAACCAAATGAATATTACAGTGAAAAAGAGCAAGAGAAATTCAGGTTACAAGAAGACAAAGCTCGAAAAAAAGAACTTCGAGGACGAGGTCGCCAAGGTTAGTCATACTTTAGTAACTTATTTTCATTAAATAAACCATATTTAATTTAAATTATATAGTTAATTTTTTAAAAAGTCGCTTGGACAGGTTAACTTTGCTTTTTTGAGACATGAACTTCAAAAATGAAACCAGTGGCGGCGGGAAGGGGATAAGGCTGTTTTTTTTAACGGTAACTTCTTTTTCTATTACACCTTATGAAAGCTTAGGCCTTTCTGATTAATTTTGAAGAAAATTGGCAGAAACCGAAAACTGCAAATCAACTCACTTTTTCAACGGAATAGCTGAGTCACGTCGCCTGAACACAATCAATTTTTGTTAAAATAGCTCTTTTTATTTGATTTTAATTAATCAAAGATTCAATCTGCTTCAGCAGCATGACGATAACGAATGTGTTGCTTTAGATCTTCAATTTTGTCCAGTCTATCACGATACACTTTCCTTATCAAGTATCTCAATAAGAAAAAGTCAACTGAGGTTAAATCAGGAGTGCCTCAAATTTCTCTATTCCGTCAACAATGTGAAAATTGATGATTCAAATAATTTCTTAACATGGCTGCGTGCACGAACTCCTTCGTATTAATGGGAGGTGTTCCAGCAACTATTAGATTCAGTTGTCTCGTTGAAAAGAGAAATTCAGAATTTACGGTTTTTACGATTTCTCTCCAAATTGTTTTCTACCAACGCCCAGCATGTTGCATATCAAATTAATCAACAAGATCTAACCTTTCATATGATGCAATATAACAGGTGTTTGCCATTAAAAAAAAAACAACCTTATTCACTTCAGCCGCCACTGGTTACATTTTTGAAAATTGAACTTGTCCAAAGTTCATGCTCCAAAACAACAAGGTTGACCTGTCCGAGCGATTTTTCTATAAATTTCCAATTTCAGAAATTCTCATTACTTTTGAGACATAGGTACGAACTCATTTTTTCAAAAAAGCCAGTTTCCGAAATGCACGTGACTTTTGAGACGCACTGTATATGGATGATCCATAAATAGAGTTTTTAGTTTCCATGACAAAAATCCCTTGCAAGTCAATTTTTAACTGGTCCTGTTTAATTGAATAGTATCGAATTTGTAAATTTGAACAGAGATTGTACAACTAGTTTGCAAAAGAAAATGAGAAATGTCAAACCATTCTTTCTGAGTTCAACTAGTGATTCAGTTCAGTATTTTGAACTTTTCAAAAATATGATCCAACTTCCTCAAACCAAATACAAAATGACAGCATGAATTTTTAATCTTTTTAATTCGATATTTTGTAGTTGCATCCAAACATGGAAAATAAGCCAGGTCACAGCAACTAAAAATGGGCATTAAACGTCAGCTGTACGTCTACTAGCATACCCAAATTTTTTGCATTCGTCACAAATTTTAAAGTTTGACCTTCAATACGAATGTCCAAGATGCTTAAAATGTTCACGCTTATTATTAGCACAAAATACATTACTTTTTTGTGGATCATTTTTTAAATTTAAAGTTTAAAATTTATATTTTGTGTGCCGGTTACTATTTTTTATTTTTTGATTGAATATTGAAACCAAATCATCAAGTTATTAGTTAGGTTAGGTTTCACCGAAAACGTTTTTCCTAATAGCTTGTCTTGTGCAATGTCCATTACTGTATGCCAGAAAAAAAGAACGATAAACTTCGGTATTTGATGGGAGTAAACAAGCATATTTTTTATAAATATCCAAAAAATTCGGTTGCCTGTCATTGTTAATAACACTAAACATTCGATTTTTCTTCGTCTTAGTATCACACAGCACTTGCAAAGATGATCCTAAATCTTGAATATCATCAACTTCCAACTGAACGAGTTCCTGTTTTCCGTATGCCCCAGCCAAACCAGAAATTTGCGCAACCTATTTCAATAAATTCAAATTAAAGATTTATACAAAATAAAACATTTTATCCTACCTTATTCATTAATTAGATATCATCGGGTGCTTATTACAGAAAAGATTCAATCTCTTCCATGGTAAAAACCTTAGATTTGGATTTGTATCCATCCTATTTTCTCTTTAAAAATCCCAAATAAACTTAGGTAATTGTTAATACAAAAATTTTCGGTGTTAGGTGTTTATTAAAAAAAAGTAAATACAAATTTGCAATGATAATAGGAAGGATAACCTTCATTCATAAACAGACTTCATTATGTACTTGTAATTAATAGTTATAATTAATGCATGCATTTTGTTCATTCAATTTTGAATTTGAACCCGATTTTCTTTTAATATTGCAAAGTTATATAACAAGTTAAGTCCTGAGTTAAAATCTATGTCGTTATACTGCTTTAGAATGTCTTAAAAGAAATGTCTTCTTAATGATTATTTGTAAATCTTATTTTTTGTATTATCCTTATGTCCCAAAATAGAAGGCTATACCATTAACCACATATTCTTTGGACAAAAATAATGCGACTTTCCTTATGCCATTTTTTATTTGGGCGCCCCTGTTGCAATATACAGGGTGTTAAAGTTACATTTAAAAAACTATTTTTGTTAATAATCTCATTGTTTTGTAAGATACACACTTTTGCACGTACTTTTATCTTATTCCGGCATACTTTTCATGTAATTTTCGTGAAAAAAATCGAAGGGTGAATGGAGGTAACTGAGAGATGCAGCTTTTTCTTGAAATATCAAACGTAGAATTTTCTTCTGATCATTTTACCTATTTTGTATTTTTTTGTTTAAATTCTTCATTTTGGAGAAAAACGGCAATTTGTAGTGCCCATAAATCTATCATTCACTGCCATTTTTAAGTGAAACTGAAATTTTGTGGATATACCTGTTATTACAATACCTTGGCAACTTAGTAAATCGTAGTACTTACTGATTGAATATTTGCTAATTAAAACAAAAAGAAAATATCTTTCAAAAGATAAGGTTTTCGCTACTTAAAAGGGCACGTACATGTGTTAATGAAGAGGGTGGACAAGTAAAACGTTTGTTAAATTAGTAGTAATTAATTAATTATTTCATTTAATGTTATTTAGATAAAAAGTTATTATGATGATCGTTCATTATCACTAATACTAAACAAGACTATTATTTTTTGGTTGATAAGAGAACTGTATTACAGATTTGAATGCCATATTATTTTTTCAATTCATAAGTATTCCTCATTTTATAAAATTATCCATTCTGTTTTAATTAGCAATTATTCATTCAGTAAGTATTACGATTTGCTAAGTTGCCAAGGTATTGTAATAATAGGTATATCCACAAAATTTCAGTTTTACTTGAACATTATAGTGAATGATAGATTTATGGGCATTACAAATTGTCGTTTTTCTTCAAAACGCAGCATTAAAACAAAAATTATAAAAGAGATAAAATGATCAGAAGAAAATTCTACGTTTGATATTTCAAGAAAAAACTGCATAGGCGTACTTAGAAATAATTGGAGGGGATAAAGGGTACTGTATCCCTCAGTTACCGCCATTCACCCTTCGATTTTTTTCACCAAAATTACATGAAAAGCATGCCGGAATAAGATAAAAGTACGTGCAAAATTTTAAATGTGTATCTTACAAAACAATGGGATTATTAACAAAAATAGTTTTTTAAAATGTAACAACCTGTATATTGAAACAGGTGCGCCCAAATAAAAAATGGCATAAGGAAAGTCGCATTATTTTTGTCCAAAGAATATGTGGTTAATGGTATGGCCTTCCATTTTAGGACACCCTGTATTATACCAGACTATACACCACGTATTCTTACGATGCGCGTAAGATCAGGAAAACATTAATGGTGGTGTACTGAGCGTACTTCCTTTTTGTCTAATTTATGTTTGCTATCTGCTCATATATTTTGTCAGTATTCAGTTTTGTAGGCAAATAAACTTTATTATTATTACATTTGTTACAATTTTCTGGAAACAGGTAAATTGGTCAAGTACTTAAAATCATTATGGAGACACACATTCGCAAAATTAGGCGAGGACTGGGTCTTTTTGGCCCTTTTGGGTGTCATAATGGCACTTGTAAGTTTTCTAATGGACAGAGGGATAGCATTGTGTAATGAAGGTAAGCATAAGTCCTTCCTTTCCCTTTTTATTTAGACTTTCCTATGAATTTATTTTTAGCAAACAACTCAACTATAAATTTATGAAATATAATATCTACACAACATAATCAATTTATCAAGATAGAACTGTAAAAAATTAGATACGTTACATTAATTTATTTATTTCCAGCGAGATTATGGCTGTACAAAAAGGCAGCCTACAGTCTAGGTACACAGTATTTGGCATGGGTCTCACTTCCGGTTATATTAATATTGTTTAGTTCCGGTTTGGCTCAATTTGTCGCACCCCAATCTATAGGTGAGTTAAATAAAACCAAACAATATCATTGCTTTAAGCCTTTCTTATTGTACAGATTCTCACATACAGCAATAATACGGGTATCTTCATAATTCTTCTGATACCTGTTCAGCTTCAATTAAAGAAACAGTAGGATAGTACAGTAGGGTGTCACCTAATGAATGTTCTAATGGTGTCGATTTAACCAAACTTGCTCCAACGAAAAATGTCTCAGAAAAAGTTACAGGGTGTTAAAGTTTCTTTATTTATTTCTTATTTTTTCCTTAACTCAGAACCCAGTTAACCAATTTAAGCAAAATTTGCTGTTGCTTAGTTTCTCTTCATGAAGTAGGCAGCGATTCTGTTTCTATTTTGTTACATCGTACAGAGATTTCATTTTACTAAAACCCTTTTTGAATTTTCTGTAACTTTTTTCTACGTTTAAATTTTTATACGCAATTATAGTCTATTTAGAAATGAAAAAGAGCAATAAACGCTTATTATGTATGCAAATCGTAAATGTAGTACTGGTGCTTATATTCAATATTTTTATATTATGTATTATCGGTATAGATGAGGTGTACTTTTAAAAAAGCTTTGTGTGATCGAACCGTACTAAATTGTAACAGGTAGCTAAACGATTGTCTATGCCGCTTCAATTTCTCGGCCCATTTCTCTTATAAGTAAACAATATAAAAACAGCATTTCAAAACTAGAGGCTACTTTAAGCATCATAACCGGGTTAAGAGGGTTTTTAGTAATTCAAATAAAATTATTCAATATTATTATCAAAATATTTATTTAAATTTAATGAATAGACTTTTATTCCACACAAAAATATATGTATTTTGAAAATTCAAATTATGGTGAGTAAATGTAGTGTTCTATAAATGTACAATAAAGAAAATAAAAAGTAGGTATATTAAAATTCATCCTCTGAATATTTTGATGAATTATCTTCTTCTCCTAGATTGATAACTATAGGTTCCATAGTAACGTCAATTAAATTATCGAGTTCCCACATTTTCTCCTCTTCTTTTTGTACACGATGTATACTTCTTTGCCAGTTATCTGCAGTTACTCGTTCCAAGGAATTTTTTAACAAAATTTTCACGTCACTTAATTTAAACGTCGTATTATTTCGCGCTACATCTCCGCCCGCGTTTCCCCGTATCCCAGCGTTTACCTTCGCCCAGACTAATTCGATTGAGTTAAGTTCACAGTGATAAGGTGGTAACCGTAGTACCGTTATTTGACGATTTGTTGCCATTTCATCGATAAAATATTTTTTTTTATCTTTATTAAGATTGACAAGTGTCAAAAGTTCCTTTTTCACCATATTTGTTTCAAAAGAAATGTTTTTTCCGGATAACCATTGAATTATATCGGCTTTCATCCAAGCAATCGTAGGCGTCCGCTCGGTCTGCCGTGAATGGTAACTTGCATTATCCATGACAATTACAGACCCCGGAGGAAAAAGATCCCACATCTGTGTAAAATACTCTTCGAAAACATCTGCGTTCATGTCTTCGTGATAGTCACCTGTATTTTTAGATTCGAATAAAAGTAAACCGCCATCTACAAAACTACTGGCACTACCTATATGTGTCACTATTAATCTTCGCCCTTTACCTGAAGGTGCCTTGAACCCTGTTGAAAGTCCATCCAAAAATGCTTGTCGAAAATTTTTTACATTTTTACCTTGCCATACTTTTGTTACAGTATATCCCTCGTTGACCCAAGTTTCGTTTAGATAATAAATATTTCTCCCTTCGCCACGGAATTTTCTAATTGATCTTAAGTAGGATCTTCGCCAACAAATAATTTCATCTTTATCGATAAGAACTGACTTCCTGTTCTGCTTTTCCCAGCAAAAATTCAACTCTTGTAAAACGGCCCATAATTTGCTTCAACTGATTTTAGGCAAATCTTTGTCCTCAAGTTCACTTAAAATTTTGTTTAGCGTTAGTATTTCTTTTTTAAAATAAAATGAGTGTACTTTTCTGCGAATAATATTTTTGAAGAAATCATCTATAACGACTTTTGACCTCCCTGTAGATGATTTTGAGGGATTTACAGCATCTTGTTCATTTTTTGTTTCCTTTAAAAGTCTGTAGATAGTCAATTTTCCAATCCCTGTCATTTTGGAACACTTTTCCACGATGTCGTCAACACTGTTGGTTGGATTTTGGTGTTTCAATGCATTAAATATATTTAATATAATAATCTCATTCTGAGACAGCGCACATCTTTCAAACAATATTATATCCAATGGCACAGTAGTCACTAAACACAAGTCGAATTTTACTCTACTGCACTAGCACGTCTTCGTATATTCAGCTCTAAGACTGGATTAATCTGTCACAATACACTGGCTCCTGCCCTATGATGTATCCAGTAAAATATACTAATGTACACCCATTACCTGTTAGCATTAGTGTTACCCATAATTACCTTAAACGAAATATTACCACGCCCATGGCCGATTCTTATCTCGGGGTTTTAATACTCTCTTTCATTTCCAAACAGACTATAGAAAATTTTATGCTACACAAAAATATATACCTATCAAATGTCGAAATTATGCTAGGTTATGAAAAAAATATTTATTAACACATACCTCATATTTTTTGCAAATAACTACATATCCATAATAAATAACATAATAAACTGAAAGGTGGCAATAAAAAGTCTACTAATTTACGAATATAATAAATGTTCTAAGTCTCTTAAACACATTTCCTTAAACTTAAAGCTATTGAGAATAGGAAACAAATTATACGTTCGTCTAACTTGTCCTACGGCGTCTTGTATTCTATCCCAACGTTTTTCTCCCTTATTAGGTGTTACAAAGTTGTAAATAATTCCTTTCAAATAACCACAAAAATAAAAGCCTAAACGATTAAAATCCGGACAGTGAGAAAGCCAAGGAAAGTAACTACCTCTACCAATCCAACGATTTGGAAATAGTTGATTTAAATGATCTCTCACCAAATGGCCGTAACAAGCAGAAGCACCATCGTGCATGAACCACATTTGTCATCTAGTATTAATGGGTACTTCTTCGAGGGCCCCAGGAAGTTCTTTGGAATTCCAAATAATTTTGGACGTTCAACCTTACAGGTAGAGCGATAGACTCCAAAATAATGTTTCCTATAATCCTGCACCAGATGTTAACTGAAAATTCGTGAAAATTTTTCTAATTAAAAACGCCTCATCGGTGAAAACAATTCTCCTGAGAAAAGTGTGATACCTGCTATGTAACTGGAGAAATCGTTCACAAAATGTTAGTCTCAGCGGACGACCTGATTCAAACATATTTTGTACAGGGCAAAAATGAAAACATTGTAACTGCTGCGTGTGGAGTATAACTGAAACGGTTTTGCGGCCAGCTTCTATGACAAACGACGAATACTAACTTCGGGATTTTCTTCTACTCTTTGCAGAATTTTTCTTCGTCTTGTACCCTCATTTGAATGTACCTTTCATTTCGTGAATTTGACCTAAAGTTCCCAGTTTCTTCTAATCTGGTAAATAAAGAAGCAAATACTGTATGAGAAGGCTGTCTGTGATTCGGATAAAGTTCTTCATATGCTGCTCTTAGCAGCGTATCCACTAAAATGTTCCTATAAATATACCACTATCATGTCTATCATATCATAATTCGTAAATTCATTGTGACGAGGCATTTTTAGAAACAAACTTTTGCAAAACACAAACTTGACAGTGACTTATCGAAATTGTTACGTTGTTATGGATACGACGTTATTTCCAAATAAATATGGGGTATGTGTTAATAAAACTTTTCAGTAGTAATACCACTAGTGATTGAATATGCGCATGTTTGTCAATTTTCTTACCTAATTAATTATTTTTGAAATTAAGAAGTTTTCGAAAAAATCCCTTGGCACGTCGATTTTGTTTTTTAAAAAAGCACTTTTTGACATACGACTCACATTTGTGACGTCATCGTTGTTCGAGATATGACGTCATCGACAATTTTTTTAAATAACAACCCCTAATTTTGACCATGCCATTTGAAAGAGCGTGTCATTCTACATACATACATCATGAAAATTATGGTGTTACATAACAAAAATTTCAAGAAAATAATGTTTGCGTTTTAAAATTAAATTTGAAAATCTATAATGGCACGATTAGAGCAATTTGTTATTTTTAGTTTTTTAGTGTCTAATCCTATCTTTTTTTGCAGGCAGTTTTGTTCATTTTGGTATTGTATTAATACCAATAGGGTACTTCTTGTACCGATTATTATTATTATTATATTTATTCCACTTGCAATTCACCGCCAGAAAAAGTCTGAGTCTGAGAAGTCTGAAATTTTGAGTAAGCCATTTAGTACCTGCACAGTTTTTATTACCACCATGGCGGGTTTAGGAGAATATCGGGTTATATGCAATTCGATTTGTTAAAAAGCCTTTGTTGTCAGTCTCTTCCTTAAAAAATGTAACATGGAAAAAGTTACTTAGTTACCACTCCAAGCTAGTTCTACTGCAGCTATGTGAAAAAACTTCTTTGGGAGTGCCTCTGGCGTGTCTTCGTCCCATTGCATGCACAGAACTCATTTTTCTTTTTTCGGATACAACTTGCACAATTTTCTCTTACTATAACGAGCCGTCCTTACCTCCTTAAAGATTATATCTTTGATGGAATCAATATGTCTCTGATACTCTCAAAAATATTTTTCTTGTACTAATTTTGCTTCAGTGTGCCATATGGTTTTAATAATACTCTCTTTGTAATCACTACCATCAACTTTCCGCATATTGAATGTCCAGTATTTTAGATTAAATGCTAGTTTTTCGTTGCTATTTTCTACATATAATTTGTAGTTGGGTTCCCCACAGAACGTCATAAATTATCATCACTATTTTAGTTCATAATTTTGTTTGAAGCAGCACCGAAGCGACTCATTTTGACGCCTGCAGCTACAATTATTTTTTGTCAGATTAACAAACTTTGCTTTGCGATCTATATCCATGGTTACGTTGTTGAAAACGCAAAGCTCATAGACCAATCAGAATTGAAGTCAGCTGGTGTTTTCGAGATAATACAAGCTGTTTTTGGTTTGTGATTGGTCAGATTATGTGAAAAATTTAAGATGAGTGAAATAGTCTGTAATATCTTTATAACCGAGCATAATTTCGACTTTTGACAGGTACACATTTTTTGTGTAGAATAAAATTCTCTATTTCTGATAATTGCGTGTAAAAAATTAAAAGTACATAAAGGTTACAGAAGAATATTCACAGAGGGTTGTAGTAAAATGAACGCCCTGTACGATTTAACCTAATAGGAACATAATCTTGTTTTACTGTTTTAAAAAGGTTAATATAAATCAAAACTCCTACAATTCCTATCAATGAAGTCATATGTATGTTCTCCGATACCAAACATCTAGGTATGCTAATGAACAATTCCACAGACAAAGCTCTATTCAATAATAATCTAAAAAAAATAATCCAGCTAAATTTACTAGCCTGGTTTAATGAAAACACTCGATAAATATCTAAGTTCACTTTTGAAACTGTGGGAACTCGAAAATTCAACCACAATAGATGAGATCTGATTCTGCATTTTTAGAATGCATAATAAATAAAGGAACATAATCACTGCATAATTCATGAAGAAAAGTTAAGCAACAGCAAATTTTGCTCAACACCCTGTAGCCATTTGGGTTCTAGATTATACCCTTGAAGTATGTAACATTTGTGAGGCGACACTCTGTATATTTAAATCCACTTCATAATTTCTTGCATCCTACTCACGGGTATTCATTTTATGATTGAAAATAAGTAAATCCATAATATCCCTATACTTTCTAGGTTCGGGAATTCCTGAGATGAAGACGATACTGCAAGGAGTAGCTTTGAAGGAGTACCTTACCTTTCGGACTTTGATGGTGAAAGTCATCGGGCTCACAGCGACCTTAGGCAGCGGTATACCCGTAGGTAAAGAGGGCCCCTTCGTCCACATAGCCAGCATGTCGGCCACGCTGCTCGGCAAGTTGGTTACGCGGTTCCAAGGCATCTATCAGAACGAGAGCAGAGCTACGGAGATGCTAGCAGCTGCTTGCGCTGTAGGAGTAGCCAGTTGCTTTGCTGCGCCAGTAGGAGGTCAGTAAATTGTCGGTGCTTTTACGAAACACTTGAACGGTTGAAATACTCGTACAAAGTACAAACGCTAATAAGTTCTTGCAATAGACTCATAAGCAAAGGGAGCCTGAACCTGAACCATTCATTTATAAACTGCCATTTGTTTTGTATCAAATATTGGTTATGTGTATGACAAAGAACGCAAAGAGATAGAGAACGTGAAGTATTTACCAGTGACGTATCATTTTCATAACCATTTGAAGAAAAAAATTTTATTGAAAAACACCGAGAAACCATAAAAAATCACAAATTGTGACTAAGATCAACACTGTACACTGTCTACTGTACACCGAATATTATTATATGTAGTAGCGGGACTAATACCTACCTACATCAATGAACACATGGTGGCAACATTGCTATAGTTTTTCTACATTTTGTTAGTATGGAATAGCAAAGAAATAATAGTATATTATGCAACGATCATGTAATGATGGTTATTAATACACGAGCATTAACCGGGATATGGAACGAGTCGAAGGCGAGTTTCGTATGGTTTATGCGACCATGGCGTATGCAGCTCTCAGCATACGCTATTTTTTCTACACCCGATAAATAATCAAAAACCATAAATTTCATATTTTTATTGAACACAATAGGTAACAGTAATTATTCGTATGAACTGCATTTTCTGCTTTCTCCGATATGTGTGGAGGAGTCGATGGTAATTCTTCTATATCGCTGATAGACATTTTGATAAATTATCGAAGTTTAGCTAGGTATCTACGAAAATTTAATACGTACTGTTTTTGACATCTAAAATAATTACATAGGAACCTAGGATAAACGTCAAATGCACAGCATGCTTGATTGAAAAATTATGGGTTTCTATTGATTAAAAATCTGTATCAATTTGTTCAAAAATCAGTGATGTACATTTTTTTTTCTAAAAATGGGTATTTAACGGCATGAATGCCACTGATGCTAATATATTACAAGAGAAATTTATACAAGCAAAAATGACCCTTCTTATACACTGTTTTGTTCGAAATCTCATCTCAATATCTCGATTGGTTTTAGATAAACAAAGTTTATAGTATTTAAGACAGAAAACTTTAAACAACCGGCATTTCCGGACCCATGTTTATAAAAACTTTTTTCTTATTTAGAACCTGCCCCTAGATTTTCTTAACATCATTCTGTAACACCCTGTATATTAAAATTGGTTAAAATTATCCTTTAAACACATTATAAAATATGAAGTTTTGTGAAAAAAGTCAATTGGAAATACAGCAGGTATCGGAGAAAGTGCTTGCTTCGTGTCCATATCTTATTCTAGCTATAAGAATGTAAATTGCATTATGTATTATTTACTTTTAACACTAGTTCGTACAAACGGTTGCAAACCATTTTCTCCTTATTATTTGCTTTGGGACGTTTATAATTTAATATCTTAAAGGCTCCTGTACACGTTTGGCCAACTAGTTGGGCCAATGAGTTGGGCCAACGTGTACAAGACCATTTGGCGTAGTAGGTAACTTGGTCGCTGGCCGGCCAGCCAGCGTTGGCTGGCCAGCCGAATATTGCCGGTATTTTGTGCACACATCAAAAGATCTTGGCCCAATCCGCCAACAGCGTTCACACGTTGGTTTCTTCTTCAGACTACGACCTACGATGGCAGTATGGAAGTGAGTTGAAGTTTATAGATTTGTACCAAAATAAACCAATAATATGGAATCCTAAACATGAACAAATTGCCGCGGCCGCGATAGTTTCTATATCCGCTGCATCCATGCCCGTTGAATGGCCAGTACCGAATGAGCAAAGCCAACGTCTCAAATCATTAGTCCAACTAGTTGACCAAACGTGTACAGGAGCCTTTAGCTGGAGTCTTTGTTGTTATGTTTGTGCATCTAGGTTCAAAACACTATTTCTTTTACCACTATGACTAATGTTCATTTGCATTTTCAACCTTATGTGCGCCTTATGAATGTAATGCGCGTGCATCAGACGGTTGGAAGCTGTTTCCAATTGTACTGGTCTACTGTTCTACGTCACCTTAGCAAGCATTACGAATAACTAAAAAGAGTTGTTTATAGCACCTATAAGCTTACCTATTCCAACTAATATCAACATTTTGTGGTCAGACCTATTATAATTACAATATATTCCATATGGTATTTACACTAGAATTCATTAGTTTATGCAAATCATTAATGTCAGTCTGCAAATTGCTGTATAATTGAAGATATGACAACTGTTGAGGCTCAATCTCCGTATGAGACCTTCCAGTAGCCCAGATTAAGAAGTAGAGTGAAATTCTCTGATTGCGTCAAAATGTAAATAGTTCTCTTCCTTTACTAATAAATATATGGTTCTTATTCAGCAATGGTTAAATCCACCCTTTTATGATTTTTAGGTGTTCTATTTAGTATTGAAGTAACCACAGTTTACTTCGCCGTCCGAAATTACTGGAGGGGTTTTTTCGCAGCCGTGTGTGGAGCCACGACGTTTCGTCTCTTAGCCGTGTGGTTTCAAAAAGCGGATACAGTCACAGCCGTCTTCAAGACCAACTTCTATATGGACTTCCCTTTTGATCTCCAAGAATTGTTTGTTTTTGCTTTGATAGGGTAAACACTGAGTATTTTGATCCAAAACCCATCTATCTACTTCATTTTTTGCATATTGATGAGAAAGATAAAGGAATTTTTGGATTACTAAAAGACTTATGTAATCTACACACTGTGGAAATCTCTAATTCATTTCCTTATTTAAGAGCCATCTGTGGAGTTGGTGGGGCTGTCTTCGTCTGGATCCACAGACGGTACGTAATGTTCATGAACAACAGCAAACTCCTGAACTTCTTAATAAGGAAAAAGTAAGTTACCAATAAACCTATTTTTATAACATAATAAATAGTTTTGTGATCTCAGAATATTATGTAGTGGGTTGGTTTCAAGTCAAAATGTTATAGAAAACACAATTTTCAAAATTTCCAACGTTTCGGTTGTTTATTAAGCCTTCCTCAGGGCAGCACAATGAAAAAATTGAATAATAATGTTTTTATAATAACACAGAATTATAAATTTTAGTAAAAGTACCTATATTTTAAAATCAAATAAAAGACAGACCAGTTTAACAATTTTTACATTAATTATAACTATACTTACAGTTGGTTTTTGGTCAAAAATCTATTAAATAAAAGGATATATAGATAAATACAATTTAAATCCAACATGCTTCTACTAACGGAAGTACAACAATATTTTTTATTATGTGTAACATTATTGTTTTCTACATTAGGTATAATATTGTCACGGATTTCCCAATCCGAATTTTACTATTGCCAGAAAAACACAATCCGTTAATTAATTACTTCTTTATTAACTATACTCAGTACACTATTGAACACTAATTAAAACTCAACTAAACACTTATTTAATTAATCGCTATCTAAATCACTTTGATATCTCCAACTAAACACTTCAATTCAACACTGTAATACAAGACTTATACAAGACTAACTTAATCGGCCGTTTATTTTTCTTTTATAGACCCAACGAATATTTCAGGTATATTCTAGCATCTCTAGATCTATTTTCTAGCATCTCTCGAACGCTTCTCGTCGTTTCTCTAATTTTCTAGTCCCGTCTCGATCCACGGCTTTTTGTTTGTTTAACAGAAGCGTGTAGGGGCGATCGGGGCAATCTTAGCAATTCGCGGTACCAAAGTCGTTGATTTAGGTGTGAGTGGGGCAAATTCCGTGACAATATTTTTAAAAAGTCTGTTTCTATTAATTTCGTAGGATAATTACTTGAAAATTCCTTATACAGGGTGTTCAAAAAAGAGTGTAAAATATTTCGGAGGTAACCAAAATAAGCAGAAAAGTCTTAATAAACATGGGTCCGCAAAGTAACGGTTGCGGAAATATGAACCACTATTCGCTTTTCAAAGTGTACTCCGTCCATTTCCAACCAGGCACGACATCTTCGTCTCAACGATATTCGAACTCTTTCGAACACCCTCCTTGGTTTGGATTTCTTGAAACTTTTGATTAATCCGTAACTGCAGCTCTTCCAGGCTATTTACAGGAGTACCATACACATGTCTTCAAATATCCCCAAACAAAGAAATCTAGAGGGTTCAGATCAGGCGATCTTGGAGGCTTGGTTGGTTGTCAAAAATCTATTAAATAAAAGGATATACAGGGTGTCCGGAAATTATGCGTCAAGACTTCACGAAACTTCAAATATGATGCAAATACTCCAGTGCCAAAAGGCCTAACCTGACCTTATTCTTCGATCCATGACCCACAACTTTTTTGTTTTCACCGCTTTATAAATTTGAACAGCACCACGTTAAAGAGTATCAAAAATTATTTACAAAAGCATCTCTTGTTGCGATACAATAAAATGAACCGTTTCTGAGAAAAACGACGTTAACGCTGCTTTAAACTGATTTTTAAGATTTTCAAAGGAGGCTTTGAAAACAAAAACTTAATGCTGCCTCAGCTACTTTTATCAAATAATATTTATGTGAACTATTTTATTGTGATCATGTATGTGTAATAAGTATCGTGATTAAAACTGATAAAATGAATAATAATAATAACAATAATAATTATAATAAATATTCGAATGAGGAGCTGTGCAACATGCATTATTATTATGGCTTAGCTGCGGGAAATGCATCAAGAGCAAAACGTTTGTATCGAGATGCATTTCCAAATAGAAGAATTCCACGACCGCAGTTGTTCAGTACTGTCCATCAGAGATTAGCCGAAACGTTGGCAATTTTGAAAATTGTGTTTTCTATAACATTTTAACCTGAAACCAACTATACCCCCACTACACAATAAATAGTATTAATATTTTGAATTTTCCAGTCGTTTATTGTACCCTGGTATCGTCACATTGATCGTTTCCTCTGTTACGTTTCCACCAGGAGTTGGTCAGTTCATTGAAGGTGAACTGATAGGAAACAATCAGGTCGTGTCACTCTTCACCAATTTCACGTGGACAGGGCAAAATGCTACCATCGAAGAAGAGGATGTAATAAGGAATTGGACCACCCCCTGGACTGACATCGTGGTGAACTTAGCACTGTACACAATGTTTACTGTAAATATGAACTCTGATCAAAAAGTTCCAGAACTGTTTAAATTACACTGTTCTGAACATAATACTATCAGTAACCATTTGTTTGTTAGTTCTTATTAACTCATTCTGGAGATATATTAGTTTCTTCTAAAATCATATGTGTGTTCAGAGATGTTGTAATGAATTCCATCTAAAAACAATATGTTCTGTGCACCAAGTTCTGTTCAAGTTGTGCAACACGTTCACAGAAACTTTGCAGAAATGATGCAAACTGCTGACAGGTATGAAATTTGAGTCATTCAGGATGTTTGATGGGTTTATGGAAGCCCGGCAATTAGTCAAAGAAGATGACGACCATCAACACTGACCGACAACGGGGAAATTGCATGATATTTTCAAATACGGAGAGAAAGAATGTATTATTTTAATCGAATTGGCGTTTATCCTTGACAATTTCGTAGAAAATGAGCTTAAAAGTGGCATTTAAAAATGTACTCTGGTCATGCTCCCAGAAAACGGTCGCCGGCACAGCGAAGACCTGTGACGTCAGACGAGGTTTGCACGTATATACCTAATACAGCATTGAGCTTTATATCTGTATACGATTTTCATTTTCGGACAACGCAGTACATATTATGTTTAGAAGAGTTAATTTGTCATTTGTGATGTTATTAAATGTTAGTGTGATATAGACACTGGTATTGAATGAAGTTGCAAAATAGACTCGTATAATGAGCACAGAAAGTGCGTATCAGTCATAATGTCATTAATTTTAACCACGTATTCGTAAGGCCTAAAGGCAGAAAATCGAAAAAAAAATTTTACTCGACCTTTAAAAAAATAAACAACTCACCCTATAAAAATCGGTAACACGACGCTCGATGTGCGCTACGAACTTTCTGATGACGCACCCATACGACAATCGAATCCCGGATTAAACATCGTTGCCACATCATGTTTACATACATAATATCGTCTAACACTTCACACACACTTCAGCGTGATATTCAAAATTACCCCCATTTAGCACTTTCTGCATTTCCTGCATTTCTTTCCCCCCAAATTTGTAGGGAGGATGGAGAGAATACAAGCAGTAAGCAGTAGTTTGTTTATTTCTGTCTCGCGTATTCGTCGTAAATTCACAATGCATAATTTTACAAATTCCGAATATGCGGAAATGGTAGTGTTATACGGAGAATGTGTGCGAACTTTGCGTAAGTGCCTTTGCGATACGGGTTCTGTGAAACTGCGTCGGGTGACCCTAATATTATTAATAAAGTGCTATGACGAATGACGCAGTTTTACTGGAACTAGCATTTTAAACAGGTTAGTACCATACTACTTAAAAAACAATAAATTTCTAGGCTAGATGTACGTAACTACAAACTGAATAATTAAGTGTACTTACGAGTAATACTAAAAATTTATATTTATTTGTAAAACGTAGTGAAAACGTAATATCAAAATTATTAAACTGTAATAACATTCGAAAACATCTATTTATTATCTACATTTGTTTTTATTAAAAAATAAATCAATATTTAAGGAAAATTCATTCATGTATCTAGATTTAAAAAAATAGTTTTACTCCTTGTCGTTAAATAATAGTACAAAAACTAGGTAACTAGGTTATTGACCTAATAATACGGTAGATCAAGATTCACTCTCGATAACTTATGAGCATCACATCAGCGGCGTGCCATTTCGGTCTTGGACAGTTTTCTGTCGACAACACGATGGTTTTTTATTACTTAGTATTTAAACACGAAACACTTTTAAGCTTCTCTTAGTAATTTACTCATTGGGTATGGGTTTTTTATGTAATGTACGTAAATGGTTTATTACTCGGTTTATTATTAGATACGTTGGAGTTTTGTGATTTCAATGTAACTAAGCTAATTTCAGCCATAACAGCTACATTTGCTCAGAGGAAAATTCACACATTACTTGTCGGTTTAGCTTTCAGAGGCGATTTGTTGTCAACGTATTTGGACCGTATTTTCTACCGGAAAACCTGAGTAGACCGCGTTACTTGCAATTTTTAATAGAATTATTTGATTATTATTTGATTTCATTAGATATTAACATTTTAAATTATTATTGGCCGAAGTTAAACTGAGCAAGAAAAAATGATATTCTAAAATAATCAGTACAACCGTTTATTTGTGATGTCTAAAACCTAAGTAGGTAGGTACTAGAAAAATATTTGAACTTGGCAACATTGCATCAGGTCGACATCGAGTTGAACTGTGAGCTGTAAACGACCAAGGCTGTGAGCGGTCAGTGACAGTCTGAAAAGGGGGTTTAAATAATGATTTGAAAATATTCGCATTATACTCATTATTCCCTATCTCCTCTTAAAATTAATGACTGACTCACCCTGTATTGTAGACAAAGAAACAAGTTACGTTTAACAATAACATAAGTTCATCACATCACCACTAATAACTATGGTAATGTTAAAAACGGAAAATAGACACCTGCTTGCTTTGACTCCCCATATTTCTACACTAATTAAATTAAACTGAGCGTTATGTGACGTCACATCAACGTTTTCGGACAAGTGGTATTGTTTACATTTTATGGCAATTTATTAATGTTAATATTTTAATTATTATGTTATAATATTTGAAAAAATCAGTTCTGGAACTTTTTGATCAGACTTTGTATAAACAATTTTGGTAGTCTATAATAATTTATGCAACAAAGCAAGTTTAGTAGTTACTAACACCTTCACTTGGAAGCATTGATGTTGTCCGTTTATATTTTCAATTTTTCTCAAACTTTAACGCCTGAAACATGAGGAATAAATCGTTTCTTTCAGTTCATTGCTTCAGTCATTTGCACCACAGTGCCCGTGCCTAGTGGCATTTTCATACCAGTTTTCAAAATTGGGGCAGGATTTGGTCGGATGATAGGAGAACTGATGCATATGTGGTTCCCAACAGGTAATTTTAGTCGAATTTTAACCCAGTTACCACTCTTACTGCAGTAATATGTTCTAGGGATGAGATATGGTGGGAATGTGGCAAAAATCATACCTGGTGGGTACGCGACGGTGGGTGCAGCAGCTTTTAGCGGTTCTGTCACCCACACCATATCAGTATCGGTGATAGTATTCGAAATGACAGGCCAGATTACCCACATTATACCCATTATGATCGCTGTTTTGATATCTAACGCTATAGCCAGTCAGTTGGCTCCAAGCATTTACGACAGCATTATATCGATCAAAAATTTGCCGTACATACCAGATTTGTTACCAAGTAGTAGTGGTAAGGGCTATTTCACTTACAATTACAAATAATGTATTTACGTCGCTATTTCTTTAGGAATATACAAGATATATGTGGAGGACTTCATGATAAGAGATGTAAAGTACATTTCCCACGGTATGTCGTTCAAAGAACTAGAATCTGTTCTAAAGAAAAATAGTTATTTGCAGAGTTTTCCTTTAGTAGACAAACCAGACAGTATGGTTTTGCTAGGGTCTGTACAACGGTTTTACCTTGTACAGCTAGTAGATAACCAAATAGGAAGGGAAAAACGTCTACAGGTACATCGACGATAAAATACATTGCGACTTGATAATTTATATCTTTGAGCTTAGGTAGCAGCCATTCGAAAGAAACAAGCAGAAGAAAAAGCTACAGAAGAAATGAAGGCAGCTGAAGATGGGAGAAGACCGTCTTTACTGAAAAAGCAGATGTCAGAAAATCAGCTAAATCAAGTTAATAACAGTGAATCAATCACTTATTTTTCTTTAAACTTGCTTCATTTTAGACGATTATGTGTAACGCAAGATCAGAAGCAAAGAAATCACTTTGGAAAAAAGCCAATTCATTCACTTTCAGAGGATTTTCACCCTTCGCGTCCACTAGTTCAGTATCGAACCCTTACCAGACGGCAACAATTCCAGAAAATAGAATACGACAAGCACTCGATTCTATATTCAGGTAAAACGGAAGAGTTTACTCTGATTCGCTTTGTTTATTATTATTTATGTAGCAGATCAAGCAATCTTCCAGATATAGACGGTGAAGCTAGTCAAAATCTAGATAATACGAATGATTCCATGCTTAATAAAATTGATATCATTCCTACAAACTCACCAAGAGATGATCATTTGGTAAGAATTAAATTGCACCAAATACCAACAAAATATGATTAATTCATTCACAACTCTTCAATTTCTTATTTAGCTGTTTTTTTTTTAGTCAAAAGAAGGAATTTGCGACATGGATCTAAGAGACCAAAGGAAATGGGAAGAAGAACAATTGGCTCATATAGTAGACTTCTCCACTTGCCACATAGACCCAGCACCGTTTCAGTTGGTGGAACAAACGTCCCTACTCAAAACCCACTTTCTTTTTTCAATGGTGGGGGTGAAGTACGGCTACGTGACCGCCATTGGAAAATTAGTGGGAGTTGTGGGGTTGAAGGAACTTCGAAAAGCTATAGAAGATGCGAATAGTGGTGCCCTTCATGACAGTGATTACGAGTACGATGAAGAAGCGTTCTGTATAGACGATATTAAAGATTGTTCTGTAGAACAAGAACCAGATGCCAATTCAACACTATTATCCAAAGATTCGAAAGTTAATTTTCAACAATGAAGTACTTGCAGCTGCAAACATTTGCTCAATCTTCTCTGATCGATTGTCATCCATTAAACAAGAGAATTTTTTAGTGATAAATTTTTTAATGTTATGGCTGTGATGAAAACTAAATATGATAAAATATATTCCTTAGAAACTTGCAAATATCATTTTCAAACAACATAAATATAAAAAATTATTCAGTGTTTTATTTTATGTATGAGACAAATTTGAAAAAAAAATTGTTACAGTATTAAACAAATTATAGCTAACAAACGAATTAAAAACAATGGTTTGAAGATAATTTAATATTATATGAATTATTTATTACTCCAAGAAATATATTCTCAATGATTTTCTCAAAAAAAAAACGTAATTTTTTTATTTGTTTTAGACATAATTTGTCTGCATATATTATAGCAAATTATTCACAATCCATATTATATAAACAATCTATAGAATAGGTGTAATCTCAAACTCTTGTAAAAATGTCTAAATTCTTTTTGATCTTCAGTGAACTAAATAATACCACGCCTATTATAGGCGTGATTCAGAACGTATCTAAAATAATTTGGGAATAGATGCGTCCTGAAAAATGGAGTAGTAAAAAACTATCGAAGTTGTAGTTGTATTTTCAACCTTTACATCGCTGGACTACTGTAGTCTCTAGGCAGGCGATTCCGAATATTGAAATCTGATTACTTTTTGTAGGTACTAAAGTTTTTGTGATGCCAGTCTTTACATTAGTTTTTGAAGTGTCAAAAATGGCTTACGTGTATAGTAGTAATTCGGAGTTGATGGATATCGTTCTAATTTATGGCGATATGAAAATGCTTTAGCAGAACGATTTCCCGGTAAACATGTGCGAAATGCAGCTACTTTTACCGCGGTGTGCAGTTAGTGCAAGTGTATGCAATGCGAGGGAACGCAACAGAATCGTGGAAGAGATGGAGGTCCAGAGCGTCCACGGCGTATTGCAACAGTGTGGTGTATCATACGCGAGTCATTACATCCGTATCATGTACAGCTTGTCCAAGGATTAATACCAAGGGATTGGACAAGAAGGACCAGTACCATGGCCGCCAATCATGTGTACTTCTTTTTGTGGGAATATTTAAAAAATGAAGTGTATCGCACCAAAGTGGATACCTACTATTGATGATCTACGCAAACGTATCAATAGTTGCTGCCAATAACTTACGAGTTCAAAACGGATAAGAAGCAAAAATATTTGTATTAGTTTGTAGAAACTGGGTAAGGTGGGTCCAAAATATTGTTGTAACATCAGCTATGTCAAACTATTTTATTAATTAAACCCACAAATGAATTCTATTAATAATTAATAACAATAGTGGCAAAAGCAGTTGAATTTGCTGTATAAAATAGGTGTTATAAAATGTTATTTACTTTCCTTGGGAATTTCTTTACATTTTTTGTCCTGTCACCGATTGCATGCTTTGCCTCCTTATCAGGTTTTATAGTGGACCAGTTTCCAGTGCTGTGCAGAAGTGTATTTTTAAATCAATTTAGAACTGTCCTTTTTGATTTTCATTTTACAAAATTGTATTTGCCAAAGTCCCCTGTACACTCAAAAATTGTGTTTTAAACAAGTTTTGAATCACCCTTATAATCCTCCTACAATGTTAATTGGAGTAGTGTAAACCAAATCTTTAATATCCTCATAAAAAGAAGTCTAAGCTATTTATATCAACAATTTTACTTAAAATTATGCGCAGATTGACCCACTGTATGAAAACATACTATTATTAGACGCAACCTGTATAGAGGGCGTTTCATAAAATTGTAATGCTTCTTTATTTTATTTGCCTTCTTTTCTAGTAAATTTACTAAGACCTAATGTCTGGAAAACCATAAAGGATATCAAGTATCATGTAGTAACAATAGTTAGCCTACATCTGCAGGGTGTCTTGCAAGTCGTTGCAATAATTTTAGGAGGTGATAGAATACTTGATTTTGAGTCGATTGAATTATTGAAATGTAGAAGAAAAACAAACTTTTTTATAACAAATATTTCTACACTATTTTTTATTAGGAATGAATGGATTATTTAACCAATAATTTTAGCAGGTGATAGAATACGTGATTTTAAGTCGATTGAAACATACCTATATACCAAGTGTTACAATATTTGTGATAATTAATTTTTTAATATTTTTTAATTTAACCGCGCTTTTCTACCATTATTGAAGTGTAGAAGAAAAATCAACCTATTTATAACAAATATTACTATACTTTTTTATTAGGAATGAATGGATTACTTAAATTATTTAACCAATAAAACCCAAAGTGACTTCGTTACTTACCTAAAACGTCATAAACGTGGTTTTTCTACTTTGCAAAGGCGAAGAGTCAAATTTAAACGTGGATTTTATTTAAACCTTTGTGATATTCAGATATTATTATAAACTTACCTAAGCTAAGAAAAGTTTCTTGATAAACATTCTAAAAATTAGGGAAATTAATCTTAACACGTTTAAGTATGCAGGGAGCGCATTCGCCAAAACAGAGGACAGCCCTTTAGCACAGCATAGGTAGACCGGCAGTTTCACTCCGTTGTCGGCACTTTGAACTGCTTTCAGTTTTCTGCGGTGACCTCGAAATGCGAGTGCGATTGCGCATCCGATAGAATTTACAGAATCGGTGATCAGGACCGGAATAAAAAAATTTTATTTGCGCGTGAAAGCGTAGTTATTCCGCATGCAAGTTTACGTTATATCTATTCACATTATGTAATAATTCATTATACAGTTATAAATGGGTAATTCAACATGTATTATATACTATCTTTTACTGCTACTAACATACAGTGTGAAAATTCGATTTACTTCTTTAGACACTTTTAAAAAAAAGAGTTTAAAATATATAGTATTGCGCTATAAAACATTTTTATTTATTTACTTACTTTTTTTGTTATTAGCGATAATTACATTTTTTTGGAATTTTTTTAAATTTAAAATTTGACGTATGAAGTTTAGTGGACAAATAATTTATTATGATTTTTTTTTGTCTTGAATGATCTACGTAAACTAGAAGACCAGTATTTTTCAGAACAGAAAAATTATGTTTACGTAACATTGAAAATTGTTAAATTGGAGATAAAAGTGCAGTAAAATGTAAATTTAGAAAAAAAATATTTTTTATTATTTTGTTTTGAGACACTCTCATTATAGCGACTACAAGAAATATGATCATCTACATAATTTGAAGATGAGCTGTCTTGTGCAGGAAACGTTGGAACGGTCTCTTTGCGTAATCTATTGCGCGAATCGTTAGAAAACATATTATTTTAAAAATGTATTTGACATAGTTTGTATGAACTATTACTAATCCTAAGCAGCTTTTCTAATAAATCTTCTCTATTAGAAGCCTCTGCACAGAATTTTGCTCTAAAATAAAAATTTGTATTTGGGAAAAATATATATATGTATATTTTAAACTTCACTTTCATGAGAAGTATTTATATTCCAATGTTATACTTAAGAAATAAGTTAATAGGTAAGGCAATAGCAGTAAAATATTATTTATGGTTTGTACAGTATATTATGGATATTATTACTTATTACTTATTTATGCCTTTAGGAAATTTAAAGAAACTTTACTATTATAGATGATATATTTAAACATCTCACTGCTGCGCAGCGACTCGTTCTTCGATCAGACTCAAAATATTGCTTTAATACGGCTCTGTATAACCGATGTTCGCACTCCCAGAGTTGGATGTAAACTGAGGTCTCTGCAGTTTGAAATGGATGCGCGAGTTGCTATGCGCGACTTATTATATCGGCCCGAGTGTTTCTACTGGTCTCCCTATACTGTGCCTTTAGTATGTAATAAATATGGTTTAAGAAATGAAGACATTTGCTAACAAGAACGCTACCTTTAGAAAATATTGAAGTTATTAAAATACCGGAGGATTCAAAAAGCTAAATATTTATTTCAATTGTTCAAAATTTTAAAACCTAATTTAAAGTTACGGTGTAAAAAGGAAAAGCAATGTTTCTATTAAATACCTTGGTATGCCATGTGAAAACAATTATCCTTAGTTTCCATGCAACCGTAAATGTAGATCAACTGTCAAACTATACGTTCGAATCTCATTTAAAGTGTAAAGTGCAAATATCTTCATTTCTTAAACCATTTGGATTACATCCCGAGTGGCTGTCCTGTTTTGGCAAATGCGCTTCCTGGATATTTAAACGTGTTAAGATTAATTTCCCTAATATTTAAAATGTTCAAGAAACTTTTTCTAAGAACTGAAAGAGCATTGCTTAGGTAAGTTTTTAATAATATCTGAATAAACCTACATACAAAGGTTTAAATAAAATCCACGTTTAAATTTGACTCTTCGCTTTTATAAAATAGAAAAACCATGTTTATGATGTTCTAGGTAAGTAACGAAGTCACTTTGGGTTTTATTTGTTAAATAATTTAAGCAATCCATTCATTCCTTATAAAAAAGTATGGTAATATTTGTTATAAAAAGGTTGATTTTTCTTCTACGCTTCAATAATTGTAGAAAAGAACGGTTAAATTAAAAAATATTAAAAAATTAATTACCACAAATATTGTGACACTTGGTATATAGGTATATTTGTTAAAATTATTGTAACAATTTGCAAGACATACAAATAATATGTACATGAATAAAAATATATTTCGAAGACGCTACAACTTTGTTCTTATATTCGAACAATAACGGGGAGAAAGGAGGGGGCAATTTTCGCGTAATCACCCTGTATATCAGCCAGATTTGATAATTTCGTAATACACAGCTAAATTGACCCACCCTGCTATTCATCATTAAACATTCTGTATAATAGACGCATAGTTCAAAGCGCGCTAATTATAACTCCGAAACAAGGAAGACGCCATCAAGCAATGTCAAGCGATAAGTATAATCGACCCATTCACGAACGCTACTAAATTAAATAATTCCAAGACAATTGAAAAATTGCTGCCCATTCACTTGTAATCTAAGACGTCCGTCTGGCCGGCGATTAACTTTCGACGTTTAAGTGAGAAAAATGACGGCGAATGTACGACACGACGTTTCCTCCATGACCACCGCATTTTGCGAATCTGATGGCCAGAACGATCCGAGGGAAAACAATCAAGTCGGCGTAGAAATAGAAACAAGTCAAAATGTTCATGTTCAAAGCAGTTCGTTAGTGCCGACGCGCTAAATGTTTTACTTAATTGGCCACAAGTGCTACGCGTGTTAGTTTTGCATTATTTGATAAAAATATTTACAAGTTCTGCAGTACTCACTAAACCAATAGTTATGGGTAAAACTTTTCCGTAGATTAGTGCAACTGTGGACTATAATAAAATCGTATGAAAGATGTCCGAAAGGTACGTCATTTATTTATTAAAGTAATTTCTTAACATGAAAAGATACAGGATGGGTCAAATTAAAAGCATACATACAGAATGGGCAATTAAATGTTTCCACCTTATTTTTGTGAAGTAGGTATTTTTTAAATAAAACGCTCAAAAACGTCAATTTTGTTAAAAAGAGTGACAGTATTTTGCGGAATATCGATCTTTATTCTTCTGTGTAGAGAAATTACTCAGTTAAAAATTTTAAATAGTGGTAGGGTAGAGCAGTACATCAAAAGAAAGTCCTTTAAATTTTCTTTATGCACAATCATAGACGTTTGATTCACTCTTAGAGCCGTAAAAACCTACTAGAGAAATAAAATTTACATTTTCTACATTCATGCAAAAAACAAAACTTTATTGAACTATATTTAGTGAAAAAAATAATTTTTTATTGCTCAAGTGTAATAAAATTTTTATTGCATGTGTCATTCTGCTACAGCGTTTTGTGATTATGACAAACATAAACGTTCAGATCGACGCTATATGTAGTCCATTTTCTGTGAAATTGTATTACCTTTTAAGCAATTGCATATTTTATATTATTTTCAATTACATTTATTACATACTAGACGAAATTACTAAAAAATGCAATTAATTAAAAATAAAATTTGTGTCCTTTAATTATTTTGCTATTAAATTACGCTTTTTATTTTATACACTTAATACCACCTAAATAAAACATTTTTTTGGTTTTTGCGTGAACGTAGAAAAAATATTGTATGCAACATGTCCAACAACTGTTTATTGCACTCGATGTGTTGTCCAAGTCAGTCTGACGGCATCGTCGGACAATTTCACGTCGCATGCTATGAACATTTTTTGCAACTATTATTTCACTAGTGAAATAGTCTGATTTCACTGTTACATGAAAAAATAACAATGCACCATAGCAACCAGCATGTCTCGTCATGACATTTCGATTTTTACCGAGTTTTTCAAGGAACATTTTTTTTGATGTTTAAAAATGTCTTTGCATTCGTGTTTTATCCAGTTAATAAAATTAAACGCTCGACCTATGCTCCCGTGTTTAAGGTCGCCGTATTTGTCCCCGTAAAATGATCAAATTTATGGTGTTTTTTAGGTACAGAAATCTCGGAAAATGAAACACATATAGCAAAAGTAATATCAAAAATAAAATTATTCATTTATCCACTTTTACTATTCAAATTCTTCTCAAGTAATATAATAACTTTTAAAATGCATTTGTAAACACACATTATTTTGCTATTCTAACCTTACATTTTAATAATTATTTTCAGATACTTATAAACAAACGTGAACTATCTTATATGCAGAACTATGTAAGTTTATGTTATAACAATATTTACATCTACAGTTGAATTTAAGAAATACGTATTTTGAAAGATTTGTGTATCTAAAAATTTGTTGGTTAGACTGCTTTCTCTCATTACATATTCGTTTTACTTCAGTACCTTTGAATATTCGCAGGTGGCATGAGATAACATTCCTGTTATTTGCTAAACTCTATATTATTCAGTTCTTAAATGTCTAAAATTATTTTAGAAAACACTATTTTAAACATTCTTTGGTGAATAACGCTGTTTAACAGCATATTTCAATGGTGTATTTAACAATAGCACACCATTAGAGAGTTTTCTTTTGATGTGCTACTCGATCCTATTAATATTTTTTTTAAATAGGATTGAAACTTTTTACTGGCCCAAACTTTATAAATGTTTTCTCTAAATGTAAAACACATAATTGAAAAAAATTGTGTGGATAGTCCAGGCTTGATTTTGCTTTTTCGGAAATATTTACTATATTTTCTTTTTATAGCAAGTGTTACAATTTCTTTTTAGTTAAAATATCGCAGTTTCCTACCGTGTTAGTTTGAAATACAATAGTGAAAAATGTAAGAAACTGGAAATTAAGTAAGAAACTTCTGGTATCCGCCGAAAAATAGAAATGGACGAAAAGGATACAAACTTTGACGAGGGCAACACCGAGGAAACTGACAAAGAATGGGAAGATTTCGCAAAGCTATTGGAGCAGCAGAGGAGGAAGCAGTCTCAGACCTTTTACCCCTGTCCGCCCCCCGAAGATGTGGAAGATTATGTACAGACGCTGGTACATATTAGGTTTACTTTTACATAAATAATTTACAGCACAAAATGTGTTATAACAGCGACGTTGTACGAGGTATGTTCAATTGAAATGCATCATCAAACCAAACAAAATTATTCAGAAATACAGTATGCGCCAAAAGTATGGAATAAATTCAATAAAAACGAAACAATTATTTTTTGGGAAAAATCCTCGAACAGGTCGATTTTTAATTTAAGAAATACATATTTTATCGTAAAATGCGATTTTCAAATGTCATTTGTTTTCGAGTAATGACGTCATCGATTTTTTTTTAATGGCAACACCATATTTTTTTCCTTGATTCTGAAAGATCGTTTAATTCTCTATCAGACAGTACTAAAATTTTGCTCTCTTACATAGGAAAGTTTTCGAGTAAATGACGATTGAATGTTAGAAAACGTAAATTTTATCCATAAAAAAGTAACAATTCTGAGGTATGTAAAATAAAATACAATTGATTAAATTTTATACTTAAATTAAATGTTAAATGTTCAAATTGCCATCCACCAACTTCTTGACAATGCACAAGTCTGTGAAGAAATTCTCTTGCACATCATGAATGATTTCTGGGGTAACTCTGCGTATTTCGTCCCGAATGCGATTTTGAAGTTCTTCTAAATTACGTGGTTTATTAATGTACACTTTTGACTTCAAGTATCCCCATAAAAAATAGTCAAGAGGTGTCAGATCTGGCGATCTTGCAGGCCATTCTATCGGTCCGCGTCTGCCGATCCACCTCCCATGAAAACAGTTGTCCAAAAAATCTCGTACAGGGAGCGCATAGTGCGGAGGTGCACCGTCTTGCTGAAACCATATGGTACCGTCAGGAATGTCAGGGTCATTATCGTTAGGAAAAATTACTGCAAGGGCTGGAACAAGGTCATTTTCTAGAAACTCTAAATATCTTTATCCTGTAAGGGTTCCTTCAAAGAAGAAAGGCCCTACTATTCTGTCGTCAACTATTCCAGCCCACACATTTAATTTCTGAGGGTGTTGGGTATGTGCCTCTGCCATCCAATGAGGATTTTCCCGACTCCAATATCTGCAAGTTTGACGGTTTACTGTACCATTCAGACAAAATGTGGCCTCATCTGGAAAAAGTATTTGCCGGTGTAAATTTCTATTTCTTTGACACAAATCAAATAGAATTTCGCAAAAGTGTAAGCGGCGATCGGAATCATCTTCATTGAGTTCATGCACAAGTTGAATTTTGTAGGGATGATATTTTTCCTTCCTCAAGATACGTAGCACTGTACTCTGACTAGTGTCATTGTTTAATGCAACCAATCGTGAAGAATTATGAGGATTATCCACCATACTTATCAAAATGTTCTGTTTCTGATTTTCATTAATGCTTGGACGTCCAGGTTTTGGAATATTTACAACATTGCCAGTTTCTCTAAATTTAGACTCTACCTTACTGACTGTTGATTGGCTGATAGGGCGATCTGGATATTTTTCATTAAATAAATCGCAAACTTCCTGCTGAGTTCTAGTCATATTCCCGCATCCGATAAGAATTAAAATTTCAACAGTTAAATGTGCCATAATACTTTAAATTGAATAATTGATTAATTCTATGTCACTTACAATACTTATTAGAAAGTCGGTGTGACAATGTCACTTTGCAAAGATTTTCACCTACGTGATCCATAAAAGAACTATGGAATTCGAAAAACTAAACTTGATAACGCTTTAGCTTTATTTTAATTGATTTACGTTTTCTAACATTCAATCATCATTTATTTGAAAACTTTTCTATGTAAGAGGGCAAAATTTTAGTACTGTCTGATAGAGAATTAAACGATCTTTTAGAATCAAGGAATAAAATATGGTGTTGCTATTTAAAAAAAATCGATGACGTCATTACTCGAAAACAAATGACATTTGAAAATCGCATTTTACGCTAAAATATGTATTTTTTAAATTAAAAATCGACCTATTCGAGGATTTTTTCCAAAAAATAATTGTTTCGTTTTTATTGAATTTATTCCATACTTTTGGCGCATACTGTATAATAACAAACAATTCTCGTAAATAAGGCATCATACCATTGTGTCACTAATAGATCTATGACCTGCTTATAGAATTGTTGTGACTGCTGTTGTTTCATAGCGCTCTGTGCTTCTACACTGATAAAAATGATTGTAAATTTACACGTTGAACGCATGATAGAAAAATCGCCATGTGAATACCATACATTTACATCTTTCACGTAAAAGTACATGACTTTTTCTAAAAATACACAATGATGTTGTAAAATTACATTTCATGTATACAAAATCAAGATTTTACCATGAAAAAGTATATCTTTATAAGTAGTAATTTCCAATTACAGTTGTAACATTACATTCTGGTAGGCAATAAATAATCCATCACATAATATCTCTAATAATTTTTATCAGTGTACCCGCGGTCCAAATTCCCATATTTTTCAACGGTCTAAAAATATGGAAACCACAAAACAAAAGATCTGGGCTGTAAAGTGAATCCTATAAAACGCTCTATTTACTTTGCTGAATGTTTTCTTTCACCACATTGACATAGGCAGCTAGAAAATTAGTGATGGGTGCTAAACATTCCTAACATTAAAATTAGCACCCATAAATTAAATCATTTTCAATTAACAAATAACATCAAATCAAATTCGCAATGTAACCATATAATTGATATGGAAATAAGTTTAAATATAGTTTTTTGTAAAACTAAATTGTGCATTTAAAAATGTCATCAATTTGAATATCATACAGGGTGTCTGGAAATGATGCTTCAAAAATTCGAAACGGAAAATTAATGCCAAAAAGCCCAATCACATTATTTCTAAATCTCAAAATTAACGAATAACTAATACCCTAATAACTTTTTTGTCAGTCTACCGATTTGTTTCTAATTTTATACACGTATCAATACCGTTCCTTTGTATCCACGTTTTTAATGTGACGCATATCCCTCAACGCCAAAGAACCTAAACTGTTCTTGACCTTCAAACAATGCCTTTTTATTTAAATATTTTTATAAATTTCGATAGAACCTAATAATTAAAGATCACCAAAAATGTTTTCCTTATTATGTCACGTTAAAATTAACTGTAACATTCACGTGCGATAAATGAACAGGCGCTCACGCGAACTCATTTTCATAATTAAAAAAAAGCACATTTGGTAAGGTTCGTGAGATCTATCGGAGAAGATTTAGTTATGTATTAAAGTAACAGGACAAACACACTGTATCTACCTTATAAAATATATAACAAACTGGCATTATTTTTCGAAGTTCTGCTGATCAAAATTTATTTTTTACTGAATTAGAAAGGTATTTTAAGCTAATATAAATCAAATATCCTACAATTCCTATCAATAAAGTCATATGTATGTTCTCTGATACCAAACATCTAGGTATGCTAATGAACAATTCCACAGACAAAGCTCTATTCAACAATTATCTAAAGAAATTAATCTAATTTACTAACCTGCTTTAATGAAACACACTATACATATCTAACTTTACTTTTTTGGCAGTGGGAATACGACAATTCAACCACAATAGATGAGATCTGCATTTTTAGGATTGCTTCTTCAGGTGGCCTCCTTTAAATTGAATCAAATATCTAACTATAAAAATTATTATAAAAATTAAAATTATTTGAAGTTCGACATCGACAATGAAAAAAAGTGACAGCCTGTCAATGAATTAAATCCTACCTATGATTCTTTTTGCTATTTTGTTTTTGAATGGAATTTTCGATGTAACCCTCGGCAATTGAACTTGATCGCCAACGTTGTTGCAGAGCTGCGCTAAAAGCAATGGCCAGTGTATTCATTGGCATTGGAGAGTCCAAGGAATTCCGCTATCTTTTTTGGCATACCTCCAATTGGATTGATTCCAACTGGAAGGGTACAGCAGTTATTACTTCGATATGTCAAGAAAAATCGCTGATTGTCGTATTGTGTAGACGAAGTTTATTTATGAAATAAGTATATCTAAAAAATTGCTAGTATCTATTGATTCCTCAGTAATCCTAAACATTCTTGGAACATGAGTTTTTATGTTCGGAATATTGACACTAATAAATTAATCTTTTATGGCATCTACTGTCAAAAATGTGATTTCTTCCCAATATGTTTTCCACAAAGTTGACGGCCTTAACGTACTGGATAGCTTCAGGAAATATGCTAGTGCCTTTTCTGTAAAATCCTCAATATGTTTTTCTTTGGCTCAGGTTTCAAAGTTGTAGTAGTTTTCGTATAAATTTTGCAATTTTTCTGACACTAATGTCGATAGCGCAGCTTCAGCAGCTTGTTCAATATCCAAAAACTTGTTATTGTCACTCATTTTTGGCGATTTTTTCGCAAAACTTTGTAGGAAATACGGAGACGTCCGACGTTTAAACTTGGCAGAACCTTGACATTAAACAGCACATAAACAATGCCTTACAAATATCAAATTCTTCGCTTTCACAAAAAATCTTGTATGAAATTCGTTGCGATATCGATGTGTTTTAAGCACTCGACACATTGTCCAGTTTTGAGTACCGTGCTTAAAACACGCTTTTCTCGCAAAATAGCTATTATAAAATGCATCAAACTATTAAACAAAAAAATCAAAATGTTTTTGATACATTTCAACTTTAGTTCCCCCAAAAATTAAATGCTAGTTCCGCTTACACGAAGAGAACATTGTCAGCAAAATCACATAATTTCAGCACATATAGGTCCAAAATCTAAGTGTATTAGGCTTTGCTACAATATTACTTTAAAATATGACAACCTCTACAAATTGTAGCTAGTCAAAGTGTAAAGTATTTGAAATTTAAATATGACATTTTCATATTTTTCTACAAATTTTGAAAGAGCTAGTGGCGAGACTTATTTTTCTTACAAGTTCCTTGCAAAAACAAGCCCATTTGCAAGGATTTTGGTTCTCAAAACAGACAAGTAACTCAATTTATCTACAAGACTATGGACTCCTTCTACATTCACATACAATTTTTTGTATTATTATTCTGATTTAATCGATTTTCCATAATCAAGCACGTGCCGTATTGATTTCTGTTGATGGAATCCACAATACACCTGTTTGCATCATTTAATTCTATGTTTTCAATTTTTACATTTTTGCCACAATAAAAGAGGGACACTGATCAATACAGTAACAGTTGCGAGCACTATTAATATTACAAAACATCGACTGAATGATTACAATTGTTTCTAAAGCTGTTTAGAGTGGTTTCAATTGAACAAACCTCGTAGTAAATTTACTTTTTAAAGATCATCTCTGCTGCACCCTGTAATGTCGAAAAATAACAATTTATCAGATTAAAGGTTATACATTTTTTTCTAGATGTACGGTAGGTACAATAGGTTAGGACAAGCTGCAAAATTGGAAAGCTTGAAAGCTGCAGAAAAACGAAGACTAAGGGAAGAAAAAGCTCGGAAGAATGAGTTAAGAGTTTACCAAGGTATAAAAATTGGTGATGTACGGTGCCCAGTACAGGGATCCCGAAAAATTTGAAAATAGTTGCGCATTTGAAAAAAAATATGTATGTAGTCTTCAAAATAACGATTGAAAACTAAAAAAATACATTTTCTCTTCAGATTTTTTTTATTTTTAATAGGAAATTTAGTACCTCTAAATTGTCTGAAGTATAAGCTTTCCAATGATGGTGGAAAAATTGGAGTATTTAGAAGTTCTTTTCTACCAGGAAATATATGCAGGGTGCCGAAAATTAGTAGGTCAATCCGTTAACCATAGATAGCTGATATGAAAATAATGGGACTTTCATTATGCCACTTTTCATTTAGGAGCCCCATTTTTGAAATACAGGGTGTCAAAATGTAAATGTCAAAAAGAAATTTGTCGATAACTCCGGTAGAATTAGAGATATTTGTTTGAAATTTCGCTAATATTTTTTTCTTGTAGAGACACACTTTCAGTATACTTTTGGTAAAAAAAAATCAAAGCACGAGGGGAGGTGAGGGGGTTAAAGTGCATTATGACCCCCTCAACTTTTTCATACGCACGCCTATGGTAAAACAATATATTTTCTTAGATAAAGCGGTTTTTATTCTAATTTTTCTTATTCTTGCCAGATTTTGATTTGGAACCTGGGTTACCAGATATTGTAACTTATTTGGACGGATAATATGGATTTGGTAACTAGTGTTTCAAGTAATAAGTTCTATGTAGGCTTTGAAAACAAAGTCAGATAGGTAGGTACATTTGGTTGTCAAAATAATTTATATATTAAACAGAAAAAACGTTTTGCTATCATTTTCTGAAATGACCGATATGATTTTAATAATGGATAAGTAAGTACTTATTAAAAGGAATAGGATTTTTTCTTAATAAGTGTTAATTGTAATCTCGAACCTAAACAATTTAATTTCTCTTGCTTTTAGGAAAATGTAACTGTAATGCTAGACGTTATGCGGACAAATTTCCAACCAGGCATCATCTAAAAAGGAGATTTTTCTTGAGCTTAGTCAACCGTCTGAGAGAATCTGGCAACATTAAGCATAGGAGGATGAGCCAATGTGGACGGCAACTCAAATTACGTCCAAACGAAGAGGAACAAATCTTGCAAATTGTCGAAGAAACTCCGAGTATAAGTACGAGGATACTAGCTAATGAAATTAATAATGGTGGCAACAATAATATTAAGTCAGATGATGTGCGACGTGTCTTCAAACAGCAATTACTGTACCCATATCATTTACAAAAAGTGCAGGCACTTCTACCTTTAGATTCAGAAGCAAGAGTCACTTTCTGTAATTGGATATGCCAAGAAAATAATGATAATATTAATTTTAGTAAATATATTTTATTTTTCGATGAAGCCACGTTTACTCGTAACGGAGTAACGAATATTCATAATACTCATACATGGGCTGATGAAAATCCGAAATTCATTGTAGAGGCACATCATCAAGTAAGCTTAAAGTAAACGTATGGGCAGGAATAATTGATAATTTTCTTTTAGGACCGTTTCAATGCCGTCGAATTTTTGCATTTTCTGTAAACCTCTTTCGCAGACTTACTTGATGATTTGCCTTTAGCGTTTCAGCAAAATATGTGGTTTCAACTAGATGGGGCTCCGCCACATTATGGCTGAATTGTTCAGAACTATTTAAACCAAAACTTTCCTAATCGCTGGATCGGCCGGGGACGTCTTGCGCCAGTCAAATGGCCACCTCGATCCCCAGACCTCAATCCCTTAGACTTCTGTTTCTGGGGGTTTATGAAAGATTTTGTTTGCATGGTTCCAATTGTGGATGAACAACATTTAAGATTAAGAATTTTAGAAGGAGCCGAGCAATTTAGGGTGAAAACACATATTTTCATAATATTCGTTTCACCTTTATAAAGAGATGCAGGATGTGCGTCCACGAAGGTGGTTCTCATGTTGAACATTTAATATAATTTTTCGAATTTAATTTCTGTTTGTAATATAAAATATATGCAGTTTGTTTCATGTTGTTAAATGTTAAATAAAATTTATAGTACAAAACGGATTTTAAACTTTATTCAAATAAGTTACAATATCTAGTAACCCAGGCTCCAAATCAAAATCTTGCAAGAATAAGAAAAGTTAGAATAAAAGCCGCTTTATCTAAGAAAATATATTGTTTTACCATAGGCGTGCGTATGAAAAAGATGAGGGGGTCCTAATGCACTTTAACCCCCTCACCTCCACTCGTGCTTTGATTTTTTTTACCAAAAGTATACTGAAAGTGTGTCTCTACAAGAAAAAAATATTAGCGAAATTTCAAACAAATATGTCTAATTCTACCGGAGTTATCGACAAATTTCCTTTTTGACATTTATATTTTGACACCCTGTATTTCAAAAATGGGGCTCCTAAATGAAAAGTGGCATAATGAAAGTCCCATTATTTTCATATCAGCTATATATGATTAACGGATTGACCTACTAATTTTCGACACCCTGTATACATATATGTTTTTCATAGCACCTTGACATTTAGAGTAGCCCGATGTAACTTATTATTTGTTATGCTTGCTAAAAAGATTAAGTTCACTCGATAATAATTTATAAATTGGAAAGTGAAGATCGAGTTTAAAATTTCCAATTATCTACTTATTAATTTGATAAGATTGTTGAAAAAGTTATGTACATTTGAATAATAAAGAAATTGATCATTATTACAAACTTGCATTTTTCAAATATACTAAAGTTAACATCTATTCATACGCTAATTAGTCTTTGGATGTTTATACATTGTTTTGCATTACATTTGTTACAATAATATTTTCAGCTAAGACAAGCAAAGTGATACTACTGATTAATAATTTTTTGAAGAAAAAATATTCAAATTCACATGTTGTTACATGAACGAATTCATCTACATATTTGGTTTTTTTCGGGTGCTACCAAAATTGAAATATGGCAGCCCTGAGAAAATCAAAAGTATGAAAGTTTAGACATCTAGTTGGCGTAGAAATTTTTGCGCGTCCATTGAAAAGTTTATATTAAAAATATAAAAATAAGAAATTTCACAACATTTTAAAATAAAAAAAAAAAATGTGAAAGGAAAAAACGTACTTCTTTAGTTTTCAGCTGTTATTTAGGAGTTATGCAAAATATCGCATATTTCTTTATCTCTTCTCTCGTTAAGCTACCCTGTATATAGCATCGTAATTCACACCGTATCAACAAATTTTGGGGAACATGGAATCTTTTTTCGTAACATTATATCCAAATAAATGAATAATACGTATACGTAAGCCCCATGGCAAGGTCTCCACGTTCTCCAGATTTAAATGCATCATTTTATTTACTGAAGAGGAAAATATATACCTACCTACGCAGGTAAATTCGCAAAATCGGTTCATTTTTTATGGAAGCACACTTTCGCCAGACTAGGGGAGGACTGGGTCTTCCTGGCACTTTTAGGAGTGATTATGGCATTGCTGAGTTTTATCATGGATAGAGGAATATCAGTATGCGACAACGGTGAGCAGAAAAAAAGATAACATAGTAAAACGCAGATATATTTTTCTTTAAGTATAACACTGAGGAAAAAAATCTGAAAAGCACCTAAGACTAACTTGGAAACGTCTGTTATATAACCAATGCATTTTTCAGCGAGGATATGGCTATTCAGAGACCTGACCATGCACCCAGCTGCCCAATATGCTGCTTGGATATCTCTACCGGTATGCCTAATTCTATTTGGTACTGGTTTTGTCCAACTTGTAGCACCACAGTCTATAGGTAAATCTGCACCACCGATATTATAAAAAGTATGCGTACTAGAAACCCCTGCATATATTTATTTTACACTATTCATTGCAAACATATCGATTTCGTGAAACTGTATACAGGGTGTAAGGGTAATGATAACTAATATTGAGATGGATAGATTCAAACCAAATAAACAAAAAACTATTTTTTCTACACCCGTATTATAACAATGCACTTATATGCCCATAATCCGTTTCATAATGATACCCATTACGATACAGATTTTTCATTACGATATAGATTTTATAATCCGTTTCATAATGATACCCATTACGATACAGATTTTTCATTATGATACAGATTTTTAAACAATAGAAACCCATAATTTTTCAATCAAGCATGCTGTGTATTTGACGTGTATTCTAGGTTCTTATGTAATTATTTTAGATGTCAAAATCAGTACGTATTAAATTTTCGTAGATACCTAGCTAAACTTCGATAATTTATCAAAATGTCTGATATCAGCGATATAGAAGAATTACCATCGACTCCTCCACACATATCGGAGAAAGCAGAAAATGCAGTTCATACGAATAATTACTGTTACCTATTGTGTTCAATAAAAATATAAAATTTATGGTTTTTGATTATTTATCGGGTGTAGAGAAAATAGCTCTCATGTAATGGTTATTAATACATGATCGTTGCATAATATACTATTATGTCATAGGTCCTAATGTGAAAAGTTTTTACAAAAAGAAAAATTCTATGCTCATAAATCATAAATAATAGCACAGAATATATTTACGTAGCTATATATTCTGTGATAATAGGGTAATTCACGACGGTATTAAACTAAAAGTATCTAGAGAACTGAGTGACATATACAGGCTGTATCACATAAGAGGGCCACTCCCATGTATCTCGCTTAATATGCGAGATACGTCAAAAATCTTTAATTGTTTTTTGCTGCATTTTTGGAGGCCTTTATGCTCGTAAAAACAAATTTGAGATCCATGGCCAAAGAGTTTAACAAAATTTGACAAGATGGAATTTATTTATTTTAGTTTTATCACCACATTTCAACACAGGAAACAGTTTGGCTTCCTTCCATTTAATTGGAAATGTTTTGGCTTTCAGAGCTAGATTATACCATTCAAATATAGGTTTAGCCAATGCACCAATACAATCTTTTAGTAAAAAGATGGTATGTTGCCTGGACCAGAGGTCATTTTATTTTTCAATTTTTTTGCAGCAGTTAATATTTCATCATTCTCCGATACTGATTCTACCCTAATAGCACACGACGTCCAGTGGACGTCCATTTAACGTACAGACGTCCATGGATATTCAATAGATGTCCATTCCTGGACATATTTTGATAGAACATACACTGGACATCCGATGGATGTCCTTTATGAGGCATATTTTGATGGTACATATATTGGATATCCAATGGATATCTTTGATAGTACATATGTGGATACTACTTTGATAGTACATATGTGGACATCCTTTGAATGTCCAGTATTGTACATGTTCTGTTATAATTTGAATTTGCCGATAAAATTCGTGCAGCGCATATGTATTGAAAAAAATGAGTCCAAAATCCAGATGTAACGCTGCCCTCTAAAGTTTAAACAAACTGTTCTGTTCTCTTTGGTGACGCTGATAAAGTGATAAACGTTGATGAGTAAACCCTATGGGAGAATAAATTAGGAAACCGAAGCAATATAAATCATATTTTGTAAGTAAGTAAAATTGTATTTTCTACTTTTAGTCTATTTATAAATAACTGAATTATTCGTTGGTTAAATTCATAACATCTTTATGTAGACAATTATGTCACAGTATAATTATATACTAACAACCGACAACAGTCGTTTTCGGTTTTAGATAAAGAAGTTTTCATTTGCACTCTAGTTGTTGAGTTTTTTCGTCTTTAGCTATTCTAGGTTATGTTGAGTAATGTAATTTTATGCTGTTGTTCTTGTGACGTGTTATATAGTTGTTTTATTTGTATCTCTTAATTATTTATATATTTGTTATCCATGTAATAATTAGAAAAACAATAAATACATATTATCAAAAAGTATTTCTATAATTCCAATGCAGACCGTTAAATGCAAAAAACGGACGTCCACTGGATGTCCGGACTTCCGACTTTGGACATCCTTTGGATGTTCATAGGACGTCCTTGTGCTATTAGGGTATATTGATGTTACATAATGGTGACGTAATTGTAAAAATATCTCGATGTCATCATTTCTCCTTTAGGTTCTGGAATACCAGAAATGAAGACCATCCTCAGAGGGGTGACCCTGAAGGAATACCTCACGTTTCGTACTCTGGTAGCCAAAGTGGTAGGACTAACCGTGACTCTAGGCAGTGGCATGCCTCTGGGCAAAGAAGGTCCTTTCGTCCACATCGCCAGTATCACAGCCACCCTCCTCAGCAAGCTAGTGACTGGGTTCCAGGGCATCTACGAAAATGAAAACAGGACGACGGAGATGTTGGCCGCCGCCTGCGCCGTTGGCGTCGCCAGTTGCTTCGCAGCACCAGTAGGAGGTCAATATTTTCCATTTAATAACCTTATTATAAGTTTTCGTCACGGTTTTTTTAGGTGTGTTGTTCAGCATAGAAGTAACAACGGTATATTTTGCCGTTCGTAATTATTGGAGAGGATTCTTCGCTGCTGTATGTGGAGCCACAACGTTTCGCCTCTTAGCCGTGTGGTTCCAAAGGGCAGACACCGTGACTGCAGTTTTTAAGACCAATTTCTACATGGATTTCCCGTTTGATCCTCAAGAACTGTTCGTGTTTGCCCTTATGGGGTAAGATACTTAATTATAAACTTAGATACAACGTTCACTACGTTGAAAATGACACTTCATTATTTTTCTTTCGAAGAAGAAAGCGATATATTTCTCAGGACTATATATTTTATTACAGACTTTTATCTTTAACCAAATTCAGAAAACACATCTACACATTATTCTAAGCTATTTTATATTTTAGAGCAATTTGTGGCTTGGGTGGAGCATTTTACGTTTGGATGCATCGGCAATACGTAATGTATATGAGAAACAGTAGACTTATCAACATCTTCCTTAAGAAAAAGTAAGTAGAAATCCTTGTATCTGTATCTAAATTATTAACCATATTTTCGCAAAATGTCCTCGAAAAAAAAACAAATAATAACTAAATCAGTTAATGGTCCTATTCCTTAAAATTTTTATTTAAAACACAGTTTTTAATTTAAGAACAATTGAAGACATTGACCTCAAGTTTTGATACATACATTCAGTTTCGTTGTAACATAGCCTTCGACGTAGCTTTCGGCAACGGTCAAGGATTGCCATACCTCAAGACTTAACACGAGCACATCCACACCTCTATTCGCTAAAAGGGTAGCTGAAGTACGGCGTAGCGAATGACCTGTATAATTTGTAGGATTTTGTAGTTTTAAATATTTGGCCATCTTTGACGGCCACTGTCCAGTTGTTCCTTTTTCCACTACCTAGTTGTAGCATCTTCCATTGAGAAAGCTACGTCAAAGATTCTCTTCATAATAAACTGTAGCATGCAGATAAAATTCTTCACGAAAATGACAACACATCATCCTGTAATCCTTCTGAATGATGTGCTGAACCATTGCCTGCTACTATAGCTTCTACTTCACTGGCCACGATAACTAATTTTACTTTAAATAAAAATACAGTATGCGCCAAAAGTATGGAATAAATTCAATAAAAACAAAACAATTATTTTTTGGGAAAAATCCTCGAACAGGTCGATTTTTAATTTAAAAAATACATATTTTAGTGTAAAATGCGATTTTCAAATGTCGTTTGTTTTCGAGTAATGACGTCATCGATTTTTTTTAAATGGCAACACCATATTTTTTTCCTTGATTCTGAAAGATCGTTTAATTCTCTAACAGACAGTACTAAAATTTTGCCCTCTTACATAGGAAAGTTTTCGAGTAAATGACGATTGAATGTTAGAAAATGTAAATCAATTAAAATAAAGCAAAAACGTTATCGAGTTTAGTTTTTCGAATTCCATAGTTCTTTTATGGATCACGTAGGTGAAAATCTTTGCAAAGTGTCATTGTCACACCGACTTTCTAATAAGTATTGTAAGCGACATAGAAATTATTATTCAATTTAAAGTATTATGGCACATTTAACTGTTACTCAAAGAATTGAAATTTTAATTCTTATAGGATGCGGGAATATGACTAGAACTCAGCAGGAAGTTTGCGATTTATTTAATGAAAAATATCCAGATAGCCCTATCAGCCAATCAACAGTCAGTAAGGTAGAGTCTAAATGTTGTAAATATTCCAAAACCTGGACGTCCAAGCATTAATGAAAATCAGAAACAGAACATTTTGATAAGTATGGTGGATAATCCTCATAATTTTTCACGATTGGTTGCATTAAACAATGACACTAGTCAGAGCACAGTGCTAGGTATCTTGAGGAAGGAAAAATATCATCCCTACAAAATTCAACTTGTGCAGGAACTCAATGAAGATGATCCCGATCGCCGCTTACACTTTTGCGAAATTCTGATGGATTTATGTCAAGGAAATAGAAATTTACACCGGCACATTTTGTCTGAATGGTACAGTAAACCGTCAAACTTGCAGATATTGGAGTCGGGAAAATCCTCATTGGATGGCAGAGGCACATACCCAACACCCTCAGAAATTAAATGTGTGGGCTGGAATAGTTGACGACAGAACAGTAGGGTCTTTTTTCTTTGAAGGAACCCTTACAGGACAAAGATATTTAGAGTTTCTAGAAAATGACCTTGTTCCAGCCCTTGCAGTAATTTTTCCTAACGATAATGACCCTGACATTCCTGACGATACCATATGGTTTCAGCAAGACGATGCACCTCCGCACTATGCGCGCCCTGTATGAGATTTTTTGGACAACTGTTTTCCTGGGAGGTGGATCGGCAGACGCGGACCGATAGAATGGCCTGCAAGATCGCCAGATCTTACACCTCTTGACTATTTTTTATGGGGATACTTGAAGTCAAAAGTGTACATTAATAAACCACGTAATTTAGAAGAACTTCAAAATCGCATTCGGGACGAAATACGCAGAGTTACCCCAGAAATCATTCATAATGTGCAAGAAGAATTTCTTCACAGACTTGCGCATTGTCAAGAAGTTGGAGGATGTCAATTCGAACATTTAATTTAAGTATAAAATTTAATCAATTGTATTTTATTTTACATACCTCAGAATTGTTACTTTTTTATGGATAAAATTTACGTTTTCTAACATTCAATCGTCATTTACTTGAAAACTTTCCTATGTAAGAGGCCAAAATTTTAGTACTGTCTGATAGAGAATTAAACGATCATTCAGAATCAAGAAAAAAAATATGGTGTTGCCATTTAAAAAAAATCGATGACGTCATTACCCGAAAACAAATGACATTTGAAAATCGCATTTTATGCTAAAATATGTATTTTTTAAATTAAAAATCGACCTGTTCAAGGATTTTTCCCAAAAAATAATTGTTTCGTTTTTATTGAATTTATTCCATACTTTTGGCGCATACTGTATATCTGAAACCGAAATCGAAAAAATATGTACTATTCCAATTTCTGTAAGTAATTGTACAAACTGCACATTTAATTTCATCATCAATAAATAGATTTAAAATAACATGTTTCATTCAAATCAATTAAATTTTAAACTGAATTCTAGAAAACCCATTCCAAATCAATGGAATGTTTAAAATGTATATTTTGACAGTTATGTACTTACCATTCTAGAACGGTAAGGAAATTAGTTGTCGTTTTGTTAGCCTTTGCAACCAGTAAGCGCATCCTATTGCCGTAGAAACAAACATAGGAAGTGAACTAAAAAAGCTGCTTGATCGTGCAAAAACTTTTATTCACGTTTGTAGAAAAAAACCGTTTTAGATTTTACTCTTATTCATGTTGAAAAGTAAAATGACAAATTTTGCCATGGTTTATAAACATTTTTGCATACTTAAGCCATACATTCTAGGAAAACACTCAAGAGGCTTAAAACACTTAAATCTTAGGAGATTAACGTTATATATTTTTTGCTGAAATCCATCAGATCTTTTCTGATTCCGCCACTAGAAGGCACTGTACCAAATTTGAAGGTTATATCTTATATTTCTAAAGTAATTGCTCTAAAACTGCGTTTCAATTCCGGTATTTCAAAAGTCATATCCTTAGGGACAGATTTACAGAAAAATCTGTTGTTTGTTAAGACAAGTAGAATTAACTGAAAATATGTGTCTTAATGTCAACCTTATGCTTCTTCAATCAGTATGAATGATTGATTTCAACGTTTCTAGAAATCAACTTGATACAACTTTTCGTTTTATAGTCGATTTATTTACCCCGCACTTGTTTCACTTCTCCTCTCCACCACGTCGTTCCCTCTCGGTACGGGCCAGTTCATAGCTGGAGACTTGAATACCCACGACCAAGTAGCCTCGCTCTTCAGCAACTTCACTTGGACCGACGAGAACCTCACCGTCGCCGAGTACGCCACCCTCAGTCACTGGAGAACGCCTTGGACCGGCGTCTGCATCAATCTCGCTTGTTACACTCTCTTCACAGTGAGTTGTTTTCCTTCTACTCCAAAGAAGTACTTTTTTATCATTGGAAACTATACTTTCAGTTTGTCTTCTCCATTATTTGCTCCACCGTTCCCGTTCCCAGCGGTAGCTTCATACCAGTATTCAAAATTGGAGCTGGATTTGGCAGGATCATAGGGGAGCTGATGCATATGTGGTTCCCAACAGGTATACTCGTCGCAATGTAAAGGTTTCCAGCACGAATCAGTATCATATTTTTTTAGATTATGACGACTTAACTGCTGAACAATAATGCACACATATTAACACGTGTTAGGTTGGAAGCGTTTATGTGTGGCCACTGTCCAAAAATCTATTTTAAAAAATATAGAGTGCACCGAAATTAAAGTAACAAGCAAGAGTAGATTCTTGACGACACAATAATGCGATGTAGCCAAACTTACCTTAGTCAAAAGTTGACGGTTAGAAAACAAACGATATTTATAAATAACAAAAAATCCAAATGTGCATACATTTTGGAGGTCGAGGGTTATTAGGGGCGAGAAATTCAAATTTCTTTCTAATTTAGCAGATAGCGCCACTTCTGGCACAGCATGCTTCTCAAAACAAATAAATGTATTGTCTGAAGCTATTTATTTGTGGCATAATTTTAGTTTTTCTTAAGTTTTGTTGGGTTTTTGCCACACTTCTGAAAAATAATAAAAATTAATTAAATAAGCCCTTGCGCCAAACGGAACAGTCAAGGGTTATTTTTGAAACTAAGTTTGCCTAACCAAAAAATGTCACACTGAAAAAAGCAGATAAGTAAAAAATAACAAAAATCACATCACTATCGCGCACTTCCGTAATATTGACGTTTCGAAAACTCTCTGTTTTCGTTTTCAAAATAGTAGTAAAATATTAAACCGTTTGTCAAGTTTGACAGTTTAAAATTTGTTTATCTGTTTCCATAGAGATGTTAAATGATTTTTATTTTATTTTTACTTACTTCTTCTTGATACAACTGTAGCCAACAATGATCGATGTTTACTGAACAGTTTGACACACACTTATCTCCGTTCAACAAAATAATCGCGGTCTCTTTTAATTTTCTTTTTGTCGCGTTATCTTCCTTCTCTAAAATTTTTGCCGAATCCCATTGAATCACATGACCGTTTTCCCAAGCGTGTTCGCAAATTTTGGATTTTTCAAATTCCCGTCTTTTTATATAATTTTTATGTTCCTCAACTCTAACACTCATAGGCCGAGACGTTTCTCCGACATAATGTTTATTGCATTCACAAGGTATACTGTAAATGCAATTTTTTGAATTTTGTATATCATTTTTTGGACGCGTTTTTGACAAAAATGATCGTAAGGTATTAGTTGTCTGAAAAACTGTTCGAATATTAAATTTATTACCGATTCTTCTTAACTTTTCTGATAATATAGGAATGTATGGAATTTTTATTGTATGATTAATTTCTTTTATTTGTCTTAAAGTGTTAGTTTTATCTGCAATATTTTTGAATGCTCTATCAACAAAATTTGGAGGGTATTCATTATTTATTAAAACATTTTTAATAAATTTTAGTTCGTTGTTAAAGATATCATTGTTTGATGAAATTAATTTTGCTCTATCATATAAACATTTAACAACACCTTTCTTAATATCGATGTGATGGTTAGATTTAAAATTTAAATATCTATTGGTGTGAGTTTGTTTTCTATAAACACTTGTTTCTACAGAATTATCGTGTTTTTTAATTAAAACATCTAAAAATGGTAGCATATTATTATTTTCTATTTCCAAAGTGAATTTTATTGTTGGTTCTTTATTGTTAATATCATTTAAAAATTCATTTAATTCTTTAACAGTAAAAGGCCAAATTGCAAAAATGTCATCTACATATCTCCACCAGATAGTTGGTTTTTTATTTATATTTTGAATATAATTTTCTTCAAAAAAATCCATAAAAATATTACTTAAAATTGGTGATAATGATGAGCCCATTGCCATTCCGAAATTTTGTTGATAAAATTCATTATTTATTTGAAAATATGTTGTTTTTATACATAGACTTAGTAATTCCATTATACATCCTACATTTAATTTTGTTCTGTTTGCCAAATTGATATCATTTTCCAGTTTATTTTTAATGATATTCAGTGTCTTGTCTACTGGTACGTTAGTGAATAAACTAACTACGTCAAAACTCACCATTAAATGATTATTATTAAAATTATTTGAGGAAGAAATCTTTTCTAAAAGATGTTTGCTATTTTTAATATAAGAATCGGATTGTCCAAATAAAGGTTTAATAATTTGTAACAAATATTTTGCTAATTTGTTACAAATTATTAAACCTTTATTTGGACAATCCGATTCTTATATTAAAAATAGCAAACATCTTTTAGAAAAGATTTCTTCCTCAAATAATTTTAATAATAATCATTTAATGGTGAGTTTTGACGTAGTTAGTTTATTCACTAACGTACCAGTAGACAAGACACTGAATATCATTAAAAATAAACTGGAAAATGATATCAATTTGGCAAACAGAACAAAATTAAATGTAGGATGTATAATGGAATTACTAAGTCTATGTATAAAAACAACATATTTTCAAATAAATAATGAATTTTATCAACAAAATTTCGGAATGGCAATGGGCTCATCATTATCACCAATTTTAAGTAATATTTTTATGGATTTTTTTGAAGAAAATTATATTCAAAATATAAATAAAAAACCAACTATCTGGTGGAGATATGTAGATGACATTTTTGCAATTTGGCCTTTTACTGTTAAAGAATTAAATGAATTTTTAAATGATATTAACAATAAAGAACCAACAATAAAATTCACTTTGGAAATAGAAAATAATAATATGCTACCATTTTTAGATGTTTTAATTAAAAAACACGATAATTCTGTAGAAACAAGTGTTTATAGAAAACAAACTCACACCAATAGATATTTAAATTTTAAATCTAACCATCACATCGATATTAAGAAAGGTGTTGTTAAATGTTTATATGATAGAGCAAAATTAATTTCATCAAACAATGATATCTTTAACAACGAACTAAAATTTATTAAAAATGTTTTAATAAATAATGAATACCCTCCAAATTTTGTTGATAGAGCATTCAAAAATATTGCAGATAAAACTAACACTTTAAGACAAATAAAAGAAATTAATCATACAATAAAAATTCCATACATTCCTATATTATCAGAAAAGTTAAGAAGAATCGGTAATAAATTTAATATTCGAACAGTTTTTCAGACAACTAATACCTTACGATCATTTTTGTCAAAAACGCGTCCAAAAAATGATATACAAAATTCAAAAAATTGCATTTACAGTATACCTTGTGAATGCAATAAACATTATGTCGGAGAAACGTCTCGGCCTATGAGTGTTAGAGTTGAGGAACATAAAAATTATATAAAAAGACGGGAATTTGAAAAATCCAAAATTTGCGAACACGCTTGGGAAAACGGTCATGTGATTCAATGGGATTCGGCAAAAATTTTAGAGAAGGAAGATAACGCGACAAAAAGAAAATTAAAAGAGACCGCGATTATTTTGTTGAACGGAGATAAGTGTGTGTCAAACTGTTCAGTAAACATCGATCATTGTTGGCTACAGTTGTATCAAGAAGAAGTAAGTAAAAATAAAATAAAAATCATTTAACATCTCTATGGAAACAGATAAACAAATTTTAAACTGTCAAACTTGACAAACGGTTTAATATTTTACTACTATTTTGAAAACGAAAACAGAGAGTTTTTCGAAACGTCAATATTACGGAAGTGCGCGATAGTGATGTGATTTTTGTTATTTTTTACTTATCTGCTTTTTTCAGTGTGACATTTTTTGGTTAGGCAAACTTAGTTTCAAAAATAACCCTTGACTGTTCCGTTTGGCGCAAGGGCTTATTTAATTAATTTTTATTATTTTTCAGAAGTGTGGCAAAAACCCAACAAAACTTAAGAAAAAATAAATGTACATGTTGAAAATAACCACGCCATACTGTCACTACTTTTAACCATTAGATACACAGGGTAATTTAGTCATAGAGTTATTAATTTTAAAAGATACAGAAAAATCAGTATAACACGAATACGCGATTAAAAAAAAATGTAAACGCATATTTACGTCGAAACAAAAAATTTTCAAACCATTCTTTAAACCCCTTTTTCAGACTGTCACTGATCGCTGGCGGTAGCTCAACTCGGTGTGACGTTGCCAAATTTAAATATTTTCCTTACTTATGGTAATGTTAAGATATGTCATGAATGCTATAAATTATTTTTTAATAGTATAATTAACATATTAAGTTTTAGTTTAAAAAATATTTAATATTGAAGTAACAAAATTCCAAGGGATCAAGTAATAAACTATTTACATTTAAAATAGTGAGACAAAAATCCAATACACACTAGGTAAATTATTGAGAGACTGGGTAGTTTTTCGTATTTAAATATATTAGTATTACAAAAAACCCTCGTGCCATTAACTAAAAACAGTCCAAGACATATAAAGTGATAAATAAACTGACAACAGTGGATTTTGATCTACCGTACTTAAGTCAATAACCTTCTTTCCAATGTCTACTTAATGACAAACGCTGCAGAACCGCCAAATACAAGTAGTAACAGAAATAAACAATTTAAATTCGTATTTTTATAAACACCCGGTGTAATAAATTTGTAATCATGAGTATTAGACAGATTAGTCCCATAATAACTGCTCAACCGCAGTGATCACGTGGTGACATCGGCGGAATGGCTGACGTTCGTTCGAGTTTGTTTTCCTATGACTCTGAAAACTCCACGTCGACACATGTGATCTCGAGTTGTTTACGAAGGGCCGTTTCGGTGTTGTTTTCATCACTAGTGTAGTTTATAATAGTTAAAATTACTATTTACCTAATTAAAAATGCAATTTAAGTTGGGTTAAACTAAAGCTACATCTAGCGGTCATTCGCTACTCCATGCCGGATTAACAAGCCACGGACACGAAACGTTCTACATCGCAGTAGAAACCTGCGGCCTAATGCCTTGATCAGCATAGGTCCTTACACCGTGTTTGCAAGATATTGTTACCGCCGAATCGCGATAGAAGTCGCCAGTTTTCAATCAAGATAGCTAATTTTGAAAAAAAAATAATTTGTATGTTTTGTATTGATTTAAAATTTTACTTTTATCGATTTAGGGATGAGGTATGGAGGAAAGGTTGCGGAAATCATCCCCGGAGGATATGCAACTGTGGGAGCTGCGGCATTTAGCGGTTCTGTCACCCACACCATCTCCGTATCGGTCATAGTATTCGAAATGACCGGTCAAATCACCCATATAATACCTATTATGATAGCGGTATTGATTTCTAATGCTATAGCCAGTCTTCTGTCACCTAGCATCTACGACAGCATCATTCTGATCAAGAAATTACCCTATTTGCCGGATCTGCTGCCAAGCAGTAGCGGTAAGTCACGCCACGAAGCCTGTAGGTAACTCAACGATAGTATTTTTCTAATTTGCTGCAGGCATGTACAAAGTTTGCGTGGAAAACTTTATGATACGAGACATCAAGTATATTTTTTACGGTATGACTTATGAGCAACTAAAAACCCTTTTAAAAGACAACAGAAGGCTGCTATGCTTCCCTCTTGTGGACAATCCCGCAAATATGGTTTTGCTTGGCTCCATTCAAAGGATCCAACTGATTCAACTCATAGAGAAGCAAATTGGAAAAGAAAGGCGATTGCAGGTAGATCCTTGTTATACAAAATAGTAGTACACCACACCTTGCATCTTCATTTTATATGATTTTAATTAATATGTTTCTAGATAGCAGCAATCAGACAAAGAGAAGCTGCCGAAAGAGCTTTAGAAGAGATGAGACAAGCAGAAGAAAGAAAGAGGAGGCCTTCTAGATTTCAAGTGGTTCCAGCACCAGATATGCTCCAAAGGCAGATGTCAGAGAATCAACTAGATCAAGTATTTTAGTAAATGCCAAGTTATTATTGACTGTAATTGATTTATTTTTTAGCAACCAACATACAACCCTGTGTTTGGTTCCCAACCTAAGAAATCCATTCTTAAGAAGACCAATTCTTTCACCCTTAAAGGATTTAGCCCTTTCATTTCTACTAGTCCAGGAAGTACTCCATATACGACTGTAACGGGAGCTGAGAGTAGGATAAGACTTGCCTTTGAGAATATTTTTAGGTACAGGATTTTCTCAAATATTTCGTCACAGTCACATATTTTTTTGTTCATTATACACTGGGAACTGCGTCGATTGTTATCTGGAAAAAAATACCAATCCGAAGAATATGAAAATTTGGCAACATGGTGAAGTCCCCGGAGCGCAACCCCTGGAGTGGAACACAACTAAAATATTTAGAACTCTTCAAATTTTAGAGTAGCTCTGTAAGAAAAAAAATTGACGTATGTTAGAGTGCGTGGGAGTGGCCGCAAGTTTTTCCTTAAAATAAATATCAAGTTGATTCTCGGTAAATAACAGTACTTAAATGAGCACGGGAGGTGAGAATTGCAGGAGACAAGATTCCATAGGCGTGCCACTTGAGAAGGGTTCAAACAACAACATTACACTCATATTTTGGTCTCGCGTCCTAATCCCTTCATACACGTCATTACCCGATATTGTTCACGTGTTAGACTAAGGCGTTTATGATTTTGAAAATACACCGTAGAACTTGAATTATTCTCCATTCTTAAGAATACAAACACAAAATCACTAATAAATTAATTAATTGCTTTCACAATTAAATTAGCGGAAAGATATATAGGGACTGGATATATTTATATTTGTGATGACTGCTTTAAATTGTGAGTGGGTTTATAAACATACTCTCTATTATTTTGGACATTGACTATAGACAATGCTAAATTATAGAATATCCGTAAATTTAAAAATATTACATCAAGCCTTTTATTCTTGGCGTTACATTTTGACAACTTCAAGCAGCTATAATTTTTATTATCTTAAATCAACATTTTTTTTTCTTGGTCTTATATGTACTGAAACTGTGTTATACAAATTCTTGAGTCCTTGAATTAAATTTAATAATATCGGATATAGATAGATAGATATAAGGCAATGTATTATTATACGAAATATATTTGCTTATAATTTATGAAAAATTTTCAAATAATGTTAAAGTTAAGATAGCCTGGCTAATTAAAAACAAAACTTAATATACAGTGTTACAAATTAGTAGGTCAAGCCGTTAACCAAATATTCATTGAACTAAAATAATGCGACTTTTTTTATGCCATGTCATTTCGGAGCTCCTTTTTCAAAATACAGGGTGTCACAATATAAATTTTAAAATCGATTTTTATTAATAGTTCCGCTGACTTTAGAGATATCTGTTTCAAATTTGACACATATTTTTACATATTTTTTTCTTCAGTCTGAACACTTTCTGTGTAATTTTGGTCTAAAATATTAATGCACGATCGGACGAACAGGGGGTTGCAGTACCTACGACCCTATCCAGTTTTTTTTGAGTACGCCTATGGTTTTTTTTAAACTAGAATGTGTCTTTATTCTGTTTTATTCACTATTATAAGATTTTGATTTGAAGCTCGGTTTACAAAATATTACAAACTTTTTTGGATATACTAGATTTGGCATAAATTAAATATCGCTAAGTATTAAAAATGGTCATTTCCATTTTATTCAGTAAATTGGAACAAGCAACAAATAGTAAAAAAGACAAAAAATAAAAATCCCAATATTTTGGTCCATAGAATCTATGGTTAACGGCTTGACCCCCTAATTTGTAACAACCTATATTTTCCAACCCCAAAACGGGAAAATCAATAATTAAGTAATTCTCCCCTATGGCCTAAATTTTATCACTTTGTATCGCAGAATTTTTTTTTTTTTTTGTAAAACGTTGAAGGTTTTAAGTTTATTGAATTTGTATTTACATTAAAGAATGTAAAAGGCATTGGAAATATCTAAAAATTATTGGTAATCTACAATCTATTTACTTCACAAATTAAAATGTTAATGTAAAAAAATACTATTTCAACGACTAATAAAATTTATTTCAACAAATTACATTAAAATATTAAAAAATGTACTTAAACGAAAAGAATATTAATTTTGAAATATTCAGAAATAAACAGATAAAAACAACTTAAATATTAGATATTTTCTTCCGTTTATTAATATTGTTTTTATTTATTTTCGCATACTTCCAAATTTCAATTATTTTCGTTACTGCCTTTAATGTAATTTCTTACAATAAATTTTATTAGTTAATATAATGGTATTGTTTTACATTAACATTTTAATTTGAGGAACAATATTTCCAGACATTTCCAATGTCTTCTACATTTTTTTTAATGGAAACACAAATTCAATAAACGTAAAACTTTTAAGGTTCCAAAAAAAAATTATTCTTCCATATAAATAGACGAAATTTAGGCCACAGAAGTTTTAAATGATTCTGAAGGACGCCACGTCGTCAGATATTTAATTAAAAAATCGCTAAAGTATTTATTGAAATAATCGATTACAAAAAATAGTAGAGTCTGGATTAGCTGCTGGGTCACCGTAATAGGTTAAAAAAGTACATCTAGAAGGCTAATATATATGTATATATAAAACATTTTAGAAGGGTCCTAATCCTTAATGGGCCACACTGTATATAATATCCACATTAGTAGCCATTTTGGTTCAACCCTAACTTCCAGTTTTTGACATAAAGAACCAAAATGATGGCGGCTGTGAATACTTCTTTATTATATACAAACTATTATTTATAGTCGAGGCAATGAACTAAAAAAGTTCTAAAACTAGTTGTGGTGGGCGGATCGGAATGCGGTTTTCTGCATTCCAAAAATTATTTATGAAAAATGTGGCGACATGGAATTTCTGACAAATCGGAAATTGAATTGCTGCTGCCAAAAATGCATTAAAAAAAATGCATTATTTGATAACTTGGTAAATAAGTGTCAGAACTGGCTCAGATCGGGTACTCGGGGGTTTTTGAGGCCGGTGATGATGCCAGATTTGGATTCGGCGACCCAAAAAAACCCCGGGCGCCGAGTTTTTCTTCTTTCCCGCGTGATTTGTGGGAGAGTCCCACGGAGATGACGTTAATCGGCGTTCCTGAGCTCCAGGTGTTCGGGGGGTCGATTTCAACATCATATTCGTGATCAGCGACCCCCCGAGTACCCGATCTGGGCCAGTTCGGACACTTATTTACCAAGTTTTGACATCTTCCAAGAGGCCTCTCAAATAATGCATTTTTTAAATGCATTTTTGGCTGCAGCAATGCAATTTCCGATTTGTCAGAAATTCTATGTCGCCACATTTTTTACAAACAATTTTTGGAAGAGAATGCAGAAAACCGCATTCCGATCCGTACACCACAACTAGTTTTAGAACTTTTGAACTTTTTACTAATTTATTGCCTCGACTATTATTAATCCCTAATATGCCAAAACTGCTAATGCAGCTGAAATTTCTATTTTGAGGTATACAAATATAACACGATAAATAAAAAAGTAATTATGCCATTCTTAATAAAAAAAATATGTTGAATTTTAGTAGAAATTACCTTACTGAACTTTTATTTTCAGAAAATCTGCCCAACTGCAAGATGTTGACAACAATGAAAGTCAACGTGGCCTGGAAAACGCTAGAGACTCTATAGACGGTAAAGAACACATCGTACCAAGTAGTCCAACTACCTCAAAAAAAGTTCAACTTGTAAGTAAAACTTGCAATCTATTCACCGATCAAACGTTTGTTCTTTGGTTCTTATGATAGGAAATTTTCAGCCTAAGGAAAGAGTCTGTGACATGAGCCCAGAAGACCAAAGAAAATGGGAAGAGGAGCAAATGCAACTGCCAGTAGATTTTCCTATTTGCCACATAGACCCCTCCCCTTTTCAATTAGTAGAGAAAACTTCCCTTCTGAAAGTCCATTCTCTATTTTCCATGGTAGGAGTAAACCTTGCTTACGTCACCGCCATCGGAAAATTGGTAGGGGTCGTGGGGCTAAAAGAACTTCGAAAAGCCATTGAAGATGCGAATAGTGGGCATGTTGCAGTTAACGAAAATAATAAGGAAGGGGTTGGTGCTAATAACGATGTGAAAGATTCTTTGGACAATGAATATGATTCAGTCACTACAGACTCAAGAGTTTAACTGATTTATAAAATTTGAAATTTACGAATTGATCTAAACAATTTTCTGTTGTTCTATAAAAAATATCAATAAACATTTGTCATGTGTTTATAACATTTTGATTTGTATGCAGTTATGTATTTCTATTATTACTCTATAATAATTATTGTTAAACTTACCTTTTTCCAATGTTTTTACATCACTTCTAGATTCCATAAAATTCAAAATCATCAAAGCGGATTGAACTTAACGTTTCATTAATTGTTTAAAGGTAATAAAATTAAATAAGTTTAATAAAAGCCAGGAGTTTTCAGACATTTCGATTTTACACAAGGTACATATTATCACTTTACGCACTATTTTCACTACAAATATACGCACAAAACAAAATAAGTAATACACAGTTTTTATTTTATACATCTCAAATCTCCATTTTTAAAACAAAAGCTTACTCCGGAGACAATGCTGCCACCATCAAAATATTAACACAACAAGCGCCTACTTTGCTGTTCACTGCACCAGTGAATAATATTCAGACAGAGATTCACTTCCCCGTTCAACTCATGTTCAACTATACAGGGTGTCTTGTAAGTCGTTACAATAATTTTAGGAGGTGATAGAATACGTGATTTTGAGTCGATTGAAACAAACATACCTATATACCAAGTATTACAATATTTGTGATAATTCATTTTTTAATTTAACCGTGCTTTTCTACAATTATTGAGGTATAGAAGAAAAACAAACCTTTTTATAATAAATATTTATATACTTTTTGTTAGGAATGAATGGATTATTTAAATAATTTAACCAATAAAATCCAAAGTGGCCAAACTTTCCTAAACAATGCTTTTTCAGTTCTTAGATAAACATTCTAAAAATTAGGGATATCAATCTTAACACGTTTAAATATGCAGGGAGCGTATTCGCCAAAACAGGACAGCCATTCAGTATGTAATAAAAATGTATTTTCAGCTCTGAACTGATCATTATTTTAATCAATCGAGCATTGCACTACAGAGATATTCATATTAACTTTATTTTTTATGACAAAATACACTGATGTGTTGTATATTATAACAATTTTGAATTATTCACATTTTCCTGATTGCATTGATATAAACAGGATTATATTTTACTGTTCGTGATCGGTGATTAAATGATTCATAATATATCATTTTATAGTAGTAATAATAGATAAAGAAAAAGCAATCTTAATAAATATCTCTATATAGTGTGATGCTCGATTGTTTTTTGATAAAAACAAAATGTAAATCTGAAAAATTAGTCAAAAAAATGGACTATTCAGTTGATATCTGACAGCAAAGTTATAGATGAATCTATAACTTTCCGTGATCATCCTGTATATACATTATACATATTTTGGAGAAGATATAGGTATACAGGGTGTCCCCAGTTTGGGTTGCCAATACCTGAAGTGGATAAAAAATGTCAGTGACGAAAAAATCATTCTTCATAAAAATGTTGGCTTGTCTTAAATCCGTGGTAAGATAAAGTTATTTGTTCAATTCAATATACTTTAAAAGATAGTCTACATAGACATAATGTTGATTTTTTTAAAAAACTGATATGAGTAGTATTTAGAAAAAGATTATAGAGGTGTGTTGAACTTGGATGACTTTATGTAGAATAGTTTTATAATGGTGCGCACTCTTGGGGTAACAGAGTTCAGAATAATTATTACAGCACAGTAAAATGTACCTATTCAAACAAAACTTCATCAGAAAGACTACAACCACAAACCTAGAAAAAATATAGACGGCGCCGTTCCATTATATAGATCACGTAACAGGTCTCGCGTCGCCTAGGGTCTTAAGGTCCGGAAATTTGATATTTTATTTGCTTTATGTTGCAGTTCTGGAAATATGATATGGCTGCACATCTGCATTGCAATTTGAAATTAACCAACTTGCTGTCATTTTAAATGTCATTAAATCACAGTACGTTACAGTACAACCAACGTAAATTTGCATAAAAAGCAAGATTTAGCGATTCTGACAACTAACTTACTAACTTCATATCGTGTAAAGTCTGGATTACGACATTCGTATTTTTAAAAGATATGTTTACACTGCAACACGTACATACTGTTTCTCAATAAAGCAACATTTTTTAAAGAGAGTGGATTCTGCGAAAGTATTAAAAAATAGAGTCCTAGATATTAAAATTTCGAATATTTACTAGGAGGCCATATTTTCATATTTCAGCATAAAATTTAATTCCAAGCATCTTTTATCCATTACTTTTCTACATAGCGTTAAGATTTAAAGTACTTTACTCTTCACCGTTTTTAGCTTTTTCATATTTTTGATTACCCTGTATATTAAATTGAACAAGTAACTATCTTACCGAGGGTTTCAAGACAAGCAAACATTTTTATGAATAATAATTTTTTTCGACACTTGAAATTTTTGTATCCATTTCAGGTATAGGCAACCGGAACTGGGGACATCCTGTATATAAATAAACTAGAACGAATTCAGTTTTACGCTATAAAATTATCTTGACTGCCAGTTAATAATTACATTATAAATTAACCACGATAACTGGTAGTTTGTGAAAAATATCCAAGCGCATTTTTGGTTCATTCAAAAATTAATTTTTACTAGCGCGACATCTATTTCAAACTAGGCCAACTAAAGGCACTGAAATGTACGATATGAAATGCGTTTAGTTCCATTGCGCATCCAAATAAAAGTACCACACCTAGGAGCAGACAAAAGGAGGCACATGAAACTTAGCAAAGACATACTTCATTGGTTATGTATGTGGGTGCGAGAGAGACAACCATCTGCACATACGATATGAATTGTGTTCTTAATTTCCCATTATTTTGTTTGTAAACACGTCATTGGCGTGCAGTGTGGTTTCTTCTTTTATCTTGTATCTCGTTAGTGTTATTCTTTGCGTATTTTTGCGGGTGTTATTGTTGGAACATGTCATGTTTTATAAGGGACTATAAAATTAAGCAGCATATAGCACGAAATAATTCTTCATATCCAGAATTCGATTTCATTTCAATTCACAATCAGCTAAACCCCTACTGCTCCGCCATTGCTAGAGGCACAAAACAAATATGGCACTGATCATGAGTAATCCATTCGTGCAGCTTTTAGCGCATTCCAATCATCATAATATAAAATTAAATTACATTTCACTTTTCAGTGACTAAAGGTCTGACATATTGAATTATATATGAATATTTTGTCACAAATTTATTAAAAATGCCAATCAAATATCATTTTACATTACGTGCCACCTGCCAAAATTCATTTGTTTATATTTTTTGAGAGAGAAAAAGAGAAAAAAGTCAACATCCTCCCTACTTTAAGGAGCTGTAACTATTTATGTAAAATTTGCCAAGAAAACTACTTATTTTTTATGTACACTTAGGTATGCAACAACCTGTATATATCAAACATTAACTCTATCATTTTAAAAATGTATTTATTTACATAATGCATATTGATTTGAAATGAAAAGGTGCTATAATACAAAAAAAATTATACAATACTAAGACAATCTTTATCCCTCTTGGAAATTATCATATCGATCCCCTTAATATGAAACTTTTCAACAAATTCTTTAAGAAATCCCCTTTCCGAGTCACTGTGATTGCAAAGAATCACATTTGTTCCTTTCTGGTTAGCATCTAAAACATCATGATGCAGCATTTCTCCAGTCAAATATAAATCAGCTTCTACTCCAGATAATACAGATGATCCGGAACCAGCGCATACAGCTACTGTCTTAATTAAGGTTTCTAAAAAAATAATAAGAGATGAACTTAATGTCACAGAGAGACTTATACAGTGTGACCCATTCAAATGAAAGCAGGCCTGTAAAAATGATTTAATTTGGGTTTTTTTCTAAAAAGTGGAGCAGTATACCCTAAGATTGTTATATACCAAATTTGATATACATTGCGTCCAATTAAGTAGGCACCATATGGGAAACTTTTTTATTATTGACTTTATGAAAAAAAGTCCTGCATGGCTTAAAATCCAAAATGAAGTAATCAGATTTCAATTTTTTGCAGTTGTATACGAGGTATGTCAAAAAATGTAAATTTTGCTCAAGAGTAAAGTACCCTTATTTTTTTATAACAATTAGTCTTACGTTTTGACGTTTCCTATTATAAATACTAAATAATAAAAATGGTAGTAAATGTTTCGGGTGTATCCGATTCTAGAAATTGCCCAGTTATGATTATCACTACTTCATGCTGTGGAAAATGAAGATCTAAAAAATATGTATACCTAAGTAGGTATATAATATATTTTAAATAAAATGTTTTATTTATGATCATGGCTAAAAAATGCAAATTTAAATTTTAAAAGAAACTAAATTAGAATGTATTACATTACAAAAATTCTTGAAATGTAATGAAAAGTAATATTGAATTATAACTTGTTGAGCAATTAATGAGGTAAACTTTTTACAATATTGATTTTATTGTACTTCGGAATCAATAAAATTCAGTGTATAGTGCATTTATTATGCCTCAATTATTTTTTTCAGTGAATTATACCAACTATCTGCCACCATGACTTAAATTCAAGGTCACAAAATTGTTTACTCAAAACTTCAAAGAGCGGGCAGTTTTTGTCACTTCTCTCTGGTTGCTATTCTCTGCTTAAACCTACACGTTATTTTTTCCTAATAAAATAATGAAAATGATTTGTACTATTAAAACAACTGACCCTTTCTACTGCACGTATAATCCATACGATTATTACACGCTTGAAGAAAAATTAATTTTTGGCTTGTAATTAATTACATTAGGTGTAAAAATTTATAATTAGAAATTAATTATAATTAAATTTACCAAATTTGGTTTAATACCCTCTTAGGAGATGCTAAATCCAGTGCCGTAGTTAGATTCGAATAAAAAAAATCGCTAAACAATCTTTGATGGTGAAAAGAATTCGAAGTACGGCCTGGAAATGGAAAACAAATTTTAATATTTTGTGAAAGAATAGAATTTTTACTGCTTAATTTTAAAAAAAAAACCTTGAACTAAATTCAGATAATAAATACTATTTATACAGGTCTATTTGAAACGAGTCACACTGTATAAGGGACAAAAGTTAGTGATTCATAGAGATAGTAAAATTCCATGTTGTAGAGAAAATACTTTATGGCTACTAGACCTGGATATTTCTCCAGCACATTGTATTCATAAGTAGTAGCATCAATACAATTTTTCTGTAATCAGTATTGTAAAATATTGAATTCTTTTATCTAACTGTATTCAGAATTCATATTTGACACGTTTATATAATATGTATTCAGGATTTAGTACATGAATACCCGAAGTACTCATATGAATACTGAAGATTCTTAAAACACACAAGGAACGATACATAGGTTATAAAATCTTACATCACAGACAAACAAATACATTGTATAAGATAAAAAATCTGGGATTTATTTTATATACTCACAATCTAATCTTTGATTACGTTGAGTGAAATTAATCGCACTTTACAAATTTAAGATTTTCTTTCTTTTTAAATGTATTTCACTGGACTAATCAATGTATTTATATAAATAACGTTGTAAACTAAATTTTAAATTATATTTTCCTTATTATGCAAATTTACAAGGAGGTGTCGCCCCTAAGCCTTCCTACATCAGCCACTGACTTGTGTTCTCTTGTCCTATATTTTCACCTTCACATGGATTTAATTTAGATTTAAATATTAATCTATGTATTGTAAATATTCAACATTGCATTTATATAATATGAATATTTGAATATATCCTGGATTCAAGTACTCTGATATGTGTTTTGTATTCAAGATTCAAGTAATCATGAATAACAGAGTAAGTGCTCAATATTCAAGGATTGAACATTTTTCCTGTATTTATATTTCCTATTAAGAAAAATAGCTAGTAGGTACATTTTACTTTCAACAATTTATAAAATTCATAAATTATACGTAATGAGAACTGTACATATCAACAGATATTTGATATGTCATAATTTTTATAAAATGTCAAATTACCGAGTCAAACAATAGCACTGTAACCTACTACACATAACATAAATAATAAAGATTTAAAAAACCGACTAGATAAAGATCAATGAATAAAACTAATAAGCAAAAAATCAACAGTATTTTAGAATGATTTAAAAGAAAAGTTCATTGTTTAGCAAAATAAATATTTTAGTTTTGTATAAATATGACTTTTTACCTAAATTTTTATGTTTAGCTACACCAACTCGAACATAAGGAATCCCAATGTGTTTTTTAGTTTTCTCAATTATATGTTTCAGTGGGAGCGGAGTTTCTAACGTTATTAATCTGCCCATTCCAATATTAGGGTCTTCTTTATTTTCTATAATTGGTTTACTAGATTTAGGGTCCAGAAACGATGCCAGCCAATCATTTACACCATCTAACATTGCGTCCCAACTTGTGTGAGGGCTGAATACTAGTATATTATTTTTAATACATTTAATTGCAATTCTCTCTTTCCAGTGGCTAAAAAATCAAGTGAATTATAGGTAATGTATAAGTTAACTATGGAAATAATAGATCTGTTCAAGCAAGGAATACGGACTGGTTTGAAATTGTTAAAAATGTTCGACCAGTTATGCATGTGTTATCAGGTTTTCACAAACCTAAAATAATATTTTAGTAAGATATATACTATTATATACGTACCTCTGAGTAATGCACTTCATAGGACGAAATATATTTGGATGATAGGTTATAATCATTTGTACTTTATTATCTATAGCTTCATCAACTACATCTTCTGTTAAATCAATGGTAAGTAAAACAGTATTAACTAATTTATTTTCCTCAGCCTCTATCAAAAGTCCAACATTATCCCAAGACTCTGCTAGTTTTAAAGGGGAAATATCTTCCAGTTTTTTCAAGATATCCGACAATGGTAAACCCATTTGATTGCAATTATAATTTCTATATACACTACCACCTGCAAAAGCAGATAAGAATGAATTCCTAAGTGAATTTGTATGCCTTAAAATACAATTCATTACAGAGATTACAGAGTCCCTTTCCACCTGTTCCACCTGGCAGATTTGCGCACGATCTGTTTATCTGTTTGTCACATATGAGTAATTTAGTCATATGGTTTGTCAGCATTTTGTCAGTTTGTCTATGTGCGCACGCAAACAATTGAACAAATACAATGCGCACGAAAAATGCAAAAGCCTCGAATGTAAAATGCATGTTTCAGGTTTCAGGAATTTCAAGATTCAGTTTATTTTATTTTTATGTTGTCTGCGTTTGAGTACATAGAAAATTGAGTATATTAATTAATTATATAATTATAAGTATTATTTTCAGCCATTTTCAACAACATAGCAGTAGCAGAAATGCAGAAATAAAATAGTTACTGTTACTAACTGTCAATTTATTCTTGAAATAGAAGCTTTTTAAAAATTAACGAATAAAAAAAGAGTTTTAAATTATAATTTTTTTTATAAATTCGATCAATGGAAAAAAGTTTGGTATATGGGTTTTCATTATACATATCAGCTGATAGTATAATCTATATAATCTCGGGTTGTCCTCCAAAAAGCCATATAGTTTTAGGGGTGACGCACCCTCGAACACCTTGTGCAGTTTCAATTTAGGTACTTGAACTTATAGTCAAAGAAGACTAACGATAAGAGGAAAAGTAATAACTCATATACCTAGACATTATTTTTTTTCGAATTATTTGATCCCACTTTGAAGGCCTCTTATAATTGTAACTTCTTTAGTTAAATTGCAATATTTTGGACCTCCTACATGCACCGCTCTGTGTCGGTTCTTATGCGGAACACTCTGTATATAAGCTTTTGTTTTTAGTATAGCTGCCAAAGTAGTGGAGGTATTTAAAGCCATATTTGATATACAATATGTAATTAGTTTAGAATTGGAGTCAAATAAATAAAATATTTGTTGGTATCAACTGTGGTATCAAGCAATTTCAACAACCAGTGGTGGAGGTATAGGTAAATTTTAGTATATACAATTTAGAAAAAAAAATTACCATAAATATTGTATTGTTTTCCTTACGTAAATATTATAGTTACGTGACAAATTTAATTTTTTGCATTTTTAATTCAGTGCTCCTTCCAAAACAGTGTTGGGGCAAGAATTCAGACGACTTACGTCACGGCTGACGTTCCGCAATTGTTTTTATTGACATAATTTTTTTGTAATTTAGTGCAATATATATGTATATAGTGCAAGCATTTAGTGTAGTATAGTTTTTATTCACTGTTGCAGTTACTTAATTAAAATTTTGAAGAAAATATAATGAATTATTCATCTGTTTGCATGACGTAAGTCGTCTAAATTCTTGCCGCGGCGTTACTATAATATTTTAATAATTGCCAGATCCCAAACATAAAGGGGAAAGTGTGCATCATTTATTATTATTCATTCTGCTTTAATTTCTAAATATATATGTAACAAATAATGTACTTTAAATTACTTTTTCTGATAAGCTCAAAAACTATACGATTTTATTTAAGGTCAGAAAATTTTACTCTAGAGAGATTTCTAGAGACAGAGACATCTGTTTTAACTTCATGAAATGTCTTAAAGTTCGTGAATGCTTCACACCATAGATAAAGAAAACCAGAAAATATATTTTTATCTTTTTTTAAAGCTAACTTCACTTTATAGTTTCCCGCCAAAGCATCTTGTGTTTGTGCTTCTGTTAAATTATTTGTATTATAAAAATTTATATAATTAACACAGGTGTTTTATCATATTTGTGTTATTACAGTAAAATACACAATAATGGATGTAGCGGACGTAAATGCAGGTCAGAGGCAACACCGTGATGAAATAGGTGTTCGCTGCCAAAAACTTTTTCAAGACTTCCTTGACGAGTAAGTGCATTGTTTATTAACTTTCTCGTTTTAACAACTTGATATTTCTAGATTTAAAGAAGACGGTGAGCTGAAGTACTTAGAACCAGCTCAGGAGCTTCAAAACGAAGAAAGAAGTATTATTGAAGTAAGTTTTGAAGATGTAGAAAAATATAACCAAAATCTTGCTACCACCATTATAGAAGAGTACTACAGAATCTACGCTTACCTCTGCCAAGCCGTATCTAACTATGTCAAAGACAGAGCAGGCTTGAAGAAAGAAAAAGAATGTTATATTAGTTTTACGGATGTCCCTACGAGGCACGTAGTAAGGGAGTTGAAAACCGATAAAATCGGAACTTTAGTAAGGATATCTGGTCAAGTTATTCGCACTCATCCCGTGCATCCGGAGCTGGTGTCTGGAACGTTCACTTGTTTGGACTGCCAGACCGTAATAAAGAATGTTGAACAACAGTTTAAAGTAAGAACTGAATGTTTTACTTGATTTCAGTTGTGATAATTTTTTTTTTTTTTTTAGTATACTAATCCGACGATATGTAGGAACCCAGTTTGTAATAACAGACGAAGGTTTCTGTTAAACGTCGATAAATCGCAATTCGTAGACTTCCAGAAGGTTCGCATTCAAGAAACGCAAGCTGAGTTACCTAGGGGGTGTGTTCCTAGAAGTGTGGAAGTTATTCTGAGAGCTGAAAATGTTGAAACTGTTCAAGTAAGTTATTAATAGTAGTAATTAATTTATAATACGATTATTATACTTTACATAGGCCGGAGATCGTTATGATTTCACAGGAACTCTCATAGTAGTACCCGACGTTGGGGCGCTAGCCTTACCAGGAGCTAGGACCCAGATAGCTTCCAGACATCAGCATCCCGATGAAGCTGAAGGCGTTCGAGGCCTGAAAGCTCTTGGCGTACGCGACTTACATTACCGCATGGCATTTCTTGCTTGCAGCGTCCAACCCACCAACCCTAAATTCGGTGGCATAGAACTGCCTTTGGGCGAAATCACCCCCGAAATTATGAAGCAGCAGATGACGGACGGAGAGTGGAAACATATGTACGAAATGTCGCACGACAGGAATCTCTATCAGAACATGGTGAATAGTCTGTTTCCGAGCATCCACGGTAACGATGAGGTGAAAAAGGGAATCCTGCTGATGTTATTCGGTGGGGTGTCCAAAACGACCATCGAGGGAACGTCGCTGCGAGGAGACATTAATTGTTGCATCGTCGGAGACCCCAGTACTGCGAAAAGTCAGTTTTTAAAGCAGGTGTCAGAGTTTTCACCAAGAGCGGTCTACACGTCAGGAAAAGCATCGTCCGCCGCCGGCTTGACCGCTGCCGTAGTCAAAGACGAGGAATCCTCCGATTTCGTCATCGAAGCAGGTGCTCTCATGTTGGCAGACAACGGAGTATGTTGCATCGACGAGTTCGATAAGATGGATTTACGCGATCAAGTTGCCATCCACGAGGCCATGGAACAGCAGACGATTTCCATCACTAAAGCGGGCGTCAGGGCGACGCTGAACGCTAGAACCTCCATCCTTGCCGCAGCGAATCCCATAGGAGGATGTTACGATCGCGCGAAAACCTTGCAACAAAACATACAACTCTCGGCGCCAATCATGTCAAGGTTCGACCTCTTCTTCATACTCGTAGACGAATGCAACGAGGTTATCGATTATGCCATTGCCAGGAAAATCGTCGATTTGCACTGCAATATAGAAGAAAGCGTTGAAAAAGTCTACACGAAACAAGAAGTGCTCCAGTATATAAGCTTCGCCAGGAAATTCAAACCTATCATCAACAAGGAAGCTGCCGATTTGCTTGTACGCTATTATAACAGGCTACGCTTGCGCGACAGCACTTCTACGGGAAAATCCACATGGCGAATTACAGTACGACAACTGGAAAGCATGATTCGTCTATCAGAAGCTATGGCGAGGATGGATATATCGGATGAAGTGCAGCCCAAACATGTTCGAGAGGCCTACAGGCTACTAAACAAATCAATCATTAGAGTTGAACAGCCCGATATACAGTTAGGGGAGGACCAGGACGTAGACCACAGCATTCACGAGGACGTGCCTATGAACGACGAAACACCCGAGCCTTCGCAAACGGTGCAGAAGAAAAAGATGGTTTTAAGCTTCGAGGAGTACAAGGCTATCAGCAACATGATTGTGGTGCACATGAGGAGGGAGGAAGCCAAAAAAGGTTAGTGGTACATTATTTATGCAATGATACTTTGTAAATAATCTCATCTTGCTATTTTTATTATCAATAGTCAATGTCGATAATAGTAATGATGGTAAATAGTTGAGGGTGTTCTGAAATAACATGCAGATACTTTTGCTAAGACCAAACTCATAAACAAATGAATACTTAGTTTTATTATACAGGGTGTTTCTGAAGTAGAGCTAAAAAATACAGGGGTGTATCCTGTGGCCAAAAAAATAAAGATTTTTTTTATATATAAATATGGTCATTGTCAGCCATTGTCCAGCTACACTGTGTCAAAAATTAAAAAATAAATCAGTATAATTTTTAATTTCTAAACCGCTTGAGATCATTTATCGGTGTGCATAGTATGACAATAAGTATTGTGATATATTGGAGTAATATAAATGAAAATTGTAGATTTTACTACTACTTTATTTTCTTTCCAACACAGAGATAACATAACATACGTCGAAATTCGCTCTTTTTTCGCGAGCGCTGTACAAAAAAATAAAAGAAATAAAATAGACAAAAACAATACCTATCCTAGAAAAACATACACTATTCTACATAAATTTATATACAAGGTGTTTGTCAAATACATAACAAGTATGAAACAAAAAAATTACCAGCTTTAGAAACTTACCAGTGGCAGAGGTATGGAATTTTGCGATTTCTTTTGAACTGCTAGCATATTTGTAAAATCTACTTTCAACTTTTAACATTAGTACTTAGTTTTCCCTGTTTTCAGGGAGTGTCGTTATTCTTTCGATTTTCGTGGTTGTTACAATTTTGTACACAAAATCTCGCGTTTTATATTTTCAAATACACACAAATTCTACACACAATAAATTTGTCGTACTTCAATTTTTTTATAAAACAAAATAAATTTTAGATTGGAAAAGAATTAGAACACACACATTTCTAAAAAAAAATTTGAATGTTTGAAGCAGTTTCAAGTATGTTTTCTGTGTTGAAAGAGATGTAATGTAGTACCATCACACAAATATAGATAACACTGAAATCACAACGGAATACAAAAACCGAAATTAATACGTATAAGTTTCCCAAATTTAAAGGTGGTCATTGATACAAAAAACGCAATTATACAAGACAATCCATTACGTCAATTTGCATTGATGTTTTTGTTAGTTATTGAAGATATAGCTGGTTTTTGTTTTATTTTTTTGTAATTATACAGAGTGTTAATGATAAGTCTGGCCACACTTCTCCAATATATTCTATAGATGGAAATAATTGGAGTTTCTTATATAATTTTTTATTCACAGTTTAATAAAGGAATTTTTGGGTGTTATAATTCTATATATATTTTTTCTTTTTTTATCCTTAATTTAAATACAGGAAAAGATTATTTGGCAAAATTTGGTTGGTGACATTTGTTTAACTGGGTGGCAACGCATATTTTTTTAAGAAAATGCCACTGACATTTCCAACATTTTAAGTTATTTTTAGAATTTTCAATCAATTGAACAGTATTGACAGGTCAAATTAGAATGGTTAGTTAAAGATGCTTAACATTATTAATAATAAATATGCTAATTACAACTAGTCGAGGCAATGAAGCATTATGATAGGAAATCTTTTAGGATAGGACGTATCGGAATGCGGTTTTTTGCATTCGCTTGCAAAAATTATTTATATCATTCGTACCTACTTTGTACCTATTACAAACCGGAAGTTGCATTGCTGCAGCCAAAAAGTCATGCAAAAAATGCATCTTTTGAGAGGCCTTTTGACAAATTTAATAACTTTGTAAATAAGAGTCAGAATTGGCTCAAGTCGAGTTCCCAGGGGTTTTTGAGGTCGCTGATCACGATTATGATGTTCAAATTGACCCCCCGAATACCTGGAGCTCAGGAACGTCGACGAACGTCATCTCCGGGGACTATCCCGAACTTTATGCGAGAGAGGAGAGAAACTGGGCACCCGGGGGTTTTTTGGGTCGCTGAATTCGAATATACTATCGGCGAACACCCCACGGACACCTGGTGGGCCCGACCTGGACGCGGACGTCATCTTCGAGAATTTTTCTGGAAATATCGACAATAACGAACCCAAAAACGTTATGGGGGCTTTTTGTGTGCGCTGAATCGCTGGTTGGTCTTTTTCAATTGTGTCTGGAAACCCCTCGGGGATGACGTTCAGAGTCAGGTTAGGGTGCACCAGGTGTCCGTGGGGTGTTGGCCGGTGCCATATTTGATTTCAGCGAGCCAAAAAACCCCCCATAACGAATTTCGGGTAGTTTTTTTCAATTATGTCTGGAAAACCCTCGGGGATGACGTTCAGGGCCAGGTTAGGGCGCACCAGGTGATCAGGTGGTCGTTTTCAACATAAGATTCGGATTCAGCGCACACAAAAAGCCCCCATAATGATTTTCGGTTCGTTATTGTCGATATTTCCAGAAAAATTCTCGAAGATGACGTCCGCGTCCAGGTCGGGCCCACCAGGTGTCCGTGGGGTGTTCGCCGATGGTATATTCAGCGACCCCCGGGTGCCCAGTTTCTCTCCTCTCTCGCATAAAGTTCGGGATAGTTCCCGGAGATGACGTTCTTCGGCGTTCCTGAGCTCCCGGTGTTCGGGGGGTCAATTTGAACATCATAATCGTGATCAGCGACCTCGAAAACCCCCGGGTACCCGACTTAAGCCAATTCTGACTCTTATTTACGAAATTATTAAATTTGCCAAAAGGCCTCTCAAAAGATGAATTTTTTGCATGCATTTTTGGCTGCAGCAATGCAACTTCCGGTTTGTAATAGGTACAAAGTAGGTACGAATGATATAAATAATTTTTGCAAGCGAATGCAAAAAACCGCATTCCGATACGTCCTATCCTAAAAGATTTCCTATCTTTGGCCTTTTTAGTGCTTCATTGCCTCGACTAAACAGTAAAACTACAAACCGAGTAAGTGACGCTTAATTATAACTGTTTTAAAAAATTGTTATATAACAAACCCCGTTTATGTTAATTGTACACAATTTATGCATATATCTCTTAATATTCCTAATGTCCCAATGGTCATCTTCAAATTTGGGACTCTGTAATGAATGTTAAAAGTTGAACTCTGAAAATGATTGTCAAATTGTATTTTTTTAATAAAATGAAATGTCATAATCCTAATATTTGCACACAGCAATGCATTTTTATCAAAAATGATTTTAGTGCCAGGGTACTAAAATCGTTTTTTGTGTAAAATAAAAAATTTGATTTCATTTATTAAATTTTAAGAAAAATAATCACAAAAAATATGACACTAATTAGGTACTCCACAATTCCCTATTTTAATTTGGTGTAATGATATTTGGCATTAACTCTAATTGTACAATAATTCTATAGCATAAAAAGTTTACATGTGCAAATTTTCGAAAAATATTAAAAGATCATTGTAAGAGACGTGGTTTTCACCAGATGCGTTATTTTCTCGAAAAAGAGCTTAGGACTGGTCTGTTAGATTTGCTCTACCAATTATACCAATTTAATCCACCCTGTACATCCCGATATTATGCTAGAATGTTTAATGCTTTAATAAATTTCAAGTATATTTACCTGAAAATTCTTTAAAGATCTGTTGAAATATATCAGTTACTCACGATTCGGCACATTTACAGAGGATAAGAGCATGCACAGGAGCGAAGTCGTAGAATGGTACCTGAATCATATAGCCGATCAAATAGAAACAGAGGAGGAATTAATTGAAAGGAAAGATATGTTTGAAAAGGTCCTAGACCGTCTGATCTATCACGTAAGTCAAAACGTTTCTCATTGTTGGTTTTTTTTTTTGTTTTTTTTTATTTGAATTTTAGGATCAAATTATTATTCCATTGACAACGACAGGGTTAAAGGGTTCGGATCAGGAGGAGGAGGGGGACGATCCGGAACTGGTCGTCCATCCGAACTACATAATCGAGTAGTTTTTAACTGTTGCTTTTGTTAGTTGTAATTTATTTTATACTTGAAGTTTTTTCTATTTTAAATATATATGTTAAAAATTCCACACAAAATATAAAGAAGAAACCTGATTCGACCTTCCCTCTTCTCTATCCTCGATACAATCATTCTATTTTTAATCCCGTTTCTGATTAGGCAAAATTTAATCATGTCAAGAGAATGACATCTCTATAGACGTTTACAATTGTTACTTCCTATCAAAGTTCCCGAATTATGGTTATATTGTATATACAAAATGTAATGAAATAAGTAGTCCTTCAAATTATCACATATTCTACGTAATGTCCGTTACCCTTGTGAAGGAATGTACTTATGTCGATAACACACTAAATCAACTTTTCAGTTAATTTCTAAGTATTTTTCCTTGACATGTATTGTTAATATGTTTTCAATTAGTACAAATTTTATGAAATTATTTTTACGTAGTGTACAGGGTGAGAAATATTTCGATGTTTTTATAGGCCATCTCGTTAACTAACTATAGGAGATATAATAAAAATGACCCCTCCACTCTCGATCTCTTTTTTTAAGAAAATTATTGGTCAATACCAAAATGACCTATCATTTTTTATTATCGAGTAATAAGCAAAATTTCAAATTTTTCACTTTTTGATATATGTCTGTAACTTGGTTCTTTGTAAAATTAGAAAAAAATAATTAATATGCTCCTTAGACACTTTTTTGAGTAGAGTCCCAGTGGTGTGCATAATTTTTTTGTAACTTAAATTTTGAGTTGTAACCTAAAGTTGTGTTTTTTAAATACAAACCATTCCATTAATATATAACACGTAGGGTTAAATATGATTATTTGCCATTTTATTGGGATAATTTATTATAGCATAATTTGTTTCTTTCATTTTCTCGAAGTAGGCATGTGTCATTTGAAATGATTGCCTGTTAACCAATCTTTGACATTTTTCTTTCATATCGGCAATGTTATTTAGCTTTTTCCATACCTTAATTACGTCGTAGGTATGTTAGTATTTGGAAACACACATCAGCTCATATTTGTCAGAATTTGACATTTGATATTGACACTTTAATAGCTTATCTTTTAATAGATTCTACTTATTTAATTTGGTTTGCAAAAAGGTACGTATTTTTTATTTAATATTTTAAAACATTAAAATACGCGGCACTGATACCGTTCCGATACTTCACACAAAGCTTTCGTTACTAAATATTTTACATTTTTCGTAAAACTGGATACATATGTATCAATAAGGGACTGCTACTCCTGCATTTTCACCATAAAATCACAAAACTTTTTATTTTAGGTTGTATCAATTTAAAAATGAGTCGTAAACAAAAACGTACAACTCGTAACAGATATTTGACATTTGTCATAATTTCTATGAAACAATTGATGACCATGTCCGACTACGTCATTTGTGCTTAGAGTGCTGCCACGCATGGGGAGTCACTGCAAACGAGCAAAGGAACAGACTAGAAAAATCACGACAACTGTGATTTAACTGACGGGTGAATAATCATATTTAACACCACATATTATACAGGGTGTTTATTAGAGAGTGAAGAAAACTTAATATAAACATATGTTCTAAACCTTCTAATTTTTGAGCTACAGGGTATTACAGTTGAAGAAAAAATTTAGTTTTTTATTATTTTCTTATCACTCCAGACAGTTTTATGAAATTTTGTACACACCTATTAATCATTAAGGAGCATTGTTTGATGTAAAAAATGTTTTAAAATCTTTGCCAATGGCGTCCGTACGAGGTTTGACCTAAGCGTTTTTGAAGAAAAAATTGGTACGCCACTGCCTTTTCTAAAAACTAAAATTATTTTTAAAATTTCCATTTATTTTACAGCAAATTCAGTCCCTAGACTTACTCTCGTACGATGCACCATTTTCAATTTTTTTATGTGAAAATATCTGGAGTGATAAGAAAATTATAATAAAAAAGTAATTTTTTTCTTAAAACTGTAACACCCTGTATCTCAAAAATTAAGAGGTTTAGGACATAAGTTGATATTAAGTTTTCTTCTTAAAATGACCGAAGGATTCACACCCATAAATATCGACATTCAATTAATAAACACCCTGTATATTAATGCAAGGAAATAAAAAAATAACAATTTCAATTGGTCTCATATAGCTTGTATTTAAAAAATACAACCTTAAGTTATAACTCAAAAATTAATAGTCACAAAAAAATTAGGCATGCCACTGGACTCAAAAAAGTGTCTGAAGAGCGTAGAAATTAATTTTTTCTTACTTTACAAATAACCAAGTTACAGACGTGTACCTATCCAAAGTGGAAAATTTGAAATTTTGTTTATTACTCGAAAACAAAAGACGATAGGTCATTTTGGTTTTGACAATTAATTTTCTCTTAAAAAAAGAGATCAAGAGTGGGGGGGATATTTTTTTCTTCTATAGTTAACAAGCCTATAAAAAATTTGCTCACCCTGTGAAAAAAAAACCCATTTGATTCAACTCTTTTCGTAGCTTGATATAATAATCTTATTTTTAATCCACTTTTCATTGTACTAAATACAGGTTCTCCCCGAGTGAACAAGCAAAAATTTACCAAGTCATAGATCTGTACACAATAAATACTAAAACTTTACACCCTGTATACATAAAGTTGTATAATTTTGAAAGTGAAAGGAAATTTTTCTGGATTGGTGAAAAAATTTAACAACCATCTCGATTAAAGTTTTATTGAACAAATAATATAAAAACAACGTCAATTACTAAACTTATTTATTCTTCATAAAAAAAAGAACCCATGCACGTCATGGATGCATTGTTTGGAAGTACGTACATATTCTCAAAATGGTCTAAAAACGTAGCGGTACCTAAAACATACTCATATTTTGATAGCTCCCAATATTTTGAAAATCAAAATTAAGATGGATTTTTAAACTTACGTTCATTAACACATTCCCAGTTTGAAAATAAATCTTGTACGTTTTTCTCATATACAAACAATTCGACACAGCCTAATTCTTGTAGTACCTAAAAAAAAATTTTAAAAAATCAGTACGTTAAAAATATACGCTTTGAAAAAGTTACGGATCTCACCTCTAACAGAAAGTAAATATCAACAGGTTTTATGTAGCAGAACTTTTCGCAAAGCTTTATAAATGTAATCCTGGGGCAATTCAAACAGTGAGACAGAATATTGCAAAGCCACATTTTGAAAATCTCTTCGTTGAGCGTTCCGTCGACTTTAATCCACGGCATTACAGCTATGTTGATCAGAGTTTTTTCTCTGAAAATGTCAGAACTAACGGAATACGATCAAAACATTTTTAAAATACTTACTCCAACTGTTTGTCTATATTCTCTTTGACGTTTGAACGGGACGAGGCCTGCTCTTCTAAAACTTTCTGTTCGTCGTTGGACAATCTGAACGTTTCGACAAGCCAGGATGACTGATGTAAGTAGTGTACGAATGTTAGCGAGCACACTCCAGTGCGAAGTAATATTCTGGTGTCTACAAGTGCTTGTAGGATGATTTCCAAAGAACAGTTTTGTTCCGATTGTTTAAATTCCTCCTAAAAATCGACCTAATAATAACAAAAATTGTAAATACCGGGTGATTCAGTCATAATGTCATTAATTTGAACCGCGTATTCGGAAGACCTAATAAAGACAGAACATTTTTTACTTGATCTTTTAAATGAAAAGTAAATCAATATAACTCTCGATAATACAGCACTCCTGGTATGCTACAAATTTTCTGCTGACGCAGCCATGTGGTGTTCAAGTGTTGAAGTAAAACAGTGTTGCCATATCAGGACCACATGCATAATAACACCATTCATATGGAGGGCGGATACGTGGAAAGAACAATATACTGTAACCATGATTCATGAAAAAAAGTATCCAAATTGTGGAAGAAAAAGTGTTTTTGTTTGCATTTTGTCACGATGACGTGCTTATGTTCTCCGTTAAAAAATGACTAATTTTGCGTATCTATAGCGATTAAAAAAAGTCGTCTTTTTTGACAGTTGTAAAAAAAAAATTAATAATCTCATTCCTATTATATTCATTTTTCACTATCTTCCATAAGATTAATGACATTATGACTGAATCACCCTGTATAAAATATTTAAATTGCTACCTTAAGTTGTGGTCCTGTGACTCCCAAACTTTTTTTCTCAAATACAAAATCAACTATCCGATTAGCTAAGTCGAAATCCACTCGTTTGCCATTGCTTTCTTCCAAAATTTTGTACGCTGCAGATATTTCACTAGGTTTTTTGATCACCAGTTTTCTGCAAAGCAGCTTATATTAAAAATCCTGACATAGTGAACATTTTTCCAGGAAATCTCACCTCTTTACTGTTTCCCACAAATGTTTGTTCTTTAAACTAGACTGTATGTACTCTGTCATGTAAAAGTCTTGTAATTCTTCGACATTGTCTAATACGATGTCTTCCAACATTGCGTACTGAGTGATGAAATGGTTCTTTAAGCGTTCCAACTTGTCCTCGTCTACGTTTAAATCAGTGTAGTCTCTCGTCAGTAAAGGACAGAGATCCGTTATGTACGGTACGATTCTTACTTCGCTTGGTGGAGTGTACTTCATCATTCCTAGGATTCAGTTTTAAATTGACAAATTTTAGGGAATGATAAAGCTTTGAAAAATAATGTCAATTTGCCAAATAAATTTTACATATTTGCGGCATTGTTAGGAAAATAGAGGATGTTAAATTTAAAAAATATATATATAATTTTTAATATCAGAAACTAATGTAATCATTCAAATCATCGTCTGCTAAATCGCGTCGCCTTTGTAATACTTGTCTGTAGAATCACCTGAATTTCAATCTAGAATTCTGCAATGTGCTGTAGTGTATCGACATCTATGTTAGTATTTGGAAACATACACAGCAGGCCATAAATGTAAGAATTTGACATTTGATATTGAGACTGTAATATCTTATCTTTTATTGGAACCTACTTATCTAATTTGGTTTGCAAAAATGTTTGTATTTTATCTCTACTACTTGCAACATTAATACTATTTCTGTACTCCACACAACACATTTTTGTCCTAATACTATAGATTGTCATAAAATACATACACAATAATGGACTGCTACTTCACTTTCACCATGAAAAACACAATACTTCATTATTTTAAGTTGTATCAATTTATATATTTAAAAACAGCACGTTAACAGAAATGCGGACTCAACAGACATTTGAATGTCATAATTTTTAAGAAAAGTCAAATTACTGATAGAAACAGTTGACAACTATGACATATTATGTGCTGTAGAGTGCTCCCACGCGTAGTGTCACTACAAACAGGCAATGGAACAGACTAGATAAAGCTGTGATTTATTAGACAATGATTTTACGATGAACAGCTCACAGAAATAATAACTCACATTTTTCAAAAGAGGTTCACTTGTAAATTTCTTATATGGAATTATATGCATTGTCAAATTTTTATACCCTTATGTGTAACAATAATTATTACAATTGCAAGACCCCATAGTAGGTACAAAAAAATATTAAGAATACTTTTTTCGTAGAGCATGAAATGGCGTATCTGAAATCACGGTTATCTTTGATTTCTTACAAAACCAAAATACTTTTTTCAAACTAGCATCACCAGTTACTGGTATCTCAGACACTGGTTCTTTGATCTGATTGATACTGCTCAAATTTATGGCAACCTATCCTAGTAATATGTAACCGTAAACTATAACTTGAAATCAATTGATATTTAATTAGCTAGTTAGTTAGTTAATGTGTGACCGTTATACTGACAGTGCTAGTAACCAATAGTAAATAGTGTGCATGTATTCTAAAGCCTTTTGTCCTTTTGAATGCGGAATTCGCAAATATTTGCGCGTTTTATTTAACGGTGGAAAAATCTCTATTTGTAACAAATTTTGTCAACTAGCTATAACATTTTCATCATGAAACTGCCATGGTAGATTATCAAAAGTTCAAAACAAATTTATTAACATCAGAAGTTTCAAAGTTCGTGCAAAAATCCGTGAGTTTCGCGTCCACGAGGACAAGGCTTAAGTGTGATATCTGCGGCGTGCGCATCAGGTAGGTGTAAGTGGGTGGTAGTGGGCAATCGCCATCCATAAGGACAGGGGTACATTTAAAGTAAATTGTTACTGTGCTAGGTTCAGCCGATGTCAACTTATTTTTGATAATTTTGTGTGCTTTAACTCTTCTCAAGTGGCATGCTTAGGTAATCATACCACACATATCTTCCGTACTCATCTCTGTGTTGTGAATTAGTCACTTTCTATTATTTTTGACTCTGGGTAATTGATAATACAAGATAAAAACTTTAAATTTTGAAATATTCTTATTATTTTTATTATCTAACGCCTCAAAATTGGTAAAAACTGTTTTCGACTCTAAAAATAATGGATCTTATGTAATGCAATTATTTTTGTCATTTTTCTATATTTTTTGTGATCGCATTCAAATTTAGTACGCCTATGAAATGTTGCTCTCCGCACGCTTCGCCTGTTGCGCTAGTCTAGAAGCTAGCGACTGTCCACAATTTCGACCGCTGACTATAATTACCATTACTTTATCATGCTGCATCACCCTCTTATAATGTATGACGCAATTTAGAAACACCCTGTATATAGTTTATAGGACTAAGTGGTGGTATTATTTTAAAAAAATCTATCATTTGTCATATAGATAAGCAGTTAAGTAGTCTATTTTAAACAAAATATGATTCAGGCTGGAAAGCTTTCAGTTGTGGTGACTGTAAATAAGAGTTTCTCGAGGATGTATACTAGGGTCTATTTAAGATACAATTTATTAATGTTGCATTAAATATGATAAAAGAAAATACAAATTTTTCTAAAAAAAACACCAAACCGCCCAAGTAGCAATTTATGGCAAAACTCGGGCACAATTTTCTTGTGCCTGAATCGTGTCGACTCTTTTTGGAGCACTTCTGCCGCCGTTCAAATTGTGTCCAAAATTTTCAAGTTTGTGTCGACACATTTCGTACTTATTGTGTCAAAAGGATATGCGTGTCTAAATAGCAACATTTTAAACACATGTATTTAAAATGTATCTATTTTGTGCCAGTTTGGACTCTTCAAATATATTTAGACACTAAATAGACTCAAGTTTGTCTGATTTGTTTCTTAACAAGATGTTTCTATTTTGTTACTGAAATGAGTTGAATAGACACAATAATTTTCATTTGAGTACATTTGAAACGTAAAGTTTCTTTATTGTTTCTACCATGTGTCGTACAGACACACATGTATCTATATAAAAACATTTTGCACACATAATTTCCATTTTGTTTCTATAATGTGTTTAGTACATCCGGTTAAAGTGTTTGTGTACTTGACATGGCGCATATTATTATGATAAACGTTGATCTGTGATAGTGTTAGTCTTACAGTTACAATATGATTAAAATAAAAAAGGTGCTACTCCAAAGGTGCACACTAGCACTTGCTATCGACGTGTGAAAAAAGAAATAGACATTACTCAGAGGAAATTGAGAAAATTTATGAAAGCAAGAGCAAGTGCACCATTTCTATTAAACAACAAAAAGAAAAACATTGTAGTTGGAGATATTTCAGTTAAATTTTGGTCTATATGTAGAAATATTACTCTAAATTGTTTCTTATATTTTCAAATGTGTTGGGATGGACAATTTGGGGGCAAATTTTATTGACATTACGGAAACATGGTACTATTTGGACACCACCTACAAGTACGCCATATTTCAACAAGTACTCCAACATAAATGCACTTGGCAAAAATGGCGGTCTATAAAATATTATTTTAAATTAAAGCTTTTAAGAACTATTTGAGCCACAACTGTACGAAATATGATGTTCTAAATAATAAAATATCATTGGTTTTTGATTTTTTTGAGAATTACAAAAATATATTTTTTACCAAAAAAAGAAAAAAACATCGACTAATTATAATTACTTGGTATTTTTAAGGCCTGTTTAATTTTGAGAAGTACCATGTCAACTATTATCGGTAAACTTTAGTTCGCAAGTGTACCTACGCGATAATAGAAAAATGCTCAAGATAAATTAAAATCCCACGCCACGTTTTCAAGGAGATGAATGCCTTCAAGTCTGTGTTCATGATTATCCATAATGTATTGGGAAGAAATATGATTTGTGTCTATTAGGATTTATTTTGGTACACAATGAATAGAAAATAATAATTTCGGTAAAATTGAGAATACCATATGTCAAATTTGTGGCTCTCATTAGAGTACAATAACGAATACATTTTGGAAACAACATGACCACATACGCGGCACATGTAAAATAACTTTTGGACACATTATCGACACATATTTGCCAAGTTAGGAATAAAATAGACATATTGTGGCCACTTCAAGGTTCAATTTTATTGGAAACAAAAGGCACAATCTAGACACATTTTTGAAAAATTTTTGGTATATTTCAGACTCGCTATTGGACAAATTTTAGACCATATTTAGTACACATTTTAATCACCATTTTGGTTACATTTCCTGCTTATAATGGTCTAATAGTCGACAATCTGCCTTAAAAATGTGTCGTGTCCAAATTACAGTGTCGAAACAGCGTCGACACTTTTCCCAAAATGAGTCGGAAATTGTTACTTGGGCAATTAATAGTTCTGTTATTGTCCTCGAAATATCTGATAGCGAATTCGGGAGAGATGCACTTGCTACGTGCCAGCTCGTATGGAATTCGCACTTGCTCCGAGCGAGGTTAGTTCTAGCTCCGAGTGCATGGCCCCGTGACTGCACTGGCACGATTTGATCTTTCCGAGTTCTGCTCCAAATCGTGTTCGGGTAAAGCAGGTTGAAGGTTTTTTGTTTTCTGCATTTATGTGATTTTAACCTACAACTATTATATTGCACTGCAAAAATAATAAGATTTTTATGATAAGCAATGAAACTATAGAAATATTTGAAAATATTATCTTTAAGGAGTTTGTAACAGACGAAAACGGGGAGCCTGTAGAAAATGAGGACGGGACAATCTTGTGTGACACGATATAAATTTTTCAGTTTAGCCTTTTTTTGTTTGCAAAATAATGAATTTGATATTTCATATTCTAGCAATAAGTCTTCGTCATCTTCGTCACTACTACTGCTGGATTCCAATAATAAATTTAGAAACATACCATGGACCATTTTGAATTTAACAGACAAATTTTAAATTCCAAAGAATGTCAACAGTGGAACTGTCGGTAATCACGGTGCAGAAAGTGCGAACTCCGAGCGTGGAAAACTAGTCACTCGAATACAAAACTTATGAACCCGTGTGCAGATCTCTTTCATCCGAATACCAACATTAATGCACTAACGGCGTGCAATATCGGTCGAATATGCGGCACCGTGACAGTTGCGCACTAGTTCAATCACCCGAATTCGCTATGAGAAATGCAAATTTTCAATTATCGTTACTTTGAGGTTATGTACAAAATACTGAAAGATACCTTCTTTTATTTCCTCGAGAGTGGGTAAGTGGTCTTTAGTAAGTATTTTCTTCACATTATACATATTGATCTTGTCCACTTCGTCGTAGCCTTCATGTTGGTCCGTTTCGACTTCACTGTTTGCTGCACCTAGTTCCACAGCTTCTTCTGTGTCAAATTGCATAAATTCGGGACTGGGGCTCCTCCTCTCCGTTTCGGCTTTCATACAGTCTGTTACCCAAGTTTTCAGGCGGTCAATCGTTTCTGAATTGCCGTCATCAACTGTCAAATCCAGAGGATTGTTAGGACTATTGCTTAAACCGAGAGTGCGATTTTGATCTCCGCAGTTGTCGACTTCCGAAATGGACTCGTCTTCTCTTAATGTCAAAGCTGTTTCGTAGTCATGTGATCTTGATCTGAATACAAAAAAATCCATAAATATAAATCCATGGATAATAAATAAAATAAATAATAGGACAAAATATACAATTATACAAAACAAAAATTATGACAGATATACTGAAAAAAATACAAAAATAAATATAAAAGATAGACATACCGGTGCTACAAATTCTTTATAATACAATTAAGTCTGTCACAGGAATTACAAATTGAATTGTAATTATGTGTGTACAAAAATAGATTCAATCCCACATTAGCAGCAAAAGTATAAAAAATGGAGTACGACTTGCAGGACGATATATTAAGATATTAGGACAGTCAACATTATTAATGTAATAGTTCATGTAAAAATTCCTATAGAAAGGAACAGAATTCTAGTTTGGATTGAAGAGATACATAAAATATTGAGAGCAAGGCAACATTGTCCCAAAATTTACGACCTTAATCACAAAACCCAATGTTTTGACGAAGTCAAATGTTGAAAGTGATCTGATGAAGTAAGATGACTAACAAAGTAAAGTCCTAAATCTTTTATCCTCTCTTTGCATTCTAACACATCTGAGTTAATTTTATAATTGAACAGAATGGACTTCAATTTACACATGAACGAAATAACTATGGCATTTGGAAATATTAAACTGTACACTATTTAACTCTCTCCAAAGAAATATTTTATATAATAGACTCTGAAGGTGAAAACAATCATTATCAGCTGAAATATAAGAAAAAATCCTTAAATCATCAGCATAAACAACTTACTACAGTTAACATAATTTGTGATATTGTAACTCCTCTGTTGACTTAGCCTTGAAATATGTCACGTAGAAAAACAAACTTCATTACTGTCACTTCTTAATTACACAGCAACTGTACTTCAAACAAATTCACAACTGTCAAGTCTTTACTTTGACGTTTATGTTATTCGCGTTTGACTGCTCAATACAGGGTGAATCTTAAATAAGTACAAATATTTTAACTGCTGGTGTAGTTCGTCATTTAAATCAGTCTAGTGAAAGCCATTTTTAAAAATTTCTAATATTTACGGAGATATTAATTTTTTTTAAAAATACCCACATTTTGAGGACCGCTGGCTGATTTTTCATCCAACAACGTAATGAAACATATGATTTGTTGCGAGGTTGCCATATCTCCTCCAATATAAATATTACGTTTCCTTTAACGTAATAGTTCTATTTTAAAAATACTTGTTTTAAGCATAAGTACAGTAAAATTGGGTATGTAGTATGATACGGAGCAATATTAACATAAATTTTAACATCTGAACTAACCTTAAAATACTTAAACGATTAAAAATGAATTTCCGCAAGTTCAATACTACCGTAAAATATTTAGGAAGATATTACGTGATATTACTATGTCCAATGTTCAAAAATTATACATAAACGTGCATACAAGCTTACCTGTTTGTTAAAAAATTAACTATTTAATCAGTAATCCACATTTCACAAGTTAAATGTCATTGTACACTGTTAGAAAGGGACACAAAACACAATTTCCTTAAGTTATTTTATGAAGAATAACGAAAAACTATGCACGCGTTTTTTATTTAAAATGGAAAAAATGTCAACTTTTAGCAAATTTTATTGCTATTTTCATGCATTATGTGGGGTTAACAAGTTTGACTTGGGCTTCCGATAATCTGTCATGACAGTCAATGACAGTTTGATAATAAAAAATAATATAAAATGTTACACTTGACAAAATTCGCTAAAAGTTGAGATTTTTTCTTCCTTGAAGCAAAGACATTTGTGTAATACTGGCAACACTGTGAACCACACGTTCAGTCTGCAGCACTATGACTCATAAAAGTATGAAGGGTCGGTCTAGGCCAGCGGTCCTCAACAAGTTTTCTACTGAAAAATTACGAAATTTATTTAAAATTTCACTTTTTTATTTCTGATTTTTTTGTAAAAAAACTATTAATTATGTGTTCTACACACAAAACTATACTGCTGGTTAAAATATTTGTACTTATTTAAGATTCACCCTGTATAAACCGTACTGTGGGGGCAAAACTGATCCACTTATATATGTTTTTAGGGTTCTCGAAGTTTCCACGGTCTCGAGAAACAAATAGAATATAGCCTGGAATGTTCTAGAAAAGGTCATAATAAAGTTTTTAACACAGTTAACAAATTTAAAAGATAGGTGAGCTTCCGCAACGATATCATTAATGAAAATAGAAAATAAGAGAGGACCCAGATTGGAACCCTGAGGTACTCTGGAAGTAATAGGATATTGACTAGATTTTTGTTGTAAGTGACGCAATGAATATGATTCAACAAAAAATATGATGTAATGTTTTAGGTGATTCCCACAAAGCCCGTTAATGGTGAAAGCCTTCGAGAAGTTTGTTGTTGAATGTTTGCCTATTCATGTCGATTAATACCATTACATATTAACTGCGTAAAACATATCAGATTGGTGGTAGCAGATGTATTTTTTTATGAAACATGTTGGTCTGGTGATTTTACGCCACCTTAAAGACCTTTGCAAAATTACATAACAAAATAATGGGCTTATAGTTATCTATGCTAAAAGGGTCACCATTTTTACGGACTGGATAAGCATTTACCATCTTCCACACGTTAGGGAAAGTTCCTGTTTTAACTGCAAGATTAAATATGAAATCTAGTAGGCGAGCTAAGATAAATGGGAATTCCGAGCAAAGAAACAGGGAATTAAGTCCAGACCCCGATATTAATTTATTACACACTGCAAATAATTGTTAATAATCGATTCCACGATTGTGCATTGTATTAGTAATCCTACTTTATAACTTTATAAAACTTCAAAACTTTTTTAAGCCTATTATTTTCAATATGCGATAAATAACATTCATGACGGGCAAGTGTTTTTGCTGGAGTTCTAAAAAATTTAAATTGACTGACTTGTTACCTATTTTCACTCTCGTTATCCTGTTCCAGGTCCGTATCTGTAGTGTCTTGAACTATTTTTCTCAATCTGGCTTGCCAGCGCACAGCTAGTTCCTCTATTAGTTCTCCGTGGTCTTTAATGTGCGGATTCAATATAACCATGGTTCGAGGCAGATAAAACTTAAACTGAATGCTCTTCCAGAATGAACAGAACTCGTTCAAACCCAGAAGTTGCCCGTATTTCTTAGATTCCACCGTTTCTTGTGAAAAATCGAGGAATTTTTTATTTTCTTTCAAATTCAGGAATGTTCTATACGCTTCGATGGCAGTGGTGATGCTGAAAGTACTGGACTGAGAAAAGACGTACAGATTCGATAACTGGAAAGGCGTGTGCCAACGACTCTTTGCTTTTTTGGTCACGAATTTATTGAAGGAAATCGCTTGGCTGCGCTTCAGTTCTCCCAATGCTTCACTGATCAGGCTGTCGGAGTATTTCTGATAGATTTTGAACAACTGGAAGGTCCAACCTATAATATGACAATCTTTAGTAAATGATATAATTATTGACAGATTTTCACCTGGTCCATTTTTACATCCTAATGAGCTGTGAATTACGGATTTAAGAACATCCCTTTTGATATCGTCTTCAGTTTTGACGTCTTTATATTTTAGAAGCTCTTCTTCGAGTAGAACCACACTGTTTTCTGTGCTATCTAGACGATCTTCAGTTAAATAGTCAACGTTCATTAAGTTACCTGAAATACACGTACTTTTTAAATACGATTAGTCACATAAAATGGGTTGATATACAGGGAAAATTTTAAAACAATGGTACAGTGAGTCAGTCAGTTCATTCCGAATGGGTGACCAATTATCACTGTTTTTTTTTAGTTTGATATAATATACTCCCCTTTCATTCACCAGTGATTTTATCTAAAGTATTTAGTTGTATTTAAAAAAAATGCAGATGACCAAAATTTTAGATTTTTGCATGTTTTAATATAAAAATTTTTTCACGGAAACATTTTCCGTAATCAAATGTGTAAGCTCCCTCAAAATTTGGTTTACACCATTTTTGAGGCATAAAATTAATATAATGCTAAAGCAATCATGGAATTGCGGAGGAATTTTTCAGAGCTTTGATGCATAACTGTAGTTACAGTTCAAAATAATCGATTTATTTGCATTTCAATACACATGTTTTTAGAGAGTCTTATTTTGACTTCAAAAATACACTCTTATGAAGAAAATGTATGAAACGAATAGTTTTTCTATAAATACATTTCAGAACTAAAAATGCAAAACTGTGTTATGTATGAAATTGCAAATTAAGGTACAACGACCAAAAACAGTTTTAACGTAATTTGTAAAGCCCGCACTTCGTTCACAGATGACGTCATTATCAGGGGCGCACTTAGGATGCAAGATAATGTTTGTAGAATTGTAAAAATCGAGGTGCAAACATATACCAACAAAAAGTTAAAATCAACATCTTACCTTGTACTGGTAATTTGTAATATCCAACATTATTCATATCAATAGTTTACATAATTACAGACTAAAGCCCCGACCAGCGTTAAATTACACTCACAATATCTACCCATATATTCTTTATTATTAGCTTTTGTAACATTTTTTACTGTTTTAGAAAGGTATTTTAAGCTAATATAAATCAAATCTCCTACAATTCCTATCAATGAAGTCATATGTATGCTCTCTGATACAAAACATCTTAAGTATGCTAATGAACAATTCCACAGACAAAGCTCTATTGAATAATTATCTAAAAAAAAAATTAATCTAGCTAAATTTACTAACCTGTTTAATGAAAACACTCTATAAATATCTAAGTTCACTTTCGACACTTTGAGTTCCCACAGTTTCAAAAGTGAACTTAGATATTTATAGAGTGTTTTAATTAAACCAGGTTAGTAAATTTAACCAGATTATTTTTTTTAGATAATTATTGAATAGAGCTTTGTCTGTGGAATTGTTCATTAGATGTTTGGTATCAGAGAGCATACATATATCATTGATAGGAATTGTAGGAGATTTGATTTATATTAACTTCAAATACCTTTGAGTTAAAAATCCATTTCGGTTTGAAAACTTCCACAAAGGTCACTGGGGTATATTTAAGGTATATATAATTTTTCATGGACGCCATAGTAAGAGTGGGTTCAGAAAAATCTACTTTGCCATCAAAAAGATTTACTATGCGGTATAAAGTCAAGAAATTCCAGATTCAAAACGGTATCAATTTGTTTCTTCGCACGTTCAGCATTAAATCATTATAACTGGGAAATAAACTGTCTCAAATAAAAATCATTATTTACTGCTTTATTGAATATCCTGATCCTGTCACAGTTCCTTCAAGATGATGAATAACTGAAGGTGTTCGTGAATAATTAAAATGTATTTTAGAATCGTTAAATATCCGTTGAGCATATAAAATGCTTGCTTATAACTACGTATCCCAACAAACAGTTCCATTGCAACTGTTTTGTTTTACAAATCGTAACCTGCTATAAGTCTAAACATATCCAAATTAAAAGTAACACACTTGGGCCTCGATTCTCGAATGCAAATGCAGTGCAGAGTTTATTATTATTGATTTTGCAAAAACCATGTGAAATAATTCCCCAATTTTATTATGGGAAATAAAATGCAATGAGAATGGTCAAGAATACAGATTTACATCACTTTCTGAAGGAATGTGTTCCATTAAACTCAGGAATCGAGCTCCTGCAGGGAAATAAATGGGATGTTTCTGTCGATTCGCTGGCATGAAGATTAAATATGTTTTAATAAAGTATATTTAAATATTAAGGTCGTCGCCAAGTCCAGACCCGAGATCTGCGAACGAAGAAAAGCCCACACCTCGCAGTAATTTATTATTTGTATTAATATTAACGAAATAATAGTTTTTTTCCTAAAAATTCTTCAAACTGCAACTGTGTGTGTGCGGGGGGATTGCAGGTTCAAATACAATCAAATTAATGGCGGAATAATAGGAGCGGTTACCTTATTACCGGAGAGTGTCTTCTGTAGGGGCCCCTTTGATGTGGTCTCTGGCAGTCTCGTCCGGAATAGGTGGTTGTAAGAGTAGTGGACTGTTTTCGGGGGAATTGCGGGTATGATATGTCTTTTGCACGTACCGAATTACCCTTTATGAGGGTTTTATGATTAGAAACGCGGGGTTTAATGTAGCGGAAAGATATAATGCACACAAAATTGTACAAGTACAAGTGACTTCAATCTACTAGCGAGTAAAAAGGAATGACTACTACTAAAAAATCTAAAATTGCCCCTCTTTCCTTTTAAAGAAACATGTGCTGTCAGTGCCGTCTGGCGGTCAGAGGCTGAATTATAAAACTAATTGTAGTTTCCTGAACAGTAACATATAACAACATTGCAATCCATTACTAGTTGCTGCTAACCTCGAACTAGATCAAAATAGTTCTGCATTGTACATATATTTGTACTTAGTATTGTGACTAGTGCTTTTTGTTTTTTTTTTGTACCTAGCTCGAGTGTACATAAAAATAGAACATTTTTGTAACCGTGAGCTGCATTTAATTTACACTAAAGCTGGACAAAATTCTAACTATTTTAAACTTTGTTCTATGTTGTGAGAAAAGCCCGATTATAACCATTCACGGCAAATATGTTTAGGGGTACTTGTAATTATTATGTAGAAACACCTGACATAGTAGGTATGCAACGTTACATATTCAAAAACTGTTTGCTGTCATGTTCTATTACCATTGGTCAGACAAAAAAAAAAAATGTGAATTATGTTTTTTTTGTTTGGTTGTATTTACCATAATAGCAAAATAAAGGACATATATCATATTCTGGATACTCTGTATCTTGTAAAACCTACCTTGGAGGATACTTTCGATGTCTTGTTGATGCTTTATTAGGTAAGACATCAGTATGACGTAAGCTGCCGATATCTGAGCTTCAGTGTACCTAACAGACTTATTGGTGTTGGTTTCATTCGATAAATTATTCAGGAACGTTGTATAGTACTCTGAAATTGGTTTTAACTCGAGGAGGTTTGTCACATTTTCTGTTATGTATCGGTGTCTCCGAGCAAGGTAGATTTTCATGCGACGTTGAATGGCCCTGTAATTATAAATCAAAAACAGGTAAGGCTGATTCTCACTTGAGCGTCACAAAGCAAAGTGGAACGGCAGGTCGCATTAAAACACTGTTTAGAATTGCTTATATCGTATTTACACACGTTATCGTTATCTCGGAAAAATAATGTTGTTCAACTTTTGGTATAATTTCAATTTTTTTTGGGTCAGTGTATAAACTTGTTTCTTGTACAGGGTATCTCAAACTCTATAGTATGGGCCTACTGTAAGGATACAAAAAATCCTAAGCTCCATTTTCAATCGAAAGTATTATCTTTGGGATTTGACAGAAACGACTAATGACGTCATCGATTCCAGAAACATACCTCAATTTTTTCCTGTTAAAAAGCTCTATTTTTTCTAATAAACTGTATTATGTCCTGTTTAAAAGTTACAAGCAATATCGTCCTAAAGAGTCTTAAAAGAAATACTACCTGCAAATCACATTAGCGGTAGAAGGATCATGTAGTCGGAAAATAATTGAATGTTTATTGTTTAAAGTGCATAAATGTCACAAAATACTTGTGATTGCTCTATATGAACGTCAGACGTATATATTATGTGCTTATAAAATGTTTTCTCATTCAGAAAAAGTTGATATGTTGCTAATTTATGGCGAGTCACAAAAAAATTCAAGAAGAGCTGTAGAGTTACATCGAGAAAGGTATCCAGAGCGCCTCATTCCTGATTATAGATTATTTACAAGATTGCAGGTGACTTTGCAACGAAATGAAGATGCATTTTCTGTTCGGAAGAAATAATAATTAACCGAAGGATAAGAAACAGTTACTAGACTGTTACAGTACATCAAACAAAATCCACAAAATTTTATACAGCAGGCTAGTCGTGAATTGAATTTGGAAAAATCAACTGTTCAACGAACTTTAAAGACCAATGGGCATCATGACTACGAAATTTACAATTTGGAGTATTTGCCTGAATGATACATTGAAAACAGACTTATGGCCGGTTTCTCAACTAGTAGATATCTATTAAATAAACTTATCGATTCCATAAACTGGAGATATCCCATGAATTCGGTTTCTGAACCATCCGATAATGCTTATCTATTGCATAAGTTATCGAACAGATATCCAAAGAAAAATGGCAAGATATCTGTCCAATAAACATTAGCGCACGCGCGCAGCGATTTAGCTGTTGCTTGTTTACATCTTTATTGTAAGGCTTAACCCAACATTTTCTGATATTTTCGTGACGATTAATTTGTGCAATAGAAAATTCTGATTCGTCTGCCTCTTCAGATGAAGAATATTTAAATATAGTCAGATATCTTGAACGGCCAAGACGTTATCGTGAAAGAGAAAACCAGTATGAAAAATACAGCGACAGAATTTCGAGAGAGGTTTACGGGCGCCGTATTCTTGAAATAGTGTTTTCTACAAATACAAGTAATTTTAGACATTTAAGAACTGAATAATATAGAGTTTAGCAAATAACAATGTTATCTCATGCCACCAGCGAATATTCAAAGGTACCGAAATAAAATCAATGTATAACTCTTCAGAAAGCGATTTATCCAGCAAATTTTTAGGTACTGGAAACTTTCAAAATACGTATTTTTTTTTAAATTCAGCTATAGATGTAAAAATTGTTATAACATAAACTTACATATTTCTGCATATAACATTGTTCACTTTTGTTAATAAGTAATAAAATAATGTGTGTCATACAAATGCATTTTAAAAGTTATTATATTATTTGAAGAGTTTAAATAGTAAAAGTGGATAAACAAAACATCAGTAATTTTATTTTTGATATTACTTTTGTTCTACGCGTTTTATTTTTCAAAATTTCAGTACCTGAAAAACACCATAAATTTGATCATTTTAAGGCGAGAAATACGGCGACCTTAACGAAAGAAACTGTAAATTTACTGATAGATTTAATAGGAGATAGTATTCAAGTCTCTAGTACTAGAACAAATTTACTATCAGTATTAGAAAATGTTTTAATAACTTCGTTTTTATGCAACAGGTTTGTATATATTTTTATTTCATTAATGTGATGTGATATCATTAGGCAGCCGATAGTGGCGCCATCTACAATTATTTCTTGAAAGTGTCTTACTTCCATAAATGGCATCTGCAAACAGTTGTGCATTTGCTAGCTCCCTCTACGATTATTGCAGATATTAAGATATCCATTCAACTGTTATGTATTCAACAAAATTTGGAAGGATTGTAGTAAATGTAGAAAATCAGAACCTTTTTCGTCACCTTTAGACGGACGAAAGTTGGTTTGTCAGTAATAGTTTGCCAAACAGGCACAACAAACTATACTGGTCCATTGAAAATCGACACATTGTAAATCCAGTCCAAAACCAAGGTCATTTTGGAGTAAATGTATGGTGTGGCATCATCAATATGCAATGTGCCTTTGCAGTTAAGGAGAAACCTAAGGTTTCAGTACGACGGAGCTCCACCCCACAAGGCCAGGATTGTGCAGCAATATTTAGATATCACTTTCTAAAAAAATGGATTGGGATTAATGAACCTATTCAGTGGCCTGGAAAATCGCCAGAACCTAACACCCCTTGATTTTTTTATGGGGGGGTTTTAAAAAGATACACAAGATATTAATCATTTGAAAGAAAAAGTTAAAGTTAAACAGCAAAATGTTAATAAACACAGCCCACAAAGAAGTCAGACAAAGATTGGATATGTGTCTTCAAATGAAAGGAGGTCATATAGAGAATAGATTTTGCCTCATTTTTGAAGTTTAGGTGTTATCATCACCTTTTCTTTTAACTGTGTTAAAGAATTATCGAGTTTAATCCTCTTATTTATTCTTAATGACATTTAATGGCTTATTTGCAATAAGATGTAACCCACATTTTTTTCAAATAAGAGATTTTCGCGCCAATATACAGTATGCGCCAAAAGTATGGAATAAATTCAATAAAAACGAAACAATTATTTTTTGGGAAAAATCCTCGAATAGGTCGATTTTTAATTTAAAAAATACATATTTTAGCGTAAAATGCGATTTTCAAATGTCATTTGTTTTCGAGTAATGACGTCATCGATTTTTTTTTTCAATGGCAACACCATATTTTTTTCCTTAATTCTGAAAGATCGTTTAATTCTCTATCAGACAGTACTAAAATTTTGCCCTCTTACATAGGAAAGTTTTCGAGTAAATGACGATTGAATATTAGAAAACGTAAATTTTATCCATAAAAAAGTAACAATTCTGAGGTATGTAAAATAAATTAAATTTTATACTTAAATTAAATGTTCGAATTGCCATCCTCCAACTTCTTGACAATGCGCAAGTCTGTAAAGAAATTCTTCTTGCACATTATGAATGATTTCTGGGGTAACTACTCTATCGGTCCGCGTCTGCCGATCCACCTCCCAGGAAAACAGTTGTCCAAAAAATCTCGTACAGGGCGCGCATAGTGCGGAGGTGCACCGTCCTGCTGAAACCATATGGTATCGTCAGGAATGTCAGGGTCATTATCGCTAGGAAAAATTACTGCAAGGGAACAAGGTCATTTTATAGAAACTCTAAATATCTTTGTCCTGTAAGGGTTCCTTCAAAGAAGAAAGGCCCTACTATTCTGTCGTCAACTATTCCAGCCCACACATTTAATTTCTGAGGCTGTTGGGTATGTGCCTCTGCCATCCAATGAGGATTTTCCCGACTCCAATATCTACAAGTTTGACGGTTTACTGTACCATTCAGACAAAATGTGGCCTCATCCGAAAAAGTATTTGCCGGTGTAAATTTCTATTTCCTTGACATAAATCCATTAGAATTTCACAAAAGTGTAAGCGGCGATCGGGATCATCTTCATTGAGTTCCTGCACAAGTTGAATTTTGTAGGAATGATATTTTTCCTTCCTCAAGATACGTAGCACTGTGCTCTGACTAGTGTCATTGTTTAATGCAACCAATCGTGAAGAATTATGAGGATTATCTACCATACTTATCAAAATGTTCTGTTTCTGATTTTCATTAATGCTTGGACGTCCAGGTTTTGGAATATTTACAACATTGCCAGTTTCTCTAAATTTAGACTCTAACCTTACTGATTGTTGATTGGGTGATAGGGCAATCTGAATATTTTTCATTAAATAAATCGCAAACTTCCTGCTGAGTTCTAGTCATATTCCCGCATCCGATAAGAATTAAAATTTCAATTCTTTGAGTAACAGTTAAATGTGCCATAATACTTTAAATTGAATAATAATTTCTATGTCGCTTACAATACTTATTAGAAAGTCGGTGTGACAATGACACTTTGCAAAGATTTTCACCTACGTGATCCATAAAAGAACTATGGAATTCGAAAAACTAAACTTGATAACGTTTTTTCTTTTTTTTAATTGATTTACGTTTTCTAACATTCAATCGTCATTTACTCGAAAACTTTCCTATGTAAGAGGGCAAAATTTTAGTACTGTCTGATAGAGAATTAAACGATCTTTCAGAATCAAGGAAAAAAATATGGTGTTGCCATTTAAAAAAAAATCGATGACGTCATTACTCGAAAACAAATGACATTTGAAAATCGCATTTTACGCTAAAATATGTATTTTTTAAATTAAAAATCAACCTGTTCGAGGATTTTTCCCAAAAAATAATTGTTTCGTTTTTATTGAATTTATTCCATACTTTTGGCGCATACTGTATAGACTAATTCGTTCTGTACTGTATAACTAAAACAACAAATTGAACATAAAATTATGTAAAATATAGCCATCAAAAATGTGTAAATCCAAATCTTAATATAATCTTTTATTTTTAACACGTTTTTTTGTTCGTCCTGAAAACATAGCCTGGTTGGGGATTACGTCTTATTGCAAATAAGCCATCGTTATGCACTTTAAACAACGAACATTCAATTATTTTCCAACAACTACTTGATCCTCCTCCGCTAATGTGATTTTTAGGTGGTAATTGTTTTGAGATTCTTTAGAACGATATTGCTTATAAGTTTTAAATGGAAAATAATTATTTCTCTAATAGTTTATTAGAAGAAAGAGAGCTTTTTAACAGGAAAAAAATTTAGGTGTTTCTGAAAAGAATATAATTGATGACATCATTAGTCGTTTATGTCAAATTCCAAAGATAATACTTATGGTTGAAAATGAAACTTATCTTATCCCATTTAACACCACATGTCTCAAATTTTATTTAATAACATTTAGGCAACTCTAAACAGTAATTTACTATGACGAGCCGTGTCATGCTGCCTCCTGACGCTCAACTGAAAATCAGGTCATAATCAGAGATCTACAAAGATTTGCTTTGATTTTTCTGTCCTACCTTGAAGTTTTATTCTTGCTTTCAGGCGATACTCTATGTAGAACATCTCTCACGACGCTATACGGTATATACTGTTTCCTGGGAAACCTGGGGTTCAGAAATATGCATGCGGCGAGGCTTAACAGCAGCAGCCTGTCTTCTTTTTGGTTCCACTTGACCCTCACTTTAACGCCGATCTTTTTAAGGATGACTTTATCAAGGTGATCACTGTACTGTCTCTTAGCGAATTTCGCCCTGTAGGGGATCCTCCTGGTTATTTTTTGGGTGCTTTTAGACGGTTTCAACGGGACGTGGACGTATTTCCTCAGCTTTGTCTTGGTCTCTTTACCCTCTTTGGATTTGTGCAGGTAGATTTTACTGGAGTGACCGATGGTGTGTAATTCATTATATGACAAACTTCTAGGAAGAATCTGTAATAAAAACAATAGGTTGGACTCGTTTTCAGAAATATGCATTGTGCATTTCTACCTTTTCTAGTTTTTCTTTCCTCAGTCCCGTACCAGGAACCGGTTTGTCTCCTTTGGTTTTTTGATTCGCCGCCCAAAACCAGTTCTTTATTATGTGCGACCATAAAGAAGAGTCAAAGCCCGAGGCCCCTTTCTTGTCTCCCGGTATCTCTCCGTTATCATCCCTTGAATACAAATGTAATAAAAAAATGCAAATTTTCATACTTTTTGACATTATTAATAATAAGGCTATGAAAAAGGATAGGTACTTAACTTACTTTAGAGCTTGTTCGGGTGTTTTCGATTGCAAGGCCTTAGCCAATTCTGGCCTAGATTGGGGATCAAAAATCGTCACCAACTGACCACCTTGTTTCGAGTTCAGTTTTGTACTTAAACCTAAAAAGGTTAAAAGTCTAGAGATTAATTCAGAAATTGTCACAATTTGTTACATTGGTAGCAGCTTTTTTTTGTATAAGGTGCAATTTCTAGGATGGAAACAGGCATGGTGACAGCAAACCAGTTCATTGTTGGTTACAGTTGTATCAAGAAGAAGTAAGTAACAATAAAATAAAAATTATTTAACTTCTCTATGGAAGCAGATAAACAAATTTTAAACTGTCAAACTTGACATACGTTTAATATTTTTACTACTATTTTGAGAACGAAAACAGAGAATTTTTTTTAAAACGTCAATAATACGGAAGTGCGCGATAGTGATGTGATTTTTGTTATTTTTTACTTATGTTTTTTTCAGTGTGAGATTTTTTGGTTAGGCAAACTTAGTTTCAAAAATAGCCCTTGACTGATCCGTTTGGCGCAAGGGTTTATTTAATTAATCCTTATTTTTTCAGAAGTGTGACAAAAACCCAATAAAACTAAAGAAAAACTTGGTCTTATTTTAAAGCTGTTTAATAGCCAAATGATAAAGTTTAATAATATTTAAGTTTCTGTTTAAATCTGTACCACCAGATGACGTTATTCGATATCTTTAAAAGTTTACTTAATTTCCTATGAAACATTAAATTTACTAGTAAAATTGTTTCGAAAATGACAGGAACCAAAAGCAGCTATCAGTTTCCAAACTTATGTTATGAGCGAAAATATTTTATAACTTCCCAAGTTACCAAATTACGCCATCTGGTGATTCAAGTTTGAACAAAAACTTAACAATTTTTAAAGTGTCAATAGGTAAGTCTAAAACCGTTCCACATAACATACCTTCACAATTGATTTCATGGAGAAAATCTCAGTTTTCAATTTGGACTTCATCTAGCAATCAAATTTTAAAGTGGAAAATAATTTTACTAGACTTTTGAGGGTCACTTTTGCTATCAATATTTAGCTAGTTGTAGGAGGAGTAATTTCTGAGATACAGTCGCTAGCCGATCTTATCAGGACACCTGGTACAATCGTTTGCAATAATAATGACACTCTCTTAAAACAGTTTTTGAACTTGTGGAAGTTCGGAGTAGAAATGTCATTAAATCTCTATCGGTGAGTGGAACAATTAATAACTAATATTAAAAATGTGAAGTAGATTTCGTTACAAATACATCAGAAGTTCTACAGAAATCGCAAAATTCATTTTAATGAGTGTCATTATTATTGCAAGCGATAGTACATGCACCTGCAGTTTTCCACTGTCCTAAACTTTAGTTTCACACACCAAGCATTTCAAGTGATCCCACAGAAAGAAATCAAGAGGGTTTAGATCCAGCGACCTTACTGACCAAACTATAATAAAGTTATGATCTCGAAAATCTATCTAAAAGTGAGACTGAAATAAAGTCACTAGATAGAAAAAGTAACGCAATTGACCATCATTTTTGAGTAAAATCCCTATTGGCAACATAAAGCTAATAAAAATGTGGAAAACTTCTCAAATATTATTCCAGATTGATATTTATCCAGCTGCCATTTTGGGTCAAACTGGAATAATGGTTGCGGTACTTGGTTAATGTAGAGACTTGAGTCTGAAGTGAGCTGGTGCTCCATCTTGCATAAGTCGCATTCACTTGGTTTTGTTTACAAAGCCAACTGAATTCAAATGTACCATCGCGTGAAAAATAAACGATACCATTTTTATGGAAAATAAAAAGTAAAATTTAACTGGTGTTTTTAAAATTGAATCAGTGGTGTCACAAATATTCGTATACAGTCATAATGTCATTAATTTTAAGCACGTATTCGGAAGGTCTAGTAAAGACAGAAAATACAGTAGGTCAAGACTCGGATTGCGGGATTGACTGTTTGTTGTTAACAGCACGAGTTTTTTTTTTATTACTGTCTGTATTTAAATACAAAAAACATTTAAGTTTTTCTTAGTAATTTAACTTAGTGAATATTGGATTTTATTTCACTATTTAATGAATGGTTTATTTTAATCCATTTTTTATGTTGAAACTTATAATAATTGCATACTTTTAAAAAATAATTTATAGCATTAATTACATATTACAATAAGTAGGTACTATAGGAAAATATTTAAATTTGGCAACATCACGTCAGGCCGACACTGAGTTGAATTACTGCCAGCAGTCAGTGACAGTCTGTAAAGCGGGTTTAAATAATGAATTGAAAATATTTTTTTAAATCAGGTATTTGCATTATACTCATTTTCCCCTATCTTCTGTTAAAATTAATTACAATGTATACATATATTTTTTGCCTAAGATAACAGAAGTACCTCTCGTTTATACCACTAGTTATAGTTAAAAACCATATTTCGTTAACATATGTCGTATCCTTAAATAACGTTCAGATAAACGTTAGTGCAATGGTACTGCAGTTGTATTGTTATATTGTAATTGTATGGTATTAAATATGATTTACTCTGTTTACATAAAATTACTGTAGACTTAAGAAGTTGGGGAATTTTTCCGCTGTAAGTTGGCGACATGCAAAAACTTCTTTTCTTGACCTTCAGAAAGGTTATGTTTATGTTTTGTCAACTACGTCCCTATCTACGGAAATTGTTGGTTTTTATCATTTGCCGAATAGTAATTAAAAGCCTACCCTAGATAAAATATAAGCCTACAATCTGCAGGAATAGATGGTCTATTTGAATGTTTGGTTAAATCACAATATACTAGTATACTGTGGGTTAAATGAGGCCCCACTAATTCCAGCAAGTCATCAAACACTGCCACTGTCATTCGGGTGAAATGAAAAAATAATCGGCATTCTCATTTCTTTATATAAATTATAGAAATCACCTTGCATGTGCTATCTGCTGTTAATAGGTCGCATCCACCATCTCCGAGTTCTTTTAATTTTTTTTGCATGTATAGTTTTTATACATATTGACGTCGCTGCGAATAAGAGCAGCAAAAGTAACTGTTTCTAAACCAAACAGTCCTCTTCATCCATTTTTTTAGAAACAAATCAATTCTAAACTAAATATCTAAATTAGAGTCTAATTTAAAAACTTAACCTGCAAAAATGTGAATCTTCTGTTTACTGTCAAAAAAGTAGTTTTCTGATTGGTCCTTGTATGATTGTTGGAAAAGGATTGGCAAAAGCTAAAATGCTTTTAGCTTCTGCCATACAACTGCAGTACAAAGGCGTTACTGTTAAATTTATCTGAACGTTACAAAAGTCACCCGTATTTCTCGCCGTTTTACTTCAGTATCTTTGAATATTTGCAGGTGGGATGAGTTAACATTCCTATTATTTGCTAAACCCTAGATTATTCAGTTATTAAATGTCTAAAATTAATTGTATTTTGTAGAAAACACTATTTCAACAATACGGTGCCCTTTTTAATAACTTTTTTGCAGTACCAATGCAACCGCACTAATCTTATGTGAATGAAGAATAATACCCCAAATTTTACAGTGTACCTTCATCTATTCAAAATTTATAAAGTAAAATCTTTATTTCCCAAAGGCTAAGACAAAAGTTTAAAGAACTACTGTTACATGCGTTTGTATATAAAAAATACCCACATGCACTGTTGTAAGATCATGTATACAAGGTGTCTCAAAAGTAAACCGCCACGTTTCGGAACAGAGTGTTCCCAAACACAGAAATATTAATAAGCATAATAAATGTAAAACAGTTTTTACTTACATATCCCGTACGCATTGTACCAGTAACTATCGATGTCAGCTTGGCTGTTAAAATAAAAAGCCAGCTTCCGATATTCTTTATTGGTAATTTTGTTGTACGCAGGCTCGCTTGAAGTGGTGTCATAGAGGGACGCCATCCGATTCAGGAATATGAACACCTGGTCCTTTTCCTTGTACTTTTGCGGGCCGAATTGGACAAGTCCGCACCATGCTAGCCGGCACATCGACTCATGTATATTGAACAGATATTTACGTTTGTAGAGTACAGCCATGCGCACGCTCTCAGGCAAGTCTTTTACTAAGTAAAACCTAAAAAGTATGTCATCAAATTTTGTGAACATCTTTTTTTTTAATTGACTTACCGTTTTATGGGATGATTGAGAATTTCTAACAGTTCCGGTACATCGTATCCTACGTTGTGGATTTTGCAAAGCACCGAGATGGGTAACCTTAGAATTACATCGCACATCAACGCCCACCCGGCCATCCAGCCACCGTGGTGAGGTAGAGGAGGGATAAACATCTTCCAGTTTATATCCCTGCAATATACGTTAGGAATCTGCTTCAAGTCTTCTTTCGTGATGTTTATGCGATAGCTTTCGAAGAAAGATTCCACCTCCTGTTCCGTTAACGGCTTCGCATTTCTGTCATAAGTGTAAATGAGGTAGTGGAGAAATTCATGGATTATACGCATCCGTATGAATTTCGGCTTAAATCCGTAAGTTTTACCCGCCTGACGGCTATGCTTGTAGCAAATCTCTGCTCGCTTCTGTCTGCTAAGTTCTTTCAGCTCCAATACGCTGCTCATAACGTCTGACTGGTTGAACGGTGACGCCGTCTTCTGGATCTTCTCTTCCAAGTTCTTTTGGATAGTCGGAAGGTTGGCCTTTGTGGTTTTTTTCTGGGCACCGACAAAGTACTTCCATTTTATCTGCTGACATGCGGATAGGATCAAGCTGTCAGTATGGCTGACAGTCGGGTGGCAAAGGAAGGTCTGGATCTTCGTTAATTTGTCGTTGGATATCGACAGTTTAAATATCTTAATGTAGCCTTCTTCTACGAGTCTCTTTAAAATTCTTGCTAGGGATTTTCTGTCGATTTTCTTCGTATATCCTACAAGAAATTTTAAAGAACTTAATGCTGCATTCAATGATTTATTAGTTCTTTTTAAAGAAGCAGGAACCCAAAAAATGGAGCTAAATATTTACTATACTTTTGTTTAATATAGCATTGTATTAAAATATTTATCTCACTTCAAATCAGTAGTTTCACCTAAAATGCCAATGCTAAATGAAGTTTGGTCTATTATATATTTTGTCAAATTGGGATATGTCTTTAAATTAAGTAGAATTATCAAAACTTTATTTTAGAAGTTGCCTGCCAAAATTAACTGTGAATTCTACAACAAAGAAAAAAAAGTTATATAAACATAGGATTTTTTCAAAACATTTCAAAAAGGATCGAGACAAAGTAATCAAATTTGAAACTAAAAATCACAATTAGATTGCGAATCTAATGCTCTAAAAACAATTCTGCATAATTAGTCATAGGTTTCAATATTTTGTTCCATTTTCAAGTAATATTAATTTAAAATTAAGTATTAATAGGCTATATTATCCTGCCCCGTCAAATTAGTACAGCAATCTGGTGCAACCACTAGTTGGTGGAACCAGGAGCTTAGCGAACTGAAAAAGAAGGCCAGAACATCATTTAATAAAGCAAAAATGACTAGACAAGACAAAAAATTGGTTAGGAAAAGACTAAGAGATGCATGGACAGCACCTACTGCGAGGAGATTGCAGACTACTCGCAGGCTGCTAGGCTACATAAGGTCCTTGCAAAAGAGAAAGACCATGATTTGGGTTTACTAATTAAAGAGAATGGTGAAAGAACCACCCATCTAAATGAATGTCTGAAACTGCTGATGCGGATCTACTTTGTGGGATCCACACCAATTGAACAGACAAAACTGAGTATCTATCTTTTGGTTATGGACTGTTACAAAAGATAAAATAAGATAGGCAGTGCAAACTTTTTTACCCTTCAAATCGCCAGGCAGTGACAGCATATATCCAGCCTTTTTACAATGGATGTTTAGGTTGTGCTTCGCACAAATCTACATTCCGATGATTTGGAGGGAAGTAAAGGTAGTGTTCATCCCCAAAACAGGCAGATTGGATTACACTACTCCATATCGACCCATCAGCCTGATCTCATTTCTGCTGAAAACGATGAAAAAGTTATGTGAACAATTCAAAAGGGACAGTGTACTGACAAATAGACAGTTACACCCCAATCAACATGCATACACTCCAGGGCGATCCACCATTACTGTGTTCCACCAAGTGGTGGATATTCATAGATATAGAAGGGGCATTTGATAAAACGACCTTCCCCAAAATTAATTCAGCTTTTATGGAGTGGGAAATTTCTCCTACCATCTGTAGCTGGATATCAAATATGCTCACCAAAAGAGCCATATAAATCAGTGTGACGGATGCCTCCGCAAGAGGAATTGTTGCAAGGGGCTGCCCCCAGGGAGATGTTCTATCACCACTGGTATGGAACTTGGTTCTAGACAGTCCCCTGTGCCACCTCAACTCGGAAATCGGCATCTATGCCATTGTTTATGCTACTGATCTCACTATGCTGATTAGTGGAAAGTTCGAAGGGATCCTTTGTCAAAGAATGTAAACAGCCCTAAGAACCATTGAAAAGTGGTGTGAGGACCATGCTCTGTGTCAACCCCAGGAAGACAGAAATGGTTCTCTTTATGAGAATGAGAAAAATGGGGCCAATAAAGACACTAACTCTCCTAAACACTACGTTAAGCTTTGCATCGGATGTGAAATACGTACATATTCTATGAGCAGTGCCGCAGACCCATTGGTAAAACTTGGGAAATTAAAGCAAAGGTGGTCATGTGGATACTGCCATTGTGAGACCAATGTTAGCCTATGGGGATGTCGTCTGGTGGCCGAAAGTCCAACAATCAACAGCTAAATAAAAGCTATGCGAACAACACCCACCATAGCAATGAAGGTAATGCTATTGTCTGCCACCTTTGGATATTCATCTAAAAGAAGTGGCTGTGACAACCAAGGTTCACCTCAAAAATACTGGTATTATACCAGAAGTAGGATGTGGATAAATTAGGAGTCGCCTATGGAATGGGGTTGTCAGAAAGATGCCCCTTCTGCAGGCAGACACTGACAGTATTTCTCCCAGTTTGCATTTGACAGACCCTACAAGGTATTTATCAGGAATGAGGAGACCGTCCGCGAGGATGTAATCAACATATTCACAGACGGATCAAAAAGGAAGGAAGGTGCAGGATGTGGAATCTATTCCAGATACCTTCCATATTCCAAACTTGGGAAATTAAAGCAAAGGTGGTCATGTGGATACTGCCATTGTGAGACCAATGTTAGCCTATGGGGATGTCGTCTGGTGGCCGAAAGTCCAACAATCAACAGCTAAATAAAAGCTATGCGAACAACACCCACCATAGCAATGAAGGTAATGCTATTGTCTGCCACCTTTGGATATTCATCTAAAAGAAGTGGCTGTGACAACCAAGGTTCACCTCAAAAATACTGGTATTATACCAGAAGTAGGATGTGGATAAATTAGGAGTCGCCTATGGAATGGGGTTGTCAGAAAGATGCCCCTTCTGCAGGCAGACACTGACAGTATTTCTCCCAGTTTGCATTTGACAGACCCTACAAGGTATTTATCAGGAATGAGGAGACCGTCCGCGAGGATGTAATCAACATATTCACAGACGGATCAAAAAGGAAGGAAGGTGCAGGATGTGGAATCTATTCCAGATACCTACACATCCAATATCAGTGGGCAATGGATAAGCATGCTACTGTGGTACAAACGGAATTAGCAGGGTATAACCATAGTTGTAAAAGAAATTGTCTGTAGATACAACGGGCAAAACCATCAGAATCTACACAGATAGTAGACAATCACTACTGATCTTATATAATCATAAGATAACAACTAGATCAGCATGGGAATGCCAACAGGCACTAGAAGTGGCCTCACCCGACAACAGCATATCTGTATGCTGGGTGAAGAGACACGGGTGGTGCAATGACAATAAAGCAGCTGACAAGATAGCCAGGAGGGCATCGTGTCTTAATACTTTTGGACCTGGTCCCTCCAGTATGCTTCCGTTGTCAGCGTTTCTTGGAATTATCAAGGAAGACATCCACAAAGAATTTAGGAAACAGTGGGATGAAAGAAATAGCTGTCAATTTTCTAAGAAGTTCCTAGAGTACCCCTGCAAGGATACAGCAAAAAAGTACCTGGCCATGTGAAGGACGAATCTTCACCTTGTGACAGGTATTCAAACTGGACACTGTTGGTTAAGGAAGCACCTTTATTATATGAGGAAGTGTGAAACATCTCTTTGGAGGGGTTGCAAACAGGAAGACGGAACAGTACTACATGCACGCTGTGAGTGCACCGTCATATCATCATCAATAAGAGAATCCGAGAACGATGGCTTTCTATGGCCTACATTAGAGAGATCCCCCTGAGCAAAGTCACCACCCTCGTCTCGTTTGAATAACAACTTTAGTATGAGTCAAATTAGCTGACAGAATTTTCTCACAGCCTACTATTTACTTTTTCCATCTTAAATTTTTATGGTGTCATAAAATTTTTAAATGATTATTACTCGAAAACGGAACAGTTTATCTAAAGGAAATAGGAGTTTCACATAAATTTTTTATATTTTGTTCTAACCATGAAAATCTCAAGATACAAAAAAGTTATGTTAGTAATATGTACTAAAGACCCCCCATGCCTATGACTGTTTATGCAACATTATTTTTGGATTACTAGATTCGTTGTCTAATGATGATATGTATTCAGTTCAAAATTTTGTCTTATCTTAGGCAGTTTTTGAATTATTTAGAAAAGAACGTATTCTGATCCCTTAGGGAGTATTTAACTTAATGTTCAAATAACATTTTTTTTATTTTTGCTCATAGAATCTACAGTTAAATTTTGGCAGGTTAATTTTAGGACACCCTGTATAAATTTACTACATTTGCATGCTGCATGACTGAGTTACTGACACATCTAATATATAAAATTTTCGTGTCACAGTTTTAGATGCCATACTCCTCGGAAACGGCTTGACCGATTTTTATGAAATTTTATATGTATATTTGGTAGGTCTGAGAATCGGTCGTAATCTATTTTTCATACCCCTAACAACAATTTTTTTATTTTTTGGTCAAAATTTTGTATTTTTATTTTTTTATGATGTGGCATTAAAAAATACATACAGGCCTTAAGTTTCATCCTTCTATCACAAGCCCCTATTTTTTAATAACCATTTTAGTAATTTAATCATTTTTAACCCTGGTCGATAACTGATCGATTATCACTAGATCAGTTATTCCCGCCAGGCATCTACCGGTGTCACTTCTCACCCAGTAAACAGCACAGAGTAGGGATGAGAACGAAGCCGGTCTCCTGTCTCTCTCATAATAAGCCTTCTCTCACTCCCTACACAGTTTTCGACCATTATTATAGTGTATGAATCGAGCGTAATAGTGACGTTTACAATTATTATTTTACCTTCTAAGTGTAATTCTCAAGTAAATTTATTATTAATTTGCTGGGCCATAATTATTTATTTCCTATTTTATCAATAATTAATAAAATTATTAATTTTAAGTGTAGTTCTCATTATTAGTTAATTAAGTGATCTACATAACCTCAAAAGTACGCAACACGTGCCACGAGCTCCCGCCAACAACGGCTATTATTTTACTATATGGCTATTTTTTTGTATAGTGAACAATATCAACAAGACGTAAAGGGGCTAATTTGGGCCGTCAAACAAGTAAAATTGCAGGCACGCGAAATAATTCAAAAAATGAATGTTTCGTGTTTTGTTATTCTTATAGTCCGTCATCGTTCACAGTGCTCCATTCCTCTTTTAGTCGTATACCACATCTTCACACACTTACAATAAGTTAGTTATTTTTTATTTAACTGCCAAAGTATTCACTAGAAATTATTCATATGGCAAAACGTTTGCTGGGTCACCAAATTCTTTTTATAATTTTGAGTTTGAAAATGTCTAATCTGCTTTGTTAAATTTAACATTACAGAGGTTGATATATATTTTCTCTTCAAAAGTAACATTGACAAACTATTAGAGAGAAATTATTTCAAACACATTTAAAAAAATCACGACATTGAATTCATTTATTTAAGTTTTCTGCATGCGACATACACTGTTACATTTTATTCTTGACTTTTAGTCATATATCTATGAAAACTACACTATAAGTACTGCTTTTTAATACAAAATATTTATTTAGGTTTTACTTCACAGTCATCACTTTATTTCATTACTAAGACACGTATAGTTACAATAGTAGTTACGTGGGACATGATATGGGTCTATGCAACAAGAAAATTTTTGTGGCAGATGTGTCATAAGACATACATACTTTATTTTCAATTTTCATTCTTAGGCTTTCCAAATACATGGTTAAAATTAATGACATATCATCATATATTTTGTAGGTTATATGTTATTTATTTACCTTCTTTCAGTTCCTCTTCTTCGATGACTTTGATCAGCTTAAAGACTTCTTCGAAAATTTTTCTTTCGTGGATAACCCTCAGAATTATTTGTATTCTAGATCTCACTCTCTCTGACAAATCTTTGGAACTTGGATAATTAACATCGTCTTTAAATGCAACAGGAGGCGTAGAAACTACAATTTCCACGCAAACACTTTTGTCTTTTTCAGTAAAAACAGTCACGGGACTATCCCCCATGTATTGCAATTTGTCATTGCCCGATTTGGTTTTTTCCTTATCCATGTCTGATAGCATCGGTATGTTCACAAAGTGACGTTTGCGTGTGAAGAAGTTCAACGTATTCGCATTTATCTCAATGTCACCAAAAGAGGCTTTCAACAAAATCAACTTTGTTATATAATTTGTGTCGGTTTTCGAAATTAATATAGAGTTGGGATTTATGTCAGCTCTAAATTCTTTAAGAATAATATCGGGTGTGATTTCCTGTAGTAGTTGGCTAAAGTCAAGTATCGAATCAGTTTTAGGAAATCGTGTGTTCAATTTTACCAAAAATTTCTTTTCCATAGGCATAAATTCTCTATTTATTCTCATATCTTTCTCGATAAGAATTAAGTTCTGAAGATTTCTTATGTAAAAGGGGCATATTAATTTAGGAACAGTTCTTTCAAAATTCCAGTTAAGATCAAGAGTTTGCGATGAAGTTTCAGATTTTCCAGCAGGAGTTTGATTCGACTTCTCTATAGCAGCTCTCTGCCTTTCTTTAAACTTTTCCAAAACATTATTTGGTAATTTCGGTGGTTGTGGATTCAGATTCACTGTCACATCTTCTGATTCCAAGCATTTAGCATAGTATCTGAAAGTGTGGTAAATATAAACTGAGATTTGCAGAACTATCAGAAGTGGGATAAATATAATTCCACATTTGTTCCACAAATATATAGACGTACATAAATACAAGGTATCTAGAGTTTGATGTACGATACAAATTGTACTAAACAAAACATTGATAACAATTTTTATTCTCTGCCCGAGGGTAATAGAATTATGACAGCAAATAGATATTGAATATGTGTGCACTTACCATGAACAATTTTCTTAGGGCTTTTCTTACAACTCCAAATACAGTAGAATGATTATTGATTTTAATATCTAATTATTCTTAACCGTTAATTACAAATTTTTACATTTAATGTGATTAAGTATAACTGAAAATTTAATTTATCACTTTTTTATTCATTTTTCATAGGCAACATTTTATTTATTTATTTATTACAAAATATTATAAATGTATTTTATAAAAAGAAGCTTTTATTAGAATTTTTATAAATAAATAATCATTAATATTTATTTACCAAATTTGATGTTTAACCATTGCATGCCGAATTCAATGCTGTAAGACTTGAAGAAAAAAATTGCTAATCAGTTTGTAAAATTTGCCAGTGAAAACATTGGACTTGACTTGAAAATATAATCTGTACCAGAATACATATATGCAATATGTATATGCATACGTATACATATTACATACGTATGCATGTTTTAAAAATATTTATGTATTTTTAAAATAATCGGTTATTTAGATTTCTTGTTCAGTAAATTACAATTAAAAGCAGTTTTAATTTTCTCTCGATTTTTCCATATTGTAGTTACTGATTAATGTGACAGATTAAGTTCGGCCAAAATAGTGGCATTAGATTTACCATTTTCTAATCGGGCAATAATTGCACCTTTTTGTTCTATCGAGAGTACCTTCCGTTTATTTGCAGCCATTTTGTATGTTTCAAGCTTCAATACTATTTACAAATACACCTTAACATGCTACAGACAGATACGAACTGACTTGTCAACTTGTCATTGTCGTATTAGGCCCTTCCGCAGGACCCATATGACGCTATAGCCGACTCTAGGGCTAAAAAATGCAATAAAATCTAGTCGCTATTTGCGACTTCGATGTTATAACCGGCGACGCTGAATGCAGTCCTAGAATATATGTAAGTTCAACCAATATCGAAAAATTTCGCTGTTATAAGCGACGGCGTTATAAGTGACTTTTACTGCATAAGCATGGCGATGTGAGGAATAGTAAGTTTTTAAAAATGTTTTTACAAGATGTTAATCGAGACCCTCCCACCATATTTCTGACAGCCCGTTTCTGAAGTGTGTGAAAAATAATGACATTTTCATTTGTTATTTTCTCTAAATGATAAATTGCATAATAGATCTACTTAAGTGCATAATAACGCAGTTTAAACCATTATCTAAGTATATGCCTCTGAATTTCAAATCAGAATGTCGTAATAATTTATTAAGGATTTATCGGTGACTATCATTTACAAACAAAAGAAATATTAAAGGCCTAAGGACTGATCCTTATCTGACTATAGTCACAATACAAATGTGCAGCTGTTTTGATCTAGAGGTTTTTAGGCTTTCACAGCCAGTGCTACCATTTGATACATAAAGATTTTCCGGGTTGTTATGCCGTGACCTCGTTAACTGGTCGCTGCCAGAAACAGAATTAAAGTGCACATACCTAGCATTAGCTTTTGCAGAGTCACCACTGAAGATGCTGACAGTCAAGAGCGAAACGTTTGGAAGCATGGGATGCGACCAGTTACATTGGCGGCTACTGGACGCCTCGGAGGACCACCATTATCCGAGGAAGGGTTCACCAATATATTGGTGGGACCAGAGACATCGATAGCAGGTCTGTCCCCACAGAGCCTAGCCCGAGAACAACCAGGGCAGGTAAAAGAATCCCGGCTAATGCTAGGGATGTACACTTTAATTCTATTTCTGGCAGCGTCCAGTTACCAAGATCATGACATAACAACCCACAAAATCAATATGTATCAAATGATTCGGTCTAGTTTGAGGTTAACAAATATTAATGGATTGTAATGTTGTCATATGTTAATGTTTGAAGATTTTTAGAAAAGTTTCCAATGTTTATTTTATTAATATTGATACAAATAACAAATTACAAACAAATGAAGTTAAAAGGGCTTTTGCTTAGTATTAATTGTACCTCTGCAAGTACGTAACAAGTTTTCCATTTTATTATAGTTATATTTTATTGTATTAAAATGCATTTTTAGACATTTTCTTTGTAAAAGTTTTTTTGTTACTTTTGGTTGTAGAAGCTCTTTCAATATTGGCACTCTTATTCCGAACACCCTGTATATCTTGTATTTAGAAAAAATAACTTATCTTTAACAGCAACTTACAAATGGTGTCTCTGTTTGCCTTGATCGAACTTCTTTATAGCGACGACATTAGTACTGACCAGTTTTTTCATGCACATCCTTATCGTGTTGCTATCAACTCCCATTAATTTCTGGATGTCTTGTGCTGTACAACCATCCTTCCCCTTACTCAGTATGTGGTAATATACCTCTTTAAAACATTCCATGTTGTGTATTTTACCACCCATACTTTCTTCTCCTCCTGAATAAAATTGTTAAAAGTTTATATTGATTTAATAAGAATTTTATTTTATTTTCTTACCATCGTCATTCTCATCATCAGAGTCGTCCTGTTCAACACACCAACTTGCGGTGATGTTAATGTAAGGGTTGATCAGTTCTATGCACTTAATGAATTTTTCTATAGGCCTCGCTTTCCGCATGTATTCAGTCTCCTTGGCATTTGGATATATGTCTCTGTAGCACACCTAAAATAGGTTTTTTTCTAATAGAACCATTTTGGATAATAGTAATATAATATTTATTCTCTTAACCCCCCCCCCCCCTCTGCTGAAAAACTGCTAAATAATAACAGAAACAAACAATAATTAAATTTGCTGTTTTTATAAAGCAATCAATAAGAAATCATGAGAATTTTATAATAAATGCCATCCGCAGTAATCAATGCCAAAAACCGACTGTAATCGGCATGCTCGGCACAGCTAAAAAAAATTGGCAGTCCCAATTCCCATTTAATCCATTACTGGCGGAATAAGTCGGACATCGTTCGGGTCCGTTTTAATATGCAGGCGAGTTCACCATCGACTGCATCTGGAATAGATACACGTGGCCTGACTTCACTCCTTCTTCATTATTTTCGCGTGGTAGAGGTTGGTGAATTTTGTGTTTGTGTTGCCAGTGTAGTTTATAATTATTAATAAAATTTGCTATTTGTCTAAATAAAAACGCAATTCAAGTTGGGTAAAGTGAAGTAGTGAAAGACCGCAGTTGCCTTCTACTGAACAGGGCCGTAGTTAAATTTATAAGACATTTGCATCTGGGTTTCCGTGTGCGTTTGTGTTATTCGGATCCTACTGATCATGAGTAATGGATTTCATTCTGATTCATATTCATAACCAAATGCGATTTACATTATTTAGGAATATCAACGTACGAGCTCAACATGACTCTGTTTTCAAGAACATAATGAAAAGGTGACAAAAAATAGGTGTTTTATCCAAAATTATTTACTGTATAAAATTTTGTTTTGACAAAACGTTAAATGAATACCTTAAAAATGCAACAATTTTTAAGGTACATCAAAGAATATACAAACTGCATATACATATTTTACATTGCAAACAAGAATTTTGTCATTAGAAAAAAATGTATCACTTCAGTACTGAACATGATGTAATTATGTGTATGTGGTCTTGTGGAAATGCTGGCGACTTCTATATAGCTTCAATATTCATACACGTCATCAGAAAATTTATAGCGTACCAGGAGTGTCGTATTACCGATTATTATGGGGTGATTTTTTTTATCTTTTGAAAGCTTGAGTAAAAATTTTTTTTTGTTTTGATTTTCTGTGTATTAGGCCTTCCGAATATGTGGTTAAAATTAATGACATTATGACTGAATCATCCTGTATATTAAATTAATGTATTCACTTACTAGTTCCGTTTTGATGTATTTACGAAAATCCGCAGACTTGATAATCTTGGCTACAGGCTGAGCAAAATCCTCAAATATCTTCTTCAATTCGCTGAATTCTATCCTGCAATCGGGACGTTCTTTCATCACATTGATTATCTGTTCCGCAAGAAGTAACTGTTTGGGCTTAATCTTGTGATAGAATCGTCTCAAGTGAAGCAATTTTCCTGTTTTGTTCTGATCGATGACCGCGGATTTTATGTAAAAGAACTGTTTAGCTAAGAGGCCGTATTGAACCAACTGTTTCTTGTAGTGAAATACTGATTTCGGATCCATTTTGAAATGAGAGCCTATTGACATATTGCCTTGAGTCAATTCGCCATGCCTTCTCGCTCTGCCTATTCTTTCGAGAATACAATACTCCATGTTCACTAATTCCGCTGTGGGATCAACGGATTCCCAGATTAATGCCTTTTTTCGCAGTGTTTGATCGGCCACTATAACCAAACTATTGCCATACCTTAAACAAGGAAAAAATTAGGTGTAACCATTACGGAAATCGATGCAAATTGCTTACTGCTGCTCTGCAGTTTTTAAATCCAAATTTTTAACATCTATGGATACATCTGTTCTAGTATTAAACGTTGAACATGAACCTTGAACATCTGGGTGATTTATCAAAGCGTGGGGGTAAATATCTGGTAATTCATATGCCTAGAAATAAAAAAAGTTACTCAATATTCCTTAAATTCTATATTAGTTAGTTTACTAGTTCAACTATTACTCCAATTTCAGAATCGAGGTACTTTGAACGATCGTATATGTCGAGCACGCCACGTGGCTCTGGCAATTTGTAAAACTGTAAATTCTTTTTGTTGCAAACGAGCCTCCAAATTGACTGTTTTAAGTCATCCCTTATATTTACTATTCTTTCCAAGCTTACTGCCAGTCGTTTCCAAAGAGCTACACAAAAATATTTCAATTAATCTTCGTAAGTAGTACTACATTTAATGGTTACCTTCAATTGTAATTCCATCTAGGCCCTCCAAACTTATTTCATCTACAATTTGAAACCCAAAATCATTATTTATGTAATTTTCATAACTATCGGAAAGTTCGTCATGTAAAAATAAGTCTCGGATATTGCTATCTCTAATTTCTAATCGTACACCACCACTACTAGGTGCTGCATAAACTTGAGAACAGCTTATTTCGTTCTGGGTGTGAATTATAATCTGGGATAGATCTACAACTTTAAGTTTTTCCTGAACATCTTCTTTTTCCTTTCTGACTAGTTTCACACTCGGTTGGTCGTTATCTTCAATAGAGGGTAATTTCCTTTTGGCCGGTATTACTTCCCTGAACGATTTTTTAACTTGTTTCTCCTTTTTGATGGACTTCTTAATTATCCGATGGTTTACATCAGAATATTTTTGTTCGAGAGATTTGCCCATTTTTTAAATAAATTAAACCGTTGTTAGATCTCCAAAGTTTACACAATATCACACAATATTCACCATATACACAGACACCATTCAGAATCCAGGGATCTACCCAGAGAGAATATAAAATTTTAATTTGTCTATGGATCTACCGATCTGTGCTACCGATCTACCCATCAGATGCGAATTCTAACCTATAAATTTGACAACAAATTGATAAACATTCTTCTTCTGCTTCCTTATATAACGTAGAACTACAGCTAATATCACAACAGAATACTATTTAAAAATTAAGTGTTCATCGGATCTTTACTATATATAGAACGTGAATAAAACGTCGCGCCGTCTGCAATTTAGCATTTAACAAATGATGATTATACATTGGTTAAATATAAGCTACGCGATCTATATAAACTCAATGATTAGAATAAATATGATCTTACAATGCAAACAGTTATTCATATACAGAGGGTGAGTCAAGTTTGAAAATTAAGGTTCAGAGATAAATTAATTCCTACCGAAATTCCAATGGCTAAAAATGTAATTACAACATACTTTTTATCTCACTCTACAACAGAGATAGATGGTGATAAATTTCAGGGAAAAATTACTATCAGTCAGTATATATGGCGGCTGGTGAGATTTGAAGTATGCCACATCTCAATAACCAAAATATTATTCAGTGACCAGACATAGGATCCAAACCAAACTTTAAGATAGGTATGTACCCAGTAAACAAAAAATTGTTCCCGAAACATTTATGAAACAAGCTCACTTACAGCTGAAACATTTCTTCTTTTGATGCAAACATGTTTCAGAAACATTGCAGAAACTGCAAATGTCCTACCTATAATATGTTTCAATGATATGTTTCTTCTGAAACATTATGTACAACTTTGTTTCAGATATGAATATACTGTACTGTTTCGAATAGACTTTTTATAATGTTTCTGAAACAATACTGCAAAATTATCCGTGAAAGGTTTCTTCTTTAGGTAGCTCCATTTTTTGGGCACAGGTGCTAGGACATGACCTCAGATCCGATATTATGCAAAATAAGAATCAATAACGACAATAATAGAAGTACTTATATATGAATAGACAATGAGGTATATATGTATGTACTTCTATTATTGCTGTTAAGTTTGCAAAATACACAATTTCGTTTCAAGTGTCATGTCACAGTACTGGCCACCAAATATTTGTGAAGATATACTGCAAATGGTTTGAAATAAAATACAAATCAGATATGAAATAAGTCTATATTTGCACATAGAAGTGAAAGTTTACAACAAAATTACTGTGGTCTTCACAGTACAGTGGTCATATAGACAACTTTTGTAGAAAGAGAACGTTCAACGTGTTCAACAAATATTTGTAAACGAGTATGAAGCACAACTCTACAGAACTAGTGCATTTAATTGGCAATAATGATGACGTCAAGAACTTAGAACCAAAGTAAAACCACTGTCAAAAAATCTGTCAATTTTATGTCAACCGAAACTAGAACCGGAGCTGAAAAAAGTTCGCCTAATTTCACGTCGCTTGCAATAAACACTCACTTTTTGTACTTGCATAAATAACTATTGCAACTAGTGATGGGACATCGATGCAGAACATCGATGTTGACCATCAATATTTTCCATCAGAAATAAATAGATAATTATAAATTAAAATACTGACAGAAGAGAAATATATTCTGTGATACTGCTGGTTTATATGTAGTTGATATGTGATTTATATTATGATCAAAATTAAGACATACCCCAATTGTTTCGATACAGATTGAAGAAATAAAAAGTTTGAAATTATCTCCCCCTCCAGTCTATTTCTTCTTTGTGTAATAGTTAGCCCAGCTTTAGAGAAAAGTATCTCAGTTAGTGCAAATGTTGCCATACTGCTAATTTGGGATACGTTATTTCATGAGATTGCGTATTATCATCTAAATTTACCATCGGATGCCATTTCTAGCAATGCTGTATGCATTTACACCGGCGCTGCAAAATAATAACGTGGAGAATCATCAATCTTATTTTTAATTTGCATGTTATTCAGACGATAACAAATCAATATAGCCGTCTAAAATTAGTGGAAAACCGCCTAGATGATACCTGCACTTGCAAGTTGCAGGCGAGTGTCTTTTCGTTCGGAATCACCGACGAAATAGATCACCATTGGTTGGTAGTCATGTGGTCGATGTTTGCCAAAGATCGATGTTAATTAAGTTTAATCTGTGTTAATTAACATCGATGTTTAGAATATTCACCATCGATGCTGAATATATCGAACATCGAACTCTAACATCGATGTTTCGAAAACATCGATAAACATCGCCCATTACTATTTGCAACTTTACAGCTTGGTTTGTAAATTTTGGGCAATGTTGCAGCAATTTTATCTTGCTTATAGTGGATAGGAATTTTCAGATTGGCTTATTGTTTATTAATTCTAGTCAAACATTTTTTTCCATAAACTAAATGAATGTTATCAAAGAATTACAAATTAAATATGTATATTGAACAATTTATATAATATATGTTAATGTTACAGCGATTTGAATTTGAATTTTATATTAGTGAAGAGGGAGCCAATCTGATATAATTCCTAGTGTACACAATTTTTTCAACTTCTTTTTGTAAACTGCAAAAACGTTCCCTTTCTACAAAAGTTATCTATATAGCCACAAATACTAAAGTTTGGTTTGGGTCTCATGTCTGGTTATCGAGATATGGCATACATGAAATCCCACCAGCTGCCACTGCTATCAATTATTGAGAAATTTCACAATAGAATTTAAACCTTGAACTCCCTTGTATTATTTAAACCCGCAATTTTATATAAGGCATGATGAACTCAAACATAATATTTTGCTGTCTATATATCTCCAGCTTAGTGTATATATAAATATGTGTTACTTTTTTAAGCAATATATTTCAATTAAAACGAAAGTTATTGACAAGTTTTCTTTTGTTCTTTTTTGTGTTATTCTCATCCGCGGTTCACTTATGAATGACTGAAATAAAACAAAAATATATCCACCTTATATATTTTGACACATATTAACTTATAAAGTTTGATATTTGGTGTTTTTAAAAATGATTATGCTATATTCAAACATTCATTTTAAGTTTTTTCATTGGTATACGGTACAGCACAACCAAATCTAACATAATACATAAAACTAGACACATTTCAACATTTATTCTATCAGGAAAGGAACACTGCGCTACAAACGAAACATTTACAATGTTATTATACTGTTGTACTGGAAAAAAATGCTACAAAGTTGCGACATAATATGTCTATTATTAATTAGGTTTATATTATTAAAAAAGTTGAATCATGGTAAAAAATCACTCTTTTTTGAACGAAAATTGATATTTTCAGAGTGCATTGCCAATATTTTCATAAATGCACAAATAAAATTGATAAAACTGTAAGTAGTTCCCAAACCGTTACTTATACCGTTTATTTTATCGGTTCACGTTTACTTCTATGTAATAACGGATATCGGCAATATACTCTAAATATATCAGTATCACAATTGTGCAATTTTTAATTATGTTAAGAAACGTTACTGGGCCTTTAATGACTACATATCTAGATTATGTCATCTGCATCACCCGCTGATTATATTGCTGTAGAGAACGAAAAAAATAAAAAATAAATGAGACATGTTTACAGTTCCGTAACTATCCATCCCTTAATTTCATGGAGTTATTACCTACTGGTACGGTACAGGGTAACAGATATTGTTTACATCCATATATAGCAAATAAATTAAGCGAAAATGTTCATTTTGAAAAAAGTATTTCCAAGAAACGTAAGAGTGGATACGAGCTTATTATTTTACTTATGTACAAATATAGGTAATAAATAATTTAAGAATGTAAATATATATTTTTGTAAAATTTACTTAAATATTATAAAAAATTTCAAATTCATAGTTATAATATCAATATGAAAAAACAACAAAAATGTAAAAAAATATAAAATATTAATATACATAAATTTCCCTTACGTCTATAAATTATCACATACAATATACATTTTATCATGATTATCGACAACTTCTTAAACACCATTTGATACATTCAAAACTTATTTTCATAAGTACATCTTTGAACAAAAGTGGAACATATTTTTTATATGGCAACATTTAGGACTCTCAAAGAACTTGAATGTATAGAGAAACCGATAAGCCTCAGAAATCCACGTTAAATCTGAACAAAAAAAAAAAAAACGTAATATAAAAATCTATTGATGTCACTTACATCTTATTCCTTTTATCGGTTTCTCTTATTCGTAAATTTAAAAACATTTCATTTTCAAGAGCCCTTTAATAGCAAGAAATTATACGGTTCCATCCTAACTTGTTCTATGTCGACTCGATTTTCTATCACCCCCCAAATTTGCCTTCTACCAGCTATTCTTACCTAAGCAATCCAAAAAAAAAAAATATTTACACGTTTCCCCTCACTCCAACAGTGAGAAAAGAGGCTTGTTTCGGTGTCAAAACCTCGCAAGTTTGTATTATGGATTTATGGCAACTTTAAAACATACAAAGAGGTTTGCGTGAAACTGATACAAGCTATGTTAAATCTAATTCCGTCAGGACAAAGTGTACTTGTGGACTAGCAAAATTATACAAAAATGGCCATTCGTAAAGGTGAGATTAAAAAATAAATAAATTTCGGAAGTAGGAGCAGTAAATTTTTTAAATAGCGTCAAAATCTGCGATATTTATTTTTTAGTAGCGCGTCAACATTTGCTCAATTTGTCATGTTATAAATCCACCTTTACATTTTCATTTCTATCAAACTGAAATAGAAATATACTCCAGATAACAGGATGATTCAATTTTATTTCGATAGATTTCGAGGATTCCTAAATCTTCACAAAATAATGCTAGTTCTTCGCATAATCTTTTTCTCTTGGAACGTTTATTTCAAAATACAAGGCATAAGCTATTTAAAAAATAAATAAAATGAAGTATTAAGAATATTTCAACTAAATTTTGGTCCCGTCTAAGTAGAGAAAACTGCTGAATTAGGTCCATTCAAGAGAAACTACTAGGAGTTGAAATGACAGAAGAAAGAAATGATGGCATAAAAAACTAATGATGTGTTCACTTTTTCTTATGGATTAAAGTCACCTCCAAACGTACCCGAAATCTGACAAATCACGCCGTTGAATTTTGGGTGACATTTATTCAAAGTAGTTATTATTTTAAACAAAATTTTCCTTTTTGTTTTTTTTGATATCTGTTGTAGTTTCATTGCTAGTTTTATTTTTTTTGTACTGTTCATATTTTCAAGTATTTCTTTGCAAAAAAGTAAAAGAAAGCATTTATTAAGATTTTTTCCGTGGAAATAAAAAATTAGTAATTTTTTCATGCGTTTTCCTAAATATATGCATATTAATCATTTGTTTCTTGTTTAAATTTATAATTTTTGATTATTAGGAAAAAATTACATGAACGAATAAACATGATTAATGCCTATTTACTTATTTTCCAAAAAAAAATTTTATTTTTATTTTTTTTAAATAAATTAATATCAAAGATTATTGGTGACTTGGCAAGTTTAATATTACCATGTTTTGTAAATTTCTGTCACAGACACAACACGATTTCAACTGAATTTGGTAAATTCAGTTGAAATATCTTTGACACTTTAGAAGACATTAAAAATATATTATTTTTCACAAAACGAAAACTCCAAAATAAAAGTAGCATTATTTTCTGAAGTTCCAGCCATTGGCAAACTTTGCGGAAATAAAAATAAATCATCTTGTACCGTAAAACCAAGCGACTCGTATAAGGTTAAAAGAAATGTAATGAGGTAATCTGTCCATACTTAAACCTACTGAATCATCGCTGAAGATAAAAAAATTTCCTTGTGCGTTTGAAAATAAAATCTAAAAGACCGTCGCGATCTAATGTTCCCGTGTTATTCGAAAACGCTCGACTTGTACTTACTCATGTTACATACGGCTACGTCCCTGTCAGATTTTCAGTCCTCGTCACACCCACCCCGTAACCGCATCCAATTCAAAACATAACATCTATAAAACTATGAAATTGTACTAAAAAAAGGGTTTTCAAGGCGCCGCCTACAACATCGTGGCGTACAGACTCAGAACCCTGTGGATTAACTCGTACTGTTCGGCCGTTTGTACCATCCCACCCCTGTTTAACCTTAATGAACACAAAATCGCCAAGACGTCGACGTTCGCGTTATTCTTAAGCTGTTGGATACCGTTCAAGATGGCCAGGAAGCAACCCGTTCTGCCTATGCCGGCGCTGCAATGGACGATAACGGGTAGCTTTATGCTCTCGGTAGACTTCTTGCGTTCCTGGGAGGGCGCGTTTTTCAGCAGAGCGAGCGCCGAGTCTCTCTTGTTGAATGTGCGCTTTTCGTCGTCGAATCGGAACTTGTCGTGGCAAATTTTTACTCTGAGATCAGGTTTCTGCTTTGTACTTTTCGGCTGAGATTCCCCGTTAGACCTAGATATGTCGCTAGCGTTATTGTCGGGTTTTCTATTCGACTCCATTATGCTCAGAACATCGAGTGCGATCTTCAGAACTTGTTCCGGGTTGGCCATCTTGTGGTCTGGCCAGTTGCAGAACCAGTAATGGCGGATGGATCGCGATTCGCCTGCGCAATCGCCCTTCGTCAATTCCAACTGCCTTATGCGGCACTCGTCCAAATTTTCTTCTCTGATAAATTTTATAGTGTAGTTCCCGAAACTGACGACATTCAGTTCCTCGAATTCGTGAGTCTCAATGTCGTACTGCTGATTGTTTTTGCTATCAAAAGTGAACTTGTCGCGTATCCTTGTAGTCTTGACGTAGAAGAATGACTTTTCTCTTGAACTGTTCTTCTTTCCTAATGGGAAATACAGTTCGCACTTGTTGCGTCCCTTCTCGACGAGGCCGGTCAGCATCACTATGCATTTGCACTGAAAATACACGTACAATCGAACATTTCGACAGGGAACTCGAAAATAAATACTTACATGGGTGATCCACACCATTTCCCAGAAATCTTGACAAGTATGAGCCATGGGACCTTGCGTTGCAATGTAAGCTGTTTCCGTGTAATCTGGCCCCTAAAAAAATAATAAATGTATAGTTACAAAGCACAAGCTTCATAAGCAAATGATTATTTCACATTTATGTACTTACTTTGATGTAGTTTGCATGTATATAGCTTTGCATTCCAGATAAATGGACCCTGCTGTGTTCGTTTGGTAAAACACCTCTATAGCGATTCCTACTCTGACTACCAGAAACATAACATTTTTCCTGTAAATTTAAGGGTACTTCCCAAAATTCCTGATGTAGTTTTGGTACTCGAGATGTCTAAAATCACATATTAAATGAAGTAAGTTGATTTGTCGAAGAGGGGGAAAATTTGCGAGTTGCAAAATTGTTAAAAAAAGGAAATCAGTAATAATAAAAGTAGTTTCATTGTATTTCCAAAACAATTATACAGGATGTTCCGAGATAGGTCAAATGATTCATGTAAGAAACAAAAAAAGTTAAAGAGAAAATACAGCCTTCTAAATCCGTAAAATCAAGTAAACCTTTAAAATTAAGACGAGTCTTAATTGTTTCAAATAGCAACCTGCCTTTTCTCTATGAGAATGTTAAAAATATTCTCATAAAGTAAAACTGAGTAAATATGCAAAATGTCCATTAATTTTTCACTTGATTACATTGAAATTTTGCGCACATACTCAATTTTTTATTATGAGAAGTTTTCTTAATAAGATTTTATCATATTGAACCATCATCTGTTAAATCTCGTTGTCTGCTAAAACTTGTCTGCCAAATCAACTGAATTTCAATATAGAATTTTGTAATGTCCTATAGTGTCACGACTCCAGTATTAGTGTTTGGGAATATAAACATCAAGTTGTAAATGTCAGAATTTGACATTCATACTGTAGTTACCTTTTACCACTTACTTATCTAAATTAATTTATAAGAAATGTGTGTATTTTTTGTCTACTACTAAAAATGTGTTTAAAATATTAAACACTGATACCATTATTATATCTACAGAGTGCTTCTGTCTAAATATTTTACATTTTTAATAAAACTGAGTACATAACATATTAACAAAGGACTGGAAAACACAATACCTCATTATTTTAAGTTGTATCAATTGATAAATTTTAAAAATGATACAGACACGTACATCTCAATAAATATTTAATTGTCATAACTTCTAAGAAACGTCAAATTACTGATTCAAACGATTGACAGCTACACCACAAGTCCAGTAGTGTGCTGCCACTGCAATAGGGCAACGGAACAGATGAATCAAGGGTGCTGTGATTTAACAAATGATCCAACACAGAAAGAGTGCTACTAACAAGAAAATTAACCAATCAGAGAAGTAGGCCTAGGGCATTGAAATATTACATATCAAATTTTTCATTCTGACAAAATTCTCTTAAAATCATTTTGTCATATTTCATAAAGAAAAACCATTTTAATATTAAAAACATTTTAGAATTTTCTGAATTTCCCAGGCTTGCTCGATTTGGGAACATTCTCTAAATAACGTTCAAATTTGACTTATAATAATAATAATTTTTAATGTTATTTTGATTTTTGTGTATTCCATTTCACATTTTCCATTTCAAGGCTTCATAAATGGGTCATAGCATTATATAGCATATATAATTTACAAAAAATGATTATTTTTAATGCGACAAACTATGGAAAATTATGCTGACAATAAAAACAATTGTGTAACATCAGCTGTGATGTAAGTTGTCTGAATTCTTGCTACAACTATAAAGATAATTATCGTTCCTTAGTATACTTAGATATTGAGTATCAAAATGAACATACATATGACTTCATTACTTTATAATACAATAAAATATAATAAAGAATATATGGGTAAATATTGTGGGTGTAATTCAATGCTGGTCAGGGTTTTAGTCCGCAGGGTAGTAAATTTCACACAATATTATTAATACCTAATAAAAAAGTATAACAAAATTAAAGATAATTTAATGAAATTTGCAAATTAGAGTTTTTACATGTAGAATTGAAATGATTGCTGAAAAAATTATAACAAGTCATGAATTTTTAATTTGGTAACTATAATGCATCTAAGAGGGTGTTATAGGAAAAAATCATCAAAATTACACAGCTCAGTGAAGTTTTACATCGATGTTCAAGGTCAAATTTGAACACGTTTATTCAAATATAAGAGTGCAAAAAATAATTTATGCAGTGTGATGACTGAGCTAGTTGGGGATTTCAGTCCATTAACAACTTACCTCGCAAGTCTGTTTCAAATCCTCTACGGATAATACATTTCCGGCAGTCTGAAGGTACTGTATATTCTGAAGATGCAATTTGAAATCTTCAGACAGTAACTGTGATGATTCCAAGTCTGGTTGTCTAGGATAATACGCTTTTCTGTACCCCTTGCAGTGCTTTGTGGCCCCTGAACAATCCTTGAACGCTCCTGTTTGGCAAAATCCGCAGGGTGGTACGTACAAATTCTCATTTGATAAGGATTTCCTACGTGACTTGGTACAACAGTTGCATTTCTTCACATTTTGGCATTTAATTTTGCAGTTATTTATTTTACTGGGCACCGACTCGTATATAATACAATTCCCGCAGGTTTCTTGTGATTTTCTTCTTTCGATCGCTTTATTCTGTGCCTCGCACTTTTTATAACAAGCACAAGCCTTATCCACACTTCCGAAAGATGACAGATTGAGGTTAGAAACACTTTTTGCCGTGTTGAGTCGTATGAATGGTGTAGACTTCACCTCCGCAATGCTAGAATTTGAGCCCAAGTCTATCGTGAGACTTGCGTTAGATCCTCTACGTTCTAACAGCCCTTTCGCTTTTATCTTAATTGGTTCCGTAACAGGGCCGTCAGAGAAGTCTTGTAAGGTCATGATCTCGGGTAAGGTCTTTAACGTTTGCGACCCAGAAATACTATTGTTTGAGGCGAATTTCTTGAGGTTTGAGCTAAAGTTAGGTGCTAAGGTCGATTTCTGTGGTCCATCTTCAAAATCACATGACAATTTCTTTATTTGTCGTTTTGGTGTATTTGGCATCGAGAAGACATCTCTAGACACATCTAAAGTTGACGACTGGGTGGGAGGATCGGAATCTAGACTGACTGCCTTCAGTTTTTTTGATAGTGTTGGTGTCTTCGGTGATTGTACTACCAGAACTGGCTGGGGCACTGCATTTAGTGTCGAGAGGTCCTTAAGGTCTAGACATGGGAAGTTCCTTTCTTTTTTGCACTGTGTACCTTGTGAGTTGTCCATTTTTGTCAGCTGTAACAATAAATTCATGTTATTCACCACAGGAAATACCTATTAAGACAAAACAGTTCGTTAAAAAGTTACAGGCTACTAACTTTACCTTAGTCAATCAGGAAACTTACTGTGGCAGCTTTACATCTTAATAGTTTAATTAAGGAAACTTACATTTAATAAAACTGTGCTATTTTTATTTTTTCTAATATTAAACACTGATATATTTATGTTATTTTCCTAAATACGCTGTATCTCGACGACGAAGAGTTATTCTAATTTAAAAACCTGTTATTTTGGTAGTGATTCATTTATTAGTATTGTGTTTGTATTTATTTATGTTTTATAGTTAGTTTCCGGTCATCTCTGGCTTGTTTTTTGAAAAATCGGCAAGAAACAGCAGCCATTCTCAAACAAGATCGCGCAAATTGTAAACAGCTGGTACTAGGTCAATCTTATGTACAGTTCGGCTCGATTAGAGTGATGTACCGAAATCCAAGGCTACTCGAATACCCGGTTATCTCACACATTTTTAACTAACGAAGGTACGACGAATAATTTCAGTCAGAGAGACTAATAATATTTAATGTACAAATCATATATCAATTTTAAAATAGAACTCATACAGTAATGCAGAATGTTTATCAAATATAATATTGCGTAAGTTTAAATATAAAATATTCCATTTATGACGTCACTTGTATCTTTAGTTGCTGTGTCGACCGACTGAAAAGATTAGGAGCCAACCTTGTAGTATATGCACTTTGTATAAGGTCCACCAATCACAGTTGGATGTCTGCAGAGAATTCGAAGTCCAAGATTTAAAAAACCACTGTACATAATCGATATTTGTGATTCATGAATGACTAACATACAAATTTTTTCGCTTGCGCTAAATGGTTTGAACAATATACCTATTTAACAACTACATATTTAGCTTCTACGTCATTAATTTACATAAGTTGTGATATTTTCCACATGTTCTGCGTTATCAATCAAAAGTCGCACATTTGCTGTGAATAATAAAGTAAACTGTAATTTCAAATATTGTATTTTGAATGATTTTGGAGAAAGATCGCCTCAAATTTAATCATTATTGATGTAAAAGTTTAATAATAATGTCTATTCTAATGATGTTTTTTTATTTTACTTTTTTAAAGTGAATTTCTGTTGGCAATGAAAAACTTTTAGTATTTTTCTATTTAATACAAAAGGCCCTGGAAATTTTTAATTTTATTTACTTCATTCAAGGTATCTTTTAACTAACTGTTTTGTAAAACTTGTGGTATTTAAACATTTTTGGAAATTATAAATTGCATATTTATTTTCAATGAGTTAAATATTTTCTATTGGTTACAGGTGGTTGACATTTTAATGTGGTATAAGCAATGGTTAAGGCAGTTCGGATGAAGTTAGTAAGCAGATCTGTCAAATAACGTGGTAATCAGGAACTCGACGAAAAGTTCAAAACTTGTGAAAACTTGGGAAAAATGTGAAATAAGTGCATGTTTAAGTGAATAAACCGTGAAAATGATTGTATATTAGTAGTAAAAGCTCTGCAAATATGGATTCTCTATCCGCAGATCTAGCTATCCAGGCGATTTTGGGTAAGTTGTAAAAAAAATAGTTTATCTCAGATTTTTTTAATCAAGTTGTTGCTAATTCTGCGATTTAAACAAATATTAATGGCTCGCCTTGAAATACAATTGTTTTAGAACGTACAAGAATCGCATTAAATCCCTTAAACGCCTTATTGTACTCTAATTTATAAATAAATTGAATAAATGTTTTCATACAAGTTAAAAGGGGGGAGGACTATTATTTCTTTATTTTATTTATTTGACATCATAAACTAGATTTCTTCATTTTCTGATAATTACAGGAACGCTTGCACAAATAATATTATAAATTAGATGAAATTTATGGTGCAGCTAAAAGTAGGTATGTTGGATATCAACAGGTGTTTTCGTGATAGCAATTCCAATTTCGCGAATTTTTCCAGCGCGTTGGATATTGATAGTTTTCGGGCAGTCCTAATCTCAACACCACACTATTAGACGACCGACGTGTTTTACGTAAATTGTTTATACAATTAATTACTGGCGTTAAATTTCATATTGCTACAATGAAGATGTTGGTTAGGAACATTTACCTACTTGAGATTATGAAGGTCATTCATCTCGTTGACATACAATAATATTTTTTATGATAAACTGCAGTTCGATCATTTTCTTTTTATTTTCCCGATAGTAGTACAATCAAATACATTATTTTAAAACAAAACTATAGTTTCACCCGTAAACAACAATACCATGGCTTCGCTGTCGTCTGAACTTTTCTAACTAATCATATTTCAATTTTCACATAAATTTAGTATTGCATAGTGTTAAATTTTTTATATTATTTTAATATTTTATTGAAATTGATGACGGTCGCATTATTGTATATATTTACTTTGTCTAATATCATATTTTATGAGGACAATTTGTTTGTTTCTATTTATAATTACTTAATCATAAATAAACTGTTAAATGATTTTAAAGTCTTGGTTTAAGTAATCCTGATAACCTTTTCGATGCAATAAATTTAAAATCTATGTTTTATGGTCTTATATATCGTTCAACTATAATTAAAAATGCAGTTTGCTTTCTTTTACAAAATTATAGTTGGGGAAAGGCTTTAGGCTCACCCTGAATGTTTCTATATTCACAGCACTGGGATATTGTAAATAAAAAATAACGTGAAATTTCATTAAAGGCTTGGTAAATCGATTTAAATAAATCATTCCACTTGGAATAGAATAATCACTGAAATGTATACTTCTGGGTATAATTGATTAGGAAATAGGGTTAATCGGGCTTAATGGTGCGCATTTTTTCCAAAATTTAGTTGATGTTACCGCTACATAGCATGCAAGATAAATTTCTCAGAAATCTGGTTGAGTACGTCATCTTATTTTAATCAAAATGTTTTTTTATAGGAATAAATTAAACATTTTATCATTTTGTCATTAGTAGGTACTGTCTAGACAAAAATGAGTCTTGGAAGAAAATAATAATGTCGGTAATACACTCGGTAATACAGTACCTATGTCTAAAAAATGTAGGTGTTAATTTGTTAAATTAGAGTAAGTCGATTTATTATATTATTATTATAGATGAAATACGCGTTTTGCTTGTTATGTGGCCTTGATTGAAAGTTGGGTGTGAAAGATCACTTCCTGCTGAACCTGAATCGAAATTTTAGAATTGAGGTGAACGTAAATATTACAAGAGTATAAAGGGTATTTGTGTATAGAGAACATGGTGCAGAACTGCAAAAAAATTATATATCTATAATCTATATATGTCTACATATATGAATATCGAAATTAATAATAAATTTAGGGTTATTAAACTACTAAAGGCAAAAGAGAGAGGAATGAGGAAAGTTGCTCCGTGCCCTTAATTTTCGTTTTTATTTGACAGAGCATTAGACCAGGGTCGATAATTTTTGAAACCAAAAAAAAAATAATAGTAGGATGAAACCCATTGGAAAAGGAAGAGAATACAACAAAAATGAAAGGAAAAATAATTTACGGGCAATCTGAGATCGGGAAGTGGAAGGGGGTGAGTTTTTAAGGGTAAAAAACGGTTTACCTCGATTTTTGGCAAAACTACAAGTCCTATGGAAAAAAGTTAAATAGCAAAGTTGTAGAAAACATCTACAACTTTTATATTTACACTTTTTTCACATAACCTCAAAATTTATGTGTAAAATTCAAATAACCAAGTTTTTGGTTTTTTATTTTTATCTTTTACAAAAAATTTTTTTTTTTCACGATATTTGGTGAAAACTTACCTTTTTATGTCCCAAATACACTGTAAGTTTTTTGATTTAAAATATTTATTTTTTCACCTTATTTTGACTTAATATCGAAAAAGCACCCTAATTTTCAATCGAAAATTCTCACGTCAAAATATCTGCTTTTTTAAAAAAGTCGGTGGGCTTTTTGTTTGCTGAAATCTCTACTTTCTGATAGTGTAAAAAAATATACATTATTTTGGTAAACGTTCTCAGAAAATGCAAAGAAACGAAAAAATATTGTAGATGTTAAATTAACTTTATTAACTTATTTAGTTGTTAATTATAGTAGTATATTTCGACTTGCAATTTTTTTGTTTATCAGTGCAATATGGAATCTTACGTTTTTCGAGTAATTAAAGTATAAATTTTAATAAATAGCTGAAAATTGTACATAACGTTTAAAAAAAAAAATTCGGATTCGAGTTTGTTGTATCATTTCTTTGTTGTTTCTGAGAACATTTACCATAGTTATCTATATTTTTTTACACCATAAGATAGTAGAGATTCCAAAGAACAAAAAGCCAACCGACTTTTTCAAATAAGCAGATATTTTGACGTGAGAATTTTCGATTGAAAATTAGGGTGCTTTTTCGATATTAAGTCAAAATAAGATGAAAAAATAAATATTTTAAATCAAAAAAATTACAGTGTATTTGGGATATAAAAAGGTAAGTTTTCACCAAATACCGCGAAAAAAAATTATTTTTTATAAAAGATAAAAATAAAAAACCAAAAACTTGGTTATTTGAATTTTTCACATAAATTTCGAGGTTATGTAAAAAAAGTGTAAATATAAAAGTTGTAGATCTTTTTATTACCTACAACTTTGCTATTTAACTTTTTTCCATAGGACTTGTAGTTTTACCGGAAATCAAGATAAACCATTTTTTACCCTTAAAAACTCACCCCCTTCCACTTCCCGACCTCAGATCGCCCGTAAATTATTTTTCCTCTCATTTTTGTTGTATTCTCTTCCTTTTCCAATGAGTTTCATCCTACTATAATTTTTTTTCACTTTTTACCATTTTCAAAGGTTTCAGCACTGGTCTACATCTCTTTTAAATGTGTTTTAATTTTAATAATACAGGGGAGATATAGAGAACATGAAAATAAACGACCTACAAGTGGCGTAAACGTCTACTTTTACACATTTTCTAGGGGCTTTATTAAATTGATATTAGGTAATTCGACAAAAATTGGTCGAAATTATATGCACAAGCTAATAAGCATGCTTCTAAGCAGCGGTATTCTTGAAAGTGTTTTTTACAAATTCAAGTTCAGACATTTAAGAACTGAACAATATAGAGTTTAGCAAATAACATGAATGTTATCTCATGCCACTTGTGAATATTCAAGCGCGATGGGGTAACCATTCATGGAAATCTTGTCATAAATCCTGCAAAATCCCGAAAAATCGTGCGAAATCCCCAGAAATCGTGCAAAATGTGGAGATGAATTTACCTGTAAAGACTGACAATACTGTCCATCTTGCGTCATTATCGACGTTATTATACTTATTCGCGTTTGTAAACATGAAAACCGGACACCCTGTACCTGGGGGGCGGGTCAAGTCGAGGGTTAACTCAAGAGTTAACTTCGGTGCTTCCCACCTTGTGAAACAATTTAACTATTGTGCAAAACTTAAAACAAAAAAAGCGCTATTTCTAAGAAACTGTAAATTTTACATTTTTTGTCAATCTGAGAGTTTAGCCAATGTCGTAAAGTGTCATCTCTCGTATCTTCACCACTGGCATCCAATAATTTTTTTACGTTTTTTTTTTCTTGTTATACAGGCTGTGACTAGGATCAAAATCAGTTATTTGGCCAAAAATGTCACAATTCTGAGCAATCTTAGAAAGATTCTTTTTTGTCGAGTTAATACATGAGGATGTTTTTGACATTGTTTATATATCTCGCGTATACAGGGTGTCTGTAAGGTTGGGAAAACATACTATCACATACGCCGAGGGCAAAAATGTGTTGATTTAAATTAAGTTGCTTTAGTCTGTTGCTGTAGTAGTACAATTTTATTTTAGTTTTTCTTCACATAAATTGTAGTAAATACATCAAACTTTTAAGTCGTCATAACCTGTACATCCAGTACAGACTGTCTGGAAAAGATCTGGACAAAATGCTACCACATATTTTTAGAGCCAAGATATGATGATCCAGCCCAATTTTAGTCCAATAATTAATTGAATAAAATATGAAAATAGACAATGGGTTTATGTTTATGAAATAAAACCTTAAAATCCTGTCCAAATAACGGTTGTTCAAGACGTTTCTTTAAGAAAAAAAAGGTCAAAGATTAAGAATTATTGATTAAACAATCAATACACCAGTGCACACAAAATTTATTAACGATTTAAATGCATGTGAAATGTGAAGTCACAAACCTAGAAAAAATATAGACTGCGTGGGTTCATGATATAGGTCACGTGGCAGGTGCCGCATTTTCTAGGGATCTACGGTCCAGAAAATGGATATTTTATTTGCTTTATGTTGGCGGTTCTGCAAATATGATGGCTGCATTGCAAACTGAAATTAACTAACTTGCTGTCATTTTAAATGTCATTAAAGAATGTGACATGAATGTGACCAATCACAGTAAACAAATGAGCTTCACGCTACAATACAACCAACATAAATTGGCATAAAAACCAAGTTTTAGCGATTTGGACCTTTTAGGGCAGCCATGAATTTGCGGTCGCAGGCAATATGACACTGGCACAGTCTATATTTTTTCTAGGTTTGTGTGTGAAGTACTGTAGGTGGCGCCCTCTACAATTGACAGCAAATTCGAGTCTAATATTTCAATTTTTGTGCCATAAAACTCACCACTGCCAAGTTGTATATATTTACTACAATTTATAATAAAGTTATTGAGAAAATACATCCTGTATATCGAAAATTTTAATTGACCACCGGAATATGTGTCTTTTTTTTACAAACTTTTACAGACACCTTATATAACCTACCTAGTAATTTTCGAGGGAATTTTTATCAAATGCGAAATCCTTGGAAATTCCGTGAAATTTCCCGTAATTCCGCGAAATCCCTGGGAAATCTCTATTTTGCAAAATCTTGTCACAATTTTGGTCCCAGTGGTTATCCCCTCGATATGTATGGTACCTAATAGGTAAAAACATAATGACGATATTCTAAAATATACACTATACGTAAAATATATTTCAATAATAATAACAATTTAAAAACGAATTCGGCGACATATTTTTGAACAGCTGACGTAGTCGTAATGAAATCTATGTACTTTCAACTAGTTGTTCTACTCGCCTAACGAAACTTCTGTTCAGAACTTACAGTAGTTGAAAAAAGTTTTGACCTAGGGAATGCTATTAATATTACCATAGATTGTACAATTGAGCACTTACATTTACTCCAGATATCGAATTTCATTGGCTGCAGCAAAAATATACTATTGAAGGTCGACAGGTTCGATAATAGGCGTTCGGTACACACAACTGCTAATTTTTGATATGAATAAGGCATTTTCATCGCCCGTTAACCACACTGACCTAGCGAACTTGAAATTAGTGCATTGTAAACAGTTAAATAATTGGGGTGATGCAGAGTCGGCTTCAGTCTCATGTATGTAATAATTGTTGATACATTTTCTGGAACATAGACCACTTTAGCTCTCGCTTTAACTGCTTATTGTTTATTTTCACGTTTTCTGTTATTGATTAAAAGCAATACACTAATTTTTAAATTATTACGGTACTTTTGCAGACAACTAGTTAATACCATTTAATGATGTTTATGGTTTTAAACTACAGGGTGTTTCTTAAGTAGAAGTCAAAAATCCAGGGTCGTATCCTGTGGCCAAAAATAAGGGTTTTTTGTTACATGTGGGATTTTTAAGATAGCCATTGTCAGATTAAATGTGAACCTTGTAAACTAATGTCTTGAGGTAGTCTCAAACAAAAAAATCAATATAGTTGATATCGGGTGATATGAGTGGCCAAGGTTTACGTGGTTCTTGAGTGCTTTGTCCAATCACGTTATTACCGAATCTCCAATTTAAAAATTCGCGAGCAGTTAAATTAAAATGTGGGAAAGCCCCATCGTGCACCATTCGTTGCGATTCTTTATCCATGGATCGCCAGTTTTTAGATTTCTTGAAAGTGATTTCTACAAATACAAACAATTTTAGACATTTAATAACTAAATCACCGTAGGGCGTAGTAAATAACAGGAATGTTATATTCGAAGATACAGAAGTAAAACGAATAAATAACGAGAAAAAGCGGACTAAGTACTTAGTACGTACAAGATTTTTCACATTTATTTATAAGTAGGTATGTGAAAATAATTTTTAAATTATGGGGTTACAATAGCAAGGTAATGTAATAACGCTTTTTGAAACATTTTATTTGAGGAAAATTTAAATAGTAACAAATGAATAAATAACATCAAGAATTTTAGTTTTCATATTACTTTTGTTCTAGATGTTTTATTTTTCGAGGTATCTCTACCTAAAAACACCGTAGAGACGATAGAAATGCCAAATCAGCGCATACCGACTTGCCTGCCCTTCTAGTAACTTTTAAAAAACATTTGTAAAACATATCTTTGTTGCTAACACCACATTTTAACTATTTTCACATACGTATAAATTAAAAGTAAACAATGTTTGCATCGAGTACGAAGAATATTTGCCTCTACAGTTATATTTAAAAAATAGATAGTTTAATAGATGTCAGTACCTAAAACCTTGTTGCTTAGTCCCTGTTTTGAAAGTGGGGTAGTAATTTTAGTATGCGTCTACTTATTCGAAGAACAAGTGATACGCAAAATTGGCCCAATAAAATGTTAATACTTATAAAAAAACATAAATAAGACACCTATTTTGGCATTTTTAGATTATGTAAGCCTGTCCTGTACACTCATAGCAAATGTTGAAAATTATACCAGCCTTTCGCTTGTGCCTATATTCCGTATAAACAAACGTCGTCCATAGGGATGACATCTATAAGCAAATTTTCTCTACGCTAATAACATATCCACAAGTCATTATTATTAATACTCACTGTTAGAAAATTACGTTTAGCACACTATGCACACACTTCAAAGTACCAAAAATATTAACAATAACACGATTTGTTTACGTACGTGTTACTTTGTTACTTAAGGAGTTTTACGGATACGGTTACAAAGAAAGCGAGACATTCAACAAAGACTGCGGGCTAGTATTGGACGATATCACGAAAAGTATCGATCTGTATCGCTTTAAAAATTATCGATACGTGTATCGTATCGCTCCGAAAGTGTCGCTCCCCAGGTGTATCGATAATTTATATTTATTTTTTCTGTACGACAAATTATAGTAGAGGTAGCAGCAAAAATTACGTACGTGGGACGCCCCGAGTGACGTCATGAAATGTTTTTATTGTTAATGTTAACATAATTTTCAATATTTTATCGTGCTAAAAACAATCATTTTTTGGGTAATTATTTACATTAGCCGAAGCCTCTCCAATCTTAATTAAAAAATTTCAACCCACCATTTTCAAGGGTGCTGACCACAAATCTAAAATTAACTTTGTGCAGTTGTTAAGTTTTCAAAACAAAGTTGTAACCTGTATGTATACATTACATTAGGTTGAAGTTGCTATATAACACCTCTGCTATGTATATACATTAAATAACGTCACACTGTTGTCAAAATAAATATGCAATATATTCCAACTTCGACCTAATGTAATGTATACATATGTTATAATTTTGAAAAAAATGTTTTAGAAAATTAGACTCGACCACACAAAACTAATTTTAGATTCGTGTTCAATACCATCGGAGGGTAGGGATTTTTAATTATGATGGAGAGGTTTCCCTATTTAGTCTTTTGGATGCAAGATGACAGCTGTACAAAATAGCCGCGTTCACCCGTTGCAAACGTTAGCAATCAATACATCTTTGCCAGAATGCAGTTTGGAAGCTATTATATTCGATCCTGCTATCGATATAAAACTGTGGGGAATCGGTCCACTATTATATCGGTACCTCAAGTATCGATACAAAATATCGCGTATCGAACCCTAAAAGATCGATACTCTAAAATATCGATAACGCATCGCCCAACACTACTGCGGGCGTTACTTATCACATGCCACTTATCGATGACGTATCGTGAAATAGAGTTCCTTGATCTATTAGGAGTATACGACGCTCTTAACATTCCAGTATATACTTGAAAATAGTTTTATTGTAACATCTTGTATCTCGGAAATTCTTCTTTCCATAAAATTTTATTAGAAGTTTCATCGTAGGATCTGCAGCTGACGTTTCGCCGATAAGTAGCTGAACACCCTGTATATTGAATTGTGGTATTTCCAATTAGTCACCTAATGGAATGAGAAAATGCTATAATTTCTATAATTCCCGAGATCATATCATTCATCTAGTTATTCGCTAGTCGCAACCTACGCATGGAACTGTCTTATTCGGTGTATTATTTACTACCGTTATTATTAATGACTTCTCAAAAAATTGTTGCCGGCCGATGTTCGGGTACTAAAAAAAACGGATATGGCTGTACAAGGCATTACACTAATTAAAAAATTATTAGCGACGTTTAGATGTCAATAAACTGGTTGACAATGTCTTGTACCGCCCGTTCCCTTTAGAAAAACGTTTCTGCGAAAGGAAAATGACTGTTCTAAGTTCTGCAACAGAATTTTATCAAATTTGCCATCGAAGTATGTTCAAGCCTTAAATTCTTGCACTATTCTTTCAAAATTAGTCTCAAATTCGAATAAATATAAGGAATATTTCGGATAGATAACAGCGGCCGCCAAAAACAAGTAGTGGCCATTGCTATTTTTGTGCTAATGTGGTGCTAATTTGTGCCACCAGTTTAATTTTTGTAGTTTGTGCCGCTCTAGAGAAAATTATATTACTTTATAGCAGACCATCCAATTGCTCCTCAACTAAGAACGATAGCAAAGCGATTTTTGAACCATATTTTGTTGCTTTTCGGCTCCTCTTAGGTGTATAATTTTTTTTTCAAAAATAACAAAAATTGACCATTCAAATCATAGTTAGTTAAAAATTTGCGACTGTTGAAAAATTAAATAGTCATTTGTCAAAATCCAACAACATAAATTATTATCTGCATAATTAAAATGAATTTGGAAACTGTTCTCGCCAAGCTCGACAAGAAATAAAAAAAAATATATTTTTTTCTTTTCTAATCTTTACTCTTTTGTTGCTGGCATGTACACCCGCAAATAAAAACTATAAATATTGAATGTAGCGGCTGTTGGTGAGATTTCAGGTACGTCATATCTCAGTAACCAGACGTGGGATCCAAATCAAACTTTAGCATATATGTACTGTGGCTATACAGGGTGATTTAGGTTTAATCTTGATAACTTCAGGAATCAATAGAACAGGTTAAAATAATATTCATTTGTGAGTTGCTATAACGTTAAATGAAATTTACGCGGCTGGTGCGCTACACTGTCACCAATTTCTTTGAATATCTCAGAAACAAGACTAAACGTCGAAAAAAAACAGGAGACGAAAAAGTTTCAAAATTAATCGGGTCAAAGTGGTGTGTAGATGTTTTATTGAAATTAATTATTTTTTTGTAATTTTGAAATAAAGTAAGAGGGGGGTACAAAATACACTTCTAAGAGGGGTAGGTAGTTCAAACTTAAGAAGCTTATGTAAGATCATAAGGAGTGTTTGTGTTCCGAATTTCACTTAAATCTGATAAGTGGTTCAAAAGTTATGAGGGAAAAACGAGAAAAAAATTCCTACTTCAACGCCCTCTATCTCGGAAACGATGCGTTTTAAGAAATAAGTTTACACCTATCACAAATGGACATTATTTTAACCTGTTCTATCGATTCCTGAAGTTATCAAGATTAAACCTGAATCACCCTGTATAGCCAACTTTTGTAGAAGGAGAACCTTTTGGCAGTGTGCGAAAATTTTTTTTAAAAAAATCGCTGCCTCGCCTAGGAATTTCCAGATTGGCTTCTTAAATTTTAGTGAACTATTTTTTTTTCATACATTAGATGTAATTTGTAAAAAAAAATTGTGACTTTTATGCTAAAGTTCGTGCTAAAGCGACTAAGAGCTTAAAATATGCTGGCGTATTATTTCAATAATTTATTGCTTCTATATTTTCAGCATCAAGGAATTTTCTGCGTTATAATTTATTGAAAATAATCAAATACTGAATTTGTTGCTATTTTTAAAAACATTATAAAGGCTTTTACACAATTTCTGATTAGACGCCGGAAATATTCCGCCAAACTCTTTAAAACATTTGTTGCTTCTATAATTTCGTTTTCTCTGTAGATTTATTATCAAAAACAGTCAAAATCAGAATTTGTTGAACATAAAAAACAGCGAAAAAGTTTAGCCATTTAAAAGAAGTTTGATGTGCAATAAATGGCGCCCTCTACTAGTGACATCAAAAGTAGAAACAAATTTGAATTTTGCCACCTTAAAAACCCCCGATCAGCAAAACGTATGGAAATATTTGGATTTTTTAATAAGTTATTTACAAATATAGAAATAAAATATTAACTTTGACACCCTATACCTTTTCAACCATCAATGTTTGACTAAGGTAAGTTTAGCAACATCGCATTATTTTGTCGTCAGGGACCTTCTCATCCTCTATGTTGCATTTATTTCCGGTCACCCTGTATAGTTTAAATTCTTAACTAACTATATAGGTTGGTTAAAAAGTTTTTTTGTTTCTTTAAAAAATGAAATGCACCTCGAAAATCAGCAAAATATAATGCAAAAGTCGCTTTTGTTTTTAGTAGCGGAGCAAGTCGATGACCAACTACGGTAATATTACGCTAGCAGTCACAATTTTTCTCGAAAACAACATAAGCTATAAAATTGAAACTGGTGCCACAAATTCGCAACAAAATATCCACCACAGTTTTTGGTGGTTGCTGAAATTGGCTTGCTAGAGTAATAGACGTTGCTCAGAACAAATCCCTAGTTTGGAGTAAAAATCCAAATTGTGAATATTTTGAAATTTTTATATAAATTTCGATTTTTAATTGTTTTCATTAAAAAGCTAATAAATAATAAACATTATTTTTTCCAATGATCCCCCATCCTTCTCGGAATATTGACGCATTATGTCCAGAAACCCTGTACCAATGTTTTGCCGTGTTCGACCGGTCAAAGTAGGCGATAACTAGACACTTTGCCTATGCCAAATAACCTAGAAAGATGCAGTTTTTGAGGTTTCATATAATATGTACCAGAAATTATTTTTTCTACAAAACTGTTAAAAGTGGGCTTTTTAATTGTCATTTTTGATGTTAAAGATGTCATTTTTTGACACGCGTGTTAAAAGTAGGTTACTTTTAACACGCGTGTTAAAAGTAAATCAAAAACACTGGATGCTACGAAAATTTTGGTTCATAAACATTGCGATCTGTGTGGTATTTTTTCATTTCTTATTTTTATTGAGTTTAAAGTTCTTCCGATTGTTTTGTAGAAAATATAGTGTATGATATACGTGTTATAAGTGATTTTATTTGGTTCGTGAAGTTACTCACAGAATAAAATCTTACTTTTAACACGTATATCATAAATAGCTATACTTTCAAAAAGACTGTACTGCATGTTAAGTGCGACACGTGGTAGGTATACAGTAAGTAGTTCTACGCTATTTCCAAACTTACTGTACCTGCACCCCAACCCCTCGTATCATTTCCATAATCCCGTTATCGATATAATAGTGGGTTCCATTGGACCGTGAAATGCACCTTGAACGTTTGCCGATGTCTTTCCACCCCTCATTGAAGGGGGTTTTTCAGCAGGTGAGAGCAAAGTGACACGTCCCACGCGGTAAATGCTTAAACAATCGTTTCCTGTCTACGTTGTTATTAAATCAATGATCTTTTTGCCCGGTAAATTGGGGCGTTTTGTCCGAGGGTGAAGTCAGGTGTATGCTAAAGCGTTTAGTTCCGGTTTAGTTCTATAAAAACTTGTCTACATTAAAGTTAAAGGATATAAAGCAATATCGGATTCAATTTTTTTTTTAATTTTTTTTCTAAAAACATATATGATATTGATTCATTAGCCTCATTACAAACTTTGGCGATAAAAAAATAGATTTAATCTCATGAAGAAATGTTTATACAGGATGTCCGGACTATGAGTGTCATGCATCTTCTGGTTACTACAGGGTGTTAAAAAAAGGGCGTAAAATATTTCAGGAGGTAGTAATATGAACTAATAAGCAGAAAAGTCTTAATAAACATGGGCCCGCAAAGTAACGGTTGCGGAGATATGGACCACTATTCGTTTTTGAAACATTTTATTTTATTAGGAATAAACCGACAAAGGAAGCTTTTAATAAACAAAAAATAAAGTTATAGAAGATGTTCAAAGTGCTCTCCGTCCATTTCTAAGCAGGCACGACATCTTCGTCTCAACGATATTCGAACTCCTTCGAATGGTTTGGATTTCTTGACACTTTTGATTAATCCGTAGCTGCAGCTCTTCCAGGCTATTTACAGGAGTACATACACTGTCTTCAAATATCCCCAAACAAAGAAATCTAGAGGGTTCAGATCAGGCGATCTTGGAGGCCATAAAACATGTCCGGCTCTTCCTACCCATCTATGTGGAAAAATTTGGTGTAAATGCTCTCTAACGGCCATGGAAAAATAATCTGGAGCACCATCATGCTGGAACCACATTTGTTGCCTCTGATTCAAAGAAATATCTTCCAAAAACTCATACAGTGTGTTCTGCAGAAAGTTGAGGTCCTAGAAACCTGTCACCTACAATACCCATCCAAATGTTTAATGAAAAACGTGCCTGATGTCAAGATTCTATTAGAGCATGGCCGTTAGAGAGCATTTACACCAAACTTTTCCACATAGATGGGTAGGAAGGGCCGGACCTGTTTTATGGCCTCCAAGATCGCCTGATCCCTCTAGATTTCTTTGTTTGGAGATATTTGAAGATAGTGTATGTACTCCTGTAAATACCCTGGAAGAGCTGCAGCTACGGATTAATCAAAAGTGTCAAGAAATCCAAACCAAGGAGGGTGTTTTCGAAAGAGTTCGAATATCGTTGAGACGAAGATGTTGTGCCTGCTTGGAAATGAACGGAGGGCACTTTGAACATCTTCTGTAACTTTGTTTTTTGTTTATTAAAAGCTTCCTTTGTCGGTTTATTCCTAATAAAATAAAATGTTTCAAAAACGAATAGTGGTCCATATCTCCGCAACCGTTACTTTGCGGACCCATGTTTATTAAGACTTTTCTGCTTATTTTGGTTCATGCTATTACCTCCCGAAATATTTTACACTCTTTTTTTAACACCCTGTATACTAGACGGCCGAAAATCTAGACTGACTAATCGCTAGCTTGTGGACAAGCGCGACGGGCGAGGAGCAACATTTCATAGGCGTATTACATTTGAAGGCGATCAGATATAAAAATATACAAAAATGATAAAAATAATTGAATTACATAACATCTATTATTTTTAATAGAAACAGGGATATAACAGTTTTTGCCAATTTCGAGGCGTTAGATAATAATGACAAGAATTATTTCCAAATTTAAAGTTTTTATCCTGTATTATCAATTACCCAAGGTCGAAAATAATAGAGAGTGATTCATTCACAACACAGAGATGAGTGCAGAAGGTGAGAGGTCAAAGTGCATAAAATTATCAAAAATAAGTTGACGACGACTGAACTGTAAATGTGCCGCCTGTGCCATCTTTACAAATTACAATGCCGTACTTTCGGACGGCGATTGCTCTCCACCACTCATCTGATGCGCACTCCGTGGATATCACACTTAAGCCTTATCCTCGTGGACGCGAAATTCACGAATTTTGCAACTGTTTTAATTATTTATGGCGGGATAATCTTAACTTTTGACAAATTTTGCGAAACAGTAAAACCCTACAAATATTATTGCTACTTTCATTGTTATGTGGTGTAAATAAATTGAGCTTCTGACAATCTACCATGGCAGTTTCATGATGAAAATGATAGAAAATGATAGAAAATGTTTCAGTTGACAAAATATTTGTTACAAGTAGAGATTTTCCCACCATTAAAAAAATCGCGCAAATGACTTCTTGCTATAAATTGTGAGAGGGTTTATAACATAAGTACAAAATAATGAACCGAAGAATACATGTACAATGCACTACTAATTACGACAGATAAAGGATTGCAATGTTGCCGCACGTTATAGTATATGTATTCATTACAATTTGTAGAATTTTTGGAGAAAGCTTCTATTGTTTATTTCATTAATACTCATACAAATAAAATATTACAACGGATATATCATAATTTAGCGTCGTCTAAATTCCTGACGAATGCCAAACATCAACTTGAAATCTATTTTCAGGAAAAAGTTTCTAACACCTTCCTAGCACCCAAGCGTTCGTCAATTTTTTTTCTTAATAAATTAATATCACAGTCTATTACAGCTATGAAAAAATATAAAATTTCTCTAAAATTTTCCGTAGAATCCAAAAATGCAATAATATACATAGTGTCTCATTTAAATTAACGAAGCTAGTGTCGACTTCCGGTATGACCGGAAGTACTGTAGAGTTCTAAAATGTTCCAAAATGCCAAATTTTTCAGATCAGTATTTTCCCAGACAGCGATCGACATAATTTTCGGTGGAACGCCCTGTATAGGACCTATGTTTATATGAATATTTCATGATATTTAAATCTACTTTTCATTGTCAAAGCAAAAAGGCTAATGAATCACCCTGTATAATTAGATTCTTTTATTTTTAACTTCATCCGACATTAAATTTTATATCATTTTTACAAATGATGTATAGTTTTTAGTATATTGCATATAATATTTTAAATAAATATGTGATATTATACATTTATCACTTGTTTTATCATTATCAACAGTTTACGAAGTCAAACACTTTTTTTCGTAAACCCCTTGTTTGAAAATTTAAAATCTTGTCGTGCCTATAATTATTTTATAACATAAGAAAACGTTTAAAAAGTGAACAAAAATATAAAAATATGAAAACTTACAGAAATTAATTGAGATAATATAAATACTGGCAGTGTTTGATTTGCATATTTTATAGTTAACTAAAAAGCAGATAGTTTGAAAATAAAACTTGAATTTAGTAATATACAACTTTTTAAATTTTTTAATATTTTTCCTCTGTCGTCAATCATCATAATTCCTTTTTCTTTTCAGTGATGCTACACCACTGCATACGTGCATTAATTCCTTTTTGTTTAAATACCTGAGCGATATTTCGACGTCTTGTTACGATGCTGTTATTCTCTTAGTTTCTAAGTTTCACGTCACTTTAAAAAAATAAAATACCTGCAATTTTATTAAGATTATAAAAGTTGTTGCAAAAATATGTTTTTTTATAAAACCGCATAGGAAATTTACAAACGTTAATGCTATAGGTATATTATTTATATAATACTTCTACAAAAAAAGGTAATGCGGTAAGCAAGTTGTTTAACAATGAGCTAATTAACAAATTTGCTCCTCCCATTCATTAAAAACTAAAAAGTCACGCAAATATCGTTCCGAGAATAATGGTCTTCCCAGTTCCCACCATTATTATTCTACTTCTTCTTCTGGAAATTGGCAGCTCATAACGCAATCACAGATTCGGCTGTGTAAATCCGACTTTTAATAGATGACACTTGTGAAGTTTCTTGTTTTTGTTACTCGTCTTATTTTTTTTTAAAATGATGAAGCAGTTAAAACAAAGATGATTTATTGTTGGTGAACGGGAATCCCATGTCTACAAGTGATAAATTTCATTGAATTAAAATGTAAGTAGGATTAATGAGGTTATGTTATGTTTATTAATTCAATGTTTTTGTGTTCTTTTGTACTAAACATCTGTTTTTCTTTCCGAAATACTAAATTTTTCGGTTGAAATGACATAAATACAGTCTACGTTCCATATGAAAATCTACTCACGTAAAGTATTTTATGCTTACCATTGAGAAGAATACATAATTGGATATGTACAGTTATCAACCTAAAAAAGTTGTGTTACATTTTATTCTTATCCATTACTTAAATATTCATAATAAATTAATGCGTAGCGAAGATCGGTAACAAGGATATAGTTGCTAAATTTTAATTCAAATTTATGTGTACTAAAGGGTCAACTGAGGTCAAGCCTAGGTACCAAAAGATAAAGAATACTGAATTGAAAAAATAGTAGTTTTTCAAGCTTCCTTGTTTGGAGGTATGATTTAATTACCTCACAGACTAGGTATTAGATTTTAATGTCATAAAATTCCAACTCATTTCAATTTTGGTGACTGCAGGAACAGGATCTACTTGTCTACATTTTTTTTAGACGTGAAAAATAACAGTCAAATACGTAAGTACATAGTTTAAATTATGACAGCATGAATATAATATTCAAAACTATTTTAATTTAGATTTCTTTCTAATAGAATAAATAAAAACATTACTACAACATAATCGTTTATTGTTTTTAGTAACTGTTGAATAACGTTTGCAAAGTAATTTGAGTCTAATTCAAAAGCTGCTGTTAATTAATATGAGAAAAATTTTGTTTGACATTTTGTTTAAAACTTTTTTTTAAATATAAATGTGATGTAATTATAAAATAACAGTATTTAAACATTTTTTGTTTTCGACATTCCAGAACTGCCATGTTCATCTTTTTCTTTTATATAATATAGGTTTTTTGTGTTAAGAAATATGCAAGAAATTTTATTTACAATTTTCGTTTTTCAATAAAAATTTGAATAGAAATGATTAAATAATAGTACTGACATTTTTTTGTTTTGAACGTTTTAAAACTGCGATATATATATATATATATATATATATATATATATATATATATATATATATATATATATATATTTTTTATATATTGACATGTTTAGTACAAAAGACAAACATATCAGAAACGAAAGAATAGCAAATAATTTGTTGCAGGTATTAAACCCGTTATGTTAGAAATATAAATTGAAATGGCTTCAAGAAATAAGCCAGGGGCCAAACATGATGACCACAGTGTGGAGACGTTGGCCGAAGTCTTCCGTTGTTTCATCTGCATGGAGAAACTTCGAGATGCCCACTTGTGCCCTCACTGTTCCAAACTGTGCTGCTACGTCTGCATCCGTAGATGGCTCACCGAACAGAGATCTCAGTGTCCCCATTGTAGGGCTTCCTTGCACTTACATGAATTGGTAAATTGTCGGTGGGTCGAGGAGGTGACCCAACAGTTAGATACATTGCAGGCGGTCAGTCTTAGTGGGAATCGACAGGATGAGAATGATAGAGATCGGTGTTCCACCCATTTAGAGAAGCTGTCGGTGTATTGTTGGACGTGCCGCTGTTGCATCTGTCATCAGTGTGCGTTGTGGGGCGGTACACACTCTGGTCACACCTTTAAACCGTTAGACGAAGTGTATGAACAGCACGTCACCCAAATCAAAGACGAAGTCGCTCAACTTCGAAGACGTTTGATGGAATTAATAAGTATCGTTCAAGAAGTCGAAAGAAACGTAGAATCAGTAAGGTCAGCTAAGGATGATAGGGTGAGAGAGATCCGGAACGCTGTTGAATTGATGATAGCTAGGCTGGATTCCCAACTTAAGACCAAATTATTGACCCTTATGGGTCAGAAGGATTCGCTTACACAGGAGACAGAACAGTTGGAACACTTACTGCACGAGATCGAACACCAACTTCACACTTGCACCCGTTCCGAGTTGATCTCAAAAAGCAGCGATCTCTCCAGAATGATTCACGCTATAAGGAAGAAACCCATGACGAGTTTTGTAACTGCTCCTGTGCCTGCCGATTTTCACAGCGAAATCGTACCCTCCTATGACAGTAGCACATTTGTGATGCACTGCTTCTCTCAACTACAGAGAAAAGCGGACCCTGTGTACTCCACACCGTTGCATTGCAACGGACTTTGTTGGAGACTGAAAGTATATCCGGATGGTAACGGGGTTGTGAGAGGCAACTACTTGTCCGTATTCTTAGAACTAAGCGCAGGATACCCCGAGACGTCTAAGTATGAGTATCGCGTGGAGATGGTGCACCAAGCCAGTAGGGACTCCTCGAAAAATATCGTTAGAGAGTTTGCGTCTGATTTTGAAGTGGGAGAGTGCTGGGGCTACAACAGGTTCTTCCGTTTGGATCTCCTAGCCAGTGAGGGCTACCTTAACGTCGCGTTGGACACATTAGTGCTTAGATTTCAAGTGAGGGCACCCACGTTTTACCAGAGGTGCCGCGATCAACAGTGGTACATCAACCAATTGCAAACGGTGCAGCATCAGTACATTTCACAGATAAACGAATCCAAAGAACGTTTAGCTGCGGAAATATCAAGGAATGCCGTGGTTGCTACACTAGGTGCTTCAAAGAAGCACGGCGACGTAACGAATATCGCAGTAGTAAAGAACATGTACAACATACCCACTCCGATTAGTAACATTGATCTCCACAGCGGTCCATCGACCTCACAAGCGGTTACTACAAGCGATAATTCGTTCTCTAGTGACCTTGCAAACTTTGCCAAAAATTTAACTATGCCGAATTGCGGTACATCTAATACCCAAACGAGAAACGAAGACTGCCTTTGTTCGGCGAAAACGAAAAGCAATTCCACTGAAACTAATGTGAAACAGGTAGTTCCGAAAAAATCCACTGAAGGCACGGCACAACAAGAACCGCATCAGTTGCTAGGACTTGGAGTTTCATTGAGCTCTCCTAATCTTTTGAATACCGCCGTGAATTCATTGTTGTTATCCAGCAGCAGTAGCAGCGAGAGCGACCTTAGCGAAGCAGAGCATTTAACTGACGATTTCGAACATCAAGCCACTTTGATCGGGACAGGAGATAATTCCAACGATGAAAATGACGTCGACGTGGAAACCATGTCCGGTGAGAACGATGTAGAGTACGCGGAGTTCTCCATGGCCCAAAGAATGATGGCGAGGGACCCAAGTTCCGCTAATAGTAGCGTGGTAGGTGCTGCTGCTTTATCCCCTACGGGTCTCATCAATTCCTTTGAGGAGAAACTAAAATTGTTACAATTTTTTGGAAACGGTCCTCAAGGTTTGCCCACAACGTCGACATCTTCTAGTACAAATGCTCTCTTAGATATGACCGCGTCTAACTTAGACCTGGCACTTATAGGCTCGGCACTATCTATTAAAAGCGATGAGCCCGTCACTTCGCAGGAGAGTAGAAAGAAATTGAAACAACGTTTCAAACACACGGAAAATCCTACAACACCCAACGATGCAGCTGGGATTTGGACGGAGACGGTACCGCTGTCTCACAACACTAAGGAATCTGTTATGGGTCCTTTAGAGTCATTTCTTCGATCGATAAACTGCTATCCAGAACACGATCAGAGTCGTACCAAAAAAGATTCACCTTCGAAGGAGAGAAGGCGACACAATTCGGGTCAGTCTAAGTTCCCCGTTCCACTTTTACAACCTTCTTCGCCCCCGCCATTGAGTGATGGTGCCGAGAGTTCCATGCAACCTTCTTCGTCGGCTGGGTTCAGTTGGACACCCGCTTTGTTGGGGCAAAGGCGTACCAAATCTCCCCGGCTACCTCAAGGGGAATTACCTCTTCCTGAAAAGGAGAAGGATAATGGACCCGAAGATCATCCACATTCGTCTTAGACGGTTTGGTGTATTAATTGAAGCAGTAGAAGAAAAGAATAGCTTGAAAAAGTGAAATATATTTGATTTTAGCTTTCAGCAACTTTTAGGCAAATACGTTTTAATAATTTTCTTTTAAAACATCGGTAATTTGGATGTAAAACCTAAATGTCTCTTCTAAGTTTGTTTAGTTGATTGACGTTATTAAATCAAAAAGTTTTCTGTGTTGTTTAAAAACAAATGTGATTTTTTCAAAGATTCTATTTATATTTTCAATATAGTTCAAATCATCATTTGCGTTCGTAAAAATAACTTGTTTTTTATTTCGATATGTATAGTAATCCTCTATAGTATGTGTGTTGCAGTAATAGGTTTTTTTTTTGTTTATTTTTTTAAGTTTTTTATTATAATAGCTCTAAGTGTACTTAAATGTAATGTAGTACCTACTGTAAAATCTAATTTCTGAAATAAATTGAATTTAGACTTATTTAATTGCTTTAAACTCAAGTAATACGAGTAGTGTGTTTTATTTATTTAAAAATAGTTCAGAAACGAAATTTGAGAAATAAATTTTGAATTTTAAGCGGATTCATAAATGCGTACAATAATTTTGTTATTGTGCTGTATCATCTAAGAAATCACGTTCTTTTATGATTAAGATTAAATTTTATTGTTTTTCTGATGGTTGTTTTAATATTTCCATAAAAAACGACTATTTATACAGCATAAACCATATATGAAAAACGAAAAACTATATACAGGGTGATTCTAAAAATTTGATTACTTACCAGTGTCAGAAGGGTCTACTTTTTAAAAATATTTGTAGGTTTCTGCTACTTCCTATTATATTAGAAGTCGATACTAACATGCTAATTTTAAATATAACATTCTACGTAAAATTGTAATTCAATTTTGTATACGATTGTCTGTACCCTAAATTCTGTTATTTTCGACTTATTTAAAATTCTAAGAAAAAAGGGACGGATGCAGCACCAATTGTGTCTTGAGCACTGAAGAAACACTTTTAATTACAATTTTTGCAATAATAATCCAGAAATTGCTACACCTGAAAATGATTGAATAATGAAACATACGGGGTCGTCAAAAATTAGGAACTAATTTAAGAAAGTCGTCAAATTCAATTTTGTAATAATAAAAATTTGGTGAAAATAGAAGTAGACAATCATTGGTTCTATAAACTTGATATTTACCTCTGTATGTCCTTTGATGACACTGACAACATATTTAGATAAATAATAATATAAATCAGATAAATATAAAAATAATAATGATAACACAGGTCCACAAAAAAAAAGAAGTGGTGTGTGCTGAGGGTCCCATTATATTTTTTCCATGTATTTTTTCCTGCTGAACACGAATCTGAAGTCAAAATGGGGGGGTCGCACAGCAAATTTTAGAGAAAACCCATTAAAACGATAAAAAAATTGCATCAAAAGTTTACGCAGGTCCACAAAAAAAAGTCATATGTGCTGGGAGTTAGACTATATTTTTCTTTTGTATTTTTTCCCGCTGAACACGAATCTGAAGTTAAAATTGGGGGTTACACAGCAAATATTTGAGAATACCTAAAAAATGGATAAAAATCACTTTCTCGTAATTTATTCTATATGATACTCTCTAAAACTGAAACAATGAGAAATGCTGTGAATTAGTGAATATTTACTATTTTACAGCTATCTTGGTATAGTTATAGCTGTAAAATAGTAAATATTCACTAATTCACAGCATTTCTTATTGTTTCAGTTTTAGAGAGTATCATATAGAATAAATTACGAGAAAGTGATTTTTATCCATTTTTTAGGTATTCTCAAATATTTGCTGTGTAACCCCCAACTTTAACTTCAGATTCGTGTTCAGCGGGAAAGAATACAAAAGAAAAATATAGTCTAACTCCAAGCACACACGACTTTTTTTTTTGGACCTGTTTAAACTTTTGATGTGATTTTTATCGTTTTTATGGGTTTTCTCTAAAATTTGCTGTGCGACCCCACATTTTGACTTCAGATTCGTGTTCAGCGGGAAAAAATATAATGGGACCCTCAGTACACACCACTTTTTTTTTTTGTGGACCTGTGTAATTTTTATTAATAACTTGCAGTAAACTGATCTGATTGTATTTAAATGTATGTTTATTAATAACAGAGATAATGATTTGAGTTGAAATATAAATTGTTCGAAAATGATATGACTATAGTTTGATTGATTGAAGTAGACATTCCCGATTTTAGCTGACATGCTACAGGGTGTTTTAAATATCTTGCATCTTGTAGAGGGTGGACCATAAATAATGATACACAGCGCAAGAGTGGATTTATTGTATAAAAATAATTTGATATAGCTAAATTTACCTTACACCAAAAATTGATACTAACCGACGTACAGGGGCTGTCATAGTTAAAATTTTGTTTCTGATTTTTTTACATAATTATTGAACAGATTGAAGCACACAATTGATTTTAATATAAACGCAAAATTATTTGTTACATCATAGCTGGAAAGGCTAGAGGGCTAGAAAGCATCATAACTTTTTTGTGCCTCCATGTACAATCGTTTGCAAAATTAATAGCACTAAAACGAATTTCGCGAGCAACCGTTTCCAAGATATGTGCCTTGAAAGTTTGGAATACACTGTTTTTAAATTAATTGTGCATTAGAGTACTCTTCTTTTTAATTTCTCTGTTTTTTCAATTAAAAATAAATGCAAGGTTATTAATATTTCAATACATTTGACAAAAAAGACAGTCACCCATCGAATTTCAAAAATATTTTAAAAGGTTGTGGTGGCTGTTAAGCGGGCTTTACACTAACAATTTATTGACGAAGAAATTGATGAATTAATTTATCAATTTCTTCAAGGTCGCACTTTGCTTTTACACTTGTTCAGGGCTTTGTGTTTCTTAACAATTTTAACTTTTGACGTTGTACCATTTCCATTTGTTTACAAAACAAAAATTGTTAAATGTTACGGCAAAAAAAGGGAGAAATTGTTAAAAAAAAGCTTCCATTGTGTTTATTATTGCTGCTGCTCGGTTACTGGTTAAATATAAATCATCATATCCTCTAATATCACTTTTTGCATTTATTTTAGGTTCGTATTCCTGAATTGAAGTAAAAATTGACGAAAAATTAGAACAAGTTTTAAGTCGTCAATAACTTGACAAAGTTCTTCATCAATTAATTTGACGTCCAAGTTTTCGTATTACATTTGCCATTTAACTTGACGAAGCCACTTGATCAATTAATTGACAAAGAAATTGTTAATGTAAAGCGGGCTTTACATGGAACATTATTTTTTTCATGTTCACATTGTTCACATTGATGTTGGTTGATGGGTTCATTTATGATAGCAATAAGAAATGGATGTATTTTTAAAAAAGCACACTGCATTCTAAGAACATGGAAAATTATGACCCTTTTCTTTATCGAATATTCACTTGTGGTATGAGTTATTAGTAGAAATAGATAAAATTCTATTCATAATGAACCGAAATTATAAAAAATTTGTTGCATTTAGAAAAGTTTAAAAAGAGAATAATAGTATTTGAAATTATTTATTTAAATTATACAATAATAATCAAAAAAAAAAACTGATCTCTTTGGTAATAAATGTTCGAAGTGGCCTCTATTGGCATTTTGGCATTTGCCAATATGTTTAAATTACTGCCAGATTTTGACAAATAAAGTTTTCGATTTGATCTGATTGTGCGGCATTTTCAATACTTGACCGTATTTATTTCGGAATAGGTATTCATGTGTCTTTGTAAACAAGAGATTTCATATAACCCCATATACCAAAATTGATCGGATTAATATCAGAGCATCAGTATCTGATAAAATATTTTTGAACTTTAATGGTTGGTATGATGGTATGATGTATTAAAAAATAATAATTTTTTACAATATTATTTTACTATTTATTTTAAATTTAAAAACAACACAGTTAAAAAGAAGGTAATCTTTTGTGAGTACCCCTAAAGCCTTGTCCTCATGGACGCAAATTTCACAGATTTTGATTTAAATTATTAATGGCGGGAAAGTGTCGACTTTTCTAGAATTTCGCAAAACATGAATATTATCGCTATTTTCATCATTATTTGGAGTTAGTAAATTTAACTTGAGCTTATGACAATCTACCATTGCAGTTCATGACAGTTTTATGATGAAAAAGAAAGAAAATAATGCAGGTGGCAAAATTCGCTAAAAGTTGAGACTTTTCCCGCCATTAAATAATTCGTGCAAATTTTCGCGAACTTCGCGTCCATGAGGACCAGGCTTTATGCACATTTAATTTAAAAACAGTGTAATCCAAACTTTCAACGCAAATATTTTGGAAACGATTGCTCATGTCAACATTCAGATATACCGTATATGTGAAAAAATATGAGGAAATAAGATTACTTTAAAATAAATGTACAGGGTGTCCCAAAATATTCCACATATTCTTTGGACATAAATAATGCTACTTTCCTTATGTCATTTTTTATTTGGTTGTCCCTGTTTCAATATACAGGGTGTTAAAGTTGCATTTTAAAAAGCTATTTCTGTTAATAATTCCATTGTTTTGTAAGATACACACTTGAAATTGCACGTACTTTTATCTTATTTCGGCATACTTATCATGTAATTTTGGTGCAAAAAAATCGAAGGGCCCCCTCCAATTATTTCTAAGTACCCATATGCAACTTTTTCTTGAAATATCAAACATACAATTTTCTTCTGATCATTTTATCTCTTTTGTAATTTTTTGTTTAAATGCTCCGTTTTGGAGAAAAAGAAGTTAACTAATATTTGTATTGCATATAGATTTTTTCTGTTTTTTTTTTCCATTGCTGTTAATTGGTACAGTTTTCTTTATATATATTTTTGTTTTTGTTTTCCTATTAGTAATTATTGATTTAATATATTTTTTCAACTGGGGTGGTTGTATGAGCAACATAGTTGGATACCGCTACCCGATATAGATAATTTTGTTGTAATTATTGTTTATTAACAAAATAAAGACCTACTATTATTATTATTAAATTGGATCTCATTTTCAGTGCGATAATTTTAACGTGTTAATATTTTTAAATAATAACTATGCAATACTTGTAAAATTAAGACCCTATTCACAAGAGTGATCTTGGACACCTTGTATGTGCATATATTTTTTCTTTGCAATCAGCTTACAATCAAGCATCACGAAACCGTCGTATATTCAATTAGCGGGTATTCTACGCTTTACTATTTTAACTTTGGAAGGATTGACCCCGACCCGTGGAAGCAGGGGGGGTGAGCCAGAAAATCAAAGGAAATCTTCCGTATCTCGTTTCTTGCTTTGATGTATCGATCAAACGTGTTTGTCGTCGCCAGCACGCGAATAAGAAATTATGGTTTTAGTATCTGTAAGTTCGGGGAGATTTATATTAATGTTAGCATTTTTATTGAGGGGGAGGTTTTCCGGAGGAGAGTTATGGAAGAGGGGCGATACGTAATGATGATGATTATCGTACACGATGACGGAAAAAAGTTAAATATTTCATAGGAGTCGACTTGATTGTACAGATAATATTAACGGACGTATTTGTTCGAAAATATTAAAGACATAGTCGTCGTTAGGAGGGTCTGTGTGTCCCACAAAAGTCAGCGATTGGTTTTAAATTGTTAATATTTTATCAATTAAAAGTTGCGGATGTATTTTTAGGACATGTAACTCAAGAAGTCGTTGGAAGAATATTACTGGCAGTTTGAAATTACATATTTCCTGACTCTGTGGGAACAGACCTGTGACGCCTGCGCGAGAGGGTACTTGATGTTCTAACCTTGTCCTAAGGCCTCTCACCTCGTCCTAAGGCCTCTCGCCTCGCCTTAAGGCCTCTCGCCTCGTCCTAAGGTGTCTCGCCTCGTCCTAAGGCGTCTCGCCTCGTTCTAAGGCCTCTCGTCTCGACCTAAGGCCTCTCGTCCTAACGCTTCTCGTCCTAAAGCTTCTCGTTTCGTCCTTCCTAAGGCCTCTCGTCTCGTCTTAGGGCCTCTCGTCTCGTCTTTGATCTAGAAGCGATCGTTAGCACAAGTCAAAGCGAGATCCTAAGTGGGGTGTCTCGCGAGAGTGTACAGGGTGGTTCAAATTGGTATGTTCTTGTGGGGAGGGGCACGGATGGTTCCGTCATAGATAGAGCAAATCTGGTTCCCAGGTTCTTTTTTAGAGAAAATAACAATGGCGAAAACCGCATATCTCTCACCGTTTTTGAGCTACAGGGCATTTGTAAAACCGAGAGATATCGAAAAATGCTTTCTACAAAATACTCTCGGAATGCTTCAGCATGTCCAGTACACGATCGTCTTTTGAACTGTCTGGACATTTGCCGTAGTTATTTTCGGTTTTCGGGAATTTAATTTCGTTGTTTATTTTTAGAGTGAAAAAACAACTCTACCTAGGGCCGAGGCAAGGGTATCCACCGCCTGAGTGCATAAATATTTTATCAATTTTATCAAGGATATAGAAATTAACTTTCAAATCCAATCCATAATGAAAAATAACCTTTTTTTAAATAAAATAAAAATAAATAAATTATACATTCTACATTTTGAGCAATGTATTTTATTTCATGAGCTAAAAACTAGTTTTAGATCGCATTTCAATGGAAATTTTTTAATTTACAGTTTCTGTTAAAATATTATTTTTGATAAAATATTTTAGCTAGCAAATTAAGTACTAACGTCTGTTTTCCGTGGATTAAAGGCCTTTTAACACATCCTGGATTAGAATTCATAGTACCACGCTTAGATTTATAGCATTTTATTTAGAATTATTATTATTAATATTTATTTCAAGAGATCGCTCTTGACATTATTTAAATTGAGTCGAAAAGGAGTCTCTGAAGGACTTGGGGGAGGGGGGGGCTCACAACTTCGCCAGGTAGGACCTGGATATTTTCAGCAATTACCATCTTGCTGGACGGTAAATCTTCAGTACCTATAACTTTTCGCCATCGTAATCGATTCCAATCACAATGACGCTTACCAGTGATAATATCACCCCCAGCATTGACCAGTAATGTTGCCTAAGAACACCACATTCCATCTCCGGTAAAACTTTCTGGATCAGGGAACCCACTTTTGAAAACGTTTTCGAAATTGTGTTAATGCCTAGGTACATGTTGTGTAGTACATTTTCCAGCTACATTGCAAGAACAATCTCCCACCGGCATTTTTAGGTCGTAGATTGATGTATTTGACACATTTCTAACGGCATTGACTGAAAAATGTTCTTTCATGATCGTGAAACTTCTCGAAATATCTATTTTCGTATCCGGAATGAGTACGTATGGGTAACTGCTTCTGTCTTGGACATGGGTGATGTCCAAAAAGGTTAATTCATTGCATGAACAATCACCTGCGCCTCCCATGATCGTTGCAACGTAAAGAATTCAAAATTAACGCTCAATGTATAAATTGAAGTATTAAAATCGTGCTTGTAAATATTCCTCATCCGGTGCTTTCTTGATTTGGTTTCTCTCCAGTATCTTTGACTTCTTTGGTTTATAATTTCTTGACTCTACTTTCAAATATGAAGTAAGTTTACAATACTTCGAAATATCAATACCTTCGTGTGCACTTTCAATATCGATTTTAGCATGAAACATTTTGTCCACATCGAAAAGGCAGCAAACCGTTTCTCCACATTGAAAAAACAGGATAGTAGTGCCTCTTCTGTAATTGCTTTTTTTTTCGCCTGTTACCGAATTCCTTCTTGTACACATTTTTGCTTTTCGCTGGTAACAGACGTAATGTTGCTTCTTGCTGCATTTCAGCCAGAATGAGGAAATTCTCAGCATTGTCATTAATTTTTTGTGCAGATTTTTCAAATTTTTTCACTCTTGTTGACAAATAAGCAAACGCAAGGCATAGAAACGATTTCAAGACTGTCTAGTATTCAGCTGACAATAAGATATATAAACATATCCATATCACCCCGGCTGAAACAGCCTTCGCAAGAAATCTGTCTCCTGCTGCTAATATGTCATCACTATTATTTTATTAGTAGTGACATATTTTTTGTGTCATTGTCTCTTGATGTATCATTATTGGAAAAGAGACCATCATACATTGAAAGTTTTTCATGAGAATATGCCAACAATAGGTAAAGACTGAAAAAAAAAGGTATTTTTGTATGATCTGGAGAAGAGAAGAGAATGTATGCCTGAAGATTGGAGAGATGCTTTGATTATACCAATCTTAAAAAAGGGAGATGCAACAGACTGCAGAAACTATAGGGGTATATCATTGTTAGATATAGGGTATAAAATTATGGCAACGTTAATAAAACAGAGAATAGAACCTATAGCAGAATTACAAATAGGGGAATATCAAGCACGTTTTACAAAAGGAAGGTCAACAACGGACCAAATCTTCATGGTGAAGGAAATTCTAATTACATGCTATGAGTATGGGATCAAAGCAATGGTTTTATTTGTGGACTTCAGGAACGCACATGATTCGATCAAAAGGAATAAACTAAGTGAAATTTTGAAACAATTTGGGATACCAACCAAACTGATTAGGCTATTGAAAATGACCTTAGAAAATACTAAATCCAAAGTACGAATAAAAGGTTCGGAAGGCTTTACTATTGATACAGGACTGAGACCAGTAGACCCACTCTCAACGCTTCTTTTTAATTTAGTACTAGAAAAGGTCATAAGAGATAGTCAGTTGAACAGAGAAGACACAGCATATTGTTTAAAAGTCATCAAATTGTAAGTTATGCAGATGACGTGGCTATTATTGCTAGAGATAGTGGGGAATTAGAAGAAGTAAGTAAGAAAACTTGTGGAGGAAGCACTTAAAGTGGGATTGCAGATAAATCAAGAGAAAACTAAGCTTTTGAGAATAGGAGAACAAAAAAAGGATACCAATTTTAAATTGAGAACAGAGCATGGAGAGATGGAGTTTGAGGAAGTTCAAGATTATGTCTATTTGGGAGCGCTAATAACAGCTAACTGTGATGAAGAACAAGAAATAAATAGGAGAATAATAAAAGCAAACATAAGTTCGGCAGCAGTCAACCAAAAATCAAAAAATTTGTCCACAGGAGTAAAATTTAGAATGTATAAAACAATTTTGAGACCGACAGCGCTGTATGGTAGTGAAACCTGGGTTTTCAATAAGAAGTCAAGAGAAAACCTTTTAAGGTGAGAAAGGAAGATCTTAAGGAGAATTCTAGGGGGTAAGAAGACGGAGGAAGGCTATGTAAGGAGAAATAATGAAGATATATATGCAATGTACCAGGCACCAACAATAGACGAATTTGTAAAAGCCAGAAGAGTGCAGTGGCTAGGGCATCTAGAACGTATGGAAGATGAAAGGGTAGTTAAGAAAATAGTAGGGAGTAAGCCTAACTACGAGAAAAAAAGAGGTAGACCGAGGAAGCGATGGACAGAAAGGCGAAGGACAGAATGGAATGGAGGAGAATAACACAGCTCTGGGCCTAAAAGGCCTGTAAACAGCTTTATATTATTATTATTTTTGTATAAATCGCAAATAAATTTTTTACTTCAAGTGTTTTTTTCGCGTCATCAATTACAAGTAAATTAAGAATATGAGCTGCAAAAGGGACAGAAAATGCTCTAGGATTTATATCAAGATTTTTTTATGCGGTCTACTTGATGTATCAAGTTACCTTTGTTAAACAGAAAAAAAAGTTTAAAAAAACGTTTAAAAGTTTTTTAAACTGTTAAAAAGACTGTTTGTCCTTGGCTGTTTATTTATGTATGCATCAAATTAATTTTAAAGAATCCATTAAACGCTCCTTTAATTCATATATCGTATAAAACTGATTTGCAAATTTAATGGGTACTGGGAATATTTAAAAATAAATTAGTATTATTGCGGTTTTGTCTATAGAAAAAAGCGGTTGTATCAAGTGAAACAGCTTTAAAATATTTCTAACTATTTTTCATAATAATTATATCAATCTATTATTGATAAGTATAATTAGTTACCTATTTAATGTGATTATATTTACCTATAAATAAATATAATTTTTTTGTAATCGTATCGTATTACTCTCGCCTTGTATATTATACTAATATAGTCATCATCTAATAAATACATCTCCAATAGCTTTTTATCCTGTATACACTATACAAACTAGTTACAGAGGATAAAAGGTCAAAGGTGGTACAATAATGCGTGTCCTTGTCTTCAACACTTCTTTGCGTCTGATTAACATTTAAATTAAAATCGTGACTTTTAGTTTGTACACAGAATGTCTCAAACGTAAATACCGTCCAGAGACGCTATACAAAAGTTTCTAGAAGGAGCTTTGTGAATGTAATATTACTTTCAGCTGTAGCCAACAATTAGATAAAGAACTACTAATATTCAGTGGCGTAGCCAGAAATTTGACATGGGGGGGGGGTTCAGTGAGCAAAGTATTTCAAACTAGATTTTTTTAATAAAAAAATAAATAATTTTTAATAAACTGAAACAATAAAAAGTAAATAAAAAACAATCTCATCATAAACATGTAAATAATAAACAGATACGAACAATATTTGTTAGAAAAATGACAAAAATAAAATTAGAACTTAGTTGCAGGTGAACCCTAATGTAAGGTTGCCGTAGATCTAGTTCACTGACCGCGTTGCTAAATCTTGGCGAATAGTGATTGCAGGTTTGTAGTGAGACATTACCTATATGACCTAACCAACCCAACCCATGGGGGGTTCTGACCTCCAACCACCCCCCCCCCCCCGGGCCTACGTCAATTGATAAGTACAGTATTCGTATTCTCAAAGAGATACAACGGATGCGCAATTTACAACGATATTAGAAAAAATAGCTTCGCTTTGTCAATTATATAAATTTTCTGCAGGTTATACAAACTGACAAGTCATTTAGAATAAGAAAAAATGATACTTTTACTTTATGTTTTATCATAAAATTTCTTGAATTTACACGTCAACTATACATTGAAAAAATTGTATACGACATTATTAACATTGTCATAACCGGCAGAATTCTTGAAAAAAAACTGTATCATTTGAAGTGATGTAAATTATTAAATATGTTTCACGGTGTATGGAACAAAGTCACGGTCTTCATGTTCTCTAGCGCATTTCTCTTTCAAAAGTTAAAGGAAGTGATTCAATTTCAGCATTTAAGCTGTGATTATAGTTTCATGGGCGAAATTAGGTCGTCAAATATGGGGGGAGGGCTAAATCCCTAAAGGTAAATAGAGCAGGTGAAAACTTGCTTCAGTATCTTGGAAACAATAAACTTAGAATTAGCAGTAAGCTTTTAACTAATGAAAAAAAAAACTTTGACACCCTGTACCCCTCTTACGAAGCTTTGAATCAAAATTTTCATCGAATAGCCAAACTTATATTTGACCAAACTTATTGTTAACACCTATACAGGGTGGAGCATAAGTAATGGCCCATGAAGACAAACTAGATTTTCATTTCATAATATTACGATTTAAGCCAACTTGCCTTAATAAAATGTTGATAATAAAAAAGATACGAAGTTGGAATCTTCCTCGGGGGCGCCACTTCCGCCATATTTGTGGCGTAAATGTGAGCGTAACTTTTTTAGACCTAACGTTATCGCGTTTTTTATTAAAAAAATACTTACATTGTTTTTGGGGCAAAACGGTATACTTGTCATCAGTACATCAGCGGCATAGTTCCTTGTACAATATTTTAACGTAATAGACACCAATAGCAAGTTAAATTTTAACAATTATTAGACACTTTAAAATTAATTAATTTCTAAATATATGGTATTTATCCAGTTTTGGCTAAAATCACTTACTTTACAAAATCGACACTAATTTTTCAAATTCAGATATATGAGAGATGTGATGTGTGTATTACTTGTTGACAATTAAATTTCAATGGACTTGCTGCTCAACAACAATATTTAGGATTTCGAAATAGATTACAACCTGATCAGCATTTTAAAAAATCTGTTTGGGGATTTAGAGAAAAAAAGACGAAAAATTTGTTCACATCGCGGATTAATCACAAACTAATTCAGGACGACTATCTGTAGCTGCAAGAATCAGTATGACTTCCATTTTAAAAACGATGCATGTTGAAAAATACTGTCCGTACTGTTTTACACCAGTGAAAATTTTATTGCTTGTCTATCTACCTTCAACATATCCAATTTACAAGGGAATGACCAATTTCTGAGACTAATGACAAGTATATCTTTTTTCTTCAAAAACAATGACGGTTTAAGATTTTTTTATTAAAAAACGTGATAATGTTAGGGTAAAAAAAGTTGCGCTCTCATTTACGTCACAAATATGGCGGATATGCCACCCATATTCCAAAACATCTAATTCCAAATTTTTAAGTTGATACATTCAAAGATAGTGTAATTATTAGAAAAAATCATTTTTTTAAATTGCAACTGTGACACTCTGTATCTCTTTTATTATCAACATTTTATTATTTCTAACACGTGACTAACTATAGACCGGTATCCATCATATGTAATTTTTTCAAAATTTTTGAATTTTTGCTTCAAGGCTCAATTTTTCCTTTACCAAAAAATCAACTTTCACCTTATCAGCATGGTTTCTATAAAGGTAGGTCTACGACAACAAATCTTATGATTGTTACACAGGATATTGCTGTATCATTGGACGGCGGTCATCAAATGGACGTAATATATTTAGATTCACTAAAGCGTTCGACCGCTTAGACCACAATTGTTACAATTTGGCCTCTCTGACGATTTAATAACATTATTTCGGTTTTATCTCGATGGTCGTACTCAATATGTTGAGATTCATGGCTTCAGATCAGCCCAATATATTGCTACATCAGGTGTACCCCAGGGTTCGGTATTAGGTCCTCTGTTATTCAATTTGTTTATCAACTTTTTATTATATGCTGATGATGTTAAATTATATAGAGGGATCGAGTGTGTACAGGACTCCATGAAACTTCATAGAAATCTTGAATTAATTAGTGAATGGTTGTATTACAAACAATCTTCATCTAAATATACAAAAATGCAATGTTATGTCTTTCACGAAAAAATCAACGCCAATTGCTTATCACTACTCACTGAATGGCGTTCCTATTTCGCGAGTGGACATGTTCAGAGACCTTGGCGTTCTATTTGACAGCAAATTATCGTTTTCTCCTCACGTAAATGCAGTTATTTCTAAAGCTTCGAAATCTTTTGGTTTTATTGTTCGATGTACACGGGATATTACAAATAGTGCTGCAATTAAGACTCTTTATATGTCATATGTGAGATCTAAGCTAGAATATGCGGCAGTAGTAGGGACTTCAGGCTATAATGTTCTCGCTGAGAAAAAATACAGCGAAAATTTTTAAAGTATCTGACTTTTAAAAGTGTCGATTTTCATCCAGAAAAAGGCTTTACACATGATGAATTGCTACGAAGGTGTAATTTTTCTTCTCTCAAAGAAAGAAGAGCATACTTCATGTTGGTAATGATATACAAGATAGTTAACAACTTTGTTGACTGCTCAAATATTTTATCGAGATTGAATTTACCTAGAGTCAATCAAAGACATGTTACTGTCTTTTATTTACCGAGGACAAATGTTTTGAAGTTCTTTCCGTTATATTCAATATGTGATATGTACAACAGAGAAAATAATTTGTATATTTTCAGCTGTCAGCTGTCAACCATCTCTAGGACATTATTGCACTGAGAACTCTGGCATTTTTTTTGGTTCATTTCATTTTGTTCAAATTCATTTTATTTGTTTGATTATTACGTAATTTGTATTTATTCAACTTCATGTTTACACTCTACCTTGATTGTGTTGTGCGTTTTCCTCTTGTTTTTAGTTTTTGTTTACTTGTTTTTTTTTCGTTGTATTTTTGTTGTTTTTAGTTAAGATTAGTTTAGTTTTTTATTTTATTACGCTCGTTTGTTTGTACCATACGATTAATTGTAAGAATGTTTTATTTTTTACTCTTTGTTCTTACCTTGTAATTGGGTGTATACCTGTAAGGTAAGTATTTATTAAATAAATAAATAAATAAATTAAGGCAAGTTGGCTTAAATCGTAATATTTTGAAGTGAAAAATCTAGTAAGTCTCCATGGGCCATTACTTACACATCACCCTGTAGGACTGTAGGATAGTGTTTGTTCTATTCAATCTTATATTTTCAATCAGACTGTACTATAACTAAAAAAAAATGAATAGTTACCCTGAAATTGTTCAATGTTCAAAACGCTTTGGTATTTGATCTCACCCAATACGGTTGTTAGGTAAATATTTTTTTCTCGAACGTTTATAAGACGTAGATTGTCACAGTTTGGCCGGCGAACCATTTTTAATGGGGTTAAAGATATCGATATTATCAGTATCCCTGAAATTGCCACAGTCATGCAAGGTTTTTTTACGCGTCTCCAGCCCAATGAGTGCAAAGATCGATTTTGGATCTCTTTCTATTGGGCAGAATAGCGGCCACTGGCGACCAATGGGATCGCCGGAGTCTGAGGGTATACGTGAGAGACCGATCTACGCTGTTTCGTCGAATATAAGGGATGAAAATAGGAATTTCCCCTTTTGTCGTATTTCCCAACTAATATAGGTAATCGGTTCAAATATAATGTCGACAAATTGCTAAATTATATCAGCTTATTTAAATGAATAGGGGATTGAGGCTTAATTGGGCTTTATGACTTTTTGGAAAAGTCGCGCAGAATGCATGTGACAATGTTTCAATATTCCGGTGTAAGCGAATTCATAAAAGAACCACGCACGTTCCTTATAGGAGTGAGGATGTTGTCGATTGTACTGAAAATTGAGTATGAGTTCTCTGTAATGTATATGAGGTCTGAAAATGGCTAGTGTTTTTGAACTATAAAGAGTAGTAACATGTGAATGCCAGTAATCGCAGTAGTCATTGATAGTATACGTATTTGTGAGGAATGATGAAAGGGCGAATGGAGAGAGGAAAAATGGGAGGTGAGGAGTGACGTGAAATAATTGAGGGAAGAACAGTGTTACTTTCATCTTTTTACGATGTTTTTATGCTTAACTTTTGGGGAAGGCGTGTTATAGGAGAAGGGTTAGGGGACTGTGACGTTACTTTAAAAGAGTGGATGAGGTCTAAGGGGAATTTATTGGGGATAAGGGATAGAGTGGGGGGGTGGAGATGAAGTGAGTTCTAGTAGGGTACGGTTTGATAAGGTGGTAATGGACTAGTTAGAGAGGTGAGGGGCAGTAGGGTTGATAATTCTTAACCTTCCGCTATGACGGCTTGTGACGTACATCTATGATATTTCATCCTCTTTCATATTTGTAAAATAGAAGCGATCTAAATTCTCGTAAAGGTAACTTCATCCCAACGAATTCTAACCCCTAAAACGAGCTTTGTGAATGTAATATATTATTTTCAGCTGTAGCCAAAACTAGATAAGGAAGTGCCAATATTACCAGTTTGATAACAACATAGTGTAGTTACATGTACCCAAAGAGACACAAATGGATCCAACTACATCCTATCTCCGAACTCTCGTCGATGACACCCGATCGTACCGAGAATTTTTGTCCATTATGGACAGTTGCTTTGTTTGTGTAGATTCGCAGACAAAACCTCAAAAACCTCCTTCTAGGGATTAGAATTTAGGCTTCATCTCTTCACAGTTGCCCGATCCCTCTCGTATAATATTCCTCTACCCAATAGTTTCTGTTAATTCAGGAACACCGTAAAAAGATGAAATATGAGTGTAACCCTGTTCCCCTCTCAATTCCAGCACAGTAGCGCTCACCTCCAATTTTTCTTTCCCACCATTTCACCATTCTAACTACTACTACTAACCCTTCTGGTCCACCTCCCTTATATTCGCCATATCTGTCACCATAAAATCATCAAATTTGTGGTGTTTTTAAGTACAGAAATTTCGAAAAATAATACATGTTAGAAAAAAAGCAATATCGAAAATAAAATGTCTGATGTTTTGTTTGTTCATTGGTTACTATTTAAATTTTTCTTTAATAAAATAATCGCCAACCGCCAATAAAGTCTTGCATTGCCACAGCGATTTCTGGAAAAAAAAAACACTTTATTTTACTGTATCAAGCATTTTACATGACGCACAGATTTATCAACATAGCCATTAGCCATTACTGTATACCATTAAAGATAAATCGTTTGTCGGTGTCACAACCCCAACAGTAAAAGTTTCGTCACGAATTATTTATAGAAAATGATGAAGAAGACATTCAGTTCACGTTTCCTAAAATTCGGGAAAAGTCGTTAGAAACGTGCTTCGAATTTCTACCACAAAAATCAGCCGAAAAATATAATCGTCAGTATGACATATTCATTGGAATGGTGCAAGAAACACGGAATTATTTAACAAGTATTTAGCTGTGCGTTGTAAACAGACGCCCCACGACCCCTAACTTATAGAAATGGTAAATGTTCAGTCCAGCCAGTTGGAATCCATACTTTTGGAAGTGTACCAAGCAAAATTGCCAACTATCTGCATTTACCAGAACCACACCATTTTGTACGAGACATTGTTTTCGTCGCACGTTCGCTACTCTCTTTGCCAACGCAAGCGCCGATAATATTTTGTATGCACCTACTAAATTTACATCTACATTAATTATGAGTACAACGGATAAAATTAATATTAAGAAATAAACAATTTTGATTTTCGATGACTTAATTTTTGTTCTTTTTTTACCACAATAGGTACTATTTCGTTCGTTTATATTAGCAGATTCTTTTCGATTTTGTTTTAAGTACTTAATGAGAATTCATTTCATTCAAAAAAGAAAAATCTGGAATCTTCACGTCACGTCGCCAATTTCAATGTTGAGCTATTTTTCACCTTTGCCACTTGTTAATGCACGATAAATACTTGCAGAAGACACTTTAAAAAAAAAACTACCTTTCCACGGCATCATTTAGCGATATTATTTCCTGATACATATCCTTAATCATACTATGTTCTTTATCTGTTGGAAACGGTTTGAAACATATCAGAAATGACCGTCCAACTATTTATCGCGTTAAATTCAATGGTAACGCGTTCTCATCTTAACTGGTCAAATATTTCTAGTTTCAAATCGTTTCCAACTGGTGTAAAAACAAACCTATTATCAGATTGACTGCTATACTCGGAATTGACTATATTAACACGTTACTAGAATAACTAACTTTCCGACGTAAATATATGGTGCCGTGCAGGTGTAAAACTAAAGATGTCATTACTTCGATGCAATTTCGGTTGTGCATTCTTTTGCACACATTATGTAAATACCGATAATATAATAACCAATTTATTAATACAAATTTTATGTTACTGTTATTGCCTAAATTTCATCAAATGTCTTTTGTTTTCGTCACTAATTATTCGTTGTAAATTTGAGATAAAGCCATCCCGATTAGCCCGATTCAGTCCCAGTCGAGGTCAAGTGGGCTAAAAGTCATCGTAAAATTAAAACGGCCAAGAGCCCGCCGTCCCTCCACACAATATTGATACAACAATGGGCTCGCATTATCCATCTGACCCACCACCGCAGAAATTCAGTGAAAATATTCTAATTTTACCCCATTCTTCGGGCCTATACCGATAATGGTAGCGTAGCAACCGCGGGTGGGGGGTGGAAATAACAATTTTCCATCGGCAGCAACCCGTCGGGCTTTGGGATATTTCGACGTAGGCGGCATTTCGGGGTATACCCCAGCGATATTTGTTTTCGCGGATGTTCCGAATTCGATCGCGACGGACGCCTTTAGCCGCTCTAATTAAATTAGGCCCGTAGTTTGCCGTGTGAAGTTTTCTATTTGCTCTACGTGTTATTTTCAATCGTGTAAAGATAATGGTCGACGGTTGAATCTAGTGAAGGAGGACGTCGCGTTTAATTCGCCCGTGGGAAAAATGCCGATAGTTTTCTTGAAATGACGGCACGTAGGTGGGAACAGTAGGTATACGAGGGGTGGTTAAAAGTGACTTTGTTTAAGATGTGCCAGTGATACGGAATTATGGAATTTTGGGACATGGACGATCGAAGAGAAACGAGACATAGAAATCTACAAGGTAGGGGGGTCCTTTTTGTAATAGCAATGCCTCCACTAAGTTACTTTTTGCAAAAAAGTAACCGACAACCAATATATAAGCAAGTTACTTTAGACATTTTTAAGTTACATAGATAGGCGATGTTCCTATACCTATTTGTTTTCTTATTGAGCAAGTAATTTGAATTTTTTCCATTTAAGAAAAAAGTGCCTTGATGATGTAAAAGTAGAAAGATTTGTATAGGTCAGGTACACAAAGCTAAGATTTTTTCATTTAAATCTGTGTTTATGACGTCGCTTAGTACAAAAGTGTACCACACATGTTCTTTGAATCAAAATAAGGTGATTTTGAATTAAATAAACTTTATTTATAGTGACTACAATAGTTTCCAACCAGAAACGAATACCACTTTTAAACCGGTGAAAAATTGATATGCTGCTAATTTACGGCGAGTCATAAAAAAATTCCAGAAAAACTGTAGAGTTATTTCGAGAAAGATATCGAGAGCGCTTCATTCCTGTTCATAGAACCTTTACAAGATTGGACGCGACCTTGCGACGAAATGAAGATGCATTTTCTGTTCGAATGAATCAAATAATTGACCGAAGAATGTTCATACAGCTAGACTGTTACAGTTTTTCGAACAAAATCCACGAAATTCTATACGGCAGACTAGTCGAGAATCGAATTTGGATAAATCAACCGTTCAACGAATTTTAAAGACTAATGTGTATCATGACTATAAAATTCATAATTTGGAGTATTTTCCTGAGCGTCACATTGAAAACTGACTTGATTTTATAGCTCAAATTATAGTAAATATAGAACTGTTGACCTGAACCTTTTCGGCAAGTTCTTTGGACGAACGACAGTCGGTTTGTCAGTAATGGTTTGCCAAATAGACGTAATGAACACTACTGTTGCATTGCAAATCCCTACATTGTAAATCAAATCCAAAACCAAGGCTATTTTGGAGTAAATGTATGGCAAGGCATCTTCGGTAGGCATATAGTTGGGCCTTATATTTATGAACATACATTGAGCAGTGAGTTACCTACAAGAAGAACTTCCTGCACTTCTGGAGAATGTGACTTTACAACTAAGAAGAAACCTATGGTTTAGCAATACAAAGCTCCACCCCACAAGACCAGGATTGTGCAGCAATATTTAGATAACACTTTTCCAGAAAAGTATTGCCAATTCTGTCATACTGTAGTATAGTTTATTATTTGTGTTTAGAGAAGTTTTCAAAATGTCGCCTTCAAGTGATTCAAAACTGTTGTTGTAGATTTGTTTATAGATTAAAAAAAAATATGATCATGTTTCTTTCAAAGTTAACGAACCATCTTGGCTTAAACTTGAAAACTTGTATAAATATAATTTAACTGTGTTTGTTCATAACATTTTAACTGCTTCATCACCACCCTATCTTCGGGAGAAACTTTCTTATTAGGTTTAATTTTCATTCTGTTAATGTTAGATACTCAAATTTGCTAGCCCTTCCCCGTTATCACTCAGCCATATTTCAGAGAGCATTTTCATATAATGCAGTACATGTTCCCTCCTTAGGCAGAAATTTGCATTTCGTAAAATTATTAAAATGTATCTTTTATCATTACTAATGTAATTTTAGTATATGCGTAATTATATGTATGTATTTCTTTGTATGTGAAGCATTTCCAGTTTAATCTATTTTATTTTCATCATGAAAATGTGATTCCGCATTTTTACCTACTGGATATGAACATTTTTTACTACTGTCTGTATTTGTTTTATCTTTTCTGTTACTGTTAAGGTTAAGTAGACTATCCGTAGGCTGAACTTCGCCTTTTTTAATGTCTGTAAATTGCAATCCATTTTAGATATAAAGGCAGTTTATTATTATCATTATTATTATTATTATTACTATTATTATTATTATTATTATAGGAAATGGATTGAGATTGAAGGACCTATTCAGTGGCCCAGAAAGTCACCTGATCTAACACCCCTCGATTTTTATATGAGGGATTTTAAAAAATACGATTTACAAAACATCTTCGCGAGATATTAATCATTTGAAAGAAAAAATCACAAACGCTTGTATTGAGTTAAACGGCGAAATGTTAATAAACACAGCCCACAAAGAAGTCAGGCGAAAATTGGATGTGTCTTGAAATGAAAGGTCATATATAGAGAATATAATGTAATATGTATGTAGTATGAGAGCGTTTGCCTCATTTTTTAAGTTCAGCTATTGTTATCATCACCTTTTGTTTTAACTGTATTAAAGAATTATCGAGTTTAATCCTTTTATTTACTGTTAATGACATTTATGCACTTTAAATGACAAATATACAATTATTTTCCAACGACTACTTCATCCTTCCACCGCTAATGTGATTGTAGTATTTCTTTTGAGACTCTTTAGGATAAAAATTTCTCAACTAAAAGTTTACTAGAAAGAAGAGAGCCTTTTCACAGGAAAAAAATTGGGTATGTTTCTGGAAAATATAATTGGTTACGTCGTTTCTGTCAAATCCCAAAGAAAATACTTTCGATTGAAAGCTTACTTTATCCCATTTGACACCACGTGAAATTACATTTCATTACATTTTGGAGATCGAGGGTTTTTGAGGGCGAGAAATTAAAATTTGTTTCTAATTTTGACGTCATTAGTAGAGGGCGCCACTTATGACACATCATGGTTCTTTTAAATGACTAAACTTTTTTGAAGCTTAGTGTATCCATCTGACTATAGAAACATTTTATTCTCTACCCGACATTGGATGATGCGTGTAGAATAGAAATCAAAAATTAATTAATTTGAAGTTCAAGAAAATCGTCAGATATTTAAAATGCTCTTCCTTAAATGAATTTATTCGTTAACAAGTGAGTAATGTCAGATCCTGTATTTGTATTTTATCTATAAATAATGATTAAGAAAATAGTTTTTCAGAAACGTTAATTCTGTAGTTTATATTTGAAACAGTCCCAACCTGCTTGACTCACTAGTTTAAAGAGCCACGACCCACTGGCACTAGGTATAGAGGTAGTGAAAAGAAAAACATCATGCCTACCTACTATATAGGTAGGTAGGTATTATTAAACAACAATTTTGTTACTGATGTTATAACAATAACCTTTTGTTTCCTCTACTTCATTCAATAATGTAAGTGACATTGTTTCTTTATAAGAGTGTACAGTAAATAAGGGCAGTAATAACATCCATACCGTCGTCAGACATGATTTTCTGAAGGAAAATATTGGGCGTTTGATGAAAGTCCCGCGAATTCTGCTGCATTACCGACGCTATTGTCCGAAATATAAATAAATTGCCCGCGTATTGTAACGTAACGATTTATTAGAGCACGGTCGATGGGCGTTCCATTCTTGTATAACGGGCGAAAAGAAAATCGAAGCCGATTCCTTCTTACTTTCACTGAATAAGAAAATATAATAATATGTATTATGAACGTTTTGCGTGCGTTATTATTAATGTTTGCACTATATTTAATACTCCGTTTAAGGTTTCGATGTCTTGCTTGACCGCGTAGAAAACATGCGCGGCAACGAGAAAAACAATTGATTTCCATCCATTAGCATTTGGTAATTACCTTGAAAAAGCTACAAAGCACGCCAGACAAACAAACAGATGACAAGTATAAAAATGTGTGCATTGTTAGGGAAAGTTGTATATACTTTATTATTTAATTTTCACTATTTAAATTATCCCTAGTCTTTGTTATGTGGTTTTTTCGTTACTATAGTGGACATTTAGTCAAGAGATAATGAAATTTACTTATATGCGAACAAATGTAGATATAGGTACTGTAGAAATAGAAAAAGGTTTGTTTCTTGATCGGCTATTGCAGTCTCCCCGCAACAAAATTTAAAATTTCTCGGTCTTACGATCTAGTTTGGAAATGTGTTTTATGACATGGAGGAACGTAACTCTCAAATCATTATTTGCTAGGAAGTACAACGCGTTGCCCTTTCTGAAACCAAAAGTACAACATACACATATTTGACAAACATTGCGTTTTTATTATCTAAAAGAATGCCTATTGTAGTAATATTTTCATAACAAGTATATTTTATCGTTAAGTTGAAAGTCAAAATAAAAATACTATAAGCTTATGTTTAGATAATTAACTACGTATTTACAACTGATTTATATATACGGGGTGTCTCAGGTATTACTGGCATCCTTGAAAAGGATGATTGTTCACCGTTTCCGATATCCAGGGTGTCAAAGATTTCGAAATTTTTAATATATTTTTTATTTACTTGGAAACTTCGTCATAAAATAACAATAATTCTAGGTTGTAATGGAATATCTTTGGTGTAATTATTCAGTATGGTGGTATGGGTAAAGGGTGATTCAAAAAACTGCTGAGGGAGTTCTAAGGCATAAAACATATCAAATGTTACATTACATTACAGAATAATGTTAAAAAATCTAGGAGCAGGTTCTATATTTAAAAATAAGAAAAAAAGTTTTTATAAACGTGGGTCCGGGAATGCCTCGTTTTCGAGGACAAAAGTAAAGCAACATCTTGCTGTGTTTTGGAATTCAGTGAGTCACTCTGTGACAGTGTTGATTATGTTGTTGCTGCTATACAAGTAGGACATGTAAGATATTTTTTGCAAGTTTGGTGCATTATTATCTTTTCGTGATATGGTAGTGGCTGATGGACACTATTTTTTCAAAATTGTGCACAATCTCAATGCGGCAAAAGTAAAGCAACACCTTAGAAATATTTTATTTCAGTCCAATATAAACATTTTTACAATACACTGATACAAGAAAATACAGCTGAACCTTATATGTATTTAGTAGTTAGTGGGATAGCCTCGATTGACGATGATTTTGGCACACCTTCTGGGCAAAGGCGATATTAAGTTCGTAATAACAGAAGCTGGCAGATTGGACCATACTTCTTGTATGTTATCCATTAAAGCTTGTTTATTAGGATACGTTTGTGTTCTTATTTTTCTCTCGACCTCTTCCCAAAGGTTTTCTATTGGGTTGAGGTCGGGAGATTATGATGGCCAGTCTAAAACTGTAATACGATTGTCGTGAAACCAATCTCTTACCAAATGAGATGTGTGTTTCGGATCATTGTCCTGTTGAAACACGAACCGTAAAGGCATATTCCATTCTGCATATGGCAGCATTACATTTTGAAGAATATCTGTATACTAAACGGTCCATTATTCCTTCAATGAAATGGATAGGACCCACACCAGACAACGAAAATATTGTATCTCCAGTTCTAGTGGAGGCTTTTTGGCAGGTTCTAATACTGACATTCAATTGATCAAATTGGCTTTTTATCTTAGGGGCAGACAGCCAAGGGTCATTCCAGTGGCGGCTCGTGGTATCTGCAAGAGGTGATACCCAAATAATACCGAAATAGGATACGAAATACGTATTGAAAAAGGGGTTTCAAACAGAGATAAAACAATTTCTTGAGAGGGATTCATTATTTTAACTAACTATCGACGAGCCTATCGATAATATATATTTAAATTAGGTTCCTATTCTATGTTAAATTTAGTCTTACCTTGTAAGGAAGTTGTTTTTTATTTCTTTAAATTAATCCTACCTGCCTTGTCCCTAAAACTTTACCACCGCGCTTACCAAATAATCTTCAGAATATTTAAGAACTCACATTCAACTAATCAACCACTAACACTAACCACTGGAAATTCAAAACACATAAATAAAAGTATTAACGCTTGAACAATCGATTAATCGCGTCACACACGTAAATAATGTACAGTTCGCAAGTTACCTACGGTCACTAGCCACTATCACATCGTCCATTTGCCGTTGAACTAAAAACTTGAGGCGCCAGAAACCGGGCCTGAGTCTCGAGCGGACATGGAGCGAAAAACAAACCGTCTCGCGTGGTGCAGGAAACCATAACGTATAGACATGTGCGACGCAATTTGAGGCTCGGAAAATTCGGCCTCACTGTGGTGGGATTGGTGGGTGACCCGGACTCCCCACGCGGGTAGAAACAGAAACGGCGGGATATTGAAATGTAAACCAGAGGTACGTTATAACATACGAGGGCTAAGATTGAAGCAATTATTACATTGATTTTTGATAAATGTAGAAGGCAGTCGGATTGGAAATTATGGGGTATTAAAATATGCAGTGAAAGCCAAATTTTACAGTGAAGCCCGGCCTCAGTTGCTTCATACGATAAGCCGCACTGGCTTTTTATGAGCCTTTCTGCACGTACGGTTGTTTTCCTGGGTCTCCCACTTTTCGGATTATCATTCAAATGTCCTCCTGCATGGTACCTTGGTATTATCCTCGATATGGTTGACTTCGATAGCGACAGTTGTTAGAAATGGCACCCATTGACCTGCCTCTCTGAAAAGCACTTAAGATACTCTCCCTCAAATCAAGAGACGTTGGTTTTCCACCAGGCATACTAAAGTTAATGCAGTTAAAAGTTATTTGCACACAAATCCAAAACAAATCGATAACACACTGTTTATTGACACTCTTGCTTTACTTTTGTCGCTTGTGAATAAGCTCAATTCGACAATTTTCTGTAAAACACCATGAACTGTCAAAATAAACAAAACAAACAAATACCTATTAAGCGCATCTATGGCAACGCGATATGCTGAGGTTTGCATGAACTGCTCGCAATAATTAATGTTATTTATTGTTGCATTACTGTGTTGCTTTACTTTTGTCCGATAGTGTAGGTTGTTTAAATTTGTCTGTCTTAAATACTATAGTCTTCATTTCTCGAAAACCTATAGAGATATTGAAATGAGATTTGATACACAACGTGTATAGTGAAGGGCTAGTTTTACGTGTATAAATTTCTCTTGTAATATACTAGTATTAGTGCCTTCGTACAATAGACCAACTTTGGAATGCTATAATTAAAAAATAATAATCTAGGTGGCATGTGTCAGTTTGTCATAAATTTCATATCAGACTTATACAAATAAAGATAACCCAAAGTCTCGAGTGACTTTTTGATGTCTTTAAGGGCGGAATTCATTCACTTCAAGTGTGACTTTTCATTTAAGGTATACTTAAATAAGATGCCCTTCAGTATTTTGTTTCATTTCTAAACTTAATGGAAACTTATTAAAGTGTGGTACGAAAATATTAGTAAGTAGTCACTTTGCATTTTTATCTTGTAAATTGCAAAGCTAAGTGCACTCTATAAGTGTGATCTATGAATTCCACCCTAAGTCAGTTTTGGATACATTTTTTAAAGTAAATATGGTGAATTATTCCTTTGAAGAATTGGCCGGCATACATTTTATGTATCGAAAAGCAAACGGGAACTCGAATAAAGCAAGGCCTCTCTATGAAGATGCATTCCCTGACCGCCACTTACCTTGCTCATAGACGTTTGAGCGAAACGGAAAAAGTAACCGAGAATTTTATAGATTGTGGGGCGCAAAGAATTGCACGAACAGTGGAAAATCAGGAAAATGTTTTACAAGCAGTTAAACAAAATCCCGAAATAAATACAAGGCGTCTGGCAAATGAATTAGGGAATATGACCCATGTTAATTTATGAATAATCCTCCAAGAGCAGCAGGTATATCCATATCATCTGCAGAGAGTTCAAGCCCTCTTTGAAGCTTATTTTCAAGTCAGACTGTAGTATTCTCAATGGCTAAATAAAAAAAATATGTTATTTCTTTCAGTTTCTTCACTTATGAAGCTTCATTTACCAGAAACGGTGTTTTTAATTGTCACAATGAACATTTTTTGACGGATGAAAACCCATATAGTATTCATGAATCGCGATACCAGCGGCAGTTTTTAGTCAATATGTGGGTAGCAATTATTTAAAATTGTTTGGTTGGTCCTTTTCTTTTTGCCAAGAAGATTAGATGGCCACACATACCTGGATTTTTTGCAGGAAAAAATACCTATCCTTCTCGAAGCTCTCTGTTAATGTTCGTACTCGTAGACCACCCCGACCACCCGACTTAAATCCGTGCGATTTCTACCTTTAGGGGCATCTAAAGCAACTGGTATGTTCTACCCACATAACGAATAAAGTTGCATTAGTGGGACGTATTCCCAATGCATGTGCAAAAATACGCAAACACCTGGGTTATTCCGAATAGTTATAAGCCAGATGCGAAGGCTATTTAGAGCATGTATTGAGCCATTGAGCCCGAGCAGGCATCTTCAGCATTTAATTGAAATTCCAAGTTTAATACACTTTTTTTCTAAACAAATAAAATAAAAATAAACAATTTACTATACGCACGCTATCCTGTATGTCAAAAACGAATGTTATACAGAAAGTGTTCTTCACTTCAAGTTTTATTTTGGTGAATTTTGACACGAAATTTAAAACTAATATTTACAGCCAACTATATTTTATGTAAGTTTCTGAAGATCATTTCTGTATTGTAATGATTAATAAATTAATTTTTATCTGGAAAGCAGTGCGTCTTTAAAACGATGAATTTCCTGTCCCTAGATTTTCTTAACATCATTTTGTAACACTCTATATATCGAAAATTAAGCGGTTTACGATACTTGTTTATGTAGACGTTTCGTCTTATTTTGGGATCTAGAAAATTTATGGTATTAGTTTTAAGAATCATCTTGTACGTCTGTCATGTATTGTCAATATTTCTAATATCTATATACTCGCGACAAGAATTCAGACGACTTACGTCATACGAACAAATGAATAATTCATAATATTTTTATCAAAATATTTAAGAAACTGCAACTAATAGTAATAAAACTATATACTACCCTAAAAGTTTGCATTATATATTGCACTAAATTGCAAAAAAATATTGTTTTTAACGCGACCAAATATCGAAAATTACGTTGACAATAAAAACAAATGTGTAACGTCAGCCGTGACGTAAGACGTCTGAATTCTTGACGCAAGTATAGCTGTTTTGTTTTACACACACCAATTTGTTGACAAATAAATTTAGCAAGTTGACCTTCAACTTCTTGGAGAGATATTGGACTACAATTTCTTGATTTCAATAAATTGTGGATTTAGAACATTTCTAATTTATTGATCAATTCAGAGGATATCTAGTTATACTTAATACTTTTAAAGTGCTGAAAGCAACTATGCTTTCATTATATTTAATTACTTCAGTCAAAATTAATAATTAGAAGGTGATGGATTCGGCTACAGAATATTTTTTGGATTTCAATTGTCGAAGTTCGAAATTGCCTGGAATAAAATTGACCGATAAATTCTTGTAAATATTGAAATGTGTAAAGCAATCTTCAATAAATTGTCAAATTGATCAATTTGTTTACACATTAATTGTCATCTTATTTATGTGCAATAAATTGGTGTATGAAAAACAGCTACTGCAAACTAAATCAATATCTTATTAGTGTGTGATATTCCGATGCGGCCGAAATTTCATAGAAAAATATCGATGAAATTATTAAAATGCAATAAAAAAACAGACACGCTTTCTATTAGCCATATGCAATGGTACCATTTTTTTTAAAACGATACTCTAAAAACTGCTCCTGACCCTTGTCGAGTTACATCTTTCCTTATACTTAGTACTTCAATAAAAATCGCACGGTCTGGAACCCTCTATCGTGGTCTAATCTTTTGGCATCGAAACCCGCGGAGTCATCAAAATTGTTTGTTCAATAAACCTCGGTTATTGTTTACGCGTCTCCATGGCGACGACCACATCGTTCCGCCCGAACATGCAAATTATGTCATTACCTCCTTAGATCACAAACAAGGGTCCCTCGTGATTTTAACGGAGAAAACGAGGAGGAAAAGGATATTATTGAACGAAAACTGAGGCACTGTCCTCGGGGTAGGAAAAAGTAACTTCTTATATTACGTGAACATTAAAAATCGTTTATTATTTAGTGGTGATTTTTCTTCAAGAGATTTTGGGAGTTTTATTAGATTTTTCCGAAGCTTTTGATACCCTTGATACTCTCTAAACATACTTTAGTAATAGTCAGCAAATAGTTACGATAAATGACAAATCTTCTAAAGTTGGTTTTATCACCTCTGGGGTTCTCCAAGGTTCAATCCTGGGCCCCCTTCTATTTCTTATTTACACGGCCGACATTTTTAAATCCGTAAATTATTCTATTATAGCTTACGCTGACGATACCCAATTGTCTTTTTTTACCCACAACGGAACGGAGACGGTATGCTTTTGGGGTGAGAGAATGTGTGTACAAACCAATGTTGCCATTTATCTCCAAAACTGCTAGTCCGATTTTGATGCGGTTTTCAGTGTTGGGTTTGGATTTGATTGGTGCATGTTCTTAGATAGGTGTTACGGTGACAACTCACCAGGGGGCGCTGCAGTTAACATTTGTTTGTACAAACCAATGTTGCCATTTATCTCCAAAACTACTAGTCCGATTTTGATGCGGTTTTCAGTGATGGGTTCTGGTTCGATTGGTGCATGTTCTTATATGTGTTACGATGAAAACTCACCAGGGGGGCGCTGCAGTAAACATTTGTTTGTGCAAAACCAAAACTACTAGTCCGTTTTGGATGCGGTTTTCAATAATAGGTTTGTGGTGTGGATTCTTAAATAGGTGTCACGGTTGTAACTCACTATTTTAAATTTCAACATAAATATAAATAACTATAGCAATAAAATATTATTCACGTTACTATAAAACTACAAAACTAGTTCATTTAATGGCAGCCCCCGACGGATTTTCTTTGGTTTTTTATTAAGTTCATAGAGAGTTGAATATGTTGTTGCCATATCTACATCTCCGAGAACCAAATAGGTACATATGGAAGTGCTATTAAAACTGATACTCTGTTGTTCATATGCCCGACTCTGCGAGAGATCAAATCTTCTTATAAAACCTTTTTACGTTTATTATCTCTAGTTATATAAATTCTTTAAGTCGGAGGTTTTTTAATTATTTTATCCTTTTTCAATTACATTTTGTGTGCATACTGTGCACCTCCCCATTATGCAACACCTGTCCGTGCTTATTTAGATGAGCTATCGTTGGATAGGGAGAAGGGGGCCGATTGAGTGGCCAGCCAGAGCGCCTGATTTGATATCCCTAGATTGTTTCTTGTGGGAATACTTAATAAGCAAAGTATACGTTACTAGACTGGTTAATTTAGAAGATTTAAAAGCAAGAATTCGTCACGAGATACGTCGTATACCTCTTCAAGTTACTGATAATGTCCAAAAAGAATTTATTAATCGTCTTGGCTACTGTCAGGCAGCCAACGGTGCACAATTTGAACATTTAATTTAGTAGATTTTTTACATAATCAATATCATTTTCAGTATTGTGAAAATTAAATTTTAAAATCTTCATCATAACATAATTTTCTTGAAATTTTTGTTATGTAATACAATAATTTTTCATGATGTATGTATGTAGAATGACACGCTCTTTCAAATGGCATGGTCAAAATTGGGGGTTGCTATTTAAAAAAATTGTCGATGACGTCATATCTCGAACAACGATGACGTCACAAATATGGGTCGTATGTCAAAAAGCGCCTTTTTTAAAAACAAAATCGACGTGCCACGAGATTTTTTCGAAAACTTCTCTATTTCAAATAATGAATTTATTCGTTACTTTTCGGAAGCACTGTATAATGCTTACACTATTTATAATTCTATTAATTACAAATTTAAACAGAATGCAATTAGTGACGATCGCAAAAAAATCAAATCTTATATTTTTACTTTTTCACCTTGACTTATCATGGTATTTTTTCTATTACATAATTAGTTAGTTGATATTTTATTATTTTGAGTTTACATTTATTTGTATATCTCTTTTTATTTTCTTACCAATTTCTATTGTGTTTTATATTTATTGTTTTTATAAGGATTAAGTAAGTTAAGGTAGCATAAAGCTAAACTTCGCCCTTGTCTATGTATTGTAGTTATTTAACTTTTTACAATACCTATTAAAGACATTTTATTATTATTATTATTATTTAGTAAATAAGTTACACCTCAGGGTTACGCCTCAGTTACACCTGTCATATATATATCCATAACGCTTTAGGGCCTAACCATTTTATCGATGTAACAGAAGCCTGGCCAACCGCGATTTTTTAAAAGGGTCGTGGTATTAGGCATTTTTTTTTATCAAAAAGAAAATATTACCAGGCTATTCAACACCCATAAAAAAAAACAATATACCAAATTTACTCGACAAATGTCTATTGAGTGTTTTTTTATGGAGTGGAGAGTGGATAATAATTAGATCTTAAGATTTATAATAAGCAGGTCAAAGATTGCCTTGAAAGTGAAAACAAATAACAACCGAATAAAAAAACACAAACATTACATATTTAGTACTTTTATTGCGACTACAGTAAAAATAATTAAGGTACAAAAATTGTAATGAATTATACAGGGTGAGTCAGTCATAATGTCATTAAATTTAAGAGGAGATAGGGAATAATGAGTATAATGCGAATACGCGATTAAACAAAAAATTAAATGTATATTTACGCCGAAAAAATATTTTCAAATCATTATTTAAACTCCGTTTTCAGACTGTCACTGACCGCTCATAGCCTTGGTCGTTTACAGCTCACAGTTCAACTCGATGTCGACCTGATGCAATGTTGTCAAGTTGGAATATTTTTCTAGTACCTACCTACCTAGGTTTTAGACATCACAATTAAACGGTTGTACTGACAATTTTAGAATATCATTTTTTCTTGCTCAGTTCAACTTCAGCCAATAATAATTTAAAATGTTAATATCCAATGAAATCAAATAATTCTATTAAAAATTGCGAGTAACGCGGTCCACTCACGTTTTCCGGTAGAAAATACGGCCCAATCAAACGATACCCGTACACTCCTACCCATACGTTGACAACAAATCGCCTCTGAAAGCTAAACCGACAAGTAGCATGTGGATTTTTCTCTGAGCAAATGTAGATGTTATGACTGCAACAAAACTCGTGTCTAATAATAAACCAAGTAATAAACCATTTACGTACATTATATTAAAAAACCTATACCCAATGGGTAAATTATTAAGAGAAGCTGAAAAGTATTTCGTGTTTAAATACTAAGTAATAAAAATACCATCGTGTTGTCGACAGAAAACTGTCCAAGACCGAAATGGCACGCCGCTGATCTGATGCTCATAAGTTATCGAGAGTGAATCTTGATCTACTGTATTATTAGGTCAATAACCTAGTTACCTAGTTTTTGTATTGTTATTTAACGACAAGGAGTAAAACTATTTTTTAAATCTAGATACATGAACGAATTTTCCTTAAATATTGATTTATTTGTTAATAAAAACAAATGTAGATAATAAATAGATGTTTTCGAATGTTAGGTTATTACAGTTTAATAATTTTGATATTACGTTTTCACTACGCTTTACAAATAAATATAAATTTTTAGTATTACTCGTAAGTACACTTAATTATTCAGTTTGTAGTTACGTACATCTAGCCTAGAAATTTATTGTTTTTTAAGTAGTATGGTACTAACCTGTTTAAAATGCTAGTTCCAGTAAAACTGCGTCATTCGTCATAGCACTTTATTAATAATATTAGGGTCAGTCGCATTTCGTAAACATTCTCCGTATTAACACTACCATTTCCGCATTTTCGGAATTTGTAAAATTATGCATTGTGAATTTACGACGAATACGCGAGAACGAAATAAACAAATTACTGCTTACTGCTTGTATTTTCTCCATCCCCCCTCAAAATGTGTGGTGTGATCTACAAATTTAGGGGGAAAGAAATACGGGAAATGCAGAGTGCTAAATGGGAGTAAATTTGAATAACACGCTGATGTGTTAGACGATATGTAAACATGATGTGGCAACGATGTTTAATCCGGCATTCGATTGTCGTAAGAATGCGTCATCACAAAATTCATAGCGCACCAGGAGCGTCGTGTTACTGATTTTTATAGGTTGATTTGTTTATTTTTTTAAAGGTCGAGTAAACAATTTTTTTCTATTTTCTGCCTTTATTAGGCCTCCCGAATACGTGGTTAAAATTAATGACATTATGACTGACTCACCCTGTACACACGGCGATTCAGAACTTATCTAAAAAAATGCAAATAAGTCCAAATGATTTAAAGTCGGGAGATCGTGGCGACCATAGTACCGGTCCTCTTTGTCAAATCCCCTGGTATTAATGCTTGGACACGCTGTACATGGTACGGATATAATTGAGCCTCGTGTATGATACGCCACACTGATGAAATACGCAGTGGACGCCCTGGACCTCCATTTCTTTCACGATTGCAAATTTCCCGCGTCACGCCTGCGTTTGCACTACACTTGCATTCACTGCACAGCATTGTAAAACTAGCTGCATTTGGCACATGTTTACCTGGAAATCGATCTGCTAAAGTATTTTCACATCAACATAAATTAAAACGATTCCCATTAACTGCTATACGTAAGCCATTTTTGTTATTTGAAAAATTAATGTAAATACTGCATCACAAAAAGTTATCGAATATTAAATCGCTAGACTTCAATAATTTTTTCTCCAATTTTTTTTTAGATAAGTTCTTAATCACCCTGTATATTACAAACAAATTAGTTAGTCGTAAATGTCAATACTTTTTCAACCTTTGTACCTTATTTACTATTTATTAGCTTAGCTTTTAATTTTGATCATTTTGTGCAAAAAAAAAGAAATATAAAAACATTTAATTTCTATATTTTCATTATCGTTTCTATAAAATTCAATATATTATAGCCGCCACCATTGGCCGCTGTTGACGCTGCTGGATGAAATATTTGCAGTTTGCACAAAGCGATTTAAAATCGAAATTAAATATTTTATGCAAATTTCTAAAAATTATATATATGAAAAAAATAAAAACGATTCATGTGATCACTTTTGTTGCAGGTCGAGGGGCGGACTTCGTGGGCGGCATTGACAACGAGGCCTTGGATTTTTCGCAGTTGGAGGACTTCATCAACAGCGAGGGGTCTCAGGGCAACGGCACCTACTTCGGGGAGTCCCTGAACACCACCACAGCCGCCTCCGGGAAGCTTTTGAACGTCATCGTCGAGAACAAAAGAAATGCAAATGGGTAAGTTTTAATATTTTATTTCCATAAATCTGTTGAAAAATACGAAACACTAGTTTGCCTTCAATCAAGCACTTACACCATCACATGTGGTTGATCTGAGAAGCATTACAAGCCGCGTTAATAATACAGGGTGTTTAAAAAAACAAAGTTTGAGATATAGTAGAGAAGATATGAAAATTTAAGATAGGAGCTGCTGTCTAAAAATGTACCACTTTGGCCCTAGAGAATATTTTTCTCAATACCGATTATGCATCCTTAAAAGGGTTTATGACGCAATGCTGGAATAGCCGCAATACTAACCATGGGTGATGTTTCTATTTTTTATTTAAAGCCGCTTTACAGTCTGCAATTCTTTCTGCAAATTGCAATTCTCTTGCACGTAGGCATGCGCACTGAGCAGAAGCGTATTGCAAAAACCGTCGTATCTGAAAGACTTACACTCTCAAAATATAGGTCTTGCCCAGCTTTTCTGCAATTCTGGGGAATAATTTAGTGATTTGGATGGTTATCACCATACGCAAAAATTCATAGGCTAAACTGTCAAATTCAAACTGCCTTCTTTCGCTTGTAGTTGATTATTGTTGAGCTTGCAAAATATATTTTATTTTGTTATTGTTACTTGTCAAATTTGGATAAACAGTTTCGTTTTTAATATGCATTCGGGTTGAATTTTTGGTATCACTTCTATTGCAATTGAGAATTGACTATAAAACAAACTGCAAGTCAGAATTTTTGAAAAGGTATTGCATGTACAAGGGCTTGCTGTAAGCCATTACAAAAAAAATGCGGACTATAAAGGGGCTTTTAGTCTTGGCTTAACACTTTTATAAGCTTTTAAATTGTGCGTTACATTCTGTGTGTGTAACATAAAAATGAAACATAATAAAGTGACAGATATGGAGGATCCATCGTTTATATTAGAGAGTTATTTTCCTTCTGTACCTTAAAAAAAAGTTGACCAAGACTCGTCGACTCGAATTTCTTTTTTAAAAATTTAAAAATCTCATTATGTTATGCAGGGTGTAACTTTAACTGCGCATTTTGGCTGTAAACTATGACGATTTAACCCTACTGTATACAAAAATGTCTCCCTTAAAAGGAAGGGGAAGAAGGTGTTAAAGCTGAACTTTTAAATATGTTTTTTTCACTATAAGTTTATCCAGATTTTCATGTATCGCTTTGAAATTTGATAGAGATACTTCTTGTTATTAACCAAATCCTCAAGGGTGTTATTGAAAACGACGTCTAAAAAAACAAACGTAGAAACGGGGGGAGGGGTTATTTTATTCCCTACCGTTTTGTGCCGTACGCCTATGGACTATTTTCTGTAACGTCATAATGCAGAATTTTTTTTTAGACAATTTTATAACGTTTGATAATTTTTCTATAGTTTTATTGGATTTTTGCCACACTTCTGAAAAAATAATAAAGATTAATTAAATAAGCCCTTGCGCCAAACGGAACAGTCAAGGGTTATTTTTGAAACTACGTTTGCCTAACCAAAAAATCTCACACTGAAAAAAGCAGATAAGTAAAAAATAACAAAAATCACATCACCATCACGCACTTCCGTTTATTGACGTTTCGAAAAACTCTCTGTTTTCGTTCTCAAAATCGTAGTAAAAATATTAAACGTATGTCAAGTTTGACAGTTTAAAATTTGTTTATCTGCTTCCATATAGATGTTAAATGATTTTTATTTTATTGTTACTTACTTCTTCTTGATACAACTGTAGCCAACAATGATCGATGTTTGCTGAACAGTTTGACACACACTTATCTCTGTTCAACAAAATAATCACGGTCTCTTTTAATTTCCTTTTTGTTGCGTTATCTTTCTACTCTAAAATTTTTTCCGAACCCTATTGAATCAAATTACCGTTTTCCCAAGCGTGTTCGCAAATTTTGGATTTTTCAAATCCCCGTCTTTTTATGTAATTTTTATGTTCCTCAACTCTAACATTCATAGGCCGAGACGTTTCTCCAACATAATGTTTATTGCATTCACAAGGTATACTGTAGATGCAATTTTTTAAATTTTGTATATCATTTTTTGGACGCGTTTTAGACAAAAATGATCGTAAAGTATTAGTTGTCTGAAAAACTGTTCGAATATTAAATTTATTACCGATTCTTCTTAACTTTTCTGATAATATAAAAAAAATTATATACAAAATTCAAAAAATTGCATCTACAGTATACCTTGTGAATGCAATTATGTTGGAGAAACGTCTCGGCCTATGAATGTTAGAGTTGAGGAACATAAAAATTACATAAAAAGACGGAAATTTGAAAAATCCAAAATTTCCGAACAGGCTTGGGAAAACGGTCATTTGATTTAGTGGGGTTCGGCAAAAATTTTAGAGAAGAAAGATAACGCAACAAAAAGAAAATTAAAAGAGACCGCGATTATTTTGTTGAACGGAGATAAGTGTGTGTCAAACTGTTCAGTAAACATCGATCATTGTTGGCTACAGTTGTATCAAGAAGAAGTAAGTAACAATAAAATAAAAATCATTTAACATCTCTATGGAAGCAGATAAACAAATTTTAAACTGTCAAACTTGACATACGTTTAATAATTTTACTACGATTTTGAGAACGAAAACAGAGAGTTTTTCGAAACGTCAATAATACGGAAGTGCGCGATAGTGATGTGATTTTTTTTATTTTTTACTTATCTGCTTTTTTCAGTGTGAGATTTTTTGGTTAGGCAAACGTAGTTTCAAAAATAACCCTTGACTGTTCCGTTTGGCGCAAGGGCTTAATCTTTATTATTTTTTCAGAAGTGTGGCAAAAACCTAATAAAACTAAAGAAAAACTAAAATTATGCCACAAATTAATAGCTTCAGATAATTTTTTGTAAAACTTCATTTTCGAGATAAAATCGATTTTTAGGCATGTTAGAGATAGTCGCAGCAAAATAAGTTACAAGTAATAACATTTTTAAATTTCGTATTACAAAGGAACAATTTGCAATGTTCTAACTTGCTCTAAATTATTTTATACAGAGTGTCTCTGAATATAAGGCTGGCGAGTTGTGCCATTTTTACACAAATATATGTTTTTTATCAATGTAAATTTGTTATTAAGGAAAAGAGGAATTTAAGATACCCTACACATACTATACCAACAAGTTTAGATCCCCCACGACATTCCTAAACTTTCTGCAAAATGATTTTTTCATTTTGATCGACAGTTTGCCACTTACTCTTTGTCAAAATATGTGGATGTAACTTGATGCTGTTCCGCCTCATCTTATTAAATCCAAGAGGCGCAACTATTCAGTGGCCATCACGCTTCCCCGATTTTAGTCCATTGGATTTCAGTGTTTGGGGATTTATGAAGGATGGCCTTTATTCTGAATTAACTGAAAATATTAGTCAATTGAAAAGGTGTTTTAATGCCCTGAATTAAGCAATAACCACAGGTTTTTCAAAATGTCAGATATTTTTTTATTGCTCGTTTGTGCATTTTGGAGGCAGGTGGATATGCGGAGTGATAAAATATCGAATTAATGAATTAAAATGTTAAAATTACAGTTTTCAATTTTAGTATAAATCTTCTGTTTAATAACTAGTAGCCCTGTTTTTTTGATAAACAAATTTACATTGATAAAAAACATTTATTTGTGTAAAAATGATACATCTGGCTAGAACTATGTTCAGATGTAAAATAAGTTACAAGACTTTAGAATAAGTTAAATTATTACAAATTGTTCCTTTGTAATATGAATATGTTATTAAGTGCAACTAATTTTGCTGCGATTATCTTTAACGTTCTTGCCCGAAAATTTAATCTTGAAAATGAAGAGGTGTACCAAAAATTATCAAAAGTAATGAAATACTCTAAATAAAATTCTACATTATGACATTATAAAAAAATCGTCTATAGGCGTAGGTCAGAAAAAAGTGGAAGGATTAAATAATCTCTCCCTTTTTTAGGTGTCGTTTACAATAATACCTTGAGAATCCTTGAGAGAGGCATTTTTATGTATAGGTGAGTAGGGTTAAATAGTCCTATTGCCGCCAAAAATACGCAGTTAACGGGATGACCTGCTTTTTTTTAACAACCTATATATTTGTGTTTTTTAATGTTTTATTTCATGCAATGTTTTTTTGTTTTTTTTTTTGTCTTAGTTGATATATTCTGTTTTTACATATTTTCTATTTCGTAGAAAGTGCATAATAAACATTTTTATTATTTTTAAGTAATACTCAATTAAAGTTTTTGCCCAATTTAAATTTTACTCCCAACCACTGATTTTCGGACAGGAATCTTATATTCTCATGTCTTAATCTCCTCTGCTATGTTTTTTTAAACACCCTGTATTAATGTTAAAGATATACATTTAAATAATTAGATTCTCGAAGCTCCGATATTGTTTTCATTAAGCGATTAACATGAATTAAACAAATGAACGTGTTTAAAAATATATTGCCATTCATTAGTATTGTTCCGCGATGGGCCTCATTGTTGTATTGTTTTCGCGCAGTTACATAATTTATAATTGTTTTACTCGACACGTGACGTATGATATTCGACCATATTTAAGGTGCGACGAGATGTATTACTACTATAGTCTGTTTAGAATCGAAAGAGAGTAATAAAAGCTTATTATGTATGCAAATCGTAAATAAATGTACTACTGGTTCTTATATTCAATATTTTTATATTATTTATTATCGGTATAGATGAGGTGTACTTTTAAAAAAACTTTGTGTGACCGGGTTGTACTAAATTCTCGGTCCAATTCTCTTATAAGTAAATATAAAAACAGCATTTCAAAACATTAATTCAAATAAAATTATTCAATATTATTATCAAAATATTTATTTAAATTTAATGAATAGACTTTTATTCCACACAAAAATATATGTATTTTGAAAATTCAAATTATGGTGAGTAAATGTAGTGTTGTATAAATGTACAATAAAGAAAATAAAAAAGTAGGTATATTAAAATACATCCTCTGAATATTCTGATGTATTAAATAAAATTATTATTATAATATAAATTATTATAATAAAATACTCTAAATAAAATTCTACATTATGACATTATAAAAAAATCGTCTATAGGCGTAGGTCAGAAAAAAAAAGAGTGGAAAATACATCCTCTGAATATTCTGATGTATTATCTTCGTCTCCTAGATTGATAACGATAGGTTGCACAGTAACGTCAATTAAATTATCGAGTTCCCACATTTTCTCCTCTTCTTTTTGTACATGATGTATACATCTTTGCCAGTTATCTGCAGTTACTCGTTCCAAGGAATTTTTTAACAAAATTTTCACGTCACTTAATTTAAACGTCGTATTATTTGGCGCTACATCTCTTTTTACCTGCGCCCAGACTAATTCGCTTGGGTTAAGTTCACAGTGATAAGGTGGTAACCTTAGGACCGTTATTTGGCGATTTGTTGCCATTTCATCGATAACATATGGACTGTACGATTCAGACTGTAAAAAAAAATCAATATCACTTATACTAGAACGTGGAAGAATAAATACATACCATGTCTTGAAAGCAAGCCAACATTATAGTTTTACTTATATTTTTGTTTTAAGTATAGTTAATTTTCAATCACTGCAGGAATTTGCCATATTTTTTTATACTTTGTTTCCAATTTTATTGGTAGTAGTGCGGTACGAGTTTTCTCAGCCTTCTGTAACAAATCGCCTGAAATCTTACTTCTCTCCAGGTTTTCATTAATTTTTACAAGCTAATAAATTATAGACTTCTATTTACAAACTTGTCAGTTGATATATCCATGGCAATCATGCCTACTTAATTATTATTAAATAACATTCGTTTAGTTTTGAAAACTTTTGGTTTTCATATTTCATTAGTATGAAATAAAAAAATTTATCACATGAGTTATTGGATGTTAATAATCTCGGGCAAATTAACTGTTGCCCTCGTTAATTAACATTCTCATAACTCTCTTGATGCATAAATAACTATTATCTCTTTTAATTTAAACACCCTGTATCTAAATTAAAGCGCATTTTATATGTGTCACGTTAAGGCCAGTACTTACTGTTACGAGAAATGAGGATCGATTTTTTAAAAATATATTTTTTTTACAAACATGTTAAAAATGCAATTTTTAACACTCCCTTGTGCATTAAAAATATTGCTTTAAGGCGCCAGTGTCTTAAAATGATCACATTAAAGCACTAGTGAATTAAAGTAAATATCAAATTGTGACAGTAAATTTGCAATACATTTAATTTGTATTTTCTTTATTAACATGAATACTTATATTACGATTCATACAATTTGAAAAATTAAATCCTTCCATAATTCTACCACTGTCAACTGAAACGACCGCATTCCTAGTTGACGTTTGAGCACAGATTTGAGTAGAATCTGCTGATATTGATGGCATAGAAAGTAGTTTTCGGGCAATCGAATTTTTACTTTTCAACGAATCTTCGATGTATCCCTCGGCGACTGTTGAATATTTCCATCCCCATGCGGCTTAATTGTCGTTAAATTTGCTCCACTATCCGCTAGTATGCTTGCCAACGAACGCCGAAAACAATGTCCAGTATAGAGGTTAGAATTTGAATGTTGCAGAAATTTAGCAATAGCAGCAGGAAATTTTCTCGGAAATTTTCCAAACGTATTTATTCCCACAGGTTTTTTTGTACACTTGCCTTTCACATACTTTAGGAGAAGCCTCCGATGTCCCACATTTGCTGGACGAAGAGCCATGTATCTCCTCAAAAAATCCAAATAAAATTCTTCAACGATAGTGAAATTTCGTAGAACCTTGGTTTTGGTATCTGATATCTTAACCAATATTGAACTGGAAGTGCCCATAATTTCCAAGTTGTCGAGAATCAACTGGCAAAGCTCCCCTCTACGGCAGGCACCAAATATTCCCAAAACAGTAGCTACTTTCATCCTTGGCGCTTCAGAAACGCAATGAGCTTAAAATGCTTGCTGATATCTACGTCGCGATTTATTCGTAACATAGCTTTAATCATAGAATAATTATACCATAGAGATGAAGATTTCCAAACTTTCGATTTCTCTTCAAAATAGGCCAAGAATACATTTTCAGTATATTTTCCAGGAACGCCTTTTTCTTCACAAGACTTCACAAACTTATTATATGCAATTTGGTCTTTTCCATATTTTCTTTATACTTTTTAAGGGCAAAAAGACACAACGTTTAAAAGCAAAAAATACAAACAAATGCAAAGCATTCAAACTTTTCGTAAATGATGAATACAACAATGGTTGCCACCATGGTTACTATATATCATTGGCAAGTGCCCACTTCGAAAATTGATATAGTACCTACGATGCTATTTAAAACTTAACTTATTTCTATCCGGGTTAATTCTTTAATGCTGTTTGTAGAAAAAATAGTGTATGATATGTAAATTTACATGCGTGCCTTAAAAATGCACTCACATCATAAATAACTATTCTATTTGTTTAAAACGCATTTATTTTAAACATATTAGACACAATTATTTAAAATGTGATTTTTTTTCATGACTTTGAAATTTGTGATTATTATTATTTATTAATAAAAAGAAAAGATAAGGTTAAATTATCCTATAGGAAAATTGTTAGATTCATTTCGTTGGTTATGTGGTCTGATTGAAGCGTGTTTTACTGGGGATGGCATAAATAAAAATAATAATGAACATATATGGGCACTACAAAATCTGCATCCACAAGATCTAAACCATTTGGATTTTAATTTATGAGGATCTATGAAGCTTGTCTACCATGTTGAAATCACGTCAACTACCCGTCAACGGACACCTCTAGACGACGGGAACTTCTACTAATAGTCTAAGAGCCAATGGCCGGCAACCTATAAGTAAATGATTATATCTGAAATTTTGCACAGAGTCTCTTATATCTATCGCTCATGAGGTGGGGACTCGCTAAGCCCGACGAGGCCGACTCAAGAGTTACTCAGGTGCGAGAAGTATGAAAATGTAACCAACTTCGTTATTAAATGAACAAAGCTGCCGTTTGAAAATTTTAAATAAACAATTATTATTATATAAAAATGACAAAGGCAGACGATGACCGTGCTTCCAAGGTCATGGCAGACACTTGTGAAGTTGGTAAAAAATATAACTTTCAAAAGTATTTGATTAAATCTGATTTTTGACGTTAAAAAACTGTCAGAAATGTCGAGTATTGTAATCGACATCACCAGATCTCAGAACCTGTGCCAGAAATAGAGGTAATTTGTTACTTATATTATTTTAATATTAAAAGGTGCTAAATATAATAAATAATAAAAATAAATGTCTAATTTGTTAGATCTGAGGGTTTTGATCGCAATGCCCGCTTAGAAAACCAATGGTACTATATCGAAGATAATAAAAAGATGTGACTATATGCCGCCTATACATACGTACGCTCGGGCAGTAGGTAAGGATTTGCTGTCTGCCGGCATGTTATATTCGGAAAAAACGTCTGCCGTGATAAATATAGGTTTCTAATACTTTAATGAACAACATATAAAAAAATCAGAATTAATCAAATAGTTTTGAAATTTATAATTTTTGTCAATTTCACAAATGTCTGCCATGCCCTTGGAAGCGCGGTAATCGTCTGCCTTTGTTATTTTTATATAATAATAATTGTATATTTTAAAATTTTCAAACGGCAGCTTTGTTCATTTATTAACGAAGTTGGTTAAATTTTCATAGGTACCTCTCGCACCTGAGTAACAGTTGGGTCGGCCTCGCGGGGCTTAGTGTGTCCCCACCTCATGAGTGATAGGTATGAGACTCACTGTGCAAAATTTCAGGTATATAATCATTTACTTATAGATTGCCGGCCACTGGCTCTTAGACTATAAACTACAGTTTTTCAGTCACCAAACATTCCTTATGTAGGTATCTGTATGAAATACCTCTTATCAACGGACCTGGGCAATTTTTTTGGAACTTACGTATTGTTTTGTTTGTAATGTTCAGTCTTGACAAAGGTTGTAGGAAAATGTAAAAATCCGCGGTGTTTTAAAAATTGTCATGTGGATAAGCCACTTATCAACTGGTACTATAACAAAAAGGCTTGGATAACAAGAGATATCATGGCGAACTGTTTGCACAAATTTGACAGAAAGATGCAGCGCCAAAATAGAAAAAATAGTTTATTTTTAGATAACGCAACGTCCTACCCATACATTCAGATATCCAATATAACTTTAGTTTTTTTACCACCGAACACTACAACCTATTGTCAACCGCTGGATCAAGGAATAATAAAAAAAATTAAAACACTATAGAACATTTTTAATGCGAAGAATGCTGTCATCTATAGAATGTTCATTATCAACGACTGAATTCTTCTGTAACAATTGCTAACACATTACGCAAAATTATGTGGAAATCGATGCCGATTGGAATCGGAATCGATTGGAGACTGAAAATTCGGGAATAAGTTTAGTTTATTTCTACTTTTACACACTTTTATCGAATTTTATTAAAGACTTTTTGACAACGGACGCCTCGACATAAAGGACAATTATTTTTCCCCTTCGGTGTTCGCTTTGGAGAAATTTCACTGTATAATAATCATCATTTTTATTTATCTTACTACTTTTATTGAAATGAATTCTAAACAAATACGAATAGGATCTATGTTCATACAAGAAAAAATATTTGATATTAACTCAACTACCTATAATTTGTGGAACACCCTGTATTAATACTACTGTGGTTTTTAGTTAGTATAATAAAGGTATTAGAATCACATAAACTATCACTAAGTGAACAATTTCACATATTTGACTATGTAAAGAAAAATATACAGGGTGTCCGGGAAAATGTGGAAAATCTCTCGGGTGCAGATAGAACATGAAAAAAATAATATGACAAGTTCCTATACAAAAATTTTCCTACAGGCTCTCCCTTCGGAGATATGTGTCCCTGAACGACGTCGCTGGAAATCGGTTTTTCTTGAATAACTTTTAAAGTACTCGATATAATTCAATAATGTGATGGACACTAGTGATAAGGACCTCTTAAAATAGTATCCTTGAAACATATTTAGCTTTTTTAGTTTGCCAGGGGCGAGCTAAGCTTTACAACTTAATGCTTACATTTTTAACACCCATCATAAAGACTTTTTTATGAGAAAAAGAATAATAAACGAATTCATATTTTATTTTTAATAAAATTAATCTTTCTAGACAACAAAGTGCGATACGAAAGTTATTCAAACAGTAAAGTTTCGTTTTAAGATGTTTAATACGAAAAAATACAAAATTTTAAAAAACGCACTTACATCTACCTGATGCGCACTCCACAGATATAGCACTTAAGCCTTGTACTCATGGATGCGAAATTCACGAATTTTTGCACGAATTTTGCAACTTCTGTTTTAATTATTTATGGTGGGAAAATCTCAACTTTTGACAAATTCTGCGAAACAGTAAAACACTACCAATGTTATTGCTATTTTCTTTATAATGTGGTATTAATAAATTTGTTTTGAACTTCTTACAATCTACCATGGCAGTTTTATGATGAGAATGATAGAAAATGTTGACAATAAATTGACTAAATGTTACAAGTAGAGATTTTTTCCACCATTGAATAAATCGCGCAAATATTTGCGAATTCCGCATTCAAAATGACAAAAGGTTTTAAGAATACATACACACTATTCACTATTGGTTACTAGCACTGTCACTATGACGGTCACACATTAACACTTATTATATAATATCGTACCGCTTTCCGTATGACCTTCATGCATCCATATTTTGTCTTATCTTTTAATATTTATTTTAAATGGTTTCTTCGCCATATCACTATTGCGTCTTTTTCTATCAGTCTTTTCGATTTCATTTATACTGAAATTTACCTACTATAATTCACATATGCCACGCATAAATCACAAAGGCACCCTTGTATATATTCTAGGCAATTTTGTTTCATCTTGTAAGATAGCAATCCTTTTTTTTTGTCGAAAACTCATTTTAAAAATACCATTTTCCTTCCGCGAGTTTTCATTATTTTCCGTTTCTCAGTTGTACTTATTTACCACTTTTTTATTTGTACTATACATATATGCTACACGTACATTCTTGTTAATGAGCTACATATTTCAACATCACTTACACTCATATTTTGACCTCGCGCCCTAAACTCTTCATACATCTCATCATCCGATATTCCTCACTTGTTAAATTAGAATGATTTTGAGAATATGCTGTAGAGCTTGAATTATTCTCCATTCTTAAGAACGCAAAATCACTAATAAAATTAATTGCATTCATAATTGAATTAGCGAAAAGATATACCCGAAATTTAGCCCGCCCGAACGTATACCCGCTCATGATAGCGATGGAAATATAGGAAAAATGTACAGGCTGCATGTACGTTTCTTTGTGTCAACTGCTATAAATTTTGAGCAGATTTATGAGTCACTCTCTAGTTTTTCGGCCGTCTAGTATAGTTTGTAAAAGTATTCAGGGAGTCTCTGTATAAATTTGATCCCCATTCAAGATTACTTCCTCTTTAGTCCACGCATGAAAAACTTCTCATCTCATACTATCTTTGTCAACAGTTGACGTTCAGCAGTCATTTTAATCGTACAAGTAATCGTTATTAAGTGATGGACGGCAAAATTTTACTCCAGAATATGATTTTTTAAGGTATTATCACGGATTTAAAAAGGAAAACAAGAATTTTGTTAATACTGTGAAAGATGGAGCTGCTCCAACAAATTAAAAATATAATGGATTTTATTACTGACGGAAGTAATAAATTACGATTTATTGAGAGTTTTGATATATTCCATGACTTGTAAGCCTTGAATAATGAATAAAATTAATATTGTACGATAACTATAATAAAAAAGAAACTAGTAATTTCAATCATTTATGAAATGTATATTAAACCTATGGGACCTCACTGTTATCAGTACTCTCTAGTATCATAATATTCAATAACTCATTAATGGAATCGTGTTACTATTTGTGCATATATTTATTGAGAACAACATTTATCGCTTTGTATTTGAAAGAATATAGTTATAAACACAAACCTTTATAGCATTATTTTGCATTATCACAAAAATTTTATCATCTCGTATATGTTTTTGATTTTTCTTTTTTAAAATCAGTATTTTTTTATCCATGTTATGTTCAAAATAACTCTAAAATAGAATGCTTCTACATTTTTTTACCATACAAATACAAAGTGTGCGTTTGTGACGGAAACAATGTTAGTTTAGCAAAAAAATGAATAATAGTAGTATTTAATTCGTAAATATGTCTAAAAAGATCTTTTACCACGTTTTGATTCAATAAATTGATCAAAAATTGCCGAACCAATTGGTACACATAAACTTCATTATACAGTATATTCGTGATTTGTAAGTAATTCCTGTATAGTGTTGTTTACCGAGTGTCCCCTGTTTTTCGTACTTAACTTTGGGAAAAGAAAATACATGAAAACAACACTTCGTTTTCCTGATATTCAACTTCAACTTTAAAAAAATATATATTTTATTTTGTACCTACTAAACAAATCAATATTTTACCTTCAAGCTTTTGGTCAGTAATCATAATAAAAGGTTATTGCTACACCCTGTATCTTTTTTTATATACATTTTGTTATAACATTAACAATATTCGCGATAATTCACGCGAATTATTTAATAGCATCATTTTTTTCATAAAACTGTAATTGCTACAATTGCTATCAATGGAATCATATGTATGTTTTCTGATATCAAATATCTAAATATACTAACGATCAATTCCATGGTTTAATGAAAACATTCTATAGCGTTCGTATTTGGTATTAGATAATATACATATGAGTTCATTGAATAGGAATTGTAGGAATTTATTTATACTAGCTTAAATACCTTTAAAATATAGAACCTGTAATTTTTTAACCATCAACTTTTAACTAAAGTAAGTTTGGCTACATTGCATTATTTCTCCTCTTGCTCTATGTTGCATTAATATCAGGATAACCTGTAAAATAAAGTATTCTTTACTTATTATATTAGAGTGGATGCCATTCAAGATATTTGCGTGTAAATTTTCTAATACACCTTGCTTGGTTTGCAAAGTCCCCTCCCTTAAATCCGTTAAATTTCAACATGTCATCATTGGTGTATTCAATGCCAATCACTGTTGATGAATTGTAACTTTGGCAATTGAGACAGTGTTATAATTAAATTTGTAATACCATGTAGTTAGTCTTGGCATCAAAAAATATATTTATGCTTAGAAGTGAATGAATTGTAAATTTGTTGAAACTAATATTAACAAATTGTGTAATTAAGTCTTATTGTTATAGAAAGAGACATACATGTTTTAAAATTTGGTAACTTTCTTTTAAATGAAACTTTCTGTGTAACAAATTTTAAATACAAATATCTTGAATAGCGTTCACTCTAGCATGTTATGTAAATAAAGGGTATCTTATTTACACAAAGAGTCCAAAATTTTCCCACCAGCTGATGATGAAAGTACCGCTTCTACTTAAATAAAAAAGTTTAGTGGAAATGAACCCTTTATCCTTTCAAAAATTACCGCTTTTGGATAGATATAGCTTTTTTCAGTGTCACCATCTACATCACTATAAAAAATATTACTTTTTCTAATAATAAGTAAAAACTTTTGTTTTTGTACATCTTTTAAAGGACTACAACTCCCTTAATAAGCATTTTACGGCATACATTCGTAAGATTTTTTTTATTCTGATTAGTACTATCGTCTTCTATAGTTCGATATACAATTAAAATGTGAGTTTTAGATTCCTTAGAATTTTCTTTTTCAGCCATTCCCTACCCGAAAGCCCCCCAGACAGCAGCTCAGAGCATCCGTACAGCCCGCAGGACGGCTGCGAGGCCCCCATAGCAGCTCCGGAGTCGATATACACGAACCTCACCCAAGGCATCTATAAACCCGCGATCCTCAGCCCCATCCTTACAGATAATTTGATACTAGGATCCCATATAGTCGTTACCGACCAGGGAAACGATCAGCAGATCCTAGACAACGGCAGTATCCTTCAGGATAACCGGTTACTGGTAGGGGGAAATGGCACTACAATTTTAAGCAACAGGATCATCCAGGAGAACCTTCAAAATGATCCTGGAATTCTGCAGGACAGAATGATCCTTCCTGAAAATAACGTTCCTGGTGAGGATGGGGTCTGGTTATTTAGGAGGCCATCACAATCATATCTTTCTGTTTTAGATAATACTCGTCCAATAGTATTACCTGCCACGGAGTCCGCACAAAATTTTGACAGAGGTATTTATAAAAACGAGGACTATGAGAAAAATATGGTGCACCTGAGTTACAATCACAATATAGACAATTTACAGAGAGTGAATATAGAAAATAATATGTGTGATCAGAGCTTAGAAAGCCTCCCGGGAGTTTACACTAACCTACAGTCTGCTTCCAAGAAGAGGAAGTTATCACAGGATTCACCCTTAGTGAAAAGTGAACCAGGTGAGATTTTCATGATAGAAATGGATTCACCTTTATTGTACGACATCTTGGTTTTACCAAGGTGTTTATTGGAAAGGTGGTCTAATTTATTTCTAGCCAAGATATTTTTCGGAAAGGTGGTATCATTTCAGGCTTATTTTTTTTTATAGAAAATTGTGCTACTAGCCAACTGAGCCCTTCCGAACAATTAACTACGTCAATAGACGAAGAATATGCTTCGTCCGAGGCCTGTCTTTCAGAATCTCAGTACCAGTGTATTAGATTTAGTGCCTTCCAACAAACAAATTGGCATCCTTTGTGTGATCAAAACTTTACAGAATTGTAAGTGAAACGCTTTTGACTTAATCACAGTGCATATTTTTTATTTATTAAATTGTTACAGGCCCGTACCGCACTACAGGGTGGATGCCGATAAGGGATTTAACTTTTCCAACGCGGATGACGCTTTTGTTTGCCAGAAAAAAAATCATTTCCAGGTAAAAATTATAGTTCGTGTGAATGACAAATCCTCATTATTTTCTTCTAGATAACTTGCCATGTACAGTTACTGGGCGAAGCTCAGTTTGTGAAAACTCCGGAAGGTTTCCAGAAGATATCCAGCTTCCATTTGCACTTTTACGGTGTTAAACATGACTGTCCCACGCAGACGATAAGGGTGGAACAAAGTCAAAGCGATAGGAGTAAAAAACCATTTCATCCCGTCCTGTAAGTATTTCCTTGGAAGCGCTCTGAAACTTTATGAAATGTGTTTGGTTTTCAGGGTGGAACTCGTAAACTCGCAAGTTACTAAAGTAACAGTTGGTAGACTGCATTTCAGCGAGACCACTTCTAATAATATGAGAAAAAAGGGAAAGCCAAACCCCGAACAGAGATATTTTCAGGTATTTTTCTTATTGGTTCTGTAAAATTTGACTTGTTACGATTAATTTTATGTTTCAGCTTGTCGTTGGACTTCATGCTCACACAACAAACGGAAATTTTCCTGTTATAAGCCACGCCAGCCAGAAAATCATCGTTAGGGTACGTATCTGTGGAAGTTATATAAAAAAAGGGTTCTATCACTTTTTTTTTATAATAGGCCTCCAATCCGGGACAGTTTGAGAGCGACGTAGAGCTGTGCTGGCAGAAAGGACAAACCCAGGTTAGTTAATAATTAGGACCTACCTATGGTCTTTGACAAAATGGAATTTTGTTGGTACTTGAAACTTCCTCCTCATTTTCAATGGTTTTCATGGTTATCTCGGAAATTACTCAAGAAAACTCGAACAGTAAATTGAAACGTCAGCATTTTTGGACCAATCTTGTAGTATATCTACGGTTAACATTTTGGAATCTCTAGTCACCAACCAACTATGACTTAAGTACAAATATTTTAAGAGGAGATAGAGAAAATTAAGAATTAATGGAATCACCCTTCAAAAAAATTCCAAACTTATTTATAAAGTGTAAACATTTTTTCAATATTAGATCCTTATTTAACGCCGACTATGCGGTCCGTCCGCCACACATTTGATATTTACGGAATCAAAATAGACAACCAGCAACACAACGGTAAAATTCGCTGTCATGTAGTAATTTCATTCCTGTTTATATTGTAGTTTCGTGTTCTTCTTCAGTTTTTAGTGTCTTTTTTTTAATTTTAAACGTTTTATAGTTATTAAATAAAGGAATTTGTATCGGGTATAGATTTTTTCCACAATATAGTTTGCCGGTTTCATTTTATCTAACTGTGAAATGTAGTTCTGCCAGTTTGTAACAAAATAATGAAAACAAATGCAAAATACTATAGCTAACTGGATTAACTGTTACTTATCTATCAGGTATTATTGCTAATAAGAATGTTAATTCTCGTTATTCCTGCATTTAGAAACGCTACAAAAAAAACAACATAGTACTTGACATTGTTGGCAGATGTAAGCTTTGTTTACGGATCTAAGCCATCTTAATGGACACTTATCATAGGCACCGACATTCCACAGGAAAAAAGGGTCATTTTTGAAATATAAAACCAAAATTCTGGAACAACTTTTTTATTGTCTTTTAGACCTCCCTGAGCACGTCGTTAGAATGTTTGTACTTAGTCATAGTTAACCCTATATATTTTTTTCAATAGAATAGTGGCATACTCACCTAGTTTTTTTTCTAGAGGTAATATTTTTTCAACTTATACGGTAAAGTTATGTTGAATCACATGCGGATTTTCAAAATCTCAAACATGAGTATTATGAATGTTATACATCCCATTCCGTGTAAAAATAGCTTCATCTGTAAGTAACACGTCAACTGTGAATTTGGGATTTTGAGCAACAACCATTCACAAAATCTAATTCGTAAGGGATAAACGCTTGGTATTAATGCTTGGACATGCGTCCATAGTACCCGTTTTACATGGTATGGATATAATTAAGCCTTGAGTATGATATTCCACACTGTTGATTGGGACATTCTTTGAATTTGTTGAGCTATTTGCCTGGTACTTACTTGATGATTCTTTTCAATAATCTCTAAACTATGTTCAGAATCAGGTACTGCAATATACCGTGGATGCCTTAAACCTGCATCTCTTCCACGATTCAGTTGTAAATTTCTTGTGTAACGTCCGCATTGCACTACCCCGGAAAAAGTAACTGCATTATTTGGCACATGTTTACCGAGACATTGTTCTGCGTTCAGATGAGAAGCTGCTAAAGCATTTTATCTTACTTCACCGTAATACATCTATTCCCAAATTGTTTTAGATAAGTTCTGAATCACCCTGTATAGTCTTAAATGTAATAAATTTGGAAATACAAAAATAGTGATTTCCACGATCAAACATAAAATATCTCCATAGTGTTAAAAAAGAAAAACTTAAAAGATAATTTTAAGCTGAATTAGATTGTAATAAAATACAGGATGTTCTATTAAAAAATATATAACTATAGTCCATAAATAGAAAAATATTATCTCTGGAAAAAATATACAGGGTTAACTATGACTTAGTACAAATATTTTAAGAGGGAATAGGGAAAAATAAGAATTAACGGAGTCACCCTTCAAAAAAATTTCAAACTCATTTATAAAGCCAAAAAAAATTGTTTTCGATATTATTTTAAATCCTTATTTAACGCCGCCAATGTAGAGTAGGCAAGCTACAAGCATGCAACAGTTGCTCAGTCGGTATCGCTGTCATGTCATAATTCAATTCCTGTATTTACGTTGTAATTTTGTGTTCTTCTTCAGTTTTTAGTGCCTTTTTTAATTTTTAAACGTTTTATAGTTATTAAATAAAGACATTTGTGTTGGGTGCAGATACTTTTCCACAATATAGTTCGCCGGTTTGGTTTTCTAGGTTATGGGACAAGACTGCCGCGGTTACATTAAAACTTGTCTATTATCCATTCATTTCGTTCGATTTTGTTATAATAAATAGGCATTTTATCTAATTGTACCTACGGGAAGTGTCTTTTATCGGTAGTGAGTGGCTGTAATGAGCGAATATGTAGTTTTACCAGTTTATAACAAAATAATGAAAAACGAATGAAAAATACTGGAGCTAACTGGATTAACTGTTACCTATTTATCAGGTATTATTACTAATAAGAATGTTAATTTTTGTCGTTTCTACATTTAGAAACGCTACAAAAAGACGACCACATGGTAGTTGACATTGTTGACAGATGTAAGCTTTATCTATGAATCTAAGCCATCTCAGTCGATTCTTATCATAGGCACCGACTTTCCGTAGGAAAAAAGGGTTTTTCCCCATTTTTTAAATATCGAGCTAAAATTTTGGAATAATTTTTTTATTGTCTTTTAGGCCTCTCTGAGCACGTGATTAAATTTTTTGTACTTAGCCCTGTATATGGGATCAGTGTTTAGATAAATGTTAATCGTAGAGTGTTAAAAAATGCAAATTTTTCAATTTCCTCCTTTAAGATAGAAATGAAGATTGCTATGAAAATTCTCTTCACACATCAATTGTTTCTCGTAAGATTAACACACTAATGCGAAAACCATTTTGAGCTAATTTTCAGTAATTTTCAAGATGGTAGGAACATACAATGTACTCCATAACTATGTATAATTGATTTTAGGATTCGATTGTGCATAATGGACGGGTCGGTATAAATACCGACAGACCGGACGAGTCTCTTGTCGTCCACGGCAACATAAAAATAACGGGTCACATCATCCAGCCTAGCGACATAAGGGCGAAGAAGAACATTGTAGAGTGCAATACTGCAGAGCAGCTGAAAAATGTACAAAAATTGCGCGTTGTCAGGTAGTAATTAATTGTGAGGTTATGTTAATAGAGGATTATATGACACGTTTTATTGTAGGTACGAGTACGAGCCCGCATTGGCATCACAACTAAGTAGAGGGGATCAGGGTACGGACACGGGCGTTATAGCCCAGGAAGTCGCTCAGGTACTTCCGGAGGCTGTCAAACCCGCGGGAAATCTGGTTTTGGAGAATGGAATCTCGATAGAGAATTTCTTAGTTGTAAATAAGGTAAGAAAAAACTGTAGCTTATGTGCGGATGGATGGTGATATTGGAAATGGTAATGTTTGTAAAAGTAAAATTGGATAAAAACTATGAACAGAGCTTCTTGCGAGACACCTTGGTGAAATTTTTATTTGTAATCAATGTTTTTGGTAAAAAGGTCATCTTAAAAAAATTACAGTAACCAAACTGAAAGATTTTAAAAAAGAAAGTAATTTTATTTATTCATTTATTTTTATAGAAAAAAATGTTCATAGAAAGCAAAGGAGGCACAAACTTACCTCATTGCGAGACACCTTGGTTAAATATTATTTTCATGAAGTTTTGCAGCCAATATATTTCGTGAGAATGTAGTCTCATTTATTTTTATTGCCTTTACCATTAACTTCTATTGACTTTATTTAGTTTTTTCATATTAGGAAAAACATTCTTATCGAGAATCAGAAAAATAAGTATACCATTTTACTTAAATAAGTACTTGATAAAATATTCTTCCATGTTTTTGTAACCAATGTATTTTTGAAACGGAAATTATTTTGAATTTCAAAGAAGAATAGATTATTTATCATTAAATGGATTGTTTTTTTACATTAGGAAAAGGTGATTATGAGAAAAAACGAAACATATTTTTTTATGAAATACCTTGGTGAAATATTTTATTCTCGAAGTTTTGTAACCAATGTATTTTGTGAAAAATAGTCTCCTAAATTGTTTTCACATTACGAAAAAAAGAACAAGAAAACAAACATACCTTTTTAGGAAACACCTTGGTTAACTATTTTTTCATTAAGTTTGGTAATCAATGTATTTTGGGAAAAGGTATTCTCATAAAGTTATGGCCACAAACAATGCTACAAACCATCGTCTGCTGTTTCATTGCCCTATCGCAGAGACTCCCCACGCATGACAGCACTTTACAGGACTTATGACGTAGCCCTCAATTATTTGAATCAGTAATTTGACATCAGTATGTTTTGATTTGCATTATCATTTTTAATTAATTGATATATCTTAAAATAGTGTTGTATGATGTTTTCCATAGTAAAAGTGAAACCACAACTCGAACTCGTATTAATATGTACCCAGTTTTCTTAAAAATGTAAAACATATAGACAGTAGCACTTTGTGTTCAAAAAGGATAGTTTAGTGACATATATTTTGATCTCAAAGTAGTATAGAAAATATACAGATATAACATTATTTGCCATGACACTCCGTTTTTTACGGGGCATTCAACTTGAAGAAAATCTATTTTATTTTCTTGTCTATTGAATAAACAAATACATGTTTTTCCTTTAAACTTGACATGTAATAATTATAATGAAAAATTTATATTTTGACGTGAATAACTTTTTGCAATTAAAGCCAGAGGCTCAGGTATGGGATCTTGACCTTGAACCCCCTAAACTTCTACGCCAATGATGAAAAGTACTTTTTCAGTGCAAATATTACAATTTTATTTTATTTTCTGAAAAAAAAACTTGGTTTTGTTTTAAAGCTGTTTGATAGAAGTTCGGAAAATAATAGCTGCTTCCGGTTTATTTGATGTTTTGAAACAATTTTACGAGTAATAAGACAGTAAAATAGAAACTGGAGTAAACTTCAAATTAACGCCAGTACAGTACAGGCTTAGACATAAACTAAGTAAATAAATGTTACACATTATGATTCGGCTATTAAACAGCTTTAAAGCAAGACCAAGTTTGCTAAAATCGGTTAACATAGTCTAGAGTTTTTCAACTTTTTCTGCAATACATTCCTAGATAAAACACAATGTCAAATAAACAATTTTTAAAATGCCAGTAGGAGAGTTCAAACCCGTTCAACATATCTTTGCCATTGATTTTATGGAGAAAATCTCACTTTTTGATTTGGATTTAAAAGTTCGCCATCTAGCAGTAAAATTTGAAAGTACGAAATAATTTTTGGGGTTACTTTTGCAATACCTAAACATTTTTTCCGAAAACTGTAGGACAAGTGGTTTCCGAGATACAGCCACTGGCCGACCTTAAAGGGACACCAGGTACTATCTCAGATTTTGAGAACTCTCAGATTCATTGACCATTGATTTTGTCTTTAACTTTATTTTTTTCACATTATGAATTGATAGTCAATGAAACATGAGTGTACCTTTTTATGAAACGTCTTGGTGAAATATTTTTCTTGGTTTGGTAACCAATGTATATTATGGAAAGGTAGTCTCAAAAAATTAAGATCCAGAATAGTATGACCAACTGATATCTTAATAAAGCATTATTGTTTTGTCATAAAACTTTTTTCCACATTAGGAAAGGATATTCATGGAAAATATAGGAGCCGTCAAGGAGTTATGTAAAGTAACGGATAATCTAGAGACGAGGATAGACCAGCTGGAGAGAATAAACCGAAGGTTGAATAGATTGAAGAGAGGAGACAGCCTTAAATCTACCAGCACTGGTAAATATTTAAAAAATAATTATAACTTTTCACCGTATTTTTTATTTTTTTTTTGTTTTCTAGTTAACAGCTCTAAACTATCCTACTCCCACAAGTGTTCCAAACATCACCACTCTTGTCAGAAAGAAGAAGAACTCTGCTCAAATAAACTAATACAAATCGTTATAGTTGTTTTAGTACTAATAATGGCTTTTTGGTAAGCATCGAACTTGATTTTTTTCTTCGGCCATTAACATATTTTAAAATTCAGTTTAGCTGCCATCACCACATTGTACCTGATGGAGGCCGCCCGACATTCCCAGTACGTGCAAGCTAACATCGACGCGACCTACAAGAATTTTGACACTAAAACTACAGCAAAATCTACCAACACAAGGGTAACTTGGGCGCCTACTCTGCCGCCGCTACAGACAACAAATTCCTATAAAGAAGATGGTAAATAACATTAATGGGGAGTGGTTGTGATAATAATTCTCTTTTTTTATTGCAGAAATCACAAAGATTACTTTGGACTCGAATATTATGAGGAGACCTGCGTTTAGTATCGGAAGGCCTTTGGAGTGCCTCTCTGTCGATCAGGACCTCGATAGTACAAGTTTGTGCCAGGTAAGATCAACTATACCCAAGTTTCAAAACAGTAAAGAGTGACTAATTAACAACACTTACAAGAGTACAGGGGGTGAGGGTTGCAGGGTTCAAAGAATTTACTTTAAAAAGTTTATAAATTCACAATTTAGCATGCCATCCTTTTAAACAGCGATGGCACAGCACCATCCACTTACACTTACCTGATGCGCACTCTGCGTATACCACACTTTAACACATACTAGAAAGGCAGGCAAGTCGGCATATGCTGACTTGGCTTTTCCCTCGTGCTACATTCGAGCAGCATGACTATTGCTAGTTGATATACTCATATAATATAAAATGTTTTATCAAGAAAAAAAGGTAATTATTCAATTCAGTTTTATTAAATATCATTATCATTAACTTCAATCTTCAACACCTTCAATATTTATCATCAATCTTTCTTCATCGTTATTTTTAATCATCATATTACTTCAGCATCTTCAATTTTCATTAGCTTCAATCTTCATTGTCACTATTGCCATCATCATCATTATCATATTGATGATCTCATTGCCATCTCGTCCGCTCTTATTTTGGAGTTGGTCTAATTGGCAACATTTTAGAAATTCTAGGCAAAGTTTCATCCTGTAAGATATCAACCTGATTTTTTTATTGTTGGAAGGAAGCTCATTTTGAAAATATCCATCAATTGTTCTGTGAATCACATATTTTGTGTCATCATCAACCTCTGACTTATTCCTTCCATGAGTTTCCACTATTTTCCATTTCGCAGTTGCATGTTCTTTTTTGTCACTCTTTATTGCACAATTTACACTACTTATTGGCACTCTTATTATTGAACTACATTATTATTTATTTGCATCATTTACACTCATATTTTGGACTCGCACACTAAACTCTTCAAAAATATTTTTTATCATCCGATATTCTTCACCTAATAGATTAGGACAAATTTATGATTATTCTCTATTACTAAGAGCACAAACACAAAATCACTAATAAATTAATAATTGCAATCAAAATTAAATTAGCGGAAAGATATATACAGACTTTTCCTGTGCATTCGCCCATGGCGGCTGTGCAGATGGAATAGGCGGATCAGAGTTAACGCAATTAAATCGAAGCCTCGGAGTCATTATCAATATAATTCAAGCAGTGTAATATGCATAATTGCTACAACAGAAGCTGTGCAATCGGGGATGTTCTGCGAGGTATGAGGAACACACAATTTTATACCAAGAACTACGCCTCGTATTTCTCTTCTCTGTGTTGACTGCTATAAATTATGAGCGGACTTATAAAATGAGTGACTCTTTACTATTTTCAAACCCGACTATAATTAACTTTATTTATTTATAATTAAATGTTTAAAAATCAACCCAGCAAATTTTGTATGTAATAATTTCAGATATTTTGTTGTGCGAGTCAAAGTCAAAACCCACCGCCTCAAGAACCCACAACGTCTCTATTTTCTGAAAAGAAACCTCCCAGCGTAGGCAGAAATAAAACGACACCTTTGTTGAACGTAGAGAAGAACAAAATAGCCAAACCTTTCCACTCGAATGATATCGACAAGCAGATCAGACAGAGAAGGCATGCCGATGACCTAACGGACGAGGCCAATTCGTTTGATAGCGGAGGTAACGTTCTCTGATAAAAGTTTTGAGCATGTCGCTACTCAATTTTTCTTTCAGAGGATCAAATTTTTACGATTATAGTGCAGGGACGGCACTTCAACACCACCTTGACGCATCAGTACAGAAAATCAAGCTCGAATCCTCAGTCTAACTTCTCCTATGCCGTCCCCATCTCCAAGTACATGCCGGACGAGTTTATCAATTTAATTTTCAGGTAAAATGCCTACCGTCTTGTTACTTTTCCCGTGTGAGAACGTTTCATTTTCCAGATCTACACAACCGAATATAAAAGAAATAGAGTACTGCGACAGTGACTACAGGCAGGATGAGTGCAATGATCTCAGCTCGATGAGCTATGAGGACAAGTCGAGGATAAGGCATAAAGTCAATGAGAACAGCTCCAGCCAACTGCTTAGCCTCCAGAGTGTCATTTTTGAGGTGGACATGGCCGACTTTCAGTCGAAGGTGATGACGTACAGGGCTCCCCTTCGACAGAATCAGGTAAGTCTCCATTGTAAAAAAAGTTCAGAGTAAGCTTTTGTCATAAAACGTTAACAACTATTTTGCGTTTTAGCTAACATATTTTGGTTTCCTGTACGTTTGAACTACTGCTTTGCATTGCCTTATTACTATATGGCTTAGGAGGTGTTATCATACTTTATATGTTTCACATTGGCTTTCTGCTTTGCACATTTGTTTTTCAGAACACTTTTTTTCACATTAGAAAATGATGGAAAACAAGAGGAGTAAGCATATTTCCTCAACTAAATTTGATAATCAATGTATTTCATGAAAATCTCTTTCAAAAGAACAACCACCACCAACGCAAATTTTGAGAAATTGGAGTAGGCTTTTATTGTAAAAGTTGAGAACTACTTTGCGTTATTTTGGTTTCGTGTGCATTTGAACTACTGCTTTGCATTGCCTTGTTGCTATACTGCTTAGGAGGTGTTATCATACTTTATATGTTTCTCATTTGCTTTCCGCTTTGCACATTACGCTTTTAGTACAATAGAACTAGTTCGGTATTTGTTTTTCAGAACACATTTTTCACATTAGAAAATGGTGTTCATGGAAAACATATGAGGAATAAGCATATTTTCTCAACAAAATTTGATAATCAATGTATTTCATGAAAATGTATCTCATAAAAGCACAACTGCAAGTAATACCACCAACTCAAATTTTGAAATATCAGAGGAGAGATTTAATTGTGAAAGAAGATGTAATTGTTTACTTTTTGAAGCGATGAGAGAACTTTATTCTATTTATTAATCTGAGTGACTGGAATGCTTCTTACTGAGATTTAGTTTCAACAGTTGCCATATTTTCATTTGTAAAGCATTTTGCAGATTTATATTAGTGTTTGACATAAATTAATTATTGAATTCTAACATAAATACCCTATGGTAATATATTGTAATTATAATTTAAATATAATTAACACGTAAGGTAGTATTTGTTAAATATATCTATTTCGACATACGCACGTATGTGTTCATTGATATACCAGTCCTGCCACTACACATATTAAGCTTTTGTGTACCGTATTGCTGTTAGTCAGAACTTGCATTTTTTGCTGGTGTTTTTCAATATTTTACTTTTATTGAAATTGTTAAGAAAATTATGCGTAAATGTCAAGTGTCCGGAATATTGAATACTCATCCTGAATTATCTCGACATACCCACGTAAGTGTAATCAACACACGCTCGGAATTTTTATGCGGCAAATATGCTGAGCTGTACGGGGTTGGAATTTTCACGTACTCTCTCTTTGGATTTCATTGTCATACACATGCACAATGTCTGATACAAAACAAATGGCAATTTGGAACGATTCGGTTTTCCTTTGTTTATAGGCCATTTTTACTTATTCAGTCATTAAATTGAATAATTTTTCACATTAGGAAAGGGTGTTAATGGAAGAAGGTAGGAGAAATAAACATTAATCTCTATTGTTGTTGGGAACGCTTTCCATTTGAACTAACTAACCTATTGGCTTCTTGTACATTTGAACTAAAGCTTTGTGTCATATTGCTATATTATTTAGGAGGTGTTTTCGTACTTTGTGTCTTCACGCTGCCTTTACGCTTTACTGGTTGCACTCTTGGTACGTTAGAACTACTTCAGTAAGTTTTTGTTTAATTTTCAGAATACTTGTAAATTGTCAGCGTCAAAACTGGGACTGGACTTTATAGAATATAACTTTAATTTTTACAGATACTGTGATGAGTAATACATTTACACTTACTAAATTTTTTTTTTAATTAACTGATTATTTTTAGAACAGAAGTGTTTTTAAAACATGACATCATCTATTTGTATATTATGTTCTCTAAGTAAATACTCTTAAATGTATAGTCAAAGGAAGAGCTGTATATTTTTTTGTTTTATAGTTATTTTAAATAAAAATAAAGTACCTAAATATATCTAGATCTGTAATTAGAATTTATTATTTATTGTTTAAACGTCATCTTGCACATATTATAGTATTTTAATTTAATTGAGAGCAATATTTTATCGAAATTATAGGAGAAAATATCATATGATGTAATCATAGGTCATCGTTAAGTTTACGATTAATTTTGTTCTCGTATAATATTAGTTTGTGAGATATTATATCAAAGTGTATAGACTAATAGGTAAATTCTTATTAGAGTTTTATGAAATATTCTGATTTATAGATGTTTGTTAAACCGAACCAGTGAACTGCGTACTGAAATATGGGGATGATTTCCACAATCTCATTTTATATTTAATTATTTTAATAATTTGTCCAGTAATTTTAACGTGTTCCAATTTTCTGCAAAAAACATGACTGTTTTTTTTTGCAGTTAAAATTATAATATTTTTTGTTATGTACTTAAAACTTGTGTCCGTCCAATCTGTGTGTAATATTCGAGGTATACGTACAGGCACTTTACGGTGCAAACAATAGTTTATCGATTAAAAACATTTCAAGAAAAATAAATCTTTTTACTCAACTTTTTATAAATTTTTATTGTTATTGTACTTTGTCTGTTTTTATCAGATATCTAAGTTTTATCTTTGCATTTTTTTTTCTGGTTCCTTAGTTGTCGTAAATGTCCTGTACGTAAACCTCAATAAAATTCGAATAATATAGCATGTATTTTAATATATAGGATACTGTATGTATAAATAAATACTGTAACGTTATACATTCCATTTCCACATTCATAGCCTATTTTTTGTTTTTATTATATATACATATATATTTTTAATTCAATGTTATATGAACAATTTAGGTATAATGTATAGATATTTATGTAAGATGCAATATTATGAATTTTGTTTTGTGATTGTGTACAATAAACTTGTTTTCTTTTCGTTCAAATTTATAGAAAAATGCCTTTCCCTTTAATTGTCGAAAACTTAAAAATTAAATTTCCATCATTTTAGGCAAAGGTAAGGAGTGGGGTACTAATATAAAAGGGCGATAAATAATAAAATATATATTATAGCAGTCAACGTAAAGAGAAATATGTATTGTCCGTACATTTTTCTATAAAACTGTATAAAATTGTAATCCGCATATCTAGCAGAGCATGCCTGATTACACAGCTTCTGATGCAGCAAATACACATGCATCACATCAGAATGCCTGATTTCTATTGGTTACGATGAATGAACAGATGCTGCAGCATTGCCATGGGAGTGCGGATAATTTCGGGTATATCTCTGCTAATGTTATTGTAATTAATTTATTAATATAAGTTTTGTATTCTTAAGAATGGACAATAATTCAAGCTCTAAAGCAAGATCTCAAAAACACAAACTCCCTAATGTAATAAATGATAGAATATCGGATGATAAAAAAACTGGCATGAAGAAATTAGAGCTCGAAACCAAAATATGAGGGTAAAGGATGCGGTTGAAATATCTCATTCATTAACAAAAATATCTGTGAGTACTGTATACCGTATAATAGAGAATGTCAGACATATATACAACTGCGAAACGGAAAGGTGGAAACTCGCAGTAGGAAGAATATAAAGGTTCATGAAAATACGCGATTTGTAGAAAAATTCATGGATGGTATTTTAAAAATGAGCTTCCAACAATAAAAAAATTCAGGTTGCTGTCTCACAGAATGAAACTTTGCCGAGCATATCTAGAAGAGTGCTTTAATGAAATTGAAAGAGTATGCTGATAGAAAGACGAAATAGTGATATGGCGAAGAAATAATTAATAACAAATTTTAGAAGGTCGAAAGCTGAATCGAAGAATATATTATGAAATATGGAGGCTTTATTTTGCTATACTGGTTAGTAACCAGTAGTGTTTAGTGTGTTTTTATACAGTGGTGTATCAAAGTGTGATATCCGTGGAGTGCACATCAGTTAGGTGTAGTGGATGCTGGTCGACCGTCACCGTGTAAAAGGACGACTTTTTACAGGCGAGTATAAACTTTTTAAAGCAAACTACTAGAGTGCTAACTTCGCTCGACGTCAAGTTATTTTTGTATTCTATGAACTCGAGTAGCACGCCTATGGAATATCTTCGTTTCTTGACACATAGTTCTCAAATTTTTAAGTTCAATCCAATATTAGGGTTGTACAGGGTGTTTCAAACTTTATAGCTACCCTGCCTACTACTGTAAGGATATACAAAATTTAAATTTGGGACACGTGGTGTTAAATGGGATGAGCTAAGCTTCATTTTCAATCGAAAGTATTGTCCTTGGGATTTGACAGAAACAACTAACGACATCATCAGTTATATTTTTTCCAGAAACATACCTAATTTTTGTCGTGTTTAAAAGCTCTCTTTCTTCTAATAAACTTTTATTAGAGAACGTTTTCTGTATTCGTTAACGGTTGATTTATCCAAATTCAATTCCTGGCTACTCTACCGTATAGAATTTTGTAGATTTTGTTCGAAATGCTGTAACAGTCTAATTGTATTAACATTGTTTCTTACCCTTCGGTCAATTATTTGATTCTTCCGAACATAAAATGCTTCTTCATTTTGCCGCAAGGTCGTCTCCAATCTTGTAAAGGTTCTATGATCAGGAATGAGGCGCTCTGGATACCTCTCATGTTATTACTCTACAGCTCTTCTTGAATTTTTTTGTGAGCCCCATAAATTAGCAACAACATTTTCTGGATGAGAAAATATTTTGTAAGCACAAAAGTTATATGGTCGACGTCTGTATTGAGTAATGACAAGTACTTTATGACATTTATACACTTTAAACGACAACATTCAATTATTTTCCAATGACTACTTGATCCTGAAACCGCTAATGTGACTTTTCAGGTGGCATTTATTTTGAGATTCTTTAGGATATCTTCTATCTATATATATATAAATGGATGTTTGTCTGTATGTCCTTTATAGAATCGTAAACTATGCATTTGATCATGTGATGATCTTTAGCAAAGTTGTTGTGCATGAGCCCACGAAGGTTTCTAAGTTGGTACGACCAATTTTCGACAGATGGCGCCACTGTCATTCCAATGAATTTCATATATTGCCTTGACAGTTCATCCTGATTTCAATTGAAACGAAAACAGCGAACGAATGATGACGATACGAGTTGTGGGTGACATAAGAATTTATGTAAATTGTGAAATTCATGTCCGGCTCACATTCAACAGACAATATTGTGCGTATTTTTATATTTGGGAGTGTTTCTCGAATAGTTTTGTGCATTTCATTGTGAGTTAAATTAATTTAGATAAATAATTCAATCGAATTGAATTTTTGTAGTTTCCGTGAGTCGAATTGTAACGAAACGCTGCAGTCACAATTTTTTCGAAATGAACAAAATCAATGGAGTGACTCAAAATGAATTGGATATTTGTGTAATATCTCCTTCAAATTTATTTTAGTTGGTGGCGTAGCAACGCGTGCAGAGTACAGCTAGTTGCTTATAAGTTTTAAACAGGAATATAGAAAAATTACTCTAATAAAAGTTTATTAGAAAAAAGAGAGGCTTTTTAACAGGAAAAAACATTAGGTGTTTCTGGAAAAATAATTGATGAGGTCATTAGTTGTTTCAGTAAAATACCAAAGATAATACTTTCCATTAAACATGGAGCTTACCTATCCCATTTAACACCACGCGTCCCAAACTTTATTTAATTTTTTTGCATCCTCATAGTAAGTCCATATTATCGAGTTTGCGACACCCTGTACGGTACAATTAAAGAAACAATATATTTTTATGTTTTAATAGACATCTAAAATAAAAAAATCATAAAACAATAATAAATACTCTTATGTATATAACACATAAACTTTTATATAAAAACAATTTATTCTACGTCAGGAACCTCGCTCTTAACGGCAACAAACTCTAACACCTTATCTTTGTCATTTACATTTTTTAGTGTCTTTTCACTCAATGTCTTCGTGTTACCGTTATCCCTGTTTTGTTCCGAGGTCTTTTCCGAATTCGTTGTAAAATATTCTTGGTTTACAGTCTCCACACTAACGTTCCTATGCGTAAGCGAATGTTTTATAAAGTCGGGCTTACAGTTTGTCTTAAAATTACATTCTTTACAGATAAATGAATTTCCACAATCTGTTTCTTTATGCACTTCCAAGGCGTGTTGGAAAAACGTGGCGAAGGGACACTTCGGACATTTCCACACGTTAGATTTCGGTTGATCGGTCGTTGGTTTTGGATATTTATGCTTCAAAACATGTTTCAGCAAACTACTGTGAGATTTAGATTTGAAGGAACATTTCAAACATTTGTACAAAGGCTTTTCTTGCGCTTTTGATTGCATTTTATTTACTGATACAATCGTGTCGTCACCAGTGTTGTGTGCCGTTTTAATGTGTCTTATGATGTGAGTCTTTGAATTTGTCTCGTAGAAGCATTCGGTGCACTTAAAACTTTTAGATTTTTCAGTAGGCGTTTTGTTGATATCACCCGATATTTTTGTGGGTAGGTCTCTTTGGTGTCGTTCAAAATGTCGTTTCAAACAGAGTTTCACCTTGGTTTCAAATGTACATAAACTGCATTTGAAAACTTCTTGTTTGCCTAAACCGTGTTTGATCTTCAGGTGATTTCGGTAAGTCAACTCCCATTTTGTTTTGAAGTTTGGACAGTGTTCACAATGCATGTAGGCTTCTTCGCCTGTTAAATGTTTAGTTTTGTGAGTCCTAAGGTTGTGTGGATATTTCGTTTGGTAATCACACTGGTCACACTTATGCATTTGAGGCCTAAAAAATTAATAGCAGGAATTAGAAACAAAAATTAACAATTTCTGATTAAAAAGTACCCAAAAGTGGCATCATTTTCTTCATCGTCGTCATCATTTTCCATTGAGTGGTCAGTGTGCTCTTCAGGTTCGCTTTTTATATCAAGCTCATTGCTTAAAATAGTTTGAGATACTGTGCTGACTAAATTGTTACTTTCACTAGTTTCCGATGATTCTGTTTTTATTTCTTGTTCCACAATATTTTGTTCAGCGTTTTCATTGTCTGACTTATCTTTCAGAGAATCGCAGGTTTCGGCAGTTTTTAAATCTTCTAACGATATTTTTCTACGTTTCTTCACCATCTTTAGTATAAATTCAGGTAAATCAGGAAATATAGAAGGAATGGCATCAGGTTTCAACCTAGGCCTTTGGTATTCCTCCTACAAAGCAAAAGAATGTAGTTACAAGTTGCCTAGAGAGCGGTTATGCTAAACTTTACTTACTACGACATCTTTTATTATCCTTCTTCGTAGTATATCATCGTCTTTGAAATGTTTCTCACATACATAGTCTTTTGGAGTAATTGGCCTGTCTTCTCGAGCTATGGCTTCTTGCCATTTACTTAAGAAGAAATCATCATCTGGCACACGATATAGTGAGGCCTTTTCTTTACATTTACGATATCCTGTGTAACAATGTGGTACTGCACATTTTCTTCCCATTTTTAAGGGGCCCTTTCTAAATCAGGTAGTTTCACAGTGTTGATTTGTAACTTATTAAAAGGGGTTCCATTATATTTCTCGGCATATCCACTTGCGACACTAAAATGTTTTTTCTCATTATACACAGTTATAAATTGACCTAATGACTAGTTTTATGTTTTAAATATCTAATCAATATTTACACAAAACATATAAATTTACTTACTATAACCCTAGAATTATTTTAATAACTTTTCTTTATTGGAAAGAATTTACATCAGTACAAATCAAATAAGAATAATACGAACCCAATCAAAGGGAGAAAGATGGAGGAAGAAGAAGATCTCCACTTAGTGTTTTTTTGTTTTTATTGAGGTTATGGCACAACTTAACCTGCTATATAGAACTTATAAGTAATTTTTTGTAATATAATTAATTCATTAATTAAATGTAATGACTATGGAGGCCTTAACTGAATTAGTTAAATTCATCCAAATAGGGGCAAGGCTAGATTTAAAAGCTGCAGCTTTGGAACATTTATTAGGTAAGTACAAGTATGTGAAATGTGTGTTCTTTACTAAGGACTTGCAGGTTTAACTGGAACAGAAGATGGTTTAAAAGGTATAATAGAAGTCCCTCAGCTTCTAATATCTCTGATAGCTCTTTTAGATGATACAAGTATACCCATTGCTAAAGACGCCAGTTTATGTTTGATCAATATTTCAGCAGACGAAAAAGGTGCTGTAGCCCTAATAAATTTAGACGTTAGCAAAGATTGTCCACCTCTTCAAACACCACCAGATAATATCATATCTCAGGCACTGAAAAATATTTTTGATCCCGAAAGTCGTATTGCCGATCATTGCTGTATGATTCTATCGAACTTGAGCAGACCGTCACATCTAATCGAAAAAGTTATCGATATAATTGAGAATAGCCACAAATCCTTTGAAGAACTTATAAATGTCTTCACTAAAAATCAATTTAATAAAAATAACGCCAAGCTGCATTATTTAGGGCCGGTGCTTTCGAATTTATCGCAAAGCCATCGAGTCAGGATGCAAATTTTACACAAGAACAAATGTGTAATACAGAGACTACTTCCTTTCACGGAATATAAAGATTCTTTGGTACGTAGAGGTGGTATTGTAGGTACATTAAAAAACTGTTGCTTTGAAACAGACTTCCACGAGTGGCTACTTAGCAAAGAAGTAGATATTTTACCTCGGCTTCTGTTACCTCTTGCTGGTAATGAAGAATTTGATGAAGAGGATAATGATAAGTTACCGTTAGAGCTACAGTTTCTGCCAGAGGATAAAATGAGGGAAGATGATCCCGATATAAGGTACTATTTTTCAAATAGACATAATTAATCTTGATTAGTTTATTTCAGATGTATCTTACTTGAAGCTTTAACGCAACTAGTAGCCAAAAGACCTAACAGGGAGTATATTAGGGATAAAAATACATATGTCATTTTAAGAGAGCTGCATAAATGGGAGAAGGATAAAAAAGCGTTAGCTGCTTGTGAGAATTTGGTCGATATATTAATAAGGTAATATTTATTGTAAATTTCTGAGATAAAAATTTTAATTTTTGTCGTTTTAGGACTGAAGAAGAAATAGGTGAAGATAATCTGAAGGAAATAGAAGTACCCCATGATTTACAAAAGAATTTTGATAAAATGCATGAAGAATTGTTGCAAGAATAATATAAATGATTTTTCAATATATTTTTATACAAATTTCAATTTGTTTCTGTTAAGGATATATGCAGCCGTATAAGCACGTAGCTGATATATTTTAGATATACAGGGTGTTTCAAAACGATATGGCAATTTTAGCTGCGTTTGGTAATATGCTCATAGATGTGATGAAATTTTAGTCACATGGTGACCAAATTTGAAATAAATGACCAAAATGAAAAATTATAAAATTTTTAATTTCACATTTTTTAAAATTTGAAACATTAACTGTCACAAATGTTTATAATCAACATTATATATTTAAACATAAAATACTGATTAGATACTTCGAATGAACGTAGATAGAGAGATTGTTTGATATTTCTATCATTTATGACAATATCGTTATATTCATCAACTGTTACTTTTATTTTGTATAATTTTAGCATTTTGGGATCAAACAAGTCTAACTCCATGGTTTTATCCATTTTCAAGGTGATAAAAAAGTAAAAACAAGAAAAACACAAAACAAAATCATGCACCATAATGTATGTCCTAGAGTCACTTATTTTTGAGATACATGTATTTTTTTTTAAGTAAATATAATCATTTTATCAAAATTTATATTTGTAAGGATATATTATGCAACCATATATACATATAGTTGTTAAGTTGGTTACATTAATACACTTAAAATAATTTCCTAAGAATTCTCAATCATGAAAAAATAAAATTATTATAATGATTATAAGTAGTTATAAACTTTATATATCTTATACTGTTATAAAATTGAATACTATTTTTTAAATCAATAGGATGTTAATAAACAACGATGTTAATGGTCGAAAAAGAAAATGAAAGACACCTAAGACTATATTCATTCCGTTTTAGCGTTCTCTTATTGGTTGGTTGCAGCCTCACGTATACTTGTAGCCCAATCATTTTAAAGAACATGACTATTTCTGAGAAATTTACCATCCCTGTTAAGTAGGTCAAATTCATAGGTCGACAAGACTCCGATTGGGTAAAATTCAAAAATAGGATGTCCCTCCATTTTGATTTGTTTTAAAAGTTCGTTAGGAGTTTACGTTTATTGCAACAGTTTTCAAAGGTTGTATTTATAATAATTATCACAAGTAAGTATCAATCATTACACAAATATTGAAGTTTTATGATTTTATTAATGTAAATTTTGGAACAAATTCATCAAAAAACCGGTTAGCAGGTGTGCATATAGGTTAATGTTAGCATTTTCTTTCACAAATAGTATTGTTTTATTAATACATGTTTTTTTTTAGTTACGGCTCGTAAACTAAACAATAATGTCGAATAAAATTGGCGTCAACGTGGATGATTTCTTAAAAATAGAAAAGATTGGTGAGGGAACGTATGGGGTGGTGTACAAGGGTAAGAACAAGAAGACTGGTGAACTAGTTGCAATGAAGAAAATCAGGTTGGCTGTCTTTCTATTACTGATAACTATTCTCAAAAATAATAAATGTTTTTAGACTGGAATCTGACGACGAGGGCATTCCGTCTACCGCAATAAGAGAGATCTCGTTACTCAAAGAACTGCGTCACCCGCATATCGTATCGCTGGAGGATGTTATGATGGAGGAAAATAGGTTAGTGACTCAGATTTAATAGCATTTTTTTTATATGTGAATAAGTTCAACTGTTCACAAGATGTTAGTTAAAGTTGAAGCCAAAATGCATATATTTTACACTCTTGTAACATATATTATTGCTTCAGTCCACTTCAACTTCCCAAGAATAAATTTTCCAATATGAGCTGAAAAGATTAGTAAGTCATTTGTCAACGCTGCTTTGTTTAATTGTTTAACCCGGCATTTTAGCTATAGTACATGCACATTTTTATTTTAATCTATGTCAGACTTGCCCTTGTTAATTCTTTAGATGTTTTAATTAATTTTTTAATATAGATAAAAAATTTTATTAGTGTTAAATTTTAACAAACAGTGCGCAGGTCTGTCAGGTATTATTGTACACATTAATTGAAGCGTTCTTTGCAAAAACCCTAAATGTCAGTTTCACTTATAATTGGAGATGGTCACTAGACAAGGTTTCCGTAGTATATTGGAAGTTATTAAAACATAATAGGTCTATTCAAGCAAGGAATCCATAATGGTTTCAACTCTCAGAAATATTCGACCAGTAAAATTATGAATTTGTTTTCAGCAAACATCGTGCAGGAAGTAGTTGGACGAGTGTTTTTGACATTTTGGAACCAGTCCGGATTCTTTGCTTGAACAGACCTATTATTACGTGCTTTTCTAAGTTTTCTGTAGTGATGACAACGTTTATCACTTAACATTAACTTGTGTAGGGAAAATGACCGTGCAACTGTTGACAACTAACAGTATGAGAAATGGTTAAGACATGAACTATATATTAATATATTTACTGGTAACTCCTGATATGTACCAGCTAAAACTTTACAAATGTTTTCCAAAATGGTTTATCCTGGATTTATTTTCAACACGCTTTCCATTTTTTCTTTTATCGTACTACTGACTAGGCGTATATTATTGATATCGTATATATTTTATTGTACATCATCCATTATGTCAAATTGTTCATTTAGGGCCATGTGCTTCCAATTTCCTTATTGCACTAACTAATAGCGAATCCGGTTGGTAGGCATTTGCTCTGTGTTAATTCGCACTGAGTGCGAAATCGCTTGGATCCATTTTGCCCTTGCACAATGAGTGATCGAAACTGCTCTGCGCGATGATGTAACCGCATCAGCACGATTCGAATTCTTGGTTTTCGTACATACTCCCACTTATGTATATTCGGCTGGTTGAGTTGGTACGGTTTTACGGTTGGTATATTTTGAAACTCTGAATCACTGGATTAGTGGATTCCATATGTTTAATACTCAGACTACTCAGAGCTAAAAATCTGCTGAATCAAAGACTAATATATCGCATAATGTCCCAAATTTTGTTTTCAAGACATGAAAATGGAAATCCTTTAGAAAATATTCTCTCTCGCGCTCGTTGTCTGCTTGATAACAAGTAATGAAATAATGTCGAAAATTCAAACATGTCAAAGTTGAATGTGAACTAGAACTGTCTCACACGATAATCCAAAGGAATGCGATTTGCGAGAGCGCTAAACATCGCAGCCAAACACAAAAAGTGATCTGCCCAGTTGCAGCTCTGTCAAGCTGAATACGGTAAAAATTAGAACCATAAAGGTGTGTCCCAGTTGAACACTCAGCACGATGATAATCCGGATTTAGTGTGCACTGGGGCGACCAGCCGAAAACTTTTTTGACAGTTGATATAAAAGTGTTTCTAAAGGGCAACTTTTCCTTATTTTCTCAACTACCAAATTAAGTGTGTGAGCAACACATGTGAAATGTATCATTTTTGAGATAAAATCTTCTACTTTTAACATGTATGTAGCTGCATTACAAGAACATTATCTGAAGCATCTTAATGGGGTCATATATAATGAAAACAGTCAATAACAAAATTTATACTAGTTTTGTGATTGATTTTGTTCAGCACCTTAGAAGCCACTAGGTGGCTGTCATTAGCAGTGTCACTTTTTAATGCACCAATTAGAAAATTGGCTACTGAGCGCCTACAAACATCAGTAGATTTGTCTTTAAAGAAATAAACAAAATTATCCGCAATGTCTTTGCGTATTCATCTCAGTATACATTATTGTAAACCCTATCGATATATCTTGACGTACTTTTATGAGGGATTTTTTGTCCATATATTTTTCTAAAAACATACATAACTGGGGATTCTCTAATTTGTTTAATGGAATATTGCTTGTAAGAAAGGCGTCTGTTTATAGATACAGTCTTCATTGCTGGACAAGACATGGCTCTTCAAAAGGCTTATCACTTTAGTTTTGTCAGAAGAATTTATAATACCTTCACACAGTACAAAACAGGTCATTCCCTTTAATACATATGTCTGTATAGCCTTCGGGTTCACTATCAAATCACATTTGAAATAATTCCCGTCTATTTCTTCTGTCCTTTGACATGTTACTTCACTTAATTCACTTCTACCCTTAAGTAATAGGTAGGTGTTAATGTCAGTGGCGTAGCTTCCTCCCTACAAAGTCACAGTTGAAATTAATAACGTGCAGAATGCTACATTCGGACAAGGGTAGAAGATAAAGTAGGAGAATATTTTAAAAATATTTATTTCTGAAGTTAAAATAAGTATCTAAAAGGAACCTACATGACATACTCGTGAATAGCTAAGGAACATTTTCTTATAAATAATACAACAAATCAAACAACAACACTAAATAAAGTTAGTTTTAGATTATCTTCCGTCATTGATTTTGTTAACCGTCTTCTCTATCTCTTCAAAACGGTTGTTTAATTGACTAATAACGGCAAAAACTTTGTAATAAATATTTACTTTAAAATGATGCTCTTGATTATAAAGTAGAATATTTACATCACATTCTTCATATTGTTTTTTTTTTTTGGCTTATGCTGACTTCTTCCTGTAAATAATGAATTAATAATCCATATTTTAACAATACTAATTGCGTTACTTTTCAAATTTTTGTAATTACTTTGAAAATTTGATATTTTTTAGAGACGAATTTGCCTCCATTCAATCAGGAGTTTGGAGAGCAGCAAAACATGAAAACGATAAACGGTTCATAGAGCGCCGACGCACGTGGCAAAGTAATATTTGAATAGAGGCGGGTTAATTATTACCGAGTTATAAGCGTGTATTTTTTTCTGATAAGACTAATAGTGGCAATGCCAGTTGGCCTTTAAAATCTTGGCGAAGTTGTTTGATATTTTTTGGGTCTCTTTGACATCAGAGCCCCCCGCGGTTGCGGGGTTTGGCGGTATGGTAGCTACGCCACTGGTTAATGTAAAATCTGTTACTATTTATAAATACAGTGCAGACTTGATAATCCGGACTAATTAAAACCAGCCTGATTCGGATTACCGAAAAATCCGGATTACTGCAACTCACAACTGATATGTAATAAAATTCTATTTTAGGACTTATTTTTATTTATGGAACACAGCTTGTATAAAACGGAATATAAATTCATCTTAATTTCATAAAATAAACACTTAAACTTCAAAAAACACAACATAAACTCATAAATACGTATGTTATGATTACCGAAACATCAAAAATCCGGATTACAGAATACACAGTGTTTGAAATAATGAGTCCGGATTACCGAAGAATCCGAATTATAGAGGATCCGGAATATCAAGTCTACACTGTAGTTATTTAAATACGCTGAATACAACTTACAGCAGACGTTTTGAGACACCTACTATTGCAGTTTTCCATAAACAACTAAAACTAAAAGTGCAGTTGTGAGTCAGCTGTGAAGGCCAACGACCTGCGCTCTCGAGCCTGTTAAATACCCCTTAGGTCGACATTTTTTATAAATTTTGTATGGAAATATAATCTGTTTTTATTAAAAGACGTTGGTAAATTATATACATTTTTTTTTCCAGGGATAAAGTAAAACATTGAATAATAGATTTTTAATTTAAAAACTCATATTTTTCATGATTTCATATTGGAACTAGAATTATTTAAACGTTAACATTTTTAAACTTCTCTTCAACTCATTTTGTACAATCCCAGTTTAAATTACTGGAATACAGAGAAAAACGTTTTATAAATGAAGTGAAACATAAATAATTAAAAAGTTGTCTGCTTTTCTATAAAATCAGAAAATGTATCATTATCAGTAAATTGCGCTCGTAAAAAAAAATAGAACTTTAATAGGGACACAATGCAAAATGTCACGTGTGACTGATCAAACTCTACGTGTATGATTTTGTTATAACCTCCTTTTCAGGTAGTTTTAAAGGATTTGGATTAAATAATGTACAAAAGTAAAATATAACAAATTTATGATTAATTATAATGAAACAATTGTTAACTACTTATCCTGAACTGAATTAACTACTCTCTACTCTTTATAATAAATATTTGTCGGTTATGCAGTTTTTACACTTTCATTAATGACTTTTAGTACTTGCTATACAAAATTACATTCAAAATTAAATTTTTTAAAATTATTTTACATTCCCTGTGTATCAATAATGCCATGTCTGTATGCCATACAGGGTGTATATGTTTTGCCATTTAAATCATCCAATTTTTCCTGTTGGTTTGTTAGCATGGGCGATGCGACAGTACTGCTATGTCTTTTTGAAGCACCCTGTAGAGTTATCGACGAGATAAATTATACTAATATACAATTAAATATCTTTTTTTTTTTTAGTTTTCTCAAAGGTTGCATTTAATGACACATGAGGTTTTTGCAAAGAACGTGTGTATTATCTTATTTAACCTGTAACTGTTTTATTATTTTAATAAAATAAATTTACGTTTTCTTAAAATGTTAATATAAATAGATGTTATTCAATTCACTTTTTTAGATTGTACTTAATATTCGAATTTCTGTCGATGGATTTGAAAAAATATTTAGATAAAATAGAAACGGGTAAGTTCATGGACCCCCAGCTCGTTAAGAGTTACCTCTATCAAATCAATGAGGCGATACTATTCTGTCACCAGCGTAGAGTGTTGCACAGAGACTTGAAACCACAGAATTTGCTCATCACCAAAGACGGAGTTATTAAGGTTAGAATCGCTCCACCAAGTACTATTTTAAAAATTTTATTCACTTCCACCATAGCAATCATAAAATATATAGAATACCAGAAGCCTTTACATTAAGCACTGAAAAATAGTCAGACTATGGAAACGCTTAGAATGCAGCCATCTAGGAAAACTTAATGTAGGCTATTGGTTATCCTGCATTTTAATCCCAACATACAATTGAAACCAAAATGAGATATTTGTAATTGGACCATAGAAATCAAATATTACGAGGCTCGCGTTTTATCCATAGGTTGACTATTTTCGGTACCTCTTTTAGCGTTCTATATATTTTATGATTTCTATGACTTGCACGCATTTTAGGTTGCCGATTTCGGCTTGGGCCGTGCATTTGGTGTACCGGTCAGGGTTTATACTCACGAAGTCGTAACTTTGTGGTACAGAGCCCCGGAAGTGCTCTTGGGTTCTGCTAGGTATTCCTGTCCCATTGATATTTGGTCGTTGGGTTGTATTTTTGCTGAAATGGCAACGAAACGGCCGTTATTCCAAGGCGACTCCGAAATCGATCAGCTGTTTAGAATATTCAGGTACGTCACTTTGGGAATACCTAGTAAAGTACAACGATCACTTCTTTAATCGCTTTTAGGGTTTTGAGGACTCCGAATGAGGAACTATGGCCTGGCGTATCTTCTCTTCCAGATTACAAAGCGACATTCCCAAACTGGACCAATTACAACCTGATGGGACAAGTAAAAAATTTGAACAAAGACGGTATTGATTTACTTGTACAGATGTTGGTTTACGATCCCTCCAAACGTATTTCTGCCAAGCGTATCGCTTCTCATCCATTTTTTAAAGATGTCGATTTGACTGTTAAACCCGTGATCAAAGATGGGCAAAAATCGACGCGCTCCGATGAGCTCTAGTAACATTTATTAGAGTGTATCAGAAATTGTATATTTATTTACCTAAGATTTAAGTTTGTTACAAGGGATCAATTGGTTATTTTTATATACTTGATGTATTTCAGACTGTCTATATTAGTCAGTATATTTATTTTTCTACCTTTTGATTTCTTTTTTTTGTATTTTTTAATTTAGATCTTCATATTTTTTTTATAAATACATAATTTTTTAAAGAGTTTATTTTGTTTGTTTTAAGAAGGAAAGAAATTATTAGTTTTACAAGATAAATTGCATTTTTTATTACTTCATTTTCAAAAAGGTAAGTAAATAAAATTCTTTTGTATTTTAACTTTTGTTATGCCAAAAATCTAGAAAGTGACTAATGTTATAAACCCGCTCACAATTTTTAGCAGCCGACATAGAATCACAATACAGCTCATATATTTTTCCTATAAAATCTTGTGTCACATATCTCTGAGAGCATACACGATTACACAGCTTTTACTGCAGCAAATACACCCAGATCGAAGAAGTTAGCCATGTTCCATTTCGAGCGTTGTCATGGGAAGGTATATCTTCGGGCAGGCAAAATTTCGAGTATATCTTTCCGCTAATTTAATTATGAATGTAATTAATTAGTTAGTGATTTTGTGTTCAGTTATTCAAGTTCTACAGCGTATTTTCGAATTGTAAACTCCCTAATTGAACAAATGAGAAATATCTGTGTATGAAGGGTTTAGGATGCGAGGAAAAATATGTGTAAGTGATGTTGCAATATGTAGTTCATTAACAAGAATGTTTATGAGTAGCATACAGGTATGTATACAGTATGCGCCAAAAGTATGGAATAAATTCAATAAAAACGAAACAATTATTTTTTGGGAAAAATCCTCGAACAGGTCGATTTTTAATTTAAAAAATACTTATTTTAGCATAAAATGCGATTTTCAAATGTCATTTGTTTTCCAGTAATGACGTCATCGATTTTTTTTTAAATGGCAACACCATATTTTTTTTCCTTGATTCTGAAAGATCTTTCAATTCTCTATCAGACAGTACTAAAATTTTGGCCTCTTACATAGGAAAGTTTTCGAGTAAATGACGATTGAATGTTAGAAAACATAAATTTTATCCATAAAAAAGTAACAATTCTGAGGTATGTAAAATAAAATACAATTGATTAGAGAAATTCTTCTTGCACATTATGAATGATTTCTGGGGTAACTCTGCGTATTTCGTCCCGAATGAGATTTTGAAGTTTTTCTAAATTACGTGGTTTATTAATGTACACTTTTGACTTCAAGTATCCGCATAAAAAAATAGTCAAGAGGTGTTAGATCTGGCGATCTTGCAGGCCATTCTATCGGTCCGCGTCTGCCGATCCACCTCCCAGGAAAACAGTTGTCCAAAAAATCTCGTACAGGGAAGTCAAAAGTGTACATTAATAAACCACGTAATTTAGAAAAACTTCAAAATCGCATTCGGGATGAAATACGCAGAGTTACCCCAGAAATCATTCATAATGTGCAAGAAGAATTTCTTCACAGACTTGCGCATTGTCAAGAAGTTGGTGGATGGCAATTCGAACATTTAATTTAAGTATAAAATTTAATCAATTGTATTTTATTTTACATACCTCAAAATTGTTACTTTTTTATGGATAAAATTTACGTTTTCTAACATTCAATCGTCATTTACTCGAAAACTTTCCGATATAAGAGGCCAAAATTTTAGTACTGTCTGATAGAGAAAAAAAAATCGATGACGTCATTACTCGAAAACAAATGACATTTGAAAATCGCATTTTACGCTAAAATATGTATTTTTTAAATTAAAAATCGACCTGTTAGAGGATTTTTCCCAAAAAATAATTGTTTCGTTTTTATTGAATTTATTCCATACTTTTGGCACATACTGTATAAGAGTAGCAAAGAAGTACAACTGCGAAATGGAAAATAGTGGAAACTTGGGGAAGGAAGATGGTACTTTAAAAATTAGTTTTTGACCAAAAAAAAATGGCTTGCTATAGCTTACAAGATGAAACTAGAATATGTCCCGTAATTCCACGTAAATATTGAAGGTGCGTATTTTATGGCCTATATTAGGGGTGAGGGGGTCTCTTCTATATTTATTTTCAATTTGAGCCCTCCCTGCAGATATTCGCGTTGGTGGGGTGAACCTAAAATTCGGTTTTCATTTTTTTTTAAAATGGCAACCTAAAATTTTGAAATTTGGTATGCGTGTTCTACTGATGGAACTACGTTTTAACAATAAATTTTTATTTTTACCCTTCACTTCGAAGTGGTTGAAATAAACAACCCTTCCTGATGTTTTGGCCAGAACTTTTTTCTAGATGGCTATGGATCAAATTTAAAATTATGGTTTTATGAATTTAGAAACTTCTTGCTTCTTCAATTTTTTCAAAAAATTAATACTTTGAAAGTAAAAAAATTATTTATCATTTACCACCCTTTCAAACTGGAAATCAAGTTCCATAGTTTTCAAATGCATATCTGCATGTTCCTAATTGCTAAAAATGTTCTGCATCTTGTTAGCAACGGTAATTATTAGATTAGGCACAATTCGTTTAAAAAGACCAGTGAAGGAGTCCATGAGGACAAGGCATAAGTGTGATATCCGTGGAGTGTGCATTAGGTAGGTATAAGTGGGTGGTGGGGGGCTATTGCCGTAACAAAAGAACGGCATTTTAATTCTTAGAAAGGAAGGCACAGGGGACACATTTAAAGCAAACTGTTAATGTGGTAGGTTCGCTAGACGTCAACTTATTTTTGATAATTTTGTGTACTTTGAACTCTTCTCAAGTGGCACAGTTAAGTAATCCTGCCACGATTACCTCCCATACTCATCTTTGTGCTGTGAATTAGTCACTATTATTTTCAAACTTGGATAATTGATAATACAAAATAAAAACTTTAAATTTGGAAATAACTTATAATGTTTATTATCTAATGCCTCGAAATTCACAAAAGCTTATATCACTGTTTCCACTAAAAATAATGGATGTTATGTAATACAATTATTTTTGTATATTTTTTATATCAGCCTTCAAATTTATTAGGTACGTCTATGAAATTCTGCTCCTCAAGTGCTCACACTAGATTTTCGGCCGTTGGGTTGGGTGCAGGTAAAACAATTTATTTTAATGAAATTTTGTTCTAATGTGATTTATGGCAAGACGTAAACGCAAATGCAACCTATAATGGCTTCAGGGTGACATTGGAAGAAGAAGACGAACAGTCATTTTGAGAATCTCCGGTGGAAAGGTTTATCTCGTTTCTTGTTTCATTCGTTTGCTTTTTGGAAGTGAAAATGGCCATAAGTTTATTGAATCCTAAAGCCGAGGTAGCCAGAGCAGCTCAGGCCTTGGCAATAAACATTTCCGCAGCTAAAGGTATTCAAGATGTAATGAAATCCAACTTGGGACCTAAAGGAACCGTCAAAATGTAAGCGCACATGACTCGTAATTTGTGTAAATTCTTGAGAAATACGGTAATAACTAGAATAAAATCTGTTTCCATTAGTTTAAATTATAAAAAATGCTGGTTTTAATAGCTTTTCAATGTTCATAAAACTTCTTTTGATATTAATATTTTATATTTGGAAACATAACCTCAAAAAATTGATTCGGCTGATTTTTTTTTCTACGATATGTGAATTTTTGTTTTCTTTTTATTTTCTCTCTTAGGTTGGTCTCTGGGGCGGGAGACATCAAAATAACCAAGGACGGTAACGTTCTACTTCACGAAATGCAGATCCAACATCCTACGGCGTCTTTAATAGCTAGAGCCAGTACTGCTCAAGACGATATGACTGGAGATGGCACAACATCTACCGTTCTAGTCATCGGAGAGTTACTCAAGCAGGCTGATATATACATAGCCGAAGGTCTCCATCCCAGGATATTAACGGAAGGTTTTGATAAGGCCCGGGTGAAGGCTTTAGAGGTTTTGGAAAATATGAAAATACCGGTCGCAATTAATAAGGAAAGTCTAACTGACGTCTGCAGAACAAGTTTGAGAACGAAAGTAAGAAGGTGTTTAACCAAAAATTGATCAGAAATGTATGGTTTTTATTTGTAGGTTCATCAAAAATTGGCTGATGTATTGACAGACGTTTGTGTTGAGGCAGTGTTATCGATCAAGCAGGGTGATAAACCTGTCGATTTGCACATGGTTGAATTGATGGAGATGCAACACAAAACTGAAACAGATACAAGCCTAGTAAAAGGTAATGTTATATACATTTATACTTGTTTATTTTTATTGTGTTGCTTCCCATAGGATTGGTTCTTGACCACGGATCTCGCCACCCCGACATGCCCAAGAGCCTCAAAAACTGCTACATCTTAACCTGCAACGTCAGTATGGAATACGAAAAGAGTGAGGTCAACTCTGGTTTCTTCTACAAGACGGCAGAGGAAAGGGAGAAGATGGTGGCTGCCGAGCGTGAATTTATTGAACAAAGAGTGAAGAAGGTTATTGCTTTGAAGAAATCCTTGTGTGACGGAACGGACAAGTCATTCGTCGTTATTAACCAGAAGGGAATCGATCCAATGAGCTTGGATATGTTGGCCAAGGAGGGTACGTTTTGATATTCTTGCTGTATTTATAGTATTTAATTTTTTGCTTTTTAGGTATTATGGCTTTAAGGCGGGCCAAGAGGCGCAACATGGAGCGTCTCAGCCTCGCCTGCGGTGGTGTGGCGATGAATAGTTTTGACGATCTCCAAGAATCTCACCTGGGACGTGCGGGACACGTTTACGAACACGTGTTGGGAGAGAACAAGTATACTTTTGTGGAGGAGTGCAAGATACCACAGTCCGTTACCATTTTGATGAAGGGGCCTAATAAGCACACCCTGATTCAGATAAAGGATGCAGTGAGGGACGGTTTAAGGGCTATCAACAATGCTATCGAGGATAAAGCAGTAATTCCAGGTATTTCATTGTTTCTTTAAATTACTGTACCAATGAAATTTTTTTATTTACATGAAATACATTTTTTTATAAGAGACAGGTGGATATTAACGGCTTGATGGATGCAGAGAAAAAAGATGGAGGGAATAATGAAGCAACTGCGGACAACGTTGTCTCTGGGTTTTTGCCCTTCATTAGCGCAGTGCAGCTTAAAAACAGGATGGAATAAGAAGGAAGGGCAAAGGACACGAACACAAGAGAATGACAAGTAGTCTGCCTATCCCTTTTTGCGGCTTCGTGTCACACAGCCTCGGTATTGAGGCCAAGAGCAACAGTCGCCACAGAAGAGAGTCCAGCAACCACTGTCAGGGTCTCAGCCAGGAAATATACAAGAAAAACCCAGAAACAACGTGGTCCGCAGTTGCTTTGTTGTTCCCTCCATCTTTTTTCTCTGGATCCATCAAGCCGTTAAAATCCACCTGTCTCTTATAAGATTATGATCCATTAAGCTCCTTTCTTTCTTGTATACATTTTTTTTGTCGAATTATTTATTTACGGCATATTTTTTTTTTTGCAATTGATTGAGATGTTTATTTACTTTCTTGTCAATATTTGTAGTTCAAATAATCCGGTAACTCTATACATTTGCCTTTATTACTTATCAAACGATAAAGTACTGCTCAGAGTATTGTGTGCTTTGACCTTTACCGACACAGATGTACTTCTGTTTTCTCAAATTTCTTTGCAAAAACTGTATTTCATTTTAACCATTTTTTCATAGTTTATTTATCTCACTGGCGAACCAAACAACCAGGTGCACTTGCTACGAGCATGTTTACACTTCGAACTTGTTATGCTGTCAAACCTTATAATTTAGAAGAAAGGTGCGGAATTTTATTAGAATGTAACTTTCTACACCATCTGTGAGGTATTGCCATACATAAATGCTATGCCGTCACAAAATTTTGAAAGAAATAAAATTATAAGGTTCATTTAAAGTATACAAGTCACTTTACTAAATACCACTTTAAATTTGATTATATCTCAGTTTAAAAATTAGAGTTGGGTGTTTGTTTGTCTATTGCCTGTTGTCATCAACACTGAGACTTAAAAATAACATGTCATGCCATAGAAAAGCAAATGTCCGTTGCAGTTATGATCTCGGGCACTTTTAGTTTCATATAATTGTTTTAAAATGATAACAACGGGCAACACTAATAAGCATGCTGATGAAGTTCAGTTACTGGTTAGTGATAGCATAGACAAGACTGTGTTTTTTAAAAACTAATTATAATTCGACCGATTTAAAAAATAGTAATTTAATACTCTAGCAAACAACATACCTCTAAAAAAACTGACTTCTAGTTAAAGTTACTTCTCTGTAGTTAAATCATCGTCTGCTAAATCATGCCGCCTTTGTAATACTTGTCTTTCGAATCCCCTGAATTTTAATCTAGAATTCCGCAAAGTGGCGACATCTATGTTATATTTGGAAACATACACATCAGGCCATAAATGTCAGAATTTGACATTTGATGTTGTAATAACTTATTTTTTAATAGAACCTGTTTATTTAATTTGGTTTGTAAAAATGTATGTATTTTATATCTACTACCTTAAAGTATGCAACATTAACACCATTTCTGTACTCCACATAACTTACTTCTGTCCTAATAATGTAGACTGTTGTAAAATACGTGCACAATAATGGACTGCTACTTGACTTTCACCATGAAAACCAAAATACTTCATTATTTTAAGTTGTATCATTTTATAAATTTAAAAATAACACGTTAACAGATATGTACATAGATATTTGAAATCTGTCATAATTTTTAAGAAACGTCAAATTACTGATAGAAACAGTTGACAACTATGACATATGTGTTGTAGAGTGCTGCCACACACAGTGAGATTGCAAACGCGCAAAAGAACAGACTAGAAAAAGCGGGGCCGCTGCGATTTAGCAGACGATGGTTAAATTAATATCAATAATAAAGTCAAAACAATTTATTCGCATTTTTAAACTATTCTCGATTAAACGGTGGTCTATTTCTTGCGAGTGCTACATAACTTTATGTTTTCAAATGGAATTCCTTCCATATTGTCATTTTTTTTCTCGTTTCTGAAAGTGTGTTAACTTTCAGAAACATAATTCTGAAATTGTATAAAAAAAATATACTTAGCCTGGGCTTTTTACACGATCTGTTGCATAGTTGTCTTCCCTAACTGTTTTGCTAAGATGTGGGATTCTCCTTTGACAATCTTTTGCCAATATTTCGAATTCATTTTGCAGAGCTTTTTAACTGGAGACCTGATCAACACCTTTGAGTGTTGACACTGTGCCTGTTGGACTAGTTTTTATATTTTTTAAGTTTGGTTTACTTGGAGTTAGATCACTTGGAATTAAATCTTCTTAAATCAGAATTTTAGAGAGAAATTTATTTTTTACTGTATTAGAAAGGTATTTTAAGCTAACATACAGGGTTAACTATGACTTAGTACAAATATTTTAAGAGGGGACAGGGAAAAATAAGAATTAATGGAATCACCCTTCAAAAATATTCTAAACTTATTTATAAAACCAAAAAAATCTTTTTCGATATTATTTTAAATCCTTATTTAACGCTGCCAATGTTAACTTGCTTGTTCGTTGCCTACTCTACAAGCATGCAACAGTTGCTCGCTCAGTCGGTATCGCTGTCATGTCAAAATTCAATTCCTGTGTTTACGTTGTAATTTTGTGTTCTTCTTCAGTTTTTAGTGTCTTTTTTAATTTTTAAACGTTTTATAGTTATTAAATAAAGACATTTGTGTTGGGTGTAGATACTTTCCCATAATATAGTTTGCCGGTTTGGTTTACTAGGTTATGGGACAAGACTGCCGCGGTTATATTAAAACTTGTCTATTATATGTTCCTTTCGTTCGATTTTCTTATAATAAATAGGCATTTTATCTAATTGTACCTACCTTTTATCGGTAGTGAGGGGCTGTAATGAACGAATATGTAGTTTTACCAGTTTATAACGAAATAATGAAAAACAAATACAAAATACTGGAGCTAACTGGATTAACTGTTATCTATGTATCTATCAGGTATTATTACTAATAAGAATGTTAATTTTTATTGTTTCTACATTTATAAACGCTACGAAAAGACGACGGTATGGTAGTTGACATTGTTGACAGATGTAAGCTTTATCTATGAATCTAAGTCATCTCAGTTGATTCTTATCATAGGCGCCGACTTTCCATAGGAAAAAAAGGTTTTGCCCCATTTTTTAAATATCGAGCTAAAATTCTGGAATACTTTTTTTATTGTCTTTCAGGCCTCCCTGAGCATGTGGTTAAATTTTTTGTACTTAGTCATAGTTAACCCTGTATATCAAATCTTAAATTTCTATCAATGAAGTCAAATATATGCTCTCTGATACCAAACATCTAGGTATGCTAATGAAAAATTCCACAGACAAAGTTCTATTCAATAATTATCTAAAAAAAAATTAATTTAGCTAAATTTACTAACCTAGTTTAATGAAAACATTCTATAAATATCTAAGTTCACTTTTGAAACTGTGGAAACTCGAAGAACGTAAATGAAAATGGTTCTCTACAGTCAGACTCGAATAGTTCTAGGTACATATGTGTAAACCTATTATTATATACAGGGTGGACACGCAATAATCCCTCTGCCCTATTTTACTTCGTCATTAGTCGAAATACGAAAAAATGTGTAAAAATAAAAATTGAAGGAACTTTTAAATATTTTTTAAAGCAGAAAGAAATAAATATTGCATTTCCCCGATTCAGCAAATGACTAAACAAACGTCCGTCAAACGCTGTAACGTGTAATCGTTTAATTTTTTACTCTGTTTGACGACAATGAAACGCAATCAATGTGGGTGTATTTCAACGCTGGTCGGGGCTTTAGTCCGCAGAGTAGTTAGTTTCATACAATATTGTTAATACCTAAATATACATATACAGTGAAAATCGGTTATAACGACGTTGTAGGGACCGTTTGTTTACGGTTGTTATAACTGATAGTCGTAATAAGCAATTACATATATTCTGAAATTTTTACTGAAAAAATGGGAAAGTTACAAGTCGTATATGTATATGTAAGCTACCTACGTAATTAATAAGTACACAACAAATGGATACAAAAAAAAATATGTAAAAATATGTATAGAATGATCACAAATAATGTATAAAAAATTTGAAGGTAGATTGTATGACCCATTTTAACCCCTAGATCCGTCATATGAAATTTTTTAATTTAAGCCTTACTGGAACATGTCACGAAAAATGAAAAATATACAGGGGATTCTTTATTTCGATGACTTATAACAGGACGAGGAAAATAAAAAATATTCGTCCAGATGAAGGTTTGTCAGTCTAAATATTCTACCAAATTTCACTTAATTTCAAAGCATTTGAAAGAGACTAAATAAAACTTTAAATATGTCATCCCCTGCTAAGGGGTAATAACTCCTTATAGGGGGCTTAGATCAATAAATTTTATATGAAGGAAGCCATATTAAAATTGGTCATGTAATGATTCTCAAATTTATTGCACAATATTTGAGATCACCCTGTATATAACGTATTACACAAAAAATCTGTTATTTTTGTCTGCCTTTTGCACCTAATTTTGTAGGTATTTTGGATGTCAGGTTCAAGTTGTTTTAAAATTTGCTGATTAATGTGTGTTAAATACTTCGTTAAATATTAAAAATTTTTGTTAAGTTGTTACAGCCATTGGCCGTTATAGTCGATAGATTCCATAGTAAATGTATATAAAAACGCGTCGCATACTACGATATGTCGTTGTAAACGGTGTCGTAGTAAGCGATAATATTTAATATTGCATTTATATAGTATTTAATCAGGACTTCAGAATTTGGTCATTATATCCAATACGTCGTATAAAGTGATGTCGTTATAACCAATTTTCACTGTATAAGAAATTTATTTTGTGTAACATATACAATAAATTTGCGTTTAAGTTCTCTCGCAAATGCACTGGCTAGGAACTCATGTCCTGATCATTTATCTACAGGAATCGAGGGTTGATGTCTGAATGTTCTTTTTAAAATTTAAAATATGAGACGTCATTTCTTTACATATTCAATATTTTTACTGATTCTTAACAAAAATATACAGTGTCTTTAAATTACGTCATATAACATAAGAGAGTGATTTAGCGTGATAGAGTAATGATATGATTGTTTTCAAGTTATAGCTTGTGAAAGTTCAAATTTTTTTTAAGTAATTGGTTTAATTGCTGTCAGTTCCATATTTGGGAAATGCACTACTTAGATTATGCTCTATTGTGCTAATTTAGAGAAAAGTTTAAACACTGCTAAAGGGCAGTTTACTTTCAATCGAAAAAAAATTCTAAGCTTAGTGACTATTGCTTAATAGGTAATATGAAAGGTAATAAAGAATTTTTTAAAATATATGTATACTCATTATTCAAGTCACTAAATCCAATCATGTGGCAGTAAATCGATTATTACAATTTTCTATACATAATAACGGAGGGAGAACATGTACATGTTAGCAACTAGCACTCTCTACTTTGTACAAAAAAACTAATAACGCCAGCGTATTTGGCACCACCAAAAACGTACCTGTGCCAAATTTTAATCAAATCTGTCGGCCATTAAAAATACATCCAAAATTTGATTTTTAAAATTATCTTACATGCCCTGTATCTCAGAAATGTATGTAGGACACGTTTATTAAGAAAATCCCACTTATTTTTCAATATTCTATCGGCCCCAGTTATTACTGTACTACACTACTGTACTATTACTGTACTGCAATATTTTGCCATGCCATTTTGAAACACCCCGTATATCGATTTGTTTCATTCCACTCATTTCAAGTTACGATTGGAAAGTTTGTCACGTCAATTTCTGGATTGACTTCAAACAAAAGATTTTATACATGTAAAAATTTTATTTTCTTTCAGGTGCCGGTGCTTTCGAGGTGACCGCTAACAAAGAACTACTGGCTTACAAGGATACGGTTAAAGGAAAGGTCCGTTTGGGTATCGCAGCGTACGCCGAAGCCCTCTTAGTGATTCCAAAGACACTGGCTGTTAATTCTGGCTTCGATGTTCAGGTGAGACCTTCGTTTTCTATACCACGCAACTATTATTGTTAAAATTTCATTTTAATTTGTCGCTTATTCTTCGATTTGCTTTAGGATACCATCGTCAAGCTGCAGGAAGAGTCCCGATTGAGTCCCGATCCAGTTGGGTTGGATTTGACGTCCGGAGAGCCAATTATTCCTCGTGACAGGGGCATCTTTGACAACTATATTGTCAAGAAGCAGATTGTTAACTCGTGCACCGTAATAGCTAGCAATTTGTTGCTTGTGGACGAAATCATGAGGGCGGGAATGAGCAGTCTCAAGGGTTAGGAGCGGCAGGTTCATGGGTCCCGCACGTCCTTTCATCTATCTGCTTTTACTAAATATTTAATGTCTCACACGTTTAATTTAATGCATTTTACCATTTTTTATGAAAACAGTATAATATAGGTGAGTTGAGCGATTCAAAGGTATTCCAATTGGAACATATTTGACCGGCTCTTATCACTGCAGCATATTGTAATAAATACTAGCACTTAAATCAATAAATGTTTAAAAATGTTGTCCTTTTTATTTCACGATTGTTTTATAATTTGAAGGTCAAAAAAATCTGAAATAATTCCTGTATACTCTAGCCACCCTGACGAATCTAAAACTGCAATCAATACTTCCCTAGCCCCGAGGGATTCCGAAATATATAATTTTTTTCCTCAACGGAGACGCGTAGATAAGAACCGACCATCTCTGCGTGTGCAGCATCCCTTAATACGTACAAATCCACCCTCAAATCGCAAATCTATTTTTTGAAAATTTCATGAAATTTTCAAAGGTTATAGTCTTTCGATTTTTACGAAAACTCGAAGGTCTCCAAATAATCTGAAATAATTCCTGTATACTACAGCCGCCCTGGTCTATCTAAAACTGCAATCAGTTCCCCTCTAGCCCCGAGGGTTTCCGAGATATATAATTTTTTTCCTCAACGGAGACGCGTAGACAAGAACCGACCATTTCTGCGTGTGCAGCATCCCTTAATACGTACGAATCCACCCTCAAATCGCAAATCTATTTTTTGAAAATTTCATGAAATTTTCAAAGGTTATAGTCTTTCGATTTTTACGAAAACTCGAAGGTCTCCAAATAATCTGAAATAATTCCTGTATACTACAGCCGCCCTGGTCTATCTAAAACTGCAATCAGTTCACCTCTAGCCCCGAGGGTTTCCGAGATACATAATTTTTTTCCTCAACGGAGACGCGTAGACAAGAACCGACCATTTCTGCGTGTGCAGCATCCCTTAATACGTACGAATCCACCCTCAAATCGCAAATCTATTTTTTGAAAATTTCATGAAATTTTCAAAGGTTATAGTCTTTCGATTTTTACAAAAACTCGAAGGTCTCCAAATAATCTGAAATAATTCCTGTATACTACAGCCGCCCTGGTCTATCTAAAACTGCAATCAGTTCACCTCTAGCCCCGAGGGTTTCCGAGATACATAATTTTTTTTCCTCAACGGAGACGCGTAGACAAGAACCGACCATTTCTGCGTGTGCAGCATCCCTTAATACGTACGAATCCACCCTCAAATCGCAAATCTATTTTTTGAAAATTTCATGAAATTTTCAAAGGTTATAGTCTTTCGATTTTTCCGAAAACTCGAAGGTCTCCAAAAAATCTGATATAATTCCTGTATACTACAGCCGCCCTGGTCTATCTAAAACTGCAATCAGTTCACCTCTAGCCCCGAGGGTTTCCGAGATACATAATTTTTTTCCTCAACGGAGACGCGTAGACAAGAACCGACAATTTCTGCGTGTGCAGCATCCCTTAATACGTACGAATCCACCCTCAAATCGCAAATCTATTTTTTGAAAATTTCATGAAATTTTCAAAGGTTATAGTCTTTCGATTTTTACGAAAACTCGAAGGTCTCCAAAAAATCTGATATAATTCCTGTATACTACAGCCGCCCTGGTCTATCTAAAACTGCAATCAGTTCACCTCTAGCCCCGAGGGTTTCCGAGATACATAATTTTTTTCCTCAACGGAGACGCGTAGACAAGAACCGACCATGTCTGCGTGTGCAGCATCCCTTAATACGTACGAATCCACCCTCAAATCGCAAATCTATTTTTTGAAAATTTCATGAAATTTTCAAAGGTTATAGTCTTTCGATTTTTACAAAAACTCGAAGGTCTCCAAATAATCTGAAATAATTCCTGTATACTACAGCCGCCCTGGTCTATCTAAAACTGCAATCAGTTCACCTCTAGCCCCGAGGGTTTCCGAGATACATAATTTTTTTCCTCAACGGAGACGCGTAGACAAGAACCGACCATTTCTGCGTGTGCAGCATCCCTTAATACGTACGAATCCACCCTCAAATCGCAAATCTATTTTTTGAAAATTTCATGAAATTTTCAAAGGTTATAGTCTTTCGATTTTTACGAAAACTCGAAGGTCTCCAAAAAATCTGATATAATTCCTGTATACTACAGCCGCCCTGGTCTATCTAAAACTGCAATCAGTTCACCTCTAGCCCCGAGGGTTTCCGAGATACATAATTTTTTTCCTCAACGGAGACGCGTAGACAAGAACCGACCATTTCTGCGTGTGCAGCATCCCTTAATACGTACGAATCCACCCTCAAATCGCAAATCTATTTTTTGAAAATTTCATGAAATTTTCAAAGGTTATAGTCTTTCGATTTTTACGAAAACTCGAAGGTCTCCAAAAAATCTGATATAATTCCTGTATACTACAGCCGCCCTGGTCTATCTAAAACTGCAATCAGTTCACCTCTAGCCCCGAGGGTTTCCGAGATACATAATTTTTTTCCTCAACGGAGACGCGTAGACAAGAACCGACCATTTCTGCGTGTGCAGCATCCCTTAATACGTACGAATCCACCCTCAAATCGCAAATCTATTTTTTGAAAATTTCATGAAATTTTCAAAGGTTATAGTCTTTCGATTTTTACAAAAACTCGAAGGTCTCCAAATAATCTGAAATAATTCCTGTATACTACAGCCGCCCTGGTCTATCTAAAACTGCAATCAGTTCACCTCTAGCCCCGAGGGTTTCCGAGATACATAATTTTTTTCCTCAACGGAGACGCGTAGACAAGAACCGACCATTTCTGCGTGTGCAGCATCCCTTAATACGTACGAATCCACCCTCAAATCGCAAATCTATTTTTTGAAAATTTCATGAAATTTTCAAAGGTTATAGTCTTTCGATTTTTACGAAAACTCGAAGGTCTCCAAAAAATCTGATATAATTCCTGTATACTACAGCCGCCCTGGTCTATCTAAAACTGCAATCAGTTCACCTCTAGCCCCGAGGGTTTCCGAGATACATAATTTTTTTCCTCAACGGAGACGCGTAGACAAGAACCGACCATTTCTGCGTGTGCAGCATCCCTTAATACGTACGAATCCACCCTCAAATCGCAAATCTATTTTTTGAAAATTTCATGAAATTTTCAAAGGTTATAGTCTTTCGATTTTTACGAAAACTCGAAGGTCTCCAAAAAATCTGATATAATTCCTGTATACTACAGCCGCCCTGGTCTATCTAAAACTGCAATCAGTTCCCCTCTAGCCCCGAGGGTTTCCGAGATATATAATTTTTTTCCTCAACGAAAACGCGTAGACAAGAACCGACCATCTCTGCGTGTGCAGCATCCCTTAATACGTACGAATCCACCCTCAAATCGCAAATCTAGTTTTTGAAAATTTCATGAAATTTTCAAAGGTTATAGTCTTTCGATTTTTACGAAAACTCGAAGGCCTCCAAAAAATCTGAAATAATTCCTGTATACTACAGCCGCCCTGGCCTATCTAAAACTGCAATCAGTTCACCTCTAGCCCCGAGGGTTTCCGAGATATATAATTTTTTTCCTCAACGGAGACGCGTAGATAAGAACCGACCATCTCTGCGTGTGCAGCATCCCTTAATACGTATGAATCCACCCTCAAATCGCAAATCTATTTTTTGAAAATTTCATGAAATTTTCAAAGGTTATAGTCTTTCGATTTTTACAAAAACTCGAAGGTCTCCAAATAATCTGAAATAATTCCTGTATACTACAGCCGCCCTGGTCTATCTAAAACTGCAATCAGTTCACCTCTAGCCCCGAGGGTTTCCGAGATACATAATTTTTTTCCTCAACGGAGACGCGTAGACAAGAACCGACCATTTCTGCGTGTGCAGCATCCCTTAATACGTACGAATCCACCCTCAAATCGCAAATCTATTTTTTGAAAATTTCATGAAATTTTCAAAGGTTATAGTCTTTCGATTTTTACGAAAACTCGAAGGTCTCCAAAAAATCTGATATAATTCCTGTATACTACAGCCGCCCTGGTCTATCTAAAACTGCAATCAGTTCACCTCTAGCCCCGAGGGTTTCCGAGATACATAATTTTTTTCCTCAACGGAGACGCGTAGACAAGAACCGACCATTTCTGCGTGTGCAGCATCCCTTAATACGTACGAATCCACCCTCAAATCGCAAATCTATTTTTTGAAAATTTCATGAAATTTTCAAAGGTTATAGTCTTTCGATTTTTACGAAAACTCGAAGGTCTCCAAAAAATCTGATATAATTCCTGTATACTACAGCCGCCCTGGTCTATCTAAAACTGCAATCAGTTCACCTCTAGCCCCGAGGGTTTCCGAGATACATAATTTTTTTCCTCAACGGAGACGCGTAGACAAGAACCGACCATTTCTGCGTGTGCAGCATCCCTTAATACGTACGAATCCACCCTCAAATCGCAAATCTATTTTTTGAAAATTTCATGAAATTTTCAAAGGTTATAGTCTTTCGATTTTTACGAGAACTCGAAGGTCTCCAAAAAATCTGAAATAATTCCTGTATACTACAGCCGCCCTGGTCTATCTAAAACTGCAATCAGTTCCCCTCTAGCCCCGCGGGTTTCCGAGATATATAATTTTTTTCCTCAACGGAGACGCGTAGACAACAACCGACCATCTCTGCGTGTGCAGCATCCCCTAATACGTACGAATCCACCCTCAAATCGCAAATCTATTTTTTGAAAATTTCATGAAATTTTCAAAGGTTATAGTCTTTCGATTTTTACGAAAACTCGAAGGTCTCCAAAAAATCTGAAATAATTCCTGTATACTACAGCCGCCATGGTCTATCTAAAACTGCAATCAGTTCCCCTCTAGCCCCGAGGGTTTCCGAGATATATAACTTTTTTCCTCAACGGAGACACGTAGACAAGAACCGACCGTGCCTGCGTGATCAGCATCCCCTAATACGTACGGATCCACCCTCAAATCGCAAATCTATTTTTTGAAAATTTCATGAAATTGTCAAAGGTTATAGTCTTTCGATTTTTACGAAAACTCGAAGGCCTCCAAAAAATCTGAAATAATTCCTGTATACTACAGCCGCCCTGGTCTATCTAAAACTGCAATCAGTTCCCCTCTAGCCCCGAGGGTTTCCGAGATATATAATTTTTTTCCTCAACGGAGACGCGTAGACAACAACCGACCATCTCTGCGTGTGCAGCATCCCTTAATACGTACGAATCCACCCTAAAATCGCAAATCTATTTTTTGAAAATTTCATGAAATTTTCAAAGGTTATAGTCTTTCGATTTTTACGAAAACTCGAAGGTCTCCAAAAAATCTGAAATAATTCCTGTATACTACAGCCGCCCTGGTCTATCTAAAACTGCAATCAGTTCCCCTCTAGCCCCGAGGGTTTCCGAGATATATAATTTTTTTCCTCAACGAAAACGCGTAGACAATAACCGACCATCTCTGCGTGTGCAGCATCCCTTAATACGTACGAATCCATCCTCAAATCGCAAATCTATTTTTTGAAAATTTCATGAAATTTTCAAAGGTTATAGTCTTTCGATTTTTACGAAAACTCGAAGGACTCCAAAAAATCTGAAATAATTCCTGTATACTACAGCCGCCCTGGCCTATCTAAAACTGCAATCAGTTCCCCTCTAGCCCCGAGGGTTTCCGAGATATATAATTTTTTTCCTCAACGGAGACGCTTAGACAAGAACCGACCATCCCTGCGTGTGCAGCATCCCTTAATACGTACGAATCCACCCTCAAATCGCAAATCTATTTTTTGAAAATTTCATGAAATTTTCAAAGGTCTTTCGATTTTTACGAAAACTCGAAGGTCTCCAAAAAATCTGAAATAATTCCTGTATACTACAGCCGCCCTGGCCTATCTAAAACTGCAATCAGTTCACCTCTAGCCCCGAGGGTTTCCGAGATATATAATTTTTTTCCTCAACGGAGACGCGTAGACAAGAACCGACCATCTCTGCGTGTGCAGCATCCCTTAATACGTACGAATCCACCCTCAAATCGCAAATCTATTTTTTGAAAATTTCATGAAATTTTCAGAGGTTATAAGTCTTTCGATTTTTACGAAAACTCGAAGGCCTCCAAAAAATCTGAAATAATTCCTGTATACTACAGCCGCCCTGACGAATCTAAAACTGCAATCAATACTTCCTTAGCCCCGAGGGATTCCGAAATATATAATTTTTTTCCTCAACGGAGACGCGTAGACAAGAACCGACCATCTCTGCGTGTGCAGCATCCCTTAATACGTACGAATCCACCCTCAAATCGCAAATCTATTTTCTGAAAATTTCATGAAATTTTCAAAGGTTATAGTCTTTCGATTTTTACGAAAACTCGAAGGTCTCCAAAAAATCTGAAATAATTCCTGTATACTACAGCCGCCCTGGCCTATCTAAAACTGCAATCAGTTCCCCTCTAGCCCCGAGGGTTTCCGAGATATATAATTTTTTTCCTCAACGGAGACGCTTAGACAAGAACCGACCATCCCTGCGTGTGCAGCATCCCTTAATACGTACGAATCCACCCTCAAATCGCAAATCTATTTTTTGAAAATTTCATGAAATTTTCAAAGGTCTTTCGATTTTTACGAAAACTCGAAGGTCTCCAAAAAATCTGAAATAATTCCTGTATACTACAGCCGCCCTGGCCTATCTAAAACTGCAATCAGTTCACCTCTAGCCCCGAGGGTTTCCGAGATATATAATTTTTTTCCTCAACGGAGACGCGTAGACAAGAACCGACCATCTCTGCGTGTGCAGCATCCCTTAATACGTACGAATCCACCCTCAAATCGCAAATCTATTTTTTGAAAATTTCATGAAATTTTCAGAGGTTATAAGTCTTTCGATTTTTACGAAAACTCGAAGGCCTCCAAAAAATCTGAAATAATTCCTGTATACTACAGCCGCCCTGACGAATCTAAAACTGCAATCAATACTTCCTTAGCCCCGAGGGATTCCGAAATATATAATTTTTTTCCTCAACGGAGACGCGTAGACAAGAACCGACCATCTCTGCGTGTGCAGCATCCCTTAATACGTACGAATCCACCCTCTAATCGCAAATCTATTTTCTGAAAATTTCATGAAATTTTCAAAGGTTATAGTCTTTCGATTTTTACGAAAACTCGAAGGTCTCCAAAAAATCTGAAATAATTCCTGTATACTACAGCCGCCCTGGCCTATCTAAAACTGCAATCAGTTCACCTCTAGCCCCGAGGGTTTCCGAGATATATAATTTTTTTCCTCAACGGAGACGCGTAGACAAGAACCGACCATCTCTACGTGTGCAGCATCCCTTAATACGTACGAATCCACCCTCAAATCGCAAATCTATTTTTTGAAAATTTCATGAAATTTTCAAAGGTTATAGTCTTTCGATTTTTACGAAAACTTGAAGGTTTCCAAAAAATCTGAAATAATTCCTGTATACTCTAGGCACCCTGACGAATCTAAAACTGCAATCAATACTTCCCTAGCCCCGAGGGTTTCCGAGATATATAACTATTTTCCTCAACGGAGACGCGTAGACAAGAACCGACCATCTCTGCGTGTGCAGCATCCCTTAATACGTACGAATCCACCCTCAAATCGCAAATCTATTTTTTGAAAATTTCATGAAATTTTCAAAGGTTATAGTCTTTCGATTTTTACGAAAACTCGAAGGTCTCCAAAAAATCTGAAATAATTCCTGTATACTACAGCCGCCCTGGCCTATCTAAAACTGCAATCAGTTCACCTCTAGCCCCGAGGGTTTCCGAGATATATAATTTTTTTCCTCAACGGAGACGCGTAGACAAGAACCGACCATCTCTACGTGTGCAGCATCCCTTAATACGTACGGATCCACCCTCAAATCGCAAATCTATTTTTTGAAAATTTCATGAAATTTTCAAAGGTTATAGTCTTTCGATTTTTACGAAAACCTGAAGGGCTCCAAAAAATCTGAAATAATTCCTGTATACTACAGCCGTCATGGTCTATCTAAAACTGCAATCAGTTCCCCTCTAGCCCCGAGGGTTTCCGAGATATATAACTTTTTTCCTCAACGGAGACACGTAGACAAGAACCGACCATCTCTACGTGTGCAGCATCCCTTAATACGTACGAATCCACCCTCAAATCGCAAATCTATTTTTTGAAAATTTCATGAAATTTTCAAAGGTTATAGTCTTTCGATTTTTACGAAAACTCGAAGGTCTCAAAAAAATCTGAAATAATTCCCCTAGACTACAGCCACCCTGACGAATTTAAAACTACAATCAGTTCCTCTCTAGCCCTGAGGGTTTCCCAGACATTTAATTTTTTTCCCGTAATACGTACGAAATCGCAAATCTAATTTTTGAAAGTTTCGTAAAATTTTCATGGATTATAGTTCACTTCCTTAGACTATAGTGACTGTGGCGAATCTAAAACTGCAATCAGTTCCCCTTTAATTCAAAAGGTTTCTCAGGTTTTCCAATTTTTTCCTCAACGGAGACTCGTAGACAAAAACTACCTCTACATGTTCAACATCCCCAAATACGTACAGGAGTCACCATCAATTATTTATCTAAATTTTGAAAATTTATGTGTCGGGTGGTATATTAGAAATTTTATATCTATTGCATGCTGTGTCATCTAGTGTAGATAGATTACAATAAATTTTAACGGATTTCTCCATAAATCAGATAACTGTAATATAATTAGGTGCACTGTAATTATTTAGTTACTCAACGTAGAGATGGCGCTTATTTAATATTTGTAGTCAATTGTATAGTATGGATTTTGAACGGTAGATCTAATACATATATACAGCGCTACCAACCTTTCAAGATGGATAACATCAATCTATTCAAATTCTAAATTTTTGTAACTTTATTTGCACGTGAGTCTTGCATATGATTTTGTGAGAATTTTATTAACACCTTAGAAAAGTCATGTAATTATTTATTATTGAGTGCTCTTAATTATTCATTTGTAGTATTTATGTCACTGCATTTGTTTTATACGGTACACAGGACAGATAGGCAATTAAAAAGGTCAATTCTCCATTAATAAAATTTTATTAAATACATAAATGTGTATATTTATATAAAATATTTATCATAAAAAGCTACCTTATGACATGGCACCATTCGTTAAAAAATCTACACTGAGGGTCACAAATAACATGGACAGGAATTTTTTAATGTGAAATGGGTAAGAAAATAAAATAAGTGTAACATTACGTGGATAAAACAGTTCATAAAAAATATATTATCTTGTGTGGGTATACATGTACTTCTCGTAATTGTATTTATCAATAAACTACATATATTAATTACTTTTTTAACAGCTGGTCCCTGTACATTACATACTTTTTAATAACTATATAAATGCACAAATAACTGCATCACATTATTTACTAAAAGCAAAAGTTAACTAATAATTAGTTCAGTGGCGGCTCGTGGAGTTAATAATAGGTGGAGAGGAAGATATATAATACTTCGTGACGAATTTATTTTATAGTAAAAAATGTACGTATCTAATTCATTCACTTACTTTTTTTGTGGTGATTTTCTTTCAGGCGTTGATCTTGCTATTTCTTTTACTATCAGGCTTGTGTCAAATTTTTATGTCAATAAACATTAGCGTACTTTGAATGCATGTGTTATATTATTCATGCAATTATTGGGAAATATCAGAATAAAATTTAAACATTCTTAAACTAGCGACATTCGTATAAGGTATGATGAGCTCAAACATAATATTTTGGTGTCTAGTTCTATAGCTTGGTGTTGACCTATTCATTCTGACTCACCCTGTATATATCAACTTATTTAACCAACGATATTATTACTGATTTTTATCAATTTTGTAATTAATGTAAACCATGTATTTTAATCCAGACACAAAATTTATATTAGATTAAAAATAATTTTAAGTGGTACGCACAACTGATTGTATAGATGCAGTAGTGCGTTAATTGTGTCACCTAACGAGCCGCCACTGAATTAGTTGTAATTCATAAAATTCTATGTTTAAAAAAAAAATCTAAATAATTATCTTACTAATTGGCACTTTGTATCGCTAAATATATCACCCATTACAATTTAATACAAATATATATCAACTTTAAGCTTTCAGTCATGCAAGTTTCTTATAAAAATATTAAAAAAATATCTTACTAATTACTTACTTTTTATCAGTTCCAAAACAGTCGTGAGAGCAATACAAATTGTCATTGCGCAACAACAATTTCTTGCCCATCAGCGGTTTCTTACACACTTTACAAGCAAAACATTCATCGACGGCATGAAAATGTACCCCATTCAAGTTACAACCTACCTCGTCAGGCTTGATGACCCTTCCACAAGAGCTGCACTTGCTGGCCTTGCTGTGCTCGAAGCACGGAAGGCAGTACGGCATCTCGTCCTCCAAAGTGTAATCCTGACCGGCGAGAGGCTTGTCGCACTCGATACAACAGAAATGTTTCAAGTGGAACGTAGAATTCTCCGCCAGGCAATACTCCTTGGTGAAGATCAGTTCGTCGCAAGCCTTGCACCTGGGGAATCCGCGAACTTTGGCGTAGTCTCGTCCACAGTAGACGTTATCCGTCTCTTTGTTGTAGAAGTAGACGTTGTCGGCTAGGATCTGGTTGCAACCGGCGCATTTGAAGCACTGGGCGTGGAATAGCACGTTAGCTCTGTCGATCGTCACTGCAAACTCGTTCTCTTCGAACGGTTTCTTACAGTAGTGGCAGTCGGGAAGTTTGACGTTGTTCAGTATCTCTCGTAAACTCTCCGGACTGTAGTCCTCGTAGAAATCGTTGGTGCCTTGAGTAGCTGCCTTGATTTCGGGGTAATTAATGTCTTGGATCGCTCCGATTGTCACCTGGCTCGGTTGCAGATAGTCTTCGTCAACGTTGATTTTGCCTGGGTGAAGTTCCGAAAGTTTTTTACTAGGTTTGGCGCCGTACGGGAAGCTTTGTAGACCAGGAGCGTTAGCGCCTGGATACGGTGCTTTTGTTGCGTCGTACCCTAAAGGCACATCTTGATCAAACGCGGTGCCTGGGGCAGCACCGAGTACCTTCGATGGACTCTTGCCCAGACCGGCATATTCACCTGGTCTCGGTCTGCTTGGATCTTGGTCAAAGGGTATATTGTGGCCATAAGGATTACCCAGACCAAGATTTGATCCAGTACTCTTCGGTCCAGCAACCTGACCTGGTCTTACACCACTTGTACTTTGGACATAGGGTGAATTTTTAAGATCCAAAGGCATGTTGGAATCTTGAATAGGACTGTTATCGCCTGGATAAAACTGTTTGTAAGGCACATTTTCATTAAACTGATTATTTGGATCAATATTGCCTACATTTGTTGAACTACTGTTTGGTCCGACTATCTGACCTGGTCTTAGACCACTTGTATTTTGGTCGTAGGGTGAATTTTTGCTGTCGAGAGGTACGTTAGGACCTTGCGTAGAAATATTTTCACTCGGATATGATTTTTCGAACTGTCCAGGTGGGTTCTGCTCGTATGGTGCATTTTTATCTAGTGCTGCGTTATAATCAGGATATCTGCCTGTAGGTATTCCGAATTGGTTGCCTCCCATGCCTTGCTTGTACGGTGATGTTTGATTATCAAAATATCCCGGTGGGTAGTTTTCGTAAGCTACATTAGGGGGCGCAAAGATGTTTTCTTCACTTGGGATTGCTGTAATATTTTCTCGTCTCGAATTTGGATTGTTAGGATCGTAAGTACTAAACGCAAGATCTTTTACATTCGTAGGTATCTTAGTTGGTGATTGTGTTTCCGAAATAACATTGTATTTCCCTGGTATGTAACTTGGCAACCCTTGCGGGTTATTTCTCCTCATTTCTTCTACATTTTCATAATTGACTGTGTTGTTTCCTGTGGTAGTTCCAAAGCTTTGATCCTGATCGTTCCTCTTGTGACCACTAGGGTACCGGGCCAGATTTTTAGCGAAATTGGGAGGTAAAGGATCTGCGTCTTCCGTAAAACTTCTCTCAGAGCCTCCAAAAGGTCTAGAATCTTGATCTGGTGCTTCGTTAGGTCGATACCCGCTTGGGCTCCATGTGCCGTGTCTTGGAAGGTTAGAAGCGTAGTTGGGGCTTCTTAAAGGACTATCGTCGATATACTTTTCCCCAAGTCTCAAGCTAGAGGTTTTGTTGTAAGGTGCAAATGCGCTGTTTGCCTGATCAGGAAGTTTCCTGAGTGTGTTTTCCAAATTTTCATCAATTGGAACGTTTTGTTGGTCAATTTTGTAAGGATAAGGTTGTCCGTGGTGGCCACCTTGTATGAATTGGCTGGGGGTGTTTTTCGGATCAAAATTTGGATTTTGCATGAACTTCTCATCAAGAGTCGGATTAACATCTTGACCCGGATGATTACTCGCAAGGTAATTTCTATTCTGCCCCGGTTTGAGTCCAGCAGAGAACTGAGCGTTCGTCGGTACCTGACCCATATCTTTGGTGTATCCCGGATAGTTAACATCTCGAATATTGCTGGAAACCCATGGATTGACATTTTCTTCAGTGGTATTCACTGCGTTCGGCATAAAATTGGGTAAAGTTTTGTTAGAAGGCTCTTGTAAGTTTAATTTTTCCAGTTTTTCGTTCAAACCTTGCGGTTTTAAAGTGTTAGACCTGCTTTGAGACTGAAGTTTAACGATTTCTGACAGAGGTATGCCTTTCGGGTAACGACTGGCTATCAAAGCGGCCTCGCTGGGATTCAACATGTGCAGATTAGCTTTGATAATGTTTGACAAACTTACGATTTGTCCTACACCGACGCTGGTTTGTTTTACGTGAGAGATATAATCGTTCATCTGTTTTAGCTCGTCGTTACTTAGTTCGTGGCAAAGCGTGGGGTCGATATCGTGAATAGGGATTTGTTTTTGCAGGAGTTGCTTTCTATCCTGTGCCGCTTGGGAACCCTTGACGGGTAGTTGTTCCGGTGGCAGAGTTTTGAGGTATTTGTCCACAGTTTCATTGTGGCCTTTTGGAATCCAATCCAGTTCCAGCTCATCTTTTTTACCAGGCAGTTCTACAAAACAAATTTAATTTGTATATAAACTAAGTAAGTTGCAGTTTATAGGTGCTCACTTATTGTCCTTTTGATTTTGTTTGGTTTACTTCCCAGTAACTGGAATTGAGCCCAACCGTAAATGTCGTCATCTTGGACCTCGTGTTCTTCCTTAGCACATTTGCAAATTTTACAGCACTTTCTCCAGAAGTGGAGATCAAGTCCTAAAAGTTGTTTGTTATTTTTTATCGGCGTATCAAGACGTGAACACAAAGATATAGTTTAGTTGAAGGTGGAGATTGGCAAAAATTAATTAAAAAACAAATTTTGACATGATCAAATTAATTTTTTATGAAACAATTCGAAAGTACAGTGAAAATTAAAAGAGCTACAAAAATTAATACAATTTTATAATCATTCATGTAATTTAAAATTGTAAAACATTATGTCCTGCTTTATAATAAAACATACTATTTTTTGATATGGTTTAGCTATTTGATTTAGATAAAATACAATAGTATATGAAAATTTATTTCAATTATGGTTGATCACGTTCTAATAAATGGATCTTACCAGGACATTTATCTCCACATTTCAGACAAGGGGCACCGGCTCCAGTCTCATGCCCCAATCTGGCTTTCACTCTTCGTTCTCTTTTGGCTTCTAACTCCTGCAACCAGTTCGGAGTTTCTGTCACTTCAATTTCGCCACTCATTTTGCTATATTAGAGTTTACAACACAAACTACTCCACCCATTCACATTTATCAGATACAATACAATGAACTTTCTTATCAACAAGTGGTCATTGTGATGAGTAATTTCTATTTCTGACTCATGATTCCTGTAAACAATATCGGGTATGGATATCAATCGTTATGGAAAAACTATTGGAGATCTGGAGAAGTTAGCTGCAAAAGAGTATGAGTGAGAGAGGGGATCTCTGGAGGAGATAGGTGGGGAAATATTAGACTTACCGTTCATTGGATATTTTGCAGCGTTCCATATTTAACTGGAGTGTAGATTAATTAAAATAGAAATAATGTATGTGATAAGTTTAATTGCATTTTTTATTGCCGCTTATTTCCCAACTACAAATTTTATTTTGGCATATTAATTAAACTTAATAAATTCACAACCACAGTTTACGTTTTGCAAGTTTCACAAGTTATATATATTACAAAGTTGAACTATACATATTGAATTCAATTTTGTATTACAGTAAGATTGTCTAATAATATATTATTTGTAGTATTGCTGGAAAAAGTAAAGGACAGTTTCACCCCGTACTACTAAAAACAATAATTTATGTAAATGTATTGAACACCTAAAGTAGATAAAATATATACATATAAAATTTAAATTCACAGCCAAAATAATATCAATTTATCAAGTTCCTTCATATTTTTAGCTCAGTTTCTGTAAACATTTTAAAATCAGAATCACAGAATGAATGGCAAAATCATTTTTGAAATTAACAGTCTATATATTTGTTTGTGGCTTTAGAAGAAGTAAGTATTAATAAAAGTGGGCAAAATATTGCAATCATTATATAAATACTCATACAGGGTGTTAAAATGCTAAGAAACAAGAGAATTTGAAAGGTCACCACATTGTTCAGTTACTTTCCTCACTTATTATTGTTTTAACCTCAGCATCAGTTAAAATAAATTAATAAGTGATTGTGATGGTAACCTTTCGTAGAGATAGCTTTTCAAAAATGAGCATTTTGTTTCATAAAAAGAATCGGAACCTCATTAGCCGCAAAACAGTTCAACAGGTATAACAGTTTCAACGATTTCAGTTAGTTTTAAACCTCTACAATCATATCATAACTATCAAGCTCAACTAACGATCCCTGCCAAACTGTACACTTTATCAAGCTTTCATAAACAAAACACATCACCTTCGAGACAGATCAAATAACGACACATTTATTTCTATCTAACGCCTCATGGATGTTGTCTAACATTGGACTCTGATCCCTACTGCTCAAATTGTCGATCATATTAATCAGTTCCTTAAAAACAGCCACCACTTTCCAGTTATACTTAGCGCTACACTCGATATACCCAGACTTCCAATGCTTTTTCACTAAGTTTACTATGTCTCGACGTTTTTCATCGGTCCCACTCGTTATAGCAGGTTTCGAACTATTACTGGTTCCCTCTTCAGGAACGATGAGGTCTTGTTTATTGCCGACTACCAGTAGAGGGACATTCTGCATGTTACGAGATTCACATATTTGTTCTCTTAGTGTTCGAACGTACTGAAAGGTGTCGATGTTGGACAGGTCGAAAACTAGGATGTATGCGGTGGCGCTGCGCAAGCCGTAGTACCTGTAGTTGGCCCATTCGTAGAATGAATTGACTGGGAAGTATGGTATTACTGGCAGATCTGATATTTTTATTTCGTACAGCCTTTCATTCGTGATGACGGAAGGGTAGTATGTGTGTTTTCTGTCCGTGGGGATGTATTCTTCGCAGAACTCGTTCCATACAAACTGCTATTTTTTGTGCAGTGGACAATGCAGGGAACATGAAACAGAGAGAGAAACTGTTAGATATGTAATAGATGCAATATCAGAAATATTGACGTTTGTGTATTTTTTTACTGATAAAAGTAGTGGATGAAAAGATTTTAGTTAAATTGATTGAAATCTAGAAGATAATAATTATGCCAATGTTGCTACTACTTTAAAATCTATATTATTATACAGGGTATCCCAAAATAGAAAGCCATACCAATAACCACATATTCTTTGGACAAAAATAATGCGACTTTCCTTATTCCATTTTTTATTTGGACGTCTCTGTTTCAATATACAGAGTGTTAAAGTTACATTTTAAAAAACTATATTTGTTAATAATCCCATTGTTTTCTAAGATATACAGTTAAAATTTTGCACGTAACTTTATCTTATTGTGGCATACTTATCATGTAATTTTGGTGAAAAAAATTACAGGGCGAATGGAGGTAACTGAGGGATGCAGTACCCTTTATCGCCTCCAATTATTTATAAGTACGCCTATGCAGCTTTTTCTTGAATTATCAAACGTAGAATTTTCTTCTGATCATTTTACCTTTTTTGTAATTTTTTGTTTAAATGCCTTGTTTTGGAGAAAAACGGCAATTTGTAGTGCCCATAAATCTATCATTCACTACCATTTTCAAGTAAAACTGAAATTTTGTGGATATACCTGTTATTACAATACCTTGGCAACTTAGCAAATCGTAATACTTACTGAACGAATATTTGCTAATTAAAACAAAAAGAGAATATCTTCCAAAATATAAGGTTTTCGCTACTTAAAAGGGCACGCACATGTGGAGGGTGGGCAAGTACAACGTTTGTTACATTAGTAGTAATTAATACATTATTTTATTTAATGTTATTTAGGCAAAAAGTTATTATGTTGATCGTTCATTATTACTATTACTAAACAAGACTATTATTTTGGTTGATAAGAGAACTGTATTACAGATTTTAATGCCATATTATTTTTTCAATTCATAAGTATTCCTCATTTTATTAAACTTAAAATTATCCATTCTGTTTTAATTAGCAATTATTCATTCAGTAAGTATTACGATTTGCAGTTGCCAAGGTATTGTAACAATAGGTAATCCACAAAATTTCAGTTTAATCAATGATGAATAGCGCCATCTAACGTCACGACCTTCAAGGTTCTAGTTTGCTAATATGTTAGTAGATGACGCCACATATTTTGTTGTATTATACAGCAATATAGAAGCAGAGATGTGTTTTCAGTAAATCCGAATACGTATAAATTCGATACTGTTATATACAATTGAATAGCGCTAGCAAGTAACTTCAAAACGTTTGTAATAGCAGTTTCCAGCAAATGAAGAGTATTAATTTATAATGGCAAATAAAATTCGTATACGCTGTACTATGATAAGTAAATGTAAAAGTGTTTGTCAAGTAAAATTTGGGTATTTATAAAAGAATTAACAAATAAACTTAACTTTTAACCTTTAAATTTAAACATATCCACTATTTTTTAAACGAATTCAAACACCTTTTTTAAGTGATTGCATTTAAAAAAAAAACAACCCCTGATTTGCCATCGAAGAAATATTACGTGAAAATTTTCAAGCAGGTCGTTATATAGAAAGATGAAGGGTCATAAAATATTAGGTCCGAAGTTGCGTGTGATTTTTCATAGAGACAAATGGACAGCCGGATAAGATAATGTATTTCAGACTTGTCTTGAAATAACAGATATTTGTGTTGTAATGGTACAGGACAAGACGAGAAACTTCTAAAATTCATGATGATATAATGATATTGTAAGTAATGGAAAATTAAATATTAAATAAAATAATAATAATAATAATAATAATAATAATAATAATAATAATAATAATAATAATAATAATAATAATAATAATAATAATAATAATAATAATAATATCTCTACCCCTCATTCTAATCACAGGGATTAGCCCAGAAGTCGGAGACTTGTGCGGGAGAGGGGGCGGCATATTATTATTAAGCAGGCCGCATTTGCGCCCAGGAACGACTTACGTTGGTAGACCCTAACCACTATTCAGTGCAGGAATGAGGGAAACCTGGAAAACCTCATTAATTAGGGGGGTAGTCAAATATCAACCGGAATCAATCTCTCACATTGACCCAAGCCAACATTCTTCCACCCTACCATACCCGCAGAGAGGGCGCCAAACCTCTTCACGAATATAGCTTATATACGGTCTACCGGCAGCTGGGCTCGAACCAACACCGATCAGTCACCACGATTCAAGTACTGACGCCTTAAACCGCGCGACCACTGACCGACAAAAATAGTCATAGAATTTGAACCACAAGTAAGTACTTAATATTATGTAGTTATAGTAGTGTAAGGTAAAATAAGTTATACAGAATGTTGTTGTTTATATCTTTTCTAAGTTAGGATATAGAATATTTATTGCTTTCTAGAGTAGAAAACGTTGTAAAGTGTACCCTAAAATGTTGTATAAACATTCTCAGACAGAAAGTGAGAAAAAACATCTTTTTATAAGTTTCAGCAATACTTTTTTCATCATGTCAAATGTAAAACAAATTTGAATGTTAATAAAAATGAAATAGATTCCTAAGAAGCACTAATCGATTAAAATTTGATATGTCCTTGAAATTCCTACTTCTTTTTAATTAGAAAAAAATAGCGGGCCGTGGAACGTCTTAAACAAGTGAATGCCTTTTTTAATTCAACGCTTCCGTCCGCGATCGTGCGAAGAATTTCAAGGAATTTAATTATGGGAATTTAATTATGACTTCTTTTTTAGCAGGAGCCGATTATTAAAAAATTCTTTATCAAGTTCCTCGAGGCAGAATCTTGAGTAAATAAATAATCTCTAGGTTCTACATTTAAGGAAAAGTTTCGTAACTTTGTACACAAATTTGGATAAACCCGTATATATTTCCGTACACCTATTTATAATGGTTTGGCCTTCCATTAATAAATTACTGATGTGACTTCACTGAAAATTTTTTGACGTTAAATACGCGCTTATCTCTCAAAGCGACATTTAAAAAAATCTTCTATTGACTTTCCCGCCACTACCATTTTTTTAGAAGAAGTAAGTATAATCGGATGTTAAATAAGCATACCTAATACGTTACCAAGTGCTATTCGAAAATTATCAGTTTATGAAACGATGATCGATTCTATTGTTATTGAATTTTTTGTCTTTCTGTTCAGAGACTATTACACAAAAAACATTGAAACTGCAAATGCTCTGTACCATATTCAAAATGAAAATTCATTGTGGCTTGAACTTCGGTTTACATCAAAATTTTATGAAACGGGTGTTTGTAAAACTGCAACAGGTTTTTTGATAATTTTTTTCTAAATACATTCATTTCAGTTGAGAAATTGTTTAAAATGTCTTGCACAAATAAATTTAAAAATGTTTAAAACAATTTCCAAAAATTTGTGTGGCCCATCCAAAAAATGCTTGTAAATATGATTCTGAATTTACAGAACATCTATTTCATTGCACAGTGGAAAATTTACGTATTTTCAATATTACACACAACGTCAAAAGTCTTCTCTGAGGAGACCCCTCTCATTTTTGTTAAAGAAATCTTTTTGTCAGAAAAACCAAATACATTTATAAAAGTATGCTAGGTGACCTGGCAAACGTTGTTTTGCCATATGAATTATTTCTAGTAAATATCTTGGCAGTTAAATAAAAAATAACTAACTTATTGTAAATGTGTAGAGATATGGTATATGACTAAAAGAGGTGAACGATGACGGCCTATAAGAATAACAAAACACGAAACATTCATTTTTTGAATTATTTCGCGTGCCTGCAATTTTACTTGTTTGACGGCCCAAAATAGCCCCTTTACGTCTTGTTGGCATTGTTCACTGTACAAAAAAATAACCATATAGTAAAATAATAGTCATAGACTTCACTTAATTAACTAATAATGAGAACTACACTTAAAATTAATATATTTTTTAATTATTGATAAAATAGCAAATAAATAATTATGGCCCACCAAATTAATAATAAATTTACTTGAGAATTACACTTAGGTAAGGTAAAATGATAATTGTAAACGTCACTACTAGGCTCGATTCATACACAATAATAATGGTCGAAAACTGTGTAGGGAATGAGAGAAGGCTTATTGTGTGAGAGAGACAGGAGACCGGCTTCGTTCTCATCCCTACTCCGTGCTGTTTACTGGGTGAGAAGTGACACCGGTAGATGCCTGGCGGGGATAACTGATCTAGTGATAATCGATCAGTTATCGACCAGGGTTAAAAATGATTAAATTACTAAAATGGTTATTAAAAAATAGGGGCTTGTGATAGAAGGATGAAAATTAAGGGTTGTATGTATTTTTAATGCCACATCATAAAAAAATAAAAATAAAAAATTTTGTTCAAAAAATAAAAAAAAATTGTTTGGGGTGGACCACCCCTATTACTTAGGGGTATGAAAACCTATTCTCAGACCTACCGAATATACATATAAAATTTCATAAAATTCGGTCAAGCCGTTTCCGAAGAGTATGGCGTGTAACACTGTGACAGGAGAATATTAGATTGTTTTCTGAATCTTTTTTTTTTTGTGAACAGAATATGTTCGATAAACTTAGTCCTTAGAAAATTAAACACCACCAAATGTGTGACATTTTTGACAAAATTTATTAATTCAAAAAGAAGTAATAAAGTTATCTACTTGACTAATAGTCGGTATGACCTTCACCACGTTCCAATAGCATTTTGACACCTCTTTGCATTGAGATAATCAAGCGGTTAACGATCTCTTGCGGAATATTGTTCCATTCTTCTTCTGTCGCCACAACTAACTCATCTGTAGTCTGAGGTAGAGGAATATGATTATGAATGGCTCTATCAACGAAATTCCATATGTTTTCAATAGGATTAATGTCAGGAGAGTTGGCTGGTCAATCTAATCTATTGATATGTCTTACTTCGAGTGTCTCTTGAACCTTTCTTGCGCGATGTGGTCGAGCGTTGTCGTCCATAAACACAAAATTTTCACCTAATTCATTACGTAGGGGGTAAATAATGGGCTTAATAATTTGTTCGATGTAAATTTGGCTGATCATATTCTGTGGTATGCGAATTAATGCGGTGCGACGGTTGAACATTATTCCACCTCAAAACATTACGTTACCCCTTCTTACGGAGCAATTTCACGGGAAACATGAAGTCGCTGTTGACGACCTGATTCTCTCTCTGTCGATTGTTATCAGTAACCAGTCCAATTCTGGTTTCGCCTGTAAATAAGACCCACCCCCACTGGCGTAAATGCCATCCCCTATGCTTTCGTGCCCACTGGAGACGGGTAGCACGATGCCTTGGAAGTAGAGTGGGGATCCGTAATAGTCTTCTAGCACGTAAATTTTCATTGTGGAGTTGTTTTCGAAAAGTAGTCGATATAACACGGTGAAACGTACCTTGAAAGTGGGTCTTGAGAGCTGAAGCTGAAGATGTGCGATGTCTACAGGCATATTGCACCAAATACCGATCCTCCCTTTCATTAGATACTCGAAGACGTCTATTACGTGGTCTATTTTCCACTGTATGAAATTCTTCATATCTGTGTACTATTCGTACAACAGATGATCTAGGAATGCTCAACATGTTCGATATTTGATGATTAGAATGTTCTGCGTCATGTAAAGCAGTCATTCTTGTTCGGGTAAACGCAGAAATTTCACGTCCTGGCATTCTAATGTACAAAAATTCAAAGGAACACTGGCTGACCAGACTGACCAGATTTGTAGAAACATTGAAGAAGCAATCCTAAAAATGCAGAAATAGGTCAGATCTCATCTATTGTGGTTGAATTTGTCGTGTTCCCACTGCCAAAAAGTGAAGTTAGATATTTATAGAGTATTTCATTAGCAGGTTAGTAAATTAGATTATTTTCTTAAAATAATTATTGAATAGAGCTTTGTCTGTGGAATTGTTCATTACCATACCTAGATGTTTGATATCAGAGAACATATATATGACTTCATTGATAGGAATTGTAGGAGATTTGATTTATATTAGCTTAAAATACCTTTCTAAAACAGTAAAAAAAAGTAAAGGTTCATGGCCTGCAATTTTTTATTGTCTTTTCTGTTCCCTAAGTACATGTACTTAGTAGTAGTATGGCAAACGGTATTGCAAAAAAAACTGCACTTAAAATTTAACTTTAACACCTTGTAACTCCGATAATAATTAGTTTTGGAAAAAATGTTATAGAAAGAGGTAGCATTTATTTTCGGTCTAGAATTATCCCCTGAATTATTTGCTTATCATTTCCGGACACTCTGTATTATAATTATCTAAAATTTTAGATCTGTTTTGTATGACATTTCATTGCTAAATTTTTTTATGTACACTTAAGCAGGTACCTTAAATTTTGTAATAAATTATCCTGCGAATTTTTTTCTCTATTACGAATATTATATTTTATAAAAATATTTTTCGTCTTCAATTTGATATTTTCTAAATATTCCTAATCTCAAAAAAAAATCTGGAAATAATTTGAGCACCTACTAATCATATTATAAGTGAAAATTACTTCCGAGACATTTTGTAAAAATATAGGAAAATGCTTAGTATTTCTACTGCTACAACCAATTTGGCATTGCAATCACGCTTATTAATCCCCATATTCCCTAATCCATATCAGCAACCCTCCTAAAGCGCTCCCCTAACAGGTTTCCGCTGGAGACTTCCCAGTTTTTGTCCTCTCATGCGACAATTCGGACGGAAATGCTACGTGACCGCTGGCGGAAGAGGTACGTGACCGCATTTCGAAAATTCTTCCCGATCCCCTATTTGTCGGTACAATTTTAAGCCGAACAGATCGATGCATTCATGTTTGATAGCTCACCAAACAAACGGCTCTTTGAATTCGCATCTGGGGGTCCATTGGAAGCGGCAATTGTATCACTTTGACAGTTGTATCGCAATTGACAGATTAGCTTGACAATTAGAATAAACATTGAAAAGGAATATGAAAATATTTGAATAAAACATGCTATTTTTTCTCCAACCAAAATCCCCCATTTAAATATTAATTTGTGCTTTAAAATTATTCAAACCAAATTTGGATAATAAAGCAAAGTATGTAAGATAGGTAAGTAGAATATATCAATATAGTCATGGATACTTTTTTTACTGTATTAGAAAGGTATTTTAAGCTAATATATATCAAATCTCCTACAATTCCTATCAATGAAGTCATATGTATGTTCTCTGACACCAAACATCTAGGTATGCTAATGAACAATTCCACAGACCAAGCTCTATTCAATAATTATCTAGCTAAATTTACTAACCTGGTTTAATGAAAACATTTTATAAATATCTAAGTTCACTTTTGAAAATGTGGGAACTCGAAAATTCAACCACAATAGATGAGATCTGATCTATTTCTGCATTTTTAGGATTGCTTCATCAGTTGAGTCAAATATCTAACTATAAAAATTATTATACCAATAAATTAAAATTATTTTAAATTAAATGTCGACAATGTCAAAATTGATTAATCTGTCAATGAATTTAAACATCATAACGACCTACTAAATTAATAACAAAATTTTACCCTTTATGTAATCGTTTTTTTTATATATTTTTAGGTATTAACAATATTGTGTGAAACTAACTACTCTGTGGACTAAAGCTCCAACCAGCGTTGAATTACACCCATAATATCTACCCATGTATCTTTATTATTCGCTTTTGTGACATTTTTTACTGTATTGGAAAGGCATTTTAAGCTAATATATATCAAATCTCGTAAAAATGCAGAAATAGGCCAGATTTCATCTAATGTGGTTGAATTTTCGAGTTCCCACATTTTCAAGAGTAAACGTAGATATTTAGAGTGTTTTCATTAAACCAGGTTAGTAAATTTAGCTAGATTATTTTTTTTGAGATAATTATTGAATAGAGCTATGTCTGTGGAATTATTCATTAGCATACCTAGATGTTTGGTATCAGAGAGCATACATATGACTTGTAGAAATTGTAGATTTGATATACAGGGTGTCCGGAAATTATGCGTCAAGACTTCAGTAGGTGATTTCTCACAAGAAATTAGGGTCACGAAGTCCTATAACAATTTTTCGAAAATTCAATATTAACGGAGATACAGGGTGTTAAAGTTAAAATTTTATTTTCGATATTTGTAAATAACTTCTTAAGAAATCCAAATATTTACATAAAATTTATAACTCGGGGGTTTTTGCGGACGAGAAATTCAAATATGTTACTAATTTTAACGTCACTAGTAGAGGGCGCCACTTATGGCACATCATGTTTCTTTCAAATCACAGAACTTTTTTGCTGCTCAGTGTATCCCTCTGACTATTGAAACAATCGATTCTCCTACCTGTTATATCTGAAAAAGGTATACCTTATTGAAGTCGTTAGGAGTAACAGTTTTCGAAATAATCTAATTTGAAATATTCAGTGCACCGAGTAAAAACTGTTTTGGTTTCAGTTAAAGTGCCTTTTCTACTGAAAATACAGCAAACTGTTACTTGAAAAAGTTGTTCAGAACGGTAAATTATGCAGATGTGCAAAATTTAAAAAAACCGATCTGCTTTTATAAAATCTTTGTGCTTCAGCAGAGAAGGCACTTTACCTCAAATACGATTATTTCAAGAATGGTTACGCCTACCGACTTCAGCAAGGTATACCTTTTTCAAATAAAACAGGTAGGAGAATCGAGATTGTTTCGATAGTCAGATGGATACATTAAGATGCAAAAAAGTTCTGTCATTTAAATGAAACATGATGTGCCACAAGTGGCGCCCTCTACTAGTGACGTCAAAATTAGAAACATATTTGTATTTCTCGTCCACAAAAACCCCCGATTTACAAATTTTTTGAAAATATTTGGATTTCTTATGAAGTTATTTACAAATATCGAAAATCAAATTTTAACTTTAACACCCTGTATCTCCGTTAATATTGAGTTTTCGAAAAATTGTTATAGAACTTTGTGACCCTAATTTTTTGTGAGGAATCATCTCCTGAAGTCTTGACGCATAATTTCCGGGCACTCTGCATATTAGCTTAAAAATCCTTTCTAATACAGTAAAAAATGTTACAAACGCTAATAATAAAGAATATATGGGTAGATATTGTGGGTGTAATTCAACGCTGGTTGAGACTTTAGTCCACAGAGTACTTGGTTTCACACAATATTGTTAATACCTAAAAATATATATAAAAAAAGTCATGGATAGTTTGTCAAACATTAGTCGCCATATTAATAATTGACTTCATTTGTGATGGTGGTTCAATTTGCTGAAAAGTCTGTAAAAATTGAATCTAATGAAGATTTAGGTGTATCTGAGGAGATACTGCAGTGTTCCAAAGAAATCTCAAGAAATTTATAAATGTGTCTACCAACGTTTTATGGGTTGGTGCAAAGAAAAGAACATTGAGTTGTATTCAGATATTCAGAAGGTGTATTGATGGTGTATTTTTCACACTTAACAAATAAAATGAAGCCGGCAACGCTTTGGTCACAATATTCAATGTTGCGGTCAATGTTGGATATATAGAAGGGGATTGATATAAGCAAATATTCAAAGTTACGTGCCTTTTTCAAGAGATAAAATGAGGAATATGTACCTATCGAAAAAAATATGAGTATTTACAAGATCAAGTTGATTGCCTTTCGAATAGTGCACCTGATAATTTATATTTGATGATGAAAGCACACGCTTTAAAAATAAAAGAACAACATTTTTAAAAAGCTTATTTATCGTCCTAATATTGGATGTTAAAGGCACATGCCTTTCTGATAAATGAGTCAATTTAATAATTGATAATGTTGAAGATGTGAAATCCACCTTAATTATAAAAATTTCCAATACCAAGACCAAGAGACCACGCTCTTTTACTGTACTGGGAGACAATTATTTAAGTTTTTTTGCTGCTTGTTACTTACGTCCACCCGGATTGGTAGAATGTCGATTATTTTTCAGATATGTTAGTGAAAAGTATCATCAAATGGTGGTCAGTATGCATAAAATCAGTGCCGTCTCGCAAGACAGCAATATTTTTGAAGCTGGAGAACTGGACAGAGTACAGCGGACACGCATTATGATGAAGGTCTGCTGTCCTTTTAGTTACCGGCGGTGGTTACCTCACTTGGCTTAAAAGACACGATGATGGAGATCCAGCACTGTGGCGGAAGGCTACATTGAACACTCACTTTTGAATATTGCGAAAAGAATAGTGAAAGCTGATAGTGGTAATGACAAACCAAACACCATTGTCATTTCTAATTTGAAAATAATATAACTATTAATGAAAACGTGTTGGACTGCTTTGAGAATTGCCACTGCCTCAAGAATGAGGGTAGTGGCAATTTCGGTGGTTTATTTAGTTTGGATATTTCTTCGAACAGCATTTTAATATCGATTTGGATAAATAAAAATTATTGTAAATGTTGTTGAATAAACTTTTGTAAATTAATACTTGATTAATACTTTTTAATCTTAGGAAAACTTTAGCCCCTGAATACTTTTGTTGCTAAGATACCTTTTTTTCTTAATAAGAAAATGTCAACCTTAGAGACTCCTGACAGTAAAAAAATCATAGTTTTGTGACGGTTGCAAAAAAATAAATGTTTTCTATAAACGTCAATAAAAGACTAATTATTAACGTACGGTATTTATTTATTTATTTATTTATTGAGAAAACAAAGCAGTTTAATTAGATTAAGTTAGAAATAGATAACAAAATATATAACAACATACAGTAAAGCAAAAAAAAAAACGGGGCTGAAAGTTCATTTTAAATTAAGACACACAGTAAAGCGTTAAAGTTAGTTAAGCTATACAATGTTAAGAACACACTCGTCCAATATCGTTTTCAGTATAAGCAAATATATCAATGCCATTCTGCAGATTTTTATAGTTTGTGCACATAATAAAAATTGGCGAAAATTTTAATAAATTCGTACGCGGGATCGGAAGGTAAAATGTCATGTTAGACCTTGCTTCAATTCTGGGTACAAAAATGTTCAAATGTGACAAAATCTCGGGACATATTTGTTGTTAATAATTTTATATAAAAATAACACAGATTGCTGCCTACGACTATCGACTAAACTAGGTAGGGGTCTAAGAAGATCATTCTGAGGTACACCTATGGGAGGGCAGTTGTGTATTTAAATTTCGGCGTAACTTGTAAAAAAATTATCTGGACATTTTATAGTTGTACTGGGATATTTGGATGCAATACAATATTTAATCTGGAATTTGGAATTGTGGGGAAGGTTGTTTAAAGGTTACATCACTTAGGCCCCATTTTGCCCTTTGTACTTCCTCCCATTAGGAGATCAATCCACCTGAGTAACCAACAAACCTAATAAGGATAAAGGGTAGTGTGTTGCTCAGGGGAACCTCTCCAATGTAGGCCATAGAAGGCCATCGTCCTCCCAACACGAATTCTCTTATTGACAAAATGTCAGTGTACTCACAGGGTGCATGGAGTATACTGTCTCGTCTTCCTGTTTGCAACCCCTACAAAGAGGTTTTTCACACTTCTTCATGTAATAAAGGTGCTTCCTTAATCAACAGTGTCCAGTTTGAATACCTGTCACCAGACGAAGATTTGTCCTAGACAGGGTCTGGTACCTACTTTTTGGTTGCATCCTTGCAGGCGTACTCTCCTAAATCCTTAGTTGTCGCTGCTACTTCTTTTAGATAAATATCCACAAGTGACAGATATAGCATCTCCAGCTACGGTGGGTGTCGGTCCCGTACCTTCTGTTACGCTTAGGCAAGCAATCCTTTGCACCTGGTTGAGCTTTTGTTTTGCTGTCGACTGTTGGACTTTCGCTCACCCTGCGACAGCCCCACAAAATAACATTGGTCTCACAATGGCAGTGTATTTAACTTTTGGATTAATTTCCTAGGTTTTACCAACGGTCCTGCGGCACTGGTCATAGGATATGTACGTCTCCTTTAGTCTTCTCCCCAAATGAAGATTCCATGCTAGCTTTGCTACAAGTTTGACTTCAAGGTATTTCACATCCGATTTAAAACTTAACGTAATATACAATGTGGATACAAATTGTGGAATATTGCTTATATTTCTTAAAATATTCGTCATATCAAAAATATGTTTTAATAAAAGTATTACTGATATCAAGCAATTTTTCGAAGTACAGGGGATTTATAATGGGATGTATAAGATAAATAACGGGTATCTAATAAAATTTTAAATAATTTGTATTTTACAGAATACCATTCAAAATTTAAAGAGCTGTGAAAATTTTAACACCATATTAAAATTAAACACCAGGATACAGAATTGACCCTAATTATACAGTATGCGCCAAAAGTATGGAATAAATTCAATAAAAACGAAACAATTATTTTTTGGGAAAAATCCTCGAACAGGTCGATTTTTAATTTAAAAAATACATATTTTAGCGTAAAATGCGATTTTCAAATGTCATTTGTTTTCGATTAATGATAATTTTTTTTTTAATGGCAACACCATATTTTTTTCCTTGATTCTGAAAGATCGTTTAATTCTCTATCAGACAGTACTAAAATTTTGTCCTCTTACATAGGAAAGTTTTCGAGTAAATGACGATTGAATGAAATTGCCATCCACCAACTTGTTGACAATGCGCAAGTCTGTGAAGAAATTCTTCTTGCACATTATGAATGATTTCTGGGGTAACTTTGCGTATTTCCTCCCCAAAGCGATTTTGAAGTTCTTCTAAATTACGTGGTTTATTAATGTACACTTTTGACTTCAAGTATCCCCATAAAAAATAGTCAAGAGGTGTAAGATCTGGCGATCTTGCAGGCCATTCTATCGGTCCGCGTCTGCCGATCCACCTCCCAGGGAAACAGTTGTCCAAAAAATCTCGTACAGGGCGCGCATAGTGCGGAGGTGCACCGTCTTGCTGAAATCATATGATATCGTCAGGAATGTCAGGGTCATTATTGTTAGGAAAAATTACTGCAAGGGCTGGAACAAGGTCATTTTCTAGAAACTCTAAATATCTTTGTCCTGTAAGGGTTCCTTCAAAGAAGAAAGACCCTACTATTCTGTCCTCAACTATTCCAGCCCACACATTTAATTTCTGAGGGTGTTGGGTATGTGCCTCTGCCATCCAATGAGGATTTTCCCGACTCCAATATCTGCAAGTTTGACGGTTTACTGTACCATTCAGACAAAATGTGGCCTCATCTGAAAAAAGTATTTGCCGGTGTAAATTTCTATTTCGTTGACATAAATCCATTAGAATTTCGCAAAAGTGTAAGCGGCGATCGAGATCATCTTCATTGAGTTCCTGCACAAGTTGAATTTTGTAGGGATGATATTTTTCCTTCCTCAAGATACGTAACACTGTGCTCTGACTAGTGTCATTGTTTAATGCAACCAATCGTAAAGAATTATGAGGATTATCCACCATACTTATCAAAATGTTCTGTTTCTCATTTTCATTAATGCTTGGACGTCCAGGTTTTGGAATATTTACAACATTGCCAGTTTCTCTAAATTTAGACTCTATCTTACTGACTGTTGATTGGCTGATAGGGCGATCTGGATATTTTTCATTAAATAAATCGCAAACTTCCTGCTGAGTTCTAGTCATATTCTCGCACCCGATAAGAATTAAAATTTCAATTCTTTGAGTAACAGTTAAATGTGCCATAATACTTTAAATTGAATAACAATGTCTATGTCACTTACAATACGTATTAGAAAGTCGGTGTGACAATGACACTTTGCAAAGATTTTCACCTACGTGATCCATAAAAGAACTATGGAATTCGAAAAACTAAACTTGATAACGTTTTTGCTTTATTTTACTTAATTTACGTTTTCTAGCATTCAATCGTCATTTACTGGAAAATTTTCCTATGTAAGAGGGCAACATTTTAGTACTGTCTGATAGAGAATTAAACGATCTTTCAGAATCAAGGAAAAAAATATGGTGTTGCCATTTAAAAAAAAATCGATGACGTCATTACTCGAAAACAAATGACATTTGAAAATCGCATTTTACGCTAAAATATGTATTTTTTAAATTAAAAATCGACCTGTTCAAGGATTTTTCGTAAAAAATAATTGTTTCGTTTTTATTGAATTTATTCCATACTTTTGGCGCATACTGTATATGTTTATTTACACATAGAATTTCATCCTATTAAAATGAAAGGTTTCAATTTTCGAGATATCAAATTTTTTTTTCAATTTCTAACTTATTCAAAGACCAAACATGATCACCAATGCTTTTTAATATCCAAATTTGGCTTTCTTTATCCGATTTACTAGAACTAATTTACAGTTTATATGACAGCAGGTTTATAAGGCTAACTTGCAACATTTTTAATGCCCACCCTGCACACTAGAAGTCAAATTTTGTCTAAGCTCTAAAAGAAGATTTGACAGCAGTGTCTTTCAAATTGCAAAGCTAAATTTTCCAAGCACTGCACATGCCTCGTACCCTTACCCTCGGATATTTCCCATACACAGCGAAAGCCAGGACAGTGACGGAGCATCGGGCCAATATTTATTATGTGGCTTTTCTTGCGGTTTAGGCTTTCAGCGAACTGTTTAATTTGTTCTAAACCGAAAGCGGCCGGTTTTGTAGGTTCGGTATGGTAATCAATTACTAATCCATTCCAAGCATTCCGCACTGCGATAACTCAGGGCGGTTAATGAAAATTAAAATGGTCAGTTTTTATAATGAAGCATAGGATCCATACTTTATTTCACAAAGAGAATTATCTTCGTATTTTGTTATTTAATATGTAATGAATCACTCACAGGCTTTTTTGTTATACAGGGTGTTTCAGGAGAAGATGTACATACTACAGTATGTTATTATTCGTTCAGTTTTAATCAAAAAAATTTCTATGAACTTAGGTCTGGAAACCCTTCGTTTAAGATATACAGGATGTAAATTTAAAAAAAAATCGGAAAATTCAAATTTTATGGCAATTGGCTGTATCTCCAAGAGGGCGCCACAAGCGGTCATTAGGATCCTTATAAATCGCTTGAACTTTTTTGTGCCACGGTGATGATACACCGTGGCACAAAAGGAATATCGGAATAAAAAACATTTTCCCCTATCTTTTCTACTTAAGAAATCTAAACCTTACTGAAGTTTCTAGAAACACCTGTTTCCGTTAAAAACTCATCTAAAGATGATGATGCATGCAAATTATGTAAAAGTTCTGCCATTTAAAAGAAACATGATGTGGCGCCCTCTACTAGTGACGTCAAAATTAGGAACAAATTTCAATATCTCGTCTGCAAAAACCTCTGATTTACGAATTTTATGTAAATATTTGAATTTTTTAAGAAGTTATCTACAAATATCGAAAATAAACTTTTACACCCTGTTAACTATTATGCGACTTGGGATAACTCGCGACAAGAATTTAGCCGACTAACGTCATACGAACAAATGAATAATTCATTATATTTTCATTAAAATATTCAAGAAACTGCAACAGATAGTAATAAAACTATATACATACTACACTAATAGTTTGCATTATATTGAGCACTAAATTGCAAAAAATGATTGTTTTTAACGCGACCAAATATCAAAAATTACGTTGACAATAAAACCAAATGCGTAACGTCAGCCGTAACGTAAGACGTCTGAATTCTTGACGCAAATCGATTTATTTTCACCTAAGGAATCTGTGGTCACATTTTTGATTTAGAAGCACCCTGTATATGAAATATCTTGTACATGTTTATGTTGTATTAATATTTACATTTTTATTAAAAAAATAAATATGTATTTTAATAGATTTTGGTACCTACCTACCTGAAACTTCGAATATTGTGTTTCATTTCACTTACAGAAACTACGATTCTGTCTTTTTTCTTGTTTTTCATCTTTTACAAGACGTATTTGACAATGACAAGTACATTTAAGTCCTACTCTCGCTAATGGGGTATCAGATGTACGTTTTCATGTTTTTATCATGTTTGCCTCTGAACGTGTAAACTATATTTTAAAAGCACACATATTAATGTCAAACAAAAATATTGGAACATAATTTCATGACGTTTTGAAATGTGACACCTACTTCATCAGATACTTAACTAGTTTTTTACTGTATATTATATGTAGCTTTCAGCTACCGAATGCTTTTATCCGTTAGAGGAAGTTGAAAAAAAATTGTTTTTCCTGAGATTTGGTACATATACAGGGTGTAATTTAAATGGGGGTTTTACGAACACAGTGTTGAAAACAGGATGTCATTAATAATGGTACATAGCTTAAGGGCAGATTGTTAACGTCAAAATAAAGTGATTGAGCTCAATATGCCTTATTCAATTGTGACTCCTCTTTATTCTACAGGGTGTTAAAGTTAAAAAAAATGTTCTCGATTTTTTGCTATATTTTAAGAACGTATGGACTGATTGTGTTGAAAATTTGTAGTCGTATGTTTTTTGAGGTGGCAATTAAAAATATGCAAACAGTGTTGAATTACCTTCAATTCTAAATAGAAATGGTATAATTGTTACAAATCGATAAACTCAACCGTTTTCCAGAAACAGACGATTTAAATTTTTGAGATTCGGCGGGAATTAAATTAGAAAATTAGAGAGTCTTAAGATATCAAAACTGAATTAACAATAAGACGAACATTACAACAACTAAAATTTTATTATATCGTAACAAATTTATTAATCATAAAATATTCTCAAAGTGACCACCAGCGACTTTCTTAACCTCTTATTTAAATTTTGTCTGACGTTGAATAAAGTTCTATGTTGCTTGATAATATTATCCGATTCTTGAATATTTTCCCACAGCTGTTTTGACTATTAATAATGTCTTTGTAAACTAAAGATTTAAAAATAAAAATCCAGTGAATTTCAATCAGGGCTACATGCAGGCCAAAGAACGGTGCGGAAAATTTCTACCAACATAATGGGTTTGTTCCAACACAGCAAGAATCGATTCCGAACCATCCAGAACTAGTTAGATTCAGTTGTTAATGTAGGGGAGACCAGGTACGAAAGTAACATATTTTTGTAAAGCCGGATAAATAAAAAATTAACAAAGTTATATAAATTTACATTGGCATTTTATATATAGAAGAAAAATAATATTGAAGTAATTAAAGTTCATATTGATGTACAATTAATAAAAAAGTAGAGAGTGTACGTCGTTACAACCTACCCAATGGTATGGGCCAAAACTAACAGAACGTGGGGACGTTTGTAACATATATAATAATAGGTAATAACTAGGTATAGAAAGTTAGTATTTACAAGGTATTTGTTTATTGATTATACCTATATAAAAGTAAGTTGTAGTGCAGGTACATAATATTTTTTATTTGAAAAAAAAAAAACATAAATAAATGAAAAAATAGAATAATGAAACAAAAATATAAAATAAAAATAAATTTTTTTTTGGTAATAACAAAGAATCCTATCCCTATCTGACTTTTGCACGGTTGTCTGTCGCCAGACTAGTCCATATTTCATATTTGGGATGGACCAAGTTTTTCCCAATCCATAACAATCTTTCCCACGATCTGTTGTTCGTTGTCTTTTGTTAGGCATCCTAAATAAAGAGAATGAATTTGTATATTCCCACACAGCATAACAAATACTGATGTAATTATCTGGATATCTACAGAATTATCATTTTAAATATGACAAATACGATTATAGGTATTAAATATGAGGGTTGTAACATGTTACAATCGTCCCCCTACGGCATTGTTACAATCGTCCCCCTATGGCATTGTTTCAATCGTCCCATTATGCATTTTTCACGCGATTGACAAGATACTTGCTTAAAACTTTTTTAACGATTATTTTTAATTAAAATACCATGCTTAGGTTATAGCCAATATTGGTATTAACTGAACAAGCCAATAAAATAATTAAAAATAACGTTCAGTTCTAGATTATGATAGATTAAGATAAAGAATGAAAACTTACTTTGCATGTCATTTTGCACCGTGCATGTCTTAACTCGAACTAAAACACACTACGGATATTGTTGTTCAAATAAGTTAATGTAAATTTCACTGCCGACTCTATGATGATATAATATCATAGACAAACCTTTTTAGAAAGACAATAGGATTACTGTTACAACCAACCCGTGTTACTTTCGTACCCGGTCTCCCCTACTCACGGTTCTGAATCAGTTCTCGATGGCTGTTGGAACATATCTCTTACTCGTCGGAGGTAACGTGCAGGTGCACAATCATGCAAAAACCAGAAGTTCTGCCGTAAATTTAAATGGATATGCTCAAGAAACAGTGGCAAAAATTAAATAATTTTCTCCATTAAGACGACGTGGTAGTAGTACAAACGGTCCCACAATATTATCGGAAATAATTCCACACCAAATATTGACAGAGAACTTTTGCTGATAATGTACTTCTCTTGGCAGATGAGGATTTTCTAGTTCTATTTCTCCAATTAAAAATACGTCGTCGGGTGGCTTTGTCCGTAAATAATATTTTATTATAAAATGTTGGGTCATCATTTTGTTGTTGGCAAAGAAACTGTGCAAACCGTAACCTAGCTAGAGGCTCTTGTGGCATTAAATGTTGAACTGGAGTAAAATGATAAGGATACAATTTTTCTTTGTGGAGAATTCTGTTAACAGAAGACTGACTGATGCCAGTAGCTGTCGAAATTTGACGTGTGTTTGTACGTGTTTTCAGCAATTCGCACTAAAACATCATCTTCTTGGTCCGCTGTTAATATTTTCGGCCTTCCAATGTCTCTTTTTGGGCGAAATGACCCTGTTTTACCGAATCTGTCGTACAATCTCTTAAATAGTCTATGATCGGGTTGTCTGTTATCTCGATATAATTCCAAGTATCTCGCAATCTCATTTCAATGTTTGTAAAATTATTATGACGGGACATTTTAAATATAAAAAATAACAACAAAAAACACTACCGCCTAATCTATGAATTAAGTGGTATTGGCAGAAACAATCTGGTATTGTAGTGACAGCTGTGTATTTATTATTTCCACGCCTACTACTTTGGAAAAAATAATTTTCTAATTTAATTCCTGCCGAATCTCAAAAACTTAAACCGTCTGTTTCTTGAAAACGGTTGAGTTTATCGATTTGTAATAGGTATACCTTTTCTATTTAAAATTGAAGGTAGTTCAATAGTTTCTTATTAAAAAATTAAAAAGTGTAAAATACAAAAAGTTAGACATACTTTTACATCGACAGTACAGTATAACTAGCGCTCCCCGTGACCTCAACACTGTTTGATTATTCGCAATTGTCACCTCAAAAAACATAAGTCTACAAATTTTAAAAACAATCGGTCCATACGTTCTTAAAATAAAGCAAAAAATCGAAAACATTTTCAACACCCTGTAGAATGAAAAGGAGTAACAGTTGAATAAGGGATGTTAACAATCTGCGCTTAAGCTATGTACCATTATTAATGACTCACCCTGTATACATAATTAAGTATATTATATTTTAGCGGAAAACCTGCTTCCATTCTGTATGTACCCTGTTCCAGTTTATACAGGGTTAACTATGACTTAGTACAAATATTTTAAGAGGGGATAGGGAAAAATATGAATTAATGGAATCACCCTTCAAAAAAATTCCAAACTTATTTATAAAGCCAAAAAAAATTGTTTTCGATATTATTTTAAATCCTTATTTAACGCCGCCAATGTAGAGTAGGCAACCAACAAGCAAGTTGGTTGCGTACTCTACAAGCATGTAACAGTCGCTAAGTCGGTATCGCTGCCATGTCATATTTCAATTCCTGTGTTTGCGTTGTAATTTTGTGTTCTTCTTCAGTTTTTAGCGCCTTTTTTTAATTTATAAACGTTTTATAGTTATTAAATAAAGACATTTGTGTTGGGTGCAGATACTTTCCCACAATATAGTTCGCCGCTTTGGTTTTCTAGGTTATGGGACAAGACTGCCGCAGTTACATTAAAACTTGTCTATTATCTATTCCTTTCGTTCGATTTTGTTATAATAAATAGGCATTTTATCTAATTGTACCTATGGGAAGTGTCTTTTATCGGTAGTGAGTGGCTGTAATGAGCGAATATGTAGTTTTACCCGCTTATAACGAAATAATGAAAAATGAATGCAAAATACTGGAGCTAACTGGATTAACTGTTACCTATCTACAGGTATTATTACTAATAATAATATTAATTTTTGTAGTTTCTACATTTAGAAACACTACAAAATGACGACCGCATGGTAGTTGATATTGTTGACAGATGTAAGCTTTATCTATGAATCTAAGTCATCTCAGTCGATTCTTATCATAGGCGCCGACTTTCCGTAGGAAAAAAGGGTTTTGTCCCATTTTTTAAATATCGAGCTAAAATTCTGGAATAATTTTTTTATTGTCTTTTAGGCCTCCCTGAGCACGTGGTTAATTTTTTTGCACTTAGTCATAGTTAACCCTGTATAATACCTTAGTAACCATAGTATCAGCAATTTTATTCAAAAATGTATCTCTAGAAAACAATATTTCACATACAGATTGTGACTGACCATCAGTTATATCGCCACGTCCCAGGATCAATTAATTCGCGCAGAAAACCTCTTTTGCCACTAACAAATACAAGGAACCACCAAATACGGGTGCTATTCGCTGTATGCGTGAATCTGTGTTCTCCTTTATGGAAACAGTTGTCTTATAATGTTTCACATTTTTAATCGAGAAAATGCAATCTGGCGTAGAACTGACGATGTTTTGCGAACTTCCTTTAATTCCTCAAATGTACAAAGATTTCCCCAGTTATCGCATATCCTATTTCAAACAAGGAGACTTTTAAATCTCGCACGTTTTGATATATTCCCGGTGGGCGTTCCCCCTGTCCAAATACCGCCTCCGATCGTGCCCTGCGAGATAATGCGCGTTGTTTAAAACAAACACAGCCACCCTGATGGTTCCATCAAATGGAAAACGTAAACATAAACTCGGTAGGACCCTAAATATGCTTACACGTAAAATGCAAATATCAGGAAATATCCCCGGTGATTCCGAATTTGATCACTGTAATCGAGCCTAGAGGCGTCAGTGGCATGGAAATTAGGGGTAAACGCTGTCGGTTAAAACAGGAAGTCAATTGAAGTGATATATTTTTTGTTTATAATCCAGGCGTCAGGTTGAAAATCACTGAATTCTACGAATAATTGCTGTTACAGTTTTTCATTTTTTGATGGCTTGTTTATGCCTATTAGTTTAGTGGAACACATTTCCTCAGAAAGTGACGTAAATTGTCATGAGAATATGCGAATCTGTATTCTTGGCCAGTCTCATTGTAGCTATTTCCATAAAAAAAATAGGGGAATTATTTCATACGGTTTTGGCTAAAGGAATATAAAGCTTCAAGACTTGCAAATATCGAGGCCCAGGAGTTTTGTTCTTATTTAGACATGTTTAGATTTACAGCAGGGTACCCGTAAAACAAAATATACACAACGTACAAAAGTCTTGAACCCCCTGTATATAAAATGATTCGAAAGACAATAAAAAATTGCAGGCCATGAACCTCTATTTTATTACCAATGTTTTTACAAATCTGGTCAGTTTGGCAGTGTATTCACCCAAGTGTTCCTTTGAATTTTTGTACATTATAATGCCAGGACGTGATATTTCTGCGTTTACTTATTTACTCTTAAAATATTCAACGGGTATAACCCACTTAAAGGATAAGTACTTAAACTAAAAAAATTGCAATAAGAGAGAAAAAATAAAAATAAAATCTTAAAAAAAAGTACCTACATAATAAAAATCGGTTATATAAAATAAAATATAAGTAGTATAAAAGTCTAAACATATAAAAACAGTTTAAAATCTAGCAAAAATTAAAAATAATAAAACTGAAAGTTAAATTGTCAGATAATATAAAAAATACAAAAGAATTAAAAAACCAATAAAAGTTACTAAACAAAATAAAAATAAATAAAATGAAACAAGAATATACACATGCACCTATTGAAAATATTTTTTATATCACGTACACCACAAAAGTTAATATCGAAACCCTCCATATTGTTGCTATTGTTCAGCATTTGATACAAAGGCGACTTTAACAACATATTTGTACGGACAAAGGGTAACATAAACAAATCACAATTCCTAGAGTTCAATCTGGAAAAAACGGTCATTTGATTCAATGGGGTTCGGCAAACATTTTAGAGACGGAGGACGATGCAATAAAAAGAAAATTAAAAGCGACCGCTATTATTTTGTTGAGCGGAGAAAAGTGTGTATCAAACTGTTCAGTAAATATTGATCATTGTTGGCTACAGTTGTATCAAGAAGAAGTAAGTAACAATATAATAAAAATGTTTAACATCTATATGGAAACAGATAAACAAATTTTAAACTGTCAAACTTGATTTTTAATACGATTGCAATTTTTGAGAACGAAATCAGAGAGTTTTTTGAAAAGTCAAAAATACGGAAGTGTGCGATAGTGATGTGATTTTTACTATTTTTTACTTATCTGCTTTTTCAGTGTGAGATTTTTTTGATTAGACAAACTTAGTTTCAAAAATAATCCTTGACTGATCTTTTTGGCGCGAAGGTTTATTCAATTAATTATAATAATAATTTATTTTTTCAAGAAGTGTGACAAAAAATACTCAATTAAACTAAAGAAAAACTAGAATTGTGCCATAAATAAATAACTTCAGACAATATCATAAAAGCTTTGTTTCGTATTATTGCACTACTTAGGTAAACCCAAGATAAATAATCAAATTAACACATTTCCCAATTATTGAGACATTTCAAAACTAAATATGACAACTCTGTATGTTACTAAGTCATTAAGCTCTTTATAAATTTTAGATAAACTATTATGCTTCAGTTTGCAGATTAGGCAACCCTTTACGCAAACCCCGTACGACCTTGGCTTTCAACTGCGTTGTAGTGAATTACAAATTACATATATTTTCTTGGAATTAATATTAAGATGTATTTTTCATTGTTAAATTAAGTAAATATTCCTTGTTATTCTTGTTTTAAAAGTAGAAGATAGAAGAATATATGAAATACCTTTTACGAAAAAATATTATTTATTGTTACTAACTGAAAAATTATTATAGTTTCGGGTATGTGTCATATTGTTATAGATGTCAGCTGTATGTATATCTTTATAAAGTTATATTAAATTTAATACACATGTTGATATTACAATTATATGAGTACCTAATATTAAATAAGTATACTATACTGGGGAAATAAAACTTTATGGAAAAATTGGAAAAATTTACTGAGATGGATATTCGAAATTCTATTAAGATATTGAAAAATAAAATGACTTGCGGCAATGATCTCATTCCTAGTTTTTTAATTAAGGACTGTTCTGGTGTATTTTGTACTCCACTTCTTATTTTATTTAATCTCATGTTGTCAACAGCCACTTTTCCTGCCACGTGGAAAGTGAAAAGAGTTTACCCTGTTTTAAAAAGTGGTAACCCTTCTAACATCAAGAACTATCGACCTATAGCCATTTTGTCAAATTTTGCTAAGGTTTTTGAAATGACGTTATATGCATATATCTATGACAATGTTAGCACCTGCATTTCTTCTAATCAACACGGGTTCGTTGCACGGCGTTCTACTGTGACTAATCTAGTTGAATTTACTCAGTTTGTTTCAGACCATATTGATAGAAAAGGCCAAGTAGGTGTAATATATACAGATTTTGAGAAGGCTTTTGACAAGGTAAATTACTCTATATTAATACAGAAATTGAAATCATTTGGTTTTGATGATTCTTTGCTACTACTCATAAAATCTTATCTTGACCGTCGTGAGTTGTATGTGTCATAATGGATACCGTTCTCATATTTTTTTAGCTCCTTCTGGGGTACTTCAAGGGTCTAGCTTGGGACCACTTCTGTTTATTCTTTATATAAATGATTTATCGTCATCTTTGCAGTGTAATCACCTTTTTTTTGCAGATGATCTAAAGCTTTATCGTAACATTAACTGTTATGATGATTGTTGAGCATTGCGAGAACTTTTGAATGCAATACAGGTGTGGTGTATAGAAAACATGGTTTCCGTAAATATTGATAAATGTAAAGTTTGCTCTTTCAGTTTAAAGAAAAATATAATTTTATTTGATTATAATATTGATTCAAAGCCATTGACACGCAGCAGTAATATTAAAGACTTAGGGGTAATATTTGATGCTAAACTCTCATTTTCTGAACATATTAATACAATCTCAAGCACCGCCTTTAAAACTTTGGGCTTTATTGTCCGTAATTCCACATCGTTCAACAATATTAGTGCTTTGAAATGTTTATACTATTCTTTAGTCCGTTCTAGATTAGAATATGCTAGCCTTGTTTGGTACCCATGCTATCAAGTTAATATTCATCATCTTGAAGGTGTTCAACGTCGCTTTTTAAAATTCATGGCATATCGCGATGATAATTTAGTACTATATTTGTAGTTACGAGATCACAGGGACGAAATAAGATAGTAATTGGTGGAGCAAGCAAGCAATCAAGTCGTAAAACTTACGCTTGTTGACCTCAAACATTTATTTACACATACATGTAATTAGTAACATAACCGATGTAGAAAGTAAATTTAATTAATTATTTGAATAACAGTTATTTATATTGTAAGTGTTTTAAATAGCATTTTATTTAGGCAAGAACGTGAGAACGTAGTTCCAGCGTTTAAAAGCAATTAAACACGAATGCAATACAACGTTTTATCCATAATCACATCACAATCAGTCAGGATTATTGGAATTTAATAAAAAAATGTTCGCACGACTTAATATTTCTTAGTGCTCAATGAAACATGGTTGTTATACCTATTGGTTGCTATGATTCATTGTTTATTATCAGTTATTTAATAGCGAAATCCAGGAAACATTACGAAAAAGTGTACGCCGAATTTAACGAATGGAGAAAAAAAAACGGAGAGTAATGACAATACATGAAGAAGTAATGCTATCGTATTTTTTAAATTCGAAGGAAAAATATGCAATTTCATCTATCTGGTCGAACTATTCGATGTTGACAGCTATTATAAAGGTCTACAAAAATATAGATTTTGGAAAATATAACAAGCTCATTGCTTATTTGAAGAGTGAATCGAAAGGATGCAAGACGAAATTTTTGACTGGGGTTTCTGATAAAGAATATTTAATGATTAAGGTAATATCTCTTTACTTTTTACATGTTGTAAGGTATATAGTGAACATTGAATTATTTTAGGTTGCACTAATAATGGGAGTGTCTGGTGCCTGTTGATGCTGCGAATTGACAAATTTGTAAAATACTGACGTACAGGACGTTGGCAGTTATCTACTTGTTTCAATACCTGACACCAAGACAAGCATTTCAAGAAAATTTACAATTACAGAAGAAGGATTTTGCGTGAATGCTGTTGAAATATGCAGAAAATATATTTCTCTGCGCCCAATTCGCTTAACACAAAACAGATTCTTTTTAAGATCAATAAAAAATGTACTCAGCTCGTTGGAATCAACACATTAGCGAAGGTGCCCTCAATAGTTGCTTCATTTCTGAATATCGCAAATCCAGAGGCATATACTGACCTTTGTATGAGGCGCACTTCAACAACCTTATTGGCTAATAAAGGTGCTGATCTTACAACCATTAAATGGTTGTGACGTCAACAACAAATTTTCTCTTAATTTTGGTATGTATTTTATAGGGCACTACTTATGCCACTTATACTTTTATAGTTCACACATTTTTTCTTGTATCTTATGTTCTGATAGTACTTTTACATTGACAAGGTATACCTTCTTAATGTTGCTAGGAATTGCCGTTTGTATGTAAAAGAACCAATATGTGACAAGAAAAAAACATCAAAAGCAAAATTGTAAATATAAACATAACTGAACAGTACATTATAACCGTAAATTATTTTATAAAATTTTCAAATCTCCATCTCTTTCCATACATTTGTCATCCTTTTTAAAGATTCACGATTCCAGGATCTTAGCAATACGAACTAAATATTCATATTCATGAACATTGATAATTTTGGGACGTCCAATGTAGCTCTTGGGATGACATTTTCCAGTTTATCCTAATGAATAAAATATACCAATTCTTAAGGTTGTTCATTCGGTGGAATACTGATAGGATACAACCGTATCTACAAGTGTGTCTGATGAGCACGTATGCTACAAATGGATAAATTACAAAAAGTGGAAAAACATTAGAAATAATAGAAAAAGGTCGTAGGAAAAATAATGCTGTAATAGTGGGTCTGAATATAGATGCAAGTGACCTTGCAGTATTAAAAGAAGAAGTTAAAAATTTTGTAAGCAGACAGTTGCAACTAAATATTAACCCAAAAACAGTAAAGAAAGTAGGAAATAGAATTTCTGTGGTAGAATTAAATTATGAAATGGAAAATAATGAAGTTATGAAAAATAAATCCAAATAAAAAAAATATAAGATAAATGATGATATAACACCAAAACAAATGGAAAAATAAAAGGGAAAGACAACAAAAATTGCATGCAACAAAGTGATAGTAAATGGAGAAAGATGAAAAAATTAGCAAAGTAAAGTTAAAGTTTAAACAGGGTCGAAAAAGGGAAAACGACATTGACAAATCTGGGGCAAATGGAGAAGAAAAAGGATAGATCTAGTAGGACGGAGATACTACATGAAAATAGCAGTACAAATAAAGAAAAAGCCATGATGAAAGATAATAAAATAAAAAAGATTGGAAAACTTTGGAAAATAGGGACATGGTAAGTCAGAAGTGTATCAGGGAAGGAAGAAGAGCTAGCAGAAGAATTTAAAAGAGTAAATGCAGATATTGTTGTCATCACCGAAATGAAAAAGAAAGATAAATGAGAAAAACTTCTAAAAAGGGTACACCTCCAGGTGTAAAAATCACAATCATAGTGGAATATGGCCCAAATGAGAATGAAAAAGCCAGCATAAAAGATTTGTTCTGCGAACAACTAATGGAAGTGAAGAAAGTGAAGGACGATCGATAATACTGGGGGATTTAAATTGAATAGTAGGCAGAAAAGTTGAAAAATCAGGGGGCACATTAGGCATGTATGAAGAAAATAGCAGAAAGAACAATGGACAAAAGCTAATAGATTTTTGTATTTGAATAATCTAATAGTAACAAATACCTTCTCCTCACACAAAGATGCCCATAAATATACCAAAAAGGTAATAAGTGGAAATGAAAAATCTATAATAGATTATGTCAATAAGAGTTATAAAAGAGACATAAAGGACAAAAGAGTAAGAAGAGTATTATGTTACAAAATCAATAATAAAATTGAACGTTTTGGGTTCTAAAAAATAGCTGTCTGTAGGTAGGTGTAAGTTTAGTTAATTTAAAGTTTGATTATTACAGGATTTGTAAACAAACCTTCAAATTTATGTATAATGTTATATATTATTTCTGACTTTAAATATTTACAATTTTTTATAAAAATATAAAATATTAATAATATTAAATTAATTAATATTAAAACATTATATTTAACATCTTCACCAAATAACTACGGAGACAATGCATTGCTCAACTTCATTGATGGGCTACTGTAATCACTAGCCAGGGGATTCCAAATATTAAAATCCGATTACTTTTTGTAGGTATTAACGTTTTTTGTGATGCGAGTCTTTTCATCAGTTTTTCAAGTGTCAAGAAACATGTGCCAAATGCAGCTACTTTCACCGCAGTGTGCAGTGAGTGCAAGTGCAGTACAACGCGAGGTAAATTTGAAATCTAATCGTATAAAAGGTGAAGGTCGACGGCGTATTGCAGCAGTGTGGTGTATCATTCACGAGGCTCAATTATATACGCATCACGTACAGCGTATCCAAGTATTAATACCAAGGGATTGGGCGAGGAGGACCGGTACCATGGCCACGATCTCCTGACTTTAAATCATTTGGACTTCTTTCTGTGAAGATATTTAAAAAATGAAGTGTATCGCACCGAAGTCGATCCCTACGAAAGCACCCTGGTGTCAAAAATACTTTTTATTTTTAGAAAGCTCAATATATTGAGATTATTCTCAATATCTTGACTTTTTTCTCAATATAATGAGATTATTCTCAAGATATTGACTTTGTTCCCAATATAATGAGAAAAATCTCAATATCTTGACTTTTTTCTCAATGTATTGACTTTTCTCTTAGCACTGTGATAATTTTATGTATTTATTTACATTCCACTAGCGATTTAGGTAGTAAAATATGTTATTGTACCAAATTTTGACAACCTATATACAGTTAACGATTATTTACTTTTCAATAAATACCTTAAGCATTTATGTCTTCACTTTCAGATCCCTAATAATATCGAATTTCAATCATAGGCGTCCGATATGAGATTCAAAAGGAAACCTTTTTATGCTAAATTTGAATGAAATATCTTTAAAAGTATTCAAGATATGAGCACATAAAATTAATTTTTTTTTACTTTCGCTTATCTGTTAATTTTAAAATTCTTAGTTTAGTGGTACTACTTGTTTTTCATTAAGCTTAGTATGACATTCTCGATAAATTTTTCTTTCACTTAAATTTTTTTAAAATGGGATCCCATCTGTCAACAATTTTTTACATTTATTAGTGTGTTAGATATTTTTTCTATAACGATGTTATTACATAACTATTTGTTCGTATTTATCTTATCATTAAACTTTCTAAATAACATGTATCACATGAGGTAAGGGTCTGAAACCGGCGACATAAATGTTTGATATATTTATTGAAAAGTAAAGAAGCGCTGATGGTAGGTTCTCAAAATTTGGTATAGAGGGGTTTCTAATAAAGCTGAAAAAGAATCCGTTAAAAGTAATTTCCTAAAGAAATCGCTAATATAATTTTTCGAAAAATCGATCCCCTTTTCAATTCTACGTGCGACGTCTATGACTAAATTAACATAGTGTCAAAATAGTTACTTTATAAGTATACATACGCTACGAAAAACTCCCCCTTGTAAGCAAGTTGCAAGGATGTTATGGAAAGTTAAATCTTTGAGATTAGTTTTTCTTTAGTTTTATTGGGTTTTTGCCACACTTCTGAAAAAAATAAAGATTAATTAAATAATAAAACTAAAGAAAAACTAAAATTATGCCACAAATAAATAGCTTCAGACAATATCTTTGAGATTAGGTTGCTAAAATTTAGACAGAAAGTGAATAACAATAATTATACGACAAAAATAATTTCCTAAAGAAATCGCAAATGTTTTTCTCGCAAAAATTGGTCCCCTTTTTCGATTCTACGTGCAATCGCTAGTGGAATGTAATTATCACAGCACTAAGAGAAGAGTCAAGATATTGAAATTTCATCATTATATCATTATATTTGTTGTATAAAATGTTATTTATTTCTTTCCTTCGAAATTTCCATTTTTTACCCGTCCGCCGATTGCATGCTTTGCCGGCTTAACAGATTTTATAGTGGACTAGTTTCCAGTGCCATGCAGAAGTGTATTTTTAAATCATTTTCGAAATGGCCCTATTATTTGTTTCTTACAAAATTGTATTTGTAAGAACCCCTGTACATTTCAATCCTTATTTAATATAAATTCTAAATTACTCTCTATTTCCACGTCTAAATCTCATCTATTCTGTCCCAAAGATTGTAAAAAAACTTTCAAACAGTCTGTGTTTTAAGAATACCATACGAACTTATAGAAAATGGAGGGGGCTGTACAAATGACTGTAAAATAAGGACTATTTAGTTTAAAATTCTACCAAATCCCACCCTTTCCTAATAGAGACGGTGACAACATCTTTCTCACAATTTTATACTAAATAAGTTTTTAATTTGATTTTCATAAAAGGAACTACATAAAAGAAGTTCCTCTTTAGAAAATCTTAAGAGGAACTCGGCTATATCCTGGGGAAAGTTGAGTGAAAATTACGCCTGAAATAAAGTTCATAATAGACTTATATCACAGTAAAGAGTCGAGAGAAATGCTATTGCCATTACTCTTTCGTTTTTGCCAGTCGTCTAGGAACTTCGACAAGGATGATGCCTGCAACGTCTTTTTCCTACAGGCAGTAAAGTACAGGAGGCCGTTTTTGCCGAAAGGGAAAGACGTGACATTGGCCGCAGAACAGTAAATCTCGTTGAGCTTTTCTACCTGCTACGCGGAGTTAAATTCCGTAGGTATTACTTTAACGAACCAGAAGTATAAGTAAGAAGTGAAATGGAAGACGCATAATATACAGGGTGTAAGTAAAGGGGGTGGAAGATGACGAACTGTTTAAATTGTTTTATGTGGATAAATTTTTTTGATTTGTTTGTACTTGGCAATTCGAAGACCAGTCAAACTGTTATAATTTGTTACATAAATATGGGAGATTAGAGCAACCATTGCAGAAATTCAGAGTGTCTCATCGGGAACTGCGTCGACCGTTATTTGGGAAAATACAGTATGCGCCAAAAGTATGGAATAAATTCAATAAAAACGAAACAAGTATTTTTTGGGAAAAATCCTCGGACAGGTCGATTTTTAATTTAAAAAATACATATTTTAGCGTAAAATGCGATTTTCAAATGTCATTTGTTTTCGAGTAATGACGTCATCGATTTTTTTTTAATGGCAACACCATATTTTTTTCCTTGATTCTGAAAGATCGTTTAATTCTCTATCAGACAGTACTAAAATTTTGCCCTCTTACATAGGAAAGTTTTCGAGTAAATGACGATTGAATGTTAGAAAACGTAAATCAATTAAAATAAAGCAAAAACGTTATCAAGTTTAGTTTTTCGAATTCTATAGTTCTTTTATGGATCACGTAGGTGAAAATCTTTGCAAAGTGTCATTGTCACACCGACTTTCTAATAAGTATTGTAAGCGACATAGAAATTATTATTCAATTTAAAGTATTATGGCACATTTAACTGTTACTCAAAGAATTGAAATTTTAATTCCTATCGGATGCGGGACTATGACTAGAACTCAGCAGGAAGTTTGTGATTTATTTAATGAAAAATATCCAGATCGCCCTATTAGCCAATCAACAGTCAGTAAGGTAGAGTCTAAATTTAGAGAAACTGACAATGTTGTAAATATTCCAAAACCTGGACGTCCAAGCATTAATGAAAATCAGAAACAGAACATTTTGATAATTATGGTGGATAATTCGCATAATTCTTCACGATTGGTTGCATTAAACAATGACACTAGTCAGAGCACAGTGCTACGTATCTTGAGGAAGGAAAAATATCATCCCTACAAAATTCAACTTGTGCAGGAACTCAATGAAGATGATCCCGATCGCCGCTTACACTTTTGCGAAATTCTAATGAATTTATGTCAAGGAAATAGAAATTTACACCGGCAAATACTTTTTTCAGATGAGGCCGCATTTTGTCTGAATGGTACAGTAAACCGTCAAAGTTGCAGATATTGGAGTCGGGAAAATCTTCATTGGATGGCAGAGGCACATACCCAACACCCTCAGAAATTAAATATGTGGGCTGGAGTAGTTGACGACAGAATAGTAGGGCCTTTCTTCTTTGAAGGAACCCTTACAGGACAAAGATATTTAGAGTTTCTAGAAAATGACCTTGTTCCAGCCCTTGCAGTAATTTTTCCTAACAATAATGACCCTGACATTCCTGACGATATCATATAGAGTTTCTAGAAAATGACCTTGACCACTATGCGCACCCTGTACGAGATTTTTTGGAGAACTGTTTTCCTGGGAGGTGGATCGGCAGACGCGGACCGATAGAATGGCCTGCAAGATCGCCAAATCTTACACCTCTTGACTATTTTTTATGGGGATACTTGAAGTCAAAAGTGTACATTAATAACCATGTAATTTAGAAGAACTCATTCATAATGTACAAGAAGAATTTCTTCACAGACTTGCGCATTGTCAAGAAGTTGGTGGATGGCAATTCGAACATTTAATTTAAGTATAAAATTTAATCAATTGTATTTTATTTTACATACCTTAGAATTGTTACTTTTTTATGGATAAAATTTACGTTTTCTAACATTCAATCGTCATTTACTCGAAAACTTTTCTATGTAAGAGGGCAAAATTTTAGTACTGTCTGATAGAGAATTAAACGATCCTTCAGAATCAAGGAAAAAATATGGTGTTGAAATTAAAAAAAAATCGATGACGTCATTACTCGAAAACAAATGACATTTGAAAATCGCATTTTACGCTAAAATATGTATTTTTTAAATTAAAAATCGACCTGTTGGAGGATTTTTCCCAAAAAATAATTGTTTCGTTTTTATTGAATTTGACAACACAGTGCACACCTGGGGTGAACACAACTAAAATATCTAGAATTCTTCATAACTCTCGGTTATACCGGTTTAAGTCGACACAAATAACTTAATTATTTTAAATGGGGTACTGTATATAAATATATTAAAAAAAAACTTTTTCCTGTAATACTTTAACATCAAAAATAGCAAAAATCAACTCACTTTTGTACCTACAATTTTGCTTCCTTAAGAGCTTAAGGCTCGAAAAAAAAATTTTTATTTAAATTTTTTACGATAATTTGCTGGGTAATTGTACTCAAATTTTAGAAAATGATTTTTTTGTGAGATAAACACGAATATCAGTTTGATTTTTACGTGAAATGTACAGGGCGTTCTGAGTGTTTGTGCCACTATGTTATTCCTTTTAATTTTTTTTTAAAGGTAGAGATTTTTTAAAAATGATTAGCTCTTTTGAAATACGTTGCGATTAGCTTTAAAATAGGTTTACTTGTTGCATGCCGCTAAAATACACCGTTTTAGAGATAATTGCATTTAACTTATTTGTTAAGCTTGGAAATCAATACAAACATTTTTACAAATTATTAATTCAAAAAGTTTTTAAATAAATAATATATGACAAATAATAAAAATAAATTTATCTGCAACCACCTTATAATCGGACTTTTATTTAGTCATATGAACCGTCTAAAGTGATACTTTATCCACTAGTAGAAGAAAGTAACTCTATTTCACTAGTAAAATAATGAAAACTGTAATAAACCTATAATAAATCAAATTTAATTTATTTACTTATTAACACTTTCATTTTAGTGGAGGCAATGAAGCATTATGATAGGAAATCTTTTAGGATAGGACGTATCGGAATGCGGTTTTTTGCATTCGCTTGCAAAAATTATTTATATCATTCGTACCTACTTTGTACCTATTACAAACCGGAAGTTGCATTGCTGCAGCCAAAAATGCATCTTTTGAGAGGCCTTTTGGCAAATTTAATAACTTCGTAAATAAGAGTCAGAATTAACTCGGGTACCCGGGGGTTTTCGAGGTCGCTGATCACGATTATGATGTTCAAATTGACCCCCCGAATACCTGGAGCTCAGGAACGCCGACGAACGTCATCTCCGGGGACTATCCCGAACTTTATGCGAGAGAGGAGAGAAACTGGGCACCCGGGGTTTTTTTGGGTCGCTGAATTCGAATATACCATCGGTGAACACCCCACGGACACGTGGTGGGCCTCAACCTGGACGCGGACGTCATCTTCGAGAATTTTTCTGGAAATATCGACAATAACGAACCGAAAATCGTTATGGGGGGCTTTTTGTGTGCGCTGAATCGGAATTTTATGTTGAAAACGACCACCCGAACACCTGGTGCGCCCTAACCTGGCCCTGAACGTCATCCCCGAGGGTTTTCCAGACATAATTGAAAAAAACCACCTGAAAATCGTTACGGGAGGTTTTTTGGATTGCTGAAATCAAATATGGCACCGGCCAACACCCCACGGACACCTGGTGCACCCTAACCTGGCTCTGAACGTCATCCCCGAGGGGTTTCCAGACACAATTGAAAAAGACCAACCAAAAATCGTTACTGGGGGTTTTTCGGGTCGCTGAATTCAAATATAGCACCGACGCACACCCCACAGACACCTGGTGCGCTCTACCCTGGCTCTGAACGTCTTCCCCGAGGGTTTTCCAGACACAATTAAAAAAGACCAACCAAAAATCGTTACTGGGGGTTTTTCGAGTCGTTGAATTCAAATATAGCACCGACGCACACCTCACAGACACCTGGTGCGCCCTACCCTGGCTCTGAACGTCTTCCCCGAGGGTTTTCCAGGCCCCGGGGGAGAGTTACCCATGAATGAATGTATGAAATTATGGGACGATTTTTGGTTGGTCTTTTTCAATTGTGTCTGGAAACCCCTCGGGGATGACGTTCAGAGCCAGGTTAGGGTGCACCAGGTGTCCGTGGGGTGTTGGCCGGTGCCATATTTGATTTCAGCGAGCCAAAAAACCCCCCGTAACGATTTTCGGGTGTTTTTTTTCAATTACGTCTGGAAAATCCTTGGGGATGACGTTCAGGGCCAGATTAAGGCGCATCAGGTGTTCGGGTGGTCGTTTTCAACATAAAATTCGGATTCAGCACACACAAAAGCCCTCATATGGATTTTCGGTTCGTTATTGTCGATATTTCCAGAAAAATTCTCGAAGATGACGTCCAGGTTGGGGCCCACCACGTGTCCGTGGGTCCGTGATGGTATATTCGAATTCAGCGACCCAAAAAACTCCCGGGTGCCCAGTTTCTCTCCTCTCTCGCATAAAGTTCGGGATAGTCCCCGGAGATGACGTTCGTCGGCATTCCTGAGCTCCAGGTGTTCGGGGGGTCAATTTGAACATCATAATCGTGATCAGCGATCTCGAAAACTCCCGGGTACCCGACTTGAGCCAATTCTGACTCTTATTTACGAGTTATTAAATTTGCCAAAAGGCCTCTCTAAAGATGCATTTTTTGTATGCATTTTTGGCTGCAGCAATGCAACTTCCGGTTTGTAATACGTACAAAGTAGGTACGAATGATATAAATAATTTTTGCAAGTGAATGCAAAAAACCGCATTCCGATACGTCCTATCCTCAAAGATTTCCTATCTTTGGCCTTTTTTGTGCTTCATTGCCTCGACTATTTATAGTAATAGACATTTCGTTTTATGTTTTATCACATTTATCTTCCTTTCCTTTAATAACAACACTTGTAGCATCGTTACCATCACTTTCGAAACGCATAACATCTACCGTAGTATGTGAAGAATTTGCACAAGTTAAGGATGTCTCTTCTTGTAAGGAACAGCTCTATTTTCCTTAAATTTCCCTTGTAATATCAAGTTTGTTAGATATGGACTCCTCAACATAATTTTCTATTACAGAGGAGCCTAACACATTAGTTGAACCTAGTTTTCTCTAAAATAGTGCATATTAACATCATGGAGCAAGTATACCTTTTTTAAAACTAATCGAAGGTCGTTTCAAAATAACTAATCATTTTCAAAAAACTTCTGTCTTTAAAAAATCTAAAATGAATGATATAATGGCGCAAGCAAAAATGTGCCAAATGCAACTACTTTTGCAACGGTGTGCAGTAAGTGCAAGTGTATTGAAAACGCTGGCGTAACGCGGCAAATTTGTTACCGAATCGTGGAAAAGATGTGGCATGTGGGTACAGTGTGGCATATCATACACGAAGCTCAATTATATCCGTACCATGTTCAGCATGTCCAAGCATTAATACCAAGAGAATGGACAAGAAGAGCCGGTACCATAGCCGCCATGATCTTTTGACTTCAAATCATTTGGACTTATTTTTGTGGGGATATTTGAAAATTAAGTATACTGCACCGAAGTGGACACTTGATGATTTACGCATCGTAGTTGCTGCCAATAACTTACAAGTTGAAAACAGATAAGAAGCAAAAACATTTGTGTTAGTTTGCAGAAAGTGGGTAAGACCGGCCCAAAATGTTGTAAACATTATGGTATGTCAAACTATTTTACTAATTAAAATCATATATTAATTCTATTAATAATTAATAACAATAGCGGCAAAAGCAGTTGAATTTGCTGTATGAACATGTAAAATGTAATTTATTTATTAGGTTTTACAGCGGACCAGTTTCCAGTGCCGTGCGGAAAAGTTTTTTTCAAAATCATTTTTGAACTGCTCCTTTTGATTTTATTTTTACAAAATTGTATTCATAAGAGCCCCACGTACATTAATTTTTAAGTTCTGATTCATCCTGTATATATATATATATATAGACTGTATCACAGAAGAGGGCCACTCCCGTGTATCTCGCTTAATATGCGAGACACGTTAAAAATCTTTAATTGTTTTTTGTTGCATTTTTGGAGGCCTTTATGCTCTTAAAAACAAATTTGAGATTCATGACCAACTTTATGAGTAATAACAAAAAAACCTGTTAAGTGCCCAAACTTTAAGGCTGTCTAACTTTTTTATTTTAAAAGATAGAGAAAACTTATTGGTAATAAATTTTTATTGCAAAATTGATACCTTCCACCTGATATAAACAGATTTTTGAAGTATCGTATGTGGTTCGCTGCGCCCTCTAGGCGGATAAAAAATTGTTTTATTGAAGCAGGCTATAGCCACAAAAAATTGTCTGTTTTTTCGTCTTTCATGCAATACACTACATGTTGCCCTTATCTTTCATATTTATTACATTTTTTTCAATTTTAGTTAAAAAAAATTAACCTAAATATTTTCGTGTTGCTCAAGATAATGTAGAACCTGTTTTAAAGACGCCAATTGCAAAAAAATAATAAACAGAATGTACTTTTTTATGCAAAATGCAGATTTTCTTATAATATTATTTTTTCTACACCCGTATTATAACAATGCACTTATATGCCCATAATCCGTTTCATAATGATACTCATTACGATACAGATTTTTCATTACGATACAGATTTTATAATCCGTTTCATAATGATACCCATTACGATACAGATTTTTAATCAATAGAAACCCATAACTTTTCAATCAAGCATGCTGTGCATTTGACGTTTATCCTAGGTTCCTATGTAATTATCTTAGATGTCAAAATCAGTACGTATTAAATTTTCGTAGATACCTAGCTAAACTTCGATAATTTATCAAAATGTCTGATATCAGCGATATAGAAGAATTACCATCGACTCCTCCACACATATCGGAGAAAGCAGAAAATGCAGTTCATACGAATAATTACTGTTACCTATTGTGTTCAATAAAAATATAAAATTTATGGTTTTTGATTATTTATCGGGTGTAGAAAAAATAGCGTATGCAACTCTCATGTAATGGTTATTAATACACTCGCATGAACCATACGAAACTCGCCTTCGGCTCGTTTCGTATCCCGGTTAATGCTCGTGTATTAATAATCATCATTACATGATCGTTGCATAATATACTATTATTACATTGTCTGGGTCAAAATAATTTTAAAGACCCAATTGCTTCTAATGTGAAAAGCAATAAAATAATATTATAAGAAAATCTGTATTTTGCATATAAAAGTACATTCTGTTTATTATTGTTTTGCAGTTGACGTCTTTAAAACAGGTTCTACATTATCTTGAGCAACACGAAAATATTTAGGTACATTTTTTTAAACTAAAATTGAAAAAAATGTAATAAATACAAAAGATAAGGGCAACATGTAGTATATTGCATGAAAGACAAAGAAACAGGCAATGTTTTGTGGCCATAGCCTGCTTCAATAAAAAAATTTTTTATCCGCCTAGAGGGCACAGCGAACTACATACCATATTTCAAAAATTTGTTTATATTAGGTGGAAGGTATCAATTTTGCAATAAAAATTTATTACCAATAAGTTTTCTTTAACTCTTAAAATAAAAAAGTTAGACAGTCTTAAAGTTTGGGCACTTTATAGGTTTTTTTGTTATTACTCATAAAGTTGGCCATGGATCTCAAATTTGTTTTTACGAGCATAAAGGCCTCCAAAAATGCAACAAAAACAATAAAAGATTTTTGACGTATCTCGCATATTAAGCAGGATACATGGGAGTGGCCCTCTTATATGATACAGCCTGTATATATATATATATTGATAATGATGGATTATTTTGTTCATACTAATATACCTACACAGAATTTGCTTAAATTACCTCAATTGTTTAAAAATTCAAAATTAAAAACATGTATAAAATTTTTGTTTGTTTGTCATCTTGCATATTTACAACTGCTCTAAGACCATATGTTTATATAATAAAAGAACTTTATTTTTGATCGTACCATACGCACGCCCCTGGATTTATGACGTCTACTTAAGAAATACACTGTATATTAAGAGATTTTTCTAATTTCTTTTCTAGGATCTAATTTATAGCTCATAAAGTTTTCTTGAGATACAATATTATTACAAGTCTGTTATATACTTATGAACATCAACGAGAAATTATAAGGAAATCCTTCCCCTTCTTGCAGGATTTATAGATCTATTTATGTAAAATATTCTAAATGTGTTGAACATCTGCACACACTATCGAGAACAAAACACCCAGATATATATCAAAAATATTGCTACAGTCGTATATTTCTATAGCTCTCCGTAATAGAAGCACACATTGTACGATTATAATTCATATCTTTGACATTTCAAATTGCTAGCAATTTTCTAAATGTTCGGCTCTATCTCGAATACTGAACGAGATCTTCACGTCTACTGCTCCTAGTAATAACTCTTACATCAATATTAATTCTCAAGCAATGAAATCATGAAAGCGTGGTGCGAACTGTCTGTCACTTAGGCGACACCCACACTGGTGAAAGAAGCAATTTTTTGTTAAATTATACATACAGTATGCGCCAAAAGTATGGAATAAATTCAATAAAAACGAAACAATTATTTTTTGGGAAAAATCCTCGAACAGGTCGATTTTTAATTTAAAAAATACATATTTTAGCGTAAAATGCGATTTTAAAATGTCATTTGTTTTCGAGTAATGACGTCATCGATTTTTTTTTCCTTGATTCTGAAAGATCGTTTAATTCTCTATCAGACAGTACTAAAATTTTGCCCTCTTACATAGGAAAGTTTTCGAGTAAATGACGATTGAATGTTAGAAAACGTAAATTTTATCCATAAAAAAATAACAATTCTGAGGTATGTAAAATAAAATACAATTGATTAAAGTTTATACTTAAATTAAATGTTCGAATTGCCATCCACCATCTTTTTGACAATGCGCAAGTCTGTGAAGAAATTCTTCTTGCACATTATGAATGATTTTTGGGGTAACTCTGCGTATTTCGTCCCGAATGCGATTATGAAGTTCTTCTAAATTACGTGGTTTATTAATGTACACTTTTGACTTCAAGTATCCCCATAAAAAATAGTCAAGAGGTGTAAGATCTGGCGATCTTGCAGGCCATTCTATCGGTCCGCGTCTGCCGATCCACCTCCCAGGAAAACAGTTGTCCAAAAAATCTCGTACAGGGAGCGCATAGGGCGGAGGTGCACCGTCTTGCTGAAACCATATGGTATCGTCATGAATATCAGGGTCATTATCGTTAGGAAAAATTACTGCAAGGGCTGGAGCAAGGTCATTTTCTAGAAACTCTAAATATCTTTGTCCTGTAAGGGTTCCTTCAAAGAAGAAAGGCCCTACTATTCTGTCGTCAACTATTCCAGTCCACACATTCAATTTCTGAGGGTGTTGGGTATGTGCCTCTGCCATCCAATGGGGATTTTCCCGACTCCAATATCTGCAAGTTTGACGGTTTACTGTACTATTCAGACAAAATGTGGCCTCATCTGAAAAAAGTACTTGCCGATGTAAATTTCTATTTCCTTGACATAAATCCATTAGAATTTCGCAAAAGCGTAAGCGGCGATCGGGATCATCTTCATTGAGTTCCTGCAGAAGTTAAATTTTGTAGGGATGATATTTTTCCTTCCTCAAGATACGTAGCACTGTGCTCTGACTAGTGTCATTGTTTAATGCAACCAATCGTGAATTATGAGGATTATCCACCATACTTATCAAAACGTTCTGTTTCTGATTTTCATTAATGCTTGGACGTCCAGGTTTTGGAATATTTACAACATTGCCAGTTTCTCTAAATTTAGACTCTACCTTACTGACTGTTGATTGGCTGATAGGGCAATCTGGATATTTTTCATTAAATAAATCGCAAACTTCCTGCTGAGTTCTAGTCATATTCCCGCATCCGATAAGAATTAAAATTTCAATTCTTTGAGTAACAGTTAAATGTGCCATAATACTTTAAATTGAATAATAATTTCTATGTCGCTTACAATACTTATTAGAGAGTCGGTGTGACAATGACACTTTGCAAAGATTTTCACCTACGTGATCCATAAAAGAACTATGGAATTCGAAAAACTAAACTTGATAACGTTTTTGCTTTATTTTAATTGATTTACGTTTTCTAACATTCAATCGTCATTTATTCGAAAACTTTCCTGTGTAAGAGGGCAAAATTTTAGTTCTGTCTGATAGAGAATTAAACAATCTTTCAGAATCAAGGAAAAAAAATATGGTGTTACCATTTAAAAAAAATTCGATGACGTCATTACTCGAAAACAAATGACATTTGAAAATCGCATTTTACTCTAAAATATGTATTTTTTAAATTAAAAATCGACCTGTCCGAGGATTTTTCCCAAAAAATAATTGTTTCGTTTTTATTGAATTTATTCCATACTTTTGGCGCATACTGTATATTTCTGCGCATTCTTGTTTCTACGTAGCAGAAATTTGTATTGTATTACATGAAAGCTTAGAAACGGCGTTCAGTGAAATGACTTGGCATATAAGAAACTGGAAAATTATATTTCAAGTGGAATGATAATATTTAATATGATAATGTTAGAGCTTTGTAGACCCACTACACACAACGTCAAAAGTCTTGGGCCCCCCTCATTCTTCTTAAAGAAATCTTTTTGTCAAAAAAACCAAATACATTTATAAAAGTATAGTTTTCTGAATCTCTCTTTTGTGAAAAGAATATGCTCCCTAAATTGATTACTTAGTAAATTAAACACAAGCAAATGTGTGAAATTTTTGACAAAATTTATCAAATCAAAAACAAGTAACAAAGCAAGTTCTCTACTTGACTAATAGTCAGTATATCTTCCACCACGTTCCAATAGCATATCGACACGTCTGTGCATTGAGATAATCAACCTTCTGCCGCCACTCATCTGCAGTCTGAGGTGGAGGAATATGATTATGAATGACTCTAGCAACGAAATCCCACATGTTTTCAATATGATTCATGTCAGGAGAGTTGGCTGGTCATAAACACAAAATTTTCACCTAATTCATTACATAGGGCGTAATAACTTGTTCGATGTAAATTGGACTGGTCATATTCTGTGGTATGCGATTTAATGGAGTGCGACGGTTGAACATTATTCCACCCAAAACATTACGGTACCTTCTTGATACGGAGCAAATTCACGGGGAAAATCAAGTCGCTGTTGAGACCTGGTTGTCCAGACTCTTTGTCGATTGTCATCAGTAACCAGCCAAATTCTGGTTTCATCTGTAAATAAAACCCACCTTCACTGGCGTAAAAGCCAACCCCTATGCTCTCGCGCCCACTGGAGACGGGCAGCACGATGCCTTGAAAGTAGAGTGGGGACTAGTAATGGTCTTCTAGCACGTAAATTTGCGTGGTGGAGTCGTCTTCGAATAGTAGGTGTCAATATAACACGGCGAAACGTACTTTGAATGTGGGCCCTGAGAGCTGAAGCTGAAGATGTGCGGTGTCTACGGGCATATTGCACCAAATACCGATCCTCCCTTTCATTAGATACTCGAGGTCGTCCACTACGTGGTATGTTTCCCACTATATCAAATTCTTCATATTTGTGTACTATTCATACAACAGATCATCTGTAAAGCAGTCATTCTTGCTCCGATAAACGCAGAAATTTCACGTCCTGGCATTATAATGTACAAAAATTCAAAGGAACATTTGACCGAATGCCAAACTGACCAGATTTGTAAAATCACTGGTAATAAAGTTCATGGTCTGCAGTTTTTTTGTCTTTTTTGTTCCCTAAGTACATGTACTTTTTTACCACATTAAGAAAAACCACTAGGTTTAATCGAATCATTTTATATACAGGGGATCCAAGACTTTAGACCTTATGTGTAATCAGTTATATCACTAACATTATTAATTCTTGCATTTTCAATAATTATTTCCTTCAAGCATGGAAAGAAGCTTTAATACTTCCTTTACCTATAGTTGATGATCCAGTAGAATTCAAACAACTCAGACCAATTAGCATCCTCTCGTGAATATCTTGGACCACATAGTATATTACCTGAAGAACAGCCTGAATTTCGCAATGGTCATAGTTGTACTACAGCGTTACTTAAAGTTAATAGTGGACTCAATTCTCTTCTGGTGTTATTATACTTTACAAAGACATTTGATACCATTCAGCATGATACTTTATATTATATTCTTGAAAAAATTGGTATAGGTCCAAATGCTCTTAGATTAATAAAAAGTTATCTTTCTAATCGCATACAAATGGTTAATCTAGCTCCAGAGAACTGAAAACTGAGTCCCACAGGGATGAATACTTGGTCCTCTGTTGTTCACCACGTATACTCACAGATTTCCTAAATGTATTAAACATTCAAAAGTTCATATGTATGCTGATGATACTCAGCTTTTCTTTTCATATTCTGAAAGTCACACTGTATCAGCAATAGTAAAAGTTAATTATGATCTGCAAACAATATATGATATTTCACTAAAATACATTCTTTTCTTGAATCCTTCTAATAAGAATGGTCTCTTATTTGATTGGAATAAAATTCGAATAAAATGATTTATTAAAATTCATATTAATAATACTGATGTGCCCATTGTTGAATCAGCTGATTAATAATGGATAATACATTTAGATATACAGGACATTTAAATAAATGTTTATAGCGTGCCTATGGAAACCTTAAAAGGTTATATCCACATAAATTTTATTTAATAACTAAAGTAAAGCTGCTTTTATGTCAGTCTCTGTCTTATTTCAAGTTAATGACTGTTCCCAAGTAGTTTCAAATTGCCTAACCTCTTATGATTTACAGCGAGTGTAAAAACTACAAAACTCTTGTTTAAGGTTTACGTATGCAATAAGAAAATTTCATCATATATCGCACAAACTTAAACAAGCTAATTGGCTTAATATGAAGAAACGGTTTTCTCCTGCATTCTCTGTGCTTATATCATAAAATTGTAAGTGATCAGAATCCTCCATATTTATATAATCAAATTACATATCGGACCGATGTACGCAATATAAATGTACGAAGTAAAAGCTTAATATCAGCGCCACTGCTAAAATTGCATTATTTGATAGATCGTTTACTTATAGCAAATATAGTATGTATAATTGTGCTCTTCCTGAATTAAAACAATACTCTAAGGGGATTTTCAGAAATAGATTAACTTTGCTGTTATTGCAAACTCAAAATTAATATAATATGCCAGCTTGTAGAACAAATGTGATATAATATACATATGTAAGTTAATAATCCGTCTTTTTCTATTACCAGAAAAACAAACAGGTAATTTTTACTGATATTTATTAACTACTCTGTACACTACCGAATACTAATTACAACTCAACTAAACAGTATTTAATTAATCACTATCTAAATCGCTCTGAATTCTAATTGATCTCTCCGAACCATCCAAATAACAACTCTCTAATTCAAGACTGTCATTCAAGACTAACTGACTCGGCCGTTTATTTTTCTTTTACAGACCAAACGAATATTCCAGGTATTTTCTAGCATCTCTAGATCCATTTCTTGAAAGATTCTCGTCTATTCTCCATATTCCAGTCGCGCCTCGATACACGGGAGTCTTCCCAGTAGTTTCATGGACAGCTGAGCGGTAATCTAACAGGAAGAGTGGAATGAACTTGTCCTAGTCTGTCTGGTTTTCGTTCACAAACATCCTCAGATTGGTTTCTAGTGTGGCGTTGAAACGTTCCACCATACCATCTGACTGGGGATGCAGTGGGGTGGTTCTCGTTTTCCGGATTCCCATAAGCTCGCAGACGTTTTGGAACACACCTGATGCGAAATTTCTGCCCTGATCTGAATATAGTTCCATGGGTACACCAAATCTGCAGAACAGGTTGTTGACTAGCGCTTCTGCTACGGTTGTGGTCTCTTGATGGGAAGGGGGTATACTTCCGGCCATTTGATGAAGTAGTCCATGGCTACTAGCAGATATCGGTTTCCATTTTTGGTTTTCGGAGAGCGATATCAATGAAAATTCCCTCGAACGGTGATCCTACGATATACTGGCGCATTTTGCCCCTGGAACGGGTCTTCGGTCCCTTGCTAGCTGCACAAATGTCACATTTTCGACACCAATCTTCTACATCCGTCCTACAGAGCAACTTCAGCTCAAGAGGGTCGGCTGTTGGCTTCTTTCCAGTCTAGTAAAGGCTTGATGCCACAGTCAAGTTGCTGGTCTTTTCGAATCGCCGCTGAACTCCATCTGCCTTCAGGTTGGGTTGCTATCACCTTGCAAGGAACAAATGATATGTCCTCTTTTCTTTCGAGACTACTACAGTGTTTGCAGTTGATCGGACAAGTTATAGAAAGGGCGTATGCGTTTCGATGTTTCCTGGAAGTGACGCCATTGCCGATCTGCTACTGGGGCCCTACACTGTCCCTTTAGATGAGTCGTCCGCTCACAGTTCCAACATTGAAGTGGGCGATCTCTTCGGCTATCAGGTTGTCCTCTCTTTGGTCTGGTAGTTGGGCTGAGTTTATCAATGGCCTCCTTCAGTCTTTTGATTATCTCTCCATTTGCTATACTATTACTGTTGTCACTGATGGTACGCACTTTAACATGTTCCTTGGAGGCTGCCGCTTGGGAGTCGCGCCTTTGGTGATTTGCGACTGGGGCCCTACACTGTCTCTTCAGATGTCCCATCTGCCCACAGTTCCAACATTGAACTGGGCGATCTCTTTGGCTATCAGGTTGTTCTCTATTTAGTTTGATAGTTGAGCTGGATACTATCGCTGTTATTATTGATGGCTCGCACTTGAATGGCATGTAACGTCACACATCGCGTTATTGATGTTAATCCCTTGTAATACATTTATAATCAATATAAAATTCATGCAACTTCCCCATTGCAACTAAAATATTATGATAAATGTGTTAAATTACTTTAACATATGTTCGTGTCTATAACATGTAACACTAAAAAAGTATTAGCTCCTGTAAACATATATAAAACGAGTGCGTAATCTTGTTTTGAGGTACAAGATGAAAATTTAACTAACCTAAAAGCAATAAAAGCCCGACGATCTCAAGAAAGAAAAATCCGACGTCCTTGACTAAAGCGTACCGTTGGGCTCGTAAATATAAGGCCTATATTTCCCAATTTTCACCTACAGGTTCGCTTCGGGGTGTCGCTTAAAATGGAGGATTAAAAGATAAGTAGAAATGATTAACGACCCCATTCCTTTGAATCCAGGAAATTGGACGCTCCAAGGGGAGCATATTATTGAATGCAAATGCTCAATTCGATAATTACGTCGTCTGCTTGTAAAATTGTATAGGGGGGATATTCCGTGGAAACCGACGCTGTTTAGGTCGTGAAGAACTGGGTCTGAATTTAAATTTAAACGGCACATTCAGACGTACCTCTTGATTGAATGTGATTACTTTTTTCAAATGTAGTGAAAACATTCGTTCTTGACTTAATATGGTCATTTGAAAATATTAACTAACAAATATTACGTCTGTGGTCAGGATATAAAAGTACTTAGTTATAGCAACACTAAAATGTATTACATTGAAAATTTACATTTTTGCGAGAGCTTCACTAATTTATAAATCGTAATTTAATAAGTAGTAATTTTAAAATAAAGTTACATTCCCAATAACTTTTTGTGTTATTAAATGTCAAAGCGGTTATCTAAATAAGAATCACAATTGAATATTTATTTATTTATACATTTATTTATTTATTTATTATGCAATGTACCAGGTATCAACAATAGACGAAATTGTAAAAGCCAGAAGAGTGCAGTGGCTAGGGCATCTAGAACGTATGGAAGATGAAAGGGCAGTTAAGAAAATAGTAGGGAGTAAACCTAATTACAAGAAAAAAAGAGGAAGACCGAGGAAGCGATGGAGAGAGGCAGTGGCAATAGATCTAAGGGAGAAACATGTAACGGATTGGAAAAGAAAGGCGAAGGACAGAATGGAATGGAGGAGAATAACACAGCTCTGGGCCTAAAAGGCCTGTAAACAGCTTTATATATTATATACACTTTTCTACAGGTTTGCACCCATTTACAGAACAGGTGGGTACAGCATGTGAGAAAATATAAATAATAATATTATGTTGTAGCGGTTGTAACAAGATAAAAGAAACAAAAAAACTGTTTGACATAAATTATTGAAATCCATTGAAATATGACTTCAGATGATTGAGGCTGGTGTCCAGATCTTATTATGGATTCTACACATAAAATGCAGTGGTGAATTTTGTAGCAAATTCGTCTGTGCAACCTCCAGGTGAATGGTTCTAGTTTGTCTAGAATTCTCTAGTGGGACTGATAGATTCAGAATAGGTGGACAATCTAGGTTATTATGTATAATTTTGTAAAAAAAAATCTGCGAAAAGTATTCACATCTAGCACTGAGTGACAAAAATGAAAATTCATTGAGTAAATCGCAATGTGAATACCCCACAGGTGGATAAACACCAAGAAATCTAAAATACAGAAATTCCAAAAATCTTCTTTGTATATTTTCTAACGTATTTATATATCATCATTAGGGCACCAAACAAGCGATGCATACTCAAGTTTACTTCTAACAAAGGAGCAGTAAAGTATTTATACTAATAAAATCACGACTGTTACGTATAATGAATCCTAGTGTTCGAAGGGCTTCTCCAGCAATAGTTTGAATATGCGATTAAAACGTCAATTTTGGATCAAAGACTATACCGAGATCTCGGAACGTGGTTGGTCTCTCTATTTTTATACCACCTATATCGTAATCAAAAGTAACACAAGAGAAATTTCTTGTAAACGACATGACATTGCATTTAGCTACATTAAGGGGTAGTTTATTAATTGTGCACCATCTAGATAAATTACATAAATTATTCTGAAGTCGCCAACAGTCTTCTATGGTTTTGACAGTTGCAAAAATCTTCAAATCGTCTACGTAAAGTAAACAAAGTACATCTAATACGTCAGGTAAGCTGTTAATAAATATATTAAATAATAGTGGTCCCAGAACTGAACCCTGTGGTACCTCAGAAGAAGCTAAAAATTTGTATGATTCAAAACCGTTGTAGACGACATATTGGCTACGAGAAGTCAGACTGAAATAAATTTTAAAGTGAGTCAGTAAAATTATATGAACTCTACAATAGTATCTTTATATTATTTTTGCTTATTTTAAATATGTATTATGTAATATATGTTATATATATTTTTATAATCTTATCTAAGAAAAATGCAACGGAAGCACACCATTAGTATAAAACTAAGTGCGTGCTCCACGTTCTTCAGTCTATTTGTACGAAGCATTTATAACATATAATAAAGTTTGTTTGTAGTATCTCGCCTACTTATTTAGTGTCGAAAGGGCCAAACCTAAAATTGGCGCAGTCGGTAGGATATCAGTTAACTCCTTCAATTGTAAATCACAGTGAAGGTAGGAGACCTTCTGGTCAGAGATACTGAATCCTCGAACTTTACGTTGGTAATTTTGACCTAAAAAGAAGGCAGAACTGCAGACGACTATAACCGTGTCGGGAAAATAGTGAAGGGCTGAACTGAGTAAGCTCGTTCGTGTGCAAATCGCATAGTAAAGGGCTGAATTGAGTAGGTCCGTCCCGTCACCTGTGTTTATATTATTGTGTTTTGGTTTACCACCAAATCTTTTTCCGCTGCATCCTTAGGGAAATTTCCTGGAACCGGAATTACCTGGTGAGTACCAAAGTGCTAGTACTTGACTCCCTATCCTTTCAAACGCATATTGACAGTGGTAGGTTAGAATTAGAATCATTTTAACAATAAAAACCTTTTTATTGTTTCATTAACGAGATATTAATTTACCTTGAAAATTTGTTGATCTCGACATACGCATAAGTCGTATATCTGTTGTGCCATATCAAATTCTCGCTGGACTTGCAAGGACGCATAGTCTACCGGAAACTGATAGTGAGCCGTGTTTAGCTGAGTCGTTTTCGACCTACTTAACTCTTAACTTATCTACATAAAGAAACTTAAGAATAATACAATGTCAAACCCGCAATCAAACGTAAGCACGAACCCAGCTGCTTCACAGCGAAAAGAATTAGACGCGCAAAAATTAAACTTTTTATGTTCCACAATACAACCTTTTGATGGTTCGGAAATCGAATTGACCCAATTTTTAGAATCAGTGGAAACGTTTATAATCTCTCTAGATCTGCCACATCCAACTGATATACAGTCACGTTTGTTTATAAATATTATCAAAAGCAAATTAAGAGGACAAGCAAAAACGCTTATTTTAGGTAGACCTGAAATAACTACCTGGCAAGAAATTAGGAATCTTTTAATCCAAAATTATAGTGATCATAAATCACTTCAAACATGGCAGAACGAAATTTGCCTATTACAACGCGATATTCGTGAACCTTTACGTACGTTTTGTAATAAAATTCTATGCATGCGCTCAAAAATTGTTCAGAAAATACAATTACTATATACCGATCCGCAAGAAAGAACTTCTCTTCAATTAGTATATACTTCTTTGCTTTTGAACAAATTAAAAAGTAATCTCCCACAAAATTTCGAAACTATCATTTTATCTAGACCTGATTTAAACGACATAGAATCAGTAGTTCAGGCCATACTTGAACTTGAAACTTATTTTGAATACAAAAATATGAGTCGCCGTTTACCACAAACTCAACCACAAAGACCTCCTATGCTACCTACTAGACAAAACTTACCTCCTAAACCAAGCTATAATTATAAACCCCAATATAATACAAATCAGCAACCTAACTTTCTACCAAGACAATTCCCATCAACTTATCCTGCTCCAAGACAAACTCAACCACCAATAAGGCCTCCTTATAATCAACCTAAACCCGTCTTACCCCCCAGACAGACTATAAATCAACAACCCCGTTCTACAAATACTTACTCAAATAATAGAAAACAGTTTGAACCTGAACCGATGGATACCTCCAGCACTACATTAACTAAATTTCAGAATGTCCCTCGTAATTTTTCACATCATTGTCATGAGTATGAATTACAAACCGAAGATTATGATTACCAAGAATATGAATATCCAAATCACTCAGTAGATCCTGATTACCTTGAACAACCCGAACAACCCGAATATTTTCAGCAACCTATTCCTGATACTGAATTCGAAAATTTTCAGAAAACAGCCTCGAACCAAAACCTAGGGAAATGATCTTTGAAAATAATTCCATTTTAGCCGCACCCCTATCTTACATCAGCATTGAAAATCCACCTTTGAAATTGCTCATAGATTCCGGCTCTTCTAAAACTATGATTCGCCCAGATATCATTGAAAAATATTACCCCGAATGTATCTACCAATCTTCCAATGTTTTAAAAACATGCATGGGTCAAAAGAAAACAAAATTCTGTGCAACCATTCCCGCTTTTAATGAATTTTACAGTAATGATAACATTGATATTTTATTATATGACTTTCACGATTTTTATGATGGACTAATAGGCTTAGATGTAATAACCCAATTTGGATTACTTTTTGATTACAAAAACGCAACAGTTTTTAATGAAAATATTTCAATTCCTTTATATGTTCGAAACCCATTAGAAATTTCCAAGAGAATTACTGTCAATGCCTCTGAAATTTTCAGAACACAAATTCCAGTTTCAGTAGAGAATGGCGAAATTTTAATTCCTAAAATCGAGAGTGATCATACGATCATACCAGAATCAATATCTTACGCAGAAAACGGATTAGCCTTTGTAGAAATCCATAACTACACTAATGAACCATCCACTGAATATTTCGATTATCCTATCCGAGTGACATCCTTAGATAACTACGATCCTGTTAAACCTATTATACAACCATCTGACAATAAAACCTTGAAGACAGACATAAAACAACTCATACGAACTGAACATATGAACAATGAAGAAAAAAAAGAAATTTTCCAATTAATTTCAAATTTTAAACATATTTTTTATTCAGAAGAACAACCTTTATCCTTTACAAATGAGGTAAAACATGAAATTAAAACTAAAACAGAAGACCCGATCTATACTAAACAATACCGACTACCTTATACCCAACGACAAGAAGTACAAAATCAGATACAAGATCTATTAGATAATGAAATAATTAGGCCATCTCAAAGTCCTTGGTCAAGCCCTGTTCTCATTGTTGAGAAAAAGGCAGACGCATCTGGAAAACGTAAATATCGCATGTGTGTTGACTACAGAAATTTAAATAACCTTACTATAGACGATCGATACCCAATTCCGAATATTTCAGATATATTAGATAAGCTCGGGAGATGTAATTATTTCTCGACTATTGACCTTACATCTGGATTTCACCAGATAGAAATGGAACCTGGCAGTATAGCAAAAACTGCTTTCTCAACTGAAAACGGCCATTTTGAGTATCTCAGGATGCCATTTGGGCTTAAGAATGCTCCTGCCACGTTCCAGCGTGTAATGGATAACGTTTTGAAAGATCTTCAAAATCGAGTTTGCTTAGTCTATATGGATGACATAATTGTTTTTTCAAGTTCTTTAAACGAACACATTCAAAATTTAACACTAGTTTTCAAAGCCCTCGAAAAGGCAAATTTAAAAATACAACTGGACAAATCGGAATTTTTAAGAAAAGAAACAAAATTTCTCGGACATGTTATAACACCTAACGGACTTAGACCAAATCCTGACAAAATACGAGCTATACAGAAGTTCCCTATACCCAAGACGGCTCGAGAAATCAAATCATTTTTAGGCCTTGTCGGTTACTATCGACGTTTTATAGATAATTTTGCAAAAATTACAAAACCTCTGACTTCATGTTTGAAAAAAGGCAAAAAGATTATTCACGATCAAGAATTTTTAGAAGCAATTGAAAAATGTAAAACCCTAATCACTAATAGTCCTATTTTAGCTTTCCCAAATTTTGAAATTCCATTCGAAGTCACTACAGACGCTTCCAATTTCGCACTAGGCGCCGTCCTGTCTCAAAACGGTAGACCTATTTCTTACGCTTCTCGAACTTTAAACACTTCAGAGATACAATACTCTACCATTGAAAAAGAACTACTTGCCATAGTATGGGCCACACAAACATTTAGACCATACCTATTTGGTCGGAAGTTTAAAATATTTACGGACCATCGCCCACTTCAATGGCTCTTTAATCTGAAAGACCCTTCTTCTAAATTAATGAGATGGCGTATTAAATTAGAAGAATATGATTACACAGTACAATATAAAAAGGGAACGGAAAATAGAGTTGCAGATGCACTATCCCGAATAAAAATAGACGAACTTAACGCAAACGAAATTGACGACCTAGACTCTATCCTTAATAACCCTCCTGACGAAAATATAAATCAACTTATTGATTCCCTTAATGAAGAACTAGCCAGTACCTTACATATACCTGAAGGTACTGAAATTCCCGAAGAACAAAGAGGACTTTTAGATCGTTTAGATAACCTATCCGACACCCAGACTCAACATACCGCTCAAGAAAACCCTATTTGTTCTCCACCAATTACAGAAAAAAGTATTAATGGGTACAAAAGACAACTATTTATACACGAAACACAAAATATGCCTAGTCGTTTTGGAATTCATACATCAAAACCATTTCCTGATAAACTAAGGACCACTCTAGTTTGTCATACTTCTATATCTGACGATGAACTTACTAATATACTAAAAAGGTATTTAAACATAAATGAAACAACCTGTCTTTATTTTCATTCAGATAAAATTAAAGAAAAAGTATTGAGAGTATTGGCTAATAATTTTGTCCCTGAAACTAAGATAATTATTTCTAACATATTGTTGAAAGATCTAATTTCAAAAGATGAACAAATGGATCAAATTAAATTCTTTCATGAAACAAAAACCACACACAGAGGAATTAATGAAACTATCAAACGACTTTCTAAAAAATTTTATTGGCCGAATTTATCAACTCATGTGCATGATTATATAACTAAATGTGAACCATGTAATTTAGCCAAATACGATAGAAATCCACAAAAAGTCAAAATTCAAAATACGCCAACTCCATGTAAACCACTCGATACTCTTCACATAGATCTTTTCTTTATCGATAAAAATATTTTTCTAACCTTATTTGACCCATTTTCAAAATTCGGACAAGCGATCAAAATTGAATCTAAAAATGCTCTTGATACCATTCAAGGACTAACTACTTTTACGTCTTTCTTTGGAACCCCCAGGTATATAATTCATGATCCTGGCAAGGAATTTGTTAATACCCTTTTTAAACAATTCTGTCAATTACATAATATCAAAATTCATGTGACCTCAACACAAAATTCCCAAAGTAATAGCCCTGTAGAAAGGTTCCACTCGACATTGCTAGAATCTATCCGTATATTAAAAACGGAAGATCCCCATAAGCCTCTAGACTACTTGATGAGGTTAGCAATAACTTCTTATAATAATTCTATCCATTCTGCTACTCAGCAAACCCCTTTTTCGATACTGTTCCCATCGATCTATAACGATACTTCACCTATTCTTAATGAAGTTGAAACTACCCAAGACTTTGTAGAAAATACTCGGAAATTATCAGAAAAACTTAATGAACAAATTAAAACTAAACTGAATCAGAGTAAGCAGACGCGCAATGAAAAGTTAAATCAAAATCGTAATGAACCTGAAGTCCTACAACCTAATGATGAAATTTATTTAAAAACAAAAACCCCCTGGTCTCGTAAAATTCAAAATCCTTTTGAAAAAGTTAAAGTACTACAAGATTTAGACATAACTGTAAAAACTAAAAAAGGAAAATACCATAAACGCAAAGTTAAAAAGAAAAGACAGACTAAAGGTTCTCCTTTGTTACAGAATAATGAAGACCCTGCTTCCATTTCTGACAATGATAACGGTGATGACAATATTGACGAAGAACATGACTATGACAATAAAAATAGAGAGACTGACTAACCCTATCCTCCCTGTAAATTTGGGCTCCCTTAAAACTATATCCTTTTACCATTCTTTTGTACACATCCTTAACTTAACGGAAATAGGAGAACATGTAAATAGACTTCTCGTATCCTCTGAAAATACAACTAAAGAAAAACAATTCTGGCATATTCAGTTACATTATCTCACAGAGCGTATTAAACAAAAATTCGAAATCATTTCTTCTGCCACTGTAAAACGAGAGAAACGCGGTATTTTTAATTTTATCGGGAATATCTATTCAGAGTTATTTGGTTTAATGAGTGCCGATGATAAGGAGCTTTTGGAACAAAAACTAGAAATTGTATTTCGTAATCAGAAAAATATAAATGATCAGCTAAACACGAAGCTTTCCGTTCTGGAATCATTTACAAGTGAAATACAAAGTGCTATGAAAAAGATTAACAACTTTTGGAAAACTGCAAACGATTTTTTTGAAACTCAAACTTTAATTAACGATTGTTTAATCACTTTAGAGATTTTAGATCAAATTGAAGATGGCTTGTTATTTAGTCATATGAGTATCATACATTCCGATGTAATTTCAACTACAACTATTACCGAAATTTTTAAAATTCTATACACTTTATATGAACCCGCGGAATTACCTTCTTTAGACCAAAATTCAATATTTTCTTTATTTCATATGAAACATTATGTATCAAGTTCAGTAATATATATGGAAATTTTAATTCCGATCTACCATGTCAATGAATATAACCTATTCCAAATATTTATGTCTTCCTCAAATATATCCATTATTCCCCCCGAAAGTTACTTGGCACTTGGTACTTCTGCTAGCGTTTATTCCTGGCTAGAAGAAAAACCCCCAAAAGTCGGCAAATACTACCAACTTAAAGAAATGATATATGAAAAACCACCATCATGCATTCCAAAAATGATGATTGATCATGACGAACCAAATTGTACATTTTACTATTTGAAAAACCCTAAGGACAGCATTACCATGTTACCTTCCGGACAGTTGCTTGTCCTACCAAGCAAAACGGTGCATATAGAAGAACAATGTTCTAGCGTCATCCACCATTTTCTCTCAGAAGATTCTTTAATATCTAATCAAGAAGGATGCACTTTACGAATTAATGAAGAAGACTATTTCCTTCCTACCACGAACTTACAAGCCTCTACATTTCTTTTGCCAGAAATAAGAAAACCCCGAATATCAAATTTTACATTGGACAATACCATAAATGAATTGGAGTTCCTTAAGAACAAAGTAAAAGAAACGAAAGACATCCAGTTGATTGACCCTGCATCAATTGAACCTACATCAATCTCTTGGACGACCTGGTTAACATGGTCTCTCATTGGATTTACAATCTTATTTCTTCTCTTCACCTTCAGGAAAAGTATAAACTCATGGCTGGTATGCCCAAAAAGGACAATGACGCCAACTACTACACCTCAGACTTTCCAGGAGCCAACTCCCGTAAACTCTGATTTTCCGTCTAAGAGGGGAGGAATTATATGAACTCTACAATAGTATCTTTATATTATTTTTGCTTATTTTAAATATGTATTATGTAATATATGTTATATATATTTTTATAATCTTATCTAAGAAAAATGCAACGGAAGCACACCATTAGTATAAAACTAAGTGCGTGCTCCACGTTCTTCAGTCTATTTGTACGAAGCATTTATAACATATAATAAAGTTTGTTTGTAGTATCTCGCCTACTTATTTAGTGTCGAAAGGGCCAAACCTAAAATTGTAAAGACAAATTCATGTAACCTTTGTAATAATAGTGTATGACTGATTCTGTCGAACGGTTTTGAGAAATCTGTATAAATTATATCCGCTTGTGTCTGCATATCCAATGATTCGGAAAGGAACTGAGCAATGCAAAGTAAATTGGTATTCGTCGATCGGCCTTTCCTAAATCCATACAGATAGTTGGTTTTTACCACTAAAGTAGATATTATCGTGTAATAATATTTCAAGAACTTTTGCAAAGTTACATTGTATCTGGCCTAAAATTAGAAATGTCAGATCTATCACCTTTTTTATAATATTTATAATGTAACAGGGTGATTTTAAATAAAGTAGCAAAAATGAGACCACATATTCCTTAGGTGAAAATAAACCGATTTAACCTAACATATCCCAAGTCGCTTAATAAAAAAGATACAGGGTGTCAAAGTTAAAATTTTATTTTCGATATTTGTAGATAACTTCTTAAAAAATTCAAATATTTACTTAAAATTTGTAAACCAGGAGTTTTTGCGGGTGAGAAATTCAAATTTGTTACTAATTTTGACGTCACTAGTAGAGGGCGCCACCTATGGCACATCATGTTTCTTTTAAATGGCAGAACTTTTTTGCAGCTTTGTGTATCCATCTGACTATAGAAATAATTGATTCTCCTACCTGTTTTATTTGAAAAAGTATACCTTGCTAAAGTCGTTAGGAGTAACCATTTTTGAAATAATCCTATTTGAAATGCTGAGTGCACCGAGTAAAAACTATTTTGGTTTGAGGTAAAGTGCCTTTTTTGCTGAAGATACAGCAAAATATTACTTGAAAAAGTTGTTCAGAATGGTAAATTATGAAGACGTGCAAAATTTCAAACAACATTTTGCTATATTATCAGTAAAAAAGTCAATTTACCTGAAACAATAACAGTTTTCAATCGGTGCACTGAATAATTCAAATAGGATTATTTCGAAAACTGTTACTCCTAACGACTTCAACAAGGTATACCTTTTTCAGATATAACAGGTAGGAGAATCGATTGTTTCAATAGTCAGATGGATACACTAAGCAGCAAAAAAGTTCTGCTATTTAAAAAAAACATGATGTGCCATAGGTGGCGCCCTCTACTAGTGACGTCAAAATTAGAAAAAAATTTGAATTTCTCACCCGCAAAAACCCCTGGTTTACAAATTTTAAGTAAATATTTGAATTTTTTAAGAAGTTATCTACAAATATCGAAACTAAAATTTTAACTTTGACACCCTGTATCTTTTTTATTAAGCGACTTGGGATATAGGTATGTTAGGTTAAATCGGTTTATTTTCACCTAAGGAATATGTGGTCTCATTTTTGCTACTTTATTTGAAATCACCATGTATATGCATTTTTCTGTCAGTTTTACATTTTTTTTGCAATTTTACACTTTACATACTTACGTTAAAATATAATTACATTTCTCTGTACAATTTGTTTGTATTACAAATATGATAGTGTAGTCAATTACATTAAAAAATTACAGTGGATTTCTTCTGTAATTTTACAATAAAGACTGAATGAAAAGTTCAGTAGCTGACCAAAATTTAATTATTTAATACAGGATGCCTCTAAAAGACCTGTACAAAACATTAGCACAGAGTCGTGAGCCTAAAATATGAGGATCTAGTATAATTTAACTTAGTCCAAAAGTTGCTAGTATTCGAAATATAGGGAGTCAATTGAAAATAACCTTTTTAAACCTTTTTGTAAATATTTATCTTAATAATAGCAAGATTTGCACGAAATTTGGTACTTAGGTTTTTTTAGGATGAGGAATCGAGATACATAGGAAAAACAACGTAAAAGCAATATGTAATAGAATTTCAGAGAGGCAGATCTATTGCCTTCACCTTTATTTTATCTTGGATTTAAAATTTCTAAATGAGGAATGAGTTTCTATTCAAAATCCTTTCGGAAATTACTGTATTAGTAATACATAGTTGCAGGCTATATTGCATTCGTTTAGGCAAAATAAAGAACATATATACACATAACGTCAAAAGTCTAGAACCCCCTCATTTTTGTTAAATAGTCTTTTTGTCAGAGAAACCAAATACACTTATAAAAGTATATTGTTTACTGAATCTTTTTTTGTGAAAAAATATGTTCGATAAACTGAGTGCAAAGCAAGTTCACCACGTTCCAATAGCATATTGACACGTCTGTGCATTGAGATAATCAAGCGGTTAACGATCTCTTGGGGAATACTGTTCCATTCCTCTTCTGTCGCCACAACTAACTCATCTGCAGTCTGAGGTAGAGGAATATGATTATGAATGGCTTCACTGAAAATGAAGTCGCTGTTGACGACCTGGTTCTCTCCAAACTCTTTATCGATTGTCATCAGTAACTAGCCCAATTCTGGTTTCGTCTGTAAATAAAACCCACAGCCATTGGCGTAAAAACCAACCCCTATGCTCTCGCGTTCACTGGAGACGGGCAGCACGATGCCTTGGAAGTATAGTGGGGACCCGTAATAGTCTTCTAGCACGTAAATTTGCCTTGTGGAGTTGTCTTCGAAAAGTAGTCGATATAACACGGCGAAACGTACCTTGAAAGTGGTCCCTGAGATCTGAAGCTGCAGATGTGCGGTGTCTACGAGCACATTGCACCAAATACCGATCATCCCATTTATTAGATACTCGAGGACGTCCACTATGAGACTCTTTTTCTGTGTATCAAATTCTTCATATCTGTGTATTATTCGTACAGATGATCTAGGAATGCCCAACATGTTCGATACCTAATGATTAGAATGTCCTGCATCATGTAGAGCAGTCATTCTTGCTCGGGTAAATGCAGAAATTTCACGTCCTGGCATTATAATGTACAAAAATTCAAAGGCACATTTGGCTGAATACACTGCCAAACTGATCATGATTCATGGTCTGCATTTTTTATTGTCTATTTTGTTCCCCAAGTACATGCACTTTTTTACCACATTAAGAAAAACAACTAGGTTTAATCGAATCATTTTATATACAGGAGGTCCAAGACTTTTGACGTGTGTATTTGTTCTCTGTAAATACTCGAATATTTAGGTATTTTCAAAGTTATCTAGGAGTTTCCTGTATTTACTTTTAAATTTCATTAATAATTAATGTTCAAAATTCTTGAAAAAAAATAAAGAGTAAGCTTCTTATTTATGTTAATTTCACATCTACATTACAAGGCAGAAACATTGTAGGTCACGGGTTAATAACACAATGAAATTGGAAAAAATAAATATAAATCTTACATGAAAATTATAAAGTAATAATACAAAAGAAATGGAAAGTTACATACGCATAGGTTTACACTTGAAATAGTCATTTTCCATTATAGTTGTAACATTACATTCTGGTGTGTTATTTCACACTATTGACCTAGCCAGAAAATAACCAACAATACACCGTGTAATATTACAAATAATTGTCATCAGTGTATATATGTGAACATTTTAAGATGTGTCTTGCAAGCGCTTTTTGAAGTTATTGTTTTAATTGGGAAGAATATAAAAAGTAACAATGAACAAATCAAACATTAAGAATTTTGTTTCTGCCTACTTTTGTTCTGCATTGTTTGTTTTCAGAGATTTTGGAACCTACAGACACTAGAAATTTGACCATTTCGTGGCAAAAAATACGGTAACCTTAAGGTAAATAAAAAAACTGAGTACAAGGCCTTAAAAATCCTATCTCACTGTTACATCTTTTGCCTCAAGTTGGACGTAATTTTCTCCAGCTATAAATTTAGAATTGCAGGATAAGAAGTTGGTAAAGTCGCACCTTTGGATGCCTTGCTATGAACCTCAGGCGATTATGAATAACCCCGAAATCGTGGGGAATTCGGAGTTTCCAACAAACTTTTAAAGCGATCAAATATCGCGTGGAATAAGGTCTTTATTGTGGGTAAATTATGGCATTTTAAAAAGGGAAAACTTTAAAGCGGCGACATTCGCAAAAAGTTACCTAGTTGGAGAGATGCGAAATGCAGATAACTTTATCTTACGCTGCATAAACAAAAAATGAATTTAAATGGTAAATTTCACAAAAGGAAATCGACTACACGCGGGGTCCAAAATAATAGAGTGGTTCATTTACTTACAGCACGTAGATGATCATGGGAGGTGAAGGCTGCAGCAGGGGACAAAATTCCATAGGCGTTCCACTTGAGAAGGGTTCAAACAATACAAAATTACCAAAAATAAGTTAACGTTGAGTGAATCTAGCACTTTAATAGTTTACTTTAAAAAATATATACTCATCCATAGGATGCCGTACTTTTACCCACTTACGCCTACCTGATGCGAACTCTGCGGATATCACATTTTAACATACAATCCATTGTACTATTTACATATACACTATGCACTACCGGTTACTAACACTGTCACTATAACTGTTAAACGTTAACACCTATTCGGGCCTATGATCGAACACATCCAGTTAGCATTAACAGGCCTGTTAACAGTAACTGGTAGGTTAATCAGAAATTCGTATGATTGACACACCTGTCAAGTCTATTTTTCCCAGTTACTTAACTTGAGAATGATCACGTGACCCAGTTATGAAACTGCTTGAAATAACCTGCCGTTAAATGTAACTGGAGCTTTTTATTGGTCAGAAACTTTAATTTTATTTCTGGTAATTGACGTATAACATTTGGCATATTAATATAATGTATAATTTTATTATTTGTCTATAGCACAATTCAGTATCAATTTATTGCCATATCATAGTTTTACATAATTAGTAATATACGGTATTAATAGTTTGACAGTAAATACAACCTAAAAAAAACCTAAAGTTTGTTCTAAGTGGGATTACAATTTTATACAATTAAGATTGCTATTCTGAGTATGATAGTGATACCTAAATGAATATTAACAAACAAAAAGAAATATTTATTATTACCTAATATTATTTATAATTAGTTTATGAATAGGAGAAAGGCACTATGACAAAAGTTAGGTATCTAGTTTTTAATTATTGGTAATAATTTAGATTCTATAAAGAGTAGGTATAAATAATACATTTTATCTTTTTTAAATATTATTTTTATTAGATAGTTATGTGTTTTTGACAATAATTTCTAATGGATTACAGTGACACTGATATGCTGCATCCTATACTATCCTCCTATAATTATAATATATTGCAACATGGACTTCACCAAGGCGTAGTAAATTGTAATTAGCACAGTAGCACAGATCACATGCCTAAAAATACATTTTTGATTATCCACCTAAACTGTGTATAAATATTGAATATGTGCATCCAGGTTTTACTAGTTTCTGATCCTGATGAAGTTTTCTGCTCTTCCTTTTTACATTCTGCTTCCACTCTGCATGAATCTAAAATAATTTAAATAATTGTATCAATAAGTTAATATGAAATATTTCATTTACCTACCATCACTGTTGGGGATTTGTTTGTGGTCTATGCACTAAATAATTTATATGTATTTCAAAAATTTGCCAAAGTACCTACCTACTTATATTAACATGCGTTGGGTTTACCTTGCTTCCCAACAATATTTTCTTACATTTAATGAAAATTAGTATTTCTACATATTGGCGTTGGGTCGTGTGCCCTCATCTTCTTGCCACTTTACCCACTGTTAAGTACCTATGATTTAAATTTTAATTGCGTTAATTGACAATTTTTGACATATGAGTGATGACAGATGACGTATTTTAAATAATTAACTGCCATGACAAGGTTATCTGGCCATAATAACAGGCACAGATAAATGCTTGTTCGATCATAGCGATCTTTCCATTTCGATTAAGAACTCAGTTATGCCCACCCAGTTATCGTAACTTAACTGTCATAGGTTACGCTAACCTGAATGTTCAATTATAGGCCTGATTGTCTATTGCCTATTATACCTGTTAAAGCAGTTGGAACTAGTTTCCAACCGCCAGGCGCACGCGCATTGCGTTTATAATACCCACTTAAAATGAAAATGCATTGTTTTAGATGCAGTGAGCATGCTTCTGACGGTTGGAAACTGATTCTGGTGTGCTATGAACAAAGCTATCCTAAGGTGCATTATCCATACAACCACAACATCACCAGATTCCATATGTGGCAAAACAGTGCCACACTTTTGTCCTCGCATGGCTTTCATTTATACATGTTTCGTCAGTGTAATACAGGGTTAACTATGACTAAGTACAAAAATTTTAACCACGTGCTCATGGAGCCCTAAAAGACAATAAAAAAGTTATTCCAGAATTTTAGCTCGATATTTAAAAAATGGGGAAAACCCTTTTTTCCTACGGAAAGTCGGCGCCTATGATGAGTATAGACTGAGATGGCTTATGGCTTAGATACATAGTTGGCATTACATCTGTCAACAACTACCATGCCGTCGTTTGCAGTATTTCTAAATGCAGAAACGACAAAAATTAACATTCTTATTAGTAATAATACCTGATAAGTAGGCAACATTTAATCCAGTTAGCTCCAGTATTTTGCATTCGTTTTTCATTATTTGGTTACAAACTGGTAAAACTACATTTTCACTCACTACCGATAAACACACTTCCCGTAGGTACAGTTGTTAGATAAAATGCCTATGTATTATAACAAAATCGAAGAAAGCGGTGGTAGATAGGTTCTAATAGATAACAGAAAACGTTTAACACCCGCGGCAGTCTTGTCCCATAACCTAGAAAAACAAACCGGCGAACTATATTGTGGGAAAATATCTATACCCGACACATATTCCTTTATTTATTAACTATAAAACGTTTAAAATCAAAATAAGGCACTAAAAACTGAAGAAGAACACAAAACTACAACGTAAACACATGAATTAAATTATAACATGACAGCGAACCGACTCGACTGGACCGACTGCCGACTGTGGCCGACTGTTGCATGACGGTAGCTTGCTGGTTGCATACTCTGATTCTCGCATTGGCGGCGTTAAATAAGGATTTAATATAATATCGAAAATTTTTTTTTTCGCTTTATAAATAAGTTTGGAAATTTTTTGAAAGAAAATTCTGTCAATTTTTATTTTTTTCTATCCCCTCTTAAAATATTTGTACTTAGTCATAGTCAACCCTGTATATTCTTCGATTTAGATTTCGACTTTCTATATGTCTTAAATAGTTTCTTCGCCATATTACTATTTTGTCTTTTCCTATCGGCAATATCAAAAAAAATATATTTCGTTTTATAAAACGAAAATTTATATCACGCGTAATTTGCAAAAGCAACCTTCTAGACATTCATCCATGAATTGTTCGCGTATTTTATATCATCAACTTCTACCTTCTTCCTTCCGAGAGTTTCCAGTATTTTCCATTCTTTATTGCACGATATATATTATTCACAGGCAGTTTTATTAAAGAACTACATATTTCAACCACATCAGTTAAACTCATATTTTAGTCTCGAGTCCTAATTCCTACATACAATTTTTTTTATCATCCGATATTCCTCACTTGTTGTAGATTAAGGCGTGTATGATTTTGGTAACACGCTGTCGAACTTAAACTATTATCCATTCTAAAAAGGATAAACACAAAATCACTAATAAATTCATTACAATCACAATTAAATTCACGGAAAGATATATTAAAACTTTCCCACGCGCACGCCCGTGGTAGTGCGGTAGATGGAAGAAGCATTAATACCAAGGGATTGGAGGAGGAGGACCGGTACCATGGCCGCTACAATCTTCTGACTTTAAATCATTTTAATTTCTTTTTGTATCATTGCTTCCAATAACTTACGAGTTTGAAACGGACAAGAAGTAGGAACATTTGTGTTAGTTTGTAGAGACTGGGTAAGACGGACCCAAAATCAGGTATGTCAAATATTTGAATGTTCTATCTGGAAAACAGCTTTTATTATTCCTATCTACAATAATACAGGAGATAAGATGCATGTATCAAATTATCATGGTATTACGTATTTTTAGTAAAGTTTTGGGATCACTTATATATTATGTACTTCTTGCAAGCCTTAAAATATCCATAATAACTGAATAACTGGATAGCGTCATATTTGTTTAATAAATCCTAAATTGTCACCGTTAATGGTTATTGTTCTAAAGAGCTTTGTATCATTTCAGGAATTCCTCAGGGGACTCTTCCTGGCCCACTCTTTTTCTTGATTTACATTAATGACATTGAAAGCTCATTGCAATTTTGTAAATATCTTTTATATGGGGATGATATTAAAATATTCGCTAAGGTTGATTCATGTCGGGATTGTTTATTGTTGCAGAACGATTTACCCAACTTTTCCAAATGTTGTGGTAGTAATAAGTTGCATCTTAATTTTAATAAATGTCACTGCATTTCTTTTACTAAAAATGTTATTACTATTAGATTTGACTACAGGATAAATAATGTAACTCTTGAACGAATAACTGAGATTATTAGGGAGTAAATTTTGATCGTAAAATGAGTTTTGCATTTCATATTGATTATTGGGTAGTAACTATAATCAAATGCCTGGTTTTATTACAAGAATATGCAAACATTTTAGGTCTGCTAGAGCTATTGAAACAATTTATTTTGCATATACAGGGCGAACTATGACTAAAATTTTAACCACGTGCTCAGGGAGGTCTAAAACTTATTTCGGAATTCTAGCTCAATGTTTAAAAAATGATGCAAAGCCCTCTTTTCCTACTAAATGTCGGCGCCTATGATAATCAATCATCGTCCGAGATGGCTAGATATGTCAACTACCATGCGGTCGTTTTTTGCAGCGTTGTCAAGTGTAGAAACGATGAAAATAAACATTGTTATTAATAATAATAATGCCTAAGTACCTGATAGATAACAGTTAATCCGGTTAGCTGCAATATTTTGTATTCGTTCTTCATTCTTTCCTTGCACACTGCCAAAACTACATTTTCATTCCTTGCAGAATCGTCATAATTATCCACTAACATATCCGACATAAAATATTTTATTTAATTACTATAAAATGTTTAAAATTAGTCACTAAATGTTCTAAAATAACATAACCTAGAATACTGCATTACTAGTTGCATATCCTCCAAGCCAAGAACATGCGAAGCTTAGTTTTATTTTAAGGATCTAAGAAACATTTTTACAGCACACTGTAAACATATTGGGATATTATAGTTTAAAATGTTACTAATTATTTTATGCAAACATCGTCGATTACTGTTAATATTGCTATTATTAGTATTAAGAAAATTTAATTTTCCAACAACACAAGAGGTTTAAAAATTTGTCGCCGTGAAGTGCACCTTGATGGCAGATGGCAGATGGCCTCTGCAGATGTCAAAAAATATTGCATATGATTACGGTACTCTGATTAGTATACAAAATGTTATGCTGAATACTTTTTGAATCACATTGAACAACTATTATAATGCCTTGGCGGTAAACGTGTGGCAGTGTTTTTATGTAAAATAAATAAAAATCTCGAAAAAAAACGGAGAAAAGAGGACAGCCAATTTTACGCTCAAACCTCTAGTGTTACTAGTTTGATCATGCCATTTAAATAATTACAAAAAATACAACGTAAAATGGCGAATGCTGGCAAAATGCTGCGAAGGCACCGCTTCGTTGTACAGAATCTTAAATCCGTTGCGAAATACCAACATTTTAGCCTGAAAATATCGCTCCATTACTTCGGAAAGTTGTACTCCGACTGAGAAACTAGTGTATAATCTATACAGAACTCAGTTCCTTGAGGGCTAACGAGCCAAAAAGAACGACAAAATCGAAGCGGACTGCTTCAAGATTTACCGGTAAACTTTCCCGACCTTCTAGATCGATCAAGTTAACTTGGCCGAAGAATATTGCAGGGAAATTGCCCAACGGTCCGGAGACTAATTCGATTTGGAGTCGGAACGGCGTGTTTTCCTTACATTCAGTTGCGGAAAAGTGGGTAGGATTTGTTGCTTCGATTGAAATTTTTACGTGCGGTAGTAAACGCCTCAAGACGGTTTGTAAAAGCAGCATTTAGATGTTAGTTAGATGTTTCCTAAAACGTAATGCTGAAGTAAATTGAGAAGTTTTCGAAAAAATCCCTTACACGTTGATTTTGTTTTTAAAAAAGGTACTGTTTGACATACGATACATATTTGTGAAGTCATCGTTGTTCGAGATATGACATCATCGACAATTTTTTTAAATAGCAACCCCCAATTTTGACCATGCCATTTGAAAGAGCGTGTCATTCTACATACATACATCATGAAAAATTATGGTGTTACATAACAAAAATTTCAAGAAAATAATGTTTGAAGATTTTAAAATTTAATTTTCACGATACTATGCACCTCTCCATTATGCAACATCTGTCCGTGCTTATTTAGATGAACTGTTCCCGAATCATTCGATAGGGAGAAGGGGGCCGATTGAGTAGCCAGTCAGATCGCCTCATTTGACACCCCTAGATTATTTCTTGTGAGGATACTTAAAAAGCAAAGTATACGTTACTAGACCGGTTAATTTAGAAGATTTAAAAGCAAGAATTCGTCACGAGAACATCGTATACCTCCTGAAGTTATTGATAATGTCCAAAAAGAATTTATTAATCGTCTTGGCTACTGTTAGGCAGCCAACAGTGTACAATTTCAACATTTAATTTAGTCGATTTTGTACACAATCATTGTCATTTTCAGTATTGTGGCGACTGGTGATGTTAATACCAATGTCTAATACCATAACAAATGCGACGTTACAAGAATAAAATTAGATTTGATTTCATAAATTTGAAATATATCTCAAAAAGATAATTATTTTTGTTGTCAGTATGAAATTAAATATTGGTTCACTCGACTTTATGGCGTCGTCCTCTTAGAGAGATAATTTAATATTAGTTCGATGTTGTTTCTCGCAAGCCACACAAATTCAATATAGCAAAGCGGAACGGCTAGAATTTGTTGTCCTAGTTGGTTTATTTTTAATATAAACCAGATGAGTTCTGCGTGGTAGCGTGTGACGATCTCAGTCTTTTGAAATTAGGTTTAAACGTAACAAAGGCGCTCCCTTTTCTAAGATTTTTTATCGAGAATATACAGGGTGAACCTTGAATAAGTATAAATATTTTAACCAGCAGTATAGTTCACTGTGTAGAACACATAATTAGAAGTTTTTGTTACAAAAAAATCAGGAGTAAAAAAGTCAAATTTTAAATAAATTACGTGATTTTTCAATCGAAAACTTGTTGAGGACCGCTGATCCAATTCCGATACTAATATTTTTAAGAGTCATGGTAGATGTGAATTCCACAGCGTTGCCAGTGTTACACTAATGTCTTCGAATATGCTTCAACAGTTAGTTAGCTAGAATTTTTAGACATCTCAAAGAATGATTAAAATACGTTTATTTATGAAAATATTAATGGCCATCTCCTCTTTGTCATTCTTATACTTCAGCAATAAATTGAAAATATAAACCATTCTCTACTCACAATCATAGTTATCCGTTTTTACTGCACTCTAACTGATTTATTATAATACATTATCGTTATCAGTGTCACTGATTATAATTACTTAACAAATATGCTTTAACCATGTCAACCTTCTCATTGTTTGAATAATGCGCCATATTTTATTTAATCACACTGTATTTCACGAAAAATATTAATTAAATACACAAGACACTTGAAGACAAAAACATTGCCCGTGAAGATAAGACGATTGAAATATGTTTTATACGTTAGTGCCGCAACTCTTAAAACAGATGCGTCAAGCAGTGCATTACTTAAAGAAACCATTAGCTTAGTTCGGTTCCAGAAGATGCAAAAGTATATCATGACTTTCAATTTACGTGTATTGAAAATATCAAATCCCTTTCCACAAATATTACATGTTTTGCTTCCACTTGCAACTTGCCTTTACCACAGCTTATTCCTTTGCCCTGAACCATACTAGTGCACCGGTATCAACATAACCTCTTCGTCAACGTCGATTATCAATCCTAGAGGATGGGGTTGGTGCGGTACATTGTGCCTACTGCTCGTCACATCTACCTGTTACCTGTGATTACGACACCGGCTTCTTTTTTTTCATCCGATTGACACTGCTTTTTAATATTTAACTTTGCCTTCTCTTGATATTGACGCGTACATCAAGCTGGTAAATTTGTTCTATATTTTGCGTTTATTTTTAAAATCTGTTTCACTCACTACGAAGTACGAAATGGTTAGCACTGACGCGTTGTTTGAGGTTATGTGGCGAAAATTTACTTTATGATGTGTGAAAATAATAGTTTTTTGTTATTCTGTATAAAATAATTTAAGGGGATAATTTATGATAATCTCTCTAACAGTATACAATGGTATTAACTTGTGAAATATGGATAACTGTTTATACAGTTGGTTTTTCAGTAAGTAGGTGGGCTTTTATGCACGTGTATGGATAATTTTTGGAATTATTGAGCAAAGTAACTTCCTAAACACTTTAATTGATAGTATCGAACTTGCGGAAATTCATATTTGAATCGTTTATGATAATTTTACTTTACTTATTGCTAAAAACAAGTGTTTTTAAATTAGAAACAACGTTAAAAAATTGCTGCAGGAATAGATGATTTCAGATGATATGGCAAACTAGCCTTCAGTAAATCATATATAGTCTGTTTAAAAATGAAACAAAAGTAATAAAAGTTTATTATGTATACAAATCGTAAATAAATGTAGTACTGGTGCGTATATTCAATATTTTTATATTATGTATTATCGGTATGAGGTGTACTTTTAAAAATTTTGTGTGATCGAACCGTACTAAATTGTAGCAGGTAGCTAAAATTTAATCCCCGACAATCCGTCTTTGTCTATGCCGCTTCAATTTCTCGGTCCATTTCTCTTATAAGTAAACAATATAAAAAGAGCATTTCAAAACATGAGGCTACTTTAAGCTTAACCGGGTTAAGAGGGTTTTTAGTAATTCGAATAAAGTTATTCAAGTAGACTTTTATTCCACACAAAAATATATGTATTTTAAAAATTCAAATTATGGCGAGTAAATGTAGTGTTGTATAAATGTACAATAAAGAAAATAAAAAACTAGGTATATTTAAATTCATCCTCTGAATATTCTGATGAATTATCTTCGTCTCCTAGATTGATAACGATAGGTTCCACACTAACATCAATTAAATTATCGAGTTCCCACATTTTCTCCTCTTCTTTTTGTACATGATGTGCAGTTTGCGAGTTACTCGTTCCAAGGAATTTAAACGTCGTATTATTTCGCGCTACATCTCCTTTTACCTGCGCCCATACTAATTCGATTGGGTTAAATTCACAGTGATAAGGTGGTAACCGTAGTACCGTTATTTGGCGATTTGTTGCCATTTCATGGATAACATATTTTTTCTGATCTTTATTAAGATTGACAAGTGTCAAAAGTTCCTTTTTCACCATATTTGTTTCAAAAGAAATATTTTTTGCGGATAACCATTGAATTATATCGGCTTTCCTCCAAGCAGTCGTAGGCGTCCGCTCGGTCTGTCGTGAATGGTAACTGGCATTATCCATGACAATTACAGACCCCGGAGGAATAAGATCCAACATCTGTGTAAAATGCTCTTCGAAAACATCTGCGTTCATGTCTTCGTGATAGTCACCTATATTTTTAGATTCAAATAAAAGTAAACCGCCATATACAAAACCACTAGCACTACCTATATGTGTCACTATTAATCTTCGCCCTTTACCTGAAGGTGCCTTGAACCCTGTTGAAAGTCAATACAAAAATGCTTGTCGAAAACTTTTTACATTTTTATCTTGCCATACTTTTGTTACAGTATATCCCTCGTTGACCCAAGTTTCATCTAGATAATAAATATTCCTCCCTTCGTCACGGAATTTTCTAATTGATTTTAAGTAGGATCTTAATGCCAACAAATAATTTCATCTTTATCGATAAGAACTGACTTCCTGTGCTGCTTTTCCCAGCAAAAATTCAACTCTCGTAAGACGGCCCATAATTTACTCCTACACTGATTTTTGGTAAATCGTTGTTCTCTGAAAGTTCTCTTAAAATTTTGTTTAGCGTTGGTATTTCTTTTTTAAAATAAAATGAATGTACTTTTCTGCGAATGACATTTTTGAAGAAATCATCTATAACGACTTTTGACCTCCCTGTAGATGATTTTGGGGGATTTATAGTATCTTGTTAATTTTTTGTTTCCTTTAAAAATCTGTAGATAGTCGATTTTCCAATCCCTGTCATTTTGGAATACTTTTCCACGATGTCGTCAACACTGTTGGTAGGATTTTGGTGTTTCAATGCATGAAATACATTTAATATAATAATCTTCTCAATCTGAGACAGCGCACATCTTTCCACGCGTTTAGCTGGTACGTAATCTGATAAGCTCGACATTTTACCCAAACAATATTATATCAACTGGCACAATAGTCACTAAACACAAGTCGAATTTTATTCTACTGCACTAGCACGTCTTCGTATATTCAGCTCTAAGACTGGATTAATCTGTCACAATACACTGGCTCCTGCTCTATGATATATCCAGTAAAATATACTAATGTACACCCATTACCTGTTAGCATTAGTGTTACCCGATATCTCGGGGTTTTATTACTCTCTTTCATTTCCAAACAGACACTATTAAGTTACGTCAGTAATCTATCTGGTCAGCGGTCCTCAAAATGTGGGTATTTTAAAAAGAAATTATCTCCGTAAAGATTTGAAATTTTTAAAAATTGCTTTCACTAGACTCATTTATATCACAAACTACACCTGCATTTAAAATTTTTGTACTTATTTAATTAAGGTCCACCCAGTATAAGTTGCAGGCTAAAGAATAGAATATTATTTATAAATTTATGGTCATATTACACCTGTGTAAATTTTATTGTGATATGGCAATTTTCAGACGGATGTAAAAATAATAAATAAATTTCCGTTCTAATCAACTACGAGGGTAATATAACAACGAACGATGACAAATATACAGGGTGTCCCACATAGGGGGTCCCAAAATATTACAATTTAGCCTAATAAATCTATACAGGGTGATTCACAACTTATCTAAAAGAATCTGGGAATAGATGCGTCATGAAAAATGGAGTTGATATTATAAAAAGAAATTGTATAAAATTCTTATAGTTTCCAAGTAAAACATTATTGAAGTTGTAGTATTTTTAACCTTTACATCGCTGGGCCACTGTAGTCTCTAGACAGGCAATTCCGAATATTGAAATCCGATTTCTTTTTGTAGCTACTAAAGTTTTTGTTTCAAGTGTCAAAAATGACTGTGTCGGACGGATATCGTTTTAATTTATGACGTTGTGAAAATGTTTTAGCAGAACGATTTCCCGGTAGACATATGTATCAAATGCAGCTATTTTCACAGTGGTGTGCAGAAAGTGCAAGTGTAGTGCAACGCGAGGGAAATGTGAAACCAAATCGTGGAAGAGATGGAGGTCCAGGACTTCAACGGCCTATTACAGCAGTGAAATGTATCATACACGGGGCTCTATTATATCCGTACCATGCACAGCATGTCCAAGCATTAACACTAAGGCATTGGACGAGGACTGGTACCATGGCTGCCACGATCCCCTGACTTTAAATCATTTGAACTTTATTTTGTGCTGATATTTAAAAAATGAGGTGTATCGCACCGAAGTGGATGCATATTATTAATGAATTACGGAAACGGATCATAGCTGCTGCCCTTACGAGTTGAAAACGTACAAGAAGCAGAAAAATTTGTGTTAGTTTGTAGAAACCTGTAAGATGGGCCCAAAATATCGTAACATCAAATGTATGTATGTATGACGTATGTCAAACTATTTTATTTATTAAAACCACAAATTAAATCCCTTAACAATTACTAACAATCGCAGCAAAAGCAGTTAAATTTGCTGTGTAAAATCGGCGTCAAAATGTTACTTAACTTATTTATTTACTTCAGCATTTCTTTCCATTTTTTTGTTTCCAGTTTCCAGTGCCGTGCAGAAATGTATTTTTAAATTATTTTCGAACTGCTCTTATTGATTTTTTTTATAAAATTGTATTTGTAAGAGTCCTGTACACAATATTTCTGAACTACTTTAACTTGGAATAACCAAATTTAGTACAAGTTTTGGTCATTTTTTTACTATAAGTTCAAGTAAATTGAAATACTACAAGGTGTTCATTGAGGGTGAGACACCCTTAAAATTATACCAAATTCTGTTTCCATATAGCCCTATTCAATAATTATCTAAAGAAATTAATCTATCTAAATTCACTAACCTTTTGACCACAGAGTGGTTAGTTTCACACAATATTATTAATACCTAAAAATATATAAAAACTTTTACATAAAGAGTATCTAAACATTATCCAAGTAGGTAATGTCATATTTAATTCATTGACAGGCTGTCACTTTTGTCATTGTCGATATTTAACTTCAAATAATTTTAATTTTTATAATAATTTTTATAGTTAGATATTTGACTCAACTTAAAGGAGGCCACCTGAAGAAGATATCCTAAAAATGCAGAAATAGCTCAGATCTCATCTATTGTGGTTGAATTGTCGTGTTCCAACTGCCAAAAGTGAAGTTAGATATTTATAGAGTGTTTTCATTAAAGCAAGGTTAGTGAATTTAGATAGATTAATTTCTTTAGATAATTATTGAATAGAGCTTTGTCTGTGGAATTGTTCATTAGCATACCTAGATGTTTGGTATCAGAGAACATACATATGATTTCATTGATAGGAATTGTAGGAGATTTGATTTATATTAGCTTAAAATACCTTTCTAATACAGTCAAAAATACTAAATGTTTATCTCCAGAAACTTAATTATTCAGAATTTATGTACACCGAATTCTTAAAGGTAATCTATTACATCCATATCATATTAAAAAAGTGCAAGTGCATTTACACTTTATATCAACTTGTTTGTCTTTTATTTCCAACGCCTTCTGGACGTCTAAAAATAGGTATATTTTCCAATACTGATAGCACTGTATAAGGATTACTTTTCAACATAATTTAAGCAAACTTGGTATGTTTAGGTTTTAGAGGGCGCTGAACCAGGCAACGTTATCAGAAAAAAAATCACAGAAGGCCGTGGAGCGGTAAATTAGCGGTAGTGGTACATTACACAGCTTCACCTGAAGGCTTTTTAGTTAAAGAAAAATAATCATCAAAATCGGTTCCAAAATTTAGACAAAAACATTAGATTTTCTCTAATTATTAGATGTCGTTTATGCATTGTTAACTCAGGTAACATTTGTTTCTCAAATAGTGTGTTGATTGTGTTGCGTTTTTTTAGTAAATGAAATTACATAATTAAAAAATATTTGGTTGTGTAAAAATGGTACAAATGATTAGCCTTGTATAAAAGCAGTTCAGAAGATCAAAAACTTGACAAAATCTATACAAATTGTTCTTTAAGCGTTTTTTTAAATTTGGAATTTCAAACTGTTATTAAGTGCAATCAATTTTCCTGTGGTTATTTCTAACGTTGAATACTTCAAAATTCGAATTTATTTCAAAAGAGAGTTTTATGAAAAAATATCAATAACAATAGTTAAATAAAATAATTAAATAAAGTTTGAATAAAGTGAACAAAACTAATACGTAAAAACTTAACAAAGTTATTGCGGAAAAACAATTTTAAAAGTTTTACACCTCGTATCTTTTAAGGAAGGCATTACCCGCTAAAATTTTACCGTACTGGCTATATCTTTATGCAATGTGTAAGGATAACAAACTGATTTGCGGAGATTTACCTGTATTATTGACGTTTTGCCAACGGCCGGTGCCCCCAATAGGATGACCTTGATCCTGTCGACTGAGTCGGGGCTGATTTCGATGGGAGACCGCTGTTCTTCTTGAGTTCCGGAGTCTTGGGCTGAAGTGGCATGCTGGCGCCTTTCCAAGAAATCCAGATCCAACTCTGCAACAATCGAGAGCGATGCTCATTATTGCCTGCAACTGCTGACTCGCTAAATCATCTATATAGGCCATGAAGTAAGAAAAAGTATACGTAAAACGTAAAATACATACAATTTATAAGCATTCTTATTTTTTAAAGAATAAAATTTTACTCTCTCCTTGTACAGAGATGATATTATCGAGTTCATCGTTATTGATAAAACAAATATCTTCCTTCAGCTACTCTCTTTCTCTCATAAATAATAGAAATGTTCACAAAAAAATAAATTCTGTTTAAACGTCATAAAATTGTTAAAAACAGTCTTAAACATTTGTAAATTTTTAAAAATTCAAAAAATTTCGGAAAAACTCATAAGATAATATTAATAAGGGCTAGTAGTGTATACATTTCTTTTGTAATATAGCATTCTTAGCAAAAAAATGTACTGATTTTTCGATAAATTGGTATTACTCTCTTAAAGCCAAGTTAATTGTGTTTTAAAAGTGTTTCTTGGACTTTTTCCTCCTAACGCACCGTTAGGATAGTGGCATCTGTAATTATTAGTCTTAAATTTCGCGTCAAAATTCAGCAAGAAAAAATATAACTTAAAGTGAACACTTCTAGTAACATTCGTTTTTGACATACAAGACAGAATGAAACGTATAGCAAATTGTTTTTTTATATTTTATTTGTTTAGAAAAAGAAATGTATTAAAGTTAAAATTTAAATTAATATCAATTAGAATCAATACATGCTCTAAATCGCGTTTGTGATCTAACTCTTCGGAATATCCCAAGTGTTTGACGTATTGTTTCACAGGCATTAGTAACATCCTGTATATTTATATCTAACAGTTTAGCGTTTCGGAGATACAGGATGTCAAAGACTGCAAAATATATGTAATATATTTTTTATTTACTTGAAAACTCTTCGTAATAAAACAACAACAATTTTAGTTTGCAATGGGATATCTTTAGTCTAATTATTCAGTGTTTAAATATGTGGCACTTCATTTACATACAATTAGTACGCCACTGTATTATTGATAAAAAAGTAAAATACTTTCAGTTTTGATTATTTGGAACAAATAATTATTCTTTGAAATTTTCTTTAAAATGCATCATATATAAGTAATTGTTTATAATTGTTCATTTAATCTCTTCTAATATGTCTATATTTCGTAGTTTGTACGTGTTGAGCTAGTACTATGCTTTGGTAATATTTTGTTTATCTATTTATCTAATTATTTATTAAAAACAATCAAAACTTAAAATATCTTACATTTTTATAATTAAGACAGTAGTGTAAGACAGTTTTCATTGTAAATAAAAGAAAAGTGTCACAAGATTTCTACACCACTGGTGACAATGGGAATATTTAAACATACTAGAATAAAACCTAGATTATTGTTGTGTAATCGCAAAGAGTCAAGTAATTAAAAAATATCATACATATTTTGAAATCTTTCACACCCTGTATCTCGGAATATTGAGATATAACTAGATATATTTGTGTATAGTCAGGGGTCGAAATTGTAGAGAGTGACTAATCGCTAGTTTGTATCTTGTATTATTAACTTCCCAAGGTCAAAAATAATAGAGTGATTAATTCACAACACAAAGATGAGTACGGAAGATACGGGTGGTATGATTACCTAAGCGTGCGACTTGAGAAGAGTTAAAGTACACAAAATTATCAAAAATAAGTTGACGTCGGCTGAACCTAGCGCATTAACAATTTACTTTAAATGTGCCACCTGTGTCATCCTTTCTACAAATTAGAATGCCGTCCTTTTGAACGATGATTGCCCACTACCACCCACTTATACCTGATGCGCACTCCGCGGATATCACACTTAGTCTTGTCCTCATGGATGCGAAATTCACGAATTTTTGCACGAATTTTGCAACTTCTGTTTTAATTGTTTATGGTGGAAAAATCTCAACTATTGACAATTGCAATTTGCAAACACTACAAATATTATTGCCTCTTTCATTGTTATGTGGTGTCAATAAATTTGTTTTGAGCTTCTGATAATCTACCATGACAGTTTTATGATAGAAAATGTTATAGGTAGTTGACAAAATTTGTTACAAATAGAGATTTTTCCACCATTAAATAAATCGCGCAAATATTTGCGAATTCCGTATTCAAAAGGACAAAAGGCTTTAGAATACATCACACTATTTACTATTGGTTACTAGCACTGTCACTATAACGGTCACACTTTAACACTTATTATATAATATCGTACCGCTTTCCGTATGACCTTCATACGTCCATGTTTCGTCAAAATTTAATATATTCTTCGATCCAGATTCTTATTTTTTAATATTTATTTTAAATAGTTTCTTCGCCATATCACGACTTCGTCCTTTCTATCAGTATACTCATTTCGATTTCATTTATACGGACTAAGTTTCATCTTGTAAGATATAGCAATCGAATTTTTTTTTTGAACTCATTTTAAAAATACAATCTTCCTTCCGGGAGTTTCCATCACTTTCCGTTTCACAGTTGTACTTTTTTACTACTTTTTATTTGCACACATATGCTATTCACGTTAGCAAGAATAGTGAAAAAATGGCTGGCCCAGTACCATGATGCGCAAGTAGGAGAATATCAAGGGGGACACATATGAACATAATTTAAGTCTGCACGTGCTGTTCATTGATTATCGGCAAGCTTATGATTCTATCAAACGTAAAAAGGTGTATGAAGCAATGGAAAAGCTGGAAATTCCAATCAAATTTAGGAGGTTGGTGGCAATGACGATAAGGAAAACAGGGGATAAAATAACGTTGGGAGGACGAGTTTCGGAGGAGTTTAAAGGAAAAAGAAGACTAAGGCAATGCTGATGACATTGTTCTTATGGTTAGATCAAAAAAAGAAGTAGCTACTACCTTTAAGTTACTGGAAGCGAAAGCAAGAGAATATGGCTTGATGATCAATGAGAAGAAGACAAAATATATGGTAATGAAAGACAACGATTACGACGGACCAGTTAATTTAATCATCAACTGCACATGAAATAGAAAATACATAATTGAAAAAGTTCAACAAGTGGATTACCTAGGAGTGACGCTAACATGTAAAGGGGAGGAGGGAAGGGAATTAGAAAAGCGGATGACAAAAGGAAGTAAAGCCGCAGGTATGCTAAACAAGATTTTTAAGTCGAAGATTGTATCCAGAACCACAAAAATAAGGCTGTATCAAACCGTAATAAGACCTACTGTTACCTACGCGTGTGAAACGTGGATAATGAGAAAAAAAGAAGAAACTAAACTGGTAATATGGGAGAGAAAAATTTTAAGGAAGATATTCGGAGGAATTAAGGTGGAGGGAGAATTTAGAAGAAGGACAAATAAGGAAATAGAAGATCTGTTTAAGTAACCCAACATCGTGCAGGTAGTGAAGACGCAAAGAGCCAGGTGGTTGGGACACATAGCTAGGATGCCCGACAACAGATGGGTTAAAAGAATACTAATGGCAGGAGGAGGGAAGAGGAGAAGAGGACGACGCAGGAAGCAATGGTTGGATGAAGTCAAAGATGATCTGAGGAAAACTGGTGTCACGGACTGGAAAGAAGAAGCAAAGGATAGGAGAAAATGGCAGGAAAAAATTGCAAAACTCACTAGGCCCGTAGCGCTTATATATATATATATATATATATATATATATATATATATATATATATATATATATATATATGCTCTTCACGTACAATTTTCTTAATGAAATACGTATTTCAACATCACTTACACTCATATTTTGACCTCGCACGCTAAACTCTTCATACATATCATCATCCGATATTCCTCATCCGGCTATACATCTAATTAAATAATGGTAAATAATTTATTTTGACTGTACTCACTCCTTCGAAGGATGCCAGTAATACCCGAGTATTTTAAATGTAATAATAGCTTTGCTACGTCCGATAAAATGATACAGAAAAATTTGCATAATGCGTATGCAATTTTTATAAATACAGTTAACAAAGTTTTTTCAAATATAACTGATTTTCAAGAAAAAAAAACGCATTTTAAACTTAAAGGAATAATATAATAATAAATGGCTGATATCACATATTTGTTTGTATTCAAAAATTTCTCGGTACCAAATTAAAAATTTATAAATAAAAAATAATTTAAAAAATAAATATAAAATAATTTTAATAATAGGAGATGATTTTCGGATTGGTATTTTCATTATAATTTTTGACGTAAGGGGCCTGATTGGATATTGGTAATTTTAACTACTATAATTAAAGTAATTAATAAATAAATAATAATGTTAATTTACCTAAACCATACTAAAGTAAATTATTATCTCATTGACTATTTTATTATTATTTCAAGGTTGGAATGTATGTCTATATAACTCTATTCTGTAGAAACGGGCGCTTGCTTTGCAAAAGATAAAATGTAGTATAAAACGATTTACATTAAAAATTATAAAGCAGATTAAATAAAACGTTTAAGTAACCACTGAGTATTATTGTGCACTTTCCCACAGTATATTTTGATTTTTTCTTTACACTGCAAACAAATAATTACACATTTTAACATAATACTGTATGAATCGAGATCCACACGAGATTCTGTATATTTTTACACATTTATCTATATGATAGCAGTGTGTTAAAGATTTAACACAATCCATTGTGTTCGTATAACTAATGCTATATGTAACTCTTCCACATATCAGTGTTATTTGTATCATTAAAAGTGTAGACTTTACACATTAACATGCTAATTTTATTGTAAAGTAGGTATATTGATAAATTTTTAATAAATATAATGCTTGTATTACTTTTATTTTAACGTTTTTTAGAATATTTCCTAGTCGTCGAGAATGTATCAAATGTAGCCTGGAATGTTCTAGAAAACGTGAAAATAAACGTGTTACAAAAATTATAATTTCAAAAGCAAACAGGAACATAATCAACAATGTAAAAAGAAAGGTAAGCTTCCGTATCCTAATTAATATTAGCCTTATCATAATTTTCAGCAATATTTGTTATAGTTAGTGACCTACTTATTTCTTCCTTTGATCAAATCTCAATTTAAATGTTCATTTGAACACTGCGAACGATAGGTAACTGAACATAACAACGGGACACGACCAACATGGCCAACGTAGTGACATGTGTTGAAACAGCTGATCCAGTTAGAAGTAGGGATCTTGAACACAGATGTGTGTTATGTTGATACAAAATAGTGTACTTCTAACACATCACTGGTAAATATTACACAAATTTAGTATATTTTGTTGTAATAGGTAGTAGTAATTTTAACACATTTTGTATACAAAAGCCATAGCGTATAAAACTATTATCACGAAAATTTTACACATTCAAAATTACGTGGAAAATTTCGCTTACACAGCAACTTTTCTTACAGTGTATACTGTTTGCTAGTTTTTAGTTTATTTTAGACAAAAAATTTGTAAGCATTTTAATAGTTAGTACGTATTTCTATAACCTTAGAACTGTAATTTTTTTATTATAATTAAAAAAATCGAACATTTACAAAGTATAACCAAACTTTACAGAATAAATATATAAGTTATTTCACTCTCGAACACGCCCCGCTTTACCAATTCCGCTCTCCTCACACGTCTCGGGGAGCGTTCGGGACCCAAGATCCTATACGGTGGCCACCGCTAGAACGGTAACGTGTTGAGTGCGATCGATATAGTGTGAGTCAAAAAACCTTGAATATTTGATATTTTATTTTTCTTCTAAAAATGCCCGTGATATATTGTACTGTGAATAATTGTCCCTCAAGACGTGGTTTTTCCTTTTTCTATTGTTTAAGGTATGTATTTTATATTTCATCAACTAATATAAAGAAATAGGTTACGATATAAAATTTTACGCGGTACGCCGATAAATATTATAATCTTTATTTGAAAGATTATCCTGATCAATGCTATAAAAAATTAGAATTTGAAGCAAACATTTTTCAAATAAAACGTCAAACATTGTTTTTGCGTGAACCAACAAGTAAGTTATTTGTACTGGTATTAATTAAAACAAAGTGTAGTATGTAATAATTATGTAAGTAGGTGCTTAATTGTGTCATGTAAATTTTACACTCTAGCATTTTTGGTTCAAGCAGAGTTTCTGATAATACCAAAACTATTTTGCCGCCAAAATTTCAAAATTCTGAAGTTCAAACTGGTACACCGATTGTAAGTGAGACCTGTGCACAAACAGTATATAATAAAAATGGTTTGTACAGTAACATCTTTAAATAAATTAAAATAATTTGTCTCACATTAATTAATATACGTATAGAAATACCCAAAGCACTAAAATAATATTAAGTACTAAAAAATGGCCTGGACATACTTATACAATGGGTTTTCATTTGAGTTTATTTTTAATGAAAAGAATATATAGTTTATAAAATTACAAAACAAGAATATAAAAAACGTCACAAACACTTTCGTGTAGGAGTCCAAGAAAAGCTGCATTAAAAGAACAATTAAAAAAAGACCTATACCGCAGCATTTTTAACTTGTAAACAATTATATTATATTATTTCCTATTTTAGTTTTAAAATAATGTATATTGTTTTTTTAAATATTTAAATAAACATTTTATTGCAAATTTTCCTCATGGCTACATTATTTTTTATATAGTATAGTACGTATATATTTTATTTTAAAATTTACAAGTAAATATATACGACTTCCAAGATTAACTAACAAAACTGTATACATTTACCTATAATCGTTTTATAATATTTATATTTATTACATTACAAATATTTTATTACAATAAGGGTCGGTTGTATAAAGATTTTGAACTCAAGTTTAATGTTAAACTTTAAATCAAAGGCAAAATCAGGTTGTATAAACGTTAAACGTCGATCAAATTGTAGTTTAAACTGACTGACCGATCTCGGCCGTTTAACCAAGTGAACTGCAGTTCAACGGTTTGACACTTGACAAGTGATTATAAACTCGAATATTGAATTATACATTTTTGAGTATTTTTCTGCGTTTTGTTACGATGGACTAGACTAACTCATAACAGATGATTGAAGGGTTTTAGTAAATGCTGTCTTACATCCTTGTGTCAATTTAGAGAACAATAATCATTGTAAAGTGAAGGGAAATTAATTTTTTGCTGCGATTGCGTTTGTTATAAAGAGTTATTACCGATATCTGTAGTTTATTTATGGAAGCATCCTAAAAAATCCAAGAATTTTTAGTTGACTCCACTTGAAGCAGAAACTGAGAATGTAAATCATTTTGTATTTAATTATTTATTATAACAGTTAATTATAAGATATTAAAGAAAAATATTATTAAAAAACTCCACACGTATCATTACTTTGTCTTTATTTTTCTGCAATAGCAATGAATTAAAATAGATGGGAGAGAAATACCCACTACTACTATCACTGTAAGTAAGTTAGATGAAACATGGATAAAACACTATATAATTTATTATTTAAGTAACATATATCCTAAAGAGAATGTTAAAGATATCTACAGTAAAACAAAACTCAAAAGGTAGAATATAACCTTACAAAATTGGACAAATTTCGCACCAACTTAGGTTAAATTGTCAAATGTCACAGTTAAAAATCAAAATTCAGCAAGTCTCACTTCTACCAACTTCGGTAATGCATAGTTCAGCTGAACTACACATTAGTTTCGTTTATACAACACACATGTAAATAAACCAGGTTCAAAATTTGAACTAAGTTCTATTGAACGGCAGTTCAGGTACTTTTTATACAACCGGCCCTAAGCAGCCTTACATCACACTTTTGGAATATCCCTCATATATAAATATTTCCCAATTGGAACGAAATTACTTTTTTAAGTCCCTCGTACTTGGCCATTTTTTGCGACAGTATTTACGTGCGGCGGTACGGCTTATTGTACGTTTACATCTGACATTAATTGCTCGATATTTATGTCGGATGGAAATTGTACCTAATGTAAACAGTGCAGAATTTCTGTCAGAGAGATATGCTTCAAGCGTCCGCGATATGTATCGACCACAGACCACGGATCAACACATCTATACCATTACATGTAAACACCTATTCGGAAAAGCCTGACAGAAATTACTGTAGCCGACCAATCGTCTACTTTTGTGTTAGTGTCGGCAGCAAATTATTAATATTGAGTGATAAAAAATAATGGATAAAAGGCGATATTGATGAATAGATTAATTTATATCGCAGTAAACCTTAACTATATGACTATTTTACAAATAAGACTTTCAAACTAAGCTGACTCTCTAATCCGTACTGAACAATTTTTCATTCTCTGTCGGACAGAAATCGCATTTAATCTAAACAGCGTGATCATTTATCTCAGAGTTATATGTATCAAGCGTGTACGATATGTATCTACACACCTATGCGATTAGATGTAAAAACATATTATTTTCATATTCGCACTCGCCTGACAGAAATTGCTCTAGTTGACTAGTCGTCTACTTTTGTGAAAAGAATGATAAAAAAGAGTCGGTAAAACGCGATATTGATGAACCGATTAATTTATACCACAAACCTGAACTCTGGGATGTTAAAAGAAAATCAAATAAAGATAAAGTGAAGTCCAAAGAAAAATTATTAATTTAAGAAATTTTTAAGTATAAGAATGTTTGGTTTATTTCACCCCTTACAACAAACCAGGAACATGGGAAATATTCCAGTAAAATATCTTTTTTTAAGTAAATGTTCCTGACAATATTCATTTGTTTATATTCAAACAGTTTGTGAGAAAATGTTTCTGGGGATAAGAAACTATAAATCTGAAAAATAAATCTGATTTAGGACCGTTAAAATTCAATATTATGCTCAACTTACTCTATAGATATTTAAAACGAAAAAATATTTGTTGGATTATTTCGAAGAATAAATTTTTACGGAGCTGTATACGAATGAAAATATTATGTATAGTTTTTGCTAAAAATTCACACAAAGAGGTTTGAGGGGTCCTGATTAGCACCACCTACTCAAAAATATCTTTGAGCGTTTATATTGAATTTCACAGGTGTAAAAAAATAGCATGCGGTCGTCATCTTAAAATCCGTAATAGGATCAAAAGAAGCGATTTTCGATGCCATTTAATACAAATAAATGTTGAAATATCTCGAACAAAACGATTTTTACATATTTATACACGAATAAAACTTTAAGATCGTGTAGAAGAAAACACTATGTACAGTTTTTATTCAAATTTCACATACTACATTTTGAGGGGTCCACCTGATTTAAATTAAAAAATTGCTAAACGATTTTATTGAAATTCAAAGGTATAAAAAAATGATAGACCTTGCATCGCCATCTTAAAAACAATGGTGCGGATTTTGAAAACATATAAAACAAAAAAAATATTTGTTAGATTATCTTGAAGAATAAAGTTTCTAAGGATTTGTACACAAATAAAATTAGACATGTATATACAGGATGTATCACAACAAGTGTGCATTAGACTTATCTAGGAAACGGTAAATAATAGAAATTTGAAATATCTTTTTTAGAGGATTTTATTTTTCTTTCAACACTGCTGAATTGATGCATAATATTTACAGTAGGTATACGTCAACTCGCTTATTTTGAATAGAACAGGTATTTTTTATTTAATTTTCAGATTAGTCATTACATTCACAAAATTATTACTTTTTAAGTCGTTAATTACCTGGAATAATTCAGTCATGATGAAAAAAAAAACAAATTAAGGAAACGAAATAAGTAATTAAAAAACTATTGAGCTTGGACATGTGGTATATTTAATAAAGTTGATTTAAAATTGCAAGTAGAATCTGAAAATAAAATAAAAATACTATTTTTCGTTTAAAATTAACGAATTGACGTCTACTTTCGGTATTACCGCCACGTTACTGTAAATATTATTTTTCAACTTAGCAGTATTGAAAACTCCTATAAATGAAATTCAGATTTCTATCGTTTCCTAAATATGTCTAATGCACGCTTATTGTGAGACATTCTGTATATATCTATATTATCAGTGTTTTCAACTGGGTATAGGTAGATACAGCTAATCTTTTTCCGCTATGCTAACAGTTTTTCTGAATTTGGTATCTTTCTTATTTATTTTACAAACAAGCTTTCCAAATTGAGTTGGTGTCATCCTCAAATAATATGAGAATTGTTGCAGATTCCCGACACTTAGTTCCGAGATTAACTAATTTATAGACACCTAATTCATCACGTTTGAAAATTCATTCCCAAAACTACACTAACGTTTTTTTTCTCTTAAGTAACATATCCAAGGCAATCACACGGGTAGCAATTTTTTGTTTCTATACTCATCGTGACACGACTAAACTTTGTCTTTCTACTATGAATTGATGTGTATGACACAAGTTGATATATGTATAAATGGTTTGTACACATATATCGACGAGAAGTGTCATACATATCTCCATGATATGTATGACAATGCATAGTCCTCCTATCATAATGTAAACAGTCACTAGCGATATATATCTGATGATTGACACATATATCGTGACACAAGTGTCAGATGTAAACGTACCCTTAGATCTCAAAACATCAAAGTGCCGACAGAGAGTGGTATAATTTATATTTATTCAATAAACTTTGGTATAACTTTTATTAAATTATTGGTTAATAATGGCGAATGCGCCAGTATTAGACAAACATTTTCTTTTTTTGGATTATTTACCTGAAAAATCACATCAAATCAAATGTAATTATTAAACATACGACTCACAGATTTATTCCCAAGGGCTATTTTCGGAATTGAGCAGATAATAACTCGAGTTATGAGCTGTAATAGCATTTTATTATTTATTCAAGCTTTAAGAGAGATGCTGCTGTATAAAAATAAATCCAACAAAGCTCTTGAAAGCAAACGATTGAGATAAAAGATTTTGTTGTTTGGTTTCCTTTTAATGTAAATTTTGCTTATTACTGTGTTGCGTGGGTAAATAATACGTTGTTTTTTTGAATAACAAGTTAAGGAACAAATACCGGGTGTTCCTTCTAAGACTTTCAGTGCGAATATCTCAGAAACCATCATATCCAGTACGACGAAATTTGGTATACAGACACTAGATCGCGCGTAGAATCTGATGATAACATCAAATCTTATACAGGGTGTCCCATCTTCCAAGAAATCGATTTAATTTTGATTTTTTGGTTATCAGCCCTGCTAAAACTTATGTTGTCGTGGGTTTTAAAATTTCTTTTTTAAAATTATTTGACGTTCACCGATTTTAGAAAGGTATTTTAAGCTAATATAAATCAAATCTCCTACAATTCCTATCGAACAGTAAAAAAATGTTACAAAAGCTAATAATAAGGAATATATGGGTAAATATTGTGGGTGTAATTCAACGCAGGTTGGGGCTTTTGTCCACTGAGTAGTTAGTTTCACACAATATTATTAATACTTAAAAATATATAAAACTTTTACATAAAAGGTGAACATTTTTCAAGTAGGTATTGTCACATTTAATTCATTGACAGGATGCCACTTTTTGTCATGGTCGATATTTAACTTCAAATAATTTTTATAGTTAGATATTTGATTCAACTTAAAGGAGACCACCTGAAGAAGCAATCCTAAAAATGCAGAAAGAGGTCAGATCTCATCTATTGTGGTTGAATTTGTCTTGTTCCCACTGCCAAAAAGTGAAGTTAGATATTTATAGAGTGAGTAAATTACACTGAAAAAAAGGCCAGTAACTTTATAAATTTACTTTGTAAGAATATCCTTATAATTGTCTTAAAATAATTCTAAATATAATGATGATATTACACTGACGCTTGTAATTTTACACGAAAACTGCCAATATACAACAAAACCGTAAACTTCATATGTAATTATAATGTAATATGTACATTTATAGAATATATTGTAATACATTTACAATTAGCAATGTGAAATCCACTTTTACATTGTAAAATTACTGAACATACCAAATTTACTATATAATTGACTGTAAAAATATGCTTAATTTGTGTGTGAATATACTACTAATTTTAAAACGCACTGCCTTTAACCGTTGAGAGCGTTGGGTGGTGACGCCTTCATTATTTCTTGCTTCATTTCGATGAATGCAGCGTGTACCTAGGACCTAGGTACTTACATAATTAATTTAGTGAGTAGTGACTAGCAATATAATCATATCTAGAGTAATCAGTGAGTGTTTTTAGTACTATAAATAGTTTTGTCTAGTGCTGGTTGTAACATAACCTAAATAAAGCATGATTTATTTCGACAAATGCAGTGTGTATCTAGGACTTAAGTACTTACATAATTAATTTAGTGAGTAGTGACTAGCAAAATAATCAAATCTAGAGTGACTAGTGAGTGCTTTTATTACAATAAGTAGTTTTGTCTTGTGTTGCTTATAACATAACCTATATGAGATAACGTAATTAGGTATGTATTTGATACAGAATTATTGAAGCAAAGGAACAATGGTATTTTTGCATCTACAAAAATCAGATACCAACTGTAGATTGAACTCTGTTCATCTTACATATAAACAATATATTATTTTCTACGTTAGAATTATATTTAAATTGTAGGTACATATATTACACATTAGATCTCGTTTGAATATTATAAAATATTTATTTTTTTTATGTTTACATATACAAGAAACTTTATTATTTAATATATACAATATATAGATTTACTTTGTTATATATGTCTTGTATAACGTTAAGTGTCCTGTTTTGTAAAAATGGCCTAAATGTACAGGTACCAAATTAAATAAAAAATATCGAAAGACCTTAATATTTTATTTTTCATAATCTAACTATATTTATTCTAACATTATAAACTCTTATTCTAAATTGCATAACATACTAGAAAAAATAGTAAAATTATTGTTGGAGCTTTGAAACCAGAATTTTTGTAGTCGACAATAATATGAACCATTACCTACGTTTTTACTAATCTATCAAAAAGTAAAATATATTTGTTATATTCGTAGCGTACCACTTAGGTCTATCTACATGTTTTTCTAAATTCAAAAAATTAAGCAAAATAAGGTACTTAATTTATTGAAGATATAATTGGTATAGCTGTAACTACGGATTAGCTAACTGAGCTGAACTTATATAATCGGTTAGGAATAGTACGATTGTGTAAATGTTTTTCACACAATTTGTGCAAAAATGTTTAATAGAACGAATATTTAGTTTAGAAGATTTTTCTTTTAAAATAACATCCTGATGAAGTGATGTTATTGAGAAACTTACAGAAAAGTCTGACATGATTGTTACGTAAGGTAAGTAACAATTGTTAATTCTGGAATTACTATTCAGAAAATTTATTAGGTATCTATGTCAAAACACTGTTAGAGATTTCGTGTGTTATAAGCAAGATGTCATTAAAGTAACTGTCTTAAAATTGACTGTAGGGGTTTCGATACTTTTAGGAGGTTTCTTTTATTTGCGGAAAAGATAGAGAAAACAATAGTCCAAGTGTCACGGAAAAAGTTTTTGAGAAAAGTTGAATGACGAAAATTTCATTTCAATATCTTGATTCGCTTTGATACAGTACATTTGTTAATTTTAGGCTTTTTTTTTTGGAAGGTATTCTATATTTTTTTATTTCTGAAAATATTTGTACTCTCTAATGAGATTACTATATTCAGCTTTTTGTGTAGAATCTAGTGGCTTACACAAACTTCTAAAAAAAGTAATAATATCATATACATTTTTTGATATGAAGTTTTGTACTTGATACGTAGGTATGCATAAAAATATTTTTAAGTTATAAATATACTAGCAAATTCTTTTTGTAAATAAATATTACGAAAATATTCACGTAAGATGAAATAAATTACAAGTTGAATAAAAATAAATTAAAACACATATGTTTCATTAAAAAAATATGAAAGTTTGTTATAACGGAAAACTAGAAGTGATACAAAAGCGTAAGCCGCTAAATATTTTTATAAGTAGAAAAGTTTCACAGATATCATAGAAAACGAGCAAAATTGAAAAACATCACATAGGTATTTTTTAAACAAATCGAAATGTAATTTTCGCAATTCAACTTTTCTCGAAAATTGAGTCCGAAACATCTGCTTAACATTTTTCTGTCTTTTGCGAAAATAGGAGAAACCTTCTATAGGTACCTAAGTATCCAAACTGGACCATCCTGTACAATAAATAAAAATTACATTGTAGTTATAGTGAAAAATGTTTTATTACAATGTAATTATACAATTGACTGTAAAGTTACTTTGTACTTTTATAAGTAATTATATAAGTTACATTGTAAAAATTTTTGAATTGTAAAATTACAAAGTAATATTACAGTTACTAAACGGAAAATTTCATCGTAAAATAAATTTACAATGCAATTTTACATTTTAATTGTAAAATCACAATCTATAAGAAAATCACAGCAATAATGAATGGTAAATAAATTGCCATCTATTTTTACTGTAATTATTTTTTACAGTGCAGAGTGGGTGGTTGTTGTTTTTTCGTTTAATTAGATATAAAATACACACATATTTGTTCAACATTACATTGAAGCAAATATCTTTGAGCCATTAGTAGACATTGATTATTCTCAACAAAATATCTGCATTAAATAGGTTCCACAAAGATTCAATGGTGGCTCGCCGGGTGAAGCAGGTGAAGGAAAAATCACCTACTCAAATTTAAATAGTTGTAAATGCCCGTTTAAATTTTAAGTATTTATAATTTTATACGATTTATTATTTTATAACAAAATGCTTTACAAATCCAAAAAAAAAACAAAATGCTAGTGCAAACCGTGTCATTTTTTATTTGCCGCGAATTTTAACGCTGTACCTCCTACGATATTTATCCGTGTGAAGCAGAATGAAATATGACCTTGAATTTGCTTCGAGTTTACATCGTATCGCACCAAACGCCGAATGGCAGGGGATGAGTCGCCCGTCCATGACACAAAATATTGCTGCTTCTGTTTGCTGGCTGGAAAGTGGAAGCAGCGAGGTTATGGTTTCCCCTGCTTCCAGTATTAGTAGCCTAAACTTGCTGTGTGTTGTGTTTGAGCTTGGTCCCTTCGTTAAATTGCATAACAAGTAGTGTCATTGCTTTACAGTTTTATTTTGTGAACACCATGTTTCCACAATATGACCCTATTTCTGTTATTTTAGAAACTCCGTTTTCTAGATAGACTAAAGAAGTTAAACAACAAACAACAACTACGTTGCGAAAGGTCAATGCCTGTATTATGTGTAAATAAAAAACGACAGCGAAGTTTCTACCAGGAATTTTAAAATATTGTTGATCCGACTTTTTATTTTACCAGAAAAACAATACGTTAATTAATTACTTATCTTTATTAACGACTCTGTACACTATTGAATACTAATTACAACTCCACTAAGCACTATTTCACTTTGAAACTCCAGGTAATTTCCAACTAAATACTCTAATTCAATACTCACTGACTCGGCTGTTTATTCTTCTTTTATAGACCAAACGAATATTCCAGGTATTTTCTAGCATCTCTAGATCCATTTTCTCGAACGACTCGAACGCTTCTCGTCGATTCCCAATATTTCCAGTCGCGCCTCGATACTCGGCATTATTTGTTTCTTTCCCAGAATCGCGTAGGGGTGATCGGGGCAATCTAGTGTTTCGCGATACCACAATCGTCGAATTGGTTGCGAACGGGGCAAATTCTGTGACAATGTGTAGGTATCCTGGTATTCTCAATGTGCATGATTATGTGGTTACTTATCTACCCTGCCTTTTTATTAATACGGCAATTATTTACAACACCGGAAACCTTTTCAATTTTAATTACAAAATTCCAGTCCCCTATTGTCAAGATGCTGAACATTAACCTAAAATTAGTTTTATGCGGTCTAGTCTAGTTTGCAAAAAAAATCAAAATTCTAACCTTTATGTATACATTACATTAGGTTGAAATTGCAATATAACGCTTCTGAAATCTTCATTTCATGACGTCACACTGTTGTTAAAATAATTAGGCTATATATTACAATTTCAACCTAAAGTAGACAAATAGAGGTTACAATTTTGAAATTAATTTTTTTCTCGAAAACTAAACTCGACCACAAAAAAATAAATTTAGATTTGTGCTCAGCACTCTCGAAAATATGGCGATTGAGCCAAATATGCCTTATCCGAATGTTGCTGGTTTAAAAAATACAGGGTGTTCAATGTTAGAATTTTATTTTGAAATATCTCAATAACTTTGAAATTTGTCGGAGTATTAAAAAAAATAATTGGCACAATTATGTTTTTTGGCACGGCAAATAAGAATTTTTAACTAATTTTGACGTCACTAGTAGATGTTTTTTTTAAATGGCAGAACTTTTTTGCTGTTTAGTGTATCCATCTGTATATTGAAACAATCGATTCTCCTACCTGTTGTATCTAAAAAAGGTATACTTTGTTGAAGTCGTTAGGAGTAACAGTTTCCGAAATAATCCTATTTGAAATATTCAGTACGCCGATTGAAAACTGTTATCGTTTCAGGTAAAGTGCATTTTCTACTGAAAATACAGCAAAATTTTACTTGAAAAAGTTGTTCAGAACGGTAAATTATGGGGACGTGCAAAATTTCAAGAAGATCGGCGAGGTTTGATTTTGAAACCATTTTTCAATAAAGCACATAGCTTTTATCAAAGCATATCTTGGGCATATACACATATCATGTTTTTCATTTCAATGTTCGAAAAATTATTATGTCGGGGCATTTTAAATATAAAAAATAACAATAAAACAACACTACTGCCTAGTGCCTAATCTATGAATTGAGTAGACAGAAACAATATGGTATTGTAGTGACAGTTGTCTACTTATTATTTCCACGTCTACTACTTTGGAAAAAATAATTTTCTAATTTAATTCCCGCCGAATCTCAAAAACTTAAATCGTCTGTTTCTCGAAATTGGATGAGTCTATCGATTTGTAACAGGTATAACTTTTCTATTTAGAATTAAAGGTAGTCCAATAGTTTCTTATTAAAAAATTCAAAAGTGTAAAATACAGAAAGTTAGACATATTTTTACATCGACAGTACAGTAGTTATCAGTCTATACGTTCTTAAAATATAGCAAAAAATCGAAACTATTTTTTCAATTTGACTCATCCTTTATATGTTTATAATGAATCAGGCTATCTGAAATGAATTTTTAAATGACAACGTGGCAATAAAAAAAGTTACAAATGAAAAGTTTAGGGGTGGATTTTTCTACCCTATACAACCGTATAGTCAACATATTATTTACTGATACGATATTAGAAAATGTCTACTTTTCTGTCACTTTTTTGGTATTTCAGAAAAAAATTATAAACTACTTTTTGACATCCTCTTTACAGGAACTGAGATTTTTTTATATAAAAGACCCACCTTATTTTCTTTACAGGGAATCACTCCATAATGTCACGGAATTTGCCCCACTCACACCCAAACCGACGACTGTGGTATCGCGAAATGCTAAGATTGCCCCGATCGCCCCTACACGGTTCTGTTAAACAAACAAAAAGCCGTGGATCGAGACGGGACTAGAAAATTGAGGAATCGACGAGAAGCATTCGAGTCGTTCGGGCAGATGAATCTAGAGATACTAGAATATACCTGGAATATTCGTTGGGTCTATAAAAGAAAAATAAACGGCCGATTTAGTTAGTCTTGTATAAGTCTTGTATTACAGTGTTGAATTGAAGTGTTTAATTAGAGAGATCAAAGTGATTTAGATAGCGATTAATTAAATAAGAGTTTAGTTGAGTTCTAATTAGTGTTCAGTAGTGTACTGAGTATAGTCAATAAAGAAGTAGTTAATTAACAGATTGCTTTTCTGGAAGTAAGAAAAATTCGGATTAAGAAATCCGTGACAATAATTTCTTTGCATATATTTATTTACACTCTGTATATGATGTCTGATCTAACATATAGTATGTGAAAAATTTGTGATAGTGATAGTTCCATTTCTTAAGACTTTTTGACATTTTCTACATAACGCCATAGATAGAAAACTATCTGAATTTATAAATTAATTGAAAAAGTTTTACATTACATTTAATATAAAAAATGCTGCTTTCCACAGAGCTTCAGCTTACCCAACCGTTAACTACTGAAATGGTTTATTCTGCTTTCCATATATTTTCCTTCTGGTCTGACAGTCAATTTACAGATATGTCACTCAGTATCGACTTCGGCTTTCCCAAGTAAGCAATTTACAAACATGTGCCCGTTCTGGAGATCAAAAGCCGGCATTTGCAGGCGAAAAATGTAATTTTTATTCAGATTCTAATCCGGGTTTTAAAGCTGGAGATCAAATAGGCCTTTTAACCTATTTTTATTCCCGTCTGTTAGTTAAACGAGAAATTTGGAAGCCACCGCCTTCCTTTTAACTACATAAAAAAACTAAAAAAATGTGTTACAGTTTGAAGCAGGCGAAAAATGCCAAAAATACACTATTTAACAGAAAAATATTGTTAGATACTTAAAATGTACAGCTCCTTAAATATGGTTATAATAAAAATATTGTTGTGTGAAATTGTGAATTTACTTAATTTAATAATTTGGTTAATTAATAATAATAATGATGCAATTTGTGTAAAATTGGGGTGTTCTGATTTTTTTTAAATCGCGCGGAAATAAACTCGAATAGGACCACTAGTCTAAGATCCCACTATAAAACGACCTTCACCGAGCTGGTTAATACATGAAAAGTATTTTATATCCAATTAAATATGTCAATAAATATATTGCAAATGGGTTGTCTAAAAAAATTCAGTCCAGAATATGATTAATTAACAGTTAATTTTTTTTTAAATATTTCACTGGTTTGGTTAATAGACAAATTCCATACCAATGGAAAGTATGAAGCCCATATAATATGTAAACATTAGGTTGATTATTTTTTCCCGTCACAACTCTTGGGTAGGCAGGTATAAACAGGTAAATCGATACTAGTAACTTGCACAGGTGTGGTTAATAAATTAAAGTTAAATTAAAATAAAGATTATTTCATTACCAACACGGTGGTATAGGGTTGTCTGCGAAAAATCAGTCCTGTATTCCGGTTGACGAGTTTTAAAAAGTGAAATATTCCCCAGTGAATCATTCCTTGCGATAGAAGAGTACACAGCATTGCAGCTGTGTGTAGTTCGTCCATACCGAAAATGAAGACGATCCGTTTATTCGTTTCTCCAAAAAATCCGGGGGCGGCGGTATTGTTATTAATCTGCCCCTAGGAACCCCTAACGCTAAGACGGACAAATTTTTTCGATTCCGCGTCTCAAAGAGTACGTGTCTTTAAAATTTCGATTCAATCGGTTGGGGGGTGGCTCCGGAGGCGGCACTCCGTTTTCTAAAATTTTTTCGGTACATTACCGGATGCGTCTCCGCCTTATCGCGAAGTATACGTAAATAAAATTTGAGGTCGATCGGATTCGATTTGTGGCCGTGAGATGTGCGGATTTTTTTTTACTAATTTTTTGTACAAACAACGGTTTACGAGTTATTATTAGATATTTGGAGGAACGGATAAACGGATTGTCTTCATTTTCGGTATACACTATTATTTTCTGGTAGTGACTTGAAATGATATTATAACGTTCCTGCCGCTCCTCCGGGGGCGGCCCTTGAAAACACGAAATTTGTCTAAAATCATTGAATTCTTTTTTGTGGCTTCTTCTCCAGCTTACCTATCGAAAAGTCTAATGAATTTTTTTGATTATATGTATCGTTAAACGTAATTCGAGGCGGCAAATGGATTACTAGAAAATTTTATTTTTTACGGGTTTTCGATCGCTACATATCAATAGTAGGGTCGAAAATGTTGTTTTATTGTCATTGAAGAGCGTTAGGGGTTCCTAGGGACAGATTAATAATAGTACCGCCGCCCCCGGACTTTATTCGATTTTTTGGAGAAACGGATCGTCTTCGTTTTCGGGATGGACGAACTACACACAGCTGCAATGCTGTGTACTCTTCTATCGCATGGAATGGTTCGCTGGGGAATATTTCACTTTTTAAAACTCGACAACCGGAATTCAGGACTGATTTTTCGCGAATAACCCTATACCACCGTGTTGGTATTGAAACAATCTTTATTTTAATTTTTTACTTTAATTTATTAACAACACCGGTGCAAGTTACATGTATCGATTTGCCTGTTTAAACCTGCCTACCCAAGAGTTGAGACGGGAAAAAAATTGTCAACATAACGTTTGCATATTCTATGGGCTTCATACTTTCGATTGGTATGGAATTTGTCTATTAACCAAACCAGTAAAATGTTTAAAAAAATAATAATTTTTAATTGTTAATTAATCATATTCTGGACTGAAATTTTTTAGACAACCCATTTGTAATATATTTATTGACATATTTAATTGGATATAAAATACTTTTCATCCATTAACCAGCTCGGTGAAGGTCGTTTTATAGTAGGATCCTATACTACACAACTGATAACAAAATACTGATATAAATATCAGACATATCGTCTTCTAGAGATAATAGAGTACGGAGTTTAATAGGACCGTAGTCAGTTTACGAACGAATATGTTAATATGTTCACAGAAAATATGTCGCAACGTAGTACTATTCCAAATACACACAACCCCCCTTCATTCTTGTTAAAGAAATCTTTTTGTCAGAAAAACCAAATACATTTATAAAAGTATATTGTTTTCTGAATCTTTGTTTTGTGTAAAGAATATGTTCGATAAACTGAGTAGGTACTTAGAAAAGTAAAAACCAGCAAATGTGTGACATTTTTGACAACATTTATTAAATCAAAAAGAAGTAACAAAGCAAAGTCTCTCCTTGCCTTATTAGGTCGGTATGACCTCCACCACGTTGAGATAATCAAGCGGTTAACGATCTCTTGCGGAATAGTGTTCCATTTCTCTTCTGCCGCTACGACTAACTCATCTGCAGTCTGAAGTGGAGGAATACGAAATCCCACGTTTTCAATAGGATTCATGTCAGGAGAATTGGCTGGCCAATCTAATCTATTGATATGTCCTGCTTCGAGTGTCTCTTGAACCATTCTTGAGCGATGTGGTCGAGCGTTATCGTCCATAAACACAAAATTTTCACCTAATTCATTACGTAGGGGGCAGATAATGGGCTTAATAACTTGTTCGATGTAAATTTGGCTGGTCATATCTGTGATATGCGAATTAATGGGGTGCGGCGGTTGCCACCACAAAACATTACGGGACTCCCTTTATACGGAGCAAATTCACGTCGATGTTGACGACCTGGTTCTCTCCAGACTCTTTGTCGATTGTCTTCAGTAACCAGCCCAATTCTGGTTTCGTCTGTAAATAAGACCCACTGCCACTGGAGTAAAAGCCAACCCCTATGCTCTTGCACCCACTGGAGACGGACAGCACGACCCGTAATGGTCTTCTAGCACGTAAATTTGCATTGTGGAGTCGTCTTCGAACAGTAGGTGTCGATATAACACGGCGAAAAGTACCTTGAAAGTGGGCCCTGAGAGCTGAAGCTAAAAATATGCGGTGTCTATGGGCATATCGCACCAAATGTTTTCCACTGTACCAAATTATTCATATCTGTGTACTATTTGTACAACAGATGATTTAGAAATGGCCAACATGTTCGATATCTGATGATTAGAATGTCCTGCATCATGTAAAGCTGTCATTCTTGCTCGGGTAAAATTCAAAGGAACACTTGGCTGAATACACTGCCAAACTGACTAGATTTGTAAAAACATTGGTAACAAGGTAAAGGTTCATGGTCTGTAATTTTTTATTGCTTTTTTTTGTTCCGTAAGTATGTACATGTACTTTTTTACCACATTAAGAAAAATGACTAGGTTTAATCGAATCAATTTATATACAGGGGGTCCACGCCTTTTGACGTTGTGTGTAGTAAAGTCGAGAATACAATACCTATATAAATTAAGATAACAGGTAAAACTGACAACACTTACCCGACAAACCTTAGCGTTGAGACAAGGTTTATGTGGCATATTGGAAGTGGTTAAAACATATTATTACTTGCTTTCCTATGTTTTATATAGTGAACCGGCGCGATTTAAGACATTTTGCCGATGTCCCTCAAGTCCCCAACGCGGTTTGACTGAACCCGTATCGCGTTGAAGCACTTGCACAAAACTTGCACACATGGAAAATGTTGTCTGCTAGGGAAACGTCTCCGATATTCAGCAGCTGCGGCATGCATTTCGTAAACATTCTCCTTATAAAACTACTATTTCCACATATTCGAAATTTGTAAAATTAGGTATTGTGAATTTACGACCAATACACGAGCCCGAAATAAACAAACTTCAGCTTGTATTCTCTCCATCTCCCCTCTAAATGTGTGGTGTGATCTCCAAATTTGGTGGGAAAGAAATGCGGGAAATGCAGAGTTCTAAATTTGAATAACACGCTGAAGTATTAGACGATATTATGTATATAATCCTGATGTGGCAACAACGTTTCCTTCGACATTCGACTGTCATATGGCTGCGTCATCAGAAAGTTTGTAACGTACCAGAAGCGTTGTGTTTACAATTTTTATAGAGTGATTTGTTTATTTTTTTAAAGGTCAACTTTTTTTTCGATTTTCTGCCTTTATAGGCCCTCCGAATACGTGGTTCAGTCATAATGATGATTGACTCACCCTTGGTGGTCCTTCAGGAATTTCCTATATATTAAACTTTGTGCCATTCTAAAAAAAACCTGTATAACACTCCCTACAATATCAGTTATTATTATCCTATACATAATTCATTAGAAACTTTAACATATTTGCTACCTAAAACATTATTAATGGAGGCACGTGGTTGAAATATATTGTACAGCATAATATTTCATGCTGATGTAAATGTTTGAATTTGGTACTAAATTATTAATTGCTAACGTGTATGGCGAATCTCAATTATGTATTAAACCGCACAAATAGATTCTCTCCATGATTGTCTGAAATTAAATGTGATATATATCGTAGCATAAGGGTTGACGGATCAGATTTGTTTCGAACAAGACGACGGTTATCATCCCAAGAGATTATAAGAATAATGTATTAGGAAAGGACTGTTATGTATATCTAAAATATTGCTTTTACGGTTCACATTTTGGGTCATATCTCTATATTCCAGCAACTATAAAATAGTAGTAGGAAGATCCAATTTCATTTTGCTGAAATATCATGTGTTTGATATTGATTATTCCACATTATAGTCTGTTTAGAAATGAAAGAGAGTAATAAAAGCTTATTATGTATGCAAATCGTAAATAAATGTAGTACTGGTGCTTATATTCAATATTTTTCTATTATGTATTATCGATATAGACGAGGTGTACTTTTAAAAAAACTTTGTGTGATCGAACCGTACTAAATTGCAGCAGGTAGCTAAAATTTAATCCCCGACAATCCGTCTTTGTCTATGCGGCTTTAATTTCTCGGTCCATTTCTCTTATAACTAAACAATATAAAAACATCATTTCAAAACATGAGGCTACTTTAAGCTTAACCGGGTTAAGAGGGTTTTTAGTAATTCGAATAAAGTTATTCAAGTAGACTTTTATTCCACACAAAAATATATGTATTTTGAACAGCATTTCAAAACTAGAGTCTACTTTAAGCATCATAACTGGGTTAAGAGGGTGTTTAGTAATTCAAATAAAATTATTCAATATTATTATCAAAATATTTATTTAAATTTAATGAATAGACTTTTATTCCATACAAAAATATATGTAGGTATTTTGAAAATTCAAATTATGGTGAGTAAATGTAGTGTTGTATAAATGCACAATAAAGAAAATAAAAAAGTAGGTATATTAAAATTCGTCCTCTGAATATTCTGATGAATTATCTTCGTCTCCTTGATTGATAGGTTCCACAGCAACGTCAATTAAATTATCGAGTTCCCACATTTTCTCCTCTTCTTTTTGTACATGATGTATACATCTTTGCCAGTTATCTGTAGTTACTCGTTCCAAGGAATTTTTTAACAAAATTTAAACGTCGTATTATTTCGCGCCTACTTCTCCTTTTACCTGCGCCCAGACTAATTCGATTGGGTTAAGTTCACAGTGATAAGGTGGTAACCGTAGTACCGTTATTTGGCGATTTGTTGCCATTTCATCGATAACATATTTTATCTGATCTTTATTAAGATTGACAAGTGTCAAAAGTTCCTTTTTCACCATATTTGTTTCAAAAGAAATGTTTTTTCTGGATAACCATTGAATTATATCGACTCTCCTCCAAGCAGTCGTAGGCGTCCGCTCGGTCTGCCGTGAATGGTAACTGGCATTATCTATGACAATTACAGACCCCGGAGGAATAAGATCCAACATATGTGTAAAATACTCTTCGAAAACATCTGCGTTCATGCCTTCGTGATAGTCACCTGTATTTTTAGATTCAAATAAAAGTAAACCGCCATCTACAAAACCACTGGCACTATCTATATCTGTCACTATTAATCTTCGCCCTTTACCTGAAGGTGTCTTGAACCCTGTTGAAAGTCCATCCAAAAATGCTTGTCGAAAACATTTTACATTTTTATCTTGCCATACTTTTTACAGTATATCCCTCGTTGACCCAAGTTTCGTCTAGATAATAAATATTCGTCCCTTCGTCACGGAATTTTCTAATTGATCTTAAGTAGGATCTTCGCCAACAAATAATTTCATCTTCATCGATAAGAACTGACTTCCTGTTCTGCTTTTCCCAGCAAAAATTCAACTCTCATAAGACGGCCCATAATTTGCTTCTACTGATTTTTGGCAAATCGTTGTCCTGTGAAAGTTCACTTAAAATTTTGTTTAGCGTTGCTATTTCTTTTTTAAAATAAAATTACGATAATTACCTGAAACGAAATATTACCACGCCCATGGCCGGTTATTATCTCGGGGTTTTATTACTCTCTTTCATTTCTAAACAGACTATAGGTATGTGTAATAACGTTTTATACACAGATTTATTAGTATACAGGGTATTTATTCAGTAGAGGCCAAAAATCCAGGTTTTATAAATGTGGAATCTTAGTACAATGATTGTCCAGCTACAGAGTGTAAAATAATTAAAAATAATCAATAATCAAAGTTACCAGCTAGAAATTTACCAGTAGCGGAGGTGAGGGTATCACCGATCATTATGTATAATATTATAAGTAAAATAGGTTATCATATGCGTCATTGTACTACTTTCACTTTTTGTATCTATTCCAAACCGATTAACAAAAGAAAAAAAAGATTTGCTTGACCAAGTGCATTTTTACACTTTAGGAAGGCCGTGATGTAAACTGGAAAGTGAGGATTTGATGGTAAAAATAGATAACTAACAATGGCCGTCTTCATCCGATACAAAAAAATGTTGATTTGCTTCTTATTTCAGAAAACCTATCTTGTGTGTTTCATTACAAGATTACCATTTCATTTAATCCTCAACTTAGCTATAAAATTTTGGAAAATAGATCACACCTGGAAATTATTGACTTAAACAGTTTATTCAATAAATAGCCGTTTGCACTTCATCGGTCATACAACATCGCTGAGTATTTTGTAACATCAAAGTACATTTTGTTAAATTTAGAAAGAACGTATTGTTTAATAATTTAATAAAATAAAATATCTTTACATACTGCATACTACATGTCATTATCTAGTAATATATATTATAATAAAATAATAATAATCATTATTATTTTCATTGTTATTGTTGTTATGGTTGCTTCCAACTAAATAGGTTTTCTTTTTAAAGACTAATTTGTATGACATAATTACTTATAATAATTTTATTATTATTATTATTATTATTATTACTTGTAACAGTTATAATGTTATTAAAAGTAATAATAATAATTATTATTATAAATATTTACAAAGTAATAATTTATAATTCGTAAAAAATTAAACACGTTTAATAGGTACACAATAGGTCTAATTTTCATAAAAACTGTGTAAGAACCAACACAGTATAATAAAAAATCACTATTTTGAGCTTGTTACAATACTAAAATTATATGAAATAACTCATTATTGATTTATATTATATATATATACTTGTAACAGTTATAATGTTATTAAGAGTAATAATAATAATTATTATTATAAATATTTACAAAGTAATAATTTATAATTCGTAAAAAATTAAACACGATCAATAGGTACACAATAGGTCTAATTTTCATAAAAACTGTGTAAGAACCAACACAGTATAATAAAAAATCACTATTTTGAGCTTGTTACAACACTAAAATTATATGAAATAACTCATTATTGATTTATATTATATATATATACTTGTAACAGTTATAATGTTATTAAAAGTAATAATAATAATTATTATTATAAATATTTACAAAGTAATAATTTATAATTCGTAAAAAATTAAACACGTTTAATAGGTACACAATAGGTCTAATTTTCATAAAAACTGTGTAAGAACCAATACAGTATAATAAAAAATCACTATTTTGAGCTTGTTACAACACTAAAATTATATGAAATAACTCATTATTGATTTATATTATATATATATATTTGTGTTATTATTTCAACACAATTGGATGTGGACTCTTTTTGACAACCATTTGTGTTGATTGTGAGTGAAAATTTACTCAAAATTTGTTACGGTGTGTGTATTGTCAAATTAAACTTATTTTTTACAAAGATTAAGTGGCTTATGCATATTCAAATGCTGAAATGGTCAATATGGTGTACATTTATGGCTTTGTAGATGGAAATGGTACTGAGGATAGGCGAATTTATATGAAAAGATTTCCAAATCATTCAACTCTAAATCCAAGAATATTCAGATATATTTTTCAACGTCAGGCTCATTTCAGAAAGGTCCAATTTCTGGAGCGCCTTTGAGTGTTAGAACGCCTTCATGGACGCGAAATTCGCGAAAATTCTCGCGAATTTCGTAGATTTTAATATAAATTATTAATGGCGGGAAACTGTCAACTTTCTGCGAATTTCGCAAACCAGGAAAATTTCATCATTTTATTGAGTTAATAAGTTTAACTTGAGCTTCTGTGAATCTACCATGAAAGTCAATGACAGTTTTATGATGAAAATGTTGCATTTGGAAAAATTTTCGAAAAGTTTAGATTTTTCCCGCCATTATATAGCGAAAATTTTAGCGATTTTCGCATCCATAAGGACAAGATTTTAGTTGGAAGAAGCTATTCTACACGAAATTGAAGAAGACCCAAATACTAGTACTAGGAAGATCGCTACAAATCTTAATGTGAATCATAAATTAATTTGGTCCGTTCTGAAGCATATCAACAGTTATACTTGTATGACATAAAAAGAGTTTAAGTCTGCTCGCCTACAAATTTGCCATTATTAAAAAAAAATGAACAAAATGTTGACTTTATCGCTGGCATATTGTTTACCGTCGAAGCTAATTTTTCTAGAGATGCTATGCTAACTTGTGGTTGAATTTTCGAGTTCCCACTGTCAAAGTGAAGTTAGATATTTATAGAGTGTTTTCATTAAACCAGGTTAGTAAATTTAAATAGATTAATTTCTTTAGATAATTATTGAATAGAGCTTTGTCTGTGGAATTGTTCATTAGCATACCTAAATGTTTGGTATCAGAGAACATACATATGACTTCATTGATAGGAATTGTAGGAGATTTGATTTATATTAGCTTAAAATACCTTTCTAAAACAGTAAAAAAATGTTATAAAAGCTAATAATAAGGAATATATGGGTAGATATTGTGGGTGTAATTCAACGGAGGTTTTTGTCCACTGAGTAGTTAGTTTCACACAATATTATTAATACGTAAAAATATATAAAAACTTTTACATAAAAGGTGAACATTTTTCAAGTAGGTATTGTCATATTTAATTCATTGACAGGATGTCACTTTTTGTCATTGTCGATATTTAACTTCAAATAATTTTAATTTTTATAATAATTTTTATAGTTAGATATTTGATTCAACTTAAAGGAGACCACCTGAAGAAGCAATCCTTAAAATGCAGAAATAGGTCAGATCTCATCTATTGTGGTTGAATTTGCCGTGTTCCCACTGCCAAAAAGTGAAGTTAGATATTTATAGTGTTTCATTAGAAGGTTAGTAAATTAGTTTATTTTCTTTAGATAATTATTGAATAGAACTTTGTCTGTGGAATTGTTCATTAGCATACCTAGATGTTTGGTATTAGAGAACATACATATGACTTCACTGATAGGAATAGGAGATTTGATATATATTAGCTTAAAATACCTTTCTAATACAGTAAAAAATGTTACAAATACCCATATATAAAGAATATATGGGTAGATATTGTGGGTGTAATTCAACGCTGGTTGGGGCCTTAGTCCACACAATATTATTAATACCTAAAAATATATAAAAAACTTCCACAACAAACACATTTGGTCTAATGAAAACCCTAATGATATAATGGAATTTCAATTCAATTTCAACATCAGCTTTATTCATTTATTTATTGGGACATCCTAACAGATCTGACGACCTAATTACGAGGATATAAAGATACAATATATTTATACAAAATATAAGAAAGAGTATTCCCAATAGGAGCAACCTACTAAATAACAAAAAAAAAAAAAAATAGAAACAAATTGGTAGTAACTAAAAGGTATTAATTAGCCAGGGACAATAAATGTGTAGACAATTCTACACTGTAAAAAAAGTTTCTGTGTAAGCGAGATTTTCCAGTGTGTAATTTAGGATGTGTAAAAATTCCGTGTTAATAGTTTTACACACTATGGCTTTTTTGTACGTTTTACACAAAATATGTTAAAATTACTAGTATTATAATAAAATATACTGAATTTGTGTAATATTTACCAGTTGTGTGTTAAAAGTACACCATTTTGTGTAAACTTAACACGCACATAACTGAATTGTGTTCTATATCCCTACTCCTGACTGGTTGAGCACAACTGCGCAGCTCCAGTGTATCAGCTGATCCAACACACGTCACTACGCCATATGGGTCATGTAGCGGTGTTGTGTACAGTTACCTCTCGTTCACTGTGTTCAAATGGAAAATATTTAAATTTAAAATGAGATTTAATCAAAGAAAATGGTAAGTACTTACTTAACTATAACAAATATTACTGATAATTGTAATAAAGCTAAAATTAATTAGAATATAACTATTAAAAATATTAGGAGTTTACTCTGACGTTTTAGATTACTCTGTAATCTAACTTTTTTGTAACTTTAGAGAAAGAAAATTATATATTCAGATCACCACCAGTTAATTTTCGTAAACTCCTATTATGTAGTGCCTAAATACATCTTTGTTTGTTGTTTCATTGTTTATGATTTATTAGAACATTATTAGTCAATTATTAGAATATGTACTATTATACTGTTAATTTTAATACATACATATTTTGTTAGCAGACTTGGTTGTTGTTCATTTGAACAGAATTTTATTTTTTTAATAAAATCATAAAAAATAAAATCTTTTATTTTATAATTACACCATAATTCAGAAAATTCTTTATATTGATACGGAAGCTCACCTACCTTGTTACTTATGTTCCTGTTTGCTTTTGAAATTATAATTTTTAATACATATATTCTGCCGTTCTACATCCAATGCATTCTCGACGATAGGCAGAACCTCTAGAAAATGTCAAAATAAAAGTATTTCAAAAATTATATTTATTAAAAATTATTTCTCTGGGCCTAAAAGGCCTGTAAACAGCTTTATATATATATATAAATTATTTTGAAAGTAAACAGGAACATAATTAACAAATTAAAAAGATAGGTGAGTTTTCCATATCAATACCTATTATACAATAAAATTAACATGTTAATGTGTAAAGCCTACACCTTCAATGATACAAATAACACAGAAATATGTAAAAGTTACACATGATATTTGTTATATTAACACAGTGGATTGTGTTAAACTTTTCACACTGCTACATACAGAGAAATGTGTAAAAATATACAGAATTCCGCGTGGACCTCGATTAACGCAGTATCGTGTTCTTTTGTGTTAAAATGTGTAATTATTTTTTTACAGTGTATTAAATTTATTGAGTGGTAAGGTCCACTCCAAATCAATTAAGGAATCAACACTGTTAGCTAGACGAAGCATAGCTACGAGAGGGGATTGGGCGGTGGTTAATGTTATTGGCACCTTAAATTTTAATGGGCATCTAGTTTATCGTGCAGGTATATTAAATGGTACAAGTGCTAAAATAGTTGGCGTGTTAATTAGACTATTCAACATTTTATACAAGAACATAAGTATTACTATTTGGCGTCTTATGTCCAAAGATACAATATTAAATTCAGATCTTAGGTGTGCTGATCTAACATATTGATAATTAGGACTAATATGATATTTCTTGTAATACAAATATCTAAGAAATTTATTCTGAATCTTTTCAAGGGTGTTCAAATAAATTTGTGGTTGTGAGTGCCAGAATATCGACGCAAATTTAAGTTTAGATCTAAGAAATGCATAGTACAAAGTGGTAATTGTCTTAATGTTGGTAAAATCAGATGTTTGTCTTATGATAAACCCTAACATATGATTAGCTGATGCTGCAATATTATTTATATGTTCTGAAAAAGAGAAACGAGAATCATAAGCAACTACTAAGTCTTTAACATTATTAGTCCCCTTTAAATATTCATCATTCATTTTTTGTAGTCATACACAATGGGATCTCTCTTTCGGGTAATTGTTATTACAAAGCATTTTTTTATATTAAATTTCAATTTGTAATCACAACTCCATTTGTGTTTATTATCTATATCCCTCTGAAGCTCCACACAGTCATTGTCCGTTTCAATTTTTTTAAACATTTTAAAGTCATCAGCAAAAAGTAAACATTTTGAAAATTTCACAGCCGAGGGCAAGTTATTAATAATTAATATAAATAATAAGAGACCCAAGTTTGATCCTTGTGGAACTCCAGAATTTGCAAGATATTTCCCAGAAGTATTCCCATTATGCCTAACTACAAAACACCGATTTTGCAAATAACTTTTTAGGAGTACCATCATTTTTTTCCTTCAATAAATCTTTAATTTCTTTATTAAAGCAAATTATACTTATAATTAGAACTAAATCTAAACTTGGGAACATTTAATTCAAAAATATTATTCAAGATTGTGTACATTTCTTGTAATGCAATATTTACATCACTTTGAGCCAAAACATTATACCAATTAGCATCTCTAACATTTTCGCTTAATTGTAAAAAATCCACTATTTTTAAATTATACCTACATTTGGTGTCACTTTGTTTATTATGATCATTTCTGATTTTTTTACTTAAAATGTCTAGACTTATATGAATTTTAAGTGAAAATAAGAGTTTACTGACGGACAAAAAAAGTTGCTGTTGTTTAAACATATCAGAAGTACCACAGGTGGCATCCTCTAGTGATTTCTTCGATTTTTTTTGCGTAAAAAACCGTGTCTACAATTTTCGTTGAATTAAATTTATTTTTGGAAAAGTTATTAAAGAAACACAAAGAAATGAATGTAACTTTAAAATTCTATATCTCAATTAGGTACTTAATTTTTGGAATAGCATAAATACGGCTCAATTGCATTGTTTTCAGTAGATGTGACTGCTGTGTGTACCATTTCTTAAGGTTCACCCTGTATAATTAAATTTTCTATGTCGACTCGGTAAATATTCAGTCACTTGAAAAACTTGCTTAATTGCGCTGTATTTTTCATGTCAATTTATTTTTCATTAACTGGAATTCAACTGTCGGGCAAAAAATTCCATTTTAATTAAACTTCTATTTCATTTGGCGCCGGTGGGACCACGTAAAAACTGGACGGTATAAATAAATTATTCTCTTTTAGGAGGAAGGTGTTAATTTTTAATTAGATTTTAAATTTGCGGCGCAGTTCTGCCAATTCTAATATACAGTGCCTTTTTATACAGTTAGGGGATGTACAGAGTGATTCAGTTTTTAATGAACAAACTTCGAGGGTAGGTAGAAAAGAAGTAGAAAAATAACAGCAGTTTATAATATAATAGTTATAATTTTGGGGCTTTATAAGGAAGATACAGGGTGTTAAAGTTTGAAAAAAAATGTTTTTTTGGTATAATTACTAAAGTAATGGAGATATTTAAACCATACTTGGTACATAGTGTAGTAGTTAGTTAAGGTGTCATAAAATCAAGCACTTTGAGCAACCAGTATCGGAGATATGGGCTGTTCGTATCTTTAGGAAAAAAGTTGTATCACCCTGTCCAATGTTAAAGTTTATAACATTTTTAAATGAGTATTTTAATTTCTGTTCACCTTTCTTTGTCACTTAGTATATTAATAGAAGGAAGTCTTAGTGAGAATATTATGGAAATTAAAAATAATTTAAAACTACCACAATTACAATAAAATTAGGTAGGACATATACAGGGCGTCCCACTGGAAAATTGATCGTTATATGAAAAAACACTGATCCAAGAAATTTGAAAATTTGGCGAAGTCGCTGGGACGAACACAACCAAAATATCTAAAACTCTCCAGCACTTCCGACTATATCGGAAGTCGACACCAATTTCATATATTTTAAATGGAATGTCCTTTATATTATTCAAGTTTTGGATTCTACGGAAAACTTAAGGGTCACTTTTTATAACATTTTCTAGCTAGGAGTTACGCATTTCGCGATAAAGAACATTTCAAAAACAACAAAATTGGTTTGAAATTGGTATTGTGTCTCTATAGTTTATAGGCGTGGCAAATTTGATAACATTCTACAAATGTCCAAAAGTAATAATCGCAACCCTAACAATGCTTATTAGACCAGGGTCGATAATTTTTGATACGAAAAAAAAATAATAGTAGGATGAAACCCGTTGGAAAAGGAAGAGAATACAACAAAAATGAAAGGAAAAATAATTTACGGGCTATCTGAGGTCGGGAAGTGGAAGGGGGTGAGTTTTTAAGGGTAAAAAACGGTTTATCTTGATTTCCGGCAAAACTACAAGTCCTATGGAAAAAAGTTAAATAGCAAAGTTGTAGGTAATAACAAGATTTACATTTTTTATATTTACACTTTTTTCACATAACCTCAAAATTTGTGTGAAAAATTAAATAACCAAGTTTTTGGTTTTTTATTTTTATCTTTTACAAAAAATTATTTTTTTTTCACGATATTTGATGAAAACTTACTTTTTTATGTCCCAAACACACTGTAATTTTTTTGAATTTAAATATTTATTTTTTCACCTTATTTTGACTTAATATCAAAAAAGCACCATAATTTTCAATAGAAAATTCTCACGTCAAAATATCTGCTTTTTTTAAAAGTCGGTGGGCTTTTTGTTCGTTGAAATCTCTACTTTCTGATGGTGTAAAAAAAAATACATTACTATGGCAAACGTTCTCAGAAAATGCAAAGAAACGAAAAAATATTGTAGATGTTTTATTAAATATTAACTTTATTAACTTATTTAGTTGTTAATTATAGTAGTATATTTCGACTTGCAATTTTTTCTTTTGTCAATGCAATATGGAATCTTACGTTTTTCGAGTAATTAAAGTATAAATTTTAATAAATAGCTCAAAATTGTACATAATGATTAAAAAAGAAATTTCGGATTCGAGTTTGTCGCATCATTTCTTTGTATTTTCTGAGAATATTTACAATAGTAATGTATATTTTTTTACACCATAAGATAGTAGAGATTTCAACGAACAAAAAGCCCACCGACTTTTTTAAAAAAGCAGATATTTTGACGTGAGAATTTTCGATTGAAAATTAGGGTGCTTTTTCGATATTAAGTCAAAATAAGGTGAAAAAATAAATATTTAAATTCAAAAAAATTACAGTGTGTTTGGGACATAAAAAAGTAAGTTTTCACCAAATATCGTGAAAAAAAAATAATTTTTTGTAAAAGATAAAAATAAAAAACCAAAAACTTGGTTATTTAATTTTTCACATAAATTTTGAGGTTATGTGGAAAAAGTGTAAATATAAAAGTTATAGATCTTTTTATTACCTCCAACTTTGCTATTAAACTTTTTTCCATAGTAGTAGAAGTTTTGCTGGAAATCAAGATAAACCGATTTTTACCCTTAAAAACTCACTCCCACTTCCCGATCTCAGATAGCCCGTAAATTATTTTTCCTTTCATTTTTGTTGTATTCTTTTCCTTTTCCAATGGGTTTCATCCTACTATTATTTTTTTCACTTTTTACCATTTTCAAAGGCTTCAGCACTGGTCTATATATATATATATATATATATATATATATATATATATATATATATATATATATATATATATATATATATATATATATATATATATTAAAAGACAATTCTATTGTGCACAAAACAGGTCGAAAAAATACAGAGTGTAGCATACGTAATTTTTTTCTTAACAGATTCGTTGCCGGTGGCAGTTTCGATAACATGTTGTCCATGCCAGTGGATTTTTTTTCTATAAAATTTGAAATTTGATAGTTGAAACCTATCTAAATTATGTCTATATGAGTTGTAATAGCGAATTTGCTGACTGGATTGTAATTTTAATTTCGACGGCATTTTCCGTCAGTGGCACTGCACGTCTAACTAAATTGAAAGCTATACGCCAGTGACAGTATTTTACGTCGCAAAACATGTCTGTCTAAGTTCTCAGTGAATTACTTTGAAAATTTGGATTCGGGGATTACCTGAGACAAGAAAAACGAATTTGTACTTAACTTTGTTCTAAACGCTAGTGGCCGCTACAAAATAGCGTAGTAGGTACTCTTGGTGGTGGAACATTTCTCTCATTGTATGTATCAAAGTAGAATAATATTATTCTCTTAGCTTTTGTACACAAATATAAGTATATACTAATTTCAAATCGCTAAATTTAACCGTTTTCAATTTATTTGTTATTTTTCCATTTTATCTAATTTAATTTTGAAGATAACAGTATGTAAAATTTTTTTATTTGTATTAAATTTCATGTTTCGACTTATTTAGTAAGTTATGTGATACTAAATAAAATGTAAAATTTGTATTAGGTATATTAAAACCGACGATGTCATGAAAATTAAATTACAACAAACAGAAAATGGTTAAATTTAGCGACAAATAATTAGTATGATAATAATTTTCTTTTAAAACAGTGATACATATAGTGAGAAAAATGTTATGACCAATTTTTATCCGCGTGTACATTTTGTAGCGCCTTTTAGCGTTTAGAATAAAGTACGGATTTGTTTTTCAAAGCAATTCATTGAAAACATTCTAAAAATTTGAATAATTTTGAATTCAAAACTTTCAATTTGAGATTCTGTGTCTTTTGGACTAAGATAAGTTGAGTAAATTGCATTATTTTGTCGTCTGCAAGAACCTGCTTATTCACCTCATCTGCATCATCTGCCTTATTTGGATACCAAGTGTCTCTTTCGTCTCCGTCGAACAACTATGTTCTGAAAATTGAAAGAACCCTTCATCTGTATGGTAATGGATTATTCGGACTCTTTTTGAGGTTGATATAGTACCAGCCTTGCCAGTTTTCCAGTCTTATTCTAATAAAAAAAGATAGGAAATTCGAGCCGTGTAAACCTATCTCTTAAACTCTTTTCCGAATGCCTGTATAAACTGCCGTACTTGCACAAGGTACTCATATAGTGCAAAAAATACATGCACACAACCTGATTTTTTCAGGGTGGATGGAGAGCTGACTGTCTCCAACTAAAAAATTACACTAGAGACCCTTGTACGTTTTTTGCAATAGGGGTACTTTCTTATTTACATTGTTTTTGGAATTTTTTGTCCAACTTGTACATAATAATATCAATGTATTAACTTTTTTACATATTTGACGCTTCACCGTCCATTAAATGAAAAAAAAAAAACGATATTTATTTATTATGATTCAGTAAAGATACCAACAAAAGGCTTAGTAACTGGTTCTTGGAGGATTTTTAGAGGACTGTCTCCTGAGTGGATACCAAAAAAAAGGACAGTCTACCCCTTCGATGATTTGCGCAATAAGGGTGGTGGTAAGAAAAAGAGTTCAATTAACAATTCACAGCACTGAAAATACAAAGTTACTTGGATATTACATCCCATTGGTTTAAACTGGCGTACCTCAAAATACCTATTTAATTTGAACATCCATATTAAAAATATGCTTAAATCTTTTTAAAACAATAGACTCTCCGGAACAGAAGTAATGACTTTTATTAAGTACACAAAATATTTTAGAGATGACACAATAATAATAAACCACCCCTATTGCGCAAAACAACGAAGAGATTGGACTGTGCCTTTTTGGATGGAGACTCAGAAAACAGTGCTTGAATAAACCTGCCAAAACCAGCTGGTCAGCCTTTTGTTGTATCTTTACTGAACCATAATAAGTATACTAAATAAAAGCAAAATAGCAAAAAACCACAAAGGTGTCGATAGTGATTTTTTGGTTGGCCTTTCATTCACTCTGAAAAAATCAACTTGTCCGCATTTATTTTTTTTTGAAATATGATATCTTTACTGGGTTAATATTATAACTGATCATTTGATTAATTTAACTAAAAAAAAGGCACGCAAAAATTATAAACCGTACGCAAAAAACTATGTTATAAAACCTTTTCATTGTGCCTATGTAAATCACCGTTCGTCAAATGCAGTGCTGACGTAAATAACCCAACTATAAATGACACCAGAGAAGCGACGGAAAATTCCGTCAGCGGCACCAGAGTGATAGCGACTCCGACGGATTTTTCCGTCACTGGCACTGAAGGTATTAATAAATTGAATTCCACAAAATCTAAAATTTATAAGAACACACATAAGAACCGACGCAGATCAGGTGCATGTAGAGGGTCTCTTAATATTGCAATTTAACATACAAAGTTTCAGGCAGAGTTACAGGCTTTTAAAGTGGGGCCAATTATTTCGAATAAAAATAATATCTCTGAATTACTTCAACTTGGAATAACCAATTAGGTACATGATTTAGGTTCATTATTGGTATTTTCTGACTATGAGTTCAAGTAAATTGAAACAGTACAAGGTGTTCATTGAGGGTGAGTCACCTCTAATTATTTTTCCCACGCAAGAATATATTTATTTAAAACAAGATTTTAATAGTGTTCATTAGAAGAATGAAAAAAGTCAGTAGTAGGCCTCACTGAATCTTTAAAATTTGGCAGTTGGTGATAAACCTATTTTATTTCTGCTACTGTTTGTTGTTGAAAATGGCTGAAAAATGTACAATCAGCGAACAAGTTGACATGTGCTAAATTTCTGCGAAGGAAACTGTAGAAGAAGTGTTGAAGAATATCGTAGGAGATTTCCAAATCGAGTGATTCCCCAAAGAGATTTGGAGATATTTCACGAATGTTGAATCATGTTCTATATTCCTACTTGTTTACATTGAAACTGCAAAGATTTCTGTACTTACTGTGGTGTCCCTTGAACTCTTTTTGCGCGATGTGGTCGAGCGTTGTCGTCCATAAACACAAAATTTGCACCTAATTCATTACGTAGGGGTAGATAATGAGCGTAATAACTTGTTCGTTGTAAATTTAACTGGTCATATTCTGTGGTATGCGAATTAATGGGGTGCGACGGTTGAAAACTATTCCACCCCAAAACATTACGATACCCCCTTCACATAACACGGCGAAACGTACCTTGAAAGTGGGTCCTAAGAACTGAAGCTGAAGATGTGCGGTGTCTACGGGCATATTGCACCAAATACCGATCCTTTCTTTCATTAGATACTCGAGGACGTCCACTAGGTGGTCTGTTTTCCACTGTATCAAATTCTTCATATCTGTGTACTATTCGCACAACAGATGATCTAGGAATTTCCAACATGTTCGATATCTAATGATTGGAATGTCCTGCATCATGTAAAGCAGTCATTCTTGTTCGGGTAAAAGCAGAAATTTCACGTACTGGCATTACAACGTACAAAAATTCAAAGGAATACTTTGCTGAATAGGCTGCCAAACTGACCAGATTTGTAAAAACATTGATAATAAAGTAAAGGTTCGTGGTCTGCAATTTTTTATTGTCTTTCTTGTTCCCCAAGTACATGTAATTTTTTACTACGTTAAGAAAAAAACACTAGGTTTAATCGAATCAATTTATACAGGGTGTTAAAAAAGAGTGTAAAATATTTCAGGAGGTAATAGTATGAACCAAAATAAGCAGAAAAGTCTTAATAAACATGGGTCCGGAAAGTAACGGTTGCGGAGATATGGACCACTATTCGTTTTTCAAACATTTTATTTTATTAGGAATAAACCGACAAAGGAAGCTTTTAACAAACAAAAACAAAGTTACAGAAGATGTTCAAAGTGCCCTCCGTCCATTTCCAAGCAGGCTCGACATCTTCGTCTCAACGATATTCCAAGTCTTTCGAAAACACCCTCCTTGGTTTGGATTTCTTGACACTTTTTATTAATCCGTAGCTGCAGCTCTTTCAGGCTATCTACAGGAGTACCATACACTAATGTTTTCAAATATCCCCAAACAAAGAAATCTAGAAGATTCAGATCAGACGATCTTGAAGGCCATAAAACATGTCCGGCCTTTCCTACTTATCTATGTGGAAAAGTTTGGTGCAAATGCTCTTCCAGGGTATTTACAGGAGTATCCCCAAACAAAGAAATCTAGAGGGTTCAGATCAGGCGATCTTGGAGGCCATAAAACAGGTCCGGCCCTTCCTACCCATCTATGTGGAAAAGTTTGGTGTAAATGCTCTCTAACGGCCATGGAAAAATGAACTGGAGCACCATCATGCTGGAACCACATTTGTTGCCTTTGTTTCAAAGGAATGTCTTCCAAAAACTCATACAGTGTGTTCTGCAGAACGTTGAGGTAAGCAGCGCTTGTTAATCGGTTTGGTAAAACAACAGGACCTAGAAACCTGTCACCTACAATACCCATCCAAATGTTTAATGAAAAACGTGCCTGATGTCAGATTCTATTAGAGCATGGCCGTTAGAGAGCAGTTACACGAAACTTTTCCACATAGATGGGTAGGAACCTGTTTAATGGCCTCCAAGATTGCTTGATCTGAACCCTCTAGATTTCTTTGTTTGGGGATATTTGAAAACATTAGTGTATGGTACTCCTGTAAATAGCCTGGAAGAGCTGCAGCTGCGGATTAATCAAAAGTGTCAAGAAATCCAAACCAAGGAGGGTGTTTTCGAAAGAGTTCGAATATCGTTGAGACGAAGATGTCGTGCCTGCTTGGAAATGGACGGAGGGCACTTTGAACATCTTCTGTAACTTTGTTTTTTGTTTGTTAAAAGCTTCCTTTGTCGGTTTATTCCTAATAAAATAAAATGTTTGAAAAACGAATAGTGGTCCATATCTCCGCAAACGTTACTTTGCGGGCCCATGTTAATTAAGACTTTTGTGTTTATTTTGGTTCATATTATTACCTCCTGAAATATTTTACATTCTTTTTTTAACACCCTGTATAGAGCGGGTCTAAGATATTTGACACTGTGTGTATTTAAAAAACGTTTTGGTATTACGCTGCCACACAATAATATGCACCGTAAAAAAATTTGAGTAAAATTTGACTCAAAATCAACACAATTGATTGTTAAAACGAGTCCACACCTGATTGTGTTAAAATAAAAACACAATTCATTGAGTAATATTAACACTGTTATGTTATTAGCTAAATAAATCTTTTATGAGTAACTTTGAATAACTTTTGAGTTAGCTTACTGAACTATGTGTTACTACAAACCCAAAAATGAGTGATATTATCAATATATTTCGTTGTTTTTTCCACAAACCACCTTTCTGACGAAAAATTGTGTCGATAAACACATTTCTGCATTAAAATATTTAATTACTCAAAATTCAACACCAAAATAATTTCACTCATAAATGAGTTTGATGTTACTCAATGATATTTTTTACTGTGTGCACTTGACGTCTGAATAAAATATGTTAAAATACGCGAAATATAGGAAGAATAAATACTGAAAAACTATTTAAAATCCCGTTTACGATATTTTATCTTTGACAGAATCTGATGCAGTTGCCACCTCTAGACCATTAGCCAAAAGTGTACTTTATAACGTATAGGAATCTGAAAGACGTGTAAAATTCAAATTTCTCTTCCTAAAAAACATAATGGTATCAATTTTAGCTCTAATTAGTTCAACCGTTTTCAAATTATTACGTATTTTTAAAAATAAATTTTCTATTTCAACACTCTATATGTTTGATGCATGTTTGACTAAATCTTATTATTTTGACGTCTACAAATTGCAGTTTCTCTATGACTCACTAATTACGGAACACTGTGTATATTATTTATAGCGAATGAATTTGAGTGGCTATAGCATCGTAAAAAGATTAGAATCGACAGTCAGTATGGTCTGTATACATTTTTAAAACATCCGTATGAGAGCGACGCAAAAAATAACACACACAGGCATCTATCTTTGACTTCAACGTCAAGAGAACGTGGCCTGAATCGTGTTTTCGCTGCAAAAAGGCTTTTAATAAATAAAAATTCCGCCGAGGACGTCAGCACGGCAAAAATTGCCCGCTTACGACTGAAAAAAAAAAAAACGAAATCACCGACATTGGATTTCGCAGACTTTGCGAAATCTAATTTGACGTCGCCCGATTGTGGTTGTCTTTTTCAGATTTTATTTATCCCGGCATGTATGAGAGCCGATGTAACCAATTTCGCTTGTCAATTTCAGTTTCCGCCGCAGAAGGATACAGAAAAGAACACGATTTTTTTCCTGCAGAAAGGATACGCTGGGCAAAGTGGCTGTGTTCGAAAAATTGAATAAATTCCTTTCGCGAGATAAGAAGGGAATATCAGAAGCAATAACAAGTGTCAGTTATGATGAATTTATGCTTTAAACTAATTTGAGTCTGGCCTCACCTTAAGGTGGCCGTATTTCTCGCCGTAAAATGATCAAATTTGTGATGATTTTTAGGTACTGAAATCTTAAAAAATAAAACACGTAGAACAAAAGTAATATCAAAAATAAAACTACTGATGTTTTGTTTATCCACTTTTACTATTTAAACTATTTTCAAATAATATAATAACTTTTAAAATGCATTTGTATGACACACATTATTTCGCTATTCTAACCCCTCATTTTAACAATTATTTTCACATACTTATAAACAAAAGTGAACAATCTTATATGCAGAACTATGTAAGTTTATGTTATAACAATGTTTACATCTATAGTTGAATATAAAAAAATACGTATTTTGAAAGATTTCAGTACCTAAAAATTTGTTGGATAGATCGCTTTCTGACGTTATATATTGGTTTTACTTCGGTACCTTTGAATATTCGCCAGTGGTATGAGATAACATTGTTGTTACTTGCTAACCTCTGTATTATTCAGTTCTTAAATGTCTAAAATTACTTGTATTTGTAGAAAACACTATTTCAAGAATACGGCGTCCTTAAATATTGTTCTTCGCTTATTGTACTTAGGTTAGATACATTGATATACAGTGCGTCCCTAAAGTCGCGCACAAATTCATTATTAGGTAAATAAAAGACATTATTGAAAAATCCCGAAACAGGTCGATTTTTGATTTTAATTTACTTCTTTTTTCAAATAATAATTTAATATACAGGGTGACCTACCTTCAAGTAATGACGTTATCACATTTTACCCAAATTACAACATTAACAACATTATACATCCTACGTTTAATTTTGTTCTGTTTGCCAAATTGGAATTACTAAGTCTATGTATAAAGACATATTTTCAACTAAACAATGAATTTTATCAACACAATTTCGGAATAGCAATGGGCTCATCATTATTACCAATTTTAAGTAATATTTTTATGGATTTTTTTTGAAGAAAATTATATTCAAAATATAAATAAAAAACCAACTATCTGGTGGAGATATGTAGATGACATTTTTGCAATTTGGCCTTTTACTGTTACAGAATTAAATGAATTTTTAAATGATATTAACAATAAAGAACCAACAATAAAATTCACAAATAGAAAACAATAACATGCTACCATTTTTAGATGTTTTAATTAAAAAAACACGAAAATTCTGTAGAAACAAGCTCACACCAATAGATATTTAAATTTTAGATCTAACCATCACATCGATATTAAGAAAGGTGTTGTTAAATGTTTATATGATAGAGCAAAATTAATTTCATCAAACCATGATATTTTTAATAACGAACTAAAATTTATTAAATATGTTTTAATAAATAATGAATACCCTCCAAATTTTGTTGATAGAACATTAAAAAATATTACAGATAAAACGAACACTTTAAGACAAATAAAAGAAATTAATCATACAATAAAAATTCCATACATTCCTATATTATCAGAAAAGTTAAGAAGAATCGGTAATAAATTTAATATTCGAACAGTTTTTCAGACAACTAATACTTTACGATCATTTTTGTCTAAAACGCGTCCAAAAAATGATATACAAAATTCAAAAAATTGCATTTACAGTATACCTTGTGAATGCAATAAACATTATGTTGGAGAAACGTCTCCGCCTATGAATGTTAGAATTATATAAAAAGACGGGAATTTGAAAAATCCAAAATTTGCGAACACGCTTGGGAAAACGGTCATTTGATTCAATGGGGTTCGGCAAAAATTTTAGAGAAGGAAGATAACGCAACAGAAAGAAAATTAAAAGAGACCGCGATTATTTTGTTGAACGGAGACAAGTGTGTGTCAAACTGTTCAGTAAACATCGATCATTGTTGGCTGCAGTTGTATCAAGCAGAAGTAAGTAACAATAAAATAAAAATCATTTAACATTTCTATGGAAGCAAATAAACAAATTTTAAATTGTCGAACTTGACATACGTTTAATATTTTTACTACTACTTTGAGAACGAAAGCAGAGAGTTTTTCGAAACGTCAATAATACGGAAGAGCGCGATAGTAATGTGATTTTTGTTATTTTTTACTTATCTGCTTTTTTCAGTGTGAGATTTTCTGGTTAGGCAAACTTAGTTTCAAAAATAACCCTTGACTGATCCGTTTGGCGCAAGGGCTTATTTAATTAATCTTTATTTTTTTCAGAAGTGTGGCAAAAACCCAATAAAACTAAAGAAAAACTAAAATTATGCCACAAATAAATAGCTTCAGACAATATATTAAAATAGGTGTTGTAAAATGTAATTTATTTCGTTCCTTAAGAATTTCTTTCAATGTCTTGAAAGGTTTTACAGTGTGTATTAAATTAAGTTATTAAATAGTGGACTAGACTAGAAAACTCAATATTAACGGAGATACAGGGTGTTAAAGTTAAAACTTTATTTTCGATATTTGTAAATAACTTCTTAAGAAATCTAAATATTTACATAAAATTTGTAAATCAGGGGTTTTTGCGGACGAGAAATTCAAATAGGTTTCTAATTTTGACGTCACTAGTAGAGGGCGCCACTTGTGCCACATCATGTTTCTTTTAAATGACTGAATTTTTTGCATCTTAATGTATTCATCTGACGATCGATTCTCCTACCTGTTTTATTTGAAAAAGGTCTACCTTGCTGAAGTCGGTAGGCGTAACCATTTTTGAAATAATCATATTTGAAATGCTCAGTATACCGAGTAAAAACTGTTTTGATTTCAGGTAAAGTGCCTTTTCTGCTGAAAATACAGCAAAATATTACTTGAAAAAGTTGTTTAAAATCGTAGATTATGGAGACGTGCAAAATTTCAAGAAGATCGGCGAGGTTTGAAACCATTTTTCAACAAAGCAAATTTTGCACGTCTCCATAATTTACCGTTCTGAACAACTTTTTCAAGTAACATTTTGCTGTATTTTCAATAGAAAAGGCACTTTAATTGAAACCAAAACAGTTTTTACTCGGTGCACTGAATATTTCAAATAAGATTATTTCGAAAACTGTTACTCCTAACGACTTCAATAAGGTATACCTTTTTCAGATATAACAGGAGAATCGATTGTTTCAATAGTCAGACGGATACACTAAGCAGCAAAAAAGTTCATCCATTTGAAAGAAACATGATGCGCCATAAGTGGCGCCTTCTACTAGTGACGTCAAAATTAGAAACATATTTGAATTTCTCGTCCGCAAAAACTCCCGATTTACAAATTTTATGTAAATATTTGGATTTCTTAAGAAGTTATTTACAAATATGGAGAATAAAATTTTAACTTTAACACCTTGTATCTCCGTTAATATTGAGTTTTCGAAAAATTGTTATAGGACTTCGTGACCCTAATTTCTTGTGAGCAATCACCTCCTGAAGTCTTGACGCATAATTTCCGGCCCCCTGTATATCAAATCTCCTACAGTTTCTATCAATGAAGTCATATGTATGCTCTCTGATCCCAGACATCTAGGTATGCTAATGAATAATTCCGAAGACATAGCTCTATTCAATAATTATCTAAAAAAAATAATCTAGCTAAATTTACTAACCTGGTTTAATGAAAATACTATAAATATCTAAGTTCACTTTTGAAAATGTGGTAACTCGAAAATTCAACCACAATAGATGAGATCTGACCTATTTCTGCATTATTAGGAGATTTGATATATATTAGCTTAAAATACCTTTCTAATACAGTAAAAACTGTCAAAAAAGCTAATAATAAAGAATATATGGGTAGATATTATGGGTGTAATTCAACGCTGGTTGGGGCTTTAGTCCACAGAGTAGTTAGTTTCACACAATATTGTTAATAACTAAAAATATACGCCCTGCATGAGTAGAAACGTCCCTGACAAATTATAAGAAGAAATTATAAAGTAGGATTTATATAAACAATCAACCTAACACGACAAAGTACAAAAAATGATCCCTAAGCCCGTTAAAAATAACTATTTGTGTTGTTTGCTTACTAGATTAATAATAATGTAAATAATCAAAATACGAGCTTACAAACATAATTTAATTTTAGTTTATCTTTTAAATTATTTAATGATAGAAGAGTTCGATATCGCTTTGTAACACGTATAGAATATTGTAAAGTTGGAAAACTCATATATTCTCTTGGAAAGCAGAGCCTTTCCAAATGTATATTTCCCTTTCGTTGTATCCCTACTCAAGAATTTGCAATGCAGCAGCTGGTTTGGTATTATTCATGGGGTATTTCGACCCTGTCGCGTGAAAATGCATGTATATCTTTTGTTCCGGATCCTGGGAGGTCCATCCGTCTCGCTAATAAAAAAATATTCTCAGGGGGAACATCGCCTCTTCGTCGAGAGCAAGTTAAGAGGGAGCTTTCTGCGCCTTACTTGTATTTACCCTACAGGTTATGCTAATTTAATTTTTTATTTTTCTGCTTCCGTAAACATTGTTATTACATTTTGGGGAGTCTTATTTTAGATCAGTTTTTTTTATGACTTGCGGCGATAGAGACGTCACCTGAGACATTTTAGATGCTGTGCATATCTGAAATGTAATTTCCCCAAAATTGCAAATTTTAACCCTAAGTATTAATAAGCAATTTTTAATGGTATAAATTTAATAACGCCAGTTTACATCTCTCAATATACTGGTACGGAATAAAATTCATATCTTTTGAATGAGTGATTTTTTTTTAAAACGCTGGAACACGTTATCTGATATTGATTTTTTCCCATCATTAGGTTATACTCGTATAATAATTAATTTTTCTTCAACTCCCTAACCAACAGCTACCCCTACTTTTTTTTTCAAATGGAAACATAAGGCATGGGGGGGGGGTCGTTGACAAGCTTATAGAACACCGAATGCAGCCATACCAAATAAACAAGTTTAATGTTTTTAATAGCAAGGTTTTTAGGGTTGTATAAAACACCTACTTAACAAGTGAAATTAAATTGAATTATCTTCAGTGTTATCCTCCATGTATTTGCACAGAATAAAATAAAAAAATTGAAACTGTACACGCTAACGCAAAAAAAAAATATCTTTTTTATGTTGCGTTATTTTGGTACCAGTTAATTGCCAGGCTTTTTGATTAATTTTACTCTTTAGTTGTAAATTGGAGTTCGAAACGTTACTATTGTGTCAAAATCAAGTTATTTACTGAACGGTATTGTCGGAAAGGTAACGCATCGAAATGTGATATTGCTTGGATGTGGAGACAAAATAAGAAGCCAGACTGAAGTGCGCGATTTATTTATTGCGAAATATCCCGAAAACCAAATCTCGCAAGGGACAGTTATAAAATTCACAAATTTAAGGAACACGATATAATATAGACTTTGCCCAAAACTGGACGGCCACATGTTTTGAATGAAGAAAAGAAATTATACATTGCATTAGAACTTGTTGAAAATCCTCATGCAACTGTTTCATTGGCCCGCAATCACGATGCTTCTCAAACTGCAATTCGGATGTTTTTGAATCCTTACATATAATTTTTTTAAATGTTGTATAACGCATTATAATACTTTTATAAAAATTTTAAAGAACTGAAAATTATTTGTTCCATATAACACGTTGTAAAAACTATTATAAAACAATTTTACACAATTACTTTCTTCAAGAACAAAATTATGGTAATTATTTGCTCTATAAAATCAAACTGTTCATTAAACAACGCAATTCGATAGTTATAAAATAATTCGCTTCTTTAAAAGTTCCATTTTGCTAGTTGGGTTACACCTGAAAAAATTATCCCGAAGATGCGTTGTTTCCTGGATTTTCCTGTTTACATACAACTTTAAAGTTATTCTTAATAACACCCTGTATAGAAAAATAAACTGTTTTTTGAGATTTGCTAACTTTATTGTTCAACAAATTTCCATATTGAAAAGTGAGCAAAAGCTATCCATATTGAAAAGTGAGCAAAAGCTAATGATTATTTTTAATAGACGTAAGCAATTTATGGAGAAATTTGGTACAAAACTGTATTTAAGTTTCAAGAAAAACACTACAAATGTATTCAAATTGTCGTTGCTGCATTTCAATATTCTCTGATGTATCTATTCAGTTGACTAGCTCATATAAATGAAATTGCTGGCATCGTATACTGTTTTACGCGTACAAATTCATTCTGTATGCATTTTCATAGCGAAAAGTATAAACTATTTTATAGTCTATGAATATGAAACTATTTTTAATAAACAAGTTGAATTGCCCTGTGCTCCAGTTCCAAAGGGAAGTACTTCTTTAAAATGTATTCTTATTCTACCACATCATCGTAAATTGAAGTATATTATAGATTTTGTACCATGTATATCTGATTTAATATCTCCGTAGTTTTATGAATATACAGGGTGATTGGGGGGGGGAACTCCTAATATTCGAAAGAGGTGTTTAGAGAGCAAAAGTGAACAAACAAGCCTAATAAACATATGGTCAAATATCAACGGCTACTGATATTACAATGAAAACTGCGATTATTTGATATTTTATTTCGAGTAGGTCATGCTTTCTCAACCAGACACACATTAGTGATTATTAATTATTGTCATATTTATTTTGACGTTTGAGATTTAAACGCTTATTTTATAACTGTCGCATTTATTTTTACATGTGTGGTCGTTTTATCGGCATTGTACACACGTAATTTCATAGTTCCTGCCACATTAGTCATCGAGAATATGCTGATATTATTTTTACTTATGGGTATTGCAACGTAGCTTCCCGAAGAGAGATAGAAATGTATTCCAGACAGTCTTCAACAATGCACGTGAAACTGGAATGTTTCTCAGTGTGAGAATTACATCTGAGAGGCAAGCTGGTCCTAATCTAGCAGTGGAAGAAGAAATTCTAAATATGGTAGAACGCAGCCAGGGTATAAGTACAAGGTGCATGGCAACCCGTCTCCAAATTAATCAAACTACGGCATGAGAAGTCATTCACAAAAATGGTTTAAAATCTTTCCAATCTTCAGGACGATGATAATGATCTGCCATTGCATTTTTGCAATTGGACAAACGCAAACCATACATTTTACAAATACATTTTGTTCACTGATGAGGCTCAGTTCACTCGTGATGGAGTAAATAACTCACAATGAACATCGTTGGTCAGATGAAAATCCGCACGCTATGATGGAAAGTTCAGTGTGTGTGTATGTGTGTGGTATGATTAATAATTAATTACATGACCCAGTTGTGTTAGATGGTCGTCTTACTGGAGCTAGACATGTAGAATTTTTAGAAAATAATTTGATACTGGATGATGCTTCATTGGATATTAGACAACATGTATGATGGCGCCCCTGTCCATTTCAGTCGTGTTGTGATCATCTAAATAATCACTTTCCACAACGCTGGATGGGCCGAGGTGGTTTCCAAAATTGACCAACAAGGTCACCAGATTTTAATCCTCTTGATTATTGCATTTGATGATGGTGTAAATCATTAGTATATGCACAAAAGTGGACACAAGAAAGGCGCTATTCGATCGGATTGTCAATTGTGTAGCACTCATAAGAGAAAATCACTGTGCACTTCTACGAACTACCCGTGCAATCCACAATCTATAATCAATGTTATAATTTATAATACCTACAGAATAAACACTTTTCTCTACTGATGCATTGCAACAATTAACTCGGGTAAAGATATTTTCATTTATGTCAGTAACCGTTGATATTCGATTTCTCTACTGATGCATTGCAACAATTAACTCGGGTAAAGATATTTTCATTTATGTCAGTAACCGTTGATATTCGATCATATGTTTATTAGGTTTTTTTTGTTCACTTTGACCCCCTGAACACCCCTTTCAAATATTGGGAGTTCCTCTCCAATCACCCTGTATTATTCGAAAGCTGAGCGATTTCTGTCTGCGAAAATACGAGTAGATTTTTGACAGGATATTTGAATTGTCTTTTTGATTACGCTCTATACGTATCTACAACGGATTTCCACAGCCGAGTTTATTTAAAATTATATCCCTGGGCAATTCGAACTGAACCATTCCAAAGCAATATTAGAGGTATAAAATTGTAGGTAACATAGAACGCAAACGGTTAATGTCACCCATTATTAAATTGAAACTTTTCCCATACGTCCAGAGAGCCCTAATGCGACTATTATTTGACCAATTATCATTTAGAGGCAGTGGAAGTTCCCAGTTCTAAAAGCGGAGTCACGGTAATGGCCACTTTGGTTAGTGGGAGAAAAGGGAACCTCTCCTAATTCATTTTAAATTTCACAGTTGTTAGATTTTTTGTGATTTCCCTTAATGGATATCGAATTTTCATTAAGTGAATATACAGGGCGTTTCTTAAGTATAGATCAAAAATCCAGCAGCGTATTATGTGGACAAAAATAAGAGTTCTTTTGTTATACAGGGTGTCTCCGTTTTTTCGTTCTTAACTTTGGGAAATGATAGAGCGTGAAGAAATAATAGGAATCTTTCCTATAACATTTTTCCCTATAGCGCTTCATTTCCGTGATACAGGGCGTTCAACTATCAAAAAAATATGTTATTTTCTTTATTATCTACGAAACAAATAAATATTTTTTGTTGAAACTTTGTATACAGTAATCATAATAAAAGGTTAATATTTTGACGTGAATAACTTTTTCCGGCTATGGCCAGTGGCGTAGATATGGGATTTTGTTCTGTTTTGAACCCCCTAAACTTCAACGCCAATGGTGAAAAGTATTTTTTCAATACAAAAATTAACAACTTATTTTAATTTTATGAAAAAACTGCTCTTGATAAAATTCGCTAGGAAGTTTCGTTCTTGAGGTATTTAGTCTTTTTCTAATCAGGGTTATCTTGCGAAATTTAAAAAATCTTTATCAATAATTTATTAAACAAATAAAAATAATACCTTGTAAATAATTTAATTTAAATGATGCTCAAAGTGGGAACCATTTTCTCTGCCGCAAGATTGCCTGCCTACAAATTTTGCCACTGGACTTTGCAGAAAATTGAACAAGATGTTGACTTTACCGCTGTAAACTTAAGCAGCAAATAAACAATATTGTTTACCGACGAATTTTCCAGATTTTTCCAGAGATGCTATAATGAATTTCTACAATACATACAACACATTCTTCTAATAAAAACCCTAAAACCATAATGAAATCTCGATTTCAACATTAAGAAGTTTAACCGGTGCCTACCAGTGTTTATATAAATTATAAAGGGTCAACAGGTATTAGTTGTGGACCATGTCGGCTAGATGGCGGGACTATAATATGTGCAAAATTTCTTAAACGAGCCTTAAGGAAGTCAGTAAACGGAGTCAGTCTGACTTTGTTTACCAGCTCTTCTAGAACTTGTTTAAGAGATTTTGTACATATTATAGTCCCGCCATCTAGCCGACATGGTCCACAACTAAGGCCGGTTGACTAACTATACTTTATATAAACACTACCCCTACAAACATTTTCTTGAAAACGTTTTACCTGAACTACTTGACGATGTTCCCTATACGCTAAGATAAAAAATGTGGTTTATGCACGACGAGGCTCCCACATTTTAATTTGACTGCTCGTGAATTTTTAAATGAAAGATTCGGCATTAACGTGATTGGACGACATACTCAAGAACCAGGTGACCCAAATCATCCGATATGAACCCTATTTATTTTTTTTTGTTTGGAGACATCTCAAGACATTAGTTTATAAAGTTAACATTGAATCTGAAGAGCACTTACGTCAACAAATTATAACTGGTTGTGATGCGATAACAGCTACATCTGGAATTTTTTCACGAGCAGATCTGAAGTATGTATTTCAGTAAGCAATTCCATTGTTAATTAATTATTAAGTAATGTAATGAATATCGCAAAAATGCATTTTATAAATGCAAAATCAATTTAGTTGTTAATCGGTTTAAAATACAGAAAAGTGCAAAGACACAAAAAGTGAAGATAATACAATGATGCATATGATAACATTATACATACAGATACAGGGAGAAAAAACTCTTATTTTTGGCCATAGAATACTTCCCTGGAGTTTTGACCTCTACTTAAGAAACACCCTGTACGTGGAAACAAATTTATCCCACTTCTGATGCGACCAAGAGTGGGATTAGCTCGTCCCTCTGCAACTATTACAGGATACTATTAATAATTTCTGTCATTTCGGGATGCTGATGGTGCTTGTACTTTTTGATTGGACCCTGTTCTTTTTTTATGCTCTAAATTGCTCCCAGGGCTATAAAACGAATCACAATACCCTTTCTAGAGGGACCCAGGAGAAAGCGGTATACGAAAATATTTGTTGTGTGGCTAGTATGAAATAGAATTCTTGAGTTAAGGCTGCTCTCTACGGATCTACGGTTGTGGGTTGTATGTATGTTATCATAAAATAAAACCTCTGAATTTTTGGACGTTATTTTGTGTACTGTACTACAGCTATATTTTCTTAGCTGTGCAGCTTACCAATATAATAAGCATACTATGTAACAAGTTATTGTGATATGTAATATTGCATAACACATGAAATTATACTCTACCATTTGTCAAACGCCTACGATATACACAACGTATTCCAAAGCTGTTTATAAAGTTTCTATAGTTGTTATTATGGTAAGGTTTACATTTTTAAATCCTTGTGAAAACTTGATCAATAAACACATGTTTCAGTTTTCCGATATCTGTCAGTGTAGCAAAGTTACAGCCGAATCTAAAGTGTTCTCGCAATCACCCTGTACCTCAAAATTTATAGATATATACTCATTTGAATTATTATCAGCTCACTGTTGATTTAATTGGTAAAATATTGAAAAACAAAAAACAACGATATACAGGGTGTCCAGTAATTCCACGTAAATATTGATGGGGTATTCTATGGTCTAATTTAGGGGGGCTATTTTCTATATGTTTTTTCAATTTGAGCTCTTCCTGCAGAGATTTTCGCGTTGGTGGGGTGAACCTAAAATTCGGTTTTCATTTTTTTTTCAAAAACGGCTAAACCTAAAATTTTGAAATTTGGTACGCGTGTTCTACTGATGGAACTACGTTTTACCAATAAATTTTTATTTGCACCTTTCACATCAAAGTGGTTGAAACAAACAACCCTTCCTGTTCTTTTAGTCAGAACTTTTCTCTAGATGGCTATGGATCAAAATTGAAATTACGGTTTTGTGGACCTCTGAATTTAGAATCGTGTTTTGCTCTTTAAATATTTCCACAAAATTAATACTTCCTGAGTAAAGAAATGTTTCTTATCAATTAACACCCTTTCAAAATGGAAATCATAATAAATAAAAACACGTAGGAGGCGTGTGTTATATTAACGTTTAATAATTTAAACTAAAATTCAAAAAGTACATAAGACATAAATAAAATAATACTACACCATATTGCGTTAAAAATATCTTCCGTCGGATCTTTCACAACATTGCAATCTTCTTATGAAATTAAAATTAACACTACGTAGCGTTTCCACTGAATTTCGGATTTCTCTGCCAATGTTAAATATTCTATTATGCAATTATTCTACGGCGTTAACAATATAGGAGACCACATTTTTCGTATGGCCCCACAGATAAAAGTCTAAGGGATTGAGGTCTGGGGACCTCGGTGGCCAACTAATAGGTGCGTCTTGACCTCTACCAATCCATCGCTGTGGAAAATTTTTATGAAGCCTTACAGCTAAAGTATAATGCGCAAGAGCTCCATCGTGCATATACCACATATGCCATCTTAGTTGGAGAGGTATATCTTCCAGCAATTCAAATAAGTGGTGCTCTAAAAAGTTCAAGAGTACTGCTGTCCATCTAAATGTCTTGGCAGTATAAAGGGCTCTATTAAATATTCTCCTATAATACCCGCCCACACGTTAACAACAAAATTGTGTTGATAGCATCCAGCCATTAAAGCATTTGGATCTTGATCTGCCCATTGATGCATATTATGGTAATTAAAAACACCATTCCTTGTGAATGAAGCTTCGCCAGTAAATAATATTTTTGCAGCAAATTCAGGTTGACGATGAATTTAACGTTGTATTCTTCTGCAAAATCTTAAATAATACTCTCCTAGTAAAAGCTCTTGAATTTTTGTGAAGTGATATGCATGTAATCCGTTTTTTTTTGTAAAATTCGGGATATACTCGACCGCGATATTCGTGATTGACGCGATGCTTCTCTGACGCTTTTGCTAAGATTTCCTTCAAACAAATCCAAAATGGCTCGTTCTTGCTCAACAGTTATTATATTTCCTCTTCCGGCATTCCTAGTAAATTTTTTAAATGATCCTTGTTCCACTAATCATCTGTGCACCTCTGCGAATGTTAGAGTGTCTGGATTTCGGCGATTGGGAAATGTTTGCCTGTACAATATCCAATTCCCAATAAGAAAACCAAAAGACCACATTGTATTACTGTGGGAGACAATTATTTAAGTTTTTATCGAAAATATTGTCACAGAATTTGCCCCACTCGCACCCAATTCGACGACTGTGGTAGCGCAAAACGCTAGATTTCCCCGATTGCCCCTACGCGATGCTGGTAAATAAACAAAATAATGGCGTGTATCAATGCGCGACCAGAATATTAAGAATCGACGAGAATGTTCGAGAAATGGATCTAGAGCTGCTAGAGAATACCTGGAATATTCGTTTGGTCTATAAAAGAAGAATAAACGACCGAGTCAGTCAGTCTTGAATTGGAGTGTTTAGTTGGAAATTTCCTGAAGTTTCAAACTGAAATAGTGTTTAGTTGAGTTGTAATTAGTATTCAGTAGTATACAGAGTAGTTAATAAATTTCAGTAAAAAATAACTGTTTGTTTTTCTGGTAAAACAAAAAGTCGAGTTGGGAAACCCGTGAAAATATGTTGTTTTACGTCCACCCGGATGGGTAGAACTTCTATTACTTCTCAGATATGTTAGTGGAAAGTGTCATCGAATGGTGGTCGGTATATACACTAGCGGAAAAAATTAAGAGATCAAAAAAAAAATTTCAATTTTTTGCGATTCTTCAAATGGCTGTATTTTTGGTAAAAATGGTCGTATGTGAAAAAAAAAGCAATTTGAAGCTTGAAGTATCTAGTTTAAGGATCTTGCGATAAAAAAAATTTCCAAGCAACAATTAGCGCAAAATCCTAATGAATATCATGGAAAGAAAATTGTTCGAAATTTGTTATTTTTAGTGTACAGACTTAAAAAAAAATTCAACCTAACCACTATATAGACTGGATAAGTTGTTCATTTAGCTTCAATTTCTTTTTTTGTCGGCCTAGATACAACCATTCCTCGTTGAGTTATCAGTCTTTGAATGAAAATGTGTCATTTTCTCTTCTCTCAGCAATATCTCAGGAACCAATGGTCGCTCAGAAAATGCAAGGGGGGTTTCGAAAATTAAAATCCATCCTCTACAATGTTCTGGAATGTTTTTTCAGAAAACAAATTTTTTTTCATTCTTAACATGCCTTCGAAAAATTTCGAAAAACAAGGCTTTTTGAGGTCTTTCAGAAAATCACGTGCCACATTGAGAATATTGGGAAAATGACTAATGTTAAGTGTGTATCTTATAGGCCATTATACCCTCAAGAGCTCTACAAAGTTTCAACCTGAACCATCAAGCCGTTTTATTGTTCCATTCGATTGAATTTTTGAAAAAATTGAAGGACCGCGTTTTTTTGCCTTTAGAGCTCATAATCTGTAAAAAAATGAAAACAAAATTTCTCCTAATTTTTTTCGACATTTTTATTGCAAACAAAATGGATCCAAGTTTCCGAAACCCCCCTTCCATTTTCTGAGCGACCATTGGTTCCTGAGATATTGCTGACAGAAGAGAAAATGACCATCAATTCAACTTCAGGAACTTCATTCCTGAATATCGCAAATCCAGAGGCATATACTAGCCATTCTATGAGGCGCACGTCAACAACTTTATTGGCTAATAAAGGTGCAGATCTTACGACCATGAGACGGCATAGTGGATGGAAACTCCTCTGTAGCAGAAAGTAATGTTGAGGACTTCATATCTAATTTGATATTGCAAGGAAAATATAGCTTTTCCTTACAAGAAGAGACAGATGTTATGCGTGCTGAAAATAATGGCAATGCTACAAGGGTTGTTATTAAAGGAAAGGTAGTTAAATGTGATAAAATAAAATACGAAATGTCTATTACTATAAATGTAAAGGTTCATGTTAACAAGTAAATAAATTAAATTTGATTTATTATAGATTTATTACTGTTTTCATTAATCCTCTGTGAAATAAAGTTACTTTATAGCACTAGTTGATAAAATATCACTTTAGACGGTTCATATGTGTGAACAAAAGTCTGTATATAAGGTATGGATAAAAAGATTTATTTAGCTAGCACATAACTGATGAACATTACTCAACGAATTGTGTCATTGTTTTAACACAATTCGTGTTGATTTTGATTGAGACAATTTATTCAAAATTATTTACGGTATAATTTCAATCTAGATTTCAGCCAAACACGAATACATAAATGTAAAACTACTCAGCTACTACCAAAGTGTTAATCACCTGTATAGAGAAGTTTCTAGCTGATGCCTGCGCGGTGTTGAGGACGTTCTGAAACTTTGCTAATTTGCCCGGATTAATTAAGCAGAAGGATGTCATACACACAGGTTCGGAAACTGGTCTAACTTATATTACTAAACTTTTCATTCTAGTCAGCCCTGTACGCCGAAGGGAAGACCGATCCAGAAAAGATAATCCGTTGTTTACCCTTGCAAAATATTTCTAATTAAAAGTTTCTGATATAGTTTTTGCAGATACGTGCTGGAAACTAGAAGTGACTCTAGAAACGAGTAGTTTTTTTATTGTTACATCGTTAAATTGTACAAGAAGCGAAAAAGAACAGGCGAAAAAGAATCGGAACTCTTTCAGTCAACTGGCGGTGGTTGCATTAAAACTAATGTCTAGCTATTTATCAAATAGAAAACAACAGGTTATAATTGATAATATAAAAAGTGTTCTAAGAGAAATAGAGTATGGTGTGCCTCAGGGTACAGTCTTAGGACCAGTTATATTTAACATATATATTAATGACCTTTATGGAATTACTACAGAAGGTGAAATAATTAGTTTTGTGTATGATACTACTATATTTTACACATCTGATAATTGGAATGAATTAATAAAAACGGCACAACTAAAAAGTTGGCAGTTTAAATTCCCGTTTGATACGTTAATCAAACGCCGGAATAAGCCGAAGCTCGTTCGAGTTTGTTTTTCTATGTTGCTGCAAACATGTGATGTTGAATTTACGAGGGGCGTTTCGGTGTTGTTTGTGTGATTAGTGTAGTTTATAATAACTAAATTTACTCTTTACTTAAATAAAAATATAATTTAAGTTGGATAAAACTAAATGATGTACAAAACAATATACAGGGTGATTTTAAATAAAGTAACAAAAATGAGACCACATATTCCTTAGGTGAAAATAAACCGATTTAACCTAACATACCTGTATCCCAAGTCGCTTAATATAAAAGATACAGGGTGTCAAAATTAAAATTTTACTTTCGGTATTTGGAGATAGCTTCTTAAAAAAATCCAAATATTTACTTAAAATATGTAAACCAGGAGTTTTTGCGGGTGAGAAATTGAAATGAGTTTCTAATTTTGACGTCACTAGTAAAGGGCGCCACTTATGCCACATCATGTCTCTTTTAAATGTCAGAACTTTTTTGCAGCTTAGTGTATCCATCTGACTATAGAAATAAATGATTCTCCTACCTGTTTTATTTGAAAAAGGTATACCTTGCTAAAGTCGTTAGGAGTAATCATTTTTGATATAATCCTATTTGAAATGCTGAGTGCACCGAGTAAAAACTATTTTGGTTTGAGATAGAGTGCCTTTTCTGCTGAAGATACAGCAAAATATTACTTAAAAAAGTTGTTCAGAATAGTAAATTATGAAGACGTGCAAAATTTCAAGAAGATCGGCGAGGTTTGATAAAACCATTTTTTTCAACAAAGCACAAAGATTTTATCAAAGTAGGCCGATCTTTTTGAAATTTTGCACATCTCCATAATTTACCGTTCTGAATAACATTTTCAAATAACATTTTGCTATATTTTCAGTAAAAAAGTCAATTTACCTGAAACGATAACAGTTTTCAATCGGGTGCACTGAATAATTCAAATAGGATTATTTCGAAAACTGTTACTCCTAACGACTTCAACAAGGTATATCTTTTTCAGATATAACAGGTAGGAGAATCGATTGTTTGAATAGTCAGATGGATACACTAAGCAGTAAAAAAGTTCTGTTATTTAAAAGAAACATGATGTGCCATAGGTGGCGCCCTCTACTAGTGACGTCAAAATTAGTAACACATTTGAATTTCTGGATTTTTGGATTTTTTAAGAAGTTATCTCCAAATATCGAAAGAAAAATTTTAACTTTGACACCCTGTATCTTTTTTATTAAGCGACTTGGGATATAGGTAAGTTAGGTTAAATCAGTTTATTTTCACCTAAGGAATATGTGGTCTCATTGTTGCTACTTTATTTAAAATCACCCTGTATATGACGCTAATAATATACGCTCCGTCAGTAATATGATGAAAGTAAAAATACTATAGATTAATGTCCTTTTCCCTATTTTGTTTTAAATTGTATTTGTAAGAATCCCTGATAAATAACTAAAACTAATAAGTCTCGTGAGCTCACGTGATAATAATATCTAATATTCCCATGACTAATTCGTTCTCATATCTTGCAAACACTCACGATTTCAAATTAGTATCTGGAAAAATGAATAGCCAGGGCACGCTGCGACTATTTAAAATGAATTGACAAACGACCACCCGCATGGTCTCTAGACTCGATCCGATCGGATTGGACTTAACAAATGACAAACGCAATTGTTAATTTAGGCTATAAATTTGCGAACGTACTTTCCAGTGGACGTTGCCGGAAAAGTTTCATTTGGAAACGGTCCAGGGTGCTGCAGCTGCGATGTGGGTTTTCTAAAAATTTATAGTGCTCTAGCTCTGTAGTTCGCTAGGTTAGATTTATTAAATTTAATATCCAACCGCATTTCTCAGTGCTCGTATATCATCCAGCGCCGCAGTTATTAGGAATTTAATAATCCATATTCATTAAACTGTACAAGCTTGTTGAAGTTTCAAAGTTTTGTTACGCAGATGCGTTGCTTTGGGCGTATTGACATTGACGGCTTTGTTATTTACTATATATTCTTTAGCTAAAAATGATACGTCACAGCGATGTACTGGATAAAAATAATTTACAACTACTGCTTGTAGATTGGTTCCATTAATTTTTTCACTATAAAGCACCGTTTTTGAGATATATGCTCTCAAAAGTCGGTAATTAAAAAAAAAATAACAAATATATCTTGTCATAATTCTCCTCGGCCGTTTGTTTTACACAAAAGAGAGCGATATATTTTATTCAAGAATATAAATACATGTGCTAATTTATCTCCAATGGGTCAGAAGTTTACAGTTGTTTGTAGTATGAATTGACTCCATTTCCCTTGGCCTTATTGAATGAGGATGTTATGAGGAAAACAAAAAAATCCGTACTTTACAAGCTGTTTAAACTAATCAGGGTATCTACCAAACTTTTATTTGACTGATGGAGACTTTCTTTTACATAAGGTCATCTAGCCAAGATAATCCCTAGCTTCCACAATTTGTGATACATAGGTACGTCAGGGTCATTATCGTTAGGAAAAATTACTGCAAGGGCTGGAACAAGGTCATTTTCTAGAAACTCAAAATATCTTTGTCCTGTAAGGGTTCCTTCAAAGAAGAAAGGCCCTACTATTCTGTCGTCAACTATTCCAGCCCACACATTTAATTTCTGATGGTGTTGGGTATGTGCCTCTGCCATCCAATGAGGATTTTCCCGACTCCAATATCTGCAAGTTTGACGGTTTACTGTACCATTCAGACAAAATGTGGCCTCATCTGAAAAAAGTATTTACCGGTGTAAATTTCTATTTCCTTGACATAAATCCATTAGAATTTCGCAAAAGTGTAAGCGGCGATCGGGATCATCTTCATTGATGATATTTTTCCTTCCTCAAGATACGTAGCACTGTGCTCTGACTAGTGTCATTGTTTAATGTAACAAATCGTGAAGAATTATGAGGATTATCCACCATACTTAAAATGTTCTGTTTCTGATTTTCACTAATGATTGGACGTCCAGGTTTTGGAATATTTACAACATTGCCAGTATCTCTAAATTTAGACTCTACCTTACTGACTGTTGATTGGCTGATAGGGAGATCTGGACATTTTTCATTATATAAATCGCAAACTTCCTGCTGAGTTCTAGTCATATTCCCGCATCCGATAAGAATTAAAATTTCAATTGTTTGAGTAACAGTTAAATGTGCCATAATACTTTAAATTGAATAATAATTTCTATGTTGCTTACAATACTTATTAGAAAGTCGGTGTGACAATGACACTTTGCAAAGATTTTCACCTACGTGATCCATAAAAGAACTATGGAATTCGAAAAACTAAACTTGATAACGTTTTTGCTTTATTTTAATTGATTTACGTTTTCTAACATTCAATCGTCATTTACTCGAAAACTTTCCTATGTAAGAGGGCAAAATTTTAGTACTGTCTGATAGAGAATTAAACGATCTTTCAGAATCAAGAAAAAAAATATGGTGTTGCCATTTAAAAAAAAATCGATGACATCATTACTCGAAAACAAATGACATTTGAAAATCTCATTTTACGCTAAAATATGTATTTTTTATATTAAAAATCGACCTGTTCGAGGATTTTTCCCAAAAAATAATTGTTTCGTTTTTATTGAATTTATTCCATACTTTTGGCGCATACTGTATTTTCAACAAAAATCCAGAGTATACAAGAGTTCTACGCTGTGGAGTCTAGTCAATAATAAGAATAACATTGTCAGTGAAAAAGAATATTGATATAAAGAAATTTATTAGTTCAAAGATTATAATGTATTTTTTGCGTACAGTAATATTTTTTCCGCACTAAGGAAAAATCGAAATTTTCCTAACTCAAATTAGTTACTAAATGTACAACTTTTCAAAACTATTAAAATATTTTTTTGGCAATATTGACTACATTTCTCACGACTAATGCATGTTCGCAGATGACGTCATTATCAGGGGCACACTTAAGACGCTAAGTTAATGTTTATAGAAATGGAGGTGCAAACATTTACCTATAAAAAGTTTAAATGAACATATTACATTGTACTGGTAATTTATAATATCCAACATTATTCATATTTTATTAATTTATAAAACACTCTATACATAACTATTCCATTGTAGTACTGGAATAAAATTTAATAACCAGCAACTGCTGTAAATGTTCAAGTGTTAGGTTGTGGCAATTGTGGCTAATAATTCATTTTGGTTTTCAAAACGTGTGTTCAGCGTCCACAGAGGTCACTGGAGCATATTTAAATCATATATAATTTTTCATGGATGGCATTTAAGGTGGGTGCAGAAAAATCTACTTCTTTGTCACTAAAAAATCTACTATACGACATAAAGTCAAGAAATCCCGGATTTTTCTGCAAAACGGTATAAACTTTTTTTTCTTCACACGTTCAGCACTAGGTCCTTATAACTGGGAAATAAACTATCGCAATTAAAAATTAAATAACTGAAGGTATTCGAAAATAATTAAAAAGTTTGTATTCTAAATCTTCCCGAATTGTAGGATCGTTTAATATCCGTTGAGCATATAAAATAGACTAAGAATCATCTTGTAAGATATAGCAATAGAATTTTTTTTGCCAAACTCATTTTAAAAATACAATCTTCCTCCCGCAAGTTTCCATCACTTTCCGTTTCAGAGTTATACTTCTTTACCACTGTTTTATTTGCACACATATGCTATTCACCTATAATTTTGTTAATGAAATATATACAGGCTGTATCATATAAGAGGGCCACTCCCATGTATCTCGCTTAATATGCGAGATACGTCAAAAATTGTGTTTTGTTGCATTTTTGGAGGCCTTTATGCTCGTAAAAACAAATTTGAGATTCATGGCCAACTTTATGAGTAATAACAAAAAACCTATAAAGTGCCCAAACTTTAAGGCTGTCTAATTTTTTTATTTTAAGAGACAGAGAAAACTTATTGGTAATAAATTTTTATTGCAAAATTGATACCTTCCACCTAATATAAACAGATTTTTGAAATATCGTATGTGATTCGCTGCGCCCTCTAGGCGGATAAAAAATTTTATTATTGAAGCAAGCTATGGCCACAAAACATTGCCTGTTTTTTCGTCTTTCATGCAATATACTACATGTTGCCCTTATCTTTTGTATTTATTACATTTTTTTCAATTTTAGTTAAAAAAAAATGTACCTAAATATTTTCGTGTTGCTCAAGATAATGTAGAACCTGTTTTAAAGACGTCAACTGCAAAAAAATAATAAACAGAATGTACTTCTATATGCAAAATACAGATTTTCTTATAATATTATTTTATTGCTTTTCACATTAGAAGCAATTGGGTCTTTAAAATTATTTTGACACAGACAATGGAATAAAATAATATTATAATCTGTATTTTGCATAAAAAAGTACAATCTGTTTATTATTTTTTTGCAATTGGCGTCTTTAAAACAGGTTCTACATTATCTTGAGCAACACGAAAATATTTAGGTACATTCTTTTTAACTAAAATTGAAAAAAAATGTAATAAATACGAAAGATAAAGGCAACATGTAGCATATTGCATGAAAGACGAAAAAACAGGCAATTTTTTGTGGCCATAGCCTGCTTCAATAAAAAATTTTTTTATCCGCCTAGAGGGCGCAGCGAACCACATACGATATTTCAAAAATCTGTTTATATCAGGTGGAAGGTATCAATTTTGCAATAAAAATTTATTACCAATAAGTTTTCTCTATCTCTTAAAATAAAAAAGTTAGACAGCCTTAAAATTTGGGCACTTTATAGGTTTTTTTTGTTATTACTCATAAAGTTGGCCATGGATCTCAAATTTGTTTTTACGAGCATAAAGGCCTCCAAAAATGCAACAAAAAACAATTAAAGATTTTCGACGTGTCTCACATATTAGGCGAGATACATGGGAGTGACCCTCTTATGTGATACAGCCTGTATTTCAACATTACTTAAACTCATATTTTGACCTCGCGCACTAAAACCATGTGACATGTATGAATGTCATCATCCGATATTCCTCATTTCGATCAAATCACTAATAAAATTAATTACATTCATAATTAAATTAACGAAAAGATATACCCGAAATTTTGCCCACGCGAACGATATACCCGCCGATGATAGCGCTGGAAATGAAACAGCAGCGCATGCGTACTATCGTGTACTAACTGCAGCGCATGCGTAGCACAAGTTGTGTAATCGGGCATGCTCTCAGAGATATGCGGCACACGATTTTGTAGGAAAAATATAAGGACTGCATATTTCTTTATGCTGACTGCTATAAATTGTGAACAGGTTTATAACATTAGTCATTCTCTACAATAATTATGGAAGTCCACTATAGCTGGCATGAATAAGATTAAGTTTGTTTTGATATAAATAAAGCAAATTTAAATATTAAAGTTGTCATGTGTCTTGTACACATGTATTCCTAATTTTTTTTTTAGATAAGTTGTATTTTTTTATATGTGTCTGAAAGACAACTGAAACGCCGAAAGTGAAATGAAAATCAGAAGTGGGATTGAGTACGACTCTGTTACGAGCCGCGTCTCCCAGCCTCTAATACTGACTTACAAAAAAATTCTTTCCGAGATAAAAAATGCGGGATCGCACAAGAATCGCGACGTACCATAACTCAGCCCTGGAAACAATCCGATTATATGACTCGGATTGTCCCAAGGTATAAAGCAAGGATTCTCGCCATCGCGGGCTATAAATCATTCCTTAATGCGAACCGCTGGCGGCGCTCTAATTGCCCGCGTTTTGGCTGGTAATCGACGTTTTCGCTTGTGACGACGAAAGCCGATAATAGCATTGTTTTTTTTTTTGTTAGTTCGCGTTACGGATTTTTGCGTTTCGCTGTTACACGCTATAAATCTTGTTAATCTGCACCCAGGCTTAATTGTTGGAATAAATGCAGCGGAAAATGCTGATTTAGGGGGGTTTACGAAAATTGGCCAAGCCTCTAAGTGCTGGAGGGGTTAGTTTCAGTCAGATTTTAGAGTAAATTATGTGGAAACGAGTATTGCACTGATTTTTAAACAGATTTAGTAATTTTAAGTATAAAAATAAAAGACCTTTGTCTCCAGTTCGCAGAGTAAGCGTACAGACATAATGGAAGCAGGTTTTCCGCTTACTGGTAAGTCGCGCTTATCGGCGCTGTTTTCTTGTACACAGTAGAAGCTGGTAAAAGCAGGAAGAGACAAAAATTTATTCAATACGTCTTAGGTACTTCCTTGCAAAATACTAGCATCTGACGATGAACTGATCGGTTTGGATTCTATAATTACTAAGTCAAAGAGAAAACAATTATTTAGAGTACAACCTATTAATCGCAATAGAAGAAATTATGGAAAATTTATCATTTACTTAAAATTTATGAAATGTCAAGGAAAGTTCTTTTCAATATACGGGAGGACACAAGAAATCTTTTACTGCATTTTAGATAAAGTGAAATGCCATAATAATGTAATGAAACATTGGTGTAATGTACATTTAATCTAGCAAGCTGTTCTATCTGAAGAAAGACTTCTTATTACTTTCAAGTGTAAGTATTTATTGACGTAAGTAATGTATTTACTTTTGTTTAAAGATACCTATTTAAGAAAATTCAAATCAATTTTTTTTAAACTTTTATTAATGAAGTCATATGTAAAGTTGCAAGGTTGTATACAACAAATATCTAAATTATAAATTAATTCAGTAAAATTTTCTAACGAAAAAAGACATACCTGGCATAATGAAATTATTAAATAATTTTCAAAATTCACTTTTGAACAAAATTATACCAACATATAATCGGCCAGATATATCCAGCAACCTTAACAAAAAATGATTTTAAAAACTACTACATTAATAATATACAGGATGTCCGGAATATAAGTGACGATACTAAAGGGACTTGTGTATCTGACCAAAACAAGCAAGAAATTTATGAAAAAAGCATCTAAAACTAATAGGTCTATAAATTCACTTTAAAAAATACCGTAACTGCAATAACATGCAAAACTGTGTTATGAAATTACCAATTTCATAACTAAGGTTTAGTATAAGCTCTTATAACGTAATTTATTTTTTGTATCAGTTTTAATGAAGTAAACAATTGAAGTTTCCCAGAAAATTCTTAAGACTGTAACGTACGACAACATTGCACCCATTACCTGCTGCTGCTAATCTGAAATTATTGGTAGTGGTTGCAGTGTGGTTAGGCCTTTCGTTTTTCTGTACCTAGTGTTTGTTAGATGTTTGCGTACATAAACAAAAATGGAACAATTTAACCATGACCAATTAATTTATGGCAAATCTAGGCAAAACTCTGTAGTTCCGAGAGGTTTGTATGATAAACGCTTTTCGAAACAAGTTGTGAAAAGAACTCACTAAGTATGTTTATTACATGAATTTGTATTTATTATGTACAAACATCTGATATGGCAGGTGTGCGACGTTGTCGCATTTTCAAAACTTGTTTGACCTCATATACCGTTAATCAGAGACAATTGCTAAATCAAATATGTTTTGTTTAGTTCAATTTATTACACAGGATGAGTCAGTCATAATGTCATTAATTTTAACCACGTATTCGGGATGCCTAATAAAAGCAGAAAATCGAAAAAAAAAATTATTTACTCGAACTTTAAAAATATAAACAAATCACCCTATAAAGATCAGTAACACGACGCTCCTGGTGCGCTACGAACTTTCTGAGGACGCACCCATACGACAATCGAATGCTGGATTAAACATCGTTGCTACATCATGTTTACATACATAATATCGTGTAACACATCAGCGTGTTATTCAAATTTGCCCGCATTTCTTTCCCCCCAAATTTGTAGATCACACCACACATTTGGAGGGGAGATCGAGAGAATAGTGAGAATATAAGCAGTAAGCAGTAGTTTGTTTATTTCGATCTCGCGTATTCGTCGTAAATGCATAATTTTACAAATTCCAAATATGCGGATATGGTAGTGTTATATGGAGAATATTTCCGAAATGCGACTGAATTTTATCAATAAAGTGCTGTGGATGGATGAGTGCAGTTAACAGGTTAGTACCATACTACTTAAAAAACAATAAATTTCTAGGCTAGATGTACGTAACTACAAACTGAATAATTAATTGTACTTACGAGTAATACTAAAAATTCATATTTATTTGTAAAACGTAGTGAAAATGTAATATCAAAATTATTAAACTGTAATAACCTAACATTCGAAAATATTTATTTATTATTTACATTTGTTTTTATTAACAAATAAATTAATATTTAAGGAAAATTCATTCATGTATCTAGATTTAAAAAAATAGTTTTACTCCTTGTCGTTAAATAACAGTACAAAAACTAGGTAACTAGGTTATTGACCTAATAATACGGTAGGTCAAGGTTCACTCTCGATAACTTAGATTAGCGGCGTGCCATTTCGGTCTTGGACAGTTTTCTGTCGACAACACGATGGTTTCTTATTATTTAGTATTTAAACACGAAACACTTTCCAGCTCCTCTTAATAATTTAACCATTGGGTATAGGTTTTTTATGTAATGTACGTACATAGTTTATTACTCGGTTTATTATTAGACACGTTGGAGTTTAGTTGCAGTCATAACAGCTACATTTGCTCAGAGAAAAATCCACACGCTACTTGTCGGTTTAGCTTTCAGAGACGATTTGTTGTCAACGTATGGGCAGGAGTGTACGGGTATCATTTGATTGGGCCGTATTTTCTACCGGAAAACCTGAGTGGACCGCGTTATTTGCAATTTTTAATAAAATTATTTGATTATTATTAATATTTGATTTCATTGGATATTAACATAAAGCAAAAAAAATGATATTCTAAAATAGTCAGTACAACCGTTTATTTGTGATGTGTAAAACCTAGGTAGGTAGGTACTAGATAAATATTTCAACTTAGCAACATTGCATCAGGCCGACATCGAGTTGAACTGTGAGCTGTAAACGACCAAGGCTGTGAGCGGTCAGTGACAGTCTGAAAAGGGGGTTTAAATAATGATCTGAAAATATTTTTTTTCGGCGTAAATATGCATCTAGATTTTTTTAAATCGCGTATTCGCATTATACTCATTATTCCCTATCTCCTCTTAAAATTAATGACATTATGACTGACTCACCCTGTATAGCAAAATAAAGGCACTCATATTTGGGGCACCCTGTATATTTTAATACTTACCCTCTTCATTTATTTCATTACTAATCTCATTCTCTTGCTGTGGATTTTGTCTTATATAGGTCATCGAAAAACTGAAGATACTACTACCATTCCATTTTTCTACACACAACCCGCGCGTACAAATAAATTAAATTTGAATTCTGATAAAAGCTAGCTCGCAGATATCTGGCGCTGACCTGCTTCAATCTGCTCTCACTGTGTACGTGTCCATTGAAATGTATGTTATAATTTTTAAAGGATATAAGCGCGGATGGGAGTAGAATACCAGTAAGCAGGAAACTGCTTCCACTGTGTTCGCTTTAGGCTGCTTTAAACTGCTGTTTCTATATCAATTTAAATATACAATTACAAATTTCATAGCTTATAAATACGCATTGCGCTGGTTATCAGTAAGCTTCTGTCTGTACCCTAAGGCGGAAAAGTCTCTAATTTTATCGAATTTCACAAAACAGTAAAACAATATTATTGCAATATTCATAATTATATACACTCACATTAATTGTTGGAATAAATGCAGTGGAAAATGCTTATTTAAAGGTTTGCGAAAACTGTCAAGCAATATTTTTCATTATATGGGGTTATACAGTATGCGTCAAAAGTATGGAATAAATTCAATAAAAACGAAACAATTATTTTTTGGGAAAAATCCTCGAACAGGTCGATTTTTAATTTAAAAAACACATATTTTAGCGTAAAATGCGATTTTCAAATGTCATTTGTTTTCGAGTAATGACGTCATCGATTTTTTTTTAAACGGAAACACCATATTTTTTTCCTTGATTCTGAAAGATCGTTTAATTCTCTATCAGACAGTACTAAAATTTTGCCATCTTACATAGGAAAGTTTTCGAGTAAATGACGATTGAATGTTAGAAAACGTAAATTTTATCCATAAAAAAGTAACAATTCTGAGGTGTGTAAAATAAAATACAATTGATTAAATTGTATACTTAAATTAAATGTTCGAATTGCCATCCACCAACTTCTTGACAATGCGCAAGTCTGTGAAGAAATTCTTCTTGCACATTATGAATGATTTCTGGGGTAACTCTGCGTATTTCGTCCCGAATGCGATTTTGAAGTTCTTCTAAATTACGTGGTTTATTAATGTACACTTTTGACTTGAAGTATCCCCATAAAAAATAGTCAAGAGGTGTAAGATCTGGCGATCTTGCAGGCCATTCTATCGGTCCGCGTCTGCCGATCCACCTCCCAGGAAAACAGTTGTCCAAAAAATCTCGTACAGGGCGTGCATAGTGCGGAGGTGCACCGTCTTGCTGAAACCATATGGTATCGTCAGAAATGTCAGGGTCATTATCGTTAGGAAAAATTACTGCAAGGGCTGGAACAAGGTCATTTTCTAGAAACTCTAAATATCTTTGTCCTGTAAGGGTTCCTTCAAAGAAGAAAGGCCCTACTATTCTGTCGTCAACTATTCCAGCCCACACATTTAATTTCTGAGGGTGTTGGGTATGTGCCTCTGCCATCCAATGAGGATTTTCCCGACTCCAATATCTGCAAGTTTGACGGTTTACTGTACCATTCAGACAAAATGTGGTCTTATCTGAAAAAAGTATTTGTCGGTGTAAATTTCTATTTCCTTGACATAAATCCATTAGAATTTCGCAAAAGTGTAAGCGGCGATCGGGATCATCTTCATTGAGTTCCTGCACAAGTTGAATTTTGTAGGGATGATATTTTTCCTTCTTCAAGATACGTAGCACTGTGCTCTGACTAGTGTCATTGTTTAATGCAACCAATCGTGAAGAATTATGAGGATTATCCACCATACTTATCAAAATGTTCTGTTTCTGATTTTAATTAATGCTTAGACGTCCAGGTTTTGGAATATTTACAACATTGCCAGTTTCTCTAAATTTAGACTCTACCTTACTGACTGTTGATTGGCTGATAGGGCGATCTGGATATTTTTCATTAAATAAATCGCAAACTTCCTGCTGAGTTCTAGTCATATTCCCGCATCCGATAAGAATTAAAATTTCAATTCTCTGAGTAACAGTTAAATGTGCCATAATACTTTAAATTGAATAATAATTTCTATGTCGCTTAGAATACTTATTAGAAAGTCGGTGTGAGAATGACACTTTGCAAAGATTTTCACCTACGTGATCCATAAAAGAACTATGGAATTCGAAAAACTAAACTTGATAACGTTTTTGCTTTATTTTAATTGATTTACGTTTTCAAACATTCAATCGTCATTTACTCGAAAACTTTCCTATGTAAGAGGGCAAAATTTTAGTACTGTCTGATAGAGAATTAAACGATCTTTCAGAATCAAGGAAAAAAATATAATGTTGCTATTTAAAAAAAATCGATGACGTCATTACTCGAAAACAAATGACATTTGAAAATCGCATTTTACGCTAAAATATGTATTTTTTAAATTAAAAATCGACATGTTCGAGGATTTTTCCCAAAAAATAATTGTTTCGTTTTTATTAAATTTATTCCATACTTTTGGCACATACTGTATACTTCAAGGCAAACTACATAACCACATACAATGATAGGTATAGCAATAATATTTCAACTACTGTACTGTTTTCCATAATTCCTAAAAGTTGAGAGTTTACCGCCATGAAATCATTTAAATTGAAAACTGAAATTCCGTGAATATCAGTGAATTTTGCGTCTATCAGTCTAGGAATTCAAAATTCTAAAACTTAAGTGTTTAGGAATTTCTGTGAAAAAAACATCATGAATAAATTCTAAAAACATGTTTTCGTTTGAAAGAAAACTAACAAAAAAAATATAATTCTTAAGTCTTGTTTTAAACTTACCGTGAATTTCGCAAAATAAGCAATATTATCGCTATTTTCATCATTATGTGAGTGTCTAACGGTATTAACGATATTCCCACCGCATCCCTCTCCACATTTACATTTACAGCGCCCTCTACATCCATCACACCGACATCCTACTGAATACCATTTGTGTACGATGTTTCGCAACCATACATATGAAACGCCTGACACGGTGTATCTAACTTCCATAAATAAAAGGTTACATTCTATATGGTTTTCTCATTATGCCGTTTCCCAAACAAGCATTTCAGGTCGCGGCGCCAGACTCTTACAATGGAATTATTCATGAATTCATGAATTTTAAATGGAAAAATGCCACCTTATGGCGTTTCACCAGCCGGCTACTCTCCTAAGTGTCCTCGAAGAATTCCAGGTCAGCGGATCTGCGTTGGGGGCTAATATTGATAATGTCAGCTGACGGTAATTTTTTATAAAAAACGGAATTAGTAGTTAGAGCGTCGTGTGCTAAATCGCGGCACCTGGGCAGTTGTGATTTAATAGACGATGGTTGGACGTAGTAAAAACATGTAAGAATAACACGTAAAAGATATGAAATAAAAGCCGCCCAATAAACACACATACGTGTTTATTACATTATACCTTTTTCATTCAAAATCTTATTAATTTGTACTTAGCATTGCTGTAGACAGCCTTGACAAGAGGGGGGGGGGGGGGCAACTGGGTACAGAAAACACAGTGACCTTAAATTATCAAAATAAGAAGGCTGTTAAATGACGTCTGGGAAGACCTTCGTTATCGGATGTACAGTGCCGACAGTAATAGCTGTAATACAACAACATGAGTAAGAACCGAAGTCAACATAGCCCAGGGTTGCTGAAAGCGATTTTGCCCGCCCCAAAGCCTAGTCCGAGAACAACAAGGGCATATCAAATAATCTGAGTTAAGACTATATATGTGCAAATTAATTCTGTTACTGGCATCGACCAGTTACCTAGGTCAGGTAACAACTCCAAAAATCATTATAGATCAATAACAGCACTAGCCGTACAAGCTCCAAAACTAATATTCTAAGTGAACTTACTGAAATTTTACTCAATAATTCTTCTCTTATGGTATTTTCTTGTCTTGTCTGTGTTAATAATTGAGTTAAAAAAATGTGCAATAAAATTCTAATATTTTGCTGATCCATTATTTTTCACTTGTACTTTCGATTTATAAAATTTCCCTGGTAAAAATGTAAATATGAGTTTAAAAGATTCCACTCATGAAATCTATAAATGATACTGCAGGAAATAACTCCACGGACTAATGCCCCGACTGGCATTGAATTACACCTGCAGTATCTGTGTAAACAGCCAAGAACCCATCCTTGTCTGCCACTCCACCAGCATATAGGTACCTGTTTCAGGCTTGTTAGCCCTTATCAGTATGCCATATGTGAAATGACCGACAATTGAACTGGCTGTTCCTTCATATGTATGTTCACATATAAACCGACTGCAGGTGAGATATAAGTGGTCTGCTAGTTCCTGATCGGCCTAAGCGGCTCGACTTGCAGGAAGTGACCTACATTGCGCGATTTATTTTAGGTTGCACTAATAATGTGAGTTTCTGGTGTCTGCCGATGCTGAGAAAATTACTGACGTATAGGACGTTGACAGTTACCTACTTGTTTCAATACTTGACACTAAAACGGGCATTTCAAGAAAATTTACAGTTATGGATTTTGCGTGAATGCTGCTGAAATATGCAGAAAATATATTTCTCTGCGCCCAATTCGCTTAACACAAGACAAATTCTTTTTCAGATGCATCAATAAAAAATGTACCTACTTCTCAGTCTGTTAGAAGCAACAAATTGGCGAAGGTACCCTCAATAGTTGCCTCATTCCTCAATATCGCAAATCCAGAAGCATATACTGGCCATTGTCTGAGGCGCACTTCAACAACTTTATTGGCCAATAAAGGTGATGATCTTACAACTATTAAACCCCATGGTGGATGGAAGAGCTCCTCTGTAGCAGAAAGTTATGTTGAGGAGTTAATCTAACAAACTTAATATTGCAAGAAAAATACAGCTGATGTGCAAATTTTATTACTATAAATGTAAATGTTAATAAGTAAATGAATTAAATTTGATTTATTATAGATTTATTACTTTTTCATTATTCCACTAGGGAAATGAAGTTACTTTATTCCACTAGTGGAAAAAGTATCAAATTAGACGGTTCATATGTGTGTATATAAGTGAGATTATAAGGATGTTGTGGATAAATAACTATTTTATTTGTATTTTTAAGATAACTGCGTTACTTTCAAAATACTTCATTGACGTTTGGTGTGGTGAAGTTTTTGGAGTACCTGGATTGAATATGAGTACAGAAGTCACTATAAGAACGTCTTAAACAGTCTTTTGATTCTTTGCTATATTTTTAAACAAGGTATAAATATAGACATTACAAAAATACACGTTTTAACAAATCCTTTGAAATATTTAACAAATATATCTTTTTCTAAAAAATTGATGCCTTCCCAGCTAGCAAAGTAGTTCTATATTAGAGTAATAGGAGTTTTATATTCTGTTAATATTTTATAATTGTATTTAGAATACTAAATTGTTGCATTAATGTGGCACATGAGATTATTTAGCCTTCAGAAATTGAATTGCCTTTTAAATTTGTTGCAAGAACGTTCTTAGAGCATAATTTATAAAGCATTTATAACATAACTCCTAATGTAGCCCTATAAGTGTGTACAATAACACAATTTTGCAGCAACGGTGCTTATACAATCAAATTACTGTAAAACCGATGCAGAATACTGCTTTATAGAATTATACCAACTCCTGTGATACTACTATAAAATTATTCCGTAATGTCGCTTATAGTTTAATTATAGAACTATTGTATAAGGCGTTGTTAAGTTACAATTCTGCTGCGGAAAACAAATTATAAATATGGAAGCTGCTATCGAACTTAAGAGAAAAAACTCTTTAAAACAGTTATAGAGAATAATAATAGAGATGTTATAAAATCATTATAGAGTAAATAAGTAACAAAAGCCTTTTTGTTCCATAAAGAAACGCTGTAGAACTATCATTTTTTATATATGTAAGTTTCCCATACCCCCATCTGACGAGATCTGCCTGTAAAAGTACGAAATATTTTGATCAAAGTATAATGGGGAAATTTGTATAACATAGTCGTTTATTTGATTGCTAATAGAAATTGATTTTCTTATAGAAATTTAGTAACATATTTAATTTAGACCATTCCAAACCATTTGCCAACCATTTGCCTTCTAGACGTTGACGTTAAAGAATTTCATTAGATTTATTAAATAAGATTTAAATACCACAATAAAATATGACAGCACTGTGGATATTAAATGGCATAGATCTGTTATAGTAGTTGCTTACCAAGCATATTTGCTCCATAATCATTGCAATCGACACAAAAATGTCATATTAGTGAGAATCCACGTACAAAATAACGCCTTTCTTTCTGTCGCCATATTGTAAAGAAAAAAAAAATCTTAATTAAAAATATATACAATATAAATAGGTGAAATGACATCAATAATATGGATATACTTACTTTCTAACTATTTTATATATAGTTGGTTGTTAAATTCATCAATTTAGAAACATTTTTTATTATAGGATACATAAGGTTAACTGAGGGCGCGTCAAAAAATTACCATTATGTACTACACATTTCACGATAAAACTTTTTCCGCATTAAAATGTACTGCTCCCTGATGGACAAACCAACTAAGCAATTCGTAATGATGCAAGTACTCTTATGCAGGCTGATTAGGTCATCTTCTATCTTGGTTCTTATTGGCTCATCCATATTATTTCTAATATGTGCGATGCAGAAACATTTTATATATATAATATTTTAAGATACAATTAAACGATTTTAAAGTTCTCTAAGTAGAAAACCATGCAACACATAAATTGTATTACGAAGTGGTATAGAATTTTTATGAGATTGCTTTGTAATTGTGTTATAAAAATTCTTGTGAACCTGTGAGAACGTTTATTCAACAATTCTATAAGTATTTCCTGCAGACCTTACAGAATAGCTTAAAGAACTAAACAGTTCTATAGAACGGTGCCCATTTTTATGGTATAAGTGTTGTAAGAACGTTCTGAAAATGTTCTTAGAACAAACATTGCTCTATAAAATTTACTATGCAAACGTTCTTATGATTTTTATAGAACAGGAAATTGTTAGCTGGGTTATATCTTGGAAACGGTGCATTATAATAATAATAATAGCTTTATTGCTCAACAGTTACCCATTTACAGAGCAATGACACTAAATTTCATAAATACATAATAACAGTAGTGTATATTGTAACAGAAAATATGAGTAGCCAGTTACAGTTATATAACGAAAAATAAAACAATAGAAGATATATTTATAACAAATTAACCGAATATATGATCCTCAGTCAGCAATTGCGCAGCAGTACTCACTATATGCTTAAAATTATCAACATATATATCACAAACACAACACAATTTATTAAAGTTAAAACACATTGAATATATAGGGGATTTTAAGCAAAGATTAGTATTCGGCTTATTAAGAGAAAATGTTTGTACAACTCTCAAGTTGGATCTAGGTACATTAAATTGAATTTGTGATAAGAAAGCAGGGCAGTCAATGTCATTATCAATATTTTATATAAAAAAGATAGTGAAGAACACTTTCTTCTTAAATCCAAACTGGAAACATTAAATCTCTCTAATAACGTGTTGTAATCTGCATTAAATTCTGGATAAACTCCAGTTACTTTGAAATACAAAAATTTTAAAAACTTTCTCTGAATTTTTTCAATGGCGATTTTGTAACATTTGTAATATGGATTCCATATTACAGAACCGTATTCCAATTTAGATCTGACGAAGGAATAGTACAATGTTTTCAATATTTCAATGTTGTCAAAGTTTCTACAGTTCCTCACGATGAAGCCATACGATCTTGCTGCCTCTTTTACTGTCTTAAATATGTGGTCACGAAAGGATTAAGCGCAATCAAATAATATACCAAGATCCTTAACAGTTTCACAACGGACGAGTACATTGTCATCAATAGCATAATCGAAAATAATTGGTAACTTTTTCCTGGTATAGGAAGCAATTTTACATTTCGATACATTAAGATATAATTTGTTCTTAAAACACCAACTATACAAATTATTTAAATAATCCTGTAACATCAAACAATCATCTATGGAACAAACTGAAGAAAAAACTTTCATATCATCAGCAAACAATAATTTATGGCAATCTACTACTTGACAAATGTCGTTAATAAAAAGGAGAAATAATAAAGGTCCAAGGTTTGACCCCTGAGGGACGCCCGAGGTGGCAGAATAATTAAAAGATACAAAACCATTATAAGACACAAACTGAATTCTGTCAGTTAAGTAAGATTTAAAGAGGGATAATGCATTATTGTTAAAACCAAATTCAGCAAGTTTATTCAAAAGGACATAATGATCAAGTCTGTCAAATGCTTTGGCAAAATCTGTATAAATAGTATCCACTTGACCACCCTTATCTAAGGTATCAGAGACAAATTGTGTAAACACTGATAAATTTGTTACAGTGGACCTCTTCAGCATAAAACCGTGTTGTTCAAATGCTAACTGACCCTTAACTATGTTATATATACGATTATAAAGTATAATTTCAAAAATTTTTGAAAAATTGGAAGGAATAGATATTGGCCGATAATTTTCAATATATTCTTTATCCCCGCTTTTAAAAATTGGACATACTTTAGCTTGCTTCCAATCAAGTGGAAATGCATTTGACTTCAAAGAAAAGTTATATAATATTTTCAATGGAATAACAAACACAGATATACAATCTTTTATAATAAATGAGGGCAACTTGTCTGGTCCCAATGTCATTTTATTTTTCAGTTTCCTGGAAGCTAGCAGTATTTCTGATTCAGTTATTGCTTCAAAGTTAATAAGTGGCGTATTATTATTAAAAACACTTTCAAACAATTCTGCAAATCCATTAACGATATGCTGAGAATTATCAAAATGACGACTCTTATCTTTCATTTTGCCAGGTATTCTAGATGATCTATTCTTTGCATGAATAAAAGACCAAAGCTTATGAGGATCCAGTGTAATTGAATTTTGCACAGTGTCTAGATAATCTCTATATGCTTCCTTAATTTGATCTTTAACTGTAATTCTTATTTGTTTAAATTTATTGAAAATGTATGGACAGTGGGATTTTTTATATCTTTTAAAAAGTTTTGCCTTGCATTTAATATTCTTTATAATATCTGAAGTATACCAAGGTGGATACTTATGACTGTAGTTTTTGTATACAGAAACATGAATGTCACATATTTTATATAAGCGCTCATAAAAAATATTCAGGGCTGTATTGACATCATCAAAGTGATTTAAAAAAGACCAATCAATTCTAGATAAATTATTATATAAACCAGGAAAGTTAGCTTTTCTAAAATTATACACAATTTAATGCACATTAGTTTGACATACACTTTTCTTGACAAGCAAACTCTCAAAATCTATAGTTAAAGCAGGATGATGTAAGTCTTCAAGAACTAGAGGTGTACAATCATGCATAACTATACATTCCGAATTGGACAATATTAAATCAAGTAAGCGGAAATTGTGATTTAACACATTACTATACTGACAAAGGTGTAAAACATTTATTAAATTATTAATTGAATTTGTTTTTCTGTCCGAAATTATGATACCAAGGTAAGTATGCACTTAAACTTTTTGACTATATGCCCATAATAAATTATAATTTGTGCAGTTTTTTGTAGGGTACCCTGTATTTTATAGTTGTTGAATTAAATAATAAGAAATGAAATCATTTACAGAACCTATAGAACTCATTTTTTAAATAGCAACCTTAATTTTACGTGGTGAAAATAATATCACAGTGGAATTTCGCAATCAGGCACGTATTTCCACTAAATTTCGAGTAATAGTCGTCCTGCATCCTAACAAGGCAAGTACATAGATTAATGACTGATTTTGGGGAGCACTAAAGATGTTAGCTATCGGTTCAGCAGCATTATTTGATTTGGTACTCTACACCCGTACAAGACGCGCCAGCCTCTTCAGTTCTGGAGACGTTGCGGAAATTTGTTACGGTTAGAGCACTAAATCAATCACCGACTAAATCGGGACCGAGTACCGAAATAACTGGGTTATGCGTATATACTAGGTAGAAGATAGAACATAATTTTAATTATTTCACATTTTTATTGTTTATTGTTTATTGTAGTTATTTGACCACGTTACACAAAATAAATATGTTTGTAGCAAGTCAAGATAGTTACAATGTAGAATTAAAATTAAGCAAGTTCACAAGATACATTAAAAAAAGCCTAAGAATAAAAAACAGTAAGTGAAGAAATACAGAAATACAAAATTAAAACAATCAGAGTACAATAAGTATTAGTAAAGTGCTGAAGTGAGCTGTCACAGAGATCTAAAATGTTCCACAAATTCATCAGCAGAGTAGAAACAATGCATTCATGTTTTTAAAAGTACCTGGCAATAAGTTAAAGTAATTAATATTGAGCGAATTAGCTTCAGATATACATAATCTAAAACGGTTATTTCTGATTAGGTGAGCATTAGGGTGTTATAGTTGTGTACGTCAGACTGCTTGAGCATGATCGACTGCCTCCCGTTAATTTCAACAAGAACCTGAAATAAGAATAACGTAGGCAAAGGCATAATTTTAAGTTCTTTAAAGTACGACCTGCAATGATCCCGAAAACCAATGACTGCCATTATTCTAATTGCCCTCTTCTGCAGACGAAAAATTTTTAGCATGGGAAGCATTACCCCAAAGCAACAGCCCATAACTAATATGGGAATGAAATAGAAAAAAATATGCAACTTTTAAAGTATTAATACTAGTTATTTTTTTTAACTGCCGGAGTATAAATAACGACCGAGAAAGCTTCCCCAATAGCTCATTTACGTGAGCAGACCAGTTAAGCCTATGATCCAACGTAACACCAAGTAGTTTAACACTATTTGTTTCACAAACGTTGTTAGTGCACCGATTGGAGGAAATCTGCATATACTGATTTTTTTCGGTATTTAATTTTAGCTTGTTGTACAAGAACCACTCGTTTGCCCTGCTTGAAATCTTGTCACGAGCAGAACATAGTGCAGAATTATTACTAGCCGACAGTATAAATGATGTGTCGCAAACTGAACAGACTTATATGGCGACACAGAACAGCACAAATCATTTACATAAACAACAAACAGCAGAGGACCCAGTACAGAACCTTGTGGAATACCATATTTAACAGATTTGAAATCAGACGTAACACTGTTCAACTGCACAGCTTGCTGACGATTACTCAGATAAGACTTAATGAGTTCAAGCGAAATTCCTCTAATTCCATAGTGAATATCGTGGGAAACGCAATCGAATGCTTTAGACAAGTTACATAACATAATAGCTGTGAGATTGCCTTGTTCAAGCTCCTGCACTACCTCACTCACAACATGATAGACAGCTTGAGTGGTAGAACGAGAGTTTCTGAACCCATATTGAGAATTACTGAAAAATTTATGTATTTGGAAATAGGCGTACAATTGCTTCTTTATAATTTTTTCAAAGATTGTAAGTTAGATTTATAACAATTACGCTCAAAATTGATTATTTTCCAACATGCTTTTCCTCTGTTCCTTGATCCAGTAATGAACACATCATAGGCAGCCTTTTTAGTTTCCTTTATTGTCATACTATATTCTTTTTTAAGTTTTTTATAAAAGTAAATATCATTAGAATTTTTAGTTATGTCTGCTAGAAATTTCGATTGAAACAGCTGATCCCTAAGAGACTTCAGGTGTGAATTGAACCACGAAACAGGTGACTTATACGCACCTTGCTTACACTTCCTTAAGGGAAAATATTTCACACACAAAGCTTTGTAAGAATTAATAAAAAAATTAGATAACAATTGAACGTCATATTTCCGACTGAGCAAATAATCCCAGTCAATGTTGCGTAAACCCTGCTTTAAATTTTTCAAACCATCAGGAGTAATGTGTCTGGACTCTGTCTGACGACAGAGCTCCAACTTTTGTTTGCTAAAAACATTTATGTATTGGGCACGGTGATCTGATAAGCAAGGTTCTAGAATACTAACATTAAATATTTGAGTTGAGATGTTAGTAAGAATATTATCGATACAACTAGAAGAAGTGGCAGTAACTCGCGTATCGTCTTTTATTGTGATAGATAGACCAAAAGATGTCAACAAACACTTCAAATTATTGAGAATTACCGAGTCTTTATTAAAATCCCCAAGAATAATAATTCTGTCATATTTATCCAATAAGTTATGAAGTAAACGTTCAAAAGTCACAAAAAACAAATCAATATCGCCCTTACCAGACCTATACACAACTAAACTTACAGTTTTTAAAACAGGTATATAAATAGCTGCAAATTCTGAATCTAGTTCACTGTTATAATCATTTAGATTAATAGACAGTTGTTTAAAAACAGTCAGATCCTTTTTAACATAAATAGCAACACCTCCATGAACTTTACTAGATCTACAAAAGAAATTAATTAATTTATAACCATCTAAATGAATAAGTTTGAGGCATGCATCACTCTACCAATGCTCAGTAAAGCAAACAATATCAAAATTTTGATCAAGTAAAAAAGCATTTCAACTTTATTTGAAATGCTTTGTACATTTATATGGAACAAACTCACCACAGACCGTTCATATGCATTTTCCAATGGTGCCAAAGAAAGTGGCTTAATTAAGTTTCTAGTTCCAAACTGTGCACACGATGAAAATTCTTTTTAAAATTAAATCTTCGGACTGCAACTTCCCTTGGCCAAATAGCTGGGCTGTAAACTTCATCTATCTTGTCCAATGGAAAAGACACCTTGAAAGTAGAGGAATGATCGCTTCTACCCCCCCTGACAAGTTGCATGACAAGTGACTACATGTTTGCGTAGCACCCTGTATATTGATTTCGAATATAGACTCTTGCACATTAAGGAAATTATTAAATAGGCTCTATTTCAATTGAGGACTTTGCAGCAAGAACGACGCAGCTCCATTTTATGACAGACAGAGGTTATGTGCCAGATAGATAGTAACAGACATTTAACATGCAAGATCGACGCAGATCCGATGATATTATATACTTTAATAGCAAATAATGGAGATGCGCTACACATCATTTGATGCAACAGAGATGTAGCTCCAAGGAACTGCGTCACTCTTGCTCCCAACGCGCAACGAATTTTGTTTTGATATTTATCAGATATTCCTTCTAGGTTACTAGGGTTACTACTGTTATTAGGCTAGTCGTTTGTTTGTTTGCATTACGTATTCGACTATCGTCTTCCTAATAATATTTGCAGTGATTTTGATTGTGTTTTAATATATTATTCAATATGGAAGTGTTGAGTAGTGAATCCGAACCTTATAGTGGTGGTTCTAGTGATGAATACGTAGTAGATACATCCGATAATACGTCAAGTAGCGAAAGTGATGATTTGGAGGTTAAAATAAAAACTAGAAAGTCGACTGATAAATCACAATGGGCTGGAAATAAACGGAAGAAACTTTTAGCAGCTGGAAAAAGATATTTTGATGCAAGAAGGATGTAGCTCCAGTAAAAAAAAATACCAACTTCATATTTAATAATTAGTATAAGTTTTATGGTATTTATTACACTTTACCAATGTCCTTTTGTAAGTCGAAAACAAAAAACTGATATCTGATATAAAATTACTGTCTACAACGTTTTTTTCGTTTTACTTAAATTAAACAATTTTGGAGCTGCGTTATTATTGCAGCAAGATCCTCAATTATAAACATACCTATTTCAAAGACAGGTGAGGTGACAAAGAAAATTAATTTGGTAGACACACGGGGTTTTCATGGTTCATCATTGGCATCTCGCCCGACCACTAGTTTTGATTATGCATTCAATTGTTTTTTTTATGAGCGCCATATTGGATCATTACACACCATTTTTTTCGCAGATTCATTTCAATTTTATCATAATAGCAAAAAATAAGCTATTCATTTCATTAAAACTGTATGACACTTCTTTCATGAATAATTATTTCATCAGGTGGCTTCTCATCTTAAAGCAAATAAAGCATTAAATCTACTCTACTTTTCGTCGATGAATTTTATCATAATAGCAAATAAAACTATTTATTTTATAATATTAAAGTCGTATGATACTTCTTCCGTGAATAATAATTTTATCAGGTCGTCAGTGGTTGCTGTTGTTACGTTTTAAAATCGCACTTCGTTGTATTGTTGTTAATATTCAATATAGTAAGATAAGATACATATAATTAATATCTTTTATTACATTTCTTCTATATTTCTTAATTGCTTCATTGTAGTCGAATATATTAACGTTCAAATTTCGTGCCTATTCAAATGCTTAAAATTATCGATTTTATGCGTTTCAGGTTTTTTGCTAAAATTTCTGGCTTAGATCGACGCTCTGCTCGCCGGTATTGAAATACAGCTGAGTTCTGGCAGCCAAACTTAATTCGATTCGCGAGATTTGCAGTCATTTGTATTGCATTAATACATGCTTATTAGTTAAAATAAATGATTTAAATAGTAAAATATGAATATAGGATCATTATAGCATTTCATATGTCTAAATAAACTTAATATTTTTAATAATGTATTGAATCCATGGTTGTGATTGGCAGAGATATTAACCAATCAGATCATATGTTGCGTTTCCCATTGTATATTTAGTATTTATATTCAAAAACAGTATTTTTCAGTGCTACGGATTAGTTAACATATCATAAAGTAAGTATTATACATAGTAGTGAATAGGAGTATGCCTTTTATTTAAATTGGTGCAACAGATGCGTAAATTTTTCGCGTAACCTCCGCTAGTCTGACTAACGTTACGCCTTGATGAATCCGTATGTAAATATCTTTGTCTTGTAAGGGTTCCTTCAAAGAAGAAAGGCCCTACTATTCTGTTGTCAACTATTCCAGTCCACACATTTAATTTCTGAGGGTGTTGGGTATGTGCCTTTGCCATCCACTGAGGATTTTCCAGACTCCAATATCTGCAAGTTTGACGGTTTACTGTACCATTCAGACAAAATGTGGCCTCATCTGAAAAAGTATTTGCCGGTGTAAATTTCTATTTCCTTGACATAAATCCATTAGAATTTCGCAAAAGTGTAAGCGGCGAACGGGATCATCTTCATTGAGTTCCTGCACAAGTTGAATTTTGTAGGGATGATATTTTTCCTTCCTCAAGATACGTAGCACTGTGCTCTGACTAGTGTCATTGTTTAATGCAACCAATCGTGAAGAATTATGAGGATTATCCACCATACTTATCAAAATGTTCTGTTTCTGATTTTCATTAATACTTGGACGTCCAGGTTTTGGAATATTTACAACATTGCCAGTTTCTCTAAATTTAGACTCTACCTTACTGACTGTTGATTGGCTGATAGGGCGATCTGGATATTTTTCATTAAATAAATCGCAAACTTCCTGCTGAGTTCTAGTTATATTTCCGCATCCGATAAGAATTAAAATTTCAATTCTTTGAGTAACAGTTAAATGTGCCATAATACTTTAAATTGAATAATAATTTCTATGTCGCTTACAATACTTATTAGAAAGTCGGTGTGACAATGACACTTTGCAAAGATTTTCACCTACGTAATCCATAAAACAACTATGGAATTCGAAAAACTAAACTTGATAACGTTTTTGCTTTATTTTAATTGATTTACGTTTTCTAACATTCAATCGTCATTTACTCGAAAACTTTCCTATGTAAGAGGGCAAAATTTTAGTACTGTCTGATAGAGAATTAAACGATCTTTCAGAATCAAGGAAAAAATATGGTGTTGCCATTTAAAAAAAAATCGACGACGTCATTACTCGAAAACAAATGACATTTGAAAATCGCATTTTACGCCAAAATATGTATTTTTTAAATTAAAAAGCGACCTGTTCGAGGATTATTCCCAAAAAATAATTGTTTCGTTTTTATTGAATTTATTCCATACTTTTGGCGCATACTGTATATTGTGCTGGAAATCCCGAAATTCTATTTTCCTTGGAAAAATTTGTGACACAACGCTGTGTAAGATTTGTAGACAATTCCTTGGACAAATTCTTAGAGGTACGTTTCAATAATTTAAATTATCATTAGTTGTTTCTATAAATGTTTGTTACTGCTAATTGTTTCCAGAAATCCTGTGCTTATTTCTTTTTCTGTCTTATTACCAGGTGCAATAAGGATCAAATTCCTATACTATATCGGCAGACAAGTGGTTTGCGTGGTGAATAAACCCCTTTAATTTAGAGTAAGTAATGCTTATATATTCCTATAGTCTTTATGATCATTACATATAGTTCTATTAACATTTTGCCAATTTTCTTAAAGTGTTCTAAAAATTCCAGCGTCAAATAGCGATGTTGCCATATTATTTTTACTGCTGGTATTGTAGGTATTTTAAATGACGTCATGCAAGTGACGTAATTTATACACATTTAAACTAAGAGTATATTTTAATTAGTTTGTTTTTCTCTTAGGGTTTTTTTTTGTGGGACGGATTTTCCCACTTTTGGAGTCTATTCCTGATAGTGTAATTTTTCTGTTGAACTTGGACTTCCTACTTCTGGATTACGGTACCTATCTGGATACCACCTGGAGCAGTACCAGTTGAATACGATTGCTGATGTGATTTTCGCCTGTTTTGGTGATTATTGCAGCAGTTCCAGCCCAATACATCACTCTGACGGAAGTTTTCCATGTTTCCTCAATCTACCAACCTCCGTAACTGACAGAGCCAGTTCCCTGGAAAATCAGAAGAGCACGCAAGTCCAAAAATCCATTTTCTTTATCTTTCTTTTTTTTAATGCTATTTACTAAGTTTAATTGTAGATAGTAAGATTCTTAGATAGTTTTGCTATTTTCAAAGAATAGTTGCACCTGCATGGATGCAGAATATATTTAATGCAATTGTTTATAACTAAGCTTGTATTTTTGTTATTAGCTAATAGTATGCTTAATTTAGCTTAGATTTATTGCTTGCATAAAAATTTAATGCTTTTATTATCTGCGTTACTAATACATATATTTTTTTTGCTTATTATTTTGCTTCTCTTTGCTTTAGCTATTAATTGCTAAAATTATATATGACGCATGCGGAACTTAGGGTGCTAATTGTGGTGGTATATGCTTATTTTTATTATTTTTTTTTCTCCTACATGCGCATGCGCTTGAGCTCAAGCGACGCTGTTCCAAAGCTTACTATACGTACGTCTACTTTGAGTTTTGGGTTTATGATTAATATTAATATTGCTTTTCCCCTAATCTCTAAAGTTTGCGTTCAGCTAGTTTTCTTTTTAATTATTTCCATTACATATTTTTCAGAATGATCACTTACTATATTTACTAGTATAACGAATTATTATAAACTTGATTTGCAAGTTGTTTAATTTCTTGTTTAGAATAAAATATATACTGTTTACTTGTGTTTGACTTTATAATCAACTATAGTTTTGACAATTTTCGGTAGTTGACTTTTATAGGGTATATATATTTGGCGAGAAAATTTGTCTGGCGCCCTATTTACATCTCGAACCACTCCCTTCTCCACAGAGTTAGCCGAATACCCAACAAGGTATCATAACCTAGTCATTCATTGACGAGTTGTAGGTTACACTGTGAGACGATCGTTATTAAGTATATAACTTAGGTACACACTAATCATCATATTGTTCCTATCTAAATCTATAAAAATAACTATTTGTTATTTGAGATGAACGAATTTACATTAACTCCTCCAGAAATTATTGTATCAGCAAAGCAAATAGAGTGTAATTTATTACCAGAAAAATCCAAGAAGATACATCAGCAAACATATAAAAAATGTGTTGATTTCTGAGCTGAGAATAACACTGTTTTTTTTAAATAAGTAAAAGTATGAAATAGTATTCAAAATTAAAAGCATTTTTGAAACGGCAATCGGATGAACATCGGTGCTAAAAAATCACGCGTTTTAGAAAATCAACAAATTAAAAAATGTCTAATCGAGGCTTCTGATAATACGTATTTAGGACAAAAACTGAAGAGAGTTCTTATCTTACGAATTGAACGGGGATTTAAAAAATAATTTTATTTGGGAAAAATCTTTGGCGTACCATTTTTTTCTTTAAGAATATCAAAGTCAGTGCTTGTACACACGCCTAAAAATTATGTGTGTATTGAAAAATATGCGCCTTAGTAACTATCACGACGTACTAAATATCACTGAAATATTTCAAGTGGTTTTGCAAATATTAATTAATTTGCTTCTTTTTCCTAAAATTTTAACACCCCGCATCGCAACGGAACATTTTTGGACCATAGTTTATAAAGCAATTAATTTTCAATGTAGAATCACACCCTTAAATATTTGCATATCATTAAGGAGCACCCTGTATATATACAAAATTTAAACAAGGTATAAGGTATAAATTACATTGAAAATACACGCTTTAACAAATTCTTTGAAATATTAATAAACATATTTCTTTGTATAACAATTGCGAAATTATAGTACCGCGATACCTACACAAATAGATAGTAACATATGTTTTTTAAGGATGCTCATGAAAATAAAGGGTATTGTTTTCGTAGAACTTCAGCTATACTATTAATAAATGAAAGAGCTGATATCACAACTTTTAAAATGCAAGATGGATGGAAATCATCAACGGTAGCTGAAGGCTAAATGGAAGAGTCCGGAACGTATATCAGTTGTTTTTCCTACTGCAAATACAGGGTTAACTATGACTAAGTACAAAAATTTTAACCACGTGCTCAGGAAGGTCTAAAAGGCAATAAAAAAATTATTTCGGAATTCTATCTCGATGTTTAAAAAATGGGACAAAACCCTCTTTTCTCACGAAAATTCGGCGCCTATGACAATCTATCATCATCCGTTATGGCTAGATATGTCAACTATTGGTCGTTTTTTCAACACTGTCAAGTGTAGAAACTACGAAACGAAACATTTGTATTAATAATAATAATGTCTAAGTACCTGGTAGATAACAGCTAATCCGGTTAGCTGCAGTATTTTGTATTCGTTCTTTCGTTGCACACTGCCAAACTACATTTTCACTCCTTGCAGATTCATCATAATTATCCACTAACATATCCGACATAAAATACTTTATTTAATTACTATAACACGTTTAAAATTAGTCACTTAGCTGATTTAAAGTAACAGTAAGTTCTAGGTTATGCCATACTGCATTGCTAATTGCATACCCTCCATGCTCTAAACCACCCAGAATGCGAAGTTAGTTATAAACTAAGGGTCATTTTTACAGAACACTGTAAACATCTTGGGATGTTATAGTTTAAAATATTACTAATTATTTTATGCAAACATCGTCGATTACTGTTAATATTGTTGCTATTATTAGTATTAACAGAATTTAATTACACACAACACATGAAGTTTAAAAATTTATCGGCGTGAGTGCACCTTGTATTAATGACAGATGTCGTCTGTAGATGTCAAATAACGTAAATTTACGGTTACGGTACTCTGATTAGTTTGAAATAATTTTTCAGTACTTGATTTTCGCAAATTTAATTTTCGCGTATTTTATGTGTATTTACAAACATGTCGTATTCAAATTCCTAGATGACGGATAAGGTGCTGATTTATGGGAGTGTGACAAATGCATATTATCGTGCGGTAGCCTCAAAGACGTTTCCCGAGTATATGTATATGTATTTGTGTACATTTACGTGTATTTTGTTGCTATCCTTTGTGCTTTTTCCCGACGTAAGTAATCGACCTGGTCAAGACCGCCAAACCAAGTAGATACACCGCTTTACACAAAAAGAACGACCGAAGGAAGGAGAGGTCCGCAGGAAGTACAAAAATCTTTAATTTAAACAAGTAAGAACACAGAAGATGATTCAACATTCTTAATATCTCTTCAAGTATCAATCCTGGAAATAAATATTAGTGAGGTAGGTGCTGCCTCTCTGTGCTACCATACCGTATTTCTCATTAAATAATTAAATAATAATCTACATTTTGTAAAGATTTTTTTTTCTTTCAAAGCGGCTTAAATTAATACACGTGTCAATGGACCTGTCACTATATTTGACACCTTTGACTGGCAGAATATACCTAACCTCGCGGCTGACAGAAGGCCAGTGACGGCGATAAATAGAGATTTAATATAGTCAAGTCAAAGTTAACCCTGTATATCAAGAGATGGAAACGATTTTTTAAATAATTCAACCACTTTTGGGGATTCAACAGTTCATAAACCATCTACTCCAACCTACATAGACGAAGTAAATGTTTCAAAACCAACAGGACAAAGGATATCCGTTATAGACTCTTCTAATTTCACTATAAATGTTTACAATAAATAAAATTACTTTCGTTTAAGTTACAAATTTTAATTTTTAATTTAGCAGCAGTAAAAATAATTCTAATGCTTAAGCAGTAAATGTGACACTGCTAAAAAATTGCGCCTTTAACGTTAATCAGCAAAAAATAAATTAAATAATTTATATAAAAAAATCTACTCATTCTTGACAAAACAAAAATCAACAAACAATTTAGACAGATTTTGCTACCTTTCTTTTTATTGTTTGTTCGGTCAGTGGTCGCGCGGTTTAAGGCGTCAGTACTTGAATCCATGTGGCTAGACCGATGTAGGTTCGATCCCCGCGGCTGGCAGACCGTAAATTGTGTGATATTTCGACGCTATAAGACATACATTTTCGCATACTCCGTATAAATACATTCCAATTAGAAACATGCGTTGGTGTCTGATTATACTCTGCCTCAGATTGAAATTATTCATAAAATAAGTGGCATGTAATAAAGCCAGTGTGTAACGAAACACGCTAAGTGACAACTGCTGTAACATTTATCACTTAGATGGCTAGATTGTTTGCGGACCCATGTTAGTGTCTGGTTTTATCTTCACGGAAATTTAGACGCCAGTCTGTGGTATTATAACCATCAGAAATTTCACTCAATATACTATTACCATAAAACCAAGTCAGTTGTGTATTATTTTACCATACAATACACTGAATATTTTTGATTCGTTATAAAGATGTGAAAATATTAGAAAATTCACCAGTAGCGTAGCAACTATTATCAAGAAAAGGGGCACGTGTTTTCAATGGACAGAATTTGAAAATTTTTAATGCAACTGATTATACAGGGTGAATCAGGTTTAATCTTGATAACTTCAGGAATGGATAGAACAGGTTAAAATAATGTTCATTTGTGATATAAACTTATGTCCTAAAACGCATCGTTTCCGAGATAGAGGACGTTGAACCACTTATCTGATTTAAGTGAAATTCGGAACACAAACACTACTTATGATCTTACATAAGCTTCTTAAGTTTGAACTACCTACCCCTCTTAGAAGTGTATTTTGTATGCTACCCCCCTCTTACTTTATTTCAAAACTACAAAAATAATAATTAATTTCAATAAAACATTTACACACCACTTTGATCTGATTAATTTTGAAACTTTTTCGTCTCCTGTTTTTTTTTTCGACGTTTGGTCTTGTTTCTGAGATATTCAAAGAAATTGGTGACAGCAGCCGCGTAAATTTCATTCACTTAACGTTATAGCAACCCTTGAAAACAAAACTCAGTGATTTGTGTAAACTGACGTTTTGGGCGCCGCGATAGCCGAGATGGCTGGGAGACGACTGCTCGTGGAACCAGTCTGAATCGACTATGTCGGTGTGGGTTCGAATCCCACTGTAGTGCCATGGATGTTTGTGCTCGTCGAGAGATGCACAATAAGTCTATAGACTGCGGTGCTTCCGGGGACACTGCCGGACGGCTCTCAAAAAAAAAACTGACGCTTGTGAAAATCATTGTCAAAAGTATTATTTAAAGAGTGTTCTTAGTGTTAAGAAAAAATGCCAATAACCTCAAATATAAATTTAGTAACAACTACTTATTACAAGATTTACAATAAACTTATCAACTACTAAAAAAATTACAATAATTGTTCAAAGTGCATTCCTCCAGCCTCAATACATTTTTGGCATCGACGAACTAGTGTATTAACCGCAGCTGCTAGTTGAACAGGCTTGTATTTTATGTCATCACAAGCATGTCTTATCCTTTGGATCAATTCCTCACGGGTATGTACTGGCGTATCATACACAATTACTTTTAGATGGCCCCATATTTGGGTGGTTGTTGGGTTGCCGTCCAATCCATCGACGAAGATAATTCTCATCCAACCACTACCGTACTTGCCTTCCGTAATCTGCAGGGGCACCATCCAACTGGGACATCGTCAAGCATGTCGGGGAGAGAGTTTTGCAAAAACTCATGAAATAAATCCCCATTTAAACGAGGAGGCAAAATATGCGGCCCACAGAAGTTATTACTTACCTATCCACACATTTACACTAAACTGTTGAAATGAAGATTGTCTGACACATCGAGGATTGACTTCACTCCAAACGTGAATGTTGTGGTAATTCACAATTCCAGCTTTTGTGAAATTAGATTCGTCGGTCCATAAAACCTAACGCAGAAATTGTGGATTAATTTCTGTTGAATCTAAAACCCATCTACAAAAATTTAAATGATTTTCAGCATCTCCTGGCAACCAACCTTGAACTGGTTGGAGATGGAAAGCCCTTCGATGATCTTGTTTGAGTGCTCTCATACTTTTGATTGAGATAAATGGGGTTGCCGAGCTGCTCGGCGTGTGCTTAAAGTTCTATCGATATCAAAAAGATTAAGAATTCGCTGATTATTTCTTAGCGGTACATTACGATTATGATCATTGTAGCGGCGCAAACCATATTTTGAAAATCGAAAATGTACATCTACAAAAACTGCATATGGAATTCTTCTATTATGGAAGCGTGTTCGGTACTCTCGAACTGACGCATTGGAATTTCCGGTACAGAAACCATAAACATAATGTATATCGGCATATTCAGCATTTGCAAACGTTCGTGGCATTTTTTCTTAGCACTAAAAAGGCTCTTTAAATAATACTTTTGACAATGATTTTCACAAATGTCAGTTTACACAAATCACTGAGTTTTGTTTTCATGGGTTGCTATAACGTTAAGTGAAATTCACACGGCTGGTGCGCTACACTGTCACCAATTTCTTTGAATATCTCAGAAACAAGACCAAACGTCGAAAAAAACAGGAGACAAAAAAGTTTCGAAATTAATCAGGTCACAGTGGTGTGTAGATGTTTTATTGAAATTAATTATTTTGTTTGTAGTATTGAAATAAAGTAAGAGGGCGGTAGCATACAAGATACACTTCTAAGAGGGGTAGGTAGTTCAAACTTAAGAAGCTTATGTAAGATTATAAGCAGTGTTTGTATTCCGAATTTCACTTAAATGGGATAAGTGGTTCAAAAGTTATGAGGGAAAAACGAGAAAAAAATTCCTACTTCAACGCCCTCTATCTCGGAAACGATGTGTTTTAGGAAATGTTTATATCACAAATGAACATTATTTTAATCTGTTCTATCGATTCCTGAAGTTATCAAGATTAAACCTGGATCACTCTGTATATTACAAGACATTTACGGTTTATAAATAATTAAAAGAAAATAATGATTTTCACACTATCAGGGCGATTCAGAACTTATCTAAAAAAATTTGGGAATAGATGCGTTATGAAAAATGGAGTCAATATAGTAAAAAAAATTATTGGAAAATCCAAACAGTTTCCGAGACAAAAATTATTGAAGTTCTAGTAGTTTCAATCTTTACGTTGCTGGGATACTGTAGTCTCCATCCAGGCGATTTTAAATATCCAATTACTGACCGTAGTAACTTTTTTGTGATGCAAATATTTACATTAGTTTTTCAAATATCAAAAACTGCTTACATCTATAGAGTCATTCCATATAAAATAGTCTGAAAATAAAAAAAAAATGTTGCCGCCTATTTAAATAAAGACTCGTACATGCACTAAACATGAAAATAACAAAACAAGTGATGTAGTCATTTAAAGTTGAAGGTAAGAACAGTAGATTCTGTGAGTATCAGATTTTTATCTCGCAGTCAACAGGCTCCCTTCATAGTCTGAATATTGAGATTTTTAAAAATTTCAAAACTTCAAGCAAAGTTTTCTTCTATAAAGAGTGGGCTACTCAGGTCAACTTGTGGCTGAATTTTGTCTATGATATGTATACTTAATTCCCGCGGAGCATAAATTTTCTAACTCTCAACAGTTAAGACGCTAGAGTCGATTGAAATTCAGCACGCTGCTATTATTCAAAGGGATCGTCCGAGCCAATTATTTTCATTTACATTGAATTCCGTATTGATCATTCAAATATCTTCAAACAGAAAAATTTGACAGCAAAAATTAATAAAGCATAAAAATAGCTATTTTTAAGAGTCTTTATTTAAATAGGCGGAAACAAGCGCTTGTAAAAATCAAACTCGTGTAAATTTTGTTGTTTAGGACCCTAGAGAAGAGATTTTCAAAGTTACACCAAAATCTAAAATGGGTCGGCTTTGCCAATTAGACATTTTCAAATGGAACGACTCTATAGCAACTTGCAGTTGATGGATACTGTTTTAATTTATGGTGAAGTGAAAATTCTTTAGCAGAGCAGTGAGTGCAAGTGTAGTGCAAACGCTGGCGTGACACGGCGTACTGCAGCAGTGTGGCGTATCATATACGAGGCTCAATTATATCCGTGCCATGTACAGCGTGGTCAAGCATTAATAATAAGGAATTTGACGAGGATGACCGTTACCATGGCCGCCACGATCTCTTGACTTTAAAACATTTGGACTTATTTATCTGGGAATATTTAAAAAATGAAGTATATTGCACCGAAGTGGGCACTATTGATGATTTACGCAAAGGTATAGCTGCTGCCAACAACTTACAATAGTTTAAAACGGACAAGAAGCAGAAACATTTGTGTTAGTTTGTAGAAACTGGGTAAGGCGTGCTCAAAATATTGTTGTAACATTAGGTATGTCAAACTATTGAATATGTGACTAAATTTAGCAAAAAACTTTTATGAAAAAATATTTAAAGCGCATTGTTTATCTACAAATACTTTACATACAACTATAAAAAAATTCAAAACTGTGTTACGAAATTACAGACTAAGGTATAATTCTAGGCTAACCAAGAGCCTATTAACGTGTTTGTTTTTTGTATCGGTACTAATGAAGGATACAATAGAAGAATTTCTAAAAATTCTGCAAATCTCAAAGCAAGATCAAAATAGTTACGCATTGTATTTAGTATTGTGGTCAGTGAGCTTCGTTTATTTATACCTACTATTTGTTTGATGTTTGTAAGTGTATATGTTGTTAATTTACGCAGGAGTTCGGCAAACTTACTACACTAGACCGGCACCTGCAGTACCGTTACCTGCAACGACCGCCATTGCAGGTGACCGACGTAAATTCTGTTCCCACAAAAGTTACGGATTGGTTTCAAACTGTTAGAAATATTTGACCAGTGAAGTTGTGAATGTGTTGCTGAATTGTCGAGCACTCTCTCTTATCAACAACCCCTATTTACTTACATTAGACAAACATCAGAAAGTCTTTTTTTTACTGTTTTAGAAAGATATTTTAAGCTAATATAAATCAAATCTCCTACAATTCCTATTAATGAAGTCATATGTATGTTCTCTGATACCAAACATCTAGGTATGCTAATGAACAATTCTACAGACAAAGTTCTATTCAATAATTATCAAAAGAAAATAATCTAATTTACTGACCTGCTAATGAAACACTCTATAAATATCTAACTTCACTTTTTAGCAGTGGGAACACGACAAATTCAACCACAATAGATGAGATCTGAGCTATTTCTGCATTTTCAGGATTGCTTCTTCAGGTGGTCTCCTTTAAGTTGAATCAAATATCTAACTATAAAAATTATTATAAAAATTAAAATTATTTGAAGTTAAATATCGACAATGACAAAAAGTGACATCCTGTCAATTAATTAAATATGACAATACCTACTTGAAAAATGTTCACCTTTTATGTTAAGGTTTTTATATATTTTTAGGTATTAATAATATTGTGTGAAACTAACTACTCAGTGGACAAAAGCCCCAACCTGCAATATCTACCCATATATTCCTTATTATTAGCTTCTGTAACATTTTTTTTTACTGTTTCTGAAAGGTATTTTAAGCTAATATAAATCAAATCATTAGCAGATCAGTAAATTAGATTATTTTCTTTAGATAATTATTGAATAGAGCTTTGTCTGTAGAATTGTTCATTAACATACCTAGATGTTTGGTATCAGAGAACATACATATGACTTCATTGATAGGAATTGTAGGAAATTTGATTTATATTAGCTTAAAATACCTTTCTAAAACAGTAAAAAAATGTTACAGAAGCTAATAATAAGGAATATATGGGTAGATATTGTGGGTGTAATTCAACGCAGGATGGGGCTTTTGTCCACTGAGTAGTTAGTTTCACACAATATTATTAATACCTAAAAATATATAAAAACTTTTATCACAAAGTCTTTCGTCAAATGACACGGCTCTGCAAAATCTTAGAATGAGGGGTAGCTATTATTATTATATTATCTTGTAATTACTATTTGTTACTTATGTAACACTTTTTATTCAAAATCTTTTTGGAATTAGGAGACATAAATTGAGGAACATCGTTATTTTTTACTCATCTCCACAAGCTACCACTGAAATAAACAGAACTTGCTACTCAAAATTACCAAACCTCAGCATCCTCAGCGGTCAAACGCGGAGTGTCCACCCTTGCTCTTGCCAATCAGTTCGGCATTCGAGACCTTCCTTCATTATCTATTTAAACAGAGCCAGGTTTAACGAAACAAAGCGGCTTTATGTATTGTCTTTGCATCTGCCCTAATAAAGGTAATTGTTTTTTGCCCCAGAGAGACAGACCAGGGTTTTAACAAAGGTTTGAACGCGATTCGTTCGGACAGTGCATCTCAAAGTTTTATTTCTTTCATGTGGTATTATATAAAAGCCAAAAGGGAGGGGCCTCAGATGGCGAAGCCGGTCGCGCTGAAGCTTACGATCCCTCTGTTCAGGTTAAGTAGGTCTAGTGTGCCGTTATCGTAGCTGTTGCTTTGTTTCGTAGCATTTCCTGCGTATTTTTCACAAGGTTTAAATTTAAAGTTGCTTTAAAATCATTAAATTTAGTTTCTTCGAAGAAGTTGACTCCTACAGTGCAAAAAGTGGTTATGTGACTAATATTTTCCAGTGTAAATTCGGCAGAATAAGCTGCTATCTTTGGCTGCTACTTTCACACCGGTTAAATTCAGAATGTGTAAAATTGTGTGCTAATAGTTTAACACACTCTTTTTTTATGCGTTTTGCACAAAATGTATTGAAACCACTACAAATAGGCTGTAATAAACTACAGCATGTTCTACAAGCTCTATGACAAACTCTGGCAGATGATAAAATATAATATAATATTCATTTATTTAGCAACAAATGCTATTTACATTACTATACATACACAAAAGCATGCCAACAAAAGTTTACCGTGCCCTATCATTACGAAAAAAATTAGTGATATTTCTAACAAATACTTTCATCCTTTTATTTCCTCAGGCAAAGCATTATAAAGCATGCGCCAAAAGTATGGAATAAATTCAATAAAAATGAAACAATTATTTTTTGGGAAAAATCCTCGAACAGGTCGATTTTTAATTTAAAAAATACATATTTTAGCGAAAAATGCGATTTTCAAATGTCATTTGTTTTCGAGTAATGACGTCATCGATTTTTTTTAAATGGCAACACCAATTTTTTTTCCTTGATTCTGATTCGTTTAATTCTCTATCAGACAGTACTAAAATTTTGCCATCTTACATAGGAAAGTTTTCGAGTAAATGACGATTGAATGTTAGAAAACGTAAATCAATTAAAATAAAGCAAAAACGTTATCAGGTTTAGTTTTTCGAATTCCATAGTACTTTTATGGATCACGTAGGTGAAAATCTTTGCAAAGTGTCATTGTCACACCGACTTTCTAATAAGTATTGTAAGCGACATAGAAAATATTATTCAATTTAAAGTATTATGGCACATTTAACTGTTACTCAAAGAATTGAAATTTTAATTCTTATCGGATGCGGGAATATGACTAGAACTCAGCAGGAAGTTTGCGATTTATTTAATGAAAAATATCCAGATCGCCCTATCAACCAAGCAACAGTCAGTAAGGTAGAGTCTAAATTTAGAGAAACTGGCAATGTTGTAAATATTCCAAAACCTGGACGTCCAAGCATTAATGAAAATCAGAAACAGAACATTTTGATAAATATGGTGGATAATCCTCATAATTCTTCACGATTGGTTGCATTAAACAATGACACTAGTCAGAGCACAGTGCTACGTATCTTGAAGAAGGAAAAATATCATCCCTACAAAATTCAACTTGTGCAGGAACTCAATGAAGATGATCCCGATCGCCGCTTACACTTTTGCGAAATTCTAATGGATTTATGTCAAGGAAATAGAAATTTATACCGGCAAATACTTTTTTCAGATGAGGCCACATTTTGTCTGAATGGTACAGTAAACCGTCAAACTTGCAGATATTGGAGTCGGGAAAATCCTCATTGGATGGCAGAGGCACATACCCAACACCCTCAGAAATTAAATGTGTGGGCTGGAATAGTTAACGACAGAATAGTAGGGCCTTTCTTCTTTGAAGGAACTCTTACAGGACAAAGATATTTAGAGTTTCTAGAAAATGACCTTGTTCCAGCCCTTGCAGTAATTTTTCCTAACGATAATGACCCTGACATTCCTGACGATACCATATGGTTTCAACAAGACGGTGCACCTCCGCACTATGCGCGCCCTGTACGAGATTTTTTGGACAACTGTTTTCCTGGGAGGTGGATCGGCAGACGCGGACCGATAGAATGGCCTGCAAGATCACCAGATCTTACACCTCTTGACTATTTTTTATGGGGATACTTGAAGTCAAAAGTGTACATTAATAAACCACGTAATTTAGAAGAACTTCAAAATCGCATTCGGGACGAAATACGCAGAGTTACCCCAAAAATCATTCATAATGTGCAAGAAGAATTTCTTCACAGACTTGCGCATTGTCAAGAAGTTGGTGGATGGCAATTCGAACATTTAATTTAAGTATAAAATTTAATCAATTGTATTTTATTTTACATACCTCAGAATTGTTACTTTTTTATGGATAAAATTTACGTTTTCAAACATTCAATCGTCATTTACTCGAAAACTTTCCTATGTAAGAGGGCAAAATTTTAGTACTGTCTGACAGAGAATTAAACGATCTTTCAGAATCAAGGAAAAAAATATGGTGTTGCCATTTAAAAAGAAATCGATGACGTCATTACTCGAAAACAAATGACATTTGAAAATCGCATTTTACGCTAAAATAGGTATTTTTTAAATTAAAAATCGACCTGTTCGAGGATTTTTCCCAAAAAATAATTGTTTCGTTTTTATTGAATTTATTCCATACTTTTGGCGCATACTGTATAATTTATTGGTGTGTAACGATTACAGTGTAGTTGACACGCATTGCTTTATTTTGAAACACTTGCAACCTATTAATATGCGCTTTATTGCAGCCTATCAATAATCAAAAACAATAATTGAAATGTGGATAAATGATCGAGTTATACACTGTCATCTTGACATAACATGATAATTTATGTGAAATTCTTCTACAAAAAAGATATTTTCTTACCTATTTTTTTACATAAAAAAATAACATGAAAATCAATTGACAATTGCTGATCCAATATTACGCCTAAGTTTTTAATTTGTTTTACAAATTCAATATTACTATTACTGATGTGTAAATTTCCATTAACAGCAAAATATTTTACACAATTAAATTTGGTCCCAACCACGATACATTTAGTTTTATCAGTATTTAGTTTTAACTTATTTATACACAACCAATTATATATCTTATATAGCTGATTATTCATCTTTTCAGTTACTTGTGAAAGATCCTTCCCTGATACAGATATCAGCTTATCATCTGCAAACAAATTTACATATGAATCATTTAAAATATTAATTATGTCATTAATATACAGTGTGATTCAGGTTTAATCTTGTAACTTCAGAAATCGATAGAACAGGTTAAAATAATGTTCATTTGTGATATAAACTTATTTCCTAAAACGCATCGTTCCCGAGAAAGGGGGCGTTGAAGTAGGAATTTTTTTCTCGTTTTTCCCTCATAACTTTTGAACCACTTATCCGATTCAAGTGAAATTCGGAACACAAACACTCCTTATGATCTTATATAAGCTTCTTAAGTTTGAACTACCTACCCCTCTTAGAAGTGTATTTTGTATGCTACCTCCCTCTTACTTCAATTCAAAACTACAAAAAAAAAATAATAATTTCAATAAAATATCTACACACCATTTTGACCTGATTAATTTTGAAATTTTTTCGTTTCCTTTTCTTTCGACGTTTGGTCTTGTTTCTGAAATATTCAAAGAAATTGGTGACAGTGTGGCGCACCAGCCGCGTAAATTTCATTTAACGTTATAGCAACCCATGAAAACAAAACTCAGTGATTTGTGTAAACTGACGTTTGTGAAAATCATTGTCAAAAGTATTATTTAAAGAGCATTTCTGGCGCTAACAAAAAATGCCAAGAACCTTTACAAATGCTGAATATGCCGATATATTATGTTTATGGTTTCTGTGACAGAAATTTCAAGGCGTCAGTTCGAGAGTACCGAACACGCTTCCCTAATAGAAGAATTCTAAATGCACAAGTTTTTGTAGATGTACATCGTCGATTTTCGAATGGTTTGCGCCGCTACAGTGATCATAATCGTAACGTACCGCCAAGAAATAATCAGCGAATTCTTAATTTTTTTGATATCGATAGAACTTTAAGCACACGCCGAGCAGCTCGGCAACTCCATTTATCTCAATCAAAACTACTGAGAGCACTCAAACCAGTTCAAGGTTTGTTGCCAAGAGATGCTGAAAACCGTTTAAATTTTTGTAAATGGGTTTTAGATTCAACAGAAATTAATCCATAACTTCTGCATAAGGTTTTATGTACCGACGAATCTAATTTCACAAAAGATGGAATTGTGAATTATCACAACATTCACGTTTGGAGTGAAGTCAATCTTCGATGTGTCAGACAATCTTCATTTCAGCAACAGTTTAGTGTAAATGTGTGAATAGGTGTTTTAAGTAATAACCTCTCTGGGCCGCATATTTTGCTTTCTCGTTTAAATGGGGATTTATTTCATGAGTTTCTGCAAAACTCTCCCCGACGTGCTTGATGATGTCCCCTTAAATTTATGCCAAGGGAACTGGATGCACTTGGATGGTGCCCTTGCACATTATGGAAGGCAAGTACGGCAGTGGTTGGATGAGAATTATTCTCGTCGATAGATTGGACCCAAATATGTGGATTCCTTGCGAAGGATCAGTGGCTTGGCCTCCGCGCTCGCCAGATCTGAATCCTCTGGATTATTTCGTTTGGGGCCATCTAAGAGCAATTGTGTATGATACGCCAATACATACCCGTGAGGAGTTGATCCAAAGGATAAGACATGCTTGTGATGACGTAAAAAACAATCCTGTTCAAATAGCAGCTGCGGTTAATACACTAGTTCGTCGATGCCAAAAATGTATTGAGGCTGGAGGAATGCACTTTGAACAATTATTGTAATTTTTTTAGTAGTTGATAAGTTTATTGTGTAATAAGTAGTTGTTACTAAATTTATGTTTGAGGTTATTGACATTTTTTCTTAACACTAAGAACACTCTTTAAATAATACCTTTGACAATGATTTTCACAAAAGTCAGTTTTTTTTGAGGGCCGTCCGACAGTGTCCCCGGAAGCACCGCAGCCTATAGACTTATTGTGCATCTCTCGACGAGCACAAACATTGATGGTACTAAAGTGGGATTCGAACCCACACCGATATAGCCGATCCAGACTGGTTCCACGAGCAGTCGTCTCCCAGCAACCTCGGCTATCGCGGCGCCCAAAACGTCAGTTTACACAAATCACTGAGTTTTGTTTTCAAGGATTGCTATAACGTTAAATGAATGAAATTTACGCGGCTGGTGCGCTACACTGTCACCAATTTCTTTGAATATCTCAGAAACAAGACCAAACGTCGAAAAAGAAAACAGGAGACGAAAAAGTTTCGAAATTAATCAGGTCAAAGTGGTGTGTAGATATTTTATTGAAATATTTTTTTTTTGTAGTTTTGAAATAAAGTAAGAGGGAGGTAGCATACGATATATACTTCTAAAAGTTATGAGGGAAAAACGAGAAAAAAATTTCTACTTCAACGCCCTCTTTCTCGGAAACGATACGTTTTAGGAAGTAAGTTTATATTACAAATGAACATTATTTTAACCTGTTCTATCGATTCCTGAAGTTATCAAGATTAAACCTGAATTTGCATTAAATTGCAAAAAATTATTGTTTTTAACGCGACCAAATATAGAAAATTATGCTAACAATAAAAACGATTGCCTAACGTCAGCCATGACGTAAGACGTCTGAATTCTTGCCGCGAGTATAGCCACAAATGGACCAAGGAAAGTTTGGCTTAATCGCATTAGTTTGATGTAAGGAATCTACTTCTGTGTCCCATTAATTTCGGGACAGCCTGTATATTTTCATGGCAGGACTTTCTTGTTTCGTAAACACCATTTACAAGACAAACAATGAAGCTGAGGAAGCGATTGTTTACGTTAGCAGCTTATTCTGCAGACCCAATAGCTCGGTTAATATTACCGCAGTTTCCTCAACTTTATATTAATTCCGAGACGGGTAATATACCGCTAATGGAAGGCTAATAAGAAAGGATGACATACTAGCATGCTACTCAGGCCTTTGTTATTTCTTTAAGGTTATGAACTAATATATTTAGCTCCCGTTATAATAGGAAATTTTGTTTTCATAGTTATAATAGATCATCTATTTGAAAGTTATATTAAATTTATTTTTAGTAATCAATCAAAAAATGATCGATGAACTGTATCGAAATCTGACGTACACTGTAAAAAAAGTTGCTGTGTAAGCGAAAATTTCCAGTGAGTAATTTAGGATGTGTAAAAATTCCGGTTTAATAGTTTTACACACTATGGCTTTTTTGCACGTGTTACACAGAATATGTGTAATATTTACCAGTTGTGTGTTAAAAGTACACCATTTTGTGTAAACTTAACACGCACACAACTTAATTGTGTTCTATATCCCTACTCCTGACTGGTTGAGCACAAATACGCAGCTGCAGTATATCCGCACACGTCACTACGCCACATTGGTCATGTAGCGGTATTGTGTACAGTTACCCCTCGTTCACTGTGTTTAAATGGAGAATATTTAAATTTAAATTGAGGTTTAGTCACCTAATTATAACAAATATTACTGATAATTGTAAGCTAAAACTAATGAATATAACTATTAAAAATATTAGCAGTCTACTCTCAAATTTTAGATTACTCTGAAACCTAACTTTTTTGTAACTTCAGAGAAAGAACATTATATGCTCAGATCACTACCAGTTAATTTTCGTAAACTCCTATTATGTAGTGCCTAAATACATCTTTGTTTGTTGTTTCATTGTTTATAATTTACTAGAACATTATTAGTCCTTTATTAAAATATGTACTATTATACTATTAATTTTAATACATACATATTTTGTTAGCAGACTTGGTTGTTGCTCATTTGAACAGAATTTAATTTTTTTAATAAAATCTTAAAAAGTAAAATATCTTTTATTTTATAATTACACCATAATTCAGAAAATTGTTTATATTGATACGGAAGCTCACCTACCTTGTTAATTATGTTCCTGTTTGCTTCTGAAATTATATTTTTTAATACATATATTCTGCCGTTTAATAGAACATTCCAGGCTATATTCAATGCATTCTCGGCGATAGGCAGAATCTCTAGAAAATGTCAAAATAAAAGTGTTTCAAAAATTATATTTATTAAAAATTATTTCTCTGGGCCTAAAAGGCCTATATATATATATATATATATATATATATATATATATATATATATATATATATGCAAATGCGGCCTGCTTAATAATAATATGCCGCCCCCTCTCCCGCACAAGTCTCCGACTTCTGGGCTAATCCCTGTGATTAGAATGAGGGGTAGAGATATTATTATTATTATTATTATTAATTATTATTATTATTATTATTATTATTATTATTATTATTATTATTATTATTATTATTATTATTATATATAAATTATTTCGAAAGTAAACAGGAACATAATTAACAAATTAAAAAGATAGGTGGGTCTTCCATATCAATACAATAAAATTAACATGTTAATGTGTAAAGCCTACACCTTCAATGATACAAATAACACAGAAATGTGTAAAAGTTACACATGATATTTGTTATATTGACACAGTGGATTGTGTTAAGCCTTTAACACACTGCTATATACAGAGAAATGTGTAAAAATATACAGAATTCCGTGTGGACCTCGATTAACACAGTATTGGTTCCTTTTGTGTTAAAATGTGTTTTTATTTTTTTGCAGCGTAAGATTTATTAAAATTTGACGAAAATGTCGATTCAACTTTCAGCGTTATGAAATGAGTTCGAGGATTTTTGATTTGGTAATGATGGTAAGCTATTATTCAATCAAAATATGTTCTATTCTATAAAATGGCGAAGTCGCCAGTGACAACGCCTTATTAATTTTGATGCGTCAAATTATTTTAATTTCAAGATAAAAACGAGTTTTCCTTAGATTTATGAAAATAATTTCGTAATTTTTTTAATCTACATGAAAATTAATTTAAACTTATTGGATGACGGAAGATATCTGAGTTTGTTTCAAGAAGAACTTTCAATTCTTCATGATTAATGTCGTTTTAACACGACAGCCCCACTTTACAGAATATACATCATCTGTAATTATTTAAATGAAAATATACTATGATAGATGGATATGGATTAATGGTCCCACAAAAAGGCCAGGAAAATCTCCAGACCTGACACCTTTACATTTTTGTTTATGGAGTGTTAAAAAAAGAGTGTAAAATATTTCAGAAGGTAATAGTATGAACCAAAATAAGCAGAAAAGTTTTAATAAACATGGGTCTGCAAAGTAACGGTTGCGGAGATATGGACCACTATTCGTTTTTCAAACATTTTATTTTATTAGGAATAAACCGACAGGGGAAGATTTTAACAAACAAAAAACAAAGTTATAGAAGATGTTCAAAATAACCTCCATCCATTTCCAAGCAGACACGAGATCTTCGTCTCAACGATATTCGAACTCTTTCGAAAACACCCTCCTTGGTTTGGATTTCTTGACACTTTTGATTGATCCGTAGCTGCAGCTCTTCCAGACTATTTACAGGAGTACCGTACACTGTCTTGAAATATCCCCAAACAGTAAACCAATATATTTTTTATTCTATAAAATGACGAAGTCGCCAGTGACAACGCCTCATGAAATTTGATGTGTCAAATATTATAATTTCAAGATAGAATCAAGTTTTCCTTAGATTTATAGATATAATTTGAGATAATTTCGTAATATTTTCAATTCTTCTTGAAAATGTGCCTCTGCAACTGAATCAATGTGGTTATGTGAAATGTTTCCATAAAATGGCCAGGAAAGTCTCCAGATCTGACACCTTTATATATTTTTGTTTATAGGGACTCCTCAAAAACAATATTTATAAGACCTCCTCGCAAAATATCGACCATTTGAAAAAAAATATATATAATTGCATGTCAAGACATATCTGACATTTTAAAAAAGTCACCCAGAGAGAAGTCCGGTGACGATTAAATATGTTTATTAGATGAAGGAATGTTAGTTCTTGGTAATTATTGTAGTCATTCTATGGTTCTATATTTACATTATAATATTGTGACAAATATAGGGTAGCCCAACGAAAACGTAACAGAGCCCATAGCGGCTAGGAAATTTTTTTTTTTGAAAAGCGAGGGCGACATCTTTTTGCACGAATTAGATGAATCTAACTGCTACCCCCTCAGCTGGATAAACATCCCCTTCATATTTTTAAATGGGAAGGGTGGTCAAGTTGCATATCGTTCAAAAGCTCTTTTAATTTTCTACATAGTCATGTGTCACTTTTGACTTTTCAACCTATTTTTGAAAAAGATACAAGGTTTAGAAAGCTAAATTTTATTAACGAGATTTTATTACAGTAAATGTTCAAAATGTTGGCCCCCTGCGTCCATGCAATTATAAATATTTTATTCAAAACGTTGTCTTACATTCTGGAGCATTTCAGGAGTGACTAGACGACATTCATTAATGATACGTTGACGTAGATCTTCCAGAGAGTCCGGTTGGGTGGCATAGATTTTGGTTTTCAGGTGTCCCCACAAAAAGCAGTACAATGGGCTTAAATCTGGGGATCTAGGAGGCCATTCAATTGCACCTCTCCTACCTAACCAACGATTTGGAAATGCAAATATTTAAAAATTCGCGCACATGGTGGCCATAGTGGGGGGAGCCCCGTCTTGCTGAAACATCAGTTCATGTTCGAGGTAATCATTATTGTTTTCTACAATTATCGTTAAGGCTGAATCAATGGCTTCTTGCAGCAATTCTAAATACATAACACCAGTCAAATTACCATTTATAAAAAAGACCAACAAGAGAATCACCAAAGATACCAGCCCAAACATTTTTCTGGGTGTTGTTGCTGTTCGTGGAATATCTTTGGATTGAAGTCTGTTCAGTAACGGCAATTATGGCGGTTGACGGTGCCATTTAGGAAAAAGCTGCACTCATTGAAAAAACAAAAGTTAAAAAGACAATTTGCATTATGCATCGCCCGTTTAGTCATGGCTTCGCAAAATTGTGCCCGGAGGTCAAAGTTATCTTCGTGAAGTTCATGGAGAAGGTGAATTTTGTAAGGATGGAACTTGTAATGTTTTAAAATTCGTTGTACACTACCCCGACTTACACCGCTTACAGAAGCCAATTGCCGTGTACTTACCCAGTAAACACACATACGCTATTTAAACGTATTGTCAACGTACCATTGGTTGATAATTCGTGTTACGTTACAAAATCAACCATTATTTTATGGTTAGAAAAGTAACGGTCTAACATAACGTTTAAAATACGTACTTCTTTAACAAAAAATGTTAGTATTATACGTTATAATCACTCGTTGAAATAAGGAAGCGAATTCCCGTTTATTACACGTGTCAATTATAATGCGGTTAAACGTTATGTACGAATTTAATGATCTTATTGGTAGATAAAGATCACGTGTTACACACATACCATTTCGAGTTATTTCTTGTAAAAGTTTGTCAGTTGAATATTCATCATTGTACGTACCTACCGTGATCCATGAAATATTTCCCTATTTTATTTTGGCAAGTATAACTACTTCTATAAGTATTTAATTTTATTTTATTAATATAAGAGGATTAGGGTTTTTTACATTACATATTACAAATAATTATATAATGGGATATAAATTTATTCCACTAAAACTTTTCCTACTTAATTATGTTTCAAAATACTTACAAAGGCGATGACAAAATGAATAAAAGTAGGCGCGTGAATTTTGTACTAGTACATGCCTACGTTAAATTACTTTGTAAAATGGGTAACAATTATTATGACTTGGTAATTTTTTTGCTTTATATTGAAACTTAAGATACACTGATATATTTCTAATCATTATTGGGAATGATTTAAACTTTTTTATTTCCTTTCTTATCTATCTACTTTCATTAAATAATCAATATTATCCAATGTAAGTGAAGTTATTAATATGAAACTTGTTCAGACCTAATTTCATTGTTTTTAGGTTCAGTAGCATAAGTAAGATATATTATTTTAGTATTTTTATATTTTGTTTGTATTATGTACGTATTATTATTTATTTAATAAACTATTACTGATATTAAAACCGATTATTTATTGTTACCTACATTAATTTGAAATTTAACAATAGGTATTATTAATATTTTTTAATACTCTTATTTATAGGCATATAGTGAGTTCAACATTTGAACCACACTATTGGAATATCGATAATAATTATTAATAGGAACAAGATTAAATGATTAGAAGATTTTGTAACTATTTTATTTATATTATATTAATTCCCTGATAATTATTTATTTAATACAGGGTGGTCCAGAATGTACCGTAAATACTAGAGCATATGGCACGTTAAAAAATAAGGGTACTATTTTACATATATTTTTGTTTAAAACTCAATAATAAGAGAGATACAACCCTCTGAGGGATGAAATAAAAATCATTTTTTTAAATGTCTCTCAGATACTTTTGAATAATGGGTTCATGGGTGAGTATATGATATTAGGATAATTAATTTTTTGTTACCACTTATTCAATCACTTATGATTAAGGGGTAGTTTTGGATAGTAAGTATTTTTTTTAATTTGAAATTATGTATTTCAAAAAAATACTTACCACTCAAAACAACGCTTTAATCTTAAGGGATGAAATAAGTGGTAACATAAAATTAATTGTACTAAAACCTAAAAAAAGTAAATTCATTATAAAAGTATTATAGTTAGTTAAGTGTTATAGATATTTAAAGAAGTGGTTTTTCTTTTGCGGTTTTACAGGATTAAATGTCCCTTATTATTTAGTTTTGAAATATATATATATAATTCTGGACCACCCTGTACAATACCACGAGAAGGATAAAAAAACAACATTGTAAAATACGTTAAAAAACACGTCTCTAAAACATCGTTTTGGGCATTAAAATAACAAGGTTTAATTTACGTTAAACCTTAATAAAATATCATTATTAAACGTAAAACTTAAAGCTTATTAATGCTAAAAATGATAGTTCCACATCTACTAATATTAAACGTTTGTACCAGAAACGTGTAAAACCGCGACAGTTTTAAGTTGATTGTACGTAAAAAAGGCACGTCTTTTTTAAACGTTGTATGGACATTATAAACGTTTTTCTAACGTATATGTGTCCCAGAACTGCAACCTCCACAGCTTCATCACGTACAGGACGTTAATTGTTTCGCTTTTTATTGCCTACAGATCCAGTTTTACCGAATTGTCTTACTAACTCCAAGACAATTTTGCGATGGACGGGGTTATTGGCATGTCTTTCAGTAAACAACTGAGTTGCTCTCAAAGCACATTCATTATTTTTGTAAAATAATTCAATTTCCACTATGGGACAAAATCGCTGATTGAAAAATGGTCTCTTATCTACAGTATGAGCCAAAAGTATGGAATAAATTCAATAAAAACGAAAAAATTATTTTTTGGAAAAAATCCTCGAACAGGTCGATTTTTAATTTAAAAAATACATATTTTAGCGTAAAATGCGATTTTCAAATGTCATTTGTTTTCGAGTAATGACGTCATCGATTTTTTTTAAATCGCAACACCATATTTTTTTCCTTGTTTCTGAAAAATCGTTTAATTCTCTATCAGACAGTACTAAAACTTTGCCCTCTTACATAGGAAAGTTTTCGAGTAAATGACGATTGAATGTTAGAAAACGTAAATCAATTAAAATAAAGCAAAAACGTTATCAAGTTTAGTTTTTCGAATTCCATAGTTCTTTTATGGATCACGTAGGTGAAAATCTTTACAAAGTGTCATTGTCACACCGACTTTCTAATAAGTATTGTAAGCGACATAGAAATTATTATTCAATTTAAAGTATTATGGCACATTTAACTGTTACTCAAAGAATTGAAATTTTAATTCTTATCGGATGCGGGAATATGACTAGAACTCAGCAGGAAGTTTGCGATTTATTTAATGAAAAATATCCAGATCGCCCTATCAGCCAATCAACAGTCAGTAAGGTAGAGTCTAAATTTAGAGAAACTGGCAATGTTGTAAATATTCCAAAACCCGGACGCCCAAGCATTAATGAAAATCAGAAACAGAACATTTTGATAAGTATGGTGGATAATCCTCATAATTCTTCACGATTGGTTGCATTAAACAATGATACTAGTCAGAGCACAGTGCTACGTATCTTGAGGAAGGAAAAATATCATCCCTACAAAATTCAACTTGTGCAGGAACTCAATGAAGATGATCCCGATCCCCGCCTACACTTTTGCGAAATTCTAATGGATTTATGTCAGGGGAGGTGGATCGGCAGACGCGGATCGATAGAATGGCCTGCAAGATCGCCAGATCTTACACCTCTTGACTATTTTTTATGGGGATACTTGAAGTCAAAAGTGTACATTAATAAACCACGTAATTTAGAAGAAGTTCAAAATCGCATTCGGGACGAAATACACAGAGTTACCCCAGAAATCATTCATAATGTGCAAGAAGAATTTCTTCACAGACTTGCGCATTGTCAAGAAGTTGGTGGATGGCAATTCGAACATTTAATTTAAGTATAAAATTTAATCAATTGTATTTTATTTTACATACCTCAGAATTGTTACTTTTTTATGGATAAAATTTACGTTTTCTAACATTCAATCGTCATTTACTCGAAAACTTTCCTATGTAAGAGGGAAAAATTTTAGTACTGTCTGATATAGAATTAAACGATCTTTCAGAATCAAGAAAAAAAATATGGTGTTGCCATTAAAAAAAAATCGATTACGTCATTACTAGGAAAAAAATGACATTTGAAAATTGCATTTTACGCTAAAATATGTATTTTTTAAATTAAAAATCGACCTGTTCGAGGATTTTTCCCAAAAAATAATTGTTTCGTTTTTATTGAATTTATTCCATACTTTTGGCGCATACTGTATATCACTTTTAGTGAAATTTGTGAAAGAAATAACTGCAAAAAATCTAACAACTCGTTGGAGTAAATAATGAGAATACTTCACGTAAAATTATTTCTTATTGAATGGAAGTTACTGGTCAATTATTTCCAGCCATTTGGAAATGTTTAGACGTTTCTTTAACTTAATGATTTTAAAATTAACTCGCGAATTCGACAGCAAATTTTAATTAGAGAATAATCTGTAGAGATAATAGGAAATTTTGTATCTGTTAAGTTCTGCACCTTGTATCTTTTTAAAACATGGGTTGATTTCCAAAATGGACCCATGACTGTATAGAGAATCAAAAGAGCTTTTCAACGATATGCAACTTGACCACCCTTCCTATTTAAAAATTTGGAGGGGATGTTTACTCCACTCATATGTCCCCCTCGCAAGTAAACTCGACAGGTTTTTGCGTTTTTCCAACAACCTAGTCGATTTTTTTTCCTAGCCGCTATGGGCTCTGTTACGCTTTCGTTGGGCCATCCTGTATAATAGTTTATATGCCTTCAACAGTCAAAGTGTGTATTGTTTTCCATGGAGTTCCAAATGTTCCGAGATAATATCTTTAGCTCTTAGACAAGCCTAAACCATCCTAGTTGAAACCCCAATGCGAAATTTTTATCCGTGTTTTTCAATAGCCAATAGAAGTCATACGGCATCGAGTTTGAGACATTCGGTATATTTCACACTATAAAGTGCAACAGAAAATTTTTAGTATACTTTCATGGTTCGAGTTTCTTGTTCTGTAAACACCATTTACAAGATAAACAATAAAGCTGAGGAAGCCACTGTTTACGTTGTAACTTTGCTGCAGACCCAATAAGCTTGGTTAATATTCCCGAACTTTTATTAATTCCGAGGCGGGTAATATACCACTAATGGAAGGTTAATAAGAAAGGATAACATACTAGCATGCTATTGAGGCTTTTTGTTATTTCTTTATAGCTAAGGACTAATATTTTTAGATCGTGTTAAAATAGAAAATATTGTTTTCATAGTTATAGTAGGTCAGCCATTTGAAAGTCATATTGAATTTATTTTTAGTAATCAATCAAAAAATGGTCGATGAACGGTATCGAAATTTGATGTAAGAATTATTAAAATTCGACGAAAATACCGACACAACTTTCAGCGTCAGGAAATGAGTTCGAGAATTTTTGAATTCGTAATGATAAGTTAATTTGGTATCAGTAAACAAAAATATTTTTTATTCTATAAAATGGCGAAGTCGCCAGTGACAACGACTTATTTAAATTTGATGTCTCCAATATTTTAATTTCAAGATAGCAACAAGTGTCTTCCTTAGATTTATAGAAATATTTTAATAATATCCTAATCTAAACAATAAATAATATAAATTTATTGAAAGGTACAATTTTGCATTTCCAAAAATAATATTTTTGACTCAAAGGCAAGTCTAAGTCGTCCTATCTGAAACCTGCAAACCTGCAAATTTTCAGTAATCAATCAAAAAATGATCGATGAACGGTATTGAAATCTGATGTAAGAATTATTCAAATTTGACGAAAATGTCGATACAACTTTTATCGTTAGGAAATTTATTCGAGGATTTTCTGATTTGGTAATGATGGTAAGCTATTTTTGTATTAGTAAACCAAAGTATTTTTTATTCTATAAAATGGGAAAGTCGTCAGCAACACCGCCTTAGTAAATTTGATGTGTCAAATATTGTAATTTCAAGTTTTCCTTACATTTAATATGGATGGTCGAAGAGTTTGCTTCAAGAAGAACTTCCAATTCTTTATAAAAATGTGCCTCTGCAATTAAGAAGAATGTGGTTTCAATATGACAAATCAAGTTTGATTTCTTAAAATGTTAAAGTAATATTGTTGTCACTCTATGGCACTATATTGATATTATAATATTGTGACAAATGTAATAGTTTATTATGTCTCCAACAGCCATACTGTCTATTGTTTACCATGAAGACCAAATTAAATTATAGCTAATTCGATTTTGTTCGAGATATTTAAAATAAGCGCATTTTCACATTACTGTTTATAACCTCTAAATAAAATAAGATATCAAACAAGTTTATTAATGAAAGTTTATAACTATCTGTCTTTTCTAATACGAAATGAGATATGTATGTCTCTGGAAAAATGTCATAACAGGCATTTTCAAAAGTTCCAAAATAATATTTTTGGCCTCTTTGAAACTTCAATGCGAACTTTATATTCTACGTTTTTGATTAGTCAATGCCTGCAGCATCGAGTTTGATACACCCAGTATATTTCATATTATAGATAAAATGCAACAGAAAAGTTTTAGTATATTTCTATAGTTGACGGCCAAAATTGTAGAGAGTGACTAATCGCTAGCTTGTAAACAAGCGCGACGTTGCCCGTCGAGCGAGCGTGCGAGGAACAACATTTCATAGTCGTACTAAAGTTGAATGCGATCAGATATAAAAAATATACAAAAAACACAAAAATAATTGCATTACATAACATCGATTATTTTTAGAGTAGAAACAGTGATATAACAGTTTTTACCAATTTCGAGGCGTTACATAATAAAAATAATAAGAATAGTTCAAAATTTAAAGTTTTTATTTTGTATTATCAATTACCAAAGGTCGAAAATAATAGAAAGTCACTAATTCACAACAAATAGATGTGTACGGAAGATACGACGATACATTAACAATTTACTTTAAATGTGTCATCCTCTCTACAAATTAGAATGCCGTCCTTTTGGACGGCGATTGCCCACTACTACCCACTTACACCTATCTGATGCGCACTCAGCGGATATCACACTTAAGCATTGTCCTCATGGACTCGAAATTCACGGATTTTTCCACGAACTTCTGTTTTAATTATTTACGGCGGGAAAATCTCAACTTCTGACAATTGTAATTTGCGAAACTGTCAAATATTACAAATATTATTGCCCCTTTTATTATTATGTGGTGTTGATAAATTTGTTTCGAGCTTCTGATGATCTACCATGCCAGTTTCATGATGAAAATGATAGAAAATGTTATAGGCAGCTGACAAAATTTGTTACAAATAGAAATTTTTCCACCATTAAATAAATCGCGCAAATATTTGCGAATTCCGCATTCAAAAGGACAAAAGACTTTAGAATACATACACACTATTTACTATTGGTTACTAGCACTGTCACTGTAACGGTCACACATTAACATTTATTATATCATATCGTACTGCTTTTCGTATGACCTTCATACATCCATGTTTCGTCAAAATTTAATATATTCTTCGATCCAGAGTCTTATTTTTTAATATTTATTTTAAATAGTTTCTTCGCCATATCACTATTTCGTCTTTTCTATCAGCACCTATACTCATTTCGATTTTATTTATACAGCTCATCTTGTAAGATATAGCAATCGAATTTTTTTTGTCGAAAACTCATTTTAAAAATACAATCTTCCTTCCGCGAGTTTCTATCACATTCCGTTTTACAGTTGTACTTCTTTACCACTTTTTTATTTGCACACATGCTATTCACGTACAATTGTGTTAATGAAATACATATTTCAACATCACTTACACTCATATTTTGACCTCGCGCTCTAAACTCTTCATACATGTCATCCTCCGATATTCCTCACTCGTTAAATTAGGACGATTTTGAGAATACGTTGTAGAGTTTAAATGATTCTCCATTCTTAAGAACACAAAATCACTAATAAAATTAATTACATAATTATAATCATAATTAAATTAGCGAAAATATATACCTGAAATTTTGCCCGCCCGAACGATATACCCGCCCATGATAGCGCTGGAAATGAAACAGTTGGATCCGACAGTTCATCGCAGCCATTCAAAAGCTACAGCGCCTGCGTACTTACTGCAGCAGAAGCTGTGTAATCGGCTATGCTCTCAGAAATATGTGGCACACGATTTTTTAGGAAAAATATATGTATATTTTTTTGTGTTGACTGCTATAAATTGTGAGCATTTTTATAACATGAGTCACTCACTACAATTTTGGCCGTCAACTATAATTATATATTTTCTTGGTTTGAGGTTCTTTCCTAAACATCATTTACAACGCAAACAACGAAGCAATTGTTTACGTTAGCAGCTTATTCTGTAGACCCAATAAGCTTGGTTAATATTACCGAAGTTGCCTCAACTTTATATTCCGAGGCGGGTAATATACCGCTAATGGAAGGCTAATAAGAAAGGATAAGGCTTCTTGTTATTTCTTTATCGTCATAGGCTAATCTTTTCACGTCATGTTACAATAACAGAGAATATTGTTTTCATAATAATTATAATTGATTATCCATTTGAAAGTTATATTAAATTTATTTTTAGTAATCAATCATATAATGATCGATGAATGGTATCGAAATCTGACGTAAGAATCATTCAAATTTAACCAAAATGTCGATATAACTTTGAACGTTAGGAAATTAGTTCCAGGATTTCAGATTTGGTTTTATAAGTTGTTTTCTGATATAAAAGAATATTATGTTTCTTCTATAAAATACCGCCAGTGCAAATAATTATAATTATATATGTTGTAACGAAGTGATTTTTCCGTTTCTAATATTGTTAATAAAATACCACCTGACCGCAGAAATATGTTTAATTACCATCCAAGACGAGCGCGAGAATGAACGGACAGCCGCTTACATCCTCGCAGTAGCGAGACCTGCCGCGTCGTACCAGCAGACAAGTCCTACCGCGGCCGCCCGAGCGAGCCGTCCTACAGCGCGACCCCACCAGAAAAATTCGTAAGGACTACCAGCAGGGTAAGACTTTTTATGTCTAAAAGGAAGACTAGTGCGCCGCCGACGATTTGTCAGCAACATTTAAGTCTCAAACTTCAAACATCAAGTAGACGATTGAGTTCCTGGCCAGCCGTCCGCGAGAGGAGTCCTGCCTGTTGCTGACGAACTGTTTTGCCAGGACCACTAGCTGTAGCTGTTTGGTGAGATTTTTACAAGTCTCGTCTGAGGACTACTGCGCAGCCGCCAACCTGGTACCAGCATTGAGGGCTTCCAACTGACCAGAAGACGATCCAGTTCCTGGTAGTGATGGGCAAAACCGTTATTTTTAAATAACAGTCGCAACTGTTATCGTTGTTTTTAAATAACAGTTCAAAATAACAGATAACTGTTATTGACTTTTAGAATTCAGAATGTTTCTGTGAATAGTATCGACTGATCACAGAGTACATCGTACGCCTTGATCACGGTCTATACAACAGAAGGGAATTGTTGATTGAATAATTATTTATTTACAATACTAGAGATTTATATTGTTTTCTAAATATTTATGCAGTTATTTTTTATTTAGACTAGTTTTTAATAGCAGGTTATTTGTTTAAATAAATACAATTTAGAAACCTAATCCAGCCTTAAATTTAGTACATCTAATTCTTTTATGTAATTGTTGTACCAAAAGAGGTGTGAAATACTTACACTGAAATAAAATGAAACTAATTTTTCTGCCGGTATTAACATACATTGTTAAGTATTTTTGAAAACATTTAAAATTATAAATAAAGGAGCTATACTATTATAACATATTCACTGTTACGTTATTTTCCAAATGCCGTTGTTGCGGTGAACTGAAACTGTTATCGGTTATCGGTGTTGTTGAAAACCCTAAAAACTGCTATCTATGATTCACCGTCGTCTCTAATCCACTGTAAGACCGTTACGTTATTTTCCAAACGCAGTTGTTGGGAACTGGAACTGTTATCGGTTACCGTCGTTGTTGAAACCCCTAAAGACTGCGAACGGTTCTTTGCTACTTTACCGTGACGAATATTCGAAAAGACGGCTACGCGTTAGATCGCGGCCCATACTCACATGCTCTGCGCAGTAGCCTCCCAGTGAAACTGTGACTACTTGCTTGACTGTTGACAACTGATACCTGTTATTTTGGCGGACAAATAACAGTCGTTGTCGTTGTTGAGCAGATAACAGTTATAGAATTACTGATATGCAAATAACAACGCATCTCTAGTTCCTGGCCAGCCGTCTGCGAGAGGAGTTCTGCCTGTCTAGCACACCAAAGAAGCTGCCTTTGGTGATTGTTCCAAGTCGAGTCTGGAGACCAGTGCGCAGCCGCCGATTGTCCAGCAGCGTTAGGTCTTAGATTGTCGAAACCGCAGAGTTCCTCAGCAGCCAGAACCAGTAGCAGACCAGCCCAGCACCGACAGCAAACCTGTCCAGCACCGCCAGTGAGCCTAAGTAAGTAACTTGCGCACATGCTTACTGCGCATGTCCGTCAAGCCAAACAAGGGCTTGAAGATGTAACTACCGCTGTCACTAGAGTCAGTACCGACCGACCGCTTAAACTGTACCAACGTGCCTGTCCGCAAACAGAGGAAGTAAGTAAAAGGTTAGGGAAGACTTGGCCACTGTTAATTTTGTGTTAATCATACCTTGATTTGCAGGCACTTAACCATACTTTGTCTTTCAGGGAACCGTCCGTATTACGACAGGTGGAGGCGCTGTTGCCCTTATCCGGCGTACTTTACCTCACCATGCGTTTGGCTCATATGATGTTTTTCTTATCCGTCTGTATGAGTTGAAACGTGGGTCGTAACTAATCATACAGTTTCTTACAGCTAGCCGCTTCGCAAGCTTACCTCGTACATTAGGATCGTAGAATTTGCCCGTGACATTTTACCAGTTATAGTTGTAAATATAGGTTTACTTTTAATAAATGTAACTAATTACCAAGTGTGATTTGTTTTACTGGACACCGAAAGTCTAACTCCTCCCTCACGACCCGCTGGACATACCGTGTCTTCACTGTAGCCGCCCGAGTAGTGGTGTTTGTGCACTGAAAACAGAAACTGGCGCCCGAGGTTACCGCCGCCACAGTTCAGGCGTCATCGTGAAACTGCGTCGCACCGCAACCACGACGTAGGTGCGTCACAATGTGTGTCTTATATTTCAAGATAGATACAAGATATTCCTTAAACCGTGTAATAGACCTACACCTAATCATAACCGTTTCGAAGTAATTTAATTTTAAAAACATGTGACAGTTCACGAGGTGTTTGAGAACCACTATTAGGTACAGTTTTTTTCCGTTAAGGTGGCTCTACTACAAGTGTCCAATGCTTCCGGTTACATATTGCCAATCTCAATAGGCGAAAACTTTTCAATTTCAAATGGAACACACTGTTGCGATTGTAATAAAACGAGTTCGCGAACCCATATAATAAAACACGGGCCACGAATGGGAACGGAAGTGCAGGCGACATAGAGACGTCTTAAGTAAACGAAATCTTCTGTGCAGTCAGATTTCGTTTGACGCGCCGGACAATATATGGGCCATTTAAGTGTAAGGGATAATTTTTCTAATAACCATTGGACACGGTCGAACGCTAAAGAATAACTAACAACTTCTCAAGTATAATTTAGTAGTTTTGGGTCGGAAAAGAAAGTCGTTTTCGACGGGCAAACTACCCGTTCGAGAGTCATATCCCCCGTGGTTAAAATAGCCAGGGACGGCCTCCGCCAACGGGGCACGGCTCCACGAATATGACGACCGCGAAATAGACAAATTGAGGCGTAGAGAACCTTTTAATTAGGAAATTCAATGTTGTAAGTGTTATAGATTCGCCGCTAAAGTCGATCAAGGAGCTTTTCGTTGGGTTTTCTCCTTTAAATTCAGTAAATCAAAAGGTACAGATCGAGGAACCCAACCTCTGCGTAAGCGCGGAGCCCGGCGAAGGGGGAAGGTAAAAAGGAAGTCAATTAAAGCCAATAAAGTATTAATGATCCTGGTAGACACGGAAAATCAGTAATTAAGAAATATGTTCAATTAGTTTCTCTAAGCGCCTTTAGAATTGTATAGCCACAGTCTAACGGAACCCGAGACGAGCTCATAGGCCAGAAGTGACAGCCAATCTCCGGTCTTCACTGAAGTTAGAGGAAGTGGACGGCCCTCTGGACCTTAGGGCTCATTTTTACCAAAATATCTGTGAGGGTATCGACCCTAAGCACGAAAGGGGATGTTCCCGAAAGGTTCCCAAAAATCGCTAGAGGCCCGTTCACGGGAGAGGACCAGCAGATTTTGGCTGACACTTGAACTCGTCGTTTCGTTGTTTCATCCGTTCCGTGATCGACTATTTCCTCACTAGTTTCTGATTGTTTTAACTTGTATTGTTATCGTCGAACCGGACTTAGCCTTTCCGTTTGTGTCGCGGCGGCCAGGGTCTAAACCTTAGCTCAGTTCATTGCGTTGTATCGAATCATCGTGGTCATTGCGTAATCTTGTGTGAATAAATCCAATACCTTCCTCGAATAGTGTGTTTTATTTCTTCTGGTGAAGCAGAGGTGTGTGCGTGTCTCAGGTTAAAGGATAGCAGCCACCAGGTTCACCCCGGAGAGTAGGACAAGGTAAGTGGGTAACCTAGGTATAACACTCGCCATTTCACCTTTAAAGAGCTCGCGAGTCTAAACTTGAACGAGATATGATGAAATAATAATACCTAGTCATTTAATTAACGGCCAACCGACAGGTTTATTACACGATTAATCAAAGTCTCATTATTTAGTCTTACAGTGATGGTCCATTAGAATATTTCAGATACCACTATATAGCAGTTCGGGTTATATCGGAGTTTACCATTTACTTGCTCGCTTTTTAATTGTCTATTTTTTACATGGTGCAAGATGAAGTATTAATATTTAAAAATACAGCTACTTGTACCGCAGTGTGTAGTGAGTACAAGTGTAGTGCAGCGCGAGTTTGACACGGAAAATTTGAAACCAAATCGCGGAAGAGATGGGGGTCCACGACGTCCATGGCGTATTTTTTTATAATTTATTCATCCAGACAGATCACACACACACGTAACATTAAATACAATTTCATAGGTATAACATTAACAGTAAAATAAATAACTCATCAACGAAACAAGATATAGTTCATCTTAAGACTATGTTACAAAGTAGGTATACCAACTAATAAAATCTGCTATGGTATAAAAACAATTTTCACCCAAATATCTTTTCAATTTTGATTTGAACAAGTTAAAATTGAGTTCAGTTCTAATACTAACAGGTAAATAATTCATAAATCTAATGTCCAGGTAAGAAGGTGCTTCTTCATATAATGAAGTTTGCCTAGCCTAGTTCTATAACAATGAGTTTGATCATTTCTAATAAATTTACTAGAGTTCCTTGCAATCTGCAGAATGCATTTATAAATGTAAATGCATGGAAATGTTAGTATATTATTTTTTATAAAATACGGTCTACAAGAATTCAATGGATGTATATCAAAAATAAGACGGATAATTCTTTTCTGTGAAATGAGAATTCTACTGATATTAACACTACCTGCATTACCCCATAATATGATTACATTATATGACAAGTGACAATAGATCAATGAATAATAAATCTCGAGAAGTTGTTTAGTATCAAATGCAGATTTTTAATGCAGGAGAGCGTAATAACCACTATTAAGTTTTTTACGTATAAACTCAACACTACTTTTCCAGCTCATATCATAATCATTAAACTGTTCTGTCATTTACTGTGATGTCAAAGGGTGTCCGAACATTACGCAAAGAAAACTGCATGCACACGGATTTTTCCGCATTTAAAATTAATGCATTAAGCACCAGTTTAAAAATTCAACTGATAACTTATTTAGACGACATTGAAGGTCCTCAGGTCCGTCAGCAGCGGCAGCAAGAGTTACATTATCAGCATATAAAACAGTACAGTCACTACTAATATGCTCAGGAAGATCATTTATGAATATTAAAAAGATCAGCGGACCAAGTACAGAACCTGACTTTCACGCATATCTTTCTATAACTTAAGTAGGATAAAAGCCATGACAAGAATGTACTCCGGAAACCAACTGCATGCAACTTCCTTTCCATAAAATTGGGGCCTAAGCAATCAAATGCCATTGATAGATCGAAGTAAAGAGCACCTACATATTTTCCTTTATCGAGGTTTTCATAGACATACTCAACAAAAGCGTAGCAGTTTCTGTGGATCTATTTGGGCAAAACCCGTTTTGACAAATTGAGAGTATTTTATATTTACTAAGATATTTTATCATTTTATCGTATATTATTTTTCCACTATCTTGCTCAATACCGATTAAATTGTAATGCCTCTGTAGTTTTGAAGAACTAAACGATTACATTTTTTAAATACCGGTGTCATAGTACCAATTTTTAATGCATCTGGAAAAACTCCTAAATTAATCGACAAATTTATCAAATATGATAAAGGGGAAGCAATAAAATTTCCTATACTTTTTATGATTTTTCTAAACTAAATATTGCAGCCTTGTGGCGTATTATACACGGTAATAATAATAGTAGCAAAAGCAGTTGAATAGCTGTATAAAGTAGATGTTATAAAATGTTATTTATTTCTTTCCTTGGGAATTTCTTTTCATCGCCGATTGAATGCTTGCCGCCTTATCAAGTTATACAGTGGACCAGTTTCCAGTGGCGTCCAGAAGTGTGTTTTTAAATCATTTTCTAATATGTTCTAGTATGTATAAAAATCAATTTGTACCTCAAAGGTCTATAAGTAATTATATCCCTCTTACTTTTCATATCAAACCATAAAAATTCTAAAAGATAAATACAAATCGCACAGAAAGTGGAAACATTTTTTGAATTTGAGCGATGACACGTAAGATCACGAGCAAAAGTTTCTATAAAGATTGATTATAATAATTATATTGCAAATATGGAAAATTAAATACAATTAAATCCTAAGCGGTTCTTGTAATCTTTTTTCTACATTTTTTGAAAGCGTTTTTGTTCATAATGAATCTATTAGAGACAAATTACAATCCATTAACTCATATCCACAAAATTGCGTGAGTTCCATATATTTGTCTGAGGAGGAAGTATTGCTTGCTTTGGAAAATGTACACCTAACGAAAAGTTCTGGTCCTGATGAGATTTTTATCTTTTAAAACTAATTTTAAATAGTAATTATAATGATGCTAGAATACATTTTAATCTTATATATCTTGAGAAACATTGAGTTGTAAATGACATATTAATTTTACATAAAATATTAAATAATAATTAACTGCCCTGATCTCTTATTCATAATAAACTTTAGTGTACCTATTCACTAAAATTTAAATTAAAAAAGTTATTTTCAAGGTTATAAAATTGTTAAATAGACAATTGTATGGTACGATGTTAGGTTATGTTTATCTGTGGATGTTGTTTATGGGTTTATCCCGTTTGTGTCCCTAAATGTTTAAATAAATAAATAACTGCCTTTTTTAATTTTTTTAGAAAATTGTATTTGTAAAAGTCCCCTATACATTCAAATTTTCTGTGAATATTCTGGAAAAGTAGATTGTGAGCTTTCAATTAGTATATTTTGTTTCATTAAACAACCAGCGAAGTTGTACGCCAACAATATAAACAATAATGTTTAAACAACCAATGTTGAGAACCTCCTAAGAGGTGCCAATATATTTTTACTCATCGGATAGTCAATTTCCAAATGGTACATTATTTATTTTATCAAAACTAATTTGTAGTTCACCTCCATAATTAACCATTTTAATTCATAATTAATACTTTTAAGATATTTCTTTGATTAGTCAACCTAGCCAATTCGTGATAGGATGTACATGAACCATATACTTAAATGCGATTCGTTCTAACTTTTGGGTGAAGGTACTTTGCAGTGGGATCTTGGACTACAAATCGAAGACCCATCGTTCTCACGGAACAGAACAAAATAGATCTCAGAAACCTATTTCCACTGAATCTCACAATTCTGAGAACCAGAAAAGTTTGTTAGTTTGTCGACTTCAACAAGAGTAAATACCTACTCAAAGTAAAAAACGAAGACATTATCCTATAGTTATCATACAATTCGAAACTGACATACACTTAAATAACAATTAAACATTCAAAATAATATTCTCGACTGAACATAATTCTGACTTAATTAGAACTGAAGTATAAAATAGCACTACAACCTGATTTTGAATCGTAACAATGCAGCGCCTAAAGAATACATGTTGTACACCTTAAAATTGAGTACCCTGTGTAGTCGACTTTAATTTATTCCGAGCCTTTCTCGGATCTGAAATTAGCTCCGAGGAAGAAGTATAAAGTTACTAGCAAACTAAAACTAAAGAGAAGATAACTCGAAACTTCCACTAACACGAATGGACTTCCAACTGTCTGTTTGTTGTGCTTTATTTTATACAATTCTCAAGTAAATGCAAATCGAAATTAATAGTTCAAATACTGGAGTATTTATTCTTCTATTTTTAAAAGAAAGCAACTTGAAAATGTAACTTAAGAATATATTATTTACCATAATGAAGCTTCAATATTGCATCGATTGTTAAAAATGAAATTACCTACAGTTAGTACAAACAAAATTAAAGACAATTTTGCTGAAGAATTGTAACATATTAATATCTGTTAAATAATTGTTTAGACTTGTTTATGGAGTCAATCGAGTAGTTGATTATTTACTAAAAAATTGGTTCGTCCTTTATTGGTATTAAGATTATGTCAAAATTAATTTGCTAACGCATGTAACATTATACTTGTATAGACCACTTAGTTTTCTTGCGAGTTTTCCGCAAGTACAGAGCAAGAAAAGGCGAAATACGAAATTTACACCATTTTTGGCCCAGAAAGTCCACACGAAAAAAAGGGTAACGTTTTGTCTTAACAAATATTTAGTTGAATTTACTTGAAATAGTGTAAACCTCGGTGTAAATATTTTAATACACTATAGACGTTAAAAACTACACCGTCTGGTGTTAATTCGAGAACAGTGTAGTTGGGTATATACACGGAAAGAAATCTAATTTATATTTAAGTATGAAGTACTTTGTCGTTGGGCATACATGACTCACTTAGATTGAAAATAATACTTATTTCTAGTATAGTCTCCCTATACCTTGAAATCTGTAGCATAATTCTTTTTAAATTTATAATTAAAACATTATCTACAACTCGTGTGAAAAATCGTACTGTTCCTAACCGATTATATAATTCAGCTCAGTTAGCTAATCTGTTACAGCTATATTAGCTCTTCAATAAATTAATTGCCTTATTAAGCTTAATTTTTTGAAGTTAGAAAGATGTAGGTACAGCTAAGTACAGCTACGAAAATATTTTACTTTTTGATAGATTAGTAAAAACGAGTATGGTTCATAATATTGTCGACTACACAAATTCTGGTTTCACAACTCACAACAATAATTTTATTATTTTTTTTAATAGCATATATTATCACAAATGTAATGCAATTTTGAATAAGGGTGTATAATGTAAATAAATATAGGTACATTAAAAAAAATAAAATATTAAAGCCTTATGACATTTTTTATTTAAATTTGGTACCTTTAGGCTATTTTTACAAAACATAACACTTATACCAACAATATACAGGGTGTTTCAGTTTGATATGTCACAATCACGTGAGCATATTTTGGAAATAAAAATAAGAATAAAAGTCTGATAAACTTCCTTCGCTATGAAGATACAGAGGGTTGAATTTTTTCTAAAAATTAAAATTTTCTTTCAAAACTTTTAAACGGATTAAGATATTGGTATCAAATTTGGGGTACTGTGTAAGCCGAGGATATTGCATTTGCTGCCAAAATATGGCTCTTTAAAATTAAGCAGTGGCGTAGATACAGGGTGAGTCTGTCACTTTGGGCAAAATAAATATGTGACGCCACTGATTAAATTGAAAAAAGTGATCATTTCATAATTTTACAATTGATTTCTAATAAAAATGGTTTCTTTCATTTTTTTGTGTCTCTCATAGTTTGGCCACAAATTGAAATGTTTATGTGGAGCAAAATTGTGCTATTCGATTATTAACTGCTATACATATTAACTACAATAAGTAATATGATATTTTGCTTAATTTTGAACATTTCTAGCGCAGTAATAATTTATGTATCCTATTGCCATAATCTTAAGAAGTATGTAGTAGTACTTAACACATTATTTGTCCTTTTTATTTAATTAAGATAATATACATATGATCAAAATTATTATAAGAAAACTTCATGTCAGATAAAATCAAAACTTGTTTCAATATAATTTATTATTATTAAATATTAGACCCCTATCTAATACAAATTTACAATAATTGTTCTAAGTGCCGTCCTTGAACTAGGAGGCACGCTTCAGCTCGACGTAATAACGATCTCAGAACTCGTTCGAAAATCCCTGGGGTATTTAAAATTGCTCTACAACTATTTTGTATGCGAAGCTGTAGATCTTCAATACTTTGAACCTCTGTTTCGTATACCAAACTTTTTAAGTGACCCCACAAAAAGAAGTCAAGGGGGTTCAAGTCAGGCGACCTTGTTGGCCAAGCTACATGACCCCCTCGAGCTATTTGGATAGGTGTTCTGCAAATAATTCCTGGCAGCTAAACTGAAGTGGGCAGGTGCCCCGTCCTGCATACACCAGAGCAATACTCTTGTTGCAAGTGGAACTTCTTCCAACAATCCTGGTAGGATTTCCTCTAAAAAATGCCTATAGGCTTGGTCGGTTAAACGATTTGGCAAAACATGTGGCCCGATTAAAATATCGCCAATAATACCACACCAGATATTTAGCGAGAACTGCTGTTGATGCGTACCAGTGACAGTCCAATTAGGGTTCTCGTCAGCCCAGTAATGCATGTTGTGTGATACAAAGTTAGGCTCTTCAGCAGCCAGCGACATAATTGTTGTCGAGGTGGATAATCTGCTGGAGTCAACCCTTGCACCTTTTGAAAGTGAAATGGATACAGCTGTTGATTACGAATTGATCGCCAGATCGTTGTATGACATACGCCCAGTCCAGAGCTAATTTTTCTGGTGCTTGTCGTTGGTTCCCTTTCCACCATTTGAGAATCTGATCTTCAAAGTTTGGTTGTCGGGGTCGCGGTCTCTCAATAGCCCCTATACGAATTCCTGTTTCCCTTAAACGCCCGTCAACTGCCTGAAATACCCTTCGGGCAGGAATTCTTCTCCCACGAAAGTTTTCTGCGTATAATCGTCTAGCTTCAACAGCATTTCCCCAGGCTGCACCATACATCAAATGCATATCTGCATACTCTTCATTTGTGAATGCAACCAGCGCCATTATTGAAAAACCACCACAGTAATCCGTATAATTGAAACTTAAAATATTGCAAACTATTAACTTAAAATATTACTATTATAACAATTAAAGCATAAACTACATACACGCTATTTATCATAAACATTAACTGTCACATTCAAAACTACATAATAAATTGGATTTTGTTTTCACGGCATATTGAATTCAGAAGCATTGGCGCATGTTAACACAGTCGTCGAAAAACAGACTTCTATGAATATCCAATTTGTGACTAAACTATGAGAGAAATGAATGGCAAAATTATGAAATGATTACTTTTTTTAATTTAACCCGTGGCGTCACATATTTATTTTGCCCAAAGTGACAGACTCACCCTGTATCTACGCCACTTAATTTTAAAGAGCCATATATTGGCAGTAAATGCAATATCCTCGGCATACACAGTACCGCAAATTTGATAACAATATCTTAATCTGTTAAAAAGTTATGAAAGAAAATTTTAATTTATAGAAAAAATTCAACCCCCTGTATCTTCAGGGGGTTGACACGAACAAAGTTAGAACAAAAGTTTACCAGACTTTTATTCTTATTTTTATTCCCAAAATATGCTCACGTGTTTGTGACATATCAAACTGAAACACCCTGTAGGTATATAAAAGTGTAAAAATATATATTGTAGACAGGGTGTTTCAAAACAAAGGCGAAACATTTCAGGGGGTGATTCTTTGTTGAAAATAAAAGGTAGTTTGTTATATAAACATTGTTTTTTTAACTATACTTTCAAAAAACTTCCTTAACGACGTAGAAAAAAATAAATTATATTAAGCCGATTCATTTAGAAACTTTATTCTCTCATATTCTTTTTATAAAATTAACTGTTTCGACGTTAAAAAATAAAATTTAAAGTATTGCACGTCGGGAAGAAGCAGTTTTACTACACCCATTATTAGGAAAAACTAGTTGGCTGCTGTCAATTTCAGGATGTTTTCATTGTTGCTTTGACAGATGGCACCCTGTATATCAAACAATAAAGTTTCTTGTATGCATCTCAGTCGATACTTATAATAGGCGCCGACTTTCCGTAGGAAAAGAGGGTTTTGCCCCATTTTTTAAATATTGAGATAAAATTCTGGAATAATTTTTTAATTGTCTTCTAGGCCACGTCGTTAAAATTTTTGTATTTAAAGACATTTTACAAAAAAAATATTATTATAATTGCAGGTAGGCCTTTACACAGAAATAAATTGTCAAATCTTCTTGCATACGTTATATATTTTTGATGAAATTTCTACAAGTAGCGGCGAGAATATGTCATAAACGAAATAGGGAATACGGCAAAAGCAAATCACCGTAAAACCGGCTTCTTCGCGAAGATTTTTCTCCTTTGTATACAAACTACTTTCACGGTGATAAATTCCTACTGTAACGTTCGTGTATGTACGAGAAAAAATAACAGCGAAAAGGGACTGTCGCCCCATAATAAGTTTTCGCCCCGGCAAGGACAGGCACGCATTATGATTTATGAATTTTTGTCCTATCCGACGATGTTTCAAATGAAACGGGCCGAGATGATAAATGGTGGGCACGGGGCAGAATATTTTATGGACAGGAAGGCCTTTTAAAATAATAACATATTCACGGGGGAATAGGTTTACCGCCAGGTTTAGGGATATATGTCGTATTATAGTCCGTAAAAGAATTACATATAATAAAAACAAACTGCTCCAGATGGGGAGATTTCCTAAATTTCAGACGGCGTTTCTAGCACAAATGCGTTCAATGAATCAACATTGAGTCTTCTAGACTGGGATTTTTTTATTTCAATACACAAGGGTGTCTCATAATTAGCTGCCAACCCTGAACAGGCCGTTTCTATGATCAAAACTAAGTAAAAAAGTTCATATAAACATGGGTCCGGAAATGCTTCCTAAGGGCACAGGGACCCATTGAAGAGGGAGGAATGGAAACCATTTTTTTGCAAGATCTCTCAATCGCGTTGTGGTAAATGAATGAAATTTGGTATACACAGCTAAATTTTGATGAGCAATTTGATGGACTAATCCATTTATTTCCACAAGATCCATTGGGGTGGGTACGGGGAGGCCCTTGGTATTTTGCGTGTGTCACTTTTTTGCAGCTTAGTGTATCCATCTGACTATCGAAACAATCGATTCTCCTGTTTTATTTGAAAAAGGTATACTTTGCTGAAGTCGTTAGAAGTAACCATTTTTGAAATAATCCTATTTGAGATGCTCAGTGCACCGAGTAAAAACTGTTTTGGTTTTAGGTAAAGTGCTGCTGAAAATATAGCAAACTGTTACTTGAAAAAGTTATGGAGACGTGCAAAATTTCGAGAAGATCGGCGAGGTTTGATGAAACCATTTTTCAACAAAGTAGGTACAAAGATTTTATCCAAGCAGGCCGATCTTTTTAAAATGTTGCACGTCTCTATCATTTACCATTCTGAACAACTTTTTCAAGTAACATTTTGCTATATTTTCAGCAGCACTTTACCTAAAACCAAAACAGTTTTTACTCGGTGCACTGAGCATTTCAAATAGGATTATTTCAAAAATGGTTCTCCAACGACTTCAGCAAGTATACCTTTTTCAAATAAAACAGGTAGGAGAATCGATTGTTTCGATTAAAAAAGTTACATATTCAAAATACCAAGGGCCCCCCCGTACCCACCCCAATGGACCTTGTGGAAATAAATGGATTAGTCCATCAAATTGCTCAAAATTTAGCTGTGTATACCAAATTTCATTCATTTATTACAACGCGATTGAAAGATATTGCAAAACAATGATTTCCATTCCTCCCTCTTCAAAGGGCCCCTGTGCCCTTAGGAAGCATTTCCGGTTCCATGTTCATATGAACTTTTTTACTTAGTTTTGATCATAGAATCGGCCTATGCAGGGTTGGCAGCTAATTATGAGACAGCCTGTACAATTTCTTAGGGTTAAGTAACACAGTTTAACTTTATTTGAACGACTTGTTTGTTTGATTGCAACCGCCACTTTGATATAAGCAGAACACCCACATACACATTCATTGGACCAATATTGGCAAAATATTTAAACAGGTGCCTAATATTTCTAACAATTTGTCATTATTGGTATATTAATGGTTTCATTATGTTAACAACTTAATTTATATATAAAAAAGCTCATATGTCACTTGACAGTGACAGTGGCAAAAGTTACCTGCAACTTTTACAACGACAAATGCACTAGTAGTATTTTGACTTATTCATTTTTTAATCAATTATAGCGGTGTCCGTTGCCAAAATAAATAATAATAATAATAATACATTTATTATTTATCTCATAATTACACAATTATTTCACATAAATCATACATAAGAACATATAATGGAGATAAACAATAGGCTTAGTGGTTCAGAGTACCGGGATCCCGGATTCTGTTCTTCCACCACCGCCTTAGAATATGATAAACTATGTCTAGATTAAAACTAAAATTAAAGTTAAATACAGATAATACAGACACAGACATATAAACGGCACCAGATGCTTTCCTAATAAATAAAAGAGTAAGCAGTAGAGGAAGGAAGAAAAAAGGAAATAAGTTGTAGGAAGAGAAAACAAAGAGTAACAGACAAAGAGGAAAAAAAAACAAATCTCAATGAAATCTACACTATGAACCAAATTCGCTGACTATTTAATAAATATTTTTTTACATTAGATTTAAAAGTTAGTAAAGTTAATGAGAGATCAAGAAGTCCTAGTTTAAACAAATTGTTTACGCAGGTAGCGACACTGTACGAAAAAGACCTTTTAAATATTGGACCTTTTAAATATGTTGTGATGTTGAGGAACGGTAAGTATTGTTTTTTTACGAATATTTATGTTATGCACATCTGTCCTAAATTTAAGTCTATTGTGTAGGTAGGGTGGTTTATGAGTTTTTAATAAATTAAAGTATGAACAGGACATATGAAGCCGCCTCCGATTATACATATTTAACCATGAGGATTCTTTAAATTTATGAGAAATCCGATTTCGCCTCCTAATCCCATAAATCAGACGGATACATGCATTCTGCACCTTTTGAATACGATGACAGTCATAACTATCTAAACGCTGTCCATATACAATATCGCAATGACTGAAATGAGAAAGAACTAATGCGTCACATAACATTTTTTTTAATTCAGGTTGCAAGTGATGGCGTTGGCTATATAATAATTTTAATGAACAATATGCTTTTTGAATTTTAGCAGAGATATGTTGTTTGAAACGTAACTTACTATCTATTATTAAACCTAAACTTTTACAATGTTCATTAAATGGTATGACATCATTATTGATCCTTACAGTAAAGTTATTTAAAATATTGTTTCTTAGATTATCTTTACAAAAAAGTATAGCTGAAGATTTTGCGGGATTAATTTCAAGCATATGTTTATTGGAAACTATATAAAGAGACTGTAAATCTGAATTTATTAAATGATTTGAAAGTGGTACTTCTTCATAATCAAAAGAAAAATAAATCTGAGTATCATCAGCATAGTAATGGTAATTACAGAATTTTAAAGCTTCAGGAAAATTAATTGTAGAAATAGTAAATAATAAAGGTCCCAAAATACTTCCTTGTGGAACACCAGCAATAATTTTCATTAATTTTGAAGTTTTACTTTCAACTGCAACTTGTTGATATCTATTAGTAAGGAATGAATTTAAGAACGAGCAGGCATTATCATTAAACCCTATAAAGTGCAATATAGCAATAAGTATTCTGTGATTAATCATATCAAAAGCTTTTGTATAATCTAGTAAAATGAGAATAGATGCCTTGTTTTTATCATTAGATGTAATAATATCATCAAGAATATTTGCTAGCGCAGTTGCACAACTATGATTGGCTCTAAATCCAGACTGGTTCATAGGTAATATATTATGGTTGTCTAAATATGTTCGTATTTGTAATTCCATAGCTTTTTCTAGTACTTTAGATAATGTAGGTAAAATACTTATAGATCGTAGATGACTAACTTCTTTAGGCTGACTGATTTTAGGAAGAGGTATAACAGTTGCCTCCTTCCATTTAAGAGGGAAATATAAATTTGTAATACATGCATTGATTATATGAGTAATAATTGGAATAACGAATGGGCAGCATAAATGAATTAATGTAATATTTAATAGTTTGACATTTTTATCAACAACTTATTGAATTATTAAACACTAATAATGAGTTCATTCGATGAGTCTACGAAGAACAAAATTAGTCAAATTGTTAATACCTGTGTGCCTGATAATACAGTCGCGACTCAATCATCAATTTGGCGACAATTTTCAACTTTTTGTGATGCGATAAATTAAAGCCACACCTAGAAATTAAATGTAATATTGCAAGATTGGGTTTTTAATATGCGAAAATGCGACGGAAAAGACTACAAATAAGCGATAATTAAAACAATTTGGAACACCACCGCTAAAATGCTACAAAGTAAATATTATAAAGAACTCAATATTGTGTTTAACGCTTTCACCGACGTACAGTTTCATTCATCATGAGCTGCACGTAATGCTAAACGTAAAATCCTACAAGCACAACCCGAAAAGAGAAAATTCAGTGCATTCGCTCTTAATAAATGTGAAATATTTGTAATGGCCATGGATTGTACAGGGTGATTCAGGTTTAATCTTGATAACTTCAGGAATCGATAGAACAGATTAAAATAATGTTCATTTGTAATATAAACTTATTTCCTAAATGGCATCGTTTCCGAGATAGAGAGCGTTGAAGTAGGATTTTTTTTCTCGTTTTTCCCTCAAAACTTTTGAACCACTTATCAGATTTAAGTGAAATTCGGCACACAAACACTCCTTATGGCTTTACATAAGCTTCTTATGTTTGAACTACCTACTCCTCTTAGAAGTGTATTTTGTATGCTACCCCCCTCTTACTTTATTTTAAAACTGCAAAAAAATAATTAATTTCAATAAATAGTCTACGCACCACTTTGACCTGATTAATTTCGAAACTTTTTCGTCTCCTGTTTTTTTTTTCGACGTTTGGTCTTGTTTCTGAGATATTCAAAGAAATTGGTGACAGTGTAGCGCACCAGCCGCGTAAATTTCATTTAACGTTATAGCAACCCATGAAAACAAAACTCAGTGATTTGTGTAAACTGACGTTTGTAAAAATCATTGTCAAAAGTATTATTTCAAGAGCATTTTTAGTGCTAAGAAAAAATGCCAAGAACGTTTACAAATGCTGAATATGCCGATATACATTATATGTTTATCGTTTCTGTGACGGAAATTCCAACGGGTCAGTTCGAGAGTACCGAACACGCTTCCCTAATAGAAGAATTCCAAATGCACAAGATTTTGTAGATGTACATCGTCGATTTTCGGAATATGGAATATGAATAATGTACCGCCAAGAAATAATCAGCAAATTCTTAATTTTTTGATATAGACAGAACTTTCAGCACACGTCGAGCAGCTCGGCAACTCCATTTATCTCAATTGAAAGTACTGAAAGCACTCAAACAAGATCATCGAAGGGCTTTCCATCTCCAACCAGTTTAAGGTTTGTTGCCAGGAGATGATGAAAAACATTTAAATTTTTGTAGATTGGTTTTAGATTCAACAGAAATTAATCCACAATTTCTGCATAAGGTTTTATGGACCGACGAATCTAATTTCACAAAAGCTGGAATTGTGAATTACCACAACATTCACGTTTGAAGTGAAGTCAATCCTCGATGTGTTAGACAATCTTCAACAGTTTAGTGTAAATGTATGGATAGGTGTTTTAAGTAATAACCTCTGTGGGCTGCATATTTTGCCTCATCGTTTAAATGGGGATTTATTTCATGAGTTTTTGCAAAACTCTCTCTCCGACGTGCTTGACGATGTCCCCTTAAATTTACGCCAAGGGAACTGGATGCAGTTGGATGGTGCCCCTGCACATTACGGAAGGCAAGTACAGCAGTGGTTGGATAAGAATTATCCCCGTCGATGGATTGGTTAGGCAACCCAACAACCACCCAAATATGTGGATTCCTTAGGAAGGACCCATGGCTTGGCCTCCGCGCTCGCCAGATCTGAATCCTCTAAATTATTTCGTTTGGAGCCATCAATTGTGTATGATACGCCAGTACATACCCGTGAGGAATTGATCCATAGAATAAGACATTCTTGTGATGACATAAAAAACAATCCTGTTCAAATAGCAGCTCCGGTTAATACACTAGTTCGTCGATGCCTAAAATGTATTGAGGCTGGAGGAATGCACTTTGAACAATTATTGTAATTTTTTAGTATTTGATAAGTTTGTTGTAAATCCTGTAATAAGTAGTTGTTACTAAATTTATGTTTCAGGTTATTGGCATTTTTTCTGTAACACTAAGAACACTCTTTAAATAATACTTTTGATAATGATTTTCACAAACGTCAGTTTTTTTTTGAGAGCCGTCCAACAGTGTCCCCGGAAGCACTGCAGCCTATAAACTTATTGTGCATCTCTCGACGGGCACAAACATCCATGGTACTATAGTGGGATTCGAACCCACACCGACATTGCCGATCCAGACTGGTTCCAGCAGTCGTCTCCCAGCCACATCGGCTATCGCGGCGCCCAAAACGTCATTTTACACAAATCACTGAGTTTTGTTTTCATGGGTTGTTATAACGTTAAACGAAATTTACGCGGCTGGTGCGCTACACTGTCACAAATTTCTTTGAATATCTCAGAAACAAGACCAAACGTCGAAAAAAAAAACAGGAGACGAAAAAGTTTCGAAATTAATCAGGTCAAAGTGGTGTGTAGATGTTTTATTGATTTTTTTTTGTAGTTTTGAAATAAAGTAAGAGGGGGGTAGCATACAAAATACACTTCTAAGAGGGGTAGGTAGTCAAACTTAAGAAGCTTATGCAAGATCATAAGGAGTGTTTGTGTTCCGAATTTCACTTAAATCGGATAAGTGGTTCAAAAGTTATGGGGGAAAAACGAGAAAAAAATTCCTACTTCAAGGCCCTCTTTCTCGGAAACGATGCGTTTTAGGAAATAAGTTTATATCACAAATGAACATTGTTTTAACCTGTTCTATCGATACCTGAAGTTATCAAGATTAAACCTGTATAACGAAAATGAATGAGGACTTCAAAAGGAAACGTCACATTTTGGCGTTAGAATTAGCTTGGCGCGGAGAAGTAACTTACTGCAAAACAACTTATTTCGTATCTGAAATTGAAAATAACAGAAAATAAACTGGACGTATCGAGTACAATCCTCTATTTTCGAAAACGAGACAAGGGGGTGGCAATAAATTATGTGACAGCAAATGGATTACGCCCAATAGTTTAGAAGAAAATATTTGTTTATTATGCTTATTTAAAAAGTTGATGACAAAACGAGGCACTTCTGTAACATTGGACAGAGTATGTCTTACACCAAATCCCTTTTGGAAGAAGAAAAGTTCTAAAGGTTGGTATAAAAATATGCCAATTGGAATTCCAAAACAACTAAATGCTCAGCACAGCGCATTGGTATAGATGTTAAGCGTGTCAAAATCACAAATCACTCAAATCGATCGGTAGCAGCTAGTGAATTAAATAAAAGCGGAATTGAACAACAAGCTGCAATAAACATAACAGGACACAGCAATTCATCATCAATTTAATCATTTTTACAAGTTGACAACGAGTATCATTCGAGTATTATTCAGTCGATTCGTTTGGAAAAAGAACAAACTTCAACTACAACTACACTTAACTTACAACTTAACTTGGCGCGGAGGAGAAACAACTTACTGCAAAACCACTTTCGTAAACGGAAGGTGTAGATTTGTGAATTCATTACGTCTTCAAGCACCTGCAAGCCCCACTATGAATGCAATTTTTATCCTAAAATGAGTTCTATCGTCGGCTTCCAGCAAAAATTGAGTTATACTTTTTTTTTGTTAAAATTTTAGATCTTTTTGACCGAAATTCTTCCGATTTCCTAGAAACGCAAATAATTGATGCATGTCGCCATAGGGTCACTCAAACGAATAATTTATTATTCCGTTCAAATAATTTCGGTTTACACAGAAATAGAACTAATAGCCTCTCCGGTTATATGGTGCCAAAAGGGCACCAACACAGAAAGAGAATATATAAACAAGGTTAGATAGTTTCAATGTTTTAGATTTGATAGAGTCAGGGGCGAGACCTTAAAATACAGGCATTAGCCAATAATCACTCCTTTACTCAAGGGTGGAATTGAACCATGTTTGTTGGTACTTCGAGGTATAAATCCGGTTCTTAAGGTAACTCCCCGTATTTTTGCGTGTCGCGTGCCAATTGAAGGGTCATAGTTTCTCGTTTAATATCTGTTGTAACAGTTGTTTTATTCATTTTTATTAACATTTTATCTATCTTTTTTTATTGTTATTACATAAAAACCTTTATGTGAAAATGTGGTGTTTTCTTTTTAATAAGTCTTAGAAGTGTCTTAAAGTAGTGACTACGAGACATTCCTGAATCCTTCTCTCTCTTTTTTCTAATAAACTTTTCTTAGAGAGTGGGCTGCGTCTATTAACATTTCGCCGTTTAACACAAGCGTTCGTGATTTTTGTCTTTCAAATGATTAATATTTGGCGAAGGTGTTTCGTAAACCATATTTTTTAAAACCCCCACATAAAAAAATCGGGGGTCTTAGATCTGATGACTTTCCGGACCACGGAATAGGTCAATCAATCCCAATCCATTTTTTTTGGGAAGGTGTTATCTAAATATTGCTGGTCTTGTGGGGTACAGCCATAAAAATAAGTCTGCATTCAATGTGATGATCAGGCAAATACTTAAAATTGTGAATTTTGTAGTCATGATTACCCTGGTCTTTAAAATTCGTTGAACGGTTGTCTTATCCAAATTCAATTCTCGGTTAGTCTCCCGTATACAATTTTGTGGATTTTGTAATTGTAACAGTCTTGATTCTTTCGAACAGAAAATGCATCCTCATTTCGTCGCAAGGTCACCTCCATTCTCATAAAGATTCTATGCTCAGGAATCTACAGCTCTTCTTGAATTTTTTTGTGACATTTTGTAAGCACAAAAGTTTGACGTTCGTATAGGGCAATCCAACGAACCATCAAATCACTTTAAAAATGGCGGCTGTAGGACAAACAACTCGACATATTATTATGACAAGCAGAAATTTGTGCTTTTGTGTAGAACTTTTAGTTATTGGCCTGTGTGTAGAACTGTGTGTTTTGCTCATTATATTTTATACCTATTTCGGAATCATAATGGTTTTGTTTTGTTGTGTTATGAATTGTTGGAGTAGAGGACAGCGAGAAGATCAAGTTAGATTTTTAGGATTCCTGCTGCATTGAATTATAGACAGAACTGATCTCAATGAACTCTCATATAAGACGGCAAAAGTGGCTTAGTGCAATAAAACAGCAAGACCTAACTCAAGAAAAAATTAAATACAGTGTACAAGTTTTAAATATATTATTTATAAATAGGTACCTAAGTTCTTTTTTGTCTCCAACTAGTAGCATAATATTAATAAAAAAATATATTGATAACAATATTGGCAGTTATATATAATTAATTAGTAAACTATTACAGAGATACGTAATTTGATTTTAACAATTATTTATGCATAGATACATGGCAGAATTTATTTTCAGTTAAAGAAAAATTTTGCGGGGGCTTGAAATTCTTAATAACGCCACTGTTTCCAATTCACATATATTTGACAAAAATTATAAATAATAAATAAAAGGCCATTTGATAGAAAAAATCTAAAATATATTTAATAAAAAATAATAAAAATAAGTTATATATACAACTTTAAAAAAATTGGGTACATAGATAAATAGTACAAAATGTTTAATAATCAATTGGTTTTTTGATATTTTAAATAATTGCCGTATTGCAATAATAATTTAAAGTTTATTACAGCACAATAAAAAACATTAGCAGCAGGGAAAATCAAAATTTAATGCACCAAGTTCATTTTTGATTAGTCAACTATTTCTTGCCTCGGCCCATTTGAAAGAAAAAATTTGTAGATATACCGAAGTGCAGTGAATACTGAGAATAATAATAATTTTACGAATATTCAGCAACTAGAACGTTTTACCTAAAATATAAACCCACTTTTTCTATATAAATATATGAGAAATAGGCTCATATTACACTTTCTAATATGAGATATGAAAGAGTTGCTGATCTGGCGGGAACTAGGGGACCCCATTAATCGCAGGGCCCTGCCCAGTGCCCAATGGAACATAGGGGCCTGCATAGGTAGGTATATATTACTTTTACATATAAATATTGCAGATATTTAAAACTTCAGAAAACATTAGCACAACACTACATTTTCGTTTATATCTACCCATCTTGGTCTCTGACAACGTTGCAGTGGTAATTTGATAACCCAAATGCAATGTAGGAATCCAATCAAGATAAGTTATCTGTTAAAGCAGCCGGTTTACCTGAAATATATGCTTTTAAATTGTTGTATATAACTTTTTATTAACTAACCCGATACAATATGTTTTGAACAAACGACACTGTATTTAATTTTTTCTTGAGTTAGGTCTTGCCGTTATATTGCTCAAAGCCACTTTTGCCGTTTTATATGACAGAGTTCATTGAAATCAGTTCTATGTCTATAATTCAATGCAGCAGGAGTCCTAAAAAATCTAACTTGATCTTCTCGCTCTACTCCAACAATTCATAACACAACAAAACAAAACCATTATGATAGTCTGAATTATCCTTGGTATTCCGAAATAAGTATAAAATATAATGAGCCAAACACACAGTTCTACACAAAATCACAAATTTGTGCTTGTCACATGTCGTGTTCTTTGTCCTACAGCCGCCATTTTTATAGTGATTTGACAGTTCTTTGGATTGCCCTATTGAGTAATGACAAGTACTTTGTGAGATATATGCACTTTAAACAAAAATTCAATTATTTTCCAACGGCTACTTGATCTTTCCATCGCTAATGTCATTTTTAGGTTTTATTTCTTTTGAGACTCTTTAGGACGATATTCCTTATAACTTTTAAATGGGAAGTAGTACAGAAAAATGTCTCTAATAAAAGCTTATTAGAAAACAGAGCTTTTTAACAGGAAATAAATTTGGGCATGTCTCTGGAAAAAATATTGACAATGTTATTAGTCGTTTCTGTCATATTCCAAAGATAATGCTTTCGATTGAAAATCGAGCATATCTACCTATTCGCGGCAAAAATCTGACAATACCCAGTCCGTTATCCTAAAACTCATTAAGCTCACCACAACAACAGGACCCTTTGAAAGAAACCCTCACCCTGCGGTACGATGAACTAACGTAATGAACTCAAAACTCGATAACAACGCGTCGCGGCGCCTTTGAGGCGAATTCCGGTGTTCTCCGGCCGTGCGGAATGTCATTCTCATGCAAAACTGTCATAAACTGAAGGGTTTGTGCGTGCAGGTCGGTCGGATCCGAGATGTAATTAATATCGGACGGACCGGTATTAGTCTTTGTCGTCGGCGTCTACCCCTAATTCTCTGGTCGACGAGGGCCATGATATAGTCACGTAGGGTCGTACTTTTGGGATTTACCTTGTGGGAAGCAATTCTAACAATGTGGGACGTAAGTTGTAACGGTGAAAATACGAATTCTGTTGTTAATACAGCTATGCGAAATTATTTATGGCATATTTATATACGGTGATTCCTGTGACCTGTACGCACAAGCCTGTAAAATTATAACTGAGGACAAATAATGACGATTAGTAAAAAAATCATTAATAGTTATTATCAATGACCACTATATTAAGAAGGTTTAATACGTCTGTTTTCCCTGGAGTAAAGGCCATTTAATACACTAGTGGATTAGAGTTTATAATATCACGCTTCGATTTTATTTTTATTTAAAATTATTATTATTTACATTTATATCATGTCGATCTTATCATTTTGACTGAGATTATTAAAATTCACTCGATAAGTAGCTTCTGAAGAGAGACCCATAACTTCGCCAGGTAGGATCTGGATTTTTTCAGCAATTGCCATCTTGCTGGACGAATCTTCAATATAACTTTCCGCTACCGTAGTCGATTTTCAACCTACATGACGCTTCACAGGGGTAATATCACCCCCAGCATTGGCCAGTAATGTTGCCGACAAACGCCTCATTCCATATCTGGATCAGGAAGCCCAAGAAAAATCTCCCAGCGGCATGTTTAGGTAAGCAGATTGATGTATTTTCGACACATTTCTACAGAATTGACTGGAAAAGCTACTTCCTTGATCGTGAAACTTCTTGAAATATTTGTTGTATCCGGAATGAGTATGTATAGGTAACTGCATTTGTCTTGGACATGGGTGATATCCAAAAAGGATAACTCATTGCTTCGACAAGCATCTGCGACTCCCATGATTATTGCAACCTGTAAAAGAGTTTTTCTACCTTAACTTGTAAATATTCCTCTTACAGTGCTTTTTTCAAAAATTTCTCTCCAATATCTTTGCCTTATTTGGTTTATAATTTCTTGATTCTACTGTGAAATATCTTTACGAAATTTACCATACTTCCAAATGTCAATACTTTTGTGCACTTTCACTGATTGGACTATTTTGTCCACATCGAAGAAGCAATCAACATTCTTGATTAAAATAAATTTGTCAAATATAACGCTTTTCAAAACCATAATTTTTCACCTGCTCCCACACGGCTTTCACTCTCCTAATTGACCGGTTTTGAATTCGATAAATTAACCAGCATTTAATCCTCTCGAAAAAATGTAACTCTCGGTTGCTCGGATTAAAGGCTTGTATTATATTAATAAGGATTTAGTATTTAGTTGTTTCAATACCTGACACCAAGACGGGCATTTCAAGAAAATTTACAATTATAGAAGATGGATTTTGCGTGAATGCTGTTGAAATATGCAGAAAATATATTTCTCTGCACCCAATTCTCTTAATACGAGACAGATTCTTTTTAAGATACATCAATTAAAAATGTACTTCTCAGTTTGTTGGAAACAACACATTGCGGAAGGTACCCTCAATAGTTACTTCATTCTTGAATATTGCAAATCCAAAAGCATATACTGGCTATTGTATGAGACGCACTACAACAACATTATTGGTCAATAAAGATGCTGATCCACCAACCATTAAACGGCATGGTGGATAGAAGAGCTCCTTCTGTAGCAGAAAAAGACAAGTTATCCGTAACTTGTGCAAATATTTTTTTCTACGTTCATGCAAAGAACAAAACTGTATTGAAGTATATTTAGTGAAAAAGGTGATTCCTTATTGTAGTAGTGCAATAAAATTGTTATTGCACTCATCGGTCATTCTACACAGCGTTTTGTGATCATGACAAACTTAAAAGTTCAAATCGACGCCATCAGTTTATTTTCTAATTTATGGCGAGTTATATTTGACTAGATTATTTTTTGATTCACAAATTTTTACAATAAAAAAGATCAATAAAACTATCATAAAGCTATTGAAAAATTTAATTTAATTAATTATTACAATATACGAAAATATCGTTGACACATTGTGAATATATTAAAAAAATTAACAATTTAAATTAGTACAATGAAAAACGCAATTATTAAAAATATTTCGAGACTCATTATTTATTGAGGATTTGGAATTGCTCGTTATATTAAGTGTTTCCTCCCGCGTATTTTCTGTAAGATTATTTATTATATCTGAATGATGTTCTTGATTCAATTGTAAGTATGATTTAATCGAACTTGCAGAATTATGACCAGTGACCTTGATTAGTTCTTGTTCTCCTACACCAGCTTTTGAAAAGTTACTTACTGCACTTGATCTGGCAGAATGGTTAGTTATTTTTTTAGTAACTGTGTCTAGACCTACAATTTTCTGCGGATTCTTTCATCCATTTTGAAATGGAATTTATTCTCACTGGAACAGGGCAAATATCTAGGTTATTTATGTATGGAGTCAACCATTTACTATTAGCGCACCTTTGTGCTCCACCCTGTGCAGTTTTTGTAAAGATGGGATTGTATTCAATGCGGCCAGTATTTAATCCTATTATGTCGGTTTCTTTTTTAAAATAATGAACTAAATATTTCGTAGCTTCTCCTCCCCTCCAAGCTAGTTCATACGATGCAACGTGAAAAAACTTTCTTTGCAATCCATAAGGTGTATCTTCGTCCCAATAGTTAAAAATTTGCAACAATTCTGTATTAGAAAGTGCCACAAAACTTTGTTTGTGCTTTTCAGGATGTTTTTGTAAAATTTTTCTTTTTGCATCTCTTGCATTTCGAGCATTTTTGAATTCTATATCATGGAAAGGATCAAAGGACCCGTTATACTTATTAAAGTAAAGTTCTTGAACTAATTTTGCCGTTTTATTCCACATTGTCTTTATTACTGCTTCTTTATAATCATTTCCGTCTTTTTTTCATGTTATAAGCCCAATCTTTCAAAATCAATGCCAGAGTAGCTGTTGTAGTAGATTGATCCAGAATATAATTTCTTTCTTTGGTGAAGGTCTTAAATTGTCTCCATATACAGGGTGTCCCAAAATAAATGCAACAAAATTTGGTCAGAAATTCTTAAGAGAAATTTAAGGGACCCGTATTTTTTACTTTTGATAAGTGCGGCCCCCTTTCGGAGATATAGCCCCCTGAAACAAGCCCCTAAAAATTTAATTTTTTTTATATCTCAGAGCTCCCCCCTTGCCTTTGGGGCCACCGAACATTAGTTGCATATTTAATTTTTTTTAAAATAAGTAGCCTCTTAGAAACTCCAGGGAATTTAAAAACTTTTTTGTCTCTTAAAATTTTTTCGAAAAACGCAGCATTTTTCGAAAAAATGGCAAAATGTGATTGGATGCATATCGAGGTTCATATGAAATTTTAAAGTGTTAATCGTAGGTGGCTGGCATTCGCAATAAACAATCAATTTTATTCTGTGACAGTTGTCATTAACCATCATCGGGAGCTCATAGAGACAGGATCAGTAGTTGTAAAAAAATCACAATTTAAAGAAATTTAATTTTAATTTAAAGAAATCACAAGTTAAACATTAACAATTAATAAGAAAATGTGAATATCAAAATAAGGTACAATAAACTTCACTTGGTAATTCATGATTAAATAATTTAATTCTAAAAAGTTTGTTAAAATCACACTGGTCAGTTCCGTAAAACGTGTTCAAAGTGAGAACCGTTTTGTTCAACACAAGCCTGCAAACGTGACACGAAATTTTGACGTATTTTCGTGTGAATGTTGGGAATCTGTCTAATTTCTTCAGCCGCAGCAAGGATTCGTTCATGTAATTGTTCCCGGGTTCTAATTGGTACGGCATAGACGCGATCCTTCATGCCCCCCAGAAAAAAAAGTCCATGGCATTTAGATCGGGAGAACGAGGGGGCCATGTTACATGAGGAGAATTGTTACCTATCCATCGCCCTTGGAAATTTTCATTCAGCCACTCAGTTACGAAGTGCCCCAGATGTGGTGGGGCACCATCGTGCATAAAGAACAAATTGCGTCTAATACCGAGAGGAACATCTTCCATAAGAGGCGGTAGTTCATGCTCCAAAAAATTAAGGTAACTTTCAGCATTTAATCGTGGACCGATGATGCAATCTCCGACAATTCCAGCCCAGCAATTAATTGAAAATTTTTCTTGCGAATGAGTCTTCCTTAAGACAAATGGATTTGCCATAGCCCATTAATGAAGATTGTGCAAATTTATTAGGCCATCTTTTGTAAAGCACGCCTCATCGGTAAAGAAAAAATTTCGTATAAATCCCGGATTTAAGTTGTAACGTTGAAGAGCCCATAAGCTAAAATGTCTTCTTCGTGGCAAATCTTCTACTTTAAGTTCCTGGGCCTTTTGAAAGTGAAAAGGTTTCAACAGTTGTCGTTTGATAAAGCGGTGTATTCTTGTTCTGGGAATCTCAAGTTGAGATGACGCGCGTCTTATGCTTATTTCGGGATTTTCTTCAATTAAATTTAAGATAATTTCTTCCTGTTCGGGAGTTAATAAATAACTTCTCCCTGAGTTAGGTTTTTTCACAACTACGGATCCTGTCTCCATTAGCTGCCGATGTACTCGTGCAAACATTGAATGGTATGGGAGTATGCGTGCAGGAAATCGCTCGGCGTACAATCTGCGTGCGAGACGTGAATTTCCACGAGCCTCCCCGTAAATTAGGTGCATTTGTACCCTTTCTTGGACAGAAAATCTCACCATTTTTTCGAGAACAATGATTACTGACAACTATTAATGGTAACAATTTGACACTGGTTAATGACAACTGTCACAGAATAAAATTGATTGTTTATTGCGAATGCCAGCCACCTACGATTAACACTTTAAAATTTCATATGAACCTCGATATGCATCCAATCACATTTTGCCATTTTTTCGAAAAACGCTGCGTTTTTCGAAAAAATTTTAAGAGACAAAAAAGTTTTTAAATTCCCTGGAGTTTCTAAGAGGCTACTTATTTTTTTTAAAATTAAATATGCAACTAATGTTCGGTGGCCCCAAAGGCAAGGGGGCCCCCGAAAAAGTGTCTTGTGGGGGCCCCTTGCCAAAAAGCTTATCAGCATCGCATTCTACATGTCTTAAAATCCCTGTGTACCAAATTTGGTGGTTCTTGTGCGATATAGCTCTGAGATATAAACAAAAATAAATTTTTAAGGGCTTGTTTCAGGGGGCTATATCTCCGAACGGGGGCCGCACTTATCAAAAGTAAAAAATACGGTTCCCTTAAATTTCTCTTAAGAATTTCTGACCAAATTTTGTTGCATTTATTTCGGGACACCCGGTAGACTGATTACTTATTAGAGTAATTTTCGAAGTAGTTTCTAAAATCTTTTTTGTTATTTCTGCATCAGAAAAGGTACTAAACCGATGATTTTCACCCATTTTATATATCGCGTTGACACAATTAGGTAATTATTTTGACAACTATCTGACACTTGCTAGGCAAATAAAAGCCACAGTGATTATTCCCGAGAATAATTACAAGAGATTTATTCCCACTATAATAATGACATAATTGGTTGAAACTTCCCTTGTGACAAATAAAGAAGCTTTTCATTGGTTTTAAGAAACGTCAAAAAATAATCAATCATATTTATAACATACTACGAAATTACTAGCAAATGTAATTTATTAAAAATAAAATTACTTTCCGTTGAATATCATCTAAATTACAAATTCGAATTGGTTTAAAAGTCGAGTATTTATAACATGACGAAACATTAATTCATATTTGTTTACACTGACAAATCGCAATGCGTTTTATGTTATTTTGATATTTTGAAATCGTACATTTCCATGTTTGTTGTTATTCGGGATTTGTTTACAAAACAAAAACTCGTATTCAAATTAAAATAATAAAACAATATACCTCGACAGGTAACAAAAGCGGAGTTCAAAAATTGAAATGCTTCACGTGAATACGTGCTGTACTGGCTATATTCCCAATTTCCGTTTGTAAATTCTAGTACGCGTTTGTCAGGTATGCACATGTTATTGGAACAATACAAATTGATACTATCAAAAGACGTGCGAGATCGGTCCCCTGTTTGCATCGATATAAATGTAAAAGCAGCATTCATGAAATATCCGAAAATGGGAACAGATATGTGCTTTCCAATTGAATATGCAAACATCAATGTGGAATTACATTCACAGGAGCGGAAAATTAAAAATAATCACGAATAATATGTCGATGTAGCAAAATGATCATTTATGTCATAAATATGAAGGTATCCTTCTGAATTTTTTGATATTACCTATTATGATCTTCCGCTGTGATAGAGATTTTACTGCAACTCACACTACACCTCTTGTAGTGGGTGGCGTCCTTTTAGCTATAAATAAAAATCTTAATGCCGCAAATTTCAGTTTTACAAATTGTATTTTATGAACTAATCGGTATTGATATGGTATCTGTCAAAATAAAGATTAAAAGCTCTGTATTATACAGGGTTAACTATGCCTAAATACAAAAATTTTAACCACGTGCTCAAGGAGCCCTAAAAGACAACAAAAAAGTTATTCCAGAATTTTAGCTCGATATTTAAAAAATGGGGCAAAACCCTTTTTTCCTACGGAAAGTCGGCGCCTATGATGAGTATCTACTGAGATGGCTTATGGCTTACATCTATAGTTGACATTACATCTGTCTACAATTACCATGCGGTCGTTTGCAGTGTTTCTAAATGCAGAAACGACAAAAAATAACATTAATTCTTATTAGTAATAATACCACAGTATAGGGAGAGCAGCAAAAACACTCGGGCCGAAATAATAAGTCGCGCATAGCAGCTCGCGCATCGATTTCAAGCTGCAGAGACCTCAGTTTACATCCAACTCTGGGAGTGCGAACATCGGTTATACAGAGCCGTATTAAAGCAATATTTTGAGTCTGATCGAGGTACGAGTCGCTGCGCAGCAGTTAGATGTTTAAATATATCATCTATAAATAGTAATTTAAGTTTTTTTAAATTTGCTAAAGACATAAATAAGCAATAAGTAATCTATAATATACTGTACAAACCATAAATGATATTTTACTGCTATTGCCTTACCTATTAACTTATTTCTTAAGTATAACATTGGAATATAAATACTTCTCATGAAAGTGAAGTTTAAAATATACATATTTATATTATTCACAAATACAAATTTTTTTTTTAACGCAAAGTTCTGTGCAGAGGCTTCTAAGAGAAGATTTATTAGAAAAGCTGCTCAGGATTAGTAATAGTTGTAGTCATAAAAACTATGTCAAATACATTTTTAAAATAATATGTTTTCTAACGATTCGCGCAATAGATTACGCAAAGAGGCCGTTCCAACGTTTCCTGCACAAGACGGCTCATCTTCAAATTATGTAGATGATCATATTTCTTGTAGTCACTATAATGAGAGTAAGTCTCAAAACAAAATAATAAAAAATATTTTTTTTCCAAATTTATATTTTACTGCACTTTTAACTCCAATTTAACAATTTTTAAAGTTAAGTAAACATAATTTCTCTGTTCTGAAAAATACTTGTCTTCTGGTTTACGTAGATCATTTAAGACGAAAAAAAATCATAATAAATTATTTGTCCACTAAACTTCAAACGTCAAAATTTAAATTTAAAAAAATCCCAAAAAAATGTAATTATCACTAATAACAAAAAAGTAAGTAAATAAATAAAAATGTTTTGTAGTGCAATAATATATATTTTAAACTCTTTTTTTTAGAGTCCAAAGAAGTAAATCAAATTTTCACACTGTATGTTAGTAGCAGTAAATGATGTATAGTACATGTTGAATTACCCATTTATAACTGTGTAATGAATTATTACATAATGTGGATAGATATAACGTAAACTTTCATGTGGAATAACTACGCTTTCAGGCGCAAATAAAAATTTCTTATGCCGGTTCTGATCACCGATTCTGTCAATTCTATCGGATGTGCTATCGCACCCACATTTTGAGGTCACCGCAGAAACTGAAAGCAGTTCAAAGTGCCGACAATTGAGTGAAACTGCTGGTCTACCTATGCTGTGATAATACCTGATAGATAGGTAACAGTTAATCCAGTTAGCTCCAGTATTTTGCATTAGTTTGGTTACAAATTGGTAAAACTACATTTTCACTCACAAACCATAAACACACTTCCCGTAGGTACTGTTAGATACAATGCCTATGTATTATAACAAAATAGAAGAAAGGGATGAGTAGGTAGGTTCTAATAGATAACAAACGTTTAACACCTGCGGCAGTCTCGTCCCATAACCTAGAAAAACAAACCGGCGAACTATATTGTGGGAAAATATCTGTACCCGACACATATCCTTGCCATGTCCGACCAGATCTCTTGACGGACGATCATGGGTCTTACAAATGTTTCGATGTTGGAACTCGGAATTGTCTGTAGACGACTTACGTACCTGGCAGGGTGTTTACACGGTAGAGCAGTTTCCACGCTGCGATCTGTTAAGACTCAGCCCTTAGCTTCCTTTATGTATTAACTATAAAACGTTTAAAATTAAAATAAGGCACTAAAAACTGAAGAAGAACACAAAACTACAACGTAAACACAGGAATTAAATTATAACATGACAGCGAACCGACTCGACTGGACCGACTGTTGCATGACGGTTGCTTGCTGGTTGCATACTTTGATTCTCGCATTGGTGGCGTTAAATAAGGATTTAATATAATATCAAAAAATTTTTTTTTCACTTTATAAATAAGTTTGGAAATTTTTTGAAAGGAAGTTCTGCTAATTCTTATTCTTTTCTATCCCCTCTTAAAATATTTGTACTTAGTGATAGTTAACTCTGTATACCCCACCTTTTATAACGAGTGGGGATTATGAAAAATTATTTGAGTTTCGAGTCTCTAAATGTATTATACGGTTCAAGAGTGCTTCTAATTGTAATTTTAATTTGTTTAACGGTTTTATTAAGTTTTTTAATTGTACTCAATATAAGAATGTTTTAAATTCTAATGATAGACTACTTGATCTAGTGGTATCTAATGAACACTAATGTTACAAGATCAGTTGATATATTATTACCAGAGGATATTCATGATCCTGCACTAATAATAGAAACAAAATTCCTATCATCTGATTTTCTCACAATGATGTTAATGCTGCTGTTTCACAGTTTTACAGTGAGTTTGACGCACTCCTTGCCAAATATGTCTCTAAAAAGAATGTGGCTCGTAATATATATCCGCCTTGGTTCGATTACAACATAATATCCCAAGTGAAGCAAAAAATGAAAGCATGGAAAAGGTATCGTGCAACGCAAACACTAAATGACCTTGAAAATTTTAGGTATTTAAGAATTAGTTAAATCTAAAATCAGAGTTGCATACAGTAAATATATAAACAATAATGAAACTGCCATTAAATCCGACTCTAAAAAGTTTTGGGAGTTTATAAATACTAAGAAAGATCATTCTTCTATTCCTTCTTATATGATTTTCAATGAAAGCGAAAGTCTAGATTCACAAATTATTGTCAACAATTTTGGTCAATTTTTTTCTAGTGCCTATATTGCATCAAGTTCGTTACAAACTGTAAATGTTATAAATAACAATAATTCAATCGTTGTATAAAAAATTCATAATGTTCTAGCAGCTATTAAAAAAATAAAAGCGAACAGAACTATGGGCCCTGATTTTATTCCAGTCTTTTTAATCAAAGATTGTGGTTCTGTTTTGTGTGAGCCATTGAATATCATTTTCAATTTGATCTTAAAATCTGCAACATTTCCAGATATATGGAAAACCTCTAGAATTTGTCCAGATTTTAAGAAGGGTAATTTAAATGATGTAACTAATTACCGCCCTATTGCTGTTCTCTGTAATTTATCCAAAATTATTGAGAACGTTATTCATTTTACCTATCTAATCATGTGAATAATATTATTGTTGCGGAACAACATGGTTTCTTTAAGGGTCGCTCGACCGTTACCAATCTTTGTTGTAAATCTCAATATATAATTGACGCTCTCGATCGAAAAAGTCAAGTAGATGTCATTTACAATGACTTCTCCAAGGCGTTTGATCGTCTGGACCATGGACTGTTATTAGGAAAATTGGATGGTTTCGGTTTTAGTGGGGATCTTATTAAGCCATTCAATTCCTATTTATCGGATAGGTCGCAGTATGTACAATACCGTGGATTTTAGTCTATTGATTACCATCAAACGTCTGGAGTCCCGCAGGGATCTACTCTTGGTCCGCTATTATTTATTTTATTTATTAATGACATCACTGTAGATTTGAATGTAAATGTTCTTATATATGCTGATGATGTTAAAATATTTTTGGAGATTGTGTCCACCTCTGATTGCCTTATATTGCAGGGAAATCCTAACCTTATTAATTTGCCTGTGAATGTTGGTAAGTGCAATGTAATGTATTACTGCCGTAAAAACTGTGTAGTGACTTGGAATTATATATTAAATGATCGTCCATTAAACAGGTTTGAAATTATATGTGACCTTGTTGTCACTTTCGACCAAAAACTCTTACCTCATATACAAAAACTGTCACAGGTGCTTATAAAACTCTAGATTTTGTTAAATTCAAGTTTATTCTATATTAAAAACTACAATACCAATATTTATAAAGGTCTCCAATATATCATATGGTATGCAGTCATTGCCGTTTAGAATTCGACATAAATATTTTGTGCTGCTCTATTGCAGATATGAAGAAGAAATTTGTATCTGTTGTTTAATGTTAAATGTTTATTGTAATCCCTAATTATATCTTAATATATGTCGTATTATACGTTTGTTAAATGATTTGAATTTTTAAAATGTATGTATGTATGTATGTATATGCATATTTGTAAGTATGTATGTATGTATATATATATATAAATATATATAGGTCTTTGTTAGTTTGTTTGCTCTTATGTTTCAATGTAGTATAATTTTTGTATTGTTTACTATACTATTAATTGTAAAACTTATCCTATTACTGGATCTTGAACCCGTTGGATATTTTAAATAAACAAATAAATAAATAAATAAATATGGAAGTGTCTCAGCCTCTAGTTGTGAAAGTGGTTAGTTCCATGCCTAGTCACTAGGATCAGGATTTTTATGTTAAGTACTTATACTTCGATGTTGAAATTATAGAAAGCAAACTATATTAAATATACAGGGAGAATCAGAATTTATTCGAAAACTTTGAGGATATGTGCTCCCTTAAATAAGAAATCGATAAAAGTGTAATAGATTTCGCGTAAAAATGCTTTAACTTCATTTAAATCATTATAGAGAAGTACGTAGCTGAGGAACTGTATTTCAACGGCATCTGAAGGGGATATGCTCTCTAGGTGTTGTTTTATTTATCATGGAAGTGTCAATCTTTAATTTTCAAGAAGGCTCATGTGTACAGCAATGCCGAGTTAATAGGACATGATTATTATTTATGGAGAAGTTGCACTGGCAGCTTTGCGCTTGTATGCGGATAGATTTCCCGATCGACACATGCCAAATCGTGGACAAGATAGCGACCCCAGTCGACCACAACGTATTTTAGCAGCTGAAGAACAAGTGTTGAATGTGGTCCGCGAAAATCCGCGAATAAATACAGGGAAGATTGCTAGACAGGTGCCTAGAGTATCCCAATCAACGGTGTGACGCTTACTACATGAAGCTCAGTTATACCCATATCGTATGCAACATATTCAAGCACTGTTACCAGCGGATTATCCATTACGAATTAGGTTTTGTGAGTGGTTGATGCATCAAAACGCTGTTCAATTTTTTCTCTGATATCAATTGCAGTTCAGAACTCATTTTTTCCAACAACTTGAGAACATCTACGAATACGCATCGCTGATAAACAAATAATTGCTGGTTGTCAAAATAATGTCCCTCACACATAACACTGGTCGCAGGTGCTTGTCGATGCAATGAATTAACCTTTTTGGATATCCTAGACAAAGGCAATTGCCTATACGTACTCATTCCGGATACGAAAACAAATATTTCAAGACATTTCACGACCATGGAGTAAGCTTTTTCAGTTAATGCTGTAAAAATGTGTTGAAAATACATCTTTCTGCGACCTAAGAATGCTGGTTGGAGATTTTTCTTTTGATATGTGACTGGAATATGTACTACACAACATGTAGGTTCAACACAATTTTGAAAGTGGCTGTATAGGCCAGGAGGGTTACAGATTGGCATGGCTCTAACGTGACGTAACTTAGATAACTATTGGAATCGCTCGGGAATGATATACTTATTGAAAATATCGAGGTGCGCCAGCTTGAAAAGGTGTGCTATTTGCATAAACAACGAAAAAGTGAAAAAAATTGCGAAAATCGCTTTTTTTTCGGAAACAATCGCATATAACACGGTAAATATGCATTTTAGAGAAAAAATGTATACTTATAAATTTGTTCGTTATAAAATTTTCTACAAGATAGTGTTGATCCGATATCCGTAGATTTGAAATTTTCGCTGCAAAATGCTCGAAAGTGCAAAAAAGTAGGTAAAAAACAAGGTAATTTTAAATTATTTATTTAACAATGAAAAAATAACCCAATCACCCCATACATTTAGAGAAAAGTACTTGACTTCAGTGCAAAACGAAAGCCGTAAGGCCGCTTAAGACCGGACTGACAGTTTTTGCATAATGCAATTGTTAATTAACCTACCTGGAAAAAAATACTTTTTTTTTAATTTTGTGCCAGGCTAAAAGTTATGAATATTTTTTTGCGCCCGCGCTTTTACATCTTCTGGAGCCCTTAAGCTATCATATACAATTGCTATCTTAAGCATTTTTCAATTTTTAATAATTTTGTGAGCGGTTTTAAAAAGTTTGAAAATGTTGGCTTTTACTTAAATAAGCCTGTGAAGCGGGATTTGCGAGTGGGAAAAAATCGGAAACTATAGAAAAATAGTACTCAGAAAGACCTTTCTTTTTTAAAAAAAATCATCCAATTCGGTCCAGTAGATGTTGAAATATTAACTTCCAATGTTGGGAAGGGTATGCGGCGTAACGGTTAATGATGTAACAATAAATTATATACCAACTAGTTCCTGACAGTATATTACGAGACATCAGTTGTAAATGTACAAAGGGCTGCACAAAATCTTGTAGTTGTGTAAAATGCTCCGATTATTGGGCCACGGTCAAACTTGTAAAAATTGCGAAAAAAATGTATTACACACTAATATAGAATGTAGACAGCGACGAGAAAATTCCGTGTAAAAGAAAGTATGCCAATTAATGTAATAAATGAACTTGTATTATAAATAAATTCTGTAAATTATGTAAATTTAATGAAATTGTCGATATTTTACGATTATTTATACCTTATCTCCTGTTATTCAATGTACTATATGCATTAAATAACAATTAAATTAGTTTATAACATTATTACGCATTAATTCTTCAATTTAAAATTAATAAAATAATTAATTTACAATGGACAATATATGTCCAATAAGGATATTATGATTAGCACTAATTTTTAGCAACATTTAAAAATGCTTAATTATGAAAATCGACCATCGATTGTTTATTTTTTAAAACTGATAAATGTAACTATGAAAATCCTCTCGATTTTCTATCCCAATTTAAAAAAAAATCGTCAAAATCGGTGCAGTAGAAGCTGAGATATATCATCCTGAAGCGGGCGCGCCGATTTTGAAGCGCCGAATCTAGTTATACTAGTATATGTTTTGCGCGCCGAAGTTTCGCAGCTTATCCCCACCGTTTCAAATTTCGACTCTAAGCGCACACTACACAATGTTTATGCAAATTTTTGTGCGTGATGCACACGTGCAATGTAATTTTTGAAAGCAGATATGAAAACATCTCGGAAAAACCTATCGATTGGTATATAATTTATTGTTATATATTAAACGTTACACCGCATACCCTTCCCAACTTTAGAAGTTAATATCTCAACATCTACTGGACCGAATTGGATGATTTTTTTTTTAAAAGGAGCGTCTGTTTTCTATACTTTCCGATTTTTTCCCACTCGCAAATCCCGCTTCACAGGCTTAATTATTTAAGAGCCAACATTTTCAAACTTTTTAAAACCGCTAAAAAAAATATTAAAAATTGAAAAATGATTAAGATAGCAATTGTATATGATAGTTTGAGGCTCCAAGAAGATGTAAAAGTGCGGGCGCAAAAAAATATTCATAACTTTTAGCCTGGCACGAAATTAAAAGAAAGGTCTTTTTTTCCAGGTAGGTTACTTAACAATTGGTTTATGCAAAAACTGTCAGTCCGATCTTAATCGGCCTTACGGCTCTCGTTTTGTATTGAAGTCAAGTACTTTTCTCTAAATGTATGACGTGATTGGGTTATTTTTTCATTGTTAAATAAATAATTTAAAATTACCTTGTTTTTTATCTACTTTTTTGCACTTTCGAGCATTTTGAAGCGAGCATTTCAAATCTACGAATATCGGACCAACACTATCTTGTAGAAAATTTCATAACGAACAAATTTATAAACATACATTTTTTTTCTAAAATGCATACTTACCGAGTTATATGCGATTGTTTCAGGGAAAAAACACGATCTTCGCATTTTTTTTCACTTTTTCGTTGTTTATGCAAATAGCACACCTTTCAAGCTGGCGCACCTAGATATTTTTTATAGGTCTACTATTCCCGAGCGATTCCAATAGTTATCTAAGTTATGTCACGATAGAACCTTATTTGAAAGATTTTTTCGTAATTCTCCTGGCCTCGTATTTCTTGGGCTTGAAAGGTTTACCAGACATGGAATGACGTGATCTTCGGTAACATTACTAGCCAATGCTGGGGGTGATATTACCACTGTGAAGCGTCATGGTAGTTGGAAATCGACTAATACTCCTTATCGAGTGAATTGAAATAATCCAGATCAAAATGACAAGATCGTTCTTGAGATAAATGTTAATCTTAATAATAATAATTCTAAATAAAATGCTACAAAATCGAGACGTGGTATTATGAATTCTAATCCACTAGTGTGTTAAAAGGCAACTGCTTTATAAGGGCCTCATTATAGCCTGCACACACGGTGTTGGACTTCCAACCACCATGCCGTTTTATAGTTAGAATAGTCTGCTCCTATGTTGGCTGGAAGTGAAGTAGATGGTCGTCTAAAACAGTGCCCGGTACATTGTTGATGCTGTGATAAATTGAGAAAAAGAGCAATCTTCTTTGGCATTACATTAAAAGTATTTATACCAACACGAAGTTTCACGCATTTACCACCTCTGTAACCAACAAAAAATCTTCCATGATCGGCATGACCAGGACGTAGGGCGAGGTGGTATTACTTGGACCATATTCACATTTTAGAATCCCCCGGCAGGTATAAAGAATTTTCAGGAAACTTTGGTTTTCGAATCCGGTATGAAGATATGAAAAATGTTTCCTTCATTATTTAAGTTTTCTAACAGCAAACTCGTCTACTCTGCATGCAGTTCCAAGTCCAATAACTAAGACAACCTTAGATTATTCATTTATAAATTTCAAATAGCAAACATTTTCTTGAGAGCAGGTGAGATATAAGTGGTCTGCATACTTCCTGCTCGGCCTAAGCGGCTCGACTTGCAGGAAGTGACCTACATTGCAGCAGGTACTTAAATGCAGACCTCTCGCCCTGGGCAACGTGCCATTAAATCAGTAAATGATACTGCAGGAAGCAACTACTCCGCGGACTGGACACACGTGGCAATTTTTATTACACTGCACAGGACACACGACTTGGACTACAACCTCGTCGTGCAAATATCTCACTCATGGATAATAATGTCTATATCCCACTTGTACTAAAAATAACTATTAATTCACGGAAACACATATTAAATCTTCTTAATATAGTGATCATGGATACGATTTGTAAAGTTAATACAAAAAAAATGTATGCAACTCGTCCTCAAATACAGCTTCATTAGACTGCGGCACCGGAGTAAAGTTTCCATAACATTATTCTTTTTTGTTAACTTACGGCAAATACCTAGGAAATTCGTTATAACCCAAGTTACTTACATCACTACAACTATGTCGATATATCAACCGACCGATCCTCCATCACTAGAACTTCCCCCATTTCACCGACAAGTTGTAAGCAACGCTGAACACCCCGAATTACCCGGATAATGAATGAGATATCATCATCAATCACCTGGCTTAAGTTTCTGCGAACGCTGGAGTTTTTTGCTGCTGTTAAGATTTATACGAGTTTAACCGGAAATAACAGGGCCACGTAGATAGAAACGCACAGGATATTATGGCCATGGCACGGAGACGGGAAATTAAATTTTTTATCCAAAGGTGAATCCCTAGAGCCCCTAGAGCGATAAGAGTTACAACAACATAATTTTGGTATTTGGTGTTCTATATTTTAAGGTTATGCAAAACGCAGTGAGGTGACAAGCAAAACTGAGACATAAAATGATCCAAAATTGTATGTGGTTTGAACAAAATAGTAAACTGATCTGAACAATAGGTAAATAAGGATACAAGGTGTTTACAAATTATTTAAAAAATGTGGGAATATCATGGAATGGAGTCAATATCGTAATATATATTTTTTAAAAATGCTTATAGTTTCCGAGAAAAAATTATTGAAGTTATAGTATTTTCAACATTTACATCGTTGGGCTGCTGTAGCGTCATCGAAATGCAAGCGATTCCGAATACTGAAATTCAACTGCAGTATTACCGTTTTTGCGATAGTCTTTACTATCAAAAATGGTTTACGTGTATAGCAACTCGGAGGTGATGGATATCGTCTTAATTTATGGTGAAGTAAGACAAAGCGCTTTGACTTCTCGTCTGTACGCAAAACAATTTTCCGGTACCCTTGTGCTAAATGCAGCTACTTTTACTGCGATAGTGCAATGCGGACGTAACACGGAAAATTTGCAATCGAATAGGGGAAGAAGTAGAGGTCCAGTGCATCCACGGCGTATGCCAGCAACTGAGGAACACATTTTAGAGATTGTTGAAAAAAATCCTCCAACAAGGAGCAAATCATTCAACAAATATAAGGAATATCCCAATCAACAGTGTGGCGTATTTTACACGAGGCTCTTTTATGTACCATGTACAGCGTGTTCAAGCATTAAGCAATGGATTATCCCTTACGAATTAAATTTGCGAGGGCTCAATTATACCAAAAACTTACGAGTTTAAAACGAGAACCACATTTGTGTTAGTTCGTAGAAACTGGGTAAGATACGCCCAAATGTATTTAAGCGTTTACGCGTCAGTGGACAAAATTTTGAACAGTTACTGTAACAGGTATGTCAAATTATTTTATTAATTAAAACGACAAATTAATTTTAATAATTAATAAAAACAATAGCGGCAAAAGCTGTTAAATTTGTTGATATAAAATTTTTATTTATTCTTTCCTTGGGAAATTCTTTAATTTTTTTGTCCGTTAATTTGTTATTACACTTTGCCGCCGTGCTGAACGACTGCATGTTTGACCTTGCGCAAGGTCAGGTTTTACAGTGTGGACCAGTTTCCAGTGCCGTGCGGAAATGTATTTTTAAATTATCTTAGAACTGCTCTTTTTGATTTTTTTACAAAATTGTATTTGTAGGAGTCCCCTGTACATTTTTTATACAAATTCTGACCTGTTAGAGTACTGTACATTTAAAAATACTTAAAAGTACAAAAAATATACTTACGAAAATATTGTAGTAGATACTTTTTGTACCCTATCTAGACTGCGATCTAAATAGATCCAAACTGGGCTATTAAAAAATGTATTTAATAATCTGCCATCGCTTCGCGTGTACTTCCGTTTTCTTTTTTCATAGATGTAGCTTGGAAAATATTGTCCTAGTTAACCGCGCCACGCCTGCTTTATAAACGAGTTTCTCAGCGGTTTTTGTTAGGTCTTAAATTAGGGGAAACTCGTTAGTGATTCACTAAAGCCCCTAAATGGTTCGGAAAATTAGGCGGCGCCTGTTGAAAGCGGCTGGTTCACAATAAAATTCCGGAGAGAAGTCTTTTCAGGTCTTAAAATAAAAATAAATGTTTTAATATAAATATTTTGCAAAATGCTTCTAATTAAAATTTTCATTACTTAGGATCCATCTACTCATTATAAAAGAGTGTAAACATTTATGCTTCATTCATTACTAATTTTCTTTCATTCTGATTAAACTAATTTTAGTAATATAAAGTGATTTTTGACGTCATTGTTTGATTGATAGCAACCATAATTTTTATTTATCAGATTACTTTGAAATATGAAAATATGTTTTTCCACGGTCGGGAGTAGAAATCAGTTTCTATGACATCGAAATTAAAACAGAAGTAGTCGATTATTCCCAAGGGAGTATAATGCTCCCAAGGGAGTTTACATTATGGAGAACGTTTTTCATGCAAAAAAAAAAGATAACATTGAAATTATTTATTGACATTTAAATTAAATGTTACATTTGTACAATTACCAAAATTAATATTAGAAGGAATATTACTTTCGCTTACATTTACAGTTTTTGTGATTGCGCTAGTAGTGGTACCTACTAAAACCTGATTAGCAATTTTGGTCTTATTTTCAATGGAGTTCTCGACATAACCCACAGCGACTGTCGTTGATTTCCAACCAGCATGACGCTTTATTGTCGTGATATCCACACCAGCATCTGCCAGTAATGTCGCTGAAGATCTTCGTTATCAGTGACCAGTATAACATGCACCATCAGGTAATTTTAAATACGAAGCTACTACACTCGGAATTTTCCCCATGGCATTCTTGCCAACTGGCTGCGAACTACATTTCCCTGCTTTGTAGTACAAAAAAAGGCGCTTATGCTTGACGTGGAGAGGACGAAGGGACAGGTATTTCGAAACAATTCAAGCATATTTCCCACATCGGTAACCAGAAAGGTTCGTGGAATCTTTGTCTTAGTGTTTGAAATTTTTACAATCAAGGAAGAGCCTACATCCTCAATATCATCTACAGTTAAATTGACTAGTTTATCAGTTTGACAAGCTCCGGCAATCCTCAGAATTAATCCAACCTACAAAAAATCAAAATACATAAATAAATAATTGAAATACAACAAAAGTAATCTTACCTTAATCATTAAGAATTCTTTGTCATCTGCACTTGATAGAAAACGGTCGATTTCACCCTTTGTCAATATTTTCGATTTTTTCGCTTAATATCCGTCACCGGTTCTTTTCAAAAATGCGATCACCTTGGGGAATTTACTTATATTTATGTTGTCGTAAATTATCAAGCATGACTTAACCATAGAATATTGCGTCCATAATGTGGAAGACTTGTAATTCTTTGCATTTTCACTGAAGTATGCCAACAAAACATTCTCGCTGTATACTTGAACATTTTTCTCGGCGCACCACTTTTTGAACCGATTGTAGGCTATATCATATAAAGTTCTTGACTTCGTACGCAGCAAATTGCTTATTGCAATATTTGCAGCCTCCACAATCTCTTCCGACTCACAATTATTCATTGTGCACTAAACAAACTTTAAACTAAACCAAACTAGCACCTTAATTTGACAATTCTTTTTGTTTGTTTATTTTATAGTTATGACAATAACTCAACGACTACTAAATAAATGCTCAAATCCGAATACAATAATTCTGGTGCTACTTACTTCATAATGACAAAATATGTGTTTTTAAGTTAATGAGACCGTGGAAAAAATAGTATATACCATTCGGGAGAGATGCTATTTTGTCCTCGGTGCATTGTAGCCCTCGGGCTTCAAATTACACCTCTTCCAAAATAACGCATTTCTCTCCCTTATAGTATAATGCACTATTTTTAAAAAGCTTGTAACTTCTAAACAAAAATGGATCGGACCCATGTTCGTATAAGAAAAAATGTTTGACATTAATCCAGCAACCATCTGCCAAAGTTTGTTATAGAGCATGTAGAACATCCTGTTTATGTGCATTTGTCTTGAAAAATCGGTGAAAAACCTCTATATGTTTATAGTCTATCAATCAATGCAAACACATATTACACGAAAGCGCTTATAACCACCGCATCCAAGACCGTATTAGAGAAAAATTTTCGCCGCAAAAGTTGAAATTTAATTTAAGTACATGAAAACACGTAAAGATTGAACATTTTGATTAAAGCTGTTTTTATTCCAAATAATGTCAAAAAACTGTCTTATACATTATAAACGTTACGCCCTATAATTGAATTGAAATTGATTTAAAGTCAGGATCGTGGCGGCCATGGCACCGGTCCTTTTCGTCCAAAGTATTAATGCTTGGGTATGCTGTATATGGTACGGATATAATTGAGTCTCTTGTATAATACGCCACACTTTTACAATACGCCGTTGACGACCTGGATCTCCATCTCCTCCACGATTCGGTTGCAAATTTCCCGTGTTACGCCAGCATTTGCACTATACTTGCACTCACTGCACAGCGTTGTAAAAGTAACTGCATTTGGCACATGTTTTGTTTACCGGGAAATCGTTTTGCTAAAGTATTTTCACTTCACCATAAATTAAAAGGATATGCATCAACTGCGAGTTGCTATATCTACACGTAAGCCATTTTTAAGCCAAGTTAATACGATAAGTAATCGGATACTTGAAATCGTCTGGCTAGAGACTACAGTTGTCCAGCGATGTAAAGGTTGAAACTAATAGAACTAGAATAACTTAATATCGACTTTATTTTTCATAACGCATCTATTCCCAAATTTTTTTAGGTAAGTTTCGAATCACTCTGTATATAGGAGTTTTAAATAAAAAATTGTCAAGTGATATAAAAGTTTGCAAATCAATGTAATTTCAAGACCATAGGAGTATGTTGAAAAATATTTGGAGGAGAAATAGGAGTGAGACTCCACAATTGTAAGGTTCTGAATAATATCTTTTTTCAAGATATTTTCAAAAAAGCAGTATAAAGTAAAACATATTTTATATTTTTTTTTTCATAACAATTAATGTCATTAATTAAAAAATTTTCATTTTTTTTTTTCAAAATTTTGAACATCTTGGAAGTTAAGCATTTAGCAACCCATATTTAAATGAATTTATTTTCTTGTTTAAAAAAATTATAGCAATTGTTAAAGTTTGGTGCCTGCAATTCAGGGCATCCTGTACATATTTTATTTCTTACTTAACTGTTAACTATTCAACTTCTCCAAGAAAACTTCAAAAAGTTAAAAATAAATCTGCCTTTACTACGTATCTAAAAAAAATACTATTTTAGTAAAATTGTGTACTGTAGCAAGTATAAGAAAAAACTGATTTACGAGGGGACAAAAATATAAAAAATCAACAAGAACCTCACTCTGCCGATATTGTATTGAATAAAACCAGTTGTACCTAAAACAAACACCAAATAATTATTGTCTGATCCTTCATTTCAGTAAGTATTTGATTCTGTAAGTCGTAAACACAAACGTTTGGAAAACGAAAAATAAATGTACCTAATAAAAAAAATGGAAGTAGGTCCTGCTTTGATAAAAAAGTATCGTTTATATAAAATTTAAATAGCTTTGCCTTCAACGGGCTACCAGTGAATTAAATAGCTTTTAATGATTCATGAAATGAAACGAAGATACTGAATGAAAAAATTCTGCAGAAGCTTGTTAGTTGAAGTCACATTAGTGCCAATTTTTTTTTGCTATTTCCATTTTGTTAGGCACTGAGTTTTCAATACAGCCTTCACCAACAGTGGTTGATTTCCAACCACACTCAATGTTAGTTATACCTGCTCTACCACCTCCAACAATTTGCGGTATACAGGGTGAACCTTAAATAAGTACAAATATTTTAACTGCAGGTGTAGTTCGCTTAATGAAAGTCATTTTTAAAAATTTCAAATTATTTTTTAAAATACCCACATTTTGAGGACCGCTGACCAGATCTAATTTAAAAACACTTGTTTTTAACAATAAGTAAAGTAAAATTATCATAAACGATTAAAATATGAATTTATGTTATTTATAAGTTCTATACTATTGAGTCGAGGACGACAAAGAGGTTGATACCGATGCATTCGAAGACATTAGTGTAAACTGGCAACGCTGTGGAATTCACATCCACCATGACTCTTAAAAATATTAGTATCGGAATCGCATGAGCAATCCTCAACAAGTTTTCTATTGAACAATCACGAAATTTATTTAAAATTTGACTCTTTTATTCTTGATTTTTTTGTAAAAAAAACCTATTAATTATGTGTTCTACACAGTGAACTGTACTGATGGTTAAAATATTCGTTTGGGTTTGGTAATTTAAGATAATTTGCTATTTTGTACGGAATCTGACCCAGCGTATTTTTTCCAACCACTTGCTTGGAGCATTTATTATTGTTATCTTATACAAAAGATGATCGATGATCAGTATCTATTAATTAATTAAAGAAATAATATAGGTACATTTTATTTTACATTTGAAGATGACAAATTAACTTGATCATTAAAAATATTTAATGTAATCATCATTTTTTCTTTTTAACAATGTTATTGATGTTGAATATTTGCTAATAGTCGAGGCAATAAACTAGTAAAAAGTCCAAAAGTTCTTAAACTAGTTGTGGTGGACGGATCGGAATGCGGTTTTCTGCATTCTCTTCCAAAAATTATTTGTAAAAAATGTGGCGACATGGAATTTCTGAAAAATCGGAAATTGCATTGCTGCAGCCAAAAATGCATTCAAAAAATTCATTATTTGAGAGGCCTCTTGGAAGATGTCAAAATTTGGTAAATAAGTGTCAGAACTGGCCCAGATCAGGTACTCGGGAGTTTTCGAGATCGCTGATCACGAATATGATGTTCAAATTGACCCCCCGAACACCTGGAGCTCAGGAACGCCGATGAACGTCATCTCCGTAGGACTCTCCCACAAATCACGCGGGAAAGAAGAACTTTTTCGAAGGCCCTAGGCGGGAGTTACACATTAATGAATGGATCAAATTAAAGAGACGGTTTTTGGTGAGCTTGTTGCGGTCGTGTCTGTAAAACCCTACGAGACGACGTTCAGGTCCAGGTCCCGTGGTACACCAGGTGTCTGAATTAAGTGGCCCAAAAACGCACCTGTAATGATTTTTTGGGTCGTTTTTAGCGATCTTGGTCGACAAATTCTCGGAGATGACATGCACGTCCAGGTTCGGGGGCACCAGGTGCCCGTGGGGTGTTCGCCGATGTCATACTTAGATTCAGCGACCCAAAAAACCCCCATAACAATTTTCGGTTCGCCTTTTTTGATTGTGTCAGGAAAAGCCACGGAGATGACGTTTAGGGTCACGTTCCGGTGCACTAGGTGTTCGGCGGGTCATTTCCGACGTGAAATTCAGAGTCAACGCCCCACAAAACGCCCCTATTATGATTTTCGGGTGGTTTTTGGCACTCTTCTCAGGAAAATTCTCGGAGATGACGTCCGCGTCCAGGTTCCGGCGCACCAGGTGCCCGTGGGGTGTAAAAACCCCGGGCGCCGAGTTTCTCTTTTTTCCCGCGTGATTTGTGGAAGAGTCCCACGGAGATGACGTTCATCGGCGTTCCTGAGCTCCAGGTATTCGGGGGTCAATTTGAACATCATATTCGTGATCAGCGACCTCGAAAACCCCCGAGTACCCGATCTGGGCCAGTTCTGACACTTATTTACCAAGTTTTGACATCTTCCAAGACGCCTCTCAAATAATGCATTTTTTTAATGCATTTTTGGCTGCAGCAATTCAATTTCCGATTTGTCAGAAATTTCATGTAGCCACATTTTTTACAAATAATTTTTGGAAAAGAATGCAAAAAACCGCATTCCGATCCGTCCACCACAACTAGTTTTAGAACTTTTTTAGTTCATTGCCTCGACTATAATGTCGATGTTATGACGTAAAAATAACTTTATCTTTAACATGTAATAATATGACCACAAAGAAGATGGCTTACAATTCTCACATTATTCCAAAAAAATATACCAGGAGCACATTTTTAGTGTAGTGTTTCACGTTTTTAAAGGAACACCATTTAACAAAATCATCATAAGTTTTTTTTTTATTTTTCCAGCAGCAGGTTTCCATTCGGTTCCTCTGCCACTTTAAAAATTTCAAAAGGCGTACTCGGAATGTCTTCTGTACTACTATTACTATTGAAATCTATATTTAACTCGCTTTGCTAGAGATTTTCGCTAAATATGGCATACATAAAAACCGCGTTTGTTTATATTATTACTAGGCATCCGTCGTCAATTCTGCATTTGATTTTAATTACAGCGACACTTATTTCCACAAATACATATTATGATACCGGCTGTGCATAAAGTTTTGTATAAAACTCGTACGTCATAATGCGTTTAATATCCTAAGCGTGTAATAGTCCTAGGCTTAACTCTCAAGCTATTATCTATAGGTTTTAAAAGCCTACTTAACGCCCTTAATATATATACATAACTATTTTGTTTTTGAGATACAGGGCGTAATTTAAAAAATCATAATATCATATATCTGATAATAGCTGAGATATTGTAATTGTGAAATTTGTTTCTGATAAACTGTTTTACGTAGAGCTAGTTTTCGTAGCGTTGAGCCGTCGTTCAAGATATGAGAAGCACTGAAGATGCCATCTTTTAAGTATGGAGAAACGTCTGCTGTCGACCACGGCAATGCAGTTCAGAAAGTGTACATCATCCAATTTATTACGTAGAGTTAGTTCCGTGGTGTTCTTGTAATTTCTCTACAGGGTGTCTTTCTTTTTAAATGTAACACTCTGTACATTTTAATGTAATTCAATTACATACTACTTCATGATGATATATAGGGTGTCCGGAATATGAGTGCCTTTATTTTGTCATATGATAAGTTTCACGAAACAAAATATAAAAATTTTTTTTCTCTGACCAACGGTAACTGAATTATGACAGCAACAGGTCTTGAATATGTGACAACGTCACTCACATACTATCTTAGGATTGTTATGTATTTATTCATAATAATTACAAAATAATTACAAATTTCAGAACGCAGGATAATAGTTACAAGTGTTTAAAATGACTTCTGCTTCTTGCAAAAAGCGTTTACCGCACAAACGTCTCGTATCCCGAGAATTTTGCCCAGATTCGCCGTAAATTAACATGCTATGCAGCTGGTTATGGTTATTAGTTAATATTGTTTAATTGTACTGTCAATCGGTGCGGTGGTAAAAATTTCTTTAACGTGTCCTGGCTGTGATTTCGTATATTTATATCTTAAAAGAAGATGTCAAGCAATAGGCAAGATAACCACAAAGAGAAGGAAAAGCAAAGGAAAAAAATGGACACCTTAGAGATTGTGAAAGAAAACATCGAGGACGCAAGCCGAGGCTGTATACAAAGGAAGGCATCAACATACAGACCGGCCTGGACCAGTGTGACTGCACGAGTCCTGAATGTCTAGGTTGTTTTCTGGAGTGCCCCAAGTGCAAATCACACAAGTGCAGACCTGTGTGTAGAAATAACAGAACCTTCTGTTACTACGAGATGACACTGGAGCAAGATGAATGTAATAATGAGTCATGAATACTTATAGATTTCTTAAAATGCAAGATAAATATTTTCGATACATAAACCTTCACCTATAAAATGTTTATGTACAGTCACAAACATCAAAGAAAAACTAGACAAAAATGAATCGCACTAGCTGTACGCACCATTATGATTAATATTACTTTTAGGTTATAACCAGCACTCTGACACTGCAACGTTGTCGAATGTTACAGTACGTTACAGTTTTAAAGTATTTCTCGGAAACTTCAATTGTTTACTTCATTAATGCTGATCCAAAAAACAAATTATGACCAAATTACGTTACAGGCGCTTTTACTTAACCTTAATTTGTAATTTCGTAACATAGTCTTGCATATTATTGTAGTTGTATTTTCATCTTTAAGATGTATTTCTAGACAAACTATTCATTTTAGACAATTTTTTCATAAGAGTTCTTTATTGTCTTTAATCAGATATATATATATATATATATATATATATATATATATATATATATATATATATACCCTTAAAATTACAGCAGTCATATTCCGGACACTCTGTATAACAATAATGCTAATTGATAATTTATATTTTGGAAATTTTCAAAAAACGATAAATTAGTAGAAATGATGTGGTGGATAGCTATGCATTCTTATATTATTATACAAAATAAGTTCATACATTAACAATTAGCACATTTTAACGTATCCTTCTCTCAATGTACTTGATATTACAGCGACTGTATCGAAAGTGAAAATTGGCTCTATCTAATTAGCATATTAATAGTTTTAAGCCAATTGACACATTCGTCGCGATATAAGTTAAAATGTTCAGCTGGTGGGCGTTATTCACATTGTATACCCACACACCCACTCTAATTTCCACGAAATTGTTCTCCGACTGGGAATAATTAATTTTGGATTAATTACAGCCTTTGCACGAGATTGTAACAGTGCAGGGTCTATATTGCGACACGTCACTGAATGAGACAGAATACTGTATGACAAAAAATTTAATCAACCTCAAAAATCGAAAAACATCATATATTTACATTTAACGGTGCTTAACGTGTACAGGGTGGGCAATGTTATATGCTCGTTAACTACAGGATATAGAAAAAAATTTACCTCCCACTCTAGATCTCTTTTTTAAGAGAAAATGAATGGTCAAAACCAAAATGACCTATCGTGTTCTGTTTTCGAGTATAAACAAAATTTAAAATTTTCCACTTTTCGATACATGTCTGTAAGTTAGTTGTTTGTAAAGTTAGAAAAAATAATTAATACGTTCTACAGACACTTGTTTTAGTAGGGTCCAGTAGCGCGCCTATTTTTTTTGTAACTTGATTAATTTTTGAGTTATAACCATTTTTTATTTATTTTCATTTAATGAAAGTTGAGAAATGTGAAAGACAATTCAGCATGCTTCTTTATTCTCTTGGATTTTATTGATTTCGTACATATACGTATTAGCGGATAATAGTTTATAAGAAACACAAACATTCAGCCGTGATGTGACAACACAGGTGCGACCTTGCTCGTTTCACCGCTCGACACTCTGTGATGACACGGACTGTCGTATTACCGGGGGATATGGGTTGATTTAAGAAATCAAGTAATTGTTTTTTTCTCGAGTTTCTGTATTTCTTCCATTTCTTCCTTCCAGATACGTGGTAAAAATTAATAACATTGTGACAATCATTCTATATAAATTTTAATAAATTTTAAATTGTTAAAAAGTGGTTACAGTTAGTAATGTCGTTCTTATAAAACAGCAGAAACACAACACCGAAAAATATAAAAGAAATACATTTAAAAAATAATAGAATGAAAAAATAACCACGTTTAAGTGCAATCCCAACTAACATTTAAGCATAATAGACTACTTCACAAGAAAAATGAACCTAAATTGATCGAGATTTACTACATATCGCCATAAAAATAGTCTTCAATGTTACAAAATCCTATAATACCAAAATTTTAGTCAGAAATTTGTTAACTAAGAGTAATATAATGACTTCCAAGGAAAACGAAATATATGTCAATTTATAAAGTTCGAAATTACATATTGTTTACCTTTTCTGTGTTTTCAAATGGCAACATTCCAATAACGTGTAAGAAGAAGTTATAATTTACTTAATTTCGCCTTGAAATTTGTCTTCCAGGGATTTTTTTAGATAATTATAATAGGTAAATATTTGCATATTTATTACAAAATTGTAAAACTTATTTTGTCTTCAACTATAGCGGTTAAGAATAGGGTAATAACTACTTATTTTTGCCATATTAAATCCTCAAATTTAATAAGTTCTGTTTTTATTACAATATTAAATATATTCAACTTTGTTGATAACTTCTAAGAAATATTTGATCATTTCAATTAACCTAATAGAAATATTGTTCTATATTATGGTACAAATTTACTTATTAATAATACTTCGACGTAAATGTTTCTTAAAAGGATCTTTTAGGGAGCAAGCTTCTTTTTATATGTATTCAGATATATATTTTCATGCAATAGGGTGTTAAAGTTGGTTTGTGTTTTGATGATCTGCAATAAAAACCTACTTGTGTCGTACGAATAAATCAAAAGATAAAGCCCAACAGGCAGCTTACCCCACAATATTTCAGAGTTGTAAAAAATAATTATTGGGTTCATATTTCGCCTACCAAAATCGAAGCCAACACTGCAGATTATATAAATCAAGCTAATGATAATATATCGATAAACACATTATAAGTATTCCATATGATAACACTGTTAACGTCTCAAATGAATTCAGTAGTGCATGTGAATTGAAATTTGAATTGAATTTCTTTCAAAAATATTTGTTTTGTTATTACACACACATAATATTAATGGCTTTAATTTGAATTTTCAATTACAAATAAATCCAAGAGTAGAATTTTATATGTAGGTACCTAGTAATAATTTAGTTGGTAATAAATTACCATAAAATATCTTTATTTGGAGGAAATTTCAACCACAAAGTTAATATTTTTCTGTGACGTCAACATTGGCATAGGCAATCTGCCCTATAGGTTAAACTTCAGACAAATTGACTTCAAAGTTGATTTTATTTGAGCGGCCATGTTGTAACAAACGCTAGATGTTTTGTTTATTATTTCTAATTGATTACTCATTAAAATTACGTTAATAGAGATAATATTATTTAATACATTTATGATGAAAAATTATTAAACACATTTTATCAGGAAATACATCCAGTTTTTATTTTAGGTTAATTTTCAGGATAATAATATTATTAAGAAGCAATAGTAAAAATGTATATTTATAAGGCGCGTTATTTTTATGAATGTTTGGTCATCACATTATACGAATATATCCTGGGTTGTACAATTTGTTGAATAGAAACCAAAAATACAGACTTTATATTATATTAAATCCTAAATATCTATAAATACTCATATACTAACTCCTACTCTACTTTGTAGCCTGCCTTATATTCTTTCTTTCTCTTTTTATCCCTGTTCGCTATTAGAATGTATATAAAGCAAACATATAATGTTGTCTCTCTCTAGCAAAAGTAGGTCGTATAAAGGGTATAATTAGGGTATATTTTGGTAATAATGTGTTGAAATTTTAACATAAAATTGGTCCGTATTTCTTTCAGGTCCAATTATCTTATTGGAATAAAATCCTTGCCGACCAATTATTAACTTCCATATTACTTTAGTCTTTTTCCCCACATAAGGAAAAAGACCAACGAATATAGGTAAACTTTCCTTATGCGGAATTGGTCATGAAAAGTTTTTGACCAATTCAGAGGTCAAGTTAACGTAATTTTAACTTTAAATGTTTGTTGGGATAGCATAAACCAAATCTTTATTTTATTTTTGAAATATCCGCTAGATAGCTACTTACTAGATTTTACTTCAATATGACTTATCAATGGATGAATTCGGAGTTACAGAATAAAATGTCAGCAAAAATTGTAGCAACTAGAGTTCTCTACTTTATACAAACTAATTGATGACACCAACGTGTTCAGCGCCACCAAAAAGTGTAAAATTTTGATAAATTATGCTTGTTTAACAATTTACATCTAAAATTTGACTCTCTAAAATTATCTTACACGCCCTGTATTTCAAGTGCCCTTAGGACATACGTTTATTAAGCAAATCCCACTTATTTTTCAATGTTTTAGCAGCTCTAGCAATATTGCCATGAAGAAAATATCACCATTCACACCATCACCTTTCGCTCGTTCAATAAACTTGAAAAAACTTTGTCATGCATATATTCTTTAGACGTAGATCTTTCAACCGTATTCAAAGGATTCAGAATGCATGCTTGCGATTCATTTTTAGATCTTTTTCGATTGTGTCTGGAAAAGCCACGGAGAAGATGTTCAGGGTGACTTCCGGTGCACCAGGGGTTCGGGGGGTCGTTATCGACGTGAAATTCGGATTCAGAACCCCAAAAAAACCCCCATAACGATTTTCGGTTCACCTTTTTTGATTGTGTCAGGAAAAGCCACGGAGATGACGTTTAGGGTCAAGTTCTGGTGCACTAGGTGTTCGGGAGGTCGTTTCCGACGTGAAATTCGGATTCAACGCCCCACAAAACGCCCCTATTATGGTTTTCGGGTGTTTTTTGTCACTCTTCTCAGGAAAATTCTCGGAGATGACGTCCGCGTCCAGGTTCCGGCGCACCAGGTGCCCGTAGGGTGTTCGCCGATGCCAGATTTGGATTCAGCGACCCAAAAAAAACCCGGGCGCAGAATTTCTCTTCTTTCCCGCGTGATTTGTGGGAGAGTCCCATGGAGATGACGTTCATCGGCGGTCCTGAGCTCCAGGTGTTCGGGGGGTTAATTTGAATATCATATTCGTGATCAACGATCTCGAAAACCCCTGAGTACCCGATCTGGGCTAGTTCTGACACTTATTCACCAAGTTTTGACATCTCCCAAGAGGCCTCTCAAATAATGCATTTTTTGAATGCATTTTTGGCTGCAGCAATGCAATTTCCAATTTGTCAGAAATTCCTTGTCGCCACATTTTTTACAAATAATTTTTGCAAGAGAATGCAGAAAACCGCATTCCGATCCGTTCACCACAACTAGTTTTAGAACTTTTGGACTTTTTACTAGTTTATTGCCTCGACTATAAATAAACCGTCATATCTGTATAACAAAATAAGATTTAGATCTGATGTTCATAACATTACTATTAGAAATGAGGGTTCTATCTCACCCCCAATTCATAGTACTGCACTTTTTGAAATATGTTTTACATTTGATCTTTATCAGTCATATAATTCTATGTTTCATAATATTTGCGCAGGACTTCAGGATGTGATAGCTCGTCCAAAATTTTGAAAAAAAGTTTGTATTAACTTACCCTCTAAAATGCACAAAATTCATTTTTTGCGAATATCTCCGGAACCGTTTATCGTACAGAAAACAGCTTTGGAACAGTAAAATAACTGAAAAAAGTCAAATTTACTATGTAACCGTGGCAGATACGAAAAAATTGTAAGATAGGGTTTTTATTAGAAATTAAAAGACACATTTAAAAATGTCATAAACTTTAACATTATAGAGGGCGTTACAACTTTTTTTCCTAAATTAAAGATACGAACTGCCCATATCTCCGCCACTGGTTGTTCAAAGTGCTTGATATATTCGTATATTATGACACCTTAACTATAACTACACTGCGACCCAAGTATTTTTTCTTTTAACTACAACAACCTGTAATTTCCTTATAAAGCCCCAAAATTATAACTATTTTATATATAGAATTATAACTGCCATTATTTTTCAAAGTTCTATTTACACTCAAAGTTTGTTCCGTTAAAAACTGAATTACCTGTATAACAATTCTATTTATTGTGTAGAAATTGATGGTTATTCTGCAAAAGATGAAAAGTAGTAAAAAACAATTTTTATTAAAAATTGTAAAGTAATTCAAAGAAAACGTTTAAGTAACCACTGAGTTTTATTATGAACGCTCCTATAGAGTATATTTCGATTTTTCATTTAACGTTTGCCTCGTTAATTATCGACAAAAAAATTCCTTGCAATTTAATAGTCAGTACGTATTTCTATGGCCTTAAAACTATAATATTTTTTATTCTAATTAAAAAAGCGAACATGTAAGTGTAAGAAACTTTCATAAAAATATTGTTAATAATGGCGAATGCGCCAGTATTAGATAAACATTTTCTTTTTTAGATTATTTACCTGAAAAATCACATAAAATCAAATGTAATTATTAAACATACGGCCCACAGATTTATTCCCAAGGGCTATTTTTGGAATTGAGCAGATAATAACTCGAGTTATAAGCTCTAATAGCATTTTATTATTTATTCAAGCTAAAAAACTAAAAATTTTCACAATGCAGACATTTAATAAGTACAATTTAACTAAAATAAAATACTGCAAATTACATTAACTATCAATACCTACAAATTAGAGTAATTTCTCAAATTTTTTCTTCAAACTTTAATACTCTATATCTTCCTTATAAAGCCCCAAAATTATAACTATTTTATAATAAACTGCCATTATTTTTAAATCTTCTACTTACCCTCGAAGCTTGTTCATTAAAAACTGAATGTATAAAGTATAAGAAAATTTAAATTATCTACTCAGTAAAATTACATACCTATATTTTACAATTGCATCCTAAAAACTACAATGTATAAATCAAAACAAATTATAGTGACGGAAATTTACTACGGAATTTAGCAGAATTGTTGTAAAATCACATAACATTATATCCATGTTTATTTCTGTAATATTACAGTGTACTTATTTCATTTACAAAATTATTATGTAATTGTACAAAACTTTACGTTGGTCACAAATTGCCAACGTAAAGTGATGTAAAATTACAGAAATTTTTTATCAGTGTACTGTATAGTAACCAAAGTGCCAAACACCCTGATTTATCACCACCAGTAAATTATCGGCGCTGCGACGGAAACAACACCCTCGCCGCATCCCCCCGCAGTCCTAATTAAAAGCACAAAAGTAAACATAACTTACCCAAGTGTCTCTTGGAGTTGGGCGTAATAACGGCTTCCGAATTCTGCGCCACTTTGGTGCGAATCCTAATTACCTCTCGAATAAATAAAATTATGTAACTCCTGGGGGATGGAAATCGTCAACTTCGGAGAGAACAAACCCCGCCGAGGGGCGCGCCTTCTCAGCTCAAGGAATATCACGGCTGGCCTGATTTATGGGATGAAAATTGGTATTAATAGCGCCTCGCAAATTCGGTTTATATAAGATGGGCCCAAAGTGAGTATTGTTTTGCTGATGTTGCCTTGGCCTTTCTTAAGTCAAGTTCATGCTGTATATTATACAGGTATAATAATATATAATCGGAAAATATCAGTAGAGAAAGTTGGAGAATAGTAGCGGAGAATAGGAATAAAGAAAATAGAAGCCAAGTACAATTATTGGAGAATAACATTAAAAAATTACCAATTCAACTGACATAGGAAATGCATTTAACTGTTATTTTGCAGGTTTCTCTAATAATAGTATACCTCCTAATAGTACATCATCGAATGTTCCTTGTCAAAGGGAAACTTTTTTCTGCGCCCTTGTGAACCGTTGGAAGGGTGTGTAGGAAAAAATCTTGTGGTATTGATGATATTCCTGGTACCATTCTAATAGCAATAAAGGACCTGATATCCTTTATTTTATCTTTTATAATTAACCTAAGTTTTACACAGGGTAAATACCCAGATGCCTTAAAAAAATCTAAAATAATTCCAATATTTAAAAATAAAGGTAGTCCTCTAAATATGGAAAATTATCGCCCCGTAGCCCTTCAAAGCCATTTTGCAAAAATATTTGAATATTGTTTTAATGTAAGATTAAACAATTACTTGGTTTTACAATGGTTTTAGATCTAAGCATTCAACAAGCACCGCTCTTGATGCGGCAATACAACATGTATATAAAGGGCTAAATAACAAAAATACCATATTGGGCTTATTTTTTGACATGAGCCGGGCATTCGATACTGTCGACCACGACTTGCTTGTGAACAAATTGGATCGTATGGGTATTAGGGGCCCAAGTAACTCTTGGATATAATCCTATCTCGCCGACAGAACACAGCAAGTGGTGGTCGACGGTGTCAAATCATCTGTTCAAAGGGTAAAGAAAGGTACCCCACAGGGATCCTGTATCTCTCCCACTCTGTTTAACTGTTATATAAATGACTTGCCAACAAGCACTATACAGAATGCTAATTTCGTTCTGTACGCGAATGACACAAATATAATAATATCTGATGAAAGTCCCACCAACAATTTACAAAAATCGCAGCATTGTATCGATTATGTGACAGACTGGACACGATTTAATGGGATCCAACTAAACAGACAGAAATCTGCCGCATTACAGTTTGTTGCGAAAAACACGCATGTAAATTCAAGCATACTGCTTAGAATGGAAGAACATTCTACCGAGAACGTAGACGCAATAACATTTTTGGGGGTATATTTAGATCATAAACTTATCTGGAACCATCACATTAACTATATTCTGCCTAAACTCAGCTCATGTACATTTTTGATTCAAGATATTAGAGATACTGTCTCAATTGATGTATTGAAGCTTGTATACTTTGGATTATTTCAGTCTGTAATTTCGTATGGGATTATATACTGGGACTTGGCTGCAGGTGCAGAACGTATATTTCGCGTAGTTTCGCGTTTGACGTCTTGCGGTGAATTGTTCAAAAAATTAAAAATTTTGACGTTTCCTTGTCTGTATATTTACTCGATTTTAATATACGTCAGGGAGAATATGAACAAGTGGCAAAGAAGGTCAACTATTCATTCGTACGAAACACGCAATAGAAAGCTCTTTGACGTGTCATATTCTAGGCTCACTATCGGCCAAACTAACCCCCAATATATGGGGTTACAGCTGTATAATCATGCAGTTGGCGTTCACAAGTGCTTTGAGGAAAGTGATAACTTAAAAGTTTTTAAAAATAAGATAATATTGTTCCTTTTGGAAAGGTGTTTTTATTCAGTAAATGATTTTTTTAAACAGTAGGGCTGCCATTTTAACTTTTGTGTATTTTGTTGTTTTATATTTTAACTGTAATACATACATATATACTGCTATATTCATAACATAGTGACATATTGTTAATGTTTACTTAATAGATTACGAAAATTTCCGAATTTTGACAGGCTGTATAATATCAGATAGTTGTTATGACACTCTGTATATTCTGTGCCAAATAAACTAACTCTAACTCTAAGCATTGGCGTCCACTGAATTGATAAGAGGGGCAAAAAAGTCGTGAAAATTAATAAAAACTGTTATATTTCTTTATCTGATATCAGAAAAATTGTTAAATCAGTAGTACGGCGGCAGTAAGGGTAATTAATACTAATAAAAAAACTAACAAAAATTAATAAGAAATAATGATTTTTCAAATTGTTCTGCATTTGGTGCAAAAGTAAATGGGTCAAGGGTAGGGTTGCCATAATTCCTTCAATCCACATCGGGACATATAATTTTTGAACTTAAAAATTGTTTGAGAAACAGCATTTTTTTAAATAAAACGAAATTCAATGGAATAAAACGTTTATTTGACGAAAATACATATACCGGGTGTTCCCTCTAAGACTTTCAGTGCGAATATCTCAGAAACCATCATAGCCAGTGCGACGAAATTTGGTATACAGACACTAGATGGCGCGTAGAATCTGATGATAACATCAATTTTTATACAGGGTGTTCCATTTTCCAAGAAATCGATTTAATTTTGATTTTTTTGTTGTCAGCCCTGCTAAAACTTATGTTTAAATTGAAATATACTTAATTATGAACCCATTCTGATAAATAAACATTCAAAAATTTCAAAATTTAACATAAAAAAACGCCTCCAAAAAGTACCCAAATTTCATTGTTTTGTCATGTAAAAGAGCCAGACTTACACAGAAGAAACTAACATCGGTTAACGTCAAAACTATGAATTGTCATTGAATTGTCAAATATTAATGGCATGAAGTATTTTATTTTACATAAATAACGCTAAATAATGGATTTAATGCAATGTACGTATGCACAATGGTGTTATTGAGACTTGTCGATAAAAATTTAGACTTGAGTTGAGGCTTTTGGAGCATTGGGGTCACCGTGCCGGCGCAGTCTACCGCTACAGCTAGAGTTACAGCGTGAATATTGTGTAAAATATCTGTGAAAATTTTTAAATTATTCCATTATAATGTAATAAAACTTCAGTAAATTGTTTTTTTATGTTACTACAGTGTACAATATTTCAGCACTACTTATGTACTTATGTTTAAGAAAAACTCTACATCTGTAAAATAGTAAACAATGAACTACAATTTCTGTATTTCATGATACAGAACTGAAATAAAGCAACTGGTTTTTGCTAAGAAGAATCACCTGCAAATGTACTATACCCAGTAGGTACAGAATGAACGAAAAATATCGCACAGATATTTTGTTAGAATTAATTTTATACATGGAATGATGGATAATATAAAGAAGTCCCCTAACTCACATTGGAGAGTATTTTACAAAAGAACAAAATTTTCAAAAAAGACCCAAGGAGTGATTTTTTATATTTTATTGTAGCAATGATTCAGTTGTAACCAGCATAATTTTAATAAAAAAGTAATACGTACCTACATTGTGGCTTATTTTTTAATTAGTAACTAAATTGAATAACTTGATCCATCATCTTTAAGTATTAATTAATTTTATATTATTTCTGAAACATTTCTGTTTAATAATTTGAGTAGAATAAAAAACAACAAATACAGACTTTAATTTATTAACAATAAAATAAAATTACATTAAGTATCTACATTATTACATCTGATTTTATATTAAAGACTTGTTCTGTATTCTAATTTCTTTTACAGAGCAACGTTCAATCTGAGGAATGTTCATGCATGTACGATTAGAAACAAATCTTGCCGTTTCATCGTTCAATACCTACCTTATTACGTTATGTTGTGTATATGTTGTAACAACAGTTAGCTTTCAACATTTTAAAGATATTCTAACAAGATGTTTTCATACTGTACATAGAATTATGAAATTAGTTTATTTTTCTTAATTTTATTCGTTCAGAAATTTTAAAACCCACGACAGACAACTGAATTTAATGTCTTATAGAATACTCTTCAATGAATGTGAGTTACAGACTTCTTTATAATATTATCTATCATTCCATGTTTAGAATTATTTCCAAGAAAATATCCGTAATATTTTTCACTTATTCTTTCTGGTGTCTGTTTTAATGTAATTTGTGGCACTGCACACACATAACTGAAAGATAAAAACAATAATTACAAATTATTATCTAGCTTTAAACGACTATTTGATAGGTACCTACCTACTGGGTATAGTACATTTGCAGGTGATTCTTCCTAGCAAAAACCAGTTGCTTTATTTCAGTTCTGTATCATGAAATACAGAAATTGTAGTTCATTGTTTACTATTTTACAGATGTAGAGTTCTTCTTAAACATAAGTACATAAGTAAAGTGCTGGAATATGTGGATACAAGAATCAATCATTTCTAGGTTATGCTTTCGTAATATTTTCTTTTGTGGGGCTAGGGTAGGTTCAGATCTGAATTTCAACGACAAACACGTTCCCATTATAATTAAAAGTTTTAGAAATGGTTTTGTTTGAATTTATTTGTTGTTAAATAAGTAATCAATAATTATTACAGCAGTTGGAAAACAGGGATATTCTTTAGGTACTTACACAATTTTGTAAATTATTTTGTCATAAAAAATACGTGTACCTAATTGTTATTGTACACTGTAGTAACATAAAAAACAATTTACTGAAGTTTTATTACATTATAATGGAATAATTTAAAAATTTTCACAGATATTTTACACAATATTCACGCTGTAACTCTAGCTGTAGCGGTAGACTGCGCCGGCACGGTGACCCCAATGCTCCAAAAGCCTCAACTCAAGTCTAAATTTTTATCGACAAGTCTCAATAACACCATTGTGCATACGTACATTGCATTAAATCCATTATTTAGCGTTATTTATGTAAAATAAAATACTTCATGCCATTAATATTTGACAATTCAATGACAATTCATAGTTTTGACGTTAACCGATGTCAGTTTCTTCTGTGTAAGTCTGGCTCTTTTACATGACAAAACAATGAAATTTGGGTACTTTTTGGAGGCGTTTTTTTATGTTAAATTTTGAAATTTTTGAATGTTTATTTATCAGAATGTGTTCATAATTAAGTATATTTCAATTTAAACATAAGTTTTAGCAGGGCTGACAACAAAAAAATCAAAATTAAATCGATTTCTTGGAAAATGGAACACCCTGTATAAAAATTGTTGTTATCATCAGATTCTACGCGCCATCTAGTGTCTGTATACCAAATTTCGTCGCACTGGCTATGATGGTTTCTGAGATATTCGCACTGAAAGTCTTAGAGGGAACACCCGGTATATGAAATATATGCATACTAATAATAAAATATATACAGGGTGTCCGGAATATTAGTGCCCTAACTTTGTCACATGATAAGTTGTATTAAATAAAACAATGTTTTTTCTCTGACAAACGGTTACAGAATTATGACAGCAGTCTTGAATATATGACAACGTTGCTCACATAGTATCTTAGGATTGTTATGTTTTATTCATAATAATTATAAATAGGTACACCTAAACATATATTGCTCGTATGAATTTCAATAACTGCGTGTTTAATAACTGTACGCGCAATTAACAATGTATTTATTTTTATTGTTTCATAAATAAAGTTTGCATAGATATTTTCCTAAATTTATTATTCATTAAATTGTCCTGCCGAATTTGTATTGAAACCGGGTAAATTTGTGTTGTTTATAAAATTCTAAACTGTTTCCTTTAGCAATTTTACTCGAAAAACTGTCAACCTAACTCTCGTCTAACTGCTAGGCAACAGTTTCTCATTAAAAAAGCCAAATTTACATGGTAAAATATAAATCTCTTGTGCAATTATAAGTGAAAATTACTTTTAAAGTACCTATATAATATTCTTTGTTATAATCGTTAGGTACATTTTCATTACATTTTGCAATTCATATAAAAAGACGACATTTACCATCAATTACACAAATTTAACGTAAACTTTTTCTATTGGTTGCAAATGAAAGCATACTGTACGAATATTTGTATCATTGTCACCATTAGAGAAACGACACGACAAATATATATTCTCGTCTCGGACTTTTCTTGTATGACAAGTAGTGTTCCTCTTTCCAGGTCATTTAGGTGTGAAATATCGCGACATGATAAACGGAATGTAAATTTATGGAAATTTTTAATACATACTTGAATGCTCATGAACATGCAAATGGTATAAGGGTAGGATTTTTTCCAGATCCCTTAAAAAATTCCGGGGGGTCTGAGCAACAATTTACATATTCTCGATCTAATCTGAATATAAAAATAACATCCACGGTACACAATAATGTATTAAAAAATGTAGGGGTTTAGGGGTCTTAACGTCTTTAGAAATATGGAAGAAAAGTAGTTATCTGAATAAATTTTCATCTACATAATTGCCCGAATAATCACAATATTTATTATGGGGTCGATTTTTAATTTAAAAAATACATATTTTAGCGTAAAATGCGATTTTCAAATGTCATTTGTTTTCGAATAATGACGTCATCGATTTTTTTTTAAATGGCAACACCATATTTGTTTCCTTGATTTTGAAAGATCGTTTAATTCTCTATCAGACAGTACTAAAATTTTGCCCTCTTACATAGGAAAGTTTTCGAGTAAATGACGATTGAATGTTAGAAAACGTAAATCAATTAAAATAAAGCATAAACGTTATCAAGTTTAGTTTTTCGAATTCCATAGTTCTTTTATGGATCACGTAGGTGAAAATCTTTGCAAAGTGTCATAGTCACACCGACTTTCTAATAAGTATTGTAAGCGACATAGAAATTATTATTCAATTTAAAGTATTATGGCACATTTAACTGTTACTCAAAGAATTGAAATTTTAATTCTTATCGGATGCGGGAATATGACTAGAACTCAGCAGGAAGTTTGCGATTTATTTAATGAAAAATATCCAGATCGCCCTATCAACCAATCAATAGTCAGTAAGGTAGAGTCTAAATTTAGAGAAACTGGGAATGTTGTAAATATTCCAAAACTTGGACGTCCAAGTATTAATGAAAATCAGAAACAGAACATTTTGATAAGTATGGTGGATAATCCTCACAATTCTTACACGATTGGTTGCATTAAACAATGACACTAATCAGAGCACAGTGCTACGTATGTTGAGGAAGGAAAAATATCATCCCTACAAAATTCAACTTGTGCAGGAACTCAATGAAGATGATCCCGATCGCCGCTTATACTTTTGCGAAATTCTAATGGATTTATGTCAAGGAAATAGAAATTTACACCGGCAAATACATTTTTCAGATGAGGCCATATTTTGTCTGAATGGTACAGTAAACCGTCAAACTTGCAGATATTGGAGTCGGGAAAATCCTCATTGGATGGCAGAGGCACATACCCAACACCCTCAGAAATTAAATGTGTGGGCTGGAATAGTTGACGACATAATAGTAGGGCCTTTATTCTTTGAAGGAACCCTTATAGGACAAAGATATTTAGAGTTTCTAGAAAATGACCTTGTTCCAGCCCTTGCAGTTATTTTTGCTACGATAATGACCCTGACATTCCTGACGATACCATATGGTTTCAGCAAGACGGCGCACCTCCGCACTATGCGCGCCCTGTACGAGATTTTTTGGACAACTGTTTTCCTGGGAGGTGGATCGGCAGACGAGGACCGATAGAATGGCCTGCAAGATCGCCAGATCTTGCACCTCTTGACTATTTTTATGGGAATACTTGAAGTCAAAAGTGTACATTAATAAACCGCGTAATTTAGAAGAACTTCAAAATCGCATTCGGGACGAAATACGCAGAGTTACCCCAGAAATCATTCATAATGTGCAAGAAGAATTTCTTCACAGACTTGCGCATTGTCAAGAAGTTGGTGGATGGCAATTCGAACATTGAATTTAAGTATAAAATTTAATCAATTGTATTTTATTTTACATACCTCAGAATTGTTACTTTTTTATGGATAAAATTTACACTGAAAAAAAGGTCAGTAACTTTACAAATTTACTTTGTAAGAATATCCTTATAATTGTCTTAAAATAATTCTAAAAATAATGATGATATTACACTGACACTCGTAATTTTACAAGAAAACTGCCAATATACAATAAAACCGTAAACTTCCTATGTAATTATAATATAATTTGTACATTTATAGAATATATTGTAATACATTTACAATTAACAATGTGAAATCCATTTTTACACTGTAAAATTACTGAAATTACCAAATTTGCTATATAATTGACTGTAAAAATATGCCTAATGTGTATGTGAAGGTTTAAAACGCGCTAACCTAACTTAACCGTTGAGAGCGTTGGGTGGTGACGCCTCATTATTCTTGCTTCATTTCGATGAGTGCAGCGTGTACCTAGGACCTAGGTACTTACATAATTAATTTAGTGAGTAGTGACTAGCAATATAAACATATCTAGAGTGATAAGTGAGTGTTTTTAGTACTATAAATAGTTTTGTCTAGTGCTTGTTTAAACATAACCTCAATGAGATTAAGAACTAATAGGTATGTAAGTTATACATAATTATTGAAACAACCTACAAATTGCACCTACAAAAATTGGGTACCCCACTGTTGTTTTGTTCATCTTACATAATATATAAAAATATAATATTTTCTATTATATATTTTCTATTATATTATATTTTATACATATTTGATGAACAGGAGAGGATTAGCATGATTTCAGTTCTGGGTATCTACTTATTCTCTATGCACATTTATATAATTAATATTACTTTGTAATAGTTAGTATAAGATCATAGATTTCGTTTGAATATTATAAAATGTTTAGTTTAGTTCTACGAATATATTTTTACATTGTTATATGTCTTGTATAAAGTTAAGTGTTTTGTACAAATAACCTAAATGTGTAGGTACCAAATTTTAATAAAAAATTGCTGTAAAACCATAATATTTTATTAATTCAGTACCTGTATGTACATGTATTTATAAGCTAAAAAATAAGCAAAGGGCACTTAGATATAAGATATAATAAAGCTGTAACTACTAACTAGCTAACTGAGCCGTAATCGGAGTACAAAATAGCTATTTATATAATCAGTTAGGAAAAGTACGGTTTTGTGTAACAAATGTTTTTTACACAATTTGTCCAAAAATTTTAATTATAAATTTAAAAAGGATTATTCTGCTGATTTTAAGGTATACATCGAGGCTATAATAGAAATAAGTATTATTTTCAACTAAATGCGTCATAAATTCCAAAGTACTTAATTTTTTGTATATACATCTGAAAAGCATATAGAACACAAATCTATTGGTTCGAAAATGTTTGACTTCACTGGGGATATCATATCAAAAATTCAATATTACTATTATGTGTATTTGTTAACATTAGAAGCAATTGACATTCATGTTACTTAGGTTACTTAATATGAGTATATTTTTCTTTTGAAATAACATTCTGATGCAGTGATGCTATTGAGAAACTCACGGAAAAGCCTGATATGTTACTTAAGGCAAGTAAAAATCGTTAATTCCTTACGATATTTAAATTTTTCTCATGTAGGCATATTAATCTATTAGTTATAAATGAATTGCTATTCAGATTTTTTTAGGGATCTAGGTATGTTAAAGCACTGTTAGTGAATTCGAATGTTGTAAACAAGATGTCCTGTGTACGAGTTAGGTCAGTTTCGACACTTTTAAGAGGTTTCTTTTATTCTCCGAAAAGATAGTGCAAATGTCACGGCAACATTTTTGAGAAAAATTGAATAACGAAAATTTCATTTCGATATCTTGATTAGTTTTTATATAGCATTTTTTTAATTTTAGGCCTTTTCTATGATGCCCCATGTTACATACGTATGATGTTTCATTAAAACAGCGGAAAACTAGAAGTTATAAAAAAATATTCCTCAACACATAGAGAAAAAATATCTTTACAATGTATAAATATTAATATGATAAGTAGAAAAGTTACCACAGAAAACGACCAAAATTTAAAAATATCAAGTAGGTATTTCTTAAACAAATCAAAATATCGAAATGTGATTCTCGCTATTCGACTTTTCTCAGAAATTAAGCTCTAAATATCTTGGCTATTTTTTTCTGTTCTTTCGGAAAATAGAAGAAACCTTCTATACCTAAGTGCCCAAATTGGACCATCCTGTACAATAAATAAAAAAAAATTACATTGTAGTCATAATATAAAATGTATTATTACAATGTAACTATACGACTGCCTGTAAAGTTACTTTGTAATTTTATAAGTAATTGTGGAAGTTACATTGTAAAAATACTTTTTGTATTGTAAAATCACAAAGTAATATTACAATTTCAAAACCTAAAATTACACCATAAAATAAATTTACAACGTAATTTTACATTTTATTTGTAAAGTCACAATCGATAAGAAAATTACAGCAATAATGAGGGGTAAATAAATTGCCATCTATTTTAACTGTAATTATTTTTTACAGTGTACGTTTTCTAACATTTAATCGTCATTTACTCGAAAACTTTCCTATGTAAGAGGGCAAAATTTTAGTACTGTCTGATAGAGAATTAAACGATCTTTCAGAATCAAGGAAAAAAATATGGTGTTGCCATTTAAAAAAAAATCGATGACGTCATTACTCGAAAACAAATGACATTTGAAAATCGCATTTTACGCTAAAATATGTATTTTTTAAATTAAAAATTGACCTGTTCGAGAATTTTTCCCAAAAAATAATTGTTTCGTTTTTATTGAATTTATTCCATACTTTTGGCGCATACTGTATACTTATTCGCTAATATAATTTTAATTATGTATATATTATTGGTCACTTTAATTAATTTGAACAAAATACAGGGTGTATCAAAAAATCACCTTCAAACTTGGACGAAGTATTCTACAGCATCAAACAAATCAATAAGTGCCTGAAACTGCCTATGAATTAGACACATGAAATAAGTTGGCGAATGTTGCATAACAGTTGATAAATATAATAATTATAGGAGCGAGAATAGTATATTTAAATGCTATATGTTTCAGAATATCAGAACAATAAATGTAATTCTACTCAATAGGTCAGATGGAGAATGATACTGGCAGGGTAGACATTATCTAGCCTGAAAGGGAGATATTTAAAAAAAATCCTGATTCACAACTTCCCTAAAAAAATTTGGGAATATACAGGGTGTCCGGAAAAAACGTGTACAACGGAAGGCCACAGACTCATGGCTTCAAAATAAGCCGATTTAGCCCAATTTACTTATTTCCAAAATTGCTTCGTTTAGCCGCTAGGGAGCGTCAAAGTTCGCGAAAAATTGTTGTTTATTCCGAATATCTCGAAAACGACTTGATCGATTTTAACCATTTTCAGTCTACGCAGTTATAAGTCTAACCGACACATTTTGACATTATTTAAAATCTTTTGCAGTAATTAGAAGTATAAGAAAAATCATGTATTATGCAAATATAAGCACATATTTTTTTAACCCCCTGTACAATTACTCTCAGCATTTTTCTATTAGTAGCTGACTTTATTTAGAAACTTTTTTTATACTTTCAGAATTTTGAACAGATGAGTAGTTTAGGCAGAAAACAAATATTAAACTGTCAAACTTGACTTGATACGTTTAATATTTTTATTACTATTTTGAAAACGACAACAGAGAGATTTTCGAAACGTCAAAAATATGGAAGTGCACGATAGTGATGTGATTTTTGTTATTTTTTACTTATATGCTTTTTTCAGTGTGAGATTTTTTGATTAGGCAAACTTAGTTTCAAAAATAACCCTAGACTGATCCGTTTGGCGCAAGGACTTATTTAATTAATCTTTATTTTTTGCAGAAGTGTGGCAAAAACCCAACAAAACTAAAGAAAAACTAAAATTATGCCACAAATAAATAGCTTCAGACAATAAATGACCAATTATCCTGGAAATTTGTTGGTGTTTTTTTATGTTGAGTTATAGTCAGAAAAGTTGTGAGAAAAATTATATTTTTTATTTATTTATCTGTAAATAAAGGCTCAACAAGAGCTTACGCCCATCGTGAAAGTATATTTAGATATAATAGGCAATAATAGATTTTTTTTTAAGAATGTGTCCCTGAGGTATTTCTTAACACACACATTTAAAAATTCCTATACGTTTTTCTTAAGAAATGAATTGTTTGAGAATTTATTTAAATATATTTTAACTGTATATTCTTTTGAAGTTCGTTATAAAAAATGAGAACCAACTATTATCACAAATTCAGCAAATCGGCTTTTAATTCATTTAATTCAACAATCGGATACATCAAACATTTGAGCAGAATGGAGCCAGTTCGTGGTATTGTCAATAACTGCCAATTTGCGGATAGGTCATTACATTGTAATATCATTACGAATTGAAATTCTCATCAGACCCAACAGACGCCGACGATTGCTCGGAATATAAATTGATGCTAGGGAAGTACGTCGTACTAATGATAGATAGTAGGAATGCGCGCCCAAAAACAATAACAACTTTCTAATAGCCAATGAACTGAACAGATATCTGTATATTACTTTTTGCTACCATAAAAAAAAGTAAATGTGTCATGTCTCCTAAATGATTTTCTCATATGCAACACAGATTTTCATTGTTAACAAGGTTTGACTTTTGCTATTGAAACGTTGCTGTATGTAAACTACTGCTTTGACGTAACTAATCGCTCAATAAAGAAAGGTTTACAAGGGGTAAGCGGTCACGTAGAGCGGAAAGTTAAGTAGAATATTTTTCTTACATCGTGTAAATAGTTCCGGTTAAGTCAAGTGACTGCACGATGGACAAGTAGTATGATTTGACTACTATTCGAATGACCAATTTTATGACATGTCGTCTACTTGACTGTTTATTGTAACAAGTTGTAGTTGAATCAAGTCAAGTAGAATAAAACCACGCAAGTGCGGAGGCAACTTACTTGACTCGCGACTTGATCAGCAAGTTTACACGGGTTAGATAAACGATCACAGAGCAGAGTTGTAAAGTCAAATAAAATATGCCTCTATATTGTCAAGTCAAGTACCTACAGACTTGCATCATTTGGTCAGGTAAATCAAGTGGCTCGCACGATGGACAAATAGCATGACTTGACTGCATTACCAATTTTATCATATGATCGTCTACTTGGCTGTTTATTGTTGCAGGCTGCAGTTGATTCAAATCAAGTAGAATAAAAATACGCAAGTGCCGAAGCAAGTTACTTGACTCGCGACTTGACCCGTGTAAACGCCCCTTAAAAGCAAGTTCACATGGGTTAAGAAGCAAGTTTACGCGGGTTAAGTAAACGATCATATAGAGCGGTAAAGTCAAATAAAACACGCTTCTTGTATCGTCAAGTCAAGTACAGACGCATATGATGAGGCAAGTCAAGTGGCTCTGTATGATGGACAAATAGCATGACTTGACTGCTATCCACTTGACCAATTTTATCAGATGATTGTCTACGTGACTATTGATTGTCCCAAGCTGTAGTTGAGTCAAGTCAAGAAGAACAAAACCACGCAAGTGCGGAGGCAACTTACTTAATTCGCGACTTGACCGTAAACATGATGTAAACATGCTTTAAAAGTTTACATGAGTCAAGTAAACGGTCATATAGAGCGGTAAAGTCAAGTAAAATATGCTTCTTGTATCATGTAAATAGTTCCGTCAAGTGGCTTTGCAAGGCAGCCAAGTAGTTTGACTTGTCTATTACTTGAACCAACAATTTTATCACTTGATCGCCTACTTACGAGTAGAAACCAAATCATGCAAATGCAGAGGCAAGTTTATTAACTCCCCGTGTAAGAGTGCCTTGAAAGCAAGTTTACATGGGTCAATTAAACGGACATGTAGAGCGGTAAGTCAAGTAAAATATGCTTCTTTAGATTACGATTTTATAATAATTATACTATACAATATTTTATTGATTCCTAAGTTTAGGGATCGTATAAGGTTAATGTTGCGTACTGACAAACTATCATGGAGGTATCTACTTATTTATAAAAAAATATATATTTCGCTATAATGCAATTTTTCCACTTGGCCAGTTAACTGAATATACATGGAAGTGAAGAAAGAAAGATTATATTATTATAATAATGGCAGTTCATCTTGTTATTATTTCTCTTAAAATGCTTTCCTGAGCAGACACAGGGTGTTAACTGTATTAAACCTTACCCTAATTTATCAGACTCTGGTCGTCTGTCAAATTAGGTATATATGCATAAGTCAAAGGTGTCCGCCGCTTTGAAAGAAAAAAAAATATTTTTACAAAATGTAGATAAGTATTTAAAGAGAAACACGATACGGTAGCACAGGGAGGTAGCATATATCTAATTAATATTTATTCACAGGATTTATATTTGGATACAAAGAATGTTTAATCATTTTCCGTTTTTTTACTTGCTATCATTAAAACTGGGATAGCGAGGCACTCGACCCGACGACCACGACCAGGTGGATTTTCTTCGCCGGGAAAAACCACAAAGACTAACGGAAAAACACATGCAAATATAACACAAATATATAAAAACACTGCCACATGTTTATCGCCAAGGCATTACAGCAGTTGTTCAATGTGGTTTAAAAAGCATTCGGTATAATATTTTGTCTACTCGAAACGTCTTTCCATTTTCCATAAATCAACACCTTATCCGTCATATCGGCATTTAAATACGCCATGTTTGTGAAAACGGCAATGCAAATCTGGTTATATTCTTATGAATTTCAACAGCTTGGGAGAAAATATATAAACCAGGTAAGGATAAAATACCGAAGGAAATAAAGAACGGTTGACGATGTTCTTTACTATTCACATTAGCTATAACTCTAACTGATTTCTTTTGTAAGCGAAATATTTTTATAGATTCTCTACTGTTGCCCCACAGAGAAACTGCATAGCATATGCGAAAATGAAAAAAAGCAAAGTAAGAGATGGATAATAGATATTATTATTAATAAAAATGTTCATATTCGTAGTATCGTCGTCGTATCTAAGCCATCTTGCATGATTGTCATAGGCGCTAATTTCCCGGGGAAAAGAGGGTTTTGCCTCATTTTTTAAACATCGAGCTACAATTCCGAAATAAATGTTTTATTGTCTTTTAAGTCTCTCTGAGCAAGTGGTTAAAATTGTTGTACATAGTCATAGTTAAACCTTACAATGAAAATGTATAAGCTACGTGCGACATTCTCATTATACATATAGACGTATGTACAGTATGTATCCGGCGTACACCGTGATGCTTAGCGTTTATTGCAGATAAGCGCAGAAAGCTGTGAACTAAGCGCACGCTACTGTGTTTTGATTGAAATTGAGATAGGTAGTAATGTAGAACTTCTAACAGGCATCTTATTATCTGCGGTATGAGTACAATTTTCTTGGGGACATGAAATTCATTTTATTTGTTGCATTTAAAAAATTACTGTACTTTTTATAAAGAAATGGTTTCTAAATGTTCTGCCGCATACCCCTAATTAAAATTTAACATGCCAATAAGTACAAATTATTAAACAATTTATTTAATTTACTTTCCATTCAAAACAAAGGTCGCTGTAATTAGTGGAAATGGGGTTTTATAATAAAGTACAAATTTGATTTTAATTGCATCATGTAACAATCGCGATAATGGAGCAAGTTCAATTATTGGCATATTGAAAATCAGTTATGTTAATATTGTTAAAATGAATTAACTGTCACAAATTTTACTCTATATATTTATAAATAACATCCAATTTACTTAAGGGTGGAATTCATAGGTCACACTTAAGGTTAAGCGTGCAATTAGCTTTGCAATTTACAAGATAAAAATGCAAGGTGACAACTTACTGATAGTTTCGTACCATTAAGTTTAGATATGAAACACAATATTGAAGGGCATCTTAATTAAGTATAATTTAAATGAAAATTCACACTTAAGTGAAGTGCTATTTTTAATAACTTTGAGTGTTGACTATCAATTCCGCCCTAAATATTATCTAAAATTGACTCATTCTGACTTAAGATTTTTTAATAATCAACGGAAAAGTAAATTTTTCAATTATTAATAACCTTTACAGATTTTTGATATTTAGAAAGTGATGTCACTGCTGTTTTTGTTATAACAGCATTTGAATGTTACTTTTAAAACATTGACAAGGAAAGAAGTAAATTAGATCGCACAAAGCTAGTTTAAAATATGAAGCACTCGTATAGCAGAATAAAAAAAAACTGCAGTAAAATTGTTCATATATGGTAGATAATGGAAAATATTTGCCGAGGCGAGTATCGATCACAGTTGTGTTGATGGATGAAATGCAAAACTGCTTTGAAAGCATCAAGATGGAATTTATGTATGACAGCTGATGCATACGAACTGCATTTAGCTGTCGAAAACACGAAAAAGTAAATAGAAAATCGACCCGTGTCATTAAAATTATAGAAGAGGAATGCCAGAATCAGAAACTTCATTAAAATTTAGTTTAGTAAATAGAAAAGTAATTGCATACTTCTCACAATGCTCGTTTTTCTTACGCTGTGAATTTTATTCAATACGATGTGTAGTAATTTAGAGCAAAAAATTGGAGTTTACATCAAAATTTTCTTGAGGACACACACAGAAGGAAATGTATGTAAAATTGTATTCTATTTGTGCATAACAGTACTCCAAATGCTAAAATCGTAACAGATGAGTAAGTACCTACAATTAATTATGAACAGTAATTGAGATTGCGTTCTATACCACTTGGAGTTATTATCTGTTTGTGACAATTAGTATACTTATATTCACATTGCATTTATTTTGTGTAATATTGCTAAAGCAGATACAAGTTTACTTTTCCAAAGATTTTCAACCTTTTCAAAGCAAGCATAATGTAGGTGTATAAATTTGTTATATACAGTATGCGCCAAAAGTATGGAATAAATTCAATAAAAACGAAACAATTATTTTTTGGGAAAAATCCTCGAACAAGTCGATTTTTAATTTAAAAAATACATATTTTAGCGTAAAATGCGATTTTCAAATGTCATTTGTTTTCGAGTAATGACGTCATCGATTTTTTTTTAAATGGCAGCACCATATTTTTTTTCTTGATTCTGAAAGATCGTTTAATTCTCTATCAGACAGTACTAAAATTTTGCCCTCTTACATAGGAAAGTTTTCGAGTAAATGACGATTGAATGTGAGAAAACGTAAATTTTATCCATAAAAAAGTAACAATTCTGAGGTATGTAAAATAAAATACAATTGATTAAATTTTATACTTAAATTAAATGTTCGAATTGCCATCCATCAACTTCTTGACAATGCGCAAGTCTGTGAAGAAATTCTTCTTGCACATTATGAATGCGATTTTGAAGTTCTTCTAAATTACGTGGTTTATTAATGTACACTTTTGACTTCAAGTATCCCCATAAAAAATAGTCAAGAGGTGTAAGATCTGGCGATCTTGCAGGCCATTCTATCGGTCCGCGTCTGCCGATCCACCTCCCAGGAAAACAGTTGTCCAAAAAATCTCGTACAGGGCGCGCATAGTGCGGAGATGCACTGTCTTGCTGAAACCATATGGTATCGTCAGAAGTGTCAGGGTCATTATCGTTAGGAAAAATTACTGCAAGGGCTGGAACAAGGTCATTTTCTAGAAACTCTAAATATTTTTGTCCTGTAAGGGTTCCTTCAAAGAAGAAAGGCCCTACTATTCTGTCGTCAACTATTCCCGCCCACACATTTAATTTCTGAGGGTGTTGGGTATGTGCCTCTGCCATCCAATGAGGATTTTCCCGACTCCAATATCTGCAAGTTTGACGGTTTACTGTACCATTCAGACAAAATGTGGCCTCATCTGAAAAACGTATTTGCCGGTGTAAATTTCTATTTCCTTGACATAAATCGATTAGAATTTCGCAAAAGTATAAGCGGCGATCGGGATCATCTTCATTGAGCTCCTGCACAAGTTGAATTTTGTAGGGATGATATTTTTTCTTCCTCAAGATACGTAGCACTGTGCTCTGACTAGTGTCATTGTTTAATGCAACCAATCGTGAAGAATTATGAGGATTATCCACCATACATATCAAAATGTTCTGTTTCTGATTTTCATTAATGCTTGGACGTCCAGGTTTTCGAATATTTACAACATTGCCAGTTTCTCTAAATTTAGACTCTATCTACTGACAGTTGATTGGCTGATAGAGTGATCTGGATATTTTTCATTAAATAAATCGCAAACTTCCTGCTGAGTTCTAGTCATATTCCCGCATCCGATAAGAAATAAAATTTCAATTCTTTGAGGAACAGTTAAATGTGCCATAATACTTTAAATTGAATAATAATTTCTATGTCGCTTTCAATACTTATTAGAAAGTCGGTGTGACAATGACACTTTGCAAAGATTTTCACCTACATGATCCATAAAAGAACTATGGAATTCGAAAAACTAAATTTGATAACGTTTTTGCTTTATTTTAATTGCTTAACGTTTTTTAACATTCAATCGTCATTTACTCAAAAACTTTCCTATGTAAGAGGACAAAATTTTCGTACTGTCTGATAGAGAATTAAACGATCAAAAATCAAGGAAAAAAATATGGTGTTGCCATTTAAAAAAAAATCGATGACGTCATTACTCGAAAACAAATGACATTTGAAAATCGCATTTTACGCTAAAATATGTATTTTTTAACTTAAAAGTCGACCTGTTTGAGGATTTTTCCCAAAAAATAATTGTTTCGTTTTTATTGAATTTATTCCATACTTTTGGTGCATACTGCATATTTATTAAATACTTTTTATGTAATCAAAATTTCGAACTAGATTAAAATAAAATTAGCAGAAGCGTGCTACTAAAATTTGTAAGATCAAAAATTTGTAGTTTCATCACTTATAAAAATATATTATATTTGATTGTAATTGCTTAGTTATGTACCGTATTTTAGGTATACATGGGTAATGCTAAGTATGCTGCTGCATATGCACACGATAAACTCTTTTTTTAAAATATGTAACTTCTCGTACCTGCATCATGCTGTCCAGTAAGAATAACTTGCTCATGCCTCATGTTGGAAGTAAGCCATAAAATTTGCCCTCAGCACCGAAAACACTTGGGATAGCTAACTACTTCTTAATTATAGGTTACAGAATAAACTGTCTGGATTCTGGACTTGTGAGAGGGTAGCCTTAAAGCCACAGCACTTATGCCCCAATCCCTTCTGCTTCCTTCCATTCAGACATCAATCCACCTAAACCGCTAACCAACCTAATAAAGAGGAAAAGGTGGTAACGTTGCTCAGGGGGATCTCTATAATGTAGACCATATGAGGCATCGCTCTATCAACAGAGATTCTGTTGTTGATGAGACCGCTGTGTACTCACAGACTGCATGAAGTACGTTATCGTCTTCCTGTTCACAACCCCTACAAAGAGGTGTTTCACACTTCCTCATATAATACAAGTACTTCCTTAGCCAACAGTGTCCAGTTTGAATACCTGCCACTAGACGAAGATTCATCCTGGTCATACCCAGGTATTTTTTTGGCTGTATTCTTGCTGGGGTACTCTAGAAACTCCTTAGCAAATTGACAGCTATTTGTTTCATCCCACCGTCTTCTGAATTCTTTGTAGGTGTTCTCCTTAATAATTTCAAAGAAAGCCGACAGCGGAAGCATACTGGAGGGACCAAGTCTAGAGATACTGAGATCCGATGCACTCCTAGCCAGCTTATCAACTGTTTTATTGCCAATAATTTATTATATTTTCATCAAAATATTTAAGAAACTGCGACTGAGAATAATAGAATTATATACTACACTAAATGATTGCACTGATTTATAAAAAAATATTGCTTTGAACGAGACAAACTATGGATAATTATGTGGACAATAAAAACAATTGCATAACGTCAGCCGTGACGTAAGTCATCTGAATTCTTGCCGCAATTATACCAATGACGTGATCCTGTTTGAGAAATACTGCAATGTTATTGGACAAAACTTTGTAGGCAACCTCCTCAGTTTAGGGATCTTGCTCTTGTTTGCCGCTCACAGAAATCAGTTGAGGGCAAGTTATATAGGTACTTGTTGGGAAACAGGTGATATTTTAATAACATGGCTTTATTATTATACAATTACTAGGTGACTCGGCAAACGTTGTTTTGCCATATGAATTATTTCTAGTACATATTTTGGCAGTTAAATTAAAAAAAACTAACTTATTGTAAGTGTGTGGAGATGTGGTATATGACTAAAAGAGGAATGGAGCACTGTGAATGATGACCGCCTATAAGAATAACAAAACAGGAAACATTCATTTTTTGAATTATTTCGCGTGCCTGCAATTTTACTTGTTTGCCGGCACAAATTAGCACCTTTACGTCTTCTTGGCATTATTCACTGTACAAAAAAATAGTCATATAGTAAAATAACAGCCGTTGTTGGCGGGAGCTCGTGACACGTGTTGCGTACTTTTGAGGTTATGTAGATCACTTAATTAACTAATAATGAAAACTACACTTAAAATTAATAATTTTATTAATTATTGATAAAATAGGAAATAAATAATTATAGCCCAGCAAATTAATAATAAATTTACTTGAGAATTACACTTAGAAGGTAAAATGATAATTGTAAACGTCACTACTATGCTCGATTCATACACAATAATAATGGTCGAAAACTGTGTAGGGAGTGAGAGAAGGCTTATTGTGTGTGAGAGACAGGAGACCGGCTTCGTTCTCATCCCTACTCCGTACTGTTTACTGGGTGAGAAGTGACACCGGTAGATGCTTGGCGGGGATAACTGATCTAGTGATAATCGATCAGTTATCGACCAGGGTTAAAAATGATTAAATTACTAAAATGGTTATTAGAAAATAGAGGTTTGTAATAGAACGATGAAAATTAAGGGTTGTATGTATTTTTTAATGCTACATCATAAAAAAATAAAAATATAAAATTTTGTCCAAAAAATAAAAAAAAAATTGTTTGGGGTGGACCACCCTTATCACTTAGGGATATGAAAAATAGACAACAATAAATTTTGCAAATTTTAAAGAGAACGGTTCATGTTGGCGACATTGAACAAGGGTACCTTTATTGTGACATATTAGTCTATTTTTCAGAAAATTTGATCAATTTTCCGAAAATGCAAGGGACAATTTTTTTTCATAATAAAATCCTATGTGCTACCCCGGCTCTCCGCTCCTGGGCGATGGGAATAAATTGTTTTTGCACGAAATTGTTGCATTTTAGTGTCTAAGAAACTGCACCAAGATTCATTTAAATTGCCTAACTTTTGTAGAAGTTATTGCGAAAAATTGTTTCTCAAACTGTACCTTTATCACCCTGTAACTTTTTTATTATGCATTTTCGGACCTATGTTTACATGAAACTTTTTGCTCAAAATGACATTTTCTATCTGTCATATTCATTTGGCATCATAGTTTAGAAACGCCCTGTACATTAGATTAGTATACAAATTCACCATTTTAAAAAAAATACAAGCTGCATTGGAAACCGTTATAGGAATATCAATTAAACAATTTCTTTGAATGCATAACGCCTCCATTTTTGCAGCCTAACTCAACCGAGCTGAAATGTAACATTTTTATTCAGAAATTACAACGGTATCAACTCGCTGCCTGCTATATTCAAGATAATTAAATAATTTCTCCCGCAATTTAAGAATTTGGGGGATAACAATTTTTTGTTTGGTCTCAGTGGACGCGAATTCATTTAAGTGTTCCAACTTCTTCCGCTTAGAAGTTTTAATGACTCCTTTTTATTTTCATTGAAAAAAAGGGCGCCGCGGAAATTAAAACGGAGAATTTTTCATTGTGAGGGGGCAACAAGATGAATATTTTAAAGGGGATAACTGATAATTCGGAAGAATCGAAAAATATGTCAGGGTGTGCTCTTAGGGTACGTTTACATCTGACATTAATTGCTCGATATTTATGTCGGATGGAAATTGTACCTAATGTAAACAGTGCAGAATTTCTGTCAGAGAGATATGCTTCAGGTGTCCGCGATATGTATCGACACATCTATACGGATTACTTAGCCCCCCCATATATAAAACTACTTATTTTTGAGAGATGTTTTAAATATTGTATTTATAAGTTGTACAATGATGTTCCACCTGGTGCAAAGTCTCTTAATCTTATAAACTTTAAAAGGCATATTAAAGCAGTTTTGCTGAGGAGGAAATAATGTGCAGTGTGAATCTGGAAAATATATGTATATTTTTTTTTTGTATTTGGTAACATAGATATTTTATTTGTTAATTATTTTACATTTTTGTTTTCGTCTACATCTGTGAGTCTTTTGATAAAATATATTCAAGGGTTAAGTGGTAGAGCACACATTAATTATGAACTTCCCCTTGAGATTTCCTCTTTTTGCGCACTATTTAATATATATATATATATATATATATATATATATATATATATATATATATATATATATATATATATATATATATATGTATATTTTTGTCTTTCATTGTAATTGTAGAAATTGGAAATAAAGGCATTTATTATTATTATTATTATTATTATTATTATTATTATTATTATTATTATTATTATTATTATTATTATCATTATTATTATTATTATTGTATATTATACTGTGAATAATTGTCCCTCAAGACGTGGTTTTTCCTTTTTCCATTGTTCAAGGTATGTATTTTATATTTCATCAACTAATATAAAGAAATAGGTCACGATATAATAGTTTACGCGGTACGCCGATAAAAATTAGAATCTTTATTTGAAAGATTGTCCTGATCAATGCTATAAAAAAATTAGAATTTGAAGCAAACATTTTTCAAATAAAACGTCAAACATTGTTTTTGCGTGAACCAACAAGTAAGTTATTTGTACTGGTATTAATTAAAACAAAGTGTAGTATGTAATAATTATGTAAGTAGGTGCTTAATTGTGTCATGTAAATTTTACACTCAAGCATTTTTGGTTCAAGAGTTTCTGATAATACCAAAACTATTTTGCCGCCAAAATTTCAAAATTCTGAAGTTCAAACTGGTACACCGATTCTAAGTGAGACCTGTGCACAAACAGTATATAATAAAAATGGTTTGTACAGTAACATCTTTAAATAAATTAAAATAATTTATCTCACATTAATTAATATACGTATAGAAATACCCAAATCACTAAAATAATATTAAGTACTAAAAAATGGCCTGGACATACTTATACAATGGTTTTTCATTTGAGTTTTTTTTTTAATGAAAAGAATATATAGTTTATAAAATTACGAAACAAGAATATAAAAAACGTCACCAACACTTTCGTGTAGGAGTCCAAGAAAAGCTGCATTAAAAGAGCAATTAAAAAAAGACCTATACCGCAGCATTTTAGTTTTAAAATAATGTATATTGTGTTTTTAAATATTTAAATAAACATTTTATTGCAAATTTTCCTCATGGCTACATTATTTTTTATATAGTATAGTACGTATATATTTTATTTTAAAATTTACAAGTAAATATATACGACTTCCAAGATTAACTAACAAAACTGTATGCATTTACCTATAATCGTTTTATAATATTTATATTTATTACATTACAAATATTTTATTTATACAATAAGCAGTCTTACATCATACTTGTGGAATATCCCTCATATATAAATATTTCCCAATTGGAAAGAAACTACTTTTTTAAGTCCCTCGTACTTGGCCATCGACCACAGACCACGGATCGACACATCTATACAATTACATGTAAACACCTATTCGGAATCGCCTGACAAAAATTACTGTAGCTGACTAATCGTCTACTTTTGTGGTAGTGTCGGCAGCAAATTGTTAATATAGAGTGATAAAAAATAATGGATAAAAGACGATTTTGATGAATAGATTAATTTATATCACAGTAAACCTATATAACTATTTTACAAATAAGCCTTTCAAACTAAGCTGACTCTCAAATCCATACTGAACGATTTTTGATTCTCTGTCGGACAGAAATCGCATTTAATCTAAACAGCGTGATCATTTATCTCAGAGTTATATGTATCAAGCGTGTACGATATGTATCGACACACCTATGCGATTTGATGTAAAAACATATTATTTTCATATTCGCACTCGCCCGACAGAAATTGCTCTAGTTGACTAGTCGTCTACTGTTCTGATAGTGTCGGCAGCAATTCAAAAAGAATGATAAAAAAAGAGTCGGTAAAACGCGATATTGATGAACCGATTAATTTTTACCTAGAACCTGAATTCTGGGATGTTAAAAGAAAATCAAATAAAGATAAAGTGAAGTCCAAAGAAAAATTTTAATTTAAGACATTTTTAAGTATAAGAATGTTTGGAAAATAAACATGGAAGGGGTGGTTTATTTCAGCCTTTACAACAAACCAGGAACATGGGAAATATTCTAGTAAAATATCTTTTTTTAATTTTTTTATATTCAACAGTTTGTGAGAAAATGTTTCTGGGGATAAAAAACTATAAATCTGAAAATTAAATCTGATTTAGTACCGTTCAAATTCAATATTATGCTCAACTTAAACTATATAGATATTTAAAAAGAAAAAATATTTTGTTGGATTATCTCGAAGAATAAATGTTTACGGAGCTGTATACGAATGAAAACATTATGTATAGCTTTTGCTAAAAATTCACACATAGGGGATTGAGGGGTCCTGATTAGTACCACTTATTCCAAAAATATCTCTGAGCGTTTATATTGAATTTCGCAGGTGTAAAAAAATATCATGCCTTCGGTCGCCATCTTAAAATCCGTAAAAGCATCAAAAGAAGCGATTTTCGATTCCATTTAAAACAAACAAATATTTGTTGAAATATCTCGAACAAAACCATTTTTAGAGATTTATTCACGAATAACACTTTAAGATCATGTAGTAGAAAACACTATACCTAGTTTTTATTCAAATTTCACATACTATACTTTGAGGGGTCCACCTGATTAACAACTTAAAAAATTTTAAATAAAAAAATTCCTGAACGTTTTTATTGAAATTCAAAGGTATACAAAATGATAGCAGACCTTCCATTGCCATCTTAAAAACCATGGTAGGATCAGAAGAAGCGGATTTTGAAGACATTTAAAACAAAAACAAAAATTTGTTAGATTATCTTGAAGATGAAGTTTATAAGGATTTGTACACAAATAAAACTAGACATGTATATACAGGATGTATCACAATAAGTGTGCATTAGACGTATTTAGGAAATCGTAAATGATAGAAATCTGAAATTTCTTTATTAGAGGATTTTGTTTTCTTTTCAACACTGCTGAATTGATGCAAAATATTTACATTATACGTCAACTCGCTTATTTTGAATGGAACAGGTATTTTTTATTTAATTTTCAGATTCTACATGTAATTCTAAATCCTTTTACTAACAAAATTATTACTTTTTAAGTCGTTAATTACCTGGGAGACTGAATAATTCAGTCAAGGTCAAAAACCCCTAGAAACGAAAATTCAGATTTCCATCGTTTCCTAACTACGTGTAATGCACGCTTATTGTGAGATACCCTGTATATATATATTATCAGTGTTTTTAACTGGGTATAGGTATAGTTGTATATAGTAACTTCTGTCTGTAATGTAAACAGTCACTAGCGATATATATATATATATCTGATGTTTGACACATATATCAGGACACAAGTGTCAGATGTAAACGTACCCTTACGTTAAGTATAAGGCAGAGGACACAATCGACACACATACGTTTAATAAACATATACAGTATGCGTCAAAAGTATAGAAATTCAATAAAAATGAAACAATTATTTGTTGGGAAAAAGCCTCGAACAGGTCGATTTTTAATTTAAAAAATACATATTTTAGCGATTTTCAGATGTCATTTGTTTTCGAGTAACACCATATTTTTTTCCTTGATTCTGAAAGATCGTTTAATTCTCTATCAGACAGTACTAAGATTTTGCCCTCTTACATAGAAAAGTTTTCGAGTAAATGACGATTGAATGTTAGAAAACGTAAATTTTATCCATAAAAAAGTAACAATTCTGAGGTATGTAAAATAAAATACAATTGATTAAATTTTATACTTAAATTAAATGTTCGAATTGCCATCCACCAACTTCTTGACAATGCGCAAGTCTGTGAAGAAATTCTTCTTGCACATTATGAATGATTTCTGGGGTAACTCTGCGTATTTCGTCACGAATGCGATATTGAAGTTCTTCTAAATTACGTGGTTTATTAATGTACACTTTTGACTTCAAGTATCCCTATAAAAATAGTCAAGAGGTGTAAGATCTGGCGATCTTGCAGGCCATTCTATCGGTCCGCGTCTGCCGATCCACCTCCCAGGAAAACAGTTGTCCAAAAAATCTCGTATAGGGCGCGCATAATGAGGAGGTGCACCGTCTTGAAACCATATGGTACCGTCAGTAATGTCAGGGTCATTATCGTTAGGAAAAATTACTGCAAGGGCTGGAACAAGGTCATTTTCTAGAAACTCTAAATATCTTTGTCCTGTAAGGGTTCCTTCAAAGAAGAAAGGCCCTCCTATTCTGTCGTCAACTATTCCAGCCCACACATTTAATTTCTGAGGGTGTTGGGTATGTGCCTCTGCCATCCAATGAGGATTTTCCCGACTCCAATATCTGCAAGTTTGACGGTTTACTGTAGCATTCAGACAAAATGTGGCCTCATCTGAAAAAAGTATTTGCCGGTGTAAATTTCTATTTCCTTGGCATAAATCCATTAGAATTTCGCAAAAGTGTAAGCGGCGATCGGGATCATCTTCATTGAGTTCCTGCACAAGTTGAATTTTGTAGGGATGATATTTTTCCTTCCTCAAGATACGTAGCACTGTGCTCTGACTAGTGTCATTGTTTAATGCAACCAATCGTGAAGAATTATGAGGATTATCCACCATACTTATCAAAATGTTCTCTTTCTGATTTTCATTAATGCTTGGATTAATGGTTTTGGAATATTTACAACATTGCCAGTTTCTCTAAATTTAGACTCTACCTTACTGACTGTTGATTGACTGATAGGGCGATCTGGATATTTTTCATTAAATAAATCGCAAACTTCCTGCTGAGTTCTAGTCATATTCCCGCATCCGATAAGAATTAAAATTTCAATTCTTTGAGTAACAGTTAAATGTGCCATAATACTTTAAATTGAATAATAATTTCTATGTCGCTTACAATACTTATTAGAAAGTTGGTGTGACAATGACACTTTGCAAAGATTTTCACCTACGTGATCCGTAAAAGAACTATGGAATTCGAAAAACTAAACTTGATAACGTTTTTGCTTTATTTTAATTGATTTACGTTTTCTAACATTCAATCGTCATTTACTCGAAAACTTTCCTATGTAAGAGAGCAAAATTTTAGTACTGTCTGATAGAGAATTAAACGATCTTTCAGAATCAAGGAAAAAATATGGTGTTGCAATTTAAAAAACAATGGATGACGTCATTACTCGAAAACAAATGACATTTGAAAATCGCATTTTACGCTAAAATATGTATTTTTTAAATTAAAATCGACCTGTTCGAGGATTTTTCCCAAAAAATAATTGTTTCGTTTTTATTGAATTTATTCCATACTTTTGGCGCATACTGTATAAATCGTTGAAAACCTTAAGTTGAAACAACAAAAAGTATCGTACACGAACTAGAACTAGAAAAGAAACGTTTAATAAACATCATTAAATTACGTTTAAATAACACAGAAAACAACAGGTAATAAACGTTTATGGAAAAAGTTTTATTAACGTTTATAAAATCTTTCAGGTTACGCTTTGAATACGTTTTATAAACGAAAAAATGAATATCTAAAATACATACTTCTATTTCCTCTTATTTTACAATTGACTGACCATTTTCATAATTATATTTTAAATCTTCACACCAGAGGGGAAATTTAAACAGTTTCTAAATATTTTTTCAATATTAAATAATTTTCAATCGAAAACCACAAAGACTAAATTTTCAAATCATTTTTATCAGCGTATTTCTGTTATTATTTTCTGAACTAAAATTAAATTTTGTTGTCGTTATGGTGTTCTTCAGTTTTATATGTTCTGCATTAGTATAATAATAATACATAATAATAATGTTTTTATTTTGTGAAATTCTGCTAACATACTGAATAGATCACACTTATACTGTGAGAACCTATATTCAAAGAACTCTTCGCTTAGTTGATGATAAATTAACCAACTAGTATGATTTATGACAATTTTAGGAGCTCCGTTCCAAGACACCAAGTATATCTATGCTAGAGTTGATTGTGACAGATAAGAAACGATTTGGGTCGGCCATGGTCGACCAAAAACAAAAGACGAGGTTTGTTCGGGAAATTTAATGGAATACCGCATCCACCACTCTGACAAAGGCAAACGGAGATGGGAGATTCAGACCTAAAACGGAAATAAGCAAGATTTAAGTGATAATCCGTAAATTAAGAATATACATGATGTTTCAAATAGGTTCGTTTTATATTAACTATTCCACTATGTCCGACTGTACGTATTCCTACAGTTATACAGTTAAAAATGATCCATCTAAGATCTGGTCTTTTGTTCGATATAAACAACATGCAAGAATTCCAGGGACTGTGCATTGGGGTGACTTAACATTTGATATAGTCTTCTTGGAAATTAAAGAGAGTAATAAAACTCCGAGATAAGAACCGGTAATGGGCGTAGTAATATTTCGTTTCAGGTAATTATCGGGTAACACTAATGCTAACAGGTAATGGATGTACAGTATATTTTACCGGATACATCATAGGGCAGGAGCCAGTGTATTGTGACAGATCAATCCAGTCTTAGAGCTGAATATACGGAGACGTGCTAGTGTAGTAGAGTAAAATTCGACTTGTGTTTAGTGACTATTGTGCCAGTGGATATAATATTGTTTGGGTAGAATGTCGAGCTAATCAGATTACGTACCTGCTAAACGCGTGAAAAGATGTGCGCTGTCCCAGAATGAGAAGATTATTATATTAAATGTATTTAATGCAATGAAAAACCAAAACCCTACCACCAATGTTGACGACATCGTGGAAAAGTGTTCCAAAATGACAGGGATTGGAAAATCGACTATCTACAGACTTTTAAAGGAAACAAAAAATTAACAAGATACTGTAAATCCCCCAAAATCATTTACAAGTAGGTCAAAAGTCGTTATAGATGATTTATTCAAAAATGTCATTCGCAGAAAAGTACACTCATTTTATTTTAAAAAAGAAATACCAACGCTAAACAAAATTTTAAGTGAACTTTCAGAGAACAACGATTTTCCAAAAATCAGTAGAAGCAAATTATGGGCCGTCTCACGAGAGTTGAATTTTTGCTGGGAAAGCGAGGGATATACTGTAACAAAAGTATGGCAAGATAAAAATGTAAAAAGTTTTCGACAAGCATTTTTGGATGGACTTTCAACAGGGTTCAAGGCACCTTCAGGTAAAGGGCAAAGATTAATAGTGACACATATAGGCAGTGCCAGTGGTTTTGTAGATGGCGGTTTACTTTTATTTGAATCTAAAAATACAGGTGACTATCACGAAGACATAAACGCATTAAGTGACGTAAAAAATTTTGTTAAAAAATTCCTTGGAACGAGTAACTGCAAATAACTGGCAAAGATCTATACATTATGTACAAAAAGAAGAGGAGAAATGTGGGAACTCGATAATTTAATTGACGTTACTGTGGAACCTATCGTTATCAATCTAGGAGACGAGAAGAAGAGAAGATAATTCATCAGAATATTCAAAGGATGAATTTTAATATACCTACTTTTTTATTTTCGTTATTGTACATTTACGCAACACTACATTTACTCACCATAATTTGAATTTTCAAAATACATATATTTTTGTGTGGAATAAAAGTCTATTCATTAAATTTAAATACTTTGAAAATAATATTGAATAATTTTATTTGAATTAGATACTAAAAACCCTCTAAACCCGGTTATGATGCTTAAAGTAGCCTCTAGTTTTGAAATGCTGTTTTTATATTGTTTACTTATAAGAGAAATTGACCGAGAAATTGAAGCAGCATAGACAAAGACGGATTGTCGGGGATTAAATTTTAGCTACCTGCTACAATTACGGTTCCATCACACAAAGTTTTTTTAAAAGTACACCTCATCTATACCGATAATACATAATATAAAAATATTGAATATAAGCACCAGTACTACATTTATTTACGATTTGCATACATAATAAGCTTTTATTACTCTCTTTCATTTCTAAACAGACTATAGACCGCAAACTGTTGTAGACTGTTTTTCAAATATGTTTATACAATCCAATCCAGTGCATACCATTGATCATGCGAACGCGACTAATAACAATATTAACATTTTTAGTATAACTGAGCATGATATCCTCAACGGCTCAAAGAAACTTAACAACAAATTAACATTTGCAACTGTATTTGTTGAACCCCTATTAATTTTACTTAATTTTTGTTTATCAACTTCAACTTACCCTGAAATTTGGAAAATGGTTCAAATTTGTCCTATTCATAAATCTGGTGGCACTGCTCTATTGAATAATTATAGGGCAATATCAATTCTTTGTAACTTTGGGAAACTCTTGGAAATAATTATGTACGATAATATCTAGTCTTCTGGAAAAAACTTAAAATCTTCATTTCAACATGGATTTATGGGAAAATTATCAACCATCACTAACTTATCATGTATCACACAGTATATACGAAGCATTAGATTCACACAGACAGGTAGATGTTGTTTACACTAATATACAGAAAGCTTTCGACCAAATTGATCGCTACTTGTTAATGTCGAAACTTCAGTATATTGGTTTCTCTAATTCTTTATTAAAATCGTATTTGCCTGACAGATTTCAGTTTGCAGAATATGGAGGTTATAAATCTAAGATTCGAACTTAGGACCCCTTCTATTTTTAATATTCATTAATGACAACGTCAAATATAGACTCATAATAGCTATTTTGTTCGTGAAGTTAAAAAACTCGCTACGCTCGTTTTTCATCTTCACTCACAAAATAAAATCTTACTTTTAACACGTATATCATACACTATTTTTTCTACAAAACAATCGGAAGAACTTTAAACTCAATAAAAATAAGAAATCAAAAAATACCACACAGATCGCAATGTTTATGAACCAAAATTTTCGTAGCAACCAGTGCTGTTGTTAGTTACGGAAAAAACGCAAAAATATTGACAGCATTTTCTAGTAATATTGTAAGTATTATAAATAATCTCGATAACGAGCGTAACGAATCCATCCCTGCTGAAATCGAAGAAGCCGTCAGTCGAGCAACATTGAAATTATTTTTTATATATTTTTAGGTATTAATAATATTGTGTGAAACTAACTACTCAGTGGACAAAAGCCCCAACCTGCGTTGAATTACACCCACAATATCTACCCATATATTCCTTATTATTAGCTTTTGTAACATTTTTTTACTGTTTTAGAAAGGTATTTTAAGCTAATATAAATCAAATCTTCTACAATTCCTATCAATGAAGTCATATGTATGTTCTCTGATACCAAACATGAAATTATTGCCGGCGAAATCAAAGGAACAGTACGAAATCGCTTATAGACACTTTTCGGAATGGTGCAACATTAAAAAGGTTCCTGGGAAATGTAACGAAAGTGTTTTACTGGCATATTTTGAGGAAAAAGCCAAGATATGGAAATCGTCAACGCTGTGGTCAAATTATTCCATGATCAATACTATGTTAAAAATAAAGCAAGATCAAGATATAAGCAAACATTATAAACTTATTGCTTTTTTAAAACGGAAGGGTGAAGGATATCAAGCAAAAAAATCAAAAGTTTTGACGAAGACGCATATCTACAAATTTCTCACAGAAGCAGAAGACGAAAAGTATCTGATAATGAAAGTCGCAGTAATAGTGGGTGTCTTCGGGGCGTATCGCCGGGAGGAATTGTGTCAGATGACCATCGACAATATCGAATATTTGGGCACTTCGGTTGTTGTGACCATACCAGCTACTAAAACGAAAGTGTCTCGGACTTTCAATGTTGTTGGTGAATTCTATTTAAACTTTTTTAGAAAGTATATGGCACTCCGGCCAACCAACACTGACCATAGACGAGTTTTTCTTAAATATATGAAGAATAAATGTGTGAAGAATCCAGTCGGAATTAACATGTTTGGTAAAATGCCTACCGACATTGCAGAGTTATTGAGTCTACCAAATCCTCAACTCTACACCGGACACTGTTTTCGTCGTTCATCGGCGACATTGTTAGCAGATTCTGGTGCAAATCTCACTACCATCAAGAGACATGGAGGATGGAAGTCTTCGACGGTAGCTGAAGGCTACATTGAAAATTCACTGGAACAGAAGAAGGAAATTGCGTGCCAAATACTTCCTACTGCTGCAACTACTAGCAAGACCACCAGTACTACCAGTAGTATTTCTACTGAAAATAGATGTGTCAGACATGTTGACAGTAAAACCAACTTAAGTATGATGACTCCGCAGGGAATTACAATTTCAAATTGTTCTAATTTTACTATAAATGTTAATAGTAATAACTAGTTAAAATGTTGGTTTGTACTTATTTAAAATAAAAAGTTGTTCATGTGTTTGTTAAAACGTTTTATTAATTTTCAAAACAAAATTTAAATAAACTTTGATTTAGTTTTAACACTAGTGTTAAAAGTAACTTACTTTTAACACGCGTGTCAAAAAATGACATTTTTAACATCAAAAATGACAATTAAAAAGCCCACTTTTAACAGTTTTGTAGAAAAACTATTATTTGCGGATGATTTGAAAATATTTTGTAACATTGGATTAGAGAATGATTTCTTAACCCTCCGAGAAGATTTGAATAAGATAAATGATTGGTGTTCTATAAATTCATTGAAATTAAACATATCCAAATGTAAAATAATCTCATATACAAAAACGAAGCTATTATAACTTATAATTATCCAATTAATGATACATCAATTGAGCATTGTCTTCTTATAAAGATTTGGGTATATTGTTTGATTCCAAAATTACGTTTGCAAATCATGAAACTGTTGTATGTTTCACTCATTAGAAGTAAATTAGAATATAGATCAATTATCTGATATCCTTCATACCAAAATTATATTCATCAAGTTGAATCCGTACAGCGGATAAACTTTGCTTCATTTAAAATGAATAGTATATATGAACAAGGTATAGATACCAGTGTATTACTTCAGGTTATCGAGTTACAGTCATTATTGCTTAGAAAAAATTGTTCAGTAATTTCTTTTATATATAACTTAATGAACAATAAAGTAGAGTTGATTTGAAACACGTCTAAATGTTACCTTCTACTTCGACTTTGCTAGTACAAATTCAATGACGAAGTCACCAATAGTTAATACATGCACTCTTTTTAATTTTACAGGGTGTTCCAGAACGATGGTCAAATATTTTACCAGTGTATTCCACAATCTTCATATGACATTTTTCAATGTGGGTCCTTCCTGTTAAAAACGGTTACACTTAGAAATTTCAATTTCGGTAGACATTATCAGCTAGTCAAAATCTATTTTGTGGTGGTGTCTATTCCTTGGCTCCTGTTTCTGGAGGGCGGTAATTAGCAACCCCTAGATTTATTTCTCTCAGAACTTCTACCTGCAATGGCCAATTTCAACAAAACTTTTTTTTAATACTACACCTTATTTTACTACTTTTTTCCCTCTTGTAATTTTTTCATACAACCAACAGTTTGCAGGAAAATAAAACTAGTCTAAACATATTTTCGTTACCAGTTACTGATAACTGCAGTAGGCGGTTGCTATGATGATGTTTGTCCAACAAATCGCAATTAGATCTATAATTAACAGTTTTTGCAAATATTTGTAATATCGAATCTTCTTCGAATAAGTATTTTAATAAAAATTGTACCATTTTTATAAAGGAAGCATTGCAACATTGTTTGTGATGTTAGTTTCATTGGAAATACTGGTAGGTTTAAGTTAATTGAAATGTAAACTTGTAAAGAATCAATTAAACTTTCCTATTAAGCTACCAGAATATATACACGCCGTTTAGAAAATCAGTGGTATAGCAAATTTACATTTTTCTCATTTATTGCTATTCAGTACTCATTCTGATTCTAAATAACACGTTCTGTATTTGCTCCTACCACTTTGCTGCTATCAGACTTCACTACATTAAATTACCTGTTTTATCCTGAAAACATAATAAAAAAAGTAATAAATAACGATTTTTTTAAAAATGTTTGAGAAATTAAATCCAGTACTAAATAGCAATAACATGTATTAAATTAATTTAAATAAATAAATGTTACATATCATTATTCATTAATTTCAGTTATTATTTTTCAAATTAAACCAAGTAGCTTCAAATAAAACCATCTATCGGGTACTTACCCAACAGCATTGTCGCAGTAATTGTCACGAGCTAATCTATATTGTAAACAAGGGAATAAGTTGCGTTTAACAATGCCGTAAGTTCACATCACCACTAATAATTATGACATTACCTACACAGTATTAAACTATTCATCTATGATCCGCAAATGCCACAAGAACGCAAAAATACAGGAAACAAACGCCTGTTTATATCACCAACACCGTGACCTGTATCTGTATCCACGGACAAACCGGGCTGAACGGCGTGTAACGTAACACCAATGATATCCTGTTTTCGGCCACGTAGTGTTGTTTACATTCCATGGCAATTTATTAATGTTAATATTTTAATTACTTTGTGATTATTGCCAGACACATGTTCTGACCTTTCAATATGTTTGTATTGTAATTAGAGTCAAATTGATATATACTTATAGAAGCCATTTACTATTCCTTAACGTGGTGCGTATAAATTAAAGGTAGATAAAGTGTCTAGTTAATATTTGTTTGTTACAGTTGTTTTCTTCCTTTTTTAACACTTTATTCATCTTTTATCATTGTTATTAAAAACCTTTCTTTGGTATTGTGGCGTTTCCTTTTTTAGTTCAATAAATGTCTCATTTAAATGACCAAAGCACCGTGGATTAAAAAGCTAAAGATATGTAAGCAAACAATTAGATAATATCTATAGGAAATATTTCAAAGATTACACATTTGCTAAATTTAAATTAAATAAAACCGCTCGGGCTGCAGAGGAAACAACTCTCACCTTCCAATTCAACAAACATCCTGTATTTTATCGCGAGACAAAAATGTGCGGTTTATCAAAAATGTAGAGGCATCCCTTCTCTTCTATATGCAAGATAAATAGTCAACATGTGTGCTGGGAAACGTTTACACATCTGGATCTAATATTGTTTTTTTATATATATTTTCCACCCTTATCACGTAATGTTGAACGTAAATAATTCACAGAGAATATTTTTTACAGTACGTGACTAGACATATAAAAGAAATTTTCATCGAGTATATTCTAAAGAGTGAATTTGTTGTGTGTGTTTTCTTTGTATACCATTTCGTTTGAATTTTACGGTTAAATGCCTGGCAGATTCAGCGATCTACAAGACAGTTATGCACATAATAAAACATATTTATAAAAACAGAAACTCATATAACAGCATTACATATTTATCCAGATAAAATTAATAATAGTTAGTAATGCTATTAAGTTTGTGTAAGTATTTTATTTTTTCAATGATACTGTAAGTATAACATTTTATTAATTTAAATATCGCAAAACTTACTGTTCTGTTTACAAAGGTTGCCACGTTGGTTACCAAATATAACTATGATACGCTCAAGGAAGATGTAAAAACTTAAAAACAATTTTTGTTCATAAAATCATAGTTAATTTAAATTTTTTAAGTAAATTTAACTAAGCCAAAAAAATAGATTCAAAGAGGAAAGAAAAATTTAAATATACAGGGTGTTCCGCATAAGAACCGATACAGAGCAGGTGAATGTAGAGAGTCCCAAAATATTTTAATTTAACCGAACATATCTACAGTATGCGCCAAAAGTATGGAATAAATTCAATAAAAACGAAACAATTATTTTTTGGGAAAAATCCGATTTTTAATTCAAAAATACATATTTTAGCGTAAAATGCGATTTTCAAATGTCATTTGTATTCGAGTAATGACGTCATCGATTTCTTTTTAAATAGCAACACCATATTTTTTCCCTTGATTCTGAAAGATCGTTTAATTCTCTATCAGTCAGTACTAAAATTTTGCCCTCTTACATAGGAAAGTTTTCGAGTAAATGACGATTGAATGTTAGAAAACGTAAATTTTATCCATAAAAAAGTAACAATTCTGAGGTATGTAAAGTAAAATACAATTGATTAAATTTTAAACTTAAATTAAATGTTCTAATTGCCATCCACCAACTTCTTGACAATGCGCAAGTCTGTGAAGAAATTCTTCTTGCACATCATGAATGATTTCTGGGGTAACTCTGCGTATTTCGTCCCGAATGCGATTTTGAAGTTCTTCTAAATTACGTGGTTTATTAATGTACACTTTTGACTTCAAGTATCCCCATAAAAAATAGTCAAGAGGTGTAAGATCTGGCGATCTGTAATTCGAAAAACTAAACTTGATAACGTTTTTGCTTTATTTTAATTGATTTACGTTTTCTAACATTCAATCGTCATTTACTCGAAAACTTTCCTATGTAAGAGGGTAAAATTTTAGTACTGTCTGATAGAGAATTAAACGATCTTTCAGAATCAAGAAAAAAAATATGGTGTTGTCATTAAAAAAAAAATCGATGACGTCATTAGTCGAAAACAAATGGCATTTGAAAATCGCATTTTACGCTAAAATATGTATTTTTTAAATATACGGTCTATGCGATCGATAAATAATTAAGAAAATGTGATTTATTTTTTCAACTTTGACGCCCTGCAGATCGAAAAGGAGTAACATTCGGATAAAGCATATTTGGCTTAATCGCTCTATTTTGAGGTCAGCAACATGCCCTTAAGCTCTGTCCCATTATTAATGAATCACTCTTCACGAAGACATTCGCGGCCAGGAATGGATGACCTATTTCTGCATTTTGGATTAAATAATTGTTGCAGTCGTTGGGTTTGTAGATGTGATGAGCTTTTGCAAATGAAAACGGATGATATAAAATGATATGGGCGACAAATTGCTAACTATGCTACCAAATACTAACACTAAAAAATCAAGATCCTTTATAGTAACGGAATATTTAAGCATTTATAGAAAATATGTAGCTCCGAAACTAAATTTGAAAAATCTGCGTTTCTTCTATAAGTATGCGAACAGTAAAGCATATCAACAAGTTATTGGCATCCACGAGTTCGGTAAAATGCCACAAGAAATTGCTACTTTTCTGTAACTAGCTCATGCGAAAGATTATAATGGACACTGATTTCGCAGAACTTCGGCCACGTTGCTGCTGCATTCTGGTTTTCTGCGGTCGCGGAGGGCTATATCAAGGACTAGGACTAATAAGGCGAACATCGGCTATAAAATATTTTCAGTCGTTTTTGAAGTTTGGATAATATTGTTAATTTTATGAAAAAGGAAGTGGAGACAGTTCAATTGTATTGAATAATTGTTAACAAATCACCATAAATATTTCTAATAAGTAAAAATTTCCTGTTGTAGTTTGTAGTTGTAATATAATAAAACAAGTTTTGTATATATTTTTTTAAATTCCATCATTTTATGTCACCTAATGTCATTGTCAATTTTAATTACCAATTTGATTTAAATTATTACCTGGAACGTTGCATAGCAACGAACTTTTTCTGCCAAGGCAGTAAAAAATACACTTTTTAAGCCAGTCACGTGCCATTAAAAAGCTGCTTTTAATGTTGTTTCTGAATATATTTTTCTGATTGTATTTGTTATACAGTATGCGCCAAAAGTATGGAATAAATTCAATAAACGCGAAACGATTATTTTTTGGGAAAAATCCTCGAATAGGTCGATTTTTAATTTAAAAAATACATATTTTAGCGTAAAATGCGATTTTCAAATGTCATTTGTTTTCGAGTAATGACGTCATCGATTTTTTTTAAATGGCAACACCATATTTTTTTCCTTGATTCTGAAAGATCGTTTAATTCTCTATCAGACAGTATTAAAATTTTGCCCTCTTACATAGGAAAGTTTTTGAGTAAATGACGATTGAATGTTAGAAAACGTAAACGCCTGTTTACACTTATAGTCTGAATCATTTGTTACCTTACTAGCCAGTGAACACCCAGTAAACTCTCCCATCCTCAGTTTTAATTTTAATATAGTTAAATATATTTTCCCTCAATACCGCCTATCTATCTAATGATGTACTAATGAGCAGCTCACTATGCACACTTATAATACTGTGGCTTTCATGTTTCACATTTATTATTTGTTATGTTTCATTGGTAAATTATCAGTGCCACTTCAAAGTGAACTCTTTAACCAACAACTGTCAAGTGCAATATACATAAAAGCTTTCATTCAGTGCAATAGATCGAATAATTGCACCGTAATTGATTAAAGCTTATATTTATTATTGCATTATATTCATATGTGGGAGTTATAAAAAATGAACTGAAATAATTTAAATGGAATGAAAGGCTCATTTCATTGTAAAAACTGCTTTTGTATTAATAAATAATGTAATTATTATAATTTGAATCTATGGATATGAAAATGTAAAATAAACGTACGTAAATACGAACATGTGAGTGACAGCGCTCTTGGCAAAAATAGATAATTCGATTTAAAAATTGTTATGAGATTTACTTACTATTTCATAATAAAATTACTTATTGTATTTTTTCAAACTGCAAATTAACGTTCATTAGTACTAGTAAATAAAATATTACAACGACATTGGATAATGCGCAAAATAAAGATAATAATATATTAAAGTATAAGCGGATATTAAGGTCTTTAAAACACGCGTGATTTTTCGAAATAGAGTTAAGTGTTTTAAAAACTAGTTATCCACGAATACATTACGCTATTCTTTATATTGGTACACTTTGAAATCACAAATACTGGTATTAATACCACAAAAAATGAAAATAATGACTAATAATGCAAAATGGTTGAATTTTTGAATACAAAAATTAATTTATAATCTGATTAATTCTTGCCACGACAGTTGTTACTGGTTGTATATTGTTTAAAAGTGAGTTCTAACATTGATTAATTAAACAGTAAAGCAGAATCACGATTAATTCCGCAAATATGGGAAAACGCGTATAAAAAAGAATACAAGTTCATCAAATGGATGGAAAAGCAAAAGGTAACAGATACAGATGAACGAGTTGTGCTTGCTTACCTTCAGAAAATGTCGGAGCAGTATAAGGCGTCGACTATGTGCGGGAAATTACAAAGTATATTGCAAAGTATCATTTGAGAACGCGCATAGATTCATGTAAGCAATTAGCAAGAATGATGTAGCCAAGAAGCATATGTATTCAAAGAAAGTAGAAAGCTCTGTTTCTTCTAATAAACTTTTATTAGAGATTTTTTTCTGTATTACTTCCCATTTAAAAGTTATAAGCAACATTGTTCTAAAGAGTATCAAAAGAAATACCACTTAAAAATCACATTAGTGGTGGAAAAATCAAGCAGTCGTTTGAAAATAATAGAATATTTGATGTTTAAAGTGCATAAATATCACAAAATACCTGTCATTACTCAATACGACCGTAAAACGTATAACTTTTGTGCTTACAAAGTCTTTTCTCATTCAGAAGTTGATATGTTGCTAATTTACGGAGAGTCGCGCAATCTTTACAAGATTGAAGGCGACCTTGCGGTGAAATGAAAATGCATTTTCTGTTCGGAAGAACCAATTAATTAACCGAAGGGTAAGAAATAATGTTAATACAGGTAGACTTTTACAGTATTTCGAACAGAATCCACCAAATTACGGCGGGGTAGCCGGGAATTGAATTCGGATAAATCAACCGTTCAATGAATTTTAAAGATCATTGAAAACAGACTTAATTTTATAGCTCAAATTGTAGTAAATGTAGAAACTGTTGACCAGAACCATTTTCGACACGTTCTTTGGATGGACGAAAGTCGGTTTGTCAGTAATGACACAACAAACACTACTGATCCATTGAAAATCCCCACATTGTAAATCCAGTTCAAAACCAAGACCATTTTGGAGTAGCTATATGCGGCAGGCACTTAATCACGCCCTATTTCTATGAGCATTCATTGAACAGCGTGAGTTACATAAATTTCCTACAAGAAGAACTTCCTGAATTTCTGGAGAATGTGCGATTGCAGCTAATTGGTGTCCACATATCGCAATGGTATGTAACAGATTGGCTAAACAAAATTATATTGTCTGGAACTTGAGAGAATATCTAAATATTAATACATTAAAAACATATTATGGGCAAGTCTATTCTCTTTTGAATTATGCTATTATTTGTTGGGGAAACTGTCTTAATATAGGAGCTGTTTTAATTGCCCAGAAAAGAATTACGATGCTCTTCAAGACCAGATTACACTCTTGCCGTTTGCTATTTAAGCAATTGAAAATACTGACAGTGGTTTTTTTTACTGTTTTAGAAAGGTATTTTAAGCTAATATAAATCAAATCTCCCACAATTCCTATCAACGAAGTCATATGTATGTTCTCTAATACCAAACATCTAGGTAGGCTAATGAACAATTCCACAGACAAAGCTCTATTCAATAATTATCTAAAGAAAATAATCTAATTTACTAACCTGCTAATGAAACACTATAAATATCTAACTTCACTTTTTGCCGGTAGGAACACGAGAAATTCAATCACAATAGATGAGATCTGACCTATTTCTGCATTTTTACGATTGCTTTTTCAGGTGGTCTCCTTTAAGTTGAATCAAATATCTAACTACAAAAATTATTATAAAAATTAAAATTATAAGTAGTTAATGTCACACAATATTATAAATACCTAAAAATATATAAAAACTTTTACATAAGAGGTGAACATTTTTCAAGTAGGTATTGTCATATTTAATTCATAGACAGGATGTCACTTTTTATCATTGTCGATATTTAATTTCAAATAATTTTAATTTTTATAATAATTTTTATAGATATTTGATTCAACTTAAAGTCAGATCTCATCTATTGTGGTTGAATTTGTCGTGTTCCCACTGCCAAAAAGTGAAGGTAGATATTTATAGAGTGTTTCATTAGCAGGTTAGTAAATTAGATTATTTTCTTTAGATAATTATTGAATAGAGCTTTGTCTGTGGAATTATTCATTAGCATACCTAGATATTTGGTATCAGAGAACATATATATGACTTCATTGATAGAAATTGTAGGAGATTTGATTTATATTAGCTTAAAATACCTTTCTAAAACAGTAAAAAAATGTTACAAAAGCTAATAATAAGGAATATATGGGTAGATATTGTGGGTGTAATTCAACGCAGGTTGGGGCTTTTGTCCACTGAGTAGTTAGTTTCACACAATATTATTATTACCTAAAAATATATAAAAACTGACAGTGGTGTCTATGTACATTTTTGCATGTGTTATATATGACAAATTGCATCCTCATGAATTTGGGCAATATACGGATCGAGGAACCGCTTATGACTTTAGATGTCAGTACAATGTTGACTCCTAGGCATCGCCTAGTCAAAACAGAAAACAGTCCTTTTGTGTTGGCTCCAAAGCTATTTAATCACCTTCCTAATAATATACAATGTATTACGAGTGTTCCAAGCTTTAAGGAACGAGTTAAATAACTTTTTATTAATATACTCGTATTATAATATTGAGTATTTTGGATGTGACTTTGATGTATAATAAATGTATATTGTTAATGTATGTATGTGTGTCTACGTATTGTATATATACTGAAATTTTTATATGTTTTTGTTCACTGAGTTTTACTGTCATGTGACTTATCCATAGTGTATGAAAAAAGTGGATCAATAAATTAAAAAAAAGGAGAGACTTAGTTACATAGTTTCAGCGCGACGGAGCTCCACCTCACAATGCTAGAATTGTGCAGCAATTTAAATAAGACTTTCCCCCAAAAATAGATTGGGAATGGATCTAATCAGTGGTTCAGAAAGTCACCAGATCTAACGCCTCTCCGTTTATTTTATGGGAGGGTTTTAAAAAATAAGATTTACAAAATACCTTCGCCAGATATTAATAATTTGAAAGGAAAAATGATGCTTGTAATGGCGAAATGTTAATAAACGCAGTTAGGATATATCATATTTATGCATTTATTAATAGTTCGCTATTAAGGCTACCTCTACCAGCGCACGCAATTCTAGCTTAATTGTGTCTTAATGTATGCAACGGCAAAATTACGTGTTTGATTTATTTTGTGTTCTTTGTTCTGCTACGTTATTAGCTCTACCAGTGGCTTGTTGTATGAAGCAGCTGAGGCGGGGCTCACTATAAAATTTGGCTCTCACACTTCATATTTTAGTACCCCATAATTACATTTATCTAAAAATCAATATAATGAAATAAAATAATTATTGCTTCAATTGTAACCCTCGTAAGTTATAAATAACGGATCTAGGTTACGTTTCTGAGTGCATAGAGAAAGAGCCCTGTAGCTTTAAAATATTTGCATAATTATTATCAATGGTAGGCAAAATGAAAAGGGGACTGTAATTCCGACCATGCTGCGAATACTAGTTAGGATATACCATATTATGCATTTATTAATAGTTCGCTATTAAGGCTACCTCTCCCAGCGCACGTAATTCTAGTTTAATTGTTTCTTAATGTATGCAGGGGCAAAATTACGGGTTTGATTTATTTTGCGTTCTTTGTTCTGCTACGTTATTAGCTCTGCTCTACGTGGTCGTCGAGTTCGTAGATACAGTTTGAATTAAATTAATTATGAAGTAAAATAACGGATATTAATGTCTAAATTTTATAGTAAGGGATAAAGGAAAGACGGGGAATATCGACCACGCGGGTAAAATCGACCACCAAGTGTTTCATATAAATATGCTGCCAATATGCAGCATAGGTAATTCAGAGATAACAATATTATTCAGTTTATAGCATAAAAAGGAGATATTGGAACGCATTTCACAGTAAAATAATAATTTGTGATTAAGTATATATTATAGTGTTATTGGAAGTCCCTTTAATACTTCCGAACAGTATTTAGTACGACTTTATTTGGACACTGCTTGTCCCCACAAAATAGTACATTATACTATAAGGGAGAGAAATGCGTTATTTTGGCAGAGGTGCAATTTGAAGCCCGAGGGCTACAATGCACCGAGGACAAAATAGCATCTCTCCCGAATGGTATATACTATTTTTTCCACGGTCTCATTAACTTAAAAACACATATTTTGTCATTATAAAGTAAGTATCACCAGAATTATTGTATTCGGATTTGAGCATTTATTTAGTAGTCGTTGAGTTATTGTCATAACTACAAAATAAACAAACAAAAAGAATTGTCAAATTAAGGAGCTAGTTTGGTTTAGTTTAAAGTTTGTTTAGTGAACAATGAATAATTGTGAGTCGGAAGAGATTGTGGAGGCTGCAAATATTGCAATAAACAATTTGCTGCCTACGAAGTCAAGATCTTTATACGATATAGCCTACAATCGGTTCAAAAAGTGGTGCGCCGAGAAAAATGTTCAAGTATACAGAGAGAATGTTTTGTTGGCATACTTCAGTAAAAATGCAAAGAATTACAAGTCTTCCACATTATGGGCGCAATATTCTATGGTTAAGTCATGCTTGATAATTTACGACAATATAAATATAAGCAAATTCCCCAAGCTGATCGCATTTTTGAAAAGAACCGGTGACGGATATCAAGCGAAAAAATCTAAAATATTGACAAAGGGTGAAATCGACCGTTTTCTATCATGTGCAGATGACAAAGAATTCTTAATGATTAAGGTAAGATTACTTTTGTTGTTAGGTATTTCAATTATTAAGTATTTTGATTTTTTATAGGTTGGATTAATTCTGGGGATTGCCGGTGCTTGTCGAACTGATGAACTAGTCAATTTAACTGTAGATGATATTGAGGGTGTAGGCTCTTCCTTGATTGTAAAAATTCCAAACACTAAGACAGAGATTCCACGAACCTTTCTGGTTACCGATGTGGGAAATATGCTTGAATTGTTTCGAAAATACCTGTCCCTTTGTCCTCCCCACGTTAGCATATGCGCCTTTTTTTGTACTACAAAGCAGGAAAATGTAGTTCACAGCCAGTTGGCAAGAATATCATGGGAAAAATTCCGAGTGTAGTAGCTTCGTATTTAAAATTACCTGATGCTGCATGTTATACTGGTCACTGCTTACGAAGATCTTCAGCGACATTACTGGCAGATGCTGGTGTGGATATCACGACAATAAAGCGTCATGCTGATTGGAAATCAACGACAGTCGCTGAGGAAAATTGCTAATCAGGTTTTAGTAGGTACCACTACTATCGCAATCACAAAAACTGTAAATGTAAGCGAAAGTAATATTCCTTCTAATATTAATTTTAAAAATTGTACAAATATAACATTTAATTTAAATGTCAATAAATAATTTCAATGTTATCTTTTTTTTGCATGAAAACCGTTCTCCATAATGTAAACTCCCTTGGGAGCATTATACTCCCTTATAATCGACTACTTCTGTTTTAATTTTGATGTCATAGAAACTGATTTCTACTCCCGACCGCGGAAAAATATAGTTATTTATTAAGGTCGCCGTATTTCTCGCCGCAAGATAATAAAATATGTGGTATTTTTTGGGTCCAGAAATCTACATACTTATAAATAAAAGTGACCAATCTTATATGCACAACTATGCAAGTTTATGTTATAACCATATTTATATTTACAGTTGAAAATAAGTATTTTGAACGATTTCTGTACCTAAAAATTTGTTGGTTAAACCGCATTTTCTCGGTATAAATTCGTTTTATTTCGGTATTATTAAATATTTGCAGGTGCCATGACATAAAATTGCTGTTATTTGATAAATTCTAGGTATATTATTCAGTCCTTAATTATATTTGTAGAAAACACTATTTCGTTTACTGGTCACTGACTGTCCTGTTTTATATGTTTTAAATTTATAATACAATGTTTTGGAATTGTGGGGAGGGTAGCTTAAGTTGCTACAGCATTTAGGCTTCATTGAACCCCTTGTACTTTCTCCCATTAGAAGATCAATCCACCTCAGCCGCTAACCAACCTAATAAAGAGAAGAAGGTGGTGATGTTGCTCAGGGGGATCTCTCTAATGGCCACGGAAGATCATCGAAATGGCAGTGCACTCAGTGCATGAAGTACTGTTTCGTCTTCCTGTTCGCAACCCCTACAAAGAGGTGTTTCATACTTCCTCATATAAAAAAGATGCTTCGTTAACCAACAGTGCCCAGTTTGAATACCTGTCACCAGGTGAAGATTCGTCCTAGACACGCCCAGGTATTTTTTCGCTGTATCCTTGGAGGGGTACCCTAGGAACTCCTTACCAAATTTGCAGCTATTTATGTCATCCCACCGTTTCCTAAATTATTTATGGGTGTTCTTGATAATTCCATTAAAAGCTGAAAATGGAAGCATACTGGAGGGATCAGGTCCAAAAATATTGAAACCCGATGCACTCCTGGCTAGCTTGTCAGCTACTTACCATTGCACCGCCCGTGTCCCTTCACCCAGCATACAGATATGCTGTTGTCGGTTGAGGCCACTAACAGTGCCTGATTGTATTCCCATGATGATCTAGTTGTTATCTTATGATTACATAAGATCAGTGTTGATTGTCTACTATCTGTGTAGATTCTTGCCTGTATATCTATGTACAATTTCTTTGGCGACTATGGTTATAACTGCTAATTCCGTTTGTACCACGGTACCAGGCCTATCCATTGCTCACCGATATTGGATGTGTAGGGATCTGGAACAGATTCCACATCCTGCAGCTTCCCTCCTTTTTACCGTCTGTGAAGATGTTGGTTACATTCTCACTGGCGGTCTCTTCATTCCTTATAAGTACCGTGTCTGCCAAATGCAAACTTAGATGAAATATAAAAATGTTTAATCAGTACCGACTGGTATCTTTATTTAAAATCTGATAAGGTGGTGTTAATTAGGACCCCTCAAAACCCCTATGTTAAAATTTGAACAAGAACTATAAAAAAGTGTTTTCTTCTACACGTTCTTAAAGTTTCATTTTTGTAAATATTCGTAAAAATTTTATTTTTCAAAATAACGCAAAAAATGTTTTTTTGAATTAAATGTCGTCGAAAACCGTTACTTATAATCCTATCACAGCGTTTTAGGTGGCGATCCAAGGCCTGCTATGACTATTTTTATACCTCCCGAATTCAATAAAAATGTTTAGCGATAATTTATTTGAAATCTAATAAGGTGGTCTTACTCAGGTAATCTCAGAAACTGTATATGTGAAATTAGCACAAAAACTATACAGAGTGTTTTATTTTTATAAAAATTTGTAAAAAAATTATTCTCCAAAATAACGTAACAAATATTTTTATGTTTTAAATGGTATCGAAAATCTCTTGACATAATTCCATGGCTCACACTTGCTTCGTCTAGTCACCTTATCAGATTATAAATAAAAAATTCGTTTATATTAAATTTCGGGGGTATAAAAAATTATAACAGGCCTTGGATCATAGCAGGATCGGAACAAGCGGTTTTCAATACCAAAACAAAAAAATGTTGGATTAAATGTAAATCACTGAGTTTTGTTTTCATGGGTTGCTATAATGTTAACTGAAATTTACGCGGCTGGTGCGCTACACTGTCACCAATTTCTTTGAATATCTCAGAAACAAGACCAAACGTCGAAAAAAAAAACAAGAGACGAAAAAGTTTCGAAATTAATCAGGTCAAAGTGGTGTGTAGATGTTTTATTGATTTTTTTTTTGTAGTTTTGAATTGAAGTAAGAGGGGGGTAGCATACAAAATACACTTCTAAGAGGGGTAGGTAGTTCAAACTTAAGAAGCTTATGTAAGATCATAAGGAGTGTTTGTGTTCTGAATTTCACTTAAATCGGATAAGTGGTTCAAAAGTTATGAGGGAAAAACGAGAAAAAAATTCCTACTTCAACGCCCACTTTCTCGGAAACGATGCGTTTTAGGAAATAAATTTATATCACAAATGAACATTATTTTAACCTGTTCTATCGATTCCTGAAGTTATCAAGATTAAACCTGAATCACCCTGTATCATCAGGATTTTTTAAGTAGAATGAATTCCCACTCAAATTTATTTCCCTGCATTCGAGAATCGAAGCCCACGAGTAATGTTTTTTTAGGCTTACAGCAGGTTACTACTCGTAAAACAAAACAGTTGCAGTGGAACCGTACGTTGGGATACGTAGTTAGAAGCAGTCATATTACTACGTTCATTTTGACGGCATAGAAAGTAGTCTACAGTGACTACACTCAAGTGATGCTACTTTTATTTCATATGCTCAACGGATATTTAACGGTCCTAGAATTCGTGAAGATTTAGCATACCTACATAAATTTTAATTATACACGGATACTTTCAGTTATTCGCCGCCTTGAAGTAACTGTAACAGCATCAGGATATTCAATAATTAACGCAGTAAAAAATGTTTTTTATTTGCGACAGTTTATTTCCCAGTTATAAGGACCTAGCGCTGAACTTGTGAAGAAAATGATTCCGTTTTGCAGAACAGTAATCCTTTTGATGGCAAGGAAGTAGATTTTTCTGAACCCACCCTAAATGTGCCATCCATGTAAAATTATATATACTTTAAATATGTACCAGTGACGTTGAACACACGTTTTCGAAACCAAATTGGATTATTAGCGATAAACGCCACAGCTAACACATTTACAGCAGTTGCTGGTTATTCAATTTTATTCCAGTACTACAGATGAACAGTTATGTAGAGTGTTTTGTAAACTTAATATTGGATATTATAAACAACCAGTACAAGACAAGATGTTGATATTCGGTTTATACAAACAATAACTAGGTGTCCCAAGTGTGGGTTTTACTGATGAATATGGAACAGAAAGTGTAACCACTATTATTTTTTATTCTGGTTTATTTTCGAGAATCTGTAAAAACATACAGTGTGTTTCAGCAGGAGATGTATATACTTCAGTATGTTATTCTACGTTCAATTTGAAGCAAAAAATTTCCTATGAATTTAGGTCTGGACTGGCATGGTTTAGGGTATACAGGATGTCAAATTTAAACATTTTTTCTTTAATAACTCTCGACTACTTTGAGTTAAATTCATGAAATTTTGTATGCGGAAGTTTCTTGGGACGGAAAATTCAAATTTTATGGACGATTGGCTGTACCTTCAAGAGGGCGCCACAAGCGATAATTTGGATCCTTTTAAATAGCTTTAACTTTATTGTTCCACGGTGTATGTAATTTTGTAATAGAAAACAATTTTTCCCTACCTTCTCTACTTAAAAAATGTACACCTTATTGAAGCCTCTAGGAGCAGCACATCATTGGACATCCTGTATATCCTAAACGAAGCGTTTCCAGACCAAAGTTCATAGAAAATTTTTTGATAAAAATTGAACGTAGAATAAGATACTGAATTATGTACATCTGCTCCTGAAACACCCTGTATATGATATGAATTTTAATGAGTAGAATGCACGGATAAAATTACAAATCATTATTATTATCATCTTAAGAATCACCTTGGACGTTTCGTAAATTTAACATTTTTGATAAAAATAAATTAATTGTTTGTTGACATTACGTGTAGAAGAATTTTACACATTTGAACGATGCAAATTGCTCTTGAAAGCTACAACAACGCATTTAATATAAACCGCAAACCACCAACACCAGTATAAACTTAGATGCTTTAAAGAAATAAAGTACGAGTTTTAAAATTACTGAGTAACATACAACTCCATAAACTTTTCAGACCTCCACGAACTTCGATGTCTAGACGGAATTTGTAAGTTCAGTTGAGGAACAAGGTTTTGTTTAGGCTTAAGTCAAACACCAGCATAATTTAGCACGGAATGGTGAGATTCAAGTCACGATTGATATCTGAACAAATCCGAGAAGTGTTATCTACATAAAGTCTTAGTGACGTTTCGGAATTTGCTTGTTACTCTCATATCCGAAGAAATTGAACTCGTATCCATTCTTTGGTAATAAGTTACTCATATTAATTAAATTCAGAGACTACAATTGAATACTCGATTAGTGCATACTTCGATATACCAAGAGTGACCGATGTTTGGTACATATATGAATGGAGAAATAAATCAATATATTAACAACAAAATATGAAATATACAGGGTGTTCGGAAATGATACGCAAAAAATTCAGGGGATAATTGTAGACCGAAAATAAATGCTACCTCTTTCTATAACATTTTTTCCAAAACTGATTATTAACTGAGTTACAGGGTATTAAAGTTAAATTTTATTTGCAATTTTTTGCAATGCCTATTACCACACTCATAATATTTTGACGAAATTTCGTAATTGGGGGTTTTTCGAGATGAGGATTATAAATTTGCCCACCGTTTTTTCGCATTTTGTAGAGGGCGCCACATGCGAGCCTTTATTTTGGTTTTAATGGTTCCAACTTTTTTTGTGCTACACTTTATGCGACTTTTGACTGAATATTTTTGTTCTCCTAACCTTTTGATATAAAAAAGGTATACTTTATTTGTTGCGATAAATCTAACTGTTTTCGAGAAAAACGCTAAAATAACATTGCTTGCATGTGATGAATACGAAATCATTTTAATTTATTTTCTACATTAAACATAGCATGTTTTGGCAACTAGCCTTGGAAACAAGTTTGTGTAGGAAGTCTAAAATTATCCCCTGAATTTTTTGCTCATCATTTCCGAATACCCTGTATATACAGGGTGATTCAGGTTTAATCTTGATAACTCCAGGAATCGATAGAACAGGTTAAAATAATGTCCATTTGTGATATAAACTTATTTCCTAAAACGCATCGTTTCCGAGATAGAGGATGTTGAAGTACGAATTTTTTTCTCGTTTTTCCTTTATAAATTTTGAACCACTTATCCGATTTAAGTGAAATTCGGAACGCAAGCACTCCTTATGATCTTACATAAGCTTCTTAAGTTTGAACTACCTACCCCTCTCAGAAGTGTATTTTGTATGCTACCCTCCTCTTTCTTTATTTTAAAACTACAAAAAAAAAATTAATAAAACATCTACACACCACTCTGACTTGATTAATTTCGAAACTTTTTAGTCTCCTGTTTTTTTTTCCACGTTTGGTCTTGTTTCTGAGATATTCAAAGAAATTGGTGACAGTGTAGCGCACCAGCCGCGTAAATTTCATTTAACGTTATAGCATCCCATGAAAACATAGCTCAGTGATTTGTGTAAACTGACGTTTGTGAAAATCATTGTATTATTTAAAGAGTGTTCCTAGTTTTAAGAAAAAATGCCAATAACCTCAAACATACATTTAGTAACAACTACTTATTACAATATTTACAACAAACTAGGTACTAAAAAAATTACAATAATTGTTCAAAGTGCATTCCTCCAGCCTCAATATATTTTTGGCATCGACGAACTAGTGTATTAACCGCAGCTGCTATTTAAACAGGATTGTTTTTTATGTCATCACAAGCATGTCTTATCCTTTGGATCAATTCCTCACGGGTATGTACTGGCGTATCATACACAATTGCTTTTAGATGGCCCCAAAGGAAATAATCCAGATAATTCAGATCTAGCGAGCGCGGAGGCCAAGCCACTGGTCCTTGGCAAGGAATCCACATATTTGGGTGGTTGTTGGGTTGCCGTTCAATCCATCGACGAGGATAATTCTCATCCAACCACTGCTGTACTTGCCTTCCGTAATGTGCAGGGGCACCATCCAACTGCATCCAGTTCCCTTGGCCTAAATTTAAGAGGACGTCGTCAAGCACGTCGGGGAGAGTTTTGCAGAAACACATGAAATAAATCCCCATTTACACGAGGAGGCAAAATATGCGGCCCACAGAGGTTATTACTTAAAACACCTATCCACACATTTACAATAAACTGTTGCTGAAAGAAGATTGTCTGACACATCGAGCATTGACTTCACTCCAAACGTGAATGTTGTGGTAATTCACAATTCCAGCTTTTGTGAAATTAGATTCGTCGGTCCATAAAACCTTATGCAGAAATTGTGGATGAATTTCTGTTGAATCTAAAACCCATCTACAAAAATTTAAACGTTTTCCAGCATCTCCTGGTAACAAACCTTGAACTTGTTGGAGATGGAAAGCCCTTCGATGATCTTGTTTGAGTGCTCTCAGTATTTTTGATTGAGATAAATGGAGTTGATGAGCTGCTCGGCGTGTGCTTAAAGTTCTATCGATATCAATAAGATTAAGGATTCGCTGATTATTTCTTGGCGGTACATTACGATTGTAGCGGTGCAAACCATATTCCGAAAATCGACGATGTACACCTATAAAAACTTGTGCATTTGGAATTCTTCTGTTAGAGACGCGTGTTCGGTACTCTCGAACTGACGCGTTGGAATTTCCGTCACAGAAACCATAAACATAATGTATATCGGCATATTCAGCATTTGTAAACGTTCTTGGCATTTTTTCTTAGCACTAAAAATACTCTTTAAATAATACTTTTGACAATGATTTTCACAAACGTCAGTTTACACAAATCACTGAGTCTTGTTTTCAAAAAACAGGACGAAAAAGTTTCGAAATTCAAAGTGGTAGTTCAAACTTAAGATGCTTATGTAAGATCATAAGGAGTGTTTGTTCCGAATTTCACTTAAATCGGATAAGTGGTTCAAAAGTTATGAGGAAAAAACCAGAAAAAAATTCTTACTTCAGCGCCCTGTATCTCGGAAACGAAGCGTATTAGGAAATAAGTTTATATCACAAATGAACATTATTTTAACCTGTTCTATCGATTGCTGAAGTTATCAAGATTAAACCTCAATCACCCTGTATAATAAAGCAGCGCGAATGTTATAGTTGATTTATCCAAATTCAATTCCCGGCTCGCCTACCGTATAGAATTTCTTAGATTTTGTTCGAAATACTGTAATAGTCTAGCTGTATTAACATTGTCTTACCCTTCGGTCAAATATTTTAGATATAGTCACAGTAGCATTATACTATCGAGTCTTTGTTATAGGCTATGGTAATCTTCTAATTTCATGAATATATCGAGAAAGTCCTGATACGATGAAGACTGGTTTCAATATTCAGATCTCCAGTTAATTTTCGCATGAGAAAAAATATGTATAGATATTATTTTAGCACACTTTGCCTAAAATATTAACAAAAATGATTTTTTAAAACAATTTTGCAAGTATACTTTGTTATTGAAGCACCTTACGTAGTCACGCACAAAAGGTCTTTTTCAAGTTTAATAAAATACTCAAGCCGTCCCACAAAGTCGCTAACTTTCCGTAAAAATTTGTATTACACAGCAAAGCTAACTTTTCAACGTATCAAAGTGCGTATGAGAGAAAATCCGATATTAACTTTTTTATATATAGACCCAGCCGCCTCCTACTAGTTTCATACATAAATAAGCAAGAGAATTGAACGTTAAATAAAAATGTACCAGTAATATATATTGTGATAAATCAGAAATTCCATAAGAATCGAATACTATGAAATTCAGTTTAAGCAACAAAACAAAGAATTATTATTGAAATGTTAATATTATTGATATAAAATATAGATGAATTATTATTGTTGAAATTATATTCAATAAACATATCGAAAGAAGACTAGTAATATATTAAATTAACAAAATTTTACAAATTTTATTAAATTCAATTTAAATTTTTAACTATCAAATCTGGACATGACGATACAAAAACATACATAATGTATGATAAAGAAAGAAAATACAAAAACCAGACAATGACATATAAAAAGAAAGTATAAAGAACAAAGATTTAGCATATATGCATATCGCAAGACTAAAAACATCATTCTAATAAAATATTAGCTAGATAAAATGAAAATTCCAATTTTAAAACATAATGACAATTAGAAATGTCAAACGTAAAGATGGCTATTCAAGGAAATATCAGCATCCCTGACAGGACACTAAAAAAGGAAACAAATTAAAGAATATTTAAGTATAAAATTAGTAAAAATTGTTATGTAGTTGTAAAAATAGTTCTAAGAATACAAAAGACAATCAGTGTCGTGAAAAGTGCTTCAACAGGAATAATTCAAATTAAAAATATTACATGTGTAGTGACCCTAAGAAAAACTAATAATAATCTAGAAGGTAAAATTACCTAGAAACAATAATTTGTTGATTAGTTACGAAGAAAACTGTGAAGCGAGAAGAGGTATGAATTTGCTAGAGTCGAAAATTTCATAATTTATAGTTAAAATTTAATTAAAACAAAAAAAAAAACTTATACGTACCAGTCTCACAGTAAATTAAAACATAAAGTAAGTCAAGACAACATCAAGCCATATCAAATTTAAGAATTTAGTGGAAACCATCTACATAACCAGACCAGACCAGACCTAGGGGTTGTGCAAAAGGTCGAAGAAATCCATTCTTAGAGGGAAGTAACCTCAAAATACACATCTAGATCTCGACAAGTAGAGAAGTCCAGAAGTCTACAGGATATCCAGGCTGGAGGATCGAAAGCATCCAGAGAATAAAACATCATCCAGAGAATAAAACATCATCCAGAGAAGAGAAGTTCCAGATAGCAACAATAGAAAAATCATCTACAAAAAAAAGTAAGAAATAACGTACGTTATACAAGGTTATCTAGCTAGATAGAATACGAATTGATAAATAACAATAAGTAACTTCTGAACGATTAATAACGGTATACTACAGTTAATTACTTACCTTCTATTAGATTTCACTCATTTAAAAAGCTTAAATTTATAAATCCAGTCATTAAATGTTGTAAGACACCAAAACAGAAATTAAAGACGTTAAAACCCAGAACTTAACTGACATCTAAATAGCATAAGTTGTATAAATAGATTAGATAAATTCCATTGCATTCGTGTGTATTTCTGGTTGCATAAAAGCAGTAAGTAAACGAAAATAATTTTAAACACTAGAAAAACAAACGAAAAGCAAATTTGTTAATTGTTAAGCTGTTAAAAATATTCTTTAATATTCCTTATTTTGAATGCCTCCGAATTTAATCGAGGAATTATCATTTTGCTGTTTTCTTTAATAAATGTTAATGTACTATCCTTCAATCCAATTGTTTTTTTGTATGTACTGGGTGGTTTAAAGATTTTGAGCATAAAAAAAATAAAAAACATGGTGTTAACTACTCTGCTGGAATCTGCTGAAAGTACAGAAAGAAAAAACATATGCATTTTCTTTACATCGCAATTGGTGTGTGAAACCTTAGAGATTCAATGACCCAATTTCGATTACATAACTATTTCAAGTGCTTTTAATCGTTAAAGGTAAATCATCTGCATAAGCAGTAAGATGACACCACTTTGCAGCAGAATTAATTTCGTTAATATATAAGATAAAAAGTATAGGGCCCAGGATAGACCCTTGTGGGACCCCAATGTCAACATTTAAAATTTTTGATTTAAATTGCGATGTCTGATTATTGCTTGTCATATTTAAATACACAAAGTGATGACGATCACGTAAAAAATCATTAAAGCAATCGGCTATCTTTTCAGGATCATTTTCTGTATCGCCCTCAATTTTGATGCAGATATTATCAGTGCATTATTTTTACAAGTCAATTCCGAGACTACATTCCATAGTGCCTTTATATCATTGTTTCAATCAGAAACATGGTTTTGATAGTGATGTTTCCTCTTATTAGACAATAATTTTAAATGTCTATTCTTCGCCCTGTTATATGTTGAACTTAGTTCTGGATAGCTCTTTTTCATTATACAGGGTGTCCCAAAATAGAAGACCGTACCATTAACCACATATTCTTTGGATAAAAATAATGCAAGTATCCTTATGCCATTTTTTATTTGGACGTCTCTGTTGCAATATACAGAGTGTTAAAGTTACATTTTAAAAAACTATTTTTGTTAATAATTGTTTTCTAAGATACACAGAAATTTTGCACGCACTTTTATTTCATTGCGGCATACTTATCATGTAATTTTGGTGAAAAAAAAAAACGATAATTAAAACAAAAAAGAATATCTTTCAAAAGATAAGGTTTTCGCTACTTAAAAGGGCACGTACATGTGTTAATGAGGAGGGTGGTCAAGTAGAACGTTTGTTAAATTAGTAGTAATTAATTAATTATTGTATTTAATGTTATTTAGATAAAAAGTTATTATGTTGATCGTTCATTAGTACTATTACTAAACAAGACTATTATTTTTTGGTTGATAAGAGAACTGTATTACAGAATTTAAAATTATCCATTCTGTTTTAATTAGCAATTATTCATTCAGTAAGTATTACGATTTGCTAAGTTGCCAAGGTATTGTAATGAAAGTTATATTCACAAAATTTCAGTTTCACTTGAAAATAATAGTGAATGATAGATTTATGGGCACTACAAATTGCCATTTTTCTTCAAAACGGAGCAGAAGCAAATTCTACGTTTGATATTTCAAGAAGAAGCTGCACAGGCGTACTTATAAATAATTGGAGGGGATAAAGGGCACTGCATCCCTGTTAGCTCTATTCACCCTTCGATTTTTTTCACCAAAATTACATGAAAAGTATGCAGGAATAAGATAAAACTACGTGCAAAATTTCAAGCGTGTATCTTACAAAACAATGGGATTATTAACAAAAATAGTTTTGTAAAATGTAACTTTAACACCCTGTATATTGAAACAGGGGCTCCCAAATAAAAAATGGCATAAGAAAAGCCGCATTATTTTTGTCCAAAGAATATGTGGTTAATAGTATGGCCTTCTAGTTTGGGAGACCCTGTATATAGATCTTTAAGATTTTGACTAGATAATTTTACTTCATTATCAACCCATCTTTTTCCATTTTTGCTGGTATAAATCAATTTTTTGGGGAAATTTAAATTGAAACAGTGAAGAGACAATTCGTAAAATACGTAAAACTTGAATTCGTAAGTTATAATCATCAATAGTGTATACTTCGGTGCGATACACTTCATTTTTAATATCCCCACAAAAATAAGTCCAATTGATTTAAAGTCAGGATCGGTCATGGCACCGGTTCTTCTCGTCCAATCCCTTGGTATTAATGCTAGGACACACTGTACATGCTATGGTTATAATTGAGCCTCGTGTATAATACGCCACACTGCTGCAATTCGCCGTGGACGCCTTGGACCCCCATTTCTTCCACAATTAGGTTTCAAATTTCCTGTGTCACGCTAACGTTGCACTACACTTGTACTTACTGCACACCGCGTTAAAAGTCGCTGCATTTGACACAGGTTTACCTGGAAATCGTTCTCCTAAAGCATTTCCACTTCACCATAAATTAAAACGATATCCATCAGCTCCGATTTCCTATACACGTAAGACCTTGTTGATACTTGAAAAACTAATGTAAAGACTCGCATCATAAAAAAGTTAATATCTACTATAAGTAATCAGATTTCATCAATCAAATAGAAGAAAAAAATGCTAAAACACACATACACTTCTTACAACAAACAAAAAATTTAAAAAATTGGTTATGTTAAGCTCCTCTTAACGAACAAAGAGAAATTACTCTAAATTACTCCAACATATCTGACTGCTCTAATGTATGATCTGCGATGTCACTGCTCCGTACTCTCCTTGATCTAAGATCTCTTGGAGCCACTAGGAGTAGCATCTAACGAATAGGGCTTATGAGAGTGCAACAGAGACAGTCTAATATTGTTTGCCATATTGTACGGTTGTTTTATGGTTCCTTTCCTCATAGATATGTTGAAAATTTCAGTACACTGAATTTTCAGTTCAGTTCATAAAAATTGTTAATTTTGTAGTTCGTATTTGGAACAGTCCCAGGTTACTTGCCCCACTAGTTCAAGAGATCGCGAGCCGCCACTGGCTTCGAGATTTCAAAAAAACGTTACTTGAAAAATTTACTTAGTTGTTAGTCGTCTGTTAAAAGCAAAATCCCTACTTGAAATTAACCTTGTATATACGGAGAAACGGAGTAATTTGCACCCCGAGATTTGAAATTTGAGAACCTGTTAATTATTACGATATAGACCCTATTTACTCTCTGATGAATGGCGGTTTAGTTACATCCGGGCATTACAAGGGTCTCGATACGGTTAGAAGCTCGACCACCTGCATCTAGAGACCAGTTTATATTCCACAATAAATTTTGTAAGAATATACAGCGTGTCTTAAATTCAACAGACCAACAGTGGCAACTTTATTGTTGTAAGAGAGGACTAGACTAAGAAAATTATGCAAAATTATTGTATACATGTTGTAATTTGTTCTTTATAACGAATTTGAGATAATCGAGTCAAACCTTTGACATTTCTAAGCATGGTATAACTATTGGGTTGATTCATGACTTCTTAACATATTTGATTTCTATGCCAAAAGTTGAGAATCAATTGTTAGTCATATACCAGCGCTGTTTTACATACTTTAATTGAATACTTTTCAAACTTGTGAATTTATACAGAGAATATGTAAATTATTTACAAAAGAAAATGGAATGCCTGTTAGAAAAAATGAGCATTTCTCACATATTATATTGTTTGAGTTCAATAAAGAAGTTAAGGCCGTTGTATGCCACTAGAATCATTTACAAGATGCAAATACAATCTAATACAATAATAATGACGCTCTTTTTTACTGCATTAGAAAAGTATTTTAAGCTAATATATATCAAATTTTCCATAATTCCTATCAATGAAGTCGTATGTATGTTCTCCGATACCAAACATCTAGGTATGCTAATGAACAATTCCACAGACAAAGCTCTATTCAATAATTATCTAAAAAAACAATCTAGCTAAATTTACTAACCTGGTTTAATGAAAACACTCTATAAATATATATGTATATACAGGGTTAACTATGACTAAGTACAAAAATTTTAACCACGTGCTCATGGAGCCCTAAAAGACAATAAAAAAGTTATTCCAGAATTTTAGCTCGATATTTAAAAAATGGGGCAAAACCCTTTTTTCCTACGGAAAGTCGGCACCTATGATGAGTATAGACTGAGATGGCTTATGGCTTAGATACATAGTTGGCATTACATCTGTCAACAACTACCATGCGGTCGTTTGCAGTATTTCTCAATGCAGAAACGACAAAAATTAACATTCTTATTAGTAATAATACCTGATAGGTAGGTAACAGTTAATCCAGTTAGCTCCAGTATTTTGCATTCGTTTTTCATTATTTGGTTACACACTGGTAAAACTACATTTTCCCTCACTACCGATAAACACACAGTACAGTTGTTAGATACAATGTCTATGTATTATAATAAAATCGAAGAAAGGGGTGGTAGGTAGGTTCTAATAGATAATAGAAAACGTTTAACACCCGCGGCAGTCTTGTCCCATAACCTAGAAAAACACACCGGCGAACTATATTGTATATCTGTACCCGACACATATTCCTTTATTAATTAACTATAAAACGTTTTAAATTAAAATAAGGCACTAAAAACTGAAGAAAAACACAAAACTACAACGTAAACACAGGAATTAAATTATAACATGACAGCGAACCGACTCGACTGGACCGACTGCCGACTGTGGCCGACTGTTGCATGACGGTAGCTTGCTGGTTGCATACTCTGATTCTCGCATTGGCGGCGTTAAATAAGGATTTAATATAATATCGAAATATTTCTTTTTCGCTTTATAAATAAGTTTGGAAATTTTTTGAAAGGAAATTCTGTTAATTCTTATTTTTTTCTATCCCCTCTTCAAATATTTGTACTTAGTCATAGTTAACCCTGTATATATTATTAATTTATTAGTCATCGTCATTATGGTGTATGTATTCGAAATTAAAATGCATGTTACGAATCAAAAATGACATTGACATTACAAAATTTTCTAAACTTTGAAATTGAATTTTTGAAGAACCGCTTGGTTGGTTATTTATCCGAAAAAAGTCAAGTATTTTCAAAGGAACAATTAATGGATTTTCTACTTCATGCTACAGGTGACAAATAGCTGCTTATGAAGGCCTGTTATACTTTTATTTCCTTTTTTTTTATTAGAAGTTAACAAAATTAAAATTTTAGGAAGTTCCTATTTTGGTGCTTGTCGATTTTTGTGTGTATGTACTAAAACATATAGACCCAGAACATTTACAATATTAAGTACTGAATATAGTGCAGTGAATTATATTGAGATCATTAAGAACTATATGAATATAAGACCAAAACACGTGAAAATTCATAAGTTCTTTTTAATTTACAATGCGGTAAATGTACCTGTAACCCTATTAATACATTCGGCCTGATTCCCCTGATTTTTACACATCCCTGTATATAGCAGTATGTTAAAGGTTTAACACAATCCACTGTGTTAATATAACAAATGTCATGTGTAACTTTTACACATTCCTGTGTTAATTTTATTGTATAATAGGAAGACTCACCTATCTTTTTAATTTGTTAATTATGTTCCTGTTTAGTTTCGAAATAATTTATATATATAAAGCTGTTTACAGGCCTTTTAGGCCCAGAGAAATAATTTTTAATAAATATAATTTTTGAGATACTTTTATTTTGACATTTTATAGAGGTTCCGCCTATCGTCGAGAATGCATTGAATATAGTCTGAAATGTTCTATTAAACGGCAGAATATATGTATTAAAAATTATAATTTCAAAAGCAAACAGGAACATAATTAACAAGGTAGGTGAGCTTCCGTATCAATATAAAGAATTTTCTGAATTATGGTGTAATTATAAAATAAAAGATATTTCACTTTTTATGATTTTATTAAAAAAATAAAATTCTCTTAAAATGAACAACAACCAAGTCTGCTAACAAAATATGTATGTATTAAAATTAACAGTATAATAAGACATATTCTAATAAGGGACTAATAATGTTCTAGTAAATCATAAACAATGAAACAACAAACAAAGATGTATTTAGGCACTACATAATAGAAGTATACTAAAATTAACTGGTAGTGACCTGAACATATAATTTTCTTTCTCTAAAGTTACAAAAAAGTTAGATGTCTAAAATGTCAGAGTAGACTCCTAATATTTTTAATAGTTATATTCATTAGTTTTTAGATTACAATTATCAGTAATATTTGTTATAGTTACGTAAGTACTTACCATTTTCCTTGATTAAACCTTAATTCAAATTTAAATATTCTCCATTTGAACACAGTGAACGAGAGGTAACTGTACACAACACCACTACATGTCCAATATGGCGTAGTGACGTGTGTTGGATCAGCTGATATACTGCAGCTGCGCAGTTGTGCTCAACCGGTCAGGAGTAGGAATATAGAACACAATTAAATTGTGTGCGTGTTAAGTTTACACAAAATGGTGTACTTTTAACACAAAACTGGTAAATATTACACAAATTCGGTATATTTTATTATAATATTAGTAATTTTAACACATTTTATGTGAAACGTACAAAAAAGCCATAGTGTATAAAACTATTAACACGGAATTTTTACACATCCTAAACACACTGGAAAATCTCGCTTACACAGCAACTTTTTTTACAGTGTATCTAAACATTCCACTATATGGATCATCCATTTCGACGAACGTCCTTTAAAATTTTAGCAAATAGTGATGCTGATATTAAACTTATGAAGAAGTACGGAGATTGAAAGAGTGACGTTGTTGCCGAAGGATATGTAGAAAATAAAAACAAAATTGCCAAGACACCTGACCTCTCATTTTAAGAAACATATCCAATCCTGGTATGACTATTTTGTGGGCTGCGTTTATTAACATTTCGCAGTTTAACTCATTACAGGTATTTGTGATTTTTTCTTTCTAATGATTAATATCTCGAGCAGATGTTTTGTGAACCTTATTTTTAAAAATTCCCCATTAAAAAAAATCGAGGGTATTAGATCTGGTGACTTTCCGGACCACTGAATAGGACCATTAATTCCAATTCATTTTTCTAGGAAAGTGTTATCTAAATATTGCTGCACAATCCTGGCCTTGTGGAGTAATGACAAGTATTTTGTGACATTTATGCACTTTAACAGGTTCCCGGTGGCAGTTTCGATAACATGTTGTCCATGCCAGTGGTTTTTTTCTATAAAATTTGAAATTTGATAGTTGAACGCTATCTAAATTATGTCTATATGAGTTGTAATAGCGAATTTGCCGACTGGGCTGTAATTTTAATTTCGACGGCATTTTCCGTCAGTGGCACTGCACGTCTAACTAAACGCAAATCTTGTCTGTCTAAGTTCTCAGTGAATTACTTTGAAAATTTGGATTCGGGGATTATCTGAGACAAGAAAAACGAATTTGTACTTAACTTTGTTATAAACGCTAGTGGCCGCTACAAAATAGCGTAGTAGGTACTCTTGGTGGTGGAACATTTTTCTCATTGTATGTATCAAAGTAGAATAATATTCTCTTAGCTTTTGTACACAAATATGATATAAGTACATACAAATTTCAAATCGCTAAATTTAACCGTTTTCAATTTATTTGACATTTGTCCATTTTATCTAATTTAATTTTGAAAATAAGAGTATGTAAAATTATTTTATTTATATTAAATTTCAAGTTTCGACTTATATAGTAAGTTATGTGATACACTAAATAAAATGTAAAATTTGTATTAGGTATATTAAAACCGAAGATGTCATGAAAATTAAATTACAATAAACAGAAAATGGGTAAATTTAGCGACAAAAAATTAGTATGCTAATAATTTTCTTTTAAAACATTGATACATACAGTGAGAAACATGTTATGACCAATTTTTATCCGCGTCTACATTTTGTAGCGCCTTTTAGCGTTTAGAATAAAGTACGGATTTGTTTTTCAAAGCAATTCATTGAAAACATTCTAAAAATTTGAATAATTTTAAATTCAAAACTTTCAATTTGAGATCCTGTGTCTTTCGGACATAAGTTGAGTAAATTGCATTATTTTGTCGCCTGCTTATTTACCTCATCTGCCTCATATGGATACCAAGTGTCGCTTTCGTCTCCGTCGAACAACTATGTTCTGAAAATTGCAAGAACCCTTCATCTGTATGGTAATGAATTATTCGGGCTCTTTTTGAGGTTGATATAGTACCAGCCTTGCCAGTTTTCCAGTCTTTTTCTAATAAAAAAAGACAGGAAATTCGAGCCGTGTAAACCTATCTCTTAAACTCTTTTCCGAATGCTTGCATAAACTGCCATACTTGCACAAAGTACTCATATAGTGCAAAAAATACATGCACACAACCTGATTTTTTCAAGGTGTATGGAGGGCTGTTTCCAATCAAAAAATTACACTAGAGACCCTTGTGCGTTTTTTGCAATAGGGGTACTTTCTTATTTACTTTGTTTTTGGAATTATTTGTCCAACTTGTACAAAATAATATTAATATATGAACTTTTTTACATATTTGACGCTTCACCATCCATTAAATGAAAAAAAAAAAACGATATTTATTTATTATAATTCAGTAAAGATACAAACAAAAGGCTTAGGAACTGGTTTTTGGAGGATTCTTAGAGGACTGCCTCCTGAGTGGATACCAAAAAAAGGACAGTCTACCCCTTCGGTGATTTGCGCAATAAGGATGGTGGTATGTGTGGTAAGGAAAAGAGTTCAATTAACAAAATTCACAGCACTGAAAACACAAAGTGACTTGGATATTACATCCCATTGGTTCAAACTGGCGCACCTCAAAATACCTATTTAATTTGAACATCCGTATTAAATATGCTTAAATGTGTTTAAAACAATAGACCCTCTGGAACAGAAGTAATGACCTTTATTAAGTATACAAAATATTTTAGAGATGACACAATAATAATAAACCACCCCTATTGCGCAAAACAACGAAGGGGTTGGACTGTGCCTTTTTGGATAGAGACTCAGATGACAGTGCTTGAAGAAACCTTCCAAAACCAGTTGGTCAGCCTTTTGTTGTATCTTTACTGAACCATAATAAGTATAGTAAATAAAAGCAAAATAGCAAAAAACCACAAAGATGTCGAGAGTGATTTTTTGATTGAAGACAGCCTTTCATTCACTCTGAAAAATTCAGCTTGTCCGCATTTATTGTTTTGAAATATGATATCTTTACTGGGTTAATATTATAACTGATCATTTTATTAATTTAACTAAAAAAAAGACAAGAAAAAATTATAAACCGTACGCAAAAAACGATGTTATAAAACCTTTTCATTGTGCCTATGTAAATCACCGTTCGTCAAATGCAGTGCTGACGTAAATAACCCACCAATAAATGACATCAGAGAAGCGACGGAAAATTCGGTCAGCGGCATCAGAGTGATAGCGACTCCGACGGATTTTTCCGTCACTGGCACTGACGGTATTAAACAACGAATATTTTCCAACGACTACTTGATTTCATTTGGAACTCTTTAGGCCGATATTACTTTTAAACGGGCACTACAGAAAAAAATCACCAATAAAAGTTTATTAGAAAAAAAGTCCCAAGGATAATACTTTCCATTGAAAATGGAGCTTACCTATCCCATTTAACACCACGCGTCCCAAATTTTATTTAAATTTTTTGTATCCTCACAGTATCCACACTATCGAGTTTGAAACACCCTGTACATTAACTCAATATTTCATTTAAAAGACATTTTAAAAGTAATTGATATGAAACTGAGAGTTGTTAATTCCAGTTTTTGCATCAATAAATACACTTAAAGGCTAAGCTAAGTCTTAATGTCTCAATTTTAAGTGAAACAAGAAACATAACTGTTTACAAGAAGATGAAAGCAACAATTAATTATATTTTAAAGAGAATATTCTATCAATGGCAAAGCCAGGAGATGGAAAACACTTAATATCTGAGTTAATTACTAATTCCCGTTTGAAAGAATTTTTTCCGTTTATGAGCATTTTACACGGTATTTCCCTCCTTTATAAAAATAAAAACTCTTTCACTGAAAAGTATTTATGGACGTAATCTTTTACTCCTCTAAATTTGATTTTGATTTTCTCAGACGGATGAATTTTCGTCTCGCAGAAAATTGAATTAAATGAAATTTAAACTTTTAAAAGCAACATGATTCGAGGGGTATTGCTTTCATACAAAAATAGAATCAGAATTGAATGTCCTCAAACCCGTTTACCAATGAGACTGAATAGTAACAATATTATGTGAAACTAACTACTCTGCGGACTAAAGCCCCTACCAGCGTTGAATTACACCCACAATATCTACCGATATACTTTTCACTTACTTATTTTATTCTGTATTATAAAGGTATTTTAAACTAATATGAATCAATTCTAATACAATTCCTGTCAATGAAGTCATATACAGTATGCGCCAAAAGTATGGAATAAATTCAATAAAAACGAAACAATTATTTTTTGGGAAAAATCCTCGAACAGGTCGATTTTTAATTTAAAAAATACATATTTTAGCGTAAAATGTGATTTTCAAATGTCATTTGTTTTCGAGTAATGATGTCATCGATTTTTTTTTAAATGGCAACACCCTATTTTTACCTTGATTCTGAAAGATCGTTTAATTCTCTATCAGACAGTACTAAAATTTTGCCCTCTTACATAGGAAAGTTTTCGAGTAAATGGCGATTGAATATTAGAAAACGTAAATCAATTAAAATAAAGCAAAAACGTTATCAAGTTTAGTTTTTCGAATTCCATAGTTCTTTTATGGATCACGTAGGTGAAAATCTTTGCAAAGTGTCATTGTCACACCGACTTTCTAATAAGTATTGTAAGCGACATAGAAATTATTATTCAATTTAAAGCATTATGGCACATGTAACTGTTACTCAAAGAATTGAAATTTTAATTCTTCGGGATGCGGATGCGGGAATATGACTAGAACTCAGCAGGAAGTTTCCGATTTATTTAATGAAAAATATCCAGATCGCCCTATCAGCCAATCAACAGTCAGTAAGGTAGAGTTTAAATTTAGAGAAACTGGCAATGTTGTAAATATTCCAAAACCTGGACGTCCAAGCATTAAAGAAAATCAGAAACAGAACATTTTGTTAAGTATGATGGATAATCCTCATAATTCTTCACGATTGGTTGCATTAAACAATGACACTAGTCAGAGCACAGTATCTTGAGGAAGGAAAAATATCATCCCTACAAAATTGAACTTGTGCAGGAACTCAATGAAGATGATCCCGATCGCCGCTTACACTTTTGCGAAATTCTAATGGATTTATGTCAAGGAAATAGAAATTTACACCGGCAAATACTTTTTTCAGATGAGGCCACATTTTGTCTGAATGATACAGTACACCGTCAAACTTGCAGATATTGGAACCGGGAAAATCCTTATTGGATGGCAGAGGCACATATCCAACAGTCTCAGAAATTAAATGTGTGGGCTGGAATAGTTGACGACAGAATAGCAGGGCCTTTCTTCTTTGAAGGAACCCTTACAGGACAAAGAGATTTAGAGCTTCTAGAAAATGACCTTGTTCCAGCCCTTGCAGTAATTTTTCCTAACGATAATGACCCTGACATTCCTGACGATACCATATGGTTTCAGCAAGACGGTACACCTCCGCACTATGCGCGCCCTGTACGAGATTTTTTGGACAACTGTTTTCCTGGGAGGTGGATCGGCAGACGCGGACCGATAGAATGGCCTGCAAGATCGCCAGATCTGACACCTCTTGACTATTTTTTATGGGGATACTTGAAGTCAAAAGTGTACATTAATAAACCACGTAATTTAGAAGAGCTTCAAAATCGCATTCGGGACGAAATACGCAGAGTTACCCCAGAAATCATTCATAATGTGCAAGAAGAATTTCTTCACAGACTTGCGCATTGTCAAGAAGTTGGTGGATGGCAATTCGAACATTTAATTTATGTATAAAATTTAATCAATTTTATTTTATTTTACATACCTCAGAATTGTTACTTTTTTATGGATAAAATTTACGTTTTCTAACATTCAATCGTCATTTACTCGAAAACTTTCCTATGTAAGAGGGCAAAATTTTAGTACTGTCTGATAGAGAATTAAACGATCTTTCAAAATCAAGGAAAAAAATATGGTGTTGCCATTTAAAAAAAATCGATGACGTCATTACTCGAAAACAAATGACATTTGAAAATCGCATTTTACGCTTTTTTAAATTAAAAATCGACCTGTTCGAGGATTTTTCCCAAAAAATAATTGTTTCGTTTTTATTGAATTTATTCCATACTTTTGGCACATACTGTATACATTTACTTACTATAAGTCGTTTCCTTGGCATTTTATATATAGAAGAAAAATAATATTGTAAGTAATTATAGTTCATATTGATGTACAATTAATAAAAAAATAGAGAGTGTATGTCGTTACAACCTACCCAATGGTGTGGGTCAAAAGTAACAGAACATGGAGACGTTCATAACATATGAATAATAGGTAATAACTAGGTATAGAAAGTTAGTATTTACAAGGTATTTGTTTATTGATTATACCTAGGTATATAAAAGTTGTAGTGCAGGTACATACCTAATATATTTTTTATTTGAAAAAATAAATAAATAAAAAAATAGAATAATGAAACAAAAATATAAAATAATAATAATTTTTTTTTTGGTAATAACAAAGAATCCTAACCCTATCTGGCTTTTGCACGGTTGTCTGTCGCCAGACTCGTCCATATTCCATATTTGGGATGGACCAAGTTTTTCCCAATCCATAACAATCTGTCCCACGATCTGTTGTTCGTTGTCTTTTGTTAAACATCCTAAATAAAGAGAATGAATTTGTATATTCCCATACAGTATAACAAATACTGAAGTAATTATCTGGATATTTACAGAATTATCATTTTAAATATGACAAATACGATTATAGGTATTAAATATGAGAGACGGTTGTAACATGTTACAATCGTCCCCCTATGGCATTGTTACGATCGTCCCATTACGCAGTTTTCACGCGATTGACAGGATACTTGCTTAAAACTTTTTTTAACGATTAGTTTTAATTAAAATACCATGCTTAGGGTATAGCTAATATTGGTATTAACTGAACAAGCCAATAAAATAATTTAAAATAACGTTCAGTTCTAGGATTATGATAGATTAAGATAAAGAATGAAAACTTACTTTGCATATCATTTTGCACCGTGCACGTCTTAACTCGAACTAAAACACACTACGGATATTGTTGTTCAAATAAGTTAATGTAGATTTCACTGCCGACTCTATGATGATATAATATCATAGACAAACCTCTTTAGAAAGACAATAGGCTTACTGTTACAATCAACCCGTGTTACTTTCGTACCCGGCCTCCCCTACTCACCATTTTATTTTTTACGACCACCTAAAATTCGTTGGGTTTACGAAAATAAAAAAAGTTTTAAATCAACTTTGATGTCGTTACATTTCCCATCTCCGCAAATTCGAACTTTATTTCCGCTTTGACATTATAACTGGGCCTAATAAATATCCGAGACTTTTAGACCCCCCCACGTCCGGGCTGTTTCGTCGGTGTCTTTGACAGATTTAGATCCGCGAAGGAGAAAAATCGTTCCGAGGATTTCGTCCTTGATTTATTTGATAAATGCGAGACACGACGTCAAGCAAGAATTATGGCGCCGAGGAAATGGAAACAATTACATTTGTGAGCTCGGGGGCAACTATATGACTTAATTATGTCCATGTAAATTTTCTGTTATTTTGAATTGTTTCCTTCCAATAGTAAAATCTATTTCCATTTTTAAAACATTTCTTTGTTGAATAAGGGCACTGTGTTCTCAAAAATACTGTTTTTCTGTAACCGTCACAAAACTATGACATTTTTTGACTGTCAGGAGTCTGTAAGGTTGACATTTTCTTTACTGAGAAAAAATGGTATTTTTGCAACAAAAGTATTCACTTTTAATCCTAGAAGCTAAAGCTAACACCTTTAATCCTTAGATTAAATATGTTAATTAAGTTTTAATTTATAAAAGGTTATTCAACAATATTTACAATAATTTTTGTTTATCCATTGATATTAAATAAACAGTTGGAACAAATATTATTAATAAACCACTGAAACTGCCACTATCCTCATTCTTAGAGCAATTCTCAAAGTAGTCCAACACGTTTTCATTAGTAGGTATATTATTTTCAGATGTTGTGAAATAAAAAATAACAACGATGCTTGGTTTATCATTGCCACTATCAACTTTCAGTGTTCTTTTCGCAATATTTTCTTTATTCAAAAGTGAGTCTTCAATGTAGTCTTCTACCAAGTTAGTTAGTAGTAAGTGTGGGCGGCCTCAGCCTGGCAAGTAAGCCACACATGGGCCCTTTTTGCCTACCCTGACATCCCATCACCCCTCCACTATTCTCCCTCGGCCTTCCTTGAACCTACCCGACGCCCTAATGAACGCCAGGATCCTGGTCCATGGTACGCCCCTCATCTCTTCCCTTTGCAGCTCCTCGGTGCCAAAGATCCTATATCTTAGTCTTCCAAGAGCCGCACAATATCCTAGGAAATGGATAGGGGTATCCTCCCCCTCTCCGCATTCCGGACATAAGGGAATTTCCTCTATGCCTATCAAATTCAAATGCCTCCTGAGTCTGCAGTGGCCTGTCAGGACCCCCACCATTTGGTTCAGGGATCCTCGACTAAGGCTCAACAGCCACTTCGTCCTAGATTTATTAGGCTCATTGAAGAAGTCGTGGGCCTGTCTACATCCCCCGTTCCTTCTCCAATTCCCTCCTAGTGTTTGATAGGCCCATTTATTAAGGGCACTATTCATACTACCTCGCGTAACTCCCAAAAAGGGTTCGGGTCCCTGGCAAGGTGCCCCAGATCCGAGACGAGCTAGCAAGTCAGCCGTGTCATTACCGGGGACTCCCTTATGGCCAGGAACCCAGACCAACTCCACCTCCCGTTGTCTGGCCAGGGACTCCAGGGCATCGCCACACTCTTGAACAAGACTAGATCTCGTCACCGGAGAGCTAAGTGCCCTGAGTGCAGCCTGACTATCAGAGCAGATGAAGATTTTCTCCTCCACACAATTCCTTACTTCTTCCTTGCCTGCTACCATCAAAATAGCAAAAACCTCCGCCTGGAAAACCGTGGGGTGTGTGCCCAGCGAAAAGCTCCAGCTTTTGCGATATTAGATTCGTCGGTCCATGAAACCTTATTGTGGATTAATTTCTGTTGAATCTAAAACCCATCTACAAAAATTTGAACGTTTTTCAGCATCTCCGGCAACAAACCTTGAACTGGTTGGAGACGGAAAGCCCTTCGATGATCTTGTTTGAGTGCTCTCAGTACTTTTGATTGAGATAAATGGAGTTGCCGAGCTGCTCGGCGTGTGCTTAAAGTTCTATCGATATCAAAAAGATTAAGAATTCCCTGATTATTTCTTGACGGTACATTACGATTATATCATTGTGGCGGCGCAAACCATATTCCGAAAATCGACGATGTACATCTACAAAAACTTGTGCATTTGGAATTTTTCTATTGCGGAAGCGTGTTCGGTACTCTCGAACTGACGCGTTGGAATTTCCGTCACAGAAACCATAAACATAATGTATATCGGCATATTCAGCATTTGTAAACGATCTTGGCATTTTTTCATAGCACTAAAAATGCTCTTTAAATAATACTTTTGACAATCATTTTCACAAACGTCAGTTTACACAAATCATTGAGTTTTGTTATCATGGGTTGCTATAACGTTAAATGAAATTTACGCGACTGGTGCGCTACACTGTCACCAATTTCTTTGAATATCTCAGAAACAAGACCAAACGTCGGAAAAAAAACAGGAGACGAAAAAGTTTCGAAATTAATCAGGTCAAAGTGGTGTGTAGATGTTTTATTGAAATTAATTATTTTTTTGTAGTTTTGAAATAAAGTAAGATGGGGGTAGCATACAAAATACACTTCTAAGAGGAGTAGGTAGTTCAAACTTAAGAAGCTTATGTAAGATCATAAGTAGTGTTTGTGTTCCGAATTTCACTTAAATCGGATAAGTGGTTCAAAAGTTATGAGGGAAAAACGAGAAACAAATTCCTACTTCAACGCCCTCTATCTCGGAAACGATGTGTTTTAGGAAATAAGTTTATATCACAAATGAACATTATTTTAACCTGTTCTATAGATTCCTGAAGTTATCAAGATTAAACCTGAATCACCCTGTATAATCGATCGTTAACTTTACTACCTCATTTTTTCTCAAAGCTCCACAAACACGTTAATAAATGACCTGAAAAGTCCAAAATTAGTTAAATTGATCGAAAAATATTAATCCGAATTACCTTTTCTAGGAGAAATCTATTATCAGTTGCTTCTTGTAAAAATCTCTCAATTTGTTCTTTCGTTAGAATTCTGGATTTTTCTGGCCGGTATCCAGCTGATTTGTTCAATCAAATATGGTATTAGTTTTAGAAATTATCTAACATTCGCATTTTCTTTGACATTCAGTGCACTTTTTAACACGGAATGTACTGACCATAACGTCAAAGGTTTAATTTTATTAATTTTATGTTCGAAATATGCCAGTAATACCGCTTCGAATGCTTTTGAATTTTCTTCGAACTACATCCTTTGAAATCGTTGTAGGCAAACTCGTACTGAGTCGACTATTTTTTGGGAAATAATTGTGAAAAAGCACTTTGGTCGCTTCCAATATTTCCCCTGGTAAATGCTCGTCTATACCTAATTCTGACACTACCTTTTCAAACAAATAATTTTTATAGTTTATTAGATTGCTATCGTTATGATAGTCACCGCGCGTAAACACGGTTCAAACTATGTCAAATATAAATTAAGTTGTTGTACATAATACAATTGTCTTATTTTATTGCAGTTTTTTTTTGAAAAAATATTGTTTGTATCTCGAATTCAAAATGATTTTGTGTTTTCGCTTCTCTGTTTATTATCAGTGCGCATTCCGTATCACTTAAATGAATTGGATCAGTCCTAAGCGTATGATTCCAGAAATAAGCCATGGCCATGTTAATTTCAGAATATCTCAAGTTTATCTCACTCTGGAAAATAAATAACTGTACAACAACAGCTAACAACTATACAGCTATATCCTCCCATGGATTTAGATTTCTCGACTCCGTACAAAGCCATTTATAAACGACAACGGATCTCCTCCGCCCTTAAACTTTGGGGAAATTAATTATCGAGACAAAGACGACAGAGGGAGGAGAATATGGAAATATGAAACTTGATTAACTATGAGAGCACGACATCTCTAGATATAGACTAAATATCCTTGGGAGTCTTTTAAAACATTCCGAATTTGAGCAGAAGCAATAGACAAGCAAAGATTTGAGTTGATAAAATATCTAGTGACAGATACTCTCCCAAATGAACAAAAGCTCATAATTTTGTAAAAAGAGTAATATTCTTTTTATTGTAGTTGGATAAATCGAGTCCCTGCGCTGAAACTGTGGAAGAAGTTTTGATTACGAAAAACCTAAACTATTACATTTGGAACAAATTAGTTACGTCCCAATTCGTGTTACTCAGACAACACTTATTTTGGATTTAATACTTACTTATGATGCAATTAACATATTAGATAAAGATATTGATATATTGTAAATTAAAATTTAGTTGTAATATTGAAGATACATTGATCACAATAAGGAATTTTGATTTTAAGAAGTTTGATCGAGAATTACAAGCACTTCAGATGTATCACAGAATTAGATGACATTGATGATAAAGTCAGTTTTTTAAATAATAATTTAACATATTTTCTTTAAACATTTTCCTTTAATAACCGTCGTGGCTTAGTGAAGATACAAAAAAGTTAATGAAAACATAGACAAAGCACAAAAAAATACAAACTAAATAAAACTTAATATAAATTGTGAACACAAATTCATGACAACGAATAAAAAAGATATAGGAAATTACATAATTAAATATTATAAATAAAAAACACAAGAATATCCCGGTTGAATTACAAAATGTTCAAGGCATCAATAATTACTTTATAAATTCTGTTCCAATAATGGTGATAACTCTAAAAATGATGTTATAAATTATTAAATACAAAAAATAATATGCTAAATAATTTTGTTTATAATGATGAGAAAATTAGAACTATAATTGACAATATAACCGCTATAGCGAGAGGAATTGATGAGTTTAATATTACTTTTGTTAAACTGTGCTGTTTACGTATAATTCCTTTGGTGACACATCCAGTGAGCTTTTGTCTTGAGCACAGTGTTGTGCCCAAATGCTGGAAACCAGGTTTAATAATGCCTCTACCTTAAACTAATAACCCAACTGGTTTTTCTGGTTTAAGACCTATCCTAAATATGACTGCATATTACTCAAAATAATATACTACCCAGTTTTCAGTTTAGACCTCATGATAGTTGTGTTTCAATACTTTTAAATATTAAATATACTTTGGTTTAGATTATTTTAGGAACCTTATGTTTTATAAAGGGTGAACTCGCTCAGGGAGGCCGAAAAAATAATAAAAAATTGATTCCAGAATTTTAGCTTGATATTTAAAAAATAGGGTAAAACCATATTTTCCTGCCGAATATTGACGACTATGATAAGCATCTACTGAGATGACCTTAGATCCATAGATAAAGCTTACATCTGTCAACAATGTAACATTCTTATTAGTAATAATACCTGATAGATAGGCAGTTTATTCAGATAGCTCCAGTATTTTCCATTCGTTTTTCATTATTTCGTTACAAACTGGCAAAACTACATTTTCACTCATTACAACCGCTTACTACCGATAAAACACACTTCCCGTTGGCCTATTTATTATAAAGAAATCGAACGAAAGAAATAGGTACCTACTAGTAGATAATAAAAAAACTTTCAAAGCACCCGCGACACTCTTCTTCCATAACCTAGAAAAACAAACCACCGAACTATATTGTGGGAAAATATCTGTCTCCGACACAAATTAGTAAAAACTGAAGTAGAACACAAAACTGCAACATAAACATAGTAATTAAATTATGACATGACAGCGAATTTTACTGTTGTGTTGCTGGTTTTCGCTTTATAAATAAGGAATTTTTTGAAGGGTCATTCCGTTAATTATCCCTATTCCTTCTTACAATATTTGTACTTAGTCATAATTAAACCTGTATGTAATAGAGTATAAATTCATTCTAATTATTTTCCTTGTATCTTATTATTTCATTTAGTTTTATTTACCTTACGTTTTGAACTGTACTTTATTAGTTTAGTATTTACTTCTTTTTTCATGGTATATTATTTGTCCTTATGTTCTTATTTTTCTAAAAGAAACAGTAAATGAGCTAGATTAGATCCTTGCGGAACTCCATATGTAGCTAAGTACATACTTAATCTTCTAAGTATATAAGTTTTGCAAATCTTTATTCATTCTGAATTGAAACCAAAACATTCAATTTTTTCAAGGAAGATAAAGTAATCAAATGCTTCACATATTTAATCTTCCAAGTAAATAAGATTTGAAAAATTTAATTCTGAATTGAAACCAAAACTGTCCAATTTTTCAAACAAGATGAAGTGATCAATACGATCAAATGCTTTAGAATAATCCGTATATGGTACATCCACTTGCCCTCCGATTGTATATTTCAGATGCATATAGAGAATTAAAAAAAATAGTGACAGTAGACCGTTTATCTACAAAAAGATGTTGATATTACAAAGGATAACTTCTATTGTATAACATTATTTCCAACAGTTTAGCGAAATTTGATAAAATAGAAATAGATATGTAATCAATAACTAAGATTTGTTGCCACTTTTAAATATTGGAGCAACTTTGGCTTCTTTCCATCGACTTGGAAATATTTTACCTCGTACAGACATATTACGTAACACAAGGAAAGGTTTTACCAAGACACAAATACAATGCTTCACTATAAAAGATGGTTAGTTTGTAATTAATTTTCAGATATTGACTCAGTATTAATTATATTCAGAATTTGATGCTGCAAAAAATATTTTTGATAAGATATTCATATAGAAGGAAAGGTTGGAAAAAAAATATATTTAAGCTAGAAAATCTAGTGATAAATTGTTGACAATGAATAATTAAAAACAATAAATTATTTTAAAAACGTACACGTGCAAAATATACATTCATACAAAATTAATTTAGAAATAGAAGAAATATATATACAATTTGGAAATTTGTTTAAAAATTCTATAACTTACTTAATATTATGTACATACAGTGTGTCCACTTTTATTTGTATAAAAATCCGTTCAAGATAATCTAAGAAATATTTTTTTTTATTATGATGACGATTTAAGACCTGCTATGATATTTTGTACCCTCAAATTAAAATAAAAACACTTAATGATTTTTTCATTTCAAAATTGATAAGGTGGTGTAAATCAGGGCGCTAAGTTAAGCAAAATATTGAATCTGAAATGCATTACACGAGCCAAGTATGCGCCATGGAATTATTTTTGTTAAAACAATATGAATAAATATAAAGGCAAGTTACTTCTAAATTTTAGAAATAAAATGAATGTGGTGTGGTGTTACTACTCTACCCACCTTATATAAATAAATAAATACTCAGTAGTACTTAATTATTTATATAAGAATATAAATAATTAAATACTACTTACTCAATAGTACCTAACGCTTTATATAAGGAAAGAAAGACTTATAGAAAACTGACGTATACCACATTTGAGTTCTCTTCAGTATGCCAAGAGGCGAGGCAACCGACGACTTATCCGATAGAAGGGAACCTGAGTAGACGTGATGCAGTATGCAGTAAATAATACTACAATTTGTTGTGTCTCTATAGTTCTGGTGATCAGCACAAGTATTGTATTATTATTTTTTTTTTTCTCAAATAATTTTAATAATAATCATTTAATGGTGAGTTTTGACGTAGTTAGTTTATTCACTAACGTACCAGTAGACAAGACACTGAATATCATTAAAAATAAACTGGAAAATGATATCAATTTGGCAAACAGAACAAAATTAAATGTAGGATGTATAATGGAATTACTAAGTCTATGTATAAAAACAACATATTTTCAAATAAATAATGAATTTATCAACAAAATTTTGGAATGGCAATGGGCTCATCATTATCACCAATTTTAAGTAATATTTTTATGGATTTTTTTGAAGAAAATTATATTCAAAATATAAATAAAAAACCAACTATCTGGTGGAGACATGTAGATGACATTTTTGCAATTTGGCCTTTTACTGCCACAGAATTAAATGAATTTTTAAATGATATTAACAATAAAGAACCAACAATAAAATTCAGTTTGGAAATAGAAAATAATAATATGCTACCATTTTTAGATGTTTTAATTAAAAAACACGATAAACAAGTGTTTATAGAAAACAAACTCACACCAACAGATATTTAGATTTTAAATCTAACCATCACATCGATATTAAGAAAGGTGTTGTTAAATGTTTATATGATAGAGCAAAATTAATTTCATCAAACAATGATATTTTTAACAACGAACTAAAATTTATTAAAAATGTTTTAATAAATAATGAATACCCTCCAAATTTTGTTGATAAAACATTCAAAAATATTACAGATAAAACGAACACTTTAAGACAAACAAAAGAAACTAATCATAGAATAAAAATTCCATACATTCCTATATTATCAGAAAAGTTAAGAAGAATCGGTAATAAATTTAATATTCGAACAGTTTTTCAGACAACTAATACCTTACGATCATTTTTGTCAAAAACGCGTCCAAAAAATGATATGCAAAATTCAAAAAATTGCATCTCCAGTATACCTTGTGAATGGCCTATGAATAGAGTTGAGGAACATAAAAATTATATAAAAAGGCGGGAATTTGAAAAATCCAAAATTTGCGAACACGCTTGGGAAAACGGTCATGTGATTCAATGGGGTTCGGCAAAAATTTTAGAGAAGGAAGATAACGCGACAAAAAGAAAATTAAAAGAGCCCGCGATTATTTTGTTAAACGGAGATAAGTGTGTGTCAAACTGTTCAGTAAACATCGATCATTGTTGGCTACAGTTGTATCAAGAAGAAGTAAGTAAAAATAAAATAAAAATCATTTAACATCTCTATGGAAGCAGATAAACAAATTTTAAACTGTCAAACTTGACAAACGGTTTAATATTTTACTACTATTTTGAAAACGAAAACAGACAGTTTTTCGAAACGTCAATATTACGGAAGTGCGCGATAGTGATGTGATTTTTGTTATTTTTTACTTATCTGCTTTTTTCAGTGTGAGATTTTTTGGTTAGGCAAACTTAGTTTCAAAAATAACCCTTGACTGTTCCGTTTGGCGTAAGGGCTTATTTAATTAATTTTTATTATTTTTCAGAAGTGTGGAAAAAACCCAATAAAACTTAAGAAAAACTAAAATTATGCCACAAATAAATAGCTTCAGACAATATATTGTATTAATATCATCTATAAATATTATTTTGTGCTACAGCCGGATTTTAAATTTTACAGTATTACATTTATTATAAAATATTAATAATTTTAATTGGTGCAAATTTATAAACCTATAATTTTAGAAATAACCTATTCTATAATTAATAACATTTTATTCATATTTTAACAAAATATTATTCTTTAAGTAAACTTTAAATTTAGTGTCATTTTAAGAAAGAAAAGTATTGAATTGCTGAATAAGAATGTTTGGATGCCAAGAATATGTAAATATTTATATCAAATATACTTTATTACTGAATTAATACATTGAATAAAGTTTAAAATTTTAAGTATATTAATATACTTAAATACAGATTAGATTTTTTCCCTGTACTTATACCGTTGAGTGAAGAAACGGTTATTATAGCACAAATTGTTCCTGTCAATATTTTAAGATCAATTTGAAATACTGTTATGCACAATTGGATTAAAATTTTACATACATTACAATTACAAAAATTGCATATAATGTATAAGCGTATTATGTATAAGCGTATCCCAATTTCATTGAAATTCCTTTAAGCATTCGAGAGATATAAAATATCTAAACCTATTTTAATTTATTTACTTATTAACATTAACATTTATAGTAATACACATTTCGTTTTATGTTTTATCACACTTAAACTTCCTTTCCGTTAATAGCAACCCTTGCAGCATTGTTGCCATCATTTTCGAAACGCATAACATCTGCCGAAGTTTGTGAAAAATTTGCATATTTTCCTTGGTTTTCCCTTACAATATCAAGTTTGTTAAATATCGACTTCTCAACATAACTTTCTGCTACAGAGGAGCTCTTCCATCCATCATGCCGTTTAATGGTTGTAAAGATTACCACCTTTATTTTATTGGCCAATAAAGTTGTTCAAGTGCGCCTCATACAATGGCCAGTATATACTTCTATGTTTCACCAGCATTCTCGAAAAATTCTTCTTCTATAATTGTAAATTTTCTTGAAATGCTTGTCTTGGTGTCAGGTATTGAAAGAAGCAGGTAACTGCCAACATCCTGTGTGTCAGTAATGTTCAAATTTGTCAGGTTGTCGATACTGAGAATATCGACAACCACCAAAAACCTCCATTTTAGTGCAACCTAAAATAATTCAAAGTGTATACAGTATGCGCCAAAAGTATGGAATAAATTCAATAAAAACGAAACAATTATTTTTCGGGAAAAATCCTCGAACAGGTCGATTTTTAATTTAAAAAATACATATTTTAGCGTAAAATGCGATTTTCAAATGTCATTTGTTTTCGAGTAATGACGTCATCGATTTTTTTTTAAATGGCAACACCATATTTTTTTCCTTGATTCTGAAAGATCGTTTAATTCTTTATCAGACAGTACTCAAATTTTGCCCTCTTACATAGGAAAGTTTTCGAGTAAATGACAATTGAATGTTAGAAAACGTAAATTTTATCCATAAAAAAGTTACAATTCTGAGGTATGTAAAATAAAATACAATTGATTAAATTTTATACTTAAATTAAATGTTCGAATTGCCATCCACCAACTTCTTGACAATGCGCAAGTCTGTGAAGAAATTCTTCTTGCACATTATGAATGATTTCTGGGGTAACTCTGCGTATTTCGTCCCGAATGCGATTTTGAAGTTCTTCTAAATTACGTGGTTTATTAATGTACACTTTTGACTTCAAGTATCCCCATAAAAAATAGTCAAGAGGTGTAAGATCTGGCGATCTTGCAGTCCGCGTCTGCCGATCCACCTCCCAGGAAAACAGTTGTCCAAAAAATCTCGTACAGGGCGCGCATAGTGCGGAGGTGCACCGTCTTGCTGAAACCATATGGTATCGTCAGGAATGGGGAATGCCACTATGTTGGAAAAGTTTATGGAAACTCAGTAAATTACATTGTTTTGGAAATATATGAAGACCATATTCGTTGTTTTTTAAATTAAATTAAATTTAAACAATTTATTGGCAAATTAATGTACATGTGACGTCAGATGTACATTTTTAAGATGCGGCAACAGAGCAATAGCATGCAACTTGTCTTAGAATAAAATAAATGAAATGCAGTACTGTATAAATAGAGACAGATATAGTGCCTGTAAACATCATTTGTCACTTCCGTCCATAGAAATAGAGAGGATAACGAGCTTCGACGAGTGCGGATCCACATTTCACTAGGACGTTACGGGCGCTGCCATTTTGAAATCATGTACGTCACACTTTTAAGTCAAGATATTTACAGATAACGGTCGGACGGGAGACTGAACGATTCGTATTTCCAACTAACTGAAAATTTCAAAAGTACATATTATTTGTTCATATTTCATTTAAAATTTAATGTGTTTCTAAATACAAATTTTAAAACGACATGATAAAATAATATTTTCAATGCCCTTCGTATAGATGAATTCAAAATGACAGCCTCCTGTATTACTAAGTTCGCGCATCTTGACGCTCATTCTCCCCTCTATTTCTCTGATTGTCATGCATTGTTGCCAGCTGGTAAAAATGTACGCGTGACGTCATGTTGTTTTAAATAATTAATATCTCTCATAAAACTGCATATTAGTCCAAATCCTATGACACGTATCCAATGTTTTTTAGAGTACTCTCTAAAAATGCAAAATACCAAATTTAGTGGTATTCCCCATATCAGGGTCATTATCGTTAGGAAAAATTACCGCAAGGGCTGGAACAAGGTCATTGTCCTGTAAGAGTTCCTTCAAAGAAGAAAGGCCCTACTATTCTGTCGTCAACTATTCTAGCCCACACATTTAATTTCTGAGGGTGTTGGGTATGTGCCTCTGCCATCCAATGAGGATTTTCCCGACTCCAATATCTGCAAGTTTGACGGTTTACTGTACCATTCAGACAAAATGTGGTCTCATCTGAAAAAAGTATTTGCCGGTGTAAATTTCTATTTCCTTGACATAAATCCATTAGAATTTCGCAAAAGTGTAAGCGGCGATCGGGATCATCTTCATTGAGTTCCTGCACAAGTTGAATTTTGTAGGGATGATATTTTTCCTTCCTCAAGATACGTAGCACTGTGCTCTGACTAGTGTCATTGTTTAATGCAACCAATCGTGAAGAATTATAAGGATTATCCACCATACTTATCAAGATGTTCTGTTTCTGATTTTCATTAATGCTTGGACGTCCAGGTTTTGGAATATTTACAACATTGCCAGTTTCTCTAAATTTAGACTCTACCTTACTGACTGTTGATTGGCTTATAGGGCGATCTGGATATTTTTCATTAAATAAATCGCAAACTTCCTGCTGAGTTCTAGTCATATTCCCGCATCCGATAAGAATTAAAATTTCAATTCTTTGAGTGACAGTTAAATGTGCCATAATACTTTAAATTGAATAATAATTTCTATGTCGCTTAAAATACTTATTAGAAAGTCGGTGTGACAATGACACTTTGCAAAGATTTTCACCTACGTGATCCATAAAAGAACTATGGAATTCGAAAAACTAAACTTGATAACGTTTTTGCTTTATTTTAATTGATTTACGTTTTCTAATATTCAATCGTCATTTACTCGAAAACTTTCCTATGTAAGAGGGCAAAATTTTAGTACTGTCTGATAGAGAATTAAACGATCTTTCAGAATGAAGGAAAAAAATATGGTGTTGCCATTTAAAAAAAATCGATGACGTCATTACTCGAAAACAAATGACATTTGAAAATCGCATTTTACGCTAAAATATGTATTTTTTAAATTAAAAATCGACCTGTTCGAGGATTTTTCCCAAAAAATAATTGTTTCGTTTTTATTGAATTTATTCCATACTTTTGGCGCATACTGTATACCTAAGAACATGTAAAAGATAAAGAAATGTTACCTTAATCATAAAAAAATATTCAACACAAATATTCTTTATCGGCAGCCTCAGTCAAAAATTCTTCAATATGTGTTCTTTCTAATACTGCAGCTTTTTCTACTTCGTATTCTTTCGCTTCACTCTTGAAATAACAAGTAAGCTTGTTTTATATTCCAATATTTATAGACCTTTATAGTAGCCTTCAACATCGAATACTTCGACCACATAGATGAAATTGCATATTTTTCTTTAAATTTAAAAAATCCGATAGAATACTTTTTCATTTATTGACTCTCCGTTTTCCCCCCAACCGTTAAATTCGGCGAACAGATTTTCGTAATGTTCCCTGGATTTTGCTGGCAATGGAAAATGACTTCTTGAACTTCTTCGAAAACAGTCACAGGAACACATTTACTCTCTTGCATTTTTACCAAATTCAGATAGAACTGTTTATTAAATAAATGATAATAAACAACGCACCATAGCAAACAGTAGGGATAACAAAACCTAACACGTTTCATTGAGTACTAAGAAATATCAAGCCGTACAAATATCTTTTTATTAAATTCTAATAATTCTGACTCCACAAATATGATTGTGATGTGATTATGGATAAAACGTAGTATTGCATTCGTGTTTTAATTGCCTTTTATATATATAATGCTACTTAAAACACTATACAATAAATAACTATTATTTTCTTAAAATAATCTTCTTTTCTTTTTTCAAAATTAAAATAAATTGTATGCCAAAAATAAACCCGCCGGCTACAACAATAACAAAATCTCTGGAAAAAGGATGTAGATCTGTTTCACTAAAATTATCACTTCTAGCGACGTATTGCACCTTTGCTGGCGAATTGCTCTCAATTATTCTTCGAGTAGGTGATATTTACCCATTGGCGTCGAAAGAGAGGGTGCGTTTAACTTAAATTATTGCGACGATCAGGCTAAATGCGTTCGTTCTATGTTCGGCAGCACACATTCCCAACCAACCCGAATATTAAGTCAGAGCCTAGCATTAACGCCCGAGTTCAAATTACGGCAATGGAACCGGGATAGCTGTAGTTAATATTCTCCTGAAACATCCTAAATAACTCGGTTCCCATAGGGTGATGGGGATACGTTGCAAATTTACAACCCGCGCCGAACAGTTCCAGTAATCGAATAATCTGACACCAATTCCTGCGTATCGTCGCACGCGACTCGACCCGATGGGGTTGTGGTTATTCTTGGAATGAATTACAATACGCGACTTCTGACAGCCAAGGGCATTGCATTGTTCTGGATCCAGCAAAAATGTTAGAGAAGGAAAGAGATTTATTCCCCAATAGATTTGATAATCCAATTACAGGACAAGTTAAGTAAATGCTGTAGAACATAAAAAACATATACATTTTACGTATCTACCAGCCTAACACAAATACTAAATAATAAAACATAGGTATACAATAAAAATAGTTGTTAATAAATAGTATAAAACATATTTTACAAAAAAAGTGAAAAAAGTAATAGAAAAAATAAAATAACAGCAGAAACCTTCAAATAAATAAAAATATTAGCAGCTCAAAAAGGTGACTATGCCCAATTTTAACATTACGGCGCACAATGTACAGGGTGATCACGCCTAAACATAGATTCGACTGTAACTTTGTTATTTTAAGAGATATCGAAAAATTTAAACGTGCATTGACTAATTTCTTGTCGCAACTATAATTTACAACCAAAAGTTGTATTAGACAAAATTCACTTGTAAAAATGGCAACTTAAATGTATTCAATAGTAAATGATAATAATTAAAGCCGCTTTCTGGATAGATTCCACAATTTTTATGATATATGATGTCTCTGAACACGTTCTATTTCATAATAAAAATATGCCTTCATATGTCATAATAAAGGCATATTCTAATTTAGACCTAATAAAGGAATTATACATTAACGTTCGATTATTTTGAAAATTCCGACAGTTCCTAATTTCAATCAAGTTCATTCTCAAAGAAGATACAATACCATATCATTTATTTTATAAACAAATTTAATTGGCTGTCTTTATAATTTACAAGCAATTGTTCTGTATTTCCGATTACTTTATTCTAACTTGTTAATAGTACACTAGTCGGTCTTTTTTATTTGATTCCCTATAAGTAGACGCTCTTCGATGGTGCCAACTCTATGATAGATTTTTAGATCATCAGCAAATAAAATAAAATCACAATCTACAACCTCAGAAATATCATTAATAAATGGCAATACCAGTGGTCCCAAGTTCGATTCCTGTTGAAGTACAGACGAGGAATAAAAATACAAATCAAATCAAAGACATTGTACACGAATTGCAATTTGTTACAGAAATATGATGCAAAAAATGTTAACATAGATCTGCTGAGCCATAAACACAGAGCCATCACCAGATTTCAACATAGAACACACTCGGGCAACTTTCCACACTTCAGGAAAGGTACTAAATGATAATAAAACGTTGAGTGAATTACACCCAAGTAAAACTTGTGTTGTGTGATCCGTTTTTCTAAAATAAGTTTATATTAAAATAAGTAGGAATGGAAAAAATAAGTAGACAGCTGTCACTACCATACCATATTGTTTATGTCAATACCACTCAATTTATAGATTAGTAGTTTTATTTTTATTTTTTATATTTAAAAGCCCCGTCATAATAATTTTTCGATCATTGAAATGAGAAACGTGATATGTGTATATGCCCAAGAAAATGTTTGTGGTCCCTGTCACATACCATCTAGACTGTACCCATGCTATTCAATACAACTATACCAATGAAGCCTGGACAGGGGAGCGGTGGAAGTTTGGCTCCGCCTCTTTTGAGTCTGATTCAGTAAGATATTATTATAATATTTGATGAAATTTTAAAAAAGTTAATAATTTTTATTTAAAAGTTATGTGAAATAGGAAGGAATATATTTTTAATAAACTAACATAAAATATTTAATTATTTTGAGAAGTTTTGTGAAATAGTTTTAAATCAGGGTTTAAAATAAAATTCTAGTTACATTAAAATCTTTGTCGCCCTTTAAATAGTGTAACTTTATTTAATGCTTGTTGCTTTGTATCTTTTAAGGAATTGATTATTTTTGTTTTATGATTTATTCTTACATCTACATATTTTTCAGAAATTGGTCTAATAAGTTCTAATCACTGTGTAATTATAGGAAAGTGCATTGTTGACAATTCTAATAGCCGATCAGATCGGAGTAGTGATGAAATTTAATTTTTTAGGTAAGTAATAATCAGAAATAATGGAGCACGTTTTATTGCATTAAAAGGCTCTGCGCAGAAGTTGTACTGATATTTCCAGTATCAGCCCTGTTTTTAAGTTCCCATATGTTTAACAATTATTGTTATCGAGGTAACAAGTATTTAATGGTTTATTAAATAATACCATGTGGAACATTTTGGTGATGCGTGTACCGGCATCTTGGAAACTACAAGCGATACGAAAATGGGCAGTTGGGGGAAACAACTTAATGACGCTTGCAACTAGATCTAGGTTTTTGAGTTATTTTGAAAGAAGTTAATATGGCGTTATTCGTCTGTAACTTTTGTAATTAGAAGACTTTTTAGAATCTAAAAACACCGAAGCAAATTTTTTCGAAGAATTTCACTGTCCATTTAGATTTTCAATGCAACGTTTCGGTTGCAAAAAAATTCAAATTCAATATGGCGCCCATACCAAAAAATGAAGCTGATTATGGTTTCGCGCAACCGTAACTGTTCGAAATTCTAATATTAGATTCTTAACTTATTTATTATTTAGTAAATATAAACTATAAATAAAAAATTAAATAGGAATAACAAATATAAATTATAATTAAATTAAATATAAATTAAATAAAAAAGTTACAGACGAATAAAGCCATATTAACTTTTCTCAAAATAACTCAAAACCTGGATCTAGTTGCAAGCGTCATTAAATTAGCAACAGAATTTTCCCCCAACTGTCGATTTTCGTATCTCTTATAGTTTCCAAGATGCCAGTACACGCATCACCAAAATGTTCCTCATGCTATTATTTAATAAACCATTACATACTTGTTACCTCGCTAAGAATAATTGTTAAACATATGGGCACTAAAAAACACAGAGCCGATACTGGAAATGTCAGCACAACGCCTGCGCAGAGCCGTTTAATGTCATAAAACGTATTCCATTATTTCTAATTATTACTTACATAAGAAATGAATTTTCATCACTATTTCGATCTGATCGGCTATTACAATTGTCAACAATGCACTTCTCCATAATTATACAAAGAAAACTCGTATATTTCACAAAATAATCACAATGTTACCACAACGAAAGTCTAACATTGACTGAGAGCATGAGGCCAGCTGGGCTGAGGTTACGCCGACGGAAGGATTCACTGACTTTGCCCTATAGTTCAGTCTAGGTGATCTGTGGTCGCCGTGCAGCAGCCATGTACTTGGAATTATATCGTGATAACAGACAACCCGATCGCAGACTGTTAAAGATCATGTCGCCCGAAAACAGACGTTGGTAGGCCGAAAATTGCCACCTCAAAAAACAAAAGACTACACATTTTCAAAACAATCGGTCCATGCGTTCTTAAAATATAGCAAAGAATCGAAAACTTTTTTTCAACTTTAACACCTTCTAGAATGAAAAGGATCAACAATTGAATCAGGGATGTTGGGTTCAATCGCTTTATTTTAACGTTAACAATTTGCCCTGAAGCTATGTACCATTATTAATGGCTCACCCTGTATAAATTTTAAACACAAATAATAATTATTGTTATAGCAACACTCATTTTTATTTATCAGGCTACTTTGAAATATGAAATTATATTTTTTAAAATAAAAAAAAAATTTAACTTCTAAACAAAAACAAATGGGACCTACATTCATATAAGAAAAAATGTTTGACAGTAACCCAGCTACCATCTGTTTGTCATAAAGTCGTAGAACACATATACTTTTATACAGTATGCGCCAAAAGTATGGAATAAATTCAATAAAAACGAAACAATTATTTTTTGGGAAAAATCCTCGAAAAGGTCGATTTTTAATTTAAAAAATATATATTTTAGCGTAAAATGCGATTTTCAAATGTCATTTGTTTTCGAGTAATGAAGTCATCGATTTTTTTTTAAATGGCAACACCATATTTTTTTCCTTGATTCTGAAAGATCGTTTAATTCTCTGTCAGACAGTATTAAAATTTTGCCCTCTTACATAGGAAAGTTTTCGAGTAAATTACGATTGAATGTTAGAAAACGTAAATTTTATCCATAAAAAAGTAACAATTCTGAGGTATGTAAAATAAAATACAATTGATTAAATTTTATACTTAAATTAAATGTTCGAATTGCCATCCACCAACTTCTTGACAATGCGCAAGTCTGTGAAGAAATTCTTCTTGAAAATTATGAATGATTTCTGGGGTAACTCTGCGTATTTCGTCCCGAATGCGATTTTGAAGTTCTTCTAAATTACGTGGTTTATTAATGTACACTTTTGACTTCAAGTATCCCCATAAAAAATAATCAAGAGGTGTAAGATCTGGCGATCATGCGGGCCATTGTATCGGTCCGCGTCTGCCGATCCACCTCCCAGGAAAACAGTTGTCCAAAAAATCTCGTACAAGGCGCGCATAGTACGGAGGTGCACCGTCTTGCTGAAACCATATGGTATTGTCAGGAATGTCAGGGTCATTATCGTTAGGAAAAATTACTGCAAGAGCTGGAATAAAGTCATTTTCTAGAAACTCTAAATATCTTTGTCCTGTAAGGGTTCCTTCAAAGAAGAAAGGCCCTATTATTCTGTCGTCTACTATTCCAGCCCACACATTTAATTTCTGAGGGTGTTGGGTATGTGCCTCTGCCATCCAATGAGGATTTTCCCGACTCCAATATCTGCAAGTTTGACGGTTTACTGTACCATTCAGATAAAATGTGGCCTCATCTGAAAAAAGTATTTGCCGGTGTAAATTTCTATTTCCTTGACATAAATCCATTAGAATTTCGCAAAAGTGTAAGCGGCGATCGGGATCATCTTCATTGAGTTCCTGCACAAGTTAAATTTTGTAGGGATGATATTTTTCCTTCCTCAAGATACGTAGCACTGTGCTCTGACTAGTGTCATTGTTTAATGCAACCAATCGTGAAGAATTATGAGGATTATCCACCATACTTATCAAAATGTTCTGTTTCTGATTTTTATTAATGCTTGGACGTCCAGGTTTTGGAATATTTACAACATTGCCAGTTTCTCTAAATTTAGACTCTACCTTACTGACTGTTGATTGGCTGATAGGGCGATCTGGATATTTTTCATTAAATAATTTGCAAACTTCCTGCTGAGTTCTAGTCATATTCCCGTATCCGATAAGAATTAAAATTTCAATTCTTTGAGTAACAGTTAAATGTGCCATAATACTTTAAATTGAATAATAATTTCTATGTCGTTTACAATACTTATTAGAAAGTCGGTGTGACAATGACACTTTGCAAAGATTTTCAACTACGTGATCCATAAAAGAACTATGGAATTCGAAAAACTAAACTTGATAACGTTTTTGATTTATTTTACTTGATTTACGTTTTCCAACATTCAATCGTCATTTACTCGAAAACTTTCTTATGTAAGAGGGTAAAATTTAGTACTGTCTGATAGAGAATTAAACGATCTTTCAGAATCAAGGAAAAAAATATGGTGTTGCCATTTAAAAAAAAATCGATGACGTCATTACTCGAAAACAAATGACATTTGAAAATCGCATTTTACGCTAAAATATGTATTTTTTAAATTAAAAATCGACCTGATCGAGGATTTTTCCCAAAAAATAATTGTTTCGTTTTTATTGAATTTATTCCATACTTTTGGCGCATACTGTATAACTTTGCAATATATATAATTATTTTAAAAATCGTAATTTTATAATTAATAAGAACTTTGAGAAAAAACTGTGATTCATTATAAATAGGATCGCATAGGATCAGGAAATATAGAGCTGAAGACAACTTAGCTATATTTTACTAGCTTACTTATATTATCCATTACACTTTGTATGCAAAATCGCAGTTTTCAGCACCACATCTGAAAATTTTATTTAAACTTCACAAATACCCATCTTATATAAACCGCTATGAAATATGCCAAAAAAATGAAAAACTTTACCATTACACTACAAACCACGAACTCGCAGGCACATGACAATAGCGTCTTCTCGTCAACCGACGATGCCTCTACTTAGAACGCCGGAACATTACTGAAAGCCGTGCGCCTGAAACGGCCTGAAGTTACTGAAAACCGACTGCAAACCGCGTCTGATGGTCTGGCAGTGAGGATCGCAGGCAGAGATCTGAATGGAATGTATGAAGCGAAGACGCATTGTTGTGGGTGCGATACGAAGTTTATTTAGACAGCTTAAAAGATTTTATGCAGTTTATTAACAACAACAAGAATAAAAAAGTATATAGAGGGAGCCACTGATAAAATGGCGGACATTTCCATGTTTTGTTTTGCTTTTTTTACATAATATTTACTGGTAACTTTTAATTTCCATTATATTGTTTTTTTTTTAAATATAGGTCAAAAATCCAGAGGCGTAATCTGTGGTCAAAAATAAGGAGTTTTTGTTATATAAAAGTGCAGTCTTAATCATTGTCTAGCTACAGTTTGTCAAAATTAAAAAAAAATAATCAGGATAATTTAATCAAATTCGGTGTGCATATTTAGCCTCACAGTACGTATGAAACAAAAACATTACCAGCTTTAGAAACTTACCAGTGGCGGAGGTGTGGGTATCATCGATCATTATTTGCCAAAAACTATATCACCCTGTATAATATAAACAAATAAAATATCATATGCGCCATTGTATTGTCACAGAATTTGCCCCACTCGCACCCATTTCGACGACTATGGTATCGCAAAACGCTAGATTGCCCCGACCGCCCCTACGCGATTCTGGTAAAGAATCAAAATAATGCCGTGTATCGAGGCGCGACTAGAAAATTGAGAATCAACGAGTATCGTCCGAGAAATGGGTCTAGAGCTGCTACAAAATACCTGGAATATTCGTTTGGTCAATAAAAAAAGAATAAACGGCCGAGTCAGTCAGTCTTGAATTGGAGTGTTTAGTTGGAAATTTCAAAGTGAAATAGTGTTTAGTTGAATTTTAATTAGTATTCAATAGTGTACAGAGTAGGTAGGAATACCCGTGACAGTATTGTGTTCACTTTTTTTGTATTACAAACCGAGTAACAACAACATTGATTTATTTGATCAAGTGCATTTTTACACAGTTACTTAAAAATATCTTGGGGAGGCCATGCAAAACAATAATAATAATAAGAAACCGTCATCTTATTTAATATTGTGTATTGTCAAATTAAGCTAATTTAAAAAAAAATAGGGGTTAATAATGGCTTATGCATATTCAAATGCTGAAATGGCCAATATGGTTTACATTTATGGCCTTGCAGGTGGAAATGGTGCTGAGGCTATAGTCTGTTTGGAAATGAAAGAGAGTAATAAAACCCCGAGATAAGAACCGGCCATGGGAGTGGTAATATTTCGTTTCAGGTAATTATCGGGTAACACTAATGCTAACAGGTAATGGGTGTACATTAGTATATTTTACTGGATACATCATAGGGCAGGAGCCAGTGTATTGTGACAGATCAATCCAGTCTTAGAGCTGAATATACGAAGACGTGCTAGTGCAGTAGAGTAAAATTCGACTTGTGTTTAGTGACTATTGTGCCAGTGGATATAATATTGTTTGGGTAAAATGTCGAGCTTATCAGATTACGTACCTGCTAAACGCGTGAAAAGATGTGCGCTGTTTCAGAATGAGAAGATTATTATATTAAATGTATTTAATGCATTGAAACACCAAAATCCTACCAACAGTGTTGACGACATTGTGGAAAAGTGTTACACAATGACAGGGATTGGAAAATCAACTATCTATAGACTTTTAAAGGAAACAAAAAATGAACAAGATACTGTAAATCCCCCAAAATCATCTACAGGGAGGTCAAAAGTCGTTATAGATGATTTCTTCAAAAATGTCATTCGCAGAAAAGTACACTCATTTATTTTAAAAAAGAAATACCAACACTAAACAAAATTTTAAGTGAACTTTCAGAGGACAACGATTTGCCAAAAATCAGTAGAAGTAAATTATGGGCCGTCTTACGAGAGTTGAAAGCAGAACAGGAAGTCAGTTCTTATCGATAAAGATGAAATTATTTGTTGGCGAAGATCCTACTTAAGATCAATTAGAAAATTCCGTGACGAAGGGAGGAATATTTATTATCTAGACGAAACTTGGGTCAACGAGGGATATACTGTAACAAAAGTATGGCAAGATAAAAATGTAAAAAGTTTTCGACAAGCATTTTTTGATGGGCTTTCAACAGCGTTCAAGGCACCTTCAGGTAAAGGGCGAAGGTTAATAGTGACATATATAGGTAGTGCCAGTGGTTTTGTAGATGGCGGTTTACTTTTATAATTCAATGGTTATCCGGAAAAAACATTTCTTTTGAAACAAATATGGTGAAAAAGAAACTTTTGACACTTGTCAATCTTAATAAAGATCGGAAAAAATATATTATCGATGAAATGGCAACAAATCGCCAAATAACGGTACTACGGTTACCACCTTATCACTGTGAACTTAACCCAATCGAATTAGTCTGGGCGCAGGTAAAAGGAGATGTAGCGCGAAATAATACGACGATTAAGTGAAAAAATTCCTTGGAACGAGTAACTGCAGAAAACTGGCAAAGATGTATACATCATGTACAAAAAGAAGAGAAGAAAATGTGGGAACTCGATAATTTAATTGACATAACTGTGAGACCTATCGTTATCTTCGTTATCTTGGAGACGAAGATAATTCATCAAATATTCAGAGGACCAGACAGACAGAGGATGTTGACCTCAACATTTCTTTTTATCAAAATATGTATTTTCTTATAAAAAAAATCTTGCACATATTCATTTTCAAGAAAATTGTACCAACAAAATTAAAAATGCCCGAAAAATTTGCAACTGTAAGTCATTCTAATCCGCTGATTGAGCGATACTAATATTTTTAAGCCCCTGAAAGACCTTTTACTACCCAAACTGTAATAAACTTCACAATGGCAACAAGACTGGTTCCGTTTAATATATTGAGTCCATAAAATGTGCATTGTTGGCACAAAAGCCAACGTTAGGTAGGCTTTTTATAACCTGCCGCCCTACTGTTTTAGGGGAGATGTACATTTCCCGATAATTTTCGTTTGGTCGTTTTTCTTCGAATTTTAAAAGTACGTCACAACTTTACTGAAATTAAATACTTTTCTTATTACTTGCCTTATAGCCATCGTTAATGATGGTGTGGCGACTGAAGTTTTTTCTGTCACAATTTTAATTCATGTTTGAAGTGTCATGTTTCCTTATTCATGAATCAATACAGTCCGTTCACAAAATAAACAGGGTGAAAAACGATGTACACCATATCGTAATAGAAAATATCGATGAATTGTATGAACGGCTCAACATGACTGCTGATAATCTGCATGTTCAAAAATTGCAGGAATGAAGACAACTTTGAAAAGGTTTATATAAATAAATAAAAATAGGTTATAAACTTTATATACAATCATTTTCTGTTGAATTTTTCTGTAACAAAGTTTTATTTAAAACATCTGATATATCATTTACCTTGCAGAAACATAGTTTCTAATATACTTAATTATACAGATAATTCAGTTATAATGCCATTAATTTTAAGGCAAGATAGGGTAATATGAGTAAAATAAGAATAAGCGATTAATTAAATGTAAAATGCATATTTCTCCTGAAAAATATTTTGAGTTATTTAAACCCCTTTTCACACTGTTACTGACCGTTGACTGCCTCGATTCATTCACAGCTCTCAAATCAATTCGGTGTCAGCTTGATGCGACGTTGCCAGATTTAAATACTTTCCTAATATTGGACATCATAAATAAATGGTTGTATTGACTATTTTAAATATTCTTATGTTTTTACTTACTGACTGCAGGAAAAAATAATATAATATGTTAAAATACGTAATGAATGATATAAATTATATTCTAAAAGTATGCAATTGACATACTAAATTGCTATTATTGCCCAACAAGAACCTCGAGGAGATATGAGCAACGTTGACATAAAAAAACAGTTTCTATTAATACACCAATGTTAATTTTCCCAGCAGTGACGGCTGGTGAGATTTCAGGTATGCCATATCACAGTAACCAGACATGGGACCCAAATCAAACGTTAGGACATATATACTGTGGATCATAGAGGAATTTTGAAGAAGTATATCGATTTTGCCATTACGACCGACACGCGAAACAATCCGAAATAAACTAAAGGTTGCGGGTTGCACTGCATTGTTCCCTCTTAGCCTCCCTCCGTATGATCTCCAAATTTGCGAGAAATGCGATTGAGGATGGCAGATTTGAATAAACACACTAAAGCGTTTTATTATATACCAAATATTTGAAAAGAGTGTTCAGGGGGCAAAGGTGAACAAAAAAGCCTAATAAACATATGGTCGAATATCAACGGTTACTGAGATACCAATGAAAATATTTTTACTCGAGTTAATTAGTGTAATGCATCAGTAGAGAAAAGTGTTATTATAAATTATAACATTGATTAAAGATGTAATAAACCTAAATTAATGAATAAGTTGTAGCAGTAATTAAGGGAATTCAAATTTGGTGACCTTGGTAGCCAATTTTGGAAATCACCTCGGCTAATCCAGCGTTATGGAAGGCAATTATAAAGACGATTGATTAGAACACAACTGAAATGGGCAGCATGCTGAAAGCATATGTTTTGTCTAATATCCAATGGAACATCGTCCAGTAGATCTGTCAAATTATTTTCTAAAAATTCTACATATCTAGCTCCAGAAAGACGACCATCTAGCACAACTGGTCCAAGTAATTGATTATTAATCATACCACACCGCAGCTTAATGCTGAACCGATGCTGAAACTTACTTTCCATCGTGGCATGCGTATTTTCGTCTGACCAACGATGTTCATTTTAGCAGTTATTTATTCCATCACGAGTGGATCAAGCCTCACCAGTGAACAAAATGTATTTGTAAAGTGTATGGTTTGCGTTTATCCAATTTCAAAAATGCAACCGCATATCATTATCACCATCCTGAAGATTCTGGACGCGCTGAATATGGAAAGGTTTTAAACTATTTTTGTGAATGACTTCCCATACTGTAGTTTGATTGATTTGGAGACGGGTTGCAATGCGCCTTCTTCCACTGCCAGACCAGGACCAGCTTGCCTCTCAGATATAATTCTCACACTGAGAAACATTCCAGTTTCACGTGCATTGTTGAACACGTGGTAGATATTCAGTAGCTGCACGATTAGCGTTACCGTTGCAATATACATAAATAAAAATAATATCAGCATATTCTGGATGACTAAATTGGCAGGCATTACAAAGTTATGTATGTACAATACCGACTAAACGAACGCACATGTAAAAATAAATGCAACAGTTATAAAATAAGCGTTTAAATCACAAGCGTCAAAATAAATGTGACAATTAGTAATCACTAATGTGAGTTTGGTTTTAAATAAAATATCAAATAATAACAGCTTTCGCAAAAATAGCAATAAAAATATTTTCATTGCTATCTTAGTAACCGTTGATATTCGACCATATGTTTATTAGGCTTTTTTGTTCACTTTTGCCCCCTAAACACTCCTTTCGATTAGGGGTTCCCCAACGGTGTTGTCTCACCAGAAAATTTGTTGTTTAGCAGAAGTTACGGGTTGCTCTGCTTCTCTTTTAAAAGGTCGAGTAAAATTTGTTTTCGATTTTCTCTGTTTATTCTCTGTATAGGTTATATTATAATATTTCCATAGCATCTTCAAAAAATTTACAAATAATTTAACTAATATAACATTCACCAGCATCTTATTTTATTGCAGATAATGGTGGCTTTGACCGTATACCATTAAAAGTTCCTGTGTAGTGGTCCCAAATGCGCATGCATTAAAAAGTGCAATATTGCTTTATCAGATTTTGCAATACATACTTAAATATACCCTATTATATTATTTACCTCTCTGCAGTTTTATTCTTCTCCTCTCTGTGTATTTCGTCCCGAATGCGATTTAGAAGTTCTTCTAAATTACGTGGTTTATTAATGTACACTTTTGACTTCAAGTATCCCCATAGAAAATAGTCAAGAGGTGTAAGATCTGGCGATCTTGTAGGCCATTCTATCGGTCCGCGTCTGCCGATCCACCTCCCAGGAAAACAGTTGTCCAAAAAATCTCGTACAGGGCGTGCATAGTGCGGAGGTGCACCGTCTTGCTGAAACCATATGGTATAGTCAGGAATGTCAGGGTCATTATTGTTAGGAAAAATTACTGCAAGGGCTGGAACAAGGTCATTTTCTAGAAACTCTAAATATCTTTGTCCTGTAAGGGTTCCTTCAAAGAAGAAAGGCCCTGCTATTCTGTCGTCAACTATTCCAGCCCACACATTTAATTTCTGAGGGTGTTGGGTATGTGCCTCTGCCATCCAATGAGGATTTTCCCGACTCCAATATTTGCAAGTTTGACGGTTTACTGTACCATTCAGACAAAATGTGGCCTCATCTGAAAAAAGTATTTGCCGGTGTAAATTTCTATTTCCTTGACATAAATCCATTAGAATTTCGCAAAAGTGTAAGCGGCGATCAAGATCATCTTCATTGAGTTCCTGCACAAGTTGAATTTTGTAGGGATGATATTTTTCCTTCCTCAAGATACGTAGCACTGTGCTCTGACTAGTGTCATTGTTTAATGCAACCAATCGTGAAGAATTATGAGGATTATCCACCATACTTATCAAAATGTTCTGTTTCTGATTTTCATAAATACTTGGACGTCCAGGTTTTGGAATATTTACAACATTGCCAGTTTCTCTAAATTTAGACTCTACCTTACTGACTGTTGACTGGCTGATAGGGCGATCTAGATATTTTTCATTAAATAAATCGCAAACTTCCTGCTGAGTTCTAGCCATATTCCCGCATTCGATAAGAATTAAAATTTCAATTCTTTGAGTAATAGTTAAATGTGCCATAATATTTTAAATTGAATACTAATTTCTATGTCGCTTACAATACTTATTAGAAAGTCGGTGTGACAATGACACTTTGCAAAGATTTTCACCTACGTGATCCATAAAAGAACTATGGAATTCGAAAAACTAAACTTGATAACGTTTTTTCTTTATTTTAATTGATTTTCGTTATCTAACATTCAATCGTCATTTACTCGAAAACTTTCCTATGTAAGAGGGCAAAATTTTAGTACTGTCTGATAGAGAATTAAACGATCTTTCAGAATCAAGGAAAAAAATATGGTGTTGCCATTTAAAAAAAATCGATGACGTCATTACTCGAAAACAAATGACATTTGAAAATCGCATTTTACGCTAAAATATGTATTTTTAAATTAAAAATCGACCTGTTCGAGGATTTTTCCCAAAAAATAATTGTTTCGTTTTTATTGAATTTATTCCATACTTTTGGCGCATACTGTATATTATTCAGTTTATTTTTGTATACTCGTACACCACTTAGGTGCATATTTTTGCCAAAGTAACTGAAACTTTTTATTATGATGAGACACATCGAAATATTACGTGAACTATAACAACTAGGTCATATAAAAATGCTCAGTTAGTTGTAGCTACAGAATTCTTTTATGTATTATACAATTGTTCACTTCAGCAAAATCGCTATCTGACTTTACTTGCGACACGCTGTAGTTTTACATTTAGTTCCGCAACGATCCGCGGAGCATCTCGCTAATAATATAGCATAATGCTGCTTAAATAAATTAGAGAACGGACGTTTTTGAGATCTTAAGCGAGATTCAGCGCAGGGTTACTGTCTTGAAAGATTAAGGGGAACGTAGCAGTATTTCCATGTTTACGATGCCTTTACTGACTGAGCAAATGGGTTTTCCTGGTAAATTTTTAGCTACCTAATGAAATTAACTGGTACAGGCACTAAAAATCCTAATTAAAAATTTACTCACTGCCGGCATAACGACGGCAGCGAATATATAGGGTGTTTACGGATTTGCTGTAGCAAATTTGGTACCGAGTACATGGAGCCAAAATATTACCAGTACACTGTAGTTTCTCCTAAAAATGTATTAGAAGTTTTCGAAGAATATTAATTTGTACCGAAAAAATCTTGTCTGAAAAAGTTCCACTTTAAGTAGGGATGCCACAAAAAAATTAATTCTGTTTAAACGTCATAAAATGGTTAAAGATATCCTCATACAGAGTTAACTATGACTAAGTACAAATATTTTAAGAGGGGATAGAGAAAAATAGGAATGAACGGAATTGTCCATAAAAAAATTTCCAAAGTTATTTATAAAGTGACATTTTTTTTTATATTAATTATATTGAAGCCCTATTTATCGCCGACTTTGGCCACCTGTCACGTTTCTCGATTTACGCCTTGTTTACATTAAAATTTGTCATTTCAAAGATTTTTGTACTTGATGGGTGCTGGAGACCCCTCCTTTCCTCGACCGTTCTTTTTCTCTAAAGTGAGGTACTTGGCCCGAAGACCACTACCAGGTGGATTCCCTTCGTCAAGGAAAACCGCAAGGAGTAACCAAAAAAACGTACGCAAATGTACACAAATGCGAACAAGGCCAAGGCATTACAGCAGTTGTTCAATGTGGTTCAAAGAGGGTTCGCCATAATATTTTCTCTATTCGGAAAACGTCTTTGGCTTTTTTACTGTATTAGAAAGGTATTTTAAGCTAATATAAATGAAATCTCCTACAATTCCTATCAATGAAGTCATATGTATGCTCTCTGATACCAAACATCTAGGTATGCTAATGAATAATTCCACAGACAAAGCTCTATTCAATAATTATCTAAAATAAAAATTAATCTAGCTGAATTTGCTGCTAACCTGGTTTAATGAAAACATTCTATAAATAACTAAGTTCACTTTTGAAACTGTGGGAACTCAAAAATTCAACTACAGTTTCAAAAGTGAACTTATATATTGAGCCATTCATTCATTCTTGTAGTTGTATTTTATTGCATCTTATAGTTACTCAAAAATTCCATTTTTGTTCTCCGAGATAAAGTCATGGGAATCAGTCATTGGTTATGTTCCAGTTAAAACAGTAGAAATTAAATATACAGTACGTCAGCTGGTGGTCCGTTCCGCGGTGTGACATCACAAGCGCTAATCTCGCTGTAGGTACCGTTTGCCAGCCTCGTTAGTTTCGGTATTTTATTTTCAGTAACAAATTTTTTTATGAATTTTAATAGTTACTGCATATTTCTATTTTTCTGACCTTAGAACTATCATTAAATTCTAATTAAAAAAGAAGAAATGTATTTACGAAGGATAACAAATTAATGAATTTTTTGTTAATAATGGCGAATGCGCCAGTAGTAGATAAAAATTTTCTTATTTTACCTTAAACATCGCATAAAATCAAATGTAATTATTAAAGATAAGTAAATCCAACAAAACTCTTGAAAGCAAACGATTGAGATAAAAGAAAATTTTTTGCTAAAAAACAGTAAATGACTGTATAACTGAGCATAAATGATTTTTCCGTAAACTAGTGTTGCTAGATGACAAAGATGTTTACGTATTCAGGCGCTTTTTAATCAGAAAAAGGATTTATCAAAAAACTTAAAAAGCCAGGAATAACATTACAATAATTGTTCAAAGTGTATTCCTCCAACCTCAATACATTTTTGGCATCGACGAACTAGTGTATTAACCGCAGCTGCTATTTGAACAGGATTGTATTTTATGTCATCACAAGCATCTCTTATCCTTTGGATGAATTCCTCATGGGTATGTACTGGCGTATCATACACAATTCCTTTTAGATGGCTCCAAACGAAATAATCCAGAGGATTCAGATCTGGCGAGCGCGGAGGCCAAGTCACTGGTCCTTCGCAAAGAATCCATATATTTGGGTGGTTGTTGGGTTGCCGTCCAATCCATCGATGAGGATAATTCTCATCCAACCACTGCAGTACCCTTGGCGTAAATTTAAGGGGACATCGTCAAGGACGGCGGGGAGAGAGTTTTGCAGAAACTCATGAAATAAATCCCCATTTAAACGAGGAGGCAAAATATGCGGCCTACAGAGGTTATTACTTAAAACACCTATCCACACATTTACACTAAACTGTTTGCTGAAATGAAGATTGTCTAACACATCGAGGATTGATTTCACTCCAAACGTGAATGTTATCCTAATTCACAACTCCAGCTTTTGTGAAATTAGATTTGTCGGTCCATAAAACCTTACGCAGAAATTGTGGATTAATTTCTGTTGAATCTAAAACCCATCCACAAAAATTTAAACGTTTTTCAGCATCTCCTGGCAACAAACCTTGAACTGCTTAGAGATGGATGATCTTGTTTGAGTGCTCTCAGTACTTTTGATTGAAATAAATGGAGTTGCCGAGCTAATCGGCGTGTGCTTAAAGTTCTATGAATGTTCTGATTATTTCTTGGCGGTACATTGCAATTATGATCATTGTAGCGGCGCAAACCATATTCCGAAAATCGACGATCTACATCTACAGCAACTTGTGCATTTGGAATTTTTCTATTAGGTAAGCGTGTTCGGTACTCTCGAACTAACGCGTTGGAATTTCCGTCACAGAGACCATAAATATAGTGTATATCGGCATATTCAGCATTTGTGAACGTTCTTGCCATTTTTTCTTAGCACTAAAAATGCTTTTTAAATAATACTTTTGACAATGATTTTCACAAACGTCAGTTTACACAAATCACTGAGTTTTGTTTTCATTGGTTGCTATAACGTTAAATGAAATTTACGCGGCTGGTGCGCTACACTGTCACCAATTTCTTTGAATATCTCAGAAACAAGACCAAACTTCGAGAAAAAAAAACAGAAGACGAAAAAGTTTCGAAATTAATCAGGTCAAAGTTGTGTGTAGATGCTTTATTGAAATTATTTATTTTTTTTTCTAGTTTTGAAATAAAGTAAGAGGGGGGTAGCATACAAAATACACTTCTAAGAGGAGTAGGTAGTTCAAACTTAAGAAGCTTATGTAAGATCATAAGGAGTGTTTGTGTTCCGAATTTCACTTAAATCGGATAAGTGGTTCAAAAGTTATGAGGGAAAAACGAGAAAAAAATTCCTAGTTCAACGCCCTCTATCTTGGAAACGATGCGATTTAAGAAATAAGTTTATATCACAAATGTACATTATTTTAATCTGTTCTATCGATTCCTGAAGTTATGAATATTAAACCTGAATCACCCTGTATTTTTGCTGTCAGCAGAAAAGGCACTTTACCTGAAACCAAAACAATTTTTACTCGGTGCACTGAGCATTTCAAATAGGAGTATTTCAAAAATGGTTACTCCTACCAACTTCAGCAAGATATACCTTTTTCAAATAAAACAGGTAGGAGAATCGATTGTTTCGATAGTCAGATGGATACACTAAGCTGCAAAAAAGTTCTGCTATTTAAAAGAAACATGATGTGCCACAAGTGGCGGCCTCTACTAGTAACGGCACAATTAGAAACAGATTTGAATTCTCGCCCGCAAAAACCCCCGATTTACAAATTTTAAAGAAATAATTGGATTTCTTAAGAAGTTATTTACAAATATGGAAAATAAAATTTTAACTTTGACACCCTGTATCTTTTTTATTATGCGACTTGGGACTTCATGTAAAAACACCCTGTATAAGTATAGCAAAATAACTTTTTCACTGGTTAACAGCTTATAGAGGATATTGCATACCAAATTGATTTCGCTCACTTAATTGAAAAAGAAACATTTTTTCACTTCGAATTTTTAAAACAAAATTAATTTAGGCCTAAGTCATCTATTATGTGGTTCTACGCATTGCACTTTTTTCAATATCACTCTGCATACAAAACATTAAAAGTATAACCGTATATGTATTTTCAAATATTTTTCTAAATTATCTAAAATAGTTTCAAACACAATAGTTTTGTATATAGAAGAGCCAAAACGCTATTACGTTTTATACTAATAAAAAAATTAATTATACATGATTAAATTAAAATTAAAATTAAAATTAAAAGGGTACAGAACAATTTAATTAATATTTAATTATGAGTTTCCAAGACTACAAAGAGCAAACCTGTGTATATGTCCCAACTAACTTAAAATAAAATATTATTCTCTCTATAAAGTAATATAAATTTTTAAGAACAGAGGAAAATACATCACATGAAATATAAAATACATTAAAAAGGCATTTTTTTTTAAATGAAAGTAATCAAAAGTACCAAAAAAACTCTTATGAAGAAAATATTTAAGACCATTGGTTTGTCTACAAATACATATGAAAAATAAAAATACAACTACTATAAAATGCAGAAATGAGTTACAAAATAGAAAACTAAGATTCAATTAAGAGTAAGCAAAAACCATTTAAATATAATTTATTTACAATTTGATTTTTTTCGAACACGGAATAACTATTTCAAACTTTATGTTGTTTTGAGAAAAAAGCTCTAAGAAAACCATTCACGGCAACTATGTTTTAGGGGTACTTGTGATTATTATATAGTAACACCTGACATGGCAAGTGTGCGATTTTGTTATACAGGGTATCCCAACGAAAATTTGACTCCCCCTATAATTGGAAAACCGAATAATATTTCAAAATTCGCCGAGACCCGTCGATTTTTGTTCTTGGGGGGAGCTTTTTTGACAGTCAAGCCAACTCGATATGTTCATCCCCCTAATGCCTAGCAACCCCAACTTAAAAATTTCAAATGCAACTACCCCACTTGTGGCACATCATTTTAAAGCCCTTTTCATTGCGAATACAGTGACGTACCGTTTTTAGAAAAGAATTAACGGAAATTAACGGAATCGTTCATCAAAAAATTTTCAAACTTATTTATAACATGAAAACAATTTTTTTTCGAAAAAGATGTCAAAGGTATTGACAAAGAGTTGTCCCGTGTATCGGTTTATGCCACTTTTAAAGAAAAATACGCGGTAGCAGCTACCTTACTGATATTTATTTCCAGGACTGATATTTGGAGATGTCGTTAAAAAACACAAAAGACAATCAAAAAACACACATATACGTGTATATAAAATATGAAAAAATACATAAAAACACTGCCTCATGTTTACCGCCATAGCATTACAGCAGTTGTTCAATGTGATTCAAAAAGAATTTGGTATAGTATTTTGCCACTCGATAATATGCATTTGTTACACGTTCTATAAATCAGCACCTTATCAGTCATCTCGTCATTTGAATATATGCTTGGAAATACACAAAAAGTACACGAAAAATTAAATTGCAAAAAGCAAGTACTGAAAAACGATTTCAAAATAATCACCGTATGCGACATTTTTATAATTAAATTTTATTATAATTCCAAAATAAATTTTTATTGTCTTTTAAGCCTCTCTAACCACGTGGTTAATAGTTTTGTACTTAGTCATAACCCTATATATGGCTGTTAAAGCAAACAAAGAGTTTATTTCAAATTATCTACAGTATGAATGCGTCCATTTCATTTTTTTTTTAAAGAAAAGTTGTGAAAATATAGTAGTTACATTAGTTTCATAAACTTATCCAAGCGCAAACTTTAAAAGAATAAGCTTTAAAACTTTTCTCTTTACCCGAAGTATTGATTTCGACGTATTTGTGTTGTAAAACGATTTGCTCGAATACTTTGCCCACTTAAGAAAATTGCTGCTTTATTACCACCGTGCCAACATCATTTATTTTTAGGGATAACAGACAGGATCACATCGGAGCAGAAAAATGACGTAAAAGATAAAGGGTAAGGGAAAAACAAGGCCATCTTTCTCATTAGATGGTAATCAATTTTGTTATTGGCGCCCAACAAAAACTGGAAGATGTTTCAGCTTTAACGTAAACAGCTCCTGTATCAAAATAAAAATATAGGGTAAATATTTAATCTGCAGGCCAGTTTTAAAATCAAAACAATTTACAGGATGACCGGGAAAATGTGGGAAATCTCTCGGGTGCAGATAGAATATGAAAAAAATAAGATGAAAATTTCCTATAATTTTTTTTCCTACAGGCTCTCCCAACGCTATTTCTTGAATAACTTTTAAAGTACTTAATATATTTTAATAAGAATTTAATGTGATGAACACTAGTAAGGCCCTCTTAAAATAGTGTCCTTGAAACAGCGTTTTTAGTTTACCAGGGGCGGGCTAAACTTTACAACTTATTGCCTAAATGTTTAACACCCTGTATGATAAAGCCTTTAAAATAATAAATCTGGGTAGCTTTAACCTTAGACTAAAAAAGGTACAATTGTTTATTGTCGATCTTATTTTTTCATGTTCTATATGCACCCTAGAGATTTCCGGACACCCTGCACTGAAAAAAAGGCCAGTAACTTTACAAATTTACTTTGTAAGAATACTCTTATAATTGTCTTAAAATAATTCTAAAAATAATGATGATATTACAGTGACAGTTGTAATTTTACAAGAAAACTTCCAATATACAATAGAACCGTAAACTTCCTATGTAATTACAATATAATTTGTACATTTATAGAATATATTGCAACACATTTACAATTAACAATGTGAAATCCATTTTTACATTGTAAAATTACTGAACATACTAAATTTACTATATAATTGACTGTAAAAATATGCCTAATGCGTGTGTGAAGGTACTATCTACTAATTTTAAAACGCACTATACCACTAACCGTTGAGAGCGTTGGGTGGTGACGCCTTCATTATTTCTTGCTTCATTTCGATGAATGCAGCGTGTACCTAGGACCTAGGTACTTACATAATTAATTTAGTGAGTAGTGACTAGCAATATAAACATATCTAGAGTGACAAGTGAGTGTTTTTAGTACTATAAATAGTTTTGTCTGTTGCTTGTTTAAACATAACCTCAATGATATTAAGAAGTAATAGGTATGTAAGTTATACATAATTATTGAAACAAAGAAACACTGCATCTACAAAAAATCGGATACCCCACTGTTGTTTTGTTCATCTTACATAAGATATAAAAATGTATTATTTTCTATTAGAATTATATTTTATTACATATTTGAAGAACAGGGGCTTCTGGAGGTTTAGCATGATTTAAGTTCTGGGTACCTACTTATCTATGCACATTTATATAATTAATATTACTTTGTAATAGTTAGTATAAATCATAGATTTCGTTTGAATATTATAAAATGTTAACTTTAGTTATATGAATATATTCTTACATTGTTATATGTTTTGTATAAAGTTAAGTGTTCTGTTTTGTACAAATAACCTAAATGTGCAGGTACCAAATTTTAATAAAAAATTGCCGTAAAACCATAATATTTTATTACTTCAATACCTGTATGTACATGTATTTCTAAGCTAAAAAAATAAGCAAAGTGCAGTTAATATATTGAAGATATAATAAAGCTGTAACTACAAATTAACTAAGTGAGCCGTAATCGGAGTACAAAATATCTATTTATATAATCAGTTAGGAAAAGTACGGTTTTGTGTAACAAATGTTTTCCACACAATTTGTCAAAAAATTTTAATTATAAATTTAAAAAGGATTATTCTGCTGATTTTAAAGTATACATGGGGGCTATAATAGAAATAAGTAGATATTATTTTCAACTAAATTCAGTATTACTATTAAGGGTGTTTGTTAACATTAGAAGCAATTGGCATTTATGTTAATTAGGTTACTTAATATGAGTACATTTTTCTTTTGAAGTAACATTCTGATGCAGTGATGCTATTGAGAAACTCATGGAAAAGCCTAATGTTACTTAAGGTAAGTAACAATTGTTAATTCCTTACGATATTTCAATTTTTCTCATGTAGGCATATTAATCTATTAGGTATAAATGAATTACTATTCAGATTTTTTTTAGGTATCTGTATCAAAGCACTGGTAGTGAATTCGAATGTTGTAAACAAGACGTCTTGTATACGAGTTAGGTCAGTTTCGACACTTTTAGGAGGTTTCTTTTATTCTCAGAAAAGATGGTTCAAATGTCACGGGAATATTTTTGAGAAAAATTGAATAACGGAAATTTCATTTCGATATCTTGATTAGTTTTGACATAGCATTTTTTTAAATTTTAGGCCTTTTTTATGTTGCCCCATATTACATACGTATGATGTTTCATTAAAACATATATATGGTTGTTAAAGCAGCGGAAAACTAGAAGTTATAAAAAAATATTCCTTAAGCAACTAGATACTACACATAGAGAAAAAAATGTCAATGTATAAATATTAATATAATAAGTGGAAAAGAAAAATGACCAAAATTTAAAAATATCATGTAGGTATCTCTTAAACAAATCAAAATATCGAAATGTGATTCTCGCTATTCAACTTTTCTGAAAAATTAAGCTTCAAATATATTGGCTACTTTTTTCTGTCTTTTTGGAAAATAGAAGAAACATTCTATACCTAAGTGCCCAAATTGGACCATCCTGTACAATAAATTAAAAAAATACATTGTAGTAATAGTATAAAATGTATTATTACAATGTAACTATACAACTGCCTGTAAAGTTACTTTGCAATTTTACAAGTAATTGTGGAAGTTACATTGTAAAAATACTTTTTGTATTGTAAAATCACAAAGTAATATTACAATTTCAAAACCTAAAATTACACCACAAAATAAATTTACAACTTAATTTTACATTTTATTTGTAAAGTCACAATCGATAAGAAAATTACAGAAATAATGAGTGGTAAATAAATTGCCATCTATTTTAACTGTAATTATTTTTTACAGTGTGTATAAGGAGGTCATTTGCTAGAGCGAAATTTCAGGTTATTAAGGTTACGGGCTATAATGCCTCAACCAATTTTTACTTATACCTGAAAATCTTATAGCAAACAGTTAAAGTCATTCGTCAACGGTGCCACCGTACATACGAGTATACCGGTTTGGACCTCACATGGGTATGTAAATGTAAATAAGATAAGATGATACAGGATAAGTCAAAAAGAACATGTGACACTGACATACAAATTGTTACAACAAACAAAATTATAAAAATATAAAAATACACAAAATAAATATCAATTACAATTCAAGTATTTATCTACATAATAAAAACCATGTTGAGTCAAGAATTCCTTTACTGCCTTAGAAAATGCATTCAAACCAACTATATTTTTTATAGACAAATGAAGTTTATTGTATAAGATGGTGCCCGTATAATAAGTATTTTATTTGTGTAATTCTAGTCTATGTCTATGAGTGTGTTAAATTACATCCATATTGTGTAGGATATTCATTGTAATAATTTTGGAATAAAACATTAAAATTAAAAATATAAAGAGGTGGTAACGTTAATATTTTTTCATTTACAAATGTTAGTTTACAGGATTCTCTATATTTTAATCCAGCTCTTTTTGGCGAATAAAAACTCTGCTGTTTGCATATGTAGAGTTTCCCCAAAAAACTAGGCCATATCTAAGATGACTTTCAAAACTTGAAAAATAGAAATTTCTGACAGTATTAATGCATCTGGCGTAATCGGTTTTAACTCATAACAGCTAGACGCACATTTACCACAAACTTGATCAATATGTGCTTGGCAATTTAGGGCGTGATCAATAAAAACACCCAAAAGTTTAAATTGAGTTACCTGCTGGACAGATTTTAATTTTTAAAAGTGGACTAGATATGTAATTACGTTCTACTATTCAAAAATTGCATCAAAAAAGTTTTGTCAGTATTTATAACCACATCATTCTTACCAAAATAATTCAAAATAGAATATATATTAGAGTTTAACTTACGTATGGTATCATTCAAACATTCAGCAATTAATACAACTGTATTATCATCAGAAAAAGCATAGTGAAAAATAGTAATTGACTGTCCTATGCCATTAACATACAGCAATAACAGCAATGGGCGCAAGACACTTCCTTGTGGGACTCCTATATCAGTTTCAACTTGATCAAATTTTACATTATAGAAATCTACATATTGTTTTCTTGTAAGAAGATATGATCTTAGTAAATCATTACATTTCCAATTTAGACCATAATAACCAAGTTTAATTAAGAGCAATTCATGATTCACACCTTAGAAAGGTCTATGAACAACTCAATTATTGTGTGTTCTTTATCAATCTGTTCGTACACATAATTCAGAAAACACAATAAGGCAGTCGCTGTTATTAACAATTTAGGCCCATATGTATCTTAAATAATTTTGCAAAGGTCTTGGAGGTAATTATATATAACCGCATTTATATATCTACCAAAAATTGTATTTCAGTCTTCCAACACGGCTTTATGAATGCCAGATCAACCACAAGCAACCTAGCAATTTTTAGACAATAGAGGGCAGGTTGATGCGGCGTATACAGACTTCTCCAAGGCCTTTGATAAAATAAGTCATAAATTGTTATTGCACAAACTTTCCTTGTTAGGTTTCAGTAATATATATCTAGCACTTATCCTGTCTTATTTGAGTCATCGCAAACGGTATGTTTGTTATAATGGTTTTTGTTCCAATTACGTTGCGTCTCTCAAGGTTCCAACTTGGGGCCTTTGTTGTTTTTAATTTTTATTAATGATTTATATGAAACACTGAATTGTAACAGATTGATGTTTGCTGACTTAAAATTATATTGTCCTATTACGGATTTAAATCATCAACTTACATTTAACAATCATATTAGCAATATTGTAAAGTCGGCATTCAATGCACAAGGCCTCATTATCCGCAATTGTAAAAACTTTAATGACGTTCCTGCTTTGACAACTTTATACTTTAGTTAGAACCAAATTAGAATATGCTTCTCCAATTTGGAATCCTATATATGGTGATATACATATAACTGCTATTGATAGAGTTCAAACAAATTTTCAAAAATTTGTAAATTATAAGATCAATCGAATATATCCGAAGAGGTTGTGAATATTTGGATTGATTAAACAGATTTAACTTTCTTATCTTCTTATCTTTAGAGAGACGTAGAAGGCAATCAGATGTTGCATTCTTGTACAAACTATTGCATGGTAAAGTTGACTGTCCTATATTACTCTCTGAAATCGATATGGCTGTTCCTCGACCTACATCTAGACATAATAGTACTTTTGTATGTAAAAGAGTGCACACTAATTTATTATTTAAATCCCCAATACATTTTATCTGTTCCAACGCAAATAAAATTGCTAATGTGTGTGACATCTATTCCTGCAATATATCTCAATTAAAAAGTAAATGTCGAGAATATCTTTGACATAGTAACTGCCTTAATTAATAGTTATTTATGCAACAAGTACAAAAAGTAAGTGCCAGACACGACGAGTGCAATAAACACTTTTTGTACGTGTTGCATACAATATTTTTTCTACGTTCACGAAAAAACCAAAAAATGTTTCATTTAGATGACACTAAGTCTAAGAAAATATGACGTCGATTTGAACGTTTATGTTTGTCGTGATGACAAAACGCTGTAGTAGAATGACAGATAAATGCAATAAACATTTTATTTCACTAGTGTAATAAAGAACCAATACTTCAATAGTTTTGTTTTTTGCATGAACGTAGAAAAATATATTTATAGTAATATTTCATAGATTTCAATTATTTTATTTGTTTCTTATACTGCGTACATTTGATTGTACTAAATTTGTTTGTTTTCTTTTGTATATTTGCTCTGTAAATGGGTGACCGTTTGACAATAAACGCTATTATTATTGGTTACATTTCAAGAAATTTATTTGAATTTCTTAATACGACTACCAGAAAGCTCATCAAAGTCTAACCAGTGTCATATAAAGAAATTATAAAATCCCGCTCTACCACTTAAATCAAATCACATACTGACGTCCTAATACTTTAAAACATTGGTTAGGGTGAACTATAAAATTCGGAGGGTATAAAACGTGACATTGCGGGCCATATTTCCACAGAATTCGGTGGCTTAAATGTGGATCCCGTCATAAAATCTGAGGATATAAAAATATCGATCGAATAATAAAAAATAATGGGCCATATAAGTTGACGTGATACCCTCTAGTAATGCTTTATATGGTTTCAATATCATTTTTATGAAAATGTTTATTAAATGTATAATAAAATGACCACTATTAGAGTTTTTAGAGATCTTATTGTTTATCACAATACATTTGTATCATACTTGTACATTTTTTGGTAAAAATAAGGTACTGTTAAATAATTACTCATTTTATAGCTTTTTGATTTGAAAATAGGGAAATTGCATGATTTTTCAAATATGTGCAGAATAAAGAATGTATTATTTTATCGAAATGGCGTTTGCCCTAGATAATTTTGTGGAAAAATACGCCTGAAAACGGTATTTCAAATTTTAATCTGATCATGCTTCCAGAAAACGGTGGCCGCCACAGAGAAGACCTGTGGCATCAGATGATGTTCTCAGGGACTTTATATCTGTAGGTACACGGTTTATGTTTTCATACAACGTAGTATTTATGTTTATAAAAGTTAATTTGCCATTTGTGATATTATTACGTGTTATTGTGTTAAATAGAAATTGATATTGAATAAATTTGCAGAATAAACTCGTAAAATGAGCATAGCAAGTGCATCTTACGAGGGAAATGAAAGAAGTATTGCATTATATCATTATATAGGGTTAACTACGACTAAGTACAAAAATTTTAACCACGTGTTCAGGGAAGCCTAAAAGACAATAAAAAAGTTATTCCAGAATTTTAGCTCAATATTTAAAAAATGGGGCAAAACCCTTTTTTGCTACGGAGAGTCGGCGCCTATGATAAGTATCGACTGAGATGGCTTTTGGCTTAGATCCATAGTTGACTTTACATCTGTCAACAATGTACTACTACCATGCGGTCGTTTGCAGTGTTTCTAAATGCAGAAACGACAAAAATTAATATTCTTATTATTAATAATACCTGATAGGTAGGTAACAGTTAATCCAATTAGCTCCAGTATTTTGCATTCGTTTTTCATTATTTGGTTACAAACTGGTAAAGCTACATTTTCACTCACTACCGATAAACACACTTCCCGTAAGTACAGTTAGATACAATGCCTATATATTATAACAAAATCGAAGAAGGGGATGAGTAGGTAGGTTCTAATAGATAACAGAAAACGTTTAACACCCGCGGCAGTCTTCTATTTTCTATCCTCTCTTAAAATATTTGTACTTAGTCATAGTGAACCCTGTATACGAATACAGCATATATCGCCTAATAAAAAATATTTCTTACTGTATTGAAAAGGTATTTTAAGCTAATATAAATCAAATCTCCTACAATTCCTATCAATAAAGTTATATGTATACTGTAACGAACAATTCCACAGACAAAGCTCTATTCAATAATTATCTAAAATAAAAATTAATCTAGCTAAATTTACTAACCTGGTTTAATGAAAACACTCTATAAATATTAGTTTTATTTATATTAGCTTAAAATACCTTTCCAATACAGTACAAAATGTTCCAACAACTAATAATAAAGAATATATAGGGGTAGATATTGTGGGTGTAATTCAACGCTGGTCGGGGCTTTAGTCCGCAGAGTAGTTAGTTTCACACAATATTGTTAATACCTATATAGAAAACATATTTTACCGTGCAAACAATGAAAAGAAAAATTTGGTGTAGAACAATGAAGCGCGACGAAAGGAAAACGTTAAGCTCTTGAGCATTGCAACATTGGTTGTTTATGAAGACCATGTAAGTTTAATTGAAATATATAAGTAAGCAGGTTAAAGTTTATCAAAAAAATGAAAATGTAAAGTTGTAAAGAATCAATAAAACTTTTCTATTAAACTACCAGAATGTATACAGGGTTTTTAGAAACTTATAAACTATACTATGATAAAGCAAATTCATTTCATTTATTGTATTCAGCGCTTCATTCCTACTATTTACCAGATATAGAATGTTCTTTGAGGCATTTATGAAATGTTGCTATCTGTCTCCACTACATTAAATTACCTATTTTATTCTGATAACATAACAAACAAAAGCGATGCATAAGGTTTCTTAAAAATGTGTAAGTATAAATTTAATCAGTGGTAAACAGCAATAAAAATTAATAAAGTAATAAAAAAAATGTAAATCTGAACGTAACCAACAGCATAGCTATATTCTAAGAAATAAGTTACGTTTAACAATACCGTAAGTTCGCCACATCACCACTAACAATTATGGTGATGTTAAAAACGGAAAATAATAGGCACAGCAAATACAGGAAGTCAAAGCAAGCCTTTGACTCGCCGCTTTTGCTGCACTAATGAAGTGGAGATTAGCACCAATGAAGTTCATAAATATAAAATTAAATGAATCCACTGATGGCAAATTAATAATAATCGTCCGATTATGTTCACACAAAATCTGCTTCCATCATCGTGGAATATGCCTGTTTGCATCAACAACACCGCAACAGTGACCTGTCACCTGTATAAACTGCGTTAAACGTAGCCGTCCCGGTTTGGCCGGGATTAACTAGGAATGAGAAAATTTGTCCCGGCAAAAGTTTTGCCTTTTTAACTTAAGAATATTTGAACAATATTCAGAAATTTTCGTATATACGGCAACGCTGCGTTGCTGCGAACTTTGACGATCAACCGCCGCGCCTTGTCTGGGTAGTATGAGCAGTGATGCCAGATTTGCAAATTATTCTGCAAAATGCAGAATTTTACAGCAAAATTTGGCATTTTGCAAAATTGCATTTGCATTTTTTTAATTTCAACGCTCAATTTTGCAGAATTCAAATACGCAGAGACTCATCTGCTATTTTATTTAATAAAAAAACAGTTGGAAATAACATTTTAAGTTGAAACCTATCCGCCTAGGTGAAATGATTGTATCACATAGCCTCATCGCCATGTAGTAAGTGTTTTTAGATTTTGCAGCTGCTTTCGAAGCCCTCTAGCGCTTGGTAAATACGATACAAAAACACGGCTGCAAGCGAGTAAGTAAGGTAGCTAAGTTGCAGTTGGACCAATCACGAAACCCCGCCACTACTCAATTTCAAATTATGCAGAAAAAAGACTTGATTTGCAAAATTTTCAACAAATCTGCGCAGAATACCAACCTCAGTCGTCTGGCAACACTAAGTCTGAGGTATATTTTCGTGCGTATAAGACGCTTCAAAGCACACTGCAATTAATTTATTTGGTTATGGATGTTGAAAGTGGGGCACGTTAAGAATGATTGAAATCGATTTTACTGAAAAACGGTACATCCTATTGAAATTTAATACCTTTTAATAGAGTACCTTTTTTATGTTAAATTCTTCAAATTTCAATATTTTCAAGTCAGAAACTAGAAAAAATTAACTACTTAAAAGATATGATTAAATTTGTCCCTGAGTCTTTCATTTTCTCAGGCCCCTGTAGAAAATTTTGAAATGTATTTTATGAGACTTATTAAACGCGTCAAGGTTAATATCTCACCAAAATTTCATGACTTAATGTTGAACCGTTCTGATGTGATGCATTAAAAACTGTTTCTGAGGTTACCCCTTTAAGTGAGCGTATCTCCCTTAGGAGCCACCACTGACAAAAGTTGTACTAAGATTTTCGTAATTTTTCGACTTGTTTTACAAGCTGACAAGTTTTGAACTACTGGTACACCTTACATATATTTTAATTTCTGATTTTGTTTCAATCAAGGCAAAAACAATTGTTCCGGAATGGTCGATGCTCAATTTGGGAACTCTAGTTAAACGTCGTGTGACGTACTAGTACTGGTACTTACCCAACAGCATTGTCGCTGTAGTTGCCACGAGCGGATCTATATTGTAAACAAAGGAATAAGTTACGTTTAACGATACCGTAAGTTGACCACATCACCATTAATAATTATGGTATTACCTACACAATATTTACACTATATATCTATAACCCACAAATATCACAAAAACGCAAAAATACAATAAACAAACGCTTGTTTACATCACCAACACCGTAACCTGCACCTGTATCCACGGACACAAACCGCGCTGAACGGCGTGTAACGTCTAACCAATGATATCGCGTAGTTTTGTTTACATTCTATTGCAATTCATTAATGCTAATATTTTAATTATTATGTGATTATTGTGGCAATTTATTAATGTTAATATTATAATTATTTCAATATGTTTGATAGATGTAATACATTCAAACCAATATTAAAATTCATACAACTTCCCCATCGGTAAAACTAATCAACTGTAATTGAACAGTGCAGATATGAAAACATATTTCCGTCTATCTATTTGTTCTGTTCCTGTATTGAGAGTTTTCAAAGCTTTTTATTTATTTTGCTGAATATTATAGAAAAGAGATTATTTCATTGAACATGTATTGGGTTATACAGGATAGTCTGTAATGAATAGATTATAGAGTAACTGTAGATTGTAGACGTCGAAATAGTAGGATTAAAAGATTGCGCACATTATGCCTGCACGGACCAGCATAGAACAGACCTGCACTACTTCGTACACGTGTCAAGTAAGGGCCAGCAACTTTTTATGCAGGTTATGTATGTGACAGATGTTTTGTAGTTTTTAAGTAGTAGTTATACGAAGAGGAAGAGCAGGGGGAGGAAGCCAGGAAAATGAAAATCTTTTGGGTTTACTCTATCAATACAAACTCTATCTATTTGATATTTATTTTCTGAACTGGAAAGAGATCACAAAATTTTTATTAGTATTTCCGAATATCACAAGAAAATTTTTTCGAGCTCTTGAATCATCCTCATCTACAGCACAAGATTTCGCTTAGCAGCGTCATCTGACTTGCAGTTTGTTTAAGGTACGTAAATCGAAGTTGTTCATAAGCTAGTGCGCTGGACAGTTCAGCGACACATTCACAACTTAAGTGGTCGAATATTTTTAACAGTTTGAAATCTGTCCCTGATTTGTGTGGTAACAGAACGTACGTGGAAATAGCACGGCCTGACATATAAATGGCATAGCACTGACATGACCTGCAGTGACAATCGTTGCAGGTGACGGTACATGCAGGTGCTGGTTTAGTGTGCGTTACTCCATTAAATAATAATTAAATAATATGGGAACTGTCATGAGCAGGCTTTGTAGATCCGTGCTGGTCTGTACAGGCATAATGTGCGCTATCTTTTAGTCAAACTTGCCTTAGTCAAATGCAGCTGGTTCACGATATATAAGATGTCCCCATTTAGTTGCAATGGCAAGGTATCTCGGAAACTACAAGATATAGAAGGATGCAGTTTTCACAACACTGGGCCTATTTTATAAGAAACTTAATATGTCGCAAACAAAATTTTCATAGATCTCTTCGTTTCTGAGATGTAGGGTGAAACTTAAAAAAGAAATTACTTTTAATGGATTCTTTGTATCTCAGAGAATAGCCGAGATATCAGAATGGTGAAAATTACTTCTGATAGACTTTTATGTTGAACTTTACAGAGTGTTTGAAAATTTCACCCAAATATACAATTTCTTAAATGGAACACCTTATATACAGGGTGTTAAAAAAAGAGTGTAGAATATTTAAGGAGGTAATAGTATGAGCCAAAATAAGCAGAACAATCTCAATAAACATGGGTCCGCAATGTAACGGTTGCGGAGATATGGAATGTTTTATATTTTTCAGCCCCTTTTTTTATTTTGCAAAACCGTTGTGTATTTTCTGATAATAGATGGTTGATGTTTAGTGAAATAAACAGTACGAATTTGACAGTTGTTCTCAGTGCACAAGTTTTCTTTGACTATGGCTGCAGCTTACTCGCAGAATTAACAGACATGCATTTCATGTATGGTCGTGCTAATGGGAACGCCACTGGAGCGCGACGTCTTTATGTTGACGCTTATCCAAATCGCCAGATTCCTTCACAACGCATGTTTAGAAGAATTCACCAAAGATTGCGTGATACCGGTTCCTTGAGCAAACAGTGCTATTTATCCGGAAGACCAAGGTCGGTATCCACGCTTAGAGCAGAAGGAAAGAAGATCTAGCACTGGTAGAGTAGAATCCAGGTACGAGTGTGCGGAGAATATCAGCCGAGGTAGGAATTAGTGGTCCTCTTGTTTGGAGAATCCTTCACGAGCAACTGCTTTATCCATACCATGTGCAATGAGTACAGGCCTTAAATCCAATAAATGATCATCAAGCACGTTTAGTTTTTTGCCGCTGGTTTCTACGGCATGATACTGAAGACTCTCGTTTTCTTGCAAACATTCTTTTTACTGATGAGGCCGGGTTCACAAGAAATGGAATGTTTAATTTTCACAATACGCATATTTGGGTCGACGAAAATCCTCATGCTCTAATAGAATCTGCACGTCAGGCACGTTTTTCATTAAACATTTGGATGAGTATTGTAGGAGACAGATTTCTAGGTCCTGTTGTTTACCAAATCGATTAACAGGCGCTGCTTACCTCAACTTTCTGCAGAACACACTGTATGAATTTTTGGAAGATATTCCTTTGAATCAGAGGCAACAAATGTGGTTTCAGCATGATGGTGCTTCAGCTCATTTTTCCATGGCCATTAGAGAGCATTTACATCAAACTTTTGCACATAGATGGGTAGGAAGGGCCGGACCTGTTTTATGGCCTCCAAGATTGCCTGATCTGAACCCTTTAGATTTATTTGTTTGGGGATATTTGAAGACATTATGGTACTTTTGTAAATAGCCTGGAAGAGCTGCAGCTACGGATTAATCAAAAGTGTCAAGAAATCCAAACCAAGGAGGAGTTCGAATATCGTTGAGACGAAGATGTCGTGCCTGCTTGGAAATGGACGGAGGGCACTTTGAACATCTTCTGTAACTTTGTTTTTTGTTTATTAAAAGCTTCCTATGTCGGTTTATTCCTAATAAAATAAAATTACCGTTACTTTGCGGACCCATATTTATTAATACTTTTCTGCTTATTTTGATTAATACTATTACCTCCTGAATATTTTACACTCTATAAACAGTTCCTTCTTTGAGATATTCCCACTTTAGTCACTCAATACCGACGCGTGCTTCCCGTCCACAAGTGGTCTAAGCTTAGCTAAGCTAAGACTTACTTAAGTAAGCTTCATCTTCTGAAGCCTACACTAATGAACATAAAAGCAAATCACATCCCTCATTTTACAATATACAAATTTATTTTATGTAGGCATATTAAAAGAGCCCATTAAAAGATCTATTTAAAACTATTGATTTTTCGATAAGTAAAGAAATGTCATATTGTATTTTGCTGATATTAGCTTCACATGACAAAGTAAAGTGGGAATACCTCGAATCCGGAGTGAGTTATAAATATCAAACAAGTATACATTTTTTCTATTTATTCAATATCCACATGGGGCAAAAGTATTACGATGAAAGATAGTTATGCTAGAGTATGTTATTAGTCCTCTATGAGATATTTAAATATTGAGTTCAAATTCGAATTTGTCGAAGTACTTCTAATTTTTTACGCTAGTCTCACTAAAGATTAACATAAATTTATAACTTACGACTACTTACGAATACTTAAATACTAGTACTAGGAAGATCGCTGCAAATTTTAATGTGAATCATAAATTAGTTTTGACCACTCTGTATAAAAACTGATGTAAAGGACCTCATATATGTTACTACTTTTTAATAAAAGTTATTTCACTATGTAAGCCTTCCCCCTTTTCCTCTTTGAAGCAATAAGGACGCTTTCATTTCAAACACGTTTTGAAAAATGATGTTACAGCAAAATATTATAGTATTCAAAAGACGGCAGTTTTATTTTTAGTGTTTGCAATAACATGAATCTCCAGCTAATATATTCTTTTGCTATATGATACGCGCAGGATTATTCACGTTATGAGTACAACTTTTTCTATCCAGCGGAGAGAACTGAGAGAAAATTATTTTCTATCGATCTAACCGTTCAAAACCGATTTCAAACAGACGGTTATTCCCACGAGGATATTCCAGTTCGATCTAAGTATATCATCCCTTGCATTATTGAAAACATTTTTCAGTGCAGCGATGTTTTGATTTTTACCGGTAAAATAAAAAAGGTTCACTTGCATGCTTATCTCAGATCTATACATGTATGTAGGTACACCAACGTACAATCATTTGCAAAAATAATGATATTCTTTAAAATTTTGCGATTTCTTTTGAACTGCTGACGATTTTGTAATGAAATATGCTTTCAAATTGTAACACTAGTTCTTAGTTGCTTCACTCACCAATAGAAATTTAATGAAATTTTTACTCAAAACTTCAGAAGTGAGAGTGCCTTTATTATTGTAAAAACATGTACATATTGCGTGTGTTGGTGTATAGATGTAGATAATCTGAATCAGTCGTCTAAAGAGATTTTATAAACGAAATAAATAGTCTGTCGCAATTTGTTTATTGTCTAAAGCTGTACAACTATTTCAAACAAATTATTTACCACAAATACAGAAATTGTAGTACATTATTTACTATTTTACAGATGTAGTGTCCTTCTTAAACATACTTTATCCATCAGAAACATAAATAAAGTGCTGAAATATGTGGACGCAACAAACATCAATCATTTCTAGGTTATGCTTTAGTGATATTTCTTTGGTGTGGCAAGTTCAGTTCTGACTTTCAGTTCAAGGACAAGTTCACATTATAATCAAAGAAGTTTTAGGAGTTGTTTTGTTCGAATTTATTTGTTGTTAAATAAGTAATCAATAATTATTATAGCAAATGTAAAAAAGGAATATTCTTTAGGTACTTACACACTTTTGTAAATACGGGTACCTAATTATTATATACACAATAGTAACATAAAATAAAAACAAGTTTTATAATAGAACAATTTAAAAATATCCACAGATATTTTACACAATATTCACACTCAACGGAGGTGTAACGGAAGACCTCAATGCTTCAAAAGTCTTAATAACACCATTGTGCATACGTAAATTGCATTCAATACATCATTTAGCGTTATTTATGTGTAATGAAATACTTTATGCCATTAATATTTGACAATTCAATGATAATTCATAGTTTTGACGTTTACCGATTTTAGTTTCTTCTGTGTAAGACTGCTTCAAGGCTATACACATTTTACATGACAAAACAATAAAATAGTGATCTGTAAGGGACATAAGATTACCTTGTACGAGGAATTGGTATTGTCGCATCTATTGTGATATTATTATCCATTTTTGAAAAAATGTGATAAGACACGTTTACAAAAAACTCAATATTCTTGTGTAAGATTCATATGTAATGTTAGAAAGAATGAAAATATTTCACCAAGAATTGAGGATATTGGTTGGTTAAAAATTGAACACAGTTGCTGCCTATTCCATAAAATTATAAGTTTTAAAACACCACCATATCTTTATGAAAAAATTAGATACAGAACAGATATTCACAATTTAAATGTAAGATTTAAAAATGTGTTATCTGTACCTATCCACGTAACATCTTTATTTCAGAGTTGTTTTAGTTATCATATTACAATAAAATACACCATTTCATGAAAACTTCGATAAATATTTTTTCATATAAACATCATCATCATATTCATGCTGCCACTATCTTATCATTTTTTATTATTATTATTATTTATTAGGTAGAATATCTATATTGCTTTTCGTTATTATTTTTAATTATTATAGTATTTAGTTCAGATTTTATTTTGGTTGACTGGAAGAGCAGGTTTGACCTGAACTCTGTCATTTTGCAATTTGTTAGTTATTAATTGTATTTGGCTATATTAACCACATGTTAAACTATTCTAATCTAGGATATTCATATCTGGCCCTGCCATAATATTAATTTTTACCATGCTCCTTGGACATAAAACTTGAATGCATAATAAATAAAAAAGTATATATTTTTTTCAGCTTGGTTCTATCTCTACACTGCAGCCACTGACTTTTTTCAGCAAACTTCGAGGAGATCAAGGATTGAGGCGGAGGCAAGATCGACTACGACGGGAGACAAAACATGGGAAAGAGGGACGCTACATGCTCACGTGAAACTTTTGAAATTTTTTGAGAAGCAAACTGATGTTTTCGTTATCCGGAGATGTTATAAGGGAAAAGTTTTGCTGCCAAGTGGCAGAAAGATATTCCTCTTGATTTATTAGAGAGAATCTTTTCAGAGTCTTGGGACGTTCAAGAAGTTGAAAATATAATCTGCCTTTTATAAAATAAGTGATTCGGTTTTTCTTCAAAGTAAAAAAAACGGAATTCGTAGCAAGCAAAATTGTAACTCATTTGATGAGGTAGTGGTCATAAATAAAAAAGTAGATAGTTTTATTAAGTACAATTTAGGATATATTGTTACATCGTCATATATTAGGGGAGACCGGGTACGAAAGTAACACGGATTGGTTGTAACAGTAAGTTTATTGTCTTTCTAAAGAGGTTCGTCTATGATATTATATCATCATAGAGTCGGCAGTGAAATCTACATTAACTTATTTAAATAACAATATCCGTAGTGTGTTTTAGTTGGAGTTAAGACCTGCACGGTGCATAATGTGTGGCCGCTCCTTTTTGTTAGTAAAAAAAGGATGGTCTTATTAAATTATTTGTAATCCTTGATCAAACAAATAATTATAAGCACGACAGCTTTTTGCTTTGAGAGCTACGAGCGTGGATATGAAAGGGAAAATATAAGACATGAAATGAACAAAATTAGAGACAATGTATATATGATTAGTATTAAGAATATGTAAATTTTACAAAATAGTGCAAATGCAGACAAACATAATTAACTTACTTAACATGGAAATAAATTACAAACAGGTAAGTCGGCTTACGCAAAGTATGTAAAAACACGAACAAAAAAAACATAATAATGCACAAAATGGAAGATGACTACTGATATTTTGAAATGTGATCATAATAATCAATACGAAATATTAGCTTAATTATACGAAATTATAATACTTATACACATAAATTTAACACTAAATCTGACGAAGGCATGCAAAAAAGGAACTATAATATGTGAGTGAAATATGCACTCTTATTGTTAATTATAAACAATTATATACTGTATTAAAAAGAAATACAGTTAAATAATTTCAGTATAACTAAAAATACGGTACCATTGGCCAAACAAAATATATATAAGACAGCTGCCCTGAGTTTATTATTATTAATATATTTTTTTAATATCTTATTACAATTGTTTCTAGAATATAGACATAGGAATAGAACATCAAACGGTATCAGAAGAGATGGTTTGATTTCTTATGATGATATAATCAACTTCTATAGGTGAACATCATCACATTTCTAAAGAGGACAGTAAAATGGAGCAGGGAAAAATCACAACTGTGATGGTGACATCACTGGTACGCCCATCGATAAATGGCTTAGGCTTTCATGTAATATTACAGATGCTAAGTTCTAAAATTTCATTAAAACAATCCTCAATGTTTAAACAATTGGCTGGCAAGGTGACATTCGATCCTAACATGTGCTCGTCAAAAATGACACCAGTTGGAAGCCCAAACAAATTACCTAAAATGCACTCAATACTAGTGCCCGAATAATTAATTAAAGTATTAATTACTAACCTTAGATTTTATTAGGTTTCTCCAATTTTTATTTAATATAATTTTAACAAAACGGATCAATCAACTATCTATCTACCGCCTGGCCTCACCTATCTTTTTTGTTACCCTTTCTTTTTCTTTTTTTATATTTTAAGAACCTTCAATTTTTACGTTTAAATCGGCAATATCAAATTTGCGTCTATGTATTGCTAGTGGCCTATCACTAGTGTCTTCTAATATTTTCGCATTTTATGCCTCGATAAATATGGACCGTTACAAATGATATTCAAAGTAAGTTTTCATTCTTTATCTTAATCGATCATAATCCTAGAACTGAACGTTATTTTGAATTATTTTATTGGCTTGTTCAGTTAATACCAATAACCTAAGCATGGTATTTTAATTAAAAATAATCGTTAAAAATGGTTTTAAGCAAGTATCCTGTCAATCGCGTGAAAAATGCGTAATGGGACGATTGTAACAATGCCATACAGGGACGATTGTAACATGTTACAACCGTCCCTCATATTTAATACCTATAGATAGATATCCAGATAATTACTTCAGTATTTGTTATACTATGTGTGAATACACAAATTCATTCTCTTTATTTAGGATGTCTAATAAAAGACAATGAACAACAGATTGTGGGAAAGATTGTTACGGATTGGGAAAAACTTGGTCCATCCCAAATATGGAATATGGACGAGTCTGGCGACAGACAACCGTGCAAAAGCCAGATAGGGATAGGATTCTTTGTTATTACCAAAAAAAAAAAAAATATTATTTTATATTTTTGTTTCATTATTCTATTTTTTTATTTATTTATTTTTTCAAATAAAAAAATATATTATGTACCTACATTACAACTTAGTTTTATGTAGGTATAATCCATAAACAAATACCTTGTAAATACTAACTTTCTATACCTAGTTATTACCTATATTATTCATATGTTACAAACGTACCCATGTTTTGTTACTGTTGACCCATACCATTGGGTAGGTTGTAACGACGTACACTCTCTACTTTTTTATTAATTGTACATCAATATGGACTTTAATTACTTCAATATTATTTTTCTTCAATATATAAAATGCCAAGGAAACGACTTATAGTAAGTAAATTTATATAACTTTGTTAATTTTTCATGTATCCAACTTTACAAAAATATGTTACTTTCGTACCTGGTCTCGCCTAATGATAAAAAGTACAGGCCGCGCATAACTAACGAGATTATTAGTATATTTCAACCAACTAAGCAAATCATAGAAGACTTCATCTCTTTGGTGCTATTACTCAATAATAACAACAGAAATTTCACTCAAAAAGAATATCTATATCAAAAAATATTGAAATTTGATTGCATTCCTGAAGTAAAAATCAGAAGGGTACAAACCTAAGAAATATAAGGTATTAACAAAGAAGGAAATGTCCAGATTTTTAATGAATGCTTCCAAGTTATGATACCCAATAATAGTTTTTTTTACATCTGGAAATATTATGAATATTATTGGTAATGTGCCAAAACTGATTGCATGATTTTTTACACTGTCTAATCCAAATGCGCATACAGAGCATTATTTCCTGCAGTCTTACTTTTATTTCGAGAAAATCAGAAATAATTGTAGGTAAATACTTTTTTTCTAATTTTTTTATGTCAAAATTGCTGCCAATAATTAAAATTACAAATTTCGGATAAAGCACGAGTTATCGAGTTTTATTAAGAGTACCTTCTTTGTAGGAAATAGTTTATTTAATCTAACTTTTATACTGAAAAATATTTTCTTCCATTGGCGTAGAATTATCGAAGGTGTAATTACTAAAAAACCCAAGTTCCACGCCAATGGAATGATATTACACATAATTTTGATATGGGGTTTATTGTTCTATAGAACGGCGTCAACTTACCAAATTTTAGCAAAATCGCATCAGGCATTTTAAATTTATGAAAAAAAACGATTTCCACATTGCTAATTTAGGGTGGTATATCGCCTAAACGGGGCAATTTTGAACTAAGCCAAGTGTTGTCACCCCAGTGAGAGCTAGGTCGTGGTTCGGAATAAATGTATGAATAATTTTTATAAATTTTATTTAGATGTTAATTATTGAGCGCCACCAACAGTTAAAATAATGTCTCAGTTATCAAATTGGGGTTTACCAAAAAAATAACTACCACTCGGACATTAACATTCAATTTAACAAGTATTAAAAATTAATTCTAACAAGCATATAATATTTTCAGAAAAAATAGCTATTTTGTTCTTTACACTGTTTTAAATAATAAAATTAAATAGTTAATTACAAGTGGTTTTATATATGGTTCTTATCCTAAAAAAAAAACAATAATATTATAATGACCAATACGTAATGATGGTTGTAGATTTTCAATATGGCTCAAAGCGGCAGAAACAAATAATTCCTTATCTAAAGGCAATCTGTACGATTTATAAATTTAATAACTAAAAGAAAAATTTGAGTGTCTCTACTGTGTCAGTCTTATCAGAGTTGTTTTTTAACTTAGACCCAAAGTCCAATTTGAACCAGTTTGACTAATGTATGGCCAGCATTAAAACTCCAAACATCTGAAATTATACCCTACTTACAATTTATCTCACACTTGTTGGATAAACCTCCCCGTTTGAACTTTATAATTAATATTCGACAAAATATTGGCAATAACTCGATTTCCTTAAATTGGCAATTAACTATGGACATAAAAAACTTTAAAATATGACCCTATTAATGAAATTTAATTCACGACATGAAATTCTTTATTTTAATTAAAAATTCCCAAAAATATGCTTGAAATATGAAAGTAATTATTATTTTATAAATTAAACAAACAAGAAAAAATATTGTTTTAAATGGATGACCCATATAAAATGTGATTACAATTTTTATCTTGTGATTTTGGAATTCTCGAGTCGCGCTATAGAGGTTAGAAAATCGCGGTCGGCCCGCGTGCCAGCTGTAGACCAAAGGGCTTAGCGTATCAGTTCCCTTGTGATGACCTATCGTACCAACTTAAATGAAATCGTTATTACCAACCTTAGAATTTAAATATTCATGTGATACGTACTGAACTGATTGTAAATATAAACAAATAGATAATTAACTTGACTCGTGTGTGAAATAAATTATGACCAACTACCTGAATGAACCAATAAGATTTGATATTAATTAATTATTCTTCACCTATATTTATGAAACTGATATAATCGCTGATAGAGACAAAATGTCTGCTGCTTAAGGCGATCTGTAACATAAAATAAATATCTTTAAATATAATTCTCAAAACAATATCTATAATTTACAGTAATTATCATAAATAATTTTACAGTGCAGATTATTATACAAGGGAACGTTCCATGTAAAAATGAACGTTACAGTTTAACTGAACCGACTTATTTTGAGCCGCACTGTATCTGGTGGAGCATTGTAAAGACCTTTTAGGGATTGTTTTTTCTATAATCTTCCATGCCTCAATTTGAAGACTTGGGGATAGGGCATGCCCCCCTCGCCCCCTGCCAGAACCACTGATCTATTCTATACTATAACCGTATTACAGTACTATTTCATAATAATTGTTATATGCCGTATATAATATCAAAAGCAGACGTAGTGATTCACCTATTTGCGGACAACAATAAGATTATGATGTATTGCTCTCCCGTATTCGATCTCTTTGTGCCTCACGGAGGTTCATTACATTTATTTTTACAAAAAAAAAACTGCGCCGTTACGATCTCGGCAAATAATAAAGGCTTGCTGGATAAACTTTACGTCATTTCATTCTCCATTGTGAGTGTACTCAGCTGGGATATACTTTGAGCAAAATTTAGTACTAAACGATAAAAAGTTTAATAATATATAGCCATAGCGCCCTTAAACTGGATCTTAAAGGTATACGGTTCCTTTATAAATTATTTTTAATAAAGGGAGTGGAGAAAGAGATTTAAGATTGGCATAGATAGGTACGCAGCTTTATAGGCCCAGGATCAAGGAGAAAAATGGAAAAATACATTAAAATTGTTTTTGCCGCAGGAAAAAAATGTTTTAGTAAATATTGTAGCAGAGTGTACAGTATGTTTACTTTTATTTGTGTACAAATCCGTAAAAACTTTATTCTTCAAGATAACAAATATTTTTTCATTTAAAGTTGATAAGGTGCTGTCAATTAGGACCCCTCAAAACCACTACGTGTGAAATTTGAACAAAAACTATACAGCGTGTTTACTTTATGTGTTTATTTTTACTCATAACCTGTAATTTTATGCTTATGATTTTGAAAAAAATATATAAAAAATGTATGATAATAACAAGAAAGGTGCTATTTTAATGCTATATATCCAGTGGAGGAGAAATACAAATGATTTGAATAAATCATCAACAAAAGTCAACATTTTGTTCAATTTTTTGCAAAATCCAGTAGCAAAATTGTAGGTGAGCAGGATATTCTTGCGGATGGAACCCTTTGTATGTGATGATACTGGTACAACTGTTTATGCCCTAGAACAGATCAAACTAATTTATGATTGGCATTAAGATTTGCAGAGACCTTCTTAGTAATTTGAATCTTCTTCAATTTCATGTATAGAATAGTTTCTTCCAAATCAGGTGTTTTGACACTCTAAGGTCTTCCAGGAATTGAACTTTTCTGAAATGAACCTGAATTCGAAAGACGCTGAAAAAGATTTCTGAACATTCTTGGATTTGGATGATTTGGAAATCTCAATATAAATTCGCCTTCAGTACCATTTCAATCTGTAAGGCCATAAACCATATTGACCATTTCAGCATTTGAATATGCATAAGCCATTATTAGAACTTAATAATTTTAAAAAAGAAGACTAAGTTGACAATCCACATTGTTAAATAAGACGACCGCATAAGTAACTGTAAAAATGCATTTGATCAAATAAATCAATTTTGTTGTTAATCGGTTTGGAATAAGAAAAAGTGTAAAGAAACAAAAAGCGAAGATACTACAGTGGCGCATATGACGACCTATTTCATTTGTAATATTATACAGGGCGATATATATATATATATATATATATATATATATATATATATATATATATATATATATATATATATATATATATATATACTTTTGGTAAATAATGATCCATGATACCGACACCTCCGCCACTGGTAAGTTTCTAAAGCTGACAATTTCTTGTTTCATACCTATTGTCATTCTAAATATGCATATGGAATTTAGTTAAATTATCAAGCGGTTTAGAACTTAAATATTAGAAACTGAATTGTTTTAAAATTTTTGACACGAGCTGGAAAATGGCTGTCCTAAGATCCCACATTTACATAACAAATAAAACCCTTATTTTGGAAACAGAATACGTCTCTAGATCTCTACTTAAGAAACACCCTGTATAGCACGCTTTTGGGCATGTTCTATATATAAATACAGTATGCGCCAAAAGCATGGAATAAATTCAATAAAAACGAAACAATTATTTATTGGGAAAAATCCTCGAACAGGTCGATTTTTAATTTAAAAAATACATATTTTAACGTAAAATGCGATTTTCAAATGACATTTGTTTTCGAGTAATGACGTCATCGATTTTTTTTAAATGGCAACACCATATTTTTTCCTTGATTCTGAAAGATCGTTTAATTCTCTATCAGACAGTACTAAAATTTTCCCCTCTTACATAGGAAAGTTTTCGAGTAAATGACGATTGAATGTTAGAAAACGTAAATCAATTAAAATAAAGCAAAAACGTTATCAAGTTTAGTTTTTCGAATTCCATAGTTCTTTTATGGATCACGTAGGTGAAAATCTTTGCAAAGTGTCATTGTCACACCGACTTTCTAATAAGTATTGTAACCGACATAGAAATTATTATTCAATTTAAAGTATTATGGCACATTTAACTGTTACTCAAAGAATTGAAATTTTAATTCTTATCGGATGCGGGAATATGACTAGAACTCAGCAGGAAGTTTGCGATTTATTTAATAAAAAATATCCAGATCGCCCTATCAGCCAATCAACAGTCAGTAAGGTAGAGTCTAAATTTAGAGAAACTGACAATGTTGTAAATATTCCAAAACCCGGACGTCCAAGCATTAATGAAAATCAGAAACAGAACATTTTGATAAGTATGGTGGATAATCCTCATAATTCTTCACGATTGGTTGCATTAAACAATGACACTAGTCAGAGCACAGTTCTACGTATCTTGAGGAAGGAAAAATATCATCCCTACAAAATTCAACTTGTGCAGGAACTCAATGAAGATGATCCCGATCGCCGCTTGCACTTTTGTGAAATTCTAATGGATTATGTCAAGGAAACAGAAATTTACACCGGCAAATACTTTTTTCAGATGAGGCCACATTTTGTCTGAATGGTACAGTAAACCGTCAAACTTGCAGATATTGGAGTCGGGAAAATCCTCATTGGATGGCAGAGGCACATACCCAACACCCTTAGAAATTAAATGTGTGGGCTGGAATAGTTGACGACAGAATAGTAGGGCCTTTCTTCTTTGAAGGAACCCTTACAGGACAAAGATATTTAGAGTTTCTAGAAAATGACCTTGTTCCAGCCCTTGGAGTAATTTTTCCTAACAAGAATAACCCTGACATTCCTGACGATACCATATGGTTTCAGCAAGACGGTGCACCTCCGCACTATGCGCGCCCTGTACGAGATTTTTTGGACATAATGTGCAAGAAGAATTTCTTCACAGACTTGCGCATTGTCAAGAAGTTGGTGGATGGCAATTTGAACATTTAATTTAAGTATAAAATTTAATCAATTGTATTTTATTTTACATACCTCAGAATTGTTACTTTTTTATTGATAAAATTTACGTTTTCTAACATTCAATCGTCATTTACTCGAAAACTTTCCTATGTAAGAGGGCAAAATTTTAGTACTGTCTGATAGATAATTAAACGATCTTTCAGAATCAAGGAAAAAAATATGGTGTTGCCATTTAAAAAAAAATTGATGACGTCATTACTCGAAAACAAATGACATTTGAAAATCGCATTTTACGCTAAAATATATATTTTTTAAATTAAAAATCGACCTGTTCGAGGATTTTTCCCAAAAAATAATTGTTTCGTTTTTATTGAATTTATTCCATACTTTTGGCGCATACTGTATATAGCATATAAATGGGTGATTTTTTATTATATTATTTTTAAGCTACGAAGGACACGTTAGCATAGACGGTATTTCTGTCAGGTTGCTATTGACGCCATATGTTCTATACAGAGTGAATACTGTTTTGTTGCCAGCAACATAAGGTCGCCTACTTTTCAGCCAATAAATTTATCATTTGTTTCGGGAGAATCGGGTATCATCGACGAGAGCTAGAATATGCGAGTTGGATGCGGTGGTCATTAGCACGTGCGTTTCCTAACCTTACTAGTGGTATATTTAAACTTTGCATTGAAAGGAATAAATTCATTGGGTAATATTCTATTATATTTTTTATTATATAAATATTGAAAAAGGTGAAGTTTGCAACATCAAATACTGAATATAATAAAGTATGCCAGAGAAAAATATCTATGCCATTGTGTCTCTTTGAGGTATACGTAAATATACTTATCCAATTGATAATTATTGATAGTTCTTTATCTGAATGTTGGCTACTACTGAAATTAATATATTACAGTCACAAACCTCCTTCTAGGGGTTAAAATTCATCTTGGCAAATGTCAACCAACAACATAACTCACAAAATATATCAAAAACAGTTCAATAAGTTCAACTAAAAATAACTACATATACTAATGACATTGATGAATGACAACTTTCTTATGATGCTAAATATCCCATGCTTTTATCGTGTGTTCATCGCCTTACAAATTTGATAATGAAACAGATTCATCATGAGCATCTTCACCCTAGATTTCGTATAATATTTGGTAAGCCAGCAATTTTGGATAGCTAGTCGCAGTTATTTTAAATTCACGACCTACGTGTGCTCTCAGTAGCGATCCCAACGATTTGACTGTTCTAACTCCGGGAAATTTTTTGACCATGGAGTCATTAAAGTCTCGTTCCGATGAGGAGATGACAGCTTGAATATTTGCATATTCTTCAACAGCGATCCAAGTGGACAACTAACAACAACTTGGAGATCTTGTTTTGATTAAAAATGAATTGCTTCCTCTACAATGGCAATCGGAACGTATCGTGGCTTTATATTCTGGACGTGACGGTATTCTACGAATTGTTGATATTGTTTAAAATTTTGCACGTCTCCATAACTTACCATTCTGAACAACTTTTTAAAGTAATATTTTGCTGTATTTCCAGCAGAAAAGACACTTTACCTGAAACCAGAACAGTATTTACTCGGTGCACTGAACATTTCAAATAGGATTATTTCAAATGTTAGGAGTATATAGTTACGAAGCGAGACAATTTGACCGATGGATCGACTACCTGACTTGAGCAGGGATCATGTTAAAATAAACATTGATAAAAATGTATAGGAACTTTGTCTTGAGTGTTTAGTCGGACCCTAAATGATTTTTAAAGTCGCTTTATTTCTTTAAGACAGTTCGAGGGTGAATGTGTGCGTGCATATTAAATTAAGTAATTAAATAGTGGACTAGACAATTGTTTTAGTGACCTGTGTTGTGTTGGATTATTAGGTGAGTTACATCACTGAGTACCTACTTGGTATGCTTAACATAATATGTTTATTAGCTAAGTTAGTAGTTGATTAATTAAATATTTGAGATTATGAATGATAGTGTATTACTGACGAGGCCGGCCTATTATTGTTTTATATTTATTGGCCGTTAGCTGCGTGTGACACGGTATTTTGAGGTATGGGGTATCCTAGGGCTGTTAGCTGCGGTGATACAGTCCGTCCGTTAGCTGCGGTGATATCTCAGGGGCCGCTAGCTACGGTGACGCAGTCTGGTTCTGGTTTAAGACCTAGTCTTGCTATGAACTATCTCTGCAGAGGTGGTCTGGTCAGTGTACATTGTTGTATTGTTGATATTCAGCTGCAGTCTGAGGGAGAATATATATTTACTAGTTGATCTAAGTAGTACATGTTGATGTTTAGAGAATGTGAAGGTATGCTTGGGTACTCATGTGTTTCTTATTTGTTGAAAGGTTCTGAGCTTGTTGCAAGAGCTGCATGCCAGTGGGTGATTCCGGCGGCAATTCTATCCTGACCTAAGCTCAGCAAGTGTTTTAGTTATTGTTTATACATAGTATTAGTTGCAAGGCAACAAATCACAATCAGTTACGTCCAATGGTTCACGCCATGTATAAGTAGAAACGCCCCTAACGAATTATATTAAGTAGTAATTATATAAACGAAACAAAACAGACACCTAACACAAAAATGGTTACTCCTACCGACTTCAGCAATGCATACCTTTTTTAAATAAACAGGTAGGAGAATCGATTGTTTCGATAGTCAGATGGATATAATAAGCTTCAAAAAATTCTGCCATTTAAAAGAAACATGGTGTGCCACAAGTGGCGCCCTCTATTAGTTATGACAAAATTAGAAACAAATTTGAATTTCTCGCCTGCGAAAATTTCCGATTTACAAATTTTATGTAAATATTTGGCTTTCTTTAGAAGTTATTTACAAATATCGAAAATAAAGTTTTAAACACCCTGCATATTTTTTATTATGAGCCTTGGGATATGTTAGATTAAATTGAAATTTGTTGAATTCAGTATTAAATTTATGAATATTGCAACAGGATCGATAATAATTCATTTGCTTCCGATTCCATAACACGTTTTTTTGATAAAATGCTTTTAATGTATGATATATTGCGATATCACGATTTATGCGAAATAAAACTTTTCAAAACAGCGTTCGCAGCAAAAATATGTGATTTCATTAAAAACAAGCCGCGACAGCTTCACCCGTTTTTTTATTAAAATAGTGTTCAATGCATACGACCCCCATATTTCAACTTATATGTCATATGTACTTGAATATCCAAAAAGCCATAAGACATTCTAGTTAGAAATCATAGACTTTTATAAACAGACTGAACTATTTGTCGATATGAATATTGAAACTTCGTTTATGATCAAAATATCTTTTACAGTCTCAGGACGGTTCAGGATAATGTCATTTATATTACAATTATATACAGGGTTAACTATGACTTAGTACAAATATTTTAAGAGGGGATAGGGAAAAATAAAAATTAACAAAATCGCTCTTCAAAAAAATTCCAAACTTATTTATAAAGCCAAAAAATTTTTTTTTTTCAAAACTATAAAAATTCTGCCATTTAAAAGAAACATGGTGTGCCACAAGTGGCGCCCTCTATTAGTTATGACAAAATTAGAAACAAATTTGAATTTCTCGCCTGCGAAAACCTCCGATTTACAAATTTTATGTAAATATTTGGCTTTCTTTAGAAGTTATTTACAAATATCGAAAATAAAGTTTTAACACCCTGCATATTTTTTATTATGAGCCTTGGGATATAGGTATGTTAGATTAAACTGAAATTTGTTGAATTTAGTATTAAATTTATGAATATTGCAACAGGATCGGTAATAATTCATTTGCTTCCGATTCCATCACACGTTTCTTTTGATAAAATGCGTTTAATGTATCATATATTGCGATATCACGATTTATGCGAAATAAAACTTTTCAAAACAGCGTTCGCAGCAAAAATATGTGATTTCATTAAAAACAAACCGCGACAGCTTCACCCGTTTTTTTTTTATTAAAATGGTGTTCAATGCATACGACCCCCATATTTCAACTTCACCTGCAGCTGTTTAAAAAAACCGGAATATTTTATTCGGTTCATATTTCTACAAAGTTTCCTACATTTTATTTTTAACAGGCGAGCTTAGTCCTGCATTACTACAACTATTCAGATGCTGAGCTAAAGTCTGTGATGAGATACAAAACACCAAAATGAATAGGAACGCTAGTTAGTACACATTCTAATGTTTGAAATACTAAACAATGTAAATGTTTAGTCAGCGTTCCGCGCTGCTAGCTAATGAGACAAAATAACAGTAGACGTACGCTTTGCAATCACGGTAAAATACATTTGCTCGTTAGTAATGCTTAAAGCAGTGGCGTAGTCACATCTATTATATTAGTAAATATTCGTTTAATTCAAGGCTGTCCAACATGATACTCGCGGCTCGTGCGTAAATATACGGTATGCGCCAAAAGTATGGAATAAATTCAATAAAAACGAAACAATTATTTTTTGGGAAAAATCCTCGAAAAGGTCGATTTTTAATTTAAAAAACATATTTTAGCGTAAAATGCGATTTTCAAATGCCATTTGTTTTCGAGTAATGACGTCATCGATTTTTTTTAAATGGCAACACCATATTTTTTCCTTGATTCTGAAAGATCGTTTAATTCTATATCAGACAGTACTAAAATTTTGCCCTCTTACATAGGAAAGTTTTCGACTAAATGACGATTGAATGTTAGAAAACGTAAATCAATTAAAATAAAGCAAAAACGTTATTAAGTTTAATTTTTCGAATTCCATAGTCTTTTATGGATCACCTAGGTGAAAATGTTTGCAAAGTGTCATTGTCACACCGACTTTCTAATAAATATTGTAAGCGACATAGAAATTATTATTCAATTTAAAGTATTATGGCACATTTAACTGTTACTCAAAGAATTGAAATTTTAATTCTTATCGGATGCGGGAATATGACTAGAACTCAGCAGGAAGTTTGCGATTTATTTAATGAAAAATATCCAGATCGCCCTATCAGCCAATCAACAGTCAGTAAGGTAGAGTCTAAATTTAGAGAAACTAGCAATGTTGTAAATATTCCAAAACCTGGACGTCAAAGCATTAATGAAAATCAGAAACAGAACATTTTGATAAATATGGTGGATAATCCTCATAATTCTTCACGATTGGTTGCATTAAACAATGACACTAGTCAGAGCACAGTGTTACGTATCTTGAGGAAGGAAATATATCATCCCTACAAAATTCAACTTGTGCAGGAACTCAATGAAGATGATCCCGATCGCCGCTTACACTTTTGCGATATTCTAATGGATTTATGTCAAGGAAATAGAAATTTACACCGGCAAATACTTTTTTCAGATGAGGCCACATTTTGTCTGAATGGTACAGTAAACCGTCAAACTTGCAGATATTGGAGTCGGGAAAATCATCATTTGATGGTAAAGGCACATACCCAACACCCTCAGAAATTAAATGTGTGGGCTGGAATAGTTGACGACAGAATAGCAGGGCCTTTCTTCTTTGAAAGAACACTTACAGGACAAAGATATTTAGAGTTTCTAGAAAAAGACCTTGTTCCAGCCCTTGCAGTAATTTTTCCTAACGATAATGACCCTGACATTCCTGACGATACCATATGGTTTCAGCAAGACGGTGCACCTCCGCACTATGCGCGCCCTGTACGAGATTTTTTGGACAACTGTTTTCCTGGGAGGTGGATCGGCAGACGCGGACCGATGGAATGGCCTGCAAGATCGCCAGATTTTACACCTCTTGACTATTTTTTATGGGGATACTTGAAGACAAAAGTGCACATTAATAAACCACGTAATTTAGAAGAACTTCAAAATCGCATTCGGGACGAAATACGCAGAGTTACCCCAGAAATCGTTCATAATGTGCAAGAAGAATTTCTTCACAGACTTGCGCATTGTCAAGAAGTTGGTGGATGGCAATTCGAACATTTAATTGAAGTATAAAATTTAATCAATTGTATTTTATTTTACATACCTCAGAATTGTTACTTTTTTATGGATAAAATTTACGTTTTCTAACATTCAATCGTCATTTGCTCAAAAACTTTCCTATGTTTCCAGAATCAAGAAAAAAAATATGGTGTTGCCATTTAAAAAAAAATCGATGACGTCATTATTCGAAAACAAATGACATTTTAAAATCGCATTTTACGCTAAAATAGGTATTTTTTAAATTAAAAATCGACCTGTTCGAGGATTTTTTCCAAAAAAATAATTGTTTCGTTTTTATTGAATTTATTCCATACTTTTGGCGCATACTGTAGATCACCGATAAAGTTGCATACGTAGTATTTATTGGATTATTTGGAGTCTGCATGGAAAATTTTAATAAAACACCAGAGTTGTTTAATTATATTTTTATGTCCTCTTTCTTAGATTGATTGTCACAGGTTGTATAAAGCTATATATGTATATTATTTTTCAGTAGTTTCATTTTTCACATGGAAGAGAAACAGTGCCTGTTCCCTAATGCTTAATCTTAAAACGTGATAGTTATATAAACATAAAAAAGGTCCAAGTTGGAAGCGTATTATCATTGACTTTTAGGTATCAATTGATTTTTGTTTTTATTTAAACATTCAATAGTATTTTATGATGTGGCTCTCGCAACCGCAATTTTATTTACAGCAGATCTTATTAGGCCACGTGAAGAATTCAATAAAATGGTGAATGCGCCAGTAATTTAATTTAAATTTAACCTACACGACTTCGCTTATTTGTTCAACATGGACCGGCAACTTTAGTGAAGGTTCTGTGTGGTAGACAACGTGAAGCTCAAGCAAGTAGTAGTTCAGTGTGCAACATAGAAGTGTGTAATTATTTTAACGATGTGTGAAGAGGAGGCTAATAAAAAATAAGGTTTTAGATTCACCCGGTCAATTAAAAGAGGAAGCAAAATGAATTTCACCATTTATCTTCCTGACTTCAGAGCGATCAATTCTTTCCATACTTTACAATGCCACAATATACCTAAATTTTATGAGTTCTTAGATATCATTCGTCTTCACTTACACCACCTATATAAGATTTCACAGAGCAATGTCATCTGACGAAAGACTTGCAGTCTGTTTAAAGTAAATAAAAAGGTATAGTCGTAATGTTGGTAATCGTGGCAGTTTGAGAGTCCAGCGAAATTGTACAAACAACACCATTTGCGGTCTATGTAGGTGTCCGTCTGCACATTAGGTTGGACTAGCACAATCAGGCATAGAAATTGCAGGTTATGACCGATACGACCTGCTCTGATGGTCATTGCGGATACGGTACCCACTCATGCTGGTCTACTGTGAATGACTACATTGAATAACACGGCAGTTGAGCTAATTATTGTTTCTCAAAGGAATTCATTGTTGTGTTGATGCAAGATTAAAAACCAAGACAAATTTGGATTTGAAGTACTAGTCAACTTCCTTATTTCAAATTGACCACTTTATATATTATTGTATTTATGGAAAAAGCATGATATTTCGGGTCACTGCATACTTTATAAAATTTTGTAAACTGCATTTTCTAGTTACTGTAATGTTTTCATATTGAAAGACGATTACAATAAAAAATTCTAATTAAAAAAACAACAGAGGTTGGTGGTTGCCACCCATTTAGACATTTGGTAAAAATAAAAATCATCCTTAACAATGCCACTTAAATGTATTGACCGATTTTCAGATTTATAAGTTTAACTTGTATTGAGAAAAAAATGAAAACCGAAATTTTTTCAATTTTTTAGAAGCCTTTATCTCGTCAATTCAAAAAATTTTATGGAAATAGCCCCCCCCGCTCCAATGACCCAAGGAACACACCCTTCAAAAAGCCGCACATCATTATGGGACACCTTATATATTCTTGACATCCAAGCATTATTATACTTAATTCAACACTTTTCTTTCTTAAAATAGGAATATATTAAGAAATGAAGAAACACTATTTAAATATTAGCCAATCATTTATCAAACGAATAAGATTCTGTATTAGTGTAAACGGAGGTCATATTGAGAATTTAATGTAGCCACCTGAATGTAATTAAAGTATTATTAAAAATAATCTTTAGTTTTTTACCTAAGTAACTACAAACTTTTATTTTATTTTATTTTATTGCATCCAATAGAAAAACAAGAAATAAATCGAAAACGGTTAAATTTATTGACATAAAACAAGTATACCTTATTTGTGAAAAATAGATAGGAGAACAATATTTTTCTATTAAGACTTTCGTACACACACTGATAAAAAAGTTATAACCAGTTTTTATCAACCAAGAGTACATTTCGTAGCTCCCTCTAGCGTCTATAGCCCTAATTCAAATTTTCAAAGGAATGCTTTGAAAACTTTCTATGAATTTTAAGTATTTCGAATCCAAAATTTGAACTTGTCGCAATCATTACCAAAACTATAGAGACACAATTGTAATATTATTTACCACACATTGTATTACAGATAAATTATCGATAATATCGATAATTCGATAATTTTTTATCTGTATTATTATCGATATTATCGATATTATCGATATATCGATAACAATACAGATAAAATAAGATATTAGTACAGTTTTTTCCCGTGTATATACCACAGAAAATACCTATTTGGAACAAATATTGTAACATCATCAAAGGAAAATAATATATAAAAATGATATTATATCAAACATGAAAGTATGTTTGTCACGAAACAAATACATTTCTACCGATCGTTTAAAAATTTTGACAGCACAAAAAATACAAAAATATTTCTTTACTATAACTGGCAAGACATATGACATTGTTGTGTTGACAGTTGCATAGCTAAGGTACAGGATAATGTATTGCATTTCGATTGTCATAACATCAGAATTAAGTGTTATTGAAATACATTTCTTATAGAACAAACAAATTAAAAATATTAAGCCAATTTCAACAGCACAAATTTGTGATTACCACAATTATTACACGTGGGTAGATAATTTGAAAATAAAAGTTTTTCTTTAAATGCGCGTAAATTGATAATAAACGCAGCGCTGCCTGCCTTTGACGAAATTTAAATTCGCGTCTGGCGAGCGGACATATGCGTCGAAAAATAGGGGTTTAATATAATGAAAAACAAATGTTTCTACTTTATAAATAACTTTAGAAATTGTTTGACGATTTTGTAAATCCTTACTTTGTTCCCTATCCTCTCTTAAAATATTTCAATTTAGTCATAGTGAACCTTGTGTAAAGAAATTAAAGTACATCTTATACTAAGAGGCAACTTAATCACGATACACAATTTATTTGTTTTTTGATCCTCTTTGAATACTGCATTAACTTGCAATTCAATTGATTACAACTTCCCTAATAAACTCCAACCCGAATAATGCGGTAAAGTTCTCCAAATATTTCGTGAAAGATTTTACTAAATGCAAAAGTTTTGCGAGCTGGTTAGTTAGCTATAGCTGTAGGAAATTTAAAGTCGTGCAATCTACTCTACGCCTAAGTTTTCAACTAAGCGACAGGCAACATCTATTCAAAACAAACGAAGAGAAAGCACCACCAACAAAACTTAATTTAGTCAAGAAATGTATATTAAAGCTTTATTGACAATAACTATACTTCATAAAATTTAACTACTTTATCCATCTCAACGGAGTAATACACACTGATAAGACAAAAAGATGCATCATACAGGGTGAATTTGAAATATCGTATTCGTTGGTGAATTTCCTTCTTTGGTCATAAGTTTTTATCTAGAACGTATCGTTAAAAAGGTACAGCGTGTTAAACTTATTAGATATTTAAAATATTTAAAAAACTAGTGAGAAAAATAATTTTAAACTGAACACTATAAAAGATGTCTGTAAAATTTAAGGCTGGCGTTTCAAGGACAAGTAATCGTATTTAAATATGCACAAAAAAATACACCAAGTAAGTGGAGGTTCTTATTAGCGTAGTACTAAAATATAATACTGAAATTGAATCATTTCCTTTAGCTTTTGAAGGGAATATGTGCTAGAAAACATGAAAAACCCTGAATTTGTACTTTATCCCTGTGTTCTATACACCGTGAAAAATACTTTATAACTTACATAAATTCAAGTGTCACTAGTTTTTTAAAAGAATTCTGCGGGATGTGATAATGTTTATAATGTCGTATACAATTTTCTGAATCTGCAGTTGACTTGTAAAAGTCAAGAGATTTTATGATAAAATATAGTAGGTGAAAATGATGCCCTTTTTTCTTATTCTAAATGATTTGTCAGCTTGGAAATTGTTTTACATCCTGGAGAAAACTTGTATAATTGACATAGTGAAGAGATATTCTTTCTAACTTACTCAATTTTTTTTTAGACTGTCTCAACAAACAGCTATGAAATTCGTTGAAAATTTGCGTATAAAACGGCGCCCTTAAAAGAAATTATTTATATTTACATAATATTTACCATATTATTTGGTAATGTAATTTTACGAATATTAAGGAAATTTACAATATTAATAATTGAAATAATATCTAAAGAGTGTAAGCTCCGTTATTCACATAATATATTTCACTTTGTAATTTGACCAGCAAATTGTGTAAAGGTATGTAAATTTAATAAAAATGACCAATATTATGTATTTTTACAGATATAGTTATGATAAACACATTCGAAGGCATGCGCCAACAGCGGCCTGATTCAGTAACGGCCGGCTTGTCTATACAATCGTGTGCGTTATAGATATTGTAGTGCAGATAAAAATAAAGTGGTACGAGACATTTCAAGTATATGTATGGTATAGTTCTGCTGTAAAATAGTGTATGAGAGGCTGTCTAAAAGTTATTTAAAAAATACATGTTTAAATGCACATTGTGTGGTGCTGCATTTACAGCTGCCCGGAAATACAACATAAGTAGGCACTTACATCAAAATTCCAAAAAAATATGTAAATGTGTTTCATGATTTATAAAACTTTCTACAAGTTAAATATACAGGGTATCCGGTATATGAGTGCCTTAATTTTGCCTTATATGATTTTTGACAATTTTTTTTCTCTGACCAACGGTGACAGAATTATGGCAGCAAACTGGTCTTGAATATGTGACGTCTTAGGATTGTTATGTATTTTTACATAATAATTACAAATAGGTACACCTAACATAACATAACATAACATAATTTATTGTCATTTCACCAAATACAAAACACAAGATCAGATACAATAACAATACTCTCCCGCAAAAGAACCTATTGATCCTTGTGCGCAGGAATGAATATAAGCCAGTATCAGTCAATACAACTGTTTAAATAGAAAATTGAAAGAAAGGAAAACGGATGAACATATGTAATGTGCTTAGTGATTTTAATTGAAGAGTAAGTACATATATTAAAACATCATTATTCCTTATTGTTATTTGTTAATTCCTTTTTCTTTATTTATTTATTTTTTTTTTAATTAGGCACTAATAAAATTTTCCGTTGATCATATTACGAATAATCATACGCGATTGTTCGTTTATCCACTGGTTAATTTTTTTTTGAATTTTTTGAAATAATTTATTTTCTTTATTTCAGCTGGTAACCTCTTAAATACCCTAGGAGAAAGGTAACAAAAACTTTTTTGGCTTATGGACTTATCAACAGACGCACATTGTAATGAATCATCTTTGATTCGTGTTGAGTGAGTATGCTTAATATTAGGATAGGCAGCTCTATTTTTAAATATATGTATTAGCAGAGTTTGACAATATAATTGTCTAATATCGAATAATTTAGTTTCTCTAGAAACGTTGTCGCTTGGATAGTTTCGGGGTTTAGTATATATAATTTTTAATATACTCGCGTCAAGAATTCAGACGTCTTACGTCACGGCTGACGTTACACATTTGTTTTTATTGTCAACGTAATTTTCGATATTTGGTTGCGTTAAAAACAATAATTTTTTGCAATTTACTGCAATATATAATGCAAACTTTTAGTGTAGTATAAAGTTTTATTACTATCAGTTGCAGTTTCTTAAATATTTTGATGAAAATATACTGAATTATTCATTTGTTCGCATGACGTAAGTCGTCTGAATTCTTGACGCGAGTATAGCCATTTTCGCATAACATCTAAATTTTTTACGTAACAGTTGGCCGCGCCCCCCCAAGCATTTATACCATACGTAATTAGCGACTGAACTAGTGCCAAGTACATGGTCGTTAGATTATCAATATCATCCATCTGTTCTCCACTTGACTTATTAATATATATTTTATTAAACGCTGGCAAGTTATTTACTAATGAAGTAAAAGGAAGAAATACAGTCTTTTTTTCATTTATGGTGAGTAACTCCGACCTAAACATAGGTACTTACTGTGAATGGTTCTCTTAGAGCTTTTTTCACAACACAGAATAACAGTTTAAAATGACTTCTGCTTCTGCTTGCAAGAAGCTTTTACCGTACAAATGTCTCATAGCCAGAGAGTTTTGTCTAGATTCGCCGTAAATTAACATGTCACGCAGCTGGTTATGGTTACTATAAACTGTTCCATTTTTGTTTATGTACACTCAAATATCAAAGAAAAATTATGACTAATATTAATTTTAGGTTATCATCAGCAACCTGACGCTGCAACGTTGTCGAACATTACAGTTTTAACTAGTTTCTCGGAAACTTCAATTGTTTACTTAATTAATACGATCAAAAAATCAAATTATGAATAAATTGCGTTACAGGTGCTTTTAAGACTAAACCTTAATTGTATCTTAGTTTGCAATTTTGTAACATAGTTTTGTTATTGTTATTGCTGTTGCATATTTATTTTTTTTAAATGTATTTGTAAACTATTCGTTTCAGACATTTTTTTCATATGAGTTTTTTTATTACTTTTAGTCACATATATAAGCCCTTAAAGTTACGGCACTCATATTACGGACACCCTGTATATTTATGTTCAATAAATATTATTGCCTATTTGAAAATATTGTTTTTATATATATTGTTTTCTCAAATATTGCATGCTTTAAAAATGTCTTTATTAACAGTGCAAACACTTCTAACTTATATAGTAGTAGTATGTAAGAAGACAAACTTAATAATAAACCGGAAAATATTATTTTTCTTCTTGTTCCTACTGGTAAATTATCTCACCCATAACTAAGTCACATAGTCATCTAATGAATTTATATTAATACCATAATACATAGATTATTGGCGATTTATTGCCAAGTTCGTCTTCTTTTCCATCGACGCGACGAAGGTTTTCGTAAGACGCTAGGTCGCTTCCTGCTCGACTAGCAGGTACTTAAACGCAGACCTCCCGCCCTGGGCGACGAGCCATTAAATCTATAAACAATACTGCAGGAACCAAATACTCCGCGGACTAATGCTCCGACCGGCATTGTCTCACCTGCACTCAGTTTATACAGGGTATCCCAACGAAAATTGGCCCCCCCCCTATAATTGGAAAACCGAATAATATTTCAAAATTTGCCGAAACCCGTCGATATTTGTTCTTGGGGGGAGCTTTTTTGACAGTCAAGCCAACTCGATATGTTCATCCCCCTAATGCCTAGCAACCCCAACTTAAAAGTTTCAAATGCAACTACCCCACTTGTGGCACATCATGTAAAAGCCCTTTTCATTGCGAATACAGTGACGTACCGTTTTTAGAAATCGGTTGAGATTTGACAGAATTATTGGTTACAAACGAAAAGATGACAAACCAACTTACGCGTAGTAATTTCTACAAAAATGCCCACCACTAATAAGTTTGTCATCTACTACACATGACCGCATTACCTAATTGTTATTGATGTGTCTATCAGTTTACAAAAAAGTCAGAAATGAAATAAAAAAGCTGAAGCAAATAAAACTAGAAACTAAAATAGTTATTAGGAGAAGATACTTAAGTTTATAGGAATTCAGACCTTCAAAATAACAAAAAATCAGTACTTCAAAAAAAGTCGATGTTTTTGCTTGTGACCAAGAAATCGTTAGTTTCAGCCGTTATTGAAAGTATTAACGTGTGTTCGAAATGGTTTATTCTATCGCGGAAAGAGTAGAAATTGTTGCAATATATTATCGAAATCACGATTGCGCTAAAGCTACAACACGAACCAGTACGTTAAACACCTGATTGACAAATTTGTTGAAACAGGTTCGCTTTTAAACAAGAAACGTGAAGTAATTGGGCCAGTTCGAAATGAAGCAGTTGAAGTGGCAGTTTTGGGTCATGTACAGATGGATAATAAGCAATCGATTACAACTGTGTCTCAAGCTTCTGGCGTATCCAGTTCCAGTGTTCATCGAATTTTGAAAAAACACAAGTTTCATCCATTTAAGATGACGCTGGTTCAAGAGTTACATGAAGATGACTTTGATGGCCGTAACCAATTTTGCGAATACTTTAGTGAACAACTTCTACTGAATCCAAATCTTCTCTACAATACATGTTTCTCCGACGAATGCACATTTATGTTGAATGGTGAAGTGAATAGACACAATTGTCGTTATTGGAGTGATACTAATCCGCATTTAATCAGGGAATTTCATACTCAGACACCTCAAAAATTGAATGTTTGGGGAGGCATTTTGGGCGACCATCTTGTTGGACCATTTTTCATCCAAGGTAATCTCAATGGAAACACCTATCTAGAATTATTGGAAAGTACAATTGATCTTAGGATAACAGAGATTTTAGAAAGTGACGACAATTTACTAGAAAATGAAATAACCTTCCAACAAGATGGTGCGCCCCCGCACTATGCTGCTGCTGTGCGACAATTTTTGGATGATCATTTCCCGGGGCATTGGATTGGCAGAAGAGGTCCCGTCGAATGGTCACCACGATCTCCGGATCTGTCCCCTTTGGACTTTTTTCTGTGGGGTCATTTAAAATCACGAGTGTACGCCACTCAGCCGGAAACATTGCAAGTGCTACGTCAGAGAATTGTAGAAGAATGACGACATGACTACGGATGTCTTTAATAATGTTCGAACAGAATTTGAAAACAGACTGTATTATTGTTTGGGAGTTAACGGGGGTCATTTTGAGCAAATCATCAAATAAATCTGATTTATTATTTGCTTCAGCTTTCTTATTTCATTTCTGACTTTTTTGTAAACTGATAGACACATCAATAACAATTAGGTAATGCGGTCATGTTTAGTAGATGAAAAACTTATTAGTGGTGGGCATTTATGTAGAAATTACTACGCGTAAGTTGGTTTGTCATCTTTTCGTTTGTAACCAATAATTCCGTCAAATCTCAACCGATTTCTAAAAACGGTACGTCACTGTATTCGCAATGAAAAGGGCTTTAAAATGATGTGCCACAAGTGGGGTAGTTGCATTTGAAATTTTTAAGTTGGGGTTGCTAGGCATTAGGGGGATGAACATATTTGGCTTTACTGCCAAAAAAGCTCCCCCAAGAACAAAAATCGACGGGTCTCGGCGAATTTTGAAATATTATTCGGTTTTCCAGTTATAGGGGGGGTCAAATTTTCGTTGGGATATCCTGTATGTGAACATACATATGAAGGGACAACCAGTTCAATTGTTGGTCGTCTCACACATACCGATGAGAGCTAACATGCCCGAAACCGATCTGTCTGGTGAGGTTACCGACAAGGATTCTAAGCTATTCACACATATACTGCAATTGTAATTCAATGCCGGTCAAGGCATTAATCCGCGGAGTAGTTGTTTCCAGCAGTATCATTTATATACTATATCAATATTTCAGAAAATAAAAAAAAAACTTCTACATTTTTTTTCTTAACTTCTTCAATTTTTTATCTTGGTAAGGAAACATTTGCGGACTCATCCATTTAAGATGACGCTGGTTCAAGAGTTACATGAAGATGACTTTGATCGCCGTAACCAATTTTGCGAATACTTTAGTGAACAACTTCTACTGAATCCAAATCTTCTCTACAATACATGTTTCTCCGACGAATGCACATTTATGTTGAATGGCGAAGTGAATAGACACAATTGTCGTTATTGGAGTGATACTAATCCGCAGTATCATTTATATACTATATCAATATTTCAGAAAATAAAAAAAAACTTCTACATTTTTTTTCTTAACTTCTTCAATTTTTTATCTTGGTAAGGAAACATTTGCGGACTCATGTTTATACAAAATTCTCATGAATAAAATGCCGTTTAATTGTGGAATATTCTGTACAGTTTTTACATGAGTATTATTTAATTTATACAGTATATAGGTACTTTATGATAAAAAATATGTGAATAAGTATAGTTTTTTTACAAGCATTAAATGAATTCTAATTGTAGAGAATTGGTAAATTTCCATATTATTTACGAGTATACGTTATTTCCATGGTAAAAATACATTGAAATTTTACAGAGCATTAATAACTTTACAAATCATAAGTAAAATTACTGTGATAATTATAAACAACACAATTATAGTCGTGGTAAATTTACATCAATCATTGTTCAAAATCTAAAGATTTTTTTCCTATAATTCAGATGTTCCAGGGGCGAACATACGATATTTTTCTAAATAAAATAGTATGCCACTGCTTTATTGAATTGTACTTTCTATAGATATGAAATATTGAAATGGCGTATCTACTCGTATTTACTACATTTGCTTGCATTTAAAAATCCGGTTGGGCTTTAGCGATTAAAATAAAAAACCGCATGTAGGAAAATAAAATCTGTTTCCGTGCGCTTCCCAATGCTGTTTTTTTATGTTCATTAATTTTTCAGTTTTAATTAACGTTCAGGATTATCAGATGCAGATTAGTGTTTAATGAGAAATATTCGCGTATGAAAATCGAAATTAAACGCATGGATGCCGTTCGATTTTATATAAATCAGCTTCCGGGAAATTACTATAAGATATATTTCAATTTAAATACCTGAAACTAGCACTTTAACTCTTTGTGTGCATAATTACTAGCCGAAGATTTAACAATTCAATTTAAGATTTTAATGGAAACCAAAAGGGTAGTTTCCATACGCGAAATTCTATACAAAATGTTATACTGGATGTTTCAGAAATAATGGGACATACCACCTAGTTTTATATTATATCTGTGGGGGCTAATATGAATATTAACACAAGAACAAGGCGTTGAAGTAAAACAATTTTTTATTAAAACTTATATTAACTTTTACAATTGTTTATGTATAGATTTCAAATTTTGTGTCGATGAATTTTTGAGGGTTTAAAATTTAAATGCCACGTTCACTGTTCCACTGAAAAATGATAAATCTTGGAACCCACACCGTTAACCGTTTTCGTGATGTCTGCTTTTTAAAAATTCAATACACTACTTTTTATTTTACTATGCATATTTATATTTTTTTTATTTATTTATCAGTTATTTATCAATTAAACATAATGTAAAGTGATTCGAATTAGGTTTCTCTTATAGTTTCCACTGTAGGTATATTAATTTTTTCATAAACAGACCTATTTAGAGATATTCTTTACTGCAACGACAAAATTTCTTATGATAACTGGAAGAAGCTTCATTTTTCTTTGAATAAGATGCACTTGTATCATCCTGGTCAGTATTTTTGCGTTTTAAATTTAGTAAGCGGTCCATCTGGAGTTAAACAATGTTCGCTTATAATATCCTAAAGGTGTAAACAAAATATAAGCTTCTATCTGTTACCGTGTCTTCTATTTTCCATTTGCACGCTACCTGTTCTGTGTCTCAACTGTCATTATAAACTGCACAATAGAGACCATATAATTTTAAATTATGCAACAGGTATCACTGGGCAACAAATGCGGTAAATATAATATAAGACGGGAATTTGAAAAATCAAAAATTTGCGAATTCGCTTGGAAAACAGTCATTTGATTCAATGGAGTTCGGCATAAATTTTAGAGAAGAATAATGCGACAAAAATAAAATTAAAAGAGATTGCGATTATTTTGTTGAATGGAGGAGGAGAGAAAGTGCGTGTCAAACTGTTCAGTACACATGGATCATTATTGGCTACAGTATTAGTATCAATAAGAAGTAACAACAAAACGAAAAACATTTAACATATATACAGAAGCAGATAAACAAATTTTAATATGTCAAACTTGACTTACGTTTGATACATTTGCAATTTTTGAGAACGAAAACAGAGAGCTCTTCGAAACGTCAAAAAATATGGAAGTGCGCGATAGTAATGAGGTTTTTGTTATTTTTTACTTATATGCTTTCTTAGTGTGAGATTTTTTGGTTAGGCTTAGTTTTAAAAATAATCCTTGCCTGATCCTTTCAGCGCAAGGGTTTATTCAATCAATCTTTAATTTTTAGAAGTGTGGCAAAATACCCAATTAAACTAAAAACTAGTTATTGTTAGTTATTAAATATGACTAAAAAATTTAGCGGACCCCATGGAAGATTGAACACCACTGACTTACAAATAGCTGAGATATAAGTGGTCTGCTTACTGTCTGTTCGGTCTAAGCGGCTCGAATTGCAGGAAGCGACCTACATTGCAGCAGGTACTTAACGACCTCTCGCCTTGGGCGACGCGCCATGAAATCTATAAATGATACTGCAGGTGTCAACTACTCCGCGGACTAATGATAATGCTAATGTGTAATTCAATGCCGGTCGGGGTATTAGTCCGCGGAGTAGTTGTTACCTGCATTATCATTTTTATAGATTACAAATAGCTGTTATCAGTGTATGCAAATATACGTATATTAATTATGTGCTAATTAAACCTTTGCAGCTTGCAAACAATGCATTCAAAGGAATCGGAAGCCATCTTAACATCGCCAGTATTTAATCCTTTATATTTTCCAATTCCACATTAAAATCTGTTTAAAGAACTTCTTGAGTCAGACTGTCAAAGTCGCGCTGTCGAGACCCCGAAAAAACCCTCTCCTGATTTTAAATTCAAGGCATTCGTGACTTCAGGATGGTGGCGTCAGACGTCTTCATCAAAGAGATCAGCTTTGTTGCTCCAGAACGTGGAGATTAGAAGATGTGAGATGGGTTGGTAGTAAATTCATTTACATACGTTGTTTTTTTGCAATTTGCATATTTCGAGAGTAGATTTATGCAAGCGTCTGTAAAATACATAGTGTAGTGGTTAAAACGTTTCAAAATTCAATAGGTAATTACTCTATACAGAGTGAACCTTAAATAAGTACAAATATTTTAACCAGCAGTACAGTTTACTGTGTAGAACACATAGTTAATAGTTTTTTTTTAAATCCGGAATAAAAAAGTAAAATTTTAAATAAATTTCAATTGAAAACTTGTTGAGGACCGCCGATCCGATTCCGATAGTAATAGTTTTAAGAGTCATGGTGGATGAGAATTCCACAGCGTTGCCAGTGTTACACTAATGTTCTCCAATAGGCTTCAACAACGTTAACTGGAATTTTTAGACATAAAGAATGATTGAAATATGTTAATTTATGAAAATATTAACTGTCATCTCCTCCCATTTGCCATTCCAATAAACTAAAAATGTAAACCAGATTTTCTACTCATAATCATAGTTCAATCTAGAATTACACTTCAACTGATTTATCACAATACGTTATTGTTATCACTATCACTGATTATCACCACTTAACAAATATGCTTTTAACATGTCAACCTTTTCACTGTTTGAATGGTGCGCCATATTTTATTTAATCACGCTGTATTTCACTAAAAATATTAATTAAATACACCAAACGCTTAAGAGAAAAACACTGCCCGTGAAAATAATAAGGCGATTTAAATACGTTTTATACATTAGTGCCGCAATTCTTAAAACAGATGCGTTAAGCAGTGCATTACTTAAAGAAATCATTAGCTTTATGATAATTTTATTTTACTTATTGCTAAAAACAAGTGTTTTTATATTAGAAACAACGGCGAAAATTAAATTTATGTTAAAAAATGATTTACCTTACAGACGATATGTCAGTGATCTATCTGGTCAGCGGTCCTTAAAATCTAGGTATTTTAAAAAAAATAATAATTTATCCGTAAATATTGGAAATTTTTTCAAATGACACTAGACTCACCTAGGGTTGGGAATATTTATCGATATATCGATATGTATCGATAATATCGACAATAATACAGAAAAAAAATCGAATTATCGATAATATCGATATTTTCAATATTATCGTTATAGTAACGATAATAACGGTAGCTACCAATAGTTTTGATAAATAATATCGATAATATTTTCACTCACGAAGAATCACGTTTAGTCGGAGCTTGAATAATGATTTATGCGACTTATATATTAACATTTTCGTAGGTTTTATGTTTGTTTATACCATAGGTAACCTAAGTAACCTAAAATTTAGGGAATAATACCAAAGGTCACAGATCTTTTAAGGAGAAGCAGCAACTTGTCGGTAGAACACGCTGTCATATAAAAAATAATAATATCGGTATTATCGACAATTCGATAATATCGGTTTAATTTATTTATCGATAATCGATAATTCCAAACCGTTATCGCCCACCCCTAACCTCATCTACATGGTTAAGACTAAGTACAAAAATTTTAACCACGTGCTTAGGGAGCCCTAAAAGACAATAAAAAAGTTATTCCAGAATTTTAGCTCGATATTTAAAAAATGGGGCAAAACCCTGTTTTCCTACGGAAAGTCGGCGCCTATGATGAGTATCGAGAGAGATGGCTTATGGCTTAGATCCATAGTTGACATTACATCTGTAACAACTACCATGCCGTCGTTTGCAGTGTTTCTAAATGCAGAAACGACAAAAATTATTATAACATTCTTATTAGTAATAATACCTGATAGGTAGATAACACTTAATCCAGTTAGCTCCAGTATTTTTCATTCGTTTTTCATTATTTGGTTACAAACTGGTAAAACTACATTTTCACTCACTACCGATAAACACACTTCCCGTAAGTACAGTTAGATACAATGCCTATGTATTATAACAAAATCGAAGAAAGGGATGAGTAGGTAAGTTCTAATAGATAACAGAAAACGTTTAACACCCGCACTAAAAACTGAAGAACACAAAACTACAACGTAAACACAGGAATTATAACACGACAGCGAACCGTCTTGACTGGACCGACTGCCGACTATTGCATGACGGTTGCTTGCTGGTTGCACTCTCTGATTCTCGCATTGGCAAGGATTTAATATAATATCGAAAAAAAAATTTTTTTTGCTTTATAAATAAGTTTGGAAATTTTTTGAAAGGAAATTCTGTTAATTCTTATTTTTTTTATCCCCTCTTAAAATATTTGTACTTAGTCATAGTTAACCCTGTATTACAGCATATCGCTGCTTTAAAATAATAAAGTTAGGTATGTAAAATTATATAATAATTTTGTAAATGAAATAAGTACATTGAAATATTACAGATATAAACATGAATTTCCGACACTATAACTACTATACTATTTTTACATCTCTGGAATGTGACAAGACCCCTACACGGATTCTCTGCTTTTCCCATCTGCACAGTTATTTTGCTCACTCTATACATATTCGCCTCCCTGCGTCACGTTCTCTAATAGAATTAAGTAACTGAAGCATCTGTTAATAAAAGCTCTTCGTATTGTTAGTTGTTTCGGCATTCAGTCGATGTTGTTTACTTTCCGACCCTCATATGGAGTTCCATTATTCCCATCCCATCCCTTTCAGAGAAAACAGACAATAGGACCGCTAAAATCATGAGGCGCGAATAATAAGGCATAACAAGTTTCAGGACTCTCAGTGTTATTGTTTAACAAAAGATGCCAGTAGGCACAATCGAAATTAACTTTTCAGTATTAGCAATCAGTGTTAAAAACAATTCTTAAAGTGTAATAAAACAAACAAAAACTTCGGCGCATATTACGATGTGGTAATATTTAAAAATATACTACGTGGCAAAGAAACGTAACCCATTTTATTTCATACTAATACATTATAAATAAATAAACCCCGTAACTATAAACATGTTTATAACTCCCTTGGGAGTTATACTAAGCACAGTATACTAATCAAATAACTAGGGAAAGTTAGACTTCCCCCAGCTTCCAAATATCCACTATTTTGTTGGTGACTGACAGTTTTACTATAATTTCTGTGTGATGTATGTCATTTATGTTTTTTGACATTATCATATCGATATTGTATTTATATGCCAGCTCTGCATGTCATGTTGAGTGTTGTTTACGGCCTGAGCAGTAGGAGACTGACAAGGAGAATTTGGAAGTTGAAAGTTGTGGTCAAAAAGAAGAGAGGGAGACCAAGTTAGACGTGGGATAGCTTAATTGGGAAAATCCTAAAGAAGAATTAAAATACGGAAGGAAGTAAAGGATTTAACTCAAAAAAGGAAAAAACACACCTAATAGGGCAATCCAACGAACTGTCAAATCACTTTAAAAATGGCGGCTGTAGGACAAACAACTCGACATATGACAAGCAGAAATTTGTGATTTTGTGTAGAACTGTGTGTTTGACTCATTATATTTTATACCTATTTCGGAATACCAAGGATAATTCAGACTATCATAATGGTTTTGTTTTTTTGTGTTATGAATTGTTGGAGTAGAGGACAGCGAGAAGATCAAGTTAGATTTTTTAGGATTCCTGCTGCATTGAATTATAGACATAGAACTGATTTCAATGAACTCTCTCATATAAAACGGCAAAAGTGGCAATATAACGGCAAGATCTAACTCAAGAAAAAATTTGTTCAAAACATTTTGTATCGGGTTAGTTAATAAAAAGTTATATACAACAATTTAAAAGCATACATTTCAGGTAAACCGGCTGCTTTAACAGATAACTTACATCTTGATTGGATTCCTACATTGCATTTGGGTTATGAAATTACCACTGCAACGTTGTCAGAGACCAAGATGGGTAGATATAAACGAAAATGTAGTGGTGTGCTAATGTTTTCTTAAGTTTTAAATATCTGCAATATTTATATGTAAAAGTAATATATACCTACCTATGCAGGCCCCTATGTTCCATTGGGCACTGGGCAGGGCCCTGCGATTAGTGGGGCCCCCTAGTTCCTGCCAGATCAGCAACTCTTTCATATCTCATATTAGAAAGTGTAATATGAGCCTATTTCTCATATATTTTCATTATAATAAGAAGTGGGTTTATATTTTAGGTAAAACGTTCTAGTTGCTGAATATTCGTAAAATTATTATTATTCTCAGTATTCACTACACTTCGGTATATCTACAAATTTTTTCTTTCAAATGGGCCGAGGCAAGAAATAGTTGACTAATCAAAAATGAACTTGGTGCATTAAATTTTGATTTTCCGTGCTGCTAATGTTTTTTATTGTGCTGTAACAAACTTTAAATTATTATTGCAATGCCGCAATTATTTAAAATATCAAAAAACCAATTGATTATTAAACCTTTTGTACTATTTATCTATGTACCCAATTTTTTTAAAATTGTATATATAATTGTTAATATTTTTTATTAAATATATTTTATATTTTTTCTATCAAATGAACTTTTATTTATTATTTATAATTTTTGTCAAATATATGTGAATTGGAAATAGTGGCATTATTAAGAATTTCAAACCCCCGCAGAATTTTTCTTTAACTGAAAATAAATTCTGCCATGTATATATGCATAAATAATTGTTAAAATCAAATTACGTACCTCTGTAATAGTTGACTAATTAATTATATATAACTGCCAATATTGTTATCAATATATTTTTTTATTAATATTATATATAGTATTTTCCAGGACCCTGAATTGCTAGGGCTGGCGGGGGTGTAATTATGCGACTAGTTGGAGAGAAAAAAGAACTTAGGTACCTGTTTATAAATAATATATTTAAAACTTGTACACTGTATTTAATTTTTTCTTGAGTTAGGTCTTGCTGTTTTATTGCACTAAGCCACTTTTGCCGTCTTATATGAGAGTTCATTGAGATCAGTTCTGTCTATAATTCAATGCAGCAGGAATCCTAAAAAATCTAACTTGATCTTCTCGCTGTCCTCTACTCCAACAATTCATAACACAACAAAACAAAACCATTATGAGAGTCTGAATTATACTTGGTATTCCGAAATAGGTATAAAATATAATGAGCAAAACACACAGTTCTACACACAGACCAATAACTAAAAGTTCTACACAAAAGCACAAATTTCTGCTTGTCATATGTCGAGTTGTTTGTTCTACAGCCGCCATTTTTAAAGTGATTTGACAGCAAGGTGACAGTTCGTTGGATTGCCCTATTTAAATTTTTTATAACCTCACAGTAGACCCATACTATCGAGTTTGAGGCATTCTAAATAAATACATGTGAAATATCATACCATTACATCCACAAACACTCGTTATTCAACTACGATAAAAAAACATTTCATAAAAATTATGCTATTCAACTATTCTTGAATTGAGCACGTCTGACTTGACCCGATACAAATATCTTGCGTATTCTTGGTCTGGTAAACAGTTTGGCAAATAAATTACCTTAATATCTGTAAATTATCCTGGCCGAGGGCTGCAAAAACTGGTCTGGGAGAAAAAAAACAATGTCTGACGTGAAATATCGTGTTCATTTCACGAAAAAACATAGTGAAAACAGTACGCAGTAGACTGAGGGAAATTGATTAGTGTAGTCAACTTGACACGCGCGGTAGTAGGACATATTATGGTAGAAGAGTCGAGCCATGTCACATATCAAAGGCGTATAGAAGATTAAAAATCTGTATCTCCAACAGTTGTTTTGAAGTAATGGGCCGGTTTCGGTTAGCGAATCCATACAAAAAATGTTGTACAGAGCGATAAATAACGTGTGTCAAAATATTACTGGAAAATTAAGCATAAAAAATACTGTAAGTTTGCCTGTCACATCTTGTCGAGATGCGACTGGCCCGATCTCAGATGTTATATAGTGGGAGCTAGGTCGTGGTTCGGAATAAATGTATGAAATAATTTTATAAATTTTACCACTCGGACATTAATATTCAAACTTAACAAATTTTTAAAATTAATTCTAACAAGCATCTACAGGGTTAACTATGACTTAGTACAAATATTTTAAGAGGATATAGGAAAAATTCAGAATTAACGGTATCACCCTTCAAAAAAATTCCAAACTTATTTATAAAGCGAAAAAAAAATTATTTTCAAAACCTCATTAACCCCTAATTTCTCGGCGACCATGCCGCCTGTCAACTGCGAGGTTAGGTATATTCTGCCAAAGTCAAAGTTGTCAAAGGTAGTCACAGAGCACCGCGTTGCCACGTGTAACGATTTACGGCGCTTTTAAAGAAAGTTTTATTTACAAAATACTAGATTATTTAATGAGAAACGCGATATGGTAGCACTGAGGTAAAACCTACCTTACTGATACTTCCAGGACTGATATTTGGAGATTTCAAGAAAGTTGAATTATTTTCTGTTTTCTAACTTGTTTACATTATAACTTGTCGTTGTAAAAATTGTTGTACTTGCTGGGGACCTCTTGATTTCCCTCGACCATTTCATAAATAAAAAAAATACTTTTTTTCTGTAGGTATATATATATTATTGTAGTTTAAAAATGTTTTATTTTTATGTCACTAAGTAAAAAAGAAGTTACAAGGAATTTTTAAAAGTATGAAATTGGTTCTTTTTTATTTTCAAGTTAGGTACATACGTATTTAAAACTCCAGCACGTGTAAAACAACATTCGTGGACGTTCTACAATTCGTACGAGGATTTGGCATATTCTGTGTACATATTTGGAAAACGTCTCTGATATTCTGCTGCTGCACGATATGAAGTTTCGTCGCAATTCCCATAAATTAGTACCATATCCGCAATTTCCGCGATTACACGAATTTGAATGTGCGATAAGCAAATACTGAAAACTAATATCAAAATATTTGCGATATTTGACGGATCTACCGATGCTGGCGCCATCTGTAGGTCATTAGCGCAAAGTGCACTAAAGCTCGTTCCATTTTTTAACTTATTATAGAATTAAATAATAATAATGCTAATAATAGTAACGATATTAACAATAATCGACCATGTTTGCATATAATAATATTATTATAATAGTATTATTATTTTAAATTTCCCGAGGAGTTTACAGTGCTCTGTAATATTACTTTTATGACCACTACTGCTGTTTGACATTTGGAGAGTATTAGAAACAATGCAACCAACAACACAGTATAGGTTTATATCGACTGACAAGTGCTATGTGCGTGTAACCCTGTGTCACGGAGGAAGTGTCAAAACAATACTAGGATGAAGATAACCCACGATTGTACACAAAAGAATAGAATATTGATTATATTGATTGCCATAAGAATATTTATCTGAAGAATATTAGGTTCTCGGTGGTGGCGGACCGAAGACTGAACGGTTGTGTTGACATTGTAATTTTAGTTTTCCGTTTTTAGTGACAGTTTCAGTTTTAAACGTTTTATTTATTAAATAATGGATAGTTGCGATATATTGGGACATGTGTAGTTTTCCACAATTCTCTTTATACGTACGTGTACATATTTTCTAGAGTTGAGAGCAATGCAGTGGAGTTACAGTTATCGGACAAGATTTTCTAAATGAAAAATTGCCACGGGTGTATTCGAAGTATTCTGTTAGTATTTCTTTCAATCAATTTTCTTAAAATAAATGGGCAATTTATTAACTCTACGCGAAATGTGTATTTTGTGGAGAGTAATTCTGACGGACCTGTAATGAGTGAAAATGAATATTTGGCAGTTTGGAATGAAGGAACGAAAAACGAATGCAAAATACTGTAGCTAAACGGATTAACTGTTATCTAAGTTAAGTTAAGTTACTTAAGTATTATTATTAGTAAAAATGTATACTTTAGTTGTTTCAACATTCGGCAACGTTGTGAGAAACGACCGCATGGTAGTTGACATATAGCCATCTTGGACGATGACTGATCGACATAGGCGCCGACTTTCCGTAGGAAAAAAGGGATTTGCCCCATTTTTAAAACATCGAGCTAGAATTCCGAAATAAATTTTTAATTTTCTTTTAGGCCTCCCTGAGCACGTGGTTAAAATTTTTGTACTAACCCTGTATAGTCTGTTTAGAAATCAAAGAGAGTAATAAAAGCTTATTATGTATGCAAATCGTAAATAAATGTAGTACTGGTGCTTATATTCAATATTTTTATATTATGTATTATCGGTATAGATGAGGGGTACTTTTAAAAAAACTTTGTGTGAACGAACCGTATTAAATTGTAGCAGGTAGTTAAAATTTTATACCCGAAAATCCGTCTTTGTCTATGCCGCTTCAATTTCTCGGTTCATTTCTCTTATAAGTAAACAATATGAAAACAGCATTTCAAAACTAGAGGCTACTTTAAGCATAATAACCGGGTTAAGAGGGTTTTTAGTAATTCAAATAAAATTATTACCAAAATTTCAATATATTATCAAAATATTTATTTAAATTTAATAAATAGACTTTTATTCCACACAATATATGTATTTTGAAAAATCAAATTATGGTGAGTAAATGTAGTGTTGTATACAATAAAGAAAATAAAAAAGTAGGTATATTAAAATTCATCTTTTGAATATTCTGATGAATTATCTTCGTCTCCTAGATTGATAACGATAGGTTCCACAGTAACGTCAATTAAATTATCGAGTTACCACATTTTCTCCTCTTCTTTTTGTACATGATGTATATATCTTTTAGGCCCAGAGCTGCATTATTCTCCTCCACTCCATTATGTTCTTCGCCTTTCTTTTTCAATCCGTTACATTTTTCTCCCTTAGATCTATTGCCACTACCTTTCTCCATCTCTTCCTTGGTCTCCCTCTTTTTTTCTTGTAGTTTGGTTTACCCCCAACAACTTTTTTAACTGTCCTTTCATCTTCCATATGTTTTAGATTACAACATAGTCTATTGTTGATGCGTGGTACATTGCATTATTTTCTCATCATTTCTCCTTATATAGCGTTTCTCCGTCTTCTTGCCCCCTAGAATTCTTCTTAAGATCTTCCTTTCCCACCTTAAAAGGTTTTGTCTTGACTTTTTACTGAGTAGCCAGGTTTCACTGCCATACAGCGCTGTCTGTCTCAAAATAGTTTTATACATTCTTAATTTTACTCCTCTGGACAAATTTTTTGATTTCATTAAGTGGTTGACTGCTGCCGAACTTCTGTTTACGTTTATTATTCTCCTATTAATTTCTTGCTCCTCATCACAGTTAGCTGTTATTAGCGCCCCCAAATACACATATTCTTGAACTTCTTCAAACTCCATCTCTCCATGCTGTGTTTTTTGTGCATGCACGTTAGAAATAATCGCACTTAACATTTTTAATCTAACTTGCTCTAAAATATTCTAACTTATTTTATACACCGTCAGATAAGACTTCGACAATGTAACGCAACGAACAGGGTTATTAATGTAAAATGTAGGCAGTGATTGATATGTAGGTCTCTTCAAGCATCCAATTGAATATGGGATGGGGGAGAAAGTATTTTCCGAAGAAAATAGGTCTATAAAGGTCAAGATTCCTACAGAACAACAAAATATCGCAATTTCCGAATTCGAAAAAACTGATAAACTTTAAAAAGCTATATTTCGGAAACTATTGAGCTTACGGAGAGATTTTCACTGACAATTGTCGAGTGCGAAAAATCTCATACAAATTGTCGCATGATTTAGAAAACATGTATTATCGAAACGTCATAGAAATAACGTCACCATTCGCCAATTATATCATATAATTCCAATATCCAACTGACAAGATACCGAACATATTTCAAAGTGTTTATCAATACAATATTGCTTTAGAGCTAATTTCTTAACACTAATATTATTCTTAACTAATATGGCGACACCTCCATCCCTAAAATTAGATCTGCAATAGTAATCAGCTAAGTTATAGTTATCAAAGTGCAATGCGTTAATAGATAACTCATTACACCAAGTTTCAGTCAAACACAAAAAATTTACATTGAAGGAGGAGCCATCCATTTTAACTCCTTGCTCTTTGATATCATCATTTATATGTATATAATTATTTAATTTAATTCTTGCTTCCTCCTGTATAATTCCAAGAGCAACCTCATTTGAATTTATTTTAGGATTTTAACACGCTTATATTAGCTTCACCTGTATGTATGTATGTATGTATGTATGTATGTATGTAACGGAATCTTTCAGCGTAATTTTCACCAATTTCAAGAAGTCTGATCAGCTTGAAAATTTGCACAGGGGTCAAGGACTGATGACAATACAATTATTTAATAACTTTGTTCTAATGTCCTGACTAGGATCATCAGAATAAAAACTATTTAGATTACTTTGCAGGTTAAGTGTATACAATCCATCAGTGTTGTTTCCAAGCAGGCAAGGCAGGGGCAGGGGACTGTAATAGATTCGTGCTCTTGCTTTTCACGTATAGATGGCGACCTGACAGAATTAGTTTTCGGTTTTCGCCTAATTTTAAATTAAAAATTTTTATAAATAAATAAAAATTTGATAATTTATAACAAAATTCAAATAAACATTTTGATTTAAAAAATTTCGAGAAAATACAGAATTCAAAATTAAAAAAAAAATTCTAAATATAAAATTTTGGAGTTTAAAAAAGTTTTGAAATACAAAATTTTGTAAATAATTTTGGATTGTGGAATTACATGATAAAATCAAATTTAAAAAATTTTAGAAATAAATAAAAATTTGATAATTTATAAAAAAATTCAAATAAAAATTTTCAATTGAAAAATTTTAAAATCCAAAAATTTAGAAAAAATTTCGAAAAAGACATTGAATTTTAAAATTTTGAAGAGCGTAAATTTTCAAATTCAAAGAAATTTTGATTTGAAAATTTTGGCAAGAATTTTGAAGAAAGTTTTGAATCTAAAATTTTGTAAAATTAGAAAAAAAAAAGATTTTGATACGAGAACGTTGACAAAAATTTTAATTTGCATATTTTATAGAAACAAACAAAAATGAAAAATGAAACTATAACACAAAGAAAGAGGAGACTGGAGAAAAAAAAATGTATAGAAAAACTATATGAAATGGAAAGGTTACGTAAACATGAATGAAATGAATTTAGATTTATTGTCAAATATAAGATATTTTAAAAATTAAGGCTCTTAATTATAATTACTTTTGTTATTGTTTTGAGACTAAAAATTAAGAAAATAAATTATAGTTTAAAAAAACTAAAAAAACACGCTTTAATAGTAAACCGAACTAAAAAGTAGAAAATAATTTTGAAGTATCAAGAGTTTGTTACAGCAATAGAAAATTCCGACAATCAATTACGACTAATTAATTGGGAATAAGATTAAATTAGAAATTAAATTATTAATAAAATAATTCAATTATAGTAAAAAAAAGCGTGGGGTGCTTGATATTAAATGTTACCATTATTTCAGTAGTGCAGCTATTTATAAAAATAAAGTCATTATGAAAATATAGTAAATTGCACCCCACGCTTTTTTTTACTATAATTGAATTATTTTATTAATAATTTAATTTCTAATTTAATCTTATTCCCAATTAATTAGTCGTAATTGATTGTCGGAATTTTCTATTGCTGTAACAAACTCTTGATACTTCAAAATTATTTTCTACTTTTTAGTTCGGTTTACTATTAAAGCGTGTTTTTTTAGTTTTTTTAAACTATAATTTATCTTTATTTACACTAGAGTTTATTCCATTATTGATCTTTAAACACATGTCTTTATTTACAGGTTTATCAGTCATCTTTTTACTTGATTCAGGGTTAGTAGCGATAGGATTTTTTCCTTTATGCTGAGTGGTACCTTTTTTAATAGAAGAGTTTGCCGCCTGCAAGAGTTCAATTTTCACAAGTAGCTCATTAATTAAAACATCCTTTTCATGAATAATGGCCTCCTTTAAATTAATAATATACTTGAAAATGCGTATATCCACACTTTTGCCTGGGCCACACAAATCTGCCATTGCGTCAAAAAATGCAGTTTCGCTCTCACTAACTGCAATATCATCACAGCACAAAATTTCGTTTTCTCCAACAAATTTGACACTGTTATGGAGTTTGGCACAGCTTACATGAAATGAACTGTCACAAATTTTACATTATATACCATTAACGACATTTGATTTACATCTTTTACATTGAATAGAAGAGATCGAGGTACCGGGCATGTTGCTTGCTCAAAATTGCGAGTATTTTAATATTTTCATACTTAAATACAAATTAGACTTTTTCTGTGTACTTGAAAGCCCTGTATATTCGTAAGGAAGGCAGATAGAACGAAAATGTATATGAAGTAACATTATTACCACTACTGAATACTCTGCATATGTTTCATAGAAGTATAAGTATCATACAATATTTATTCTGTTGATCATCATCATCATCATCATCGTTGAAAGTATCAAAATAGAACAACATATACATAATTAATGACAATATAAAGACTACATTTTTTTAGAATTTCGTTCAAATTTCTATTCCTTTGTTTTCGAAAACCAACGCTCTTAGCGTTAAAGCGACCTAAACGTTCCAAAGTAAAAGCCCTTTTTATTGAAATAAATAGGACTGGATCAACAAGAATACACTTTTAAGGCCTTTCATATATAGCACTGCCATTTTATGTCCCAAAACCGTCTAAACACACATGGGTGGAGTATCGCTAAATCTCACCACCCGCTGAAAAACTTTACGCCCTCTTGAATACGTTTTATCTCTTTGCCAGTTAGTTTAAATCGTCCTCAAAGAGGAATATCGAGTATTCATACAACTGACGGTCGAAACCCAACACAAAAGTTGACCAGTTTCCGCAAGATAAATTGACAGAAGCATTTTCTACTATACGCAAAAGTCACTCAAGCGCATACAGAGTGTCTCAACAAGTGCGGTCTTTGAAACGGGTAAAAGAGTAAAAATAGTTTTCATTATTAAAGTATATGTTCCAGAAAATCAAGAAAGAATTATTACACGACCCTATATCACCCTCATTTAACTTCTCACAATGCACTAACTAGGTCAAGAGCAGTTTCAGACTGGTTGTATTATTTAACAAACCCTTTTCCGAATCAAGAATTAGCAGGTATTTATTTTCACGTCTTCGCTAACCTCTTTGAAATAACACCCTGTATTAAAAGTTATTACTCAAGTTTAACACTGTGATGTACAGGGTGTTCCTAAAATGCCACCCTAGATTCTTAAGGTAAAAATTCTACCATTTATGCTAATTTACTTATATGCAAAAATGCATTGTATATTCATATTTCTTTGCATATTTACTAATTGTCGCAATTTTTTCAAATAAATTTTGTCACTCAAAATTTTGGTAACTCGTATCAATTAGTCGCAAAAAATGCTGCAGATGGATCCTTACAATTATTGTAAAATGAGTAGAAGCACCATCGTGCATGAACCACATTTTCTTATAACTAGGTGTACATAGCTTTTATTCAAATCTCACACAAATAAAAACATCGTTAAACATTTTTATTGAATTCGGGGGTTATAAAAATAACACAGGTCCACAAAAAAAAAGTGGTGTGTGCTGAGGGTCCCATTAAATTTTTTCCTTGCATTTTTGTCCCGCTGAACACGAATCTGAAGTCAAAATGAGGAGTCGCATAGCAAATTTTAGAGAAAACCCATAAAAACGATAAAAATTGCATCAAAAGTTTACATAGGTCCACAAAAAAAAATAGTCATGTGTGCTGAGAGTTAGACTATATTTTTCTTTTGTATGTTTTGCCGCTGAACACGAATCTGAAGTTAAAATTGAGGGTTACACGAAAACAAAATCGACGGGTCTGAGCACTTTTCAAAAAGAGAACTGAGCTGCCAGAAAATGTCTCTGTTTCGTTTTGGATGCGCCACTCTGTATGTTCTTCTTATGTAAAGGAATGGAAAACATGTATTTTCTGGTACTGTATAAGTATTTTTTTACTGTTTTAGAACGGTATTTTATCAAATCTCCTACAATTCCTATCAATGAAGTCATATGTATGTTCTCTGATACCAAATATCTAGGTATGCTAATGAACAATTCCACAGACAAAGTTCTATTGAAACACTCTATAAATATCTAATATATGGGTAGATATTGTGGGTGTAATTCAACGCAGGTTGGGGCTTTTGTCCACTGAGTAGTTAGTTTCACACAATATTATTAATACCTAAAAATAGATAAAAACTTTTACATAAAAGGTGAACATTTTTCAAGTAGGTATTGTCATATTTAATTCATTGACAGGACGTCACTTTTTGTCATTGTCGATATTTAACTTCAAATAATTATAATTTTTATAATAATTAGTTAGTTTCACACAATATTATTAATACCTAAAAATATATAAAAACTGTATAAGTATGTTACAGTTAATTTATTTTAAAATTCTTAGTGACGCAAATGTCGCACTCTATTTGTTAGTGTTTGTTTAGGACGGAAACGTTAATTTAGAAATTTGTGCGTAGTTATTTTATGAAATTGTTTCGTTAATATTTGGAGGGTAGGAGCAGAAACAAAACTAACTTCATAATAACAGCTGCGAAACTTTATTAGCGCACGCGAATGTTGTTTTAGATACTATTTCAAAATTTTGTGTAAAATGTAAAGTGTATAACAATTTCATTAAATCCAATACCCATTTTTTTATAAAAAATAATTTTTAAATATTTACTGTTACCAAATATCGTAATATTGAAAAAATAAATTTGCTAAAACATTTATCAGAAGGAAGCTCAGCTTGCAAATCCGATCGGGACCGCTTAAATAAAAAAATGCTATCAATCACGTTAGAGCACCCTTTTCCAGGTTCCCATCCTCGTGTATTGTCAGGTGGAACAAAGCGATAGGGCCAGGCAGTGGCGCGCATAAAAGAAAAATAAGTCCAGTAAACATGTGTTGAGATGGGGATGTAACACCCTGTATATTCTTACTATATTAAAAGCGAAAAAATTTGAATCAAATACATATACAGGGTGTCCGGAATATTAATAATTAATTTTAAAAGGCTTATACAGTATGCGCCAAAAGTATGGAATCAATTCAATAAAAACGAAACAATAATTTTTTTGGGAAAAATCCTCGAACAGGGCGATTTTTAATTTAAAAAATACATATTTTAGCGTAAAATGCGATTTTCAAATGTCATTTGTTTTCGAGTAATGACGTCATCCATTTAAAAAAATGGCAACACTATATTTTTTTCCTTGATTCTGAAAGATCGTTTAATTCTCTATCAGACAGTACTAAAATTTTACCCTCTTACATAGGATAGTTATCGAGTAAATGACGATTGAATGTCAGAAAACGTAAATCAATTAAAATAAAGCAAAAACGTTACCAAGTTTAGTTTTTCGAATTCCATAGTTCTTTTATGGATCACGTAAGTGAAAATCTTTGTAAAGTGTCATTGTCACACCGACTTTCTACTAAGTATTGTAAGCGACATAGAAATTATTATTCAATTTAAAGTATTATGGCACATTTAACTGTTACTCAAAGAATTGAAATTTTAATTCCTATCGGATGCGGGAATATGACTAGAACTCAGCAGGAAGTTTGCGATTTATTTAATGAAAAATATCCAGATCGCCCTATCAGCCAATCAACAGTCAGTAAGGCAGAGTCTAAATTTAGAGAAACTGACAATGTTGTAAATATTCCAAAACCTGGACGTTCAAGCATTAATGAAAATCAGAAACAGAACATTTTGATAAGTATGGTGGATAATCCTCATAATTCTTCACGATTGGTTGCATTAAACAATGACACTAGTCAGAGCACAGTGCTACGTATCTTGAGGAAGGAAAAATATCATCCCTCAATGAATATGATCCCGATCGCCGCTTACACTTTTGCGAAATTCTAATGGATTTATGTCAAAGAAATAGAAATTTACACCGGCAAATACTTTTTTCAGATGAGGCCACACTTTGTCTGAATGGTACAGTAAACCGTCAAACTTGCAGATATTGGAGTCGGGAAAATCCTCATTGGATGGCAGAGGCACATACCCAACACCCTCAGAAATTAAATGTGTGGGCTGGAATAGTTAACGACAGAATAGTAGAGCCTTTCTTCTTTGAAGCAACCCTTACAGGACAAAGACATTTAAAGTTTCTAGAAAATGACCTTGCTCCAGCCCTTGCAGTAATTTTTCCTAACGATAATGACCCTGACATTCCTGACAATACCATATGGTTTCAGCAAGACGGTGCACCTCCGCACTATGCGCGCTCTGTACGAGATTTTTTAGACAACTGTTTTCCTGGGAGGTGGATCGGCAGATACGGACCGATAGAATGGCCTGCAAGATCGCCAGATCTTACACCTCTTGACTATTTTTTATGGGGATACTTGAAGTCAAAAGTGTACATTAATATACCACGTAATTTAGAAGAACTTCAAAATCGCATTCGGGACGAAATACGAAAAGTTACCCCAGAAATCATTCATAATGTTCAAGAAGAATTTCTTCACAGACTTGCGCATTGTCAAGAAGTTGGTGGATGGCAATTCGAACATTTAATTTAAGTATAAAATTTAATCAATTGTATTTTACTTTACATACCTCAGAATTGTTACTATTTTATGGATAAAATTTACGTTTTCTAACATTCAATCGTCATTTACTCGAAAACTTTCCTATGTAAGAGGGCAAAATTTTAGTACTGTCTGATAGAGAATTAAGCGATCTTTCAGAATCAAGGAAAAAAATATGGTGTTGCCATTTAAAAAAAAATCGATAACGTCATTACTCGAAAACAAATGACATTTGAAAATCGCATTTTACGCTAAAATATGTATTTTTTAAATTAAAAATCGACCTGTTCGAGGATTTTTCCCAAAAAAATTATTTTTTCGTTTTTATTGAATTTATTCCATACTTTTGGCGCATACTGTATATCTGACTAAGAGCAATAATAAACTCTTATGAAAAAAATGTTTAACACGAATAGTTTATCTACAAATACATTTCAAAAATGAAAATTCAACTGCAATAATTTGCAAAACTATTTTACAAAATTACAAACTAAGGTACAATTAAGGTTAAGTAAATGCGCCTGTAACGTAATTTGTTCATAACTTGATTTTTGGATCTGTATTAATGTTAAAACTGTAACCTACTGTAACGCTCGACAACGTTGCAGTGTCAGGCTGCTGCTGATAACCTAAAAGTAATATTAATTATAATGGTGCGTACAACTAGTGCGATTCATTTTTGTCTAGTTTTTCTTTGATGTTTGTGAGTGTACATAAACACAAATGGAACAATTTATAGTAACCATAATCAGCTGCATCACATGTTAATTTATGTTGAATTTACGCAAAACTCTCTGGCTGCAAAACGTTTGGATGGTAAGCGCTTCTTGCAAGAAACAAAAGTCATTTTAAACACTTGTAACTATTATTCTATGTTGTGGAAAGAGCTCTAAGAAAACCACTCACAGTAAGTACTGTCACGAATTTCCCAATCCGAATTTTACTATTGCCAGAAAAACAATCCGTTAATTAATTACTTCTCTTTATTAGCTACTCAGTACACTATTGAACACTTATTACACTCAACTAAACACTTATTTAATTAATCGCTATCTAAATCGCTTTGATCTCTCTAATTAAACAGTTGATTTCAACACTGTAATACAAGACTTATACAAGACTAACTTAATCGGCCGTTTATTTTTCTTTTATAGACCCAACGAATATTCCAGGTATATTCTAGTATCTCTAGATTCATCTTCCCGAACGACTCGAATGCTTCTCGTCGATTCCTCAATTTTCAAGTCCCGTCTCGATCCACGGCTTTTTGTTTGTTTAACAGAATCGTGTAGGGGCGATCGGGGCAATCTTAGCATTTCGCGATATCACAGTCTGTTTGGGTGTGAGTGGGGCAAATTCCGTGACAGTACCTATGTTTAGGTGTACCCATTTGTAATTATTATGTATAAATACACAACAATCCTAAGATTGTATGTGAGCGACGTTGTCACTTATTCAAGACCTGTTTGCTGTCATAATTCTGTTACCGTTGTTCAAAGAACAAACACTGTTAAGTTAAAAATGCTTTGTTAGTACAACTTATCATATGGCAAAATTAAGACACTCATATTCCGGACACCCCTGTATGCTTACCTTAAAAAATGTATACGTTAAATGTGTTTTGCATTAAAATGTTAATGCATTCCACATTTGGACAACTTAATTCTTTTTTAAGATTGTTTTTCAACACTGAAAATTAGTAATACACAAAGAGTAATATATTTTCCGTTAGGTTCTTGTTTTTTTTTTCAGTAATTTAATAATTCGCAGTATTTTTCATACTCTATTTGTAGATAACAACTTGTTTTTGTAAGTAACAAACTCTGAGTAACATGCCTTTTGCAAATCCTATGGGTTAGTACTAATTTACATATATACACAACATTATAATTATTCTCAACGTACTGCTATTTTATATCTAACTGTATAATTTAGTTGCCTGTTTTGATAGCAAACTGATTTGACTGATGTTTAAAGCTTCTGTCTATACTATTTATAAAAAAGCAAACAAACAATTACTTGTATAAATTGTCTTTCTCACTCTTACAAACACAATTTTGTAAAAAAAAAATCAAAAAGGACTGGAAATTATTTAAAAATACACTTCTGGCTTCTGCACGACACTAGAAATTGATTCACTGTCAAACCTGACCCTGAGCAAGGCAAAGCATATAATCGGTGACCGGAACAGCAGCAAAGTGTAATAAAAAATGAATGACCGCAATTAATTTCCCAAGGGAGGATAAAATAATTTGATAAGTACGTGATGTTACAACAACCGTTCAAAATTTTTGTCCACCGACATGTAAACACATTTGGGCCCATCTTACCCAGTTTGCAAGTGTTTCTGCTTCTTGTTCGTTTTGAAATCTTAAGCTATTGGCAGCAGATGCGTTTGCGTAAATTATCAATGGTAGGTATCCACTTCGGTGCTATACACTTTTTTTACAAATCCCCCACAAAAAGATGTACAAATAATTTAAAGTCAGGAGATCGTGGCGGCCATAGTACCGACCCTCCCCGACCAATCCACTGGAATTAATGCTTGGACACGCTGTACATGATATGGATATATAAGCTGATATTCAACTTATTTTAAATTTTACGACATATGTCTATTATAAGTATCTTTATATTATGTATATGATGGTATACTTATAAATTCAAAAATATATAATTCAAAGTTGAATTTCAGGTACGATTAAAATTTTACTGCGATAAATCAACAAAGTAGGTCGAAAAGTCATAACGCGCCTGCATAATACTAAAACATAAAGATACTATTTTCGTTCACAAAAAAACTGAATATTTCAATACATGCAAGTTAGCAGTACGGTGCACTCGATTTATCTATTGTAATATGATATATGTAGATAAGTAGAATAATCCTAGAAACCGCTTATACAGACACTTGTTGTTTAGATGCTTAACAATAAAGTCCTGTTTTTAGAATCAGCTTGTAATTCTTTCAATCAATAAAGTTTAGTTACATTTTTTAAAAACAGTGCTGTTACGAAAACACGCGTAACTTGCACATTTGCTACTAAAAAAATATCCCCAGTTCGAATTCTAAATTCCATATAATAATAGTACATTCTGCTATAAGGTAGAGAAATGCATTATTTTGGCAGAGGTGCAATTTGAAGCCCGAGGGTTACAATGCACCGAGGACAAAATAGCATCTCTCCCGAATGGTATATACTATTTTTTCCACGGTCTCATTAACTTAAAAACACATATTTTGTCATTATGAAGTAAGTAGCACCAGAATTATTGTATTCGGAATTGAGCATTTATTTAGTAGTCGTTGAGTTATTGTCATAACTACAAAATAAGCAAACAAAAAGAATTGTCAAATTAAGGTGCTAGTTTTGTTTAGTTTAAAGTTTGTTTAGTGCACAATGAATAATTGTGAGTCGGAAGAGATTGTGGAGGCTGCAAATATTGCAATAAGCAATTTGCTGCCTACGAAGTCAAGATCTTTATACGATATAGCCTACAATCGGTTAAAAAAGTGGTGCGCCGAGAAAAATGTTCAAATATACAGTGAAAATGTTTTCTTGGCATACTTCAGTGAAAATGCAAAGAATTACAAGTCTTCCACAATATGGGCGCAATATTCTATGGTTAAGTCATGCTTGATAATTTACGACAACATAGATATAAGCAAATTCCCCAAGCTGATCGCATTTTTGAAAAGAACCGGTGACGGACATCAAGCGAAAAAATCGAAAATATTGACAAAGGGTGAAATCGACCGTTTTCTATCAAGTGCAGATGATAAAGAATTCTTAATGATTAAGGTAAGATTACTTTTGTTGTTAGGTATTTCAATTATTAAGTATTTTGATTTTTTATAGGTTGGATTAATTCTGGGGATTGCCGGAGCTTGACGAACTGATGAACTAGTCAATTTAACTGTAGATGATATTGAGGATGTAGGCTCTTCCTTGATTGTAAAAATTCCAAACACTAAGACAAAGATTCCACGAACCTTTCTGGTTACCGATGTGGGAAATATGCTTGAAGTGTTTCGAAAATACCTGCCCCTTCGTCCTTCCCACGTCAAGCATAAGCTCCTTTTTTTGTGCTACAAAGCAGGAAAATGTAGTTCGCAGCCAGTTGGCAAGAATACCATGGGAAAAATTCCGAGTGTAGTAGCTTCGTATTTAAAATTACCTGATGCTGCATGTTATACTGGTCACTGCTTACGAAGATCTTTAGCGACATTACTGGCAGATGCTGGTGTGGATATCACGACAATAAAGCGTCATGCTGGTTGGAAATCAACGACAGTCGCTGAGGGTTATGTCGAGAACTCCATTGAAAATAAGACCAAAATTGCTAATTAGGTTTTAGTAGGTACCACTACTAGCGCAATCACAAAAACTGGAAATCTAAGCGAAGGTAATATTCCTTCTAATATTAATTTTGAAAATTGTACAAATGTAACATTTAATTTAAATGTCAATAAATAATTTCAATGTTATCTTTTTTTTGCATGAAAAACGTTCTCCATAATGTAAACTCCCTTGGGAGCATTATACTCCCTTGGGAATAATCGACAACTTCTGTTTTAATTTTGATGTCATAGAAACTGATTTCTACTCCCGATCGTGAAAAAAAATATTTTAATACAGCATTTATAAAACAAATGCTGCAGATAAACAGCTTTCTGAAACTAAAGTACTGTATAAACTTTCTTAAAATAATTTAAATAACTTCTATAAAATACTTTTTTTGCTGCAAGAAATCTTCTCAAATATTTCTCTTGCGACCACTACTATTTATAACGCTTTATGTCAGTCATGTAGATTGCTACTATAGACATTATACAGTAAAATGACCTCCTGAAGCAAAAATACTGTATAACTGCAGACACAAGAACGTTCTGAAGATAGTTTAAATAATTTCTATAAAACGTTTTTCTTGTTGAAATTACATTATTCTCATAGGTACCTGAAACAGCAAAATAGCGGCTGTTAACAAAAAAAGTCTCAAATGGAACAATAATACGATGAAATTGCTGTCATGTAACCGCTACATCTCTTTTATATAAATTTCTGGTCTTATAATTTTGAATTATAAGACTAGTATGCTACTTGAGACGTAAGTCATGTTTGACACTTATAAAAACTGGCGTCACAAAGATTTTAGTACCTACAAAAAGTAATCGGATTTCAATATTCGAAATCGCCTCTCTAGAGGCGACTGTAGTAACCCAGCGATGTAAAGGTTGAAAATACTTCAACTTCAATCATTTTTACTCGTAATCTATAAGGATTTTTACTTTTTTTTACGATATTGACTCCATTTTATTTTATCGAGTCTATTTTTGGCAAGCAGCTTTAGAATTAAAGTTCACACAGTGCAAGGTTGCCCACTTTTATTTTTTAGATAAGTTCTAAATCACCCTGTATAATATATTCAAGGTTTTACTAACAAAAAATTTATACTACGGCCCTGGTCCAAGCAAAGCAGCACCTCCTACGGAACTCTTTCCCAATCGATGGAAAATCGTTCCGAGTTATTGCCTATCCCGCTTCGCAGACCCTTTAGATTAGATTGTTGTCTGCTCGTCCGCTTAAGATGCGTCGAGTTTCCTTCAAGCAGATCAAGGAGACCCATAATGCGATATTCACTGGAGCAGTACGATCCCCGACTGCTGAGTAAGAAAAAAATTTTCGGTCGCGGGGAAGCTGGCCACGAGAGTATATAGGCTCATCAGGGCACTCACAGATTGTTTGCTTCGGACTATGCAGTCAGGTCGGGTTGTTAAGTCTTGAAAACGCACTTGAATTCCAAAATAAACACACAGATTCCTCAATTTTGTTGTTTTAAATATTCAACCAGTGGCCAGTACGATGAGCCAGTTGAGGTAGTGTTTCAGTAAAAATTTGAAAGTAACAAGTAACGGATAAGAATCACTAACTTCTTGTTTTTATAACAAGAGGAGGGTTATTTAATTGCCATTGTGGGCAATACCGCAACGACGTTAATTCGATTGAAAGGGAGCAAAATATTTATATTTAATTTGAATTTATTACCTGTAAGATCTTTGAAATGTTGTAGAGATGTATCTAGTCGTTATTACTTACTCATGTTTGAATCTATAATCCAAGGTCTCGTCTCCATTGAAGACACTTACTCAAAAGAAAACGCCACATTTCCATATAAAGGTTTTCAATAACAATAAAAAAAAAGATAAATAAAGTGGTAACAAAAATTAAGAAAAACTAAAATGTTAAAACAAATATTAAATACCAGCTAACAATTTCCTATTCTATAAAAATCGTAAGAACGTTTCTAGAGCAAATTTTATAGAGCAATGTTTGTTCTAAGAACATTTTCAAAACGTTCTTACAACACTTATACCATAAAATGGGCACCGTTCTATAGAACTTTTTAGTTCTTTAAGCTGTTCTGTAAGGTCTGCAGGAAATACTTATAGAATTGTTGAATAAACGTTTTCACAGGTCTTAAAGAATCTTTATAACACAGTTACAAAGCAATCTCATAAAAATTCTTTAGCACTTCGTTATACAATTTTCGTGTGCATGATGTTCCATTTAGAGAACTTTAAAATCGTTTAATTGTTATCTTCTAAAAATAAAATGTTCCTGTATCGCACATGTTAGAAATAATTTGGATGGGCCAATAAGAACCAATAAGATGGACCTAATCAGCCTGCATAGGAGTACTCATATTACGAATTGCTTAGTTGGTTTGTCCATCAGGGAGCAGTACATTTTATCGTGAAATATGTAGTACATAATGATAATTTTTTGACGCGCCCTCAGTTAACCTTATATTTCCTATGCTGCTGGAAATAAAAAAAAATGTTTTCTATATTGATAAATTTAACAACCAATTGTATATAACATTGTCAGAGAAAGTAAGTATATTCATATTATTGTTGTCATTTCACCTATTTATATTGTATATATTTTTAATGAAGATTTTTTTCTTTCTTTACAATATGGCGACAGAAAGAAAGGCATTGTCTTGTACTTCCAATGGATTCTCACTAATATGACATTTTTGTGTCGATTGGAATAATTATGGAGCAAATTCCAGCTAACAATTTCTTGTTCTGTAAAAATCCTTTGGAAATACTTATAGAATTGATGCATAAACGTTTTCACAAGTCTTAAAGAATTTTTATAACACAGTTACAAAGCAATCTCATAAAAATTCTATAGCACTTCGTTATACAATTTTTGTGTTGCATGGTGTTATATTTAAAGAACTTTAAAATCGTTTAATTGTATCTTTTAAAAACAACATGTTTCTGTATCGCACATGTTAGAAATAATATGGACGGGCCAATAAGAACCAATAAGATGGGCCTAATCAGCCTGCATAGGAGTATTTACTTACATCATTACGAATTGCTTAGTTTGTTTGTCCATCAGGGAGTAGTACTTTTTAATGAGGAAAAAGTTTTATCGTAAAATATATGGTACATAATGGTCATTTTTTGACGCGCCCTCAATTAACCTTATATTTCCTATGATGCTGGAAATTTAATACAAAAAAAGTTTTCTAAATTGATGAATTTAACAACCAACTGTACATAAAATAGTCAGAAAGTAAGTATATCCATATTATTGATATCATTTCACCTATTTATATTGTATATATTTTTAATTAATATTTTTTTTCTTTCTTCACAACATGGCGACAGAAAGAAAGGCTTCATCTTGTACTTCCAATGGATTCTCACTAATATGACATTTTTGTGTCGACTGCAATGATTATAGAGCAAATATGCTTCGTAAGCAACTACTTAATATTTACAGTGTTGTCATATTTTATTGTGGTAATTTCACTTATTTCAATCTTATTTAATAAATCTAATAAAATTCTTTAACTTCAACATCTAGAAGTGCAAATGGAAAAGATTTGGAATGGTCTAAATTAAATATGTTACTAAATTTCTATAAGAAAATCAATTTCTCTTAACAATCAAATAAATTTTATCTATCATAATGAAATTTTCTTTCTGCATGCAGAAACAAGTCACGACTATGTTATACAAATTTCCCCATTACACTTTGATCAAAATATTTCGTACTATTACAGGCAGGTCAGATGGGGCTATGGGAAACCTACATACATAAAAAATGATAGTTCTATAGGGTTTCTTTATGGAACAAAAAGGCTTTTGTTACTTATTTACTCTATAATTGTTTTATAACAACTGTATTATTATTCTCTACAACTGCTTTAACGAGCTTTTTCTCTTAAGTTCGATAGCAGCTTCCAAATTTGTAATTTGTTTTCCGCAGCAGAATTGTAACTTAACAACACCTTACACAATAGTTCTATAATTAAACTATAAGCGACATTACGGAATAATTTTATAAGAGTGTCACAGGAGATGGTATAATTCTATAAAGCAGTATTTTGCATCGGTTTTACAGTAATTTTATTCTATAAGCACCGTTGCTGTAAAATTGTGTTATTGTACACACTTATAGGGCTATATTAGCAGTTATGTTATAAATTCTCTATAAATTATGCTCTAAGAACGTTCTTGCAACAAATTTAAAAAACATTCGGTTTCTGAAGACAAAATAGTCTCATGTGCCACATTAATGCAACAATTTAGTATTCTAAATACAACTATAAAATATTAACAGAATATACAACTCCTATTACTCTAAATTTGTGGAACTAATTTGCTAGCTGGGATGAGGCACTTTATGAACCTTCAATTGGCACGAGACACGCCAAAATACAGGGCGTAGCCTTAACAACCGGATTTATGAATTTACTCTAATACTCAGCAATTTATTTACCGAGGTAGAACTGTACTGTCTGGATCCGAGAACGGAACTGCCTACCCCAAGGTACCTACAAACTTGGTTCAATTCCACCCTTGAGAAAAGGAGTGGTTATTGGCTAATGCCTGTATTTTAGGGTTTCGTCTCTGACTCCATACAAATATAAGACACTTGACATTATCTAACCTTGTTTTCTAGAATTACTACGCCTCTTATCGAATATTCTCTTTCTCTGATGGTGCCCAAAGGGCATCATATAGCCGGAGGGACTTTTAGTCATATTTCTCTGTTAACTGAAATTGTTTGAGTGGAAACAATACATTATTTGTTTGAGTGACGCATCTGAGGCATGCTTCATACCAATAACATATACAGTATGCGCCAAAAGTATGGAATAAATTCAATAAAAACGAAACAATTATTTTTTTTAGGAAAAATCCTCGAACAGGTCGATTTTTAATTTAAAAAATACATATTTTAGCGTAAAATGCGATTTTCAAATGTCATTTGTTTTCGAGTAATGACGTCATCGATTTCTTTTTAAATGGCAACACCATATTTTTTCCTTGATTCTGAAAGATCGTTTAATTCTCTATCAGACAGTACTAAAATTTTGCCCTCTTACATAGGAAAGTTTTCGAGTAAATGACGATTGAATGCTAGAAAACGTAAATTTTATCCATAAAAAGTAACAATTCTGAGGTATGTAAAATAAAATACAATTGATTAAATTTTATACTTAAATTAAATGTTCGATTTGCCATCCACCAACTTCTTGACAATGCGCAAGTCTGTGAAGAAATTCTTCTTGCACATTATGAATGATTTCTGGGGTAACTCTGCAAGGGCTGGAACAAGGTAATTTTCTAGACACTCTAAATATCTTTGTCCTGTAAGGGTTCCTTCAAAGAAGAAAGGCCCTACTATTCTGTCGTCAACTATTCCAGCCCACACATTTAATTTCTGAGGGTGTTGGGTATGTGCCTCTGCCATCCAATGAGAATTTTCCCGACTCCAATATCTGCAAGTTTGATGGTTTACTGTACCATTCAGACAAAATGTGGCCTCATCTGAAAAAAGTATTTTCCGGTGTAAATTTCTATTTCCTTGACGTAAATCCATTAGAATTTCGCAAAAGTGTAAGCGGCGATCGGGATCATCTTCATTGAGTTCCTGCACAAGTTGAATTTTGTAGGGATGATATTTTTCCTTCCTCAAGATACTTAGCACTGTGCTCTGACTAGTGTCATTGTTTAATGCAACCAATCGTGAAGAATTATGAGGATTATCCACCATACTTATCAAAATGTTCTGTTTCTGATTTTCATTAATGCTTGGACGTCCAGGTTTTGGAATATTTACAACATTGCCAGTTTCTCTAAATTTAGACTCTACCTTACTGACTGTTGATTGGCTGATAGGGCGATCTGGATATTTTTCATTAAATAAATGGCAAACTTCCTGCTGAGTTCTAGTCATATTCCCGCATCCGATAAGAATTAAAATTTCAATTCTTTGAGTAAATGTGCCATAATACTTTAAATTGAATAATAATTTCTATGTCGCTTACAATACTTATTAGAAAGTCGGTGGGACAATGACACTTTGCAAAGATTTTCACCTACGTGATCCATAAAAGAACTATGGAATTCGAAAAACTAAACTTGATAACGTTTTTGCTTTATTTTAATTGATTTACGTTTTCTAACATTCAATCATCATTTACTCGAAAACTTTCCTATGTAAGAGGAAAAATTTTTAGTACTGTCTGATAGAGAATTAAACGATCTTTCAGAATCAAGGAAAAAAATATGGTGTTGCCATTAAAAAAAAATCGATGACGTCATTACTCGAAAACAAATGACATTTGAAAATCACATTTTACGCTAAAATATGTATGTTTTAAATTAAAAATCGATCTGTTCGAGGATTTTTCCCAAAAAATAATTGTTTCGTTTTTATTGAATTTATTCCATACTTTTGGCGCATACTGTATGTCCCAACAAAAATAATATGAATGGCATACGGTTTTAACAAATATATCGGAATGCCTTCGATCGTATTACTAAAAGATTCTGGAATAAAACGGATTCCCAGTGACAGGTGTCTGTTGAAAACGCGCCCTTAAAGGTATATTAAAAAAGGGTAAATCTCCCAACAGAATTTGTGACGTGGCAATAAATTAAATTCGGAGCCCTTTATTACATTTTTGTAATGTCACGCAGAACGCTGTTTATTAGATTATGGCCCCATTTATAGAGATGGTTACTTCCAGCTTGATCGGTCAAGAGGGCCATGATTTGACCAAGGCTAAACAGATTCAAGTTATCTTACACTCCTGTTAAAAAAACGTGGATACTGAGGTTGGTTTAACGTAAGACGAAACGCCGTAGCAATAGAAAAATCTACAAAACATGTAATTCACAGAAAATATGTCGTAATACAGGATGTCCGGAAATGATGAGCAAAAAATTCAAGGGTTAGTTCTAGGCCGAAAATAAATGCTACCTGTTAAAGTTAAAATTTTATTTTCGATATTTGTAAATAACTTCTTAAGAAATCCAAATATTACATAAAATTTGTAAATCGAGGGTTTTTGTGGACGTGAAATTCAAATATGTTTCTAATTTTGACGTCACTAGTAGAGGGCGCCACTTATGGCACTTCATCTTCATGTTAAATGACAGAATTTTTTTGCTGCTTAGTGTATCCGTCTGACTATTGAAATAATCGACTCTCCTACCTGCTATATCTGAAGAAAGTATACCTTATTGAAGTCGGTAGGAGTAACAGTTTTCGAAATAAAATATTCAGTACACCGATTGAAAACTGTTATCGTTTCAGTTAAAGTGCCTTTTCTACTGAAAATACAGTAAAATGTTACTTGAAAAAGTTATTCAGAACGGTAAATTATGGAGATTATGGAGATGTACAAAATTTAAAAAAAATCGGCCTTCTTTGTTGAAAAATGGTTATATCAATCCTCGCCGACCTTCTTGAAATTTTGCACGTCTCCATAATTTACGATTCTGAACAACTTTTTCAAGTAATACTCGTATGTTGCTGTATTTTCAGCAGAAAATGCACTTTACTTGAAACCAAAACAGTTTTTACTCGGTGCACTGAGCATTTCAAATAGGATTATATCAAAAATGGTTACGCCTACCGACTTCAGCAAGGTATACCTTTTATACCTTTTTCAAATAAAACAGGTAGGCGAATCGATTGTTTCAATAGTCAGATGGATACATTAAGATGCAAAAAAGTTCTGCCATTTAAGAGAAACATGGTGTGCCACAACTGGCGCTTTCTACTAGTGACGTCAAAATTAGAAACATATTTGAATTTCTCGTCCGCAAAAACCCCCAATTTATAAATTTTATGTAAATATTTGGATTTCTTAAGAAGTTATTTACAAATATCGAAAATAAAATTTTAACTTTAACACCCTGTAACTCCGTTAATAATCAATTTTGGAAAAAAAGTTGTAGCATTATAATTAATTAATTAATTAATTATTAATTATTATTAATTATAATTAAATGTAGCATTTATTTTCAGTTTAGAATTATCCCCTGAATTTGTTGCTTATCATTTCCGGACACCCTGCATAGTACTATTTCTAAATAGTACTAGAATGAAACTTCACCGAGGTTTGTATACTATTTTATTTACAACCACACTTTTTAAATACAAGTGACGGTTTTTGTATGAGAAATAATTACGTGAGAAATTAAGAAAGTAAGATCCCTGTATAACCAGATTACAGATAAAAAAACGTCAAGATGGCATTTTGACAATGGTTACTATGGTACTAAAAAAGTAAATAAACTTAAATTATTATATATTTTTAGGTATTAATAATATTGTGTGAAACTAACTACTCTGTGGACTAAAGCCCCAACCAGCGTTGAATTACACCCACAATATCTACCCATATATTCTTTATTATTAGCTTTTGTAACATTTTTTACTGTATTATAAAGGTATTTTAAGCTAATATAAATCAAATCTCCTACAATTCCTATCAATGAAGTCATATGTATGCTCTCTGATACCAAACATCTAGGTATGCTAATGAACAATTATATAATATTAGCTTATAATACCTTTCTAATACAGTAAAAAATGTTACAAATGCTAATAATAAAGAATATACAGTATGCGCCAAAAGTATGGAATAAATTCCATAAAAACGAAACAATTATTTTTTGGGAAAAATCCTCGAACAGGCCGATTTTTAATTTAGAAAATACATATTTTAGCGTAAAATGCGATTTTCAAATGTCATTTGTTTTCGAGTAATGACGTCATCGATTTTTTTTAAATGGCAACACCATATTTTTTCCCTTGATTCTGAAAGATCGTTTAATTCTCTATCAAACAGTACTAAAATTTTGCCCTCTTACATAGGAAAGTTTTCGAGTAAATGACGATTGAATGTTAGAAAACGTAAATCAATTAAAATAAAGCAAAAACGTTATCAAGTTTAGTTTTTCGCCAGATCTTACACCTCTTGACTATTTTTTATGGGGATACTTGAAGTCAAAAGTATACATTAATAAACCACGTAATTTAGAAGAACTTCAAAATCGCATTCGGGACGAAATACGCAGAGTTACCCCAGAAATCATTCATAATGTGCAAGAAGAATTTCTTCACAGACTTGCGCATTGTCAAGAAGTTGGTGGATGGCAATTCGAACATTTAATTTAAGTATAAAATTTAATCAATTGTATTTTATTTTACATACCTCAAAATTGTTACTTTTTTATGGATAAAATTTACGTTTTCTAACATTCAATCGTCATTTACTCGAAAACTTTCCTATGTAAGAGAGCAAAATTTTAGTACTGTCTGATAGAGAATTAAACAATCTTTCAGAATCAAGGAAAAAAATATGGTGTTGCCATTTAAAAAAAAATCGATGACGTCATTACTCGAAAACAAATTACATTTGAAAATCGCATTTTACGCTAAAATATGTATTTTTTAAATTAAAAATTGACCTGTTCGAGGATTTTTTCCAAAAAATTGAATTTATTCCATACTTTTGGCGCATACTGTATGCATGCGTTTTATTTAACTTTATTTGATTCAGTCGTTGGTTTACATTGAATAGACAAACACTGTGCGGCATCATGTCTTCAAGAACTGCTAAAATTTGCTGCCCTTAAAACTATTAGATCATTGGACGTATCCGAAAATGTGTCACATAACAATACGTATTCCTGTTGTTTTAATCAATATTCTCTGGAAGTTTGATTACACGGAATTATAGTTATTATTTTCACATAAGTATTGAACAGTTTTGTGCATCAAGTAAAATAAAATGTTTTTAAGGTTGCTCCAGAGAAAATGAGTCATTTGCGTTGGATAATTCTTGCCTAGTTGGAAGTCCAGTATCAGTGATTAGTCCTATACTTAATTTTGAACAAGGTACACACAATATTAAAATGTAATTTAATGAATATTATTTACCGTTTACTGCTTTTTAGAAGGTGGAGGTAGGAGTAATAAAACGCCTACAGAATTTATTCAACTTCAAAAAGTTAACAAATCTTCTATTATAAGTAATGAAAGTCTATCAATAAGCATGAATTGACTCGTAACTTATGAACTTTTATGCGAAAATCCAGATGATAGCTGGAAAAAGACCTTCATTACCAAAACACGAACAGTGGGATAGATTTTAAAATTTCTAAATTAGTTCACATTCAGGTTAGATCTGATGAAAAAGGCAAAGTATTTTGTAAAACTGATTTTGGGGAGACAGATTTTGAGATTCTTGACCTAAATCGAGTATCTCGTAGGTCACTTTTCCTGAAGAAATTTCTGTTATTAGAGATGTACCTACACCTATAAGTGAGAAAAAATACAAAGACTTACAAAATTTGCTACAATGGGTGCCAAAAATATTTCAAAGTTTTTACCAAAACCTTAATGGAGATTAGAATATCTTATAAAATTTAGAAAATAGATTTTGTTTACTTAATTAACACTGAATTATTTCAGAGAGCTATGCTATATTTTGTTGTTTTTTTTAATAAAACCTTTTTATTACGTGTCTATGAAGTTTCTTTTTAATTACAGATTTTAAAACCTATTGCGTTATTTAAAATAGAAACACTATGTCCAATGTCGAAAAAATATATCCAAAGGTACAGTGCACCAAGTCCACTAAAAATATATATATTTTTTTTTAGCTGAATTAAACGTGCATAATTGAAATATAAATTATTCTGTTTGTTACCATATATATTTTTATTGGAACACAAGTACCATAATTGATTGATTTCCATTTCTTTATCTCGCGGTCCTGTAAAATTTAATTTGTGTGACTTGGTACAGTTTACCTATGAGGTACAGATATGGTTGTAAATGAACATATTATTACGTAGATTTCTGTAGTGAAACGGTGACGTTTATCACTTTGTTGAAATTGTTGGGTTATTAGTATATTTGCTAGTATGTACCAACTAAAACACTATATATGTTTTCCAAAATGGTAAATTCTGAATTTTTTTCAACACGCTTTGTATTTTTTTCTTTTATCGTACTACTGACTGGGCGTGTATTATTGGCATCGTGTATATTTTTTTGTACCATCATCCATCATGTTAAATTGTTCATTTAGTTTAGTCCATGTGATTCCAATTTCCTTATTGCACTAACTAAGAAATCATAGTATTTATTAATGTAACGTATGTAATCGCGAATAATTTCCGTCTACCTATTTCTTCTCTCCTTTGGGATGTTACTTCATTGCATTCACTTCTCCTCTCAAGTAATAGTTGTTAATATAAATTATTTTACTATTTATAAATAGTTATTTAAATATACACGGTGAATACAACTTACAGCAGACTTAAAAATGAAACGTATCCACTCGATACCGACTATTATTGCGTTCCGTAAATAACTGAAACCAAAATTCGAAATGCGATCGATCCTGTTTCGCAGATCTCAGGTGCGGACTTGACGACGACCTTAATACTTAAATATACTTTATATTTAAACAAATTCAATCTTATTCATGCCAACTAATCGATAGATTGCCTCAGAAAGTGACGTAAATTCTCATGAAGAAATACAAATTTGTATTTTTGACCATTCCCATTGTAATTATTTCCCATAAAAGATTAGGGAATTATTTTACAAGGTTTTTGCTAAATGAATATGAAACACCAAGAATTGAAAATATACACATAGATAATAATATACTCAGGAATTTTTTAAGTGGAATGAATTCCCACTTTATTTCACTGCATTCGGAAATTGAGGCACAGGAGTGTTGTTCTTATTTTGACAAGGTTACTACTCGTAAAACAAAACAATTGCAATGGAACCGTACGTTGGGATACGTAGTTAGAAGTAACGTCATATTACTACATTTATTTTGACGGCATAAAAATATTCTACAGCGACTACTCTCAAATGATGTTGCTTCTATATGCTCAACGGATATTTAACGATTGTAGAATTCGCGTATGGAACATTTTAATTTTTCACGGATACCATCAGTTAGTCGCCGTCTTGGAGCAATTGTAACAGCATATTCAAAAAATAATGCAGTAAATAATGTGTTTGGCAGTTTATTTCCCAGTTATAACTACCTAGTGCTGAACATGTGAACCATTTTGTAGAACAATCCGGGATTTCTTGACTTTTGTGATAGTAAATCTTTTTGATGGCAAAGAAGTAGATTTTTCTGAAAATTACATATACTTTAAACATACCCCAGTGACCTCTGTGGACATTAAACATACGTTTATTAGCGACAAACATCACAGCCTAACATCTGAACATTCGCAGCAGTTGCTGGTTATTCAATTTCATTCCAGTACCACAAGATAATAGTTATGTATAGTGTTTTATAAACTAATAAGCTTAATGTAGGTATATGTTTCCACCTCGGTTTCTACAAACATTAACGCCCTAAGTGCGCCTCTGATAATGACGTCATCTGGGAACGAGGCGCAGGTTTTAATAATAATAATCACCACGTCATTAAACAAGGCTATTTAAAATTCGGCGTCGAAAAACCTCAATATTAACGAAATATTAAAAATCGTTACAAAGTAGTCATATTTTACATTAACGTATCTGTTTTTCATTATAAATCAAGCAAATTCCAACCTATGTGGAATAGAGCATTATGTTAAGAACTCTCTCGATGCCAATCTCTTTGTACGAGCGTATTAAATAGATGAGCACATGTAATGTTACGTGGAATCCCCGATTTCATCGATTTAATCAGCCGCTTTGACGCCGAAGGATTACTCTGAAGTTCACACACAATGTGTACTTTAGATTTAATCAAAATGTTGGCCGAGTCGCCCGATTAGGGCGATGGAAATAGGATCAGAAGTGGGATAGGAGTTGGTGTTCGTTAAACTATTTTTTATTTACTTAGGGCCTCTAACGCATTACTCTAATAACATATTCTAGTGGTTACGGGTTTACTACTATTAGAGGTAGATTCATTAAATGTTTTACTATATAGAGTAAAAAACAAATGTTATTTCAAAGATTTGCGAGCATGAATGTCTCTATAGTATAAAACGTAAGCGCTATAGGTAGAGAACAAATTATGAGAGGAGAAGCTTAGGAACAAATTACAGAGGAAATGTTTCTCACAGTACATTGTTAATGGAACAACTTAAATTTTAACGACTCTAATTAAATGGATTAGGATACTTAAATATATTCATCCTCGACCTTGACCTTGACCTTCTTCTGATGTGAAATGTAACGTAACATGGTATCGCATGGCGTAGTAACAGTGTGCACACAGAGTACATACCACACGTGGCATGTTTTGGCGTGGCGTGGCATCAGAGCAATGTGTCCCCGGCTTAACTCAACATCTACTCCTACAATATCCTATTTTATTTTTTTTTCAATGTAAAATAAACATGTTTTAATGTTTTTTGTCATTCTTTGATGTAACGAATGTTTTTTTTAATAAAAAGACATTTACAATCTGACCATTTTTGTTTAAAATTCTATAAAACATATATATATATATATATATATATATTATAGAAAATGTTTTGATACCAAAATTATAGAAGTAACAAATTATTTAAACCTATATGTACGGCTTGCCTGCGTTATAATATAAGAGTCTGTTACAGTATTTTAATAGTAGCAACATGTTTTGGATTTGACTTTTTTCGGTAAGTTTTAATGTAAAAAATACATCGGTATCAAAATCGTAAGAGAAACAACTCTTTTAAATTAATTAGCAATATATTTCTTGCGCCTCAGTCGCCACTGTTGTTATGCATTAATTAGTTCTAAACAATATTTAGTTAAAGGGGGACATAGTTTATGTAATTTGCACCTTTAAGCCGGGGTGCCTTTGACCCTTACAATCTTAAATGGAAAGTGGTGTATGATACGTTATTCCAAACGAAATGCAATTATCTTTTCAACTCATTTAGATTTATAATTTTGGATGATCAGTTCACGAAATGTATAATATTGAAATGTTCATAAATTATTATCTGTTTAAGTTTAATTTAGTTATAATATCATAAAAGATACCTTATACAGTATGCGCCAAAAGTATGGAATAAATTCAATAAAAACGAAACAATTATTTTTTGGGAAAAATCCTCGAACAGGTCGATTTTTAATATAAAAAATACATATTTTAGCGTAAAATGCGATTTTCAAATGTAATTTGTTTTCGAGTAATGACGTCATCGATTTTTTTTTAAATGCAACACTATATTTTTTCCTTGATTCTGAAAGATCGTTTAATTCTCTATCAGACAGTACTAAAATTTTGCCCTCTTACATAGGAAAGTTTTCGAGTAAATGACGATTGAATGTTAGAAAACGTAAATTTTATCCATAAAAAGTAACAATTCTGAGGTATGTAAAATAAAATACAATTGATTAAATTTTATACTTAAATTAAATGTTCGAATTGCCATCCACCAACTTCTTGGCAATGCGCAAGTCTGTGAAGAAATTTTTCTTGCACATTATGAATGATTTCTGGGGTAACTGCGTATTTTGTCCCGAATGCAATTTTGAAGTTCTTCTAAATTACGTGGTTTATTAATGTACACTTTTAACTTCAAGTATCCTTATAAAAAATAGTCAAGAGGTGTAAGATCTGGCGATCTTGCAGGTCATTCTATCGGTCCGCGTCTGCGGATCCACCTCCCAGGAAAACAATTGTCCAAAAAATCTCGTACAGGGTGCGCATAGTGCGGAGGTGCACCGTCTTGCTGAAACCATATGGTATCGTCAAGAATGTCAGGGTCATTATCGTTAGGAAAAATTACTGCAAGGGCTGGAACAAGGTCATTTTCTAGAAACTCTAAATATCTTTGTCCTGTAAGGGTTCCTTCAAAGAAGAAAGGCCCTACTATTCTGTCGTCAACTATTCCAGCCCACACATTTAATTTCTGAGGGTGTTGGGTATGTGCCTCTGCCATCTAATGATTTTCCCGACTCCAATATCTACAAGTTTGGCGGTTTACTGTACCATTCAGACAAAATGTGGCCTCATCTGAAAAAAGTATTTGCCGGTGTAAATTTTTATTTCCTTGACATAAATCGATTAGAATTTCGCAAAAGTGTAAGCGGCGATCGGGATCATCTTCATTGAGTTCCTGCACAAGTTGAATTTTGTAGGGATGATATTTTTCCTTCCGCAAGATACGTAGCACTGTGCTCTGACTAGTGTCATAGTTTAATGCAACCAATCGTGAAGAATTATGAGGATTATCCACCATATTTATCAAAATGTTCTGTTTCTGATTTTCATTAATGCTTGGACGTCCAGGTTTTGGAATATTTACAACCTTGCCAGTTTCTCTAAATTTAGACTCTACCTTACTGACTGTTGATTGGCTGATAGGGCGATCTGGATATTTTTCATTAAATAAATCGCAAACTTCCTGCTGAGTTCTAGTCATATTCCCGCATCCGATAAGAATTAAAATTTCAATTCTTTGAGTAACAGTTAAATGTGCCATAATACTTTAAATTGAATAATAATTTCTATGTCGCTTACAATACTTATTAGAAAGTCGGTGTGACAATGACACTTTGCGAAAATTTTCACCTACGTGATCCATAAAAGAACTATGGAATTCGAAAAACTAAACTTGATAACGTGTTTGCTTTATTTTTAATTGATTTACGTTTTCTAACATTCAATCGTCATTTACTCGAAAACTTCCCTATGAAAGAGGGCAGAATTTTAGTACTGTCTGATAGAGAATTAAACGATCTTTCAGAATCAATGAAAAAAATATGGTGTTGCCATTTAAAAAAAATCGATGACGTCATTACTCGAAAAAAAATGACATTTGAAAATCGCATTTTACTCTAAAATATGTATTTTTTAAATTAAAAATCGACCTGTCCGAGGATTTTTCCCAAAAAATAATTGTTTCGTTTTTATTGAATTTATTCCATACTTTTGACGCATACTGTATATCTCCGTAGTCTTACGCCTATATTGGTCTTTTTCTATAAAAATAATAATTTTAATAATGTTTCTATAAAACGTCAAAGCTTCATTATTTTTAAAGTGTCACATCAAATTGAATTCTGAACTTTATTCAGATTGTTTTGTCAATAATATAAAGAGATATACCTAACTCAAGAATAAGAGATAAATAAAAAACACACAGACAGACACAAACTGACATATTATATTGCAAAATCAAGCGAGTTTATAGAACTTATGGCCAAAGTTTGCTCTTTAGGACATAAGTTTGTATAAAGTTTTCGATTCTCCAAAACTTTATTAAGGAATTTGATTTCAATAGATTGGTTTTCTGTAATAAAATTTCAGAACAGAACAACTTGATTTCTTTTTGTCTGTTGCTTCACACGGGTCTCCAAGACGACGGTAAAGAAAGAAAAATTCTACTATATGGTTACTAACGGTCATAGTGTATAAAAAACACTGAAAGATTTAATCAACGTTCTCATTAAACTTAATATTAAACAGTACTTTCACTTTTAGTAGCAGTTCTTCGTAATATGTATAATACCTAAATAAGATGTACAAATTCTATAGCATTGTTTCTACACTGTTCTTTGTAAAATTTAACTATTATACATTCTTTGCTTTTCAAATTACAGCGGCTATTCCATATATTTTTAGAAAGCTTAAAGGGCTGTCTCTGGTAAACATTTTACTAAGGTCATTTTTAAACAAAACGTGTTGTAAATTCACCGGTAGCATTTGTGCTAATCCTTTTCAAAACACCCTGCATAAACTTACGTTCCGTAAGGTGCCGAGTGGATAAAGAAACCAGCTCTCCACTACTACCATATGGTCTGTTGCGGATCCCGCCTAAAGTTATAAGTCGTTTAGCTTCTCTATGAAACTAATGACCATACACTTGTCTTTAAAAAATCTAGGGGCGGGTTCTATGTTTAAAAATAAGAAAAAAGTTTATACAGGGTGTCGAAATTAATGGGACACTGAGCAAGAGTAGATTTCTTACATCAAAATAATGCGATTAAACCAAACTTACCTTGGTCCATTTGTGGCTAATAAAAAAGTTACAGGGCATTAAACTTCAAATTTTGAATTCGAAATTCTCAAAATTCTTAGAAAGTTTTCAAAGGATTCTTGTGAAAATTTGGATTAGGGAGCTTTCTGGGACAAGAAAAAATAATCCGTACTTAATTTTGCCGTAGACGCTAATGGGCGGTACGAAATGTACTCTTGGCTGATTAAAACTGGTTATAACTTTTTTATCAATGTGTGTACGAAAGTTTTAATAGAAAAATATTGTTCTAATACCTATTTTTCATAATAAGGTATACTTGTTTTATGTCGATAAATTTAACCGTTTTCGATTTTTTCTTCTTTTTCTATTGGATGCAATAAAATAAAATAAAAGTTTGTAGTTGCTTACGTGAAAAACTAAATATTATTTTTAATAATAATTTAATTACATTCAAGTGGCTACATTAAATTCTAAATATGACCCCCGTCTACATTAATACACGATCGTTTGATAAATGATTGTCTAATATTAAATAGTGTTTCTCCGTTTCTTAATAAATTCCTAGCATTTAAAATTGCTTGCCACAGATCATCCCGTATATTAATAGGGTCACTGTAAACTTTTAATTTCAAAATACCCCAAATACTGAATTCCATGGAGTTTAAATCTGGGCTTCGTGCGGGCCATGAAAACGTGCTGCCGCGACCTATCCACCGTTCGGGATATTGTGCGTTAAGATAGTTTCGCACCTGTACAGAAAAATGGGCAGGGGCACCGTCTTGCATAAAAAACATATTGCGTCTCACATTTAATGGTAAATCATCAATAAGTTCCCCAAAATCATGTTCTAAGAAATGTAAGTACGAGAATTCAGATTATATGGCAATTCAACAGGGCCCAACACATGGTTTCCAACAATACCACACAAAATGTTTACCTTAAATTCACGTTGGAAATGACGTTCTCTTAATACACTCGGGTTTTAATTAACCCAAACATGTTTATTTCTCAAGTTGAAAACGCCCCGATGAGTAAATGTGGCGTCGCCTGTAAACAGCACCTTGCTTAAAAAGTGTGGATCATCATTGTGCCGGTCTAAGAATCGAGGACAAAATTGTTCCCTATTTGGAAAATCTGCAGGTAGTAAATTCTGCACTGGGCTAAAGTGATACGGGTGCAGTTTTTCATTACGAAATAATCTATGAAAGGATGATTTAGGTACCACTACAGCCGCAGGCATTCGTCGTAAACTTATTTCCTCCTCTTGTTCTGGAGTAACAATTGTTGGGCGGCCAGCATCTCGTCTTTTAGGACGAAACGATCCAATATCTCCTAACCGGTCATAAAGATTTTTAAATAATTTGTGATTTGGTTGTAATCTATTTGGGTAACTTTCTAAATACTATACCCCGCATTTCTTCATCAGAAAATAAATTATGGCGGAGCATATTTCACGCGATATTATTAATTGTAAACAATAACTTAAAGGAATGTTACTTGTCAATCAGCTAATTGTCAATAGTACAATTTGTTTTCAAATAAACAAAGCTTATAAATCGAAAACGGTTTAATTTATCGACACAAAACAAGTATACCTTATTTATGAAAAATAGATAGGAGACCAATATTTTTCTATTAAAACTTTCGTACACACACTGATAAAAAAGTTATATCCAGTTTTTATCAACCAAGAGTACATTTTGTAGCGCCCTCTAGCGTTTACAGCAAAATTAAGTACGGATTAGTTTTTCTTGTCCCAGAAAACCCCCTAATCCAAATTTTCAAAAGAATCGCTTTGAAAACTTTCTAACAATTTCAAGAATTTCGAATTCAAATTTTGAATTTTAACGTCCTGTAACTTTTTTATTACCCACAAATGGACCATTAATTTCCAGACACCCCTGTATAAACATGGATCTGGAAATGCCTGGTTTATACATGTGCACACACAGGGTAGCTATTTGCAGGATTTAATTTAAATTTTTATAGTTTAATACATTTTTTTCTAAACAAATAAAATAAAAAAAATTTGCTATGCGTTTAATTGCGTGCTGTACGTCAAAAACGAATGTTACAAAAAGTGTTCTGCACTCTAAGTTCTATTTTTTCTTGCTAAATTTTGATACAAAATTTAAGGCTAATATTTACAAACGCTAACTATTTTCTATGTGAGTTTCTGACGTTCATTTATGTATTGTATTGGTTAATAAATTAATTTTTATCTCGAAAACGGCGCATCACGAGGAAAACGTCCAAGAGACACTTTTTAAGCAGAAATAACTTGGCTTTAAAACAGCGTACCAATTTGTCACAAAATCGTGACTTAAAAATTTTTTTTGCTAAAAATTAGTTAGTAGGCACGAACGACACTGATACTAGTACATTACAAGAGCAATTTATACACGTAAAAGTAGTCCTTCACTATACACTGTTGTGTGTCAAATCTCAACTCAATATCTCGATCGGTTTTCGAGAAATGAAAACGGAAAATTTTAAGCAAACGAGGCATTTACGGACCCATGTTTATATAAACTTTTTATCTTATTTTAGAACATGGAATCAGCCCCCATTTTATTAATATTATTCTGCATACAGCGGTCTTAATATAAAGATTTCCAACCTAATAAGTACACTACTTTTAAAGGGGTGAACCGGGAGCTATCTACTAATTGAATTTTGGGAGGGATCAATGATTAATTCGTATCAATAACTGTTAGGCCGTCATAATTTAAACAAAATAGATACTTATTTGTGATGGCAACCTTCATGTTGATTTGAGTGTACATAAAATAAAGTCTTACCTTAACAAGACGACGTCTTCTAACACCTATTCTTCTTGCCGATGAACTTGACAATGAAATCTTCTTTTGTTATTAATTATTACTTATTTGTGCGTAATTTTCTAACACAGATCAAAGATTGTCAAAAATATTGCAATGGTTTACGGCGAACGTGAACAAAAAACAAGGTATAGATACCCCAAAAAACCGGTTCGATCGTGTCTACTATGACTATTATTAGGAACGTGTTTTTTGTTTTTATTTTTTTGTCTAATACTTATTGGATGACAGCTCTATTACTGATTTAAAGCTGGGCTTTTGCTCTAAACAACTAGCAACAACTTTTATTACCTATATCAGATTGATTTATTGTTACTATTGAGCAAGATTTGAACACTTATTTTATATTCTTGTTACGGCTTGATACCACAATAACTTCACAACACAATGAGTTTAATCACCGCCGAAAACCGAGAATTTTTATAACAACTAACCTCGAACACATTTCTTTAACGTTTTCATTCAATATTTTTTAAAAATACACAGTTTTTCCTAGGTTATACGACGAAAATGTTATGGTTTTTCACAGGTGATCGTATTGTTGCGCGGTGCCGCGGTAGATGGCGCTACCGAACGGTTATCAACTGTCGCGGGTGTATTGATTTAAACTCAAGCCAAGGTGTTGTCGGTTAAGGTCGGGTTATTCAACAACTGCAAAAGTTGTGATGATTTGAAAGGTAAAAACATTGTTTAAATCAATATTATCGGCAAAAAGCATACGCTTACTAAAGTTAATTTTATTAAACTATGATAAACAGTTGTTACTGAACAGAAGCTTAACAAATGCATTCAAGACTATATACAAAATAGAATATAATAACGTTAACATAGTTATTTTGAAAATATATGTTTTAAAGTTACAAGTAGCGTTAGAAAATGTTTCCCCTTTGATAAAATCAGGTACAGGGCAGTATTTTTTATCAAATAAAGGTAATAAATAAATATATCTATGTGCAAGAGGACAAAATTAGCATAAAATAGTAAGACACTTTTGAATGCGTTTCACCTGATGTAAATTTACATTATTCTAGGGTTGTGACGTACTATCTAGGCAAAAATAGTTACTGAATTAATTGGTCATACTTAAAATTTCAATTTGAATGGTGAAAAGATGAAAACTACTATTGTATTTTTGAGATACAGAATGTTGATATGTAAAAAATATCACATTTTCTAAAATATCTGCTGTTTAACGAAGGATGGAACTTGAGTTAATGAACTGTGTAATTAAATGTAAAGTACAAAGCTGTTTTTTGTGACGAACCGTATTCATTGACTGTTTTAAAGCGTATACAATGATGACGTCACTTATGTATTGCACCAAGAAAATGTATAGTTTCATAACGTAACCCAACAAACAATGAAAGTTAAAATTACGTTAACTTGACCTCTGAATTGGTCAAAAACTTTTCATGACCAATTCCGTATAAGGAAAGTTTACTTATATTTGTTGTCCTTTTTCCTTATGTGGGGAAAAAAACTAAAGTAATATGGAAGTTAATAATTGGTCGGCAAGAATTTTATTCCAATAAGATAATTGGACCTAAAAGAAATACGGACCAATTTTATGTTAAAATTTCAAAATATAAAACACATTATTACCAAAATATACCCTAATTATGCCCTTTATATGACATACTTTTGCCAGAGAGAGATAACATTATATGTTTGATTTTATACATTCTAACAGCGAACAGTGATAGGAACAAAAAGAAAGACTATAAGTCAGGCTACTAAACTACAAGTAGAGTAGGAGTTAGTATATTTATAGATATATAGATTTTAATATAATAAAGTCTGTATTTTTGGTTTCCATTCATCAAATTGTACAACCCAGGAAATTTTTTCGTATAATGTCATGACTAAACTTTCATAAAAATAACGCGCCTTACAAATATACATTTTTACTATTGCTTTTTAATATTATTATTATACTGAAAAATAACCTAAAATAAAAACTGAACGTACTTCGTGATAAAACGTGTTTAATAATCTTTCCTCATAAATTTATTAACTAATATTATCTGTATTAACATAATTTTAATGAGTAATGAATTAGAAATAATGAAAAAACATTTAGTGTTTATTACAACATGGCCGCTCAAATAAAATCAACTTTGAAGTCAATTTGTCTGTAAATTTTAACCTATAGGGTAAATTGCCTATGCCAATGTTGACGTCACAGGAAAATATTAACTTTGTGGCTGAGATTTCCTCCAAATTAGGATATTTTATGGTAATTTATTTCCAATTACATTATTACTAGGTACCTACATATAAAATTCTACTCTTGGAGTTATTTGTGATTGATTGATTGATGTATGCGTAATAACAAAAACAAAATAAATATTTTCGAACGGAATTCAATTCGAATTTCAATTCACGTGCACTACTGAATTCATCTGACACGATAACAGTTATAAGAATACTTATATATGAATTATCGATATATTATCATTAGATTGATTTACATAATATGCAGTGTTGGCTTAAATTCGTTTTTTACAACTCTGTAATATTGTGTAGGGCTTGGTTTTCACTGCAGATCGCCAAAACGATTTCTACGCGCTATTACTTGAAGATCTGTCGGAATACATATAACAAAAAGCTTGTTTCCTAAAAAACCTTTATAAGACACACTTACGTCGAAGTATTATTAACAAGTAAATTTATACCATAATATAGAACAATATTTCTATTAGGTTAATTGAAATGGTTAAATATTTTTTAGAAATTATCAACAAAGTTGAAAATAGGTTGATATTGTAATAAAAATAGAACTTAACCAATTGAAGGATTTAATAGGGCAAAATAACTAGTTATTACCTTATTTTTAACTACAAGTTGAAGACAAAATAAATTTTATAATTTCGTAATAAATATGTAAATATTTACCTATTGTAATAATTTAAAAAATCCTTGGATATTGAAGACAGATTTCAAGGCGAAATTAAGTAAATTATAACTTCGTCTTACACGTTATTGGAATGTTAGCATTTGAAAACAAAGAATAGGTAAACAATATGTAATTTCGAACTGTATAAATTGACATATTACTTGACATTGACATTTTACTTAGAAGTCATTATATTACTCTTAATTAACAAATTTTTGACTAAACTTTTGGTATTATAAGATTTTGTAACTTTGAAGACTATTTTTATGGAGGAAAGTAGTAAATCTTGATCAATTTAGAATTATTTTTCTTGTGTAGTAGTCTATTAGGCTTAAATGTTAGTTGGGAACGTCATAAAATATTTATTTCTCTTTAACATCACACACACGTTTTGTTTTGGTTTCAGGAGGAAAAGTGCCTTTTCTGCTAAAAATGCAGCAAAACGTTACTTGAAAAAGTTCTTCAGAATGGTAAATTATTGAGACAAAATTTCAAGAAGATCGGCGACGTTCTATGAAACCATTTTTCAGCAAAGCACAAAGATTTTACCGAAGCAGACCGAACTTGCTGTATTTTCAGTGGAAAATGCACTTTACTTGAAACGATAACAGTTTTCAATCGGAACACTGAATATTTCAAACAGGATTATTTCGAAAACTGTAACTCCTAACGACTTCAACAAGGTATACCTTTTTCAGACACTAAGCAACAAAAAGGTTCTGCCATTTAAAAAAAACACGATGTGCCATATATGGCGCCCTCTACTAGTGACGTCAAAATTAGAAACAAATTTGAAAATATTTGGATTTCTTAAGAAGTTATTTACAAGTATCAAAAAAAAAAACTTTGACATTCTGTTATCTTTGTTATTATGCGTTTGGAGATATAGGTATGTAGGTTAAATCCATATATTTTCACCTAAGGAATGTGTGGACTCATTTTTGCTACTTCATTTAAAAACACCCTGTAGAATAATAATTATATTTAATAAAATTTTAAACCATTTCAGTTAATTTAAAATAATTAGCACTACTTGTTACATACAAATATTTATGGATTTTTTGCTTGAATATCAATCCAGTGTTGAAAATATATCATACACGTAGAAATTTTGCTTCATTGTCTTAACAAAATGCAAATTTTTTACGCCAATGATGTTTTGATATTTTTATTATTTTATTATATAAAATTGCATTTCTAAAAAATAAACTTTTGTTGTGACAAGTATGTCTACAATTATTTAAATTTTTTTTTCACAACTTGAATGTACCTAAGCTAAAACAATGATGTCTCTAAAATAGAGATTATTTCGAATAAAGTTAGAAAAAGTTGTTTTCTTAATCGAAGTAGTATCGTTTTTCCAAAATATCCATTGACGTTCTAAGGCCTAGTGAAAATTACTCCCCCTATCTTCGTCAGTGACAAACGTATTTATATAGGGTATTGCAAAATGTTGTTCATAGAAGTCTATAGTAAATTCTGCATCGATAAAAATATTAAACAAAGTTTCTATAAATCTAGATACACAGATGTTTAATTTTGGAGATACCGGCCAAAAATAAAAATAAAGAAATTTGATTTTTATTGATAACTTCTACTTTTTATTGCAAATCTTTTAAATTTGGGTCAATATATTTATAATACGTAAGCTATAATTTGGTATAATCGATTTTTTCCAGACCTTCCATTTCCATAGACATCTACACCAGTAGTTATTGTTTCAATTTTATTTCAATTTAGAAATATGTCTTAGCCACTTGCATACTTGTTATTTAGTGAGCGACTTTCAAGCTATTGAAAATTTTAGAAAACATTAAGAAATACTTGTTAACAAACTTCGACTTATCGTGGTAAAACACAAATGGCCAAATTTACATGTACACTTTATTAACATTAACATCTCGATAACAGTAATTAACAATTTATCGGGTAGGATAGTTTATTGCATAAAAAATATCGTTTTAATAAGAAAAAAAAAAGAAAATAAACCAAACTGTGACAAAAAATAAACCAGGTATTAACAATAATAATTCGAAATCGCTCTAAAATTAATCAAATTCCATAAATTAAAAATCAAAAGAAAAATCAGTAGTGTACATTTTCTGATCAAAAATCAGTTGGTACCTACTACATATTTTTTTATTTTTCTTGACAAAAACTAAGTATTTGCAGATCTAGGTACATTTTTTCGTAGGTTTTGAACGTTGAATCTGCTCTAGAATTCTGTGAATAACATTTTGCAATACCCATTATATTAATTCAATGTTTTCTTATATTTAATAAATTACGTTACGCCCAAATTTCATCAGTCTACGTAAAATTTATTTTGTTCTGCAATAAATCTTGGAAATTATAATGTGAATTTTAACATGCTGTATCTCGAAAATAAAGAATTTCTGAATTTTTCTTCGCAGACCTCCGATTTCTTCATTTGACCACACAAATTAAAATTATAAAAGTATGGTTAATTAATATTGAAACAATATGCATGTACAGGGCGATTCAACAATTCTGACAGAAACATCCTGTATACATACTAAGACATAAATTGCCATCGATGTAAATTTCCTATTCCTATGCTTACCTTACCTAAATAGAAACATTTTAATTAATATTACAGACTTTTGTACTACCCACAACATCTCGTTTTAGAGATAGAATTACCGAGTATAACCTATCTACATCTAACGGTGACATACACTGCTCCCACAAAATCTTGATCTCTTTAGCAATGTACTACAATAAACAGTGTGGTATCACATTGTGTGCTTAACTGCCTAATAAAAAGTAGTTAATTAACTATAATTTATTATCCTACAATTATATATTTGCGCATACCAGCACTTGACTATCACATAAATAGATATTTTACAAACAAATTACTCTAAGTGAAAAAACTAATTTAAAATCTCGATAATGCACCTTTAGGATTCCTTCTTATCATTATTTTCGGGTATTAAAATGAATGTTTGCCCACTGAAAAAGTATTTATAATCTAATTTAGGACTATACTAGAAGAAACGGCAACTTGGGCAATTTATTTGAGTTGAACCAACACCATGAAGTAGGTTACCACAGCACCAAGCACCTAAAGAAGAAGAAGAAGAATTTATAAATTTGTGCTTCTCTTGACTTCCCTTTATTTATACAAGGTGTTTTAATGATTTATCATTTGTATGCAAATCTTTACGCTATCCACAGCGATCCTAACCTGAGGAAGCCGTGGACAAGGAAGACTGCAACGTGACCTAAATAGGAAGGAAGACATTTTCTTGAGGAAAAGTGGTACAGTATCCTTGGCTCGTAACAAATGTTCTCTTTCTTTGATTTTGTTATAAAATAAGACATTTTGTAACATATTGGTTGCAAAGAATATTTTTTATTTTCACGTCCCTTTAAGGGAACGAACTTATTTTTTAAATACCTTGTATAAACTATGAGTGTTATAAAATAATGTAACAAAAATAATAATAAATAACAACAACATGTTTATTACACCGGGAGTCTTCAAGAAAGTTGCTATAAATTCAGAGTTGATAGAACTGTTTTACGTTAGGTTCTTTTCATTGTATGTTGCTCGTATATATTGTAAAAATTTCAGTTTACTTAAGAAGGTAAGTTTTCTTAAAATTAAAATTACTGAAAGTACTCGAAGTACGTACATTTTGATAAAAGTATAAATAAACCGTATTGTTGGAGCTTGTATCCACATTTTGATTCATTAAAACCAAATACTAACGACATGTATTTTAAAATGTTACCGAAAAATTTTTGCATTTGGTGACTTCTACATGACGGAAAACTATCAACACCCTATGTTATAAACAAAATATAGAAAAATTCCTCCGTTTCTATCAGCTATTGAATTTATTACATCTTTTTAAAGCGCCCTGTATGGAAAGTCAAGTGTAGTTATGGAAGAATACCTATGGATATTGAAAGCGGTTTATGTTTATTAATTTTTTTATTGATAGAAGATATGGTTCTGTGGTCTGTCCCAAGTAAAAGACAATGAATATCCTTTTTCCTTTTCTGTACTATACAGTTATATAGATCAAAACGTGAGTTAACGCAACACTAGAGTAAACAGCCATGAAATTTTTAAAAAAATACTAAAGGTCAAATATACATAATATAGCAAAACTACCATTCTACTATAGGAAGTCATATTTTACTTACAGATGCGAACAAATCCAGTGATATAGTAAAAAACTTTGCCCCTGATATCTGCATGGCCTTCTGGCACTGCTGACACACGATTTGAACGAAAGTCTTTGCTTCTTCTGATCCGTCGTACCAGTGACAGCTGTAGGCTGCTTCCATGACGGATGAGCTCTGAAACGAGAGTTTTCGCTATGGTCTATAAATATACGACACCATGAAATCTTACCTCTTCGATCAGCCGGTTCCCAAAAATGCAAAAGTGGAAAACCTGAGCGAGAGAATACACCAAGTAACCAATGGTGGTAGCAGCATAAGTATTCACACCATTAATCTAAAGTAAAACATGGTGTAGATGTAGTGCTAAGTGTTGACTATCGTAAAGACTAACCTTTGTGGCTTGGTATGCTAAAAGAGTCAACATAACCGTTGACGTTAACATGTGAAGCAACAGTGCTACTCCATAAGCATCACCAATTGCAGTAACAAGTCTAAAAAAACAGAAATAAGCTGTATTGGAAGCAAGGGTAATTTAGAAAAATGAAATCAGCATCCAACTCGAGATTTATAACTAATACATATCCAAAAGTCTAGCGACTATTTGAATATTGAGAGAAGTCATTGTAGTGTCGTGCAGTTGGTAGTAGCGTTTTGGACATAACCTCACAAATAACCAGCTAGTTGGTGATTGTTACTACACCGATGCATTGTGAAGAAATGCTGCAGAAGTATTTTTGTGTGTTCGCATCAAGTTCTGTTTTAAAATTGGGGATACCATTCAAAGAAACTTTTAAATCCATACCAGCAATTGTGATATTTGCAAATGCGGAATTTCAGGAAACAACTGCCCCGTGGGCTCATCTAGCATTTTTTAAATTACATTTCTGTATTATTTTGTAATTTTACAAAGTCTTTAAAATAGTTTGAGAACATGGACCGTCGTAAACCGTTGTGTGACGTCACTGTGCTACCGTGTATATGCATTTAGAATACGTAGCATAGGAGGATCATCGGTGTCGTTGGATTGTGGTTTTTATTTCAACTACGGAAAATTCAAATATTGAAGGTGTTATTAGAGACACAAACAATCAAACTTAATGTATTGTACCAAAATGTCCCAGTACAACAATAAAATACCCAGATAAATAATACAGATAATTATACAGCACCACAAAAAATTGGTTTGTGCGATTAGCTAAACCAATATACAGGGTGTCCCAGAAATCAACTTTAAGCCGGAAACGGGCGATAGGCCAAGTCGTGACAGTTATTAGAAAAAAACTTTGTCGTACTTTTCAAATTATAAGTAGCAAAAAAATAAATTGGAAAAACTGACATCCTGTGATGGTCTATCAAGTCCTGTGACTACAAATATTAATGTTTCGTCAATCTTTTTTCTGTAATGTAATCATGAATAACCCTTCTGTAAATTACAGTTTAAAATTAAAACATAACTGCCTCAGTTTCAAATAAAATGTTGGATTTTTGCCCAACATTGTGTACTACACTATTTTGGAAAGTATTTTTAAAAGATGGCGCATTTAGTCCAGATTCTAAAATGGTATAATACTTGCTAGATTATTTTTTTTATATATTTTTAGGTATTAATAATATTGTGTGAAACTAACTACTCAGTGGACAAAAGCCTCAACCTGCGTTGAATTACACCCACAATATCTACCCATATATTCCTTATTATTAGCTTTTATAACAGTAAAACAACTTACTAGATTACTTCCTTGTTTAGGAAAAAAATATTTTTTTTTAGTGGAACCGGATTTCAGGACAATTTTGTTTAATTATTTAAAATGTCTCTATCTGTTTCACTCACATTGTCGAAATGGCGTGTACTTGTACCTGTAAATTGTGGTCTTAAAAATGCCCAGGCTGCATTACCAACATTTTAAAAAATTCTTTGCTACCAGATACAGTGTTTAGGTTTTTTTTTTAAATTTAAACAAACTGATTAACCAAATCTATTCAAATTGTAACACGGAATTACCTAGTACATCTTCATGACTCAACTTTTCTTGAAAAAAATCTTTGATCGACACATCCTTTCTGGAAAAATTGCGAAATATTATTTTAAAACCTCTATATACAGGGTGATAAAAATTACAAACGCATGTTAACCTCCGCTCTAATAATAAGTACCTAAGAAGTGTAATAATCCTGTTATTCACATAATATATTGTAATACTTCTATTTGACTTTGTAATTTTAGCAGAAAATCGTGTACAGTTGTGTAAATTTAATAAACGTCTACAGCGTCCTGATCCAGTAATGGTCGGCTTGTGTATACAATAATTATGTGAGTTATAAATATTGTAATGCAGTTAAAATTAAAGCGGTACGGGATATTTTAAGTATGTGTATGGCTTGGTTGTGCTGTAAAATAGTGTATGAGAGGCATTGAATGAATAATTATATTCTCATTTTGCAAATAGTAAATTTACATTTATGTACGAGTATACGTACAAAAATGTCTCTATCTGTTTCACTCACATAATCGAAATGGCGTGTACTTGTACTTGTAAATTGTGGTCTTAAAAATGCCCAGGCTGCATTACCAACATTTTAAATAATTAAACAAAATTGGCCTGAAATCGGTTCCACTAAAACAAAATATTTTTTTTCCTAAACAAAGAAGTAATCTAGCAAGTATCATATTACCATTTTAGAATCCGGACTAAATGCGTCATCTTTTAAAATTACTTGCTAAAATAGTGTAATACATTTTTTTTACAGTACAGTCGGTTAAAGTCGGGTGATGTAATTATTTAGAAATTAATGTTGGGCAAAAATCCAACATTTTACTTGAAACTGAGGCAGTTATGTTTTAATTTTAAACTGTAATTTACAGAATGGTTATTCATGATTACATTACAGAAAAAAGATTGACGAAACATTAATATTTGTAGTCACAGGACTTGATAGATCATCACAGGATGTCAGTTTTTCCAATTTATTTTTTGATACTTATAATTTGAAAAGTACATGACATGACATGAGATTTTTTTTTATATTTTTCTAATAACTGTCACGACTTGGCCTATCGCCCGTTTCCGGCTTAACGTTGATTTCTGGGACACCCTGTATATTCTTATGTATTTTCACACGTTGGATCTGAACCTGGCGAATCCATTTAACTCCATCGTCATAGGTTTCAGGTCATTTCAAGGTCAAAGTGAAAGATAGATATGTAAGTTGACCAGACTATTGTACATTTATGTTTTTGGGGTTGCTGAATTTATATGCGGGATTTATTTAATGTGATTAGGTCAGTTTCACAGTTATTTCAAAGTCAAATATAAAGATATATATGCTTTCAGATATATCTCTTGCGAGCCAGCATTAATCACCCAGTACATGTTTATCCCATTTGCGTTGGTAACGACGCTATGCACTCTTCAGATCGTGATTAAATCTTTCACCTTGTTCTTTATCAAGATTTTATGGGAAGTAGTCAATATGGGAATCCGTGAAATGTAATTTCAGGTCAAACAACCTAGTTTGCTATAGTTTGCACCATTTGCGTTACTTCTACAGGAATATCTTTCTTTCTTCTTCAAATTCAGCCATGCCTCTTTTTCGTTTTTTCTTATATTGGTGACAAAAATGTTACCTCATTGTTTTGCGAATCTTAGGTTTATCGAAAATTGCTTCTCGTAGTTTTGCATCCTGAGTATTAAGAAAAACTTTTCGTATTTATAAATAGCAGTCATCTTCTTTATTAAGAGTTCTCACAAATTGTTTCATGGGTCCTAACTTGAAGTGAAAAGGTGGGAGCAGGAATTTGGATGGAGGTACTAATGCTTCCCTAACGATATTTTTAGTACCTGATTGTTGTCTAAATAAAATAGTGGGAATCCCCACAAATTTGCTATGTTTGCTTTTGTAGTTAATTTTTTCATGGACTTACTTCAGGCTTATATATTCTTCTTTAATAATTATTGAATGCGCTACTGGAACGAAAGCGTATACATTAGGGTTCGAGGTAGGACATCTGACGGCTTTCAGGCTTATCTTCGAAAAATCGATAAACAATTTCCCTTTTTTGGGTTTGTAACATACAAATTTCAGTTAGATCCTATTAACAATTTCTTTTTAAAGCTTACCTTGCATTTTTACACCTCTCATTTCAAAACTTACAAATAGGAAATTTGTATTAAAATAGTCCAGCATCATAATTATATTTACCTACGGTAGATTAGGCGAATATGCTTTTAAATAGCACATTAAGAATTTTAAAACTAGTTAGCTTTTGCTAATCTACGTTAATTTAACACAGAAAAACTCATGATCGAGTTCAAGGCGGACCAGTACTGAGAAACTATAGGAGATAATGACGTCACGCCCCGTGATCCTGGGCGAACGCTTAATTCCAATTTAACCCCACATATTTCTAAAACTACTGATCAGATCGACTTAAAATTTTATAGATTGACCATACATGATAAATGCTTGATAGAAATTAGGCGAATAATAATTTGGGGTTTGACCAATTGATCCTATGCCCTGACCACCATTGAATTTCACGGAAGGGAACCGAAAACTTGCAATAGTGAATGTACCACAACATTGCGCAAAAAAATAAAGTGACAATTCTTCAATAAGGGAGAAAGTTCTGACACAACTGAGGAGGAAAAACAAAAGTCGCTGAATAAACTACAAAGGATTGCGGAAGGTGCACTAACATGTAAGCGCCGTAATATTTTTCAATAAATTTGTAAAACGTCGGAGTAGAAACTTTTTGATCATATTCAATTTTTTTCCAATATCACCATTTAAACGAAAATCGATAGACTCCGGCAGTATAGCTGATTAAATATTTATTAAATAAACTCCCGACGGCCAGACGTAATGAAAATTTAATAAAGCAATTAACTTATCGGTTTCAAATTAATAATTAGTTCTTCCCCCGTTCTTTCCTCAAAACTAATCTTCCAAAATAAGACTTAAAAAGACTTTTGTGAGGATAATTCGTCATTTCCATATTAATAATTTGACTCAAAGGGAAAGGAATATTAGGCAAAGCATCTTGTTTCTGTTAAAGCAACCTGACTACTGTATGAATAATAACGTTCTTATTTCAACGATTATAAGCGACTTAAAATATTTAATCCAGGTACAAAAAATAGAAACAGTAAGATATAGCTATTCAAAAAAGAAATATTAGAATAATTATCCACATTTTATTATGGAACGAATTTTCAATGTGAGAAATAGTTTCGTTTTGTCCCTAATTTTATCAGTTACATTGAATACTTTTTAAAAATGTTTCGTCTTAACCCTCAACAACGTTACTCGGCTTCCATCTCCTGGATCTTTTTTATTTTAATTTCAATTTTTATTTTATTTAATACCACCCAACAGAAAATCCAATTATAAGGTGAATAAAACAACAAATAATGGAAAAGTGACCTATACAAAAAATACAAGAATTAATTACTAAACTAAAACTATTACATATAAGTAATAAACAAATCAAACACAAAAACAAAACGAAAATAGAAAGTTTAAAGTTTTTATATATTTTTAGGTATTAATAATATTGTGTGAAACTAACTACTCAGTGGACAATATTATTAATACCTAAAAATATATAAAAACTTTTACATAAAAGGTGAACTTTTTTCAAGTAGGTATTGTCATATTTAATTCATTGACAGGATGCCACTTTTTGTCATTGTCGATATTTAACTTCAAATAATTTTAATTTTTATAATAATTTTTATAGTTAGATATTTGATTCAACTTGAAGGACCATCTGAAGAAGCAATCCTAAAAATGCAGAAATAGGTCAGATCTCATCTATTGTGGTTGAATTTGTCGTGTTCCCACTGCCAAAAAGTGAAGTTAGATATTTATAGAGTGTTTCATTGGCAGGTTAGTAAATTAGATTTTTTTTCTTTAGATAATTATTGAATAGAGCTTTGTCTGTGGAATTGTTCATTAGCATACCTAGATGCTTGGTATCAGAGAACATACATATGACTTCATTGATAGGAATTGTAGGAGATTTGATTTATATTAGCTTAAAATACCTTTCTAAAACAGTAAAAAATAAAGAAAGGTTAAACTTGAAAAACATTCTTAATTGCATTAATAATACAGGTACATATATCAATTCTATTTAACTTATCGTTGCGAGTTACACACATTTTAAATAAATTTTAACAAATTCGTGTGGCCCTAGGCAAGTAAAATAAACGGCTACTACGTGTTGCCTGATTGGGTATTTGAAAATGGATTAATGACATAAACTCTGGACAATCACTCACATTATGTAAAATTTTATAAAGAAACATGACCGAATGCATATTTCTACGTTGTCCAGACTACACATTTTAAATCTATCAAGTAAAATGTCGTGAGGAATACCTATGGGTCATTCCATTTAAAATCGTCTAATTGGCACAGCTGACCCATTTTATATTTTGGTGTAACTTTGAAAATCTCTTCCTAGGGTCCCAAACAACAAAATTTACACGATTTTTATTTTTACAAGCGCTTGTTTCCGCCTATTTAAATAAAGACTCTTAAAAATTGCTATTTTTAAGCTTTATTAATTTTTGCTGTCAAATTTTTCTGTTTGAAGATATTTGAATGATCAAGACGGAATTCAGAGTGGGAAAGATAGTAGTTTCAGTGTAAATGAAAATAATTGGCTCGGACGATCCCTTTGAATAATACAGCGTGCTGAAAATGAGTGTTTTTTAGTCATTTTTCATGAATTTCATTCGATTCGAGCCTCTTAACTGTTCAGAGTTAAAAATTCATGCTCCGCGGGAATTAAGTATACATATCACAGACAAAATTTAGCCACAAGTTGACCTGAGTAGCCCACTCTTAATAGAAGAAAACTTTGCTTGAAGTTTTGAAATTTTTAAAAATCCCAATATTCAGTCTATGAAACGAGCGTGTTGACTGCGAGATAAAAATCTGATACTCACAGAATCTACTGTTCTTACCTTCAGCTTTAAATGACTACATCGCTTGTTTTGTTATTTTCATGTTTAGTGCTTGTACGAGCCGTTTTTTTTTCAGTAAAAATCATAATTTTTTTTCTAAATAACTAGTAGTTTTTAACTTTTTTTTCTATAAAAATTCCGTCTTATCTATAGAATTTTTATATATTTTTATGCATGTGTATAGAGGTAAGCTTATTTCCGTTATTTGACTGTATTGCATTTAAAAGTAAGTACGAATATGCGTAAATTAAAAAAAGAAATTAGCAATATTATTAATTATTCATTATATTATTAACAATATACGTATATTCGAGAAGTAAATTCGAGTTCATAAGTATTAATAAAATTACTAATGATTTAATTTTTGTCATTTTCCAATTTATATATTTTCTTGTAATTCGATGCCGTCGATTTGAAAAGTTGAATAAAAAATAATTTTTTCGTTGAAAAATTGTTTACAGTTACTGTAATTTTCGATGATAATTACTTCCAGAAACAATTTTACACCCTAAATATCCATAACTTTATTAAAATTTGAAATATTTTTCATATTTATAATTATTTTTGATGGTAAGTAATTTTAATTCATTAGTAAATACGTCCATATTTTTGCTGTAAAAGAACGGCTCGTACATGCACTAAACATGAAAATAACAAAACAAGTGATATAGTCATGAGTAGTGATAAAGTTGAAGGTAAGAACAGCAGATTCTGTGAGCATCAGATTTTTATCTCGCAGTCAACACGCTCATATCATAGCCTGAATATTGGGATTTTTAAAAATTTCAAAACTTCAAGCAAAGTTTTCTTCTATTAAGAGTGGGCTACTCAGGCCAACTTGTGGCTAGAGTTGATTGAAATTCACGAAAAATAACTAAAAAAACATTCATTTTCAGCACGCTGCTATTATTCAAAGGGATCGTCCTAGCCAATTATCTTCATTTACAATGAAATTACTATCTTTTCCACTCTAAATTCCGTCTTGATCATTCAAATATCTTCAATCAGAAAAATTTGACAGCAAAAATTAATAAAGCTTAAAAATAGCAATTTTTAAGAGTCTTTAAAAATCAAACTCGTGTAAATTTTGTTGTTTGGGACTTTAGAGTACAGTTTTTCAAAGTTACGCCAAAATCTAATATGGGCCGGCATTTTTTTTTATTTTTAAACTACTTTATATGGAATAACTCCTATCTGAGGATAAATTCAATCCTGACGATATGAAAGTAACTTTAAAAATCGCCTATGAACATCTTCAATTTCAGATTGAAACACCTTATAACCAGGATCCCACACAATACTAGCGCACTCGAGTTTAGATCTAACAAGAGCATTGAAAAGTGTCATATAAATCCTAGATTTTTATAAGCAGACTGAACCATTTTATCAATATGAATATTGAAACTTAATTTATTATCAAAATAAACACCTAGATCTTTTACAGTTTCAAGACTGTTCTAGATAACAGCATTCATATTATAATCATATAGTATGGGATAGTGTTTCCTAGAGAAATACATCACAGTGCACTTGCTAGCATTGAGAGAAAGATTGTCAATGATACACCAAACACGAATAAGGCTTAGGGAATGCTGTAACTTAACACAATCATCAACGGTAGTAGCATCACTATACATTTTTAAATCATCTGCATAATTGCAATATAAATTCTGAACTATATCGTTAATATAAACAACAAATAGTAAAGATCCTAAAATGGACCCATGCGGAACACCCGATGTAACTAGCACTGACACAGACATGTAGCCACCACACTGAACATATTGATATCTATTGATATTATCCAAGTAAGATTTGAACAATTTTAATAGTAAATCCGATAATCCAAAGAATTGGAGCTTCTGAATTAGTATATTATGATCTAGCTTATCGAAAGCCTTCGAAAAATCAGTATATAAAACATAAACTTGCGTATTTGTATCCAAATGTTGAGAGATGTATTGAGTAACAGATATCAAATTAGACACAGTGGATCTATTTTTCATGATCCCATGCTGATAAGGACTAATGACTCCCTGTACATGTAAATTATGAAGAGCAATTCCGAGAAACTACCAATAATTGTAATAGGTCTATAATTGTTAATATCAGCTTTGACCCCCTTTTTGAAAACTGGAGAAATACGAGGCTCTTTCCATTTATCAGGAAAACCACCAGTCTTTAGAGACAAATTGAAAATAATAGAACCGGACTGACCAAAGCAAGTGCACCACGCGTATGCTTAGGTTTCAATTGCTTAAGTGCAGAGAGTACCTCCGAATGATAAAACCGAGCCACATGCAACGTGTCTATGTAAATATGTCCAGTGAGATAATTAATTACAGTATCAGATGGTATATTGAAGGATTTGTTAAATGTATGTGAAAAACCTTCCGCCATCTCTTGAAATGAAGTGAGTGTTTCATTATTATCTGTTAATACTGGAGGCAGTGAATTTCCTGCTTTAAGAGAATTTAAGTATGGCCAAAAAGATTTGACATCAGACTTGATATTGTTTTCAATTACATTAGTATAAATCACATGACCGTTATCAATGTCTCTTTTTAGTTTATTGAGAATTTCTGAGAACTTAAGAAATGATTCACCTACTCTTTTGTACGTTTTTCAAGCGCTGTATTTTTTATGCAAATCAAATATAATAGCTCCATTAAACCATGGCGGATAAGATCTTTTAACTGACTTACGGAAATATTTAGGTACATAATGATCCACGATGTTATAAAATGAAGAGTAAAAACTATTATAATCTTCGTTAACATCTGTTGCATTATTAAAAAATGACCAATCATAGTTATTTGTCATTTGTCTTTTTAAAGTATGCATACCAACAACAACATCAGTAAGCAGGGAAAGAGAGGATTTTCGAGAACTATCCCGTATATCGCTCTGGATTTGGTACATGCAAATCTGTTTTTACCAATTGGTTGAGAACTACATAAAATACTAAGAAATGATCCTGCATCGTAGGTTCTGGACGAATTCTTTTGTAACTTTGGTTTCAGTATATGTATATGATAAACAATTTTTTATCAGCTGCATCAATCAGTTTTAATCTCATTAATTCCTCTCTACGACAAACGCCAAACACGCCAACGATTAAGGACACCCCTAATCATCATCATCATCATCATTATTTCAAATCAAATTTTTAAATTCATAGGAAGTTCTCTAATCACCTTCGCTATAACAAGCCAAGCAGAATAATGAATCAAGTGTCTTCTCAACAAAACAAAACCTTTTTACTCTGTTCGCCAATATACCTCATAGAAAGTATCGGTACCACTTATTAGAAATAGTGCAGGGAGTATAAAATATTTAAATGAAGTTTACTCAGAAGATCTGATGGGCCAATTTATAGTGGAGATGTGGGTCATTTTTTATCTGGTTAGATGCATCCTAAATTCTTTGAAGTCACTGCTGACGGTTAGTGATTTCAGCATGGTAAACAAGCTGATTCATATATCTCCATAAATAAAAGTTCAAAGGATTTAGATCTCGGAATCGCGGTGGAAATACTTTTGGCTCTTGCTGACGTATCTATTTATTCGGGAAATGATTATTTAACCAAGCAGTTACTTGTCTCCTTTCATGTGGTGATACATCATTGTGCTGATACCGCATATTTTGAACAATATTAAACCTTACGTTATCAACGAAATCAAAAAGGTTGCTTTCTAAGAAAGTTCTATGCAGATATACATTTAAATGATAATTTAAAACATGTACAGATAGTGAATAGTTGTCAATGACAGTTTCTATTATATCTTCTCAATTTTGTACATTCGTTTCAGTAGAACGAATAACCTGTTTTGGAGGGATTACCATTTTCTCAAGGTCTTCTATCTTCGTCGGTATTCTAGGGCTGCTTGTCAAATGAATAAACAAAATGACACAAATAATAATTATTGTCATAGCAACCATTATTTTTATTTATCAGGCTAGGTTGATTGAAACATGAAATTATCTTTTTAAAATGCTTGTATTAAAAACAATGTTTAGCATTAACCTTCAACTGCCAAAGCTTGTCATACAGTTTGTAGAACATCCTGTATGTATAGTATCTACTATTCTAGAAAAATTAATTGTGTAGTTAATACTTTCATTCCTGCTTGACAATAGTGTAATATTAAAATCTTTTAACATCAGTAAATTCATGAACTTTGCATCTTGTTTCTGATAACACCATAGAAACTGTTTATCTAGATTTCATCAAAGCATTCGACAAAGTATCTCACAAAACGCTGCTACATAAACTTGGCTATCTAGATATTCGTGGTAAACTGCTGTCGTGGATTAAGATATTCCACTGAAAAGTCATGGCGAGTTTGTATTGCCGACACCCTCTCTGAATCCAATATAGCCACTAGCGGAATTCCCCAAGGGTCAGTGCTGGGTCCAGTTCCAGTTGTTAGAAGCTTTTTGGTCTGATGTACGTGCATATATGCTGATAACGCCAAACTTTTCCAGAACTCTCTTACCCATTTTGCATCTCTTGAACATGACTTTGAACTTGTCTACAGCTGATGCCATGATTGGTTTATTCCACTGAATTGTGGTAGTTGGTTCTCACACGTGTTTAATATTGTAAATAAAGCCAATTCTGTGGTGTATCTGCTTATAAATTTTTTATAGACTCAGATCCTTTGTTGGCTTACAAGCTGTATGTTAATTATGCCAGGTCGTCGATAGAGTTTGTTGCACCTATTTGGTCTCAGCCTGTCAGAGACTGCTCATTGTTGGAAAGAGTGCAACATAGTAGTTCTTAGACTACCTATTTTCCATGAAAGGCTACTTTGTGGCGAGTACAATTCCCCTTTCTCATCTTTCATGGTTAACATCGATCGCGACAGACACTTTCCAGATTATCTGTATAAGCTTGCATTTTTCAGCAACAGAATACGCGACACATGGAATTCCCCCGAAGAACTAAATTATTGTGCACCAACTCCTTTAAATTTTAAGCATTGTATTGATTTATTTTTGTCACAAATCTAAAATATTTTTCCAAATGATACTTTTTCAAATACGCCACGCATTTTCTTCTATAAATAAATCTCGAGATTTGGCAGATGTCAATGGTTTGATAGCTGCATTTACTGCCAATTTTATGTCAGAGGCAATGTCTGAATTCATTTAATCGATGCCACAGCTAGTGACATAAACTGCTAATTTACAACTTCTATTTTTTTTATATAATATTATGAGAAGTATTAGTAATAGATAAAACATTGTACGATATTCGTATCGCAATTTCATATTACGTTACTTGATGAAATATATCTTCGCGTTATCACAGTTTATTATACTTATATTGAAAATAACCCTGAAATTACCTAACAACGTGTTTGTGCCTTTCCACCCAGTATTTGATGGCTGACCGCACCATCAACTCTTGTTTCTTAGTCAGTCCATTAGGACCAACACCACCTTGCCCAAATGTCTGCAGTGCCCCACTCCTAAAGTTCCCACCTAGCTCTTGCCTGGTATTGTAGATACCTTTCAGATTCAATTCTTCGTTTTTAGTGTTGTAATCTGAAATTATAAAATGCTTTTAAACAATTCCTGAAGACAATATGGACGATCTTTACCGCTTTCTATATAGTTATCCTGAGATTTAGCACTTGGTGCTCGAAATAGGTCTGCACTTTTTGGTACGTAGGTGTCTAGGGAAGCTGACAATTCCTTTAAAGAAGAATGTATTAGTGAATATTGTATCTAATAGCGTATTGTTATATTAGGATTAAAAGTGTGCAAAATTGCGAGACAAAAAAGACATTTTTAATCTAATAAAACATGATATTTTTCCTCCAAACGATATCCCTCATTTAATTATTATTTTATGCTTTGAAATTATTCAAACCAAATTTGGGTAGATTTAGATGTACGTAAAGAGACGTTTTATGGATTGGTGCAACGAAAGAAACATTAAGTTTTATTCAGAAGATGTATAGATGGTGTATTTCTCAAACTTAGCAAAGCCGTCAACGTTTTGGTCGCAATATTAAGGGGATTGATATAAGCAAATATTCAAAGTACTGCGAGTACTTACAAAGAAACAAGTTGATGGAATAGTACACCTAATAATTTAAATTTGATAATGAAGAGATAAAATGAAGGATAGTATATCCTAATATTGGAGGCTACAGGGGCATGCTGTTCTAATGAATTAGTCAGTTAACAATTAACAATGTTGAAGATGTGAAATCCGCGTTAATTATAAAAAGCCCTAATACTAAAACCAAGAGACCACGTTCTTTTACTACACTGAGAAACAATTATCTGTTTTTATCGAAAATATGTTGCTTTACATCCAACCGGATTGACAGAACGTCAATTATTTCTCAGATATGTTAGTGGAAAGTGTCATGGAATGGTGGTTGGTATTCATAAAATCAGTGCCGTCTCGCAAGAAGCGGCAACATTTTTGAAGCTGGACACCTGGGAACAGTATGTGGACACGCATTACGACGAACGTCTGTTACCCTTTTAGTTGACGGCGGTGGTTAGCACTGTCGTGGAAGGCTACGTTGCAGACTCACTTTTCAATAAAGAAAATATTGCGAAAAAAATACTGAAAGTTGATAGTGGTAATGATAAACTAAGCACCGTTGTCATTTCTGATTTCACATCTGAAAATAATATAACTATTAATGAAAACGTGTTGGACTGCTTTGAGAATTGCTCCAATACCTTTGCTGCTGAGATACCATTTTCGTTCCTGTAAGGAAATTGTCAACCTTAGAGACTCCTCACAGTTAAAAAATATTTGCGATGGTTGGAGTTTTTCTTACCATCAATGGTTTCATTATTTCTTTTAGATGTTGAAGCTGTTCGCAAGCGAATATCAGCCAAGAGCAGAATAGACTGTCCATAAGGTTGGCGTGGGTTAGGGAAAAGAGGACATAGTAAATCTGAAACACCAGCGATCCGTAGTAGGCCATGCCCGACATGGCGTCCCAAGGATACCACGATTTGATCAGCAGTCTTGGTATTTCTTCGGTTATGGTCTCGTTTTCGTTATTGGGGTCTTTTATGTTGTGCACGCTCTCTTCGACGAAGGTAATGCCAGTCCATGCTAGAAATTTAAAAAACAGTCATCATATCTATGATATGGGCAGGTGTATTTTATCACTTATAAAATCACAAGAGCTTAAATTATATCCTGAAATTTTCCAGGAATAATTTATGCTTGTGTGGTATTCGGTAAGAAAATTTCACACCCCAAGTATAAACCTTACATTTTAAATTAATTTGACTCGGCCAAGGTATTGTTGTTGTCGACATAATAATATGTTGTTTTTTCATTTTTATTTAAACGGTTCTATCACAGTAGATGTCAATGACGAAACGTATGGACATTGAGTTTAATAAGTGTATACTGAAATATCGTGATTTGATCAAGAAAATTATTAGACAAGAAATTCAAAACCTAATACCGGATAATATTAGAAAATCAAAAGCAAGTGTATGGAAACAATTTGTTGAGTTTGCAGGTATGTCCACTATATTTTCGTTACATCAAATGCTAAAGTTCAGATAGGTAATAGTTCAATCTATCGTTCCTTGGCAATTTTAGGTCACTAAAGGTGGTAGAAATATGTTTTTTACAAGAAACACGATGCAATTTCGAATAAAATCATATGTAGGCATATCCACCATATTTCGTATATATATAAGATGCCAATGAGTAGTTCATATATGTATACCTTCTCAACTGTAAAAAAATGTCCACTTAATTATCGCCTTGCTACGAAAATTCGGGAAATGTTTCTGGTTGCCATGGTAACGAGTCAAAATAAAGGCATCTTATTGGTTTTAAAGTATAGGTGTGAAATTTTCACAAAAATAAACTCTGTTCAAACTGTAAGTCCTACCCACCTGCTGCTGATAAGACTGTCGTAGCAGAAACGCAAATCAACAGAGTCCTCATTTTTTTCAAGGATAGCGCGTGGTATCTGTTGTTAGATTCAACGAACAACGGATGGCTGTTGGATTGGTTCCAAATACCTAAAGTCCTAAAAAATAGGTAATATATAATGATGCTATTTTTTTAGAAAAGGATTAGAATTACCTGTAAAATAATTTCGACCTTAAGGCGAAATACACGAATTTTGTTATACAGTGAGTGAAGAACAACACAGTAATGGTGTTTGCTGCTAGATAGTTGACATCATCTTTTTCCACTACTAAATTTCCAAAAATGCATCTAAAATCGCAATTTAGAAATATATTTATAACCTTTTCATGTTATAGCTATATTTTTGGCAATATATTTCTTATGCTAGAGACGCAACCAAAAATCCCATATTAACTTAATTGTGTAGTAGAAACAAATAGCGAAAATAAACAATTTAACTTTTGATCTCAAATGGGACTAAGTAGGGTTCAATTCGCATAAAAGACATTATTTTGCAAAATATATTAAACAGGGTTTATTACTAAGTACAAAAATTTTAACCACGTACTCAGGGAGACCTAAAGGACAATCAAAAAAATATTCCGGAATTTTAGTTCCATATTTAAAAAATGGGGCAAAACCCCTTTTTCGTACGAAGAGTTGGCGCCTATGATAAGCATCAACTGAGATAGCTTAGATCCATAGATAAGATAAAGCTTACATCTGTCAACAATGTCAACTACCATGCGGTAGTCTTTTATAAGAAAATCTGACGAAAGGAATGGGTGACAATAGGTAATAGAAAACTTTTAATGCACCCGCGGCAGTCTTATCCTATAACCTATACTTGTTATTTCATTTTGTATTATGTTATTTTGCATTTTGTATTTTGTATTATGTTATTAATGATACAAAAGATGGCTCCTATTATTAAACATAAACCAGTCAATTTTCAAATAAATCGGTTAAAGGACTTTTGAAATAACAAGTCTTAAAAGTAGATTACAAAAAAAATTAACGCCCTGTATCTTGGAAACGAAGCGTTTCCAGACACATGCTAATGGAAACTTATTTTCTTATTTTTATCTAAAGAACCTGTCCCTAAAATTTTTCGCAATATTATAGAATCACTCTCTATATTTGAGGATTTAAGCATTTCGTTGCAGGAACCATTCACAAAATCTAATTCGTAAGGGATAGTCCCTTGATATTAATGCTTAGACATGCTGTACATGGTATGGATATAATTGAGTTAGTGTATGATAGTCACACTGTTGATTGAGACATTCCTTGTAGTTATTGAGTGATTTGCCTGGTACTTCTTCGGGGATTCTTTTCAACAATCTCTAAAATGTGTTCCTCAGATGCTGCAATACGTCGTAGACGCACTGGATCTCTGTATCTTCCACATTTCGGTTGAAAATTTCCCATGTCACGCCTGTGACCGGGAAATTATTTTGTGTACAGACGAACTGTTAAAGCATTTTGTCTTACATCATCATAAATTAAAACGATATCCATTAATTCCGAGCTGCTATACATGTAAACCATTTTTGACACTTGAAAAACTAATGATGCTGCAAGAAACAACTACTCCGCGGACTAATGCTCCGACCAGCATTGAATTACACAGACATTACAATTACCAGACATACACTGGTTTCGGGCTTGTTAGCCCTCATCAGTATGCCATAGGTGAGATGACCGACAACTGAACTGGCTGTTCTTTCATATGTATGTTCACATATAAACCGAGTAGACTATCCCAAAAAGGTTAATACTAAAATCAGTATTTGGATATAATTGTTGAAAGTATGTACTACAACTTCAATATTTTTTTTTCGGAAACTGAGAATTTTAAAACATTTTGTTAGAATACTGGAAGGACAAAAAAGTTAATTTATTATTTTATAATTATTATTTATTTTAAATTTTTTTGTGTTCTGTTGGACCTTTACTATTTTTTTTAGTCAATGTCATTAATTTTAACCATGTATTCGGGAGGCCTAATAAAAGCAGAAAATCGAAAAAAAAATTTTTACTCGACCTTTAAAAAAATAAACAAATCACCCTATAGAAATCGGTAACACGACGCTCCTGGTGCGCTACGAACTTTCTGATGATGCACCCATACGACAATTGAATGCCGGATTAAACATCGGTGCCACATCATGCTTACATACATAATATCATCTAACACTTCAACGTGTTATTCAAATTTACCCCCATTTAGCACTTTCTGCATTTCCTGCATTTCTTTCCCCTTGCCCTTCCTCTGTAGATCACGCCACACATTTGGAGGGAGGATGGAGAGAATACAAGCAGTAAGCAGTAGTTTGTTTATTTCGGTCTCGCGTATTCCTCGTAAATTAACAATGCATAATTTTACAAATTTTCAGAATATGCGGAAATAGTAGTGTTATACGGAGAATGTTTACGAAATGCGAATGCCGTTGTTACGGAATATTGGAGATGTCTACCTACCAGATGAGCGAACTTTGTGTATCTAAATGCCTTCGCGATACGGGTTCTGTGAAACTGCTTCAGGTGAGACTGTTTTAAATTTAGTTGAGAGCAGCCTACTATTTCTACAAGAACCATTCCAAGGCGACTGGAAATATCCCAAAGCAAGGTCTGCCGAATATTACGAGAAAACTCACTGAACCCGCATCATTTTATTAATTAAGTGCTTTGGGCGGATGAGTGCAGTTTTACTCGAATTGGAATTTTAAACAGGTTAGTACCATACAATAAATTTCTAGGCAAGATGTACGTAACTACAAACTGAATAATTAATTGTACTTACGAGTAATACTAAAAATATCATATTTATTTGTAAAACGTAGTGAAAACGTAATATCAAAATTATTAAACTGTAATAACCTAACATTTGAAAACATTTATTTATTATCTACATTTATTTTTATTAACAAATAAATCAATATTTAAGGAAAATTTATTCATGTATCTAGATTTAAAAAAAATAGTTTTATTCCTTGTCGTTAAATAACAGTACAGAAACTAGGTAACTAGGTTATTGACCTAATAATACGATAGATCAAGATTAACTCTCAATAATTTTTTTGAGCATCAGATCAGAGGCGTGCCATTTCGGTCTTGGACAGTTTTCTGTCGACAACACTATGGTTTTTTATTACTTAGTATTTAAACACGAAACACTTTTCAGCCTTTCTTAATAATTTACCCATTATGTAATGTACGTGAATGGTTTATTACTCGGTTTATTATTAGATACGTTGAAGTTTTATGATTTCAATGTAACTAAGCTTATTTTGAGTCACCAGAGCTACATTTGCTCAAATGAAAATCCACAAGCTACTTGTCGGTTTAGCTTTCAGAGGCGATTTATTGTCAATGTATGGGCAGGAATGTACGGATATCGTTTGATTGGACCGTATTTTCTACCGGAAAATCTGAGTGGACCGCGTTACTTGCAATTTTTAATAGAATTATTTGATTATTATTATTTGATTTCATTAGATATTAACATTTTAAATTATTATTGGCTGAAGTTGAACTGAGCAAGAAAAAATGATATTCTCAAAATAGTCAGTACATCCATTTATTTGTGATGTCTAAAACCTAGGTAAGTAGGTACTAGACAAATATTTCAACTTGGCAACATTGCATCAGGTCGACATCGAGTTGAAGTGTGTGCTGTAAACGACCAAGGCTGTGAGCGGTCAGTGACAGTGAAAAGGGGGTTTAAATAATGGATGAAAATATTTTTTTCGGTGTAAATATGCATTTAGATTTTTTTAATCGCGTATTCGCATTATACTCATTATTCCCTATCTCCCCTTAAAATTAATGACATTATGACTGACTTGCCCTGTATATGTTAAAACATTGTCGGATGAGTTATTAAGCATCCAATATAATAATAGGAACTAACACTACGCACTATAATATATTTTTTATACATTTTCCCTCTGTTGCCACATTTATCCAGTTTTTAATAATTTTTGTATATATATATTTTCTTCTTTATTCAGAAAGGCAACTAACCTTAAAACTATTAGAATTTGTCATTTTACATCTCCATGGAGTTGACTTTTTGACGAAAATTATTTACGCCTTACTTCTGAACGGATAGTGAAATTGTTACTTGAGCAATACAATCGTTACTTGTGATGCAATATTTTAATAATTCTTATTTTTACTCCTTTCTAAACCGTAAGTTCAATTTTTTATTTTCACCTTTTGTTTCTCCCTTACAAGGCCGAGGCGTCAAGTTTGACATACCCTGTACAAATATACAAAATGTTATGTACAAAGAGTCATATACTCGTATTTAGTCAAAAGCTAAGTTTTATATTTTGAGTAATGTAATACTTATATACTTTAAATTTTTCATGAATTTTTAACAAGATAATTTTCTTTTGACAACTTAAATCCGAGGCCTGGAAAGAGTCAGTCTGGCCAAATTAATTCCGAAATAAATTGACTTCCAGCAAAAGAGCTTCGTGAAGCGAAAAAAACACATGATTAATGCTTCTAGGGAATTTCACCGAGATCCAGCTTGTCACAAGGACTTTCAGGCGGATTTATTTTATGTGAGCAATATTTTCAGTCTATATCCTGCTACTAATGATTATACCAGAACCTTCAAACTTATGACCTCGGAAATAATCCAATATCAAAGTGAAAACAACGTAATTTTTCTGTTGTTAGAGCACGTAGTTTATAATAACACTCACTAAGATAGGCAGCACTACCACTGGACTAACTCTCACTACAGCTTACCCAAACTGGAATAGGCAGAACACCAGGTGCATGCAGGAATATAAAAGCCTTAAGGTGTGCAAGGCTCCGGAGTTGTCAGCGTGGTAGTTGAACATGAAATGTCCGGAAGCTTGTATGAGCCTTATGTTGGGCATCAAGTCGGCCACAAGGCCGGATACCTTGAATTTCATCATCTGCAAGAATGTAACTGTTATGAGGCTTTCACGGACGGTGCTATTATTTGATCTATAATGTTTTCGGGGTTGTTATATAGTGACGATCCCTCGATCAACGCGGTAAAGTGGGCTAGTCAATAAATGGCAAAGAAGGTGTAGCGTGCATTGAAGGCGGGAACATTTTTCGATGCAGGAATTCGTTGGGGGTAGTTAGCATGTAAACATATTAAAAGTTCCTGCCCCTAGCCCGTCCACTTCAAGGGAGGACGAGTGTTGAAAAGTAGCCCTTTTTGTTTTTTTGCTTATAACTCCAAAACGGTGCGTTGCAACAAAGGATTCTTTACATAAAATGAGATACTATTACATTTCAGCATCAGTGTTGCCAGAGGTGGTACAATTGTATCAGATTTGGTACATTTTAAAGAGAAAAGTACATTGGTACAACATTTTTAAAAACCCTAGCTTTTTGGTACTTAATGAATATTTGGGTAAAAAAAGCTTTATTATGCATTTTTTTTAGTCCTACTAACATGGAGTTTTGTTCGTTGGCAACTAGTAGCAAACATTCCAATAATAGCTATTAAATGTAACAGTTGACCAACCTACCAACCCTAACTCATGTTCATGGTCTATTTTTGATCTGTTCACTGATTTTTTCTACGTGTTCCTTGATCTATGCATTTATCAAATTTAAATTTCCCTAGATCCCCAACTAGTATTTGTTTTGTAGTATTGAACAGTTTTTTTCTTCTTTCAGTATTTATTTTATATGTATATTGTGAAACAAAATTAACTTTATCAACACCTTTTTTTATATTATGTCAAAAACTATTTCTGTCCTACCTCGCAAGCACAAATTGCTTCAATTGTTAGGGCTATTTTTTGTATTTATATAATACATTTTAAATACATTGAAAAATAAACCGCCTCTAGGAATAGTCTAGATTTATAAATACGATTACTATTTTTTTACATGCAACTAGCTGTTTTTTATTTACTGGAGCTTTCAGTTAATTTGACCAATTAGTATTTATAACGTTAGCTGAGGTCACACGTAAATAATATTATTGTCCATATTTAATAACATATTTGAAATCTGGTACAATCATTCAATATCTGATACATTTGGTACACAAAATCTAAATCGTCTGGCAACACTGTTCAGCATGCATATTCGCCCAGCTTTGTCGACATCAGCATCCGAGGAAGAGGAGTTGTGAAACACTTCAGCTGGTCTTTTTATGACAGAATGTTTTTGGTGTTTTTTTACGAAATCCAAGTTTAATCTTCCACAAATCGCGCTAGTAGAAGCGCAGCCATTGATTGCGGATCAGAATAAAATTTCCTCGAGTCTCAGCTGGTACATTTGATGGTGGAGTAAACGTTGGTTTGTACTTTTTCTCTGTCAGGTTTTATGAACAGGATGTTATGGTCAGGTAACGTTTTTGCTGTAAGTAGCATAGTGAGGTCGAAATCTTCACCTATAGCAGCCACATTGATTGTTTCACTTTTGGAAGTTTAGAGCTCAGTAGGTTGATCAGCCTACCTTTGTTCTGGTGGGTGGAGAGAAATAATTCTTGAATCACTGAAATTCCAGTTTCCAGATTGAAGCTGTCAATACACTTTTTCATACGACAGCGCTAATGCTGTTGAGAGAGCTGCTATATCCATCAAAAACTGTGATAAATCTTATGCCTTATGTTTCTCTATGTTAGTTGTGGCAATTGAGGAACTTTTTTACAGGTGACCTTATGTAAGAGAAAGCTTTATATATAGGCGCTCTAAATACAATATTGGTTCTAGGTGTCGCAAAATAGAAGGTAGAACTATGTTTAGACTCAATACGCGGTGCTGAAAAATTAATATTATAAAGAAGAGTCTCACAGTCAATATTGTAGTGCACCAAACCATATAAAAATGCGACAATGCTAAATACTCGTCTAAGTTCGAGAGAAACAATACCAAATCTATCCAGCAATATTTGATTATCAATACCTCTCATGGAATAAATACCATCTTCTTTAAATGAAAGAAATTTTAGAAAACGTCTCTGGACAGATTCTATCTTGTCGATATAATAGAGCCATATTCTAATTTACTTCTAACTAAATTAAATGTTTTTATATTTTTAAATTCTTTACAATTTCGCAGTATAAATCCCAATATTGTCTTAGCTTTACTGTCTCATTAATATGCGCTGCATCCGCCCCAGAAGTATTGACAGCTCAGTCCGCTCTTACAGAGCCTAGTCCGAGAAAAACAAGGATAGATCAAAGAAACCCAGCTAACGCTAGAATGTATATGTATATTAGTTCTGCTACTAGCATAGCAACCCGGAAAACCATTAAAGATCAAATATCTGCAAGAATATTTTTATCACAGTAAAATATTTGTAACAGGGCTTGGTTTGCAACTATAATTTTAAAAAATAAGATCCAATTGTATTTTCTACCATAAGAATAAGCATGTATTTAATATGTACAAGGGTCATCCTACAATGAAAATAGATGAAGATGAATTAAATAAAATTTTATAGAAAAGTGTATCTTGGATATATTTATTTAGCATACAGGGTTAGTATTGTAAAAATAAATGTTACGCTAGTGTAAAATGGAAATAATGATGTATGTAAAATTATCAGAGAGTTTTCAATAGAAATATGTATTACATATCGCTAAAATGCGGTCTTCCAGCTGATACTCGTAAGTTAGTATTTCTGTAACATTTGTTTTTATAAATGGGCTCCGATTTACATGAAATTGTAACTGTTGGCAAACTTTCTCTCTTTTTGGAAATACTTCTCAATAACGTGAAATTAAATTTTTGTTCACAAAATCGTATTTAAATTATCTCCTTAATTTCCTTCATAGCAACTAGTGGTAGCGTTTGGAAAACTCTGTGTCATGTTATCATATCAACTGGGAAAACTAGCACTATTCTTGCAAAAATAAATTGTATAAGAAAATATTTGTCATTAAATAACATTAAGTTTAAGTATGGAAGAAACTAAATGAAGCGGAAACAGTAATAAAACTTTATTATTTGTAAAAAGTAAATATTTAGTGCAATTTGTAATATATATGCAAATTTGAGGTTTGTGTGGCCGTAAAAAAAATTGTCAACAATGACTGTATCACAGAAACTAAAGTTTAGTCGCATATTCTGAGAATATGTACTTAGATAAAGCTAGCACAGAAATAAGTAGTTCATATACAGACAGATAAGAATAAACATATTTTTAATGAAATTTTTGAAAAATTATATTTTTGTTTAATGTTTAATTTCCTAACAGATCAGTAAAGGGTTGCTTTGGCAATTTTTGTATTGCCTATAAAATAAAATATATATACTGAGAAAGTAGATAATTTCATTAACACTAAATACAGGAAGCTAACTTTTCGAAAATTTTATATTTCAGTAGAAGGAATACCCAAATAAACAAAAAAAATAACAAAAAATGCCAGAAATAATTAATTACAAACAATGTAGTAGACGTGGTTTTATGAAAATATATCATTACGATACATGGTTGACAGGATGTCTTTAGGAAGAAACAGGTTTCAAAATAACCTCCTTTTAAGTTACCAAAATTTATGCGGTACTTCCGGTTTTTTGTGGAAATGGCATCACCTTTCCTTTTTTAAATGGAACACTAATATTTTGTTATAAATCATGTAAAGTAAATTCTGAGTCAGATAATATGGCACAACACCTGTCAAACCTTGACAGATAGTTCAGAAGAAGAAAAACTTCTCGTTAGATAATAAAATATTTAACGTAGGATACGTAGGATTACGTAGGATTTAATTTTTCTTTAAAAACAAAGGAGGTTATTTCGAAAATAAAAATCAACGTGTATTTTTCTCAAAGATATCCTACCAACCGCTTACCAGTTTCAAGGGGTGTGGGGAAGGGGAGGCAAGACTTTATCGTCGCACTGTAACAATAAGTTGATGAAGAAAATAAAATGAAAGTTTTGTTAATTTCATTTTATCACTTGATAAAAGATAGGTAGGAAATTAATTCATACCAGATATACATTGGTTTTTCTGTCAATCGTCTTCAGAAAGCAATTCTATTCTTTTAAGTAGCTTAAAATTTTATAAGAAAACTAATTTACTGATCATAGTTTGATATGTATCAACTTCAAAAACTTGTATGCCCAATGGTTATTGCGTTTAAGGTATAAGATGAAATAATTTTATATTTTGTTAGTTTCTTTGCTAAACTTAACTCTTTTATAAATGTCGGGATGGAGGGTCCAATATAAATGCATTAATAAGTTCACAAGATAAGAGGTTAAATCATCATCCAATTTGCAAAAACACCGTTCCCAATTTATTTTACCAATAATAATAACGCAAAATGTCATTGCATTCTATACTACATTGTTATGTTCAGATTAAATATTGACCAAAGAAAGACGTTTGGTAAAAATTTAAAACGTAGACCATTTACCTTGAAGCTTGTTTCCAAAAATAGGGATATCCAGAAACGCACCCACCACTACATCTAAAAATATTTTCCCAAAACACCTCAAAGCGTATCGCTAGACTACTGCCGACAATCCAGTGTCATTAATCCAGTTCCATTAATTTCTAAAACCGACTTGTCACAAATTAATGGACCTACTGACAGGTCAACCAAGAGCAGAGGCGGTCTAACACTCAAAATCTTCAACTGTACGATTTCGCAAAACTTGAGGATCGTGGACCAATCGGAACCCCGCTCTATCTTCTAGGGGGTGGGGCTTGTCGCGCGACCGATGATATCGGATTCCTCCCTATCGGTAGCAGGAAGATGTGCTCTATAATTTTACAGGAAGATCTTAAATAATTCAGCTTATCTATTATTGATGGCTGCCGCTTCTCTAATGGCAATTCGATAGCGTTGTTCCTCGATGATTAGCTGTTTCATGGATGACTCGATGAAAGAAGTTATGTTTTATCGATTTCCCTGGTTAAACTTGATCCTGATTGACCCAGAATGTTCCGATTAATATTGTATATTATAGGTATTGTTGAGCGAGCGATTATATCATATTTGCGACCCGTGAAAGAATTAAAATCACTGTCTCTGGGCCATTGGGGTCATTTTGTATTTCTTTTATTACATTTTCTGAATGATTTTGTAATTTTAGTGTAATCTGAAAAATATATAATTTTTCGAAAACTGTTATCAAAAGTCGACAATTTGTTAAATTTTTAGTTGACAGAGTCTTTTTTGTAATCTAGCTACGAAATACTTTTATGTTCTAGAAAGCCAAAGTTTTTTACGTTGTAGAACATAAAATAAATATCAAAATAATTTTCGAACCTTATTTATCATTTTATTAATTACACAATATACATTTTAAGTAATATAACTTTTCAATACACGACAGTAACTATAGTCTGTTTGGAAATGAAAGAGAGTAATAAACCCCGAGATAAGAACCGGCCATGGGCGTGGTAATATTTCGTTTAAGGTAATTATCGGGTAACACTAATACTAACAGGTAATGGGTGTACATTAGTATATTTTACTGGATACATCATAGGGCAGGAGCCAGTGTATTGTGACAGATCAATCAATAGAGTAAAATTTGACTTGTGTTTAGTGACTATTGTGCCAGTGGATATAATATTGTTTGGGTAAAATGTCGAGCTTATCAGATTACGTACCTGCTAAACGCGTGAAAAGATGTGCGCTGTCTCAGAATGAGACGATTATTATATTAAATATATTTAATGCATTGAAACACCAAAATCCTACCAACAGTGTTGACCACATCGTGAAAAAGTGTTCCAAAATGACAGGGATTGGAAAATCGACTATCTACAGACTTTTAAAGGAAACAAAAAATGAACAAGATACTGTAAATCTCCCAAAATCATCTACAGGGAGATCAAAAGTCGTTATAGATGATTTCTTCAAAAATGTCATTCGCAGAAAAGTACACTCATTTTATTTTAAAAAAGAAATACTAACGCTAAATAAAATTTTAAGTGAACTTTCAGAGGACAACGATTGGCCAAACATTAGCAGAAGCAAATTATGGGCCGTCTTACGAGAGTTGAATTTTTGCTGGGAAAAGCAGAACAGGAAGTCAGTTCTTATCGATAAAGATGAAATTATTTGTTGGCGAAGATCCTACTTAAGATCAATTAGAAAATTCCATAACGAAGGGAGGAATATTTATTATCTAGACGAAACTTGGGCCAACGAGGGATATACTGTAACAAAAGTATGGCAAGATAAAAATGTAAAGTTTTCGGCAAGCACTTTTGGATGGCCTTTCAACATGGATTAATAATGACACATATAGGTAGTGCCAGTGGTTTTGTAGATGGCGCTTTACTTTTATTTGAATCTAAAAATATAGGTGACTATCACGAAGACATAAACGCAGATGTTTTCGAAGAGTATTTTACACAGATGTTGGATCTTATTCCTCCGGGGTCTGTAATTGTCATGGATAATGCTAGTTACCATTCACGGCAGACCGAGCGGACGCCTACGACTGCTTGGAGGAAAGCCGATATAATTCAATGGTTATCCGGAAAAAACATTTCTTTTGAAACAAATATGGCGAAAGGGAACTTTTGACACTTGTCAATCTTAATAAAGATCAGAAAAAATATGTTATCAATGAAATAGCAACAAATCGCCAAATAATGGTACTACGGTTACCACCTTATCACTGTGAACTTAACCCAATTGAATTAGTCTGGACGTAGGTAAAAGGAGATGTAGCGCGAAATAATACGACATTTAAATTAAGTGACGTGAAAATTTTGTTAAAAAATTCCTTGGAACGAATAACTGCAGATAACTGGCAAAGATGTATACATCATGTATAAAAAGAAGAGAAGCAAATGTGGGAACTCGATAATTTAATTGACGTTACTGTGGAACCTGTTGTTATCAATCTAGGAGGTGAAGATAACTCATCAGAATATTCAGAGGATGAATTTGAATATACCTACTTTTTTATTTTCTTAATTGTACATTTATGCAACACTACATTTACTCACCATAATTTGAATTTTCAAAATACATATATTTTTGTGTGGAATAAAAGTCTATTCATTAAATTTAAATAAATATTTTGATATTAATATTGAATAATTTTATTTGAATTACTAATAACTTAAAGTCCTACAAAATCTATATCAAAACAGGTGCAACAGGTTGTTAAAGTGTACTTTAATGCCCGATCGTGTATACATGATGATTATACAGTATGCGCCAAAAGTATGGAATAAATTCAATAAAAACGAAACAATTATTTTTTGGGAAAAATCCTCGAACAGGTCGATTTTTAATTAAAAAATACATATTTTAGCGTAAAATGCGATTTTCAAATGTCATTTGTTTTCGAGTAATGACGTCATCGATTTTTTTTAAATGACAACATCATATTTTTTTCCTTGATTCTGAAAGATCGTTTAATTCTCTATCAAACAGTACTAAAATTTTGCCCTCTTACATACGAAACTTTTCCAGTAAATGACGATTGAATGTTAGAAAACGTAAATCAATTAAAATAAAGCAAAAACGTTATCAAGTTTAGTTTTTCGAATTCCATAGTTCTTTTATGGACCACGTTGGTGAAAATCTTTGCAAAGTGTCATTGTCACACCGACTTTCTAATAAGTATTGTAAGCGACATAGAAATTATTATTCAATTTAAAGTATTATGGCACATTTAACTGTTACTCAAAGAATTGAAATTTTAATTCTTATCGGATGCGGGAATATGACTAGAACTCAGCAGGAAGTTTGCGATTTATTTAATGAAAAATATCCAGATCGCCCTATCAGCCAATCAACAGTCAGTAAGGTAGAGTCTAAATTTAGAGAAACTGGCAATGTTGTAAATATTCCAAAACCTAGATTCATAATTCTTCACGATTCGTTGCATTAAACAATGACACTAGTCAGAGCACAGTGCTACGTATCTTGAGGAAGGAAAAATATCATCCCTACAAAATTTAACTTGTGCAGGAACTCAATGAAGATGATCCCGATCGCCGCTTACACTTTTGCGAAATTCTAATGGATTTATGTCAAGGAAATAAAAATTTACACTGGCAAATACTTTTTTCAGATGAGGCCACATTTTATCTGAATGGTACAGTAAACCGTCAAACTTGCAGATATTGGAGTCGGGAAAATCCTCATTGGATGGCAGAGGCACATACCCAACACCCTCAGAAATTAAATGTGTGGGCTGGAATAGTTGACGACAGAATAGTAGGGCCTTTCTTCTTTGAAGGAACCCTTACAGGACAAAGATATTTAGAGTTTCTAGAAAATGACCTTGTTCCAGCCCTTACAGTAATTTTTTCTAACGATAATGACCCTGACATTCCTGACGATACCATATGGTTTCAGCAAGACGGTGCACCTCCGCACTATGCGCGCCCTGTATGAGATTTTTTGGACAACTGTTTTCTTGGGAGGTGGACCGACAGACGCGAACCGATAAAATGGCCTGTAAGATCTCCAGATCTTACACCTCTTGACTATTTTTTATGGGGATACTTGAAGTCAAAAGTGTACATTAATAAACCACGTAATTTAGAAGAACTTCAAAATCGCATTCGGGACGAAATACGCAGAGTTAGCTCAGAAATCATTCATAATGTGCAAGAAGAATTTCTTCACAGAATTGCGCATTGTCAAGAAGTTGGTGGATGGCAATTCGAACATTTAATTTAAGTATAAAATTTAATCAATTGTGTTTTATTTTACATACCTCAGAATTGTTACTTTTTTATGGATAAAATTTACGTTTTCTGACATTCAATCGTCATTTACTCGAAAACTTTCCTATGTAAGAGGGCAAAATTTTAGTACTGTCTGATAGAGAATTAAACGATCTTTCAGAATCAAGGAAAAAAATATGGTGTTGCCATTTAAAAAAAAATCGATGACGTCATTACTCGAAAACAAATGACATTTGAAAATCGCATTTTACGCTAAAATATGTATTTTTTAAATTAAAAATCGACCTGTTCGAGGATTTTTCCCAAAAAATAATTGTTTAGTTTTTATTAAATTTATTTCATACTTTTGGCGCATACTATATATAAAAAATTTTGGGAATAGATGCGTCGTGAAAAATGGAGTCAATATCGTAAAAAAATGTTTGTAAAATCTTTATAGTTTCCGAAAAAAAAAATATTGAAGTTCTAGTAGTTTCAACCATTACATTGCTGGACTGTACTGTAGTCTCTAGCCAGGCGATTTCAAATATCCGATTACTTATCGTATTAACTTTTTTGTGATGCGAATATTTACATTAGTTTTTCCAATATCAAGAACCGGTTACGTATAGCAACTCGCAGTTGATGGGTATCATTTTAATTTATGGTAAAAGAAAATGCTTTAGCAGAACGATTTCATGGTAAACATGTGCCATATGCAGCTACTTTTACAACAGTGTGCAGTAAGTGTAGTGCAAACGCAGGGATGACGCAGGGAATTTGCAACTGAATCGTGGGAGAAATGGACGTCCAGGGCGTCCACGGCGCATTGCAGCAGTGTGGCGTATCATACACGAGACCCAATTATATCTGTATCATGTACAGCGTGTCCAAGCATTGATACCAAGGAATTGGACAAGGATGACCGGTACCATGGCCGCCACGATCTCCTGACTTTAAATCATTTGGACTTCTTTTTGTGGGGACATTTAAAAATGAAGTATATAGCACCGAAGTGGATACCTTACTGATGATTTACGCAAACACATCATAGTTGCTGCCAATAACGGAGTTCAAAACGAATAAGAAGCAGAAACGTGTGTTAGTTTGAAGAAACTGAGTAAGACTGGCCCAAAATTTTGTTGTAACATCAGGATGTCAAACTATTTTAATAATTAAAAGCACGAATTAATTCTATTAATAGCAATAGCGTCAAATGCAGTTGAATGCTGTATCAAATATTATTTCTTGCATGCTTTGCCGCCTATCAGGTTTTGCAGTGGACCAGTTTCCAGTGCCATGCAGAAATGTATTTTTAAATCATTTTAGAACTGTCCTTTTTGATTTTTTTTACAAAATTGTATTCGTAAGAATCCTCTGTACATTCAATTTTTTTATAAGTTCTGAATCACCCCTGTATATCTTACTCACTAACTTTCTATTGTAATATGCAGCAATTAATGACACCAATATGTTTCTAATGGTTTCTAATGGTGTCGTTTTAAAGCCATTGACGTTTTTGGTAGACATAGGAAAATTCTGTGTTTGAAACCTTGACAGAAACCTAAATGGGATTGATAAAAACAACTATTTAGTTAATTTCAATATTAATGCGAGATATTATCTAGTAGAATCACTAGCCAAACTGACGAAAATATTGAAAATGAGCCTCTGCTGTCATATCATTTGAATAAAATTATTTTTTTTACATTTTACAGTTATGCAGAATAATGCGTATTAAATTTTAAATTTGTATTTTTACTTTTAGTAAAGTATAAGGATAAATAGTTGATGATTTCAACTGCTCAATCTTTGAACCTAGCTAACCCGGATAGTAATCAAAAAGTAAGTTAGAGGGTGTGAGTTATATTGTACACAAATTATAAGACTTCTTGACAATATTTTGAACAAAAAATTATTGTATGAAAATGTGCGATTTTGACGCATTCTATCATTTCAAAGGAAGGACCAAAATAGGAAAGCCGGTCATGAGTTATATTGTACACAAATTATAAGACTTTTTGACAATATTTTGAACAAAAAATTATTGTATGAAAATGTGCGATTTTGACGCATTCTATCATTTCAAAGGAAGGACCAAAATAGGAAAGCCGGTCATGTGTTAATTTAGTGAACAGGTAAGAAATAACCACTGGCTGCCATACGACTTTTATCTTCCTTAACGCGGTACGGTCTGAAAATGATAATGATTATGTAAAAAATCGACTAAATTTAAATTGTGCACCATTGGCTGCCTGACAGTAGCCAAGACAATTAATAAATTCTTTTTGGACATTATCAATAACTTCAGGAGGTATACGATGTATCTCGTGACGAATTCTTGCTTTTAAATCTTCTAAATTAATCGGTCTAGTAACGTATATTTCGCTTTTTAAGTATCCCCACAAGAAGTAATCAAGGGGTGTCAAATCAGGCGATCTGGCTGGCTACTCAATCGGCCCCCTTCTTCCTATCAAACGATTCAGGAACAGCTCATCTAAATAAGCACGGACAGGTTTTGCATAATGGGGAGGTGCACAGTATTGTGAAAATTAATTTTTAAAATCTTCAAACATTATTTTCTTGAAATTTTTGTTATGTAACACCATAATTTTTCATGATGTATGTATGTAGAATGACACGCTCTTTCAAATGGCATGGTCAAAATTGGGGGTTGCCATTTAAAAAAATTGTCGATGACGTCATATCTCAAACAACGATGACGTCACAAATATGGATCAATGTCAAAAAGTGCCTTTTTTAGAAACAAAATCGACGTGCCAGGGGATTTTTTCGAAAACTTCTCAATTTCAAAAATAATGAATTTATTCGTTACTTTTCGAAAGCACTATATATCCGTTCGTGACAATTACGGCGGCAATGCTGTTGGGTAAGTACCAGATGATGGTTTTACTTAAGCTATTTATAAAATTATGTCATCTGATTTCAAATTAAACTACTTGACTAATAAATAATGATATTTAATATATTTATTAATTTTTTAAAAATAATTTAATACATTTTTATTGCTATTGACTACTAATTTAATTTCTTCTTACATATTTTAAAAAAGTTTTTTTGTTTATTATGTTTTCAGAATATAACAGATAATTTTATGTAGTGAAGTCAGATAGCAAAATTTTATAATTGCTTCAAATAATATTCTACATCACGTAAATAGTAGGAGTAAATACAGAACATGTAATTTGGAATCGGAATCAAGCGCTGAATATATTACATGAGAAAAAATGTAAGTTTGCTTTACCATTGATTTTCTAAACGTTTTCTATACATTCTGGTAGCTTAAAAGAAAAGATTAATTGATTATTTACAACTTTTCACTTTAATTTTTTTGATGAACCCAAACCTATCTGTATTTCCAATTAAAGTTACATTAAAATGATGCAATAATGTTGCAATGCTTCCTTTCGTCGCGCTTCATCGACTTGCATAACATTTTTCTTTTAATTTTACGGTAATAGTACATTATACTATAAGGGAGAGAAATGCGTTATTTTGGCAGAGGTGAAATTTGACACAATGCACCGAGGACAAAATAGCATCTCTCCCGAATGGTATATACTATTTTTTCTCAGTAACTTAAAAACACATATTTTGTCATTATGAAGTAAGTAGCACCAGAATTATTGTATTCGGATTGTCATAACTACAAAATAAACAAACAAAAAGAATTGTCAAATTAAGGTGCTAGTTTGGTTTAGTTTAAAGTTTGTTTAGTGCACAATGAATAATTGTGAGTCGGAAGAGATTGTGGGGTCTGCAAATATTGCAATAAGCAATTTGCTGCCTACGAAGTCAAGATCTTTATACGATATAGCCTACAATCGGTTCAAAAAGTGGTGCGCCGAGAAAAATGTTCACGTATACTGCGAGAATATTTTGTTGTTATACTTCAGTGAAAATGCAAAAAATTACGTTAAGTCTTCCACATTATGGGCGCAATATTCTATGGTTAAGTCATGCTTGATAATTTACAACATAGATATAAGCAAATTCCCCAAGCTGATCGCATTTTTGAAAAGAACCGGTGACGGATATCAAGCGAAAAATATTGACGGGTGAAATCATGGTGAAATCGACCGTTTTCTATCAAGTGCAGATGACAAAGAATTCTTAATGATTAAGGTAAGATTACTTTTGTTGTTAGGTATTTCAATTATTAAGTATTTTGATTTTTTATAGGTTGGATTAATTCTGGGGATTGCCGGAGCTTGTCGAACTGATGAACTAGTCAATTTAACTGTAGATGATATTGAGGATGTAGGCTCTTCCTTGATTGTAAAAATTCCAAACACTAAGACAAAGATTCCACGAACCTTTCTGGTTACCGATGTGGGAAATATGCTTGAATTGTTTCGAAAATACCTGCTCTTCGTCCTCCCCACGTCAAGGACAAGCGCCTTTTTTTGTACTACAAAACAGGAAAATGTAGTTCGCAGCCAGTTGGCAAGAATACCATGGGAAAAATTCCGAGTGTAGTAGCTTCGTATTTAAAATTACCTGATGCTGCATGTTATACTCACTGCTTACGAAGATCTTCAGCGACATTACTGGCAGATTCTGGTGTGGATATCACGACAATAAAGCGTCATGCTGGTTGGAAATCAACGACAGTCGCTGAGGGTTATGTAGAGAACTCCATTGAAAATAAGACCAAAATTGCTAATCAGGTTTTAGTAGGTACCACTACTAGCGCAATCACAAAAACTGTAAATGTAAGCGAAAGTAATATTCCTTCTAATATTAATTTTGAAAATTGTACAAATGTAACATTTAATTTAAATGTCAATAAATAATTTCAATGTTATCTTTTTTTGCATGAAAAACGTTCTCCATAATGTAAATTCCCTTGGGAATAATCGATTACTTCTGTTTTAATTTTGATGTCATAGAAACTGATTTCTACTCCCGACCGTGGAAAAATATTTTTTATTAGGCGCTGTACACTGTATTCGTACATAATCCAATACTTCTTCCATTTGCCCGGTGAGATGCACTTTCTTACGAGCCTATTTCGAAACTTTATTCAATACCAATTTCTATTTAACACAATAACACCTAGTAATATCACACATAACAAATTAACTCTTCTAAACGTATGTGCTGCGTTGTTCGAAAGCTTGGAAATCGCATACAGATATGAATTATGGATAATAATCGACGTTCTGTCTTCTTAATTGCTTATTTTTTTACTTAATATGCTCGACGTTATCTGTACAAAATCCCACTTCGCCTAATGTTATATTTCAACTATAATACATTTGTGAATTTATGTAATATACCTAGTAATAATAATATTTATAATATGTAAAACTTTCTAAATTAATCGGTATACGTATCAAGCTATTCTAATATATCTATTATCACAGTGTTAAAACTTGCATTAATATAATTTTTAATATCTAGCACAGCAATATTATAACAAATAACCCTCGTATACGCTTTATAATGTAGATAATGTGATGTAGAGCTTGCTGATATCCCTCGTACATACCTGCTAAGTTGATTTATGACTGGCAAAAAAACATGTTGGCTCTGATCACATAAAAGAGGTGGTTTATATTTAAACTATGGTACTGCTGCATGCTTCCTAGATTATGTAAGTTTTTCGACACTTTTGCTAAGTAGTGCATGTCGCACTTCATTGCGAATTTACATCACATGAAACGTGTGTCATCATGCACGCATAGCAAAGTATCATGGAAACAAGCAACTAAGAGCTATCGTAGAGCATATGAGGAAGGAAAGCAATTTTAGATGATCGCCTAGCGTGACAGAGAACAGTAACATATATTTGTTACAGTTTTTCTATTAAATCATGTAAATAGCGATCATTGTAAAAATGTTAGATGAGTAACGGTCTAAAGATATTTAGACGGTTGCAATTTTGAAAAAAAATAACCGCAAAGTTTTGCATAAAAATCACACAATGATTGAAAATAAGAATATAGTATAATTTTGGTAAAAAATAGGTACTTTAAGTTTCAATTAATTTGTTTTTATCTTTTCTAGACTGTATAAATACTGGTACACAGTGCATAAACCTTTATTATGATGCATTTAGTACATTATTTAGTTCAAACTATGCGCAAAAATCTAGACTGTCGAATACTGCAATTAAATATTACAAATATTAGTAATGAATTGCTTCGATAACTATCTCAGATGTATTAATAAATAGTTTACTGAGTTTTTCAATGCCACAGTAATTGTAAAGTAATTATATTTTTCTACTTGAGAGCAGCCATATAGCACTGAGACAGTATTATACTACGTTTTCCCCAGTTCGTTCTGTCTTTCCCCTAGTATACACCGGATAGTGATATACAGGGTGTTACAAAAAAGCAGGTCATCTTTTTCATTGTATTTTTGGCGGCAAAATATGATGATTTAACTCTACTTACCTATAGACAAAAATGCCCCTCTTAAAAGACACAGGCTGGTAAAATTGAACTTTTAAAATTATTTTCTCACAATTTCATACATCACTTTGTAATTGTATAGAGATACTTCTTATTATTAACCAAATCCTCAAGGGTATTGGTAAACGAAGCCTAAAAAACAAACGTAATAAGGGGGTTGGGGGGTATTTTATCGCGCCACCGCCAACACTTGGCCAACACATTTTTTCCTGACATACTTCACAAAAAATCTTCAGCTTGTATTAACTGCCGAAAGCAAAGCACAGTATTTGCTATTTTCATTTGGTCTGAATTTGAAATCACTAAACATCTCGAAGTATGAGTTTTGGAATCGGGAATACTTACAATAATAGTTGGATCTTTGTGTTCTATATCATAGATCGTTATCTTTAGTAGCTCATTTCTTCTCAAAGCTCCACAAACACTTATTAAAATGACCTGAAAAGTTGTCCAAGTTGCAAAAGTTGTTTAAATCGATCGATTTATATCAGTTTGAATTACTTTTTCAAGCAGAAATCTATTATCAGGTGATTCTTATAAAAATCCCACAATTTCGTCTTTCGTTAAAATTTTTTATATTTTTAGACGTTATCCAACTGATGTGCTTTTCAAATATGGTATCAGTTTTGGAAATTTTGAATCTGATGAAGATTTAGGTGTGCCTGAAGAAAAACTGGATTGTGCGAATGAGGTTTCTCTGAATCTTCTGCCAAAGAAGTCTCGAGAAATGTATGAACGTTTTATGGATTTGTGCAAAGAAAAAACATTCAATTGTATTCAGAAGATGTATTTATAGTGTATTTCTCAATCTTAGCAAATAAAATCAAGTCGTCAACGCTTTGGTCACAATATTCAATGTTGCGGGCAACGTTGGATATAAAAAAGGGGATTGAGATAAGTAAATATTCAAAGTTAAATGACAAAATGAGGGATATGTACGGAAAAAAGTAACATTTTTAAAAGCTTCTTTATATATCGTCCTAATATTGTGGGTTGTAGGAGCATGCCGTTCTGATAAATTAGTCAATTTAACAATTGATAATGCTGAAGATGCGAAATACGCCCTGTGGCGGAAGGCTACATTGAAGACTCACTTGTGGAATAAAGAAAATATTGCGAAAAGAACACTGAAAGTTGATAGTGGTAATGATAAACCAAGCATCGTTGTCATTTCAGATTTCACAATATCTGAAAATACTATAATACCTATAATGAAATTGTGTTGGACTGCTTTGAGAATTGCTCCAACAATGAGGGTAGTGGCAGTTTCAGTTTTCTTAATAAGGAAAATGTCATCCTTAGAGACTCCTGACAGTAAAAAAATGTCATAGTTTTGTGGCGCTTGGAGAAAAAAGTATCTTTTACTTCGAGTAACAAGGCGACAAAGTGTCCACCCAGCATATACTCCACGAATGTTTTTGCACATTTCAATATTTAATTAATTGCGATGCACCTTCAAAACAATAAAATGATTCATTATTAATGAAAAAAATATTAGAAATACAAAACAGCCGCCGATGCATTCAAAATTAAAGTTATTAGAGTTCGGTGAAAGCCACAACATATGACTAGCTCGACTGGCTACCATTGGCTAAGTCAAATCTTCTCGGTCTCCCATTGGCTGGCGCGGACTTAGACACCTGAACATCGCTTTAGTATAAGACTCGCGATTCCTAGCTTTCACCGCAGGTTGTGTTGAGCGTTCTTTGACCGCACAGGAGCAGTCTGCGTATACCAAAGTAGTTTGTGCTTTGAAATTAGTTAACGTGACTCCCTTGACTTACCCCGGAAACTTACCGAGTGAGTATTCGCTTATATTTTTATGATCTACCAGAAGCAAACGGCTGATGTGCAGTAAATTGGTCTTTTCTTGAAAATTTCGTAATGGAAGTAGGCAACACGGGTATAACCTTACTTTTTTTGGCGATAGGAAAAAGTTTAGGCAGCTAATAGTGGCAGTGAATGTAACCCAAATAGTTTCGTGACACTTAATTTGATACATTTTGAAGATAATTGTTAAAAATTGTGTCTGTTCAGTAAATTCTTTCAAGCGTAATTAAATTATTTAAACGTATAAGATCTTGTGTAATTTTTTATATGATCATGAAATAGATGGCCAAAAATAGTATAATTTACAATATTCTTCACTAGTGTTATTTAGCATAAATTACATTTATTTGAATTTACTTATAATTTACGTTAAGCTAGACGTTTTCAATTTTTCAAATGGTTTTTGCATGGTTATCCCTGTTCAGATTCTTCTTTTTCATATGTTAAAATATAATCATTTTGTGTCCAACCAAATTGTTTAGTTCAAATATATTGAAATTGAATGGGCATTAAGAATTGGAGATTCAAAATAGGACAATTGATACAAAAATCAAATGTTGCTGTTTCTCAACGTACGGAATGTTAAAATTGAATTACGGCAATACTTGGGAAACCATTTTACTAAAAAAACTGAAAAGGCCTAAATTTCAAAAATAGTACGCATTTTGTATTCACTGATAGAGGGTGCCATATAACAGTTTACTGTGGAAGCAAAATAACATTTTTATTCTTAAATTATCAACAATTTAGTCCAAAAATAATAAAACTTTAGTTAATTGTAAGTAGAATTGTCATACTAGTAAAAAATTGTTCCTAAAAAAACTTAAATGCCACAACTTAAAATGCCAACTTAAATGCTTTTATAGAAATATGACATATATCGAGATGATTCAAAAAACATTTGATATGCAAGAATATGTGTTTCAGTCTTTTAGACATTTTACAGTTGTGAGCTTTCTTGGTAACTCTAAAGGACGGTTTAAATTGAATGCGTTTTTATTTTGTTATCAATCAAATTCATCATATTTACAGTACGGAAGCATGAGGATTCTTGTAAAATATTAAAGAATATATTTCTGACTTTAAGTATTTGTTTTAGGGCTTAACAATTAGGGTTTTTGTGACATAAAGTCATATTACAGAAAGAAGTTGAATATTTTTAAAACAACTGAAACACTTTTCCACATTTGATTATGTCAGTAGTCACATGATGTTTTCAAATGGTTTTTACAATGGTTTCCGTGATCATATTTTTCTTTTTGATCTGCTAAAATGCAATCATTTTGGATCTAACTGATTTATCTAGTTCAAATATATTCAAATTGAGTAGGTTCATGAGTGGGAGATTGTTGTTTCTAAATGCAATGGATGTTAAAGTTTACTAAAAAAAATGGAATTGGAGCAAAAGGAAAACCATTTCACCAATAAAGCTGAAAATTTGGATATATTTCTGCGACGTAAATTTAAAAAATAGTACCTATTTTGTATTCATTGATAGAGGGTGTGAAAGTACAGCTTACTGTAGAAACAAAATTACTCTTTTATTCTTGAAACAATGACATTGTAGTCCAAATATAATAAAACTTAAGTTAATAGTAAGTAAAACTGATATACTAGCGAAAAATCAAGCCTTAAAATAACTTAAATGCCATTTTCTAGAGATGTATGACAGATGTTGAGATGATTGAAAAAATATTTTGGAATCGTTTTAAATTTTGATGGAGAAATAAAAAAATATGAAGTAATAAACTTTGGCAAAATTTTAGGTGGTCCGGTTACAATGCTGGGCAGTGTACAGTATGCGCCAAAAGTATGGAATAAATTCAATAAAAACGAAACAATTATTTTTTGGGAAAAATCCCCGAACAGGTCGATTTTTAATTTAAAAAATACATATTTTAGCGTATAATGCGATTTTCAAATGTCATTTATTTTCGAATAATGACGTCATCGATTTTTTTTTAAATAGCAACACCATATTTTTTTCCTTAATTCTGAAAGATCGTTTAATTCTCTATCAGACAGTACTAAAATTTTGCCCTCTTACAAAGGAAAATTTTCGAGTAAATGACGATTGAATGTTAGAAAACGTAAATTTTATCCATAAAAAAGTAACAATTCTGAGGTATGTAAAATAAAATACAATTGATTACATTTTATACTTAAATTAAATGTTCGAATTGCCATCCACTAACTTCTTGACAATGCGCAAGTCTGTGAAGAAATTCTTCTTGCACATTATGAATGATTTCTGGGGTAACTCTGCGTATTTCGTCCCGAATGCGATTTTGAAGTTCTTCTAAATTACGTGGTTTATTAATGTACACTTTTGACTTCAAGTACCCCCATAAAAATAGTCAAGAGGTGTAAGATCTGGCGATCTTGCAGGCCATTCTATCGGTCCGCGTCTACCGATCCACCTCCCAGGAAAACAGTTGTCCAAAAAATCTCGTACAGGGCGCGCATAGTGCGGAGGTGCACCGTCTTGCTGAAACCATATGGTATCGTCAGGAATGTCAGGGTCATTATCGTTAGGAAAAATGACTGCAAGGGCTGGAACAAGGTCATTTTGTAGAAACTCTAAATATCTTTGTCCTGTAAGGGTTTCTTCAAAGAAGAAAGGCCCTGCTATTCTGTCATCAACTATTCCAGCCCACACATTTAATTTCTGAGGGTGTTGGGTATGTGCCTCTGCCATCCAATGCGGATATTCCCGACTCCAATATCTGCAAGTTTGACGGTTTACTGTACCATTAAGAGAAAATGTGGCCTCATCTGAAAAAAGTATTTGCCGGTGTAAATTTCTATTTCCTTGACATAAATCCATTAGAATTTCGCAAAAGTGTAAGCGGCGATCGGGATCATCTTCACTGAGTTCCTGCACAAGATGAATTTTGTAAGGATGATATTTTTCCTTCCTCAAGATACGTAGCACTGTGCTCTGACTACTGTCATTGTTTAATGCAACCAATTGTGAAGAATTATGAGGATTATCCACTATACTTATCAAAATGTTCTGTTCCTGATTTTCATTAATGCTTGGACGTCCAGGTTTTGGAATATTTACAACATTGCCAGTTTCTCTAAATTTAGACTCTACCTTACTTACTGTTGATTGGCTGATAGGGCGATCTGGATATTTTTCATTAAATAAATCGCAAACTTCCTGCTGAGTTCTAGTCATATTCCCGCATCCGATAAGAATTAAAATTTCAATTCTTTGTGTAACAGTTAAATGTGCCATAATACTTTAAATTGAATAATAATTTCTATGTCGCTTACAATACTTATTGGAAAGTCGGTGTGACAATGACACTTTGCAAAGATTTTCACCTACGTGATCCATAAAAGAACTATGGAATTCGAAAAACTAAACTTGATAACGTTTTTGCTTTATTTTAATTGATTTACGTTTTCTAACATTCAATCGTCATTTACTCGAAAACTTTCCTATGTAAGAGGGCAAAATTTTAGTACTGTCTGATAGAGAATTAAACGATCTTTCAGAATCAAGGAAAAAATATGGTACTCGAAAACAAATGACATTTGAAAATCGCATTTTACACTAAAATATGTATATTTTAAATTAAAAATCGACTTGTTAGCAATAATTTGAACATGCGTTGGATGACCAAAATAATTACAATAGAGCACCAAGAACAAAAAATCGATTAAAGTTACCAAAAGTACCATTTTAGTAACATATATAACTCTGCACCCTGTATCATTTACTGTTTTTTTATTAATCAAGTCGTTTCCCTTGTTGGCAATTTTTACACAAGCGTCTCGTGAAAGTACACTATAATCCACATAAATCTGTCCTTGCTCATGGTCGAACGTCTTCGATCTGTATTCCAGTCTGAGAAATTAACAACCAATGTCTGGGTCAACGATTGTTGTCAATGTTCAGTCTAGCTACAATTTCAGAAGGCTTTCCGGTCTGCTGAGAAAATGTATGTATTAGATATATGCTGCTTCACGAGTTGATGCTTTCCTTTATAACATTATATATTTCCATCGAAAACTGGTCCAGATTGAATCATAATGTTTTTGATAGAGATTCGTATCCTAGTATAAATTATGCTGTAATAGATATTAAATTCGACGTATTTTACTCAGTTTAAACTAACTGGATTTTAAATAAAAACTATAATATATAAATAAAGGTACACTACTTTACAGCTGTATATGACATATTAAGGGCTGGTGAGTTCTGGTGAGATTTAGTTAACTAATTGAACAATTAGGCTATGCACATATTAGCTTAGTTTATCCCCAGTCTAATTGTACAGTATGCGCCAAAAGTATGGAATAAATTCAATAAAAACGAAACAATTATTTTTTGGGAAAAATCCTCGAACAGGTCGATTTTAAATCTAAAAAATACATATTTTAGCGTAAAATGCGATTTTCAAATGTCATTTGTTTCCGTGTAATGACGTCATCGATTTTTTTTTATACTCGCGTCAAGAATTCAGACTTCTTACGTCACGGCTGACGTTACATATTTGTTTCTATTGTCAACGTAATTTTCGATATTTGGTCGCATTAAAAACAGTCATTTTTTGCAATTTAGTGCAATATATAATGTAAACTTTTAGTGTAGTATATAGTTTTATTACTATCAGTTGCAGTTTCTTAAATATTTTGATGAAAATATAATGAATTATTCATTTGTTCGTATGACGTAAGTCGTCTGAATTCTTGTCGCGAGTATAAATGGCAAAACCATATTTTTTTCATTGATTCTGAAAGATCGTTTAATTCTCTGTCAGACAGTACTAAAATTTTGCCCTCTTACATAGGAAAGTTTTTGAGAAAATGACGAATGAATCTTAGAAAACGTAAATCAATTAAAATAAAGCAAAAACATTATCAAGTTTAGTTTTTCGAATTCCATAGTTCTTTTATGGATCACGGAGGTGAAAATCTTTGCAAAGTGTCATTGTCACACCGACTTTCTAATAAGTATTGTAAGCGACATAGAAATTATTATTCAATTTAAAGTATTATGGCACATTTAACTGTTACTCAAAGAATTGAAATTTTAATTCTTATCGGATGCGGGAATATGACTAGAACTCAGCAGGAAGTTTGCCATATATTTAATGAAAAATATCCACATCCCCCTATCAGCCAATCAACAGTGAGTAAGGTAGAGTCTAAATTTAGAGAAACTGGCAATGTTGTAAATATTCGAAAACCTGGACGTCCAAGCATTAATGAAAATCAGAAACAGAACATTTTGATAAGTATGGTGGAAAATCCTCATAATTCTTCACGATTGGTTGCATTAAACAATGACACTAGTCAGAGCACAGTGCTACGTATCTTGAGGAAGGAAAAATATCATCCCTACAAATTTCAACTTGTGCAGGAACTCAATGAAGATGATCCCGATCGCCGCTTACGCTTTTGCGAAATTCTAATGGATTTATGTCAAGGAAATAGAAATTTACACCGGCAAATACTTTTTTCAGATGAGGCCACATTTTGTCTGAGTGGTACAGTAAACCGTCAAACTTGCAGATATTGGAGTCGGGAAAATCCTCATTGGATGGCAGAGGCACATACCCAACACCCTCAGAAATTAAATGTGTGGGCTGGAATAGTTGACGACAGAATAGTAGGGCGTTTCTTCTTTGGAGGAACCCTTACAGGACAAAGATATTTAGAGTTTCTAGAAAATGATCTTGTTCCAGCTCTTGCAGTAATTTTTCCTAACGATAATGACCCTGACATTCCTGACGATACCATATGGTTTCAGCAAAACGGTGTACCTCCGCAATATGCGCGCCCTATACGAGATTTTTTGGACAACTGTTTTCCTGGGAGGTGGATCGGCAGACGCGGACCGATAGAATGGCCTGCAAGATCGCCAGATCTTACACCTCTTGACTATTTTTTATGAGGATACTTGAAGTCAAAAGTGTACATTAATAAACCACGTAATTTAGAAGAACTTCAAAATCGCATTCGGGACGAAATACGCAGAGTTACCCCAGAAATCATTCATAATGTGCAAGAAGAATTTCTTCACAGACTTGCGCATTGTCAAGAAGTTGGTGAATGGCAATTCGAACATTTAATTTAAGAATAAAATTTAATCAATTGTATTTTATTTTACATACCTCAGAATTGTTACTTTTTATGGATAAAATTTACGTTTTCTAACATTCAATCGTCATTTACTCGAAAACTTTCCTATGTAAGAGAGCAAAATTTTAGTACTGTCTGATAGAGAATTAAACGATCTTTCAGAATCAAGGAAAAAATATGGTGTTGCCATTTAAAAAAAAAATCGATGACGTCATTTCTCGAAAACAAATGACATTTGAAAATCGCATTTTACGCTAAAATATGTATTTCTTAAATTAAAAATCGACCTGTTCGGGGATTCTTCCCAAAAAATAATTGTTTCGTTTTTATTGAATTTATTCCATACTTTTGGCGCATACTGTATAATTAATTTTAACTAAGTATTGACAGGTACTCAAAATAGTTTCAGTTAAGGGAATTTTAGAAAATGTAGTGTAAAGCTGTAACGATATTGTACGCAAACTATAATTTATTATTGATAACGATTATGATGACATTGATCTACTGGTAAGGTGACGATACCACTGTTTTTACCTTTGACCATGAGAGACCCTGTCTGACCCAGTTAAAGAGTTTTTCTACTGTCTAGATGGAAAATATGCAGCTCATTTGCGGGTTGAAAGTCTTACTTTTCTTCCGTAGGGAATGAAAGTAGTTTCTTCTCTCATTGCTTAATATTAGTGTAGGTAAATAACACAGTAGACAATGAAAACATATGAAACATATTTTATTGATCCAAAATTTTCGTCATATACCTATCGAATACCTTCGTTTTTTTAACATTGACCATGAAAGACCTTTATTGATGCAGTTAGTTAGTGCAAATACATAACACAGTAGACAATGAAAACTTATATGAAACCTATTTTATTGATCCAAAATTTTGGCCATATACTTATGGAACACTCTATATACTCTGTATAATCATAAAATTTGGATGCAGATAATCGCAACATTTACGCATTGTAAAGCATACTGTGATCTATTCGTTAAACAACGTTCGTCGTTGTGTTGAAATTAATTTTGAAAAATGGAAAGTGATTGTAGTGATTCTGATTTTACAAATACTCTTCCTGAAGCGACAGTAAACTTACTTCCGCAGAAATCTAAAGGTAGATATGGAAAAGAGTGCATCCAATATAAAGAATGGGTACAAAACAAGGAAGCAAGGAATCATTCAGAAAATACTTCACTTGGTTATTTTTCAGTAAAAGGAAAATCATTAGAAGCTTCAAAACCTTGGTCTAATATCCAATGTTACGCACAATGCTACAAATGCAAGATAATGTTGATATTAAATATCCAAAATTGATAGCATTTTTAAAACATCAAAATGCAGGATACAAGCCAAATGAAGCTTAAAGTTTTTACCAGGGAAAATATAAATAAATGTTTTTGTTCTTTTATTATTGAAGGTAAAATATTAAATAAAGCTAATATTATAGTGTAGGTACTTACAAATAAATTAATGTATTTTTGACATATTTTTCGTTCGTAAGTAATTCTTGTTATTGGTGCAACGGCTGCAACGAGTAATAGTCCAAATTTTGCAGAAAATATGACTGTGTTTGGCCGAAAATTGGCCAGAAGCGTTTCTTTTTATGCTTTAAAATCGGTTAATCGGTTTTCGACAAAACGAAAACTATACAGAAAATTTTAAACATCCCGTATTTAAAAAACGAGGCGAGGGTAAACATCCGCTGTTAAAATAATAGATTAGGTGCCTTAATTGTGACGGTCACTATACAAGGTATTCCTTAATGGTATGCGAATATTTAAGGGAGCGATTCTACATCGAAAATTAATAATAGTTTGTTCTAGAAACTATGGTTCAAAAATGTTCCGTTACAAAAATTCGGGATGTTAAAAGTTTTAGGAAAAAAAAAGGAAAATAATTAATATTTTCGAAACCGCTTTAGATATTTTTATGAAATTTGGTATGCAGTGACTATTAAAAAAGGTGCATATTTTCCAATATAAACATAATTTTTAACTTTAAAAGTGGTGTGCGCACCAGCATTGACTTTAATATTTTTTTTTGTGTTGTGTTGGTACGCCAATGGTCAAAAATTATTTTTGAATTTCCGGTTCAGTTTGAAAAATAAGAGCCCTCTTGAGTTTTTGGACTGCAATGCGTCGTTTAAAAAAAAAATAATAAAAACCGTTGGATTGCCTGAGATAATTCATGTAATTATTAAAGGATACAACATTAACACATTAACATAATATTACAGGTACTAACCTAAATTTCTGTAATAATGGTAACAAATCATTATTACAGAAATTGTTGAAAATGATCCCCATTACTAAATATGCATGCTTCCGCTCTCCTTTGCGCACTCGTTCAAATTTTTCCGAAGTATGTCGTATTCTGTCACATGCAAGTGCTCTTCAGTGTTAATGGGACTTGTGTACACGAGCGTCTTAAGGCGACGCCACAAAAATAAATTTAAACTATTGAGGTCGGGGGACCTTGGGGGCCATTTCTCAGACCCGTCGCGCCCAATCTAATGATTTGAATGAATTGTTTTTAAATAATTGCGTACTGTTATACTGAAATGTGCTGGTGCACCATCGTGCATGTACCACATTTGATTTAAAACATCCTCAAGCAACAAAGGCATCAGTTGTTGAAAGAAATTCAGGTAAGATTATGCGTCAAGTCGTCCCGGCAGGAAGAATGGTCCAATAAAGTAATCAGCAATGACGCCTTCCCATATGTTTACCGAAAATTGTTGTTGGAAATGGGTTTTAGTTATAGCATGAGAATTTCCATCCACCCAAATGTGATTGTTATGGAAATTTTGAATGAAATTTCTTTAAAAATTAACTTTGTCAGTGAACAGAATATGCGATCTAAATTGCGCATTTTGGTCAACATTATGAAGATACCACTGACAAAAGGTCACACGCTTTGGAAAATCTGTGGAAAGTAACGCCTGAACTCTTAATATAACATAAGGATATAACATAAAATCCACTAAAATTGTCTAATCAATTCTTTCCCGTACTCGTTTCAGAATATTCGATAACGTGCAACACCTTCTCTCCTCAATTTCGGATGTTCTTACATTTCTAGGTCTCAGATGCACCTTTTCGGACACTACCAGTTTCAAGAAGACGACGAAGAATAGTAGAAAAGGTGCGACTATTTGGAAGAGCACGATTGGGATATCTCTCGTGACAAATACGTCTAGCTTGCTCTGCATCACCGTCGGCTAGACCATACACGTAATGCATATCCATCATTTCCACATTTGAATAATCCACCATTATTAGCAAGTTTGTCAAAATCATGGACTCGCCCTAAACCGTTTTCTGCCTATACAAATCGTTGATGTTCAGATGTGTGCGACAGAGATAGAGCTAGTCCGGGCAAAAACCCACAGATCATTGGTCGAAAAAAACAAACACCGTAAATGACAGACGTATGACAGACGTGTGACAGACCGAATTATATTGGATATTTACTCATTTATTCAGAAACTTAATTTATAATTACATTTTGATAATAACAATTTCTAAAGAAGGTTTTAATTATTTAGGAAAGATTTTGTCAGGTTATCTTTATATATTTTTCTGTCAGAGAACATCTGTTTTTGCCCGGACTAGCTTCATCCCTCTTGTACACATCAGGACAGCGGACCTCTCTTTCTGAGGCCGGTCCATGATTTATAAGGTCTATGGTCAAAAACCTATGGTGATATTCACAGCAAACATATTTTAACGTCAAAAAGTTGATTGAAATGTCATATCACAAATCAAGTGACATATTCCAACTAGATTTATTACAAAATTATATCCTTTAAGAGTTACATGAATTTTCTCGGACAATCCAACGGTTTTTATTTTTTTTTCTCCAAAACGGCGCATCGCAGTTCAAAAATTCAAGAGGGGTCTTATTTTTCAAATAGAACGGGGAATTGAAAAATAATTTTTATCTGGGAGAAAACCGTTGGCATACCATTTTTTTCTTTTAAAAGATTAAAGTCAGTGCTCGTAAGCACGCCACTGTTAAAGATACAAATTATGTTTATATTGAAAAATACGCACCTTTATCAATCGTGGCTACATACCAAATTTCACGGAAATATCTAAAGCGGTTTAGAAAATATATTTTTATTTTCCTAAAACTTGAGAAAGCAAACATTGCCCCACAGAATGTAACGCAGTTTTGATTAGGAAACATTGAATATTATTTTCCTAATACGTGTCCATGAAAGTCATTTCATAACAGCTGAAAACAAAATAACTGGGTGATTCATAGAGAAATTACTTTCTTGCGGAATGTTCTGTGGTATCTAGAGCATTTACGGTTTATTATTTTTTTGTTAAAATTCACCAATTAAACCGAAAGTTAGAAAGCACACAAATCAATTACAGAAAATTTGGAGATATTTTAACAAAAACATAGCACCATAGATTCAAAAGAAATAGTAAACGAGAGAGGAGTATGAGTCACAAGTCACGTAAATAGTGTTTATAATTGAACGAAGTAATACATACTTGGCATTTTTTCAACATATGCTGTACAGTGTGTCCCACTACGAACGGCCGCCATCGATATATAGAAAAGAATACTCTGTTTTTCACTTTTCATTATTCAATTGCTGTTGAATTTAGTCATAGGCGTTCCACGTAGGATCGAAAAAGTTGCGAAGCTGGAAAAGCTTAGACTTACACGCAGGTCGATAAAAATCTTTTCTGATACCCAAGCAGCTTTAAAAGCACTTGGATCCTACCGATGAAATTCAAGAACGGTATGGAATTGTCAAAAGGCTCTGGAGCGGTTGGGAACAAGCAACAGAGTAATCCTGGTTTGGATACCTAGTAATTCAGGTATCCAGGGAAACGAGACAGCGGACTCGTTAGCAAGGCGAGGTGCCTCTTCCAGCTTTATAGGTCCAGAGCAGGCTCTTAGCTTAGATTCAGCTACTGATAAAACTGTCATCTCGACCTGGGCGGAGGAAAAAGTATGGGAGTACTGGCGAGATCTGTCAAGATTAGCTCACTCTAAGTATTGGCTTCATAAAGAGGCTAAACCTGTTGGGTGAAGTGTAATAAGCATGTGAGCCACAATAGACCACAGGGCCGCAGTGGAGGGCTAGCTTTTGACCCACTCACTTAGAACTTAGAACATAGAACTTAGGATCGAAAAAGGGGACCAATTTTTCGAAAAATTGCATTAGCGATTTTTTTAGGAAATTATTTTAAACGGATTATTCCTCCACCTTTGTCTTGTGCACACAAAAGATTTCTGCCACTCGGGGCCTTCTAGTTTTATTTTTAAAAATTAAAAAAAATTACTTACATCCAGAAAATGTGTTAGAAAATTGGTCCTACCATACGTAAAATGATCCGCTGATTCCAAAAATGTCAAAAAATAGAGGGTGTCCCATTTAAAAATATAAATTTACGGTCATTTCCGGTCAAACCGGAAATGTCATGAAATCCGAAATGACCTCAAAGAATTCATGGCACCATCTAGTATAAAGCCACCCAATTTCAAATTTTGGTCAGCAGTCATAAAAAAGTTACAGCGTGTTTCCACATTCCGTTGTCACCCTGTATAGAAGGTGTTCCATTTAAAATAAGCAAGTTGGTACCAGCTTGCGATATAACAGAAACTGGCAAAAACCTGAAAATATTGTTAAAAAGTAGGCCCTATTGGCGTTGATGAGTAACCAAATTTTCAGAATCACCCTGTATATACTTTTCCATATTGTTGAAGAATTGAACTAGCAAAAATAAATTACTTAAGAGATAAAAATTTATAATTTAGTTCTCTAAAATAATGCTTTAGGCCAATTTGATTGTCGAAATTGAGAAAGAACACCGAATGCAAGTGTTCCAAAACGATTTAGAAGGAAACTAACTCGTATAAAATATGACGAAACGCTTACCGAATAATTATTCCGTCCCTTTCGTAACTCAAATTCACCGTTATTGTAGATCCTTCGTTATTATTATTAATAATAAAGATCATAATTGAGCGAAATGTTGAAAATCGACCGCAGTCTACTTAGAACCACGCAAGTGGGTCAACGAAAGTCTTCTGTTTCTAAATTATTAATGTTATATAAGAAAGTGTACAAATCGTAAACATACGCTCTTGGAACTGTTACGTAACACGCATGAATGGACACTTCCAGTTAGTGGGCCAGCGAAAGAGAGAAGTATTTTGGAAAAGGCCGAAAAATGTTATGTATCACTTTTCTGTTGTTGGCATTTGCGTTTGTTGTAGCACGAGTATGAAGAAATGTGGAGCAAATTCGGATTCGATACAGCCATTATTTGTAAGATACAGGTAGTAAGAATTATTTTTTTACAGCCATGCATTTTTCGCTTTACCTATATAGGGTGTTCATTAAAGAATGGGCCATACTTTAAGGCTAGCTCTCTTGGACAAAAATAAAGCCATTTAAATCTTATCTAATACTTACCTTAGTACCATCTTGCTTTCTTAAGAAGTTATAGGTCCAAGAAAGTAGTTTTTTTATTTTTTTTAAGCTAATTTGTTTCTTAGATTTGTTTTAATTTGAAGCATCGGCAATTATATGGCCAAAATAACACAAAAAGAATACAATTATACAGATTAGTACACATCTTCAAGGGTGTAAAACGGGAGGCCTTGGCCAGCTCATACTGAAAGTTAAACTTTCATGCTATTTATGTCTTTGAATTTTGAAGTAGTTTTGTTTATTTATTTACCATTCAATTATGAGCAAAATTGATGTATTTTTGTTTCATTGCCATAAAGCATATTACTTCCAAGACAAATTATGTTAAAATTGAGATAAAACTTACTGCCATATTTTTTAATCATGATCATTGTCATTACATTGGGTACAAATTATTATTTCTCTCATGTTTTATAGTTTTTTGTAATGGAGTCGTGTTAAATTAAGCTTAAAATGAAATTGTAAAATCGAAAGAAAATTAAAAAAATGTATTTCAAGATATATGCCTATATGAAGTTCCTTTCTTTAATAACTTGAGAAATTAGTGTCTTCAAAGTTTAGTAAGATCTGCATTTATTTTATTTATCTAGATAGCGGTGCCTTTCAGTACCCTTTTTTCGAATACAATGCAAAAAATCTAAACTAAAAAAATAAACATATATTCTAAAATGTTGCTGAGAACTATCCTAACTAACTAATATTACATACGTATCATCTTCAAAAACTCACCAAATTTAAGTTGCATTGATTTTGGTGAAGATATGCCCAAGATTTTTTAACTTCGACGTTCTATATTTTAAAAACAAAAATAATAGGGCTGCAGTTTTTATATTACTTTGTATTTCCTAACCTATTATATACATTTTTCAAAATACTCTGTATAATTAACATAATCAGTTTAACTAGTCATTATTTCTTGCAATTGTGCAGGTTTTTATTTATTTGTTTCTTTGTTTTGATTTTTTGTCGTTGTCTGTATTGTTCAAATAGGTTCATCAATAAAAAAATTGTAGGGATATTCTAATATTACCGTGCCACGTTGTATATCTGAGCAGGATATGAGTCAGCTAATTTTAAATGGATAATTTATTTTTTCACTTTCACTTTTTGAGCGATCCTTGGGTACAATATCAAAAATACGGATAATACAAAGCAAAGTCAAACACGCGAATGATACGGTCCTTGCAGGAAACGCCTGAACCTCTGTTATTTTGTCTCATTTCGTGTTTCCCTTTTTATACATCTGCCGAGAGAAATATCAAAGTTGTAAATTATTGCTCCGGTCGGCGAAGTTTCAAGGATAGTAACTTTACGCGACACTCGGGGTCAAAATATTTATATACGCATCAATATACTACGATATGTATATCGGACAGGTTATAGAGCTATGCAATAATTTTTTTGTGTCGCCACGAGTAAAATTCTATACAGGGCGATTCACAACTTATCTAAAAAAATTTGAGAATAGATGTGTCGTGAAAAATGAAGTCAATATTGTAAAACGAATACTTATAGATTCCGAGAAAAAAAAATTATTGAAGTTGTAGTCTCTGACGTCATCGGAATGCAGTCTACCCGCGTTTTTAATATTAACGTTTTTGCGGTAGTGTTTACATTAGTTTTTCAAGTGTAAAAAATGGCTTACGTTTATACAGGATGTATCACATAAGAAGGCCACTCCCATGTATCTCGCTTAATATGCGAGACACGTCAAAAATCTTTAATTGTTTTTTGTTGCAGGTTTAGAGGCCTTTATGCTCGTAAAAACAAATTTGAGATCCATGGCCGACTTTATGAGTAATAACAAAAAAAAACCTGTAAAGTGCCCAAACTTTAAGGCTGTCTAACTTTTTTATTTTAAGAGATAGAGAAAACTTATTGGTAATAAATTTTGATTGCAAAATTGATACCTTCCACCTGACATAAATAGATTTTAATAGAAATATCGTATGTAGTTCGTTGCGCCCTCTAGGCGGATAATTTTTTTTATTGAAGCAGGCTATGGCCACAAAAAATTGCCTGTTTTTTCGTCTTTCATGCAATATACTACATGTTGCCCTCATCTTTTGTATTTATTACATATTTTTCAATTTTAGTTAAAAAAAAATGTACCTAAATATTTTCGTGTTGCTCAAGATAATGTAGACCCTGTTTTAAAGATGCCAATTGCAAAAAAATAATAAACAGAATGTACTTTTTTATGCAAAATACAGATTTTCTTATAATATTATTTTTTCTACAAAACTGTTAAAAGTGGGCTTTTTAATTGTCATTTTTTATGTTAAAAATGTCATTTTTTTACAAGCGTGTTAAAAGTTTATTTAAATTTTCTTTTAAAAATTAATAAAACGTTTTAACAAATACATGAACAACTTTTTATTTTAAATAAGTACAAACCAACCTTTTTACTAGTTATTACTATTAACATTTATAGTAAAATTAGAACAATTTGAAATTGTAATTCCCTGCGGAGTCATCATACTTAAATTGGTTTTATTGTCAACATGTGTGACATATCTATTTTCTGTAGAAATACTACTGGTAGTACTGGTGGTCTTGCTAGTAGTTGCAGCAGTAGGAAGTATTTGGCACGCAATTTCCTTCTTCTGTTCCAGTGAATTTTCAATGTAGCCTTCAGCTACCGTCGAAGATTTCCATTCTCCATGTCTCTTGATGGTAGTAAGATTTGCACCAGAATCTGCTAACAATGTCGCCGATGAACGACGAAAACACTGTCCGGTGTAGAGTTGAGGATTTGGTAGATTCAAGAACTCTGCAATGTCGGCAGGCATTTTACCAAACATGTTAATTCCGACTGCATTCTTCACACATTTATTCTTCATATATTTAAGAAAAAGTCGTCTATGGTCAGCGTTGGGTGGCCGGAGTGCCATATACTTTTTAAAAAAGTTTAAATAGAATTCACCAACAACACTGAAAGTCCGAGGCACTTTCGTTTTAGTATCTGGTATGGTCGCAACAACCGAAGTGCCTAAATATTCGATATTGTCGATGGTCATCTGACACAATTCCTCCCGGCGGCACATCCCGAAGACACCCACTATTGCTGCGACTTTCATCATCAGATACTTTTCGTCTTCTGCTTCTGTGAGAAATTTGTCGATATGCGTCTTCGTCAAACTTTTGACTTTTTTGCTTGATATCCTTCACCCTTCCGTTTTAAAAAAGCAATAAGTTTATAATGTTTGCTTATATCTTGATCTTGCACCATTTAGTATTATTTGGTGATGGCATAATTTTTCTTTAATCAAGCACTCGCATTTCTACCAAAATAGACTGGGGCACCATTATAGTACAGGTTATTCCTAATATTTAAAGTAGGTATTCTAATAATTCAGGAAGGCTATTTTCAAGAACATTGGAAAGAAAAACAGGAATTTAAGAAACATGTTAGTTATCATACAGAAGATTTGTACTAAAATTTAATAAACCATTGTAATTTTAACAATTCAATTCACTAATTCAATATATAATTACTCCACATATCATCATACTTTGCCGCTATAGTCTGTTTGGAAATGAAAGAGAGTAATAAAACCCCGAGATAAAACCGGCCATGGGCGTGGTAATATTTCGTTTCAGGTAATTATCGGGTAACACTAATACTAACAGGTAATGGGTGTACATTAGTATATTTTACTGGATACATCATAGGGCAGGAGCCAGTATTGTGACAGATCAATCCAGTCTTAGAGCTGAATATACGAAGACGTGCTAGTGCAGTAGAGTAAAATTCGACTTGTATTTAGTGACTATTGTGCCAGTGGATATAATATTGTTTGGGTAAAATGTCGAGCTCATCAGATTACGTATCTGCTAAACGCGTGAAAAGATGTGCAGTGTCTCAGAATGAGAAGATTATTATATTAAATGTATTTAACGTATTAAAACACCAAAATTCTGTCAACAGTGTTGGCGACATCGTGGAAAAGTGTTCCAAAATGACAGGGGTTGGAAAATCGACTATCTACAGACTTTTAAAGGAAACAAAAAATGAACAAGATACTGTAAATCCCTCAAAATCATCTACAGGGAGGTCAAAAGTCGTTATATATGATTTCTTCAAAAATGTCATTCGCTCAAAAGTACACTAATTTTATTTTAAAACAGAAATACCAACGCTAAACCAAATTTTAAGTGAACTTTCAGAGGACAACGATTTGCCAAAAATCAGTAGAAGCAAATTATGGGCCGTCTTACGAGAGTTGAATTTTTGCTGGGAAAAGTAGAACAAGAAGGCAGTTCTTGTCGATAAAGATGAAATTATTTGTTGGCGAAGATCAATTAGAAAATTCTGTGACGAAAGGAGGGATATTTATTATCTAGACGAAACTTGGGTTAACGAGGGATATACTGTAACAAAAAGCAAAATAAAAATGTAAAAAGTTTTCAACAAGCATTTTTGGATGGACTTTAAAATGGGTTCAAGACACCTTCAGGTAAAGGGCGAAGATTAATAGTGACACATATAGGTATTGCCAGTGGTTTTGTAGATGGCAGTTTACTTTTAATTGAATCTAAAAATACAGGTGACTATCACGAAGACATGAACGCAGATGTTTTCGAAGAGTATTTTACACAGATGTTAAATCTTATTCCTCCGGGGTCTGTAATTGTCATGGATAATGCCAGTTACCATTCACGGCAGACCGAGCGGACGCCTCCGACTGCTTGGAGGAAAGCCGGTATAATTCAATTGTTATCCGGAAAAAAACATTTCTTTTGAAACAAATATGGTGAAAAAGGAATTGGCAACAAATCGCCAAATAACGGTACTACGGTTACCACCTTATCACTGTGAACTTAACCCAATCGAATTAGTCTGGGCGCAGGTAAAAGGAGATGTAGCGCGAAATAATACGACGTTTAAATTAAGTGACGTGAAAATTTTGTTAAAAAATTCCTTGAAACGAGTAACTGCAAATAACTGGCAAAGATGTATATATCCTGTACAAAAAGAAGAGGAGAAAATGTGGGAACTCGATAATTTAATTGTCGTTACTGTGGAACCTATCGTTATCAATCTAGGAGACGAAGATAATTCATCAGAATATTCAGAGGATGAATTTTAATATACCTACTTTTTTATTTTCTTTATTGTACATTTATACAATACTACATTTACTCACCATAATTTGAATTTCCAAAATACATATATTTTTGTGTGGAATAAAAGTCTATTCATTAAATTTAATTAAATATTTTGATAATAATATTGAATAATTTTATTTGAATTACTAAAAACCCTCGTAACCCGGTTATGATGCTTAAAGTGGCCTCATGTTTGGAAATGCTGTTTTTATATTGTTTACTTATAAGAGAAATGGACCGAGAAATTGAAGCGGCATAGACAAAGACGGATTGTCGGGGATTACGTTTTAGCTACCTGGAACAATTTAGTACAACCCGGTCACACAAAGTTTTTTTTAAAAGTACACCTCATCTATACCGATAATACATAATATAAAAATATTGAACATAATAAGCTTTTATTACTCTCTTTCTTTACTAAACAGACTATAAAAATATGTAGTTAACAGGATGACCTGCTTTTTTGTTACACCATTTATTTTCTTAGTTAAGAGATATTAACGGCAAATTGTGAGACCTTATCACTTATTTCATTAGCATTTCGAGTGCCGCTCTTTGTTGTACTCTTATATTTACTGATCCCTTTACATATTTAGATAGTGACATTGATCCGCCACAAACGAGTTTAAAACCGATTAGGATTTAAATTTTACAGAACTTGGTTTATAATGGCCCACAGTTGTAACATTTTAGTGTAAATTACAATGGCATTGGCATTTAAATTTGTCACTGAAATGGAATTTTAATTATAACCACACGACGTACCGGACAATTTGTCGCGCTCTGTATACCACAACGATTTTTGAGGCAGATGCCGAAACTTTCTTCTAAATTTCGTGTAAAAATTGCATGACTTGACATTGTGCTGTAGCTGCCGAAAGGGTTGATTTCATGGCTGACATGATCTGAGTCAGAAGATCGATTTAATTGTAATAGTTTTTGCAGCGATTTGTACCAAAATAATACCAAAGGCTATTACATCGGTAAAAACTTTTAATTTATTTGAGAAAGCCCATCTTTTCGCTATCCAGATGTTCTTGACATGAGCGTGGTTTTATAAGTGGAACATCGAATTATTATGAGTCACAGGTGTAAAAACATTAATAGTCAGTCGTGTTAAATCTAAACCGTACTGCAATGTTGTAATAATTGATATCGTTTCCTACTTTCAATTCAGTTTATTGAGGTTTTGATGAATGTAGACGTTAAACTGGCGTATTTGTATTAAGGCTGGTGTTTCAAGGACAAATAATCATATCTAAAGATGCACCAAGTAGGTGGAGGTTCTTACTAGCGTAGTACTAAAATATAATGCTGAAATTGAATTATTTCCCTTAACTTTTGAAGGGAAAATGTTCTAGAGATCATGAAAAACCGTGAATTTGTACCTTATCACTGTGTTCTCTACATCGTGAAAAATAGTTGATAATTTAAATAAATTCAAGTGTTACTAGCTTTTTAAAATAATTCTGCGGGATGTAATAATATTTATAATGTCGTATATAATTTTCTTAATGTGCAGTTCACTTATAAAATTCAGGAGATTTTATGATAAAACATAATAGGTGAAAATGATGCTCTTCTTTCTTATTCTAAATGACTTATCGGCCTGGAAATTGTTTTGTATCCTGGAGAAAACGTGTATAATTGACATAGTAAAGAGATATTCTTTCTAACTTACTCAGATTTTTTTTAGACTGTTTCAGCAAACAGCTATGGAATTCGTTGAAAATTTGCATATAAAACGGCGCTATAAAAGGGGCGATGAAAGTGCAATACCTAGATTACATTATAAGCAACACTCAAACGACTTATCAAATATAAAGTAAACTACGCTGATAAAAAGTATTAATGATATTACAAGATTATTGGTTACTGTAACAGAAAATTACTACTCATGAATTTTTTCATAGTAAAACCATGTTTTTTACACTTGGAATGTAATTTTACAACGATATTATGTATTTTTAGAAAAAATATGTAATTTTACATGAAAGATGTATTCACATGGAGAATTTTGTAATACAGTAAGTGAAGAAATTGTAAATCTACAATCATTTTTAGCAGTGTAGGCAGAGGTAGGTAGAGAGAACAATTCCTGGGCTGTCTGCCACGCCGTTAGTTCAGATATATTGACGATATAGGTACATGATATACATGATTTAGAACTAATCAAAAAAAAATGTACGGGAAATGTTCGAAAATGATTTAAAAATACACTTCTGCTCCACTGTAAAACCTGACCTTGCGCAAGGCAAAGCATACAGTGGGCGACCTGCACGACAAAAAAAATAAAAAGAAATCCAAGAAATAAATAAAATTTTATAACATTATATCAGTAAACTCAACTGCTTTTCCCGCTATTGTTATTATTAATTAATAAAACTGATTTGTGATTTTTATTATTAAAATAATTTGACATACCTGATGTAAACACATTTGGGCCCGTCTTACCCAGTTTTTATGAACACAAATTGTTTTGGTTCTTGGCAGCAGCTATGATACGTTCGCATAAGTGTCCACTTCGGTGCAACATACTTCATTTATCCCATATATCCCCAGAAAAAGAAGTCCGAAGGATTTAAGTCAGGAGATCGTGGGAGCTGTTATATCGGTTCTCCTAGTCCAATCCACCGTACTTCTTAAACCCCATTAAGGTACTTATATTTTGTCGAAAATGCACGATGGTGCTTCCCCCATCGTGCAAGAACCACATTCATACTGCTAAAAGTACATCTTTCAAAAGTCCAGGCAGAAGAAACTCCATATACTGAACCTCATCTATTCGATTTGTTAATATGAATGGTTCAATCAAGCGGTCAACAATCCTTGACCAAACATATAAGGAAAAGCGTTGTTGGAAATGATCCCGTTGAATCGGGTGCGGATTTTAAAAATATCAAGCTGAGTATTATGAATATTATACATCCCACTTTATAGCTTCAGCTATGGGTAACAAGTCAGCTGTAAATCTAGGAATTTGAGCATTTTGTGTAGCAATCATTCATAAAATCTAATTCGTAAGGAGTAATCCCTTCGTAATAATACTTCGACACGCTGTACATGATGCGCTATATGAGCCTCGTATATGCAACACTGTTGATTGGGATATTCTTTGTACTTGATAAGCGATTTACTTGGTAGTTATTCGAGAGTTCTCTTCAACAATCACTAGGATGTGTTCATCACCTACTGCAATACGCCGTGGACGTCTTGGACCTAGAGATGCAGATGGATCTCTTTCACGATTCGGTTGAAAATTTTCCGTGTCACGTCCGCGTTGCACTATCGCAGTAAAAGTAGCTGCATTTGGCACATGTCTACCAGAAAATTGTTCTGTGTACAAGAAGTTGCTAAAGCATTTTGTCTTCACCATAAATTAAAACCATATCGCAAAAACGTTACTAAAATCGGATTTTAGTATTCGGAATCGCCTGTGACTACATGATTATAAGAGAGCGCACAACGCGGATACTACAGTAGGCCAGTAGTGTAAAGGTACAAACACTAACTTCAATAATTTTTTTCTCGAAAACTATAAGGAATTTGCAAATTTTACGGTATTGACTCCATTTTTCATTTTCTATTTTCTATTCTCAATTTTTTTTGGTCAAGTTATCTACGGTCACAGTTAAAATTAAACATAAAGACATACGTCGCAAGAAATGGATTTCAAAAAAACTTATCAAACTTATAGAAAAAAGGGACAAAATGTACAGAGACCTTAAAAAACATCCATATAATACAGAACTAGAAATAAGGTATAAAACGTTTAGTAATGATTTGAATAATTTCATTAAAAAAGAAAAATGTAAATATTATAGAGAAAAAGTTGATGAAAATAGATATTCACCAAAATGTTTGTGGGATATAACAAATGAGTTCTGTGGAGCGGTGCATAAAAACAAAATGAATATATCTTGTATCAAAAATAAAGATAGTAAAGAAATAATTAATGATAATAAAAAAGTAAATATATTCAATGAATTCTTTACCAAAGTTCAACCGTTTGAGGCGCTTAAAAGAAAAACCCAAGTGAATTCAATATCCCTGCATCCCACTAACCCCTCGGAAATTATAAAAATTATACAGCAATTAAAAAACAAAAAGTCGTCAGGCATAGATGGGATAACAATCAAAACTATGAAAAACACAGCTGAAGTAATTGCGGAACCGCTGATTTATATTATAAATTTGTCACTATCAACTGGTGAGTGTCCCAAAGCATTTAAGGTTGGTATAATAAAACCTATATTTAAAAGTGGCTATATGAAAGAAATTACAAATTATATACCAATTTCATTAATCAGTAATGTAGCAAAGATATATGAAAAAGTTTTGAAAACAAGAATTGTATGTTTTTTAGATAAATATCAGATAATAAATAATTCACAATTTGGTTTTAGAAATGGATTGAGTACACAGGATGCGATTGCGTGCCTTACTAATAAGATTTATAATGCACTTGATAATGCAGAAAAGAGTATAGCTGTGTTTATTGATTTGACTATAGCTTTCGATACGGTGCGTCATGACCAACTGCTTACAGTGTTAAACAACATGGGTTTTAGAAACAATACTATAAAATTATTGACATCATACTTAACAAATAGAGTACAATATACTGAAATAAATTGCATAAGAAGTGAACCCGAGGCAGTTGAGCGTGGCGTACCGCAAGGGACGGTACTGGGACCGATATTATTTATCATATATCTAAATTCACTACTTGATGATGCTCTGGATCGATTATGAGTTATGCGGATGATACGGTTGGGTTCTATTCAAGTTCAACTTGGAAAAACCTGCAAAACAAAATTGAAAAAGATATGAAAAATATATGAAACTACTTTGATAGCCAATATTTGACATTAAATTCGACAAAAACAAAATACTTACCATTTTATCTCTATGAGACGTCTGTTCCTCCTTTTAATCAACTTGTTGTAGAACAAAATCTGATAATATCGTATGAAAAAGATATTAGATATTTAGGAATACTAATTGACTGTAAATTAAAATGAGATAAACATATTGATTACGTTTCTAGTAAAATTAGGAAGCTTTTATATCGTTTTAGAAATATGAGATATATACTTAATATTAAACAATTAAAAATTTTATATTTTTCACTTGTTGAATCGCACTTAAGATATGGCATATTAGGTTGGGGAGGAGTACTAGATACAACTATAAGAAATTTAGAGAATTTGCTGAAAAAGCTTTTAAAAAATATACTTCGGAAAGAACGTACTTACCCATCAGATGATTTATTTAATGACATCAAAGTAATAGACATAAGAATGTTATATTTCTATCAGTGTGTTCTCCAGCAATGGAAAAATAAAGAAAACTGAAACCAGAAAAAGACAAGGGGAAATTCAAATAATTTGTTACGAGCACCAAAATATAAAACAACTTGTGGGCAAAGATGCTTTACTCACCTGGCTGTGAGAGCTTACAATTCGTTGCTTGGCCATTTTAGGGATACAACATCTTTTAAAAAACTTAAGTCAAAACTTACGATATATTTGTTGGAACGGAAATTCACAACACCATTAAATCCCAAACATTATTTTAATAATTTGTTTTGACTCTTGAGTTTCAAGTTTTTTGTTTTTTGATTTTTTTGTGTTATGTGCGACTGTATTTGTATGTACATTGAACTTTTAATAACAGGTAAAAGGAATGGGTATAAAACATGTTGTAGGTATTCTTATTTTCTTTGTTTGTTTGTTACTGTTACATTGTTTATATAAATAGGCAAAATAACTTAAACTAAGTTTAGATATATACATATATTTTTTTTTGTATTTACCTCTTTCATGCACAGTGTGCTTATACACACTTATATGAAACTTTTGATTATTTATCAGTTAAGGTATTTTTGATATTTTATAATTCTAAAATTTTTGGTAAATAAATTATTCTTATTTTTATTTCAACTGCGAGTTGCTACAGACGTAAGTCATTTTTCATATTTGAAAAACTAATGTAAATACTTGCAGCACAAAAAAGTCAATACTATAAGTAATTGGATATTTGAAATCGCCTGGCGAAGGTTGAATCTACTAGAACTTTTTCTAATTTTTTTCTCGGAAACTATAAAGATTTTAAAAAATTTGTTTTTACCATATTGACCCATTTTTCATGACATATATATTCCCAAATTTTTTTTGGCCAAAATTTGAATCACCCTGTATATTTCTGTTCTACAAGTTTAAAGCATTCGAGAAATAACCTACATAAAGATGCAATAAATATTTTAAAAAGTATTACAAACGCTTCTATGCAAATATTAACTATTTTTATTGTTAATGACGACGACAATATACATTGACTGTCTGCCATGAAATGGGATATTTATTACACTTTCGTCAAACATATGCAATTACTAATGGACTTATAACGCAACATAGTTAAGTTTATAGAAATTTTATTACAGGTAATTGTTCATAAGACCCATTATAGTATTTACATAAGGCTCGAAAATTATTAGTTACCTCTGAGGACAATATGACCAATACAAATGTTTGTAATTTAAAATTAAATTAGTATTTAGGTATTAATGATTGAAATGACAGCGAAGACATAATTTTTTTAATGATTTTTCAGTTCAGTATAATAATATATACAAGGTCCTATAATTCTTGCGACAAAATGATAGGGGTTGTAGAGGGCATGAAAATAAGCAATTTTGCTTTATAAATCCCTGTCCGGAAATATGTCGTTTGGCCGCTAGCAAAAAAAAAAGAAAAATTTGAAAAAGTACCAGTTTATTGAAAGAGCTTAGAGTAACTGCTCAAAATGTCCTCCACGTTGCTCAGTACACAGCTGGGCACGATTCTGCATTGATTGGCGAACTTTATAGAATATCCCCGGTATGTTCTGAACCTGTGCGGACGCGGCCATCACTCTTCCCAGTAGCTATTGTTGGTTGGGAACAGGAGTTTCATACAGTAAAGCTTTTAGATAGTCCCAGAGAAAATAATCCAAGAGGGTTAAGTCGGGTGACTGCGCGGGCCAATGCACATGACCACCTCGGCCTATCCACCTGTGAGGAAATATATCATTCAAATAGTGCCGCACTGGCAAAACAAAGTGGACTGGAGTGCCATCGTGTTGAAACCACATGTTAGTGGCACATCCTCTAATAGTTCATTCAAATGTGGTGGGAGTAAATATGGCCCGATGATCTGCTCTCCCACAATGCCGGCCCAGATGTTAATTACAAACTGATATTGGTCTCTACAGAGGGCTATGACATGGGGGTTATTTTTATTCCAAATGTGACTATTATGGCTACTTAAATAACCATCCCTTGTAAAACAGGCCTCGTCAGTAAACAAAACATAGCGACCCAAGTGTGGTTGTTGCAACCACCAACGCCAAAGACGGCGACGCAGCAGATGGTCCTCCAGACCTATGGCTTGGACTTATTACAGGCGGTACATGTGTAGATGTTGATCCCGGAGAATCCGCCAAACAGTACTTCGTGCCGCTCCCATACCATGTGCAATGGCACGCACGCTTTTGGACGGATTGGTCTCTATGCATGGTGCAGAACCTCTTCCTCAAACTCTACTGTCCGCATGGCGAAAGGCCGACGCGACGAAGACGTCCATGAATTCTAGTAAAAATGGTATGATGAGGATGATGTTCTGGAAACCGTTCGGTGTATAATCGCACGGCTCTTCTCCCATTACCGCCAGCTTCTCCGTAAATCATATGCATATCAACAAGTTCCGCATACGAATAATGCTCCATTGTACCACCAAATTAATGCTATTTACGTTTTGCACACCAGTCACTGAAACTAACTGAATTGGCGAGTGCATTTCTTTGTTTTTTTTTCTGTTTGTTTTTTTGTTATGATAACCAGCCATTGAACTGAATCGGTGTGGCGACTTTAGGCCGTCAAAAAAGTAAACGCACCTACGGTGTAGCGGCTAAATGACATATTTCCGGACAGGGGTTTATAAGGTAAAATTGCTTATTTTCATGCCCTCTACGACCCCTATCAATTTGTCGCAATAATTATGGTATAATAAAGTTCTTACAAGAGGATACAAATTTATTTAAATTTGCTTCGAAATAATCAAGACAATCATGTAATCTATGATTAGCAGAGATAGTGCTTTGTTCATAATAAATAATGACAGTTGTATCTAGAATGTCATCTGATAATGTATCTGTTACTATTGCAAAATTAATTATTATTACTTTAAGTGTTAAAGATAAGAAATCTGCCAATATTTATCGACAAATGTTTATTAGTTTGTCTATATGAAATTTGAAGGCGAAAGAAGAAAATATTCTCATATTTTATTAGTTTTACTTTAATGATTCAATAAATTAACACATTTCATTAAATTTCCTATTTCTATTTCTCATTTTCACAAGGAAATATCATCAAATAAGTGCCAAGCACGCAATATTCCCCTCAAGACTTTTACGTCTCACTTATTTGTAAATAAATAAATAATTTAAGAGCGATACGGGTGTATTGTTCTACTTCCTGCTTTCCAAAGCCATACATTCGCGGTCAGTAGTTCTACGGCGTGTAAAAAATGCAGTAATTGTTATTAACTTTACGAGTTTTGCCAGTTACTTTGTCTTAATTGCAGACAAAACACTGTTCCACTCCATGGAGCATAATAAAACTAACGTTTAAAAAAAATGAAAAAGTATAAGGAGGACAATAAGCCACATTACTGAGCGACTTGGAATAGTGAGCGTTATTATTTTATTTAATTGATTTACTTGGAAACCTGCATTAAAAAAGGTGAACAAAAAAACAACAAAAGATGCAGACTTGGTATAATTGGATGAAACTTATTTCATTTCGGTCTAGACTGTTATTGTTATTAAATTGTACAAAACAACAAATACTGATAGTGACAAATGCATTACATTTAAAACTATAAACAGCAAATTAGCTTTTATTTTTGTTTGCATTGTTTAAATCCACTTACTCTTGTAAGCCTTCAGATAAAATAAATCGAAACTTGAAGAATTACCGGCAGACAGTAAAATACGGAAAATATGTAAATAAACGTTACCTACCAAATTGTCCAAAGAAATAAAATCCCAGTATACTACTATTTCAACTTAAACATCGGCTTTTATACAACACATATTTATTTGTTTTGGGTCCAAGAAATATGTCGCGCTTCATTGTTTTTTGCCACAAATTTCGATTGTTGGGATTCCGGGGCAAACTAATGCATAATTTATCCGAGCATTTTATTGTTGTACTGGGACATTTTGGTACAATACAATATATAAAGTTTGATTGTTTTGTTTTAGTGTCTCTAATAACACCTTAAATAGTTTGATTTCATAATTGAAATAAAAATAATCCTAACGCCGCCGACAGTCCTCCTACGCTTCGTATTTATTTATTTATGTAAGCCACCTAATAGTACACTACTAATAACAAGGTTGGTGAAAGTTTATATAGATAAAATTAATAATAATAATAATAATCACATTATCATATCACAATAACAAGATATTTTGTTAAACAAATAACACATGGTATTGATTGGCAATTTCACCATAACATTAGTTCTACACGCGAACGTGAATTTTGCCTAGGTACCACAAATGATAACTGGTTCAACAAACAAGGACAATCAACCAGATTATAAATCAACTTATACAGACAAGTCGATACAATGCAGTCTCTTCTATGCTGAAGGGAATCTAATTGAAACAAATTCAATAAATAATCATAACTATTACCCCTAGGAGGATAACTACCATACAGTTTAAAAAACATGAATTTTAAAAACTTTTTTTGGTCTGATTCAATGTGACCATAGAATTTTGGTATGGCGGATACCAAATAAGTGAACCATATTCAAACTTACTTCTAATAAATGCCATATACAATGTCTTAAAACTATTAACTTTAGTAAAATGATTAACATTTCTAGTGAAAAACCCTCGGTTTATTACTCAACGATACGTGACTATTAAAGGTCAATTTATTGTCGAAATTGATACCTAAACTCTAAAATCTCGAAACTCAGAACTGCGGGTAGGAATAACATCATTGATGGTATAGTTAAAATGTATATAATATTTAAACCGTTGTCAGAGCAACATTCGTTAACATATTGTAATTCCTCCTGCAAATATGTAATCAAACCGAGTCCATTTTTGAATATATTTTTAAATCATCCGTAAATAATAAGTGAGATGTTCTTAATTTAGCATTAAGGTCATTGACAAAAAGTAGGAATAGAAGTGGACCAAGGTTTGAACCCTGAGGCACCTCCGAAGAAGCCATATAAATATAAAAGGAATGACCGCCGTATTCAACATATTGGTGTCTGAGATACAAGAATGAGTTAACAACTGCTGTTAAGCTATCTGAAAATCCAACTGAACTGAGTTTAGAAATCAAAAGAGAGTGGTCAATTCGATCAAATGCTTTCTGAATATCTGCATATATAACGTCAACTTGACTATGTGCGTCTAAAGATTCAGATAGAAATTGCGTGACATAGCTAAATTAGTAATAGTCGACCGCTTCTCCATAAATCCATATTGACCACCAGATATAAACAATTTAACCGAACTAAAGATACTATTGTGTAGAATCGTTCCAAAGATCTTATCAAAATTATTTAAAATAGAAATTGGTCTATAGTCTATATAATAAAAAAAAGTATAGAAATATTTGTTACAGAAAGGTTTGTTTTTCTTCTACACTTCAATAATTGTAGAAAAGCACTGTTAAATTAAAAAATATTAAAAAATTAATTATCACAAAAGTTATAACACTTGGTATATAGATATGTTTATTTCAATCGACTCAAAATCAAGTATTCTATCACCTCCTAAAATTATTGTAACAACTTGCAGGAAACTCTGTATAGTATCATTGCGTTAGATACACAGGGTGTGTCAACTTGCAAGAATCAAATTTTAACAGGTGTTACACCTTTTTAAATTTTTAACTTTTAAATTACAAGTGCAGAATAAAATTCATATCTTTTTAATGAGTGATTTTTTTTAAAACGCCGAAATACGTTAACTGATCTTGATTTTTTCCCGTCTTTCGGTTATATAATAATTAATATTTCTAAAACCCTCTAATCTCTAGCTACCTCTACTTTTTTTTTCAAAAGGAAACATAAGGCATGAAAAGGGCCGTTGAAAAGCTTATAGAAAACCGAATCCAGTCATACCAAATAAACAAGTTTTATGTTTTCAATAGCAAGGTTTATAGGGTTGTATAGAACAACTAGTTAACAAGTGAAATAAAATTTAATTATCTTTAGTGTTATCCTCCGTGAATTTGCACAGAATAAAATAAAGAATTTGAAACTGTGCCTACCACTGCTAAAGTAATAAAATATATATTTGTTATATTGCGTTCTTTTAGTAGTACTCACTTGCCTCTGGTTAATTTTTCGCTTTAATTGTAATAGCTCAAAACGTTACTATTGTGTCAAAAGCAAGTTATTTACTGAATCCCAATGGTATTGTTGGAAAGGCAACATATCGAAATCTTGATATTGCTTGGATGTGGAGACAAAATAAGAAGTCGGGCCGAAGTGCACGAAATATCCCGAAAACCAAATCTTGCAAGGTACAGTTAGTACAATATTTCACAAATTTGAGGAACACGGTACAGTGCAGACTTTGCTCAAAACTGGACGTGCGCGTGCTTTGAATGAAGAAAAGAAATTGGACATTGCATTAGAACTTGTTGAAAATCCTCATACTTCAACTGTTATATTGGCCCGCAATCACGATTAAAGAACAAGATTAGGGCGAAGATGCATAATTTACCAACTGAAGTCATTCGGAATGCTGTGGACAGCTTTTACTATCGTCTTGGTGAATGCCAAATGGTGAATGGAGAACATTTTCAGCATTTGCGGCATTGAGTTTATTTTTGTAAATTATCTAGTTGTTTCAATTTCTAAATGAAAAAAAAAAACTTGTTATTGAAAACATAAAACTTGTTTATTTGGTATAGCTGGATTCAGTTTTCCATAAGCTTTTCAACAATCCCCCTCATGCCTTATGTTTCCATTTGAAAAAAAAAGTTGAGGTAGCTGGGAGTTAGGGAATTGAAGAAAAAATAATTGTTATATAACCAAAAGATGGGAAAAAATTGAGATCAGTTAACGTGTTTCGGCGTTTTAAAAAAAATTAACTCATTCAAAAGATATGAATTTTATTCCGTACTTCTGACCATCCCTGTATATTATCATTATATCCATTTGGTTAAAAAAAATCTGCCAGAAATAAGCGAGATAGAGAAGTAATTTTACTCCACTGTAAGGCACAATTCGGCAAGTAGTATCTACTTTAAACAAATAACTTTCTATTTTAAATTCATCAAATAATATTTACCTGAATAATTTTATGGAGAATAGTCTTATTAACAACTTCTCCTTAATATAAAACGAAGAGACAATCAATATTACATATATAATTAATGGAAATATTATAGATCTAATGATGCCAAGATGCCAAAGGTCACACAGTCATTTATTATTCAATATTCGATGTTTGAATGTTACTGTGACGTAAAAATGTCAATTATTCTCTAATTGCTTAAATAATTTTTTTATTCGGTCCATTATAATATTGACGACTTTTCACTGGTCTTCGAAAACATTTGTAAATAACCATTGCTCATTTCCAGATAACAAAAATAAATGTTTCTTGTCTTCATTACTACTTTTTATTAAAGTACGTGACACTTTGATTTAATTGATGTTATAAATATTGTAGGTTAGTTATTATTTTAAGAACAAAGGATATTTTCACAAGAGATCAGTTTATATTGAATTGTAAGAGTATAGAAATTTCTTTTATATATTCATTTAGAAACTCATTACAAATTTAATTAATATTGAATTTTCTATTGATATACAGAGTACTCACGCGAATAATATAATTTTGAGAAATATTTATTAAAACATATATCACAAAAATAGTTGAATACCGCATTTTCAAGGTGTACGCCTAATTTTTGTTTTTTTAAATGGAACACCCTGTGTATTTTTACGCCATTAGAACGACCATCCGACGGTCATCTACACAGAGTGTTCTACAAGCCCTATGACAAACTTTGGCAGATTCAGATTGGTAACTGGGTTATTTTGAAACATTTTTTATTATATAAACAAAGACCCGATTCGTTTTGGTTTAGAAATTACTTGATTTTAAAAAATATGTAACAAAAGTGGAAATATTTTAAAATTAAAATGCCCTGTCATTATTTTTACGCATGTGCTTATTAACTTTTTTTATTGCCATTTAAATAACATTTTCTTTCCTCATGTGTTCAGTGTATGCATATTTTAAAAACTTGATAATTATAATTTATTATCAAGTGCGAATAATTGGTTTTGATGTTTGTTGTCCAATTATTTTATGATAGCTCTGATGAATCATACGTATACTATGGTAATAGAAATAATTTAAATTGGACTTTTGTATCAAAAAAGCATGATGTTATTTATAGTTTATGAAAAACCTTTATTTTCATATAACCGTCAAATAACAATTGAATGAATCCATAAATTAATAGCATTTTTTTTTTTATTTTTACTGTTGACTTGTTTTTGTAACCTTACAGACGTAATAAAAAAATGTTGACGCTCTTCTCAGTATCTTGACCTTTTTTTTTAAATTATACATTAGTAGTCAAATAATTTTAATCACCACAATTTGCACTTGTTACATGCATTGTTATATTTTTTGGATTTTGCAGAGATCACTGATAGAAGCGCCCTTCAGTTTGAGTATGTAATCAGTTTCTATCGTCAATGGATTTACAGAATTCTTTAGTGATACAGATCAACTGTTGATGGTAACATAATTGACTGATACACATAACAATGTATCATGTTTTGGAATTGTCAAATAATGAAACGTTGTTAGCTCTTAAAATAAAATTACGGTGTCGCGATCAAATTCCGTCTTTTTTAGTTAAAGATTGTACATCTACTTTGATTCACCCACTCTTATCTATAATTTGTCACTTAAAACAGCAAGATTCCCTGAATGTTGGAAATTGTCTAGGGTATGTCCCATTTTTAAATCTGTTGATCCATCTTTATTAAGCAGCTACAGACCAATCTTTATTATTTCCAACTTTGCTAAAGCATTCGAGAACTAGGTAATCTAATATATTCATTTATTAAAATTTTAATTTCACCATATCGACATGGCTTCATGGAGAAACGTCCAGCTGTTACAACTTAACTATAATATATTAAGTCAATATATTGTGAGTGTTCTAGACAATCATGGTCAAGTGGATATAATATATACGGATTTTGCTACACTGCTTTTGCTTACGTTCATAAAAAAATGCAATATGTACGATACAATGGTTATCCTCATTTTTTATTCAACGTCAGGTGTCCCACAGGGCTCTAATCTTGGCCCGTTACTTTTTTGTTGTTTATTAATGATCTAGAAATCGACATAGATTTAATATTTCGTCATTGGAGCTAGGTAGATTAAATAATCTGAAAATATTATACAATTTATTGAATAATAACTTAGATTGTTTGGATTTATTAAATTTAATATACTGTCACGGAATTTGCCCCACTCACACCCAAATCGACGACTGTGGTACCGCGAATTACTAAGATTGCCCCGATTGCCCCTACACGATTCTGTTAAACAAACAAAATGCCGTGGATCGAGACGGGACTAGAAAATTTGAGAAACGACGAGAAGCGTTCGAGAGATGCTAGAAAATAGATCTAGAGATGCTAGAATATACCTGGAATATTCGTTGGGTCTATAAAAGAAAAATAAACGGCCGATTTAGTTAGTCTTGTATAAGTCTTGTATTACAGTCTGAATTGAAGTGTTTAGTTGGAGATATCAAAGTGATTTAGATAACGATTAATTAAATAAGTGTTTAGTTGAGTTCTAATTAGTGTTCAGTAGTGTACTGAGTATAGTTAATAAAGAAGTAATTAATTAACGGATTGTTTTTCTGGGAGTAAGAAAATTCGGATTGGGAAATTCGTGACAATACTTTATCATTTTTGCCAACTAGTTTCTGGACACCCTGAATAATTGTTTTGTCAACCATGACTTTGTTCTGTATCATGAAAGTGGTTAAGATTGAGCAACTTTGATTTAAAATGTACAGCATTATCTACAGGGTGATTAAAAATGTATCTAAAAAAATTTTGTTTTGATGTACTTAGGAGGAGGCTTACATAACAATTTTGTAAAAAAAAGTCCGAAAATAATTTAAAAATACACTTCTGTAGTTCTTTGAGACTTTCCACCTTTTGCGCAGTAATTACTGAGTACATCCTTAAAACCAACAATCTCTTAAGCTAGTATTAGCTAGTACTCATACCTGCATATGAAAAAAATGTTTGTATTTCTTTCTAGCACCATGACTCTCGTCCAACCCAGTCCTGAATTGCAAATCAGCATCAGAAAGGAACTCAACGAAGATGTTAACACCAGAGATAGTGACCTGCAACATATCAAAGAATGGCTACTTAAACAACCTCATTTACCCGACACTTGGGGTAAGTCTCTAAATCAATATTCATGTTAAACAATGTATGGTAATGCAAGTAAGTACTTTGGATATTATTTATTTAAACTGTGAAATATAGAAGAAGAATAAAACATAATTTTATTGTTTTAAAGACAAAAAAATACTTGATTATAGACATCGTTGAAATTGGAACTGATTTAAAAAGAAAAACAGAATTACCTATTTTTAATTAAATCCACATTAAAATCAGTTTTTAGCTTTATTTCTAAAATTTGTATCGTATTGGTTCAGTTTTTATATCAATTTCTTGGAAGACTCTTTAAATCCAGCTTCTGATAAATTTGAATTGATTTTTTTGGCAAATTGGATATAGTAAGATGATACAGTGGAACAATTTGCTTAGTCACTTAAAGAATCCCGCACACGTTAACTGAATCATCGACCTACGTGATTTTTGAATTAAATTTATTTTTCATAAATTTGATTCAAGTGATTTCAAATTGCTCAATTATTTATGGAATTTAATACTTAGGCGAGATTAAGAAAAAATAACGTTAATCAATCATCTCATCAAGTTTTGTCTTGAAACAAAAGTCTAAAGGATCGAGAGCAGGAGACATTTAGTATGATATAGACTAAACTGATTAATTTACGTATTTCGTTAACATGGTATAGATAAGCAGCAATTAATATATTCATTTCAGATGAACAACGTATGATGACCTTCTTGCGAGGCTGCAAATTCTCTTTGGAAAAGTGCAAGAGGAAATTGGACATGTACTTCACCATGCGAGCGGCGGTGCCTGAGTTTTTCTCTAATCGAGACATCAGCAGGCCGGAATTGCAACAAATTATCGAATTAGGGTAAGTACAACTAGATTGGGATACAACTCATAAATGTTTAATTTGCTTAGTCTTTCTTCACAAACGTCATTTCTGATTTTCCACGGCCATATAAGTATGATCAAAAAGGTCCAGGACTGATTTTTAACAAATTTATTAAGAAACATCTTATTCAAACTTATCCTTCATAACTGCTAGCTTGTAGAAAATGCATCGTGTCTGTTTTACATTTTCAATTTTATCAAATCTTTATCCTTCAGGCATATCAAAACATAGTTGACGGAAGTCAAATCAGGTGAGTACGAGAGTTGAGGAAGATAAGAAGTCAATTATTTTTCTGCAAATGTAGCAAATAGCAAGTGACAAATTCATTTTCATAATTTTCTGCTTTAGGGTCGTAAATCCGAGAGCTTTAAACTGTTACTTTTAATGGCTCGGTATCTAACTCGGCAAACGACACAAAATAATCCTCAAAGGAAATGATTTCTCCAGAATATTCACAAGGCAATGCTAATACAATATATTAACTAAAATGATTTAGCGGCTTCTGTTGTCATAGGACTGGAGCTTACAGGAAAGAATAATGTAAATTTTTATAGGAAATAGATGGGAATAACTTATAGTATTTTGCCTTGATGTTTGCGGCGAGAACAGGAGCTCGTAGCTTGGAGTTTCATTTGGCCCTGCCTGCTTGACTGTTAATTTAAGGTAGATTTAGGGGTCATTCTTTGTAGGAATTTGTAGCGTTCGTTGGGGTAACAGAGGATCTCCCGATGAATCGTCGACAAGAAGTCGTTGGCTGCTTGCTAGTCAGAATTGTAGCGGAGGAGTTTATTCTAGTTGTAACTTCGACATGAAGTTGTTGGAAGGTAGAGGTTCACTAATTGTCATCGTGCCCTGGCGACATATTGTACTGTAGAGGGCCAGGGATACGACGACGGTTTTTTTTTAAGCGGGAATGTATGAATTTTAGATAAAATGAATGAATTTAGATGAAAACAGTCAACATGATTTTGCAGAGCTTTTTTATTGAGTTTTTGTCTCTATGTCTATATCTATTTTTAGTCGAGGCAATGAAGCACTAAAAAGGCCAAAGATAGGAAATCTTTTAGGATAGGACGTATCGGAATGCGGTTTTTTGCATTCGCTTCCAAAAATTATTTATATCATTCGTACCTACTTTGTACCTATTATAAACCGGAAGTTGCATTGCTGCAGCCAAAAATGCATGCAAAAAATGCATCTTTTGAGAGGCCTTTTGGCAAATTTAATAACTTCGTAAATAAGAGTCAGAATTGGCTCGAGTCGGGTACCCGGGGGTTTTCGAGGTCGCTGATCACAATTATGATGTTCAAATTGACCCCACGAACACCTGGAGCTCAGGAACGCCGACGAACGTCATCTCCGGGGACTATTCCGAACTTTATGCGAGAGAGGAGAGAAACTGGGCACCCGGGGGTTTTTTGGGTCGCTGAATTCGAATATACCATCGGCGAACACCCCACGGACACCTGGTGGGCCCCAACCTGGACGCGGACGTCATCTTCGAGAATTTTTCTGGAGATATCGACAATAACGAACCGAAAATCGTTATGGGGGCTTTTTGTGTGCGCTGAATCCGAATTTTATGTTGAAAACGACCACTCGAACACCTGGTGCGCCCTAACTTGGCCCTGAACGTCATCCCCAGGGTAGGGCGCACCAGGTGTCTGTGGGGTGTTCGTCGGTGCTATATTCGAATTTAGCGACTCAAAAAATCCCCAGTAACGATTTTTGGTTGGTCTTTTTCAATTGTGTCTGGAAACCCCTCGGAGATGACGTTCAGAGCCAGGTAAGGGTGCACCAGGTGTCCGTGGGGTGTTGGCCGGTGCCATAATTTGATTTCAGCGAGCCAAAAAATCCCCAGTAACGATTTTCGGGTGGTTTTTTCAATTATGTTTGGAAAACCCTCGGGGATGACGTTCAGGGCCAGATTAGAGCGCACCAGGTGTTCGGGTGGTCGATTTCAACATAAAATTCGGATTCAGCGCACACAAAAAGCCCCCATAACGATTTTCGGTTCGTTACTGTTGGGGCCCACGAGGTGTCCGTGGGGTGTTCGCCGATGGTATATTCGAATTCAGCGACCTAAAAAACCCCCGGGTGCCCAGTTTCTCTCCTCTCTCGCATAAAGTTCGGGATAGTCCCCGGAGATGACGGTCGTCGGCGTTCCTGAGCTCCAGGTGTTCGGGGGGTCAATTTGAACATCATAATCGTGACCTCAAAAACCCCCGGGTATCCGACTTGAGCCAATTCTGACTCTTATTTACGAAGTTATTAAATTTGCCAAAAGGCCTCTCAAAAGATGCATTTTTTGGATGCATTTTTGGCTGCAGCAATGCAACTTCCGGTTTGTAATAGATACAAAGTAGGTACAAATGATATAAATAATTTTTGCAAGCGAATGCGAAAAACCGCATTCCGATACGTCCTATCCTAAAAGATTTCCTATCATAATACTTCATTGGTTCGACTATTAGGATTTTGGTTCAAACCGGAAACAAATCCAAATAGTCCTAGAACTTTTTGACTTCGTATTTGTCTTATCTTTATTATTGATAACATTTTGTCCACAGTAACTTTTTAAACTGTTGCTTAGAAATATGAGGCAAAACAGAATTTCTTTAACTTTTGTTGAAGTCTTTGCATTTTTTTAGAAATGTACCCCCACTACCAGGTCTTACTCCGGAAGGAAGGAGGGTCATTGTGTTGAGAGGAAAAGTAAAAGACGTGGATACCCCGAACATAGCCGACATCATGAAGGTAGTTCTCATGATTGGAGATATTCGTTTAGAAGCTGAAGAGACGGGGGTAGCTGGAGACGTCTACATCTTGGACGCCAGTGTTGCCACCACCAACCATTTCGCAAAAATCACTCCCGCTATAGTCAAAAAGTTCTTGGTTTGTGTACAGGTGAGAATTATTTAATACGGCTTAATAATTTTTGGGGAAAGTATTAGATACCATTTTGAAATTTTTCTAATAATATGTACAGGGAATATCAAAACCATATTGGCATTACCCTCATGCAAAAAATATGTTTTCTGAAAATTATTCTAGGAATTTGGAAACAGAAATGTCTTAATAGCGGCGACATTTTTGTGAAGGAAATTAGGTTGTAAACTATAAATAATACGACGTTACTTCAAAGCTGATGTACACTTTTAATTATTGTGTATTTATTCATAAAGTGAATACCACACGAACGAGTAGTACCAACTCAAACTTAAACTTAAAAAATTATAAAGAACCTTTAAAATTCTTGACAATTTCTAATATGAAGCTTAGCATTTTCAAGATTGCATCTATAGCATACTCAGTACCACTTGAAAAGATTAGCCTACCAACTAATAAATTTTTAAGATATTGCAACAATCCAGTGTTACTTTAATTAAAAATCAAAACACACCGATAATAATATGAAGGCACACGTCTTTCCTGTCCCGTTTAATGATTTTTGTTTTTATTTCTATCTAGGAGGCCTATCCAGTTAAACTCAAGGAAGTCCACGTGGTCAACGTTTCTCCATTGGTCGATACCATCATCACTTGGGTGAAACCTTTCCTGAAGGAGAAGATCAGGAACCGTATCTTCGTGCATTCAGATTTAGATTCCTTGCATAAGTTCGTACCAAAAGATATCTTACCAGAGGAGTATGGTGGGACTGCTGGAAAAGTGCAAGAATTTCATGGTAATTGAAATCCGTATTCTGAATCTTATAATATACTTATCTAAAAAAAACAATTTCTGCATGTACGGGAGATTCTTACAAATACAATGTTGTAAAAAAAATAAAAAAGGCAGTTTGAAAATGATTTAATAATACATTTCTGCACGGCACTGGAAACTTCTCGACTGTAAAACCTAACGATTGTTGACGACAGGATAAAAAGATTGAAAGAAATTCCCAAGGAAATAAATAAATTACGTTTTCTAACATCTATTTTATATATACTCGCAACAAGAATTCAAACGACTTACGTCATACGAACAAATGAATAATTCATTATATTTTCATCAAAATATTTAAGAAACTGCAGCTGATAGTAATAAAACTATATACTACACTAAAAGTTTGCATTATATATTGCACTAAATTGCAAAAAATGATTGTTTTTAACACGACCAAATATCAAAAATTACGTTGACAATAAAAACAAATGTGTAACGTCAGCCGTGACGTAAGACGTCTGAATTCTTGACGCGAGTATAGCAAATTCAACTACTCTTGCTACTGCTGCTGTGGTTGTGGTTTTAGTTAATAAAATAGTGTGCTATACCTGATGTAACAACAATAAAATTTTGGGCCCGTCTTACTTAGTTTCTACAAACTAACACAAATGTTTCTGCTTCTTTGTTCATTTTGAACTCGTAAGTTATTTTCAGAAGCTATGATATGTAATCAAGTGAGTACTAGGTACTTACCATATTAAAAGTAGATCGTCTTCAAATCAGTAATTCATTTCTTAGTTGCATCAAGAATATTTTTATTTGATTTTACACCCCAGCTAAATACGTCTATGGAATATCAAGACATGGCACGTACCTGATTTTTAGGAATACTCCTGAAAAAACACATTTCAAACTGTAACTTTTAATTATTACGTCACATACTCTAAACTCTACCATTTATGAACTAGTATAAACCCTTTTTAAATTCATTTATGGTAAAAAATGCCAAAACCAATTCATTCGGAAACTTCCGTCGGTAAAGTAGATTTTCGAATTTTGTGGTGTAGAAATTTACTTTGGAGTACTCCTCAGCTAACTCTGGGAAAATGTGTGAGAACATGCAAAAATGCTTTGGTATCTAGTAAATAGGGGGATAGTTGATTTATTGAAATTATTTCCTTAAGTAGTTACGTCATTTCCTCAAGTTTTATTAATCTATGTCAAACAACTTCAAAGATAATATTTGATATATTTCAAAATTATTAACGCCCTCTTTCTTGGAAAACACGAACTTTATACTCTTGGTTTATTAGTTTTTGGGCATAAAGTAAAAAAATCACCCCCTTGAAACTGCAAGAAAATTTCTGTTGTCGATAGTATTGGTTATAGTAGTTTATCCACAAGTTTACTGAAAAAAATTGAACGCAAACTTATTTTTTCTACAAAACTGTTAAAAGTGGGCTTTTTAATTGTCATTTTTGATGTTAAAAATGTAATTTTTTGAAACGCGTGTTAAAAGTAAGTTACTTTTAACACTAGTGTTAAAAGTAAATCAAAGTTTATTTAAATTTTGTTTTGAAAATTAATAAAACGTTTTAACAAACACATGAACAACTTTTTATTTTAAGTAAGTACAAACCAACATTACTATTAACATTTATAGTAAAATTAGAACAATTTGAAATTGTAATTCCCTGCGGAGTCATCATACTTAAGTTAGTTTTACTGTCAACATGTGTGACACATCTATTTTCTGTAGAAATACTACTGGTAGTACTGGTGGTCTTGCAGCAGTATGAAGTATTTGGCACGCAATTTCCTTCTTCTGTTCCAGTGAATTTTCAATGTAGCCTTCAGCTACCGTCGAAGATTTCCATCCTTCATGTCTCTTGATGGTAGTAAGATTTGCACGACGAAAACAGTGTCCGGTGTAGAGTTGAGGATTTGGTAGATTCAAGAACTCTGCAATGTCGGTAGGCATTTTACCAAACATGTTAATTCCGACTGGATTCTTCACACATTTATTCTTCATATATTTAAGAAAGAGTCGTCTATGGTCAGCGTCGGGTGGCCGGAGTGCCATATACTTTCTAAAAAAGTTTAAATAGAATTCACCAACAACACCGAAAGTCCGAGGCACTTTCGTTTTAGTATCTGGTATGGTCACAACAACCGAAGTGCCCAAATATTCGATATTGTCGATGGTCATCTGACACAATTCCTCACGGCGACACGCTCCGAAGACACCCACTATTGCTGCGACTTTCATTATCAGATACTTTCCGTCTTCTGCTTCTGTGAGAAATTTTTCGATATGCGTCTTCGTCTTTTTTGCTTGATATCCTTCACCCTTCCGCTTTAAAAAAGCAATAAGTTTATGTTTGCTTATATCTTGATCTTGCTTTATTTTTAACATAGTTTTGATCATGGAATAATTTTACCACAGCGTTGACGATTTCCATATCTTGGCTTTTTCCTCAAAATATGCCAGTAAAACACTTTCGTTACATTACCCAGGGACCTTTTTAATGTTGCACCATCCCGAATAGCGTTTATAAGCGTGATTTCGTACTGTTCCTTTGATTTCGCCGGCAATAATTCCAATGTTGCTCGACTGGCGGCTTCTTCGATTTCAGCAGGTATGGATTCGTTACGCTCATTATCGAGATTATTCATTATACTTATAATATTACTAGAAAATGCTGTCAATATATTTGCGTTTTTTCCGTAACTAACAACAGCACTGGTTGCTACGAAAATTTTGGTTCATAAAAATTGCGATCTGTGTGGTATTTTTCATTTCTTATTTTTATTGAGTTTAAAGTTCTTCCGATTATTTTGTAGAAAAAATACTGTATGATATACGTGTTAAAAGTGATTTTATTTTGTTCGTGAAGTTAATATAATCATCATAATCATCTTCACTCACAAAACAAAATCTTACTTTTAACACGTATACCATAAATAGCTATTATTTATTTTTATTGAACTTTTCTTTTTTCTAGATCAGTGGATGCAAAAAATTAGAGATTATACCCCTTGGTTCAAGGAGCAGGAAGATATTAAGGCGGATGAATCCAAACGTCCTGGAAAACCGACCAACTATGAAGACCTCTTTGGCCTCGATGGCAGTTTTAGACAGCTAACTATAGACTAAGAAATAGACCGTTAACTAAATAGCAAATAAAAAAATCCATGGTCTACGTGCTCTAAAATTCTAGATATTACATGTTTCAAATATTTAACTGGAACAAAAAAAACTAAGTTTTCTAATTTTTGTTAGGGGTAGACCTGCAATCTTAGCTTATTTTTTTATTTCTAAATATTGACGATTGAATCATTCAATTTATAAAACATTTTGGCGACGATTATATTATAATCATCCAAAGATGTGCATGTTTCAGATCTGAAAATAGTTGCTCAACGATGCTTAGGTATAAGGATTCTATTTTTAGTTTACCATATTTCATGTTGCATTTTTTGTAATGATATGAAAGTAAGGATAACAATTTGTTTGCTCATGTTTCTCATTGGTTCATTCTCATATTTTTTCATTATTACACTATGTTCTTTGTTAATTGTGTTTTATTAACTGCCCTTTATCATGATACTGCCCTTTCATGTCTGAAGAACAAAGAAAAAACCTGACTAAACTCAAATAATACATATGCATCAACGGTCCAACGAGTAAATCTGGAAAACGTGGACCCCTTTCCAGATGTCTTCTTTGTCTTGTCCATATTTGAAAGTGATCAAATTCGTTTCGATTTACGATTAACTAAAGTAAATAAATTTAGAAAGTCCATACAAAATGTTCTTCATTAAAACGCATTTATATATATAGGAATATAAAAATAGGCAACCAATAGTACACAAATCTTGCATTGTAATAACCATAATAAAACATTGTGGTAACCATAATAAAAATCATTTTTAGAGTATCATAACGTTAAATTTGCTTTTCACCTCTTTTTCATTTTACAAAAATTTGTGGACAATAATGAAGAGAAGTAATACTTTTTCTGATAATTTATGAAGAATATGTTTATCTACTTGCATATTTCACACCCGAGGATATGTACATATGTGGATTTCATTCTTTTAAAAGAAAACGCGCGTGCATAAAAAATACTAAGAGGGAAACAATTTTGTAAATTGATTGTTCTATTTACTGTAATTTTTTCATATCGAGAAACGTTTAGAATAAAAAGTTCTAATTAATAAAACAACAAAGGTTGGTGGTTGCCACTCTTGTAGACATTTGGTAAAAATTAAAATCGTATTCAACAATGTCACTTAATTAACTAAATGTATTCTCCGATTTTCAGATTTATAAGTTTAACCGTTTTTTGAGAAAAAAAAATTAAAACCGAAATTTTTTCAATTTTTTAGAAGCCGTTATCTCGTATGGAAGGGCTCAAATCAAAAAAATTTATAGAAAGTACCCCCCCCCCCCCCTAAAATGACCCAAGGGCGTCCTCCAAAGGAGCGCACACCATTATGGGACACCCTGTATATGAGCCAGTATTTTGTACATCATCGATCTTAAATTTCGTCAATTCACAAGATCTACATGCACGTACGACTTCAATTATTAATGTAAAAATTCAAAATTTATACCCAATATTATCAAAATAATTAAAATTTACCTTAATGATTTTCAGCTCTTGTTAGAAACGTTTCGATATATTTTGCATACAGCATGACAAAACGTTTGCTTTCTTTGCTTTATATCCTGTAGAACCAGTTTTCTAGAGTATTGTAAGAGTAGTATTTAACATATGTCTACATTGATGAAACCACGTAGGTTTTGTTGATATTCAAAAAATATGCATTGACTGCTCTTACTAGCCTAAATTGACTTGCCTGGCAATAAACGCAGACTTATTTCTTAAAATAAACTTCCGCATATTTTTCTGGAACGTGAGAAATACACTGAGCGTCTTCCAATTTTACCAGCTTTTCAAACAAAACCAAATGAAAAAATAAAGAATCAACTATATCAACTAGCACATCTCATCACAGAATAATTATTATTCTCATTATCATATATTATATATTATCATATCATTCATATTATTGGTCTCGTCATGACACTTCGGTTCTCTCCAAATTTTTGAAGAAATATTCTTATTGGCTTTTAACAATGAAGTTTTCCTTTAATTAACCTCGCATGGACGTCTGTAATTACTCCTGAGACGTACATTCGTTTGCAATAATAATGGTACTCATTAAAATAAATTTTGCGATTTCTTTTGAACTTCTGGCGTATTCGCAATGATATGTAGGTACTTTAAACTTTTAACATAAGTTCTTAGTTGTTTCGCTCACCAATAGAGATTTAATGAATTTTATACTCAGAATTTCCAAAAACTATTTTGAGAGAGTGCCATTATTATTGCAAAAGCATGTACCGACCTAAAATGGACTTAAAAAGGATGTCCCATGGATATCTTGTGTTATGTGGAGAAGCACAATCTTTTCCAGTTTAAAAATTATGGAAGCATATATTTTTTAAAATTTTAATTATGTATAGGTAATATACACAATTTTTCTAGTTTCAGCTTATTAAACTGACTTCTAGAGTGACTAGTGTTATAAACCCACTCACAATTTTTAACAGTTGCCACAAAGAAACATACATGCAGCCCGTATATTTTGCCTGTAAAATTGTGTGCCGCATATCGCTGAGAACATACTCGATTACAGGTTCTGTTTGGAGAGATATAACCGGTCTGTTTATATCTCTCCTGCTCGGCCTAAGCGGCTTGACTTGCAGGAAGCGACGTACATTACAGCAAGTAAGTAAGTAAAATCTATTAGTTCACCTTGTATACAATTACAAAAATACCCTTAAGGTGTACAACTCGTCAATATAAATGAAACTGGAGATAACAACTACTCCGCGGACTATTGTCCCGACCGTCATCGAATTACACCTGCCGTATCTGTGTGAGCAGCCAAGAACCCTTGTTGGCCACACCACCAGACATAGACCGGTTTCGGGCTTGTTATACCTCATCAGTATGGTGAGATGACCGACAATAATGGACATTATGTGATACAATAATTATTTTTATTGTCATTTTTGTATATTTTTATATTTGATCGCTTTCAAATTTAGTACGCCTATGAACCGTTGCTCCTCGCGTGCTTCGCCCGTCGCGCTAGTCCACAAGCTCTTTAGATTTTCGGCGGTTGGGTATAGTTCAAAACGTTTTGATAGTCTACAAGGGAATTTCTGTTAATGAAATTTACTTTATACAGAAAGAGACGTATTTTTGTCAAATCCACTGCACTACTATAATCTAGTGGCAGTGACTTATTAAAAATAATGTTACGCTAATGTTCAAAACAGTTTCAATAAGATTTGGATGTTTTTCATAATAGTTCCCAGTATATTTCTTTGTTTCGCCATTCAAGAGACGCATTCTTCAGAAATTCATGTTTATGAAACACTAAAACGAACTGCTGTAGCGGGAAAACACTCAAATATAGACATTGGCACAAAGGAGGGGATTCTATCAGCATAGGCACGTCAACGTGAGTGTGTATATATATATAAATGACCATGTACACTTAATTCATGATCTCTCTTTAAAAGTGAAAGCAACAGTGCTAGTGGGTGGAGACGCAATCCAACTCAAGTGCGGTGCCGTTTTTCACACGAGACATGAAAATGAGTGCCCCCTGAACAAATTTTTGGAAAGCAAAGGGGACGACATGATTTTTTGAGACCTGATCATCTGAAGCAATCTGAGGTAAGCCATACTTCCCTGAAATGTAGTAAATACTGAAATACAGGGTGTTTCACTGCCATGATTTTAACAGGTGATAGTATATATCAAAATAACCGTTTAAGTCCTATATAACATAGGTTCTAATCCCAACCGTTTTCTAAAAAAAATTTTATCAAAATATCCGGCTTGATGTGCAAAAATTCAGTTAATTTAGGAATATTTCATAATTTTCTGCATCTAGTATAATAAAATGCAATGTTTACTACATCTTTTATTTACTTGATAAAAAAATATACAGGGTGACTCAGGTTTTAAGGCACAAACTGAAATGGGTCCAAGAATGAAATTTAAGCGAGACGGGCAAAATTAACAAGTTTTAGAACGGATATGCTTATTTATCTCGAAAACGGTTGTTTTCTCGAACAAAATTGAAAATCAAGAAAACCCTTTAAATTGAACTAGTCACCCAATTTGCTAACTGGAAGATGTCAGAGGCGTACTACGAAAAAGCTTGGGGGGATAAAGAAGCCTCAACCCCCAAAAACGTATCACCCTGTAGATTTTAAAAATCTTTAAAATGCTTAAAATGATGCCCTTATAGGAAGTATTAACCACACCAAATTTTAAATTGATATTTTGAAAAGTGAGCGAGATATTTTAATTAATAGAAAAAAATAAATAAACTTTGACCCCCTGTAGCTCCGCTACTGATCGAGATCGGACTCATGTTTATATAAACTTTTTTGCTTAAAATGATAAGATCTGTCACCCATTTCAGTTAGTGCCTTAAAACCTGAATCACCCTGTATATTCCGTTACTAAAATAAATAGGAAATTAAGAAGCCATTGCTAAATTAACTGAGCTTTTACATATCAAATCCAATATTTTAATTGAATTATGACAATCTAACACTAGATATAATAAAATAATTATTAACATAATACTAGTGAAAATACAGCACCTTTCTTTAGGTTTCTGGTAAAAAAACAAAAACGTGTATCCAAAATTAGTTAAGAAATGACAAAAACAGTACAGTTTTACCTAAAACATATCCTAAGGGAGTTAAAGCCTAAAAGGGGTAGTTCCAAACAGTGCCGTAACTCGTCACCTCTTGCATTGCATTATATTTCGGAAATGCATACAGGGGATGGTTACCTGGGGGTTAAGAAAAAAATACCAATTTATTGAGTCCGAACTTCAAGCATGTACAAATGAACTATCGTTAGTGTACTAACCCTACAAAATAAGAACCCATTATTCCATTTCCTACAAAAGTTATGATAAAAAAACAAAACTAAAATTCATAAATTACTCTGTATCTAATAATGAACGGACAATGATCTATTTCTAAAGGCGGTTCTTGTTACCTAAGATGTATTCTATCTCCTATTAAGGTTATATTTCTCGCCGTAAAATGAATTTGTGGTGTTTTTTAGGTACAGAAATCTCGAAAAATAAAAACATATAGAGCAAAAGTATTGTCAAAAATAAAATTATTGATGTTTTGTTTATTTAATTTTACTATTTAAATTCTCCTCAAACAATATAATAACTTTTAAAATGTATTTATATGGCACACATTATTTTGCTATTCTAACATTTTATTAATTATTTTCACATGCTTTTGTTATAACAATATTTACATCTACAGTTGAACTTAAAAAAATAAGTATTTTGAAAGATTTCTGTACCTAAAAATTTGTTGGTTAGCACGCTTTCAACCATTATATAGTTATAGAATATTCGCAGGTGGCATGAGATAAAATTGCTATTATTTGCTCTAAACTTATAAACTCTATATTATTCAATTCGTAAATCTCTAAAATTACTTGTATTTGTGTTACTTGTAATTTTTACTATATTAGTAAATACTGTTGTTAGTCCAAATGACGTTAAATTTTAAACTAATATTGATTATTTTAAAAACTATTAGATGTAATTTTGCTAATAATAATATGCTTTATTATCCCAACAGGTAACATAAAAGAAACACTAGAATAAAAAACAAATATTAAAAATAAACTTAATCAATAAACATAGCTACGTAGAGTGGGTGTAAAAATATAAATATGTATTTCAACAACAGAATCCTCACACAAATACAAATAGCTCACACAATACATATCAACTATCCATAGTTAACACCTATAATACAGTATGCGCCAAAAGTATGGAATAAATTCAATAAACACGAAACAATTATTTTTTGGGAAAAATCCTCGAACAGGTCGATTTTTAATTTAAAAAATACATATTTTAGCGTAAAATGCGATTTTAAAATGTCATTTGTTTTCGAGTAATGACGTCATCGATTTTTTTTAAATGGCAACACCATATTTTTTTCCTTGATTCTGAAAGATCGTTTAATTCTCTATCAGACTGTACTAAAATTTTGCCCTCTTACATAGGAAAGTTTTCGAGTAAATGACGACTGAATGTTAGAAAACGTAAATTTTATCCATGAAAAAGTAACAATTCTGAGGTATGTAAAATAAAATACAATTTATTAAATTTTATACTTAAATTAAATATTCGAATTGCCATCCATCAACTTCTTGACAATGCGCAAGTCTGTGAAGAAATTCTTCTTGCACATTATGAATGATTTCTGGGGTAACTCTGCGTATTTCGTCCCGAATGCGATTTTGAAGTTCTTCTAAATTACGTGGTTTATTAAAGTACACTTTTGACTTCAAGTATCCCCATAAAAAATAGTCAAGAGATGTAAGATCTGGCGATCTTACATCTCTAGGCCATTCTATCGGTCCGCGTCTGCCGATCCACCTCCCAGGAAAACAGTTGTCCAAAAAATCTCGTACAGGGCGCGCATAGTGCGGAGGTGCACCGTCTTACTGAAACCATATGGTATCATCAGGAATGTCAGGGTCATTATCGTTAGGAAAAATTACTGCAAAGGCTGGAACATGGTCATATTCTAGAAACTCTAAATATTTTTGTCCTGTAAGGGTTCCTTCAAAGAAGAAAGGCCCTACTATTCTGTCGTCAACTATTCCATCCCACACATTTAATTTCTGAGGGTGTTGGGTATGTGTCTCTGCCATCCATTGAGGATTTTCCCGACTCCAATATCTGCAAGTTTGACAGTTTACTGTACCATTCAGACAAAATGTGGCCTCATCTGAAAAAAGTATTTGCCGGTGTCAATTTCTATTTCCTTGACATAAATCCATTAGAATTTCGCAAAAGTGTAAGCGGCGATCGGGATCATCCTCATTGAGTTCCTGCATAAGTTGAATTTTGTAGGGATGATATTTTTCCTTCCTCAAGATACGTAGCACTGTGCTCTGACTAGTGTCATTGTTTAATGCAACCAATCGTGAAGAATTATGAGGATTATCCACCATACTTATCAATATGTTCTATTTCTGATTTTCATTAATGCTTGGACGTCCAGGTTTTGGAATATTTACAACATTGCCAGTTTCTCTAAACTTAGACTCTACCTTACTGACTGTTGATTGGCTGATAGGGCGATTTGGATATTTTTCATTAAATAAATCGCAAACTTCCTGCTGAGTTCTAGTCATATTCCCCCATCCGATAAGAATTAAAATTTCAATTCTTTGAGTAACAGTTAAATGTGCCATAATACTTTAAATTGAATAATAATTTCTATGTCGCTTACAATACTTATTAGAAAGTCGGTGTGACAATGACACTTTGCAAAGATTTTCACCTACGTGATCCATGAAAGAACTATGGAATTCGAAAAACTAAACTTGATAACGTTTTTACTTTATTTTAATTGATTTACGTTTTCTAACATTCAATCGTCATTTACTCGAAAACTTTCCTATGGAAGAGGGCATTTTAGTACTGTCTGATAGAGAATTAAACGATCTTTCAGAATCAAGGAAAAAAGTATGGTGTTGCCATTTAAAAAAAATCGACGTCATTACTCGAAAACAAATGACATTTGAAAATCGCATTTTACGCTAAAATATGTATTTTTTAAATTAAAAATCGACCTGTTCGAGGATTTTTCCCAAAAAATAATTGTTTCGTTTTTATTGAATTTATTCCATACTTTTGGCGCATACTGTATATTCACACACGTACACCGAATCCCTATATTTATACAACAAAAATAAATAAAAACTATTAGAATTCTTCAGTTATACATGAAATACTTATCTAGCATATTGAACTAATTTTTTATGATTTGAAAACTATATATCAAAATATGGGCTCAACTCATTGAAGTAGGTACACATACAATACTTATCTTATGACGCTTAGATTGAAACGTTACATTTTGTCTTGAATTAATTCTGGGAACATATAGATTTATTTGAGCAAGTAATTCCGGACAGTCAATGATTTACACAAAAAAAAAGATATGCACATATTCTTCTAAATTCTAAATTATCCAAATTATGCCTTTCCAAAAGAAGACTATTCTCAATCCCCCTTTCCGGGTACGCACCAGTCATTCTGAACGATAGGAATTTTAAAAATTTTTCTTGAATCTGTTCAATAGCCTCTTTATGAACGGCATAGAAAGGGGACTAAACTATCGATGCATATTCGACCTTAATAAAATAAGCGTAATATAAAAATTTTTGGGTCATTGGAATACGTTTTACAGTTTCTTATAATGCGAGTAAATCCCAGCATGTTAATTGCTTCTTTCCATTTCATCTGAATATGTTCTACAAAACTCAAATCAGAATCAAAAAATACACCCAAATCTCTAATCGAAAATTTTCATTCCAGTGTACATAATAATACAATGTAAAAGTAATTTCTATCGTAAATTAATTTTCACAGTTTTAATGTTTTTTTTTTCTGAATATTATGCATTTTTTTGCAATGTTGCAACGAATTTTTTTCTCATGATATTAACAGATTTGGTTATATTCCATGTTGCGATATTTTTCCTAAACAGATTCTGTAAGTTAAAATAACAACCAATATGTGACACTGATAGTATTCAAGACGGCAAACATCAATATTTTAATAACCCTACACGTCGCAGGCTGTCAGTATTTTTGATCAGTATCTGCGTGTTCAATGACCGTTCACCGTTAGTGTCGATAGAATCTACTTTGGATGAAAATGTTTTAATAAATATTCACTGCTACCTGTCATTTCAATGTTAAAATCCATAGAATATATACATGAAAAATATAGACATGCTTTATTAAATATGCAGCCATTATTTGTATATTGATGGTATTTTCTCGACAGCTTTAAATTCGATTTATGAAAGAAAATTTAAACTAGATTTAACCAAACAGCCTAAAACTTTCAAATGTCTCAATCAAACTCTATTTGGTTCAACTATAATCAAATTTCTTTGATAAATCGATCATAAGTTTTATGTATTACATTATTATTTCCCTTCTTAATGATATATAACAGTTACTATATTTTGTTTATACTTTGGAAAACGTCAAATTAATAAAGAATATTGCGTGGTGTATAGCTGGCCATGCATTTTTCTATAATTATAAAAAATTGGTTCATGAATTGATTCATTTTAATTCTTAATCTTTAATTAAAAAAATATTTTAATAAGATACATATTAATAATTATATTAGTCAATTAAGTAATTTATAATTATATAATATTTAATTGAATAACATATCAAAATAGTGTTTGCATAAAAATATGCTTTCTGTTTTGTCTCTCAATACTGTCCTACAATGAAAATTAACAGGCGGTGTATGCACAGTTTACAAATAAACCGTTATACCTACTTACGGAACAAATTCAGTAATTTGATAACTGTAAATATATGCAGAAAAACGTTTTTAGTTAGTTGTACCTTCTATTAATAGATGGCGCAATTTTCACATAGGTCATATTGTTGTTATTTGAAGCAGCGTGGATTATCCATAGTACTCAAGTCTGAAGACCCATTGTGTATGCTGGTGACTATAGAGTTCAAAACATGCCTGTGTTAGGCGCAAAAGCTAGCACCAGCACTTTAATGTTTTGAGGAGAAAGAAAAGCGTCCTCAAGATACTTACTGGTGTCTCTTTACCATTAAACAGACACAATTGTAAAGGATGAGTATCAAATCCTCATATGTGTTGTAGCAAAACCTGCACCTCGCGTTATTGCTTACCAATTCTATATAGGAGCTTGTTGAGAGGTCCATGGTCCATTAGAAGACCCGTGAGAATTCTAATGTTGTTTTGATTAATCATAATAAAATTTCAGTTTGCGTCACCTCTTGGGCTCTCTATAAGAAGCCTGGCCTTGTGCAGAGGATCAATCTTCCTTTGATCGCTTTCTGATTCAGCCATCTATGGACTTTGCGAGATAGCATTGTGGTTACCCTAATACTGATTCAGGTCCCACAAATTGACTACTTGATCCTTGTCTAGCCAACATGTCAGCTCATTGCCTGTCACATCACTGTGGGGCGAAATCCAGGTCAACTTAACACTATTATCCATTCCAAGACCATATGAGAGGTAATCTTAAGGAGAGAAGCGGTCGTAAAGCGGCCTGGCTATCTGACCTGAGCCTTGGCCCGTCTACGACCCATATGTGAACCAGACAAGCCCTTTTGAGAACTGAGCAACAGGATTACTTAGGCAGACTTTCCTAGTCGGAATCCGTCTCTTAAAATTCCTTTGAAATACGTAGGCAGGAAATATCTTGTCGCTAACTGCTTCAAAAATATTATCTGCATCAACTAACTCCTTAAGGATAACGGTATAACCTTTGTAGTAAATTTTACCTTGCCACATCAAGCACTGTATTAGCCAATACGCGATCCTCTTGCCTCCCTTTCAATTATAAGATGCAGTTTTGGAAGAGACAGCAGAACCTCTAAGGCCTCTATGTGAGATGTGCATATCACCTCGCGCTGGCACACGCAAGTGGCTGAGGTTTAGGCGAGTGATAATGACCCGCCACGCTGTAGCCACCATACCACAGCAGCGTAAGTGAAAGAGAGCCTAACCACTGCAACGTAATTTTGCTATTGAGCTCTCACATTTTTCTGAAGAGATTCCTGCAAATTCAAAAGAATAAAGTAGCTGTTTGCAATTTCCTGTCAATATAGAGCATCCAGGTTAGTTTTCCATCCAGAGTAACCCTTCAAAACTTGACAATTCATCCCTCTGAATAACAACGTTGAAAATAGACACAATCTTCCGCCTCCTGGGGAAGAGAACAAAATAGACTTTAGAGGCCATGTCCTATGCACCAACTTTCTAAGATGTGATTTACCCGATATAAATATAATAAGATGATTAGCGTAGACTTGAGTATAAATTCCCCTTTGGTTGAGTTCACGAAGGAGACCATTGAGCACAAGGCACCACAGAAGCAAAGGAGGAACTCCACCCTGCAGACATCTGGCTTGCAGCCATCCCGACTGTGTATTCATCTATAGATGTATAAATTTGAAGGTAGGCTAGAATGGTCCCGATCCACCTTACTATGTTGGAAAAGATGTCATGCAATGTGCCTATTCTTTAACACGTCTTTCTATAAGTCTTTCCTGCAACTTCAAAAGGAAGGACGTCAAGTGTATAGGTCTGAATGCTTTTGCCTTATCCCAGAGCTAAAGTTGATTAAAATAGATGATGCAGTTAATGAATGATATCTGGGGCGGAGACAAATCTCCGAATGAGGAAAACGAATGAGTCGCTCATTTAATTCTCTTATAGGTGACAACCTTCGAGGCCTCTTTCAATCCATTGCTCTATGCCTATTCAAACACATCCATGCTGATCAATTAGATGTCCCAATATCTTTTTGACGGTACCATCTGGAACCCTGAGAGCATATATCCTGGATTCTTGGTTTCTTTTCATAAGAACCTAGTAGGTCATACCTCTACATCAAATTCGTTTCACTTTTATATATTTTAAAATTAGGTAACAGTTAAATAATGATTTTATTCAAAAATAAAAAAAAAATCCGGACGTGTTCTATGTTTGCATATTAATTTATTTCATGACAAACATCTTATTTAAATGATCCTTGGATTTTTTGACCAATTTTTTTTTACTTATAAACGTGACCAGTTTTACGATGGAGATACCGAAGCATTAGTAAATAATTTACAATTCGAAATTAGGCTGTGGTTAAAAAAAACCAGAATTCTACGTAACTACACACGCACATTTTAATGATGTTTATGTAATGCCCCTTTTTTATAACAAAATGAATGTTATTTTATTTACGTATTTTCATTGATTCTTTCATAACAAATAATCTGGTTGCCATATTTATATGAATTTCCATTTATAAAAGTTGTACGGAGTTGATTCAGTTCAAATGGCCATATAATAATCGACGACCTAGACCTAAGCTTTATACGAGTATTAAGGCAAACATGTTGATAATTAGAAAATATTTCTTTACTGGAATTAGTCTGGTGGATCAAGAACAAATTCAAACAAAGAGACAAAATACGTCCTGTATTTTTTAGACAATACTAAGATGGCCGTATTTTTGAAATAGTTGTTTTTGCAAATGCAAATAATTTTAGGCATTTAAGAATTGAATAATATAGAGCTTAGCAAATAGCAGGAATGTTATCTCATGCTACCAGTGAATATTCTGAAGTAAAATGAATATAATGGGTGATTCAGAACTTATTTAAACAAATTTGGGAGTAAACATTTTTTTTGTGCGATCCGAGAAAACAAATTATTGTTCTAGTAGTTTCAACCTTTACATCGTTGTAGTCTCTAGCCAGGCGATTTCAAGTATTCAAAAATACTTTAGCAAAACGATTTTCCAGTAAACATGTTCCAAATAATAATTAATTAAGTCTAAATTATAGGAAAGCGGACTTCCAAAACTTATATCTTGAACTATCCTTGGTTGATTGGTCCATTTTATCGTCTTTGAATGATGTTGATAGCGCTGTTGACACATTTTACGGTATTCTGAATGGTATTTTGATAAAACACGTTCCAAAAAATAAATTTATTAATTACACTAGGAAATTTCCTAAATGGTTCTCAAAAGATTTAATCTGCCAATGGAAATCAAAAAACAAGGCTTATAAGAAATACAAATCTACGAAATCTCCCTGTGACTATGATGAATTCAAGGCTGACGGTAGCCGAGCGGCCAAGGCGGTGACGAGCAGTCGTTGCCAGGGAAGCACGAGCGGCCGGAAGTAGGTTCGAATCCAACACGGGGCAGGAATTTTTCTGTCCTACCCATGGATGTTTGTGATTGTAAGGGTGGAGAGTAGTATAAGTTAGTAGGTAAAAAGGGCCTAATATGGCCTACGTACCAGTAAGCTTAATTACCTTTACCTTTTATGATGAATTCAAAAAACGTAGGTCCGCTTTTAAAACTCAAGTGAATAATGCTTTTTCTAGTTTTCTTTTAGATACTGAGACTTCTGTCAAGAGCAATCCTAATAATTTGTGGTCCTCTATAAATTCTAAGCGTGGTAAAACATCTATTCCATTTACCATGGTGCATAACAACGTTAGCATAGATGATCCCCAACATATTGTAAATATTTTTGCAACTTTTTTTTTCTAGCGCTTTTGTTGCCTCGAATAATTCTCGAAGACAATATGACTGCGTAAATATAAATATTCTGGGCAAATTGCATATTTCTGAGTCAGATATACTTACGGCAATAAAAAAAATTAAGGCCAATATGTGCATGGGTTCTGACTTAATTCCGGCTTTTCTTATTAAAGACTGTGCAGTTGTATTTTGTAAACCATTGATTGTTTTATTTAGCTTATATTGACCTCTGGGTATTTTCCTACTCCTTGGAAGTTGTCAAGAGTTACCCCTATTCATAAAAAAGAAGCAAAAAACGATTTTGCGAATTACAGACCGATTTCAATTCTAAGTAACTTCTGTAAGATTCTAGAAATAATCCTTCATTCTTATATATTGCATCATGTTTCTCCTATGATTATTTCTGAGCAGCATGGTTTCGTACCGGGACGTTCAACAACTACGAATCTTGTATGCAAGACGCAATTTATTTCTAATGTCCTTGATCAGGGAGGTCAGGTAGATGTTATCTACACTGACTTCTCTAAGGCATTCTATAGAATTGACCATATAATACTATTATAGAAACTTAATAACTTTGGATTATGCGATGGCTTGCTGAAACTGTTCCAGTCTTATCTAACAAGTCGCTACCAGTTCGTTCAGTATAGGGGTTTCAAATCTAACACTTTCCCCCAGACATCTGGTGTTCCCCAAGGAGCTATTTTGGGCCCACTACTATTTATAATATTTATTAGTGACATTGTGAAAGACCTTAATGTTTATTACCCCTTGTATGCTGACGATAAAAAATTGTACTGTGAAATTGCCTGTCTAATTGATTGTGAAAATCTACAAAGCAATTTTGTTACATTTAACAACTGGTGTATTGATAATAATTTGCCTTTAAATGCTTCCAAGTGTATGGTTATGTCCTTTTGCCACAACCTCTAATATTCAATTACATACTTAGCTGTAATGTCCTTGAGAGACCTGAATTTATTAAAGATCTGGGTATTCTATTTGATCCTCAACTTAGGTTTTCGCGTCACATGGAGGTCTGCATATCTGAGGCATATAGAAACTTGGGGTTTATTATACGGAACTCCAAAGGATTTAAAGATGTTACCACGCTTTGCCTGTTATATAATACCTTTGTTAGATCCAAACTCGAATATGGCTCTGTAATATGGAACCCCATATATGAGACTCAGATTTCTATGTTTGAAAAGGTTCAAAGCAGATTTTTTAAATCTGCAACGTTTATCTTAGATGGTATTTATCCTGTTAGGGGTACACCACAAGACATATTTTATAATCGTTTTAAATTAGAAAGTCTTATTTCAAGGCGTCAAATGCATTCCGTAATGTTCCTTTTTAAATTAATTCATTACATTACTAAATCTGATCCTTTGCTATCTTATTTGAATTTTCGAGTGCCTACCTTTAATAGCCGACTTAATAGTTTATTTTTGATACCACAAACCCGTACTAATATCTTCGTTAAATCACCATTATTCCAAATGCAAAGCAACTATCATAATATTGAACAAACTCTAGACATATTATCGTGCACACTTCGTGATATAAAGCAGCATTTTATGTAACCTATTATTGTTCTGTTCTTTTTGTGTCTTATGGGTATATGTATTTTTCTATTTTTCTCAAATTTGATTATATATTGTTTTTTTTTAATTGTTCCGTTTTTATTACTTTTAATTGTGAATTCTGACTGTAACTTATCCTGTAATTGGGTTTTACCAGTTGGATATTTTATTGTAATAAATAAATAAATAAATAAATGGTGCTACTTTTACAACGGCGTGCAGTAAGTGCAAGTGTAATGCAAACGCAGGCATGTCGCAGGAAATTTTCAACCAAGTCTTGGAACAGATGGAGGTGCAGGACGTCCATGGTGTATTGCAGCAGTGTGGCGTATCATACACGAGGCTCAATTACATCCGTACCATGTACAGTGTGTCCAAGCATTATTACCAAGAGATTGAACTAGGAAGACCAGTACCATGGCCGCCACGATCTCCTGACTTTAAATCAATTTGACTTATTTTTGTGGGGGTATTTAATAAATGAAGTATATTGCACCGAAGTGGACACTATTGATGATTTACAAGTTCAAAACAGACAAGAAGCAGAAACATTTCTGCTAGTTTGTAGAAAGCGTTTTAATCAACAAATTTTTAGGTACAGAATTCTTTCAAAATACGTATATTTTTCAATTTAAGTATATGTAGAAGTAAATAAAAACAAAACAATTATTTTTTGGGAAAAATCCTCGAACAGGTCGATTTTTAATTTAAAAAATACATATTTCAGCGTAAAATGCGATTTTCAAACGTCATTTGTTTTCGAGTAATGACGTCATCGATTTTTTTTTAAATGGCAACACCATATTTTTTTCTTGACTCTGAAAGATCGTTTAATTCTCTATCAGACAGTACTAAAATTTTGCCCTCTTACATAGAAAAGTTTTCGAGTAAATGACGATTGAATGTTAGAAAACGTAAATTTTATGCATAAAAAAGTAACAATTCTGAGGTATGTAAAATAAAATACAATTGATTAAATTTTATACTTCAATAAAATAAATAAAATGTTCGAATTGCCATCCACCAACTTCTTGACAATGCGCAAGTCTGTGAAGAAATTCTTCTTGCACATTATGAATGATTTCTGGGGTAACTCTGCGTATTTCCTCCCTAATGCTAAATTACGTGGTTTATTAATGTACACTTTTGACTTCAAGTATCCCCATAAAAAATAGTCAAGAGGTGTAAGATCTGGCCATCTTGCAGGCCATTCTATCGGTCCGCGTCTACCGATTCACCTCCCAGGAAAACAGTTGTCCAAAGAATCTCGTACAGGACGCGCATAGTGCGGAGATGCACCGTCTTGCTGAAACCATATGGTATCGTCAGGAATGTCAGGGTCATTATCGTTAGGAAAAATTACTGCAAGGGCTGGAACAAGGTCATTTTCTAGAAACTCTAAATATCTTTGTCATGTAAGGATTCCTTCAAAGAAGAAAGGCGCTACTATTCTGTCGTCAACTATTCCAGCCCACACATTTAATTTCTGAGGGTGTTGGGTATGTGCCTCTGCCATCCAATGAGGATTTTTCCGACTCCAATATCTGCAAGTTTGACGGTTTACTGTACCATTCAGACAAAATGTGGCCTCATCTGAAAAAAGTATTTGTTAGTGTAAATTTCTATTTCCTTGACATAAATCCATTAGAATTTAGCAAAAGTGTAAGCGGCGATCGGGATCATCTTCATTGAGTTCCTGCACAAGTTGAATTTTGTAGGGATGATATTTTTCCTTCCTCAAGATACGTAGCACTGTGCTCTGACTAGTGTCATTGTTTAATGCAACCAATCGTGAAGAATTTTGAGGATTATCTACCATACTTATCAAAATGTTCTGTTTCTGATTTTCATTAATGCTTGGACGTCCAGGTTTTGGAATATTTACAATATTGCCAGTTTCTCTAAATTTAGACTCTACCTTACTGACTGTTGATTGGCTGATAGGGCGATCTGGATATTTTTCATTAAATAAATCGCAAACTTCCTGCTGAGTTCTACTCATATTTCCGCATCCGATAAGAATTAAAATTTCAATTCTTTGAGTAACAGTTAAATGTGCCATAATACTTTAAATTGAATAATAATTTCTGTCGCTTACAATACTTATTAGAAAGTTGGTGTGACAATGACACTTTGCAAAGATTTTCACCTACGTGATCCATAAAAGAACTATGCAATTTGAAAAACTAAACTTGATAACGTTTTTGATTTATTTTAATTGATTTACGTTTTCTAACATTCAATCGTCATTTACTCGAAAACTTTCCTATGTAAGAGGGCAAAATTTTAGTACTGTCTGATAGAGAATTAAACGATCTTTCAGAATCAAGGAAAAAAATATGGTGTCGCCATTTAAAAAAAAATCGATGACGTCATTACTCGAAAATAAATGACATTTGAAAATCGCATTTTACGTTAAAATATGTATTTTTTAAATTAAAAATCGACCTGTTCGAGGATTTTTCCCAAAAAATAATTGTTTCGTTTTTATTGAATTTATTCCATACTTTTGGCGCATACTGTATTTTTCACTTTCGTTTATAAGTATGTTAAAATGTAGATTTAAAATAGCAAAATAATGCGTGTCTTGCAAACGTTTTTTAAAAGCTGTTGAGGAGAATTTAAATTGAAATAAGTGGATAAACAAAACAGCAAAACTTTTATTTTTGATATTACTTTTGTTCTACATGTTTTATTTTTTGAGATTTCTCTACCTAAAGAACACCACAGAGTTGATCATATTACGGCGCAAAATACGGCGTCTTTAAGGTTTTCCTTTGGGTACCTCATGTGTAAATGGATAATTCTCATTTCATATAATTTGAGTGTATACTTAATACACTTGAAAATTACCAAATTATCTTATACATAGACATTAACATAATTTGTGTACTATAATTACTTCCCACATCACCTTCTTCAGAAAAAATTGTAATGTACTCGTCTAGCCGTATAATAGCTTTATAATTTGATGTAGCATAAATTACGAAACATCGCCAGTTACATCACGACTTCTTCGAAATAAAAATATTTGGACGAGTCATTTGTATTTACATTAATGTTGTATATTGTTTATTACGATTAGAATATCAACCGTGCACGCAACGAATATCAGTTCGAGTGAGTCAATTCATTAAGTTTTGTTGAAAACCACATATTAGTAATTTAGTTGTGGGAAATTATTGGTAACGTATTTATAGAAGAGGAGAATTCTGTACAGTGAGGTAAGTACTTTTCTGAACGTTCTAATTTTAATTGTTTTAAACGTTTTTCTGCTCAACGTTGAATCAAAGGTAATTTACGTCCAATTAAGCAGGAGAATTTTAAATACAGGGTGATTTAGAACTTATCTAAATCATGAATGTACAAATATAATTTTATAAAAATAAAATCAAAAAGAGCAGTTCAAAAATGATTTAAAATACCACTTCGGCGCGGCTCGGGAAACTGGTGGGAACTGGAAAAATTTATAGAAATTTCCAAGAAAAGAAATAAATTACATTTTACAACACCTATTTTTCTATTCAGCAAATTCAACTGATTTTCTGTTATTAATTACTAATAGAATTAATCTGTGGGTTTAATTAGTAATTAGTAATAGTTTGCCATACTTGTCAGCATGTTTCAACAACATTTTAGGCCCATCAATAGTGTCCGCTTGGATGTGACACATTTTTTAAATATCCCCACAAAAAGAAGTCTACATGATTTTAAGTCAGGAGATCGTGGCGGCCATGGTACCGGCCCTCTTCATCCTAATCCCCTGGTATTAATACTTGGACACACTGTACATGTAGTCCAGTTACTGTGGCATTTTCCCTCTAAATTTTTTATAACTGCACCGATTTGTCTGAAATTTTTACAGTTGGTAGGAAATTACTCAAAAAACATAAGTTATATGGTGCCGATGTGTGCTTCCACTCCTGGGGTGGTTGACACCCCATCTCGAGGGTTGAAATTTTTACACTCCCAGGAATTGATAGAGAATCAAATTCTGAACAAAAAATGTCATATAAATATTTTTCAGTAGATCAATACTTTTTTAGTTATTCGCACTTGAAAAAGTATACTTTTCGTTAAAAAAAAACGTGTTTTTCAATGATTTTTTACGAATAACTCAAAAACTAAGCGTTTTATTAAAAATGTGTAATAAACCAAAATAAAGTTTATAATTAAAGATGACTTTTTATTTTTAGGGTACTATACTCGCTGTATTTATCGTCAAATAACGGGAAATGGAAATCTTCTTCGATAAAAACTCATATAACCTTTTTTAAAGGGCTTGAAAAAACCTTTGAAATGAGCCCTGCTCAGAAGTCATTTCGATTAAAACTAAGCGAGATGTGATGAAAAAAGGTGGATTAGACGTATATCTTCGGAAATTCATTTTATTTTAGTGTTATTTATTAGGTCCAATAGTTTAGCCGGTTTAGAATGCGTATTTTTCGAAAAGATAATGTTTAAATTATAATTTTTTTTGTAATTACCTCAAAAAAATTACATTTTTCCAGAATAAATTTAAATCTATAAAAGATACGTAAAAAATGGGAGAATACAAAAATGTAGGTTTTTTTAATTTTGTTATACTTTGAAAAATACAGCCGATTGAAGTTTGAGTTAAAGTGCATGACTTACCTGTAATCAGCCCTTTGGCCCTTCACTATTTGAAAAGAAAGGGTTTTAGAACAATATAGAACGTACTTAGCCTTGCAGCTTTTGAAATTACCTTTAAAATGGTTTTGGAACACGTAAAAAAATTGTATTTGAAGCACCAACTTATTACAGTAAACAACAAAATACACTCAATTTTTTTATTTACACAGATATCAAAGGGAAGGTTCTTTCGTGAGCATAGGGGTGGTTTTTAAAGGTTGAAAATTTTATGAGCTCGAAATAAATTTTTTTCTCGAATATAAATACAGTATTAAAGCGTTTGAAATTATCACAATTTTATGATGTTTTGGCACAAGGGGTGGTTTTTAAGGGTTGAAAATAAGCAACCAGTCAAAAAATATTTTATTGACTAGGAAGGAATTTATTTTCGAATATAAATGTACATTTAAAGCTTTTGAAGTTGTTGAAAAAGATTTATATATTTCTGACATAGGGGGTAGTTGTTAAGTGTTGCAATTAACCAAAATTATTTTATATAAGCATTAAGCATAAGAATTAAATTATATTTGATATAAATGCACTACAAAAAGGTTTGTACCTGTTAAACGATTTTTTAAAATTATTTTTATTAAAAAGGGTGGTTTTTAATAATTCTCAAGGGTTGGGAATTTGCACAATATCCATTATTGTTATTCGAAAATATTAAAATTGTATAATTTAACATAATTAAAATCCATAAAATGCATTAATATTAATTTTTTTCATTTTTTTCAATAAGGGGTGGTTTTCACCTAGCGCGTATATAACTTTTGAAGAGGGGGGTAAGATAAGCCTAATTTAAAATTTTTAGCAAAATCGATTCAGTTATAAAAAAATTAGAGGTATTTACCTGTTTTCCTCCACAGTGACTGGACTAATGGTACGGAATCTCGTGTATGATACGACATACTGCTTCAATACGCTGTGGACGCCCTGGACTTCCATCTCCCACGATTCGGTTGCAAATTTCTCGGGTCATGCCTGCGTTTGCACTACACTTGCACTCACTGCACACCGTTGTAAAATTAGCAACATTTGCAACATGTTTATCGGAAAATCGTTATGCTAAAGAATTTTCACTCCACTATAACCTCTGGCCCTGGGCGATGCGCAGGAAACAACTACTCCGCGGTCTAATGTCTCGACAATTGAATTAGTAGTAGCAGGCCACTACTTATATCTCACCTGCACTCAGTTTATATGTAAACATACATATGAAGGAACAGCCAGATCAATTGTCGGTCACCTCACCTATTTCATACAAATAACGGCTAACAAGCCCGAAACCGGTCTATGTCTGGTGGGGTGGCCGACAAGGGTTCTTGACTGTTCACACAGATACTGCAGGTGTAATTCAATACCGGTCGGGGCATTAGTCCGCGGAGTAGTTGTTTCCTGTAGTATCATTTCAATTCAATATTTTTTTTCTCGGAAACTATAAGGATTGTACAAAACTTTATTTTACGATATTTGCTTCATTTTTCATAACTCATCTGTTCCCAATTTTTTTTAGTTCCGGATCACCCTGTATATCTTGTTCGGTCCTGAATTAGAAATACGTTGTTTACTCAAAGAAAAATACCAGGCCAATTTCTTCTGCTTTCGCAGAACAATATTAATTGTGAAACTAAAGAAATTTCTTGTATAACAATACCTATCTCTAGAGTCAAGGAAATTAAATATATACAGTTGGAATTTCCACTTATTTTTAATGTGTTATTTGATATTTCCTCAGAATTGCAATGCGATGTGGTTTTTGTAGATGAATGTTGTGGTAATATTGAATTCTTTTAAAAAAAATTGTTAGTATAGATCAGTTATACTACTAATGCATTTGTGTCCAATAATTTAGTTAGTGTAGAGAATAGTTTGAACTTTGATAAGCATAAACAATGTAAGTTTTTACAGGATGATATTATTTAATTAATGAAGATTTTTTTCTCAAATATCAATTTTTGTTATACTTACGTTATTATTAGCAACAATTGTTTCCATTTTGCATTCTCGAATATTTCAAATTGTATCAGTTATTAGGTACATATTTTGCTAAACGTGGATTTAAAAAATGTCATTTAATCATTAATATAGTTCTGGTTAATATATTTATGCGCATTTTTAGCAGCGATTTTTCTTCTTCTTTGTACACAGAAAGAAATGTATGTAAAATTGTACTCTAGTTGATGCCTTCCCAGGCCTATATCTCGTTAATTTTTTACATACATTATTTGTAGGTCTGTTCAAGACCTTTTAAGCCAACTATTTAATTTTAAAGAAAACATTTTATTTTTACGACTTTTTCGTTAACGCATTGTATAAAAATTAGTACGCCGTCGAATAGGCCATGAGCTTTAACTTGGTTTATAGTAAGATAGTTGTTGTTATAACAGTTTTGTTAAAATGGTCAAATCATGTTTGGATTTCAAGTACAGGGTATCTCAAATTCGATAGTATAGACCTGTGTGAATGCAAAAAATTTAAATAAAATTTGGGACAGGTGGTATTAAATGGGATGAGCTAAGCTCCATTTTCAATCGAAAGTATTGTCTTTGGGATTTGACAGAAACGACTTATAAATTATGTTTTTTCCAGAAACATACCGAAATTTTTTTCTTGTTAAAAGCTCTCTTTTTTCTAATAAATTTTTATTAGAGAAATTGCAAGTAGTCATTAGAAAATAATTGTTTAATAATGTTCTTATCTATTTTTAAAATACAACTGATAGTCTCGACATACAGTATGCGCCAAAAGTATGGAATAAATTCAATAAAAACGAAATAATTATTTTTTGGGAAAAATCCTCGAACAGGTCGACTTTTAATTTAAAAAATACGTATTTTAGCGTAAAATGCAATTTTCAAATGTCATTTGTTTTCGAGTAATGACGTCATCGATTTTTTTTAAATGGCAACACCATATTTTTTTCCTTGATTCTGAAAGACCGTTTAATTCTCTATCAGACAGTACTAAAATTTTGCCCTCTTACATAGGAAAGTTTTCGAGTAAATGACGATTGAATATTAGAAAACGTAAATTTTATCCAGAAAAAAGTAACAATTCTGAGGTATGTAAAATAAAATTCAATTGATTAAATTTTATACTTAAATTAAATGTTCGACTTGCCATCCACCAACTTCTTGACAATGCGCAAGTCTGTGAAGAAATTCTTCTTGCACATTATGAATGATTTCTGGGGTAACTCTGCGTATTTCGTCCCGAATGCGATTTTGAAGTTCTTCTAAATTACGTGGTTTATTAATGAACACTTTTGACTTCAAGTATCCCCATAAAAAATAGTCAAGAGGTGTAAGACCTGGCGATCTTGCAGTCCATTCTATCGGTCCGTGTCTGCCGATCCACCTCCCAGGAAAACAGTTGTCCAAAAAATCTCGTACAGGGCATATTACTGCAAGGGCTGGAACAAGGTCATTTTCTAGAAACTCTAAATATCTTTGTCCTGTAAGGGTTCCTTCAAAGAACAAGGGCCTTACTATTCTGTCGTCAACTATTCCAGCCCACACATTTAATTTCTGAGGGTGTTGGGTATGTGCCTCTGCCAGCCAATGAGGATTTTCCCGACTCCAATATCTGCAAGTTTGACGGTTTACTGTACCATTCAGACAAAATGTGGCCTCATCTGAAAAAAGTATTTGCCGGTGTAAATTTCTATTTCCTTGACATAAATCCATTAGAATTTCACAAAAGTGTAAGCGGCGATCGGGATCATCTTCATTGAGTTCCTGCACAAGTTGAATTTTGTAGGGATGATATTTTACCTTCCTTAAGATACGTAGCACTGTGCTCTGACTAGTGTCATTGTTTAATGCAACCAATCGTGATGAATTATGAGGATTATCCACCATACTTATCAAAATGTTCTGTTTCTGATTTTCATTAATGCTTGGACATCCAGGTTTTGGAATATATACAACATTGCCAGTTTCTCTAAATTTAGACTCTACCTTACTGACTGTTGATTGGCTGATAGGGCGATCTGGATATCTTTCATTAAATAAATCGCAAACTTCCTGCTGAGTTCTAGTCATATTCCCGCATCCGATAGGAATTAAAATTTAAATTCTTTGAGTAACAGTTAAATGTGCCATAATACTTTAAATTGAATAACAATTTCTATGTCGCTTACAATACTTATTAGAAAGTCGGTGTGACAACGACACCTTGCAAAGATTTTCACCTACGTGATCCATAAAAGAACTATGGAATTCGAAAAACTAAACTTGATAACGTTTTTGCTTTATTTTAATTGATTTACATTTTCTAACATTCAATCGTCATTTACTCGAAAACTTTCCTATGTAAGAGAGCAAAATTTTAGTACTGTCTGATAGAGAATTAAACGATCTTTCAGAATCAAGGAAAAAAATATGGTGTTGCCATTTAACAAAAAAAATCGATGACGTCATTACTCGAAAACAAATGACATTTGAAAATCGCATTTTAAGCTAAAATATGTATTTTTTAAATTAAAAATCGACCTGTTCGAGGATTTTTCCCAAAAAATAATTGTTTCGTTTTTATTGAATTTATTCCATACTTTTGGCGCATACTGTAGAATTAGAATATTCAGAAGCCATAAATATGCCCCATTAGTGCTTTGTTCTGAAAAGGCAAGAAATTGTTACAAATCGCCAAAAAAAGTGGTCTGTACTTTTGACCAGACCTACATGAGCCCTAAACAAACTGTCGATTCCCTTTGCTCCGCCCACCCACAAATTCACGAGTGACGCCACTGGTATTTGAATAAAAAAATGGCAAATATTGCTTTCTAATAAATTTTGACTTTTATTTATTTTTAAGAAGTATGGGGCCACAATTTATATTGTGGTTACTCGTAAAACCAAAATGAAAAAGGAAACAGGCAAATCTATTACTTTCCATTGGATTCCAAAAGAACCTTAATTAATAAAAGAACGGAATGAAAGGTGCGGAAATGCAATAAAAAAGATACTTCTTATTCAAATAACCAAAGAATTTACAGTAAACATTTTCATACAGAGGAATTTAAAGATATATGTTGTAGAAGAAAAATGAACGTAGCTTCAAAGAAATTATAATAAACAGATACGAACAATATTTCTTACAAAAATGACAATCATAAAATTAGAACTAACAGCGTCGCCAAATCTTGACGAATAGAGTGATTACAGGTTCTGACCCCCAAACACCCCCCCTTCCTTCCCGTGACTATGCCACTGACCACTACGCAGGCTCTCCAAAACACCATGCAAAAAGAATTAAAATATAGTATGGGGACTTCCGAAAGCCACAATAAGACCATATGGTCACCGGAATTTCCAGTTACCAATGTATTTTTAAATTGTTTAATTAATAAGTTAAATGTAGACACAAAATCATACAGTACAATACAATTAACTGAATAGTAACAGAGATTGCGTTATACCACATTTAGTTACTTTTTGTTTGCGACAATTAGTATACTTATTTTCATATTATGTCTTTTATATATTGCTTAAGCAAATAGATAATAATTGTCAAGAAAATTGTGATTTTTTACTGCCCCAAATTAGTGCAACTTTCTTTTGTTTTCCGATCTAAGTACAAATGAGATCTACGAAGTTCTAATAATTATGGGATAAGGTTTTATTTAAATATGTTTCTAACTGTCTATAACCTTTAATTTTCATGTAGAATTCAAATGGAATGGTCAAAATTTAAAAAAATTGTCGATGACGTCATATCTCGAACAACGATGACGTCACAAATGTGAGTCGTATGTCAAAAAGTGCTTTTTTTAAAAACAGAATCGACGTGCCAGGGGATATTCTCGAAAACTTCTGAATTTCAAAAATAATGAATTTATTCGTTACTTTTCGAAAGCACTGTATAATAATTGAAAATTTGAAATTGAAAACGCAATTATTGTAAGTCCTTTTCTATCTTTTCTTGTATGGCCTGTGGCGCTGAAATTGATGCCTCTGTTTCTTCTAACTGTCGCATCCTATTCATAATTCTGCTGTGGTGCTCCCCATCAAGCTGGAGGTAAGATTTGATAGATAATGCATTGCCGTGCTCCGTTATTTTAATCAGTTCCTGTTCCTGCACACCAGCCTTTGCTAGTTATGAAACGGCTATAGAGCAACTTGAATGATTCTTTTCTTTACGTCTAAACCAATTCTGCATAGGACAATTTTTGTATCATGCAGATCCATGTTTTTCCAATACAGATTTGTAGTCAAGGAAAAACGGTCCGTGATTATATGTGAAGGTTGATGGCTAAGAAGTTTCAAGAAAATACGTACAGGGCAACGATTTTGACTGTTAGCTGTGAGCCATTTACTATCTGCGCACTTTCGATTTCCACTTTGGCAAGTTTTGTGAATACAGGATTATATCAGATCCTGCCAGAATAGGTTCCATCGAAAAAATTTGCTCTGAAGGCCGTTTGGGGTATTCTCATCATAGCTATCTAAAACAGCATTGCATTCATCTAAAGTAACTTTGCAGGTTTTACCATTTTGCATTACGCGCTTGCTTGGTACTTTGGAATTCGATATCTTCCAGTGGATTCATCTTTCGTTTATGGTTAGTGAAGTATAATTCCTGGGGATTTTTTGCTGTTGAATTCCACATTAACTTAACTGTATACTCTATATACCTCGCCATTTTCTTTACGCAAATTCCATGCCCAATCTTTTAATATTTTGGCTAACATAACAGTTGGGGTAGTTCCACAAAATTCATAATTCTTCTATCAATAAAAAGACATAAATTGTTTCCAGACAGACTCTTTACTCTTTTTGTTCTTTTTTGGGATTAATTTACTTATGTGTTCATTAATTTCCGTAATGGAACATGAACCAAAACGAGACATTCTTAAATTTGACTGAATCTTCCGTCACATTTTGACATTTATCATAGCACTCTTATAAAATCGAATTTTATAGCCGCTGATTTTTTTTATTTACCTAGTCGATCATATTGTATATCATGTGACTAAATTTAATTTATCGTTATCGTTAATTTATCTTACCGCAAACCACTCGAGTTTTTATTTTCATGGATAAATTACTTTTAAACTCAAAATTTTGTCAATCAGTAATTTTGAAAAACTGACTTTGACAAAATCGCTTAACCTTCGATCTTGAGATTTTTTCATGTCAGTTTTGTTACAAAAAGAAATTTATCAGAGAAAAACAAAAGCTCTTGTGATTTAACTGTTGATAAAATGTTGTTTTTTGTTTAATAAATAATGTGTGCTTTATTCAATTCATTTCCAATGCAATCGATTCTTAGTCCGAATACTTTGATTGCCCTCAGCATACCTGAATGTTCTCACGTACACTCGCTTCTCGGCAACTACGCCACAATTTTTCACAGATGTGTTCTCTGAAACGTATTTGCATGATGATAGACTGGATTTTATCGAAAAATATTCGTATTCAAAACACAGTTCATCTGCTGAAGACCAGAGCATGTAAATTTTCGCCACGCCGCCACCTTCGCTGTTGTCCTAGTGGACTTGATTTCGTATTTGATGGATGTAGGATTGAATTACCATTGTGGCAGTTGTTAACGACGGATACAATGGGCCTATCATGAATACTAACAAGCCATTCGCATTTCATTGATCACTGGAATTTTTGCATCGTAATAATTACTCGACCAGGGGCGGTCTGTGGAGATTTTTGAATAGGTGATGACCGTACAAGGTTAATAATAAAAAAAGGAAATTGAATGTCCGTTCAGTATACAGAGATATCAACATTAGGGAATAGTGAAAAAATATATATATTTGAGGTTCATTAGTGCCCATTTAAAATTTTATTTCTTTTCAACTACGTCTTCTGCCTTCTACAGACCCTTGTATTTAGAGAAATCTAGAAATACGAGTATGTCGTATATCAAAACGATAACTTGAAAATCAAATTCGACTATATATAAACTGTACTAATTAGCATCATTCTTGTCAATTAGCGCGATAAATAACGTTTTCGATTTGTAATCACCCTTGAGAGGAATAAAGTAATGATGCGGCTTTTCTATATTATTGCAATCTGCTGTCAGGTTTCTGTTTCGAGCAGTTTTTCGTTTGTTTAATGTCAAACAATCCAAAATTCATCAAGGGGAGGTGACTGCTCGACAAGTTCCATCCCTCCTGCCGCCCAACTGTAACAGAAAGGTCTACTTTTTGAATTTTCTTTTTGTCTCATATTTTGACATAATTCTGCGTGCGTCAAAAGTGGTTTTAATAAAACGATCTAGTTTATCTGAACCAATAACTGATAAGAAGCAATTATTAACTTGACACATCTCTCTACTGCTTGGATGTGACAAGGGAAATTAGTAATCTCTATTATTTTATTAGATGCGGTGTCGATTAATAACTCTATCTCCGCTATTTCTAAGCTATGAAGTATTTGGGGTAGGGAAATTTCACATTCTTGCCAGTCAATCATGTCTATGTAGTTGTCAGCATCAAAGTTTAATTCTAGTTTACTAGATGTACTTGCATTCCTTTTCGCATTCGGAATACGTCGAAGTACAAGAGCTCTTATATACATCCTATCATCATTTAACATAGATATTAGAAGATTTTCATGGTGTGCAAAATTAGCAGTTCGCTAAAAACTATATTCTTCAGTTTTTGTGGCAAATATCGACTTAATTGTTTGCCAAACATGGTTTACGCCATTTTTACACGACGGGTTAAATTTAATCGGTGATAATATTCAAACCTTCACTAGGGTTTTTTGTTCCTATGTAGAGGCGTAAGAGATGATTTGCCAGTAATCCATCTAGAATGTGCCAACTTTTTCGGTAATATGGCAGAACCGTAAAGTAAATAAGATTGATACTTTAAAACAATGTAATTTCAATATCCATAATCTATGAAATTTTTGCTATTCTCATTTTAAAACTAATATTTACTACTACTATTTGACACCTCCTTTGAGAGGTGATAGATAGTAACAGGCAACTTTTTGCAAGTATTCGAAAATGAAATTTTGAAAATTTAAAAACATATTTCACACCCTCTTTAATGCGTTAATGCGTGGTAGAGGGCAGAACATATTTTAGTATTTCAAAACATTATTTAGTTTTTCTCTTTTGGATACTAACAGGCAACTTTCTGTAACTATTCAATAAAATTTTAAAAATTCAGCATAGCTATTAAGGGAACCGTATTCTTGAAATAATGTTTTCTACAAATACAAATAATTTTAGATATTTAAGAACTGAATAATATAGAGCTTAGTAAATAACAGCAATATTATCTCATGCCAACTGCGAATATTCAAAGTTACCGAAGTAAAACGAATATATAACGACAGAAAGCAGTCCAACCAACAAATTTTTAGGTATAAAAATCTATCAAAATACGTATTTAAAAAAAATTTAACTGTAGACGTAATTACTGTTATAATATAAACTTACATAGTTCTGCATATAAGATTGTACACTTTTGTTAAGTATGTGAAAATAATTGTTAAAATGTGGGATTAGAATAGCAAAATATTGTGTATCTTACAAACGCATTTTAAAAGTTATTATTTTATTTGAGGAGAATTTAAATAGTTAAAGAGGATAAGGAAAACATCAAGAATTTTATTTTTGATATTTATTTTATTTTATTTATTTATTTCATTTTCGTGCCACATACACCAATGTGTTTACACACGTCAAAACTAGGTATTTTTGATATAATTTTTGTTCTATGTGTTTTGAGATTTCTGTACCTAAAAAACCATAAATTTAATAATTTTATGGCGAGAAATACGGCGGCCTTAAAGGTATCTACCATGACGCGCCTTATTATTTTTTTAATATCCAACGCATTTTGCTGGCAAAATATGCCTCCCTTAAAAGATACAGGGTTTGAAAGTTGAACTTTTAAAATAGTTTTTTTTTGTTATAATTTCTTCAGGATTTCGCGTACCACTGTAAAATTTTGCAGAGATGCTTCTTGTTATTAACCAAATCCTCAAAGGCATAATTGTAAACGACGCTTAAAAAACAAAACTAGAAACTGGAGGAAGGAGATTTTTGCCTCTCACTTTTTTCTGACGCACGGATATACTATAGACGATATTTTACAGTATCATAATGTAAAATTGTGTTTAGAATATTTTAATTCACTTGACAATTTTTTGTAAAACTCCTGTTTTACGAAACAAATTCAAATTTTGAACATTCAACGTTTTAAATTTCAAATTATAAAGTAACAATTTGTAACGTTCTAAATTGCTCTAAAGTGTTCTATGTTAAGGTTTCTTTGAACATAGGGCTACCAGATTTGCCATTTTTATACAAATAGATGTTCTTTTATCAATGCAAATTTGTTTATTTAAGAAAAAACAGGGATTTAAGAAATTGATTAGTTATTAAACAGATTTACACTAACTGCTCCACATACACTACCAATAAGTTCAGATGTTGTGACATTCCTAAACTTTCTGCAAAATTTTGCACTTTACTCGACAATTTACCACTTACTCTTCGTCGTGTCGATGCAACTTGATTCTTAATAGAGATGTCTCCTAGCTTGCATCTGGTTAGTATAATACTAAGCAATATATTTAATTAGTAACACATGTAATTCGCATTTTATTACTACTTGATTTACGTGTACGTGAGCAAAACACTTATAAAAGCATCACCCTGTACATTTCTAGTCCATAATACGACCACGTAAAACTTATTAAAATGTTATCGATATACTCTCATTTTGTACTAGTTTTATTAGTACTTTAATATTCTTGTCACACGAGTCTATCGATTCAAATGCAAAAAATTGCTTATTGGTACATAAATAATTAATAAAAATTTCTAACAACGCTGACCTTGTAATATTTCTGCACCTACAAATAGCACCTGCGATATATAGAAATTAAAATGACAACTTGTAGCTTTTGTATGGGGAATCCTGTTACTCGATGTCTTATGCGACAAGTTTATTTTTAAATTTAACATCTATTAGTCAGTCAATCAACCATTGGAAAAGCATCGAATCGCAAGATGCGTCATATAGACGAAACATATCATTTTATTTTTTACCTTGGAAGACTAAAGTGTGGAACTAAAGTTACTTACAGACAGGACATAAAATAATCATTGAATGGTAAATTCAATACATAATTTAAAATAATTCTAATCATTAGTTAGTTCTTTTATTGTATATATGTATTTAATTTTAATTATTTCAGGTCATGAAATATCAAAAATGCACTTTAATTCTTTAATGTAATTTTCGTTACTTTAGTTCAAGAAGTGTGAAAAGTGCTTGTGTACCTCAGGACCGAAATGCTGTTCAGTCCGTCGGGATTTACAGATGCACTTTAGTTTCCTGATCTAAGTATACTGTATTGTTAATTTTAGTTAGTTTAGTTCAGTAATTGAAAAAAGTAAACATATATCAGAATTAAAGTGGTTTCCAATATGTCCGTTTAAAATATGTATTTTAGTTTCTGAATATGAAGTATGTTATGAATTTTAATTCATGAATTACGAAAAAAGTACCTGCATGTGCTAGGACTAAAATGCTATTCAACCTATTGGAATTAAATTCGTACTTTAGCCACTTGGTGTTGACAATATTGATTCTTGCAGATCATATATTCCAAAAGAGTACGTGTATACAACATAACTACTTTTCAATCCTCTGGGATTAAGTGATCCATCTTAGTCCCTTAATATACAGTATGCGCCAAAAGTATGGAATAAATTCAATAAAAACGAAACAATTATTTTTTGGGAAAAATCCTCGAACAGGTCGATTTTTAATTTAAAAAATACATATTTTAGAGTAAAATGCGATTTTCAAATGTCATTTGTTTTCGAGTAATGACGTCATCGTTTTTTTTTAAATGGCAACACCATATTATTTTTTCTTGATTCTGAAAGATCGTTTAATTCTCTATCAGACAGTACTAAAATTTTGCCCTCTTACATAGGAAAGTTTTCGAGTAAATGACGATTGAATGTTAGAAAACGTAAATTTTATCCATAAAAAAAGTAACAATTCTGAGGTATGTAAAATAAAATACAATTGATTAAATTTTATACTTAAATTAAATGTTCGAATTGCCATCCGCCAACTTTTTGACAATGCGCAAGTCTGTGAAGAAATTCTTCTTGCACATTATGAATGATTTCTGGGGTAACTCTGCGTATTTCGTCCCGAATGCGATTTTGAAGTTCTTCTAAATTACGTGGTTTATTAATGTACACTTTTGACTTCAAGTATCCCCATAAAAAATAGTCAAGAGGTGTAAGATCTGACGATCTTGCAGGCCATTCTATCGGTCCAGGTCTGCCGATCCACCTCCCAGGAAAACAGTTGTCCAAAAAATCTCGTAAAGGGCGCGCATAGTGCGGAGGTGCACCGTCTTGCTGAAACCATATGGTATCGTCAGGAATGTCAGGGTCATTATCGTCAGGAAAAATTACTGTAAGGGCTGGAACAAGGTCTTTTTCTAGAAACTCTAAATATCTTTGTCTTGTAAGGGTTCCTTCAAAGAACAAAGGCCCTACTATTCTGTCGTCAACTATTCCAGCCCACACATTTAATTTCTGAGGGTGTTGGGTATGTGCCTCTGCCATCCAATGATGATTTTCCCGACTCCAATATCTGCAAGTTTGACGGTTTACTGTACCATTCAGACAAAATGTGGCCTCATCTGAAAAAAGTATTTGCCGGTGTAAATTTATATTTCCTTGACATAAATCCATTAGATTTTCGCAAAAGTATAAGCGGCGATCGGGATCATCTTCATTGAGTTCCTGCACAAGTTGAATTTTGTAGGGATGATATTTTTCCTTCCTCAAGATACGTAGCACTGTGCTCTGACTAGTGTCATTGTTTAATACAACCAATCGTGGAGAGTTATGAGGATTTTCCACCATACTTATCAAAATGTTCTGTCCCTGATTTTCATTAATGCTTGGACGTCCAAGTTTTGGAATATTTACAACATTGCCAGTTTCTCTAAATTTAGACTCTACCTTACTGACTGTTGATTGGCGGGCGATCTGGATATTTTTCATTAAATAAATCGCAAACTTTAAATTGAATAATAATTTCTAAGTCGCTTACTATACTTATTAGAAAGTCGGTGTGACAATGACACTTTGCAAAGATTTTCACCTACGTGATCCATAAAAGAACTATGGAATTCGAAAAACTAAACTTGATATCGTTTTTGTTTTATTTTAATTGATTTACGTTTTCTAACATTCAATCGTCATTTACTCGAAAACTTTCCTATGTAAGAGGGCAAAATTTTAGTACTGTCTGATAGAGAATTTAACGATCTTTCAGAATCAAGGAAAAAAATATGGTGTTGTCATTTAAAAAAAATCGATGACGTCATTATATGTATTTTTTAAATTAAAAATCGACCTGTTCGAGGATTTATCCCAAAAAATAATTGTTTCGTTTTTATTGAATTTATTCCATACTTTTGGCGCATACTGTATAATCTCAGACGTTCTAGTTATTTTAATTCAGAAATTGCACAAAAGTGCTCCATTTGCTTTAGGTGTTATCCCTTGGGATTCAGAATGTACTGTATTGCCTTAGTATGTTGTTAATTTTAGCTATACGTTTGTGAACTGCACACGTCTACGTGTGTAGATCAAAATTAATTTTCAATTCCTTGTGAATTAAAAGGTACACTTTAGTCCTTTGGTGTACTATGAACCAGGTCATGAGTTGCAAGAGAGTGTATTTGTATCTTGGAAGTAAAGTGCTATTCAATTACACATTGTTAATTTTAGTTATATCGGAATTTCAATTCTAAGAAAGTACCTATATGTTAAAATATGCATTTTAGTTCATTGGCACAGGGTTATTAGTTGTATTTGCGCTACCCTTTATTATTGTTAGAGATAAAGATAAAGTTTCAAATAAAAGTTAATGCAAGCACAGTGGCGTGCAGGAGTTGAGGGATACAAGAATCAATAATACATTTTTTAATGGAATGTTGAATTTTTGAATTATTCTTTTTTTTCTGATTTCAAAAATATCACATATTATGATATCTTTAACCATTTTCAAGTTATTGAACATTGAAAATCGTATTTTAGTTATTGATTGTACGAATGCAAATTATAATTATTATAATAGTCTACGAAAATGGCAAGAACTCTGTTATTATATGACATTTATTTAAACAAATCAATTGAAAGTGAAATAAATAATGAGATAAATACTTTGTAGTTTTTTTAATTATATATTAAATTTCAATATTCAATAATCCAAAAATTCAACATCACATAGGGCGTTCCGTTAAATAATATTTTACTTCTTGCACCCCTAAACTTCTGCACGCCACTTCCATTAACTTATTAAAGGGCGACTTAATAACACTATCAAATTGGAAATATGACAAACTAATTCCATAAAGTTACAGCAGTATGTATGCTATAAATAATGAAGCTTCTATTAAATGGTAAATACATTTAGTTCTCATATAACACAATTCGAAATTCAGATCACGATTCTATTCCTCAATGCATTCACCGCATTCTCAGTATCGCACAATGTTAAAATTGGTATTTAAAAGAGACACGTAAATATTTTTATGATCTGTGACCATAGCTTGGACTGCTGCTAAATGTCCGGGAAGGTATCATTACTGCAATCATTGGCCACTTATACAGATGTTCTTCGGTTCATGTAAATTGATTTCCACATTTGAAATATGTATTTATACAGGGTGTCTCAGGTATTACTGGGATCCTTGGAAGGTGTGATTGTGCAGTCAAAGTAAATGAGAAAAATGAAAATGAGAAGTTGGCAACACGGTAACATCGCTAGGGCGAACACAACTAAAATATCTAGAACAGCAACTTCATTGTTTCAAATTAAATGCCCTGTATATTATAGAATTTTTGGATTGGAATTTACCTCGGTACCTTAAAAATACTTTTAACACAAATATACTTTTTCTACAAACAGCATTAAAAAGAATTAACCCGGGTAGAAATAAGTTAAGTTTTAAATAGCACTGTGGGCACTATATCAAATTTTCGAAGTGGGCACTTGCCAATGATATACAGGGTGTTAAAAAAAGAGTGTAAAATATTTAAGGAAGTAATAGTATGAACCAAAATAAGCAGAAAAGTCTTAAGAAACATGGGTCCGCAAAGTAACGGTTGCGGAGATATGGACCACTATTTGTTTTTCAAATATTTTATTTTATTAGGAATAAACCGACAAAGGAAGCTTTTAACAAACAAATAACAAAGTTACAAAAGATGTTCAAAGTGCCCTCCGTCAATTTCCAGGCAGGCACGACATTTTGGTCTCAACGATATTCGAACTCTCTCGAAGACACCCTCCTCTGTTTGGATTTCTTGACACATTTGATTAATCCATAGCTGCAGCTCTTCCAGTCTATTTACAGGATTACCATACACTAATGTCTTCAAATATCCCCAAACAAAGAAATCTAGAGGGTTCAGATCAGGCGATCTTGAAGGCCATAAAACAGGTCCGGCCTTTCCTACCCATCTATGTGGAAAAGTTTGGTGTAAATGCTCTCTAACGGCCATGGAAAACGAGCTGGAGCACCATCATGCTGAACCCATATTTGTTGCCTCTGATTCAAAGGAATGTCTTCCAAAAACTCATACAGTGTGTTCTGCAGAAAGTTGAGGTAAGCAGCGCCTGTTAATCGGTTTGGTAAAACAACAGGACCTAAAAACCTGTCACCTACAATACCCATCCAAATGTTTAATGAAAAACGTGCCTGATGTTTAGATTCTATTAGAGCATGAGGATTTTCGTCGGCCCAAATATGCATATTGTGAAAATTACACACTCCATTTCTTGTGAACCCGGCCTCATCAGTAAAAAGAATGTTTGCAAGAAAATGAGGGTCTTCAGCATCATGACGTAGAAACCAGCGGCAAAAAACCAAACGTGCTTGATGATCATTTATTGAATTTAAGGCCTGTACTAGTTGCACATGATATGGATAAAGCAGTTGCTCGTAAAGGATTCTACAAACAAGAGGACCACTAATTCCTACCTCGGCTGATATTCTCCGCACACTCGTACCTGGATTCTGCTCTACCAGTGCTAGAATTTCTTCTTCTGCTCTAAGAGTGGATACCGACCTTGGTCTTCCGGATAAATGGCACTGTTTGCTCAAAGAACCAGTATAACGCAGTCTTTGGTGAATTCTTTCAAACATGCGTTGTGAAGAAATCTGGCGATTTGGATAAGCGCTTCGATTGCGTTTCCATTAGCACAACAACTGTCAAATACGTACTGTTTATTTCACTAAACATCAACCAACTATTATAAGAAAATACACAACGTTTTTGCAAAATAAAAAAGGGGCTGAAAAACATAAAACATTCCATATCTCCTATTACCTATTACCTCCTTAAATATTTTACACTCTTTTTCTAACACCCTGTATAGTAACCATGGCGGCAACCATTGTTGTATTCATCATTTTCGAAAAGTTTGAAAACTTTGGAATTGTCACTTTTAAACGTTGTGTCTTTTTGCCCTTGAAAAGTATAAAGAAAATATGGAAAAGAACAATTCAGTTAAAGAAATCGATGAAGCGGCTAACCGAGCTACTTTGAACTTATTACCAATAAAATCCCGGATTCAATATGAAAATACGTACAATACTTTTGTGAAGTGGTGTGACGAAAAAGGCGTTCCTGGAAAATATACTGAAAATGTATTCTTGGCCTATTTGAGGAGAAATCGAAGGTTTGGAAATCTTCAACTCTATGGTCTAATTATTCTATGAATAAAGCTATGTTACGAATAAATAGCGACGTAGATATCAGCAAGCATTTTAAGCTCATTGCATTTCTGAAGCGTCAAGAAGGTTATCAACCCAAAAAATCAAAGATCTTGATCAGAGACCAATTGAACAGATTTTGAAGTGCGCACAGGATGACGAGTATTTTATGATGATAGTAGCTACTATTTTGGGAATATTTGGTGCCTGCCGTAGAGGAGCTTTGCCAGTTGACTCTCGACAACTTGGAAATTATGGGCACTTCCAGTTCAATATTGGTTAAGATATTAGATACCAAAACCAAGGTTCTACGAAATTTAACTATCGTTTTGAAGAATTTTATTTGGACTTTTACCGGAGATACGTGACTCTTCGTCCAGTAGATGTGGGACATCGAAGGCTTTTCCTAAAGTATGTGAAAGGCAAGTGTACGAAAAACCCTTTGGGAATAAATACGTTTGGAAAGTTTCCTGCTGCTATTGCTAAATTTCTGCAACTTCCAAATTCTAACCTCTATACTGGATATTGTTTTAGGTGTTTATCGGCAAGCTTACTAGCAGATAGTGGAGCAAATTTAACTACAATTAAACGGCATGGGGAATGGAGATCTTCTACAGTCGCCGAGAGATACATCGAAAATTCGTTGGAAAATAAATATTCGATTGCCCGAAAACTGCTTTCAGTGCCATCAATATCAGCAGATTCTGCTCAAACGTCAACTAGGAATGCGGTAGTTTCAGCTGATAGTGGTAGAATTATGGAAGTATTTAATTTTTCAAATTGTGTGAATTGCAATATGTATTCATGTTAATAAAGAAGATACAAATTAAATGTATTGCAAATTTACTGTCACAATTTGACATTTACTTTAAGGCGCTAGTGCTTTGAAGTGACCATTTTAAGGCACTGATGCCTTAAAGCAATATTTATAATGCTACAAGGGAGTGTTAAAAATTGCATTTTTAACATGTTTGTAGAAAATATTTATTTTCGCCGATTGACATTAAAAGCGTGGTTTTTATGACAGCTGTCAGGCACTAAAGTAACACATTTATTACCTAGACATTAGAATCACTTTTACTGCCGCTAAATTAAAATTTGCTCTTTAACGAAAGTAATTTTATTTATTGCATTTACAGTGAAATGAAAACAACCTGTAAGAGATATCCCTTGTCTTGTTTGCTTTGAAAAAATTACTGTCTATGTAAGGTTGAAGTGTTTCCAAAACAAAATGGATAATTCTAAATTTTATAAAATGTAACTTTAAGGGACGCCCAAATAAAAAATGGCATAAAGAAAGTCGCATTATTTTTGTCCAAAGAATATGTGGGTAATGGTAATGGTGGCTTTCTATTTTGGGACACCCTGTATATTATATGATATCACGTAGATAAACAAACAAAATCATTAAAAAGTCATATTCAATTATAACAAGTTTTGATAACAAAAATAGAGTAATTTTCGAAATGTTAGTTAGATGTATTTAGTGTTAGTGAAATTATCTAATGTCTCAATGTGAGGTATTTTGTATTTGAAACAAAAGAAAATTTGTAAAATTAATGATGATCTATTAGGTACAATGGCTTATTTGTTAATATTTTTATATTTCAGTAGCAGGAATAACCAATTGAACAAATAAGTTAGAAAAAATTCATAGTGTTGCATTTGTGATAACAAAGTTATAGATGTTTGAAGTTGTCGAAATGTAACGGCAAGAATAAAGCACTTGATATATTCTTTTTAAATTTACTTAATAGCAAATATCAACTTAATATCTCTTTCCAGGAAAAAGCACTGGAGAGTTTTAGATATTCGATTTGTGTTCTTGGGACTTTACCATGTTGCTAAATTTTAGCTGCTGGCCACTCGAACTTACATATAGAGATTTTTAGGCAAAATTTGAAACGCGGCTTGCAAATTTTAAGAGCTAGTTTTTTTCGGATTAAGCTGCATGACGTATATTTATCGTAGGACCATAGTGAGTTTCGGACAGAACAGTGAGAAGAACATTAAATAAAAACAACTTGAGGTAAGAATTTATTTTTCCAAAAACTTAAATAATGCCAAACCTTAGAGCGCGTCGTACCCTACGTTTTCGTTTATTATCGACCCGGTATAATGTGTAAATTTCTCCTTCAAATAAAATGCTTAGACTATAGAATATCTACGTGAAATAATGATTCCAAATTTGCAAAAATCATCAAGAACCGTCAATCCAATGTCAAGCTATAGCATTTTAAAATTGTTGTGTACAAGGCCTAAGGGCCTTAATCCAAAAACTGACAAAAACGTCTAGAGATATTGATGTTACCTTAGTAACGAACCATATTGCAACGACAAAAAAAATTTTTTGGGGAAATTTCACTCATACAAACTTTTTGATTTTTTGCATGACTTCATTGATCACCCCGTATATAATAAACCTATGGTCCTACGATAAATATATGTCATGCAGCTTAATCCTAAAAAAACTAGCTCTTAAAATTTGCAAGCCGCGTTCAAAAATTTGCATTTATGTTGAAAATATTGAACTTTCAATTTTGTCTAAAAATGTTTATGTGTAAGTTCGAGTGGCCAGCAGCTTATTTTAAACCAGTATATCCCAGATAACGATCGACGTAGTTCCCTGTGGAACACCCTGTGCACTAACCACGATGTTCTATAAATAGCAATATTATTATATTATTTCGTAACTAACCAAACAATGATAATTTGAATTTTGTCGTTTCCAGATGAGCAAAATTCAATTTGTCTTTCCGATACTAGTTTCCTTGTTGACTATAAACCGGGAATGCTTCTGTGAAGAAAAGGGGGAGTTCGTCGCGGATTATAAAGAGGCTTTAAAGCTGTCATTGCTATTCTACGAGGCTCAGAGGTCTGGAAAATTGCCCAGCAACAACAGAATCAAGTGGAGGGGGGACTCCGCTTTGGACGACAGAGGAAATAATGGTGAAGACCTTACTGGAGGTTACTACGATGGTAAGAAAAACAATTTTTGTAAAGAAACTGTACACATTTAGTATTACAGAAGGCTATATCTTCCTCCATTGAACAATACATTTTATATTTAATCTTATCCTTATTTTTATCTGTATTGTTATTAGACGTCCAATAAATGCCTAATTTAAAACTAAAATGACCTACTTCATTTTTGGTGTGTCATTATTTTAATTTCTTTCCTCCACTGAAAACCTAAAGTTACTCCAACATTTTGAATCCCCTGTCAGCTGTGACGTTTTTCACTAAATTTGGTGTAATATTTTTATATAACATTTTCATTAATTTCTATCTATAATCTGTCTTTCCATTTATAATCCATTTATAACATTAAAACATTGTTGTATATGTTTCTGCATTACAATGGCAATATAATATTTTCTGTACTCATGTATTTGTCTATACAGGGTGTTCCGTATAAGAATCGACACAGAGTAGGTGTTTGTAGGGAGTCCCAAAATATTGTAATTTAATCAAACATGCTTATATATAACGTTTCACACAGGCGGAGTTACAGGTTTTCAAAGTGGGGCCAAATATTAAAAAAAAAATTAATATCTCTGAATTATTTTAATTTGGAATAACCAAATTTGGTACATGATTTAAGTTTATTAAAGCTCTTTTTTACAATGAGTTCAAGTACATTCAAACACTACAAAGTGTTCATTGAGGGTGAGTCACTTCTAAAATTATACCAAACTTTTTTCCATTGATCGATTTAAAAAAAATGCTAATATCCCGCCCAGAATTTAATTAACAAGATTTTAATAGTATTTATTAGAAGAAATCAAAGAGTCAATAGCAGGATTTGTCTTTAAAATTTAACAGTTAGTAATAAAACTATAAAATAAAATAAAAATAAAATTAAAACTAAAGAATTCTCTCTGAAACATAAAGTTAGTGTTGGCTGAAAACTGAAATTTACTCTATCTAATAAATGATCATCGTTTCTTAAACGTTACATTTACTTTTGATACAATTCCAGAAGTCTTTTCGGGATTCAATTGACGAGAAATAAACAAAATGCTTCAATGTTTCACAAAGAAAATAATTATATTTGTTGGCGATAGTGGTGGCCAATTTTGAGGACAATGATGTTCTCGTCCTAACTATTTGTTTGGAAATTACAATTCAAAAGTCTCTAACAGTAGCACTGAAACGAGGCGGCGCCCCATCATGCATAATCTAAAACTGTAGTCCAAATTGCAACAGTAAATCTTCGATTAAATCAAAAAGCGTATTTTGCAGAAACTTCAAATAACTAGACAATCAAAAAACGATCAGTAATACCAGACCAACCATTTGTCTTAAAATCGCGTTGAAAGTTATTTCATAGGGGGTTTACATCGGCATATTTATGAAAATTGTCAATATTTATAATTACTTTACGAGTGAAACAAACTTCATCAGGAAAAAGAATTTTCTTGTGAAAATTAATATCCTGATGCGAGAAAAGCTCGCAAAAGGTCACTGGTCGTTCCAAATCTTGAGGCAATAGCTCTTGCACTTTTTGAATGTGATATGGATGTAGTAGATTACGTTCTCGGTTATTATTTTGGCACCAATTCTGCTAGGCGCTTTATATATAATATTTAGTCTGCTTTCGTGTTTTATATCCGTGTATCCCCTTATTTTGAGAAAAAAGATTTTTGTTTTTTCTAACATAAATTGATATTTCAAAGATGTAGACAGCACATAAAGTGAGAATTCTTAAATGTTGGAAGGCATCACGACGTGATTCATCCTGCCTAAGTCCAGTTATGCATCTTATAATTTTTTTTTGCCGAATAAACACATTGGAAGATAATGTAGAGTCGCCCCAAAGACACAGACTATACCTCAGCCTGCTCTCTACCTCAGCATAGTACAAATTGATTAATTGTAGTTTGTTAAGGATTAATTTTATATTTCTAAACATATAGGACAAGGATGTGAGTCTAGAGATGAGGGAAGTACAATGACTTTTCCAGTTTAAATTAATATCTATATTAAGACCTAAAAATGTTTCGTCTTCATGAAAATTCAAGATATTATCGTTCAAAATAATCTCCATGTTTTCTGGGGTTCTCCGAATTGAATGAAAATGCAACATTTTAGTTTTTTCAGTGTTAAAGAACAAAGAATGACCTAGGAACCAATTGCTTAATTTATTTAGAGTGATTTCACAGTTTTCTTTTAACTTATTAAAATTTTTATTAGATACTATTAACGATGTATCATCAGCATAGGTTAGTTTTATGTCAGGCAGAATGTTACTAATTTCATTAACATATACAATAAAAAGCACCGGGCCCAAAATCGAGCCCTGTGGGACTCCCAAATCTATTTGAATTCTTTCTGAGTTGACGGAACACAATAAATTGCCTTCTTTGTGTTTCAATAATCATATGTTTGGTATCAGAGAACATACATATGACTTCATTGATAGGAATTGTAGGAGATTTGATTTATATTAGCTTAAAATACTTTTCTAAAACAGTAAAAAAATGTTACAAAAGCTAATAATAAGGAATATATGGGTAGATATTGTGAGTGTAATTCAACGCAGGTTGGGGCTTTTGTCCACTGAGTAGTTAGTTTCACACAATATTATTAATACCTAAAAATATATAAAAAATATTGAGTTCTAGTTTTAAAAAAAGACTCTAGCCATTCCAAACGCACACCCCTGATACCATAATCATATAATTGCGAGATCAAAATATTGTGGTCGACACAGTGGAAAGCACGACTCAGGTCACAAAATATGCCCACAGGACACTCCCCATCATCAATGTAGTTGATTAAATTGTTATAAAATTCATACAAAGCGGTATTCTTCCACACATATTCTACAATTTCCTTCACAGAAACCTAGCACAAGTTCAACAACAACTTGTTCCCTGAATGTAAATTTTCCAGCCATTTTCAACAACATACAGTTACAGAAATAAAATAATTTTATTATTGTCAAATTTTAAAGACAAAGCCTACTACTGACTTTTTGATTTCTTCTAATAAACACTATTCAATCTTTGATTTAATGATTACATTTTTTTAAACCTTAAGGTTTTTTAAAATTTAACAAGAGTAAAGAAGGGTTTTAAATTAAATTCTTCGCAGAATATTGCAATTCTTTTTAAATTGGATAAATGGAAACAAGTTTGGTATAATTTTAAGGGTGACTCACCCTCAATGAACATGTATGCCTGTGTATGCCTGCTCTGTGTCGGTTCTTATGCGAAACACTCCGTATATTAAACTATCTTAAAAGCGGTTTCTAATGTATCTACGTTGAATACCTCGACGTATGTTGATTCGTATCATTTTAATGTTCTCACATAGTTTAGAATTATTTAACGGTAGTTTTTATAAAACTACGTACTCTATGACTGAAATTTTCCATCATAAATTTTGTTGGTCTCTTTATTTTGAAATGCAACGTGTTTGTGTGAGTTTTCTTGAAATTGAAATCTTTTATATTTAAATAATAAAAACTTATAGTAAATTTTGCGCAAATATAATCTTATTGTTTCGTCTCCAGTTGTAAATAAATATTAATTACTTTGTTTATAAGCAAACCAGTATATTATATCAATATGTAACAATGTTTTCAAACAACAAGCATTTTAAAATAGCTTCCGGCTTCTAATATCTTAGAAGTTGTATATAAAATATTCAATTTAAAACGTGTTATTGAAGTAGTGTAAAAACGTGATTTTATCGATTTTTATATTTTTTAGGGAGTGACTTCGTCAAATTCGGATTCACCATGGCCTTTGCTACCACAATTTTATCTTGGGGAGTTATTAAATACAAAGACGCTTATCAAGCAGCAGGTATGAACTGAACAATTAATATTAATTTTTAAATTACTACACACTACGATACATTAAAGAAACATATGAATTTGTACTTTAAATTGTCATTAATGAGAATGTTTAAGGATCTTATATATAGGTGACGGGATAATTTTTACAAGAGAATAAATGTAGGGTTATTTAGTTGTAATATAAATAATTTTAAGGGAAGATATGGAAAAATGAATATAATAAGAATATGTCATTTAAAAAAATCAAATGCACAATTACGCTGATATCAAATATTTTCAGATCTTTATTTAAATCCATTTTCAGAAATCATATGGAAATTATCAAGTAATTGAACAGATTGCAATATAGATTAACCAACTTTTAACAGCATATACTAATTTATAAATCAATATATCTGTAAAACTAGCTGCAAGTCTATAGTCTGTTTAGAAATGAAAGAGAGTAATAAAAGCTTATTATGTATGCAAATCGTAAATAAATGTAGTACTGGTGCTTATATTCAATATTTTTGTATTACGTATTATCGGTATAGATAAGGTGTACTTTTAAAAAAACTTTGTGTGGCCGAGTTGTACTAAATTGTAGCAGGTAGCTAAAATTTAATCCCCGACAATCCGTCTTTGTCTATGCCGCTTCAATTTCTTTGTTCATTTCTCTTATAAGTAAACAATATAAAAACAGCATTTCAAAACATGAGGCTACTTTAAGCATCATAGGCGGGTTAAGAGGGTTTTTAGTAATTCAAATAAAATTAGTCAATATTATTATCAAAATGTTTATTTAAATTTAATGAATATACTTTTATTCCACACAAAAATATATGTATTTTGAAAAATCAAATTATGGTGAGTAAATGTAGTGTTCTATAAATGTACAATAAAGAAAATAAAAAAGTAGATATATTAAAATTCATCCTCTGATGAATTATCTTCGGCTCCTAGATTGATAACGATAGATTCCATAGTAACGTCAATTAAATTATCGAATTCCCACATTTTCTCCTCTTCTTTTTGTACATGATGTATACATCTTTGCCAGTTATCTGCAGTTACTCGTTCCAAGGAATTTTTTAACAAAATTTTCACGTCACTTAATTTACACGTCGTATTATATCGCGCTACATATCCTTTTACCTGCGCCCAGACTAATTCGATTGGGTTAAGTTCACAGTGATAAGGTGGTAACCGTAGTACCGTTATTTGGCGATTTGTTGCCATTTCATCGATAACATATTTTTCCTGATCTCTATTAAGATTGACAAGTGTCAAAAGTTCCTTTTTCATCATATTTTTTTCAAAAGAAATGTTTTTTCCGGATAACCATTGAATTATATCGGTTTTCCTCGAAGCAGTCGTAGGCGTCCACTCGGTCTGCCGTGAATGGTAACTGGCATTATTCATGACAATTACAGACACCGGAGGAATAAGATCCAACATCTGTGTAAAATACTTTTCGAAAACATCTGCGTTCATGTCTTCGTGATAGTCACCTGTATTTTTAGATTCAAAGAAAAGTAAACCGCCATCTACAAAACCACTAGCACTACCTATATGTGTCACTATTAATCTTCGCCCTTTACCTGAAGGTGCCTTGAACCCTGTTGAAAGTCCATCCAAAAATGCTTGTTGAAAACTTTTTACATTTTTATCTTACCATACTTTTGTTACAGTATATCCCTTGTTGACCCAAGTTTCGTCTAGATAATAAATATTCCTCCCTTCGTCACGGAATTTTCTAACTGATCTTAAGTAGGATCTTCGCCAACAAATAATTTCATCTTTATCGATAAGAACTGACTTCCTGTTCTGCTTTTCCCAGCAAAAAATCAATTCTCGTAAGACGGCCCATAATTTGTTTCTACTGATTTTTAGCAAATCGTTGTCCTCTCAAAGTTCACTTAAAAATTTGTTTAGCGTTGGAATTCCTTTTTTAAAATAAAATGAGTGTACTTTTCTGCGAATGACATTTTTGAAGAAATCATCTATTACGACTTTTGATCTCCCTGTAGATGATTTTGGGGGATTTACAGAATCTTGTGCATTTTCTGTTTCCTTTAAAAGTCTGTAGATAGTCGATTTTCCAATCCCTGTCATTTTGGAACACTTTTCCACGATGTCCTCAACACTGTTGGTAGGATTTTGGTGTTTCAATGCATTAAATACATTTAATATATCTTTTCATTCTGAGACAGAGTACATCTTTCCACGCGTTTAGTAGGTACGTAATCTGATAAGTTCGGCATTGTACCCAAATAATATTATATCCACTGGCACAATAGTCACTAAATACTAAGTCAAATTTTATTCTACTGCACTAGCACGTCTTCGTATATTCAGCTCTAAGACTGGATTGATCTGTCACAATACACTGGCTCCTGCCCTATGATGTATCCAGTAAAATATACTATTGTACATCCATTACCTGTTAGTATTAGTGTTACCCGATAATTAGCTGAAACGATCCATGACCGGTTCTTATCTCGAGGTTTTATTACTCTTTTTCATTTCCAAACAGACTATAATAGGAATCTATATTTTGCGTATTTTTGGCAAACCGTACAATCTAGGAGGGCAAGGGTTAGTTAATAAAATAATATTAATTCTATTTTACGAAACGAGACTTTAAATGGACATTTTTTTTTTAATCTTGTACCAATTTGTTTAGAAGGCTTCTTACCAAAAACGAGGAATTATTATATTACCAAATATGTTGATTGCAACTGGAGTCGTGGCTCATTTATTCTTGATATATTTTATTAAAATTGTAGAACGTTTAGTGTTTGCTGGACGAAGAGCTATGTCTTTATATACGAGAAATTTATCGACTTCTTCGGGCAATACACTTTTAGCACTTATATTATAAATAACTATTTCATTAAAATTATTTCTATAATTTTTTTTTTAATATTTTTAAGTGACAAAAAATCCAAATTCTCTTTAGAAAAAACACGACTAGTTAAATTTTTAATATGATCATTAAATTCAAAACAAAATTGTCCATATATCTCGCTAGAATAACCACTACTAGACCGTTTATTTAATAAATTTGATAGCTTGTTTTTAACATTAAGCAATTTGTTCTCTTAAATAAATTTGAAATCATCTTTATGTTGATTTAGTATATTTTGGAGAATTTCATATGAAATAATCTGTGTACTGCTATATCAAATAAAATCTTATATATTCAATATTTCGAAACTTTTCAATATCAATGTTGATTAATTGCCTCTTAGACAGTGTAAGGTGCATATCCAAGATAACTACCATACTGTTTAAAATGCTGAAAGTCGATGAATTAAAGAAAAATTTGTAACTTAAACTTTTTACTCTTAAAGCTGATGAGTGCTTTCAGCTATAAAAGTCACCATTAAAGTTAATCGTTTTAAATTTATAGAAACCCTTTATAAAGATATATAATCATAATAATACTAAGTTCGACATTATACATTTAATACAAATTCATTAATATAATAAGAACTTGAACAAAATTTGTCTAATAATTTAGAATACGTGGAACGTGAAGTGAAACAATAAAAAAGTAAATACACACCTTAATATAAATTCAGATTATTCTTTAATTTAATATTAATATCCCAATAATATTAATGTCCTAGATCAATACACCGAAGTACTAGACGCCATAAAATGGTCGACAGACTATTTCATCAAGTGCCACGTCAGCAGAAATGAACTGTATGGCCAAGTAGGTAACTTCCCCCTGGACCACACCTTCTGGGGAAGGCCTGAAGAGATGAACCTGACTAGACCAGCATTCAAAATCGACGAAACTCATCCAGGTACTAAAACTACATCTTAAAAATGAATATTTTTTATCTGTTTCATTCCTGCAGGGACTGATCTAGCAGGCGAAGCTTCAGCTTTATTTTCTTCAGCCAGTATAGTATTTAGGAACGTCAACGAAAGCTATTCCAAAGAATTGTTGAGACACGCCATAGAACTGTACGAGTTCGCGAATAACTACAGGGGGTTGTCCCAAGATGTCATACCTGGAGCGAAACAGTATTACGAGTAAGTTAGAACCAGTCAGATGCAATTTTCTTTGTTTTTCAAACACTTCTATGAGTGTGTCACAGATATGTTGAAGAGTCAATGTTCATATATTATCCCAATATCTTTAGTACCTCCTGTTTTATCATATTTTGATAGCAATTTTAGTACAAGTTTTTTGACATCTCTGATTATTTTAACTACACTATAGTATCCCGTTTATTTTGTTTGATTAAAAGGAGTTGCACCTGCAGATCTGCTTCTTTTGGAGACGAACTCACATGGGCATCTGCGTGGTTGTTCGAGGCTACCAAGAACCCAGTCTACCTGGCAGACGCCCAGAAATACTATAAGGAATTTAATGTATCCAAAGAAGTGCCCAACAGATTCTTTTACAAGAAACAAACAGCTGGAATACAGGTGATTAAATTATAATTTCTAATGATACTAGTTCGATATGAACACTATAATAAAACGCGTGTAACGTTAAATCACGGGGCGTTAACAAAGGGATTTAGTTAAGAATTTCATATCGAACGTATATCATTCAAAATTTTATCTATGATGGTCCTAGATTTATCTTAAAATATCAGAAATGTTTTCATAAATTGAAATTCAAAATTATTAAGAGCTCTTTGACAACTTCGTTATTGGCATCCAATTTTGTGTCATACGTTCAGTTTTAATATATGGGTGATTCAGATTTTGAGAGTGTCCCTTCGGATATCGGGGACACTATGCAAAGCGTTGTCCCGAAAAATCGTACTTCCTACTTCACAAAAAATCAAGACAGAAGTACGAGTAAAGTTATGCAAAAGTTGAAGGTTGCTGTAGAGGGAAAGGAATCAAGAATAGCAGCAACGAAAAGATTCTCTGGCTTATTACGAATATCTTTCAAAACACAATAAGCCTTCGTCGCTTTAGGTATATTATGCTACGTTCAGTTATATTAATGAAGAAAAATACGGATATTAGTACCTCCATTTAATTGCTATTCCAAAAAGAAAATTGGGAGGATTTTGGTCAAAAAGATCTAAAATATTAACAAAAGAAAACATAACTGAGTTTTTGTCGACGATATAATTCATTTTATGACAAAAGTTGCAGTGATAGTGGTTCCAGCGGGGGCCTGCAGGCTTACTGAATTAACAATTCTACATCGGCAAAATGTTAAAGATGAAAGACAATGCATTCATATTAATATTCCGTTTACTAAAACAAAGATATCACAAACGGAAGCATTGAAGGAATAAATATGGTGGAAATGGTTCGAAGATATATAGCGATGAGGTCAAGCAACACAGATCATACATATTTTGTGCGGTACAGAACTGGAAAATGCATCAAGCAGCTAGAGTTAGCATTAATACTTTTGGGAAATGCCATGTAATATACATACAGTATGCGCCAAAAGTATGGAATAAATTCAATAAAAACGAAACAATTATTTTTTGGGAAAAATCCTCAAACAGCTCGATTTTTAATTTAAAAAATACATATTTTAGCGTAAAATGCGATTTTCAAATGTCATTTGTTTTCGAGTAATGACGTCATCGATTTTTTTTAAATGGAAACACCATATTTTTTTCCTTGATTCTGAAAGATCGTTTAATTCTCTATCAGACAGTACTAAAATTTTGCCCTCTTACATAGGAAAGTTTTCGAGTAAATGACGATAGAATGTTAGAAAACGTAAATTTTATCCATAAAAAAGTAACAATTCTGAGGTATGTAAAATAAAATACAATTGATTAAATTTTATACTTTAATTAAATGTTCGAATTGCCATCCATCAACTTCTTGAAAATGCGCAAGTCTGTGAAGAAATTCTTCTTGCACATTATGAATGATTTCTGGGGTAACTCTGCGTATTTCGTCCCGAATGCGATTTTGAAGTTCTTCTAAATTACGTGGTTTATTAATGTACACTTTTGACTTCAAGTATTCCCATAAAAAATAGTCAAGAGGTGTAAGATCTGGCAATCTTGCAGGCCATTCTATCGGTCCGCATCTGCCGATCCACCTCCCAGGAAAACAGTTGTCCAAAAAATCTCGTACAGGGCGCGCATAGTGCGGAGGTGCACCGTCTTGCTGAAACCATATGGTATCGTCAGGAATGTCAGGGTCATTGTCATTAGGAAAAATTACTGCAAGGGCTGGAACAAGGTCATTTTCTAGAAACTCTAAATATCTTTGTCCTGTAAGGGTTCCTTCAAAGAAGAAAGGCCCTACTATTCTGTCGTCAACTATTCCAGCCCACACATTTAATTTCTGAGGGTGTTGGGTATGTGCCTCTGCCATCCAATAAAGATTTTCCCGACTCCAATATCTGCAAGTTTGACGGTTTACTGTACCATTCAGACAAAATGTGGCCTCATCTGAAAAAAGTATTTGCCGGTGTAAATTTTTATTTCCTTGACATAAATCCATTAGAATTTCGCAAAAGTGTAAGCGGCGATCGGGATCATCTTCATTGAGTTCCTGCACAAGTTGAATATTGTAGGGATGATATTTTTCCTTCCTCAAGATACGTAGCACTGTGCTCTGACTAGTGTCATTGTTTAATGCAACCAATCGTGAAGAATTATGAGGATTATCCACCATACTTATCAAAATGTTCTGTTTCTGATTTTCATTAATGCTTGGACGTCCAGGTTTTGGAATATTTACAACATTGCCAGTTTCTCTATTTAGACTCTACCTTACTGACTGTTGATTGGCTAATAGGGCGATCTGTCGATCTGGGTATTTTTCATTAAATAAATCGCGAACTTCCTGCTGAATTCTAGTCATATTCCCGCATCCGATAAGAATTAAAATTTCAATTCTTTGAGTAACAGTTAAATGTGCCGTAATACTTTAAATTGAATAATAATTTCTATGTCGCTTACAATACTTATTAGAAAGTCGGTGTGACAATGACACTTTGCAAAGATTTTCACCTACGTGATCCATAAAGGAACTATGGAATTCGAAAAACTAAATTTGATAACGTTTTTGCTTTATTTTAATTGATTTACGTTTTCTAACATTCAATCGTCAATTACTCGAAAACTTTCCTATGTAAGAGGGCAAAGTTTTAGTACTGTCTGATAGAGAATTAAACGATCTTTCAGAATCAAGGAAAAAAATATAGTATTGCCATTTAAAAAAAAATCGATGACGTCATTACTCGAAAACAAATGACAATTGAAAATCGCATTTTACGCTAAAATATGTATTTGTTAAATTAAAAATCGCTCTGTTCGAGGATTTTTCCCAAAAAATAATTGTTTCGTTTTTATTGAATTTATTCCATACTTTTGGCGCATACTGATAATAACCAAGTGGTGACTAACTGTGTTTTTCTTTATTTTTATTTTTTACTTTAAAATTTGTGTGTTATTCTGAATTCATAATGGCCCTGAGTATTATTATGAAGACCATAATGAATAATGATTAATTATTTTTATAGTGCATTATGTACATCATTATTTTTGAAGAAACGGGCGGACAATGTGCCTAATATTGCATACTTAACCAATTTACTTACTAAAAATGTTATTTATATGTAGCACACCTGCACTGTTCTTAGTAGTAACAACTAAAACATTTTAGCTTCTACTAGCAGAGTCCACAGGATCTCCTGAGTACCTCAATTCTATAAAAAGCTTCTGTGACAACTCTATCGATAATCAATTACGAACTGCTCAGGGTTTGATATTTATCGACAAATCCGGCACACTACCCCATGCTGCAAACATAGCCTTTATTTGCCTAATAGTAAGTATGGACAATTTTCAGACTTTTTAAATTTAAAATTCCACAATTCCACAATAACGTTCCGTTGCTCTACAAGTTGTCCTTTTTTATTTTTTAGGCATCGGACTTGCCTAACATGCCGTCTGAAAAATACACGACATTTGCCAAAGAACAAATTGACTACATCTTGGGAACCACTGGAAGAAGCTACGTTGTGGGCTACGGTTCCAATTATACTCAGAAACCATACCATTCTGCTAGGTAAAAAATATTTTGATTACATTTTTCCTCACCTTACCCCGCCACCTTGATTGAAATTACTTTATTCCATAAACTAGTAGGCGAGTGCCAATATAAAACGTATGTTACCAATATTAACAGTGGTGCAGTTTGAAATTTACAGAAAAGCCCCCTACCATTAGAGATACCCTTCAATTAACAAATCAACAGTGGTGCCTCTTTGTCCTTCTGGCGCATCGTTTTCGAGATAAATATTAATTTATTAATCATTACAATAGACAACTTTGGAATGCTAATTGAAAAACAATAATATAGGTGGCGTATCAGTTTGTCATAAATTCCATGACAGTCTTAAACAAAAGATAATACAAATCATAACCAAGTGACAAAGTATCGAGTCACTTGTTTTTGAACCATTTAAGTTAGTTTTTAATATTTTTTTTTACAAAATAAGTAAATATGGAGAATTATTCCTTTGAAGAATTGACCGACATACATTTTATGTATGGAAAAGCATAAAGTTCGAATGAAGCAAGACGTATCTATGAAGATGCATTTCCTGACCGCTAACTACCTTGTGCAAACACTTTTTCGAATTTTCATGGACTTTAGAGGGAATCGGAATAATTAACAGGAAATTTTGTAGATTATGGGGCGTAAAGAATTGCACGAACAGTCAGGAAAATGTTTTACAAGCGGTTCAACAAAACCATGCCATAAATAAGTACAAAGCGTCTGGTAAATGAATTACGGAATATGAACCCTGTTAATGTATGGCAAATCCTCCAAGAGCAACAGCTATATCCGGTGTTTTAATTGTCACAATGAATATTTTTGGACGGATGCAAATCCATAGATTATTCATGAATCGCGACACCAGCAGCAGTCAATGTATGGGCAGGAATTATTGATAATTATTTGGTTTAACCTTTTACTTTGCCGAGAAGATTAGATGGACGAACATACCCGGATTTTTTATAGGAAAATCTGCCTATCTTTCTACAAGTTGTTCCTCTTAATGCTCTCTGCCGTTTATGCAAGACGGGGTACCTGCTCATTTTACTTGCAATGTAACATACTATTTAAATCTTACATTCCAAGGCAATTGGATTGGTCGGAGCGTGCCTACTCTTTAGCGACCCCAATCCCCCGACTTAAATCCGTGTGATTTCTACCTTTTGAGGCATCTAAAGCAATTGGTGTAATTATAGTATTTAAGACAGAAAATTTTAAACAACCTGTATTTTGAAAACAATGCATGCCCATATTTATATAAGCTTTTTATCCTATTTTGAAACATAAAACCTGCCCCCAGATTTGTTTATCATTCTGCAGCACTCTATATATTTAACCTACGATTCAACTATTGTTTGACCAAATCTGTTTGTCTTTGTAGTTCTTGCCCTGACAAGCCACAATCTTGCGGTTGGGACCAGTACTATTCCGCCCAACCCAACCCCCAGATCCTTTATGGTGCCCTGGTAAGCGGACCAGACCAGAACGATCATTATGAAGATAGAAGAGAAGATTTTTTGTTCAACGAGGTTTCTGTTGACTACAACGCTGGTTTCCAAAGTGCCTTAGCCGGTTTGATCCAAGTTCTAGATGATATACGAGTGTCAGCTTTGTAGCTCCTAACAGAAAATATTAATATTTTTAATCATCAAAGAGGCATGTGGTTTAACTTAAAATACGTGGAAAATATATTTTCAGTTGATACAAATGAAATTTGATCAGAATAAATACTTGTCTAATTATTGGAGCTTTGAGACAGTTTAAAACACTTCTACAACACGTATAACATAGGCCTCTAGTGATTTTCTATTGTATATATTGTTTTTATGAACTGTATAGTTAAGAAGTTTATATTACTAAGTTAAAATAAGCTGCTAGGTATGTTAAAGATTTTGTGATTTTGAATTTTTAAGATTTTGTAATGTGATAAAAATTAAAAGTATCGATTTTCATGTTTTGTTTATTATTACAATATATTAGTTTTAAAATATTCACACGAGTTATGCAACTTATTAAACAATTCGCTGCAACATGGGTTGCATACATTTTCTGCCAATTAGATATAGTTATTTCTGTTTTCGTTTCATAAAAAATATTCGTAAAATCTAAAATGTTAACCTAACTTCAGGCAATAAAAGTTGTGAATGTACAATTAAGCTATATGTCCAAACACAAGGCTTACCATAATTTAGCGATTACATAATGAATAAAACTTGGTACCTCTTACAGGATTCTGTGTACACAACCCGTACACAAATGGTATTATTTGTCCATTATTTTCTTATACAAGGTAGTTAATAGCTATTTATGCCATCAGTTACGAAATGCCTAATTTTGTGTAACGCGTGAGATTTTTGTGGAACGCACGAAGTGAGTTTCGCAAAAACTCACAAGTTACACAAAATTTCATTTCGTAACGTATTGCATACAAGATTTTTTCTAATTTTGAAGAAAGTAATAAAAAAATAAAATTTAATATAATTGACAAAAATTTGGAAAACATAAATTTAGTTTGTTGCTGTTACTTCATGTTAGTTGTCAGTTTGACATTTTGTAAAAAAGTCTAGACGGAAGGTTTTTAGCGAGATTGATATATTTTTAGTTTTATTTTTAAAAAATGAGTGATTCAAGTTCTGAAGAGCTACCAAGCGATATTGAAGAGGCAGCAGGTAATGCTCTATTATCAGTAATTCCCAAAAAGTCAAAGGCAGTTTATGATTTGGCATACGAAAAATTTGTGTGATGAGAAGAAAATTAAATATGTTAATGAGAAAGTTTTACTTGCATATTTTAAGGGTAAGAAAGATCTAAAAGTTTCTACATTATGGACACTTTACTCAATGTTAAGGTCTGAACTAAATCTGAAAAGGAATATTGATATTAAAAAATATACAAATTTGGTAGCATATATTAAAAGGCAAGCGGACGGGTACAGTGCTAAAAAGTCAAAAGTTTTTATTAAAGAAGATTTCGCCAAATTTTTAGTGGAAGCTGATGACAAAGAATACTTAATGGCTAAGGTTGCAATGATAATTGGAATGGCAGGAGCAGAATTAACATTTCTTCCAGTTGAAAATGTTATAGACGAAGGAAGCCATTTTCGTGTTGATATCCCACCTTCAAAAACAAAAGTTATACGGCAGTTTGCAATTACCACTGGAGACATTGAAAATAAGAATCTTGTTGAAATATTAAGAAAATATATTAAGTTGCGTCCCCAGGTTCTTAAACACAACAGATTTTTTGTAAAATATGCGAATGGAAAATGTACCAGAAATCCTGTGGGAATTAACACATTTAGCAGTCTGCCAAAAGTTATTGCACAATTTCTTGGTCTTTCAAATCCTGTTCTATATACTGACCACTGCTTCAGAAGAAGCTCTGCCACTTTCCTAGCAGACAGTGGCGCTGATATTTTAAAATTAAAGAGGCACGGAGGTTGGAAATCTAGCTCTGTTGCGGAGGGATATGTTGAAAATTCCATGAATAATAAAAAACTTATAGCGCAAGAAATATTTGGTGAAACATCTAATGCAATGTGCGCCGCTTCCCAAATAACAGCAAGTTCGAGCAATGAAAAAATATGTCGTCGGGAATTAATTGGACTAATTGCAATAATTGTGTTATCAATATTTATAATAATTAATTAATTTATAATTTATGTTTTTAACTTGTATTATAACAGTTTAATAAATAGAATAATTCTTTTTGTCACTAATTTTGAAATACATTTTTCGTCACCAATTGCATAAAATTTTGTCAACTGAATATTAGAAAATCTTGGAATTGTATTTATAACATGCGTTTGTTTATTTAACGAGAGTAGAAAAATTTGCAAAATCGACAAAAAACATGAGTGATAATGCTGAGAATGCTAAAATCCAGCAGGAAGCCCAAGAAGCAGCGTTACCTCTATTATCAGCGAAGGGCAAAAGTGTATTAACTGGCGAAAATAAAATGGCATAGGATATGGAGTAATTACAGAAGAGGTGTTACTATCCTACTTTTTCAATGTGGAGGGACGGTTTGCTGCCTCTTCGATGTAGACAAAATATTCCATGCTAAAATCAAACTGCAATAAGGTCATATTTGAAAGTAGAATCAGAACAAACAAGGGAAGATACTGAAGATAAACCAAATTGAAGAAACAAATATTTCAAGAAGTTTCACGATCATAGAAGAAGCTTTTTCAGTCAATGCTGTAGAAATGCGTCGAAAATACATCAATCTGCAACCTAAAAGTACCGGTGAGAGATTTTTGTTGCGATATGTGACTGGAAAATGTACTACAAACATGTATTTCAAAAGCGTTTTCAAAAGTGGCTATATTTCTTGGTCTTTTTGATCCAGAAAGTTTTACAGGCATGGAATGAAGCGTCCTTCGGTAACATTACTAGTCAATACTGGGGGTGATATTACCACTGTGAAGCGTCATGGTGGTTGGAAATCAACTACGGTAGCGGAAATTTATATTGAAGATTAACTGTTCAGCAAGATGACAATTGCTGAAAAAATCCAGGTCCTACCTGGCGAAATTGTGGACCCCTTCAGTCCTTCAGTGAATTCAAGTGAATTTAAATAATCCCGGTCAAAATGAGAAGATCGTTCTTGAGGTAAATATTAATGTTGATAATAATAATTCTAAATAAAATGCTATAAAATCGAAGCGTGGTCAGTGTTGCCACCCCTATTACAATTGTACTAAATCTATTACAATTTGATAATTTTTATTACTATATTACCCAGGCCATAATATCTATTACAATTTTACAATTTCAATATCATCGTAATTATTGAAATCAAATGTTACCGCCACAATGCCGACACTTACGGATTTGTATTCTGTTGTTCTCCGCTGATAAATAAATTATCTATGATCTGTCTGTTCTATGGTCTTGGTCGACACGACACTGTATTGTATGTTGTGTGGTCGACACTCTTTTATTTATGTGTTATATGTTCTTCTTTTTCGTGTTTTAAGTGCAGTGGTACGCTACGTTGGTACGATTCTAATTTGGATTTTGTGGTCAAAACAAAACTACTGTTATGTATTAGTACTGTTACTGTAACAGTCGACACAAACACAAATTTTTTTTTAAAATTTTGATAAATTCCAAAACAATATCTGTGATTATATATGTTATTTTGCACTTTTCATATTTTTTCTAAAAAAAAAGTCCCTAAATATTTTTTTTAACGAAAATTAATATGCCTTCTTTAAACTAATCTACAGATACATGCTAACCATTATCAAATTTGACTGTAAAAACGGAACGGTAATAATTTTAATTTTTTTTATTGTGTTTTATCGTCTGTTACTAGATTTATTACTATTAGTGCCAAATCTATTACAATTTAAGATCTATTACCGAAAAATTTTTCAGGGTGGCAACACTGAACGTGGTGTTATGAATTTTAATCTAGTGTGTTAATAGGTCGTGGATAAAAGAATAAACATGTTTCTACGCGTAGAAGGAAAAAAATTATCTTGTGTGCTTGCGTAGCAGAGACCAAATGCGTTGTGTTTAGAGTCGATGTATTCTCAAAACAGAGGGAAAGCGGAAAAATAAATTTGAAAATTAACAAAGTTACGGAGAAACAGGCAACAACGGCCCTTTTGATCGAAGGATGTTTAGAAGTATTTCGGGACAGTTCGCTCCCTTTTGGGATCCAGACGGTTCGGTAAATAAATTATAGTTGTTAAATTAATACATTCAGCTAGTAAGGCTGTTCTCCATATTTTGGTACTGGCGTTTACAAATAAAAGAATAATAAAGTGTTTGTTTGTGGATCCCGCTTTCCACAGTTATTTCTTCATTTTTTGTTAACGCTTTATTTATCTTGGCTTATTGTTATTAAATACCTTTCTTTGGAATTGCGGCGTTCATAAAAATTAAAATAATAACCCCTCAGGTTACACTTGCATGCCGTTACTCCAGATATCTAATATAATCGACTGTAACAAACAACTTACTATACTCACACTACATCTGCATCTTAACTTGAATAAGGCATAACATAAACCACACTAAACTAGCGAATGCGACACAGAGCATTGTAAACAGTTGAATAAGTGGGATGATGCGGAATCAACCTAAGTTTCGCATAATATTTTATATATTCTAAAACATATGGCACTTTAGAACACAATTTGCTTAATAACAATTGTTTAATTTTATATACTTCATGATCCTTTTGAATTGACGTTCTTGTCTGAAATACATTTCGCAAAACATATTTCTCCACGACCATTAGAGAATGTAATAATTTCGAAATTATTTTTAATAATAGAATGTAAAATTCTCACTCTTAATTTAGAATATTTATTCTGAAACACTTGCTCCTTATGTGTTTTGCATGTATTTTTATTGTATAACAGGGTACAGAATGAATATTCCGTAATCGAACTAAACGACTAGATTGTCATGGATTTCAAAACTGCCGGTGTCAAGTGTATATGGCGGCATTATGTCTCAATAAATCACTTTTAACCACGACCACTATATTAAGAAGATTTAATACGTTTATTTTACGTTTATTAGCCTTTTAACACCCTAGTGGATTAATTCACACTATGATTTTTTATAGCATTTTATTTAGAATTATTATTATTAACATTTATATCAAGAACGATCATGTCATTTTGACCGGGATTATTTAAATTCACTCGATAAGGAGTTTCTGAAGGACTGGAGGACCCACAATTTCGCCAGGTAGGAGCTGGATTTTTTCATCAATTGTCCATCTTGCTAGACAATGAATCTTCAATATAACTTTCCGCTCCGTGGTCGTTATCCAACCACAATGACGTTTCACAGTGGTAATATCACCTCCAGCATTGAAGAATGCCTCATTTTCCAACCACATATCCACATATTTGTTTTCGTATCCGGAATAAGTATAGGTAACTGCCTTTGTCTTGGACATGGGTGATATCCAAAAAGGTTAATTCATTTCATGGACAAGTACCTGCGACTCCCATGATCGTTGCAATCTTCATAGAGTTCAAAATAAAACGCTCAATGTATAAACTGAAATATTAAAATCGTGTATTTTCTAATCTACCTTAACTTGTAAATATCCCTCATCCGATGTTTTTTTCAAAAGTTTTTCGATTTTGTTTCTCTCCAGTATCTTTGCCTCCTTAGATTTACAATTTATTGGTTCTACTCTCAAATATAAAGTAAGTTTACCATATTTCGAGATATCAATACCTTCGTGCACTCTCAACATTGATTTTAGTATGGAATATTTGCCCACATCGAAGAGGCAGCAAACCGTTTCTCCACATTGAAAAAGTTAGAATAGTAGCACCTTTTCTGTAATTGTTCCTTCTTCTATTTCCCTTTTTTCGCCAGTTATCGAATTACTTCTCGTACACACTTTTCATTCTACACTTTACACACTTTCTACTCGTATCGATTTTTTTTGTTCTAGCCTTGGGCGAATTTTATTCAGCATCGGTTTAATTCAAGGTCAACCAAACTGATACCAACCACATTCTATTGCAAGTTCATGACGTCAATGCAACAATTCGGTTTGTCAATTTTAGAACCACCCAAATCGTGGCGGTTCAAATTTTTGGTTTATTTACTTTACAATTAACAAATATTTTTAAACGTGTATGAAGCACAAGCCCACAAAATCAGTGCATTTAATTGGCAATAATGATGACGTCACCGAATTTAGAACCAAAGTAAAACCACTGTCAAAACATCTGTCAACCGAAGCCAGAACCAGATCTGAAAAAAATGCGCCTCTTGTTACAGATTATACTATTCTATAAAATTGTGTGAAGAAAACTTCACTAATAGTTCTTTATTGAATGATCTTGTTTTACTCTGACTAATATTAATCACCGCATTATAAGCATAGCATAGCTGTCAAGTGAACCACTAATCAGTATAAATTACAAGTCACTTTAAATTTCATGGACTTTTCGACGAAGAATTGAGTTCGATATTGACATGGGTTTTCCATTAACGACACATTAGTGACGTTAGGGAAACTTAGACGAATTTTATCTCCTACCACTTAAGCCTACGTTACTTATAGGTACTAAACTTTACAGAAACTTATCAATACAGGGTGTCCCAAAATTCTATATTTAGATGGAATGTTTTCTATGTAGAGTGATTTACAATTTATCTACTTGAATAAATTTGGGAATAAATGCATCATGAAAAATGGAGTCAATACTGTAAAAAAATTTTCTAAAATCCTTATAGTTTCAGAGAATAATGCATTTTCATTGTAAATGCCATGAATGTATATCTTCTAGCTGTACATTGGCCAAATGTTGCATGTCAATGCAAATGACGCCAAACGCTTTTTATTTTTCATATCCTGCTATGATAAATAGTATATTATATACCGAGGTGGAAAGTTTCATTCTTGTCTAGAGAAGTTATCTCTTTTCTGTCAACAAAAATGAAACCGAGGTTTGTTTACTATTTTATTTACAACCATGCCTTTTAAATACAAGTGACGGTTTTTGTAACAAAAATAACTACGCAAAAAATTAAAAAAAGTAATATCCCTGTATAAGCAGATTACAGATAAAAAAACGTTAAGTTGGTATTTTGAAAATGGTTACTATGGCACTAAAAAAGTCAAACTTAAATTATTTGCATTTTTGATAGATTATCATCAAAAAAGTGTATTCCGTTTTTGTCTTTTTTATTAATTAAATTAACTAAATTAATTCAATATTTGTTATTAAATTTAAAATATTTAATCTAAGAATCTCATTTCTTTTTACTCTTTTAATTGTTAAATGTTATCGCGAAATTGCTGTGGTTCTCAACGCCGCTACTGGCGCATGTCCGCCAGAAACGAAAAAGGACTCTCGCTTGAACCGTTGACGAGCTCTTGTGTGTTATTATAGCTCTTATTTTTTCCTCTTTAAAACTACTGTTTTACGACTGCAAGATCTATTGCAATCAACCTACCTTTTTTAGAAAACCATCTCTGAGTGCAGTGTGCAATGTAAGAAGACGCATCTTAGGTAAGGAAACCATAGCCCGTTTACTACTCTTTTATATACAGGGTTAACTGTGACTAAGTACACAAATTTTAACCACGTGCTCAGGGAGCCCTAAAAGACAATAAAAAAGTTATTCCAGAATTTTAGTTCGATATTTAAAAAATGGGGCAAAACCCTTTTTTCCTACGGAAAGTCGGCGCCTATGATGAGTATCGACTGAAATGGTTTATGGCTTAGATCCATAGTTGACATTACATCTGTCAACAACTACCATGCGGTTGTTTGCAGTGTTTCTAAATGCAGAAACGACAAAAATTATTATAACATTATTTTTAGTAATAATACCTGATAGGCAGATAACAGTTAATCCAGTTAGCTCCAATATTTTGCATTCGTTTTTCATTATTTGGTTACAAACTGGTAAAACTACATTTTCACTCACTACCGATAAACACACTTTCCGTAAGTACAGTTAGATACAATGCCTATATATTATAACAAAATCGAAGAAAGGAATGAGTAGGTAGGTTCTAATAGATAACAGAAAACGTTTAACACCCGCGGCAGTCTTGTCCCATAACCTAGAAAAACAAACCGGCGAACTATATTGTGGGAAAATATCTGTACCCGACACATATTCCTTTATTTATGAACTATAAAACATTTAAAATTAAAATAAGGCACTAAAAACTGAAGAAGAACACAAAACTACAACGTAAACACTAACTAATTAAATTATAACATGACAGCGAACCAACTCGACTGGACCGACTGCCGACTGTGGCTGACTGTTGCATGACGGTTGCTTGCTGGTTGCATACTTTGATTCTCGCATTGGTGGCGTTAAATAAGGATTTAATATAATATCGAAAAAAAATTTTTTTCGCTTTCGCTGAGTTTGGAAATTTTTTGAAAGGAAATTCTGTTAATTCTTATTTTTTTCTATCCCCTCTTAAAGTATTTGTACTTAGTCATAGTTAACCCAGTATATATTGTACCTCGTTCTATTTATTGGCAACACATAGAATCGTATGTAACAACTGAACCAGTCTAGATACAGTCCATTTCGTATTAAGGTGTATTCGAAGAAAATAAGCGATTCAGATGAAATTATTTGTACTCCTCCTCAACTGATAGAAGCCGCTGAAAATTTGGAAACAGATTTGTTGCCTAAAGAGTCGTGCAAGGTACAATAAAATTTATGATGTTTTCAAGAGTTGGTGCTCGCAAAAAGATGTTCAGGAAGCTGTTTCTGAAACTATTGTGTTGGCATATTTAAGCTAAAATTCCAAAACCGAAAAGCTGATCAATTTACTCAACGTCGCGTACTACTTTAAATAGTACAGATAAAGTGGATATCGTCAAATTTTCAAAGTTATTGACATTTTTGAAACAGCAAAATCTAGGATATGTATCCAAAAAGTCAAGCACTTTCTCCAGTGAGAACATTGAGGTGTTTTTGAGGAAAGCACCTAATGGTATGCTACATATAAAGATAGTACTCATAATTATTGGTGTTTTAGGTGCATGCAAAAAGAAATTGACTGGCGATCAGAGGTCGGGAAGTGGAAAGGAGTGAGTTTTTAAGGGTAAAAAACGGTTTACCTCGATATCTGGCAAAACTACAAGTCCTATGGAAAAAAGTTAAATAGCAAAGTTGTAGGTAATAAAAAGATCTACAACTTTTATATTTACACTTTTTCCACACAACCTCAAAATTTATGTGAAAAATTCAAATAACCAAGTTTTTGGGTTTTTTATTTTTATCTTTTACAAAAAATATTTTTTTTTTTACAATATTTGGTGAAAACTTACTTTTTTATGTATCAAACACACTGTAATTTTTTTAATTTAAAATATATATTTTTATATTTTAATTACTCGAAAAACGTAAGATTCCATATTGCATTGATAAACAAAAAAATTTCAAGTCAAAATATACTACTATAATTAACAACTAAATAAGTTAATATTTAATAAGACATCTACAATATTTTTTCGTTTCTTTGCATCTGAGAACATTTACCATAGTAATGCATATTTTTTACACCATAAGATTGTAGAGATTTCAACGAACACCGACTTTTTTAAAAATGCAGATGTTTTGACGTGAGAATTTTCGATTGAAAATTAGGGTGCTTTTTCGATATTAAGTCAAAATAAGGTGAAAAAATAAATATTTTAAATAAAAAAAATTACAGTGTACCTATTTGGGACATAAAAAGAAAAGTTTTCACCAAATTTCGTGAAAAAAATTTTTTTTTGTAAAAAATAAAAATAAAAAACCAAAAACTCTGTTATTTGAGCAAGAGCATTTTCAAGAGCTTGCAAAAGAACAAGAAAAAGAAAATCAATTCGTGAATTTCTTAGAAGGCAAAATATCCCACATTTCGAAAATGTGGTCAGGGAGGTAGGACGTTTTGTAGTATTTTCGTACGAAGGACAATTATATCCTGGAGAGATTATAGCGTTTGATGACGAAAACGTTACCATTAATTCGATGCAAAGATCCCTTAAGATGTGGAAATGGCCTTTAAAACGTGATCAGTTAACTTATCCATGGTCTGATGTCTTAGGATCCATTAAGCCGCCAAAGCAAGTTTCCAAAAGAGGTGCTTTTTCCGTCCCAGAATTAAAGCCATATTTTGATTGAAATCTGACTTTGTTTGTTATCATTTATGTCTTTTATACAATGTATTTTGAGTTTATTTATGAATAAAGCATTTAGTTCTGTATTTTTGTAATAACAAATTAAAAGTTTTTTTATTTCTAGAAATATGATCTCTGGAGCAAACTTAATAAAACAGCCTATTATCTTTAGCAGTTATAATACAAAATTTCGATTGGAGCAAAGTAGCCCCAACCTATGGGAAACTTTGCTCCACTTTTTAACCAAAAAAAAATATGTGGTATAGATTAATTTTGAAGTAAGTACTTCCATGTACACATTCAGTAGATCCCATACAATGGGTACCACGAAAAATAAAGTAATTTTTCGCGATTTTGTATTTTATTTTTACCATGTTCTTAAAATGATTTTTAAAATTGGAGCAAAGTAACCCCAGTCTACGGTATTTGGGACATAAAAAGAAAAGTTTTCACCAAATTTCGTGAAATTTTTTTTTTTTGTAAAAGATAAAAATAAATAACAAAAACTTGGTTATTTGAATTTTTCACAGAAATTTTGAGGTTATGTGAAAAAAGTGTAAATACAAAAGTTGTAGATCTTTTTATTACCTACAACTTCTTTTCATAGGACTTGTAGTTTTGCCAGAAATCGAGTTAAACCGTTATTTACCCTTAAAAACTCACCCCCTTCCACTTCCCGACCTCAGATCGCCCGTTTGATCATACTATTTTTTTTTTAACGGGAAAACCAACCATTTGGTCACAATTCGATAAGTCAATTTTCCAAAATTTGCAGTGTTTTTAAAGCTTCTACATTGTGAAACATACACGGAACACTGTTTCTGAAGAATGGCAGCCACACTATTGGCAAATAGCGGTGGTGACATTCTCCAGTTGAAGAGATTAGGTAGATGAAAATTTTCCACTGTAGCGGAAGGGTACGTGGACAAGTCTACATATTCTCAGGTTAAAATTGCCACAAAAATATCTGGCGGAATGCCATACTTCAGTACTAAAAACGTTTCCATTTCTACGCAGGATGTTCAGCATGGAATAAAAATGTCTATTGCCGCTTATAACCAATCGAATGTTACAATTTATTAATTTAGTAAAATAATTTGTAATAATATGAATAAAATTTGTATTTATATTTTTTTAAACAAACATTTTGGTTATTCACTGAATATTGGCAGAGTTGAGTGATATTTATTTGGGTGGAAAGTAATCACTTTCCACCCTGGTAAATGTCACTTTTCATCTGGATATATCTCAATGTCAGAAATATGTTTTTTTCAGACTTACTGTTTGAAATTTAAACATTACATACATGATTGCAAATGAAAATATTTATAATTTCGTTTCTGAAAACAATAAACATGTTCATACAAATTTCATAATTCATTTTTGAGTGTTTATCTGATGCAGAGAAGTTAGGAAAGGCCACACTTGTTTCCAAACCTGAACCCTTTGAATATTTTCCCCAGAAATAGTCACGCTTATAAAAATCTACTAAAACGCATGAATATTTATAGTCAAATCAGATCTAATAATAAAAATAATTGCCTGCGTTTATATCTTTATGTTTCCAGAAAAAAATGCATAATACACCTACATACAAAAAGTGAGAACAACTTTTATATTTATAAAGGCTCGTCCATTTTTTGCAAAGAATAGCGTTAAGTGATGAAAGCAATTATCTACATGTAATTAATAAAATTGTAATACTAATGCGAAAATGTTGAAGGATGTCCTTTTACTAAACAATTAAAAATGTGCTATATATGATAATATACACGCAAAGGTTTCTATTTACAACTAGACAATGCTGCAATGCCACCTAATCTTTACTCAGATGCTTGTGAAAATTAAAAAGGTCATATTTTTTAAATTCTCTCTCTACCTGCTATAATGTATGGATTTCTATGTATGCACATACCTGACACTGTAAGATGTTCTATTTAAAATTCCTAGAGAATTCCGAATAGATAATTTGTATTCCAATCGTGGTTATGAGAACAAGAAACAATTTTGTTTTTTTTATAGTTGTACCTACGGAATAATAATGCATTAGATAGTAACGTGAATCAGTTTCTCTCTCGCTTTGACAGATTTCATGGTGCCAAATAAAATGATTCATGTCAGATATACTTACATAAACGATTCACGATTCAACAATGTTAAACAAGTTAAAAAATGTGAATATCTATAGCTTAGGTGATTGTTTGGTCCTGACAAATAGAGAGCTTTTTATAGATTATTGCAAGTTAGGCTTAGTTGCCACCGTTTTTTGCGTTGTGAAACTGAAGAAGGGCGGCTTTGTATTTCGTATTTCTATTAAATTTCTAGATACTGATATCAAAGTATTAAACATAAATAGAGACCACAGATTTCTTAGATGAAAATAAATAGATTTAACCTAACATACATATTTCCCAAGCCGCATAATAAAAAAGATACAGGGTGTCAAAATTAAAATTTTATTTTCGATATTTGTAGATAACTTCTTAAAAAACCAAATATTTACGTAAAATTTGCAGGGATTTTTGCGGGCAAGAAATTCAAATTTGTTTCTAATTTTGACGTCACTAGTAGAGGGCGCCACTTGTGGCACACCATGTTTCTTTTAAATGGCAGAACTTTTTTGCAACTTAGTGTATCCATCTGATTATCGAAACAATCGATTCTTCTACCACTTTCATAGGAGTAGCAGTTTTCGAAATAATCCTATTTGAAATATTCAGTGCACCGATTGAAGACTGTTTACGTTTCAGGTAAAATGCCTTTTCTGCTGAAAATACAGCAAAATACTACTTGTTCAGTAGGATAAATTACGGAGACGTGCAAAATTTCAAGAAGATCGGCGAGATTTGATCATTTTTCAACAAAGCGCAAAGATTTTTTCAAAGCAGCTTATATCTCAAAAACTACCATAACCAAAATTTGGTATACAGACACTAGATGACGTATAAAATCTGATGATAACATCAATTCTTATATAGAGTGTTCCATTTTTCGAGAAATCGAGAGTACGGAAACATCTCGTTAGAATACTTTAAAAATGATGAGTTACAATAATTACTGTCTAACTTTAAATGACTATGTGATAGGTACCTTCTGGGTCTAGTAAGTTTACAGGTGACTCTTCCTAGCAAAGACCAGTTGCTTTATTTCAGTTTTGTATTATATGAAATACAGAAATAGTCGTACTATGCTTACTATTTTACAGATGTTGTCCTTCTTAAACATACTTTATCCATCAGAAACATAAATAAAGTGTTGAAATATGTGCACACAACAAACCAATCATCAATCATTTCTAAATTATACTTTAGTAATATTTCTTTTGTGTAGCGGCTTTAGTTGATGACTTTCGAGGACAAACACGTTCACATTATAATCAAAAAAGTTTTAGGAGTCATTTTGTTCAAATTTATTTGTTGTTGAATAAGTATTCAATAATTATTATAGCATTTGGAAAAAGGTATACCTGTTCTTTACTTATACGCTTTTGTAAATACGTGTGTTAAAAAATACGGATACCTAATTATTATGTACACTGTAGCAACATAAAAAAATCAATTTACTGTAGTTTTATTACATTAAAATGGAAAAATTTTAACATCCACAAATATTTTACACAATTATCACAATGAACGAACCTAAGTTTTTATCAACAAGTCTCAATAACATCATTGTGCATAACCAAATTGCATTCAATGCATTATTTAGTGTTATTTATGTGCAATAAAATACTTTTTCTACACCCGTATTATAAGAATTCACTTATATGCCCATAATCCGTTTCATAATGATACCCATTACGATACAGATTTTTAATCCATAGAAACCCATAATTTTACAATCAAGCATGCTGTGCATTTGACGTTTATCCTAGGTTCCTATGTAATTATTTTAGATGTTAAAATCAGTACGTATTAAATTTTCGTAGATACCTAGCTAAACTTCGATAATTTATCAAAATGTCACCGCTGACGTTACACATTTGTTTTTAATGTCAACGTAATTTTCGATATTTGGTTGCGTTAAAAACAATTATTTTTTGCAATTTAGTACAATATATAATGCAAACTTTTAGTGTAGTATATAGTTTTATTACTATCAGTTGCAGTTTCTTAAATATTTGATGAAAATATAATGAATTATTCATTTGTTCGTATGACGTAAGTCGTCTGAATTCTTGTCGCGAGTATATCAGCGATATAGAAGAATTACCATCGACTCCTCCACACATATCGGAGAAAGCAGAAAATGCAGTTCATACGAATAATTACTGTTACCTATTGTGTTCAATAAAAATATAAAATTTATGGTTTTTGATTATTTATCGGGTGTAGAAAAAATAGCGTATGCAACTCTCATGTAATTGTTATTAATACATGATCGTTGCATAATATACTATTATGCTATTAATGTTTGACAATTATAGTTTTGAGGTTTACCGATGTTAGTTTCATCTGTGTAAGTCTGGCTTAAGGCTATACACATTTTACATGACAAAATAATGAAATTGGTCACTTTTTGGAGGTGTTTCTTTCATGTTAAATTTTAAAACGTTTTAATATTTATTTTTCAGAAAGTGTTCATAATTAGCCATATTTAAATTTAAACATAAGTTTTAGCGGGGTTGACTATCAAAATAAAATCGATTTCCTGAAAAATGAAACACCTTGTATAAGAATTGATATTATCATCAGATTCCATACGTCATCTAGTGTCTGTACAATAAATTTCGTCGCACTAACTATGCTAGTTTCTAAGATATATGCACTGAAAGTCTTAGAAGGAACACCCGGTATAACAAAAACATTGCATTTCCTTCACTTCTGAGAATCGACATTTTTGTCTTTTGCTACAAAATTAATTATTGATTTATCTTATCTAGATATCAACCACATTTAAATCAAAGCCTAAAATATCAATCTGAGCAAAAAAATGTCTAGCAGAAATAAAATATTCGATAGTTTTTTAATTTGCATAAACAATAGCCTTGACGCAACACGAGCATCTTAAATATGAACATTACATCCTCGATTTGGCGGATTTTTTAAAACTGAACTAGGATGATGCAGTATCCTGGTACTTGAATGTTAAGGACTTTGCCTGAGGTCGCTTCTCCGTCACGATTAGGTACCTAATCGATTTACATTAACAAAGGAAGATGAGTTGAAGATTATTGAAAAAAAAAAAACACATGTAGTAATTCGTTCAATTTTTTCTTAAACCACTTATAGGTCAGGGTTATATTACGTTGCAAATACCCCAGCTTGTAAGTTTGAAGCGCGCGTAGCTGGTTGGCGGAATTTTATTTGTACAGAGCATATAATACATAGTGTTTAAGAAAAGAAAGTCTCTATTAAAAATATGAATTCAGTTTGTATTTCTATCAGTAAAACCAATAAATACGTCAAATATTATATATTATGCCTAAAGCTTCATTCTTCTTAAGATTAGTGCGGTTGAATTGGTACTGCAGAAAAGTTATTAAAAAGGGCGCCGTATTCTTGAAATAGTGTTTTCTACAAAATACAAATAATTTTAGACATTTAATAACTGAATAATCTAGGGTTTAGCAAATAATAGGAATGTTAACTGATCCCACCTTCAAATATTCAAAGATATTGAAGTAAAACGGCGAAAAATACGGGTGACTTTTGTAACGTTCAGATAAACTTAACAGTAACGCCTTTGTACTGCAGTTGTATGGCAGAAGCTAAAAGCATTTTAGCTTTTACCAATCCTTTTCCAACAATCATACAAATGCCAATCAGAAAACTGCTTTTTTGACAGTAAACAGAAGATTCACATTTTTACAGGTTATTTTTAAATTAGATTCTAATTTAGATATTTAGTTTAGAATTGATTTGTTTCTAAAAAAATGGATGAAGAGAACTGTTTGGTTTAGAAACAGTTACTTTTGATGCTCTTATTCGCAGCGACGTCAATATGTATAAAAACTATACATGCAAAAAAAAATGAAAAGAAGAACTAGGAGATGGCGGATGCGGCCTATTAACCGCAGATAGCACATGCAAGGTGATTTCTATAATTTATATAAAGAAATGCGAAATGAAAATACCGATTATTTTTTCATTTCACCCGAATGACAGTGGCAGTGTTTGATGACTTTGCTGAAATTAGTGGGGCTTCATTTAACCCACAGTATACTAGTATACTGTGATTTATCCAAACATTCAAATAGACCATCTATTCCTGCACATTGTAGGCTTATATTTTATCTAGGGTAGGCTTTTAATTACTATTTGGTAAATGATAAAAACCAACAATTTCCGTAGATAGGGACGTAGTTGACAAAACATAAACATAACCTCTCTGAAGGTCAAGATTCTTGAGTTTTTGCATATCGCCAACTTACAGCGGAAAATTCCCCAACTTCTTAAGTCTACAGTAATTTTATGTAAACAGAGTAAATAATATTTAACACCATACAATTACAATACAACAGTACAACTGCAGTGCCATTGCACTAACGTTTATCTGAACTTTACTTAAGAATACCTACCCAACAAACAGAGAGACTATAAATCAGCCTACAAATTTACAAATAGAGTAGGAGTAGGTATATGGGTATTTATAGATGTTTAGATTTTAATATAATATAAAGTCTGTACAACCCAGAATTTTTTTTGTATAATGTAATGACCAAACTTTCATAAAAATAACGCGCCTGATAGATATACAATTTTATTATTGCTTCTTAATAATACTACTATCCTGAAAAATAACCTAAAATAAAAAATGTGTTTAATACTCTTTCCTCATAAATTTATTAACTAATATTATCTATATTAACGTAATCTTAATGGGTAATCAATTAGAAATAACAATCAAAACATCTAGCGTTTGTTACAATATTTACACTCAAATAGAATTAACTTTGAAGTCAATTTGTCTGTACGTTTTAACCTGTAGGCCAGATTGCATATGCCAATGTTGACTTCCAAACTTTGTGGTTGAAATTTCTTCCAAATGAAAATATTTTATGGTAATTTATGACCAACTAAATTATTACTAGGTACCTATATATACAATTCCACTCTTAGATTTCTTTGTGATTTAAAACTGAAATAAACAAAATGAAAGTATATATTTCACGTCTCCGTAATTTATCTTACTGAACAACTTTTTCAAGTAACATTTTGCTGTATTTTCAGCAGAAAAGGCACTTTACTTGAAACCAAACCAGTTTTTACTCAGTGCACTGAGCATTTCAAATAGGATTATTTCAAAAATGATTATGCCTACCGACTTTAGCAAGGTATACCTTTTTCAAATAAAACAGGTAGGAGAATCGATTGTTTTGATAGTCAGATGGATACATAGATGCAAAACAGTTCTGCCATTTAAAAGAAACATGGTGCGCCACAAGTGGCGCTCTCTACTCAAAATTAAAAACATATTTGAATTTCTCGTCCACAAAAACTCCCGATTTACATATTTTATGTAAATATTTGGATTTCTTAAGAAGTTATTCACAAATATCGTAAATAAAATTTTAACTTTAACACCCTGTATTAGTTGGGTAAACAATGATAAAGGTTTATGATACCGGCGCATTCGCCAAAATTTGAAAACGATACAGTGACCTCGACCTCAATCCGATGACATTTCGATTCGAAATTCATATGATTAACACTTCACAAATTGAGAATTATTATCATATTTCGTATAATGATTTAGAACAGAACTTACTACACAAAAAAAATATCTGTGAAATTCTTTAGAAATTATTTATATTTACCATAATTATGGTAATTTTATAGTTATATCCTGTCGTTTTGCAAATATTATGGATATTTACAATATTAATTGAAATAATGCCTATAGCATGTAATAGTCCCGTTATCACAGGATATACTGTAATAGTTCTATTTCGCATTGTAATTTTAACAGCAAATTATGTGAAGTTCTGTAAAACTATTAAGAATTACCAATATTATGTATTTTTACAAAGATAGTTTAAGGAAGTGTTTTTTAATTGTTTCACAATTTCTCAATAACTGTCAAATTTTCCCTTCAGCTGTTTTATTATTATCCCAGATCATTATCCATATAATAATAATAATGAATAAGTAAAATAAATAAATAATAATAATATATCTACACCTCTTTCTAATCATGAGTATTAGCCCAGCAGGTCGCATTTGCGCCCAGGAATGACTTACGTTGGTAGGCACTAACCAGCATTCAGTGCAGGACTGAGGGAAACCTGGAAAACCTAATTGAATAGGGGGGTAGTCAAACGTCAACCGATATCAATCTCTCATATTGACCCAAGTCAACATTCTTCTACCCGCAGAGAGGGTGTCAATCCTCTCCACAGATATAGCGTATATCCGATATACCGACTGCGGGGATCGAACCCACAGCGATCTAGTCACCCAGATTCAAGTACTAACGCCTTATACCGCGCGACCACTGCCCGATATGATTGTACAAATTCACTAGGTAGATGTTGTTAAAACTTGAGGGAATACTTAGCCTTATTTAGTTGATAGCAGTCAAAATAGTAGGAAAGTTTATAAGTGTAAAAAACAGAGATTCAAAAGATAAAATTTGGCCTTTGAATTTTTTTACACGGAAGGAAAGCTATTCTAATATCAAGATTATTACACTTATTCCAACGTTAGCTTAGTTTTACTATTTGAGTATAGTAATGTTTCATTGAAAGATTAACTTATTCTTGTATAATAAGGTTATACATTCCTCATTTAAGAATAAAAATTATTTGAAATCAAGAAAGTTATTACACTTACTATGAGGTCAGGATCAGATATATTATGTTTATTTAAAGATTTGTTTTGTTTTATTTAGATAATGTGAATTACTTGAGTCAACAATTGTTATTCTCAAAATTAAGTTTGTTGTTTTCTTTATTTGAAGTTTTATATGAGTTGAAAGAATTACTCCAAATGTTTGAAATAATATTAAATAATTTTGAATAAACTAAATAATAACATTGCATTAAAAAAGAACCTAAAGTACATAATTAGTAATTTTAGTATTTTTGTTATATTATATTCCTTTCTAGAGTATTTACCACACTACCCAATTTATATAAATAATTAAATACTACTTAGTGAGTAGTGGAACACCAGACATATACCACTATTGAGCTTGTTAGCTTTACTCTTCACAGTATGCCATAGAAGACGAGACATCCGACGACTTATCACACGACATGGAACTACATCTTGTAACCACATGCTGAATTTGGCGGTCTACCTGCACACACAACTTTAATACAATTTGTAGTAATAATACTACTATTAGTAGTAGCATAATCTTATTATTTTGCACTATAGACGCATTTTATATTTTACAGTATTACATTTAATACAATATATTAATAATTTTAATTCGTGCAGATCTATAAACCTATAATTTTAGAAAAAACAACCTATTCTATAATTAATAATATTTTATATATAAATGATACTGCGGGAAACAACTACTTCGCGGACTAATGCCCCGACCGGCATTGGATTACACTTGCAGTATCTGTGTGAACAGCCAAGTCAATGCCGGTTCCTGCAGTATCATTTATAGATTTAACGGCGTGCCGCCCAGGGCGAGAGGTCTGCGGTTAAATACCTACTGCAATATAGGTCGCTTCCTGTAAGTGGAGCCGCTTAGACCGAGCAGGAAGTAGCAGACTACTTACATCTCACCTAATAATATTTTATTCATATTTTAACAAAATATTATTCTTTAAGCAAAGCTTAAATACTGTGTCATTCTAAGAAAGGAACGTAATTGAATCAAGCATAAGAATGCTTGGATATCAAGTAAATATTTAGATCAAATATATTTTATTACTGAACTAATACAGATACACTTGAATGAAGTAACATTTTAGGTATATTATTATACTTAAATACAAATTAGATTTTTTCCGTGTAGGTATAAAAATTATACGACGTGAATTACAATCATCATTTATTTTATTGTACAAACTTCTTACTAAATTAGTAACCATACTTTAGACACATGAAACTGCACTCTAATGTTTTCGAATATTTCGGATATTTACAATAAGTGGAATTGTTGACACCATTTCATTTTTATCCAAATAATTTGTTGTTACGTTTTTACCCCTGTTTGATCTTATATAAATAAAATATGTTCCCAAAATAAAAGTTTTCTTTTCAGTGTTTGCATCTTCTCAAAATTAAAGTTTTTTTAGTTTTGCCATGAAAACACAACCGTATAAAATGGCCGAAATTTAAAAACAGGTAAATAATTATTGTTTCTAATTAATGAAGATTTTTGTAAATGTCAACTATATGTATGATCCTTTAAAAATATATAGTAGTAGGATTTATTAAGTGACATACATACATTCATTATTTCATGTTAGGTAGTTATTAAACATATCCAGTAATATTTTTAATTAAAATTGCATAATTAATAAATTATCTACTATTAATATTATTTATAGCCTTTATTTATTTAATTATTTTTAATTATTTTATTTATAAAGATAACAACACATAGAACTAGAATTAGGAAAGGACGAATCATTCAAGCAACAACGGGTGTTTATGAATAACATACTGGGTATTTCAGACTAAAACTCTTCCTGAGACATTTATGAGCTCAAAAGAATGCGAGTATAGTTAAACTAATCTCATCAAATGTTGCTCCATTTCAACTTACAGGGTCTTAGTAAAAGGAAGAAAAATATTAATCTATGCAGTAATTTTAACATAATTTCAACAATAAAGCTAAAATATTTTTATTTTCTAGTCGAAAATTTAAAAAATATATGTATAGGGTGATTTGAAATAAAGTAGCAAATATGAGACCACATATTCCTTAGGTAAAAATAAACTGATTTAACCTAACATACTTATATCCCAAGTCGCTTAATAAAAAAGATACAGGGTGTCAAAGTTAAAATTTTACTTTCGATATTTGGAGATAACTTCTTAAAAAATACAAATATTTACTTAAAATTTGTAAACTAGGAGTTTTTGCGGGTGAGAAATTGAAATTTGTTACTAATTTTGACGGCACTAGTAGAGGGCGCCACCTATGACACATCATGTTTCTTTCAAATGGCAGAACTTTTTTGCAGCTTAGTATATCCATCTGACTATAGAAATAATTGATTCCCCTACCTGTTTTATTTGAAAAAGGTATATCTTGCTAAAGTCGTTAGGAGTAACCATTTTTGAAATATACTCGCGTCAAGAATTCAGACGTCTTACGTCACGGCTGACGTTACACATTTGTTTTTATTGTCAACGTTATTTTTGATATTTGGTCGCGTTAAAAACAATCATTTTTTGCAATTTAGTGCAATATATAATGCAAACTTTTAGTGTAGTATATAGTTTAATTACTATCAGTTGCAGTTTCTTAAATAATTTGCTTAAAATATAATGAATTATTCATTTGTTCGTATGACGTAAGTCGTCTGAATTCTTGTCGCGAGTATAATCCTATTTGAAATGCTGAGTGCACCGAGTAAAAACTATTTTGGTTTGAGGTAAAGTGCCTTATCTGCTACAGCAAAATATTACTTGAAAAAGTTGTTCAGAATGGTAAATTATGAAGACGTGCAAAATTTCAAGAAGATCGGCGAGGTTGGATGAAACCATTTTTCAACAAAGCACAAAGATTTTATCAAAGCAAGCCGATCTTTTTGAAATTTTGCACATCTCCATAATTTACCGTTCTGAACAACTTTTTCAAGTAACATTTTGCTATATTTTCAGTAAAAAAGTCAATTTACCTGAAACGATAACAATTTTCAATCGGTGCACTGAATAATTCAAATAGGATTATTTCGAAAGCTGTTGCTCCTAACGACTTCAACAAGGTATACCTTTTTCAAATATAACAGGTAGGAGAATCGATTGTTTCAATAGGCAGATGGATACACTAAGCAGCAAAAAAGTTCTGCTAAAAGAAACATGATGTGCCATAGGTGGCGTCCTACTAGTGACGCCAAAATTAAAAACAAATTTGAATTTCTCACCCGCAAGAACCCCTGGTTTACAAATTTTAAGTAAATATTTGAATTTTTTAAGAAGTTATCTACAAATATCGAAACTAAAATTTTAACTTTGACACCCTGTATCTTTTTTATTAAGCGACTTGGGATATAGGTATGTTAGGTTAAATCGGTTTATTTTCACCTAAGGAATATGTGGTCTCATTTTTGCCACTTTATTTAAAATCACCCAGAAATACCTGACATCCTAGGTGTGCGACGTTGTCACATGCTCAAAACCTGTTTGCTGTCATAAATGTATATACAGGATTAGCTATGACTAAGTACAAATATTTTGAAAGAGTATAGAAAAAAATAAGAAGCGCCCATCAAAAAATTTCCAACCTTATTTATAAATGGAAAAAAAATGTTTAGAAACCTATTTATTGCCGACACTGAGCTTGTTTCAGCAGCGAAGTTAGATATATTCCGCCAGTCAAAGGTGTCAAAGGGCATAGCACCACGTTGTCACGTGTATCGATGAACGCCACTTTAAAAGAAAAATTTGATTTACGAAATGTTGGTAACTATTTAATGAGAAAAATGATATGGTAACACAGAGAAATAGCACCTACCTTACTGATATTTATTTCCTGGATTGATATTTGGAAAGTTTTCAAGAATAGTGAATCATTTTGTTTTCTTACTTGTTTATATTAAAATTTGTCATTGCAAATATTTTCCTATTTGGTGAGTGCTTGCTGAAGACCTCTCCTTCCCTCGCTCGTTCTATTTGTTTAAAGCGAGGTACTCGGCCCGACGACCACGACCAGGTGGAAAAACACAAAATGTAATAAAAACAACACTCGCAAATGTACACAAATACATAAAAACACGGCCGAACGTTTGCCATAGGATTTTGCATAATATTTTGTCTACTTGGAAAAGGTCTTTAGTATTATGCTGCCACATGATAATATGCCCTTGTCACACTTCCCATAAATCAGCATCATATCCCTCATCTCGACAATTGAATATGACATATTTATAAATACACAAAAAATACGCAAAAAATTAAATTTGCAAAGTATTGAAAACTATTTCAAACTAAACACCGTATGCGATATTTTATATTTGACAGAATCTGATGCAGTCGCCATCTGTAGGCCGCTAGTACAAGGTGTACTTCACATCGATACATTTTTAAACCTCTTGTTGGGGAATTAAATTCTGTTAATACTAATATTAGCAACAATAATTGACGATGAATAATTAATACTGTTTTAAACGATAACATCTCGAGATGTTTACAGTGTTCTCTAAAAATCCTGTACGTGGCTCTTAAAATATAACATTTTAATCTTTGATCAGTGTTCTTTGATATTTGGAGAGTATGCAACTAGGAATACGAAATTCTAGGTTATGGTTCAATATTTGTGACTACTTTTTAGTTTTAAACGTTTTATAGTAATTAAATAAAGGAATTTATGTCGGGTACAGATATGTCCCTATAACATGGTTTTCCTATGCTATACGAGATGTGGCAATTAAGTTCCGGGAATTTGTCAATGAAAAAACAAGCAGATTAAATTTCGCCAAAATTTTATTATCGACCTTCACAATAGTGTTCCTCTAAATCTACCCAACGATTCCAACGTTGCTCCCACGATTGGAAGCACCCTTGGTAATCCTCCGCAGCACAGAATATACAGGGTGAATCTTAAATAAGTACAAATATTTTAACTGCTGGTGTAGTTCGTCATTTAAATCAGTCTAGTGAAAGCCATTTTTAAAAATTTCTAATATTTACGGAGATATTAATTTTTTAAAAAAATACCCACATTTTGAGGACCGCTGGCTGATTTTTCATCCAACAACGTAATGAAACATATGATTTGTTGCGAGGTTGCCATATCTCCTCCAATATAAATATTACGTTTCCTTTAACGTAATAGTTCTATTTTAAAAATACTTGTTTTAAGCATAAGTACACTAAAATTGGGTATGTAGTATGATACGCAGCAATATTAACATAAATTTTAACATCTGAACTAACCTTACTATACTTCAACGATTAAAAATGAATTTCCGCAAGTTCAATACTACCGTAAAATATTTAGGAAGATATTACGTGATATTACTATGTCCAATGTTCAAAAATTATACATAAACGTGCACACAAGCTTACCTGTTTGTTAAAAAATTAACTATTTAATCAGTAATCCACATTTCACAAGTTAAATGTCATTGTACACTGTTAGAAAGGGACACAAAACACAATTTCCTTAAGTTATTTTATGAAGAATAACGAAAAACTATGCACGCGTTTTTTATTTAAAATGGAAAAAATGTCAACTTTTAGCATATTTTAGCGTTTATTGCTATTTTCATGCATTATGTGGGGTTAACAAGTTTGACTTGGGCTTCCGATAATCTGTCATGACAGTCAATGACAGTTTGATAATAAAAAATAATATAAAATGTTACACTTGACAAAATTTGCTAAAAGTTGAGATTTTTTCTTTCTTGAAGCAAAGATATTTGTGTAATACTGGCAACAATGTGAACCACACGTTCAGTCTGCAGCACTATGACTCATAAAAGTATGAAGGATCGGTCTAGGCCAGCGGTCCTCAACAAGTTTTCTACTGAAAAATTACGAAATTTATTTAAAATTTCACTTTTTTATTTCTGATTTTTATGTAAAAAAACTATTAATTATGTGTTCTACACACAAAACTATACTGCTGGTTAAAATATTTGTACTTATTTAAGATTCACCCTGTATAGCTAGCTATATTTTCTGTGTCCGCAGCTAACCTGTTCAGCACCACGGTTACAGCTTCTTTGACCTCCTGTACGCCGCCATGATGAGTTCCCTTGAGGTGCGACTTCATCTTGGGGAATAAGAAAAATCGCAGGGGGCAATATCGGGGCTATAGCGTGGGTGCGGCAACGTTGAAATGTCTTTTTACTAAAAACTCTTGTACAATGAACGAGGAATGGGCTGGCGCGTTGTCGTAGTGCAAGATCCAGCCGTTCCCGGCGAGTTCGGGTCGCACACGGAAAACGCGGGCCAGCAGTCGTTCCAGGACGCCAACATAGAATTGTCCAGTCACTGTCTGGCTGACAGGCAGATATTCACGATGAATGATGCCGCGGATATAGAAAAAAAAACGATAACATTGGCTTTAGTCGTGACTTGGACATCCTCGCTTTCGTTGGCCGCCCTCCACCCTTTTCCACCCACTGCTGACTTTGTTTATGGGTGTCGGGGTCATACTCAAATATCCATGTCTCATCTCCAGTGTCTACCCAACACATCCAGTCTCTACCGTCGCTCCGAATGCGGTACAACAAATCCTCTCAGATCGATTTTCGCATGTCTTTCTGTTCACGGGTGAGAACTTTTGGCATCATCTTTGCGTAAATCTTTCGCATATTCAAATTTTCGTATAACATCTTGCGAACGGTTTCTTTGTTGACGTTTAACTCGTCAGACAACGCACGAATACTTAGGCGCCGGGCAGATGCGATCAGTGCACGCAAACGGTCACCTTCACGTGGATCGTCTTCTACCGATTTACGCCCCTCCTTTTCCCATTTTGCCCATTCAAACACGCGTGTTTTCGACATGCACTCGTCTGCATACACCACCTGCAATTTTCCGAGGGGTTTTCGCCAGGTTTCACTAAAAATTGGATCATAACACGTTGCTTTTAATTTGGGTCACTCATTTTCACGACGCCACTAAAAAAGTTACTTCCAAAAAATACACATAAAACACAATCCAAACGTGCTATCGACTTCAACCTTGGACTGAAACTAAAAGAAAGGTCCCCGCTCTCTAGAAAAACGTTGACGAACGATGCAGTGTTGTCAGTTTCCGAGTTATAACTAAATTGCCGGAACTTAATTGCCACAACTCGTATGCTGATTGTTTTTTTAGAGTCAAGGACAAATCCAACGGAGTTACAGCAATCGTACAAGATTTTATAATTGAAGACAGCCGCGGGTGCATTCCGAGTTTTCTATTAGTAGGTATTCCGTAAATTAAATTTCAATTTTCTTGAATAAATGGGTATTTTATTTAACTGAAGAAGGACTGTGTTATTCTGTCGGTGGATAATTCTGACGGATCAGTAATGAGTGAAAATGTAGTTTTGGTACTTAGGTATTATTATTAATAAAAATGTTTATTTTCGTCGTTTCTACATTTTACAACGCTGGAAAAAGCTACCCCCCGGTAGTTGACATTTCTAAGCCATTTTGGCTGATGATTGTCATAGGCGCCGATTTTCCGGAGGAAAGATGTTTTGCTCCATTTTTTAAACATCAATAAATTTTTATTGTCTTTTAGGCCTTCCTAAGCATGTGGTTAAAGTGTTTGTACTAAGTCATAGTTAACCCTGTGTAGCTAGCTATTCACTTAATTCTCACCAGTTACTTGTATCTCAGTTAGAGAGCGAGATATAAGGTATGTTGTATTAACAATTTTTTTCTTAAAGTTTTGTAAGGAATCTAATCGCGAAGTTTGATTATTTAAACCTGATTCATCCTGTACATGGAATAGGGTATGTGTACATAGCAGAAATGAAATTTATGACTGAGGTAACTGGCAGATTTATTATAAAATTAATGTATTGAAGTAAAACAGTAAAAAAACCATCACTTATTTTCAAATGTTTCAAGTAACTTTAATTAAATTTATTTGCAATATTCAAAAATTTATATATTTAATAAATAGTACCCAATATGGGACATTCTAAAATAGGAACATCCTCTAATTCCATATTAGGTACCTAACAATCTTTAATTTTAATTTTACATACCCAATACATACCTTTACAATTATGTAACATTGCAAACGAAGATTTATATGCTCCACCAACCTGTTTTAAAACGGAAAATGTTTACGTTAGTTCTAGGCAAATATACAGGGTGGGTCTGAAAGAATGGCAAGACTAAGCTGGATATACTAGACACTAAAATATTGTTTCAGTTCATCATACTTATACGAATGTCGCTGATTCGAGATATGCAGGGTGTTTAAGATTTAAATTTTATTCTGATATTTCTTAATAATTGAGAAAGTTTTGATGGCATGACTGAAAATTGGTAGTGTTGGGTTTTTGGTGTGAAAATTGCGAATTTGAAGCTTATTTTGACGTTGCTTCTAGGGTGCGCTAGATTCGCCGTATGATTTAGGCAAATCAAAACATTTATCTGTTGAGCTACCTAAAAGGTAAAAACCTAAAAAACGGTAAATTCTTCATAAAAAATGTACTATTGTTTAGATCGCCTAACTATCGGTTTCTGGGTGATTTTCATTTAAAAGTTTCGATGTATTTTGTCATGATTTTCTTTCAGGCGCTATTGCTATTTCTTTTCTAAGTAGGCTTGTGTTTTCATGACAATAAATATTAGAGTATTTTGCGCGCGTCTGATTTGTTATTCGTGCAAAATTATTAGTTAGAGATCAAAAAATGCCAGGACATAGTCATTTTTCCAACAGTGAGATGCGTAATATGATTTGTGTTTTTGCTCAGGCTAATTTCATGGACATATTTGTTAAGCATAGCTCAACAGATAAAAAAATAGGTTTTGATTTACCTAAATAATACGGTGAAACTAGCGCCCTCTAGAAGCAACATCAAAAAAGCTTCAAATTTGTAATTTTTGCTCATGCTTTCAAAACTTTGTCAATTATTGACAAATTTCAGAATGAAGTTTAAACCTTGAACACCCTGGTTTCTTATACCAATGACATTCGTATAAGGCATGATGAGCTCAAACATAATATTTTGGTGTCTAGTATCTCCTGCTTAGTGTTGACCCATTCTTTCTGTTTCACCCTGTATTAAAATCTCTTCTACTTAGTGCAAAAAGAATGCATTTCTGGGTTAAATCTATTTTTTTAACAAAATTTTATGAAAATGATAGGACGAACTATTTTTAATAGAGGTCCATAATTGAGACTGCAAATGTAAGACGACCTTGCGCTATTTACATCTAATAGATTTTTCAAATCTGTTATGTTCAATAATAAGGACATATTCCATATTTGGTGCTTTTCCACTAATTATATTGCTGAAGACACTGGCCTTGTCAAAATAAAATTCCAATAATAATTATGAGTAGAACATTTTGATAAAATCAAAATTGAAATAGGTATATAGCAAACATCTAGGTATGCTAATGAGCAATTCCGCAAACAAAGCTCTACTCAATAATTATCTAAAGAAAATAATCTAATTTACTACTGACCTGCTAATGAAACACTCTATAAATACCTAACTTCACTTTTTGGCAGTGGGAACACGACAAATTCAACTACAATAGATGAGATCTGACCTATTTCTGCATTTTTAGGATTGCTTCTTCAGGTGGTCTCCTTTAAGTTGAATCAAATATCTAACTATAAAAATTATTATAAAAATTAAAATTATTTGAAGTTAAATATCGACAATGACAAAAAGTGACATCTTGTCAATGAATTAAATATGACAATACATACCTACTTGAAAAAGGTTCACCTTTTATGTAAAAGTTTTTATATATGTTTAGGTATTAATAATATTGTGTGAAACTAACTACTCAGTGGACAAAAGCCCCAACCTGCGTTGAATTACACCCACAATATCTACCCATATATTCCTTATTATTAGCTTTTGTTACATTTTTTTATTGTTATAGAAAGGTATTTTAAGCTAATATAAATCAAATCTCCTACAATTTCTATCATTAGCATACCTATAGATGTTTGGTTCAACTTAAAGGAGACCACCTAAAGAAGCAAGGTGTTTTGTAAACCTTATTTTTTAACCCAGTGTTAGATCTGGTGACTTTCAGTTACACTGAATAGTTCCGTTAATCTCATTCCATTGTTTTGAGAAAGTGTGATCTAAATATTGCTGCACAATTCTGTCCTTGTGGTGTGAAGCTCTTTCGTGCTGAAACCATAGGTTTCTCCTTAGCTGGAAAGACATATTCTCCAGAAGTGCGGGAAGTTCTTCTTGTAGGAAATTTAGGTAACTCACGCTCTTCAATTTTTGTTCGATAAGGCCCAATGAAATGCCTACCGATGATGCCGCACCATACATTAACTCCAAAATGACCTTGGTTTTGAACTAAATGGACAATGTGGGGATTTTCAATCGACCAGTACTGTTTGTTGCGCCTATTTGGCAAACCATTACTGACAAATTGACTTTCGTCCGTCCAAAAAACGTGCCGAAAAAGGTTCTGAACAAGTCTTCAATGTAACGCTTAGGCAAATATTCCAAATTGTGAATTTTGTAGTTATGATACCCATTGGTCTTTAGAATTCGTTGAACGGTTGATTCAATTCCGGCTAGCCTGCCGTATAGTTTCGTGGATTTTGTGCTGAACACAGTAACTGTATTAACATTGTTTCTTACCGTTCTATCAATTATTTATTCTTCCGAACAGAAAATGCATCTTAGATTTGCAGCAGACTTGTGATATCTAAGAATAAATATGAACTTTACAACAGATAACATACTACCAAGTGAACAATCTGGGTTTCGAGAAGGACACAGTTGTTCAACTGCATTGTTAAATATAACAGACCATATTTTTAGGGCTATCGATTCGGGATTATGTTCAATTTTGGTATTACTTGATTACTCGAAAGCCTTTGACGCTATCAGTCATGACATTTTGAAAAATGTTTGTTGGTTTTGATATATCTGCAGTACAATTTATTTCTAATTTATTTCTAATTATTTAACAGGTAGACAGGAAAGAGTAGTACTTAAAAACTATTTTTCGACTTATATTAATACTGATTGTGGAGTGCCTCAAGGATCCGTGCTGGGACCTACGTTGTTTTCATTATATACATCATCATTCCCTACATTTTTCAATCACTGTAACATTCAAATGTATGCGGATGATACTCAATTGTTTTACACGTTTCATTCCAGTGATATAAAAAACAGTTGTAATATAATAAATAGTGAACTTGAAACACTCCGTCGAATTTCACTAGAGCATAGTCTGCGTTTAAATCCCACAAAGTGTGTTACTATGTTTTTTGCCAATCGTATGAAATATACACAACTGTTACCCGAGGTTAAGATATGTATTGATAATGTACAGTTAGAAGTAAAAGATGAAGTTAAAGTCTTGGGCTTAACTATTGATAAGAAACTTACGTTTAATAAACATATATCAAACTGTGTAAGAAGCTCCATTGTTAATTTCAAAATATTGTATAAATCTAGACACATCTTAAGTGAAAAATTGAAAATTTTGCTTTCTCAGTCACTGATTTTATCGGTGTTTAATTATGGGCATACTGTTTACGGTCCATGTTTAACACAAGTGGCATCTCAACGAATTCAAAAAATTCAAAATTACTGCCTCAGATATATTTACGGTATTAAAAAAAGAAATTCAGTGAGACATTAATTTAAGGTTACAAAGTGGCTAAATATGAAAAACACTCGTCTACATCACAGTGCTACTCTTTTTATGAAAATCATTCTAAATAAATCTCCTCAGTACCACTTTAATAAAATCAGATTTCGTACGGACGTTCACAATTTGAACACCCGATTTAAAGGTAATTTAACTCCTCCCTTACATAAGACTACGACATTTCAAAGATCATTTAGTTACAACATACCGAAAATTTACAACTCCCTTCCGTTACCTCTTAAATTACTGCCTATCAGTTGTTTTAAGAAAAAGTATAAAGCAATTCTCTTTGATTCTCAACAGTAGGTACTTAATAATATCCTTATAATTGTTTCGCTTGTTCAATCATATTTTTGACTTTATCTCATATTGTTACTGCTTTACTGTGTAGTTATATGTATGTATTTAATTAATGTATAATTCAATTTGTTATGGCACATCTATTTTTTGTGGGTTAAGTGGAAGAACAGCGTATTGCCTCTTGCGGCTACACAGCTGAACTTCACCCTTTCATATTATATGTATTATTATTTATTTTTTTCCTATTAATGTCGATTTAAATGTATTCTTGCTATATGTGTGAATAAAGCATATTATTATTATTATTATTATTATATTTAAATATTAATAGATTTTTTACGTTTACCCACCTTACATTCAAAAAAATTAAATGGTACATCCACAAGTAAAATTTGCATTTTTTAAATTATATGAAAGCAATTACGCTTAATCTATTCAAGTGTCTCGCTATATATGATGCTGGCAACTGCAGAATCCCAACGATCAGCAGCACACAGTAAAAGAAACAGTACTCGCATCGGTCCCACCACCAGACCAGACCCTACTGATATCACCCAGGCAAGGTACCATCGTGGTGTGTGAATAAACTTTACTCTCCTACTATCGGTGTCTGATCGCGGTCTAAATTCAGCTCAGTTTCTGTATAGTCGCAGTGTTGGAAAAGTGGTACTCTGTATGTGTTGGATTTTAATATTTGCGAGATAAAACGTAAGTACCGATGTAAATGTTCGAAACAAAAATAGACCAGAGAAAATTTAGAAAATGTGGGAAAGCTTTAAAATATGCGTAACAATAAAATATTTGAAAAACTAATTAAAAGAACAAATGGTTTATAGTGTCCCTGCATATTTTTAATAACAAAATCACGATCCAGTGTCTTTTACTTTTATTTTTAGAAATGTAGTTAGCAAAAATATGTAGCTTGGTATAAAATAATAAATGATGAACAAAACAAATACCAATACTAACAAACGTATGAAATTAGATAGACAATCTGATAATATTTGAGGAATATACTAGGATATAATTTAAGACTGGCCGATTTTGAAAAATAATCATAAGAAGCGATAAGAAAAAATGTCCAAAATTGAATAGCAAACTAAAGTTTACTGAATAATACTCTGATAAATATTTGTCTGTATGTAATATATATATGTATGTATGTATATTACAGAAATAAACATGGATAAAATTCCATATTATATAATGTGATTTTACAAGTATGCTAAATTCCAGCGTAAATTTACGTCATAATAATAATTTGTATTGATTTACATTGTAATTTTTAGGTTGGAAATGTAAAATATAGATACATATGTAATTTTACTTAGTAGATAATTTTAATTTTGTTATATTTTATATATACTTTCCTTTATAACTAACAATGAAAAATATGCATAAAAACTTTTTCAATAACAAATATCATTTCATATATATGACTGAATATCAATGTATAAAAAATTAAATAATATGCACTTGTTCAAAAAACGTGTATACCAATCAGTTCAAATATTTACATTTTGTTTAACCTGAATAGTGTAACAGAAGCCAATTTAAAAATGTATTAAATTATTTTTGTAGCCATATGGAGAGTGTATTAACAGTTGAAAACAGGGAAATGTTTTTACTTTTAATGCCACGGAAAGTCTGTTTGCTAAAATGTACAAAAGGTTTAAGCTAGTCAATATAATATGCAGGAATTGCAGGATATCTCTTACTAACAAGTTATTAGAAATACAGTACATTTTATTATTAGAATTCCATAATAAATACACTATCCGAGTCACGTTTTTATTTCTAAATAGTTAAGAAGGAACATTTTTTAGTGGAATTATTCCATTTATCTTCTAAATGTGAATTACTTATCCTTCTCTGTAAAAGTGTATTATTCATCCATCATTTAAAAATGTATTTCATTCGCATTAGAATATTGAATATTTTTACTGAAAATACTACTTAATTATTTTTGAAACACCAGTATATATTCCTTAGTTTTGCGAATATTTGTAGATGTACGTATATTTGTGTAAAAATAAATATTTTTAGCTAGAATTTTAGTTACAGTAAATTTATAATTAACGTAACTACAACTAATGCTAATATCTGTTGTAATCAATTACTATTTTTACTGTCATAAAGACAAATATGTTGTTTGAAATTAATGTTGTATTATGAGACACATATAATGGCGTAATTTTGATGCAAACATCTAAACAACGTATCGATTCAGTTTTTATGATATTTATGAACTGTGTGAATATTTAAATTGGCACAAACTGCAAATGCACAGTAACAAAATATAATCTTATACTTATAATATCGCATAAAAAGTCCTTATTAATAAATCGTATATGTTTGTCTGCTACAAGTTAACAGTACAACTAAAATGTATTAGGTTAGAGGTTAGGTTGATGTGCCTCTGCGTATTTGCAACAGAAATCACATAAAAACCTGTGTAAAATTTCATAACAAATTTTGTAAAAATAAATAATTCCATTGTAGTAAATTGGATTACCAATTTATTTCTGAAATTTCCTAATTTTATTACGTAAAAACATATCCACTTGATTGACATATAATGTAAATTAAAATTTTCCTGAAAATATTATGTAAAAAAAGCATAACAAAACATGGAAATTCTCACCCATTTTTATCAGTGTACTGTCTTCTAAATTGGATTGATTTGAGATGAGGAAAATGACAAGAATATTATCTTATTTAGGAAGAAATTTTTTAATTTTTAATTATTTTTAAGGTTTTACATTTATATTCACATAACTATTAATACATGTTTTATTTCTGTTTACATTATTTAGCTTCTGTTTTTATGTAAGTAATTCAAATTAATTTTAATTCATTTTTATCAGACAAATGTCGCAAACAAATAAATTAGACATACTAAATATCTACTTATGCATAGATTATATGAAGTATTTTATTAATGTTTCTGAATTGTCAATACAATTTCATTATTATTTTTTATTCAGTAAAAACAGTATCATTATAATTGAAATATTAAATTGATCAGATTTTTTGTATGTTTTCTACTGAATGTGGCAAGTGTAACTACTAATGTAACTGTCATTGATCACTTACACATATATAAATATAGAAACAGTCTGGAGTATTTTCTAGTTACTTCTATTTGCAATTATTAAATATTTTCTTCTGGCAAACCTAATCAGCTGGAAAATTACTAAACGTTGGAAATTGTACGGTTGGAACAACATTTGCTGAACGATTTGCTCGTGGGCTATATATTTCATTGTCGTACAAGACGTTAGTACCATATGATTTACTTACCAAGAAGAAAAAGTCCCATAATAACTTTGAGAATATTTAATAGGTTAACCTACAGTCATTTCGAAAAGTAACGAATAAATTCATTATTTTTGAAATTGAGAACTTTTCGAAAACATCCCCTGGCACGCCAATTGTATTTTAAAAAAAGGCCCTTTTTGACATACGACCCATATTTGTGACGTCATCTTTGTTCGAGATATGACAACATCGACAATTTTTTTAAATAGCAACCCCCAATTTTGACCATGTCATTTGAAAGAGCGTGTCATTCTACATACACATCATAAAAAATTATGGTGTTACAAAAATAACAAAAAACAAAACATTCAAGAAAATTATGTTTAAAATTTTAAAAATTTAATTTTCACCGAAATGTATCACCCGAGAAGGGGGCCGATTGAGTGGCCAGCCAGATCGCCTGATGTGACACCCCTAGATTATTTCTTGTGGAGATACTTAAAAAGCAAAGTATATGTTACTAGACTGGTTAATTTAAAAGATTTAAAAGCAAGAGTTCGTCACGAGATACATCGTATACGTTTTGAAGTTATTGATAATGTCCAAAAAGAATTTATTAATCGTCTTGACTACTATCAGGCAGCCAACGGTGCATAATTTGAACATTTAATTTACTCGATTTTTTACATAATTATTATTTTCAGTATTGTGAAAATTAAATTTTAAAATCTTCAAACATTATTTTTTTGAAATTTTTGTTGTGTAATACCATAATTTTTCATGATGTGTATGTAGAATGACCCGCTCTTTCAAATGGCATGGTCATTGCCATTTAAAAAAATTGTCGATGACGTCATATCTCGAACAACGATAACGTCACAAATGTGGGTCGGATATCAAAATGTGCCTTTTTTAAAAACAAAATCAACGTGCCAGGGGATTTTTTCGAAAATTTCTCAATTTCATTTGCAGAATACATGAACTGTGTTGTTGTAGTTATTAGAACTGTTAATTAAATGTATTTTTGATATTAAGGCCAAGTGAACAGTACATTAAAGATTAGTTGACTGTAACGCAGTATTAATTGAACGTGCTATATTGCTGCAGTAATACTCTTTAACTTATAAGGCAGCTGTATTTTAGACAATGCAAGTATAAATTTTGTACTTACCTTAAAATGCATTCACATTTGACATAACTAAAAAACATAATTAGGCTACAATTGCAAAAGTTAAGCATATTATGCATTGTATATAATGCGAAATAGAAGTAATAAGTTATTATTGAAACATTTTTGTATATAGATCACATGTCAGGATGACACTTTTAACTATAGTTGTGGCAAGAATTCAAACGACTTACGTCATAACAAATGAATAATTTATTATAATTTTTATCAAAATATTTAAGAAACTACACCTGAGAATAATAAAATTATATACTACACTAAATGTTTGCGCTATATATATATCAATAAATTACAAAAATTCCTTTTTTTAATGCCACAAATTATGGAAAATTATGTTGACAATAAAACAATTGCGTAACATCAGCGTGACGTAAAACGTTTGAATTCATGCCGCAACTTTAGTGCTTTTTCTTAAATTAGACGAACACGCAATTTTTTCTGACAATATGAATCAATTATATTATAGTTCAGAATTCTGAAATTGATTTGAACAATTTTTTTACTTATTTATCTATACAAATCACAAGATAAAGCCTGTCTATTATAAAGATACAATAATTATATAAAGGTTTATTTTAATAAAAAAATCTAATACATAATACCTATATGTAGTGTAGTAGATGTTGTGGGTATAATTCAACGCTGGTATTAATACTTGATAAAAAATGTATAAAGAACGTATGCACACTTTATAGGAAACCGAATTTTCAAATATATATTGTATAAAGTAAATTGATTGAATAAAAATATCTATAGTAATCTGAAACACTGTACATTGAAAATTATATGAGATTTAGTAAATAAAGTTTGTATCGTATCGTGTATACCTACGTATAATAATCAGGTTATTGATGATCTTCAAACTGTTTTTTTACATCGGTAGTATTTACAGCTACTAGTGCATTACATTTGAATCGATTCATATAATTTTTTATTTTACGGTTCGATTGGCCCGCGATTTAGGAGAAATTCTTGGTTGATTTCGTGCGTGGACCACGAAATTAATTACCTTAACCTCCGAAACTGCACCTCGAGTTTTTATGGTTGACATATAATTCTTATTTATAGCCATATTTACATATAACGCCGATTTTTTAAGAAAATTTTAGGTTTCGGATAACACATTTGGAAACCATTCATTATTAATATTCTTAACATTTAAATTAATAGACTACTAAAGATGTCATTTCTAAACTTTGTAACTTATTCAAAATAATTTCCAAAGGTACAGCTGTTAAAATTTACAAAACTTACATAACGTCCCTTTTTGCAATTTCAATAATAATTTCCTTTTTCTTAAAACTCTTTGCTTTATCATCGTATTCATTAAATCTTACCATGTCTATTTCTCCCTTTAAAAGAAACTTGGTTAGTTACATTTCCGTATTAAAAATACCATTGTCTGTGAAATAAAACTATTAGAAAACAGAAACCAGTCGCCTGGAATTTGCATAGAATTTATTAACCACTTTTAAACAGATTTTCTTGTGCATTTTTACCTGTGCAATAGCATATAACCCACAGCGTTCAACTTTTTCAATCTCGAGACCATAAGACGGAATGGAATTTGTATTCATGTTGTGAAATTACAATATTCATGCAAAATTTGTAAGCCAAATTTACACGTAAATAGGTTTCTGCAGTTATTATACAGGATGATTCTCCGAAAAACTTTGAAGATATGTGCACCCTTAAATAAGAAGTCGATATCCCCAAAGAAATTATAATAAAAGTGTAATAGCTTTCGCGTCAAAAATGTTTAGTGTTCTAACATTATAAAGGGCAACTGTACTTCAACTGTATCTGATATGCCATGCTACATTGACGAATAGGTTTGGAGTGGGAATATGCTCTCTAGGTGGTAAACGAATGTCAATAGTGTTGTTTTATTTATCGTTGTGTCAACCTTTAAAATTTTCAAAATGGCTCAAGTGTACAGAGAGGGCAAATTTCGATGATTCTCGTTAACTACAGGAGAAAAAAATGTCTCAATCTCTTTTTTTAAGAAAAAATTAATGGTTAATATCAAAATGACTTATGGACTTGTTTTCGAGTAATAAACACTTTTCGATACATGTCTGTAACTTGGTTGTTTGTAAAGTTAGAAAAACATAATTAATACGTTTTTCAGACACTTTTTTGAATCCAGTGGCGTGCGTAATTTTGTTATAACTATTAATTTTTGAGTTATAACCTAAAGTTGTGTTTTTTTTATTACAAACCATAGACGGTCACGTGGTTGAAATCGTTATTTTTTCTCTTCCCTTTAATATGTAAATATGTAGGATTAAATACGATTATTTGCCATTTTATTGAGACAATAATTTATTATAGCATATTTTGTTTCGTTCATTTCCTTGAAGTAGGGCGTGAGTTATTTGAAATAATTGCCTGCTACCAATCTTTGACATTTTCATTTCGATTGTTAGGTACATATCAGCAATGCTATTTAGCTTTTTCCATACATTGATTTAATTGTTATTGCAAATATATCATTTTTATAATACTATTATTTGTTTAGTAACTCATTCTGTCATGATTACTTCTAAATGTCTTGTCAAAAATATTTAAAATATTAAATTGATACCCTGGAATAAACTTCCTCCTTTCCTCAGTAAAATGGCGAATAATCATATTTAACTCCACATATTGTAGTTTAATGGAAAGAGAAAAAAAAATAACGATTTCATCTGGCCACCTATGGTTTGTATTTAAAAACACAACTTTAAGTTATAACTTAAAAATTAATAAAGTTACAAAGAAATTAGAAACGCCACTGGACTCTGGACACTGGACATATTAATTATTTTTTTTTACTTTACAAACAACCAGACATATATCGAAAACTGGAAATTTTGAAATTTTGTTTATTAATCGAAAACAAAACACGATAGGTCATTTTGGTATTGACCATTTATTTTTCTCTTAAAAAAAATAAATCGAGAGGGGGGGGCTCATTTTTTCTTCTCCTATAGTTCGCGAGAAAACTACGAAATTTACCCACCCTATACAGCAATGCTGAGTGATACTGGTAATTTACGTGCAAATGGAATACGGGGTGGAACGGTAGCATGGCCTCCGCGGTCTCCCGATTTCAACTCTTGACTTCTTTTTGTGGGCTCATTTAAAAAATGAGCGTACCGTACCGAAGTGGAAACCGTCGAGGATTTGCCCTAGCGTATCAAAACTGCCGCGAATAATTTGCGTTTACAAGGACAGCAACCAGGAGGTGCATTCTCTTTAATATGGTAAAATTGGATAAGGTGCCCAAATGTGTGTTCAAGTCGAGGGACAAAATTTCGAGCAGTTTTTGTTATAAAGTATGTGCTAATTTTTTTTATAAACTTCTATTTAACCACAGAACTTCGGATGTTTCTTTCGTGCTATCTATAACATCGCCAGTTTGCATTGTCACTCCATTACAGTAGATCAGATTCCAGCAGCGTGCAATTAAATATTTTTAAATAGTTTTCAGATTGCATATATTATTTTTTTTGCATGACCATATTTGCATATGTATGGTGAACACCAACACCTTCTACTCAGTTTTCAAGTTCCGAGAAATGATATAAGAAGTAGGTACATTGCCTAACCTAGCGTTGATATCTAAAACCACCGCTTTAGAGTTTTATATTTCTGGGTGAAATAGATAATATAAATATTTATTAACACTACTGAATATATGCAGGAAAATTAATTTATCGGTGATAGAAATGCTGGATAAACTTTAAAGGAAGACATCTGGTACAATATAAATTGTTTTATTAAAACTAAACATAAATAATTGATAGAAGAGGTAAACATTACATTTTACGGTCATATAATGCACACAATTATGGTGAACTTTCTTTAATGAAACTGATTTTGACACGAAATTGAAGATTTGTTAATTTTTTTCTAGAAAATGGTTGGGTTTAGGACCCATGCCAAGGTGTTTCTATTTTGATGATAAATCCAACATAGATGAAAAGTAGATTCCTGACGACAAAATAATGCGATGTTGCCAAACTCATCTTAGTCAAAAGATGATGGTTAAAGAGATACAGGGTGTCAAAGTTAAAATTTTATTTTCGATATTTATAAATAACTTTTTAAAAAATCCAAATGTTTGCATACATTTTAGAAACCGAGGGTTTTTTGGGGGCGAGAAATTTAAATTTGTTCGTCGTCGCCAATTATGCACATCATGCTTCTTTTAAACGACAGAAATGTTTTGTGGCTTAATGTATCCATCTGACTATTGAAACAGTCGATTATCTTACCTTTTTTACCTGAAAAGGGTATACCTTGTTGAAGGCGTTAGGATTAACAGTTTTTTGAAAAAATCCTATTTGAAATATTTAGTGCACCGAGTAAAAATTGTTTTGGTTTCAGGTAAAGAGCCTTTTCCGTTAAAAATACAGCAAAACTTTACTTGGAAAAATTATTCAAAATGATAAATTATGATGACGTGCAAAATTACAAGAAGATCGGCAAGGTTTGATGAAACTATTGTTGAAAATTCGGTTTCATCAGATATCGCCGATCTTCTTGTAATTTTGCACGTTGACACAGTTTACTATTCTGAATAACTTTTCAAGTAATATTTTGCTATATTTTCAGTAGAAAAGGCCTTTTACCTGAAATAAAAACAGTTAATACTCACTGAATATTGAATATTATACTGGTGCACTGAATATTGCAAGAATTATTTAAAAAACGGCACCATAAGTGACGTCCTCTACTAGTGACGTCAAAATTAGAAACAAATTTGAATTTCTCGGACTCAAAAAACCCCGATCTCCAAAGTTATTTACAAATATCGAAAATAAAATATAAAATTAGACACCCTGTATCTTTTTAACCAACAGTCAGGGACTTACTCTTACTCTACGTTGGATTTATTTCCTAACACCCTGTATACGTTCGTCAGTTAAGTTTATGGCATTCAAACCTCTAACACCCCGTATACCATGCTTTATATTTGCAACTGAACTGTCTATAAAGATTTTGGAACAGATAATAATTAGTTTCAATCCTTATATAAATTGATTCAATGAATCGTATGATTGAGTTGTCCATCAGTCCAAGTCACATGAATGTTTCTACTGTTACACTTGAAAATGAATTAAACCATTTTTCTCTGTCAATTTTTATCGCTTCTAATAACAATTCAATTCTACTTTCTACGAGTCTGGTTCAGATGCTAACTCAAGAATTATGATTGACTTATTACTGTTTAATTCATAACTATTATCTTGAAATTATGCCACGGTAGGTGTGTAATAAAGTACTGCGATACCTAGTGTTTTGTATGGCATATCAGATATTTATCTTGGAAGAAATTAAAAGAAAATTGCTGATCAAATTATATTATATTAAAGATAATTTATCGAGAATATAATAGGAGCATATATTTAATTAAGATACGAATCATGTTTGGTTGTATCGAATTCGAATTTTTAAGATATGCTTGATGCTATAGAAAGGCGACAGGTTACATGATAGAAGAGAAACAGTTAATGTATTTTAAAATAATTAACAATATACAGAGTGATTAAGAATTCATCAAAAACAAAAAAAAATTAATATACAGAGGACTCTACAAATATAATTTTGTAAAATTAAAATCAAAAAGGGCAGTTCAAAAATGATTTAAAAATAAACTTCTCCATGTCATTGGAAATTAATTAATAAAAAATTAACGGACAAAAAATTTAAAGACTTTCCCAAGGAAAAAAATTTATACGTTTTTTTAACATTTTGTATCACAAAATTTATCTGTTTTTGCAGTGTGTATTGACTCTATTTTTCATGACGTATCTATTCTTAAATTTCTATAGATAAATTGTGAATCAACCTGTATTTTTAGTGACGACTATGAACCACAAGCTTCGCCAAAGTCAGTGGCGTCCTAATTATGTAAAAATGTTATCTTTAGTTAAAATCGTTTTAATGAGGAATGTGGTTGTTGATTTACATCTGAAGAATACTGTTGTTCTGTCGATGACATAACAGGGTGAGAAATAATTTAAAGAAATAATGTTTCTCACTGTAATTAGGTTATGTTGGTAAACAGTTAACAATAACTTTAAGTTATATAACAGTGTGTATACTATTATGGAATTTTAACCATACGATTTATTAATTTTATTCAAAATTTTAAATCAATATAAATGAAAAAATATTAATGTTTACTTAACTAAAAGCATTAAACATTTGGAAAAACAAATAATTCCCTCCAGTGTATTCATTTTCTGTTTTATTACTTTTTGAGTAGGTACACGAAAATAAATCTAATCTATATTTAAACACAATAATATACTTAAAATTGCCAACTTCATTCGAGTGTATACAGGGTAAAGCGATTGAGCCCAACATGCCTTATTCAATTGTTGCTTCTTTTCATTCTACAGGGTGTTAAAGTTGAAAAAATGTTTTGGATTTTTTGCTATATTTTAAGAAAGTATCAACCGATTGTTTTGAAAATTTGTAGTCTTATGTTTTTGAGGTGGACATACTTTATTCAATTGTTGCTCCTTTTCATTCTACAGGGTGTTAAAATTGAAAAAATGTTTTCGTTTTTTTTGCTATATTTTAAGAACGTATCGACCGATTGTTTTGAAAATTTGTAGTCTTATGTTTTTTGAGGTAGCAGATGCGAATATGCAAGCTGTTGAGATCACGACTAGGGGGCGCTAGTAATACTGTACTGTCGTTGTAAAAATATGTCCAACTTTTTGTATTTTACACTACTGAAGTATGTTCAGTTCTAAATAGAAAAGATATACCTGTTACAAATCGATAAACGCAACCGTTTTGGAGAAACAGACGATTTAAGATTTTGAGATTCGGCGGGAATTAAATTAAAAAAATAGAGAGTCTTAAGATATCAAAACAATACAAAACAATAAGACAAGACTCCAATTTTTTTAATTTAATTCCCGTCAAATCTCATATCTTAACAAAAGATTCTCGAAGTGACCACCAGTGACTTCAATGCACTTTCTTAGCCTCTTATTTAAATTTTGCCTGGCGTTGAATAAAGTTCTATGTTGCTTGATACTATTAACCGATTCTTAAATCTTTTCCCACATTTGTTCTTCATTAATAATGTCTTTGTAAACAAAAAATTTAATATAGACCCAAAAGTAAAAATCCAGCGGATTTAAATCAGGGTTACGTGCAGGCCAAGGAACTTCACTGCCGCGTCCAATCCAACGGTGAGGAAAATTTCTATTAAGATATTGTCTTGTCAGAAGTTCTGCCGTAAATTTAAGAGAATATCTTCAAGAAGCTGTGGCAACTAATTAATTAGAAAATTTAAATAATTTTCTCCGTTAAGTGGACATGGTAGTACGAACGGCCCCAAAATATTATCGTAAAAAAATTCCACGCCAAATATTGATAGAGAACTCTTGCTGAAAATGTACTTCACTTGTCAGGTGAGGATTTTCTAGTTCCCAAGAATGGCTAATTCTCCAATTAAACATATCTCTTTTTTACTGTATTAGAAAGGTATTTTAAGCTAATATATATCAAATCACCTACAATTCCTATCAATGAAGTCATATGTATGTTCTCTGATACCAAACATCTAGGTATGCTAATGAACAATTCCACAGACAAAGCTCTATTCAATAATTATTTAAAGAAATTAGTCTATCTAAATCAGCATGTTCAGCATGTGCATGTGCAGCCACAAGATGTAACTACATGTTACATCACGTCTACTCAAGTTCTCTTCTGTCGAATAAATCGTAAGTTACTTCACCTATAGTATACTGAACTATGGAGAATTAATAAGCTAGAAAACGGTACATGTCATATGTCTGGTGTGCCGCGTATAAATGACTTTGGCAGTTTGCTAAAAGTCAGTTGTTTACACATATTTATTTTATAGAAATCTGTTTTATGTGATCCGCCTTATGAAAATAATTAAATACTACTGTAGAAAAGACTGCAATATATATTTTATTTTATTTATTTTATTTACACTATTCAACAGGTCAAAGACCTAGTTAGACAATAGGAAAACATACAAAAAGAGCATACATGAAGTAAATTACACAATACTTAGACATAACACATGTAAACAATAATGAAAAAATAATCTAAATATCTAGATAAAGACAATAGCAATTACAAAACAAGTTTTATCAGAGATGAAATATTGCAATCCATAAAATTTACGGGCAAGATAACTTCATTACATAAATCACACATATTATGAAGTGGAGAGTGTTGCAGAATATTTGTCCTAGCAGGTGGCAAATAAAACATGTTAAATTGTCTAGCTTCAATTCTGGGAACATGAAAGCTCAACATTCTCAAGATGGCACTGCAGTCAATGACATTATTCATGACTTTATGTAAACAAATTAAATAAGCCTTTTTACGTCGATTTTCCAAAGTTTCAAGGCCAAATCTATGAAGCATTTCAAATTGAGGGAACCCAATTTAAAGCCATAATACTAATTATGTACTCCAGATTTATTTTTTCTTAATGCAATGTTATTATTATTTACTGTAATCAAAATTATTTAATATTATTTCAAATATTTGCAGTAATTCTTTCAAAGTCCTTAAAAGTTCAAATAAAGAAAACGATATAAAGATAACTTTAATTTGAGAATAACAATTGTTGATTAGTTTTCTTGATTTCTAGAAATTTTTATTCTTTAATGAATAATATATAATCTTATTATACAAAAGTAAGTTAATCTTTCAATAAAGTATTACTTGTATACTTGAGGAATAGTGAAATTAAGCTAGCGTTGGAATAAGTGTATTAATCTTGATATTCGTATAACTTTCTTTGTTTGTACATCCTGTATAACATCTATTTGCAAGCGTTCTGGGACAAAAAATATAAACGAGGCGCGAAGTGAAACTGCTTCTGTAGAAAATTGATTACAATAATTTTTATTATTGATACATAGAATCTGCGTTGACCAGATCCGTATTCATAGCAATATTTACAATAAGAATATACAGTGTGTAATATACAATGTGTTCTTTTTTTTTACTGTTAATTTTTCGAGAAGAGGTTATTCTTGATAAAAAGTTTTGTCAATCTTGGGAAGTCATAAACAGTAGCCCGATATATAAACGATATGTAAACTGTAAAATATACAGGTTAGCTCAAATTAGAAAAAAGTCGTGCCTTTCGATGACGATGTTAGAAAATGCGATCAAGTGTCATTATTTCACAACAATAAAAGCTTAATTTGGTATAGAGGGATAAGAACATAATATGAGAAATTGATTCGTAGAATGAAAATTTCTTGCGGCCACTAATTTCAGTTGTGCAGCATTCAGTTATTTTTTTTCACACTTCAATGTGTAATACTACTATTTTTTTTTTAAAAATAACACCTAAAATTAAAGATATTCAATAATTGAAATAAAAAAATCTAGTTATCACCATAAGAGAAAAAATGATTCGATCTGTATATACAAAAAAATGGAAAGGGACTACCTATTTATTAATTCCAGAGTCAGTTGTTATTTTTATTTACAAAATCCTGTTTTTAAAATTTATTCAAATTTAAAATATAATTTGAATTATAATTTGTCCGTCTAATGTAAAAGTTAATCGGGAAGCCTATTTTTTATGAAATATGATTATTTTTCCTTCTTCATTAAACTGAATACTTATGCATTTCTTCAATTTTCAAACTACTTTGTTAAGTAACAAAAATATAAACTAATTTTAAGAAAATATTTTGATTTTCTTTTACCGCCCTGTATATTTGATTACTGGTCATACTTACCGAAATAAATAAAACGTTTCATCAAGAATTACACCGAGAAGAAAACTGTTAAATTGACTCAAAAACTGCTACATTAAAAGTTTTTTTACGATTTTATATGGCAAACTGAAAAACTACTTCACTTAACCTTACCTTACACTTAAATATCAACAAATATTTGTTAATTCAATATTCCATTATTATTTTAGTTCGACGTAAAAGTATTGGTTTGAGGACTTAAAAATATAGGTTCAATCTATTACTGAAAAGATTTCAAACAACAAATTTTGAAACTGTTCCATACAAGCATCATATATCAAATATAAAGATTAAACTCGATGATTCTTTAATACAGTTAAAACAAAAGACAATGATAACAATAAATAAACTTAAAAGGCAAACGCCCTCATACTACATACATATTACAGTCTATTCTCTATATGACCTACTCTCATTTCGTTTGTGATTTTTTCTTTTAAATGATTAATACCTCGCGAAGGTGTTCTGTAAACTTCGTTTTTTAAAACCCTCCATACAAAAATCGAGGGGTGTTAGATCTGGTGACTTTCCCGGCCAATGAATAGGTCCATTAAACCCAACCCTTTTTTTAGAAAGTAGTATCTAAATATTGTTGCACAATCATGGCTGGAGCTTCGTCGTGCTGAAACCACCAGGTTTCTCCTTAACTGCAAAGACACATTCTCCAGAAGTACAGGAAGTTCTTCTTGTAGGAAATTTAGGTAACACACGCTGTTCAATGTATGTTCATAAAAATAAGGCCCAATTAAATGCTTACTAATGATACTACAATGTGAACCATAAAATGGTTCACATTGTAGTATGGACAAATACATTTATTGAAACTATCTAATAAACTCAATTTAAAATGAAACAATAGATAACAATTTTTCAACAACTTAAATTCATTTTCAGTTTTAAGATCAATCCAGGCCTGTCTATATTACTGTCTGCTTCAAATTCAACCCGTTTTTATGAATCAACCAAACTGATTCTAATTGTTTAATTGAACTGACTACAAACGATGTTTCAAAATTAAACCGCAGTCTATTATTGATAGTTCTCTTTGGAATCAATTTTGTGGTAGGTACGGTCCAAGCAAAATGAGCTGTTGTGAACAATATCGAATCATGGTTCTGTAGTTATCAAAACCAATAAAATTAATCTATAATAACTTATATAATCAAATATAGTATGTATAGTTACGTAATAAATATAGGAAGTTATTTTTTTATCATTTACATTAATCTTAAAATGAATTATAATTTCTACAGCAGTTTGTATATGCTGAAATAAGATGTTGGTTGATATCCGCCGACATAATTATTGTTTTTTATATTGCCTGATAATATGTGAAATTTGAAATAAACATTTCACTAACATTAACATAATTTTTGTAGAAAGTGATGATTATTTAAAAATATCCTGTATATAACCAGCCCATTTCCTTCCAATCTTGACAGATAATTTATGCTATTTCCTCAAATAGATTCAAACCTGAAATTTTTAAATAATTTTCCGTCGTTGTTGGCTTTACCCAGACACCACAAGGACGTACAATGAATGTTCAACGGGCGTCCTTATCTTGTGTTGGCATCCGTTGTACATCCAGTGTATGTCCAGAAATATTCAAGTGAAGTGAATATCTATTACATATCCAGCTGTCACAAAAATCTCCATCCTTGGAGTAGGTTGATAGTACAGAAGCAAAATAATACAACATTCAATGAACATTCTTTGCGCTGTTTATAGGCGCATAGTACTGGACCAAAAATGGACGTCCAATGGATGCAGATTTTCGTGACAGCTGGACATTCATTGTACATCCTTGTGCTGTTTGTTATATACAAAGTGTCTAGGATTTGGTAGACAATCTATCAGATTTGAATAAATCTTGTAAAAATTATATTTAAAGTTTTAATAAAATAAGTCTGGAAACCAGATTTTCTTTTATAACTCTCCAAGTAATTTTTATAAGATTTATCCAAATCCAAGAGATTGACCATCTTCTCATATAGACCCTGTACATAATAGCAAACAGCACAAGGACATACGATCGAAGTAAAATTAAATCTCATACAAAATAACAAGACATATTGAACTAACTGAAATCTAATATGAAGAGACTACAATGGCACACAGTATAAAATGCCTATGAAAATTGTATTTTATCCAAAATAATTATTCTCTTATAACAATATCTTCATATCAATATACAGTTTTAAGATTTGTTTTTATTTGGAATATCATTACTTCTTTTCTTGGTCTGACGGTACCACCTCTTTATACATTCTACTTCGATTGAGGTTACTATACAATTTGAGCAGAATCCAAAAAAAAAACAATTACCTAAGAAGAGAAGGTTTTTCCATAAATTTATGAAAAAAAATCATTTTAAAAAAAAACAAAAATTAAATTTTATTTAATAAAATTTAGAAAATTAAATTTCGGGGACATAACCTTTCTACCATCTTAAAAATGCTATTTTAATATTCCTTTAGCATTATAAAATTTAATTTTATTTTATTACAACATGTATATACACCACGGCAAGACACCGTCAATAATGGACAACGAAAACAAACATAAAACCAGAACCTGTACCCAATTTTTTTGTCGTTGTAGAACAGAATACACAAAACATTAATAACGTTTATAGACCTTTTAGTTCAAAGTATTTTAATTTAACTATTTAGAAATATATAAAAATACATAGTGAGAAACTCAAAAAATTCAGTAAAGGTTCACACATGCCATATTTCCTAACAGTTAAAATTGTATACTGGAATTAAAGGTAGATATAAAATGAACGTACACTGAATTAAGTTTTTATACCGTCGAGTGATGTTGCTTCCTGTACATCCAATTTACGTCCAGTCGACGTCCATAAACATACAAACAGGATTAAACATACAGTATGCGCCAAAAGTATGGAATAAATTCAATAAAAAGGAAACAATTAGTTTTTGGGAAAAATCCTAGAACAGGTCGATTTTTAATATAAAAAATACATATTTTAGCGTAAAATGCGATTTTCAAATGTCATTTGTTTTCGAGTAATGACGTCATCGATTTTTTTTTAAATGGCAACACCATATTTTTTTCCTTGATTCTGAAAGATCGTTTAATTCTCTATAAGAAAGTACTAAAATTTTGCCCTCTTACATAGGAAAGTTTTCGAGTAAATGACGATTGAATGTTAGAAAACGTAAATTTTATCCATAAAAAAGTAACAATTCTGAGGTATGTAAAGTAAAATACAATTGATTAAATTTTATACTTAAATTAAATGTTCGAATTGCCATCCACCAACTTCTTGACAATGCGCAAGTCTGTGAAGAAATTCTTCTTGCATATTATGAATGATTTCTGGGGTAACTCTGCGTATTTCGTCCCGAATGCGATTTTGAAGTTGAAATTGTTTCGTTTTTATTGAATTTATTCCATACTTTTGGCGCATACTGTATAAGTATGGATTGTGTTTTATGAATATCCATTGGACGATCAGTAAATGTCCATAAACATTGGGACATAACTGAACGTATACCTAATAAACATACAGTGGATGTTTTCTGAATATCCATTGGTTGTTTTTTTCTGTACGCTCAATGTACGTTCAGTAAACGTCCATAAATATGGAGACATAATTGAACATATAATGGACGTCCAATGGATGATGTTTTACGAACATCCATTGGATGACTTCTCCTGTGCGTCCACTGCGTCAAGGTTCAGAAGCAAAACTAAAGACAGATATAAACTGGATATTCAGTGGATACGGTTTAGTGTATATCCAGATGATTATTTCTATACATCCATTGGACGTCTATTTATCCATGAACCTCGGGATCAAACATGGACGTCCAATGGATGTTGTGTGTTGTCCGGGTTGGTAATACACCCTGTATAAAACGTAAAATACTCGTCAGGAAAAGATTTTTTTTAGTATAAAGGCGGCACCGAATCCCATTCACAACATCCACTGCAAAATAGCACGTCAAATCGCGACACGCTTCGCCTACTGCAATTCTTTAATTGTTATTTACACAGCTTACTTGGTTACAGGCTCTGCTTTGAACGAAGCACGGTTCGTTTAGTGAATCGGATCGAGTTCTGTTCTGGGACCGAATTTCGTCATTTTAGAAGAACTGAGGCCGCCAAAACCAGAAAGGTTAGTTGATCTGACTGTAATTGTATGTAAAGATCGGACTTACGCACTTCTTTCGATGATATTTAAGAGAAAGCTGGGTCGTGACGCGTTTGAAATGGACCGAAGGTTTTAAATGTACAAATTGTTGCTGAAAACAATATTTGCTAACCGTTTGGTGGTGGCAATGAATCAGAAGCAAGATTAATAGCTGAAATATATCAATATGTCGATTTTAAGATTTGTCCACATGTTTCTGCTATACAGTGGGTACAGGGTGTTTCAGAGCATATAGAAAAAAATGTTTTAAAAATATACTTCAAGGCACGGCACTGGAAACTGGTCCACTGTAAAACCTGATAAGACGGCAATCTCCGACAGGACAAAAAATGGAGAGGATTGCTCAAGGAAAGAAAGAAATAACATTTTATAACGCCGATTTTTTTTTACATTTTACATTTGTTTACGATATTGACATATTTCATGACGCATCTATTCCCAAATTCTTTTAGATAATCACCCTGTATATAGGCTGTCTCAGGTATTGCTGGCATCCTTGGAAACCTTTCATAATAAAACATCAATAGTCCTAGATTGTACGAAATATTTTTGGCCTAATTATTTACTGTATATAAGAATTCCCATTATCACCAGTGGCGTAGAAACCCTATGGCACTCTCCGTTTATTAAAAATAAAAATGGTACGCCACTGTCTTCATTATAAAAAAACGCAAAATGCTTTAATTTTGATTATTTTGAAAAATAGTGCCGTAATGCAAAATAAAAATGTTTTTGTTTACATTTTTCCGTTAAATATAGCCGCGCTTTTTAGAAGAATGAGTTATTATTAAAAAATCATTAAATTCATGTTTCACCCCATGATCTTCTTTGCTATAATGTTTCTTATTCTCTAAAGAATTCTCAACATAGCCTTCTGCCGTAGAAGAACATTTCCAGCCTTTATGACGCTCTAACATCTGCACCGCCATAAAGAAGAATGGTGGAGGATCTTCTGAAACAATGCCCAGTGTATTCTTCGGAATTCTTCAATCCCAACTTTGCTGCAATCATTTTTTGAATGCTCCCAAAAGTATTAACTACAACAGGCTGGGTGATACATTTTTCTTGTCGAATGTGTGGAGGACGAATTTTAACATTTTCAGCAGTTGATACCAGGCGCATTTCCTTCTGTTAAAACAAATTCTCGGTCAATTTTTGTTTTCGTGCATGTAATCACAATTTTTATACAGGGATCCCGAAGTTAGCGCGCAATATTTCTGCCATGTATTACACATGTGAAAATAAGTCAAAAAGTTCCTATAAACATGACCCGAAAAATGCTTCATAAGGGGGCTAGAACCGCCCAAAAGGGGAATCTTGAAGATGGTTTTTCCAGAATATCTTTCGAACTCTTCCAAATAAAATTATGAAATTTGGTGGGCAGCATACATTTCGCATGCTATAAAATATTATGTTCTTACAACTTAAAATATTTGCTCAGAGGCGTCACATGCTGAGGGGGGCCAAGGTAAATATTGCCCTACTTTTTTTATTTTTGGGTATTTTCTCTTGCTGAGAAATTATAAAATTTCATAGTTTTCTACACAAAAAATGTACTCTTGTTCGATCTCGACAGGATGCGCCGTTTTCGAGCAAAATCGATTTAAAGAAACCATTGATCTCATCATAAAATAAAAATTGGAATACGCAACGAATAATAAATAGGACATTTTTACAGGACACTTTTTTATAGGAATTAGAAAATTTGTTTGTTAGTTGAGCAAATGCTCGAATAAGTTTCCATTTTGTTCAATACAATATTAGGCCGGCGTAGAATATTCTGCGAGGCACGGAGGATTTGAAAATTATTCTCTTTTATTTGATTGCCAGCTAAAATAATTCTTCACGAGTATCCACCTCAGCTGCATAAACCAGATTACTCATATGACCCCAGAGATAATAATCTAGCGGATTCATATCCGGCGATCGCGTTGGCCAGGCTATCGGACCACCTCTCCCTATCACTTCTTAGGACAGTTTTTATTCAGCCAAATACGAACCGCCTGCCCAAAATGAGCTGGTGCTCCATCATGTTGAAAAAACATCCCCACTCTTGTCTCTAAGGGAATATCCTCTAATAATTCAGGTAGGCGATTTTGTAGAAAGTCCAAATATTGTTGGGAATTCAAATCATTTGGTAATTCATTTGGGCCAATCAACTGATTTCCAATGATTCCCGCCCATAGATTAATGGAAAATCTATCTTGAAAATTAGTTCGCCGTACTCCTCTTGGGTTTTCGTCGGCCCACAAATGGTATTGTGGCTGTTAAAAACTTTACATTTGCTGAAATTTGCTTCATCAGATCACAATATCTTTGACAATTTATTTCTATGCCCCAAAATTCATCGGCAGAACTGTACCAGAGCTGGAAAATCTTGAGGCATTAAATCTTGCACCATTTGAAAATGGAATCGATGAAGACCTTGCATTTGGGTTCTTCCTATCTAAACTAAATTAGAAGATAATTTTCGATATGAGGTTGGTACCAAAAATAAAAAAGTGGGACAATATTTACCTTGGCCCCCCTCAGCATGTGACGCCTCTGAGCAAATATTTTGAATTGTAAGAACAGAAAATTTTGTAGCATGCGAAATGTATGCTACCCACCAAATTTCGTGATTTTATTTTGAAGAGTTCGAAAGATATTCTGGAAAAACTATCTTCAAGATTCCCCTTTTGGGCGGTTCTAGACCCCTTATGAAGCATTTTTCAGATCATGTTTATAGGAAATTTAGTCATTGTATTGAAAAATGTTGGATCATACATTAATTCTTGGTTAATTCTTCGCGACGACAGGTCCCAAATATGCCGATTATCATAGCAACCTTCATGAGTAAACACGTTGCATCTACAGTTTTTAGAAACTTTCTTTGTAAAAATTTCGGACTTCTTGAGCTTACAACCCTCTGAACGTTTTTTCAAAGATGCAATTAGTTGAGAAAATCTGTTTATATCCTGATTAACTGAAATTATAGTTCTCCATATTGAGTAGTAGGTCCATAGTGTAAATAGTTTCTGGGAGCGTAGTTTTTCGGAAAAATAAGCCAAAAGGATTTTTCTCTGACACCCCGTTGCACCAAACTCTAAATTTTTGGTACTTCAACTCATACCGCATTGGATTTTGTCAGAACTATACTTGAGATCGCTCCGTTTGCCGCTGCTTCTATATCAAAGGGTAAACTTCCATCAGAGTCATTCATTTTGAAGAGCACTTTTTATATTTATGGGTTTGTTTGACAATAACCATGCGAAAAATAACATAAGCAAACTTAATCAGTATGCCGCATCATTTGACACTTTTTGAAAAATATATATTTATAATGCTGTTAAATAAAAGTAGATAAAATTTTGTACAATATTCTTGTTGTAATTTCGTATTACTACTGTAATGACTCTGTCTGTTTCTATAATAAAACTAATGTATAAATTTAAAGTCCTCCCTCATGAAATACAGAATGATAAATTAAATAAACGCGACATAGGATTAAGTAATGTTTATATAATATATAACCGCTTCTTAAATTATATACTTATGTTTTTTTTATTTTTTATAGGATTGAGTGTTGTCGTCGATATTAATAATGATTTTTCTTATCATTAATTTGTGAAATCTTTTAAGAGAATTACACTTTTCTCGTAAAATGCTACATTAAATAACAGTTTTGTTATACAACTAGCTAATAACTATTTTTTATAATAATCCAACGAAATAAAATTTGATACACAGAACACATGGTTTTTATCATCGTGCGCGAAATTTTAAATTATGATATTCACTGACATGCTGATAGGTATTTCAACTTACCTATGACTATATGGAAGGTAAAACCTCACCTATACTTTATAGAAAAAAATTTCATATTTTATGTTCACTTCACTGTATCCTCTAATAACTTTATATGGCCTCACAAATAGAACTCCAACAGATTTAAATCGGGACTTCTTGTAAACCATGGAATCTGTCTATTACGCCATGTCCATGTTTTGTTTTAGTTTATAGATCTTATTATCCTAAAAAGACTAGTTAGCTACCTACTTAATATGTAGGTATGTTGTTTAGTTTTAAAGGTATACGTGTCTCCACATTCTGGACATAAGGGACTAGGCTCTATGCCTATCAAGTACAAATGCCTTCTGAGTCTGTAGTGGCCTGTCGGGACCACCATTTGGTTTAGGGATCTTCGATTAAGGCTCAGTAGTCTCATCGTCCTAGATTTACTACGTTTATTAAAGAAGTTATGGGCCTGTCTACATCCTCCAATCCTTCTCCAATTCCTTCCTAGTGTGATAGGCCCATTTATTAAGGGCACTATTGATATTACCTCACGTAATTCCAAGAATGGGTTTGGGTCCCTGACAAGGTACCCCAGATCCGAGACGAGCTAACAAGTCAGCCGTCTCATTACCGGAGGTTCCCTTATGGCCAGGAACCCAGACCAACTCATCCCTTTGTCTGGACAGGGACTCCAGGGCATCTCCACACTCCTGAACAAGACTAGATCTTGTTCTTGGAGAGTTAAGGGCCCTGAGTGTATCAGAGCAGATGAAGTCTTTCTCCTCCACACAATTCCTTACTTCTTACTTGCCTGCTATCATCAAAATAGCAATAGCCTCCGCCTGGAAAACTGTGGAATATGTGCCCAGCGAAAAGCGAAAAGATCTGCCAGATGTTCAAGTTTTCCAGATATATTCTTGCCTCAGAAAGCTCATCCCCTACCCGGGATCCATTTGTATAGCATATCAGTGATCCCGGGGGAAACATGTCCTCTGCTCACTCCCACCGCTCTTTCGAAGGGAAGGCAGTGGTATACCTCCTTCCCAATCTTTATTTATCCTTCGCTTCGATAACCCTTAAAGAGACTGGAATCTCACTCTCCGCTCTGAAGACTATGGCAGCGTGACCCTCCACTCGACCTTCTACCTTCCAACAGCCTGCATCTCTTATTCTCAGGTAGGTCGCCAGCGCCTTCTTTACAATCCATGTTAGGAGGGGTGGCAACCCCAAAACTTCTAGAACGGCAGTTGGGGTTGTCCACATTGCCCCTGATACATAAGCAGGCCAGCCTTTGGATCCTCAACAACACCTTGGCCACAGTCACCCGACCAACACTCGGCCACCAGACCAGGGCCCCATATTGTAGCCTTGGCCTGATCACCGCCATGTACACCCAGTAAAGTACCTTTGGGTTGAGTCCCCAGTTTTTACCTACTACTTTTCTTAACTGCCAAAAGGTTGCCATTGATTTTTGGGTAACTTGTTCAATCTGTGGTCCCCAAGACAACTTACTATGTGTCTATAATAACACATCCAATATTAAAATTTTCAATAACTGAAATAAAATCCGCAGTTCTAATAACGGCGATGGCCTTTCTACGCTTCTTATTTTAAATGCAAGTAAACGGTAGCGAGCGCAACCCGTTTACGCGAGACCATGTTGTCAAATTATTTTAAAGGCTTTAGAGGTGCCAGAAAATCATAATTTTTTTCAGATCGCACTAAAATTACAAACTCGTTCAAAAAAATGTAATAAAAAAAGATGCTAATTGACTCCATTCAATGCTGGTTGAGTTAGTTATTGTAGCTCAAAATAGAACTTGCATAGAACAAAATCGGCCCCTAATAACAAATATCTTTTATTTTAATAAACATATATAATTAATGTTACGCGTATGATGATGAAGCCTGTATTTTACAACAATCAAAACAAATTAATAGTCAGTAATTTCTAGATCAACTTCCATATAATTGCAAAGGAAACAAGTGCGTATCAACGGAATATTTGATCAAATTTATTAAGTAGGCCGCTGATAGTTGTGGCGAATTACGATTCGCAATGCATGTCGGCATTTCACCAATTCACGTCGAATCAAACGCAAATTAATTGAAACAAGTACATCGATACGCTTTAATTAATTTGTTCATTAACTTTTCTGAGTCATTTATTGTCAATGATTAGATTCGATCGTACAAATATTTATTTCACGCAATAATTCAAGTTAGAATATGTGGGAACTGCAAAACCCTCCCACCATAAAAGTGAAATTGCGAGGAAATCGAAACGTAGTTCACTCAAAATTGAGAATAACAAAAATTATAGATACGTATTTTTTTATACTAAAGATCAATCAGATTAAACAAAAGGAAAATATAACACGGTGTTGAGACACTGAAAACTTGCCACTCAAATTTTCTTCGTTTTGATGCAGCAATTATAAAAAAAAAACTCTCAGAATCGTCAACATTTGTTTAAGGGGGACAAATTTTATGGATGTATACACAATCCCCAAATTTCTACCCCTAAGCAGGGTTGACCTTCATCCTTTAAATCTTAAATGGAAAATGGTATTGAGCGATGCATCATTTTAAAGAATATCAATTGTATTTTCAGTGTAAACTAGTTTTTAAAATTTAAATGTTCAGTTCTCGAAAAATTGTTCATAAATTATTATCTGAACAATGTATCTCGGAAAGTACAAGAGATAGAAGGATAGGGGTTTTTGTCATACAACGGAACACCCTGTATATTTTTATAACATTCAAGTTTATTATTTTTTCTTCCATAATGGTGTATAATAGTTCCTACTTTATATTTTGGAAATTGCCAAAAACGTTAAATTGGAAAAACTGATGCTGCGTAATGCAAAATTGGTTCATGAATTAATTGACTTTAATCATTCTCAAAATAATGTTCTCTTTAATAACTGAAAAAATAATTTTAAGATAATTATATTAGCTATTTAAGAAATGTATAAATATCATTAATTGAATAACATTAAAATAAATAAAACCAAACATAAAAAATAATAAATAGAAATAAAATTATTCGTCAATGTAATTCAAGAAACTGTTGAAAATTATATAATATTTTCTCTCTAGTGAAAATTTTAAATACATCAATAAATTATAAAATAAATATAAACAAAGGTATACATTTTGAGTTTCCATTATTTCCTTTTTCAATATTAATTAATATTATTCTTAACATACGTCGTAATATTACATAGTATTATTAATTATGGTGTTAAAGATCCGCTAGATACAGTATAAAAATATTGACTATTTATTATATAATTTAATTGTCTAAACAACTGTTTATTTTGCATACATTTTTCTTTAAGTAACTAAGGTAGAGTTCTTGAACCAATTTTGTATAATTATATAAAAATGAATGTTTTACCAATTTAACGTTTTTGGAATTTCCAAAATAGCAGCGGCTATTATATATCATTAAGAAGAAAAAAAATAATGCAACTGAATGAAAAGAATTTATGTTTAAATGATATTTTAAAAGAGGCACCCTGTAGAGAAATGATAACTGTCACTGAACTCTACGTAAAAGACTCTATCAGAAGCAATTTTCACCATTGCGATACCTTAGTTATTCTCTGACATTATGCGATGCTTGCGAGAATAAATTGACAGACGAAGATCCATTGAATGAACACACGTTGATCAGATTTGTGTCAGTGGATCATTATGTCACACAGCATTACAAGACTTTGCGGCGAAGAAATCTAGGTGGTCAGTTTTTGGTAGATCACGCGGTAAAAATTCTTTTACAAATATTTGTTTGTTGTGTACCTTTTACTGAAACTTGGTCATAGTACTATCCAATAAAACTTCTAGTAGTTTCAGGATACCATCTGGAATCGAGAATTGAGAAAGGGTAGCTTAAAGAGCTGCAATACTTAGGCACCATTGATATCCTTGTACTTCCTGCCATTAGGAAATCAATCTGAGCCATTGACCAGCCTAATAGAAAGAAAATAGTGATGACATTGCTCAGGGGCATCTCTCTAATATAGGCCATAGAGAGCTGTTTTCCCAACACTGATTGTTGACGAGATAACAATAAATTACTGTCTCGTCTTCCTGTTCGCAACTCGTACAAAGAGGATTTCTTCATATAGTAAAGGTTTCCTTAGCCAACAATGTCCAGTTTGAATACCTGTCACCAGACGAAAATTTATCCTAGACATGACCAAGTATTTTCAGGTTGTATACTTTCAGGGATACTCTAGGAACTCCTTAGCAAAATGAGAGCTTTGCTTCATCCTACTGTTTCCTCTTTGTGGGTGCTTTCCTTTATAATTTAAACAAATGCTGACAACGGTAGCACACTGGAGGGACTGAGTGCAAAAATATTGAAACTCGATGCACTCCAAGTCAACTTGTCTTTGTTGCCATTGTACCATCTTGCTGTGAATTGAGACCATTCTCAGTGCCTGGTGATATTCCCATACTGAACTAGTCATTAACTTATGATTACGTAGGATCAGTACCTAGTAACCTACTGCCTGTGTACATTCTGACTGTTTCGCCCGTTGTATGATTACAGGTAATTTATTTGGTGGCTATGGTTATACCTGTTAATTCCGTTTGTACCACTGTAGTATGCCTATAAATTGTGCTCTGACATGGGATATGTAGCACATCCTACATCTTCCTTCCTTTTTTGTTCAGTCTGTGAAGATGTTGAATACTGTTAGTGTCTGCCTGCAAAAGAGACATCTTTCTGACGACCTCATTCCATAAGCAACTCTTAACTTCTTCACATCCTACATCTGGTTTAAAACCAACGTTTTTGAGGAAAAGCATAGTCGAAGTCACTTCTTTTAAATGCATATTTAAAGGTGGCATAGCTCCAGTTACACTCAGGCAGATAATTATTTGCATCTGGTTGAGTTTTTGTTTAGCTGTCGTCTACTGGACTTTCGGTCCTCAGACCGTAGGTTAACATTGGTCTCACAATATCAGTATATATCCACATGGCTACTTTTGATTCCATTTCCCAGGTTTTTATAAACGGTTCTATGAGCGGCACTGCTCATAGGATATGTATACGCCTCTATAGTCTCCTTCAGTATACTATACAGCAATCAAGAAATAATTACCCGTACACTAAAAAAAATATCTTCGTTGAAAATTTTACATCAGTCACATTTTATCCTCCTAAGATGCCTGCTTGATTATCAAAACGTAATCAAAGTTTTGTTATAATAATAGTCATTTTATAGATAGCAACCTATCTATATTTCCTTAAAATATCGCTGTGATGGAGTTATTTATTTCTTGCATGTAAGTAATATGAATCGCAAAATAACTGTGGATGAAGTTCGATCACATTTTTTTATATTAAGCAAGGTTAACTTACACGTTGTTGACGTAATTTTTATAGCACCATTTTTTAAACGCCGTTCTCACCTTGCAATTGTGAATTCATGTGCATATATGTAACAGTAATAAAAGTCGCTTAAAGCAAAGGGAGTCAAATTGCATTCACTCAGCACTCCCACTTTGAAATGTACCTAATCGCACAACTGTTTTTTCAACCAGCAGCTACTGAACACAAAAACAAGTTCATTTAACTGTATCCCATCAATGCGAGGCTAGTCAGAGTTTATTATACCGAAAACAATTAGCAAATGTTATATGAATGAAAATAAGAGGCTTGTGGGTTGGGAGAGCTGGTATAATAGTACACTGTAAAAAGTAATTCCTGTACCGATAATGGGCAATTGTTACACCCATAATCTGTTTGTATTATTACATATATTAATGGTTATGTGTAGAAAAACTATTGGCCAAATTGCAAATATATAGAGGGTGAGTCAGTCATAATGTCATTCATTTTAAGAGGTGATAGGGAATAATGAGTATAATGCGAATACGTGATTAAAAAAAATCTAAATGCATATTTACGCCGAAAAAAATATTGTCAAATCATTATTTAAACCCCCTTTTCAGACTGTCACTGACCGCTCACAGCCTTGGTCGTTTACAGCTCACAGTTCAACTCGATGTCGATCTGATGCAATGTTGTTAAGTTGAAATATTTTTCTCATACCTACCTACCTAGGTTTTAGACATCACAAATAAACGGTTGTACTGACTATTTTAGAATATCATTTTTTCTTGCTCAGTTCAACTTCAGCCAATAATAATTTAAAATGTTACTATCCAATGAAATCAAATAATAATAATCAAATAATTCTATTAAAAATTGCAAGTGACGCGGTCCATTCAGGTTTTCCGGTAGAAAATACGGCCCAATCAAACGATACCCGTACACTCCTGCCCATACGTTGACAACAAATCGTGTCTGAAAGCTAAACCGACAAGTAGCGTGTGAATTTTTCTCTGAACAAATGTAGCTGTTATGACTGCAACAAAACTCCAACGTGTCTAATAATAAACCGAGTAAACTATTTACGTACATTACATAAAAAGCCTATACCCAATGGGTAAATTATTAAGAGAAGCTGAAAAGTGTTTCGTGTTTAAATACTAAATAATAAAAAACCATAGTGTTGTCGACAGAAAAGACCGAAATGGCACGGCAAAGTTATCGAGAGTGAACCTTGACCTACCGTATTATGATCTACAAATTTGGGGGGAAAGAAATGCGGGAAATGCGGGTAAATTTGAATAACACGCTGATGTGTTAGACGATATTATGTATGTAAACATGATGTGGCAACGATGTTTAATCCGGCATTCGATTGTCGTGTGGGTGCGTCATCACCTCACGACATTCACCTGTGTGATCCATAAAAGAACTATGGAATTCGAAAAACAAACTTGATAACGTTTTTGCTTTATTTTAATTGATTTACGTTTTCTAACATTCAATCGTCATTGCCATAAATACAAAATTTTAGTACTGTCTGATAGAGAATTAAACGATCTTTCAGAATCAAGGAAAAAAATATGATGTTGCCATTTAAAAAAAAAATCGATGACGTCATTACTCGAAAACAAATCACATTTGAAAATCGCATTTTACGCTAAAATATGTATTTTTTAAATTAAAAATCGACCTGTTCGAGGATTTTTCCCAAAAAATAATTGTTTCGTTTTTACTGAATTTATTCCATACTTTTGGCGCATACTGTATTTCGATCTTCTGAGGTGCCTACCCAACATTTCCTGGTCAAATTCAAGGAAAACATATACCGTGTTATTCTGCCAATTACCGTTTCATGTATCATAAAAAAGCAGTTTTACGCGTATCTCAAAATTTTAGTACTACTAGGAAGCTAATCTAGGCGCCATTATTATACAAAAGAAGAATTTTTACATTGAATTTGTTTATTTGCACCTACAATAAATCGAATATAACTACTGGTTATATGGGATATGAATGTATAAATCAATAGTAATTTATAACTCTCTTTTGTTGTCGGTGATTATTTACACTAAATCCATCGCTTCGGCAGTCAGTAAACAAAAGAATGATCAAATCAAAGAAATGATGGCGTCAGCACGTCACCTGCCACAATAAAAATATACATACGACATTGACCTTTCGCAGAGGTGAAAATTGCTTACATTATTCAAAAAAACTGTAGTAGAATGTGCAATTTTTTAACAGTGCTCGGTTGCAGTTTTACATATGCATGGAATTTTATAATTTGCATATGAACACAGTAATAATACTATTATTTTAGTCATGGCCTACTAACGAATTTAAACACAACACAATTTGTGTGAAGTTTTTATAACAGGATTTTAATTTTACTGTTAACCAAGTCAAAAATTTTGAAAAAAGTTTCTCATAATTTATAAAATATATGTTAAAATATTCATACTATTATATAATATATAGATTATTTATATTATATGAATACATATACATAGAATATAATTCAGAACTAAAATTTCTTTTTTTGTTTTCGTAAAAAAAAACACACTAGTGGATTAGAATTCATAATACCACGCTTCGATTTTGTAGCATTTTATTTAGAATTATTATTATTAACATTAACATTTATCTCAAGACCGATCTTTTTTTTCGATGTTTTTAATCACTACGACACCAATATTGTTTAAATTTGCTTAAGCTTCATATTTCAAATTAATTTCAAAATGTCACATTTTGACAATGCGATTTTTCAATCTATTAACGCCCTAATTAAAGAAAAAATACTACAAACAGTCATGAATACAAGTGCGGAATATTTATGGAGTTTTGCTGTGAACAAAAATACGAGTTAAATGAGCAGAAGAGAACTGGCATTGATACTAAAAGAATAGGTAGTCAATATGAGGAAGAAAGATGGGACAGAATTGAAAGAAGCAACAATAAAGACCATGTAGAACGTTTCGTGCAAACTTCTATGCAAGCAGGAAGAAACTGCAAATCCATATAAACGTAAGACCAGTTCAGTTTCGTTAAGTTTGTCAGAAGTAAACCGAATAACATTGGTCTGAGATGAAAATACCCGAGAAGGTCTTATGCTTAAGTTCTATCATATTGTTGCTGAACAGTTTTAGAGTGGAGAGGAGGCAAGACAGTTGTCTGTCTCTTGATTTTTTTTTCCAATCGAGAAAAATTACAATGGCTCTCCAACAAATCGCATTCAATAAAACTTGCCAAGGCGGTTCAAAAAGCTATACTATAGTAAATGGTTGATTGCCAATAGTGAAAGTAAAAGCTGCCCTGTACGCCTTTTTCATAAACTATAGCAAAACGAGGCGAAGAGATTACCTCACCATGGCTCTTTCAAAAATTGGTACGACAGTGTCCCTGAAAAAAAAACACTATTAATAGATGGACTAAATTCTCTGTTGAGGCTATAGGATTGAATGTAAAGAACAAAAAGATACAAACCATTTGAAGATGTCAACTATTGTAAGCGAAGCACAAGAATAACAATTGCTGAAAAATGCTGGTCATAATATCGACCAAGAACACCACAGTAAGATCATAAATACTACGCGTGGTAATAGTTCTTCTATAGTAGAAAAAATAGGTGTTACGAAGCAACGTGCTTTCGATTGCCATAAATTATCCCATACATTATTTATGTTCTAGGGATATTATAGCTGATAACAAACCAGTCTTAAAAAGAACATCCTGTATGTGAAAACGGATCTAGTAGATATTCATTAAAATACCCCAGAACCTTTCAAGGTTAGTTAAATGTCTGCATTACCGACAACTTAAGGCTTAATGTGTTGAGTAAATGTTACATTTGTTAATCTTGGTCATAAATCCGGTCTTATTATCTATTGCTTACTACTTTTCCGTTGTGAAACGGCATTTTACAACTTTGTAGAGGATCGCAGACCGTGTATGTCGTTAATCAATTTCTTCGGACCTTTTGAAAAACGTAAAAAGCATTGCTTAATTACTTTAATAGTAAAGTCGTAAATTATTTCGTATTTATAAGGACAGCTGCGCATTGCAAAAATCTCTTAGTAACCTTAGATAGTCAGTGTTTTGTTATTTTTTCGTTGTTTTGCCTCAGCGTCTTTGATGCATTCCTAAACAGCGTTTTTATTATTTCATTCCTTCAAGATTTATTTCATTTTGATAAATAATATAAACGTTGTTTTAATTCGATAGGCGTGCCAGTTTATGTAAATTTATTAAATCATAATTGATGATTTTTGAGTCATTATTTTAAATAGAACCATCAAGTATCAATAAATAGAAAAACGTGATCTGTGTTGTATTTTCCTAATCCATTAAATGTTTAATTGCTTTTTTTATTTAACGTTACAATCATTTTTTACAGCATGTCCAAAAGCTTGTTAACCAATGTTATAATTATTATCGATAGTATTGACAACTGTGAAATCAGCCGGTAAATGTTTTTTATTAATTGCAAATTATTTGCCGAGAAAGTATGTCTCAATAAAAACATTGTTTATTAAGTTCGATATAAGTTTTTTTTATAGATATCAAATAAGCTCAATCGAATCCACACCTGGAGCATATAGTGAAATGTTATGTTCCAATTAAGTTCAACGTAATTTAGGGTTTGAGTTGCATGTTATGAGCTGTCCAAATTATTGAAATACATTTGAGGTTGCGATTGGCTTTCCTAAATAAATTCACGTCTTTCTATTTCTCTGGCAGGTGGCATTTCAAAATATATACAAGGTGTTCCAAAATTAATGGGACATAGAGCAAGAGTAGATTCCTGACGACAAAATAATACAATGTTACCTGACTTACCTTGGTCAAAAGTTGATGATTAAAAAGATACAGGGTGTCAAAGTTAAAATTTTATTTTCGTTGTTTATAAATAACTTTTTAAAAAATTCAAATATTTGCTTACAGTTTGAAGATCAACGTTTTTTTTTTTTTGAGGCCGAGAAATTCAAATGTGTTTCTATAGTTGACTTCCAAAAATCTAGAGAGTGACTAATCGCTAGCTTCTAAACAAGCGCGACGGGTGAAGCGTGCGAGATCAGAGATCAGATATAAAAAAATATACAAAAATGACATAAATAATTGCATTAAATAACATCCATTACAATTATTTTTAGAGTAGAAACAGTAATATAACTGTTTTCACCAATTTTGAGGCGTTAGTTAATAAAAGTAATAGGAATATATCAAAATTTAAAGTTTTTATCTTGTATGCACAATAAGTACAGAAGATACGGGTGGTATGATTACCTAAGCGTGCCACTTGAGAAGAGTTAAAGCATACAAAACTATCAAAAATAAGTTGACGTCGGCTGAACCTAGCACATTAACAATTTACTTTAAGTGTGCCACCTGTCATCCTCTCTACAAATTAGAATGCACTTTTGAACAGATTCTTAATTTTTAATATTTATTTTAAATAGTTTCTTCGCCATATCACTATTTTGTCCTTTCTATCAGTATACTCTTTCTTGTTAAGATATAGCAATCGATTTTTTTTGTCGAAAACTCATTTTAAAAATACAATATTCCTTCAGCTAGTTTCCATCACTTTCCATTTCACAGTTGTACTTCTTTACCACTTTTTTATTTGCACACATATGCTATTCACGTACAATTTTGTTAACAAAATACATATTTCAACATCATTTACACTTATATTTTGACCTCGCGCTCTAAACTCTTCATACATATCATCATCCGATATTTCTCACTTGTTAAATTAGGACGATTTTGAGAATACGTTATAGAGCTTGAATTATTATCCATTCTTAAGAACCCAAAATCACTAATAAAATTAATTATATTCATAATTAAATTAGCGAAAAGATATACCCGAAATTTTGCCCGCCCGAACGATATACCCGCCCATGAGAGCGCTGGAAATGAAACAGTTGGTTGCGACAATTGGTCGCAGCCAATCAAAAGCTACAGCGCATGTGTACTTACTGCAGCAGAAGCTGTGTAATCGGGTATACTATCAGAGATATGCGGCACACGATTTTGAAGGAAAAATATATGGGCTACATGTATATTTCTTTGCATTGACTGTTATAAATTGTGAGAAGGATTATAACATGAGTCACTCTCTAGATTTTTGGAAGTAACTATAATTGACGTCTTTTTTCGGCAATAGTTTGCTATAATATTGGTACAAATTTCAAGAATATCGGCAAGGATTGAAGAAACAATCGTTTTTAAATTTTCAGCAATGGCTTCATCAAAACGCATCGACTTGAATTTTTGCACGCCGTCATAATTTATTATTCTAAATAACTTTTTCAAGTAATTATTTGCTGTATTTTCAGCGGAAAAAGCACTTTACCTGAAACCAAAACAGTTTTTACTCGGTGCACTGAATATTTTAAATATAACTGTGTCGAAAACGATTACATCTAACGTCTTAAAGATCCCAAAACAGAAACGGTTACCTACAAACTTTCGTCCAATAGTATTGCAGTATTTTTGAGACGGCATGGCGTCATTGGTATGTGTTGCTAGACAGTACTGTTATAATATCACTAATAATAATAATATAATAATAATATCTCTACCCCTCATTCTAATCACAGGGATTAGCTCAGAAGTCGGAGACTTGTGCGGGAGAGGGGGCGGCATATTATTATTAAGCAGGCCGCATTTGCGCCCAGGAACGACTTACGTTGGTAGGCCCTAACCACTATTCAGTGCAGGAATGAGGGAAACCTGGAAAACCTCATTAATTAGGGGGGTAGTCAAATATCAACTGGTATCAATCTCTCACATTGACCCAAGCCAACATTCTTCCACCCTACCATACCCGCAGAGAGGGCGCCAAACCTCTCCACGAATGTAGCTTATATACGGTCTACCTGCAGCTGGGCTCGAACCAACACCGATCTAGTCACCTCGATTCAAGTACTGACGCCTTAAACTGCGCGACCACTGACCGACTAGTTTAGCACATATAGCAAACAATTTCAAACACATAGTTGATTCTGTAACTTATAATTAAGTAGTTAGGCATGCCAAGTGTTTTCGATGCTGCTACAAAAGATTTCGGTTCAGATGCGTTTACCTTATAAATCATAGCTTTATGACTTAACTGCAGCATAAACAAGTTACTCTTACTAGGGGAGCACTTTGTGGGTACGAGAAGCAACATATTTTATACCTTTAAAACATAGTTCAAGTTCAAGTAAATAACATTGCCTATACATACCTGTATACCTGAAATATGGATAACTCAGCAGATACTCTAGAAAAATACCATGTTTAACCTCTAAGCTATAAAACACCATAAACACAGCAAATTTCAGTAGCACGCTTCTGTCAGTTTCATTTTTATCTAGATAAAATATTTAACAAACCGCCTCATAATAAATTTATATACATTATGCTCGGTTTTGGAAAATTAAAGTTGGAAGATTTTTTGAAACATACTCCCATAGTTAAAACTCTCGATGACATAAAAGTATGTATGCTCAACGGCACTTAAATAACAGCCAAAACGTAGCTGCAGCAAATTCCGGTACAATAATTATTATGCCAAAAATGATTCCAGTAACACAAAAATAATAAAGCCGTATCTGACATTATCAATTCTGACGTCACTCGTGAGTTTGTGTGTGGATGAAGCCAAGGAATTAGCAGTTTGTAGACAACCTCCTCTGTTTAGAGTTCTTGATACACCTTTTCAGACAATAAATGTAGGAGAATGGATTGTTTTAATAATAAGCTGCCATTTATAAAAATATAAATGGCACAAATATCGAAATTATAATTTTAACTAAGACGCCCTGTATCTTTTTAACCAACAACCTTTCACTAAGGTAAGTTTGTCACATTATTTTGTGGTCAGGGATCTACTCTTGCTCTGTGTTGCATTAATGTCCCCCTGTATTGTATTATGTTAATATTACATAAAACTACTAAATCTCTATTAATATTTAACACAATATATTCATTTTGAACATATGTTTGACCAATAAACTAATATGTTAAAAATAGAAACCACCAGCATACATTATAACTCTTTCTGGCAGGTAAAATTGTTTCACAGAAGCTGAGAATTATACATATTGTTTATTAGATATAGGCCACTTGTGTTACTCAACACATTCTCATAATTGTTATGGGAATTAATGTTCATTAATTTGCATGTATCTGCTATTCAAAGAAATTTAATCGGGACAATCAAAATATTTATATACAAATGAGCTGTGTCTTAATTTTACGTATTAGCTAATTTTTTATCTTCCAAGGTCCTGCATATATTTTCTGTCTGTGTGTCACTTACATATGGAATGGAACGAAAAACTTGAATTTTACACAAACTAGAGTAAAGCTTGTGAAATCTGGTTGTTGACCTTAATTTACCCACGTTATCGTGTATAGTTATCGAGATATATTGTTTTAAATAACTCCATATGAAATCCTTCGAAAACGGTTTTGGGGAAAGAAAAACAAGAGCATTTGCATTATCTTACCACCTTGTATTGCTAGTAGATATAGAATGTCGTCCAGTTAAAATCATAATACAAAATTTGATGGATGTGGATAATTTTTTGTGTGAACAAAAGGAGTGTTCAGATTTTTAAATGACTATGATCATTAGGGCAACCCAAATATGCAAAGTGCATACTTTACGTATTATACCTACGTATATTTTAAATATTTGCATATGTTCTTTAAAAATAGCATAATATTTAGAATTATATAGATTTTCGCAGGTATTTAATTCCCGATTTAAATCCGTTGGAATTCCATTTGTGAGGCCATATAAAGTTATTAGAGGATACAGTGAAGTGAACATAAAATATGAAATTTTCTTCTATAAAGTATAGGTGAGGTTTTACCTTCCATATAGTGATAGGTAAGTTGAAATACCTATCAGAATGTCAGTGAATATTATAATTTAAAATTTTGCGCACGATGATAAAAAAACCATGTGTTCTGTGTATCAAATTTTATTTCGTTGAATTATTATAAAAAATAGTTATTAGCTACTTTGTTGTATAACAAAGCTGTTATTTAATGTAGCATTTTACGAGAAAAGTGTAATTCTCTTAAAAGATTTCACAAATTAATGATAAGAAAAATCATTATTAATATCGACGACAACACTCAAATAAAAAACATAAGTATATAATTTAAGAAGCGGTTATATATTATATAACAGTTCACAGTTATATAATACTTAATCCTACGTCGCGTTTTTTTAATTTGTCATTCTGTATTTCGTGAGGGTAGTCGCGTCAAATTAGCATGAAAAATGTGAAAATAGACAACTTTTTGCGGAGAAGTCCGATTGAGATGCGGTTTTCTGCAAAATGTTCAGGGAATTTTTTTATAACAAAACTAACATTTAAGCCTAATAGACTACTACACAAGAAAAATAATTCTAAATTGATGAAGATTTACTACTTTCCTCCATAAAAATAGTCTTCAACGTTACAAAATCTTATAATACCAAAATTTTAGTCAAAAATTCGAAATTAAGAGTAATATAATGACTTCTAAGTAAAATGAAATATATGTCAATTTATACAGTTCGAAATTACATATTGTTTCCCTATTCTATATTTTCAAATGCTAACATTCCAATAACATGTAAGACGAAGTTATAATTTACTTAATTTCGCCTCGAAATCTGTCTTCAATATCCAAGGATTTTTTAAATTATTACAATAGGTAAATATTTACATATTTATTACGAAATTGTTAAACTTATTTTGTCTTCAACTAGTAGTTAAAAATAAGGTAATAACTAGTTATTTTGCCCTATTAAATCCTTCAATTGGTTAAGTTCTGTTTTTATTACAATATCAACCTATTTTCAACTTTGTTGATAATTTCTAAAGAATATTTAACCATTCCAATTAACCTAATAGAAATATTGTTCTATATTATGGTACAAATTTACTTGTTAATAATACTTCGACCTAAGTGTTTCTTATAAAGGTTTTTTAGGAAACAAGCTTCTTGTTATATGTATTCCAACAGATCGTCATGTAATAGCGCGTAGAAATTGTTTTGTGTTTTGGCGATCTGCAGTGAAAACCAATCCCTACACAGTATTACAGAGTTGTAAAAAACGAATTTAAGCCAACACTGCATATTATATAAATCAATCTAATGATAATATCGATAAACACTTCATATATAAGTATTCTTATGACTGTTATCGTGTCAGATGAATTCAGTAGTGCGCGTGAATTGAATTCCGTTCGAAAATATTTATTTTGTTTTTGTTATTACGCATACATAATATTATTGGCTTTAATTTGAATTTTCAATCACAAATAAATCCAAGAGTAGAATGTTATATGTAGGTACCTAGTAATAATTTAATTGGTAATAAATTACCATAAAATATCTTCATTTGGAGGAAATCTCAACCACAAAGTTAATATTTTCCTGTGACGTCAAAATTGGCATAGGCAATCTGCCCTATAGGTTAAAACTTACAGACAAATTGACTTCAAAGTTGATTTTATTTGAGTGGCCATGTTGTAATAAACACTAAATGTTTTGTTCATTATTTCTAATTGATTACTCATTAAAATTATGTTAATGCAGATAATATTAGTTAATACGTTTATGACGAAACATTATTAAACACATTTTATCACTCAAGTACATTAAGTTTTTATTTTAGGTTATATTTCAGTATAATAATATTATTAAAAAGCAATAGTAAAAATGTATATTTATAAGGGGCGTTATTTTTATGAAAGTTTGATCATGACATTATACGAAAAAATTTCCTGGGTTGTACAATTTGATGAATGGAAACCAAAAATGCAGACTTTATTATATTAAAATCTAAATATCTATAAATATACTAACTCCTACTGTACTTGTAGTTTAGTAGCCTGACTTATATATAGTCTTTCTTTTTCTTCCTATCCCTGATGAATGAATAAAATCAAACATATAATGTTGTCTCTCTCTGGCAAAAGTATGTCATATAAAGGGCATAATTAGGGTATATTTTGGTAATAATGTCTTTTATATTTTGAAATTTTAACATAAAATTGGTCCGTATTTCTTTTAGGTCCAATTATCTTATTGGAATAAAATTCTTGCCGACCAATTATTAACTTCCATATTACTTTAGTTTTCTTCCCCACATAAGGAAAAAGGTCAACGAATATAGGTAAACTTTGCTTATACGGAATTGGTCATGAAAAGTTTTTGACCAATTCAGAGGTCAAGTTAACGTAATTTTAACTTTAATTGTTTGTTGGGTGTACGCTCGCAAATTTTTAATTGTTTATTTAACAAATGACCCATTTTTGTTGAACATATGGCAAATGTCACACACGATTCAACGAAAATGTCTGAAAAATGTTCTCTCGGGGGTTTTCGAGGTCCCTCTTTATCACTTTGGTGTTAGCTTTATTATTTATTGCTAAATTGTTGTAACTGGGCTAATTAACAAATTAAAAACTCCACCCCCGAAATCACTAGAGAACCGGAATTTTTTCCAGGATTTCTGGCTTGTTAAGGCAAACCATCGGCACAAGATTTTTGCAAATATAATTGTTTATTGTTCGATTGTTACAACCTCGCTAATTAACAAATTAATAACTCTTCTCCCGGAATCGTTAGAAAATCGGATTTTTTTTGCAATAATTCTGGAATCAATTGAACAATAAACAATTATATTTGCAAAAATCTTGTGCCGATGGTTCACCTTAAAAAGACAGAAATCCCGGAAAAAATTTCGGGTCTCTAGTGATTCCGGGAGTAGAGTTATTAATTTGTTAATTAGCCAGGTTGCAAAAATAGAAAAATAAACAATTTCGTGCAACAACCTTGTGCCGATGGTTCTCCCAATGATCCTAGAGTTATTGCAAAAAAATCTGGTTCTGTAACGATTCCGGGAGTAGAGTTATTAATTTGTTAATTAGCGAGGTTGCAACAATCGAACAATAAACAATTATATTTGCAAAAATCTTGTGCCGATGGTTTGCCTTAATAAGCCAGAAATCCTGGAAAAAATTCCGGTTCTCTAGTGATTTCGGGGGTGGAGTTTTTAATTTGTTAATTAGCCCAGTTACAACAAGTTAAAGATATATTTTATCAAAAATTGTCAAATACAGAAAAGAGAATAAAGTACGTCCTATTAAGTTTACAGATAAAGTTTTCTTATGTTATCTTTCGCATGGTTACTGTCGAAACTTTATCAAACAAACTCATAAATATAAAAAGTGCTCTTCAAAATGAATGATTCTGATGGAAGTTTACGGAGCGATCTCAAGTATAATTCTGACAAAATCCAAAGTGCGGTATGAGTTGAAGTACCAAAAATTTAGAGTTTGGTGTAACGGGGTGTCAGAAAATCCTTCTGGCTTATTTTTCTGAAAAATTTTGCTCGCAGAAACCATTTACACTATGGACTCAATATTGAGAACTATAATTTCAGTTAAGAGAAATCAGGATATAAGCAGATTTTCTCAACTAATTGCATCTTTGAAAACACGTTCAGAGGGTTGTAAGGCCAAAAAGTCCGGAATTTTTACAAAGGAAGTTTCTAAAAACTGCAGATGCAACGTATTTCCTCATGAAGGTTGCTATGATAATCGGCATTCTTGGAGCTTGTCATCGCGAAGAATTAACTAAGAATTAATGTATGATCCAATATTTTTCAATACAATGGCTTCTATACAGGGTGTCCCGAATATTTCTGCCATGTATTATACATGTGAAAATAATTCAAAAATTTCCTATAAACATGATCTAAACAATGCTTCATAAGGGGGTTAGAACCGCCCAAAAGGGGAATCTTGAAGATGGTTTTTCCAGAATATCTTTCGAACTATTCAAAATAAAATCACGAAATTTGGTGGGTAGCATACATTTCGCATGCACATTTTCTGTTCTTACAATTCAAAATATTTGCTCAGAGGCGTCAGAGGAAATTGCATTTTACAGTAAATTTATTCGAGTGATAAGTGTCACTTATTGTAGTTACTGTAATACACTAAATATTCACTCTCGTTTAACTCGTGTGTACTCTCTTTTTATTGACGGAAAGTATCACTTTGTGTAAAAATACAAGCACATTTTATGAAAAAAGATAAAGAGCTACAAAATAATAAATACCAATTTGGTCATACTATAATTGACTGCCAAAAATCTAGAGAGTGACTCATGTTATAAACCTGCTCACAATTTATAGTAGTCAACACAAGGAAATGTACATGCAGCCCGTATATTTTTCCTATAAAATCGTGTGCCGCATATCTCTGGGAGCATACCCGACTACACAGCTTCTTGATTGGCTGCGACGAATTGAAGGATTGACCTGTTTCATTTCGAGCGCTATCATGGGCGGGTATATCGTTCGGGCGTACAAAATTTCGGGTATATATTTTCGCTAATTTAATTATGAAATATCGGATGAGGATATGTGAAGAGTTTAAATATGAGTTTAAGTGTTGAAATATGTATTTCATTAATAAAATTGTACGTGAGTAGCGTGCGTATGTATAGTGCAAATAAAAAAGTTGTAAAGAAGTACAACTGTGAAATGGAAAATTATGGAATCTCGCGGAAGGAATTAAGGAATTAAGGTATTTTTAAAATGAGTTTTCAACAAAAAAAAATCGATTGCTATAAGTATCTTACAAGATGAAACTTTGTCCCTATAATGAAATCGAAAAGAGTATGCTGATAGAAAAAGATGAAATAGTAATATGGCAAAGACACTTTTTAACATAAATTTGAAAAAATCAGAATCTGGATGGAAGAATATATACAATTTTGACGAAACATGGATGTATGAAGGTCATACGGAAAGCGAGACGATATGATATAATAGATTTTAATGTTTGACCGTTATAGTGACAGTGCTAGTAATCAATAGTAAATAGTGCCTAAAGCCTTTTGTCCTTTTGAATGTGGAATTCACAAATATTTGCGCAATTTATATAATGGTGGAAAATCTCTATTTGTAACAAGTTTTCTCAACTATAACATTTTCATCATGAAACTGCCATGGTAGATTGTCAGAAATTCAAAACAAATTTATTGACACCACATAATAATAAACAGGGTAATAATATTTGTAGTGTTATACAGCTTCACAAATGTTATCAAAAGTTAAGATTTTTCCGCCATAAATAATTAAAACAGAAGTTGCAAAATTCGTGCAAAAATCTGTGAATTTCGCGTCCATGAGGATAAAGCCTAAGTGTGATATCAGCGGAGTGCGCATCAGGTAGGTGTAAGTGCATGGTGGTAGGCAATCGCCGTGCAAAAAGATGGTATTCTAATTTGTAGAGGAGATGGCGCAGGTGGCACATTTACAGTAAATTGTTAATGTGCTAGGTTCAGTCAACGTCAACTTATTTTTGATAATTGTATGTGATTTAACTCTTCTCAAGTGGCAATCATGCCACCCGTATATTCCGTACTCATCTCTGTGTTGTGAATTAGTCACTCTCTATTATTTTCGACTTTGGGTAATTCATAATAGACAAGATAAAAGTTTAAATTTGGAAATAATTATTAGGATCCCGAAATTGGCAAAAACTGTTATATCGCTATTTCTACTAAAAATAATGAATGTTATGTAATGCAATTATTTTTCTCATTTTTGTATATTTTTTACATGTGATCGCATTCAAATTTAGTACGCCTATGAAATGTTGATCCACGCACGCTTCGCCCGTCGCGCTTGTCCACAAGCTAGCGATTAGTCACTGATGTCTAGATTTTTGGCCCTGAACTATAATATAATTATGAATTACATTTTTATGTTTACAATATATTTTACGAAATATAAGTATGTCTTTAACATAGAATATACTACCACAAAGATGACGGCTTACAGTTCTCACATTTTTACAAAAAATATGCTAGAAGCACATTTTAAGTGTACGTGTTACACGTTTTTAAAGGAACATCATTCAATAAAATCATCATAAGTTTTGTTGTAAAGTTTTTCTGATTTTCCCGGCAATATGCTTCCTTTCGCTTGCTTCACCGCTTTAAAAATTCTATGAGGCGTACTCGAAATGTCTATAGTTCTATAGTTCTTAATGTAGAATAGTCCACTATTTCTGTTATTAATCCTAGGCACACGAAAATCTATCAAAGACAATAGAGACGAACATTTAACTTTATTGTGGAGAATTTTAAATAGAAACAGTACAGCTGTTATACTCCTCCTGTTGTCTAAACTGCTCATGTTGAACCTCTCTAAGAAATAATTGTAAGGTGTGCTTCTCAATGTATATACACCATCCAAAGAAAAAACTGCAGATTTAAAGCAGCGCCTTTGCACCCTTTCAATTACCTTGTTATGTACTGCATATATAGGATTCCATACAATAGATGAATACTCCAGACTCGATCTGACAAATGTGATACAGAGAGTTTAAGAGTATTCATATTTTTAAAGCAGTTAATGAACAAAATAAACAATAAGAGACCAAGAGTAGAACCCTGTGGGACACCTGACTTCTGTAAATATTTCTCGAACTGATAACCATGGTATTGCACATACTACGATCTATTCGTTAGGTATGAATAAGGCAATAAGATTAGTACTTAAACCAGTCTCATCCAATTTGCCCAATAGTAAACCATGACCTAGACCAATGATTACCAAAGTGGTCTATATAGACCCCTAACTGCAAGTGGTTCATGTCAGCGAAAATAAAAATTGGGGGTGCATGAGATGTAAATAGGGGTCCACGAGAATGGATTCTATTTAAGCAGGTCGTGACCGAAATTTTGGCTTTCCATAAATGGTATAATACACATAGTATCTATGTACTTAAATAATAGATATCTACTATCTTATAATAAACATAAATTACCCTCGAAATTACCTGTGAAGTAAATTTTTTTAGAAACATAAATGCTTATGAAACATGATGAAGATCTAATTATTATATTAAGTTCAATCAACCTATTTCGTTTTACATATAAAATTATTGTTATACGTTCGTTATTGAAATTTTTGTTATTATTTTCTTATACATATATTTATCAAACATCAAGCTGTTTAAGAATTTTTATTAATTTCATAGTAAACAATTATTTTATTAACTACATGTAATTTAATATTCAATATTAGAAAGGCGGGTCCACCCAAACCAAAAAAATTGGCACGTGGTCTGCGAGACAAAAAAGTTTGGGGACCAATGATCTAGACGGTCAAATGCTTTTGAGAATCTGTATAAACAACGTTTACTTGACTAGCGTGATCTAAGACATCAATAATAAATTGAGTTTTGCAACAAATATTTGTAACAGTAGACCGTCCTTCACAAAAACCATGTTGATATGGTACAATAATATTACATACGTAATTTAATAAATAAGAGTAAATAACGTTTTCAAAAATCTTAGAAAATTTTGTCTCAAGCTATTTATTTGTGGCATAATTTTAGTTTTTCTTTAGTTTTATTGGATTTTAGCCACACTTCTGAAAAATAACAAAAATTAATTAAATAAGCCCTTGCGCCAAACGAAACAGTCAAGGGTTATTTTTGAAACTAAGTTTGCCTAACCAAAAAATCTCACACTGAAAAAAGCAGATAAGTAAAGAATAACAAAAATCACATCACTATCGCGTACTTCCGTATTATCGACGTTTCGAAAAACTCTCTGTTTTCGTTTTCAAAATAGTAGTAAAAATATTAAACGTATGTCAAGTTTGACAGTTTAAAATTTTTTTATCTGCTTCCATAGAGATGTTAAATGATTTTTATTTTATTTTTACTTACTTCTTCTTGATACAACTGTAGCCAACAATAATCGATGTTTACTGAACAGTTTGACACACACTTATCTCCGTTCAACAAAATAATCGCGGTCTCTTTTTATCGCGTTATCTTCCTTCTCTAAAATTTTTGCCGAACCCCATTGAATCACATGACCGTTTTCCCAAACGTGTTCGCAAATTTTGGATTTTTCAAATTCCCGTCTTTTTATATAATTTTTATGTTCCTCAACTCTAACATTCATAGGCCGAGACGTTTCTCCAACATAATGTTTATTGGACTCACAAGGTATACTATAGATGCAATTTTTTGACTTTTGTATATCATTTTTTGGACGCGTTTTTGACAAAAATGATCGTAAGGTATTAGTTGCCTGAAAAACTGTTCGAATATTAAATTTATTACCGATTCTTCTTAACTTTTCTGATAATATAGGAATATATGGAATTTTTATTGTATGATTAATTTCTTTTATTTTTTTTTATTTCTCGGCTTAAACGTCTACTTAACGAGAGGGATTATTGTCTGAGAGATTTATTAGTCCTGTTCGAAAAACAATTGTGAGCGTCAGACGGACGCTAAAGTATTTTAATGTTCAAAATGCGTTGTATTAGTTGAAATATGCATGCACCTGACGATTGGAAACCTGATTCTGATGCAAACAAAGCTATTATCTCAGATAATAAAAACAAAATCTTAAAAATAATAATAATGTGAGAGGTAGTCTAGGCAGGCAATAATTAAAGAAATAAAAAATTTTGCAGGCTGCTCAATGAAAATTATTTATTTTCACGTTCATTATTATCCCTTTGAAGGATCGTACTTATTCATGAAACACTTTGTATATAAAAGAAAATACTCTGGTTTGATAGCCATTAAGATGTTCACGTATAATAACTAAAGAAAATATAACGGGACCTAGGAGGAAGCCCTGCGGTACTCCAGAGGTGACCGAATTTCCTATAGATTTGAAGACACCATACTCGATACACACAAATTATTTTCTGTTAATTTAAATAGCTGTGAAATAAATTTATAAGTAGGGTCGAGAGAACTTTTCATCCACACGTGTTAAATTGCCCAAATATCGAACAATTACATAAAAAATGCATGTATTAGGTAAGGAAGTTAAGCGAAGATGTATATAATAAAAAATGTGTATTTTAGCACATACCAAGGCGATTCGAGACTATCCTTGATATTACGTATTTGTACGTGTATATTTTAGGATCCGATTGCAACATGTATATAATTTCGTGCACGTTTCCTTCGGAACCAGTCTTCGAAATTGTTCTCACCTTTGGAAACCACTTGCTAGTCATCAGTCGCGTGGGTGTTTCCTTCAATTTCGCGCTTTTCTCTAGTGCAAATACCAGCCGTGTTGTTCCACCAAGCGTAAAATTTATGTCTAAAATCTTGACCTTTGAAACACAACCGTTGAAGTGTGACTGACATTTTTTGCTAGTTAATATAGCACGGCTGTAATGGGGAGAGATACCTTAAATTCCAACTTAATTGATGTTCATTTTTGGTTGTACATGTGGATAGGGGATAGTTTTGGTGTTTGAGAGTCGCAAAATTTCACCTGTGAAATGGTACAATTTCAAATTTCATTTAAATTTGAAACAGTTTCTTATTAATGTAATTCAAAATATTTATTTTATTTTATACAAGAAACAAACAGTGTACAAAACCCTAATTCTATATTTCTATATGCATAAGAAAAAGAACAAAGAGTACAAAGAATAGTACACATACAAGTAGTAGTGTGTACAAAAGTACACATATACTTGCGGTATCAATTGTCAACATTCTTCTTATTCTATAACGAAGATCTTAAATGTTGGCTGGCTGTGTAGTATACACTTTGAATTTCAATTCATGCAAATTTTTGTAGTTTCTAGTAGTTCTGATATGCGCGGATCAACAGCTGTATCGAAAAGTTCAAGGTAAGTAGCGCCAGTCAAATTACCGTCAATGAAGAACGGACCAACGATGTTGTCTCCTAGAATACCTGCCCAAACATTAAGTCTCTGTGGATATTGGGTATGGGTTTCTCTAAACAAATACGGATTCGTATCGGACCAATACCTATAGTTATGCCTGTTAATTTCTCCATTGAAAAAAACATACACTCATCGCTGAAGCAAATTTTTTACAACAAGTTCACGTTATTCAATAGATAACATAATTTCGCAAAAATGTAGTATTCGATCTTCGCCGTCTTCGTTTAGTTCTTGAACAAGTTTTGCCTTGTATGGGTGAAATTTGTGCTTTTAAAAAATTCTTAATACAATACTTGTTGAAACCCCTAATACCAGGGAAAGTTGATTTAAAAACTGATTGTTATCCATTGTAACGTGTCCCAAAACAGCAACTTCAGCAGGTTCATTAATAATTCGTCCTTCTGGTTGATGTTTTTTGTTTGCCACTGATCCAGTTTCTATGAATTTTTGAAACATACTGATGACCAATGAATTTATCGGGATGCATTTCATTGAAAGCACGCGCTGCAGCTCGTGCGCAGTCGTTATTTTTGTAATAGAAACCATGACCATGTTGACACTTTTAATTGAAAATGAATTGGAAGTTGACTGACTGAGGTAAAAACAGAAGGTGGAAAAAAGTATCGGTATTGTTATCAGTAGTTTAACCAAAATAAACAGAAAAAGGTTTTTTTATTTTTTTGTATCTCTCAATTTCAATTTCACGTGAATATACAAAATGAATAGTAGAATATATTCCTTATGAAATACCCTTTGCAACGATGTGCCACATATTGTATGGTGCCATTTGAAAATTTAGAGGGGGTGGCTGTGACGGCTAAGGGGTTGATGACAGAAATTCGAATTTTATTTAAAAAGATGTCCCCTTTGTTATCTTTGTTGACATATCTTGGCAATTTTCAACCAAAAGATAGTTTTAAAAGATACTAAGGGTGGGTACTTTTCGTTGAAAAACCTTGTATATTACCTAATATCTATCAGTGTTAGTAATTTTAAAGTAATAAATCAATAGAATTCAGAACCAAGACCAAAAACATTAATATTGAGATAAATTCATATATGAGTATAAAAAACTACACTAAGTGTTAAAGATGTCTACAGATAATGCATGTCGAAATTTATTGTAAACTTTACATATGCTACACATCAATGTATTATAACTATTTTTAAAATATTGTTTAGGTCGGATGAATTCGATGATCAGGAACATTTATATTTACTTACAGCAATAAGTATGGACTGTCAAGATTGATGGACATTATATTTTTATAGTATAAGAACTTTATAAATTTATTTTGTACAGTCCCAAGGTGTGAATAAAATATTGACTTGTAGGCCATCAGACAATAGACCCAAATTCCAAACGACTGCGACCAAGTGTAATAAATATCCAATGGAATAAACATTCTTATACTCAGAAGTTGATCTACCTAATAGTTTATAGGTAACATTTGCCGTTGCCTTCAATGTTTATTAAATTTCAAGTTTGTCAAAATATACTCTTAGACCTTTGGATTCATAAACTCTATTAACAACATTATTATTCATGGTGGAATTATATTGTTGTGGTGTCTTAACATTACTAAAAGTCATTCCTTTACATTTGTTTAAATTGAAGGGTAATTTATTTTTTATGTACCAATTATAAATTTAATCAACATTCACAACAATCACTTATACTATTAATTTACATTAATTTACGGACATAAGACATTTTGATGATATTTTATGCGGCAAATCATTGATAAATATTAAAAAAGTGGAGGTCCTAAATTTAAGCCTTGTGGTATGCCGGAGCCAGCTGAAAAAAATGTTGCATCCACACCAATTGTATGTAATTTAGACAGTAGTAAGTCATGAGTAACGCTTTGATAAACTCAGTGTGTACAGTATGTCCATGGTTAGAATGAAAAAGAGGGAAAATATTTTTATTTTTCATTTTTTTTGGAAAAAAGGCATTCTTGATTAAATTTTTTGCTTATTTCAAAAAGGCGGTTAGCATGGACAACTTTCATATTGCACGTACAGGGTGATCAGAAAATCGGTAAATATAAAAATCGTTCAAGAATAAATTGCCTTTGTTTTTAACAATACAAAAATATGTTATTAAGGAAAATTGAATTTAAATTTATGTTATAATTTCAATGTGTGCATGAATCGGCCTATTTTGATAGAAACACGGAGAAAGCAAGAGTTTGCAACGTATTGGTAAATATTATAGAATTATTCTACAGGGTGTTAAAAAAAGAGTGTTAAATATTTCAGTAAGTAATAGTATGAACCAAAATAAGCAGAAAAGTCTTAAATAAACATGGGTCCGCAAAATAACGGTTGCGGAAATATGGACCACTATTCATTTTTCAGACATTTTATTTTATTCGGAATAAACCGACAAAGGAAGCTTTTAACAAACAAAAAACAAAGTTACAGAAGATGTTTAAAGTGCCCTCCGTCCATTTCCAAGCAGGCACGACATCTTCGTCTCAACGATATTCGAACTCTTTTGAAAACACCCTCCTTGGTTTGGATTTCTTGACACTTTTGATTAATCCGTAGCTGCAGCTCTTCCAGGCTATTTACAGGAGTACGATACACTAATGTCTTCCCCAAACAAAGAAATCTAGAGGGTTCAAATCAGGCGATCTTGGAGGCCATAAAACAGGTCCGCCCTTCCTACTCATCTATGTGGAAAAGTTTGGTGCAAATGCTCTCTAACGGCCATGGAAAAATGAGCTGGAGCACCATCATGTTGGAACCATATTTGTTGCCTCTGGTTCAAAGGAATGATTTCTTTGTTTGGGGATATTTGAAGACATTAGTATATGGTACTCCTGTAAATAGCCTGGAGGAGCTGCAGCTACGGATTAATCATAAGTGTCAAGAAATCCAAACCAAGGAGGGTATTTTCCAAAGAGTTCGAATGTCGTTGAGACGAAGATGTCGTGCCTGCTTGGAAATGGACGGAGGGCACTTTGAACATCTTCTGTAACTTTCTTTTTTGTTTGTTAAAAGCTTTCTTTGTTGGTTTATTCCTAATAAAATAAAATGTTTGAAAAACGAATAGTGGTCCATATCTCCGCAACCGTTACTTTGCGGACCCATGTTTATTGAGACTTTTCTGCTTATTTTGGTTCATACTATTTCCTCCTTAAATATTTTACACTCTTTTTTAACACCCTGTATAATACTTATAGAATGATTCTATAATACTTACCAATACATTGACTGAAGTTTCTATTATAATGCATTGATCACAAAGGACAGTCAAATGAAGTAATTGTTGTACTACTTTTCACAGTAATTGAGTTACTACACATTTTATTAACTATCTTATACATTGACAAATTACAGTATTTAGTGCAATTAATTATCTCTTACTTTTACTAGTCAAATCAGTTCCAAATAACTTAATCACTTCTGTAATATCAACTAAACTAACTGACTTAACTCGACTGTAATACTGTTTAAATAGTCCCTATCGAACATGAGAAACATCTAGAATTTTCCAATACGGGAACGTGATTCAACCAACCGTCTCTCGAAGATGATGTTCACCGGCTTCGCGATGAGGCTATCAGGGCAAACCTTATGGCCTGTGATGATCAACATACTAGGGTTTTCATGGCAAATCTCATCACAACGCATACTTTATTGAAAAATAAAAACCTATTATTAAAATGAAAATAATGTGACAAGCTATTCAAATTTCTCGTTGCTTATATCATAAAATTCGATAACGCAAACAATTGAAAAAAAAGTTGATATCGTGAGAACTAAAACTATGCTAATGCTGATATATTTATAATATCAAAATGACGTCATCGAATTATATCACTGCAATATGTTGTACCGTTTTTCTACAGAAGGCAATTGTCTTCATTATCAATTGAAAATCAAGATAAAAATGCAAGTCTCGTGTTTCCCTTCTTTTTCTCTCTCAAACATACGCACTCGTATAAAAATACCAAGATCTTTGGGTTATTCAACATATAATTAAACGTAAATTACTACATCCGCCAAAAATCTGAGATGTTCGGGTTATTTTGTCTCAAAAAAAAACTTACATGGTACTATAGTAAGTGCTCAGAGATACCCAGCAACCTTGATCGATTTTTCGTCACACCACCAAAATAATGACGGTACGTCGTAAAAAACTGATTGATGAATTACTCGTTTACATAACAATGAAAACGTGTTAAAATATTTACTTTTGCGGTAATTATCCGTCATTGGACCGGTGAAGTGTTGAAAAAATTGACAGAGTAGTAGAGACTCGAAAAATGTGAATAAATTTTTTCATAATATATTTTTAGATATTGTGTGAAACTAACTACTCTGCGGATTAAATCCCCTAACAGCGTTGAATTACGCCCACAATATCTACTCAAATATACTCTTTATTATTAGTTTTTGTAAATTTTTTACTATATTCTAATAGTTATTTATAGAACAAGTGGGATATAGGCATTATTATACATGAGTTTGACAATTTCAAGAATGTAATAAAAAAATGCCGTTATCCCATGTGTACTATATAAAATTTTATCTAGAACTGCAAAAATTTTTATCTACAACTACTTTAAATTGAGAAAAACCCAAAATCAGATCCAGTTTATAAGTTTTCATTCAAAATTAATAAGCAAAGGCTTCGTTATGGTAATCTGTCAAACTTGTTATAAACAAAATTGAGCTTTCGATTCAATTCTTGTGAAAATAGTGGTGTTGATTGAAATAATGAGATTCAGAAACAGAAAACTTGCTACTTGAAATTAAAGCTGCTGCAAATACAGTAGCTTTACTTTTACCAGAGAAGTTGAGAATAATTTTGTAAACGATTCACTGATTGGTGTGCATCTAAGAATATAAAATATGAAGCAAAGGAAAAGGTATTATTAGCATGTATTAAATGCAAAAATTATTATTAATACTGTGGTTGAATTTTTGAGTTTCAAAAGTGAACAGAAGTATTTATAGAATGTATTCATTAAACCAGGTTAGTAAATTTAGCTAGATTAATTTTTTATTTTACATAATTATTAAATACAGCTTTGTCTATGGCATTGTTCATAACCATCCCTAAATGTTCGGTATCAGAGAGCATACATATGACTTCATTGATAGAAATTGTAGGAGAATTTATTTATATCAGCTTAAATATCTTCAGAAAACAATAAAAAATGTGAATATGTTTGGTGAACTGAGCTATACGTTTATTCTTTTTTTTTAAATGTCTTTACAGTAAGGAAGTAGACTTGCGGATCGGCCTGCACACGAGGCAGAAAATGACAAATTAATAAGAAACTTCCTTGACTGGAAGAGAAACTATAAAATTTTTCTTTAATACTACCGCAAACCAACTCATTTTAATGTTACAATACCATTTGTTTCCCACAAGAAGCATTATTTATTTTTTTATAATATATTTTACTAAATGCACTAAGTTTCATACACCAAACAAACATTTTACTTGTATCCTAGGCTTCGTTCATAGCTTGTCATTAACGGAGAAATCAGTGAGTTAAAATATCAAAAGAGAAAAAATAAAATTACATAATTTTCCCTAAACGTTTTCCTAAGACGTTGTAAAATTATATTTCATGTATACAAAAATACGGTTTTACTATGAAAAATATGCATATTCATATGCATATGCATATGCTTATATTCTGATAATATGTTATTTCACACTATTGGCCACCAACAATCCACCATGTAATAATTTTTATCAATGTGGTAAAATGGGTGGCGTTTGGCTTTCATACAAAAAATTAAATCTTGGATTCACAAAACCTAAAGAAGAATATTTCACGATATAATTAAGCATAATATACTGATTTAGTATTATGTAATGTGAGGAATGGATAACAGGCATCAGGATGAAAGATGAAATATAACAAAATATTTAATGTATTCAATGTAATAAGAGCTGAAATTGTATTAGTCTTAAGTTTTACACACACACAAGCAATTTATATTGCTTCAGTGTCTTACTTGTTTGTTTACATGTTATTATATTTCTTATCTATTGTTTGTTGTATATAATATTTGTAAATAAACTTACTTTATTATTATTATTATTTTATTATTATCATTATCATTATCATTATCATTATCATTATCATTATCATTATCATTATCATTATCATTATCATTATCATTATCATTATCATTATCATTATCATTATCATTATCATTATCATTATCATTATCATTATCATTATCATTATCATTATCATTATCATTATCATTATCATTATCATTATCATTATCATTATCATTATTATTATTAATTGGTGACCACCAAAGAATATTTATTTCGTTAGTTCATTCCCGATTCTTTAAAATCAGTGAATGATGATTTAATTATTTGTTAGTGAATAATGGATAATATTATTATTTAGGAAACACATGTATAATAAACATTTTATAAAATAGTCGTGGACAATAGTTATTTATTGTATAAGTGTTTTAAGTAGCATTTTATCAAAGTTTACTGAATATATTTATTCTGTAAACTTTGATTTTATCCACGCAAGTGTTTAATATTCTTAAGGTAGGTAAGTTTTGTTATATCTACTGGTTGCTTTGGTACGTTGTTTATTATCAATTATTTAATAAACAGCACAAAGTATAATAAACAGTCCTATCTGAATTTGGTAAAAATGCAAGGAAGTAATTATGTTCCTGTGGCTGTTTTAGAAGAAGCTAAAGAAGCAATTTTCCAATTATTAGCAGCGAAACGCAGATAATATTTCGAAAAAGTGTTCTCAGAATTTAACGAATGGAGGAAAACACGGAGAGTAATGACAATAAATGACGAAGTAATGCTTTTCGTATTTCTTTAAATTTGAAGAAAGAATACGGAATTTCATCTATGCGGTCCAAGTATTTGATATTGAAAGCTAATATAAAGGTCTACAAAAATATAGTTATTGCAAAATATAACAAGCTGAATGCTTATTTGAACATTAAACCGGGAGGATACAAAGCGAAAAAAGCAGTAGTATTGGAAAAAGCACATCTCGAATTTTTTTTAGCTAGGGCTTCCGATAAAGAATATTTAATGATTAAGATAATAGCTCTTTGCCTTTTACATGTTTTTAAGTATATAGTGAATTTTGAATTATTTTAAGTTGCACTAATAATGGAGGTTTCTGGTGCCTGTCGCTAAGGCGAATTGATAAATTTGAAAATTACTGACGTACAGGACGTTGGCAGTTGGCATAGAAGAAGGATTTTGCGTGAATGCTGTTGAAATATGCAGAAAATATATTTCTCAGTGCCCAATTCGCTTAACACAAGACGGATTCTTTTTAAGATATATCAATGAAGATGATATTGGCGAAGATACCCTTAATACTCGCTTCATTTCTGAATCCTGAATCATAAATCCAGAAGCATATACTGGCCATTGTATGAGGCGCACGTCAACAACTTTATTGGCCAGTAAAGGTGCTGATCTTAAACCATTAAACGGCATGGTGGATTGAATAGCTCCTCTGTAGCAGAAAGTTATGTTAATTTGATATTGCAAAGAAAACCCAAGCAAAATATAGCTCTTCCTTACAAGAAGAGACATCTGTAACATGTGGAAATTCTTCACAAACTTCGGAAGATATTATGAGTTCCAAAAATGATGGCAATAATGTTACAAGAGTTGTTATTAATGGAAAGGAAGTTGAATGTGATAAATAGTACATTTAAAACAGCGGTAAAAGGTCGGGAAACGCCGGACTTGACGAGACCACTTGTTCCCTACGTATTTTGGGGCGCTGATTACGAAAATGAGGGTTAAAGCTACCTGCAATTCTTGAAACACCCCTAAAATTGCAAAAACACCCCTAAATAGGGGTGTTTTTCGACTGTACTTGTTGTTTTGCAAATTTAGCCATCTTATATATTTTTTGGGGCGCTGATTACGAAAATGGAGGTTAAAACTTGCAGTAATGGTTCCAACCACCCCCAAAATTGCAAGAAAACACCCCTAAATAGGGGTGTTTTTCGACTGTACTTGTTGTTTTGCAAACTATTTTCCCCATTTTCGTAATCAACGCCCCTAAAAACATATGAGATGAGTTACTTTGCAAAACCCCTAGTTAGGGGTGTTTTGTGCAATTTTGGGGGTGATTCAACCATTGCTACAAGTTTTAACCCCATTTTTGTAATCAGCGCCCCAAAAAACATATGAGATTGGTTAGTTTGCAAAACAACAAGTACAGTCGAAAAACACCCCTATTTAGGGGTGATTTCTTGCAATTTTGGGGGTGGTTGGAGCCATTGCTGCAAGTTTTAACCCCCATTTTCGTAATCAGCGCCCCAAAAAACATATGAGATTGGTTAGTTTGCAAAACAACAAGTACAGTCGAAAAACACCCCTATTTAGGGGTGTTTTCTTGCAATTTTGGGGATGGTTGGAACCATTGCTGCAAGTTTTAACCTACATTTTCGTAATCAGCGCCCCAAAAAACATATAAGATGGCTAAATTTGCAAAAAACAAGTACAGTCGAAAAACACTCCTATTTAGGGGTGTTTTCTTGCAATTTTGGGGGTGGTTGGAACCATTGCTGCAAGTTTTAACCTACATTTTCGTAATCAGCGCCCCAAAAAACATATAAGATGGCTAAATTTGCAAAAAACAAGTACAGTCGAAAAACACCCCTATTTAGGGGTGTTTTTTGCAATTTTAGGGGTGTTCCAAGAATTGCAGGTAGCTTTAACCCTCATTTTCGTAATCAGCGCCCCAAAATACGTAGGGGACAAGTGGTCCCGTCAAGTCCGGCGTTTCCCGACCTTTTACCGCTGTTTTAAATGTACTAAAAACAAAAAACGAAATGTCCATTACTATAAATGTTAATAAGTAACTAAATTAAATTTATTATTATAGGTTTCGTACTTTTTTCGTTATTCTTCTAATGTTAGTTTATTCCTCTAGTGGATACAGTATCACTTTAGACGGTTCATATGTGTGGATAAAAGTTCGCTTATAAAGTAATTGTGGATAAAATTATAATGGTTTTTAGACTTTCACGACCGGTGCTTTCATTCGATACATAGTGATTTTCTCTACAATTATTTAATTGGTTGGTTGTAGCTCCTATTTTTCTATAATGTACTGAAAGCAGAGTCGGAATTTGAATGTTGATTGACAGCATTTGGTTTGTGGCAAGGGTGTCAAAACTCAGGATGGCAATTGTAGTTTGTATGTAATTGATTAGCAGTAAATTAGATACAACAAAGTATATATTGCGTAACGTATTTAAGAAACATTTTTCATTAATTCTGCTTAAACATTTCTGCTTCAGTGAAGCCAATAAAAAAATCTGTAACATGAACTTTGATGCCTCTCATTGCCAGAATAACCTTTTCAAATTGTTGCCATTAGAAAAAAAGGTGTAAAACTTCATATGTCAACGACTGACTAGTTCATTTTGACAAAGAAATTGCTTAGTAATGGTATTGCAATTAATCAAACCTATACAGAGTGTCATCCTGTCTATCCTTGATGTGTAAAGTTTATAGAGGTTGGCCATGGAATCACGACTGACGTTGATGGTTTATATTACAATGATAAATGCCTTGTTGGCTGACTGTAAATGTAGATATTATCTGTATCAAATTAATTAAGGTATAAATGTCAGCTTTTTTAAAAAAATATATAAGCGGATACATACAATAAAGTTATTGTTTTTTATGTCTTTGTTTGTACAGATATGTACATATTTGCAAACTGATAAAATAGTGATGAATCAGAAATAATGGTTATCTCTTTCCATGGAAACATATGTAAATAATTTTTGAAAATACAAATTTTTCTGTGGTAAAAGAAATATATACGGTATGCGCCAAAAGTATGGAATAAATTCAATAAAAACAAAACAATTATTTTTTGGGAAAAATCCTCGAACAGGTCGATTTTTAATTTAAAAAATACATATTTTAGCGAAAAATGCGATTTTCAAATGTCATTTGTTTTCGAGTAATGACGTCATCGATTTTTTTTAAATGGCAACACCATATTTTTTTCCTTGATTCTGAAAGATCGTTTAATTCTCTATCAGACAGTACTAAAATTTTGCCCTCTTACATAAGAGAGTTTTCGAGTAAATGACGATTGAATGTTAGAAAACGTAAATTTTATCCATAAAAAAGTAACAATTCTGAGGTATGTAAAATAAAATACAATTGATTAAATTTTATACTTAAATTAAATGTTCGAATTGCCATCCACCAACTTCTTGACAATGCGCAAGTCTGTGAAGAAATTCTTCTTACACATTATGAATAATTTCTGGGGTAACTGCGTATTTCGTCCCGAATGCGATTTTGAAGTTCTTCTAAATTACGTGGTTTATTAATGTACACTTTTGACTTCAAGTATCCCCATAAAAAATAGTCAAGAGGTGTAAGATCTGGCGATTTTGCAGGCCATTCTATCGGTCCGCGTCTGCCGATCCACCTCCCTGGAAAACAGTTGTCTGCACCGTCTTGCTGAAACCATATGGTATCGTCAGGAATGTCAGGGTTATTATCCTTAGGAAAAATTACTGCAAGGGCTGGAACAAGGTCATTTTCTAGAAACTCTAAATATCTTTGTCCTGTAAGGGTTCCTTCAAAGAAGAAAGGCCCTACTATTCTGTTGTCAACTATTCCAGCCCACACATTTAATTTCTGAGGGTGTTGGGTATGTGCCTCTGCCATCCAATGAGGATTTTCCCGACTCTAATATCTGCAAGTTTGACGGTTTACTGTACCATTCAGACAAAATGTGGCCTCATCTGAAAAAAGTATTTGCCGGTGTAAATTTCTATTTCCTTGACATAAATCCATTAGAATTTCGCATAAGTGTAAGCGGCGATCGGGATCATCTTCATTGAGTTCCTGCACAAGTTGAATTTTTTAGGGATGATATTTTTCCTTCCTCAAGATACGTAGCACTGTGCTCTGACTAGTGTCATTGTTTAATGCAACCAATCGTGAAGAATTATGAGGATTATCCACCATACTTATCAAAATGTTCTGTTTCTGATTTTCATTAATGCTTGGACGTCCAGGTTTTCGAATATTTACAACATTGCCAGTTTCTCTAAATTTAGACTCTACCTTACTGGCTGTTGATTGGCTGATAGGGCGATTTGGATATTTTTCATTAAATAAATCGCTTGATAACGTGTTTGCTTTATTTTAATTGATTTACGTTTTCTAACATTCAATCGTCATTTACTCGAAAACTTTCCTATGTAAGAGGGCAAAATTTTAGTACTGTCTGATAGAGAATTAAACGATCTTTCAGAATCAAGGAAAAAAATATGGTGTTGCCATTTAAAAAAAATCGATGACGTCATTACTCGAAAACAAATGACATTTAAAAATCGCATTTTACGCTAAAATAATTGTTTCGTTTTTATTGAATTTATTCCATACTTTTGGCGCATACTGTATATTCAGGACTAATATATAAAAATTACGATTTTAATAATGCAAACTTACAACGAAATTTTCATTTCAAAGTTTTTTGTTATTCTAAGTTACAATTTAAAATCAACCAGGTCTTTGGATACTGGAATTGTATATTTCTTATCCCAAAAAATGCACTGTCATTAAAGCTAATGGATATAATGACCTGTAAATACGTAGTAAATTTAATTAAGATTTGTCAATTAATTCATTTAGAACTTTTTCATTAATTTAATTTATTTTTTATTGCAATTTCTCCATCCCAATCAAATATTGAATAGAATTTGTTTGCTCTGTATTATAATAATAATAATAAAGAGAAAATACTGTGACGTTTAGTTTTTATGTACGGCATGTTTAATTACATTTTGCACTCCAGCTGTTATTTTTGTACAAAAAAAAGTTAAATAAAATTTGTTTAAAATTATTTTGTATCACATTTCAGGGTTTTCAATAAGTACCCATTCAGTATCACAGGTGACTTTCTGTAGCAACCTTATTCCAGGCCCAGCATTGAGGAGCCAGTGACCACTAGATACAGGCTCGTGCTACGTATCACGTACTCATGTCCCCTATCATTTATGACAGAACGCGAGCAGCTAGGATTGTTCGTTGGTTGCCTCATCTATTACAGACTAAGTTAACAAGTTCAAAGCCGGCAGATGTCTGGTGACGCGGCTGACGACTAACCATGACGGTTTGCTATAGGTTTCTCAGGTATAATTCAATGCTTCGGTTAAGGTAACCTCCAGAGTTCCTCAGGAATCCACCTGGGTCCGCTATTGTTTAGTCTGTTTTGAGTGATATCGACAAGAGCTGTAGTACAGTTTTTAATTAAAAAAATAAAAATTGTGACCCTACACGCACATAGTTTCCTTTCCAATATCTAGTTTACACATCGATATCTAGTAGGTTTCCTTTATTTTGTAACACTGTTCGTGGCTCTTTGATGTCAAATATTGATGTATATTAAACATTTGGAACTAAATAACACTTATTATAACCCCCTCCTCCCCCTATTGGGTCATAACTTCTCCAGGGTGACTTAGATAAAAAAAATGTATGTGAAAGGCCCTTATTAAAAACAGTCGTACAATCTAACCTCAATTTTTTTTCACATTATTCGGGTTCATCCTTTATACAGGGATAACTATGACTAAGTACAAATATTTTAAGAGGGGACAGAGAAAATTAAGAATAAACGGAATAACCCTTTAACAAATTACAAACTTATTTATAAAGAGAATGAAAATTATTTTCGGTATTATATTAAATCCTTATTTAACGCCGTCTATGCGACCTGTCCGCCGCACATTTACAGAACAGACAACCAGCAACACAACGCTGTCATGTCATAATTTAATTCCTGTGTTTACGTTGAAGTTTTGTGTTCTTCAGTTTTTAGTGCCTTCTTTAATTTTAAACGTTTTATAGTTATTAAATAAAGGAATTTGTGTCAGGTGCAGATATTTTCCCACAATATAGTCCGCCGGTTTGTTTTCCTAGCTTATGGGACAAGACTGCAACGGGTGCATTAAAAATGTTCTGTTATTTATTATAATAAATAGGTATTTATCTACTGTGTCTACGGGAAGTGTGTTTTATCGGTAGTGAGTGGTTATAATTAGTGAAAATGTAATTTTACCAGTTTGTAACAAAATAAAGAAAAATGGATGCAAATAACTGCAGCTAACTGGATTAACTGTTACGTTACTGTTATCTATCACGTATTATTACTAATAAGAATGTTAATTTCTGTAGTTTCAGCATTTAGAAACGCTTTATTTATAGATCTAAGCCATCTCAGTCGGTACTTACCATAGATGCCGACTTTTCGCAGGAAAATAGGATTTTGCCCCATTTTTTAAACATCGAGCTAAAATTCTGGAATATTTTTTAAATTGTCTTTTAGGGCTTCCTGAGCACGTGGTTAAAATTTTTGTACTTAGTCATAGGTAACCCTATATACCAGAGTGATTTTAAAAATCGCTGTCGGGTTTTAAAGCAGAAAGTATATCAAAAGTTAAAGCAAACATTCCTAATAAACATGGGATCGCAGATGGCTCCTTAACGGTATACAGGCCGTTCTTTAAATTTGTACGTTATCTTTGATAATTCTAAAAAGCCTTAACATTTTAATCTCAAATTTTCCACATGAAGTTAGAACCTAAACACTAATTATTTGACGTACTACTCAATATTTTAGGAACTGCAGTGGCGGGGGCACATTATTTTCTGTAGTACGAATCTGCTAACATGACAAATTTTATACTCCACGTCTTTCACTTTTAGATTATATAGCATCAGTTCGGCATGTCCCAGCTACTCCAAAAATCGCTACTTTTTTCGTTAAATATATTTCATCAAGAACAAAAACTTTGATATATCATCCTTTCTATATGTTTTATCGGTATAGATGAGGTATACTTTTAAAAAAACTTTGTGTGACCGGGTTGTACTAAATTGTAGCAGGTAGCTAAAATTTAATCCCCGACAATCCGTTTTTGTCTATGCCGCTTCAACCGGGTTACGAGGGTTTTTAGTAATTCAAATAAAATTATTCAATATTATTATCAAAATATTTATTTAAATTTAATGAATAGACTTTTATTCCAAACAAAAACATATGTATTTTGAAAATTCAAATTATGGTGAGTAAATGTAGTGTTGTATAAATATACAAAAAAGAAAATAAAAAAGTAGGTATATTAAAATTCATCCTCTGAATATTCTGATAAATTATCTTCGTCTCCTAGATTGATCACGATAGGTTCCACAGTAACGTTAATTAAATTATAGAGTTCCCACATTTTCTCCTCTTTTTTTGTACATGATGTATACATCTTTGCCAGTTATCTGCAGTTACTCGTTCTAAGGATTTTTTTAACAAAATGTTCACGTCACTTAATTTAAACGTCGTATTATTTCGCGCTACATCTCCTTTTACCTGCGTCCAGACTAATTCGATTGAGTTAAGTTCGCAGTGATAAGGTGGTAACCGTAGTACCGTTATTTGGCGATTTGTTGCCATTTCATCGATAACATATTTTTTCTGATATTTATTAAGATTGACAAGTGTCAAAAGTTCTTTTCTCACCATATTTGTTTCAGAAGAAATATTTTTTCCGGATAACCATTGAATTATATCGGCTTTCCTCCAAGCAGTCGTAGGTGTCCGCTCTGTCTGCCGTGAATGGTAACTGGCATTATCCATGACAATTATAGACCCCGGAGGAATAAGATCCAACATCTGTGTAAAATACTCTTCGAAAATATCTGCGTTCATGTCTTCGTGATAGTCACCTGTATTTTTAGATTCAAATAAAAGTAAATCGCCATCTACAAAACCACTGGCACTACCTATATGTGTCACTATTAATCTTCGCCCTTTACCTGAAGGTGCCTTGAACCCTGTTGAAAGTCCATCCAAGAATGCTTGTCGAAAACTTTTTATACTTTTATCTTGCCATACTTTTGTTACAGTATATCCCTCGTTGACCCAAGTTTCGTCTAGATAATAAATATTCCTCCCTTCGTCACAGAATTTTCTAATTGATCTTAAGTAGGATCTTCGCCAACAAATAATTTCATCTTTATCGATAATAACTAACTTCCTGTTCTGTTTTTACCAGCAAAATTTCAACTCTCGTAAGACGGCCCATAATTTGCTTCTACTGATTTTTGGCAAGTCGTTGTTCTCTGAAAGTTCACTTAAAATTTTGTTTAGCGTTGGTATTTCTTTTTTAAAATAAAATGAGTGTACTTTTCTGCGAATGACATTTTTGAAGAAATCATCTATAATGACTTTTGACCTCCCTGTAGATGATTTTGGGGGATTTACAGTATCTTGTTCATTTTTTGGTTCCTTTGGTCTGTAGATAGACAGTCGATTTTCCAATCCCTGTCATTTTGGAACACTTTTCCACGATGTCGTCAACACTGTTGGTAGGATTTTGGTGTTTCAATGCATTAAATATATTTAATATAATAATCTTCTCATTCTGAGACAGCGCACATCTTTTCACGCATTTGGCAGGTACGTAATCTGATAAGCTCAACATTTTACCCAAACAATATTATATCCACTGACACAATAGTCACTAAACACAAGTCGAATTTTACTCTACTGCACTAGCACGTCTTCGTATATTCAGCTCTAAGACTGGATTGATTTGTCACAGTACACTGGTTCCTGCCCCATGATGTATCCATTAAAATATACTAATGTACACCCATTACCTGTTAGCATTAGTGTTACCTGATAATTACCTGAAACGAAATATTACAGCGCCCATGGCCGGTTCTTATCTCGGGGTTTTATTACTCTCTTTCATTTCCAAACAGACTATAAATACCTGAGATTTTCGAGGTTGATATTCGGCATTTTTTCTTTTTATGAATGCCTTCAAGGGACTAAATTTCAAAATATCCTGGTTCTTATTTAATGAAGTAATCAATTTCAACATAAAGTATTCTGACCATAATGTAGCAGGGGACAATGTTTTTACTACTTCTTCAATGGAATTCATTTTTTAACTAAATTCTAGCCAAATATTAAACTTAAAAGACGTTTATACTTATCAATTTTATATTGAAGAATAATTATTAACTGTCAAAATAATATTTTTTGTTGACATGAACGTTACAAAAGTAATGTTAACAACACACTGTGATACTACTATTTTTAGGGCAATAGACCGCCTTATACCCATTTTATTACAATCTATAGAAGACTTTCAGTATCTTTAAATTTTATGTTTTATATAAAATCGAGGGGAGAATGAGAAGTTTAATACATTACACGCTGTAAAAGTCTTTTCAGGTCCTCGGAGGTATTCAAATAGTTAAATACACCTCACACCTAAAAGTATAAACTTTCGCAGCTTGTAATGTAAATAATTAATGTCAGATTAAAACATAACTTGAGCAGAATTAAAATCTAACAATCGCAATTTTTAAATTTTGATGACCCACCCGTTCTACTCCCTTTAACCTTGCTCAGTCGGTCAACCAGCGCCTTTGTACCCGCTAGATCTTCTTACAATAACTAATTAAAAAGGATTACACAATACTGTTTTATTTCAATCGCACCGTGATTCTCTACATCGGATTGAATAATCAGAACGACCTATAAATCTGGTATTCGTGCCCCATAGGAAGCATGCTTTTCAGAACATGAGCATCCTCGCGTGGCCTTAGCCACGGAGAGTGAAAGTGAGCATGGGCGGAGGTGGATAAGGCCTCAGAGGAATCAAAATACCTAAATATTTTTCTAAAATATTAATATAGTCAAGATATCTTTTTAATCCCTTTTAGAAAATGGAATTATTTATAAATAAGTACTGTTGAAAGTTTAAAATGTTAGATACGTGATTTTTCAAAGTTCTATTTCACTGGATGATGGATAGAGTTGCAATGATTTTTAAATCAAATTCGTACTAACTACCAACGTGTTATCACGTCATCAATGTTACTGGTTTTAGCCGCATACTTGTAACAGGGCTACGCAAAGCCCCCACAAAACAGTCGCCGCCACAGCGTAGACCTGTGACGTCAGACAACATTTGCACGTGTATACTTAAATACAGCAATGTGCTTTAGTTCATATCTGTATAAGATTTCCATGCTTTCGGACAACCCAGCGCATACGTTTAGAAGAGTTAATTTGTGATATTAATAGATGGTATTGTGTTAAATAGACATTGGTATGAATAAAGTTGCAAAATAGATTCGTAAAATGGGCACAGAAAGTGCATCTCACCGAACAAATGGATGAAATATTGTATTATGCCATTATGTACGAATGCAGCATATAGTGCCTTATAAAAAATATTTCAGGATAAAGAAGCATTACATCATAAAATCTATAAATGATACTGCAGGTAACAACTACTCCGCGGACTAATGCCCCGACCGGCATTGAATTACACTTGCAGTATCTGTGTGAACAACCAAGAACCCTTGGCGGCCACACTACCTGACATAGACCGGTTGCCGGTTTGTTAGCCCTCATCAGCATGCCATAGGTAAAATAACCGACAATTAAACTGGCTGTTCCTTCCTTCCTTATATACTGCAGGTGTATCATTTACAGATTTCATGGCGTGTCGCAGTCAGTACCTGCTGCAATGTAGATCGCTTCTTGCAAGTCAAGTCGCTTAGACCGACATGTCGATCTTGATGTTGTTCAAATAGGTGACCTTACCTTACCTTACCTTACCTTACCTTACCTTACCTTACCTTACCTTACCTTACCTTACCTTACCTTACCTTACCTTACCTTACCTTACCTTACCTTACCTTACCTTACCTTACCTTACCTTACCTTACCTTACCTTACCTTACCTTACCTTACCTTACCTTACCTTACCTTACCTTACCTTACCTTACCTTACCTTACCTTACCTTACCTTACCTTACCTTACCTTACCTTACCTTACCTTACCTTACCTTACCTTACCTTACCTTACCTTACCTTACCTTACCTTACCTTACCTTACCTTACCTTACCTTACCTTACCTTACCTTGATATAGTTGCAGCAAGAATTCAGACGACTTAAGTCACGGCTGACGTCATGCAATTGCTTTTATTGTCAACATAATTTTCAATAGTTTGTGACGTTAAAAACAATCATATTTTGTCATTTAATGAAATATGTAGTGCAAACATTTAGTGCAGTATATAGTTTTATTATTTTCGGTTGGAGTTTCTTAAATATTTTGATGAAAATATAATGAATTGTTCATTTGTTCGTATGACGTAAGTCGTCTGAAGTCTTGCTGCAACTATATTTAAATTTGGCTCTCCCTAATACTCATCGGCACCAAATTTAAAATCGAGGTCAGCAACTGTAAGAGTTATTAAAACTTACTTCAACACCCTATAATGTATATTGTATTCTTAATATTTTGGCTTAAATTATTACCAGATGGTCTATGACCCATTACCTACGAAATATTACCTTTGTTTACATGTAATGTGCCGTTATAATTTGTACATTTTTCGTAGTACACACATTTTCTTACTTTACTGTCGACCTATTCTAACTTATACATACGTGATGACCTCAAAACGCAACCAAAAGCAAATTTCTGAAGTTTACGCTTATATTAGATGCCTTCCGGTCTTTCACAGATCATAAATTTCGCGTAAGCCGCATCTCATCAGCAACAATCGGCTGTAAAGTTCCATTCAGCATTCTGGGCAATTAACCCGATTCAATTGTGTGAATCTAGCCGAGATCTTATCCAGAATGGAAGCAAATCGGGTGGGAAAGGCGTTGCGGCAATTCATTGTTCAAGAACCGAAACAATAAGGTTAGCGATTATGTGTGGTCAGATTGCAACTGGGATTGTTTTAAGCACATCTTTTAAATCGTAGTCGTAAGATCGTTTAATCCTTGTATAATACATACTATTATACAATGTGTATCAAAATACATTTTTTTCTACTTGAGATTGGTAATTGCTGAAATAGATCAACTGATATATAGAAATTGACGTTATTATACAGGGTGTCTTGCAAGTCGTTACAATAATACTAAATTTTTAGTCGATTGAAACAAACATACCTATATACCAAGTGTTACAATATTTGTGATAATTAATGTTTTAATATTTTTTAATTTAACAGTGCTTTTCTACGATTATTGAAGTGTAGAAGAAAAACAAACATTTTTATAACAAATATATCACTACCTTTTTATTAGGAATGAATGGATTATTTACATTATTTAACCAATACAATCCAAAGTGGTTTTGTTACCTAGTGATAGAATACTTGATTTTGAGTCGATTGAAATAAACGTATATTCCAGGTGTTATAATATTTGTGATAATTAATTTTTCAATATTTTTTAATTTAATCGTGCTTTTCTACAATTGTTGAAATGTAAAAGAAAAACATTTTATAACAAATATTTATATACGTTTTTAATTAGGAATGAATGAATTCTTTACATAATTTAAGTAGCTTCGTTACTTATCTAGAACTTCATATACATGATTTTTCTATTTTGTAAAAGCGAAGAGTTAATTTGAAACTTTTATTTAAACCTTAGTTTATTCAAATATTATTGAAAGCTTTCCTAAGCAATGCTATTACAGTTCTTTGGAAAAGTTTCTTGGTAAACATTCTTAAAATTAGGGAAATGAATCTTCGTCAAAACAGAAGACAACCGTAGTATGTAATAAAAATGGTTTAAGAAATGAAGACACTTGCTAACAAGAACTCAACCTTTAGAAAATATTGAAGTTATTAAAATACCGGAGGATTGAAAAAACTAAATATTTATTTCAATTTTTCAAATTTAAAGTCACGGCGTAAAAAGGAAAAGCAATGTTTCTGTTAAATAGCTCCGTATGACATGAGAAAATAATTGTCCTTAGTCTCCATAGCAACCGTAAATGTAGATCTATTGTCGAACTATACGTTCGAATCTCAGTTAAAGCGTAAAGTAACGTGCAAATATTTTAATTTCTTAAACCATTTTTATTACATACTGAACGGCTGTCCTGTTTTGGCGAATGCGCTCTCTGCATATTTAAACGTGTTAAGATTAATTTTATATTTTGTTTCTGTTAAATAGCTCCGTATGACATGAGAAAATAATTGTCCTTAGTCTCCATAGCAACCGTAAATGTAGATCAATTGTCAAACTATGCGTTCGAATCTCAGTTAAAGCGTAAAGTAACGTGCAAATATTTTAATTTCTTAAACCATTTTTATTACATACTGAACGGCTGTCCTGTTTTGGCGAATGCGCTCTCTGCATATTTAAACGTGTTAAGATTAATTTTATATTTTGTTTCTGTTAAATAGCTCCGTATGACATGAGAAAATAATTGTCCTTAGTCTCCATAGCAACCGTAAATGTAGATCAATTGTCAAACTATGCGTTCGAATCTCAGTTAAAGCGTAAAGTAACGTGCAAATATTTTAATTTCTTAAACCATTTTTATTACATACTGAACGGCTGTCCTGTTTTGGCGAATGCGCTCTCTGCATATTTAAACGTGTTAAGATTAATTTTATATTTTGTTTCTGTTAAATAGCTCCGTATGACATGAGAAAATAATTGTCCTTAGTCTCCATAGCAACCGTAAATGTAGATCTATTGTCAAACTATACGTTCGAATCTCAGTTAGAGTGTAAAGTAACGTGCAAATATTTTAATTTCTTAAACCATTTTTATTACATACTGAACGGCTGTCCTGTTTTGGCGAATGAGCTCTCTGCATATTTAAACGTGTTAAGATTAATTTTATATTTTTTATATATATTTTGTTAGGTCTGATTGGTACTCAGTGTCCTGTGAAAAGGTTGTACTGGGTGCGCCTCATAAATTTCGAGTGACTTAATTTCATTGATCAGTAATAATGGCTTAGTGAAGTACCTCAGACCTTGTAAAAACCCATATCTTTAACTGTTTTCTATTTTTATTTTAGTATGCAGTTTTTAGCATTTAAACTGCCAAAGGATGAATTAAGTACAAGTTATCTTATTTGAACAAGTAGGCTAAGAATAAGAACAATATTAATGAAATAAAACCTGTCAGCAAACGAAATGGTAATTATTAATTAATTTAAATTAATTATTGTTATTATACTTGTTTTGTTGTAAAGTTATGCATTCCATTAATTTTTTAAAATTGTATATTGTTATTTGTTAATTATTTTTTAAACTAATGAGTTATGTTACATATGGGTTTAATAAAAACTATATAAAATAGTTAGTGTATTGAATTCTTTAAATGCAAATATCTGCTATTCTTCGGACGAAGATGAACATGTAACCTTATTTTTAAAAGCTGTTTGTCTATTCAGTTGCAAAACCAATAAAGTTGCATGGTAAAAGGCAGATACTTTCCCAAGATCGATACGAATAACCTCGCACTTCTACAATAATATAGCGGTGTGTAAAATATTGAAATTTTAAATTATATAATTCGATATTAAAGTGTTTTTGTGTATTGTTTATCTAGATACAAGCTAAATGAAAATTGTAGCATGCAAATATTTATTTTTCCAGCGGGTACAGTTTTCGATGTAAATAAAAGAATCCATTGAAAGACAAAATTTCTAGTATTTAGGGAGATCCTTTACTGTATTGAAATAGTTATTTACCTAACAAGTGCGGTAAGTGATATTTTTCAGCACGCTCATTGCAGTTGATCGGAAAATACACTTACCGCACGTGTTAGATACAATATTTATCCTACGATCATGATAATTCTAATCAGGGAAAGTAGTTTATTTTAATTACTAGTTTATAAAACCATTGAAATCAAATGCACAATTTGTAAATTCAGTGCTGAGGCAATAGCGGCTTGAGGATGTTCTTCAGTCGTGGAATTCATTGTTGACAAAGTATGTGCTACAGGATTAGTTTGTAATTCCAGTGATGAGGAAATAGGTGCTAGATGCTGTTCTTCACGGAAGATACTATTATTGCTGATGTAGTACAATCTACTTCAGCACGATTTTCTTGAAGTTCTGATATGAGATTTGATACCGCAAGAATGATGTGGGCTATTTTCTTTCTATTATCCAAACAATCCTCAATGTATGACTCTGCTACCTCTATGGACTTCCACCCACCATGTCGTTTTATGTGCGTAATATTGGAAGTTGCCTAATAATGTGGCAGAAGTGCGCCGAAAACAATGTCCTGTATTGCTTTGGGGTTTGGGAGGCCAGAGTAACCAGAGGTGCTAGATGTAATTTTTCCGAAGCAGTTGATACCCACACATTACTTAGTATATTTACTCTCTTTGTGCAACAAGGAAAACCGATCATTATAGGACGCAAAATAGCATAACTTCGATAGATATCGATATATTTAATTGTTTCTTTGTTGTTCACCACAAATTTTCTTAAAACATTAGTTTTCATGTTTGGTATGATAATAGTAAGCACATCCCCTTTGTCTTCTACATCGTGGATCGTCATATTTGTTACTTCTTTGCGACGAGAAGCACCGGCAATTCCAAATATCGTGGCTACTTTGGTCATAAGATTTACACTGTCTGGGATATTTAAGAGAAAATTTTCTTTTTCCTTTCTTTCTAATACCTTTGATTTTTTTGACTTGTGATCAATATTTGATTCTTTCAGATATGCCTAAGCTTGAAGTATTTCTAATATCAATGTCCTTCTTTACTTTGAAGCATAATTTCAACATATTTTGCAGTATCGAGGAAACAGGCCAAAAATATCTTTTTAACAGAAATATTCTTCTCTATGCGCCATTAGTCGAAGGCGACAAGCTCTTTTTCATAAAGAATTCTTGATTTTGCAGGAATTAATGCATCATTAGCGACTTCCAATATATCTGTCGGAACATCGTTGAGAGACTCCTCACTCATTTTGGGTAGTTTACGATAAAGAGAAATGAAAAATAAATCAATCTCAACCTTCAAACTGAATTGATTGAAGATTTGAAAGCTTATGTTAAAATATTTTAACAATCAAAACTGCACGTAGTTATGGAAACGATAGGAACTTTTATCGGTGATTATTCGTAATTCAACGCCGTAGCAGTTTTACTGCTATTTACTGTTAGATCGCTGAATTACGTTGAACACAAGCATTGTCACAACAATACGATAGGCTTACTGGATAATGTAATAGAAATCGTGCGGAAAAGTGCCAGTTTTACCACGAGAAATCATACGGAAAAGTATACTTTTCAGAATTAAATTGTTGTTTATAAAGTGGAGAGTTGAAATTGTCTTAAAATTTGGACCCTTTTACTTTTTTTCTAGTTATAATAGTACAGAGTCGAATAGCTCTTGTGAGTAATCCTGTATGTTGTGTTTTAGAGTGTTGATTACATAATTATATGTTAATTACGGCCTGGAACATATATTAGGTACATAATATAATTCTCTTCCCACAAATTAATCCTAGAATATTTAGACTATAAATCATTAATTAAAATTGCTTTTATCGAGGATTTTTTGGCCATAAAGATTAGTTTAAAGGCCGCCTTAATCAAGTAGGCGAAAATGACATCGTTTATAAATTTTTTGATAGATCAGAGGTCACGTTACTGATCCTTGAGGCATTCCCGAGTTTACACGATTTTAAATAAATGAATGGACTTGACTAGATATAATTATCTATTTCATCAGGAAATTGTTATACCGGGTGACCCATTTAACTTGAGAAAGCTATATACTTCGAACCGGCGCGTTCTATGAAAAAATGTGTCTAATAAAAGTTAGTTAATATTAGGGAACAAATAAAATGTTGTTGCAGTTTTTTTACCTTGGCTATGTTCCCAAGGTCATAGCAAGGTTAACTTTGGATTTTCAAATGGGAAGCTATACATTGTTTCCCTAAACTTAATAACGAGTAAAAAACTAGTAACTTTTATACGAAACATTTTTTTAAATTTTGTTTTCCTGTCAAAATCTTTCATATTTTAACCTACTTGATCGTTATTATTTTTAAGTTATAAAACAGGGTTTAGTATAAAAGTTACAAATTTTTTACTTCTAATTAAGTTTAGGGAAAAAAGTATAAGTTCCCATTCAGCATTAACAATACTTCTTCGACATTCATCACAAATACCACCCGGTATATGTGCGTATGTGACGAAATAAAATAAAACGTTTTTAATTGCATTATTTTCTATCTCAATAGGCTTAAATTAATCGATTCTATTAGTGAATTAATGGCTTACAGCTTGTGAAACACAAAATTAGGGGCTTACATTGGCGCCTATGTATAGAACAGAGCAGTATCGTCTTGGACGTTACCTAACAGGTCAAGAATCCTTGAATTGCACAACAAAATCGCGTAAATTAAATAACATCATTAGTTTGCCGCAGTGCAACGTCTTCAATTTAAACTTGACCTTTAAAAGGTGCAACACAAGCGGATATATAGTTCAGCGTTTTTTTTTACTTTCACTTTTGAATGCACTATATTCACGCACAGTTGCTGTAGGCTGTAATAGTTACTATGAGTGACAATGGAAAATGTTCTATATTGAAATGAAGCATAAGTTGGAAATTAATTATTAGACATATATCGCGAACATTAACTAAATTAGTCTTGGAATATGTAAATGGAGTGTCAATCAGGAACAAATGAGCATTTACGACATAATCCTTTTGTTTCAGTGATTGAATGCCGTTTACGACGATTTTCCACGTTTTCTTTGATACGTTCTATCGCAATGTGGGACAAATCAATAATTTTAATAGGACTAGAGTTTACATTAAAGAATAAGTACATTCATAAAATAAATAAAAAGCCTAGGTGGTAGTTTTCTAGTGACCTACAATAAACATGGTCCGCATAAAAAACCAACACAGTTGCAGGTGTAAATAGCGGGGGCCAAAATATTGCAATTAAATCAAATATACCTATATACAAAATTGCACATAGGCGGAGTTACAGGTTACAGGTCTTCAAAGTGGGGTCAAATAGTTAAAACATTAGCGGTACACAAATTAGTATCATATGTTAATGAAGGTTTTGAAAATGGTGACTATATAGTCACACAGTTTTTAGACTTAACAAAAGCTTTCGATTGTGTATCTCATAATATTCTTATTAAAAAGTTACGATTTTATGGATTTACCGACGGTAGTATAAAGTTGTTAAGTTCTTACTTGACAGATAGGCAACAATTTGTGAATTATAACAATGTAAATTCTGGCTTAAAAACTATTAAACATGGTGTACCCCAGGGGTCGATACTGGGACCCATACTTTTTCTAATTTTTATAAATGACCTACTTAATTCTTTAGATCATGATATTTTAGGAATCTTGTTTGCAAATGACACTAGCCTATCAGTAAGAAGTAAGATACTGTTAGATTTAATTAATAAGGTCCCTCAGACTCAATTAACCGTTAATGATTGGTTTACTACTAATAAGTTATCCTTAAATATCTCTAAGACCGAAACCATGATATTTACATTACGGAAACCTATTTCTGATGCTGTGAAATTCTTGGGAGTTTATTTAGACTCTAAATTACTGTGGGATCAACATACTAATTATGTATGCAAAAAAATATTAAAGAACATGTACTTACTTCGTAGCTTTGCAAGTAAAGTTTCAGTGAATATTCTGGTGACGGCATATTACAGTTATATACACTCTCACATATCGTATGCTCTTATTGTGTGGAGTCATGCTACTTCCACTATGAATGTGTTCGCGCAGCAAAGGAAGGCAATTCGGATTATTTCCGGTTTTAGTTATAGAGACGACTGCAAAAATCAATTTATTAAATTAAAAATATTAACAGTTCCGTCAATATACATATTGCACTGCTTGCTTTATATAAAACAAAATATAAATAGTCTCCAGACTAGGAGTGAAGTTCATACCTTTAACGTTAGATCTAAGGATAACCTATCTATACATTATTTAAGGTTAAGTAAAACTAGAACCGGAACAGGTTATATTGGTATTCGTCTTTTTAATGTTATTCCGGTGCACATAAGAAATCTAAATTTTAGACAATTTAAAAACAAAATAAAAAAGTACTAAATGCCTTTTATAATATTGACCAGTTTTTAACATGTGATTTTAGCCGTATTTAATTTATTGTTCTTTTATTTATTTTATTATACATATTTATATCTTATTTATTTTATTTTGCTTAATATTTGTTTATTGTACTTTTATATATTTTATATCTTATTTATGTTAATTTATTTTGTCACTGATTTTGTATTTATTTTATTGTCCATATAAACATATTTAGAGTAGGTACTTAGTGGAATATAACTTCCTTTTGACGTGTGTAAGCACTTTGTGTAATAACACTAACATTTATAAATAAATAAATAAATAAATAAATATCTGAATTATTCTAACTTGAAATGACCAAATTTGGTACATGAATTAGGCTTGCTATTGGTCTTCTTTGACTAAGAGTTCAAATAATTTGAAACACTACAAGGTGTTCAGTGAGGCTGAGTCTAAAATTATACGAAACTTTTCCCCATTGATCGAATTTAAAAAGAATGATAATATCCCCGTAGATTTTAATTTAAAACACTTCTCTACTTTTCTACTTTAAAAACTTTAAGGTTTGGAAGAAAAAATGCATTAATTAAGTCAAGATTTTAATAGTGTTTATTTGAAGAAATCAAAATGTTAGCAGTAGATTTTGTTTTTAAAATTTGACAGTAATACAACTATAAAATAAAATAAAAATAAAATTAAAATTAAAGAAATTGTTTGAAATATAAATTTACTCTTCGCCGAAAATTAAAATTTACTCTTCCTATAATAAATGATGATCGTTTCTTATAACGTTACGTTAATTCATAATACGATTCCACAAATTTCCCCGAGATTCAATTAGCGAGGAATAAACAAAATATTGAAGGATTTTGTTCCCCAAAAAAAAATAATCACATTTGTTGAGATCTGGTGGTCGTGATAACCAATTTTGAAGACAATTATTTCCTCATCATAACCATTTATTTGTAAACTCCAAAAAGTTTCTAACAGTAGCACTAAAATGAGGCAGTGTCTCACCCTGCATATACCAAAACTAGTCTAAGTTGCAACGGTAAATCAACGGTGTATTTTGCAGAAATTCCAAATAATTATTGCCATTTAATAACTGGTTTGGCAAAATAACTGGTCCAATCAAATAACGATCAATAATACCGGCCCAAACATTTATCTTAAACTCGCGTTGAAAATGTCTAGCAGTTATTGCATAAGAGTTTATATCGTAATAGTAATCAAAGTTGTGACCATTTGTAATGATGAGAATCGGTGAAAAGAATTTTCTTGTGAAAATTAATATCCTGATACAGATAAACTAGCAAAAGGTCATTCTTCGATATAAATATTGAGGCAATAGCTCTTGCACTTTTTCAATGTGATATGGATGTAGTAGATTACGTTTAAGAATTCGGGGTACAGAAGTTCTTCATAACCCAATTTTTCGAGATAAACGGTTAGTACTTATTTGCGGTTCATCTTCAACTGTTTGCAAAATATACTCAGTGACATTAGAAGTGTTGCAACCAGAAGGAAGAATTTCTAGAACTTTTTTTTTCAACAGAATGACTATAATCAAAGCATGCCTTGATAACAATATCCACATTTTATCTTCGATAGTTTTTGCAATAATGGAATTTTATCTCTTGTTTTCTTTGTGAAGAAAGCTGTTTATGAGGGTCGGTCAGTACAGACAATTTTAGTTATTCCGCATCCGTCTGTTTGCGTTGAGGGTAACAAAATGCCTCGAGTTTAAAGACAACAAAATTATCACCATGCTAGCGATTTTAACAGGGGTAGAATTGTTGCCTATCGAGATGTTGGTTTGGCATATAAATAGCCGCCGTGTGAATTGTACTGTCATGACGGTATTGCGTGTGTGTCGTGTGTGGACAGAAGAAGGTAGAGGAACACGAAGAAGACCAACTGGTCAACCGAGGCGTACCACAGAGCATCAAGATAGGCATTTCAGGCAGCTAGCTCACTGTTGGAGTCATGGTTTAGGAGGCTATTCGCTACGGTAGTCGATTACCACTTTTGTTTAAACGAGACAGTATGACAGCTACACGTTATGTTGATGATGTCGTACAAATCACTTTACTCCCTTATCTAAATGGCCGACCGAACGTCCTTTTTAAGCAAGAAAACGTACGTCCCCATATTGCTCGTCAAACCATGGACTTTCTCCAAGAAATTGGCTACTTCTGAGTTTTTGATTTCTTCTAATAAACACTGTTACAATATTGTTTTAATTAATGCATTTTTTTTTAAACTTCACATTTTTTAAAATTTAACGACAGTAAAAAAAGTGTTTTAATCTAAATTTTACACGGGATATTATCATTCCTTCTAAATTCGATTAATGGTAAAAAAAGATTGGTATAATTTCACCCTCAATGAATATCTTGTAGTGTTTCAATTTACTTGAACTTATAGTCAAAGAAGACTAATGATAAACCTTAATCATGTGCCAAATTTGGTTATTCAAGTTAAAGTAATTCAAAATATTTGGCCCCACATTAACTTTGTATATACGTATGATTGGTTAAATAGCAATATTTTGGGACCCCCTACATGAACCTGCTCTCTGTAAATTCTTATGCGGAACACCCTGTGTAATTTGTTTATTTACAGAATGTATCACAGTAGAACAACTTCTTCTCATTACGATGTCCAATTAATAATCAATAGTTGCAAAATTCTGATCATTTTGCACCGGACACAGTTTCAATCATACCAAATGACCTTATATAGCTTGAATGGGTCGTTTGATTAAGCCTACAGATAGAAAAACCAAAGGATATGGGATGTTAGTGACACAATTGTTCGTGTAGCCGTCTAGAAATTCGGCCAAGGCCGGCAAATTTCGTTTTATCAATCACTTTCCAATTCGAAAAAAATAACAATAATCATATTATATAACATGTAAGCACCGCAACTGATAATTACTTGAAAATATATGTAATAACAAAAGATAATTGGTCTAACCTATGATTTCACATTCATTCTGTTTTGTACCCGTTCATGTACAGTGTGTTTCTCTTTCACTGCTTGGCCTTAAAATTTAAAAAAATAAATAAATTTCAAACAGTATTTACTTGTAATTAACACCGCTACAGTTTAGTTTTTTATTGTTCTAATATTAGAAAAATAAATTTATATAATTATACCCTCATAAATATAATACTGAAATTGATGAATGTATCCTTGACTTGATATTACTCCTGCCAGAAATATCAGACTAGAACATTCTTTTGAAGCTTAATATCTAGGAAATAATCAATTAAATTGTCATATCTGTTTTTTATATAATCTTACATTTATTATTATTATTGCATCGATTAGCCTCTTTTTTAGGCAAGGCGCATATTGAGACGCGAATGACGCGTGTGAGATGACGTGACCCGACCAGCATGACACGAATGCGCGACACGCGTAGCGTTGTCTTTCGCATATTGCAAGACAGTTCTTCTCACGACTTTCGAACAGCCACGTCGTTCTAATTTTCCTTGCTTATTATAAAAATGAATGATTTAAACAGAAAACTGGATTTATAAATGAAATAGACCCCTGAGTTTGAAAGCCAGTATTGAGAAGACGTAAGGGCGAAAAAATTTGAAACTTAGACCATATGTAGCCTGTAGATCCGTAATCGTATTTTTTAGTTATTAATGAAAATGTAGAAAAAATACGGTTTTCTACCTACAAAATATACCATCTTTTAAGTGCAGTTCTTTTGCAATTTCACACCAAATCTTGTTTTTTATCTTCGCTTTCATATAATTCTCATGTCTGGTATCATATAGCTCTCTATGCCTTCTTACCAGCTCTATCAGTTTTGTTTTCATTGTCATGGAAGAAAACACAACTAACCTCAAAATTATCAACACGTGGCGCGTACGGCGCGAAAAACTGTGCCACTGCCACTGCGCCGCGCGCCTCTCGTCACACGCGAGTCTTGCTGTGCAACGTCGTGGCACGAATTTGCGCTGTCCCATTACTTTCCTTAAGCTACAAAAGTACGTGCTGTGCTGTGTCGCCACACACGCGTCATACGCGTCTCAATATGCGCCTTGCCTAACAGGATGAATCAAGTTATTCAATATTTCTTTTTGCTATAATTTTTAAAGCAAATAAAAAAACAGCTGTAGTAATACATTGCGTATACACTTTTCAATTTTTTTGATAAGGACCATGTAATTGTAGATAAAGTTTAAAAATTAAATTAAGTTTTAGGCTAATACACCGAAAAAATTTGGTGCCTGTAGAAAATGTTTCATGGAAATAAATTATTTGTTTGTATAGGACCAAACAAATATTTATTTCTTGATACGAGTACCAAATCATTTTCTTGAAAAAGCAAAAATAGTTATTTTTGTAAAGAAAGCATTTCTTTAAATTAAAAAAACATTTCCTTTTCAATGATACATTACTTATGGTGTTGATTATATATAGTATGATAAAACCAGATTTGTATACTTCACAGATTTTTTTTTCAATTAAACAACTTATTTAAATCAACAACTTATTGCTCAGAAATTTCAGGATACAACTACGGGCTAATACCCTGACCAGCATTGAATTACACCTGAAAAATCTATAGCAAATAGTCATCATATACCGGTTTCGAGCTTATTAGTACAGTTACATCTAGCGGGTACCTATTAACAATTATTTTTTGTTTATAGGAAACAATTTTAAATTTTTCCTTTCAAACAAATACTTTGTTTGATGATACGACTATATTAGGAAATTGAGTTTTTTTTAATTTACGGTTTTTTATAAGATTATATAACCTAATAAAACTTCATTTAAAAACTTTTTCAAAAAGAATTCTAAATACACATTCATTTCAATCAAAATACATTTTTTTATTTGAAAACGTTTTTTTTTGTAGATTTGAACAAATTGCTTAGGGAAAGGAAAAACATTCTATTTTTTTTAAGTTTCCATAAGATGTTCAGATGGAATAACTATTTGTTTCATTTAAGCAAATCTTCGTCAATAAAATAAAATTTTCTTACTAAATAAATCAATTTATTTTTGACAAAAAACTGATCATTACACCAAAAAAGATTTTTTCCCCGAGAATAAATTGCTTAAACAAATAGAATTGTTTGCTGAAGAAAATTGTTTTTCGGTGTCCTGACAACAAATTTTTGTATATTTTAAGGTATTAATAATATTGTGTGAAACTAACTACTCAGTGGACAAAAGCCTCAACCTGCGTTGAATTACACCCACAATATCTACCCATATATTCCTTATTATTAGCTTTTGTAACATTTTTTACTGTTTTAGAAAGGTATTTTAAGCTAATATAAATCAAATCTCCTACAATTCCTATCAATGAAGTCATATGTATGTTCTCTGATACCAAACATCTAGGTATGCTAATGAACAATTCCACAGACAAAGCTATATTCAATAATTATCTAAAGAAAATAATCTATAAAAGTGAAGTTAGATTTTTATAGAGTGAGTAAATTAGATTATTTTCTTTAGATAATTATTGAATATAGCTTTGTCTGTGGAATTGTTCATTAGCATACCTAGATGTTTGGTATCAGAGAACATACATATGACTTCATTGATAGGAATTGTAGGAGATTTGATTTATATTAGCTTAAAATACCTTTCTAAAACAGTAAAAAACAAATTTTTGGTTATAGGAAACAATTGAAATTTTTCCTTATCAACAAATGCTTTTTTCGAAAATACCACTGTATTAAGAAACTGCACAATATAGCAACCATTTCATTTCTGAAAGAAAATTAATAATATAAGATCCTCTATACAGGGTGTGGCGTCTTTACTGCTGAAAACTTAGATTTCTGACAGCAAATGAATTACAATAATATAAGTTATCATTAGGAAAAATTACAAATAGTGACAAAAGGTTAACGCCAGTCCTAGCGGTATTATGAGTGCGCGTCGATTTTGTATTTGTATCAGTGTTGCCAAATGTATTTTTTTAATCTAAAGATTAAACATTAAAGATTATCAGAAAGTTGTTCATATTTTTTTAAAATATGAACAACTTTCTGATTTACTTAGTTTAAAAGTTTTCTGTTTTCTACAATTTTTTTATTCGATTAAATAAGAGTATAGACGTTCGAATGGTGATCGTTAAATATCATTTGACATTATTTTGAACATTAGGCTGAAATATCTACTCAATTTATGAGTATTTATACTAAAGCTGGTTTTTAATAAGTACTCCAATTATTATTGCTTTTACATTGGGGTTTTTCTTATGTGAAAAATTTGTCAAGTCAAGTTTTGTGAAAATGACAGCGATCATTTTCACAAAACTACCTCCCTGTAGATGATTTTGGGATATTTACAGTATCTTGTTCATTTTTTGTTTCCTTTAAAAGTCTGTAGATAGTCGACTTTCCAATCCCTGTCATTTTGAAACACTTTTCCACGATGTCGTCAACACTGTTGGTAGTATTTTGGTGTTTCAATGCTTTAAATATATTTAATATAATAATCTTCTCATTCTGAGACAGCGCACATCTTTTCACGCGTTTAGCAGGTACATAATCTGATAAGCTTACCCAAACAATATTATATCCACTGGCACAATAGTCACTAAACACAAGTCGAATTTTACTCTACTGCACTAGCACGTCTTCGTATATTCAGCTCTAAGACTGGATTGATCTGTCACAATACACTGGCTCCTGCCCTATGATGTATCCAGTAAAATATACTAATGTACACCCATTACCTGTTAGCATTAGTGTTACCCGATAATTACCTGAAACGAAATATTACCACGCCCATGGCCGGTTCTTATCTCGGGGTTTTGTTACTCTCTTTCATTTCCAAACAGACTATAGATAACCTAATACAATAGAGTTTATTTGAAGTCTACTTATTAACGGTTAAAAATAATTTATCCATCATCAGAAGGCATCAAACTGCGTCAAGTAACTAGATATATTGTCTTTTGTACATTAATATTTTACATAAGTACCACACTATATGCAGGATATAATAATCAGCATCTTGTCATATGTATATATTAGTGAAAAACACATTATTGTGTTATGAGTTTTTATTATGTGTGTTTGTTTTGCTCTTTTTTATTTTTCTGCTAATTTTATTTGTAGAAATGCAACCTATCAAACCACAATAGTAGTTTTTTCTTTCTGCAGTACCCTGTTCCTTACAATATCTTTGTTTCTACAAACATCTTGTCTCAGGACACACATTGCTGTTTACAAAGGAGTAACCCATTCACTTTTTCAGTTTGTTTATCTTCATTAATTAATGTCCACATTTGTCCTGATTTTGAACTTCATTTATTATGGGAATTTAGGCTTGTTAAACTTGCCGACCTTTCGCAATTAATATTTTGAAGAAACAATAAAAATAATTATGAAATATTGGTTAAGATTATACTACATTTCTATTAATAACTAGTGAAAATTTCCGTAAATAATCAAGTTCAAAATTAATCTGTATGAAAATCCTTTATATCGTTATTTGTTCGATTTACAAATTTCCGTAAAGTTATACCATCTGGCAACCGTTAGGTCATAGCTGTTGAACGGTGGCCGTACAAAAATTATTTTCTTTCCTATAAAATTGAAATTCAATTTTCTTGGCTTGAATATATAACTTTTTGACATAAGACTTTTTATTCCGAAGAATCTGGATTTTATTTTTTCTGTATGTAAGGACGCCACACCCTGTATAAATATAATCTCCATTTAGGTACATCCTGTGTGTTTTGTGAAACTGAAAGGAAAATCCAATTTCGGACATCCTGTATATCATATCTATAATGTTAATAGCTCTAATAGAATAGTTTGTGGTGTTTTGTTTTGTCCCAAATATCGTATAATTGTGACAATTGCAGCCACTATAGTAAGATTTATGTAATAATAATTAGGCTTGTAAATACCAATGAAAGTACCAGTAATTATTTTAAAACGGGCAAATTACTTAGAATAGCACCTGTTCAATTTCTAGTAATTGTGCGTTATCCAATACAAAAATTGTCTAATAATGCTGAATTGAAAACTTGTTTGAGATTAGAAAATATTGCTGTAGAATGCTAATACGGAGGCAGTTCAGAAGTTGTTTGTTAATAATGTTACAAGAATTCGTTTATAGCTTCCATCAATAACATTTTATGTTCAACTGAATTTATACACTGATCGCTCATGGATAAAATATTTTTATCCATGAGCACTATATTAAGAAGGTTATGTTTTCCGTGGATTAAAGGTTTTTTAAGACAGAAGTAAATTAGAACTCATAATACCACGCTTCGATTTTATAGCCATAGAAAAGATTTCAAGTCTTTCTAGTATTCAGCTGTCAATCAATATTCTTGATTAAAATAAATTTTCCAACACCAACAGTAACATCCGAAGTTGGCAGGTTACGCGAGTCTTTGTACGACAGCAGGATGCGTTTACAGGTTGCAAAAGCGTTTTAAAATTTAGTTGATTTTAAATCTATTTATTGATAGATGTTGAAATTAAATGTACAGTCTGTACAATTACTTACAGAAATTAGAACAGTACATGTTATTTCGATTTCGGTTTCGGTTATATTTCTATTTAAAGTAGAATTTACTTTCGAGGCCAGATAAGTTATAGCAGCAGGTAATGGATCAGCACATAATTCAGAAGTATTGCAGGATAATGTGTTGTCATTATCGTGAAGAATTTTATGTGCATACTGCTATTTATTTTGAAGGGAATCTTTGACGTAACTTTCGGCAACGGTCAAGGATTGCCATACCTCAAGACTTTTTAACACGATCACATCCACACCTCTATTCGCTAGAAGGGTGGCTGAAGTACGGCGTAGCGAATGACCTGTAAAATTTGTAGGATATGTTCCTTGATAGTCAATATCTTGAATGGTCATATTGTATAACTCTTCCCTTCTACATGCTCCCGATATTCTTAATATCTATGCTACCTAAAATGCAAAACGATATTTAACACCTATACATGTAAAATCATCCAAATTTACCTTACGAATTAAATATCTGTCATCTGGAGCCTCAACTAGAAATCGTGACAGATCTTTCTTAGTAAACACACTGGCTTTTTTTGGTCTGTAACCAACATTTTTCCGTTTGAGGTAGCGAATTAATGTCGAAAATTTGGGAACATCAAGCGAGTCATGAAAAAAATTTGTACTTTTTAACGCTGAATACTCTGCCCATAAGCTTCCTGAAGCTTTTAATTTTTCATTCCTTTGAATAAAATACGCCACCATAACTTTCTCGATAATATATGTATTGTTTTTTTGTCTCACACCATTTCTTGAAAATCAATAGATTTCAAATAAACCTGCTTCGCATATTTATTCAAAAACGTCATTTTTGACATTACATAAATAATTAAATACGTATATATAACTTGATTTTTATTTAATGTGACTGTGCAAAAATAGTATAAAGCTTCATTCACATAGTGCGGTTGCATTGGTACTGCAGAAAAGTTATTAAAAAGGGCGCCGTATTCTTGAAATAGTGTTTTCTACAAAATACAAATAACTTTAGACATTTAACAACTGAATAATCTAGGGTTTAGCAAATAATAGGAATGTTAACTCATCCCACCTGCAAATATTCAAAGATACTGAAGTAAAACGGCGAGAAATACGGGTGACTTTTGTAACGTTCAGATAAACTTAACAGTAACGCCTTTGTACTGCAGTTGTATGGCAGAAGCTAAACGCATTTTAACTTTTACCAATCCTTTTCCAACAATCATACAAGGACTAATCAGAAAACTGCTTTTTTGACAGTAAACAGAAGATTCACATTTTTGCAGGTTAAGTTTTTAAATTAGATTCTATTTTAGATATTTACTTTAGAATTGATTTGTTTCTAAAAAATGGATGAAGAGGACTGTTTGGTTTAGAAATAGTTACTTTTGCTGCTCTTATTCGCAGCGACGTCAATATGTATAAAAACTATACATGCATTAAAAAATGAAAAGAAGAACTCGTAGATGGTGGGTGCGACCTATTAACCGCAGATAGCACATGCAAGGTGATTTCTATAATTTATATAAAGAAATGCGAAATGATAATGCCGATTATTTTTTCATTTCACCCGAATGACAGTGGCAGTGTTTGATGACTTGCTGAAATTAGTGGGGCCTCATTTAACCCACAGTATACTAGTATACTGTGATTTAACCAAACATTCAAATAAACCATCTATTCCTGCAGATTGTAGGCTTATATTTTATCTAGGGTAGGCTTTTAATTACTATTTGGCAAATGATAAAAACCAACAATTTCCGTATATAGGGACGTAGTTGACAATACATAAACATAACCTCTCTGAAGTTCAAGAACCTTGAGTTTTTGCATGTCGCCAACTTACAGCGGAAAAATTCCCCAACTTCTTAAGTCTACAGTAATTTTATGTAAACAGAGTAAATAATATTTAACACCATACAATTACAATACAACAGTATGAGAAAATTGGACAACATTATCTTCGAACGGTAAATTGCATTTACCGTTCTTAGTGCTTGATATAATTTTAACACCCTTATGACCTTTATACATAAATAATTATTATTAATTTAATAGAGACCAAAATAAAAATATTGTAAGTAAAGTAAATGGAGTAAATCATTAAGCATTTTTCTGAAAATGTTCCTGATGAATATCGTTCTTAAATATCAATAAATTACTTTCTCAGACATTGGAAAGGAAGCAAATGTATAAACATTATAATAAGTCAGTTGAATGACAATTAAAGACAAAACAAATAATAAATCCCACTATTTGCATTAAGATGAAGGAGAAAAATATTCCAGGAAACGTAATGAGTGATTTCATCCTCTTTAAAAGGATACAGTTGTCTGAAAGCCCAGTGCTGCTGGTCCCAAATCGAAGACAGCTGTATGTCACCTGGAAATTGTTATATAACTAATAACATGCTGCACTGAAACAGGTTTTCCAATCGTGTGCGGTTGCGGCTTGTATCCAGATCAAGTTCAGCTCACTTGCATATCATTAAAGTCCATCAACCTACATTTAGAGGAGGCGATTAGTATCGCATTTATACCCTGAAATGAAATATTTAACCAAACTAAAACCCAAAGCAGTTCAAGAGTAGTTTAATAAGAGTAGTCTTATTTTGAGAAAAATGTACAGGGAGACCCAAATACAAGTACACTACTACTATAAATGGTAACCAAAAAGAGACCTAAGTAAGTAAAGAGCGAATAATATTTTCGAAAAATAATTAAATTAGGAAAGAACTGGGCGTTATGCCTTTCAATTTTCTAAAGACAAATATGAGATATTTTTTTCAGTTTCTGAAATAGTAGGTATATTTTCTTTTTCCTTTCATAACCTTTTTATTTTAAAAGTGAACTATAGATATTTTCGAACCTTCATATTGTGCAGCATAAGCTTTTCAATGGAGGCGGAAAAATAATTATACGCCTACTAGATTCCCAAATTTTTATAGTCAATAACTTAGAAATTCCAACTACCAAGTCATTTTTTCCAGTGTTGTAAAATGTAGAAACGGCGAAAATAAACATTTTTATTAATAATAATACCTAAGTACCTGATAGATAGCAGTTAATCCGGTTAGCAGCAGTATTTTGCATTCGTTCTTCGTTGTACACTACAAAAACTATTTAGTAGAGTTACCTAAATGTGTGTATTAAATAAAATACCAATTTATTCTAAGGAAATTTAATATAAGGAATACCTACTATAGAAAACCCGGAATGCAACCGCGGTAGTCTTTTTATAAAATCTTCTACGATTATCATAGCTCTGTTGGGCCCTTTAGAAAAAGAAACAGCACATAGCATATGGTAAACCATGTTATAGGGAAATATCTGTATTCTGTACCTAACATAAATTCCTTTATTAATTTACTATAAAACGTTTAAAACTAAAAATTAGTCTCTTGAACTAACCATAACCTAGAATGTTGCATTGCTAGTTGCATACTCTCCAAACACCAAAGAGTACTGATCAAAGCTTAGAATATTGTTATTCTACCACTGTAAACATCTAGGGATGTTATAGTTTAAAACAGTGCTAATTATTTTATACAAACATCGTCGATTATTATTAATTTTGTTGCTATTTTTAGTATTAACATAATTTAAAGCCTCAGCAACACAAGAAGTTTGCAAATTTATTGATGTGAAGTACATCATACGCAACTGCGGTAATATCTTAGCGGTAAACATCTAGCAGTGTTTTTATGTATTTGTGTACATTTGTGCGTGTTTTTTTGTTATATTTTGTGGATTTTCCCAACAGAGGGAATCCACCTGGTCGTGGTCGTGGGGCTGAGTACCATGCTTTAAACAAAAAGAACAGTCAAGGGAAGGAGCGATCCTTAGCAAACACTAATTTGTTATTTTCCTCTATCTCCTCTTAAAATATTTGTACTTAACCCTGTACAATATGTGTATTTGAACATTTATTAATAATTAATATTTTCAATTTTTTTTAAATGGAGTTACTTTTTATTTGGAAATTTCATAGTAATAAAAGTAATGTTATACAATCAAACAAATTCTGAATTCATTCGTTGAAGTTGATGTCGCTTAATATGACAACAGCGAGATTAAATCGTACTTGTATATTTGATTAAGAAAAAAATTATTTATTGCTAAAAGTAAATAACATAGGTAGTATACATTGCACTTTAAGATATTCTATGCAGAAAAAGTACAATCGTTTGCAATAATAATGGCACTCTTTAAAATGAATTTTGCGATTTCTTTTGAACTGCTGAATTTATTATAGTAGAAGGAAATGTGGCAGGTATTAGTTTTTTAAATATTTGCTGCCGGAGTTAATATTTTTGAAAGCATTCCAAAAATAATTGCAACAATGCTTGGTTTAAAAAATCCCGAAGAATACATTGGACATTGTTTTAGAAGCTTCTCAGCCACTATTCTGGTTGAAGACGGTGCAGATATGCAGATGTTAAAGCATGGAGCTGGATAATAAAACTTGGGTTTTACTTAAAATGTTAAAAACTGTGAATTTGTGATGAAAGCATTGTAAATTTGAAAATGATTATTATGAATATAGGCACTTTTGTCTAAGATCTGATTCCTTACTGAGCATCTTGAGCATCATTCTACAAAGTCCTTGCAGATTCGACATAGTACAGAAAACATTATTATAAATAAATAATGATAATTAATTACATATATCCTATATACCTGCCATTACATTGCGATATCGGTTTCAACAATGAACGCAGTTGTACCCGTCTGGCCTAACCAGAACTGATTTTTTATGTAAGAGTGTTAAAGCGTCAGCATTCCTACGCGCTTCAGATCATTGAACGCGCTTTTTTTTCTAACCATTTGCGGTTACCGTAGCGGTTCCCTGAAACACAGAAACTGTAAACCACGTTTTTCTGTCGATTAATCCCGTTATGTAATGAAAACAATTCGCAGAAACATGAAAATCTTGAAGCGGTAATACACGAGTTTGCTGTTTTTGTTTCTAGAATCGCGGATGTTTACGTAAAATAAGTGCAAATATTCCAGAAACTAATAACATCGAACTAACAAAAAAGCAACTCCTTGCGCAAACTAATCTATGTAAACTAATGTGCATCTTGTAGGACAAAGAAGGTGGAATTTCGTCAATCAGTCTAAGAAAAATCTTTATGACATAAGTATATAGGATGCAATTCTGTACGGCACTGGAAAGTGGTCCACTGTAAAATGTGACCTTGGGCAAAGGGTAATGAAAAATGAACGGATAAAATATTTAAAGAATTTTCCAAAAAAAGACATAAATACATTTTATAACACCTCCTTTATATCAGCAAATTCAACTGCTTTTACCGTTATTTTAATAAAATTATAGTTTCAATTAATAAAATAATTTGATATACCTGATGTTATAACAACTGCTCAAAATTTTGTCCACCGACGTGTAAACATATTTGGGCCCACCTTACCTAGTTTCTAAGAACTAATACAAATGTTTCTGGTTCTTGTCTGTTTTGAACGCGTATGTTATTGGCGGCAGCTGTGATACGTTAACGTAAATCATCAAACGTGTTCACTTCGGTACGATACACTTAATTTTTTTAAATATTCTCAAAGAAGTCTAAAGGATTTAAGTTAGAAGATCGTGGCTGCCATGGTACCGGTCCTCCTCGTCCAATCCATCTTTTTGAACTTCATTATGGTACTCCTGAACATTTTGTCGAAAATGAGAGGGAGCACCGTTGTGCAAGAACCACAATCGGAGTTGGACAGCTAAGGGCACATCTTCCAGAAGTCCAGACAGTTTATTTCGAAGGAACTCGAGATACTGAACCCCACCCATTCAATTTGGTAATATTAATGGTCCAGTCAAGCGATCATCGATAATCCCTGCCCAAACATTTAAGGAAAAGCGTTGTAGGAAATGATTCCATTGAATCACGTGCAGATTTTCGAAATCGAAAACATGAATATTATGAATGTTATATATCCCATTCCGTGTAAAAATAGCTTCATGTATAACTAACACGTCAGCTTGGTAGTAATGCTTGGACAAGCTGTACATGTTATAGATGTAATTGAGCCTCGTGTATGATACGCCACATGTTCATTGGGATATTCTTTGTACTTGTTGAGCGATTTGTCTTGTACTTATTCGAGGATTCTCTTCAACAATCTCTATAATATGTTCCTCAGCTACTGCAATATGCTGTGGACATCCTGAATCTCCATTTCTTACACGATTCGGATCAAGAAGATCAAGATAGCAAACATTATAAACTTATTGCTATTTTAAAACGGAAGGGTGAAGGATATCAAGCAAAAAAGTCAAAAGTTTTGACGAAGACGCATATCGACAAATTTCTCACAGAAGCAGAAGACGAAAAGTAGCTGATGATGAAAGTCACAGCAATAGTGGGTGTCTTCGGGGCGTGTCGCCGGGAGGAATTGTGTCAGATGACCATCGACAATATCGAATATTTGGGCACTTCGGTTGTTGTGACCATACCAGATACTAAAACGAAAGTGCCTCGAACTTTCAGTGTTGATGGTGAATTCTATTTAAACTTTTTTAGAAAGTATATGGCACTCCGGCCACCCAACGCTGACCATAGACGACTTTTTCTAAAATATATGAAGAATAAATGTGTGAATAATCCAGTCGGAATTAACATGTTTGGCATGCCTGCCGACATTGCAGAGTTCTTGAATCTACCAAATCCTCAACTCTACACCGGACACTGTTTTCGTCGTTCATCGGCGACATTGCAGATTCTGGTGCAAATCTTACTACCATCAAGAGACATGGAGAATGGAAATCTTCGACGGTAGCTGAAGGCTACATTGAAAATTCACTGGAACAGAAGAAAGAAATTGCGTGCCAAATACTTCCTACTGCTGCAACTACTAGCAAGACCACCAGTACTACCAGTAGTATCTCTACAGAAAATAGATGTGTCACACATGTTGACAGTAAAACCAACTTATGTATGTTAAAAGTAATAACTAGTTAAAATGTTGGTTTGTACTTATTTAAAATAAAAAGTTGTTCATGTGTTTGTTAAAACGTTTTATTAATTTTCAAAACAAAATTTAAATAAACTTTATTTTACTTTTAACATTAGTGTTAAAAGTAACTTACTTTTAACGCGCGTGTCAAAAAATGACATTTTTAACATCAAAAATGACAATTAAAAAGCCCACTTTTAACAGTTTTGTAGAAAAACATAATTGTGCCAAATTTTTTTTTAATACTCCGACAGGTTCCAAAGTTATTGAGACATTTCAAAATAAAACTCTAACATTGAACGCCCTGTATTTTTTAAACCAGCAACATTCGAATAAGGCATATTTGGCTCAATCGACTTTTTTGGTCACCAGTATCTCCAGCTCCGAGATTTCCCAACTTTTCAGAAACACCCTGTATACGTTAGCCATTTTGGACACTTGAGAAACTAATGTAAACACTATCGTAAATACGTTAATACTACAATCGTATTTCAGTATTGGCAATTGCCTGCATTACGATGACGCTAGGACTACAATAGTCCAACATTGTGAAGATTGAAAATACTATAATACAATATTTTTTCTCGGAAACTATAAGGATTATATAAAAAAATTTTTTTACGATATTGACACTTTTCATGACACATCTATTCCAACATTTGTTTGGATAAGTTGTGAATCATCCTGTACAAAAAATGTATCTGTGATACAATTAAATCAATACAATGGTGTAAACAGTGAATTGAAAAGAAAGTTATTGTGTAGAAGTAGTTTATATGTAATAGAATTACCGATAATTACATTAAAATTGGTCTTACTATTCAATTTACCCCTCATCTTTCTTTATACTAGTAAAGAGAACAAACCAATCTCTAGAAATCTTTCAGAATAGTTGCATAAATATTAGTGGAACGGGTCGTACAATAATATAGATAGATACTAAGATGTTGCACACATTGTTGCAAGATTCGATCCTGGTGATGATATTTCTGAAGACGATTGCAAAATTTTACTTTCACGATCCGTTCGAGACTGGAGAATCTTTGCAGATGGTTAAGTTTATCGTACAAAGTAGTAGATTGTTAGACTTGGCATTGAAAGTAACTCAAAAGCACACTGCGTTTGTGTGTTCTCGTTTTTCCAGTTTTTGGTCTGTTATGTCTCACTCAGAAAATCCTTTTTTTCAAGAATATGTAATTTTATAAGACAGTATCATGTACTCATATACAGGGTGTATTTAAATAAAGTATTGAAAGCGGCACAATTAATTCCCAAAATTGTCGATACAGTACGGGATTGCTTAAAACAAAATCAAAGAATGGTGTAGTTCGGAGAAAATTCAAAAAGTTCCCGAAGCTGTATTTCTGGCATATTTCGAACATAAAATTAAATCTTCAACTCAGTAATGTATATTCCATTTTAAAAAGTACACTGAATGCCAAAGAAAATGTAAATATCAGAAAATTGTTAAAGCTAATACCTTATTTGAAAAGCAAATCCGTTGGATTCCTCCAAAAAAGTTCATAATTCTAACGAAAGAGGAAATTGAGAGATTGTTACAAAAAGCACATGGCAATAAATTTCTGCTAGAAAAGGCAATTCAAATTAATATAAATTGATCGATTTAACTAATTTTGGAAAACTTTTCAGGCCATTTTAATAATTAGTGTTTGTGAAGCTTTGAGAAGAGTTACTAAAGATAACGATTGATGATATAGAAGACAAAGATTCTGTTATTATTATAAGAATTCCTGATTCCAAAACTCATACCCCGAGATGTTTTGTGATTTCAAGTCTAGACCAAATGAAGATATACCGCAAATACTGTGCTTTACGCCCGTCAGCTACTACAAGGTGAAGATTTTTTGTGAAGCATGTCAGCGAAAAATGTGTTAACCAATTGGTTGGCGTCAACAAAATAAGGAATGAGCCAAAAGAAATAGCAACTTATCTCAACTTGCCTCATCCGGAAACTTATACAGGGCACTACTTTAGACATTCTTCCGCCACTCTGTTAGGTTATTAGAATAATGCATAGAACCTTCTATGCAAGATTCTATGTAAAATAACATTTTAATCACAAATAAATTGTTACCATCTTCAGCAGCGCTTACGGAACATTCCAATAATACAAAGTGCGCGATATGCTTAAACAATTACAGTAGCAGCCTCATTGAACACCCAGAACTAAAAACTAAGATAACTGACAGCACTGCTCTGGCATAAATTTGTCTCACAGCAATATAGGCACTTTCAATATACATCTAGTGCAAAATAATAGTAGTTACTGTTTTGTATTGAGCTAGGTGACAAAAAAGATTTACTTAGTCAACTGAAAATTTTACGAAAATGTGAACTTCTGATGACAGTTTTTGAAAAATAGTTATACTGTGCGTTACATAACTATTTCTCGGAGCCATTTTCCGTCTGGGAATGAAGCATTACAGTATCTGATACCGTAATGTGTGTTGCCTAACAACACTATTTAATTTTTGCTTCATTTTATTTAAGTTGGAATTATATTAATACTCTGTACTGTACCTCTATATGCAATATGATATTTTTAGGATTGTCACGTTGCTTCCGCAGATTTAATTAAAATCTCCGTAATTTCCATAATATACAGAACAATGCAAAACATTTTTTCTACTCCCTACATGGAAAATATTATTTTTTCCACAGTCGGGAGTAGAAATCAGTTTCTATGACATCAAAATTAAAACCGAAGTAGTCGATTATTCCCAAGGGAGTATAATGCTCCCAAGGGAGTTTACATTATGGAGAACGTTTTTCATGCAAAAAAAGATAACATTGAAATTATTTATTGACATTTAAATTAAATGTTACATTTGTACAATTTTCAAAATTAATATTAGAAGGAATATTGCTTTCGCTTACATTTACAGTTTTTGTAATTGCGCTAGTAGTGGTACCTACTAAAACCTGATTAGCAATTTTGGTCTTATTTTCAATGGAGTTCTCGATATAACCCTCAGCGACTGTCGTTGATTTCCAACCAGCATGACGCTTTATTGTCGTGATATCCACACCAGCATCTGCCAGTAATGCCGCTGAATATCTTCGTAAGCAGTGACCAGTATAACATGCAGCATCAAGTAATTTTAAATACGAAGCTACTACACTCGAAATTTTTCCCATGGTATTCTTGCCAACTGGCTGCGAACTACATTTTCCTGCTTTGTAGTACAAAAAAGGCGCATATGCTTGACGTGGGGAGGACGAAGGGACAGGTATTTTCGAAATAATTTAAGCATATTTCCCACATCGGTAACCAGAAAGGTTCGTGGAATCTTTGTCTTAGTGTTTGGAATTTTTACAATCAAGGAAGAGTCTACATCCTCAATATCATCTACAGTTAAATTGACTAGTTCATCAGTTCGACAAGCTCCGGCAATCCCCAGAATTAATCCAAGCTATAAAAAATCAAAATACTTAATAATTGAAATACCTAACAACAAAAGTAATCTTATCTTAATCATTAAGAATTCTTTGTCAATTTCACCCTTTGTCAATATTTTCGATTTTTTCGCTTGATATCCGTCACCGGTTCTTTTCAAAAATGCGATCAGCTTGGGAAATTTGCTTATATCTATGTTGTAAATTATCAAGCATGACTTAACCATAGAATATTGCGCCCATAATATGGAAGACTTGTAATTCTTTGCATTTTCACTGAAGTATGCCAACAAAACATTTTCGCTGTATACTTGAACATTTTTCTCAGCGCACCACTTTTTGAACCGATTGTAGGCTATATCGTATAAAGATCTTGACTTCGTAGGCACCAAATTGCTTATTGAAATATTTGCAGCCTCCGCAATCTCTTCCGACTCACAATTATTCATTGTGCACTAAACAAACTTTAAACTAAACCAAACTAGCACCTTAATTTGACAATTCTTTTTGTTTGTTTATTTTGTAGTTATGACAATAACTCAACGACTACTAAATAAATGCTCAAATCCGAATACAATAATTCTGGTGCTATTTACTTCATAATGACAAAACATGTGTTTTTAATTTAATGAGACCGTGGAAAAAATAGTATATACCATTCGGGAGAGATGCTATTTTGTTCTCGGTGCATTGTAGCCCTCGGGCTTCGCCTCAAATTGCACCTCTGCCAAAATAACGCATTTCTCTCCCTTATAGTATAATGTACTATTACTCCCTCATTTCAGGAAGGAAAGTAGTACTTTTCCTCCCTCGGAAGAAAAATACTTTGGCTCCCTCGGGAGGCAAATAAGTAGAAACTTCAAATAGCTGTAAGAGTAGTGTATAGACTTCTTTTATTGATACACGAAAACAGTTTAAATTGAGGTTTAAATTAACATCAATAACTTAATATTGTAAAAATTTATGGTACAATTAGTTAAATTACCATTGGAAATTCCCCCTGAAGAAATATTGGCTCTGCTGGTGGAGTTGAGTTCCTGTTTGTTATTTTCCAAATTCGTGGTCGTTGATGAAGTATTTGTGGTAGAAACAAAATTTTCAAAAATAAGACAACGTTTTTTGGTACTTGAAGTAGTACTCCCTCCCGTAATTATTTGGGTGGCTACCTCACATTTTTTATAAATACAATCGTCTAAATACCCTTCTACTACTGCGTTTGTTCGCCATCCCCCATGTTTTTTTAGAGTGAGCATATCACTTGCAGCATTGACTAATTACGTAGCTGAAGTACGGCGGAAACTGTGTCCAGTATAGCCTTTCAAATCATCCAAATTTAAAAATATTGCTATTCTGCATGTAATTTTGGCAATTGTGTTTTTACGAATTACCTGATTTGTACATTTCCCTTTAGCATAAGTTACAAAAAATCTAGAATTACATGTTTCAGGAGACCTACACTCCATACTCTATACATATCCAAGACAGATACTTACAATTTTAATTGTTACTGTAAATGTCCTTTTGTTATTAGTTTTTAAGTCTGGTATTTGCAGCACCAAAATATAGCTTTTATCACTAATATGCTCAAGTACCATATTAATTAATTACAATACAATACAATAACTTTATTCCTTTTGATTAATAATTACATTAATATAGGATCCGTCATCAAACACACATTAATAAATATATATATACATACAAAATTTTCACATACAATATAATAATACAGATATATACAAAATATATATCGTCATAATATAAATCACATATAAATAATACAAACAAGTTAATTAGTACATGAGTAAAACTCATTAATGTCATAGAAACATTTATCGATTAGATACTTTTTTAGACATTTAACAAACATGTTTTTTGTACTAGAAAGTTTAATCTCCATGGGTAATCGGTTGAAAATGTCTAGGCCTTTAACAAAAGGCAGATTTTTACAAATATTAACTCTCTTATAAGGAGTATAAAAGTTATTTCTTTTTCTAGTAAAATAATGATGATGATCGATATTCCTAGCAAATAAATTTTGATTATCATAAACATAAGTGCAGATTTCCAGCAAATATATACATGTAAGTGTCAGCAAATTTAACTTTTGGAAGAAGATACGACAAGAAGTTTGCGTTGATACACCCACCAAAATTTTTATAATACGTTTCTGACAAATAAACACGTCGGATGCCATTGTAGCCAAACTCCAAAAACATATACCGTACTTCATTCTACTATAAGCCTGAGCATAATAAACAGAAATGAGTTGGTTCATATTAAGTACCTGTTTCAGATTTCGAAGAAGGTAGCAAAAAGAAGCCAGTTTGGAACATAGTCCAGCACAATGATTTTTCCAGCTGAGAGTTTCATCAGTCGTTAAACCCAAAAACTTCAGTCATCGCTACGGCATGCCCCAGCAATTCCAAATATAAGCATGACCTGAAAAAAATGCACTTATGACAGCAGCCTAAAATGTCATTTTTATATAGGTACTTTCTAATAAAAAATGCTGCGTTACGTTTTTATTTATTATTCAACAATAACGATCAATCTCACCTTCATATGCAAGCAAGTTCATCTGGAGCTTCTGCAATAAACTTGTTGATATCCTCCCTTTAAAATGCATTGGCTTTCTTGGCTTTATATCCAGCAGATTTCCGTTTTAAAAAAGCTACTAATTTAGGAAACTTAATGTCGATATTGTCTTTAAATTGGAGTGTAGATCGCAGCATGCTGTATTTGCTCCATAATTTTGAAGGCTTCAAATCGGTGCATTTTTTGGAAAAGTAAACTAGGACCACTTCATCCCATATTCTTCTTACTTGCCTAGTTTCCATCCAACATTTAAATAGCTGGTACTCTTTTTCATATTTTTCAGGAGGCTTTAACGGTAATAAATTTAACGAAACCACATTTCCTTCTCCCAGAATATCTTGAGGAACTTCATCTTCACATTCGAAATACATTATTATAAACTTTTGGGAAGTTTGTTTATTTTGTAAACAAGAAGCAACCTTGGCAACGTTCCATGTTCATTGATTTTTAACAATGTTTACTTATCTAAATACTTATTATGACATTTTGAGATATTAGATTGTTTGATTGTCTTGCTTAAGAAAATATAATAAAATATATGTAAAACACTGAGAATGGTCGTAGAAAAAATCATATGTATTACACAAGGGCTAAGTGCCATTTCCTCCCATGGATATTGATGATCAAACTATCCGCGTGAGGAAATTATGCACTTTGCTCCCTTGTACAAATAGCTAATTATTAATTTCTTTGACAATGACAAGCAAAAGATTGCTGACTAATATTTAATTTTTTATTTTTAATATATATAACTTGTTTATTCTACAAAGGAAGAAAAAGCAGTATGAGACAAAATGTTATACCATACACAGTCCGATAGATTTTATTACAATACTCGTTTATATTTCGGTAAAACGATTCGTACTTTAATAGGTACCCACCGGACTTATAAGTAAGTTATTAATATTTTTGTACAATAATAACACAATTTTCAATAAAATGCACATTGGTACTACCAAATATGGAATATTTTTTTATCCAAATTGTTTCTACCATGGCTTTAGGACCAATTTGGACTGCTACATTAAACGACAAATATATTCAAATATACAGGGTGATTCAGGTTTAATCTTGATAACTTCAGGAATCGATAGAACAGGTTAAATAATGTTCATTTGTGATATAAACTTATTTCCTAAAACGCATCGTTTCCGAGATAGAGGGCGTTGAAGTAGGAATTTTTTTCTCGTCTTTCCCTCATAACTTTTGAACCATTTATCCGATTTAAGTGAAATTCGGAACACAAACACTCCTTATGATCTTAAATAAGCTTCTTAAGTTTGAACTACCTACCTCTCTTAGAAGTGTATTTTGTATGCTACCCCCTCTTACTGTATTTCAAAACTACAAAAAAAAAATAATAATAATAATTTCAATAAAACATCTACACACCACTTTGACCTGATTAATTTCGAAACTTTTTCGTCTCCTGTTTTTTTTTTCGACGTTTGGTCTTGTTTCTGAGATATTCAAAGAAATTGGTGACAGTGTAGCGCACCAGCCGCGGAAATTTCATTTTACGTTATAGCAACCCATGAAAACAAAACTCAGTGAGATGGCTGGGAGACGACTGCTTATGGAACCAGTCTGGATCGGCTATGTCGGTGTGGGTTCGAATCCCACTGTAATACCAAGGATATTTGTACTCGTCTAGAGATGCACAATAAGTTAATAGGCTGCGGTGCTTCCGGAGACACTGTCGAACGGCTCTCAAAAAAAAACCTGACGTTTGTGAATATCATTGTCAAAAGTATTATTTAAAGAGTGTTCTTAGTGTTAAGAAAAAATGTCAATAACCTCAAACATAAATTTAGTAACAACTACTTATTACATTACATTAGATTTACAACAAACTTATTAACTACTAAAAAAATTACAATAATTGTTCAAAGTGCATTCCTCCAGCCTCAATACATTTTTGGCATCGACGAACTAGTGTATTAACCGCAACTGCTATTTGAACACCATTGTTTTTTATGTCATCACAAGTATGTCTTATCCTTTGGATCAATTCCTCACGGGTATGTACTGGCGTATCATACACACTTGCTTTTAGATGGCCCCAAACGAAATAATTCAGAGGATTCAGATCTGGCGAGCCCGGAGGCCAAGCCACTGGTCCTTCGCAAGGAATCCACATATTTGGGTGGTTGTTGGGTTGCCGCCAATCCATCGACGAGGATAAGTCTCATCCAACCACTGCCGTACTTGCCTTCCGTAATGTGCAGGGGCACCATCCAACTGCATCCAGTTCCCTTGGCGTAAATTTAAAGGGACATCGTCAAGCACGTCGGGGGAGAGTTTTGCAGAAACTTATGAAATAAATCCCCATTTAAACTGGATGGAGGCAAAATATACGGCTTACAGAGGTTATTACTTAAAACACCTATCCACATTTACACTGTTGCTGAAATGAAGATTGTCTGACACATCGAGGACTGACTTCACTCCAAACGTGAATGTTGTGGTAATTCACAATTCCAGCTTTTGTGAAATTAGATTCGTCGGTCCATAAAACCTTATGCAGAAATTGTGGATTAATTTCTGTTGAATCTAAAACCCATCTACAAAAATTTAAACGTTTTTCAGCATCTCCTGGTAACAAACCTTGAACTAGTTGGAGATGGAAAGCCCTTCAATGATCTTGTTTGAGTGCTCTCAGTACTTTTGATTGAGATAAATGGAGTTGCCGAGCTGCTCGCCGTGTGCTTAAAGTTCTATCGATATCAAAAAGATTAAGAATTCGCTGATTATTTCTTGGCGGTACATTACGATTATGATCATTGTAGCGGCGCAAACCATATTCCGAAAATCGACAATGTACATCTACAAAAACTTTTACATTTGGAATTGTATTCTTCTATTAGGGAAGCGTCTTCGGTACTCTAGAACTGATGCGTTAGAATTTCCGTCACAGAAACCATAAACATAATAAATATCGGCATATTCAGCATTTGTAAACGTTCTTGGCATTTTTTCTTAGCACTAAAATTGCTCTTTAAATAATACTTTTGACAATGATTTTCACAAACGTCAGTTTACACAAATCACTGAGTTTTGTTTTCAAGGGTTGCTATAACGTTAAATGAAATTTACGCGGCTGGTGCGCTACACTGTCACCAATTTCTTTGAATATCTCAGAAACAAGACCAAACGTCGAAAAAAAAAACAGGAGACAAAAAAGTTTCGAAATTAATCAGGTCAAAGTGGTATGTAGATGTTTTATTGAAATTAATTATTTTTTTGTGATTTTGAAATAAAGTAAGAGGGGGTAAAATACAAAATACAGTTCTAAGAGGGGTAGGTAGTTCAAACTTAAGAAGCTTATTTAAGATCATAAGGAGTGTTTGTGTTCTGAATTTCACTTAAATCGCACATGTAGTTCAAAAGTTATGAGGGAAAAACGAGAAAAAAATTCCTACTTCACGTGTGCTATCTCGAAAACGATGCGTTTTAAGAAATAAGTTTATATCACAAATGAACATTATTATTTATTATACTATTATTTATTATAAAGATGTAATTGACACCTATCATATATAAATTACATATTCGCGGCGATGTCTTCGCCATTATTTACTATTTAAACTGATGGAACATTCACCAAAACTCGACACGACTATCCTTAACCTTAGAATGTCTTACATTCGAATCCTCAGCTAAATGTTTTCACTGCCCTCAAATTTGAGCAAAGGTCAACTCATCCTAGAGTATTAGAATAAATTTTAAATTACGCAATGCTTTTCGTAACAACTCATCTTTCAAGAGTTCCAATCAATTATAATTCTGATATATTGAACCGAAATATGGGCAATGTTTTATAAGAACTAAATTTAGGCATTGTAGTACCTTTGTAGTTATTTACTGAGCTGTAGTTCGTAAATGAAATTGTGTAACACATAAACGATACGAGAAATCGCATCTGTCTGAAGATTTCACAAACCACATTGGAGGATTGATTGGCTCCAATATTATCTCGAGTATTATCCTTGATTTCAGAGTCACGCCAAGAGGTTATAAGGTTACACTACTCTGTATCGAACTATTTTATTTTAATGGGAATGATTCTACCCGTCACGATTTGCCCTGTTAGTTAATTAAGAGGTTTCATGAAAAAATATGTGCATATAATGAATAAATTGAAAACAATATACACATATTTAATGATAGAAAGTGAAGTTGAAGAAAAACTGTATACTTGTCATTAGTCTCAGAAATTGGCCATTTTAGAGAAAGTAGCTTTTCAACAATCAGCTGCATAGTTCATTGTACAATATTTTAACATAAGTAGACACCAAAATTCCCTTGAAGATTGAATATGTTGAAGGACAAACAATAAAATTTACACTGTTGTAAAATGGTACGGATCGCATGTTTTTAAAATGGAAGTCATACTGATTTTTGCAGCCCCAAATAGTGTGCTAGTTTGCGGATAATCCTCAATCTGAACAAATTTTTCGTCTTTCTTTCTCTAAATACCTAAAAAGATTTTTTAAATTGTTGATTATCATATTGTATCTATTTCGAAATCCTCCTAAATATTCTCGTTGCCCAACACGTCAATTGAAATTTAATTGCCAACAAATAACAGTCACATCTCTCATATCTGAATATGAAAAATTATTGTGTCTCAGAATTTTTCGATTTTGTAAAGTAATTGATTTTAGCCAAAACTGGATAAATACCTTACATTTTGAAATACTTATTAATTTTAACATAACTTTTGTTTAATAATTGCTAAAATTTAACTTACTATTGATACACTATGTTAAAATAATGTTCAAGAAACTATGCAGCTGATTATTAAAAAGCTATTTTCTCGAAAATGGTCAATTTCTGACACTAATGACAAGTATACCTTTTTTCCTCAAAAATAATATAGGTTTAAGATTTTTAAATAAAAAACGTGATAACGTTAGTGTTAAAAAAGTTACGCTCACAATTAAGATCTCATATTATTTTATATATTTGTATGTTGTATTTTATGCAGTATTATTTTTGAGTTTTTCGTTTTATTTGATATATTCTACTGTAGAGAGTGCTTAACAAATATTTTTAATGTTTATTACTTTTATGTAACACTCAATTTTGTGAACATGCCATAGACATTTTTACAAAAAAATAATTTAATTATTTGCCCAATTTGAATTTTTCGCCCTCAATGTCCACCTATAAAAAAATTGTACGCAGTATTAATAAAGTAAACAATAGAAAGACGCTCTTAGAAAACCATTCACGGCAAATATATTTAGAGTACTGGTGATTATTATGTGGAAACACCTATGACGGTGTTTGCGACGTTGCCACATTTAATACCTCTTTGCTGTAATAACTTTAATACCGTTGGTTATAGAAATAAAATTAGTAAATTGTTTTCTTTAGTACAATTTTTGATAGAGCAAAATAAAAGTACTTATGTTCTGGACGCACTGTTATTTATTAACTTATTAATAATTATTTATTATTTATTAACCTTTAACAAAACCATCCAACAGGAAGAAAGTTTATATTAAATAAACATCAGTATTCAATGGCATTCCAATAATGTTATTGTACTGTTTGCTACCACATGGTATAACTTAATTATTACAAAAAGCTATAAAAATTTAAATTATTATGTATTTATACAAATGGGTCACTTGTACAAAAGAAAAAGTTTCGTTTCAGGAAGAGATTTTAGTGCCTATCAAAGCATTGCATGTTTTATAAATGTAATTTTTTACTGTTTATTGCTTAATTTCTTTATAAATTAGAAACATATTAAGTACATTCTTTCACATTTATTGGTGTGCAATTTTAATATCAAATTAAAATGATCAACTTAATTTCCAATGTAGGTATGCAACCAACTGTTCCCGTATACGGTTTTATGTGTGGTAGGTATAAGTGTAGTGTATATTCTATATCATCGATATAAAGGAATCTAAAAATTTTTAAAAGACACCGACCGTATGTTGGGATAGGGTGGAACAACATAATTTCAAGCAAGTGACATAAAAACCATTAGAATATGTGGATATATGCACAGTATATTAACATAATTCTATATATCATGCCTATTTAAGTCATTCTCGATATTGTTCAAAGTGGGGTGGTTATTAAGAAAATAGTTTATTTTACCCCAATTGAACCCACATCTCGAATATAAAAACTTATATCGGCAAGGAGCTATTTGGAATGAGACGTTGTAACATTTCACATAAACAAGGTAACCACTTTCTATATATAATTGAAATGAGTCCTAGTCTTTACAAAATTTAGTCGTCAAATATGTATATATAATACAGTATGCGCCAAAAGTATGGAATAAATTCAATAAAAACGAAACAATTATTTTTTGGGAAAAATCCTAGAACAGGTCGATTTTTAATTTAAAAAATACATATTTTGGCGTAAAATGCGATTTTCAAATTTCATTTGTTTTCGAGTAATGACCTCATCGATTTTTTTTAAATGGTAACACCATATAATATGTAAAATAAATGTATGTATGTAAAATAAAATACAATTGATTAAATTTTATACTTAAATAAAATGTTCGAATTGCCAAAGTGTACATTAATAAACCACGTAATTTAGAAGAACTTCAAAATCGCATTCGGGACGAAATACGCAGAGTTACCCCAGAAATCATTCATAATGTGCAAGAAGAATTTCTTCACAGACTTGCGCATTGTCAAGAAGTTGGTGGATGGCAATTCGAACATTTAATTTAAGTATAAAATTTAATCAATCGTATTTTATTTTACATACCTCAGAATTGTTACTTTTTTATGGATAAAATTTACGTTTTCTAACATTCAATCTTCATTTACTCGAAAACTTTCCTATGTAAGAGGGCAAAATTTTAGTACTGTCTGATAGAGGATTAAACGATCTTTCAGAGTCAAGGAAAAAAATATGGTGTTGCCATTTAAAAAAAATCTATGACGTCATTACTCGAAAACAAATGACATTTGAAAATCGCATTTTACGCTAAAATATGTATTTTTTAAATTAAAAATCGACCTGTTCGATGATTTTTCCCAAAAAATAATTGTTTCGTTTTTATTGAATTTATTCCATACTTTTGGCGCATACTGTATATCAAACTATTAGCACTTCGTAAATCCGCAATAACGTTTTTAAGAAGGCAACAAACTTGGCAACTGTGCAGCATCTTGTCTATCAACTCGCCGACATACGTCGTTCTTGAATACCGTAAGGAAGACGAAGATGACAGTGCAGGACTTTGCTTACAATGCAGGACAGTACTAGGTGTATTCGTAGGCTCGATCGTATTATAGTAATTTATTTCGTGATATACTAGGTGTTTATTAATTACTGTTATTGTTGGCTTATTATAAATTAGTGTCGTAAATACATAATTCTTTAATAAGTATTGTGAATATTGCATTAGTGTTGTGAATACTCAGTGTTGCGCTGTGAGTGAGTGAAACTAAGAACACCTGTTCTTACCGCATAACATCGAACATCAAATTACTGTTGGGTTATTTCTATCTATCTCCTATCAAACATTACATTATTCTTTCCTGTAGCTCCAGACCTAGGACAACAGAAGCCGCCATATTATTATTTAGTTAATATATACGGGGTGTCCAGAAATTATGCGTCAAGACTTCAGGAGCTGATTCCTCACAAGAAATTAGGGTCACGAAGTCCTATAACAATTTTTCGAAAACTCAATATTAACGGAGATGCAGGGTGTTAAATTGAAAATGTTATATTATTTTTATATTTGTAAATAACTTCTTAAGAAATCCATATATTTACATAAAATTTGTAAATCGGGGTCTTTTGCGGACGAGAAATTCAAATATGTTTTTAATTTTGACGTCACTAGGAGAGGGCGCCACTTATGGCACATTATGTTTCTTTCAAATGACAGAACTTTTTTGCTGCTTAATGTATCCATCTGACAATTGAAACAATCGATTCTCCTACCCGTTATATCTTAAAAAGTATACCATATTGAAGTCATTAGAAGTAGCAGTATTCGAAATAATCTTATTTGAAATATTCAGTGCACCGAGTAAAAACTGTTTTGGTTTCAGTTAAAGTGTCTTTTCTACTGAAAATACAGCAAAATGTTGTTCAGAACGGTAAATTATGGAGTTGTGCAAAATTTTTAAAAAATCGGCCTGCTTTGATAAAATCTTTGTGCTTTGTTGAAAAATGGTTTTATGAAACCTCGCCGATCTTCTTGAAATTTTGCACGTCTCCATAATTTATGATTCTGAACAATTTTTTCAAGTAATATTTTGCTGTATTTTCAGCAGAAAAGGCACTTTATCCGAAACCAAAGCAGTTTTTACTCGGTGCACTGAGCATTTCAAATGGGATTATTTCAAAAATGGTTACGCCTACCGACTTCAGCAAGGTATACTTTTTTTAAATAAAACAGGTAGGAGAATAGATTGTTTTGATAGTCGGATGAATACATTAAGATGCAAAAAAGTTCTGTCATTTAAAAGAAACATGATGTGCCACAAGGGGCGCCCTCTACTAGTGACGTCAAAATTAGCAACATATTTGAATTTCTCGTCCGCAAAAACCCCCGATTTACAAATTTTATGTAAATATTTGGATGTCTTAAGAAGTTATTTACAAATATCGAAAATAAAATTTTAACTTTAACACCCTGTATCTCTTTTAATATTGAGTTTTCGAAAAATTGTTATAGGACTTTGTGACCTTAATTTTTTGTGAGGAAGCCTCCTGAAGTCTTGACGCATAATTTCCGGGCAACCTGTATATTGTATTATTAGCATTACATTGAGAATATCCTGAATAAATCCAATTTGAGGGTTACTTTTTGTCGTTTGCGGAATTAGATACCGAGCCATTAAAAGTAACAATTTAAAGCTTTGGGATTTACGACCCCAGAATGGCTTGCATCAAACATTTAATAATTTCTCAAAATCCATAAAATTGCGTAGGATGTTAGTTTGAATAAATATGAGTTACTGCATATAGTCAAGAGTAATAATTTTGCAAAGAAATACGTTATTGATGAGATGGCTACGGCTCAGAGACATGCCGTTCTACGGTTGCATCCATACTACTGTGTTTTAATCCCATTGAATTAATATGTATCCAATTAAAAAGAGACCTTCACAGAAATAATACCGTTCCAAAATTTGACAAAACAATTAAAAATGTTATTAGAAGCGAGATGAATAAAATGATATCAGATAATTGGGAAAATGCGTCAAGCGTATCATAAAAATTGTGGGAGACTATATAAAGCTGCATTAATTGATTGAGGCTAAATAAAAGTGGTTTTATCACAACTGTTGATAAAGAATCGGATACAAGTAACGTTACTAGTGACTGACGAATGTTAATGCTAGTGTATTTTTTTATTATGATGTATAAGTAAATTTTTATGATGTCGTTATGTAGTATATGATGTACAGGGTGTCCCAAAATAGAAGGCCATACCATTAGCCACATATTCTTTGGACAAAAATAATGCGACTATCCCTATACCATTTTTTATTTGGGCGTCCCTGTTTCAATATACAGGGTGTTAAAGTTACATTTTAAAGAACTACTTTTGTTAATAATTTTAAATTTTATAATGAGGAATACTTATGAATTGAAAAAATAATAATCTTGTTTAGTAATAGTAATAATGAACGATCAACATAATAACTTTTTACCTAAATAACATTAAATAAAATAATTTATTAATTACTACTAATTTAACAAACGTTCTACTTGCACACCCCCCTCATTAACACATGTACGTGCCCTTTTAAGTAGCGAAAACCTTATATTCTGAAAGATATTCTGTTTTTATTTTAATAAGCAAATATTCATTCAGTAAGTATTACGATCTGCTAAGTTGCCAAGATATTGTAATAACAGGTATATACACAAAATTTCAGTTTCACTTGAAAATGATAGTGAATGATAAATTTATGGACACTACAAATTACCGTTTTTCTCCAAAACGAGGCTTTTAAACAAAAAATTGCAAAAAAGGTAAAATGATCAGAAGAAAATACTACGTTTGATATTTCAAGAAAAAGCTGCATAGGCGTACTTATAAATAATTGGAGGGGATAAAGGGTACTGCATCCCTCAGTTATCTCCATTCGCCCTTCAATTTTTTCACCAAAATTACATGATAAGTATACCGCAATAAGATAAAAGTACGTGCAAAATTTCAAGTGTGTATCTTAGAAAACAATGGGATTATTAACAAAAATAGTTTTTTAAAATGTAACTTTAACACTCTGTATATTGAAACAGAGACCTCCAAATAAAAAATGGCATAAGAAAAGTCGCATTATTTTTGTCCAAAGAATATGTGGTTAATGGTATGGCCTTCTATTTTGGGACACCCTGTATATTGGAAATATATTTTTGTTATATATTGTATCTATATATTAACTACATCAAAAAAATATTTTTGTCTAATTGTTTTCCATTATTATTTTTTTGTTTTGTTTTTATTTTGAAGAGGTATAATTTAACATATTAGTTATTTTTTCTTTCTGTTTTTTTGTTCCCCTTATGGACCCTTACTCTACCTACTACCTTCTCGTGATCCTTGCTGGGAAATAGTAATTTAAAATAAGACAATAACATACAATATTTAATGAAAATATATATTTAGCAATTGTTTTTTTTTTTCAAATAATCACATTTACATTCACTATTATATACTTCATTTTGTTTTAAATTATTATTGGCGAAATTGAGTAAATACTGGTATATTAAGTAAATATGGTCCTGTCTACTTCTTACCAGCTGGACGCGGAACCTTTGATGTATTTATGGCAGTTTTTATGTCGTTTTTTTATTCCCTTATATCAATGATATAGACTGTAGAATATACTTTTTAAATTCCAAATTGTTAATAATATAAAATTTTCATTAGTTTTCATTTCCAATAAGGCTTGTAAAGGCCTCGAAACGCAATACAGAACAAATGACAACCAAATTCAACTGTTCATCAATGACAGTTTAATTCAGCCTGCTTCCTATTTCCGATCTGGTTTATTAAACAATCAGAAAAAAAATTATTTATAACCTTCCCAACAAGTAAACTAATAAAACAGATGAATTAGCTGCCTCTAATTGACCTATGCTCACAAACAACGTAAACAAATGTCGAACAATGCCTAATTTCCTCGGTATAATGCGCTGAGGAAATCAAGATGAACGATACAGTTCATAAAACGAAAATGTCTGGGATATTTAAGTGGTAAACCAGAACGTTCTAATCTAAATTTTAAAATATGCGGTCTGTGACTGTGATGGCAAAAAATGGACTGCAGCTGCTGCAACTCGCTTGCATTTAATCGATTTTTTGCTTGTGTTTTTTAACTAGTGCATTTGTGGGAAAGCGTGAATTCTGGACTTCCAATTGTGTGCGATTGCGAAAAAAATTTTGTACGGTAACAATACAGGGTGTTTATTAATTGAATTCCGATACTTAAGGGTGTCGTTTTCACTGCTTTTTCTAAAAACTAAAATTATTTTTAAAATATCCATTTATTTTACAGCAAATTCGGTTTTTATCTGCAACATACCCCCAATATTACGACCTATAAAGAGGCTTTTTAAATATTTTGTTCTTTTATTTTTAAAATGTTTACCTTCATCTTCAAATATAAATTATCAGGTGCACTATTCAAAAAGCAATGAACTTGCTTCTTTGTAAATACTCATGATTTTTTTAATACATATCCCTCATTTTGTTTCTTGAGAAAAGCTCGTAACTTTGAATATTTGCTTATATCAATCCTCGTTTTCATATCCAACATTGACCGCAACATTGAATATTGTGATCAAAGTGCTGACGGTTTCATTTTATTTGCTAAGTTTTGGAAATGCACCATCAATACATTTTCTGAATACAACTTAATGTTATTTTTCTTTTCACCAATTCATAAATCGTTCGTCATAAATTTATCGATATTTCTTTGAGAGAAGATGCAAAGAAACTTCTTTCGCACACTCCATTATCTCAGGTACACCTAAATCTTCATTAGATTCCAATTTTACAGACTTTTCAGCTAATTGAACTTCAAACAATCACAAATGAACTCAATTAGCAATATGGCGACTAATGTTTGACAAAGTACCCATGACTACATCGATATATCCTACTTACCTACTTAAATAATTTCAAAGCACAAATAGGGCAATCCAACGAACTGTCAAATCACTTTAAAAATGGCGGTTGTAGGACAAACAACTCGACATATGACAAGCAGAAATTTGTGCTTTTGTGTAGAACTTTTAGTTATTGGTCTGTGTGTAGAACTGTGTGTTTTGCTCATTATATTTTATACCTATTTGGGAATACCAAGTATAATTCAGACTATCATAATGGTTTTGTTTTGATATGTTATGAATTGTTGGAGTAGAGGACAGAAGATCAAGTTAGATTTTTTAGGATTCCTGGAATTATAGACAGAACTGATCTCAATGAACTCTCATATAAGACGGCAAAAGTGGCTTAGTGCAATAAAACAGCAAGACCTAACTCAAGAAAAAATTAAATAGTGTACAAGTTTTAAATATATTATTTATAAATAGGTACGTAAGTTCTTTTTTCTCTCCAACTAGTAGCATAATTACACTCCCGCCAGCCCTAGCAATTCAGGGTCCTGGAGAATACTATATATAATATTAATAAAAAAATATATTGGTAACAATATTGGCAGATATATATAATTAATTAGTAAACTATTACAGAGGTACGTAATTTGATTTTAACAATTATTTATGCATAGATACATGGCAGAATTTATTTTCAGTTAAAGAAAAATTCTGCGGGGGCTTGAAATTCTTAATAATGCCACTGTTTCCAATTCACATATATTTGACAAAAATTATAAATAATAAATAAAAGTCCATTTGATAGAAAAAATGTAAAATATATTTAATAAAAGATATTAAAAATAAGGTATATATACAATTCTAAAAAAATTGGGTACATAAATAAATAGTACAAAATGTTTAATAATCAATTGGTTTTTTGATATTTTAAATAATTGCATAATCAAAATTTAATGCACCAAGTTCATTTTTAATTAGTCAACTGTTTCTAGCCTCGGCCCATTTGAAAGAAAAAATTTGTAGATATACCGAAGTGCAGTGAATACTGAGAATAATAATAATTTTATGAATATTCAGCAACTAGAACGTTTTACTTAAAATATAAACCCACTTTTTCTATATAAATATATGAGAAATAGGCTCATATTACACTTTCTAATATGAGATATGAAAGAGTTGCTGATCTGGCGGGAACTAGGGGACCCCATTAATCGCAGGGCCCTGCCCAGTGCCCAATGGAACATAGGGGCCTGCATAGGTAGGTATATATTACTTTTACATATAAATATTGCAGATACTTAAAACTTCAGAAAACATTAGCACAACACTACAGTTTCGTTTATATCTACCCATCTTGGTCTCTGACAAAGTTGCAGTGGTAATTTGATAACCCAAATGCAATGTAGGAATCCAATCAATATGTAAGTTACTGTAAAAGCAGCCGGTTTATCTAAAATATATGGTTTTAAGTTGTTGTATATAACTTTTTATTAACTAACACTGTATTTAATTTTTTCTTGAGTTAGGTCTTGCTGTTATATTGCACAAAGCCACTTTTGCCGTTTTATATGAGAGAGTTCATTGAAATCAGTTCTATGTCTATAATTCAATGCAACAGGAATCCTAAAAAATCTAACTTGATCTTCTCGCTGTTCTCTACTCCAACAATTCATAACACAACAAAACAAAACCATTATGATAGTCTGAATTATCCTTGGTATTCCGAAATAGGTATAAAATATAATGAGCCAAACACACAGTTCTACACAAAATCACAAATTTCTGCTTGTCATATGTCGAATTGTTTGTCCTACAGCCGCCATTTTTAAAGTGATTTGACAGTTCGTTGCATTGCCCTATTGTTAATTAAATGGCGGATTGCGGTTGGAGAAAAAATAGCATATTTTATTCGGATTAAAAGTGTCTTTTTTTGGCAAAGTAGTAGTCAATTTTAAATATGTTATTTTTACAGAAATTTATAGTTACACTCTCCCTTTATGTACAAATTTCAAGTAGTAGGTAAAGAATTTACATATAGAATGAAGTTAATTGAAAATCTACTTTTACTCGCAATAACGTGTACACTTACACTTTTAATTGAAAATGTCGAGCGTGCACTTAGTGAATCTAGTTCACTACTATTTGTATATGCATTTTATAAACAACCAACTCATTGGTTCAATTACAAACCGAAATTACTCTACCGTGAAATTGTTTATTGTATTATATCTAATCTTACAACTCATTCATCAATCAACAATATTTCAGGTGAACGATTATTTTAGAAGAAGAGAAAGATTCTAGTTGACAATGATATATTGTTATGTTTTATTTTTCTGTTTTGGTTATTTTATTATTTGTTTGTTAATTATTATATTGAGTAGTATTCTTAAAATCTTGAAAGTCATTTACTCACCAGGAAAGCCGTCCTGGACGCCTGTGTGTTCACTTATATTTGATTGGAATTTAAAATTTTAATGCGATAGATGTTTCCAAGAACTATTCGACGGAAAGTAGCTGGAAATTTTTTTTGTTCAATGAATTCGATGACTGATATTTTAAAAAAAATTAAATTTAATATTAATCCAAAAACTGTTGGCATGAGACATTTATTCCCAGTGCAGATTCTAAACAAGTCTTATTTTTTTTATTATTATTGAAATGGAATTTTATTATATCAGTTTTTTCTTTTATTATTTTATGAATGAACAATCAATTATTTTTCTTAAATCTATCCTAACCCAATTATCTTATTTCTACACACATGTGCAATTCTTATACTAAATAGGTTTCCTATACCTTCGTACAAAATTTTTTAAGTCCAATCAGTCCTTTCTTGATCCTTGCTTTCTATATGATTTTCCTGCTTTCTCCTGCCTGCCGTTATACTGTTCCTTGTTCCGTTATAATAATAATAATAATAATAATCTTTATTCCTTCAAAAAAAAAATACATTTTTTACAGGAAGAGTACTCTTTAGATAACACAAAAAAAACGTTTGAATTTAATAACGACATACAACTAATACATTGTTTCATATTATGCAGTACAATATATAATCAACAACAAAGCAACAACAGTACAAAATAGCGAAAAAAGAAACAAATACAATAGGGCAGGATTATTCACTCAACACAAATGAGCGAAGCTTTAGAAAACCAGCTACAAATCTACACATTGCCTTAGCGTTGTTGAGTGTTAGATTATCGAGAAACTGCACTAACGCCTCGACAGATGTAATATTTCTTAATTCTGGCGGCTTCAAAGTATTATATATAGGACATTCAGTGAAAATGTGCTCAATGGTTTCCAATTTATATTGGTTACATATTGAACACAACTCTGAGGGATCAATTGAGTATGAAATACCATTGAAAAAGAACTTTATGCAGAATTTATTACAAAGGCGCAATTGAGCAATGATCCGTATAATGTAAATTGGAGATAATTTTTAACAGTACACCTTGGTATATCAAAATTTCTGTATAGTATAAGAGTTGTAGACTCCAAGAGAGAATGCAAGTCTTTTTGATAGAGCATCTCCTCGTATTTAAGTAGCAACGTGGGAATTTGTTTTTTAAGATTAATATAAGTCAAGTTCTCCCACACATCGACACAATTTATACTAAAGCAAAATGATTTAATTTGTGCAAGCCAATTATATCGTGGATCGCTATTTAACAACTGTAGCTGCCTTTTAAGGCATAAATACGGAAAACGGCTATAATTCATAGATAATACTTTAAGTAACCAGTTAAGTGAAGATTTAAATACTGTTAGTGATAAACTGATAGCACCTGTTTCAAGTCTAACAATATAACTAGGAGTATTAATTGGCAGCAATAGCAATCTTTTGAAAAAACCAACTTGGACCCTTTCTAATATATCAGTGTACCGTGAGCCCCATATTGGTAAGGAATTTGCTAGAGAATTAATTACTATTGAGTTATAAAGCACAATACGTGAGTTCCAGGAGTTCATTTTAGATTTAGACATTAGAGAGATAACAGAGGCTACAGCTTGTTTGGCTTTGTTCCGTTATTTTTTACCCTTGCTTTTCCTATCTTCTTCAAACCTGCTCTGTCTGCTGCTTATCTCGTACCATGTTTTGTTTGTTGCTTGGCTCTTGACTGAAATCTATTCCGTAGATTTCCTTTTAAATCTTGGTTTTGATAAAAATTTCCTTGATTTTTAATTTTTGTGCGATGTACTCCTTATTCATGCCTTATGTAATAGCGGGTCTGGTTTATGTTTCGTGAATAACGTTGTTGTTACTACTCACTATCTTACTGAAAAACTTCTCTACAAGAGGTAATAATATTTTATTTCTATTAACAATTATTTTATTTATTTTTTAAATTTTAAGGTACTCATAGTAGACTTTGATAAACTTTTAGATAACTTTCACCAATTTTTAACTGATTTATATTTTATTTTATTTAATTTTTCATGTGAGCAAAATTTTAACGTGGCTTCCTCTTTTTCACCAACGATCAACAACTTCGTTTATTTTTTCATCACTATATTTACAATTAATACATACAATTTAGATTCCAATCAATGACATTCAAGGTGTGATTTGATATAATTTAATTTCAACCTTTTAAATACCCCTATATATTTCTAAACAAATTTTCTCTTTTACTTTCCCGTTATTGAATTTACACTCAACATAATTTGGAATATAAAAGTTCTGATTTCTAGTTGTCATTCAATTCCCACAACTGTCATCTGAATGTAAATGATTTTAATCTGACATTTCATCAACGTATGCTGTCACTTGATACAATGAACTAATTGTTTATCTATTTTAATTTATTACAAGATCTTTTAAGAATTGCTACATTTACACCATTATTTACTCTTGAAAATTTGTTGGCGTAACTTAACCGACAATCTAAAGAAAATTTGAAAAGTCTGGCAACGCCGCCAAAAAAACTAACATTCGTCTTCTTCTTCCAGATGCCTTGCAACTGTCCGGTGACGCAACCGGGTCCCACCCTCGCCGCTACGTGCGGGGGTGCCCAATACATGCTGTTCATGGGCTTGTTGGAGGTCTTCCTTAGGTCGCAGTGCGACCTGGAAGATCCTTGTGGAAGACCGGAAAGCACGCCTCTGTTTCCTGAATACGACTTTATCATAGTAGGATCTGGCAGCGCGGGATCAGTGGTTGCCAGTCGATTGTCTGAGATACCAGAGTGGAGAGTTTTAGCAATAGAAGCAGGTAAGCAGATAAATACAAATAAACGGTATTGGTGTGTTATGTCGTACGTTTCAAGTCAAAATTATAACCTTTCTCTTTTTAAGGAATATACAATACAAGTTGGCTGACAAACGAAACAAACGCCTTTTTTGAACAAACGCACTCAAATTTCTGAAAGCAACTCCTTAAATTATTAATACTGCATTATCATACCTTTTAAGATTTACCGATTTTTATAAAAGAAAAGGGTAGTACGCTTTTCTGCTCAGTAACTGTGGAAAAATCTTAAATTAATGTCCCCTGAAGTACAAGTCAAGTTTAACTGCGCTATTTAATTGGTTTAAAAATTCTCAGTATAATGAGATATCTTAAAATTCAGCCTGGCTACGGTCCTGTACAGGGTGTCCCAAACTGGATAGTATGGGTCTAATGTGAGGATACAAAACATTTAAATAACATTTGAGACACGTGGTGTTAAATAGGTTGCGGTAAGCTTGGGAAGCTTTGGGATTTGACGGAAACAACTAATGACATCATTAATTATATTTTTTTCAGAAACAAATTTTGTTCCTGTTAAAAAGTTCTCTTTTTTCTAATAAATTTTTATTAGAGAAATTTTTCTGTATTAATTCCTGTTTAACAGTTATAAGCAATATCGTCCTAAAGGGTCTCAAAAGAAATGCCATCTAAAAATCACATGAGCAGTGGAAGGATCAAGTAGTCTTTGGAAAATAATTGAATGTTCGTTGTTTAAAGTGCATAAATGTCATTAAGAATAAACAAAAGCATTAAACTCGATAATTCTTTACTAGAGTTAATCTTTAATAACTAAACTTAAAACATGAGACAAACGCCCTCATACTACATACATATTACAATCTATTCTCTATATGACCTCATCTCAGTTCTTTCAAATGATTAACATCTCGCAAAGATACTTTGTAAACATTATTTTTTAAAACTCATCATAAAAAAATCGAGGGGTGTTAGACCTGGTTACTTTCCGAGTCACTTAATAGGTCCATTAATCCCAACAGGATAACACCTAAGAATTACAAAAGTCCAGGAAAAAACGGAATAACAGCAGAGAACATTAAGCATGCAGGAGAGGATTTAAGACAAAAAATATACGAAATGATACGAATGATCTGGAGAAGAGAATGTATGCCTGAAGATTGGAGAAATGCTTTGATTATACCAATCTTAAAAAAAGGAGATGCAACAGACTGCAGAAACTATAGGGGTATATCATTGTTAGATATAGGGTATAAAATTATGGCAACGTTAATAAAACAGAGAATAGAACCTACAGCAGAATTACAAATAGGGGAGTATCAAGCAGGTTTTAGAAAAGGAAGGTCCACAACGGACCTAATCTTCATGGTGAAGGAAATTCTGACTACATGCTATGAGTATGGGATCAAAGCAATGGTTTTATTTGTGGACTTCAGTAAAACATATGATTCGATCAAAAGGAATAAACTAAGTAAAATTTTGAAACAATTTGGGACACCAACCAAACTGATTAGTCTATTGAAAATGACCTTAGAAAATACTAAATCCAAAGTGCGAATAAAAGATAAATGTTCGGAAGGCTTTACTATTGATAGAGGACTGAGACAAGGAGACCCACTCTCAACGCTTCTTTTGTACTAGAAAAGGTCATAAGAGGGAGTCAGTTGAACAGAGAAGGACACTTATTGTTTAAAAGTCATCAAATTGTAAGTTATGCAGATGACGTGGCTATTATTGCTAGAGATAGTAGGAAATTAGAAGAAGTAACGAGAAAACTTGTGGAGGAAGCACGTAAAGTGGGATTGCAGATAAATCAAGAGAAAAGTAAGCTTTTGAGAATAGGAGAACAAAAAAAGGTTACCAATTTTAAATTGAGAACAGAGCATGGAGAGATAGGAGAATAATAAAAGCAAACAGAAGTTCGGCAGTAGTCAACCACTTATTGAATTTGTCCAGAGGAGTAAAATTTAGAATGTATAAAACAATTTTGAGACCGACAGCGCTGTATGGTAGTGAAACCTGGGTTCTCAATAAGAAGTCAAGAGAAAACCTTTAAGGTGGGAAAGGAAGATCTTAAGCAGAATTCTAGGGGGTAAGAAGACGGATGAAGGCTATGTAAAGAGAAATAATGAGGAAATATACGCAATGTACCAGGCACCAACAATAGACAAATTTGTAAAAGCCAGAAGAGTGCAGTGGCTAGGGCATCTTGAACGTATGGAAGACGAAAGGGCAGTTAAGAAAATAGTAGGGAGTAAGCCTAACTACAGGAAAAAAAGAGGTAGACCGACGAAGCGATGGAGAGAGGCGGTGGCAATAGATCTAAGGGAGAAAAATGTAACGGATTGGAAAAGGAAGGCGAAGGACAGAATCGAATGGAGGAGAATAACACAGCTCTGGGCCTAAAAGGCCTGTAAACAGCTTTATATATAATCGAAAATGAAATCTAGATATTGCTGCACAATCCTGGCCCTGTGGGGTGGAGCTCCGTCGTGCTGAAATCCTAGGTTTCTCTTTAGATGCAAAGGCACATTCTCCAGAAGTTCTTCTTATAGAAAATGTAGGGAACTTACTCTGTTCATGTATATTCATAAAAATAATGCCTACCGACGCTGTCGTTTACTCTAGAATAGCCTTGTTCTGGACTGGATTTACAATGTCAGTAGTGTATGATAAAGCATTACTGACAAACCGACTTTCTTCCTTCCAAAGAACGTGCCAAAAAGATTCTGATCAACAGTTATTACATTTACTACAATTTGAGCTATAAAATTAAATCTGTTTTCAATGTGACGCTCAGGCAAATACTCCAAATCATGAATTTTGTAGGCATTGGTCTTTAAAATTCGTTGAACGGTTGATTTATCCAAATTCAATTCCCGGCTAGCCTACCGTATAGATTTTCGTGGATTTTGTTAGATTTGAGGCACCCTGTACAAGTCTTTGAATGCGCTATTAAGTTGGTCTAAAAATTCTCAGTATAATGTAAGGTACCTTGAAATTCAGCCTAGCTACGGTCCTGTACATTACGCCACAATTTTATAAGAATTATATTTTCCCAAGGGCTTACATGATTTCTTTTCAAAATGTAGTTTGTAGTTTTTCATATTTTCTTATTTGTATCAATTTTTTTTAATCTCTAGGTCTGGACGAACCAACGGGTACGCAAGTACCGTCGATGTTCTTAAATTTTATTGGTTCAGACATAGACTGGGGTTTCCAAACAGAACCAGAACCTCAGGCTTGTCTATCAGAGAACGAGAGGAGATGCTACTGGCCGAGAGGAAAGGTAAACACGGTGAAATATCAATGAAGCTTTTACACAGTATGAACACTTATCTCTTGTCAGGTACTTGAGTATCTTACCTACTGTTAGAGATGGACCCATCAAATCCTATATGACTCCACAGGGAACAAACATTTTTCATAAAAAATCACAAACATTGTTCATAAAAAATGTTTGTGATTCAGATATTTTTATAACTCTAAATTGAGGCATTTTTTATAATAGTTAATATAAAGTTAAATAACCTTAAACAATAATATGTATATTCTCAAGCAGAGGAGTGCGTGTTTTGAAAAGATTATAAATATTCAGTAATACATGTTAAATGAATACTTATGTGTGTTAAAACATATGAAGTTTATGCTTTTAAATATGTAAAGTATTGTTTATACCGCGCAATTTTAGAAGTAGAAGATTTGGTTTTCTCAAAAGGTTGCATTACTTTTTCCAACGTCAGCGATTAATTAAAAATAAATGTTGATGCAAAATATTCCATACCACGATCACTTTCGTCTTATGGGATATTTTGAACAATATTTAATTCTACTTATCTTTCCTTACTTGATTTTAGTTATTGTACTTATCCATACCTTTGTACGGACGAAAAATCGGAATTCTGATGAAATTTTGGGCCCGATGGGGCGTTTAACGAGATATGAGGCCCAAATTCAAATGTGAGGCCCAAATTCAAGTTTGGGCCTCATGTCTCGTTAAAGACCCCATCGGGTCAAAATCTGATGAGACCAATCGATTGCCCGAGAAAAATTACTAAGGACCTTAGTACCAGAATATCGATTTGTGGTCCCCTGGTCTTGAACAAAAAACGCTGCATAGGTCCCAAAAATGAACGAAAAAATTTTGGGTTTTAACCAATTCGGATGTAAAATTTCCCTCTGAATCCGAATCTGCAATAAAAAAGATGGGTTTGCATTTGAAATTTCAAAGTGGGGCCTCATATCTCGTATAAGGCCCCATCGGGACCAAAATCTGATGGGCCGATTCGATTCCTCGGGCGAAATTACTAAAGACCCCAGTATCAGAATTCCGATTTTCCACCCGTGCGCGAAATAAATTCACCGTTTCCAGACTTTTGGACCACCCTGTATATCTATTAACTGGTCTTTTGGATGCAAATAATTTATTTTTGTTTTGTTATTATACAGGGTATTCTACAAGCTCTATGACAAACTTTGACAGACGGTAGCTAAGCTAATGTCAAACATTTTTCCTTATAATGATCACAGATCCGATTGGGTTTTGTTGTTTAGTTATGTATATATATATATAAAGCTGTTTACAGGTCTTTTAGGCCCAGAGCTGTGTTATTCTCCTGCATTCCATTCTCTCCTTCGCCTTTCTTTTCCAATGCATTAAATTTTTCTCCCTTAGATCTATTGCCACAGTCTCTCTCCTCGGTCTACCTCTTTTTTTCTTGTAGTTAGGTTTACTCCCTACTATTTTCTTAACTGCCCTTTCATCTTCCATACGTTCTAGATGCCCTAGCCACTGCACTCTTCTGGTTTTTACAAATTCGTCTATTGTTGGTGCCTGGTACATTGCATATATTTCCTCATTGTTTCTCCTTACATAGCCTTCCTCCGTCTTTTTACCCCCTAGAATTCTCCTTAAGATTTTCCTTTCCGACCTTAAAAGGTTTTTTCTTGACTTCTTATTGAGAATCCAGGTTTCACTACCATACAGCGCTGTCGGTTTCAAAATTATTTTATACATTCTGAATTTTACTCCTCTGGACAAATTTTTTGATTTCAATAAGTGATTGACTGCTGCCGAACTGCTGTTTGCTTTTATTATTCTCCTATTTATTTCTTATTCCTCATTACAGTTAGCTGTTATTAGCGCCCCCAAATACACGTATTCTTGAACTTCCTCAAACTCCATCTCTCCATGTTCTCAATTTAAAATTGGTATCCTTTTTTTGTTCTCCTATTCTCAAAAGCTTACTTTTCTCTTGATTTATCTGCAATCCCACTTTACGTGCTTCTTCCACAAGTTGTCTCGTTACTTCTTCTAATTCCCTACTATCTCTAGCAATAATTGCCACGTCATCTGCATAACTTACAATTTGATGACTTTTAAACAATATATGTGCTTCTCTGTTGAACTTATGACCTTTTCTAGTACTAAATTAAAAAGAAGCGTTGAGAGTGGGTCTCCTTGTCTCAGTCCTGTATCAATAGTAAAGCCTTCCGAATATTCACCTTTTATTCGTACTTTGGATTTGGTATTTTCTAAGGTCATTTTCAATAGCCTAATTAGTTTGGTTGGTATCCCAAATTGTTTCAAAATTTTACTTAGTTTATTCCTTTTGATCGAATTATATGCTTTCTTGAAGTCCACAAATAAAACCATTGCTTTGATCCCATACTCATAGCATGTAGTCAGAATTTCCTTCACCATGAAGATTTGGTCTGTTGTTGAGCTTCCTTTTCTAAAACCTGCTTGACACTCCCCTATTTGTAGTTCTGCTATAGGTTCTATTCTCTGTTTTATTAACGTTGCCATAATTTTATACCCTATATCTAACAATGATATACCCCTATAGTTTCTGCAGTCTGTTGCATCCCCCTTTTTTAAGATTGGTATAATCAAAGCATCTCTCCAATCTTCAGGCATACATTCACTTCTCCAAATCATTCGTATGATTTCGTATATTCTTTGTCTTAAATCCTCTCCTGCGTACTTAATGTTCTCTGCTGTTATTCTGTTTTTTCCTGAACTTTTGTTATTCTTTAAAGCTTCTATATTTGTATATATTTCCTTTTTTGTAGGTTCTTCTACATCCACTTCCTCTTCCCTTCCCGGTATCATCTCCTCGTGCTCCTCTCCATCCCTTACACTCTCTTCATTCAACATATCTGCAAAGTATTGCCTCCATCTTTCTCTCACTTCTGTTTCCTCTGCAATTAGATTTCCACTTTCATCCCTCACATATATATGTTTAGTTATGGGCATTTTAAAAAAATAAAATTTCATATTTCAATCAAAGTAGCCTGCCTGATAAATAAAAATAATGATTGCTGTAACAATAATTATTACTTGCGTTTAAAGTTTAAACATTAATTAACTTTTATTAAGCCCTACGTCATCAAGAAATCCAACAGGACACAGAAACGTTGCTGAAATCGTTGTCGATCTAATTAAATGCGGATTTATTATAATTATGACGTCCCTAGTAAAACACGCTTGTAACTTCCAAACAAAAATTAATCGGACCTATATTCAATAAGACATTGACATTAATCCAACTATCATCTGCCAAACTGTGTCATAGAGCCTATAGAACACTCTGTATATGTAGTTGCATTGTTAATATAAAGGTCTCTACTATAAAACTTCCCCTCATATTTTAAAAATCATATTCACATCGTACAGAAATAAAATGTGTGTCTTATAAGAGAATGTCTACTTGTTCTGCTATCCATAAAAAACTATTTCAACATTTCTGTAACCATCTTTTAAAGGCATTAGAATTGCCTTAGCATTTAAGCGACTGTGATGACAGATCTCATCTTAAATCCAATGCTCGAAGACATTGCTATATATTTAATATTCATATATCATCGTCGTTGCATACCTTCTAGATGCAACACGGTTATGCAAGTGACATTACTCTTGCCTTCATTCCTTTCCATTATAAGACAGAACGACATTTTTAACTTTACATAGTATGTTACACAATTTAATACAAAATAAATTCATGCTTAGTAGATAATTAATTTAGTCAAGCAATGATAAATCTGCAGTATAAGGAGTCTTGAATTTTTTATAGGTGATTGGTGGAACTTCAGTCATGAACGGCATGATGTACATAAGAGGTTCTAGAAAAGATTACGACGATTGGGCGGCATTAGGCAATGACGGATGGAGCTACAATGAAGTCCTACCATATTTCCTGAAGAGCGAAGACAACAAACAAATCGACGAGATGGACCAGGGTTTCCATTCCAAGGGAGGTTTGTTGACTGTATCTCGATTTCCTTACCATCCACCACTATCTAGGGCAATTCTGAAAGCAGGCGAAGAACTAGGTACGCGTTCTCATATAATTTTGGTACTTGATACTATACCAAGCTTTTATCTCAGGTTATAAAACGAGAGACTTGAATGGAAACTACCATACTGGCTTTGCCATCGCTCAAACGACCAACAGAAATGGTTCTCGATTAAGCACAGCTAGAGCCTTTTTGAGGCCTTTTAAACATAGAAGGAACCTGCAGATCTTGATGAACACCACAGTGGCTAGAGTTCTTATCAATTCTAACACAAAACAAGCTTATGGCGTTGAGGTGTTGCGCGATGGCAAGAAGCAAGTTATCTATGCCACCAAAGAGGTCATAGTCTCGGGAGGTAAGACAATATCTCCTTGTCTTTATAAATTGTATTTTTCTATAACTGTCAAAAAACCGACATTTTTTACTGTTGGAAGTCTTTAAAGTTGACATTTTCTTTTTACTGAGAAAAAAAGGTATCTTAGCAACAAATATTCACTTTTAATCCTAGAAGTTGATACTTTTAATCCTTAGATTAGAAGTGTTAATTAAGTTTTAATTTATAAAAGTTTATTCAACAATATTTACAATAATTTTTGTTTACCCACATTGATATTAAATACACAATGAACAAATATTAAAATTAAATAAACCATTGAAACTGCTACTACTCTCATTCTTCGAGCAATTCTCAAAGCAATCCAACACGTTTTTATTAATAGTTACCATTTATTAGTATTTTAAGATGTGACAGCTGTACTTGGTTTATCATAATCAACTTTCATTATTATTCTCGCAATATTTTCTTTATTCAAAAGTGAGTCTTCAATATAGCCTTCCGTCACAGTGCTCGAACAACATCTTCTATGTCTTTTAAGACACGTATACTCTTTCCAGTTCTCCAGCTTCAAAAATGTTTCCACTTCTTGCGAGACGGCACTGATTTTATGAATACCTACCACAATTGAATGACACTTTCCACTAATATATCTGAGCAATAATCGACGATTGGTAGAATCCGTATGCACGTAAAGTAACATATTTTCGATAAAAACTTCTCTTCATCATAAATGAACTCAATTAACAGTATGGCCATTAATCTAAAGCGGAGTTAATGTGAATTCTTTTATCTCAAATAATAGTTATTTTCTACAAAACTGTTAAAAGTGGGCTTTTTAATTGTCATTTTTGATGTTAAAAATGTCATTTTTTGACGCGCGTGTTAAAAGTGAGTTTATTTAAATTTTGTTTTGAAAATTAATAAAACGTTTTAACAAACACATGAACAACTTTTTATTTTAAATAAGTAGAAACCAACATTTTAACTAGTTATTACTATTAACATTTATAGTAAAATTAGAACAATTTGAAATTGTAATTCCCTGCGGAGTCATCATACTTAAGTTGGTTTTACTGTCAACATGTGTGACACATCTATTTTCTGTAGAAATACTACTGGTAGTACTGGTGATCTTGCTAGTAGTTGCAGCAGTAGGAAGTATTTGGCACGCAATTTCCTTCTTCTGTTCCAGTAAATTTTCAATGTAGCCTTCAACTACCGTCGAAGATTTCTATCCTCCATGATGGTAGTAAGATTTGCACCAGAATCTGTGTCCGGTGTAGAGTTGAGGATTTGGTAGATTCAAGAACTCTGCAATGTCGGCAGACATTTTACCAAACATGTTAATTCCGACTGGATTCTTCACACATTTATTCTTCATATATTTAAGAAAAAGTCGTCTATGGTCAGTGTTGGGTGGCCGGAGTGCCATATACTTTCTAAAAAAGTTTAAATAGAATTCACCAACAACACTGAAAGTCCGAGGCATTTTCGTTTTAGTATCTGGTATGGTCACAACAACCGAAGTGCCCAAATATTCGATATTATCGATGGTCATCTGACACAATTCCTCCCGACGACACACCCCGAAGACACCCACTATTGCTGCGACTTTCATCATCAGATACTTTTCGTCTTCTGCTTCTGTGAGAAATTTGTCGATATGCGTCTTCGTCAAAACTTTTGACTTTTTTGTTTGATATCCTTCAGCCTTCCGTTTTAAAAAAGCAATAAGTTTATAATGTTTGCTATTATGTGTTTAACTTGGCAGTAAAGTAAATTTTTAATTTAGGCAAGGCATTACCTGCACCTCGTTTATTAAATCTTGTACTTTGCTGCCTAGATAAACAAATAACTATTATCTTTCTCACCTTAGGTGCTGTGAATTCGCCTCAAATTCTGCTTTTATCCGGAGTGGGTCCAAGAGAGGAATTACAGAAGGTAAATGTGCCAGTAGTTCATGATTTACCAGGAGTTGGCAAAAACCTACATAACCATGTTGCCTTCTTCATAAACTATAATATTAACGACTCGAATAGTGCTCCTCTGAATTGGGCCACGGCTATGGAGTATCTCCTCTTTAGGGATGGTCTAATGAGTGGTACAGGTTAGTTAAAATTACACTTAATTGAACCTTGCAAGTTTGATCAAATAATTGTTCTTTCAGTGAGATAGTAGTGACTTTAGAACTGGTTCCACACTCTTTGTTCAGTCTTCTTTTAATGTTTACAGATACAAAAATATTTTAAGAATATTTATTTTAAAGACGTTCCATATTTTTTAGGTATATCAGAAGTGACAGGATTCGTCAATACGAAGTACCAAAATCCGGAACTGGAAGACCCAGACATCCAATTCTTCTTTGGAGGATTCTTGGCGAACTGTGCTCGAACTGGGCAAGTTGGTGAGAAGGTGGACAACAACACCAGGTCTATTCAAATCATCCCTACAGTTCTGCACCCAAAGAGTAGAGGTTAGATCACAGTTTTACCTTTTACAGAGAAGTATTGACACTGAACCTGTCATTTTGATTTCAGGATCGATTCGATTGAGAGACAACAACCCTGTAACGTATCCCATGATCTACGCCAACTATTTAACCCATCCAGATGACATAAACACATTAGTGGAAGGCATTAAGATTGCCTTGAAACTGGCCGAAACAAAAGGTAGGCGATAATCAATCGTTTTGGGTCATAGGCCACTTACATATCTGTTCGTATTGCAGCACTGAAGAAATACGGCTTCCAACTGGACAGAACGCCAGCACCTGGTTGTGAAAACATCTCCTTCGGTTCGGATAACTACTGGGCATGCGCCATAAGGCAACAGACGGGTCCAGAGAATCACCAAGCTGGTAGCTGTAAAATGGGACCTTCGAATGACCCCATGGCAGTCGTCAACCAAGATTTGCAGGTATGAACACGATCAAATCGATTTTTTATTTTATTATTAAAAATTACAACATCCAACAGTTTATACTAATTACAGGATGAGGTTAACAATGAAATTGTGTTAAATGACTGCAATTAACAATAAAGACAAGAGCAAAACTAACACTTTTTTAATACAGGCAATAGTTGTATTAAATTTATCAAGCTGGCTACTTATTAAATTATAATCAGTGCAACACTGAAATAAAGATTTGATTAACATATTACTTCGAGGAACAGGAAGATGGAAGGTACCAACAGAGCGTGATAAGAACCTGTCGTCCAGTCATTTAAAAGTCCGTTCTCTGTACACTCCTCGGAATGGCGCTCCGGGGTCTGGTGCACGGGCGTTACGACTGGAGGCGGAGATTGTCGCTCTACCACTACAATGACTTCACGGTGGACGTATTTAGAATATTTAGATGCCGTTTTCTTTTTAAGAAAATATAACCATCTTGTAGAAGGACATTTTTAGTATCCAAAATGGACTTGTACAACTTTTTTAGTAGGGCCGCATTTTATAAAAATAAAATCAAATTATCGATACTTGGGACATTATTTGACAATTATTACGTTTTTCGTTACATCGCGCTTGTAAATCAACGATTTTACTTGTGTTCGTAGTTTTTTTACAGCTTATATAAGAAACTACAGTACTTCTCACGGTACACACCAATTTTTAATAACTTAATGCCTTTTCGAAAAAAAATGTTCCAAAGTCGGCCCAGCAAATTTGTGCATTACAAACTTATATTAATTATTTACTATTGATAAGTAGTTATATCGAGCAAATGAAGTCAAAACTATGAAATAAAAATTTAAAAACAGTTTACGGTGTTACACTTTTCAAGAAATTAACTTTGTGCGCCGTGTGCATGCTTATGATGCAGAAGATGTTTTCAGAAATAGGACAGCGCAGTCATTCGACTAGTTAAAAATATCTGTATTTTCCATAATGAGTAAAACATTTTTATTGTGCAGATTATGATTGTGTTTAATATATTTATGACATTGCCCTCTTTAAAATTAGAAGAACAAAGATTTGAGAACAGGTAAATAGTGACTACATTTACTTCAGTGTTTTATGTTCTTTATTATTTTAAAATGGAAAATACGTATTTAATTTGCGTTCAATTTGGAACTTACGAAAAAATGGTAGCAATGTAAAAATTGCATACCTAAGGAATTCTAGTAGCACTTCTTATATTTCCGAAACTGTTGGTCTAAACGAAAAAATGTGTTCTACAAGAAAGGTTTAGACACCACCGCCAACAAAAGAATCAGCATCGAACTCCATAAGATCGATTAATTCAATACTGTCTCAACTGAGAACGTATATAGATTATAAGTGACTATGTATTTCTTTGAACTCCGGTCCTGCCCTCATTTACCAATCTCTAAGCCCATCCCACTGAGTGAAACACACGTGGTTGCAGCATTTAAAATATATTCGTTTCTGAAGTTGTAGACGTTCGGCATTTAGCATAGAATTTTGAGTAATTTTTATCAATTCGATATAATTTTGGTATCGTTGCAATGTTAAAAGACAGACTTACTTACCTCGTGTAACCAATTTTCGATTTAAGCCTTTATTTTTAAGTAAATAAATTTTAAATATGACGATTTCTTGCACAGTTTACTCTTTAAATTGAAATCATTAAAAAGTAATTTTGAAAAAAATATTACACATCAGCCTTAGGAAATAACTTTGTCTTTCTGTGTCAGTAATTGTTAATGATATAGAAACTGAAGATATCGACAATGAATGACAAAAAATATATACTAAAGTTTGTTTCTTTTGTATTTTTCAGTATTCAAATAAAAAATTATCCACTCTTCAATAAAAACCTCTTATTACATATCATGGATTATGCCTATGGAGGAAACCTTGTAAAAAAAGTGCCTTGCATTCTACCTCGAAAGTGGTGAGGAAACGAGTGCATTGTCATAATATAGTCACTTTCTCAGCGAAAACGGTTAATTTTACAGAAAAATGCACATGAGAGACATATAATTTCACGACAAACAATTTAATGACCTCTATTGACCTCCGAGCAATAGGTGGCGAGATTTTTGCGAAAAACTGATTTTCGTGACCTTTTGACCTTTATAACTTTTTAGCCGGTACGATATCAATGTCGATTTTTCACATCTTCATTACAACGCCGTAATAAAGCTTTACACAAATATTCAGCTCACTAGAAATTTTTCCGCAGATTGAGGTTTAAAATGCCTAAAATGACTGGACTACTGGGAATGTTGAACCATATCTAAAAATATAGTTGAATGACACGTCTACGAACACTTAAGCTTTTAAAAGCGTATCTGAAATAATGAATCATGAGGTAAACAATGTCAGAGTAAATGTCATTTGTTTTAAAAGACAACAGTTTGAGGAAACATCTTTGAACAGTTTCCAAATTAATACACTAGTTTTGATTGCGAGGACTCCACACTACTGAGGCATACTCTAGGTTTGACCTCACATAAGCGTAGTATAATATTTTTAAAGTTTCAGTATTAGAAAAGTCTTTACTGTAATGCTCTATAAATTCATACACACGGTTGGATTTGGATATGATCTTAATAATATGCGCATTGAAAAACAGATGTTGATCAAATATTACTCCTAAATCAGATACGCTTGAGATGATATAAAGTGCACCAATCATCAATACGTTCCAAATTTTCGTATGTATAGGATGTCCAGAAATAAATACAACATAGAGTATGAGTAGAATTCTGACGATAAAATAATACGATGTTGCTAAACTTAGATACATTAGTAAAAAATTGATGGTTAAAAAGATACAGGGTGTCAAAGTTAAAATTTTATTTTCGATATTTATAAATAACTTTTCCAAAAAATCCAAATATTTACATACATTTTGGAGGTTTTCGGGAGAAATTCAAATTTGTTTCTAATTTTAACGTTACTAGTAGAGAGCGCCACTTATGGCACTTATGTTTGTTTTAAATGGCAGAACTTCTTTGCGGCCTAGTGCATCCATCTGACTATTGAAACAGTCGATTATCCTTCATGTTTTATCTGAAAAAAGTATGCCTTGTTGAAGTCGTTAAGAGTAACCGTTTTTGAAATAATCCTATTTGAAATATTTAGTGCACCGAGTAGAAATTGTTATGGTTTCAGGTAAAGGCCTTTTCTGCTAAAAATACAGCAAAATGCTACTTGAGAAAGCTATTTAAAATGGTAAATTACGATGACGTGCAAAATTACAAGAAGTACCTCTAAAACTGAAACTACTAATATTGAAGACTGCTGACTTGTTTAACCCTATATCGTTAATATTGAAATTACTTATTACCTCTGCAAATGCATCCATAATATCTTGCAGCTTATTTATCTGAATATTATTATAAGATATATTGCTATAGATAAACTCGGTACTGACATTTTATTTTTTTATAAAAGTTCATAAATTAGATGGATTATTTTTAATGTTTACCTCATTTTTAGATTTAGATGAGGTGCTGAGATTAAGTGTTCGTCATACGTTATTTCTAAGAATCCAGTTTAAATTTTTGAGGTAAACTGCACTTAAAAGATGTTTTCTTTTCCTTCTAGGTATATGGTATCGACAGATTGAGGGTGATAGACGTCAGTATAATGCCAAAGGTCACATCTGGCAATACCAACGCTCCTGCCATCATGATCGCTGAAAAAGGTTCGGATGCGATAAAATCAAGATGGCTGACGCCCGAATCAGGATTCTTTTACACGAACTCCCCTAGTCAGAGAATAGACCGGCAATGGGGGTCATGGTAAGCTCTACTCCGTGACCTACTAGTATTTCAATTGACTTTTTTTAAACTAAGACAAGTGCAAAGTGGTGATGTGTTAAAAGACTCACAGTTCTGTGTTTCGGGTGTTAGTTTAGTTTAAAAGTATTCCGAATTAAAGGAAATTAAAAACACAGATGGGGTAGACTTTCACTGCCGTAATTGGGTTGGGATAAAAATGTGGTTCAGTTCAATTCACTGTGAATAGTAGTATTAGTACTAAGATGTATTATTTTTTGATAGAAGAGAAGCAAGAAAGAAGATATATAGTCATAGTATAATTGAAAATTATACAAAATTCAAAATTTAAAATATCCATATAAAAGAAACATTTTGAAGGTTACAAAGATGTCGGGTTATGATGATTAATATGGTCATGTTTTGACTATTATAAAACATTTTACAAAGACTCATTTCCCATATAAATGACATCTTTTTAAGTTTTCCAATAAATCTGAATCAATTTTAGGTTCTAAATAGTGAACATAACCAAAAACATATTATTCTTTTATTGTAAACTTAATTATTTGTAATGTATATAGCATTCTACACCGATACATCATCATAATTATATATTATTTTATATGGAATGAAAGGATTTTTACCAAATTCTGTACAAATAGCCAATGTACAAATACAACATTATGCACAGAAGTATTTATTCATACTGTATAGAGATTTTAATGTACCTATTTTATCACTTAGTATTTATTGTAATATGAGAATTTCAAATAAAAATTTGTATAGTATTTTAGGAGTTTTTTTTAATACGTCAGAAAAAGAACACTTTTAAGGAGGAAACGCACTATATGCTAGTCTCATTCTCGTTTAATGAAGAATCTTCTAATGATTTAAACGTACACGTTTGTCAAGGGATAAACTAGCTCGCATTGCGGTCTTGCCGAAAACTGTTTAAACAATTTGGGCCAGTCGCGTCAAATAAAAGAGCTAATAAAAATATTTTTCCACGATCGGGAGTAGAAATCAGTTTCTATGACATCAAAATTAAAACAGAAGTAGTCGATTATTTTCAAGGGAGTATAATGCTCCCAATGGAGTTTACATTATGGAGAACGTTTTTCATGCAAAAAAAAAGATAACATTGAAATTATTTATTCACATTTAAATTAAATGTTACATTTGTACAATTTTCAAAATTAATATTAGAAGGAATATTACTTTCGCTTACATTTACAGTTTTTGTGATTGCGCTAGTAGTGGTACCTACTAAAACCTGATTAGCAATTTTGGTCTTATTTTCAATGGAGTTCTCGACATAACCCTCAGCGACTGTCGTTGATTTCCAACCAGCATAACGCTTTATTGTCGTGATATCCACACCAGCATCTGCCAGTATTGTCGCTGAAGATCTTCGTAAGCAGCTGCGAACTACATTTTCCTGCTTTGTAGTACAAAAAAAGGCGCTTATGCTTGACGTGGGGAGGACGAAGGGACAGGTATTTTCGAAACAATTCAAGCATATTTCCCACATCGGTAACCAGAAAGGTTCGTGGAATCTTTGTCTTAGTGTTTGGAATTTTTATAATCAACTAACCTATAAAAATCAAAATACTTAATAATTGAAATACCTAACAACAAAAGTAATCTTACCTTAATCATTAAGAATTCTTTGTCATCTGCACTTGATAGAAAACGGTCGATTTCACCTTTTGTCAATATTTTCGATTTTTTCACTTGATCCGTCACCGGTTCTTCTCAAAAATGCTATCAGCTTGGGGAATTTGCTTATATCTATGTTGTCGTAAATTATCAAGCGTGGCTTAACCATAGAATATTGCGTCCATAATGTGGAAGACTTGTAATTCTTTGCATTTTGACTGAAGTATGCCAACAAAACATTCTCGCTGTATACTTGAACATTTTTCTCGGCGCACCATTTTTTGAACCGATTGTAGGCTATATCGTATAAAGATCTTGACTTCGTAGGCAGCAAATTGCTTATTGCAATATTCGCAGCCTCCACAATCTTTTCCGACTCACAATTATTCATTGTGCACTAAACAAACTTTAAACTAAACCAAACTAGCACCTTAATTTGACAATTCTTTTTGTTTGTTTATTTTGTAGTTATGACAATAACTCAACGACTACTAAATAAATGCTCAAATCCGAATACAATAATTCTGGTGCTTCTTATTTCATAATGACAAAATATGTGTTTTTAAGTTAATGAGATCGTGGAAAAAATAGTATATACCATTCGGGAGAGATGCTATTTTGTCCTCGGTGCATTCAAATTGCACCTCTGTCAAAATAACGCATTTCTCTCCCTTATAGTATAATGTACTATTCTTCCACATAACATGTGTTGACACCTAAATAGTGCAGGGTGTCTCAAACTCGATATTATGGGTCTACAGTGAGGATACAAAAAATAAAATTTGGGACACATGATGTTAAACGGAATGAGGTAATCTCCATTTCAATCTTCAATCCATTATCTTTGGGATTTGACAGAAGCAACTAATGGCGTCATCAATTATATTTTTTCCAGAAACATACCTAAAAATTAAAAAGTTCTCTTTTTTCCAATAAACTTTTATTAGAGAATGTTTTCTGTATTACTTCCCATTTAAAAGTTATAAGCAATATCGTCCTAAAGAGTCTCAAAAGAAATAGCACCTAAAAATCTCATTAGCGGTGGAAGGATCAGGTAGTCGTTGAAAAATAATTGAATGTTCGTTGTTTAAAATGTATAAATCTCATTAATGATAAATAAAAGGATTAAACTAGATAATTCTTTAATATAGTTAAAACAAAAGGTAAAAAAAAACAATAACTAAACTTAAAAAATGAGGCAAATGCCCTCATACTACATACATATCAATCTATTCTCTATATGACCCCCTGTCATTTCAAGACATTATACAAGAAGATATTCAATCTTCGTCTGACTTCTTTGTGGGCGTTTATTAACATTTCGCCGTTTAACTCATTACAAACGTTTGTAATTTTTTCTTTCAAATGATTAATATCTGGCGAAGGTGTTATTTTTTAAAACCCCCTATTAAAAAAATCGAGGGTTGTTAGATCGGGTGACTTTACGGACCACTGAATATTTCCATTAATTCCAATCCATTTTTCTGGGAAGTGTTATCTAAATATTGCTACACAATCCTGACCTTGTGGGGTTAAGCTCCGTCGTGCTGAAACCATAGATTTCTCCTTAGCTGCAAAGGCACATTCTCCAGAAGTGCAGGAAGTTCTTCTTGCAGGAAATTTAGGTAACTCGGTGACTCGGTTCAATATATGTTCATAAAAATAAGGCTCAATGATGATGCCGCACTATACAGGGTGTCCGGAAATTATGCGTCAAGACTCCAGGAGGTGAGTCCTCACAATAAATTAGGGTCACAAAATCTTATAACAAGATACAATGTGTTAAAGTTACAATTTTATTTTCGATATTTGTAAATAACTTCTTAAGAAATCGAAATATTTACATAAATTTGTAAACCGGGGGTTTTTGCGGACGAGAAATTCAAATATGTTTCTAATTTTGACGTCACTAGTAGAGGGCGCCACTTGTGGACATCATGTTTCTTTTAACTTGACTTTTTTGCATCTTAATGTATCCATCTGACTATTGAAACAATCGATTCTCCTACCTGTTTTATTTGAAAAAGGTATACTTTGCTGAAGTCGGTAGGTGTAACCTTTTTTGAAATATTCCTATTTGAAATGCCGTGCACCGATTAAAAACGGTTTTGTTTCGGGTAAAGTGCCTTTTTTGCTGAAAATACAGCAATATATTACTTGAAAAAGTTGTTCAGAATCGTAAATTATGAAGACGTGCAAAATTTTAAGAAGATCGGCGAAGTTTGATGAAACCATTTTTCAACAAAGCACAAAAATTTTATCAAAGCAGGCCGATTTTTTACAAATTTTGCACATCCCCATAATTTACCGTTCTGAACAACTTTTTTCAAGTAACATTTTGCTGAATTTTCAGTAGAAAAGGCACTTTGAAACCAAAGCAGTTTTTACTTGGTGCACTGAATATTTCAAATAAGATTATTTCGAAAACTATTACTCCTAACGACTTCAATAAGGTATACCTTTTTCAGATATAACAGATAGGAGAATCGATTGTTTCAATAGTCAGATGGATACACTAAGCAGGAAAAAGTTCTGTGATTTGAAGATGTGGCGTAAGTGGCGCCCTCTACTAGAGACGTCAAAATTAGAAATATATTTGAATTTTTCGTCCGCAAAAACCCCCGGTTTACAAATTTTATGTAAATATTTGGATTTCTTAAGAAGTTATTTAATCTCCTGAAATCTTGACGTATAATTTCCGAACACCCTGTAGAGTTACTCCAAAATGGCCTTGGTTTTGGATGTGGAGATTTTCAATGGACCAGTAGTGTATGATAAAGCATTACTGACAAACCGACTTTCTTCCTTCCAAAGAACGTACCCAAAAAGGTTCTGATCAACAGATTCTACATTTATTACAATTTGAGCTATAAAATTAAGTTTATTTTCAATGTGACGCTCAGGTAAATACTCCAAATTGTGAATGTTGTAGTCATGATACCCACTGGTCTTTAAAATTCGTTGAACGATTGATTTATCCAAATTCAATTCCTGGTTAACCTGCCGTATAGAATTTTGTGGATTTTGTTTCAAATACTGTAACAGTCTAGCTGTATTAACATTGTTTCTACCCTTCGGTCAATTATTTTATTCTTCCGAACAGAGAATGCATCTTCGTTTCATCACAAGGTCGCCTCCAATCTTGTAAAGGTTCTATGATCAGGAATGAGGCGCTCTGGATACCTTTCTCGACATAAAAATGTTGAAAATGGAGCTTACCTGGTCCGATTTAACACCACGTCTCCCAAATTTTATTTAACATTCACAGTAGGCTAATACTATCGAGTTTGAGACACCCTGTAGAATAAAACAAGTCAGTGATCAGACCGGTCTGCGATACGCTCAGACCGCGACCGCATAGTGCGTTTTCTCCTTTAGTGCTATTTAGATTTTACTATGTATTTCTAAGAAACCGATTGGATGATAAAATTCCAGGTTTTAGCAGCCACCAATTTAATTCAGTCCATTGTCACTGCATTATAACTTACATAAATGTGCATAACGAAGAATAATAGTTAGGTATATAAATACTTGAGCTCTAGTTTTGAAATTAAAAAAGTAAATAATGAAATAAATTCAGCACAAAAAATAAACAATTTCACACTTAATCTAGCACAATGCATTTATTTGTCAGGATTGTATTTATTTTCTATCGAACCAAAATGAGATATTAGTGTCAATGGTAAAATATCATCTACGCAGTAATATTTGTTTTAATATTAAACAAACAGGGAAAATATGTGGTATTATTAGATAAATAATTTATATAAATTTTCCAGCGTAGGTTATAGGTTACGAAAATCAATAACAATCGTCCAACATAGATATGTACTTTCTTTCTTTCCACAAACTTCACACATTTATTATTGCGTTTATTAAAAAATCGTCTTGCTTTACAGTATTTATAGTGAAATCTCTCGGCAGCATCTGGACCTTTCTGTTATAATTCTTCACGGATGTTTCTATAAACAACTGATTTCATGTAATCGCAAAAACAAAATTCCATGGCGTTGAAATCAGGGCTACGAGCAGGCCATGACCATCGACTCCCATGGCCTATTCAATATTTTAGAAAAGTTTGATCAAGATAGTTCCGTACTAGAACAGAAAAATGAGGGTGAGCCCTATCTTGCATGATGTAATGATGAATATTTTTATCTTAGCAATCTACCCATGAGTTTTGGTCTATTATCTCGGGACCATCCTGTATTAGGCAAACGTGAGAATATATATGTCAAATCACCAGTGGTGGAGGAATCTCTGATGAATACATTATTTATGCAGTTTTTAATAATTGCGTTGTGAAAAAAAAACAAAATAATCACGGCAGATTAAAAACTGCAAATAATATCAAGCCCTATATTATTCTCAACTATGGTATCGCAAAATATTTATCTTCAAAAATGATAATTTGACAAATTAATATTCTCGCATCTTGCAGATCCTAGTATAAAGTACATCAAATAAGGCAATATCTTTAATAGTATAGAGCAAAGACTATATTCATTCTATACACAGGGTGTGGCGTCCTTATTCAGAAAAAATAAAATACAAATTTCTAGAAATATTCATAATAAAAAAGCCTTATACGTAAAACTCCTGTATTCTCATATTGGCAAGAAATTTGAAACTCAATTTTGTAGTATGCAGTCAAATTATTACCATTTGACCCCCTCATTGTTATTATAATCTGCGAATAAAACATAACCTTTTTCTTAAAAATGTTCTGAAAGAAAACTGGTCTTTTAATCATACCTCAAATAATTAGAGAACGAAGGCTTGACCGAAAAAAAGTGAAGGTACACTTTTGGCTCTATAGAGAACAGGCAAATATTTAAGAAAAAAGGGGGCCGGCTTCCCCATATCTCCGCACCTGGATTACACTCTTAATTCTTGAAGGCTTCAGGTTATGATATGTATGTAGTGCAGCATTCGTACCAAATTTGGGATTATTCCCTTCTACCTTTTTCAAAATATTTTATAATATATTTTTTTGACTTTTCGACGTCTTTTGGGTCACTAAGGAAGCACATTAGGCAAAAATTGTAGATGATTTTAAGTGTTTTATCTGTTGACGAAGTTTGTAACTTTATTTTTGTTACATCCTATACATATATTCAAATGGTATAAACTGTTCCTTCTTTCATTGAAAAAGAATTCATTCATTCAGTATTATTAATACCTAAAAATATATAAAAAATCAATCGGTGTCGAGATGCGAAAAATAATGATTTCTAAAGATGTTCCACATCGAATTTTGATGCCCATTTTTAATTCTCTTCTTTTACGCATGAACAAAGCTATTGAAAAAATTCTAGGAATTTTGCGGTCAACAGTATCTCTGACGTCTGGACTATTACTCAAAAATTAATCAAATCTGAAGAGAAATACAAAAGTTATAGCAATAAAATCGATTTTCAATATTCAACTTCAAGAGATACGGATTATTTAACATTTCTCCGTATATCTGAAAATGAAATAAAAAATATGAAAAAGACAAAAAAATGTACTTAACTGAGTATGAGCCGGAGCACTTTTTCACTTTCATGGTTTGTCAAGAATCTCCTTAGAAATCTCCAGTTAAATATTGAACGACTTAGGGAGTGAAAATGGAGGAAAACTCTTAGATAATTGGAAGAAAAATTCCTATCGCCGGAAGTACGCGTTGGAGCACTTTTTTGCTTTTAGGGTTTGTTAACATCCTCATTAGGAACATCCAGTTAAATTTTGAACGACTTAAATTGGCTTCCAGGGGGTGAAAATGCAGAAAAACTCTTAGAAAATTGGAAGAAAAATTCGTATCGCCGGAAGTACGCGTCGGAGCACTTTTTCGCGATTAGGGTTTGTTCACATCTTCCTTAGGAACATCCAGTTAAATTGGAACAACGACTTAAATTGGCTTCCAGGGGGTGAAAATGCAGGAATACTCTTAGAAAATTGGAAGAAAAATTATTATCGCCGGAAGTACGCGTTGGAGCACTTTTTCGCTTTTAGGGTTTGTTAAGGCTTTCTCTAAGAACATCTAGTTAAATTTTGAACGACTTAAATTGGCTTCCAGGGGGTGAAAATGCAGAAAAACTCTTAGAAAATTGGAAGAAAAATTCGTATCACCGGAAGTACGCGTCGGAGCACTTTTTCGCGTTTAGGGTTTGTTAACATCCTCCTTAGGAACATCCAGTTAAATTTTGAACGACTTAAATTGGCTTCCAGGGGGTGAAAATGCAGGAAAACATTTAGAAAATTGAAAGAAAAATTATTATCGCCGGAAGTACGCGTCGGAGCACTTTTTCGCGTTTGGGGTTTGTTAACATCCTCCTTAGAAACATCCAGTTAAATTTTGAACGACTTAAATTGGCTTCCAGGGGGTGAAAATGCAGAAGAACTCTTAGAAAATTGGAAGAAAAATTATTATCGCCGGAAGTACGCGTCGGAGCACTTTTTCGCTTTTAGGCTTTGTTAAGGCTTTCTCTAAGAACATCTAGTTAAATTTTGAACGACTTAAATTGGCTTCCAGGGGGTGAAAATGCAGGAAAACTTTTAGAAAATTGAAAGAAAAATTATTATTGCCGGAAGTACGCATCGGAGCACATTTTCGCTTTTAGGGTTTGTTAACATCCTCCTTAGGAACATCGAGTAAAATTTTGAACGACTTAAATTGGCTTCCAGGGGGTAAAAGTGCAGGAAAACAGATCATAAAACAAATAACTTTTCAAAGACAAGTTTGCAATTACCTTTATTTTTTACTGTGCCTCTTTCCAAGGACGCCTCTGGAGATGTCGTCTAATTTTCTCTTAGTAGTTCAAAATGTCTGTTAAAAGTTGAATGACCTATTAGAATATACAAAACTGTGTCTATCAGGTAATGGATGACGACTCTAACGATCCTAAAGTATACGATTAGTTTTCCTTAATTGATTTTTACATTAAATAAGCTTCTTGTAAATCCAGCAGTTTTTACCTGTCAATCGCAAAGGTCAAATACAGTAATTTGAAAATAGTAGAAATACTGATTTGTTTTTCTTAACAACGTGGTAACGCAAAATAGATTAAACTTACTTATGGGTCGGTCAGTGGTCGCGCGGTTTAAGGCGTCAGTACTTGAATCGAGGTGACTAGATCGGTGTTGGTTCGAGCCCAGCTGCCGGTAGATCGTATATAAGCTATATTCGTGGAGAGGTTTGGCGCCCTCTCTGCGGGTATGGTAGGGTGGAAGAATGTTGGCTTGGGTCAATGTGAGAGATTGATACCGGTTGATATTAATGAGGTTTTCCAGGTTTCCCTCATTCCTGCACTGAATACTAGTTAGGGCCTACCAACATAAGTCGTTCCTGGGCGCAAATGCGGCCTGCTTAATAATAATATGCCGCCCCCTCTCCCGCACAAATCTCCGACTTCTGGGCTAATCCCTGTGATTAGAATGAGGGGTAGAGATATTATTATTATATTATTATTATTATTATTGTCATGAGCGTCCATTATTTCAAAGCCAAATGCCGAACCAAGATTTTATCTATCAAATATAAAAAAATAAAAATATATAAAGCAGATAGTTTCGTGGCTTTAATTCCGCTACATCTTCAGGCTGCAGTTGTACATTGTTTACAACCTGTACAACTGGCAAATATTTCCCATGCTTCATTTTCATTATTTTGAACACATTTTTTGTTGTTTGGATATGTATTTGATAAAACCTGTTACCTAACCAACTAGCCGGATGTCTAAAATTGTTGAGAAAAAATATATTTTGCACTGCTATCATATATCCTATTCGATTTCACATATTTTGCAAGTCGCGTATTTTTTCAATTTGCCACTTTGACCCTGGATCCTCTTTCAATGAACTTGAAGATAAGATAATTTGATTAGAAAATTTGTCATGCTGCAATAGGAAGCACTGACTAAACCTATATACGGTATGTCCTTAGTCATTCTTAACAAAAATGATTGCTTGTTTTTAAAATAAGGTTGCTATATAGAGCTTTTCAATTTTGCGGCTACAGGGTGTTCAGAATTCCTTAAAATGTTTGTTAATAAAACAAAATAGCCATGGAACACTTAATTTTGTATGTATAGGGAGTTTAAGCTGCACATTTCAGATTGTAAAAATACTAATTCAATTTATACTACAATAATATAGATAATTTATCACACATATACAGTATGCGCCAAAAGTATGGAATAAATTCAATAAAAACGAAACAATTATTTTTTGGGAAAAAATCCTCGAACAGGTCGATTTTTAATTTAAAAAATACATATTTTAGCGTAAAATGCGATTTTCAAATGTCATTTGTTTTCGAGTAATGACGTCATCGATTTTTTTTTAAATGGCAACACCATACTTTTTTCCTTTATTCTAAAAGATCGTTTAATTCTCTATCAGACAGTACTAAAATTTTGCCCTCTTACATAGGAAAGCTTTCGAGTAAATGACTATTGAATGTTAGAAAACGTAAATTTTATCCATAAAAAAGTAACAATTCTGAGGTATGTAAAATAAAATACAATTGATTAAATTTTATACTTAAATTAAATGTTCGAATTGCCATCCACCAACTTGTTGACAATGTGCAAGTCTGTGAAGAAATTCTTCTCGCACATTATGAATGATTTCTGGGGTAACTCTGCGTATTCGTCCCGAATGCGATTTTGAAGTTCTTCTACTATTCTGTCGTCAACTATTCCAGCCCACACATTTAATTTCTGAGGGTGTTGGGTATGTGCCTCTGCCATCCGATGAGGATTTTCCTGACTCCAATATCTGCAAGTTTGACGGTTTACTGTACCATTCAGACAAAATGTGGCCTCATCTGAAAAAAGTATTTGCCGGTGTAAATTTCTATTTCCTTGATATAAATCCATTAGAATTTCACAAAAGTGTAAGCGACGATCGGGATCATCTTCATTGAGTTCCTGCACAAGTTGAATTTTATAGGGATGATATTTTTCCTACCTCAAGATACGTAGCACTGTGCTCTGACTAGTGTCATTGTTTAATGCAACCAATCTTGAAGAATTATGAGGATTATCCACCATACTTTTCACCTTCGTGATCCATAAAAGAACTATGGAATTCGAAAAACTAAACTTGATAACGTTTTTGCTTTATTTTAATTGATTTACGTTTTCTAACATTCAATCGTCATTTACTCGAAAACTTTCCTATGTAAGAGGGCAAAATTTTAGTACTGTCTGATAGAGAATTAAACGATCTTTCAGAATCAAGGAAAAAAATATGGTGTTGCCATTGAAAAAAAAATCGATGACGTCATTACTCGAAAACATTTGAAAATCGCATTTTACGCTAAAATATGTATTTTTTAAATTAAAAATCGACCTGTTCGAGGATTTTTCCCAAAAAATAATTGTTTCGTTTTTATTAAATTTATTTCATACTTTTGGCGCATACTGTATTTTTATTTAATTATGTTATTAAGAAAATGTTATAAAGTACATTACAAATTTTTATACGATCTGTATATTAAAAATTAATGTCTTCATACGTTCTATTTTTTCTGTTTGAATTTTCTTCTCGCCTCTGAAGGACTAACAGATCCTTACGTACCATAGTACAGTGTTACCAGACGTAGAATTAGGAAGGCCATAGGCACAAAGTGAAACGCATCGACCATTTCTTGCCTTGTATGTACATTTTTAGATTTTCTCAATAAAAAATATCAGATTTCAAAAATTTTTAATTATTGCGAACACAACATAATAATATTTAAACTGTTTTTAATTCCAAACTATTTGCATTATTTTAGCATGTTATAACATATCTATTTTAATTATGGAGATGGGTTTGTACCAGACACGGACGTCATGGGTACTAAATAATCATGTTTTATAAAAAAAATATTATAGACCAGGAAACAAATTTTCATTTAGATTTTTTATCTACCTAATTCTGATTTCGGTAATTTAGAAAATTCGTCAAACTTATAATCAAAAGTTTTGTTATTTTATTATATTACCTTGTCTATTTTTTTTATTGCAGTTGGTCAATTAGCCTAGAAAGTAAAATTCTTTTAATTTTAAACAAATTCTCTTAAGAGCGCCATTTTCATACGTGAATATTCAACAAATTTATGGCTGTTTTATGGCAAGAAAGTTTAAAAAAAATCTGGGTAAGTTGGAAAGAATATCTCTTCACTATGCCAATTATACAACTTTTATCCAGGATATAAAATAATTTCCAAATTAGTTATTTAGATTAAGATAAAATATAAATATATTCGCCTGTTATGTCAACTGCACATTTAGAAAATTGTGTATGCCATTATTAATTTTATCACATCCCGCAGAATTCTTTTAGAAAACAAGTAACATTTGGTCGGTAAGTGGCCGAGCGGTTTAAGGCGTTAGTACTGGAATCGATGTGGCCAGTCCGTCGTGGCATTGAATCCCGCGGCCGATAGACCGTAAATCAGCTATATTCGTGGAGAGGATTGGCACCCCCTCTGCAGGTATGATAGTGTGAAGGAATGTTGGCTTAGGTTAGAGATTGATACCACCCTAATTAATGAGGTTTTCTAGGTCTCCCTCATTCCTGTACTGAATGGTGGTTAGGGCCTACCAAGGTAAGTCGTTCCTGAGTGCAAATACGGCCTGCTTAATAATAATATACCGTCCCCTCTCTCGCGTAAGTCTCTGACTTTAGGGCTAATCCTAGTGATTAAAATAAGGAGTAGAGATATTATTATTATTAATGTACATTAAGAGTTAGTATTTTTCACGGTGATAAAGTACAATTCAGAGTTTTTCATGTTCTCTAGTGTATTTTCCCCGCAAAAATTAAACAAAATGATTAAATTTCAGCATTACATTTTAGTAATATGCTAATACGACAAGAACCCTAATTTTAATTTTTATAATAATTTTTATAGTTAGATATTTGATTCAACTTAAAGGAGACCACCTGAAGAAGCAATCCTAAAAATGCAGAAATAGGTCAGATCTCATCTATTGTGGTTGAATTTGTCGTGTTCCCACTGCCAAAAAGTGAACTTAGATATTTATAGAGTGTTTCATTAGCAGGTCAGTAAATTAAATTATTTTCTTTAGATAATTATTGATTAGAGCTTTGTCTGTGGAATTGTTCATTAGCATACCTAGATGTTTGGTATCAGAGAACATGCATATGATTTCATTGATAGAAATTGTAGGAGATTTGATTTATATTAGCTTAAAATACCTTTCTAAAACAGTAAAAAAATGTTACAAAAGCCAGTAATAAGGAATATATGGGTAGATATTGTGGGTGTAATTCAACGCAAGTTGGGGCTTTTGTGCACTGAATAGTTAGTTTCACACAATATAATTAATACCTAAAAATATATAAGAACCCTAATCTACAAAATGATTGTTTCTATTATACGTCTTTGAATCGCCAGCTTTAATAGCATTATTTTTTCGTAGCAGATAGTTCAATATTGCCGATTTTTTAGTTTTTCATTTTTAAAACATCTTCTTAAATGTAAACTTATAAATGTTCCATAGCTACTTGGTTTTTATTTAGCAATTTTTTCGATTTCTGTAATTTAAAATATTTCATAACCCTTTCATTTTAAAAATAAACCGAATTTGCTTTATCAAGAATGACTATTTTTGAAAAATAAAAAATAACATTTTCCTCGCTCTTGTTTTTTGGATCGTGGGCATACTGTCTGCAAAATTTGAAAACAAAATACTGCAATTTTTATGACTCATTGCACAAATACAGTATGCGCCAAAAGTATGGAATAAATTCAATAAAAACGAAACAATTATTTTTTGGGAAAAATCCTCGAACAGGTCGATTTTTAATTTAAAAAATACATATTTTAGCGTATAATGCGATTTTCAAATGTCATTTGTTTTAGAGTAATGACGTCTTCGATTTTTTTTTAAATGGCAACACCATATTTTTTTCCTTGATTCTGAATGATCGCTTAATTCTCTATCAGACAGTACTAAAATTTTGCCCTCTTACATAGGAAAGTTTTCGAGTAAATGACGATTGAATGTAAGAAAACGTAAATTTTATCCATAAAAAAGTAACAATTCTGAAGTATGTAAAATAAAATAAAATTAATTAAATTTTATACTTAAATGTTCGAATTGCCATCCACCAACTTCTTGACAATGTGCAAGTCTGTGAAGAAATTCTTCTTGTACATTATGAATGATTTCTGGGGTAACTCTCGTATTTCGTCCCGAATGCGATTTTGAAGTTCTTCTAAATTACGTGGTTTTTTAATGTACACTTCTGACTTCAAGTATCCCCATAAAAAATAGTCAAGAGGTGTAAGATCTGGCGATCTTGCAGGCCATTCTATCGGTCCGCGTCTGCCAATCCACCTCCTAGGAAAACAGTTGTCCAAAAAATCTCGTACAGGGCGCGCATAGTGCGGAGATGCACCGTCTTGCTGAAACCGTATGGTATCGTCAGGAATGTCAGGGTCATTATCGTTAGGAAAAATTACTGCAAGGGCTGGAACAAGGTCATTTTCTAGAAACTCTAAATATCTTTGTCCTGTAAGGGTTCCTTCAAAGAAGAAAGGCCCTACTATTCTGTCATCAACTATTCCGGCCCACACATTTAATTTCTGAGGGTGATGGGTATGTGCCTCTGCCATCCAATGAGGATTTTCCCGACTCCAATATCTGCAAGTTTGACGGTTTACTGTACCATTCAGATAAAATGTGGCCTCATCTGAAAAAAGTATTTGCCGGTGTAAATTTCTATTTCCTTAGAATTTCGCAAAAGTGTAAGCGGCGATCAGGATCATCTTCGTTGAGTTCCTGCACAAGTTGAATTTTGTAGGGAAGATATTTTTCCTTCCTCAAGATACATAGCACTGTGCTCTGACTAGGGTCATTGTTTAATGCAACCAATCGTGAAGAATTATGAGGATTATCCACCATACTTATCAAAATGTTCTGTTTCTGATTTTCATTAATGCTTGGACGTCCAGGTTTTGGAATATTTACAACATTGCCAGTTTCTATAAATTTAGACACTACGTTACTGATTGTTGATTGGCTGATAGGGCGATCTGGATATTTTTCATTAAATAAATCGCAAACTTCCTGCTGAGTTCTAGTCATATTCCCGCATCCGATAAGAATTAAAATTTCAATTCTTTGAGTAACAGTTAAATGTGCCATAATACTTTAAATTGAATAATAATTTCTGTCGCTTACAATACTTATTAGAAAGTCGGTGTGACAATGACACTTTGCAAAGATTTTCACCTACGTGATCCATAAAAGAACTATGGAATTCGAAAAACTAAACTTGATTACGTTTTTGCTTTATTTTAATTGATTTACGTTTTCTAACATTCAATCGTCATTTACTCTAAAACTTTCTTATGTAAGAGGGCAAAATTTTAGTACTGTCTGATAGAGAATTAAACGATCTTTCAGAATCAAGGAATAAAATATGGTGTTGCCATTTAAAAAAAATCGATGACGTCATTACTCGAAAACAAATGACATTTGAAAATCGCATTTTACGCTAAAATATGTATTTTTTAAATTAAAAATCGACCTGTTCGAGGATTTTTCCCAAAAAATAATTGTTTCGTTTTTATTGAATTTATTCCATACTTTTGGCGCATACTGTATATCGCATTCTAGCTCAACTCACAATTTGAATGAATTAGTCAATTTAAACATTAGTTGAAAATGATTACTTGAATCTGAGTTAAGTAAAGGTAATTGAAAACGTGAAAAAGTATGTGCTTCTATTAAAAAAAGACGATAGCTTAAAAAAAGTTTCCGTTTCGCTTACAGTAAATTAATTTTCGAGCAAAAACACTTGATTACTTAATTTCAAAAACAACCGTTTAATATTTATGCAATCATTTAATTTATTACGTCGGTATACTGGGGGTAACCTTTCTGTCATTAAAAGTTGAAAACAAGCCAAAGCAATTTAGATATACTTACTATTTTAAGTTTGCACATTGGTATCACATTAACAAAAATATGTTTCACTTTGTTAGTGACTCATTTGCATGGTTAACAGTTTAAGACCGAGTGTGTTCAACATGCCACTAAATTTAAAAAATAATAAGAAATGCGCAAATCTGAGAAGATTTTTACTAATACAGAGTCTCCCGAAAGTAAACCGCAATGCGTTAATTAATTATTACGTTAATTACGAATCTTATTGCCTTATTTTATTCATACCTAACAGATAGATCGCAGTATGTGCAATACCATGGTTATCAGTCCATGAAATATCCACAGAAGTCAGGTGTCCCACAGGGATCTACTCTTGGCCCCTTATTGTTTATTTTATTCATTAACGATATTACTGCTGACCCAGATGTAAACGTTCTAATTTAAATTGGTGATGTTAAAATCCTTTCTAATATTGAATCGTACACCGACTGTAATAAATTGCAGTAACATCTAAATCTTATTAATGTTTGGTGTGTTAGTAAGAAATCACCTGTAAATGTTGCCAAGTGTAATGTAATGTCATATTGTCGCAAATCACGTGGTCTGCTATATAAATTCAATTTGGACAATATTACTTTAAATAGACCTGAAACTATATGGGATCTCGGTGTCACCTTTGATTCAAAACTATCCTTTGTATCTCATGTTCAAAAAACTGTTAGAAGTGCCTATACAACTCTTGGATTCATATTAAGGAATACCAAAGAATTTTAAAATATACATACTTTTAAACTTCTCTTTATCACGTTTATCAGATCTAAACTGGAGTATTCATCTGTTATATAGAATCCTATATATGCGGTACAACACGGCAATTGAAAGGGTGCAAAGAGAAGAAAATCTGCAGTTTTTCTTTGGATGGCGTATATCCATTGAAAGGTACAACTTACAATTATTTCTTGGAGAGGTTTAGCATGAGCATTTTAGAAAACAGGAGGAGTATGACAGCTGTACTATTTCTATTTAAAATTTTCCACAATAATAAAATTAGTTCGACTGTGTTGTCTTTGATAGATTTTCGTGTGCCTAGAATTATGATGGACTATTCTACATTAAGAACTATAAAACTAACATATATAAGCAAACTCATATATACCACATTATAAAGAGTCACTTACTAATAGAATTTCAATTACATCAGTAATTGCAGCAATTTAATTTGTCAGTACAATTACGGATATAAAAAAAGTTTTTAGGTACTGAACTTCTGTTTGTTATTTGCTTTTAATGTGTACATTTCGTAGTTTGTTTTATTATACATAGAATATGTTTGTAATATGTCCTATACACACGATTTTAATTCCTTTGTATTATTTATTAGCTGTTATTTTTACACGAAATTTTGTATTAATGTAAGTAGGTATATTATCTTTCACTATTATTTTTATTGTATTTTTCTGAAATTTAACCAGTTAATGTGTTTTATCCCGTTGAATATTTTAAATAAATAAATAAATTCTACATCGAAAAATATCACTAGTTTACTATATAAACTATAATTCAAAAATACTTCATTACGGATATAGTTTGTTATAAAAAAAAACACATAAACTTAAATTTCCTCAAAACAGTTTGAGATATTATAATGAAATTTTAGAGGTGTCGATAGATACGGAAGGCACACACTTTTCAACACGAAATGATTTTTTGAACCTTATCAGTGGCGCGCGTTGTGAAACGCTACTAAATACAGTATGCGCCAAAAGTATGGAATAAATTCAATAAAAACGAAACAATTATTTTTTGGGAAAAATCCTCGAACAGGTCGATTTTTAATTTAAAAAATACATATTTTAGCGTAAAATGCGATTTTCAAATGTCATTTGTTATCGAGTAATGACGTCATCCATTTTTTTAAATGGCAAGACCATATTTTTTTCCTTGATTCTGAAAGATCGTTTAATTCTCTATCAGACAGTATTAAAATTTTGCCCTCTTACATAGGAAAGTTTTCGAGTAAATGACGACTGAATGTTAGAAAACGTAAATCAATTAAAATAAAGCAAAAACGTTATCAAGTTTAGATTTTCGAATTCCATAGTTCTTTTATAGATCACATAGGTGAAAATCTTTGCAAAGTGTCGTTGTCACACCAACTTTCTAATAAGTATTGTAAGCGACATAGAAATTATTATTCAATTTAAAGTATTATGGCACATTTAACTGTTACTCAAAGAATTGAAATTTTAATTCTTATCGGATGCGGGAATATGACTAGAACTCAGCAGGAAGTTTGCGATTTATTTAATGAAAAATATCCAGATCGCCCTATCAGCCAATCAACAGTCAGTAAGGTAGAGTCTAAATTTAGAGAAACTGGCAATGTTGTAAATATTCCAAAACCTGGACGTCCAAGCATTAATGAAAATCAGAAACAGAACATTTTGATAAGTATGGTGGATAATCCTCATAATTCTTCACGATTGGTTGCATTAAACAATGACACTAGTCAGAGCACAGTCCTACGTATCTTGAGGAAGGAAAAATATCATCCCTACAAAATTCAACTTGTGCAGGAACTCAATGAAGATGATCCCGATCGCCGCTTACACTTTTGCGAAATTCTAATGGATTTATGTCAAGGAAATACAAATTTACACCGGCAAATACTTTTTTCAGATGAGGCCACATTTTGTCTGAATGGTACAGTAAACCGTCAAACTTGCAGATATTAGAGTCGGGAAAATCCTCATTGGATGGCAGAGGCACATACCCAACACACTTAATGTGTGGTAATTAAATGTGTGGGCTGGAATAGTTGACGACAGAATAGTAGGGCCTTTCTTCTTTGAAGGAACCCTTACAGGACAAAGATATTTAGAGTTTCTAGAAAATGACCTTGTTCCAGCCCTTGCAGTAATTTTTCCTAACGATAATGACCCTGACATTCCTGACGATACCATATGGTTTCAGCAAGACGGTGCACCTCCTCACTATGCGCGTCCTGTACGAGATTTTTTGGACAACTGTTTTGCTGGGAGGTGGATCGGCAGACGCGGACCGATAGAATGGCCTGCAAGATCGCCAGATCTTACACCTCTTGATTATTTTTTATGGGGATACTTGAAGTCAAAAGTATACATTAATAAACCACGTAATTTAGAATACCTTCAAATTCGCATTCGGGACGAAATACGCAGAGTTACCCCAGAAATCATTCATAATGTGCAAGAAGAATTTCTTCACAGACTTGCGCATTGTCAAGAAGTTGGTGGATGGCAATTCGAACATTTAATTTAGTATAAAATTTAATTAATTGTATTTTATTTTACATACCTCAGAATGGTTACTTTTTTATGGATACAATTTACGTTTTCTAACATTCAATCGTCATTTACTCGAGAACTTTCCTATGTAAGAGGGCAAAATTTTAGTACTGTCTGATAGAGAATTAAACGATCTTTCAGAATCAAAGAAAAAATATGGTGTTGCCATTTAAAAAAAAATCGATGACGTCATTACTCGAAACCAAATGACATTTGAAAATCGCATTTTACGCTAAAATATGTTTTTTTTAAATAGAAAATCGACCTGTTCGAGGATTTTTCCCAAAAAATAATTGTTTCGTTTTTATTGAATTTATTCCATACTTTTGGCGCATACTGTATATTTGAAGAATGAAATTGTATGCTGCTGGTTTCTCTTAAAATATTCTTGTTTTTTTTAATTCCTTGTTTAAATCTGAAGAAAACAGTTCCGTTGACATTTTATCGGACAACGCACCGTGTTCGACTAACAAATAAAATATCTATGATAATACTATCAACAAGGTAGGTATTCGTATTATTAATACTATCAATAAGCTGTTTCCATAGCGAAGTATTGTGTGGACAATATTTTATTTAAAAATAAAAGTATTTGCAGGTGCAGGTAGCTATAAAAGGAGCAAATTTTGCAAGAAATAAATAAAAAAATGGCGAAAATAAATATTTTTTAATTAATAAGTATAAAATAAGAAGCATGCCTACAAAAATTGCTCAAAATTGTCTCCATTGCTTCTGATGTATGCTTCTGAGAGCCTAAGTATGCGCCTTCTATAGGTGTCGACACTTCTAAAATTTCATTATAATATCTGTTTTAAAATTTAAGGTTTTGTGTTTTTGTTAATTAAACTTTCACATTCTTTATATCCGTTACAAAGCCTCTTTGAACTAGTTTATATAGAAAACTAGGGTTATTTTTCGATATACAATTCATAATTAATGTATGGTTACTGTTTACTTTCAGGACGCTCTGTATAAATAAATTTTCCTATAATTTCTATGAATGAAGTCATATGTATGTTCTTTGATATCAACTATGTAGGTATGCGAGGGAACAATTCCATAGACAATATAAAAATTAATCTAGCTTAATTTACTAACAAAAAATGAAATCATTAAATAACTTTAGCCGCGTATAGCCGCGGGGATTCTATTTTGTAGCGCCTTTTAGCGTTTAGAACAAAGTACGAAATCGTTTTTCTTGTACACAAAAATTCCCAGATCGCAGATTCGTTGAAATCATTATAAAAATTTTAAAAATTTTGAATTCAAAATTTTAACTTTGAATTGACTTTTGAACCAAGGTAAATTGGCTAAATTACATTATTTTGTCGTCAAGGACCTGCTCTCAAGGCACTCTGTATATTCTCCGTGGTATAATGACAAATATATCCAAATATATAAGAAATGTTCCTCTAAAGTCTACAATAATTCATATAATACATAAAAATGTTACTTAAGAAAAAGGAATGTATTGTGTGCAAAGAAGTTTCACACAATATTATTATTAGTACCTAATATTAATACTCAATAAAAAATTTATAAAAATATTAGGTACATATCTTGTAATCCTAATTATTTTCATAGACACTGATATCAAAATTAGGTCTAAAAACGTTTTCAGAAAGAACTGCAGATTATGAAACTGTTTATTTATTTCTACACGTGTTTTACAATTTAATTCGAGAAAGCGTAATTTCAACTTTTCATCAATTCTAGTTCAGAAAGTTTTTATTATGTAAGGTAATTTCAATTCAAGAGCTAATAGAACATCAAAAATAAGACCATCTTATAGAATGATGAAATTGAAATTTTAGTATATGTATACAGGATGAACCATAAATAAGTACAAATATTTTAACTGCTGGTGTAGTTCGTCATATAGATCAGTCTAGTGAAAGCCATTTTTAAAAATTTCTAATATTTACAGAGGTATTATTTTTTTTTAAATACCCACATTTTGAGGACCGCTGTCGTAACCAACCTAATGAACCATATGATTTGTTGCGAGGTTGCCATATCTTCTCTAATATAAATATTACGTTTCCCTTAACGTAATAATAAAGTAATATGGTTAATTCTATTTTAAGGATACTTGTTTGAAGCATAAGTACAGAAAAATTGGGTATGTAGTATGAAACGCAGCAATATTAACATACCTTTTAACTGCTTAACTGACCTTACTATAAACGATTAAAAATTAATTTCTGTATGTTAAATACAACTGTAAAGTATTTAGGAAAATATTACGTGATATTACTATGTCCAAAGTTCAAAAATTATACATAAACGTGCACACAAGCTTACCTGTTTGTTAAAAAATTAACTATTTCATCAGTAATCCACATTTCACAAGTTAAATGCCATTGTACACTGTTAGAAAGAGACACAAGACACAATTTTCTTAAGTTATTTTACGAAGAATAACGAAAAATTATGATTTTCACCCAGCATATCAAATTTAATTTTTGCCACATAACCCCAAATGAGTCAGTATTAACCATTTATTTCGAATCCAGAACCATAAAGTGACTTCGCACTTTAATCAGTGAAACAAATTTTAAAATTAAAGGTACACACAATATTAAATAACAAAATAGCAGCATGACGTATGCGTTTAATATCAAGAAAAGCAAAGACATTTGTGTAACACTGTGAACCACACGTTCAATCTGCAGTGCTATGACTTATAAATGTATGAAAGTCAGCGGTCCTCAACAAGTTTTGTACATAAAAATTACAAAATTTATTTAAAATTTCACTTTTTTATTTCTGATTTTTTTGTAAAAAGACTATTAATTATGTGTTCTACACAGCTGGTTAAAATATTTGTACTTATTTAAGGTTCGCCCTGTATACTAAGTGAAAAAGAAAGGTAAACATCCATTATCATTCTTTATTCTAAAATTTTCAGGCTTATCTGTTTTGTTTTTTTTTTTTTTTTTTTTGGAGTTTACATAGGTCGTACTTTGATAACGTAGTGTGCTATTTTTAAAAAAAAATAGACAGATTTCCCAGGTTAGTTAATTTTAGAGGGAGGTGACTGTTAGGTTGCGCGAAACAGGTTTGTCGGTGAGAGAAATTTCTAGAAGTACTAACAGATCCTTACGTACCATAATACGGTGCTACCAGGTGTTGAATTTATGAGATACAGGGCGTGTAAAATAATAGAAAATCAAATTTTGAACGTAATTTTTTAAAAGCATACCAGATTTCATCAAAACTTGACAGATACGCCCTTGGTGGTGCTGAACACGCTGCTGTTATGAATTTTTCTTTACAGAATACAGCTCTCTAGTTGTTAGTACTTCCCGTAACATTATAATCTGTAACTTTTTCAAATTTGGGTTATACCATTCTAAATTACATGGTATTATGTAAAACTTTATTTTACGCAAAACAACGACCTTAATATATTTTTTAATAAAACACCGTTTTCGATGAAAATAAAAATGACTATAGAAAAGTCAACCGAACGATCTTTGTAATAGTATCTATTTATCAAGAGAGTATTTGTCAAACCACATCTTCCATATTTTGTACAAAGAAATTACGGTATATTGTTTATTCTGTGATTTGAATAGTAATTTGTTATTTTAGTGGATATTGTAAACTTGTAAAGATTTTATTCTGCTCTTGTTACGTGATACAATATTATAACATACCAGTAGTTGATACACAGATATGCCTTTGGCTATAGGAGTGCGGCTGCAGTCAGATGATCCATAAAAGTTCCTGTACCTTTCTGTAATATTATGGATGCAATTGTTGATCTTTTTTTTATTCTCCATACGTTAGAAGATATCGCATCTATAAAGAAATTTCTCTTCCGTTATTGGCTGGATCTTTAGAGACGGAATCTAAAATATCTTCTATCAATTTTAGCCGATTTAGATCTACCGGAATTAATTTTTTTGGCTCTTGCCTTTCTACTGCCAAAAATATTTTCCTGTTTGGCATCTGCTCCTAGGGATATTTTTCAGAATAGCATATATCTGCTCCTGCAGGTGTAGTAGTGAGTAACAAACGATGAACAGAGTAAAATCTTAAGAAGTTTGCATTATTCACTAAGAAGAAGAAATTAGATACTATTCAAACCAAAGAATAAACAATATACCGAAATTTATTTTATACAAAATATGACATATCAATGGAAGGGTTCGGAGTTTGACACATACACACTTGATAAATAAGTGCTTACTATACAGAGATCGTCTGTTTGACTTTACCATAGTATTTTTTATGTAAAATTAACTATATCATAACATCACTTTACTTAGAATAGAAAAACCTAACTTAAAAAAATGGAGAATAAAATGTCAGCGCAAACGTTAGCGCCCTCTACTTTGACAAAATAAACTGATAGCACCAAAGCGTACCTGTGTCAAATTTTAATAGATTATGTTGTGCTTTAAAAAATTTACATCTAAATTTTGATTTTCTAAGTTATCTTACCTTCTATCTTAAAAATGAGTGGCTCTGGGCCATACTTTTATTAAGCAAACACCACTTAGTTTTATCAGCTGTAGCAATATTGCCATGTACTTTTGAAATACCCTGTATACTACATATGGTTAAAGAAAAGTTTCCGTGAAAAGCTCACACCGACGCCAATGTCAAACAGAGAAACATACAATAAAGACAGATTTATATACATACATTTGTCAAAATAAGGCATTGAAATCCGATTACTTTTTGTAGGTTATTAACGTTTTTCTGAAAATATTTTTACATTAGTTTTTCAAGTGGCTTACGTGTATAGCAATTCTAAGTTGATAGATATCGTTTTAATTTATGACGATGTAAAATTATTTTAACAGAACGATTTCCCAGTAAACATTTATCAAATACAGTTACTTTTGCCGCGGTGTGCAGTGAGTGCAAGCGTAGTGCAATGCGAGGGACATTTGACACCGAATCGTAGAAGAAATTGAGATCCAGAACGTCCATGTCGTATTGCTGCAGTGTGACGTATCATACACGAGGCTCATTTATATCATGACTTCTGGACATTTGGTCTTCTTTTTATATTTAGAAAATGAAGTATAACGCACCGAAATGGATACCTACTACTGATGATTTACGCAAACGTATCATTGTTGTTGCCAATTATATTAATAATTAATAACAATAGCGACAAAATCAGTTGAATTCGCTATATTAAATAGATATTATAATAGTATATTCGAAAATAAGTTGTAGAATGGCATATATTCCAACAAGATTTTAGAAATCATACAAAAAAGGTGCTTATTTGTACATATTCCGTCACAGTATGTTAGAATAACATTCTAACAAAGTGTGATAGAATGCTATTCTAACACAGTATGCTGGAATGACATGTATTAAAATCTAATTTTTAGTTGTGGAACGTGTACTTTCTAAAATCGTGTTGGAGAAAATGTTATTTATTTCTTTTCTTGGGAATTTCTTTCCATTTTTTGTCCAATCGCCGATTGCATGCTTTGCCACATTATTAGGTTTTACAGTGGACCAGTTTCCAGTGCCGTGCAGAAGTGTATTTTAAGTCATTTTTGAACTGCCCTTTTTGTTTTTTTTACAAAATTATATTCGTAAGATTTCCTTGTACATTCAACTTTTTTTAAATAAGTTTTGAATCACCTTTTATATAACATTTCTTTAATATATCTAATAATAGCTTAAAATTTATGATACGAAAAAATCTTTAAAAAATCCATCAAATACAAAACATTTAATGATATAGTACTAGGTACTAACTAACTTAATCTTTAATTATTATTATTACCGTCTTCTCCCTACATCTACATAAAATTTGCAACAGTATAATATTATGAGTGTGAAAAAACCCTGTATAGAGAAATATTTAGTATATCATTTAGAATATATTAGTTTTTGACTATTTGAGCATTTACACGTCTACAAACTAACCAAAGACAAAAATGTAGATGTTTTATAATACGTTTTGTTTATATCACTGTGATATTTCTGGATATTGTTAAATTTTCTTATAATGCACAATTTTTAAAAAAGTACGCAGTTGTCTATATCAAAGGCAGAATTTCTAGATCTAAATATAGTTGAGAAACTCATAGTACAAAAAAATAATTGTTTTTTATGTTCTAGAAGATTGAAGACATATTTTTCTCAGAACATCTCATATTTCAGAGCGTAAATTTATTTTCTGTAAACATAATTTCTTTACTATTTATTAATGATCACAAAGCCTGAAAGAACTGTATGTTAAGAAATTAAAATAATACTGAAAAGCAAAAGACAAAAGAAATAACTAAAAAATAAAAAGAAAAAGAACAGAAAAAATAGAAAACTGAAAAAAAATAGAAAGTTAACTTTGGTGTGACAAAAACCACCCAAATTAATAAAAGGAGTAAATAAATAGAACAAATCTTTATTTTAATTATTATACCTACTTCTGTTTGATTTTTACTGATTTTTTTTTATTCAGAAATATATTTGATAGTTTCTGAAAACAAGTACCTACCTACTTAGACAGGAAATTCAAATATCTGCAAAAACTATAATAAGGCCTCTACATGTACAAAATACAAAATGAATTTGAAACCACAATTATATCCTTTCCAATTGAAAATTTCTCCTACATTCATTGACCAACCTTCCCAACACTTACGTATACAACACAGACACACGAAACAATGCAAGTACTTGCGAAAGCTTAGAAAAAATCGTCCCAAATCTACCGTGACACTCACACTTGTCAAAATTCAACACCCCAAATAATAATCTCACGGTCAATCTGCAACGAAATCGCTGGTATTACGAGAAAGAAATTTGCACCATCGCTCTAGACCCCAATGGAAAATGTACCATAACACCGCCGCCTATAAAAATTAAATCATACTTGAACCAGTAATTAAGTGTTCGAAAATTCCAAAGCTTTCCAAAGATGTAAGAGCAAACAATCACTAATCAGCTGTTTACAATTAGCATTTCCAATTCTTGGAGCATCTGGGGTGATAAGCAGGGCCAAGGCTGCCACAAAGGTTAACTTGGTGGCTGAATTCGTATAAAAGGGTACAAGTCCAAGTGCATAGGCGTCAGTGAGTTTTGAGCTACTATTGCAGCGAGTCGTTGGAAAGAAAATCAAAATGGTCAAGAACGTAATTTTCGTCGCCGTTGCCATCTTGGCCCTACAGGTTAGTACAGACATTTTTTATAACTGAGTTCCTGCTATTTAATTTTAAATCTTACCTGTTGTACTAAATTAAACAATATTACAATTTTAAAGCTTGTGCTTACGTTAAATTAAGAATGCCATTAAAATGTCTACTTTGTATATGATTTAAAATAAAATTTAAATCTTTGTCATATCTTCTGAATCATAAATTTTCTGTCACATGTGACATTGTCAAGTTTTGTGGACGGCAATAGAAACATTTTCGAAACGTTAGGTCAATGTGTTAGTGCTAGTAAAATTATCTCCTTTCTTAGTGTAAAATATTTGCGATTTAAGTAAAACAAACTTTATAGAATCCTGCTCCTTGACTGAATCATTAAACACAAGGGGTTATTTCCTAATATCTTAATGTTTCAGTAGCAGAAATGCCCATTAAACAAAAATTTATTATAAATTTACTACTGTTACATTTTTATTGTATGGTTATCTTTATCACTTATTTAAGAAAAAAAATTAAATACAGACATGTCGATATTTAAAAAATGGATGTCACGGTAAATAAATATGATCCAAACTAATGTTTTTTTAAGAGGAACATAAAATAAACGTTCTTAAAAAAGGGGCAAAAATGGTTATAACTTTGTATTTGCCATTGCTTTCTTTAACAAAAAAGTATAATAGACATCCCTGCATTTATTATTATTTCACAGAAAATAAATGACAAGTGTCATGCTATTTTTTTAATAAAAAAAATATGATTATTCAAATATACATAATATACTAACTGCATACATTTAACATATCCTTAATGCGTTGATTTGATTAAAAATACCATTAAAGTAATTTAAAAAAATACCTATCTACCATTTTCTTCTAAATAATTAAATAATTATGTACTGCTATAAGAGCTTAAAGTATGGTGCATACTTTTATGTAATAGAAAAAATGTTCTCAATATCAGACAGCAAAATAATTTTCTTTTAATTAAATATTTTTTATTAATAATTTTACTTTTGATTTAATTTAAAAAATACTTATTCAAATTAATTATTTTCTATTTTTAATTTAGTCGAAAGAAATTATATCTTTGATACTCAAATATGTTAAAGAAAGACAAGCTAGATTTCATTTATGTAAAAATTAAAGTAACCTGTTCAAATATATTCGCGTCAAGAATTCAGACGACTTACGTCATACGAACAAATGAATAATTTATTATATTTTTGTCAAAATATTTAAGAAACTGCAACTGAAAGTAATACAACTATATACTATACTAAATGTTTGCATTATATATTGTACGAAATTGCAAAAAATTGTTGTTTTTAACGCGACCAAATATCGAAATTACGAATAGTACTAATTAAAAATGTATACACCTGATATATTTAAAACTTTCTAAAAATTATTTGCTATTGTTGTTTCTAATAAAACTTTAAACAAATGTATTTAAACAACACTTTTTCAAGTGTGCTTACTTTAAAAATGAAAATGACAGATATATATTAATATGTGAATGAATTTTGTATGTACATTTTTTATTCGGTATTAACAATATTGTGTGAAATTGAATTACACCTACAATATTACCCATATATTCTTTAGTATTAGCTTTTTCTATATTGTGAAGATATTTAAGCTAATAAATCAATTTTCCTACAATTACTATTAATGGAGTTGTTGGAAGTCATACGAGGGTGATCAAAAAGAAGGGGAATTTTGTAATATATCGGGTTCCCAAAGTACCCGTTACTTTCTGATCACACTTCGCTTGTATGTTCTTTGATGTGAAATATCTAAGTATACTAATGAACAATTCCATAAGCAAAGCTGTATTCAAGAATTACCTAAAATAAAAATTAATCAAACTAAATGTACTAAGTGTGTTTTTTGTAGTAAATTTAGCTATATTGTTTTTTATAGAATTATTGAATGTAGTAAATTTAGCTATATTAATTGTTATTTAGATAATTATTGAATACATCTTTTTATATAGAATTGTTCGTTAGCATACCTAGATATTTGGTATCAAAGAAAATACATGTGATTTAATTAATAAGAATTGCAGGAAAATTGATTTATATTAATTTTACAATACCTTTACAATACAGTAGGTAAAGAAATATATGTATGAATGATAATCGGTATTAATTGTATATAAAATACAAAACTTAAAGAAGTTAAATAACTTTGACATATCTGTTCTTTCAGCTAATTAAAGTAAAAGAAAATTATGATTCATAATAAATTGTAATTTTGTTTTTAATTATGACTAGAAGTAAAAGAAACTCCGTTTTCAGTTATAATTTGTTAATTACCTGTACTTAAAAAATGGCTTTTATGCTTTCAAAATTAAAATAATGTTTTAGAAATATATATTACGCTTGTAAGATAAATAGGTCGACTTCAAAAATGCTCTGAAAAGTAGTAGTAATAAAGCCCTATATTTTAAAACTTATTGTCACTGTACCTATATAGACGCATTAAAGTTTACTAGCGTTTAGTGTCAACTGCGTTACTTCTATTGTTGATAAATTGACAGGAAACTAATGTACTACATGGCTTCAAGCCATGTACTACATTATCTTCTATTATAGAAGCAATAATAATTAACTTGCAATATCGAATTACGCTTCGTAGCTGTGTCTTACATAAATTATTCTAGGACAAAACATTGAAATGTGCTAAGTGCACATTTCTGATACCATATTTGATTTCGAACAAAGTCAATAGGATTATTTAATTCAATGTGTGTGTGCCGTCTGTAATAATTAAAAGATAATATCTTTGCAGCCTTGAAAAGTTAAAATTTTGCGTCAAGACTTTTCGGACAATGAAAACATATTTAAGAGGATGAAACATATTTTCCTGTAGTTTGTTATCTTCCCAGAAATTCAGTTTGCATGTTAATTAATTTCCTGTTAAAATAACTCTTTCAATATGGAAACGTAGTTAGTAGGGCTATTCTGTATAAGTTTTTTTTATCCCTAGTGGGCTGACATAACCAAAATGAAGAATTAGAAATGTCCATGCAGTTTATTTTACCATTGCTGCTTTTTATCAAGTCGTTAGTGTCAGAACCTGACATTTGATATTGACACTGTAGTAGCTTACCTTTTAATTGTACGTATCTAATTTGATTTATAAAAGAAGTTATGTATTTTTTATGTACTATTTTAGAACTTTAAAATATACAACACTGATATAATTCTTATTCCACATAAAGTACCTACTAAATATTTTTCACTGTTAAGAAAACTGGATATAGTTGCTCTTTCATTTTCACTATGAAAAACAGTACTACATTATTTTGAAATTATATAGGGTGTACTCAAATTTCAGCGACAACGTTTGGCTGAATATTCGTGACGATAAATAAATACGAATTAAGAAATAAGAGCTAAATAAAATATTTTTAATTTTAAAAACTGATTTAATTAATATATTCATAAGCCTTTGCCGATGGCGTTGAAATTTGGAACATTTATTTAAATTATTATGGCATATTATCTCTCTTTAGTTATATTGATATACTGGGTGGTAGTTTTCTCCGGTTACCATCTTTTTTATAAACGAACAGGAAAACTGAAACGGTCGCATTATTCTAAAAATATATTTTAAGAAAATGTCGTTATTGTCATTTGTTCCATGTTTAATACAAATTACATTACTTTCTAAATAAACTAATACTACTAGATTTAAAGAAAACCTCTAAAATCAATAAAACTTTATTTAAAAATTTATTTTTAACAACTTTGAAGGCCTATAACACAAAATCCAAAAATATTTTGTTTAGCTGTTTTTGTAGTTAGTATTTATTTTGACATAATTTCAAAGAAATGTCAAATTGCTAATTCAAATAATTGACAGTTATATATCACGTATCCTGTAGTGCTCCCACGCATGGAAAATTACTGAAACAGAGTAATGGAACAGACTGTACAAAGAATTCTAATCTCTAGACAGTGGATTTCAGGTTTTGTTTGCGAAAGCACATAGACAAATCAGTTGTCAACAAGGAATACAAGTTTTTGGTACGATCGCGCGTCATCGACGTGAGTGGAGATTGGGGCGGTCATTAGCGCGCGTTTTTTAACAATAGCACTTTTAAAATTTGCATTGAAAAGAATAAATCCATTGAGTGTTCATTCATTTTACAATTCCTTGGATATTCATTTATGTTACAATATTTGTATTTACATATATAATGGAAGATCTGAGGCTTTTAGCATTTAATCCTGGGTAAATTATAATCTCACTTTTATGTACATAGAATAAAATATGTATCATTTTATGCATGCCAAAATATATCTCCTGCCAGCTCTTTAGATATACGTGAGCATACTCTGTCCTTGTCCAATTGGTAATATTGATAGTACGTTATCTAAAGGTTGGCTACAAATGAAAGTAGCATATTACATTCGCAAAACTCTTTCTAGGGGTTAGATTCCTTGAGACTAAACATAGAACGAGTGTTGTGATTCAACAGACGACAATTTTACTAACAAACAGTTTTCTGTCCAGGGTGTGATTGCCAAGCCAAGAGCAAAAGCTGCCGAAAAATCCCAACTGCAAGAACTCGCTGCCAACGCTCAGACCATCGTCAACAATGTCACAAGCGCCATCGAAGGTAACTTACCTGACTCGAAACAAGTCGTAGATGCCTTAAACACCCAAGCCCAAAACCTCGCTAACCACGTTCAGACTGCTGTTGACAAAATCAAGACTGAGGTGAGTTTACATCATCCTATACATTGTTATTTTCCCATAAATATTTGACTATTAAAATAATTAATACAATACATTTTGGTAGTACTTAATCAAACCGTTTTTCTCTTATGATGTTAAAATTATTATTGTTTTCGACACTTTCATTTTTCCTGATTAAAAATATTTTTTCCAATTTTCACTTTTTCTTCCATGATTTGTTCCTTATAGTCTTAAATATAATTTTTTAGAATACAAAGTCTCAAATACTCGTATTCTTTTTTATATAGTAATTTGAACTTGTAGAAATTCTAAGCTAAACAAAATGTTTCCATTTTATATTCTTGCATCAATAACTATTTGATCATTGAAAGTCATGAAAAGGTCAGATCTCATCTATTGCGACTAAATGCATATTGGTAAATGTAAAAGAGTATTTGAATTTTGAAAAAATCATTTAATAATTTTATTATATATGTACTATTTAATTAATAATATTTATCCACGATCACCTTAAGAAGGTTAAATACGTCTGTTCTCCGTGGCTTAAAGGCCTTTTAACAGATTAGTGGATTATAATTCATAATAACACGTTTCAATTTTATAGCATTTTATTTAGAATTATTATTATTAACATTAACATTTATCTCAAGGACGATCTTGTCATTTTGACCGGAATTGTTTAAATTCACTCGATAAGAAGCTTCTGAAGGACTGGAGGAGTCCACAATTTCGCCGGGTAGGACCTTTTTTAGCAATTGCCATCTTGCTGGACAGTGAATCTTCTTTCGAACCAGCATGACGCTTCACAGTGGTAATATCACCCCCAACATTGGCCAGGAATGTTGCCGAAGAACGCCTCATTCCATGTCCGGTAAAGTTTTCTGGATCAGGAAGCCCAAATGCAGCTAATTTTTTTTCTAAATTTTGCTGATGCCTACATGTTGTGTAGTACATTTTCCAGTCACGTATCGCAATAAAAATCTCCCACCGGCATTTTTAGGTCGCAGATTGATGTAATTTCGATAGATTTCAACAGCATTAACTGTAAAAGCTACTTTCATGGTCATAAAACTTTTTGAAATATTTGGAATTACCTTTGTGTTGGACATGGGTGATATCCAAAAGGGTTAATTAATTGACAAGCACCTGCGAGTTCAAAATAAAACGCTCAATTTATAAATTGAAATATTAAAATCGTGTATCTTCTACCTTAACTTGTAAATATTCCTCATCCGGTGTTTTTTAAGAAAAAATCGATTTGGTCTCTCTCCAGTATCTTTGCCTTCTTTGGTTTATAATTTCTTGATTCTGCTTTCAAATATGAAGTAAGTTTACCATAATTCAAAATATCAATACCTTTGTGCACTTTCAATATTGATTTTAGCATGAAATATTTCACATCAAAGAGGCAGCAAACCGTTTCTCCACATTGAAAAAGTAGAATAGTAGCACCTCTTCTGTAAGTGCTCCTTCTCCTATGCCCCTTTTTCGCCAGTTATTGAATTCCTCCAATCCAAAAAGCAAAAGTGTGTACGAGAAGCGTAAAGCTTCATTCACATAAGATTAGTGCGGTTGCATTGGTACTGCAGAAAAGTTATTAAAAAGGGAGCCGTATTCTTGAAATAGTGTTTTCTACAAAATACAAATAATTTTAGATATTTAATAACTGAATAATCTAGGGTTTAGCAAATAATAGGAATGTTAACTCATCCCACCTGCAAATATTCAAAGATACTGAAGTAAAACGGCGGGAAATACGGGTGACTTTTGTAACGTTCAGATAAACTTAACAGTAACGCCTTTGTACTGCAGTTGTATGGCAGAAGCTAAAAGTATTTTAGCTTTTACCAATCCTTTTCCAACAATCATACAAGGACCAATCAGAAAACTGCTTTTTGACAGTAAACAGAAGATTCACATTTTTGCAGGTTAAGTTCTTAAATTAGATTCTAATTTAGATATTTAGTTTAGAATTGATTTGTTTCTAAAAAAATGGAAGAAGAGGACTGTTTGGTTTAGAAACAGTTACTTTTGCTGCTTTTATTCGTAGCGACGTCAATATGTATAAAAACTATACATGCAAAAAAAATGAAAAGAAGAACTTGCAGATGGTGGGTGCGACCTATTAACCGCAGATAGCACATGCAAGGTGATTTCTATAATTTATATAAAGAAATGCGAAATGAGAATGCCGATTATTTTTTCATTTCACCCGAATGACAGTGGTAGTGTTTGATGACTTGCTGAAATTAGTGGAGCCTCATTTAACCCACAGTATATAGTATATTCAGATTTAACCAAACATTCAAATATACCATCTATTCCTGCAGATTGTAGGCTTATATTTTATCTAGGGTAGGCTTTTAATTACTATTCGGCAAATGATAAAAACCAACAATTTGCGTAGATAGGGACGTAGTTGACAAAACATAAACATAACCTCTCTGAAAGTCAAGAATCTTGAGTTTTTGCATGTCGCCAACTTACAGCGGATAAATTCCCCAACTTCTTAAGTCTACAGTAATTTTATGTAAACAGAGTAAATAATATTTAACACCATACAATTATAATACAACAGTACAACTGCAGTGCCATTGCACTAACGTTTATCTGAACGTTACTTAGGCGTTCGCTGGTAACAGGCGTAATGTTGCTTCTTGGATTTCTTAATGGATTTCAGCCGTAATGAAGATATTCGCAGCATTCTCACTCATTTGTGTTTTTTACTCTTGTTGACAAATAAACAAACGCATATCATAGAAACGATTCCAATACTTTCTAGTATTCAGATGACAATCAATATTCTTGATTAAAATAAATTTGTCAAATATGATGTGTTTCAAAATCATAATTTTGCACCTGCTCTCATAATTGACTGGTTTTGGCCGTGGTCGTGGATAAATTTAATCCTCCCCATTTTTTCTCGTGGATTAAAGGCTTGTTTGTTCCCTTCTATGATTAATAACTATTAGCTACTTCACGTTATTAAACTAATTCCGTTCCAGGTGAAAAACAACCAAGGAGACATTGATAACGCCCTCAAAACTGTGTCTGACAAGCTCAGTGAAGTGGCCGCCAACCTCAAGTCAGCCCTAGGCCCAGATGGACAGAAACAAGCCCAAGATATTAAAGCTAAATTGGACAAAGGACTGAAAGACGCAGTGGCTCAAGCAGAAAAGTTGACCAAAGCCATTGAACCCGAAGCTACCAGTAAGTGTTGACTTGAATTTTCACTATTAAAGATATTTTGAAGGACACTTAAATAAATCAGTCTAAAGCGTGTCAAGTTTAGGTAATGAAAAATGTGCTACATAAATGTATTGGTATAGCTGTTAAGTGAACCATTCTGTTACGTTTGATATTCATTATAACGATAAAAACACGTAATAACTATTCCATTCGTTATTTCTAGGTAGATCGATCGGTCTCCGAATATATCAACATATTTTTGTCTATAAACTCATATTATTGCAAGATAGTGACGTTTAAATATATTTTTTTATTTACAGAAGTTAAAGAGGACCTGAGTAATGCTGCCAAAACTTTCCTCGACCAGATCATCGAAGTTGGCAATAACTTGAGAGAACAAGTGAAAACTTTGGAAAAAAACAAACAATAGACCATTTTGATGCCATGTCTGTATTTTTATTGTACTGTTTTTTTATTAGAACTCAAGACTTTTAGTTTAATAAAGTATATTTCTTTATAAAGATGTATTTTTGTGCTTATTACCCTATGTTTTTAATAAATGATGAGATCGTTCATGGGTTTCTGTGGTATCAAACAAGTGAATGTTAAAAACAATATCTAAATGTAATAAAGACTTTATAAAATCCAAAAGCCATGGTAGGCACTACTTTGAAACGTATTTTAAATCACTATAAAGTTATGCAATATTTCACTTTGAACACTATATACAAAGTGTCTAAATTAAGAAGTGTAATGACAGTTAACAATAAAAAACAAATGAAATAAGACTTCATTAATAGGAATTGTAGGAAAACTGATTAATATTAACTTAAAGTCACAGCAAGAAGTCAGACGACTTACGTCATAGGAACAAATGAGTAATTTGTTATATTTTCATCAAAATATTTAAGAAACTGCAACTGAAAGTAATAAAACTATATACTACGCTAAATGTTTGCATTATATATCGCACTAAATTGCAAAAAATGATTGTTTTTATCGCAACCAAATATCGAAAATTATGTTGACAATAAAAACAATTGCGTAACGTAAGACGTTTGAATCCTTACCACGAGTATACCTTTACAGTTAAAAAAGAATCCACATATTCGGATATCACAAATCTCTCAAAATTGTAAATCCTAAGCCTGCTATTATCTTTGAAGTGCTAATTTTTAAAGTAAAATTGAAGTTTTTTCTATATTTATTGTTACCATTTTCCTCAAATAAAATAATCTCTCTTAATAACTTTTAAAAAGTGTTTGCGAGATATGCCTTTAATGGTATGCCACGTTTTAGCAATTATTTTCGCATATCTATAATCAGAAGTAAACAATTTTTTATCTAGTGTGCAAAGTTAACAACGGGGGTTAAATTTGTGACGGAAATCAAGATAATATGTTGTGCTGATGCAGTCTGTTATGACTCTGAAACATTATTTTTGACGCCAAAGAAATATTTTCTTAGGACAGTAAGGTAGATCTTCCAAAATTTAAATACATTATTAAAAAAAGCCATTCTTATAAAGGAATTACATGCCAAGGTTAGTTATTATTAATTATTATAAGAGCTTCAGTGAAGGAAACCTAAAACGAAGCATAAACAAACAGACAAGAAATGCTACTGAAATAGGATTCAGTAAAAAGAAAGCAAATAAGCATGTTGTGTTGAGATAAACAAAAATGTGAACTTAATACAGTGTGCGCCAAAATTATGGAATAAATTCAATAAAAACGAAACAATTATTTTTTGGGAAAAATCCTCGAACAGGTCGATTTTTAATTTAAAAAATACATATTTTAGCGTAAAATGCGATTTTCAAATGTCATTTGTTTTCGAGTAATGACGTCATCGATTTTTTTTTAAATGGCACGTTTAATTCTCTATCAGACAATACTAAAATTTTGCCCTCTTATATCGGAAAGTTTTCGAGTAAATGACGATTGAATGTTAGAAAACGTAAATTTTATCCATAAAAAAGTAACAATTCTGAGGTATGTAAAATAAAATACAATTGATTAAATTTTATACTTAAATTAAATGTTCGAATTGCCATCCACCAACTTCTTGACAGTGCGCAAGTCTGTGAAAAAATTCTTCTTGCACATTATGAATGATTTCTGGGGTAACTCTGCGTATTTCGTCCCGAATGCGATTTTGAAGATCTTCTAAATTACGTGGTTTATTAATGTATACTTTTGACTTCAAGTATCCCCATAAAAAATAGTCAAGAGGTGTAAGGTCTGGCGATTTTGCAGGCCATTCTATCGGTCCGCGTCTGCCTATCTACCTCCCAGGAAAACAGTTGTCCAAAAAATCTCTTACAGGGCGCGCATAGTGCGGAGGTGCACCGTCTTGCTGAAACCATATGGTATCGTCAGGAATGTCAGGGTCATTATCGTTAGGAAAAATTGCTGCAAGGGCTGGAACAAGGTCATTTTCTAGAAACTCTAAATATCTTTGTCCTGTAAGGGTTCCTTCAAAGAAGAAAGGCCCTACTATTCTGTCGTCAACTATTCCAGCCCACACATTTAATTTCTGAGGGTGTTGGGTATGTGCCTCTGCCATCCAATGAGGATTTTCCCGACTCCAATATCTGCAAGTTTGACGGTTTACTGTACCATTCAGACAAAATGTGGTCTCATCTGAAAAAAGTATTTGCCGGTGTAAATTTCTATTTCCTTGACATAAATCCATTAGAATTTCGCAAAAGTGTAAGCGGCGATCGGGATCATCTTCATTGAGTTCCTGCACAAGTTGAATTTTGTAGGGATGATATTTTTCCTTCCTCAAGATACGTAGCACTGTGCTCTGACTAGTGTTATTGTTTAATGCAACCAATCGTGAAGAATTATGAGGATTATCCACCATACTTATCAAAATGTTCTGTTTCTGATTTTCATTAATGCTTGGACGTCCAGGTTTTGGAATATTTACAACATTGCCAGTTTCTCTAAATTTAGACTCTACCTTACTGACTGTTGATTAGCTGATAGGGCGATCTGGATATTTTTCATTAAATAAATCGCAAACTTCCTGCTGAGTTCTAGTCATATTCCCGTATCCGATAAGAATTAAAATTTCAATTCTTTGAGTAACAGTTAAATGTGCCATAATACTTTAAATTGAATAATAATTTCTATGTCGCTTACAATACTTATTGGAAAGTCGGTGTGACAATGGCACTTTGCAAAGATTTTCACCTACGTGATCCATAAAAGAACTATGGAATTCGAAAAACTAAACTTGATAACGTTTTTGCTTTATTTTAATTAATTTACGTTTTCTAACATTCAATCGTCATTTACTCGAAAACTTTCCTATGTAAGACGCCAAAATTTTAGTACTGTCTGATAGAGAATTAAATCATCTTTCAGGATCAAGGAAAAAAAATATGGTGTTGCCATTTAAAAAAAATCGATGACGTCATTACTAGAAAACAAATGACATTTGAAAATTGTATTTTACGCTAAAATATGTATTTTTTAAATTAAAAATCGACCTGTTCGAGGATTTTTTCCAACAAATAATTGTTTCGTTTTTATTGAATTTATTCCATACTTTTGGCGCATACTGTATATTGCTAATAAAATCGAACCAGTTGAAAGTGAGATAAAACTTCGAAAATACAGGGCGGCCAAATAAAAACGAAACAAAGCCATTTTCAGGAACTGCGTCAAGATTGTAGGAAAACGCTCAGACCCATCGATTTTAGATTAAAGGGGATATTCTTTACTGGTATATTTGACTCCGCCACTTTCACCCCCAAGCAAGGGTATGCATCACCCCAAAATATTTAAATGGCATTGGGGGCTGAGTAATATTTATTTTGAAAGCTCTTACAATTCTCTTTACAATAGACTTTAAATTTTATAATTCCGCCCAATGCTTTGAAAAAAATTTACATTATAAAATTTAAATTATGTTTAGTTGCTTACTTACTACTTAGTTGATTAAATGTTCAAACTGATGACCGCACGCTTCCATACAAGAATAAAGATTTTGTTCGAAACGTTCGTGCACATTCTAAAGCATTTCCGGAGTGATTCGACGGCATTCGTCGACGATTCTTTGACGCAAATCTTGGAGCGACGCTGGCTGTGTTTTATAGATTTTACTTTCTAGGTATCCTCACAAAAAAAATTAAGGGCGATAAATCCAGTGTTCGTGGAAGCCACTCAATGCTGCCTCTTCTCTCAATCCAATTGGAAAACGTTGGTCCAAATACTGACGGACAATTAACGCATTATGCGGAGAAGCACAGTCCAGTTGAAAAATCAAATGATCTTCATCATACTCTGGAACATTTTCAATAATATCAGCCAAGGCAGGGTCAATAGCGTCTTCCAGTGATTGCAAATACATTTGGCCAGTCAAATTACCAGGTAAAAAAAGGTCCCACCACCTGGTCACTGAAATTTCCAGCCCATACATTTAATTTTTCCGGTTGCTGTGTATGCACCTTGTGAAAAACTCTTGGGTTTGAATCTGCAATAGCGGCAATTGTGACGATTTACCGTCCCGTTCAAGAAAAACAGATGTTAAAAAGGAACTGTGAATCGTTCCCTGATCGCTTACTCATTATTTCGCAAAATTGCAAACGGTGGTCATAATCATCCTCATGAAATTCCTGGACTAAATGTATTTTGTATGGATGAAATTTATTGTTCTTCAAAATGGTTTGTATGCTAGATTGATTGATCCCAGACATAGATGCCAACTGCTTCGTACTTAATGTAGGATCAAGATAAACTTGTCCCAAAACTGCAACTTCACTAGCTTTTGTATATTTTTAGGTATTAATAATATTGTGTGAAACTAACTACTCAGTGGACAAAAGCCCCAACCTGCGTTGAATTACACCCACAATATCTACCCATACATTCCTTATTATTAGCTTTTGTAACATTTTTTTACTGTTTTAGAAAGGTATTTTCAGCTAATATAAATCAAATCTCCTACAATTCCTATCAATGAAGTCATATGTATGTTCTCTGATACCAAACATCTAGGTATGCTAATGAACAATTCCACAGACAAAGCTCTATTCAATAATTATCTAAAGAAAATAATCTAATTTACTCACTCTATAAATATCTAACTTCACTTTTTTGGCAGTGGGAAGACGACAAATTCAACCACAATAGATGAGATCTGACCTATTTCTGCATTTTTAGGATTGCTTCTTCAGGTGGTCTCCTTTAAGTCGAATCAAATATCTAACTATAAAAATAATTATAAAAATTAAAATTATTTGAAGTTAAATATCGACAATGACAAAAAGTGACATCCTGTCAATGAATTAAATATGACAATACCTACTTGAAAAATGTTCACCTTTCATGTAAAAGTTTTTGTATATTTTTAGGTGTCATATATGTGATTATTTTGAATAATGTACCTACTTTCCACTGAAAGAATGAAAAGAACTTATTATCTTTTTTGTCTAAGTTTTTATCAGATACCATTTCTTATAAGAATGGGAACGGAAGCAAGAACTGTACTGTTCTGTTTCGAATGCGATATTATAATCAAGTGATTAATAAAGTTGTGGAGAGTTTACTAATTATTTTATTTTATACCTACCACTCGAAAATACCTTGCAGTGGCGACGAGGAAAATTAAGTGGAAAGTCAAAAGTCAGTATTTTTGCGGACGATTAAAATGGCTGAAGGTCTATCATATTATGGACAAGTGCGAGAGTTTAACGCCCAAAATAGTGACTGGGTTATTTATAGGCGTAGGCTGGACAATTACTTCTTGGTGAATGCTATCCAAGATGATGGAAAAAAGAGGGCTATATTGCTCAACTTCTTAGATGAAGAAGCATACAAATTAATGTACAACTTGTGTCTTCCCAAAATTCCTGAAGATAAATCCTACAAGGAGCTCACGGGCTTGTTTGATAAGCATTTTAAAGTTGCCGAATCTCCGTTTGTGGCACGTGCAAAGTTTTTCAGTGCACAGAAAAACTCTCACGAAAGTGCAAATGAGTGGGCCGCGAGACTCAGAGGTTTAGGTGTTAATTGTGAATTCAGGGAAGAAGTATTAGACATGATGTTACGTGACCGTTTTGTGATCGGCTTCAGCAAGGGCCAAATCCAGGCCAAATTGTTTAAAGAAAAAATCACGTGTAAGTTTGCTGACGTCATAGAAGTAGCAGTTGCAGAAATGGCGGCTAGTGAGATTTCCGGTGTCAACGAGGTCGTCGTGAAGAGGGAGCCAGCAGTGCATCACGTCACTTCCACTTCCTCCAACGTCACATCCCGAAGTCAACATCTGGCATCTACTTCATCGGCGCAGAAGTCGCGGGAAAAATGTGCTTGTTGTGGTCGAAATAATCATTCAACCAAAAAGTGTCGTTTTCGTGACTATGTGTGCAATCTATGCAAAATAAAAGGGCATCTAGCACCTGTGTGTCCAAAGAAGAAGGAGCTAAAAATAGGTAACAGTTCTAAACAAAGAAATGTTCAAAATTTTATTGAAAGTCAAGATATTTTTACTGTATTGGAAACAAAACAAATTAATGTTTTAGTTGATAATCCATTTTTAATTCAAATTAAAATTGACAATGTTAATTATAAGTTTCAGTTAGATACGGGGGCAGGTATATCTGCCATATCCGAAAATTTTTTCAAACAACATTTTTCCAAGTATAAACTAGTTTGTCCTAACAAAACTTTAAATGTATACAATGGTGAAATTATGTCAACTATAGGAATGTTTAGAATTAAAATTAGTTATAACAATGTTTCAAAATATTTGAATATCTTTGTTATAAAAAACGGAGGTCCTCCAATTCTAGGCAGAGATTTCATGAAATTATTTAATTTTACAATAAACCAAATTAATTTTTCAGCAGAATCTGATGAATTTGATTACTTCATTCGAAAATATAAGACAGTGTTTTCTCCAGGTCTCGGTACATTTAATAAGGGTACAATTTCTTTAAGATTAAAAGATAATACGGTTACTCCCAAATTTGTTAGAGCAAGACCATTACCATTTGGTATTAGGGACAAAGTGGAGGAAGAATTAAATAAATTAGTAGAATTAAATATACTTAAACCGGTAGATTACTCGCCTTGGGCTACGCCAATTGTGCCGGTTATAAAAAAATCCGGTGCAGTGCGAGTATGTGGCGATTTCAAAATTACACTAAATCCTGTATTAGAAGTAGACCAGTTCCCATTACCGCGAATTGATGATTTGTTTTCCAAATTACAAGGTGGGGTAACTTTCTCTAAAATAGATTTGTCTCAGGCATACGCGCAGATATGTTTAGATGAAAAATCTAAAGAATTAGTTACAATATCTACTCACAAGGGGCTTTTTCAGTATCAGAGGTTGCCATATGGTGTATCATGTGCACCGGCAAAGTTTCAGAAAATTATGGAATCTTTAGTTCATGATGTTGAAGGTTGTGTTTGTTTTCTTGACGATATACTGATTAGCGGAAAAAATGATATTGAACACAAAGTAAGATTAGAGCAGGTTTTAAACAGGTTACAAAATGCAGGGTTAAAAGTCGAAAAAGAAAAATGTAATTTTTCGCAGAGTAAAGTAAGCTATTTAGGGTATATCATTGATAAGCACGGTTTACATACTTCACCAGACAAAATAATTGCAATAAAAAATGCACCTGTGCCTAAATCGGTCAAAGAGCTTCAATCGGTATTAGGAACAATAAATTATTATGGAAAATTTGTACCTAATCTAGCGACTTTATTACATCCTCTTTACGAACTTTTAAAAAAAAGTAAAAAATGGTCATGGACAAAAAAATGTGATGAAGCATTTAATAATGTTAAAAATATTTTAACTTCAACCCAGGTTTTAACGCATTATAATCCTGATTTTGAAATTAGGCTAACTACAGACGCTAGTCCTTATGGCATCGGATGTGTACTTTCACATATTTTACCTGACGGTCAAGAAAAGCCTATAGCATACGCGTCGCGTACGTTATCCCCAGCGGAAAAAAATTATGCTCAGGTAGAACGAGAAGGACTTAGTATTATATTTGGTTTATGTAAATTCAATCAATATTTGTATGGGAGAAAATTTACGCTTGTTACGGACAATAAACCATTAGTAGCTATTTTCAATCCTAAAAAAGGTATTCCACAATATTCTGCAAACCGATTAAGACGATGGGCAGTGATTTTAGCAAATTATCGTTATGATGTTCAATATATTAAATCAGAAAAAAATACTGCTGATTTTTTGTCACGATTGCCAATTCAGAACGATGAAAATAACGAAATATGGGAGTCGGTAGATGTAGATTATCTAAATTTTTTTGAAGATAATGATATAATATCTACAAATTTCAACACTATAAAGGATTTTACAAAAACAGATAAAGTACTAATTGAAGTGATTAAATTTGTAAAATTCGGGTGGCCCAAAAATTGTAAAAGTAATATACAATTTAAACCATATTACATGATTCGTAACCAATTGACTATTGAGCATAACGTATTATTTTGGAATAACCGAGTAATAATACCGGACAGGTTAAAAGATAGGATACTTTCCCAATTACATTTATCACATTTAGGTGTAGTAAAAATGAAAAATATTGCTCGATCCTATTTTTATTGGCCGGGAATTAATAAGGACATTGAAAAATTAACAAAAAGTTGCGAAAATTGCGCTATAAATAAAGCTAGTCCTCCTAAAACAACATTACATAACTGGAAATGGCCTGAAGAAATATTTTCTCGAATTCATATAGATTATATGGGACCTTTTCTTAATAAATACTTTTTTGTTATTATCGATGCGCACTCTAAGTGGATAGAAGTTTTCCCCACTAATACTATAACCACAGATTTCACAATATCTGCTTTGCATAATACTTTTGCAAGGTTTGGTTTGCCAAAAGTTATAGTATCGGACAATGCTCGAAGTTTTACGAGTGGAAATTTTAAAATTTTCTTAGAAAAATATGGAATTGAACATCTTACAATTTCACCATATTTTCCTCAATCAAATGGTGCGGCGGAAAATGCTGTGAAAAGTATCAAAAATGCGCTTAAAAATTGTCTAGGTCATAATAAAAGTTTAGATGTAAATGCAGCACTCTGTAAATTTTTATTTGACTATCGTAACACTAATCATACTACAACAGGAGTTTCTCCGTCAAGATTAATGTTCGGTCGTGAATTAAGAACACGTTTTAGTAGTTTAAAACCCGAAAGTAATATAAAAGTTCAAAATAAAGTTTTGGCGGCACAAAAGAAACAAAAAGAATATTTTGGTGGCAAAAATAGACATTTTAATGTAGGAGATAAAGTAACAGTTAAAGATTATAGGGAAAATAATAAAGTAACTTGGATACCTGGTGTAGTAGAAAAATGCATTGGAAAGTGTACGTATATAGTAAGAATACCAGAATTAAATGTTACCTGGAAACGACATACTAATCAGATGTTAAAAACAAATGTACAAAGTGGTTTGAAAGAACCGAAAATTTCGAATGAGGGTGATTCGTTAGATCTTGCGCGAAACATGGACCACCGTGTAAATACCAACGATATTCAAATACCTTCAACTAGTGGGACGTCAACAGAAACGATTACTAGGCCTAAAAGAAATACTAAACCGCCTGATCGTTTATGTTATGGACTCACTGAATAGTATTGTATATATGTAAATAATTACTTATGTATCTATATGTATTGTTAGTTAATTGTAGTAACATATTTTTTACTCTATTCATTTTTTTTAGTGGCGGAGAATGTCATATATGTGTTTATTTTGAATAATGTACCTACTTTCCACTGAAAGAATGAAAAGAACTTATTATCTTTTTTGTCTAAGTTTTTATCAGATACCATTTCTTATAAGAATGGGAACGGAAGCAAGAACTGTACTGTTCTGTTTCGAATGCGATATTATAATCAAGTGATTAATAAAGTTGTGGAGAGTTTACTAATTATTTTATTTTATACCTACCACTCGAAAATACCTTGCATTTAGGTATTAATAATATTGTGTGAAACTAACTAATTCATTGACAGGATGTCACTTTTTGTCATTGTCGATATTTAACTTCAAATAATTTTAATTTTTATAATAATTTTTATAGTTAGATATTTGATTCAACTTAAAGGAGACCACCTGAAGAAGCAATCCTAAAAATGCAGAAATAGGTCAGATCTCATCTATTGTGGTTGAATTTGTCGTGTTCCCACTGCCAAAAAAGTGAAGTTAGATATTTATAGAGTGAGTAAATTAGATTATTTTCTTTAGATAATTATTGAATAGACCTTTGTCTGTGGAATTGTTCATTAGCATACCTAGATGTTTGGTATCAGAGAACATACATATGACTTCATTGATAGGAATTGTAGGAGATTTGATTTATATTAGCTTAAAATACCTTTCTAAAACAGTAAAAAAATTCACTAGCTTTATTAACTATAGTCTTTTCAATTTTTCGTTTTCTATTGGTTACGTTCCCTGTCTCTTGACTTGATTCTTTTACTAACTCTAGAACATACATCCTTCTGATATGTCGATCTTGATATTCATTAAATAGCTGAGCTGTTCTATTCACAAATTTATTGTTCATAAAGTAAAGCGAAATGGCTCTGTTTCGTTTTCATCTGGCCACCCTGTATATTCATTTGATTAACAATAGTCAGTCTGATAGTAATACCTCTTTATTATGTAAATTATAAATTTACATCTACAATTAAATTTCCCATATAGAATTTGCTGTAGTATTATGGTCTCCATTAATAACACACTAAATTGCAATGTTTTTCTTAAAGATGCTTTACAGTCTGCAATTCTTTCTGCAAGTTGCACGTAGGCATGCGCACTGAACAACAGAATATTGCAAAAGCCGTCATATCTGAAAGACTCTTACACTTTCAAAATATAGATCTTGCTCGATTTTTATTGCAGCTTTTCTGCAATTCTGGAGAATAATTTAGTGATTTGTATAGTTACCACTAATTTAAAGGCTGAACATTCAAACTGCCTTCGCTTCTACTTGATTATTGTTTGGACGTTGAGCTTGTAAAATATATTAAATGAAACCTTTATTTTATATGTTATGCTGTTTGTTATTGTTACTGGTCAAATTTAAATAAACAGTTTAGTTTTTAGTGTTAGTACGAGTAATTTAGGTTGTAGTGTTGGTATCACTTCTATTGCAATTGCGAATTGACTATAAAACAAACTGCAACTTAGAACTTTGGCAAAACAGTATTGCAGGTGCAAGGGCTTGGTGCAAGCCATTGCAAAAAGAATTACGGACTGTAAAGTGGCTTTTACAGTTTTCCAGTTGGTTTTAAAAACCTTCCATACGTACAATATCTCAGACATCTTTGTAAATATAGTCTTATTATAAAATTTGTCATAAAATATTTTTACTATATATTTTCAAAAAATGACACCTTAAACGTCGTAATGGCTTACGAATGACAAATATTAGATTTTTTTATTTAATGTGTTTATTATCTGGTGGTCACTTATAAATTAGGATACTCTAGAACAGGATACATATCTATTGTTACTTGTAGAAGCTGTTTTTTAACAGCTTTGAATTTTTCTGTACAGTTCTAATTTCATTGTAATTGCAAGACATCTCGGAAGCTACAAGAGATAGACTCACTTTTTCGAGAAAGTTGAGATGCCGTATTCAGAAGTTTAATACACCTAGATGTCTCGTTTAAGTATCAGGCCTTTTTTTATGGAACACTCTGTATAGTTTATGCCATTCAATTGCATTGTTATTGTTTTCCTTCATGATGGTATACAAATTGTCTCTCTGGTGAAGATTTTAAATGTAACCATGAAAATAGTCAGCAAATTATAAATAGTGATAAATAAAAGTGTTTTGGATTTTAATTTTTTCAATATTATTCTTAACACACATCCTGGGACTAAAATCTACAATATATAGCACGAAAAATATTGACTCTATAAACTAATTGTTTAAACAAATGTTTATTATTTTTTTGTTTAAGTAACTAAGGGTTCATGAACCAATTTTATATAATTATATAAAAAAGCATGACCAATTATGCACTACGCAACACAATTTAACCAAAATATAAAATAGCAAAACATATATCATTGCGAAGGAAAAAAACGCAGAAGTTTATGAAAGTTTTGATTATGGCATCTTAAGTTTCTTTCTGCATCCTTCTGTCTCTTGTAGTTTCCAAGATATCCTGCAATTACAACGAAATTGAGACACACTGTACACCTTCTCAAATTATACATTGATATTAATAAATATCGATATAGTTATATATAAATAACTATTAAATGATGATTCAATATGTAGAGACAATAAAGATGCATGATTTTCTTACAAAATTTATTACATTAAACTAATAAAATACAATAATTATATCTACATTATTACTGTCCAGGTTTTTGGCCGTCTGTCTGTATTTGCTGGATCAGATCTCTTCCTTGCTGTTGCACAGTTTGTCCAAACTGAGAGAGAGTTTCGGTTACGTTCTTGAATACGTCGTTGCTCTAAAAAAATAATGAACCATTAACATTTTATTAAAAAATTATTGCAGTAAATCAAATTATATGTTAGCACCTATTATAAATATTAAGTAATAGTGTATTGTCCCTTCAAGCCAAAATTGTTAAGAACCTTCTGATAACTGATAACTAGAATGAGTTGTTTCTTACCTGAATCTTCTTCACCAAGTCATCAAGTCCGCTTTTGAACGATTGTATGGCTTCGTCTATGGTCTGACTAGCATTTTTCTCGTCGGATGGAGCTGCTCTTCGGACGACAGTCGCTTGACTTTCCCATGGTAAAACCTGGAACATTATTTAAAATTTTTGTAGGTAGACAATATCTTTTCTCCTTATGTTTTCAGTCGAAATTATAGATACGTCTCGTATTTTTGTATGATCGAATTAAATTATATTTGGAAAACGTGTAACGTTCAAACAGTTAATGATAATTGTTTTAATCATTGATAAACATATATAAATAAATTTCTCAGATAAGCAAAATTCAAAGGTCCTTAAAAACTGTTAATATTCTTAGAATTTGGTAAAAAATATGCATGTAGTTTATACAGTCGCCATATTGCTAATTGAGCTCATTTGTGGTTCAATTTGCTGAAAAGTCTGTAAAAATGGAATCTAACAAAGATTTAGGTGTAGAGGTTTTTTCGAATCTTCTCCCAAAGAAATCTTGAGGAATTTATGAATGGGTCTACCAACGTTTTATGGATTGGTGCAAATAAAAAACATTAAGTTGTGTTCAGAAGATGTATTGATGGTGTATTTCTCAAACTAAGCAAATGAAATGATATTCAATGTTGCGGTATTTACAAAGAAGCAGGTTGACTGCTTTTTGAATAGTGCCCCTGATAATTTTGATGATCAAGGTAAACGCTTTAAAAATAATAGAACAATATTTAAAAAAAACTTCATTTTAGGTGGTCCTAATACTGGGGGTTGCAGACGCATGCCGTTCTGATGAATTAGTCAATTTAACAATTGATAATGTTGAAGATATGAAATCCGCCTTAATTATAAAAATTCCCAATACCAAAACCAAGAGACTACGTTCTTTTACTGTGCTGGGAGACAATTATTTAAGTTTTTTCCGAAAATATGTTGCTTTACGTCCACCCTAATTGATAGAACGTCGATTATTTCTCAGATATGTTAGTGGAAAGTGTCATCAAATGGTGGACGGTATTCATAACATCAGTGCTGGCAGAATTTTGAAACTGGGAAGAGTACAGTAGATACGTATTACGACTGAACATTTCCCTTGTCTTAAAAGACACGGAGGATGGAGATCGAGTACTGTGGCGGAAGGCTACATTAAAGACTTAATTTTAAATAAATAAAATAATGCCGAAAGTTGATAGTGGTAATGATAATCCAAGCACCGTTGTCATTTCTGATTTTACAACATATATAACAATTAATAAAAACATGTTGGACTGCTCTGAGAATATGTGTGGTTTATTTAATTTTAATATTGTAAATAAATTGTTTAATATTGTAATATAAATAAAAATTATTGTAAATAAACTTATACAAATTAAAACTTGATTAACACTATTAATTTAAGGATTAAAAGAGTAAGAGTACTTTTGTTAGCAAAATACCATATTTATTATCAGTAAGGAAAATGTCAACCTTAGAGATTCCTGACGGCAAGAAAACAGATAGGGAAAATATTTAACCGATCATTTTTTTGGCGTTCGGCCGTGGGCGTAGGAGAGTAGGGGAGTACTGACTAAGCCCGCCCTGCCGTGACTCATCTTCCCACCAATACCCCATGCATTTGAAATGTATGTAATAGAATCTCCCCATGATCTGTTAAATATTTTCTCTATCTGCTGTATAAATTAAAACTTGATTAACACTATTAATTTAAGGATTAAAAGAGTAAGAGTACTGTTGTTAACAAAATACCATTTATAATCTCAGTAAGGAAAATGTCAACCTTAGAGATTCCTGACGGAAGAAAATGTAATAGTTTTGTGACGGTTGGAAAAAAAAGTAGGTTCTTTAGAAGTATATTATTAGAAGTATCTATTATACTAGGAAATATAAGCGTCCTATTTAAAGCAAATGTTAATAATACTATAACCCTATGAAACAGGATTGAAAAGAAACTATTTCAGAAATGTAAGCTATGAATCTTTTTGTACTAATTGATCTGTTTCAGCGAGTTTTTTACTCTCGACTTGAAAAAAATAAATGAATGTTGTTCCATTATTTTGGAATACACTGTATAATTTTATATTCTGTTTTCAATTTAATATTCCCGAAGTACCGCATTATATCAAACACATTTGATAGACAGAATACTGTGTACCCCATCATAAAATATGCCTCAAACAATTTAAAAATGACCTTGGAAGTTGATGAATCATGATAATATAATGCATAATATAATTCCCACCTGTATATAGGTAATCAGTGACAAATCTAGTAGACCTAACAAAGAACCGTACATAATTTTTATACGTCGCATAACAAACAAAGAAATTTTCAGTGTAAAGATACAAATTAGTTCTATTTAACTAAAATACTAAAAACAAAATAACAACAAATGTTCATTCAATTCTTCTCAAGGTGAACTTTTTACCCATCCCAATCATGTTTCTACTCAAAATAATGTCACTGTTATATAAATTCGTTACAGTTTAAAAACAATACACTTTTTTCTTTACGAATTAAACTTATGTCATATCAATTTCAAATCTATTAAAAGAAGAACAGCAGCAGTAGATATATGAAAGAAAATTGACACAATTACATATTTAATAATTTTTCCCCCCAAAATATTATTGACTGAAGCTTCACAATGAAGTTGTTGAAAGTTATACATTTTTTATGATTCCATTTAAAACCCAAGTTTTTAATAATTGTTAACATTTTAATAAAAATTAAATCAAACAAGATTATTTCAAATCGTTATAATTTTCGCTAATTTTGACCATATTAATCGAAAATAACGATACAAATATTTTTTTTATCCAAATGTCTTGTTTAAGATCAATGAACGCTACTGCCAATTTAACGTTAATCAAAATTAATTAAATATATGTTACAGAAAATATATTTTTCTTTTCATTTATATCACAAAAGAGTACTTGCACTTGAATTCTACATTCCTGTTTTGTTAAAAATATACTAATATCAAAATAACGTCACATAAAAATATTAGTTTTAAAAAATTCGTTACCTATATATTTACTTGAATGATTATAACTGAAATATTACCTGTAGTAATACGAAAGCTGATAGAAATACGAAGCCCAACTTGATTGCCATTTTCGTTATTGGTAGTCAAACAAAATTTAAACCGAACAGCAGCACGGACCGATTTAGAGTAATATGAAGGAACTTAAAGCAGAGCTTAAATATCCTTTAGTATGTATAGATTGCTTCAACAAATTTTAGCAGGCGACACGTTCTAAATAGTCATTCATTTTATATTTAATTTCGGCAAATCCCACTATTAAAAAATTGACAATAAAAATATTCCACTTCCAAATTTGTGATTCATAAATATAGCATTTACAAATATTTACCACATCTAATAAATCTATTAAAACTGTGCTAATTGCCTGATGATGGATATGGAAACAACCATTTACTAAAATGAACCAATGTTTTCCTTTAAAATGTGATCTTAACTTTTTAAAAGCATTCTGACTATTGTTCCATGAAGTTAAACGTATTAACAAAAGAAAAAATGACACTTATAAACCGTGCGATAAATATTTACTAAAAATTATTTTCCAGCTTATGTTCAAATCAGCAAATTTCCGCAAATAATTTAAGGTAACAAAATTGAAATTCGAAAACTGCCAGTCAAAAATAAAATGGCTGAAGATCTACTGAAGAATGCAGTTTAGCAAAGCCATCATTCACTCGCTGGAGATTAGGAGTATATTCCTTTGCAGTATAATTCTTAATTTTACAAGAATCACATAGAAAAAATAAATTGGCACTCTTGCTCAACATTCCAAATTCAATATTATTGAGACCAATACACGAATAATGGAACCATACCTTGCAAGTTCCTTCACAGCCAACAATGCCTTCGTTCTTGTCAATTTTACATTTAGCGCAACCCGACATCCCAGCTACGTTGCCACCACTGGCGGCAACCTAGAGACACTAATACAAGACTTGAATGGATTTGCACTTAAAATGACAGTATCTAAACCGATCAGTTCATTAACAGGTAAGAGTGTATGTAGATTAACTGCTATGCACCATATATACTACGTATGCACTCCTAAATAAAGTAGTCCAGAAAAACCACATAAAATCGATTCCGAAATTTACCCACACACCTACTCGATCGATTCGGTTTTATGTATTCCAATTGAGTTGTATTTGTATTTGTAATTTGTATCTTACAATGGGGATGGTATGATCCCAGCCGATGAAGCTTGTAATTCCTTTGCTAAATTCTTTTTATCTGTGTATTCTGATCAACCTGCGACTTACCAGTATAATAAAAATATATTATCATACTACCATATGTCTAGTATAAAGCAAATTACTGACATTGATTATAACTTATCTGTTAAGAAATTAAAACCTAAGCGATCGGCAGGTTCGGATGGTGTACCACCATATGTTTTGAAGGGTTGCTCGGATTATCTCAAAAAGCCTCTTTTATTTATTTATAATCTAATCTCAAAATGCAATAAATTTCCTACATTGTGGAAATCCTCAATAATTACTCCAATACACAAATCAGGTGATAAATCAAGTGCTGAAAATTATAGACCTATAGCAGTCGTTCCAGCCCCTGCTAAAGTATTCGAACCAATATTGTGTTCTTTATTATGGAATCATTTTAGTAATATTGTTAGTTTAAGGCAGCATGGGTTTGTTCCAAAACGCCAGGGCAGATTTAGCAGGGGATGCAGTAATGTTCTTTATTATGGAATCATTTTAGTAATATTGTTAGTTTAAGGCAGCATGGGTTTGTTCCAAAACGCTAGGGCAGATTTAGCAGGGGATGCAGTAATGTTCAGTTAAACGAATGGGTAGAATAATTGGTTGGATAAGTAATCCATTCACGATTCCATTCACGATACCAGCTCAGATATTAACTGGAATTTCTTGTTGAAAATCAGTCTGTTTAAATTATTAGAATTCCAAATGGAGGACGCAACGTTTTACCTCTCGTAGAAAGTTCTGCTGTAGTCCTAGAACTTTTTGTACATTGGAATTGGTTTTCCAGTAGTGGAACGACTTAATGCGAAACGTTTTCTTGATTGAGCAGAATGATAGCATAAGGATTTTGCTGTATGGTGTGTACGATATTTTCTTCGGCTTGTAAAATACAAGTTAGTCCGATCAGCTTTACGTTTTGGTTGTAATTGTTCCATGTCCTTGTCTCTTTATGCTATACAAATAAAATATTATTTATAAAGATGAAACCTGGTAAGAAAACGCTGTGCATACATACAAACGGTTGAGGCTCCTGGTTGGTTATCACATCTCACATGAAATTTATAAATTATACAATAATAAAGTTAAAACTGATTCATTCACGTAAGTCACATAGGTTATGTACGGCGCGAATGAAAAACCTTCAACTAATTTGGCCTCAGTAGCCTGACCTTGAACGTGCAACAGAATTAAATTTTTAAATTAAAAAAATATTAAGAAAAATTACTTATTTTTTATACAAACTATGTCCAATTAAATTAGGTGTATGATGATAACTTGCAGGTACAGGGAGTACAAACATCAGTCCGAATTATTTAGTTGTTTTTCATAGTTCCATTTTATTTACCGAGCTCAGCAATCTGAAACGGGGTATACACGTAGTACACAAAACGCAACAGACAATAAACAACGATAACAACTCTAAATTGCTGCTCATAAGTGAACTTCGGCCTGTTGAACGTTTCTTATCGTGTCGGGTCAGTCTCTTGCGTATCTCATTTACAAATTAGACATATTTGTAAAATCTTTGTCTATTATAACGCGATTCTCAGAAATCGCCTGATAATTTGTTGATTATTGCCCAGCTAAATGATAAGGTCCTTTTTTTATTATATATTTTTTTGTTATTTCGCATAGTATCCCATTAATCGCTAGTGGAAAAGACAAAACGAAACTGTTTTTCGTGCCCAGTGCCTATACAGAGTGTTCCAATATTCGATGTGCAACTTAATTTCAAGCTAAACTTACCTCTATCCCAAGTCTATCTCATTTAATAGGTAGAAGGAATTACATCTGACAAAAACAATTGTAATTTTAGAATAACTTTGAAACGTCTTATAAGATTTTACTAGAATAAGGTACACTAATAATGTTTTATACAGGTTGTTTTAAAGATACATTGCAACTTTACTAGAGCTGATAAAACATTGAAAAATTAGTGAGGTTTTTTTAGTAAAGATTTGCCCTAAAGCCACCCGTTTGAAATACAGGTGTAAGTTAAAGTCAAATTTGGGATTTAATTTTTTTAAACAAACATATTTCATCAAAATCTGACACAAGTACGTTTCTGGTGGTGCTGATGTTATTAGTTTTTTTTTTGTCCAATTTATATAAGAATTGTTCAATATGATCATTGTGGTCAATGAAACAAAATAAAAAACAATTGAAAGAGCAATGGATATAGTTTTGGCAAAGAACCTGAGGCAACTGCCGTAGAAATATGTGCATGTATCATGAAATGTATATTTGAAAGAAGGAACATAGCAAAATGTCAAAGTTATTCATTAGCGCCACATCAGACATATACCGCTAGGAGAGCTAACAAGCTCAAGCTCTCCTCAGTATGTCGTTGGAGACGTGGCAACCGACGACTCTTGTTATAAAAATTAAATAATAAACTCTATGACAAAAATATTGTAAATAAAAAGAATTATTTAATAATAAATTCCAATCTTCTTACAAATTTTATTATAAAGAGTGTTTCTTGAGTAGAGGTAAAAAATCCAGAGGCCATCCACCACAGAATTTTGCAAAAAAATAAACAACCAACGAAGCTAATTGTTCCAAAGATGCACACGTTTCATCTGATGAGAACCCTAATGCCAATGGAATCTCGATTTAAACATCAGTTTTCTTTGAATGTATGGGTGGGTATTATTAGTAATTTTCTTGTTGGGCCTTACTTTTTACCAAACATTTTAAACGGTGCCTCCTACAGACATTTTCTTGAAAACATTTTACTTGAACTACTTGTTCCCAATGCGCTAAGACAAAGAATGTAGTTTATGCTCGATGGGGCTCTTCCACATTTTAGTCTGACTGTTCGTGAATTTTTAAATGAAATAACGTGATGGGATGAGGCACTAAAGAACCAGGTCAGCTTTGACCACCCAGTTCACCCGATATGAATCCTATTGATTTTTGACATTTGTCTACAAGGTTCACATTGAATCTGAGGAGCTCTTGCGTCAACAGATTATAGTTGATTGTGAGGCGTTAAGAGCTACTCCTGGAATTTTTGCACGTGTTTGAGCTGCAATTTCAAGAAAATCCGAAGCATGTATTTTGGCTGATGGTGACCATTTCCAACATTTGTTATAATAAATCATAGTAAAGTAATTCCATTGTTAATTAATTATTTTTTATTATTGTAATGTGAAGATAATACAGTGGCGCATATGCTGACCTATGTTATTCGTAATATTTTACAGGACGATTTTTTTTGGCAAATGATGATAAATGATACCCACACTTCTGCTACTGGTAAGTTTCTAAAGATGGTAATTTTTTATTTCATAGCTACTGTCATTAGAAATTAAAAATAGTACAAAATTTCAATAAAATCATACATGGCTTCTCAAAGTTATTTGAAAATTTTTTTACCAATGGTTAAACAGAGCCACTTCGGATAAAGGAAAGCTCCATGTACATGGAATATTGAATACCCTGTAGATTACCCTCTTTGATCCAATCGAAAAATACTTAGATACTCGTATGTCATTTTCACATTATTGTCATATGTATGTATATTTGATGAGTCACTTATTCTGATCCTTGAGAGATATCAAAAACAAATGTAATTGCTTCAGTTACATGTCTTTATTAAAATCAAAGGATAAAAACAAGAAAAACGCATTAAAACTTACCCATTAATTAGAATAATGCATAATGTTGTGTTCTAATTGTTGTAAAAGTTGTCTGGTATGTTATTCTTTATTTAAAGTATATATACATCGATGGTAGGATCACAAGGCTACCTTTGATTGTATATAAAATATTTTTGCTCGATAAGCAGTGTTTAGAAAACATCATCTTCATCGTCAGTGTACATTTTACCATAACACCTGCGATGTGGAAAATACTTGTAGTGGGCTGTTTGGTAACACAAGTTCTGGTAAGCCTTTTTTAAAATTAAATATAGTAATGTACAGGGTGTTACACCATCGTTTGACACAAGCACGTGGACGCATTGTAGGAACAACAAGAAAATAGTATTTTAAACTGTTGTTCTAGCTTAGTTTGTTTTCAAACAAGTTTCAAACTAACGACATTTTTTTTAGATTTTGTTTTCGTGGCCTACTGAATTCGTATGCATCGACGCACGCGCCTACGTAGTTTGAAAATTCGGATAAATGAAAAACATTAAAGATATAATGAAATCTAATTTTGTTGCCTAAAATCATAACCGTGCAGGCGCCCGCAGGAGGTCAGAAGAGCCATGCTCTTCTGAGATTTTGCATTTTTGCCATTTTTACAGATTTTAAAAGTGAATTTGAGTTTTGAAAGTTATTTAATGATTTGGGATGACTTGGATATTTTGTATCAAAGAACGTACATATGACTTCATTAATAGGAATTATAGGATGCATAAAAAACTACAAGTCCGTAGTGTCCTCGGTCTACCTCTTTTTTTCTTGTAGTTTTATGTTGTAGTAGGTTTACTTCCTACAATATTTGTAACTGATCTTTCATCTTCCATACGTTCTAGATGCCCTAACCACTGCACTCTTTTACAACTTTCTATTTTTGACGCTTGATATCTTCCGTCTTCTTGCCCCCCAGAATTCTTCTTAAGATCTTCCTTTCCCACCTTAACAAGTTTTCTCTTGACTGCCATACAGCACTGTCGGCCTCAAAATTGTTTTCTAAATTCTAAATTTTAGTAATGCGGAAAATTTTTTTGATTTCATTTATTAGTTGATTGCTGCTAAAATTTTGTTTGCTTTTATTATTCTCCTATTAATTTCTTGCTCCTTATCTGTTGTCAGCGCCCCCAAATACACATATTCTTGAACTTCTTCAAACTCCATCTCTCCGTGCTGTGTTCTTAAATTTAAGTTCTCCTATTTTTAGTTCTCCTATTCTCAAAAGCTTACTTTTCTCTTGATTTATCTTCAATCACACTTTATTTGCTTCCTCCACAAGTTTTCTTGTTACTTTTTCTAATATTTTGCAATTATGGCCACATCGTCTGCATAATTTACTATCTGGTGACTTTTAAACTGTATATGTCCATACTGTTCAACAGACTATCTATTATGATCTTTTCTAGTACTAAATTAAAAACAAGCGTTGAGAGTGGGCCTCCTTGTCTCAGTCCTGTGTCAATAGTAAAACCTTCCGGACATTCACCATTCGTACTTTGCTTTTAATATTTTCTAAGGTCATGTTCAATAGCCTAATCAGTTTAGTTTGGGTCTCTCAAATTGTTAAATATTTTATTTAGTTTATTCCTTTTGATAAAATCATATTCTTTTCTGAATCCACGATTAAGACCATTATTTTAATCCCATATTCATAGCATGTAGTAAGGATTTCTTTCACTATGAAGATCAGGTCCGTTATTGACCTCGCTTGATATTTCCTTATCTATAGTTCTGCTATAGGTTCTATTCTCTGTTTTATTACCTTGAAATGATTTGATACCGTATATCTAGCAATGGTATATCCCTATAGTTTAAACAGTCTGTTGCATCTCCCTTTTTTAAAATTGGTATAACCATAGCATCTCTGCAATCTTCAGGCATACATTCTCTTCTCCAAATCTTTGGAATCATTTCGTATATGCTTTGTCTTAAATCCTCTCCTGCGTACTTAATTTTCTCTGCCGTTATTCGACTTTTCCCTAGACTTTTGCTATTCTTTAAAGCTTCTATAATTATGGTATTCCTTTTTTTCTAGGCTCTTCTACTTCCACTCCCTCTTGCCATACCAGTATCATCTCCTCTTGATCCGCTCCTTCTCTTTCACTCTCTTCATTCAACATATCTGCGAAATATTGCCTCCATCTTTCTCTCACTTCTGTTTCCTCTCCTATGAAACCCTCATATACTTCCCCCTTACTCTGTTTTCCTTTTTTATCTCTCTTTAGAAGTATATCTTTTCATTTTTAATGTATTAAGTGATTTTATAATTTTTAACGTATCCACCTAATACAAAATGTACTATCTTATATACGCTTTCCATTTTGCCCCCCACTGACAAATTTTCTACGGGCGCCTATGAAACGTACCTTGTGTATACAAGTTATAGTTAAAAAGCCGCTAATAGTTATCGTACATATAATTTATATATTACCCCAAATTCTACAGCAGTAGTTATTTATTATATTGTAAAATAGTAACCTCTCTTTCTCAAAAAATTTTAACTTCCTTCAACTTAAAAACGAATCAGACTGAGACAAAAGATGGTATATATAATGCAGCGCTCTGTCACTTATTTTCTATTTTACTTATGTACTACTGCTTTTCGTAATTCTAGATATGCACAGTGGCTTCCAAAGCAGTGGAATCAATGAATTCTTCTGAAGAACCGACATCTGAACCAGAAGATATTCCCATTAAAATAGGTCCTATAAGAGGGTAAGTAATTACACAAATGAAGAAGAGAATTTGACGTATAATTTCATGTAACATATTATGAATACAGTTATCGTGTTTTAGCGCACCCAAAAATTTTTCGATTTTCAACCAAGTGGACGACCCAATTTTTAGTTTTATGAGTAAGATGGCCAACTTTGGTTATCTTTCGTCACAGATAGCCTTGAGCAAGATGAAGAACCACACTCAGAAAATTAAAGACATTGGAGGACAAGTAGAAGATTTTATAGAGAAATTACCCACTTTTCCTATACCTATATTGGATGATATGTCCCATACACGAGTACTTAACTAATTTAATATAATGTTTTAATTATATAGACCTTACTTTTTTACTATATTTATATATTGTTTTATAAGTAATAGTTACTTTTTTACTATATTTATATATTGTTTTATAAGTAACGAAGGTGTACTATGAATTTTGAAAATTTGGTGGTCCTTCCAGTCTTTTCTTTCCACTTCTTTGACTTCATGTTTAATGACTAATGATTAGGTTTTTTTAACTTTTGTTAAAATAATTATACAGGTTATTTCGAAAATAGTTGAGGAAAATGAAGGAGTCTTTCTGTAAGAAAAATAATAATTTTAATATCCCCTAAGTTACAACCCTTTAAAAGTAAGTGCTGAAATTAAGTTTCCATGTTTTTTTAAGTATCAAAACACCAGTTAAACTTATCACAGAGAAGATTTTATCTTTTTAGCAATTAAATAAACTGGTAACAACGGCTGGCCTCCATGCAAAAATTGTAGTATTTAATTTGAGTCGGTTTTAAAATAGCCCATGAAAACTTGATTCCAATACCCACTTTTATATAGCTGTAAGTTTGTAGGGGATACTGAAATTATTATTTTGTTTGCATGAAACACCTCCTTAGTCTGTTGTTTCATTTTCCTTAACTATTTTCGAAACGCCCTGTATATATAATAATTGAAATCATTTTATATAACTCATTAAAATAAGCCGAAAAGTTCTTATTAATACGTGGCTTAAAATGCAAAGTTATGTGCCCTTAAAAGGGTATACAAATGAAACTGTTTTTTTTCTGTTATCGACAAAAATAGACAAAATTTTCACATACTCATGTGACTTTTTATGTCGAATAACATAAGCTAGCCCATTTTTCGTCATTCAAATCATGAGCGGCGGTTAGGAGTGTAAAAAGAAGGTTAGTGTAAACGTTTTTATTCAACTTTTTTCAATTTTTTCGACAAATTCATAATTTTTTAACCGTTTTACGTAAAAAGCTCTTTTGGTTATATCGATATTGGCAACGATTTTCGAATAAAATTAAAGACAGCTTTTTTATGTAAAACAGACCCTTTTGATCCCCTTAAACGGGACGCCTATGATTTGAGTATGGAAAAATGGATTAGCTCGTGTCATTCAACATAAAAAGTTTTGTATGTTCTGTAAATTTTGTCTATACAAATTTTTTAAAAAAAGAACATCTGTAACCTTCTAAAGCCTTGTCATCATGGACACGAAATTTGCGAAAAATCTCGAGAATTTCGCAGATTTTGATTTAAATTATTAATGGCGGGAAAATTTTCGCGTAATTTCGCAAAACAGGAACGTTATTGCTATTTTCATCATTATGTGGGATTAGTAAGTTTAACTTGAGCTACTGGCAATCTACCATGATAGTGAATGCCAGTTTTATGATGAGAATGATAGAAAATATTACAGTTGTCAAAATTGGCTAAAAGTTTACACTTTTCCCACCATTATAGTTCGTGCGAATTTTCGCGAATTTCGCTTCCATGAGAACAAGCCTTAAGGCTGTGTGTAACCACATGTTAATAAGCTTTTTTGCTTATTTTAATGAGTTCGAAACGCAGTAGAAGTTATAGCTCTATTTTAGAAAGATCCTGTATATTAAATATTTTTAAAATATACAGAAAATATTATTACATTTACATATGCAACCAGGTAAACAACAATGTCCAAGTTTTGAAAAGATGCTTCATGCTAAAAATATATATATATAGCTGATCCTAATTTGTTACAATAATTTTAAATATATTTTCTATTAATTAAAAGATAAACAAGCGGCATATGACGTCATCATGATCATTTTTTTAAAATCGGCTATGTATATTCTTGTTTGTGTGCCTATACTTTTATAGAATGTGCCACAATAATTTTCTCTGTAAAGTTTCTCCAATATCCAAACTGATTTTGCTATTTGTTAATAGATGGCATCCGTTATATAGCCAGGAGTATTTGCTTTCAATAATTAATAAGAGATGTTAGCATCAGTATTATTTTAAAAATTGTTTTTAAGGATTATCCAAAGCTGTTCGAAAATAAATAATTTTTACACCATCATAAATAACTAATATTGATTAGAAACTAAGTATTGAAGGTTTCCACAGATTGACCTTTCCAATAACATAAATTTTTCGCCAATCAACATTAAAGGCGTAGATTTAGTGACAGCTGTCAAGTACTAAAGTGTCACATGCCTAGGCATTAGAATCATTTCTACTACCGTTAAATTAAAAATTATTATTTGTTCTTTAACGAAAACAGTTTTATTTATTGTAAACATTTATAGTGAAATTAGAGAAGCCTGTAAGAGATATCCCTTGTCCTGTTTGTTTTGGAACATTTACTTTGTCTATGTAGGTTGAAGCGATTTTTCGTTTAACTTCAGGTTTATGAACTATTGAATCCTGTAAAGCGGTTGATTTATTTAAAAAATTGCTTATAGCACTTAATGTACCTGCAGTAGGGAATTTCTTTTGCTAACAATTGATTTACGAATTATGGACTCCTAATGTAGCCTTCAGCTACCGTTGAAGATTATCATCCACCATGCATCTTTAAAGTTGTAATATCAGTTCCTGTCTGGTATATTCGTGAGCATCCTTCAGTTTGAGAAACGCAGCCACTTGTTTTGACATTTTCCCTAACGTATGAATTCCTATTAAACCGGACCCAGACGATGTGGCGAATGCCTTCCAACGTTGGACACATCGTCATTTGCCACATCGTGTGGGCGGGCGCTGGTGAATTGCATGTGTCCAACGCTGGCTACATGTCACGTTCGGGCTTCTGTCAGTAAAGCCGGTTCCAGACGATGTGTCCAACGTTGGTTCGAATGTTGTTTCCAATGTTGGTTCCAACGTTGTCACAATTGTCGTTATAAAAGTATGGCAAGTGTGTCTGCTACACGATGGGGTAAACTTTTGTCGCAACATTGGAATCACATGTGGGGCCAACGTTCGTCAGTGTCGTACTTATACTGCAGATTCACAGAACAGTAAAAAATGGAATACGTGCGCTACTGGAATGCCTCAAACACACGATCGCCCGTGTGGGTGTGTGCCGAATGATGCTTCCAACATGTTTCCAACGCTGGAGGCTTCTTTGACGTGGTTCAGATTTACCGACAAAATCCAGAACTTGGCATGTAGCCAACGTTAGACACATGCAATTCTACAGTGCCCGTCCACATGGCAAATGGCGATGTGTCCAACGTTGGAAGGCATTCGCCACATCGTCTGGGACCGGCTTAAATCTGAACCGCGTCAAAGGAGCTTCGAGCGTTGGAGGCATGTTGGAAGCATCGTTCGTGTCACACCCACACGAGCGATTGTGTGTTTGATGCATTCTAGGAGCGCACGTATTCCAGTTTTTACTGTTCTACAGTATAAGTACGACACTGAAGAACGTTGGCCCCACATGTGTTTAGAATGTTGCAAAAAAAGTTCACTTCATCGTGTAGGAGACACACTTGCCACATTTTTATGACGGAAATTGTGTCCAACGTTGGCACCAACATAGGAACCAACATTGAACACATCGTCTGGGACCGGCTTTAATTGTCATATACTTTACCATTTGAATATTAAATAATAAATCTGTTACTATCTATTTGAGTAGGTCTCGCGGTACTATATTTTCGATATGTGTCTAAATATTCGTTTCCAATGAAGGATCTTTTTTCTTTGTTTTTGCAGTTCGCAGACCATACCTTCAATATCTTCAATTTTTATTTGTTGTAATTTATCACATCAACACGCCCCAGGTATGGCAAAAATCATTGGCACCAAAAATAACAATAGTTAGTATTGTTCAAATAAAAATATTTTGTTTTGTTATTTACCTTTGTACCTAAATACGTATTATCAGGATTTATTTTCTAAAATGTCTGATTTTTTTTCACGATGTCCATCCGATTGCCGTTTCATGAATGCTTTTTAATTACTTTCCAATATCGATGTTGGTTTAGATATTCAAAGTAGCTCTGAGCATCGTATTGTCACGGATTTCCCAATCCGACTTTTTCTTTCTGCCAGAAAAACAATCCGTTAATTAATCACTTATCTTTATTAACTACTCAATACATTACAGCTCAACTAAACACTATTTCACTTTTAATCGCTATCTAAATCGCTCTAAACATTCCTATTCAAGACTGTAATGCAAGACTAATTGATTCGGCCGTTTATTCTTCTTTTATAGACCAAACGAATACATATTCCAGATATTTTCTAGCATCTCTAGATCTATTTTCTCGAACGACTCGAACGCTTCTCGTCGTTTCCCCAATTTTGTTTACTAGAATCGCGTAGGGGCGATCGGGGCAATCTCGCGTTTCGCCATACCGCAGTCGTCGAATTGGGTTTGAGCGGGTCAAATTCTGTGACAGTATATATTGATCATAATGAAGAAGATTTCATACTTATACTTAAGTCAGAAAAATACAGGGTGGCCAGATAAAAACAAAACAGAGCCATTTTCAGGAACTGCGTCAAGATTGTAGAAAAACGTTCAAACCCGTCGATTTTAGATTAAAGGGGGACATCAATAAAAACATCAATTGATTATTGTTAATTAACATTAGAAATGTCCCAGAAATACGTCAGATAGCTGGGGAAATATCGCTACTACCCCTAAAGCTATATAAACTACCCTTAAATAGCTTTAAATGGATAATCATTAATTATTGTTATAAAATTCGTGTAAAATGAAAAAAATGCTTGAAAATGATTTGAACAGACAGTATGTCAATATAAAAAGTAATAGATAACTGTAAAAATGTCCATTCCACCCCTAAAAATTAAAAAAACGACTTTCAAAAGCTAATGGTGAACTTACTTCGACATCAAAAATAGATATTGCTTAAATGTTTAACGGAACGCCTATTGCTAGAAAAAAATTATAGATTACTGTCAAAAAATGCAAAAACTGATACTAGAGTACATTAAGTAAGTGGGGAAATATTAATTGCATCCCTAAATCTATATAAACTGCTTTTAAATAGCTTAAAATAGATAATCATTATTTATTGTTGTAAAATTCGTTTAGAATGAAAAAAATGCTTTAATCACTTTTAAGGTTCATTTATACTATTGCGACCTGAAAAATGGGCGCAAGGATAAATTGCCATTTTTCAGTACGCGCTCACAAAGTGAGAACAATTGGCGCTATTTCGCCATTGAATTGGCACTTTTACAGTCATTTATCACTTTTTATATTGACATACTGTCTGTTCAAATCATTTTCAAGCATTTTTTTCATTTTACACGAATTTTATAACAATAATTAATGATTATCCATTTAAAGCTATTTAAGGACAGTTTAAATAGGTTTAGGGGTAGTAGCGATATTTCCCCAGCTATCTGACGTATTTCTGGGACATTTCTAATGTTAATTAACAATAATCAATTGATGTTTTTATTGATGTCCCCCTTTAATCTAAAATCGACGGGTTTGAACGTTTTTCTACAATCTTGACGCAGTTCCTGAAAATGGCTCTGTTTTGTTTTTATCTGGCCACCCTGTATTTTTCTGACTTAAGTATAAGTATGAAATCTTCTTCATTATGATCAATATATACTGTCACAGAATTTGACCCGCTCAAACCCAATTCGACGACTGCGGTATGGCGAAACGCGAGATTGCCCCGATCGCCCCTACGCGATTCTAGTAAACAAAATTGGGGCTATTTAAGGGTAGTTTATATAGCTTTAGGGGTAGTAGCGATATTTCCCCAGCTATCTGACGTATTTCTGGGACATTTCTAATGTTAATTAACAATAATCAGTTGATTTTTTTTATGATTTATGCATTCCCCCGGATAAGCCAAAAATCGGCTATTTTTGACATTGTCCTTTGGAATCCACTCATTTTACGTTCGTTGTGTGTGTATAGTATTCATTTATGTTTTTTACTATTGTGTTCTTTTTTACGAAAGTGATAACAAATCGCCAAAAACCAATGTAACGCATGAAATACTAAATTTATACCATTGACGTACTTAACTCGAATGAGTGACATTTTTACCGTTACCAATTGTTTGTACATAAGTTTCAACTTTAAAATCAAAATTCTTATTAAGTATTGGGCGGAATTATAAAATTTAAAGTCTATTGTAAAGAGAATTGTAAGAGCTTTCAAAATAAGCATTACTCCACCCCCAATGCCATTTAAATATTTTGGGGTGATGCTTACCCTTGCTTGGGGGTGAGAGTGGCGGAATTAAAAATACCAGCAAAGAATGTCCCCCTTTAATCTAAAATCGACGGGTCCGAGCGTTTTTCTACAATCTTGACGCAGTCTCGTTTTCATCTGGCCACCCTGTATTTTAAGGTTAATACTGTTCGCAGCAGCAGCTAACGGTTTGCAATCGTTGTCGTGCATTACAATTACAGTTTTAAGATTTACTGAAAAATGTCAATAGTTTACTTCATTAATACTTACCTTACCTTACCTTGTTATAGTTGCAGCTAGAATTCAGACGACTTACGTCACGGCTGACGTCATGCAATTGCTTTTATTGTCAACATAATTTTCAATAGTTTGTGTTGTTAAAAACAATCATATTTTGTCATTTAGTGCAATATGCAGTGCAAACATTTAATGCAGTATATAGTTTTATTATTTTCGGTTAGAGTTTCTTAAATATTTTGATGAAAATATAATGAATTGTTCATTTGTTCGTGTTCTGTTTTGTTTTCATTTGGCCGCCCTATATATCAATAGAAGATTTTCTGATTTCAATTGTGTACAATTGTAAATTGCATTATGTAAAAATTAAGAAACGTCAGGTGCTATTTGTTGGATGCATCACTGTCAAGTATACCTCCACGCTAAAGAATATCATTTTAAACAACTTCTATAAAAACGGTTAGCTTTTTAACAGAAAAAAAGTGTGGATATGTTTCTGAGAAAAATATAATTGGTGACGCCATTAGTTGTTTGTGTATTGTATTTAAATACTGTCCTTCGTACTGTCGTACTGTCCTTCGTACTGTCGTACTGTCCTTTTCCCGATTATTTCATCTTCAATATATTTCTTATCACATTTTATATCTAATTTATTTACATTTCAATAAATACAATGACAGGTTTACACTGAAACACACGTTATTCCAAATAATTTATTAACACGAGTAAACAAAATAAATAAATTATCTAACATGTACAAGAAATTTTGTTGAAACTACAAAAAAAAAGTATTGGTGTCTAACAGAGCTCGTCTAATTCTCCCCTGTACTTTGCGCAGGGACTGCGGGTGGGTGTCACACGCGCCTCTCTTTGAACTGAAACATTTTTCCAATATGGCGTCGACTTGCGTACGTAAACCTCGTTCCTTGTGGCAGGGGCCTTATCTATCTGAATGTATTCCCTGTGAGATACTTGCCTGGGCGGTGGATTAATTTTCAGGTACTCATTAGTGTGCACCAAATCTGGAATGTGAAGAGGTTTAATGTCTCTCCTGGGGATTATATCATATTTGGGAACGATCTTGTAGATATGCGGCTCTGAAATCTTGGAATAAGAGTTACTGTATTGCCTTACAGGCGCAAATCTAGAATCTATGATTGAAGAGAATGGATGGACAATTCTTAAGTCTTCAACTGAAACGGGGGAATCCTCTTCTCTATTAGGTTCTACAAACCTAATACGTTCCACCACAGGGCTTGAGGTCTTGACAGAATCAACAATAAGAGGCTGCCTGTAAATTACTGATCTAATAGGGTCAGAGTAGTAAGCAGAACCACTGTGGGCCTCGTAACCTTCCACGTATACCTTAGGACGATCGTTGCCATACCTGGTTAAGTCTACTGAAACCTGCGATTTACCTCTTGAATTGCGACCTTTGTAGTATACTACAGGTTTTTGTGTACGCTGTTGTGTGCCACTAGATAACTCTATAACTTCAGGATGTACTTTGGTTACTTCCTGCACAATTTCCTGAGTGTATGGGATCTCCTGACAGGTTTTGACGGTTTTCACCAGCTTCCTTCGGGGTTTTCTCGAAACCTTATTAATCGACCACTCTGTTTGATAGTTTGGAGACAAAGTGCTAGTTTGTGGAGTATTTACTTCAACCAGCTCTTGAGTCAAGTAAGGTCCAGGGGTTGTATTGAGAACTGTAACTTGGGAAGGTTGAGACCATTCAATATGACCGTTTTCGAGAGATGGAATCTGTTGGTACTCACGCTGTTCTGTGATCACTGTCTTGGTTTCAGAAGGTGACTCGATTTTCGTTACTGTCTTAGGGCCGTTATGTTGAACTAACTCTTGGGTCACATAACGCTGTTCTACAGCTTCGTGGCACGGATTGACCACCTGAACTAGCTCTTTCCGAGGATAATGATGAGTAACGACTTCGCGGACTGAATGGCTTTCTTGGCTTGTAGGTGATGTGATAGAAACCGTTTCTAATTTCCTTGGTTCGAGTGGAGGTCGAATATTTGTAATTGTTACAGAATGTTCTTCGCTGTCAAGGGCGTTATCAGCAATTTCGTGCAAGGAATCCACGTCTTTCGAGAACCTGTGACCATATGGTATGTTAGAATCCCTTTCACGGCTGCAAGATTCGCGTATAATCTCGCGATCATTACTAGTAGTCTGAGAAACGACGATTTCTTCTGCTGGAGAGGAGCACACAGTCTTTTCTTCTATAATTTCTGGTTGTGAGATCACAACCGACGTTTCTTCAGATCTTTCTGAAAGTGGTTCTACAACTTCTATCACGCGAGTAGGTTTATCCTCTTTAATTGTTTCTACGCAAGGTTTCTCTGTACTGCCCAAATTGAGTTCGACGTATTCTACCTTAGCTGGTGAAGATTCTAGATGGGGTGTTGTGGCGCAAACAGGACTTGTAGTACTGCATTCTAGAGTGGGAGTTTCTTCAGTTTGCGAGCTAGTACAAGACGTCTCCACCACAGTTGTCTGGACAGATTCTGGCTTCGTTTCGCAGATTTTTTGTTCAACAGATGCGCAAGATTCGCTTGCCAAGTCTACAATGTCAGTTTTTTTGACTTCAGTAACGCATGGACTCGTTTTTTCTACAATGACCTGGCTATTTGGAGACTCGGTGTATGTCTCAACTTGTTTTTCTGTTCGTATCGAATTAGGTCCTTCCTCGATGTATGTCAGAGTAGTCACGCTTTGCGGAGTTTCTAAAATAAAACGATTAATTTATATTAAAGATCTACAATACTAACACTTAAAAGAACTAATCTTACTTGTTGCGTATTCATTTGGTACAAGATGATTGTTGACAGCTTGATAAGAAGTTTGATATGAAGAAGGTATATAATTTTGGAGAGGTTGTGGGTTGTAATAGTACCCTGGAAATGAAATAGGTTGATGTACGTAAGGGTAAGCAGTGTATGGATTATTGTAAAAGGGGTAGCGGATTTCGTTGCTGTATACTTGTTGAGGTTGCTGATTGTGTTGAAGTTGCTGATTGTGTTGAAGTTGCTGATTGTGTTGAAGTTGCTGATTGTGTTGAAGTTGCTGATTTTGATGAAGTTGCTGACTGTGTTGAGAGTATTGAGGCTGTTCGGAGTAATAATTGTTCTCCTTTATAGTAGGAGGATGGTGTAGAATTACGCGATTACAATCGTGTATGTCCTCTCCACCGATTCTTAGCGTGACATGAGCATTTGCCATAGATTTGGACAATCTGTCATCAGCTTGAACTATTTCTCTCCTTTCAGATGTGTTTTTAGTATCCTCCTTGGTATCATCGTTGAAGTTATTCCTCTCCAACAATTCGAAATGATCAAAATTCACTTTGGAGAAATCTCTTGGGGTGCGAAAAATGGATTTAAGGTTCAAATCGCTTCCATCCCCGGGTTTAGCCTAAAAAAATTATTACACCTCGTCACATTATCTACAAATTGCACTACTAAGTGTTTCTCTACTCACCCAAATGCCAGCTATCACCACCAGACAGAGAAAAAGACGCGTGGTGCCCATCTCCACACCAGTACTTTAGAAATGCGCTTAGTTCTGTATTCTATCCGATATAAGTTTTTATATGGAACGGTAACCTTAGACCAATTGTTGTCTAAGGCACGTAGTTTGGTTTTGTTTATAACTTTACATAAGTATGTTAAACTTGACATTGCAAACTGGGTTGTTAGGAAAATAATACGTATTCTATATTTTGTTTATCGCGAGTCACTGAACGACCAATATTTCATTTAATAAATATCCATTAAATTAAAAACATTGATATATAAAATAAATTGAATATACAGAGTGACCCAGAAACTTTACTTGTCAATTTTCCAGAAAATATTCTTCTTGATAGGATTTAACGTACATGATAACTTTTTTTTATTTTATTTCTTACTTTGTATAAAGACAAAAAATTTGCAAGTAATTATTTATTTTTAACATGAAATATTTTAATTTTTTATAATATCGAGCTTTTTATGCAAAGCAATTTTTCAGCTTTTTTAAATAAAAATAAGAAAATAGTGCAACCATTTTTGTTAAAAATGATATTTTTATTTTAAATATTGCAGTTTTTTGGGAGCCACCATCATATAATACATTTTTTCATATATCTGATGTACTGGTTTTTAAAAATATCAGATTGTAACATTTAAGTTGACATTTGTAGATGCATAATAATTGTAAAAAATGTATACAGACAAGCTCAAAATAATGACGGATGAAGCCTTAAGAGAAGTAGGTACACATTCCTATTTTTTTTCGCATATGGTGGCAATGATTAATTTCAAATAATTTATAATTTCCTCGAAAAAAATGCCAATGTTCTTGCCTTTGAAATGTGCATTCACCTTTCCAATATCAACTACCATGAACCCAATTGCAAGGCTAAGGCGACGCTGAAATATCAACAATAACAGTTTACGTAATAATATAATCATAACAAAATGACACATTCAGGTTAAATATGAATCCGTTTAAAAAGTCTGCCTTTATTATAAAACGATAAATTTTCTTTGAAATCAAACATGCACTTTTGCTTTTATGACATCAATTTCAACTTTTTTATGGAATTTTCACAAAAGGTTTATATTTAAAATTCAAAATCCAAAACAAAAACTCGAAAATGGAGAAAACAATATTTTCAATTTCTTTACAGGAAGAAAAATTTAAATCAACTGTTTTTATTTATTAAATTTTCAGTTTTCGGACAAAAACGAAATAATTTTAAATATAAAAACGTAGTATTTTTCTTTAATTCAAATTTCAAACTTCAAATTCATTTATTTTCAAAGATATACATACATAATTAATATATATATAGGAATAGTCATGTAAAAATAAACATAAAACAAACCAACAAAACAGTTGTCATAAATATAGCAGTTTCAGTAGATTTACCATAAAGAAACCTATGCTGACTAGGAGAAAATATAGTATGTTTATTGACAAAGGGTAACAATCTATGCAAAAACGCATATTCAAAGGATTTAGAAAAACAGGACGTTACGGTTATTGGCCTATAATTCTGAACAAGAAGAGGATCGGATTTCTTAAAAATGGCACGACTTTACCTAATTTTAATATTTCTGGAAATATGCCAGCGCTAAAAGATAAATTAATAAGATAAGTTAATTGTTGAATTATCAAAGGTGACGCCTTTTTCATAATAAACATTGGAATAACAACCAACTGATGATTTATTTTTTAGTTTAAGTATAAGAATATCCAACAATTCATTCTCTGTAAATGAAATTAAAAATATAGAACCACTATTGGATGTCGGATATAATACTTTATCTTTTTTTTTTTTAAATTCAATTTACAATATTTTTAGGCTCATTAATAAAGTAACAATTAAATGTTTCAGCTACCAAATAGGGTAGGGTAGGGTAAATAATGTTATGAATTGAATATTTTTACTAATTTATTATGACGAATTTTAACTTGCATGAAGAATTGATTATGTAGAAAATTACTATTTAAGATGTATAAATCTTTCGATCTATTACTAGAAATTTTTACGTCAATTGTCATTATTATTCCGAGAAACACTATGTTCTTTATGGAAAAGCATGTATTAAAGCTTAACAGAAATTTATTAATAACAAATTCATATGCCTTATTTGCATCAGGTGTTGAATAAATATATGACCAATGCTCCATTTCTAAAGATTCCACAAAGGATTCTGTGTTGGTTGCGCCAAGATTGCGCTTATACTGTGCTATATCTTTATGAAATTCTTCGTCTTGTATACTAGATGATTGAAAAAGAATAAAGCGATGATCTGAGATATTATTATCTACGACACACGCTGTAGATTTACTAAAGTTCGTGTATATATATGATCAATGATAGTGGAAGAGCCACTCTATCACTTGATGCAAACCAAAGCTCCGCAAGCAGATACATAAGGGACGCGTAGACAGTTTTATTTCTAGAATTAGTTCTAGCATCAATATTGAAATCATCCGCCAGAACAACATTAACATTGGGTTTATATAATAATTCTAAAATATTTAAAATTTGTTCAAAGAACCGTTGAACATCTCCATCGGGAGATCTGTAAACAGTTAAAGTAATTAAACTTATGTTACCTGAACTACAGTTAATTCCACAAATTTCAAAATCCTTATCACAACAAAACTGATCCAACATAATATTTGCGCAATTAATGCCAATACGTGTAAAAATTGCAACACCATCACATTTTAAATCCACTAATGTTCTTAGTAATAATAAAAGCATCGGAATCATGAGCTTCCGTTATACAGATATACTTGATATTGCTATTAGAAAATTCACACTCTAAGTAATCAAGAGACTCACCATTTAAACTACGGACATTCACTAACAAAAAAGTCAGGATCAAACATTACGTTGTAGCCTGGTTCGAAGGGCAAATCTGGAAAAACTTGCTAACGCATGCCCCAGCAGACCATAATTTGGGATTCATTGCTCTTCTAAGGTTTACTTGATTAACAGACAAGGCAGAGTATACATTGGGTTGCAACGGAGTGAGAAGTACACATTACTTCTGGGGAAATTTTATTCAGCATCAGTTTGAGATCTTCTGCCGCTGTTTTGTGATCCACCCTGGACTATTTTTGCCATCCCTTTTATGGCGGTCCTTGTATTACTAAAAACTCTGCCAATTGCCTGGTTGATTTCCTTCGTCCCTCGTATTTACATTATCTTGCGTGCTAAGGGTAGGGTTCATGTACTCGTATACTAATATCTTGTATACTAGTAGAAGGATCAGTCATGGCTAAATTAATAATTTCTTTACATTTTTGTTCCATTTGCACCTTTAAAATCTCAGTAGAGACTGTTTGTTTATTAACCTTTGCCTTTGTTTGTTTCGGCAAAATATACCCATCGTTCTTATCACATTTTACTTCTCCCTTATCAGTGTCGTTTTTTTGTAGAGATGTTTTAGGAACAGTCACTAGAACCATTTTCGACAATAGCGCGATATGCTTATTTAATAACTCAATGTTGTCTTTTAATTCATTCATTAAAGTATCCTTCTGTCTAATAATATAAGAATATGCGACTTTCTCGGTTGTTTTATTTAATTTACTGATTTTATCCATAGCGTCAAAAAATTCAGCCTCAACTCCCTTTGTGGCTTCTTTGCCACAACAAATTACGGTGATTTTGTCATCCAAAATTTTTGCGTTTTGGTTGTAGTATTTAACACAACTGAAAGACACAACCGCATCGTTCGACATACCGGCAGGTGTTAATTACTGCACAGTACTAGAAAAAATTTGGAGAATTTCAAAAACAAATAATGTATAGATGTTCGTATTCATACACATTTCAGAAAATTTATTTCAGTAGTAGTTTCAGTATCTACACATATCACTTTCTTCCTCTAAAATCATAAGAATAATAAGTATGAAGTTGCAAACCTCAATGAATTAAATGTGTACAGCTATGGATAATAAAAAGATTATTAGTTTTATTCTGTTCCAGTCCACAGAGCTGTAATTATGTGACAATTTTGTATTTTCCAACTCTCTAAAATAGTAACTTGATATTATACTTTCATTTTTTTACTGTTTTAGAAAGGTATTTTAAGCTAATATAAATCAAATCTCCTACAATTCCTATCAATGAAGTCATATGTATGTTCTCTGATACCAAACATCTAGGTATGCTAATGAACAATTCCACAGTAAAAAATGTTACAAAAGCTAATAATAAGGAATATATGGGTAGATATTATGGGTGTAATTCAACGCAGGTTGGGGCTTTTGTCCACTGAGTAGTTAGTTTCACACAATATTATTAATACCTAAAAATTATGCTTTCATGTCCTTTGAATGTATTGTAATTTGTTAAAATTTTATATCTGTTTTAAATAAAACAGACTTCACTATAATGTTTCAGTTTTATTCAATTTTGAATTTTTTTAAATGTATTACAGATTTATTTCTAGTTAAACAAAAAGCCAAATTGAACTGTACCCAGAATGGTCTCAACGGAATGGTTTTGCAGTTGTCTTTTTTTCAGATTTTCCTTGGATATTTACCCATAGTGATTACGCACACCTAAAACAGAGGAACATGGTAAGTGAGGAAGGTACAACGAAAAGGAAAAATTGAACAAAGACAACTGTAAAAATACCTTTATGTGTTACAGGGAAAAATTAAAATATAGTAAGTTAATCTGTATTGTTTTACTAGATTGTTACAAAACAAATAAAAACTGATCATAATTTATGACTTTAACAATTGTCTTTTTGTGTATGTTCTATCTACAAATACATTTATTCCAACCAAATCTTATGTTCTCCATCAAATTACATCCATATCTCATCTTAAACCTTCGTTCTAGCATCCATGATTTAATATTTCAATTTCCAATGATTTCATTTCAAAGGTACTCATCATCAATCATCATCGGATTTCTTGGACTTTTTTCCAAACTTCCTCATAGATTTCCTTAGTTGCTTTCTGAGCAGCAAGGTTCTCTTTTTTAATCTTTCTTGCCACTTTGCTCTCAATTCTTCTAAATCAAATTTCTTCTCAACAGGTTTTTTGCGCTTTGACTGAACTTGCTCCACAGACACATCCTCTTCCTCGTTGCTTTCTTGTCGGTGTTTAGAAAGCAACTCTTTTTGATCTTCCTCGCAAGCTTCGTATCTTCTCAACAAGTCAAAGAGTATCTTTAACTCATTTTTGATTTTGTAACCTACGTCTAACCTGTGCTTCATCTCTTCAATGTTGGTCTTCTGCATTTTTTCAATGTTCCTCATCTCCCACAACAATTTAGCCTCTTTTTCCACCTTACTACCTGTCATCTCATACTTCAAGAGCTTCTTCAGTTTATCTAGTAGGAGTATGTTCCTTTGCAGCGCTGCATCTCGATCTTTCATCAAGTTGCTGATCATGTCGTTCCTGGACTTCTCCTTGGCGAAATAAAGACCGTTCAAAAAATCTGCGTACTTTATTTCCTTCTCAATATCCGATTTGCTGGAAATATGAAGGTGGCCTTGGAAATTTGAAACGACTTGATTTATAAGGCATTGCAATTTTTGAAGTCTCACTAACATTTTAATGAGTTTCTTGGCTATAAAGACGTTGTCGTTGTCTTCGTAGAGTGAAGCAACGACGTTAGTGAGAGTGACGTCTTTGTAATATTGCAATTCTTTAAATCTTTCCAAGAGTAGAGTTTTGGCACCTATATCGTCGATGTCTTTGCTCATTATAAGCCTCTTCCAGTCTTGCACTATAGAATTTTTCATGTGCTGTAGAGCCAAAAGGTCGTCGTATATGTCATCATACTTTTCAAAGTCCATATGGACTAAGATATCAGTCTCAAATAGCAGTTGCGATATCTTCTCTTTGATAGTTTTTATTGGCATTTCTGAATATTTTGAACCGAGATTATTCTCTATATGGTCTTTCGCGTGGTGGATTAATGAATCAATTTTTTCACTATCAGCTTCTTCGGAAAAGTCGTAGTACCTGGAACGTCCGTATGGGTTTTTATTTTTTAATTTCGTCGCCCAGCTCTTGTTTGCTTTCTTCGGTACAGGTATTCTTCTACGTAATGGTGTCGTCCTTAATAAAGGTCTCTTGTAACCATTTATTTCAAGGAAAGGTTTGCCGTTGTTATCTAAAATGATTTTAGGCTTCAGGTGTTGTAATACCAGCTTCTTTTCACTTTCTTCGTCTTCGTTTAAATCTAGGTTTGCATGGTAATAGGGATAGTTCGCGTTTGTATAGCTTTCTGTTGTTGTAGGTCCATCTAAATCATCGAAAATGACGCTTAATTTGTCCAATAAGTATTCTTCTATTTCGTCTTCATCCACTTTCTTCAAAATGTATCTCTTTTGTCTTATTTTGCTTTCGAAAGGACCTGGATTTGGACCATCAAACACCAAAAAATAATTCGGGTTGTATTGATTCTCTACTGGCTCTAATATTTCTCCAATATTTTCTTCAGCGCTTTGCTGAGGGCTTCGTCGCTGTCTTACAGGTCCAAATACATTGTCAGCAATATTTAAATTTTCAAAATCACCTATCAGATCGCTAGTTAAATGCAACATATTCTTCTTGAAATTTTTTCCAAAATCTTTGAAATATCTTTTGGTGCCTGTTATCATTTGAGGCAAAGTGCCCAGCATTGGAAAAGCTTGTTTGGATAAATCGTTAAATTTGCTTATGAGCCTCAGAGGAAAAGTAATTACATGTAAAATTGGTGACTGAGGTAGCTTATTTTCAAGTAATGGAGACCCTACATAGGTTTGTAGTTCTTCTTCTTTCTGGACTTTATATTTCCCTAATTCTTCCCTTATAACGCTTCTGAGGAATCGTTCTTTGGTTTTATCTTTGTCATTTACCACATCTCTAAAGTTATATGGTTGTGGATCATACGTTTTCCTATAGCGATGCTTGTCTCTTGAAGAGTATTTTTCCAAATAGTCATCATCTTGATTTTCTTCTTTTACTTGATAAAAAGGGAGGACAATATCACTTGTATCAAATAAGTTATGGTATTTTTTGGAAGGTTTCTTATATTTCTGTGACCAATGTTTCTCAAAAATTGTCGATCGCTTTGTTCTGCTTTGATCATCGTTTAGTTTCTCAAGTTTTCTAATTAGCAAAGCTTTTTTCAATTGGGTTATTTTTTGTTTCTTCTTAACTGCATTTGTATTTTCTAACGAACCAGGAGTGTCTTCTTTAAAATTTCTCGTAGAGACATAATTAGAACTACTTCCGTCATATTCATCATCTAAAAATTGGTCAAATTTAGTGTTTCTATTTACCAGTTTAGATCGAGGAAAAATATTTTCTTGATTCTTTATTGACTGAAATGTTCCAAGTTCTTTATCGTAAATGTAAGGTTTTTTCATCAAGTTATTCTTAGCAATGCGATTTCTCAGTTTATTCTTTAGCAAAGCCATATTCTTATTTCTCTGCAGCTGTAATTTTTCCATTAAAGTTAGTTTTGGAGGTCGGTTGTACATTCTCTGAAGCCTTTTATCAGGATGGGTAAGAGCAAGATCGTTTACAGTGTTTTTTATTGGTTCTTTGAGAAATTCTGGCAGCATGTTTACCATGAATTTGTAGCCGTGTTTCAGAAAAGGAACATCGCGCTTCGAACGTTCTTTACTACACGTATTATGATGAGTTTCTGTTAAACCATCATCGTGTACCTGTGTTACTGATCTCAAAAAAGGATTATTTAGGATTTCATACCTTGGGGCAAGTTTTTTAAGGATGGGGTTGCCAAGGACGGGTCCGCAAGAGGAAACAAGTTGACGTTGGGCGTTAACGATGACTGCTGGATTGCTGCGGATGGTGTTCACATAAACTTGGGGGTTTCTGTTGACGTAAACGGTCTCTTCAACTGGTTTGATCACATCTACTGTTTCTGTACGGGTAACGGGGGAGGAATAGAGTGTAGTTTCCCGAAGGGGGTTCACACAGATGGGGGCTTCTCTTATGGGGTTGATGTAGACTGGGGCTTCTCTGATTTGGTTTACATAGACTGGGGATTCTCTGTTTACATACACGGTTTCCCTTCTTCTTTCTACAACTTAGTATTAGAAGATAAATTAGTAACAATTGATGATCATTTGATGTTTGTTTAATATATTTCTCAAATTTTAAAGTGGTAATTTAAAAAAAAATACCTCTTTGGGGAGATGGAACAACGATTCTATCCACGTAAGGTTTCAGATTGATGGTAGTAGATGTAACTGAAGTGGGCTGTACTGGTACTTCGACTTTGGTATTGTATCTTGCAGCAGGAGACTGGACCCATTTAACCGTTTGAGCAGGTGCACTTTCAACAACCTAAAACAACATATTCACATAATAATGACTCAAATGTAAAATTCTTACTTCGTACTCTGTATCTAAGCTCTTCTGGTGCAACAACTGTGGTTGCCACTGCTGCAGGTGCCTGTACTCGAATTGGAAGGGATTGGCCAACATAAGTATTTACTGATTCCCTGATCACAGTGGGAGGGGGCGTGGCCTTTTCAACGACAGTCACCTGTTTGGTACACTGAAGCAAAACCTACTTAGTATAACATCTTACAATTTTGATCAACGGGCCCAGGATGATACCATGAGGTACATATTTATTGAGATTGAATGATTTGAAGAAAATGCTGGAAATTGTAAGTTATAAACTTGACAGCATGGGCCTGTTCATCAAAATTTAAAAATAAATGAATTATTAAAGGAGTCTTACTACTGGTTCCTGGCGACATCTGGTATACTCAGATACTGTATATTCAGGAGCCTACAAAAAATAGTTATGTTAATAAAATATGAGTAATATTTTCTAAAAATTACTTGTAGTATTTAATAGCAGTGGCTTAAACACTGTGACATAATAGACCAGTGCCTTTGAAAATGGTAAAAAATGGAAAAAATAATAGTAGGATGAAACCCATTGGAAAAGGAAGAGAATACAACAAAAATGAAAGGAAAAATAATTTACGGGCTATCTGAGGTCGGGAAGTGGAAGGGGGTGAGTTTTTAAGGGTAAAAAAACGGTTTATCTTGATTTCCGGCAAAACTACAAGTCCTATGGAAAAAAGTTAAATAGCAAAGTTGTAGGTCTTCCACTTCCCAACCTCAGATCGCCCGTAAATTATTTTTCCTTTCATTTTTGTTGTATTCTCTTCCTTTTCCAATGGGTTTCATTCTACTATTATTTTTTTTCGTATCAAAAATTACCGACCCTGGTCTATAAGACACAACTTGTACAATAATGTACCTAGAAATGTTTAAAAAATATACCAAAAATGTTTTGAAAAATTGGCTTACATCTTGGTTTGTTTGTGGAGTAGTAAATTGCTAATAAGTTATGAGTTACATGTAACATATTGTGTAATACTTACTTTCAAACAACCACACTGTGCACTGGCATAGCCTGCAAAGGCCAAAATACCTACGAATGCAAAGATTTTCATTATCACGCTACTACTCCAGCAGAATTGACACTGTGAGGAACCAAAGTTTTCTTATATTTATATTAGAGGTCACAGCAAACTAAGTGTCATCGCAGTTCATTACATTCTTGTTTAAAAATTATGTTTATAAATAATATTTCTTGAGGCGCGTGATGTATTTTGAAGCAGACCAAAGAAAACAATAAGAATTATTTAAAAAGGTTGGTTTATTTTGCACTAGTACGGCATAAAACTGGTATTTATTATCTTTTGTTATATTTTACGGTAGAGTGTGACTTCCGTCAAATGTAATTTGATTTGTTTTGAAAATGATAATAGTACGGCTTGCATAAATATTTTCCTAGGTAGTTTATAGCTTCTATATATAACATTTTCCTTTGTTTACCATTTTGTTTTGTCACAGTATTTAAGTGTTAGACAAATATATTCAAACTTCCAGTAGCATCTCTAAATTTTAAGATGTATTGTGTGGAAGAAGATCTACTGCAATTTTGCAAAATTAGTTGTTCTAAAACAAGATAGTGTTCTGCTTTCCTTCAAATTTATATATAAAATATATAGAGTGTCCGGGAAAATGTGGGAAACCTCTCGTGTCCATATAGGACATGAAAAAATAAGATGACAAGTCTCTATAAAAAAATTTCCTACACAGATATGTGAAGGACGCCGCTGGAAATTGGTTTTCCTTGAATAGCTTTTAAAGTACTTATTATAATTATAACTTCTTTTCCCCAAGTGGAAGGGTAGTATTGTATGTAAAATAAGCATTAATTATGAATGTGACGATAAAAGTAGGTTTACTAGTTTTTCCTTGAAAGAATCTCTCACAGACAGCTGATCGTACAATCAAACAGGAAGGCTTAAATGCACAACTACAAGTAGAAAGCTTACGATAGTGGTGTTTTCGCCGTAAAATTATCAAATTTGTAAAGTTTTTTGGTACAGAAATCTTGAAAAATAAAACACGTAGAACAAATATAAAAAATAAAATTCTTATTGTCTCATTTATCCACTTTTACTATTTAAATTCTCCTCAAATGAAATACTAACTTCTAAAAACTATTTGTAAGATACACATTATTTTATTATTCTATTCTTATTAAAGTGACCAATTTTAACTGCAGAGTCATACATGTTTGTGTTATAAAAATATATGCATCTAAAATTAAATTTTAAAAAATACATATTTTGAAAGATTTCTGTGTCTAAAAGACCGGTGTGAAAGCAGCACCCAAAGATAGCACCCGAAATTTCCGAAGATAGCCGAATGACCGTGGACGTTCGTTGACTAGGGTATACAAATATGAAAATGATATTGAGTTCCAAGGCGTTATCTCATAGTAAGCAACATCCTGGGGATGATACTTAGTATCAGAGTTCTTCAAGGGATGCTTATCACTCAGAAAAATTATGATCAACTAGAAATGGGTCCCAGGGGGTAAAATACGAGGCAAAATATGATAGCACCTGAAAAAAATATTTTCCAATATCTCGGAAAATACATGCCGTTGCAACTTGTCCTTGTCCCCCTGGGACCCATTTGTAGTTGATCAATTTATCACAGCCTCAACAATACAGGGTGTTAAAAAAAGAGTGTAAAATATTTCAAGAGGTAAAAGTATGAACGAAAATAAGGAGACAAGTCTTAATAAACATGGGTCCGCAAAGTAGCGGTTGCGGAGACTATTCGTTTTTCAAACATTTTATTTTATTAGGAATAAACCGACAAAGGAATCTTTTAACAAATAAAAAACAAAGTTACAGATGATGTTCAAAGTGCCCTCCGTCTATTTACAAGCAGACACGACATCTTCGTCTCAACGATATTCGAACTCTTCAGTAGCTGCAGCTCTTCCAGGCAATTTACAGGAGTACCATACACTAATGTCTTCAAATGTCTCCAAACAAAGAAATGTAAAGGGTTCAGATCAGGCCATCTTGGAGTCCATAAAACAGGTCCGGCCCTTCCTACCCATCTATGTGGAAAAGTTTGGTGTAAATGCTCTCTAACGGCCATGGAAAAATGAGCTGGAATACCATCATGCTGGAACCACATTTGTTGCCTCTGATTCAAAGGAATGTCTTCCAAAAACGTGTTCAATGTACAGTGTGTTCTGCAGAATGTTGAGGTAAGCAGCGCTGTTAATCGGTTTGGTAAAACAGGACCTAGAAACCTGTATACAGGGCACTGGGCACAAGAAAAGAATCTTCACAAAAAATTCTTAGAGGAGAGATTGCCGTCATTGAAGCTACTTCAAGACCAGCTGCATTCATCTGGTATTAATCTTCTGAATTGCCAAAGTTGTGTTGTTAATATTTATAACAAGTAATTCAATTTAATTTAAATTAAATTATTATTTATTATTATTATTTTTTTAATATTTCACTAGTGGGGTAATACGTCACAATTTTCCAGTAGCGGTATAATGACCTTCATTATTCAGTTGAAACGGTGCCAAATAAATGCTGTAATGAAGTTCTTATAAAGCAGTTGTAGATAAAATTATATATCATCTGCAAGTACCCAATAATTTTTAAAAAAATATTTTCATAAATAAATAAATTTTATCCCCAATCACATTATAATCGCACTTTTATCCAGACATATGAACCGTCTAAAGTGATACTTTATCCACTAGTGCGGAATATAGTAAACTTTATTTCACTAGTAGAATAATGAAAAAATAATAAATCTCATTTAATTTCTTATTAACATTTACATTTATAGTAATACACATTTGTTTCGTCACAATCAACTTCCTTTCCGTTAATAACAACCCTTGTGGCACTGTTGTTTCATCATTTCATCATTTTCAGAACGCATAACATCTGTGTGAAAAATTTGCACAAGTTACGGATGTCTCTTCTTGTAAGAAACAGCTATATTTTCCTTGCAGTATCAAGTTTGTGTTTCATTGAACACTAAGAAATATCAAGTCATGCTAATAAATGTTGTATTGCATTCGTGTTTTAATTGGCTTTTATCCACTTAAGAATATTAAACATTCTTGCAATAAATAACTATTATTATATTTTACTACATTTTTTTTCTCTATATTCTCTTGATTTTTTTTTAATTTAGACCAATAGTTTTGGTAATGAAACATTGTTTTTTATATAGACGCTATGTTAAATATTCACAGTAGATGTAGCATAAAATTACGCACCCACTACCATTTTATTTGAATAATAACCTATAAAATTTAAAAAATACAATAATTTATATAAAAAATCTAGTTGTTCTTGACATAAAACAAAATTCAATGCTTAACGAAACAAACTACGCAAATATTCTACATAAATCTTTCAAGTGATACTCATTTCCGCGCACACAAAGCTTATTTCTTAATCTAGTGTCATCCACAACGTTTTTAAAAGGTATTTTGAGAAATAGATCTAAAAATAGGAGAAATTGTATAGCGTAGGTCTTTTACATTTTTATACGGATTGTAATAAATTTTATTTCAGACTGTCCCAAAGAAAAAATAATAATGGATTGAGACATGGACACCGTAGAGGTCAAGCAACAAGTTCGTATGCCAATCCAATTACATAAAGGATCGATTTAAATATTGAAACACCATTATAGAATTATAATGCCCTGCGTCATTTTGCTGAACCATTTCTATCTAATACTTATAATGTAAGATTATCAGTGCATTCTCCAATACGAAGTTCATAAGAAAAAAAAAATTGAATGTTACATAATTGGAGCTAGTGGTCGTAGAAATGTTATTTTGACGGAAATCGATTTCTCGTATATTCTTATCTGACAGTAACACATTTCAGCTTTTTCTGTTCACAAACAATGACGCTAGATGGCATTTTATAAAATTTCAGCAACGGCAGCAGATATCTTGGATCTGTTTGGTTTATCTTAAAAAATGCGCAACTTATTTACAATTTAAGCCACCCTGTATATTTTATGGTTTCCGAGATGTCAATGGTGAGCTATGGAAACCAGTCCACCCTGTATACATACTAATTTACCCGATCATTCAGAGCCTATCTCTGTATAACTATAAGCTCTTTCCACATTCCTGAGTAAAGTCATGCCTACCTTTATATAAACAATTAATAAATAAAATATTACTTTGTTGAACATATATTTAATTTTAATTTTTGACAAGCAATCAAAAACATAAACAAAAACAAACTAAATAAAATCACAGTTAGGTTATGAAAATTACTAATATTTACAGAGCAAAATAGAATTGCACATTGTGCAAAATATATAGAAACAGTTACAACTGGTATAAAAGTTATATAAAGAAAAACAGTAAGGAGACAGAGACATAAGACAGAAATGAGAAAGAATGGTGAAAGGAAGAGTAAGATACAAGGCATAATGTAGAAATGGTAGGAATGGTAGGGATGATAAAAGAATAGCTATAAAAATAGACTTAGGTGAACAATTGTTTTGTATTGTAGAGAAAAATTGTTTTTTTTTAATATTTTAGAAAATGTTTGCTAGGGAATATGATTTCTTATTAAAATCGTTTATAACTAAAATTTTTTTTTCTAAAATTAATACCATAAAATATCAAAGAAAAAAAATATTCCATGGCACTATTTCCAAAAAAGCAAAATTGAATAGAATGAAGGAACGTTTAGGATAAATTTTGTTCTAATTAATTTTATAATTAAGCTAAATATATTCAAAGTCAGACTATCAGAAAAGAGCTATATAGATTTCTCACTGAAACTGTTAAGATAAAAGTGTTCTAACTCCTTTCTAAATAAGTCATCCATTATATAGCTGACTTGGCTGGCATGGCTTACAAAGTCAAATTATCCACTCATTCCTTACAACAGATGCCTAAAGAAAAAATGATAATGATAAACATGAAAAATGAACTGTGGTACCCCATTGTTAATAGATATGGCATTTTATAAATTTCAGTCGGGAATAAAACAAAAATAAAAATAGAATAGTCAAAATGCTGGTAGAAGAAAGAAAAAAGCAGAGAAAAACAAAAAAAGCGGAAGAACGAAGAATAAGGAACAAAAAATTGAAAAAATATAAACTAGACATGAGAAGGATAAAGAAAGCGTGAAAAATAGATAAATATTTCTCCTCGATTGCTTGCAGGACACCTTCTCGCTCTCACTTAAGTCCTAATCTCTACTACATAATTTCTGTATAATCACGCTGGCCTTCTTCTTCTTTTTCGAAGAGGAAGAAGAAGCCGAACTGCACGTATGGTACACGTGCGGATAACCGCAAGGTCTAACACAAGTGCAGGTAACGACACCGCAACCGTACGGCTTTTGTGTTTGGTCTTCCTCGTACACTATCGATTGTTCTTCTCCCGCCTCACTAGATTCGCAATCGGCTGCATCGTCACTACCGATAGCTAACGTAGAAGGCTTAGTGACTGTCTTGTAGACGACATTGCCAGCTTGATACCCAGAAAGGCTCGTGGTACCAGTCGAAGAAGAAGATCCACATGCCTCGACTTCTTCTGCCGAAGTTAACCCAGATGATCCTTCCACATCCACAAAAGTCTTCTCTTGGACTGCAAAAGACATAAATTAGTTACAAGAAAGATTGTTATGTGTTCAAATTATTTACTTTTAGCTGGCACATATCCCAGTTCACCCAAACTGATTCTCTTGATTGCTGAGTAAGTGTCGCCTACACTTGTTTCACATGCGTTGTCTTCTTCCTCTTCCAAGGCCAGTAAGTCTTCGGTAGCTTCTTCATCGACAGATTTGCCAGAACAGCACACTTTCACAGGCTTCAATTCGACGATTTGACCGTTCAAACTAAAGAGTTTCTCTTCTGGAATGTTATTCTGCCTGATCTGAAGAAAATAAAAGTTTATTAGCAAATCTAGGATCAAAACCACTTACTACACTTACAATTTTTTGTTTAGGAATTTCAACGGGTATCTTCCTGAAGCCAAATGCGAGTCTGTCTTCATCGAAGTTGCAGAGGTGGTCGGCATTTTGGTGAGCGATGGCTATGGAGACAGCATCAGCAGGTGCAGAAACTCCAGAGTTAGAGGTTGTAATAATTTCATCTCCATAGTGCGAGCAGCCTCCTGTGTATGTTGATGTAGAATGGGAGTTCTAATAAAAAAAATTACGTTAACTACTTAACTTAAAACGCTTTGTTTCTACTTACATGGCTACTGCTGCAACCGCAGGACGAGCTTGCTCCAAACAATTCTTCTTCATTGGCACAATGATCGCTTACTTGACAAACCGGCTTCGGAAGAATGGCAGGCTTCACTATAGCCTTTTTACAAGCACATGGTCCAGGAACAGGAGTTAACTTGGTTGTAACGGTGGGTTTTGGCACCTCCTGTGGTCTTACTATGATAGGCTCACAAGTCTTTCCAGAACTAGAGCTTGAACTGCATAAACTTTCACCAGGATCTAGTCCGCAAGACAGGTCATAGCCAAAGGTTCTCCAACTGTGGCCCTGCGAATAAAAAGGTTAATAAATATGCATAAAATAAACAACAAGTAAATTAATGAATGTTCTTCAACTTAAAGTTCTGCATGTAGCGCATTTTATTATAATAGTTAGTTTATTTTTACAGAAGTAGCACTTAAAAGTGTGTGTAGAAGATCCAAAGTAAGGCCTAGAAGTCTTAAAATGTCAAATTTAATTGACTTATTTTTGCTATATATGGAAAAGGTGAAAGGTACACTTGGAATAAGATCCGTTCGCTAATATGTACATGAGTGATCTATATCACTTAAATAGTACATTGAATTCCCAAAGGTTCCATACATTGTATGCTGATGAAAAAATAGGCATATAGAAATAGACTGAAATAAAGTACATCAGAACATTGCACTTAAAGTTGATGAAATTTTAAGAGAAAACTCAGGTGAAGTGACTGCGATTTTTGGTAGCTATTTTGTTAATATAGCCGACAATTTATTGAATCAATATTATGGTAAGTCAGACCTACCACAAGTACAGTTTCTAATATGTTCCACAAGACTTTTTTCTTTAAGTCAGTTTTATCTTATGAAATGAGAGCCATTATAAAAAAATTTCAAAAATAAAAATTCACCAGCTTAGACACCATTAACGCTAATATTTTAAAATACGTTGTTCTTATGACGGCGGGATATTTAGCTTAATCAATTTATCTGTCACCTCTGGTAAATTTCCTTCTATTTTGAAAAATGCAACAGTAATACCTTTATATAAAAAGGTGATATTTGCAATGTAGCTAATTATGCCTATATCTGTTTCGAGTGTGTTTTCTACAACATTTGAAAAAATCGTCTATTCTAGAATGAAGAATGGAGATTTTTCGTAATACGTACAGAAGAAGGAATGTAGTATTTTAATCGAAATGGCGTTTGTTCTATACAGTTCCGTGGAAAAATAAGCCTAAAAACGGTATTGAAAAATTTAGTCTTGCCACGCCCCTACAAAACGATGGCCGCCACAGTGTAGACCTGTGACGTCAGACGCCGTTCATACGTATATACTTAAATACAACAGTGTGCTTTAGTTCATATCTGCACACGATTTCGGACAACGCAGTACATACGTTTAGAAGAGTTAATTTGTCATTTGTGATATTATTAGGTGCTATTGTGTTAAATAGTCATTGGTATTAAATAAAGTTGCAAAATAGACTCGTAAAATGGGCACAAAGAGCGCTTCTCCCGCACAAATGGAAGAAGTATTGCATTATGCCATCATGTACGAATACAGCGTACAACACCTAATAAAAAGATGTCACCGTGACAAAAACTAATAAGAAAAATTGTGATGTAGGGTGATGAAGTGCGATGAAAGGAAGAATTGCAATCTTATTTGCTTGTGAAGACCATTTTAAGGATAATTGGAAATACATAAGTAGGTTAGAGTTCATCAAAAAAAATAAAATGTAGTTATAAGCAATCAATTATACTTTTCTATTAAGCCACCAGTATGTAGCGTTTAGAAAATCAACGGTACAGCATATTTATATGTTTTCTCATTTATTGTATTCAACACTTCCTTCCGATTCCACAACTCGTTCGGTATTCAAACCGTGTATGTGATGTAATTTGAGGCATTTATAAAATTTTGCTATCTGACTTCACTACAATAAATTACCTGTTTTATTCTGAAAACATAATAAACAAAAGTAATAACAAAGGATTTTTTTTTAAATGTTTAAGGAGAAATTAAATCAGTAGTAAAATATGAGCAATAAAAATGTATTAAATATATTTTTTTAAATTAATATCATTATTCATTACTTATTTTTACCTCAAGTGAAACCATCTATCTGCTCTAACAGCATTGTCGTCGTAATCTACATTGCGGATCTTTCAAACTAGAGAATAAACAACATACATAAATGTCTCTTATTCAAAATATAACATATCAACGGAATTCGAGGTTTAACACATACAAAGTTGATAAATAAGGTTCTATAATACGAGGTGTGACAATTAAGTTCCGGGAATTTGTCAATGAAAAAAAAGCAAATTAAATTTCGACAAAATTTTATTATTGACCTTTACAATAGTCTCCCTCTAACTCTACACAACGATTCCAACGTTGCTCCCACGATTGGAAGCACCCTTGGTAATCCTCCGCAGTTAACCCGTTAAGCACCACGGTTACAGCTTCTTTGACCTCCTGTACAACGCCATGATGGGTTCCCTTGAGGTGCGACTTCATCTTGGGGAATAAAAAAAATCGCAGGGGGCAATATCGGGATTATAGGGTGGGTGCGGCAACGCTTCAATGCCTTTTTTTGCCAAAAAACTCTTGCACAATAACGAGGAATGGGCTGGCGCGTTGGCGTGGTGCAAGATCCAGCCGTTCTCGGCAAGTTCGTGTCGCACACAGAAAACGCGGGCCCGCAGCCATTCCAGGACGCCAAAATAGAACTGTCCAGTCACTGTCTGGTCGGCAGGGACATATTGACGATGAATGATGTGGGGATATCGAAAAAATGATCAACATTGCCTTCAGTCGTAACTTGGACATCCTCGCTTTCGTTGGTCACTCTCCACCCTTTTCCGCCCACTGCTTGTTTACGGGTCTCGGGGTCATATTCAAATATCCAGGTCTCACCTCCAGTGACTACCCGACTCATCCAGTTTCTACCGTCGCTTCGAATGCGGGACAACAAATCCTCGCAGATGACTTTTCGCATGTCTTTTTGTTCACGGGTGAGAACTTGTGGCACCAGCTTTGCGCAAACCTTTCGCATATTCAAATTTTCGTGTAACGTCTTGCGAACGGTTTCCTTGTTTAACGTTTAACTCGTCAGACAACGCACGAATGCTTAGGCGGCGATCAGACTTGATCAGTGCACGCCAACGGTCAATATTCGCGTCAGTACCAGAGGTGACAGGAGCTCCTTCACGTGGATCGTCTTCTACCGATTCACGCCCCTCCTTGAACCGTTTTGCCCATTCAAACACGCGTGTTTTCGATATGCACGCGTCTCCATACACCACCTGCAATTTTCAAAGGATTTACGAGGGTTTTTCCACAGATTTTACTAAAAATTGAATCACAACACGTTTCTTGTAATTTGAGTCACTCATTTTCACGACGCCACTAAAAAGCTACTTCCAAAAAATACACATATAACACAAACCAAACGTGCTATCGACTGTAACCATGGACTGAAACTAAAAGAAAGGTCCCCCCTTTCTAGAAAAACGTTGACAAACGATGCAATGTTGCCAGTTGCCAGCAAAATAGGACCCCAATAAACACAAAAACATCACTGTTAAGTTCATAGGAGTTCACATTGTGGATCATCATCCCATGTGATATCTTGTTACAATTCTATAAGACACTTATAGAGAGCGAAATGTCCGTCACAATGGACATTTTTGGGATGACTTATAAACATCACAGTGCGAGGTCCAGTGAACTTCTCATGAAAACTCTTATTTTAAATGCTATGTGATATTCACGGAATATTATAAAGTAACTTTTTGGCATTGCCTTTTATAATATTTAATAGTCTTCGATTTGTGACTGTCCTTTTAAATTGTTATCCAAACTTAATAGTAGATCCAATCTGCACCTCGTTGCATCTGCACTCAGGAATATATAGAACTTTCCACAACGAGCATACATTAGACATATTTACCAAACTAAAAATAACAGAGATCTTAATTTTGTTTTCTAGAGGACTTTCGATATCGTTGAATTGATACAAAATTTTACAAAAAATCTGAATTATTTGTAAGGTTTGTAAAACTTTCCCTCTTTTCCCAACTTTTACGTATAATACAAAAAAGAGGTATAGGAAAAATAAAAAATAATTTACTGATATACCTTTTATAAAGTCATCTTTAATATAGTCGTACAAGTGTATAAGGTGTTCGTTTATATCTTGACACCCAAGTAGGGAGTTTATTGTAAGAATTAGAAAAAAAATGTTTATAGAAGAGTACTATGTTTTAGACTCATAGTAGAAGCAAAGGCAACTTCAAGTTTTTCAAGTGGTATATTTTTATATATTGCGAATTGCAGCAATTAGTATAAGGATTGATATGTTTGTTTTTAATAATCAGGAATATGTCTAAAAGAATGCTCCATAAGAATAACCTATTGGACAGATTAGCCCAAAAGCTAGTATAGGTTTTAGATTCATAACACTTTTCTATAGTAGCCACACCAATTCAACATATGCACGTCAAGAGTATTTTCAACGCGTCAACATTTTAAGCACCTATTTATTGTTATTTCTGGCATCAATTCAATTTTTAAACATATTTACCTTAAATAATTGTATTATTTTCTGCTGTTATGTCTTAAATATTTATAAAAATGTAATAAATAATTTATTATATTTATATGACATACATGCTTTTGCAATAATAATGACACTCAAAACAGTTTTTGAACTTGTGGAAGTGCTAAGTAGAAATTTCATTAAATCTCTATTGGTGAGTGATACAACTAAGTACTATAATGTTAAAAGTTGAAAGTAGATTTCATTACAAATATGTCAGCAGTTCAAAAGAAATCGCAAAATTAATTTTAAATAGTGTCATTATTATTCCAAACGATTGTACATACTCGAATTCATGCCACTATTATATACACTTTGTTTTGTAATTCGTACCATCAACTCTCTAGCTGGTTGCCAAAATACATAAATAAAAATAATAAACTATTTATAAAATATTCTGAGAATTTTTGTCCTAATCCTAATGATCTATTTGCTTTTTTCCTTACGGTTCCTCCTCTGTTTCGCGTCCCTTATAACCACTCTTTCACAGATATCTCAAAATCATTTTCCGTGACACCTGATGGCTCTAACAGCAACTAAAATTAAACAATAACTGAATTATGATATATGGGTAATGGTGTCTTTAGAAACCAATAGTCAAGGTCATTATTATCTATCGCATAAAAACCCGTTTACTGGATATAGAAAGAAAAATAAGTACTTATTCATTTTAATAAGTTAGAATATTTAAGAAATTAGATATGTGTACTTACCGACTAACAGAATTTAACTAACAACTAACAACTATTTAACTAACAACACGGCACACAACTTATTAGGTTATCATTTTTTTTAAGTTACAGGGATTTCCATAGGATGTAACAATTGTAATGTAACATTCCGCTTTCAAGAACACTAACACACATTAATGAAAATAAAATGTCTGTTTCTATATTTCATTATTATGCTTGTTGCTACTAATATTTTTTATTACAATGTTGCTATTAAATCAACATCCATTTCTTGAAGTTACAGGGACTTCTATGGGATGTAACGGTTGTAATGTAACATTCTGCTTTTAAGAATATTGACACACATTAATGAAAATAAAACGTCTCTTTTTATATTTCATTATTATACTTGTTGTTACTAATATTTTTCATTACAATGTTGCTATTAAAACAACATCACTTCCATGTGATGTGATGTAACAATTGTAATGTAACATTTTGAACCTAAATTGAACATCACAAAACCTGTTGTAGAGGTTAGTGTTCACTGGGAGAAAATGCTTTAAAAGTTTCTCGACTACGCAGAACGATTTCCTGATAGACATGTGCCAAATGCCGCTACTTTTAATTTTGAGACTGCCCCAATCAACACTGCAGCGTATCAGACACTCTTGCACAATAACGTAGAATGGGCTGGCGCTTTGGCGTGATGCAAGATCCAGCCGTTCTCGGCAAGTTCCTGTCGCACACGGAAAACGCGGGCCCGCAGCCATTCCAGGACGCCAACATAGAACTGTCCAGTCACTGTCTGGTCGGCAGGAACATATTCACGATGAATGATGGATATCGAAAAAACGATCAACATTGCCTTCAGTCGTGACTTGGACTCGCTTTCGTTAGCCGCTCTCCACCCTTTTCCACCCACTGCTGACTTTGTTTACGGATCTCGGGGTCATGCTCAAATATCCAGATCTCATCTCCAGTGACTACCCGACTCATCCAGTTTCTACCGTCGCTTCGAATGCGGGACAACTTTTGGCATCATCTTTGCGCAAATGTTTCGCATATTCAAATTTTTGTGTAACGTGTTGCGAACGGTTTCTTTGTTTAACGTTTAACTCGTCAGACAACGCACGAATGCTTAGGCGGCGATCAGAGTTGATCAATGCACGCCAACGGTCAATATTCGTACCAGAGGTGACTGGGACAAAATGCTTTAAAAGTTTCCCGACTGTACGCAGAACGATTTCCCGATAGACATGTGTCAAATGCCGCTACTTTTATTTTGCCGCAACATAATTGTTGCTCTGCCACCTAACCACTCCCTTTAAAGGATACGATACAAAGTAAAACTATAAAAAAAACAGAGAAATCACAAACTATATATAAATGAAAAGCATACATGATAAAAAAGCATAAATACATACATATTTAACTTAAATTGGTAACATAAGATTTGACCTGTTTTTTTTTTCAGAACTTGGCAACTAGAAGCAGACTTAATAGCAGAGGGGAGTTTATTATAAATTTTAACGGCATTATAACTAAATGACCTTTGAAATTGAGCAGTACTATGGCGTGGGACAGTGTACAGATCACAAAATCTAGTAGATCGTTCATGTTGACCTTTAACGAGTTTTACAAAAAGATATTTAGGAGAACCCAATTTATTAATTTTATAGACAAGAGACGCCATATGAACCATATAACGCTCATTAAGTTTTAACCATTTGGATTGCTCATACTTGTCACTTATGTGATCAAATCTTCTAACACAATACGCAAATCTTAAACAAGTGTTCTGAAGCCTCTGAAGACTTTCCTTGTCCCTGTCTAATATAGCAGGCCAATAAACTATATCACAGTAGGTTACATAACTAAGAATTAAGGTATCACACAACTTTAACTTGACATTAGTGCTAAGAACTTCTTTAAAAAGATAAAGTGTTTGCAATTTCCAATAAGACTTCTGAATCAAATTGGACCCCCGGCAACACGTAGACGAAACTAAAGCTTTACCATTTAGGGCAATGTTAAGATTAGAGTAATTAACTATGTCATCCTCTCTCTCCCTGGAAAATTTTTAAATTTTTTTTATCCGTTCATTATTTATTATACTTTGCCGCCGTGCCGGTTACCGACTGATTGCTTTGCCCTGCACAAGGTCAGGTTTTATAGTGGACTAGTTTCCAGTGCCGTGCAGAAGTGTATTCTTAAATCATTTTGATTTTTTTTTTACAAAATGGTATTTGTACATTCAAAATTTTTTTGTTGGATAAGTTTTGAATCAGCCTGTATATCTCCATTAGAAATAGTAAAGACGCATAAAATGCATTTTAATATGTCATTGTCGTATCCTGTCAACTTTTTCAAGGGGTTTTGAATGAAACTTTAATGGGGTTGGAAAACTTTGCCTTCTTATGCAGAGGCGTTTAAAAATCCTAGACAAAATGAGTACACAGGGTTAATATAAGAAATTATTGGACCCGTATTTTTTTGTTTTCACGAACTCTGATTTTTAGGTGTCCTAGAGTCCCTAGAAAATAAATAGACTCTTGGAATTGTGCCTAAAATTTTGTTTTTTTTGCAAATCTCTCCTGAAATCCTAAGCCGATTTTAATAGATTTTCATATCTACTTGTAAATAGTAATTTTATCGTCATTAATATGGTAGTTTTATCAAGCGACACAGTGGATACTAATTATGCGTAATGTTATTTAGTTTTTTAATTCTTTACCATTTTTCTTCCTAAATTTCATCCAGCGTGCGTTCTGCACAAAAAAGTATACCTACATTACTTTTTCTATTTGAGACTTAATTTTTAAGAAAAAGTTGGTGAAGTTATAGTATCGCTATTGAAAATGTAGTGCCCAATAGATAAGGACAAGACAGATATTTTCCAAAATTCACGAACAAAACTTCATTTCCGACTTCGCATTTTCCAAAAATCTCAACTTCCATAATTTATTAAAAACTGGTAATGGTAATAGTACCATTGAGTTTGTAGATAGCCTAACCAAATAACAAGCAACTTCGTAGTACTGTCATGAAGAATTTCTCAATTTTTGACTATTGACTTTTAGCCATTGAACATAAGTGCCAAAAAAATGTCTTCATCATGTCCTTAAATATAGCGATATTCTGGCAATATTTGAAAATAAGAAAACATAATAGTATATTCTTCAACGAGCATAATATAATGCTGTAAATTACCCGAGTGAATTTCATCCATTATTTGCAAGTAGAAAACTATACTGTGTCCACTACTATTAACAATATTTTAGTAAACTTTTTACTGAAAACATTACACAAATTTTGACACAACATGAACAGGACATAACATACAATTCAAAACGCTGACACTGGAGAATGTTTGTTTTGTTAGTTCATTCCCGATTCTTTGAAACCAGTGAATAATGATTTCATTATTTATTAGTGAATAATGGATATTCTTTAGGAAACACATGTATATATAATGAACATTTTGTAGGGTAGTCGTCAACAAAATACATTAATGATGACAGTAATGACATATGAAGGTTTAACTTGACTAATTTTAAATTTTTACTTTATTTAAAGTTAGGTTCTTTCATACCGTTTTTGGTAAATTTTAAGCATGTTAATGTTGGTTGTTCTTAAATATTTCTAAATCCTAGTAAAAACTAAACTAACTTGACGTTATTAATTTGTATACAGGGATAGCTACCCCTACTTTTTTCAAATGGAAACATAAAGCATGAGGGGGCTCGCTGAAAAGCTTATAGAAAACCTAATTCAGTCATACCAAATAAATAAGTTTCATGTTTTCAATAGCAAGGTTTTTAGGGTTGTATAAAACACCTACTTAAGAAGTGAAATAAAATTTAATTATCTTCAGTGTTATCCTCAATGAATTTGCACAGAATAAAATAAAGAATTTGAAACTGTATCTATCGCTGCTAACGCAAAAAAATATATCTCTTTTATGTTGCGTATTTTGGTACCACTTACTTGCCAGCCTTTCTGGTAAATTTTTCGCTTTAGTTATAAATTGGAGTTCGAAGCGTTACTACTGTGTCAAAATCAAGTTATTTATTGACTCGCAATGGTATTGTCGGAAAAGCAACGCATCGAAATCTTGATATTACTTGGATGTGGAGACAAAATAAGAAGTCAGGGTGAAACGCGAAATGTCCCGAAAACCAAATCTCGCAAGTTAGTAAAATTTTTTACAAATTTGAGAAACATTGAGTTTATTTTTGTAAATTATCTAGTTGTTTCAATTTCTAAATAAAAAAAACTTGTTATTGAAAACATAAAACTTGTTTATTTGGTATGACTGGATTCGGTTTTCTATAAGCTTTTCAACGAGCCCCCTGATGCCTTATGTTTCCATTTGAAAAGAGTAGGGGTAACTGGGGGTTAGGAGGTTAAATAAAAATTAATTATTGTATAACCGAAAGATGTGAAAAAATCAAGATCAGTTAACGTGTTTCGGCGTTTTTAAAAAAATTAACTCATTCAAAAGATGAATTTTATTCCGTACTTCTGGCCATCCCTGTAGTATCTATATAAATAGTACTCAAGGGTCAGATGTCAGATTCGGTCTGTACAATTTCAACAGCTATGATAATTTGTTGGTTGTCTAAATATGTAACGTCACACTAATGAGTCTATTTAGTAACGTTTTCTAGCAAATCAATTATTAAGTAATGGTGAAATTGTGTTTCCAAAAAAAATTTAAGAGAAATACCTAATGTATTACGCATAATTAACGAAATCTGTATCACTTGATATTATTATTATATTGTTATGTTCTGATAGATCTATTAACAAATAGATATATCGATTTAGACAAAAACTGAAATATGGAATCTGGAATCAAGGGGAGGGTAGCAAAAAGGCTACAGCACTTAGGCCCCATTGGGCCCCTTGTACCTCCTCCCATTAGGAGATCAGTCTAATGTAGGCCATAGAAGGCCATCGCTCTCCCAACACGGATTCTCTTATTGACGAGATGGCAGTGCACTCACAGAGTGCATGGAGTACTGTCTCGTCTTCCTGTTCGCAACCCCTACAAAGAGGTGTATCGCACATCCTCATGTTATAGAGGTGCTTTCTTAGCCAGCAGGTGTCCAGTTTGAATACCTGTCACCTGGCTATGTCCTAGACATAGCCAGGTACTTTTTGGCTGTATCCTTGCAGGGGTACTCTAGGAACTCCTTAGCAAAATTACAGCCATTTGTTTCATCCCAACGTTTCATAAACTCTTAGTGGGTGTCTCCTTTGATAATTTTAACAAATGCTGACAATAGAAGCATACTGGAGGGACCAGGTCCAAAAATATTCAGACCTGATGCACTCCTAGTCAGCTTGTCAGCTACTTTATTGCCATTGCACCGGTCGTATCTCTTTACCCTGAGGTCACTACTAGTGCCTGATGGCATTCCCATGCTGATGTAGTTGTTATCTTATGATTACGCAAGATCAGTAGTGATTGTCTACTATCTGTGTAGATTCTAATAATTTTGTCCGTTGTATGTGTACGGGCAATTTCTTTGGCGGCTATGGTTATACCTGCTAATTCCGTTTGTACTACGGTAGCATGCCTATTCATTGCCAACTGATAACGAATATGCAAGGATCTGGAATAAATCCCACATCCTGCACCTTCCTTCTTTTTTTGACCCGTCTGTTTAGATGTTGATAACATCTTCACTGGCGGTCTCTTCATTCCTGATAAGTGCCGTGTAGGGTCTCTCAAGCACAAACTTGGGAGAAATGCTATCAGTGTCTGCCTGCAAAAGGGACATCTTCCTGACGACCCCACTCCACAGGCGACCCCTAGCTTTTCCACATCCTACATCAGATGTAATACCAGTATTTTTGAGGCGAAGCATAGTTGTCGCAGCCACTTCTCTTAGATGAATATCCAGAGGTGGTAGACATAGCATCACCTCCATTACCATGGTAGGTGTCGTACGCATAGCGCCAGTTATGCTTCGGCAGGCAATCGTTTGTACCTTGGACTTTCGGCCACCAGACGACAGCTCTATAGGCTAACATTGGTCTCACAATGGCAGTGTATATCCACATGACCACCCTTGGTTTCATTCCCCAGGTTTTACCAATGGTTCTGCGGCACTGCTCATAGGATATGTACGCCTTTTTTAGTCTTCTCTCTAAGTGAAGATTCCATGTTAGTTTCGAATCAAGTGTGACTCCTAGGTATGTCACATCCGATTCGAAGCTTAACGTAGTGTTTAGGAGAGTTGGTGCCTTTATGGGCCCCATTTTCCTCTTCCTCGTGAAGAGAACCATTTCTGTCTTAGGGCTGTTTGCATTCTTTGGCAAAGAATCCCTTCAAACCTTCCACTAATCAACATGGTAAGATCATCGGCATAAGCGATGGTATCGATGCCAATTTCCGAGTTGAGGTGATGCAGGAGACTGTCCAGAACCAAGTTCCATACCAGTGGTAATAAAACACCTCCCTGCGGGCAGCCCCTTGCAACAATGCCTCTTACGTAGACAAAAACTGGATTATTCTTACAAATTTACTCACTTTGGTACGCCCAAATAATCTATGGTACAGAGGTGTAAAGGATATTTGCAAAACCCGCAATTTTGGGTTCAATTTCAAAGGACTCCAAAACTTTATCTATCAGTTTTTTTCCCTAGTATCTTTGGATTACCCAGATACGTGTATGACGCGATAGGCCATATAACACAACATGACAGAATTAGAAATTACTTCAGAGAACTGTTTAAATACTTACTTTATCTATTTTACACTTTTTCTTCATTTATTTACATAACAAAAATTTTTTATATAACAATAACGTTAGTAATTAACTTTTTTCGAACGTGTTGGTCGGATTTTTTATATTCCAAAAATGTTTTCATTTTCCAGAACAGCTCTAGGGGGGCAGCCTCCCTGGCACCCCCTGGCTTCCCTCTGGCGCCCTCTAGTGCCCTCTAAGGGGAAACCACTTACTGTATGTGCCACTGGCTAGACCTCACGTATAAATATTCATTTACTTAACAATTTGAAACACTGATATACATCACGTTTATAAAATCATTCACCTTGCACAACCTTGATTTTAGGTGTAACGACCCGAAAGCAAAGCATGAAAATTATTTTCCTCACTGGAATTGCTTGTTTATAAAACAAATTCATAGGTAAGTATTACCAGGGAGCAATATGATTACAAAATAGCGTTCCAGCAGTTAAATGGCGCGCCGTATTCTTGAAATAGTGTTTTCTGCAAACACAAATAATTGTAGACATTTAAGAACTGAATAATATAGAGCTTAGCAAATAACAGGAATGTTTATATCATGCTACCTGCGAATATTCAAAGGTACCGAAGTAAAAAGAATATATAATTACAGAAAGATGTCTAGCCAATAAATTTTTAGGTACAAAAATCTTTCAAAATACGTATTTTTTTTTAATTTAACATAAAAAAGATATATGTTTTTGCGTTAGCAGTGATTAGCACTTGTAAAAAAAGTAGGGGTAATAGGGGGTTAAGGGGTTGAAGAAAAATTAATTAATGTATAACTAAAAGATGGAAAAAATCAAGATCATTTAACGTGTTTCGGCGTTTTAAAAAAAATTCACTCATTCAAAAGATATGAATTTTATTCCATACTTCTGGCCATCCCTGTACAGTTATCCATATAAGATTGTTCACTTTTGTTTATAAGTATGTGAAAATAATTGTTAAAATATGGAGTTAGAATAGCAAAATAATGTGTGTCATACAAATGTATTTTAAATGTTATTATATTATTCGAGAAGAATTTAAATAGTAAAAGTGGATTACGGCGAGAAATACGGCGACCTTAACATTCATTGATAGGAAACATTTAAAAAATGTAAAAATTATACATCTGGATAGCCCTATCGAAATCGAATTTATTCCGAAAATGAAGTTTTACGAAAAATTATCAAGAATAATAAAATATTGTAAACAAAGTTCTACAGACAAAAATCGTCCATAGGCAAGCCAACTTCAGCGGCCGCCAAAAATAAGTAATGGATATTTTGTTGCTAATTTGTACTACCAGTTTCAATTTTGCAGCTTGTGATGCCGTTTTCGAGAAAAATGGTGGTTTCTAGCGTAATATTATGATAGTAGACCATAGGTTTGTTTTGCAACTAAGAACGATAACAAAGCGATTTTTGCGTCATATTTTGTTGCTCTTTGAATGTTTTCAAAAGGTGCATAGTTTTATTCAAAAATAAAAAAAATTGCTATTCAAATCCATAGTCAGTTAAAAGTTATCAAAAAATGAAACATCAAAAACGACCGCCAAAAACAAGTATGGATATTTTGTTGCTAATAAATAATAAAGTCTGCTTAAGGAGCCGCTTACGTTCAAATAGTATTAGGCAGGCAAAGACAGAAGAGGTAAAGGAAGCCGGACGGCTGCAATGCCCTTAGCGGAAGGGTCGAGTTGACTTGCATCTAGCGTGGCGCCAGGAATTTAAGAAATATATTTGTTATTAAACAGAAGAGTTAAACTAAAATTTAATTGAAAACTGCAATTTTAATTAATTAATTCAACATTTTAACACTTTCACTCCAATTCATCGATTTGGAAAATTTAAACTTAACTACTGTCTAACAATTAATCCATGATAAGGCAGAATACCATTAAGTTGCCTCCACATATTTTGACAAAGAGTAAATGGCAAATTGACGAGCAAAGTGAAAAAATCATGTCCTTAAATGTTTCCTAAAGCCCTGTTTTTTTTTTCTTAAAAAACAAATTTACATTGATAGAAAAACATTTATTTGTGTAAAAATGGCACATCTGGTTAACCTTATATTCAGGGACAGTTTGTATAAAATAAGTTAGAACACTTTAGAGCAAGGTCGAACATTACAAATTGATATACCTTTGTAATTTGAAATTTAAAAATGTTAAGTACAACTCATTTTGTTGCGACTATCTCTACTAACGTTGCATGCTCAAAATAGAATTTATTTCGAAAATGAAGAGTTTACGAAAAATTATCTAGAATAATATTCTAAACAAAATTCTACATGATGACGTTATAGACCATAGGCGTACGCTATGCGGCGATAAAATGAGCACAATTCACCCGTTTCTGTTTGTTTTTTAAGCATCGTTTACAATAATAAAGGGCTCCGTATTCTTGAAATAGTGTTTTCTACAAATACCAGTAATTTTAGATGTTTAAGAACTGAATAATATAGAGTTTACCAAATAACAGGAATGTTATCTTATGCCACCTGCGAATATTCAAAAGTACCGAAGTCAAATGAATATACATATAACGACTGATAGCGATCTAACCAACAAATTTTTAAGTACAGAAATCTTTCAAAATACGAATTTTTTCAATTCAACTGTAGATGTAAATATTCTTTTAACATAAACTTACATAGTTCTGCATATAAGATTGTTCATTTTTGTAGCATAATAGCAAAATAATGTCTCACTCAAATGCATTTTAAAAGTTATATTATTTGACAATTTAAATAGTATAAATTGATAAACAAAACGTCAGTAATTTTATTTTTGATATTACTTTTGCTCTACGTGTTTTATTTTTCTAAATTTCTGTACTTGAAAAACACCACAAATCCTTTGTCCCTAGACTTACTCTGGAACGACGCACCATTTTCACGTAAAAAAATTAAAACCAAAAAAAGTTTTTCCCCAAGTCATTGGCAAAGATTTTAAAACATTTTTTACATCAAACAATGCTCCTTAAAGATTAATAGATGTGTACAAAATGTTATAAAAATATCTGGAGTGATAAGAAAATTATAATAAAAAAGTACATTTTTGTACCCTGTAGCTCAAAAATTAAGAGGTTTAGGACATATGTTGATATCAAGTTTTCTTCTTAAAATGACAGAAGGATTCACACTCTTAAGTATCGGCATTCAATTAATAAACACCCTGTATATAAAACAAAGTCGTGTTAGTTACACCGTTTATCTATCAACTCAAGAACGGTTGGACCAATTTTTATGATTTTTGTGTCTTTGGATTTGTCTTCATAGGGAATAGTATTAAAATATTTAGTCAATAAAAAAAATAAGAATAAAAGAGAAAAAACATCAGTGACAATAGTGATATGTTATACGCAACTAACAGCTCTCATTCATTCTGACAGCAACGCAACTGACAGCTCTCATCAAAACACTCCACAATGGCCAAAGATTTAGTAGCATCGAAAATCATCATCAGGGACGAATGCACAATGGCGCATAAACGCGCAGTGGAAGCACTTAAACCAAACATTGAAAGATCTACGCAATGACTCGAGATATTTTGGAGGCGCGTCTGGCGATTTCCGCCAAAAACTGCCAGTAATTCCAAGATCAACTGCTGCCGATGAAATAAACGCTTGTCTCAATTCATCAAATCTATGGCGCTATGTGAAGAAACTTCAGCTGACAACAAACATGAGAGGTGCATTGCTGAATGATACATCTGCTGAAGACTTCTCTGATCAATTGCTGTCTATCGATAATGGTGGAGTTTCTGTCGATGAATCGAGCGGATTGATTTCATTTCCTCCAAATTTCTGTAATTTTGTCTCATCGAAAGACGAACTCATAAATAAAGTATTGCCAAACATCATTGCTAACCACAAAAATAACGAATGGTTGAATGAACGCAATTTTGGCAACTAAGAATAAAGATGTGGATGACTTAAACGTAATTCAGAATGGAATCAAGAGTACACTTCATTCATTCAAACCTATTGACTGTGTAACAAATGAAGATGAAGCCACCAACTATCCTATTGAATTTTTAAACTCCTTGCAGGTTGACTCGGTAGTAATCATACTTCGAAACCTAAACCAATCAAAACTATGCAACGGAACGCGTTTGGTGATAACTTAACTGATGATCAACGTGATTTACACGACGATACTCAAAGGAAAATTCAAAGGTGAGGAAGTTCTCATACCGAGGATTCCGATGATCCCAACCGATATGCCTTTTGAGTATAAACGACTTCAATTTCCGATTCGTTTTGCATTCGCCATGACGATTAACAAATCACAAGACCAATCCTTGAATGTTTGTGGTCTAAATCTAGAAAATGCATGTTTTTCTCATGGTACGTTCTTGCGCTTGATAACAAAACGAAAAATGTCGTATATGACAGGATACTTCACTGAAGAGTGCAACCCGCCAATTCCCATATATTTTATTATACTAACATAATAAAAAAAATAATAATTTTGTATTAATTTTAAAATCCTTAATCTGCTTATGCATTGACTGTTAGACGGAACGAAGTTAGCCGGGTTCACTAGTATACATATAAGTTCAACTTTAACACTCTGTATTTTTTAAGGGAGACATTTTTTATATAGGTAAGTAAAGTTAAATCATCATATTTTGCCGCCAAAAATACAGTTAACAGAGTGATCTGCTTTTTATTACACCCTGCAGTACCTAACCGCCTGGGGTGACTTCACAACAATGTTATTATTTTAAAATCTTTAAGCTAGGTAAAAAATACTTCTTATACAAACTTAATCAGTAGAAATTGCTTGTTTTGAGAAACTGCTAAATTAGAAATAATTGGTTAAATTATATGTCTACGCTAGTTATTTAAGAATATCTAGGCAAATAAAAAGTAAAGCGCTTATTTGTCTTAATCTCAATTGTTACTTTCAGAAGAATATGCGAACAATTGATATCAATAATCTCTAGATTAATTTATCTACCATCATTATTCACTTCACTGTCTGAAGCCTTGTTCTGATGTAGGCGAAAATTGAGGATATTAGAACAAATTTCACAGCTTTTGATTTAAATTATTTAATGGCGGCAAATTGTCAACAAATTTCGCAAAGCAGTAAAATATTATTGTTATTTTTATCATTATGTGGTGTTAGTAAATTTGTTTAGAGCTTCTGACAATGTGACATGACAGTTATATAGCGAAAATGAAATAAAATGTTACATTTGGAAAAATTCGTTAAAAGTTGAGACTTCCTGGCCATAAAACCATTTCAATCAAAAACTGCAAAATTCGCTTGAATATGCACTAACTTCTCGACCATGAAGATAAGATTTAAAACTCTTCTTCATATCCAAAATCTAGGTAATAAAAAAGAAAGACTTACATGAACAGCCACCATACAGCCAATCAAAAGTATGCACATTCTGAAAGTAAACATGTTAAGTTAAATATCTATATTGAACAGACATAGACTCAAGCAAGATAGTGTCGAATTATTAATGAAATTAGAGTTTTTATACTTTCTGTATTGTTTGTATGATGTACAAGGTCAAAAATATAGCCATCGTTTTTCCCTGACATATTTTGTTTAGAAAAAATTCACGATCCAACGCGTCATGTAAATATATAGGTTTAGTGAACTCCATAATTTTCGTTTCTGTGTCACTAGTTCAAATGAAATAAAATCGGTTTATTTCAATATTTTCAAAATTTGTATATGTTGTACCTGTATATAAAATTAATAAATACGATACAGAGAACAAATCTTACACCGTACAATTATTATTTGAAATTTTAATTAACATAATCATCTGCAATAAATAATAATCCGTAGGTAATAAACAGTAATAATCATTAATAATCACTTAAGCTCAGGATTAGCAGATGCAGGTATTCAGGTAATAAGTTTAAAGTATTAACAAATACCTAGCTATTTTATATTATCTCAGAGTTAGAGGGTCAATATTCATCTGTAATATGTGGGATAAATTATTATTTGAACTATTTTAATGTGATATATTTCCCATACTCATAAGAGGTAAAATAGAACAAGGAAGACACTAGGACATATATCCCTATCCTGGCAGGCTCTGGAGTCAAGTGCAAGTGGAGTTGCCTATACGTGGGACATTGTTTAAACTTTATTGGGGGAATCACACAGACACTCAATTTTACAAAGGCTTAAAGGCTACATATACAAAGAGTTTAATTTCCAGTCTTTTTTGCGTCTAAAGTTTATTCTGCAACTATATTAAGAGTAAGGGAATATTAGAAATACATATAAAATTGAGGAACTGTATACCTAAGCTTTAGAACCCAATAATAGTTTTTGATTGAAGCATTTTAATTTAAGTTGGTATTGCATTTGGGACCGTGTTGGTATCACTGATATCTGTCATCAACATAACCCTAAATTTTGATATTTGGTGTTTGTACGACGTAAACAACAAATCTTGTTAAAATGTGCGACACCGAAAATTCACCAGGAAAAAGGGCCATGGAAATAATGGATACTATACACAAAGAGGTTGTTTTTAAGAAGCCTTCTAGTGTGCCCCGTAGGAGAAGCAAAAAGAAAATACTGGATGAAGAGATGTATGTTGAGGTAGGTTTATTCACTCTTTTACATCGTTTATCCATTCTATGTGTGTAAAGTATACATTATGTTATTATAGAATCAATTTTTTGTGTAGGAAATTGGTAAAATTATCCAAAGAGACTTCTTTCCTGATTTGGAAAAATTGAAAGCGCAGAATGAGTACCTGGATGCAATGGACCGAAATGATACCATTAAACTAAGAGAACTGTACATGAAATACAGCGGAAACAAACCTCCTACGGAAAGAAGTAAGTTATTAAACAATACCATGTATTTGATGCTCATTATAGTTAATTTTTTAGTTCCCAGTCCAGCCACCTTTGAAACACCGGCAAATATTCACAATTCCCAAAATACTGAGACACCGAGGACAGAAGAGGAGGTTATCGATTTGGAAAAGACAGAAAAATCAAAAGAAAAACGTCTTACCTTAGACCAGTATCTGAATTCGCACACATCTCAGGATAACGAGAGCTTTGAAGAAATTTTAGTAGAATCAGAAAAGAAACACAGGGAAAAATACTCATATCTGTATAATGAAGAAGAAAAAAGCGAGGAGGATCAAAAAAGGTTGTTAGCTTTACCCAGCATTGAAAAGCAAGCGTTACTTCCAGAGAAGAATTTTAATGTAGATACGTGGGGATACAAAAATAAAAATTATATAATGTACACACCCGATGGTGTCAGCTTAACGGAGAGTGAAAAAAAAGAGTTGAATTCCAGGAGACACGAAGTTGTATATTCGAATACCAGATTATCTACAAACCCGTTCAATGAAGTACAAAGCAAAGAAACTATTAATGAATTAGCAAGAACCCAAGCTAAAGTGAGTATCGTAATACATTATAATTTGTAATTCTAAGGTATCACGAATCGTATGATTTTAATTAATAGTTTTCAGGTTCTGGATGGTAAAATAGGTGTTGACGGCAAAGAGTTACTGAAAGCAGAGACCCCTAAAATAGGAGGTTTTGGATTTGTGCGTTCACCATCACCTTCTCCTAGCCTTCTGGGCAGCCCTTTGATGACCTGGGGTCAAATTGAAGGCACTCCTTTTAGATTAGACGGAAGCGACACACCTGTATCAAGGTTTGTACAACATACCCCTTTTTTTGTGATGACAGTCAATTTCCATATTGTTTTTATTGTCAACATAATTTTTCATAATAATTTATTGTTTTAAAAACAATCTTTTGTAAGTTACTTCAATATGTAGTGCAAACATTTATTGTAAAACATAGTTTGGTATTCTCAGTTGCAGTAATATTTTGATGAAAATATAATGAAATATTCATTTGTTCGCATGCCGTCGTCTGATTCCTTGACGCAACTATAACCAAAGTGATTAAAATCAATGAGCATAAAATGACCTGTTTTTTAATTTGAAAATGACTATGAAACTTTTGAAGTGACCATAATGACCACCATTTTAATAATTCTTTAAAGTTATCCTCAATATTGCTTTATTATTTGAGAAACACAGTTTTAGAGTTATTTTTTTTATTTTTACGGAACTGTGGTGAGCCTTTTAAACTAAAAAAATAATAATTTAAAAATGACTGTTTCAACAGCTGACAACAATTGAATTTTCAAAACACTCAGTAGCATCTAAATTCTACTGTTTTGAGTGATGATGTCTCAGAATTTGCAAATTCAAGGACTTCGTACTGTTACTTAGTTAAATTAGTAGCGCAAGTTTCATTAGCCTATGTCAAACATTAATTTTCGAAATTGAAGATTTTTTGAATATCTTTTGATACAGTTAATCTAGTTTTTTCCTGTTGACTGTGCAAACTAAGTTGATCTTTCTTCCAATATGGAAATCAAAAAAGAAATATTTTGAGTTTTTGTTGTAAACCACTTCATTTACTTTACATACGGGTTTGTTTCCATTTATATTTTCAAGTACTTTTCCTGTTGATTCCAAAGTAATTCTCTGACAACTCATTATAACTAAGCTCAATTTGGTGCAGGACTAATATAAGGGTTTGTTATAGACAGACACTAATTGTAGATAAGCGCTTGGTGTAGTCGAGCAAAAATATCTGATAAATAGTTTCCTATTTTTTTTTTTAGTGGAATTTTTCCATTTTGCTTGTTACAGTCGAGTGCTCATTACAGCATTTGCGGTCATATGCTCATAAGCAGGAGCTTTTTTTTCGTAATATAATCTAATGATCCCCTAAACTGTTTGCATCTAATTATGAGTCTCCTGTACAAAACCAAGTTACATTCCGCGCTAAATTGTCCATTTTTGATCGCTTTTTTAGCCATAACTACTTTTTCTTTTATTTAATCTTGGAAACGGCAAGGATTACCAGTGAAAATGTAAATTATTATTCCAGAGCTCAAGGACCGTCCTTTAAAATGTCTGAACCTCCAAGAAGAGAGCAACTCGCCTTGGCGTTAGCAGAAAAAGTCGGAGAGAAGAACAGGAACCAGAAGAAGAAGAACATCGAAGCGCAGCGGCGGCAACTGGCATCGTAAGTGTTAGAAATCGTGCTTGTAAATTCATATCTTTTATATTCTTTTGATTTTAGGCCTTCGCCCAGACCTAACACATCGGCGATAGACAGATTGGCAACGATGTCACCTGCTGCTAGGATGCTGGCGACGTCCCGATTGAAGTTAGGGGTTAATTCGGACCTGCGGTCAGTGTACTCTCCAAGTCCTTTGTCAAGACAGAAGACGCCGACACCTTTAAGGACCCCAAAGAGACTGTTGACTCCAAAAATAAACGTGAAGACCAAGAAAACGGTGGAAGTTTCGACGGACGATTTGTTGAAAATTAATTTTCCCAAGAGGCATAAGGCTTCAGATTTTTTTTAATTATTAGGTTTAAAAAGTATTTATTTATACATTAAGATGTAATCATTATTGTTAAAGCTGTTAGTTTATATAAAAATATAAATTATTTGTTACTTATTACGGTTTTTATATGTTATCCCGTAAATATGCTTATACCCAAGTCCAGAAATAACAGTAATTCATGTTATAAACCAGCTCACTATTTATAGCAGTCCACGCAAATAGAAGTACATGCTCATCGGGTACATTTTTCCGCTAGTTTTATTGAATACGCCTTAATCTACTAACAAGGTTAAAGAAATGTCTGTGAGTAGTGTATACCATGCAATAAAGAGTGACGAAGTAAAATAAACGACTGCGAAATGGTTGATGATACAAAATACTGGATTTGTAGAGCAATTCATGGATGGTATTTTAAAAATAAACTTCCAAGAATAAAAAAAATCAGGTTGCTAACACATGATGAAGCCTAGAATATTTATAAAAGTACTTTTGCAAATTATGCATAATTTTCATTTTATAAAACAAAATTGAAACATTTGATACAGTGATTTTGGGGGTTGTTATGTCACGACCTCGGTAACTGATCACTGCCAGAAACAGAATTAAAGTGTACATCCTTAGCATTAACCGGGATTCGTTGACCTGCCCTGGTTGTTCTCGGACTGGACTTTGTGGGGACAGACCCGCTGTCGGTATCTTTAAGCCCACCCATATATTGATTTAGGCTCCTATTGTTCGTGTTATGACTCCTACGTTCAGATCCGTTTCTCGGATAAAAGTGTCGTTTGGAAGCATGGGATGCGACCAGTTACAGAGGCGGCTACGGGACATCTCGAAAGACCACCATTATTCGAGGAATGGTTCCGACCGTATCAGTTGTAATACCAACAATAGGAGCCAAAATCAATATATGGGCGGGCCCAGAATTACCGATAGCACAGAGCCTAGCCCGAGTACAACCAGGGCAGGTCAAAAAATCCCGGCTAATAGTAGGTATGTGCACTTTAATTCTGTTTCTGGCAGCGACCAGTGAGAAATAGTGATATGGCAAAGAAACTATTTAAGATAAATAGAAGAGAGTCTGAATTGAATATATTATACTGTCAAAACATGGATAAACTAGTGACAGCTGGTGAGATTTTAAGATACCATATCTGAAGAATCAAACATAGAACCCAAACCAAACTTTAAAGTATATGTATTGTGGCCATATAGAGACCTAATATTTTCAAATTGAAACATTTTTATCCATAAACTACACGTAATTTTACCAACACGTTTTCAATTTTATTTAAAAATAATTATATAGCATTCTGAAATTTTTATAACATAAATTTAAAATTTCAGTTCAAACTGTTGTATCTTTAACAACTATATAACCACAGTACATATACCCTGAGGTTTGGGCCCCCTGGCTGGTTATCGAGATATCACATACCTGAAATTTCACCAGCTGTCACTGGGATAAACGAAGGCCATACAGTTGCACCCTATAATAGCCGTTGAGAAAGTGTTATGCCTTTATCTATGAATTTTAATGTGAGACATTATACTGACAATGATATAGTAACCATGCAGTAGTGTATGTAAATAATGCAGTGTATTATTACGTTATTATGTTAGTGTGATATCGGCGGAGTGCGCATCAGGTAAGTGGATGGTAGTAGGCCATCGTCGTCTAAAAGAACAGCATTCTACGGATGACTTTCATTCAACATCAACTTATTTTTGGTAATTTTGTGTTTTTGAACCTTTCTCAAGTGGCACGCCTATGTATTTTTTTTTCCTTGTAACTTTCATTCTGTATTACAAGTGCTGTAAGTGAATCACTCTACTATTTTGGAACTTAAGGATAATTAGCTTGTTTCAAAATTTTCCTAAAATTTGGCAACCAACATAACGTCAAGCTGCAACGGTGGTTGCAGCATTAATCTTAAATTTTCTGAAACTTCGCATCTTTTTAAATAAAATATTTTAATCTAAAATTTTTGAAAAATAAAAGTAAAATAATTTCTATTTATTTAATTTTTCTCCATATATATGATTTTTCAACAAACAAAAAACAAAAACAACATATTAATCCTAACAAAAAAAAAAATAGTTAACAAAATTTGTATAACACTGGGACTAAGTAATAGAGCAAATAGTAAATACACTTTATCCTGTTTTAAAAGTAGACAATGCACTTAAACATCAGATATACCTAGTTCGTTAGAGCTAAAGGAATCAACAGGGTCGTAATTTTTAGAAATTTCAGTACTGCCGCTAGGCAATGGATCAGGTAACTCCAAAAAGCTTCTATCTTCAAGTAGGAAAACCTGGTCCTGGTGTGGCATGGTCTGGACAATGCTATTTTCCAACTGAGTTTCGGACAAAGCAGATTGCTTTCCAACTCTATAGAATATAATATGAGAGAAATGGTTGCTTAACATGTTTATAAACGTGCAATAATTCATGCATTTTCTGTCAGGTCTATATTTTTCCATATACACCATATAGGCTTGATGAACACTTTTCTTAGTGATCCCCAATGGCAGGAATATATTTTGGTGTGCATCTATATTTTCCTTGCCAACATGTTGGTCAACGTATATCGACAAAAATTCCTTCAAAGATTTTAATTCTTCTTCGCAAGATAATCTGCTCTTTGCACCGTTATGGTTAATACACGGCACAGGAGAAACACCATACATTACTAAATGGCCACGAACATCTTCTAATTGTTGACGAGTGCAAAAATGTAGGTAAAGAAAAGCTTCTTTACACACACGCTTGCTTTTATAGGTATATTTCATATACGTCCTTCGAACTACTCCTTTATAACTGCTCAAACAAGTGATCACAACCCCCTTCATAAACATATCGTGCTCTGCTCTAGCCAACTTAGACATAATCTGTCTATGTTCATATATATTTTCTGGATCCAGGCCCAAGAAGCAGTTCCTGGATCGACAGTAACAGCCCCTTGTTACTATGTAAATAACTTCATTGACATGCTTCTCTAAACGGCGTATTGGAAGTTTTCCCTTGGTTCTGATTTTTATACCGCTAGTTTTGCCCATAGATCCTCCATTTCCACTTAGTTTTAGAGTTAGAAATGCTTTCTGGTCCACTGTATCTGTAGGCTGTTGATAAGTCAACATATACGGAAAATTATTGGGGTTGAAACTAAATAGCGGGATATGACACATCGAGGAAAGCAGCTGATCCTCTATTTGCAACTGATTTTCCATTTGAATGTTTAAATTTAAAGCAACAAGTGTCTGCACGAAAATGCGAGAATGCGCAGCATGCGATGAACAAATATTAGGCACGTTCACTCCCAAATTCACAAAACCAAATATCTAATTAGTTCACTATAATTTCCTACTCCAACACCAATGTGCTCTGATCACCTCATTTCACCTACAACTGAAAAGTAACTTCGTTTTGCTACCTCTTACCGTAAGTATGGAATAGATACATACATGGAAAAATAGAAACTGCCACTGAGAAGGTTCATTAAAAAAGTTTGAAAACGATTTTCTTCACATTCTTCGGTTCAAAACATTATATTTTTGCGTTGAAACAGTTACCTCACACACGTCGCTATTTAAACCGTGTGTAAAACATCCACTGAGTCCGGTTTGAACTCTTTAGATGCTTTGCTATTGGTCTATGCAGCAGTTGCCTAAAAAGTAGAGATTTGAAAATCGGCGTGATTTAAATTTTTAGATTAATATTTAAAATGGTTGTTATTTTGATACTTCTTATTCTTGTTTAAAAAAGGAGTTGGTTGTGGACTATTGTGTGTACCTCTGCAAATTTAAACGTATTCTTAGACATCCTGAATTACATAATCCAATTACTTTTCTATCTAAATTTCACAAACCTGTCACTCATATAAACATGTTAGGTACCTATTTGTTTTCGGTTTGCACTTTGCAGTTGCTAAAAGCAATTTCTATGTTTTTGTTGCAAATTTCACACATTTTTCAAAATATATGTACAAAAACATGCGGAAATAGATATTGTTAATAATTTCTACCACTTATATTTTAATCCAAATGTAGTGTAGACAGTAGTGTAAACAATTATCAAAAAGTGTGAGGATGATCAAAAAGAAATAAATATTTGATGACGTTACGTTTTGAAACTATACATTTTCTTGAACCTCTATTGGTGAGTGAAAAAACTAAGAACTTATGTTAAAAGTTAATAGTATTACAAATACGTCAGCAGTGTAGTTTAAAGGGTGCCATTATAATTGCAAACGATTGTACTTATCAGTTTATTTGTTGTAAACAGAAAAAGTACTAGTTCTAAATTAAAAAAATGCGCTAACGTGGTTTGTTTTAGTTTTTATTGCAAAAACATGTATTCTTTCATTATTTGATTATAACCTATTACAATCTATTAGTAGTAAATTCATTTATTTTCTCAAGTTTTTAACTTTTAGTGTTTCTTTTTTTTGTGGAAGAAGTATGCGCATATGTATTTATTAATAAGTAGGTGTGAACGTACTGAAATGATTCTTTGCATTATTGTGTTAAGCAAAATATTTAAAAAGAAAAAAATTCAGCAAATTCGTAAACACCTTGTGTAATCTAAACCAGAAAATGAGAACAGAGTTGGTCAAATTAGTAATTACGAAACAGTTGCTTCAAATCAAAATAACAACCTCCTATAATCATATTAGCATGAATTTAGAAACAAAATGATGCTTCTCATTTTTAATTAAGTAAATGAAAAGTCCTAAATTCCATTATAAATTTCATATTTTATCAAACTGTTGTAATTAAATCACTCATGGATATACAATACTGTATACATATACAAAATATATTTCCTCATTCATATTAATTATAAAAAATTGTGAAAATTTAAAATATCCGATGAACTGTTTACATTAACCTGTGTATATCGGGCTTTTAAATCATTTCTACAAATCACCGCAAGATGTCGCTACGACGAGCGTTGTTAGCAGATTGTTAATTGTTATCACTGTTGTTTCTTTTGAAAGTGTGTAATGTGCAGTGCTTTTCTAAATGTAAAGCGGTGAAAAAATGCCCTTGCGGTGAGTTATTTTTCTTTATTATGTGTATTGTACAGTACTAATTCTCAAAATGTATGATATGTTATTACCCACCTATTATTTCTATCAGTATATTTAGAAGTTCTACACTTAAATGTATGTACATTACCTCGATCTCTTCTTAATGTAAATATATTTTTAATAATGCGTAATATTGACAAAATATATATTAAAAAACGTATAGAACACTTAGAAGAAGCATTTAGTTATAAACTAGTAGGTACTATTCTTTACTCAAATGACAGAAGTGTAATTAACAATGTAATGCATAAACCCAAGGCCTAAAAAAATAATGGATAGTGATTCATTCACAGTACTTGATGAGTACGGGAGGTAAGGGTTGCAGGGGACAAGATTCTATAGGCGTATCAGTTGAGAGGGTTTCAAAGAACACCAAATTAACAAAAAAATAAGTTGACAAATGAATTTTCGCACTTTAATAGTTTAAAAAGTTTATGCTCACCGGTAGAATGCCATCCTCTTAGGCAGGACCATCGCTTACACCTAACCTGATGCACACTGCAAATATTCAAAGGTACAGCAATCTTTCAAAATACGTATTTTTTTAAATTTAACTGTAGATGTAACTTACATAGTTCTGTAAATAAGATTGTTCACTTTTGTTTATAAGTATATAAAAATAATTGTTAAAATGTAGGATTAGAATAGCAAAATAAGATGTCCTACATTACATTCTAAGATATTATATTATTTGAGGAGAATTTAAATAATAAAAGTGGGTAAAAAAAACATTAATAATTTTGTTTTTGATATTACTTTTCTTCTACGTGTTTTATTTTTTTCGAGATTTCTGTACCTAAAAAATACCACAAATTTAACACGCTGTAGAGATTCAATTATTATCCATTCCTAAGAACATAAAGACAATGTTGCATATAAATTAATTACAATCACAATTAAAGATATACCGATTTACCGAAATTTTCCCATACTCATGGTAATGCGGTAGATGGAACAGGACGGATCCATCAAGGCGTCTCTACCAATAGAAATTGAGCATTCTGATCTGGTTCATGCGTATCAGCACTTAAATTTTATACGATAAATATATGAGCTGCATGTATTTATCTTTAAATGGTAAGTGACTAAGTGGGTTTTATGGGCGAAGTTAGATCATCAAATCTGGGGGGGGCTAAAGCCCCGAGTGTACTGTGTTTTAATTTCGGTTGCGAAATGTGTGTGAGTTGTTTATGAATATTTTTGGGGGGGCTTAGCCCCCTCAAGCCCCCCTAACTTCCCTCATGGTGGGTTTATAACATGAATCGCTCTCTATTATTTTGGACCTCGACTGTAAGTACAATCGTTTGCAATAATAATGACACTTATTAAAATGAATTTTGCGATTTCTTTAGAACTTCTGATGTATTTGTAATGAAATCTACTTCACATTTTTAATATTAGTTATTAGTTGTTTCACTCACCGATAGAGATTTAATGAAATTTCTACTCAGAATTTCCAGAAGTTCAAAAACTGTTTTACGAGAGTGTCATTATTATTGCAAACGATTGTACCTAGGATACTTTCTCCACTGAAAATAAACAGCATCTGTAATTGTCTCTTAGTCACCCTATAGAACGTAGTAGCAGCCGTATTCACCCACAAGAGTTACCTTTCTAACAAACTGTTAAGTCAGTTATCAGTCGGTTAAATTATTTTTTGGTATTCACCATCCTTATCAAACTGTTAAGACGACTGTTAAAGTAACAGAATAAATTTGGCCTGTTAAAACTTTAACGGAGGGTTAAATGTTTAAAATTAGGTTATGGTAATTTGTAACTTGGAATCCATACTTTTTCTTGTTTTTCTGGATTTGTTTTTGTTGTTAAAAGCAGTGATTTTGTTAGCAAAACTCGTTGGTTATAAGCACAAACCTAGTATTTTCGTTATAAGGCACCTTCACATTTTGAACCTGTAGTTTAAGTTTGTAACTTGAACAAATTAATTTAAATAGTTTGTCAGATGTATTATCAGATAAGGAGGAAGAACCCCTTCAAGTTGTTAGAAACCCTATAGTGCGAAATAATTTATATGAACAATTAAATGACATTGAATTTATAAATAGAATTTATATACAGCATTGTTTTTTTTTGTTTTCAATCACATGTATGTACGTTTCAATTAATGAAAGCAATTTTTCTTTTTCTTTCTGTGTGTAATTGGATGATCCTTATCTGTCAATTTTTTTCCATTTTATCCATAGTTTAAATTAAAACCAAAAAATGTTCTTGATTTTATCTATCTAGGTACTTACAAAATGATTACCTCTTATAATAATTACTATCAAATCTCAACCTACTTCAAATTCATGAAAATGTTGGAAAACATAATAAATAAATTAATATTCTATATACAGGGTGTTTATTAATTGAATGCCGATACTTAACGGTGTGAATCCTTCGGTCATTTTAAGAAGAAAACTTAATATCAACATATGTCCTAAACTTCTTAATTTTTGAGCTATAGGGTGTTACAGTTTTAAGAAAAAATTTACTTTTTATTATAATTTTCTTATCACTTCAGATATTTTTATGAAATTTTGTACAAACCTTTTAATCATTAAGGAGCATTGTTTGATGTAAAAAATGTTTTAAAATGTTTGCCAATGACGTCCGTACGAGGTTTGAACTAAACATTTTTGAAGGAGAAAATGGTACGCTACTGCTTTTTCTAAAAATTAAAATTATTTTTAAAATCTCCATTTATTTCACAGCAAATTCGGTCCATAGACTTACTCCCGCACGACGCATAATTTTCACGTAAAAAAATTAAAACCAAAAAAAGTTTTTCCCCAAGTCATTGGCAAAGATTTCAAAACATTTTTTACATCAAACAATGCTCCTTGATGATTAATAGGTGTGTACAAAATTTCATAGAAATATCTGAAGTGATAAGAAAATTATAATAAAAAAGTATTTTTTTTTTTTAAACTGTAACACCCTGTAGCTCAAAAATTAAGAGGTTTAGAACATATGTTGATATTAAGTTTTTTTCATAAAATGACCGAAGGATTCACACCCTTAAGTATCGGCATTCAATTAATAAACAACCTGTATAGGTTAGAAATACTATGGTTTATAAAGTCAATGATACAAATAGAAACATTTCTTTATTTGTCTATGGAGATTAGTCATGGATTACTTTAAAATCTGCTGTTGCCAATATAAAAATCTAGTGAATTTAATTTAACAGACTGCTTGTCTAATGTCTGATTAGAAATGCAAGAGAGTAATATGAGCTTATTATATATGCAAATCGTAAATAAATGTAGTACTGGTGCTTATATTCAATATTTTTATATTATGTATTATCGGTATAGATGAGGTGTATTTTTAAAAAAACTTCGTGTGATCGAACCGTACTAAACTGTAGCAGGTAGCTAAAATTTAATCCCCGACAATCCGTCTTTGTCTATGCCACTTCTCTTATAAGTAAACAATATAAAAACAGCATTTCAAAATTAGAGGCTACTTTAAGCATCATAACCGGGTTAAGAGGGTTTTTAGTAATTCAAATAAAATTATTCAATATTATTAACAAAATATTTATTTAAATTTAATGAATAGACTTTTATTCCACACAAAAATATATGTATTTTGAAAATTCAAATTATGGTGAGTAAATATAGTGTTGTATAAATGTACAATAAAGAAAATAAAAAAGTAGGTATATTAAAATTCATCCTCTGAATATTCTGATGAATTATCTTCGTATCCTAGATTGATAACGATAGGTTCCACAGTAACATCAATTAAATTATCGAGTTCCCACATTTTCTCCACTTGTTTTTGTACATGATGTATACATCTTTGCCAGTTATCTGCAGTTACTCGTTCCAAGGAATTTTTTAACAAAATGTTCACGTCACTTAATTTAAACGTCGTATTATTTCGCGCTACATCTCCTTTTACCTGCGCCCATACTAATTCGATTGGGTTAAGTTCACAGTGATAAGGTGGTAACCGCAGTACCGTTATTTGGCGATTTGTTGCCATTTCATTTAACAAATAAAAGTAAACCGCCATCTACAAATCCACTGGCACTACCTATATGTGTCACTATTAATCTTCGCCCTTTACCTGAAGGTGCGATTTTTGGCAAATCGTTGTCCTCTAAAAGTTCACTTAAAATTTTGTTAGCGTTGGTATTTCTTTTTTAAAATAAAATGAGTGTATTTTTCTGCGAATGACATTTTTGAAGAAATCTTCCATAACGACTTTTGACCTCCCTGTAGATGATTTTGGGGAATTTACAGTATCTTGTTCATTTTTTGTTTCCTTTGAAAGTCTGTAGATAGTCGATTTTCCAATCCCTGTCATTTTGGAACACTTTTCCACGATGTCGCCAACACTGTTGACAGGATTTTGGTGTTTCAATGCGTTAAATACATTCTGAGACAGCGCACATCTTTTCACGCGTTTAGCAGGTACGTAATCTGATAAGCTCGACATTTTACTCAAGCAATATTATATCCACTGGCACAATAGTCACTAAACACAAGTCGAATTTTACTCTACTGCACTAGCACGTCTTCGTATATTCAGCTCTAAGACTGGATTGATCTGTCACAATACACTGGCTCCTGCCTATGATGTATCCAGTAAAATATACTAATGTACACCCATTACCTGTTAGCATTAGTGTTACCCGATAATTACCTGAAACGAAATATTACCACTCCCATGGCCGGTTCTTATCTCGGGGTTTTATTACTGTCTTTCATTTTCAAAAAGACTATAACCACCTATGATTATTTTTGGTGAATACAACTTTTCCCTAATACTCTGTTTAAGAATATACCTCTGCTAAGTTATCAGTCAGTTAATGCAAGAATGGTGAATACGGCTGTAAATCATATAAATTTAACAACTCTGGCAGTAAACTTAAATATAGTCTGCAGACAAAGACATTTGATGCATATTACCGAAGTATTTGGGCATATAAAGTCGGCTATAAGACAATATACTGTTTTACTGTCTTTCCCTTTACAATAATACTCGTGATTCTTTTGATGAGCCAAGCAGCTCACATAAATATTTTATGTCTCCCATCCCAGAACAATTTTCGTATGCAACACAAAATTTGTTCGTCTAGTAAAGATCACTCGGCAGTGACAAGTGGGTTAATTTTAACATTTTATGCCCTCTTTGACAATAAACTTGTCTCCAAGAAGTCGCAATATAATATTGTAGTTCATGGAGTGCAGGTAGGTAATAGGTGGGTTCGGACATACGAGCAAAAACTAATTTTTATTGTAAAATTATAATTTATAGATTCATACAATCATCGTCACAGCACAAATGTCGTAGTCGTACATAGTCGTCAATTATTTCATAGAAATTGTGACAAATATCTGTTTAGGTGTACGTTTCTGTTTACGTGTCCTTTTTAAATTTATACATTGATATAACCTAAAATAAGAAGTATTGCGTTCTTGTGGTGAAAATGGCAGGAGTAACAGTCCATTATTAATACCTATGTACCCAGTTTTATGAAAAATGTAAGATATTTAGTCACGAAAGCTTTGTGTAAGTATTGGAACGGTCTCAGTGCTGCGTATTATTATGTTTTAATAGTAGGTATATTAAACAACAAGGTTTGAAAACGACTCTTTGCACATGAGTGAGACATATTGGTCGAGCGTGTGTGCAAAGAGGTTTTCAAAACGAGTTTTTGGCGATACTTTTTATACGACGGCAAACAGAGACCACAAAAATCAAATTTTAATTTAAATCGTTTTTTTTTTACTAAAATTTCCAACGCATTAACGAAATAAATTAAATACGACTTTTAATTTAACTCGTTTTTATTAAGAAAATTGCTAACGCATTAACAAAAGTAGCTAATATTTAATAGTTATGGTAACATTTGAACATTCCTTCAAGGTTACACTGGGAAAAGCAGTATTACTGTGCACCTTGTTTTCGGTAATAGAGAATATTTTTGGTGTCGTGTTTTTAGTGCAGTTTTTCAGCGTGCGGTCGTTGTTTTCTTGTTGTATTCCAGTAGACGATCGTTGTTCTGGTTCTATGGCAGCAGAAGACACTGAAGACTATCTTTTTCGAAACTTATTTATTTTATATATTTTATTTCTCAAACAGTCATCAACGTAGCCTTCGGAAACTGTACTGGATTTCCAGCCTCCATGGCGTTTGAGGGCAAGCAGATTTGAGCCAGAATTGACTAAAATAGTGACAACATCAAACAAAATTCACAATCTGGAGAGGCGTGTGCAAAGATGACATAACCGTGTGCAAAATACCGTTTTCAGAGCGTGTTTTCCGTGTGCAAAACCCCCTTTTGCAAGGCAGTCGTATAAAAAATAGTAAATAAAACATACGTACATTTTTGCAAACAAATTTAAATAAGTAGGCTCTATTAAATGATAAGCTATTATAGTGTCAATGTCAAATATCAAATTCTGACATATATGGCATGATGTGTATGTTTCCAAATACTAACGTTGGTGTCACCACACTACAGCACTTTACAGAATTCTAGATTGAAATTCAGCTGATTACATATTTGTAAACGACTTTTTTAAAACAAAAATATGTGACGTCTGTAATTACCAAACAAAAATTCTTCCTGTAGGGAGATCCACAAAACGGTAGCTAATTGGTTTGACGTCAGAAGCCTACTACAAGCTCCGCCCCGATTTGGTAACCGCGCTTGTCTGTCAAAGCGGGAAGCAAGCATGATTAAATATAATTAATTAACTGATAATTAACTTGTGGTTATTAAAATTTTATAGTGCATATAATGCAGGAAGCACATCAAAAAAGCCGCCCGATTCGTATAATTTACCAGTAGTAAATGTATAAATGTAACGTAATTATTATAAGAAAAATTATTACAACACAAAAAATAAGTACAGATAACTAGATATCAAGCAAGTACGTACAAAGATACACCTACATACCTATATACTGCCAGAGCAGTGCTGCCAATGACATATTGTAAAAATATCCTCTGAACACATGCAAATTACACGACATTACACGCACTTGAAGAATATTACACGATTAGGTACACTCCTGTTTTCAAAATTGAATTGTTTTAATTAATTTAAAAAATTAGAGAAAATTATTTTACATTATAACTTAAGGCTAATTTATTGACGCTTTTCAATATTCATTCAAATCGCACCGGCCGTGCTTTGTCAAAGCGACGCGATGTAGCGGACGATGGTGTAGGCATAGGCCAAGAATTTCATAATAAATTTTGGGCATAGGCAACCACACAGATAGGCGACCAGATATAACACAACTACTCTGCAAATAATTTTAGCATCCCCTAAGAAATTACAACCCTTTAAAAGCAAGTTCTGAAATCAAGTTTCCACGTTTTTTTTAGTGTCGAAACAACAGTTAAACTTATCATAAGAATGATAAAAAGCATTTCAAGAAATAAGACGGTAATAACGGTTGACAACTATAATGATAGGAACCTACTACAGAAAGTATCGTTTGCAGAATTTTAGGGTTAAGATGTTGGCTTTTAATTCAATTTTACTTTTTTTATATGCAAAATAGAAGATATTTAGTAATGTGTGTAGATACAAAAGTTTTTTTTTTAATAGGACTATTCAGATATTTTTTTTCAAATTTTTTGTGTGAAAGAGATGCGTGAGGTGACAACGAATGGAATAGGTCACGAATCCATTGTTTTATTTACCGCTACTATTTTGGAATCACCCTGTATAAATCTTATGTCAAACCACAGTCAATAATGACAGAACACAGTATATATACAATCCTGATACAATCATAACATTCATAATTTTCTAAAATCCATTGAAACATAGATTAAAGATAAACCAAGTCGCGCAAACTCCACATGGTGGTTACAGTTACAATCACCGAATACTCTCACCGGCACAGAATTACCATCTAAGAAGAATTTGTGTTAAAATACTTAAAATATCCGTAATTACACACTTTTTGAGAGTGTTAGAATTTTACACACCTACTTATGAAATTACACGTATTTCGTGTATTTACACACTGATTGGCAGCACTGTGCCAGAGGTATACTTGAAAAGTGTCACTTGAAAAAGGCGATGTTAAAAAAACACAATTTGATAAAATTTTGCACAATAGGTCATTGTCATTAACACCTATTTACAGATCGGGAAGCAAGATTATGAAAATTTGGCAACCCATTTTGTTCAAGATGCACTAACTTATAAAAACCGATTTCTTTTACCTTTAAAAAAATCTTTTATTGACTTTCGCGCCACTACCAATTTTTTAGAAGAAATAATTATAATCGGATGTTAAATAAGCACTACTACATTTGCCCATTTTTTAAATCATACATAATACGTTACCAAGTGGTATTCGAAAATTATCAATTTATGAAACGATAATCGATTCTATTGCTATTGAATTTTCTATCTTTTTGTTCAGACACTCTTACGCAAAAAACATTGAAACTGTAAATTCTTTGCAACTCATTGTGGTTTGAACTTCGGTTTACATAAAATTTTATGAAACGAGTGTTTGTAAAACTGCAACAGGTTTTTGTAAACATTTTAAATACATTAATTTCAGAAGAGAAATATTTAAAAATGTCTTGGACGAATAAATTTACATATGCTTCAAAAAATTTCCAAAAATAGAATATATTTAGTTTGGCCTATCCCGATCCATCAAATTTACTAAAGTGCTTGTGGCATACGATGCTGAATTTCCAGGACATCTATTTTATTTCGCAGTGGACTTTTGGAAAATTTACATATTTCTAATATTATATAGGAAGTAATTGTAAACATTTATTTAGTAGGTACATATGTAAGTTTATGTGTTTTTTAATGAGTATACTCGAGTTATGTAAGAAATATACCCATATTTTACTCACATCTTTTATGAATATTGTCACGGAATTTGCCCCACTCACACCCAAATCCACGACTGTGGTACCGCAAAATGCTAAGATTGCCCCGATCGCCCCTACACGATTCTGTTAAACAAACAAAATGCCGTGGATCGAGATGGGATTGGCAATTTGGGGAATCGACGAGAAGCATTCGAGTCGTTCGGGAAAATGGATCTAGAGATACTAGAAAATACCTGGAATATTCGTTTGGTCTATAAAAAAAAGAATAAACGGCCGAATCAGGCAGTCTTGTATTACAGTCTTGAATTGGAGTGGTTGGAGCGATTAAAAGTGAAAGATAAGTGATAAATTAACGGATTGTTTCTCTGGCAATAGAAAAAGTCGGATTGGGAAATCCGTGACAATTTGGTGTTACAAAGTGGGATTTGAGTGGAAGTTTGAAGAACTCTCTGGAACCCTGTGCGTGAGGGGATTTAAGTGGAAATTTGAAGAACTTTCTAGAACTTTGTACGGGAGTGAGACAAAGACCCAAGTGTGACATATCACCGCACTCGTCGTGACTCAAGGAAGTGAACAGTGGTTGGTATTTGCGAAGCACATTCTCGAACGTTCTAGAACTTTATACCGAAGTGAGACAAAGACCCAAGTCTGGCATATCACTGCACTCGTTCCATTGTAAGGAAGTCAACGGTGACATTTACAAACACATTCCTGGACATTCTAGAGCATTCCAAAGAAAATAGAGTGAATGCCTGTAACTAGAAGTCAAGTCAACATGGATGCACAACTAGCAAAGCTGTTAGAAATGATGCAAACGATGCAGGTACAGGGACGGATGATGCAAGAGAAATTAGAAGAACAAGGTCGTAAAATGGAAGACCAGACGAAGACTATGCAGGAAAAATTTGAAGAACAAGGTCATAAAATCGAAGATCAGTCCCAAACGATGCAGCAGAGATTAGAAAATATATTAGAAGAACAGGGACAAACGATGGAGGAGAAATTAGAAAATAAATTAGAAGAACAAGGGTATAAAATGAAAGAACAGGTGCATATAATACAACAGGAAATGAGAGCTCAGACAAACGAATTGCAGGTGAAGTTAGAAAAATTAGAAAATACAGTAGAGGAGAAACTGTTAGAACAAAGAAAAGAAATCGACGAAGAACTGTTAGTACAAAGAAAGGAAATGAACAAAGAAATAAACCAGGTTAAAAAAGAGCTTCGACATAAATTAGACAAGATAACAAAAGAGGGCGTAAAAAATCAGAAGGACCTATTATCCGAATTCAGAAGACGAAACCCCCTGAATTCGACGGCAAGGTTTCCTGGAATGTATATCTGCGTCAGTTTGAAGCAGCAGCATCAGCAAACGAATGGTCGGATTATGAGAAAGCTACTGCTCTGATAGTTGCTTTACGAGGGGAAGCTCTTGACGTCTTACAATGAGTTCCTGCTGGGTAGCAGAATAACTACGGCATTCTAAAACAGCATATGGAAATGAGATATGGGGATAAGCACCTGCAGCAAGTGTACCAGGCACAATTGAAAAATCATCACCAACAAAGTGGAGAGAATTTACAACATTTTGAGACCGATGTTGCCAGACTGGTTCGATTGGCTTATACAACAGCCCCGTCCAAATTCTTAGGCCATCTCTACATTCAAGTTTTTACCGACGGCCCAAGAGATTATGAAACCCAGCAGGCACTACGACTCGCCAAACCTAAACACTGAACGACGCTCTTTCGCATGCACTGGAATTCGAGGCAGCAAAGATGGCATCCGGTAGACATGTTAAAGTTCGGGCCATCAGTGATAACAGCGATAGTATGGCAAATGGAGACCTAATAAAGACGCTAAAGGAGATTATTGATAAATTCAGCTCAACTGCCAAGCCGAAGAGAGAACAACCTGGAAGCCGAAGAGACTGTCCTCTTCAATGTTGAAACTGTGGGCAGATGGGACATCTGAAGAGACAGTGTAGAGCTCCAGTTGCAGATCAACAACAGCACGACTCCCAAGCGGCAGCCTCCGGGGAACATGTTAAAGTGCAGACCATCAGTGATAACAGCAATGGTATGGGAATTGGAGAGATAATCAAAACAGTGAAGGAGGCCATTGATAAACTCAGCCCAACCACCAGACCAAAGAGAGGACAGCCTGATAGCCGAAGAGATCGCCCACTTCAATGTTGGAACTGTGTAGGGCCCCAGTGGCAAGTCGGCAATGGCGCGACTCCCAGGCAAGCAGGAGACATGGCAACGCAGATGCCCTTTCTAGACCTTGTCCTACCAGCTACAAACACTGTAGTAGTCTCGAAAGAAAAAAGGACATATCATTTGTTCCTTGCAAGATAGTAGCAGCCCAACCTGAAGACCGATGGAGTTTAGCGGCGATACGGGAAGACCAGCAAGCTGACTGTGACATCAAGCCCTTACTAGACTGGAAAGAAGCCAACAACCGACCAGCTTAGGCTGAAGTCAGTAGTAAAAGCCCAGCATTAAAGAGCTATTGGGCTCAATGGAATTCCCTGGTGTTGGAAGACGGTGTCCTAAAAAGAGCATGGGAGAACAATGACGGAACGGAGGTCAAGAAACAAGTACTACTCCCCAGGTCCCGGATCAAGGAAGTGCTGCAGGAAGTATATGGAGGTACTGGGGGTGGACATTTCGGTATCTACAGAAGATTAGGGAGCGTTTCTACTGGTTGAGCTGTAGGACGGATGTAGAAGATTGGTGCCGAAAATGTGACATATGTGCAGCAAGCAAGGGACCGAAGACCCGTTCCAGAGGCAAAATGCGTCAGTACATCGTAGGAGCGCCGTTTGAGAGGATTGCCATTGATATCGCTGGCTCCTGTCCGAAAACCTAAAGTGGGAACCGATATCTGCTAGTAGCTAGTAGAAAAATTCGGATTGGGAAATCCGTGACAATATGAAATATAAACCAGAGGTTCTTACTTTTTTATTCGTCACCCACCTATAGGTACTAATAATAAACAATAGATATATTATTTGGTTGAGGTTTTCATGACGATTAAAGTAGAGATTATTGTGAATTTTCGAATTACTATTAAGCAGATTAGCTATGATCGATAATTTTGTAGGGTAGTATATAACAGCCTACAAAATGAAGAAACTTAAATAGACATAAAGCGACAATGCCACTATTTTTTTACGTAACTAAAATTTAGTTCTGGAAGTGTACAGTATGTGTAATTAATTAGAAACTACCACGAAGACAGTAACAGTTTAGTTTAAGAATATCTTAACATAAATCAGAGCGTATTTGTAAACATTGGGAAGAAAATACCTAACCAGATACTGTTCCGTATACTATAATTGAAATTAGAGAAATAAAGTGAGTTAAAAAGGAAAAAGAAGAATACTTACCATATAATATATCGAAAAGACAAGGATCTTCTTCAATAATTCTTGACAGAAATAGGAACTTTCAAAACTCTTCACCTGTATACAGGGTGTCTGGAAATTATGCGTCAAGACTTCAGGAGGTGATTCCTCACAAAAAATTGGGGTCACAAAGTCCTATAACAATTTTTCGAAAACTCAATATTAACGGAGATACAGAGTGTTAAAGTTAAAATTTTATTTTCGATATTTGTAAATAACTTCTTAAGAAATCCAAATATTTACATAAAATTTGTAAATCGGAGGTTTTTGCGGACGAAAAATTCAAATATGTTTCTAATTTTGACGTCACTAGTAGAGGGCGCCACATGTGACACATCATGTTTCTTTTACATGATAGAACTTTTTTGCCTCTTAATATATCCATCGGACTATCGAAACAATCGATTCTCCTACCTGTTTTATTTGAAAAAGGTATACTTACCTTGCTGAAGTCGGTAGGCGTAACCATTTTTGAAACAATCCTATTTGAAATGCTCAGTGCACCGAGTAAAAACTGTTTTGGTTTCAGGTAAAGTGCCTTTTCTGTTGAAAATACAGCAAAATATTACTTGAAAAAGTTGTTCAGAATCGTAAATTATTATATTTTGAAAAAATCAGGTTGTGTGCATGTATTTTTTGCAGTATATGAGTACTTTGTGCAAGTACGGCAGTATATACAGGCATTCGGAAAAGACTGTAAGATGTAGGTATACGAAAGCGACACTTGGTATCCAGATGAGGCAGCTGATGCAGATGAGGTGAATAAGCAGGTTCTTGGCGACAAAATAATTACAATTTAGCCAACTTACCTTAGTCCGAAAGACACAGGATCTCAAATTTAAAGTTTTTAATTTAAAATTATTAAAATTTTTAGAATGTTTTCAATGAATTGCTTTGAAAAACAAATCCGTACTTTGTTCTAAACGCTAAAAGACGTTACAAAATGTACTTCCGGATAAAAATTGGTTATAACTTTTTTCCCACAGTATCTATCAAAGCTTTAAAAGAAAATTATTGTCATACTAATTTTATGGCGCTAAATTTAACAATTTTCTGTTTGTTGTAATTTAATTTTCATTACATCGTTGGTTTTAATATAGCTAACACAAATTTTATATTTTATTTATCACATAACTTACGAAATAAGTTAAAACTTGAAATTTAATAATAAATAAAATAATTTTACATACTCTCATCTTCAACATTAGATTACATAAAATGGAAAAATAGCGAATGAATTAAAAATGGTTAAATTTAGGGACTTGAAATTAGTATGTACTTATATTTGTGTACAAAAATTAAGAGAATAATATTATTCTACTTTGATACATACAATGAGAAAAATGTTATGTTTATCCACCAAGAGTACCTACATTTCATATAGGCCACTAGCGTTTAGAACAAAGTTAAGTATAAATTCGTTTTTCTTGTCTCAGATAATCCCCGAATCCAAATTTTCAAAGTAATTCACTAAGAACGTTAGTTAGACGTGCAGTGCCACTGATGGAAAATGCCGTCGAAATTAAAATTCCAGGCCAGTCAGCAAATTCGGTATTACAACTCATATAGACATTATTTAGATAGTTTTCAACCATCAAATCTCAAATTTTATAGAAAAAAAACCACTGGCATGGACAGACAACATGTTCTCGAAACTGCCACCGACAGCAAACCTGTTAACACACAAAGTATTTAATTTTATTATTAACTATGGCTCTGAAAATTTGTTAGATATAGCATAAAATGATCGACTATTCAATATTCATTATATAATAATAATAATGTTTATTTAATACATTATAGAAGAACAACAATTACACTAACAAGAAATATTAAATAAACAATGAAAACACAAAAATCTCATAGAGACTTGAATGTGCTATAGAATACAAATAGTAACAATAAAATACAATATTTAATACAATGTGCTTAATTATAATATACGTATTGTATGAGCATAAATACAATCTGTAATTCTAAGTTACAGCAAACTAACTTCATGCAGCAAACAAAGTTTAAAGTTCAATAGGTAAGTACTAAGTAGTACTAATTATAAATAATAACTAAATATATACATACTTTATCCTATTCCATTTAGGTAATTTTAATTTACATTAATCATTGTTGGAATTGAAATAATTTATGAATTTTAATTCTGGGAGTTTCTAACAGGAATTTTTTACATTTCTTCTCAAATGCCATTTTACTAGTATTCTCTTTAATGCATCGGGAACAAAATAGAACACCCTGAAAGCCAAATATAGTTTAATTGTTTATATTTCTTAAAATCAACTATGCACCATGCAGTTTTATTAAACGTTTTTTGGACTTTCAGGACTATCTTTAAATAAAATAAAACCATTTTTGTAACACTTCCGGTTATACCGAAAGTCGCAATCTAGTTCTTTATTTTAAATGACACACCCTGTATATTTTGGCATATTTGAATTCTACGCGTAATTTTAGGGTAATGGTCTTCGAGATATTTCAATTCTATCGAAAAAGTACTTTTCGATAGCCTAATTCAAAATTGCCTATTTTTACATCGTGCAAGCTGAAGTATTAATATTGAAAAGAGAGATAGGGGGATGCCTATCATTTGTTACATATATAGGGTGGCCAGATGAAAACGAAACAGAGCCATTTTCAAGAACTGCGTCAAGATTGTAGAAAAACGCTCAGACCCGTCGATTTTAGATTGAAGGGGGACATTCTTTGCTGGTATGACTTGACTCCGCCCCTTTCATCCCCAAGCAAGGGTAAGCATCACCCCAAAATATTTAAATGGCATTGGGGGTTGAGTAATATTTATTTTGAAAGCTGTTATAATTCTCTTTACAGCAGACTTTAAATTTTATAATTTCCCCCAATACTTAACAAGAATTTTGATTAAGTTGAAGCTTATGTACAAACAACGGTAAAAGTAACGGTAAAAATGTCACTCATTCGAGTTAAGTACGCCAATGGTATAAATTTAGTATTTCTTGCGTTACATTGGTTTTTGGCGATTTGTTATAATTTTCGTAAAAAAACACAATTGTAAAAAACATAAATGGATACTATACATACACAACGAACGTAAAATGAGTGGATTCTAAATTTATTTTCTAGTATTATTTGGAAGCGTTGGTTGGTAGTTTATTTAATTGTGTTTTTGAAAATTAAACACTATGGTTTATTCCATTGCGGAAAGGGTAGATATCATTTCGCCTTACTTTATGAACAATAAATGTGCGAATAGAACAGCTCAGATATTTAATGAACAACATCAAGGTAGACATGTCAGGAGGAAGTATGTATGTATGTATGAGTTAATAAAAAAATTTCAAGAGACAGGAAACGTAGCCAATAGAAAACGAGAAATTGAAAAACCTATAGTTAATGAAGCTAGTGAAGTTGGCCAAATGTATTCGCAATTACTGGAAGACGCTATTGACCTTGCCTTGACTGATATTATTGAAAATGTTCCAGAGTATGATGATCAACGTTTTCCACGGAATTGGATTGAGAGAATAGGCAGCATTGAGTGGCCTCCACGATCACCCGATTTATCGCCCCTTGATTTTTTTTGTGGGGATACCTAAAAAGTAAAATCTATAAAACACAGCCAGCGTCGCTGCAAGATTTGCGTCAATCGTCGATGAATGCCGTCGAATCACTCCGGAAATGCTTTAGAATATGCGCGAACGTTTCGAGCAAAATCTTTATTCTTGTATGGAAGCGGGCGGTCATCAGTTTGAACATTTAATCAATTAAGTAGTACGTAAGCAACTAAACATAATTTAAATTTTAAACTGTAATTTTTTTTCAAAGTGTTCGGCGGATTTGTAAGCTAAAATTACGAATGCGTTTTAAAGAGTGCCATTATTATTGCAATAGATTGTATATACCTATATTACTTAAATAGCATAAATAAATATAAATGCATATTTAATATTTTAGAGGTACGCATGTCATACGACAAATGATAAATAAAAAGTAGTAAAAAAATATCGAAATTCGGATGTACCCAATTAAAAATAAAAACAGGATTGACACACGTTATAAGCAGATGCGAAGTGATTTCATGTAAAGATTACAAAAAACTACAAGTGTCAATAACGGACAGTTTGATGGACAAATTTCGATGCCGGACACATAATGTGTGTTCGGCATTGTGACGGATTGTCCGTACCTTTTGGTCTAAGGTTGAAGCTATTCAAATTTATTATTTTAAAGTCTTTATCATACAGGGTGTTAAAAATAAAAATTTAGGCATTTGTAAAGCTTAGCCCGCCCCTGCAAAACTAAAAAAGCTAAATATGTTTCAAGGATACACCAGAGGTCCTTACTAGTGTCCATCACATCTAATTTTTATTAAATTATATTAAGTACTTTAAAAGTTATTCAAGAAAAACCGATTTCCAGCGGCGTCGTTCAGGGACACATATCTCCGTAGGGAGGGCCTGTAGGAAAAAAAATATAGGAACTTGTCATCTTATTTTTTCATGTTCTATCTGCACCCGAGATATTTTACACATTTTCCCGGACACCCTGTATATATTATTAATTATAAAAACTGCTTTATTGAGAACTAAAGACCTATTATTACTAGGCTGATTTGACGCAACTTTTACTTTAGACATTATTTTATTTTATTGAATAGCGATAGAACTACGAAAGAATCCTTAAATGGGATACCCTGTACCTAGGTTGATAACAAAGGGAAATAAATTTTTTGCCGTTTTCGGTACCATAGAGCCTCGCGGACGAGGCGCAAATACCACTCGATAATCTAAAAATAAAAAGGTCGTCGCTTGTCCAAAGAAAGGAGCCCGAGTTTATTTCGGGCAGTTTATCCGTCTTATATGAAGCCCCGCGAGGATGTGGTAGCAATATGTCTATCAGTAGCACATTAAGAGGTGCTAAGAAAATGGCTGGGTTTACTTTATATACAGAATTTCAGCCAGAGGCGACTTTGTAACGGGAACGACAGAGACGGCCATAGGCCATATGTGGCGAAGCGGCGGCGAGGGGGAGTAGATCCACTCGGAAAAAAACAGATACAAATAGACTTCATATTAAAAGCGATGAAAAATTTGTGCGCGGTGAGTTTCCCGATTTTTTGTTTTCTTCGCTTTATGGTCGAATTTCAGGAATGCTATACGAGCCTCGAGCAAGGTTTCTTCGTCGCATCTCTCGATTTAATACTTTTTACGGTTTTTATTAATGGAAGAAGGGTAAACTAACGATAGTCAGCTTATTATAATATTTTCCACGTGAGCTTTCGACCTTGTATTTTGTTTTCCATATACACTTTTGATTTAACTTCTTCAATCAATTACTGTCAATTACATCTTTATGCAGATGACGTCCAATTATATAAGTCAGTCACGGTGAAACAGGCTGGAGTTGTATTATCTCAAATAAATAAAGATCTTTTAAGTTTTAATAATTGGTGCAGTGATAATGGTCTTAGGGTTAATCCTAGTAAAACAGTAGCATTATGTATAGGTAATAAACAGCAAAGACAATTTATATGTGATAACTATAACATCATCGTTAATAATATATGCATTAGTTGGATAAAATCCGCAAAAAATCTTGGTCTCATTGTGGATGATTGTTTGGATTTCAGTGATCATGTTAATCTGGTAACCAAAAGATCATTCTTTCGGCTTAAATCAATGTATCACCTACGTGATCAACTTGACGAATACACTAAATTAAAATTAATTAAAGCTCTAATTTATCCTCACGTTGATTACTGCAGCCAGATTTACTTTCACTTTCTTCCAAATTATAATCAATCCAAAATTCAAAGAATTCAGAATGCCTGTATGCTATTTGTCTGTTGTTTGACACGAAGGGAACACATAACACCGCATTTAAATAGAATGAATGAGCCACGATTGAAATTTAGAGTGGAATATTTATACGTACTGTTATTATATAAAGTATGCAAGTAAGAAACTTCCTCATATTTGCATGATTTATTAATTAAGCGATCTGATGTACACAATGGTTTTTGTCAGAAACGACCTTTATACGATTCCTCAATATGTAACATCAAAATTTGAGGGGTCATATTCGTATATGGCTCCTAACTTATTAAATAAATATCTTCATATATTACATTTACCACTCAACTTGTTTGAAAGGGAATTGAAGGGCCTGTTGTTAGCGTCTAATTAACAGAACAGTTTACTTTTCTAATTTATTGTTCTACATTTTGTATGTATTATGCTTTAGTTTTACATTTGTTTTTTTTATATATATCTTTATATGTGTTTTTTTATTTTTTATTTTTTTCCTCGTATTTTTAGATGTACACTTTCTGTATTTTATATATCATAGGTGGAGTGGAAGAGTGGCGCAAGCCAAATCTCCTACCTTTTGTGTAATTATTTTCTCTTTTGTAATCTTTACACAATAAATCATTTCTATTCTATTCTATATCTTGTTAATTATTTTAGAACTATAGTTATACTTTTTGTCATATAACATTTTGGTCGTTTTAATATTTTCAAATATATCTCTATCCTTATTACTTTTATATCTTGATGTATAACTCATTTTGATAATTCTACTACAAGAAAATAGTATTCCGAACTGTTATTGTTTTTTGCGTTACCAAGGCCGTGAAGTGACATGATGAAAATCCAATTTCTGTTTGCAATGCTTATATATTATAATATCTATGTAGTTGTTTGTAGTAACATTCTTTTTGTAAGACCTTTAAGAAACATCCTCAAAACTTGACACCGAAATCTAACGGTTGATTCCTATAGAGAATCGTTTGTAGTGAAAGAATATTCGTTTGCAGTAGACAAATGCAAATAATAATTACAGCGATGTTCGATTTAGAGAAAGTACAAACGAAATAAAAGTTTGTAGAAACAATTTTTCATCCTCCATTTAAATTATACGAGTGATTACGACACATTTTCAGGAACTACAAATGAAATAAATGTTACTACAAACCATTACAAACGCTTTTCAACCGTTTAAAATACAGTGCTTTCGAAAAGTAACGAATAAATTCATTATTTTTGAAATTGAGAAGTTTTCGAAAAAATCCCCCGGCACGTCGATTTTGTTTTTTAAAAAGGCACTTTTTGACCCATATTTGTGACGTCATCATTGTTTGAGATATGCCGTCATCGAAAAATTTCAAGAAAATAATGTTGAAGATTTTAAAATTTAATTTTCACAATATTGAAAATGATAATGATTAAGTAAAAAATCGACTAAAATAAATGTTCAAATCGTGCACCGTTGACTGTCTGACAGCAGCCAAGACGATTATTAAATTCTTTCTGAATATTATCAATAACTTCAGGAGGTATACGATGTATCTCGTGACGAATTCTTGCTTTTAATTCTTTTAAATTAACCGGTCTAGTAACGTATACTTTGCTTTTTAAGTATCCCCAAAAGAAATAATCTAGGGGTGTGAAATCAGGCGATCTGGCTGGCCACTCAATCGGTCCCCTTCTCCCTATGCAACGATTCGGGAACAGCTCATCTAAATAAGCACGCACAGGTGTTGCATAATGGGGAAGTGCACCATCTTGTTGAAAGAAAATGTCATTTCTTGGAAGATCATATCCCTCTATATCTGGATATAAAGTTATTAGTTCAGGAATGAGGTCGTCTCGAAGAAAATCCAAATATCTTACACCAGTTAGGTTGACGTCAAAGAAATAGGGACCCAGAATTCTTCCGTCGACTATGCCGCACCACACATTTACTTTCTGGGGACTTTGAGTGTGATACTCCATCATCCATCGGGGATTCTCGGTAGCCCAATAACGGCAGTTTTGCCTATTGACATGGCCGTTCATAACAAACGTAACCTTGTCAGAAAAAAATACATTTTTTACTAAATTATTATCATTATTGCATAGCTCTTGCATTTGCTCGCAGAATTGATTTAGTCAATCAAAGTCGTCTTCAGATAGCTCAAAAACAAGGCTTACCTTATAAGGATGATACTTTGCTTTTTTCATAATTTTGTGAACTGTGAACGCTGCCATATTGAAATCAGAAGCCAATTAGTTAAGTGTTGAGTGATGATTTTCTTGTATTGCCAACAAAACATTAAGCTCATCATCTACTGATTTTGACGGTCGACCAGATTTAGGAGGATCACGAACTTGTCCAAAGTTACGGTATTTAGACTCAATATTGCTTACCATGCTTTGGCTAATGGGATGTCGATAAGGATGAGTTTCATTGAACAATTCAACTACTTCTTTTTGGGTGCACATCCTGTCTTCAAATCCGATCATACAAAGAATTTCAATTCGTTCTTGTTCAGTTAATTTATAAAATGACAAAGTTACTACTCAATAAACACTTCAAAAGCACTGCTTTTGCCAAACAAAAGACAAGAACTAAAGAAATAACTCAAAAAATCTATCTGACAGCAATAGAAAACATTCTCGGTCGCTAAGGCTACTGTCAGGCAACCATGATTTTTGACGATGCGTATGTAGAATGATACGCTCTTTCAAATGGCATGGTTAAAATTGGAGGTTGCTGTTTAAAAAAATTGTCGATGACGTCATATCTCGAACAACGATGACGTCACAAATGTGGGTCGTATGTCAAAAAGTGCCTTTTTAAAAGCAAAATCGACGTGCCAGGGGATTTTTTCGAAAACTTCTCAATTTCGAGCAGCTACACACGAAGTAAAAGTTACTGCAAACACTAAATGATTATGCAGTTGCTTTTAGTATAGTGATTATATTATATTTCGAGGAACTACAGAGGCAGTTACTACTACAAACCATTTTCAGACCGCCGTTGGAGCATAATTCCGGTACATTGGATTTCGAGAAACTACAAGTGAGCGTTAGTACAAACGAAATAAATGTTACTACAAACGATTTTAAATCTCTGCTTGAAGTATATTTCGAGAAACTACAAACGAAATAACTACGGTTTTTCAGCCATCGCTTGAAATATGATTACTCTACATTACGTTTTGAAGAACTGCAAATGAAATATAAGTTATTACAAATAAGTTTTAGCCTTCGCTTGACGTACAATGACTTGAGCAACTATAAACATTACTACAGGCCACTATAAACATGTTTTTAGCCTCCTGTTCAAGTATAGTAACGTTTGTATGATTAAGAGAAATTACAAATGAAGTAAACGTTAACAAAAACAACTGCACATGTTTACAAGCTACTCGTTCTAGGCTCCCTTTAGTATAGTAATTGTACGTTAGAATTCGAGGAATTACAAAATAAAAGTTACTGCAAACATGTTTTGTACCCCTTCTTGAAGTATAGTTGTAGTTTTCTTGTATAGTTACTCTACTTTAAATTTCAACTGCAAACGAAATTAACACTGCTACAAACAACTACAATGACTTTAGATTTGAGCGACTATTAACGTCACTGCAGACCATTATAAACGGTTTTTTAACCAGTATAGTAACGTACGTATGGTTAAGAAGAATTACAAATGAATTAAACATTAACAAAACAACTGTAAACGATGTTTTAGGCTCCGATTATACTACAGTAACTGTACGTTAGACTTCAACGAATTACAATTACATTTAAGTTACTACAGACGTTTTTTTATACCTCTTCTTCAAGAAGTATACTATATTTCAGTATAGTTACCCACTATACTTCAGTATAGTTACCCACTTTAGATTTTAAGGATCTACACACGAAATAAAAGTTACTGCAGATGGCTACAAAAGATTTTCTAAACATTGCTTGAAGTATATTTCCATCGAAGAACTACCAGCGAAATTAACAGTTTTTCCTTCTCCGTTTGAACTATAGTTAGATTTCGAGGAACCACAAATGAAGTAAAAACAACTACAAACGATTTTGAGCCGACACTTGAAATGTAGTGGATGAAAACAATTAAAGTTATAGTTTTGTTTTACAAAATTGTAATTTCTGTAACAGTAAGTAAGTAAGTATAAATGTTAAATTAGAACTTTTACTTTTAGGAAATGTAACTGTAGCTATGACATAAACAGCCATATGGTTTCCTTTACTCGCAGCGGTGGTATGTGAGGTATAATTACTTATTACGGCATCATGTAATCAACATATTTGAAGTTAGTCCGAAATATTTTTCATCACTAAAAGTTATCGCTGGTACCTCTTCTACATCTGAAGAAGTAGTCGAAAAATCAAGTTATTTAAGTTTTGTTGTGAGACACCCTTTGAACGCGATATCTGGTAATAATTTTTCAAACTGTATTTTGAATATTACCAGAAGGTTCCAAACTACCTACTTGTCATCAAACAGTTTGTGGATGTAGGATATGTTTTGTTTCAAGAGCACTGACCAATTGCGTGATGTAAAATAAGTTCAAGTGCTGAGTAATGCGGTTATTGAGTTGGTTATGGGATTGTGAGGTTATGGGGTGATTGGCTTATGGGTTTTGTGTTTAAAATTTGAATTATAGGGTTATATGCGTTTAATAGCGCTTAAAAGCCTAAATTATTTGGTTTTTTGAGATTATGGCAAAACCCTGACGTGATGGAGTTAAACGGACTCCGTATTCGGATTCAACGCCCTCAAAACATATATAGTCTGTTTAGAAATGAGAGAGAGTAATAAAAGCTTATTATGCAAATCGTAAATATATGCTGTACTGGTGCTTATATTCAATATTTTTATATTATATATTATCGGTATAGATGAGGTTTACTTTTAAAAAAACTTTGTGTCACTGGGTTGTACTAGTATTGTAGCAGGTAGCTAAAATTTAATCCCCGGCAATCCGTTTTTGTCTATGCCGTTTCAATTTCTCGGTCCATTTCTTTTATAAGTAAACAATATAAAAACAGCATTTCCACACAAAAATATATGTATTTTGAAAATTCAAATTATGGTGAGTAAATGTAGTGTTGTATAAATGTACAATAAAGAAAATAAAAAAGTAGGTATATTAAAATTCATCCTCTGAATATTCTGATGAATTATCTTCGTCTCCTAGATTGATAACGATAGGTTCCACAGTAACGTCAATAAAATTATCGAGTTCCCACATTTTCTCCTCTTTTTCTGTATATGATGTATACATCTTTGCCAGTTATCTGCAGTTACTCGTTCCAAGGAATTTTTTAACAAAATTTTTACGTCATTTAATTTAAACGTCGTATTATTTCGCGCTACATCTCCTTTTACCTGCGCCCAGACTAATTCGATTGGGTTAAGTTCACAGTGATAAGGTGCTAACCCTAGTACCGTTATTCGGCGATTTGTTGCCATTTCATCGATAACATATTTTTTTCTGATCTTTATTAAGATTGACAAGTGTCCAAAGTTCCTTTTTCACCATATTTGTTTCAAAGGAAATGTTTTTTCCGGATAACCATTGAATTATATCGGCTCTCCTCCAAGCAGTAGTAGGCGTCCGCTCGGTCTGCCGTGAATGGTAGCTGGCATTATCCATGACAATTACAGACTCCGGAGGAATAAGATCCAACATCTGTGTAAAATACTCTTCGAAAACATCTGCGTTTATGTCTTCGTGATAGTCACCTGTATTTTTAGATTCACATAAAAGTAAACCGCCATCTACAAAACCACTGGCACTACCTATATGTGTCACTCTTAATCTTCGCCCTTTACCTGAAGATGCCTTGAACCTGTTGAAAGTCCATCCAAAAATGCTTGTCGAAAACTTTTTACATTTTTATCTTGCCATACTTTGGTTACAGTATATCCCTCGTTGACCCAAGTTTCGTCTAGATAATAAATATTCCTTCCTTCGTCACGGGATTTTCTAATTGATCTTAAGTAGGATCTTCGCCAACAAATAATTTCATCTTTATCGATAAGAACTGACTTCCTGTTATGCTTTTCCCAGCAAAAATTCATCTCTCGTAAGACGGCCCATAATTTGCTTCTACTGATTTTTAGCAAATCGTTGTCCTCTGAAAGTTCACTTAAAATTTTGTTTAGCGTTGGTATTTCTTTTTTAAAATAAAATGAGTGCACTTTTCTGCGAATGACATTTTTGAAAAATCATCTATAACGACTTTTGACCTCCCTGTAGATGATTTTGGGCGATTTACAGTATTTTGTTCATTTTTTGTTTCCTTTAAAAGTCTGTAGATAGTCGATTTTCCAATCCCTGTCATTTTGGAACACTTTTACACGATGTCATCGTCGTCAACACTAGGATTTTGGTGTTTCAATGGAATAAATACATTCAATATAATAATCTTCTCATTCTGAGACAGCGCACATTTTTTCACGCGTTTAACAGGTACGTAATCTGATAAGCTCGACATGTTACCCAAACAATATTATATCCACTGCCACAATAGTCACTAAACACAAATCGAATTTTACTCTACTGCACTAGCACGTCTTCGTATTTTGAGCTCTAAGACTGGATTGATCTGTCACAATACACTGGCTCCTGCTCTATGATGTATCTAGTAAAATATACTAATGTACACCCATTACCTGTTAGCATTAGTGTTACCCCATAATTACCTGAAACGAAATATTACCACGCCCATGGCCGGTTCTTATCTCGTGGTTTTATTACTCTCTTTCATTTCCAAACAGACTATAGTAAATATGATCCCGATCTGAGATTGATTTTGTGGGACTGTGTTTTTATTTTTTCCTGATTTTATCTGAATATTTTTACGAAACTAATGCCGACTGTTTCCTTTGTACAAACAAGCATCATCAGTCTTTTAGTCCAACTTTTCAATTTTTGCATTCAATCATCAACTTTATTTTGTTCAATACAGACCTGAATATTTTGTCACATTTCTAAAGAGTTGATCATTCGAAAAACAGACATGACACTTGGGAAACTTACCATTTTCTTATATTTTATATTCGTCAAGAACAAATTCGTTGTACTTGATTTGAGACCCCATCTACATATTTCACTAGCAGCGATATTAGCAGCTTACACTAATTAATAATTTTACTAAATATAAATAATTTATCATCCCCCACAAGAAAACAAGTATTCGTAGAATCCTTTTTTTGTTGACCTTAAGATCCATTACTGCAACATATGAATCTCATAAAAATCCTATCAGGTCTCTAAGGAATAGTCTGTCGTGTGCTGGAATTGCACATGCCAAGGGTGGTCCAACCAACCCCGAAGATAAGGTAATTGATGACCAGCACCTCCCTAAAAACGCATTAGTACTATGTTCCGGTGGATCCAAAAATGTTGACGTAAATGTGGGTTAGTCAGACATACACAATTTAAGAGCAAATCTATTTTGCATTTCTACATTTAAGTCTCACCTGACGACTATCGTATCCAGAAAAATACAAATGTATTGACAGTCCTGAAATTTAACATTTTTTTCTCATTCTGCCCTACGATGAACATGAAGGATTCATGCAACATATTCATAATTACGTCCATCTTCAACAAGAGTAACAGCTTTTGCGCAATTTTCAGCACTTAAAACCGTTGTAGGGGTATAGGTCTTGCGTAAAGAAAACACACTGTCAAATTCACTTAAGGACAATAACGAGCAGAGCCACTTCGTCAAATAATATAATTTCTTAAAGTAAACTCGTTCTTAAAAATGAATCAATGCACCTAAAGACATGAACCAAAAAACAAAATTTGGGAAAGGAATGGTTGTTTAACAAAAATTGGTATTTTGAAAGAATTTTTTTACGAAATTATTTCAAAGAATGTTTTAAAATTAGAGATATACGACAAAATTTTAATTAACCTTGCATAATAACTAAAACGCCAGCATTTAACAAAAGATAGGATATACAAGTTGAAATTAGTCATTTAATCTATCCTTTGCTAAAAAATATATAAAAATTTAGCTAAAAGTAAAAAAACTTCTTGCGTTTTTCTTGATTGTGAGTGTAGTTAATAATTTTTATATTTGGGTAATAAAGGGTCAACAATTTATTATCTAAGAGTTTATTTTTAATTGAAACAAAAAAATTTGTATATTTAAAAAAAATTGTAATAGCATATTTTCAATAAGTTGCGCATATTTTGACGACTAAATTCTCTGCATATTGATGCGCATATTTTCAATATTTCCATTTGCATATTACTAACCAACGCGTATGAAACATTTTGACGTGCACTGGTTCAATATTAAAACAACGAAACGTATTAGTGCCGATACTATGCGAGCAGATTCTCGAAATCAACACATGGCCTACTGGTTTAAAGGTAATAAATCACCCCTCGGTATGGACACGAAGGGCGCGGTAAGGACAGGGATAAAATTTGTCACAACATAGGTGGGCCTGAAAACACACACTGATCCACTTGCGCTTATTTTATTTATTGCCTAGGTTATTGTGGCCGCTTGAAAGTGCCCGGAGACGAAACACATGGCACGACTTGACTTTTGAGGAATAAGTGGCGATATTTTTTAATATCGGACACGCTGTTGGGCGCTCGTTTCTCATTTGTGTCTGCTGTGCAGCCCATGTAAACAAATGTAACTCCGAATTCCAAAAAGGCCCTTCCTTGGCGTACAGTCGCGATGCTGCCGTGCATTTTAACCACCGATATTAAAAAAACGTAGGGGCGGAAAATGTTTAAATTTGAACCATATATTGCCTCACTATCACTCTATTGTGTGCTAATTACCAATTTGATACTCTCTCACTTTAACTCATCGTAGTTTTTGTGTTTATTGATAAAAAAAATACAAATTTTTACTGACGATATTGTCTTTAGGACTGTGGGGGTCATTTGTCTCAAAAGCTCTTCTCTTTTTTATTTTTAAGCTAAACACAAGGGAGTGCTATCTCCGTAAATATTGCATTCTTTAAAAAAATAAAAAAACTGACACTAGCTGGTAAATAACTAAACAATAATCTGAAAAAAATTGTTAAAATAATACAGTTATAAAGGCTGTACTGTTGTACAGTGCTTTCGAAAAGTAAGCGACCTCGCTGAACGTCTTTAATTAATTTAATTTTCACAATACTGTGCACCTCCCCATTATGCAACACCTGTAGAAGTTTTTAAAGCAAGAATTCGTCACGAGATACATCGTATACCTCATGAAGTTATTGATAATGTCCAAAAAGAACTTATTAATCGCCTTGGCTACTGTCAGGCAGCCAACGGTGCACAATTTGAATATTTAATTTAGTCGATTTTTTACATAATCATTATCATTTTCAGTCTTGTGAAAATTAAATTTTAAAATCTTCAAACATTATTTTCTTGAAATTTTTGTTATGTAACACCAAAATATTTCATGATATATGTATGTAGAATGACACGCTCTTTCAAATGGCATGGTCAAAATTGGGGGTTGCTATTTAAGAAAATTGTCGATGACGTCATATCTCGAACAAAGATGACGTCACAAATGTGGGTCGTATGTCAAAAAGTGCCTCTTTTAAAAACAAAATCGACGTGCCAGGGGATTTTTTCGAAAACTTTTTATGAAATTACGACTCACATACATCCAAGAAGATATTTTGATATCCTCTTATAATAGTGACGGCGTCTTGAATTTTTTGTTCAAGTTCTTCTCGTGTATTGATATTGGCATTATATACTAAAGTCTTTATGTGACCCCATAAATAGAAATCTAACGGGTTAATATCTGGACTACGAGTTAGCCAAGGAAATTCACTACCGCGACCAATCCATCCATCCATCCATCGATGTGGCTGATTCAAATTGTAGGGTTTCGTTGCACTTGTCTACTAGGTATTTATGGAATCACAAATAAATAATTTCACTTTAGTTAATAATTGGTAAATTTTCACAAATAGAAAAATACATGTGGCTAACAATTAGGAACCCAAATTTGTACTAACTTAACTAAAATACCTAATTCTACATATATGCGCACACGCATGCGCAAACACCACACAAATGATTTCGAACAGGAAGTGAAACATGTGGTGGAGCACCGTCTTGTATAAACCACATATTTTGTCTTACGTTCAGAGGTATACCATCCAAAAGATCAAGAAAATCGTTTTCTAAATACTGCAAATATTGTTCTCCATTAAGTCTCTGCGGAAGCTGAAATGGGCCTATCAAGAAATTGTCGATAATTCCGCACCAAATATTTATAGAAAACTCGTGTTAGAAATGTGTGTCTCTAGGTGGGTGTGGATTTCCCAAAGCATAGTAATGTTTATTTTTCCAGTTAAAAATTCCGTCGTGTAAAGCTTGCCTTGTCAGTAAATACTATGCTTTTCAGGAACATGGGGTCTTCGTTTATTTTATTTAGTAGATTTTGACAAAATTCCGATCTAGCTTGCAAGTCTCCTTGTTATAAATTTTGAACGGGAATAAAGTGGTAGGGAAACAAATTTCCTGCATGAATGGCTTGAGACGGTTTATTTAGCAATTCCCGTAGAAGCTTCCAAACGCCTAGTGCTTAATTCAGGATTTTCTGCGATATGCACCAATATCTATTCTTCTTGTTCGACCCTTATACTTTTCGGTCGTCCACCAGAATTTTTAGTATAAAACGAACCCGTTTCACCTAACTGATTGAATATTCTTTGAAATATTTTTCGGTCTGGAATGGTTCTGGCTGGGTGGAGGTCTTCATACCTTTTAAGTGCTGCACGACTGTTGTAATTTTCTTTATTTATTAAGCCTGGGCATTTTTAAATAAAAATATTCTTGATAGATAACACTGACAGTTGTCACTGTAACAAATTTTGTTAACACTTGTAAATTAAATATTTTTCAGCCACCGACATAATGTGCAATGACACATTTAATCGTGAAAATCTGGAAAACGGCTTGAGATATCGAGATCGACCAAGAGTACAGGTAAAAAAAGTATTAGTGAATTAACTCAACACAAAGCACGTACCAAGCGCCCTCTAGGAATTATCTTGAAACTAATGCCAAATTCGTATTTCTCGCTCCCAAGAGCCTAATTATCCCAACTTTGAATTCGATATCTTCAACTGTTTTAAAGTTATCATCATTTTTCGTTGATTCGAAAATTTATTTTAATTTTCAACACCCTGTAATTGTTTAAATAATAACATATTACTTAAGCAAGTTTGGCTCAAAAGACATGTTTTTATGTCTACTATCTCCGGTTGCTCTATGGCCCATAAGTTACGGGACACCCTGTTTGTAATCGTTATTCGAATAATTTTTGACAATTTCCGCTAGGTATCCAATACAATATTCTTACTCCTTTCTTTTGAGGAAGAGCCTGCCAAACAGCCGCTGATCACGGTTTATTTTTGATTAAACCAAGTTAATCAGACGTAACTGTTATACAAACGTGTTTGTTTTTCATAATCATTTTGGCTTTACCGTTATTGATATTGGCCGAATGTAATTTCTAAATGGGCATCACTCGTCGCCCGCGGTACTTACACAGGATTTATTTTCGGCCGGACTCGCCTCTAAATAAACATAATTTGAAAATCATTAAGTTGAACCTCGCCACCGCTAACGCAAATAGTTCTGGACGAAATACTACTCGCGTAAACTAGTTTTTTGCTATATACAATGTTATAAAAGTTGCTGACTGGGTTTAGTCTTTGAATATTTGAATCGACGTATGCAGAAATGTCACATGTCCACAAAAACACATTACCGCACATTAGGAAATGGAAAATATATTTTAATCATTAAAAGTGATAGTATGAAGCATTTCTAATAAAACAAAACATTGATTTTATTTTAGAAATAAAAATTATGTTGTACAATGTTTTAAAACAAGGGACATATTGTGACGTTTCTGCATCGCCAAGGTGAAAATGTAATAATTATTTTTATCCACAATCACAATCAATTATTGGCCAATAAAGTTGTTAAAGTGCGCGTCATACAATGGCCAGTATATGCTTCTGGATTAGCGATATTGAGGAATGAAGTAACTATTGAGGGTACCTTAGCCAATCTATCTTAAAAAAATATATGTCTTCTGTTAGGCGAATTGGGCGCAGATAAATCTATTATCTGCATATTTTAATAGCATTTACGCAAAAACAAGTAAGCAACTGCTAACGTCCTGTAAGTAAGTAATTTTCAAATTTATCAATTCGCAGCATCGAGGCACCAGAAACCTCCATTATTAGTGCAACATAATATAATTCAAAGTTCACTATATACCAAAGGACATGTAAAAGGTAAAGAGATATTACCTTAATATTAAATACTCTTGATCGGAAGCTTCAGTCAAAAATTCTTCAATATGTGTTATTTCCAATACTACAGCACAGTATATGCTGCACTATCGCGCCAAGCCATTTTCAGAATTCATTCATCACCATTTACGCAACCGTTTTGGTTTACGTTTCGTAGTATAACCGCTTGTGTGTCTTAACCTATTTGAGTTGCGTTCCAGTCTTGGTTTTAAATTTTGCTATGTTGTTATATCTCTAAAAAAATAATTATGAACCGGACCACGGTACAAAATAGTGCAATATAGTAGGAATTTATTGTGTTGGAAGTTGCAAAAACAATGCTGGAAATTATATACATATGGTATATATATTGGACTCCCAAAAGACAATAGCAGGTAATTTTACAATCATTATATAGAATTATAATTATAATAAATTAAGAACATAAAATATTCCTTATTATTTTCCGTGTATCGTTTTTTGTTAATTAAATTATGGAGTTCCCACATTTTCTCCTCTTCTTTTTGTACATGATGTATACATCTTTGCCAGTTATCTGCAGTTACTCGTTCCAAGGAATTTTTTAACAAAATTTTCACGTCACTTAATTTAAACGTCGTATTATTTTGCGCTACATCTCTTTTTACCTGCGCCCAGACTAATTCGATTAGGTTAAGTTCACAGTGATGAGGTGGTAACCGTAGTACCGTTATTTGGCAATTTGTTGCCATTTCATCGATAACATATTTTTTCTGATCTTTATTAAGATTGACAAGTGTCAAAAGTTCCTTTTTCACCATATTTGTTTCAAAAGAAATATTTTTTCCGGATAACCATTGAATTATATCGGCTTTTCTCCAAGCAGTCGTAGGTTTTCGCTCGGTCTGCCTCAAATGGTAACTGGCATTATCCATGACAATTACAGATCCCGGAGGAATAAGATCCAACATCTATGTAAAATACTCTTTGAAAACATCTGCGTTCATGTCTTCGTGATAGTCACCTGTATTTTTAGATTCAAATAAAAGTAAACCGCCATCTACAAAACCACTGGCACTACCTATATGTGTCACTATTAATATTCGCCCTTTACCTGAAGGTGCCTTGAACCCTGTTGTCCATCCAAAAATGCTTAATGCATATCCCTTGTTGATCCAAGTTTCGTCTAGATAATAAATATTCCTCCCTTCGTCACGGAATTTTCTAATTGATCTTAAGTAGGATCTTCGCCAACAAATAATTTCGTCTTTATCGATAAGAACTGACTTCCTGCTTTGCCTTTCCCTGCATAAATTCAACTCTCGTAAGACGGCCCATAATTTGCTTCTACTGATTGTTGGTAAATCGTTGTCCTCTGAAAGTTCACTTAAAATTTTGTTTAGCGTTGGTATTTCTTTTTTAAAATAAAATGAGTGTACTTTTTTGCGAATGACATTTTTTAAGAAATCATCTATAACGACTTTTGACCTCCCTGTAAATGATTTTGGGGAATTTACAGTATGTTGTTCATTTTTTGTTTCCTTTAAAAGTCTGTAGATAGTCGGTTTTCCAAACCCTGTTATTTTGGAACACTTTTCCACGATGTCGTCAACACTGTTGGTAGGATTTTAGTGTTTCAATGCATTAAATACATTTAATATAATAATCTTCACATTCTGAGACAGTGCACATCTTTTCACGCGTTTAGCAGGTACGTAATCTGATAAGCTCGACATTTTACCCAAACAATATTATATCCACTGACACAATAGTCATTAAACACAAGTCGAATTTTACTCTACTGCACTAGCACGTCTTCGTATATTCAGCTCTAAGAATGAATTGATCTGTCACAATATTAGTGTTACAAGATAATTACCTGAAACGAAATATTACCACGCCCATGGCCGGTTCTTATCTCGGGGTTTTATTACTCTCTTTCATTTCCAAACAGACTATAAACTATTTACATTAAATTTACTTGTTTATAGATAGCTTATAAAACCAATATCATTTACTACAAATTTTCAAAATCATATTACATTTTGAGTACCACAGTTACAATTTAAATTTTGACAGTCACAGGTTCCAAAGTAAATTACTCTATAAACAATAGTGAAGAGAGTCTCACTCCTAAGTGGGAGTGATGCTATCTTTACTTCAAACAACAAGGTCAAAGAATTAGACTGGCGGATTTCATTCATAAATTTGTTAGCTGTCCCTACTGATCTAGCTGTACTGTGACTGCAGCTTTTAGCTTTGTATCCTCTCGATTCACTCTTCAAATGAGCAGTAAACTTGTTATATTTTCCAATATATAGCATGACTTCTTCATTGATTGTCATTACTCTCCGTTTTCCTCTCCATTCGTTAAATTCGGTGAACACTTTTTACTAATGGATTTAGCTGACAATAAATAGAAAATTGCTTCTTGAGCTTCTTCGAAAACAGCCACAGGAACATAATTATTGCTTTATTGCATTTTTACCAAATTCAGGTAGAACTCTTTGATAAATAATTTATAATAAACAACATACCATAGCAACCAGTAGCAATAACAAAACCTACCATGTTTTGTTGAGTACTATGATTGTGATGTGATTATGGATATAACATTATACAGTGCTTTCGAAAAGTAACGAATAAATTCATTATTTTTTAAATTGAGAAGTTGGCACGTCGATTTCATTTTTAAAAAGGGCACTTTTTGACATAAGACCCATATTTGTGACGTTATCGTTGTTCGAGATATGACGTCATCGACAATTTTTTTAAATAGCAGTTCCCAATTTTGACCATATCATTGCGTATCATCTACATACATACATCATGAAAAATTATGGTCTTACATAACAAAATTTTCAAGAAAATAATGTTTGAAGATTTTAAAATTTAATTTTCACAATACTGTGCACCTTCCCATTATGCAACACCTGTCTGTGCTTATTTAGATGAGCTGTTCCCGCACCGTTGGATAGGGAGAAGGGGGCCGATTGAGTGGCTAGCCAGATCGCCTGATTTGACACCTCTAGATTATTTCTTGTGGAGATACTTAAAAAGCAAAGTATACGTTACTAGACAGGTTAATTTAAAAGATTTAAAAGCAAGAAATCGGCACGAGATACATCGTATATCCAAGTTATTGATAATGTCCAAAAAGAATTTATTAATCGTCTTGGCTACTGTCAGGCAGCCAACGGTACACAGTTTGAATATTTAATTTAGTCGATTTTTTACATAATCATTATTATTTTCAGTATTGTGAAAACTAAATTTTGAAATCTTCAAACATTATTTTCATGAAATTTTTGTTATGTAACACCATAATTTTTCATGATGTATGTATGTAGAATGACACGCTCTTTCAAATAGCATGGTCAAAATTGGAGGTTCCTATTTAAAAAAATTGTCGATGGTGTCATATCTTGAACAACGATGACGTCACAAATGTAGGTCGTATGTCAAAAAGTGCCTTTTTTAAAAACAAAATCGACTTGTCAGGGGATATTTTTGAAAACTTCTCAATTTCAAGAATAATGAATTTATTCGTTACTTTTCGAAAGCACTGTATTGTATTCGTGTTTTAATTATCTTTTATCTACTTAAGACTATTAAACACGCAAGAAGCGTGGCTAAAATGCTACTTAAAACATTTATACAGGATGTCTCAAAATAGAAGGCCATACCATTTACCACATATTCTTTGGACAAAAATAATGCGACTTTCCTTATGCCATTTTTTATTTGGGCGTCCCTGTTTCAATATACAGGGTGTTAAAGTTACATTTTAAAAAACTGTTTTTGTTAATAATCCCATTGTTTTGTAAGATACACACTTGAAATTTTGCACGTACTTTTATCTTATTCCGGCATACTTTTCATGTAATTTTGGTTAAAAAAATAAGTGTAACTGAGGGATGCAGTACCCTTTATCCCCTCCAATTATTTCTAAGTACGCCTATGCAGCTTTTTCTTAAACTATCAAACGTAGAATTTTCTTCTGATCATTTTATCTCTTTTGTAATTTCTTGTTTAAATGCTCCGCTATGAAGAAAAACGGCAATTTGTAGTGCGCATAAATCTATCAGTCACTATCATTTTCAAGTAAAACTGAAATTTTGTGGATATACTTATTATTACAATACCTTGGTAACTTACCAAATCGTAATACTTACTGAATGAATAATTGCTAATTAAAACAGAATGGATAATTTTAAGTTTTTTAAAATGAGGAATACTTATGAATTGAAAAAATAATATGGCATTAAAATCTGTAATACAGTTCTCTTATCAACCAAAAAATAATAGTCTTGTTTAGTAATAGTATGTAATAATGAACGATCAACATAATAACTTTTTATCTAAATGACATTAAATAAAATAATTAATTAATTACTACTAATTTAACAAACGTTCTACTTCCCACCCTCCTCATTAACACATGTACGTGCCCTTTTTAGTAGCGAAAACCTTATCTTTTGAAAGATATTTTCTTTTTGTTTTAATTAGCAAATATTCATTCAGTAAGTATTACAATTTGCTAAGTTGCCAAGGTATTGTAATAACAGGTATATCCACAAAATTTCAGTTTCACTTGAAAATGGTAGTGAATGATAGATTTATGGGCACTACAAATTGCCGTTTTTCTCCAAAATGAAGCATTTGAACAAAAAATTACAAAAGAGGTAAAATGATCAGAAAAAAAAGCTGCATAGGCGTACTTATAAATAATTGGAGGGGATAAAGGGTACAGCATCCTTCAGTTACCTCCATTCGTCCTTCGATTTTTTGACCAAAATTACATGATAAGTATGTCGGAATAAGATAAAAGTACGTGCAAAATTTCAAGTGTGTATCATAGAAAACAATGGGATTATTAACAAAAACAGTTTTTTAAAATGTAACTTTAACACTGTATATTGAAACAGAGACGTCCAAATAAAAAATGGCATAAGGAAAGTCGCATTATTTTTGTCCAAAGAATATGTGGTTAATGGTATGGCCTTCTATTTTGGGACACCCTGTACATCAAATCTAGTCACTAATTAAAGTAGGATTTTTTTGCTGGACAGTAACACCGAAAAGTTAACGTTTATTGAGGAGTGTCACTTTATTGTTTGCTGAACGATAAAATCTAGCACACCCTGGTCGTCAATAGCAACCCAGTAAACAGCACAGTACGTATAACAGCTTTTGTCTTGAACATGGGTGATATCCATATGGGTTAATTCATTGCATCGACAAGCACCTGCGGCTCCCATGATCATTGCAACCTGTAATTTAAAATAAAACGCTCAATGTATACATTGAAATATTAAAATCGTATATTTTCTACCTGTTGTTCGGAAGGCTTTACTATTGATACAGGACTGAGAAGAGGAGACCCACTCTCAAGGCTTCTTTTTAATTTAGTACTAGAAAAGGTCATAAGAGATGGTCAGTTGAACAGAGAAGGACACTTATTGTTTAAAAGTCATCAAATTGTAAGTTATGCAGATGACGTGGCTATTATTGCTAGAGATAGTAGGGAATTAGAAGAAGTAACTAGAAAACTTGTGGAGGAAGCACGTAAAGTGGAATTGCAGATAAATCAAGAGAAAAGTAAGCTTTTGAGAATAGGAGAACAAAAAAAGGATACCAATTTTAAATTGAGAACAGAGCATGGAGAAATGGAGTTTGAGGAAGTTCAACAATATGTGTATTTAGGGGCGCTAATACCAGCTAACTGTGATGAGGAACAAGAAATAAATAGGAGAATAATAAAAGCAAACAGAAGTTCGGCAGCAGTCAACCACTTATTGAATTTGTCCAGAGGAGTAAAATTTAGAATGTATAAAACAATTTTGAGACCGACAGCGCTGTATGGTAGTGAAACCTGGGTTCTCAATAAGAAGTCAAGAGAAAACCTTTTAAGGTGGGAAAGGAAGATCTTAAGGAGAATTCTAGGGGGTAAGAAGACGGATGAAGGCTATGTAAGGAGAAATAATGAGGAAATATACGCAATGTACCAGGCACCAACAATAGACGAATTTGTAAAAGCCAGAAGAGTGCAGTGGTTAGGGCATCTAGAACGTATGAAAGATGAAAGGGCAGTTAAGAAAATAGTAAGGAGTAAGCTTAACTACAAGAAAAAAAGAGGTAGACCGAGGAAGCGATAGAGAGAGGCGGTGGCAATAGATCTAAGGGAGAAAAATGTAACAGATTGGAAAAGGAAGGCGAAGGACAGAATGGAATGGAGGAGAATAACACAGCTCTGGGCCTAAAAGGCTTGTAAACAGCTTTGTATATATATATATAGCGGAAGAGAGGTTCGAGGTTCCTTTCGTTAAGAAGTATGTGGATGACTTAATTCTTAGCATCCCGAGGGATCGCAAAGACGAATTACTAAGAATTTTCAATAGTTATGACCCTTTTCTTAAATTCACCGTTGAAGAAGAAAATGATTCCTGTGTCCCCTTCTTAGACAGTAAAGTCATTAGAAGGAGTGACAATTCCATTATCACGTCGTGGTATACTAAACCAGTCGCTTCAGGGCGTTTCATTCATTATGATTCGTACCATTTACACAAGCACAAAGTCAATTTGATCGTCGCTATGAAAGACAGGGTCCTTCGCACCAGTCACCACTGTTTACAACGAGGTAACCTGGAAGCCCTTTCTGCAAGGTTTATCACTTGTGGGTATCCACCCGGACTTGTCCATAAAATTCTATTTCAACGTTGCACTCTTAATATATCTCTAAGTTCCAATTTAAATATTCCTCCACTTGCTAATTCTAATAATTCTCGTATCAATTCTATTAATGTCGATCAAATAAAATATTTCTCTTTACCTTATATAGCTCCACTTTCTGAGAGATTAAAAATTTTTTTTCAAAATTTAGCTTTATTAAACTTGCATTTAGAAATGTTACTACGGTTTCGTCTCTTTTTTGTAGTACGAAAGATAAAACTGCTTTGCTACAGAGCAGCGGTGTCGCATATTCAATACCATGTTCCAATTACAACAAAAAATATATAGGTCAGACAGGTAGATGTCTTAAAGACAGGATTGTTACTCACAAGAGTGATGTAAGAGTTGGTAAGTCCTCTTGTGCGTTAGCAAAACATGTCATTGATGACGGACATTCTTTTTCTTACGATGAGGTCAGTGTTTTGGATTCAGAAAATAATTTATTTAAAAGAAGTTTTTTAGAAATGTTTCATATTTATTCCAATGATAATTCTGTTAACTCCAGGAAGGATGTTGATGGCCTCAGTGTGATTTATACTTTTTTACTTACTCTCAATAATAAGTCTAACAATAATAGTGACGTTGGTATTGGTCAGTCCCTTACTGACACCCAGTAGATTTGTTTATTATATATATATAAATTCTTTTCAATGCCCCCCTTTGGTGCACTTTATCTATGGTATTGAGTTCTTGCTGAATTTCAGACGGAATGAAGAAATTCTCTCCAACAATCAATATTCTTGATTCAAATAAATTTGTCAAATATGACGTTTTTCAAAATCATAATTTTTCACCTGCTCTCACACGGCTTTCACTCTCCTAATTGACCGGTTTCGGTCATGGTCGTGGATAAAATGTTAAATTACATTCGGGAAATTAACCAGCCTTTAATCCCCTCGAAAAAATGTAACTTTTCTCGTGAGTTAAGGGCTTGTTAATTCTCTTATATAATTAATAACTATAACACACGGCTACATAAGAGAAATAAGTAAAAATATCCTGTGTCAATTTCGAGTAACACAGGATTGTGTTCTTTGTGTTAAGGTGTACTTTTGATATAATTTTCTACTACATTTACGTAAAAAAAATGGCTTCGACTTTAATTTTTTTTACATGCTCGACTTTATTTTTTTTACATGTTAAATTTAAAATCACTATTGTAAGTATTCGGTTGTCTTAGTGTGGATTTGAAAAAAATAGCAGTGTTGGTGGCATCCGAAGTATTTTTGTTGGTGCACGTCAATACAACGAATGTCTTATAAGTGGCAGTACTCGAGGTAAACAAACAAGGGTTATTCTGTGTGGGAAATCGTTATTTTATAAACACCACAAATCATTCCTAATGCATATCACAACACCACTTGACAAAATTAATGGCTGTAGTAAAAATATTAGATAAATTTTAAGTTTTTGGGCACTAGAGGTGATTTATCGTGGTTTTTTGTGTAAATATGAGATAATTTACAAGATTTTTTTCTGGAAACTGTGGGTATTAATCGGAGGACACGTACTATAAACCGATAAAGTTAATAACGAAATCCAGCATCGTCTGCATTCTACAGGGTAATTACAATTGCTTGAAAATAATGCACGATTTTGATTTTCTTCAAAGGTGTATTCAAATTGATTATAAAAATTATTCCTAAATTTTGATCAAATGAAGTTAAATATACTTAGATACTAAATATTTAAGTATGACAAAGTTTCATTATGAGATCTTGTAAAGATTTTAAAAATATGGATTGTCTTAAAACGCTCTATTATACATATGTTCGGTTTCAGTTAGAATATGCAAGCATTATCTGGACACCATTCTATCAGATTTATAAATATAAAATTGAAAATATTCAAGGCAAGTTTTTGAAGCTGCTTTATTTAAAAAATTATGGTATATATCCCGCACAAGGCTACAGTCAGCAAAATTTGCAATGTGAGTTTCATATCCCTTCTCTTCATTTTTTACTGTTTTAGAAAGGTATTTTAAGCTAATATAAATTTTATCTCCTACAATTCCTATCAATGAAGTCATATGTATGTTCTCTGATACCAAACATCTAGGTATGCTAATGAACAATTCCACAGACAAAGCTCTATTCAATAATTATCTAAATAAAATAATCTAATTTACTCACTCTATAAAAATATAACTTTACTTTTTTGGCAGTGGGAACACGACAAATTCAACCACAATAGATGAGATCTGACCTATTTCTGCATTTTTAGGATTGCTTCTTCAGGTGGTCTCCTTTTAGTTGAATCAAATATCTAACTATAAAAATTATAAAAATTAAAATTATTTGAAATTAAATATCGACAATGACAAAAAAGTGACATCCTGTAAATGAATTAAATATGACAATACCTACTTGAAAAATGTTCACCTTTTATGTAAAAGTTTTTATATATTTTTAGGTATTAATAATATTGTGTGAAACTAACTACTCAGTGGACAAAAGCCCCAACCTGCGTTGAATTACACCCACAATATCTACCCATATATTCCTTGAATATTTTCAATTTTATATTTATAAATCTGATAGAATGGTGTCCAGATAATGCTTGCATATTCTAACTGAGATCGAACATATGTATAATACAGCGTTTTAAGACAATCCTAAAAATGCAAAAATAGGTCAGATCTCATCTATTGTGGTTGAATTTGTCGTGTTCCCACTGCCAAAAAAGTGAAGTTAGATTTTTATAGAGTGAGTAAATTAGATTATTTTCTTTAGATAATTATTGAATATAGCCTTGTCTGTGGAATTGTTCATTAGCATACCTAGATGTTTGGTATCAGAGAACATACATATGACTTCATTGCTAGGAATTGTAGGAGATTATATGTTTTCAATTGACCTCACAATTATATTTTCGTATTCCTCGGTTAACTTAGGAATAAGGAAGGAGGAATAATAATCTCTTTTACCTAGCACCAGTTGGAAGTAATTTAATGATAAGGTCTCCAATATATTCTATGTGTAACAATTGTAACCTTTTGGGTGATTTTATCGATATGTTCACTATATCTCAAGGAGCTTCAGTAAAATTTATTTATGAAAATGCTTATATTTTTAATTAATAGTGTTTCAATTCACTGTTTGTGGTTGAAGCTATATTAGACACATTTTATATGTAATTTTAGTTTTTAGTTAATAAGTTGTTGTTAGTGGACTTGTCTGTTGGGTTTTTTTGTCTAAATAAACAAATAAATAAGTAATTCCGTAAACAATCTTAATTTTACTATCCAACTGATAACTAACAACACATTTTGCCAAGCCTTTTTGAAATAGTAGATATAACCACAGTATCTAAACAGCCAATCCGAGTATGTATCCATCCCATTTTGGTCATAATAATATTTACGTTACTTCAAGGTAAAGTGTTATAATGTGTAACTGTTAAGAAATAACGGCAATGCTTACACGTTATGTAGAATTTTAACAGTTTCTTGAAGACAAGGAATTTAGGTGTCGCATATCTGTTATGAATGGCTTATTACATTTACATTTAATTCGTGGTTTTATAAATGAACATCGAAAGTAAGTTAGTTGTAAAATTTTTGACAAAACCTAACGAAGAAGGATACAAAAATTATATAATTCATTTGATTTGTCTGATGAAAATTTAAAAATATATTTAGATATACAGAGTGTCCCATAACTTATGGGCCATAGAGCAACCGGAGATAGTAGACATGTCTTTTGAGCCAAACTTCCTCAGTAATATGTTAGTATTTAAAGAATTACAGGGTGTTGCAAATTTAAATAAATTTTCGAAAAATGATGATAACTTTAAAACAGTAGAAGAAGCATATTATTTACTGACGAGGCAACCTTTACACGACGTGGAACTTCTAACTGGAAAAATAAACATTAATATGCTTTGGGAAATCCACACCTAGTTTTCAATAAATATTTGGTGCGGAATTATCGACAGTTTCTTGATAGGCCCATTTCAGCTTCCGCAGAAACTTTATGGAGATCAATATTTGCAGTTTTTAGAAAACGATTTTCTTGATCTTTTGGATCAGCATTTTCCACATCGATGGATTGGTCGCGGTACTGAATTTCCTTGGCCACCTCGTAGCCCAGATATTAACCCGTTAGATTTCCATTTATGGAGTCACATGAAGACTTTAGTATACAATGACGATATCAATACACGAGAAGAACTTGAACAAAAAATTCCGTCACTATTATAAGAGGATATCAAAATATTTTCTTGAACGTGAGACGTAATTTCATAAAAAGATTAAGGAAATGTATTGAGGTAAACGGTGGCCACTTTCAACATTTACTAGTAAATTAAAATCAATTTGTATTATTTTATTATTGTGAATAAATCATGTTGTGTTTTTTACGTAAAAATGTTGGCTCTTTTATTGTTTAAACTAAAAAAAAATCTACTAATTGTATGGGTAAAAAAAGTATTCGTGAATTAACTCAACACAATAATTCTTGTACTTGAATATTGCAAAAAAATATTTTTTAAGTAGCTAAGCTATTACATGAAAAGGTAAGTAACACTGACAGTGGTCACTGTAACAAATTTTGTTAACAATCATGGCACACTTGTAAATTAAATATTTTTCAGCCATCGATATAACGTGCAGTCACACATTCAATCGTAAAAAAGTTGTAGCAAAAATAACTTAGAGAATGCTTATTTCAACCCCTTCCAAGAGACAGACATTTTAGAAAAATTATTGTGAAGTTGCACTTGCATTAGTAGAAAATTGGTGTAAAATTTGAATATTATACCTTTTTTGGTTTTTAAATTACAGCCGCTATTCCATATAATATATATATTTTGAAACTTGAACTGAAAGGCTATATCTTTATAGTGGGTGGATATTTTATACGTCGCTCCCAAATTTGAGGATATACGATTTCCGAAATATCATAAACTATAAAATATACCTTAAATTATGAAAAATTGTCAATGTCCAGTCAAATACCGTTCAAAAATTGAAAAAATTCGGAATATATTTAAAGATATTTGGAAAATATTAAACGAGCGTATTTATTTCCTATTTATTCGAAACACGAAGGATATTATTTTGAGTTCTCTTTTTTGAGCAGTCTTGTGCAGTATTGTGAGCTACAATATTAGTATACTAGTAGATATATCTATGTATTAAAATTTGCTAACAAAGTTTAGCATATTGTGCAAGTCAAGGGAAAAGGGGTATTTATAACCAACGCGAGCACTTTAGGGCGTTCCGCTTTATGTAAAGTTAAATATGTGGTACTATGAATGCGTCGCAAGCTCGGTTGGTTGCCATTAGACCATCTTAAACACCATTAGACTTGCGGCAAATAATTAGATCATACAAAAATAAACCTTATTATCCTTAATTAAGGAGTGACGGTTAACGATTCATTCATATTTCACGCTTGAAGTGCTAGAGGGAATTTAAATTAGAATTAATGATTTTTTCTGAAGTGGAAGGTATGTTAGCGCCATTAGTCTGCAATAAAGGAATTAGGCAAACGTTGGTATTTGTTAAAATTTGGACATGCTGCATACAGTATGTCTCCAAAAGGTATTTACAAAATTCTACCGATAATTCAAAAACAACAGTTTAAGGAACAAATCAAACAGAAAGTTAGAAATGTTTCGAATTGAATATTATTTAATAGATTTAGGTATAGAAGTATCTGTCTTCCTCGGACTAAACTAGGCTCGTACTTCTATGCAATAATGAAACGTACCATTTTTTTGTGGTATGGGAGCCAACTAGAGTTATCTCTATGTTCGACATACAAACCAGGTTACTTGTTCAGTTTAATTGCGTTGCTAACTCAAAATTCTTTTGGGATGTACGTTTGTTCCAAGATGGGTGTAAAATCATAAATCTCTTTTTTATGTATTTTTATTATAGTCTGTTTGGAAACGAAAGAGAGTAATAAAACTCCGAAATAAGAACCGGCCATGGCGTGGTAATATTTCGTTTCAGGTAATTATCGAGTAACACTAATGCTAACAGGTAATGGGTGTACATTAGTATATTTTACTGGATACATTATAGGGCAGGAGTCAGTGTATTGTGACAGATCAATCCAGTCTGAGCTAAATATACGAAGACGTGCTAGTGCAGTAGAGTAAAATTCGACTTGTGTTTAGTGACTATTGTGTCAGTGGATATAATATTGTTTGGGTAAAATGTCGAGCTATTATTATATTAAATGTATTTAATGCATTGAAACACCAAAATCCTACCAACAGTGTTGACGAAATCGTGGAAAAGTGTTCCAAAATGACAGGGATTGGAAAATCGACTATCTACAGACTTTTAAAGGAAACAAAAAATGAACAAGATACTGTAAATCCCCCAAAATCATCTACAGGGAGGTCAAAAGTCGTTATAGATGATTTCTTCAAAAATATCATTCGCAGAAAAGTACACTCATTTTATTTTAAAAAAGAAATACCAACGCTAAACAAAATTTTAAGTGAACTTTCAGAGGACAACGATTTACCAAAAATCAGCAGAAGCAAATTATGGGTCGTCTTACGAGAGTTGAATTTTTGCTGGGAAAAGCAGAACAGGAAGTTAGTTCTTATCGATAAAGATGAAATTATTTGTTGGCGAAGATCCTACTTAAGATCAATTAGAAAATTTCATGACGAAGGGAGGAATATTTATTATCTAGACGAAACTTGGGTCAACGAGGGATATACTGTAACAGAAGTATGGCAAGATAAAAATGTCAAAAGTTTTCGACAAGGATTTTTGGATGGACTTTCAACAGGGTTCAAGGCACTTTCAGGTAAAGGGCGAAGATTAATAGTGACACATATAGGTAGTGCAAGTGGTTTTGTAAATAGCGGTTTACTTTTATTTGAATCTAAAAATACAGGTGACTATCACGAAGACATGAGCGCAGATGTTTTCGAAGAGTATTTTACACAGATGTTGGATCTTATGCCTCCAGGGTCTGTAATTGTTATGGATAATGCCAGTTACCATTCACGGCAGACCGAGCGGACGCCTACGACTGCTTGGAGGAAAGCCGATATAATGCAATGGTTATCCGGAAAAAACATTTCTTTTGAAACAAATATGGTGAAAAAGTAACTTTTGACACTTGTCAATCTTAATAAAGATCAGATGTAGCGCGAAATAATACGACGTTTAAATTAAGTGACGTGAAAATTTTGTAAAAAAAATTCCTTGGAATGAGTAACTGCAGATAACTGGTAAAGATGTATACATCATGTACAAAAAGAAGAGGAGAAAATTTAATTGACGTTACTGTGGAACCTATCGTTATCAATCTAGGAGACGAAGTTAATTCATCAGAATATTCAGAGGATGAATTTTAATATACCTACTTTTTTATTTTCTTTATTATACATTTGTACAACACTACATGTACTCACCATAATTTGAATTTTCAAAATAAATATATTTTTGAGTGGAATAAAAGTCTATTCATTAAATTTAAATAAGTATTTTGATAATAATATTAAATAATTTTATTTGAATTACTGAAAAATGATGCTTAAAGTAACCTCATGTTTTGAAATGCTGTTTTTATATTGAAGCATATAAGAAAAAAAGCTATATAAGGAAGCAATGATCTTAGTGTTCAATACTGTGTACAAACCAATCCTACATATGGATGTGAGAGTTGAACTTTATAACCGAATGAAGAGTCAAATCCATGTCATGGAAATGAAATATATGAGAGCATTAAAAGCAATTACAAGGAAGGACAACAAGTAAAAACTAAATGTATTCTAGAAAGTATTGGGAAACAACAATTAAGTAGGTGGTTTGAGCACGTAGTAGTATGAAGGAAGAAAGACACACAAAAAGGTGTAGCTAACAAAAACATCACAAAAATTAAAGGAAGACCACGAAAAGCAGAAAAGCATAGAACAGAAAACCTAAAGAAAATAAGAGTAGCTAATATGGAATGAAGGGACAAGAATGGCAAGAAATAGAAAAGAATGATCCAAAAAACTTGTGGTAGAATTTTATAAAGACCTTTTAGAAGCAACCATACTGCGAAAAACTATAAATACAAATATATAGAAATGTTTTCAGATTTTTTCTACATACAAATTTTCATTAGAAAGAATTTCCAAATTATGAAAATACTTAAATTCTAAATAAAAAAATCCAAATGAACGTATTTGAAGTTTAACAAAGAACAGATACCAAAATGTACTAGAGCTCTACAAATAAATGGTAACATTTTTTTTATACGAAATCCACTTGTTCGTTTTCCTAAGACATTATTAATCGTCTTTATGGAACACATTTTGGAAGTCCTTTTCAAATCCATTAATATCACTTAATTTTTTCGACAATCCGAGTGATTAATCGATACTAAAAGGACCGAAATTCCACATCAGACCTAGACGACCCTCTCGGTCGGACCACCGGGCGGCTTCCGAATCACCACCCTGTATGTGCAATCAATCACTGGCAGCGGCAAGTGACAACTCGTCACACGCTCAGTTTTATGCGTCTGCATCGCTAATTAATCATTAGTCAAGGGAAGACGGTTAGGCGGCGGCGGTGACCGTGCGACGACGTTTTTTTGTTTCGATATTATTTTGAGACGTGGCCACTTCGATCCTGACGTACGCGCAAGGAGGCTGCGAGAGAAAATCAAACAAAAACGTATTTGTTTGTTTATTTCTCTGGTGATCGGGATTCATGTGTAACTACAATCGAGTCAAAATCATATTCATTTATTTTCGATAGCTATACTTAAGAAAGTCACATAGGTAAACAAAACAAAGAATGTACAAGAGAGAACATAAGGGTGTTTCGAAATTAGCGCGGAAATTTCTGCCATGTATTACACTTACTCACAATTTTTATCTTTTCTACTCTCTTCACTTTCTCTTTGCAAACTTGTACGTTTTCAAACAGAGATTTTATTAGTACATGACGTAGTTCTTGGCTTTTAATCTTTTCGTATTCTTCTATTAACCTTGATAGCTCTGCTTCACTTATCTCATTATCTGTCGTTTCTGGAAGCAGATCTGTAATATTAATTAATAGTACCTTAATATTTTATCCCTCACTTGCAGCATTAAGTTCACTACATGTATTTCTCCTCATAAAATTCGCAGCAATGCTTTCTGCTCCTCTATTATTCAAGTAACTATCTAAATCTATCTTACTTCGTGATTGATTTAAGCTTTCAGCCTTTCAACATCTTCAACTATAGTAGATATTCTACTTGCTATTTGCTGATCATCTTCAGTCAATATAGACTTATCGTATACTGCAATTTGATTATATAACCATTTGATTCTTGTATACTACGTCTATTACGAGTAGATCCACAATTTTCAATTTTCCATCTACTTTGATCTTCCACTCGATTCTGCGTATGCCAAAATCGATTTAAAGAAAATATCATAAAATAAAAATTGGAATACGCAACGAATAACAAATAAGACATTTTTACAGGACACTTTTTTATGGGAATTAGGAAATTTGTTTGTTAGTTGAGCAAATGCTCGAATAAGTTTCCATTTTGTTCAATACAATATCTAGTCCGGTGTAGAATATTCTGCGAGACACGGAGAATTTGAAAATTATTCTCTTTTATTTGATTGCCAACTAAAATAATTCTTTGAAGTAATTCTTCACGAGTATCCACCTCAGCTGCATAAACCAGATTACTCATATGACCCCAGAGATAATAATCTAGCGGATTCAAATCTGGTGATCGCGCTGGCCAGACTATCGGGCCACCTCTCCTTATCCACTTCTCAGGATACTTTTCATTCAGCCAAATACGAACCGCTTACCAAAAATGAGCTGGTGCTTCATCATGTTGAAAATACATTCCCACTCTTGCCTCTAAGGGAATATCCTCTAATCAGGTAGGCGATTTTGTAGAAAGTCCAAATATCGTTGGGAATTCAATTGGGCCAATCAACTGATTCCCAATGATTCCTGCCCATAGATTAATGGAAAATCTATTTTGAAAATTAGTTCGCCGTACTCCTCTTGGGTTTTCGTCGGCCCACAAATGGGTATTGTGGCTGTTAACAACTTTACATCTGCTGAAATTTGCTTCATCAGACCACAATATTTTTGATAATTTATTTCTATGTCCCAAAATCTATCGGCAGAACTGCACCCGAGCTAGAAAATCTTGAGGCATTAAATCTTACACCCTTTGAAAATGGAATCGATGAAGACCTTGCATTTGCGTTTTTCCTATCTAAAATAAATAAGAAGATAATTTTCGATATGAGGTTGATACTTAACGTATTTATTACAATTGACTTTGGTATACGTGTGTCTCTGGACAGCAGTCTGATTAAAATTTGTGAATTTTCTTCTATCCGATCAAGGGTATGTTCCATGCATGTCATGGTTTTCCATAGGTCGCCCTTGTCCGCGAAGACGTCGTAAGGATGCATTTTCAATCAACTTCCTGTGATTGTTACAAATACTCTGCGCCCAGGCGCTCTTCGTTCTGGAAATCTTCTTCGATATTCCCTTGCGGCAGCGAACGCACTTCCATTACACTATCCGTGAAAATGTCCAAAAATAAAAAGGTGGGGCAATATTTATCTCGGCCCCCCTTTGCATGTGACGCCTCTGAGCAAATATTTTAAGTTGTAAGAATAGAAAATTTTGTAGCATGCGAAATGTGTGCTACCCACCAAATTTCGTGATTTAATTTTGAATAGTTTGAAAGATATTCTGGAAAAACCATCTTCAAGATCCCCCTTTTGGGCGGTTCTAGCCCCCTTATGAAGCATTTTTCAGGTTATGTTTAAAGAAACTTTTTGCCTTATTTTCATATGTATAATACATGGCAGAGATATTGTGCGCGAATTTCGGTACACCCTGTATACAGGGTTTCACAATTTATCAAAAAAAATGGGAATAGATGCATCTTGAAAAGTGGAGCCAATATTGTACGAAAAATATTTGTAAAATCCTGATGGTTTATCTTAGTAACCTTTACATCGCTGGGCTACTCTAGTCTCTAGCCTCATCGGAGTGGAGGCGATTTCGAATACTGAAATTCGATTTTAGTATTAACATTTTTGCGATAGTGTTTACATTAGTTTTTCAAGTGTCAAAAATAACTTGCGTGTATACGTATTCTACCCATGAAAATAATCAAGTTTTTTTCTATAAAAATTTTTGATAGGACGCTTCCCTACGGAGATACAGGGTGTCAAAGATTTCAAATTTTCCTGTAACATTGCCAAAAAAGATTTTGTGATAAAATTTGGAGGATGACATTTTTTTAGTAGAATGAAAATATTTGAAACTTTTGACACCCTGCATCTCCGTAGGGAAGCTTCCTATCAAAAATGTTTATAAGGCAAAGCTTGATTATCGTCATAGGATACGCCATTAAAATTTGGCAAAACTTATCTTTAACACCCTGTATACGTGTAACTAGGAGTTGATGAATATCGTTTTAATTTATGATGAAATACAACAAAATACTTTAACAGCTCGTCTATACGCAAAACGATTTCCCGGTAGACATGTACCAGATGCAGTTATTTTTATCGTGGTGGTGCAATGCGGGGCGACACTGGAAATTTGCAACCAAATCGTGGAAGAGATGGAGGTCCAGGGCGTATTGCACCAGCTGAGGAATACATTGTTGAAGATAATCCCCGAAGAGAAGTAGAATAGAAGTAATTATGAATGTGTTAAAAGTTCATGTGCATCGCTCTACCATCTGCAACAAGAGCAACATCTTTTGCGCAATTTTCCGCACTTAAAACCATGGTAGGAGTATATGTCTTGCGTAAAGAAAAATTACTGTAAATTTGACATTAGGACAACAACGAGCAAAACCACCTCGTCAAATAATAACATTTCTTAGAGGAAACTGTTGGTGACAAGTCCATTTCGCTCATAAAGACGTGAACCGAAAAAGAAAGCGTGGGAAAGGAACGGTTCTTAACAAAAATTGAATTTTGATAAGAATTTTCTTACGATACCATTCCACAGGGTGTTTTAAAATTAAGATTATACAACAATCTTTTAGTCCCTGCATGTAATGACTAAAACGCCAGTATTTAACAAAAAGATAGGATATACAAGTTGAAATTAGTCATTTTATCTACAGTTTGCTAAAAAAATACAAAAATATAACTAAAAATAAAAAAATTATGAGACCCCAAATTTTACCAAATTTTAACTTGTTGCGTTTTTTGCATGCGAGTGTATTTTACAAAATCTTTAAAAATGTATGTGAAATAAAAATCCACCTTATTTAAAATTGACCAAACTTTCTCATAAACTTGGACCACCGTAGATTTTTTTTTTAATTTATAAAAGGCCAGTTAAACTAATTCTAATTACCTACTCCCAGTATATTTTTTATAAAATAGAAAAGAATTAATGGGGATTTTTGTTTCAATTTATAAAAGGTCAGTTAAACTGATTCTAATTACCTACCCCCAGTATATTTTTAATAATAAGTTAAAATAGAAAATAATTAAGGGAGAATAGAAATGATGCGATTTAATAATGTAATTTTAATGTATACCGTGTTTGTACGGTGAAGCTTTGAAAACAAAAAAATAGTTATGACAAATATTTTTTTGTTTTAGTGTAATGTAAGTGCCAGAACACCCACAAATTCTCAAACGAAAATAAACATGTCATAAATTCGCCCGTACGTAAACCAAGAGACGCATCTCGATCCGGGCTAAATGTCATTAGGGAAGTAGTTTGTCTCGATGGGGGTTGAATATGATAAATTACGAGGAAACGACCGTGTATAGACTGCCATGGAGCATGAGAAAAAAGCAAGCGTATAGCCGTCTCCCTTTTGCACGCGGTTTATTAGCGTGGTCTTTTTTTTACGGGGTGAGTTAGTGGTGCTCGTCGGAATGGGAATTCGGATCATTCCAAGTATTTTCTAAACTGTTCCTTGTATCTTTTGGGTGGCATGGGGCTCGCGTAATTTGAAACCGAAGCGCAAGTTCGAAACATCGGCAATTTTTTAAATCATTTTCTAATTAGCCTAGCTAGAGAAGCCCAACAGAACTAGTATTAGTGATATTAAAATATTGTTTGGATAAAAAAGTGACAATGATTTCTATTTTGTATCTACTAAAGTTGATGCAAAATCTTCCGATTTGATAGATATGTTTTCTTATTGCGAACTGATGCAGTTTAATTCAGCCGGTAATATTAATAATAAAAATTTGGACTTGATGTGTAACAATTTTTATGTAAATTCTCTTACTAAGGCCTGCTTTTCACTGGTCAGGAAAGACGTGCACCATCCTTCTGCGGAATTTTGCTTTACATGTCCAAAATTTAGTATATTACAGGATAACAAGAACTGTAATTTTTTTAATTTTAAGAGAGCTAATTATTTGTACATAACAAATAGTCTTAATGAAACTGATTGGAATGTCTTATTAAGTAGTGATTTGTTTGAGGCTGTAATATCCTGGCACGTTCCTAAACTAAAAAATAAAAACAAAAAATATCCTATATATTTTTCAAATAACATACATAAACCTTATAAAAGAAAAAAATAAATGTCATAAGAAATGGAAAATTCTCCATAATAATTATAATTATATGAAATTTAATTATTAGGGATATGCAGTACAATGTTAAGAGATTCTGGACCTTTGTTTCTAATGACAGTGTGACAGGAGCATTCCTAATTTAATGTTTTTTGATAACAGAAGTGTATCTTATGGTTCGGATATTTGTGAGCTGTTTTCTTCAAATTTTGAGTGTCTATAACCAACAAAGTGTTAATTTTGAAAATAGCATGTCTAATCTTAATATTGATATGGTCTCAGTTTCTCCGGAGCAAGTTCTCAATAAATTAAATGCACTTGATGAAAACAAATCTGATAATATACCTTCATTTTTCGTAAAGAAGTGCTTGTATTGCCTCCATATTCCTCTCACCATTTTATTTAACAAGACTTGAATCTGGCATGATTCCGCCTATCTGGACAACTGCTTTTATTATTCCTATCTACAAGAATAGAGGAGACAAATCACATGTATCAAATCATCGTGCTAATAGTAAATTATGTATTTTTAGTAACGTTTTGGAGTCACTTATACACACTTATATGACGTACTTCTCGGAAACCTTAAGACATCTATAATAACAGAGCAACATGGGTTTTTCCAAAAAGATCGATTGATACCAATTTATTAACTTATAGCAATTATATAACAAATGCTATTGATAGCCAGATTCAAGTAGACTTTGTTTATGTACTTTAGTAAGGCTTTCGATAAAGTGAATCGTAACATATTAATGGCTAAAATTACTAAAAATGGATGTTTGTGATAATCTTTTACGTTGTATATCGTCATATTTATTTAATAGATCTCAAACTGTTACCGTTAATGGTTGTTGTTCTAAAGCGTTTTGTATCACTTCAGGAGTTCCTCAGGGGTCTCATCTTGGCCCACTGTTTTTCTTGGTCTACATTAATAACATTGGAAGCTTGTTGCAATTTTGTAAATATCTTTTATATGCAGATGATATTAAAGATTTCACTAAGGTTAATTAGTGCCGAGATTGTCTATTGTTACAGAACGATTTAGACAACTTTTCCAAATACTGTGTTAGTAAGAAGTTGCATCTTAATTTTAATAAATGTCACTAAAAATACTACTCCAATTAAATTTGATTATAGGATAAATAATATAAGTGTTGAACGAGTAACTGAGATTAAGGCACAGGGTGTTAAAGTTAAAATTTTATTTTCGACATTTGTAAATAACTTCTTAAGAAATCCAAATATTTACAGAAAATTTATAAATCAGCAGTTTTTGTGGACGAGAAATTCAAATATTTTTTTAATTTTGACGTCACTAGTAGAGAGCGCCACTTGTGGCACACCATGTTTCTTTCAAATAGCAGAACTTTTTTGCATTTTAATGTATCCATCTGACTATCGAAACAATCGATTCTCCTACCTGTTTTATTTGTAAAAAGATATACCTTGCTGAAGTCGGTAGGCGTAACCATTTTTGAAATAATCCTATTTGAAATGCTCAGTGCACCGAGTAAAAACTGTTTTGGTTTCAGGTAAAGTGCCTTTTCTGCTGAAAATACAGCATATTATTACTTGAAAAAGTTGTTGAGAATCGTAAATTATGGAGACGTGCAAAATTTCAAGATGATCAGCGAGGTTTGGTGAAACCATTTTTCAACAAAGCACAAAGATTTTATCAAAGCAGGCCGATTTTTTTAAAATTCTACACATCTCCATAACTTACCGTTCTGAACAACATATTTGAATTTCTCGTCCGCAAAAAAATCCCCGATTTACAAATTTTATGCAAATATTTGGATTTCTTAAGAAGTTTACATACATATATCGAAAATAAAATTTTAACTTCAACACCCTGTAACTCCGTTAATAATCAGTTTTGGAAAAAATATCATAGAAAGAGGTAGCATTTATTTTCGGTCTAGAATTATCCCCTGAATTTTTTGCTCATCATTTCCGGACACCCTGTATAGTTATAGAAGAGTAACGTATTTATATTGTCACTTGCATAGATATATTAGTGTCACTTCGGTGTCGCTATAGTATAACATATGTGTTATTTAAGTTGAGAAAATGGATGGCTTATTAAATTTATATTTAATTCGCGGTTTTATAAATGCACATCAAAGGTAACTTGTAAAATTTAAATCCAACGAGGAAGGGTAAGAGATTTAAGTAATCCATTTGATTTGCCTGATAAAATTTTTTAAAAATTGTTTATATTTAGTAAAACAATACGGCAATTTATTAACGAATTAAGACCATTTTGGGTAGTTTCTCAGAGAAAAAAGTATTCCGGCAGAGCTAAAGATAAAATGACTGCTTTCTAATTTTATTTTTTTGATAGGTGGAGTGATTTTAGTATTTGCAACATTATTATTTTTAACATAAGGTAATTACCAGACAAAATTGGTAATAATTTTACTTTAGGACTGTCAAAAATCAGTTAGTTACTGTATTACACAGGTAACCAAAGCTGTTACCGAACAGTTGTTAGATATGTTTCCACAAATTCAGTAAACAAGGAACCACATAAAAAACTGAGTAAACTGGATCAAAAACAGTTTAATTTACACAGCTTTATCATAATTAAATTAATTATTATGTTAAAGTTAAAAAACAATAATCGAATTGCCAACAATCATTTAAGCAGGGAATACTCATGCCTGTTATCTGCATAATGGCATTCAAGGAAATTGCAGCAAGCAGCTACTGACATGTGCGCTCCTCAACGTAATTTCTTGTCTGTGAAAATAAAACTTTAAAATTTTCAAACATTATTTTCTTGAAATTTTTGTTATGTAACACCATATTTTTTCATCATGTATGTATGTAGAATGTCACGCTCTTTCAAATGGCATGGTAAAAAATTGGGGGTTGCTATTTAAAAAAATTGTCGATGACGTCATATCTCGAACAACGATGACGTTACAAATATGGGTCCTATGTCAAAAAGTGCCTTTTTTAAAAACAATATCGACGTGCCAGGGGATTTTTTCGAAAACTTCTCAATTTCAAAAATAATTAATTTATTCGTTACTTTTCGAAAGCACTATATACTACAGAAATTTAAGGTGATGCAATATGTAACATAACCCTGAAATAACGTAAATGTTATTATGACCAAAATCGGACATATATACTTAGGCTGACTAAGTGTTTTTTTAATGAATTGGGAAGGAATGTAAGCTAGTATAAGTCAATCACTTTTGAAATCTGCAGGAACTCGAACACTCAACCACAATAGATGAGATCTGATATATTTCTGCTTCTTCAAAACAAAATTTTTTAATCTCCTCTTGTACATCTCAAATTTTGTAACCTTTGTTTTAAACACCCTTTATCTCTAAAGACAATATATTAAATATTTTTTCATGCATGGTTTAAATAATATCACACAGTACTATTTGCATAATATTAATGTGTTTATGTTTTATATTACTGTTGTTATAATATACAGTAGGTAAACTATAAGCAAATTTAAATCATTTTATTGAATAGATGCGTGAATTTGCAATAAGTTTGATAATTCTTCTAAAAATTATAAAGGGTTGAATAGCAAACCCATAAACAGTTGTCACACGTAGTATTGAAATTTGCTTATTAACTAGGAAATGTGTAAATTTGATAGTTTTTTCGTGTAGTTTGTTATGCTTGTAGTTGAGTTTTGTCGTTTTATTGAACAATATACAATAAAATATTGAAGTCAATTTTACTGTTAGAACAAAAATGACAACCACTATAGGAGAACTTCAAAGATGCATTGTTTATCCTTATTTTTTAAAATCTTTGTCATATAATTGCTCTGTTTGATATTTGACATTGTGCTACATTGGCATCGGAATGGTTATTTAATGAAGCTTTTTCTTATTAATGTATATACATATACAACAAATGTTACTGTGTTTAGTAAATGAATTAATGTTATTGAAATTTTATTTTTCATTTATTCGCGTTCCTTTCAATCAAAATGGCTTTGTGACAAGAAACTGTACGGGTATTTGCATTGTTATCTTAAATTTTGCTTTTAAATTGATGAAAGAAATTAATTTGAATACATGCTGTCTAAAATAATTAGTTACATATTACCCTCATAAAAAATAGTGGCGTTATGTGAAAAAAATCTTAACTTTTGTCTATAGCTCTTAAAAAGTTCTTAGGCAATATACAGGGTAATTTATTAGCCTTTTTACAAACTTTGAAAACGAAAAGTAGATTTAATGTCATGAAAAGAAATGCTCACATAAATGTAGGTCCTATCTAGTAATGACATCTCCTCTTGGCTTGGCTTTTTCTCGCAAGACAAGACAGAAATCAATACGTGGGTCCGCCCATGTATTGATTTCTGCTCCTTTTGTTGGTATTACGACTACTACTGTCGGAACCGTTCCTCGGATAATGGTGGTCTTCCGAGACGTCCCGTAGTCGTCTCTATAACTGGTCGCAACCTATGCTTCCAAACGTTTCGCCGCCACTGTAGGCATCTTCAGTGACTCCGCAAAAGTTTAGCCACGACTGAGGCTGTTTGGCGCTGGCAATGATACCAATAATGGGTCTGCCTCCACAGAGCCTAGCCCGAGAACAACAGGGGCAGGACAAAGAATCCCAGCTGAAGCTAGAGATGTGCACATTAATTCTATTACTGACAGCGACCAGTTACCGAGGTCACGGCATAACAACTCGGAGAATCATTATATATTAATCATTAATCATGTCTACTACTTTTTATTTAAAAATTTTAAAAGCGCAATTACTTCTGTGTCTCTTTCAAAATATGGCAACATACTTTTTTATTAAATAGAACATCCTGTATATTTCTATGCCATTCAATTGCATTATTTTTGTCTCTTCATAATGATATATAATAGTTACTACTTTATGTTTTGAAAATTGTCAAAAAACCAACACTTTAAATGTACACTAAAAACTAAACTGTTTATCCAAATTTGACAAGTAACAATAGCAAACAGCATAACATATAAAATAAAGGGTGTTTATTAATTGAATGCCGATACTTAAGGGTGTGAATCCTTCGGTCATTTTAAGAAGAAAACTTAATATCAACATATGTCCTAAACCTGAGCTACAGGTGTTTCAGTTTTAAGAAAAAATTTACTTTTTTATTATAATTTTCTCACTCCAGATATTTTTATGAAATTTTGTACACATCTATTAATCATTAAGGAGCATTGTTTGATGTAAAAAATGTTTTAAAATCTTTGCCAATGACTTGGGGAAAAAATTTTTTTTGGTTTTAATTTTTTTACGTGAAAATGGTGCGTCGTACGAGAGTAAGTCTAGGGACCGAATTTGCTGTAAAATAAATGGAGATTTTAAAAATAATTTTAGTTTTTAGAAAAGGCAGTGGCGTACCATTTTTTTCTTCAAAAATGTTTAGTTCAAACCTCGTACGGACATCATTGGCAAAGATTTTAAAACATTTTTTACATCAAGCAATGCTCCTTAATGATTAATAGGTGTGTACAAAATTTCATAAAAAATATCTGGAGTGATAAGAAAATTATAATAAAAAAGTAAATTTTTTCTTAAAACTTTAACACCCTGTAGCTCAAAAATTAAGAGGTTTAGCACATATGTTGATATTAAGTTTTCTTCTTAAAATCACCGAAGGATTCACACCTTAAGTATCGGCATTCAATTAATAAACACCCTGTATATTTTGGAAGAGCAAGAGTCTGTCAGATGTGACGGCCTTTGCCTTTGTAATACGCTGCTGTTCATTGCGCATGCCTACGTGCAAGAGAATTGCAACTTGCAGAAAGAATTGCAGACTGTAAAGCGGCTTTAAGACGCACATGTGAAACCAGGCCTTTAAATGTTTAAAATCTTCAAAACGTAATAAATACTATACTCTGAAGAACCGGAAAATAGTACCAGACGCATAGCACCAAATTTGAACCTTTCACAAATTTTTGTCGCTGGATTTCACATGTCCAAGATAACAATTTTATTTTAAAATTGTTGATAAGAGTAAGCCAATTTTCGATGGAATTTCCACAATGAGACATGGACAATCCACATGAGACTATCGCGTAATTTCCAGCCGAGATTTTGAGTAAATTTTTAGGGTAACTTATACAGGGTATCCGAAATATGGATGTCTTTTGTTGTGTGATAAATTGTATCAAACAAAACAAATTTGACACGACATTTTTTTTTCTCTGACCAACATTAACAGAATTATGACAACAGGTGTTGAATATGCGACAGCGTCGCACACGTATCATGTCAGGTGTACCTAATGAACACAAATATATCTAAACATACTTACTAAGAATGGTTTTCTTTTTACAAGACAAAATAAAATGTGAAATAGTTATAAGTGTTGAAAATGAATGCTGTTGCATGCGAAAAACATTTACCGTACAAACGTCTCGTAGCCAGAAGGTTTTGTTCAGATTCGCCATAAAATAACATGTCATGAAACTGGTCATGGTTCCCATAAATTATTCCATTTTTGTTTATGTGCACTCACAAATATTAGGTACAGAAAAACAGAATATACTGGCCGCGCTACTACAGCTACTACAACTAAAAAATAATTGGAGGTTAACAGCATGAGGTAATGGATGCAATGTTGTCGCACGTTACAGTACGTTGCAGTTTTAAGAATTTCTTGGAAAACCTCTATTGTTTACTTTAAATACTGATAAAGAAAACAAAATACGTTACAGTAGCTTTTAGTTAACCTTAGGTTTTAATTTCGTTTTGCATTTTGTTGCAATTATATATTGATTTTTGAAATATATTTATAGAAAAAATATTAATTTCAAACATTTTTTTCATAAGAGTTTTTCGTTGTTTTAGACAGATATACTAACTCCTTTAGTATGGGCACTTATATTTCAAAGACCCTGTATAAAATATAAATAAAATAAATGGTCATAAATACCAGTAATTTATAGAATATATCTATATCAATTTATGATAAATATAAAGATTTCCCGACAATCGATGTAGGGATTTTCTTTTAAAAATTTCCTGTATGATATTTTGTTTAATAGGTATTATTTTGACAAAAAAAAACATATTGAAATATTTTAATATATATGGAAACGCACATTAGTCTCGTTATGAAAATTTTCCTTATTAATTTCTTTGCTTTTTTTTCTTTGTAGAGAAAAAATAAAACCAGCTTTTGAAAATATACATATATTTTATTAAATCTCTTTTATATAAATAAATTAATATACACTATAATCGTTCTGTATATATATAATACTAAATATATCCATTTTTATTTGGCATGGGGCAACAATCTGTAGTACCAAATATAAGAATTATAACACAGAAAATATATAGACTTAAATATTTACCTAACAATTTATACACTGCCCCCAAATACATTATTTGACTTAGCTGAGTATCGTAACTTTTAAATATTTTTCAATTCGATTCTCATTTTTGGAACACAGTGTACAACATTGTTGTGCAGTTTCCTATTAAATAATATTGTAGTAATATAGCAGATTTACAAATTATATATTTTATGTACGTACAAGACATATAACAAATTTATTTATATTGCCTTTGGCACTTTGGTATTATTTTTGGCATCGGATTTACTTTACTTTGTACAGTCTAAGGCACTATGTTGTATTTTTGTCTTAAAACAAAATATTGTCATTATTCATAATGATCAGTACTTTTACAACAAAATATCCATTTCTAAAAATAGTACGCTTTGAACTTTAAAAGATTTCAAAACTCCTAATTACACAGTCTCACAAAAAAAAAAAGTTCATACACAAGAGAGTGCCATATGTATTCCCATGTATTTTTCGACGCTGAATCCGATCCTGAGCTCAGAATTGGGCCTACACGTCTGGAATTTGACCCCAGGGGCCGAAAATGGCCTGAAATGCGGTTCCCGGGATAAGGCGAAGTCGACGCTGAATTTTGGAACTAAAGCCGGATTTGTGCTCGAAAAGTTTATGGCCAACTGAAATTCCGGGTTTGGGTCCGGGAAAATGACCCCTTGGGGCGGGAAAATCCTGTTTTGGACGTCCCGGTCGCGACTGTGGTATTTTCGTGTGTTTTTCAATTCTGGACCTGAGATTGGGTGTGAAAAGTTTTTGGTCAGCTGAAATTCCCAGTTTGGGTCCGGGAAAATGGCCCATTGGGTCCGGAAAATCATATTTCGGACGTACCAATCGCAACAGTGGGATTTTTATGTACTAATTCCTGTAGCTTAGACTGTGCTTGACAGGTTTATGGCCATGTGAAATTCCCTGTTCGGGACCGGGAAAATGACCCTTAGGGGCCGGAAAATCGTGTTTTGTACGTCTCAGTTGAGGCATTGGTATTTTCATCTACTTTTAAATTCCGGAGCTCATACCGTGTTTGAAATGCCTTTGGTCGATTGGAATCTCTCATTTACTAATATATATATATATATATATATATAGGAAGGAATAATCGGAAACAGGACACTATAATTAATGGTCCAGATTCTCTAACTAAGCCAACGTTTCGATTTATTTTAAATCTTCTTCAGGGCTACAATAGAAAGCAAGAGATAAGAATTATATAAAAAAACAATATTGACAATGTAAAATTTAAAAACAAAACAAAAGACAAAAGAATAGTTATACATGCATATGAAAAATTTTGAAAAAACATATTAAAATACTATTCATTAAACAACAAAACATTAGATTAACCAGAGTCAAAAACAATAACTTGACTCTGGTTTTGTCTCACTAGGTAAGGGTGCAACCAATTTTTTTAAACAAAAAATTTTAAATTAATGTTTTAATCTAATGTTTTGTTGTTTAATGAATAGTATTTTAATATGTTTTTTCAAAATTTTTCATATGTATGTATAACTATTCTTTTGTCTTTTGTTTTGTTTTAAAATTTTACATTGTCAATATTGTTTTTTTATATAATTCTTATCTCTTGCTTTCTATTGTAGCCCTGAAGAAGATTTAAAATAAATCGAAACGTTGGTTTAGTTAGAGAATCTAGACCATTAATTATAGTGTCCTGTTTCCGATTATTCGTTCCTAAATACAAGTTTAAGGATATTAACAATATAATATATATATATATATACGGAATTTAAAAGTACATTAAAATACCAATGTCTCAACTAAGACGTACAAACCACGATTTTCCGGCCCCTAAGGGTCATTTTCCCGGTCTCGAACAGGGAATTTCACATGGCCATAAACCTGTCAAGCACAGTCTAAGCTACAGGAATTAGTACATAAAAATCCCACTGTTGCGATTGGTACGTCTGAAATATGATTTTCCGGCCCCAATGGGCCATTTTCCCGGACCCATACTGGGAATTTCAACTGTCCAAAAACTTTTTGAGCATACTCTAAGGACCAGGATTGAAAAATACATGGAAATCCCACTTTTGCGACTGGTACGTTCGAAATATGATTTTCCGACCCCAATGGGCCATTTTTCCGGACCCAAACTGGGAATTTCAGCTGACCAAAAACTTTTCACACCCAGTCTCAGGTCCAGAATTGAAAAACACACGAAAATACCACAGTCGCGACCGGGACGTCCAAAACAGGATTTTCCCGCCCCAAGGGGTCATTTTCCTGGACTCAAACCCGGAATTTCAGTTGGCCATAAACTTTTCGAGCACAAATCCGGCTTTAGCTCCAAAATTCAGAGTCGACTTCGCCTTATCCCGGGAACCGCATTTCAGGCCATTTTCGGCCCCTGGGGCCAATTCCAGACGTGTAGGCCCAATTCTGAGCTCAGGATCGGATTCAGCGTCGAAAAATACATGGGAATACATATGTCACTCTCTTGTGTATGAACTTTTTTTTTGTGGGGCTGTGTTATCGATTCGCCTATCGCGGACTGAAATCGTATCCGTTTTGATGAAGGCCCGTACTCCTAAAATTTCCATTATTTCCGTAAAATCCCGGGTAGTTTCCGTACATAGTTCTACCGAAATTAGGACTCCTCATCCCCTTTTCGTTACTGTACACCGGGTTGTAGTTATGCAGCAGGTTATGCGAGTGGTAGACAGGACCGTAGTTGCAAATTTCCGCAGAATAAGGTTGCCCAATAGGGCTGAGTCCTGCCGTTAGTAGGTTCGATTGCAGGATAGAGGGCGCTGACGACTGTGTAGTGTTTTGATAGCGGTTCTGAAATATGGAGGAAGGGTGGGAGATATGCGCCGCGTCTGGTTGGTGGGCCAATGGGTCTTGGTGGTCGTCATCTGAAAATAAAACAACACATTTTATTTATATTATTTACAGTCACCTTTATAAGAAAATACAAATCATACTAATAAATGAATAAGAATATAATAGTTATTTATAGTACAAGTGAGATACGAGGTTAAATAACGAGACTGGTTACGAAAAAGGGTTTTATTATAAAAATTATTCTACATTCGAATGCTCCCCTCTAATATACTCCCCTCCCCTCCACACACACACCTTTCCATATGTTTTTTCCATTGATCGAAGCAGTGCTGGAAGTCTTCTTTGGAGACGGCCTTTAGGAGCTCTGCCGTTTTTTGCTTTACCGCTTCCATCGACTCAAATCGGGTCCCTTTCAAAGCAGATTTTCTCTTCGGAAACAAAAAAAAGTCGCACGGTGCCAAATCTGGTGAGTACGGCGGGTGTTCGAGCACTGGAGTTCGCTTACTGGCCAAATACTGCTTCACAGATAGCGCGTTATGGGCAGGTGCGTTGTCCTGGTGCAAAATCCACGAGTTGTTCTTCCATAACTTGGGCCGTTTTTTACGAACTCGTTCTCCCAGTGTTGCCAAAACTGACAAATAGTAAGTCTGGTTGACAGTCTGACCCTCTGGAACCCGTTCAGTTATAACGATACCGTTAATGTCGAAAAAAACGATCAACATTGCCTTGAATTTTGATTTGGACATCCTTGCTTTTTTGATTCTGGGCGATTCAGGCGTCTTCTAATGCATCGATTGTAGATTTGTTTCAACATCGTATTGAAAAATCCACGTTTCGTCGCAAGTAATAGCGTTTTTCATCAGTCCGTGATCTTCTTCTAACCTTTCAAGGAAATTTGAGCAGACCCGTTGACGCAAGAGCTTTTGGTCAGGAGTCAGATTTTTTGGCACCAACTTCGCATAGACTTTTGTCATGTGTGACAGTTTCTTTATCTGCGTTTACAGCCTCGGTAATCATCCAGATGCTCACTCGACGATCTGCACGCAAAATTTGGTTGATTTTGGTTACTGTTTCCGGAGTTGAAACAGTCACAGGGCGACCTGGACGCTGGTCATCTTCAGTGCTCTCTCTTCCCTCATTAAAGCGCTTACACCACTCAAAAACACGCGCACGAAATAGAGAATTGTCCCCATAGGCCTCTTGCAACAATGTATAGCACTCAGTCGGAGTTTTTTTCAATTTAACGAGAAATTTGAGATTGATACGTTGCTCCTGTTTTTCGTCACACATGGTTTTCGACACGAGAAAAAAACACGTTCGTTTCAAACCGCTACAAATACTGTCATAGTGACGGAAACGTTTTTTGGGACGTGCATAGAAAAGATATCTAGATACCCAACGCACTACTCATTTTTTACCCCACACGTCTAGGGCGCCCTCTAGGCGCGCAGTCTCGTTATTTAATAGCCAGACCTCGTATAGGCATTATTAATAAAAAGTTATCCCACATGTATTATATAATATTTTATATAGAACTGCAAAATTTTTATCTATTTTTTTTTTATTCAAAATCAAGAAGCAAAGGCATTGTTATGGTAACCTGTCAAACTTGTTATAAACAAAATTGAGTTTTCGTTTATACATTTTATTGTAAAAATAGTGGTGTTGATTGAAACAATGAGCGATTCAGAAACAGAAAACTTGCATCTTAAAATTGAACTTACAAAGAACAAAATTATTGTGTAAAGCAACGGTATTTGGAAAATAATGGACCATTCGTTCATGATAAAAGACTCAAAATTTCATTAGAAAATACCAAAAACAAAGTTGCGAATAAAAGATGAATGCTGAGAAGATTTTGCTGTTGACATAGGACTGAAACAAGGAGGACCACTGTCAACGCGTCTTTTTAATTTAATACTGGAAAAGGTCATAAGAGTCAGCTGAACAGAGAAGGACACATAATGTTTAAAAGTCACCAAATATGATATGATTAGAAATAGTAACTAGAAAACTTGTGGAGGAAGCAAGTAAAGTGGGACTGCAAATAAATTAAGAGCAAAGTAAGCTTTTGAGAATAGAAGAGAAAAAGAAAAGTATAAATTTCAAATTAAGGACACAGCACGAAGAGAGGGAGTTCGAAGAATATGTGTGTTTGGAGTAGTGATAACAATTAAGTATGATGAAGAACAAAAAATTAATAGAACAATAAAAGGCAATCAGAAGTTTGGCAGCAATCGACCACTTAAGGAAATCAAAAAATGTGTCTAGAAGAGTAAAATTTAGAATGTATAAAACAATTTTAAGGACAACGACATATTATGGCAGCGAATCCTGGAGCCGTAATAAGAAGTAAAAAGAAAATCTGTTGAAGTATGAAGGAAAGATCTTAAGAAGAATCCTAAGGGGAAAGAAGGTAGGTATGGAAGGAGGAATAGTGAGGGAATACATATATGGAATGTACCAGGCACCAAAAATAGATGAAATTGTGATAATAAGAAGACATGAAAGGACAGTAAAAAAAATAATAGACAGTAAACCTAACAATAAGATGAAGAGAAGGTAAACCGAGGAAACGATGGAAAGACACAATTGCAATAGATCTAAGAGAATAAAGGTAAGAAACAGAAAGGAATAGACAAAAATAACGCAGCTATGGACCTAAATGGCCTGTAAACAGCTTCATATATATGTAGATCTGCCTGATTCTATTCATCTTATTCCATCTTTGCCGCTCGATGCATTCTTCCAAATTACTTGATTTTATGAAACGTGGAACCTATGTTAAAAATTATTTAATTGTAACAAAATTCAAAGAGCACCCAAGTTTGACTGGACTGGCTTAGTAGGATTAAAAATTCGTTAAAAGCTTTCTCATCTTATGATTTGAATAACTCCAGGATATCAATCCTCAACCTGTAGGCATTATATACACGTAAATTTCTACTGGATGATTTTCCTGGGAATCCTAGCAGATGTGTTTTGGAGAACTCATCGTCGCCGTAATAATACCGAGGCCGGCGGTTTCGATTAATAATAACGCTTTTTTCTCAATTAGTGCCAATATAGGATATAAAAGTTAAATATAACATAAACATTTATTCAATCTATCCGGATCCGGGCAATAACATCCTTATTTTATTGTATATACATTCTCAATTGGAAGGATGAAACGCGCCACCATATGTAAACACTCGAAGTTTCCGATGTTTCGACGACTTTGGGGATTTTTTGGTTACATCGTTGCCTGATTTACAATCGCGGCTGCTACAATTGGCCAATACAGCGACGCTGAAAGATTACGGCACATAAAAGAAGAAATACACTAAACAAACTAAAGGTTGCCAGGTTGCAACTTTAATGATAACTTTTACTTCAACTACTTTATGAAAATAAATAAGACCCAAATTATCATTAAGTCTACTATTAGCTCCTATAACAGATTTTGTGATAAATTATACTCAGTTCTTAATTGTACCTGTAAACATAATTAAGTGTAGACAATATTTGCCATGTTTACATCGATATAATGCTTGACGTAATTATAAAAAATGTAGAGATCCACAAGCACAAGCTCTACATCAATTTAAAATATTAATATTCTATTAAAGAAGACATTATTGATCGATCGGTGGTTGAGCAGTTTAACGCTTGAATCGTGTTTGCCACTCGCCACAGGTTCGAATCCAGCGGCCGGTAAAGCGTAAATCAGCTAAAATTGTGGAAAGGATTGGCACCATCCCAAAAATTAATGAACTTTTAAAGATTTCCCACATTCCTGCACCCAATGGTGGTTAAAGCCTACCAACGTAAGTCGTTTCTGGATGCAAATGAAGCTTGTTTAATAATAATATGCTGCCTCCTCTTCCGCACAAGTCCCCTGGGCCAATCGTCGTGATTAGAATGAGGGGGAAAAGATATTATTATTAATCGTGAATACGGTAGATATTGTCTTCATTGAAAGTTAAGACTAATCGCAATAAATTTTAACAGCTTATTAAGAGTAAAAGAATAGATGCCCGTTTACCAATGAAGATGTTTTACAATTCAATATGAGGGAGTGAGCGATTAGCTCAAGCATTTGTTTTAGTGATCATTTACTTTCTCTGATTCTGTGTCTGTTTATTGATTGTCTAATGTTTGTCCTATCCTGTTTCAACTTAAACAGTTACTGAACGGGAAGTCTGTACTAAAAAAAATCTACCGAAAAATACTATAGGGTCAACGAAATTCCTGCATTTTTATTATACAATTGCTATTCCTCTTTTATTTTTGTTTATTTTATCCATTAGGGAAAATATTTTTCCAACTATATAAAAAAATGTGTAAAGTAAATCCTGGGACTAAGGATCTATCAGCTTAATCAATAACTTTTGAACATGTGAGCTTTTTTTTCTTTTCTGAGTAATCACTCACTTCTTCAAATCTTCTTTGTAAAACTTAATTTATATCCCAAGCATTCAATGATAACTCGCAAATGAATGTAATATACGGATTTTACAAAATCTTTTGGTATACTACGAGCCCAGAGTCATATCATTTGGCCCAGCGGCTATTTTAATTCTTCACTTTACTTTAGAAAACACTGGTAGACGCAGATGGAAAATTTATTAATTCCAACTATTTTCATTGTAATTTGAGATATTTTGGAAACATTTTTTATTAAAATTAATTACTTAAATGCTAGAAATGTGCCCATGATAACAAAGTATATAATTTAACAACAAATCATTTCGTTTGGCCCATATAATAAACATAGGTTTTTATCGTCGTATTAGCCTTGAGTTAAACATAACATTTGCCTATTTGTTGATTGTTGTTAGTGACATGTCAGAAATTAGTTGACAGTATTTTCCTCTCAAAAATGGTGCGTGGTAAAGCTTTGTCAAACGATATGCGTAAAGTTATTGTTAATTTATAAACTTTCACGCTATATTGTGCGAAATATAGTCAAATTATATAAACGACAGGAGCAGCGGAAGAAAAACCAAATTTGGGTAGAACTTCAAAAATAACCGCGTCCGATTTGAGAGGCTTACGCCGTATTTTGAAGCAAAGCCGTCGTGCCAATTATGCCGAATTAAGTATAGAACGGAATAGGGCGACGGGTAAATATTTTTCAAGATCAACCTGTCTCAGAGCTATCAAACGACTGGGTTATAAGTTTTACAAAGTAAGTAATTTTTTATTTCATTTTATAGGCACTAACAGCAGACAATTTTTAAATCGTAGGCTAAAGAAAAACCTCTGTTAACAGGAAAGCAGAAAAAAATAGGTTGGTATGGGCAAAAAATCATCATAACTGGTCACAAATGCAATGGAATAGTGTCATTTGGAGTGACGAATATTGAGGACAAAAAATGAGCCATATCATCCAGACTGTTTGCGCCGAAAAGTGAAATTTCCGGCTTCTGTAATGATTTGGGGATGTATGTCAGCCCAGGGTGTTGGAAAACTGCACATCGTAGAAGGGACTGTTAATGCTGTTAGATACATTGACATCCTTAGGGGCAGCTTAATGCGATCAATTGAAACATTAAAAACAATAGAAAATGAGTACGTGTTCGAACAAGATGGCGCTGCGTGTCACACTGCCAAAATAGTCAAAGAATGGATGTTGCAGAATAATATTCCCACCTTAAACTGGGTATCAAGTAGTCCCGATCTGTCGCCAATAGAAACACGTTGGCACATTATGAAGAAAAAGTTGCGTGCCTCACCTGCTAGAACAGTTCCTGAATTAAAAGAGAAACTAACTCACATTTGGAACTCATTTACTGCTGAAGATTGTAAAAAGTTAGTAGATACTATGCCAAAGCGAATTCAAGCAGTTCTGAAGCAAAAGGGTGATGTTACACAATGGTGAAATCACCAATTTGCGGATATGATTGTTGGGCCAAACGAAATGATTTGTTGTTAAATTATATACTTTGTTATTATGGGCACATTTCTAGCATTTAAGTAATTAATTTTAATAAAAAATGTTTCCAAAATGTCTCAAATTACATTGAAAATAGTTGGAATTAATAAATTTTCCATTTGCGTCTACCAGTGTTTTCTAAAGTAAAGTGAAGAATTAAAATAGCCGCTGGGCCAAATGATATGACTCTGGGCTCGTAGATCATGGTGTTCTACTTTCGAAACTTAATGAACGGGTTTTCGAAAGATTCGTTACATTTTTTCTGTCTTATCTAAATAACCTATATGAATATGTTGAATATAATTGTCAGCGATCTAAGAAATTTATATCAACATCTTGTGACTCAAGGTTCTGTGCTAGGACCCCTTTTCTTTAACACCTTTATCAATGATATTGTCGCTAAAATTAGGAACATTTTAATGACTGCTTATAATTACAATCAGCTCTTGATAAAATTAACACTTGGTTTGGTAAAATACCAAATCATGACTTTATAAAGCAAAACAAAGTTTGGCTATACTATTGAGAGTATGTTGCTTACTAGACCAGAAGTATTCCGAGATGTGGGTGTGAACCTTTCATAGCAAATTGTTTTTCAACCATCACATTAACAACTTTATTAATGATAGTTTGAAAACAATTGGATTTATTTTATTTATTTATTTAATAATGATGAAGCAAACAGACTGTAGAATTAAATTAATATAAAAGATCACATCTAGTATATCATAAAAATATGAAAATTTATATACATACATATGACAAATACACTAAATAACCAAATAACTACAGGAGACAGGCACTACTGAGAAAAAAAAAAAATCAATCTAAAATTGACTTCAACATTTTTTTTAATTTAAAATGGCTAACATCATAAACTCCAAAAGGAATACTATTAAGATACTTGTTACCTGCAATACTAAAGCTGTTCACAAGAGAGTAACTTAAGGAAATTTTAAAGACAGAGTGTGGGGGACGTATTCTGTGATCTGGGACATAGAATTGTAATTTAGATAGTAGATACGGACTGTCCACGATACTATTTATAATTTTATGCACAAACATTAGAATAATTTGATCCCTTCTACTATCAAGTCGCGGTACTTTAAGATCACTTCGAATAACGAGATAATGATCAAACGGTGGATTGGTGCGATATTTCTTATAGTAAAGGTATTTAATAAATTTATTTTAAACGGTTTTAATGGTTTGTTTGGACGACTGTCTGGATGGACTCTAAATGGCAGCACCATATTCTAGGCGAGAGTGAACAAAGGTATTATATAAATACTTTATGGTATCAATGTTTTTAAAATCATAGGTAACAGTTTATATGCTTCAGCAGTGATATTGTGAATGTGATTATTAAATTTCAAGTCATTTTGAAAAGTAATACCTAAATCCTTTATTGTTAAACATCTAGTTAAATGGGTGTCACTAATTTTATAAGAAAAAACGGTAGAATCTCTGCACCTCGAATATGACATTATTTTACTTTTATCTAAATTAAGATATAATTTATTTTTGATAGACCAGTCATACAAGGCATCCAAATCCTGCTGCATAAGTTCAAAATCCAAATTAACTTTAACTTCTCTAAAAATCTTGAAGTCATCTGCAAAGAGTAAACACTCAGACTGAATACATTTGGGAAGTTCATTGACAAAGACTAGGAAAAGAAGAGGCCCAAGATTGGACCCCTGCGGCACTCCAGACTTTGCCAAGAATATATTGGACCTCAGACCCCTGTATGATACAAACTGATACCTATTAGCAAGATAAGATGACAGAAGTACTATTACATGATCACTAAGTCCATAATGCATTAACTTAGCCAGGAGAATGTCATGATTAACTTAGCTTTAGCAAAGTCTGTGTAAACTGTGTCCACTTGCCCGCCCACATCCAGGACTTGACTAACTTCATTAACAAACACAGCAAGATTAGTTTCCATGGATCTCTTTTTACAAAACCCATGTTGATTAGGAGAAATGTAGGACTGAAAATGGGCATGGATCTTCTCATATAAAATATATTCATAAAGTTTGGCTACAGCATTTAAAATAGCAATTGGACGATAATTATTGCATAAACTTCTGTCATCTTTTTTATAAATTGGAATCAGTTTAGTTTGCTTAAATTTAGTAGGGAATATACCGCTATTAATGGATTTTTGAAATAATAATAATAATGGATAAATAAGATAATCTTTGCAAGCTTTAATTACGTAACATGGTATACCATCAGACCCCTAAAAGCTGTGGCATATAGAGGATGGTGTTTATCCGTGTTCCACAATCTGAGTCGTGTGGAATAGTAGCACAACAGATATTTTTATTATATTTCGTACTTGTTCACTTCATTGTGCTCTGATTTACTTACCTACAACGCGTAGTAATTCACAAAAAAATTGTTCTTTTTTCAAGTGTATGAAAATGGTGTATAAAACCTGACTTGATATATTATCTATTAATTCGATTTATACTATTAAGAAATTAAATGATTAATATATATCTCTATCTTACTTATGTCTATTTACAATTATTATTGTATTTTATATTTTTCCTTAGTTGTATTTTTTTTACAATTTATTTTTTGTATCCTACTCTGTATTGATTATTCATGGGATTACTAAAATAAAATAAGTAATTAAAATAAAATAACCAATGGTATTATATTTTTAAACCGCTCTCATTGCTTCTAAAATAACACCATTGGTTATATAAGACTCCAATATATTTAATATTGACACGTACAATATTACTAAACATGTAACATGCACCTTTGAATTACCCAAATACAAATAAATGAATATGAGCCTATCGGTATGACGTGACGCGATGTGATTTTTAACGTAATTCGTTATTGTCACAGGCACGCTGTATGTTATGGTTTTTGTTATGTATCGTGTTTATTCGCACATCAAGTCATGATCTATTACAAAACAGGAAATAAGTTCTTTCGCCTCAACCTTAACCGATTGTCGATGACATAATAAACGTGTGGTCAGTGCAAAATTTTATGAAAATTATTTAGTTACAGAAATTTGTATGTTCTCTGCATAATGGGGAAGTTGCATTAATTTTATATTCGTTTGAAATTGTATTACAGACGTTTGTTTCTTGTATTTTTGCGTTTTTTGTGGCATCTGGGGTCATAGATACACAGTGAAACTGCTTTGTAGGTAATGACTAGAGACCGTATATCGTTCGCACATAACGTCATTATCAGGGGCGCACTTAGGACGCTAACGTTAACGTTTGTGGAAGTCAAGTAAAAACGTACATTTATTGTCAAATACTGGTGATATGTATGTTGTCCAATATGGTCCATATTAAGTTGTGTAGTTTGCAAAACACTATACTATTCACTTTTAGTACCGAAATAAAAGTGAATAACCTGCAAGTGTTGTAAATGTTCAGTTGTTAAGTTTGTCGGTCAGTGGTCGCGCGGTTTAAGGCGTCAGTACTTGAATTGAGGTGACTAGATCGGTGTTGGTTCGAGCCCAGCTGCCGGTAGAGCGTATATAAGCTATATTCGTGGAGAGGTTTGGCGCCCTCTCTGCGGGTATGGTAGGGTGGAAGAATGTTAGCTTGGGTCAATGTGAGAGATTGATACCGGTTGATATTTGACTACCCCCCTAATTAATGAGGTTTTCCAGGTTTCCCTCATTCCTGCACTGAATAGTGGTTAGGGCCTACCAACGTAAGTCGTTCCTGGGCGCAAATGCGGCCTGCTCAAAAGAATATATTCGCACAAGTCTCTGACTTCTGGGCTAATCCCTGTGATTAGAATGAAGGGTAGAGATATTATTATTATTATTATTATTATTCAGTTGTTACGTTGTGACGTTTATCGCTTAAAATCCATTTCAGTTTCGAAAACTTACGTTCAACGTCCACAGAGGTCACTGGGGCATATTTAAAATATGTATAATTTTTCACATTTAGGGTGGGTTCAGCAAAATCTACTCCTACTATACGGCATACAGTTAAAAATCCCGGATTGGTCTGCAAAACGGTATTAAATTTCTTCTTCACAGGTTCAGTACTAGATCCTGGTATCTGAGAAATAAACTGTCGCAAGTCTAAAACATTATTTACGGCATTATTTATTGAATAGCCTGAGGCTGTCACAGGTTCTTCAACATTACATTATTGTACTTTCCATTAACACAGTTTTGCAAAAATTGTCTAAAATCTGCATTATTTAGTTTATTTAAAGGAATATTACACCCCACCATCACTTTTACCAAGTCGTTGTTAAATTGTTTTTGACGTTCACGGTTTGTCATACTATTACTCACACGAACTTTGTGTTGTTCCGAGCGCATATGTTCCACAATACGTGTTTTATAATTCCACGATATAACTCTTTCGCAAATTTTGCACTTGAATTCTGTCCCGTTAAATTCTGGATAATCTTTAATCCATTTCTCCACCGTAGAACGGGTGGGAGGCCGACGGAACATATTCAAGCACCGAAACAGACAAACCAACAAGAAACTAACATAACGCGGTATCGTCCGTACAAAGATCCGACACGCACAACGTTTCACTGCGGAAGCGGAAGCGACTGCGACCTTGACACATGCCGGTAAAAAAACAGGGTGAGGTTCGTCAACACTGACCATTATTTTGAAGATGATATTTGTTTTTAATTAGAAATATTTAAATATTACGATTTTCAACCGACAAACCTGAGTACGGACCTGAGATGTGCGAACGACATACTATCTTTAGTAATGACTTAATTATTAGTGGTGATGTGGTATTGTTAAACGTAACTTATCCCTCTGTTTACAATTTAGATCCGCTCGTGACGATTACGGCGACAATGCTGTTTCGTTAGTACCATATAGATGGTTTTACTTGAGGTATTTATAAAATTATGCTATATATTAAAACTACTTATATTGAACTATTTGTTTTAATTTGGAAAATAATAAGTAACGAAGAATGATATTTAACAGTTATTATTTTGTTTTAATTTATTTCTGGCAGCTTAATAGAAAAGTTTAATTGATACTTTACAACTTTACATTTTAATGTTTTCGATGAACTTAAACTTACCAATTAAACTTACATTAAATTGATCTTTATAAACAAACAATGTTGCAATGTTTCCTTTCGTTGCGGTTTATTGCTCTACATCACATTTTTCTTTTATTTCTTTTGGCACTTTGAAATATTTTTTATTAGACGCTGTATGCTGTATTTGTGTCCATAATGGCATAATGCAATACCTCTTCCATTTGGCTGGTGAGATTTTCTGTGCCCATTTTACGACTCCATATTGCAACTTTATTTAATACCAACGTCTATTTAACACAATAACATCCAATAGTATCACAAATGACAGATTGACTCGTCTAAACGTATCTAGTGCGTTGCCCGAAACCATGAAAATCTATACAGATATGAACTAAAGCACACTGCTGTATTTAGTTATACACGTGGAGACCAAAATATGAGTGTAAGTGATGCGGTTAAAATATATAGTTCATTTAAACAATAGTGTCCAAAGAACTACAACTGTGAAGTAAGAACAGTTTGATGATGACACAAAATACGCGATTCGTAGGACAATTCATGAATAGTGTTTTAAAAATGAGCTTCCGATAATAAAAAAAAATTGGTTGCTATCACACAGGATGAAACGTTGCCTAAAAGGTGCTTTTGCTTATTATGTGACATGAATTTCCATTTTATAAAATGAAATCAAAAGATTATACTGATAGAAAAAGATGTATTAGTGGTATGGCGAAGAAACTAAGACAAATATTACAAGGTCGAAATCTGAATCGACACTGACGAACCATGGATAAAGATGGCCATACGGCACGTATTTCTTGAAGAATGTTCGACTGGCTTAAAGTCACCTTTTGAAAAAGGACAGTTTCTAATAACGTATATTAGAAGAACAGTAGGATTTTAGGAACACAATTTACTTGAATCCGAATAACAGGAGATTATCATGGGTATAACAGATAGCGAAGTATTTGAAAAATAGTTTGAATCTGTTTTGCCACATATATCATAGTCGATAAATGTTAATGTGTTACCATTATAGTGACAGTGCTAATAACCAGTAGTGTACAATGTGTATCTACAGTGTAGTGACTGTAGTGTATTGTGTAAGTGTTAAAATGTGATATTACCGGAGTGCGCATCAGTTAGGTGTAAGTAGGTGGTAGAGGGCCATCTCGGTTCCAAAGGACGCTGTTCTAACACAATTGTGGTGAGGAGATTTTTGGTAATTTTGTGTTTTTTGAATCCTTCTCAAGTGGTACGCCTATAGAACCTTGTCCCCTGTAACCCTCACCTCTCTTATTCATTCAAGTGTTGTAAATTAATTAGTGTCTACTATTTTCAAACTCGAGTATAGCACATTTCACACATGGTGATGATACATCGTGGCAATAATTACATCTCGAAAACCATAAAAGGTAAGTATTATATATAACATATTTTTGAAAAGATAAAAGTCTAGCAGCATAGCTTGTTTTTTAGAAACATCATTTGTGTTTCGTAAAGCATCAAATGTAATTTAGAGTTATTCGTTTTTATTGTTGTAGTTAATAATTCTTCAAAACAATATACGAAGATAGTTGGACCATATATACACAAGGTGTTTCTGTTTTTTAAAGAGGTAATAGAGGAGGTGACAATAAATAAATTTTATTAAGTAACGTTCAGTCTCATGAGTTCAGAAAATTAATGAATAAGTATTATGAATAGTTGTCAACTATAATAATATATGTCCCTCTCATTTTAATCACGAGGATTAACTCAAAAGTCGGACACATGTGTGGGGGAGGGAGTGACCTATTATTATTAAGCAGCAGTAGCAGTGGTAGTTACGTAACCACCATTCAGTTCAGAACTGAAGGAATCCTGGAAAACCTCATTAATTAGGGGGATGGTCAAACGTCGACCAGTATCAATCTGTCACATCGACTCAAGCCAACGTTCTTCCACCCCACCGTAGAGAGGGTGCCAGTCTTTTCCAGAAGAATAGCTATTCACTTAATCAACTTTACAGTGCACTAACTATATCAAGTTCAATTCAATCAAATTGAATTAATAGCAGCAAGCTATTTAACCAGTTTTTTAAATCCACCATTGTAAAAAAAATTTAAAGTGCTAGTATTTGACCTATAATGGTTTGTGAGGTTGTTATGCCGTGATGCACATTAAACTTAAATCAGTAAAGAATATATTACTGACCGAGAAGAAGACAAAGGCTTGTGCGGGAAAGGGGGCGGCAAATTATTATTAAGCAGGCCGCATTTGCGCGACTTACGTTGGTAGGCCATAACCACTATTCAGTGCAGAAATGAGGGAAACCTGGAAAATCTCAATATTGGGGATGGTCAAACGTCGACCGGTATCAATCTCTCACATGGACTCAAGATGATATTCTTCCACCCTACTATACCCGCAGAGATTGTGCCAATCCTTTCCGCAAGTATATAATCAAAAGAATTAAAATATTTTGCAGTGTTGGATTTATTTGTATTAGGTATGTTTGTTGTCGGTATGTAATGTGAGTTGTTAAAATATGGATTAATTATATGGACGAATTTAGAAAATTCCAGAAAGTAATATGAAATTTTACCGAATTTTGGCGGACTCTATGTGAACGAGAAAAAATGGATTAAAAAAATATATATAAAGAACGATGGGTTGCAAAACGACTTGCCAATTCAACTCTGTTGGTATAACAGATGGAAATAAAATGGTGTAGTCGTCGCGAATCGAATTGAATTAGATAAAAAAACTTTAATAATGTACATATATTTCCGTGATTATCATTTTGTGCTATTTTACAGCATCTGGTTCTGGTTTTCCCACTTCTTCCCCTACGAGTCACCTTTTTGTAAAAATTGCAGTGTCATCAGCAAAATCTAAAATGTCTACACGATGCTGAAGAGGCAACAAGCCAGTTTAAGCCTGCAAAAGTTGTAGACTGTCTGGAACGTTCGCTTTGTCTCTTTTTAATGCTTCGTCGAGTATAACTTAAAACCCACAAAAAAAAATTGATGCCCGCTCTCGTTAATTGAGTCACATCATTTATTTATCCTGTGTTTGTAGCACGTCAATGTTAAACACAATTACAGAGTGTTTACAAAACCGAGTCGTAAAACGGTAAAGGGTTCGACTTTTAAGATTCGGTAAACAGTTTACTAAGTACCGAGTCTGCTGGGTAGTAAAACGGATTTTGTTTATAATTTCGGAGCACATGGCCGCTTACGGAGTCCATAAATTATCATTATACACCACGAAATGTGCTCCGTGTATGTTAAACAAGTCACAAAAGTCGTTCTTCTCTCCACTGACAGAATATAGTTAAATGTTTCTAATCGTAAATTAGGCGAATATAAACTCCGAGTCCAATAAAAGCGTACTTATTTCAATATAGCCGGCCGATACATGTGTTAGTCACTGTTTTACAACGTAAACAGCTTGTTTTACTTTATATTTTAATTCGGATTATAAATTCCTGTTTTTGTTTGGAGCAGGAAACGTATTTTAAATATTTGAGTGATCGAGGCTCATGCGCCGCTCTCCTCTCTGTGTATTTGTGTTCTTAATTTAAGATGCGTGTCCCAAAATATATACATAAAGTTGATAGTTTCTGTATAATTTGCCGTCTATTCCTGGAGCCGGATAGTATAATGTAATAAACTTACTTAAATTGGAAAATCAACCGAAAGGGATAGATAATAAAGATTATTTAATTTTTAACAATTTTTAACTTTAATACCTAATAGCTACAGCGAGTGTCAAAAAAAATCAAGAGGAGCTGTAGTGTTATATCAAGAAAGGTATCCAGAGCGTTTCATTCCTGATCATAGAACCTTTACGGTTTACAAGATTAGAGGCGACCTTGCGACGAAATGAAGATACATTTTCTGTTCGCAAGAATCAAATAATTGACCCAAGAGTATAAGAAATAATGTTAATACAACTAGACTGTTACAGTATTTCGAACAAAATCCACGAAATTCTATACGGCAGGCTAGCCGGGAATTGAATTTGGATTGAGATGCGGTTTTCTGCAAAATGTTCAGCGAATTTTTTATAACAAAAGGTACGTCTAACCTCTGTACGCTCGCAAATTTTTAATTTTTTATTTAACAAATGACCCATTTTTGTTGAACATATGTCAAATGTCACACACGATTCAACGAAAATGTCTGAAAAATGTTCTCTCGGGGGTTTTCGAGGTCCCTCTTTATCACTTTGGTGTTAGCTTTATTATTTATTGCTAAATTGTTGTAACTCGGCTAATTAACAAATTAAAAACTCCACCCCCGAAATCACTAGAGAACCGGATTTTTTTCCAGGATTTCTGGCTTATTAAGGCAAACCATCGGCACAAGATTTTTGCAAATATAATTGTTTATTGTTCGATTGTTGCAACCTCGCTAATTAACAAATTAATAACTCTACTCTCGGAATCGTTAGAGAACCAGATTTTTTTGCAATAACTCTGGGATCATGGGGAGAACCATCGGCACAAGGTTATTGCACGAAATTGTTTATTTTTCTATTTTTGCAACCTGGCTAATTAACAAATTAATAACTCTACTCCCGGAATCACTAGAGACCGGAAATTTTTTCCGGGATTTCTGTCTTTTTAAGGCGAACCATCGGCACAAGATTTTTGCAAATATAATTGTTTATTGTTCAATTGATCCCAGAATTATTGCAAAAAAAATCCGATTTTCTAACGATTCCGGGAGAAGAGTTATTAATTTGTTAATTAGCGAGGTTGCAACAATCGAACAATAAACAATTATATTTGCAAAAATCTTGTGCCGATGGTTTGCCAGAAATCCTGGAAAAAATTCCGGTTCTCTAGTGATTTCGGGGGTGGAGTTTTTAATTTGTTAATTAGCCCAGTTACAACAATTTAGCAATGAATAATAAAGCTAACACCAAAGTGATAAAGAGGAACCTCGAAAACCCCCCAGAGAACATTTTTCAGACGTTTTCGTTGAATCGTGTGTGACATTTGCCATATATTCAAAATGGGTCATTTGTTAAATAAACAATTAAAAATTTGCGAGCATACAGAGGTTAGATGTACCTTTTGTTATAAAAAAATTCCCTGAACATTTTGCAGAAAACCGCATCTCAATCGGACTTTTCCGCAAAAAGTTGTCTATTTTCACATTTTTCATGCTAATTTGACGCGACTATAAATCAACCGTTCAACGAATATTAAAGACCAATAGGTGTCATGACTACAAGATTCAAAATTTGGAGTGTTTACCTGAGCATCACACTGAAATTAACTTTTATAGCACAAATTATAGTAAATGTAGAAACTCTAGATCATAATCGGTACGTTCTTTGGATGGACGAAAGTCGGTTTGTCAGTTATGGTTTGCCAAACAGGCGCAACGAACGCTACCAATCCATTGAAAATCCCGTTATTGTAAATCCAGTCCAAAACAAAGGCCATTTTGGAGTAAATGCATGGTGCGGCATCATCGGTAGACATTTAATTGGGCCTTATTTTTATTAACATACCGTAAAAGGTGGTGGGTTGAAATTAGGTATGTGTCATGTAACATTAGTGCCATATAGTTGTGAAAAGCAGAACCATCAAATTAAAAACAGACCTTCTACAGACAGTATACTTACTCATTCAGTACAGTTGGAGCCGTTAAAGTTAAAAGTTTTCTTTTAAAAAATTAAAAAGTGTGCATTTAAAATACCGTGTATCGGACAACTAATACTTTAGCTTGTGGAAAATAATCTAAAAGTTATTAAAGGCTATATAATTATATTTTACAGTATGTACACACTAGGTAAGTGATTTTAACCTCAAAATTAATCAAAAAATAAATAGCAAAAATGCAGGACCGGTTTTAGATATTTTGTAAATTTTAGGTGCTACTTGAAACAATGGTTGAAATGTAAAAACGTAAGATAGGAGCCAGACCCCACCGAAATTACGGCGAAAATTTACTTAAAAAACACAAAAGTGATACATCACATGTCAAACCAATTTCGATATCGGTATGAAGAAGCGTTTCCTCTCGAACACTGTGTTTGAATTACAATTTTCAGATTTTTGTATCCAACCGTACATATTGTACGTCTCCAATCACATCTCACCAATATAAATTATATGCCGATTTCATTTCAGATATACACTGCAGTACGTAAACTAAGGACGTGTTCATAGTGCAATAGAACTGTTAAAGTCGAGCACTGGAAGCGTGTACCTCTCTCAACTCTTTCGTCAATAGTTTGCCGCGCCGACGGATATTATACCATTGCTTGAGATGGTACTGGTTCGAATAAAGAACTTTATCAAGCTATTATATAATATTACACATCTATTACGATGTGACTTATTATATAAGTTGCAATACGTGTTGTTATCATTGTTTGTGGTTATCAGTCTCATTCCATCAAGTATGTACTGCCATTAATCTTTATTTGCAACTTTGCAATAACGCAAATATCCTACATACACCCGATGTGAAATAATTAAATAAAGGTTTTAGGGTTTAACATGAACCGTCTTTGAATCAACCTCAGCATGACCTCAAGCAGTTTGTCAACCAAAAAACTATATAGCAACTGCAAGTATAATATGACATAAAAATCACTTTGTAACTTTTGTATAGGATGCGGTCTTAATGCAGAAAAATAAAATACAGATTTCTAGGAATAAAAAAATCTTATATTCAAAAATCCTATATTTACGTTTTGCCAACAAAATTGAACTTCACTTTTGTAGTGGATAAAAGAAATCCTAGTACGGCCCTGGCTGAAATATTACCGTGTGACGGTTATGAACCTAGCGGTTGCCTATCCAAATGCCGAGGCAATGTTGCCAGATGGTATAATGTTACGGAAATTTGTAAAACAAACAAATTAACTAAGGGTTTTCATACACTAATTAATTTTGAACTGGATTTTTTCTACGGACATTTAGGCTAGTATTAATAAAAACCTGCTATACTCAAATCAAAACAAACGCAACATAATGCAGAGAATCCACAGAACTGGACTTGACAATTTGAACATTTCTTCACAGCAAAAATTTCATTGGAAAAGTAAAAGCAATTGGAATCGTTATTAAACCGCAGCTTTGATGTAAATGCTCATAAATTGAATTGATATATAGTTTACAGACGAACGTCTACCCTACACTAAATTGTTCAAATGGCATTAGAAATGCAAAAATGCACCATTAGAGCGTTAGGGGTGCTAACGCTTTTGAAAATATATCAGTAATTGGTTATAAAACGAAAAATCATTAAAAATTAAAATGAAATTTGGTATATGAAAATATATTGGTAAAAGCCTTCTCTTGATACTTGGACGAATACCTTAAATTGGATATTTCGGTTAAAAAAATATTCATAGGGCGACTCGTTGGTACATGCATTTCAGGGGCACACTGTATACGAAATATTTCTTACCTTTTGCACCTAAACTGTTTGGCGTAGACCTAGACGTAGTCCTCGTCCTCTGAGAAGGATTTGCTTGGCTGACAACTTCGGCTCCGCTGAAACAAAAATGAAATATTTTTGAATTATTTTGGAAACAATATCAGTTTGATACTGTTTATCGTCATTTTGTTTGTAATTGAATAAGGCAACTAAATATTCGTTTGGAATTTCGAAACAATTTTTGAAATATATTTGTCTAATACTTAAGTAGTTTAAAAATTCTATCGAAAACCTATAAGATTTAGTCGAGTTATTATTCTAAATTCTGTGAGCTATGAAATTAATTTAGGAACATTTTGTATTGTGTTAATATATGTATATTAGTTTGTTTTTTATTACAGATATGTCTCCGAAGAGATGAGTTAGGTAAATCGTAAAGATATTTAGTTTAGTTACAAATTTACTAAGAACGAATGCTAAATGCTAAAATGTAATTAGATTGGAATATACAGTATGCGCCAAAAGTATGGAATAAATTCAATAAAAACGAAACAATTATTTTTTGGGAAAAATCCTCGAACAGGTCGATTTTTAATTTAAAAAATACATATTTTAGCGTAAAATGCGATTTTCAAATGTCATTTGTTTTCGAGTAATGACGTCATCGATTTTTTTTTAAATGGCAACACCATATTTTTTCCCTTGATTCTGAAAGATCGTTTAATTCTCTATCAGACAGTACTAAAATTTTGCCCTCTTACATAGGAAAGTTTTCGAGTAAATGACGATTGAATGTTAGAAAACGTAAATCAAGCAAAAACGTAATCAAGTTTAGTTTTTCGAATTCCATAGTTCTTTTATGGATCACGTAGGTGAAAATCTTTGCAAAGTGTCATTGTCACACCGACTTTCTAATAAGTATTGTAAGCGACATAGAAATTATTATTCAATTTAAAGTATTATGGCACATGTAACTGTTACTCAAAGAATTGAAATTTTAATTCTTATCGGATGCGGGAATATGACTAGAACTCAGCAGGAAGTTTGCGATTTATTTAATGAAAAATATCCAGATCGTCCTATCAGCCAATCAACAGTAGTAAGGTAGAGTCTAAATTTAGAGAAACTGGCAATGTTGTAAATATTCCAAAACCTGAACGTCCAAGCATTAATGAAAATCAGAAACAGAACATTTTGATAAGTATGGTGGATAATCCTCATAATTCTTCACGATTGGTTGCATTAAACAATGACACTAGTCAGTGCTACGTATCTTGAGGAAGGAAAAATATCATTCCTACAAAATTCAACTTGTGCAGGAACTCAATGAAGATGATACCCATCGCCGCTTACACTTTTGTGAAATTATAGAAATTTACACCGGCAAATACTTTTTTCAGATGAGGCCACATTTTGTCTGAATGGTACAGTAAACCGTCAAACTTGCAGATATTGGAGTCGGGAAAATCCTCATTGGATGGCAGAGGCACATACCCAACACCCTCAGAAATTAAATGTGTGGGCTGGAATAGTTGACGGCAGAATAGTAGGGCCTTTCTTCTTTAAAGGAACCCTTACAGGACAAAGATATTTAGAGTTTCTAGAAAATGACCTTGTTCCAGCCCTTGCAGTATTTTTTCCTAACGATAATGACCCTGACATTCCTGACGATACCATATGGTTTCAGCAAGACGGTGCACCTCCGCACTGCGCGCCCTGTACGAGATTTTTTGGATAACTGTTTTCCTGGGAGGTGGATCGGCAGACGCGGACCGATAGAATGGCCTGAAAGATCGCCAGATCTTACACCTCTTGACTATTTTTTATGGGGATACTTGAAGTCAAAAGTGTACATTAATAAACCACGTAATTTAGAAGAACTTCAAAATCGCATTCGGGACAAAATACGCAGAGTTACCCCAGAAATCATTCATAATGTGCAAGAAGAATTTCTTCACAGACTTGCGCATTGTCAACAAGTTGGTGGATGGCAATTCCAACATTTAATTTAAGTATAAAATTTAATCAATTGTATTTTATTTTACATACCTCAGAATTGTTACTTTTTTACGTTTTCTAACATTCAATCGTCATTTACTCGAAAACTTTCCTATGTAAGAGGGCAAAATTTTAGTACTGTCTGATAGAGAATTAAACGATCTTTCAGAATCAAGGAAAAAAATATGGTGTTGCCATTTAAAAAAAAATCGATGACGTCATTACTCGAAAACAAATGACATTTGAAAATCGTATTTTACGCTAAAATATGTATTTTTTAAATTAAAAATCGACCTGTTCGAGGATTTTTCCCAAAAAATAATTGTTCCGTTTTTATTGAATTTATTCCACACTTTTGGCGCATACTGTACATACTGTAATATATTCGCAAATACTCGGCTTCACGTAAATAATAAAAAAATTATCATGTTTGGCAAACCCAAGAACCCTTCTATGTCAAAGTGTATTAAAATCTGGAAAAAGTATTTTAAGAAATGAAATAAGGTATATTGTAGGTAACATTTCGGAAGCACCTTAGCACTATATTCGGCTAATTGCTTCATTCAACAAATGCTTTGGTTAAGTTTGTTAGGTCTATACAGGGTGGTCTGTAATGAATGCGCTATAGACTAACTATAGATTCTAGATATTAAGCATACCCTGTGAGCCGTATTGTCAAAATTTAAGGTCTAGCTAGGAAAATTTTAAAATTGATTTTTCTCAATATTTAAAATGTTTTAGAGACTTCTTTGAAATTTGGTATAGAGATTTTTTGAGGGGTATATCATATCGTAAACTCCCTTTCAGTATACCACATACAGAGCGCTCTTTCCAGTGTGTTTTGCCGATATAATCGGATTTAACTTTTTTGTATGTATGCTTATTGCGTTTCTTTAAAACAGAGATGAATCCCCAATCATTTTTAAGCAAAAAATGAATACTTGTTTCATTTCGATAAACCGAGATATTAGAACTTCTTCGGTGCACCTTGACTTTATGATAACAGTCAACAATATCCATTAAACTAACTACAACAAAAATTTTAAATAAATAGTTTAATAATGAACAACAAATTTACAACATTATTACAGTAAAAACTACTCGAATAACTGAGCGAAATGTCCACCATTAACATTTAAATAAAGTACATTCCTTGTTATGAGTTATATTAACTGCATCATGAATCTTTTGAAGGTGTTCGCGGGATAAACGTTCTTCTTTACAAACTAAACCTTCATTCGAATGCCACGATCTATCCGTCTATGTGGGAAATGTTCGAAAGGACGTTTGTAAGTAGTAGGGAGAAGTAGGCCAGTGCACCATCGTGCTTATACCACATGTCTTGCCTAACTGCAGAAATCTCAAATGCGCGCCACCATTAATTGCAGGCTGGTAATTCATACAGTCCAACTATAAAATCATCAACAATGCCACACCAAATATTTATGTAGTTTTAGTAATAAAAACTTGCGAAAGTTTATTCTTCCAGGTAGGTCGTTAGACAACAAATTCTGGACAGGGGTAAAATGAGATGGATAGTCTTTATCATGGAGAACTTTTAGAATTGTTGTTTTATTCACCCCTGTTGCTGCACGTAAGCGCCTTGTGCTTATATCTCAGGATTATTAACTACACTGACCAAGATTTCTTCTTCCTGTTGGATTGTCATCATTTTTGGACGACCAATCCTTAACGTAGGATGAAATTCATCCGTTTCACCCAATTGGATAAAAAGTCTATAATAAATGTTACGATCTGGCTGTCTGCGGTTTGGATACAGTTGGAAAATATCTGCTAGTTGCGGCACAGCTATTGTAATCTACTTGAGCATATACACAAATCATGTCTCCCATTGAAAATTCGTAAATGTATCGTCTCTGTCTTTTAAAAGCAACTGCAACGTAGTTTTTTGACAACTTTTGACGTTTGCTGTCATGTAAAGGCGCAATATTTCATTTGTTCGCAATAGCAATAGGTTTTTAAGTCAAAACCTACTTGGGTTAGTTTTAATGAATATTGTTGACTGTCAACGTGCTTTGAAATATTGAAATTCGAATATCTCGAAAACGAGACGGGTTATCGAAATGAGACAAGTATACTTTATTTGCTTAAAAATGGGGATTGATATATGTTATAAAGATATGCAATAAACATACCTACAAAAAAGTTTAATCCGATTATATCGACAAGAAACACACTGAGAAAGCGACTGAGCGACTGAGGAATATCAGTCTGAACATGTTTACTTCTACACCCTGTTAATATTGACATTTGGACTAAGACAATATGGCTCACGCTGTATATTTTAATATCTAGAATCTACGGTTAGTCTACGATGCATTCATTACGGACCACCCTGTATAATTATGACTCATCTTGTATAACAAATTCTGGATTTTGAAATCAGAACAATGTCAGAGAATTTCTTCATAGCACGACCCTGAGTCGATTCGTTTGGAAATCTGAGGTTTCATCATTCACCATTCCTTCCAATTTGTTTACAAATTAACAATTTATTGCGATTCAACTTCCATATTAATCACACTCAAATTAATGAGTATTCGGAACGTAAAAAATTAGACAAATCCTCGTTTGTTATTTAGACGTCTGTTAAACATCTCAAAATAATAAAGCATTGTCCGAGTAGCCAAGTGGATTTTGATGAAGATTGATCGACTGTCACAATATTATTTATAGCCCTAGATTCTATGTAAAACACGAAATTTCAAAAATAACTCGAATTTCCTGTGCCTGGGATGTACCGATTTGTTATATGTTTGTTTATTATTTTTCTTGTTTCAGATAGAATCCATACTGTCTACTATCATTTCCTGAAAAAGGTGAGTCTCTTTTAACCAGTAATAACATTTTTCAAAAGACTTATTAGTATTGTCTATGTACAAGGTGGTCACGCGAAAATTTCCTCCCCTCTTTTTCTCCGTTGTTATTCGAAATATGAAAACTTTTAAATATTTTTTAAAGCATATACCAGAAACACAATTGAATATTGCATTTCCGAAATGTAGACGTAACTTCTGTTTCCTAAATGGAACACCCCGTATAATTTTACACCTTTTACGGTCTTCGAGATATTACATGTTTATTGTTAATATGCATCATAACATAACTTATGAAAGAAAGACTTTAATGAAAGATATGAAATTATTTTAATTGGGAATTAGTATTAAATGTGATATAAAGATATGCAAAGATATCATCTCTGCATTGAATAAATAGAGGGGGGGGGGTCATATTGAAACATTCTTATAAATTTATTTCTGCTGTTTTTCTTATCTTTAAAAGATATATTTCGTGATATTATGCTGCATATTAACAATAAACATATAATATTTCAAAAACCTTATAACCGTCCTGTATGATACAGGGTGATTTACAACTTATTTAAAAAAATTAGGTTAGATGCGTCATGAAAAATGGAGTCAATATACAGGGTGTTTCAGAATGATGGTCAAATATTTTACCAGTGTATTCCACAAGCTATTTTAGGGGGGATCTTCATATAAAATTTTTCAATTTAGGTTCTCCCTGTTGAGATATTCAAGTCTGAAAATGGCGGAAAAGAAGAGTTTATTTTTCTTTAAAAACAGTTACACTTAGAAATTTCAATTTTATCAGCTAGTAAAAAGCTATTTTATGGTAGTGTCTATTCCTTGGCTCATGTTTCTGGAGGGCGAGAATAAGCAACCCCTAGATTTATTTCTTTCAGAACTTTTTCCTGCAATGACCGATTTCAAGAAAACGTTTTTTTAAATACTACGTATAATTTTACTACTTTTTTCCATCTTGTAATTTTTTCATTCAACCAACAGTTTGCGCGGAAAAAAATAATAGCTATTTATGCCATCAGTTACGAAATGCCTAATTTTGTGTAACGCGTGAGATTTTACTGTGAGAAAACTCACAAGTTACACAAAATTTCATTTCGTAACGTATTGCATACAAGATTTTTTCTAATTTTGAAGAAAGTAATAAAAAAATAAAATTTAATATAATTGACAAAAATTTGGAAAACATAAATTTAGTTTGTTGCTGTTACTTCATGTTAGTTGTCAGTTTGACATTTTGTAAAAAAGTCTAGACGGAAGGTTTTTAGCGAGGTTTTTAGTTTTATTTTTAAAAAATGAGTGATTCAAGTTCTGAAGAACTACCAAGCGATATTGAAGAGGCAGCAGGTAATGCTCTATTATCAGTAATTCCCAAAAAGTCAAAGGCAGTTTATGATTTGGCATGCGAAAAATTTGTTACGTGGTGTGATGAGAAGAAAATTAAACATGTTAATGAGAAAGTTTTACTTGCATATTTTGAGGGTAAGAAAGATATAAAAGTTTCCACATTATGGATACTTTACTCAATGTTAAGGTCTGAACTAAATCTGAAAAGGAATATTGATATTAAAAAATATACAAATTTGGTAGCATATATTAAAAGGCAAGCGGTCGGGTACAGTGCTAAAAAGTCAAAAGTTTTTATTAAAGAAGATTTTGCCAAATTTTTAGTGGAAGCTGATGACAAAGAATATTTAATGGCTAAGGTTGAAATGATAATTGGAATGGCAGGAGCATGCAGAAAAGCAGAATTAACATTTCTTCCAGTTGAAAATGTTATAGACGAAGGAAGCCATTTTCGTGTTGATATCCCACCTTCAAAAACAAAAGTTATACGGCAGTTTGCAATTACCACTGGAAACATTGAAAATACAAATCTTATTGAAATATTAAGAAAATATATTAAGTTGCGTCCCCAGGTTCTTAAACACAACAGATTTTTTGTAAAATATGTCTGTCAAAAGTTATTGCACAATTTCTTGGTCTTTCAAATCCTGTTCTATATACTGCTTCAGAAGAAGCTCTGCCACTTTCCTAGCAGACAGTGGCTCTGATATTTTAAAATTAAAGAGGCACGGAGGTTGGAAATCTAGCTCTGTTGCGGAGGGATATGTTGAAAATTCCATGAATAATAAAAAACTTATAGCGCAAGAAATATTTGGTGAAACAACTAATGCAATGTGCGCCGCTTCCCAAATAACAGCAAGTTCGAGCAATGAAAAAAATATGTCGTCGGGAATTAATTTGAATAATTGTAATAATTGTGTTATCAATATTTATAATAATTAATTAATTTATAATTTATGTTTTTAACTTATATGTATTATAACAGTTTAATAAATAGAATAATTCTTTTTGCCACTAATTTTGAAATACATTTTTCGTCACCAATTGCATAAAATTTTACTTTATGCAACTAGTTACAAAAAGTAAGACGTTTCATAATGTCAATCAGTTTTAAAAAGTGTCACTTTATATGTCAAAATTAGAAAGAAATAGATTTCTTTACTCTAAATATCTTTTTGTCACCGGTTACTGATAACCGCAGTAGGCGGTTGCTATGTTGATGTTTCTCTGTTGTCTTGTCCAACAAATCAGTCTTGACAGTTTTGGCAAACATTTGTAAACAACTGACTCTTCCGTACAAATATTAGCGAATAAATTGACGGAATATGCATGCGGCAGGATTGGCAACAGTTACAGGAATACCTTTGTTTAAAAATATTTGCAAAAACTGTCAATTATAGACCTAATGGCGATTTGTTTGACAAAACAACAGAGAAACATCAACATAGCAACCGCCTACTGCGGTTATCAGTAACCGGTTACGAAAAGATGTTTATAGTAAGGAAAACTATTTATATTTTTTTCCACGCAAACTGATGGGTGTATGGAAAAATTTCAAGAGGGGAAAAAGTAGTATAATTAGGTGTAGTATTTAAGAGTTTTGTTGAAATCGGCTATTTGCAGGAAAAAGTTCTGAAAGAAATAAATCTAAGGGTTGCTTATTCCCGCCCTCCAGAAACGTGAGCTAAGGAACAGACACCACCATAAAATAGCTTTTGACTAGCTGATAATGTGTACTAAAATTGAAATTTCTAAGTGTAACCGTTTTTAAGGAAAAATAAAAAAACTATTTTTTTCCGCCATTTTGAGACTCGAATAACTCAACAGGAAGAACCTAAATTGAAAATTTTCATATGAAGATCCCCCCTGAAATGGCTTGTGGAATACACTAGTAAAATATTTGACCATCATTCTGAAACACCCTGTATAAAACCCTTATAGTTTCAGAGAAAAAAAGATTGAATTGTAGTATTTTCAGCCTTTACATCGCTGGGTTACTGTAGTCTCTAGCCAGACGATTCCGAATATTGAAATCCAATTACTTATAGTATTAACGTTTTTGTGTATAGCAACTCGGATGGATATCGTTTTAATTTATGGTTAAATGAAAATGCTTTAATAGAACTATTTCCGGTAAATATGTGCCAAATGCAGCTACACCGCAATGTGCAGTGAGTGCAAGTGTAATGCAACGCGGGCGTTACACAGGAAATTTGCAATAGAATCGTAGGAGAGATGGAAGTCCGGGTCATCCACGGCGTATTGCAGCAGCGTGGCGTATCATACACTAGACTGAATTATATCCGTACCATGTACAGCGTGTCCAAGTGATTGGGCGAGGAAAAATTGAAATGTATCGCACCGAAGTGACAGAAACAAGGGTGTTAGACAGTTACAGACAGAAACTGTGTAAGACGGGCCCAAAATTTTATTATTGTTAATTTAGGTATGTCAATTTATTTTATTAAATAAAACCACAAATTATTTATATTAAGAATTAATAACAAAAGGCAAAAGCAGTTGGATTTGCTGTATAAAACAGGTGTTACAAAATGTTTATTTCTTTCCTTTGGAATTTTTATCGGAAACTCGGAAATACCATATTCGATGATATATGCTTTAAAAAATATTTAGTTTTTAGACTGCTACTGACCACTGACGGCCTCGATTCTTTCACATATCGCAAATCAACTCGGTGTCGGCAGTGTGATACGATGTTGGCAAATTTAAATATTTTCCTAATATTGGACATCATAAATAAACGATTGTATTGACTATTTTAGAAACTTTTATGTTTCTTGCCCACTTCAGTCAATAATAGTATGTAATCGATGCTTTAATTTTTGTTAATGCAATTAACTTATTAAATTGCTGTTGTTGCCTAACAAGGACCCCGAGGAGGTATGGCATGGTCTTGCCAATAAAAAAAACAGTTATATTAAAAATAAATAAATATATTGTTGTATATTTAACATACTAATGTTAATTTTCCAAGCAGTGGCGGCTGGTGAGTTTTCAGGTATGCCTATTTCAATAATATATATATAATAAATAAATCCACCATATTCGATATTCGTAGAATTAACCAACACAGCCGACACGCGAAACAATCCGAAATAAACTAATGGTTGCGAGGTGCATTGTACTGTTATTTCTATGTATTCCCCCTCCATATGTGTGGTGTGATGTCCAAATTTTCGGGAAATAAATACAGAAGATGCGTTTGGCGGTGGTAGATTTGAATAAACAGCCTAAAGTATTAAACAATATTATTATGCAGGGTGAAAGTGGAGTAGTAATTTTAATATGCGTCTACTTATTCGAATAACAAGTGATAATGCAAAAAATAGCCCAATAAAATGTTAATGTCGCGTTTGTCTGTGTCAGAGGGATGAAATGTATATGCAAATTTTCTGTGCATTTCGTGGAACTGAGCCAGCCGATTTTTATGTCACTCTCCGTTACACTAATAACATATCCACAGGTCATTGTTATCAAAAATTTGGGTCATTGTATTATCACTGCGTCAGCAAATTACGTGTAACACAAAATGGTACTACGCATACACTAGAAAATATTTTAAATAATAACAATACCACGATTCGTTTACGTACGTGTTACGTTGTTATTTAGGGTTAAGGTTATAAACGAAGCGTGACTTTGCCAAAAACTTCGCGCGCAACTCGTCATTTCTCAATGACGTATTGTGAAATAGTTTGTTGACTTATTATGGTAGGTTAAGATAACGTAGAATCGGCTTCAAAATTTGCAATAACTTTAAACTCAATTACCTCGGTTGTAGTAAAACATTAATTAGGGCAATATTTTGTATAATAATTTATTTTAATGCCTACTTTTATTAGTTAGAATACGTGGTCCTGATGGGGGAACGTTGTTTTGCTTCAACGTTCAAACGCTATATGGCTTTGTCATTACAAAATTTGTTGCGTATATACTAAGAGCGCTATGTTACCGGAAGCTATGGGTTGATTTGTTTTTCTTTTAAAAAATCGAAATTTTTTTTTCCGAATACGTGATCAGAATTAATGACATTAAGATTGAATCACTAATAAATTATGTAAATTAATATGAATTTTATTTTTTATAAATTAACAATAACCACGGGGTATTGCAAAACATACATTATGTACCTGGCACTGTTGTTCTGGATATGTTATATTTTTATTTTAGATAATTCTAACATATAACCCTCTATCGATGACGTATAACCTTGTTTTTTCTTTCTCGTATGAAATATGTACACTTCGGACATATTTATTAACCTCAGTAGCTTAACGAACGAAAATATTGTGACTTCACATCAAAATATCCAAAAATATTTCCATTAACCAATATTATAAAATCTCCAAATGACAAATTAAACAGCCCCACGACTTAACTAATAGCTTTAGGCCCGACACTAACTCATACTCGGAAAAATTATGACAAGGCCGGGCCACAATTTAAGACAATTGTAGAAAATACGGCGGGAGGGGCGCCCAATTCGTCTAAAAATACCACCTGGGCCGTTTGTTTTCCACAACTCAAACCCCGGCGGTTCACCAGCGTCTCAACTCGGATTCCGGATGGATTTAAGACGACTCACCGGGCTCCGGCTGTCAAATAACTCACCGCGACGAACTGTTTTATGGTGTTTACGAGCAAATTACCTCGAATTATTAGATGCGCCGCCAACCCGCCGTATTTATGAGCGGCTTTATTAGAACGGGCCTCGCCAACTCTCCGAATTATAACCCCCTCGGCTTCTGTTTGAAATTAAAAACGAATTAAGACAGCCCCGGCGTGACGTGCGCCCGTTTATTTTTCGCGTTCCGCTGATGCGCGCATCAAATTAAAGGCTCGGCCAATAATCTGCGTGATTTATAGGGCCGTAAGCGTCGACTCGGTTTATAGAGCGCTATAACTAATTAAAATGAAATAAACATTCGTATTCGCGTTCTTATGTTGTGGGTCGTATTATTTTCTTAACATTAGCGAGTGCAAAATATTTACATTATTACTATATTGCATCGAGTATGCGGTGCACCTGATATTTTCCTGATATTAAACTCGGTTTGCACTTGTAGGAAGAAGATCTTAAAGATTTTCCGTAAAGCATAAGAGATTTGTCGTTTATGAAGTTCAATCTTGAAGTTATAACCCGTTTATATTTCTCCTTTCATCAGTTTCGTTCCTACGACCATGACATCTTCTTAAGATTCTCATTTCTTAAGGATTATATTAAATTTGTAAACCCATTAAAACCCTTTTCTACACCCGTATTATAACAATGCACTTATATGCCCATAATCCGTTTCATAATGATACCCATTATGATACAGATTTTTCATTACGATACAGATTTTATAATCCGTTTCATAATGATACCCATTACGATACAGATTTTTAAACAATAGAAACCCATAATTTTTCAATCAAGCATGCTGTGCATTTGACGTTTATCCTAGGTTCTTATGTAATTATTTTAGATGTCAAAATCAGTACGTATTAAATTTTCGTAGATACCTAGCTAAACTTCGATAATTTATCAAAATGTCTGATATCAGCGATATAGAAGAATTACCATCGACTCCTCCCCACATATCGGAGAAAGCAGAAAATGCAGTTCATACGAATAATTACTGTTACCTATTGTGTTCAATAAAAATATAAAATTTATGGTTTTTGATTATTTATCGGGTGTAGAAAAAATAGCGTATGCAACTCTCATGCAATGGTTATTAATACACTCGCATAAACCATACGAAACTCGCCTTCGGCTCGTTTCGTATCCCGGTTAATGCTCGTATATTAATAACCGTCATTACATGATCGTTGCATAATATACTATTAAATGACTATATTTACCTATAGGACTTTATTACATTTATATAGTGGTTGTGTCGTTTCTTATCACCTCAGTTTTCTTGTGATATCTTTTTAAAACTCTATTAGAACAATAGAACTGTACTATTTACATTAATTAATTTAAAATTATCTCTCCTCATCTGTAACAGTATCTTCTGTTCATACAAAGTCTATTATATTTTTTTATAAAGTCACTTTACGACTATGTAACATCTTTTTTAAGGTCTTTTTTGAGGTATCACTGCTCTGGTCATATTTGTAAATCCTTTAATATGACTACTTTTGCCTATTATTTTGTTTCTTATAAACCTACTTTTCTTCTTAAGACTACGTACGACTCTATTTTGTTATGGTGTAAAAGTTAACCATTTTTGTAGGTCCGTTTTTGAAGTCATAACTATAAGACTATTCCATTCTTGTACAAACCATACTTTGTATGCTAACCATTTTTGTAAATCCGTTTTTGAAGTTATAACTATTAGACTATTCCTTGTACAAGCCATACTTCTTTAAGATAAATTTATTTCTTAATATTTTTTTAAGAATATTCTCTTAGAGTTCGAACCCTAGTGGCCTAAGATTTTTTTTGCATAGTTTATTTCGATGTTAAAATCATTTTATATGGCTATCTTTATCTATAGCACTATATTCCATTCATATAAAAGCTAAACGTATTCAGGTAGAAGCACGTATATTTGTAAACCCTTTTATATTACTGCTTGTACCTGTAGGTCTATATTTTATATAGGTTGATTAGTTTCTTATAAGCTTAGTTTTCTTCTTAAGATACATCATGACTGGATCAGGAGCTATATTGTAAGTTACACCATTTTTGTAGGTTCAATGTTTAAGTTGAATGTCTTTTATAAGGCTGTTTTCATCTACAACACTATATTCCATTAATACATATTATTATAAAAGCTATATGTTTTCTAGTCCAGTGTAATACTATGTTAAAACTATATAACATCTTTTTAAGAGCTTTTTTGAGGTGCTATTTCATTTCAAATTTGTAAACCCTTTTATATACCTACTACTCACCTATAGGACCATAGGTCGTATTTATATAAATACTGTAACTGTTGTTTACAAACCTGGATTTCTTGTTAAGACCACATTACGTTTTTAAGATTATGTTTGGTAATGGTATGAGGGCCGCACCATTTTTGTATGCCACTTGAAATTCTTTTATGTGACCATTTTCATTTATAGAACTGTGGTCGCGCGGTTTAAGGCGTCAGTACTTGAATCGAGGTGACTAGATCGGAGTTGGTTCGAGCCCAGCTGCCGGTAGACCGTATATAAGCTATATTTGTGGAGATGATTGGCACCCTCTCTGCAGGTATGGTAGGGTGGAATAATGTTAGCTTGGGTCAATGTGAGAGATTGATACCGGTTGATATTTGACTACCCCCCTAATTAATGAGGTTTTCCAGGTTTCCCTCATTCCTGCACTGAATAGTGGTTAGGGCCTACCAACGTAAGTCGTTCCTGGGCGCATATGCGGCCTGCTTAATAATAATATGCCGCTCCCTCTCCCGCACAAGTCTCCGACTTCTAGGCTAATCCCTGTGATTAGAATGAAGGGTAGAGATATTATTATTATTATTATATAGTTTTAAGCATATCGACTCCACTGCATAAATACAGGGTGATTCACATCTTATTTAAAAAAAAATTGGGAATACATGCGTCATGAAAAAAGGAGTTAACATCGTATAAAAAATTTTGAAAAATTCTTATAATTTCCGAGAAAAAATTATTGAAGATGTAGTATTTTCAACCTGTACACCGAATATTGAAATTCGATTACTTATAGTATTAACGTTTTTGTGATACGAGTGTTTATATTAATTTTTCAAGTGCCAGAAATGGCTTACGTGTCAACTGGGAGTTATCATTTTAATTTATGGTGTAGTGAAAATGCTTTAGCACAACAATTTCTCAGTAAACATGCGCCAAATGCAGCTACTTTTGCCGCGGTGTGCAGTGAGTGCAAGTGTAGTGAAATGCGGGTATGACACCGGAAAGAGTAACCGCAAAAAACCCCAATTTTTCGCCCGTTTTTGCGTAGTGTGTAGCAAGAATGGGGAAGGTCGTCCAGAGGTCTCCGTGGGCTTAAATTGATCGTCATGAAAAATCTAGGTGAGCATAATTCGATTTTTCCAATATTTGTCCGACTTACCCCTACTTAAGGAGTGGAAAATGGGCTATCAATTCTTGGTAAAAATTGGCGGGAACGTACATGGCAAGGAAGAGATCAGGGATGTTCTTCCAAAAATGCTCAAGGTGAAAAGCACCCCCCGCGTGGGGGTAAAACCACCCCTATTGCTGATAGCAGACGGGGATTGATATCCACTTGATGAAGTACTTTGTTTCCCCCACTACACGAAAATGATACGAAAGACAGGCCGATCTTTTGCGAAATTCTGACCAGTTTTTCCCGACTTCAAGGATGGCTTAAGTAGGGGTAAGTCGGGCAAATATTGGAAAAATCGAATTATGCTCACCTAGATTTTTCATGACGATCAATTTAAGCCCACGGAGACCTTCCCCGTTCATGTTACACACTATGCAGAAACGGGTGGATTTTGCGGTCACTCTTTGCAACCAAATCGTGAAAGTGATGGAGCTCCAGGGTGTCAACGAGGCTTAATTATATCCATGCCATGTACAGCATGCCCAAGCATGAGGATGAGGAAGACCGATACCGTAGGGCTTCGTTTTGTGGGGATATTTAAAAAATGAAGTGTATTGCACCGAATTGAACACTATTGATGATTTACATAAGCGTATCATAGCTGCTGTCAACTTACAAGTTCAAAACGGACAAGAAGCAGAAACATTTATGTTAATTTGTAGAAACTCTATAAAACGAGCCCAAAATTGTGTTGTAACATCAAGTATATCAAAGTATTTTATTAATTAAAACCACAAATTAATTCTATTAATAACAATAGGGGCAACAGTAATTTGCTGTATAAAATATGTATTATAAAATGTTATTTATTTTGGCCCTTGAGAATTTCTTGCAATTTTTTATCTAGTCGCCGATTGCATGCTTTGCCTTGTCAGAGTTTACACTGAACCAATTTCCAATACCGTGTAGAAATGTATTTTTAAACCATATTCGAACTGCATTTTTTTATTTTTTTACAAAATTCTGTCCACAAGAGTTCCCTGTACATTTATATCCATAATGACGTGCAACTGTGTTAAAAAGTGTTTCATACGAGTCTTTTCATTAAGTCTATATTCCATTTAAAGAATATATTATTTGTTGTAATCTCAGTTTTATCTATACCTATCACCAATTTGTAATTGTGTTAAGCCTCTTTTACAATTTGTATTACTGAAATGAGTACACTATGCTTATAGGTTATTTTTTGGGTACGCTTTCATAACATTATTTTTGTGTCGTCATAGAATTTGACCAAGCAACGCTAACAGAACTATTTTCTCTATATTTTTAATGTATCTTTCATTGCATCATTTTTCAATTTAATCAGATCGTGTTTGTGATTTTTCACAAACTGAGTCGAAAACGCCGGCTTTTCGTCGAGAACCCATTTTTTGCATAACACTTGCACGAGGCAATGCCTAGCCTGTGTCTAGCTGTCATCAAGCAAATTGCTTGAACAATGCTTTGGATACCGCTGAAGAATGGAATTCCCGATCTCCTCGTAATTCGGATAAATGTAATGTTGACAGTTTTTGGCGTTTTATTGAAGTTTGTCATCGCCGAGCTACGTACTTAACTCTAGAAATTCCGTTCTGTTTGATGTCGGGAACGCAGTAGTTACACCTATGCGTTTGGATTTCTGGACGTTTGCCTTTAACTTCTCCTATTTCTCCATGCCGTCGTAAATTGGATATTCAAGCAATAATATAGATAATTTATGGACGCGCGACCATCACGTTGTTTTATAGCGAGCAACCAGGTATTTTTTTCGTAGACTAATTAAAATGAAGCAAACACGAATTCTCGGATGCTAAACTTGTCGTTTTTATTATTTTATATCGTTTTCGTAATATCGAACATAGTTATTTTTATTGGTTAGTTCCTGTTTCTATTCTCGAGCTAGAAATAGTGTTTGTTATAGAAAAACCATGAAAAAATATGTTTGTTGTATTATCATCAAAGTAGTAGGATTTTGCTGTACCATGTGGGCTAAAAACTTTTATGTTCTGTTTTCGGACTACCATAATTTTTATATAGGAGATTTAACCGATCCGAACTGAAAGGTTTCGCACAGGACGATATTATCGATGTCGGTATCGATATCGGATGCAGTTTTCACAGCTACCGATAATGATGGAGTATATAAATCTCCTTTTCTTTAAATAATGAAGGTTAAAATTAGATATTAATAAGTTATTGTCAAAACCTTGTACCGGTTAAACCCCATCAGATTTAAATGAAAGATATTTCAGAAATTTTCTCTGAGCAGATTCAATACTAATGATATAACAGGTGTAATAAATATTCCAAATTAAAGAACAGTATTCCAGCTTGGATCTTACAAAATCATAATAAAATAATTTTAATGTATTCCGGTTTTTAAATGATTTACTATTTCTAATAACAAATCCTAATGCTTTTGAGGCCTCCTTGACAATATATTCTATATGTATATATAAAAAACCCTTTGTAGAACTGTGACGACTAAGTAATTACGAATTAATATGGTAATCATATACAACAGGACTGGATGTGCGAGTGTAACATTTAGGTTAAGTTTGTTATTGACCGGCCAAGCTACAAGTTTATTTAATTCTACCTGAAGATTATGGGCCCGGTTTGCTGAAGTAATGCAAGTAAAAATTTTAACGTCATCAGCGGACAAAAGCTTCCCACAATTCAACACAACGTCAAAGTCATTAATGAATAGAAGAAACGGTAGCGGGCCCAAATTCGAACCCTGAGGTACTCTCGATGTAGCGACATAAGTCTTAGATTTAAAACCATTGAATGTAATATATTGCATCCTATTGTGAAGGTAGGAAAAATATAAGCAATTCATCACTTAAACCAAATGTGTTAAGGTTTTGCAGTAAAACCGAGTGATGTATCCTGTCGAATGCCTTAGAGAAGTCAGTACACTACATCAACTTGACCATGGTTATCTAAAATATTAGAAATATACTGTGTAAAACAAACCAGGTTGGAGGTGGTGGTTATGTAAAATATAAAACCATGTTGATTTATTGAAAGTAAATTCTTTACAGAAAAGTAGATGCAGTTGTACAGTGAAATCTCAAAAACAATAATTTGCTACATCAGAAGGATCACCGATTTGAAGATCAGACACACAGTAGCCCTCTTCCACAAAGAAGGAAATTTAGAACTCTTTCTGATGATGATGACCCTGCGTAAAACCGCGCTTAAGGCACTGCTCGACAATGCTACGTCTAAAATATCGCGGATATTATACCTACATGGACCAGCAGGGCATAGGCCAAGAAAACCTCCTCTTGGTAGTACCCATGATATTTAATGGAGCAACGCACACTAGACCAACATCAGCGTGTACCGTTACCTGCAGCGACCGTCAGAGCAGGTCGTGCTATTCGGAGTACAATTATAATTTGCAATTTCTATATCTGATCGCACTAATGCTACCTTATGTGTGGACCAAAACTTGCATGTATCCGCAAATGGTTAACAACCTTTATTTACTTAGGTACTTTAAGGAAAACTGCAAGTTTTTCGTCAGATGATACTGCTCTGTGAAATGTTGTGTATTGGTGTTGTTCATAAAATTTCTTTTGTGACATTATAAAGTATTGTAAACTATAATATTAGGTAATCTCTATGGAGTTCAGGAAATAAATTATGAAATTCATCATATTGCTTCTTTTTTTAATTGATGGGGTGCACCTAAAACCTTCTCTTTTTTGTAGCTTCCCTCTTCCTCCTATTCACACATCATCGTTAAAATAAAAAAAAATCCTATGAACTAAACATTTCCATGTTGCACACTCAACTCTATTTAAAAACTTGAAAATCTTTGCCACGCATAGAAGCTTCACTAAAAATTGCTAGAACTTGTTGGACATGTCGTTGCGTGTGCTAAATAGTGTAGGCGAAAATGGAGATATTGCATGTTACGAATGCTTTGTTATATAACGAAGAGGAAGAATGCTTGATGATTGAATGTTTGATTTGGATTGTATTTGTGTAAAGAACGACAGAAGACGAAACATATATTCTTGAACCGAGATACTGAATATCCAATTAATTGCTTCTGGAGCTGATTTTTAGACTCTTAGACTTAGCAGCTACTGGTAGCGACTAAGAGAAAATAATGGATCTAGACGAAACGACTAAACGCGTAGAGGTAATTCTTTCCATAGATTATATTTTTCAATTCTATTATGCCGAACGTGATTTTATATACGAAATTAATAGCTCGACATCGAACGTTATTTTATTCAAAATCAGATAAATAGAAAGTGCATCAGTTGACAATCAGAATTCAACTGAACACGTGACTGAATGAGCCATTATGGATTTTAGTCTGGGAAAATTGGAAACAAAAATTTGTAAAGATGCTTATTTCGAAAATAATATTGAATCACTGAAAAACTAAATTACATACAGTATTGCCAACACTTCACCAGACGATTTTAGATTAAATTATCAATCAATTTTATATTTATTTTATGAAGTATTTGAACACATTGAATACGCCTCCGATCGGGCATCAATGGAGGACGTTCATCCAAACCAGAGGATGCGTTTCCTTCTGCGAGTATTGTCATTATGTGCGGCGAAAGAGGCGCGTTTATTTTAGTAACTGCCAGGCGGCTGAATTAATAGCCACCAAGTATTTAACCACATTCATCTTACAATCTGGCTGTCTTCCCCTTACAAATGATGCCATACCGAACACACATTTGCTACAGCATTTTTCGGATGCGGACCCGTTTTATCCGCTTCGACAATGATTGCGTCTAGGCTAGGGCGATCGGATACGGCGACGCGATACTCATTTGTCCTTTACATCCCTTTGCAACGTCAACTTTGCATGTAATTTCATTACCACAACTGGAACATCGTTGAAACTTGAAAACTCTTCGTCTATCGACAGCGCAATACTCTAATTTTCATTTATGATCACTTTTGTTAGTTGTTTTTTTAAGATTAAATGAGGATTTTCCTTGGCCATTTTCTTTCTCTGGGGAACAGTTAACTTTTGAATGACGATCGACAAAATAACCTAACTTAAACATTATCTGCTTTCGTACCACCCACAAAGTAATAGATATGAACTATATGTTTAACTTCTAATGCATTTTTTCCACTGAATAGGCGTTGCATATCGAATTCACAAAGAAATAATTCTTTCTATTGTATACCTAGAGGAAAATTAGGTATTGTCTTAAAACTAATTTCCCCTAAATATAACCTAGAACAACATAGTCTATTGTTCCATATAACTATTAAACAAAAATTACTTGGATATTTGGAGAAAAATTAGATACATTTTACATGACAAGACTAGGAAGCAAAACTACAACTAAAGCCTACAAAAATGAAAGATATTGCTCTATAACTCTGTAAAAATTGCACTTGGACGTTTGGACGTCACCTAAAATTACGAAAGACTAGGAAGCAGAACTACAGCTAAAGAATCTACAAAACCAAAACATACAGGGTATTCACAAATTTCACCGACAACTTTTGGCTGTATATTTACTATGATAAATAATTACGAAAAGCTAAAATATTTTTGGTTTTTGAGTTATTGACCTTCAAATTTATTAAAAATAAAACTAATTTAATTAATAGCTTTACTAATCGCGTTGAAATTTTGAACATCTATTTAGACTATTATGGCATATTGTCTCTTAATAAAGTGAAATCGATATACTGGGTGGTAATTGTCTCCGGTTACCACCCCCTGTTAGCGGTCATAACTTTTACAGTAGTTTTTTAAACAGCCAACAACATTGAAGAGATCGCATTATCCTAAAAAAAGATAAAGTCGCCTACAGATGACCATTCTTCAGAAAAATTTCATTATTTATAGGTCTGTATGTTCCGATTTGCGTAATGGGATGGATTTTGTTAAAATTTTAAGAAATAATACGTCATAATAGTCTAAATAAATATTCCAAATTTCAACATGATTGGTAAAGAGGTTACGAAATTATTATTTAAATTAATTTCATTTTTAACAACTTTGAAGGTCTGCCGCAATTCAAAAATATTTTATTTAGCATTTATTTCATAGATAGTATTTATTTATTATGAATACACAGCCAAAAGTTAGCGGTGGAATTTACGGGCACCCTGTATAGCTCCATAATTTCATAACCAAAGCAAAACTACAGCTATAGAATCTATAAAAACAAAACATATTGCTTCAATACTCCTTAACGAGGGGAAAACCACTGGGGTATTTTAGTGTACAAGCTGTAGGTAATTTTGGGTATTTTTTCGGAATTTTTGGGTATTTTTGTATTTTTGGGTACTATCAAGGTAATAATGGCTATTTAATGGGTATTACGAAGGTATTTATTGGGTATTTTTGGAGAAAATTAGTAATTCTTAAACACAATGGCGATGGCGCATGGGTTTTGATGATGGTGTTAGCCCGTGGATACATAGGTTTAGGCCACAGTCTATCTTAGGCGAGCATAGCATAAGCCAGTGTAAAGAGTAAACTCGTGAATGACGTGTTTGTCGGCTGTTGAATGAATGTGCATTTCTTAAGGCTAGTTTCGCAGTGCCTGAATAAGCCGTAACCCATTTTTCTCCTTTATTTTCCAACAGAATAATTTCATTTTTTAACTGTAGTTCTATTTAACAATTATCTATTACTTCCTCGCGTTAGAATTTTGATAATAAATTCAGAAATACAGCAAAAAATAATTTTCGATTTTTGTTTCCCTTATAAGCGGAAATTCGGCCACGAGCAAGTTATAGATATATTTTTTTTAATGATTTTTCACGTTTGTCCCATTCCAATATATACAAAAATGACTGAGAAAAATGGATCCAAATTTTCCAATTATTTCTTAAATTTACTGAAATTTTAAGTTGGTACGTGAGACGTTTGGGTGGAACTTGCAATAAAGCTCCGCCTTTACACGTCATAATTCATTCATAAAATTCGAAGATGTTACTCCTATAATTTAACAGAGTGATAGACAGGGTGTTAATATAAAAATTGATAAGGAGAAAAAAAAAATTCCAATTTCGAGGAAATTTTATTTTTGAAGATTTAACTTCGGAATGGTTATTAAACGTGCGAAAGACCGTTCTGTATACAAAGTGTTGAAAAATTTGTTACCGTTAAAAAAACTTAATAAACTTAAAAAAATTAAGAGAGCTAAAAACTTGTTTTTGGTAAAAACGTCTAACAAGGGTTCTTTAGAATAATAATTAACCAAAAAAATGCAGGGTGTTTAATAGACTGGGGTCTTTCCAATTTTTAAAAAAACCCTAAAAAATAATGGAATAAAAAATTATTTTTATCAGATATTTAACAAGGGTCTATTAGAATACTAATTAATGAAAAAATACAGGGTCTTTAAAAAAAACTAAACAATCTTTAAAAACTGAAAATTAATGGATTTAAATAAAATTGTAAATGAAACTTTTAACAAAGGTCTACTACATCACTAATTAACGAAAAAATACAGGGTATTTAAAAAAACTGAACCAATCTCTTAAAACCCTCAAAATAATAAAATTTGAAATAAAATTTTGATTAAACTTTTAACAAGGATCTATTACAACACTAATTAATAAAAAAAATACAGTGTTTAAAAAACTAAACAATATCTAAAACCTCTAAACTTTAATGGATTTAAACAAAGATTTAGATGAAACTTTTAACAAGAGTCTATTAGATCACTAATTAACGAAAAAATACAGAGTATTTAAAAAAAACTGAACCAATCTCCTAAAACCCTCATAATAATAAAATTTAAAATAAGATTTTGATTAAACTTTTAAAAAGGGTAGGTTTTAAAAAGGATATTGCAGATGTTGAAAGAAAATATATATGTTATGGCCCACTTGATCTAATCGGCACTGGCGTATATAATTTGATGATAAGATATGACATGAATAAAATAAAAAATAATATAAATGCCTCAAAAACTCCTTAAAAAGTAAATCAAAATTGTGTCCAATATGTATCTTATTATATGTAACTATATACTTACATTTCCATGGAACCAACATTATTTAGTTATTTTGTATATTAAATATTAGAATGTATTTATTGATTTATTTGAGTAAGGATTAGACCTTAGTTTATATAACAATTCTCTGTTTTATGTTTAATACTTATATAAATGTGATGTCAGTCAATAAACTCTTCCTCACAAAAAAATTACTTATTGTTAATGACATTACTGATAATTCTATATTATTTACGTATATTGGAATAATTTCTAACAAAATATTATGAGAGAGTATTGAAAAATTGAAGGTATAGTAAGCAAAATCGTAGGTGTAATTTATTTTTTGTTTATTAGATATCTGTAGATATTAGTATGCGCCAAAAGTATGGAATAAATTCAATACGAAAAAATTATTTTTTGGGAGAAATTCTCGAACAGGTCGATTTTTAATTTAAAAAATACATATTTTAGCGTAAAATGCGATTTTCAAATGTCATTTGTTTTCGAGTAATGACGTCATCGATTTTTTTTTAAATGGCAACACCATATTTTTTTCCTTGATTCTGGAAGATCGTTTAATTCTCTATCAGACAGTACTAAAATTTTGCCCTCTTACATAGGAAAGTTTTCGAGTAAATGACGATTGAATGTTAGAAAACGTAAATCAATTAAAATAAAGCAAAAACATTATCAAGTTTAGTTTTTCAAATTCCATAGTTCTTTTATGGATCACGTAGGTGAAAATCTTTGCAAAGTGTCATTGTCACACCGACTTTCTAATAAGTATTGTAAACGACATAGAAATTATCATTCAATTTAAAGTATTATGGCACATTTACCTGTTACTCAAAGAATTGAAATTTTAATTCTTATCGGATGCGGGAATATGACTAGAACTCAGCAAGAAGTTTGCGATTTATTTAATGAAAAATATCCAGATCGCCCTATCAGCCAATCAACAGTCAGTAAGATAGAGTCTAAATTTAGAGAAACTGGCAATGTTGTAAATATTCCAAAACCTGGACGTCCATGCATTAATGATAATCAGAAACAGAATATTTTGATAAGTATGGTGGATAATCCTCATAATTCTTCACGATTGGTTGCATTAAACAATGACATTAGTCAGAGCACAGTGCTACGTATCTTGAGGAAGGAAAAATATCATCCCTACAAAATTCAACTTGTGCAGGAACTCAATGAAGATGATCCCGATCACCGGTTACAGTTTTGAGAAATTCTAATGGATTTATGTCAAGGAAATAGAAATTTACACCGGCAAATACTTTTTTCAGATGAGGCCACATTTTGTCTGAATGGTACAGTAAACCGTCAAACTTGCAGATATTGGAGTCGGGAAAATCCTCATTGGATGGCAGAGGCACATACCCAACACCCTCAAAAATTAAATGTGTGGGCTGGAATAGTTGACGACAGAATAGTAGGGCCTTTCTTCTTTGAAGGAACCCTTACAGGACAAAGATATTTAGAGTTTCTAGAAAATGACCTTGTTCCAGCCCTTGCAGTAATTTTTCCTAACGATAATGAGCCTGACATTCCTGACGATACCATATGGTTTCAGCAAGACGGTGCACTTCCGCACTATGCGCGCCCTGTACGAGATTTTTTGGACAACTGTTTTTCTGGGAGGTGGAACGGCAGACGCGGACCGATAGAATGGCCTGCAAGATCGCCAGATCTTACACCTCTTGACTTTTTTTATGGGGATATTTGAAGTCAAAAGTGTACATTAATAAACCACGTAATTTAGAAGAACTTCAAAATCGCATTCGGGACGAAATACGCAGAGTTACCCCAGAAATCATTCATAATGTGCAAGAAGAATTTCTTCACAGACTTGCGCATTGTCAAGAAGCTGGTGGATGGCAATTCGAACATTTAATTTAAGTATAAAATTTAATCAATTGTATTTTATGTTACATACCTCAGAATTGTTACTTTATTATGTATAAAATTTACGTTTTCTAACATTCAATCGTTATTTACTCGAAAACTTTCCTATGCAAGAGGGCAAAATTTTAGTACTGTCTGATAGAGAATTGAACGATCTTTCAGAATCAAGGAAAAAAATATGGTGTTGCCATTTAAAAAAAATCGATGACGTCATTACTCGAAAACAAATGACATTTGAAAATCGCATTTTACGCTAAAATATGTATTTTTTAAATTAAAAATCGATCTATTCGAGGATTTTTCCCAAAAAATAATTGTTTCGTTTTTATTGAATTTATTCCATACTTCTGGCGCATACTGTAGAGTTTTGGGTTTATGGTGGCTATAGAGGCTTTCACGTCTTGGCTATGACACTATGAAGCAATTCCGTTTTATATTTATTTTTTTAGTTGTGGTTTTGTTTTTTGTCCAGTGAAATAAGTTTTAAATATAGACCTAATTCCTCCTCACATACACAATCGAAATAATGATTTTAATGAGTTTTTCTGAATTTTCTTGGGAATTTGATGGGAACCTCTATATCTAATTTCAGATTCATGTTTAGCAGGAAAAAACCATAATACAAGTACATTTGGGCACTTTACAGGTTTTTTTGTTATTAGTCATAAAGTTGGCCATGGATCTCAAATTTGTTTTTATGATCATAAAGGCCTCCAAAAATGCAACAAAAAACAATTAAAGATTTTTGACGTGTCTCGCATATTAAGCGAGGTACATGGGAGTGGCCCTCTTGTGTGATACAGCCTGTATATTATTGATAAATCACGCTGAGATGCAATCTTATGTATCTTTGCTTCAGGAAGCAATGTACAAAGTATCGACTAAAAAATAAATCAACGACGAAAAAATATTTAAAGGATATCACTCAGATGTGCGTGCGCATATAAAAATTGTTGAAATATGCGTGTAAACTTCGGTTTAATTTACAGCGAGATGATCCTTCTAAACACATCAGCCTATTTGTTTACCCTGCCGTTTGGAATTGGATAACGAAAGAACTGATATCTGCTTTTTATTTTCCAAAATCCGACGCGATAATCGAAAGATCGGTTTGTGTATCGTATATCAAAAGCTAAGTGGAACGGATCCATAGTTAAAAAAGAAATATATAGGATATGCCCGGCCGTAAATTCCATTAAATAAAGAATTATAAACGGCCTCTGTTTTCACAACTTTTTATATAAAAACCTATAAATATAAAATGGAAGTATCGTGTCAAAGAAAAACTGTACAGTGTAGATGTATTTATTTAAAAATCATGCCGCAGTGAAATGTTTATTGGTTCTGTACTAAAAATAAAACCGTGATGCCTTAAGAGATGTTTCAAAATTAAAAAGTCGAGTAAAATCAAAATAAATACTTCATAATCTTAATCGGGGGATAGCTTCTTGGATTTATTATTAGCAGAATATTTTCGCCGAGGAGATATCGTCTCGTCGAATCGCGTCCGAATCTACGATAGACGAATTTAATATAATTTAGAAGTAAGCGTCTACAGGATGTTCGACTTTGACCATACCAACTTGAAATTTTCACGACCAGTTACAATGGAGAAATTGCATGAATTTATAGTGGTTTGAAATGTAATACGAGCCCCTTCCCATTTCAGTTGGCCCACCTACTGAAATATTAGTTTTTTGGCCAGCACCAAAACATAACAAATACTACAGGTTGTTTTCAGGCCCCAAAGTAATTAGCGGAGTATATTAAATAATGTCCAGTAAAAAATACCAAAGTCCTTGCTCTCTATTTAAATTTGCAAGGAAAAGCAAAAATTTTGTAAATACAGCAAATCAACCTATGTTTGTTCTGGTAAAAAGGATGCCTATAATTCAAAGATTGCTGTGGAAAACTGACACCGTGGCAGTTGCTAATATTCATATAGCTGTCAGTACGCATTTAGTATAGCTTCAAGTACTTAAGTAGTTGTGTTTTTTTAAAATGGGTAGAGGAAAGGTTATTGATGAGAAAATTCGTTCACTTATTATTAAATTTTTCAATTCTGGCAAATCAAATTCGAAAATTGCAAATTTATTAGAGTTATCGCGGTATAGTGTAAGAAACATAGTTAAACTGTATAAAAATACCGGCTCAGTTGCTGCAAGGCCCCAATATATTAAAAAAAGCAAAATTACAAATGTGGATAGACGTTCGTTGAAGAGGATTATCCAGAAAAATAGGCGAGCTAATTACTTAGAGCTAAGTGCTCTATGGAGTGACGCTGTTGGGAGACGAATTTCGAGATCCACAACGCACAGGGAGGCTCATAAAATGGGTTTTGGCACTTATAAGGTAAATTTTTTAATAAGCAAAATTGCGGTAGGAAAATAAGAAATGACAATATTTTGCTTTAGGCCAAAGAAAAGCCGCTTTTAACACTGCAGCAGAAGAAAAATAGAGTAAGGTGGGTAAGACAACATAAGGATTGGACAACTCAGCAATGGCGTGCAATACAATGGAGTGATGAGGCCAGATTTGAAGTGTGTGTTGGAGACAGTCGCAGTCGAGTTATTCGAAAAAAAAATGAGGCGTTTCATCCGGACTGTCTCAAACGAAAGGTGAAATTTCCTGCATCAGTCATGATCTGGGGTAGCATGTCAGCTAAAGGAGTGGGAAAACTTCATTTTATTGACGGCATTGTGAATACGGACAAATATTTAGCCATTTTGGAAGAATCGCTCTTACCGATCATGGAAGAATGCTTGACATCCCGCCAAGAATTTGTGTTTCAGCAAGATGGTGCAGCATGTCACACCTCAAAGAAAGCATTAAAGTGGATAAAGGATAATGGTATTGCACTTTTAGAATGGGTTTCTAGCAGTCCGGATCTATCACCAATAGAAACTTTGTGGCATGAGATGAAAAAGGTGCTACGAAAACATCCTGCTAGAAATATCCCTGAGCTGAAGCAAAGACTTCAGGAAATATGGGATTCTTTTACACCGGAATCATGTCAAGGCTTGGTTAATACTATGCCCCAACGAATTGCGGCTGTAATAAAAAATAAAGGCGATGTTACCCAGTGGTGAATTTTAAAATTGTTTTGTTAGTTTTACGCTACTTGTTCTTATTTTCTCTATTTGTCTTTATTTTCTGTTAGATATTGGTTTTCGTTGCTTCATATTTATTTATTATGTTTAAAATACTGTTTAAGAGATAAATAAATTTACAGGTTAATGTTGTACTTTTATTTTTGCTTCATAAAAACAAAATTTCTGCCAAATCCTATGGTGGGCCAACTGAAATTTGTCATAGAATGTAAAAAACACGTGATATCATTGGTGTGACGTCACACACCGTTCAGCGCGGTTTATGTTTCTGTAGTTACAGGTGCAGGCTACAGTGTTGGGATGTAAACAGGCGTTTGTTTCTTATATTTCTGTTTTTTTTTCTAGCATATTTGGATCATAGATAGTGTAAATACTGTGTAGGTAACGCCATAATTATTATTGTTAGTTACGATAAACGATAAACTAAAACACTAATGATATTTAACATTTCGTCGCCTCAGAGCAACAGTAGAACATGTCAAAAAAATCGATTCTGAGGAAACTTAGATTAAAGATTTAACTGAAATTCAGTTTCTAATAATTTCGTCATTTTTTGATGAACTTACACAAATTTTTGGTTACTTTTATAGATTTTCAAGCTTTATAAGAATATGCTTATTAATAAAAAAATATAAGAAAAATAACTAGAAAAATGTTGCTTTATCCTACTGTTGCTCCAAAGAATATTTAATTTCCATACAGTATCTTTCCTGTTTTTGTTAGATATCTTAGTGCATCCCTAAACACTGTGTATTTAATATTGTATCTGTCAATCATTACTGCCAAAGTAAAATACATTTGTTTTTAGACCAGTTGATTACATTTATATAAGTAAAATAAAAAAATATTTTGCTTACCTATTTAAATAATGAAATTATTTGTAATTTTTTGTAGCCTTACCTACTATAATAAAAAAAGCAAACTTGACGTAAATGCCTGGGTCTCAATTTCAAAAACTATAAACAATATACTTGAATAATTATATATAGAGAAATATAAATTTGATTTTATTAGTTATTTATGCAACAAGTACAAAAAGTAAGTGTTTATTTGATGCGACGTGAAATTGTCCAACGAGGCCGTCAGGCCAAGTAGGACAACACGTCGAGTGGAATAAGCTTTTTTTGTATGAGATGCATACAATATTTTTTCTACGTTCATGCAAAAACCAAAAAATGTTTTATTTAGATGACACTAAGTGTAGGAAAATGTGACGTCGATTTGACCGTTTATGTTTGTCACGATGTCAAAAGGCTGTAGTAGAATGACAGATGAATGCAATGCAGTTTATTGCACTAGTGCAATAAAAAACCACTTTTTCCACTAAATATAGTTCAATAAAGTTTTGCTTTTTGCATGAACGGAGAAAAAAGTATTTTAATATTTTCTTTTAACGTGGCAATACCGCAATGTAATATTGACTGACTACAATCTAAAATTTTCACAGATATTATTATCATATCATTAAAAACACCTAAACGTTTTTAATTTTAACGGTAAAAAAAATCATTCAAAAAGTTAAATTTTAATATTGTACATTAAGCATAATTTAGAAATCAACTAATTTAATTTCTGAGTCAACAAAATAGAAATTAGTGATGTAAAACTTTTGTGGGTGAAACCGCCGTTAAAACGAAACCCCTACATGTAAATACAATAATAATATTTTACTTATCGTTTTCTTTGTCTTGCTCTTTCTCTCTATTTTTATTGGATTTTTTTGCCAAATAAACTAAAAATTGACTTCTGCTAGATACGTTACATTTTCGCTCAATTAGAACTTTCGGTTTATTCATTTTCAGACAAAAAATAATCAGCAACACCAGTAATTATAGGTTAGGTGACTGACAAGAATACTCAAGATATCTTTTGCGTCTGCGCAATAATTTTAACGAAACACTAAGATATGTATATTGTAACTTACTGTTTCATTATTTGCGATCGGTATTAGCAGAAGAAAAATAGCGGAATACCAGGATATGTGTGTTATCCTAGTGTTACATTTTATAAGGTTGGTTTAGAGTATTTAGGCTACACAAAGATTAGTGATTTTTTAAGCAATACACTTTATTTTTTGGTATATCTTAGTGTCTCATTGAACAGAAGCGTTATTTCCAAATTATTTAATACATATATCTCTAAACTGCTTTTTTTTAGATATCCTACTGTTGCTCTGAGGTGACGATTTATGAAAATTTTTAAATTCATTTATTAATTTTTCCTCCTTAAATATTTTAAAAAAATCCGTATTTATTAGTTTTGAGTATTATGTTTCCAGAATAAAACAGGTAATTAAAGTAGTAAATGGTAGGAGCACTTGCAGAACATATTATTTGAAATCTGAATGAAGCAGTGTATACAAATAATTTTAAAAAAATGTAAGTTTGCTTTACCATTGATTTTCTAAACGCCCTGTATACATTCTGGTAGCTTAATAGAAAAGTTTAATCGTTTAATCAACTTTACATTTTAATTTTTTCGCTGAACTTAAATCTACTTATGTCTTTCAAATTAAACTTACATTTAAATGGTCTTCACAAACAAATGTATGCATGTAGTGTACGTGAATGGTATAGCTGTACACAAATTCAGAGAATTTATACTAATACAGTCCTGGTTTTAAAATTTTAAATTTTTTTCATTTGTTATCTATTTGTAAACGTCAATTTATCAAGACACTGTATGAATCAAGAAAATTTATTTTTTCACTTGAAATTTTTTACAGGTTAACTGTCAATTTTACAGTTAGTAGCATTATTTATATTAGAGAATTATGTTTTATTTGTGTCTTATATGTTAAAAATCATGGTACAACTGTTATTGCGGTAATACAAAATTTGGACGATGAAATAGTTATGACACTGAATCATCTACTGCTGCAGAGACTGCTGAAGTAGAAGACAATGGCATAGCATTTATAGACTCTTTGCTAGGAAATAATTTTTCGACATTTTGAATTTGTTATTGAGGGAATCATCGACATAAGTCGTAGCAATTTCTTCTTTTTTTTCTTTAATTCAAAACACATTTTTAATGTTAAGTTTGAGAAACGCAATTATCTTTAGAAATCTACAAATATCAACTACGATATCAGTTTAAACACAAAAAACAACATTTTCCTTTATTTCTTCATCAACTCATCAAGTCATGTAAACCAACAGCAACAACATCTTCTGTTACACAATCACCTACATTCACGCTCATACCTTGAAGATTATTTTTCCAATAAGCTTGAAACTAAGCTAGCGACTTTCTTAATAATTACTAATAAACAACATACATTATTGAGGATTTTTTTTGTTATCAAAATTTGAATATCTAATATATTTACAAATGAATAACAAATAAAATATATAACAATACACGTAAGGTAACGGTTTTTAATGGCTCCAGAAGGTGGCGAACTCGTCAATGACTCACCAGTCATATCCTTCTGTCCGTCAGTAAAAACCTTTTACCATACTAGTAGTGTTATATACTAGGTATTAACACCCTTTATCTTAGTTTGGTCTAAGGAATAACTACTTCAATGTTTTTTAACTAACTGTGCTTCAACCTATAAGGATATTAATTAAAGCAGAATCTGAATTAGTACAATTTTAATGAAAAGAAACATTCAGCAATATGCAGACGGAAGTGTGAAAATAAAAATAGTGTGCTGCTTCAAGGAGTAATAGAAAACGTGAAAATACACAATCATTATTAAACAACCATGTGATCTAAAGTATAATGCGCTCGAAAACATTAGTCAAAAATTATTATTACATAAGGCAAGGCCGGCCCTGCATGGCCCCACTTGTTCGTCAGTTTACGATGTACTCATTTGGTTCAGTGTGGTTAACGGCGCGGGAGCGGATGTTTTATTTGAAAATGTCTTAAAGAAAGATTTAGTATGAGTTTGTGTTTGTACGCCCATTGTTAATGTAACTGCTAAATTAAACAGGTGTCTGGAGTAACGGTACTCACACGAAAATTTTCACCGGCCTTAAAACCACGATTATTAGCTGCAAGAGAAATGTTTGTAGAAGTACCTAATATGGATTTATGGAATATAGTTTGTTAATAATAATACTGCCTCTACCCTACCCCTCATTCTAATCATAAGGATTAGCCCAGAAGTCGGACACCTGTGCGGAAGAGGAGGCAGGATATTATTATTAAGCAAGCTACATTTGCTTCCGGGAACGACTTACGTTGTTAGGTCCTAACCACCATTCAGTGCAGGAATGAGGAAACCCTCATTAGATGAATGATCATACGCTGACCGGTATCAATTTCTTACATTGATCCAAGCTAAAGTTCTTCCACTCTACCATACCCACAGAGAGGGTGCCAATCCTCTACACAAATATAGCTACGATCTAACGGCCGCCGGATTCGTACCCCCAGCGGACTGGTGATAAGTACTGACGCCTTGCCACCGACCAATCAAAGTTTTTAATATTTTTAAATTAATTTCAGTGACAGCGATCTTCTAAATACGGGCCTCTAAAAAATGTGAGGCGAAACTGGCACATACACTACTTAACAGGTTTCATTTTCATTTTTGTGTCTTTTATTTAATTTTTTTATCATTCTTAATGGATTCAGGTTGTCTATCCCGCTTTTAAAGGAACGTACTTATATGACAAATATCCTGCATATTTATTATTGTATTTTGATTTTATGAGCGCCTGGTAGTATTTGTTTCTATATTTAAATGCGCTCTGTATAATACGATATACCAATTTTAAAAAAAACTTACCTATCATCCGGATCACAGTCTCTGAAACCCTTGGCGAACGGGTTGCTGGCTATTTTTAATTGGGTTATCTAAAAAAAAGAGAAACATCCTTATAATAATCGCCACGAGTAAATATTTACTTCTTAAATTTAATCTCATTCAGAATTCCCCGATCACTTCTCTTTGAAGTGGAACCACAACAGAAAAACTACGGGGTATAAATAATTGCCGATCGCGCGTAATTTGTGCTTTGTTTGAATTTTATTAATTAGTACGGTCGCAAAGCTAATAATTTTCACTAATAAAACCTTTGTGTTGACCGTTCTGCGTAAACACGTTTTTCTCCGGCACATATATTTTTCAACTTGTTTTATTCATTTGCCCAATTGCGAAAGGTAACGTAAGCAATCGCGGGTTTATGGAAAGCCTGCTATGATTTCTCGCCTTGCGACGGGGCGATGTTCTTTTAACTGAGGCCGAGACAAATGACTCGCGATTTGTACCCCCTGGAAAAATGCCGGTGTTTTTCTGTAACCCGAAAATATGTACGCCGAATTATATTTTTGGATAGAGGTTATTAAATCAAATATACTGTATACGCCTCGTTGTTGCTGCGTAAAGGCTAAAGTGCTTTGTAATCCCTCGGGATCAGATTCAATACTTTAGTCACCTGGTTTATATCACACTTATAGTCGTTCTCATCTATTATTGAATATGCAATGATATTAGTGCAAAACAATTATATTTATTTAAAACAAAGTATATTTTAATCCTTTGGGAATAATTGATCTACTTTAGCTCCTTGATATAGGTATATATTTAATATAAGTTTGTTCTCTTCTGTTGTTAAATATATAACCACTGTTTATGTGCAGTGTAAAATACCGCTTCGTGTATAATAAGTATGATTAGTATAATCATGTTCTCTTCTATTGTTAAATGTATATCTGTTGTTGATATGCGGAGTGTAAAATAGTGTTCAGAGCTAAAGTGATTTTTAATCCCTCGGGATTAGATGATACACTTTCCCTAATTTATTTCTATTATTGAAAATACAAGCTATTATTCAGAGTGTAAAAAATATATGTTCGAGATTAAAGTGATTTTAATCCCGAGGGATTAGATGTTGTACTTTAGTCCCTTCGTGTATAATAAGTATACTTCATATAATTTTGTTCTTTTTTGTTGTTAAATATATATCCGCTGCTAATGTGTAGAGTATAAAATAGCGTTTAGAGCTAAAGTGTTTTTTAATCCCTTGGGATTAGATGATACACTTTCCCTGATTTATTTTACACTCAGTACAGTTGCGTTATTTCTATTATTGAAAATACAAGCTGTTGTACAGAGTGCAAAAAAATATGTTCGAGATTAAAGTGACTTTAATCCCTCGGAATTAGATGTTGTACTTTAGTCCCTTCGTGTACAATAAGAATACTTTGTATAATTTTGTTCTCTTCTGTTGTTACATATATATTCACTGTTGATGTGCAGAGTGTAAAATTACGTTTAGAGCCAAAATGCTTTTTAATCTCTTTGCCTGATTTATTTAATTCTTAATTGCGTTAATTTCTATTATTGAAAATACAAGCTGTTGTTCAGGGTGTAGTGATTTTAGTCCCTTGGAATTAGATGTTGTACTTTAGTTCCTTCATTTATAATAAGTATATTTAGTATAATTTTGTTCTTCTTTTATTGTATATATTGTATAGAGCGTTTACAACTAAAGTGTTTATTAACCCCTAGGGATCATATGGGGATTTTAGTCTCTTGGTTTCTATTACACTTAGTAAAGTCGTGGCCTCTTCCATTATTTAAAAAACAAATATCCTGAGTGTATAATTTATAATCCCTCGGGATTGTATGATGAACGTTAACGTAATTATTAACCCTTCGGCATTAAATGATACACTTTAGTTCCTAGGTTTATATTGCAGTTAATATAGTTATGTTTCTTCTATTGAATATGCAAGAAGTTGTATCCGAAATATTAAAAAACATTCACGACTAAAATGACTTTAAATCCCTCGGGATTAAGTGACGCACTATAGCCTTTGATATATAAGTTGTCTTTTAGAGTGTAAATAATAATGTTACACTAGAGTACCTTTTAGTTCCTCAAAATTAGAAAATACATTTTAGCACTTGAGGTGTAAATATGCTTAATATAATTTAGTTCTTCTATTATTAAATATATTCATGCTGTTAAAAGTGTAAAAATATCGTTCAGAACTAGAGTGTATACTAATTGATCGGGATTAAATAATACACTTCAATTACGTTATATAATCTCGTTCTTCTTATTGTGTTATTGATTTTGAGTATAGACTGTTGTCGTTCAAATTTTAGAAGATTATGTTTAAAACTGGAGTGCCTTTTAATCCCTCGGGATCCGATGACGTACTTTATCCTTTAGTTAGTATAATCTTCTCTACTCACCCTATGGTTTTGGTAGGCAGTCACAGCGGTAAAGGAAGTTTCTGGGAATACAAAAGTTCTGAAATTCTCGCCACAGTTTTCTTCGCCCGTTTGATTGTTTTTCGGAGGTAGGTACACTATGTGGAACCTGGGTTGATATCGATGCATCGAGTTTAAGATTATCTGTAAATAAAAATTTATAAAAATGTGTTTACAAAGTTTGAAGACAATTGCATTGTAGTCAGCAATTCAGATTCGCTCTGTATATTCATCATTTTAAAGTTAGTAACTACACTTACGTGTCCATTGTCATCCAGTTGGTTATTAGTCAATTTGAGTTTGTCGAAAGATACAGTCTGCTTCATCCATTGAGCTCCCGTGGCAGGACTATCAGGATGAACATGTATCCTAGGGGGTGACACAGGGTCCGCTTTCCCGGCCACTACCCAGCTGGAACTAATTTAAACAATCCATCAATCAAAATAACATGAAAACATTACGTTACATGTTATTTAAACTAAAAAATATTAGTGTCAATAATCTCTAGTTTACATAAACACGTTGCTATGACACAGTGGTAAATGGGGAAAATGGCTGAATATGTCACCGCTGTATTCTGTTATACATATTTAGTTTTTATTTTGTCAGTTTACGAGAAAATATTATATAATAACAGTCAGTAATATTACTACTTTATGCATCAAGCATTAGATTTAATTAAAATGAAAATATAATTTGTATAATGCAGCAGTGTTGTGTTTAGTTAAGTAGAGTTATAGTAAAATTTAGTAGGTATTTAGTGATATTTAGTGAAGCGGTTTGTACACTCTCCGCAACATAAAGATTTCCAGCCCGAATCAGTATTCGATTTTGTTTGAACTATAATAACTTAACCGCTTTTCCGTCACTTATACCAAGATATAAACAATTATTTACAAGTATTGACACGACCTTGATGTGTCACAAAATTCCTGCAAATAGTCCAACTCTTAAAAGTAGTATACTTGGCAGATTAGAAACCTTTATGTTGCGGCAACTGTATATATGACGGCAGCATAAATAACAGCAGTATCATCGATGCGATATGAGTACATGAGTATATATGCTCAATCTTGTGAAACAACAGTATTTGCAGTGCCCTGATTATTGAATATATTAGGATGCCCTTTGGCTTATAAAATGCTACAGAGAAATTTATGGATTCCATTAGTGGCGGTATGATGTGTTCATATTATAGTACGAATTGTATCTCACGGGTAGTGTGAGGATTTATTTTCTAACAAAAAAATCTTCCGACTTTTACTTAAATTTTTAGATTTTACCATAGTGCACGTTGCAACTCCCAAGTGTATATGCGCTCGCGGATAGTGCATGTTATTCTTTGACTCTAGTGTGTCCAGGAGCAGTGTATGCAAATTAGGATACAATTGTTCTATCAAATTCAGTCTTCACGAATTTGAGAAAACAAAGGAGAATGTTAAAATAGCCGATATTTGGCTTATCCGGGGGAACACATAAATCATAAAAAAATCAATTGATTATTGTTAATTAACATTAGAAATGACCCAGGAATACGTCAGATAGCTGAGGAAATGTCACTACTACCCCTAAACCTATATAAACTACCCTTAAATAGCTTTAAATGGATAATCATTAATTAATGTTATAAAATTCGTGTAAAATGAAAAAAATGCTTGAAAATATAAAAAGTGATAAATAACTGTAAAAATGTCCATTCCACCCCTAAAAATTAAAAAAACGACTTTCAAAAGCTAATGGTGAGCTTACTTCGACATCAAAAATAGATAATGCTTAAATATTCAAGGGAACGCCTATTGCTAGAAAAAAATTATAGATTACTGTCAAAAAATGCAAAAACTAATACTAGAGTACATTAAGTAAGTGGGGAAATATTAATTGCACTCCTAAATCTATATAAACTGCCTTTAAATAGCTTAAAATAGATAATCATTATTTATTGTTGTAAAATTCGTTTAGAATAAAAAAAATGCTTAAATCACTTTTAAGGTTCATTTATACTATTGCGACCTGAAAATGGGCGCAAGGATAAATTGCCATTTTTTCAGTACGCGCTCGCAAAGTGAGAACAATTGGCGCTATTTCGCCATTGAATGGGCACTTTTACAGTCATTTATCACTTTTTATATTGACATACTGTCTGTTCAAATCATTTTCAACCATTTTTTTCATTTTACACGAATTTTATAACAATAATTAATGATTATCCATTTAAGGTATTTAAGGGTAGTTTATATAGGTTTAGTTTAGTAGCGACATTTCCCCAGCTATCTGACGTATTTCTGGGCCATTTCTAATGTTAATTAACAATAATCAATTGATTTTTTTTATGATTTATGCGTTCCCCCGGATAAGCCAAAAATCGGCTATTTTTAACATTGTTCTTTATCATATGTATATCTACAAATAACCTCTGTATAAATATGCCCCCATTTAAAGCTATACCATATATAATTTGAATTTGTTTATTTTTTTATCCTCACCTGTGGAAAGCGTATCGGTACCTCTTGTCATCCACGGGTACGAAGTCCATCATCAGCATATACTCTGAATGTAAGTCTAGACCACATAACTTCACTTGAAAGGTGGGGAACATTCTTCTTCCGGCCTTGGTGACTATCATTTCCGTTCCTAAGGAGTGAAACTCGTCCCAAAGATGTTTCATTTCCAATATTGCCCCCGCATTAGATAAGGCGGGAGATATGGCATTTATACTAGAAACGAAATAATATATAAGAATGGTCATATTTCCCAAATTAGTTTGTCGGTATAAAATGGTATCAATTATTGTCAGTTTAAAACTCGCAGCTAAACTGAATTGTCAGTTTGAACAGTGAAGCAATTTGTACACAATCAGCACAGCAAGTTGTATTAACTATCTGGGTGGCATTCATAAATAATACCAAATATGCCAGTTTATATTCACGTATAGGGAAGTGCCAAGTTAAAATGTCTTTGCTTAAATTCAACAATTATTGTGTTATTACTATTGTCAGTGTATACAAATTTAAGTTTAAGCAATTGTGGAGTGTTTAAGTAAACATCGCTTTACACAATCAAAAATTATTGTATAATTGTTAGTACTAATTGGCAAAATACTGTGTCAGTTAAAAAATAATTATAAGTTATATAAAACTTCAGGTTTAACATATTTCTTGGAAAATGGAACACCCTGTATAAGAATTGATGTTATCATCAGATTCTACGCGCCATCTAGTGTTTGTATACCAAATTTCGTCGCACTAGCTATGATGGTTTCTGAGATATTCGCACTGAAAGTCTTAGAGGAAACACCCGGTACATTATTATGTATTATAGGCTTTATGATTCATTTGTATAGTAAGGAAGATTTGTTATATAAAGCCAATACCCTAATTTGTAATATAACAGCTGTATTAATAGAATAATTTATTTTTATAATGACTATGTTTCTGCGCGTACTCGCTTGTAACAGAACCTCGTCGCGAACCTCGTCGCGTGGCTTCAGAACGACCATGTGAACGGGACCAGGTAACCCCATCGCATCACTTCACAGCGAACATGGGTTTCGCACTGAGGTTCGCAGTATTTCCATCGCTTATGGACATCCTGCGTCGCATCAAGTATATGTACTATATGTGAGGTATTTTAGTTTTTTTTGTGTTTCGTCTTATCAAGGGGTATATCTTTTCATACTCTTTCAGTGTAGAACAAACAGTTGTGTTCTATAACCTAACTATACCTATGAATTTTTTTATTTCACATTTTCATTTGTCTTGAAGTGTACATAGCAACTGTAAAAATTGCGTTGGAAAATGCAACAACATAAAAAATGTAAAATTGTTTCAATAGTGCCACTATGTAAGAAGAAATGAAAAATGTTATAGAAAAAAGCTGTTTTTAATGCCAATATAACCTCAGATGTGAACTTTTTACTGTTTTAAATATTTAGATGCCTGTGTTTGCCCAAACATTTATTTAATAATTAAACATGACAGTTTCACAACAACAAAACTTCAAATCACAATATTCTTCCATAATTTTATGTAAAAGTTTTTATATATTTTTAGGTATTAATAATATTGTAAACTAACTCAGTGGACAAAAGCCTCAACCTGCGTTGAATTACACCCACAATATCTACCCATATATTCCTTATTATTAGCTTTTGTAACATTTTTTACTGTATTAGAAAGGTATTTTAAGCTAATATAAATCAAATATCCTACAATTCCTATCTATGAAGTCATATGTATGTTCTCTGATACCAAACATCTAGGTATGCTAATGAACAATTCCACAGACAAAGGTCTATTCAATAATTATCTAAATAAATTAATCTAATTTACTAACCTGCTTTAATGAAACAAACACTCTATAAATATCTAACTTCACTTTATAGTTAGATATTTGATTCAATTTAAAGGAGGCCACCTGAGAAGCAATCCTAAAAATGCAGAAATAGGTCAGATCTCATCTATTGTGGTTGAATTGTCGTGATCCCACTGCCAAAAAGTGAAGTTAGATATTTATAGAGTGTTTGTTTCATTAAAGCAGGTTAGTAAATTAGATTAATTTCTTTAGATAATTATTGAATAGAGCTTTGTCTGTGGAATTGTTCATTAACATACCTAGATGTTTGGTATCAGAGAACATACATATGACTTCATTGATAGGAATTGTAGAATATTTGATTTATATTAGCTTAAAATACCTTTCTAATACAGTAAAAAATTCTTCCATAATGTTGACCTTAGGGCAACGAATTTATTTAGATAAATGCCACGGTATAAGTGAAATATCATATCGACATGCAATTCAACTTCTCGATAAAAAATATACAGAACTTTAACGTCTTAATAAATTATGTTTGAGAATTAATGAGTAAGTTTAATAACACAGGAGATGGGAAAGATATCAAGAAACTAGAATGGAATCATTCAATCTTAATAAAACCAAAAATAAAAATTTTCATATACAACCTTCGAAGTTCATATCTGAGGTTATATTGGCATTAAAACTATGTTTTTCTATCCAATTTTTAATTTCTTCTTAAAAAAAAATGGTCTCATGTCACATCATTCATTAGAAGTGAAGAGGAAATTAACTGAAACTGCCAACAGTGTTAGAAAAAGGTATAAATTAAAGTATGACGTTATGTATGTTTAGTTGACGAATAACAAGCAATTATTAGTAAATTATTTAGGCATATATCCGATCCTTTTCGATATTTGAAAAAACTTCTAAACACAGTGAATATAAAAAGAAACCTCTTAAATCGTCGTCCTCATATTTTCGTCAAGTAGAAGGAAATGGGGCTGATCATCCTAAAATAAAATTTTACAGAGGGACTGATAATCGAGTATCGGTTAAATTTATGCGGTATACGGACTAAGAGAGTATCCGATGATAATAAAGATCGCGTGGACATTACTGAATCATTATCAGAAATTAATCAGTTCCCAAAGTATTCAAATAGTGATTTACAAGAAAAACTGAACATAAACAATTACCATCCGAGAGCACTTAACGCATACTTTACAATATGTCAAATTACCCTGGAAATACTCGTGAGAACTTTTTCGATAAAGTACCTACATATACGGTCCAAAATATGATGTTGCAAAGGAAAAATGGAGTATATAATATAGGTAATAAGAATTTCCAAATTATGAATGATGAGGGTATGCAAATAGATAATAATGAATTTCCTTTCGCCGGGGTCTGTATCACTTTATTTAAAAAAAAGTTCGGAAAATTTTAGCAAAAATGACATGGAATATTATAAATATATTGCATTACTTTCTCATGTATTACTATGATACTTTTGGTCCAATCAACTCAAAATGAGTAAAGGTAGTTACAGCCACTGTACTCCATTTCTCTAAAATACAAATGTGTCTATCACCATCTTTTTTGCCTTTTTCTGTTGCATAAATATATGCCGCAATTTACGCTTTATTACAATTCTCCATGATTTTGAAAATGTATGTTTTAATCTATTTTCCAAATACAACTGTTCGGACTACACATATAATAACAGCCGTCAAAACGCAATGAGTCATGCCTTACTTTGACGTGACGCGACGGAGTTCGCGACGAGGTTCGCGACGAAGTTTGCAAGTGAGTACGCGGCTTAATGGTTAAGTGATCGTTCCCCTTCTGTACGGAATCGACTATAATCGCAAGACAACCATCTTGTCAAGTTTTCTAAACCTTACATGATCATATCACGGTCTCATTGTGGACTGAAAGTGGAAGTTATCCGATTGGCTTTTTAGTGTTATCAAAGTGTTTGTTCTGTATTATAGGTAGTATGTAATTATTTTGTTTATTCATATTTTTCATATACACTTTTTTTTAACAAATTTACTAAGAGCACCTTTTTGCGTAGAATGAAATTTTACATAATATTACAAGCCTTAAAATGGGAAAAACCCAACTTAAAAAAGTTACAGAATAAAATGCCAGCGAAAATGCTAACAACTAGCGCCCTCTACTTTGCACAAAAAAAAACTAATACCGGCGTGTTCGCCATCACCCAAAACGTACCTGTGTCAAATTTTAATCAAATATGTTCAAACCCCATTTATTTTCAATGCTCAATCAGCCCTAGTGATATTGCCATGTCATTTTGAAACACCCTGTATGATATGGTTGATTTAAAATGAAATTTTATACATATAAAAAATATAAATATAAATCAGTTGGAACGCGACAAAATTGTTAATTTAAAATTGCAGTGTTTTGCTAAACATATAAATTAATATACCTATACTATATTGTTTAAACATTGCATAACAAACGTGTATTTGCTAGTTCAAGGCTAAGGTTACCAGTCAACGCGCTCTGCAATTTTGCAATCGCAGCAATAAAGGTGCACTCACCTTCCGTGATTCTTATTGTGTGTGTTATTCCTGTTGTTGTTTTCAGTCGTTCTACTGTCTCCCTCTTCTAAGGACAATGCATCAGCTTGGTCTAGGGGCGAGTAAGCCTTCCTGTCTTTTCCCGCACTTTGCAAACAGGCTGGAAACAAATAAACATCGGCTTAATTTAAGTCAATAAAAAAATTCGTGATATACACTTAAGCTTAAATATTGCTCACTTTTCAGGATCGATTAAACAATGCCCGGACTGAAGTAAATATTTTTCAACTCTCTGAGAAATCAGTAAATCAGTTTTTTTGTTTCGGTTTCCCGAGGTAAACATCCATTATTATACGCTGAAACGTAATTTTTCAGTTGAGTACAAAAGGTCAGTGACGTGCGACAGTTATTGTAAACTGTGCTTTAAATGATTAATGGTCGCTTTTATCTGGAACAGCAACATGGCATCATACTCTTTGTTAAGTGGAATATTCGATATTTTTCGTGATTTTTGAAAAATTATCTTCTAATAGGTGAAATTTCGGACAAAAAAATTTTAAGGAGGTTTCATTTGAAAAATAGGGTCAGTAACTGTTTGTTAACTTTTTCCTTGGCAGATATAAATATAGGAATTCCAAAGCAGTCGAATCTTTCCAAAATAGTAGCTAATAATTCTGTGGCACGAAGGAGAAAACAAACAATGAAAAAAATATGAAAGTATGAATGTTTATAGTACACACCAATGTGGATGGATCTGACTATACCTGTGAATTTTTTATTTTACATTTTTTTGAAAAAAGTTATTCTTTCAAAAAGTTTTTGTCTCAGTACACGTTTGTGTTGGAGTGGCACGTCAGGATACGACAAAAGCCACAGCCGGACTGCAGGACTGCACTCCAAGCTCTAAGATAACAGCTAGAAGGGGTGCGACAGTGTTTATGTTGGATCGATACGCCAGGGACTATTGGTTTTAAATTTCAATGTTCTAACTAGTTGAATATATTGAAAAAGATGAATGCCCCGTAGGTATTTTTTGTGATTTCACTAGAGCTTTTGATTGTGTACAACCTGACAAATTATTGGCTAAACTATACAGTATGCGCCAAAAGTATGGAATAAATTCAATAAAAACGAAACAATTATTTTTTGGGAAAAATCCTCGAACAGGTCGATTTTTAATTTAAAAAATACATATTTTAGCGTAAAATGCGATTTTCAAATGTCATTTGTTTTCGAGTAATGACGTCATCGATTTTTTTTAAATGGAACCATATTTTTTTCCTTGATTCTGAAAGATCGTTTAATTCTCTATCAGACAGTACTAAAATTTTGCTCTCTTACATAGGAAAGCTTTCGAGTAAATGACGATTGAATGTTAGAAAACGTAAATCAATTAAAATAAAGCAAAAACGTTATCAAGTTTAGTTTTTCGAATTCCATAGTTCTTTTATGGATCACGTAGGTGAAAATCTTTGCAAAGTGTCATTGTCACACCGACTTTCTAATAAGTATTGTAAGCGACATAGAAATTATTATTCAATTTAAAGTATTATGGCACATTTAACTGTTACTCAAAGAATTGAAATTTTAATTCTTATCGGATGCGGGAATATGACTAAAACTCAGCAGGAAGTTTGCGATTTATTTAATGAAAAATATCTGTTCGCCCTATCAGCCAATCAACAGTCAGTAAAGTAGAGTCTAAATTTAGAGAAACTGGCAATGTTGTAAATATTCCAAAACCTGGACGTCCAAGCATTAATGAAAATCAGAAACAGAACATTTTGATAAGTATGGTGGATAATCCTCATAATTCTTCACGATTGGTTGCATTAAACAATGACACTAGTCAGAGCACAGTGCTATGTATCTTGAGGAAGGAAAAATATCATCCCTACAAAATTCAACTTGTGCAGGAACTCAATGAAGATGATCCCGATCGCTGCTTACACTTTTGCGAAATTCTAATGGATTTATGTCAAGGAAATAGAAATTTACACCGGCAAATACTTTTTTCAGATGAGGCCACATTTTGTCTGAATGGTACAGTAAACCGTCAAACTTGCAGATATTGGACTCGGGAAAATCCTCATTGGATGGCAGAGGCACATACCCAACACCCTCAGAAATTAAATGTGTGGGCTGGAATAGTTCGCGACAGAATAGTAGGGTCTTTCTTCTTTGAAGGAACCCTTACAGGACAAAGATATTTAGAGTTTCTAGAAAATGATCTTGTTCCAGTCCTTGCAGTAATTTTTCCTAACGATAGTGACTCTGACATTCCTGACGATACCATATGGTTTCAGCAAGACGGTGCACCTCCGCACCATGCGCGCCCTATACGAGATTTTTTGGACAACTGTTTTCCTGGGAGATGGATCGGCAGACGCGGACCGATAGAATGGCCTGCAAGATCGCCAGATCTTACACCTCTTGACTATTTTTTATGGGGATACTTGAAGTCAAAAGTGTACATTAATAAACCACGTAATTTAGAAGAACTTCAAAATCGCATTCGGGACCGAAATACACAGAGTTATCCCAGAAATCATTCATAATGTGCAAGAAGAATTTCTTCACAGACTTGCGCATTGTCAAGAAGCTGGTGGATGGCAATTCGAACATTTAATTTAAGTATAAAATTTAATCAATTGTATTTTATTTTACATACCTCAGAATTGTTACTTTTTTATGGATAAAATTTACGTTTTCTAACATTCAATCGTCATTTATTCAAAAACTTTCCGATTTAAGAGGGCAAAATTTTGTACTGTCTGATAGAGAATTTAATGATCTTTCAGAATCAAGGAAAAAAATATGGTGTTGCCATTTAAAAAAAATCGATGACGTCATTACTCGAAAACAAATGACATTTGAAAATCGCATTTTACGCTAAAATATGTATTTATTAAATTAAAAATCTACCTGTTCGAGGATTTTTCCCAAAAAATAATTGTTTCGTTTTTATTGAATTTATTCCATACTTTTGGAGCATACTGTATGAATATGGGATACGGGGTGTAGCCTTAGATTGGATGACCTCATTTTTGAAAGGCAGGAGACAATTTGTATGTTTGACGCATCAGAGTGATGACGGATTTATAAAACTCGACGAGTAAGCTAGTTGAAATGGGAGTCCACCAAGGTTCCGTTTTGGGTTCGCTCCTTTTTCTTTTATATACGAATGAATTGGATACATTAACATCGGAAATGTATCTTACTATGTATCCGGCGAGCAATCAGTTATCATTTCGGGAAATACAGATACTGCTGTAGAATATAAATGCAGTTAGGTGCTAAATATTTTAAATAATTAGTTTTCTTATTGCAAACTACTCTGTAATGTAGAAAAAATTCAATATGTGAGATTTCATAATCATCAAGAAGGTTGTAACTCATTAGATATAAAATTAAGGCAATAAAATTTCTATGAATAATTATAGACGAAGGCCTAAATTGGAACCTGCAATGTGAACAATTAATTAATAAATTGAATTCTGTGGCTTATCTAATTCGAAATATAAAACTTATTTTAACCAAAGAACAACTTATTAACATATACTATGGTTTGGTAGAGTCTAGGTTGAGGTATGCTTTGTGCTTGTGGGGTGGATCAACTTCATCTCGGATGTCTTTATTTGTCAAAAAAGAATTTTAAGATGTATGACAGGTGTTGCAAGTACAGTGTCATGTAGGAATATTTTTAAGGATTTTAAAATTTTAACCTTCCTGCCCAAGTATTGGGCAGGAATAATATACAGGGTGTCCCTAAAAGGTTGGGACAGCGTTTCGTCACACAAAGTATAGCTGAAAATAAGTCGATTTAACTAAACTTGCCTTAGTCCACAAGTTGATAATCACGGAGCTACAGGGTGTCAAAGGTTAAAAAATAAATCGCGTTTTCTTTAATAACTTTCGACTGATTCACGTTAATTTTACGAAATTTTGTATCCAGGGGTTTCTTGGGATGGCAAATTTTATTTTATTTTCCATTTTGAGCAACATCGGAGATGATTTCGAATCATTTAAACCGTTACAACTTTTTTTTCACCCTATATATTATTTTGGGCTAGAAAAATCTCTTCCCCAGTCTTTTATAGTTAAGAATGGTTGAAGTCGCTTGGAGCAACGGTTTCCGAGAAAAACACATCTAAATCTATTGTTTGCAGCGATCTTAATACTAAAAAAAAAAGTAAACGCAAACATAAATAATTAAAGTAAATTCTCGAAATGACCACCATTTTCTTGTATGCAGAGATTTATTCTTCGTACACAGTTTATTTATACTCTGCGTAGCATGTCTTCATTCGTAGCGATATCTTGAACAGCGACACGAATTCATCGTGTTGTTTTACGTCTACCCTGATTGGTAGAACGTCGATATCTCTCAGATATGTTAGTGGAAAGTGTCATCGAATAGTGGTCGGTATTCATAAAATCAGTGCTGCGTGTTGGACTGCTTTGAGAATTGATCCAAGAATGAGGGTAGTGGCAGTGTCAGTGGTTTATTAAATTTGAATACTTGTTCAAACTGTGTATTTGATATCATTGTGGATAAACAAAAATTATTGTAAATATTGTTTAATGAACTTTTATAAATTAAAACTTGATTAACACTTTTAATCTAAGGCTTAAAAGCTCTTAGGATTAAAAGTGATTGCTTTTATTGCTGAGATACCATTTTTTTCTGAGTTAGGAAAATGTCAACCTTAGTCAAAAAATGTAATAGTTTTGCGATGGTTGGAGAACAGCTAATTTTTCTGGAAAACTGCCTGTTCCCACGAGATGAAATAAGATGACCTTTTTTACGAAATATTCGCGATTCAGTGATTTGATTTCAAAAATTAAAAAATGTCACAAACAAAAAAGTTAGGGCAACATTTACCTAGGAAACTCCGTATACATGAAAAAAGTTTTTCCATTCCAACTTATTAAAATATGCCGAATTTCATAATTTTAGCGCAAACCGCTTAGAAAAGATTGCATTTTCAGATGCCTTTAAGGGATTTTAGCAATTTTTGAGGTATGTTTATAAGAACTTTTTTTATTATTTTAATCTCTAGAATTACTTGTGGGTGCAATTCAACGCTGGTCCGAGCATTAGTCACACAATATTATTGATATCTAATAAAGAATGGGTAATAGAGGACGTGAAAATAAACAGTTTTTATTGAACAATCTGTGGTAATGTGTTAATGCTTAAGGGCGCCATATTTTTGAAATAGTGTTTTCTACAAAACCAAATAATTTTAAAAATGTTACAACTTAATAGTCTAAAGCTTTGCAAACAGTAATACAACAGGAATTATTATAGTCAGTTATTTTGCAACTCAAATCACAACTGGTCGAAAACTTATCCTTTTCCCACCATTGTGTGTTCGTCGTGCAAATATTCCGCAAAATAAATTCCGTTTAGGACTTTAGAGTCGCGTCTTCGAAGTCCGCCTATTGTCCTGCTAAAAATACGGCCTCAGTCCCGAAAAAAGACGGCTAATTACCGAGAACCCGACGCTAAGGCATTCCAGTAAATCAAACGGGCTCATTAGTTAAACACATTGCATATTTGTAAGCCCGTCATTTGATTTATATTGGCCGAAAAACATATTTATGCGCAATGAAGTCAAACTAAATGATTAACGGGCGCCTTCGGCAGAAGGTGGTGCGTCTCGACGCCGCTTTTGTTGATATCTGATACCCTACGGGGATTTTTAAAGTAAATATACCGAGGAAAATCGTCGAGTGTTAACCTGTATCAAGGTCTGTAGTATAGGTAACGCCAGCTAGAAAGCTGAGGGATATTGATGTCGCCCTTTATCAAATGTGTTTAATATGTAACCTTAATAATTTTATTTTTCTAAAAAGTTTATATTTACTACAACTGAAGTACAGGGTATTTTCAAAGAAGTAGCGCAAATGGCACCGGTGAATCTACAGCTGAAAACAACACGTTTGCATAAAAATGGCCATAGTAAAATTTTCTACTAATACATATGCAACTTCTCAACAATTTTGAGAAAATGTCTACTTGTTGGAAGGGGTTGAAATAAGCATCTTCTAAGATATGTTTTACTACAATTTATTTGTTTGAGAAAACTTGAGTACTCAAAAATATGTATCAAATATGTCGCCTGGTTTGCGAATGATAAATTATATTTTTTGTTAACAAACGGTTAGTTTTAAAGCAAAAAAGTAAGAGAGATAATTGTTTTAAAATTAACCAAGCTTTCTGATACGTATTTCTGAATACTAGGTATATTATTGTCAAAGAAATCGTAACAAAAAATAACTTAAGGGATGCTTTTTTCAACCCCGTGTAAAAGGTAGACGTTTTCTAAAAAATTTTGAGTTGAAGTTGCACATGCATTGGTAGAAATTTTGTGTTGGTAAAATTTGACTATTATATCGTTTTTGGTTTTCAAATTACAGCCGCTGTTCCATATTTTTTTGGAAACTTTGAAGAGCTGTATCTCTCTAAGGGGTGAACATTTTACTAATGTCATTTTGATGCAGACGTATTCTTTTCAGCTGTAGATTCACCGGTACCATTTGTGCTACTTCATTGCAAAACACCCTGTATGTGGTATAATTCAAAATAATGTATGGCAAAATTTTCGTGTAATAATAGTATGTTTAATAAAATAAATAGTATTTACGAACGTTATTGCTACTCACTTTCGGAATTAAAGTATTAATTTGACTTTGATTAGAGTTATTTCTTAATTTATTTTTCCATGCGTATTGTTTCGAGAATAATTAGCCACATGGTTGTTCAATGAACGTACTAGTTGAGGTATAAATGATCTGATTTATGATAAACGATAGTTACGATTTGATGCACAATCCTTGCCTTCTTAAATAATAAATATGTGGTTATAGAAATATCATTCAGATAAACGAAATATATAATTATATACAGGGTGATTTAGAACGTATCTAAAAAAAAATTTGGGAATAGATGCGTCATGAAAACTGAAGTCAATATCGTAATAGTTATTTACGTTACAAGACCGGGAAATGGTATATTAAAGTACAAGTCTAGATGTTTACGGACGAGACGACGAAGGAGCCGAGTCAGGAATCTCTAAACGAGTACTTTAATGACATTTCACGGCCGTGTTGTATTAAAAATTAAATTTTAATGTTTTATTTTACATAACCTGACTGTATGTAGGTCTTAGCGTGGTATCGATTCTTGTTTTATCGCATAGCTTTTGATTTAGCTTAGTGATGTAAAAACAAAAATAACAAATTTGACAGTTTGTCATCCTGTGCGTATTTTGTGATAATTTTCATAAAAAAATGGAAGAAATCGAGTTAAAATGTGCTGAAGCAACCAGTAAATTGGTGCCTACGAAGTCTTCTGCTCGTTATGAGAAGGAATACCAGCTCTTCAACGTGTGGAGAAAAACCTATAAGGTGGAAAACGGCCTGAATGAAAATATTCTTTTGGCGTACTTCTTGGATATCTCCAAAAAGATGAATCCTGCGACAATGTGGGCAAAATATTCGATGCTTAAGTCTATGCTGATGGTAAAAGAAGGAGGTGATATTTCAAAATATCCAAAACTGGTGGCTTTCTTAAAAAGGCAAGCAGATGATCATCAGGCAAACAAATCAAAAGTTCTAACAAGAGAAGAAGTTAATAGATTCATGAAAGAAGCCCCATCAGAAGAGTATCTTTTGATGAAGGTAAACAAGTTTAACCTTTTCATTAGTTTTGAATTAAACAATGTGCATCTTAAATTATATAGGTACTCAATGTCAATTAACTACAAAAAATACATTTCTTGGTTTCGTTAGTCGAAATTTCATTAATTTGACAATCAATTTGAAACCATTTTTCTGTTAATCGCAATGATAGGCATTGCTGGTGGTTGTCGGCGAGAAGAGTTATACCATATAAATCTAAAAGACATTGAAGATTGTGGCACCAAACTAATTTATTATAACCATTCCCATTTCTAAGACGAATATAAAACGGATATTCTCTGTATTGAGTGACGACAATGAAGGAATAAACTTTCTGGAAAAATTCAGAGAATACGTTAAGCTCCGACCTAAAAATATAAAGGAAGCTTTTCTTTTTTTGGGTTATAGAAGAGGAACATGTGTTTCCCAAAGAGCGGGCATACATACCATTGGGGGGGCACCAAAAAAATTGCGGGATATTTGAAGTTGGAACACCCAGAAAAACGTACGGGGCATTGTTTCCGCAGAACATCTGCCACTTTTTTGGCGATGCGGGAGCTGATTTATCAACACTGAAGCGTCATGGTGCATGGAAAAGCTCATATGTTGCGGAACAATACATTGAAGATTCCTTAGAAAACAAAACAAAAGCAGTAAGGATGATTCAAAATGGAGAAACATTTATACAGGTTCTTCAGACCAAGCAACAAACTATATCCACCACCACTACCGTGTCTAGTGAAGATTCTGTCCCTAAAGGTATTCCTGCATTCAGCCTGCAAGGAAATTCACATTGCACAGTTACTGTTAATTATAATTATAATTAGTTTTTATATGCTTGATTTTGTAGTTTTAAAGATAAAATCTTTTAAAAATGTGAATGTTGTGTTTTTTTAAAGCAGTCCGGGAAGTAAACATTTTCCGGACTCATTACAGTACAGTATGAAATAAACATTTTTTTTATAAAATCTTTATAGTGTCTGAGTAAAAAAGTATTGAAATTGTAGTATTTTCAACCTTTATATCGCTGGACTACTGTAGTATCTAGCCAGACGATTCCGAATATTGAAATCCGATAACTTATAATAAGTATTAACGTTTTTGTGATGCGAGTATTTACATTAGTTTTTCAAGTGTCAAAAATGGCTATAGCAACTTGGAGTTTGTGTTAGTTTGTAGAGACTGAGTAAGACGTGCCCAAAATTTTGTGGTAACATCAGGTATGGTATATCAAACTATTTTATTTATTAAAACCACAAATTAATTATATTATTAATTAATAACAATAGCGGCAAAAGCAGCTGAATTTACTACATAAAATAGATGTTATAAAATTTTATTTATTTCTTTCCTTGGGAATTTCTTTCCCTTTTTTATTCGGTCGCCGATTGCATGCTTTGCCGCCTTATCAGAATTTACAGTCGACCAGCTTCCAGTGCAGTACAGACCGTTTTTGGATATTTTTTACAGAATTTTATTTGTAGGAGTCTCCTGTACATTCAAAACAAATTTTTTAGATAAGTTCTGAATCGCCCTGTATAAGAAAAAGTTATGTGTATAGGGTGATTCATAACTTATCCAAAAAAAAAGGAATAGATGCATCATGAAAAATGGCGCAAATATAATAAAAAAAATTGTAAAATTTTTATAGCTTCCGAGAAAAAAAATTATTGTATTTTCAACCTTACATCACTGGGTTACTGTAGTCTTTAGTGTCATCGGAATGCAGGCGATTCCGTATACTGGAATCCGATTTTAGTATTAACGTGTTTGCGATAGTGTTTACATTAGTTTTTCAAGTGTTTAAAATGGCTGACGTGTATAGCAATTCGGAGTTGATAGATATCGTTTTAATTCATGGTGAAGTAAGGCAAAATGCTTTAGCAGTCGTAGCCTGTACGCAGAACGATTTTCTGATAGATATGTGCCAAATGCATATTATTGAAACGGACTTTTCTCTAATCTATGTATTTATCTAGATAACCTTTTATACTAAATTTTAAATTAAATTATTTTATTATGAAAATTGATACTGACGTGTTCTCTAGTTCACTATTTTTAATATTAAATGTATGTATATTAATCTACACATTGTAAATATTCAGCATTGTATTCATATAATATGAATACTTGAATACAAGCATTCAGGATTCAAATACTCATTGAATTTTGTCTTCAGGATTTAAGTAATCACGATTAATTTTTTAATAAAGTACTCAGTATCCATGGATTCCTATATTGATATACCCAGCTCTCTTGTAATTCAACCCTGGTCGGAGTATTAGTATGTGCAGTTAATTATATTGATGCTGTTCATTTAACTATAGAATATCACTCTTTTTTAATTTTAACAATAAAATATCGTCACATTAGTTATAATTTCCGTTGTGGTTACAGAAAATAAACAAAGAGGACACAAAATGCCTTTATCCAAAATCATTTTAATATGATGATAACCCGGTTGCGATGTTTGAGGTGTCTAAGGGCGCCGTATTCTTGAAATAGTGTTTTCTACAAATACAAGTAATTTTAGACATTTAAGAATTGAATAATATAGAGTTTAGCAAATAAAAGGAATGTTGTATCATGCCACCTGCCAATATTCAAAGGTACCGAAGTAAAACGAATATACAGGGTGTCCGAAAATTATGCGTCAAGACTTCAGGAGGTGATTCCTCATAAAAAATTAGGGTCACAAAGTCCTATAACAATTTTTCGAAAACTCAATATTAACGGAGATACAGGGTGTTAAGTTTATTTTCGATATCTGCAAATAACTTTTAAGAAATCCGAATATTTACATAAAATTTGTAAATAGGGGGTTTTTGCGGACGAGAAATTCAAATGTGTTTCTAATTTTGACGTCAATAGTAGAGGCCGGCACTTGTGGCACACCATGTTTCTTTTTAATGACAGAACTTGTTTGCATCTTAATGTATCCATCTGACTATAGAAACAATCGATTCTGATACCTGTTTTATTTGAAAAAGGTATACCTTGCTGAAGTCGATAGGCGTAATCGTTTTTGAAATAATCCTATTTGAAATGCTCAGTGCACCGAGTAAAAACTGTTTTGGTTTCAAGTAAAGTGTCTTTTCTGCTGAAAATACAGCAAAATGTTACTTGAAAAAGTTGTTCAGAATCGTAAATTATGGAGACGTGCAATTTCAAGAAGATGGGCGAGGTTTGATGAAACCATTTTTCGACAAAGCACAAAGATTTTATCAAAGCAGGCCGATTTTTTTAAATTTTGCACATCTCCATAATTTACCGTTCTGAACAACTTTTTCAAGTAACATTTTGCTGTATTTTCCGTAAAAAAGGCACTTTAACAGTTTTTACTCGGTGCACTGAATATTTCAAATAAGATTATTTCGAAAACTGTTACTCCTAACGACTTCAATAAGGTATACCTTTTTCAGATATAACAAGTAGGAAAATCCATTTTTTCAATAGTCAGATAGATACACTAAGCAGCAAAAAAGTTATGTCATTTGAAAAAAAACATGATGTGCCATAAGTGACGCCCTCTGCTAGTGACGTCAAAATTAGAAACATATTTGAATTTCTCGTCCGCAAAAACCCCCGATTTGCAAATTTGATGTAAATATTTGGATTTTGGATTGGAGTGATAATTTCTTGTGAGGAATCACCTTCTGAAGTCTTGACGCATAATTTCCGGACACCCTGTATAACGACAGAAAGTATTCTAACCAACAAATTTTTAGTACAGAAATCTGCAAAATACGTATTTTTTTAAATTTAACTAGATGTAAATATTGTTACAACATAACCTTACATATTTCTGAATATAATATTGATCACTTTTGTTTATATGTGAAAATAATTGTTAAAATGTGGGATTAAAAAAGCAAAATAATGTGTGTCTTGCAAACGCTTTTTAAAAGTTATTTTACTTGAAGATAATTTAAATAGCAAAAGTGGATAAACAAAACATTAAGAATTTTATTTTTGATACTACTTTTATTCTACTTATTTTATTTTTCGAGATTTCTGTACTGAAAACACCACAAATTTGATCATTTTACGGCGAGAAATACGGCGATCTTAAATCGTTTTAATTTAAATTTACAAGAAATACAAAAACGCTGACATATACTTGATTCCTACATAATCTCAAATAAAGGCGTTTATCATCACGAAGTGTATTTTAGTGTATTTTTCTTAAATACCCGGCCACAATTAACAGAAATCCAGACTTTAGAGCGCCGTACAACAAACGCCTACCACTTTAGTGCAACGCTGACTGACAAACGAGTGTTTTGCACCTTCGGCGATCTCATACTTAATGTTACAACTAACACCGTTAAACTGTGTCATTTTTAGTCTGGACTCTACGTTAACTAATTATTACCGAACCATCAATCTTTCCCGGGAATTGACTAGGATTTGGCAAAGAACAAAGTATCGTTAGATGTTTGTTGTTGGTAGAACTACTTAGTGGCTCCCGTCGGGAGATGGTTTTGATCTCGGAATTTACTGCGGAAAGCGAAAGTGTATAGTAAAATTAAATCGCTAAACTTTTGAATTGGACTTTTCCTGACTTTTTTATATATGCACTCTAGGAGATAACTTGGCAGAATTTTTGCGTAAAATGTTGCATACATTACTGTGTATAACAGTCTGACAATTGGGGACTAATTTCAAACAATACAGTTTTAAAGGGGTTTATGGAGTTGTATACGTTTATTGTACGGTTTTACGGTTTCTCTTTATTTACTATATATAAATCAGATGCAAATCTGTAGGTATGTATTGTTTATTCATCAGATTATTTAAAACCGGTGTGTCATATAAAAACCACTATATAATTACGTGCAAAATGTGTAAGTACTTTAAACTCTTGTGTTTTGTGAACTCTATTTTTAGGTATTAACAATATTGTGTGAAATTAACTACTCTGGGCACTAAAGCCCCGACCAGTGTTGAATTACACCCACATATATAAAAATATATAAAAAACGATTACATAAAGGGTAAAAAAAATTATTAATTAAGCAGGTACTTATCATGTTTAATTTAAATTCATTGACAGGTTAGTCACTTTTGACATTGTCGATATTTAATTTCAAATAATTTAAATTTATTGGTATAATAATTTTTATAGTTAGTTATTTGACTCAACTTAAGGAGGCCACCTGAAGAAGCAATCTTAAAAATGCAGAAATAGCTCAGATCTCATCTATTGTGGTTGAATTTTCGAGTTCCCACAGTTTCAAAAGTGAACTTAGATATTTATAGAATGTTTTTATTAAACGAGGTTAGTAAATTTAGCTAGTTTAATTTTTTTAGATAATTATTGAATAGTCTAGTTTTGTCTATGGAATTGTTCATTAGCATACCTAGATGTTTGGTATCAGAGAGCATACATATGACTTCATTGATAGGCATTGTAGGAGATTTGATGAATATATGGGTAGATATTGTGGGTGTAATTCAACACTGGTCGGGGTTATAGTCCGCAGAGTAGCTAGTTTCACACAATATGTTTAATACCTGAATATATATACAGTATGCGCCAAAAGTATGGAATAAATTCAATAAAAACGAAACAATTATTTTTTGGGAAAAATCCTCGAACAGGTCGATTTTTAATTTAGAAAATACATATTTTAGCGTAAAATGCGATTTTCAAATGTCATTTGTTTTCGAGTAATGACGTCATCGATTTTTTTTTAAATGGCAACACCATATTTTTTCCTTGATTCTGAAAGATCGTTTAATTCTCTATCAGACAGTACTAAAATTTTGCCCTCTTACATAGGAAAGTTTTCGAGTAAATGACGATTGAATGTTAGAAAACGTAAATTTTATCCATAAAAAAGTAACAATTCTGAGGTATGTAAAATAACATACAATTGATTAAATTTTATACTTAAATTAAATGTTCGAATTGCCATCCACCAACTTCTTGACAATGCGCAAGTCTGTGAAGAAATTCTTTTTGCACATTATGAATGATTTCTGGGGTAACTCTGCGTATTTCGTCCCGAATGCGATTTTGAAGTTCTTCTAAATTACGTGGTTTATTAATGTACACTTTTGACTTCAAGTATCCCCATAAAAAATAATCAAGACGTGTAAGATCTGGCGATCTTGCAGGCCATTCTATCGGTCCGTGTCTGCCGATCCACCTCCCAGGAAAACAGTTGTCCAAAAAATCTCGTACAGGGCGCGCATAGTGCGGAGGTGCTGAAACCATATGGTCTTCTTTGAAGGAACCCTTACAGGACAAAGATATTTAGAGTTTCTAGAAAATGACTTTGTTCCAGCCCCTGCAGTAACTTTTCCTAACGATAATGACCCTGACATCCCTGACGATACCATATGGTTTTACCAAGACGGTGCACCTCCGCACTATGCGCCCCCTGTACGAGATTTTTTGGACAACTGTTTTCCTGGGAGGTGGATCGGCAGACGCGGACCGATAGAATGGCCTGCAAGATCGCCAGATCTTACACCTCTTGACTATTTTTTATGGGGATACTTGAAGTCAAAAGTGTACATTAATAAAGCACGTAATTTAGAAGAACTTCAAAATCGCATTCGGGACGAAATACGCAGAGTTACCCCAGAACTCATTCATAATGTGCAAGAAGAATTTCTTCACAGACTTGCGCATTGTGAAGTGAAGTTGGTGGATTGCAATTTGAACATTTAATTTAAGTATAAAATTTAATCAATTGTATTTTATTTTACATACCTCAGAATTGTTACTTTTTTATGGATAAAATTTACGTTTTCTAACATTCAATCGTCATTTACTCGAAAACTTTCCTATGTAAGAGGGCAAAATTTTAGTACTGTCTGATAGAGAATTAAACGATCTTTCAGAATCGAGGAAAAAAATATGGTGTTGCCATTTAAAAAAAATCGGTGACGTCTTTACTCGAAAACAAATGACATATGAAAATCGCATTTTATACTAAAATATGTATTTTTTAAATTAAAAATCGACCTGTCCGAGAATTTTTCCCAAATTCCACAAATTGAAATTCAAAATTATTAGGTGCACTTATTTGACGATGTCGTGGTAGCAAACCTTCGTCGCTTTGAGTGTATAATTCTATGTTACGTTCAGTTATATCAGTGAAGAAAAATTCGGATATTAGTAAGTCCATTTAATTACATTTCTAAAAAGATAATCGGAAGGATTTCGGTTAAAAACATCTAAAGTTTTAACAACAGAGAACATAACTCAATTTTTGTTGGACACCGACGATATAACTCATTTTATGATAAAAATTGCATTGATAGTGGTGCCTGCAGGCGTACTGAATTGACAAATCTGCACCTACAAAATCTTAAAAGGAAGATGCATTCATATTAGTATTCCGTTTACGAAAACAAAGATATCACGAGATTTTTTTTATCACAAACGGAAACATTGAAGGAATAAATATGGTGGAAATGGTTCGAAGATATGAAGCCAAGCAACACAGATCATACTCGATATTTGGTGGGGTACAGAAATGGAAAATACATTAAGCAGCCAGTTGATATTAATATTTTTGGTAAAATGTCATGTAATATAGCATCATTCCTGGGTCTTCCAAATCCTCAACAGTATACTGGGCATTGCTTCCAGTCATCTGCTGGAATTAATTAACAAATTGTTCAGAAGTTGTAATTAATTTACATTAATTAATGAATGGCATTGTATTTCCATATAATTTTTATTAGAAAAATATATGATTTACCCGTCATAAGCAGGTTATACGTATGTTTCTCCCAAATGTTCACATTTTAATACTAACACACATAAAATACCATCTTTGATTCTTGTAATGACAATGTAGCTAGTAATTTTTCTTTAAAAAGCAAGCTTTGATAGATTAAATATTTTACTAACCATATTGTTAGTTACATTTTAATACGTCGCTAGCACTCCTTTAGATATTAGTATATCTTCAACATTTATTGTATATTATTAATATTCGACCTAGTTATACCGTGACTGGAACACATGTACGCTGGTAACGTCCAAAACCCATATAAATAGACACGAATATCGCCGGCCTATTTTTAATCCGTCATAAAAAGTAAAAAGGGCAAAAAACTACCGGGAACACGGCTATTACACAGATATTAATCCAGTATAAATTAGCTTTGACACCACCTACCGAATTACAGCGCCGTTTAGGCCAGCAGAATTGGAGGAACAAGAAGGCCATTTATTAAATTGTCAGAACAAAAAATAGGGAACAATGACATATCGTAATATAACTAGGTGAAAAATCGCCGAAAGCCGGCGACTTGACGGTTTCACTATTAACATGTATTCTGGTAGTAGGATTGCGCCAAATGGGACCACCAAGACGTAAGAGATCGTCATTTGTTTTTGTTTTGGACCTCCCGCTAACGGGATTGTGTGGATATAGGAGTTATTTATCCGTTTCTATAATTTTAGTTTGTGGTTAGTTCGAACTAAAAACATTGTAGAATCGTTTGGGACTAATCGTTCCTTTGTTATTTCTAGAACGCCACAGGGTTCTAATTTGAGTCATCTTGTATTTTTAATTCTTATTAATAATATCACTTACTTTCTTAATTGCCATATATTATTGTCTTATGCTTGCTACAGACTATGCGTGAATTCGCGATTCGTGATTTGTAAGGAAAATGTGCATGGTGTTATTAACGATCAAAACCCTATACACTATTCGCGAATTCCGTTTTAAAATAGTGTATCTCCAATAAAAACAGAGATAATGTCGTGATTAAAAAAACAACATGTTCACAAAAGATGAGGCTACAGTGTGACTCAAGTTAACAACAGCGACTGTAGCTGCTACACCCCTCAGGGTGTTACAAATTTCGGAAAAAACTTCGACTTTTTGTATATATGCCCCGTATATGCTCAAATTAAATTCCGAATAAAAATTTCCTACATAGCATCTGTTCCTGAGAAATCAATGTACAATTTAAAAAAAAAGATCATCAAAATCAAATGAGCGGTTCCCGAGGAAGCCAATTTTAAAATTGGGGCTAATTTTTAGTGGCCGGTTTTTTTTTGCCGGTGAGTGCATGTTAAGTTGTTTTAAAAATTTCTGCTCACATTTGTGTTGCCAGTATTGTAAAACTTGTTGCAAACGACATGTTTTACAACTGATTATGCCTAGATTACATAGATTTGATCAGATTTCCATGCTTAGTGACTTTGAGAGGAGGCGGATTGTTGGGTTGCGCGAAGCAGGTTTGTCGGTGAGATAAATTTCTAGAAGGACTAACAGATCTTTACGTACCATAGTACGGTGTTACCAGACGTAGACTCACAGAGCGTGAAGATCGTCGATCGCGACTTTTAACTCTGAAAGACCTATTTAGCAGCAGTCGGACTATTGCAAATCAATGATTTAAATAATATGCCGAGTACGAAGTTTTAGCCTCTTATCTTATCGTCCACATTGGGTGCTGCCTCTCTCTCGTCAACATCGAGCTAACCGCCTACAATAGTGTAAAGAGAGGATTTGGTGGGAGCAAGAATGGAATCAGGTGATCTTTAGTGACAATTGTCGTTTCTGCCTGGTCGTGCAAGGGTGAGAAGCCGACGTGGTGAAAGACACGATCCACAATTTCACAGAGAGCGTCATGTCCATCATACAGTAGTCGTTATGGTATCAGGCGTATGGTAGCAGATTACCACTAGTTCATTAGAGGCAACATGCTACATACAGGAAGTGGTGGAGTCATATGTCATCCCATATCTTCACACCATCCAAAACGCCATTTCCCAGCAAGACAATGCTAGACCTCATGTTGCCAGACGAACAATAGCTTTTATGTATCAACATTTAATCTTTGCACCAAAATCACTGAATCTGTCATCTATTGAATATGTCTGGGACATGATTGGCCGCAGACTACTGCATTTACAACAGCCCTTCGCAGACTTTAGCAGCTGTTACCCATACAATTCAGATAGTTTGGAATGAGATATCGACAACCTTATTGGATCCGAGCTTAGACGTATCATTAGGAATCGTGGGTCTCAAGAGACTATTGAACCAATTTTTGCAGTAGGATATCTGATCTTGCTGACCATGCAACCATTCAATAAGTAAGTGGCCTTGAACCTGTGTGTTAATACATATTAAAATCAAATGAGCATATACAGAGAGATTCAGAACTTATCTAAAAAAAAAAATTTGGACTCGATATCGTAAACAAAATTTTTGTAAAATCATAGTTTCCGAGAAAAAAATTATTGAAGTTCTAGTAGATTCAACCTTTAATCGCTGGGCTACCAGGCGATATCCGATTACTTATCGTATTAACTTTTTTGTGATGCAAGTATTGGCATTAATTTCTCAAATAACAAAAATGGCTCATGTCTATAGCAACTCACAGTTAATAGAATATCTTCCAAATGCAGCTTTTGTTTGCAACGATGTGCGCAGTGAATGCAAGTGTAGTGCAAACTCTTGGCTTGACACGGGAAATTTACTACCAAATCGTGGAAGAGATGGAGATCCAGGACGTCCACGACGTATACAATAGTGTGGCGTATCATACACGAGGCTCAATTGTATCCGTACCGTGTACAGCGTGCCTAAGCATTAATATGGAAAGATTGGACGAGGAGGACTGGTACCATGGCCGCCACTTTCTCCCGACATTAAATCATTTGGACTTATTTCTGTAAGGATGTTTAAAAATAAAATATATTGCACCGAAGTGGACACTATTGATGATTGCGCACACGTATCGTAGCTGCTGCCAATAACTTACAAGTTTTTGTGTACATTTGTGTTAGTTTGTTGAAACTGGGTAAGACCGGCCCAAAATGTTGTTATAACATCAGGTAGATATATCAAACTATTTTACTAATTAAAACCACAAATTTATTCTAGTAATAATTAATATCAACAGCGGTAAAAGCAGTTGAATTTGCTGTATCAAAATAGGTGTTGTAAAATGTAATTTATATCTGTCCTTGGGTATTTCTTTCAATTTTTTGTCACCGATTATACACCTCATTAGGTTTTACAGTGGACCAGTTGCCAGTGCCGTGCGGAACTGCATTTTTAAATCATTTTTGAACTGACTACATAAGTTCTGAATCACCCTGTATAGGTGTTTACCTTTCTTTGTTACTTAGTATATATGCAGATGAAGATTTAGGTGTTTTTGTCCATTGTCAAAAGCTGATTATGTTCACCTTCAGTCTGTCAGTTAGGGGCTATTTAAATTATTTGAATTTTTTTAAATAAAAAATTGTTTTTTTCTGCGTTCTACTTAACTACAAAATTGATATTTTGACAAAAACGGCGGGCGTCTTAAATGAATTAGAAGATTACTTCAAAGGAAATCGCCTTTTTTAAGTCATATTCAACTGAGCGTTGAATCGAAAAAAATCTAATGTTTTCAAATCTCATGAAATTAGTGTTATTTTTTTTTAATGTATTATAAAAATATTGTACAATTTCTATTAATGAAGTCATATGTATGTTCTTTGATATCAAATATCTAGATATGCTAAAGAATTTAGTTTTACACAATTTGAATGTTCTATATTTAAATAAGAAAGTTTCGCATATTGACATGGGTAAAATATTACTTGGTGCAGAATTTTAGAACTGTTATTGAATACAAAACGTGCAACACCTTAAGGTTTCATGGTATATTAAAAATTAGATGCCTACGTGTAACACGAAAAACGATTTTACACCTCGTTAACTTCAATTCTCTTTTTTGATAATATCAGATAACTCCGAAACAGTTGGATTTAAGTATGGCAAAGTAAGTATTCGGTATGCTACATGTTTTTCACTGAAAATTTCATGTCCTGTCCAGAAATATACAGGACTTTCGAAAAGTAACGAATAAATTCATTATTTTTTAAATTGAGAAGTTTTCGAAAAAATCCCCTGGCACGTCGATTTTGTTTTTAAAAAAGGAATTTTTGGACATACGACCCATATTTGTGACGTCATCGTTGGTCGAGATATGACGTCATCGACAATTTTTTTAAATAGCAACCCCCAATTTTGACCATGTCATTTGAAAGAACGTGTCATTCTACATACACATCATGAAAAATAATGGTGTTACATAACACAAATATCAAGAAAATTATGTTTGAAGATTTTAAAAATTAATTTTCACCGAAATGTATCACCCGAGAATGGGGCCGATTGAGTGGCCAGCCAGATCGCCTGATTTGACACCTCTAGATTATTTCTTGTGGGGGATACTTAAAAAGCAAAGTTTAGAAGATTTAAAAGCAAGAATTCGTCACGAGATACATGGTATACCTCCTGAAGTTATTGATAATGTCCAAAAAGAATATATTAATCGTCTTGGCTACTGTCAGGCAGCCAACGGTGCACAATTTGAACACTTAATTTAGTCGATTTTTTACATAATCATTATCATTTTCAGAATTGTGAAAATTAAATTTTAAAATCTTCAAACATTATTTTCTTGAAATTTTTGTAATGTAGCACCATAATTCTTCATGATGTGTATGTAGAATGACACGCTCTTTCAAATGGTCAAAATTGGGGGTTGCCATTTAAAAAAATTGTCGATGACGTCATATCTCGAACAACAATGACGTCTCAAATGTGGGTCGTATGTCAAAAAATGCATTTTTTAAAAATAAAATCGACGCGCCAGGGGATTTTTTCGAAAACTTCTCAATTTCAAAAATAATTAATTTATTCGTAACTTTTCGAAAGCACTGTATAGGATGTTCTATTTAAAGTAAACAAGTCTATGATGACTTCCTGTATAACTGGGAGTGCTACAAGAATTTGGGCACGAATTTTTGGTGATCCCTTAATTGGCCCATTTCTTTTTAATCTGAAAATTAAACTGGAAAAATGTATTTGATCTGTTGGAAGATGCTGTTAACAGACATATTTGAACAAAGGGATCCTTAATATGTCGACAACTTAAGCAAGACTCCTCCACATTATGCGATTCCTGTGTAAGATAATTTTTAAACGAAATATTTCAAGAATGGATAGGAAGAAGACCTACTGAATGGCTCGCACGTTCACGAGATTTGTTTCCGTTGGAGTTTTTTCTCTGTACCATTTAAAGATAAAAATGTATGCTACAGCAGAACCTGAATCATAACAAAACTTGCGGCAACGCACGTACTGAAGTGTGATTGCACTTGTTACTCCTCGAATGCTCTATAATATTGGAGAATATACCTGCTGCATGGAGGTTGGGTCCTTTTCTAGGTTTTTTATTATTTATTTAAATTTATTCCAGGCTCCTTCGCCATTTTTTTAAATAATTACATAGGACTGCACATACGGTTAATTTAATTTGTTAAAAAGACATCATAGTTTCGACTTAGAAATTATTCTGTAAACGTCGGAAACCATCCTCTTACCTTCGATCTGCTTCATGGGCGTCACTGTAGAGTTGTACGACCATCCATCCGTCGCGGCGTACCCGAACTGGGTCTGGTAAGGCACTGTGGAGTCCATCGAGGTGCTGACGATGTCCTTCTGACCGAAATGCTGCTGTTGGTGCATGGTTGTACACTGTGAAACTTTACAACTATTCACTGATAACAATTTACACTAAGTTCGTTCGATTCGTTCGATTCTTGATACTTTCGCTCGCCCTCTTACATCTCTGATTCAAAATGGACCTGAAAATGAGTACAATTAAAGAATAAATAATACATACTGTTAAAATTATGTTAAATTATAGAAAATTGCTGTTGTAGATGGTTTTCATACTTGTGGCTCTTTTAACTTTAAACGTCATAAAATTAGTTATATGGGAATAACCCAAAAGAATTATTAATATTCGTCTGAACGCGCGAAACGTCATGCTGCGGAAAAGCACTGCTAGCGCGCGAAAATTAGTGGTTAGGTTAGGTTTTCATTAGATAGTCTGCTAGTTCTGTCTTTACCAACGTTTGCGTACCGTTGTGGGCTTTTTATCCGTCGTTTAGTAGTTTTTTAACATTTTATATAAGGTAAGGAAATATACTCAAATAGGAGGTTGTCAAAAGGCGGACTCATATAATCTGCCAACTGTGGACGTTACTATGATGACAGAATTTTTAGCAATGTGCAAAAACTTGAATGAGGCAGTGGTGTAAAGCGAAACTGTAATTGTTCTATACAGGGTGTTAAAAAAAGAGTGTAAATATTTAAGGAGATACAGTATGAACCAAAATAAGCAGAAAAGTCTCAATAAACATGGGTCCGCAAAGTAACGGTTGCGCAGATATGTTATGTTTTTAGCCCCTTTTTTATTTTGCAAAAACGTGTATTTTCGTATAATAGTTGGTTGATGTTTAGTGAAATAAACAGTACGTATTTGACAGTTGTACTCAGTGCACAATTTTTCTTTCGCTATGGCTATGGTTACTCTAACGCAGAATTAATAGACATGCATTTCATGTATGGTCGTGCTAATGGGAACGCCACCGAAGCGCGACGTCTTTATGTTGACGCTTATCCAAATCGCCAGATTCCTTCACAACGCATGTTTGAAAGAATTCACCAAAGATTGCGTGATATCTGTTCCTTGAGCAAACAGTGCCATTTATCCGAAAGACCAAGGTCGGTATCCACTCCTAGAGCAGAAGAAGAAATTCTAGCACTGGTAGAACAGAATCCAAGTACCAGGTTACCTCAACTTTCTGCAGAACACACTGTATCAGTTTTTGGAAGACATTCCTTTGAATCAGAGGCAACAAATGTGTTTTCAGCATGATGGTGCTCCAGCTCATTTTTCTATGGCCGTTAGAGAGCATTTATACCAAACTTTTCCACATAGATGGGTAGGAAGGGCCGGACCTGTTTTATGGCCTCAAAAATCGCCTGATCTGAACCCTCTAGATTTCTTTGTTTGGGGATATTTGAAAACATTAGTATATGGTACTCCTGTAAATAGCCTGGAAGAGCTGCAGCTACGGATTAATCAAAAGTGTTAAGAAATCCAAACCAAGGAGAGTGTTTTCGAAAGAGTTCGAATGTCGTTGAGACGAAGATGTCGTGCCTGCTTGGAAATGGACGGAGGGCACTTTGAACATCTTCTGTAACTTTGTTTTTTGTTTGTTAAAAGCTTCCTTTGTCGGTTTATTCCTAATAAAATAAAATGTTGAAAAACGAATAGTGGTCCATATCTCCGCAACCGTTACTTTGCGGACCCATGTTTATTAAGACTTTTCTGCTTATTTTGGTTCATACTATTACCTCCTGACAATATTTTACACTCTTTTTTTAAACCCTGTATAAATAAGTACTATATAGTACGAAACCTTTAGTAGTTTATTATTTAGAGTACTTCAAATTAAATGTAATAATTTTGCTAAGTCGGTTATCAATTTTTATATATGCATGTAACAAAGTATTTTTTCTACGTTCATGCCAGAAACAAAACTTTATTGAACTATATTTAATGAAAAAAATTGTTATTGCATTCATCTGTCATTCTACTGCAGCATTTTGTCATCATGACAAACATAAACATTCAAATCGATGTCATATTTTCCTACACTTTCAGTCTTATTATTTAACCATGATTAACGTAACCTAACAGTTGATCAAATTTAACAGAGGTCTTTTGATGACTTTCGGCATTAATTATGATTAATCATTATTAAAATGTGAGCGTGATTATTTATTGCCTAAGTCCATAGTGTGAAATAACACTCCCCAATGTAATGTTACAGTTTTACTCGAAAATTACTATTTCAAGTGTAAAGTAGTGTTACCAATTATGCGAAATTCATATGTAACTTTCCATTTCTTTTTTATTATTAAACTTTATTTTTCAAATTTCATTGTATTAACCTGTAATGTTCCTCAATCTGTCTTGTACTGTGGATGTAAGATGGTACAAATATTTTTATACATTATTTTTTGCAAGAAACAAAAAAAACAATTAATTTTGAATATTAATTAATAAATAAAGAAAGCTACTAGATAACTTTAAAAAATACCTAATATATATTCGTTGCTTTGCCTAACTAACGTAACATAACTTTCAACCACATATTACTAATACAATCAATTTCAGACGGATTTTGATTGAAAACGTTGTAGCATCTCCGGCGTTACTGCTACCTCATTTGATTTTTGTTGAATTTTAAATTCAACATAAAATAAATAGCGCAATAATACTTCTACCTCTCTGGGACTATATACTGTGACGTTTTTTTTTATTGGACGTTATTACATCTTATTTGCAAATTCAGAATATATTATGTAAATACATAATACAATACTACATTGTTATGTATCTATTTAAAAAATATTTATGAAATTTGGCATACAAGATGTAATTCGACTGTATTTACCTGGAGTTTCTGATAATACAGTATGTATTTAGTATTTTTTTACAGAAATACACGGTATGAACAACGTGTACATTTACTATCATCTTTATCAGTGCATTTCAACAGCGCCAAATGTATTTAAAACGATTCGATATGATCCAAAGAACTTGTGGTAGAGTTTTGTACAGACAGTATGTTCCATCGCGCATTTGAAACAATCCCGAACACTCTCGATTTTCCCATAACTAAAAATCGGTTTATTTCACACGAAATCAAAGAAAAACAAATTTCGTAAAAGCGAGAATCGTTGCTCCCAGTAAATAAAGGTGTTTGTTTTCAGATGTCTGCATTTTATGGGAAATAACTGTTTGTTTCTGGCGATAAATACCCAATCGGACACATTACAAATAAATATTGATGCGGCCGTGTAAACAGTTTTCCCATTGTTTGGATGTGCGGCCTTAATATCCCTTTTTAATATGTCATAATTAATATAGTGGATGTGTTTCGAGATATAACTCGTACGGGCTGATTTTTACGATTCCGCGGCACCTCGTAAAAATGTCAGCGCGTTTTCCAAAGAAACATTCGCGTTTCCATCAGTGTAATTCGCCCAGAATATCAGCGATTAGTAAAAAAATAACTCATTTCAAATAAACAGTTTTAGCAAATTACATTTTTCATGTTCCTAGAGTTTTTAAAAGCTTTTGTAAAGTTAGTTAAATATGTACAATCCACTGGCGTACTTTATACAGCTACACAGATAGAAAATAATTGTTCACTTAATTAAATCCTTCATTATACAGGGTTAACTATGACTAAGTACGAAAATTTTAACCACGTGCTCAGGGAGGCCTAAAAGACAATAAAAAAATATTCCAGAATTTTAGCTCGGTATTTAAAAACCTTATTTTCCTGCGGAAAGCCGGCGCCTATGATAAGTATCGACTGCGATGGCTTAGATCCATAGATAAAGCTGATAAAATGTGTCAACAACGTCAACTACCATACGGTCGTCTTTTTGTAGCGTTTCTAAATGCAGAAACGACAAAAATTAACATTCTTATTAGTAATAATACCTGATAAATAGGTAACAGTTAATCCAGTTAGCTCCAGTATTTTGCATTCGTTTTTCATTATTTCGATACAAACTGTCAAAACTACATTTTCACTCATTCAAACCACTAACTACAGATAAAATACACTTTCCGTAGGTACAGTTAGATAAAATGATAAAATAAAATGTGTTATAAGAAAATCGAATGAAAGGAATGCGTAGGTACTAATAGATAATAGAAAAGTTAATGCACTCGCTGCAGTCTTGTCCATAGAAAACAAACCGGCAAACTATATTGTGGGAAAATATCTGTACCCGACACGTATTCCTTTATTTAATAACTATAAAACGTTTAAAATTAAAATAAAGCACTAAAAACTGAAGAAGAACTCAAAGCTACAACGTATACACAGGAATTGAATTACAACATGGCAGCGAATTTTACCATTGCTTGTTGGTTGCCTACTCTGACTATAAATGTGCGGCGGACGGGTCGCATAGGCGGCGTTAAATTAAGATTTAATATAATATCAAAAAAAAAATTCGCTTTATAAACAAGTTAGGAATTTTATTGAAGGGCAATTCCGTTAATTCTTATTTTTTTCTATCCCCTCTTAAAATGTTTGTACTTAGTCATAGTTAACCCTGTATATTTTAATCAAATTCAAAATACGGGGTGTCTCAAACGCGATATCATGGGCCTACTGGGAGATACAAAAAATTTGAATAAAATTTGGGACACGTGGTGTTAAATAAGTTGAGGTAAGCTCCATTTTCAATTGAAAGTATTATCTTTGGGATTTGACAGAAACGACTAATGACGTCATCAATTATATTTATTCGAGAAACATACCCACATGTTTTCCTGCTAAAAAGCTCTATTTTTTCTAATAAACATTTATTAGAGAAATTTGTCTGTGTCACTTCCAGTTTAAAAGTTATAAGCAATATCATCCTAAAATCTCAAAAGAAATATCACCTAAAAATCACATTAGCTGTGGAAGGATCAAGTAGTCGTTGGAAACGTCAAAAATAATTTTTGTGCTTACAAAATGTTTTTTCATTCAGAAAAAGTTGATATGTTGCTAATTTACATGGAGTCACAAAAGAAATCAAGAGGAGCTGTAGAGTTATATCGAGAAAGGTAACCAAAGCGCCTCATTCCTGATCATAGAACTATTACAAGATGGAGGCGATCTTGCGACGAAATGAAGGTTAATTTTCTTTTCGGAAGAATAATTGACCGAAGGGTAAGAAACAATGTTAATATAGTTAGACCGTTGTAGCATTTCGAACAAAATTCACGAAATGTTATAATTTGGATAAACCAACCGTTCATGTCTACAAAATTCACAATGTGGAGTATTTGCCTGAGCGTCACATTGAAAACAGAATTAGTTTTAAAGCTCAAATTGTAGTAAATGTAAAAACTGTTGATGAGAACCTTTTTCGGCACTTTCTGTGGACGGACGAAAGTCAGTTTGTCAGTAATGGTTTGCCAAACAGGCTCAAGAACACTACTGATCCATTAAAAATCCGCACATTGTAAATCCAGTCGAAACAAGACCATTTTGGAGTAAATATATGATGCGGCATCATCGGTAGGCATTTAATTAGGCACGAGTTACCTAAACTTCCTCCACTTCTCCACTAAGGAGACACATATGGCACGGTGGAGCTCCACCCCACAAGGCCAGGATTGTGCAGCAGTATTTAGATAACACTTTCCCAGAAAAATGGATTGGGATTAATGGACCTGTTCACTGGCCCGGAAAGTCACCAGTACAGTGGCGTACTTTGTAGCGTTTCTCGGAATAGGAACTAATTGTTCACTCAACTAAATATATTTTGTCGAACAAATATAGTTAACTCATTGTTGTACCTTCAATGGAAGTTGCTAGTGTAATTGTAATGTAAGAGAAATTTCATTACAGATAAATCAGGATCTTCTAACGAGTGGATAACACAAAAATAACAACAATTGCATCCATACCATTACAAGAAAATGCAAGAACTTTTACAGATCATTAAGGTGATCGAGCAGTTTAAGGCGTCAGCATTTGAATCGATGTGTGATACTCCGCTCTGATTCGATTCCCGCCTCCGGAATATCGTAGATTGCTTATACTTGTAGAGACTGGCACCCTCTATGTAGATATAGTAGGGTAGAAGAACGTTGGTCTGACACAATGTGAGGGATTGATATTGGTCGACGTTTAACCATCCCCCTAATTAATAAAGTTTTGCGGGTTTTCCTCATCCTCGCACTGAATAGTGGTCGTAACGTGAGTCGTTCCTGTGCGTAAATGAGGTCTACTTAATAATAATATGCGGCTCCATCCCCCGCACAATCATCTAGCAAATTGCCATGTGTTTTAAACACTCTGTATATAGCTCAAGGAATTTAATGACTTTATTGATTAAATTATAATTATCAGTTTGAAACCTACAAATTTCACCTATATTTAGTAAATCTAAAAAACGTCCATTGAAATCAAAACTAAAGAACGTAGAGACCACATGAACGTTGCCTTTGATTTTAGAAGAAACAAATTTCTATGAAAATTCTATAGCCCTTTGAGAGATAATTCACTTCACAAAGAATACACAATTGAACATCACAAATGCTATTTTGGAATATCAGTTATATATTTTTTTAAATCCTTTATTTTGCATATTCTAAAAATCTACTATCTTTTGTAATTTCAAAAATATAATAATTATGCAATATATTTGCTTTAGTATTGTTTTTGCTAGAAAAGCTCTTTAATTCATATTTGAGATATAGATTAAAGGATTATAAAAACCTTACGAAGAGTTTTGGTGCCTTTAACATTTCTTACAATGTCGCTGTTGCACATTGCATATGGCACTATACAAAATTTCTTGTTCATATGCATTTTAAACCAAAAACTTATGACGTGTATACATATAAATGAAAATAATGTTTGAAAATAGTCCGTCGCGCGAAAAATTACCTGGTGGACCTTCTCCTAGAACGTTGCGTGTAGACCGCAGAGGCATCCGCGTATTAAAACTAATAAAGTACCAAGTCCGAAACGATTTTAGCTACGGCAAAGTTCAAAAACCCCTTAAATCATCGTAATTGTGAAGTAGATCTAGTTACCCGTCGAGGAGGAGGCATTGAAAGTTTGATTACATTCGCAAGGAGTCGCTAACAGTTGAATATCATCACTTTTAATTCGCTCTCGTCAACAGATATGAAAAACTCAGTCGGCTTCACACTCAGCGCCGGCCACCGAAGCTTTTGCGTTTTCTTGTTTATTAAATTAGTACGGTATACCAGCGTCGCATTCTTTTACACTTCCTCGATTTAAGGTGCCGTGAGTGAAGTGTTATTTTTAATCAATCATACAATCAGAAAAAGAAGAGCGTAAATGCAATTTAAATTTAGACCATGGCAATTTGATTGTTGTATACAGGGTGACCCTTTATTATTTATTGAATACCTCGGAAATGCTTTTACGCAACCTTACTTAGATCAATACTGGCTACAGACATATACTATGTTTAAATTCACGATTGGTGATGTGCTATGCGTGATTTTTAAGGAAATGTCTGATGACAACTAACTGTGGCTGTTTGCTACGGATTTTTCAGGATGTAGGGAACAGCCCAGTATTTGCATAGTGCATATGCATAAGTTACGTTTAGTTTTAGTGAGATGGTAATTTTACTAATTGGAAAAATGTAATGTATGCTGTGCTAAACAACAATAATATTTTGTAATTTTAAGTTTTTCTTGTCTTTAAATTATTGAAAGTTATAAATTGTTAATTTAATTTATACGAGTAATCAAGTAAATGTTAAAATTGATTAGTCTTACAAAATAATTTGTTAAAATAACAAAATATTTCCTTACTGTGAGTAACCAGTAGTCTTGATTTGAACAAAATATATTTTTATGTTAAGAGCATTTGTGTTATCTTAAACAAATACTTCAATAAAAGAGAACCATGTATAATTGTCTTAACCAAAGATGCATTTAGAAATAAACAAAAATAATAAATAATCAATTGGCTGAAACATTGGTTAATGAAATCAAAGTTCAGAGGCAAATGCCAAATAAAGTTTAGATTTGGTCTTCGAAAATCTGAAGTACGGCATCGCATGTTTTACACTTCCTTAATTAAAAGTACCATGAGCAAAGTGTAATTTTTAATAAATCAGAAACAGAAAAGCGTAAATTTAATTTAAATTTTGGCCATGGCAATTTGATTATTATATACAGGGTGCGGCCTGCATAATGTATACAAATTTAAATACAGTTTCCTGACGATATTTGTCATAGAAAAGTCTTAACGAAGAAGTTCTATCCTTGCATTCTTTTTTTTGTGTTAATTAAGGTTCATTTATTCAACGAAAAGCTAGGCTGACTCTTTATTATTCATTGAATATCGCGGAAATGTTTTTATGCAACCTTACTTAGATCATTATACTTATCTAAAGTTGGCTACAGATACAGAGTACGTATGTTTAAATTCACGATTTGTGATGTTCTATGCGTGATATTTTTAAGGAAATGTCTAGTGACACCATTGTTGTCTAACTCTGGCTGTTTGCTATGGGTTTTTCAGGATGTAGGGAGCAACCCAGTATTTGCATAGTGCATATGCATAAATTACGTTTAGTTTTAGTGAGATGGTATTCTTAGTGTAATTTGTATGCATTATACATGTCGCATGTTATATATACTCGCGTCAAGAATTCAGACGTCTTACGTCATGGTTGACATTAGGCAATTGTTTTTATTGTCAACGTAATTTTCTATATTTGGTGGGGTTAAAACAAAATTTGTTTGCAATTTAGTGCAATATATAATGCAAACATTTAGTGTAATATATAGTTTTATTACTCTCAGTTGCAGTTTTTTAAATATTTTGATAAACATATAATGGATTATTCACTTGTTCGTATTACGTAAGTCTTCTGAATTCTTGACGCGAGTATAATTCAGTACTCTAATTTGATATTTATCACATATTTTTTCAAAAATTATTAAAACAAATTTGTCATGTGCAAACTTCACTAAATATATTTCTCAGCTAAAGGTAGATACATATAGATATAGTTGCGGCAAGAATTCAGACGACACGGTTGACGTTACGCAACTGTTTTTATTGCCAACATAATTTTCGTTAGTTTGTTGCGTTAAAAATAAATATTTTTTTGTAATTTAGTGTTTTATATAGTGCAAACATTTAGTATAGTAAATATATAGTGTTATTATGCAGAGTTGCAGTTTCTTAAATATTTTGATAAAAATATGATGATTATTCATTTCGTATGACGTAAATCGTCTGAATTTTTGCCGCAGCTATATAATAGTTTGACAAGATTTAATGTATCTATATCTTTTATGTAAAAATAAAAAGTATTCGACACAGCTATTATTCAAGTAAATTACATTTTTGATATTACGTTCAAGTTATTTTATGTACAATCATAGTAGCAGTAAAAAATTTTTTACATAATTTTCAGTGAAAGAAATTTAATTTTGTATAATCCTGTGTAATAAATGTTTTGATTGCACCTTTATATTGCCCGATTTCAGCAGCGTTTAAATACAGTCGCTGAAATTTTGTGAAGTCAAATGATCTAAAATACAGTTCTGTCCTAAAAGAAGTGTGAAAAATGCAATTTACTTACATATTCTGAATTAAAACTGAGTATTCTGACGGTTGATGTTGATACTTTTCAAATATAGAGAACTATATCTGAATCTAAAATTCAAATTTTGTTTTCTGGAATAAACGTGGGTAGTCTGAAATATAATTGACGCTTTGTGAAAAAATGTAGATGGAATAATCATAAAAATAATAGTTATTAAGTGTATAAGGGTAACAAACCTTTAAACCACGAGAAAAAATGGACATTCGATACACAGCGATTAAAAGTTGGTTAATTTCCCGAATGTTATTCAACCTTTTATCTACGACCACGGTCAGAAGCGTCACATTTGGCAAATTTATTTTAATCAAGAATATTGATTGTCGGCTGAATACGAGAAAGTCTTGAAATTGTTTCTATGACATACGTTTATTTATTTGTCAACAAGAATGAGAAGTCTACAGATTGCAACGATTATGGGAGTCGCTTGTCGATGCAAGAATTAACCTTTTTGGATGTCACCCATATCCAAGACAAAAACTGTTACCTACACGTACGCATTTCGGATACGAAAACAAATATTTCAAGAAGTTTCACGATGATGGAACAAGCTTTTTCAATCAATGATGTAGAAATGCGTCGAAAATATATCAATCTGCGACTTAAAAATACCGGTGGGAGATTTTTCTTGTGATATGTGGCTGGAAACTACACAACATGTAGGCACCAATACCATTTCGAAAACGTTTTACTAGCCAATGCTAGGGGTGATATTACCACTGTGAAGCGTCATGGTGGTTGGAAATCGATTACGGTAGTAGAAAGTTATATTGAAGGTTAATTCCAGCAAGATGGCCATTGCTGAAAAAATCCAGGTCCTACCTGGCGAAGTTGTGGGCCTCTTCAGTCCATCAGAAACTCATTATCGAGTGAATTTAAATAATCCCAATCAAAATGACATGATCGTTCTTGTGATAAATGTTAATGAAAATAATTCTAAATAGAATGCTATAAAATTGAAGAGTGGTATTATGAATTTTAATCCACTAGTGTGTTAAAAGGTCTTTAATCCACGGAAAACAGACGTATTAAATCTTAATATAGGGGTCGTGGATAATTAAATAAAATTTGTAGGTAGTATTTCGCCATTTTAAATTAGAAAGCTTTTAATACACGCATACCAAATTTTTAAGCATTGATAATAACTGACTGTGGCACACTTTTTAATAATTACACATATTTTCTTTTATAATTTTCACACTTTTTCTTTTTTTGATATTTACAAAATATCATTGATCCGTCGCATTCATATTTCAGTAAAAAAAATTGTCCGCTTCAGAATATCTGTTTTTTGCAAATTCTTCGACTTTAGTTTAACAGTGAGTTTTCAATTTTAAGTAGATATAATTAATAAAACACCTAAGCAATTTTATGTAAGAAAATATTTTTACACGCTTTATTTGTTGCACTGGTCTCTGACTGACGTACAGATTTTTGTTTTCCGGGGTACAATAGGGTTTTAAAAAAAATAGCCTTACCTTCGCAAAGAAAATCCTTCCGGTAGTGTCCTCTCCCGCGCGATCACGAAACGTATCCACCACGACAACGATGAATGGGGCCTTACATCAACAAACCAGTTGAAAAATTATTTACGACTCTCGCGCGAATAATATTTTAATAAATAGTTCAAAAATTAAACTAACAACCTCGCTGACAAAGTCCTTTCATCGGCCCTCCCTGTTTTTATATCATTAAGTCGGGCTGAAAACAGGATCGCGACTTTTCACGGCCAACTAGTACCTAATGAAGAACGTTGATGGACTGAAACTCGGAATTTTCACACATGTTGTCAGCGTAGGCCATGACAATTTTGGAAGCTCGCTATCCCCGCCACTGTCGCCGGCTTAAGACGCTTGGGGGCGGGGCCTGAGCCGTTTCAGCGCGGCTGGTACACTCCGGGGAAGAAGCCGGCCTTTCAGGACGGCTTAAGTCCGGTTCGATGGATATCGTTCTGATCGATTTTTGTGACTGAAAGTGAGGCGACAATAACAGTTTTTATACTGAAACGAAGCGTAAAGAGTATACCGTGTGCCACTTTTCGTGTAACCTCCTGTATATCTCACTTTTTGCATTTTATAACGAAATTATTCTGCAATAAATAAATTTGTTTGATGAAATTTTTAAGATATTTTACCATTTTTTTTTTATTTAAGATACACCACTATACAGGATCCTCTGAAACGCATACTAGCGGGCCACTTTAGATTCTTTAAAGCATAATAAGACGATTTATGGTAATCTACTTATTTGCAAAAATGCACCATTAAGTCGTTAGAGAGCGCCAAAGTTTTTGAAGAAAAATCAATAATCGTTTATAAAACGGAAAAACGTTGAACGATTAAAATGAAATTTCATATATGAAAATACATTGGCAAAAGGCTTTTCTTGATGCAATTAATACTAATTTCCGGTTTGTTCCAATGCCTTAAACTGGATAGCTCAGTAAAAAAAAATGTTAAGTTAAGTTACCAAAATTTTGGAAGAGACACGGTTCATTCACAGTCGGATCAGTGATCAAAAAGTTATATACAGGGAGTCCGGGAAAATGTGGGAAATCTATCGGGTGCAGATGGAACATGAAAAAATAAGATGACAAGTTCCTATATTTTGTATTTCCTACAGGCCTTCCCTACGAAGGACGCCGCTGGAATCGATTTTTCTTGAATAACTTTTAAAGTACGTAATATAATTTAATAAGAATGTGATGGACACTAGTAAGGACCTCTTAAAATAGTGTCCTTGAAATACATTTAGCTTTTTTAGTTTATCAGGGGCGGGCTAAACTTCACAATTTAATGCCTAAATTTAACACCCTGTATGATAAAGATTTTAAAACAATAAATCTGGGTAGTTTCAATCTTTTTTTGCATATTATAATTTTTAATTATGATTTTTCGAAATTTGGTATCCCATGAAAATACTCAATAGACATTTGTCCATCAAATTTGGTATATGGGTATTTTGATTGATGTTGAATAACCTGGAAATTTTATCTATTTGATAAAAAGATGCCTAATACCACTTTCTGGAAAAACAATCCTTTTCAAAAATCGTAACAGACCAGGCTTTTGTTACATTAATAAAATGGTTAGATTAGGTTTGAACAAATCGTGGTAGGCCAGGCTTTTGTTATATGAATAAAATGGTTAGTAGAATATAACTAAACTCTAAAAAAAATGTTTCGGGGAAATTCCACAGCCTTCTCATATTTCTAGAGGTATTAACCTGAAAAATGAGGCACACTGTACATATATAGAAACAAGGAAAAGCAAAGGTGGGTTGATTGAAATAAAAGATTTATTTAGTTATTTATTGTTCCATTATACATTGTTTATTTTTTTGACACTGTATATATTTATATTTTTAATAAATGTACACAATAAGGTACAAAAGTACTGTAATTTTAGCTCTAGTGTGAGGGAAATAGTTATAGTATTTTTTCAGATATACCTATTAGGTTTGTTCCTGCAGTAGTTGGAAACGGAACGAGTTACTAGTACTTTTAACGGAAGAAATAGTTGGACGAGCATTGCTGATAGTTTTAAACCGTTTGCAACTACTGCGACAAGCCTATTATGTTACACTCCCTGTAAGATATACTCGCGTCAAGAATTCAGACGTCTTACGTCATGGTTCACATTAGGCAATTGTCTTTATTGTCACCGTAATTTTCGATATTTGGTCGCGTTAAAAACAAATTTTTGCAATTTAGAACAATATATAGTGTAAACATTTAGTGTAGTATATAATTTTATTACTCTCCGTTGCAGTTTCTTAAATATTTTGATAAAAATATAATGAATTATTCATTTGTTCGTATGACGTAAGTCGTCTGAATTCTTGACGCGAGTATAGCTCAAAAGTGACATAATATTTAAATTTGGCACCCCCAAAACCCATCGACACCAAATTTGAAATCGATACGTCAGCAACTGTAAAATTTATTAGAAATTTTAGTAAAAATATGTTTTACTTCAACATCCTGTATCTCCATTAATATTAATATTCACCCCCACACGCGTGAGTGTATTCTTAATATTTAAGCTTAAATTATTACCAGGTGGTCTGTGATCTGTGACCCATTACTTATGACTTGGTATACCGATCAAATATGCACAAAATATTGAAAATTATTTGAAAAATACAAATTTATTATTTTATTTAAAAATAAACAACAAATAATAAAAATATAACTTTTCTTATACACAAAACACAATCAACGTGATTACTTCAAAAGCACATTAAAAAATTGTAGAAATGAAATATTTCTCTACTTGGACTACCTCTCACGTTAATAATTTACTAAGATTTCGTTTTTATTATCTGAGATAATAATAACTTTGTTCGCACAACTCCAGAATCAGGTTTCCAATCGTCACCTCCAACTAAAACAATGCATTTTTAATCTTATACGCGCATTAAATAACAATGCACATACGTCTAACGTTTCCAACTGTTCTGAGACAACAGGGTGAAAAATACTTATTAATATACACCAAATCTTACTAGTTTTTCTTTTAAAGAATTATATGATACCTAATATTTATTATATTTTGCAATTTCGTCTCGAATTATAAATTTAACTACTTGTAGTTTGCACTTTTTAAACTCACTCGATAAGTAGTGAGAGTGGCAAAGCGAAAAAGTGTTTGTAGAGTATTACTGGAAAGCTAATCAAGAAATCTCACAGAAAAACAAGTGAAAAGCTGGAAGAAATATAGAAAAATACATGGTAATTATTTACATCAGAAACCTCGCTAATCTTAATTACAAAAAATTTCAAATTTTGTCCCAACGGTTTTTAATATTTGTACTGATAAAAATATAAATTAGGAGTATTTCTTTAAATGTTTTTGAAGCTATCAATAAATATATTGTATAGGGTGGACCAAGAAAAGTAGATATGATTTATAGCTAATAATAAAAGATAATAATGCATTTAAATGAACACTAATGTTAAATAACCTTCAATGATAAATCTGTATAATGAAATGTATAGAATTATACATATATATATAGGGTCCTGTTGTTTTTGGATAAATATTCATATATAGCTTTACACATACAGATACCTAAATGTTGCTACCTTCTGATTAAAAGATTCAACCTCAGAGGAGGACTTCCAGATGGAGGAGTTCCAAAGCACGGTGAACAAATCTTCCAAAAATGGAAGACATAATCATTGAAGGAGAGCTGAGTGCGGATGTGATGGCAATATTAAGGTGAGGGTCTATAAATGATACTGCAGGAAACAACTACTCCGCGGACTAATGCCCCGACCGGCATTGAATTACACCTGTAGTATATGTGTGAACAGCCAAGAACCCTTGTCGGCCACCCCACCAGACATAGACCGGTTTCGGGCTTATTAGCCCTCATCAGTATGCCATAGGTGAGATGACCGACAATTGAACTGGCTGTTCCTTCATATGTAGGTTCACATATAAATCGAGTGCAGGTGAGACGTAACTGGTCTGCTACTTTTTGCTCGACCTAAGCGGCTCGACTTGCAGGAAGCGACCTACATTGTCATAGGTATATATAATTTATATAACCAATGATAATACCAATATAAATGTTTTTCCATGGTCAAAGATTACTAATAAAATAATGAGATTACAGCAATAAATTTAAAAAAAAATTTAAACGCCGTTAGGCTCCTTGAGCCTATTTAAAGCAGATACTTTGCTGGGATTAGTCATTGTCTACTAACGGCTAAAATATGTTTCCTTCAGTGTAGCCGAAAAATACAGAGCCACGGTGTTTGAGAATAGACACCGAACGTTACAGGTATTTCGAAATATTATATAACAGATTTGGACAACCTGAAACAGTCTTATTTACAATGCATCTGTAAAAAGTATGTATTCTAGAAAACAAACCTCCCATCCTATTATCACAGTATAGGGAGACCAGTAAAAACACTAGGGCCGAAATAATAAGTCGCGCATAAGTAGCTCGCGCATCCATTTCAAGCTGCAGAGACCTCAGTTTACATCCAACTCTGGGAGTGCGAACATCGGTTGTACAGAGCCGTATTAAAGCAATATTTTGAGTCTGATCGAGAAACGAGTCGCTGCGCAGCAGTTAGATGTTTGAATATATCATCTATAAATAGTAATTTAAGTTTCTTTAAATTTGCTAAAGACTAAGTAATCTATAATATACTGTACAAACCATAAATGATATTTTACTGCTATTGCCTTACCTATTAACTTATTTCTTAAGTATAACATTGGAATATAAATACTTCTCATGAAAGTGAAGTTTAAAATATACATATTTATATTTTTCACAAATACAAATTTTTATTTTAGAGTAAAGTTCTATGCAGAGGCTTCTAATAGAGAAGATTTATTAGAAAAGCTGCTCAGGATTAGTAATAGTTCATACAAACTATGTCAAATACATTTTTAAAATAATATGTTTTCTAACGATTCGCGCAATAGATTACGCAAAGAGGCCGTTCCAACGTTTCCTGCACAAGACGGTTCATCTTCAAATTATGTAGATGATCACATTTCTTGTAGTCACTATAATGAGAGTAAGTCTCAAAACAAAATAATAAAAAATAATTTTTTCCAAATTTACATTCTACTGCACTTTTATCTCCAATTTAACAATTTTCAAAGTTAAGTAAACATAATTTCTCTGTTCTGAAAAATACTTGTCTTCTGGTTTACGTAGATCATTTAAGACGAAAAAAAATCACAATAAATTATTTGTCCGCTAAACTTCAAACATCAAATTTTAAATTTAAAAAAATCCCAAAAAAATGTAATTATCACTAATAACAAAAAAAGTAAGTAAATAAATAAAAATGTTTTGTAGTGTAATAATATATATTTTAAACTCTTTTTTTTAAAGAGTCCAAAGAAGTAAATCAAATTTTCACACTGTATGTTAGTAGCAGTAAATGATGTATAGTATATGTTGAATTACCCATTTATAACTGTATAAATTATTACATAATGTGGATAGATATAACGTAAACTTTCATGTGGAATAACTACACTTTCACGCGCAAATAAAAATTTCTTATTCCGGTCCTGATCACCGATTTTGTCAATTCTATCGGATGTGCTATCGCACTCACATTTCGAGGTCACCACAGAAACTGAAAGCAGTTCAAAGTGCCGACAATGGAGTGAAACTGCTGGTCTACCTATGCTGTGCTATTATTATGGATGCGTTTACTATCCCACGGAATCAATATATTTTTAATGCATTAGTATATTAAAATGTAGGTAGATGCTAAATATAAATATATTTTTTGATATATAATATATAGGTATGAATATGTGTGTATATACATATATGTATACGTATTATTCAATTATAAAGCAATATAAAAATGTATTAATTATCAAAACATCGTTATAACTTGCAAATATTTGTAAGTTGCAGGAAATAAAGTTTATGTCTGCACACTAAATCGCCTATAATTCCTTCAACATCTGCAAGTAGTTAAATTTATCATTCGAGACGAAGTTGCGAAATATAATTAGTAGATCAATCGACTTAGGTAAGGAAGTTTGATCATAATTATATGAAGTTTCCATTAGTATTAAATAGTTGTGAGTTACAAACACAGAGCACAATAAAATATTTAGCTTATAATATTTTCTAAAAGAACAAATTACTATGCAAACTATATAAAAAATAATCAGCACACCGGAGTTTCTCTTATACAAAATATGACATGTAAATGAAAAAGTTCGAGGTTTGAGACATACACACTTAATGTAGTACTATTACAGGCATCGCCTGGCTGGCAAAAGTCTACAAAATTATGCACTAAAGTGGATGTGGGCAGATTGATATCTATTTGGGTATCTTCGTCGGTATTATCGGGCTGTATGTCTGACGTGAAATACCCATATACAAGGACAAGATCTGCATAATCTTCAGTTATAAATATATGATTTTTTATTTAGCACTTTAACGCTAAGTGCCAAATGAATAAACAAAGTGACACAAATAATAATTATTGTTATAGCAACCATCATATTTGGCTACTTTGATTGAAATATGAAATTATATTTTTTAAAATGCTTGTAACTTCTAAAAAAAACGAATCGGACTTATGTTTATATAAGAAAAAATGATTGACATTAACTCAATTACTAGATATTTGCCAAAGTTTGTCATAGATCTTATACATCACCCTGTACAGTGAAGTACTCAACATTGTCCGTAATGTCTTGGCGTGTTAATTTAACTACATTATTATAAATCTGATCCACGTATTATCGTTTTAAAGTCGGTACTTTTATGTAATATTTTTCGGTACATATTTTTCCAAAAATATAAGCTGTGTAACTTAGAATTCTTTAATTTAAATAATAGCATATAGCGAGCAAGAAACAGTTCTGAAAGTTGATGGGAAAATAAAGAGTATTCAACTCCGAAAAGGCCATACATGTCCCTATTATTTTATTTGTAGAATGTACAAGTTGCATGAATTTTATATTGGTTTGAAATGTATCGAAAGGTCAGAACATGTGTCTGGCGGCAATAGTCACACAATGTTTAAAATATCAACATTAATAAATTGCCATAGAATGTAAATAAAACCACGTGGCCGAAAACGCGATAAAATAATTTAGTTTATATAAGAAAAAATGATTGACATTAACTCAGTTACTGTCTGCCAAAGTTTGTCATAGATTTTGTATTTTTGTTTGTCACCCTGTACAGTGAAGTGCTCAACATTGTCCGTAATGTCTTGGCGTGTTAATTTGACTACATTATTATAAATCTGATCCACGTATTCTCGTTTTGAAGTCGGTACTTTTATGTAATATTTTTCGGTACATATTTTTCCAAAAATGTAAGCTGTGTAACTTGGAATTCTTTGATTTAAATAATGGCATATTGCGAGCAAGAAACAATTCTGAAAATTAATAGGAAAATAAAGAGTATTTAACTCTTTCCCTATTATTTTATTTGTAGAATGTACAAGTTGCATGAATTTTATATTGGTTTGAAGTGTATCGAAAGATCAGAACATGTGCCTGGCGGCAATAATCACATAATGTTTAAAATATCAACATTAATAAATTGCCATAGAATGTAAATAAAACCACGTGGCCGGAAACGCGATATCATTGGTGTGACGTTACACGTTGTTCAGCGCAGTTTGTAATGCCATAATTATTAATAGTGATGTGGTCAACTTACGGTATTGTTAAACGTAACTTATTCCTTTGTTTACAATATAGACCCGCTCGTGGCAGTTGCGGCGACAATGCTGTTGGGTAAGCGCTGAATACAATAAATGTGAAAAAAACTAAGTTTGCTTCACCATTGTTTTTCTAAACACCCTGTATATATTAAAAAAAATTCTATGAACTAAAACATACCTGTATTTTCAATTAAACTTACATTAAAATGGTGTTCTCAGACAAACAATATTGCAATGATTCCTTTCAGTTTTTGGCACGGTGAAGTATTTTTTATTAGACGCTGTATGCTGTATTCGTACATAATAGCAATACTTTTTTTATTTTATCTTTATTTTGCAACTTTATTCGATAAAAAACTACTACGTGGGAGAAAAAGCTCATATACAGCGGGACTACTAGAGGAAATCCAAAAAAATTCCAAAAATACGGAAATAAGAAGCCTATATCACGGAATAAAGCGCGAAAGAGAAGGATACAAGCCAAAACCAGAATAGTTGATAGACAGTAAAGGGGAGTTAATAAGTGACGAAGATACCATATTGGAACACTGGAACGAATATTTTAAAAAATTGTTGAATGAAGACGAAAGGGACAGCGAAGAATCAGAAATTGGGAAGTTCAGACAAGCAATATACAGGAGCAAACAAGGTATGCCAACATTGACTGAAATAAAAGACATTATACATAAACTGAAAGACAACAAGGGTACTGGAGAGGATAAAATAGCAGTTGAATGGTTCAAATATGGTGGAGAAGATTTATCTAAATGGAATCATAAATTAGTGCAACAAATTTGGATACAGGAGAAAATGCCAAAGAACTGGAATGAAGCCATACTCGTGCCGCAGTTCAAGAAAGGTGATAAAATGCAGTGTTCTAGTTACCGTGGAATACTCTTGCTGAATGTTGTAAAATTTTGTCTTCACATATAAAGAATAAATTAACAGATGTAGTGGAAAAAGAAATAAAAGAGTATCAGTGTGGATTTAGAAAAATAGGATCAGTGGTAGACCAAATTTTTACACTTAGGGAAATCCAGGCAGAGAGTTATGAACATAAAAAAATAGACACACATATCATTTATAGATTTAAAGCAGGCTTACAATCAGATAAAAAGAAAACAGCTGTATACAGCACTGAAAGATTTGGGTGTGAATGATAAACTTATTAAAATGATTCAACTAACACTGAAGGAGTCCAATACAACAGTAAGATATAAGATAAAGTAAGTGACGTTTTTAAAGTAAAGGGAAGACTAAGGCAAGGAGATCCCCTATCATCAACATTATTTATCTGTGTTAGAATATGTAATGAGAAAGGCAAATTTAAATAGAGCTAGTTTAGTATATCACAAGCGGTACCAGTGTTTAGCAGATGATGTGGCAATACTCACAGAAGTAAGGAGTTGCAAGAATGCATTTTAAAATTAGAAGAACAAGCACTAAAAATGGGTTTTAGATAAATGAAAATAAAACGAAATATATGAAATGGACAGATGAAGATTATAATCAACAGGGAACGCTAAGAATAACAAACGAGAACGATAAAACATATGTATTTTAGAGGGTCGAGTATTTCACATACTTAGGGGGTGCAATTCAGTAGAAAACCTGATATAAGGAGGGAAATCCAACAAAGAATTATGGCTGGGAATAGGTGTTTACATGTTCTAAAAAGATTTATAAAAAATACAAGTTTATCAAAAGGACTCAAAGTAAATGTGTATGAAACAATCATTAGGCCAATAGCAACATTTGCTAGTGAAATATGGACCTTTGGAACAGCCGAGCAAACAATGTTAAAAGTGTTGGAAAGAAAAATACTTGGCGACAAAAAGGTACAGGGAATTTGGGAGAGGATAATCAATAAAGAGCTGATAGAGATATTTAAAGAACCGGTTATTATAGGAGTGGTGAAAGGTCAAAGGTTAAGATGGCTGGGACACGTTACCAGAATGCATAAAAACAGAATACCGAAAAAGATACTAGAAGCTAACATCGAAGGAAGAAAGAAATGTGGAAAACCTAAAGCCAGATGGAAGATTGAAGTTATGAAGGATATACAAGAATGCAACATCACCAATTGGAAAGAAAGAGTTTGTGATAAAGGACGATGGAAAAAAGAAGTAAATAAAGCCATGGGTCTTCTAGGCCTGAAGTGCTAATTTATATATATATTCAATACCAACGTCTATTTTACACAATAACACCTAAAAATATCACAAATGACAAATTAACTCTTCTGAACGTATGTACTGCGTTGTCCGAAAGCATGGAAATTGTATACAGATATAAACTAAAGCACACTGCTGTATTTAGGTATACACATACGAACGGCGTCTGACGTCACAGGTCTACGCTGTGGCGGCGACCGTCTTGTGGGAGCGTGGCCAGACTAAAATTTTAAATACCGTTTTTAGGCTTATTTTCCTCAAAATTCCCATTCATTAACATTACATCATCTAATCTGCAGAATTATTTTGTAATAATTTTATTTTTTTTTATATATATATTTAATATTTTACTTGACTAACACTCTCAGAAAATACATATAGTTATTTATATGTACACTATTCAGTACAATATATAGTAGTTTATACGCACGTGCAAACGTCGTTGCGTCTGAAAACTGATATGTTGAAGTTAAATTAAAATCAGTTGGGGGGGCTAATACGACTCTGTTAGAAACCGCATCTCCCGGTTTCTTAGAATGTTTTACAGACCTCACTTTTAAGTATTTCAGCTATATTAATTTTATTTTCAGTCTAATTAGCGAGTATTAATAAAAGTATCCGAAACATATTTCTGCGGACTTCCTCGAAATTCACGGGAGAGGCGAATTTAGACTAAAAAGGGTTGTTTACAACCAACACTACACTCTTTCAGTTCCACGTTCCAATCCAAATAAATACCTTTAGGAGGGGGACAACAAAAGCCTGTCATCCGCTAAGCTATATACAGGATCGGCTACTGAAAGTTCTACCGAGGAATGTACAGGGCGGAGCCATATTTCCGGCCCCGCCTCCCGCTGTATTTCTGAACGGTTCCCAGTTGGCCAGAGAGGCCTCTAAATCAAACATTATGTAAACACAATAAAATTTCTCCGGTCCGTTAGCACCCCGCTTTCACTGCCGTTCGGCGCGCCGTTAAATTAGCCAACTAGATTTAAAATTAGATTTAATTGTTTTTTTATTTATTGGCCGTCTATAATTACCCGTATATCGCCGGTGGTTGTCGTTAATTTAGATCGTTTTATTCGAAGCGAACCGACTGTCAAACAAACAGCAGTTAATATACAGGGAGTAAAAAATTGTTTGAATTTTGGGAGGTAATAGTAGGTACTGATCAAAATGAAAATGGGTTTTCTTATGTACATATATCCTAAAATGCTTCTTAAGGGAGTTGAAGCCCTTCAAAGGTTGGGTGAAAAGTAGCTGTTTTTATTTATTTGTAGGAACAGTGATGGATTGGATTTTTTAAAAATTTTATATTGTACCATAAATTTTTATCTTATAAAAACCGTATCTGTTTACAAGGGGTAGTTTTTGTAAGAATAAGGGACTGACTTTCACAGTACTTTTAAGTAAAAGCGGCTAAATAAAATCCACCTATCAAAAAATGTATAAAAATATACTTTTTTTATTGAATACTCTATCGCATTTGAAGTTTCGCTTAAATAACATAATGGGCCATCTCATTAAATTTCCAAAAAAATGAATTTAGGACATATGTTTTTCTAATTATTATCTAATCGAGAATTTGCGTGAATTTTATATTGGTTTAAAATGTATTACAGGGCAATCTTTCAAACACATCGAAAGGTCAGAACATGTGTCTAGCGGCAATAATCGCATAATAATTAAAATATTAATATTAATAAATTGCTATAAAATGTAAGCACAACCACGTTGCCGAAAACGGGATAACATTGGTGTGATGTTACACGCCATTCAACGCGGTATATTTCTGTGCATACAGGTGCTGGTTACGGTGTTGGTGATATAAACAGGCGTTTCTCTTTTGTATTTTTGCGTTATTGTAGCAATTGTGTGTCATAGATGCATAGTGTAAATACTGTGTAGGTAATGCCCGAGGGGTGGACAACTCCCTTAAATCCGTGTACATTGTCAGCTCAGATCAAATTAAATCTCTTTAAATTTTATGAAATCAATACCTCCTTTAAATGCCTTTAAATCAATTTAGATCTGTTTAAATCACCTTTAAAAGTGTTAAATCTATTAAAATCCCTTTAAATCCCTATATAAATCAGTATAAATCGCTAAAAATATTTATAAATCTATTAAATTGTTTATAAATCCATAAACTTCCATCCTTAATACACAATAGCCTATGGAAACATAAGTAAAGCTAACGAAATTCATCATTTCCATATCGCCCGCCCGAACACCCGCTTGTTTGTACATCTTTCTCTTAAGTGATAGAGTGGAATACCTTCTTACAAAAAGTAGTATTTTCTATAGGTAAGCAAAGTGGTGAAATATTTTATAATCTTTAGAACTTTATTTAATTAAATATTAGGTAGACCGTAAAACGCGCGATCTCGGACAGAGCGGGTCACTTCGGACAACGTGTTCTTAGTTTAGTCAAACCTTTATGGAGGAGATATTAATGTATACTTGAGGCAAGAATTCAGACATTTACGTCACGACTGACGTTACACAATTGTTTTTATTGTCAACATAATTTTCGATATTTGGTCGCATTAAAAACCATTATTTTTTGCAATTTAGTGTAATATATGATGCAAACATTTAGTGTAGTATATAGTGTTATTTTATAACTCTCAGATGCAGTTTCTTATATATTTTGATGAAAATATAAAAAATTATTCATTTGTTTGTATGACGTCGTCGTCTGAATTCTTGCCGCGAGTATATCTAGTAGTATATAAAGATACGCGTTTTATTTAAAAATATATGTTTTATTGGTATACAATTTTCTGAGTTTATAAAAACGGGAAAAAGCATTTAACCTGTAACATTTATTTAAATTTAAGCCTGCATTTTTTGGGTAGAGAAACTTATTAATCTTCTCCTGCAAACTTAGTTTACTTACAATTTTAAAAAATGTCAAATATGAACATCAGTTTATTTATTTATTATTTTTATTTATTTATTCTTTCTAAAAAATATTACAATTTTACAAGAGTTCTGTAATAGACAAGAGAGAAAAGGCATCTTATATCTAAATAACCATACAACTTTTGAAAAAGAAACAAAACATCAATATTACAATTATATAATGTAAAAAAATGAAATTATGAACAAAAACAAAATTGAGAGAGAACAATTATTCGTTTAAAATAAAAGCATGAAGTTTAAGAATATCCATTACAAACATGCACACCATCTTAGCAGTTTTGGGACTAATGTTATCAAATAAACCAGTTAAAGCATCAAGAGAAGTTAAGTTCCTTAGATCAGGTATTTTACTATGTTCATGTAATAAAAATATGTATTTCCAAGTTAAAAATATTACAAATAGTACAAATAGTACTTCAGTAGGGTTAATAGAATAGGAAATACCAAGAAATGCCAACTTTAAAAAATGCTTGTTGTTGTTTAAAGTCGAATTTGAGCAATAATCCTTATAATATACAGGGTGTCCGGAAATTATGCGTCAAGACTTCAGGAGGTGGGGGTCATAAAGTCCTATAACAATTTTTCGAAAACTCAATATTAACGGAGATACAGGGTGTTAAAGTTAAAATTTTATTTTCGATATTTATAAATAACTTCTTAAGAAATCCAAATATTTACATAAAATTTGTAAATCGGGGGTTTTTGCGGACGAGAAATTCAAATATGTTTCTAATTTTAACGTCACTAGTAGAGGGCACCACTTGTGGCACATCATGTTTCTTTTAAATGACAGAACTTTTTTGCATCATAATGTATCCATTTAACTATTGAAACAATCTATTCTCCGACCTGTTTTATTTGAAAAAGGTATACCTTGCTGAAGTCGGTAGGCGTAACCATTTTTGAAATGCTCAGTGCACCGAATAAAAACTGTTTTGGTTTCAGGTAAAGTGTCTTTTCTGCTAAATATACAGCAAAATATTACTTGAAAAAGTTGTTCAGAATCGTAAATTATGGAGACGTGCAAAATTTCAAGAAGATCGGCGAGGTTTGATAAAACCATTTTTCAATAAAGCACAAAGATTTTATCAAAGCAGGCCGATTTTTTAAAAATTTTGCACATCTCCATAATTTACCGTTCTGAACAACTTTTCAAGTAACATTTTGCTGTATTTTCAATAGAAAAGGCACTTTAACTGAAACCAAAACAGTTTTTACTCGGTGCACTCAATATTTTAAAGATTATTTCGAAAACTGTTACTCCTAACGACTTCAATAAGGCATACCTTTCTCAGATATAACAGGTAGGAGAATCGATTGTTTCAATAGTCAGATGGATACACTAAGCAGCAAAAAAGTTCTGTCATTTGAAAGAAACATGATGTGCCATAAGTGGCGCCCTCTACTAGCGACGTCAAAATTACATATTTGAATTTCTCGTCCGCAAAAACCTCCGATTTACAAATTTTATGTAAATATTTGGATTTCGTAAGAAGTTATTTACAAATACCGAAAATAATATTTTAACTTTAACACCCTGTATCTCCGTTAATATTGAGTTTTCGAAAAATTGTTATAGGACTTCATGACCCTAATTTCTTGTGAGGAATCACCTTCTGAAGTCTAGGCGCATAATTTCCGGACACCCTGTCTAATATATATATATATATATATATATATATATTGCAACAATTTGAAATATGCATATAGAAAATGGCATGAATATAATACCTTACCGAACTTAAAGTTGAATAAAATGAATAATTATTAGCGTAAATTTAAAAAATATATAAAGAATTGTTAATATGAATATCACGGATATAAATTTAGTAATAATAAATAATATTACATAACATAAAAATAATAATTTAATAATTTTATTATCAAGTAAAACTTAAATTTCATAAATTTGCATGACGTTGACAGATGTTATCACTCAGTACATAAAGAAAAAGGAATTTAAACCCAGAGCAACTTCTAATGAATGAATGGCGAAAGTCTATAGATTAATCTGATATACATATTGTAGGCAGACGAGTAACATTATTAAAGATATATCTATTCAAGATAAACCATATCATGAAAAATCAATTTAAATGTCAAATTATAAAATTAATTTCCGATCTATCAAGACTAAAGATGACTGCAAGAATCTCTTGTAAATGACCTAAAACACCAAATTAAGAGTATTTTCATTAATAAAATAATTACAATTGTATAGCAAAAACAAAAGGACATTTATAAAATGTATCTACAGAAAGGATGAAAAACAAAGAAGTTGTTGATAGTTACGGCTTGGGTTTTGAACACGGTGCGGCATCGCAAGAGAACTCCCGAAAATTTACAAATTATAACAAACAAGTATAAATTAAGAAAATATCTATTCACCAGCGAAATTTACTAGTCTCCATCCTCCAGGAAAGTTATTTTGACACTACAGGAAAATATCAACCATCTCCACGGAAATTTACAGTTCCAAAGAACACTACAGGACAGTTTCCAGAAAAGAAAATTATAACGTTTCCAACCTCAGGTTATTTCAATCTTTGCAAAGTATTAAGAATAACCCACAGGACTTACCTGTACAAAATAAGTCTCATCTAAGCAATAATAGCAACAATATTCACAAATTCGAACAGGAACTATTAATATCTGTCAAGAATATCGCCATTATTTTAGTAATATAGTAGGAATCTGTATTATCATATTAAATAAATACTCTCTGTAGGTATGCAACTACCATTACAAATTAGAGAATATCTATTAGCATAATTCCTAAAATTTTTAATACAATTCAATAACAAAGTTCTAATTTATAGTGGTTTGTTAAAAAATATCAATATAAGAGTAGTAGAAATAAAAAAATATTCCTTATCGATCAAATTAATTTAAAAACGAAAAACCATTAATCTTTCAATTGTGTTACTATCTATTATAAAATAAAAACCCTGCAAACTATTTGAATCGACTTCTGAGTTAAGTTTCTTTTTGCTGTGTTGATTTTGTGAAACTGTGTCTAGTAAGGGATAAATATATATATATATATATATATATATATATATATATATATATATATATATATATATATATATAAATAAGGTAAGATAAAGAGATAAAAAAAAAGAAAGAATTTAAGTAAAAGGTTTGTATTGAACAAATTACAGCTTACACACAACATACACTCATAAACATAATACATAAAAAGTATCAAGGCGCTTAACAAAATTAATATTAAAATTTGACACTAAAAACTTAATAAAATATTTAAATTGAAAATAAATAATAAAAAAATAAATTTATTAAATAACATACACCCAATAAAATATTACAATATATATCGGTAAATGAAAAGTTAATATTTTTTCGGACAGCTAGTTACACCAAAATACGTATACAATATGGGGGATGTAGAATTTGTAAGCGATAATAGGTCATTATGGTAGAGTTTCTCGTATAAGTAAAAAGCTATTAATCCGTTTTTTGAAATTATTCGCGGTTTGGTTAGTCCACATATCATTTTTGACAGGATAGACTTGTCTAATTTGTGACACCCAGTTAAATCTAGAGTCAATATTTGATAACTAAAGTTGTAAGAAACATAGATAGGGATATCGCTTTTTGTCCATAAACAATATTTTATGTAGCCAAGATTTCAATATAGTATATGAAAGACCTACAACTCCAGCCTCAAGCCTTACCATGTAATCAGCAGTGTTCCTTAGAAGAAGAAGCAGTCTTTTAAAGGAGTCCATCTAACATCCATTTATAATTCTGTTAGGTACCTACATTTTTGTATAGTAATAATCCTAGCTCCTTCGCCATTTTTAATAATATTATTATTTATTTATTATCTACTTAAATCACTATTCAGTATGTGGAATCTAAACTAGAAGAAATTGAAAATATTTAATATTATGGAACAAAGCTGAAGATATGTCGAGAATCGTCGCTAGATTATTCTAAGGAATCTGAAAACTTGACTCTTGTTATTCCGCCAAAATCGAATTATTAAAAACTGAAAATCAACTTCGTTCTATATTGTTTTACTTAAGGTATTTATCTACGCAAGTACGTCTGAACTTATATTTAGAATCAATTCGTATCGTATTCCTGGTGACATGAAATATCGAGAGAATACATTGTCTCTGAAAGCAGATAAATCATCGAGGCACATGTCGATGTACCCATCCAGAAGCGAAATTTGGCCCTCACGGCTATAAATATAAAATCTGAAGAAGCTATAAAAGTTATTGACAGATAAATACGAAGTGGAAGGAAGCTAGTCTACTGGAATATCGGCCGGGCATCATCACCTCTCTTGCCACTATCATCTATTTTATTGCGACCATATGTTCGCTCGAGATTGCTCCCATAATAACGTCATACAAATTTATAAATAATGCGTTTCTTTATCTTAGGTACAGGGCGATCGAACTTCCGAACGAAGAGGAAGTTAATGTGTTTATGCAGGTCTGCAATAGACTGCCGCGAATAACAAAAAAATAAAGTTCTACCTGTTACTCTTGTATACTGTAAAAAGTGCAGTAAAATAAGTGCAATAAAAGTAAATTATTTTTAAACATTAATAAGTGTCATTCAACTACATTCACTAAAAATATTAGTCCCTACATCTTTAATTACCAGATTAATAATGAGAATCTTCGGCGTGTCTCAGAAATAAAAGATTTAGGCATTATATTTGACAGTAGGTTGAGTTTTGGTCACCATATTGTTTGTCGAAAATGTAATGGAATGTTGGGTTTCATTTTCAGGACGTGCGGGGAATTTCGAGACCAAACTTCTCTTAAATCTTTGTACTATGCCTGTGTTTATAGTAGACTTAATTTTGCCTATGTGATTTGGAGTCCTAATTATAATATATACAAATTAAGGCTGGAAAGAGTTTGTTCGTTACCTTAATCTCAGGGTCAACGGTATTTATAATGTTGATGACATATCAGCTACTAAGCAACAGTTTAATATCGTCCCAAAAAAGGATTTACACTGAATTTATTATTTTATTTAAATTATTGAATAATTTATTAGACTGTCCCTATTTAATATCTTTACTAAATTTTCATGTTCCTTCTAGAAATACCAGGACGACTAATTTATTTTGCATATCAATCCAACATACCAATCTCGGACTGAATAATCCATTGTACAGAATGACATTTAATTATAATAGCTACATCGTCGACTCTAATATTGATATTTTTAGTACTACTTTTAGCAATTTCAAAAGATGTATTAGGAATATTCAGTTCCTTTAAATAACTTTTTAAATTTGCTGGATAAATCGCTTTCTGACGTTATACATTGATTTTATTTCGGTACCTTTGAATATTCGCTGGTGGCATGAGATAACATTGTTGTTATTTGCTAAACTCTATATTATTCAGTTCTTAAATGTCTAAAATTACTTGTGTTGGTAGAAAACACTATTTCAAGAATACGGCGCCCGTAAACCTCTCGAAATTCTGTCGCTGTATTTTTCATACTGGTTTTCTCTTTCACGATAACGTCTTGGCCGTTCAAGATATCTGACTATATTTAAATATTCTTCATCTGAAGAGGCAGACGAATCAGAATTTTCCATTGCACAAAGTAATCGTCACGAAAATATCAAAAAAAGTTGGTTTAAGCCTTACAATAAAGATGTAAACAAGCAACAGTTAAATCGCTGCGCGCGTGCGCTAATGTTTATTGGACAGATATCTTGCCATTTTTCTTTCAATATCTGTTCGATAACTTATACAATAGATAAGCATTATTGAATGGTTCAGAAACCGAATTCATGGGATATCATCAGTTTATGGAAACGATAAGTTTATTTAATAGATATCTACTACTTGAGAAACCGGTCATAAAAGATCGTATCCACTTTGGTTCAATGGTGTTATTAAATATGACTCGTTGAAAAATATAATACCTGGAAGTTGTGTAAAAGAAATGGTGATGCAGACTCATATGTTCAATTTGCTGAAAATTCTGAAAGTTAAAAAGTGGCATTGATGCCGTCCATGCTGCTTATATTAAAGTAGTTGAAAATAACAATAAATATGATGTTAAAACATTTTGGAACTTTGTAAATTCTCATAAAATCAGCAATCTACCCTCAGTATTAAAAGATAATAAGAAACATAAGTTAAAATCAGTTCGGACCTATTTAAAAGTAAATATTCTATTAGGAAAAAACTAAAAAACGCCACTCGCGCAGCCTATAGTTCTTATTTGGATGAAATAGAAAACGGTATGCATTCGGATTATAAAAACTTTTTTAAATATATTAAAGACATGCTCAGCAGAGTTTTATAATGGGGGTGGTATGATCCCAACCGATGAAGTTTGTAATTCCTTTGCTAAATTCTTTTTATCTGAGTATTCTGATCAACCTGCGACTGCGAGTATTATAAAAATATATTATCATGCAAATTACTGAAATTGACTATAACTTATCTGTTAAGAAAGCAAAGCCTAAGCGATCGGCAGGTTCGGATGGTGTACCACCATATGTTTTGAAGGGTTGCTCGGAGTCTCTTAGTTATTTATAATCTAAAGCTAAAATACAATAAATTTCCTACATTGTGTCCAATACACAAATCAGGTGATAAATCAAGTGTTGAAAATTATAGACCTATAGCAGTCCTTCCAACCCCTGCTAAAATATTTGAACAAATATTGTATTCTTTATTATGAAATAAGTTTAGTAATATTGTTAGTTTAAGACAGCATGGGTTTGTTCCAAAACTCTCGATTTCTACTAACTTTAAATTAAATTTTACCCATTACTTCTAGAGGCTTTCGAGCAGGGGGTGCGCATGTGGAGTTACGGATTCTGTGATCGCGTTGATAATATCACATCTTCAAGACCGAAAGTTTGGTGTGAAATACTATGTTTTTTTTCTGATGAGTGTAGAGCAAATTCGGGTGTACCCCAAGGGTCTAATTTGGGTCCACTCCTATTTTTATTTTTTATAAATGATATAACTGACGTATTACAAAATTCGAATTGCTTTATGTTTGCAGACGACCTAAAGCTTTACAAACGTATCGAATGCCTTAATGATTCTATTTTACTCCAACATAATATTGATGCGACTTTTAAGTGTAGTCGTACTAATAAACTTGATTTCAGTGTTCAGAAATGATATTACATAACCGTTACTCGTAATAAGCAAACAATATTTTATCGGTATAAAATGAATAACGTCGAGTTAAGCAAACAAAATTTTGTCAAAGATTTGGGTGTAACTATTGATTCCAAACTATCGTATACAATCCACATTGAAAATATAACGCCTCAGCCTATAAAGCCTTAGGTTTCGTGATACGAGAATCAACAGTTTACAGATTTACAGAAAAAATTACCGAATTATTCCTTTAATTACACAGGCTTAGGTAATTTTATCGAATCAGACTAAATTATGTTTCTAAAGGATTTTGAATCCGATTCCGATCTCAGAATTGCTCTATCACGTCAGGTTTTCGAGATATTCTAACCTAAGAGTGCAAAAATGCTGTTATTTGCTATATTAGAGGTTATTTTACGACAGAAGATATAGAGCAATCCAACGAACTGTCAAATCACTTTAAAAATGGCGGCTGTAGGACAAACAACTCGACATATGACAAGCAGAAATTTGTGCTTTTGTGTAGAATTATATTTTATACCTATTTCGGAATACTAAGGATAATTCAGACTATCATAATGGTTTTGTTTTGTTGTGTTATGAATTATTGGAGTAGAGGACAGCGAGAAGATCAAGTTAGATTTTTTAGGATTCCTGCTGAACTGATTTCAATGAACTCTCTCATATAAAACGGCAAAAGTAGCTTTGTGCAATATAACGGCAAGACCTAACTCAAAAAAAAATTAAATACAGTGTTATTTGTTCAAAACACTTTGTATCGGGTTAGTTAATAAAAAGTTATATACAACAATTTAAAAGCATATATTTTAGGTAAACCGGCTGCTTTAACAGATAACTTACATCTTGATTGGATTCCTACATTGCATTTGGGTTATCAAATTACCACTGCAACGTTGTCAGAGACCAAGATGGTAGATATAAACGAAAATGTAGTGTTGTGCTAATGTTTTCTGAAGTTTTAAATATCTGCAATATTTATATGTAAAAGTAATATATATCTACCTATACGGGCCCCTATTTTCCATTGGGCACTGGGCAGGGCCCTGCGATTAGTGGGGCTCCCTAGTTCCTGCCAGATCAACAACTCTTTCATATCTCATATTAGGAAGTGTAATATGAGCCTATTTCTCATATATTTTTATTATAATAAGAAAAAGTGGGTTTATATTTTAGGTAAAACGTTCTAGTTGCTGAATATTCGTAAAATTATTATTATTCTCAGTATTCACTGCACTTCGGTATATCTACAAACTTTTTCTTTCAAATGGGCCGAGGCAAGAAATAGTTGACTAATCAAAAATGAACTTGGTGCATTAAATTTCGATTTTCCCTGCTGCTAATGTTTTTTATTGTGCAGTAACAAACTTTAAATTATTATTGCAATGCCGCAATTATTTAAAATATCTATGTACCCAATTTTTTTAGAATTGTATATATCTTATTTTTAAAATTTTTTATTAAATATATTTTAGATTTTTTCTATCATGGACTTTTATTTATTATTTATAATTTTTGTCAAATATATGTGAATTGGAAACAGTGGCATTATTAAGAATTTCATGCCCCCGCAGAATTTTTCTTTAACTGAAAATAAATTCTGTCATGTATCTATGCATAAATAATTGCTAAAATCAAATTACGTACCTCTGTAATAGTTTACTAATTAATTATATATAACTGCCAATATTGTTATCAATATATTTTTTTATTAATATTATATATAGTATTCTCCATGAGCCTGAATTGCTAGGGCTGGCGGGGGTGTAATTATGCTACTAGTTGGAGAGAAAAAAGAACTTATGTATCTATTTATAAATAATATATTTATAATTTGTACACTGTATTTAATTTTTTCTTGACGGTTCATTGAGATCAGTTCTCTCTATAATTCAATGCAGCAGGAATCCTAAAAAATCTAACTTGATCTTCTCGCTGTCCTCTATTCCAACAATTCATAAACACAACAAAACAAAACCATTATGATAGTCTGAATTATACTTGGTATTCCGAAATAGGTATAAAATATAATGAGCAAAACACACAGTTCTACACACAGACCAATAACTAAAAGTTCTACACAAAAGCACAAATTTCTGCTTGTCATATGTCGACTTGTTTGTCCTATAGCCGCCATTTTTAAAGTGATTTGACAGTTCGTTGGATTGCCCTATAGAATTTCGTCTGGAAAGTAAGGATTGCATCTTAAAGTGCTAGTCTTCTCCTTCAAAATCAAATTGAGTTTGCTCGAATATCTTTTTTCTTCTTCGAGATATCATTCGTTGAAATTTATTAGTTTTACATTTTATTTATTTAACGGAGAATAACCAAATTGGCTATTTTCCATTGATAGGGCATATCAGATATGTATACTCGCGACAAGAATTCAGACGACTTACGTCATACGAACAAATGAATAATTCATTATATTTTCATCAAAATATTTAAGAAAATGCAACTGATAGTAAAAAAATTATATACTACACTAAAAGTTTGTATTATATATTGCGCTAAATTTCAAAAACGAATTGTTTTTAACGCAACCAAATATCGAAAATTACGTTGACAATAAAAACAAATGTGTAACGTCAGTCGTGACGTAAGACGTCTGAATTCTTGACGCGAGTATATGTATATTATTGTTATCGATAGCGATTTTGGAATTTGGGGTTTATAGGTTTTGAGAGTGATGCGTTTTGGGGTTTTGGAATTTATTGATTTCGAGGTTTACGAGTTTATGAAATGTGAGGTTTTCGGATTTAGGGTTTATGAAATTTGGAGTTTATAGGTTTTGGTGTTTATGAAATTTAGAGTTTATAGGTTTAGGGGTATGGATTTTGGGGTTTATCAACATTATTGTTTAAGGGTTCCATGTTGTATGTGTGTAAAGAGTGTCGGAGGATCGGAGGTTATCGAACGATGGTAGATGTAATGTATGAAATTAAAGTCTTACTAAACTGTAGGACTTAAGGGATGAATTTAGAGCTTGATTACAACTCGACAGAAATGAAATGTAAGGTGTCACGGAAGATAGAGGAGTATGGGAGAAGAAACTGGTACTTTAAGATACAATTTTTACTTTTGTGACGGACATTTATCTTTGGCATTAAATAAGATGAAATATAGCGAACAAGAGCGTTTTTTGCTCTGTTAGGTTAGAATATCTTGAAAACCTGATGTGATGGAGGAATGGTGAAATAGCATGATTTTTCCAAATATGTGCAGCCCCCACAAAACGGTCGCCTCCACAGTGTAGACATGTGACGTCAGACGCCGTTCGCACATGTATATCTAAATGCAGCAGTGTGCTTTCATTCATATCTGTATACGATTCTGATACTTTCGGACACAGAACGTATGTTTAGAAGAGTAAATTTGTCATTTGTTATGTTATTAGATGTTAAATAGACATTGATGTTGAATAAGGTTGCAAAATAGACTCGTAAAATGGACACAGAAAGTGAATCTTGCATATGGAGTATTGCATTATAACAATATGTGCGAATACAGCACACAGCTAATACAAAATATTTCACTGTGCCAAAAAATTAAGAGAAGAATATAGTGTAGGGCGATGAAGCATTGCAACATTATTTGTTTGAAGACCATTTTAATGTTAAGTTTAATTGGAAATACAGGTTTAAGTCGAGGGGGAAACCACTGAGGTATTTTGCTGTACAAGCTGTAGGTAATTAAAGATACTTTTTGCATTTTTTGGGTATTTGTTTGTATTTATAGGTATTTTTGAGTACTTTGTGTATTTTTGGGTACTATCAAGGTAATAATGGGTATTTAATGGGTATTACGAAGATAATTAATGGGTATTTTAAGAGAAAACTAGTATTTTCCCGCCATTTTTAAATACAATGGCGATCGCGGATGCGTTACGCCGATGGCACAGTTTAAATATATGTAAACAACTGACCGACGCAATGGCAAATATAAAAATTATTAAAAATAGATACAAAAATATTTTCTGTAAAATTTTTCGGAGGCACTGTTAAACCACTAAATGTGGCCTTTTATTGTCTTCGTAAGCCTTTAGTTTAGAAAATAATATAGGGTGATTCGAATTAGATACATTCTATTGCAAAAATAATTACACTTCCTCAAATCAGTTTTTTGACTACTGGATGTTCTGTGTAGAAATTTCAATAGATTTCTGTGGGTGAGTGGAACAACTAAGAACTAGTGTTTTGAAATTGAAAGTAGATTTCATTACGAATATGTCAGCAGTTCGAAATAAATAGCCAAATTCAACTAAACAGTGCCATTATTATTGCAATAGATTGTACAGTACAGTACCATATAAACAAGTATCATATGAATGTTTTATAAGGCATTTACACAGAATATATCCACTCACATACTAGCACATTCCCCTCTTATAATAATTTTTAGTATGGTATAATTTCTTAAACTTTATCTTTAAATCAATATATTACATATTATTTCGATACGACGTGTTAACGATAAGTTTGGTCAAACTTCTCCGACATATTCTATTGATGAAAAATATTTAATAAAAAGTGAATGAGTCTATAATAAAAATTAAAATATTGCTAAATTAGGTTATCCTATCACATTCATATTCTATTTAACAAAAAAGATTTCTTATGTAAACAACTGCCAATTATCTAATTCTAATCATACATGACGGAAAGCAAGTTGGGGCTAAAATTGAATTCTCCCTCGATGTCCATCTATTTACACTTGCTAATAAAAGATTTTGGTTGTACTGGAGAGACCGATGCTACCCGATGAGTATTTGGGATCCGGACAATAATTTTAGGGACACCCTGTATAGACCGAATATTATGATTTCATAGACGAGGAAGAAGTTTGTTTTTAGTTAGCTTGAAGGGGACATGGTGTAGGTATTGGCACCTTTTTTGGGTGCGCCAATGAGTTTATGATACATTTTATGTAATCCAAAATGTTCTTTCCAGATGTATTCAGATCGAGTCAAATGAGCCCTTAAAAAAACTTATATTATTTACGTAGATCTGTAACTGGAATGATTTCTAAGGAAATGAAAGGCAGTATTGGAAAATTAAACGTATATTAAGTAAAACCGTGGGTCATTTAATGTATTTTTCGATTCTTAGATATCTGGGTATTTAAGGGTATTCTTGGGTACTATTCGGTATTTCTGGGTACTTAACGGGATTTTTAGGTACTTAAGGGTATTATTGGGTAATAGTCATAGGTATTATTTAGACATTTGAGGGTAATTCGGGGTTTTTGGGTATTTTTGAGGTATTTGCTTATTTGATGAGGTATTTTCGGGTAATATTTTTAAAAAATGGTATTTTATTGTACAAATTTCAAGCAGTGATTTACCCCTCGGTTTAAGTTCATCGAAAAAATTAAAATGTAAAGTGGTAAAGAATCAACTAAAGCTATTAAGTTACCAGATTGTATACAGAACGTTTAGAAATTCAATGGTAAAACAAACTTACATTTTTTCTCATTTATTGTATACAGCGCTTTATTTCGATTCCAAATAATAGGTTTTGTATGTACTCCTACCATGTACACGTGATGTAAAATGTTATTTGCGGTATTTATAAAATTGTTTCTATCTGACTTATATTAAATTAGGTACTTATCTGTTTTATTCTGAAAACATAATAAACAAAGGAAATAAAGGATATTTTTTAATGTTTAAGGAGAAATTAAATCAGTAGTAAGTAGCATTAAAAATGTATTAAGTTAATTTAAAATAATTAATGAAAAATGTTAAATATCATTATTCATTACTTTTATTTATTATTTTTCAAATTAAAACAGCTAGTTTAATGTGAAATCAGATGGCATAATTTTATAAATACCTCAGTTAAAACCATCTATCTAGTACTTACCCAACAGCATTGTTGCCGTAATTGTCACGAGCGGATCTGTATTTTAAACAAAGGAAAAAGCTGCGTTTAACAACTTCACCACATCACCACTGATAATTATGGCATTCCCTACACTAATTTACACTATGTACGTATGAAGCACAATTGCCACAAAAATAGAAAAATCCAACATATAAATTATTTTGAAACTTTTGAAAAAGCACAAAAGTGGTGAACCTTAAATAAGTACAAATATTTTAACTGCTGGTGTAGTTCGTCATATAGATTAGTCTAATGAAAGCCATTTTAAAAAATGTCTAATATTTACGGAGATATTAATTTTAAAAAAAATACCCACATTTTGAGGACCGCTGGCAGATCTGTAATCATATGATTTGTTGCGAGGTTGCCATATCTCCTCTAATATAAATATTAAGCTTTCTTTAACGTAATAGTAAAGTAATACGGTTAAATTCTATTTTAAAAATACTTATTTGAAGCATAAGTACAGTAAAATTGGGTATGTAGTGTGATACGCAGTATTATTAACATACATTTTAACTGTTTAACTGACCTTACTATAAACGATTAAAAATTAATTTCCGCAAGTTAAATACATACTACCATAAAGTATTTAGGAAGATATTACGTGATATTACTATGTTCAATGTTCAAATATTATACATAAACGTGTTTACCTGTTTGTTAAAAAATTAACTATTTAATCAGTAATCCACATTTCACAAGTTAAATGTCATTGTACACTGTTAGAAAGAGACACAAGACACAATTTCCTTGAGTTATTTTATGAAGAATAACGAAAAACTATGATTTTCACACAGTATATTAAATTTAATTTTCGCCACATAACCCCAAATGAGTCAGTATTAATCATTTATTTCGAATCCAGCGAAGCAGGCTATGGCCACAAAAAATTGCCTATTTTTTCGTCTTTCATGCAATATACTGCATGTTGCCCTTATCTTTCGTATTTATTACACTTTTTTCAATTTTATTTAAAAAGAAATGTACCTAAATATTTTCGTGTTGCTCAAGAACCTGTTTTAAAGACGCCAATTGCAAAAAAATAATAAACAGAATGTACTTTTTTATGCAAAATACAGATTTTCTTATAATATTATTTTATTACATTGTCTGTGTCAAAATAATTTTAAAGACCCAATTGCTTCTAATGTGAAAACCAATAAAATAATATTATAGGAAAATCTGTATTTTGCATAAAAAAAGTACATTCTGTGTATTATTTTTTTGCAGTTAGCGTCTTTAAAACAGGTTCTACATTATCTTGAGCAACACGAAAATATTTAGGTACATTTTTTTTAACTAGAATTGAAAAAAATGTAATAAATACAAAAGATAAGGGCAACATGTAGTATATTGCATGAAAGACGAAAAAACAAGCAATTTTTTGTGGCCATAGCCTGCTTCAATAAAAAAATTTTTTTATCCGCCTAGAGGGCGCAGCGAACTACATACGATATTTCAAAAATCTGTTTATATCAGGTGGAAGGTATCAATTTTGCAATAAAAATTTATTACCAAAAAGTTTTCTCTATCTCTTAAAATAAAAAGATTAGACAGCCTTAAAGTTTGGGCACTTTACAGGTTTTTTTGTTATTACTCATAAAGTTGGCCATGGATCACAAATTTGTTTTTACGATCATAAAGGCCACCAAAAATGAAACAAAAAACAATTAAAAATTTTTGACGCGTCTCGCATATTAAGCGAGATACATGGGAGTGGCCCTCTTATGTGATACAGCCTGTATATACAATATTTTTTGTACTTTCACAATTTGTGTAGCTATTTCCAAATATCTCTCTTATTTCCGCCATGAAATTTCACGGGTATTTAACGAGTTATTTCTGTAAAACAAATAGAAATTAAGGAGGATTTTAATTGAAGATTTCAAGAGCCCTTTGTGCGTCTCCTGGCAGCTACAAGTCCGCGATCAAAAGCCGTCTCTATCGCGACGTCCCTCCCTTGATGTCCTTGCTAATAGAACTAGTCATCGCAACACTCGCCGAAAATAAGTACTTACTCACAAATCTTTAACATATTTTGAATATCATCTGTTAACAATCGAAATGATTGACCTAAATATTTTCCCAGCTATTTCTTTGATCTGCGGCTGGCAAGCCAGATATTTCTCGTGTCAACTTTGATGAGGTCCCGAGGGTCAATGATAATGGTGTCGGCACCATCTACGAGGTGTTACGTGATGTCCTGCATTTTAGTCTAGAAAAGACATTAGAAATTGTTCGTCTTCTTAGTCCTCATTCTAGAATCGGCACCTGATCTAGGAGGAGGCAAGTGGGGCAACTGACACAAACGGTCAATTTACGGGACGGTAAAATTTTTGGAAAGAGATAATTAATATCAATGAAAATTTGTAGAAGCGGAAAATCTTTCGGAAAATGATAAGTTTCAGTATAAGATCGCGCTTGATACAACAAAAAGACTTTAACGTTGAACAAATTCCTGTTATTTATTTCCAAAATAATTATACAGGGTGTCTCAGGTATTACTGGCATCCTTGGAAGGAGTAATTGTACCTGATTTCAGGAAGTACTTAGTACCTAATACTGATCAAAATAAGAAATGAAGATGTTATGAAGTAAGCGTTTGTGAGTCCCTGTGGGACTTACCGTTTCCGAGTTATGCCGCTTAGACTATGTCGAGCTCCTGCAACTTTCCAAAGACTTATGGATCGCTTTCGTGGTGGACTTCCAGATATTTTAGTCTTGACATGTCTTGACAATTTAATAGTATTGTCCGAAAGTTTTGATAGTCATCTTTGTGATTTACAGTTGATATTCGACAGGTTGAGACAATTCAAGTTACGAGCTAATCGATACAAATGTACTTTTGTGAGTGCGCGTGTTAAATACCTTGGTCACGTTATCACTCCCAAAGGAATTCAAGTGGACCCAGACAAAACGGCAACCATTGCTAACTTTCCGCCGCCGCGTAACGGAAAAGGTGTTCAGTCATTCCTACAAATGTGTTCATGGTACAGACGATTCATCGATAAGTTCGCCGATAATTCGCGGCCCCTAAGCGAGTTGACCAAGAAAAATTCAGTCTGGAAATGGGAACAACCTGAACGGAAAGCTTTTGAAAACCGCCTTAATCACTGCACCAGTTCTTCAGCAAAATGATGGCTCAAAACCCTACATATTACGTACCGATGCATCCGCTTTTGCTCTAGGTGCTGTACTTCTACAAGGTGAACGCCCAGAGGAACACCTAATAGAATATGCTTCGAGATTACTTACTACTGCAGAAAGGAACTACAACACGACTGACATGGAAGCTTTGGCGTTTGGAGTTTAAACCGTTATAGAGGATACCTGGATTATTCTTCGGTTATCGTCATGACAGACCATCAGCCGCTTAAATGGTTGCTAAGTTTGAAATCACCGACAGGGCGATTAGTTCGATGGGCCCTCGTTATACAGTTATAACATTAAAATTCAATATGTTTCTAGTAAATGCAACGTGATAGCTGACATGCAATCCTGACCTCCTTGTGAACATGAAAGTACTTCCACATGTGACACTTGTTCCATTACCATTGAAAGTACTTCCACATGTGACACTTGTTCCATTACCATTGAAAGTACTTCCACATGTGACACTTGTTCCATTACCATTGACTTACCTCTAAGAACTCCCGTTGAAATATGTTCCGAACAACTAAAAGATCCGGAACTCAAGAAAATTATACAGAGTTGTAGTTGTAAGAAAGTGTAGTGTGCGGACCGCTTAACGCATTGTGAAAATTCCATTGTTTGGTGGCGCTGTGACTTGAAGGAGTGGTGGTGGACTAGACAGTCTGCGAAGAGTAGTGGACACCGCTGGCTCCAAGCAACTGGGTTATTTTTCTGTCCGCTGATATCTACTATATTTGTTTGTAGCCTGTTTTTCTGTTTATGTATGTGTTTTGCTACCTATTACAGTAAATCTAATAAACATTGAGGTGTTTATTTTATGCTTTGTACTCCGTACTCAATGCTGTGGAACTTCTCTCTTCCCTAGAGACAACGAAAGACGAACCAACACCCAATCAAGGTGCGAATTATCAAGATTGTGACGTAGCTAGATGGACAGCACGTGGATATATTATGACTAATGGCGTCTTGTATAAATATTCCGACACCGAATATCAGGAAGAAGCCCAAATAGTGGTGCCTACTCATGAGCGTACTAGAGTATTGCAGGTACACCATGCCGTTCCCACCGCTGCACGTTATAGGACTAAACGCACCATAGGTACAGCGTATACCAAACAGTATTATTTCACTGGAATGCGCAGATTTATCACCGATTATGTTAAAAACTGTGTAGAGTGCCAGAGATACAAAGCCAGTAATCAAAAACCCGCAGGACTATTGCAGACAGCCGTTTATGCCCAAAGGTTCGAGGTGCTTGCCATTGATTTATTTGACCCTCGTCCCGAATCAACTACAGAGGTCACCAGTAGATTTTTATTGTGGAGGATACCGCCTCAAAATGGATCGAACTTTTTCCTCTAATTCGAACTAGTGCAGAAGATTGCGCTAGAGTTCTTATTGATGAGATATTCTTACGATTTGGTTTTTACGTATAATATCGAACAACGGAGTGCAATTTGTTTCTGCCATTATGCAACAAGTATGCCACTGTCTAGGCATTAAGCAAAATTTGACTTCACTTTACCATCCACAGGCCAATATAGTCGAATGAAAGAATCGAGATTTATAACCACGACTGGCAATTCTGGTAGGCAACGAACATACTGGACAGAAAAATTACCATCTATCAGATTTGCCATGAATACCTCTAAAGGAGAGACTACAGGTTATACTCCTGCCTTTTTAACCTTTGCTAGGGAATTGCGTACCCCAGATGAAGTTACAAATGATTTAGGTTCCATCGTACAGTCAGAAAATGTCATACCTCAAATTACTCTCTACCTGGACAGAGTTGCCTTGACACTAGCTGAAGCCATGTCTTTAAATGAGAAGCAGTAAGATCGGTAGAAGGAATACGCTGACTTAGGTCGTCAACCGAGTCCAAATTACAAAATCGGAGAGAAAGTATGGATTACCACCCATACGCGCAGTAATTCAGATAAAAAAGTTACTGCCAAATTTGATCCGAAACGAGACTATATGTGATTACACGAGAGGTATCCTCGACTTCCTTTGAAGTGTCTTCTATTGCCAATGAGGAACCACTAGGAGTCTACCATGTGTCCTTAACACCCTGCCTCGGAGGCGAGGAGGTCCAGTCCCTCGTTTCTATAAGAAAACTTGGAGAACCCAGAAAGAAACCACCTTTTAGTCTTGATCCTAGTTCCTCGCCGGGACGTCATCGTAACCAGAGGGGGAGGATGTAACAGCCCCATACACACGCCTATAGCATGCGGGACCAGCACGTCTGCTCGGCCTTGATATGTAAGCGAGGTATTGGTATTTTGCGTGTGTAACTTTTTCATCTTTGACTTTTTAACAAATTGGACAGCAAATTCCGTTTTCCCGAACTGTTTTACGTTAAAAAGGTACTCTTGTTTCAAATCGTTATCTTTAACGGTTTCTGAGAAAATCGCTGTTGAATTAATCCCACTTTGGTCAATTTCATAGTAATTTAAACAAAATTATCAAGGTATTGTTATGTCAAAATATTGTCTATCCGATTGCCAATTTAATAGTTCTAAGCGAAAAAATGGAAGAGTTTACGGGACAAGAGTTAGATGATATGATATTTATTTATGGCTTTTGCGATGGTAATGCTGCAGCGGCAAAACGCGAGTACGGGAGCAAATTCCGTTTTCCCGAACTGTTTTACGTTAAAAAGGTACTCTTGTTTCAAATTGTTATCTTCAACGGTTTCTGAGAAAATCGCTATTGAATTAATCCCACTTTGGTCAATTTCATAGTAATTTAAACAAAAAATAATAATAATAATAATAATTTAATACGTAATCATTAATACACATTATTGATGTAGAACAATTATGATATGATGATTTGTTTATGGCTTTTGAGATTGTAATGCTGCGCGGCAGAACGCGAGTACGGCAGAAGGTTTCCAAACAGAAGGATGACATCAAGGAGGACATTCCTCACTGTATTCCGCAATTTAGCTGCAACCGTCACTTTTCGAAGGGATCATAAGATGGAAACTTAATTTTGATAACAGACAACAAGGTATTGTTGTTCAAAAAGCCCTCCACCTCCTCTGATACAAAGTCTTGCCCTACGTGTAACACTTCTCGAAGCTATTAAGATGCTAAAACGGTTTTGACGAATTTCATTGGCTGCATCACTTCGGTGGCATAAATTTTTTGATTTAGATATCCCCAGAAAAAGAAGTCCAGCGGGGTTAGGTCGGGAGAACGCGGAGGTCAAGCTACCGGTCCGTGCCTCCCTATCCACCGTCCAGCGAAATTTTCGTTTAGGAAATTTAGAACATTGCGACCACTATGTGCCGGGGCTCCATCGTGTTGAAAAAACATGTTACATCCTAAATTTAGAGGCAGATCATCGAGAATTTGGGGAAGATTTTCTTGAAGTAAGTTTAAATAAAGATTTGAATTGAGACGTTGTGGAATTTCAAGAGGTCCAATCAGAAGTCGTGAATTATTCCCGCCCATAAATTTATGGAAAACCGTTGCTGGAAGTTTGTTCTCCGAACAACATGTGGGTTCTCTTCTTCCCAATAATGAGAATTATGAAAAGTTAATTTTCCATTTCGGGTAAAAGTAGCTTCGTCACAACACAAAATTTTGGAAGCTTGCTCGTTGTCCAGCGATAAAATCCAGCGACAAAATTGCATACGTGGCGCAAAATCTTCTGGTAGACGTCGATAGTGATAGGCATGTAGACCTTGTCGCTTTAATATTCTTACAACCTGAAATGTTAGTAGCACATCTAATCAATTCTGTTAAGGAAATCTTTAAGATATGTAGTACCGTTGGCCGAGGAACATTTATTTGCCTTGAAATGTTCCGTATACTAGTCGTAGGATCTTGATCAATAGCGTCAAGGACCTCCGGTTCCCTATTAATCCTGGGACGTCCTTGACCCGGTGCCTTTCGAAAAGTGGCGGTTGCAGCTAAGTTGCGGAATACCGTAGGAAATGTCCTCCTTGATATCAGCCCTCGGTTTGGAAACCTTCTCTCGTACTCGCGTTCTGCCGCTGCAGCAAATAAATATCATATCAACTAACTCTTGCCCCGTAAACTCTTCCATTTTTTTTTCGCTTAGAACTATTAAATTGGCAATCAGGTTGACAATACTTTGGCATAAGAATACCTTGATAATTTTGTTTAAATTACTATGAAATTGACCAAAGTGGGATTAATTCAAGAGCGATTTTCTCAGAAACCGTTAAAGATAACGATTTGAAACAAGAGTACCTTTTTAACGTAAAACAGTTCGGGAAAACGAAATTTGCTATCCAATTTGTTAAAAAGTCAAATATGAAAAAGTTACACACGCAAAATACCAAGAGCCCCCCATACCCACTCCAATGGACCTTGTGGAAATAAATGGATTAGTTCATGAAATTGCTCATCAAAATTTAGCTGTGTATACCAAATTTCATTCACAACGCGATTAAGAGATATTGCAATAAAATGATTTCCATTCCTCCCTCTTCAATGGGTCCCTGTACCTTTAGGAAGCATTTCCGGACCCATGTTCATATGAACTTTTTTACTTAATTTTGATCATAAAATCAGCCTATTTAGGGTTGTCAGCTAATTATGAGACACCCTGTATAATGCAAACTTTTAGTGTAATAGATAGTTTTATTACTCTCAGTTGCAGTTTCTTATATATTTTGATCAAAATATAATGAATTATTAATTTGTTCTTATGACGTAAGTCGTCTGAATTCTTGCTGCGAGTATATATACAGACATATACTCTAATATATAAACTCTATATTTGTGGTATTGTGAATTGAGTTTTTAAATAGTTTGTATAGGATATTCCATAAATTTCATATTTCCGTCTAAATAATAGTTCCATGGAAAACTCATTGTTTTCTGAGTAGCACTATCTATTTGTTAATAGCGTAATTAATTCAAAGTGAATCCTAAAAATATTACAGTTACCTGCAAGATGTAGATAACTGTAATAGCTTCCAAAATTCCCTAAAATTAACTAGCTTCTTAGTCATAGATGGAGCATTATATAAAATAAAAATATATCAATACTGTTTTTATATATATAAATGATTGGAATTAAGTATTTTAATCTGTTAACAATCGAAATGATTAACCTAAATATTTAATTATGTCTGTTGTAGCAGTGCTATCTATCTGTTAAGAGCGTGATTCATTGAAAATTAATGCAAAAGTGTTACAGTTGCCTGTAAGAGAGAGGTAACTGTAATGGCTTCCAAACGTTGATTGAGGTATTCTATAAGATACTAACCGTATGTATAATATTGTTATATCTACCCCGCGACACGTCTCCGACCTCTCGCCCATGACGTGGACTCTGTAATATGGCGCCATCGTTGGCACTGAACGAAGCTAATGCATTTCTCCTGGAAAGGTCTATTGTTGAGCTAAATAAAATCGCAATAATACCGTTGCTACCATGGGCGTACCTCAAAATTTTCATACGCTTGAAAATATGCATATACACAAAAATGTACATAAATATTGTTGTCATATACACAAATTAATATTAACGTTTAGTTAAAAATTTTAAAAGGTTTGAAATTTATTTGCTTTGGAAAATATTGACATACCTATCAAAATGTTAAGAAATGATTCGGAAATTTGTGAAAAATATCAAACAAAATATATTAAACTAGAAGTATTTTGTCATTGAAAATGGTATAGTACGAGTATAATACTGATATTTATTCCTATCATATTAAAAACCCTTTTAAAATTTCATTATACAGGGTGGGCCAATAGTGTGTGGACGAAAGATTGTGGTTATACTGATATATATTTTTAAAATCTGCTGTTGGTGGGGGGTGCGGTGTAGTAAGAGCTACAAACTAAAAATATTTTTTCTGAAATTCCTAAACATATACAGGGTGATTCATATTAAAGTTACATTTTTTTAAGTGGAACCCGTATATTATTGCATATTTGGATTCCTCGGTCAATTCTAGTGTGACTTCATGTACCATACTTGGTGCCCAAAACGTACCGTTTGGACGTTATTCGATATTTTGTCAAAAACTTGATGTCTAGAAACAGTTGAATATCAGAGATGCGCGGTAACATAGGAGGCTGTGATTGGGGGATTATTGACCACCTTCCGTACTACCAAGAGCTAGAAAGTCAATTATGAACTTATTATGAATGTTTGTTATGGCTGATATCGTCGCTCTAATTTTGAAAACTTCAATCATGGTTAACTTGATTTTTTTAAATGGAACCCACATATTTTTTTCACGTCACCAATTAACACATTTCATTACCTTTCACCCGATATAAAATTATCTGTATTTATCTCTAATACTTTTCTTCTAATCCACAATTACTTTTTACTATGATGGATTTAGGTAAACCAATTAATTTAAACTAAATTGAGAATAAATAAATACCTAAATAAATAAATCTAATGGCAGCACTTATTCATGCGAATTAATTATTATTTCGCTTAATTTGCTGATTTTTTTTTTGTGCACCTACGATAATTGATAGTGATAAAAATACGGGATAAAATCAAGGACTTATTTTAAAATGAAATTTTCAGGGAATCGAATTCTCAGCATCGATGTTAATGATTTGGTTCCTCTGTATCCAAATGCAAGGTTTACCAAAACCTGTCCGACGTCTTCATGTCGGCTCCTTTGATGTCGATATGCCAGATTTCGTTTTTTTAGACGACCAAAAGACGACTGAGTAGACGGATGCTTTCCCACTTCGTCGAGTATAAATGAATTTCATTGGTGTTCATTGCGCATTTAGCCGCAACCTACGGAACCTTCACTCGACAAACTGTATAAACTGTGCCAAAACTAACGAAGAACCACTGTTCTAAAGATATTAAAAGTACCTACGTACTTCGAAAATAATGGACGACTATATAGAAAAACCCTAGGCGGAAAATTAAAATTAGTTATTCCAAATTCACCCCGGTTTAATATTCTTAGAAAGCATCGCGATGAAGTTGGTCACATTGGACATAACAAATGTGAAACACTAATTAAAGAAAATTTTTGGTTTGAGGGTATTAGTAGTTATTTCTATTTTAATTGTATGTTTCTGTTCTCTATTGCTTGTATAAATATGTCATTTAATGATAGTACACAATGGAAATGTATTATGATTTGTTACATTTAATTTCTTTGTAAAATAAAAAGTATGTAGGTAGTTACGTAACTTGTACATTTGATATTGTCTGTTAATTTAGAGGACATGATTATTATATTTTATGCTGCTGTGAGAGTAACAAGTGTGTCTAAATTAATTGTTGTTCTGTGAAAAATGTGATAAATGGGGAATTCTGGGATTCAACGGAATCATCCCAAAATGTATCATTGGTTATATAAGCTATGTTATCATGTGTCATGAATAATATAATGGAATAAGGCATAAGAGACGCCACTGTAAATCAGCAAACCTAGCCAATTTGCAAACCAAAATATGTAGAGCATCGCGACGCAGCTTTCTTGACTTAACTACAAGTGGCCGAGACTAGCACATCTAGCGTTAAGTTAATCTTCTATATAGTACGTTTTAGCCCGCACAGTATTATTACAATATTTCGGAATGATTTCGGTCAACAGTCCAAAATTTTCTAAAGTCTATTGCAGAGTCTATTGCTTCTTACTGATAGATGGCGCATTATGTAAAATAAAAATATTTATCGTTTTGAATATATAAATGATTAGAATTAAGTATTTTATTTATTTTAATAGAAAAAATTAATAAAACTGTCATTATTCAAAAATGTGTAATAAAATCTAAACGCACTATAAATTTGTGAAATATCTCATGAACGGCATCGTGATCACGTGATCATGTCGTGACAAAACATCGAAACTGGCAATGTCAAAATTTTGTCTTGTTTTGTTTGATATTGCTGTTGTAGAGACAAATATAAGTATTTTATATTTAGTAAAAGTTTAAATAAACAATAAATTAATTAAAATGTCCCGTAAGCGAGATATTTCAGTAAGTGAAAAGCGTTGTATTTACAAAATTCTCAACATCTCTTGTTTACTTTCAGAGAGAAGAAATAGCCAAGCAGTTCTTGCTACCAGAGAGGCAATCTAAAATCGACACTTTACTTAAACAAGACGGTCAAGCCTATTGTATATGTCGCTCTTCAGATTCATCACGTTTCATGATAGCTTGCGATGCCTGCGAAGAATGGTAGTGTGTACTTCAAAGCATTATAAATTATAAACGCTTTCACTTTCGTAGGTACCACGGAGACTGCATAAAAATATCAGAGAAAGAAGCCAAATTGATCAAACAGTACTTCTGTATTCGGTGCAAGGAGGAAGATCCCACTCTGGTGACGCGTTGGAAAACTAAAAGAGAACGAGATGAATCCAGTGCGGTCCAGAATAATTCAGAAGACCGCAAATCGAAAAAGAGGAAGGATCGGGGTGAGAATAAAGTAGACAAGAAGGTGAAGAAATGTGGGGAATGTATGGGTTGCTATCGGACCGAGGATTGCGGGAGATGCGACGTGTGCACCCGTAAGAATAGGCACAGTTCGTCTAAGAATAAAGAGAGGTGCAAGCAGAGAATTTGCGTCAATTCCCTTGGAAGGTAAGTACGTTTTAATAATTATTTGTGATCTCGAAAATTTTTGGTTTGTTTATACAGTACTAGACGAAAGAGAAGGGACTCCAGTTCTGACAGGGACCAATCTTTTAACGAACACTTAAAAACAGATTTTCCGAGGCAGTGCTACGGCCCAAAATGCGTGAACAGCGCTCGCTATGGATCTAAATATTGCTCAGATCAATGCGGCATGGACCTAGCAAAAACCAGAATACTCCAAGTTTTACCGCAACGGTTGCAGGAATGGGCTCTAAGTCCTTCAGCTGCAGAAGAAATCAACATCAAAGGTAACAGAATGTATGATTCTAACACTTCTGTGCTCTAATATTTATTTTCAGCTCTCGATCAGGTAAGGAAACAGCAGTGCGAGGTAAAGCAAATCCTTCAGGAGCTGGACAAGCGTCACAGAGAGTTGGATTACATCGTAGAACGAGCGAAGAATGCCTCCATAGATCCTAATCAGGATAACGACAATGACGATGATGCTGAAATTTCGATGTATTGTATCACTTGTGGTCATGAGATTCACTCCAAGACGGCAATAAAGCACATGGAGAAGTGCTTCAACAAGTACGAGTCTCAGGCATCATTCGGGTCCATCTTCAAGACCAGAATTGAAGGTATGCTTTAAGGATAGGCTTGTAGCAAAATATAGTTTTCATCTTAAAATATAAAAAAAATCACTTGTTTTAAATTTACACTTTGGATGACATAATTTGGGGAAATTTGCATTTTAAACCTATCAAAAAACAAAATACAATTAACTTTATGAATCCGTTAAGTTTGAACAATAGACTTATAAAAATAATTAATAAAACATAAAATAAATAATTTCCAAGCTTGTGTTGACAATATTCCAGTTGATCAAACTTACCTATGAAGACAATTCAGTATGAAAAGAACTCAATTTTCCACACACTACAGTGATATTATAAGGTTATCCGAGTGCACCTTGAGAAAAAAATATAAAAAAAACACTTAAAATTGAGATTGCGATAAAAGTTTTATTTCATTTTAAAGTGTAGGTAATGCCATTATGTGTGAAATATATCATTTAAATGTCCTCCACGGGACCCTCTGCAGGCCTCAATCCTCTTGAGGTAATTTTGTATCACTTTTTGGCACATTTCAGGCAATATTTCGGCCATAACTTGCCGAATATTGTCTTTCAATGCGTCAATCGTTAGAGGATTGTTGGCATAAACACGATCTTTTGCATAGCCCCACAAGAAGAAGTCCAACGGTGTTAGGTCACAGGACCTTGGTGGCCAATGCACATCAGCCAATCCTGAAATTACTTGTTCTGGAAACTTTTCTTGTAACAAAGCCCGATTAGCTCGTGTTGCGTGACTTGTGGCTCCGTCTTGTTGGAACCATTTATCGGCCAGATCCATACCTTCAATTTCATGCCAAAAAAAGGCAGTTAACATACGGCCATATCGTTCGGAGTTGATGGTAACGGGTGCTCCTTGATCGTCCTCAAAAAAATAAGGGCCAATGACACCACCATCACTTTTTGCGGATGTAACGGCACTTCAACAATTGAATGTGGATTTTCGGAGCCCCAGATACGACAGTTTTGTTTATTAACATAACCACTGAGCGAGAAATGGGCCTCATCACTGAAGAAAATGTTGTTTGAAAAATCCTCATTTAAAGCTTGTTGTTCCAGCACCCAATTGGCATATGTTCGACGCTGTCCATGGTCTGCAGGCTTCAGTTCTTGTGTGACTTGGATTTTGTACGGATGGAGATGCAAATCCCCATGCAAAATACGCCATGCCGAGCCGTAAGATATACCCAATTAATACGCGCGCCGTGGAACTGGCAAATTTGGGTCTGCAGTCACACTTGCACTAACAGCAGCGATATTTTTGAGAGAGCGTGCATTCCGACGGTGCACTGGCCTTGGAATATCTGTCACCAAACCATTCTGTTCAAATTTATTCACTACATTTAAAATCGTTTGCTGGGAAGGACGATTATGCCGACCATAGTCTGGTCGTAAAGCACGATATGTGGCCACGGCAGAATCACCATTTTTGTAGAACATTTTAACAATTTTTACACGTTGTGCTGTCGTAAAACGATCCATATTCTACAATGGCAACCAGTCAACTAAACAACAACCCGTTTTGACAATGCATATTCTTGACCACTCTCAATTGTCACGCGTTTATTTTCTCAAGGTGCACTTGGATAACCCTTTATCATTTTTCACAAAAATCAAAATCGACTAACACGAACACTGCACATTAAAACATTACATGTGTAGTGACAGGACTAGTATCTGGAACACCTGTAGACCAGTAACGTGGAATTTACATTAGTTGCGTACTTTGACACGTTTACTTGAACACACTCGCTGTCTTGTTATATTTCTGAACATAACTCGAATAAGAGCACTCGTATAATGTAAATGCCTCTTCAGCGACATTGTCACACTTCCTTTACATGTTAGTATCTAATGACAGAGAAATAAATATATTTCATAAATTTTGGGTTAACTATGACTAACTACAAGTATTTTAAATGAAAAATAAGGGAATTGCCCTTCCAAACTTACATATAAAGTAAAAAAAACTTTCGGAACCATATTAAACCCCTATTTACTAACGACTCTGGCCGTTTGGAGAGTATTGCAACAAGCAACATGACTGTGGTATTCATTTATGAGAAATTTGTTTTCATAACTGAAACCTTGTGCGTTTACGTTGTGATTTTGTGTTTTCCTTCAGTTTTTAGGGACAATTTTTTCAGTTTTATAGTAATTCAATAATGAAATTTGTGTCAGGTACAGATATTTTCTTATAATATGCTTCACTCTATGCTATGTACTGTGTTTTTCTAGAGTCGAGAGCAAATCCATCAAACTATGGTTATCGGACAAAATTTTATAATTAAACTGCCACGGGTGCATTCTGAATTTTCTGTTAGTTAGTCTTTCATTAAATTTCGATTTTCCTAGAATAAATGGGCATTTTATTTAGCTGTATGTGTGGTGTGTTCTGTTGTTAGTGCTAATCCTGATGGACCTGTAATGAGTGAAAATTAGTTTTAGCAGTTAGGAATGAAAAAACGAATGCAAAATACTACAGCTAACTGGATTAACTGTTCTCTAACCATATATTATTATTAATAAAAACGTTCCACACAACCACATGCTATTTGATAGATCTGCTTATAGGTGCTGATTTTCCGAGATGAAAGTGTTTTACTCCATATTTACTTTACCTCCAGTTTACTTTAAATGTCCTCTCCCCCCTGTGCCATCCTCTCCACAGATTAGATTGCCTTTTGGACGGCGATTTTCCACCACCACCTGCTTACCTATTTGATGTGCACTTCGTGGATCTCACACTTTAAACACTTAAGCCTTGTCCTCATCGACTCGAAATTAACGGATTTTTGTACAAATTTTGCAACATTTATTTTAATTATTTGTGGTGGGAAAATTTCAACTTTTGACATATTTTGCAAATCAGGAAAACAGTACAAATATTATTGCTACTTTCATTATTATGTGGTGTTAATAAATTTGTTTTGAGCTTCCGACAATCTACCATGGCAGTTTCGTGATGAAAATGATAGAAAATGTTATAGTTGACAAAATTTGTTACAAGTAGAGATTTTCCCACCATTAAATAAATCACGCAAATTTCGCATTCAAAAGACTTTAGAATACGTACACACTACTCACTAATGGTTACTAGCTCTGTCACTATAACGGTCACACATTAACACCTATTATATCATATCGTACCGCCTTCCGTATGGCATCCATGTTCCGTCAAAATTTAATATATTCTTCGATCCAGATTCTGATCTTTTAATATTTATTTTAAATAGTTTCTTCGCCATATCACTATTTTGTCTTTTTCCATCAGTATACTCATTTCGATTTCATTTACCTATACCATTCATATGTCACGCATACTTCACAAAGGCACCCTTATATATTCTAGGCAAAGTTTTATCGTGTAAGATAAAGCAACTCAATTTTTTTTGTTGAAAGCTCATTTTTAGAATACCATCTTCCTTCCAGTGGCGGCTTGTGGTAGCTGCAAGAGGTGAGGCTCAAATAATACCTAAATAGGAATAAATTTACACATCTCCCCTGAGGTAATATTCCTTGACACGTTGACCATTTTTTATTATGGAGGTCTTCGCCAATAGCCCTACTATAACCATAACCATAAAAAACTAAATAACATCAGAACTCCGATTTTTATTTGCAATATAAATAATTGAAAAAATATATGTTTCAGCATCTAATAATTTAAAAAATTGTTCCTACATGTTTAAAACACTGAAAAATATAAAAAAATATAAAAACCAATTTTTTTTCAACTAATTTATTTATAATGTCTTCATAAAATTGGGAATCGGCGCTAAGACTTTGCAACAGTTCGTTTTCTATAGCCATCATCGACAAGTTGTTTAAGCGCTCTTGTGTCATCGTATTTCTTAAGTAAGTCTTGCTGCACTTATGGCACGAAAAGTTTCGTTCTACTGAAACACTTATTGCAGGAATTGTTAAAACTAAGCAAAATAATTTGTATGTTTCCGAAAATATCATTTTAAATTCCTTATATAATATTTCTACCGTTTCCTGAACTTCTAAATTATAAAATTGTTTGTCTCTGTACAAAACATAAAGTTCGTTTTTCAACTTATCAATGTCAAATATGTTTGGATACATTTGTAGTAAACAATCAAACGATATTTCCGGAAATTTGTTTGCATATTCGGGATTTTTAAGCGTTGGCCGATTATTCAAAATTTGTCGTTTCTCTACTTCATTATGTATTGAAAAAGGCGTTTCAAACAGAGATAAAACAATATCGTGAGAGGAATTCGTTCATTATTATAAATAACTATTGACGAGCCTATCGATAATATATATTTAAATTAGGTTCCTATTCTATGTTAAATTTAGTATTACCTTGTAAGGAAGTTGTTGTTTATTTCTTTAAATTAATCCTACCTGCCTTGTCCCTAAAACTTTACCACCGCGCTTACCACCTAATCTTCAGAATATTTAAGAAGTCACATTCAACTAATCTATCACTAACACTATCCACTCGAAATTCGAAACACATAAATAAAAGTATTAACACTTGAACAATCGATTAATCGCGTCACTCACGTAAATAATGTACAGTTTGCAAGTTACCTACGGTCACTAGCCACTATCACATCGTCCATTTGCCGTTGAACTAAAACTTGAGGCGCCAGAAATCGGGCCTCAGTCTCGAGCGGACATGGAGCGAAAAACATCGATTTTAACTGTTTCACGTGGTGGGGGAAACCATAACGTATAGACATGTGCGATGTAATTTGAGGCTCGGAAAATTCGGCCTCACTGTGGTGGGATTGGTGGGTGATCCGGACTCCCCACGCGGGTAGAAACAGAAACGGCATGATACTGAAATGTAAATCAGAGGTACGTTATAACATACGAGGGCTAAGATTGAAGCAATTATTTTATTTCGTTACATTGATTTTTGATAAATGTAGTAGGTAATCGGATTGGGAATTATGGGGTGTTAAAATGCAAATTTCCACTATTTTCCGTTTTGCAATTATACTTCTTTGCCACTCTTTATTGCACTATACATATATGCTACTCACGTACATTCTTGTTAATGAACTACATATTTTGACATCACTTACACTCATATTTTGACCTCGTGCCCTAAACCCTTAGTACATATCATCATCCGATATTCCTCACTTGTTAAATTAGGGTGTTTATGATTTTGAAAATACACTATAGAGCTTGAATTATTATATTAATTATGATTACAATATCAGTGGACTTTACGCTACAATTCATTAATTAATTTATGCCAAGCACTATGTAAATTCGCAAATTTCTGTATAAATTAAAATATGGCGCCTGCCAAAACATTAACTCCATATGAAACCTTCCAGTCATCCACATGAAATAATTAGAACAACGTTTTATGATTGCTTCAAAACGTAATCATTTATACTTATCTGCTTTTATTACGAGGGTGAATCAAATATAAACGAAACGTTTGGTCCTGGAAACCTACTAGAGCGTTCTCTTACTTAGGGCTGTTGGGTTAGGCTGCGAGGAGTGGGGAAAGTAGGCAGGAGCGTTTGCTCGACCGCACCATCAACCGTCGTGACGATGTCCCAGCAGGAGGTACCCCCTCGACTGCGCAACATATTGTGACCAAATTTCTTGCTACTGAAAGTGTAAAACTGGCCGAAATCTTCACAAGATTGACTACAGTTTGGGGAAGAGACACTTTCACGTGCCAGAGTGTTTGCATGGCATAAACAGTTTGTGGAGGGCATGATCTCAGACCCCGCTTTAGCATCACAGCTGACAACATCAGCCGTATTCGACAGCTTGTTGTAGGTGGCAGGCGTCTAACCACCAGTGCCATTGCAAGTGAGTTTGGGATAAGCTATGGGAGCACTTTTTCTATACTCGCAGAGGAGCTAGGGTTTCGTAACGTGTGTGCCAGGTGGGTTCCTCGTCTTCTCACAGCTGAGCAGAAGCTGAACCGTTTGCAGGTGTGTGAACATCTTCTTGCAAGGTTTCAGGCTGAGGGAGCCTCACGTTATCACCTGTGATGAAACTTGGGAGCACCATTACACCCCTGAATCAAAACAAGCGAGTATGGAGTGGAGACTGAAAGGGGAACCTGGACCAGTGAAAGCCAAGTCACGGCTGTCAGCTGGGAAGGTTTTGGCTACCGTGTTTTTTGACCAGCATGGCTTGCTGCCTCTTGATATTTTGCATGAACGCAGGATCATCAATGCCGCATACTACTGCGAAATTTTGAGTGATGTCAGACTTGCATATCGCCGCAAATGAAGGGACCTACCAATGAGAGAAGTGATTCTTCTCCAGGACAATGCTCGCCCGCATACTGCAGCCCTGACAAGAGAAAAATTGGAGCAACTGGGCTGGGAGACTTTCACCTGTTTGGGCCACTCAAGGAAACTTTGAAAGGTCAGATATTCGACAGTGACGATGAGGTTGAAGCCTATGTGTGCAATTGGCTGGAGACACATCCTACTTTGTTCTAGGAGGACGGGATTGGAAAACTACCTATGCGCTGGGAAAAATGTGTTTCCAAATCAGGAGACTATATAGAAAAATGAGGTGAACTTTTTTTTTGTGTTCAAAGTAAAAATAAAAAAAATAAAAACTAAATTTTGTTTATATTTGATTCACCCTCGTATATGTTTATGATTAAAAGCTAAAGAATCGAACCTCTCAACGTTGCCCAAACAGCCATATCTTTTAAGTTTACTGCTCAATGTAACACGATGTTCTCCGGTTAATTAAACCGTCGTTTCTCGATTATTTCAGGCAACAACATGTTCTGCGACTTCTACAACTCCGTTAACAGGACGTACTGCAAACGTCTTCGCGTCCTGTGCCCAGAGCACTGCAAGGACCCCAAAATAGGCGAAAACGAGGTATGCGGTTGCCCCTTAGTGACGAACGTCTTCTCCCCGACGGGCGAGTTCTGTAGGGCACCCAAGAAATCCTGCACCAAGCACTACGTCTGGGAGAAACTCAGAAGAGCTGAGGCAAGTTACGGTCCGCGCCCGACTACTTTTGATTTATTACAACATTTCTTTTTCACAGATTGACCTGGAAAGGGTACGGCAGTGGCTTAGAATGGACGAACTGCTAGAGAAGGAGAGACAGATTAGGACGAGCATGGCGAGCCGTGCGGGTGTTCTGGCGTTGATGCTGCACAGCACGTACAACCACGAACTCATGGAAAGGATCACGAAGGCGCAGGATCAGCAGAGCGTTCAGCGGGAGATGGCGAAACGGCTGAAGGTGAAGCCGCGGTATTCTTAAAACTTAACCCAGAGTTCTATCATAATTATAGTTTCTAAGCACATTATTTTTTAAAATTCTTATATAATGTTAATGTTCTTGCTTCCAATTAGAAATACTATGTGATTTCTGAATATGGAATATTAATAAATAAACCCTATAAATTGAATCAAATTCTTTTATTCAATTTCCTTACATTTGGAATCGTAGAATGCAACCTCTGAATTAATTGTGTTCACAAGCAAATGACGAATTTTACCCCTTTTTGCATTAAAATTGCGCTATCTTTATTTCAAAATCTGAACTAATTTATACTGAACAAAAGGAAAATGAAAATATTACAGTTACCTATACAAATGAGGAAGATAACTGTAATATTACAGAATCGCCTAACTCGATTGTAGCATTTCAGAAGTAGATGGCGCAACATGTGTAAATATAAATCAATAGGGCTAGAGGGGAACTGATTGCAGTTTTAGATTGGTCAGGATCCACCCTCAAATCGCAAATCTATTTTTTGAAAATTTCATGAAATTTTCAAAAAATAGATTTGCGATTTGAGGGTGGATCCGTACGTATTAAGGGATGCTGATCACGCAGGGATGGTCGGTTCTTGTCTACGTGTCTCCGTTGGGGAAAAAAGTTATATATCTCGGAAACCCTCGGGGCTAGAGGGGAACTGATTGCAGTTTTAGATTGGCCAGGGTGGCTATAGTATATAGGAATTATTTCAGATTTTTTGGAGCCCTTCAGGTTTTCGTAAAAATCGAAAGACTATAACCTTTGAAAATTTCATGAAATTTTCAAAAAATAGATTTGCGATTTGAGGGTGGATCCGTACGTATTAAGGGATGCTGATCACGCAGGGATGGTCGGTTCTTGTCTACGTGTCTCCGTTGGGGAAAAAAGTTATATATCTCGGAAACCCTCGGGGCTAGAGGGGAACTGATTGCAGTTTTAGATTGGCCAGAGTGGCTATAGTATACAGGAATTATTTCAGATTTTTTGGAGCCCTTCAGGTTTTCGTAAAAATCGAAAGACTATAACCTTTGAAAATTTCATGAAATTTTCAAAAAATAGATTTGCGATTTGAGGGTGGATCCGTACGTATTAAGGGATGCTGATCACGCAGGCATGGTCGGTTCTTGTCTACGTGTCTCCGTTGAGGAAAAAAGTTATATATCTCGGAAACCCTCGGGGCTAGAGGGGAACTGATTGCAGTTTTAGATTGGCCAGGGTGGCTATAGTATATAGGAATTATTTCAGATTTTTTGGAGCCCTTCAGGTTTTCGTAAAAATCGAAAGACTATAACCTTTGAAAATTTCATGAAATTTTCAAAAAATAGATTTGCGATTTGAGGGTGGATCCGTACGTATTAAGGGATGCTGATCACGCAGGCATGGTCGGTTCTTGTCTACGTGTCTCCGTTGAGGAAAAAAGTTATATATCTCGGAAACCCTCGGGGCTAGAGGGGAACTGATTGCAGTTTTAGATTGGCCAGGGTGGCTATAGTATATAGGAATTATTTCAGATTTTTTGGAGCCCTTCAGGTTTTCGTAAAAATCGAAAGACTATAACCTTTGAAAATTTCATGAAATTTTCAAAAAATAGATTTGCGATTTGAGGGTGGATCCGTACGTATTAGGGGATGCTGATCACGCAGGCACGGTCGGTTCTTGTCTACGTGTCTCCGTTGAGGAAAAAAGTTATATATCTCGGAAACCCTCGGGGCTAGAGGGGAACTGATTGCAGTTTTAGATTGGCCAGGGTGGCTATAGTATACAGGAATTATTTCAGATTTTTTGGAGCCCTTCAGGTTCTCGTAAAAATCTAAAGACTACCTTTGAAAATTTCATGAAATTTTCAAAAAATAGATTTGCGATTTGAGGGTGGATCCGTACGTATTAGGGGATGCTGATCACGCAGGCACGGTCGGTTCTTGTCTACGTGTCTCCGTTGAGGAAAAAAGTTATATATCTCGGAAACCCTCGGGGCTAGAGGGGAACTGATTGCAGTTTTAGATTGGCCAGGGTGGCTATAGTATACAGGAATTATTTCAGATTTTTTGGAGCCCTTCAGGTTTTCGTAAAAATCGAAAGACTATAACCTTTGAAAATTTCATGAAATTTTCAAAAAATAGATTTGCGATTTGAGGGTGGATCCGTACGTATTAGGGGATGCTGATCACGCAGGCACGGTCGGTTCTTGTCTACGTGTCTCCGTTGAGGAAAAAAGTTATATATCTCGGAAACCCTCGGGGCTAGAGGGGAACTGATTGCAGTTTTAGATTGGCCAGGGTGGCTATAGTATACAGGAATTATTTCAGATTTTTTGGAGCCCTTCAGGTTCTCGTAAAAATCTAAAGACTACCTTTGAAAATTTCATGAAATTTTCAAAAAATAGATTTGCGATTTGAGGGTGGATCCGTACGTATTAGGGGATGCTGATCACGCAGGCACGGTCGGTTCTTGTCTACGTGTCTCCGTTGAGGAAAAAAGTTATATATCTCGGAAACCCTCGGGGCTAGAGGGGAACTGATTGCAGTTTTAGATTGGCCAGGGTGGCTATAGTATACAGGAATTATTTCAGATTTTTTGGAGCCCTTCAGGTTTTCGTAAAAATCGAAAGACTATAACCTTTGAAAATTTCATGAAATTTTCAAAAAATAGATTTGCGATTTGAGGGTGGATCCGTACGTATTAAGGGATGCTGATCACGCAGGGATGGTCGGTTCTTGTCTACGTGTCTCCGTTGGGGAAAAAAGTTATATATCTCGGAAACCCTCGGGGCTAGAGGGGAACTGATTGCAGTTTTAGATTGGCCAGAGTGGCTATAGTATACAGGAATTATTTCAGATTTTTTGGAGCCCTTCAGGTTTTCGTAAAAATCGAAAGACTATAACCTTTGAAAATTTCATGAAATTTTCAAAAAATAGATTTGCGATTTGAGGGTGGATCCGTACGTATTAAGGGATGCTGATCACGCAGGGATGGTCGGTTCTTGTCTACGTGTCTCCGTTGGGGAAAAAAGTTATATATCTCGGAAACCCTCGGGACTAGAGAGGAACTGATTGCAGTTTTAGATTGGCCAGAGTGGCTATAGTATACAGGAATTATTTCAGATTTTTTGGAGCCCCTCAGGTTCTCGTAAAAATCTAAAGACTACCTTTGAAAATTTCATGAAATTTTCAAAAAATAGATTTGCGATTTGAGGGTGGATCCGTACGTATTAGGGGATGCTGATCACGCAGGCACGGTCGGTTCTTGTCTACGTGTCTCCGTTGAGGAAAAAAGTTATATATCTCGGAAACCCTCGGGGCTAGAGGGGAACTGATTGCAGTTTTAGATTGGCCAGGGTGGCTATAGTATATAGGAATTATTTCAGATTTTTTGGAGCCCTTCAGGTTTTCGTAAAAATCGAAAGACTATAACCTTTGAAAATTTCATGAAATTTTCAAAAAATAGATTTGCGATTTGAGGGTGGATCCGTACGTATTAAGGGATGCTGATCACGCAGGCATGGTCGGTTCTTGTCTACGTGTCTCCGTTGAGGAAAAAAGTTATATATCTCGGAAACCCTCGGGGCTAGAGGGGAACTGATTGCAGTTTTAGATTGGCCAGGGTGGCTATAGTATATAGGAATTATTTCAGATTTTTTGGAGCCCTTCAGGTTTTCGTAAAAATCGAAAGACTATAACCTTTGAAAATTTCATGATATTTTCAAAAAATAGATTTGCGATTTGAGGGTGGATCCGTACGTATTAGGGGATGCTGATCACGCAGGCACGGTCGGTTCTTGTCTACGTGTCTCCGTTGAGGAAAAAAGTTATATATCTCGGAAACCCTCGGGGCTAGAGGGGAACTGATTGCAGTTTTAGATTGGCCAGGGTGGCTATAGTATACAGGAATTATTTCAGATTTTTTGGAGCCCTTCAGGTTTTCGTAAAAATCGAAAGACTATAACCTTTGAAAATTTCATGAAATTTTCAAAAAATAGATTTGCGATTTGAGGGTGGATCCGTACGTATTAAGGGATGCTGATCACGCAGGGATGGTCGGTTCTTGTCTACGTGTCTCCGTTGGGGAAAAAAGTTATATATCTCGGAAACCCTCGGGGCTAGAGGGGAACTGATTGCAGTTTTAGATTGGCCAGGGTGGCTATAGTATATAGGAATTATTTCAGATTTTTTGGAGCCCTTCAGGTTTTCGTAAAAATCGAAAGACTATAACCTTTGAAAATTTCATGAAATTTTCAAAAAATAGATTTGCGATTTGAGGGTGGATCCGTACGTATTAAGGGATGCTGATCACGCAGGGATGGTCGGTTCTTGTCTACGTGTCTCCGTTGGGGAAAAAAGTTATATATCTCGGAAACCCTCGGGGCTAGAGGGGAACTGATTGCAGTTTTAGATTGGCCAGAGTGGCTATAGTATACAGGAATTATTTCAGATTTTTTGGAGCCCTTCAGGTTTTCGTAAAAATCGAAAGACTATAACCTTTGAAAATTTCATGAAATTTTCAAAAAATAGATTTGCGATTTGAGGGTGGATCCGTACGTATTAAGGGATGCTGATCACGCAGGCATGGTCGGTTCTTGTCTACGTGTCTCCGTTGAGGAAAAAAGTTATATATCTCGGAAACCCTCGGGGCTAGAGGGGAACTGATTGCAGTTTTAGATTGGCCAGGGTGGCTATAGTATATAGGAATTATTTCAGATTTTTTGGAGCCCTTCAGGTTTTCGTAAAAATCGAAAGACTATAACCTTTGAAAATTTCATGAAATTTTCAAAAAATAGATTTGCGATTTGAGGGTGGATCCGTACGTATTAAGGGATGCTGATCACGCAGGCATGGTCGGTTCTTGTCTACGTGTCTCCGTTGAGGAAAAAAGTTATATATCTCGGAAACCCTCGGGGCTAGAGGGGAACTGATTGCAGTTTTAGATTGGCCAGGGTGGCTATAGTATATAGGAATTATTTCAGATTTTTTGGAGCCCTTCAGGTTTTCGTAAAAATCGAAAGACTATAACCTTTGAAAATTTCATGAAATTTTCAAAAAATAGATTTGCGATTTGAGGGTGGATCCGTACGTATTAAGGGATGCTGATCACGCAGGGATGGTCGGTTCTTGTCTACGTGTCTCCGTTGGGGAAAAAAGTTATATATCTCGGAAACCCTCGGGGCTAGAGGGGAACTGATTGCAGTTTTAGATTGGCCAGAGTGGCTATAGTATACAGGAATTATTTCAGATTTTTTGGAGCCCTTCAGGTTTTCGTAAAAATCGAAAGACTATAACCTTTGAAAATTTCATGAAATTTTCAAAAAATAGATTTGCGATTTGAGGGTGGATCCGTACGTATTAAGGGATGCTGATCACGCAGGGATGGTCGGTTCTTGTCTACGTGTCTCCGTTGGGGAAAAAAGTTATATATCTCGGAAACCCTCGGGGCTAGAGGGGAACTGATTGCAGTTTTAGATTGGCCAGGGTGGCTATAGTATATAGGAATTATTTCAGATTTTTTGGAGCCCTTCAGGTTTTCGTAAAAATCGAAAGACTATAACCTTTGAAAATTTCATGAAATTTTCAAAAAATAGATTTGCGATTTGAGGGTGGATCCGTACGTATTAAGGGATGCTGATCACGCAGGGATGGTCGGTTCTTGTCTACGTGTCTCCGTTGGGGAAAAAAGTTATATATCTCGGAAACCCTCGGGGCTAGAGGGGAACTGATTGCAGTTTTAGATTGGCCAGAGTGGCTATAGTATACAGGAATTATTTCAGATTTTTTGGAGCCCTTCAGGTTTTCGTAAAAATCGAAAGACTATAACCTTTGAAAATTTCATGAAATTTTCAAAAAATAGATTTGCGATTTGAGGGTGGATCCGTACGTATTAAGGGATGCTGATCACGCAGGCATGGTCGGTTCTTGTCTACGTGTCTCCGTTGAGGAAAAAAGTTATATATCTCGGAAACCCTCGGGGCTAGAGGGGAACTGATTGCAGTTTTAGATTGGCCAGGGTGGCTATAGTATATAGGAATTATTTCAGATTTTTTGGAGCCCTTCAGGTTTTCGTAAAAATCGAAAGACTATAACCTTTGAAAATTTCATGAAATTTTCAAAAAATAGATTTGCGATTTGAGGGTGGATCCGTACGTATTAAGGGATGCTGATCACGCAGGCATGGTCGGTTCTTGTCTACGTGTCTCCGTTGAGGAAAAAAGTTATATATCTCGGAAACCCTCGGGGCTAGAGGGGAACTGATTGCAGTTTTAGATTGGCCAGGGTGGCTATAGTATATAGGAATTATTTCAGATTTTTTGGAGCCCTTCAGGTTTTCGTAAAAATCGAAAGACTATAACCTTTGAAAATTTCATGAAATTTTCAAAAAATAGATTTGCGATTTGAGGGTGGATCCGTACGTATTAAGGGATGCTGATCACGCAGGGATGGTCGGTTCTTGTCTACGTGTCTCCGTTGGGGAAAAAAGTTATATATCTCGGAAACCCTCGGGGCTAGAGGGGAACTGATTGCAGTTTTAGATTGGCCAGAGTGGCTATAGTATACAGGAATTATTTCAGATTTTTTGGAGCCCTTCAGGTTTTCGTAAAAATCGAAAGACTATAACCTTTGAAAATTTCATGAAATTTTCAAAAAATAGATTTGCGATTTGAGGGTGGATCCGTACGTATTAAGGGATGCTGATCACGCAGGGATGGTCGGTTCTTGTCTACGTGTCTCCGTTGGGGAAAAAAGTTATATATCTCGGAAACCCTCGTGGCTAGAGGGGAACTGATTGCAGTTTTAGATTGGCCAGGGTGGCTATAGTATATAGGAATTATTTCAGATTTTTTGGAGCCCTTCAGGTTTTCGTAAAAATCGAAAGACTATAACCTTTGAAAATTTCATGAAATTTTCAAAAAATAGATTTGCGATTTGAGGGTGGATCCGTACGTATTAAGGGATGCTGATCACGCAGGCATGGTCGGTTCTTGTCTACGTGTCTCCGTTGAGGAAAAAAGTTATATATCTCGGAAACCCTCGGGGCTAGAGGGGAACTGATTGCAGTTTTAGATTGGCCAGGGTGGCTATAGTATATAGGAATTATTTCAGATTTTTTGGAGCCCTTCAGGTTTTCGTAAAAATCGAAAGACTATAACCTTTGAAAATTTCATGAAATTTTCAAAAAATAGATTTGCGATTTGAGGGTGGATCCGTACGTATTAGGGGATGCTGATCACGCAGGCACGGTCGGTTCTTGTCTACGTGTCTCCGTTGAGGAAAAAAGTTATATATCTCGGAAACCCTCGGGGCTAGAGGGGAACTGATTGCAGTTTTAGATTGGCCAGGGTGGCTATAGTATACAGGAATTATTTCAGATTTTTTGGAGCCCTTCAGGTTTTCGTAAAAATCGAAAGACTATAACCTTTGAAAATTTCATGAAATTTTCAAAAAATAGATTTGCGATTTGAGGGTGGATCCGTACGTATTAAGGGATGCTGATCACGCAGGGATGGTCGGTTCTTGTCTACGTGTCTCCGTTGGGGAAAAAAGTTATATATCTCGGAAACCCTCGGGGCTAGAGGGGAACTGATTGCAGTTTTAGATTGGCCAGAGTGGCTATAGTATACAGGAATTATTTCAGATTTTTTGGAGCCCTTCAGGTTTTCGTAAAAATCGAAAGACTATAACCTTTGAAAATTTCATGAAATTTTCAAAAAATAGATTTGCGATTTGAGGGTGGATCCGTACGTATTAAGGGATGCTGATCACGCAGGGATGGTCGGTTCTTGTCTACGTGTCTCCGTTGAGAAAAAAAGTTATATATCTCGGAAACCCTCGGGGCTAGAGGGGAACTGATTGCAGTTTTAGATTGGCCAGGGTGACTATAGTATGCAGGAATTATTTCAGATTTTTTGGAGCCCTTCAGGTTTTCGTAAAAATCGAAAGACTATAACCTTTGAAAATTTCATGAAATTTTCAAAAAATAGATTTGCGATTTGAGGGTGGATCCGTATGTATTAGGGGATGCTGATCACGCAGGCATGGTCGGTTCTTGTCTACGTGTCTCCGTTGAGGAAAAAAGTTATATATCTCGAAAACCCTCGGGGCTAGAGGGGAACTGATTGCAGTTTTAGATTGGCCAGGGTGACTATAGTATGCAGGAATTATTTCAGATTTTTTGGAGCCCTTCAGGTTTTCGTAAAAATCGAAAGACTATAACCTTTGAAAATTTCATGAAATTTTCAAAAAATAGATTTGCGATTTGAGGGTGGATCCGTATGTATTAGGGGATGCTGATCACGCAGGCATGGTCGGTTCTTGTCTACGTGTCTCCGTTGGGGAAAAAAGTTATATATCTCGGAAACCCTCGGGACTAGAGAGGAACTGATTGCAGTTTTAGATTGGCCAGAGTGGCTATAGTATACAGGAATTATTTCAGATTTTTTGGAGCCCTTCAGGTTCTCGTAAAAATCTAAAGACTACCTTTGAAAATTTCATGAAATTTTCAAAAAATAGATTTGCGATTTGAGGGTGGATCCGTACGTATTAGGGGATGCTGATCACGCAGGCACGGTCGGTTCTTGTCTACGTGTCTCCGTTGAGGAAAAAAGTTATATATCTCGGAAACCCTCGGGGCTAGAGGGGAACTGATTGCAGTTTTAGATTGGCCAGGGTGGCTATAGTATATAGGAATTATTTCAGATTTTTTGGAGCCCTTCAGGTTTTCGTAAAAATCGAAAGACTATAACCTTTGAAAATTTCATGAAATTTTCAAAAAATAGATTTGCGATTTGAGGGTGGATCCGTACGTATTAAGGGATGCTGATCACGCAGGCATGGTCGGTTCTTGTCTACGTGTCTCCGTTGAGGAAAAAAGTTATATATCTCGGAAACCCTCGGGGCTAGAGGGGAACTGATTGCAGTTTTAGATTGGCCAGGGTGGCTATAGTATATAGGAATTATTTCAGATTTTTTGGAGCCCTTCAGGTTTTCGTAAAAATCGAAAGACTATAACCTTTGAAAATTTCATGAAATTTTCAAAAAATAGATTTGCGATTTGAGGGTGGATCCGTACGTATTAGGGGATGCTGATCACGCAGGCACGGTCGGTTCTTGTCTACGTGTCTCCGTTGAGGAAAAAAGTTATATATCTCGGAAACCCTCGGGGCTAGAGGGGAACTGATTGCAGTTTTAGATTGGCCAGGGTGGCTATAGTATACAGGAATTATTTCAGATTTTTTGGAGCCCTTCAGGTTTTCGTAAAAATCGAAAGACTATAACCTTTGAAAATTTCATGAAATTTTCAAAAAATAGATTTGCGATTTGAGGGTGGATCCGTACGTATTAAGGGATGCTGATCACGCAGGGATGGTCGGTTCTTGTCTACGTGTCTCCGTTGAGGAAAAAAGTTATATATCTCGGAAACCCTCGGGGCTAGAGGGGAACTGATTGCAGTTTTAGATTGGCCAGAGTGGCTATAGTATACAGGAATTATTTCAGACTTTTTGGAGCCCTTCAGGTTTTCGTAAAAATCGAAAGACTATAACCTTTGAAAATTTCATGAAATTTTCAAAAAATAGATTTGCGATTTGAGGGTGGATCCGTACGTATTAAGGGATGCTGATCACGCAGGGATGGTCGGTTCTTGTCTACGTGTCTCCGTTGGGGAAAAAAGTTATATATCTCGGAAACCCTCGGGACTAGAGAGGAACTGATTGCAGTTTTAGATTGGCCAGAGTGGCTATAGTATACAGGAATTATTTCAGATTTTTTGGAGCCCTTCAGGTTCTCGTAAAAATCTAAAGACTACCTTTGAAAATTTCATGAAATTTTCAAAAAATAGATTTGCGATTTGAGGGTGGATCCGTACGTATTAGGGGATGCTGATCACGCAGGCACGGTCGGTTCTTGTCTACGTGTCTCCGTTGAGGAAAAAAGTTATATATCTCGGAAACCCTCGGGGCTAGAGGGGAACTGATTGCAGTTTTAGATTGGCCAGGGTGGCTATAGTATATAGGAATTATTTCAGATTTTTTGGAGCCCTTCAGGTTTTCGTAAAAATCGAAAGACTATAACCTTTGAAAATTTCATGAAATTTTCAAAAAATAGATTTGCGATTTGAGGGTGGATCCGTACGTATTAAGGGATGCTGATCACGCAGGCATGGTCGGTTCTTGTCTACGTGTCTCCGTTGAGGAAAAAAGTTATATATCTCGGAAACCCTCGGGGCTAGAGGGGAACTGATTGCAGTTTTAGATTGGCCAGGGTGGCTATAGTATACAGGAATTATTTCAGATTTTTTGGAGCCCTTCAGGTTTTCGTAAAAATCGAAAGACTATAACCTTTGAAAATTTCATGAAATTTTCAAAAAATAGATTTGCGATTTGAGGGTGGATCCGTATGTATTAGGGGATGCTGATCACGCAGGCATGGTCGGTTCTTGTCTACGTGTCTCCGTTGAGGAAAAAAGTTATATATCTCGGAAACCCTCGGGGCTAGAGGGGAACTGATTGCAGTTTTAGATTGGCCAGGATGACTATAGTATACAGGAATTATTTCAGATTTTTTGGAGCTCTTCAGGTTTTCGTAAAAATCGAAAGACTATAACCTTTGAAAATTTCATGAAATTTTCAAAAAATAGATTTGCGATTTGAGGGTGGATCCGTACGTATTAAGGGATGCTGATCACGCAGGGATGGTCGGTTCTTGTCTACGTGTCTCTGTTGAGGAAAAAAGTTATATATCTCGGAAACCCTCGGGGCTAGAGGGGAACTGATTGCAGTTTTAGATTGGCCAGGGTGGCTATATTATACAGGAATTATTTCAGATTTTTTGGAGCCCTTCAGGTTTTCGTAAAAATCTAAAGACTATAACCTTTGAAAATTTCATGAAATTTTCAAAAAATAGATTTGCGATTTGAGGGTGGATCCGTATGTATTAGGGGATGCTGATCACGCAGGCATGGTCGGTTCTTGTCTACGTGTCTCCGTTGAGAAAAAAAGTTATATATCTCGGAAACCCTCGGGGCTAGAGGGGAACTGATTGCAGTTTTAGATTGGCCAGGGTGACTATAGTATACAGGAATTATTTCAGATTTTTTGGAGCCCTTCAGGTTTTCGTAAAAATCGAAAGACTATAACCTTTGAAAATTTCATGAAATTTTCAAAAAATAGATTTGCGATTTAAGGGTGGATCCGTACGTATTAAGGGATGCTGATCACGCAGGGATGGTCGGTTCTTGTCTACGTGTCTCCGTTGGGGAAAAAAGTTATATATCTCGGAAACCCTCGGGGCTAGAGGGGAACTGATTGCAGTTTTAGATTGGCCAGAGTGGCTATAGTATACAGGAATTATTTCAGATTTTTTGGAGCCCTTCAGGTTTTCGTAAAAATCGAAAGACTATAACCTTTGAAAATTTCATGAAATTTTCAAAAAATAGATTTGCGATTTGAGGGTGGATCCGTACGTATTAAGGGATGCTGATCACGCAGGGATGGTCGGTTCTTGTCTACGTGTCTCCGTTGGGGAAAAAAGTTATATATCTCGGAAACCCTCGGGGCTAGAGAGGAACTGATTGCAGTTTTAGATTGGCCAGAGTGGCTATAGTATACAGGAATTATTTCAGATTTTTTGGAGCCCTTCAGGTTTTCGTAAAAATCTAAAGACTACCTTTGAAAATTTCATGAAATTTTCAAAAAATAGATTTGCGATTTGAGGGTGGATCCGTACGTATTAGGGGATGCTGATCACGCAGGCACGGTCGGTTCTTGTCTACGTGTCTCCGTTGAGGAAAAAAGTTATATATCTCGGAAACCCTCGGGGCTAGAGGGGAACTGATTGCAGTTTTAGATTGGCCAGGGTGGCTATAGTATACAGGAATTATTTCAGATTTTTTGGAGCCCTTCAGGTTTTCGTAAAAATCGAAAGACTATAACCTTTGAAAATTTCATGAAATTTTCAAAAAATAGATTTGCGATTTGAGGGTGGATCCGTACGTATTAAGGGATGCTGATCACGCAGGGATGGTCGGTTCTTGTCTACGTGTCTCCGTTGGGGAAAAAAGTTATATATCTCGGAAACCCTCGGGGCTAGAGGGGAACTGATTGCAGTTTTAGATTGGCCAGAGTGGCTATAGTATACAGGAATTATTTCAGATTTTTTGGAGCCCTTCAGGTTTTCGTAAAAATCGAAAGACTATAACCTTTGAAAATTTCATGAAATTTTCAAAAAATAGATTTGCGATTTGAGGGTGGATCCGTACGTATTAAGGGATGCTGATCACGCAGGGATGGTCGGTTCTTGTCTACGTGTCTCCGTTGGGGAAAAAAGTTATATATCTCGGAAACCCTCGGGGCTAGAGAGGAACTGATTGCAGTTTTAGATTGGCCAGAGTGGCTATAGTATACAGGAATTATTTCAGATTTTTTGGAGCCCTTCAGGTTTTCGTAAAAATCTAAAGACTACCTTTGAAAATTTCATGAAATTTTCAAAAAATAGATTTGCGATTTGAGGGTGGATCCGTACGTATTAGGGGATGCTGATCACGCAGGCACGGTCGGTTCTTGTCTACGTGTCTCCGTTGAGGAAAAAAGTTATATATCTCGGAAACCCTCGGGGCTAGAGGGGAACTGATTGCAGTTTTAGATTGGCCAGGGTGGCTATAGTATACAGGAATTATTTCAGATTTTTTGGAGCCCTTCAGGTTTTCGTAAAAATCGAAAGACTATAACCTTTGAAAATTTCATGAAATTTTCAAAAAATAGATTTGCGATTTGAGGGTGGATCCGTACGTATTAAGGGATGCTGATCACGCAGGGATGGTCGGTTCTTGTCTACGTGTCTCCGTTGGGGAAAAAGTTATATATCTCGGAAACCCTCGGGGCTAGAGGGGAACTGATTGCAGTTTTAGATTGGCCAGAGTGGCTATAGTATACAGGAATTATTTCAGATTTTTTGGAGCCCTTCAGGTTTTCGTAAAAATCGAAAGACTATAACCTTTGAAAATTTCATGAAATTTTCAAAAAATAGATTTGCGATTTGAGGGTGGATCCGTACGTATTAAGGGATGCTGATCACGCAGGCATGGTCGGTTCTTGTCTACGTGTCTCCGTTGAGGAAAAAAGTTATATATCTCGGAAACCCTCGGGGCTAGAGGGGAACTGATTGCAGTTTTAGATTGGCCAGGGTGGCTATAGTATATAGGAATTATTTCAGATTTTTTGGAGCCCTTCAGGTTTTCGTAAAAATCGAAAGACTATAACCTTTGAAAATTTCATGAAATTTTCAAAAAATAGATTTGCGATTTGAGGGTGGATCCGTACGTATTAAGGGATGCTGATCACGCAGGGACGGTCGGTTCTTGTCTACGTGTCTCCGTTGAGGAAAAAAGTTATATATCTCGGAAACCCTCGGGGCTAGAGGGGAACTGATTGCAGTTTTAGATTGGCCAGGGTGACTATAGTATACAGGAATTATTTCAGATTTTTTGGAGCCCTTCAGGTTTTCGTAAAAATCGAAAGACTATAACCTTTGAAAATTTCATGAAATTTTCAAAAAATAGATTTGCGATTTGAGGGTGGATCCGTAGGTATTAGGGGATGCTGATCACGCAGGCATGGTCGGTTCTTGTCTACGTGTCTCCGTTGAGAAAAAAATTTATATATCTCGGAAACCCTCGGGGCTAGAGGGGAACTGATTGCAGTTTTAGATTGGCCAGGGTGGCTATAGTATACAGGAATTATTTCAGATTTTTTGGAGCTCTTCAGGTTTTCGTAAAAATCGAAAGACTATAACCTTTGAAAATTTCATGAAATTTTCAAAAAATAGATTTGCGATTTGAGGGTGGATCCGTATGTATTAGGGGATGCTGATCACGCAGGGATGGTCGGTTCTTGTCTACGTGTCTCCGTTGAGGAAAAAAGTTATATATCTCGGAAACCCTCGGGGCTAGAGGGGAACTGATTGCAGTTTTATATTGGCCAGGGTGACTATAGTATACAGGAATTATTTCAGATTTTTTGGAGCTCTTCAGGTTTTCGTAAAAATCGAAAGACTATAACCTTTGAAAATTTCATGAAATTTTCAAAAAATAGATTTGCGATTTGAGGGTGGATCCGTACGTATTAAGGGATGCTGATCACGCAGGGATGGTCGGTTCTTGTCTACGTGTCTCCGTTGGGGAAAAAGTTATATATCTCGGAAACCCTCGGGGCTAGAGGGGAACTGATTGCAGTTTTAGATTGGCCAGAGTGGCTATAGTATACAGGAATTATTTCAGATTTTTTGGAGCCCTTCAGGTTTTCGTAAAAATCGAAAGACTATAACCTTTGAAAATTTCATGAAATTTTCATAAATAGATTTGCGATTTGAGGGTGGATCCGTACGTATTAAGGGATGCTGATCACGCAGGCATGGTCGGTTCTTGTCTACGTGTCTCCGTTGAGGAAAAAAGTTATATATCTCGGAAACCCTCGGGGCTAGAGGGGAACTGATTGCAGTTTTAGATTGGCCAGGGTGGCTATAGTATATAGGAATTATTTCAGATTTTTTGGAGCCCTTCAGGTTTTCGTAAAAATCGAAAGACTATAACCTTTGAAAATTTCATGAAATTTTCAAAAAATAGATTTGCGATTTGAGGGTGGATCCGTACGTATTAAGGGATGCTGATCACGCAGGGATGGTCGGTTCTTTTCTACGTGTCTCCGTTGGGGAAAAAAGTTATATATCTCGGAAACCCTCGGGGCTAGAGGGGAACTGATTGCAGTTTTAGATTGGCCAGAGTGGCTATAGTATACAGGAATTATTTCAGATTTTTTGGAGCCCTTCAGGTTTTCGTAAAAATCGAAAGACTATAACCTTTGAAAATTTCATGAAATTTTCAAAAAATAGATTTGCGATTTGAGGGTGGATCCGTACGTATTAAGGGATGCTGATCACGCAGGCATGGTCGGTTCTTGTCTACGTGTCTCCGTTGAGGAAAAAAGTTATATATCTCGGACACCCTCGGGGCTAGAGGGGAACTGATTGCAGTTTTAGATTGGCCAGGGTGGCTATAGTATATAGGAATTATTTCAGATTTTTTGGAGCCCTTCAGGTTTTCGTAAAAATCGAAAGACTATAACCTTTGAAAATTTCATGAAATTTTCAAAAAATAGATTTGCGATTTGAGGGTGGATCCGTACGTATTAAGGGATGCTGATCACGCAGGGATGGTCGGTTCTTGTCTACGTGTCTCCGTTGGGGAAAAAAGTTATATATCTCGGAAACCCTCGGGGCTAGAGGGGAACTGATTGCAGTTTTAGATTGGCCAGAGTGGCTATAGTATACAGGAATTATTTCAGATTTTTTGGAGCCCTTCAGGTTTTCGTAAAAATCGAAAGACTATAACCTTTGAAAATTTCATGAAATTTTCAAAAAATAGATTTGCGATTTGAGGGTGGATCCGTACGTATTAAGGGATGCTGATCACGCAGGCACGGTCGGTTCTTGTCTACGTGTCTCCGTTGAGGAAAAAAGTTATATATCTCGGAAACCCTCGGGGCTAGAGGGGAACTGATTGCAGTTTTAGATTGGCCAGGGTGGCTATAGTATACAGGAATTATTTCAGATTTTTTGGAGCCCTTCAGGTTTTCGTAAAAATCGAAAGACTATAACCTTTGAAAATTTCATGAAATTTTCAAAAAATAGATTTGCGATTTGAGGGTGGATCCGTACGTATTAAGGGATGCTGATCACGCAGGGATGGTCGGTTCTTGTCTACGTGTCTCCGTTGAGAAAAAAAGTTATATATCTCGGAAACCCTCGGGGCTAGAGGGGAACTGATTGCAGTTTTAGATTGGCCAGGGTGACTATAGTATACAGGAATTATTTCAGATTTTTTGGAGCCCTTCAGGTTTTCGTAAAAATCGAAAGACTATAACCTTTGAAAATTTCATGAAATTTTCAAAAAATAGATTTGCGATTTGAGGGTGGATCCGTATGTATTAGGGGATGCTGATCACGCAGGCATGGTCGGTTCTTGTCTACGTGTCTCCGTTGAGGAAAAAAGTTATATATCTCGAAAACCCTCGGGGCTAGAGGGGAACTGATTGCAGTTTTAGATTGGCCAGGGTGACTATAGTATACAGGAATTATTTCAGATTTTTTGGAGCTCTTCAGGTTTTCGTAAAAATCGAAAGACTATAACCTTTGAAAATTTCATGAAATTTTCAAAAAATAGATTTGCGATTTGAGGGTGGATCCGTACGTATTAAGGGATGCTGATCACGCAGGGATGGTCGGTTCTTGTCTACGTGTCTCTGTTGAGGAAAAAAGTTATATATCTCGGAAACCCTCGGGGCTAGAGGGGAACTGATTGCAGTTTTAGATTGGCCAGGGTGGCTATATTATACAGGAATTATTTCAGATTTTTTGGAGCTCTTCAGGTTTTCGTAAAAATCGAAAGACTATAACCTTTGAAAATTTCATGAAATTTTCAAAAAATAGATTTGCGATTTGAGGGTGGATCCGTACGTATTAAGGGATGCTGATCACGCAGGGATGGTCGGTTCTTGTCTACGTGTCTCTGTTGAGGAAAAAAGTTATATATCTCGGAAACCCTCGGGGCTAGAGGGGAACTGATTGCAGTTTTAGATTGGCCAGGGTGGCTATATTATACAGGAATTATTTCAGATTTTTTGGAGCCCTTCAGGTTTTCGTAAAAATCTAAAGACTATAACCTTTGAAAATTTCATGAAATTTTCAAAAAATAGATTTGCGATTTGAGGGTGGATCCGTATGTATTAGGGGATGCTGATCACGCAGGCATGGTCGGTTCTTGTCTACGTGTCTTAGTTGAGAAAAAAAGTTATATATCTCGGAAACCCTCGGGGCTAGAGGGGAACTGATTGCAGTTTTAGATTGGCCAGGGTGACTATAGTATACAGGAATTATTTCAGATTTTTTGGAGCTCTTCAGGTTTTCGTAAAAATCGAAAGACTATAACCTTTGAAAATTTCATGAAATTTTCAAAAAATAGATTTGCGATTTGAGGGTGGATCCGTATGTATTAGGGGATGCTGATCACGCAGGCATGGTCGGTTCTTGTCTACGTGTCTCCGTTGAGGAAAAAAGTTATATATCTCGGAAACCCTCGGGGCTAGAGGGGAACTGATTGCAGTTTTATATTGGCCAGGGTGACTATAGTATACAGGAATTATTTCAGATTTTTTGGAGCTCTTCAGGTTTTCGTAAAAATCGAAAGACTATAACCTTTGAAAATTTCATGAAATTTTCAAAAAATAGATTTGCGATTTGAGGGTGGATCCGTACGTATTAAGGGATGCTGATCACGCAGGGATGGTCGGTTCTTGTCTACGTGTCTCCGTTGGGGAAAAAGTTATATATCTCGGAAACCCTCGGGGCTAGAGGGGAACTGATTGCAGTTTTAGATTGGCCAGAGTGGCTATAGTATACAGGAATTATTTCAGATTTTTTGGAGCCCTTCAGGTTTTCGTAAAAATCGAAAGACTATAACCTTTGAAAATTTCATGAAATTTTCAAAAAATAGATTTGCGATTTGAGGGTGGATCCGTACGTATTAAGGGATGCTGATCACGCAGGCATGGTCGGTTCTTGTCTACGTGTCTCCGTTGAGGAAAAAAGTTATATATCTCGGAAACCCTCGGGGCTAGAGGGGAACTGATTGCAGTTTTAGATTGGCCAGGGTGGCTATAGTATATAGGAATTATTTCAGATTTTTTGGAGCCCTTCAGGTTTTCGTAAAAATCGAAAGACTATAAACCTTTGAAAATTTCATGAAATTTTCAAAAAATAGATTTGCGATTTGAGGGTGGATCCGTACGTATTAAGGGATGCTGATCACGCAGGGATGGTCGGTTCTTGTCTACGTGTCTCCGTTGGGGAAAAAAGTTATATATCTCGGAAACCCTCGGGGCTAGAGGGGAACTGATTGCAGTTTTAGATTGGCCAGAGTGGCTATAGTATACAGGAATTATTTCAGATTTTTTGGAGCCCTTCAGGTTTTCGTAAAAATCGAAAGACTATAACCTTTGAAAATTTCATGAAATTTTCAAAAAATAGATTTGCGATTTGAGGGTGGATCCGTACGTATTAAGGGATGCTGATCACGCAGGGATGGTCGGTTCTTGTCTACGTGTCTCCGTTGAGAAAAAAAGTTATATATCTCGGAAACCCTCGGGGCTAGAGGGGAACTGATTGCAGTTTTAGATTGGCCAGGGTGACTATAGTATGCAGGAATTATTTCAGATTTTTTGGAGCCCTTCAGGTTTTCGTAAAAATCGAAAGACTATAACCTTTGAAAATTTCATGAAATTTTCAAAAAATAGATTTGCGATTTGAGGGTGGATCCGTATGTATTAGGGGATGCTGATCACGCAGGCATGGTCGGTTCTTGTCTACGTGTCTCCGTTGAGGAAAAAAGTTATATATCTCGAAAACCCTCGGGGCTAGAGGGGAACTGATTGCAGTTTTAGATTGGCCAGGGTGACTATAGTATACAGGAATTATTTCAGATTTTTTGGAGCTCTTCAGGTTTTCGTAAAAATCGAAAGACTATAACCTTTGAAAATTTCATGAAATTTTCAAAAAATAGATTTGCGATTTGAGGGTGGATCCGTACGTATTAAGGGATGCTGATCACGCAGGGATGGTCGGTTCTTGTCTACGTGTCTCTGTTGAGGAAAAAAGTTATATATCTCGGAAACCCTCGGGGCTAGAGGGGAACTGATTGCAGTTTTAGATTGGCCAGGGTGGCTATATTATACAGGAATTATTTCAGATTTTTTGGAGCCCTTCAGGTTTTCGTAAAAATCTAAAGACTATAACCTTTGAAAATTTCATGAAATTTTCAAAAAATAGATTTGCGATTTGAGGGTGGATCCGTATGTATTAGGGGATGCTGATCACGCAGGCATGGTCGGTTCTTGTCTACGTGTCTCCGTTGAGAAAAAAAGTTATATATCTCGGAAACCCTCGGGGCTAGAGGGGAACTGATTGCAGTTTTAGATTGGCCAGAGTGGCTATAGTATACAGGAATTATTTCAGATTTTTTGGAGCCCTTCAGGTTTTCGTAAAAATCGAAAGACTATAACCTTTGAAAATTTCATGAAATTTTCAAAAAATAGATTTGCGATTTGAGGGTGGATCCGTACGTATTAAGGGATGCTGATCACGCAGGCACGGTCGGTTCTTGTCTACGTGTCTCCGTTGAGGAAAAAAGTTATATATCTCGGAAACCCTCGGGGCTAGAGGAGAACTGATTGCAGTTTTAGATTGGCCAGGGTGGCTATAGTATACAGGAATTATTTCAGATTTTTTGGAGCCCTTCAGGTTTTCGTAAAAATCGAAAGACTATAACCTTTGAAAATTTCATGAAATTTTCAAAAAATAGATTTGCGATTTGAGGGTGGATCCGTATGTATTAGGGGATGCTGATCACGCAGGCATGGTCGGTTCTTGTCTACGTGTCTCCGTTGAGGAAAAAAGTTATATATCTCGAAAACCCTCGGGGCTAGAGGGGAACTGATTGCAGTTTTAGATTGGCCAGGGTGACTATAGTATACAGGAATTATTTCAGATTTTTTGGAGCTCTTCAGGTTTTCGTAAAAATCGAAAGACTATAACCTTTGAAAATTTCATGAAATTTTCAAAAAATAGATTTGCGATTTGAGGGTGGATCCGTACGTATTAAGGGATGCTGATCACGCAGGGATGGTCGGTTCTTGTCTACGTGTCTCTGTTGAGGAAAAAAGTTATATATCTCGGAAACCCTCGGGGCTAGAGGGGAACTGATTGCAGTTTTAGATTGGCCAGGGTGGCTATATTATACAGGAATTATTTCAGATTTTTTGGAGCCCTTCAGGTTTTCGTAAAAATCTAAAGACTATAACCTTTGAAAATTTCATGAAATTTTCAAAAAATAGATTTGCGATTTGAGGGTGGATCCGTATGTATTAGGGGATGCTGATCACGCAGGCATGGTCGGTTCTTGTCTACGTGTCTCCGTTGAGAAAAAAAGTTATATATCTCGGAAACCCTCGGGGCTAGAGGGGAACTGATTGCAGTTTTAGATTGGCCAGGGTGACTATAGTATACAGGAATTATTTCAGATTTTTTGGAGCCCTTCAGGTTTTCGTAAAAATCGAAAGACTATAACCTTTGAAAATTTCATGAAATTTTCAAAAAATAGATTTGCGATTTGAGAGTGGATCCGTACGTATTAAGGGATGCTGATCACGCAGGGATGGTCGGTTCTTGTCTACGTGTCTCCGTTGAGGAAAAAAGTTATATATCTCGGAAACCCTCGGGGCTAGAGGGGAACTGATTGCAGTTTTAGATTGGCCAGGGTGACTATAGTATACAGGAATTATTTCAGATTTTTTGGAGCCCTTCAGGTTTTCGTAAAAATCGAAAGACTATAACCTTTGAAAATTTCATGAAATTTTCAAAAAATAGATTTGCGATTTGAGGGTGGATCCGTACGTATTAAGGGATGCTGATCACGCAGGGATGGTCGGTTCTTGTCTACGTGTCTCCGTTGAGAAAAAAAGTTATATATCTCGGAAACCCTCGGGGCTAGAGGGGAACTGATTGCAGTTTTAGATTGGCCAGGGTGACTATAGTATACAGGAATTATTTCAGATTTTTTGGAGCCCTTCAGGTTTTCGTAAAAATCGAAAGACTATAACCTTTGAAAATTTCATGAAATTTTCAAAAAATAGATTTGCGATTTGAGGGTGGATCCGTATGTATTAGGGGATGCTGATCACGCAGGCATGGTCGGTTCTTGTCTACGTGTCTCCGTTGAGGAAAAAAGTTATATATCTCGAAAACCCTCGGGGCTAGAGGGGAACTGATTGCAGTTTTAGATTGGCCAGAGTGGCTATAGTATACAGGAATTATTTCAGATTTTTTGGAGCCCTTCAGGTTTTCGTAAAAATCGAAAGACTATAACCTTTGAAAATTTCATGAAATTTTCAAAAAATAGATTTGCGATTTGAGGGTGGATCCGTACGTATTAAGGGATGCTGATCACGCAGGGATGGTCGGTTCTTGTCTACGTGTCTCTGTTGAGGAAAAAAGTTATATATCTCGGAAACCCTCGGGGCTAGAGGGGAACTGATTGCAGTTTTAGATTGGCCAGGGTGGCTATATTATACAGGAATTATTTCAGATTTTTTGGAGCTCTTCAGGTTTTCGTAAAAATCGAAAGACTATAACCTTTGAAAATTTCATGAAATTTTCAAAAAATAGATTTGCGATTTGAGGGTGGATCCGTACGTATTAAGGGATGCTGATCACGCAGGGATGGTCGGTTCTTGTCTACGTGTCTCTGTTGAGGAAAAAAGTTATATATCTCGGAAACCCTCGGGGCTAGAGGGGAACTGATTGCAGTTTTAGATTGGCCAGGGTGGCTATATTATACAGGAATTATTTCAGATTTTTTGGAGCCCTTCAGGTTTTCGTAAAAATCTAAAGACTATAACCTTTGAAAATTTCATGAAATTTTCAAAAAATAGATTTGCGATTTGAGGGTGGATCCGTATGTATTAGGGGATGCTGATCACGCAGGCATGGTCGGTTCTTGTCTACGTGTCTTAGTTGAGAAAAAAAGTTATATATCTCGGAAACCCTCGGGGCTAGAGGGGAACTGATTGCAGTTTTAGATTGGCCAGGGTGACTATAGTATACAGGAATTATTTCAGATTTTTTGGAGCTCTTCAGGTTTTCGTAAAAATCGAAAGACTATAACCTTTGAAAATTTCATGAAATTTTCAAAAAATAGATTTGCGATTTGAGGGTGGATCCGTATGTATTAGGGGATGCTGATCACGCAGGCATGGTCGGTTCTTGTCTACGTGTCTCCGTTGAGAAAAAAAGTTATATATCTCGGAAACCCTCGGGGCTAGAGGGGAACTGATTGCAGTTTTAGATTGGCCAGGGTGACTATAGTATACAGGAATTATTTCAGATTTTTTGGAGCCCTTCAGGTTTTCGTAAAAATCGAAAGACTATAACCTTTGAAAATTTCATGATATTTTCAAAAAATAGATTTGCGATTTGAGGGTGGATCCGTAGGTATTAGGGGATGCTGATCACGCAGGCATGGTCGGTTCTTGTCTACGTGTCTCCGTTGAGAAAAAAAGTTATATATCTCGGAAACCCTCGGGGCTAGAGGGGAACTGATTGCAGTTTTAGATTGGCCAGGGTGACTATAGTATACAGGAATTATTTCAGATTTTTTTGGAGCTCTTCAGGTTTTCGTAAAAATCGAAAGACTATAACCTTTGAAAATTTCATGAAATTTTCAAAAAATAGATTTGCGATTTGAGGGTGGATCCGTATGTATTAGGGGATGCTGATCACGCAGGGATGGTCGGTTCTTGTCTACGTGTCTCCGTTGAGGAAAAAAGTTATATATCTCGGAAACCCTCGGGGCTAGAGGGGAACTGATTGCAGTTTTATATTGGCCAGGGTGACTATAGTATACAGGAATTATTTCAGATTTTTTGGAGCTCTTCAGGTTTTCGTAAAAATCGAAAGACTATAACCTTTGAAAATTTCATGAAATTTTCAAAAAATAGATTTGCGATTTGAGGGTGGATCCGTACGTATTAAGGGATGCTGATCACGCAGGGATGGTCGGTTCTTGTCTACGTGTCTCCGTTGGGGAAAAAGTTATATATCTCGGAAACCCTCGGGGCTAGAGGGGAACTGATTGCAGTTTTAGATTGGCCAGAGTGGCTATAGTATACAGGAATTATTTCAGATTTTTTGGAGCCCTTCAGGTTTTCGTAAAAATCGAAAGACTATAACCTTTGAAAATTTCATGAAATTTTCAAAAAATAGATTTGCGATTTGAGGGTGGATCCGTACGTATTAAGGGATGCTGATCACGCAGGCATGGTCGGTTCTTGTCTACGTGTCTCCGTTGAGGAAAAAAGTTATATATCTCGGAAACCCTCGGGGCTAGAGGGGAACTGATTGCAGTTTTAGATTGGCCAGGGTGGCTATAGTATATAGGAATTATTTCAGATTTTTTGGAGCCCTTCAGGTTTTCGTAAAAATCGAAAGACTATAACCTTTGAAAATTTCATGAAATTTTCAAAAAATAGATTTGCGATTTGAGGGTGGATCCGTACGTATTAAGGGATGCTGATCACGCAGGGATGGTCGGTTCTTTTCTACGTGTCTCCGTTGGGGAAAAAAGTTATATATCTCGGAAACCCTCGGGGCTAGAGGGGAACTGATTGCAGTTTTAGGTTGGCCAGAGTGGCTATAGTATACAGGAATTATTTCAGATTTTTTGGAGCCCTTCAGGTTTTCGTAAAAATCGAAAGACTATAACCTTTGAAAATTTCATGAAATTTTCAAAAAATAGATTTGCGATTTGAGGGTGGATCCGTACGTATTAAGGGATGCTGATCACGCAGGCATGGTCGGTTCTTGTCTACGTGTCTCCGTTGAGGAAAAAAGTTATATATCTCGGAAACCCTCGGGGCTAGAGGGGAACTGATTGCAGTTTTAGATTGGCCAGGGTGGCTATAGTATATAGGAATTATTTCAGATTTTTTGGAGCCCTTCAGGTTTTCGTAAAAATCGAAAGACTATAACCTTTGAAAATTTCATGAAATTTTCAAAAAATAGATTTGCGATTTGAGGGTGGATCCGTACGTATTAAGGGATGCTGATCACGCAGGGATGGTCGGTTCTTGTCTACGTGTCTCCGTTGGGGAAAAAAGTTATATATCTGGGAAACCCTCGGGGCTAGAGGGGAACTGATTGCAGTTTTAGATTGGCCAGAGTGGCTATAGTATACAGGAATTATTTCAGATTTTTTGGAGCCCTTCAGGTTTTCGTAAAAATCGAAAGACTATAACCTTTGAAAATTTCATGAAATTTTCAAAAAATAGATTTGCGATTTGAGGGTGGATCCGTACGTATTAAGGGATGCTGATCACGCAGGCACGGTCGGTTCTTGTCTACGTGTCTCCGTTGAGGAAAAAAGTTATATATCTCGGAAACCCTCGGGGCTAGAGGGGAACTGATTGCAGTTTTAGATTGGCCAGGGTGGCTATAGTATACAGGAATTATTTCAGATTTTTTGGAGCCCTTCAGGTTTTCGTAAAAATCGAAAGACTATAACCTTTGAAAATTTCATGAAATTTTCAAAAAATAGATTTGCGATTTGAGGGTGGATCCGTACGTATTAAGGGATGCTGATCACGCAGGGATGGTCGGTTCTTGTCTACGTGTCTCCGTTGAGAAAAAAAGTTATATATCTCGGAAACCCTCGGGGCTAGAGGGGAACTGATTGCAGTTTTAGATTGGCCAGGGTGACTATAGTATACAGGAATTATTTCAGATTTTTTGGAGCCCTTCAGGTTTTCGTAAAAATCGAAAGACTATAACCTTTGAAAATTTCATGAAATTTTCAAAAAATAGATTTGCGATTTGAGGGTGGATCCGTATGTATTAGGGGATGCTGATCACGCAGGCATGGTCGGTTCTTGTCTACGTGTCTCCGTTGAGGAAAAAAGTTATATATCTCGAAAACCCTCGGGGCTAGAGGGGAACTGATTGCAGTTTTAGATTGGCCAGGGTGACTATAGTATACAGGAATTATTTCAGATTTTTTGGAGCTCTTCAGGTTTTCGTAAAAATCGAAAGACTATAACCTTTGAAAATTTCATGAAATTTTCAAAAAATAGATTTGCGATTTGAGGGTGGATCCGTATGTATTAGGGGATGCTGATCACGCAGGCATGGTCGGTTCTTGTCTACGTGTCTCCGTTGAGAAAAAAAGTTATATATCTCGGAAACCCTCGGGGCTAGAGGGGAACTGATTGCAGTTTTAGATTGGCCAGAGTGGCTATAGTATACAGGAATTATTTCAGATTTTTTGGAGCCCTTCAGGTTTTCGTAAAAATCGAAAGACTATAACCTTTGAAAATTTCATGAAATTTTCAAAAAATAGATTTGCGATTTGAGGGTGGATCCGTACGTATTAAGGGATGCTGATCACGCAGGCACGGTCGGTTCTTGTCTACGTGTCTCCGTTGAGGAAAAAAGTTATATATCTCGGAAACCCTCGGGGCTAGAGGAGAACTGATTGCAGTTTTAGATTGGCCAGGGTGGCTATAGTATACAGGAATTATTTCAGATTTTTTGGAGCCCTTCAGGTTTTCGTAAAAATCGAAAGACTATAACCTTTGAAAATTTCATGAAATTTTCAAAAAATAGATTTGCGATTTGAGGGTGGATCCGTACGTATTAAGGGATGCTGATCACGCAGGGATGGTCGGTTCTTGTCTACGTGTCTCTGTTGAGGAAAAAAGTTATATATCTCGGAAACCCTCGGGGCTAGAGGGGAACTGATTGCAGTTTTAGATTGGCCAGGGTGGCTATATTATACAGGAATTATTTCAGATTTTTTGGAGCCCTTCAGGTTTTCGTAAAAATCTAAAGACTATAACCTTTGAAAATTTCATGAAATTTTCAAAAAATAGATTTGCGATTTGAGGGTGGATCCGTATGTATTAGGGGATGCTGATCACGCAGGCATGGTCGGTTCTTGTCTACGTGTCTCCGTTGAGAAAAAAAGTTATATATCTCGGAAACCCTCGGGGCTAGAGGGGAACTGATTGCAGTTTTAGATTGGCCAGGGTGACTATAGTATACAGGAATTATTTCAGATTTTTTGGAGCCCTTCAGGTTTTCGTAAAAATCGAAAGACTATAACCTTTGAAAATTTCATGAAATTTTCAAAAAATAGATTTGCGATTTGAGAGTGGATCCGTACGTATTAAGGGATGCTGATCACGCAGGGATGGTCGGTTCTTGTCTACGTGTCTCCGTTGAGGAAAAAAGTTATATATCTCGGAAACCCTCGGGGCTAGAGGGGAACTGATTGCAGTTTTAGATTGGCCAGGGTGACTATAGTATACAGGAATTATTTCAGATTTTTTGGAGCCCTTCAGGTTTTCGTAAAAATCGAAAGACTATAACCTTTGAAAATTTCATGAAATTTTCAAAAAATAGATTTGCGATTTGAGAGTGGATCCGTACGTATTAAGGGATGCTGATCACGCAGGGATGGTCGGTTCTTGTCTACGTGTCTCCGTTGAGGAAAAAAGTTATATATCTCGGAAACCCTCGGGGCTAGAGGGGAACTGATTGCAGTTTTAGATTGGCCAGGGTGACTATAGTATACAGGAATTATTTCAGATTTTTTGGAGCCCTTCAGGTTTTCGTAAAAATCGAAAGACTATAACCTTTGAAAATTTCATGAAATTTTCAAAAAATAGATTTGCGATTTGAGGGTGGATCCGTACGTATTAAGGGATGCTGATCACGCAGGGATGGTCGGTTCTTGTCTACGTGTCTCCGTTGAGAAAAAAAGTTATATATCTCGGAAACCCTCGGGGCTAGAGGGGAACTGATTGCAGTTTTAGATTGGCCAGGGTGACTATAGTATACAGGAATTATTTCAGATTTTTTGGAGCCCTTCAGGTTTTCGTAAAAATCGAAAGACTATAACCTTTGAAAATTTCATGAAATTTTCAAAAAATAGATTTGCGATTTGAGGGTGGATCCGTATGTATTAGGGGATGCTGATCACGCAGGCATGGTCGGTTCTTGTCTACGTGTCTCCGTTGAGGAAAAAAGTTATATATCTCGAAAACCCTCGGGGCTAGAGGGGAACTGATTGCAGTTTTAGATTGGCCAGGGTGACTATAGTATACAGGAATTATTTCAGATTTTTTGGAGCTCTTCAGGTTTTCGTAAAAATCGAAAGACTATAACCTTTGAAAATTTCATGAAATTTTCAAAAAATAGATTTGCGATTTGAGGGTGGATCCGTACGTATTAAGGGATGCTGATCACGCAGGGATGGTCGGTTCTTGTCTACGTGTCTCTGTTGAGGAAAAAAGTTATATATCTCGGAAACCCTCGGGGCTAGAGGGGAACTGATTGCAGTTTTAGATTGGCCAGGGTGGCTATATTATACAGGAATTATTTCAGATTTTTTGGAGCCCTTCAGGTTTTCGTAAAAATCTAAAGACTATAACCTTTGAAAATTTCATGAAATTTTCAAAAAATAGATTTGCGATTTGAGGGTGGATCCGTATGTATTAGGGGATGCTGATCACGCAGGCATGGTCGGTTCTTGTCTACGTGTCTCCGTTGAGAAAAAAAGTTATATATCTCGGAAACCCTCGGGGCTAGAGGGGAACTGATTGCAGTTTTAGATTGGCCAGGGTGACTATAGTATACAGGAATTATTTCAGATTTTTTGGAGCTCTTCAGGTTTTCGTAAAAATCGAAAGACTATAACCTTTGAAAATTTCATGAAATTTTCAAAAAATAGATTTGCGATTTGAGGGTGGATCCGTACGTATTACGGGATGCTGATCACGCAGGGACGGTCGGTTCTTGTCTACGTGTCTCCGTTGAGGAAAAAAGTTATATATCTCGGAAACCCTCGGGGCTAGAGGGGAACTGATTGCAGTTTTAGATTGGCCAGGGTGACTATAGTATACAGGAATTATTTCAGATTTTTTGGAGCCCTTCAGGTTTTCGTAAAAATCGAAAGACTATAACCTTTGAAAATTTCATGAAATTTTCAAAAAATAGATATGCGATTTGAGGGTGGATCCGTAGGTATTAGGGGATGCTGATCACGCAGGCATGGTCGGTTCTTGTCTACGTGTCTCCGTTGAGAAAAAAAGTTATATATCTCGGAAACCCTCGGGACTAGAGGGGAACTGATTGCAGTTTTAGATTGGCCAGGGTGACTATAGTATACAGGAATTATTTCAGATTTTTTGGAGCTCTTCAGGTTTTCGTAAAAATCGAAAGACTGTAACCATTGAAAATTTCATGAAATTTTCAAAAAATAGATTTGCGATTTGAGGGTGGATCCGTACGTATTAAGGGATGCTGATCACGCAGGGATGGTCGGTTCTTGTCTACGTGTCTCTGTTGAGGAAAAAAGTTATATATCTTGGAAACCCTCGGGGCTAGAGGGGAACTGATTGCAGTTTTAGATTGGCCAGGGTGGCTATATTATACAGGAATTATTTCAGATTTTTTGGAGCCCTTCAGGTTTTCGTAAAAATCGAAAGACTATAACCTTTGAAAATTTCATGAAATTTTCAAAAAATAGATTTGCGATTTGAGGGTGGATCCGTACGTATTAAGGGATGCTGATCACGCAGGGATGGTCGGTTCTTGTCTACGTGTCTCTGTTGAGGAAAAAAGTTATATATCTCGGAAACCCTCGGGGCTAGAGGGGAACTGATTGCAGTTTTAGATTGGCCAGGGTGGCTATATTATACAGGAATTATTTCAGATTTTTTGGAGCTCTTCAGGTTTTCGTAAAAATCGAAAGACTATAACCTTTGAAAATTTCATGAAATTTTCAAAAAATAGATTTGCGATTTGAGGGTGGATCCGTACGTATTAAGGGATGCTGATCACGCAGGGATGGTCGGTTCTTGTCTACGTGTCTCTGTTGAGGAAAAAAGTTATATATCTCGGAAACCCTCGGGGCTAGAGGGGAACTGATTGCAGTTTTAGATTGGCCAGGGTGGCTATATTATACAGGAATTATTTCAGATTTTTTGGAGCCCTTCAGGTTTTCGTAAAAATCTAAAGACTATAACCTTTGAAAATTTCATGAAATTTTCAAAAAATAGATTTGCGATTTGAGGGTGGATCCGTATGTATTAGGGGATGCTGATCACGCAGGCATGGTCGGTTCTTGTCTACGTGTCTCCGTTGAGAAAAAAAGTTATATATCTCGGAAACCCTCGGGGCTAGAGGGGAACTGATTGCAGTTTTAGATTGGCCAGGGTGACTATAGTATACAGGAATTATTTCAGATTTTTTGGAGCTCTTCAGGTTTTCGTAAAAATCGAAAGACTATAAACCTTTGAAAATTTCATGAAATTTTCAAAAAATAGATTTGCGATTTGAGGGTGGATCCGTATGTATTAGGGGATGCTGATCACGCAGGCATGGTCGGTTCTTGTCTACGTGTCTCCGTTGAGAAAAAAAGTTATATATCTCGGAAACCCTCGGGGCTAGAGGGGAACTGATTGCAGTTTTAGATTGGCCAGGGTGACTATAGTATACAGGAATTATTTCAGATTTTTTGGAGCCCTTCAGGTTTTCGTAAAAATCGAAAGACTATAACCTTTGAAAATTTCATGAAATTTTCAAAAAATAGATTTGCGATTTGAGGGTGGATCCGTAGGTATTAGGGGATGCTGATCACGCAGGCATGGTCGGTTCTTGTCTACGTGTCTCCGTTGAGAAAAAAAGTTATATATCTCGGAAACCCTCGGGGCTAGAGGGGAACTGATTGCAGTTTTAGATTGGCCAGGGTGACTATAGTATACAGGAATTATTTCAGATTTTTTGGAGCTCTTCAGGTTTTCGTAAAAATCGAAAGACTATAACCTTTGAAAATTTCATGAAATTTTCAAAAAATAGATTTGCGATTTGAGGGTGGATCCGTATGTATTAGGGGATGCTGATCACGCAGGGATGGTCGGTTCTTGTCTACGTGTCTCCGTTGAGGAAAAAAGTTATATATCTCGGAAACCCTCGGGGCTAGAGGGGAACTGATTGCAGTTTTATATTGGCCAGGGTGACTATAGTATACAGGAATTATTTCAGATTTTTTGGAGCTCTTCAGGTTTTCGTAAAAATCGAAAGACTATAACCTTTGAAAATTTCATGAAATTTTCAAAAAATAGATTTGCGATTTGAGGGTGGATCCGTACGTATTAAGGGATGCTGATCACGCAGGGATGGTCGGTTCTTGTCTACGTGTCTCCGTTGGGGAAAAAGTTATATATCTCGGAAACCCTCGGGGCTAGAGGGGAACTGATTGCAGTTTTAGATTGGCCAGAGTGGCTATAGTATACAGGAATTATTTCAGATTTTTTGGAGCCCTTCAGGTTTTCGTAAAAATCGAAAGACTATAACCTTTGAAAATTTCATGAAATTTTCAAAAAATAGATTTGCGATTTGAGGGTGGATCCGTACGTATTAAGGGATGCTGATCACGCAGGCATGGTCGGTTCTTGTCTACGTGTCTCCGTTGAGGAAAAAAGTTATATATCTCGGAAACCCTCGGGGCTAGAGGGGAACTGATTGCAGTTTTAGATTGGCCAGGGTGGCTATAGTATATAGGAATTATTTCAGATTTTTTGGAGCCCTTCAGGTTTTCGTAAAAATCGAAAGACTATAACCTTTGAAAATTTCATGAAATTTTCAAAAAATAGATTTGCGATTTGAGGGTGGATCCGTACGTATTAAGGGATGCTGATCACGCAGGGATGGTCGGTTCTTGTCTACGTGTCTCCGTTGGGGAAAAAAGTTATATATCTCGGAAACCCTCGGGGCTAGAGGGGAACTGATTGCAGTTTTAGATTGGCCAGAGTGGCTATAGTATACAGGAATTATTTCAGATTTTTTGGAGCCCTTCAGGTTTTCGTAAAAATCGAAAGACTATAACCTTTGAAAATTTCATGAAATTTTCAAAAAATAGATTTGCGATTTGAGGGTGGATCCGTACGTATTAAGGGATGCTGATCACGCAGGCACGGTCGGTTCTTGTCTACGTGTCTCCGTTGAGGAAAAAAGTTATATATCTCGGAAACCCTCGGGGCTAGAGGGGAACTGATTGCAGTTTTAGATTGGCCAGGGTGGCTATAGTATACAGGAATTATTTCAGATTTTTTGGAGCCCTTCAGGTTTTCGTAAAAATCGAAAGACTATAACCTTTGAAAATTTCATGAAATTTTCAAAAAATAGATTTGCGATTTGAGGGTGGATCCGTACGTATTAAGGGATGCTGATCACGCAGGGATGGTCGGTTCTTGTCTACGTGTCTCCGTTGAGAAAAAAAGTTATATATCTCGGAAACCCTCGGGGCTAGAGGGGAACTGATTGCAGTTTTAGATTGGCCAGGGTGACTATAGTATACAGGAATTATTTCAGATTTTTTGGAGCCCTTCAGGTTTTCGTAAAAATCGAAAGACTATAACCTTTGAAAATTTCATGAAATTTTCAAAAAATAGATTTGCGATTTGAGGGTGGATCCGTATGTATTAGGGGATGCTGATCACGCAGGCATGGTCGGTTCTTGTCTACGTGTCTCCGTTGAGGAAAAAAGTTATATATCTCGAAAACCCTCGGGGCTAGAGGGGAACTGATTGCAGTTTTAGATTGGCCAGGGTGACTATAGTATACAGGAATTATTTCAGATTTTTTGGAGCTCTTCAGGTTTTCGTAAAAATCGAAAGACTATAACCTTTGAAAATTTCATGAAATTTTCAAAAAATAGATTTGCGATTTGAGGGTGGATCCGTACGTATTAAGGGATGCTGATCACGCAGGGATGGTCGGTTCTTGTCTACGTGTCTCTGTTGAGGAAAAAAGTTATATATCTCGGAAACCCTCGGGGCTAGAGGGGAACTGATTGCAGTTTTAGATTGGCCAGGGTGGCTATATTATACAGGAATTATTTCAGATTTTTTGGAGCCCTTCAGGTTTTCGTAAAAATCTAAAGACTATAACCTTTGAAAATTTCATGAAATTTTCAAAAAATAGATTTGCGATTTGAGGGTGGATCCGTATGTATTAGGGGATGCTGATCACGCAGGCATGGTCGGTTCTTGTCTACGTGTCTCCGTTGAGAAAAAAAGTTATATATCTCGGAAACCCTCGGGGCTAGAGGGGAACTGATTGCAGTTTTAGATTGGCCAGAGTGGCTATAGTATACAGGAATTATTTCAGATTTTTTGGAGCCCTTCAGGTTTTCGTAAAAATCGAAAGACTATAACCTTTGAAAATTTCATGAAATTTTCAAAAAATAGATTTGCGATTTGAGGGTGGATCCGTACGTATTAAGGGATGCTGATCACGCAGGCACGGTCGGTTCTTGTCTACGTGTCTCCGTTGAGGAAAAAAGTTATATATCTCGGAAACCCTCGGGGCTAGAGGAGAACTGATTGCAGTTTTAGATTGGCCAGGGTGGCTATAGTATACAGGAATTATTTCAGATTTTTTGGAGCCCTTCAGGTTTTCGTAAAAATCGAAAGACTATAACCTTTGAAAATTTCATGAAATTTTCAAAAAATAGATTTGCGATTTGAGGGTGGATCCGTATGTATTAGGGGATGCTGATCACGCAGGCATGGTCGGTTCTTGTCTACGTGTCTCCGTTGAGGAAAAAAGTTATATATCTCGAAAACCCTCGGGGCTAGAGGGGAACTGATTGCAGTTTTAGATTGGCCAGGGTGACTATAGTATACAGGAATTATTTCAGATTTTTTGGAGCTCTTCAGGTTTTCGTAAAAATCGAAAGACTATAACCTTTGAAAATTTCATGAAATTTTCAAAAAATAGATTTGCGATTTGAGGGTGGATCCGTACGTATTAAGGGATGCTGATCACGCAGGGATGGTCGGTTCTTGTCTACGTGTCTCTGTTGAGGAAAAAAGTTATATATCTCGGAAACCCTCGGGGCTAGAGGGGAACTGATTGCAGTTTTAGATTGGCCAGGGTGGCTATATTATACAGGAATTATTTCAGATTTTTTGGAGCCCTTCAGGTTTTCGTAAAAATCTAAAGACTATAACCTTTGAAAATTTCATGAAATTTTCAAAAAATAGATTTGCGATTTGAGGGTGGATCCGTATGTATTAGGGGATGCTGATCACGCAGGCATGGTCGGTTCTTGTCTACGTGTCTCCGTTGAGAAAAAAAGTTATATATCTCGGAAACCCTCGGGGCTAGAGGGGAACTGATTGCAGTTTTAGATTGGCCAGGGTGACTATAGTATACAGGAATTATTTCAGATTTTTTGGAGCCCTTCAGGTTTTCGTAAAAATCGAAAGACTATAACCTTTGAAAATTTCATGAAATTTTCAAAAAATAGATTTGCGATTTGAGAGTGGATCCGTACGTATTAAGGGATGCTGATCACGCAGGGATGGTCGGTTCTTGTCTACGTGTCTCCGTTGAGGAAAAAAGTTATATATCTCGGAAACCCTCGGGGCTAGAGGGGAACTGATTGCAGTTTTAGATTGGCCAGGGTGACTATAGTATACAGGAATTATTTCAGATTTTTTGGAGCCCTTCAGGTTTTCGTAAAAATCGAAAGACTATAACCTTTGAAAATTTCATGAAATTTTCAAAAAATAGATTTGCGATTTGAGAGTGGATCCGTACGTATTAAGGGATGCTGATCACGCAGGGATGGTCGGTTCTTGTCTACGTGTCTCCGTTGAGGAAAAAAGTTATATATCTCGGAAACCCTCGGGGCTAGAGGGGAACTGATTGCAGTTTTAGATTGGCCAGGGTGACTATAGTATACAGGAATTATTTCAGATTTTTTGGAGCCCTTCAGGTTTTCGTAAAAATCGAAAGACTATAACCTTTGAAAATTTCATGAAATTTTCAAAAAATAGATTTGCGATTTGAGGGTGGATCCGTACGTATTAAGGGATGCTGATCACGCAGGGATGGTCGGTTCTTGTCTACGTGTCTCCGTTGAGAAAAAAAGTTATATATCTCGGAAACCCTCGGGGCTAGAGGGGAACTGATTGCAGTTTTAGATTGGCCAGGGTGACTATAGTATACAGGAATTATTTCAGATTTTTTGGAGCCCTTCAGGTTTTCGTAAAAATCGAAAGACTATAACCTTTGAAAATTTCATGAAATTTTCAAAAAATAGATTTGCGATTTGAGGGTGGATCCGTATGTATTAGGGGATGCTGATCACGCAGGCATGGTCGGTTCTTGTCTACGTGTCTCCGTTGAGGAAAAAAGTTATATATCTCGAAAACCCTCGGGGCTAGAGGGGAACTGATTGCAGTTTTAGATTGGCCAGAGTGGCTATAGTATACAGGAATTATTTCAGATTTTTTGGAGCCCTTCAGGTTTTCGTAAAAATCGAAAGACTATAACCTTTGAAAATTTCATGAAATTTTCAAAAAATAGATTTGCGATTTGAGGGTGGATCCGTACGTATTAAGGGATGCTGATCACGCAGGGATGGTCGGTTCTTGTCTACGTGTCTCTGTTGAGGAAAAAAGTTATATATCTCGGAAACCCTCGGGGCTAGAGGGGAACTGATTGCAGTTTTAGATTGGCCAGGGTGGCTATATTATACAGGAATTATTTCATATTTTTTGGAGCTCTTCAGGTTTTCGTAAAAATCGAAAGACTATAACCTTTGAAAATTTCATGAAATTTTCAAAAAATAGATTTGCGATTTGAGGGTGGATCCGTACGTATTAAGGGATGCTGATCACGCAGGGATGGTCGGTTCTTGTCTACGTGTCTCTGTTGAGGAAAAAAGTTATATATCTCGGAAACCCTCGGGGCTAGAGGGGAACTGATTGCAGTTTTAGATTGGCCAGGGTGGCTATATTATACAGGAATTATTTCAGATTTTTTGGAGCCCTTCAGGTTTTCGTAAAAATCTAAAGACTATAACCTTTGAAAATTTCATGAAATTTTCAAAAAATAGATTTGCGATTTGAGGGTGGATCCGTATGTATTAGGGGATGCTGATCACGCAGGCATGGTCGGTTCTTGTCTACGTGTCTTAGTTGAGAAAAAAAGTTATATATCTCGGAAACCCTCGGGGCTAGAGGGGAACTGATTGCAGTTTTAGATTGGCCAGGGTGACTATAGTATACAGGAATTATTTCAGATTTTTTGGAGCTCTTCAGGTTTTCGTAAAAATCGAAAGACTATAACCTTTGAAAATTTCATGAAATTTTCAAAAAATAGATTTGCGATTTGAGGGTGGATCCGTATGTATTAGGGGATGCTGATCACGCAGGCATGGTCGGTTCTTGTCTACGTGTCTCCGTTGAGAAAAAAAGTTATATATCTCGGAAACCCTCGGGGCTAGAGGGGAACTGATTGCAGTTTTAGATTGGCCAGGGTGACTATAGTATACAGGAATTATTTCAGATTTTTTGGAGCCCTTCAGGTTTTCGTAAAAATCGAAAGACTATAACCTTTGAAAATTTCATGAAATTTTCAAAAAATAGATTTGCGATTTGAGGGTGGATCCGTAGGTATTAGGGGATGCTGATCACGCAGGCATGGTCGGTTCTTGTCTACGTGTCTCCGTTGAGAAAAAAAGTTATATATCTCGGAAACCCTCGGGGCTAGAGGGGAACTGATTGCAGTTTTAGATTGGCCAGGGTGACTATAGTATACAGGAATTATTTCAGATTTTTTGGAGCTCTTCAGGTTTTCGTAAAAATCGAAAGACTATAACCTTTGAAAATTTCATGAAATTTTCAAAAAATAGATTTGCGATTTGAGGGTGGATCCGTATGTATTAGGGGATGCTGATCACGCAGGGATGGTCGGTTCTTGTCTACGTGTCTCCGTTGAGGAAAAAAGTTATATATCTCGGAAACCCTCGGGGCTAGAGGGGAACTGATTGCAGTTTTATATTGGCCAGGGTGACTATAGTATACAGGAATTATTTCAGATTTTTTGGAGCTCTTCAGGTTTTCGTAAAAATCGAAAGACTATAACCTTTGAAAATTTCATGAAATTTTCAAAAAATAGATTTGCGATTTGAGGGTGGATCCGTACGTATTAAGGGATGCTGATCACGCAGGGATGGTCGGTTCTTGTCTACGTGTCTCCGTTGGGGAAAAAGTTATATATCTCGGAAACCCTCGTGGCTAGAGGGGAACTGATTGCAGTTTTAGATTGGCCAGAGTGGCTATAGTATACAGGAATTATTTCAGATTTTTTGGAGCCCTTCAGGTTTTCGTAAAAATCGAAAGACTATAACCTTTGAAAATTTCATGAAATTTTCAAAAAATAGATTTGCGATTTGAGGGTGGATCCGTACGTATTAAGGGATGCTGATCACGCAGGCATGGTCGGTTCTTGTCTACGTGTCTCCGTTGAGGAAAAAAGTTATATATCTCGGAAACCCTCGGGGCTAGAGGGGAACTGATTGCAGTTTTAGATTGGCCAGGGTGGCTATAGTATATAGGAATTATTTCAGATTTTTTGGAGCCCTTCAGGTTTTCGTAAAAATCGAAAGACTATAACCTTTGAAAATTTCATGAAATTTTCAAAAAATAGATTTGCGATTTGAGGGTGGATCCGTACGTATTAAGGGATGCTGATCACGCAGGGATGGTCGGTTCTTTTCTACGTGTCTCCGTTGGGGAAAAAAGTTATATATCTCGGAAACCCTCGGGGCTAGAGGGGAACTGATTGCAGTTTTAGGTTGGCCAGAGTGGCTATAGTATACAGGAATTATTTCAGATTTTTTGGAGCCCTTCAGGTTTTCGTAAAAATCGAAAGACTATAACCTTTGAAAATTTCATGAAATTTTCAAAAAATAGATTTGCGATTTGAGGGTGGATCCGTACGTATTAAGGGATGCTGATCACGCAGGCATGGTCGGTTCTTGTCTACGTGTCTCCGTTGAGGAAAAAAGTTATATATCTCGGAAACCCTCGGGGCTAGAGGGGAACTGATTGCAGTTTTAGATTGGCCAGGGTGGCTATAGTATATAGGAATTATTTCAGATTTTTTGGAGCCCTTCAGGTTTTCGTAAAAATCGAAAGACTATAACCTTTGAAAATTTCATGAAATTTTCAAAAAATAGATTTGCGATTTGAGGGTGGATCCGTACGTATTAAGGGATGCTGATCACGCAGGGATGGTCGGTTCTTGTCTACGTGTCTCCGTTGGGGAAAAAAGTTATATATCTCGGAAACCCTCGGGGCTAGAGGGGAACTGATTGCAGTTTTAGATTGGCCAGAGTGGCTATAGTATACAGGAATTATTTCAGATTTTTTGGAGCCCTTCAGGTTTTCGTAAAAATCGAAAGACTATAACCTTTGAAAATTTCATGAAATTTTCAAAAAATAGATTTGCGATTTGAGGGTGGATCCGTACGTATTAAGGGATGCTGATCACGCAGGCACGGTCGGTTCTTGTCTACGTGTCTCCGTTGAGGAAAAAAGTTATATATCTCGGAAACCCTCGGGGCTAGAGGGGAACTGATTGCAGTTTTAGATTGGCCAGGGTGACTATAGTATACAGGAATTATTTCAGATTTTTTGGAGCTCTTCAGGTTTTCGTAAAAATCGAAAGACTATAACCTTTGAAAATTTCATGAAATTTTCAAAAAATAGATTTGCGATTTGAGGGTGGATCCGTACGTATTACGGGATGCTGATCACGCAGGGACGGTCGGTTCTTGTCTACGTGTCTCCGTTGAGGAAAAAAGTTATATATCTCGGAAACCCTCGGGGCTAGAGGGGAACTGATTGCAGTTTTAGATTGGCCAGGGTGACTATAGTATACAGGAATTATTTCAGATTTTTTGGAGCCCTTCAGGTTTTCGTAAAAATCGAAAGACTATAACCTTTGAAAATTTCATGAAATTTTCAAAAAATAGATTTGCGATTTGAGGGTGGATCCGTAGGTATTAGGGGATGCTGATCACGCAGGCATGGTCGGTTCTTGTCTACGTGTCTCCGTTGAGAAAAAAAGTTATATATCTCGGAAACCCTCGGGACTAGAGGGGAACTGATTGCAGTTTTAGATTGGCCAGGGTGACTATAGTATACAGGAATTATTTCAGATTTTTTGGAGCTCTTCAGGTTTTCGTAAAAATCGAAAGACTATAACCTTTGAAAATTTCATGAAATTTTCAAAAAATAGATTTGCGATTTGAGGGTGGATCCGTATGTATTAGGGGATGCTGATCACGCAGAGATGGTCGGTTCTTGTCTACGTGTCTCCGTTGAGGAAAAAAGTTATATATCTCGGAAACCCTCGGGGCTAGAGGGGAACTGATTGCAGTTTTAGATTGGCCAGGGTGACTATAGTATACAGGAATTATTTCAGATTTTTTGGAGCTCTTCAGGTTTTCGTAAAAATCGAAAGACTGTAACCATTGAAAATTTCATGAAATTTTCAAAAAATAGATTTGCGATTTGAGGGTGGATCCGTACGTATTAAGGGATGCTGATCACGCAGGGATGGTCGGTTCTTGTCTACGTGTCTCTGTTGAGGAAAAAAGTTATATATCTTGGAAACCCTCGGGGCTAGAGGGGAACTGATTGCAGTTTTAGATTGGCCAGGGTGGCTATATTATACAGGAATTATTTCAGATTTTTTGGAGCCCTTCAGGTTTTCGTAAAAATCGAAAGACTACCTTTGAAAATTTCATGAAATTTTCAAAAAATAGATTTGCGATTTGAGGGTGGATCCGTATGTATTAGGGGATGCTGATCACGCAGGCATGGTCGGTTCTTGTCTACGTGTCTCCGTTGAGAAAAAAAGTTATATATCTCGGAAACCCTCGGGGCTAGAGGGGAACTGATTGCAGTTTTAGATTGGCCAGGGTGACTATAGTATACAGGAATTATTTCAGATTTTTTGGAGCTCTTCAGATTTTCGTAAAAATCGAAAGACTATAACCTTTGAAAATTTCATGAAATTTTCAAAAAATAGATTTGCGATTTGAGGGTGGATCCGTACGTATTAAGGGATGCTGATCACGCAGGCATGGTCGGTTCTTGTCTACGTGTCTCCGTTGAGGAAAAAAGTTATATATCTTGGAAACCCTCGGGGCTAGAGGGGAACTGATTGCAGTTTTAGATTGGCCAGGGTGGCTATAGTATACAGGAATTATTTCAGATTTTTTGTAGCCCTTCAGTGTTTCGTAAAAATCGAAAGACTATAACCTTTGAAAATTTCATGAAATTTTCAAAAAATAGATTTGCGATTTGAGGGTGGATCCGTACGTATTAAGGGATGCTGATCACGCAGGGATGGTTGGTTCTTGTCTACGTGTCTCCGTTGAGGAAAAAAGTTTTATATCTCGGAAACCCTCTGGGCTAGATGAACTGATTGGGGGTGGCTCCATACGCGTTTGTGAATGCTGAACATGCAGCGGTTGTTGGGTTTACTCTGTGCTTTCAAAATTTATATGTACTTTGCTATTACAGATCAAACGCTAAGGGGTAAAGTAGGTCTAGGCAACCAATAAAACAGATGGTTGTATATTATGTTGCATATCTTCTACTTTACTGTTTGATGTTGATAATATAGACAACCAGTAAAACAGCTGTATGTATATTTGGTTGCATACACGTCAAAAAACAATTTCCAAATTTATAAAAACAATAAGACAATGTCGTCAGATCCTTTTAAAAAATATATAGAAAATAAGACAATAATAAATTAATATTTATTTGTTCTATGGTTCATTAATCACAACAAATAATATTAAAATTCAATCTTAACCCAAAATCATGACTTCAACGGTTGTCAAATAATAAAGCTTTAACAAGCTTTCTGATAAGAGTAGGAAAAAACCTTTTTGTAGTCAGATTATTCACAATTTATATAGGGTGCAACTCAATTACTTGCTTCAATTTTGATGTCAGATTCACCACTCAATTCAAATAAAATACAAATACGTGCCCACAAACCCTTAACTTTCAAGATACAGGGTGTTAAATGATACAATGGATAAAGAACCGTGGTTAAAACGCGGTATGGTATTTCAGTCGCACCCCGTACAAATCAACAAACCAACATCTAACAACTCTGTCACTTTGACTACTTAAAAATAAAATTTAAAAAGCTACATAGAAATATCTGTACGTACACATAATCACAATAAATAATTGCATAAACAGCAAGAAATTTTTTAAACATTCAGTTCTATCACCTCGATGCAAGAAAAATATAAAAAATTACATGTCTTCTCCTAGTAATTCGTTCAGCTCATTTAACCTATTTGTTCTATCTGCACTAGGTTCCTTTTTCAGCAATTCCTCCTTTTCTTTCTTCAAATGCAGTCTATTACTATGGTTCAGAATGCTAAACTCCCAGTACCCGGTCCCGTCAAACTGTAGTATGTGAGTATGAAATTTCCTGGAATCAAATAAAGAAAATATGTTGTGTACAATTTATTTGCTTCACTTTTTGAATTTATTGCCATTAGTCGACTGTATTTTTTTATTTAGAGTGAAAGGATGAATAAGATACTATCAGATTGTTTTTATACATTTATTCCACCACCATTCAGTATTACTATACCCAACCACCAAAAATCTATAGAGTGGCTCATGTTATAAACCGCTCACAATTTATAGCAGTCGACAAAGAAAATATACATGCAGCCCGTATATTTTTCTTATAAAATTGTGTGCCGCATATCTCTGAGAGCATATCCGATTATACAGTTTATGCTGCAGCAAATACGCATGCGCCAGATCGAAGAAGTTAGCCATGTTCAATTTCGAATGCTATCATGGACGGGTATATCTTTTGGGTGGACAAAACTTCGAGTATACCTTTCCGCCAATTTAATTATGAATGTCATTAATTTATTAGTGATTTTGTGTTCTCAAGAATGGAGAATAATTCAAGCTCTACAATCTATTCTCAAAATCGTAACTGCCCTAATTTAATGAGTGGAGAATATCAGATGACATGTATAAAGGGTTTAGGATGCGAGGTCAAAATATGAGTGTTGATGTAGCAAAAAAAGAGTGGTAAAGTAGTACAACTGCAAAACGGAAAATAATGGAAACTCACAGATGATTTTAAAAATGAGTTTTCGACAAAAAAAAAATTGGGTTGCTATAGCTTACAAGATGAAACTTTGCCTAGAATATATACAAGGTTGCTTTTGCAAATTATGAGTGAGATACGAATTACTGTATGTGAATTTAAAGTATAGTGGTAGAAAAAGATAAAATAGTAATACGACTATTTAAAATAAACATTAAAAGGTCGGAATCTTGATCGAAGAATATATTAACTTTTGGCAAAACATGGACACATGAAGGTTATACGGAAGGTGGTACGATATGATATAACAAGTGTTACTGTGTAACCCTTATAGTGACAGTGCTATACTCGCGACAAGAATTCAGACGACTTACATCATACGAACAAATTAATAATGCACAATACTTTCATCAAAATATTTAAGAAACTGCAACTGATAGTAATAAAACAATTGTTTTTAACGCGTGCAAATATCGAAAATTACGTTGACAATAATAACAAATGTGTAATGTCAACCGTGACTGAATTCTTAACGCGAGTATATAGGCTGCGGCCGAAATTGTGGACAGTGACTAATCGCTAGTTTGTGGACAAGTGCGACGGGCGAAGCGTGCGGGGAGCAACATTTCATAGGCGTACTAAGTTTGAATGCGATCAGATATAAAAAATATACAAAAATAATTGCATTACATAATATCCATTATTTTTAGAGTAGAAACAGTGATGTAACGGTTTTTACCAATTACGAGGCGTTAGAAAATAAAGATAATAAAAATATTTCAAAATTTAAAGTTTTTATCTTGTATATCGGTGTACCTAAATTAATTTAGAAACTTTAATCAGGATAAACTGAAAAGATTCTTACCAACATTGTAAATATATCTTATAAAATGATGCCCTCTTGTGCGTCGATGACCCACCACCGCCCGGCTCATGCCGCCACAAGATGTTGACTATTTATATATTTCATATAGGTAATTGTTTTACACGAATATTATCATTATCACTAAATTAGTACGCATTACGTTAGAATCATAACAAACTTCACTGTCACTGTATATTCACTATTTATTAAAATAACTATAACTTTTCGACTCTTCTGCTATGATAACTTGCGTTATCCATCACAACAACTGCTCCTGGTTCTACATATGATAAAATAGATTCAAACCATTTTTCAAATACTTCACTGTTCATATCTTCATGGTAATCTCCCGTCCTACGTGATTCAAAAACATGCAAACCATTTTCTAAAAATTCCTAATCGCTTCCAATATGTGGTATTATTAACCTACCTTCTTTTCCAAAAGGTGCCTTTAATCCTGTAGAAAATCCATCTAAAAATGCTCCTCTTTTACTTCGAACGTCACCATCCTGCCAAACTTTTAATACCGTATAACCTTCGTTTACCCATGTTTCATCCATGTAATACATCTTTTTGCCCGATGCACAAAATTCTCTTAGTTTTTGTAAATATTTTCTTTGCCATACTACAATTTCATCTTTTTCAACGAGCATACTTTTACGATTTCGTTTTGGAAACCAAAAATCCATGTCATGCATTGTTCTTCTAAGAACTTTGTCAGATAATTGAGGCATGTCCTCATCTTCAGCTATCGTAGCTTGAATTTTTTTTATCGTCGGTATTTCATTTCTGAAGAAGAATCCATGAATTTTCCTGCAAATGGCGTATTTTACGTCATCATCGACTTCTGTTTTCTTCCTTTCTTGTGTTTCTATTTTTTTCTTCTTTGGGTTTACTTCCACACTCTTCACTAATACTTATGTTAGAGTTTCACGCTCGAATTTCTTTGTATACGTTTTTTATTATTATCAATTGTCCGTTACATAGGTTATCGATTATTAACAGACCTTTTACTAGAACTGGTACTTTGATCCATTTTTAACTGTTATTTGTTAACTTCACGGTTGCAATAATTTACTTTTATAATTTAATATAACTATATAAATAACACCCCGCGAATAGAAGCAAATCCCCCAACGTACGCATATTCTAATGGCGTTCTAACCTCGGCAAAGCCATGTACTAACGCTCACAGTTTACACACACCAAAATATTGTTTTCCACAATGCAATAAACAGAGATAGAGATTAAATCTGGCTTCAGTTTACCTGAGTCTTTATCGTTGCACCGTAAATGTGAATATAGTATCGTGCATAGAAAGCAGCACAGTAATAATGAGGTAAATAATGTGTAATCTCTTATAAAAATATTATACGCTTAATAGTAATAGTGTTTTTATATTATCTATTAGTCACTGTCTACAATTTCGGCCGCTGCCTATAGTTACCAATAGTGAATAGTGTGTATATATAGTGCAATGTATTCTAAAGCATTTTGTTCTTATGAATATTAATGGTGGGAAAATCTCTACCTGTAGCAAATTTTTGTCAACTATAACATTTTCTATCACTGTATTGAAAAATTTGTCCATGAGGACAAGACTTAAGTGCGATATCCGCGAAGTGCGCATCAGAGAGGTGTAAGTGGTGGTGGTGGGCCATCCAAAAGGACGGCATTCTAATTTATAGAGAGGATGGCACAGGGGGCACATTTAAAGTAAACTGTTAATGTGCTAGGTTCACTCAACGTCAACTTATTATAGATATTTTTGTCTGCTTTGAACTCTTCTCAAGTGGCACGTTTATGTAATCATGCCACCCGTACTCATCTCTGTGCTGTGAATTAGTAACTCTCTATTATTTTCGACATCGGAATGCAATTATTTTTTTCATTTTTGTATATTTTTTATATCTGATCGCCTTCAAATTTAGTACACCTATGAAAAGTTGCTGCTTGCACGTTTCGCCCCTCCTGCTTGTCTACAAGCTTGCGATTAGTCACTTTATAGATTTACAATTATTGGGTGTAATACAATAATTTGTCGTATTTTTGCACATAGTGTTCATCAAAACAGAATTTTAACATTTTTTTGCATGAATAATACTCGTATGTTTCATAATCAATATCGAGGTTGCCTACAAACCGCTGATTCCCTTTGCTCCGCCCACTCATCAATTCACGAATGATGTCGCTGGTATTTGAATAAAAAATGTCAAATATTGCTTGCTAATAAATTTCGACTTTTATTTGGTATTTTAGAAGTATCCCTGTGTCCCGAGTTATTATTTTGGTTAGTGGAATTATTCTCGTGTTTTGGTATAATAATTGTTGTTCAGATATTTATTATCATATTTTTCTGTCAAATCACAAACTATGTTGCGTCATAACTCTGGTGGTACAATTTATATTACGCCTAATTGTAAAACAAAATTAAGAAAGGGAAACTCGCAAATTTATTAGCTTCCAAAGGATCCTAAAAGAATCTAAATTAAGAAAACTGTGGAATGGAAGGTGCAACCAAAAAAATACTCAGATAACCAAAGAATTTGGAGTAAGCAATTTTCGTACAGATACTTGTTGTAGAGAAGGAAGGAAACAAGGAAGGAAGATCAAAATTACTGCAAATATCAATTTTATTTCTCCACTGAATAAAGTGTAACGTCAATTATAGAGTGAGTGTAGATAAAATAAATTTATGTACTTACCACAAAGTAGGCCTATGAGTAATTGTCAATAGAGTTATTCCCATGTCAATAGCACTTTGATAAATGTGGCTTTCCACATCAATCGAAACTGCTGACGTACATTCATCCAGCAGTGCGTATTTTGGCCTAAAATAACAAAATATTATATGAGACGCCCAGTGGTTAATATCTGATGAATTGTATTTTGCTTAAAAATTAATAGATTACTGTTCATGAGATATTGTTACACCGACAACTGAATTGTTTGTAAAACAAATTTTTGTGTTTATGGAATTGTTTACCAGTAACATTGGAATACTTGAGGAGCTTTAAAAATAAACATAAATTTAATAAAATCTTACTTCTTCATGAAAATTTTACCACAAAACAAAAATAATATATAATAAAACTGTAATACAGTTAGAAAACTGTTAGTAGTTAATCTTATATAAATTAAGTACTTTTACGTGAAAAGAAACTAATCAATTAGAAGGGCTTAGTGTATATATATATAATTTGAAAATAATTTAGTATTCAAAAAGTTTGTAATATGTTTACTATTTATAAGATGTTAGTACTAAAAAAAAATGTTTAATCCATAAGACTCAAATAGTTGAACCAATCACCAAGGTCTATAATTTCTCTAAAGAAATATGTTCCTTAAACATATCATGTTTATTATTTATAAGTATCAGTACAGAATTTAAACTTTTTGAACAGATCCAAGTTTAGAAATGTATATCTTTAATGTGTCTATGCTTTTATAGCAAATATTTTTGAAAAACAACAAAACTATTCATAACTAGTTTTAATATCCAATGAATCATGGGCGAAATTAAGTCATCAAATTTAGGGTGGGGGCAAAGCTCCGGGTCGACTGTGTTTTAATATCCATTCTGAAATGTGTGTGAATTGGTTACGAATATTCTTGGTGGGGACTAATTTGATTGGAGCCCCCCCTAACTTCGCCCATACAATGAACATTACTGTTACTACAATAATTGACTAGTTTGTTATACCAAATTTTCGTGAGTCTGTGGAATCGTTTATCAATGGCATTAAACTAAATGCATTTAATAAGAGATTTATCGTTCACGAAAGTTGTATCTGTCTCTTTTTAAAATTTAGAAATTTATTCTTTTAAATCTATCTATGCTTCCAACATAGCAAATATTTTTGAAATCGGACAAAAATATTCATAACCGGTGTTAATATCCAATGAACAGTAATTTGCTTCAAAATAAAAAGATCATTACCGTTCATGGGATACTGTTCCCGCAATAATGGAATAGTTTGTGATAATAAATTTTTGTGAGTCTGTGGAATAGTTTATCAATGGCATTAAACTAAATGCATTTAATAAGAGATTTATCATTCATGAAAGTTGTATCTGTCTTATTCCTTTAAATCTATCTATGCTTCCAACATAGCAAATATTTTTGAAATTGGACAAAAATATTCATAACCGGTGTTAATATCCAATGAACAGTAATTTGCTTCAAAATAAATAGATCATTACCGTTCATGGGATACTGTTCCTGCAATAATTGAATAGTTTGTGATAACAAATTTTTGTGAGTCTGTGGAATCGTTTATCAATGGCATTAAACTAAATGCATTTAATAAGAGATTTATCGTTCAGGAAAGTTGTATCTGCCTCTTTTTAAAGTTTAGAAATTTATTCCTTTAAATCTATCTATGCTTCCAACATAGCAAATATTTTTGAAATTGGACAAGAATATTCATAACTGGTGTTAATATCCAATGAACAGTAATTTGCTTCAAAATAAAAAGATCATTACCGTTCATGGGATACTGTTCCTGCAATAATTGAATAGATTGTTATAACAAATTTTCGTGAGTCTGTGGAATCGTTTATCAATGGCATTAAACTAAATGCATTTAATAAGAGATTTATCGTTCATGAAAGTTGTATCTGTCTCTTTTTAAAGTTTAGAAATTTATGCCTTTAAATCTATCTATGCTTCCAACATAGCAACTATTTTTGAAATTGGAATAAAATATTCATAACTGGTAATATCCAATGAACAGTAATTTGTTTCAAAATGAACAAAATCATTACCGTTCATGGGATACTGTTATTACAATAATGTACTGGATCTTTATGTGTTTGTGGAATCATTTATCAATGTCATTAAACTATACTCGCGGCATTCGACGTTACACAATTGTATTTATTGTTAACGCAATTTTCCAAATTTGGTCGCGTTAAAAACAATCATTTTTTGCAATTTAGTGCAACATATAATGCAAACTTTTAGTGTAGTATATAGTTTTATTACTCTCAGTTGCAGTTTCATAACTATTTTGATGAAAATATAATAAATTATTCATTTGTTCGTGACGTATGTCGTCTGAATTCTTGCTGCGAGTATAAATGTATTTAATAAAAAATTAATTGGTCATGAAAGTTGTATCATAAAATAAAAATCTTGTAAAATAAAATTTGACAAATGTTTCAATAGCCCATGAACAAACAAGATTTCTAAAATTTCATAAATTAGTACTGCTGTTCATGAGATACTGACTAGAAAGTCTCAAATATGCAAATTCAAGAAAAGTTAGACATTTATTCAATTCTATCTATACTTCCATCACAGCAAATATTTTTGAAATTGGACAAGAATATTCATAATTGGTGTTAATATCTAATGGACAGTAATTTGCTTCAAAATTAACAGATCATTACCGTTCATGGGATACTGTTACTGCAATAACTGAATAGTTTCTGATAAGAAATTTTCGTGAGTATGTGGAATCGTTTGTCAATGGCATTAAACTAAATACAATTGATAAGAGATTTATCGTTCACGAAAGTTGTATCTTATAATAAAATTTGACAAATGTTTTATTATCCCATGAACAGATTTCTAAATTTTATATACACGGTGAGTCAGTTATAATGTCATTAATTTTAAGAGGAGATATGGAATAATGAGTATAATGCGAATACGAGATTAAAAAAAATATAAATGCATATTTACGCAGAAAAAAAAAATTGAAATCATTATTTAAACCCCCTTTTCAGACTGTCACTGACCGCTCACAGTCTTGGTCGTTTACAGCTCACAGTTCAACTCAATGTCGACTTGATGCAATGTTGCCAAGTTGAAATATTTTTCTAGTACCTACTTACCTAGGTTTTAGACACAAATAAATGGATGACTGTTTTAGAATATCATTTTTTCTTGCTCAGTTCAACTTCAGCCAATAATAATTTAAAATGTTAATGTCCAATGAAATCAAATAATAATAATGAAATAATTCTATTAAAAATTGCAAGCAACTTTTTTAAAGGTTGAGTAAAATTTTTTTTTTTCGATTTTCTGCCTTTGTTAGACCTTCCGAATACGTGATTAAAATTAATGACATTATGACTGACTCACCCTGTATTAGTGCTGTTCATAAAATACTGAGTACAAAGTCTCAAATATGCAAATTCAAGAAATATGGGTTAGTTAATATTTCATCAAACAGATACACTGATCATTAAAATCTGTCTGTTTTTAAAGTTTAGAAATGTATTCCTTTAAATCTATCTATGATTCCATCATAGCAACTATTTTTGAAATTGGACAAAAATATTCATAACTGGTGTTAATATCCAATGAACAGTAATTTGCTTCAAAATGAAAAGATCATTACCGTTCATGGGATACTGTTACTGCAATAATTGAATAGTTTGTAATAACAAACAAAACAAACAAAAATTAAAATCTCATAAAATAAAATTTGACAAATGTTTCAATATCCCATGAACAAACAGGATTTCTAAAATTTCATAAAATATTGTGGTTCATAAGATACTGACCCTACAAAGTCTCAAATATACAAATTCAAGAAATATTAACAAGTAGCTAATATTTCATTGAAAAGATACACTAATCATTAAAATTTATTTCTTTAATTCGATCTATAAATCCATAACAAATATTTTTGAATTTGAACAAAAATATTCAAAACTGGTGTTAATATCCAATGAACAGTAATTTGTTATAAAATGAACAGATCATTAAAGTTCATGGAATCCTGTTATTGCAATAATTTAATGGTTTGTGGTAACAAATCTTGATGTATTTGTGGAATCAAATTTGACAAATGTTTCAATAACCCATGAACAAACAGAATTTCTAAAATTTCATAAATTAGTAGTTCATAAGGTGCCTACAAAGTCTCAAATATTCAAATTCAAGATATATTATTGGTTAATATTTCATTAATAAAAGCATTGTTTGTTATATAAAATAATAATTATTCTAAAGCAGTTTTATTATCTCATAAACAATATCATAACCAGTGTTTATATAAAGTATAGTTAGTCAACCAGCCTTAGTTGTAAACCATGTCGGCTAGATGGTGGGACTATAATATATGCAAAATCTCTGAAACGAGCCCTTGGCAAGTCAGTAAATAGAGTCAATCTGACTATGTTTTTAAAATGAAGTCAGTCTGACCCTGTTTACCGACTTCTCTAGGGCTCGTTTAAAAGATTTTGCACATATCATAGTCCCGCCATCTAGCCGACATGGTCCACAACTAAGACCGGTTGACTAACTTTACTTATATAAACACTGATCATAACTAACCATAGAAATATTCATAATTGGTGTTAATATCCAATGAATAGTAATTTGCTTCAAAATGAACAGACCATTACCATTCATGGGAAACTGTTACTGAAATAACTGAATGGTTTGTGATAACAAATTTTCATGTGTATGTGAAAAACAAGATTATTTTGAAAGTGGAGTAATACTTTTAGTATACTCCTACTTATTCGAACAACAAGTGATATACAAAAACTAGCCCAACATATATATAATACAATAAATATTTGTATTTTTAAATTATATAAGCCGATCCTGTATACTCATGGTAAATGTCAAAATTACACGTCTTGTAATATTTTCGTTAGCATTGTTTTGTTGTAATAACTCACTAGATGGAAGTCTCTTAGGGTGATCCTCGGGTAGTAGAAAATTTTTGTGCATATTGTTGAGCAGCACATGCCAAATTTTGATTATCATACACATGGATCATTGTTTAGTCAACCAATTTCGTTCAAAACAAAATGACACTAAGCACACAGTACAAAATACCAAAATAATAACAGTAACAAAAATAGTTTATATACATACATACATTGGTTTCCTATTAATACTTTAAGGTTAACTAAAGTGTTGCATCCAACAAAGATTACGCACGATGACGTATCGGCCAACAACTGTGGATACTATTGCAATAATAATGACACTCCCTAAAATGAATTTTGCAACTGGTTTTGAACTGCTAACATATTTGCAATGAAATTTATTCTATAATTCAGTATTGTTAATATTCCATAAACAACAATTTTAAATTTTGATAATATGTAGCTAGTTAGTTAGATTTATTATGTGACATTACATATGTATATTTGAAAAATTCATAAACTTACTTATGGTAAAACAGCCTGGCAATAGCCATCCTTTGTTTTTCCCCACCAGACAGTATGTCCGTCCAATCTTTCACTTCGTGGAAGGTATCCCTCTCTACTATGTGCTCCAAGTGAACCATCTGCATGATTTTCCTCAAATCGTCTTCGGTGACTTGTTTATTGATCATGTCAGCGTAAGTATCGGGGTAGATCACTTGATCTCTTAGATTACCTGATAAAAAGAGATAAACATTAGGTATACCAGCAAAGTAATAACTTTGACTTACCAATAACCATGTACGGCCTCTGAGGTATGTAAAACATCGAATTCTTGAGAGTATGAAGTTCTCCTCCGTAAATAGGCCACAGACCGCTTAGTATCCTAAACAGACTGGACTTCCCACAACCATTCGGTCCGGTAATGAGCAGGTGTTGGCCGGGTTTTAAGTGTAGACTTAGGGAAGGACACACGATATCACAATTTGGCGTTACGATCGGGACGTTTCTCAAAATAATCTCGTTATTGGTCGAGTGGATAAGTTTTCCTGTACGAGAATATAATCAATTAAAAGAATGCCTTCATATTTAAACAGTTTTTGTATACAATATCTTACAAATAATGGTATTATACAGCAACATATCATTGGTTACAAGTCCCTTACAATTAAAAAAAATTTAAAAAGATTTTTTCCGTGTAAAAAGTATATTATTCTTGAAAGCAGAATCAAGTTAACCTCATACGTTGATATTCCCAAATAATGCAAACCGAATAACACAGGCGCATACGAAAAACAGAGACACAAATGTCTATTAAAATGTCTTTTATAAATTTTCTATGGTCTGTTCAGCAGAAGACAACCGCTACTTCACTTTACCCAACATGAATTGCATTTTTATTTAGGCAAATAGCAAATTTTATTAATAATTATAAACTACACTGGCGACCCAAATTCACCAACCTCTACCACGCGAAAATAATAAAGCAGAGAAGTCGGGCTGCGTTTATCTGATGTTCAACTTATTCCGTCAGTAACGTATTACCGGAATTTGAACTGTCAACTTAGCTGTGCCGAGTGTGCCGATTGCAGCCTATCTGATGTCGGCGCTGATTACTGTGGTTGGCATTTATTATAAAATTCTCATGATTTTCTATTGATTATACTGAGTGTTTATAAAAATGCAAATTTTATTATTGTTTGTTTCTGTTATTATTTAGCGGTTCTGTAGCTCTGCAGCGCTTTTTCAGTAGACATTAAAAACAAGGTTGTTGGCCTAAATAAGGTAAGCCAAGACTCGGATTTCCGGATTGTTGAACACTGAATAGGTATGTCTTGGACTGTTTTTTGTTGACAATAAATAGGTACTATAGGAAAATATTTAAGTTTGGCAACATCGCGTAAGGCCGACACCGAATTGCCGTCAAGGATCAGTGACAGTCTGAAAAGAGGGTTTAAAGAATGGTTGGAAATAATTTTTTTCGGTGTAAATACGCATTTAAAATTATTTTAAATCGCTTATTGCATTGTGTGCATAAGAAAAGATTTATAGACATGGAGCCAAGTGTTGATATTTAAAAATCTAATCAAAAGGATCATTTTAATTCCTTGTATTAGAAAATTTACAAGAACCTCAAAAAATGCTAATCTTTCAAAGACAATAATTAAAGAACTGTATGTGGTGCTTTCTATAAGTAACACCAAAAGTGACAACAAAATTTTTACTTTAAAGCCTGTATCTTTTTAATTGGCTAAATCACATTATTTTTACACAATTAATCTGCTGTTATTCAAGTACTATTACTTATGGACACCCTATATATAATAAAATGATACTAATCACTTCTAAAACGTATCAAAACATGTAAGATAAATAGTTCATTCTTAAAACTCAATGAAAAATAAAATCAGTCAATAGGTAATGTACCTTTTGCTAGCGGCTGGTCTCCTCTGAACTCGATCTCAAAATCTCCGGCTTTCTCCTTCTTCGCGACTAACGTCTTGTGGTAAATGCCTTGACTCGCCTCCTCCAGCACCGTGAACATATTGGCCACTCTTGCGGTGTGTCCCGCTAACTCCACGATATCTTTGTAACTACTCATGAGCCTCTCGACAGCGTTAGACCCAGTGAGAAGCAGATTTTTCGCGGTGGTGAAATAGTGAGTACGTTCCGAGACGTTGTCATCGACAACATCGGGACTGTCGCCATCTGTCTCTATCGGTAACGACAGGGAAATGTCTTTAGAAATAGAGGGAATGGAGGGTAAGATCGGGATATTTTTGTTAGGTCGTGGCTTTGATTTTCCGCTTGCGAGTAGTATCGGCAGTGATACTACAATCATACCTGGAGAATAGGAAAGGAAAATTACTATTTTCATTTTAATAAAAAGAAAAATATATAAAAGGTATTTGACTTTTGCTCCAACATTTACTCAAATAATGATATGCTAATTTGTTTAATAATTATGAAATAAAAAATAACATTGAACCAAGGATAATGAATAAAATATGTTAATGCTTAATTAAATGAAATGTCAATATTATTACTATATTGATCGTTATCTATCATCAATCATGCATTGTCAAGTCTCTCGTATCATTACCTTTACCATTCGCAAAAAAAAATAGTTTTAAAGGTAACTCAAACATACAATAACATAATTTTTTTTATTATGGTGTCCTTCGCTGCATACGGGGTGTCCGTAATATAAGTGCCGATACTAAAGGGATTTGCAAATTACAAATTAACGTTAAAGAAAAGCTCTTGTAATGTAACTTCTTTGTAATTTGTTTTCTGTACCAGCAAACAATTGAAGTGTCCCAAAAAATGCTTAGAACTATAACATACGACAACAATGTAATCTATCAATTGCTGCTGTTTTCCTAAAAGTATTATTTAGTTATAATAGTATTGTGACTAGTGCGTTTCGTTTTTCTGTAGTGCTTCTTTCATAGTTGTGAGTGTACGTAAATAAAAAAGAAACAATTTATTTATAGTAACCATGATCAGCTTTATGTGGGCAAACCTGTCTGGTTGTAAGGTAACGTTTTACGCAAGCAACACAAGTCATTTTGAACACGTGTTCTAAGAAAACCATTCACAGTATGTTTAAGTGTATTTGTAATTATTTTGTATAAACACCTAAAATGATATGTGAGCGATGTCACATATTCAAGTCCTGTTTCCTGTCATAATTTTCTGTTATCGTTGGTCAGAAAAAAAAATTGTTAAGTTAAATACAGTAAAGCTCGGTTACAACGTACACGTTTATTACGTACTTATGGTTATAACGTACTGAATAAACAAGTCCCGGCATTATTATAGGGTCTTCTTCTGTTGCTGCTTTTTGTTAAATGTTTGTATTTTTGTTAATAATTAATAGAAATTTTAAAAATTTTATATATTTTTTTAAAACGTACTTCTGATATAACGTACCGATTTTTTAAGTCGTCGCCGGTACGTTATAACCGAGCTTTACTGTATGTTCCATTTGGTACAGTTTATCATAAAGCAAAATAAAGGCACTCACATTCTGGATACTCTGTATATTTATAAGCAGTTTTTTTTTGTGTTCTAAATTTGAGAAATAGCTATTTGTGCAAAAGTTAGGAAAAGTGACTTTTTTGATCGAGGCGCCAGCCAAGATCAAAAAATATGCCATATGCAGAAAAGACAGAGCCTGCTTTTCCTAGAAGTTGCACATATGATTTTTTTTTAATAGTGTTTTAAAAATAGCTCAAATAACTATAGTTATGATTTTTTTCTTAAAACTGAATTTCGGATATGTAAATCAAGAATCCTGAGAGGAAGTTGATATAAAAATGAGTTTGTTTATTAGGTTTTCGTTAATATTATTGTGTCAGTGATTTATGAAAAATGTCAGATTCTTCTGCTTACATGGAAAAAAGAATACTGAAATAAAGAAATTTCCACATAGAAGTCTAGTGTTTTAAGAAAATCAAAAGTTGAGAAATTTTTGATAGAAGCAGATGATACCAACTTCATGGTGAAGGTAAAGTGTAATTTTCACACTCCTCTTCAAATATTGAAATTGTTTCTTATTTTAGATAGTGTCGATTATTGGTATCAGTGGAGCATGCCATCGAGAAGAATTGACATTTATTCAGCTTGAACATATAAGACATGGGACAATATATATAGATATTCTCAACACAAAAACGAATTAACGAATTTACTAATTCTAATGGGAACCAATCTCGGTCAATCTTGTTGAAATATTAGGAAAATATTCCTCTCTTTGTCTGTCATCAATTGAGCGTTCAAAATTCTTCCGAGGATATAGAAATGGAAAATGTACAAGGCAATGCAATGCATTGTATTGCAAAGGGAAACCCCCTATAAAATTTATACCAATGGTATCTATAGGGGGTTTCCCTAAAAAATTTGCAGAATTTTTGCTCAATGCTGGGAATTACTCCAACCACTGTTTCCGGAGAACGTCTGCTAAGATACTGGCTGATGCAGGAGCAGATATCACCACTCTTAAAAGGCATGGTGGATAAAAAGCAACGAACATGGCAGAAAGATTTATAGAAGATTCCGTTCAACAAAAACCTCAAGTAGCCTCAAAAATATTGGTTCAAAGTGAGATCAATATAAATACCAATTGTAAAAAAGTCACAGTTAAAATTTGTAATAATGATAAGAAATGATTTAAGTTGACAATAAATGAATTATGATGTTTTTTTGCGTGCGGGAAATTTTTTCCCGCACTAGTTAGGAAAAATCGAACTTTTCCGAACACAAATTAGTTACTAAATATACAACTTTTCAAAAACACTATTAAAATAAATATATTATTGCTATATAAAATTAATAAGGTATCATCATTTTTTTATGATTTTTGAATGGAAACCTTTTCAAGGGTATAAAAAAATTCTATTTTGAGCTAAAGTACAAGCGTACGACATATGACATCAGTATGATACGGATCCAGTTATATTAATAGGTAATTATTGAGTAGAATTATTATTATTGGTTATCAAGAGTCAATTACATTTAGTCTATTACAAATTACAAACTTTAATAATGACAGATATTAAAAAAAAAATCATCCATAAAATATTATAACAACATCGATTACTTAAATTATGAATTTAAAAGTAAAATATGTAAATGCATTATGAAAACAAAACACTTTTGATTACATGTGTTCCTTTTGATTATAAAAAAAGTGCGAAAAAAGTTATCAATTCCTTAGTTTTATAAAAACAATAAAATACAGGGTGTTAAAAAAAGAGTGTAAAATATTTAAGGAGGTAATAGTATGAACCAAAATAAGCAGAAAAGTCTCAATAAACATGGGTCCGCAGAGTAACGGTTGCGGAGATATGGAATGTTTTATGTTTTTTAGCCCCTTTTTTTATTTTGCAAAATTGTTGTGTATTTTCTTATAATACTTGGTTGATGTTTAATGAAATAAACACTACATATTTGACAGCTGTTCTCAGTGCACAAGTTTTCTTTCGCAACGGCTGGTTACTCTAACGCAGAATTAACAGACATGCATTTCATGTATGGTCGTGCTAATGGGAACGCCACCGAAGCGCGACGTCTTTATGTTGACGCTTATCCAAATCGCCAGATTCCTACACAACGCATATTTGGAAGAATTCGCCAAAGATTGCGTGATACCAGTTCCTTGAGCAAACAGTGCCATTTATCCGGAAGACCAAGGTCGGTATCCACTCCTAGAGCAGAAGAAGAAATTCTAGCACTGGTAGATCAGCCGAGGTAGGAATTAGTGGTCCTCTTGTTTGGAGAATCCTTCACGAGCAACTGCTTTATCCATATCATGTGCAACGAGTACAGGCCTTAAATCCAATAAATAATCATCAAGCACGTTTGGCTTTTTACCGCTGGTTTCTACGTCGTGATGCTGAAGACCCTTGTTTTCTTGCAAACATTCTTTTTACTGATTAGGCCGGGTTCACAAGAAATGGAGTGTTTAATTTTCACAATACGCATATTTGGGCCGACGAAAATCCTCATGCTCTAATAGAATCTGGACATCAGGCACGTTTTTCATTAAACATTTGGATGGGTATTGTAGGTGACAGGTTTCTAGGTCCTGTTGTTTTACCAAACCGATTAACAGTCGCTGCTTACCTCAACTTTCTGCACAACACACTGTATGAGTTTTTGGAAGACATTACTTAGAATCAGAGGCAACAAATGTGGTTCCAGCATGATGGTGCTCCAGCTCATTTTTCCATGGCCGAGAGCATTTACACCAATTTTTTCCACATAGATGGGTAAGAAGGGCCGGACCTGTTTTATGGCCTCCAAGATCGCCTGATCTGAATCCTCTATATTTATTTGTTTGGGGATATTTGAAGACATTAGTGTATGGTACTCCTGTAAATAGCCTGGAAGAGCTGCAGCTACGGATTAATCAAAAGTGTCAAGAAATCCAAACAAGGAGGGTGTTTTCGAAAGACTTCGAATATCGTTGAGACGAAGATGTTGTGTCTGCTTGGAAATGGACGGAAGGCACTTTGAACATCTTCTATAACTTTGTTTATTGTTTGTTAAAAACTTCCTTTGTCGGTTTATTCCTAATAAAATAAAATGTTTGAAAAACAAATAGTGGTCCATATCTCCATAACGGTTACTTTGCGGACCCATGTTTAAGACTTTTCTGCTTATTTTGGTTCATACTATTACCTCCTGAAATATTTTACACTCTTTTTTCAACACTCTGTATAATTCTTTATTTACCTAAATCTAAAAATCATATAAAATTACAAAACACAAAAGAAAAACATGAATTTTGTAATTGCATTGTTTTTAAGACGAATCAATTTGAACACTGAGAGTGAAAATACATACAGGGTAATGCATAACTTATCTAAAAAAATTTGGAAACAATTTGCGATGGAAAATGGAGTCAATATCATAAAAAATTTGTTGTAAAATCCTTATAGTTTCCGAGTAAAAAATTATTGAATTTGTAGTATTTTCAACTTTTACATCGCTCGGCTACTGTAGTCTTTTCCAGGAGATTCCGAATATTAAAATCCAATTATTTATAGTAGGTATTAACATTTCTGTGATGCGAGTATATAAATTAGTTTTTCAAGTGCCAAAAATGGCTTACGTGTATAGCAACTCGGAGTTGATGTATATCGTTTTAATTTATGGTGATGTGAAAATACTTTAACAGAGTGATTTCCCGGTAAACATGATTGTGCCAAATGCAGCTACTTTTACCACTGTGTGCAGTGAGTGCAAGTGTAGTGCAATACGAGTGTGAGGCGGGAAATTTGAAACCGAATCGTGGAAGAGATGGAGGTCCAGGGCGTCCACAGCGTATTGCAGCAGTGTGGCGTATCATACATTAGGCTTAATAATATTCGTACCATGTACATCATGTCTAAGCATTAATACCAAGGGATTGGATAAGGAAGACCGGTACCATGGTAGCCACAATCTCCCGATTTTCAATCATTTCGAACCTCAAATTAATTCTATTAATAATTAATACCAACAGCGGCAAAAGCAGTTGAATTTGCTGTATAAAATAGATGTTATAAAATGCTATATAATTCTTTCCTTAGGAATTTCTTTCAATTTTTTGTCTGGTCGCCGATCGCGCACTTTGCGTTTTCAGGTTTTACAGTGGACCAGTTTCCATTGCCGTGCAGAAGTGTAAATGTTTTAAATCATTTTTTAATTGGTCTTTTTGATTTTTTCTTGTACAAAATTGTATTTGTAAGAGTACCCCGCACATTTTTTTTTTTTTTAGATAAGTTCTAAATCACTCTGTATATGTGGGAAAGGAGAGTTTACTACAGCATAAATGTATAAATTACCTGTGCCAGACCACACATATTTCATGAGAAACTGTTCCAGCATGACGAACCACAGCTTAACCCCAAACATGTGTTCCAGATGCTCTACCAATATCCTGTAAGCCTGCATTAAATGGCTCTTCTCGACCTTATGACCACCATAGAAAGCGATTTCTTCCGCATTGCTAACAACCCTGCTGTGCACATGCCTGAGATATCCTTTCTTCTCCGCCTCCTGCGCCACAAGTTGCCCGAACTTGGGTGAAACCAACCTCAGGAGTAGCGCAGAAAACACAACCACTCCCGATATTATCACTGGACCCGTAATTAAGTTAGCATTTCGCGATTTCACTAAATTGGCTAAGGCTATCGCCATCAAAAGTATATCGAAACAAGGCTTCGTTATTTGTCCGTATAAGTGGGAAACTGTGCTGGCAACGGTTTCTATGTCATCAGTTAATCGTTGCGCACAGTTGTCCAGTCTTCCGTCCAACACGGTAACTCTGTAGTAGCTTTGATTGTTGAAGTAAAGACGGTAGGAGTGCTCAACTAGCCTGGACCTGAAGCTTAAGGCTATCCTACTCTCCAGATACCTACGAATAACAAATTTTAATTTATATGTGTTACAAATTAGTAAGTCATGTTTTATAATAATTGATTTTCAAATATCGACTGCCATTATTAGAATTTGGCGATATTTCATATAGGTATACATTTTTTTTTCAATATCAAAAAAAAAAAAAAACAGCATGCTATTATAATTTGATTTAGTACATAAAGTTTCTGGAATTATTAAAAACATGTTAACAATATTATGCAGTGTAGACGAGCTACATCTAGTGGCCATTCGTTACTCCACGCCAAACTGAAAAGTCACAGGCACGTGTTCTATATCGTAAAACCATTGAAAGCTAGCGACCTCTATCATGATTCAGCGATAAAAATATGTTGCAAACATGGAATTCCAGAAAAACACTACTTTGCCGGTCAATGCCTCGACCAGCAATGATTTACACCTGGAAAACTTATAGAAAACAAATGTCACTCGTGAGCAGCCTATCAGACATATACCGGTTTTGAGCTTATTAGGTATCTGACGAATAACTACTTCACCTGGCATACTGATGAGAGCTAATAAGTTCGAAACCGGTATATGTCTGGTAAGCTGCTGACGAGTTACTCCAGATATAATTCAATACTGGTTGGGGTAATAGCCCATAGCATAGTTGTTTCCTCGAATTCCATGTTTGCAACATCAATGTTGTTACTTTTTGATAACGCAAAAAACAAAAATCTAATTTCAATATAATTTTATTTTAAAATGTCACCCCAAAAATCTATGTCTATCTTATCTATGTCAAATTTCAATGCAATACTATTGTATTCTGGAAGAGATATGAACAGAATATCTGTTTTTTTTTCCAAAAATCCTTGAATATTAATTAATATATTCAGAGTGTAAAGGATAAAAATGATATAAAAATATTTAAATTTTATTCCATTTTCTGAAAAAATACGTGATAAAATTCATTAGTATTAATTTTTTTCTAATCAGAGACACCTATCCTATTAAATTGCAAACAACAATTTATAGAATAAAAACAGCAGGTTGTAAACAATTTAATTTAAATGATGCTGATGGATACAATTGGATGAATGCCCTGAATATTAGGAATGTTAAGTTCAAGATTGGTAAGATACAACAGAGAAAGCTAGATTGGTTGAAGTGGTCTAGTTCCTTGACCTGCTCGATCACCTGACCTCAATCCATTAGACTTTTTCCTTTGGAGCCTCTTAAAGTAAAAATGATATGCAATTCCAATGTACAAAAAAAAAAACTTAATAAATCGTATTCAATGAGATTGCAATGAAGTAAATGACTTGCTGATTCGTACAAGACGCTCGTTAAGAAATCGATGTTATTCAAGAAAATGTACTTCAATTTAAGCATGATTTAAATTGTGTTGTGTTCAGAAACTGTCTTTTTCACCAAAGTTTTTACTAATTATTGTAAATTTTGCAATGTTATGGGATAACCTTGACTAGAAAAAGTCAAAATATCTGAAAAAGAACGCTCGATGACAAAATTTCTCAACAGCATTGTTTTTTCCAAAAAATTGATTTCAATTTTCATATCTATACATCATTGGGTAAAAGTTTATTGAACTGCGCAGTGTGCAAATTGAACTAATTACTATAGTTGTGATAGTTATTTTGTGCTGTGTTGGGTAAACATATATTTACGTAATAATAATGATATTTTGATATAATTATCATTGATATTTTGTTGACAATAATTGTTATAGGTCCCTTCCCTTCTATATTTCACAATATACAGGGTGTTAAAAAAAGAGTGCAAAATATTTAAGGAGGTAATAGTATGAACCAAAATAAGCAAAAAAGCCTCAATAAACCCGTAAAATAACGGTTGTGGAGATATGGAATGTTTCATGTTTTTTAGTCCCTTTTTTTATTTCGCGAAAACGTTGTGTATTTTCTTATAATAGTTGGTTGATGTTTAGTGAAATAAACAGTACGTATTTGACAGTTGTTCTCAGTGCACAAGTTTTCTTTCGCTATGGCTGGTTACTCTAACGCAGAATTAACAGACATGCATTTCATGTATGGTCGTGCTAATGGGAACGCCACCAAAGCGCGACGTCTTTATGTTGACGCTTATCCAAATCGCCAGATTCCTTCACAACGCATGTTTGGAATTCACCAAAGATTGCGTGATACCGGTTTCTTGAACAAACAGTGCCATTTATCCGGAAGACCAAGGTCGGTATCCACTCCTAGAGCAAAAGAAGAAATTCTAGCACTGGTAGAGCAGAATCCAGGTACGAGTGTGCGGAGAATATCAGCTGAGGTAGGAATTAGTGGTTCTCTTGTTTGGAGAATCCTTCACGAGCAACTGCTTTATCCATACCATGTGCAACGAGTACATGCCTTAAATCCAATAAATAATCATCAAGCACGTTTGGTTTTTTGCCGCTGGTTTCTACGTCATGATGCTGAAGACCCTCGTTTTCTTCCAAACATTATTTTTACTGATGTGGCCGGGTTCACAAGAAATGGAGTGTTTAATTTTCACAATACGCATATTTGGACCGACGAAAATCCTCATGCTCTAATAGAATCTGGACATCAGGCACGTTTTTCATTAAACATTTGGATGGATATTGTAGGTGACAGGTTTCTAGGTCATGTTGTTTTACCAAACCGATTAACAGGCCCTGCTTACCTCAACTTTCTGCAGAACACACTGTATGAGTTTTTGGAAGACATTCCTTTGAATCAGAGGTAACAAATGTGGTTCCAGCATGATGGTGCTCCAGCTAATTTTTCCATGACGTTTAGAGAGCATTTACACCAAACTTTTTCACATAGATGGGTAGGAAGAGCCGGACCTGTTTTATGGCCTCCAAGATCGCCTGATCTGAACCCTCTAGATTTCTTTGTTTGGGAATATTTGAAGATATTAGTGTATGGTACTCCTGTAAATAGCCTGGAAGAGCTGCAGGTATGGATTAATCAAAAATGTTAAGAAATCCAAACCAAGGAGGGTGTTTTCGAAAGAATTCGTTGAGACGAAGATGTCGTGCCTGCTTGGAAATAGATGGAGGGCACTTTGAACATATTTTGTAACTTTGTTTTTTGTTTGTTAAAAGCTTCCTTTGTCGGTTTATTCCTAATAAAATAAAATGTTTGAAAAACGAATAGTGGTCCATATCTCCGCAACCGTTACTTTGCGGACCCATGTTTATTAAAAGACTTTTCTGCTTATTTTGGTTCATACTATTACCTCCTGAAATATTTTACACTCTTTTTTTAACACCCTGTACAATCACTCAACAGATGGTGCCACATAAACCCAGTTAATACGCGTGCGCATGAAGATAATTTTACTATGAATATTATAATTTTTATTCATTAATAGCATTCATAAATTAATTAAAATTCACATTTTTCTAACGAAAATTACTAACAAAATTTTATACGTAATTTTGCTGAAAATTATTTGTAGTGTCATACATCTTTTATAGAGAATACAATTCAAACTTATTAGTTTTTTAATATCTTCTTTCAACACTGCAAAAAAACGAAATCACCAAAACTGATCTAACAATCTAAGAGAGAATTGAAAACTAATAAACGCTGATGTGTTTAGCATCCAAAACTTCTTTTTTATGACAATAAAGGATTTGAAATTTGTTATGTATTTCACGTTTGAACTACATAAAATCCTGATTTTACTTTTTTCTATCAAATACAGAACGTCTAATAATATTTGCTATACTATATTCTTCTGTAGACATATGTTTATCCCACAGATTTAGTACTTTCAATTCATTAGGTTCAGGACATTTGATACATGCATAATAGCATAAACGTTTATGTCTTTATGAAAAATATGAATATTTTTCTAACCTACCGAATGAATGCACTGTCCTATTTTTGAAAACATATTCTGCACTGCAAGTATAAGCTTAGGTGTGCACACGACGCACATACAAAATTAAATTTCTTGAAAACCGTAACACCTAGGGAAGTAAACTTTATTAAAAAACTATTTTGTACTTTTGACTACATTTGCCTCGATATAACTATAGATCAATTTTCAATATTTAATGCTCTCCGCATAGTGAAGTTTTTAATGCACATTTTTGTGCCAACTTTAGGACTAATTTTCACGAAAAAACTTTTAAGTTATCAAAAATTGGTGTGTACCATTGGAAGCGTTATAGTTTTTTTTATATAAGTTGTGAAAAAATTATGAACATAGGTAAAATTGTTGCTTTAGAAACGTTATGTATATTACAAACACATAATTGTCAAATAACGTCTGAAGCATCAAATATCCGATTTTAAAAAGTTCGTCCCTACTGAAAAAAGTTGTAGATGTCCATTTCAGACGCCCAAATTGTCCTCCTACAAGATGGTAAAGGTTTAAATCAGATACCTTCGTTAAAAAAAACGGCATAATTGAAAGCCGATTTTATTCAACTATTTGGGCTAGGTACAATTTGTGGCGGGCCTTAATCTCCTCAACTATATCTCAACTTTATAAGCTTTTAATACTCTGTATACTAAGATTTTTTTATTACTTTTTATCATTATGTATTTAGTTTCCAGCAAAAAAGAACCTGGCGTAAGATCAGACATTTAAAAACTGTTATTCATAAAAAGAAACCATTCTTCAGATATTTAAAAAATACTACTGGCAGGAAAATATCGTTCATTTGATACTTAAAAACTACGTCATTACAACTTCCTACCTGATCATACTGTTGATAAAGGTCGCGGGTATGGCCACCGCGAACCACTTCCCCAACTGCTTGATGAAGTTCTTGGGCTCCTTCCTCACTATATACTTGACGATGGCGCCCTCTAGGTTGGCCACGTATATGCTGAGGAACGTTCGCAGGAACAGAAACGTCGTGTGACCGCCCAGCAGGGCCGTCTCCGTGCAGAACACACTGGGTATCATTATCCTCACTAACTTAATAAACTGTAAAATGAACTGCAGGTTCAGATTTGGAATTGAGCTCCGGAACCGACTCTTTGCCGGCGGTTTCTTCTTCTTGACGATGCCGTTCTGATGGATGATGTTGTTGGTGACTAGGTTGTTGTTTAGGCTGAGGTTCTCCTTGTTCGCTTTGTGAATGTAACTATCTATTATGGGGTAGCCTATTTTGTAAGCGTAAGTGAAGAGGGCCGTGGCTATTATAGCCCCAGAGATTACGCTCCTGTTGGCATTGATCGCTTTCTCCCCCTTTTCAAGGAATTTCGACACCACCGCAGGCATTTTGACTATTTGTAAATTACTTTAAATTCGAATTTTGTACTATAGGTTTCGATTGTAGATATATATCGGCACTAGAGGCGTGGCAAACTCGTGATGTGTCTTAGGCGGTGCTTTTATTTTTTCTGGCATCGTGGACTTGGATCTAACAATCCATTTCTGAAAAAAAAAAGTATTTTATGTATTCAGTGTATTACCACTACAGAGCGTGCATAAGACCTATTCAGGAAATTTATACAGGATGTCCAATATGTATGGAATAATGAAAAATTTCGGAATAAAACTTAAACCTTGAACACCATCTATTTCTTAAACCAGCGACATTCGTATAAAGTATGATGAGCTCAAACATATTATTTTGATATCTAGTATCTCCAGCTTAGTGTTGACTCATGCTTTCTGACTCACCCTGTATAATAAATATTTGTAATTTTGAACAAATAATTTTAATTGGACAATGCGCACTGCACCCACAGCTAAATGTATGTACAATCTATTGCAATAATAATGGCACTTTTTAAAACTAATTTGGCGATTTATTTGGAACTGCTGACGTATTCGTAACGAAATCTGCTTTCAACATTAGTTCTTAACTGTTCCATTTACCAATATAGATCCAATGAAATTTCTACTCAGAACTCCGTAGTTCAAAAACTAATTTGAGAAAGTACCATTATTATTGCAATAGATTACACATGCTTTTGCAATAATAATGACACTCCCTCAAAACAGTAGTTGAACTTCTGGAAGTTCTCATTAGAAGTTTCATTAAATCTCTATTGGTGAGTGAAACAACTCAAAATTAATGTTTAAAGTTGAAAGTAGATTTCATTATAAATACGTACGCAGTTCAAAAGAAACAATTGCACATACCTATTTAAAATTTGCCATGTATTTTACAAAGTACGAAAGTAATTTAACATTGCCTGTCTTATACAGAACAATTCACATTAGCACATGTTAATTAACAAGAAATGAAAATGCAAATAAGAGGCAATACAATATTAATAAATTATTAATAACACCTAATGCATGTATTATTTAAATAACCTCTAGAACGTAAATAGATAGGTAGGTACTTATTTGATTGACGGTAAGTTATAAGTAAAATAATTAACACTTCAATAAACGCAAAAAAGTATTAGTAATATTATTGTAATTTATTATAAAAAATATATATTTACAGAATTTTTATTTGAATTAAAAAAAAACATCACGGAAAATAAAATGAGTGACGACTAACATCGCAGGTTAATTTTTTAATACGTTTATAATTAATTGCTGAACTGTATTTACTCAAACGTCTTTTGAAGAAGTTTGATGTAGGAAACGCACTATGCGGTTGCAGTCTAGGCGCACCGCGAACCAGGTTAGTCTCATTCTCGTCTATAGTTGACTTCCAAAATTGTGGACAGTGACTAATCGCTAGCTTGGAGACAAGCGCGACGTGCGAAGCGTGCGGGGAGCAACATTTCATAGAAGTACTAAATTTGAATGCGATCAGATATAAAAAATATACAAAAATAATTGCATTACATAATATCAATTATTATTAGAGTAGAAACAGTGATATAACGGTTTTTACCAATTTCGAGGCGTTAGAAAATAAAAATAATAAGAATATTTCAAAATTTAAAGTTGTTATCTTGTATATCGCTGTACCTAAGTTAAATTAGAAACTTTATCAAGACAAACTGAAAAGATTCTTACCAACATTGTAAATATATCCTATAAAACGATGCCCTATTAGGCATCGATAACCCACCACCACCCGGCTCATTTCATATAGGTAATTGTTTTACACGAATATTATCACTATCACTAAATTAGTACGCATTACGTCAGAATCATAACAAACTTCACTATCACAGTATGTTCACTATTTATTAAAATAACCACACGTTCACTTCGGTGTCACATCCACTTCACTATAACGTAACACTTTTATTTCAATATCACACTTTCACAACACTGTCACATATTCACTTCACTATCACAATGTAATCTTCACTGTAACACTTTTGCCTTACTGCCACTATGTAGCACAGTTTTCACTTCATTGAATTTAATTATCACTATCAGCAGAGATGTTGCTATCACTATCACTTCATCTTCACCTAAATGGATAATGAGTGGGTCTACCAAAACATCTACTGTTGTATCTAGATCCCACATACGTTATTCCTCCTCCTCCTCCTCCTTCTTCTCTCATTCTATTGGATTTAATTCACAATGGTATGGCGGTAAACGGTGTATATGAATTCCTCGCGCTTTGGCCATCTTATCTACTACATACTTAATATATCGACTTTTTTCTCTTTGGACAATTTTTAATAATTGTGGTTTGAGCATAGTGTCCATATATTCAATATTCTTTGATTTTAACCATTTAATAATATCTGCTTTCCTTGATGCTGGTGTCGTTAACTTTTCGACTCTTCTGCTATGATAACTTGCGTTATCCATCACAACAACTGCTCCTGGTTCTACATATGATAAAATAGATTCAAACCATTTTTCAAATACTTCACTGTTCATATCTTCATGGTAATCTCCCGTCCTACGTATTCAAAAACATGCAAACCATTTTCTAAAAATCCCGAATCGCTTCCAATATTGTGTTATTATTAACCTAAGTCCTTTTCCAGAAGGCGCCTTTAATTCTGTAGAAAATCCATCTAAAAAAGCTTCTCTTTTACTTCGAGCGTTACCATCCTGCCAAACTTTTGATACCGTATAACCTTCGTTTACCCATGTTTCATCCATATAATACCCCATGTTTGCCCTATGCACGAAATTCTCTTAGTTTTTTTAAATATTCTCTTCGCCATACTACAATTTCATCTTTTTCAACGAGCATACTTTTACGATTTCGTTTTAAAAACCGAAAATTCATGTCATGCATTGTTCTTCTAAGAATGTTGTCAGATAATTGAGGCATGTCCATGTCCTCATCTTCAGCTATCGTAGCTTGATTTTTTTTATCGTCAGTTTTTCATTTCTAAAGAAGAATCCGTGAATTTTCCTGCGATTGCGTATTTTACGTCATCATCGACTTCTGTTTTTTCCTTTCTCGTGTTTCTATTTTTTACAGGAATAATACGTGTAAATTTCAAACAATCAACAGTATTAATGTAATCTAGTTTCTTTCAATCTAGTTCCTCTCAGAAATATTATATACATCATTGCCCTTATTAATTCTTATTACAGTAAATTTATAATAGGTTTGTTTTTGCAGCAGCTGAAAACGGTTTGAAAGTTTTAAACTATCAGAAATGTCCGTCCAACGTTTATTGCGTTAAATTTAATGGTAACGAGTTCTCAACTTAACTGGTCGAATATTTCTGACAGTTTCAAACCGTTTCCAACTGCTGCAAAAACAAACCTAGTAAGTAAGTATTTGAACTGCCAAATTTGTCATTTTTCTCACAAGCAAATAGCATATTTATATGTATTCTCACCCAAGACTACTTTGCAAAATGTCGATTTTTGTCACAGCTTCTTTATTCATTTTTGAAATTTACTCTTTACCTGACGTTCTTTGAAGTGTTTCCATTTGCATATTTAATGCTCTAATTTTAATTTTGCCTAAAATCATTTCAGATGTAAGTATTAATCATGTTATTGGTAAAATGATTTTTCATCAAAATTACAATTATAGCAATATTAGGTCCCTTTTGCACAAGAGTCAGGAACTAGTTTGAAACTGTCAGAAGAGTCCAACTATTTTGCATATTAAGTGGTAGAATATTTCTAACATTTTGAAACCAATCTCTCACTCTTGTGAGAACGGACCTATTAAAGCAAATGACAATATTTCAAAGAAAGTTAATAGAAATGTCTTAATTAATTTTGTAGCAAAGTGTACAAGGCAACCACATATAAACATTACAGTGAACTTGCTCAGAAAGTTTTTAGTATTAAGTCTTGATTAACCTTATAGCAATATACAGTATGCGCCAAAAGTATGGAATAAATTCAATAAAAACGAAACAATTATTTTTTGGGAAAAATTCTCGAACAGGTCGATTTTTAATTTAAAAAATACATATTTTAGCGTAAAATGCGATTTTCAAATGGCATTTGTTTTCGAGTAATGACGTCATCGATTTTTTTTTAAATGGCAACACCATATTTTTTTCCTTGATTCTGAAAGATCGTTTAATTCTCTATCAGACAGTACTAAAATATTGCTCTCTTACATAGGAAAGTTTTCGAGTAAATGACGATTGAATGTTAGAAAACGTAAATCAATTAAAATAAAGCATAAATGTTATCAAATTTAGTTTTTCGAATTCCATAGTTCTTTTATGGATCACGTAGGTGAAAATCTTTGCAAAGTGTCATTGTCACACCGACTTTCTGATAAGTATTGTAAGCGACATAGAAATTATTATTCAATTTAAAGTATTATGGCACACTTAACCGTTACTCAAAGAATTGAAATTTTAATTCTTATCGGATGCGGGAATATGACTAGAACTCAGCAGGAAGTTTGCGATTTATTTAATGAAAAATATCTAGATCGCCCTATCAGCCAATCAACAGTCAATAAGGTAGAGTCTAAATTTAGAGAAACTGGCAATGTTGTAAATATTCCAAAACCTGGACGTCCAAGCATTAATGAAAATCAGAAACAGAACATTTTGATAAGTATAGTGGATAATCCTCATAATTCTTTACGATTGGTTGCATTAAACAATGACACTAGTCAGAGCACAGTGCTACGTATCTTGAGGACGGAAAAATATCATCCCTACAAAATTCAACTTGTGCAGGAACTCCATGAAGATGATCCCGAATATGTATTTTTTAAATTAAAAATCGACCTGTTCAAGGATTTTTCCCAAAAAATAATTGTTTCGTTTTTATTGAATTTATTCCATACTTTTGGCGCATACTGTATAAAGTAAAGTTGCAGCAAACTTATCTACTTTAGTACAAGAAACTTTCTAAATTAATGTTTCCTTGTAAAGTTGTTGGGTGGAAATTATAACACTGTTACAATTCCCTTGCAAACTTACTGTAAAAGCTTTTGCAACTTTACAGCTCCATTTGTAAATTTTTAGCAATGTTGTAGCAATTTTATTTTGCTTAGTGGGAAATAACTGGCGCTAAAAGCTGCAGACTGTGGAAGAGTGCTGATTTATCTAAAAATTTGATACTCTTGTTTGAAATCGAAACTGTTTGTTAAGAAATCGACCTTGAATATTTTTTTCTACGTTCATGCAAACAACAAAGTTTTATTGAACTATGTTTAGTGAAAAAATTGGTTCTTTACGAACTGGTCGCCACATCGTCAGTTTAGCTTCCTTGACGTTTGACATATCATTCTCTCCCTCAGTATTAACTTTGAAACTTCACTTTATCCTTTTCATATATCTCTGGAAATGCCAAGGGAGCTAGATAAAAATGACCATAAACAAGAGAACTTCCTTGTCTATGAATATGACATTACCTAAAAAGTGTTGAATTCACTATTGACTTAAAATGTCACGTTTGATTTTTCATTTCATTCAAAATGATATAATGATTTTTGTTTTCAAACATCGCATGCTTCATAATTCTGAAAATTTCTTTGCGGTCACCAATATTCATCACCTCGAAAAAATGTCCGCAAATTGCACACTAATGGATCACTAGTAGTCATATGAGCGATGATTTTACTACAAATTCAACTAATATAAATGTCAACTTTGATTTCAATCTCCGAGCATGCAAATCATAATTTAACATTTTCGAATGCACTATATCTCATAAATAGCTTTCATCTGGAGAAATAGCGCATGACAATAATAGCAGCGTAATATGAACATGAGAAAGGCATATGAAAAATATAGCTCAAGACATATATACTACTCATCTAGCTTATAAATATGTATCGCAGAATGACTTCGCAGAATAAACGTAAGTAGTTTCTAAAAAATTACTAATTATAATATATAATTAAGCCAGGATAATAACAAATACATATCTTGTTTTGGAGAACTTGTCAACATTGCTTTGTCAACAAATTTTTTTATAAACACTATAAATCACCCTTTTTATTGTATTATTACAAAAGTCAAGATTTTATAAATTTAAATACACAAATTCTATCATTCTATTAGTTTGTCACCCGGTATTTTAAATGTTTTAATTATTTCTAATATTGCCAGAATAGCGAGAAATTTATGTCAAGGTCATGACAAACAAGACATTTTTTGACGCTTATGTCCAAACATAAGTAGACGTCGTAATTCAGTTTATTTAAAAAAAAACAACATAGTTTTACAAAAATTTTCAAATAAAGAGACCTTCACATAACCTATTGATTTCTTAAACATAGAAAAATACACTAAATCACTTATTTTTCACAATAAAACGAACTGTTTCCAGTGCAAAATATGGAAATCTTCAAGATTTTGGTCAAACAAGAATCAGACCATAAGTAAATATCACAAGCTTGATCAGGAAACAAATCGACATTTACTCGCAGAATCGCAGGATAAAAGATCTCAAGCAGAAGGTTGCTGAAATTTTCAATGTATTTGCAGCCTCTCGTCGTGAAGAACTGTACAACTTGACTTTCAATAATATCGAATATTTGGGAACTTCACTAATTGTGAATATACCAGTCACAAAAATTAATGTGCAACGAACTTTCGTTATTACTGCGCGTTGAACTATTATAGAAATTACATAGCCCTTCGTCCAGTTAACATTAATCAATCCAAAATTTTCATAAAATACATTAGGAATAAATATGCCGCGAGTCCAGTTGGAATCAAAACATTTGGTAGAAGAATACTGATTGTAAGGTGAATACTAAAAAGTCTTGGAATCGTTTCTATGAGATGTGTTTGTCAATAAGAATGAAGAAATTTGCAAATTCGACACAACAATTGAGTGAGAATGCTGAGAATTTCTTCATTCCAGCTGATATCCAGCAAGAAGCCCAAGAAGCAACATTACGTCTATTACCAGCGAAACGCAAATTGGTGGAATTCGATAACTGGCGAAAAAATGGGCACAGGAGAAGGAACAATTAGAGAAGACGTGCTACTATCCTAATTTTTCAATGTGGAGAAACAGTTTGCTGCCTCTTCCATGTGGATAAAATATTCCATGCTAAAAATCATTGTTAAAAGTACACGAAGGTATTGATATTTCGAAGTATGGTAAACTTACTTCATATTTGAAAATACAATCAAGAAATTATAAACCAAAGAAGGCAAAGATACCGGAAAGAAACCAAATCGAAGAATTTTTGAAAAAAGCACCAGAAGAGGAATATCTACAAGTTAAGGTAGAAAAAACACCAACTTGGCGAAGTTGCGGACCTCTCCAGTCCTTCAGAAACTCCTTATCAAGTGAATTTAAATAATCCCGGTCAAAATAACAAGATCGTTCTTGAGATAAATGTTAATGTTAATAATAATAATTCTAAATAAAATGCTATAAAATCGAAGCGTGATATTATGAATTCTAATCCACCACGTGTTAACAGATCTTTAATCCACGGAAAACAGACGTATTAAACCTTGTTAATATAGTGGTCGTGGATATGGTAATTTTCACCTGGCGAGTCGCCACTGATCCCGCTAATCATTCTATTAATGTGAATACGTTAGTCTTATTTAATTATTTATCTACAAGATAATACTTATGTATAATTATGAGTCTACTTTAACACCCATTATTGTTAACCGGTGTGAAAGCAGCACCCAAAGTTAGCACCCGAAATTTCCGAAGATAGCCGAATGACCATGAACGTTCCTTGACTAAGGTAAGGAGTTCCAAGGCGTTATCTCATAATAAATAACATCCTGGGGATGATACTTAGTATGAGAGTTCTTCAAGGGATGCTTATCACTCAGAAAAAATATGATCAACTAGAAATGGGTCCCAGAGGGTGAAATATGATAGCACCCAAAAAAAATATTTTCCAATATCTCGGAAAATACATGCCGTTACAACTTGTCACTTGGTATGTAGTTTCCTCAAGGGATACACATCCCCGGGGGTGAAATATGATAGCATCCGAAAAAAATATTTTCCAATATTTCCGAAAATACATGCCATTGCAACTTGTCACTTGGTATGTAGTTTCCTCAAGGGATACACATTATGTAGAAAAAATATGATCGGCTAGAAATGGGTCCCATGGGGTGAAATATGATAGCACCCGAGTTTCTACATGACGTGTATCCCTTGAGGAAACTACATACCAAGTGACAAGTTGCAACGGCATGTATTTTCCGAGATATTGGAAAATATTTTTTTCGGGTGCCATCATATGTCACCCTCTGGGACCCAGTTCTAATTGATCATATTTTTTCTGAGTGATAAGCATCCCCAGGATGATACTTAGTATGAGATAACGCCTTGGAACTCACAATATCATTTTGATATTTGTACCTTAGTCAACGAACGTCCATGGTCATTCGGCTATCTTCGGAAATTTCGGGTGCTATCTTTGGGTGCTGCTTTTACACCGGTTTATTGTTACGGTATGTTGTTAAAGCAGTACTAAAATAAAGGGCAGTAAAGATAAAAATGCATGCAATGTGATTTCTATAAAACCAATTTAAAAGAAGAAAATTCAATATATGTATTATTAAAATCTTATTTTTTTAACGAAACGAAGATAAAAAAAGAAAGCTCTCATTTTTACACCAATTCAATATAATTATATTAGTTCAATTACAAATTGCTTTACAAAGTATTTCCTTTATGAAAGGCAATAAAACAATTAAAATTAATTGAGACAACTCCAAATCTTATACATAATCGAGGATTCCAAGAAAAGTTGACTTGAATTTGACTGTAACGCAACATTTAAATGACTGTTAATTATACTCATTTAGTTATATTAACAAAATTATACATTTAGGTAATGCATTTACATTTACAATGTTTCAACTTTAAGGTAGTTATCCTTCAAAAGCAAGAATGTGTAGATACAGGGTGTCTCAAACTCGATAGTATGGGCCTACTGAGGATACAAAAAATTTAAATAAAATTCTATTATCCATATGACCGCCTCTCAGTTCAAGACACATATGCAATCTTCACCAGACTTCTTTGTGAGCTGCGTTTAACATTTCTCCGTTTAACTAGTTACAAGCGTTTATGATTTTCTCTCTCAAATGATTAATATTTCGCTAAGGTGTTTTGTAAACCTTATTTTTAAAATCCCCTATAAAAAAATCGAGAGGTGTTAGATCTGGAGACTTTTCGGGCCACTGAATAGGTCCATTAATCCCAATTCATTTTTCCTAGGAAAGTGTTATCTAAATATTGCTGCACAATCCTGGTTCTGTGGGGTGGAGCTATCTCGTGCTGAAACCATAGATTTCTCCTTAGCTGCAAAGGCACATTCTCCAGAAGTACAGGAAGTTCTTCTTGTAGGAAATTTAGGTAACTCACGCTGTTCAACATATGTTCATAAAAATAAGACCCAATTAAATGCCTACCGATGGTGCACCATACGAGGTGTGGCAATTAAGTTCCAGGAATTTAGTTATAACTCGGAAGCTGGCTACACTGCATCGTTCGTCAACGTATTTCTAGAGAGGGAGTTTGTGTTTTATGTATATAAGTAACTTTTTTAGTGGCGTCGTGAAAACGAGTGAGCCAAATTACAAGCAACGTGTTGTGATTCAATTTTTAGTGAAAATGGCGAAAAACCCTCGGGAATCCTTCGAAAATTGCAGGTGGTGTATGGAGACGAGTGCATGTCGAAAACACGCGTTTGAATGGGCAAAACGGTTCAAGAAGGGGCGTGAATCGGTGACGATCCACGTGAAGGAGCTCCCGTCACCTCTCGTACAGACGCGAATGTTGACCGTTTGCGTGCACTTATCACGTCTGACCGGCGTCTAAGCATTCGTGCGTTGTCCGACGAGTTAAACGTCACCAAAGAAACCATGCGCAAGATGTTACACGAAAATTTGAATATGCGAAAGATTTGCGCAAAGATGGTGCCAAAAGTTCTCACCCGTGAACAGAAAGATGCGAAAATCGATCTGCGAGGATTTGTTGTCCCGCATTCAGAGCGACGGTAGAGACTGGATGAGTTGGGTAGTCACTGGAGATGAGACCTTAATATTTGACTATGACCCCGAAAAAGGGTGGAGAGCGGTCAACGAAAACGAGGATGTCCAAGTCACGACTGAAGGCAATGTTGCTCGTTTTTTTTTCGATACGGCATCATTCATCGTGAATATGTTCCTGCCGGCCAGACAATGACTGGACAGTTCTATGTTGGCGTCCTGGAACGGCTGCGAGCCCGCGTTTTCCGTATGCGACCCGATCTCGCCGAGCACGGCTGGATCTTGCACCACGACAACGCGCCAGCCCATTCCTCGATCATTGTGCAAAAGTTTTTGGCAAAAAAGGCATTCCAACGTTGCCGCACCCACCCTATAGCCCCGATATTGATCCCTGCCTTTTTTTATTCCCCAAGATGAAGTCGGACCTCAAGGGAACTCATCATGGCGGCATAAAGGAGGTCAAAGAAGCTATAACCGTGGGGCTGAACGGGTTAACTGCGGAGGATTACCAAGGGTGCCTCCAATCGTGGGAGCAACGTAGGAATTGTTGTGTGGAGTTAGAGGGAGACTATTGTGAAGGTCGATAATAAAATTTTTGCCAAATTTTTCATTAACAAATTCTCGGAACTTAATTGCCACACCTCGTACATTTACTCCAAAATGGCCTTGGTTTTGGACTTGATTTATAATGTGGGGATTTTCAATGAACCAGCAGTGTTCGTTGCGCCTGTTTAGCAAACCATTACTGCCAAACCGATTTTCGTTCGTCCAAAGAACGTGCCGAAAGAGGCAACAATTTCCACATTTACTACAATTTGGAAATTAAGTCTATTTTCAATGTGACGCTCAGGCAAATACACCAAATTGTGAATATTGTAGTCATAATACCCATTGATTTTTAAAGTTCGTTAGACGTTGATTTATCCAAATTTAATTCCCGGCTAGCCTGTCGTATATAATTTCGTGGATTTTATAGGAAATGCTGTAACAGTCTAGCTGTATTACCATTGTTTCTTACCCTTTGGTCAATTATTTGATTCTTCTGAACAGAAAATGCATTTTTATTTTGTCGCAATGTCGCCTCCAATCTTGTAAAGGTTCTACGATCGGCATTGAGGCGCTCTAAATACCTTTCTCGATACAGCTCTTCTTGATTTTTTTGTGACTTGCCGTAAATTAGCAACATATCAACTTTTTCTAAATAAGAAAACATTTTGTAAGCACGTTTGACGTTCGTATTGAGTAATGACAAGTATTTCCTGACATTTATGCACTTTAAACAGCACACATTCAATTATTTTCCAACGACTACTTGATCCTTCCACCGCTAATGTGATTTTTGGATGGAATTTTTTATGAGACTCTTTAGGACGATATTGCTTATAACTTTTAAACGGGATTTAATGCAGAAAACTTTCTCCAATAAAAGTTTATTAGAAAAATTAGAGCTTTTCCACAGGAAAAAAATTTGGGTATGTTTCTGGAGAAAATGTAAATGACGTCGTTTCTGTCAACTCACAAAGACAATACTTGCGATTAAAAATGGAGCTTACCTCATCCCATTGAACAGCACGTGTCCCAAGGTGTAATAGGCCCATACTATCGATTTTTGAGACTCTCTGTACATACCTATACTCAAATAAGCATTTAAGAAGTTCCTACTTTCACGTCATTAACATGACAATTACAAAAAAGAACAAATGAAATATTTTTTATAGAGATCTCGATCGTGTTAAACGACAAATTACACAAATCAGTAGCAAATCACATGGCCCTCATTCTACTCGAAGAGAAAGCCGCTAAAAGATGAGAAACACGGTTACAAAAATTGTGAATTGTTTGTTTAATGTCACCCCGGATATATTCATTTTATGATCCAGTGAGTTCGTCGGTCACGACATGTTACCCAACCGTGGACGACGCGTTATACGACATTTCCAGCAATGAAACATACATATAGAAATTCTCATACCTAAAACGTTGTTGTTAAACAATAGCACGCTTTGTTTGTTTCACAGAAATAAATAACGAGAAGAATTAGTCTTATTCTTGTACGGAAATCGGAAAGAATGACAGTACCAAATAGAAAACTCTACTTCTGCTAGAAAGCTTCTTTTGATGATCCTTATTTTTACTGTTAAACTCTCTTATGTCCATGGCGTTTTTTAAACATACAGAGTAATTTAACATTAAATGCTAAAACAGTAGCTACTTATTCTTTATTGAATTATACGTAGGCTTCGTTCTACAGTGTCTTATTAAATAATGGGCTATGGCTAGCTCATCTTAGTACCATCTTACTTCCTTAAGGGTGCCGTATTCTTGAAATAGTGTTTTTTACAGATACGCGGAATTTTAGATATTTAAGAACTAAATAATATAGAGTTTAGCCTCATATATCATGCTATTATCTCATGCCACATGCAAATATTCAAAGGTACCGACCTTGATCTCCGTATTTCTCGCTGTAAAATGATCAAATTGTATTTTTTTTTTAGGTACAGAAATTTCAAAATCAATCTATAATAAACACCCTGTATAATGTTAGCCTTGGCAGATTTTATTACCGAGAGAAGTGTGTTAATGTTTTTAAAAAAAAATAAACATTTTCTGTTATATATTATATCTCACAAACCCTTAACGGAATTTCAGTAAAATTAGGTATTCATAAATCATAAATGAAGGTCTTTCAGTTGATTGTATTGTAATTGTATTGTATCTACCAGTGGCGTGGAACTAGGAACTAGTGTGACCCCTTTTTATAAAGTAATGTATGACACCTAGTTATTTCGTGAAAATATTCATAAATTCTTTTGTGATTGTGATGATTTCGAAGAAATATCAAAAAACCTACAACTTTTTAAATTTATACAACACCGTCAAAGTTTATGTCAATTTGACACTGACACAAATGAATAATTATACTCATCGAAGCCTACAAATTGGAAAAAAAAATAAAACGAACTGGTTGCAAAGCACAGACAAATTAAAAAAAATGTAAATATTGTAGACAACTAGCTATTTATTAGATATGGCATTATTTTAGTTAAGCTTTATTCACATAAGATTAGTACGGTTGCATTGGTACTGCAGAAAAGTTATTAAAAAGGGCGCCGTATTCTTGAAATAGTGTTTTCTACAAAATACAAATAATTTTAGACATTTTAATAACTGAATAATCTAGGGTTTAGCAAATAATAGGAATGTTAACTCATCCCACCTGCAAATATTCAAAGATACTGAAGTAAAACGGCGAGAAATACGGGTGACTTTTGTAACGTTCAGATAAACTTAACAGTAACGCCTTTGTACTGCAGTTGTATGGCAGAAGCTAAAAGCATTTTAGCTTTTACCAATCCTTTTCCAACAATCATACAAGGACCAATCAGAAAACTGCTTTTTTGACAGTAAACAGAAGATTCACATTTTTGCAGGTTAAGTTTTTAAATTAGATTCTAATTTAGATATTTAGTTTAGAATTGATTTGTTTCTAAAAAAAATGGATGAAGAGGACTGTTTGGTTTAGAAACAGTTACTTTTGCTGCTCTTATTCGCAGCGACGTCAATATGTATAAAAACTATACATGCAAAAAAAAATGAAAAGAAAAACTCGGAGATGGTGGTGGATGAAATGCCGATTATTTTTTCATTTCACCCGAATGACACAGGTAGTGTTTGATGACTTGCTGAAATTAGTGGGGCCTCATTTAACCCACACTATACTAGTATACTGTGATTTAACCAAACATTCAAATAGACCATCTATTCCTGCAGATTGTAGGCTTATATTTTATCTAGGGTAGACTTTTAATTACTATTCGGCAAATGATAAAAACCAACAATTTCCGTAGATAGGGACGTAGTTGACAAAACATAAACATAACCTCTCTGAAGGTCAAGAATCTTGGGTTTTTGCACGTCGCCAACTTACAGTGGAAAAATTCCCCAACTTCTTAAGTCTACAGTAATTTTATGTAAACAGAGTAATATTTAACACCATACAATTACAATACAACAGTACATCTGCAGTGCCATTGCACTAACGTTTACCTGAACGTTACTTTAGAAATGTATAATTATAAATTTTTAAGAAAACACTACATTTAACATCACCGATTCTCCAGTTCTTTGACACATGCGCTGCTTCTGACAAACACTGTATACAAAAAAAATATTAAGGCAACCTTATTACAAACTACAATATTACGATTTATGAAGTCACCAAATAATAAATATTCTAAGTAAATAGCAAATTAATAAAAAAAATTAAACTGCTACTGTGACATACTTTTATGGATCAAAGTAAGCAGCGCCTTACCATTGAGAACTATGTTATTAACCGATCCAAAAAATTATATAACAGCATTAACCCACTTAAAAGTATTCAACTATACTCTATCATTAATTCGATTAGTATTAGATAATTTACGGACGGAATTCTGCTCCAAATTTACGTTGGGTGAAAGTTCGGCTGTCCTTGAAATATTAGTATGAAATAAGCGGCACAGATGTTATGTAAAAGTAAATAGTCGAATAGACCTGTTATGTTTACAGCTCACATGTTGCTAACAATGGGATATTTGCCGTTAAAATGAAATAATATGCAGAAAATTTGTTCGATATTTTATATTTTTGTGAATTCCATCATTGTGAATTTACATGGAAATTTTAAACAAACGAATTCGAGGGATTTTTATTTTGTATTACACTATATGATAATTACACAATCTATTAATATGAAATAGAATTAAAATCTTACAGAATATAATTCGACTTGGGCAGTATGCTGTCCCTACATATAAATATAAAAAAGACTAAATAAACCTAAAACACTTAAAACTACAAATATTTACTTTACTGTCAGAAAAATCCGTAAAACTAAATAAAGTTTTTGCATTAATCGTTGATTTGTCAAAAGAACTTTAACTGCTATTTAAATCGAGTTGAAAATCTAAATTAATACGTGCCAATAGTAATAAATAAGAAACGAAATATATGTAGGTAACAGAGAAACATCTATTTCTTCGTCAAAATGTACAAGCATCTCTAACATCCAAATAATGTTTATATTTTGTGGGGCGTTCAAAAGACCATCACCTGAATTTCGTTCCCGTTTACTTTTTAAAACTAACTTTACTATCGTTATTTTGGTATATTGTTTCCATTTTTCAATTACCCCTCTTTCCCCATTTCATTATTTCTCCCTACTGAAATGTAGAAGTCGATGTTGACTGAATTGTTTACGAAGAAACAAAATACCAGTTTATTAAATAGAATATCGGATGTAAGGGTGAACAACAATTTGTTTATAATTGCCGCTAAAGATTATAAAGTTGTAAATGCCAGGGTCGTTATGTTTTATGGTGTAAGCATATTCTAGGGGTTATCAAACTTTAATGTAAGACAAATTCCTGAAATGCATATACATCGTCAATTCCTTGTATGTTCGTAACCTCAACCTTTCAGATTTACATGTAATGGTTCAGTTCGAGATATCTGTAACATATACCTTGGACTACTACTGGATCGTGTGCTACCTCTAAAAGAAGGCGAGGCACATAGTTTTGTCTGGGGTAGAATCTGAGAAGTACCAAGATGTCAAAAACCGGTATTTATAAACATCTGCCTTGGTTCAGCCACCCCATAAAATATCTATTTTATTAAATGGAGAAAATTGGCACTGTAATGTGTAATTAAGATTTAAACATATCTTTAATTAACTCACATCATAACCTTGTTATAATTACCTGGCATAAAATGTTTGCTACATACTATCATATGTTTTGTTATCGGTTTTCGGATTTTCAATTTAATTTTCCACTGCCTGCAGAGTTTTGGGTCTACGGTAAAGGTATGCAGTGAAATATCACTGTCGAACAACGCCGAGACTTTGTGCAAATATTCTTGAGATGTTTAGCATTTTTGTACACTTTTTATAACTAAATATCGTACCATCTCAATAAAGTTTGCAAAATTACATACATTACAAACATATAGAAAATTTACACATACAAAACCGATTTGTTGGATTGTTGTTCATCCCCACACCCGACTTATACAATTTGTCTTATGCAGATTTTTCACTTTTTTCATTCAAGATAAAATTATACTATTTTTAAATTGTTCTGGTACTAATTAATTATACAGAAAAAATTATACCAAATTTTAAAAAACAGTAAAAGACACAAAACTTCGCATTTCTATTATGTAAGTAATTTGTTTTTCACCACCACCAACAGATGTCAGTCACTGTGATTTTCGCCAATTATTGAAAATAGAAGATAACAAAATCCCACTTCAGATGTCGAATTCCGCTTCTCGATTCGATACATGTCATATCGAATGACACGATTCTGCAATCTTTATTCGTATGTAAATAAGGGTCACTAGACGGGTACTGTTAAAATTATTCGATTGGTACAAATCGAAGCGCAATCCGGTCCCTGGTATGATTCCGCTTGTACACGCTGCCAAACATTAATAAACTATATGCTTCGTTATTAAAAAATCATTCAATATTTGAAGTCAGCACCACCTATATTTGTACACACATCTCCGGAATATTTTTCAAGTCACAAATATAAATCACGCTAGATTAAACAAATTTACAAGATTTCTCAATTACTTTTTTTAATTAACTCACATCATAACCTTGTTATAATTACCTGGCATAAAATCTTCTATAAGAAAATTTTTACTTCTTACTATCACATGCTTTGTTATCGGTTTTGCGATTCTCAATTTAATTTTCCACTGCCTACAGAGCTTCTGGTCTACGGTAAATATATGCAGGGAAATATCACTGTCGAACAGCACCGAGATTTTGTGCAAATATTCAATAAAGTTTGCAAAATTATATACATTACAAACATATAGAAAATTTACACATACAAAACCGATTTGTTGGATTGTTGTTCATCCCCACACCCGACTTATACAATTTGTCTTATGCAGATTTTGCACTTTTTTCATTCGAGATAAAATTATACTATTTTTAAATTGTTCTGGTACTAATTAATTATACAGAAAAAATTATACCAAATTTTAAGAAACATTAAAAGACACAAAACTTCGCATTTCTATTATGTAAGTAATTTGTTTTTCACCTTTACAGCAGTTCCAAAATCTATCAACAGATGTCAATCACTGTGATTTTCGCCAATTATTGAAAATAGAAGATAACAAAATCCCACTCCAGATGTCACATTCCGCTTCTCGATTCGATACATGTCATATCGAATGACACGATTCTGCAATCTTTATTCGTGTGTATGGTACTGTTAAAATTATTCGATTGGTACAAATCGAAGCGCAATCCGGTCCCTGGTATGATTCCGCTTGTACACGATGCCAAACATTAATAAACTATATGCTTCGTCATTAAAAAATCATTCAATATTTGAAGTCAGCACAACCTATATTTGTACACACATCTCCGGAATATTTTTCAAGTCACAAATATAAATCACGCAAGATTAAACAAATTTACAAGATTTCTCAATTACTTTTTTTAATTAACTGACAATTTAATAGTCAGTTTCGCAAAGATCTAATTTGTAACCGAAATTTTTAACTACTTACATAATTGAATGTGTAGATAAATATAGTAATTGCATAATTTTCACTTGAAAAAGGTCGTCACTCATTTACATACTTGAAACAAAAAATATCGTGTAAATAAATGACGAAATAATTTAGAAAGTCTAATTTTTTTAAGTGTTATAATCTATAACTTGGCGTTCTGTTTCAAAACGCAGGAAAAAATGCGAGTTATAATGGTAGATACATTTGGATGCATTGTGAAATACGGCCAAAACGATATTTCCATAAATTTGTTAAAGCTACCCAATAAATTACAAAAATTATACATAGAAATATTTAGCGGGCAGTACAACTTACCTAACGAATTTAAAAGCAGAAAAATATCTCGCAATTCTTTCATTTTATTTTTTCTTTAGGAAAATTACATGGCACGCCCATGGCAACAGAACTATTTATTAGAAAACATCATACTTGCAAATTGTTAATTATAATTGCAATTGATAAATGCTTGGCACGCCTATTCTCCATTGTACATCTGACTTGAATCATTTCAATTTTCATCGTTTTTCCTTTCACTCACTGTGTACTTTTTTAATGGACTCGCTTAGTACCACGTACAAATCTGAAGCAATATCTGCCTTATAATGATTATTCCAGAGCCACAAAAGTCCTTAATATAGAGGGTATTTTCAAAATATGCGCGTTGTTCAGCGGAGTAAATGAAATTGGCAAAAAGTGGTTGACATCTGTTGATAAATTTCGGAACTGCTTTAGGGGTGCACAACAAATTACTTGCATAATATAAGTGTAAAGTTTTGTGTGTTTTTTAATATTTTTCTACAATTTTTCTGCATAAATAGTACCAGAACACTTTGAAAATAGTATAATTTTATCTTGAATGAAGAAAGGAGCAGAATCTGCATAAGACAATTTGTAATAAGTCGGGTGTGCGAGTCAACAATTCAATCTGTTTTGTATGTGAAGGTATAGTGAAAATTTGTTATATTCTTTTATCATTTTGCAAACGTTATTAACATTTAGTTACAAAAAGTGTACAAAAATGCAAAACATACGCAAGCAACATACAGTGCTTTCGAAAAGTAACGAATAAATTCATTATTTTTTAAGTTGAGAAGTTTTCGAACAAATCCCCTAGCACGTCGATTTTGTTTTTAAAAAAGGTGCTTTTTGACATACTATCCATATTACGACGTCATCGCTGTTCGAGATATGACGTCATCGACAATTTTTTTAAATAGTAACTCCCAATTTTGACGATGCCATTTGAAAGAGCTTGTCATTCTGCATACACATCATGGAAAATTATGGTGTTACATAACAAAAATTTCAAGAAAATAATGTTTGAAGATTTTAAAATTTAATTTTTACAATACTGAAAAACTCGACTAAACTAAATGTTCAAATTGTGCACCGTTGGCTGCCTGACAGTAGCCAAGACGATTAATAATTTCTTTTTGGACATTATCAATAACTTCAGGAGGTATACGATGTATCTCGTGACGAATTCTTGCTTTTAAATCTTCTAAATTAACCGGTCTAGTAACGTATACTTTGCTTTTTAAGTATCCCCACAAGAAATAATCTAGGGGTATCATATCAGGCGATGTGGCTGGCCACTGAATCGGCCCCCTTCTCTCTATTCAATGATTCGGGAACAGCTCATCTAAATAAGCTCAGACAGGTGTTGCATAATGGGGAGGTGCACCATCTTGTTGAAAGAAAATGTCATTTCTTGGAAGATCATGTCCCTCTATATCTGGATATAAAGTTATTAGTTCAGGAACGAGGTGGTCTCGAAGAAAATCCAAATATCTTGCACCAGTTAGGTTGACGTCAAAGAAATAGGGACCCAGAATTCTTCCGTCGACTATGCCGCACCACACATTTACTTTCTGGAGACTTTGAGTGTGATACTCCATCATCCATAGGGGATTCTCGGTAGCCCAATAACGGCAGTTTTGCCTATTGACATGGCCGTTCAAAATAAACGTAGCCTCGTCAGAAAAAAATACGTTTTTTTACGAAATTATTATCATTATTGCATAGCTCTTGCATTTGCTCGCAGAATTGATTTCGCCAATCAAGGCCGTCTTTAGATAGCTCATGAACAACCTTATAAGGATGATACTTTGTTTTTTCATAATTTTGTGAACTGTGGACGCTGCCAGATTGAAATCAGAAGCCAATTGGTTAGGTGTTGAGTGATGATTTTCTTGTATTGTCAACAAAACATTAAGTTCATCATCTACTGATTTTGACGGTCGACCAGATTTAGGAAGATCACGAACATGTCCAAAGTTACGGTACTTAGACTCAATATTGCTTACCATGCTTTGGCTAATGGGATGTCGATCAGGATGAGTTTCATTGAACAATTCAACTACTTCTTTTTGGGTGCGCAATGCGCATCCTGTCTCCAAATCCGATCATGCAAAGAATTCCAATTCGTTCTCGTTCAGTTAATTTAGCCATTTTTTTTATAAAATGACAAAGTTACTACTCAATAAACATTTCAAACGCACTGCTTTTGCCAAACAAAAGTTAAGAACTAAAGAAATAACTCAAAAAACAAAAAACTATTTAATAAAGTACGATTTCAAGTTTTTATCTGACAGCAATAAAAAACATTCTCGGTTGCTAAGGCTACTGTCAGGCAACCATGATTGTTGACGATGCATATGTAGAATGATACGCTCTTTCAAGTGGCATGGTCAAAATTGAGGGTTTCTATTTAAAAAAATTGTCGATGACGTCATATCTCGAACAACGATGACGTCACAAATGTGGGTCGTATGTCAAAAAGTGCCTTTTTCAAAAACAAAATCAACGTGCCGGGGATTTTTTCGAAAACTTCTCAATTTAAAAAATAATGAATTTATTCGTTACTTTCCGAAAGTACTGTATATCCACACATAAATTATTAAAACCACTTAAAATTCAAATATAACTAACATTGAGTTGGATGGTGAAAATCAAATTTATTACAATAGTGACGTCATCCTGACTCAAAAATACTGCAATGTTATTGGACGGAAGTTTGTAGGCAACCTCCTCTGTTTGGCGATCTTGAGCTTACAAAGCGTACAGAAACGTATGAGTAGCCACAGGACCATTGGATTTGTCATGAACAGTATCTACTATTTAAGTTTTAGGTATTTAGGAACGTTGCCACTTAGGAAAATGGATGTAAATACAAATTCAAAAGTTGTAAAACCTAAAATACGATACAATTTTTCTTGAATCATGTAGACCCAGGACAAAATAGGTCTAAAATACTCAACTGGACTAAAACATTTCTCAAACAAGTGTAATAAAAATTTCATAGCCAAGGTAATTTCCCGCAAAACCATATACCTCTGTATACATCTTGGTCGCACCACTGCTGTAAATAGTATTAATATACTATAATTAGAAATATTTCGACTAGTCTGTTTGGAAATGAAAGAGAGTAATAAAACCCCGAGATAAGAACCGGCCATGGGCGTGGTAATATTTCGTTTCAGGTAATTATCTAACAGGTATGCTAACAGGTAATGGGTGTACATTAGTATATTTTACTGGATACATCATAGGGCAGGAGCCAGTGTATTGAGACAGATCAATCCAGTCTTAGTGCTGAATATACGAAGAGGTGCTAGTGCAGTAGAGTAAAATTCGACTTGTGTTTAGTGACTATTGTGCCAGTGGATATATTATTGTTTGGGTAAAATGTCGAGCTTATCAGATTACGTACCTGCTAAACGCGTGAAAAGATGTGCGCTGTCTCAGAATGAGAAGATTATTATATTAAATGTATTTAATGCATTGAAACACCAAAATCCTACCAACAGTGTTGACGACATCGTGGAAAAGTGTTCCAAAATGACAGGGATTGGAAAATCGACTATCTACGAACTTTTAAAGGAAACAAAAAATGAACAAGATACTGCAAACCCCCAAAATCATCTACAGAGAGGTCAAAAGTCATTATAGATGATTTCTTCAAAAATGTCATTCGTAGAAAAGTACACTCACTTTATTTTAAAAAAGAAATACCAACGCTAAACAAAATTTTAAGTGAACTTTCAGAGGACAACGATTTGCCAAAAATCAGTAGAAGCAAATTATGGGCCGTCTTACGAGAGTTGAATTTTTGCTGGGAAAAGCAGAACAGGAAGTCAGTTCTTATCGATATTATTTGTTGGCGAAGATCCTACTTAAGATCAATTAGAAAATTCCGTGACGAAGAGAGGAATATTTATTACCTAGACGAAACTTGGGTCAACGAGGGATATACTGTAACAAAAGTATGGCATGATAAAAATGTAAAAAGTTTTCGACAAGCGTTTTTGGATGGACTTTCAACAGGGTTCAAGGCACCTTCAGGTAAAAGGCGAAGATTAATAGTGACACATATAGGTAGTGCCAGTGGTTTTGTAGATAGCGGTTTACTTTTATTTGAATCTAAAAATACAGGTGACTATAACGAAGACATGAACTCAGATGTTTTCGAAGAGTATTTTACACAGATGTTGGAACTTATTCCTCCGGGGTCTGTAATTGTCATGGATAATGTCAGTTACCATTCACGGCAGACCGAGAGGACGCCTACGAGTGCTTGGAGGATAGCCGATATAATTCAATGGTTATCCGGAACAAACATTTCTTTTGAAACAAATATGGTCAAAAAGAAACTTTTGACACTTGTCAATCTTAATAAAGATCAGAAAAAATATGTTATCGATGAAATGGCAACAAATCGCCAAATAACGGTACTACGGTTACCACCTTATCACTGTGAACTTAACCCAATCGAATTAGTCTGGGCTCAGGTAAAAGGATATGTAGCGCGAAATAATACGACGTTTAAATTAAGTGACGTGAAAATTTTGTTAAAAAATTCCTTGTAACGAGTAACTGCAGATAACTGGCAAAGATGTATACATCATGTACAAAAAGAAGAGGAGAAAATGTGGGAACTCGATAATTTAATTGATGTTAGTGTGGAACCTATCGTTATCAATCTAGGCGACGAAGATAATTCATCAGAATATTCAGAGGATGAATTTTAATATACCTACTTTTTTATTTTCTTTATTGTACATTTATACAACACTACATTTACTCACCATAATTTGAATTTCCAAAATACATATATTGTGTGGAATAAAAGTCTATTCACTAAATTTAATTAAAGATTTTGATAATAATATTGAATAATTTTTTTTTAATTACTAAAAACCCTCTTAACCCGGTTATGATGCTCATGTTTTGAAATGCTGTTTTTATATTGTTTACTTATGAGAGAAATGGACCGAGAAATTGAAGCGGCATAGACAAAGACGGATTATCGGGGATTAAATTTTAACTACCTGCTACAATTTAGTACAACCCGGTTACACAAAGTTTTTTTAAAAGGACACCTCATCTATACCAATAATACATAATATAAAAATATTAAAAATATAAGCACCAGTACTACATTTATTTACGATTTGCATACATAATAAGCTTTTATTATTCTTTCATTTCTAAACAGACTATAGCAATAAAAGTGAGGTGACATCTTTGAAATGCTTCGTGCGCTCTACACAACACATGTTTGATTTGACAATTTTTTTTACAATTCCTATTAATTATATCATATGCATTAGTTTCACACAATATTATTAATGCCTAATAAAAATGTATCTATTAAAAATTATTTTAACTTGAAAATATGACATTTTAGATCATATGCTGCTTAATAAAAATTGTTTATCTTTTGCAAAAGGGCACTTATTTCAAGCGCAGTTTTGTTTAATTGGATGTTATTTCACGTTTCTATTACAAACAACAATTTATAAGCCACCAACTGAAACGCTGTGGTAAAATATGCCATATTTAAAATTTACATTCATGAATATTTAAAAGCGTCGCATTTAACGTGGCGCCAATATAAAATCACAAATTATTTTACAAATTGCTTCCCTATAATTACATTATTCAACAAATTCGCCTACATCCTTATCATCGATCAAAGTTCAACATGGTTCGCTTGAACTTTTATATACATATTTATAACACGTTGTCATATTGATGTTATCATATATGAGTATTTCTTTTAAGTAGGTACTTTGCTCTTTGGTGAGAGCTAAATATTAAGTAGGGAACAAAGGAATCTATCCTGTCATTATAATTCCTTCTGTGTATTACCTGAGAGATTTACGTCAGTTAATAAGTTTGATTATCAGATGTATTCTATTTTAATACCTTTTAAAATCACAGAACGTAGTCAGTTTACAACCTCGATGTAGCTCATAGAAAAAAACACTCGGATCCCTGTTCTTATTTTGAGAACGACGTACATATTTTATAGATGTACTCATTCCCCAAATTTCTACCACTAAGCGGGGTCTTAAAATTATAAATGGAAAAGAGTGGTATCATCGTCTGCTAAATGGCAACAGTTGTGCTTTACCAATGCGACGCTATTGAGGATGGTGTCATAATAATTTTAAAAGGCATTCAATTATCTGTTCAAGGCCATCTATAATTAGGCTCCTTTTTCATAATAAAAAAAACGGCAAAATTTTGTCAATAAATAAATACCGCTACAAATCAATATACAGTATGCGCAAAAAGTATGGAATAAATTCAATAAAAACGAAACAATTATTTTTTGGGAAAAATCCTCGAAAAGGTCGATTTTTAATTTAAAAAATACATATTTTAGCGTAAAATGCGATTTTCAAATGTCATTTGTTTTCGAGTAATGACGTCATCGATTTTTTTTTAATGGCAACACCATATTTTTTTCCTTGAGATCGTTTAATTCTTTATCAGACAGTACTAAAATTGTGCCCTCTTGCATAGGAAAGTTTTCGAGTAAATGACGATTGAATGTTAGAAAACGTAAATTTTATCCATAAAAAAGTAACAATTCTGAGGTATGTAAAATAAAATACAATTGATTAAATTTTATACTTAAATTAAATGTTCGAATTCCCATCCACCAACTTCTTGACAATGCGCAAGTCTGTGAAGAAAATCTTCTTGCACATTATGAATGATTTCTGGAGTAACTCTGCGTATTTCGTCCCAAATGCGATTTTGAAGTTCTTCTAAATTACGTGGTTTATTAATGTACACTTTTGACTTCAAGTATCCCCATAAAAAATAGTCAAGAGGTGTATGATCTGGCGATCTTGCAAGCCATTCTATCGATCCGCGTCCGCCGATCAGGAAAACAGTTGTCCAAAAAATCTCGTACAGGGCGCGCATAGTGCGGAGGTGCACCGTTTTGCTGAAACCATATGGTATCATCAGGAATGTCAGGGTCATTATCGTTAGGAAAAATTACTGCAAGGGCTGGAACAAGGTCATTTTCTAGAAACTCTAAATATTTTTGTCCTGTAAGGTTTCCTTCAAAGAAGAAAGGCCCTACTATTCTGTCATCAACTATTCCAGCCCACACATTTAATTTCTGAGGGTGTTGAGTATGTGCCCCTGCCATCCAATGAGGATTTTCCCGACTCCAATATCTGCAAGTTTGACGGTTTACTGTACCATACAGACAAAATGTGGCCTCATCTGAAAAAGTATTTGCCGGTGTAAATTTCCATTTCCTTGACATAAATCCATTAGAATTTCGCAAAAGTGTAAGCGGCGATCGGGATCATCCATACTTATCAAAATGTTCTGTTTCTGATTTTCATTAATGCTTGGACGTCCAGGTTTTCGAATATTTACAACATTGCCAGTACCTCTAAATTTAGACTCTATCTTACTGACTGTTGATTGGCGATCTGGATATTTTTCATTAAATAAATCGCAAACTTCCTGCTGAGTTCTAGTCATATTCCCGCATCCGATAAGAATTAAAATTTCAATTCTTTGAGTAACAGTTAAATGTGCCATAATACTTTAAATTGAATAATAATTTCTATGTCGCTTACAATACTTATTAGAAAGTCGGTGTGACAATGACACTTTGCAAAGATTTTCACCTACGTGATTCATAAAAGACTATGGAATTCGAAAAACTAAACTTGATAACGTTTTTGCTTTATTTTAATTGATTTACGTTTTCTAACATTCAATCGTCATTTACTCGAAAACTTGCCTATGTAAGAGGGCAAAATTTTAGTACTGTCTGATAGAGAATTAAACGATCTTTCAGAATCAAGGAAAAAAATATGGTGTTGCCATTTAAAAAAAAATCGATGACGTCATTACTCGAAAACAAACGACATTTGAAAATCGCACTTTACGCTAAAATATGTATTTTTTAAATTAAAAATCGACCTGTTCGAGGATTTTTCGCAAAAAATAATTGTTTCGTTTTTATTGAATTTATTCCATACTTTTGGCGTATAGTAGTCCGTGTTGTGGTTTATTTGTGGTGATTTCAATATTGTTTGTAGTAATTTTCCTAAATTCGATGACGTTCTGTTGAAATTGACATGAAAACCGGTCTTTTTTGGACGCTGACCGAAGAGTACCCAAGTCGACTTACTTTAGCTTATCCTAAAAAAATCCAAAAATCCATCAAAATCAATAACAAAGATATAGAGTGTCAAAATTGAAGAAATAAATCACATTTTCTTTCTTATCTTTCGATTGCTTCAAGCAAATTTCACGAAATTTCGCTTATTTTGATCACAGTATTATGCTGTTACAGTATGGCCCATTACTTACGTAACAATTTGATTTTACTTTTAGATAAACTGCATGCATCATGAGATATAGATGCATTTTTCTCAGAAACCATTGCTTCTAGCGACATCAACAAGGTGTACCTTTTTTAACTAGAAAAGATAGGGAGGAAAATTTTTCCAGTCCAAAATGAGATACTTACAGTGTAGCACAAAAAAGTCGTAGCGATTTAAAAGGGTTCAAGCCATAGCTGGTGGCGCCCTCTAGCAGATACACCAAAATCGTCGACATATTCGAATTTCTAGTAAAGGAGCAACATTGAGATAAGGCATATTTGGCTTAATCGCTCTTTTTGATTTGATTTCATTATTAATTAAACACCCTGTATATTCCCTATAAAATTAGTGACATTATGACTGAATCACCCTATATATACCCCGCACAAAATTAAAGTTGACGAGTCCGAGCGGTTTTTCTCAGTTTTTGCAATAAAATAAGGAAGAAACCTGAGTCTAAATTCTAGAATGCAGTGGAATAAATTCTAGTGGTAATTAATTCCACTTATAAAATTCACATGAGAATCTTATTACTTATGTGTATCTTTATACAATTCTTGAAGCTTTATATTCGTTTGGCAAAAACCATGTGAAATAATGCCCTTATCTTTATGGCAAACAACTAATGAAAATGGTCAAGAATATAGATTTACATTTTCTCATGACAATTTACGTCACTGAACTCGACAATCGAGCCACTGGATAGTAAGTTTTCGGTGGCCCCCACCAGTTAATCAGAATTTCTGGAATTTAAAGTTTTCCCCTAAAATTATTTTGGGTCCAGGATGTTTCAGGTACGTGCCCTTTTTTGGGAATGGAAAAGTTTTGAACAATTATCACGCCTGAAGACGTTTGATTTAGATTCCTGTTTGATACAATATACAGGATGATCCTCATTAATGTGTTTTAATAGACGTACTTCATATTTTATATTTTAATTTTTTTTTTGCTTTGAACGCTTTGAAATTTAGAAATGAATTTTGGCAAGGTATGTTGATGAAACTTCTGAGCGAGTATTTTTCATTCCCCTCTCGTCCAGTCATAAGGTGTTACAACTTTAGGTCCCTTCCCCCAACAGATGATAACTACAACAGGGTGGTTTAGATCACAAAAATGTATATGAAGGACCTCTATTAAAATCGGTCGTGTAATCTACCGTCAATTGTTTTGCACATTATTCAGGATCACTCTGTATAATTAATAAAATATATTTTCGCCTCGTTTTGGGATGAACACGACAATATCGCTATGCTGATATATAGCAGTTTAACAAGACTTCTATTTTTAATTTATACAAGATTTACACGATAAAAAATTATATTTAGCACTTCTGTAAATAAGTTTGCACCTTCAACAAACGCGATTAATTTGAAGTTTTTAAAACTACATACATAAGTAGTTTAAACCATATCACAAAATCTCACTCGAGAATTTTTTTTGATAAAGGATCCACATGTTTGATAAGCATTGTTTTGATTATACCTATGTTAATGAAATATAAAAATATATATCACGTTACGAAATTTATAAATAAGGCAAATATAACAAATGATTCGACATGGAAAAAGAATTAACCACGTAGACCTAAAATTATACCCTGCGACGTACCACAAATCAGAGCAAGCGTTTCTACAGCGATGTTCTCTTTCCAAAATTTGCGTCGTTATATTTAAAATGTCGTTAGTACAATTTACTGGTAGGGTATTCTAAAATAAGGTCAATTATGCAAATTACCGAGTACAACAACGCAATTAATGCATTATTCAGTAAGAAATAAATACATATGCCATTAATTGCAGTAGACAATAATTGCAGCTTGTTACCATCATTTCACCTATGGTTATCGCGATTATAAGGTTACATCCTAAACCCTTGTTTCTGTTAAGTACATAAACGAGGCCTAAATCGATTAGACATTTAAATTTAATTTGGAGTAGAGCACACTTGGATAACATCTGGTCAGATTTTTGCACGCAGCACGGGCCTCTTTTTACAAAATTGTATTTGTAAGTCCCCTGTTCAATCAAAACATTTTTTTAGTAAAGGTCTGAATCACCCTGTATAGGTAAGTACGTAATTTCTATGGTAAAAATACATATAATCTTTACATATATGATTTGTTCAGTTACACTTACATTTTCCAGAGCATTACCGTGATAGTCCATGGGTATAAAATGATAATCATGGTAAGTAAACCGACATAAATTATTTTTTCAGTGCGGGTTTAGGAAACGAGGAACGCAATAGTTATCGCAAAGTATATACTTTATGATATTTATGTTATTTAAGCCAAAAGGGGCGTTGTTTCCTGGTCGAAGGTACGAAGGACTATTAAATTTTGCCTGAGACCGGTAGCACTTAACGCTTGTGATGCTTATTAAGTTTTTTCCACGATCCATGCAAAAACCAAATTATATGGTTTAAATGATGTTTAAATTTAAATTTGTTTAATATCAAAGTGACAATCCTCTAGCAACTATCACTTACTAAACAAACTCAAAATCCCACTATCTAAAATGACGAGAGACACACAATTAACTTGGATATTTATAAACAGCGGTAGCCATATTTGGAAATATAATCAGTTAAGTCGTTTGAATTACTACCTATCAATGTTTTTATTAGTTGTTATTTATAATTTTGTAACATGCATTCAAGCGACGATTCCGATATTGCAGATGCGTGGCAGATGGATGTTCGGCTGTTATACCAGCAGATAAGTCGAAAGAATGGTATGATACGAAATCACCCTGGTGTCAAACATATTTTTTATTATTAGGAAACTCAATATATTGAGATTATTCTCAATATCTTGACTTTTTTCTCAATATAATGAGATTATTCTCAAGATATTGACTTTTTCTCAATATATTGACTTTTCTCTTATTACTGTGATATTTTTATGCATTTTTTTACATTCCACTAGCGATTTAGGTAATAAAAGTATGTTCATTTAGTCATAGACATCGCTCGTGGTTAAAAAAAGGATCAATTTTTCGAGAACCTTAGGCAACCTAGAGTTAACGATTATTTACTTTTCAATAAATACAGTCGTCACTTTCGGACCCCTAATAATATCGAATTTCAATCATAGGCGTCCGATATGAGATTCAAAAGGAAACCTCTTTGTGTTAAAATCTTTAAAAGTATTCAAGATACGAGCATCATACAAAATTAAGTTTTTTTTCGTTCGCTTATCTGTTAATTTTAAAATTATTAGTTAGACAAACAGTTTAGTGTTACTACTTGTTTTTCATTAAGCTTAGTATCACAGTCTTGATAAATTTTTCTTTCACTAAAAATTTTTTAAAATGGGATCCCATCTGTCATAACAATTTTTACATTTATTAGTGTGTTAGATATTTTTTTCTATAACGATATTATTACATAACTATTTGTTCTTATTTATCTTATCATGAAACTTTCTAAATCACATGTATCACATTAGGTAGGGATCTGAAACCGGCGACATAAATGTTTGATATATTTATTGAAAAGTAAAGAAACGCTGAAGGTAGGTTGTCAAAATTTGATATAGAGGGGTTTCTAATAAAGCTGAAAAAGAATCCGTTAAAAGTAATTTCCTGAAGAAATCGCTAATATAATTTTTCGAAAAATTGATCCCCTTTTCAACTCTACGTGCGACGCATATGACTAAATTAACATAGTGTCAAAATAGTTACTTTATAAGTATATATAAGCTACGAAAAACTCAGAACAATTGGATAATAAGTAAGTCACCCTTGTAAGCAAGTTACAAGGATGAGTCTATGGAAAGTTAAACCTTTGATATTAGGTTGTCAAAATTTAGACAGAAGGGTTTCAAATGAAAGTGAATAAGAATACGACCAAAATAATTTCCTAAAGAAATCGCAAATGTTTTTCTCGAAAAACTGGTCCCGTTTTTCGATTCTACGTGCAACGCCTATGACTAAACACGCTTTTATAACCTAAATCGGTAGTGGAATGTAATTATCACAGCACTAAGAGAAAAGTCAAGATATTGAGATTTTTCTCATTATATTGAGAAAAAAATCAATATCTTGAGAATAATCTCAGGGTGCTTTCGTAGTATGAACATGTTTTCAAAGCATGGTGTAATTAGAAGAATTATGAGGATGAGGATATTAACGAAAAGGTGGTATTGGCTTATTTTAGAAGAAATGAACAGCTTAAATTACTAGGGAGTTTATCGCCGGAATGCTCCATGTTGAAATCTACAATTTTCCTTAAAGATGGAATTGATATTTCAAAATTTACATTACTTGCTTTTCTCAAAAGAAAAAATTCGTAATTATGGATGTCGACTAAAAAATCGGAGGTATTTACAAGCGAAGATATGAATAAGTTTCTAAAAGGATTCCCAAATGAAGTTTATTTAAATGTGAAAACGAGAATGATCCAGGACAGTGGATCATTTATAGTCCAGATTCCCAATACCAAGACTCATATTGAGCGAACTTCTACAATAAACAATTCAGATAACAGAACAATGAATTATTTGGAGTACTTAAGTGAGATCAAACTTATTCTTAGCAATGTGCAATGGAAAAATTACCAATCAAGTAGTGGGCAGAAATACAATGGGAAGTTGGCCTTCAAAGACCACAAAATGCTTGAATTTGGCGGATCTTTATATTGGGCATGGGTTTAGAAGAACTTCAGCCACCCTTTTGGTGAATAAATGTGTTGATATTTTAGGCCTTAAAAGACACGGTCAAAAATTTTGCATGAATTTACACTCGGGGAATCTATCGTCTATAGTGACATAACGACTACAGAAAATCTTGTCTAGTTATGACTTAAAAACCACAAGTGGCGGAGAAAAAGGTAGTCTATACTGGAAGTAAAAATTGCAGCAAATAAACCATTTAAATTCTACACACTTGGCATTCGTATTCTGTTCAGATAGTATGGGTCAAAGCTAAATAAAACGTTGTATTTGTAGAAACCATTAACACATTTAATTATAACGATGTGTAAGAAATATACAGGGTGTCCGGAAATGATGAGCAGAAAATTCAGGAGATAATTCTAGACTGAAAATAAATGCTACCTCTTTCTATAACATTTTTTCCAAAACGGAGTTACAGGGTGTCAAAGTTAAAATTTTATTTTCGACATTTGTAAATAACTTCTTAAGGTCGCCGTATTTCTCGTCGTAAAATAATCAAATTTGTGGTGTTTTTTAGGTACTGGAATCTCGAAAAATAAAACACGTGGAGCAAAAGTAATATCAAAAATAAAATTACTGATGTTTTGTTTATCCATTTTTACTATACTCGCGACAAGAATTCAGACGACTTACGTCATACGAACAAATGAATAATTCATTATATTTTCATCAAACTATTTAAGAAACTGCAACTGATAGTAATAAAACTATATACTACACTAAAAGTTTGCATTATATATTGCACTAAATTGCAAAAAATGATTGTTTTTAACGCGACCAAATATCGAAAATTACGTTGACAATAATAACAAATGTGTAACGTCAGCCGTGACGTAAGACGTCTGAATTCTTGACGCGAGTATATTTAAACTCTCCTCAAATAATATAATAACTGTTAAAATACATTTGTATGACACACATTATTTCGCTATGCTAAATTTCACATACTTATAAACAAAAGTGAACAATCTTATATGCAGAACTATGTAAGTATATGTTATAACAATGTTTACATCTACAGTTGAATTTAAAAAAATACGTATTTTGAAAGATTTCAGTACCTAAAAATTTGCTGGATAGAACGCTTTCTGACGCTATATACAGGGTGAATCTTAAATAAGTACAAATATTTTAACTGCTGGTGTAGTTCGTCATTTAAATCAGTCTAGTGAAAGCCATTTTTAAAAATTTCTAATATTTACGGAGATATTAATTTTTTTTAAAAATACCCACATTTTGAGGACCGCTGGCTGATTTTTCATCCAACAACGTAATGAAACATATGATTTGTTGCGAGGTTGCCATATCTCCTCCAATATAAATATTACGTTTCCTTTAACGTAATAGTTCTATTTTAAAAATACTTGTTTTAAGCATAAGTACAGTAAAATTGGGTATGTAGTATGATACGCAGCAATATTAACATAAATTTTAACATCTGAATTAACCTTACTATACTTCAACGATTAAAAATGAATTTCCGCAAGTTCAATACTACCGTAAAATATTTAGGAAGATATTACGTGATATTACTATGTCCAATGTTCAAAAATTATACATAAACGTGCACACAAGCTTACCTGTTTGTTAAAAAATTAACTATTTAATCAGTAATCCACATTTCACAAGTTAAATGTCATTGTACACTGTTAGAAAGGGACACAAAACACAATTTCCTTAAGTTATTTTATGAAGAATAACGAAAAACTATGCACGCGTTTTTTATTTAAAATGGAAAAAATGTCAACTTTTAGCAAATTTTATTGCTATTTTCATGCATTATTATACAAGTTTGACTTGGGCTTCCGATAATCTGTCATGACAGTCAATGACAGTTTGATAATAAAAAATAATATAAAATGTTACACTTGACAAAATTCGCTAAAAGTTGAGATTTTTTCTTCCTTGAAGCAAAGACATTTGTGTAATACTGGCAACACTGTGAACCACACGTTCAGTCTGCAGCACTATGACTCATAAAAGTATGAAGGGTCGGTCTAGGCCAGCGGTCCTCAACAAGTTTTCTACTGAAAAATTACGAAATTTATTTAAAATTTCACTTTTTTATTTCTGATTCTTTTGTAAAAAACTATTAATTATGTGTTCTACACACAAAACTATACTGCTGGTTAAAATATTTGTACTTATTTAAGATTCACCCTGTATATTGATTTTACTTCGGTACCTTTGAATATTCGCAGGTGGCATGAGATAACATTCTTGTTATTTGCTAAACTCTATATTATTCTGTTCTTAAATATCTAAAATTATTTGTATTTGTAGAAAACACTATCAAAAATACGACGTCCTTAAGAAATCCAAATACTTACATAAAATTTGTAAATCTAGGGTTTTTGGACGAGAAATTCAAATATGTTTCTAATTTTGACATCACTAGTAGAGGGCGCCACTTATGGCACATCATGTTTCTTTTAAATGACAGAACTTTTTTACTGCTTAGTGCATCCCCCTGACTATTGAAACAATCGATTCTACCTGTTATATCTGAAAAAGGTATACCTTATTGAAGTCGTTAGGAGTAACAGTTTTCGAATTAATCTTATGTGAAATATTCAGTGCACCGATTGAAAACTGTTATCGTTTCAGTTAAAGTGCCTTTTCTACTGAAAATACAGTAAAATCTTACAAAAACTGTTCAGAACGGTAAATTATGGATGTGGAAAATTTAAAAAAATCGGTCTGCTTTGATAAAATCTTTGTGTTTTGTTGAAAAATTGTTTCATCAAACCTCGCCGATCCATAATTTACGATTCTGAACAACTTTTTCAAGTAACATTTTGCTGTATTTTCAGCAGAAAAGGCAGTTTACCTGAAACCGAAACAGTTTTTCCTCGGTGCGCTGAGCATTTCAAATAGGATTATTTCAAAAATGGTTACGCCTACCGACTTCAGCAGCAGTATATCTTTTTCAAATAAAACAGGTAGGAGAATCGATTGTTTCGATAGTCAGATGGATACATTAAGATGCAAAAAAGTTCTGCTATTCTGCTAAAGAAACATGGTGTGCCACAAGTGGCGCCCTCTACTAATGATGTCAAAATTAGAAACATATTTGAATTTTTCGTCCGTAAAAACCCCCGATTTACAAGGTAGCATTTATTTTCGGTCTAGAATTATCTCCTGAATTTTTTGCTCATCATTTCCGAACACCCTGTATAATGTGACGTAGATAAATAAAACGTATTCCACATCTTTATAAAATTGATTTTAATTTAATGTAAATAAAAACCATGCATTTAAAAGCACCTGTTTTAAATAGGATACAGAATTCGATTTCATCATATTTAAAATTTTATGAATAAAATATGTTAGACAGAAGTAATAGGTATAATACGTTTTTAATTGCTTTTAAAGATTAAGTAATGAAATTAATTGACGATTTCATAATTAGCCTTAATACCTTAGTTTTTATAAAGACAACCATTATGGTAAGATAAATTGATTTATATGGCGGATATTCCAAAATAATCTGCGTTGGTTTTTAATTATGACAGAACAAGGTTTTTGTGATGCATTTTGGAATTTAAATAAAAAAAAATAAGACCTGTATTTCCGCCTCCGTGGAGAAACCAATATTTAAGTCAAATATTTTTCACTCTCATTTAAATAAAATCTTCTAGTTTAGGCCGAGATTATATTGCTAAATTAAATGACATTTGGTGTTTCAAATTTAATATTTTTATTTGAGAAATTTATGTTAAGTTTAATTGCATAACTGTTTACATACTCATAATACTTCAAGCGTATAATTATATTGTTGAGAGAAAATTACGATTTGTCAACATTTTAGTGTCGAAACGTCGACAATGTCGTTTTCATAACACTCTTAATTCATAGTTTTCAAATTTTTATAATTTAATAACGATCGCTATATCTTAAAGGTTAAATAAAGTAAATATTTCTTGATATGTGAAAGTAACGTTTCATTACACAAAACAAAGCACACATAAAATATGAAATTATACAAAATCGACGGAATGTTCCAGTTTCGGTAGGTATAATGACTTTCTAAAAATTTAAAAACTAACCTAAAAACGAAAATTGAATGCCAAATGGAGAGTGATTCAGAATAGCTTTATGAGAATAAAAAAGAACAAAAAAAAACCATTTATAGTGTCAACTTTACGCGAATTTCGCAAAACATGAATATTATTGCCATTTTCATCATTATGTGGGGTTAGTAAGTTCAACTTGAGCTTCTGACAATCTACCATGACATGATGAAAATTTCGCACCTCTACTTTAAAACCAATAAAATGCCTTTATTTTGACACGTTACCATGGCAACCAGGAAAAAATTCTAAAATTTTTTCGTAGCGATGAGATAATTAAGTGGAATTTTTTTTATAGTAAAGAAGGTAAAAATATATGATCTACACATTGGCATCTTATCTATATCTATAGTCGTTCAGTGGTCGCGCGGTTTAGGCGTCAGTACTTAAATCGAGGTGACTAGATCGGTGTGGGTTCGCGCCCCGCTGCCGGTAGACCGTATATAAGCTATATTCGTGGAGAGGATTGGCACCCTCTCTGCGGATATGGTAGGGTGGAAACTTGGTTAGCTTGGGTCAATGTGAGAGATTGATACCGGTTGATATTCGACTAACCCCTAGTTAATGAGGTTTTCCAGGTTTCCCTTATTCCTGCACAGAATAGTGGTTACCAACATGTCATTCCTGCATATAATTACATGCGGATTTTTTCGAAATTGCGTCGTGTTACTTGTAAAAAATATCCTTACAAAGAACGATAGATTGAACTATTACCCATCTGAGTTTTGGCATTTGAAGTAACTAAAGTTGGTAATTTTTTTATTTAATGAAATATGGTGAATATACCTGCAAAATTCAACAAATTGTTTCCATACACTTGCTTTTGACTTTCTAGTGTTATCTGGTATTAGGTTTTGAATTTCTTGGCTAATAACTTGTTGATTTTCTTTATCAAATCGCGACATTTCAGTATACACTTATTAAACTCAATGTACATACGATTCGAACTAGTAATCGACATCTACTGTGAAAGAACCGTTTAAATAAAAATGACAAAGGAACAATACCTCAAATTCAAAATCAAATTAATCTAAAATGTCAGATATGTGAAATTTTCTTACCGAATACCACACAAGTGGAAATTATTCCTGGAAATTTTTTCTCTTCTTCCTCTTTTTTTATTTTCTCTTGTGATATTATAAGTGAAAATTATAGAAAATATTGCAGTTGGAAAAATTCGCTTTAAGTTGAGATTTTTCCCGCCGTTTTCCAGTGAATGTTCGTGAATTTCGCGTCCATGAGGACAATGCTTAAAGCTATTTTTCCGATCATGCGCATTAGGATTAACAAAACTAATTTTAAATTATTTTTTTTTTATTTTAAATTTAAAGAAATATTCTTTCATATCGTTTTTTGTCAGTTTTACGCATATAATTGAATTTTTTTCACGTCATCTACTATCCCTTCGAAGAACTTATAACCCAAGTCTAGTCTCATACTGTTCGAAGATGTAAAAAATGTGTGCCAAAAGCTATTTTAAAACTACACCTTTACATTTTAAATTTGGCATCACGCTTCATATACGTGATATGTATGTATATTTAATAATTTAAAAGTATATCTCTAAATATTACGTAGAAAAAAAATTGGAAAAGAAATAGTTAACAATAAATGCATGGCAGACGGTTCACTTTTGACTCCACACAAAAGGGAAGTATTCGGAATTTTTAAATGTTCAAAATGGCATCATATTTCGTAGTTTTCGAGATCCTAATGAATTTCCTCGAATGAACTCTTCAATTAACAACAACAATTTATAACAGTCATACCAAAAAGACATGCTGTCAGTATATTTTTCTAAACAATTCTATTGAATTTTGAATTTGTATGTTCCGTACAGTAAATACGCATGCGCTGTATCAGGCTGTTCCATCTGCAGCCCTACCATGTGTGTGTGTGTGTGTGTGGAAAAATTGCGGGTATATCTTTTCGCTATTTTGTGATTGGTAAAGGCTCGAGACCAAAATATAAGCGTAAGTAATATGCTAGTAACCAGTAGCGTAAACTGTGTATGTAAATAGTGCAGTGTATTATGTGCTAGTGTGATATCCGTGGAGTGTGATCAGGTCAGTGGCGTAGCCAGAAATTTGACATGCGGGGGGTTCAGTGAACAAAGTATGTCAAACTAGATTTTTTTAATAAAAAAAATAAATAAGGTTTAATAAATTGAAACAATAAAAAGTAAATACAAAAAACAATCTTATCATAAATATGAAAATAATAAACAGGTACGAACAATATTTGTTACAAAAATGACGAAAATAAAATTAGAACTTGGTGGCAGGTGAACTCTAATGTAAGGTTGCCGTAGGAGATCTAGTTCACTGACCGCGTTGCTAAATCTTGGCGAATAGAGTGATTGCAGGTTTGTAGTGAGACATTACCTATATGACTCAACCAACCCAATCCATGGGGAGGGGGGGTCACTTAATTATCTGGCTACGCCACTGGATCAGGTATGTGCGAGGGTAGGTGTAAGTGAATGGTGGTAGACTAGCTCCGTCTAATACAACGGCATCTTACGGGTGACAATAAACTTTTTAAAGTAACCTACGAATATTAAAGTACTAGATTTACTTAACGTCAACTTATTTTTGGTAATTTTGTGGTATTTGAACCCTTTTTAAGTGCCGCGCCTATGGAATCTTGTTCCCTGCAACCATCACCTCCCGTACCTGTCTTAGTGCTGCAAATTGATCACTACTATTTTGGAACTCGTATACTAGGTATCTTTTTTATATTGAGAGATATGCGATGCGATCGATGACCGATGCGTGTGGATAAGTTTCGTAGCATTTTGTCTTTTGGCGATCAATGTACCCAGCATTTTTTGAGCAATTAGTACTATGACTCTCCAAGTTTTATAAATAGTTATTGAGGTCCTATATGATACCACATTAAAGATATGTGATTGTTCAAATTTAGCTGTAACTGTAATATAACTGTTGTATATTGAGTCATATCCATATCTTTATTTTATTTGACATTATAAAGTGACTAACCACCACTTCAGGCCATAAAAATGATTCACTGTTGCACAGACAATGCACATTAATAACAGCCTGAATTTTCCACGATTCAGACCCTGGTAGATATTAAAAGCCAGTCCAAATCCAGCTACATTTTTTACTTTTGGCCGATTGCTTTGGAAATACCCTTGTTTTTTAAACGCAATGGAATCTTACCGATTCGTACCTACTTGATAAACGAAATAATTTTAGCGACCACAAGGGTAAACACATTTTAACATATCGGATTGCATCAAGAATAATTTATTACTATGATCAATGATTTACTTAAAAACAACACGAAAGACAACACTTGGCAAATCTATGACTTCACTGATAGGAATTGTAGGAGATTTGATATATCTTAACTTAAAATACCTTTCTAATACAGTAAAAATTTTTATACGGAAATATTTATTGTGGTTAAAAAGATATCTGAAGAAACTACAATTTGATAAAATTATAACTATTTAGAAATCCATATCGTCTCCAATCTCACCAACAAAGTTGTAATAGGCACAAATTATTTAATAAATAATTTTAGGGACGTCACTGAGACCGTACGAGGCAGTGGTGTACACAGATAGATATTTTCTACCCGTCACGATTTTATGTTTACAGTTTTGACTAAAAAAAGATCAACCAAAGTTGAATACCCTGTATCAATACCAAAGTGAAATAAAAACTATAATTTGAATTGTCAACAAAAAGTTAACAGCATCAAAATGACTAACACCGTATTACGCTTCAACGAAGCTGTTGAAAGGGAGAAAATAAGGCAGTGGCCGTGAGAAATAGATAAAAAAAACAGCTACGCAAATAGTATAATAATAAATAGTACCTATATATTTACATTTACTAAAAGCAGAAATGTGTAAAACAACATGATCGAACGATATTATTTTTGTTTAGTCTTTATTACTTACTAATGTTGTTAATTTGATTTCTATCAGAGGAAAGTTTTGTAATTTATTTTCTAATAAGCGTAATTTGTACAGGGTAATAGGTTTTAATAGGGTATAAATTAGAAGAACATAATTAAACTAAGCAAATAAAAACAATATTTATGTTAAATTTATTTCTTAATATTTATCGCATTTTAACTTTTTTACATTTAATTTACATATAATTTATTATCGTATGGGTATTCACATTTTTACATCGCAGTTTAATTAGAAAAGTATGAGAAACAAAAATATTTAGAAATACTTTTGTTCTTTTTATATATTTCATATTATTTGTTACACTGTTGTTTTTATTTACAAAGTCTAAAATATTCCACATTGCACATGAAGCAAACCCTTGACATCTGTCAGGCAAAAGCTAGGTTATGTTGTAGAATGCTCCGAGCAAACAACAATCAAAAATTCCTGCAAACTATTATATCAGATAAATTATTTAACTCACCTTTCGGTGCAATTTCCCGTCATCGAACAGAACTCACAGTCCGCAACAAATTACGTTTCGCTGCCTATGCAGAAACGTTTTTAACCTTACAGATTATCGCGTTACACTATTATCTCCATCTCGCCGTGTGTGGAATAAGTATATTGATTAATCGAATCGTCGTTGGAGTTTGTCACATGTTTTTCTGAACTGGCGATGCGATTCCAACACAATCAAAGTGGCAGTGAATCACTGACAACTGCGAACTGCAGAAGCATGAAAAGCGAAAGTAACCGTAACCGCAACTTACGCGAGCTTCTAGCTAACTATTCCTGCTGGTGGAAGTGGGGGAAATCATCTGAGGACTCGTAGGAGAGCAGGAGAGCTAGAGGAAATATTTGGGGAATTTTTTACACAATAGAATTTATCATTTTAAACTACTAAAAAATGAAATAATATTAATAACTATAATTATGTATTTTCCAAAATAAAATAATTTTATATTTGCTTTTCCGAAACATGTCTGCAATAATTTATTTACAAATAAATCTATATGTTAAGGTGTGTTGCAAAATGCACGAGTACATTGATATTTGTTTAACCTAATGCGAATAAGTTCCAATTTTTGCTTGCATCCTTGTGTTAATCACGAATATATTCAGGACGCATCTGGGTCATGGTAAGCTTTTTATGACTTTGTAACACATATTATATTCCCTACAAAAAGTTAACGCGCCCGTTTATCAAACTGCGTCTAACAGCGATTTATATAAATCGAGTTTGGTCGCTAAGCTAAGGTATAGGCGAGGTTTGATTTTGAACCCATTTTTCAACAAAGCACAAAGATTTTATCAAAGCAGGCCGATCTTCTTGAAATTTTGCACGCCCCCATAATTTACCGTTTTGAACAACTTTCAAGTAAAATTTTGCTGTATTTTCAGTAGAAAAGGCACTCTACCTGAAACGATAACAGTTTTCAATCGGTGCACTGAATATTTCAAATAGGATTATTTCGAAAACTGTTACTCCTAACGACTTCAACAAGGTATACCTTTTTTAGATACAACAGGTAGGAGAATCGATTGTTTCAATAGACAGAGGGATACACTAAACAGCAAAAAAGTTCTGCCATTTAAAAGAAACATGCTGTGCCATGAGTGGCGCCCTCTACTAGTGACGTCAAAATTAGTTAAAAATTCTTATTTGCCTTGCCAAAAAACATAATTGTGCCAATTTTTTGCAATACTTCGACAGGTTTCAAAGTTATTGAGATATTTCAAAATAAAATTCTAGCATTGAACACCCTGTATTTTTTAAACCAGCAACATTCGGATAAGGCATATTTGACTCAATCGCCATATTTTGGTGTGTAGTATCTCCAGTTCAGAGATTGCCCATTCTTAATGAATCACCCTGTATATGACAAATAGGCGATGGTAAAAGAAGCACATTTAGGTGTCCCCAAAACAAAAAAAAATTAATAAGGTTCATATCGGGCGATTTGGGTGGCCAAGGTTGACCTGGTTCTTGAGTGTCTCATCCAATCACGTTATTACCGAATATTTCGTTAAAAAATCATGAGCAGTCAAACTAAGACGTGGGAAGCCCCGTCATGCATAAACTACATTTTTTGTCTTAACGCACAGAGAACATCGTCAGGTAGTTCAAGTAAAACGTAAATTTTAATTTAGATTTATTATATCTTGAAATTATTCTAAATTCGATACCAACCTACTCTAAATCTATTAAAATTTTGCATTAGTGAACAACGTCTTAGAAAAATTTTCTGAGAATAAGTAGGTAGGTTATTTTTTTTACTATATTGCACCTGCTTAATTATAGGTAGTCTAATTATAAATATTTAAGAAAATAAATTTTAGAAAAATTATAATATGTACCTACCAAAAATGTTTCACAATAGCAAAAATATTTTTTAAAATTACTGATTTATTTAAACAAGGACAGTGGGAATATAAATGTACTTAGTTGCATTTATATTGGTTTTCCCCTTTGACATTGCTTATTACGTAAAGAAGGAAAAAACAACAATAATTAGCAATAATTTGTCTTGTATTCCACAGTAATTATTCAGAAAAAAATAATACATAAATAAAAAGTGTTATACTTAATCAAAACAAATAAAAGTAGCAATTACTGTACTAGAAGTGCTAACACACGCGTCCTCTAAACAATTTGTATTTTAAATGTACAAGGTGATTCTAAAAGTAGTAGGTATCATACATTTAAATGCATTTCTTATAATCCAAAACAAGGTGAAAAGTTTACAGTTCTTTCGAAAAGTAACGAATAAATTCATTACTTTTGAAATTGAGAAGTTTTCGAAAAATCCCCTGGCACGTCGATTTTGTTTTTTAAAAGGGCACTTTTTGACATAGGACCCATATTTGTGACGTCATCTTTGTTCGAGATATGACGTCATCGACAATTTTTTTAAATAGCAACCTCCAGTTTTGACCATGCCATTTGAAAGAGTGTGTCATTCTACATACATACATCATGGAAAATTATGGTGTTACATAACAAAAGTTTCAAGAAAATAATAGTTGAAGATTTCAAAATTTAATTTTTACAATACTGTGCACCTCCCCATTATGCAACACCTGTCCGTGCTTATTTAAATGAGCTGTTCCCGAATCGTTGGATAGAGAGAAGGGGGCCGATTGAGTGGCCAGCCAGATCGCCTGATTTGACACCCCTAGATTATTTCTTGTGGGGATACTTAAAAAGCAAAGTATACGTTACTAGACCAGTTAATTTAGAAGATTTAAAAGCAAGAATTCGAATACGAGATACATCCTGCAGTTATTGATAATGTCCAAAAAGAATTTATTAATCGTCTTGGCTACTGTCAGGCAGCCAACGGTGCACAATTTGAACATTTAATTTAGTCGATTTTTTACATAATCATTATTTTCAGTATTGTGAAAATTAAATTATAAAATCTTGAAACATTATATTTTCTTGAAATTTTTGTTATGTAACACCATAATTTTTCATAATGTATGTATGTAGAATGGCATGCAAATTGGGGGTTGCTATTTAAAAAAATTGTCGATGATGTCATATCTCGAACAACGATGACGTCACAAATCTGGGTCATATGTCAAAAAGTGCCTTTTTTTAAAACACAATCGACGTGCCAGGGGATTTTTTCGAAAACTTCTCAGTTTCAAAAATAATGAATTTATTCGTTACTTCTCGAAAGCACTGTATATGCACATGTATCCTAAAACTATTCTTTCTTTCAACACACAGGGTGTGAAAGGTTAGTTTTCGATTACGGTTTTTGATTAGTATTTCCCAAATGTTGAAAAATATACAAAGAGACAATATAAATAATTGTATTAAACAACACCCATTATTTTTAGTAGATGTAGTGACAGTTTTTGTCAAGTTCGAGTTATTAGATAATAAAAAAAGAGTTACGTATTTCCAAATTTAAAGTTTTTATCTTGTATATCGGTTTATCAATTACCCAAGGTTAAAAATAGTAGAGTGACTATAATTCACAGTACATAGATGAGTACGGGGGTGTTACAAGGAACAAGATTCCATAGGTGTATCACTTGAATAGGGTTCAAAGCACATAAAATTACCAAAAATAGATTGACTTATCACTAACAGTTTACCCATACTATAACAATCTATAACACGACGCTCCTGGTACGCTACAAATTTTCTGATGACGCCTACGAGTATTGAAGCTATATAGAAGTCCAGTAGCGTTGCCAGGACCACATGCATATAATAACATGTGAGTGAAGTGATAGATTTTTTTTCTAATGACAAACTTCTTGTTTGCAATATAAAATGTATGCATATTGTATAATATTCTTTGAGGTACCTTTAAAATTGTTCCACTTTTAAAGGTACCTCACGGTATTTATTAAGCGTTTTGTCAAGTTCTGATGTAAATCGCATTTAGTTATGAGTATGAATCAGAATCAAATACATTACTCATGATCAGTAGGTATCGAATAACACAGACGCACACGGAAAGCACAGATACCATATGTCTATTAAAATGTATTTTATAAATTTTGCCATGGCTCTAACAGCAGAGGACAACCGCGGTATTTAATTACTTCACTTTACCCAACTTGAATTGCATTTTTGTTCAGGCAAATTGCAAATTTTATTAATAATTATAAACTACACTGGCGATACAAACACACACAATTGACTAACCCCTAACCCCGATGAAGAAGGGAGAGAAATCGGCCCGCGTGCATCTGTGCGTGCCACTTGAGAAGAGTTAAAGCACACAAAATTATCAAAAATAAGTTGACGTCGACTGAACCTAGCACATTAACAATTTACTTTAAATGTGACCCTGTCCTTATGGACGGCGATTGTCCACTACCACCCACTTACACCTACCTGATGCGCACTCCGCAGATATCACACTTAAGCCTTGTCCTCATAGACACGAAATTCACGGATTTTTGCAGAAATTTTGCAACTTCTGTTTTAATTATTTATGGCGGGAAAATATCAACTTTTGACAATTGCAATTTGCGAAACACTACAAATATTAGTACCCCTTTCATTATTATGTGGTATTAATAAATTTGTTTCGAACTTCTGATAATCTACCATGGCAGTTTCATGATGAAAATAAATCGCGCAAATATTTGCGAATTTCGCATTCAAAAGGACAAAAGGCTTTAGAATACATACACACTATTTACTATTGGTTACTAGCACTGTCACTATAACGGTCACACATTAACACTTATTATATCATATCGTACCGCTTTCCGTATGACCTTCATACGCCCATGTTTCGATCCAGATTCTTATTTTTTAATATTTATTTTAAATAGTTTCTTCGCCATATCACTATATCGTCCTTTCTATCAATATACTCTTTTCGATTTTATTTATACGCACTAAATTTCATCTTGTAAGATATAGCAATAGATTTTTTTTTGGAAAACTCATTTTAAAAATACAAATCTTCCTTCCGCGAGTTTCCATCACTTTCCGTTTCACAGTTGCTACTACTTAAACAATGATCCCTTAAAATTAATGACATTATGACTGAATCACCCTGTACGTTCCCCTCAAAACGAAAGTTGACAGGACCGAGCATTTTTTAGAAGGTAAGTTTTCTGTGACCCGCACTGTATAAGCTACAAAATTTCTAAAAATATCAATGTGTTTTTGACTATAATATTTAAGCGCATAAATAAACAAGGCACTTCATCCATCTTTCACTCTTGGAAAATTTTATTTCAAGAAGTTGGATATCTACTTCTTATGTAATTTAGTAACAAACGAGATAAACATAAATTCGATAGGAAATTTTAGAGATCATTAGGCCACAACTATTAAAAAATTATGGCCATATGCATTGCATTTTATAATTCCACATACATAAATTATGGCGTAACTTACATAACACACCGCTAATAAAAGAACAAAGAACGTAATCGTTGTTAAACAAAACTCACTGTCGCTGCCACTTTCATCGCTTTCTTTGGTTAATGAACTCGAGCTTTCGTTTTTATTTCGTAGCCTCAGGTTAAACGTGTAGCAGGTTACGTTTCACTGTTAGGAAGTGCAATAAAAACGATTTTACGAGGGACACCTGAAAAGTTATCTATTGAAAGACAGCCTTGTGGCAGCCATATGTTTATAATGACTGCAACTAATTAGGAAATATGTTTATCGGTTAATCTGTGTTTACCTAAATAGAGCAATAATATGAAATATAACTTTCATGTTTGCTTTGTTTTTCCGATTTTCAAAGGTTATTCAACTCACAAGCGGAATTTCAGGAAACGAACCAACTACTATGCGAGCTAGTTTCCCGATAAGTATTGAATTACACCCGAAAAACCTATTGCAAACAATCAAAGTCATTTGTCAGCGGCGCCATCAGGCATATACCAGCTTCAACTTGTTAGCTCTCATCACTATGGTCCTGCCTGTCAAACCCGACAGAAGGGAACCTGAATACGCATGATGTAGTATGTAGCAATATTTAGTAGCCAAAAGCCGCTCCATGCTGGTCCTGAGCGCAGGGCCGCGCCAACCCGGGGGTGCAAGAGGCAGCAAATGACCGTTGGTTGGTTAGTAGCAGACGTCAGTCAAGCTAAACTGGACACTCCCTGTTAAAATATATCTCTTCTTTTTTCCTTCTCTTCTCCTTTTGTACCAGTTAGATCAGGTCCCCTTACTATGAATAAGTACTTTCTAAGATCTTAGTTGACTTGTTAAAGTGCGAGGTTCACTCGACGTCAACTTATTTTTGGTAATTATATGTGCTTTGCTTTGAACCCTCTTCAAGTGGCACGCCTATATCTTGTTGTCTGCAACCCTCACCTCTCATATTGATCCATGTACTGTGAATTGGTCAAATTTCAAAAAACCTAGATATATCTGACTTGGTTGAGGAATTTGCAATAAGAAAGGCCCGAATGACAAGATACCTACTACCCTTGAGTATAGTGTATATAGTCAAGGCTATACTACTTAAATGAAAAGTCAGTAATACTGGTATCTGAGCATCATTTTATGTGTTCTTGTTATTTTTACATGTATTTTATATTATAAATATATTTAGTTTTACGTTACTTATGAAGACTATTTAAGTTCCTATTCTTAGCTCTTGTTTTTTTTTAATATCGTTTATTTTCTGTTAATTGTTGAAGAAAAATACATTTATTTTTGGTTATTATTAATGTAAATTTCCATATTTATTTTATTGTTCCATTATTTTGCGATTAACCTAGAATGCTGCTAGGGAGACAGCAAAGGTTCCGCACCCCGGCGGCAGCTACCCTTGGCGCGACCCTGTCTGAGCAGCCCGAACATTAAACGACCGCAGGTACCATTGAAAGCTCCTGACCTTATCGCTATCAGCGATAAAACTGACGAATGACTTTGTCGCTATAGGCACCTATAGGTTTTTCAGAAATAATTCAGTGGTGGTCCAGGTATTAGTCCGCAGAATAGTTATTCCCTGAAATTCCGCTTTACCTTTAGACTTTGGTAATATGAAATTTTTAACAAAGAAATTATAATTTTTAAGACTATTTATTTGATATACAAGTCAATTCTGCTGATATCGGCTCAATGATTTTGGAAAGTGGAATTTTTTGCTTTATTTGAAAGCCAAATATAATATTAGTCATTTAAGGTTGATAAAAATGATAAATGTTATTAAATATATTTATTAGTTTGATGATTAAGCAAACTACAGCAGTATCCAGAATCCCAACATTCTTCCCATATGCTAGATTTCAAATACGATACATCATAGGAGATGGGAGCTACGACTACCTCTACTGTTTACTAAAATCACGTTTTAAGATATTCAAATGTTTCGTTACTTCAGTTTTTGTAAAAAAGTTTAGAAACGATATTAGAACAAGTTATTACGTGCTTATGTCTATAAGTTTCGTTATTACTACCAAACCATATTTTGAAAATAATTCTGCTTTATTTAGTACTGTTTTGTCTTCATGAATGGCAAAATATAAACTGCAACTACAAAATGTAAAATGACAACTCTAATAATCAATAAGTAAGTACGTACGTATTTCTTTAGACTTTCACTGACTCATTTTAAGTTTTCCCGATTATACAAATATCCTTTTTATGTTTATTTACAGAAAATGCTATGTAAAATATAAGAACCGCCACACACACTCAGATAATTACGTTAAAGGAAGACTGCGCATTCCACGTTACAGCTGCCAGTGTGTGTCTTACGCCCAAGAATGCGCAGTTAAGTCTTCAGTCTTCAGAGGGTCTTGTTCTAGCAAAACTTGAATTTTGTCGCGCACAGTTAAAATTGCGCGGGGGATGAATGTGTGTTTATCGGTCAGTGGTCGCGCGGTTTAAGGCGTCAGTACTTGAATCGAGGTGAGTAGATCGGAGTTGGTTCGAGCCCAGCTGCCGGTAGACCATATATAAGCTATATTCGTGGAGAGGATTGGTACCCTCTCTGCGGTTATGGTAGGGTGGAATAATATTAGCTTGGGTCAATGTGAGAGACTGATACCGGTTGATATTTGACTACCCCCCTAATTAATGAGGTTTTCCAGGTTTCCCTCATTCCTGCACTGAATAGTGGTTAGGGCCTACCAACGTAAGTCGTTCCTGGGCGCAAATGCGGCCTGCTTAATAATAATATGCCGCCCCCTCTCCCGCACAAGTCTCCGACTTCTGGGCTAATCCCTGTGATTAGAATGAGGAGTAGACATATTATTATTATTATTATTATTATTATTATTATTATTATTATTATTATTATTATAAGTCCGTACGAGGGACAGTTTTCAGACAGTGCAACACGTGCGGCAGCCCTAACATTACATTCGGTTGTTTATTTATCGATAAGGGTACAAAGTAGAAGCAGGTTTTCCGCTTACCGATAACTCGCGCTTATCGGCGCTGTTTTCTCGCGCTGAGACCGCACACAGTAGAAGCTGTTAAAAGCGGGAAGAGACAAAAATTTATTCGGTACGTCTTAGGTACTTCCTTGCAAAATATCAGCATCTGACGTTGTGGATTCTATAATTACTAAGTCAAAGAGAAAACAATTTGGAATGCATCCTATTAATCGCAATAGAAATTATGGAGATTTAATCATCTATTTAAAATTTAAAAAACATCAAGGAAAGTTATTTTCAATATATAAGGATGACACAAGAAATCTTTCACTGCATTTTAGATAAAGTGAAATGCTGCATAATGAAAAAATGGTGTAATCTACATAAGCAAGCTATTCTATCGGAAGAAAGACTTTAGTTTAAAGGTACCTATTTAAGAACATTTGAATAATTTTTTTTATAACTTCTATTAATGAAGTCATATGTTACAAGGTTGCATACAATAAATATCTAAATTATAAATTAATCTAGCTAAATTTTCTAACAAAAAAAAGTCATAATGAAATTATTAAATAATTTTCAAAATTCACTTTTGAATACAATTATACCAACACATAATCAGCGAAATATATCCAACAATCTTAATAAAAATGTTTTTGGAAACTACTACATTATTAATATACAGGATGTTAGGAATATAAGTGCCGATACTAAAGCTACTTATATATCTGACCAAAAGAAGCAAGAAACTCTTATGAAAATGTATCTAAAACCAATAGTTCTACATATACGTTTCAAAAATAAAAATACAACTGCAATAACATGCAAAAGACATATAACATGTTACAGTACAATCTAATTCACAACTAAGGTTAAGTAAAGGCTCCTGTAACGTAATTTGTTTTTTATCAGTATTGATGAAGTAAGCAATAGAGGTTTACCAAGAAATCCTTAAAAGTGTAATGTACTGGAACGTACGACAACATTGCATCCATTACCTGCTACTATGCGAACCTCAAATTTTTGTAAGTAGTGTAGCACTGCGGCTAATGCCTTTCGGTTTTCTGTACCTAGTGTTTTGTTACATTTGCGTACATAAACAAAAATGGAACAGTTTATGTAACCATGACCAGTTAATTTATTGCGAATCTAGGCAAAACTCTGACTCAGTGGCGTAGCCCCCCATAGATTGAGTTGGTTGGGTTATATAGGTAATGTCTCACTACAAACCTACAATCGCTCTAGTCGCCAAGATTTGACGTCAGTGAACTAGATCACCTACGGCAACCCTACATTAAGGTTCATCTGCAACTAAGTGCTAATTTTATTTTTGCAACAAACATTGTTCGTACCTGTTTATTATTTACATGTTTATGATGAGATTGTTTTTTATTTACATTTTATTGTTTCACTTTATTAATTTTTTTATTAAAAAAATCTAATTTGAAATACTTTGTTCACTGAATCCCCCATGTCAAATTTCTGGCTACGCCACTGCTCTGACTACGAGACGTTTGTACGGTAAAAGCTTTTCACAAGCAACGACATTATTTTTGAACAATTACAACTATTTCACATTTTATTCTGTGTTGTGAAAAGTGCTCTAAGAAAACCGTTCATACTAAGTATGTTTACTACATGTATTTGTATTTATTATGTACAAACATCTGACATGGTAGATGTGCGACGTTGTCGCATATTCAAAACGTCTGCTCGTTTGCTCTCATATACCGTTGGTCAGAAAAATTGTAAAATCAAATATGTTTTGTTTGGTACGATTTATTATACAGCAAAATAAAGGCACTCATATTTCGGACACCCTGTGTATTTTAATACTTACCCTCTTCATCTATTTATTCCATTACAAATCTATATATCTCCAAATTTGTCTACGATATATTGATTGCTGTAAATTTTGTCATTTTTATTCCTTACAACTAAAAATATTACTAGTTCTTTGTGCATTTTTCTACACACGACCAGCGCGTACAAATAAATTACTGCTTTCACAGTGTACGTGTCCATTTGAAAGTATGTTATAATTGCTTTTACAAATTTACAAGCGAATTACAAATGTCATAGCTAATAAGTACGTATTTGGTGATGGTTACCAGTAAGCGGAAAATCTGCTTCCACTCTGTCTGTACCCTAAAAAGTAATCGAACATCCCCCGTATACCGAAGAACAGGCACTTTCTCTAACTTCGGATAATTGTATAGGAAATAAACATCAAATAGATTTGGGGCCACAACTTAATAGCATAACTAAAAAATTATGCATAATGCATAATGGTATTACATGTCACATCTGCATAATTTTTTTGTTCTGTGAAGTAAGAGTTCGACGGATCTAGGAAATGGGTCATATTCGTTAATGATAGAACAAGTATCCGTGTATTTGAAAACAAAAAATCACCATTTAGTAAATCGTAAATAAATTTTAACAGGCAATTACGAAGTAAAGCTAGCCCTGCAGGTTCTTTAAAATTCAAAAACAATTGCGCTGAAATTCGCCTTAAATTACGGACAATTAGTGTCACTTTAATGAAAATCGGCCTTGAATTGAGCATGCGGCATGGGCAAAATTCAACCCATAAATATAAATCGTGGTTAGACGTCATTTGCAAAATGATTTGGGTGTTGACGTAACACCGTAATTTTTATACGTATATATGATAATTCATTTTCAACAAATTCATATCTGCGTTGAACTTATTTTGAAATTAAAAGTACTGGCGAGAGGGGAAAGAATTTACAAATGATCTTAGCAAAACTGTTGCTTCCACACAAAACTATCTAAAAAGGAAAAGGGCCGACATGGTTATGTTAAATTTGAAGAAAAAACAATAATAATAACTTTTAAAACAATTTTTTAAGTATGTTTTACTTACGTGCGTTGTATCACATAGAAATCGAATATCATTACATCTGATGATGCTCGACAAGGAAACAATTAAACTGAAGAATAAATAATTAAGTACGTAATAGGCAATGGAGGTTTGAAAAAAACTAATAGGGTAATAGCTACACTATAATAATGGCGGAAGGATGGAAGGTTAGGCCAAGTTACCACTTACCTTCACCGTACGTCGATTTTGTTACATTGCCATTGACAAGTTTATTTATTTAAACGTTAATGTTTCTAAATTTTGAAGAAACGGGACGGGATAACCACCAATAAAATAAATCAATGTCAGTAAAAGTATTACAGCTTTGACAGCAACTTTTGAATTTTTTAAAATATTTTACAATAAATCCACAAGTTCACATTTTATAAGGAATAAGATGTCTACTACAAACAATTTTAACAAAACTATCATTTTAAAAAATTATAAGTACGCCTATGCACTAAAAACTCTAAAATACTATAAATTAACTTATAGGGCCAAGGTATAATTTTGCAAAATTAAATGCTTTTGATATGTAATTGATAATTTGTTAATTTAAACTCAAGTTCTTTTCACACTTTTTTTATACAGATCCACTAAATGCAATACAATTATAAAACTTACGTACTAAAAATGTTTTGTCAAAAACTCAACTTTCTTCTCTAATACATACACAAGCAAATATAGCAAACTATGTATGTACATACAAATAATCATTTTCCACTTTCTTTTAGTTTCTTCTCGTACTACTACTAATATTAATAAATCAGTTTTGTTTTCAATATGTCTTACCTTTACCGGGACTAGTGAAATTAATTATATTTGATTTGTAATAAGTAATAAAACAACATACAAATATTTTTTTAGATTAGTAATCAATCACACTCACTATCTGTTATCCAGTCTGATAAGTTATTAACAATGGCCTAAGTTATCTGTTTAAATATTTATATTGTACCTGATTAGACCCTTAGCTTTGTTTTAGATTATTTTAATAGTTGATATATTATATCAGTTTTATATGTAGAACATTTCGCATGAAACGTGTTACATAGTTCACAAAATATTACATGAGTACTATCTGTAAAAAAATAATTTTTGTTATTATTTGTATTGTGTGTTAGTGTACAAAAAATACAACTAATTATTGTAGTATGATATTTCTGTAATCTGTAAGGTATTTTAAGAATATAGTATTGAAATGAAACTCAAGTTATTTAAGAGCAACGCCGATGCTACCTAAGGCCGGACCTGGTGCAAAGTATATTGCGGGGCTGATTTTTAAAAGCTTTATTGAATGTAAAGATAACTTACAATTTTGTGTCATATAAAAAATGTAAAATGAAAACATACTCCTTTGTGTAACAATGTAACAAATTAACAAAATTTAATTTTTCAAATAATTTTCATTTACATATATCTGTTAAGAATCTTTATAGTTAGATATTTAATAGAACAGGCAATCCTAAATTCAAATAAGTCAGATCTCATCTATTGTGACTGGATTTACATGTTTGCATATATTCAAACCTTCATACGAGTTTTGAAAGTTATTGAACGATTTCATTAAGTCTGGTATGTTTTTTTTTTAGTAAATTTAGCTACATTAATTTTTATTTTAGACAATTATTAGTAAAAAATCTAAAAGTTAATAATAAATAATATATGGGTAAATATTTTGGATGTAATTCAACGCTGGACGGAGATTTAGTCCATTAAAACCTACCTAATAAAAAATGTACCTAGAAAAAAAATATAATCAGTCGCTTATGCAACACTGCATTCAATATAAATCGTTGCTACTTCTACGAGCAGTTATAGTTTAATTTTCTGTAATAAAATATGGAATCCTTATCGTTTTTTTGGAATAACTTTTATGGTCACAAAGATAACATTTGTAATAACAAAATATCAATCAAAATTTTGAAAATAAAAAGGTCATTATAGGGGCAGTTTCCACTAACAAAAGGGGTGCACATATATTTGTGAAAACTTTATTACAATATTTAAGTGATAGATACAAATTTACTTTTCTCATTTTTTGTTTTGTATTATTAGTATTTTGCTTTGTATATTTTCCCAGTTTGACTTATGAGAATATTTATGTATACAAGGGTTAAGTGGTAGAGCACACTCAGTGTGAACTTCCCCTTGGGGATTTAATAAAGTATTGTATCTTGTTTTTTTTTTCTAATTGAAAATAAAGACATATTATTATTAAATAGACTTCTCAAAAATATCTTTTCTTATAAATTAAAAATTATCTTTTATTTGAAATTATTTATACCATTTCAAACTTCATAATGCCACAAAAAAAAATCCTGTCTATTAGAGAACAAATATTTTGCACATATATGTAACACTTCTTTTAGAGATTTTAAGGAAAACTGCAAATTTCGTTAGAAATCATTCACTAATATCCCACGTTTCTTTATCAAAAAACTAATTTTTTCAGGGATATGCATCTGCAACTATTTTCTCATTATTTTGATTTAAAAAACTTCTTTCAAGTAAATAATAATAATAATAATAATAATAATAATAAAGCTTTATTGCCCAACAGAGTTCCATTTACAGGGCAAAATCTTAAATTAACCATTTAACACTTAAATAATAATAAATTAAAAATTCAAACATGAAACATTCCCATATACCATATACAAATCTTGAGTACATCCAAAAAAAAAAAAAAATAAATAAAATAAAATAAAAAGAAAGTTAACTATAAAAAGAAATACTAAATAATAAAAAAAAAATCATACATGAAATATTCGCATACCTAAAATACAAAAATGTTGCGTACATAAAAAAAAAAATGAAAAGAAAGTTAACTGTATTGCTCATTAACTAAATTAACAAGAGTATTCAATGAACAGGCAAAAATATCACAGGGGTGTTCTAACCAATTAAAGTTATCACACATAATACATATCGGAGACCTTAATAAAATATTAGTTTTAGCAGTATCACATTTAAAACTTAACGTCGTTCTTGAATTTACCCTAGGTACATAAAAATTAACAGCAGAAAGCAATTCGGAGCAGTCAATGAGGTTGTTTATGATTTTATATAAAAAAGATACGGAAATACATATTCTTCGACTCTCTAAACTAGTGACATCAAAACGACTAGTTAAAATATTGTAATCAATACCTCTCTCAGGATAAACTCCATCATTCTTAAATACCAAGTATTTTAAAAACTTTTTTTGAACTCGTTCCACAATTTTCTTTTGTATATTATAAAAAGGATACCAGATAAGCACTGCATACTCTATCCTCGAACGTACGTAAGCGTAATATAAAGTTTTAATAGCTTGTATGTCTGTAAATTGCTTACAATTCCTAAGAATAAATCCATAAAATGTAAATGCTTCATTTGTCTTAATAGTTACATGATCATGAAATGAAAATTTTTTATCAAACAATATACCCAAATCCTTACAAGAGTCATAACGAGATAGTACAGTATCATCAATTACGTAATTAAATTCATAAGTAGATAGTTTTCTAGAAAAACTTACAGTCTTACATTTAGCAGTATTTAAATATAACTTATTTCTAGCACACCAAGACTGTACCTCATCAAGCTGTCTCTGTAGATTATAACAATCATCCAAGCTAGCAATAGACGAAAAAATGTTTAAATCATCTGCATATAATAACTTTTTACTACTAATTACTTCACTAAGGTCATTAATAAATAAAATGAATAATAACAAAATGAATAATAACGGTCCCAGGGTAGAACCCTGGGGTACTCCAGAAGTTGCAACGTAATTAACCGAATCAAATCCATTATAACTAACAAACTGTACTCTATTATATAAATAAGACTTAATAAGATCGACCAAGTCATCAGAGAAACCAAAAGTCATAGCCAATTTATAAAGTAGAACTTTGTGATTAACCTTATCAAAAGCCTTTGAATAGTCCGTGTATATCACATCTACCTGACCTCTATTATCTAAAGCAGTACTGGCAGAGTTAGTAATATTTGAAATACAACATAAATTTTGGAAAGACTACCTATAGTTCATTTTCTATAGTCAGATCATTAACCTAAAACATACCTATATATACAGGGTGGTTCACTATCGAAAGCGGAAACTTTATAGACAGATAGAGAACTAAACTATATTTGAAAAATGCTTTGTTACAAAGATACAGGGTGTCAAAATTTTTATCAAAAGTTTTAAAAATATTAATAAATTTGTAACTTTTGACAAAAATTTTGACACCCGGTATACAAAGCATTTTTCGAATATAGTTTATAATACAAACTGATATTATTTTATGGTTCTCTGTCTGCCTCTAAAATTTGGACGTGGACGACCCTGTATAAACAATATTGTAAACAACGTTGAGGCACTTTTAAAGTTGCCTCTGTGTATCGTAATAACGGTAATAACTAATATGTAATAATGTGTATAGGCAATCTTCAATATGTTCATAAACACAATAAATTAAATCAGCACAAATCTGAGGCATGCCTCATACCAATAAACATATAGGTAAGAACATGGAATCCGTTGGCAGCCAATTGTGGAAGAGCAGCCCTTCAGAGTGCAATAGAGACAATCTAATATAGTTTACCATATTTTACAGTCGTTTCGTGGTTCCTTTTCTGCTATTAATATTTAAAATTTCAATGCACTGTAATTAAAATTTGATTGTCGTTTTTGATTTGTTTCGGTTAAGTTTCAGATGTAAGTACCGTAACTGTGTAATATGAAATGGCAATGCCCAGGCCCTCAATTACCACTGAAGAACAGGAAAACGTGAGGAATATGCTAACAATATTATTAATTATTCAATAAACAAGCTATATACTTTTCCGACATTGGCAAAACTGGATGTTCCAGTTTAAAAAGTTGTGGTGTGATTTATTAATATTTCGTAATAAAATTACCCATTGTATTTTTTCAAACTACAAATTAACATTGGAAAGCATAAGTAAGCAAAATATTACAACGGCATTAAACGATGCGTATAATATAGAAATTAAAAATTTATTAATTTGAAAATTCGAGAAAATAGTCAAATAGAAAATTCGTTAGTTATTCGACTAACAAAGTAGAGCAATTTCAATAATTCTGTATTTGTATTTACCTATAAATAACGATTAAGAAAAAAGTTTCAAAAAAAATTTTAATTCTGTAGTTCGTGTTCCTATTTTAAAAAGCCAACAGCCGCCACAGCTCTAAATCCTGAATCATCTCCAAAACAATGTGGAGATCCTTATAGTCGGATATGAAAAAAGTGGTGTACTTTATTACATTATACAACTTGTAAGAACTGATGTACGTAGAGCGTTTGTTCACATGGTAATACAGTAAATAAATTATAATAATGATTACTATTAATATTATTATTGCACAATATGTCCAGCACGGGACCAGGTAAAGCGTGAGATAGAATTTAGCTGTGCACTGTTGCCAAATGCTTGCACTATTTGAGCAGAAAGATCTAACAAGTAATATTAAAACCGTTTATCAATATCCTATTCTGGTTGTAAACAAAATTCGCAAGTTAAGATTAAAACAAGTTCTGGTGTACTTACCAAAGTCTCAACAACTACAGCAGCATATATTATGATTAGGTAGTGTAAGTCATATAATAAAGTCAAATTTGTATTAATTTTTATTTTACTTTGCCGTCATGTTTAAGAAATCTTGGTTTACATTCTCAGGCACTACTTTAGCGACCTTCCGAGGTTCTTTAACAAAAGTTTTGGAACACTGCATTTCAGTCCAACTTATCGGTACCATTCGGTGACCTTGTTCTGAGTGAGCGATTACAACACCTAATTCGTTTTCTGCAGTCGTCAACTGATATGTATGAGCCTCTGTGATAGGTAACTAAAAAAAGTAGGTATATGAACACACAAGACTTTGTGTAAATTATGTAACTTACAACTCTAGCTAATATTATATCGCCTGGCCTGAAGCTTTTATATATTTCAACTTTGTCTTTCTCCGTCGCTTTAACATCTTCTCTACGAATGAGAGCCCTGAAAGGTCGTCGCAGTACCGTGTCTCCTACACATTTTATAAAGCATTTGCAAAATTGCTGAGTTATTATATAAACTTGGGCTGTAACTATATCCCCCTGACCAGGTACAACTGTTTTTTCGCCATTACTGTGGACTTCGACTATTTTCACTCTGTCTTTCTCTATAATGTCTACATACCCAGCTAATTGAGAGTATATGTAGCCTTGTCGTTCATATGTACCTTGGCCTGAAGTATGTACTTTATCACAAAGGCATAGTCTCTGTCCTGGAAGACAAATCAAAGAGGAATCCTTCATTTTCTCACTTCTATTTAGTACTTCAGCGTTAGATTTAACCTGCAATTGTATATAAATTACAAAAAGTAGTATGACATGTAATTAAAATTTTTAGTTATTGGTCTGTGATTAATTACCATGCAGCCTCTACTTACTTTTTTTAGGTTATACCCGTGATACCCGTTATAGTGTTATGTGCGTTATACCATATTTGAATTTTCTTGATTTCTTCACTTGAAAATGGAGGAAGCGCCCTCTATAGAGTAAACTGTTAAACTCGTCTGAAGTTAATATTACTTCTATTACCTAGATGTCCCGCAAATTATTCACACCTAGTCACACTCTATTTTACCAGCTTCTGCTAAATCGCAGCCAGAAATTACAGATCGCAACGGTCGTTGACTGAAATATTGTAATAAGACTTCTCACCGTTCGGGCAAAAACGTAAACGTAAATACTGGCGTGGATATGAATAGATTTACACAAAGTTCATATATGAACTTTGGTTTACATTTGCAAACTTTCTGTGCACAAGCTGATGAGTCGTTACTAATGCATGGAATGCTCTAACTTTTTTGATTCGTGCTAGCACTGATAAAAATGGCACGCCAGTAAGGTATACATATGCAATTTTATTTTACTGGCGCACCATTAACTATTGGCGCCACTAAATCCATGCATGTTAAACTCGCTATTGTAATACAATTTATTATTTGTAACAATTCTACTCAAACTTAAGACGAGATTTTTAAATAACATTCTCTATTCTATAAATACTGATTTTCATCCTGTAGATATATATAAATCACAAAACATTAATGACAGCAAAAAAAGGTAAAATAAACATTAGTTTATAAAAAAATCAAAGTGTACCTATCACAGAAAAAACAAAATTTAGAAGGATATTTAAAAATAAAATGATCCTAAAGCTTTACATTACCTGTATCAGAAATACATTTATCTGCCTGGTTCTAACAATTTCAATATTATCATCAGTTTATTATCTTTAATCAAAAAATTTAGATAAATTTAATATAATCAGTTCCCAAAAAATGATTGAGGTAAGAAATAGTATAAATATGTTTAAAAATAAATGTACCTACGTATTTTAATTTCTATTCAAAACAGTTCCTGCATTTATAATAATTCATCATTTAAAATTATTATAGATTGATGACGAACCGGCTTGTTACATTCATGGGCTTATCAGCTCCGATTCAGACAATGACTCTGACGATATGAGAGAATTTGATGAAGAATATAATTTAATGAAACCCCCTCCATATGATTACAAATTGATAAAAAACAAGATTATAATTATTTCTTCGCAAAACACTCCTAATGTGCATGTACAGCAAGATCAGTCAACAGAAGAAAAAAATAATAATAAAACTAAAAAAACTGAAGTTGTAAGCAAAGTGGCAGTGACTAAAAAGACTGAAAATCCGACACAGAAATTAAATATGACTCAAATTCGCAATAAGAAAACAAAAATAGAGAGGAAAAAAGTAGATATGTCCGGTCAAGTTACCTGTGGATCTAGAAAATCTACTGAAACTATTTGTTCAAATCAAATATTGAAAGCTAAAGTAAAATCGAAATACAGTAAAAATAAAACAATAAAAAAACGCTCTGCTGCTAAACTTCGTGACTTGAGAACTCGAGAAGAAAATTACTTGGGTTTGAATATAATTACAAGAGAACAATTCGAAAAGGAATTTCCCAGTCTCGATGAAGTACACAAAAGTAAGTTTCGTAGTGCCTGCAAATTGTACAAAACTAAACCTACATCGAGCAGCATTTGGAATAAGAAAAAAAAGAAACAATTTAAGCCTTTGGAAATTGAAATTTATTATAAATATATTCCTAAAGGTAAATATCTACCAGAAGTCAAGAATAGAAGAAACGGAAGGACAATGATCAAGGTTAAATTCGGAGAAAGCAAGACACAACACGATATCATACCTCAAGTTACAAATGAAACAAACAAGAGTAAAAGAAAATTGAAGAGAAAATTGAAACAATCAGCAAAGGAGTTACTAACGCAACACAACGAAAACCTATCAAATATATCAAAGGGCCAACGAGTAAAGAAAAATTTAAACCACACAAATGATATTCAAGGAAATGTCGACCTGAGTATTGGTAATGAAAACAGATCAATAAATCTCGATTTGAGACGTTCACTTAATGATGATAGAGACGCAGTGCAATATGAAAATATTTTTGATAGAGAATTTAAGAATTTTGTACAAAATATTATCTACGAAGGCACTAACATTACAGATTTAAATTGTTTTACATACAAACAGTTACACTTAGCATACACAGCTTACTTAAGAAAAAATACAATGGAAAATTCTTCCAACAAAGCTGAAAATATAGTTATTAATACATCATCCGAAAAGAAAAAACCCATTAAAAAGAACAAGAAAGTAAAACAACCAACTACCAAGCCGTGCTTTGATACTATGTTAGACAGTGAAAGATATTTGTTTATAGATGGTAAAAGAAAAATGAAGAGAAAATTGACACAGTCAATGAAGGTGTTACTAAATAAAAATGTACTAGATAAATTTGGTTATATCAGACATATTACACAGCTAGCGGGTGGTAAAACACACACTAAAATTTGTTTACCTATTGATATATACAAATATAATTATTATTAGTTATTAGTATTTATTAAATTGCATTTATTTACGTTTACATGCATCAAACTGTTATAGTTTTTGCAGGATTTATTTAGTTTCGTAGAATTTAGAGTATACGATGAATAAAAAATGTTTAAAATTTTGATCACCTAGATTTTTTTTCTTAAAATGTGATTCCAAGTATATTCCAAAGTTACATCCTAAAACAATTGTTCAAAAAGCAAATTTTCACTTCTTCCATTTATATTACAGACAGTTTACACTGAAATGTTATAACATTCAGTATTAAATACTGTATACAGGGTGCCTCAGGTATTCCTGGCATCCTTGGAAGGGGTGATTGTACAGTGGAAACAAATGAAATTTACCCAAATATACCTAATATCTAAAAGTTCATCGTTTCTGAGATACAGACTGTCAAATATTTTTATTATATTTTTCATTTTCTTGGAAACCCTTTGTGATAAAACAATAATATTTCTAGATTGTAATGGGATACCTTAGGTCTAATTATGCGGTATGTTTAAATATTCACAATATCACCATGCAATGGCATAGAAACCTTGTCCCACTCTTCTACTTACAATAAAAATAGTATGTCACTGTAAATAATTATAAAAAACGTAAGATACTTTAAGTTTTGATTATTTTGAACTAATAATTATTCTTTGCAATTTTCTTTAAAATTCAAAATTAGATACAAATTTGAATTTCTTGCCCCCAAAAAAAACCCCGATCTTCAAAATGTATCCAAATACTTGGTATTGTTTAAAAAGTGATTTACAAATATCTAAAATAAAATGTTTACTTTGACAAACTGTAGCTTTTGATTAAAGTAAGTTTAGCTATATCGCATTAATTTGTCCTCAGGAATCTACTCTTGCCCTATGGTGCATTAATTTCAGTACGCCCTTTTCTTACTGGAGCATAATATATAGGTCTCATGAAGTACAAACTACGAAATGCAGAGTTATCTTTAATGAACAATAATTACCTAAATATGATGTGTGCCACAGATTTTCTACCAACTGGTGATAATGAGAATATTTAAATATACTGAATAATTAGAATAAAGATATCTCATTACAACCTATAATAAAAAGTTAATAAAAATATAATAAAAATTTCGAAATCTTTGACACCCTGTATCTCGGAAACGGTGAACTTTTAGATATATATTTGGTTAAATGTCATTTATTTTGACTGTACCCCTTCCAAGGACGCCAGTAATACCTGAGACACCCTGTATAAAAGTTTATATTTAGCAGACATTTAAGACGAATTTTATTCAGCATCGGTTTAATCCAAGGTCAACCAAAGTGATACCGATACCAACCACATTCTATTGGAAGTTCATGACATCAAGGCACCAATTCGGTTTGCCAATTTTAGAACCACCCAAATTTTTGGTTTATTTACTTTACAATTAACAAATATTTTTAAACGTGCATGAAGCACAACCCTACAGAACCAGTGCATTCAATTGGCAATAATGATTTCACGAATTTACAACCAAAAGTAAAACCACTGTCAAAAAATCTGTCAATTTTAAGTTAACCGAAACCAGAACCGTAGCTGAAAAAAATTCGCCTATAAAAGCATTAGGATGTTTATCAGATCAGTTTATCACCACGCTATCAAATGACTCATGATTAATACAATTACTTAAGCGGGCTTTAGCTGCTGGTCTATATCACATGGTACACTGCTGGACTGCTGCTATTAACACAGTCTATTTTACAGTCCGGCGTCTTCATGTCGGTTCCTTTGATGTCGAGGTCCCAGATTTCGTTTTTTTAGACGACTTAAAGACGACTGCACATTTAGCCGCGCACATTCGCGCGCTCAAGAGACACGGTGATTTGTCAAGAAATAGAATTTCTCCCACTTCGTCGTGTACATATGAATTTCATTGGTGTTCATTGCGCATTTAGCCGCGATTTAGCCACATCCTCTGGAACCTTCACTCGATGAACTGTATAATAAACTGTGCTATTAATATAACTTGTTGCTACATTTCAACTGTCATCACGTCACCTTCAAGTACATACCTATTGTGTTAAATTCGTAATTAAATATGTATATTTTTGATATAACTCTACCAGATAAGCTTTAACAATTAACTAAAATGTAGTGAGGTTAAAAAAATTGATAATGATTAAGGTAAGAAATGGATCCTTATTGTATATATTATTATTATATTATATTACCAGTATACTTGAAATTATATATTTATACATATTTTTAAATAGTATGTATTTTATTTCCTTTCATAGCTTAGGCTTTAATTCACCATATTCATAACATTATTTGATCTAGGTATACAGAATGTCCGGAATATAAGTGCCAATACTGAGGCCGTGTAGCAACAAAAAACTTACGAATGTTTTTGTATAAATAATGTAATTTGCTTTTTTTCGTCTGTATTAATGAAGCAAACAGTAGAAGTTTTCCTAAGATTCCTTCAAAGTGTAACACGCAACAACATTACAATCAATTACCTGTTATTGTTAACCTCAAACTATAGACCAACATATGTGTGTATCATACATACCTACTTCCTTGTAACTAGTGGGTTTTGTTTATTTGTATCCTACTGTTTGCTTGATATTTTGTGTACATAAATAAAAATAGTGTGACTTGTAGTAGTTACCTGTTCACGGCCTTTTTATTACCGTTTGTCAGAGAAAAAAAATATTGTTAAGGTAATTATGTTTTGTTTTGTGCAATTTATCATACAGCAAAATAAAGGTGCTCTATATTCCATACACTCTTAGCCTGCCAAAAATTAATTGTGGATTCTACGATCAAAAATAATTTATCCAATAACCCCCCCCCCAGTCAATTTTTTAGGTTCCCATTTAAGGGGCAGTTAGGGGGCATCTACAGACTTATGATTATAAAACTTTTTTCTTATTTTTGATTGTAGAATCCACAATTTATTTTTGGCAGGCTAAATTTGGGACACCCTGTATACATAAGAATTATATTGAAGAAGTGTTAGAAAACTGTTCTACTGTTATTAGTCCTTTTTTTTAATTAAAAAAATTCTTTAAATAATTTGAATTTTATAGATCGATGATGAATTGGCATATCAAATTCATGGAATTATCAGTTCTGAATCAGATAACGACTCTGATGATAGAGAATTTGATGAGGAATATCATTTACTGAAGCCACCTCCGTACAACTATGAACTTATAAAAGACAAAATTATCGTTATTTCTTCACAAAAAACTCCTACAATTTTAAATTATTGGCAAAATCAATCCATAAATATAGAAAATAATAGTGAAATTAATAAACCTGAAACCACTGAGAATGCAGTAGTGGATAATTCTACTGTACTACAAGCTACAAATGTTCAATATCATAATAACAAGGCAAACAGTAAGCGAGACAATCTAGATTTATATGGCCAGGCTTCATCTAGCGTTTTGAATTCTGCAAATTGTATGGTAAACGTTAGAGTGAAATCAGTAGATAAAATAAGTTCACGGGACAAGAAAACATTTAGAAAATCTTATGCCAAAAGTAATGACATAAGAATTATAGAGAAAAAAAAAATTGGATTGAATATAAATACAAAAGAAGATTTAGAAAAAGAATTTCCAAGTCTTGACGAAGTGTCTAAAAACAATTTTAGAAGGAAAGACAAAATAATTAAAGAGGAATCTATCGCTTCTACTTCCATTGTTTTAGGTAAAAAGAAAAAGCAATTTAAACCCCTGCCAAATGAAATTAATTATTCTAAAGATATTCCAAATGTTGAATATATAAAAATATCCAAGAAAAATAGAAAAAAAGAAATTAAAGGAACAACTATAAACAAAATCAATTTCAATATACCTGCAGTTAGGAATGAAACAAATGATAACAAAAGAAAAATTAGAAAAACACCAAAACAATCAGTCAAAATCCTAGTAACTAAAAATCTATTAGATAAAACTAACAGTATTGAAGATACAACAAATCGAATTAAAGAAGCAAAAAATGACAATAAAACACAAATACGAGGTACAGAAGTATTGGCAAATGATGTGGGATTCCAAGAAATTGAAAGCACAGAATTTAATTTTGAAGATTCAATACCTTTATATAGAAAAGAGCGTGAATCAGCGATGTTTAATAATATGAGTAACAAAATTGTGGCGACTAATTTAATGGATTTTGAGGAGGAATCATATATAAATGAGATAACTGACAAGAAAATAAAAGGACAAAGTAAATTAACACAATCAATCTCGGAAATGGAATGCATTAATTCATCCCATACTGTTACTGTTACTCATAACATTAAAATAAATAAAAATAAAATAAAAACAAAGAAGCAACACAACGAAAACTTAGCAAATAAATCAAACAGGCAACGAATAGAGAAAAATTTAAACCAGGCGAATGATATTCAACAAAATATCAACCCGGGTATTAGTAAAGAAAATAGTTCAATAAATCTTGAGTTGGGGCCTTCAGTTAATGATCATAGAGACGTAGTGGAATATGAAAATATTTTTGATGCGGAATTTAAGAATTTTTTACAGAATATTGACTACGAAGGCACTGGAATTACAGATTTAAATAGTTTTACATATGAACAGTTACAATTAGCATACACGGCTTACCTAAGAAAAGATGCAATGGAGAATTCTTCCAACAACGCTGAAAATATAGTTAAGAATACACCACCCCAAAAGAAGAAACCCACTAAAAAGAAGAAGAAAGTAAAGCAACAAACTGCCAAGCTACGGCATTGTAATAAGTTGTATCAACAAAATAAAAACGATAGTATTATGATAGAAAGTGAAAGATATTTTTTTAAAAATGAATTTGATGAATTCAATTCGATGGCATGCTCATATGATTTAATCTATGATGAGTTAATAGATTTTATGGCTTGTATGCAAGAGATACAAAATATGAACACCAATGGAAGTATAATTTACCTGTCAGCCGTAAACATAAATTTCTATTTAGGTATGAAGTCCTTAACTTATATCAATACAAGATTCACAAATGACAGGAAAAATTACGCTTATATAAGCAAACGCACGCATTCTACCAAAATAAATGAAAAAGTCAAGAATACACATTGGGAACTTGGAAGTAAAATATTGAAAGATATTTTACTACATGTGATACCGCAACTGTTTTGATCCAAGAAAATTTTTCTAACACGAGATAAACTCAGGAAGAAGAACAATAAACCCAGAACACTACTACGATGCTACAGTATTTTTAAATTTGAAAAATGTGATACTTAATTTTTAATGTCACTAGAACACTTTGTACTGTGAATGATTATTAAATAAAATTATATTTATACTCGCGACAAGAATTCAGACGACTTACGTCATACAAACAAATGAATAATTCATTATATTTTCATCAAAATATTTAAGAAACTACAACTGATAGTAATAAAACTATATACTACACTAAAAATTTACATTATATATTGCACTAAATGGCAAAAAATTATTGTTTTTAATGCGACCAAATATCGAAAATTACGTTGACAATAAAAACAAATGTGTAACGTCAGCTGTGACGTAAGACGTCTGAATTCTTGACGCGAGTATAACATACATTTTTTTCCTAGCAATTGTTTTACTTCAAATTTTACATTTGACCATAAGCAAACAAAAATTAAAACAATGCATATATTTAAATCCTGAACCAAACGATCAACCCAAAGTAAAAAATATTGTATGTTTCAGTAAATATAAACAAGGAAATGAACAATTTGTTCTAAACATATCCTTCATTAAAAGTTTCAGCCACAAAATATTTCTATACAGGATGGTCATCTTTATATCCTGTATGTACATGCTTTTGCAATAATAATGACACTCTTAAAATAGTTTTTGAACTTTTGGAAGTTCATTAAATATCTCTATTGATGAGTGAAATAAACAGCTAAAAAGAACATGTTTGCATTAAAAATGACCCTGCCAAATGTACACCCCTTAGGAGATATAGCCCTTCAAATTTTCCAAAAAAAAAAATATGAAATAGGGGCTGTAATTTGTAAACCAAAAAGGTATAATAGTCAAATTTTACATAATTTTCTATTAATGCATGTGCAACTTCTCAACAATTTTTTGAAAATTTCTGCCCCTTGGAATGGGTTGAAATAAACACACCCTACGTTATTTTTTATTACAACTTATTTGTTCGACAGAAATTAAGTATTCAAAAGTATGTATCAGCCATGTTTATTTTAAAACTCTCTTACTTTTTTGCTTTCAAATTAACCATTTATTAATAAAAAAAAATAAAATTCATGGTCATTCGCATTACAACTCACAATTGCAGCTAATATGTAAGTAGGTGGCTGTCGTCTTTTGTGAGTACTTTTTCTTAGAACTTGGAAAGAATTATGACCAATAATTTTACTAACTTTGAATATGTTGCCTATGCTGTGAATATTTTTTTGTCACCAAAGGTCTTATCACAGAAATTAGCATGATAGCCACCTACTTCAATATTTCTCAGTTGCAATCCTGTGAATTGTTCTCCTTCCAAGGGTTTGACTATTATACCTTTTTTGCTCCATATATATTTTTTGGAAACTTTGAAGGGCTATATCTCCAAAGGGGTGAAAATGACCTTACTAAAGTCATTTTTATACAAATATGATCTTATATTAGCTGTAAATTCACCGGTACCATATTTGTGCTACTTCCTTTGAAATCGCCCTATATGAATTAGAAGATAGAAGTGGTTAAATAAAAAAAATAGTTGCCTGTTAACATTATGAAAAGATATTGAATTTGTATGTATCTGTTGAAAATCAAAATGTTCGTGAATATGCACAAAATTTAAAGGTAGAACCTTAAGAATATGCTCCTACCAAAAATATTGCAAATTTTATACAAATAAAGAAATATAACTCACCTCAGGGAATTTTCGCATCAGTCTCCACATAAAAAAGCACTGCACTTAAAACATTTTTTAAATATAAAAACAAATATAAATCAGGCAACAGTCTGTCCAACAGCACCATAGACTTATAAACACATACTACTGACATCTAGCAGTTATCTGGACAACTTATTTATATAAGAAACAGTTCATGGGATATTTCAAATGTCTATAATTTTTAAATAAATGCAGTTTGCTGCTTTTAAAATCATTCATGTAATCAATAATTGAAAATTATTAAATTTTATATTGCCAATTTAATTGAAGACTATCCACATAATTAAAAATGAAAACATTGATGTAACCATCCTAACCTAGAAACGGTGCAGAAATGGTGAAACAAAATAAAATGCATTTTGGTCCTATTTAAAATTATGAACATTTAATTTCATAATAAAAAAAAACAACTTTTTTTGTTTTTTTTTTTTAACTGAAAATAGCAAGACCATTGCTTACGCTTTACCTGTGCAAAATTTTCATTTGTTTTTCATGGCAACTACATGCGAACACACTTCCCAGGAATCGAACATATGTTATGGCACATCTAATCTCATTACACTGTTTTTTTATTGTATATGGTAGAAAAAAACTGTTACCCAACGTGCATACAGAACGATGGAAAGGAGTATAAATTCATTATTAAAATGTGGAATTAAGGAAAATCAAAGTGATCAAGTAGGAATAGATTTATTTTCAATTTCAATATACACAGAATGTTCTATCGTAAGTGTATAATATCTAGGCTATAATTCTTTAATTACAGTTACTGATTAACAATGGTACACTGAATAAATATTAAAATTACAGGATTTAACTGTGATATTTATATTTTTATTACTTATTCATTTTTACACTAATTGCTCGTTTAACAATTCATAACGGTGAAAAAAACAAAGAACCGATTTTGGAAGAGCCCTAACAATAATAAAACCTCTCCCACTCCGACGGGCTATAAGAAAAGTTATCAATTTAACAAGGAATTAAACGAACAAATATGATAACAACGGGTAGCTATTGTACTAAAACTAAGGCCAGTTTAACGTCATAGTTTCTACAATTGCGTTGACGTTGATTCCGCAGCTGTAGGAAGTACTACCTCAAACTGTCGGTACATAAAAATAAATAAAAGTTATGGTATATTAAGAACCAAGTTCTGCTAGTAATCATAAAAAAATACTGTAAAGTTCGTACGATGTAATAATCAAATAACAAAAGTGCATTATTTATATCAAATACACACCAAACAGGTCATTAACCGTACAAGTAGATACTAGGTAATTGAAGTGTTTTATTCATATGTAATTTTAAAATTATCTAAAGGAAATTAAAAAGAGTTTAAAATTGTATAATATCGTTTTAAGCTTAACAATAGCTTAGTTAAATTAGTTTTAATGGACGAAACGTAAGAAAATTTTTGACTAGGTTGCAGAAGATAACGTCGACGTCTCTTCTTTACCACTGTTGCTTCGGTGTACTTGTCAGACCTGTTATTTTATGTTATTACTGTCTATCCTCCATCCATTACTTTAAATCTAAAAATATTTCAAAGATTCAATCAGTGCATATAATAAAATACCTCTACATAAAGGAAAATCAAGGATCGTATTCTAAGGCAATTTGGTTAAGCAGACATAGGGTCCTAAAAGCCATCTATTTAACATTTTTTAAACCGATTGGGATATTTATAACTGTTATATGTGATACATTTAATCCCAATGAAGTTTTTTATTGTACTTTTTAAAGAGAACCAAATTTCATCCCGGTTTTTTATCAATTCGCAAAGTAAACAATTTCAACAAAATAAATAATTACAGGGCATCTCGTTTATGGATGTACGAGGTGTGTCCGAAAAGTAATGCAATTTTTTTTAACCAATAGGTTTATTGTAGATATCATTACAACCATTTAACATTCTTCGAAGTAGTTTCCTTGGGCATCTACACACTTTTTCCAGCAGCTCTGCCACACACGGTATACATTCTGGAAAGCTTCAACGGGGAACCCGGCAAGGAACTTCGTCACTGCGCCTTGGACGGCTTCAATCCACTCAAAATGGATTCCTTTCAAGGCAGTCTTGATCTTTGGGAAGAGAGAAGTCAGCTGGAGCCATATCCGACCTGTAAGGGGGTTGTGGCAGCGTTGCCAAGTGGTGCTTCGTCAGGTATTCACGGACACGTAGAGCGGTGTGGTTTGTCGTGGTGTCAACGTACTATGCAGCGTTCACGGTTTAGCATAACGTTGCTTGAGTGGCGATTTCATTGCATTTCGTGACACAGGCACTAAACAAGGATGCGCAGAGATAGTGATTCTGCCGCCCCAACTGATCAGAGCAGGCCGACGAAGGCACCGCTTTGAAGCTGAGAGTCCCCCCCCACCTAATACAACCGGTCGAACCCGCTGCGGCGACTTTAAGTACCGACTCAAAAAACATTGCATTACTCTCCTTACACACCTCATATGTACAAACCACTAATACAGTAAGTATAAAACAAATTATATACAGGGTGATTTTGAAAATGGGGTATTAATTTTAACTGATGGCATTAGGCATTAAAATAACTCATTTTAAAAAATATTGCCCTAATAACCGAGATAACTGAGTTTTAAGTAATTGCAAATTTTGAAGCCGAGTCTGTAACCCTAATCTACCCTATCAAGTCAAGAAACTCTATTGCACAATACGTCATCGATAAGTGACGTGATAAATTGTGCACGCAGTCTTTATTGAATGTCCTGCTTCCTTTATAACTTTAACCTTAAAGCTCTATTAGATAACACGCATGTAAACAAATTGTGTTATTGTTATTATTTTTGGCATTTTGTAGTATGTGCATAGTATAATTTATAGTGTTCAACGTACTTTGCTGATAACGATATAACAATAGTCCAAATATAATGATAATAATGGCCTGTGGATATATTATTAGTGTACAGAGAATGTAATCAACAAAATACACAGAAAATTTGTTTATAGATTTCATCCTTCTGCACAACTATTTGTTTACTTAGCACAACGAACCTGGGATACAGGTTTTACATAATTTAAAAATGCAAAAAAAGGTAAGTTATTTATCTTTTATATTAATATTTCATTGGGCTATTTTTTTGTATATCACTTATTCTTCAAATAAGTAGACGTATATTAAAATTACTACCTCACTTTGAAAATCACCCTCTATATTTTTAATAGACATGAAGTGTCAAATATTGTTACTTGTACAAAAAAATTACTAATAAATTTAGCAGCTAAAGTCAGGTTTCAAAACAGTAGAGAGTGGCATTTTATAAACCCCCTCATAACTTATAGCAGCTAACACAAGGAGAAATACAAACCGCATACCCAGCAGGGATACCCAATGACACAGTTTCTGCTGCATCAAATATGTATACGCATCCTAGAATGCTCGATTTCTATTGGTAAAGATGCTATGACGTCAATTCGACTGTGTTAACTGGGACCTGTTTATTCTATCTGCACAGCCACCATGTGTGTATGTGCAGAAAAAGGCTGAGTATATATTTCCTCTAATTTAATTGTGTTTGTAATTAATGTATTAGTTATAATTTTTGTGTTACTAAGAATTGAGAATAATTTAAGCTCTAAATCATGTGCTCAATATCGGATGATAAAAAACTGAGATGATTAGGGCATGAAAGCAAAATATGAGTGAGTGATGTGGTTGAGAGATGTAGTTCATTAACAAAAGCATGTCAGTTGTGTATGTTATGCAATAAAGAGTGGTAAAGAAGAACATACAACTGCAAAACGGAAAATTGTTGAAATTCGAAGAAAGAAGATAGAGGTTGATGATGACACAAAGTACATGATTCGTAAAACAATCCATGAACGATTTTTTAAAAATGAGCTTTCCACAACAACAAAAGTTCTGGTTGCTATCTAGCAAAATAAAACTTTGCCTAGACTATTTAGAAGGGTGTTGCATAACATGAATTTATCTTTTATAAAAACAAAATCAAAAGAGTTTGCTGACAGAAAAAAACGAAGTAGTGATATAGGTCAAACAGTTCAAAATCTGAGTCAAAGATTATATTACACTAACAAAATATGGATAAAGGAGGCCATACAGAAGTCAGTGCAGTGTATAATAAGGGTAGTGTAGTATATGTGTTAATGTTACTAGTGGCAGTAGCAGTGTATTGAAGTGTGACATCCACGAAGTGCACATTAGATAGGTATAAGAGATTGGTGAAGGGCTACCACCGTCCACAAGAACGGCATTCTATAATTGTGGAGATGAGGACACGTATGAGTTTGTGAATTTTTTAAAGTAAACTGAGTTCATTCAACGTCAACTTATTTTTGGCAATTTTGTGTTCATTGAACCCTTCTCAAGTGGTACGCCAATGGAATCATGTCATCTAAGTGCTGTAAATTAGTCACTCTACTATTTTGAAACTCGGGCATAAAAGAAAAATATAAGATTAACATTTGCAATCTTGAGGTTATAGTTCCAAATGTACAAAATATTCAAACTTCATGTTTTTTGGTCCCGGCCTATAAATCTATACACCCAGTATAATATTCTAAAGAAAACTATGTATAGGATGAGTAAAATAATAAGAATTTTTCAAATATGATTGAAATGATGTGATCCTGTGCTATGAATTTATTGAATTTCAGGATAACCAGGAAGGTAATTTGAAAAATAAAACATTAACTGTATCATCTAAAAGCTGTTTTATTTAGAGATATCTAGAAGTCCTCTCGATAAATCAATACGTTGTTCCCAATAAAAAATACTTGGCCAGCATCCATCTAGGCCAAATGAAGTACAATAAAACTAATCCCTGGCCTTATCCAGTATCACCACAGATAAATAATATAATATTGACTAAGTGGTGAAAAATTCCAACTATTAAATAGTTAGATAATGCGTCCAATAATATTTAACAATAAATAGGTAAAATCAGATCCTTAGGAATGCGGGAATAGATCTAAAATAATATTTACAAGGTAATATGGAAGTTCATGCTTTATCGATGCAAATATTTGCATTGAACAAACTTATATTCACGATATAAGTGAATATAAGCTCTAATTAAACCAGATTATTGCAAGACATGTAAGCTTCGTTCCAATCTGGAATATACTATAGCTTACCAGGTGTATAGACTTTGACATCACCTTGATTAAGCGCAGCGCTCTCGCCCTTTCCGTTCGATGGCGGGGCTGGCATGGCGTATACCGGGGCGTTCTGACCCTTCTTGGGGGATGGCTGACTCGTCACAGGAGATCCGCCTCGTTCGTCATCCGACCCATCCTCCTAAAAAAAACGAGACTCTAAAATAAAGTTCGTAGAAAGAAAGAAGGGGTACTCTTGAGAGAGTGACAAGGGAAAATCATACTTCTCGGAAAACTTACGTTTTTATCTCACTTGTCACTCACTGCAAATAGAGGTCATACATGAGACAAGAATTTGTAAAACTTTTTGCAATACACTTTATTTTTACAGAACGACTCGACTTTGATAGTGTCTATGGAAAACGAAATATAATGTTTCTTAATACAGATAAAACAATACAAAAAAAAATAACAGTTCCAGTATCATATTTCTATTTAATGGGCTTGCATTTCTTTATAATCTAAAAATTATATATTTCATATCGCCATTACAACAATATACTGCTTAACAGATTAGATCTCGTTTTCCTGAAAAAAATGTAAAAAATGCAAATCAATTTTTGGTATTTTCGAAAAACATTGACAGTGTACTAATTTTCGACTGTTTATCTCAATGTTTTACCGCCATTTAGAATATACAGGTTGTTACTTCATGTTATGTATTTTAATTATTTTTAAAACAACAAATCAAATGCGGCCGCCAAAAACAAGTCTGGATATTTTGTTGCTAACTTGTTCAAACAGTTTCAATTTTGTATATTATGCCGTTTTTGAGAAAAATGGTGTCCACTGGTGACCATCGAACTAATCCGCAAGATGGAAAAAACAATAATGTTCAAACAGTTTCCAAATTTATATTACTGATGACAAAAATTAATAATATCAATGGAATTTGACTAACGACTATTTGATTTTTAAACAAGTGTAATGCAGCAATAAATTTTTAACTGACTATGAGTTGAATGGGTTTTTTTTTATTTTTGATAAAACTACTCAACGAGCAACAGAATATGGTGCAAAAATCGTAAAATGTTGTCATGACGTAACCATGATGTACTTCACTGTTTTGTGTGTGTTTTTACACCATATTGTGGTATCCTAAAATTTAATATATCTCACACTTTTTGAAATTTTAAAATCTGAAAAAAATAATAAAATCAACACTCTATATCGAAAATCAAACTTTTTAGGACATGCATTTATATGAACTTGTCAACTTAAAATTAGCCCAATAATTATCAATTAAAACGGGGACATAACATTGAGTGACACCCTGTATATAGTCCATTTAAAAATTATAAAGAGTTGAATGACCTACTAAACCCTAAACAGTGTTGCCACATCTAGTATACAGTAGGGTATTAATTTATATAAACCAACTACTTGAATTTTATTGAAACAAAAAATTTCCATGCATTTATTTACCATCTGCCGATTATTTGCAACCTTTTCCAAGAAATACCACTCATCCTACGTTACTGCCTAATCTATGACTTTCAGAAGTCATTAATCTCTTTATAATTCCACTCCTTTCCCTTAATAAGGTTCATGAGAGAAATCTTATACAAATAGAAAATGTTTATATAATAAACCAGGAAATACCTAAATTATTTCTTAAGTTTAGGTTTCATCAAAATTCCTCAAAATACTATTAAAGTAAAATAATGATGACTTTTTACTAAAACATTTGAAATTCGGAACTTTAATTACATTTGTATTGGTAACTCTATTATATTACTACGTTGGCAATGCCGAGCATAGACAAATAAAATTTTCATGGGCAAATTCCATATACTACCCATAATATATCTACAAAGTGAAATGAGCATAGACCTATATAACCTAAAACTATTATGCAGGCATGAGCATGCACTGAGGAAAATCCAACAATTGTCGGAACGATCCTTTCGTTAAGGGAGGACGGTTAATGTACATCGTGAGAAATTCTGTCATACTCACCCGTTTACCTGGTTGAATGGTAACCGGCTGGCCGGAACTTGGACCCTGATCTCGCTGAAAACATCACTACATGTCAGAACCACAAAACTAAATAAAATTCATTAAAATAAAAGAAAATTGAAAGAAAAATATTTTTCCTTAGGAATGTGTAGGGAGATATAAAATTTTATTGTTGCAATGCCAATCAAATTTTGAAACAGAATCTCAAAAATAGTAATTAGTCCATGACTTAATGAGGGCACTTTAAATTTGATTGTAAAATGTCCGTATGCATGTCCGGCTTTCATGAAAAAGGTAGTTCTCCAAGTACTTAACTGTTACTGTTTTGGGAGAGTGTCATTATTATTGCAAAGGGCGCCACCAGCAGCACTTACATCTTAAGCTTTATAACTTTTTTCTGCCTCGATATATTAAATATTTAGTTAAAAATTCATATTGCTTGAAATTTTTTGAGAAAAAAAGTGTATAGTGGGTCTCGCTGCGAACAGGTATTTCTGAGATACCTAATTGAAATTAAATATTTTATTGCGTACAGAAACTCATTGTAGCAACGAGTTAAAAATGATAAATATTGTCATTAATTGCAAAAGAGTAATGTCAAATGATGCAATTTGCTAAACCTTCATTTAATTTTGAAATTTTTCATTTAATTGTTAAATTTGCCGCAGTTGAAACCAAACCTCCAACGGTTGATTATAGACAAAATTGTACGACTAAGACACCAGAGGTTGAAGAAGACATTTTAGAACGAGATGAAAAAGATACATGTCTGAGCACTAGACACCTAGGTTTGAAATTTTGTCAGATTGAATCGTTTGAGAATACTCTTTTGTAAAACGGCCCACACACTATGCAACTTGTACAAGCTGTACAACCCAGGTCGATTTGACAGGTTGAAACGATAATTCCATAGTCTGTGGCGTTGTAGTTCAACACGTCTTACGACACCGTTAGATCGTATGGATATATGGAATATATATGAAAAAATGATAATAATAAATTTTGGATTAAATTTATTGAAAATTTGTAATTAGGCATGTTTGTGGCATGTAAAATCTAACGGATATACAAAATAAACATAAACGGAATAAAAGCTGTGATATGCTACTACATCAATTAAAATAAAAACTTTTAAAAAAGAAGGTTAATAATATGGGAATAACTGTCCATTCTGAGATAATTTTTATAATCTACTAGATCACTAATAATGCAACTAAAATACGTAACTGCAATAATAAATTTTCACACTATTTCCCTTTTCCTAACTTCCTTCCTAATAAATCAGTGACACTATAATTTTGTTCCAAATAGTCGATATGATGACAAACTGTATAGGGACAAATAAAGTGGTTATTATTTCCTCAATTGACAACAACAAAGTATCTGATAACCGAAACGTACAACAAATCGTCACAACTGATTGATATTCAGATCATTTATGTTTGTAGGTAAAATATTAAGCAACTTGCTGCATCAATTGTCTGTCCAATCTGTAGTACAACTTGTGATATAGTCGCGGCAAGAATTCAGACGACTTACGTCATAACAAATGAATAATTCATTATATTTCCATTAAAATATTTAAGAAACTGCTAATGAGAATAATAAAACTATATACTACACTAAATGTTTGCACTATATATTGCACTAAATTTCAAAAAATGTTTGTTTTTAACATGACCAAATATCGAAAATTATGTTGACAATAAAAACAATTGCTGTCAGCTGTGATGTAAGTTGTCTGAATTCTTACCGCGACTATACAAGTTGCATAATATGTGGTTAGTTTTATTAATGACTATGAGTTTCTATACACAATAAAATATCTAAATTTGGTTGAAGTGACACTTACTAAGTATACCTTTTTCAGACAAAATATGCCAAAGAATTTTTATCTACAGGGTGTTAAAAAAAAGTAAAATATTTAAGGAGGTAATAGTATGAACCAAAATAAGCAAAAAAGTCTCAATAAACATGGGTCCGCAAAGTAACGGTTGCGGAGATATGGAATGTTTTATGTTTTTTAACCCCTTTTTTTATTTTGCAAAAACGTGTATTTTCTTATAATAGTTGGTTGATGTTTAGTGAAATAATCAGTACGTATTTGACAGTTGTTCTCAGTGCACAAGTTTTCTTTCGCTATGGCTGGTTACTCTAATGCAGAATTAACAGACATGCATTTCATGTATGGTCGTGCTAATGGGAACGCCACCGAAGCGCGACGTCTTTATGTTGACGCTTATCCAAATCGCCAGATTCCTTCACAACGTATGTTTGGAAGAATTCACCAAAGATTGCGTGATACCGGTTCCTTGAGCAAACAGTGCCATTTATCTGGAAGACCAAGGTCGGTATCCACTCTTAGAGCAGAAGAAGAAATTCTAGCACTGGTAGAGCAGAATCCAGGTACGAGTGTGCGGAGAATATAAGCCGAGGTAGGAATTAGTGGTCCTCTTGTTTGGAGAATCTTTCATTAGCAACTGCTTGATCCATACCATGTGCAACGAGTACAGGCCTTAAATCCAATAAATGATCATCAAGCACGTTTGGTTTTTTGCTGCTGGTTTCTATGTCATGATGCTGAAGACCCTCGTTTTCTTGCAAACATTCTTTTTACTGATGAGGCCGGGTTCACAAGAAATGGAGTGTTTAATTTTCCCAATACGCATATTTGGGCCGACGAAAATCCTCGTACGTTTTTCATTAAACATTTGGATGGGTATTGTAGGTGACAGGTTTCTAGGTCCTGTTGTTTTACCAAACCGATTAACAGGCGCTGCTTACCTCAACTTTCTGCAGAACACATTGTATGAGTTTTTGGAAGACATTCCTTTGAATCAGAGGCAACAAATGTGGTTCCAGCATGATGGTGCTCCAGCTCATTTTTCCATGGCCGTTAGAGAGCATTTACACCAAACTTTTCCACATAGATGGGTAAGAAGGGCCGGACCTGTTTTATGGCCTCCAAGATCGCCTGATCTGAACCCTCTAGATTTCTTTGTTTAGTTATATTTGAAGACATTAGTGTATGGTACTCCTGTAAATAGCCTGGAAGAACTGTAGATACTGATTAAAAAGTGTCAAGAAATCCAAACCAAGCAGGGTGTTTTCGAAAGAGTTCGAATATCGTTGAGACGAAGATGTCGTGCCTGCTTGGAAATGGACGGAGAGCACTTTGAACATCTTCTGTAACTTTGTTTTTTGTTTGTTAAAAGCTTCCTTTGTCGGTTTATTCCTAATAAAATAAAATGTTTGAAAAAGGAATAGTGGTCCATATCTCCGCAACCGTTACTTTGCGGACCCATGTGTATTAAGACTTTTCTGCTTATTTTGGTTCATACTATTACCTCCTGAAATATTTTACACTCTTTTTTTAACACCCTGTATACATTAAATATACTGAGGCACAAAAAAGTTACAAAGCCTTAAATGTAGGCAAGGTGCTAGCTCTGTAATATACATCGAAACTATGATTTTGATTTCTCATCCTAAAAAAAAACCCAAGTACCAAATTTCATGGAAATTACACAATTATTAAGATAAATATTTACAAAAACGTTTTAAAAAATAATATGACACCCTGTATTTTGGTAAAGGTAAGGTAAATTGGGCTAGATCCTCATATTTTAGCCTTAAAAATTTGTGATAGCCCTTTGAATAGTCCTTTTAGGGACACCTTGTACAAAGAGATTTTGAAGTCATGCATTAGAGAAAAGGCCATAAATTTTTTTACACGAAGTTAAATTACGATTTGCTTAAATAAATCATAAGTTTCATACATAGTTAGGAATGTGAAAGTATTTAAGAAATAGGCTACAGCTACACACAGACTGTGCAAATTGTGGACACCTTTGCCTAAAGAATGAATTAAATTCCAGTGTTAATTAATTAAAAAATTCCCTCATACAAGAATTTATGTATTACTCGTAGAATCAGAAATAGTTTATTGAAACAATTTATTATTGTTAGTTTCAAATATATTTCATGATTAGTAAAAGATAAATAATTCTATATCTTGCAGGTTTAAATATACTTTGTCATTAAAACAATTATTTACTGACAGATAAAAACAGATAGGCAAACCTGTGACTCAACAAAGAAACCATACAATTGTTTCTGTCACATCAAAATCCTGGTAAACTCAAGCGAGGTAATTCGCTGTGCAATTCATTACCTTTTATATACCTAACCCACACAGACAGGCGATTTATTTTATATTTGCAACTTTCTGACGTTTTACATATTTTCAAGATTTTATTCAACTCAAAAGTTGGGAATTTTGAAAAAAATCAAGTGTCGTATGGGACGATGAACAAAAAAAAACTCTGCAGTAGGTCTGAAATTAGAGTGGTGGGAAAAGGACCACATCTATTGCTTACCTTCTAGAGACACCAGTCAATATCCCAGTCCAAAAAGCAACATAACAAACGAAACAAAACAATGAACACATGTGCAGTGAAACTACTTACCTTTTAGACGTAGGGAGATATCCGACAACATGCAAAATGAGGAAATGTTTAAACTCGAACAAGCTTCAGATAATCCTTACCAATTTAATAAATAATTAGCAATGATTTTACAAAATTTGTTATTTCAACATATATACAGGGTAATTTGTGGTAAAAAATAAAGGTTTTTTTGTTATGTAAATGTGGGTTTTTAGGACAGCCATTGTCCAACGTGTCAAAAATTGAAAAAAAATATCATTTTTAATTTTAAATTTCTAAACCGCTTGAGATAATTTAACCAATTAAATGCAGTCATGTGTTGATCATTATTTGTCAAAAAAAAATATCACCCTGTATAATATTACAAATTGGTCACCATAAGTGCCATTGTATTATTTTCACATTTTATTTTTTTATACTATCTTGTATTCTAAACCAATGAACAACAAAATTGATTTATTTGATCAAATGCATTTTAGCCCCTCATTTTAACAATTATTTTTGCATCATTATAAACAAAAGTAAACGATCTTATATGCAGAATTATGTAAGTTTATCTTATAACAATATACAGGGTGTCCCATAATGATGTGCGCTCCTTTGGAGGGTGCGTTCCTTGGGTCATTTTAGGGGGGGTACTTTCTATAAAATTTTTCGATTTGAGTCCTCCCTTACGATATAAGGGCTTCTAAAAAATTGAAAAAATTTCGGTTTTCATTTTTTTTCTCAAAAACGGTTAAATTTATAAATCTGAAAATCGGTGAATACATTTAGTTAATTAAGTGACATTGTTGAATACAATTTTAATTTTTATTAAATGTCTACAAGGGTGGCAACCACCAACATCTGTTGTTTTTTTTCTTAGAACTTTTTATTCTAAACGTTTCTTGATATGAAAAAATTACAGTAAATAGAACAATCAATTTATAAAATTTTCCTCCTTAGTATTTTTATGCAGACACGTGTTTTCTTTAAAAAAAATGGAAACCGAAATTTTTTCAATTTTTTAGAAGCCCTTATCTCGTAAGGGAGGGCTCAAATCGAAAAATTTTATAGAAAGTAGCCTCGCTAAAATGACCCAAGGAACACACCCTCCAAAGGAGCGCACATCATTATGGAACACCCTGTATACATCTACAGTTGAATTTAAAAAATACATATTTTGAAAGATTTCTGTACCTAAAAATGTTTGGTTGGACCGCTTTCTGTCATTAGATATTTGTTTTACTTCAGTACCTTTGAATATTCGCAGGTGGCATGAGATAACATTCCTGTTATTTGCTAAACCCTATACTATTCAATTCTTATATGTCTAAAAATACTTGTATTTGTAGAAAACACTATTTCAAGAATACAGCGCCCTTAAAAATATCTTAGGGAGGCCATGAAAAACAATAAATATAAGATGTCATCTTATTTGATATTGTGTATTGTCAAAATAAGCTTATTTTTAAAAATATTAAGCCTTAATAATGGCTTATGCATATTCAAATGCTGAAATGGCAAATTTTACATTTAGGTTAGGCAAATTTATATGAAAAAATTTCAAATCATCTAACTTCAAATCCACGAATGTGCAAAAATGTTTTACATCTTTGAGAGTCAGGCTCATCTCAGAATGGTCCAGTTCTTGGAAGAACTTCGAGTGTTAGAATGCCTGGGTTGGAAGAAGCTATTCTACACGAAATTGAAGAAAACCCAAACACCAGTACTAGGAAGATCCCTACAAACCTTAATGTGAATCATAAATTAGTTTGGTCCGTTCTGAAGCATCAATAGTTTTACCTGTATCACATATAAAAGGTTCAAGCTTTACTGCCTCAAGAATAAAAATGAACAAAATGTAAACTTTCCAGCTGGCATATTGTTTACCGATAAAGCTAATTTTTCGAGAGATGCTATAATGAACTTCCACAATAAACACGTTTATTCTGACCCTAACGCCATAATGGAATCTCGATTTCAACATCAGTTTTCTTTGAATGTATGAATGGATATTACTGGAAATTCTCTTATTGGGCCTTACATTTTACCAAGAATTTTAACTGGTGCCTCCTACAGACATTTTCTTGAAAACCTTTTACCTGAACTACTTGACGGTGTTCCCTATGCTCTAAGACATAGAATACTTATGGTTTATGCACGACGGAGCTCCCCCACATTTTAGTTTGACTGCTCGTGAATTTTTAATTGAAAGATTCAGTAATAACGTGATTGGATGAGGCACTCAAGAATCAGGTCAACCTTGGCCACCCAGATCAGCCGATATGAACCCTATTAATATTTTTTTGTTTAGACATATCAAGACATTAGTTTAGAAGGTTCACTTTACACTGAATCTCAGAGGCACTTACGTCAACAAATTATAGCTGATTGTGATGTGGTAAGAGCTACTCCTAGAATTATTGCATGTGTTAGAGTTGCAATTTCAAGAAGATCTGAAGCATGTATTTTGGTTGAAGGTGGCCATTTCCAACATTTGTTATAATAAATCATAGTAAAGTAATTCCTTTGTTAATTAATTATTTTATTATTTTACGTAATGTAATGAGTCCCGAAAAATTGCACTTGATCAAATAAATCGATTTAAATCACTTTGGAATACAAAAAAACTGTAAAAAAATAAAAAATGAAGATAATACAATGGCACATATGATGACCTATTTTATTTGTAATATTATACAGGGTGATATATTTTTTGGCAAATAATGATCGACGATACCCATACCTCCACCACTTGTAAGTTTCTAAAGCTTGTGCTCTATTTTGTACCTACTGACATGCTAAATATACACACCGAATTCAGTTAAATTATCTCAAGCGGTTTAGAAATTAAAAAACTATTTTTTTTTTTTTTAATTTTTGACACACTGTAGCTGGACAATGGCTGTCCTAAGACCCCCCATTTATATAACAAAAAAAAACCTTATTTTTGGTCTCAGAACACGCCCCTGGATTTGTGACCTCTATTTAAGAAACACCCTGTATAGAGAGTGGTCCGTACGTAATGATTAGAGCGCGGAAAGTATTCCTGCTAACAGGACCGCACTTAGGGGTGACCAGACAGATTTGACTGTTGTAATATATTTTCAGTACATTTTTGTTACAATATGTTACTATGAGTATACCAATGAACTTTTGAATTTAGTAATGTGTCACACGCAATAAAGTAAATTGTGATCAGTATTGTTACCTATTTTTTAAACGGGTTTGTTAGACGCAGACAGATAATTTAAAATCACAATCGCGTTTTACAGTCATTATTTATTAGTCACAAGGAGGGTCAAAATCAACTTAAAGTTATTATAGTTTACATGCATCAAACTAAGGTTGAAAGTCGACTGGCTAGTGCGTAATGCTAGACTCGCTGCATAGTGGAAGTGGAACATCAAGTTTAGATAAGTGGAAGTATGAATTGACTAAGGCATTTGTATCAAGCAACATACATCTTCGGCGGTTTTTAGCAGAATGGACTCATCAAGAAATTCCATCAGAATCAACCTTAAGAAAAAATTACCGTGATATGGTATATGAAAATGTAGTAAAGGAGATACGGGAAGTGGTTGACAACAATTATATATGGGTGATGGTGGATGAAACAACGGATGTGTGTGGACGTTATATAGTGAATTTTGTTGTGGGAATTTTAAATGGAGAAAGTACGCAGGCTTACTTATTGTGCACAAAAGAACTTGAATGGACAGATCACGCCCATATTGTAAATGTTGTGAACAATTCTCTTAAATTTCTTTGGAGGGAACAGTATGAAAGTAACAAGAATAAATTTCTAGTATTTCTAACAGATGCGGCATCATACATGGTAAAAGCAGGCCAGTGTCTAAAAGAAATGTATCCCAATTTATATCACATTACTTGCGTAGTCCATGGACTTAATAGAGTCACAGAAGAAGTACGAAAGCTCTTTCCCGAAGTAAACCAATTGATATCTTCTGTAAAAAAAAGTGTTTCTTAAAGCTCCAACAAGAGTATTATCTTTACATAAAAAATATCCACAAGTACCATTACCTCCAGAAGCTGTTATAACCAGATGGAACACTTGGCTAGAAGCGGCATTTTATTATACATCATATATAGATATACTTTCAGAAGTAATTCAAGAATTTGATCCCGATGACTCAATTCATATTAGAAGTGCCCAAGATGTTCTAAAAAATCCTACCCTCAAAGAAAATCTTCTGTTTTTAAAACAAAATTTTACAGTTTTGCACGACGCCATAAACAACCTTGAAACCGCTAATTTGCCCCTCGGTAGATCTCTACAAATATTGGAAAATGTAGAATCCTCAATAGAAAATTTGCAACATACACAAGGATTTCGAATTGAACAAAAATTTAGAACTGTCCTACAAAAAAATCCCGATTTATCAAAACTAAAAGATATAGTTCAAATTTTGGATAGTGGCGATATTACTGGAGTATACAAGGACGTAGCACCTTTATTCCAATATTGTCCTGTAACATCCACAGACGTAGAGAGGAGTTTCTCTTTAATAAACATTTCTTAAGTGACAGAAGACAGAGTTTTACAATGTCCAATTTAGAAAAACATGTTATAATTAATTTCAGATACAAAAGTTCTAGTACAGATGTTCCTCTATTATTTCTTATTTTTATAATAGATATTCCTATTGTTTTTAGTTGTTTTTTATTTTATAGAATTGATGTTAATTGTATAAAATAAAGTATTTTCAACTATATTGAATTCACAATTTCTTTTCCCCTTAAATGCGGTTAGCAGGAATACTTTTCCGCGCTCTAGTAATGATCCATGGAGAGACATACTAGATTTTTTATTTCAAAATATTAGAATTGGAGCCGCCATCATGCCTTAACAAAATGTTAAGAATAAAAAAAGATATAAAGGGTATTGAAGTTGGAATTTAAAAATTTAATTTTCGTAATAATTATAACAGCTTTGAATGTACAAATGTTTGGGTACAAGAAATCGCAATCTGTTATCTATTTTGATAGGTTTTCTAGAGGCCATATAAGCCATGATTATGATGTAAATACGAGTGTAACTTCTTTATGCGTAATGTTAACACTTTTTTTATCAAAAGGAACTAAATCTACATTATTTTCATGAAAAAAGGGTTTTCACCTGTCATTAACCCAAGAAATTGACCATTTTCGAGAAAATCAAGTAATTTTATTGTAGTGTGCGCTGAGTATATATCGGTTGATCTGACTGTATTGACAAATGTAATGTCAGTATTTTGTTTGTTGCAAATATCACTTGCAAATTGATATCTTTAAAAGCCACTTTACAGTCGGCAATTCTGCCTGCAAGTTCTGCGCACTGACAATTTTTCCATCAGCTGTTGCAATTATTATTGCCGTTGCAGGGAATAGGTTTAGAGCTATTTTTATTGCAGGTTCTGGGGAATAAGTTAGTGACTTGTATGGTTACCACCGTACGTAAAGTTCTTAGGTTGGACTGCCAAATTCAAAATGCCTTTCGCTTCTACTTGGTCATTGTTTGATCGTCGAGCTTGCAAAATATATTAATTGAAACCTTCATTTTATATGTTATGTTATTTGTTATTGTTACTTGTTAAATTATAATAAACAGTTTAGTTTTTAGTGTGTATGTGGTTTGAGATGTTGGCATCACTTCTATTGCAATTGCGAATTGATGACTGTAAAACAAACTACAAGTCCGAATTTCGGAAAAGGTGTTGTAAGTGCAAAGAATTGCTGCAGAGAGAATTGCGGACTGTAAAGCGACTTTAAGAAGACCGACAGGCAATAAATTTAGAACAGGTGTAAAATAATATGGATGGTATTTTTCTTCATATAATGTCTTTAATACTGATGCTTCAGGTAATTATTTTTAAACTAGTTTGTAGACCATCCGCAATGCAAACAGTATTTTGTCTTCCTGGTCAAGCATAATAATTTTGAGTTAACCTAGTCATTCCCAAGATAGAACGAAATTAACCACTAGGCAGACTAAATTCCATTGAAATTTTGTTGCCCACAAACATCACATCTTTCATTTCTGAACTTGAAAATTTTTTATATATTGGCATATTTTAATTATTTTTTAAATAACTGATTTGTTGCAGTCATATTTACGTCACAATTATGGCTCATGCGCATCCTCTATAAAATACATTGAAACAGATGACAGATTACGATTTCTTGTAACAAAAACATCTACTTCCAAATTTTTATGTCCATACATTCGAAAATTTTAAAATTATTACAATAATTAAATTTTTAAATTCCAACTTTAACATACTGTATTTTTTTATTATCAACATTTTATTAAGGCATGTTGACTTCAACCGTAATATTTTAAAGAAAAAAATTTCGTATATATCCATTACTTACAAACCGACCTGTACATTAAACAAAAAAAAAAAACCTAATTTAAATGTACTGCACTATTTTTTTAAATTTTATGGATATATTGGGACTATAAACTATTTAAAGTAAGTTAAAATCGTAAAAAATAAAAACAAATCATTCACCTTAGTAAAAAGTTTAAAATAAATTCTATTCCGAATAAAAAAAAATCGTTTTACAGGATGCTATAGGAATAAGTATAAAAAAATTACAAGACGTCAAAAATTAAGATAATCTTTTCCTATGGACCAAGGACGAAGGCGGTATCTCCATGGTTCACAAGAGAAAAATGCCTTCATTTTCGTCTCCTATCACTTACAATTACACTTATTTCTAAAACACTATACACCGAACTGCCGTGTTTGCATTTATCGAAGAAATAAAAGATATCCCACACATAAATACTTTTTTTTACCTGACTGACGGCCCTGGATCAAGTTAGCCAACTGGTGTTGGTTAAAAGATTAAAAACATTTATACGAGCGGTGCAATGTGAATAGAAATGCTTTGGATGATAGACAGAAACGACACTGTACAACATTCAACTTACGTTAAGGGTGTGATAGTCTCCCGTGTCTTCTGGTGGTCTCGGTTTGCATTTGCCACAACAGAAGTTGCAGCAACAGCATAGACAGCAGCAACAGTAGCAGCCTGTCAGTATACCACAGACGAAAAATAGTGCCTGAAACGAAAAATACTGTTTTTAGGCCAAATAATTAAAACCGATATAAGTAAAAGCAGATAATTCATACATAAACATAGTTTATTTCATATAGCAGTATGTGTAATTTTCCATGTTTTAAACACTATACAGGGTCTTAGGAATATCAATGCAAATAGAAAAGGGCTTGTATATCTGACCAAAAAAAACTCATGAAAGAAATGTCTAATATGAATAGTTTTTCTACAAATATATTTAAAAAAAAATACAACTACAATAAAATGCAAAACTGTTACAAAATTGCAAACTAAGACTAAGCAAAAGCCCTTTCAACATAATTTATGTCATAATTTTGTTACCGTTGATCAGATAAAAAAAAAAATGTTAAGTCAATTTATGTTTTATTTAGTACAAAATTATCATAGATACAGCAAAATAAAGGCACTCTTATTCCGGGCACCCTGTATAACTTTTTTAAAATAATAGACATCGGCATCCTTGGTGAAATAAAGATACAACTCAACAAGTAAGAATTTTGAGTTGGCAACTGTATTGAATTAAGAAAGTAGCCTAGTTTGTATGCAAGGATAACTTGCTTCCGTATCATAACAAATGAGGCATTTCTTTATTCCATAAACAGTATGAACTTTAATTCCTCTGGGAAAAACAAATTATAGGTTTATAAAATAATATTTAATATGAAACTTTCTGACTTTGATATGCTCGTTTTTTTTAACAGTTAGTTTTAAACTTTACCTTTGTGCCAAAGTGACTGTGATTTTCGTATTATGGAAGTTTTAAAACTAGTTTTAAGAAAACAGTAGAAAATAATTAAAATTTATAATTATGACGTTGCGACAATTTTTTTTTTTGTAACGTAAGACTGATTAATCTTGTTTTTGAATTATCAAATGATAAAGAGTGTGATTGTTCCTTTTATTTGTTAAATAAATAATTTGATATACATATTTAGCAATTTTGTTTGCATATACAATTTTGAAATAAGATCAAAACCGGATAACTTCCAAAACTATTTCCATTCTTTCGAAACTCAATGATTTTTTGTCACCTGAATTGGATTTGTTTTTTGATGCTACTAAAAGCAAATAAAAATTTTGAACGTGCTACCATGAAAACCTGCTTTTTATTTGAACTTTTAAAAACACAACAAAATATTCCACCACCATTAGTCCATATAAGAATTATCCGACTGTGCTGCTTGAGAGTAATAATGTAGAAACCAATATGTGAATGTATTACAAATGTTCAACATATTTAATGAAGTAGTACCTAGTCAAAGGTTAAAAAAAAAACTTTAAATGTATTTTTTTTATTATACAATGGGTTTGATATGTTATCTAATTTAGATCCCATTATTTATTTAAACGTAAATATAAATGCCACAAGACATACAGAACTATCGTTTGTCAATCAAAACCTAATCAAGTTTCCATAAAATGAATGAATACATAATAGAATTATTTACATGACCTTGAATTTTCCATAAATAAATTAATATCACATATTTCATTCAAGCAACATATATCTTTCTAATTAATATGTGGTTTCTCCAAAAATTATTATATATAATGCATAATTGAGAAGGTTGCATGCAAAACCGGTTAAATCTAATTTTTATCATATTCATTTTTCTTGTGGTTTTGTATAACTTTTACAAGTTCTTTATATTTCTGTGATCATTTCGAAGTAAAACCATATATAACCTTGTTAAAATGCCTATCAAAATTGAGGTTTTGTGTCGAAACCGGTTATATCTATATATGTGGTCGTATAAAGAGCCGCCATTGCATATATAAAAAATACATTTTTTATAAAAACGTATTGAAAAATAATAAGCCTACAGTGGCAAATACTTTGCATAGTTGGAAACAAAAAATTGTTTATATTTCATGTGCGAAATTAGTATTTTATGGAGTTTTCGAATTGTTTTTTGTTTGCTATTAAAAAAAATATTGAAGTTGTGCATGTAAAATAAAAATAACTATTTTAAAACAAGTATTTTTTTTTTCTCAATAAAATAGGTTTTGGAGCAAAAACAGTCAAATATTTTCCAAACTATGCTTCTACAAAAAAAAAAAAGTAAAGTATTTTTAGTCCATTCAGTACAGGTCAAAAAATGACAAGTTTTTTACCTGTACTGAAAAATACGGATTTACCGGTTTTCCACAGAATCTTTTTAATTAGATGCTAGGCAAAAAATGATTCTAGGCTCCTTACTTTACATTTCCATCCAAGTAAATCTGCATTTTTCCAATATGAAAACCAAGCAGTTAAGTAAACTTTATCTGGAGATAGAACTTTCCCACAAATGTCACAACACATACTACAGGTTTCTTACAAATATATTAAATTTAACTTCACCAGAAAAACATTTTAACAAGCTGTAGCAGTAAGTGGTACTGCTATCAACAGCTTAAAAAACTATGTAAACAATTTATCTAGTTTCAACTTAAAACTGATAAATGTTTTGTACAGAAATAATGCTTAATACATTTATTTGTTACATATTTAACAAAGATTATAATCCTGCTTTACTATAAATAACGCTTATATTAAAAAAACATGCTACAGTAAAACTTGGAAGCTACATAAACCCACTTCCTCATGTAGCATTTCGGCTATCTATAGGACTATAAAAATATCACATACACAAAAAATATCTTACCTTACACCAAGTAGAGGTAACAACAAAGTAAGCGTTCACGTTTTCTTCACCGAACTGCTCGGCTATGTAGAGCCCCAATGATCCATAATTGTCATAGATATTTCGTTTGGTAGCATCGCTCAGTATTGAATGGGCCCTATTTACTTCCTTGAACTTCTCCGCAGCCTCTGGATTGTTTGGGTTCTTGTCTGGATGGTACTTTAGTGCTAGGCGACGATAAGTCTTCTTTATCTCATCATTGGTTGCCGTTTTCGGTAATGCTAAGACTTCGTAAAGGGAATCACCCTGCGTTCTGAAACAAGGAGACTCCATCATATGAATGGTTGAAGTTACCTCTTTATAATAAAAAATGTGTAGACCCACATGGTTATATAGTCTTTTGAAAGGTTAGGATTTAAATAAGAAAGAGATTTAGCATTAGAATAAAGATGCAGGATGTGGTGTCTATAATGTATAGAAAAGTCTTATAGGAGACTGTTCTATCTCTGCGTTTTTTTTTTTTTTTTGTAAATTAAAGTTCATTTATGTAACGAAAACGAAAGTTAACCCTGTGTTATTTATTGAATACCTCGGAAAAATTTTTATGGAACGTTATTTAGGTAAGTATAATCTAATACTAAAAGATTATCTACATTGCCATAAAAAAACCTGTGCAATCAGCTGATTTTGCATTTTAGGTTAATGTTGAGAACAAATTATTTTAATATATTTGCTACATTTGTGAGTAGCATCCTTGCCCTACAACGCACATTCCGATTGTTTATTCGCTCTCATATCCTGTATTATAGTTTCACTATTAGTCACTTGCACAACATTTCTTCTTCAACACCTACTTATAAAAATAAATAAAAAATACCTTTTTTTGTATAAGACTTTTCTATTACAAATATCGTCAAGATAAAATTGTAACCGGGAAAATCGACTGTCCAGACTACTAGCTGCATTATAAATTCACGCTCCCCATCCTGCCACCCGTTTTTCAGGACCTTTTTATTTTCCCACCCCTAAAACTAATCTATTAAAATTTTCACCTTTGTACGTAATGGATTTCAATTATCGTCAGACGCAAAATTCTGTGGACATTTTTCATGACACTATTAGATTCATTAAGAAAAAGGTCTTTACAACTTAGCAAATCATGTTACTTATATATATTTTACCATAAGTGAATCACTTACAAACAACTGTATCTTTCCTTATTGCAATATAATTAATTTACTTTACAATAAATATACTTAAACCCTGAAGCAATTTATGCCAAGGCACCGAATAGTTCTGCATATTTAATTTATAGATTAAATAATAATATATAAAATTCTAGGAAATCCTCACAATTTGAGTCAATCAAATCTATGGGTCTTCTTAAATATGTTCTAAATTTTTAAAATACCTATGGCTAATTTTAATTTAAAAATATTAAAGCATTTCTTGCCAAACATGGAAGAAAAAGGTCAAGGACATTAATATGTATACACATTAATGCAATTTTATATGAACAAACCTTTAATAGGAAACTGCAGTACTTAACTCGATGCTATATACTGTTTTCATTAGTTAATTAATGCTTATTTTAGATAGTAGATGTAATCTACAGACAATCAAACTATTACATAGTATCATAATATAACATGAACAATTTGACTAATTTGTTAGTAAATTAAGTATTTTCATTTATTTTTTTCATTTTATTGTAAATATAAAGATGAGTAAACAGACAAATATTTTTAGGAATGAGGCCACTAATTTTGAGTCAAGAAAGTGAATTTATTACTTTATAATTAATAACAAGTTTTGTAAACCAAAACATTCACTTGTAGTTATTTGAACATGTATGTACATATTCACATCTAAGAAACAAATATTATTATTCAATTATAATAGGTATAACTCTGTTTTTCCGCGCAAGAATGTTGATATTTCAATCCCGAACTTGTTTCCGCAATTGTATTTAAATTGAATTAGAAATATTGTTACAATGTGTTAAATTAATGATTTTCTTAATTTAAAATTAAGTCTTGGGGAAAATCAACCGAAATTATATATAAAAAAGTAGCACTAAAATGTGGACAAGACATATTAGGTACAGATAAATTATAGGGATAGATTTATGTGCAATATTTCACACTAATCTTGCAAGCCAATTATCAGTTTATCTTTATTGATGTTTGACATTGTTATTATCAAAGAGAACGTGCCGTTTTTAATTTCCAAGAAATTTTAACGTGCATCGAGGGCTCTGTGTGCAAAACTTACGATAATTTTCTTTTGGCGTCCATTTTGTGCTAATTTCTTGTTTAATACACATACACTGAACGGAAACCTATTTTCGCCACTTGCACATAACTTTTAGAAACTATTAATTATGGATCATATTTACAAAATACCGCAAAGTTACCGACACAAAATTTTCACACAAATGTCAATACAAAACGCTCGATGATCAGTGTGTCAATGCTGCCAAAATTAGTAACTTGAAATATTCCTAATCCTATCTATACCTATAAATTATAACAAGTCCATATATTAGCTTTGTTCGTAAAACTTACACTGCTGCACTAGTGTAATAATACGTTGTTCGTTTATTGTAGTGTAGACTAGTGTAGCCAAGTGCAGGTATAATCCAGGCGTTCGAAAATTCCAGTGTGTAGACACTACTACACTGACTAACAAGGTGGTGTAAGTGTAGTATATTTGTGGCGCGAAAATGAAACTTTTATCACAAATGTCACTTTGGTAGATATTGTTATATATCATAACCTTAAAAGTACCTAATGGGCTATCTGTTTTGTCGCAGAAATGGATAATTCCGAAATATGCAAAGAGGCATATTTATAGCATAATAACAGACAACCTTTGTTTTCGTTGATAATTATCAATGATACCTACTATAATTTAACTTAAAGATATGTACTAATAAGTTATTATATATTACTTTTATTCTATATAGATGATCTTGAAAAGAAATTTTTGTGTGCGTCAGAAATTGACATTTTATTAAGAAAAAAAAACAGGATTGGAAATTAGGTTATGTTTACCTAACTTAAATTTACGAACAGCCAAATTTTTTATCTGACAGTGGTGTAAAATTATTATTTGAGTGCAACACTGAATTCCACTACACTATACCCTGTGTAAGATTTACGAACATAGCTATTATGAACAAGTTCCACGCCGTCCCACTATATTCTGTGGTCCCACCCACATACTTAAAACTAGCTTGTTCACGGCACTTCACGGTATTATGGCGGTATCGCGGTAGCGATTCCGGATCCGGACTAGTTTAAGATTAATTTACAGATGAGCGGAAACGGTTTGTATTTCGGACGATCAAATTCAAACCATAGATTATATGTATCAGCTACGCTATCTGCAAACTACGTTTGAATTCACCATAGATTAATCTTGAATAGACGGAATCGCTACCGCGAAAAAGGAATCATAAAATGATTTTTATGGTATGTGGTCGCACCGCAATATATAGGGTGTTTAGATAAAGCGGAGCACACCTTTAAATACTGTAAGTTTTGAAATATGAAGATCTTTACACTATGGATGCAGATGAATAAAAATCAACGTTAAATATTAAGCAATGGATTGTTTATTTCTATGTAATCAATCATAAAACAGTCACAAAAGAAAGTTGCTTGGGTTATCGACTATGAAGAAAAATATATATACAAAAATATCTCATTTTAATAAAGCAAATGGCGCCTAAAACAGGTTTATAGCCAAATTAACATCCTGTACTGTGGCTACGTCTACCCTTATTATTTATTAGAATGTTTACTCCTACAAGTAATACAAAAATGATGCCTTTTACGTTAAAAGTGTCAACAAAAAAGCAATTAGATATGCAAAAAATAAGTCTTTCAATATATAGAAAAATAAACCTTAAATTAAAAATAATTTCATAGAAATTTTATTAACCAATCTTAAAAAAGTTGAAAACAACCATAATTGCCGAAATAATTGTTTTGATTCACTCTTTTATAAATATGTCTTTTTTTTATTGCAACTGGACTTGTAACTCTGAAATGTCCGACATTTCTTCTCCCATCTCGTTGCTAGAATCGACAGTCTCAAATTTCTCAACGAACTTAGTCTCGATGATTTCCTCATGATCGGTACCATCTTGGGTAGCCGTAGCGACCGTCGTAACTGTGGACGTATTAACCGAATCGGTGCTAGTGTTGTTGGTCGCAGTGTCGTCGCTGCTGGAAGATGTTGGATTTGGTTTGGTCCGTCCATACTTCTCATGGATGTTTCTGTGCCGTTTCAATGCAAATCTAAAAAAATTGTTTTTAATAATTATTTTTTCTATGAAGACTGAAAACTTACCGATCGGAGAATCCGGCGGAACAAATATCACACTTGAATGGTTTCTCGCCCGAATGCACTTTGGCGTGGTTCTTCAAGTGCGTCGCTTGATTGAAACATGATCCGCATATATCACACCTGAAAATTGAAACAAACGTAGACCAAAATTCGTAAAAGTTTGAGAATTACTGCCTTACCTGTAGGGTTTTTCTCCTGTGTGAATCCTGCGATGATTCCAAAGCGTCGAATGCCTCGCAAAAGATTTGTCGCAAACCTCGCAGACATAGGGCCTCTCCCCGGAGTGAATCCTCTCGTGATTTTTCAAGTGCGGCGACTGGGAAAATTGCATGCCGCACACATTGCACCTGTAAGGCTTCTCGCCCGTATGGATCCGAGAGTGGTTCTTTAGGTAAGCTGCCTTAGCGAAAGCCAGTCCGCAGATGTTACATTTAAAATTTTTCTCCCCCGTATGGAGGCGTTTGTGAGACCAAAGTGACGAGTACCTGCTGAACGAACCTGAAAGCAAAACACATGGAAATCTACACGTAAAAAATGTCATATTTTCGCTTACCGTTACATATGTTGCAGTGGAAGGGTTTGTCGACATTGTTCTGTTGATTTTTCGCACCGCCTATGAAGATGATACCGCTCCCGTTACATTTGGTACATTTAGTTACACTCGCTATCCCTCTTCTCTTCACGGGATGGTTATTTTTCACTCCGATCGGGATAGAGTTTTGCGTCCCTAAAATATTACGACAAGTTATTCAATTTTGGTTAGTGCAACTGAAATTAGAGCGACGTATTTTACCTAACGCTTGTGTCTGAGTCCCAGTACTCTCCTCAAATTTGACAGAAGTGTCGGGAGCAGTGGCTACGACGAAAATTTGCGGCTGAATCGCTTCCGCACTCAAACAACTCTCGCACTTGACCTTCATTACAGCACGTTTCTTGTTGTTATCCTGCGGTAACGGTGCTCCACATGATTCGCAGTTTTTTATTTTCAGCGTGTTTTGCTGTTGTTGTGGTTGCTGAGTCTGAACCTAATTTTGTTAAAAAATTGTGTTTCAGAACAAATTTAAAAAGCCGTTATTTATTAAGTCTTATTTTTACCTGCTGTTGCTGTTGTTGTTGTTGTTGAGGCTGATGTGATTGAATTTTATGTGTCTTTAGGTCATTTTGAGTGTTGAACGTCAGCCCGCATTCTTCACAGGAAAAACGGATGCGATCTGCTGATACTATTTGAATTTGCGTGGGCTGTTGTGGCTGTTGCACCTGCATATTCACGGGATATTATAGTTATTAATTATACCTATAAGGGAATTAATAAGCCTTTAATCCGCGAGAAAAAATGGACAATCGAAGCATAGTCGAGAGTTACATCTTTTCGAGAAGATTAAATGATGGTTAATTTCCCGAATGTAATTCAACGTTTTATCCATGTCTGCGGTTAAAACCACAGTAATAGTTGCCAAATTTGTTTTAATCAAGAATATTGATTGTCAGCTGAATACTAGAAAGTCGGTAGTCCTTCAAAAACTCCGTACCGAGTGAATTTAAATAATCCTGGGCGAAATGATAACATCGTTCTTGAGATAAATGTTAATAATAACAATTCTAAATAAAATGATATAAAATCGTAGCGTGGTATTATGAATTCACGGAAAATAGATGTATTAAACCTTATTAATATAGTGGTTGTGGATAAATTATTTAATCGCAGTTGTATGTGAGGCTTTTATGATCGTTATAAAATATTAACAATAGCACAAAAGAATAAACTACAATACAAAAATAATCAAAAACATTAGACAAATTTTTAAAATCCTTTCCAACTCACCTGCACCGTTATTTGCTGCTGCTGCGCCTGCCCTTGGTCGCCCTGACCATGGTGGACTTTCTTGTGGTGATTCAGTAGAGACAAATGGGCAAACATTAACCCGCAGACTTCGCATTTGAAAGTGATGTTCGATATGGCATTTTGAGTCAACAAATTCTGATTGACTAAAGTGTAATTGTAGCTAAAGGGTTGAGTTATATAACATTTATCGTCGGTAAGCTGGGACATGTTGACGGTGGAGTTATGTGTTTGAGTTGTGTTTGGGGTGATTTTGTGGATCATGTTAACGTTGGCATAGCAAAAAGGGGAGAATGTGTCTTTCTGTTCTTGCGTCTTGTCCTTTTCATTTTGCTGGGGCTGCTGATACTGGATCTGTGACTGTTGAGTCGTTATGGTATTTGGATCAAACATCATCGAAACGGTTGTGGCCTACAAGAGGCGCGGGTCTTACTGTTAAATCTGAAATTTTTATTGAATTTATATTATCGTCAATAAATATTCTTAGACAATAAACAATAAAATTTGTTATCAAACAATAGTTATAAGATTTTTATTTTAACGAATTTGTCATAATTAATTCAATCTACCTCATTATGATTTTGAAATACTGAAATTCATTTTACTGAAGCAATGATCTATACAGTAGAGATAGATTAATGAAACAATGTTTTAAATGTACCTAAAATATAAAAATAATGTGTTTTTCGCCGTATTTATGTATGTATTAAATAGTGCATTGCATTGGAAATGGGTATAAAAACCCGTTTGTAAAATCGCAGGGCATAGCTAACAAATATGGCCCCATAAAAAAAGCAAAAAAGAACAAAACGTCTCTAGTAGCAGGGTGCGGCACGAGCTTAAAAATAAAAAAAAGGAAAATACATAAAATCCGACAGACGTCAATCAAATAGTAAATTTGAAAAGTCTATCTTCTCACTCAAAATTTATCTCTTTTTATAACAAAGATGCTGATAAAATGAAATGAAATAAGTATAAGTAACAAAGAAAACAGTTTACCTTCTCGTTTCACACAACGTCTTTCTTGAAAGATGCGTATCTTCATCGGCTAAAAAAACACACTTTTTCAATGTAAGCGTTTACAAATCGCAAACGTTAACATAAGGAAACAGTTGTTTTACACTCTGCGAGTAAAAAAAACCAAAATTGTTTTTTAAATTAACCAAAAATTAGGAAAAACAATTTGTTCTATCTCACTTTAGAAAATGGCGGATAGATCCATAGCCATCTTTGTTCCCCTCGCTGCTTCGTCTTGTTGCTGGGCCGAAAGACACGAGCGCGCAGGCTTCAACAAAAAAGTAGAATTCATCGAATTTACTTACATGGATGAGTAGTACATCGAATGATGCTGATTTGATAATGTGGATGACATAATTTTATGATGTTTTGTTTATTTATAGAATTTATTTAGATTATGCGTAATCTATTTTTAAACCAAATGTAATAGTTCTACGGTGAAATACTTAGCAGAGTATTTTATGATAACATCCTGCTACATTTCCCACGAAATATTAAAAAAAACATAAGTAATTTGCCTAAATCTGCCCCAGTATTCTGCACATTTTATAAAATAAGTACCTATTTAGAGGAAGAAACCTTCGTTTTATGATTATTCATAATATTTAGATTTCGAGATAACGTAATTTATAATTCAATTATACTGGTTCGGAACGTGAGAACAATCAATAGGCAATTTTTATTTAGGAAAAAAACTGCTATTAAAAATATCCTTTACCCTTCTTGAAACAACCCTGACCCTGCACACCCCTGAATTCGATGTACGCGTCAGACGAATTTAGTGACTTTTCTAGTAATAATTCACGTTTCCCCCAAACAGTGAAGGTTGTGTGTGTGTTGGGTTGCGATGTCGGATATAGGAAGTGGCGATGAAGGTTCAAGCTCGCAAAGTAAGTGCTTGAATTGCCAAAATTCCAACTTCTAAACGAAATGTGAACTTATAAATACCCATTAGTCGAATATGAATCCGTCATAATAATCGGTTCTTTTTAAATTCTCCTTATAGATTTGACAACTGAACCAAAATGGCGAAGTTCAATTGTTCCCGTCGTGAAATTTTCTAATTTTTTATGAAATCGTATCGAGTTTATGAGACAAAATCGTGAATTAGTGTAGAAAAATGTTAGGTGATATTGCCAAGTAGTGATTTTTTCAACAATCGGCTCATTAAGTGTGTCAAATTTGCTGCAAAAGATCTGCAATAAGTTAAATATTGTCATAGTCTAATAGTGACCTTGGCCAACGTCAATTTGGTTGCCTTTTACTTTGCACGGAATGTCAGAACAGTGGAAAATGACCCTTGAGTGAAATGTTTAATGTTTTTGATCAATTTCGCTAAAAAATTATTGGACGTTGCTCCTAATTTGAAATAGGATAAAAATTATGTTCAATAAACTGCATTCAGGTGGTGAATTAACTTTGACAAATATTTTTTAGAATATCACCAGGGAATGGAGCAGGGAAGCGAATATGACTCGGGTAAGTCAGATCTAACAAAAGAAAATATTCTGATTTCGAGCAAAAATCCTCACAAATTTCGAAATATAGTATTTTTTTACCAAAAAAGTTAAGTTATGTAATTTGAAGTCTTGCTATGGGTTTCATGAATGAAGTTCCTTTGTGATGACTCATAGAATTCCAGGGAATTTATAGTAAGTTCTTTACTATAGACTTTTCATAAAAGTGATTCATGATTAGTTGAATAAAATCCTCTGTCTGTTAAGCAACATTTTTGCATATCCCATGTTGTTTGTATTGGTGAAATGGAACCTAGTGAATGGACTCTTGGCAAAATTCAGTATTGGCATGATCCTAGTGGGTACTTTTCATTCACACACATTCTGACGATGCTAGCTCAACTTGCTTGTTCCATTTATTTTTAACCTATAACCGCCAACTAACAAACCGACTAATACCTAAAATATTTTGTTTTTTCAGGTCAACAGGGTCAGGTTGAACAAGAACTGGCCACCAAAATGTTACAAATACAGAGTAAACGATTCTATTTAGATGTCAAACAAAACCGAAGAGGACGATTTATCAAAGTGGCAGAGGTAAATCTCTTTTGACTTAGTTTCTCTCTCAGAGCTGGTCTTTTTTTCTGTATTTGACTAGATTGGTGCTGATGGCCGACGTTCACAAATTTTCCTCGCATTGTCGACTGCGGCCGAGTTTCGAGACCACCTCTCTGCCTTTAGCGACTTTTATTCTTCACTCGGTAAGATTGAAGCTAACCTCACTAATTGTTTCAATAGTAATTACCCGAGTGGATATTTTTTTGACGTGAGACAACTGCGCTATTCTAATCCACTTTTAATATTAATTTAATTTAAAAAAAGGAGTAATCGAGTACGCATTGACTGCCATTTATCAATATAAGAAGATATCCACTCTTGAGTAGTAGCAATCCATTGCCACTTATAATATAAAACCTCATTTCTGACTTCTTTGAAACACGATTTTTGATATTATTTTGTTGTGTACGGTACATGTTTATTATATCTTTAATGTTATTTTGATACTTTTAAATTGTTTATTCAAAATTATAAAATAATCTTAATTTAATCTATGCCATGGTTCAGGTAACTGGTCGTCGTCAGTCACAGAATGAATGTGTACTTTCCTAGTGTTAGCTGGGAATCTTTAATATGTTCTTGTTATTCCGTGGGGACGAATTCGACCTTATATTAATTTCAGTTTATGTTCGTACGACTGTTGCTACGGTCAGAACTGTTCCTCACATAACGGTGGTCCTTTGAAATGGCTCGTAGTAGACTGCAACTGATCGTGTTCGACATTTCCAAGCACTGAATGCTATAAGAGTATTAGTATCTCGAATTAATAAAAAAGCGATGTGATACTACCTGTATGAAGTAAATAGTAAAAATGGACCTACAGTTCATATTTTTACGTTTCAAAAAAAGGTGTTGGGCGATTGTATACGTTATTATTTTATAAAAAAAAATTAAATTCTGTAAAATAATTTTAGAAATTAAGGGTTTTATTTAAAACTCTTGACCATGATCTTTGTTACAACTTGATAACCGAACTATTTATTTAAAAAATAGTGGAGGCAATTAATTGAAGTAATTAAATTTAAACTTTTTAAATAACAAACGTCATTATTATTTTTTTTTATTTGTAGATCGATAATCATATTTATTTTATTTTATAATTGAGGTTTTATAATTTAAGGTGTAATAACGTAACGCATACAGGTGACTGTCAGGTCACGGGCTGAATTAATATAGCTGTGATTGGCCCCGTTTCAGGACCCCCGAATCCCGACAACGTCCCTGAAGATGGCAAGCTGAAAAGCGAGATGATGATCAAGGACAACCGGCGGTACTACCTAGACCTAAAAGAGAACTCCCGGGGGCGTTTCCTGCGGGTATCGCAAACGATAACCAGGGGAGGGCCCAGGAGCCAGGTGGCGATCCCGGCACAGGGCATGATCGAGTTCCGGGATGCCCTCACCGATCTGCTAGACGAATTTAGTACCGATGAGCATGCGTATAAACCGGACCTGCCCGAGGGCCGGCACATGCACGTGGATAACAAGAATTTTTATTTCGATATAGGTAACGATGTTGAGTGGTGACGTTTTGACGTCGGTGTTGTTAAACTCAGCGATTCCCTTTCAGGTCAGAATAATCGCGGTGTGTACATGCGCATCTCTGAAGTGAAAACAAATTTCCGAACAGCCATCACCGTACCTGAGAAGAGCTGGCAGCGGTTCAGGGACATCTTGAGTGATTACTGTGACAAAATTAAGCAGCCGACACAGGGTTCCAGTGGGGGCATATCTTCGCAAGATCAGCCACATCCTTTGGTAAGTCCCACTTTATCTTACGGCTTATACTCTTCGACGTATGGATGATAATTTCGATATCGCGGGACGATGATATGTTGAAAGGGATCCCCCTTGTTTTCTAAGTTATTGAAAAATATTTTGTGCAGTAACATTCGACGAAAAAATAAACTGATTTTGAATTGCGGCCCGAGATAAAAAATTTTGATAAATTCATCAAATAGTTTTTAAACTTTTTATTTGAAGAAATATTTATGAGTTTCCGGTGTGAAAATTTATATTTTATCTGTTATCCAAGATATCTTTTGTATTGTAAATAGTGAGATAAGTAACAACTGTCGTGCATGAATATTGACATCATCTTTTAATTTAGGCAATGTATACAAACCAAATTATTTCACGCTTTCGATATAGAAAAAATTGGTAATTTTAGGTGATGTCCTTTTAATTTTTATTAGCAGTTTATTAAAAGCCAGGGTGTATAGCAATCTGTAAATGAGGAAAAACCAGGAATTATCAGAGATTTATTTGTTACTAAGGCATTTGCACCCCCTTTTGTTATAAATTAATTATTGTAATACAGTGGCAGCTTGTGGACATAATAATAGGTGAAGTGGAAGGATAAATAATACGTCATGACGAATTTGTTATTTTATATAAAAAAAAGTATGTAACAAACCTATTTTACCTTTTAAGGTCTCTGTATTTCTTAACATAACCAAATTTATGGTGTTTTTTGGGTATAGAAATCTCAAAAAATAAAATGCGTAGAACAAAAGTACAGTAAAGCTCGGTGGTAACGTACCGGCGGGTACTTAAAAAATCGGTACGTTATATCAGAAGTACGTTTTAAAAAAATATATTAAATTTTTTTAATTTCTATTAATTCTTAACAAAAATACAAACATATGTATGTACATGTTTAACAAAAAGCAGTAACAGAAGAAGGCCCAATAATAATGCAGTATGTTACCATAAGTACGTAGTAAGCGTGTACATTGTAACCGAGCTTTACTGTAATATCAAAAATAAAAATCTTAATGTTTTATTTATCCACTTTAACTTTTTAAATTCTTCTCAAATAAAAATTTTTCAAGTAAGACAATATTTTAACAATTATTTTCACATACCTAAAACATAAATAAAATCGAACAATTTTATATGCAGAATTATGTAAGTTGTATTATAACAATATTTGCATCTACAGTTAAATTTTAAAAAAATACGTATTTTTGGAAGATTTCTGTACCTAAGAATTTGTTGGTTAGATCGCTTTCTGTCGTTATATATTAATTTTTTTTTTCGGTACCTTTGAATATTTGCAGGTGGCATGAGATAACATTTCTGTTATTTACCAAACTCTATATTATTCAGTTCTTAAATGTCTAAAATTGTTTGTATTTGTTGAAAACACTATTTTAAGAATACGGCACCTCTAAATAAAAAGTCTGTTCTTGGATCTTTTATAGCTGCAAACTTACCAACGATGTCGTAATATAAGTTCATTTAATAATCTTTTCTCATTTGAATCTTTACCAAATTTGTAAGTCTGACTTCAGCTCTTGAGTAACGCAGCTAAGTGTAAACTGTTTTTAGGCAAGAAAAACATGGTATTGTATTGTATTTCCAACAAAACAAACGAGATCATAAAATAGAAAGTTTCGACGAATTTGAATATTCATAACACATAAAAACTGAACATGGGCATGAAAATTGCAACACTATACCCGTCCCTGTTATCATAGCAACTGCCGCAAATATGACTGCTGAACTGTAGCGGATTTTGATTTTGCGACTGTTATTGTTTGCCCATTGCACAAAATTAATAATCAGCTTCAGTAAAGACGATTTTTATCAAAGAAAATAATCCGAAGACATTTTTAATATCAAAATATAAATTATAATTTGTATTAAACTGCACGCACAATCAATAATTTTAAGTGAAGCGGTGCCACTGGTTGGTATATTTGTATTGTTTACACATTTTCATTTTTAAATTTATATCAATTCAGCAAAATAGATAGCAGATTTTTCATTTTTTTTTTTTTATTTTCACTATTGAGAAGTTTTAAAATGTAAACATTTTCCATCCTTTTGCTGTAAACTTAATTATATTATAAAATGGTTATAAAAATTCATTTAATAGTCCTTTCTCATTTAAAATTTTTGCCAAATTTGTTGGTTTCTGCCCTCGAGTCACGCAGATAAGTTTACTCTTTTTAGGCAAAATAAACTTGGTATCTTAATGGTTTTTCCATGAAAACACAAACGGGATCATAAAATAGAAACATTTTAACGAATTCGAATCTTCATAACATGCGACAGAAATTACACTGTTGACTCCATATATACAGCTCTTGAGCTCCGCGACACCCACTAATTCTTGTCAGCTATATGTGTCCCCATTGTCATAACTTCCGCCATAAATAAGGCTAATGAACTGCAGCAAATTTTGACTGATACCAATTCTGCAAAACCATCTATTTTTATCTAAAAAAACAATCAAATTACATTTTTAATCCTAAAATATAAATTACAAAATTTATAATGGATTAAAAATAATTTTCAATGGTTCTTATTAGTAATTTTAGGTGAAGCATTATTTCCAATCGTTTTGAGTACTAAATACATGCTATGTATGATTAATTGAAAATCTTCTGGTAGGCAAGAAAAGAATATTATTTTTTTCAATTTTTTACTATTTAATGTTTAGTTTTTAATTTGGCCTGCCAAGTAGGCCCCTCACATTATTTTTTATTGTTTCTTTAATTATATATACACACTATAATGATATAATTATCGAGTTAATATATTTTTTACATAATAAATTTGAAATTACATTTGATTGAAAGAATGCTGTTTTCAATTTTAACCTTTTAACCTTTGCAAGTCTAATTCTACTTACAATAAATTATAACTGTTTTTGTAAAAAAAAATATATTTTTTAAATTTTAGTAGCTACCACTATCCACTGTGTATCTAAGTTGCCCTTATTTCCTATTTAAATAAAAATTATCAAATTGTTAATTGAATTGGGAACTTGGATAGAGCTTGCATTTTTACAACCCAGAAAATTTTCCAAATTTACCTGAAGAATCTAGAAATAGTAAGAATAACAATATTTGATATAGACCTTGTATAAAAGGAATTAACGACTTTAGGTAAAAAATTCTTAAAGATGTTACTCTAGGCATTTTTTTTAATGCTTTATAACTAAATATATTATTTTTCAAGAAGTATATTGAAATTATCATATATACGTTCATTGATTTTTTGTGTACCTTCCGTTGATGCTATCTGTAATTTTTACGGCCTTCCCGCAGTGATGATGCCAGAGGTAGGGCGAATTTTTGTTTTTTGTTGCATGTCAAGTTGGCAGAACTTTTGTTTGTAGACGATTTCAGAAATGTATGTGTTTATTTGTGCTATCCCATCATCCGTCGAATACTGTTGCACTTAGTGTTCGATTTTCGTTAGTTTTCGTAATGAAATGAAAACAAATACATTGTTTTTATTTGTAATCTGTGATGTAACATGTTACGTTAATTTGGTCTCATGACTCATTTCTCTTTTTTTTTTACACATTATTGGAATGTACGTCATTTTAGGCCAAAATTTGATAAACTTAGGCTATGATGTAATCTCACATAAAGATAAAGGGTAACGAACTTAAATGTTTAATCAAAATCGAGCTATATTTAGAAATTATGTTTTTAATTTTTAATTGAAGACCTGTTTTGCACATTTGATAAATATTGATGAATGAAAAGATCCGTTTGGTTCTATTTAAAAAAGTGAGTGAAATACCTGTGGGTCAATAAATTACTGCAATCGTATACAGGGTGGCTTGCAAGTCGTTACAATAATTTTAGGGGGTGATAGAATACTTGAATTTGAGTCGATTGAAACAAACATACCTATATACCAAGTGTTACAATATTTGTGATAATTAATTTTTTAATTTAACCGTGCTTTTCTACAATTATTGAAGTGTAGAAGAAAAACAAACCTTTTTATAACAAATATTGTAAAAATTCAGGAAATTAATCTTAACACGTTTAAGTATGCAGGTATAGAAATATTTGTTATAAAAAGGTTTGTTTTTCTTCTACATTTCAGTAATTGTAGAAAAGCACGATTAAATTACAAAATTAATTATCACAAATATTGTAACACTTGGTATATAGGTATGTTTGTCAATTGATTCAAAATCACGTATTCTATCACCTCCTAAAATTATTGCAATGACTAGCAAACATCCTGTATATTAAAGGACTTTTGAACATTTATAAATAATTTATAAAAAACTTAATTTTTTTATGTATGCAATAATTAATAAACTAATGTGGAAGTATACAGTGTGTTTCATAAAGCACATAGAATATAGTTCTTTTCATACTTATAGTAGACATAAAAAATGTCCAGACCTGCCGACAAGTGTAATACGGGGAGAGTAGAGCATCACAATTTTCAAATTTCTGTAGAAAATGAATGTTATAGCAGTAATTTATTTCACAAATGATAATACTCTTATCAAATATGCTCATCCAGATAAATTGAATACAAAATTAATGAGAATTTAGCGTGGTATTAATCAATAATTACATATTTTATCAGGCATTCAATGTAAAGGTTGCTCCGCTTTACCCCAGATGGGCGGAGTCTTGTGTCACAGTACTGAGTCCTGTGTTACCGACATTTAAAAATGTTTCCTATGAATAATTGCTAAATTGAATGAAATTAATTTATTCAAGTACATACGTTTAAAATATTAAGATGAATATGATGATATTGCATTATTCATTTCGTTCTCGAAATTTTTGGTTATTCTGTTGTCGGCAATATAAAAGAGTTTTTTTATTTCTATAATATACAGGGTGTCCGGGAAAATGTGGGAAATTTTTCGGGTGCAGATAGAACATGAAAAAATATAAGTTCCTATGTGTCCCTGAAGGACACTGCTGGAAATCGGTTTTTCTTGAATAACTTTTAAAGTACTCTATATAATTTAATAAAAATTTAATGTGATGGACACTAGTTAGGAGACATCTTAAAATAGTGTCCTTGAAACATATTTAGCTTTTTTTAGTTTACCAATGGCGGACTAAAAAAAAAAGTACTCTTGTTTGTTGTCGATAAAATGAACCGTTTACGAGAAAAGTAATAATAAACAAATTTATGTTTTTTTTATAATAAAAATGATTTCTTTTTTTTTCTCGGCAGACAATGCGATACGAGTCATTTAAACAACAGGAGTTTCATTTTGATCTGTTTAATTCCAAAAAATACAAAATTTAAAAAACGTAGTGGTGTCCCAGGAGGCACCTTAACAAAATTATTGAAAAACTTCATAAAACGGAACATAGGTAGAATTTTGCTCGTAAATGGTTCATTTTATCAACAATAAACACCTTTTTTTAGTCTAAGACTTGCTACAGACTTGTGTGTAGGGTCTCGTTCGTTAAAAATCCATTCATTAAAACCCTACAAACGATGCACGAATTCTATACAAATCACACATCATGAATAACGAATCGCGAATTCATGCATAGTCTGTAGCGAGCATAAGGTTGAAGCTATCCAGATTAATTATTTTAAGGTCTTTATCAAACAGGGTGTTAAAAATTTCTGCATTAAGTTGTAAAGTTTAGCCCGCCCCTGGTAAAATAAAAAAACTAAATATGTTTCAAGGACACTGTTTTAAGAGGTCCTTACTAGTGTCTTATCACACACACCTAACAGATTTCCAGCGGCGTCCTTCAGGGACACATATGTCCATAGGGAGGGCCTATAGTAAAAAATTTGAAACTTGTCATCTTATTTTTTCATGTTGTATCTGCACCCGAGATTTCCCATATTTTTCGGGACCCACTGTATATGAAAAGAACTATATATATTTGGATTTTCTGTACATACTTTAGAAAGTATGTAAATTTAGATATATTTGAGCCCGTTTTTTTTGAGATATTTGATGTACAGTTAAAAAAATTAGCATACAGTGTTCAGAGTGTAAGAAAAATATCTATATTGTAAGAATAACTAAATGAAGAAAGAAATTAAATAAAAATTAATTATATTTATAAAGTCAGGTCTGTGCAACTTGCTGATGGAAACAAAAAAATTTGATGAAATTCAGAGTGTATAATTTCCAATTAATTATGTAATGCTTAACCATAATAGACATACTAGGTGCTTGTTTGCTTTTAGGCCATACATTGTGAAAGATGTCGTCTGTTTACGATAAATCGTTTTCCATCGCGTGTTTTATGTTTTGGCGGTGGTTGCAGTGATCGTAGGGCCATTTTTAAAGGCTTGTATTATTTTCAGGTTGGCAATAACACCCCACAAGACACTGGGACAAGTTTAAAGTAGGCTAGCTGGCCATTTTAGACTATTAGATTTATTAATATAACAAATTATAAAATTGGATAGGTGCGGGAGTCGATTTTTTTAGCCTCAGAATTTCCCCCTTCAATTCACGTGTGATTTTTAAATGTTTAGGTGAAAAGTCGACACTCGTAAAAAAATGATCAGTTCAAGGAGTTGGTTTTTTGTGCAGTGTTATGAACACTATAAATGTTAGATTCTCTATTATATGTTACAAAATAATACTAAATTATTTATTTAGTTGTTTTTTTTAAGTTGTTACGATAGTGTGAAGACGATTTTTTGCTTTTGGGTAAATCGTAGTCGAGGAAAAAGCATATCAAAAGACAGTCAAACGCCACCATCTATTTAATTTTCTTATTCATAATGATTCGAGAGAACCTGTACACTATTGTTAATTGAAATAATAAACGAGTAAAATGATAACATCTTTGATATAATTTAGAAATATGTAGATCGTTTTTTTTACTTTTTTACTTTTGATAAATTTTTAGTGGGGCTAAGGTCTCTTCGATATGTGAAACAAATACAAACTGCCATAATGTTAAGAACTGATTTTCGAATTCTTCTTAACATGCGATATCGTGCTGATATGCGACTTCTAGGCTGTAATTTATTCAAAAGTGTTCTTTTTTCAAGGTTTGATGGGCACCACTTTTCTCTTGTGATCTTTGAATAACATTATGACAGTATTAAATACTGTTGTAGCTCTGTGATTTTATTATTTTTATCTTTATTGAAAAAGAAGCTTTATATTTTATTATATTTATAAAATTATTGTTTATATCTTTTTGTTACAGTTAATATAATAAAAATTTAACACTATTTATATTAATCATTTGCTTTACCAAAAGCTTTAAAGAAATTCCCCATATATATAAATAATGATGTGTATAACCATTGTAGGGTAGGTTAGGTTCTAAAGGACCACTAAAATTTTACGTATTTGTTAATTGTCAAAATGTTTTCACTGCCAGTTAAGTGCTTAGTAAATTTTTGACAATATTTTCAAACATTTCTATTGGTTTTTTAACTAAAATTAGTGAAAAATACTAATCGGCATTAGCCTTCGCAAGGAAGCGTATTGTATTGGATATATTATTCTATTAGAAATAGCAGTAAATGTTTTATAATTTGCTCCTTAGGTATAGCCTTGAGCAGTCTCGATGTTACTGAGAAATCAATGTACATTGTTATATAACTTACATACACGACGCAACGTTTCATTACAGTTACTGTGTACGATGTAACCTCACTTTTAAGGTGGTGCCCCTAAAAAGAGTTTAAAAATCATGGAGATAGTGATTCTATTTTCACGGGTATAGCTCACAATTATAATATACATTCTATAAAAACATTGTGATTAGAGATTTCTTTAATTTTAATCATCAAAATTTTATATATATATAGTAAACAAATTACATAATATTGTTTTCCCCCCCTTCATGATGACAAATTATTTTTTATCTGCTATTACTAGATTTTTTATTTTTGTAGTACTAGTCAACTAAGTTTTCTTTCGTGGGGCACATCGAAATTTGAATGCTTTCGTTTTTTTGTTAGAGAAGCTCGTGTAGGCAATATAAGCGGTAACTTTGAATTTTGCTAAAAGTTCTGTTAGACTACGCAACTTGAACCTCGTTTGTGGACTTTTAATGAAAAACCCAAACCCAAAAAACAGGTTATGGTCCTTCCGATCATTTCCGTACAAATTCTTGATTCTTGATCTAGTACAACAAACATAACCGGACAGGTTTTTGGGTTTGATTTTTTTTTGTTTCAGCTAGATCGTACGACTAAACATTCAAATTTCGGCCCTAAATGTTTCCCCAAAACCTAAACTCAAAAGAGTAGCTTTTTAGTAATACAAATTATATATTATAAAAATTAATTAATGTTGCGAAAAGATTATGTATGTACTGGAATTTTCTAAAATAAAAACAGAATATTAAAATTTTTTATTTCTCTGGATTTTTTCCCACGCGTCAGTGTTATTAGAGGCACCCGTGACTTTGTCCACGTTCCATTTTTAAGGAATATTTATAGGATTATGGTGACCTTTTTGAAAGTCAAAGGCGCCTCTACTTGAGCGGTGTTTCCTTTGCACTAATGTTACAAAAAAATCATTTTCCATAAAATTTGATTTTTCACTCGAAAAAATTCAGAGGAAGCTTTAGGTAAACCTAAGAACTTTTAAAAGTACGAAATATCTGCCATCCATATAACAAAAGCATTATGATTTGATTCTTGAATTTATTTATCGATTGTACTTTTCAAAGTTTGAATCATTTAACATTATTATGAAAATACTTATATAGAAATGTGTAGAATTCTATTTATGCTTATTTGTGATAAACATAAATAGGAGGTGGCTGTAAATATGTGTCAATTTGATCATTGAACTAAATCAAAAATTATTTTTGATAACTAAATGTGATAAAACTAAAAACACTTAATAAAAAGCAATTGGTAGTAAGCATCAAAAAAAAAAAAGAATTTCAAAATTATTTAATAAAATTTATCGTTTTCGTATAAAGATATTTCAGTTCCGTTTTGTGTAGTCTGTCCCCATATTACTACCTACATAGCATTACTTTTTCAAAACGAATTGGCAAACGTTAAAGCCACATTGTGTTCAAATATTATAAAATTAACTGTGATAAGTTTACTCGAATCTGTTAAATTTCATTAGGAATCGTTTCGAACGTTCTATTTAAAAATTTTCTTCGTATCCTTTAATATACTTTCCATTGGCTTAATTCATTTAAAAATTAGAAATAATTGGTGTTATATTATTTTGTATATAAAAGCATACGTTTGGAGATGATAAAATTGACACATACATTTATTAATATAGAATAAGGTATCGTGTTTGACATAAGAAAAAAAATTCATTGGTAAACTAGATGTTATATTAAGTAGGGAAGTTTTCCTGAAAATTATCTCTATATCGATATCCATTGTCGTTTTTTTTTTATTGATAATTATCTTTAACACTGTTATTTTTATCAGTATTATTAAATATTGTTTACATATATTTGTTATTTAGTTATCTATTTTCTCGGATATTGTTGCAGAGACGATTTTTTAGGAAAACACTGGTGTTTCAATAAAAAAAAATAGACGGTATGTATAGTTTGATAACAAAAAATTTCACCGATCACCATGGAATTTGCAGTCTATGGACATGCTAAAACACACTTATTATTTATATATCGAAATGTTATTTTAAAAACATTTTATCAGTTACAAAAAAATAAACATTTATAAAAAAACCTGCTTATTTTATTTTATTAATAGATATTTAAAACTGAAAAATTTGTGAAAGAAAAACAAATTTTTGCCTCCATGTTCCATTAAATAATTTGGGAATCCCCTGAATTTGTGAAATTTTTCAAAGTTAAAAATAAGGCTGAGGGAAACAGAAAGTAAAATACCTTTATTTTAAGTAAATTTTAATTTGCACTGTAGGATTTTGAAAATAATTTTTATTAATTCTATAGAAAAATTCCCATGATCATCAACAGTGGAAGCAGGATAAGTTTTCTATTTTGTGACGTAATATACAGGGTATTTTTGCAATTGAAACTTTTATTTTAACAGGATGTAGAACTCTTAAAAATAGGTTGATTTAATAAAAATTGCCTATATAAAAGTTGCATAGTTTACCCCCTAGAGGGCTTCAAACTTTTGAGCAAAATTACAACTAGTACCTAAGTACTAAGTAGTTTGCCTTTGTCACATTTGACAATAAATAAAGAAATTGATTTTATAAGAGGTAGAAAAGTATCTAAACTTCGGCTGTTAACTCAATAAAGAACGTGTTTAAATCGATTTCATATACAGTAAAATATGATCCATTAATTACAGTATATGAAGATTTGTTATTTGCAATTCCTGTAAATAAAACTTGTAAAGCAATGGCGACCGCATTTAAATCGGTCACCATCTGTTAAATCGCGTTACCGCTGCAGCTGACTTATACGAGACAAAAAAAGTTTAAGCAATTTTTGTTAAAACAGCCTATATTGAATAACTGAACTTCGAAAACACCCTGTACATAAACAAAATACATGGTGAGTCAGAAAGAATGGATCAACACTAAGCTAGCTTAAACTTTTATCTAAAAAACAAGGCATAACACTTTAAAGACTAAGAACTATTAGTTTCTAATCAAAACAGCCTGATTTTTTTGTGAGAATTAAGAAAATAAATTGTAAACAAAGTGTACAAAACCTGACAATAACTTTCGATTCACTAATACATAATTTGCATGCTTCACCATCTTTAGTTGAGTTTATAACGGAAACGGCTGCTCCTAGATACTTCAATAAGGTGTACATTTTTTAAGTAGAAAAGGCATAGGGAAAAAAGTTGAAACGATTTAAAATGATCCTAATGGTCGCTTGTGGCGCCCTCTTGGAGATACAGCCAATTGTGCATACAATTTGAATTTCCCGTCCCAAGAAACCTCCGCTTACAAAATTTCATGAGTTTAACTCAAAGTAGTCATTATTAATAATTTTTTTAAAATTTGACATCCTGTATATCCTAAACGAAGCGCTTCCAGACCTAAGTTCATAGGAAATTTTTTGCTTAAAATTGAACGTAGAATAACATTCTAAAGTATGTGCATTCCTCCTGAAACACCCTGTATATATATATAAAAAATTATATTTGTTAGTTGCGTCACAAAATAGAAACTTACGGTGCTTCCACCACAGAAGTCACAGAACAATTACTAACTTCAATAGAAGAAGAAGACGAACTTAACCTCTATAAAATGTCTCGAACATTGCAGAGGTTAATTATTAATTTTACAAATAAACGATTTTCTACATCTTTTGAATGTTTAAGAAATCTAGCTACTCAACAAAGTTATGTTAAAGATGCAGAAAAAGAAACTCACTTTGGATTTGAATCTGTCAAAGAAAGTGAGAAAGAACGAAAAGGTGAATATTTCACATAATTTAAATAACACATTTAAAATGTAGTGTTTTAGTGCACAAAGTATTTGAAAATGTCGCTGCAGATTATGATGTAATGAATGATGCCATGTCTTTGGGCATCCACCGCATATGGAAAGATTATTTCATGTGCAAACTCTCACCTACCGATAACACGAGATTATTAGATGTAGCGGGCGGAACAGGTAATAAAATATTCAACAATCTGCCAAGTAACTAAGATTATGTATAGTACATTTTAGGTGATATTGCGTTTAGATTTCTGCACTATGTTAAGACCGAAGGTTACAAGAACTGTCACGTCACCGTTTCCGACATCAATGCAAATATGCTCGAAGTTGGCAAAATCCGCAGTGAAAAACTCCAACATGACCCTGAAACGATTGCTTGGAAAGAGGGTAATGCTGAAAAGTTGCCATTTGAAGATAACACTTTTAACGCATATACTATTGCGTTTGGTATAAGAAACTGTACTCACATAGACAAAGTATTGGAGGAAGCTTATAGAGTTTTACAGCCCGGGGGTAGGTTTATGTGCCTCGAATTTAGCCATTTAGAAAATTCATATGCACAATGGTAACGTCATAAATTAAATTTTTCATTGAATTTGTAATACCTAGTACTCTTTTTAAGGGTATATGATCAGTACAGTTTTCAAGTGATTCCTGTACTAGGACAGTTGATTGCCGGCCAGTGGAAACCTTATCAATATTTAGTTGAAAGCATCAGGCAGTTTCCTAGTCAGGTTAGTCCAAAATATTATTTCCATTAATTTATTGGCCACATCAAAGAAACTATCCAAATATCGCCACTATTTGTAAATATACACAAAATTTAAAAATATCTTATTTCGTATCTTTAGTTGACTATACATTTTTAGGAGGATTTTAAGGCAATGATAGAAGAAGCAGGCTTCCGGCAGGTATCTTATGAAAATTTAACCTTAGGAGTTGTATCGATACATTCTGCATTCAAGCTTTAAGAAAAACATCAACTGCAAAGAAAGTCATTTAATGATAGCTTATAAAAAAACTATAAATACATTATTAAACTAGCCTATTTATTAAATATCTCGACCATTGCAGTATACGAGACATAAAACCAGATACGGCAACACTCGGTTTTGATTCCAATTTCTTAATAAATATATACATAGTCTTATAATATTTTTTTTATCTTCCACGTCCTGTCGGAGCACCCTGTTGATTCTGCCAAGCACCGCCTCTTCCACCTCTCACCGGTGCCGTTTGGCCTCTCCCTCTTCCCCGAGCTGTTTAAAAAAATTATTTTTATTTATATATGAAATAAGTAATTATTTACTGTAGGGTAAAACTCTTCAAGCTTAATTTCAACATTTGTACCCTCTTATTTTCTAAAATTGGTTTTGAGCGGTCGAATTCAGTTTTTGAAAAAGAAAATGATGGCCTTTTAGTTCAAAAACTACATTTGACTATGAGATACTTTAGACCTTTGGATTCGTGTTCAACACTCAATAAGGAGTAATATTTTTTTAATTAAGATTTGATAGTTTTACGTTACAGTAAATAATTACCAAATATTTGAGGTTATTTGATGAAATATAAACTGAACATTGTTTTGATCAGAAATTGTTCTTGTTTAGAATTGATGAATTACAAAATTAATTGCAAAGCCTTACCTTGTGCTCTAAGAATTGCAGATTTGCCTCTACCCGCTGTTCCTGCTTTAGTTTGCTTTTTAAACATCGGAGCATTTTTCAACATATCAGGTAGAATTAGAAACCTAATTTTTGAACCCCTAATGTAAACGTTTTCCAGTTGTGCTACCCTTCCATCTCTATAAGTTACAGTTATTTGAGTCATTTGGCAATTCATATTATCCTCGGCTTCTATCAGTTTTCCTCTGTATACTTCACCGGTAATCGTTTCGCAGGTTACAATATGACCTTCCGCTTCGTGAAGAACCTTAATTGGCACTCCAATAGACATTCTGAGCAATTAAATTTACGTTTCTTTCACAAGTAATAGAAAAGTCACAATTATTAAACGGATGATTGAAGATATTTGTAAAATTCTAAAACGTTAAGACTACGTTACTTTTCGTTTGGGACGCCTTGTAATTTTTTGACATCAAAACAATATTTTGACAATTCACAATCACAATACATATAAGCAACCAATCCACATGAAGTATGTGAACCAATCAAAAGCCCGTTTCAAAATAATGCGTTCCATGCGAGCACATTATGTCATTTATTTCCCCAGCGCGTTCAGAAACTTTTGTTCCGCTTTTTTTTTTTAATTTAACTGAAACTAAAGCCTCGTTAAAAATAAGAGAAAAATGTGTGAAACACCACATATATTGCTTTATAAATTAATAACACCTGAAATAAGGACAACTTATAACATCAATACAATACTAATGTGATACAACACCCTTAAGTAAATTAAGTAGTTTGATTCTTAATTTAAAAAAATAGTTCTTTGGAATTATTTAATATATAAATTGTTTGATACAGAGTATTTATTCATTTATGAGCCCCACATATTTCCTTTTACTATTTACTTGTTGCTTTCAAGACATTTGAATAAAAAGCGTAAAGATAAGTAAACATCTACAAAATCAAAATATGCACATTTTTTTAAATTTTTAACTACTCAAATTTCTGAAATGCATATGAATCAATTTCAATAAAAGACAATTTACATATATGTATAAAGTTCTCAGATGATTTGTACTTTTTAAAGCAATTTAACTAATTTGACATAGAAGAGCTTAAAATATAAAATTGCATTCGTAAATTTCACATAAATAACATATTCTTATTTTTTTAATATTCTCTGCATATCTTTGTTTTGCCTAGTAATCGTCATATCAGCATTTTCAGTTTTATCGATAATACCCGTTATAAGGTCATTTTGAGTTTCAATTTCACTGCCTAATTCTGTAGCCAAGCCCTTCAGTCGAGAGATGTTAGAACACATTTCCTGCAAATTGGCATCCAAACGGGCACTGAAGTCTTTACTACCGGACTGATTTACATCTATCTGTGAGGGGCTATAGTCGTTGTTCCGCAACCTAGTTGATGGATGGTTGTCATAACGATCATAACTGGGCAGTTTATCTTCTAAATTTTGTGTAGAAGTTGATTGCTGCACAAAGAAAAATATATTATAATTAGAATATCACTAAAAGTTACACACAAAGCTTTAAAGATAAAAAAACATCAATTACTTTAACTGTGCTAGGTGTAGAACTGGACGTTGTTGGGCTAGGTTCGTTCTTCCCAGACATATAATTTTTGAGACTACTAAACACGGATTTAATCCCATTAATATGCTTCTGTGAAAATCTAAGCGTGGCATTGATTTCATCCAACTGTTTATCTGTCTTCTCTAGTTTTTCCCTTTGTCTCGTTAATTCCTCTGCTGTAGCTATGCCTATCTGTTCCGATTCTCTTAAAATGCTGATGCTCTTCTCAGTGCTGTTTATCGTACGGTCTTCTATTGCCTTCTTTTTTTCAGCAAACGATTGCATTTGATCTTCAAAAGTAGGTTGCACATTTGACCGTCTCGAATTTCTTAGAAATGTTTGATCGTCAATATCGTCGTCGTCATCGAAGGGATTCGTCGACTTTATGTAGTTGTGGCCTGACATACTATAATAAGTTTGATTTAAATTAAATTAATAAAACGCACTAGCGTTAAATAACATTAAACCAGAGACAAAGAATGTATTCTTTTCGTCACACAAACCAACTTTTACCTTCAATTATCTTTGATGTGACGTTTAAATGTCAAAATCGTAGAATACACAGTACACACTTCCATCAAAATAAACTGAAGTCGTCTTCTTCTTCAGCATTAAAAACAAACCTACTAGTAATCAATGATATAATTTACACAAGCAAGGAATGTAAATACCACTGATTTAAAATTTTATATTATGATGACTGGAATGCTCGTCAAGCTGCGCGCATGGATTACTCATGACCAGCGCCATATTTGTTTTGTGCCTTCTAGTAATGGTGGAGCAATAAAGATTTAGATGATTGTGAATTGAAATGAAATTGAATTCTGGATATGAAGAATTATTTAGTGCTATATGCTGGTTAATTTTATAGTTCCTTATAAAACATGACACATCCCAACAATAACACCCACAAAAATACACAAAGAATAACACTAATGAGATACAAGATAAAATAATGTACTGGTTAACTTCACTGTACGCCAATGACGTGTTTACAAACAAAATAATGGAAATTAAGAACACAATTCATATCGTACGTGCAGATGACTGTCTCTCTCGCACCCACATACATAACCAATGAGCTTTGCTGAGTTTCATGTGCCTCCTTTTGTCTGCTCCTAGGTCACTTTATGCGCAGTGGAACTAAGAGCACTCCACATCGTACATTTCAGTAATTGCAATAGGCAATAGAGTTTGAACATCGTCTGGTGATCGTCTGCTAAATCGCGTTGCCTGCGTAATACAGCACGGCTGCTGCGATTTAGAAGACGATGGTTTGAACGTAGAAAAAAGTTGCCAAATTGCTAATCCCAATTGTTTATTATTTTTTAATATGTACAATTACAATAAAAATATGAAAAAATAATACAAAAATCTATAATACAAAATATAATACACATCTAAATGTTTGAATATGATTGCTTTCCACAAATATATTTTCTGGAGATTTAATAATGGTCCAAAGAGTTTGGATTGACATTTAAGCCTTCTGCCTTCCGCAAGGCCTCTGTTTCTGCAGCTAATCTAGCATGTTCTTCGGCGATCTGTTGGAACAAGGACAGATGCTTATTTTTAGCAAACTCTACCGCTTTAGTATCGACCGGTACGATTGCCTGATTTGGACCCTCTTGATGAGCGTTGGCGATAGCGGCGTACTTCCTTAAGTGCTTCTCCTTGGCTGCCGCTACTACAGGAGTGTCGGACGGTAGGTCTGGCACATTTTCGTTGAGTACGGGATGGAAACCTTGCCTATCCGCTATATACTGTACGGTGCGGATCTTGTGACGGGGGTCCACGTACGAATATGAACCTGCAACCATACAATATTTTAGCGCTTATGTTCTACAAAAAAAAAACATATTAATTCTAGTCTGTTTCATTGCCCGTTTGCAGTCTCCCGCGCGCGGCAGCAAACTACAGTACAAATGACGTAGTCGGACATAAGTCGTCAATTGTTTTCATAGAAATTATGATAAATATTTTTTGCGCCGGCTTTTTCATCACTGTAAGGAAAAATCCCGTTATCCCCTTGTTTCCGCTTAAATAAACTAAAGCCAACTTCAGAAAATGACGTAGTGTTGCCAGCAACACTAAGTCACGTGACTTTAAGTTTAACTCTCCAGAGGAGCAATATTTGGACATAACATAAACCAACAAAAACAAAACCAACTTTATAAAATCTTTATTTAACAGAAATTAGATTGGTGGTGGGGATGTTGCCAGCAACACTACATTGTTCTCTGAAGGAGGCTTTATAGTTAGACTCAACCAAAGCCGAACAATCCCTCCCGTTCTTATTTCGTAGTCTATTGATTTTTTTTTCGTCCAATGATCTGTGCAATTGACATTTTCAGTTGTCCAAAAAAATGTCATAAAAAATAAAAATATATGTTTAGATAAGTACCTACTGTTTATCCTACAAAGCAAAGTATAGGTATGTTCATTTTTATATTTTCAAGTTATAAATATATGTATATTTTTGTATTTAATTTTGTCATCGTTTTCTGTTACAAATCCTCCTTTTTCGTTTTCTCTGTCCTTTTTTAATGTAGGTACACATCTGGTCACCTTAATTTAATTTTGGTTTTATTGGCCCAAGGTTGGCTATTACAACAAAAAACAAAAGAGTCAATAAATTGTTATGCTGACGCCTATGTAGCTTTATTTGTAAAAGTCGGTTCTCCGTGATCTGGTCGCGTATATATTTTGGTAAAATAATGTCCCCTGAGTGTAATTTGTAATTCAGAATAAAGTCATTGCACTGCAAAATGATTTGATAGTATCGTCAATTATCAGTGGGTATGTATGTGTATTTAATGGACGCGTATTGAAGAGAACAAGAGTGGAGCACTCACAAGGAACTTTTCAAAACTAGTATATCTACTGATATCGTACATCATCCAAGTTAAGGTGAGTAAAACTTATAATGATTGTATTTATAACATTGTTTAATTTATAAATCAAATACTACTCATAGAAGGTAGTATATTCTATTGTTTTTTCGCATAACGTATAACATGTAGAACTGGCTGGCATACATTTTATGTATGGAAAAGCAAACGGAAGTTCGACTGAAGCAAGGCGTCTTCTATAAATATGCATTCTTCAAAGGAATAATTCACCATATGTACCTTTTTTGGAAAAAATGTATTAAAAACTAACTTAAACACTTGAAAAACTCGACAGTCACTCGATACTTTGTTATTTTTTTTATTTAAGTCTGACGTGGAATTTATGACAAATTGACACATGCCATCTAGATTATAGTTTTTTAATTAGCATTCCAAATCTGAGTCCAAGAGACATTTTTTAAGCAGAGAACTTTTGGCTTTAAGAGAGCAATATCAATTTGTTCAAAAATCAGTGGCGTACAGTATTTAACAGCACGAACGCCAGTGATGCAAGTATTACAAGAGAAATTTATACACGTGAAAGTAGCCCTTCACTATACACTGTGTGTGTCAAATTTAATCTCAATATCTCCATCCGTTTTCGAGAAATGAAGATTATAGTATTTAAGACATTTTAAACAACCTGTATCTCAGAAACGAGGCATTTCCGAACCCATGTTTAGATAATTTTTTTTTCTTATTTTTAAACATAGAACCTACCCTAGATTTTCATTCTGTAACACCCTGTATAGGTGTATTCAATAAATAATGGGCTATACTTTAAGACTAGCTTCATTGGACAAAAATAATGTGAATTAAATCAGCTTACCTTAGTATAATTTTGCTTTCATTTTTTTACAATTCTATTATTAGTTGGTGAAGAGAAGGTTTTTCTGACATAAACACGAATGTCTAATTGATTTTTGAATTAAATGTACAGGGCGTTATGAGCGCTTTTAAGGATAGAGATTTTTGGAAAATGATTACTTATTTTGAAACAATCTTCAATTCAAGCCAAAATGCACCATTTTAGAGAAATCTGTATTTAACTTGTTATATTAATATAAATTTAAACTTTTTTTAAAAATGTTTTTATAAAACATCAGGGAACACAACACTGAGAAATATGACATGAAGAACATTTAAAAAATAATAAAATTAAAAAAAATACCACTTAGAACTAAACGCTATAGTATAAACAAATCATTTATTTTTGAAACATCTACATGTAACAAATATACCTTTTTTAAAACTAAACGAGGGTTGTTTAAAAATAACTAATCATTTACCAAAATTTTTTACCTTCTTTTCCAAAATTTTACTACACTTATCCAACTAGTAACAAAATGATCGCAAAAATGAAATAAAAAAGTACTTTCTCGGGCCTAGGAAGCAAAATTATACTAAGGTAAGTCGATTTAATTTATATTATTTTTGTCCAAAAAATCTAACTTTAAAGTATAACTTATTATTTACTGAACACCCTGTACAATTTCAGCTTATTTATCACATCTTTACAAAATTACAGCATTGCAAAATATATATTCGGCATTCGGTGTTAATTTTTTTATTGAAAATTATTTATAACGTGTTTACTAGTTCTATCTCATTTTCAATCAGACAAGATGTTATTAAGTTTATCTCTATATACAGGGTGTACTTAAATAAAGAATGAGACCACAGGTTCTTTAGGTGGAAACAAGTCGATTACATACCTCTATCTCAAATCGCATAATAAAAAAGATACGATGTGTCAAGATGAAAATTCAAAAATGGGTTTTCTTTAATTATTGCTCTAGTTTTAGTCAGACATGTTTCAAATGAGAAGAATAATATAATATCATTTTTGGGTGTCGCGTACGGGGCAGGACGATAAAATATAAAATACTGTTAAAAAAAGTTCAGTATTTCATATTTTGTTATCACAAACTTTATAAGAGGGTTGGCAAAAAGTTAATACATATTTAACGCATAACATTGCCTCCAGAGGGCGTCTCGTATGTGGCAAAAATGATTATTGTATTATTTTCCCACCATTAAAAAATTTCTCGCTAGAAAATTTGAAACATATTTGACTGTCATTTTTCATGTTTCCCTTTGACACACCGTATCTTTTTTATGCGACTTAAGATAGAAGTATGTTAGGTTAAATCGGAAAGATCTTGCGAAATCCTTCCGAAATCCTGCGAAATCGTGCGAAATGCCGAGAAATCGCGCGAAATCACGCAAAATTCAGGGTCATCTGGAGATAAATTTACCCGTAAAGACTGACAATGTACTTGGGGGGTGGGTCAAGAGGATTAAATCAAGTTAACTTCGGCGCTTCTCTTCTTGTGAAACAATTTAATTATTGTGCATTTAGAACAAAAAAATCGTTATTTCAATTTGAGAGTTTCAACCAATGTCGTAAAGCGCCATCTTTCGCATCTTCGCCACTGGCATCGAATAATTTTTTTACGGTTCTTTCTTGTACAGAATATGATAGGATCAAAATCAGTTTTTTGACTAAGAATGTCACAATTCTGAACAACCTTAGAAAGATTCTTTTGCGTCAAGTTAATACATCAGAATGTTTTTGAAATTTTTATGCAGGGTGTTTATAAGGTTGGGAAAACATACTCCGAGGGCCAAAATGTATTGATTTTAATTAAGATACTTTAGTTCAAAATTTTATTGTTTCTGAAATACTGAGTGTTGAAAATACAATTTTATTTTAGTTTTTCCTCAATAACTTCATATAAATTGTAGTAAATACATCAAACTTTGTACAAATAAATCTATTGGCACGGGAAATTGATATATGCCTGCTTTGATAAAATCTGTGCTTTGTTGAAAAATGGTTTCAAAATAAAACCTCGCCGATCTTCTTGAAATTTTGCACGCCCCCATAATTTACCGTTTTGAACAACTTTTTCAAGTAAAATTTTGCTGTATTTTCAGTAAAAATGGCACTTTACCTGAAACGATAACAGTTTTCAATCGGTGCACTGAATATTCCAAATAGGATTATTTCGAAAACTGTTACTCCTAACGACTTCAACAAGGTATACCTTTTTTTAGATACAACAGGTAGGAGAATCGATTGTTTCAATAGACAGATGGATATACTAAACAGCAAAAAAGTTCTGCCATTTAAAAGAAACATGCTGTGCCATAAGTGGCGCCCTCTACTAATGATGTCAAAATTTGTTAAAAATTCTTATTTGCCGTGCCAAAAAACATAATTGTGCCAATTTTTTTTTAATACTCCGACAGGTTTCAAGTTATTGAGATACTTCAAAATAAAATTCTAGCATTGAACACCCTGTATTTTTTAAACCAGCAACATTCGGATAAAGTATATTTGGCTAATATGGCGATTATATTTTGTCTCAAACTTTTACAGACACCCTGTATAAGTATGGTAATTTTCTAGGTAATTTTTATCAAATGTGAAATCCTTGGAAACTCCTTGAAATTAGCCGGAATTCCGCGAGGTCCCTTGGAAATCTCCATTTTGCGAAATCTTGTCACAATTTTGATCCCAGTCGGGTTAAATCGACTTATTTTCACCTAGGGAATCTGTGGTCTCATTTATGCCCCTTCATTTAAAGACGCCCTGTATATCTGTATGGGCATCGAAGCATTTATTTTTAACAATATTTTCTTAAACTGAATGAGTATATTGTGTAATAAACATGTTGGTAACTCCAGTCAGCCCATTTTCTCCTTCTAAAACAAATTTACTAATAAAATAAATGACAGGTCGTTGGTAAATTTATTTCACGCCTTTGAAACCAAGTCAGTTAACGAGTATATTCAGGAAAGAGTTTCTAATATTTCTCGGATACATTACTTACTTCATTATGTATTAAGGCACACAGACCGTTTCTTAAATTTATTACTATCGTAAATAATGTCCCCGGCTTATTTTTAAATATTTTACGCAGACCCATTACCATAAATTACTTAATATAAGACATAGCGCTTTAGACTTTGGCTAAGGAGGCTGTGGAATACCAGTGTTTATAAATTTCCACTTATAACGGTATATTTAGCAATAATTAACTCTATAGATATTAATTAACATACAGTGTTTCATTATGAATGGGAAATTCCTCAGTCATAGGGCGATTGCTAAACATGCTTAACGAATATTATTTATTTTTAAGTTACAGGGTGTCGAAATATATCTATACAATTTTGGCACTGTCTTGAGAACCTACAAACATGTTAAAAATGCAATTTTTAACACTCCCTTGTAGCATTAAAATATTGCTTTAAGGCACCAGTGCCTTAAAATGATCATTTTAAAGCATTAATGCCTTAAAGTATATGTCAAATTGTGACAGTAAAGGACAATGTTAAAAATTGCCGATTTTTGGCTTATCCGGGGGAACGCATAAATCATAAAAAAATCAATTGATCATTGTTAATAAACATTAGAAATGGCCCAGAAATACGTCAGATAGCTGGGGAAATGTCGCTACTACCCCTAAACCTATATAAACTACCCTTAAATAGCTTTAAATGGATAATCATTAATTATTGTTATAAAATTCGTGTAAAATGAGAAAAATGCTTGAAAATGATTTGAACAGACAGTATGTCAATATAAAAAGTGATAAATGACTGTAAAAGTGCTCATTCAATGGCGAAATAGCGCCAATTGTTCTCACTTTGCGAGCGCGTACTGAAAAAATGGCAATTAATCCTTGCACCCATTTTTCAGGTCGCAATAGTATAAATGAACCTTAAAAGTGATTTAAGCATTTTTTTCATTCTAAACGAATTTTACAACAATAAATAATGATTATCTATTTTAAGCTATTTAAAGGCAGTTTATATGGATTTAGGGATGCAATTAATATTTCCCCACTTAACTAATGTACTCTAGTATCAGTTTTTGCATTTTTTGACAGTAATCTATAATTTTTTTCTAGCAATAGGCGTTCCCTTGAACATTTAAGCATTATCTATTTTTGATGTCGAAGTAAGCTCACCATTAGCTTTTGAAAGTCGTTTTTTAATTTTTAGAGGTGGAATGGACATTTTTACAGTTATTTATCACTTTTTGTATTGACATACTGTCTGTTCAAATCATTTTCAAGCATTTTTTTCATTTTACACGAATTTTATAACAATAATTAATGATTATCCATTTAAAGTTATTTAAGGGTAGTTTATATAGGTTTAGGGGTAGTAGCGACATTTCCCCAGCTATCTGACGTAATTCATTTCTAATGTTAATTAATAATCAATTGATTTTTTTTATGATTTATGCGTTCCCCGGATAAGCCAAAAATCGGCTATTTTTAACATTATCCTTTGCAATACATTTAATTTCTATTTTCTTTATTAACATGAATACTTATTACAATTCACACAATTTGAAAAATTAAATCCTTCCACAATTCTACCACTATCAACTGAAACTACCGCATTCCTAGTTGACGTTTGAGCAGAATCCGCTGATATTGATGGCACTGAAAGTAGTTTTCGGGCAATCGAATTTTTACTTTCCAACGAATCTTCGATGTATTCCTCGGCGGCTGTTGAAAATTTCCATCCCCCATGCCGCTTAATTGTCGTTAAATTTGCTCCACTATTCGCTAGTAAGCTTGCCGACGAACGCCAAAAACAATGTCCAGTATAGAGGTTACAATTTGTAAGTTGCAGAAACTTAGCAATAGCAGCAGGAAATTTTCCAAACGTATTGATTCCCACAGGGTTTTTCGTACACTTTCACATACTTTAGGAAAAATCTCCGATGTCCCACGTTTGCTGGACGAAGAGCCATGTATCTCCGGTAAAAATCTACATAAAATTCTCCAACGATAGTGAAATTTCGTGGAACCTTGGTTTTGGTATCTGATATCTTAACCAATATTGAACTGGAAGTGCCCACAATTTTCAAGTTGTCGAGAGTCAACTGGCAAAGCTCCTCTACGGCAGGCACCAAATATTCCCAAAATAGTAGCTACTTTCATCATAAGATACTCGTCATCCGGTGCACACTTCAAAGACTGTTCAATTTGGTGATAAATTTAAAGTTTTATTTAGTTTTTTCCAAACGCTTGGAAATTAAAAAGTGAAATTTGGCAAGGTATTTAAACTGTTGAAATTTATTCTGGACGTATAATTTATTCCTTTCCTTTTCCTTATCATCGTTCTCTTATAAAGTGTTAAAATAAAGTATCCCCCGTATATTTTTCATTAGATTTTATTTAGAGTAAACTTTTTCAATTGATTTTTTTTTGTTCTGAATGCCTGTTAATTTAGAATGTTTTGTCTCTAGTAATTTTTTGATAAGTGTTACAGGTTTTGAGTAAAATATTCCTACACGCACGGAGTTTCCTTTCTCATATCTGATTTACACATCGACATCTAGTAGTTTCCATCATTTTGCATTTGATGACAGTTCGTGGTTGTTTTAAAATATTGCTATGTGTTAAAAATTTGAAATTAAATAAAACTTATCACCTATAAATTTCGTTTTATAAAATGAAATAGAAAGAGTACGCTGATATAAAAGACGAAATAATGATATGGCGAAGAAACCATTTAAGACTAATATTAGAAGAGTGAAAGAATATATTTTATATATTTATACAGGGTGTTCTGAAAAACGCTAGTTTAAATTCAGGGCCTGATAGATTCGGACGAATTTTGTGGAAGATAGAACCGAAACTAGATTCAAAAAAAAATATTTTCAACGCCCTGTGTCTTGAAAATGAAAAAGATACGACCATGGTTCATAAAAACAAATTGTAATATTTTTTGAAAATCTATCAGGCTTTGAATTTATGTTGGTGTTTTCAGAACACCCTGTATACAGGGCGAGAAATTCATTTGTTTCTAATTTTGACGTCACTAGTAGAGGGCGCCACTTCCATCCATCTGACTATCGAAACAATCGATTCTCCAACCTGCTTCATTTGAAAAATGTATACCTTGTTGAAGTCGGTAGGAGTAACAGTTTTCGAAATAATCTTATTTGAAATGCTCAGTGCACCGAGTAAAAACTATTTTGGTTTCAGGTAAAGTGCCTTTTCTGCTGAAAATACAGCAAAATGTTACTTGAAAAAGTTGTTCAGAATGATCAGCCTGCTTTGATAAACTTCGCCGATCTTCTTGAAATTTTGCACGTATCCATAATTTACGATTCAGAACAACTTTTTCAAGTAACATTTTGCTGCATTTTGAGCAGAAAAGCACTTTACCTGAAACCAAAAAAGTTTTTACTCGGTGCACTAATCATTTCAAATAGGATTATTTAAAAAGTCATTACATCTACCGACTTCAGCAAAGTATACTTTTTTCAAATAAAGCAGGTAGGAGAATCGATTGTTTCGATAGTCAGATGTATTCATTAAGATGCAAAAAAGTTCTACCATTTAAAAGAAACATGGTGTGCCACAAGTGGCGCCCTCTACTAATGACGTCAAAATTAGAAACATATTTGAATTTCTCGTCCGCAAAAACCGTTTTGATTTACAAATATTATGTAAATATTTGGATTTCTTAAGAAGTTATTTACAAATATCGAAAATAAATTTTTAACTTTAACACCCTGTAACTCCGTTAATAATCAGTTTTGGAAAAAATGTTATAGAAAGAGGTAGTATTTATTTTCGGTCTAGAATTATCCCCTGAATTATTTGCTCATCATTTCCGGACACCCTGTATTGGGACATATGACTTTTTCCATCTTATAGGTATTGTATCTTTTCCCCATACATCTTTTATTATCTCATATAGATTTTGCTCGAATTCTAGCCCTCCTATTTTCAACATTTCTCTAGAAATGCCATTATCTCCTGGCGCTTTATTATTCTTAATTGTTTTTATAATTTCCATTACTTCTTTGACATCCGGAGGATTCTCTATATCATTTGCTTCCACGTTTATTACTTCCCCTCTCATTTTCTTTAATTACTAGTAGCCACTGAATTCTACGTAAATCAAAAGCATTTTTTATCATTTTGATATATCAGCTATTCTCTGAGATACAAAGAATCCTTCTATATTTTGTTTCAATATAACTTGCAATTACAACAAAATTAAGACACCCTGTATATTTTACATGATCTAAAAATACACATATTTCTTTCATATGCGGTTTTCCACAGTTTTAGATGTTTAATAAATAATGTATTCCTCGTAGTAATAGCAGGTAATAGTAATAAATATGACCCACTCGCTCTGTATGATTTATTTAAAAAATGAATGTACAGATTTCTGGTATTTGCCCCTTTTTCCTTCGGGTGGCGCTCATGCCCCGTTGTAAAATATCCAGTTAGGTGAAAACACAAAACTAATTTTAATTTGTGGGCCTATTATTAGACAGTAAATGGGCGATATATTTGCTACGTGAATTCCAAAATGAAATATTTACAGGCACACAGGGGAATTTGTAACAGTTGGTCCATTTGGCGGAAACTTTTGGCAGATGTAGGCAGGAGTCGCCCGAAATCGCACAAACAGAAACAAATTTAAATGAATTTTAGGGTTTTTATTTTAAATAAAATATAAATGAGTATTTTATGATGAACCGTAACATCTGAGTTTAATAAATTTCGTTTCAAGGTAACTTACTTTATCTTTAGGGCAGTTTCAAGTCTCTATCAATTATTTAATAGTATTTTGAGGTGATTCTTTGAGGTGGTTGGACGTCATAGTTTCAAAGTTAGATCCTTCGTCCTCCTCTTTCTACTCCTTCAAGTTTAGCCCCTTATGGAGTTTGAAAGATGACAGCTGTTTTCTAAGTTCGAGAGACTTTCGAATTCAGTGGAACTAAGTTTTCTTATATATTATTCACTCGAACCCTATCGTTAAGAAAGTAGGTCATAAAAAAATTTATTAGGAAGCAGCAGCGTAGTCCTGACGAAGTGAAGAGCCATCCCGAAATGATTTACCTATACAGGATGTTTACCTGTTTTAAATGCTAGATATACTTGGGTGATAAATGCCGTGTGCTTAGTTCATACAGTATACATACAAATTTTGCAGCCACATTGTTATTTATTAAAAAATTATAAAAGATCAATGAAAAATGTTAACCAGAACGCTATTACAAAATTTTAAAGATCTTTTTTATGTTTATGTTATTTATATTCAGGGTGTAACTTTAAATAGGGATTGTTTTTTAGGTGTAAATAGTACGTGTTTCTGAGAATAATAATCTGATTATTATATTTAATCAAAATTATAATGGGGAAGTTAAATGAATTTTATATTGGTTTGAAATGTGTTATAGGGTTATCTTTCAAACATATTGAAAGATCAGAACATGTGTCTGGCGGCAATAATCATGTAGTAATTAAAATATTAACGTTAATTAATTGTCATAGAATTTAAACAAAATCACGTGACCAAAAACGCGATATCATTGGTAACGCTACACGCCGTTCAGCGTGGTTTGTTTTTGTGGCATTTGTGGATCATATATACATAGTGTAAATACTATGTAGGTAATGGGATAATTATTAGTGGTGATGTGGTGAACTTACTGTATTGTTTACAATATAGATCCGCTCGTGACAATTACGGCGACAGTGCTGTTGGGTAAATACCAGATATACAGGGTGTTTATTAATTGAATGCCGATACTTAAGGGTGTGAATCCTTCGGTCAATTTAAGAAGAAGACTTAATATCAACATATGTCCTAAACCTCTTAATTTTTGAGCTACAGAGTGTTACAGTTTTAAGAAAAAATTTACTTCATTATAATTTTCTTATCACTCCAGATATTTTTACGAAATTTTGTACACACCTATTAATCATTAAGGAGCATTGCTTGATGTAAAAAATGTTTTAAAATCTTTGCCAATGACGTCCGTACGAGGTTTGAACTAAACATTTTTGAAGAAGAAAATGGTACGTTACTGCTTTTCCTAAAAACTAAAATTATTTTTAAAATCTCTTTTATTTTACAGAAAATTCGGTTCCTAGACTTATTCTCGTACGACGCACCATTTTCACGTAAAAAAATTAAAACCAAAAAAGTTTTTTCCTCAAGTTCATTGACACTGCTTTTGATATTTTGTTGCCATTTTGTAGACACCCACCATGCGTGGAAACACTTTTTTTAAGACAAAATCGCAATTTATTTAGTAAAACGATAAATTCAAAATCTTAAACCTAAAACGAAACGACATGACAAGAAAATACAAACAAAATAAAGAACCCAAATTATGTATTTACAGTAGTTGTTGAAAGTGTGCTCCATCCACACGTATGCAAGCATCTACTCTTCTTCGCATAGACTGATGTACATTTTCAGAATAAAAGAGATCATTTAATGTAGTGAAGTGAGATAGTAAAATTTTATAAATGCCTCAAATAACATTCAACATCACGTAAATGGTGATAGCAAATACAGAACATGTTATTTGGAATCGGAATGAAGCGCTGAATACAAGAAATGAGAAAAAATGTAACTTTGCTTTACCATTGATTTTCTAAACGCCCTGTATACAGTCTGGTAGCTGAATAGAAAAGTTTTATTGATTCTTTACATTTTACATAGACAAACAATGTTGCAATGCTTCCTTTCGTCGCGTTTCATCGCTCTATACCACAGTTTTCTTTTCAATTTTTGCCACTATGAAATATTTTTTTTAAGCGCTGTATACTGAATTTTTAGAAACATCGAATATTTATACCAAACATTGAAATTTTTTTCTTGGACTAGTGAAATATCAGTGAATGTAGACAAAATAAAGTTTGTTCAGGTGTCAATATCGATCGGGGCATTAACCCGCAGAATAGCTGTTTCCAGAAATTCTTCTTTCGCAAATATTGTAATCGCCGAAGGCGATACAGGACAGGGCTTTCAATAGTGCCCACGGTATAGTGAGTCGCTCCCTGTTTGTGGCTGTTCTAACCCAGCATTGAGTAGCCAGGATCACAAGATGTAGACACTTATTACATCTCGTGTGGACAAAATAATTTTAAGTAATTGCACTTCAAGATTTATAGACTGAGGTGGTTTTGAATAGAACCTGAACTTGTTCCAGCAAATGCAGCGAACGGTTTTACCTACTTATAAGCCTACTGAATGACTATGATAAATCGAACCACTTGAATCACCTGCCAGTAAACATGCTCGGATGATGAATTGTTGATGCTCTTATAGATTTATCCTCCATCCGCCAAATAAATTTAATAAGACGACCTTTTAAAACTAAGAGCAAGCAATCCCGATTGATATACAGCTCATTTCGAGCAACCTATCCTATAAATTAATTTCCCTATTTCGTTCGCACTTTATTGCTATATAAAATCATTTTAATGTCGTATAAAACGGAGTTTAATTAAGTCTTTAGTTCGATTCAATTTGCCACACCGTTGCTATAGATTTAACTAGCGGAATGAAATTGTTTATCTCACGTTATGTGTACAGGATGTCCAACTTGGACGACCCGCAGTAATCGTAAGAAAAAATTTTCATTTCCGCACTCAGACGTTTTTCATGACAATAGATAATTTTTCAGATACATGAACCAAAAAAATATATACAGTATGCGCCAAAAGTATGGAATAAATTCAATAAAAACGAAACAATTATTTTTTGGGAAAAATCCTCGAACAGGTCGATTTTTAATTTAAAAAATACATATTTTAGCGTAAAATGCGATTTTCAAATGTCATTTGTTTTCGAGTAATGACTTCATCGATTTTTTTTAAATGGCAACACCATATTTTTTTCCTTGATTCTGAAATATCGTTTAATTCTCTATCAGACAGTACTAAAATTTTGCCCTCTTACATAGGAAAGTTTTCGAGTAAATGACGATTGAATGTTAGAAAACGTAAATCAATTAAAATAAAGCAAAAACGTTATCAAGTTTAGTTTTTCGAATTCCATAGTTCTTTTATGGATCACGTAGGTGAAAATCTTTGTAAAGTGTCATTGTCACACCGACTTTCTAATAAGTATTGTAAGCGACATAGAAATTATTATTCAATTTAAACTATTATGGCACATTTAACTGTTACTCAAAGAATTGAAATTTTAATTCTTATCGGATGCGGGAATATGACTAGAACTCAGCAGGAAGTTTGCGATTTATTTAATGAAAAATATCCAGATCGCCGCATCAGCCAATCAATAGTCAGTAAGGTAGAGTCTAAATTTAGAGAAACTGTCAATGTTGTAAATATTCCAAAACCTGGACGTCCAAGCATTAATGAAAATCAGAAACAGAAAATTTTGATAAGTATGGTGGATAATCCTCATAATTCTTCACGATTGGTTGCATTATACAATGACACTAGTCAGAGCACAGTGCTACGTATCTTGAGGAAGGGAAAATATCATCCCTACAAAATTCAACTTGTGCAGGAACTCAATGAAGATGATCCCGATCGCCGCTTACACTTTTGCGAAATTCTAATGGATTTGTGTCAAGGAATAGAAATTTACACCGGCAAATACTTTTTTCAGATGAGGCCACATTTTGTCTGAATGGTACAGTAAACCGTCAAACTTGCAGATATTGGAGTCGGGAAAGTCCTTATTGGATGGCAGAGGCACATACCCAACACCCTCAGAAATTAAATGTGTGGGCTGGAATAGTTGACGACAGAATAGTAGGACCTTTCTTCTTTGAAGAAACCCTTACAGGACAAATATATTTAGAATTTCTAGAAAATGACCTTGTTCCAGCCCTTGCAGTAATTTTTCCTAACGATAATGACCCTGACATTCCTGACGATACCATATGGTTTCAGCAAGACGGTGCACCTCCGCACTATGCGCGCCCTGTACGAGATTTTTTGGACAACTGTTTTCCTGGGAGGTGGATCGGCAGACGCGGACCGATAGAATGGCCTGCAAGATCGCCAGATACTTGAAGTCAAAAGTGTACATTAATAAACCACGTAATTTAGAAGAACATCAAAATCGCATTCGGGACAAAATACGCACCCCGAGTTACCCCAGATATCATTCATAATGTGCAAGAAGAATTTCTTCACAGACTTGTCAAGAAGTTGGTGGATGGCAATTCGAACATTTAATTTAAGTATAAAATTTAATCAATTGTATTTTATTTTACATACCTCAGAATTGTTACTTTTTTATGGATAAAATTTACGTTTTCTAACATTCAATCGTCATTTACTCGAAAACTTTCCTATGTAAGAGGGCAAAATTTTAGTACTGTCTGATAGAGAATTAAACGATCTTTCAAAATCAAGGAAAAAATATGGTGTTGCCATTTAAAAAAAAATAGATGACGTCATTACTCGAAAACAAACGACATTTGAAAATCGCATTTTACGCTAAAATATTTATTTTTTAAATTAAAAATCGACCTGTTCGAGGATTTTTCCCAAAAAATAATTGTTTCGTTTTTATTGAATTTATTCCATACTTTTGGCGCATACTGTATATTGAAACTTTGGAAGGCTGTATCTTTACAGTGGGTGGATATTTTATACGTCGCTTCCAAATTTGAGGATATACTATTTCCGAGATATCATAAACTATAAAATATACCTTAAATTATGGAAAATTGTCAATGTCCAGTCAAATACCGTTCAAGAATTGAAAAAAATCGGAATACATTTAAAGATATTTGGAAAATATTAAACGAGCGTATTTATTTCCTATTTATTCGAGACACGAAGGACATTATTTTGAGTAAAATATGTATTTTTTAAATTAAAAATCGACCTGTTCGAGGATTTTTCCCAAAAAATAATTGTTTCGTTTTTATTGAATTTATTCCATACTTTTGGCGCATACTGTACAGTAAAAGAGTCTGTCAAGGAATTTAGGGCGATGACAGATACAGCGATTTATTGCGACGACTCGGTAACGGAGTTGGCACAAACTGTTGTTTACTAAGCACAAACTTCATATATATGAACTTTGCTAAGCGATAAAGGTAGACCAAAACACACACAGCGGTTTTCATACCCTTGATGATGTTATTCCAGTTAGGTCTGTCCAAGTTTTAATCATCTACTAGAATATAAAGCCTAAAGGTTCACTCGGTTCTTTAGCAAGAATTTTATTATCTCGCTCATCCGGGTTCTGCAAATTAGTTCTTTGGCATATAAATTTTTCTTTTTTTCTTGTTGCATTCAGTTCAGTTGTTCAAGTTACTATGCTGTTTTGTAATTTTTCTTCCACTAATGATTTTTCTCTTTCTATTTCCTTTCACCGGGCTTCCAACGTATTTATCGGTATTTAACTTCCGCAGCAGTTGATCTTTTTGTTTTAAGTTGTTTAGCAGTTCCTCTTTTTCTTTAACCCACTGACCTTTTTGCTCCATTTGGTCCTAAATTAATTGTATCTGGTTGAAGAGTTCGGCATTAATACCTTCCAAAGTTTTATTTTATTGTCCTGAATTTTCCAGTTTCTGTCTCAGATTTAATAATTGGTGCTTTGTTGCTTGTTCTTCAATTGCAAGGCTCTTTCTGATCTTGATTGAATATATTCCTAGAGCATTGATTCCTGAGATGTCCCTTTCCTCCACAGATCTAATAGTAGATGGGTATTCGCCTTTTGTACATATTGAAATTAGCACGGTCCTGTCATTTATAAAAGTTATCGAATAAATCTTGCAGCCTTTTCTCAAACTCTTCTACATTCTTTTGGATTCTTCGTTGTTCTCCGGTTTGAAGCCTAATTTGCTTTGCCCTACCTTGACCACTTCTATATGCTTGTCGAGCGGCTTCGATTTCCAGTGCCAAAACTTTGGGTACATTCTTATGTATACTTTTTTCTGTGACTTTGGCGACTTCCTTTTGTAACTTATGTGTTCTTCTATAACCAGGACCTTATCTTGCATCTCATTTCGCAAAAGGTTAATTTCTTCTTCAACAGTTTCCTCAAACTCTTTGAGATTTATCTTAATTACTCCTTTTAACTATTTATTATTTACTTCTTTATTAGTTTTTATTTCTTCTAAACTATTCCTCATTTCCTCTTGACTGTTCTTCATTTCCTCTAAACTGTTTTTCATTTCCTTTTTCAAATCTTCTGTCATATCGTTCATCATTTCGTCTTGGCAATTATTTATTTCATCCTGACTGTGAAGAACTGTCGGAATGAAATCTTCCACCTTATCTTCTTTGCTGTTCTTTCTTTTTTAAATTTTCTCCCATTTCGTCTTAACTCTCTTTCATTTCTTCTTGGTTTCTTTTCATATATGGGTGATTTAGAACTTATCTAAAAATATTTGGGAACAGATGCGTCATCAAAAATGAAGTCAATATCGTAAAAAAATGTGTAAAATCCTTATTGTTTCCGAATAAAAAATTATTGGAGTTGTAGTATCTTCAACCTTTTCGTCGCTGGCCTACTGTAGTGTAGCCTCTAGACAGACGATTCCGAATATTGAAATCCGATTACTTTTTGCAGGTATTAAAGTATTTATGATGCCGGTACATTAGCTTGCAGTGAGTGCAAGTGTAGTGGAACGCAAGGGAAATTTGAAATCGAATCGTAGAAGAGATGGAGAAAGAAAATGGACGATGGACGAAACTTGCGTCAACGAGGGATATACTGTAACAAAAGTATGGCAAGATAAAAATGTAAAAAGTTTTCGACAAGCATTTTTAGATGGACTTTCAACAGGGTTCAAGGCACCTTCAGGTAAAGGGCGAAGATTAATAGTGACACATATAGATAGTGCCAGTGGTTTTGTAGATGGTGGTTTACTTTTATTTGAATCTAAAAATGCAGGTGACTATCACGAAGACATGAACGCAGATGTTTTCGAAAAGTATTTTACACAGATGTGTCCGGGGTCTGTGATTGTCATGAATAATACGACGTTTAAATTAAGTGCCGTGAAAATTTTGTTAAAAAATTCCTTGGAACGAGTAACTGCAGATAACTGGCAAAGATGTATACATCATGTACAAAAGAAGAGGAGAAAATGTGGGAACTCGATAATTTAATTGAAGTTACTGTGGAACCTATCTTTATCAATCTAGGAGATGAAGATAATTCATCAGAATATTCAGAGGATGAATTTTAATATACCTACTTTTTTATTTTCTTTATTGTACATTTATACAACACTACATTTACTCACCATAATTTGACGGGGCAGGGCATCCATGACGTATTGCAGCAGTGTGGCGTATCATACACGAGGCTCTATTATATCCGTACCATGTACAGCGTGTCCAAGCATTAATGCCAAGAAATTGGACGATGAATACCGGTACCATGGCCACGATCTCCTGACTTTAAATCATTTGTACTTTTGTGGGGATATTTAAAAAATTAAGTGTATCGCACGGAAGTGGATACCTGCTCTTTCGAGCTGTCCTTTTTGGTTTTATTCTTTACAACATTACATTTGTAAGAGTCTCCTGTATATAATTTTTTTAGATAAGTTCTGAATCACTGTATTTCATCATTTCCATTAATTGCTTGAATGTTTCCTCCATTTTCGTCACTTTTGATCTCGTTTACTGGTATTGTCTTTTCGCAGACGGGAATATAATTAACAAATTAAAAAGGTAGGTGAGCTTCTGTAACAATATGAACCCCACATTTTGGAAAATATGTTAATAAGAATTACATTTAAAAAAGCTACTGCGAATAAAAAATGTGCTTCTGTATTTACGTCTTTTGGAAGACAAAACTCCTAAAGTTTCCGAAATGTTAAAAACGTTTAGTAAATAATGCGTCTAGATTCCAAAAAAAACAAGAAAGCGAAGCGCCGTTTCATCGAAAATTAAAAAATGCGCATCGTTTCTGGAGAAATATGAGAATTTCGATGGGAAATTACCGGGAAAGTAAGGGCAGAACGGGGGATAAATTGCGAAATAAAGAATCCTCTGAGAATGACACATATAGGAGGGAGGGAAAATGTCTCGGAAAATGTAATATCGAAGAAAATCTATTAAGGAAGAGGAGGACGACGCCGGTTTGTTTCAGCTGTTGACTAAAAAACGATAATTTACGTTGGACAGATCACGGATAATGCCGGGAGCAGAGATGAGCCGGTACGATAACGTCTCCGAAGCGCCCAGGCCTATGATGGCTTTCCTGCGGGTTATTACGTGTGGTCAGGGCGTCGAACCGCTAACCAGCTCACCAGGAAATAGAGCAATATTCCTATGCAGTGGCTCCTGACTGCAACAATTTATACGTCGTAGTTTCTAGGGACAATGAAAAACAATTTAGTTATTATTTTATAACTCTTAGCAAATACAAATAAATAGACAACACAGGCGGCTGAAAAGCAAATATGATTTTTCGGAAAATAATTATGTATGTGAACTTTATCTCATCCATATAAGGAAATATAAAAGAATTCAAAAAACGGCGACGCATTATACAGGGTGATTCATTAATAATTGTACCTACGCTATCTGGATAATTCTGGGCTGAAAATATGAAGAATTGACACATAACGTCAACCTTATTTAAGTCATCTAACTCGATATTAGATAATTATTGGAAATTCCCTTAATACTGCCGATCAATATTTAGTGCGACTTTATTTAAATAGTGCTTACCTTTATTTTGCCCACAAAAAAAAAGTTATTGGTCGACAATTTGTCGGGATTCCCTTATACCTTTGTTTATTTCGCAGAATTTTGACCATTTAATGGTGAATCAGAAAAGAAGTATAAATCAATACTTTGAGAAAATGAGAATACGCTTCTTTATCCTCATTTAACTTGCAACTGAAACTAATTAAAAAAGCGAAACACATTTTATTTTTATTTAAGGTTAGAAGGATTTCAGAACGGGTGGGATTGTTCGGTGTTACCTTAATCTTGCTTAAATATGGTCAAGCTCGATTATTTTTGAAATCCTTGTAAAAAATTAATCAACGCACGTTTCAATTTTACTATATCTCCTAAAATAACAAAGTTACAGTCAAATCTAACGTTTACGCGTGATCACCCTGTACGTTATTTTGTAATTTCATAACATAGATTTGCATTTTATTGCAGTTGTATTATTATTTTTTAAATATATTTGTGGACAAACTATTTGTTTTAGACATTTTGTTACTTTTGGTCTGATATACAGTGTGTCCCGTTTTTCAGGTTAACACCTCTAGAAATGTGAGAAGGCTGTGGAATTACTTCAAGCCTATTTTTTTACGATTAGTACCCTGAAGGGAAGTTATATTCTATTTTATTGATTTGACAAAAGCCTGGCCTACTACGACTTTTTAAAAGAGTAGTTTTCCCAGAAAGCGTTAGGCATTTTTTATCGAAAAGATTATTACCAGACTATTCAGCACTCATATACCAAATTTGATGGAAAAATATCAATCGCATGTTTTTTATGAGGGGCCGAAAAATCAGACTACTGAAAACTATAATAAGGACAAAGATTGCCGTGAAGTTAAAATAAATACCAATCGGACAAAGAAAAAACACGTACACTACAAGTTTAACATTTTTAATTGTGACCAGAGTAAAAATAATGAACGTACAAAAAATGTAATCTATATATATATAAAACAAAGTCAGTCGTGTTAGTTACACCGTTTACAACTCAAGATTGGCTGGACCAATTTTTATGATTTTTGTGTTTTTGGATTTATCTTCGTCGGGAATAGGATAATAAGTATCAAAATATGATATTAATCAATAAAAAAATAAGATAAAGTTATAACAAAACGCAACTGACAGCTCTCATTCATTCTGACAGCTCACGTTCATCGTTCATTTGTTATAACAAAACGCAACTGACAGTTCACGTAATGTTGTAACCATCTTTTTTATTTGTTCTTACGTCTGATAACAAAACGAAAAATGTCACAGAACTTCACTGAAGAGTGCAACCCATCAATTCCCATATATTTTATTATACTAATATAATAAAAAATTGAACTTAATAATTTTGTATTAATTTTAAAATCCTAAATCTGCTCATTCATTTACTGTTAGGCGGAACGAAGTTCGCCGGGTTCGCTAGTAAATTATGAATGTTGAATTGTTAAACAAAAAATTACAGAACGTTAGTCTATATTCCAGTATACAACTTTCCAGTAGTCTTCTTGAATTTAAAATTATTTTATGCGGCTACAGTAAACAGAATTAACGTACAAAAAATGTATTGAATTAGTAATACTAAGTTATGTAAACTAATTTTAAATTTAAGACGATTTGATGTATTTGCCTGGAAGGAGGTATGATGGAGAAAACTAAAATTTAATTTAGATTAACCTTTTGTATGTTTATTTAACAATTTAGTATTCATAATTTTTTGTACGTTAATAATTTTTTCTGTGATCGAAAATTAAAGTGTTAAACTTATAGTGTATGTGTTTTTTGTTCGATTAGTATTTGTTTTCACGTGGCATGGCAATATTTGACTTGCTTCTTACAATTTTTAGTTGTCTAATTTTTCGAACCTCATAAAAAACAGTCAATATACATTTGTCGATAGAATTTGGTATATGGGCATTTTGATATGTGCTGAATAGCCTAGTAACATTATTTTTTTGTTAAAAAATGCCTAATACCACTTCATTCATTTAGTTTTTCGAATCGGCATATTTTGCTTGCGTAATTACCAAGTATCATCAAATGCAGTAAAGGGGGTACGTATAGATAAAAACTCCGCCAGACTAAAGTTCTCCTGGCTTCAACAAATAATGGATAGATACCTACTCCTTTTGGTTTTTTCCTGTCCATGTTGATTAATAGACCAACGCGATTGACTGTATCCCAGTTCGCCAGTCCATTTCTTTATAATGCAGCTTAACCGAAGCCCCTGGATTTAAATCCTTATCCGAACAAACAATTTCTTGATAAGCTGCCAAATCTCAGATCAGCGTCATATATTTCCTTAAAGGAACCCTTAAGTTTGAAGATGCTTATGGTGAGAAAATTGCCAGGAGATAAAGTCAAATTCTATTAAATTTTTATCAGGTTAAATTAAATTTTGATACGATAACAACACTGTAGCGCCAATTCGAGATTATTACATGCAGAAAAAACAGAACTGTAGTAAGCACTGTAGATTTTTTATTGTTTTTTTTTATTTCATTTTAATTAATACAGCTTGTTACCATCATTTTACGCCTAATTTTAATTGAAGATAGCTTATGTAAAGATCAATCGTTTTTATTGATATTTTTTTTTATAAAATAATAATAAAATAATAAAACTTTATTCCTTCAAAAAAAGTACAAAATACAAATTTATAGGAAGAGGTTCCGCGTTGTAAAGTGATATTTTTTTTACACACAAAAAACTAAATATATTTCAAAACTTCAAAAAAATTCATGCACGCCATATAAGAAAATCCTACTGCGGTTCAATAGCAAACCAAGAAAAACCAATTCTCACATTTGGAATAGATACTAAAAATTTACCTGCTTTAAATAAACTCGCTTTCAACATGATTTTCGGTTAATGTCTGAGTTGATATCGTGTGAATAAATTATTTATCGGACCATTAATTACTTACATTTTTTTTTCTACAAACTTATTTGCCTGCTTTACTTGAAGATAAAGTACAGAGTGATCACGCAAAAAGGAATAATAAGGAATAATCAAGAGTATGTGTTTGGAGCAATAGAACTATTTACTTTTACTGAATTTATTATGAAATTTTACAGCTTTCATGTAATTTCTGTTGCACATGCGCAGAGGCACATCCACCCAACTTCTAACCTAATACGTTTTAGTTTAGTGTTGTTTACGTGTAGTAGGCAAACATATATGGTTCATTAATAAGGACTTTTTGTGGGGTATTCGTATAACAGTAAGTATAAGATTATATTTTGTTATGTGCGCACTTGCAGCTGTGCCAATTTAAATATTATACAACTCATAAATAGCTTTCGAAAAGTAACGAATAAATTCATTATTTTTGAAATTGAGAAGTTGTCAAAAAAAATTCCCTGGCACGTCGATTTTGGTTTTAAAAAAGGCACTTTTTGGCATACGACCCACAGTTGTGACGTCATCGTTGTTCGAGATATGACGTCGACAATTTTTTTAAATAACCCCAAATTTTGACCATGCTATTTGAAAGAGTGTGTCATTCTACATACATACATCATGAAAAATTATAGTGTTACATAACAAAAATTTCAAGAAAATAATGTTTGAAGATTTCAAAATTTAATTTTCACAATACTGTGCACCTCCCCATTATGCAATACCTGTCCGTGCTTATTTAGATGAGCTGTTCCCGAATCGTTGGGAACAGGGAGAAGGGGGCCGATTGAGTGGCCAGCCAGATCGCCTGATTTGACACCCTTACATTATTTCTTGTGGGGATACTTAAAAAGCAAAGTATACGTTACTAGACCGGTTAATTTAGAAGATTTAAAAGCAAGAATTCGTCACGAGGTACATCGTATACCTACTGAAGTTATTGATAATGTCCAAAAAGAATTTATTAATCGTCTTGGCTACTGTCAGGCAGCCAACGGTGCACAATTTGAACATTTAATTTCGTCGATTTTTTACACAATCATTATCATTTTCAGTATTGTGAAAATTAAATTTTAAAATCTTCAAACATTATTTTCTTGAAATTTTTGTTATGTAACACCATAATTTTTCATGATGTGTATGTAGAATGACACACTCTTTCAAGTAACATGGTCAAAATTGGGGGTTGCTATATGGGTAGTATGTCAAAAAGTGCCTTTTTTAAAAACAAAATCGACGTGACAGGGGATTTTTTCTAAAACTTCTCAATTTCAAAAATAATTAATTTATTTGTTACTTTTCGAAAGCACTGTATATAAACTGATACGGACATTGTTTAGACGTTTGCATGAAAACTACGCTATTACATATGTCTCTAAACCATCCAACATTCCTTTCAAGTAACATATTTATCTTTATGACAGTAAAATAGTAACTGCTTACAACTGATATTAACATTACTTGTAGTGCCGTTAATTATAAATTTACTTAAAATAAAATTTGAGCTAAAAATATTTATTTTTACACATATGTGTATATGTATATCTACAAATATTTGCAAAAACCAAAGAATATAATATACTGATGTTACAAGAATAATTATGTAGTATTTTCAGCGAAAATATTCAACATATTTTCTAATGCGAATGAAATGCCTACATTGCAATACATTTTTAGATGATGGACAATACACTTTTATAGAGAAGAATGGATAATTCACATTTTAGAGGATGGATGGACAAATTCCATTAAAAAAATGTTCCTACACATAAGTTATTTCTGCTCCTGACAATGCTTTCGTAACTATTTAGAAATAAAAATGTGACTCGCATAGTGTATTTATTATTGAATTCTAATAATAAAGTCTACCATATTTCTAATAATTTGTTAGTAAGAGATACCCTGCATATTATATTGACTAGCTTAAATTTGTACTTTTGTACATTTATGTGAAATTACAGAAAAAATTGTATCAGCTTGAACATCTTGAAGTCTTTCTTTTTGAAAATTCAAAGTTTCAGTTAGTAAAAGCGTATTTTTTATATTTTTATTAATAACTATGTTGTTTGTTTGTTATATTTAATTAAAATTTGGCGTAGGGTGTTTCATATGCCATAATCCATAAAAAATCGGAACTAACCTACATTTTAAGAATAAAAATTAAGTGAATCATTAGACAACCGTGCGATGTGGGATACTCAGATATCGTTAAAATCAACACCGTAAAATTTCTGCGGTTGTGGTTGATCATAAAGGTATAGTGGCCGACGATTAATGCAATTTCACAGACGTGAGTCAAATTATATAGCCCAATTGAGTGTTTACGATCTATACACTAATTTTATCGGCAATTCAAGCTAGGGACTACGCAGCTGTACGGTATTTGACCCATATTTTTCCCCAGGTTCTAATTTTTTCGTGTGTGTCAAACTGTTTAGTAAACATCGATCATTGTTGGCTACAATTGTATCAAGAAGAAGTAAGTAAAAATAAAATAAACTTAACATCTCTATGGAAGCAGATAAACAAATTTTAAACTGACAAACTTGACATACGTTTAATATTTTTACTACTATTTTGAAAACGAAGACAGAGAGTTTTTCGAAACGTCAATAATACGGAAGTGCGCGATAGTGATGTGATTTTTGTTATTTTTTACTTATCTGCTTATTTTAGTGCGAGATAATTTGGTTAGGCAAACTTAATTTCAAAAATAACCCTTGACTGTTCCGTTTGGCGCAAGGGCTTATTTAATTAATTTTTATTATTTTTCAGAAGTGTGGCAAAAACCCAATAAAACTAAAGAAAAACTAAAATTATGCCACAAATAAATAGCTTCAGATAATATCATAATCTTTTATATAACATTTTTTTACTTCACTAGAATGTATGTTATAGCTATTTACAATATAAGTATTGTTAAAGATTCTTACTCGTTGTTTTATCAAACTCTGCTTACTCCTCGTTTGATAATTTTAACATCTTGTGTAGTAATATGAATTTACAGCAAGAATATTGTACATTTTATCTATTTTCATTTAATAACACATATTTGGCAAAAAGTGTCAAATGACACTCAAGAAGGCGATATATTTTCTATGAACAAAAAGAAGTACCTGCAAGTTTTCTTCTGTTACCTATCGCATGATTACTGTCAAAACTTTGTCAAATCCATAAATACAGAAAGCGATTTTCAAAATGATTGTGAAGGGAGTTTACTTTCTGATATAGAAGCAGCGGCAACGGAACGATATGAATTCTAGTTCCGACAAAATCCAAGGCGTGGTATGAGTGGCAGTACCAAAAATTTGAAGATTGGTGCAAAACTAACAAGATAAAGGAGGTGTCTTCCGGAAAGCAACGCTCCCAGAAACCATCTTCAGTGTGGACTCACTATGCAATGTTGAGAACTATGATTTCAGTTAAGAAAAATCAAGATATAAGCAGATTTTCTGAATTAATCACATTTTTGAACAGAAGTTCAGAGGGTTGCAAGGCCAAAAGGTCCAGAATATTTACAAAGGAAGAAATATGTAAGTTTTTAAGTATGTACTGCAGATGATGAAACATTTACTCACGATACTATGATAATCAGCATTTTTGGAGCCTGTCGTCGCGAAGAATTAACTAAGCTAATGTTGGATCCCATTCAGGTTCGAAAACAAAAAATGTCCGAGAATTTGTTGTAACAAAAAGTAATGTGGCAGGTATCAACTGTTTAAATATTTTTCGAAAATATGCTATCTTCACAGGTGATAATTTGTATTCTACAGACAAGGAAAATGTACCTCCCAATATGTCGAAGTTAATACATTTGGAAGCATTCCAAAAATGATTTGTTGTTTTAGAAGATCCTCAACCACCATTCTGGTTGATGGCGGTGCAGATATGTAGATGTTAAAGCGTCATGGGAGCTTGGAGTCTTCTTCTGCGGCGGAAGACTATGTTGAGAATTCTTTAGAGAATAAGAATCATAGCAAAGAAGATCATAGGATCAGATACGGATTTAACGATTGGAAATTCTAACTTAAAACATCTCCATTACATCTACTTTTACCTTTTACCTCCTACCATTAGGAGATCAATCCACCTGAGCGGCCAACCAACCTAATAAAGAAAAAAAGGTGGTAACGTTGCTCAGGGGGATCTCTCTAATGCAGGTCATAGTAGGCCATCGTTCTCCCAACACGGATTCTCTTATTGACGAGATGGCAGTGCACTCACCGAGTGCATGAAGTATTGCCTCGTCTTCATGTTCGCAATCCCTACAAAGAGGTGTTTCGCACTTCCCCATGTAGTAGAGGTGCTTCCTTAGCCAGCAATGTCCAGTTTGAATATCTGTCACCAAACGAAGATTTGTCCTAGACATATCCAGGTACTTTTTGTCTGTATTCTTGCAGGGGTACTCTAGGAACTCTTTAGCACATTGACAGCCATTTGTTTCATCCCAACGTTTTCTAAACTCTTTGTGGGTGTCCCCTTTGATAATTTCAGCAAATGCAGACAACGGATACTGAAGGGACCAGGTCTAAAAATATTGAGACCCGATGCACTCCTAGCCAGCTTGTCATCTACTTTATTGCCATTGCACTGGTCGTGTCCCTTTACCCACCATACAAATATGCCGTTGTTGGTTGAGGCCACTACCAGTGCCTGATGGCATTCCCATGCTTATCTAGTTGTTATCTTATGATTACGTAAGATCAGTAGTGATTGTCTACTATCTGTGTAGATTTGTTCTTTCTTTGGCGGCTATGGTTATACCTGCTAATTCCGTTTGTACCACGGTAGCATGCCTATCCATTGCCCACTGGTACCGAATATGTAAGGATATGGAACAAATCCTACATCCTGCACCTTCCTTCTCTTTCGATCTGGTCGGTCTCCTCATTCCTAATAATTACCGTGTAGGGTCTGTCAAACACAAATTTGGGAGAAATACTGTCAGTGTCTGCCTGCAAAAGGTCTTCTTCCAGACGACCCCATTTCACAGGTGACTCCTAACTTCTCCTCATCCTACATCAGGTATAATACCAGTATTTTTGAGGCGAAGCATTAAAGTAGTATATTAGATACAAAATTTTACGCAAGTGTTTTGAAAAATATTGAAAACCAGGGTATGGTCGATGTCCATTTGTTTTCTATTACACTTTTACATTTTGTAATACATTACAATTTTTTGTTCTGCTTAAGTTAGTATTAGGCAAATTAATTACTGTTTTTCCTAAGTAACAATTTTTATTAAATGAGTTTTTTATTTCAACAGGAAACGTATAGGTATATGTGGAAATATAATAGGTAATATTATTATTAGAATTACGCTTAAGAGTCTCTTGAGGTCGTTATTGCTGCACGTGGTAGAAATATCCGGCCCTTTTATTGTGAATTATAGTGGTTCGTATTACATTTCCTCTGCTTTTGCGTTTGACAGCGTAATTATTGTTTCCCTTCAGTGGCGTTTCGCCAAATCGAGCCAATTAGAGTCCGGGATGGTTAATTTTTGATTTATTATTTAATATTGGTCTAGAATTATAAGATTTTTGCCGATTTATTGCGTCTTATTTTGTTACTGGGGTGGTTGGTTGAAAAGTACAAGGCTTCCTGTACTTATGGCACATGGTAACTAAACACAAACAGATTTGAAAATGAAGTGTAAACAGGTTTTAGAGACATAGAATTATCAATTAAATCTACAACACAAATTGCGTCAGTGGCGGCTCGTGATTTTTTAAACTAGCAAGACAAGCAGACTGGGACTGTTCCAAATACGACCTGCAGAATTAACATTTTTTAGAAATTTTTTTCTTAATCATATATAGGTAAATCAGAAAATACAAATAGGATTATTTGTTTTTAAATATTTTTAACTATTTAACGATTAACTAATTTTTGAATTCTATTTTACGCGCATCATCAAATGCTGTTATAATGTTTTATTTTCTAATGTTAATTTACAGTTTGGAAAAATGCAATGGGCAGTTTATGAAAGAAACGCCCTTATTTATTGAATAATAATTAATAATATCGTTAACATATTCCTCGTGTTTTCTTGTTCTTCGGTGGTATTTGAGGCCCTAGGTATTGTCATTTCACATTACACGGTTGCAATACACATATCTGAAACTGAACTAAAACGAATCAGAAATGACAATAAAATTTTAAATATAGTGTATATACTACCAACGGAAACCACAAACGACCGTACAATATTGCAAATTATATTAAACTGTCTCTTTTGCACTCTCATAGAGACGAGACATGTCTCTGAAGGGTATTTTTTCCCCCAATTGGCTACCAACGGATTCCATGCTTTACATCTCTTTGTTGCCTATATGTTCTTGGTATGAAGCATGGCTCAGATGCGTCCTTATTTATCTTATTGTGCTTATGAACGTATTGAAAATTGCCTATACACATTATTACACATTCTAATGCTACTGGATGTAAATAAGTTGATTAGATGATTAAAGTAAGCAGTTGGTTATTCTTATTTGTTACTTATTACTTCCAAATGTTTACTGAGGCACTGCCTCACCTGTCTCATCGTTCTGACTGCCAAGGATTAAAGCAAATGAAGACCATAGGGGAAAAGAGGGTATATCACAATATATTTCCCTAAACCAACTTTGTTGTAAAAACGCAACGCACAGTTCGCCAATATCAGTGTTTTCAAAACATGTCTCTCAAAAAAGAATGAGGAATATCCTAAAGAAAAATGGCGAAAAAAGAAGGATCAACATCTATATGTTTAAGTGGCCACGCTAGATGCAAGCAAGTAGTTACTTTAATAAGCCTTAACATAAAATGTACTTTCTTCAAAATTTACAAAAACATCAATTATTTTCAGAAACAAGACTCAGTATACAGCGAACTATGTTAATGACAAAGGACAAGTTGATGTCGTTTCTTCTTATAGGCTTTTGACAAGGTGAATCATAGTATATTGCTTTCCAAGTTGGAACGTTATGGTTTTAGTAACAGCTTACTCCGCCTGTTCAATTCTTACCTATATCAACGAAAGTTGTACGTTTCTTATAACGGTTTCAAGTCGATCACCTTTATTGCGACATCAGGAGTGCCTCAGGGCTCTAATCTGGGGCCACTTCTTTTTATTCTATTTGTAAATGACTTATCTTTAACTTTAAAATCTAATCATCTTTTGTTTTCCGACGACTTGAAATTGTTCTTGAATATATCATCTACGACTGACTGTTTGATTCTGCAAGACCTTGTAGGTTATGTTTATACTTGGTGTACTGATAATTATTTACCTATTAATATAAATAAATGCAAAACATGTACGTATTCTCTCAAAAATCAGCCACTAATATTTGATTATAATATAGGTATGTCACCTGTAACACGTTGCGAGGAAATTAAAGATCTTGGTGTAGTGTTTGACAGCAGATTATCTTTTTCTAGCCATATTAAATCTGCATACAGTACCCTAGGCTTTGTTATAAGGAGTACAAAATCTTTCACTGATGCAAGTGCATTGAAGAGTCTATATTATTCGCTCGTACGTTCAAAACTTGAATACTGTAACCTTATTTAGTATCCCTACTATCAAATCTACAGTAACCATTTGGAAAGAATACAGCGACGCTTTCTCAAACTCCTATCTTTTCGCATCGACAATCATTATCCTGATAGGGGATATGATCACCAGTTACTTTTGCAAAGATTTCATATGCAGTCGTTGTATACTAGAAGAGTGATTACTAGTATAACTTTTTTATTTAAGCTGTTTAATGGTATGGTTGATTCTCAGGCTTTACTCAATTTATTCAATATACCTGTTCCGAGACCTGGCTCTCGTGAGAATTCTCTGTTCTATTGTAGAAATGGTAGAACAAATATAGTTTTGAAATCTCCTACTTATTTAATGGCTAATAATTATAACAAAATAGCAGATCAGTGTGATATATTTCATTGCAATATTAATGATTTGTTAAAAACTGCATCAGATTAGTTGAATAATTTTCAATATTAGTCGTAGTTTTTCTTTTTAATTTTTCTATTTTTCATTTTTCTTGTTTTTGTTTTCCTTCAACTATATATATTTAATTCGTAATTTTTTTTCGTCATTTTCTGTACCTACTTTAGTATGCTTTATATTATATAAATCTATTTGTTTTGTCTTGTAAATGGAATTTTTTTTTCTGTTGGGCAATAAATGCATTATTATTATTATTATTATTATTATTATTATTATTATTATTATTTTTTTTTTTTTTTTTCTTTCAGTAACACCTTCCGAAGCTCCGACACATTCGGAGATGTTCTGAAGAGTAAAACAATGACCACTCTCCACTCCGTGGAGTCAGTAATCATTGCGCCCGTAAATCGTGCGTTCTGAGTAGACGTAGCGAACCAAGGACGATTGCCTTCTGCATTCTGCCGGCTAAGATCTCTGCCGAATTTCGGCAAGCCGGTATGATCTTTAAGTCAGAAAGCAACGTATGTCTCATTCCACCCAGGACGCCTATAATGAGCACCACAATCTTAACAGAGTGGTCTGGATACAGCCTGCGGAGCTCGGAGAGAAGATCTCGATACTTCCTCCGTTTTTCCTCCTCTTTTAGGACGATGTTGTTCTCTGCGGGAGCCGAGAACTCAATCACAAACATCGTCCTAAGTTGGTGGTCGAGGAGGACTACATCAGGCTTATTGGCTTGAATTTGCCTGAGGGTGGGGAATGAATAGTTCCAATAAATTCGGCACTTCTCATTCCCCACAACGGATTCTATATCCCCCGGAGCATAAGGCAGCACTGGCGTCTCGTCTATCTCATACGAGTGTCGTAAATGATAATACAACACCCGTAAGGCTGAATCGTGTCTTTGGATATACGCTGTGGCCGCATATACCGGACAGGCCGACAGGAGATGCATAAGCGTCTCTGGCGCCTGGCGGCAGGCCCTGCATCTGGTATCAGGAACCTCGATACCCAAGACACGACTACGATAGACGAGAGTATTAATAACACCATCTTGGCAAGCCATTATGAACCCCTCGGTCTCAGAGTTCAGCCCCGCTGACCTCAAAAAAGCGAAGGTCAGCTTTTCAGATAAGCCAAGCCCCTCTAGATGACGGTAGAAGAGACCATGCATTGGCTTATCCTTATGTAGCTGCAGAAGATGACGCGTCTCTGCAGCTTTAATTTGGGCTTTTAACTGAGCAGGGTCCCACTCGGTGACAGAGTCTGGATTTTCCCGCTCAGTATCGAACACGAGACCAAGTTCATTGGCTGCTCTTCTCGCTGCCTTATATACAAATGCTCCTATCCCTGCTGCTTCATGGTCTTGGACCATGCAGAGAAGGGGATCCGAGCTCCTGATGATTTTACAGGCTTCCTCCAAAACCACTCTGCCCTGGAGACACTCCAAACTCAAGAGTCCACGGCCTCCCCGATTTCTTGGGAAGTATAACCGCGAAACGGACGATCTTGGATGCAAACTCTGATGGAGATGCATCATTTTGCGGGTCCCTACATCGAGTTGCCTCAGCTCTTCTTGTGTCCATTTCACTACTCCAAAGGAGTAGAGAAGGATCGGAACGGCAAGCATATTAGTGGCACTCACCTTGTTCTTACCCGACAGCTCCGAAGACCAGATTTGTCGGAGGCGGTGCCGATACCTGCCGCGGAGAGCGTTTTTCACCATTGCCACCTCATGAGTGCCCCGCTGTGGGACACCCAAATAGGTGTACGACTCTCCGGCATCTAGGTGGTGGAAGATGCTTCCGTCTATTAGCTGGGCGTCCTCTCCGTATGCACCGCATCGTCCTCTCTTGAGATGAACCAGTGCACATTTGTCCAGCCCGAACTCCATCCCAACTGCCTGCGTGTACTCCTGTACCACTCTGAGGGACTGATTTAAATCCCTCTCACCGGAGGCATAGAGTTTAAGGTCATCCATGTAGAACAAATGGGTGACCTTATGCCTCCGGTCTCCTGGGGTACCGCAGTTATTATTATTATTATTATTATTATTATTATTATTATTATTATTATTATTATTATTATTATTATTATTATTATTATTATTATTATTATAAAAGTTAACTATGTAAGTTAATGTTATAACAATATTTACATCTACAGTTAAATTTAAAAAATACATATTTTGAAAGATTTCTGTACCTAAAAATTTGTTGGTTAGATCGCTTTCTGTCGTTATATATTTGTTTTACTTTTGAATATTGCAGGTGGCATGAGATAACATTGTTGTTATTTGGTAAGCTCTATATTATTCAGTTCTTAAGGTCTAAAATTTTTTGTGCTTTTAGAACGGAAATTACAAGTATTATGAAAATAACCAGGCAAGTTATTAGATGACTTTTATTTAATCAAATCAATTGAAACTGAAATAAATGTTTTCTAGTTTTCTGAATAATTTATTAATTTTTAATATTCAATAACTTGAAAACGGTTTAAGATACAAATGTCATATGTCATATTTTTGAAATCAGAAAAAATAAATAAATCAAATATTCAACAATACACGACATTCTATTAAAAATATATTATTGCCTCTTGTACTTGTCACCTTCTGCACTCCACTGTGCTTCTATCATACACATCACCTTATTCGTAAGTGACACATTGCAATTTTATCACATTTTTCTCGTCATTGTTCGACTCCGTAACACGGTTCACGGACAAACCCTCCTCATTTGCTTACAATATGTAAATCAACGTTTGTCTTGTCAACCGTCATCTTGAAAACGCCTGTCGTATTACTGGTTCAACTCTTGTAAAAATTCGCTGGTACTTTTACATACCTGCGTGCACTTCGCTTACCTTGAACGACTCCTGATCCATCGGAGACCTCCGAATGGGTCCTGTCTATGTGCCCGGGGTACCTACCAGCGGCGTACCCGAACGCATAGGGCCTGGGGGGCGGCGGAAGGGTCGTGATCTCTTCTACCACGGGAAGAAGCTGGACCGACCCGCAAAAGGTGGCGATAACTAAACTGATGGAGAATATCTGTAAAAGCAACAGTTTATATGAAACATAAAGATGATATAATGTTTTTAGAAGTAGATCGCAAATTATACAGGGTGAATCTTAAATAGTGGTTTTCCTTTTAACACGATATGACATAGACCTTATAGAATTAAGTAAACTCTCAAATCTCAAAACCAACAGAAATATGAGCGTATAATAATTAGTAAAGCTCGAGCTTACTTCTACTATATACCGCACACTTTGTATCTTTTCAATGTATGACTTTGGCCCCGAAAGTAAGAGAATAACCAGAACTGTGCTGCATTTACGCATGCTAAATAATAAAGCGCAACTTTCAGATTCAAACTTATAAACTGATTCATCATGATCCACATTATCTGTTAACTTATTGTGAGCTTGAGGATTACTATGACTGGTCTCTTGTTCATTTTTTTAAAGTAAAATGAGAAACCAATGATCTCAGACAAGTTATTTTTCATAAATACTATCCCAGAAGTACTGAGAGATATTTTAAGAACAGTTGGTTGGAACAAAGATAAGACTAAAGTGTTCTATAATTATTTTTCGTACAACTCAGAGTCAATTTTAAAGAAATGTGGAAAGTGGATTTTGTTTATACTGAGATTAGGTAATTATATCAACATTTATCTTGTTTACCACAGATGCGCTACCCTTAACGTAAAGTGACCGTAAACTTTGACACATTTCCTCTTTTTCAATATGCAATTTTATATAAGTACATATATTTAAATTTTCTACCTAATTTAAAATAAAAAGGACATTCTTCATTCACGCCAAAAAAATTCTTTTTTTGAAACCTATTTAGGTTAGTAAATACACTGTTTTTTTTTCGAAAACGCTACAATCTACAATGTGTCCTCATAAATAGATAATATTTTTAATAAAGAAAGATATATGTACAGATATATACAGGGTGTCCCAGAAATCAAAGTTAAGCCGGAAACGGGCGATAGGCCAAGTCGTGACAGTTATTAGAAAAACATAAAAAGAAATCTTTGTCATGTACTTTTCAAATTATAAGTATCAAAAAATAAATTGGAAAAACTGACATCCTGTGATGATCTATCAAGTCCTGTGACTACAAATATTAATGTTTCGTCAATCTTTTTTCTGTAATGTAATCATAAATAACCCTTCTGTAAATTACAGTTTAAAATTAAAACATAACTGCCTCAATTTCAAATAAAATGTTGGATTTTTGCCCAACATTAAATTCAAAATAATTACATCACCCGACTTTAACCGACTGTACTGTATAAAAATGTACTACACTATTTTGGTAAGTATTTTTAAAAGATGGCGCATTTAGTCCGGATTTTAAAATGGTATAATACTTGCTAGATTACTTCTTTGTTTAGGAAAAAAATATTTTTTTTTAGTGGAACCGGATTTCAGGCAAAAATCCAACATTTTATTTGAAACTGAGGCAGTTATGTTTTAATTTTAAACTGTAATTTACAGAAGGGTTATTCATGATTACATTACAGAAAAAAGATTGACGAAACATTAATATTTGTAGTAACAGGACTTGATAGATCATCACAGGATGTCAGTTTTTTCAATTTATTTTTTGATACTTATAATTTGAAAAGTACATGACAAAGATTTTTTTTATATTTTTCTAACAACTGCCACGACTGGGCCTATCGCCCGTTTCCGGCTTAACGTTGATTTCTGGGACACCCTGTATATTATCATTAAAAATTACTTATAATGAAGTCTTATTTAGTAATTAATTAGAAAAAAATATTTAAAAGATGAAATAGTTTGAAATCTGGCAATGTAAACCAACGCATGTGCATAGCACACCAAATCCTGGTTCCATGAATTGCCCCAACCGTTTAGGACTGCCTGATATACAACTGAGCGGTATACAATGCATAAATTCATTTTTGAAATTGAGAAGTTTTCGAAAAAATCCTCTCGCACGTCAATTTTGTTTTAAAAAAGGCACTTCTTGACATACGACCCACGTTTGTGACGTCATCGTTGTTCGAGATATGACGTCGACAATTTTTTTAAATAGCAACCCCCCAATTTTGACCATGCCATTTGAAGGAGCGTGTCATTCTACATACATACATCTTGAAAAATTATGGTGTTACATAACAAAAATTTCAAGAAAATAATGTTTGAAGATTTTAAAATTTATTTTTCACAATACTGTGCACCTCCCCAATATGCAACACCTGTCCGTGTTTATTTAGATGAGATTTTCCCGAATCGTTGGATAGACAGAAGGGGGCCGATTGAGTGGCCAACTTGATCGTCTGATTTGACACCCCTAGATTATTTCTTGTGGGGATACTTAAAAAGCAAAGTATACGTTAATAGACCGGTTAATTTAGAAGATTCAACAGCAAGAATTCGTCACGAGATACATCGTATACCCCCTGAAGTTATTGATTATGTCCAAAAAAAATGTATTAATCGTCTTGGCTACTGTCAGGCAGCCAACGGTGCACAATTTAATTTAGTCGATTTTTTACATAATCATTATCATTTTCAGTATTGCGAGGAATAGATGGTGTTGGAAAGTAAAATATAGCTCTTACTTATGAAGCAGTGGTATTGAAAATAAGTAATGAATCTTTAAAATTATTATGTAGTTAGAGTAATATATGTTTCCTAATTTCATCAGTGACAGAGTCGTTAGGTATGTTCATTCATTTTAGATATATACAATTTGACCTTTGCTTTTCCTTTCTGAAAACGGATTTTCTTCGACGGAAAATATAATTTAATGTCGCGGAATCAATGGTTGTGTATCTATAAATAATATGGGCTGACCTTCCGCGGATATCGCAATATATAAAAACGATTTTATGTGGTAAACGGGCTGTCATTGTGAACTATATTGTGTGTTTAGATTGACGTCAATATTAGGATTTTTCTTTGAACAGAAGCATTGTTGTTACATATTATTTGCGGCAGATATTTTTACTTATTGTTCTGCGTGCACAAAAGGAAAATTACTCGGCTTGTTACTTAATGTATTATTATCAATAATAATGTACGTATTGAAATATTTAGTTGCCTCTGTTATGACATTAACAATTATAATAATGGATAAACTGACTTTAATTTTATCAAAACTGTCAGTGTTTCCATATAGGGTTATTCACAACTTATCTAAAATAATTTGGGAATAGATGCGTAATGAAAAATGTAGTCAATATCGTAAAAAAAATGTAAAATTCTTATTTTCCGAGTAAAGTTGTAGTTTTTTTACTGTATTAGAAAGGTATTTTAAGCTAATATAAATCAAATCTCGTACAGTTCCTATCAATGAAGTCATATGTATGTTCTCTGATACCAAACATCTAGGTATGCTAATGAACAATTCCACAGACAAAGCTCTATCCAATAATTATCTAAAGAAATTTATCTATCTAAATTTAGTAACCTTGCTTTAATGAAAACACTCTATAAATATCTAACTTCACTTTTGGCAGTTGGAACACGACAATTCAACCACAATAGATGAGATCTGACCTATTTCTGCATTTTTAGGATTGCTTCTTCAGGTGGCCTCCTTTAAGTTGAGTCAAATATCTAACTATAAAAATTATTATAAAAATTCAAATTATTTGAATTTAAATATCGACAATGACAAAAGTTACAGCCAATGAATTAAATATGACATTACCTACTTGAATAATGTTTAGATACCCTTTATGTAAAAGTTTTTATACATTTTTAGGTATTAATAATATTGTGTGAAACTAACTACTCTGTGGACAAAAGCTCCAACCAGCGTTGAATTACACCCACAATATTTACATTTTTTACTGTATTAGAAAGGTATTTTAAGCTAATATAAATCAAATCTAGATGCTTGGTATCAGAGAACATACATATGACTTCATTGATAGGAATTGTAGGAGATTGTTTTTCTTTTCTTTGATGGCGAAGAAAATACTATACAAAGTGTTGAAATATATCTCATTATTGCAAAAGTCTTTCAATTTTGATAAATGTGCATTAATTCTCTTTTTGGAATATGTTACGTCTGTTAAATTATTTTGCAAAATTTGGAATACAAATCGGTTTGTTCTAAAATCATTGTAAAGGTTTTCAGGAAAAAATTTTTTTTCCAACAACAATTGTTTTAATCCATAAGCGGATCCCAAACTTTTTTTCTATAAGTTTCAACAGTAAAAACAGCTCTAGAAGAAAAATTCCAACGATGGGAGCATTACTTGAAATTCTGTGTTGCATTATTCTATTTAATACTTCAGACCTTTTAGTAGATCTGGAAGAAAATGACAAAATTCCGGAGATTTGAAAAAAAATTCTCACTTTAATTTCGTTGCAAGCTTTACCTAACACTAAGTTTAATATATGTGCATAGCAGTGATTAAAATAAGCTTGAGGAGCAACGTCTTTCATTTTTCTTTGAAGACCATTAACTGGCTCGACATAATTTCATAGGCACCATCATAGGTTTGACCGATTAATTTATTTTTTAAGTCAAATTTGCCAAATTCATTAATTAATAATCTAAACAAACTGTCCGCGTCTCTTGCCGCGTCTATTTGTTACGTCATAAAATCCAACAAATCTTTCAACAACTTCTCCATGTGTAACATATCTAAAAATTACTGATAGCTGAGACTTAGAGGTAATAATATTTGTGGTTTCATCTACTTGCCAGGAAAAAAGTCACAATTGTTTAATTCTTCATAAATTTTACAATGGAACTGTAATGCTCTCAATTAGATCATTTTGAATAGTTTTAGAGGATCCCGAAAAAACAGTGGAATTATCTAAAAAATTTTGCAAATTAGAATCTATATTTTTAATAACTTTATTAAAGTTTCCCTGCTTAGAAGAATCCGCTTCTTCATCATGACCGCGAAAAGAAATTTCTTGAGACGATAAAAATATTACTATATCGATTAATCTATGTAAAATATCTCTATTTTCACAGACCTTCTCATTATAATTTTGTATTTCTATCTTGTAAGCAGAATGGAAAGCATTTACAATAATATACATTTACCCAGCATTTGAAATTTAATACGCGATGAAATAGGTTTCTGAGATTTTTCATGTCTTTCGAGACCTCGCGTTATATTTTGTAAATTATTAAAACCCACCCTGCCCCATACTGATAAATTATCATTATATATAACAAACATTGCCAGCAGTATAATTTATTTCTAATAGTTGATGCGGTTAACCAGTCGTTTTTTAACAAAATAAATATAAAAATATGGTATAGGTAGGTACTTATGTAATGTAAAATAAAAATAAATAAAAGACGCCCACGGCGTATTGCAGCAGTGTGGCGTATCATACACGAAGCTCAATTATTATATTTGTACCATGTAAAGCATTACAGAGATGACGAACTAAAATCATTTCAAGAAATAAATGAGGATTTAAATGCTTTGCTAAAACTCTCCACTGAGGATAATTTAGTAATTAATTCAAATAAGTCGACTATTCTGTTTTTTGGTTTTACTCCTTCTAATTTTACAAATTAAAATTAATGATATACCTTTAGTACCTGCCCAAACAGCCAAAAACTTAGGTGTTATGTTTGATAACAAATTAAAGTTTACTCACCATGTTTCCTCTATTTCACAAAAGTCTTTTTTAAAATTAAGATCTTTATATCATTGCCGGCATATATTCAATAAAAAATTAAAAATACAGCTGTGTGATTCTCTTAAGTATCTGTAATTATTGCGATTTTGTTTATGGACCATGTCTGACAGTATTTGAGTAATAGGCTACAAAAACTTCAGAACTCCCGCTTACACTTCATACATGGCATACGCAAATTTGAAAAAAATAGTTACATATTGGAACACACTAGATGGTTGAATATGTCAAATCGAAGAAGAGTTCATGCGCTAATGCTTTTTCACAAAATTATATTAACAAAAAGTCCTACTTATCTGTGGAATAAAATTACTTATCGCACGAGCATTCATAATGTAAGTACTCGCATAAAAAATGCTATTGATATCCCAAACCACCAGACACAGTTATTTAAAAAATCCTTTTCATATTAGATCTCTAAAGAATATAATAGTCTCCCTATTGCCTTAAGCACTGCTTCTCTAGTCTCGTTCAAGAATAAACTATTTAATATTATCTTCAATGACCAGTCCGTAAAGTTAAATAATAAGTAAATATATAAAATAATAAAAATAGTCTATTTTATGTGTTCCTTTGTGATGTATACATGCATTGTGTATATGTATATATGCATGTACATTTTTTTTCTGTTATTTCATTGTTCTATATATATATTTTTAGGTCACAAACAAAAAAATATTTTTTCTACAAAACTGTTAAAAATGGGCTTTTTAATTGTCATTTTTGATGTTAAAAATGTCATTTTTTGACACGCGTGTTAAAAGTAAATCAAAAGCACTGGTTGCTACGAAAATTTTGGTTCATTTTTATTGAGTTTAAAGTTCTTCCGATTGTTTTGTAGAAAAAATATTGTATGATATACGTGTTAAAAGTGATTTTATTTTGTTCGTGAATCATCTGCACTTACAAAATAAAATCTTACTTTTAACACGTATACCATAAATAACTATTTTCTACAAAACTGTTAAAAGTGGGCTTTTTAATTGTCATTTTTGATGTTAAAAATGTCATTTTTGACACGCGTGTTAAAAGTAAATTTATTTTAATTTTGTTTTGAAAATTAATAAAACGTTTTAACAAACACATGAACAACTTTTTATTTTAAATAAGTACAAAGCAACATTTTAACTAGTTATTACTATTAACATTTATAGTAAAATTAGAACAATTTGAAATTGTAATTCCCTGCGGAGTCATCATACTTAAGTTGGTTTTACTGTCAACATGTGTGACACATCTATTTTCTGAAGAAATACTACTGGTAGTACTGGTGGTCCTGCTCGTAGTTGCAGCAGTAGGAAGTATTTGGCACGCAATTTCCTTCTTCTGTTCCAGTGAATTTTCAATGTAGTCTTCAGCAGTCCGTCAAAGATATCCATCCTCCATGTCTCTTGATGGTAGTAAGATTTACACCAGAATCTGCTAACAATGTCGCCGATGAACGACGAAAACAGTGTCCGGTGTAGAGTTGAGGATTTGGTAGATTCAAGAACTCTGCAATGTCGGCAGGCATTTTACCAAACATGTTAATTCCGACTGGATTCTTCACACATTTATTCTTTATATGTTCAAGAAAAAGTCGTCTATGGTCAGCGTTGGGTGGCCGCAGTGCCATATACTTTCTAAAAAAGTTTCAATAGAATTCACCAACAACACTGAAAGTCAGAGGCACTTTCGTTTTAGTATCTGGTATGGTCACAACAACCGAAGTGCCCAAATATTCGATATTGTCGATGGTCATCTGACACAATTCCTCCCGGCGACACGCCCCGAAGACACCCACTATTGCTGCGACTTTCATCATCAGATACTTTTCGTCTTCTGCTTCTGTGAGAAATTTGTCGATATGCGCCTTCGTCAAAATTTTTGACTTTTTTTGCTTGATATCCTTCACCCTTCCGTTTTAAAAAAGCAATAAGTTTATAATGTTTGCTTATATCTTGATCTTGCTTTATTTTTAACATAGTTTTGATCATGGAATAATTTGAGCACAGCGTTGACGATTTCCATATCTTGGCTTTTCCTCAAAATATGCCAGTAAAACACTTTCGTTACATTTCCCAGGGACCTTTTTAATGTTGCACCATTCCGAAAAGCGTCTATAAGCGATTTCGTACTGTTCCTTTGATTTCGCCGGCAATAATTCCAATGTTGCTCGACTGGCGACTTCTTCGATTTCAGCAGGGATGGATTCGTTACGCTCATTATCGAGATTATTCATTATACTTATAATATTACTAGACAATGCTGTCAATATTTTTGCGTTTTTTCCGTAACTAACAACAGCACTGGTTGCTACGAAAATTTTGGTTCATAAACATTGCGATCTGTGTGGTATTTTTTGATTTCTTATTTTTATTGAGTTTAAAGTTCTTCCGATTGTTTTGTAGAAAAAATAGTGTATGATATACGTGTTAAAAGTGAATCTTACTTTTAACACGAATATCATAAATAGCTATTATATAAGTATTAAGTTTTTATAGGCCTTTGTGGAAGAACAGCTTAGCTGATTGAAGGTCCTTTTGACCATGTATATTACTGCATTAAGTATTATGTTTTGTAATGGTCAATAAATCGCATTTGGTTAAATAATCTCAAGCGGTTTAGAAATTTAAAACTGATTTTCTTTTTTTAATTTCTGACACGCTTTTTCCCATTAATTTTTTCGCACTTATTTATTTACACTCTGTATATTGCAAACTTCTGCTCACTGAAACTTTAAGCGAGTTCTAACTGAAATTTCTTTGTATTCTGGATTCTGCAACAAAAAAACCAGAGCAATTAGAAAGCTGAGAAATCGCGGCAAAATCACTGAATTGTATTAAGAAATTGATATCCACCATTTCTCACTGTCATTGTTTCCTACTATAATAAAAACGCTAGCACTATAACATCCTGACTAGAAAACGTTAGTCATCAGTTAACAAATGAGTAATATTGTTGTATAAAAGGTTATTAAAAGTCCACTTGTGGGCAACAATTATAACTTATTGTTAATTGAACTAATATACAACGAATGCGTAGTAATAGCAGCTTACGCTACACCTTCAGTCAGATTTGCGTGCATTGTAGAAAGCTAGATCGAAAAAATTGCGGTTGATAAACTTGGCCTTGACAGAAAAATGTAACGCTTGTTTCAAATTACACACTGAATTATACATAAGCGTAAACAAGGTGGAAATGTTCCGAGATTGAGGAATTGTAGTAGCCTTTGATCATTAATTAAAAAAAAAAAGGAATAATTAAAAATTAATTAAGCTTTGTAAAGTTACGCGCGGCAGAATTTTATATGTCGACCAGAAAATGCTTCATTTTGCAAAGAGCATAGATAATTGTTTTATGCGAATATAATACTCAATTAACAAATTACTTTCAAGTTGATTAGTGTTATCAGTAACATCTCTTAAAATGTCAAATATTACTCATACATTATTTGAATAGACATTGTAAAAATGACAAATTGCCTTCAAAGCATTGAGAAAGGAAGATATTTTGTAATTTCAATAACAACCACAAATTTCAAGGAATGAAATTGAATAATAATGTTGTGAAGTCGTTTACAAGGTTACAAATTATATTGATTCAGGAAAACAAATGAAGATGTATAAAATTACTTAAAAAAGTATTTAAGTTAATTGAATGAATTAATTAATTCCAAAATTTTCCTGAAATGCTTGTCAAGTGAAGTCATATTCTTTGATACTAAATATTTAACTACAGAAACTCTAATAGATAAATCTATTGTCTATAACAAAGATAAACAACAATCTAGTGAAATAATACTAATAGAAAACATATTGTTAGACTGACATTATTTATACAGGACGTTTCAGTCATAATGGCATTCATTTTCAGAGAAGATAGAGAAAAATTAGTATAATACGAATAGGCGATTTAAAAAAAAATAAATGCATATTTACTAACTCCTGGCCACCTCGATTCATTTACAGCTCCCAAATCAACGCGACATCGGCCTACTTCAACGCTGGACGTACCAGGATGTTAAAGGAAATTATGGGTTAATGTACTTCTCTTTTAAAAGGTCAAGTAAAATTTTTTGTTCTCGACGTTCTGTCTTTATTAGGCTTATCGAATACGTGATTAAAATTAATGACAATTAATGACACAAAAAATTGATATTTTTATTAGCATATGCAATGCGGTGTATATACAGAGAGTCCCCAGTTCGGTACCTATACCAGAAATGGATAAAAAATGCAATTATCGAAAAAGTCATTCTTCATATGCTTTCCTTCAAACCCTCGACAATATAGTTATTTGTTCAATTTAATATACAGGGTATTAAATAATACCTTCAATCTTAATTCTATGTGGGAAAGTAATTAAGTTGCTTGGAATTAAATCTTATGCTTAAATATGAAAGCATGGCCTCCTAGTCAATACTCAATGTTATTGTGAAACTTTTAATTTTTTTTTAATACTCGTACTTAACCAATTGCAAATACTTCACTTTTCATTTCCTCATAACAGTCTCCTATTAGTCTGGAATAGCCGGATCCGAATTAATGCAGTTTAACGGACGTCACGGCGTATTTACCAATAGAAATAGAGCATTCTGATATGAATGAAGGAATAACCGATTCCAGAAAAATTAAATCAAAGTTGTGTAATAGGACATGCTTTGCGAGGTATGCGGAACACAAAATTTTATATGAAAAATTTACGGATGACTCGTACTTCTCTTTGTGTTAACTGCTATAAATTATGAGTGAGTTTATAAAATATGTTACTGTCAACTATTTTGAGACCAGACTTTAGTGATATTAATCAAATAAATAAAGAAATGTAGGTACTAACAAATATTTAAGTAAAATTTTTAAGGAGGTGTATATCTCGGTAGGCATTGATTTTTGTGGATAAGTTGAATTCGATTGACTTATTTAGTTCTAAAGAATCTCTAATTGGCCATCCCTGTAATAGAGCTTGTTTAAAAACAACCGCCATCGCCTTTGCTTCATTTTGGTGGAGGATAGCGGAGAAAACAGAAGGAAAAATAAATCACAATTGACAGAACCTAATCATTTTATATTCTTCTTTATAATTTAGTTATAATTCCCAGATATAGAGAACTTATGTGAAAAACATTAAGGATTTTTGCACCCTTAAATAAGACGTTGATATAGTTAAAAAGATTTAAAGTTTTTAACATCATACAGGATTACGTAGCTGTACGGAATGCTTGTCAACACGCCTGCCTGGCGAATAGGGTTGGGGTGGGGATATGCTCTCTTGGTAAACGAACGAGGTCAATAGTGTTATTTCATTTATAGTGGTATTGTCAGTCTTTAAAATTTTCAAAATGAATCGTGTGAGTTAACGGACATGACTCTTATTTATGGTGAAGTTAGACAAAATGCATTAGAAACTTCGCGCTTGTATGTGGAATGATTTCCCGACCGAAACACGCCAAATCCTGAAACTTTTACGGCAGTGGTGCGACGTGGACGTGATACTTATAATTTACGGGCAACTCGTGGACGAGATGGTAGTTTCGGGCGACCACAATGTATTTTAACAGCTGAAGAATAAGTGTTGAATTTGGTTAATGAAAATCCGCGTATAAGTAAAAGGCAGATTGCTAAACATATGCCTGGATTACGGCACATGGCGCTTACTAGGAGGAACAATCGCTTTGGTACGACAAAATTGGATAAGGCGTGCCCAAATGTATTGACAAGTCGAAGGACAAAATTTCGAACAGTTTTTGTAATAAGATATGTACTATTTTCCTTTATAAATTTCATGTCTTTAATATCAAGTGATCAGGTACCGCAATTCTTCTTCAAAATTAGTGTAACAAAATTTTATTCAATTTAAAGACACGTCACTATGGTTAGATTATTAAGTTTGTTTTAAAGTAAAAATGCTGTAAAACTTTTTTGCGCCGGTGTTGATTTAATCACAAAACTTGGTTTTCGTGCGATATGTAACATAGCCAGTTTGTATTGTCATTCCGCTACAGTACACCAGATCCAAGCGGCGTGCAATTAAATATTTTTAAATAGTTTTCAGAATGCGTATATTAATTTTTATTTTGAATTACCATCTTATATGTTTACATTTTCCAAACTTTTTTTTTGATAAATTGAATTTCCCTGTATGAGCATACTGTCATGGCAGCGAGCAAAATAGATTTTTTCACGCCCGCTGCTATGAGAACCCGAAAATAATGACGCTTGGGTTGTCGTGTTTGAAAATATCTAACACTAATGTATTGCATCAGTTAAAATCACAAACGAAGAAATGAATTCAAACAGTAAAATGTTCAGTGGCATATTTTATGTAGTCATTATTAAATGGACAATGATGTTTCTAGAAACATCGGTATATGTATAGAGCGGATTTATGTTTATAGGAACACGTGTGTGAAGCATCTTGTCAGAATCGAGGGTACATGTTTTACAAACACTCTCTATAATTTCATTTGTAGAAGGTTTAGAACATTATTTTAAAGGACCCCACACACTTTATATGGAAAACGGTCTTCCGATGAAATTCGCTGAAAATTTGGGAAATTGTTCGTTTTGTACCCTTGATCAAAAGTCTCAATGGGGTTGAAGCTAGAAATGCCCATGTGTAATGTTGGGAAAGTGTTCGTTTCGTACTCCTGATCAAAAGTCTCAATGGGGTCAAAGCTCGAAATGTCCATCTTTAGGCTCTACGGCTATTTTTAGTGGCCAAAAACGGCCAAAATTCTTTTTTTTATGTAGGAATATGTCCATGTCTAATTATATGTGTATAAGTCTCATTGAGACTTTTGATCAGGGGTACAAAACAAATACTTTTCTAGCATTACACATGATATTTAAAAAAAATGAATTTTCGCGTTTTTGGCCACTAAAAATAGCCGTAGAGCCTAAAGATGGGCATTTCGAGCTTCGACCCCATTGAGAATTTTGTTCAGGGGTACAAAACGAACAATTTCCCAAATTTTCAGCGAATTTCACCGGAAGACCGTTTTCCATATAAAACGTGCGGAGTCCTTTGAATGAAAATTATTCACGCGTACATTAATTTGGTTTTGACCCAGATTTAGTATGTACAGCATTTATGTCGCTACTTTCAGACTACATTCACATGATAAATACGTTAACTAAAAAACAATAGCATATGTTTAATGTCGAAAACTATACTTAAGAAAGGAAAACGCCGTCCGATTTCCTCCAATTCTAGAAAGTTCCTTTTATAATAAACAGGATCTTCCCAATATATGAAGGTTGAACCAATTTGAAAACGTGGTGGACTATAATCGATATCATGCATCGCATATTAAAAAAAAAACTCAGGCAAGCAAATTTACGTAACTGACCATCTAAGGTGGCTTAACACTTACCGATTTCATGATTATCCGTCGAGGAAAGGTGATATCTTCTAATGGATTGAATAAATTTGCACCAGACGCTGTCACAGTGTTATATTGGCTATACTGAATATTGAGAAACGGCAGTGAAAGTTTTATACGTAAAATATGCGCTACGTTGTGTCGGACATGAGACTCGTTTTGAGTGACCCCAATGTCTATTCGCAATGGGTCGGAGATGGTAATGGTTTCGAGTCAGCGATGGGAACGGTGCTGGTCTGGTCCGCTGGAATTACGTAATGAAGATGAGGCGTAAAAAAATAGAGGATGGTGCAGGCGAAAAAAATAGGTAATTATTTATTCATTTGTATGTGCAGGATTTTGCGGTGGGTTTGTTTGTGCCGTAGGATCTGATGTCACAGTCGCTGTAGGATCGGTTTTCATTTTTCTCTATAACACCTTCTAGGTTTGCGTGAAATATTTAAATCGCATTTATTTTTTTTTTAGTAACCGCATATGAAATATACAGTACTAGAAATGGATGTAAATTATTTATGAGGTGATGACACATAAAAAAGTAAGATGCATAAAGCATAAAAATATTAAAATCAGTGACGATTGGTGTTGTTATTCTGTGGTCTAGGTAACTGGTCGTCGCCAGTCACAGAATTAATTTACACTTCCCCAGCCTTAGTTACACCGGTACACTAGGTGTTCGAGGGATCGTTTTCGACGTCAAATTTGAATTAAGCGCCCCAAAAAACGCCCCTACAATGATTTTCGGGTTGTTTCTGGCGATTTTGTCAGGAAAACTCTCGGAGGTGACGTCCACGTCCAGGTTCCGGCGCACCAGGTGTCCGGGAGGTGTTCGCCGATGCCACATTTGAATTTAGCGACCCAAAAAAAAACCTCCCTGTTTCTCTCCTTCCCCGCGTGAATTTTGGGAAAGTCCCACGGAGATGACGTTCAGGGCCAGGTTTCGGTGCACCAGGGTGTGAAATTCGGATTCAGTGCCCCAAAAAACCTTCATAACGATTTTCGGTTCGTCTTTTTCAATTGTGTGAGGAAAACCTCGGAGCTGAGGTACTCGTCCAGGTTCCGGTGCAGAAGGTGTTCAGGAGGTCGTTTTTGATGTGAACTTTGGATTCAGCGCCCCAAAAAACGCCTCCACATTGATTTTCGGGTTGTTTTTGGCTGGAAAACTCTCGCAGATGACGTCCACGTCCAGGTTCCGGTGCATCAGGTGTTTGTCGATGCCATATTTGATTTTAGCGATACAGAAAACCCCCGGGCGCCGAATTTCTCTCCTTCCCCGCGTGAATTTTGGGAGAGTACCACGGAAATGACGTTCATCGGCGTTCCTGAGCTCCAGGTCGGCTGCGGGTCAATTTGAACAACATAATCGTGATCAGCGACCTCGAGAACCCGATTTGGGCCAGTTCTGACTCTTATTTACAAAGTTATTAAATCTTCCAAAAGCCGTCTCAAAAAATGCAATTTCCGGTTTGTATAAGATACAAAGTAGATATATTTTTTTACAACAAAATTTTGGTAGCGAATGCAAAAAAACGCATTCCGATCCGTCTTAGCGGAAAAAATTCCGAGGTTAAGTGCTTCGTTGCCTCTACTAGAATAGAGACTACAGTAGCCTAGCGATGTAAAGGTTGAAAATACTGAATTTTTTTTTATAATATTGACTCCATTTTTCATGACGGAAAATTTTTCTAGACGTCCTGATTCACCCTTTATAGCTTGTACTAGAAATGGTTGTAAATTATTTATGAGGTGAGACATAAAAAATTAATATGACGCTTTGTAATTTTTAATATCAGGGACGGTTGGGGTTGTCATGCTGTGGTCGAGGTAACTGGTCGTCGTCAGTCACAGAATTAATTTGCACTTCCCCAGCGATAGCTAGGAATCTTTGACACGTGCCTCTTATTCTCAGTGGCGGCGGTACCGCTATTGATATGATATAAACTAATTATGCCAAATGGCATAATAATGACAAAAAAGATAGAAAAATAAGGCAATGTCTAAGCTAAAATATATCAAAATTATCCGAATTAAACCGCAAAGTTCAGATTAGTAGTAGTAGTATTTATTTAACATATAAATCGCTTTTATCTTGAAAATAATTATTCTCTTTTTTACCTTCAACTAATACGCCATTTTTACTCATAATTAAGATTTTGTTGATGTGAAAATATTCTCACCTCAAAAATAGAACCTCTAAATTTTTTGGCCTAATTGATGATTTTAGTCTTGTGAATTTAGTCACCGTTCTGATTTAACTGACGTTTTTTTTAAAATACACATGAAAAGAACGCAGTATTATATAAAATGCAATTTAAAACAACTCACAGACCGAGTCAGAAGCTGTTTATTTTGACAAATTCGCCTCCGGACTCTGAAACATAAGAATAACAAATAATAAAACCGAGGAATTTTAAGAAAAAAGTTGTATATTTTGTTTACGAGGAACGCTGTTTATCCTCTGGGTAGCTTCTGTCGTCGCTGATATCATCGTTTGTCAGATTGTTAGTTAAATAAAACAATGAAATAGATATTTGCTAGCTGGATTGTAAACAGAAGAGACATGCAGCCTACGTGACGAAAAAAGGGAAGCTAAACAAATGGAGACAAAAAGGTCTATACAGGGTCATTCACGTCGACATTAGGCTAAAGGTATCTAGATAATCAAGTGAGATATATACAGGGTGTCCCGATTATACTTGAAAAAAAAAACTGAGATGTGGGTTGGCCTTGAAAAATAGTGGGGGTAATTCATATAACATTTTTCATTTTAAAGTCGCGATTACGAGATACAGGGTGTTGAAGTTAAAATTTTATTTTCCATATTTGTAAATAATTTCTTAAGAAATCCAAACATTTATATAAAATTTGTAAATTGGGGATTTTTAAGCGCGAGAAATTCAAATTTGTTTCTAATTTTGACGTCACTAGTAGAGGGCCTTATGACACATGTTTCTTTTAAATAGCAAAACTTTTTTGCTGCTTATTGTATCCCTCTGACTATTGAAATAATCGATTCTCCTACCTGTTTTGTCTGAAAAAAGTATACCTTGTTGAAATCGATAGGAGTAACGGTTTCCCAAATAATCCTATTTGAAATATTCAGTGCATCGCAGAGCTTCTTTAAATTTTGCACGTCTCCATAATTTATCATTCTGAATAACTTTTTCAAGTAACATTTTGCTGTATTTTCAGCAGAAAAGGCACTTTATCATAAACCAAAACAGGTTTTACTCGGTGCACTCAATATTTGAAATAGCATTATTTCGAAAACTGTTACTCTTAACGACTCCAACAATATATACCTTTTTCAGATATAACAGGTAGGATAATCGATTATTTCAATAGTCAGATAGATACACTAAGCCGCAAAAAAGTTCTGTCATTTAGAAAAAACATGATGGTGGCGCCCTCTACTAGTGACATCAAAATTAGAAACAAATTTGATTTTCTCGTCCGCATAAACAGAACAAATTTTATATAAATATTTGGATTACTTACAAGTATCGAAAATGAAATTAACTTCAACACCTTGTATCTCGGAATCGCGACTAAAATGAAAAATGTTATAAGAACTACCCCCACTATTTTTTCAAGGCCAACTCACATCTCAGTTTTTTTGAAGTATAATGGAGACACCCTGTATATGTATGTACGTATAGTACAAGATCCGAACTAAGGCCGTCCTGTGCCCATGCCTGTGCTTGCCAAATGATAAGTATGTTTTATCAAGTACAGGCTGTCTCACATAATAAGGCCACTTCCATATATCTCGTTTAATATACGAGACACGTCAAAATGTTTTAAATATTTTTTGTTGCATTTTTGGAGGCCTTTATGCTCGACATTGCGCTCACGTGGTTACCAAACGAATTTAATACCAATCGAAAGTACAAAGCATGAGGAACATGCAAAACTTAGGTTGCCTATTTTTTACCGGTCACTATTACCGGGTTGTACGGTATAAAGAGGTGAGGTGGTACTAGCAATTTGTACTCATCTGCTTGCTCATTGAAATATGTATTAAAATAAAGGTTGCTTGTGAAAAATTGTTCTTGAATCACGGTTGTCAGGCTTTGAGATTTAAAAATTGAAGAAAACGGAGAAGCATTGCACGTACTGTAATGATAGTATAGTTACTTAACAAAGCGTTCAGATAGGAAGTTATAAAAGTCGCTTTCAAGAAGTTACATGTGGCGTTCCCCAAGGGACTGTGCTGGGGCCAATTCTTTATCTATATAAATAGTCTTTTAAAATTGGATATATCGGGTAAAATTATTAGTTTCGCAGACGATACGGTGGTTACATATACGTCTTCTTCTTGGGAAAACCTAAAGCAAGAAATACAAAATGATTTTCCAAAAATTGCCACATGGCTTCAGTTTAATAAACTAACTTTAAATTATAAAAAAACGACATATTTGCCATTTACGTCATATAACACAGGACTCCCGACGCTAGGTCCCTTAAAAGTTGGATTAACGGAAAATATTCCTGAATCTTCCTCAGTAAAATATTTAGGTATATTTATCTATAGGCATATGAGGTGGGATATACATGCAAAGCAACTGGTACAGAAGGTTAGAGGGCTTTTGCCTAAATTTAGGTACTTGAGGAATTTCTTAACTATACAGTGCATAAAAACTCTCTACTTTTCACTAGTACAATCCATAGTAGTATATGGAATTGTTGGATGGGGAGGCATATATGACTGCTACTTAAATAACATAAACGTAGTTCAAAAATGGATTTTGAGAATAATTTATAAAAAAAATATATTATATCACAGTAACACATTATATGAAGAAACAGGGATATTTGATTTAAGACAATTATACTATTTAAAAATTGTTCTATTTATAAAACAACTTAAAATTAAATTATTAAACAGCAATTATCACTACAATACGCGTAGACTGGATGCAATTTTCTTTCCTCGATGTAATAAAACTATCGGTCAGCGGTCTGCAAACTATTTAGCGCCGATAATGTATACAATATTACCTCAGAATATAAAAGAAATATCAGCATACAATACTTTCAGAAAAAAGTTGCAAAATTGGATTTGTGAGCAAAATAGATATTTATTTAGTGATATCATAAACAACTAGTGTCATAATCTTGAAATACTGGTGCATTCACTATTAACTAGGTATATACTTTATAAAAATGTATATGTGTATATGTGTGTGAAAGTACCTATGCATCTGTGTGTATGTATCGATTACAATTTTGTTACGATATGCTTAAGTCAAGTATGTTTTCTTTTGGTTATATCACGTACAAGTAACTTGTATAAGGCTACTTCTGTGATCAACTATGTTTATTCAAATATTATAGTTTATTTTCTATTGTATTGATTTAATTATCATATTGTATTTAATATGAATAAACATTATTATTATTATTATTATTATTATTATTATTATTATTATTATTATTATTATTATTATTATTATTATTATTATTATTATTATTATTATTATTATTATTATTATTATTATTATTATTATTATTATTATTATTATTATTATTATTATTATTATTATTATTATTATTATTATTATTATTATTATTATTATTATTATTATTATTATTATTATTATTATTATTATTATTATTATTATTATTATTATTATTATTATTATTATTATTATTATTATTATTATTATTATTATTATTATTATTATTATTATTATTATTATTATTATTATTATTATTATTATTATTATTATTATTATTATTATTATTATTATTATTATTATTATTATTATTATTATTATTATTATTATTATTATTATTATTATTATTATTATTATTATTATTATTATTATTATTATTATTATTATTATTATTATTATTATTATTATTATTATTATTATTATTATTATTATTATTATTATTATTATTATTATTATTATTATTATTATTATTATTATTATTATTATTATTATTATTATTATTATTATTATTATTATTATTATTATTATTATTATTATTATTATTATTATTATTATTATTATTATTATTATTATTATTATTATTATTATTATTATTATTATTATTATTATTATTATTATTATTATTATTATTATTATTATTATTATTATTATTATTATTATTATTATTATTATTATTATTATTATTATTATTATTATTATTATTATTATTATTATTATTATTATTATTATTATTATTATTATTATTATTATTATTATTATTATTATTATTATTATTATTATTATTATTATTATTATTATTATTATTATTATTATTATTATTATTATTATTATTATTATTATTATTATTATTATTATTATTATTATTATTATTATTATTATTATTATTATTATTATTATTATTATTATTATTATTATTATTATTATTATTATTATTATTATTATTATTATTATTATTATTATTATTATTATTATTATTATTATTATTATTATTATTATTATTATTATTATTATTATTATTATTATTATTATTATTATTATTATTATTATTATTATTATTATTATTATTATTATTATTATTATTATTATTATTATTATTATTATTATTATTATTATTATTATTATTATTATTATTATTATTATTATTATTATTATTATTATTATTATTATTATTATTATTATTATTATTATTATTATTATTATTATTATTATTATTATTATTATTATTATTATTATTATTATTATTATTATTATTATTATTATTATTATTATTATTATTATTATTATTATTATTATTATTATTATTATTATTATTATTATTATTATTATTATTATTATTATTATTATTATTATTATTATTATTATTATTATTATTATTATTATTATTATTATTATTATTATTATTATTATTATTATTATTATTATTATTATTATTATTATTATTATTATTATTATTATTATTATTATTATTATTATTATTATTATTATTATTATTATTATTATTATTATTATTATTATTATAATTACTTTGAATATAGAAATGTCTTTTAAATATTTGATATTGACATATAAAAACGTCTATCAAAATGATAATATAGTAAAATTTTTATCTAATTTAGGGAGAGAACAGTAAACAAATAACATATTTTTTTAGAAAACGTTGAAGTCTTTAATGCCGCATCCACACTCTCGGCGAGAGCAGGTGATAGGGCCCCATCCACACTCTTTGTGCTAGGCATAACACATTAGTTTCATGTAAAATAACTTTATTATTATTAAACAATCGAAATACAAAAAAATTATATGACAATTACTAAATTCAGAATCCGATTCATCAGTTAGATAATAGCTTTCACTAAATCTAAATAATATGTTTAGTTTTTCATCAGGCAAATCAAATGGATTACTTATATCTTATTCTTCTTCATTGTATTTACTTACCTTCGATGTTCATTTATAAAACCGCGAATTAAATGTAAATTTAATAAGCCGTCCATTTTCACAATACATATGTTAAACTGTAGCGCTACCTAATTCCTGGTCTTCAAGAAACTTTTTAAGAAATTCCACATACAGTGTAAGAAATAACACGCCGTTATGTTACAGGGTTACTACAAAAATTTAAGGTAATGAAATATACAAAATAAGGTACATACTTGGGCTGAATGTTTTAATAAACGTTTCTTTTTAGTTAAAAATAACGTTTTCTCCGCGCGACGTTTTTCCGTTGTTTCAACTCTTGCTTTTCAACCACTTCTAAACGTTTTTAAACGTATGCGTGCCCACTGGGTTTAGTATAAGGTAGTTATAAAAGACCTAGTATAGAAATTAAGAAAATTGTTTTATATTTAAATATATATTTCTACTACAATAGGTACTATTATTTCTGGCAAACGTTTCACGCAACCGCGCCCTCTTCCGGCGAAAATCCGCGCATTATACCCTTCGAAGAATCCTCAAATTCGTATAATTAACAATTACAAGGAAATCGAACAGTAAATAACTCCCACGCCGTAAATAGCCGGCGCTTCCACTAACTTTGATTAAAAAACTTTTATCATAATAACACATAAAGCCCCATTTAAGCTTTTTTCATTTCCTGTGAATCACCGACGCCCCCATGAGCGATATGAGACCTCATAGAAGGTGTACAACGCGGAAAGTTTCTTTGAGAATTAAATTTCGAAGGATTTATCGCCTAGTTTATGTGCGAGGAACGTAGCCGGTGATTCCTATCGGTATTTATTGGTAACAAGTTCAGTTTTTTGTTTGCTCACGTTAGTAAAAAATTTAAAAGAAGGGAATAGCAGAGGGGTAGAAGTAGTGAAAATACAGGGCGATAGTGACAGGAAAATTCGGAAATATTCGAAAGGGGTGTTTAGAGAGCAAAAGTGAACAAAAAAGTCTAATAAACATATGCGGGTATATGATCGAACACATTCATTTAGAATTAACAGGCCTGTTAACGGTAACTGGTAGGTTAATCAGAAATTCGTATGATTGACACACCTGTCAAGTTTATTTTTCCCAGTTACTTAACTTGAGAATGATCACGTGACCCAGTTATGAAACTGCTTGAAATAACCTGCCGTTAAATGTAACTGGAGCTTTTTATTGGTCAGAAATTTTAATTTTATTTCTGGCAATTGACGTATGACATTTAGCATATTAATATAATGTATAATTTTATTATTATTTATTTCTTCTCAAACTGGAATGTTTCCCAGTGTGAGAATTACATTTGAGGGCAAGCTGATTCTGGTATACCAGTGGAAGAAGAAATTCTAAATATGATAGAACGTAGTCGAGTGTATTGCAATCCGTCTTCAAATTAATCAAATTACGGCATGGGAAGTCATTCACAAAAACGGAATAAAACCTTTTCATATTCAGCGCGTCCAGAATCTTCAGGACGGTGATAATGATTTGGGGTTGCATTTTCCCAATTGGATAAATGGAAACCATACACTTTACAAATACAGTTTGTTCACTGATGAGACTCAATTCACTCGTGATGGAATAAATAACTGTCACAATGGACATTGTTGGTCAGATGAAAATCCATACGCCACGGTGGAAAGTAACCTTCAGCATCGATTCAGATACTTGGTCGAGTTGTGCTAGATGGTTGTCTTACTAGATATGTAGAATTTTTAGAAAACAATTTGACAAAACTGAACGATGTTCCATTGGATATCAGGCAAAACATGTACTTTCAGCATGATGGTGCTCCTATCCATTTTAGTCGTGTTGTGATCAATCATATTAATAATCTATTTCCACAATTGGAAACTTCGGACTGGCCGAGGTGGCTTCCAGAATTGGCCACCAAGGTCACCAAATTTGAATTCCCTTGATTACTGCCTTTGGGGATGGTTTAAATCATTAGTATATGCACTACTAGTAACGGTTCGAAAAATAAATTGCAGTGCTACTTATATTGCCTGTAAATAGTGCCTTAATACTTCTAAATTTACGGGAAATGTCCATAAAATTTCAAATAAAACGTTGAAGATACCATTATGAACACTATTTGTACGATGTACATCTTATTATTTCTCTTAAAAATACCTGTGATGGTTTGAAAAAAAATCAATTTAAAATTCACTTCTAAACTTCTTGAGATATTTTTGACAAATTTAGCATAATCTTTTAGTATGTTGGTAGGTATAAAATTTGCAGCGTACCTACGTAAAGTAGCAGTGGCAAGGTTATGGGTACTATTATGACTTACTTTTTTACAATGAAAAGGTATATTACCCTGTATAATCCTGTAAACAAAATTATTTTTGATATGCTCCATTGCATTCTCATTATTTCTTGTGTAAGCACATTTTTTGTACCTATCTAGCCATTTAGGGACAAATTTGATTTTCTTAACAGGGGTACGCCGCTGGTATTTTATGTAAACTGAATATTTTATATGTTATACATACCAACATACAAAATTTGCCAAAAATATCTTAAGGTGTTTAGAAATTATGAAATTTTACCTATATAATACAATACGCTCCTGGATCTTCTGCACGCACTTAGGAAACATATATAGGGTTACTTTTATGTTTGGTCGTTGAAATCAATATAAAAAAGAGAAATCTGAGTATGCCACTGGATTCTACGGAAAAATATATGGGGATCAGTGTGTTTATACAGGGTGAACCTTAAATAAGTACAAATATTTTAACCAGCACTACAGTTCACTGTGTAGAACACATAATTAATAGTTTTTTTACAAAAATGTCAGGAATAAAAAAGTCAAATTTTAAATAAATTTCGCGATTTTTCAGCAGAAAACTTGTTGAGGACCGCTGTTTCGGGGGTCATGGTGGATGTGAATTCCACAACGTTGCCAGTGTTACACTAATGACTTCGAATAGGCTCCAATAAATATGTTTATTTATGAAATTATTACTAGCCATCTCATCCCCTTTGCCATTCCTATATCTCACCAATAAATTGAAAATATAAACCAGATTCTCTACTCACAATCATAGTTTTCCAGAATTTGTTCATTATCCATGTTTACTACACTTCAACTGAGTTATCACAATATGTTATCGTTATCACTATCACTGATTATCACTACTTGAGAAATAAGCTTTTAGCATGTCAACCTTTTCACTCTTTGAATAATGTGCCACATTTTATTTAATCACACTGTATTTCACGAAAAATATTAATTAAATACACAAGACACTTAAGATAAAAACACTGCCCGTGAAAATAAAAAGACGATTTAAATACGTTTTATACGTTAGTACCGCAACTCTTAAAACAGATGCGTCAAGCAGTGTATTACTTAAAGAAACCATTAGTTTAGTTTGGTTTCAGATGATGCAAAGTGTATTGAAATTATCCAATCCCTTTCTACAAATATTACATGTTTTGTTTCCACTTGTAATTTGCACAGTTTATTTCTTTGCGCTGGACCATACTTGTGGTGTGGTATGAACATCAACATAACCTCTTTGTCAATCTCGACCCTCGACTATCAATCCTAGAGAGTGGGGCTGGTACGGGACATTTCATCTACTGCTCGTGACATCTACCTGTTACCTGTGCCTACGGCACTAGTTTATTTTTTCCATGCGATTGACATTGCTTTTAAATATTTTATTTTGCCTTCTCTTGACATTGAACATACATCAAACTAGTTATTTTGTTATTCCATGTTTGGTGTTTATTTTTAAAATCTGTTTGACGCACTACGAAGTACGAAATGGTTGGCACGGACACGTTATTTGAGGTTATGTGGCGAAAATTAACTCTTAAGGTGTTCATAGTTTTTTTTTATATAATAGTATTGTATTAACTTCTGAAACGTGGATAACTGTTGGTTTTTCAGTAAGTAGGTGAGGAAATTCATATTTTAATCATTTATGATAATTTTACTTTACTTATTGTTAAAAATAAGTGTTTTTAAATTAGAAACAACCGCAAAAATTGAATTTACGTTAAACAATTTATTTATCTTACAGAAAATATGGCAACCCCGCGTTCAATAAATCATATGGTTTATTTTATTAGGTTACGTCAGTGGTCTATCTGGTCAGCGGTCCTCAAAATGTGGGTATTTTAAAAAAAATAATATCTCCGTAAATATTTGAAATTTTAAAAAATGGCTTTCACTAGACTTATCTATATGACGAACTACACCTGCAGTTAAAATATTTGTACTTATTTAAGGTTCACGCATATTCCAAAATGTTAACTGTAAACAAACAAGAGTGGTTTAAAAATACACATTTTTAATTCCCCCCTGTAACTCAGAAATGAAGAGTGTTATAAAGGTCTTACTTAATATATTCAATTGTTTCTTGAAAAATCAGCACACTATTGTCAAAACCGAGTTCTGAGATACCCATGAAATTCATCGAAAATGGAACACAGTTTAATAGAAGATAGTAACAAATATTTCGTTTTTGTTAAACATTGTTTTGTTAATACTTTATCATTATTTCTCTCAAAAATTGTAAAACCGTTACGATTTTTGTTCAAATTGAAGTAAGCGAAAGTATTAATTTGGAATTTGCAAAAACTGTTCTTGTCGTAACCCTCTATGTTTGTATGAACTCTTTTCTTAAAGCTTTACAAAAATTTATAAATAAATCTATCTGGACAATCGTTTTTGTAGTACTTTGTAATATGATGCTTCCCCGTCATTGATGATCGTATCGCCGGTACCACTTGACACGCCTTAGTAATTATTTCGCTACAAAGTACATCAACATTAGAAAATGTGGGAATAGTACTTATCTCTGTTTATCTGTAGTTTCTCTTTACAGATTTTGTCTCGGGTAGAGTTATGGAGCTAGTAGGATATTAAATTATGAAAGTGAAATCCATTCCAAGGAAAAAACACATGAAGCGTTTATGTCTAATGAAGTAGTAATCCACCTTTATTAGGTTTAGAAATATATCGCTTTCAGCTGGTCATAAGGTCTATAATTTCAAGTGTTTTCAAAGCCTATTTTCTAAAAAAAAATTGTTGCATATTACAAATAAGAATGTCTCAATAAAAATCAAGTGTGGAAAAATCTAATAAGTAGACGTTTGTTTTTGTAAATATGGTGAATGCGCAGGTCAAAATTAAATATTTTCTATCTTTTGTCTATGAGTGTCATATTTGCTTAAGAGTGTATAAAACTCAGATAAAACATTCAGAATGATCTATCTCGTATAATAAGAAAGATGTGGTCAAAGTCAAAATCAATATGGCCCGTATATCTTACGAGGGTGGATCAAATATAAACTGAAATTTGTTATATTATTAAATTTGTTATCATAGAAAAAGAAAATTTCAATAATAGTAGTGATTCTAAACGCGAGGATTATCCCAGATGTCGGAGGCTTGTGCGGGAGAGGGAGCGGTATACTATTATTTCAGTGGCGGCGCCAACTTTCAAACTTTTTGGCCAATAAAATGTAAAATATTTATTTAAAGTAACAGAAACTAAATAATAAACGTTAAATGACACCGAAGTGGTATAGCAAATCGATAAATATAGGGTATAATGTACAGGGTGATTGGGGGAACCCCCTATATTTGAAAGAAGTCTTCAGCGTGTTCAAATAATGAACAAAAAAAGCTTAATAAACATATGGTTTAATATCAACGGTTCCTGAGATGATAATGAAAATATGTTTACCCGAGTTAATTATTGTAATGCATCAGCAGAGAAAAGTGTGTATTCTGTAGGTATTATAAATTATAACATTGATTAAAAATCTAATAAACTGAAATTAATGAATTAAATTTTGAAATATATCACCGTCCGCCTCGATGCATGCATCAACTTATTTGTGGATTGTACGGGTAGCTCGATGAAGTGCACGGTGAATTTCTATTATGAGTGCTGCACAATTGACAATCCGATCGAATCACGCCTTCCTTGTGTTCACTTTTGTTGCATGTACTAATAATTTAAACCATCCCCAAAGGCAGTAATCAAGGGGATTCAAATCTGGTGACGTTGGTGGCCAATTTTGGAAACCACCTTGGCGACGTATACAGTATGCGCCAAAAGTATGGAATAAATTCAATAAAAACGAAACAATTATTTTTTGGGAAAAATCCTCGAACAGGTCGATTTTTAATTTAAAAAATACATATTTTAGCGTAAAATGCGAATTTCAAATGTCATTTGTTTTCGAGTAATGACGTCATCGATTTTTTTTAAATGGCAACACCATATTTTTTTCCTTGATTCTGAAAGATCGTTTAATTATCTATCAGATAGTACTAAAATTTTGCCCTCTTACATAGGAGTAAATGACGATTGAATGTTAGAAAACGCAAATCAATTAAAATAAAGCAAAAACGTTATCAAGTTTAGTTTTTCAAATTCCATAGTTCTTTTATGGATCACGTAGGTGAAAATCTTTGCAAAGTGTTATTGTCATACCGACTTTCTAATAAGTATTGTACTCGACATAGAAATTATTATTCAATTTAAAGTATTATGGCACATTTAACTGTTACTCAAAGAATTGAAATTTTAATTCCTATCGGATGCGGGAATATGACTAGAACTCAGCAGGAAGTTTGCGATTTATTTAATAAAAAATATCCAGATCGCTCTATCAGCCAATCAACAGTCAGTAAGGTAGAGTCTAAATTTAGAGAAACTGGCAATGTTGTAAATATTCCAAAACCTGGACGTCCAAGCATTAATGAAAATCAGAATCAGAACATTTTGATAAGTATGGTGGATAATCCTCATAATTCTTCACGATTGGTTGCATTAAACAATGACACTAGTCAGAGCACAGTGCTACGTATCTTGAGGAAGGAATTACACTTACGCGAAATTTTAATGGATTTATGTCAAGGAAATAGAAATTTACACTGGCAAATACTTTTTTCAGATGAGGCCACATTTTGTCTGAATAGCACAGTAAACCGTCAAACTTGCAGATATTGGAGTCGGGAAAATCCTCATTGGACGGCAGAGGCACATATCCAACACCCTCAGAAATTAAATGTGTGGGCTGGAATAGTTGACGACAGAATAGTAGGGCCTTTCTTCTTTGAAAGAATCCTTACAGGACAAAGATATTTAGAGTTTCTAGAAAATTACCTTGTTCCAGCCCTTGCAGTAATTTTTCCTAGCGATAATGACCCTGACATTCCTGACGATACCGTATGGTTTCAGCAAGACGGTGCACCACCGCACTATGCGCGCCCTGTACGAGATTTTTTGGGCAACTGTTTTCCTGGGAGGTGGATCGGCAGACGCGGACCGATAGAATAGAATTGACTATTTTTTATGGGGATACTTGAAGTCAAAAGTGTACATTAATAAACCACGTAATTTAGAAGAACTTCAAAATCGCATTCGGAACGAAATACGCAGAGTTACCCCAGAAATCATTCATAATGTGCAAGAAGAATATCTTCACAGACTTGCACATTGTCAAGAAGTTGGTGGATGGCAATTCGAACATTTAATTTAAGTATAAAATTTAATCAATTGTATTTTATTTTACATACCTCAGAATTGTTACTTTTTTATGGATAAAATTTACGTTTTCTATCATTCAATCGTTATTTACTCGAAAACTTTCCTATGTAAGAGGGCAAAATTTTAGTACTGTCTGATAGAGAATTAAACGATCTTTCAGGATCAAGGAAAAAAATATGGTGTTGCCATTTAAAAAAAAATGGATGACGTCATTACTGGAAAACAAATGACATTCGAAAAGCGTATTTTACGCTAAAATATGTATTTTTTAAATTAAAAATCGACCTGTTCGAGGATTTTTCCCAAAAAATAATTGTTTCGTTTTTATTGAATTTATTCCATACTTTTGGCGCATACTGTATATTCAGCAACTGCAAGATACCGCTACCGTTGCAATACCCGTAAATAAAAATAATATCAGCATATTTTCGATGACTAAATGTGGCAGGCATCCCTTCCGAATATTGAAACTATTTCTGGCTTTACTTTTATTTCGTTTGTTGCTTTCAAAAAGCTGTAAATAATCAGAGACTTTTTTCATTTTTGATAGTAAAATTAAGAAAACGTTTATAAGCAATACACACTACCTTAGGGACAATTAACCAGACCAACAAACAATGGTACAATATCCTTAATACTACAAATGATACAATTAATAAACCGCAATTAACTACAACACACCACAACTAATGCACAATGTATGTCGACAACAATAATCACAACAACACTGAAATGCATCATCCATGCATTGTAAGACCCAACTGATGGTTAAACTGATTCAAAGTACAATGAAAATAATCAATGTCACTACAAAATGTATTACCTTATCTTAGCATACGAGTTATTGGTGAGTAATAACCATAGTTGGTGGAATGATATGGTACAAAAAATAATTTTGATTGTCTAGTGGTCCTCAACGAAACACGTAAACGTATTACTGACAATAATTAAGAGCAATCTACAAAACTATGAATGATTTTAAATAAAAATACCAAAGAAATCTGTGACCTACGAGACTGTATGCTGTTAAGTCCAACAATATGGCTTAAATCATCATAATTAAATTCACCAACAACAAAACCTAGTCTAAAGGCACAATTTCGTAAAAACGTTCTTTGAATGTTTTCGATCTGATTAATATATGTGTTACAGTAAGGATCCCAGATAGGGCTACCATATTCCAAAATAGATCTCACCATAGCACAATATAGCATTTTAAGCGTTTGAACAGAAATCTGGGGATGATATCACTATAAATCCCAACATCTTTAGCGCTTTTAAGACAATATTATTAACATGATCATTAAAACACATTTTATTGTCAAATAGTATACCAAGATCTTTAAATTGAATTTTGCTAGTTAATACTGTGTTATTTAATTGATACTTGAAAATGACTGGATTGTGTAGCCTACTAAAAGTGACCGAGAAACACTTGTTAACATTAAGGTGGAGATTATTTGTCGCACACCATTCATCAATGTTATTCAAGTCACTCTGAAGCAGCACAGCATCCTTTGTATCCTTTGAACAGAAAAATTTTTTAAGTCATCGGCGAATAACAGGAATTTTGTAGTTTTGATAGCAGATCGTTTATAAATAAAGAAAATAATAATGGACCACAATGAGAGCCCTGAAGGACACCAGATTTAACTACAAAGGCATTAGATGTATATGAACCTATACGAACCGATTGTGACCTATCAGTTAGATAACTATAAAACCACTCTAACATAGTCCTGTTATACCAAACGTATTAACTTTTTTATGAGTACCTCATGGGATACTCTATCAAATGCCTTGGAGAAGTCGGTGCAAATTGTATCAACCTCCAAAGCACTGGAAACGTATTCATGAAATAAAATTAAATTTGACACTCAAAGGGATCATAAGAGAATGTTGCTTAACTGATGTGTAACCAATGAGTCAAATAGCTTAGCTATACAAGAAGGAATGCTTATACTTATACTACTATAATTTTCAACATTATCATTAGCACCACTCTTGAAAATGGGCATAATGTAGTTGTTTTTCCAAACATTGGGAAATGTACCTGACGTTAGTCACTTATTAAATAATATAAATAGAGGCCGAGTGATTATATATAAAGTTTGTTTTAAAAAATAAGCAGGTACACCATCAGGATCGCATACAAATTTAAATTTCAGAGCATCTATAGCTTCAAAAATACTGGTCAATTCAATAGAGGTTTTGTAAAATTGAATACTGTTATCATAATTGAATTTCAAATTAGGGTCCACATTGGTTCCTGCATATACTGATGAAAAAAAGTTAGCAAACAAATTCACAATTCTAAGACCACTATCAGCAGAAACATCGTTATAAAACATATCATTTGGAAATGAATTGACAGTTCTACGATTGTTTAGATTCAATTTTCGCTAAATAATTATTGCAACAGTACCTAGTGAGTTCTTTACATTAGAATATAGATATGTATTTAGGTAATAATTATATTTCAGCTGTAAAGGTTGTACAGGTGTATAATTATTATTTTAAATATAATATTTACGTTAGTTTATACGCCTTACTGTTATTTTCAATAAGCTGGGCGATTGGACGAGAATAATTTTGGACACTACCTAATGCTTATTTAAAGATTAAATTAACATAGCATAAGCAATAAGATTTAATTTTAACCATAGAATACGCCCTTCGATTTATGCACGCAATTAGGAAACACCCTGTATTCATTTGTTTATCTCCAAAAGTAACAGTTGTGGATGGGGGTGTAACATCCTTTTTAAAATCACCAAACATATTATTATAATTATTCCTATCCCTGCACTTCAGCGTAAGTACCTTTACGTGACACTGCGTCTAAATTGCAGGTTATAAAAAAAGACAAAGAAATTCTGTTACAATCACGACTTTATAACCTCAAGTCGTATAGAGCGCTCATAGCAAAATGCTTAATACGGATTTCGGGGGCAATATTCTTTAATAATCGCTATATATGGATGACGGTAATGTCGACATTTTTTAACGGTTTTTACGTGAAATCTCAGACAATAAATGGCATGTTTATCTTGTTGAATATGCGTGTTGTAGTTGCCTAAATAATCAGCATAGGAAATCTGGAACAGGTTAATGCATAATTTAATTTGTGATATTTTTAGAATTTCACTAGTGACCCACCCAAACCAAAGTTGACAGAATAACTATAACTATTTCTGTGAACTTTTCCCAAACCGTTTATTTGTCCTTTAAAAAAAACATGAATTATATTATTTATGTGTAAACGAATATTTGAATTGTTTTTCTATAGGAATTCTACAATATCGTATTTTGTTGTAGACTATCGCACGTATAGAAATGATACTAACATAAAAGTTAGAACTTCACAAATTATAAAAGTTTATGTATTCAAATATGCCCCCTGAGGGATCTTCCCTTTATTCGTGAATATAACAACCAATTTCACGACAGAATTACATTTGAAAAAATAAGGTTTATTATTACGAAATTCGTATAGCTTTTCCCAACTTTCGTTACATTCACAAGAAACGTGAGGAATGAATTAAATTGCTTCCAACACCTTCGCACAAAAATTCATATCTTTCTTATTATGCAGGATACATCATTAGGACTCAACCAATTAGATTACATATTTTCGTACAAATTTACAGTTTAAATGATTTAATAGAAGTGTAAATAGTGCAGAATGATATGCTGAATGCAAATTTCCTCAAATGATTTTACATGAACATTATGTAGTATCACTTTAAGCAGTCCATTTTTGTGGATATGCTGAAATTTTCAAACGGTTTCCCAAAATATTGCGAATATTAGAATTTTTTATCACTGCCACCCTGTAGAGCTCTTTAAATTGTAGCACATTCTTACAATACGGAAAATGCATGATTTTTCCAAATACTTGCATAAGAAAGAATGTATTGTCTTAATTGAAATGACGTTTGCCCTATAGTCTGTTTGGAAATGAAAGAGAATAATAAAACCCCGAGATAAGAACCGGCCATGGGTGTGGTAATATTTTGTTTCAGGTAATTATCGGATAACACTAATGCTAACAGGTAATGGGTGTACATTAGTAATATTTTACTGGATACATCATAGGGCAGGAGCCAGTGTATTGTGACAGATCAATCCAGTCTTAGAGCTGAATATACGAAGACGTGCTAGTGCAGTAGAGTAAAATTCGACTTGTGTTTAGTGACTATTGTGCCAGTGGATATAATATTGTTCCGGTAAAATGTCGAGCTTATCAGATTACGTACCTGCTAAACGCGTGAAAAGATGTGCGCTGTCTCAGAATGAGAAGATTATTATATTAAATGTATTTAATGCATTGAAACACCAAAATCCTACCAACAGTGTTGACGACATCATGGAAAAGTGTTCCAAAATGACAGGGACTGGAAAATCGACTATCTACAGACTTTTAAAGGAAACAAAAAATGAACAAGATACTGTACATCCCCCAAAATCATCTACAGGGAGGTCAAAAGTCGTTATAGATCATTTTTTCAAAAATGTCATTCGCAGAAAAGTACACTCATTTTATTTTAAAAAAGAAATACCAACGCAAATTATGGGCCGTCTTACGAGAGTTGAATTTTTGCTGGGAAAAGCAGAACAGGAAGTCAGTTCTTATCGATAAAGATGAAATTATTTGTTAGCGAAGATCCTACTTAAGATCAATTAGAAAATTCCGTGAGGAATATTTATTATCTAGACGAAACTTGGGTCAACAAGGAATATACTGTAACAAAAGTATGGCAAGATAAAAATGTAAAAAGTTTTCGACAAACATTTTTGGATGGACTTTCAACAGGGCACCTTCAGGTAAAGGGCAAAGATTAATAGTGACACATATAGGTAGTGCCAGTGGTTTTGTAGATGGCGGTTTACTTTTATTTGAATCTAAAAATGCAGGTGACTATCACGAAGACATGAACGCAGATGTTTTCGAAGAATATTTTACACAGATGTTGGATCTTATTCCTCCGGGCTCTGTAATTGTCATGGATAATGCCAGTTACCATTTACGGCAGACCGAGCGGAAGCCTACGACTGCTTGGAGGAAAGCCGATATAATTTAATGGTTATCCGAAAAATATATTTCTTTTGAAACAAATATGGTGAAAGTGGATCTTTTGACACTTGTCAATCTTAATAAGGATTAGAAAAAATATGTTATCGATGAAATGGCAACAAATCGCCAAATAACGGTACTACGGTTACCACCTTATCACTGTGAACTTAACCCAATCGAATTAGTCTGGGCGCAGGTAAAAGGAGATGTAGCGCGAAATAATACGACGTTTAAATTAAGAGACGTGAAAATTTTGTTAAAAAATTCCTTGGAACAAGTAACTGCAGATAACTGGCAAAAATGTATACATCATGTTTAAAAAGAAGAGGAGAAAATGTGGGAACTCGATAATTTAATTGACGTTACTGTGGAAAGTATCCATGAATTTTAATATACCTACTTTTTTATTTTCTTTATTGTACATTTATACAACACTACATTTACTCACCATAATTTGAATTTTCAAAATACATATATTTTTGTGTGGAATAAAAGTGTATTTGATAATAATATTGAATAATTTTATTTGAATTACTAAAAACCCTCTCAACTCGGTTATGATGCTTAAAGTAGCCTCTAGTTTTGAAATGCTGTTTTTATATTGTTTACTTATAAGAGAAATGGACCGAGAAATTGAAACAGCATAGACAAAGACGGATTGTCGGGGATTAAAATTTAGCTACCTGCTACAATTTAGTACGGTTCGATCACACAAAGTTTTTTTAAAAGTACACCTCGTCTATACCGATAATACATAATATAAAAATATTGAATATAAGCACCAGTACTGCATTTATTTACGATTTGCATTTATTACTCTCTTTCATTTCTAAACGGACTATAACAGATCTAAATTGTAAATAAAAGACTGTTATCTTTAAGAATACGTAAGCTCACCACATCACCACAAATAATTATCGCATTACCTACAAAGTATTTACACTATTCTATGACCCACAAATATCACGAAAAAATGCAAGAAACAAACGCCTGTTTACCAACACCACAAACTGCACCTGAATCCACGGAAACAAACCGCGCTGAATGGCGTGTAACGTCACAGCAATAATATCGCGCTTTCGGACACGTAGTTTTGTTTACATTCTATGGTAATTTAGTAATGTTAGTATTTTAATTATTAATTATTGCCGCATATTCTGACCTTCAATATTATATTGGCTTAAAGATTACCCTGTAATGCATTTCAAATCAATATAAAATTCATGCAATTTACGATTAAACACCTCATATGATAACTACCTGACTAATTCCAATTATTACCTGTTCAGCATATTTTTAATGTGTTTGTTTAGCAAACCCAGTCATAAATTTTATTATTCTATCAAGTCACTAAATCAGTATAACTCACGAAGGCCTAAAAATAGCAATTCGAATGAGAAACTAGGATGCTTAGATACATTTGCGGTTGCAATAATGTGGTTTTCCTTTTGATAGACCGCTTAGGCCTTTAGGGACTTTTAAACAGGTCGAGTAAGTGGCGAGGTGCGAGCTAGAGATAATTGTTTCGAGGTGGGTAATAAATTGCGGGACAATTTTATTGGTTTCGCAGGAAGAACGCTATAATTTTTGTCCTTCGCTGTTTTGGCTTTTTGATATACGAGTGTATCGCGTCGTAAATTAGGATTTCAGATGTTTTCTTAAGCTAAAGGAAGCGTGATTCAGTGTTTTAACTGGAAACAGACATTCCTAAACTTTAATGAAATCTTGCTTCGTGAAAATTGAATCAAGAAGTTGTAGGGGGAGGGCAGTCGTGAAGAAACTTCACATATCTTTTAATTACACTGAAACAAAAAGAAAGTGATTGCAGTGATACAATTATCTATGTACTGCAATTTGTTGTGATTATACCTCCAAAAACAATTTATAGTACTATTTCACATACTCGCGTCAAGAATTCAAACGTCTTACGTCAAGGCTGACGTTACACATTTGTTTTTATTGTTAACGTAATTTTCGATATTTGGTCGCATTCAAAACAATCATTTTTTGCTATTTAGTGCAATATATAATGGAAACTTTTAGTGTAGTATATAATTTTATTACTATCAGTTGCAGTTTCTTAAATATTTTGATGAAAATATAATGAATTATTCATTTGTTCGTATGACGTAAGTCGTCTGAATTCTTATCGCGAGTATACTTACACTTTTGTAGTACCTAATAATCTTCAAACTATTTTCCTACAACGAGAAATGTTGCCAAATACTACATGCATTGTTGCACCCTTTACTAAAAGTAAATTATGAATTTATTGGCACAAGTGAATTACATAAAAAATATACATTGGTATTTGTATTAATTTTCTCTTTGTTACTATCACATAAGAGGGCCACTCCCATGTATCTCGCTTAATATGCGAGACACGTCAAAAATCTTTAATTGTTTTTTTTTTGCATTTTTGGAGGCCTTTATGCTCGTAAAAACAAATTTGAGTTCCATGGCCAACTTTATGAGTAATAACAAAAAAATCTGTAAAGTGCTTTTAAGGCTGTCTAACTCTTTTATTTTGAGAGATACCTGATATAAACAGATTTTTGAAATATCGTATGTGGTTCGCTGCGCCCTCTAGATGGACAAAAAAAAATCTATCGAAGCAGGCTATGGCCAAAAGAAATGCCTGTTTTTTCGTTTTTCATGCAGTATATTAGATGTCGCCCTTATCTTTTGTATTTATTACAGTTTTTTTCTATTTTAGTATAAAAAATGTACCTAAATATTTTCGTTTTGCTCAAGATAATGTAGAAACTGTTTTAAAGACGTCAACTGCAAAAAAAATTAAGTTAACAGGTGACTTGCCACTGGAAAATAGACGAGTCTTCATCTATTTTCAGCAAGATGGAGCACCCCCACACAATTCGGAGACGTGGTTCCATTGAATGGCCAATCCGTTCACCCGATTTGTCACCGCTTAATTTTTTCTTTCGTGGTTATGTAAAAGATAAAGTTTTCCAGACGATACCAGGAAATGTACAGGATCTAAAGTTAAAAATAAGAGAAGCTTGTGCGTTGGTGCCTCCTAAAACCCTAAAGAATGTAATAAATTCTGTACCGAGGAATAGATGAAGTCTCTTCTATTTTCCAGTGGCAAGTCATCTGTCAACTTAATTTTTTTGCAGTTGACGTCTTTAAAACAGTTACATTATCTTGAGCAATACGAAAATATTTAGGTACATTTTTTATATTATAATTGAAAAAACTGTAATAAATAGAAAATATAAGGGCGGCATGTAGTATATTGCACGAAACACGAAAAAACGGGCAATTTTTTGTGGCCATAGACTGCTTCGATAGATTTTTTTTGTCCGCCTAGAGGGCGCAGCAAACTACATACGATATTTCAAAAATCTGTTTACATCAGGTGAAAGGTATCAATTTTGCAATCAAAATTTGTTACTAATAAGTTTTCTCTGTCTCTTAAAATAAAAAAGTTAGACAGCCTTAAAGGCACTTTACAGGTTTTTTTGTTATTATACATAAAATTGGCCGTGGATCTCAAATTTGTTTTACGAGCATAAAGGCCTCCAAAAATGCAACAAAAAACATTTTGAGATTTTTGACCTGTCTTGCATATTAAGCGAGATACATGAGAGTGGCCCTCTTATGTGAGACAGCCTGTATATCTATCTACTTAGCCTACGTGGGATATTTATTAGACACAATTTATGTTTAAGTTAATTATATAAATGTAAGGCATTTATCCAGTTTTGCTTAAAATCAATTACTTTACAAAATCGAAAAATTCTTAGACAATAATTTTTCATTATTCGATTGAGAGAAGTTTCAATGGACGTGCTGGGCATCGAGAATCCTTAAGAAAATTACGAAATAGGTTACAACCTGATAATCAACAATTTAAAAAATCTATTTAGGAATTTAGAGGAAACATTTTTTCACATTGCAGATTAACCACAAACTAATTCAGAACAACTATCTATAGCTGCATGAATGACATCCATTTCAAAAACGTTGCATGTTACAAAATACTATCCATGTCATTTTATACCAGTGCAAATTCTATTGCTTGTAGATTTACCTTCAATATATTCAATTTGCAAGGGAATTTTAGCACCTACTACGTTAAAATATTGTACAATGAATTATGCAGCTGATTGTTGAAAAGCTATGGCCAATTTCTGAGACTAAGGACAAGTATACCTGTTTTCCTCAAAAACAATATAGGTTTAAGATTAAAAAAAAACATGATAACGTTAGGGTCAAAAAAAAGTTACGCTACGTCCCAAAAATTGCTAATGCTTATTTAAAGTGCATTTAAAACATACGTTTATTTATGCATTTATCAGTCCTCGAGGGATGGAGGGAGCATTTTAGATACTTCATGTAAATTCAGATCAATGCAACCCTTCTAATACCTACATAAGACTTGCTGCGGCAAGACATTAAAGTGGATTTGTAAATATTCATTTGTTTCTGCATTCACTACTCGAGGGATTAATCTAAATATTTACTCTTAATACTCTTGGTATAAAAAAAACACTTTACTTGATGTAAATTAAGACTAGTGCAACTGCTTTAATACATGAGGCTTTAAAAATTGGAATGGTACGACTTTTAATTGCATTTGACAATATTCGTTTAAATTTCACTTTTTAGTAAATTTAGATCAATAAACAGTCTTAATATATGACACATGAAATATTGCTGTGGTAAGATTTTAATGTGCATTTGTAAATATTCGTTTGTTTTTGTATTCAAGAGTAGATGTATTAAAAGTAAATTTATTATCTTGGTATTAAAAATGATACTTTACTTCATGTAAATTGCAACTCTATGTCTAGAATGTTAAGACTTTTTTTATTCTTATTTTGAGAAAAGATTTCAGTATGTCGAGTATCGTGGGTTCAAATCTTTTAAGTTTGAAGTAATCTCTGGAGTGCCTCAGGGTTCTGTTCTGGGTCCCCTTCTTTTTATACTTTTCATTAACGATATTGTTGATAATTTAGACGTATCTTATTTGCTTTATGCTGACGATATGAAACTTTTTTATTCCATTACCACAGAATCTGATTGTATAAAACTGCCAAATGACTTAAATAGGATCCAGGACTGGTGTGTAATAAACCACCTTCATTTGAATATCAATAAATGTAATTTTTATATATTTTTAGGTATTAATAATATTGTGTGATGACATACTCTAAAAGGCATAACTTGACATTACATTACATAAAACACCTTGGTGTGATTTAATAAACATAAACATAATGTGATACAAAATGTATATAAAAGTCTAGGATTTGTATTCCATAGATTTCAAAGATAAAAAACTGTTAATTATGCTTTTTAATGCTTTCGTTAGACCTAAGCTTGAGTATGCTTCCTTAATTTGGAATCCTGGTTATGTGACACACTCTGGGGGCTTGGAAGCAATTCAAAGACAATTTCTTAAGTATTTAGCATTTAGGGAGGATGATTTTTATCCACCTATTGGTATGCCGGAAGAACTATTACTTAATTACGTTACGTAATTACGTTATCAAGCTTACAGAAACGTTTTATATAAATTAATAAATAATAAAATAGATTCTCCTTATGCATTGGGTCATCTGCCGTTTTGTGTGCCTAGGATTGAATCTCGCAATGGTGTGACGTTTCATCTGAATACACCAAGAACCAACTTACTTAAATTTCCTTCACTTTATTTTATGTGTGAAAGTTGTAATAGTTTGTAAGATCAGTTGGATATCTTTAATTGTACCATTAAAAATATAAAGAAAATGTTTGCATGCGTATTTTTTGATCTGTTTCTTTTTGACTTTCTATTAGTGCCCTTTTTATTTGTATTTGATTATATTGTCTTAATGTTTGTTGTTCTTTTGTTCTTATTTTAACATTTTTGATTACTTGTGGGTATTTGTCTTTTTTGTAATTTTGCACTTTCCCATCCAGTAAAAGGTCTCTGACTGTGGGATGGTGTATTACAATAAATAAATAAATAAACTCTTTTTTAATACAGGACGTTTGAAATACTGCTGCAGCAATACTTTAAAGTGTATTTGAAAATATTCAATATCCGAGTGATTAAGACTAAATTCAACCTATTGGTATTAAAAACGACACTGGACTTCATGTAAATTAAAATCAATGCAACCCTTTTACTACATGAGACTTGAAGACTTTAAAGTAAACTTCAAAGTATTCGTTTGCTTTCAATACCCGAGGAATTAAGACTGAATTTAACTTCTTAATATTCTTTACTTAATGTTATTAAGATAACTGCAACTTTTTTAACACGAGACTTGAAAAATTACTGTGACAAAACTTAAAAGTGAATTTGAAAATATTCGTTTGTTTTGCATTCAATACCCGAGGGATTACAACTAAATTTAACCTCTTGGTATTACAAATGACACTTTGGTTCATGTAAATTAAGATTGATGCAACCCATTTAATACATGTGATTTGAAAAATTGCTGCGACCAGACTTTAGAGTGAATTTGGAAATATTCGTCTGTTTTTACATTTCACACCCAAGGGATTAAGACTAAATTTAACTTGTTGATATTAAAAATAACAATTTACTTAATGTAAATTAAGATCAGTGCAAACCTTCTAATACTTGAGGATTGCTACAGCAAGACTTTAAAGTACATTTGTAAATATACAGTATGCGCCAAAAGTATGGAATAAAAACGAAACAATTATTTTTTGGGAAAAATCCTCGAACAGGTCGATTTTTAATTTAAAAAATACATATTTTAGCGTAAAATGCGATTTTCAAATGTCATTTGTTTTCGAGTAATGACGTCATCGATTTTTTTTAAATGGCAACACCATATTTTTTTCCTTGATTCTGAAAGATCGTTTAATTCTCTATCAGACAGTACTAAAATTTTGCCCTCTTACATAGGAAAGTTTTCGAGTAAATGACGATTGAATGTTAGAAAACGTAAATCAATTAAAATAAAGCAAAAGCGTTATTTAATGAAAAATATCCAGATCGCCCTATCAGCCAATCAACAGTCAGTAAGGTAGAGTCTAAATTTAGAGAAACTGGCAATATTGTAAATATTCCAAAACCTGGACGTCCAAGCATTAATGAAAATCAGAAACAGAACATTTTGATAAGTATGGTGGATAATCCTCATAATTCTTCACGATTGGTTGCATTAAACAATGACACTAGTCAGAGCACAGTGCTACGTATCTTGAGGAAGGAAAAATATCATCCCTACAAAATTCAACTTGTGCGGGAACTCAATGAAGATGATCCCGATCGCCGCTTACACTTTTGCGAAATTCTAATGGATTTATGTCAAGGAAATAGAAATTTACACCGGCAAATACTTTCTTCAGATGAGGCCACATTTTGTCTGAATGGTACAGTAAACCGTCAAACTTGCAGATATTGGAAAATCCTCATTGGATGTCAGAATTTGCCCTCAGAAATTAAATGTGTGGGCTGGAATAGTTGACGACAGAATAGTAGGGCCTTTCTTCTTTGAAGAAACCCTTACAGGACAAAGATATTTAGAGTTTCTAGAAAATGACCTTGTTCCAGCCCTTGCAGTAATTTTTCTTAACGATAATGACCCTGACATTCCTGACGATACCATATGGTTTCAGCAAGACGGTTTTCCTGGGAGGTGGATCGGCAGACGCGAACCGATAGAATGGCCTGCAACATCGCCAGATCTTACACCTCTTGATTATTTTTTATGGGGATACTTGAAGTCAAAAGTGTACATTAATAAACCACGTAATTTAGAGGCACTTCAAAATAGCATTCGGGACGAAATACGCAGAGTTACCCCAGAAATCATTCATAATGTGCAAGAAGAATATCTTCACAGACTTGCGCATTGTCAAGAAGTTGGAAGATGGCAATTCGAACATTTAATTTAAAAAAAAACCGATGACGTCATTACTCGAAAACAAATGACATTTGAAAATCGCATTTTACGCTAAAATATGTATTTTTTAAATTAAAAATCGACCTGTTCGAGGATTTTTCCCAAAAAATAATTGTTTCGTTTTTATTGAATTTATTCCATATTTTTGGCGTATACTGTATGTTTGTTTTTGCATTTAATACCCGAGGGATTAAGACTAAATTTAATCTCTTGATATTCTTTATTTCATGTTATTATGATCACTGCAACCTTTTTAATCTTGAAAAATTGCCGTGGTAAGACTTTAAAAGTAAATGTTCGTTTGTTTTCAATCTCCATGGGATTGAAAGCAAATTAAACCCCCGAAGAATGAAAAGTGGTTATACAGAGAGATTCACAATTAATCTAAACAAATTTGGGAATAGATGCGTCATGAAAAATGGGGTCAATATTGTAAAATCCTTATAGCTTCCGAGTTTAAAATTATTGAAGTTGTATTATTTTCAACCTTTACATCGCTGGGCTACTATAGTCTCTAGCCAGGCGATTCCAAATATTAATCCGATTACTCATAGTAGGTATTAACGTTTTTGTAATACGAGTGTTTACATTAGTTTTTCAAGTGTCAAAAATGGTTTACGTTGTAGCAACCCGGATATCGTTTTAATTTATGATGTGAAATGCTTTAACAGAACAATTTCCCGGCAAACATGCAGCTACTTTTACCGTGGTGTGTAGTGTGTGCAAGTGTAGTGCAACGCGACCGTGACATAGGCAATTTAAAACCGAATCGTGGAAGTGATGGAGGTCCACAGTTGCATAATACCATGAGATTGGACGAGGAAGACCGGTACCATGGCCGCCACGATCTCCTGACTTTAAATCATTTGGACTTCTTTTTGCGAAGATATTTAAAAATTGCTGCTAATAACGAATTCAAAACGGACAAAAAGCAAAAACATTTGTGTTAGTTTGTAGAAACTCTGTAAGACGGTCCCAAAATTTTGTTGTTGTAAACATCAGGTATGTCAAACTATTTCATTCATTAAAACCTCAAATTCTCTATTAATAATTAATAACAATAGCGACAAAAGCAGTTGAATTTGCTGTATAAAATAGGTGTTATAAAATGTTATTTGTTTCTTTCCTTGGGAATTTTGGTTCAATTTTTTGTCCGATCGCTAATTGCATGCTTTGCTTTGTCAGGTTTTACAGTGAACCAGTTACCACTGCCGTGAAGAAGTGTTTTTTTAAATCATTTTGGAACTGCCCTTTCTGATTTTTTTCTTTACAACATTATATTTGTAAAAGTAAAAAAATGTTTTTTAGATAAGTTCTGAATCACCCTGTATTTTTCTGTTATATTTAGTTCCGGGATATCCACCAACATTTTGCACCTACGCCAAACATTCCGAGGGCATTACACCGCCTCCTTTGTTGTTTATTTTAGAACGAAAGCCTCGAAGAAGTCTCCTCCGACTATACATTATAGTCTGTTTAGAAATGAAAGAGCGTAATAAAAGTTTATTATGTATGCAAATCGTAAATAAATGTAGTACTGGTGCTTATATTCAATATTTTTGTATTATGTATTATCAGTATAGATGAGGTGTACTTTTAAAAAAACTTTGTGTGATCGAACCGTACTAAATTGTAGCAGGTAGCTAAAATTTAATCCCCTACAATCCATTTTTGTCTATACCGTTTTAATTTCTCGGTCTATTTCTCTGATAAGTAAACAATATAAAAACAGCATTTCAAAACTAGAGGCTACTTTAAGCATCATAACCGGGTTAAGACGGTTTTTAGTAATTCAAATAAAATTATTCAATATTATTATCAAAATATTTATTTAAATTTAATGAATAGACTTTTATTCCACACAAAAATATATGTATTTTGAAAATTCAAATTATATGAGTAAATGTAGTGTTGTATAAATGTACAATAAAGAAAATAAAAAAGTAGGTATATTAAAATTCATCTTCTGAATATTCTGATGAATTATCTTCGTCTCCTAGATTGATAACGATAGATTCCACAGTAACGTCAAATAAATTATCGAGTTCCCACATTTTCTCCTCTTCTTTTGGTACATAATGTACAGATCTCTGCCAGTTATCTGCAGTTACTCGTTCCAAGGAATTTTTTAACATAATTTTCACGTCACTTAATTTAAACGTCGTATTATTTTGCGCTACATCTCCTTTTACCTGCGCCCAGACTAATTCGATTGGATTAAGTTCACAGTGATAAGGTGGTAACCGTAGTACCGTTATTTGGCGATTTGTTGCTATTTCATCGATAACATATTTTTTCTTATCTTTATTAAAATTGACAAATGTCAATAGTTCCTTTTTCACCATATTTGTTTCAAAAGAAATGTTTTTTCCTGATAACCATTAAATTATATCGGCTTTCCTCCAAGCAGTCGTAGGCGTCCGCTCGGTCTGCCGTGAATGGTAACTGGCATTATCCATGACAATTACAGACCCCGGAGGAATAAGATCCAACATCTGTGTAAAATAATCTTCGAAAACATCTGCGTTCATGTCTTCGGGATAGTCACCTGTATTTTTAGATTCAAATAAAAGTAAACCGCCATCTACAAAACCACTGGCACTATCTATATGTGTCAGTATTAATCTTCGCCCTTTACCTGAAGGTGTCTTGAACCCTGTTGAAAGTCCATCCAAAATTGCTTGTCGAAAACTTTTTACATTTTCATCTTGCCATACTTTTGTTACAGTATATCCCTCGTTGACCCAAGTTTCGTGTAGATAATAAATATTCCTCCCTTCGTCACGGAATTTTCTAATTGATCTTAAGTAGGATCTTCGCCAACAAATAATTTCATCTTTATCGATAAGAACTGACTTCCTGTTCTGCTTTTCCCAGCAAAAATTCAACTCTCGTAAGACGGCCCATAATTTGCTTCTACTGATTTTTGACAACTCGTTCTCCTCTGAAAGTTCACTTAAAATTTTGTTTAGCGTTGGTACTTCTTTTTAAAAATAAAATGAGTGTACTTTTCTGCGAATGACGTTTTTGAAGAAATAATCTATAACGACTTTTGACCTCCCTGTAGATGATTTTGGGGGATTTACAGTATCTTGTTCATTTTTTGTTTTCTTTAAAAGTCTGTAGATAGTCGATTTTCCAATCCCTGTCATTTTGGAACATTTTTCCACGATGTCGTCAACACTGTTCGTAGGATTTTGGTGTTTCAATGCATTAAATACATTTAATATAATAATCTTCTCATTCTGAGACAGCGCACATCTTTTCACGCGTTTAGCAGGTACGTAATCTGATAAGCTCGACATTTTACCCATATCCACTGGCACAATAGTCACTAAATACAAGTCGAATTTTACTCTACTGCATTAGCACGTCTTCGTATATTCAGCTCTAAGACTGGATTGATCTGTCATAATACACTGGCTCCTGCCCTATGATGTATCCAGTAAAATATATTAATGTACACCCATTACCTGTTAGCATTAGTGTTACCCGATAATTACCTGAAACGAAATATTACCACGCCCATGGCCGATTCTTATCTCGGGGTTTTATTACTCTCTTTCATTTCCAAACAGACTATAATAATGGCACCGTTTTTTGCCTATTAGTTATTAGTTAAACATGATGCATGAAAACACGGCATTAATCCTTTGTTTGCGATCGCTCTCGAACAAAGGGTACACGAAAATTTCAATCAAATACTAATTTACTCCATATTTATTTTTAATACTTTGCCGGTAAAAAATCCGTACGGCAGCGAGAAGATTGGTCCGCGGTCCCGACCTCTTTTTGTCCGTTCGTTTCATTAATATTATTAACCTTCATAGGTCCCGGTCGCCATCGGATCTTATGGGGCATGACAAATAGAGATGGACGGGAACAATCTAATATAGTCGAAAGTGTTGAAACTAAACGTTTTTGTCTATCCGTAACCCCTTTTTGCGCGCGTCCAGCGATGGTGTGATAATTGCATCTATGCGACTTTTTTGCAGAGAAAACGCAATTGTTTTCATTCGACTCGGACCAAGTAGGCAGCACGAGATTCTAGTGTTGCAAATAGAGCTGTTTGATCTTTAGATTTTAAAAAGGCTTATCACGCGCACGTGTAATCCCTTAGGATTAAATTCAGTGGGTTTGATGTAAACAAAATGTTTAAAATCCAATAAGAATCAACACCACAGTGGTATTGTATAGCAGTGTAGATGTATCAAATGAATAGGTTATCCTTATTTTTTATATTTTAAAAACTAGTGAAATAATTTGAAATTGGGCGCATGAATTTATATAACCAATGTCCAAAATCAGAAATATTTTCCTAAAATTTAGATCCTCTAGTGGAGAGATATAAGGTACGCCACTGCTTTATTGTATCAATAATGATATATTTGAATTCTTTTTTTACTGTATTAGAAAGGTATTTTAAGCTAACATAAAGCAAATCTCCTACAATTCCTATCAATGAAGTCATATGTATGCTTTCTGATACCAAACATCTAGGTATGCTAATGAACAATTCCACAGACAAAGCTCTATTCAATAATTATCAAAAAAAAATATAGCTAAATTTACTAACCTGGTTTAATGAAAACACTCTATAAATATCTAAGTTCACTTTTGACACTGTGGGAACTCGAAAATTCAACCACAATAGATGAAATCTGACCTATTTCTAGATTTTTAGGATTGCTAAATTGAATATATACAGAAAACAGCAAGCAGCCATTGAAAAAAGAAACAAAATTGGTTGCCATATGAACGAAACAAACTTAAAAGTTTTTTATCTTATACTCTTTAATAATTAATTTTTTTGATCATTTTTAAGACGAAAAATAGAACTTTTAAGTACTAGTTCGATAAAGTAAACGTCTTAAATTTTGACGAAACATGAATACATGAAATTCATACGGAAGGCGGTATATAATATTTGCGCGATATATTTAATTTTTAATATTTAATTTAATTTTGTCAACTATAACAACTTCAGTCATTTTCATCATGAAACTGTCACTGACTGTCATGAGTGTCATGGTAGATTGTCAGAAGCTCAAAACAAACTTATTAACATCATATAATAATGAAAGTAGCAATAATATTTCTACTGTTTTACTGTTTTGCAAAATTTGTCAAAAGTTGAGATTTTTCCGAATAAAAGTTGCGAAATTCGTGCGTCGTGAATTTTGCGTCCATGTAGCCAAGGTTTAAGTGATAAAGTGTGATATCCGCGGAGTGCGCATCAGGTAGGTGGTAGACCGTCGAAAAGGATGGCTTTTTAATTTGTGGAGATGATGGTACGGGAGTGAGGACATTTAAAGGAGGGAGAACATTTAAAGTAAACTGTAATGTGCTGGGTTCACTCGACGTCAACTTATTTTTGGTAATTTTGTGTGCTTTAAAACCTTGTCAAGTAGCACGCCTTGGTACTCATGTGATAATATAAGTTAAAAACATTAAAAAATTTAGAAATAACTTTATCATTTTTATTATCTAATGCCTTTAAATTGACAAAAACTGTTATATCACTGTTTCTACTAAAAATAATGGATGTTATGTAATACAATCATTTTTATTGTCATTTTTGTATATTTTAATATCTGATCGCCTATGAATTGTTGCTCCTCGCACGCTTCGTCCGTTGCCCTAGTCTACAAGCTAGCGATTAGTCACTCTGTAGATTTTCTAGGGTTAGGTATATTACAAAACAAAAAAATAGCAATTTGATTTACATAATAGTTTAATTTCCTTCAGAAAATTCAATTTCATTCCTGTATTTACTTAATTACAAATATATTTTAGAAACTTTTTCTCCACTGTAAATGCACACCCTGTATATAACAAGAATTACTGAAAACATTAAACGCTTCTTGCTTTATCTTTTGGTGCAGTGTTCTAAGTGCTAAGTTTGACATTCTTATTACGATAAATAAACCAAACTGTTATCTTTAGGACTGAAATTTGATGTTGAGCGATATACAAGTTGTTAAGAGACGAAAATCCATCCTCTTTGAGGACGACTGGCACTCGATGAGTGGTAGTGGAACATCTTTAAGTTTTAAAAGCAAGCTGCCAATTTATAAAAACACTTGAATGATGTCTGCCCTGCCTTGCTCAATAGTAAATGCACTCACACTAGCGGTTTCATATAGATACGCTTTAAATACTGAAACAGAAAACAGACAGATATGTATGACAAGAAAAAACAAACAAATTAAACGTAACGTAACGTATTGACTAAATCGTACAAGAGGGTCCAGAGAGAAATTTTTTATTAAGGTCGTAGCGTGGAATGATCAAGTCGTTGTAAAATAATTGAATGTTTGTTGTTTAAAGTTTATAAATGTTATTAAGAATAAATAATCATTCTTTAAAATAGTTAAAACAAAAGGTAAGAGTAAACTTAAAAAATGGGGCAAACGCCACATATTAAAATCTATTCTCTTTATGACCTCCTCTGATTTGAAGACACATATCCAATCTTGGCTTGACTTTTTTTGTGATCTTTCTTTATTAACATTTCCCCCATTTAAGTACAATTATTAGTATTTTTTTCTTTTATATGATTAATATCTTGCGAAGGTGTTTTGTAAACCTTATTTTTTAAAATCCCGCATAAAAAATCGAGGGGTGTTAGATCTGGTGACTTTCCAGGTCAATGAATAGGACCATTAATCCTAATTCATTTTTCTAGGAAAGTGTTGTCTAAATATTGCTGTACAATCCTGGCCTTGTGGGGTGGAGCACCTTCGTGCTGAAACCATAAGATTCTCCTTAGCTGCAAAGGCACATTCTCCAGAAGTGCAGGAAGTTCTTCTTGTATGAAATTTTGGTAACTCACGCTGTTCAATGTATGCTCATAAAAATAAGACCCAATTAAATGCCTATCGATGATGCCGCACCATACATATATTGATTTAATACCCACATTAGAAATACTAGAATGCATGAACTTCTCTACATCCCCATTCGTAAGACAACCCAGTTTGCACCTCTTCTGATACTGTTTCGTCTAATTAACCAGGTTTCCTCTAAGAATAGAGGGTCCAGAGAGAAATTTTTTATTAAGGTCGTAGCGTGGAATGATCAAGTCGTTGTAAAATAATTGAATGTTTGTTGTTTAAAGTTTATAAATGTTATTAAGAATAAATAATCATTCTTTAAAATAGTTAAAACAAAAGGTAAGAGTAAACTTAAAAAATGGGGCAAACGCCACATATTAAAATCTATTCTCTTTATGACCTCCTCTTATTTGAAGACACATATCCAATCTTGGCTTGACTTTTTTTGTGATCTTTCTTTATTAACATTTCCCCCATTTAAGTACAATTATTAGTATTTTTTTCTTTTATATGATTAATATCTTGCGAAGGTGTTTTGTAAACCTTATTTTTTAAAATCCCGCATAAAAAATCGAGGGGTGTTAGATCTGGTGACTTTCCAGGTCAATGAATAGGACCATTAACCCTAATTCATTTTTCTAGGAAAGTGTTGTCTAAATATTGCTGTACAATCCTGGCCTTGTGGGGTGGAGCACCTTCGTGCTGAAACCATAAGATTCTCCTTAGCTGCAAAGGCACATTCTCCAGAAGTGCAGGAAGTTCTTCTTGTATGAAATTTTGGTAACTCACGCTGTTCAATGTATGCTCATAAAAATAAGACCCAATTAAATGCCTATCGATGATGCCGCACCATACATATATTGATTTAATACCCACATTAGAAATACTAGAATGCATGAACTTCTCTACATTCCCATTCGTAAGACAACCCAGTTTGCACCTCTTCTGATACTGTTTCGTCTAATTAACCAGGTTTCCTCTAAGAATAGTGTCCCTTTGGATCTTTTGGTGTTTTTTAAAAAACCATAAAAAATATATATTCGATTGATAATTTATAATTACTTCTCTGTTTGTGTTATCTGCTGTATTTATGTTTAAATTCTGCTAGTTTCTAAGAACTTATACTGTACCTGTGCTATGATATACGCCAAAAGTATGGAATAAATTCAATAAAAACGAAACAATTATTTTTTGGGAAAAATCCTCGAACAGGTCGATTTTTAATTTAAATAATACATATTTTAGCGTAAAATGCGATTTTCAAATGTCATTTGTTTTCGAGTGATGACGTCATCGATTTTTTTTTAAATGGCAACACCATATTTATTTCCTTGATTCTGAAAGATCGTTTAATTCTCTATCAGACAGCACTAAAATTTTGCCCTCTTACATAGGAGAGTTTTCGAGTAAATGACGATTGAATGTTAGAAAACGTAAATTTTATCCATAAAAAAGTAGCAAGGGGAGGTATGTAAAATAAAATACAATTGATTAAATTTTATACTTAAATTAAATATTCGAATTGCCATCCACCAACTTCTTGACAATGCGCAAGTCTGTGAAGAAATTCATCTTGCACATTATGAATGATTTCTGGGGTAACTCTGCGTATTTCGTCCCGAATGCGATTTTGAAGTTCTTCTAAATTACGTGGTTTATTAATGTACACTTTTGACTTCAAGTATCCCCATAAAAAAATAGTCAAGAGGTGTAAGATCTGGCGATCTTGCAGGCCATTCTATCGGTCCGCGTCTGCCGATCCACCTCCCAGGAAAACAGTTGTCCAAAAAATCTCGTACAGGGCGCGCATAGTGCGGAGGTGCACCGTCTTGCTGAAACCATATGGTATCGTCGAATGTCAGGGTCATTATCGTTAGGAACAATTACTGCAAGGGCTGGAACAAGGTCATTTTCTAGAAACTCTAAATATCTTTGTCCTGTAAGGATTCCTTCAAAGAAGAAAGGCCCCACTATTCTGTCGTCAACTATTCCAGCCCACACATTTAATTTCTGAGGGTGTTGGGTATGTGCCTCTGCCATCCAATGAGGATTTTCCCGACTCCAATATCTGCAAGTTTGACGGTTTACTGTGCTATTCAGACAAAATGTGGCCTCATCTGAAAAAAGTATTTGCCGGTGTAAATTTCTATTTCTTTGACATAAATCCATTAAAATTTCGCAAAAGTGTAAGCGGCGATCGGGATCATCTTCATTGAGTTCCTGCACAAGTTGAATTTTGTAGGGATGATATTTTTCCTTCCTCAAGATACGTAGCACTGTGCTCTGACTAGTGTCATTGTTCACCAATCGTGAAGAATTATGAGGATTATCCACCATACTTATCAAAATGTTCTGTTTCTGATTTTCATTAATGCTTGGACGTCCAGGTTTTGGAATATTTACAATATTGCCAGTTTCTCTAAATTTAGACTCTACCTTCCACTGTTGATTGGCTGATAGGGCGATCTGGATATTTTTCATGAAATAACGTTTTTGCTTTATTTTAATTGATTTACGTTTTCTAACGTTCAATCGTCATTTACTCGAAAACTTTCCTATGTAAGAGGGCAAAATTTTAGTACTGTCTGATAGAGAATTAAACAATCTTTCCGAATCAAGGAAAAAAATATGGTGTTGCCATTTAAAAAAAAATCGATGACGTCATTACTCGAAAACAAATGACATTTGAAAATCGCATTTTACGCTAAAATATATATTTTTTAAATTAAAAATCGACCTGTTCGAGGATTTTTCCCAAAAAATAATTGTTTCGTTTTTATTGAATTTATTCCATACTTTTGGCGCATACTGTATTACTATTTGTATTGTATTTTGCTATTACTTACGTACTTTCCATGTAAGTAAGACAATGATGCCTGTTTGGAAGCAATAGATAAATAAATAAACATTTACTCCAAAATGACCTTTATTTTGGCCTGGATTTACAATGTGGGGATTTTCAATGGACCAGTAGTGTTTGTTGCGCCTGTTTGGCAAACCAAACTTCTTGTCCGTCTTGTTCCGTCCGTCCAAAGAACGTTCCAAAAAAGGTTCTGATCAACAGTTTCTACATTTACTACAATTTGAGCTATAGAATTAAACCTGTTTTCAATGTGACGCTCAGGTAAATATCCTAAATGGTGAATTTTGCACTCATGGTACCAATCGGTCTTTAAAATTCGTTAAACGGTTGATTTATCCAAATTCAATTCCCAGCTAGCTCGCTGTATAGAATTTCATGAATTTTGTTCGCAATACTGTAAAAATCTAGCTGAATTAACATTGTTTCTTACCCTTCGGTCAATTATTTGATTCTTGCGAACAGAAAATGCATCATTTCGTCGCCTCCAATCTTGTAATGGTTCTATGATTAAGAATGAGGCGTTCTGGATACCTTTCTCGATATAACTAAATAATTAATAAATATTAACTTTTTACTTTACACTTTAAACAACGGCTAATGTGACTTTTAGGTGGTATTTCTTTTGAGACTTTTTAGGTCGATATTGCTTAAACTTTTAAACGGGAAGTAATACAGAAAAATTTCTCTAATAAAAGTTTATTAGAAAAAAGAGAGCCATTTACAAAAATTTGGGTATGTTTCTGAAAAAAATATAATTGATGACGTCATTAGTCGTTTCTCTCAAATCCCAAAGATAATACTTTCTATTAAAAATGAGCTTACCTCATCCTATTTAACATCACGTATCCCAAATTTTATTTAATTTTTCTGTAGGTCCTGTACAAATAAATTACCACTGTTAACAATACCTTCTATTCGTGGAAGCGGCTCATTATTTTTATACGTCCTGTAAAATAATCTTCGATAAAAACTGATGAATCCTAGTTATCTAAAAACCTCGTCCCCTTTCCGAGATTTCAAAATCTGAGTCGTTCCTTTCCACAAACGATACAGTAAAAATTCAAATTAAGCCATTTCCGGTTAGCCAGTAACCGGAAGTAATGGCCGTATTATACCTTCCCTACCACTTTCGATGTCGCGTTATTGGGGATGCATGATATATGCCCGTCCCGTGACGATTCCGTAAGCGGAAGCAAATCCCGTATAAGGATGATTAGTTTCGGCGGAAACTCAATTTAAATTTAGGCGATGTCCCTTAATGGACGCTGCCCGAAGGTTAATAGAAGCGTCTCCCACTTTTTCGTCATTTCTGTCGAAAGATTGGCACAACATATATGTGATACAAATTTCATCATTTTACTAGCGATGTTCAAACTCATGATTTTCTGATGTTTATAAATAATTATATTTTATAAGACTATAATCATATTTTAGAACCACTCGGTAAATACGTATTTATATAGAAAGTAACAATTTGAATCGGTCATTTTGTACATCAAATTTAACAGTTACATGAATTTTTATATTTCGGTTTTAAGGGCGCTGTTTTCTTGCAATATCGTTTTCTGCAAATACAAATTGTAGGCATTTAAGAACTGAAAGTTAAAGCTTAGCAAATAACAGGATTGTTAACTCATACCGCATGCGAATATTCAAAGATATCTACCGTAGTAAAAATATAATATACAGAGTATCCGAGACATCCTGTACAACGGCAGAAAGCGGTCTAACCAACAAATTTGTAGGTACAGAGATCTTTGAAAATACGTATTTTTTAAATTTCAACTGTAGATGTAAATATTGTTATAACATACAATAACAACTTATACACTTAGGTATCAAAAAAATTGAATGTACAGCACGGCACTGGAAACTGGTCCACTGTAAAACCTGATAAGGCGTATAATTGGCGACCAGACAAAAAATTGAAAGAAATTTCCAAGGAAAGAAATAAATTTCATTTTGCAACACCAGCAAATTCATGTGCTTTTGCCGTTTTGTTATTAATTATTATTAGAATTAATTTGTGATTTTAATTAGTAATACTTTGACATATCTGATGCTGCAACGGTGCACAATTTAAACATTTAATTTCGTCGATCTTTTACATAATCATTATCGTTTTCAGTATTGTGGAAATTAAATTTAAAATCTTCAAACATTATTTTCTTGAAATATTTGTTATGTAACACCATAATTTTTCATGATGTATGTATGGGGGTTGCTATTTAAAAAAATTGTCGATGCCGTCATATCTCGAACAACAATGACGACACGCCTTTCACAATGTACGCAGATGACATCTCTCTGATTATTTCAGGCTTGAATGACAAGGATTTAAAAACTAGTAATTTGATTGACTGGTTTTCGGATAATTCTTTGTACTTTAACACACAAAAAACACAGATTTTGAGATTTCACACTGCTCAGAAACAATGTAGTATAATCGAGTCTTTTGCAGATAAATCTGTAATAAATACTAAATCTGATATTGTCAAATTTTTGGGTATTCATATTGATGAGAATCTGAACTGGAAAGCACAATGTCATGCATTAATTAATAATCTTTCATCCCTTACATATTTATTCCGAAATATAAGAACAGTCCTTTCTACGGATCAAGTGCGCCTTTACCGCGCCCAAGTTGAGTCGCGACTTAGGTATGGTTTATGTTTCTGGGGGGATTCTCCCTGCTCATCTCAAGTCTTTATTGCACAAAAGAGAATATTGCGAAGCATTGTAGGTATTGGAAGTAGATGTTCATGTAGACAAGTATTTACAGACCTGAGAATTTTAAGTCTGCCTTGTTTGTTTATTTATGAGATGTCTGTGTATGTTTATCAAAACAAATATAAGTTTATGCGGAATAATTTTATTCATGGGTGTAATACGCGACAGAGGGATGATTTTCATGTACCCTTTGCTAAACTGAAAATGACACTCAGTTCTCCAAATTATTTAGGGCTAAAAATTTTTAATCGACTTCCTCTGTATATAAAATCCGCAAAAAATGAATGTTTGTTTAAGAAATTGTTAAAAAACTTTTTATTAGACAAATGTTATTATTCAACTTCTGAATACTTTTGTACTGTATTGTAGATGTAGTTGTTCCTGACAATTCCTATTCATTTTTGTAAAATGTCAATAATGGAAAATAAATTATTATTATTATTATTATTATTATTATTATTATTATTATTATTATTATTATTATTATTATTACAAATATGAGTCGTATGTCAAAAAGTGCCTTTTTTAAAAACAATATCGACGTGCCAGGGGTTTTTTCGAAAACTTCTCAATTTCAAAAATAATTAATAATATTGGGTCAAAGAGGAATCAATATACCTAATTTTAATAATCATAAGTGATTTAACTTGACAATAAATTAATAGTTAAGGCGCATTCTCACGATTCGATTTTAGTTGGTTAACTTTTGTGGATCAACGAAAATCGAAAAACAATGCTGTGAGAAAATTATATTTAAATTTTTTGTCGGTCAAGTTAATGATTCCAAAAAAGATTGACCCATTCAAACTTTATCATTCAAGTTATGAATCATCAATGGTTTTCAGACAAGTTGAAACGTGTTTGAAGTGATCTGAGTCATCCGATTGTGGTGGTTACAGTCTGCTTATTAATTTTACACGAAGTAGGAGAGCAAAATGGTCAGAGAGTACTATGCTAAAATTTATAGAATTGCATCATTGTATCATGATCATGATTGTGCTGAAACTCCATACTGATTTCTCATCAGGATCCAATTTTTTATTTAAAAATGGCGTTTTTTACTATGTCTGTACCATTGCAAGATCATTTTTCTCAGTTCTTTAATCGATAAACTAAAATAATGTTTATACCCGCACGATTCGCTATGTATTTGTCGCCATTTTATATCATCTGTTGATTCAAGTTTCGCTTTAAATGTGAACCAAAAACTTGATCAAGTTTAGTTGATCCACAAAAGTTGGTCAACGAATCATGGGAACGCGCCTTTAGATCAAGAATTAGCATGTATTTTTTGCGTGCCGGAAAATCTTTACCGCACTAGTTAGGAAAAATCGAACTTTTCCCAACTGAAATTAGTTACTAAATGTACAACTTTTCAAAACACAAAAAAATCTTATGATATTTGCTGTACCTTTTTAGTAAAAAATGGGATGCGGGTGATAAAACAAGACCCTTCCACTTTCCCGATTTTCTTCATATTCACTTATTTATGGGCTTCATATAGCTGACTTGTCCCTGATAATTTGATTGTCTTTGAACTTCTAGCTGCATCTTTTAACTGCTAGAGGTTATGTGTATTAGAATTTTTAGTTATATTTTTTTTTGTACTATCACCACTTAAAATTTGTAACATACTTTACGGGACACCCTATACAATATGTTGACTATCCTACTTATGCCAGAACTGTTACATGCATATCTATATTCCTTTATTAAAAGAGTTCAGACGTATTACAGGAAGGAATTACATGTCCTACAAAGTAGTTATACAGTATGCGCCAAAAGTATGGAATAAATTCATTAAAAACGAAACAATTATTTTTTGAGAAAAATCCTCGATCAGGTCGATTTTTAATTTAAAAAATACATATTTTAGCGTAAAATGCGATTTTCAAATGTCGTTTGTTTTCAAGTAATGACGTCATCGATTTTTTTTTAAATGGCCACACCATATTTTTTTCCTTGATTCTGAAAGATCGTTTAATTCTCTATCAGACAGTACTAAAATTTTGCCCTCTTACATAGGAAAGTTTTCGAGTAAATGACGATTGAATGTTAGAAAACGTAAATTTTATCCATAAAAAAGTAACAATTCTGAGGTATGTAATATAAAATACAATTGATTAAATTTTATACTTAAATTAAATGTTCGAATTGCCATCCACCAACTTCTTGACAATGCGCAAGTCTGTGAAGAAATTCTTCTTGCACATTATGAATGATTTCTGGGGTAACTCTGCGTATTTCGTCCCGAATGCGATTTTGAAGTTCTTCTAAATTACGTGGTTTATTAATGTACACTTTTGACTTCAAGTATCCCCATCAAAATAGCAAGGGGTGTAAGATCTGGCGATCTTGCAGGCCATTCTATCGGTCCGCGTCTGCCGATCCACCTCCCAGGAAAACAGTTGTCCAAAAAATCTCGTACAGGGCGCGCATAGTGCGGAGGTGCACCGTCTTGCTGAAACCATATGGTATCGTCAGGAATGTCAGGGTCATTATCGTTAGGAAAAATTACTGCAAAGGCTGGAACAAGGTCATTTTCTAGAAACTCTAAATATCTTTATCCTGTAAGGGTTCCTTCAAAGAAAAAAGGCCCTACTATTCTGTCGTCAACTATTCCAGCCCACACATTTAATTTCTGAGGGTGTTGGGCATGTGCCTCTGCCATCCAATGAGGATTTTCCCGACTCCAATATCTGCAAGTTTGACGGTTTACTGTACCATACAGACAAAATGTTTCTAGAAAATGACCTTGTTCCAGCCCTTGCAGTAATTTTTCCTAACGATAATGACCCTGACATTCCTGACGATACCATATGGTTTCAGCAAGACGGTGCATCTCCGCACTATGCGCGCCCTGTACGAGATTTTTTGGACAACTGTTTTCCTGGGAGGTGGATCGGCAGATGCGGACCGATAGAATGGCTTGCAAGATCGCCAGATCTTACACCTCTTGACTATTTTTTATGGAGATACTTGAAGTCAAAAGTGTACATTAATAAACCACGTAATTTAGAAGAACTTCAAAATCGCATTCGGGACGAAATACGCAGAGTTACCCCAGAAATCATTCATAATGTGCAAGAAGAATTGCTTCACAGACTTGCGCATTGTCAAGAAGTTGGTGGATGGCAATTCGAACATTTAATTTAAGTATAAAATTTAATCGATTGTATTTTATTTTACATACCTCAGAATTGTTACTTTTTTATGGATAAAATTTACGTTTTCTAACATTCAATCGTCATTTACTCGAAAACTTTCCTATGTAAGAGGGCAAAATTTTAGTACTGTCTGATAGAGAATTAAACGATCTTTCAGAATCAAGGAAAAAATATGGTGTTGCCATTTAAAAAAAATCGATGACGTCATTATTCGAAAACCAATGACATTTGAAAATCGCATTTTACGCTAAAATGTGTATTTTTTAAATTAAAAATCGACCTGTTCGAGGATTTTTCCCAAAAAGTAATTGTTTCGTTTTTATTGAATTTATTCCATACTTTTGGCGCATACTGTATAGAAACTGTAGAACTTGAAACCAGAAGTTAAATTGCATAGCTGTACGCTCTCAAAGTACGATAGACTCAGATACATACTTTATGATATAGAAATGGAATACTGAAGACTTGGTTAATACCCTTTTTCCTTTCAAATTTTCTCGTTTTATTAAACTCTAATTTCGCCAGCGTTCGACGGTTTCGAACGGAACGAAACAACGTAAAGACCTTATTGAATATTTATTAATATCTACTTTAACGGGCTTGTTTAAGATTCCAATCGCTCGTGTTTATGATATTCGATAAGTTATACATCATGTTTTCAGACAACCGTTCGAAAATATTTATTTATCGAATTATGTAAACCTTTCATATGCCCTCGAAATCGTAAGAATTATGGGTGTCGTAATTTATTCTGTACTTAAGATGTGGTAATATCGAGAAATGTGAGATGACCGTAAATGTTCAGCACGACTGAAACCGCTGAAACCGACACTGACTACTAACTGTATAACAATGGTTAAATGTGTCCGATCAGGGAAGTTAACTGCCTATTGGTTGAAATAAAACCACAAGTTCGTAAATTAGTCCCGTATAAAGGGTGTTAAAAAAGAGTGTAAAATATTTAAGGAGGTAATAGTATGAACCAAAATAAGCAGAAAATTCTCAATGAACATGGGTCCGCAAAGTAACGGTTGCGGAGATATGGAACGTTTTTCATGAAACATTTAGATGGGTATTGTAGGTGACAGGTTTCTAGGTCCTATTGTTTTACCAAACCGATTAACAGGCGCTGCTTACCTCAACTTTCTGCAGAATACACTGTATGAGTTTTTGGAAGACATTCCTTTGAATCAGAGGCAACAAATATGGTTCCAGCATGATGGTGCTCCAGCTCATTTTTACATGGCTGTTAGAGAGCATTTACACCAAACTTTTCCATATAGATGGGTAGGAAGGGCCAGGACCTGTTCTATGGCCTCCAAGATCGCCTGATCTGAACCCTCTAGATTTCTTTTTTGGGGATATTTGAAGACGTTAGTGTATGGTATTCCTGTAAATAGCCTGGAAGATCAGGAGCTACGGATTAATCAAAAGTGTCAAGAAATCCAAACCAAGGAGGGTGTTTTCGAAAGAGTTCGAATATCGTTGAGACGAAGATGTCGTGCCTGCTTTTTTTAACACCCTATATACTATCGACTAATCAGCCTCGTGTGTTATTTCTTAAAAGTTCTTATACATTTATATTACTCATAATTTCTTGACCACCAAATATTTACTAATCCGCATCTGTACTGACATAAACGTCGGTTAAGAAATTCATCCTAGGGAAGTTGTTATAACTATTTAAAGGGGGGCATTCTGATCAACGAATTTTAACACCTAGGAGGACGTTTCTCAGACTTTGTTTACGCATCTATATAAACAAAGCAACTATCCACAACGGACACAAATTGTCTGTACCATAGGGCGTCATCGACAAGAGTTCGGAAGTAGTACGTAGTTGGGTGCGGCGGTCATTAGCGTGCGGTAATGGTACTTTTAAAGTTCGCATGGAAAGGAAGAAATGCATTCAATATTCTACAATATTTGTAATCACATAAATATTTCCAAAAGTGAGACATTCAACATACGTACAAAGAAGGGTAAGCAAGTGACCATAATTTGTTTGTTCTTAGACTTTTGCATATTAATAAAAAATGATTTCATTAAAATCCATTAACAATAGTGATACATGTGTTAAAAATGGAAAATCGAAACTATTTTTTATCACAGCAGGTAGTGAAAATCGCAAATTAATTTGACACCTTTTGCATTGATAGTTTGTAATTTTTATAACAAAAGGTCTCCATTTTGCTGAAGACATTTTTCAGGTCGTTTGTAGGGTATAGCCTTTATCCTCCCCACAAAAAGTAATTTATAGGATTTATGTCTGGAGAGTGAGATCCCCTTGCTCTCGAGTATGTCGAAATTTCCATTGTGTGTCAAACACTTGCGATTAAGTACCCCAATGCTGAGAGAATTGTCTATGACATTCTTATACTGCATCTAAGGCATTTTCCTTGCAAATACATAAAAGTAGGTTGTACATAGCATACATCGGGCAAATACTACATTACAGATAATAATTTGCAAAAAGTCAATTAACTGAACTGTCAATGGGTCGTGCAAATGACGCCAAAAGCATTTTCGTTTTTCACAACCTGCTGTGATAGAAAACATCTAAAATTTCGATTAAGCGTTATTAACGGATGTTCACATACAACTCCAAAACGGCAAATAGTGGAAAATCGCGGAAGGAAGAAAATAGAGGTTGATAACGACATAAAATACGCGATTCGTGGAACAATTTATAGATGGTATTTTAAAAATGAACTACCTACAATAAAAAAATCAGGTTATCTGGATGAAACTTTGCTTAAAAAAATGTAGAAATATGCTTTGACAAATAATACGTGATATGAGTTTTCATTTTATAAAATGAAATTGAAAGAGTATGCTGATAGAAAAAGACGAAATAGTGATATGACGAAGAAATTAGTTAAAATACATATTAGAAGGTCGAAATATGTATCGATAAGTATATTACACTGACGAACCATGAATGAGGGCCATAAGGCGACAGAAATGTGGTACGATTGCAATATCCAATGCAAACGGTAGGTATTTCTTGAAAGATTTTCGACTGGATTAAAGTCACCTTTTGAATTTTGAAAAGAACGATACCTATTGATAAAGTATAATATGCTTATGAAGTACAGCAGGATTTTTGGAACAGGGTTTGTTTGTTTTTGAATTACGATGCACAGGAGACTATCATGAGGACATGGATAGCATAGTATTTGAAAAATGATTTGAGTTGTTTGAATCTCTCCTGTCACATATGGAACCTGATGCTGTAGGATGGATAACGTATCACCCTATCATAGCGACGATTAGAGAAGTTACCAAGATCTTCATGGAGAAAGACGGACTGGTTAAAATCGAAAACAAGATCGTATTCCACGAAACAATGCTTTAAGCATTATTTTAGAAGTAGTCTGAACTACTAAAAATCATGGAAAAGAGATAAAGATCAATACATTAAATATGTAGTGGATGAGATGGCCACAGTTCATGGAATTACAGTACTTCACTTGCCAAATACCACTATTAACCGAATCTCATTGGGTTAATATGAACCCAAATAAAAAATGCATGAAATAATAAGACATATACAGGGTATTACGGAATGATGTTTGTGCAATTCTTTGCGCCCCACAATCTATAAAATTCCGTGTTACTTTTCCCGTTATCATCAAACGCCGAAAAAGTGTTTGCACAAGGTAATTGGCGTCCAGGAAATGCATCTTCATAGCCTCTTGCTTCATTCGAATTTCGATTCATAAAATGTATGTCGGTCAATTCTTCAAAGGAATAATTCACTATATTTATTTATTTTGTAAAAAAATGTATTAAAACTAACTTAAACACAAACAAAAACAAGTCCCTCGACGCTTTGTGTTATATTTTTTTGTTTAAGTCTGACATGGAATTTATGACAAACTGTCACATGCCAACTAGATTTTGCTTTTTAATTAGCATTCCAAAGTTGGGTTATTGTAATGATTAATAAATTCATTTTTATCCCGAAAATAGTACCTCGGAAGGAAAAAGTTGGCTTTAAGAGAGCGGTACCAGTCTGTCCAAAAATCAGTGGCATACAATGTTTTTTTGCTAAAAATTAATATTTAACGGCTCGAGCGCCACTGATGCTAGTATATTACTAGAGAAATTTATACACGTAAATGTAGCCCTTCTGTTGTGTACCAAATCTCATCTCAATATCTTGATCAGTTTCTGAGAAAAAATGAAGACTATAGTATTTCAGACAGAAAAGATATAACAATCTGTACCTCCGCCATGTTTATATAAACCTTTTTTCTTGTATTTAAACGCAGAACCTGCCCCTAGATTTTATTAACATCATTTTGTAACATCCTGTATAAACTTTTCCTTTCACGAAGAAATTAATCTAGTAGCATGTAGAATCTCAACACGGTAGTTGATGTATTGGTTGATCTGCTCGTAATAACCATTGGAGACGACAACAGCTCTATAGTGATGATACAACAGATCTAGTGCTGACAGCGACAGTGACAGAGCTAGTCACCAATAATGTATATGTTATAGTGTAGCATATACAAATACTATATTCGAAAAATGCTTCGTTACAAAGATACAGGGTGTTAAAATTTTAATCAAAAGTTCCAAATTTATTAATATTTTTAAAACTACTTTAGATATTTAAATGAAATTTTTTGTTCTTTGAACTTGTGTCAAGTGGTACGCCTATAAAACACAGGTGCGGCAAAATGTGGGAAATCTCTTGGATGTAGATAGAACATGAAAAAATAAGATGACAAGTTTGTATTTTTTCCTACAGGCTCTTCCTGCGGAAATATGTGTCCCTGAAGGAGGCCGCTGCAAACCGGTTTTTCTTGAAAAACTTTTAAAGTACTCATAAAAATTTTATGTGATGGACACTAGTAAGAACCTCTTAAAATAGTGTCATGGAATCATATTTAGCTTTTTTAGTTTACCAAGGGCGAGCTAAGCTTTACAACTTAATACCTACATTTTTAACACCCTGTATGATAAAGACTTTAAAATATTAAATCTGGGTAGCTTCAACCTTAAACTAAAAAAGGTACTCTTGTTTATTGTCAATAAAATGGACCGTTTACGAGAAAAAGTTCGACCTATGTTCGCATGTTGAACCCTCTTATGAAGTTTTTCAATAATTTCGTTAAGGTCCTTCCTGGCACACCAGTGCGTTTTTTTTAATTTTGTATTTTTTTGGATTAAACATCTTAAAATTAAACTTTCCTGTTGTTTAAATTACTTTCGTATAGCACTTTCTTATCGATAAAAAAAAAATAGAAATCATGGCCCTTCGTATTAAAGAACACGAATTCGTTTATTATTCATTTTCTCGTACTATTCAAGAAAAACCGATTTCCAGCGGCGGCCTTCAGGGTCACATAATATGCTTATAGGAACTTTTCTTCTTAAAAACAAGTGTTCTATTTTCTGTTAAAGTTTATCTACAGAAAACTGACTCATTCTGTATAACCAATGAGAGTACAAATCAATTAGTCTCCATCAATTGCAATATTTTTCCTTTAAAAAACAGCCGACTTGAGCCTAACTTTTTTTTTAAATATCTTAGTGGTTTCCAAAAGTAATACACCCGTTATATCACTATTTCTATTTGGTTACAGGCGGCGGTTACCTTGCTGTACTGTGCGAGGAAGTATTTCAAGATATTCTGGGGCGCGTCGTATAGCAGAGGATCCAAGGCCGATATCAGCAGGCATTTCTGCAAACACATCTTAAGCGTGGTCTTGCACTTGATTTTCAGATCCTCCGAGGAACTGTCTTTGAGATAAAGGGCCAACAACCTGCAACAGGTAAGTTGTTTAAATAATTTGCCACGATCTAGCAATGGCGATCTGTCAATCGAACAAAATTATTTGGAAATTCTTTAAAAGAATAACCTTGAAGTGGACAATATTTAGGAGAAATTGACAGTACGTCCGGCGTACTTACTGTCACTATCATCATTCAAAGCTATTTTAATAAGTTGGACCAATTCTTTGACGTGGTCGAATATGCCGCCGTTTTTTGCAGCAAGTTGTAAATTAAAGTAAGTGTAAATTAAGTTCCTGAGGTCATTCTTAAGAAAAAAAGTTATAATATACAAGATTGAACTTCTTCGTATAAGACTTTTCATTTACAAATATCGTCAGGAAGTTGCAGTTTAATTTTATACATTATACACGATGCACCCTATATATCGGCTGGTTATTTTATTTAATATTTTTAGGTATATAATGTATCAAAAAACTAAGCAATTAAACTTTTAAATATTTTTCGATTATATTGTAAAATTATTCATTTAACATTTTCTTTTTTACAACTTGAAATAATAATTTTCTAGATATTAGTAAATTCATGGAGTAAAGTGTATGGAAGAACAAAAATATGCGAAATTTTAGCAAGTGTCTCATGTGCATTCAAACGTTATATTAGAAAATTATTTTAACACAGTGGCGGCTCGTGGTCTTAATAATAGATAAGACGGAAGGATAAATAATCATCATCATTTTTTAAATATAAAATCTTTTCTTCGATATTTCAAGGCTACAAAGGACCCCGCAATAATCTTATGGAAATTGGGTTTCTGTCAAATTGTCTGAATTTTTGATATGTCGTAGATTTTGTCATCCTGAACAAAAATCTCCATGGGCACAAAGTGCCAAAATGAACATTTTGGCACCTACAGAGCTGCCAAAGCTCCCCTGACCCGTTGCAAAACGATTCATTTTCAATATTATTTACAGATGTCAAAAGCATATTTTAATTATTCTAATATATAGGGTAATGTTTTTGAAGTCACTGGATTCAACCTTCATGTCAGATTGACCGTTGACAGCTGTCAATACACTGTCAACGAAGAATATAAAAGTAAATATCCTCTTTTCACATTGAGAGTTTGGGCTTTTGAGGTCGCTGAATTCAATTCTTTTTAGAATTGGAAAAAATGGTAGTTGACAAACTCTCAATAACAAAAGAGAATATTTTCTTCTTTATTCCACTTTGACAGTGAATTGACAGCTGTCAACTGTCAATTTTTCCAATCTGGCATGAGAATTGAATTCAACGACCTCAAGAGCCCAAACTCTCAATGTCAACAGAGAATATTTACTTTTATATTCCTCGTTGACAGTCAATTGACAGCTGTCAACTGTCAATTTTGCCAATCTGGCATGAGAATTGAGTTCAGCGACCTCAAGAACCCAAACTCTCAATGTCAACAGAGAATATTTACTTTTATATTCCTCGTTGACAGTCAATTGACAGCTGTCAACGGTCAATTTGTCCAATCTGCCATGAGGGTTGAATCCAGTGACCTCAAAAACATTACACTATGTATTAGAATAATTAAAATATGCTTTCGACATCTGTAAATAGTATTGAAAATGAATAGTTTTGCAACGGGTCAGGGGAGCTTTGGAACGGACGACGATATCTCTGTAGGGAGGGCTTGTACAACTTTTTCTTATAGGAACTTGTCATTTTATTTTATCATGTTCTATCTGTACCCGAAAGATTTCCCACATTTTTCCGGACACCCTGTATATAAATGTTATAAAGTACTATTTTGAAACTCGGGTATAGTGGAAGGTGAAAATTTATATGAACCGTGAGAAGTTACATGAATCAGGAAAATTTCTCAAAATATAGTGCTCAGTATCTAGATAAAAACATCAATTATATTCTATATCTAGCAAGAAATTGTAAAAAAATAAAACTCCTACACATGGCTATACATACATCGTGCAGCTAAATAATTACATTTCGAATCTAATTTACCAATTACAAATATGCACCGATGATGATGTAAAGCAAAAGGCATTTTAGTTTTACAGTGTTATTTATTACATATTTCAAAATCCTTTAGAGGAACTGTGCCGATGGAACATAAAAGTTGCAAGCAGATAACGTAATTTATAGCCTTCCTACGCCTTTTTGTTTCCCAGAACGGGAAATATAATGGTTTAATTATTGCAGAAAATATCTCGGTTCGCGTTCTACCGGGACCTTTTTTATGAAAGGTATCCGTGCAAAGCGTTTACAGCTTAGGGTTTACGCTTTTAATAATGCAGCTTGAAAAAATCGACGAGATGAATAGGATTAAAACAATTACTGTGTTATTTAGTAAGGCAACCTGAGGCTCGAAGTAATATAATTCATACAGTAAGGAGTCACGTCACGTAAGTTTCTTTTACTTAAATAATTGCAGAAAATTGCTCATGCTAGTACGGTATTGTTTTGAATTATAGTTTTGCCGTGGAAAATTGCATAGGTACAGGGACAAGTATTTGTTATTGTACAAACTAAACACTGTGAAAAACTAAATTAGGTCAGATACCATTTTTGTATTGTATATTTGTATAAAATTATTTATTATAACATTATAAGCTGTGCTTTAACTACTTGATCGTAGACGCAACTATAGGTTGATTTACGTGATTTTACTTCAAAATGCCTTATTCAAATCAAGACATATCATTTAAATATAACTTGTCTGAGGCCTGTGTAAGCTAGTTCTGTACATGCGTAGTCGGCTTAACTAAAATGCTTCTCAAAAAATACGGGACACTGGTTAGAGTGAATTCAACGTATGAAGATCGGGGATAAGAAAAACCGCAACTTGTCTTAAAAATCGTCACATTAACTACGGCGTGTATATCTATGGCATGGTAATCCAGAACTGACCAGGATAACTATGTCACTTCCGGGAGAATCTGGTAGCGGTACAAGATCGGAAGTCTAAAAATAATGGAGAGATTGAGGTATTCGTGGATACCGTACAATCTGCCATAAAGAGAGCCTTTATAACATCCTGCCCCCTCATATAGGCTCAGTAGTCTGGTGTAACCACTAGTTGGTGGAACCGGGAGCTGAGCGAACTGAAGAAGAAGGTCAGGATATCATTCAATAAGGCAAAAATGATTCGACAAAACTCAGACTGGGAATTATGCAAAACCCACCTGAGACTTTTAAAAAAACTGGTCAGGAAAAGATAGAGGGATGCATGAGAGCCTACTGCGAGGAGATTGTAGACTACTCGTAGGCTGCTAGGCTATGTAAAGTCCTTGCAAAAGAGAAATACCATGATTTGGGATTATTAACTAGAGAAGATGGTGAAAAAAACACCAATCTAAATGAAAGTCTGGAGCTGCTGTTGCAGACCCAATTCCCGGGATCTACACCGATGGAACAAGATTGTTACCAAACATAAAATAAGATGAGCAGTACAAACCATTTCATCCTTCAAATCGCCAGGCATTGACAGCATATATCCAGCCCTTTTACAATAAGGCTTGGATGCTTTAATGCCGCACTTGGAACGGATATTCAGGCTGTGCTTTGGAGAGAAGTGAGGGTTGTCTTCATTCCCAAAACAGGCAGGTTGGACTACAACACCCCAAATGTGTATCGACCCATCAGCCTGACCTCGTTTTTGTTGAAAACGATGGAGAAGCTGTGAAGTCATAAATAATCAATTAAACTTTTCAATTAAGCTACCAGAATGTATACAGGGCGTTTAGAAAATTAATGGTAAAGCAAACTTACATTTTTTCTTATTTATTGTATTCAGTGCTTCATTCCGATTCCAAATAACATATGTTCTGTATTTGCTCCTAGCATTTACGTTATGTAAAATGTTATTTGGGAATGTAAACAAAACCACGTGACCGTTGTGGCATTTGTGGGTCACAGAAACATAGTGTAAAATACTGTGTAGGTAATGCGATAATTATTAGTGATGATGTGGTGAACTTACGGTATTGTTAAATTTATTCCTTTGTTTACAATATAGATCTTCTCGTGACAATTACGGCGACAATGCTGTTGGGTAAGCACCAGATAGATGGTTTTACTTGGGGTATCTATAAAATTATACCATCTGGCACATTTCACTACTTATTTTAATTTGAAAAATAATAATGATATTTAGCATTTATTAACTTTTTAAAATTAATTTAATAAATTTTTATTGCTAGTTATTTACTATTGATATAATTTCCTCTTAAGTTTTTTTAAAGAATTCTTATCTACTCCTTTGTTTATTATGTTTTCAAAATAAAACAGGTAATTTGTAGTGAAGTCAGATAGCAATATTTTATAAATGCCTCAAATAACATTCTACATCACGCAAATACAGAACATGTTATTTGGAATCGGATTGACGCGCTGAATACAATAAATTAGAAAAAATGTAAGTGTGCTTTACCATTGATTTTCTAAACACCCTGTATACATTCTGGTAACTTAATAGAAAAGTTTAATTGATTATTTATAACTTTACTTATTTTAATTTTTCGATAAATTTAAACCTACCTGTATTTGCATTTAAACTTACATTAAAATGGTCTTCACAAACAAACAATGTTGCAATGCTTCCTTTCGTCGGGTTTCGTCGCCTTACACCACCTTTTTTTAATTTTCGGCATGGTGAAATATTTTTTATTAGACGCTGTATGCTGTATTCGTATATAATGGCATAATACAATATTTCTTCAATTGGGACGGTGAGACGCACTTACTTATTTTACGAGTCTATTTTACAACTTTATTCAATATCTGGAAATCGTATACAGATACAGATATGAACTAAAGCATACTGCTATATATACGCCGACCGGCGTCTGACGTAACAGGTTCACGTTGTGGCGGCAACCGTTTTGTGTAAAAGAATGTATTATTTTTATCGAAGCGCCATTTCTATTAAAATAATACATTATTTCTTCTGCACGTATTTGGAAAAATTATGCAATTATCCCATTGAGTAAAATTTGCATACAAAATCTAAATTTACATACTCTCCTCGCATATTTTCTGGCCTCAACTGCTAATAGAAGGGGCTTGGTATACAGGGTGTTGAAAAAAAATGTAAAGGAGGTAATAGTATGAACCAAAATAAGCAGAAAAGTCTTAGTAAACATGGGTCCGCAAAGTAACGGTTGCGGAGATAGGGAGCACTATTCGTTTTTAAAACATTTTATTTTATTAGGAACAAACCTACAAATGAAGCTTTTAACAAACAAAAAACAAAGTCACAGAAGATGTTTAAAGTGCCCTCCGTCCATTTCCAAGCAGGCACGACATCTTCGGCTTAACGATATTCGAACACTTTCGAAAACATCCTCCTTGATTTGGATTTCTTAACACTTTTGATTAATCCGTAGCTGCAGCTCTTCCAGGCTATTTACAGGAGTACCATACACTAATGTCTTCAAATATCCCCAAATAAAGAAATCTAGAGGGTTCAGATCAGGCGATCTTGGAGGCCATTAAACAGGTCCGGCTCTTCCTACCCATCTATGTGGAAAAGTTTGGTGTAAATGCTCTCTAACGGCCATGGAAAAATGAGCTGAAGCACCATCATGCTGGAACCACATTTGTTGCCTCTGGTTCAAAGGAATGTCTTCCAAAAACTCATACAGTGTGTTCTGCAGAAAGTTGAGGTAAACAGCGTCTGTTAATCGGTTTGGTAAAACAACAGGACCTAGAAACCTGTCACCTACAATACCCATCCAAATGTTTAATGAAAAACGTGCCTGATGTCCAGATTCTATTAGAGCATGATTTTCGTCGGCCCAAATATGCGTATTGTGAAAATTAAACACTCCATTTCTTGTGAACTCGGCCTCATCAGTTAAAAGAATGTTTGCAAGAAAACGAGGGTCTTCAGCATCACGACGTAGAAACCAGAGGCAAAAAACCAAACGTGCTTGATGATCATTTATTGGATTTAAGGCCTGTACTCGTTGCACATGGTATGGATAAAGCAGTTGCTCGTGAAGGATTCTCCAAACAGGAGGACCACTAATTCCTACCTCGGCTGATATTCTGCTCTACCAGTGCTAGAATTTCTTCTTCTGCTCTAGAAGTAGATACCGACCTTGGTCATCTGAATAAATGCTACTGTTTGCTCAAGGAACCGGTATCACGCAATTTTTGGTGAATTCTTCCAAACATGTGTTGTGAAGGAATCTGGCGATTTGGATAAGCGTCAACATAAAGACGTGGCATTCCCATTAGCACGACCATACATGAAATGCATGTCTGTTAATTCTGCGTTAAAGTAACCAGCCATAGCAAAAGAAAACTTGTGCACTGAGAACAACTGTCAAATACGTACTGTTTATTTCACTAAACATCAACCAACTATTATAAGAAAATTCACAACGTTTTTGCAAAATAAAAAAAGGGGCTAAAAAACATAAAACATTCCAGATCTCCGCAAGCGTTACTTTGCGGACCCATGTTTATTGAAACTTTTCTGCTTATTTTGGTTCATACTATTACCTCCTTAAATATTTTACACTCTTTTATTAACACCCTGTATTTCCATCAGTTCCAATTGGTAGGCAAATTTACCCTTTCTCTGTCCCCTTTGATGTTAATCATAAGCGAAGATAGTTTCAAAGTTTTGCATACTACCACTAGTTCAATTTAAAAAGCTTATAGGTACTCCAAAAACAAATGAAAGTCAGGCGAACTATTTGGCGAAAAACCCACCGACTTGAAATTGGTTTTTGTGGTTGATTTTACAACACGTGGTGGATTATGTCTATTATTTCTAGTAAAGGGATGTTTAAAACGTACTTAAATTAATTAAGCTTCATATTAGCTCGTTTGCTTCGCATCACGCACAAAAACTGCGATTTGCCATTACCATTACAGTATTGTTAATTACAGAAAAAAATTTAAATTTAATCATCAAACTAAGTTGTTAGTCGCCAGCAAACTTCATAATTATGTTTCTTTTTTTTCAACTGTAGTTAACTCGAGACAAAGAAACGTTTTCTATTTAAAAAATATATGCAGATCATTCGTTCTTTTATCTTTTACGGAGAAAATGAGTAATTATGAATGTAAATTTCTTTAAGTAGACGGACCTAATAACTTAATTATTTTCATGACCTTCGTAACTCTTGACTGACATTGGGAAATTGTCTAATAAATTGTTTTAAAAGGGGTTTTAGTATTTTTATATTAGGTCATTATTTTATGAACAGCAGTAATGTGTTTATCAAATAATAGCATTGCCGTTCATCGGATATTGGACTGCAATTGTTTTAGTTTATATTATGACAATTTTAAAATGTATTTTGTCTGTTGCTGTTAGGATAGGACAGAACAGAAATAAATTATTCTAAAGTATACGGTGATTCAGAACTTATCTAAAAAAATTGGGAATAGATGCATCATGAAAAATAGAGTCAATATCGTAAAAACATGTTTTGTAAAATCTTTAGTTTTTCAAATATCAATAATCGCTTACGGGTATAGCAACTCACAGTTGATGGATATCGTTTTAAGTTGTGGTGAAGTGAAACTGCTTTAGCAGAACGATTTCCCGGTAAACATGTGCCAAATGCAGCTACTTTTTCAACGGTAAGCAGTGAGTGCAAATGTCGTGCAAGTATAGTGCAAACGCTGGCGTGCCACGGGGAATTCACAACATAATCGTGGAAGATATGGAAGACCAGAGCATCCATGACGTACTGCAGCAGTGTCCAAGCATTAATACCAAGGGATTGGACGAGGAGAACCGGTACCATGGTCACCACGATCTCTTGACAAATCATTCGTACTTTTTTTGTGGGGATATTTAAAAAATTAAGTGTATCGCACCGAAGTGGATACCTACTATTGATGATTTACACAAACGTATCACAGCGTCTGCGTTCAAAATACGGACAAGAAGCAGAAACATTTCTGTTAGTTTGTAGAAACTGGATAACGCGTGCCCAAAATTTTGTTGTGACATCAGGTATGTCAAACTTCTATTAATAATTAATAACAATAGCAGCAAAATCAGTTGAATTTGCTGCATAAGGTGTTATAACACAGACCATCTAGACTGTACCCATACTATTCAATACAACTATACCAATGAAGCCTCGACAGGGGAGCGGTGGAGTGTGTGCGGAAGTTTGGCTCCGCCCTCTTTTGACAGAGTCGGATTCAGTAAAATGTATATTATTATAATATTTGATGAAATTTTAAAAAAAAATAATATATTTTTAATAAACTAACATACAATATTTAATTGTTTTGAGAAGTTTTGTGAAATATTTTTGCTTTGTGCCTTTTAAGGAATTGAATATTTTTGTTTTATGATTTATGCTTACATCTACATATTTTTCAGAAATTACTCTAATAAGTTCTAATCACTGTGTAATTATAGTGATGAAATTTCATTTTTTAGGTAAGTAATAATTAGAAATAATGAAACACGTTTTATGGCATTAAACGGCTCTGCGCAGGCGTTGTGCTGACATTTCCAGTATCGTCTCTGTGTTTTTTAGTGCCCATATGTTTAACAATTATTCTTAACGAGGTAACAAGTATTTAATGGTTTATTAAATAATGCCATGTGGAACATTTTGGTGATGCGTGTACTGGCATCTTGGAAACTATAAGCGATACTAAATGGGCAGTTGGGGGAAAAAAACTTGACGTTTGCAACTAGATCTAGGTTTTTGAGTTATTTTGAAAAAAATTAATATGAGGTTATTCGTCTGTAACTTTTTTATTTAGAGGACTTTTTAAAATCTGAAAATACTTTTCCGCAGCAATTTTTTTTCGAATTTCACTGTATATTTATATTTTCAATGCGACGTTTCGGTTGTAAGAAAATTCAAATTCAATATGGCGACCATACCAAAAATGAAGTTGATGATGGTTTCGCGTAACCGTAACTGTTCGAAATTCTAATATTGTAAATTTCTTAATTAGATCTTTAACTTATTATTATTTAGTAAATATAAATTATAATTGTAAAATTAGCCATTTCTTGTAAACAAGGTTATAAAGGGCTTTTATGTAGGGTAGTTATATATTTGGAAAACCGTTTTTTGGGGGTTTCAGATTATTTAGTTTATTGTTACAGTATATTGTAAAACTATGTATTACTGTAAATTAGGGTTTAATTAGCAGTTTAAGGACAGGAGTCAAGTTAGTTTCTCGAGTTACTTCAATTCATCCACAACATCAGAGAGCACACTCTCTTGACAACATACTTTAGTTTCTGTTATATATTCTTTTGTGTACATATTTGGTTTGTAAATACATTGTTGGGAACAATTTTTTGCGGTTTTTTCTGGTTCTTCGAGAATTAAATGAGGTGCAGCAGCACAAGGAGCGATTAAACATTTCTTAAAATAGAGAAATTAATATCGTGACAAATAAACAATAACATCACAATAAAAATCTAAATAACATTGAAATTCCTCGAAAAAAACTTGCTGCGGAAAAGTGTTCAGATTTTAAATCCTCTAAATAAAAAAGTTACAGGCGAATAACGTCATAATACCCTTTTTTCAAAATAACTCAAAAACTTAGATCTAGTTGCAAGCGTCATTAAGTTAGCAATAGAATTTTGCTCCAACTGCCGATTTTTGTATCTCCTATAGTTTCCAAGATGCCAGTACACGCATCACCAAATGTTCCACATGGTACTATTTAATAAACCATTAAATACGTGTTACCTCGCTAAGAATAATTGTTAAACATATGGGCACTAAAAAACACAGAGCCGATACTGGAAATGTCAGCACAACGCCTGCGCAGAGTCGTTTAATGCCATAAAACGTGATCCATTATTTCTAATTATTACTTACCTAAAAAATGAATTTCATCACTATTGTCAACAATGCACTTCTCCATAATTATACAAAGAAAACTCGTATATTTTACGAAATAATCACAATGTTACCACAACGAAAGTCTAACATTGACTGAGAGCATGAGGCCAGCTGGGCCGAGGTTAGGCCGACGGAAGGCTTCACTGGATTGGCCCTATAGTTCAGTCCAAGTGGTCTGTGTGTTATAAAATGTTATTTATTTCTTTCCTTAGGAATTTCTTTCCAATTTTTGTCCCGTCGCCGATTGCATGCTTTGCTGCCTTATCAAGTTTTATAGTGGACCAGTTTCCAGTGCGTGCGGAAGTATATTTTCAAAACTGCTCTCTTTTAAAAATACAATATTGTATTTGTAAGAGTTCCCTGTATATTCAATTTTTTTTGACTAGTTCTGAATCATCCTGTATATTTTACCTATTAAATGTTCGCCAGCAACATCCGATGAGCGATCGGTAATCTTTCCAATATAAAAATACTATTCACCAGGTATTAACATTAGTGCGAATTTCACTAATGCATTTGTTTTATTTCAGATTAAAATATACCCTGGATACTTACTATTTTTAATTAACGCATGACGTTTAGGACCATATGTATTTGTCGATGTGCTATTGATATTGAAATAACTCGGTCCACAGTTATTTTGCAGCATATTCATTGGTAACTACTAATAATTTTGTCCTTTGAAATTAACGAAAACCGGCAATAATTCTAATGGCTATACCTACAGCTCATAATTTATTGTACAATCTGTTGTAATAACAATGACACTCTTTAAAACGATTTATTTCGAACTGCTGACGTATTCGTAATGAAATCTTTCAACAATAGATAGTCCACTCATCAATAGAGATATAGAAATCTAATGAAATATCTATTTAGAACTTCCAGTAGTTCAAGAATTGATTGAGGAAGTATCATTATTATTGTAATAGATGTACACGTGTAATAGCTTTTATTTCTGGAATGTCTTAATTCACTGGAAATACATCATAAGCAGGCTTATGATAATAATAGGCCGCCCTCTCTCCCGCAGATGTATCCGACTTGTGAACTAATCCTCGTGGTGAAGGGTAGGGTAGGGGTTATTATTATTATCATAGACGTTTACGGACAATTTCATGGGGAAGGAAACTGGATAAATAAAGCTATAAAAAGGGCGCTCATGGACGAACTATGACGTTTCTACAGGACATAAATAGAATGTGAGTGTAGTCGTTGTAGAAAACTTTTTGTGCCGTCAAAATGAACGTATAGTTGCTTCTAACTACGTACCACAACGTACGGTTCCACTGCAACTGTTTTGTTTTACGAGTGTTTTACCTGCTGTAAGTCTAAACATGTCTACATAAAAACAACACTCCTGGGCCTCGATTTTCGAATGCAATGAAATAAATTCGAGTGGGAATTCATTCCACTTAAATATTCCTCAAATCTATGTGTATATCTACAACTTTTGCTTTATAATCCTTTAGCAAGAACCATGTGAAATAATTCTCCAATTTTTTATGGAAAATAACTACAATGAGAAGGTGAATAATACAAAATTGCATATTCTCATGAAAATTTACGTCACTTTCTAAGCGAATGTCTTCCACTAAACTCGAGAATCCTGCGGGGATATTTAGATTTCTTTCAGAATGTCTTAATTTTAGTTGGTTTAGTTTTCCCCATCCTTATGAATTATGCATTAGCTGAACTTGAAATTTTTTATTCGTCTGCCAAATTTTGCTGTTTTTATACCCACAACAAGATTTTGATATTTCATTATCGGCGGTGGTGCGAAAGCAGTATTTATCAGATTATTTACTTCACTAAACTTACCTTCTACACACTACTCTATTGTCTTTTCAAGCAGATAACCACAAATTAACAATAATAACTATAGTGAGTGTCTTTTAATCAAAAACAAAAAGCACATTTCAGTTGTGATAATCGGTGGTTTGCATGGTTCAGTGACTTATGTTACAAGTTAATTTTTTGTTTTAATGCAATTAGCCGCAAATTTAACACAAATCACAAACAAAATGTGGTTTTGAAAGGAACTAGGTGGATTCTTGGGAAATGGAAATAACGTGTAAGATCATACATATCATTTGTTTATATTTTACAATTATATAATACAATTTCCTGTCAATATTGCGACTTTTAAAAAAATATAACTGCCTATATACAATTCAAATTGTTTTTAAAAATCGCTATATCCTCTCATATATTAAAAACATTTTCTTGTGAGACATCCAAAAAAGAAACGTCATTTCTTCTATACTACACAAATAGAGCTTTCAGAGAAAATACTGGCAAAACAAAACTTTGAAAAGCTATTTTATAAGTACGTTGCATAGGAACAAATAACTAGTGGCATAACATACGGCAAAAACAGAGGACAAAGGAATGTACGTCAAAAACAAAGAAGTCATTAAAAGTTGGGCGGTAAACAAATTACAATCCTTCACGATTTCAGTAAATATACAGGGTCTTCCGACTTCATGCAACGCTTGCTTTGCTTTATTATCACATTTTATTAAAAATTTAATCGACTTTTATGATGCACTGAAATGAAGCACCCTGCATATCTTGCGAACCAGTATCAAGATCTTCGTTATATAAATAAAAAAAGGTAAAATTCGTTGTAAATTAAAATGACAAAAAAAACGTACTTATACGTTAATATAATAAATACTGTAAAATTAATAATAATACTGTAAAAAATATACAAAAATAAAGTCCACTATCTATAAACCCAATAATACAAAAAATGGCAAGTGGTTTAAATGTTGGCAAATATATTCATACATATATACAAAAAACATCTACAACTCCCTTACGGCCAAAAATCCGGCACGATGAAAGGTTTGCCTAGGTCGCTTCAATTTCGCATTCTGTATAACAGCACACTTTACGTTACAAAGCGGAATTTTTGACTGTAAAGCTAACAAACCCTGGAAAGGTCACGCTCGCGGAAAATCAGTTTTCACAGAAAACGAATTTTCCGCGACTCTCTGTTAAATTTTAGGACGGTTAATTAATTTATCTTGTTCATTTAGCCGAAATTAATTAATAAATATGAAAATTCAGTCATTTTTTTCTATAAATAAAATTTTTTATACAGGGCACAAAGGATCATTTTGAAGAGGAAACAATCTCCAATTTTTTTTCACTCTATGTAACAGTTAAGAGCTAGCTGCAGCTGCCAGGTTTTATAACACGAACACCCTGTATCGTACAAATAATGTATAAAATATAAAAAAATTAAAAGTATAGTTATCACTTAATATTAATATATACAAAATTTGCAATATACACGTTTTACTACCTGTTTAATTAAAGTATATTCTTCATAATATATTTACGATACACTATCTCTAACAATTAGTGTTAATCTTTTAATATTTCAATATTCAACATTGAAAAATGCAAGAGTATTTCATATTTATCACTTATTAAAACAAAACATCGATAAATGCCTATAATGTCTTTTTTCTTTCAATATATAAAACGTCATGGTTGGGTTAGAATCTCAATTTTGGCTTTGCTTACGCTACAAAGGCTCCTCGAAATTTAGGCCAAAATATCTAATTTTGTCTTGTTATCCATTATGTAACGAGGCAAGAAAAGAACACACAGAAAACAGATATATCCCCTTTTTTCAAATAATCGATGGAACTAGCTAAAACTTTTAAGTACAGGCCTGCGTATAAAAAATAAATAAATATCTATGTCCAGCTCACCGTCCAGATTTGAGCCCGATAGACCCAACAAATCCAGCTAGGAAACTGCCCTACCCACTCGAAAATCCATCCTGTACTTTCTTTATAAAAATACCTCGCCGTCTGTGCGTTTTTTTCTAGCCCTAACGTAGAGTTACGCGTCACTGTAATGGTTCTGGTCGCTAGTCTGCCGTTTGATTTTCTTCGGCTTCTCCAGCTCCTCCTGCATATGCCGGAACCGTACGAAACCCTGCTCATCCACCAGCATGGAGTCGGGAAGCTGGTGGCGGTCGTGGTTCGGCAAAGTCTGCACCCCCAGGTGAGGCCTGGGGTGGTTCTTCCTCGCCCGCCCAGTGGACCTGCGACCAGAGGTGTTGGAACTGTTTCTCGAACGCCTATCGAAGTCCGATCTTTCGAACTCGTGCCTGGTCCTCTCATATTGATGTTGAGCATTAGGATTATCTACTGGTTCGCTGTAGATATTTCTTTCGGTGTTGTTCCCGAACATATCGTGTTGGTAATCGTCATTGTTATACTCGACGTCGTATTTAGGCTTGCTATAGTACTTAGCAGCGTCGTAACCCTTCCTAGCAGACGATCTCTCGTTTCTCATTGAGTTATGAGCCGAATTGTGCACTCCCCTTTCAAAATTACCGGAGTTTGGTTGGATAAAGTTATTCAAACTCGCCCCGTCAATGTTCTGTCGGGAATCGAACCTGTCCGAACCCCACTTGGGCCTTTCGAATCTATCGAAGTTACTACCGCGCTCCCCATCGCTTTGGTACCGTTCCAAAGTCGACTTTTTGTCAAAAGAATCGTTTTGGAAGGCGTTCTTCAAAAGGTTGGGCCTCTCCACCGTCTCCGTTGGAATATTATCCAGGATCATTTCTTGTCTACTATAATTCAGTGCGTTGGGATTAGTATTACAGTTGTTAGGATAGATATTGTCCGTACTAGAATCACTAGTAGTGCAAGGGAACAAAGGGAAACCACCCGCTGATTGCTTCTCTCGTTGGGACATCTTCAAACTCACCACTATCGCTAACAAAGTAATAATGGATATTTCTATAAACCTGACGGATAATTCGAAGCTCCATAGTATCCAATGATGCTTTATCTCCGTGTTGAATCGATCGACTTTGATGAAGAATAACGCATAGAGCTGTACCAAACCAAGCAGTACGAAAAGTAAAGCCACGGCGATTGTTATATGACTAGCGTAAGATATATTTTGGGTGCACATTTCCGAAAGATTTTGACTCTTCTTCGCTAAGACATTCTTTATGATTCTATAAAGATACAGGTAGCTGAATCCAAGGGCCCAAGCCAGCAACACAAACACCGGTTTACATATAGTCATGCTGGCTTTTTCCAAGTGTCCAAAAGCCTCGACGATGCTCAGACATAAGCACAGAACGATGTGTAGCAAAGCGAATACCACCAAAAAGACTGGGCGGGTTTTGACCTCCAGATGCGTTAAAGTTCTTTTTAGCAGGAACAGGATGAGCACGGCGAAAGTTGTGGCAAGGAGGCTCAAGGGAAAGCTATGCAGAAAGTCGTAAAGGAAGACGGTAAACGAGTTGTAAACATTGTATGGATCGTACATAAGGTAGAAAATCCGCAAGACACAGATGACGGTCAACATGAGGTGAATGGTGAGGAAGTAGCTCTTAGAGAACATGTGTGGGTCGTTTTCATACCGAATAAGCTTATATATGGAGAAAATGGCTAGAAGAATATAGCCAAATACTACTAAGTAGACATGGACGTTCCAACAAATTACCCAGATCTCATCCGAACTGGCTTTGGTAACGTTGTTCTCCTTTTCTTTGACATTAGGCATATTAATCATGTCCGACATTTGCGTGGTTACATCTTCTGGGTGGTTCTTCTTTTCAGGCACGGGGATTTCCTTTTTAATTGTGACGCTCTCTGAGCGATCCGGAGGTCTGGAATCCTGAATCACTTCTTTTTTGGAAACGGCGACTTCCTCGTTCTTAGGTTCTTCCGCTTTAGGCGTTTCTGGGTCTTTTATTTCCGGATCCTGAACTTTTAAACTGGGCTCCGCCGCCGGAACTCTCGTTTTGGGTATTTTAGGCTCGTAACGTTGCACATTTGGAGTAGCGGTCACTGTCCGCAGGAGTATATCAGGTATATCATCGTGTCTACCGTTGGATCCGCTCAGAATCCTCGTGATTGAAGGAACGTAACTCTTTTCGTACTCGAAGTTGCTTTCGTTTACATTCCTGTTCAAGCCGTAGAACTCCCCCGCTCGGACGTTCTGCGAGGGCGTGTTCAACGATTTCTTTTTCTCGTTTTTGTCCTGGTTGGCTTGGCTGGGGTTAGCAGGTCGCGACTGTTCGTTGTTGTTGTTGACATTAGGCCTTTCAGGTACTCTTTCTGCGTTTACTTTGGGCAAGTCAGGCCTAAATGGTATCCTGTCTTGTCTGTTGGGCATTAAACTAGGTGGTGGTATAGGTCGTCGATTGACGAAACTATCGGAGTTGGTACCTCTCAAAGTAGGTTTGTCAGCGAATGGGTTCTGGTATTCGGGAGGCAGTGGTGGTGTGAAAAAGGCTCTATTAGGGGGTACGTAGCTCGGAGGCTCTTTACTGTACATTGACTTAGTGGGTCTGACGTTTCTGAGTATGTTGTACGTGGTTGTGGTTTTGTAAACGTTCTCGGTGACCTGCTCCTGGTTGTTAGGAGCGAAATCTGGTCTTAACCGGTCGTTATTATATCTGTTAGGGTTGTTGTAGTTCTTATTATTGTTATTCTTCAGGATATCAGCGGCCGGCGCTGAAGTAGGTAGGACGTGGTCTTTTTCTAGGTCAGCTCCGTAACCGGCGTCCAGATCTCTGCGGGTGTTTTCGCCTTGGAAGTCGGGCTGTTCGAAATCCACACTGGCCCGCCCGTTTTCTCGATTCGAGTCCGAGTTCTTCAAGTCCACCCTGAGCCACTCATCGTTACCGTCCGAGTAGCGGTACGTGGTAAGTAGCGGCGTGGCCAGCGTGGTGACCGGGTAAGCGTTGTCTGGGATGGACCTCTTGGTGGTGCTACCGTAGGCCACTTTGTTGAAGACGGCCGCAATGTCCTTCTCCTGCTCCCACTTGTCGAACTCGCTCGCGAACGCCTCAACCCTGGCCAGGGAAACCAGCAGTAGCGCCGCGAGCATCACGCGGCCGTAGCCGCAAGCAGAGTCTCTCCTCACAATTGACCATTGACTTTTATATAGGCACGTAAAAATTCTGAGTAAACTAAAAGTGAATATTACAATACGACTAAAGTAACGGGTGCAGTCTTTTTCACAATGTAAACAATCACAGATAACGATTTCTCCGCTGTCGGTAAAGCAGTCCTCTAACTCACTAAGGTCGCCCGCGCGATAGCTGCCAAGGCGTGCTCTTCTAGTACGTTTACGGCTAAGGGGAACACCCGTATCAGCGTTATGACGCATATCAGAGTCCCGATCTCGAGGGTAACCTCGAAAATGGCTTGCTGGTATTCGGGTTTCATCGGAAAAGGTGACGCCGGCGTCACTGCGGTACGTATCACTGATGTCCATATTTCTACTCCTTCCGGATTGCACTGAGGGTGAGGAAGTCAACGGCGCTGTCCGGATGTCCTCTTCGCCATACCGTGCCGATGGAGAGATCATTTTAGCTTCATATTGACGTGGGTGGGGAAAGCGACGCTATTTTGGATGGTTAAGGTGGGCCACGTGACGAAATCAGCTACCTGCAACAAAAGAAACTATAATTAGCACAAAAAAATTTTCGCAATTTGAAATAAACAATTCATTTAATAATTTTTAACACTATATCTCGAAAACTCTTTTGTGTTAACTTGCGATATGTAATTCGATATTTAGGCTAGTATTTGAATTACGACCGGTATATAATATTGAGTTGATGTAGGGTTTCTATCGACAAATAAATGAACTGCATCCAACGATCAGGCAAATTTTCTATTTCACTCAGTGATAACACTTTTTCGCTTGGATGTTTGTGGGATCAAAAAGGTCGAGAAAACAGTATTGGTAGTACCTGTTAACGCTCCTGGAGAGCAAGAGAGTCATTTACCCCTTAGAAAAAGAAAACGACGCCGACTATCTATATCCTGCCCAAAAGTTAGCTGTTATTTTTGTTATATCAAAGTTACGAACTATACCCTAAATTTATATTTTTTTGTCATAAGAAAAAGAGTAAGTCAACCCTTAAAGAAACCCGGATTTGGAAGTGAAACATTCACCAAGTTATTTTGAAGCATGTCGTATTAAATGAGGTTCTTTGAAAGTTGTTTGATAGAGCGGAATAGATAGCAATCTGACGGAGTAAGATCAGGAAAATAGGGAGGATCTGGAACAATTTCTCAACTACACCTGAATAGCCGTTTTTGTAATGTTAGCAGTACGCAGGAGGATTTTATTACTATCCCGCAAAATTACTAAGCAGTGATGGTTACATTCTTCTGAAGTAATCCATAGTAGATGATGCTTTCTTTTTCTCGCCAGATGTACATTAGCTTATGCAGATAGGTACCCATTTGTTGATGCAAAGCATCCATATGCCAATTTTTGAACTGTGTTTATGTAATACAAATGGTCGACTGAAGTTAATTATAATGGACTGAAGCATTCAAACAGAAGAAGAGTTCTCGTCAAAATAGTCTTTTTCGAAACAAGAAAACCATTTCTGTACCCTAACTCCTTTTTTGAATTCAAACAAACGGTTACTTAACAAATTTTCTATTTTCTATTGCTAATAATTTACACAATTATTGAAAACAAAGAATGTTCGCTAGCAGACATTTTCGCATACTTTTTTACGCTGGACAAGTAGATGTCCTTGTCACGTATTCAGCTAATTCTAAATCTGGTTAGATACTTTTAAATTTGTTTGTTAATTTTGAAATCACGTAGCAATTAAACCCTTGATGATCGTTTTGCGGGAATTTCTGAAATAATTACGGAATCTGCACTCGTTATACTACGAGAGACCATTTAGTTCCGGTTGCAAATATTTTATAAAGTCTGAGTAGTTTCAACGACTAATTTGTTGCGTAAAACGGAAATGTTACTGAACATGCCTGGGAATGTAAAGGGTACCCCCTTAAAAGCGTTTAATTCTAGGTAAAGTGCATTAGATTGAACTTTGTTTATGAACAAGTACCCATAAATTAGTTGATGCCAATGACGCACTAATGCATTTGAGATTGACACTAGAAAAAGTTTAATCGTCGTCGGGTATTTTGAAATTAGCATGCCTGGAAAATCAAAACTATTAAAATATAAATTTTATACTCGAATGGCCTTTCGATTTTATACCCTTGCCCCTTGTACCCTTGTCAATCTTAGAGAGGGACTTAGTATTTGCGCAAGTTTAAAATAAAATTAAGTATACATACATATAATAATGAATGTAATTGTAACTGTTTAAAAAAAACCCAAATACATATTTTGATTAAATGTTCGATGTTACGATGATTACGTAATTTTAAATTATTGCGCAGCAAGAACCACGAGGAAGTATGAACATTCTTTGCCAGGGTGTAGGATTAGGTTTGGGTAGGGTAAGAGTAAATAAGGGAAACGAAAATAAGAAAGAAAGAAATAACTAATTTATACAAAAATATTTTTTAGTTGTATTTATATCCTAGCGATATATAAATATAATAAATAAATAGAAAAAATAACATATTTCCCATATATTTCATATCCTACAATCTGGCACCAAAAACAGCAAAGCATTTATTCATACGTTATAATAAGAACAACAACTAACTTTCGTCAGTCACTATTAATGTCACTTGTATCCGATCCTTCATCGACAGTTATGATAAAACCACTGTCATTTGCAGTGACGCAGCCAGAAATTTGACAAGGGGGGGGGGTTCAGTGAACAAAGTATTTCAAACTAGATTTTTTCAATAAAAAAATAAATATTTTTTAATAAATTGAAACAATAAAAAGTAAATAAAAAAACAATCTCATCATAAACATGTACTTAAGTAATAAACAGGTACGAACAATATTTGTTACAAAAATGACAAAAATAAGATAGAACTTAGTAGCAAGTCCTAATGTAAGGTTTCCGTAGGAGATCTAGTTCACTGACAGCGTTGCTAAATCTTGGAGAATAGAGTGATTGCAGGTTTGTAGTGAGACAGTACCTATATGACCCAACCAACCCAACCCATGGCTACGCCATTGGTACTATAAATAACTCTTACATCACTTGCTTGAAATTTTGTATATTCCCTTACATCGATGAAGTAAACCGTACTAAGTTACGAGCATTTTTATTCGAAACCATCGACCTACTACCAGCGAAATTATCGACACGAGTGTAACGGGGCCTAAAAACGCCCGTCTAACTTCGATTGTTCTCCGTACGCATCGCGAGCGTCGAAATTAACGCGCGTTTCATCCTCCCGACATTTCAGACAAAGTGGCCACCACTTCAGCGCCCCATATCGACTATTAAAATCGCAAAAAACAATTGCCGGCTAACGACTGCGTTATTACGGGGGCCTTACATTTGCCGGAGAACAAACGTCTCTGTTTAATAACCCACAGAAAATGGAATAATTTTTTTTTTCAGCAGGCGAGAAGTCCCGCCGGTCCCACGCGAAGTGGCTGCTCGCAGATTCAATTAATTTTTTTTAACAGCCCGTCGTTGGGACGGAGACGTTTATGAAAATTTTTGATGGATGCGATTATTCGCCGGGCGGCGTTTTCTTCGAATGCGATTTTAGGCGAAGGAAAAGTTACTCAACTTCTGAAATACGTAAATGACGAAAAAATGTTCCACCAGACACTATGCCTTACGTCTTGTCACAGTAAATACTATAGAATCGAATAAAACCGCAATTAGTGCACACGGTAAAAACAGATTCGTTATTTCAAGGAATACTTTTTTGTCAATTTTATTTTGTTAAATTAAAACCGCCTATTTCTCTCTAATAATATTTGCACGGTTTTAAGAAATAATGGGGAAAAATATATCTGTATTTCTTAGTTTTGTATTTTATAGTAATATACAGGGCGATCCAGAACTTATCTAAAAAATTTGGGAATAGATACATCATGAAAAATGTAGTCAATATCGAAAAAAAAGTAAAATCCTAATAGTTTCAGAGAAAAAAATTATTGAAATTCTAATATTTTCAACCTTTACATCTCTGGGCTACTGTACTCTCTAGCAAGACGATTTCAAATGTCCTACTACTTGTCGTATTAATGTTTTTGTGATGTGGGTATTTACATTAGTTTCTTAAATGTCAAAAATAGCTTACCTAGATAGCAACTCACAGTTATTCCAGTGGATATCGTTTTAATTTATGGTGAATTAAATATGCTTTAGCAGAACGATTTCCCGGCAAACATGTGTAAAATGCAGTTACGTTTATAGTGCGTGCAACTGCAGTGCAAATGCAGGCGTGACACGGAAAATTTGCAACCGAATCGTGGAAGAGATGGAGGTCCAGGCCGTCCACAGCGTATTGTAGCAGTGTGACGTGTCATACACGAGGTTCCATTATATCCGTACTATGTATAGCGTGTCCCAAACTTTAATACCAATGAATTGGACGAGGAGGAGCGGTACCATGGCCGCCACAATCCCCTGACTTTAAATCGTTTTGACCTATTTTTGTAGGGATATTTGAAAAATTAAGTATATTGTACGAAGTGGACACTATTGATGATTTACGCAAACGTATCATAGCTGCTGCCAATAACTTAAAACGGACAAGGAGCAGAAAGCAGTTGTGTTAGTTTGTAGAAACTGGGTAAAAAGGGCCCAAAATTTTGTTGTTGTAACAGGGTATGTTAAACTATTTTATTAATCAAAACCACAAATTAATTCTATTAATAATTAATAACAACAGCGGCAACAGCAGTTGAATTTGCTATATGAAATAGGTGTTAGAAAATGTAATTTATTCCTTTCCTTGCGAATTTCTTTCAATTTTTCACTCGGTGTGACACTTTTTATTTCTGAGTTGAATAATATTCTAAGCAAATTAAAAAAGTTTTCTTGTGTGTATAAACGAACAAATATTTCATTAGTAAGAATTTTTTTGAAAATATACTGCATGTCAAGTGGTCTAATTGTATATTTTACATAATCTTACGAGTTAAATTAAACAGTTAGTTAATTTAATTCTATCAAAAACAAACAATTATTGTGGTTACTATATTTCAGGCTACGAGGTAAAAAATGGCAGTTACATCTCAAGATTAAAAGTATATTTGATCGATTGGACGATACGAAGTTTATTTCGAAATTAAAATTTGCCCTTCAGTGCAGAAACAACACGTTATGGTATTTTGTTTACCTACTAAAAACAACTGAAAAGTAAATATCCATTATCATAACCTATAGACTATTAAAAATCCACTTTGTCGAATAGTGCTGTTCTGATCTCTAATACTAGAGCGTAAAGCGTTACTTTCAATATGTCCCTATCAAAGACAAACGGAAAGGAATTTGAATTATGCATTTGAGACCATGAAGTGCAAAAAATAAACTATAAATAAATACCGGCTGTTAAAAGTTTCGGAATTAAATGTTGCAATTTAATAAAAAAAATACGTTATTTTTAGCAATCAATGAGCTGTGCAAATTTAAAGTGCAGTTTTTTAATCCTAGCATTGTGGATGGAAATTAAAGTATCTTTTACTTTATCTTTAATTACGTCTTTAGTTATTTCAAACCACAGAGTGCTAAAAATAGCAAATATATCATGATTCAAATATCTATTTAAATCATTGGATGAATAAAACTTCAACCCTGGGAATAAAGCTTCCGGAACTGCATTACGGCTTGTGTTTACCTATTCGAACTAAAAATAAGAACGATAAATTTGGTAGCTTGTAAGTTAATCAAGCCGGATTACTTCCTACATCATTCTTATGGAAGCGTCTCTATAAAAACACAATTCTAGAACACAGCCGCGCTCCCCGTTATCGTTACCTAGATTGAGAACTAGGTTAGAGAAACAATGCGAAAATATTTCAGTTTTTCTCCAGCGGTTCGTTTTTTCAGTACCGTAACGACTATTTAACGAGGTCCGATGCGACAAATTAAATAGAAGAAGCTTTGTATCACACGTATTATTAGATCTGAAGGCTGTATTTAGGTTTCAAAGGACCGAGACGGCACGATGTTTATTCGGTGAAACGGTATCTTTCATCACACGGCTGGGATCCATCAAACTTCCGGTATTTCGCTTGGTCTTTTTAATGAGGTTCACACTACACTCGTAAAAATATTTATTTGTTATGGTAAATGCACTGTTTGGTTCCATGTGTTCGCCAATGATTTAAGGATATTTTCTTTGCACAGGAAACAATATTGACTCCATTTCACAATCTAAATATACAGGGTGTTCGGCATATCTCAAAATATTGCAATTTTACCAAACATGTCCTTCTACAAAGTTGTACACAGACGGAGTTACACGCCCTCAAAGTGGGGCCAAATATTTCGAAAAAAATAATATCTCTGAATTACTTTAACTTGGAAGAACCAAATTTGGCAGATACAACATGATTTAGGTTTATTGTTGGTCTTCTTTGACTACGAGTTCAAATAAAAAAAAGCTAATATCCCGCGCAGAAATTAATTTAAAACAGTTTTTTTACTCTTGCTAAATTTAAAAAAAAATAAAGGTTTTCAAGAAAAAATGCATTAACGAAAATAAGATTTTAATAGCGTTCATCAGAAAAAATCAAAGAGTCAGTAGTTGGTCTGACAGTTAATAATAAAACTATTTTATTTCTGCTACTGTTTTTGTTGAAAATGGTTGGAAAATTTATAAATGTATTTATTAACTGTCAAATCTACTACTGACTTTGATTTTTTCTTATGAACGCTATTAAAATCTTGTTTTAGTTAATTAATTTTTCCCTGAAATCCTTTTTTTTTTAAATTTAGAGTAAAAAAACTGTTCTAAATTAATTTCTGCGCGGGATATTAGCTTCTTTTTTATTTGAACTCGTAGTCAAAGAAGACCAATAATAAACCTAAATCATGTTGTATCTACCAAATCTGGTTATTCCAAGTTTAAAGTAATTCAAAGATATTCATTTTTTTATCGAAATATTTGGCCTCGCTTTGAAGGCCTGTAACTTCGTCTGTGTGCAAATTTGGTAGTGGTGCTTGGCCAAATTGCAATATTTTTGAACCCCCTACATGCACCTGCTCTGTGGCGCTTCTTATGCGGAACACTATGTATTTACATACTTTTTATGAGATCAAGACAAATTTATTTTACGGAAACTAGAATTTCGTGTAGTAGAATTATAATTTTTTCATAACAAAATTGATACAGCAACTTTTAAAATTGAAAGGCACTTTAAAAAGGTCAATTTATCTTTTTTAAAGTGACATTTACCTTCAGTATGCACTAGTTTCCGTGTATAGCTTCACTGAACCTAAAGATCATTAAAGCATTTTTAATAAGCAAAGTTATCAAACAGATATTAACCTCAAAGTCTGATCGCCACATCAACTCTTGAGACACTTATTAGGGTTGTTAAGGGGACCGCAATCCCCTTAAATGTACCCCTGTGGTGCCTTTGGTTGCTTTCAAAGAGGATCATTTCAGATAAACCAAGGCTTGTAAAAGTTACAAGACCGAAGATAAAGCAAAATTTGCTTCATATATTACAAGAAGAACGTGAACAGAATTGTATGTTTTGGAATACTTATTTACATGAAAAATATTAAGGTTTTCTTTGGCAATTATCATAAATTTCGTATAGAAGTAATTAACATTTTATAGACTATGCTATTAATGCAAGGTTTGAAATTATGTCATAACTAAAACAAAGAATGATTTGACTGCAAGGTAATTACAGTCTGATACAGAACAAGCAATCAATCAATCAACGTTATATGAGTTGTTTAAAAGTGTATTAAAATCAATTGTAATCTATCAAAAACTGGCGCCTAGTTCGAAAATAATTAAGGTAATTAATATACCAATTCTAATAAAACAATTTCACATAAAATAGATATCTGAGACAACAATCATGACTGAATCTGACAGTTGGAATAATTATTGATTATATAACGGAATTAACAAACCTTTAATCCATGAAAAAAAAATGGACACTCGAGGCGCAGCCGAGTTACATTTTTTTCGAGAGGATTAAAGAGTGGTTAATTTCTTGAACGTAATTCAACGTTTTATCCAGAACCACGGCCAAAAGTGGTCCATTAGGAGAGTGAAAGCCGCGTAAGAGCAGGTGAAAAAGTGTGGTTTTGAAAAACGTCATATTTAACAAATTTATTTTACAAGAATATTGATTACCAGCGGTAAATACTAGAAAGTCTTGGATCTTGTCAATAAGAGTGAAAAAATTTGCAAAATCACAAAAAAAATTAGTGAGAATGCTGAGAATTTCTTCATTGCGTCCGAAATCCAGCAAGAAGCCCAAGAAGCAGCATTAGGCCCGTTGCCAGCGAAAAGCAAAAAAAAAGTGTACGGGAAGGAATTGCTGGAATTCGATAACTGATGAAAAAAAGGGCATAGGAGAATTAGCAATTACAGAAGAGGTGCTACTACCCTACTTTTTCAATGTGGAGAAACTATTGCTGGTTTTTCGATGTGGACAAAATATTCACAAATATTGAAAGTGCACAAAGGTATTGATATTTCGAAGTATGGTAAACTTACTTCATATTTGAAAGTAGAATCAAGAAATTATAAATCAAAGAAGGCAAAGATACTGAAGAGAAAACCCAAATCGAAGAATTTAAAGAAAAAACATCGGATGAGGAATATAAGTTGAGGTAGATAGACACGATTTTAATATTTAATATATTTAATTTATACATGAGTGTTTTATTTTGAACTCTTTTACAGGTTACAACGATAATGGGAGCGCTGGTGTTTGTCGATGCAATGAATTATCCTATTTGGATATCACCCATGTCCAAGACAAAGGCAGTTATATACCGGATGTATCACATAAGAGGGCCACTCCCATGTATCTCGCTTAATATGCGAGATACGTCAAAAATCTTTAATTGTTTTTTGTTGCATTTTTGGAGGCCTTTATGCTCGTAAAAACAAACCAGACCATGACCAACTTTATGAGTAATAACAAAAAAACCTATAAAGTGCCCAAACTTTAAGGCTGTCTAACTTTTTTATTGTAAGAGATAGAGAAAACTTATTGGTAATAAATTTTGATTGCAAAATTGATACCTTTCACCTGATATAAACAGAATTTTGAAATATCATATGTGGTTCGCTGCGCCCTCTAGGCGGATAAAATTTTTTTTTATTGAAGCAGGCTATGGCCACAAAAAATTGGCTGTTTTTTCCTCTTTCATGCAATATACTACATGTTGCCCTTATCTTTTATATTTATTACATTTTTTTCAATTTTAGTTAAAAAAAAATGTACTTAAATATTTTCGTGTTGCTCAAGATAATGTAGAACCTGTTTTAAAGACGTCAACTGCAAAAAAAAAATAAACAGAATGTACTTTTATATGCAAAATACAGATTTTCTTATAATATTTTATTGCTTTTCACATTAGAAGCAATTGGGTCTTTAAAATTATTTTGACACGGACAATGTAATAAAATAATATTATAAGAAAATCTGTATTTTGCATAAAAAAAGTACATTCTGTTTATTATTTTTTTGCAATTGGCGTCTTTAAAACAGGTTCTACATTATCTTGAGCAACACGAAAATATTTAGGTTCATTTTTTTTAACTAAAATTGAAAAAAATTTAATAAATATGAAAGATAAGGGCAACATGTAGTATATTGCATGAAAGACGAAAAAACAGCCAATTTTTTGTGGCCATAGCCTGCTTCAATAAAAATTTTTTTTATCCGCCTAGAGGGCGCAGCGAACCACATACGATATTTCAAAAATCTGTTTATATCAGGTGGAAGGTATCAATTTTGCAATAAAAATTTATTACCAATAAGTTTTCTCTATCTCTTAAAATAAAAAAGTTAGACAGCCTTAAAGTTTGGGCACTTAACAGGTTTTTTTGTTATTACTCATAAAGTTGGCCATGGATCTCAAATTTGTTTTTGCGACCATAAAGGCCTCTAAAAATGCAACAAAAAACAATTAACGATTTTTGACGTGTCTCTCCCTCTTATGTGATACAGCCTGTATACGTACCCATTCTTGATAGGAAAACAAATATTTCAAGAAATTTCACGATCATGGAAGAAACTTTTTCAGTCAATGCTGTTTTGAAAATACATAAATCTGCGCTCTAAAAATGTCAGTGGGAGATTTTTCTTGCGATATGTGGCTGGAAAATGTACTACACAACATGCAGGCATCAACACAATTTCGAAAACGTTTTCACAAGTGGCTGCTTTTTTTGGGCTCCCTGATCCAGAAAGTTTTACCGGACATGGAATGAGACGTTCTTCGGCAACATTACTAGCCAATGCTGGGAGTGACATTACCAATGTGAAGCGTCATGGTGGTTGAAAATCGACTACGGTAGCAGAAAGTTATATTGAAGAATGACTGTCCAGCAAGATGGCAATTGCTGAGATTCTACCAGGTCCTACCTGACAAAGTTGTGGGCCACTCAAGTCCTTCAGAAACCCCCTATCGAATTAATTTAACTAATTAAGATTGTTATTAGATAAATGTTAATAATAATAATAATTCTAATCTAAATAAAGGTTTTTAACACACTAGGTAAAAACCTTTAATCCACGGAAAACAGACGTATTAAACCTTCTTGATGGTGGATAAATGTTTTTATAGCTGAGTATTTTGAATGTTTCCACAGAAAGCAATATAATGTTGCCAGTGACACAATATTTACTAAAAACTTTCAAAATATTATTCCAATTTTCAAAGAGATTTAAACAAAATCTACAAAACGTACAAAAAACATTTAGTAATAATTCAATTTATATACGAAGATGGGCCGTTACTATCTTGTTCAGAAATGATATTTTATATCATTAATTACTCAAAACGAAAGTGAGAGGCTTAATTCCGAAAGGCAAATTAAACGTCGATTTGTCCCAATTTCACGATATCTGCTTCCTTGCATTACACAGATCATTAATATTTTTTAATAACGAATCAATCCATCTTCCACAACAACTACCTTCGAACCAGCTTCGAAAAAAACTTCTACATTCGCGGCGTACATGAATTATTGCATAACGACCTAATTACGTGAATGTGTTTTACAAATTTGTATGTTGGAATCAATCAATGGTATGAAAAATCGCGGCGAATAACATCGCCGAAAAAACCTCGCTCCACCCAAACACTTACCAGTGTATCTTGTGCAATACGCAACGCCTCAAATGTTTAGGATGACGTACTCGAAATAGCATTAGGTCAGGGTGTTACGAAACCGCTTTCATTTATAAACAAAAAAAAATGCTGAATTGACAGGCATTACAAATATGAAATTATTCGAGTGGACTGGTGTATAAAAGGTACACGATTGTGGTAATGTTAGGAATAATAATCTTATTCTTTAATCACAATTCAACTGGCGTTTGTCTCAGGTGCTACAAAGGCAAGTTGGGAATGCAGAGGTGTACGTAGAATGCGGACAAGGAGAAGATTGTGTAATTCGTTATTAAGACAAAAGAAACGAATAAAATATTCAACTTAAACTGGGAATTGAAGTAGTGTTTGGAGGGAAGTACACATTAGTTCTGTGACTGGCAGCGACCTGTTACTTTTAGAACCTGCAACAAAATACACTGGCATATTCAGATAGAGGATTTTATTTCTGGTGAGATATATCACTTACGGTTTTATTGCTATTTATTTATTTGTCATTAAGTTATTTGAATGAGACACAGTGTAAAAAGGTTATGGCTGAACCAAAATATTCACATAAAAGAACTGAGCGTCAGTATAAAAATTCACTGAAGAAAATTTACTTGGAGAAAATACACCATGTATTTTTTTAGAAAATGATATATGTAGACAATGACACTCGTTAAGGGTTCCACAGACGGTATATGTTACTGTGAATTTAGCGCGGTCGAGAAAATAATACATATTTTGTTCAATAAAATTGCACAAAAAATGTTCTTTAATACACTCTCATAAAAGTAGTAAAAATTGTATATAAATTGGATACAAATAATTCTACACAATAGAATGGGACCAGAAGTACAAATTTGATTTTGCCAAAATGTGGAAGGCATAGTTTGTGTGTATAAAAAATTTACAACACAGTGTTTTAAGTGTGGTTGATACTTTCCACCAAAATGTTGAACAAAGACGCGCATTTTGATCGAACGCTAATCCATTTAGTAAAATGTACGTGCATAATGTGTAGTCTATGGGACCCTTTAGAACCATTTTGGTAAGTTATACAACTGTCAGATTAGTTTAAATGATTAGGTTTCATAAGGGTATTTAATAGGTCTATTATTATTCCTTAAATGTACTTCAACCATGCAAGCTGAAGTTTACAATACCCAAATTATACATCATCATTTTTTTTTACTTTATTTTGATTATTTTAGAGTGTATTATTTAAAACTTTATTTAAAAAAATATCTTCAGGAAAGTAATGGGAGACTGACATTTGATTTTTTGCGTTAAGTTAACCTAATTTTTTTTTAAAACTATTGTACTCATGATATTGTCACAGAATTTGCCCCGCTCAAATCCAATTCGACGACTGCGGTATCACGAAACGCGATATTGCCCCGATCGCCCCTACACGATTCTAGTAAACAAACAAATTATGCCGGGTATCGAGATGTTACTGGAAAATTGGGGAAACGACGAGAAGCGTTCGAGTCGTTCGAGAAAATGGATCTAGAGATGCTAGAAAATACCTGGAATATTCGTTTGGTTTATAAAAGAAGAATAAAAAGCCGAGTTAGTCAGTCTTGTATTACAGTCGTGAATTGGAGTGTTTAGAGCGATTTAGATAGCGATTAAAAGTAAAATAGTGTTTAGTTGAACTGTAATTAGTATTCAATAGTGTACAGAGTAGTTAATAAAGATAAGTGATAAATTGACGGATTGATTTTCTGGCAGTAAGAAAAATTCGGATTGGGAAATCCGTGACAATATAGATTCATTTTAAATTTTACAGAAAGGAAGCCGCTTTAACTTCGACCATTTTAGTCTGGAATTCATAGATTACACTTAAGGTTGTGTGTGTGCACTTATTTTATATTAGCTTTACAATTTAAAAATGCAGGGTGACAACTTAATAATTGTTTAATACCGTACTTTAATAAATTACCATTAAGTTTAGATAATGAAACAAAATATTAAAGGGCATCTTATTTAAATATACCTGAAATGAAAAGCCACACTTAAGTGTGAACTTGAAGTGTATGTTTTTCCTTTGTCCGATTGGTATTTGTTTTCACTTTCATGGCAATCTTTGACCTGCTTATTGTAACTTTTAGTTGTCTGATTTTTCTCTCCACTCCATAAAGAACATGCAATAGATATTTTTCGATCAAATTTTGTGTATGGGTACTTTTATGGGTGCCGAATAGCCTGGAAATATTATCTTTTTGATAAAAAAATGCCTAATACCACTTTCTGGAATAACAATCCTTTTAAAAAATCGTAGTAGGCCAGGATTTTATCAAATCAATAAAATGGTTAGTACAATATAACCTCCCTTCAAGATAGTAATAGTAAAAAAAATCCCTTGCCGAAATTCTACAGCTTTCTTACATTTCCAGAGATGTTAACCTGACATTTTATGCGAGTACAACGAATATTATAATTATTATTATTTGTATTATTTTTCTGTCTGTACTATTTGAAAATTTACAAAGAAAACTCAATGGCATCCTCTTAAATTGCCCAAAGAACCGACCCTCCGCCACTCGCTTTTTATAAATCCAAATCCAACACAACGGACGCTAGTGGGCACTCTACAATTATCTTCACAATGGGCAGGTGGAGGACCCAGAAATGTAGGCGAACGACCTATTTTATTCAAGGTGCGTACGGCACGATACCCCACGATCGGCCTCTTAGTATTTCTTGTTCCTACAACGGTTCGCCTGTAGTGGAATCGATAGACTCTTCAGACTGTTCACCTACGGAAGGGTCGAGCTGGATGGCAGAGGTCTCAATGGTGACGTGATAGGTATATTGTATGAGACCGGTCACACTTGGTATTGTTTGAGGTGATCAATAATCATACAAAGACAAATAGACGGATTTATTTGGACAAATTACACTTTGCTTACAGAATTGTTTTCGGAAGCGTGAGAATCATTGACAGAGATTATTTCTTAATGCTGCTAGATGTAAATGCTAAAATATGGACACTGATGACTGGGGCATATTTAAAGTATATTATATAATTTTTCATAGAAGGCACATTTAGGGCGGGTTCAGAAAAATCTACTTCTTTGCCATCAAACGGATCTACTATATGGCATAAAGTCAAGAAATCCCGGATTGTTCTAAAAAACGGTATCAATTTTTTTCTTCACACGTTCAGCACTAGGTCCTTATAACTGGGAAATACGCTGTCATAAATAAAAAACATTATTTACTGCGTTATTTATTGAATATCCTGATGCTATCACAGTTGCATCAAGACGGCGAATAATTCAAGATATCCCTGAATAGTTAAAATGCTAAATCTTCGCGAATTCTACGATCGCTAAAAAACGGTTGAGAATATGGCATAGAAGTAGCATCACTTTTCGATTTTCAAATGCAGTGAAATAAATTCGAGTGAGAATTCATTCCACTTAAAAAAATCCTGTATATATTATTATATACAGGATTTTATATTCCTTTAACAAAAACCATATGAAATAATTCTCCATTTTTTATGGGAAATAACTAGAATGAGAATGGTCAAGAATAAATATTTGCATTCTCATAAGAATTTACGTCACTTTTTGAGAAAATGTGTTTCACTAAACTCGAGAATCGAGGGGTAAACCACTGAGTTATTTTACTGTACAAGCTGTAGGTAATTAAAGGTATTTTTTTGCATTTTTTGGGTATTTATGTGTATTTATAGGTATTTTTAGGTACTTTGTGTGTTTTTGGGTATTATCAAGGTGATAATAGGTATTTAATAGGTATTACGAAGATAATTACTGGGTATTTTAAGCGAAAACTAGTATTTTCCCGCCAATTTTTAAATACAATGGCGATCGTGCATGCTTTATTACGATGGCACAGTTTAAATATAAGTAACAACTGACCGACGCAATGGCAAATATAAAAATTAAGTATTAAAAATAGATACAAAAATATTTTCTGTAAAATTTGGCACTGTTAAACCACTATGTGGCCTTTTATTGTCTTCGTAAGTCTTTAGAAAATAATATAGGGTGATTCGAATTAGATAGATTCAATTGCAAAAATAATGACACTCCCTCAAATCAGTTTTTTGACTACTCTGTGGGTGAGTGAAACAACTGAGAACTAATGTTAAAATTGAAAGTAGATTTCATTAAGAATATGTCAGCAGTTCGATCAGCAGATAAATAGCCAAATTCAACTAAACAGTGCCTTTATTATTGCAATAGATTGAACATTACAGGACCATATAAACAAGTATCATATGAATGTTTATAAGGCGTTTACGCAGAATATATCCACTCACATAGTAGCAAATTCCCCTCTTCTGTTAACAAACTTTAGTATGGTATAATTTCTTAAACTTTATCTTTAAATCAATATATTACATATTATTCGATACAACGTGTTAACGATAAGTTTGATCAAACTTCTCCGACATATTCTATTGATCAAAAATATGTAATAAAAAGAAAATGAAAGTCTATACTAAAAATTAAAATACTGCTAAATTAGGTTTTCCTATCATATTCATATTCTATTTAATAAAAAGAAGCCTTTTTATGTAAACAACTGCCAATTATCTAATTCTAATCATACATGATACCCATGCATTTACACTTGCTAATGAAAGATTTTGGTTGTACTTTGTACTGGAGACGCCGATGGTACCCGATGAGTATTTGGGATCCGGACAATAATTTTAGGGACACCCCATATAGATCGAATATTATGATTTCATAGACGAGGAAGAAGTTTGTGGAGCCCTTAAAAAATCTACATTATTTACGTAGATCTGTAAATGGAATAATTTCTAAGGAAATGAAAGACAGTTTTGGAAAATTAAAGGTATATTAAGTGATATTTGGATACTAAGTATTTGGTATTTCTGGGTACCTACTTAACGGGATTTTTAGATACTTAAGGATATTATTGAGTAATAGCCTTAATAGTCATAGGTCTTCTTTGGGCACTTGAGGGCAATTCGTGGTTTTTGGGAATTTTTGAGGTATTTGCTTATTTGATGAGGTATTTTTTTGGGTAATATTTTTAAAAAATGGTATTTCATTGTACAAATTTCAAGCAGTGGTGTAGATTCGGAAGTAGATAGTAGAAATACATTAATTTGGTAAAATGCCTCAAATAATTTTTAAATTCGTCAATATTTCCGTTTCCCTGGTCCTTTGCAAATTTTGACTAATACTGGGGCAGATTTTATTACATGAAAATAATATTTACGATGCTTTTTCACAAAGGTAATCCTCACAATAACTATAGTTTCTATACGAAGTTTAACACTCAGTTAGAAGATTAATCAATGCAACTCTTAACGAATCGGCATTAAGATACAATCTTAATGACAATAACCGACACACCTGGCCAGTTTCCATCGAGTTGGAAAAGAATAGAATTAAACAAATTGGGCGTCGGTCTGAAAGCGTGCCATTTTGTTTCTGAATGGACTCCCTTTCTATTATTAAAGATTCCGGAGCGCATTGTGAACCACCATCTGCAACGAAAGATTCTACAATAGAATCAGAATCTATCCCGAGCGAGATTTTACATTTTTACAATATTGCACATTTTAAATGTGTGTGACTCCGTCTTCGAACCAGTGCCCTTTGTCAATTGAATTACGTCGACTGATGACAGTTCCATGCCTACTATATGCATGTCTTACACCACACTAGAAAACAATCGAATGGACTGAGAACAACCAAAAACTGTGCTCGTTTTGCAACCGCAGTTATATAAAAGTATATGAGAAACTATATGGCGTACCGATCGGACCTAAGTGCTTTCTGCGGCCTTAATAACTTTGGCTGTCTAATTCCCCCGTTTCCACAGCCCACTTAGACTTGGCGTTCGACCCATTCGACTCGGGGGATGTCTCGGCAAAATGCGAGGCGATAGATCAACTCGAAAATTAAAATTTAATTACCTAATTTGAACATTTACTATTGGGGGTAGATTAGATTAGAAAATTTTAGATTTAGCTATTAGTACTGTATTTCCGACAATACAATATTTTTGTATGGAATAAGGGCTAAATGTATTTTTTGATCCCAAAGGCAAAAACATGTCATTTTAAGTATGGAAAGAACTATACAATTGTTTTGCAATTTAACCAATTTCTATCTCTTCTATTTTACGAAATTTACCTTAAAATTGACCACCCTGGCACACATAATATTCTACGATTAATCTAGCTAAATATATATTTTCCGTATACAACCGGTGACAAATCAATTGTTTTTCTCCACAGCACGAAATTGATTTTAAAATATTTTGTGTGTGCCAAACATGCATTTTTAACGAAACAGTTTGTGAAGTTGCCAAATTGGATTTTTCATTAAAACGAACAAAGGGAACGCTTTAAGCATTCCTTTCTCGATAGTATTGTGCAGCTATAAAGCGAATTCTCAGTGACAACGAATGCAAAAATGGCACCACAACATCGATATTACACCACAAATACCTAGCGCCGTTTCCAAATATTACTGAAAACACTTTTCGTGTTAATTATTTCTCTTTTCCTTCAATTGAAATGTCTGTGAAAATTTCATACCTCTATTTTGCAGTCAATTAAATAATATTGTTTTAATCCGATACCATAGCAACGAAAGAAACATCCGAAAATTTTTCTGTTGTTGTATGTCCTAAACGTAAGATATACAGGGTGAATGTTAAGTAATGGGACAGAGACGCTGTAATAGTCTGTGTCAAGGAGACGGAAGTGAAGTAACATGGTAAATGACAGAAGAAATAAACGGGAATTATTTAAATGTAGTTTGACAGTGGTCACGAACGCAGGTGACATTTCGATAACATAAAATATGTTATTTGTAGCTTTGATCCTAAAGACAGCAGCGCCACACACACTCTACAGGACTTACTGATAGATCAAAATATTCGCAATGACATACGTTACATTAATAGATAGATAGCTTCTTAGTTAGTGCAATAAGAACATTGGAATCACATGGACTATTCCTAAGTGGACAATCTGACATAATGGATGATGTCAAAAAAGTATATATACGAAGCCAATAATATACACCCAGTCAATAGTATAATAAAAGAAAGAATGTAAAGCGTGATGAAAAAAAAATCCATGATACACCATTTGGGAAAACATATGCATAGTTTTAGATGGTACATATCAGGACTTACCAGTAATTAATGTCTAGTTCATGCTTCAACGATTTCTCATACTGTCCGTTGTCAACAGTAGACGTTGAACGGTTATTTTTCCTACCCAAGTTAATATTAAGTGATAAACGTCGCCGTTTCACTACAGAAAACTTTGAAAAGCACGTAATAATATGTTTTAACCTCTTCCAATGTGCCAAAGAAACCTTATCTCAACACCAAGTTTTGTAGGGTAAAAATCATTTTTACATATTACCTTAATTTATATAGGTATTTTATTCTAGACTTAACCTTACTAATTGGTAATAGTAGTATGTTGCAACATATTTTCTCAGTTCAACTCCGCGCTGCACTATTTCTAATTATTATAACAATAATTTTCAAAATATTCGCGACCCCTTAAAACAATATCCGGTAATAATTTGAGCACTAGTGATTTTATACGTGAAAACTTATTTTTTAATTTTCTACGTGGCACAAAACAAGCTTACCAAATCACTAGAATTATTGTATCTTATAAAACTTATAGAAACTAATTCAAAATTTTTTTCATCAACCTTTCGCATGTCTTTGAATTATGATGCTGAGTGTACAGCATCATTTAAATATTCCCTACAGTTTCGAAACTTTTTAGTACTTACTGAGCTATTAAAGTTTTTCGTCAGCTTAGTAAACTAATACTCCACTCCCAGTACCATCCATTTTACATCAAATACAGACCCATCGAGTCAGGAATCCAATCACGGCCGAAGAAATTAAATATTTTTTACCGGTAGACGGCTATTTATATCGAATCCTTCGGGGCCAGTAAAAAAACTCGACATAATATCGCAGATTTCGCACCGACAACTTAATTTAACTTTTAATATTTGAGTTTATGGCATTCCCGCCTCAAATCTAATTTCATGGTCTGGGTAGCCGGGTTTCCTTTATTTTTCCAGGACTTTTCGTTATCGAAACTCCGCGATATTTCTGTATGTCTTTCGAATCACGGTAGAAGCCGATTATTAGTTACGTACTTCTTAACAGAAAAAATTGTAGTTACCTTACCACTTTTTAAATTACAAGCTAGGGTACAATGAAGGTTAAGTAAAAGCGCCTGTAACGTAATTTGTTCGTAATTTGATTTTTGGATAAATATTAACGAAGGAAACAATACAAGTTTCCGAGATATTCGCTAAAACTGTAACGTACAGCTAGTGCGGTTCATATTTGTTTAGTTTTTCTTTGAGGTTTGTGAGTGTACTCTCGTTTGCAATAATAATGACACTACCTCAATCAATTTCTAAATAACTGGAAGTTCTGAGTAGATATTTCATTGAATCTCTATTGACAAATGGAACAACTAAGTACTAATGTTGAAAGTAGATTTCATTATCAATACGTCAGTAGTTCGAAATAAATAGCCAAATTTGTTTTAAAGTGTGTCATTAATATTGAAAACGATTGTACATAAACAAAAATGAATTTTATAGTAACCCTAACCAGCTACATGATATGGCATTTACGCCGAATCTAGGGAAAATTCTCTGGCTACAAGTACGGTAAACACTTTTTGCAAGAACTTGTAACTATACTATTATGTTATGAAAAGAGCTCTAAGAAAACCATTCACAGTAAGTACATATGTTTAGGTGTACCTATTTGTAACTATGGCTATTAATCCTAAGATAGCAAGTGAGCGACGCACATATTCAAGACATGTTTGCTGTCATAATTCTGCTACCGTTGGTCAGAGAAAAAAAATTGTTAAGTCAAATATGTTTTGTTTAATACAACTTATCATGTGGCAAAATTAAGGCACTCATGTTCCGGACATCCTGTATGTTATAAATTTAATAAAAAAATTAAATTCATGCAAAGAATTTTTTTGTTGAAGTCCTTAGAAATTATTTCAATTAAAACAAATTCTTTTTCTGTTAGTAAAGTTTGAGGGTCGTTACCTTAAACTCCAAATATTTACCTTAATTAACTACCCTAAAATAAAAATTTCATATCAAAAACTACTAAAATAAAATTTAAACATTTTCTGTCCTTCCCAAAATGATGGCCTCTCTCTCTAAGATCATTGTTCCACATGCGCAGTCAAACGGTAAACAAAATTATGATAGCTTTTGACGGTCAAGTAAATGTTAAATGTTTACATTTTAAAACAATATATCTCAGTTGATATTGACAACAAAAATAAAACGTGTACACGAGCCGATGTACACGCTTCGAGACACGAGAATTCCGTGGAATTTCGGGGAATTGCCCTACGTTAAATATCCTTTTTTGCCAACTTCCCAAAATTAAAAACTGGGATCTGCATTATACTACATAGAATATAGGGGTTAATTTCTTGTATTTTTGCATTTTTGTGACATTTGTGGGCCATATAGATACAAGGTGTAAATACTGTGTAGATAATGCCATAATTATTAGTGGTGATATGGTGAACTTATGGTATTGTTAAACGTAACTTATTCCTTTGTTTACAATATACTGTTGGGTAAGTACCAGATAGATGGTTTTACTTGAAATATTTATAAAATTATACCATCTGACGTACCTAGGCACATACATGCTTTTGCAATAATAATGACACGCTCAGTTTTTGAACTTCTAGAAGTTCTGAGTAGAAATTTCATTAAATTGGTGAATTAAATAACTAATAATTAATGTTAAAAATTTATTTTAATAAGTGTCATTATTATTGCAAACGGTTGTACATTGGAAATTTCATCATACATTTCTTAACCTTAGCAGTTTTAAGAGAAACGATCTATTTTAGTAGAAAAAACCATCCTACCCATTCCCCCCTCCCTCTTAACCTACAGACAGTTCCTTTTTCCATTTCTTGCGACAAATAAAACGCTTTCAGCCGAGATTAACAGCCGCACTGTTCCTCGAACGGCCGGAAACGATAAATCCCGCTATCAATCGAACGATAATTACCCAATAGGATCGATCCGTCGCCCGGTTATTGAATAGAAACAATAAATTAAGATAAATGCACTCATAAACGTACGACCCGGTGATATATCGAAGTCGTTAAGGGGTTAGAGATCGAGGCGCATCTGGTGGTCCCGCGTAATTTATGACGTGTCGCTTAAGCGTTCACTTATTTCGCTCTCGGCCTCGGCCTCCCCCGATTAGTCCATTAGGATTTTTTTAAACACACCGCGGATCGATCCGGGCAAATACGAAATCCGCGGGAGACGAGACGTCAATGGAAGCTCGGAGGATATTAAATTTTTTACAATCAAAGTACACTTTGATAAAAAAAACAGAGCGTCGGAGAATTTACTTATTAAAAAAATAAGGGAGGGGCAAACAAGCATTTATACCCAACCGCCAAAAGTCTAGAGACTGATTTAGATTATCATATTTTTCCTATAAAATCGTGTACCGCATATGTCTGAGAGCATACCCGATTACACAGCTTCTGCTGCAGCAAATGCGCATGTGCCAAATTGAAACGTTAAATTTTTATTGGTTATGACGAATTCACGGTTCCACCTGTTCCATCTCCAGCGCTATTATGAACGGGTATATCTTTCGGGCAGACAAAATTTCGGGTATATCTTTCTGCTAATTTAATTACAAATATAATTTATTAGTGATTTTGTGTTTTTAAGAATGGAGAATAATTTTTCTCAAAATCGTAAACGCCCTAATTTAACAAGTGAGGAATATCCGACGATGACATATATGAAGGGTTTAGGGCGCGAGGTCAAAATATGAGAGTAAATGAAGTTCATTAACAAGAATGTAAGCGAGTAGCATATATGTATACGTGCGAAAATGATTGACTTGAAGGGTGCTTGTACGAATTATGCGTGACATATGAGTTATGGTATGTGAATTTCCGTATAAATGAAATCGAAAGGAGTATACTGATAGAAAAAGATGAAATAGTGATATGGCTGAGAAACCATTTAAAATAAATATTAAAAGGTCTGAATCTGAATCGAAGAATATATTAAATTTTGACGAAACATGGATACATGAAGGTCATACGGAAGGCAGTACGATATGATATAATAAGTGTTAATGTGTGACCGTTATAGTGACAGTGCTAGTAAACAATAGTGAATAGTGTGTATGCATAGCACAATGTATTCTAAAACCTTTTGTCCTTATAGATGCGAAATTCGCGAATATTTGCGATAGAATTAGATTGAATAGATTGAATAATAATGAAGTAGCAATAATATTTGTAGTGTTTTACTGTTTTGCAAAATTTGTCAAAAGTTGAGATTTTTCCGCCATAACATAAGTAAAACAGAAGTTGCAAAACTCGTGCAAAAATCCGTGAATTTCGCGGCCATGAGGATAAGGCTTAAGTGTGATATCCGCGGAGTGCGCATCAGGTAGAAATAAATAAGTAGTAGAAAAAGACGGCATTCTAATTTGTGGAGAGGATGGCACATGAAGGACATTTAAAGCAAATTGTTAATGTGCTAGGTTCACTCGGCGTCAACTTATTTTTGATAATTTTGTGTGCTTTGAACCCTTCTCAAGTGGCTTAGGTAATCATGCCACCCTCATCTCTGTGTTGTGTATTAGACACTCTCTATTATTTTTGACCTTGGGTAATTGATAATACAAGATAAAAACTTTAAATTTGGAAATAACATTTTTATTATCTAACGCCTTGATATTGGCAAAAACTGTTATATCACTCTTTCTACTAAAAATAATGGATTTTATGTAACGCATTATTTTTATCAATTTTGTATATTTATATTTGATAGCCTTCAAATTTAGTACGCCTATGAAATGTTGCTCCTCGAGGTAGCGATGAGTCACCCTCTAGATTTTTAGCGGTTGAGTATAATTCTTTCTAATACGTAGTAGAATAACGGCGAAATTATCTCCGCTGGTTAAAAGTAGCGGATCATTTAAAAACCGTGCAAAGACAATATTTTCCCAACACAAATCCCGTAATCTGAAAAAAGGTCGTGTTGTTAAACGCGGCCAGACGGGCGAGGCTCCTTCGCAATAGGGAGGCCTCGACTCATGCATAATTCACGGGTATTAATTAAAGAGGAAAACAATGCGTCCATTAAAAAACTACCACTCACTACTAGGGACGTGTTTGTTGACCGGCTCGGACCGCGGGCTTTATTTAAACGGACGGAATCGATAAACTGCCCCGCGGCTTACGTTAAAACAATAAACAGTCCGTATATTTCCATTAACACCTACCTATCTCATCAAGTTTTTGTCCTAACACCATCCTAAACAATGTGGAGGTTACAATAAAATTGGTACACAAGAGATAAAGAAAACGGTAGTAACACTGTGCAACGATCGCGTACGGACTGTGCTCAGACCGAGCCACAACTGAGCAAGGTGGCGCATAAATAGTTCTAAAAATTTAACATAGATTTACACCAACAGACGCGGTCAACGATTCCTCTACAACACAAATCTTAAACTTTGCACGAATTGTTCTAAGACTGTGCTCTGAAAGAACTGGTGCTGTGCAAGCACCGCGTCGTAAACAATATTTACATTGAAATTAATTTAAACAAGCAAAGTAATAAGAACCATTCTTCTATCACTGAAATAAATTTGTCTTAACACCATCCTATACAACCTGGAGTTTACAATAAAATTGGTACACAAGAGAGAAAGAAAGCGGCGCCACTGACCGCATCTGTAGTAACACTGTGCAACGATCATGCATGGACTGTGCTCAGACCGAGTTACAACTGGGCAAGGTGGCGCATAAAAAGTTATCTAAAAATTTAACATAGAATTACACCAACAGACGCGACGTCAACGATTCCTCTACAACACAAATTTTAAATATTGCACGAATTGTTCTAATAGCGGGTTTACACATGCATGGATTTAATGGCACCAGTTGTTACTGGCGTGCCAGTAAAATAAAATTGTATATGTAAACCTCTACTGGCGTACTATTTTTATCAGTGAATGTACGAATGAAAAAAGTTAGAGCATTCCAACTTTTCTATGCGCCAGTAACGACTCATCAGCTTGTGCAAAGAAGGTTTGCAAATGTAAACCTATTTATGCGTGTCAGTATTTACGCACTAGTCTATTTTTGGTTAAACGAACTGGTGCCCTTTTCTCGTTGCCCTTTCAAGATATCTTAAGACTGTTTGAACATTCTATAGGCATTTCTTCGAGATACATTTGATGGCATAAATAAAAGTAATACTATTTTTAGATTTTGTGATATGACCACAACTTGCGTTTTTTGTATATAAGGAATACCCTGTATTTTATTTGAAAAACGGAAAGAGGGATACAAATGCAATCTAAAAATATATACTTTACTTATTATTTGTTGTGTAGATTTTCGGAAAAAAAATAATATTATAAGAAAATCTGTATTTTGCATATAAAAGTACATTCTGTAGTTTTCTCTAGTTTTTTGTTATTACTCATAAAGTTGGCCATGGATCTCAAATTTGTTTTTACGAGCATAAAGGCCTCCAAAAATGCAACAAAAAACAATTAAAGATTTTTAACGTATCTCGTATATTAAGCGAGATACATGGGAGTGGCCCTCTTATGTGATACAGCCTGTATATTGTTTCTTTTAAAAAAATAAAAAGGCATAAAAATGTGCAACTTTCGGAAAAAATTAAATTTTCAAAATACCAGCGATATTTAATTTTTTTCCTTTTCCTTTTCTTAACATCATTCTGTAACATCCTGTATACAGAGTGCCTTATATTAGGAAAAAGTTGCACATTTTTATGCCTTTTCATTTTTTGAAAAGAAACAATATACAGGCTGTATCACATAAGAGGGCCACTCCCATGTATCTCGCTTAATATACGAGATACGTTAAAAATCTTTAATTGTTTTTTGTTGCATTTTTGGAGGCCTTTATGCTCGTAAAATCAAATTTGAGATTCATGGCCAACTTTATGAGTAATAACAAAAAAACCTATAAAGTGCCCAAACTTTAAGGCTGTCTAACTTTTTTATTTTAAGAGATAGAGAAAACTTATTGGTAATAAATTTTTATTGCAAAATTGATACCTTCCACCTCATATAAACAGATTTTTGAAATATCGTATGTGGTTCGCTGCGCCCTCTAGGCGGAAAAAAAAACTTTTATTGAAGCAGGCTATGGCCACAAAACATTGCCTGTTTTTTCGTCTTTCATGCAATATACTACATGTTGCCCTTATCTTTTGTATTTATTACATTTTTTTCAATTTTAGTTAAAAAAAATGTACCTAAATATTTTCGTGTTGCTCAAGATAATGTAGAACCTGTTTTAAAGACGTCAACTGCAAAAAAATAATAAACAGAATGTACTTTTATATGCAAAATACAGATTTTCTTATATTATTTTATTGCTTTTCACATTAGAAGCAATTGGGTCTTTAAAATTATTTTGACACAGACAATGTAATAAAATAATATAAGAAAATCTGTATTTTGCATAAAAAAAGTACATTCTGTTTATTATTTTTTTGCAATTGGCGTCTTTAAAACAGGTTCTACATTATCTTGAGCAACACGAAAATATTTAGGTTCATTTTTTTTTTAACTAAAATTGAAAAAAATTTAATAAATATGAAAGATAAGGGCAACATGTAGTATATTGCATGAAAGACGAAAAAACAGGCAATGTTTTGTGGCCATAGCCTGCTTCAATAAAAAAAAATTTTATCCGCCTAGAGGGCGCAGCGAACCACATACGATATTTCAAAAATCTATTTATATCAAGTGGAAGGTATCAATTTTGCAATAAAAATTTATTACCAATAAGTTTTCTCTATCTCTTAAAATAAGAAAGTTAGACAGCCTTAAAGTTTGAGCACTTAACAGGTTTTTTTTGTTATTACTCATAAAGTTGGCCATGGATCTTAAATTTGTTTTTACGAGCATAAAGGCCTCCAAAAATGCAACAAAAAAACAATTAAAGATTTTTGACGTGTCTCGCATATTAAACGAGATACATGGGAGTGGCCTTCTTATGTGATACAGCCTGTATTTTGTGTAGTTCCTGAAATACCTGCTGAAAATTGAAAGTGATTTCAATTTCAAGATTTTCTTTTTTCTTCCACAACTTTTTTATGTTTAAAGTAAATGAAACACAATTCTATGCGTTTTGATTTTCTTGTACAATTTTTGTCCAATTTAAACCACCCTGTATATTACCATTTCCGAAATCCCTGTACTGGGACTACTGGATGTCGTAAAAGTGACCACAGTTTGGTGGTAAGAATATTTTCGTTTACCTATCGGATTTTGCGAGACCTGCGCACAGTCCTACGCAAAACAACCGTTTAAATATAGATCGCCCTCTTTCTACTCAAATAAAGCAACACCGATTCATTAATCAACCCTTCTAAATTTATCCGCCGAAGATAATTATTAAATTTCTATCACTGGCGCTGAAATTAGCGAATCCCATTACGGCCGTTGCCTTCGTTGCAAAAATTCGACAAAAGCTCGACCCGGCGATCATGCAGTAATTACAGAGCACAGAGTGTAAATTGTTTCGATCGGAACTAATCCGGCAAAACGGCGACGAACCTTTTGATTTCGTAGGGTGCGAAACGCTATCTACCACCCCCCCCTCCAAACAATTAACTTGTCACGGATTTTTCGGCCGTACTTTTTGTTAAATTGAAACAATCGTTCGTCCACAAGTGTTTAAATAACGGTGACGAATGCTCTAAGTTTGTAACAGGGCCGAGAAATGTTGATTATGCACGCCACTACGCCACAATTAATAAAAGTTGTGTCCGAATAATAAAATAATCAAGAAAAACTTCTGGTGGGTGGTTTTCTTCGGTACGTACTCCAGTTAAATGATACGTCGAATCCGTATACTACTTCGTATTCCGGGAAAAGTTTCATAAAACACATTAAAAAAAGTATATAGGACGAATTCGAGGAACAGGCTATAATTTAAATTTGTTGCTAGAAAAGGAAAATACGTCGAGATATAACTTTCAACGACTTTCCAATACAATAGCGACTGACAGGAATGAATAAGTCATTGATGAGAAGGAACCTACTGTTAAGGCTTACGGTGAGCGCTCTATAAGACGATATAAAGTTTTCGCTCAATAACTCCTCAAGGGATAAAGATAAAAATATGCGGTTTTTTTTAATAGACTACAAATATTATTTTACATCGACGCTGTGTTTTGAAATTTTGAAAAACTGTAAAATTATTTTTTTTAAATGAATTTTGCTCTTTTCCGAAATTTCAAAACACAGCGTCGATGTAAATTAATATTTGTAGTCTATTAAAAAAAACCGCATATTTTTATCTTTATCCCCAGAGGAGCTACTGAGCGAAAACTAAAAAAATATTTCTTAGCAATAAAATGCTGCCCCCTTGCGGTGGCATTGATAAAAGAGACGATCACATTAAATTCTAAATGTCCAACACAGAGAAGTGATTCAGGCTAACGGTAAATGCTCTATCATACGGAATATAGTTTTCGCCACGTTTTTGCTCAATAACTGCTCAACGGAAAATGATAAAAATAGGCGGCTTTTTTTTAATAGACTACAAATATTATTTTACATCAATGCTGTTTTTTAAAATGTTGAGTAATGTAAAATTTTTTTTATTTAAAATTTTTCACTCGATGTAAAATAATATTTGTAGTATATAAAAAATAGAATAACATATTTTACTATATATATATAGTTACCGAACGAAAACCGAAAAACTAAAATAAAACGACAGATTTTATAAAAGACTTAAGAGAAATGATAACGTATTGTAGTTTAATAGCTTTATTATAATTACGAATTTGTTACTTGAAACTAAAAATATAATGTTTTTCAAATACAGAAATATAAATTATTTTTAATATAATATTCTGTGTCTGCCTACTGAATAATAGACACCAACTAAAACATTGCTAAATAGACGTATTCATTAAAATATAATTAATATTTTTAATAAATATTAAAAAAATGGGGAATGTAAATGGGTAGTTGAGATTTTTGGAATACATAAAAATGTTATTGAAATATGGTTTTGTTTATCTAATTTTATTTTTGTCGCATAGTATTTTTTTACATGGCATCGATGGTTTGCTTCTCAGCACTTCAGTAAATAATAATATACTATTTGTTGCAAAGCCAAACTTAGTAGAAATACACATAGAAAGAAAAAATGTGTCAAAAGCATTTTATTCTATAAATGAAATTATCTCTTTATTCCATATTTTCTGATTTAAGTTGAGCCCTATGTCAAGTGAAAGTATTTATATTTTAGTATTAAAGGAACAAACAAAAAATAAAAGCATCGCAATTAGTGGATATGCTTTCAATATTTGATCCAATCTAATTGGCCTATTTACACTTTAATTTCTCATATTTCTCTTCAATAATCCATACATAGTCTTTATATTTTACATTTTGGACATAAATAAATATACATTTATGGTAATATCTCTTATGTATTTTCTATGATCTACTATAAGTTTTCTTTATTAAAAAAATACGAGCAAAAAAAACTAAAATTTAATTTTATTCGACATAAAAATTATGGAAAATATAGATATTTCTGACTTTCCGAATGAATGCATTGTCCTATTCTGAAAACGTATACTGCACCGCAAGTAAACTTAGCTTACACACGAAGCACGAGCGTAAAATTCAATTTCTTGAAAACCGTAACATGTAGCGAAGTAAACTTTTTTTAAAAAAATTTTTCATACTATCGACTACATTTGTCTCGATATAACTATAGTTCTATTTTCAATAATTAATGTAGCTCTCCACATAGTAAAGTTTTTAATGCACAAATTTACTGGCATTGACTTTGGAACAATTTTTTTCGAAAAGCCTTTAAGTTATTAAAAATTGGTATGTACTATTAGAAGCGCTGTAGTTTTTTATATATGTTGTGAAAAAATTATGAACATAACTTGAATCGTTAATTTGCAAACGCCATATATGTTTCGTAAAACATAATTGACAAATAACGTCCGAAGCACCGACAATTTGAATTTATAAAGTTAGACCCTACTGAAAAAAGTTGTAAAAGTCCATTTCAGATGTCGAAATTGTCCCTCTAAAAGATGGTAAATGTTTAATTTAGTTATATCTTTATTAAAAAAACGGCATAATTGAGAACCGATTTTGCTCCACTAATAGAGTTGTGATACCTTTATTTCAGTGTATCTTTCGTTTTGTCTCCATCCCAAATGCATTAGCCTCTAGGCAGCACATATTTCAGCGTTTTGCCATAACACGTCAACATAGTCTTACTCTGCGCAGCTATATATCTGGTTTTAACAAAACTTGATCACGTGTTTCACCGTTAGCCTTAACATATGTTATAAAAATAACTCTAACAAACTACTTCGACAACTCATCCAATTAAGAATGTGTATCTTTCAATTTGAATTTTCTAGCGTTTACTGTTTTTTGAGAACAAAACTGGAAGAATAGCTGGCATAGATGTGTGTACTGTTCGTATTGATACTGTGCTAAGGCTGCACTGGTATTAAAACAATATTTTTCCTACAAATAGTCCATTGAAAAGTTACATTTGGAGAAGCATTTTTTAGAGGACGCAATTTTATTGTTTAGATGTGAGGGGGGGTCAAAAAAAAGCTTAACTTGAAGTTTGTGGGGTCACAACCCTCGAGATTTAGCCGCCATCTTGGAGAAGAGGGTGAAATTGTTTTTAGCATTTATCAGGTAAACTATTGGTCATACAAAAATTTTGTAAAAACATTTTTTATTGCAAATTAAATCCTCTACAATGTTAGTCCAGTAACTTTTTGTTGTAAAAAATAACAAAGATATTAAAGAAAAACAATCAAAATTTTTGTACAAATTTTCTCTTGGACGCCATAATTTATTTTCTCATTTTAAAAAAATGACATCAGAACATTTTTGCAGAGCGATTTTCAACGAAGAATTTTTATTATATACTTTTTTTATTATATTCATTAATTTGGATTTTATAGCGCTGTGAAGTAACACTAATTTTCCCTATAGTCTCAATGGACTATAGGGAAAATTTGCCCTATTGATAAGTATACATTTATATCAATGATATGGCATAGTTTTTAATTATTTTTATAATAATGTTTTTTATTATAGACATTTCAATATCGTTATGCTCTGATGTCATTTTTTTTTTAAATCAAAAAATAAATCAGAATTTTGATTGTTTTTCTTTAATATCTTTGTTATTTTTGATTTTACAACAAAAAGTTACCAGACTAAAATTGTAGAGGATTCAATTTGCAATAAAAAATGTTTTTAAAAAAAATTTGTATGACCAATAGTTTACTTGATAAATGCTAAAAACAATTAACCCCCTTTTTCCAAGATGGCGGCCGAAGTTGGAGGGTTGCGACCCCACAAACTTCAAGTTAAGCTTTTTTTGACCCCCCCCTCACATCTAAACAATAAAATTGCGTCCTCTAAAAAATGCAACCCCAAATGTAACGTTTCAATGGACTATAGAAAAAAATTAGTGTTCTCTTCACAGCGCTGTAAAACCCAAACTAATGAATACAATAAAAAAAGTATATAATTCAATTTGCAATAAAAATGTTTTTACAAAATTTTTGTATGACCAATAGTTTACCTGATAAATGCTAAAAACTATTTAACCGCCTTTTCCAAGATGGCGGCCAAACCTCGAGGGTTGTGACCCCACAAACTTCAAGTTAAGCTTTTTTTGACCCCCCCCCCCTCACATCCAAACAATAAAATTGCGTCCTCTAAAAAATGCACGCTAAGGCCAAAATAATGTAACATTTCAATGGACTAAAAACCTGTGAACGATTTTGTGAAAAATATGTGTAATTATTGAAACGGTTGCAATGGACAGTATTTTCTTTGATGCGGTGGTGGTACAGTACTAATTCGATTTGAAGACACTATAATAACTTGAATTTAGAATAGTTGAAATTGTTCCTATTCCATGATTTGTTAAATAATATTGTTATCATCCTTCTCAACGAGGTATTTGCACAGGTTTAGATCGATCTGAACGAAGGCAATGCATGATTTATATCAATGCACAATATCAACACGACTTACATTATAATCTGCACAGTCCTTGGTCGGTCTTATTTCGCCTGTTTATTATACAAGGTGTAACAAAAAAATAAATGTTCTTTATCAATGCAAAAGGGAAAAGCAGGAATTTAAGAAACAGAGAAGTTTAGATGCCGCGACATTCCTAAACTCTCTGCAATATGATATTTTTACTTTGCTCGACAATTTGCCACTTACTCTTCGTCAAAATATGTGAATGGGACTCGATGGTGCCTCATCTTGGATTAAATGTTTAACAACATTTAAATTTAATTTTTAAAAATCGATGAATTCAGTGGCCGTCACGCTCTCCCGATTCCATCCATTGGACTTCAGTGTTTAGCGATTTATGAATGAAAATGTTGAATTATTGAGTTAAAATTACAGTTACAATTAAGTTTTAGTATAAATCTTGAATTTAATAACTAAAATGTTTCTTAAATCCCTGTGTTTCAACTTAATAATCAAATTTACATTGTTAAAAAACATTTATTTGTGTAAAAATGATACATATAGTCCTAAGTTGAGACACACTCTTATTTTGCATGTTCAAAAATCGAAATTATCTAGAAAATGAAAATTTCTACCAAAAATTATCAATAGTAATAGGTGTAAGTCAGAAAAAAGTGAGGGGATAAAATAACCCCTTCTCTCTGTTTCTAAGTTTGTCTTTTATGCGTCATTTACAATAATACTCTTGAGGATTTGGTTAATAACAAGAAATAAATATCTATGAAATTGCAAAAGGATACGTGAATACTGAAGAAATATACCGAAAAAATAATTTTAAAAGTTCAATTTTAACATCCTGTATCTTTTAAAGGAGATATTTATGTATATATATATATATATATATATATAGATGAGTTAAATCGTCATATTTTGCCGCCAATTAACAGTTAATTTCACTTCGTAAAACAAAAAATTAAACTTGAAAATAGTAGACAGAATATAATAAATATCTTGTAATATTTGTTACTATAGTGATTGTGTAAAAAAAACGAATAAATTTTGAGCACCATAAAATACCATGGCAAAGATTATTCCTAAGTAACTTTGGTATTAAAATCCTTCCTCCAATTACAAAAATATATTAAACCATCTAAAATTCACCTTTCAGGGGCGTCACATTATTCCACGACCTGCTTTGCTGCATTACAAAAAAAAAAAAAAACTATTTATACGCAACCGTCCGTACGACATAAAATTAGATTTCCATAAACTCGTAAATATCTTTTATAATTCTAATATACATGACGTGCTTTTAACATAAAGGCATTAAAGGAGCTCGTTAGACGTAATATTCCCAACGATATATTGACAATTTCTGAAAATATTGTTATTATTCATAACGTATACAGGACCCGTTCAGAATACGACCAGAATAAATAAGTCCTACGTACACACCGAATTTCCCACGAAAAATGTATTCGTTTGCTAGGCGAATAACTGCCGAGCCATTGTCGGGCATTTTCACGGAAGAAATACGTTTACTCGGTGTAAGTAAATATCCCAGTTGCCAATGTGTATCTAATTTGCTAGTTGCATGCAAAACAAGCTGGATGGCTATGATCGGTATTAAAAGGAAAATACAATTCAAGCAATAGCTAAATAAGCTTGAAAACAGTTAAAAATCCTAAAAAAGGGTTATTCAAAAATTCGACAATACACAGTGTTCCATTAAAAAATATATTAATGCTTCTTGTACCTCTCAACGTCTGCACGTCACTGTGCTTCCATTCACTTATTAAACAACTATTATTCTAAACTTTATATTATATCTCTAATAATAGCGATCATTCAGGGTGGCCTAAATATGAATATATGAATAACTCTGTACAAATGTTGAATGAAGCTGCAGTTATAGATTGGTACATCTATTGCTCGATGAATAAAATGTAAATATAATATGACATATTTATAGTATGAAATCAGATTTCAAAAATATAAAATTGAAAGCGGCATTACTTTAATATCATAATGATGATCCAATGAAACAGGATACAAAAAAAGGTATAGTGCAGTTTTAATACGTTGTACGTATAGAATTTCAACTTATTTTTTTTTTTAGTGTTTTGAAAGTTGTACATTTAGTAACTAATTTTCTCACACGCAAAAAATGCATCATAATTCTTGAACTAACCTAACTATCCGTTTGTTGTCAACTTAAATCATTTCTTATCATAATTATAAATTAAATGTAACTTTTTTACAATTGGTTATGAAAAACTCTGCGCATGTACTTATTTGATGAAGTAGATATCGAGTTTGTATAAAAAAAATTTAAAAAAATAACTACAGTTAATTGAGCTATTTTCAAAACACTATTAAAAAAATCATGTGTGCAACTCGCAGGAAAAGTGTCTTTTTCGCATATGACGTATTTTTTATCTCGATTGGAGTAAAAAAACCTACGGCTGATGCGAAAAAAGTCACTTTTCCTAACATTACTGCCATTTTCGTTCAGAATCATGCCGCCAGCGAAATCTCAGCCGTGCCAATACGGTCCTGTCCGTTTTATGGACAGAAAACAGATGTTTGGGCCTTTCGGTCAGCCCATTAGATAAACTGGCGTTTATCTTTCAGCTCTGCCGTAAAATTTAGGGTGATTGCACAGGACCATCTCATATCCGTTGATTTATGACACGACTTTCGGTCCTGAGCTAAAAAACAAACGAAATCGGCACCGTAATGATATGTCGTATGTTTTCGTGTCATGGCTGTATTGATGTCGCCGTACACTAAAACAGCTGCCTCAAACGATGACAAATTTTAGTTAATCTTAACCGCATATAATAAAAAAAAACGACGAATACTGGATGTAATTAACGTTACATGTAAATAGGGTGAACACGAGCAGTTGCACGCGTTTCATTTGTTATTAATACTAATGATGTTTCCACTGGAATGACATACACGACTTTTTAGCTTTACATCTTTACTCTAGTATTTCAGACAAAAAATTTGCACATGCATTTTTGAAAAGAAAATTTTAATTTAATTATATTTTCAGATGATATGAAATGGTAGGGTAGAATGATGTAAAACAATTCTTATGAAATTAAATTTATCTCTATAAGAACTTCTCAGGTTTTCTTACTACAAGAAGTTTCCGGACTTGTAATAAAAAATTCAAGAGTAGATGAGGTCAAAGTAATGTCAGTACTTCATTTTCATATAACTTCTTGCCTTATGGGACTTAGTTAGTAAGTTACGGACCAACTAAAGCTAAAAATTGAAATCTTATTTTTATGTATTTATTTTGAAGGTTCTTTGCGACGCCAATACATTCTTTTTAATTTTATTATTTTTGTTTATAATTTCTAAACCCAGCAGTAGAAGACAATGTAAATTTAGTGGCTCGTGCATTAAGTTGGGTTGAACTGTTGCGATACATGACATTGGTGTGAGCACGGTGTGGTCACGATCCATACTAGCAAATTATAACTTTCCGTGCTATTCACATATGCATATGGTGGCTGAATCACTGCGGTGCAAGCTAGAGGTGACGCGGCACATCATAAGGCAAGTGTGAGTAACAAGGTATAAACACATAATTAGTTGATTTTTAAGAATTATAGCGTACACGATGATATATGGGCACAGTGGTATAAATATATAAAACTCATGAACAAATACATTCTCTGTTTTAGGCCATAGGGAACATCGTCAAGTAGATGAGGCAAAATGTTATCAAGAAATGTCTGTAAGAGGCACCGGTTGAAGTTCTTGTTAATTAATTATTTTGTTATTGTTTTAAGTAACAAAATGCACTTCATTGAATAAATCAATTTACATTCACAAAAAGTGAAGATAATACAATTGCGTATATGTTTAATTTGTAATATTATACAGGGTAATCTATTTTTTGAATGAAGAGAGTGTAAGGGAAGGAGAGGAGCACGAGGAGATGATACCGGGAAGGGAAGAGGAAGTGGATGTAGAAGAACCTACAAAAAAGGAAATAGATATAATTATAGAAGCTTTAAAGAATAACAAAAGTCCAGGAAAAAACGGAATAACAGCAGAGAACATTAAGTACGCAGGACAGGATTTAAGACAAAGAATATACGAAATGATACGATTGATCTGGAGAAGAGAATGTATGCCTGAAGATTGGAGAGATGCTTTGATTATACCAATATTAAAAAAGGGAGATGCAACAGACTGCAGAAACTATAGGGGTATATTATTGTTAGATATAGGGTATAAAATTATGGCAACGTTAATAAAACAGAGAATAGAACCTATAGCAGAACTACAAATAGGGGAGTATCAAGCAGGTTTTAGAAAAGGAAGTTCAACAACAGACCAAATCTTCGTGGTGAAGGAAATTCTGACTACATGCTATGAGTATGGGATAAAAGCAATGGTTTTATTTGTGGACTTCAAGAAACCATATGATTCGATCAAAAGGAATAAACTTAGTAAAATTTTGAAACAATTTGGGATGCCAACCAAACTAATTAGGCTATTGAAAATGACCTTAGAAAATACTAAATTCAAAGTACGAATAAAAGGTGAATGTTCGGAAGGCTTTACTATTGATACAGAACTGAGACAAGGAGACCCACTCTCAACGCTTCTTTTTAATTTAGTACTAGAAAAGGTCATAAGAGATAGTCAGTTGAACAGAGAAGGACATATATTGTTTAAGTCAACAAACTGTAAGTTATGCAGATGACGTGGCTATTATTGCTAGAGATAGTAGGGAATTAGAGGTAACGAGAAAACTTGTCGAGGAAGCACGTAAAGTGAGATTGCAGATAAATCAAAAGAAAAGTAAGCTTTTGAGAATAGGAGAACAAAAAAGGATACCAATTTTAAATTGAGAACAGAGCATGGAGAGATGGAGTTTGAGGAAGTTCAAGAATATGTGTATTTGGGGGCGCTAATAACAGCTAACTGTGATGAGGAACAAGAAATAAATAGGAGAATAATAAAAGCAAACAGAAGTTCGGCAGCAGTCAACCACTTATTGAAATCAAAACATTTGTCCAGAGGAGTAAAATTTAGAATGTATAAAACAATTTTGAGACCGACAGCGCTGTATGGTAGTGAAACCTGGGTTCTCAATAAGAAATCAAGATAAAACCTTTTAAGGTGGGAAAGGAAAATCTTAAGGAGAATTCTAGGGGGTAAAAAGACGGAGGAAGGCTATGTAAGGAGAAACAATGAGGAAATATATGCAATGTACCAAGCACCAACAATAGACGAATTTGTAAAAGCCAGAAGAGTGCAGTGGCTAGGGCATCTAGAACGTATGGAAGATGAAAGGGCAGTTAAGAAATTAGTAGGGAGTAAACCTAACTACAAGGAAAAAGAGGTATACCGAGGAAGCTATGGAGAGAGGCAGTAGCAACAGATCTGAGGGAGAAAAATGTAAATTGGAAAAGAAAGGCGAAGGACAGAATGGAATGGAGGAGAATAACACAGCTCTGGGCCTAAAAGGTCTGTAAACAGCTTTATATATAATAATCTTTTTTTTGGCAAATAATGACTGATCATCGCCACTGGTAGGTATCTATAGTTGGTAATTTTTTGTTACATACCTACTGTCATACTAAATTACCCACTGAATTTCGTTAAATTGTCTCAAGCAGTGTAGAAATTAAAAACTGATTTTTTTTTTAATTTTTGACACGCTGTAGCTGGACAATGGCAGTCCTAAGAATCCACAGAATACGTCGCTGGATTATTAACCTCTACATAAGAAACACAAAGTGTATACGTGCTAAACATTTTCCGCATATGTTTTTCAGATAAATAAATAAAACGAGCAACAACCCCTTACTTGAAAGCTTATGTCCTCAGCTTGTCAAACTCCTGTAATAATAACATCCTAATTTTACGAGTTGCATCGAGTGATGCGTCATAAATGGCCCGTTGTTCCCCTGGGCCTACCGCAGATTTAATGCCAGTCCCTTCTTGAAATTCCAGCCGCTCAGAAGGGACTCCCAGCAATTCAAATTTAAATAAATGGGGCGTTACGCGCCCCCACAAAAGGTATGATAAATCAGTACGGATACAAGATAAAAACGTTGAACCCGCCACCCCGTAATAAATCTTACGAGACCCCGGCGATTTCCTACAGAGCGTGTCTGTCACAATTACTTAGAATAATTAAGGTACTCTCAACGACCCATGGCCGCACTAATAGTTTACATAAATAAAAGATGTACAGGGTGTTCCAATTTCGTTGTAACTGCAGGGTATCTCGGAAACTACACGAGATAGAAATATGCGGTTTCGCAACACCACTACTTTTTCGAAAAACTTAAGATGCCGCAACAAAATTTTCATGGACCTTATTGTTTTTCTTCGTATCTCAGAGAATAGCTGAGATATCGGAGTGGCAAAAAGCCAGTTTAACTAGACAGTAAATGAGACATTTTAGTGCCTGACAGCTAAAATTACGCCTTTAATGTCGATCGGTAAAATAGTTATGTATTTGTTGCACTAAGCAGAAAAGCAGATTTAATGCCGCGGCTGGTGTTTCATAGCCAAGCAAGGAATTAAATCTGTTTTTCTACCTAGTAAAACATATTTTTTTCTCTCCAAATTTGTTCTAATTTCACGCAAAACTACCTTTTTTATATTTACGTTTACGCTGACGACGTTTGTTGAATTGTTTGTGTTTACTTTAATGTCATTATTTCAATTCCATTTCAAGAAATTGTCAAGTAACTGTTCGAAATGGATGTATTTGAAAGTGAGGATGAGTTATTACCATTGACACCACCTGCGATAAGAGACCTGGCGCGAGATGTGGAATTGAATTGAAGTATGTGAACGGTAAAACACATCAACAATTTACTGGCATTAACAAGATAAAATGCCACAAGAAATTGCTACATTTCTGGAACTAGTCGATGCGAAAGAGTACACTGGACACTGCAGAACATCGGCCACATTGCTGGTGCATTCTGATGGGGACATAACAATGTTGAAGCAACATGGGGGATAGAAGTCTTCAGCGGTCGCGGAGGGCTATATCGAGGACAATAAGTTGAACATCGTCAATAAATATTTTCAGGCGTTTCTGGAGTGTCAAGTAGTGTGGATAACAATATTGTTAATTTTACGATAGAGAAGTCAAGTGGACAGAGTTCAATTGGATTCAATAATTGTTCACAATTTATCATAAATATTTCTGATAAGTAAAAATTTCCTGTTGTAGTTTGTAGTTGTAATGCAATAAAACCAGTTTTGTGTATTTTTATTTAAACGTCTTCATTTTGTGTTTACCTAATATCATTGTCAATTTTAATTACCAGTTTGATTTAAATTATTACCTAGAATGTTGCATGACAACGAACTTTTTCTGCCTAGGCAGTAAAAATACACCTTTTAAGCGTGTTCAGTGTCATTAAAAAAACCGCTTGTCATTTGGAGAAAAACAATATTTTATAATGTATGTTTATTTTTCATTAGTATAAATGTTATTTATTTTTCATTTCCATCACGCTCGTAGAAAAAAATCGTTCCTAACACAGGCGCACGTCAACGGCAGTAGCGTACGGTAAGTACCACTTAATACACTTGTTAAGAAAATAACTATTTTTAGGTAAATTAATAGTCATATAAGAAAAATGATACCTAAACAAAGCGAAAAGAAGAGATTTATTTAAACATATTTAGATTTGACTTGAGTATATCCTCTCAGCCAATGCATCGGGAAGACACTTTATCGCGTTACCGATAAAAAAAGTATCTAATACTTTGCTGCGTGACACGGTGAGCCGTTTGGAGATACGCGGACGTAAAACTGAACGCAATTTAAAAACGGCAAAGTGTTTACACAACGAGAACCTTTCTAGGAAGAGTAAACAACGACGGCACGTCTGAAAAATTCAAACCGATGGAAGGAAGGCACGGGAGAAAAGGGCACTATAAAGCATAACCGGTAATAACCGGGTCATAAATAAGTTAAACGGGGTTCTTGGAGATTTAGGACGGTCTCTCACAGGATAGAACGGTGGCACAGAGAAAACTATAAGTTTTGGGATTTTAATCTCGTCATTTATGCAGTCTAGGATACACGCGCTTATCATGAGGGCGTTACTATAATAACTTCCTAATAATTTTCACGAAACCTTATGCCGGTCAGTTGTTAAAGTGTCAGTGAGTTTATTCTGCTCTAGCTTTGTAATGTTTGGAAAAATGTGTTACTAAAATTAGAGGGCAACTTGTGAAAATCATCAAAAACAAAAAATAATAAGAGTTATGTTGAATGTAAAGCCATTTTGCTATTTTTAAATGGAATATTCTTAACAAGAAGAAATTACAGAACAATTTATGTGATGTTCAACTATAATTACTAAAAACATGCTTAAAAAATTCAGAAAATGGCTGTAACTTTAGCATTTACCATTTTCTCCTGTAATAATTCCTGCACTTTAATATTAAATAAAAACAATGGAAGCCAATTTGCAAATCTGTTTCAATAAAAACTCATTCCATTAAAAAAATTAGACTAATTTTTAAGGTCGTCGTATTTCTCGTCTAAAATGATTTTACTATTTAAATTCACCTCAAATAAAATAATAAAAAAGGGTTTGTAAGACACACATTATTTTGCTATCCAACCCCACATTTTAACAATTATTTTCACATACTTATAAACAAAAGTGAACACTCAGAACTATGTAAGTTTATAACAATATTTACACCTACATTACAATTTTTAAAAAATACGTACATATTTTGAAAGATTTCTGTAGATAAAAATTCATTAGTTAGGTTTCTGTCGTTATACATTCGTATCACTTCGGTACCTCTGAAAATTCGCAGGTGGCATGAGATAACATTCCTGTTATTTGCTAAGCTCTATATTATTCTGATCTTAAATGTTTAAAATTATTTGTATTTGTGAAAAATTCGATTTCTTGAATACGGCGCCCTTAAGAAAGATCTTTTTGATTACTTTCATTACACTTATTGCAACTATTACTAAACAATTTTTTTGTAAGCACTCATATAATCTATATTTTGAGGCATACGTTGATTTATAAAAAGTATTATGAAAAGTTTGATAATAATCGGTTGGAATAAAGAGCACATATATTTTTCTAATATTGATTCTCTTTGCATAGATTTTGTAATATCTAGCAAGAAAGAAAGTTACAAGCAATACAAATTTTAAGTCCTAAATAAAGTGCCTTCTTGCGGTATCTTAAAGTAAAAAGTAAGTTGTTGAGTCATATTATTTCCTAAATTTTAAACATTATTACATATTTTAGAAAATGTCTACCAATTTTGTATTTGCCATTTTTAAAGAAAAACAGTTCCTATTCCACGTGATAATAACTAACGCCTATTGGTTTACTTTACATATGTAATTTCACGGTTTTATTGGCAATTTACAAATATTCAGAAAATTTGACACTGTATAAATACAATGGCTATTTACACAAATAATATATTTAATTACAGCAAATTTTTAATTCATTTTTGTATTTGTACAGAAATAGTATTGCGATAATAAACCATTTTTTGGCAAAATTACAATATATTCACATACCATTTTTTCAGAGTATGTTTAAAACTGCTTCATATCATTTCGAAATTCAGCACTTTTATATCTACCACGATTTTTCTTTCAACACAATACAGGGTGAACTTTAAATAAGTACAAATATTTTAACTGCTGATGCAGTTCGTCATATAGATCAGTCTAGTGAAAGCCATTTTAAAAAATTTCTAATGTTTACGAATATTATTTTTTTAAAAAAACCCACATTTTGAGGACCGCCGTCATAACCAACCTAATGAACCATATGCTTTGTTGCGAGGTTGTCATATCTCCTCTAATATAAATATTAAGTTTCCTTTAACGAAATAGTAAAGTAATACGGTTAATTTCTATTTTAAAAATACTTGTTTGAAGCATAAGTACAGTAAAGTTGGGTATGTAGTATGATACGCAGTATTATCAACATAAATTTTAACTGCTTAACTGACCTTACTATAAGCGATTAAAAATGAATTTCCGCAAGTTAAATACATGCTACCATAAAGTATTTAGGAAGATATTACGTGATATTACTATGTTCAATGTTCAAAAATTATACATAAACGTGCACACAAGCTTTACCTGTTTAATAAAAAATTAAACTATTTAATCAGTAATTCACATTTCACAAGTTAAATGTCATTGTACACTGTTAGAAAGAGACACAAGACACAATTTCCTTAAGTTATTTTATGAAGAATAACGAAAAACTATGATTATCACACAGCATATTAAATTTAATATTCGCCACATAACCCTAAATGAGCCAGTATTAACCATTTCGATCCAGAACCATAAAGTGACTTCGCACTTTAATCAGTGAAACAAATTTTAAAAATAAAGGTACACAATATTAAATAACAAAATAGCAGCTTGACGTATGCGTTTAATATCAAGAAAAGCAACAAAGACATTTGTGTAACAACTGTGAACCACACGTTCAATCTACAGTCAACAGCGGTCCTCAACAAGTTTTCTACAGAAAAATTACAAAATTTATTTAAAATTTCACTTTTTCATTTCTGATTTTTTTGTAAAAAAAAACTATTAATTATGTGTTCTACACAGTGAACTATACTGCTGGTTAAAATATTTGTACTTATTTAAGGTTCACCCTGTATACGGTACCTGATATATCAGACGAACATTGTACACTGAAAATAAACTTAATATCAAATTGATTTTTGCCCCCGGGCAATCTGTCTTGCGATGTCACGGATTACAATTTCCTATATATATACGTAGGTATAGAGAATAATGATACCCCTACATTGTTGCTTTTTTAAATCATAAGTACCATTCAGAACGTTAAGAGCTTGATGAATGCAGGGCATATCGTATTTTAACGAATATAAGACTCTTAAGAATTTTCAAGATACGAAATATACATGTACTTATATATAACTTCAGTTTCGAATATTACGTCCCCTTCTAATTTGTCGGCTTACCATGACAAATTAGATACTTATTAGAGAAAGGTTGTCTCCCACATTCCCCATAACTTGAAAAATTTTAAGAGGAGATAGGGAATAATGAGTACAATGCGAATACGCGATTAAAAAAAATGTAAATGCATATTTACGCCGAAAAAAATATTTTCAAATCATTATTTAAACCCCCTTTTCATACTGTCACTGACCGCTAACAGCCTTGGTCGTTTACAGCTCACAGTTCAACTCGATGTCACCTGATGCAATGTTGCCAAGTTGAAATATTTTTCTAGTACCTATCTACCTAAGTTTTAGACATCACAAATAAACGGCTGTACAGACTATTTTAGAATATCATTTTTTCTTGCTCAGTTCAACTTCAGCCAATAATAATTTAAAATGTTAATATCCAATGAAATGAAATAATAATAATCAAATAATTCTATTAAAAATTGCAAGTAACGCGGTCCACTCAGGTTTTCCGGTAGAAAATACGGTCCAATCAAACGATACCCGTACTCTCCTGCCCATACGTTGACAACAAATCGGTTCTAAAAGCTAAACCGACAAGTAGCGTGTGGATTTTGCTCTGAGCAAATGTAGCTGTTATGACTGCAAAGAAATTAGCTTAGTTACATTCAAATCACAAAACTCCAACGTATCTAATAATAAACCGAGTAATAAACCATTTACGTACATTACATAAAAAACCTATACCCAATGGATAAATTATTAACAGAAGTTGAAAAGTGTTTCGTGTTTAAATACTAAGTAATAAAAAACCAACGTGTTGTCGACAGAAAACTGTCCAAGACCGAAATGGCACGCCTCTGATCTGATGCTCATAAGTTATCGAGTGAATCTTGACCTACCATATTATTAGATCAATAATCTAGTTACCTAGTTTTTGTTCTGTTCTGTTTGTTTCCTTAAATATTGATTTATTTGTTAATAAAAACAAATGTAGATAATAAATAAATGTTTTCAAATGTTAGGTAACTACAGTTTAATAATTGTGATATTACGTTTTCACTACCTTTTACAAATAAATATGAATTTTTTTGTAGTTATGTACATCTAGCCTAGAAATTTATTGTTTTTTAAGTAGTATGGTACCTACTAACCTGTTTAAAATGCCAGTTCGAGTAAAACTGCACTCATCCGTCCATAGTACTTTATTAACAAAACGTAACAGCGACATTCGCATTTCGTAAACATTCTACATATAACACTACTATTTCCGCATATTCGGAATTTGTAAAATTAGGCATTGTGAATTTACGACTAATACGCGAGACCGAAATAAACAAACTACTGCTTACTGCTTGTATTCTCTCCATCCCCCCTCCAAATGTGATCTACAAATTTGGGGGGAAAGAAATGCGGGAAATGCAGAAAGTGCTAAATGGGGGTAAATTTGACTAACACGCTAAAGTGTTAGACGATATTATGTATGTAAACATAAAGTGGCAACGATGTTTAATCCGGCAATCGATTGTCGTATGGGTGCGTCATCAGAAAGTTCATAGCGTGATTTGTTTATTTTTTTTAAGGTCGAGTAAATTTTTTTTTCGATTTTTCACCTTTATTAGGCCTCCCGAATACGTGGTTAAAATTAATGACATTATCACTGACTAACCCTGTATAATATGTGCCCATAATCATGCTGGGCTTAAAATTTAAAACTCGCTTCCCGCTATTCCAAGTTCAGCTTGACTGGTGTAACTATCGCATTAGACTAGAGACAATTTATTTTTCCAGATTAAATATGCAGGTTGAGCAATTCCGCAAACGAAAAAACTCCAATTAGGTGTGAAATTAAAAATAATGACTTTCACAATGAGTAATTACTGTAATTATTGTCATTTTATTGTAATTTAACGATGGAAAAAGTTGTACTATTATACTTACCACATAAAATACGTCAGCTTGTTTTTTTATTGATCAGTAATTAATTTCCTGTTGCAATGATCTTTCATTAATAAAGTTAATAACATTTTTTTAAAGTGCATGCCAGTTCGAGAAAAAAGGAGATTTTTTGAAATTTAACAAATATTTGGAACTAATTTCGATCAACAAGATCTTTTAAAAGTGACACGTCAGCAATATTTCGAACTGCTTGAAATTGAGGTTTGAAAAACCAGATAAGTCAACGTCTTTGAATGCCAGACTCCATATATACAACTCGAACTACAAATTTAAATAAAATCACTTTTTATTACGACACCAAATATACTGTCCCGAGAAAAAGTGTGGCAAAATGTTTGGGACGCTGAAAACCTTTTGAACATATACGCTACGTTTCAATCATAGGAAGTATTTAATGAGATTATTTCCACCAAAATAGTTGAAAAAGCTGTTAATTCTATCGTTACATTGCAAATAAAATGAAACTGTTTTCCGGGGCAACCATATAACTGTAACATTTACGAAATATAGGTACACGTTTAATTAATTAGCAATGGTGAAGTTTTAAACAATAAACACAAAATAATTTTATACACCATTTACGTTTTGTTTCACTTTTACTACCCCTTAATCCAATATGCAACAGATTAGCCAATTTTAAATTCAGCAGCCTTAATTTGAATTTCAGCTGGGCAATAATAATTAATTTCTCAAAATTAATTAAATTACAATTTTAAGTAAACTTAACTGTAATTGAATTACTTTTTTTAAAACCAATACTCAGTAATTAAATTTTTTCTATATAAATATCAGTTGGAGTTAGTGTTGCCAAAGTTGATACAATGGGGAAGTTGCATACATTTTATATCGATTTGAAATGTATTACAGGGTAATCTTTCAAACATATTGAGAGGTCAGAACATGTGTTTGACAGCAACAACCACAATAAATAAAATATTAACATGAATAAATTGCCATAGAATGTAAATAAAACCACGTGGCCGAAAGCGCGATACCATTGGTGTGACGTTACACGCCGTTCAGCGCGGTTTGTTTCCGTGGATACAGGTGCAGGTTACGGTGTTGGTGATGTAAGTAGGCGTTTATTTCTTGCATTTTTGCGTTATTGTGGGTCATAGATGTATAGTGTAAATACTGTGTAGATAATGCCATAATTATTAGTGATGATGTGGTAAATTTACTGTAATGTTAAATGTAACTTATTTCCTTATTACCATTCGAAAAATAATAACATTCTCCATTCAATGGCGCAAATATAGCTGAATAAGTTGACATTAAAATATAAGCACCCTTTATGTAATTAGGGTCTGCTCTAAGCATTTTCAGATAGCTCAGGAGCGTGCTTAGTTGTCTTCCAAAAGTCTAATCTATTCAACTTTAACCTCTAAAATTAGCAGGTTGTAAAGTAGGGATACAAAACGATTTTACCCTTCACCCTGTACATAAAAAAACTTGCCACTATATTTTCCAGTCCCATTGATCCTATGAATATGACGGAGAAATTGAAAAGTCTGAACCTCTCGAAAGTTGCAAAAAAGTGCTAACAAAAATTCCTGAACTTGAATTAATAAATCAGTTAAATTGAAAGTTTTTTTTAAGAAAATTAAGGAGTTAAGCAAAAAAACAAGCCACGACTGAGCAACCCCCCTAATATTCTTTTTGTCTCGTTGGAAATCCGCGAATTCGCCGCCCTATCCGAACCCTAAAAAGTTAAAAAAAAAGCGTGAAGCGGCGCCATTTAAAAGATTTACTTCTGCATCTGTTATATCTCGACGACCTCCCCGAAGAGGGTGGCGCTTCACTAAGATAGCCTGCGAAAGAGACGGCGAGATGGGAGTTTCGAAAAAAATATATATATTTCAAGCGTCATTTTAAATATGGGGGTGCTTAATCGATGAAATCAACGCGTATGGGATGGAAATCCAAAACAGCGAAGCTATAAGGAAATTGGGGTGAAGGGTACGTTTCGATAGATATTCACAGATACTTCCAACATTTCAGAGGCTGAGCTTATTCGCGAAGTATTTAGAAAGACAGATGAAGTTTCGCAAGTAAAAGTAAGATCTTAAGATATTTCTACTAATTTAATGAAACCTTTAGGTCAAGATAATTTAACACTGTCCTAGAAAACGCGAATCTCCATCTAGTGAGTTTTAATGTTGCTGAAATCAAGATGAAGGCAACCGTTTTTAAGTACTATTTGATATATCGTGATTTTCCGAGTTGTTATGTCATGTCCTCAGTAACTGGTCGCCGTCAGTAGAAGAATTAAAGTGCGGGATTCTTTGATCTGTCCTGGTTGTTCTCGGGTTAGGCTCTGTGGGGGACAGACCCGCTATCGGTATCCCTGGGCCCGTACATATATTGATTTCGGCTCCTGTTGCATCCCATGCTTCCAAACGTTTCGCCTCTTTTCACTGTCGGCATCTTCAGTGGTGACCTCGCGAAAGCTTCGGGTCTGTCCCCACAGAGCCTAGCCCGAGAACAACCAGGGCAGGTCAATGAATCCCAGCTAACGCTAGGGATGTACACTTTAATTCTGTTACGGGCAGCGACCGGTACCGAGATGAAATATAATATAATAATACCACTAGATATGTACTATTTCATCTAAAGACAACTTAATTCTTGCAAATTATCCGTAAATTTCTGATTTCAAGTACTTTTAAGCTGAGTTTGTATTTATATTGATCTCTCTTTGACCCAATATTTTTGGATTTTTTGTTGAACGGAATCCTCTACATATTCTTCTAAAAGGTTCGTTGCTTTCCATCCACCATACCTTTTAACACGTGCTCCTACATCCATCGTAGCAGACGTTCTCCTGCACCAGTGGCCGGTTAATTCCCAGCATTCCACAATTTAAAAAATTCTGCAATTGTTTTTAGGGAATACAGAATTCCTATAGAATTTATACCAACGCATGGTCTTGTACATTTTCCATTTCTATATTCTAGGAAGAATCTTGAATGCTCAACTGGTGACGGGTCAAGAGAGGAATATTTTCGAAACAGTTCGACAAAATTGACTCCTTGGACATTCCCGTCAGAAATAGCAAATTCTCTTATCACATCCGTCTTTGTGTTGGGAATCTGTTTAATTTTTTATGTCTTTTATATGTTCAAGCTAAAGAAATGTTAGTTCTTCATGACGGCATATATTTGGAGAGAACTGTGAAATTTACATTTTGCCATCATCATCAAGTAGGTTTTATCATCTGCTTCTTCCAAAAATTTCTCAACTTCTGATTTTCTTAAAACACTAGACGTCCTGGATCTATGTCATACATTTACGTTTAAAGAAAGCAATTAAACTTGGAAATTTCTTTATGTCAATATTCTTTTTCAGTTACAATGTTGTTCTTATCAATGAGTAAAGAATCCACAGCGTATATTCTAGATCTTTGTTCAACATAGGCTTGTAGAAAAAGTGTATTTTATCTTATTACTGATCATAAAAAAACCATAACTAATTTTTGTGATTTCTTATTTCACCCAAACGACTTTTGACATTTAACTGACTAAAAGTACTTGTGATATGTAATTTATGACTTCAATTTCACTCTAAAAATGTCTTTCTGACTTACCCCCTCCCCAAAAAAAATTATCCATTTTTACATGTTCTTGTGTACATTACAAGATGTAAAAATGGATTCAAGAACTTTTTAAATTAATTGTAAACAGGATCAAACAAAACAAATGGTGTAACTGGTGTACCTACACTTTTCAAGTACTAGTAATTTATAACCTGTCATTCTTGCTAATTATTAATTTTTACAATTACTGGTAAATTATGACTTCAAGTACTTAACAAACATGTTACTAACTTGACTAATTCCTTTTCTAGTGATGTTACAGACTCTAGTTAACAACAATGTACTTATGACTCAAACTTGCCTAAAATACCTTGAAATTGTTAAAGAAATCTGTAATAGTTGTAAAAATTAAGTATTATGTTGGTAAGCACTAATAAACAATATGTAAGCGTTGTTATGTATAAAAAAAAACAGTGTAGTAAAAATAAACATATTTGCAAAATGTAAAAGATTCATTGACATTTATTTGTCTCTATATTACACAAGTAATAGTAACTTAAAATCCCAGGTCCTGAACAAAAATGACATGTTTTATGTAATTTTTACAGAATCAAGTATGTATTAAGTATGACTTATGACTTCAAGTACCTTTTAGAACAGCTTTAAACGCTTCTAGTTACACAAAAAACTAATTCATTTAAAAAAGCCTATGTCTGAAAACAAAACTAGACGTATCAATGAAAACCCATTATTAAACTTGACGAATTTATACACTTTCTGACTACATGATTGCTGTTTACACTTTTTTTATTTGATCGAAAGCGCCTAACAATTAAAGTTCCTCGGAACCGTTCTTGTGACAATACGAATTGAAATTCAAATAAACTTCGTGATTACAGCTTCGAAGTTATAATTAATAGTTGCATATCTCGAGCCAAAGTAATCAATAATTAATAAACGGTTTACCGTCGAGCCAAGAGCTCGTAGTGAACATTAGAATAATAATCATGACGTGGGCATTAATCAAGTATAAAGTATGATTATGATAATATTATATTTATCCGTTTAGGCTCAAGCAAGACGTAAGTATTTTAAGAGGAGAAAGCGCATTTGAGGTAACACTTTTACTGTTTTATACAGGAAATCGTTTCGCCTTCCTGTTTCATGTATGTACAGGGTGATTCTTTTATAATGGGAAATGAGTTTTTCTCGTAAACGGCTGCAGCAAATTGAGCTCGGTAAAAAGTATTTTATTTGGGCTGATTGATGCTTGAAATTGCGATGGATATGAAAGTTATAATTAAGCGACGCTGGGAGTTGCGACGCTTCAAAAATTTTTTTGTCAGAAGCATACCATTTTTATTGAAATTGGAAGACCTATTGAATAGAAACACTTTTTCCAAATACCATTTTTTTTCATCTAAAACCATTCAAAAATTACAGACCAGTTTTTATGTGTTAAATTGGTCGATTGCCATGCAAATGCATGGTTTTTTAAATTTCACTAAAGCATGCAGGCTAACTTTTATGCTGATATTGACCACAAATATAATTTAGGATTTAAAGAAAACAATTTACAAAATGTTACTACATTTAATAACACTAATTTAATTGTTTAAGAAATAATGACCGTTTAAACTAACAACAACCAATACATAAAATACTAAAGAATAACATGAACTGTATTTAGTAAAAATTAACTCTTAATTCACAAATCTTATTTTAACAATTGCTCGATATAGGCGCCATCGTTATCTAAACATAAATTGTACCGCATTCTTATTTCGCAAGATGTAACTTTTCTTAAAACATCACTAGATATTCCATTGCACGCATCAATAATGTTTTGTTTTAAATTATCTAAATTATTAGATTTTGTTTTATACACTATATTTTTTAAAGTTCCCCATAAAAAGAAATCTAAGGGTGTCAAGTCCGGGGACCTAGGCTGAAATTTCAAGGGCCCGTGTGTCCCCAACCATCTTCCGTGGTAGAATTCATTCAAGTAATTTTGAACAATGGCCGCATTGTGGCAAGGAGCTCCATCTAGTTGAAACCATAAGTTTCTTCTGATTTGCAGTGGCACATGTTCCAACAAAAGAAGAAGGTGATTTTGGAGAAAATCTAAGTATCTTGCGCCCGTCAAGGCGCCTTCATAAAAGTATGGCTCTACTAAGTGCCGCTCGACTATTCCGCACTAGACATCTATGCCAAAGTGGCCCTGCCTTTGATGTTGCCTGATTTTATACGGGTTTTCGTCCGACCAATAATGGGTATTTTTTTTGTTTGGTAATCCATGACTAACAAAATGACTTTCGTCTGTCCATAATATATGAGAAAATAAATTAGGATTATCATCCAAAGACACCAAAAACTGACAAATAAAATCCTCCCTCCGCTCACAATCTCTTACCGAATGTTCTTGCAAATTATGAAATTTATAGTCATGGTATTTATTGGTTTTTAAAACTCTTTGTATCACGCTATAAATTAAATTTAAGTCTCTTGAAGCCTCTCTTATAGAAGCTTCATGATGATTGTTAAAGTAATTTAAAATAATTTTCATCCGTCGTGACAGTTTTTGTTCTTAATCTTTTACCTGCCAATTTTGTTTTTTAAAGCCTACCTGCTTTAGTGAAATTTAAAAAACCATGCATTCTTTGCATGGCAGTGGACCAATTTAACACATAAAAACTGGTCTGTAATTTTTGAATGGTTTTAGATGAAAAAATGGTATTTTGAAAAAGTGTTTCTATTCAATAGATCTTCCAGTTTCTGAAATAAAAATGGTATGCTCCTGACAAAAAAAAATTTGCAGCGTCGCGACGCCCAGCGTCGCTTAATTATAACTTTCATATCCATCGCAATTTCAAGCATCAATCAGCCCACATAAAATACTTTTTACAGAACTCAATTTGCTGCAGCCGTTTACGAGAAAAACTCATTTCCCATGATAAAAGAATCACCCTGTACATACAGACTGAGGTATGTGACACTCCTGAAATCAGCTGTACGTTTTGTGTGAAATCAAAAAAATCTGCAAAATCATGCAAATCACTTAAGATCATAAATATGAAGTTATACGAAATCTTGAGAAATCACCGAAATCTGTGAAATCAACAAAATCACGTAAATCAATTTGAGCAACTAATTTCATTTGGTATATTTGTCATCTGTCAGAAAACTTTTAATATCATGTTGATTTTGTGTTTTTTCTTAAACTAAATCTTGTTTAAGTAAGTTTGTATGTGCTTTGTGGTATCAAAATATAGTCGTAATATTTATGAAATAAGTATGGTGTAGTACAATCGTTTTCGGAAGGCGAAGTGGGCAATAAAACGTTGGTGAGATGAAATGTATACATTTATTTCATTTCAACTTATACCTGCTTATGATAGGTATGGGTGGTAGCTGGCGGGCCAGCCCAAATTAGGATAGGAAGGGCATCTTTAGGAATGCATGTGCGGTGGAAAGATTAGACCAGTGCAGGTATTTCGGTACTCAATTATCTCTAGATGTCAAGATCTCAAATTTCGTTAAAACTGTATCACAAACACACTCTTCCAACTATTCCAAGTTTGGCTCTGTTCAACCGTCCGTTTTTGACAAGAAGTACATCTTATTGACCATCCTTCTCTAGTGCAGGTAATTTCTCCGTAACGTTAGTCGCACCTTATTAAGGGACGTACCTGAGCATGACTTAGGTATATTACAAACAAGTGGAATGGGCTCAGTATATGTCGTGTTTCACCAACGTTTTATTGCCTATTTTGCCATTCGGAAACGATTCTATTATAAATGAATAAAAAACAAAATTTTAAGTATTATTTTACTGATTTTATTTTTGACTAAGTCACCTTTCCATAAGTTAGAATATTACAAGTTAATTTTATTGCAACACTTGGTGGGTTGCTTACAGCAAGTGCAAATTTAAACTTCCATCTCAAATTCCTCCATTGTTTTAAAAAAAAAGTCATATTGAAACATTCACAAAAAATAACCAATAATTCAGAAAATATATATATTTAAGTTTTAAAAATTTGTTTTGAACTTTTCTTTAAATACTACAAAATGAAATTATAAGAAAACAATTAAACTCAACAAAATATCAAATTTTCCAGCTAGTTGCAAAGTTCGATACTTTAAAACCAACAAATTCAAATTAAATGAAAAAAAAAAAAATAAGTATAATCAATAAAATCAATCATTTCGCGAAATCAAGTGAAATCAGTAAAATCAAGTGAATTTATATCACTCAATCTGGTAAAATCACCAGAAATAAAAAATTCCAATCAATAATAAAAATCAGGTACAAAATTCTTGGAAATGTCGCATCCTTCGGTACACGCTTTTCATTAAGAATGGAACTTCAGATATCCCCCATTAATGTGTGCTCCATTCTTACTGAAACACCCAGTATGTAGACAGAGATAGTGAAAAATGAAAATTGCTTATGTATACGGTTTGAATCATTATGCAACACTGTAAGTAGTACTAATTAATGGTAATCCTTATTTACAATGTATTCGGCTGTCGATATAGATACGAATTCTTTGAAGTTAATCCTGATTTATCATTTTTTTCTACTAATGGTCGAAATATGTACCTGTCCAGCAACCCACGTAATCAGATTTTCAGTTTTAAACAAATATGTAACAGGAAGGTACTACATTATTTTTTTTATAAAAATATAAAAATTTTATACTCTTATTTAAGTCAAAAAGCCGACCGTTTATGAGAAAATCGATATTTAATTTTGTTAGACATACTGATGAACCTCAATTCTTTTACCATTACGCAAAGTATACTTGAATGATATCTGTCACATTGCTATGGCGCTAATTTCAAACTTTATATGCTTCGTCCTACAAAATAAAAGCAGAAAGGCAACCTTTTATGAGAAAATATACATTTCACTAATTCATTCTAATCTTGGTAGAACAATTTCCGGACTGGTCGCCACGTCGTCGGTTTAGCTTCCTTACGTTTCCAGAGACGTATGGTAAAGTTAAAAGTAGTTTCAAAGTTACTTCTGAGGAAGATAACGATGTCAAGGAAAATACGAAATAGTGTTATGACAAAGAAACTATTTAAAACAAATATTAGAAGGTCGAAAAACTATTCATAAACGAAGGCTATACAGTGAAAGTGTGACACGATTGCAATATCCAATGCAGAAGGTTTACATTTTTTGAAAAAATTGCAACTGAACTAAAGCCACCTTCTGGAAAAGAACGATTTCTAATAATAACGCATATTGGAAGTACAGCAGGATTTTTGAAACAGGGGTTATAAGTTTTTGGATCACGACGAACATGAGATTCCCATAAGAATATGGATAGCGAAAAATAGTTTGAATTTGTTATCTGACGATAAGTGTTAATGTGACAGTGCTAGTAACCAGTAGTCTAAAACGACAGCATTCTGCAATTGTGAAGAGAATAACCATGGTAAGTTTATAAATTTTAAAGTAAACTATTAAAGTACTAGGTTCACTCAACGTTAATTTATTTTTTAGTAATTTTGTGTTCATTGAACTCTTCTGAAGTCGTACGTCTATGGAATTTTGTTCTGCGCCACCTTCACCTCCCTTACCCATTTGCTGTGCTGCAAATTAGTCGCTCTGCACTACTTTTAAGCTCAAGTATACAGGGTGTCCGGGAAAATGTGGAAAATCTCTCAGGTGCAGATAGAACATGAAAAAATAAGATGACAAGTCCTGTAATTTTTTTCCCTATGGAGATATGTCCCTGAAGGACGTCGCTGAAAATCGGTTTTTCTTGAATAATAATATAATTGTGATGAACACAAGTAAGGGCCTCTTAAAATAGCGTCCTTCAAACATATTTAGCCTTTTAGTTTATTAGGGGCGGGCTAAGCTTTACAACTTAATGCCTACATTTTTAACACCCTATATGATAAAGACTAAAATCATAAATCTGGGTGGCTTCAACCTTAGACTAAAAAAGGCACTCTTGTTTATTGTCGATTAAATGATCCGTTTACTAGAAAAAGAATAATCAACGAATTAATGTTTTATTTTTAATAAAAAGAGCCATGATTTCTATTTTTTTTTTGTCTCAACAATAAGCTTAATATGCTTCAAGGACACTATTTTAAGAGGTCCTTACTAGTGTCCATCACATCCGTAGGGAGGGCCTGTAAGAAGAAAATTTATAGGAACTTTTCTTATTTTTTTATGTTCTATCTGCCTTCTATCTACCCGAGAGATTTCCCACATTTTCCCAGACACCCCGTAGACGGTATGATCCTTCAGTTTTACATAAAAATAACCATCGAATAGTCTCTTTAAATTGTTCTCGATCTTATTCGTTGAAAAGTGTACACCAATATAACGCTATAATATGACACTTTATTAATTTTTATTGTTCCAGGCCAAATAAATTTAACTCTCAGGAGTCAAAGAGAACCTGAAAAATTAATATCCATCTCCCAGATTTCCCTAGAAAAATTCCAATTTATTTTCCGATCCTTTACGTTCCTCCTTCGATTCGTCAATTTCCCGGCTTCTCCATATGTTCCAGGGTCGTAGGCGACCCCACTTAAATACGCGGAAAATCTGAAATATTAAAATAACCCTTATATATATATCCTAAATCTCCTTCCGCAAATATTTTCGGGCACGTTTTCCAGCTCATCGAATCGTCAAATATTTGTCTGAATTCTCGTGTCAACGGTCGCTTCATTTAAATATATCCGCGCGGCTCACAGGTCTGAAATTATGCCGGGCGATATCCAGATTTATATAAAAGAGCCGTAAATACTCGGATAAATATTTAAATTAATATACCTGCCATTTCGCATCGCCGTAAATCGTGTCATTAGCGTAAAATCATTAGCATGTTCCGAAATATAATTTACGGGTCGCCGCTCGATTATTTGAATAATTTGTAGGAACTGTTAAGCTGGTACTTAATATTCGTAAAAAAAATATTCTGCTTTTAAACAGGGTCTAACAGGAATATCTTCTGAAATTTGACGAAAAATAGTACCTTATATTTAAACATACTACACAGGGCCTAAAATGATGTATTCATTCTTGTGGCCTCAAATATGCAGCTAAATACAGGGTGGCCAAATGAAGACGAAACAGCCATTTTCAGGAACTTCCAGGCAGGCAGTCCGGATGCCGTCGAATCACTCAGTGATCAAAAAGTGTTTGCGGAATATTACTATTGTTTTTAAATTCGATCAATGGAAAAGAAAGTAATTTTAAGAATGACTCACTCTCAATGAACACCTTCTACTATTTCAATTTATATCAACTCATAGTCAAAGAAGACCAATTATAAACTTAAATGTACCAAATTTAGTTAAAATAATTCAGAGATATTATTTTTTCGAAATATTTGACCCCACTTTAAAAGCCTGCAACTCCGCCTGTGTGCAACTTTGGTGAAGGTGTTTGATTAAATTGCAATATTTTGCAACCTCCTACATGCACCTGCTCTGTGTCGGTTCTTATGCGGAACACCCTGTATATTGAAAATGCAATAAATAACTAGTACTTTTTTACTGTTTTAGAAAGATATTTTAAGCTAATATAAATCAAATCTCCTACAATTCCTATCAATGAAGTCATATGTATGTTCTCTGATACCAAACATCTAGGTATGCTAATGAACAATTCCACAGACAAAGCTCTATTCAATAATTATAAAAAAAAATAAACTAATTTACTAACCTTCTAATGAAACACTCTATAAATATCTAACTTCACTTTTTGGCAGTGGGAACACGACAAATTCAACCACAATAGATGAGATCTGACCTATTTCTGCATTTTTAGGATTGGAATTAAATATGACAATACCTACTTGAAAAATGTTCACCTTTTATGTAAAAGTTTTTATATATTTTTAGGTATTAATAATATTGTGTGAAACTAACTACTCAGTGGACAAAAGCCCCAACCTGCGTTGAATTACCTTTCTAAAACAGTAAAAAAATGTTACAAAAGCTAATAATAAGGAATAAATGGCTAGATATTGTGGGTGTAATTCAACGCAGGTTGGGGCTTTTGTCCACTGAGTAGTTCACACAATATTACTAATACCTAAAAATATATAAAAAAAATAACTAGTACGACAAATACATAATTCGAATGCACCAGTATCATTTTTGTTTACTTAGAAAAACTATCACGGGATGTATCGAATAGAGCTACAGATAGTCGAGTTTTAAAAACATATCACCTTGTAGAATTTCTTGAACCCATATATTTATTTGTAAGAATTTATCTCCTATTCTGACAGAAACTTAGACATAGACATTTATGTTATAGTCTGTGTAGTATACCCACATATCACGCGGATCGAATCGGCGAATATTATTAGATACACACCAAAGTATAAACAACATGCCCATTGTTACTTAATTACAGCAACACAACTCCTGGGGGTCTAATCGAGAACAAAGAGAGAGATAGGACTTGTTTTGCCGTTTTAGTTGTGCATTAAGTTTTGGGATCGCCAAACACAATGGAAAGCAGATCATTACTCCCATTGTGAGTTTGTGTGTTATTCTTCCATCCCTCCTAAAACTGTGGCACTGATAGTAGGGGGTAAAGATTTATGTCAAAATGGGATTGAATTAGATCCAGTTACATAATTCGAAATGACGAGGCATTCCTGAAACCATTTCATTTTATTTCAGATGAAAATGAGATGTTTTTTTTTTATGTATATCCATTAATATCATTTTAGGAGGTCACTGAGAATAGCTTCATATTAGACTTTTATAAAATGATATAATAATGAAATGATTCTTTGATAACATTATTGGATTACTGATTTTAGTATATCTACATATCAAAGTATTTTTAATTTCATGAAAAAAAAAAAAAAAAATGTTCGTATAAACGTAGGTACTATTTTTTTTTTTGTTTGGGTGCTTTTAAAATAATTGTCTCTTTGAACAACAAATAAGTGATCATAATTTAAGCTAAAAATATTTATTGTAATAAACGAAAGGCAAAATTTTGTCTCAGCAAATATTACAAAAACAGTTGATTCTCCTGAATGCAAACTGACAATGATGAACTAAACTCTCTTGTCAAGAAGTACATACATTCATTATTATTTCTAATATAGTTTTAGCATCTTGAATCTTTTGCAATCAGTGTCTGCGATCATTTATTTCTGCGGCAAAAACAAGTTGCTTAAAGTGATTATATAAATAAAAATTGCAAGGATTCAGATCGGATGATCTAGGTGGCTATGGTATACTATACGGACCTCCGTTACCAATCTATTTATTTGGGAAATGAGGATGCAGCCACCGGACCCTTGTCTTCCTCGGTGATGACCCCGCTGACACCACATATCTCATATCAAAAGAAATTTAGCATCTCCAGAATATAAAAGAATCTGATGTTCTTATTTGAATGCTCATTAAATATATTTATAAGAAATGTGTTAAATAAGCCGCTCCAAACATTCACACTAAAAATCTACTGGAAATTACACGTTCCGGTCCAGAGATCAAACATGATCATTATGAAAATTATTAACACCGTTTCTTGAAACACTTGATTTATCTGACCATAGAATTTTTTAAATATACCTGTTATCTGGGACGCGATATTGTAAAATTCAACGACAAAAATTTTAACGCAATTATTAAGCATCGTCGTAATACAACGCTTATACAGGGTGGTCACCCGAATTTTGCCTCTCCTCTTTTCTCCTTTATTATTCGAGATACGAAAAAAAGTGTAAGAGTGAAAGTTGTACTTTGTAAATATTGACATTTTAAAATTAAAAATGTTTGTTTATTTCTTTACATTACACTGCCCAAAGAGAAATAAATCCAATTAAAGAACAGGAAAAGACAATTCAATATACAAGTTCAAGTTATAAGTAACAAGTTTAACAGCTACATAGTAAAAGAATTGAAAAAGAATTTTTAATATCTACTTTATTTTTGGACTGCACAATGATTACTACATATAAATTAACATAGGCATTTGTTTTAACATTTGGAAGATAGAAAGGAAAATAATGCAAATGGCCATCATCCATCATTGGTTTTTAAAGCTGATAATTTTTTGTTTCATACCGTCATACTAAATATGCACACAAATTTGGTTAAATTATCTCAACCGGTTTAGAAATTAAAAACTGATTTTTTAAATTTTTTTACACGCTGTAGCTGAACAATGACTGTCCTAAGAACATTTATATAAAGAAAACCTTTATTTTCGACAATAGAATACGCTCCTGGATTTTTGACCTCTTCTTAAGAAACACTCTGTATAATGTAGAATTACCTTGGTAAATACATTTTAAAAAATACCTCATTCTAAAATTATATAAGGAATTAGACTTTTCAAATTGCAATTTTAACCCCATATGTCTCAATAACGAAACAACATTCCGGAACACCCTGTACATCAAAAATGACATTTATATCGTACGATCGCCCACGATTAAAATGGCGAAATATCGGCCGCCGTAACATTAATCTTTGCCAGGAACGTAAGCAGATATACTAACATCGTTTATGGGTAGGGTTCCAGGATAATATTTCGAATATCTTTTAACAATTTCAGACGTTGCATAAGGAGGTCAGGGGAACACCTAGAACGTTGCACCACGCCACATTTTCCAGCAGCTCACTCGAAAAATATCGTTTAACTTAATCTGTCCACATTTAAATATCAGAATTATAAATCACACCGGCACGCGGGATATCTCATTCCTTTTTACGCCGCCACACCGACGTGTCAAATAAATAGTGGAGAGAATAAATTTTTTATCCGGCGAACTCTCCCCGTCCGTCGGAAAGTTCTGATAAATATTAAAGGAGCCCTCTCTGTCGCTCGCGCTGTTTTACGTAGAAATCGTCTTTTAAATATTTGATGCGGCCGCTTTATCGAAAGTTTCGGGATGCAATGTCTCCGTCCTCAAGTATTCACAGAACGAAACAATGAATAATTAGACAATGGAACATCTGCCTTTTTTCGTACGAGGGTTTCTATGGGTACATGAGTGGAAGCAGGTTTTCCGCTTACTGGTAACTCGCGCTTATAGGCGCTGTTTTCCCGCGCGGAGATCACGCAGTAAAAACTGTTAAAAGCGCGAAGAGACAAAAATGTATTCGGCAGTATTTCCTTGCAAAATGTCATCATCTGACGATGAACTGATCGTTTTAGATTCTATAATTACTAAGTCAAAGAGAAAATAATTTGGAGTACACCCTATTAATCGCAATAGAAAAAATTATGGAGAATTGATCATTTATTTAAAATTTAAGAAATGTCAAGAAAAGTTCTTTTCAATGTACAAGCATGACATAAGAAATCTTTCACTGCACTTTAGATAAAGTAAAATGTCGCCATATAATAAAAAATTGAAGAAATCTTTTATATCAGAAGAAACACTTATTACTTTGAGGTAAGTAATTTACTTATTTTAGTTTAAAGGTACCTGTTTAAGAAAATTCAAATCAGTTTTTTTATAACTTCTATTAATCAAGTCATATGCATAGTTCCTAGGTTGCATACAGTAAATATCTAAATTACAAATTAATCTAGCTTCTAACGAAAAAATACATACCTGGCATAATGAAATTATTAAATGATTTTCAAAATGTACTTTTGAACAAAATTATACCGGCATATAATCAGCCCCATATATTCAGTTACCTTAATAAAAAATGTTTTTGGACTCTGCTACATTATTAATATATTAGGATGCCCATAATATAAGTTCCGATACTGAAGTGGTTTGTATATCTGACCAATACCTCACAAATAGCACATACACGAATTACCGTCAACTGCCCGAAGAATACTTATGAGTATTACCCAATAATATCCTTAAGTACCTAAAAATATCGTTAAGTACCCAGAAATACCCAGATATCTAAGAAACAAAAAATACATTAAATGACCCACGATTCTTCTTATACCTTTAATTTTCCAAAATTGTCTCATATTTCCTTAAAACTCCATCGACAGATCTACGTAAATAATATAAGAGCTTTTTAAGGACTACAGGAATATTAGTTTCTAATTCTTATTCACACATATCTAAATTCGTGTCTAAGTTGGTAGGATATTGTGTATTATTATTGTTGTTGTATTATCATATTGCGACTGATCCTGGAATTGATACTTAGATCGATCCCACGACTCGATCTGAATACTTAGTTACATCTGGAAAGAATATTTTCGATTAACATAAACTGTATCATAAACCCATTGGTGCACCCAAGAGGGATGCCAATACCTAGACCAAATTAACTAAAAACAAACTTCTTCCTCGCCTATGAAATCATAATATTCGGTCTATACAGGGTCGTCCCTAAAATTATTGTCCGGATCTTAAATACTCATCGGGTACACGACTACCGTGTACCATCGGTGTCTCCAGTACAAAGTACAACCAAAATTTTTCATGGACAAGTATAAATGGATGGGTATCGAGGGCGAATTCAATTTTAGCCCTAGCTTGTTTTCATCTATGACTAGAATTAGATAAATTGCAGTTGTTTACATAAAAAGGCGTCTTTTTTTGTTAAATAGAATATGATAGGAGAATCTAATTTAGCAATATTTTGATTTTTATTATATACTTTCAGTCACTTTTTATTACATATTTTTCATCAATAGAATATGTCGGTGAAGTTTGACCATATTTATCGTTAACACGTCGTATCGTATAATATGTAATATAAATATATAGTTTAAGAAATTATACCATACCAAAATTTGTTAACGGAAGCGCGAATGTGCTATACCAGGGGATATTTTGTGCGTAAATGCGTTATAAAATATTCATGTGATACTTGTTTAGGGTAATGTACTGTACAATCTATTGCAATAATAATGGCACTATTTAAAACGAATTTGGCGAATTATTTCGAACTGCTGCTGCTACTTTCAATTACAACATAAACATTAGTTACAGTAAAGGGCCACATAGTGGTTTAACAGTGTCTCCGAAAAATTCTACACACTATTTAATATATCTAAAAAATATTTTTGTATCTATTTTTAATAATTTTTATGTTTGTCATTTCGTCGGTCAGCTGTCTACTTATATTTGAACTGTGCCATCGTCATAACGCATGCGCGATGGTGATTGTATTTAAATATTGGCGGGAAAAAACTAATTTTCTACGAAAATACCCATTAATTACCTTCGTAATACCCATTAAAGATCTATTATTACCTTAATAGAACCTAAAAATACACAAAGTACCTAAAAATACCTATAAACACGCACAAAAACCCCAAAAATGCAAAAAGTATCTTTAATTACCTACAGCTTGTAAAATACTCCAATGGTTTCCCCCTCGCAAGAAACTCTTATGAAAAAAGTGTCTGAAACTAATAGTTCTACAAATAAATTTTAAAAATAAAAATACAGTGCAATAACATGCAAAACTGTGTTAAAAAATTACAAACTAATTCACAACTAAGGTTAAGCAAAAGCTCCTGTAACGTAATTTGTTTTTTTTTTATTAGTACTAATGAAGTAAGCAATAGAGAGTTTCCCAAGAAATTCTTACAACTGTAGCGTACTGGAATGTACAACATTGCATTCATTACCTGCTGCTGCTAACTTTAAATTATTTTAAGTAGTAGTGGTAGCAGTGCTGCTAGTACCTTTCGGTCTTCTGTACCTATTTTTTTTTCTGATATTTGCGTATATAAAAATAAATGGAACAATTTATAGTAACCATGACCACTTAATTTATGGCGAATCTAAGCAGACTATCTGGCTATCTGCAACAGTTATAATTATTTCTCATTTTATTCTGTGTTCTAAGAAAACCGTTCACACTAAGTATGTTTATTACGTACATTTGTATTTATTATGTACAACTAACTGACATGATTCAAAACCTGTTTACTCTCATATACCGTGGGTCAAAGAAAATTGTTAAATCAAATATGTTTTGTTTGGCACAATTTATCATACAGCAAATAAAGGCACCCATATTTCGGACACCCTGTACATTTTAATAAGTATCCTCTTCATTAATTTCATTACTAATCTCTCTTCAATATTTGTCTACTATATATCGGTTGCTGTAGATTTTGTCCTATATATGTAGGTCATCGAAAAACTGAAGATATTACTAGTTCTTCATCCATTCTCAACACGCGACCCGCGCGTACAAATGAATTAAATTAGAATTCTGATAAAAGCGAGCTTGCAGGTTTCCGGCGCTGATCTGCTTCAACCTGCCTTCACTGCGTACGTGTCCATTTAAAACTGTGTTCTAATTTTCAAAGCATATAAGCTCAGATCGGCGCAGGATACCAGTAAGCAGGAAACCGCTTCCACTTTAGCTTTCTTTAAACTGCAATTTTTATATCAATTTAAATATACAATTACAAATTCCATAGCTTATAAGTACGTATTCGGTGCTGGTTACCAGTAAGCGGAAAACCTGCTTCCACTCTGTCTGTACCCTTAGTAGAAATCGCCTTTTAAATATTTAATGCGACCGCTTTGTCGAAAGTTTCGGGATGCAACGTCTCCGTCCTCAAGTATTCACAGAACGAAACAATAAATAATTAGACAATGGAACATCTGCCTTTTTTTCGTACGACGGCTTCCTATCGGCATTATCGGGCGGCCAATATTCCATCAGGTTCGGTCGGTGATTACTAATTTCAGGTGGCGATGAAAAATTCAAACGATAATCGGTTTCTTTGCATCGACACGTGGCTATGGGTATGTAAATGCCTTAAAATTTTAATTGGACGGGGCTTTGACGTATACACAATTAGCATTTTAGATTAAAACTATGACGAATTCGTTTCCGTCGTTTTTACTTTCATTTTGAGGCCACTTCCATATGTCAAACTTCTCAGTGCCGGTCATTTTAGTAAACGAGTGAAAAATGGTTATGAATATTTACTACATTATTAGGATTGTCAGAAAACAATTCGATTTGGTCGCTTTTACTTTTATTTCGAAATCCGATTCTTCAGACACATCAATTTAATTCTATCTGGGCGTTTTATTTGAGATAGCAAAAACGCAAAATTGCAAATCAGGCAAAACATATAAGCTAAGGCATTATCAACATGTGCTGACGTTTTTGTTAGTTATGATGTATGTTGTTAAGAGCTAGGTGTTTTTTACTAAGAAAGTGTAATCCTATCGAAGACGTTTTCAAATATGGAAAAGCGCAATATAGTACGTACAATCGTTTGCAATAGTAACTACTTAAAATGAATTTTGCGATTTCTTTTGAACTGCTGACCTATTTGTAGTGAAATCAACTTTTATAACATTAGTTCTTAGTTGCTTCATTCACCAATAGATATTTAATAAAATTTCTATTCAGAAGTTTAAAAACTGTTTTGATGGAGTGCCATTATATTGCAAAAGCATCCCCAATCCGGCCTACGGTAGCGGGCCGTAAATGTTTGGTATACAGGGCGTTCCGGAATAATGTGCAAAAATAATTGGGGGTAGAAGTTATTTAGTTTCAAATGTTTACTACAGAGTAATATTAATTTGATATCACAGAACCATGGTTCTCTGATATCAAATGACTGTTATCAACTGCACAATGATGGAAACCGACTACACACAACGTCAAAAGTCTTGAACCCCATGTATATAAACTGATTCGATTAAACCTAGTCTGCTTTATTAATGTGGTAAAAAAGTACAAGTACTTAGGGAACAAAAAAGACAATAAATAATTGCAGACCATGAACCTTTACTTTATTACCAATGTTTTACAAATCTGGTCAGTTTGGCAGTGTATTCAGCCAAGTGTTCCTTTGATTTTTTTTATATTATAATGCCAGGACGTGAAATTTCTGCGTTTACCCGAGCAAGAATGACTGCTTTACATGATGCAGGACATTCTAATCATCAGATATCGAACATGTTGGGCATTCCTAGATCATCTGTTGTACGAATAGTACACAGATATAAAGAATTTGATACAGTGGAAAACAGACCACGTAGTGGACGCCCTCGAATATCTAATGAACGGGGGGATCGGCATTAATAATAAATGTCTTTATTAGAAAATGAGTACATAAACGAGTATAAATAGGTTTTCTAAAGGCGAAGTCTAGCCGTAGCTAATCTACTCAACGTTTTCTTCAGCTTCAGCTCTCAGGGCCCACTTTCAAGGTACGTTTCGCCGTGTTATATCGACACCTACTATTCGAAGACGACTCCACAACGCAAATTTACGTGTTAGAAGACCATTACGGGTCTCCACTCTATTTCCAAGGCATCGTGCTGCCCGTCTCCAGTGGGCGCCAGAGCATAGGGATTGGCTTTTACACCAGTGGCGGTGGGTCTTATTTACAGACGAAACCAGAATTGGGCTGGTTACTGATGACCATCGACAAAGAGTCTAGAAAGAAGCAAGTCGTCAACAGCGACTTTATTTTCCCCGTGAAGTTGCTCCGTATGAAGGGGTACCGTAATGTTTTGGGGTGGAATAATGTTCAACCGCCGCACCCTATTAATTCGCATACCACAGAATATGACCAGTCAAATTTACATTGATTCCACTTGGTTTCCTTAGATTTCATTTAAATTTGATGACTTTAAAATATCCAGCTTTGCAACTAGCTGGAAAGTTTCAATTATGTTGAGTTTGATTCATTAATTGCTTTCTTATAATGATATTTTCTGAATAATTGGATATTTGTTCTGAATGCTTCACCTATATATCTATATTTTTTGTAAGTAACCAGCGTTATAAGTGTTATAATAAAATTGAGGCTAAAATTAACTTGGAATATTCGATCTTATGGAAAGATTACTTAATCAGAAATAAAATCAATAAGAGTACTTAATATTTTCTTTGTTTAAAGATGTAAGTATATGAGATTAAATAAAATTTTATCCATTTCCGATTTCAATGTAAGTAATTAAATAAAGCAGATACAAACTTACTTAAACAAGATTTAATTTAAGAAAAACGGAAAATCAACATAATATTTAAAAGTTTTCTGACAGATGACAAATATATTGCTCAATTGATTTACGTGATTTTGCTGATTTTCCAGATTTCGGTGATTTCACAAGATTTCGCATGATTTCATGTGATTTCAAGTGATTTACATGATTTTACAGATTTCATTGATTTCTACAGATTTTGTTGATTTCACAAAATGTATATCTGATTTCAGGAGTGTCACACTCCTCGACAAAAAAAATCTGATTTCGGACTCTGACTACATTTCTCAATGTGCCAATTCCCTCTTACGATGTCGACCAAAGAACCTACATTCACAAGAGACCGTCTGTGCGCGGTTTAATCGTCGGTAATATACATTCTAATTATAAATGTGGACGTCCCAGACTATTCCCAGACCGAAAAGTGGGATGATCCGAGCCGGATCAGCCGCAATGGCGTACTCAAAACTATTTCTACGGTTACATCTGAAATTTGCATTAACCTAATTCTCTAAATGTACGGATCACATGTATCAAGTTATCAGTTAATTAATAAATGGTATATATAGTACACGGTACAGAAATTCAACAGACATGGTGTTGTTTCCATAAATGACTTCTACAGTGTGTTTAAATTTAACCTGAAATTAGCCCCTACCGGTCGATTTCAATGAATTTTTTATACTTATAGAACACTTTTATGTTGTAAAATTGCATTTAATGTTTATAAAAACACGGTTTTACTACGAAAAATGCATATTCATAAGTAGTAATTTTCCATTAGATTTGTAGTATTGCACTATATTGAGTTATTTCACACTATCATGTATCTAAACAATAAACAACCAGCAATATATTATATACTAATATTCACTAAGCACATCTAAAAGAAATCTATATGTAATAAAAAAATATTCAAATCACACAGACGAGTCAAATTTTACAAGACTGTTCCAGGTTACATACTAAGTATATAAAATATTATATAAATACGGAATATTTAAGTAAAGTGAAATGATGATTTACCTCGATATTACTGAAAGATTTCCTATACCTACAGATTTATATTTAAACAGGGTAGAATATGAGTGCTATTACTGAAATTACGTATACTTTAGGTATATATGACAGCAAAAGTAAGCAAAAAAGAACTGTTCTTGATACAGCTTACTCAGTTTTTATGTAGTTCCATATTTCCTGAGTTTGTGGCAATATCATCTCTCTAACAAATACTCGGTAACAGCCTTGGTTACCTGTGAAATACAGTTACTAGCTGATTTTTGACAGTCCTAAATTAAAATTATCACCAATATATGTCTGGTAACTACCTTATGTTAAAAAAAATAATGTTGCGAATACTAGAACCGATCCATCAAAAAATAAAGTTAGAAAGTAGTTTGTTTCTGAGGAACTGATGCTAAAAATGGCCTTAATTTGTTAATAAATTGCCGTATTGCTTTTACTAAATCTAAATATTTTAGTTTTTCATCAGGCAAATCAAATGGATTACTTAAATCTTCTTACCTTCGATGTGCATTTATAAAACCACGAATTAAATGTAAATAAACCGTCCATTTTCACAATTCAAATAACAATAACTCCTTGTCATTAAGAAACTCTGTTAAAATTTTACATAACGTGTAAAAAATAACATCGCCGTTATTTCCTAACAGTTATAGGGGAATACATACTACAAAAATTTAAGGTGAAGAAATATAACATTTAACCTTGAAATAACGTAAATGTTATGGCCAAAATGGGATACATATTTGGGCTAATTACATAAAATGTATTATAATTCTACGAGGTGTGTCCATTAAAAATAATTCAGAAATACGAGTATAAACGCAAATAATTACCAGCTACATTTAGGCACCTGCCCCATTATTTCATCAACGGATGTATAACCTACTCATATAATTTTTGTAGTTGCTGATTGAAGAATTCTTCCACGGTATTTCAACTTATGCATCCGACCCACAACGTTTACCTTTTAACGCCTTTTTAAAAAATTATGGACATTATAGGGAGACAGACCTCAGCTGTAGTCTGGACGGAATTGTTCCCAAGACTACCTAGACTGGGGAATAGATAGAACTACACAAACCTCGTATATTCAAGGGAGGTACAAATAAATATATAAAAAAAACTCAAGCCCTGCAAATTTCACAACTAGAAACTCCGCAGACCGCTCGGAGGAACCATAAATCATCTAATAAATCGCCCTGTTTGTTTCAATTAATTTCGTGCGGAAGATTTGCTGCTTCTATTCAAATACGAAGCCGGAGTTTATTGTAGTTTTAATACGTCTTGGTCGTCTGTCGACCCGACAAACGGCCATTCTTTTGCACGGTTTAACTTACCGAGTTTGTTATAAACTCGGGGCCGTAAACTTTAACTTTGTTGGCAAATGACACAGTCAGTGTTGCTTATTTTACGGTGGTGGAGTTGCCCGTTCTGCCGCGGATTATACTGCGCTTGCTGCAGCAGAAAATGCTGACAATTAAATGGGTATATCGTTTCCTTTGTGAGTATTATGAGTTCTCTGGCAGAAGTATCAGAAAACTTAAGCGCTGTTTAATGCAAAGAATACGTTTTTAATTCATATCTATATGTACACCGAGAAAAAAACTGTTAAATATGGCAAACCCAAAAACGACTTCACTTAACCTTTTAAAATAAAAATGTCAAAAAATATTTATTAACTCAATATTCCATTATTATTATATTAGAAGAACCTAAAAATGTATTTATTCAATCCACGATGTTGATTCCATTTACTAAAATAAATATTTCAAACAGTTACGCAACTGTTCTATATAAATGTCATATTGTTAATCTAACGTTCGAAACGGTTAAATTTTGTATTTGTCTTAACAGTTTTAAAATATTATATTGCGCGCCAATATTCTTGGCAGGATAAATGACGTCTGATGTGCGGGGCCGAGAGGGATTATCTCCCACATTATTGCGCTGTAGGACCGGACGGCTGCACGCCTTCACCTTGTAGAGGTGGACCCCCGGGTTCCTTCTTTGCTCAGTCTCGTCTACGTTTGCGGCCGATGCCGATGGCTCTAACTAGGGGCCTCCTTCGTTGAATAATGCAATAAGTCAACAAAGTTTGTTTGTCAGGTTAAGTAGACTAATTTTATTTTAATAATCTTAGTTTTGTTTCAAGAATAACGGAAACAATCAAAAAGTTGACATCAAGAAAACTGTTCCTACAAGAGTCTTTTCTCAGTATAGTAAAGAAACAAAATATGTTCGACGTCAGACATATATAAATAGAAGGTCTTATTCAATATTGGCCTTTATTCTTCCTAGCTTAGTTCCTTTTCCACAGATAATAGCCCTTTGTTTGTTATACCCTTCTACATAAAAATTTAGATACGTATATGGAGTTCAAGGAAACAACTAAAAATAATTTCCAATAGTTCTCAAAATAACATTTAGACTATTTTATGATTAAAAATGTTAAAATTTTCACCAGTTAAATAAATGTCGTCAAAGTTGACTAAAAGTTTGAAAGCTTAAGCGTCTGTTATATCAAGATATAACGGATAAAACTAACAAAAAAACGCAAGGTACGTTTCAAAACCTAACCAGTCAACTATGAGATATTCCTTTTATGATACTTTTATAGTTGTTTTCATAACCTCTTGTTTTGAAAGAAACGCTGCTTGTAAACATAACAAAAAGAAATGACCCTTTTCCATTATTCTTTCTATTCATAAAATTATATGTGATTTGCATTTAGTTGTTTTCCAAATCTAGATAAGTGCTATTGATGATGGTGCTATTGTCAGTGCCTTTTTGTGAATAGATATAATATTCCTATTGTTTTGGCAACGATTAACTACTAAAATATGACCTTTAGGCATGAAATAGACAGGAATGTTAATGTAATCATCCTCAGAATGTGTATGTAACGGGTACGTTATTAAATTAGAAGAGGTTATTATGATTTTTTAGCTGAATTTATCGTACTTAGAAAGTTATAGTAGAGTAGTAGTATAGGTAGAGTCCGGCGATTAATGGTTTTGGATAGAATCGAACTCCGTTTACTAATGCAAATACTAAGATGTTCACAGAAAACATGTGGCAACACGGTAATATTAATATTTAATAGCAACGCTAATATACAAATATAGAGAATCTACATTTTAACATAATATGTACTGGAAAATTGTAATTTACATTATATATTAAGGAATAATCAAATTTAAAAGAATTTTTCATGTGATTTCTGCTGCACATGCGCAGAGGCACATCAACCTAACCTCTAACTTAATACGTTTTAGCTGTGTTATTAATGTGTATTAGACAAACATATACGTTTCATTAATAAGGACTTTTGTGGGAGATTAGTAAAACAGTAAGTATAAGATAATATTTTGTTACGTTTTCACTTGCAGCTTGTGCCAATTTAAATATCATACAACTCATAAATATCATAAAAACTGAAACGGTACGTTGTTTAGATGTTTGAAAACTACGCCATAACATATGTCTCTAAACCATACAACATTCACTTCAAACAACACATTTATCTTTGTGACAGTAAAAATAGTACTTGCTTACAACAGATATTACATTAATTGTGGTTACGTTAATTATAAACTTACTGTAACTAAAATTTGAGCTAAACATATTTATTTTCACACAGATGTATATCTACAAATATTTATAAAAACTAAGGAATATTACATATACTGATGTTTCAAGAATAATTATGCAGAATTTCCAGCGAAAATATTCAACATATTTTCTAATACGAATGAAATACATATAATGCAATACATTTTTAGCTGATGGATGAACAATACACTTTTACAGAGAAGGATGGATAATTCTCATTTAGATGATGGATGGACAAATTCCACTAAAAAAATCTTCCTACGCATAAGTTATTTCTGCTCCTGACAAGGCTTTCTTAACTATTTAGAAATAAAAATCTACTGTCCTTCTAATAATTTGTTAGTAAAAGAGATCCTGGATATTATATTGACTAGCTTAAAGCCGGTAACGGACGGCGAGCTATAATATATATATAGCTGATAAATTATTATTAGAAATTATTGAGTGATGAAGTATATTTGGTGGTAAGATGTGCTAGCTAGAACTTTCAATATATTTTTCGAAATATGGCATTTAACATTGTATACTGTCCAAAAAATAACATTATGCTTGCGTGCTAAGATCTGCGCCTGAAAAAGTCGAAAAATCGAAATAAAAATTGGAAAGCGGACTGAGTACGACTCTGTTACAAGCCGCATCTTCGAGACTTCTAGTAACATTAGCCTTAAATCTTTTAAATTTTTGTTTGAATTAGGTACAAATCTCAGTATCTGCTTGGACGGCGTTCTTGAAATTACGAGTATCAAAAAAAAAACACGAACCGTTCCCCCAAAGTCAATAAGCTATGGAAATTCTTGCACTAAGCGACCTCGTTCGCATCTTAAAGAGAGGGCTCGATATTTATATTTCAGTGGGGACCAAAAACAGGTAGATATCTTCGACTCGAGAAGTTAATTCCCAATGATTCAGGTACTTTTGAAAATAAAAGCACTGAAAATGTAAAACGATTACAAGAATACAAATTTGATTCGCTTTATTTCATTTCTGTTTCGCAGAGAAATTTAAAAAATCAACGTATTCTATTAAGTAAAAGAAAGTTTATGATTTATAACAAATTTAATTTGATACACGTCTCGATTTTCTTAAGGTTGCAACTCAATTTTGAGGATTCCATTAGGAGTTTTACATCAAAAGAAAATGCGCTGTTATACCAACATGTGCGACAGTTACTCAGAAGCAAGATTTAATTTACCTTCGCGTTCGGAGCAAAAGCAGCCAAAAAAATTACTTTTACTCGTCTAATTCGAAACTGTAGCAAAATTAAATTTACGTGTTCTTGTATTATAATGAAAAAATCGTCCATGAGGGCCTTGCGACTTTCTACCGTTAATTTTTAAGCACGTGTTATTAAGTTCTGTAGATTTCATGTAGGTATAACAAACAAAGTGTACAACTTTTTGAATCAATTATTAAAAAAAACGATTTGATGTTTCGCGCTGTTTATATTCTTAAAGTAATCTACTACATCCATATAACATTCAAAAAGTGTAATAGTGATTGTCTCAAGATTTGGATCGACGAGTGACCTTTTGCGAGTTTATCTTGCACCAGGATATTAATTTTTACAATAAAATTATTTCCACTGATGAGGTTTCCTTCACTAGTAAAGTAATTACAAATGTTCACAACTTTCATGAATATTCCGATGTAAAATCCTATGTAATAACTCCTAGGCATTTTCAATGCGAGTTTAAGATAAATGTTCGGGCCGGTTATTGATCGTTATTTGATTGGACTAATTATTTTGCCAAATCGATTAAATGGCGAAAGTTTACCGATTCAACTTAGAATAGAATTTTGGTTTATGCATGATGAGGCACCGCCTCATTTTAGTGCTACTGTTAGACTGTTTGAATGTTAAGTTTCCAAATAAATGGTTAGGACAGTGTCCTCAAAATTGCCTACCACGATCACCAGACATCAACAACACTGTATATTACTTATTATTAAGTACTTACAATTTAAAAAGATTTCATACATTGATCATTGTTGGCTATAGTTGTAGAAGAAGTAAGTCACAATAAAATTATTGTTACTAATCATTTAACTCTATGGTACATATAAACCAATTTTAAACTGTCAAACTATTGACATACTTTTAATACATTTGCTATTTTGAGAACGAAAACAGAGAGTTTTTCGAAACGTCAAAAATACGGAAGTGCGCAATAATGATGTGATTTTTGTTATTTTTTACTTATCTGCTTTTTCAGTGTGAGATTTTTTGGTTAGGCAAACTTAGTTTCAAAAATAACCCTCGATTGATTCGTTTGGCGCAAGGGCTTATTTAATTAATCTTTATTTTTTCAGTGGTAAAATCCCAATTAAACTAAAAAAAAACTAGAATTATGCCACAAATAAATAGCTTCAGAGAATATATTCTCTATAACTCAAGAATAAAACCGGCACATAGGGCAATACGAGTTCATGATTTGCTTAAACTTTTTATGAACTCATATTGGCATGCAACTCACGAGGTGAACTGAATCAGAACCTTTGTATAGAATTGCTTTATTTCATGACTAAATAAATTAAAAAAACATATGTTCCCTCCTTAATTATTACCAAAATCAATATTATCTCAGTTTCTGCAAAAAATGTTACTCTCTCGTAACGTACCCGCTATGCCGAAAGCTCGACTTCTTCCCCACGAGTCAGAACAACTCCGTGCGGCAAGTGTAATCCATTAAAGGCGCCACACCGAACGACAATGGATCCTCCAAAAGGGCAATTATTCCCAAAACTGTCAACCTCCGGCAACTCTCGACTAGCACAAATTAATCACTCGACGGGGCAAAAAAACACAGGCCTTCGCCACACACACACTCAAACACACTTAGAAATGCACTTTCGGGAATATCCCAATCATTTTAGGACAGCGCGGCGACCGCCATACGAGAGACACTCGAAAATTTTCGACCAGGCGCGAGGCGAAACACTTCCTGTCACCGACATAGATCGACTGGAGCGACCCATTTAAAAAAAATTGACGTTATCGACGGCGATGTAGAGTATCACTTGGTATATTCTCGCGTTCGCACGGCGTCGACTGTGGCCGTGCACACTACTAGGCGCGCCGTCGACTGTAAACACCGAACGTTAGGTAAATACTTTTATCCGATTTTAACTCGGTTTGGCTTTCGAATTTTCGGATGCGCCGAGACTCCGGGTCCTCTCTCGCTCTCGCTAGGCCGACTGCTCGGGGTTAGGGCCTCGACGTGGGGTGGGAAGGACCGTCTAGAGATAGGGGGTGGACGAGGTGGCCGGGCCAGCCTGAAAAATTACCTTGCCTTCGACTATTGTTCCCAGGCGGTGTCTGAGTGAGGTCTTTCCGAATTTGTCGTCGGTAGCTCACTTGTCTGTCTAGGGAGATGAGATTTAAATTTGTTTAGAACTAGCAGCTATTCAATGGGGAAAGTTTTCTGTTTTATATTTATCTTTGTCCAAGAAAGATATATCTAATGTTTATAGTATATTAAGTACATATTAAGAACGGTAAGGGTAATTTACCGTTCGAAGACAATGCCTGACAATGAATTTTGTCCGAGAACGGTATAACCCTTAGCGTTCGTGATGCTTATATTATTTTTTGCACGATAGCAATAAATGAAAACGACAGGGTGAGTTATTAATAATGGTACATACTTTAAGGGCAGATTTAGTGCGCAGTGTGCCCAACATGCCTTTTTCAGCTGTTGCTCCTTTTCATTCTACAGGGTGTTTAAGTTGAAAAAATGCTTTCGATTTTTTGCTATATTTTATAAACGTATGGACTGATTGTTTTGAAAATTTTAGTCTTATGTTTTTTGAGGTGGCAACTACAAATATGCAAACAGTGTTGAGGTAGAGGGCGCTAGTTATACTGTACTGTCGATGTAAAAATATATGTAACTTTTTGTATTTTACACTTTTGAATTTTTTAATAAGATACTATTGAACTACCTCCAATTCTAAATAGAAAATGTATATCTGATGCAGAGTTAGAAGAAACGTGAAGAGAGAAATCAAGGAAGCGATATAAAAAAACATACAATATTTTTAAGAAACGGTATGAGACAAAAAACCAACATATTACCGAGAAGTTACACTGAAAAAAAGGCCAGTAACTTTACAAATTTACTTTGTAAGAATATCCTTATAATTGTATTAAAATAATTCTAAAAATAATGATGATATTACACTGACACTTGTAATTTTACAACAAAACTGCCAATATACAATAAAACCGTAAACTTCCGATGTAATTATAATATAATTTGTACATTTAGAATATATTGTAATACATTTACAATTAACAATGTGAAATCCATTTTTACATTGTAAAATTACTGAGCATACCAAATTTACTATATAATTGACTGTAAAAATATGCCTACTGTGTGTGCGAAGGTACTACTAATTTTAAAACGCACATACCACTAACCGTTGAGAGCGATGGGTGGTGACGCCTCATTATTTCTTGCTTCATTTCGATGAATGCAGCGTGTAACTAGGACCTAGGTACTTACATAATTAATTTAGTGAGTAGTGACTAGCAATATAAACATATCTAGAGTGATAAGTGACTGATTTTAGTACTATAAATAGTTTTGTCTAGTGCTTGTTTAAATATAACCTCAATGAGATTAAGAAGTAATAGGTATGCAAGTTATACATAATTATTGAAACAACGACACATTGCATCTACAAAAATCGGGTACCCCACTGTTGTTTTGTTCATCTTACATAATATATAAAAATATAATATTTTCTATTAGAATTATATTTTATACATATTTGAAGAACATGGGAGGATTAGCATGATTTAAGTTCTGGGTACCTACTCATTATCTATGCACATTTATATAATTAATATTACTTTGTAATAGTTAGTATAAGATCATAGATTTCGTTTGAATATTATAAAATGTTAACTTTAGTTCTACGAATATATTTTTACATTGTTATATGTCTTGTATAAAGTTAAGTGTTCTGTTTTGTACAAATAACCTAAATGTGTAGGTATCAAATTTTAATAAAAAATTGCCGTAAAACCATAATATTTTATTACTTCAGTACCTGTATGTACGTATATATTTCTAAGCTAAAAAAATAAGCAAAGGGCAGTTAATATACATATTTGAAGAACAGGGCCTTCTGGAGGATTAGCATGATTTAAGCTCTGGGTACCTACTTATCTATATAATTAATATTATTTTGTAATAGTTAGTATAAGACCATCATAGATCTCGTTTGAATGTTATAAAATGTTAACTTTAGTTCTATGAATATATTTTTACATTGTTATATATGTTTTGTATAACGTTAAGTGTTCTGTTTAGTACAAATAACCAGGTACAGGTACCAAATTTTAATAAAAAATTGCCGTTAAACCATAATATTTTATTACTTCAGTACCTGTATCAGTACAAAAGCTAAAAAAATAAGCAAAGGGCAGTTAATATATTGAAGATATAATAAATCTGTAACTATTAATTAGCTGATTGAGCCGTTATCGGAGTACAATATAGCTATTTATATAATCTGTTAGGAAAAGTACGGTTTGTGTAACAAAGTTTTTCACACAATTTTTCCAAAAATTTTAATTATAAATTTAAAAAGGATTATTCTGCTGATTTTAAGGTACATAGGAATTATAGTAGAAATTAGTATTATTTTCAATCTAAATGAGACATAAATTCCAAAGTACTTAATTTTTTTTGTATATAAATCTAAAAAGCATAGAGAAAACGAATCTTTTGCTTCGGAAATGTATAACTTCACTGGGGATATCTTATCAAAAATTCAGTATTGGTATTAAGGGTTTGTTAACATTAAAAGCAATTGGCATTCATGTTAAGTAGGTTACTTAATATGAGTACATTTTTCTTTTGAAATAACATTCTGATGCAGTGATGCTATTGAGAAACTCACGGAAAAGCCTGATATGTTACTTAAGGTAAGTAACAATCGTTAATTCCTTACGATATTTCAATTTTTCTCATGTAGGCATATTAACCTATTAGTTATAAAATCAATTGCTATTTAGATTTTTTTAGGTATCTAGGTATGTCAAAGCACTGCTAGTGAATTCGAATGTTGTAAACAAGACGTCCTATGTACGAGTTAGGTCAGTTTCGACACTTTTAGGAGGTTTCTTTTATTCTCCAAAAAGATAGTCCAAATGTCACGGGAATATTTTTGAGAAAAATTGAATAACGAAATGTTTGTTATAGCAGCGGAAAACTAGAAGTTATAAAAAAATATTCCTCAAGCCACTAGATACTACACATAGAGTCAAAATGTCTGTACAATGTAAAAATATTAATATAATAAGAAAAAAGTTACCACACGACCAAAATTTAAAAATATCATGTAGGTATTTCTTAAACAAATCAAAATATCGAAATGTGATTCTCGCTATTCAACTTTTCTCAAAAATTAAGCTCTAAATATCTGGGCTACTTTTTTCTGTCCTTTCGGAAAATAGAAGAAACCTTCTATACTCGCGTCAAGAATTCAGACGTCTTACGTCACGGCTGACGTTACACATTTGTTTTTATTGTCAAAGTAATTTTCGATATTTGGTCGCGTTAAAAACAATCATATTTTGCAATTTAGTGCAATATATAATACTAACTTTTAGTGTAGTATATAGTTTTATTACTATCAGTTGCAGTTTCTTAAATATTTTGATGAAAATATAATGAATTATTCATTTGTTCGTATGACGTAAGTCGTCTGAATTCTTGTCGCGAGTATATACCTAAGTGCCCAAATTGGACCATCCTGTACAATAAATAAAAAAAATTACATTGTAGTCATAATATAAAATGTATTATTACAATGTAACTATACAACTGCCTGTAAAGTTGTAATTATACAAGTAATTGTGGAAGTTACATTCTAAAAATACTTTTTGTATTGTAAAATCACAAAGTAATATTACAATTGCAAAACCTAAAATTACACCACAAAATAAATTTACAACGTAATTTTACATTTTATTTGTAAAGTCACAATCGATAAGAAAATTACAGCAGTAATGAATGGGAAATAAATTGCCATCTATTTTAACTATAATTATTTTTTACAGTGTATGGGAAAAATTAAAAACTCCAAGTATTGTTAAAAAGTACAATTTTTGTTCATGACTCGCCCGACATTTCCAAATTTTCGACATTAATTGGCTAGCTCAAACGGAAAAAATGTTGGTTACATACCAAAAAAACCTAATTAAGACACCAGATGACAGATATTTAATGCATAAGACAAATTAGGATGATTTTACATGTATAGGTGCTAAATATGGTTTTGCATTTTAGGTAGCATTAATATTAGAAATATCGAGGGTTCAGGATGAAAATATCCATTATTCAGAAATTCACCGTAAGTACATCAACAAACTCAAAATCTTCGCATGTATTTTTGAATTATCGCAAAAGGTAGTTCGAAAAGGAACAATTGGACAGTGGCCATCGAATATAGCCGAGTATTTAAAACTACAAAATCCTAAAAATTATACAGGTCATTAGTTTCGCCGTACTTCAGCCACCCTTCTAGCGAATAGAGGTGTGGATGTATTCGAGTTAAAAAGGCATGGGAGATGGAAATACTCGTTCCTTCGTTACCGAAAGCTACGTCGAAGATTCCTTTCAAACTAAACAGTATCGTATCTTGTTATTTTACAAAGACAATTATTTATTTTTAAACAATTAATAAATGAACTATACTGGGCGTTCAGTAAATAATGGGCCATACTTTAAGGCTAGAGCTTCCCTGGACAAGATAATGTGATTTAACTCAACTTACCTTAGTACAAGTTCTCTTCCTTAAGATGTTTATAGGCCGAGAAAGTAGGTACTTTTTTTTATTTCATTTTTTTACGATAATTTTCTTATTTGCTTTCTTATTTTATTTTTGGGTTAGTTTTTGTTTTATATGTTTTACTTTTCCAGATTTCGGTATCTAAAGGTATCAAATATTTAAACATTTTGCAGTGAAAAATACGATGACCAATAACGTTTTATAGCCTTTTTCTACATTTTTTAGGGGCGCCGTATTCTTGAAATACTGTTTTCTACAAATACAAATGAAAAATCTAGGGCTCAAATAAAAATAACAGGAATGTTATATTATGGCACCTACGAATATTCAAAGATATCGAAGTGAAACGAATAAATAACGAGAAAAAGAGGAGAGGAACTTAGGAACAGAAATCTTTGAAAATACGTATTTTTTTAAAATTAACTGAAGATGTAAAGAATTAAGTTGAAATAATTGTTAAAATGTGGGATTAGATTAGCAAAATATTAAATATTTAACGAATATTTAAATAATAACAATGAATAAACAAAATTTCAAGAATTTTAGTTTTTATATTACTTTTGTTCAATCTGTTTTATTTTTTTAGATTTCTGCATTTTTTATTTTTTGTGATTTAGATAAATATTTTAAAATATTTAAAAAACTTATCTATAAAGGCTTAGAATGTTATCTCATTACCGAAATCTATAAAAATGATGATGATCATTTTAAATATAACCGTACAATCTATATTGCAATAATAATGGCACCCTTTAAAACGCATTTGCTAATTTAAGTATGTGAAAATATATATTTTTAGGTTTAACAATATTGTCTGAAACTAACTACTCTGCGAACTAAAGCCCCGACCAGCGTTGAATTAAACTCACAATATCTACCCTTATATTCTTTATGTCTAATATTTATTTATTTATTTATTTTGAATACATTAAAAAATATGCGAAAATAATTGTTAGAGTGTAGAGTGAGGATAGCAGTAGATTTCTTACCTAAAACACCATAAATAGATTGATAATAGAAGAAATAGATATAGCAACCGAATACCAAATAGATAAACATTCTAAAAAAATAATCAATTCAAATTCACTTTGGTTTGTGTCTGATTACTGTTAAAAATGATAAAATTATAATAATATACAATACTTATTGAGGTTTTCGACTAATAAGAACAATGGCGGATATGCAATAAATGTAATAACATATTTACTAATATACCTAATTATTTCAATGCAAATCATCATATACAGGAAGCTTGTTGTAATAGTGAAAAGCTCATGATAAAGTAAAATTTTAAAGATAGAATTCTCAAAAATGAAACAGAATTATTTCAAAATATATTATTACATAACCAACATTCAAATATATTACTGACAGAACTTTTGAACGTACTGAATATAAAAACAACAACCACTGTTATTTTAGATGCATCTCATTTTGCGTTAACCAATTTATGCCCACACCGGAAATCCTATATAGAATTTAACCAACCCTTTAAAATTTTGGTTCAATGGCAACGTCTTGTTAATTCCATTCGGTTCGCTCTTCCTTTCCCATTCGATTCGGTCTAGGAATATATAAAACGAGTTAATTAGATTATTTAAATTTTTAATTCTTAAACGATACTTTAATGGCGATGCAGAACAAACAAGGTTCCCGTGGCAAATCAAAAAACGAGTCCTCCGGGGTCAGCGCTCATATTTTCCATATTTTCGATTAGTCGAACCGTTCGAGTGTGACCCGAATCTGGGTTTTGTGCACACGTCCCTTCAGAAAGGCGGTTGTTAATTTTTTAAACAATCCGCCGTCAGGTGGAGGTGGACGAACCCTGGGGTCCGAAGAATCCTTCCCCAAGATTTTTCCAAATAATTCACTCAAATCCCCCCAAAATAGTAAATTATAGAAAATTTCGAATAATTTTAAAGAAATCGTTATTTAACACACGATAAATACGAATACGTTTTTTTCCAACCGTCACAAAACTATGATATTTTTTGACTGTCAGAAGTCTCTAAGATTGACATTGTCCTTACTGAGAAAAAAATGGTATCTTGACACAAGAATTCACTTTTAATCCACATTGATATTAAATACAAAAATTTGAACAAGTATTAAAATTAAATATACCACTGAAACTGGCGTTACCCTCATTCTTGCAGCAATTTTCAAGTCCAACATCGTTTCATTAATAGATTTATTATTTTCAGATGGTATGCGCCTGCAACCCCTAATAATAGGACGACCTATAAAGAAACTTTTTAAAAATTTAGCTTATTATCAAATATAAATTTGTCTCTTGAAAAGAGCACGTAACTGAATATTGTTTTTGTTGACCGCAACATTGAATATTGTGAGGAAAGCGTTGATAGCTTCAATCTTCTGAATACAACTTAATGTTTTTTTTTCTTGGCGCCAATCCATAAAAACATTCATAAATTTCTCGAGATTTCTTTGGGAGAAGATTCAAAGAAATACTTTTTCGCACACTCCTGTATATCCTCAGGTACATCTGAATCTCCATTAGATTCCATTTTTACAGACATTTTAGCAAATTGAACCACAAACAATCACAAATGAACTCAATTAGCAATATGGCGACTAATGTCTGATAGTATCCACGACTACATCAACTTTCCTACTTTGCTTTTTTATCCACATTTGGTTTGAATAATTTTAAAGCACAAATTATAAATAAAAAATAGCATGTTTTATTCGGAGACTCGCAAAATTTGTTCACCACAAAAATTACACTTTTAATGCTAATATAATAATTTTTACCGTTATAATTTTAAAGGCCATTTTACTAGAAAAATAACTCCACTTCAACAACCAACTAATACGAATGAATGTAGAAAATTCCTAGCACATTAAAATCTCTACATACCTACCCTTTTAAAATTCGCTTTAGACATAGATTAGCGTGCAATTAGGGCAGACGAATCCACTTACTTCTGCATTTGAAAAATTGCTTTTTCATGTGGTTTCAAATAGAACTGATAAATACCTGAATATTAAATTATACAGGGTGTTTTCTAATTACATGTAACAATTGCTCAGGATAAATGGTATTTTTAAAAATTTTAACACACTGTATCTTATAAATGAAGCAATTGCGGACATTTATTTATTAGATACTTTCTGTCTAAATCAATCGAGGAATATAAATTATATATTTTTTAGACAATATAATAAACTATAATTATTTACTTATTTGCTATTTTAGCTTAAATATTAATATTTTACCAAGCGACCTACCATGCTGTAGGTACCATGAAAATCCCCGAACTATATCGCCGTCTGTAATTTCGATATTTGTAATTTCAGGAAACAATTACTATGCGATCATTAGTCAGCATCGCCACCAGACATACGCCGGTTTCGAGCTTGTTAGCTTCTATTAGTATGACATAGTTACATCATGTTTATAGCTCTTTTTATGTATATTGTAGAAATAAAATTCTTTTATATTGCCGACAACGCAATAACAGCCCACCTGTGTTGCCAAATGTTTCGACGAGCAAGTATTGTAATAAAAGTGGACATGTAAATGTCAAGAATAATGTGAATAATAATAATAATAATAATAATAATAATATATTCCTCATTCTAATCACGAGGATTAGCCCAGAAGTCGGAGACTTGTGCGGGAGAGGGGGCGGCATATTATTATTATGCAGGCAGGATTCGAACCTGCCGGTAGAGAGAGCACCTCAATTCAAGTACTGACGCCTTAAACCTCTCGGCCACCGACCGAGTTCAGTACCTGAATAAATTAATTTCGTCCAATTTAGCAATTTAGAATTTGGGGAATATTTTACATATCGGCATATCGGCTCAGTCCTGCAAAACAAAACTTCGCCCACCTGAGGCAAAGCGACACTTTCGAGCAAACTTTTAAATTGAAAAAACTGAACTTCTCATTAATTTTGTATTTAATTTATCTGGATGGATGTATTTGATAAGGGCATTATGATTTTTGATATAAATTACTGTTACAACATTAAAAATTGTGATGCCCTACTTTCCCCGTATCAATTTGTTGGCAGGCTTTAATATATTGTATTAACTATAAAAAGAAGTTTTGTTCTGTCGGATTTGAAAACACGAACAGCCAAGTTTTGTCATCAGTTGTCTCACCTATGGCACACTGATGAGAGCTCGAAACCGGTATATGTCTGGTGGCGATTCTTACGAATGACTCTGGCAGTTTATTATAGGTTTTGTTCAGGTGGTTCAATGCTGGTCGGGGTATAAACCCGCAGTAGTTGACTGCTGAAATTACGCTCTTACTGATAAATGTGTTATGGTTATTTTTTTATCAGTATGATTCTACATTGTATTTGTACTTAAAATGTATACAATGTACGGGAAAAAATCTTTAAAAGCCAACAAAATAAATTGAAATGTCATGAAAAAAGTATGACTCGTATTTCAATCAAAAAAGCTATTTGGAGTGGTTAAAAATGTAACAAATAGTTATTTTGTGTTTATATAAATGCTATTTTTTTTAAATATGTAATTTAGAATTCAATGAATACGTTCGGAAAAATCTGAAAAGTTAATAGATATACAGCATATTCCAAACTGCATAGGCCAAACATTTACCGAGCAGTAGAAATAGAAACAATCCCATATACATGTTAGCTTGTAAAACTATAGGATTTTGGTACGTGTATTAATAAAAATCATTCACTTTCAAAATTAATCTCTCGATTTTTTTTTTTACAATTTTTACTGTATATTAATCAAGATCAGCACTATAGAGCAATGCAGAGAAAACACAGCAACTGCTTCTGATGTCTGTATGAAAATAAATATAACATCAAGATAAAAAAGATAAAAAAAATGTTCTTCGATTCATACAATTTATAAATCCCTTCCAGACATGACGCAACGGTGATATTTTTTCGGCGGATTATTTTTGTCGAACAAAATATCAGAGGTTAACGTTTGTGTGATTTATCCGGACGATTTAACTTGAAGTTAATACCAAAGTGGTAATTTTTCAGGCGTAAAGGTAATAATGAAATGACGGCTCCCAGGTCATATTTTTATGTTTCACCCTAAATAAGCCCGGGGAACAAAGGAGCCATATTATGCAGATGCCGTCTTTTGATTTTTATCATTTTTTGTAGGCCGCACCTCTTTTTCTCAGTTAGAAAATTTAGATGTCAATTATACAGGGCGAACCTTAAATAAGTACACATATTTTAACTGTGTAGAACACATAATAATTTTTTAGAAAAATTAAAAAAAATCAGGAATAAAAACCACGTTGGTTTGAGAGCTGAGAATGAATCGAGGCTGCGAGCGGCCAGAAACAGTTTGGAAAGGTTTTTAAATGAAAAACTGGAATATATTTTTGAGATAAACGTTTAGTACTTATTCACGGTCATCTTGTTCCCTTATTCCACTAGAACGTTTTATGATATTATTGAAAAACTTTACTCCCAGTAAACACATATACATTAGAAAAACATTTATAATGCCCATACAACGTTTGAAAAAGGCGTGGCTTTTTTACGTACAATCAACTTAAAATTGTCGCGGTTTTACACGTTTCTGGTAACCAAAGTACAAACGTTTAACATTAGTAAATGTGGAACGATCATTTTTAGTATTAATAAGCTTTAAGTTTTACGTTTAATAATGATATTTTATTAAGGTTTTTAACTAACGTAAATTAAACCTTGTTATTTTAATGTCCAAAAAGATGTTTTAGAAACGTGTTTTTTAACGTGTTTTGCAACGTTGTTTTTGGATCCTTCTGGCGGCATTGTACAGGGTGGTCCAGAATTATGTACCATAAATGCTAGATTAGATAGTACGTTAAAAAATAAGGGTATTATATATATATATTTGAAAACTAAACAATCAGGTATACTTAATTCTGTAAACCCGCAAAATAAAAACCACTTCTTTAAATATCTATAACACTTAACTAACTATAATACTTTTATAATGAATTTACTTTTTTTAGGTTTTAGTACAATTAATTTTATGTTACCATGTATTCCATCCCTTTAAGATTAAAGCGTTGTTTTGAGTGATAAGTATTTTTTTGAAATACATAATTTCAAATTTAAAAAAATTATATCCAAAACTACCCCTTAAACATAAGTGATTGAATAAGTGGTAACAAAAAATTAATTATCCTAATATCATATACTCACCCCATGAACCCATTATTCAAAAGTATCTGAAAGACATTTAAAAAAAATTATTTTTTTTTCATCTCTCAGAGGGTTATATCTCTCTTATTATTGAGTTTTGAACAAAAATGTATGTAAAATAGTACCCTTATTTTTTAACCATATGCCATATGCTCTAGTATTTACGGTACATCCTGGACCACCCTATATTAAATAAAGAATTCTCAGGGAATTAATATAATATAAATAAAATAGTTACAAAATCTTCTCTTATTTAATCTTGTTCCTATTAATAATTATTATCGATATTTCAGTAGTGTGGTTCGAATGTTGAACTCACTATACGCCTACAAATAAGAGTATTAGAAAATATACCTTGCAATACCTTGCTTAATTTCAAATTTAGGTAGGTAACAATAAATAATTGGTTTTAATATCAGTAATAGTTTATTAAATAAATAATAATACGTATATAATACAAACAAAATATAAAAATACCAAAATAATATATCTTATTTATGCTACTAATTGGAACCTATGGGAATTCAATCGATTTGGAAATATCTTACGATATTCTTCCACACTTCTTCGACAGCTTCCTTCACAGAAACCTAGCACAAGTAGCATGTAAACTTGCTCGCTGAATGTAAATTTCAGCCATTTTTAAAAACAAACAGTAGCAGAAATAATAATTATTTATTGTATAAATTTAATATTCTTAAGTGGATAAAAAGGAATTAAAATACGAATGCAATGCAACGTTTTATCCATAATCACATCACAATCATATTAGTGAAGTCAGAATTATTGGAATTTAATAAAAAAAAAATATTCATATAACTTGATATTTCTTAGTAACTCAATATAATGTGATAGGTTTTGTTATACATACTGATTGCTGTGGTACGTTGTTTATTATCAATTATTATTTAATAAACATTTTTGGTAAAAATGCAAAACCTTTTCCATTATTTTGCTAGTGAAATTTGGCCATTCCAAGTTAAAGTAATTCAGAGATATTAATTTTTTTCGAAATATTTGGCCCCACTTTGAAGACCTGTAACTCCGCCTGTGTGCAATTTTGTATATGGATATGTTTGGTTAAATTGCAGTATTTTCAGATCCCATACACCTGCTCTGTATCGATTCTTATGCGGAACACTCTGTATAACACATTAGAGAGAAATAAAAGTTTATAACGATAACGAGGAATGTAATTGCAGTGAAAATAACGTATTTCCTAACGGTTATCGGGAACTGTCAAACCGTTCCACGGGTCGGTTCTAATCCACGCTATTGAATTTCAACAACATAATCGAGTAAATGCCCTTTCACCGGCTATTTAGTATTTCTCGGTTGATCATGTCATCGATAACGTTATGAATTTAGTACGTACAGGTATACACACACCGTTTTATGTAAATTAAATAGTTAATTTAACTGTAACTGTATAAGAATTATAAAAAAATTCCTGAAAATTTTGCAACTAACACAAGCAGGTTAGATACCGTTGGTGGCATAATTTATAAAATTTAATTTGACTTCAGTTGATTCTAAAATCCATTTGATACTCACTGAAATACATATTACGATGTATTTCGAAATACAATTGAAGGATTGTGGCATAATATACAGGCTGTTTCCAAATAAGTGAAAATGGTAAAAGATATCTAATAAAACACGGTATCTATTGTTTTTTTTGCAGCAAATTCGTTAGGGAATCGAACTGCGAATGTCAAATTTGACACCAGTATAATGAAGAATGTCTATTTCCAATTTAAATAGTGAAAGTTGTATTATACTATGAGTTATTATTATTATTACCCAAATTTCGAGGTAACGGTTTAGAAATTATCTCAAATTCAATATTTACCTCTTACTTGGAAGCCCTGTATATCAGTACCCTATCATTTTTACCACTAGTTTCTGAACACCCTGTATTGTTTTAATTTGAGTGTTCAAACAAATGGGATCAATTTCTAATAATTTATCACAATTGCAAAACATTTAAAATAATGGCGAATGCGCTCGGATTACACACATCTTCAAACATTTTACAAAAACTGATTTAAATCATACCTGAAAAATCTAATTATTATAAGCTTTCTGTAACATAATCTTCATTTTATGTATATTGAAAAAATATCGTGACTAGTAACTATTAGTGTTATGAATTTCGTACAGGACGAATTTTCAGAAAGTTATTAGATTATACTATATCTATCTTTGAAAATATTAAATATTCTACGAATATTTACAAAATAATGTGATATTTACATTCCACTAGGTCTATATTGGTATGTATTCCGTTATGAATTAAAGCGTAAGTTACAAAATTATACATAAATTTCAACGTTCTCATTTTTCTTGAAAATTGTTACCATTTTATATAAACGTGAAAAACCTTTCACTTAAAACCGTGTAGGCGATATATATATATGTCGATTTATTGAACGAAGAAATCAACAATAGAAGCTCCCCAATCGATTCTGAACTGAAATCAAAATACGTAAAAATTCTTTTGTATTACGTTCACTTAGTGAAATTGTCCGATCAATTTGTCATATAAGTTACAGACATGGATTTCAGAAAATCTCACTTTCCGATTAGTAATATATATATTTTTGAAAATGTACAGGGTGGTTGAATATCACAATTCCAAAATGTACACCCAACTTTTGTTTTTTACACAATTAGTAGAGCCTAAAAGGCAGTTACCAAATTGTCAATAAACATTTTTTTCCATGTCAATTACCGAGCATTGTTGTGCTGAAAACTAGTTGTTGGTTACTCTGTAACATTTAGTTGAAATCTACCCGAATTAACTGATTAGAAATTACGGTTTTAATAAAGTTAGGGACCGGTGTTTTCCCCAACTCCTAAGTACCTACAATCTGTTCAGTGTAAATAGTTAAGTGATAAGGAATAACATCTATTTTGGACAAATAGCGAGATTAGCATAAATTGATAAATACCTAATAGCAGAATTTCCATATTATCTATGCCTTATTGTTTTTTTTTTTAATATAGCACCCGGCAACATCTGTAAGTGTCAATTTTGTATCTCGCTAGATAAAGGTTTGGATATTTAATCCCAAATAATACAAGCCACAAAATTGTGGCAATTAATGCCGAACGAGCATGTATCATCAGAAAAGCAATTGAACGTCACTTTCCCGAAATGTAGGCCCAACTTGTTTTTTTTAAATGAAACGTCCTGTATATTTTGAAGCCATTGGGAAGATCATCAATTAAATTTTTCAAAAATATATTGCACATTATATTTTACGGTTCGAAATACTATATATTTATTATTAATATGCACCATCCTATAACTCATAAAATACATCAATCTTAATTAATCTAATCTAATCTTAATCTTAATCGGTCCGCGTCTGCCGATCCACCTCCCAGGAATACAGTTATCCAAAAAATCTCGTACAGGGCGCGCATAGTGAGGAAGTGCACCGATAGAATGGCCTGCAAGATCGCCAGATCTTACACATCTTGACTATTTTTTATGCGGATACTTGAAGTCAAAAGTGTACATTAATAAACCACGTAATTTAGAACTTCAAAATCGCATTCGGGGCAAAATACGCAGAGTTACCCCAGAAATCATTCATAATGTGCAAGAAGAATTTCTTCACAGACTTGCGCATTGTCAAGAAGTTGGTGGATGGCAATTCGAACATTTAATTTAAGTATAAAATTTAATGAATTGTATTTTATTTTACATATCTCAGAGTTGTTACTTTTTTATGGATAAAATTTACGTTTTCTAACATTCAATCGTCATTTACTCGAAAACTTTCCTATGTAAGAGGGCAAAATTTTGGTACTGTCTGATAGAGAATTAAACGATCTTTCAGAATCAAGGAAAAAAATATGGTGTTGCTATTTAAAAAAAATCGATGACGTCATTACTCGGAAACAAATGACATTTGAAAATCGCATTTTACGCTAAAATATGTATTTTTTAAATTAAAAATCGACCTGTTCGAGGATTTTTCCCAAAAAATAATTGTTTCGTTTTTATTGAATTTATTCCATACTTTTGGCGCATACTATTTACTTTAATGTGATACAATGATAGATAAACATATAATATTTCGAAAACCATAAAAGATAAGTATCCAGCAAAATAAATGTTTAAAAAGCAAAGTTGACCGTCTTTTCAATGGTGTAAAAATATATACAGGGTCTTCCATTTGAAGTACAAGTTCGATTAAAAATACACATTTCAGGAGCGTACTTTATTTTCAGAGATACAATCGGCAGTTTTTTAAATAGATATTTAATATTTTAACATTTTTAGATAGAGACTTCACCAATTATAATAACAGAGGATGAAAGACTAGTGGTTCTCTAAATATTAGAGGATATATTGAGTGACCACTGGGACAACCAGATTTAAGTCCTTTAGATCATTTTCTGTAGTCTCATTTAAAAGCCGTTGTTTTACCCGCTACTGACAATCTGTATTGATTTCTTTTTAGATTTTGAAAAAGAGCAGAAAAGGTTATGGAATTGTGCCAAATTTCATTAATTTATTTCTACGCGTTTGGGAAATACTAATTAAAAACAGTAATCAAGAACTAATAATCAGGAACTAACCTTTCATATTTAAACAGACTTTCCGTCTTATTTTGAGGTATAGAAAACGTTAAATTTATACCAATAGATTAAAAATTACCCTGTATTTGGAGTCAAAGTAACATTGCATTACGACTTTCGTTTACATTTTACGTAATTGGCAAAATTGTAAAAATGCAAAAGTAAAATTGGAAAATTACATTCTTTATAATTTTACACACCTACATAAAATAATTTTATTCGATATGCAACATAATCAATGATTTTTCTTTAGTTTTATTGGGTTTTTGCCACACTTCTGAACAAATAAAGATTAATTAAATAAGGTCTTGCGCCAAACAATGACATTTTTAATAACGAACTAAAATTTATTAAAAATGTTTTAATAAATAATGAATACCCTCCAAATTTTGTTGATAAAACATTCAAAAATATTACAGATAAAACGAACACTTTAAGACAAACAAAAGAAACTAATCATACAATAAAAATTCCATACATTCCTATATTATCAGAAAAGTTAAGAAGAATCGGTAATAAATTTAATATTCGAACAGTTTTTCAGACAACTAATACTTTATGATCATTTTTGTCTAAAACGTGCCCAAAAAATGATATACAAAATTCAAAAAATTGCATCAACAGTATACCATGTGAATGCAATAAACATTATGCTGGAGAAATGTCTCGGCCTATAAATGTTAGAGTTGAGAAACATAAAAATTATATAAAAAGACGGGAATTTGAAAAATCCAAAATTTGGGAACATGCTTGGGGCTTAGAGAAGAGAAGATAACGCAACAAAGAAAATTAAAAGAAACCGCGATTATTTTATTGAACGGAGATAAGTGTGTATCAAACTGTTCAGTAAACATCGATCATTGTTGGCTACAGTTGTATCAAGAAGAAGTAAGTAACAATAAAATAAAAATCATTTAACATCTCTATGGAAGCAGATAAACAAATTTTAAACTGTCAAACTTGACATACGTTTAATATTTTTATTACTACGAAAACAGAGAGATTTTCGAAACATCAAAAATACAAAAATACGGAAGTGTGATGTGATTTTTGTTATTTTTTACTTATCTGCTTTTTTCAGTGTTAGATTTTTTGGTTAGGCAAACTTAGTTTCAAAAATAACCCTTGACTAATCCGTTTGGCGCACGGGCTTATTTAATTAATCTTTATTTTTCAGACGTGTGGCAAAAACCCAATAAAACTAAAGAAAAACTCAAATTATGCCACAAATAAGCTTCAGACAATATAATCAATGATATACGTATAATACATTTCCATGAGTGTATCTGACAGAGAACGACAATTTCAATGCGTTGCTTTCAATTCGAAATCAAATATTTTCGCGACCCCATTTCCAAACATACACACTTGCTTCAAAACCATTTTTTTTATAATTCTCTGTGTAATCAAGCTGGGAGATAATAACATTTTCCGATGGAAAATGGAAATGCGCGCGGCGCACAATACTTTTTATGCGGCAGAATTGTTATTATGCAATTTTCGCATTCATCCGGATGCAGTGATTGCATTTTTTTTAATTTAAAAAAAACGCACACGTGAAATATATTCAGTAATCATGTCGCGAGTAACTGAAACAATTAGTTTATCAGCCGTAACGTTCACTTGTCCGTGTGTTTATTGTAAGGGAAACACACGATGGCAGTATTTTATGATGGCGTTAAAAGAGAACACAATCTGGCGTGCTATTTGTGCGGTTATTTCATCACTTTCCATACAAAAGTTGTCTTGTTTACAAGTGTTAACGAGTGACGGGCAGCAGACATTACGCTCGAACAGATTGTCTCTTAACGCATCCGTGAAAAGATTTAAAGGTACTCGTACACTGGGAACATCCATTTATCAAAAAGACATTCTGCCTGGTTGATGATAATAATTATTACAATGGAGACGTTGCATGAATTTTATATTGGTTTGAAATGTATTACAGGGTGATCCTTCAAACATATTGAAAGGTCAGAACATGTGTCTGGCGGCAATAATTACATAATAATTAAAAAATGATCTATATATATAATAGATAAAATTCTCGTGTCACAGTTTTAGACGCCATACTCCTCGGAAACGGCTTGACCGATTTTTATGAAATTTTATATGCATATTCGGTAGGTCTGAGAATCGGTCGTAATCTATTTTTCATATCCCTAAGTAATAAGGGTGGTCCACCCCTAACATTTTTTTTTTATTTTTGGGACAAAATTTTTTATTTTTATTTTTTTTATGATGTGGCATTAAAAAATACATACAACCCTTAATTTTCACCCATCTATCACAAACCCCTATTTTTTAATAGCCATTTCAGTAATTTAATCATTTTTAACTCTGGTAGATAACTGATCGATTAACACTAGATCAGTTATCCCCGCCAGGCGTCTACCGGTGTCACTTTTTACCACAAACCTAGAAAAAATATAGACTGCGTCGGTTCATGATATAGGTCACGTGACAGGTGCCGCGTTTTCTAGGGACCTAAGGTCCAGAAAATTGATATTTTATTTGCTTTATGTTGGCGGTTGTGCAAATATGATGGCTGCATTACAATATGAAATTAACTAACTTACTGTCATTTTAAATTTAATTAAAGAATGTGACATGAATGTGACCAATCACAGTAAACAAATGAGATTCACTCTACAATACAACCAACGTAAATTGGCATAAAAACCAAGTTTTAGTGATTCTGGGCCTTTTAGGGCAGCCATGAATTAGCGGTCGCCGGCAATATGACACTGGCACAGTCTATATTTTTTCTAGGTTTATGCTTCTCACCCAGTAAACAGCATGGAGTAGGGATGAGAACGAAGCCGACTACCAAAATATTCACTAGAAATAATTCACATGGCAAAACAACGTTTGCCGGGTCACCTAGTATATAAATGAATGTTTGTCTGTATGTCCTTTATAGAATCGTAAACTATGCATTTGATCATGTGATGCAAAGTTGTTGTGCATGAGCCCACAAAGGTTTCTAAGTTGGTACAACCAATTTTCGACAGATGGCGCCACTGTCATTCCAATGAATTTCATATATTTTTTTCGAAATTAACAAAATCAATAAAATGACTCAAAATGAATTGAATATTTGTGCAATGTCTTTCCTTCAAATTTATTTTAGTTTGTGGCGTAGCAACGCGCCCAAAGTACAGCTAGTCATTAATAAATTGGCATAGAATGTCAACTTATTTCTTTTGGTTACAATATACAGAGTGTCCGGAATATGAGTGAATTTTAAGGCCTAATCAAAGGCAATAAAAATCTCCAAACCAACAATTTGTCAAAAATATATTTCAAAAATAAAAATATAACTGCAATAATATGCAAAACTAATTTACGAAATTATAAACTAAGATACAATTAAAACTAAGTAAAAGCGCCTGTAACGTAATTTGTTTGTAATTTAATTTTTGGATCAGTATTAATGAAGTAAACAATTGAAGTTTCCAAGAAACTCGTTAAAACTGTAATTTACTGTAACGTTCGACAACGTTGCAGTGTCAGGCTGCTGAGTAATATTAGTCAAAGTGGTGCGTATAGCCAACATGTTTCAGTTTTTTCTAGTTTTTCATTGATGTTTGTATATGTACATAAACAGAATTGGAACAATTTATAGTAACCATAAACAGCTGCATGACATATTAATTTACGACGAATCTAGGCAAAACTCTCTGGCTACTAGACGTTTATAAACATTTTAGACACTTGTAACTATTATTCTGTGTTGTGAAAAAAGCTCTAAGAAAACCATTCACAGTAAGTAAGCGTTTAGGTATACCTATTTGTAATTATTATGTATAAATACATAATCCTAAGAGAGTATATGAGCGACGTTGTCACATATTCAAGACCTGTTTGCTGTTATAATTATATTACCATTGGTCAGATAAAAAAAATTGTTAAGTCAAATACGTTTGGTACAAGTGGTATAGTATCATTAAGGCACTCGTATTCCGGACACCTTGTAGATCCGTTCATGACAATTACGGCGACAATGCTGTTAGATAAGTACCAGATAGATGGTAAATTATGCCATGTGATTTCACATTAAACTATTTGTTTTAATTTGGTGCCCATTTTACGAGATTATTTTACAATATTATTCAATACTAACCTTTTTAATACAATAACACCTACCAATATCACAAATAATAAGACAAAAACAAATTAACTCTTCTAAACGTATATACTGCGTTGTCCGAAAGCAAATACGACGTTACAGGTCTACACTGTGGCGGCGACCGTTTTGTGGGGGCGGGGCCAGACTAAATTTTTTAAATACGGTTTTTAAGCTTATTTTTCCACGAGCCATTTCGATTAAAATAATACATTCTTTCTTCTGCACGTATAAAGCTATATAGGTATATATTATTTTGCAGTAGTTTCATTTTTCACATGGAAGAGAAACAGTGCCTGCTCCCTAATGCTTAATCTTAAAACGTGATTGTTATATAAACATAAAAGAGGTCCAAGTTGGGAGCGTATTATTGACTTTTAGGTATCAATTGATTTTTGTTTTTGTTTAAACATTCTATATGATGCAATTTTTCCATTGGAAAACAAATCTGTATAAATAAAAACACACAAATGATGTACTTACGTGTCAATTCAAATTAAAAAATTCGTATTAACAGATAAATCGGTTTCTCAGCGTGGACGTCTGGGTTGGGTTGGCTTTGGGTAAGATTAAAATATTTCAGAATTGCGCAATGTAGAAACTTAGTAGGTATATATCAAACGAACCAATATATAAATATAATTCAGCAAAGCATGTACCATGTTCCTACAATATTTAGTAACGTACAATTTAATATTTATTACTAAACATTACAAAATTTCACTTTCTTATATTAGCATATACCTTATAGGTGGCTGAAAACTAGAAGGCATGTAGCAGGCGATAAAATATCCTTCTTTCGATTCCGATGAAACACAATATTCCTAAACGCTGAATGTATCGTATAAATAATATCACATGGAATTTGATGATATTAATTCTCTTATATTTTAAGGAGTGGATATTTCAGGCCGTGCGGTATCAAACAAACGCTGATAAAAATTATACCTACATTTATAAAAAAAGATACAAACCAGAGTTTGCAAAATGATGTGTTTATTTACGTTGTACAACTTAACTACATTTTAAGTTATTAGTCCTAATCGCTATGTATGTATTTTTACTAATTCTAATGTAAATTTACACATTTAAGTGTAAATTAACACGAAATTCAACAGTCAACATTTACAATTTTTAATGTATTAGATGTATCCATGGGTGTGCATTTACTATTTTTATGTACAGGTTATTTATTATATTGAGGCCACCCTTTATTATTCAAGATACAAAATAAAGTTTCGAATAAAAATTGTAAGACTGTAACGGAATCTGTATTGTTGAATTTTTTAATTACATTTGTTTATCTCGAAAAATATTACATATGACATTTTTATCTTTAACCGTTTTCGACTTATTGGGCGAAATTTTTAAATAGAAGTTGTTGTTAAGAGAGGGTGTCCGGGGAGGGTGACTACACATGCGACGAATCTATATAATCCACATTTCAGTGCGTGTAATTTTACACTAAAGGTTTATGGGTATATCCCGTATATCCTTTAACTAAGCAATTTGTTAAAGTGCTACATTATTGTTAATATTATAAATACAGAATTATTAAATATTACCTACCGTCGTAAATAATCGACGAATGTTCCAGTAAGTAATGACCCTTCTAATTTAAACGTGTGCGCGGCCATTTTGCGACCGTGCCGGTTATTTGTTTGCCCTCTATAGTGGAAGTGGCTGCGCTCACGCACGCCTCACATTAGGCACCTTTTAATTTGCATTTATGCATTGTAATGGTATTCGGCTGGAGGTCGTGTATCGAATATATGAGGTGTCTTTAAATGACCAGACAAGGGTCAAATTGGAAATGGTAGAATAGGGCGAAATGTATGGTAATTTAATATGGCCATAGACGCTTCCTTTAAGAGGTACATTCGAATCCTACCGACTGCGCCACTTTGTAACGTATTTATATAGTTTAATACACACTATACTGTGGTAATTTGTTTATTGCTAATTATACTTTTGTACTATAAAAACTTATCTGACACACTAAACTGAAAAGATAAATATACAGGGCGAGTTAAAAAGAGTGGGTCAACACTAAGCTAGAGATACTAGACGTCAAAATATTATGTTTAAGCTCATCATGCCTCATACGAATGTCGCTCGTTTAAGAAATACAGGGTGTGCAAGGTTTAAATTTTATTCTGAAACTACTACTAAGAAAATAAATAGCAATATCAGCGCCTAAAAGAAATGTTGCAGTTGAAAATAAATTGTTACCATTTGTTACCTTCAGCAGAGCTTACGGAACTGCCAATAATATAACGTGCGCAATAAACTTAAACAATTGCAGCACCAGCCTCACTGAACATCCAGAACTAAAAACTAAGTGACAGCAATGCAATATCGGCACTTTCAATTTACACGTAGTGCAAAACAAATTGTAATCGTTATGTTTATAATAGTTACTGCTTTGTATTGAAGTGTTACATAAAATGTATATTATTTATTTAAATCATTCAAAAAATGACAAATTATTTTTTGTTATTTCAACAACGATAAAGATTGTGGTGCCAAAAAATACTCAACATGTCGACTTTTGATGACAGTTTCCGAAAAAAATATTTGTTTGGTACAATTTATCATCCAGCAAAATAAATGCACTCAAATCCGGACACCCTGTAATTGTATGAAAAACCTAAAATTTTCTTGAGCCGATAAACATGCACTTCCACTGCACCAGGGATAACTTAAAGGAAAAGGAAGTAGGTACGTATATGCACATAGCGGAGATATATATCATAACATATAGTCCCGTTAGCAGGACAACTTTGCCATTAAGCAACAGAATATGTCCCTTAAAGCGGACTGTTAGCGTTGCGACAGTGTCGGAAGTCTCGGACATATTTTAACTTTTTATATAGCCAATGTAGAGCGGGAGTTGAAATGGAAATACTGCATTTATATAAATTTTCCAGGATGAACAGTTCTAACTGGTAAGTTTCTTCTTAAATAATGCTACAAGGGAAACGCAAAATTGCAATATATTATATTGTCAATATAAGAGTACTAATACGTTTATTATTATTTTCTTTCCGACGCTCGATTATACAAAATAGGCCGAAATGTAGGAGCGCATGGTGAAATCTGTGTGAGAAGTTCTGAGAAGAGCAGCTAAAAGTTTTGGGCATTAAAATAACCCAAAATATTAAATTACGAAAGTTGTAACAAATAATTAGGGCTAACAGTGTGGAGAAGCCGAGGTTTTCATTAAAACCCTTGTGGTAGTAAATTGTGTTCTTTATTTTAACCCCAACTTTTTAACACTTAATCATCTAATTAGTTACTTAACAAAAAAAATGTTGAGTGTATTATTTGAGTTTTTGTTAGTTTTTAATATTTTATACAAAATATACTTTTCATAAAAACACGATAATAATTATATACCACATTTGTCATTAAAAAGTATTATTTACTGACTTACCGTTTAATCCTAAGGAAAACCTGATGAAGTGACTAGTTGAGCAGTCAATCTGAAAAATAAAGAAATCAATTTACCAATTTATAAAATATTAAATTTTATTAAACCTAATTTACACTATGACAGCATGAGCAACAAAACTCGAATTTATGTATACAAATAAAATTGCAAACCAAATATATGAATGAAAAATAGTTTCGTAATGTGTCATGTAGACCATGTATAGTAAGTTTTCATTTTCAGATACTAAATAGTAAAAAATGATAAAATATAATGTAATATTCTAATATACTATTAGCAATAAGAATAATACATATAATTATTTTTATTATGGTTGTTTACACATTGTCTATATTGTGTACCTATTAACCATTGTTTTTTATAAGCTGTAATCTTTATGACTTTATGATATTTATAATAGTTACAAATGATTACAATCTGTAAACAATTAAACTTGTTAAATAGGTACACAGTGCATAGTCTCATGTTAAAAAAAAATGTGTAAGCAACCAATAAAGCAAAAAACTATCATCATTTTGAGCTTGTTATAACATTAAAATTAGATAAAGGAACTTAAAAGTATAGACTTCTCAGTTGACTGTTTATTTACTCATTACTATTCATATTGAGAAAAAAAACTAAATATAAATAAAACGCAATTATAATTTTGTGTTTGTAATAGCACATAGCCTACTAAGTTAACTCAAATGATATTCAATATTGCCCATGAAAAATGTATTCATTTAGCAACCGAATGAACAATACTCAACGAATTGTGCGATTTCGACACATTCAAAATAAACTAATATTTCTGCTCTACTCAAAAGCGTGAAAAGATTTTTGAAAATCCTACATGCAAGGTGTTGTTATTGCGAAAAAACAAAATTTTAAAAATTATGCCATCAGTAAAGACTAAAATAGTAAACCTGGGTAACTTAAATCTTAGACTAAAAAAAGATACTCTTGTTTATTGTACATAAAATGAGCCGTTTACGAGAAAAAGTTCGACCTATGTTTGCCTGTTGAACCCTCTTATGAAGTTTTTCGATCATTTCGTTAAGGTGCCTCAGGGACACCATTGCGTTTTTTTAAATTTTGTATTTTTTGAGATTAAACATCTTAAAATAAAAATTTCCTGTTTGAATGACTTTCATATCACACTTTGGTGTCGAGAAAAAAAAATCCTGGCCCTTTTATTCAACATAAAAGTTTATTATTCTTTTTCTCGTAAACGGTTCATTTTATCGGCAATAAACAAGAGAATTTTTTTAGTCTAAGGTTGAAGCTACCCAGACCTATTATTTTACAAACTTTTTCATACAGGGTGTTAAAAATTTAGGCATTAAGTTGTAAAGCCCCTAGTAAATTAAAAAAGCTAAACATGTTTCGAGGACACTATTTTAAGATGTCCTTACCAGTATCTATCACATTAATTTATATTATGTACTTTAAAAGTTATTCAAGAAAAACCGATTTCCAGCGGCGTCCATCAGGGGCACATATCTCCGTAGGGAGAGCCTGTAGAAAAAAAAATTATAGGAATTTTTCATCTGATTTTCCCACATTTTCTCGGACACCCTGAAGAAAGTTAAAGGAATCGGTAAAACGTCCTGCATCTCGTTAACGACAATGATTAGACCCATCAACAGCAGGTTCCTTCTAGATGGTTTGTATATACTGTTAACGTATGTACATTTCCCAATGGAACACCCTGTCTACATTATTAGAGTAATAAAGATTTCAATTTATTACAGCCGTAATTGCATTCAGTTGGGAAAACCAGAGAGGAACTGAAAGAGACGACCCCCATTTCCACGATCGGCCTTTGATATCGCCGTCTCTTTCACTCCCCATTTGGCTATTCCTTCACGGTTCCGCTCCGGAGCAATTTTATAATAAAAAAACGTCCACATATATCAGCCCTAGTGTCATTACTTACTTAGCCATGTATGTACCCGATAATTAGAGTACAATGATAGAGGAATTTGAATCGCTCGACGAACTACTTTTCCGACGACACAATGGACGAACATTCTTTCGGGTTACGACGTAAAAATTATTATAATTTCACGCTAGAGGGATTATTAATTATGGTATTTAGAGGACCGAGATACGCGGCCGTCGTTTTTATAGATCGTGTGTAGTACAATGGAATCGGAGCGCGATGGAAAACGCGGGGAAATTAGAAGTAGTTTTATAAATTGCGAAAGGCACGACGCAATTATTTTAAATGACAGATACGGCGATACAAGGCGGGCTATAGTTTGCGCAAGTTCATTTTCAACAAAGCAGAGTTCATATCGAGTTCTCGTTGGAGTTAAGAGTCAAGTTACTTTATGTTAGTAAGTTTTAGGGCTTCCCAAGACCGGAATGATAAAGACAATGAAACCGACCTATAAATTGAAATGTGTGAATCCTTCAAGTACTCATAGATGCGAAATTTGCGCATATTCTCCTACAATCACCAAACTATGACATTTTTTTATTGCCAAGAGTGTCTAAGGTTGATATTTTCCTTCCTGAGGAAAAAATGGTATCTTAGCAACAAAAGTATTCACTTTTATTCTTTAAATTAAAAGTGTTAATCAAATTTTAAGAGTTAATAATAATTTTTGTTTATCCACATTGATATTAAATACACAGTTTGAACAAGTATAAAAATTAAATAAACCACTGAAACTGCCACTACCCTCATTCTTGGAGCAATTCTCAAAGCAGTCCAACACGTTTTTATGAAGTTATTACCACTATCAATTTTCAGTATTCTTTTCGCAATATTTTCTTTATTCAAAAGTGAGTCTTCAATGCAGCCTTCCGCCACAGTGCTCATCTCCATCCTCCGTGCCTTTTAAGACAAGTGAAGTCACCACCATCGCCATCGTCAACTAAAAGGTAGCAGACGTTTGTCGTAATTTGTCCATTGTACTATCTCCAGTTGTCTAGCTTCAAAAATGTTGCCATTTCTTGCGAGACGGCACTGATTTTGTAAATACCGACCACCGTTCGATGACACTTTCCACTAACATATCTGAAAAATAATCGACGTTCTACTAATCCGTTTAGACGTAAAGCAACATATTTTCGACAAAAACTTGAATAATTGTCTCCCAACACAGTAAAAGAATGTGATCTCTTGGTTCTGGTATTGGAAATTTTTATAATTAAGCCTTATTTCACGTTTTCAACATTATCAATTGTTAAATTGACTAATTCATCAGAACGGCATGCACCTACAACTCCGAATATACAGATGACCTGTAAAGAAGCTGTTTAAATATTTTGTTCTTTCATCTTTGAAGCGTTTACTATCATCATCAAATATAAATTATCAGGTGCACTATTCAAAAAGCAATCAACTTGCTCCTGTGTAAATACTTGCGATTTTTTCATTGCACTGAATATTGGGATCAAGGCGTTTGACGACTTAATTTTATTTGCTAAGTTTGAGAGATACACCATCAATACATCTTCTGAAAACAACTTTAATGTATAACATTTCTCGAGGTTTCTTTGGGAGAAAATTTAAAGAAACCTCTTTCGCCACTCCAGTATCTCCTCAGGTACACCTAAATCTTCATTTGGTTTCATTTTTACAGATTCAGCAAATTGAACCACAATCACGAACGAACTCAATTAGCAATATGGCGACTATAATATTTGACAAAGTATACATTCCTACATCGATATATCCTACTTACCTACTTTGCTTTATTATCCAAATTTGGTTTGAACAATTTGAAAGCAATAATTAATAGTTAAATGAGGAATTTGCTCGCCACAAAAGTGACACCTTTAATCCTTATGTAACAAAAATATACTATTAATGGCGGAAAAATATCAATGTTAAGCAAATTTCTTCATTATGTAGGATTCGTAAGTTGTCTGTCTTGAGCTTTTGACAAGTTACCATGGCAGTCAGTGACAGTTTTATGATAAAAACGACAGAAAATGTAATCGCTAAAACTTGAGAGACTCTCCCGTTAAATAATTCGATATTCACGAATTTCGCGTCTATTAGGACAAGCTTAAAGCAGCCCTCAATAAATTGATCAATTTTTTACAAATAAATTGTTCAATATAAACTGATGCGTGTAAAATAGTTTTTCTGCTCGCACTATGATATTTATAAGAAGGTTATTGTCAAATTGTTTTTAAGCAGGTAAGTGGTTTTTACCAGAGAAAACGAAAGGTACGTGAGCTACTTACCTTCTTATGTTAACTGTGCTTGTTAGGAAGCATAGAAAGGGTATTCTTACCGACTGGTTGGTTATAGCATCTACCTGCTTGATATCGCATAAAGAAGCGTGAATTGTCAGTTTTAATCTCTAGCCTAATCATAATATATTTTTTGACTTTATGAGAAATATAACCTGAAGGAGAAGTAGGTAATTGTAAACGTACGTGACATACCAGATTTAGAATCTGGAATAGCAATAACAATGTCATTGAAATGTTTGTGCCTGAAGTCCTCCAAAGTAAGTTTGCATAAGTCAACAGAGCGATATGCTTCTGCAATGCTTAAAACCGTCACTACCTTTATGACCAAATATACCTGCACGCGAAATTGCTTCACTTTCTTGTCGCCTGATTTTAGGTATATAGCCGCCACTGTGACGTTTCAGAAATATTTTAACATATACGTGTTCTCTATAAAAATAGTTAACTTAATCATTGAATACTCATACACCACAAATTAGACGGTTACTTTAATGTTGCTGATTTCTTTATACATACCAGCAGTGAGATGTCAGAAACGCTAGAATTTCTGTTAGAATTGCGCACCTTAAAACTCTGCCGATATTTCTGTTGGTACTTCCTTGAAACAAACTATAGCCTAGCGCCGAACTTCATCCAAAACTTCTCGGATTAACATGCCACTCCGAAAAACGTCTTTCCAGCCGAATGGAGAGACGAGAGCGTTGGCGTTTAGTTGAAACGAAAGTTTTCGAGTAAAAAATCAAAGCGCGGGTATGGAGATGTATCCAAACAAATCTGTAACTTATTTGAATTTCATGATTTCCCTTCGTTGGCGTGTCTCCCGTGAATTATTCGGGTTCCTTCTGGAAGTCGCTTCAAGCCGGATCCACGGGTAGTCACTTAAGTTACAAGGACACCTGGAACTTGGAAAGCCTTTTGGTTTCGGTCGAAAAAAAGAATATTTTCAACTCCATACTGTTTAATTAATTTGTAAGAATGGTAAACGTTGCTAACAGTTTCCCGGAAAAAAAAATCCTATATAGGATGATTCAATAAATCACTGCAACTGCTACAGCACAAGGTACATATAAAATTAAGGAAAATAGACCTAATAAACAGTTGCCTCTTTAACAAGAAGCTAAGATATTTTTTTAAGTAAATGAAACTGCACAATCGTTACGTTTTTTTGAGATATAGGGCGATAAAATTTTTTCATTTATTACGTTATCTTTAATTGTTTACACATAATACCAAATTATGTGTGATGATTTGACATTAGAGCTAATGGTAATAATGTTACAAATTATTTGAATACAGAATTGTCTGACATACATTGGAATGAATTTAGTTCAGTTCGGTGACCACCAAGATTCCTCGACCTAGTTCCACCTGGTTATAAAATATATTTTTTTTTATTAGTACCCTATTTTGCTTATTTAAAGCACGCCTCAGCGTTCTAAAAACGCGCGTGTTTTAAAGTTACCGTAGCAAAATCAACTCCCCGAGAATAGTGTCTAAATGTCACCTTTTTAATTATTCTGACAGAAGTACCTGGCGTCAAATGAAATATTGCTAACAAATGTTTCAAAAGCTTTACTCAAATATCCAAAATCTTAATTTTTTACTCTAAATGTGAAAAGTTGGTATTGTTTAAAATATAAATACTTGTCATGCCACTATTTGCTATAATGGTAGTGAACGTACGTCGGAACGCATGCTCAGTGTATTTCTCAGCATCGTTCAATTTAAGATAACGTGCAATTTGCATTGGGCATGATTCAAATGTATTATACCAGTCACTTAATTGTTGCACTTCCTCTTATCATACCGTAACAAAACTTGGTCTGTACTTGAATTTTGGGGGCGTAATGATAAATGCTGCTTCACCAAACACACATAACTAATTCCATCACTGTCGGCAACAGTAAAACGTCAAGCATTCATTGTCTTAGATGGTCGGATAGTAATAAGCAATATGCTTCTTTCTTCCTTGATGTCCTGTAAGCGTAAGTCGCACAATTCAAAGATACCGCAAATGCCCACCACCTTCAAAAACAAATTCGTAATGACCGGTACATCTGTGAAAAACAAATCGTCTTCCTTCATTACATAATAATATGCCTTCATGAATATATGTACTTTCACAAATGATTGTTTATCCTCAATATACTTTGCAAATTCGAATGGATAGCCAACATAATCGACGCCTTATATTGCTCTGACATTTTCTGAAGGTAAGCAAGCACAACTTGTTCATCTGTATCTGTTACCTTTTGCTCTTCCATCCTTTTGATGAACTTGTATTCTTTTTTTATAAGCATTTTCCGATTTTGCGATTCTGCTAAAAGGCCTTGCATAGACCTATAAAATGATACCTGATATAATAAAGAATATCAGAGAAATAGGCGCGAGAATTTCTAAGACTAAGCACCCTGTATACGGGATAACAAATAACCAATATCGGAATTATACGAACGTCAAGCTGACACTAGCCTGTTCGGATGACCATTTTCGGCACAAAACTGCAAGCAATGCAGCAAATTATAAACGTGATTCTGTAGAAATGAAAGAAATACAGCTACGTGTCTGAACTGTCGTGCTTTGCTTTGCTTTTTCCGTGATAGAACTATAGGATTATTTTTCAATACGGCTCTTGTTTCGCCACAAACAAGAAAAGTAAGCAATTCACATTGCAGTACGAAAAACTGCTTACGATTTGAAAAAACCGTAGTCACTTTTGTACGTACAATCTATTGCAATAATAATGGCACTCCCTCGAAATAGTTTTTCAAGTACTGGAATTTCTGAGTTAAAATTTTATTAGACAAGTGGAAGAACTACTGGTAAAAGTTGCCATTACGAATATGTCAGCATGCGTTCCCAAACAGGTCGCCATTATTATTGCAAGAGATTGTACATATTTTATTTCCGTAATGTTCAAAATTTAATAGTAGGTGCATATTTTTTTAAACAGGTCTTTCTCCGACAAATTTTTTATTAAAATTTTGTTCGATTCTGTCCTATATATGATTACTAGCGAGTATTTTTACCCTGTTCGCTCTTGGATGATTAATTTCTTTTCAATCATTAATTTTAAGACCTCACTAGCACATAACTTTCTCCAGACCCTTTGGCGACGATGCTTTTATTAACAAAATCTGGCCGGTATTGATTGTGCTGTTTTCTTATAGATAGAACGAGGGAAGGGTGTATAAGTGCCTGGTCGATAAGGCAATTGGCTTTGCTGGCATATTTCTGCTCAGGTTTGCTCGTTTCACACGTGCACAAATTATAATATTAATGATTTTTTGTTTATCTGTGCTTATGCAGTAGAATTCGGGGATATGTAGTTCTTAACAGGACAGAACTCAGTACTGTATGTTCATGGAAAATATATCGCAACAACAATAATATTAATACAAATGTTGCGCTGCGACCGACTGGCATCATTGGTTGCGAAGAAGATATCAACAAACAGCTATTGTTACAATTAGGTATTACTAAAAAAAATTAAATAAATTCTTCTCTTTACGACAAACATTTGCTCGCAAATATCGAAGAAAGTGCATCTGAAGCAATGTTAGGCCTTTTCCCAGTCTTGCGTACAGTATGGCTTAGTCTTTGAGAGATATAGGAAATGGTGCCAGATCTCATCTATTGTGGTTGATTTTCCCACAGTTTTAAAAGTGAACTTAGATATTTATAGAATGTTTTCATTAAACCAGGTTAATAAATGTAGCTAGATTAATTTTTATTTTAGATAATTATTGGATAGAGTTTTGTCTGTAGAATTGTTCATTAGCATACCTACCTAAATCAAAGTTTACAGAATAAATATACATTTATTCTGTAGACTTTGCCTAAATGTTTGGTATCAGAGAGAATATATATGACTTCATTTAGAGGAATTGCAGGAGATTTGATTTATATTACCTTAAAATACCTTTCCAATACAGTAAAAAATGTTATAAAAGCTAATAATAAAAAATATATGGGTAGATATTGTGGGTGTAATTCAACGCTGGTCGGGGCTGTAATCCGCAGAGTAGTTAGTTTCACACAATATTGTTAATACCTAAAAATATATAAAAAAAACCCTTACATATGTCAAATGCTGATTCCAATAAATCGTAGGAGATTTTTTTTGTATTTTATATAACACACAGAAAAAATCATATACATCTCCGTTCACAAATATATAGGAGCCATGTTTTTAAATTTACTGCAAACTCTCAGTTCATTAATCAGCTAACAAAAATCACATAATCCGTTAAACATGGCAGAAATTCTACGTTGACAATACTGCATAGTACCCACAACCCACAGTATAGTGAGTCGCTGCCTGCTTGTGGCTCAGTAAAATGCATAATGGTACTACATCAAATATGTTAATAATTATTTACACAAATTATAAATTGTTCTTGTAGCAATTTTAGGAACAATTGAGAGTACTGTTATGAACAATTGGAGTAAAACTTTACATATATTACCATCCGTGATATTGCACCCGTTTTATAGAAATATTGGACATTAAGCAACTTTTATACAGAGAAATGACACATATTATGTACAAAAATGGCTGGTACACTTTTCAACATAGTTTATATATAAAAATACAAAAATTGTTCTCTAAATATGCATTATTATAGTTTTTATATCTTCCAATTTCACCTACTTCTGATTTCACTTTCCTCATTATTCTGAAATGAGCTATAACCAACAATATCGCTCTTCTTCTCGTTAACTGGTTGCCACCTCTGAGTTTACATCTCTTCCAATTCGGAAACAAACTAAAACCCGTACGGCTTTAAAACGAGCACGGGCCAATCGCGTGTTCGCTCCAAAAACCAATACTTCGCTAATAACAGTTATTTGAAGCCATTAAAATAAAGCCTTCTCGAACGTATTCCTCGCATTAACCACCGGAAACATACACGGACGATTTATCATTTCTGCATTATTAATACTTACGTAACATATTTGTAGCACCTTCTCGAGCGCAGAGCAATAAATTATATCCCTTTCACTGTGCCCGGGCATGTATCTAGCGTTAGGGTTTGTTTTAAGGAGCGCTTGCCTTAAACAAATAGTTTTGAAATATGAAATATGTTTTTCCGGCGTTTGCGAGAAAATAACACCGAGACTGACTCCATACCGTCCATCAGCCGTGTGTGTTTGTTAAAAAAATATTCAGGCATCTTGAACAAATATCACAAACTTTGGCACAAAGATCAATAAGTTCAAAACTACCGTTAATAGTGTGTTGTTATATTAGGAATAAAAGAGGCACTTTTAATCCGAATAAAACATGCTATTTATTTCTCCAACCAAATTCCAAATTATTCAAACCAAAGGATAATAAAGCAAAGTACGTAAGTAGGATATATCGTTGTAGTCTACTTTGGCATTAGTCGTCATATTGCTGATTGAGTTCGTTTATGATTTTATGTGGTTCAATTTGCTGCAAAGTCTGTAGCAATGGAATCTAATGAAGATTTAGGTGTTCCTGAGGAGATACTGGAGTGTACGAAAGAGGTTTCTTTAAATTTTCGCCCAAAGAAATCTCGAGAAATTTGTGAATGTGACTACCAACGTTTTTTGGATTGGTGCAAAGAAAAGACCATTAAGTTGTATTCAGAAGATGTATTGACGGTGTATTTCTCCAACATAGCAAATAAAATGAAGCCGCCCACGCTTTGGTTATAATATTCAATGTTGCACTCAACGTTAGATCTAAAGAAGGGGATCAATATAAGATATAAATATTCAAAGTTCCGTGGTTTTCTCAAAAGACAAAATGAGGGATATGTACCGAAATTTTCGCCAGTATTTAAAAAGAAGCAAGGTTTTTTTGAATAGTACACCTGATAATTTACATTTGATGATGAAGCTTTGAAAATGAAAATAGATTCTTGATAGGTCATCCTAATATTGGGGGTTGCAGCCGCATGCCGTCCTAATTCCAAATTCAAGAAATCACGTTCTTTTACTGTGCTGGGAGACAATTTAAGTTTTTATCGAAAATATGTTGCTTCACGTCCACCCGGATTGGTAGAACGTCTATTATTCCTCATATATGTTAGTGGAAAGTGTCATCAAATAGTGGTCGGTATTCATAAAATCAGTGCCGTCTCGCAAGTAGGAATATTTTTGAAGTTGGACAACAGGAAAAAAAGAGTTAATTATAAAATTCCCCATACCAAAACCAAGAGACCACACTCATTTACTGTGCTGGAAGAAAATTATTTAAGTATCCAAAATATGTTACATTACGTTCACCCGGATTGGTAGAACGTCGATTATTTCTCAGATATTAGTGGAAAGTGTCAGAATTATTTTCGGTATTCACAAAATCAATGTCGTTCCACAAGAAGTGATAAATTTTTTAAAGCTGAACAACTGGAAAGAGTACAGTGGGCACGTATTACAACGAATCTCTGCTATCCTTTTAATAAACGGCGGTGGTGACCTCTCTTGTCTTCACGGAACATGGAGATCGAGCTCTGTGGCGGAAGATGACACCTTTGAATACAGAAAATATTACGAAACGAATACTGGAAGTTGATAGTGATAATGATTTTAATGAAAGGATCAAAAGTATCAACTTTAGTTTCTAGGATTAAAATGAATACTTTTGTTGCTAAGATACTATTTTTTTTCTCAGTGAAGAAAATGTCAGTCGAGAGACTCCTAACAGTCAAAAAATGTCGTAGTTTTGTGATGGTTGGAGAAAAAAGTGTTTTTTATCCATTAAAAATAGTCTAAATTACGACTGAATTCATCAGCCGCTACCTAGAAATTGATTTTACGAGAATAGTTCGCTGCCTTAAAATAAAGGTTCTATGTTAGGGGAAAGTCGGGTAGCATCGGACAGCGGGTATCATCGGACGTTTACCGTTTTCTGTTATTTGTTGTTTTGCCGCTTCCATCGCATGGTTGCACGAATTACTTCGATGCGTGTAGCAACATATCTTCAGTTGACCTCGATACGTTGTGCGGTTCAGACAAAAACATTTGTATGTGATTTTTTTTTATTTCCACGTGGACAGAATTAAAGTTGATGTCTTGTTTCTCTTAATTGGTAAGTGTTTAGTGGGTGTCCTCTACATAATGCGTGCATATATGAGTAGTGAATATAAAAATGTGTTCATATTACTCTGCACTTCAAATACCTACCAGTAAATAGTTAATTGGTTGCTAGCTGCATGTCGGGTGTCACCGGACACAAAAATTTCGGGTATGACCGGACGCAAAATAATTTCAATGTTTTGTTACAGAACATATGAAATGCCGAAGTTTATTAATAAAAATATACGAGGGCAATGGGACGAAGAGCATATGAGAACAGCAGTTAGAAAAGTGCTTGATAACGAGTTAGCAATAAGAGATGCGGCAAAACGTTATGGTGTTCCTAAAAGTACTCTTGCTGATAAAGTAAAACACTTGAAAAATAACGAAGAAACACAACTTATTCCAAGTCTTGGACGATATCGCTGCACATTTCCCGCCAACTATGAACAGGAGCTTGTGAACCACATGCGGGATTTGGATAGTCGCCTAATGCCCCTCACCAAAAAAGAATTCTTAAAACTTGCGTTTGATGTGGCGGAGCACTTAAAAATTCCACATAGATTCAACAGGGAAAAAAAGACTGCTGGGAAAGACTTTTACTACACTTTTCTCCAGTGCCATCCAGAGCTGTCTTTAAGAAATGCCGAGTCAACGAGTTTGCAGAGAGCAGTAGGCTTCAATCGACCACAAGTTGCAAGATTTTTTAACAAACTTGAAGATCTAATGCAAAAATATAACTTCCGAGCCAATAAAATTTTCAACGCTGATGAAACCGGTGTGTCTACAGTCCACGAGTGTCGCCACAAAGTCGTCTTAATAAAAGGCAAGAAACAAGTTGGCAAAATGACTTCTGGAGAAAGGGGCCGCACTATAACCGTCCATACATACCTCCACTATTCATTTTTCCTAGGAAAAAAATTATTGACCGACTGAAAATTGGAGCTCCGGAGAATGCCATGTTCCATGCACAGGACTCTGGCTGGATGAATGGTGACATTTTTTTTAAATGGATTCAGGAATTTGTAAAATTCACACGTCCATCTGAAGAGGAGCCAGTTCTTCTAATTGTCGATGGGCATTGCAGCCATAAAGATTTACAAGTCATCAACTTTGCCAGGAAAAACCATATCCATATGTTAAGCTTACCCCCTCATTGCACCCATAAGCTACAACCTTTGGATGTGTGTGTAATGAAGCCATTCAAGGATGCCTACAATGAAGCAGCGTCACGATGGATGAGGCAAAATCCGTTTATGAGAATTAGTGATTATGAAATCGCAGGCCTGGTGAACGACGCCTTTACAAAAATTTGCAGGATGGACTTATCTAAGAAGGGTTTTGAGTGTAGCGGAATTTATCCATTGAATTCGCAGATTTTCACGGACTTGGATTTTATTGCATCGCAAGGATTGGACGTCCCAGAACCAAGGGAAATTCATGCATCTACATCCACTATTGTTAAGAGATGTAACGAGACAGAAAGCGAGACAATAGACTCTCTAGAATTTCCAAAAATACCAACTTTACCAAATACTCCACCAAAGCTCAACGAACAAGAACTTGGTACATCTGAAAATAAAACGCCCTCAAAAAAAGTCGTAAAACTGTGCACGTTAAATGAAACTTGCCAACCTTCGACTTCCAAAACCAGCCCCCAACGTTCTGAACAAAGAAATCCCACCATAGGCAGCAGAAAATCATCACAAAAAAATACTTTGGATCCAAATACGATTTTTGAAAAAAGTATTAGTGATCTTCTTAAAGAAATTTCACCAATTCCCAATGCTGCTGAACGTAGAATGGTTTCAAGAAAAAGACGTGCTGAAAAAAGTGAAGTGCTTACTTCCACTCCATTTAAAAATGAGCTGGAAGAGAAAAATAAAAATAAGGCTAAAGGAGTAAAGAAAAATTTAAGTGAAAATGTTATTCTAGTTGAGAAAAAAATTGCACAAGAACAGAAGAAAAAAAAAGCGCATAAAGAGAAGACTAAAGAAACCCAAGAACAAGAAAATGGGGAAACTTATTGTGTCATTTGTCAAGAATGTTTCGACGAAGACTGGATCCAGTGTTGTGAGTGTAAAAACTGGGTTTATGAGGCTTGTTCTGACGTGGAAAAAGGTCAGAAGTATTACAAGTGTGATAACTGTTAATATTTTTATTTTTTACGGCAGTATCCAAAATTTTTTTTCGTGTCCGGTATTACCCGCCAATTTTTCATAATTTTAAAATGTTTAATTTCTTTTTTCAAAGGATTTTCCTTTATTTTATAAAGTTGATGTTTCTTTCTTTTTTAGACATGTAAGATATATGTAAAATAATCATTTGACTATAAATTTGTTGAACAAATTTGTTAATAAAGATATGTTTTGCAATATTTTGTTAACATGTCCGATGCTACCCGACTTTCCCCTATAACAAAAAAATAAATGTTGACATCACAATGACAACCCAAAGGGATGACTTTGTTTAATGATCAAATTACATAGAAACCAATGCTAACTATGCAAAAGCTTCTCTAATTTAAGATCGCTTCAAATAATTTCTACATAATAAACGCGTTCATATTTATGCTATAACAAAAACATTGCTTTATACACGACAACAAAATTCCATTATTGTCTCCCGAAATCTGCATAAAAAATAACTATTATTTTAGTATCTAGTTTTTCTGAGTAGGAAGTTATTTATTACTCATATTTTCCTCTGATAGATAAACCAATACGTTACATGTGTACATCTATTTATTTAAAAATATATCTAAAACAAAGTTCACGTTTTTTCTTAAATAAACTGTATTATCTTAATATCATTAATAGAAATCAATAAAAAATGGACTGTACATTAAATGAAGCCTTATAGAATGTTTCCTTACACCAAATTAATAATATCATATTTATTATCATAACTTTTATAATAACCCAAGACTCAAACCTGTATAATCTTAAGACGACCTATTTACTATTATCAGAGTTCTAATCACAATAATGCATCATTAACTTTAAAGATATATGCGCTTACCCCACAATGCAATCTCAATGATTTGATAAAGAAACACAAAAAGAACCTATAAAACGAGTAATGCCCACCTAGAGTCGCGAAAGAATCTTACGATGTCGCCTGAGCTTTATCCTCGACGGGAGCAACGCATGCAAGCCTCGAATAATACCGATCGTGTGTACACACGTCGCCTGTAAATGTTCTGTGTTCAATTTGGAGGAATTTAAATTCTCATGCGTCTAGAAGCAAAGGGATCGGGATTCTACCCCTCGTCAACTTAGTCTCGCAGAATAACGAGCACGGTTTTGTCGGAGGAAATCTGGATATGGTAGTTTTTTGCAGAGAAGGGGCGCCCGCATTCATTTGACTTTCCCGTAATTTTTTCTGTGATGAGAAACGCACGAGAATGGGATCTGGGTCAACAAATACGCGTCTGCAGCAGAAAAGATTGTAAAAACAGTCGCGTATGGAAAAAAAAATTGAAGCCTAAGCTAGACGATATTGTAAGATTCAAAAAGTTATGCTTTTTTTTTAAATGACAGTGAGACAGTTTGATGCCATAGGGTTCTACGGCGTGCCCAATATGTATGGAATGTTTATAGTCGACTGTCATAATAATGCTGTCATTATGAACGTCAAAACTGTTAATAATCTGTCACTTTCTAGCACCCATGCTGTAATGTGACAGAATCGTGCCAAAAAGTCCGTTTACCCAACTTACTTACTCACCATATTACTAACTCGCATCCGTTGAGAAAACCTATCCAATTTTTTTATAGATTTTCTGATTTTTTTGGAATACGCCTTGATTCAGCTCCTTCAGCTTTTTAAAAAATGTATTCACAGAAATACGTATTTTTAGACAAAAATTTGCTTTGTTTATACAATGTTATAGCGACCACATGCGAACATTCTACGAATGCTAATAATAATTTCATAATTTAGAACAAATTTCAGTTTTTAAAACTTATAATTTGTTAAAATCACAGTTCGACTATAACAAATCTGCTTTGATAAAATCTGTGCTTTGTTTCAAAATCAAATCTCGCCGATCTTTTTGAAATTTTGGACGTCCCCATAATTTACCGTTCTGAACAACTTTTTCAAGTAAAATTTTGCTGTATTTTCAGTAGAAAAGGCAATTTACCTGAAAAGATAACAGTTTTCAATCGGTGTACTGAATATACCCACAACAACAGATACGAGAATCGATTGTTTCAATAGACAGATGAATACACTAAACAGCAAAAAAGTTCTGCCATTTAAAAGAAACATGCTGTGCCATAAGTGGCGCCCTCTATTAGTGACGTCAAAATTAGTTAAAAATTCTTATTTGCCGTGCCAAAAAACATAATTGTGCCAATTTTTTTTAAATACTCCGACAGGTTTCAAAGTTATTGAGATATTTCAAAATAAAATTCTAGCATTGAACACCCTGTATTTTTTAAACCAGCAACATTCGGATAAGGCATGTTTGGCTCAATCGCCATATTTTGGTGTGTAGTATCTCCAGTTCAGAGATTGCCCATACTTAATGAATCACCCTGTATAACCGTGAAAACTGTTACTTAAATCTAATACGTTTTGAGTAATTTTAACAGTTTTTTTCTCAGTGTACACTAGTAACCACCATTTTTCTCTAAAACAGCATAAGTTACAAAATTGGAAGAGAAGTTAATTTGAATTAGGAACCAATGTATTTTATAAATAGATAAAAAGAATAGGTCTCAGACGGGAACCTTGTGGTGTTCCAGAAGTTACAATATGTCACCCAGAATAAAAATTGTCCAGTTAAATACTATTAGACTGGCTTCTAGAAACATAAGACATCTAGTATAGGGGCAAGCGATCATTTCCAATTTTGCGTTTCCTTTCCTTTCATTCTACACGCCAAATTAAGACCCTCGAAAAGGTAGAGCAAACCCGTCCTTCCGTGTCTAGCAAAATTAAGTTAATTTAATTAGCATCGTTTAACCAAGTTTACGTCTGGAAACATTAGTTTCATATTTTGGTGAACAATGGGTACATAATTGCACGTCCGTAAGACAATCCGTTGTTAAACTAAAACCCCTTCGTAATTATCTCTATACTTTTACTTTAACGATTCCACGCTAATTCCTTTGCCGAATGACCCGATGTTTATTGGATTTTACAGAACGAAATCGCCTTGAAGGCATTACAATATCTGTCCGACGAAAAGAGCAAATAAATTCCGTTTTGCCTGTTCCATCAGATAAGGTTCCACTTTAAAACAGGCGAACGTCGAATTAACAACTTTCTAAGCGCAGCATTAGTGGGTGGCAGACGTACGGGTACACTGATAAAAATGGGTGGAAATTTCCATGTTCTGTTATGCTCTTTTTAAATGATATTTACTTGAAAATTTTAATTTACATTGTATATTAAGGAATAATCAAGTGTATATGTGTTTGTACGTAATAAAATTAGGAAATATCAGAAATAGTGTGGTAATACAATGTACTACAATAGAACTATTTACTTTTATCATGTTGCACATGCGCAGGGGCACATCGACCTTAGCGTTTTAGTTGTGTTATTAACGTGTAGTAGACAAACATATACCGATCATTAATAAGGACTTTCTGTGGGATGTTCGTAAAATAGTAAGTATAAGATTATATTATTTTATTACGTGTGCACTTGCAGCTTGTGCCAATTTAAATATTATACAATTCATAAAAATCATAGGAACTGAAACAGTACGTTGTTGTTTAGATGTTTGCATCTAAATTACGCCATTACATGTGTCCCACCATACAAGATTCATTTTAAATAACATATTTATCTTTATGACAGCAAAAATACTAATTGCTTACTACAGATATTAATATTACTTGTAGTAATGTTAATTATAAATTTACTGTAACTAAAATTCGAGGTAAAAATATTTATTTTCACACAGATATACGTATATCTAAAATATTTACAAAAACCAAGAAATATATACTGATGTTTCAGGAATAATTATGTAGTTTTTTCAGCAAAAATATTCAACATATTTTCTAATGCGAATGAAATACCTACATTGAAACACATTTTTTGATGATGGGTGAACAATACACTTTTACAGAGAAGGATGGATAATTCACATTTAGGGGATGCATGGACAAATTCCACTAAGAAAATCTTCCTACACAGAAGCTATTTCTGGTCCTGACAAGACCTTCTTAACTATTTAGAAATAAACATGTGACTCGCACAGTGTATTTATTATTGAATTCCAATAATAAAATCTACTGTCCTTTTAATAATTTGTTAGTAAAAGATATCCTGGATATTATATTGACTAGCTTAAACCTGTACTTTTATATATTTTAACAAGCACTTCACCTGTCAACGCACTCTCCATATGGCTATACTCGCGGCAAGAATTAAGACGATTTACGTCATACGAACAAATGAAATTCATTATATTTTTATCAAAATATTTAAGAACTGCAACTGAGAGTGATAAAACTATATACTACACTAAAAGTTTACATTATATATTGCAAAAAATTGTTTTTTAACGTGATCAAATATCGAAAATTACGTTGACCATAAAAACAATTTCCTAACGTCAGTCATGACGTCAGACGTCTAAATTCTTGCCACGAGTATACAAAAATAATAGAATACATTTTTAAATTATATTTTAAATATTTGAACTGATTGATGAACTCTTTGGCATATACATTTTTGTAATATGTGCATATTGTTTATTATTTTTTACACATTGATATTCAGTCATATATGTCAAATAATATTAGTTATTGAAAGTTTTCTCTATGCATATTATTCAATGTTAGTTATAAAGGTAAGTATATATAAAATATTAAAAAAAAATAAATTATCAGTAAAATTACATAACCATATTTTACAATTCCAACCTAAAAATTACAATGTATAAATCAGTACAAATTATAATGGCGGAATTTAGTAAAAAGTGTAAAGTGTACTTATGCCATTTACTAAATTATTATGAGAAATTACAGAAATGTTTTTGTCAGTGTATCCTTTCATGTTCCCTCCCACCGAACACTGGTAAAATTAATAACCAAAATCATTAACTCCCAATGTTTCATATGAATTTCAGGTGTTTTACGTATTGCGCAACCCTGTCACTCGTACTTAATCCTTCCATGTGATTCAACGAGGTTGCCGCAACGCTAATCGATTAGGTTACATAAAAGTTATATTCTCGATGGAGTTTTAGAACGATTCGATAAAAAAAATACGGTGTTTTAACAAATGTTAATGATGCTAAGAGGAAATCGTCGTTTAGATAGTCGCCGAGCTTTCTAATGTTATCTCACTCTTAAAGAATCCCAGGCTTTTTGGACAAAAATATTATAAATGGATATGACCCACTGTGTAAAATTAATGACAATGTCGCTGTGTGAAAATATTTGTCTGCATAATCTCAGCAATGATACTAGATAGTTTAAGGAAGTATCCCAGAATAATGCAACAAAATTTATTTCTTTTTTTAGTTACCATTAAAAGTAATCGCTGAAACTGGTCAATTAGTATATAGAAATTGTCAATTTTTCACAATACGTTTTTGAGCTATAGCATTATCGACACTGTTTTAATAGGATGCTCTATACGGGCTGATTCAGAAAAAATATTTTGAATGTACAAGGGGCTCCTACAAATACAATTCTGTATAAAATCAAAAATGGCAGTTCGAAAATGATTTAAAAATACGCTCCTGCACGGCACTGGACTCTGGCCCACTGTACAACCTGATAAGGCGGCAAAGCATGCAATCGGCGACCTGATACAAAAGTGAAAAAAATTCTAAGGAAAGAAATAAATAACTATACTCGCGTCAAGAATTCAGACGTCTTACGTCACGGCTGACGTTACACATTTGTTTTTATTGTCAACGTAATTTTCGATATTTGGTCGCGTTAAAAACAATCATTTTTTGCAATTTAGTGCAATATATAATGCAAACTTTTAGTGTAGTATATAGTTTTATTTCTATCAGTTGCAGTGTCTTAAGTATTTTGATGAAAATATAATGAATTATTCATTTGTTCGTATGACGTAAGTCGTCTGAATTCTTGTTGCGAGTATACCTATTTTACAGCAAATTCAACTGTTTTTGCTACTATTGTTATTAATTATTAACTAAATTGTTACAAAATTTTGCGTTTCTACAAACTAACACCTTCTGCTTCTTGTCCATTTTGAACTCGTAAGTTATTGGCAGCGTTTGCCTAAATCATCGATATTGTCGACTTCGGTGAGATACACTTCATTTTTTAAATATCCTCACAAAAAGAAGTTCAAATGATTTAAAGTCAGGAGATCGTGGCGGCCATGGTACGAGATCTCCTCGTTCAATCCCTTGGTATTAATGCTTGAAGACTCTGTACATGGTACGGATATAATTGAGCTTCGTGTATGATAAGCCCCACTGCTGCATTACGCCGTTGACGTCTTGAACGTCCATCTCTTCCACGATTCGGTTTCAAATTTTCCTCGCCTTGCACTACACTTGCACTCACTGCACACCGCGGTAAAAGTACTTGCATTCGGTACATGTTTACCTGTAAATCGTTTTACTAAACGATGTTCACATCGCCACAAAAACTTAATACCTACAAAAAGTAATCGGATTTCAATATTAGGACTTCGATATTTTTCACTCGGAAGCTATAAGGATTTAATAAAACAAATTTTTACATTTTTCATGACGCATGTATTCCCAAAATTTTTTAGATACGTTCTGAATCACTCTGTGTAGTAAAAACAGATAACTTTTCTAAATAAGAAATTATACAGAGTGTCCCGTAATTAATGGGGAATAGAGCAAGAGTATAGTAGCCAAATTCACCTTAGTTAAAATTTGATGGTTTAAAAAATACAGGGTGTCAAAGTTTAAATTTTGGTTTCAATATTTATAAGCAACTTCTTAAGAAATATTTGCATATATTTTGGAAAGCGGGGTATTTTGGGGGCGAGAATTCAAATTTGTTTCTAATTTTGATGTCACTAATGATGGCATATCATGCTTTTTAAATAGCAGAACTTTTTTGCGGTTTAATGTATCCTTCTGACTACTGAAACAATGAATTATCTTACCATTTTTATCTGAAAAAGGTACACTTTGCTGAAGTCGTTAGGAGTAACCTATTTGGAAATAATCCTATTTTGAAATATTCAGTACACAGAGTATAAAGGTTTGTTTGATTTCAGTGCCTTTTCCGTTAAAAATACAGCAAAATGTTACTTGAAATAGTTTATGACGACGTGCAAACTTTCAAGAATTTATATCGCTGAATTTGTCCTTAGAAAATGTAGATAATGTTACAACTCTGTCAAACATCGTTAAAAAATATAAAATATTTCAAAAAAAATGATCTGTTTTGGCGATTTTTTTAACTCTCAACTGGAAAAAAAATAAATTTTATCTCATAATTTTGGGACACACTGTATATCGAGGTAACTTTTAATCCTCAAGTAGAGCATTAAACAACCACTCGAGCTATAGTAGTTTTACTCTTGATATGTAAGTAATATTGTGCAATGCATGAAAAAATAAACTAATTGGCAAAACTAATAATATAAAACATACTACTTGTAAAATTAAGTAAGTAAATAAATGCAAGTCGGCAACAATTTTGATCAATAAGCAAATAAAAAACTACAAAATTATCTGGTAAATTGTCTAGTTTCACAATGTTGATGTAGAAATAAATATGCCTGGCAATGTTATTTAAACGAAATAAAAGTGTCAATAGAATTCCATAAAATTTTATTACTTAAATACGTTTTCTAGACGCTACAGTTTTTTTTTATATAGAAAACGACACAATAGAGCAATCTATACAAAACAGATTTTCAATTCACCGGTTTTAAATGAAACATCGAAAATTGTGAACTAGTCGGCTGATATTTCCACATACATATTGCAAATTATTCTCTGATTGCTTAAAAATAATATTAAAATGTGTGTTCTGGAAAAACGTAACGATAAATCAATAATATACACAAGCGGTTATATAAAATTGTTATTCGTTTTATGAAGAACCGAATTTTTTGTAGATTATAAATTAATGAAAACAGTTTTCATTTGAAATATATATATATGTGTGTAATATGCAAATATATATCCGATTAAAATATAGGAAAAATCATGTTTTCTATACAACACCCCTTTTAATTTTTTGAAATATGGAAATTTTGTTAAATTTCAAAAAATTCGAGAGTGAAATTCTATGATTTTTTAGGAAATATTGTATTTTCACATAAAAGCCACTGAGTAAAAAATTAGTGTTCAAATATTACTATCTATGACAAAAATTTGTTCTTATTGTAAAACTTGTGTGAATGTAGCGGTGAGTTGGAACATTTTGACAATAATTGTACGAAAAGAAAATAGTGTCTACATCAAGTACTTAAAGACTCTATACAGGGTGGTTCAAATTGGTCGATTTTCAAGGGTTACTGCAAATCTGTCTATGATAGAGCTAATCTGATAGACGAGTGGCTAATCCGTCTGGTGCCCTTTTATCGTTTCGCTTTCAAGATATCTTGAACATTCTACAGGTACTATTTTTAGGGATACATTCCATGGCATTAAAAAAAATGTATTTTTAGTTTTTATGATACTACTTGTGTTTTTTATAAGGAACACTCTGTGTTTTATTTCAAAAGGTAGACCTATGTCCGCATGTTGAACCCTCTCATGAAGTTTTTCAATAATTTCGTTAAGGTGCCTCCTGGGCCACCTCTGCGTTTTTTAAAATTTTATATTTTTTCGGATTAAACATCTTAAATGAAACTTTCCTGTTCTTTGAATGACTTTTATCGCACTTTGCTGTCGAGAAAAAAATAGAAATCATGGCTCTCTTTTATTAAAACATAAAACATGAATTCGCTTTTATTATTTTCTCGTAAACGGTTCATTTTATCGATAATAAACAAGAGTACCTTTTTTAGTCTAAGGTTAAAGCTACCCAGATTTATTATCTTAAAGCCTTTATCATACAGGGTGTTAAAAATTTAGGCATTAATTTGTAAAGCTTAGCCTCCCCTGGTAAACTAAAAAAGCTAAATATGTTTCTAGGGCACTATTTTAAGAAGTCCTTACTAGTGTCCAGCACATTTTTATATTAAATTATATTGAGTACTTTAAAAGTTATTCAAGAAAAACCGATTTCCAGCGGCGTTTTTCAGGGACACATATCTCCGTAGGGAGGGCCTGTAGGGAAAAAAATATAGGAACTTGTCTTATTTACTTATCTACTCTTACTTTGCCTTATTTAACTTATTTTTTCACGTTCTATCTGCACCCGAGAGATTCCCACATTTTCCATGTATACGTCGTGCGTAAATTACCAGAATTTGTCATTTAGATTATTTATTATAACAAGAGAAATGACGGATTAAGTAAAAGATAAACCAATTTCCATAAAAAAATATATTTCATGTTTTCATTTGGTTGATTTACTTAATTTTCTGTGCATTACTCGCTATTTTAAAAATTTTTTATAACGTGCATTACTCTTGAGAGTTTTGTTGAGGTTAACCAAAAGGTATACAACTAAGCTGTGCATTCCTGTGCTGTACCTTCGTTTTATTGTTTTCCAAAGTGGCATATATGTCACCTTTGAAGTGACGTCAGACTCGAAGCGTTGAGACCTCAGTCATCCAATATTAACACGTACTAACCGTGTTATTCAGGACGTTCGTATCCAATTAAGCCCTGTTTTATTTGTTCGGAGAGATGCAACAAGAAGCGGAAACGCTACATTTTATTATTTAATGGAAAGCGTATTCCCAGGGTGCTCGCGGTCTTAACTGCGGCGAATTAAAAAAGAGAGGAAAGCCTCACGAACTCATCCTTCTAACAATATGCAATTTGAATATTTATAGGGGCACACGGAACCGCTCCGGAACCGCGTAGAGTATGTCGATGTCGATGTTTCTCGAATATGACCGGAATGTCGAACAGGTACAAATTGGATATAACCGTACCTGTATATGTAAGTGAAAAATCTTAGCCCGCGTTCGAGACTGACTACATGCACATAGGTTCATATTTTGACACAAGGAACCGGATTAACCACATGGGGTCGTGACCTAGGAATGTCAAGCTCTCAGAGGGTGAAGATGTCAAAGTGTAAAATTCAGCAAAAACCGTAGATATGCGTCCTTTAGACTGTCGCTAGAATTAGGTACGATAATCGCAAACCCGCAATAAGTTCTATTAACTGAATAAAATAATCTAGACTTAGTAATGATAACGAAATTTCGTAACCTGTACCATAGCTGTGATTACGTTTCCTTTTTGCTTTTGTTCCTTTTTTTCTGTGTACTCTTTCATTTTTAATAGTTTAGGAAAATTGCACAATTTTCCAAATACATGCAGAAGAGAGAATGTATTATTTTAATCGAAATGGCCTTTGTCCTAGACAATTACATTAGGACCTGCTACTAGGTTCTAATCTTATTTTTGTCATTTTTGTAACAAATATTGTTCGTACCTGTTTATTATTTACATGTTTATGATGAGATTGTTTTTTATTTACTTTTTATTGTTTCAATTTATTAAAAATTATTTATTTTTTTTTATTGAAAAAATCTAGTTTGAAATACTTTGTTCACTGAACCCCCCTCCTTGTCAAATTTCTGGCTACGCTACTGACCTAAATACAGTGTGCTTTACTTCACATCTGTATATGATTTCCATACTTTTGGACAACGCAGTACATACGTTTAGAAGAGTTAATTTGTGATTTGTGATATTGTTAGGTGTTATTGTGTTAAATAGACATTGGTATTAAATAAAGTTGCAAAATAGACTTGTAAAATGGGCACAGAAAGTGCATCGCACTGAGTAACTCGAAGAAGAAGTATTGCAGTATGCCATTGAAGTATGAGTACAGCATACAGCGCCTAATAAAACAAGTTTCACTCTGCCAAAAAAATGAAAATAAAAATGTGATGTAAGCACTGCAACATTGTTTGTTTGTGAAGATCATGTAATGTTTTATTCTGAAAACATAAACAAAAATAAGGATTTTTTAAAAAATGTTTAAGGAGCAATGCAATGTAGTAAATAGCATCAATTAATGAAAACAATTAATAAATGTTAAATATCGTTAGGTATTCATTAGTTTTACTTATTGTTTTTCAAATTAAAATAAGTAGTTTAAGGGCACCGTTACCGTGTGTTAGCAGAGTAGTCTACAAGACAGTAATATGATTTTAAACCTTTGACAGATACTGCTATATAGTAATAGCTAAACTATTTATAGTTCAAAAAATATCGCTAACTATATATTACGTGGTCTTACTGTGGTTAAATATGGCGATAATCAAAACAACATGCATATCGACAGATAATTTTAAGTTTACCTTTCTCTTCTACAAAAAATTGAACGCTTTTTTGACTGCAGCAAAATACACATAAAGGATGAGCTTAGGAAAGGTTTGTGTTCATGTTTCTTACTTTGACTTTTAAATGTGAAAAATTAATTGTTGAAGTTTATGTAAAAATTCCATAAAAAGAGCCACTTTTAGTAAATATTTTAAATATAAAATCGCTACATTTTGGCAATATAAATACTAACACTACCTGAGTTGAACTTTGTAGTATTCCGTAATGCATAAATCTTTTTGGTAACTTCACTGGTGTTTAAAATTCCTAATTTTAAAATAAAATCAATATTTCACTATTTGCGCCACAAATACGGCCACCTTAATGTAAAACTCACATGGCATAATTTTATAAATACTTCAAATTTCAAGTAAAACCATCTATCTGATACTTACCCAACAGCACTGTCGCTGTAATTGTTACAAGCGGATATACATTGTAAACAAAGAAATAAGTTATGTTTAACAACTCCGGAAGTTCACCACATCACCACTAATAATTATGGTGCTACCTACAGAAAAATTCAAGAAACAGATGACAATTCATTAATGTTAATATTTTAATTATTATATGATTATTGCCGCCAGACACGTGTATAAACCTTTCAACATGTTATTTCAAACCAATTAAAATTCATGAAACCTCTCCTTTATGAAGTGCATTTTTTAAGTTTATTCCTCTTTGATGATCATTTCTACCTTTCCAACCTTTAATAAAACTCGACCATCATGTTTAGATCCCATCGTCCTTGACAATCATGCACTTCTTTTACATCTTTTAAACATTGACCCTGATATTTAACTTTATAGAAATTTTGGAAATTGGACAATATGAGAATGCAGAACTTGAAAGCTTCTCTTTGTCAATTGCTGTTGAGACAAAGGTCTGATTTTTCGATATTTTTCTCATTTATATCAGTGGTTCTACAATAATATGTACTTAATTTTATTCAAACTATGTTCGTTCTGATGCAGAGCTACTGACATTAGTCTATACACTATATATATATTATGAAGAAAAACCTACATAACACCGTTTCGGCTTATATTAAAGCCTATTATGGCTTGTAAATTTCGCTAATTTTTTACGTGCTCGCCCATATCTTTAAATTTGTGTATCATTCTTCTCCAAAATGTTGTCTAATGTTCTATAGAAATCTCATTGCAACAACAGTAACAGTCCTCCAGGGGTGCTGTTAACTTTTTAGAGCTTTCATCTATTGATTATTTGTAATCTTTTTTAAAAAATATCGCGCAGGCTTCTGTCTAAAAGATTAATCTGACTTTTAGATGGCATTCAACTTTTTAAAATTTATAGATGTATTGTAGAACCAGTCAAAATAGAATGAAACATGATTCTTTCCATGACGCATGACTATTTTTAACCATATTTCGAAATTTTTAAAGTAATCAAATTGATTTTTGCGTGAAATGTACAGATACTACTTTAGAATCACTAAAACTATAATTGTTTGTTCTTACTGATACACGATGTACCACTATAAACACAAAACAGATAGTTCAATGACAAGCTCTAAAAAAAATAAAACTTATTTATAATATCGCTCATATGAAAATAACTTATAGAACAAAAGTTATTATTTATCACCGATCTATTTATTATGATTTTTTTCGTATTTGTAAGTGATAAACTGTACATTAGCAATTTAAATTTAAAAAATGATAAGTTTCACGATTAATATCTTATATTTCAACAAAAGGCAGTAAATGTGTGAAGATGGAGATTTACAAAAATAAAAAATATTTCCCTGACGAAACTCCACCGTTTCTCTATAAATACCAGTTCACCCGTAAAAGGTTCTAATTAGTTGCTATAGTTACCTCGCTTGTGTAGTGAGTCTTACATGAAGAACAGCAAAATTGATTACATTTTATTTCACGCACAGAAGCATATAGAAGCAATTAAACAAAACTTTTAATTGCAAAGAGATGTATTGTTAGTATAAACTCAACCACCATCTAAAAATTAAATCTTAATTTACTAAATATATACACTTGTAAAAAAGTTTCTTTACGCCACAGCTGCTCGTTCAATTACAATATATTATACAAACAAGCAAACTGTTTTCTCAGTGTAAGTATTATTATCACACTGTGAGAACACTTTATTTATTCTTCCTTGAAATTACACATTTTAAAACACGATTATCACCAACAAGAGGAACCTGGTCCTTCGCAAATTACCAGAACCTGAGTCTATTAACCGTCCCCGTAGGCGGTACCTCGGACATCATTATTAGGGACCTCCTCTTAGGCAGTTTATATTTTACGGCCCCCATTTAAGATCGTAGTTTTGTGAATGTAATTTACGGCCCGGTTGACACATTTAGTATAAACAAGAATGGGGCCCAGGGATTGAAAGCATTCCGGTGTTTGGTAATTTAGCTTTTTTTGACGCGATTATGCCCGTCATAAAATAGTTCATTGCTCATAAATATCTTGCTACAAGTGCCGGGGACCCTAAATATAAGCTAATTACGAAGTACACGCTCGAAACTTCGAAGCGCGTTTGTTTGCGTAAACATCCTGATTAGATTTTTCAATATGGAATACTATTAAGTCTAAATTATGATATTACGGAACGTATGTCTATGTAAATCAAAGGATAATTATATAGAGGCAAGGGAATACGCCCATTTTAAGTGTTTAATTAATTATATTAGTCACGAAATGTGCATTTCGAAACGCTCTTGACTTCTGACATTTGGCGTTCTCCCTTTTAATGGTTTTACATTAAAAAAATTAAAACTTGTTATCAAAAACTACAAGTTACGATCTTCCCGTTGCTGACGCCTTGCCATCCTTGGACGTTTTACTTCAAGGCAAAAAAAAATCGTGTTGGCTTTGGAATAAGAAACACAAATAAATCGTGATTATTTACCGAGCTCTCACAGTCGACATCGATTTTGAAATTCTTCAGATATGGGAGCTGCAGGAACATTCCAAACATTTGTAAATAATAAACAAATTTTGCTAGTTGCTGTGCTTTAACTTTGTCTTTCGGTAATACATTTTTCTATAGAATTTAAGTTCATTTTAGTTCATTATATTATACTTATCACTTACTTTAATCGATATACAGGGTGATTCAGAACTTATCTAAAAAAAATTACGAATAGTAGCAAATCGGAGTTGATAGATATCGTTCTAATTTATGGCGATATGAAAATGTTTTAGCAGAACGATTTCCCGGTAAACATGTGTCAAGTGCGGCTACTTTTACCGCGGTGTGCAGTGAGTGCAAGTGTAAGTGCAATGCGAGGGAAATTTAAAACCGAATCGTGAAAGAGATGGAGGTCCAGACTTCTACGGCGTATTACAGCATTGTGACGTATCATACATGAGGCTCATTTAGGTATATTCGAACCCATGTACAACGTGTGTAAACATTAATACCAAGGGATTGGACGAGGAGGACCGGTACCATGGCCGCGACAATCTCCTGACATTAAATAATTTTGTCTTCTTTTTGTGGATATATTTAAATTCACCGAAGTGAATACCTACAGTTGATGATTTACTCAAATGTACAATAGTTGATACCGATAACATATAAATTCAAAACGGACAAGAAGCAGAAACATTTATGTTAGTTTGTAAAAATGAGCCCAAAATATTGTTGCAGCATCAGGTATGTCAAACTTTTTTATTAATTAAAACCACAAATTAAATCTATTAATAACAATAGCGGCAAAATCAGTTAAATTTGCTGTATCAAATTCCCGTTAGAAAATGTTATTTATTTCTTTCCTTGACCATTTCTTTCCATTTTTTGTTTGGTCGCAGATTACCGGCTTATTAGGTTTTACAATGGACCAGTGTTGTGCAGAAGAGTATTTTTAAATCATTTTTGAACTGCTCTTTTTGATTTTATTTTTTATAAAATTGTATCTGTAACAGTCCCCTGTACATTCAAATTTTTTCTTCTGAAGTTCAGAATCATCCTGTATATTACTACATCAAATTATGAACGTGGGTACAAAGGAACAGTAGTGATACGTGTACAAAATTAGAAAAAATCGTTAGATTCACAAAAAAATTATTCAACAAATTCATAAAAAAAATATATATTTTTTTGACGCCTTGCAATCCCGCTATTTTTTTTTTAATGTTATAGGGCTTTATGGAATTAATTCGTGTAGATCATCCCCCCAGAATATTGACGAATAATTTCCGGACATCCTGTATATCATATCATTAATTAATCGGAAAAAAGGACGTCACCTTGAATAATAATCGTAATTATAATAATAACAACGACCCATGTGTGAGTTGAGAAACAAATAATCCAGTTTATAATATTAGATATGTTAAGATACCCTATGTTAAAGGTTTATCGGAAAAATTGAAAATGATTCTTAGTAGTGAAAATGTACGTGTTGTTTTTTACCATAACAGGAGGATAGGTCAACTATATTCGTCCATGAGAGATAAACTGAAAAAATCGTATCTATCCCACGTAGTATGGTATGGTATTCAATGTAATGATTGTTTAGGGATGTATATTGAACAGAAAAAACAAAATATCAAACATAGAATTAGCTATTATAAATCGTCATGTAACCCTAAATATATTAACAAAAAAGAACATACAGCATTGACTCTTCATTTCAAACATAACCATAATTTCAATTTTAATGATGATTCAATTAAGATTTTTGGTAAAGAATACCTATAATTACCAAAAAAGGGTAATTAGCGAAAATAATACCATTAACAAGAAGTCACATACAGAAAATTTAAGCGTAATCTACAAAGATATTATTAAGAAATTTATGAAATGAGAATAAAATATGAACATTCACTACATTATCCTTTTCTTTTGTTGTCAGTCTTATTTTGATTATTTTTCTTATACCTATATATTACATATTCCATTCAATAAGATATAAATTTATATCTCATGTTTTAAATTGTTAATCTTCTAATATATAAAATTCTCGTGTCACAGTTTTAGACGCCATACTCCTCGGAAACGGCTTGACCGATTTTTATGAAATTTTATATGCATATTCGGTAGGTCTGAGAATCGATCGTAATCTATTTTTTATACCCCTAAGTGATAGAGGTGGTCCACCCCAAACAATTTTTTTTTTTTTTTTTGGACAAAATTTGTTATTTTTATTTTTTTATGATGTGGCATTAAAAAATACATACAACCCTTAATTTTCATCCTTCTATCACTAACCCCTATTTTTTAATAACCATTTTAGTAATTTAATCATTTTTAACCCTGGTCGATAACTGATCGATTATCACTAGATCAGTTATCCCCGCCAGGCATCTACTGGTGTCACTTCTCACCCAGTAAACAGCACGGAGTAGAGATGAGATCGAAGCCGGTCTCCTGTCTCTCTCACAATAAACCTTCTGTGTATGAACCGAGCGTAATAGTGACGTTTACAATTCAATCATTTTACCTTCTAAGTGTAATTCTCAAGTAAATTTATTATTAATTTGCTGGGCCATAATTATATATTTCCTATTTTATCAATAATTAATAAAATTCTTAATTTTAAGTGTAGTTCTCATTATTAGTTAAAGTAATCTACTTAATCTCAAAAGTACGCAACACGTGTCACGAGCTCCCGTCAACAACGGCTATTATTTTACTATATGGCTATTTTTTTGTACAGTGAACAATGCCAACAAGACGTAAAGGGGCTAATTTGGGCCGCCAAACAAGTAAAATTGCACGCACGCGAAATAATTCATAAAATGGATGTTTCGTGTTTTGTTATTCTTATAGGCCGTCATCGTTCACAGTGTTCCATTCCTCTTTTAGTCGTATACCACATCTTCACACACTTACAATAAGTTAGTTATTTATTTAACTGCCAAAGTATTCACTAGAAATAATTCATATGGCAAAACAACGTTTGTCGGGTCACCTAGTATTTTTTTATAATTCTTATTCCATCCTAAACACATTTTTAAGGATATTAGCATATATCATACATATCATTAATTTTAGTCGATATGTGACTACAGCAATGAAATGTTTTTTAAACTCTTAAGTGACTTCCATCATTTCTGGGGATTAATAGACGCAATTTAGACCCCGGATGTATAATATACTAACACGAAACTATTAACCAATTATTTACATAGATCTTGGAGGAGATCGGACCCTGAGGGTGAGGGCGCTTCGTTAACGAAACGACGGTATTCCGCGCACACCTAGACCGGCTGACACCTGCGGAACATCCGCCCCGGCGGCCTCGCGACCTCGCCCCCGCGATCCCCGGGTGCTTCCCGACCGTTAAACACGAATCGCTCGAACAAATATTTGGATACGACAGTCAAAAGCCGGCGGTAAGTCACGCTAACCTAGAGAGAGCCTGCTGCGAGGAGAGGGGGCGGAATAAATGGCGACACGCGTTCGTCAGCGTCGTTTAAGTCCTTAGGATCCTTAGATGATTTACGGAGGCAGAAAAAAAAGTAATTCGTCAAAAACTCCAAAAAGTGAAAATAAAAAGTAAATGGAAGCCGAAATTAAAATAAAAAACGATAAAAATAACCAAGAAATATGTGGGCATGTGAACTATTTAAACTCAAAAAGCGGCAGAAAATTATTCACTCTTGAGTGAATAATTGAGTGAGTCCTTGACTTGATATGCACTTTCAAATGCGGAAAATCTCGGAAGGCGTACTTTTTAAGATACAGGGGGAAAATTATTTGTCTGTGACGGGAAATAAGTTTGACATTTTATCTCTCTTGCCAGGTAACAAAATGTCACTTTTTGTGAAGTTACTTTTCCCCTGGGGAAAAATGGATTCTTTTTATCCGGATATGTACACATAAGAACAATGATACAATATTTTGTTATACAAAACTTACATATCCTTTATGTCAAAAGTACAGTTGTTAAATGTGCATTACATAAAGGACATGTTCCTCAAACAATTGAGAATGTATATCTGTTACAGTGAAATTTTCTTGAGTTTAAATTTTCTGCCATAAACATAACCTGCCTGTTGATGGTCCTGGTCGCAAATTGAGTCTTATTTCAGCTAATGCACTGCCACACGTTCTAAATACTTTATTAGATATTTCTGTCCTATGAGCCACCGATTCATCAACGTACTCTTCAGCGACCATTGATGACTTCCAACCAGGTTTCTTTAATGTCATCAAGTCAGCAAAAAGTGTAGCAAACGATCCTCGAAATGCATGAGCTGTATATGACAGCATTTTCAAGTAGAAGAAAACTGGCTACTGTTTCAGGTATCTTATAAATTGATTTTTACCAACAACCCGATTCTGTAAAATTGAATATATTTTTCAGTAACTATAAATCTCCTGTTTACATCATTCTTTATTTGCTGAAGTTTCACAATTAATAACGTTCCCGAATCTTCAATATCATCTAATATTACCTGGCTGATTTCACAAATTCGACATGCTTCTGCAATCCGAAATACAACAACAACAACCTTCGCCACTAAATAAACTTCGTCAGAGGCGTTATTTAAAAAATCACTAATATGTGTACCTACTTGTAAAAATTGCAGCTTTCTGGGGTATGTAACCTATTCCATTTTGCTTCAAAAATGTAATTAGTTTGCAATATTTTGAAATGACTACATTAGGAGTATTATTGGATTGTAACGTACTTTTAATCATTGAATAATTTGACCACACTGTGTATGAGAAAATTCTGAATCAGAAATGTCCATTTTTGAACTTTGAATATTCAAAATAACTAGTAAATAACTTATATTCGCAATATTTTAAAGCTAATCATATAATTAAATTGACATATTTAATTACTTTAAAGGTTTCCTTAGCAACACCGGTCCAACAGCTTACCAGTTTAAAACTTTTTCAAATACAATTTTTTTGTGACTAATATATTGTAATAATATGTTTTTCAATATTAAATCGTCGTTTTTCCCGACACAGAAAAAAACAATGTATTATACACGTGCAAAAATATTAGATTTTAACTCTCTGTGTTTTGTATATTAAATAACTATTTCCAAATGGTTCAACAACTTGTTTTATAATTTTGGACGTAGCGTTATTTGAAAAAGATACTCGAATCATACGAGCCCTATTAAAAATAAATCCCCCTTTATTCAAAGAAATCTACGGCAATGACAATTTCATGTAAATTTTATTAAATTTTTAGCATTTTTTTGGGGTAATCACTTCAAACTATATTTGTTTTTTATTTTAAGTACAACGAGATACATAACAAATCGTATAACAAATGTTTTAAAAAGAATCAAAGAATCATGTTATTGAAAATTACTAACTTGTTCCATTGCGCTATCTTTTTATACGAGGATACACATGAATTATGTACAAATAGATAGTTCTAAATCTATACACAGTTACTTTCTTTTTTCTAATAAACATTGCAAACCAGTTTATTGTAAGATATTTATTGTATTCTACCTTGTGTATGTGTAATTGTTTTTTAGCATACTTCGATATTTGCTATCAAAAAACATACATTAACAAGAATTGCAGGAAAATTGATTTGAATTAGCTGAAAATATTTCCAATAAAGTAAAAGAAAGAATAAGAAATATACTTGGAAATAATGTTTTGTTGCCATTTGGAAGTATTATGTTAAAATTATTTTGTATATTTATATATTCATATTATTTCAATTTCCAGATATGCCCAAACATCTTTCATAATAAAAAGTAATATTTTTGCATTAAATTAAACATATTTAAGTGAAATCATGTAAAAGGTAAATAATTCAATACCATTTTGTTTTAGAATTTGAAAATTCACGTTTAGATTATTTTTTTCACATGGTACTCAATGTGTTCATAAAAACAAGTTCCGATAATTCAGAGAAGTGACAAATACCAAAATCTGAACAACAACTTAAAAGTACAGGTAAAATTTCACTTGCTTTGCACCTATTTTTCATTTTTTTTTTATTTGAAAAATTAGTAATTTTCGATATATAGGTATCATAATATCAATAATTTTAACCACGTATTGGGAAGACCTAATAAAGACAGAAACTCGAAAACTAAATATTTCAATCGAATGTTTCGAATTTTCAAATCTGCTTCTACTGTACATATAATGCCATAATTTTCATTATAAAATGGTATTCATGAAGAACAATATATTTTTTTTGCAAACACATTTCCAATTTAAATTAAATCTTATAGAAACGGATTTTTTGTGGTAAATATTTTTAAAACTGGGAAAAATAAGCTAAGAAACTATTCGTTTTTTAAATAAAATGAAGGAAATATATTTAAATATAGCTACATAATTATAAATTATTTGGCATTCGAATTATAAAAATGCTGATAGCGACGTCAAAATTGTAGCTTTTTAGTAACTTTAACTCCAGTATGTCACTGATTGCTATAGTTGGATATAAATTTAGCAAATTCTTACCTTCATTTAATTTAGTTATAAGAATTTTATTAATATATTATCGGAAGGTACTTTAAGGATCACCCTGTACATTTTCCCAATTCAGAAAACATTACGGGCTAATGGAATCCAACGATAATCTCTCCGCTCAAAACATTAATTTTCGTCGACAATTACTTCCAAACTAGTGACTAATGTAATTATCACGAATCTCAACGAGTTTCTAATAAATACTAATGGTGGATCCATTATTTCATATCTGTGACAAACGACCCCGATTAACATATTAAAATGAGTATTTTCCGACATTACTCCTTAAGATAAACGCGCACTTAGCTTTACTTTAAATGATATTTAAGTAGAAAATTATATTATTACATGTTGGCAACACGAACGCATTTGTTTAAGCGGTATCTAATGGAAGAGTTCCGGTCATTTTGATATACGACCTGTACAGGCGACATTATTTATGTTCATGACAATGTAGCAATATTCCGTATTTAATTCCCTTTTGTACAAGAAAAAAATTATATTTTTACGTAATTATTACTGAAATATACAGGGTGTCCTAATAGACACTAAATATGAGCTGCATACACTACTTTTTTGTATGCACTTTATTCTTATTGAATTTATACTGAAATTAAGACATACCTACTGAATATTATAGTAGATTTATTACAAATAAAACGTAGAAGGGTAGGGGTAGAAGGGATAAAGATTTAACAAAAAATTATACAGGCTGTATCACATAAGAGGGCCACTCCCATGTATCTCTCTTAATATGCGAGACACGTCAAAAATCTTTAATTGTTATTTGTTGCATTTTTGCAAGCCTTTATGCTCGTAAAAACAAATTTGAGATCCATGGCCAACTTTATGAGTAATAACAAAAAAACATGTAACGTGCTCAAACTTTAAGGCTGTCTAACTTTTTTATTTTAAGAGATAGAGAAAACTTATTGGTAATAAATTTTTATTGCAAAATTGATACCTTCCACCTGATATAAACAGATTTTTGAAATATCGTATGTGGTTCGCTGCGCCCTCTAGGCGGATAAAAAATTTTATTGAAGGTATGCCCACAAAAAATTGCCTGTTTTTTCGTCTCTCATGCACTATACTGCATGTTGCCCTTATCTTTTGTATTTATTACATTTTTTTCAATTTTAGTTTAAAAAAAATGTACCTAAATATTTTCGTGTTGCTCAAGATAATGTAGAACCTGTTTGAAAGACGCCAACTGCAAAAAAATAGTAAACGAAATGTACTTTTTTATGCAAAATACAGATTTTCTTATAATATTATTTTATTGGTTTTCACATTAGAAGCAATTGAGTCTTTAAAATTATTTTGACACAGACACTGTTATGTTATAATTTAATTCCTGTGTTTACTTTGTAGTTTTGTGTTCTTCAGCTTTAATTTTAAACGTTTTATAGTTATTAAATAAAAGGAATTTGTGGGTGCAGATATTTTCCCACAATATAGTTCGCCGGTTTGTTTTTCTAGGTTATGGGACAAGACTACGGCGGGTCCATTAAAAGTTTTCTATTATCTATTCCTTTCGTTCTATTTTGGTATAATAAATAGGCATTTTATCTAAACGTACCTACGGGAAGTGCGTACCAGTTTGTAAGGAAATAATGAAAAACGAATGTAAAATACTGCAGCTAACTTGATTAACTGTTGCCTATTATCAGGTATTATTACTGACAAGAATGTTCTGCTTTTAGAAACGCTGCAAAAAAACGGCCGTATGGTATAGTTGACATTGTAAGCAAATGTAAGCATTATCATAGGTGCCGACTTTCCATAGGAAAAGAGGGTTTTGCCCCATTTCTTAAACGTCGAGGAAAATTCTGGAATATTTTTTTATTGTCTTTAAGTCTTCCTAAGCACGTGGTTAAAATTTTTGTACTTAGTCATAATTAACCCTGTATATACTACAGTACAATGCGATGCAGCACTTCTGGCAATTTTGTAACAAACTTAATATATGAAATTGTAGATATTGATGAAGTAATGTTTATTAAATTGTGGATTCGATTATTTATATTCAATTCAATTTAAAATTTGATGGACTATGTTGACTACTCTGAATTGATTCGTTAATGTAGTTCTCGACTGCTGTTGTGGATTTCCATCTACCGTGGTGTTTTAGTGAAGTGATGTCACCGCCAGCATTCAACGATATTGTTGCAGAACAGTGTCCAGTATATAAATTGAATTTGAAAGATGTGAAGAAGTAGCAACTCCTTTCTCATGTGTTCAAATTTGATTATTCTTACGTTTTATATCATGCATTTTCCGTTTATGAAATTGATAAAAAGATATTTGGATGAAAATTCATATACATCTTGCATATTTCGTAACATTTTCCCGTAACTATGAATTTTCATGTCATTTCTGCATCTTTAATTCTCCAATAAATTGCTTTATTTAATTTGTTTATTTTTTACTTTACATCCTTCATTCTTTCTTTTCAATAAGGATATTTAGATAAACAGGGTGATTTAGACTTTACTAAAAAAAAATTGGGAATAGATGCGTGATGAAAACTGAAGTCAATATTGTAAAAAAAAATTTGCAAAGTAGTTGTGCAGTAAGTACAAGTGTAGTGTAAACGCTGCCGTGACACGGGAAATTTACAAACGAATCGTGGAAGAGATGGAGGTCCACTCCGTATTGCAGTAGTGTGACGTATCATACCAGGCTCAAAATTTGGTTGAAACATCAGATATGTGAAACTATTTTACTAATTAAAACCACAAATTAATCCTATTAACAATTACTAACAATGTCGACAAAAGCAGTTGAATTTGCCGAATAAAAATAGGTGTTCTAAATTATAATTTTTTCTTTCCTTGGGATTTTTTTACATTTTTTGTCTTGTCGACGATTATATGCCTTATCAGGTTTCATTGTGAACCAGTTCTCAGTGCCGTGCGGAAGTGTGTTTTTAAAACATTTTTGAACTGCTCCTTTTGATTTTATTTTTACAAAATTGTATTCTGTAAGATTCCTCTATACATTCCAAAAACATTTGTTATATAAGTTCTAAATCACCCTGTATACTTTTAGATTCAAATTTAACGCACTTTTCAAAACTTTGTTTTCATAAACTTGTGGATATTTGTATGGCTAAACTAAACTAAACCTGGAAAGCGTATAAAAACAGTAGCAATGCTTTGAAAACAAACGAATGCAAGCCATCCACCCTTCCACGGCTTACTCGAGTTGCATTTCTCTAATCCGAGATAACACCCTATATATCCCCGCGGTTTTTTGAATTCTTAAGTTCCCCAAATCCTACGATTACTCTCTTTAATTCTGCATTAAAATTCATCTTCTGAATGCCGAGTTAAAATCCCCCGTACCATTTCTCCCTTTCAATATTTAAATAACAAGTAGGGTAGATGGAAGCACCCGAAATGCATCCCACCCTTCTAATACTACCCATCCTAGCACGCTGCTACTAAAAATAGAGAATGAATAGTCTGACTAACCCAGCCTTGATAAAACTGCATGTAACGATTACACATAAACAAAAAACGCACGTTTAGCATTAATTCTAAATATTTCAATAATGAATTTCACACACGATCCCACATATTGTGTGTATGAAACAACAACAGATTGATGAATAAGGTTAAATGTATTCTTTATGGCGGAATTCACGCTGTGAAGAAATGACATCACAATCGAATAATGAATACAGAAAAATGTATATACAGGGTGATTTTAAGGTCACCGTATTTCTCGCCGGAAAAGATCAAATTTGTGGTGTTTTTAGAAACCTAGAAAAATAAAACACGTAGTTAATGTTTTGCTTACCAACTTATATTATTTAAACTCTCCTCAAATGAAGTAACACCTAACTTTTAAAAAGCGTTTGCAAAACACACATTTTTTGCTGTTTTAATCCCTCTTTACAAATTTTCACATACTTATAAACGAAAGTATAAGCAATCTTATATATAGAACTACGACAGTTTAGGTCATAACAATATTTATACCTACAGTTAATACAGTAGATTTCTGTACTTAAAAATTTGTTGGTTACATCCGTTTTCTCGATATTTGTTAATTTTACTTCGGTATCTTTATATATTAGCAGGTGGCATGGGATAACATTCCTGTTATTTGCTAAGCCCTTAGATTATTCAGTTATTAAATGTTTAGAATCTTAACTTAAATCGCTTGGATTTTCATATCCTTTATTAAATTTAATGAAGTCATATTTATCAAATCGTTGTCAGTTCGTAGAATATGGAGGTGTAAGATCTGAAACTTATACATCAACTTCAGGAGTTTCCCAAGGATCTAACTTGGGCCTTCTATCTTTCTTATTTTTATCAGTGCTCAACTGGTGTCTCAGTAATAACCTTGAACTTAATTGGACTAAGTGTAAGGTTCTTTCGTTCCACAGAAAATATAATCCTGTATTGTTTAATTACTCCTTGAATGCAACAATACTAGAGAGATGTGATACATTTAAAGATTTGGGAGTAATTTTTGACAGAGGTCTTACTTTTAATGATCATATCTCAGAAACAGTGTCATCTGCCTGTCAGTTATTAGCATACTTTATTATAGTCTAAGAGCCAGTGGCCGGCAACCTATAAGTAAATGATTATATCTGAAATTTTGAACAGTGAGTTTCTTATACCTATCGTTCATGAGGTGGGGACTCGCTAAGCCCGGCGAGGCCGACTCAAGAGTTACTCAGGTGCGAGAATAAGTATGAAAATGTAACCAACTTTGTTATTAAATGAACAAAGCTGCCGTTTGAAGATTTTAAAATATACAATTATTATTATATAAAAATGACAAAGGCAGACGATGACCGTGCTTCCAAGGTCATGGCAGACACTTGTGAAATTGGTAAAAAATATAACTTTCAAAAGTATTTGATTAAATCTGATTTTTGACGTCAAAAAAACTGTCAAGTATTCTAATCGACATCACCAGATCTCAGAACCTGTGCCAGAAATAGAGGTAATTTGTTACTTATATTATTTTGATATTAAAAGGTGCTAAATATAATAAATAAAAAAAATAAATGTCTAATTTGTTGGATCTGAGGGTTTTGATCGTAATGCCCGCTTAGAAAACCAATGTACTATATCGAAGATAATAAAAAGATGTGACTATATGCCGCCTATACATGCGTACGCTCGGGCAGGTAAGGTTTTGCTGTCTGCCGGCATGTTATATTCGGAAAAAACGTCTGCCATGATAAATATAGGTTTCTAATACTTTAATGAACAACATATAAAAAAATCAGATTTAATCAAATACTTTTGAAATTTATAATTTTTGTCAATTTCACAAATGTCTGCCATGCCCTTGGAAGCGCGGTAATCGTCTGCCTTTGTTATTTTTATATAATAATAATTGCATATTTTAAAATTTTCAAACGGCAGCTTTGTTCATTTATTAACGAAGTTGGTAAAATTTTCCTGTGATTAGAATGAGGGGTAGAGATATTATTATTATTATTATTAACTCTACTTAAATCATTCGATCTTTCGTTATTGTCTGTCAGAAGGGACTGTTCTGCATTAACCTTTTAATGCAAACTTTTTAATAATGCAATTGACTGTAGTTATCTTTTGCAACAATTTTCATTTCATGTACCAAGAGTTCAATCTAGATGTTCGCATATATTTTATTGCAAGACACCTAGAACTAATATATTAATTAAGTCACCTGTTTATAACATGTCACAATTATTTAATTCGATAGCTAATAGAAGTGATATTAATTTTGATAGTGTAAGTTCCGTCATTAGTAAATTTAAGTATGTTTCTCAGTGATATATGGACTTTACTTTAAAAAATTTAAATGTAACGGTTTGAAAGTGTGTTACTATTTTCATATATTATTGAATTTTTTATTATTCTTGTCTCTTTGTATTTCTCTGTAATTGGGTTGTTTAATCCGTTGATAATAAATCTATTAATATTATTAAAATTATTTATATTTGTGAAATCACTATTTTAAGAATACGGCGCTTTTAATCAGTTGTAATAAAACTTCAAAGATACCTGAGGGTTCACATTTTGGGCCGTTATAACTGTAGACTATATTATAACATTATTAGTTTTTCAGGTTGTAGATACACGTGTACGCGGCTTTACAAATAGCAATTCTGGCAAAAATATGGTGAAACAATATTTAGATATTGTCTCTAATCATTTATTTGTGGCATTTTTGTTACTTTGTTTGTTTAATTAGGACTTCCTGGCACTGAAATGTTAGAAGTTTTGATAATAAGAACAAAGAGATATTCGAAATGTTAATTTCATGTGTTTAGTAAATTAACTACTTACTCAGTGTGACATAATATTTTCTTTATTAGGCAAAACAAAATTTGTAAAATCAACCCCTTGACTGATTCTTTAGGCGCAATGGGTTATTTGATAATATTTTTATATTTTAGTGGCAGGATACCAAATTAAAGAAAAAAATAATATGAAGATACTTTTTTAAAACTTAACCCTACCTTTTTGTAAGATATTATTATAGCCCACATATATCTCATCCAGATATTTTTTATTATTAGCTTTAATTTGTTCTTTTTTTTTACTTTATTGCAAACGCATTAAGCTAATATAAATCGATTTTCCTACAATTCTTATGAGAACAATTCTTCTAATATCAATATATAAAATTAACAAATATATGTTAATGTTTCGAGGGTTTTCTACTCCAATTAAATACACTATAACTAAGTACTTTTATCTGTTGGTGTACAATTTCGAGTGTATTATTTCAGTTTCAATGGGTACTGCGCCTCTCCGCCTTGATGTTGTTGACGTTGTCCGCTGAAGTGCATGGTTGTATTGGGGTTGGAGGTAATAAAGACTGATGTGTTGACAGAGCAGCTTTGTAAACAAACTTCTACAGGTATGGTCTCTAATATATATGAAAAATTTTGTTTTGAAACAATAAAACCATGTACATATTTTTATCTTTTATCCTTTCCACTACTGCTTTTATTTTAAATTTACAATTTTCTACTGGATACGTATGATACTGTAGGAGGTCATCTACAGAAGCAATCTTTGAAATGCAGAAATACATTAGATCTCATCTACCATTGCTGATTGCATGCCAATAAATGTGCGAGTGTGTCCAAAATAAAATAAATTTTGTTACATAATCTAAATGTGCCAAATATTCATTTGTGTAGATTAGTATTTAAGATATTTTTATTTCAAATAATGATTAATTTTAACCTTGCCTTTTTTCTTTAACTATACCTGTATATTTGGTACCAAAGAATATATATGCCTTCATATGAATTGTAAGAAAATTTATTTGAATTTAGTTTAAACCTTTACACTAAAGTAAAAAAAAAAAATAAGGTAAATATAACTCGCCTATTTTCGCATTTTTAAATTATGTAAACAGGTAATGACACTTATATATAGTAAATATTCCAAATTATATCCGAGTTTCGCAGTTTATCTGTATCTCGGATTAGTTGTGAAAATAGAAAAATCGTCATGCAGAGAAATGAAATCTATAAGGAAATTTCTGTCTTTCGTCCAGTAGTGCCCGCTGGTTTTGATTACACTCTGTACACAAATAACATATCCACAGGTCATTATTACCAATACACTTGGTGTTATATCACTGTGTCAGCAAATTACGTTTAAAACAAATGATGAATATTTTAATTATAACACGATTCTTCTCTAACACGTATAATACGTTGGTTAGGTTTGAATGGAAGTTGTATGTTTGAGACTATTCTTAAGTGATAATCTATAGCTTATAATAAATAATGTAATGAAGCATCTAAATTTGTATACCCTAAGCAAGTAAACATTTACCCTTAGAATCGTCCTAGTATTAATATTCATTAAACTTTTACCGAATTTCTGGATGACTCGCATAAAATATTACAGAATATAAGAAATCAGAAATAATCTTTGTTAGCGTATCAGTGAAACGTTTAGCAACATTAGATGAAATAACTGTAGAGGCTATTGTGGAATGTCTCAGAAGACCACCATTGTCTGAGGAGTAATTTCCACTGAATCAGCCCTAGAACAAACAGTAGAAACCGAATCAGACACTTCAATATATATTTATTTAGTTCCTAAGATTAATTTTACTAGGTAATGTAACCGAGACATTTTGTTATTAAAAGACACCAAAAGGGCCATTTAACCAACCACCTCCGCGAGGAGTGATGTCCCAATAACAGTTTCCGCTACCGAACACCAAAACGGTGATTTTTTTCCTGTAGGTAGCCCTCCCGGCCGATTAAATCCTCACACGCCGTGGCGTGACGAGACCCTTCGATAATACATTTTCCTGCCCATAAAATAAATCGCCGGCGCGTCAACGCCGTCGTCTCGAGAAATAATAACGTAACAAATGAGGAGGACGGACGGGGCGCGATATTTTATTTAGAAAATGCGAAACGTCGCGGGATATATGAAACGATAATACGGGCTCTCCGCCGCCTCCTCCCTAGGGAACGGCGGCGGCCGGGGGCACACACACACGCGCCCGTGTTATTGGACGCTCAGCGCGGCGGTGCCAAGTCCGACGGGTTTACCTAGACCTGGGGATAATTTAGAAATGTATAAAAGCAAAACCCATATTTGACTTTCTTCCTACACCGATAAATATAATAGTAAATTTACACGTTGCTCACACCTATTACTGTAAAAAATACCAAATACAAACTGCACTGCAAGGAACTTCAAGTAAATACTGTAGAACTACATTTCTTATGCCAAATGGAATGATTTTTGTGTATTTACTTAATGTATTGTGAATTTGTAAACAAAATGTAATAATGTCTAATAAAATTGATTAAACCATATCACGTGGTAACGCGAGAGTTAGGTGAGGATGTACGTGTATAAATAAGCATAAAAAATACTGAGGAATATAGTCACAAGTTTGTTAAGGGCTCAAATAAAGAACACTCTTATTGTTAAAAAATTATTTCAAAATTATTAACACACAATCTAATATTATCATATTTTAATATTAAACAATTTACATTATGATTCTATACTTTTAAATGTTAATCTCATGTTATATGTTTTGAGAAAGGTAATAAACATTGAAAGCTTAACAAAAACACATCGTCTTTTATGCTGTTGTATTATATTTTATAGAAAGCACTAACGCTGGAAATGCTACGTTTGCATTCAAAATCCATCTGAAAATCACTGTACCAGTATAGTTGAGGGTTATATTAGTTTAGGCAAAATAAAGAATATAGGTACATATTTGTTTTCTGTAAATGTATTTAGGTATTTTTAAAGTTATCTAATAATTATTTAATTTAGTTACTTTAAACTTCTCTTTCTTGTGAAAAATAATACCTAAAAAGGTCTGTACGAATGCAATGGTACTATTTGTTGGTAATATGAGTAAGCCTCTTATTGATATTAATTTACATTAATATTACGGGTTAATGAATAGTACAATGAAAATTGGTAAACTAAATATAAATTTTACATCAAAATTACACAGTAAAGTTAATAAAATACTTGGTAATAATACAAAAGAAATAGAACATAGAACTGATAACGGTACTTTATATATACTTCAAATAGTAGTTTTCCATTAGAGTTGTAACATTCTGGTGTATGATTTCATATCTACCTAGACAATTATAACCAACGATCCACCGTGTTATATTACAAATAATTGTTACCAGCGTACGGATAAAAATCCTTTTTGAGAAAATGAGAGCAAAGTTTCGTCACAGATCTTGATACACAGTCCGTTTATAGAAAGTTCTTCGAACTTAGAAATTTGAGCACTGATTATATTAATGATTTGCAAAAAAAAGTTTCCAATAGAAAAATACGAGCATTTCCGATAGCTATATAATTTTGCTTGCGTTCAATAGAATAGTAAGGCATACAATCAAATGGTGGATATTTAGTTGCTAATTTGTGCCACCAATTCATAATTTGTAGCTAGTATACAGTAGTGATTTGCTGCGATTTGTGACGTCTCGTAACCAGAGAGTTTTGCCCAGATTCGCCATAAATTAATATGTCATGTAAACGGTCATGGGTACTATAAATTGTTCCAATACCAAGTAAGCACCGTGTACAGCAAAACGAAACGCACTAGCCAGAATGATACTATGACTAATAATACTTTAAGGTTAACAGCAGCAGCAGGTGATAGATTATAATGTTGTCGTACGTTATAGAATGTTACAGTTTTAAGAACTTTCTAGGAAACTCCAATTGTTTACTTCATTAATATTGACACAAGAAACAAAGTACGTTACAGAAGCTTTTACTTAACCTAAGTTGTACCTTAGTTTGTAACACAATTTTGCATTTTATTGCAGTTGTATTTTTATATTTGAAATGTATTTGTAGAAAAATCATTCGTAATTTTTTTTTTGCCTTTGGTCAGATATAACCCTTTAGTATCGGCACTTAGGATTCCAGACATTCAGTCAAAAATGTATTGATGCCTTGCACTTTAATGATCATAAGGTATTAGTTAAATTCAAATATGTATTATTAATTTTGTGCATCATTAAATTGCTTTTGGAATCCTAAAAAAAATGATTAAATCCAATCTTCTCTGTTTCTCTAATAAATCTAGTTATTTTATGTAGTTTTTTAAAGTTATATAATGACAGTATATTTATCTTGCGGTCATCATATACATTGCTTACTATTACAATTACTATTCAAAATCAACACAATTCAAATATTTTCTGTTCTTGAAAACATCTAAATGGATTCCCTTCGGTCGTCTGCTGAATAAAAATTTGTTACTAGCGTACCTACACTACCACGTAATATGGAAAATACTACACTGCAAAAAAGTTTTCTGCAAATGTGATTGTTATTAATGTAATTCAAGATGTGTAAAATTTACATGGGAAAATGCAAAATGCGTTACAATTATTCGTATTACATACTAATGTAATCCACTAAATTGGAGTTTAGTCGACTAAAAGAAAAACAAGTCAACCCAGCGGTCAGTAACAGTTTACAAAGGGATTTAAATAATGATTTGAAAAACTACTTTTTTTTTCAAAGTAAATATGCATTTAAAAAACATTACTGACATTATGACTGGATCACCCTGTGGACACTGAAATAAATTTCCAAAAATAAATATGATTTAATCCATATCAAATTTTTGCATGGGGGAAAATGGAATGTTTAGTAATTTACGCCATCTCTCCTTCACATTTTCACGACTATAAAAACTAGTATGTTGCTTGCTGAAGGGCAAATGTTCTATCAAATTTAAATATTTACAGGAAAAAATGTGACATCAAATTACATATGAAATAAAAATTGCAAGTAATCACGTTTTAAATGAATTGATTAGTTAAATAACTAACCTTCATCATTTACTTAAATAACATATTATACTACGTGATTCTAAAATTTGATATTAAATTGAAACTCGAGATAGAAAAACTAAAATAGGCAGAAAATATCGTGACAAAACAAATTTTCTTGTGGATATGGGTTCAAAAGCGAATAGTAACTGAAATAAGACAAAATGTTAATAAGATTCCTTTAACATTATGTTTAAGGTCAATAAAACAACATAGCTGAAATATAGAACATATTTTTAAATCGATATTCTTATTACTTTCTTATTCTCGGTTTTGCCAAAATCGGTGCAGATTGTCGATATCGAACAAAAGTGCCTATTTTGTGTCTATAAAGATACTCATTGAAGCAAATTTTTTAAATAAAAATCATCGTCAATTACCTCCTGCATCTTCGTCATTAGAAAATCCATTCATGGACCTATTTATCTCCTATTTCAGTTTTCCTATCCCCTGTCTCAGGTTTGACAACAAATTTTTGAAACATCAAATATTTACCTTTCAATATGTTGCTTGCAGTTGATGAGAGATGACGTACAGCTGTGGACAATAAAAAACTTACCTTAATAATGCATGATCCTTTATATACCTAAATATATTTTAAATTTCAAACTATTTTAGATTCGCATTTTTTTTGTCGTAACTGTACATTTCATTACATTACATAAGATTTTTTAAAATTTAACAAAGCAGACCAATAATAAACCTAAAGTAAATCATGTACCAAATTTGTTTATTCCAAGTTAAAGTAATTCAGAGATATTATTTTTTTCCTAATATTTAGCCAAATTTGTATATAGGTATGTTAAGTTAAATTCAATATTTTGGAACTGCCCACGTGGCTGCTCTGCGTCGGTATTTACGCGGAACACTGTATTTATATTTTCTTCATTCCTAGAGTATTCACAAACAACTTACAATAGTCAGACGCACGCGCATTGTATATTATGTAGCGTTTACAAAATTCGTTCCTGACTGCTCTAGGAAGCGATTACACAAAAACAATTTTGTTACGAAATTAAAAAGTGAAAAAATACATTTTTTCCGAGAGACTTGACAACGTCGCCTCTCTCCGCGAGCCCCGCTTTATCGACCTGTTTGGCGACACGTACAGGGCCATTCTGTACTATACGGCCGAAGTTTAATGGCCGTTTTAGAGGATTCCCTACGAGATGCATCGTTCCCGGTCAACAGATGGATGTTCCGAAGCTGATTTCGATCGTTTAGCAACCGAAAATAATCGGTGCCTTTCGACGCAGAACGATCCGGTCCAATTGGCAAATTAAAAAAGGATTTACCCCTTTTAAGAAATGGGATGATAAATAACAGTTAATTCGGTTAGCTGCATATTTCGCATTCGTTCCTTCGTTGCACACTGCCAAAATTACATTTTTCACTTATCCGTCCGTGTTACATAAATTACCTATTAATTCAAAGAAAATAGAAATTTAATGTAAGGAATACCTACTAATAGAAAACTCGGAATGTCTTTAATTATAAAATCTTGTACGATTGCCGTAGCTCCATCGAGCCGTCGACTCTAGAAAAACATACAGTGCATAAGAGCATAGGGAAAACCATGTTATAGGGAAATATCTGTACCCAACATAAAATCCTTTATTTAATTACTATGAAACGTTTAAAACTAAAAATTAGTCACTGAAACTGAACCTTAACCTAGACTTTTGCATTGCTAATTGCATACTCCCTAAACATCAAAGAACACTGGTCAAAGTTGAAAATATAATATTTTAAGGGTCGAAAAAAGGATTTTTACAGAACACTGTAAACATATCGGGATGTTATAGCTTAAAATAGTACTAATGATTGTATGCAGACATCGTCAAGGCGTTGGTAGAGTTTCTCGATAATCTAACACTCAGCAACGCTAAGGCAATGTGTAGATTTGTAACTGGTCTTCTAAAGCTTCGCTCATTTGTGTTGAGTGGATAATCTTGCCCTATTGTATTTGTTTCTATTTTCTTTTTTCGCTATATTGTACTGTTGTTGCTTTGTTGTTGATTATATATTGTACTGCATAATATGAAATAATGTATTATGTATTAAGTACGTTATTAAATTCTGTTTTTATTTGTGTTATCTAAAGAGTAGTCTTCCTGTAAAAAATGTATTATTTTTTTTGAAGGAATAAAGATTATTATTATTATGTTAAAATTAGAGACAGGTTGTATTTACATCACAAATACTATAGATACTTATAATTATTTAGCAGTTTTACAAAAATTTGTAAAAATATGTTCCGAGCGCATTCGCCATTATTTTAAAAATTTTGCAACGAAAGATAAAAATTAATTTCTTTAAGACCGACGATATCAATAATAAAATTATTAATGTTTTGTTTATCCACTTCTACTATTTAATTCTCCTTAAATAATATAATAACTTTTAAAATGCATTTGTAAGACACATTATTTTGCTATTCTAACTCCACATTTTAACTATTATTTTCACATACTTCACAAACAAAAAGTGAACAATCTTATATGCAGAACTATGTAACATTATGTTATAACAGTACTTACATCTACAGTTGAATTTTAAAAAATACGTATTTTCAATGATTTTTGTATCTATTCGTTTTATTTCGGTATCTTTGAATATTCGCAGATGGCATGAGATAACATTCTTGTTAATTGCTATACTCTATATTATTCAGTTCTTAAATATATAAAATTATACTTGTATTTGTAGTAGTAAATATTAAATTTAAAAAAAAGTAATAACGTATAGCTATTAGTTTCCTGCACCTTAAAATTTATTTTTGTACCAGCGAAAATCTAGAACCACAGTGACAGCTATCGCAGCGCAAATTTTATTACACTTCTGTGACACCAGTTCCGCAACAATCTAGAAAATGTCCCGAATATCCGACGACGCTACACTTCCCGAAAATAGCATTTTGGCGGGCCGCGCTCAAGAATTTTGATGTGATCGATACCCTCAACATCGCGATTAACAAGAATGTTATGAGCCAGATAAGAGCGCTGCCACATTCTATGCCGCGGCTATAAATCATATATACAGCTGTTCCGTCTAATCTCCGTATCTGTTTTTTTTTTCACATCTTAGTGATTTATTCGTTTATTTATAGCCAGATTCAAGAGCCACCTATTTTTATTCACAACCGGATTAAGTCTTATTAGATTTAAGTAGTTGTGATGCCGACGAAAGTCGATTCAATGCAATTGGTTTTAAGTATCCAACGCTGGCCTCGATCGTACCACTGATAACAGAGAACAACGAAAAAGCAATTGTAAATATTTTTTTAAGGAGCAAAATGACGAATACGTGCAAAATTTGTGAGAATTTTTGTTGTAACTAATAAAAAACAAACCACGCTTCAATCAATCAAGACAATTTTTAATTAAATGATAATCTGTAAGAGGACATAAGAAATTCCACCTATACAGGGTGATTCAGTCATAATGTCACTAATTTTAACCACGTATTTGGAAGGCCTAATAAATACAGAAAATTGAAAAATAGAAATTTACTCGACCTTTTAAAAGATAAACAAATCGCCCCATAATAATCGGTAACACGACGCTCCTGGTACGTTAAGTTTTCAGATGACGCGTACGAGTATTGAAACTATATAAAAGTCCAGCAACGTTGCCACTTAGGATTAGGTTTCTAAAGTGACAGATTTTTTTTCTAATGACAAACTTCTTGTTTGCGATCTAAAATGTATGAATTTTGTATATTCTTTTAGGTACCTTTAAAAATTGGTTGTATTTTTACGGGTTTCATTAAGCGTTTTGTACGTAAATGAGTTTGAATAAAACATTAAAAACATACCTAATTTTTGTCACATCTTCGTTATGTTCTTGAAAGCAGAATTAAATTGAGCTTGTACGTAGATATTCCCAAATAATGCAAATACCTAACGGTATATGATAAAATATTTGTAAAAGATGATAGTGATAGTGAATAAATATACAGGGTTAACTATGACTTAGTACAAATATTTTAAGAGGGGATAGGGAAAAATAAGAGTTAATGGAATCACCCTTCAAAAAAATTCCAAACTTATTTATAAAGTCAAAAAAAATTTTTTTCAAAACTATATTAAATCCCTGTTTATCGCCGGCACTGACCTTCTGTCAGCCGCAAGGTTAAGTATATTCTGCCAGTCAAAGGTGTCAAATATAGTGACACGTGTATCAATTTGGAGAGATATTAAGAATGTTGAATCATCTTCTGTGTTCTTACTTGTTTAAATTAAAACGTGCAAAGATTTTTGTAGTTCCTGTGGACCTCTCCTTCCCTCGATCGTTCTTTTTGTGTAAAGCGGAGTATCTTCTTGGTTTGGCGGTCTTGACCAGGTCGATTACTTACATCGAGAAAAGCACAAAGGATAATAACAAAATACACGTAAATGTACACAAATACATAAAAATACTGCCACATGTTTACCGCCACGGCATAAAACAGCTGTTCGATGTGGTTCAAAAAGTATTCAGCAAAATATTTTGTATACTCGGGAAACGTCTTTGAGGCTGCCGCATGGTAATATGCACTTGTCACACTACCATAAATCAGCACCTTATCCGTCATCTAGGCATGTGAATACGACATGTTTGTAAATACACATAAAATACGCGAAAAATAAATTTGCAAAAAACAAGTGCTGAACAATTATTTCAAACTAATCAGAGTACCGTAACCGTATATTTACGTTATTTGACATCTACAAACGACATCTGACGACATCTGTAGGCCACAAATACAAGGTGCACTCATACCGATACATTTTTAAACTTCATGTGTTATAGCAACAATATTAACAGTAATCGACGATGTTTGCATAAAATAATTAGTAATATTTTAAACTATAACATCCCAAGATGTTTACAGTGTTCTGTAAAAATGACCCTTAGATTATGACTAACTTCGCCTGTTCTGGATGGTTTGGAGCATGGAGGGTATGCAATTAGCAATGCAGTATGGCATAACCTAGAACTTACTGTTACTTTATATCAGCTAAGTGACAAATTTTAAACGTGTTATAGTATTAAATAAAGTATTTTATGTCGGATATGTTAGTGGATAATTATGATGAATCTGCAAGGAGTGAAAATGTAGTTTGGCAGTGTGCAAAGAAAGAACGAATACAAAATACTGCAGCTAACCGGATTAGCTGTTATCTACCAGGTACTTAGACATTATTATTATTATTCATACAAATGTTTCGTTTCGTCGTTTCTATACTTGACAATGTTGAAAAAACGACCAGTAGTTGACATATCTAGCCATGACGGATGATGACTGATTGCCATAGGCGCCGACTTTCCGTGGGAAAATAGGGTTTTGCCCCATTTTTTAAACATCGAGCTAGAATTCCGAAATAATTTTTATATTGTCTTTTGGACTTTCCTGAGCACGTGGTTAAAATTTTTGTACTTAGTCATAGTTAACCCTGTATTTATTAATATTAAAATTTGTCTTTATTATCCCTTCAACAATATATAATATATATTACATAAAAATAACTTTTTTATATAATTATATTTAATATAAGTAAATACATTAGACAATTTCAACATTTGTTAGTCAACTTGCACTCCATCCATTACAATGCCTATACCAGCAAAATATGTATGTCCACAATGCAAAGGTGAGACTGATATTCCTGATCGTCGATGTGTTAAATGTCTCTACCAAGAAATCATGCAAGCAAATACACAATTCATAATGCCTGTACGTGGACACCTCTATTTCGTCACTTAACTGCATTCCTAACACCTTCCAGCACACCTTACATCCACCAGGTAAACCCCACACACCTATCTATAAGCACAGGTTCACCTCTCTTCCATTTCCCCATTGCCAAACACACACGGGTAACACAGCAGTTTTATCTCACCTGCCCACTTCTTCCGCGACACCCTCTGGTCATTAACGACCACCCTCAGCCACCGCCATCGCTCCCGTGGACACATGCCATCCGCAGCGTGACGTAAGCAATTGGCGTAGGACTAAAAAATTCATCACCATAATAATTAGATTTTGCTAGAGCAATTTTTTGTGTATGAATTGTAATAAATTTTATCTTTCGAACAACTATCCCAATGAAAAAAAAATGGATTGGGACAAGGACACCCTGGAGACCTAGCAACAGGCCCATAAGTGAAAATCCAGTTACATATTTGAAAAGCGTCGATTTAAATATTGGGTCACTATTCTAAAACTTAGTAAAATAGAATTCAATGGAAGATTATCAGTGCATTCTCCATTTCCATCCTTAAAATATTTAAATACTTCTGAGAAATTAGGCTACCAACAGTAAAAATAAAGTTAGTAAATGTCGAATCTGCCAAAATGTTTGTTGACGTTTGTTCGTAATTTTATTCTACATCTGTTACTGTCAAGAATAATAATTTGAGACATGCTGTATATTTGACGGTTTCCGACATTAAAAAAAGTTGATCAAGACGATCAACAGCATTCAGATCCGGACAAGCCGCTGGTCACAAAAACCTTATGACGTGCCATTCGGTATTAAATCCAAACAGAAACATTACCATTCGCTTTAAAGAGTTAAAAAGTATAATACCAGGACCCCCCGCGTCTTTTTCGCCTGCACAGTGGATATAATTCGCCGCCGACTTTAATTAAATAACTTCGCGACACCGGAAGGCGACCGGCGCACGTATGTTTGTTTTGCGGGGTAGGCCGCGGCCCGAGAGGGTTGGGGTTGGGGCTAATGCACGCCGAAGGAAATTAAATACGGACCGGAGGAGGCGGCGGAGGAGGAGAATTAAAAATTACATTGTGTGCGCGACCTAGATTCTCAAGAAAAATCCATACGGCGGGCCGTCGGCCGCTTAAATAATGACGGACGGATCGAGACACCGAAAATGACAGTCATCGCGAGTCGCAGGGTGGGTTATTATTGGGTATGGTAATTATAGTCGGACGATTCTAATACGTTCAGGTGAGGGAGGAATTTTCAGCTCGCGATATTCAAATTACGGCACAAAGAACAAGAGGATATTTATTTTAATAATATACCGGGTAGTTTTAAATGTTTCTTTGGAGCGTACACGGAGAAATATATTGTACATCTGCAAGTATTATGCATTCACATTTATTTGAAGTAAACCAAAGCGGTTACTAGCTGGGTGGGCATATTTCGTTTCCTTATAACTTTAATTAATATTTAACCAAGTTTGCAAAAGCAATAGAAATCGTATAACGATATGAATTAAGGCGCTCTGCTATATTTAGGCATACCTATGTACACGTGTGAATGGCGTCTGATAGTCACACAACGTTGTGCTTAAAACTTGTAGCTGTTTTAGAAAGATTTAAACCGGTATATGTCCGGTGGCATCGCTGACGACTAACCACAGCTGTTTGCTATAGGTTTTTCAGGTAAAATTTAAAGCTCGTCGGGACATTAGGCCGCAGAGAAGTTGATTCCTGAAATTTCGCTTTTGCAAATATCGTAATATCTGATGGCGACCAGAACCCGGAGTTTCTATAGTACGCGCACTACCTACAGTATAGTGGGTCGCTCTTTGCTTGTGGCCCAGTATTGACCAGCCAGTGACTACTAGATAGTAGACACTACATCTCGCGTAGTCACTTGTTAAAGAAATACATAAACAGAAATTTTTTAATGATATCCTACACAAATTGTAAAAATTGTTTAAGTGGGTTTTGTAAGCATTCGAAATATGTTATTTGTATTATTTATAAAAATTGTTCCTGTCACGATTTTTATATTTCTCTCTATGTTCTTTGACATCAAATATCTCCATCGACAAGATTGATTTCAATAAATGTCAAAAATAAAAATTAATCTAGTAAATACTAACGAAAAAACATACCTGGCATAATAAAACTATGAAATGATTATCAAAATTAAAAATGACTTTTGAACATATTGGACGTAATCAGTATTTATGCATTTTCAAGAACGGCTTCTTCTGGTGACGTCCTTTTTAAATGGAATCAAAATATCTAACTATAAAAATAATTAATGATCACTTAGTTATAATAACTTGGCTCAGACTAAAAATAAATCAGAAAGTTATGATTATAAGGAGAAATTTTGATTGAATATTTCATAGCAGCATTAAACACTCGGTTTAACTACTTAATTATAGGTTACATAATACATTTTGTTTTTGTAATTCTTTTTCACATATTATAAACTGGCAATAATGTTGTAACACTAACATTTATTTTTGATATATCTGCACAGGAGTTATTAAAACGATTAAAAATTCAAAACATCGAATTTAATGATGAAAATCTAATACCGATGCTCTCAGAAATGCTGTAATACCATTGAACCAATGTTTGGATATGCTACGACTAAAGTGTAAACTTTGTTAGTTTCTAAACTAACTGACTGGTATATTTTAACTGAACCGTTGGTTATTTTGACAGAAAAGCGCATATTCCATAATATTAGAGGGTACTTTATAAACTAACCCACTCGCTTGACTAATTGACTTGAAATAATCAAAGATATAAAATAACATTTTCTCTTTGGTTAGTTTATAAACTATCCAATTTGGTCTAGCTGGAATGGAAACAATCATTCTGCTAACACAAGCCAAATCTTTGGAAACTTTATAAACTAGTCAACTATTTCTCAATTTTCCCTAGTTGATTTCGTAAGCATGATTTGGATTAAATATAAAAAACAGTAAACACACATTTTTGTTAAGTAGGTATAGATAATCGTAAAAAAGTAAAATACAAAAATAACAGTCCACTTGTGGTTTTCTCTACAGTGTTTACTAAGTAATGGCAATTGATTAAACGATGAGTCTAAAAAACATTTTACGAAGCAGTACAAAATTTATATAATAAGTAAGCTAAGAACTAAAATATTGAAATTATATGATGAGTTACATACTATAAAAATATTTATTTATATTTATTTGTATTTTGTTAAATTGTGTAATTGGTTTTTTTTATATTTAAAGGAACAGGAGACTTTCGAAATAATTTTATTTAATCGTTTCCAAATCACGTTTGAAATTAACCAGATAAAATAGTGAAATAGGTGGATAAAATATTTTACATTTTATCCAAAGAAGTGTTTCCAACATGATTGTTTTCATTCCAAATTGAATAGTTTCCAAATTAACCAAAGAGAAAAAGATATTTTTCTATCTCAGAAAATTAGCCAAACGAGTGGGTTAGTTTTTATAAAGTAACCACTAATACTGTAAGAATATGCGTTTTCTGTTCAAATAACCAACGGTTCAGTTACTTTTTATACTAAGCTAGTTAATTTACAAATTTTATTTCAACGATGTTGTATGAAGAGGAGGAGGAAAGGGAACAAGCCAGGAAAACGAGAAAGTTTTGGGTTCACTCTATCAACAATAATAATAACAGTAATAATAATAATAATATAGCTATATCGTGAATTTTATCATTCCTTTTTTTAACTAGAATCAACGAAATTTTTTTAGGTATATCCGAATGTCACAAAAAAAATCGTTGGATCGTTCTCGTCTACAGCATCAAAACACAAGGTTTCGCGGAGCAGTATCTTCGAACAAAGATTTGCAGTTTTTGACATAAATATATACAGGTTGTTGATAAGCAAAGGTATCCGACAGTTCAGCGACACATTCTAAACTTAGCGCGGCCAATCATAGAAATTGCAGGCCTCCGACACAAACTGCAGTGATGGTCGTTGGAGGTGATGGTACATGTCGGCGCTGGTCTAGTGTGCGATGCTCCATTAAATAACATGGGAACCTTCATGATCAGGCTTTGCAGGCCTGTGCAGGCAAAATGTGCGCGATCTTTCAGTCGTAACATATACATACAATTTATTACTTTAGGGACCTTGGGCTTACTCGTCTCAATTTTATGAACTAATGATTATGATACCGATATTTATCTTCGCAGGTTTCTGAATACAGCGCATGTGTTGAAATCGGTTTGATTTTCAACTAAGATCGATTTGCTGAGTGGAAGAATTAATGATGTAATTTATTTCGCACTAGACAAAAGAGGACGAAACATCCTGTATATAATAGATACTGGAGAAACCGGGTATTTTATGAAATTCACAAACAATTTACCAACAACGAATTTACCGGATGCTTCCGTATTTTGGTTAATGGATTTAAATGCACTTATCTGCCGAGTTTAGTTCACCTTGATTAAAGTTTATAATTGCGCAGATTTTATGTTTACCAGACGGGGATGCGTGTGCTGGTAGGACTGTTAAATTGTGTTAAAATTTACGAGTAGTAAGCATCGCAACGAACTAAACTCGCTGACCAGACTGTTAAAACTAAGACTGGGAGCTACTTAGCCAATCAAGATGTTTATTGAATATTTACGAAAATTCAAACAGGAAAGTTTTCGTTTTTTTTTCTCCTTTCTAATAAAATTATTCTCCATCTTCACCAAATAAAACTGACTACATCCACATATAACATCATGACCTAAATACAGAGTAAAATCTTGTTCCCATGGTCGCGAAATTTGCGGGAAAAGTGTCAATTTTTAACGAACTTTGCCAACTGGAAAATTTTCTATCATTTGCATCATAAAACTATCACTAACAGTCATGATAGATTGTCAGAATATCAAGTTAAACTTACCAAGCCCTCATAATGAAACAAAAATGATAATAATAATTATAATAATAATATCTCAACCCCTCATTCTAATCACGAGGATTAGCCCAAAAGTCAAAGACTTGTGCGGGAGGAGGGGCGGCATATTATTATTAAACAAGCCGCAATTGCGCCCAGGAACGACTTATGTTGGCAGACCCTAACCACCATTCAGTGCAGGAATGAAGGAAACCTGGAAAACCTCATTAATTAGCGGGTTAGTCAAACGTCAACCGGTATCAATCTCTCACATTGACCCAAGCCAACATTCTTCCACTCTACCATACCCGCAGAGAGGGAATATAGCCTATATACGGTCTAATGGCTGCGGGGGTCGAACCCACAGCGATCTAGTCGCCTCGATTCAAGTACTGACGCCTTAACCGCGCAACCACTGACTGATAATTGTATATTAATTACGTGATCTCGCTATCTTTAATAATAAAAAAATATGGTGATAATCAAAATAACGTGCGCATCGACATAGATAATTTTAAGTTTACCTTTTTCTTCTACAAAACAGTTAATATTTTCTTCGACTGCAGTAACTCATAGTAATACAACTTTCAATGTTTAAATTGGAATTAGACATGCTTCATTATACAGGTACGTTCAAAATTAGGTTTTAGAATTTATAAAATGTTGACGGTGTTGCCTCTATCAATCAATTTGCTACAAAAAAGCTGTACGTTGTTTTATTCGATATATTTTGCCGATTTCGAAATAAACGCATATTTAATGATGTGGTAGTAATTGTAGTAACTTTCATTTCGTTACAAATAACTGCAAGCGAAATGAAAGTTATTATAAACAACTACAAACGATTCTCTACAATTGAATTTTCATAAGTCGGGTGCCAGGTTCAGTGTTGTCAGTTCAGAAATTACGAAATCCGTAGATATCTAACAAAATATCCATAGATTTGAAAAAAACATGATTTATTTAAATTTAAATACCTAAATTAATATAGTTAAATAATAGAATATATAACCCTAATAAAAATGCATGTGTGGAATGATGATATAAAAAACAAAACATTTAATAACATTTACGCTTTATTATTTAAGACAAATTAAAACAAAGACTAATTAAAATTGTAACAGCTGTATTTAACTACATAATTTGTCGTAAACCTATGTAGTATTGTTTTAGTGGATAAACGATTTTATCTTATTTATTAAATAAATTCCTTTGTGAAAACATCTATTCACATGAAGCATTTTAATGAGACAGCAATGCATACGCATCTAGCAGGTTTGCAAATAAATACATGTTAGTACAAATGAACTATCTGTATATTTAATATTTACAACTTGTAAGGCTTTAAAACTCCGTAGATTGAGAAACAAAATCCGTAAGTCCGTAGATCGTTACAGAAATATGTAGATATACGGGTTAATCCGTAGGTCTGGCAACACTGCATAAATGTGACCAAACCTATTCGTGTACATCAGCAGCGCCCTATCAATTTTTTAAAGAGATGCGCCCTTCAAGCATAAATTCTGATCTAAGCTTTTATGCATTACCTGACGGCGTTCTCTTCTTTCCGCCGTGGGTCCTTTACGTTCTTATGGAATTTATCCGTCCCCCGTTCGAGAAAAAAAAATAAATATACATTAAGTGAAAGCGACGATAAAAACCTTCCCGTACGCGGCCGCCCTTGTACAATAAATAAATAAAAAAACAGTACCCGGCCGCAGGGAGGTACAAAATTCGCGGCGCATTGTGAAACAGAAGTTATGGTAGACAATAAACCTATAAATAAATACAAACACGTTAAACAAAAAAATGGGTAATACTGTGAAATAATTTTTTTTCTGGGAGGTCAAAAAGTGTATGTACGTATGATATAACAAGCATACTATAGTCTGCTTGGAAATGAAAGGGAGCAATAAAACCCAGAGATAAGAACCGGCCATGGGCGTGGTAATATTTCGTTTCAGGTAATTATCGGGTAACACTAATATTGTGACAGATCAATCCAGTCTTAGAGCTGAATATACGAAGACGTGCTAGTGCAGTAGAGTGAAATTCGACTTGTGTTTAGTGGAAAAGTGTTCCAAAATGACAGGGATTGGAAAATCGACTATCTACAGACTTTTAAAGGAAATAAAAAATGAACAAGATACTGTAAATTCCCCAAAATCTTCTACAGGGAGGTCAAAAGTCGTTATAGATGATTTCTTCAAAAATGTCATTCGCAGAAAATACACTCATTTTATTTTAAAAAAGAAATACCAACGCTAAACAAAATTTTAAGTGAACTTTCAGAGGACAACGATTTGCCAAAAATCAGTAGAAGCAAATTATGGGCCGTCTTACGAGAGTTGAATTTTTGCTGGGAAAAGCAGAAAAGGAAGTCAGTTCTTATCGATAAAGATGAAATTATTTGTTGGCGAAGATCCTACTTAAGATCAATTAGAAAATTCCGTGACGAAGGGAGGAATATTTATTATCTAGACGAAACTTGGGTCAACGAGGGATATACTGTAACAAAAGTATGGCAAGATAAAAATGTAAAAAGTTTTCGACAAGCATTTTTGGATGGACTTTCAACAGGGTACAAGGTACCTTCAGGTAAAGGGCGAAGATTAATAGTGACACATATAGGTAGTGCCAGTGGTTTTGTAGATGGCGGTTTACTTTTATTTCAATCTAAAAATACAGGTGACTATCAGGAAGACATAAACGCAGATGTTTTCGAAGAGTATTTTACACAGATGTTGGATCTTATTCCTCCGGGGTCTGTAATTGTCATGGATAATGCCAGTTACCATTCACGACAGATCGAGCGAACGCCTACGACTGCTTGGAGAAAAGCCGATATAATTCAATGGTTATCCGGAAAAAACATTTCTTTTGAAACAAATATGGGGAAAAAGTAACTTTTGAAACTTGTCAATCTTAATAAAGATCAGAAAAAATATGTTATCGATGAAATGGCAACAAGTCGCCAAATAACGGTACTACGGTTACCACCTTGTCACTGTGAACTTAACCCAATCGAATTAGCCTGGCGCAGGTAAAGGAAGATGTAGCTCGAAATAATACGACGTTTAAATTAAGTGACGTGAAAATTTTGTTAAAAAATTTCTTGGAACGAGTAACTGCAGATAACTGGCAAAGATGTATACATCATGTACAAAAAGAAGAGGAGAAAATGTGGGAACTCGATAATTTAATTGACGTTACTGTGGAACGTATCGTTATCAATCTAGGAGACGATGATAATTCATCAGAATATTCAGAGGATGAATTTTAATATACCTACTTTTTTATTTTCTTTATTGTACATTTATACAACACTACATTTACTCACCAAAATTTGAATTTTCAAAATACATATATTTTTGTGTGGAATAAAAGTCTATTCATTAAATTTAAATAAATAATAATATTGAATAATTTTATTTGAATTATTAAAAACCCTCTTAATCCGGTTATGATGCTCATGTTTTGAAATGCTGTTTTTATACTGTTTACTTTTAAGAGAAATGGACCGAGAAATTGAAGCGGCATAGACAAAGACGGATTGTCGGGGATTAAATTTTAGCTACCTCCTACAATTTAGTCCGGTCCGATTACACAAAGTTTTTTTAAAAGTACGTCTCATCTATACCGATAATACATAATGTAAAAATATTGAATATAAGCACCAGTACTACATTTATTTGCATGCATAATAAGCTTCACTCTCTTTCATTTCTAACCAGACTATAGCGCATAACGTATACATTGTGATGAAACGTAAAATGTGATCTATAAGAATGGCTAAAATGTTCAAAGAGCATTGAATTATCACAAGCCTGACCATTTATAAGTTAACAAACCTCTATTCTGACATTACACCTTAGAATAAAATTTAAATATAAAGTACAAGCTAGGTAAAAACGTACAATACGTTGAAATTAGCTTTGCTACATTTTGATCAAACTCTCTTAAAACGTGCACTTGAAATAACGTTCAATTGTAACTATTACAATGACGGATATAACGTAGATGTTAACATATACGTTCCCTACGTTATGTTGGCACGTTATAAATGTATAGATCTTGAATTTTATCTCGACACTGCAATTATTGTCTTTCTACTTATAATAGTCTACTAGTGTACCGCATGTTAACACGTACAAAAAAATGCATTTAACGTTCTTTTTGTGATACAAGGAAAATTGATTACTTAACGAATGGGTACTTTCACAGTACCAGTATAATCAAATTTGCATATAACGTGATTGCCAAGTAAAAAATTAACAATACTTTACAAACGATTTTTACTATATTTTGATTTGTTTGTATAAAAACAACATAACTTCAAATTTTCACTACGTATACACATATCTGATGTTAGACTGTAACGCGGTAAATACTTTCTTTGTCTTATAACATTAATCTACTAGCTTAGTAGTAATAGTAGTACTCAGTACTCAAAATGTACATAAAATATGGCCTATAGAAAATATTAGTTTAACATATTTTTTCATATAGACGACCAATTAGTATTCTGAGATTATAGAGTAAAAAAACTTTGTAGCGAGTACTAAGCTAAGATGTTACCAACTACATGTAATGTTTTTATATTTTTATAATAAAATAATTACTGTATCTTTATTGTAGATATACCTTTATCTTGTGATTTGTATAAATAAATATGCAAAAAAAAATGTTGGAAGAAATTTCTGGATTATGAACTATTTTTGTAGTAGCACAGCATAGGTAGACCAGCAGTTTCACTCCGTTGTCGGCACTTTGAACTGCTTTCAGTTTTCTGCGGTGACCTCGAAATGTGAGTGCGATAGCGCATCCGATAGAATTTACAGAATCGGTGATCAGGACCGGAATAAGAATTTTTTATTTGCGCGTGAAAGTGTAGTTATTCCACATGCAAGTTTACGTTATATCTATCCACATTATGTAATAATTCATTATACAGTTATAAATGGGTAATTCAACATGTATTATATACTATCATTTACTGCTACTAACATACAGTGTGAAAATTCGATTTACTTCTTTGGACACTTAAAAAAAAGAGTCTAAAATATATATTATTGCACTACAAAACATTTTTATTTATTTACTTACTTTTTTTGTTATTTGCGATAATTACATTTTTTTTGGAATTTTTTTAAATTTAAAATTTGACGTTTGAAGTTTAGTGGACAAATAATTTATTATGATTTTTTTTGTTTTAAATGATCTACGCAAACCAGAAGACAAGTATTTTTCAGAACAGAAAAATTATGTTTACTTAACTTTGAAAATTGTTAAATTGGAGATAAAAGTGCAGTAAAATGTAAATTTAGAAAAAAAATATTTTTTATTATATTGTGAGACTTACTCTCATTATAGCGACTACAAGAAATATGATCATCTACATAATTTGAAGATGAGCCGTCTTGTGCAGGAAACGTTGGAACGGCCTCTTTGCATAATGTATTGCGCGAATCGTTAGAAAAAATATTATTTTAAAAATGTATTTGACATAGTTTGTATAAACTATTACTAATCCTGAGCAGCTTTTCTAATAAATCTTCTTTATTAGAAGCCTCTGCACAGAACTTTGCTCTAAAATAAAAATTTGTATTTGTGAAAAATATAAATATGTATATTTTAAACTTCACTTTCATGAGAAGTATTTGTATTCCAATGTTATACTTAAGAAATAAGTTAATAGGTAAGGCAATAGCAGTAAAATATCATTTGTGGTTTGTACAGTATATTATAGATTACTTATTACTTATTTATGCCTTTAGGAAATTTAAAGCAACTTTACTATTATAGATGATATATTTAAACATCTAACTGCTGCGCAGCGACTCGTTCCTCGATCAGACTCAAAATATTGCTTTAATACGGCTCTGTATAACCGATGTTCGCACTTCCAGAGTTGGATGTAAACTGAGGTCTCTGCAGCTTGAAATGGATGCGCGAGCTGCTATGCGCAACTTATTATATCGGCCCGAGTGTTCCTACTGGTTTCCCTATACTGTGGTAGTAGTTTCACGTTATCAGAAAAAAATGCAGATTTGCCTAGTTTTCAAAGAAAATAGCTAATAAAAAATATCATCTTGGCATGTGATTTGTATATAAAAATATGTTTCCATAATGCCTTACTTCTATATGCGTTATCTAAAATACAGCTAACTTACAAATACTACTGTAGCAATATGGTATCTGCATTACAGTCGACTAACCTTTAATGTACAGTTCACTTGTCCCTAATGTATCAGAAATACTTTTAGTTAAAAGTTTTAATAACTATAGTAACACAGTTCAGGTACTCCAGTAATAAATCTTAGTCATTGCTGGTAGCCACAGTTAGATTACCTGTTCATTTGTGACTGGCTTTCAGAAAACTTGATTTAGCTGCTACACTTGAATTGTTTATCTGTCCTCTATTTTATGTAAGTTTTTCCGTCGAGCAACTGTATTTTTACCTACCACTAGTGAATATTTTTCTCAGCGTATAAAATTGAATGACATAAAAATGTTAAATGACAACAGAGAAATTTAAAAAAAAACTCGAGAACAGTACCAATTATTAACGTACAACAGTTTTTGAAGTAACGTAACAGTTTTAACTGATACATTCGTATTTATAATAATAATAACAATACTAATAATATCTCTACCCCACCATTCAGCGCAGGAATGAGGGAAACCTGGAAAACCTCATTAATTAGGGGGGTAGTCAAATCCTGACCGATCTAACCACATCGATTCAAGTACTGACGCCTTAAACCGAGCGACCACTTACCGGCCCCAAATTGAATAATTTAAAGACGTTAAATGACATCGAAGAAATTAAAAAAACACTCGGGAACAGTCACGATTATTAACGTACATTTGATAAAAAATTTTTGCGTTAGTGTTAAATGTGGAAACACGCATTTTAACGCTCATCGAACAGTATTCCACGTCATTTGAGGCTATTTATGACTTTTTCGAAGACAGGCTAATCATTCTCGACGTCGATACGTTAAACGGTGGCATGTTTGGTTCTTGTTTGCTCGGCTGGCAGCCGCAATTCTAAAGTTGAAAAAGACAATTACTGTCCCCGTACCGATTCACGACACAAAGCGAGACGGCTCTCGAGGTTTAGGGCCGTATTACATTTACTCCGGGACGTAATAACGGCACTAAGCTTTCAGTTTAAACATGGCGCAGTCGAGTGCCTCGTTTGTCGCTGCAATCAACTGTAATTACTACCTGTAATTACGGACTTTCGAGACGTCTCAATTTGACAGGAAAATTCCGAGACGGCTGTAGGAGAGGGCTTGAAATTGTTTCTAAACCGCCGCAAAAAGAGCGCATGTAAATCGACTGAAAACCGATACAGGATGCAAAGGAAAAAAATTACATCCACCACGAAGTGAAGAATATTTTTTATTTCCTTGTGGCAATAGTTATAATTATACCCGTTAAAATGGGCTAACTATTTATACTCGCCTTTCATCAAATATAACAATGTATCAAAAAATTGATCTCACTAAAAATCACAATCATTTCCCACTTTTATTTCAATATACAGGGTGATTTAAAACTTATCTATCTCTGAGCGTACAGGGGACTCTTACAAATATAGTTTTGTAAAAAAAATCAAAAAAGATAGTTTAAAAACACACTTCTGCACGGCACTGGAAACTGGTTCTCTGTAAATCCTGATGAGGCGGCAATCTACGATCGAACAAAAAATGGAAAGAAATGCTCAAGGAAAGAAATAAATAATATTTATAACGCCGATTTTATACAGCAAATGAAACTGCTTTTGCCGATATTGTTATTAATTATTAATAGATTTAATTTGTGGTTTTAATTAATAAAATAGTTTGACATACCTGATGAAAACATTTTGGGTTCATCTTACCGTATCTACAATCTAACACAAATGTTTCTGCTTCTTGTCCGTTTTGAACTTGTAAATTATTAACAGCAGCAGTCAGGAGATCGTGGCGGCCATGGTACCGGCCTTCCTCGTCCAATCCCTTAGTATTAATGATTGGACTTGGCAATACGCCGTAGAAGTTCTGGATCTCCGTCTCTTTCACGATTCAGTTTCAAATTTCCCTCACGTTGCACTATACTTGCACTCACTGCACACCGCGGTAAAAGTAGCTGCGTTCTGCATTGTTCAGCGGGAAATCGTCCTACTAAAGCCTTTTCACATCGTCATAAATGAAAACGATATCCATTGCTACTATACACGTAAGTCATTTTTGACACTTGAAAAACTGATGTAAATACTGGCTTCACAAAAACTGTAGTGCCTACAAAAAGTAATCGGATTTCAATATTCGGAATCGCCTGTCTAGACTACAGTAGCCCAGCGTTGTAAAGTTTGAAAATACTACGGGTTCAAAAATGTTTTACTCGGAAACTATAAGAATTTTAGAAAAAATTTTTTTACGATATTGACTTAATTTTTCATGACGTATCCCCAAATTCTTTTAGATAAGTTCTGAAATATAAGTATGACAAAATAATAAGGGCCATTGCTATATATATATATATATATATATATATATATATATATATATTAAACTACTTTTTCGTGATTGATGATGCTGAAATTTTAATTTATAATACACAGGGTGATTCAGAAATACTAGGAAAAAAATTAAGTACAAAACCTAAGTGAGAAATTATTTAACCAGTATTTTTTTCCTATTTCTCATTTCTGGAGGCTATTCCCCTAAGCCGATTTTAATATAATTTGGCATGGGGTTGTAAATAATCTATCTGAATATTATTAACAAAGTAACTTTGTCAATTAGGTACCACAAAAGTGCTAATTATGTGTGTGGCATTACAGTTCATTTTCTTTTATCGATTTGGGAATAGATGCGTCATGAAAATGGTGTCAATATGTTAAAAAAAATGTTTGTAAAATCCTTATAGTTTCTCCAAGAAAAATGAAGAATGAATTTTGAAGTTCTAGTAGTTTCGACCTTTACATCGCTGTGCTACTGTAGTCTCTATCCAGGCGATTTCAAATATCCGATTACTTATCGTATTAACTTTTTTGTGATGCAAGTATTTACATTATTTATGCAAACGTAGCAGCATAGCTGCTGCCCATAGACTTATAAGCTGCTGCTAATAGCTTACGAGTTCAAACCAGACAAGAAGCAGAAACATTTGTTTGTAGAAACATGGTAAGACGGGCCCAAAATTTTGTTGTGACAGGTATGTCAAACTATTTTACTAATTAAAACCACAAATTAATTTTATTAATAATTAATAACAATGTGTTAAACGTGCAGGTCAATATACATTGGTGAAGAGGATTTCTCATATGAAACTGAAATTAATAGTTATGAAATTCTTAAAAGTAAGTCACTGCTTGCTAGACATATTTTTTTACAATTCTTGATTTTAAATGAGGAATCCTAGCGTAGCAGTTATTCAGTTCAACAATTCATTATTTCCAAGGTTCTGACTAACAGTTTCTAAATGAATGTGCTCGAACAATACACCGTATATAGAATTAGTTTTCTTAATGTGACTCTCAAAGATGTCAGTAAAAGCCTACTTGTTAGGAATTCTCTTCCATTTGAGGATTATCAGCGTCCCGTTTCAAACGTGCGCTTTTACTTTAAATAGTATAGAAAATGGTAGCTACACGTCGTGTCAGAAGAAATACAGGCTAGACAGCTCGATTTGAATAATGAATTAAATCGCCTGGGAGCTTTTATAAGACAATCGGTATGAGAAATCTTGTCAAATCACAGATTCCAAAATTGCAGCAAGAAATGGCTATGTGAGCCAAGCAGTGAACTTTTAAAAGTCCAATTTTTTCTTTGTGATAAGCTTTCTAGACGTAAAAATTGAGATTTCGAGAACCAACGTACGAAATATAAGTATTACTACAAACGTTTTTCAGCCTTTGTCGGAAGTATAGTTCTGCGTTAGATAACGTAGATTTCGAGGAACAAGATACGAAATAAAAGTTACTACAATTTTTCAACCTCCACTTGAAGTCTAGTTACTCTAATTTAGATTTCGATGAATTACCAAATAAATAATAGTTGCTACAAACGTTTTTCAACCTCCCTTGAAGTAGTTTTTCTACGATAAAAATAGTAGATTTCGAGGAACAACAAATGAAATAAAAGTTACTACAAACGATTTTTCAATTTCTACTCGAAGTACAGTTACTTTAATTTAGAGTTCGAGGAACTACAAAAGAAATAATAGGTGCTACAAACGTTTTTCAGCTTCCGTTTGTATAGTTCATCTATGTTAGAGATATCGTAGATTTCGAGAAACAGCAAACAAAATAAAAGTTACTACAAACATCTAAAAATGATTTTTCAACCTGCACTTGAACTATAGTTACTCTAATTCAGATTTCGAGGAACTACAAAAGAAATAATAGTTACTGCAAACGTTTTTCAATCTCCCTTGAAATATAGTTTTTGTACGATATAAATAGTAGATTTCGAGGATCAGCAAACGAAATAAAAGATATTACAAACGATTTTTCAACCCCTACTTGAAGTATAGTTACTTTAATTTAGATTTCGAGGAACTACAAAAGAAATAATAGATGCTACAAACGTTTTTCAGCTTCCGTCTAAAGTATAGTTAGTTCATTTACGTTAGATATCGTAGATTTCGAGAAACAGCAAATGAAATAAAAGTTACTATAAACATCTAAAATGATTTTTCAACCTGCACTTGAAGTATAGTTACTCTAATTTAGATTTCGAGGAACTACAAAAGAAATAATAGTTACTACAAACGTTTTTCAATCTCCCTTGAAATATAGTTTTTGTACGATATAAATAGTAGATTTCGAGGAACAGCAAACGAAATAAAAGGTATTACAAACGATTTTTCAACCCTTACTTGAAGTATAGTTACTTTAATTTAGATTTCGAGGAACTACAAAAGAAATAATAGATACTACAAACGTTTTTCACCTTCCGTCTAAAGTATAGTTAGTTCATTTGTTAGATATCGTAGATTTCGAGAAACAGCAAATGAAATAAAAGTTACTACAAACATCTAAAATGATTTTTCAACCTGCACTTGAAGTATAGTTACTCTAATTTAGATTTCGAGGAACTACAAAAGAAATAATAGTTACTACAAACGTTTTTCAATCTCCCTTGAAGTACAGTTTTTGTACGATATAAATAGTAGATTTCGAGGAACAGCAAACGAAATAAAAGGTATTACAAACGATTTTTCAACCCCTACTTGAAGTATAGTTACTTTAATTTAGATTTTGAGGAACTACAAAAGAAATAATACGTGCTACAAACGTTTTTCAGCTTCCGTCTAAAGTATAGTTCATCTACGTTAGGTATCGTAGATTTCGAGAAGCAGCAAACGAAATAAAAGTTACTACAAACATCTAAAATTGATTTTTCAACCTGCACTTGAAGTATAGTTACTCTAATTTAGATTTCGAGGAACTACAAAAGAAATAATAGTTACTACAAACGTTTTTCAATCTCCCTTGAAGTACAGTTTTTGTACGATATAAATAGTAGATTTCGAGAAACAGCAAACGAAATAAAAGGTATTACAAACGATTTTTCAACCCCTACTTGAAGTATAGTTACTTTAATTTAGATTTCGAGGAACTACAAAAGAAATAATAGATGCTACAAACGTTTTTCAGCTTCCGTCTAAAGTATAGTTCATCTACGTTAGGTATCGTAGATTTCGAGAAGCAGCAAACGAAATAAAAGTTACTACAAACATCTAAAATTGATTTTTCAACCTGCACTTGAAATATAGTTACTCTAATTTAGATTTCGAGGAACTACAAAATAATAATAGTTACTACAAACGTTTCTCAATCTCCCTTAAAGTATAGTTTTTGTACGATAGAAATAGTAGATTTCGAGGAACAGCAAACGAAATAAAAGATATTACAAACGATTTTTTAACCCCCACAACGAAATAACAGTTACTACAAACACCTAAAAATGATTTTTCAACCTGCACTTGGAAGTATAGTTACTCTAATTTAGATTTCGAGGAACTACAAAATAATAATAGTTACTACAAACGGTTTTTCAATCTCCCTTGAAGTATTAGTGTTTGTACGATAGAAGTAGTAGATTTTGAGGAACAGCAATCGAAATAAAAGTTACTACAAACGATTTTTCAACCCCCACTTGTAGTATAGTTGTTCTAATTTAGATTTCGAGGATCTACAAAAGAAATAATAGATGCTACAAATGTTTTTTAGCCTCCGTCTAAAGTATAATTCTTCTACGTTAGATATCGTAGATTTCGAGGAACAACAAACGAAATAAAAGTTACTACAAACTGCAGTAGACAATGTTTCAACCTCCGCTTGAGTTATAGTGAATCTTCTTTAACCTTTAAGGAACTACAAATGAAAATCAAATTACACTATTTTCAAATTACGTGAGATGCAGGTCTACATCTACTAGTCACTGGCTACTCAATACTGGGCCAGAAAGCGACCCACTATACTGTGGGTATTATAAAAGCACGTGATCACTACCCCACCACAGTGCCACGATACGGATACCGATTTCGAGCTTGTTACCTATGACAAATGTTTAATAAAACTACATTATACTATTACACCGTTTTGGCAAAAGCAAAGGGCATCTATTGACAAACCGTTTCGAGAATAAAAATTAATGGCACAAATAACATGCTACTGTGCTTACCTACCTTTCTTGATGTGACCTTATTGCTCAATTGACTTCAATTTAAATAGATTATATAGAAATGTCTCGGAGGCAAAGCCAGCGAATGCATATAAATCGAAAATTTATTTAAGAAAAGTAACAAGTTAATAATTCATAGCGTAGGTGAAGGTGAGCGACTGAATAGTTATAGGTACTTCATTTTCATAATTGTCCCCTTTATATCTGAAATACACAATACTATATGGCGTGGGCGATGGCCAGACAAGCGAATTAATAATTCACAACAATATTCCATGACAACTAACTATACCTTATATCAAGATATAGTATTTTATTAATTATATGTAGAGGTATTTCGAAGTCTTCAGACGTACAGAGATGTATTTCTTAAGCTTAAAGTGTGACACAAGTGTGACTTGTGGAAATAACAACACTCCTACATATTAAAAATTCAAAATAAGACAAAAAAAATTTTTTGCACGCATATAAAGCGACGATTACGACAAAGATCAAGATATCGTGTGTTACGCCTGCCTCGAAGATAGGCAACAAAAAGAGTAAACTGATATCTTATTTTACAAAACAACTACTTCTTTTTATTTAAATTAGATATGTACCAACAACTAACAAGAAGTCATTTAAGTATTGCTAAGCTCGAATACACATTTCTTTCACGTACATGGTAATTCAAGCTCTAAATCGAATATTAAATACACCAAAACAATGGAATTTGTTTTTTAAATTATTGGGAAACCCAAAAATTATACGTTAAAGAATAGTATAACCTTCTAGTGTGACTAATCTTGCATAACATATCGAGACAGCGTTGTAACAAAAAATTGAAAATCAAAACAAAATAAGTAAGCTGCTGTCAAATACAAACGTTGGTAGCATTTTTGCTGAATACAGCGTATACATTTAAGTGGAGGAGGGTCAGCCTTCTACACTGACAAAAATCATTGTAAATTCACATGTTTACATCGTACATCGAAGGTAAACTCGTGTTTTATATTATTGAGTCTCTTCTTGTAGGTATTAAGTTTTTGTGTGATTTGCCGGTAAACATGTGCCAAATGCAGCTACTTTTACCGCGGTGTGCAGTGAGTGTAAGTGCAGTGCAACTTGAGAAAAATTTGAAACCGAATCGTGGAAGAGATGGAGGTCCAGGATGTCCAAGGCGTATTGCAGCAGTGATGCGTATCATATATGAGGCTCAATTATATCCGTACCATGTACAGCGTGTCCAAGCATTAATACCAAGGTTTGAACAAGAAGAACCGGTACTATAGCCGTCACGATCTCCCGACTTGAAATCATTTCTTTTTCTTTTGTGGGTGAAGTGCATACCTACTATTGATGATTTACTCAAATGTATAATAGTTGCTGCCAATAACTTACGAGTTCAAAACTGACATGTCAGTTTGTAGAAACTGGGTAAAACAGGTCCAAAATGTTGTAATATCAAGTATATCAAACTATTTTATTAATTAAAGCCACAAATTAATTATATTAAAAATTAATAACAATAGAGACAAAGTCAGTTGAATTTGCTGTATAAAATAGGTCTTATAAAATATTATTTACTTCTTTTCATTCCTTTGCCGCCTTATCAGGTTTTACAGTGGACCAGTTCCCAGTGCCGTGCAGATATATATTTTTAAATAATTTTCGAACTGAACTTTTTTTGTACAAAATTGTATTTGTAAGAGACCCCTGTGCATTCAAAATTTTGTTTTAGAAAAGTTCAAATCACCCTGTATGCTCCCCTATAATAGCATGGAACAAAGAATTATTGGCATAACCATAACCGATCATTCAAGTTATGTTAAAAGTTCAACAAAAAATATTTTTTGAAATTACTTTTTTTTTTTTGTTTAACTTATCTTTAATCGATTACTAGATTTATAAAATAAACACATTATTTATTTTAATTAAGTAACAAATTCCGATTTTATAAAATTATTAGGTATCTTTGTTCTGAATAGTTCTACGTTAAAATAAAAAATTATAGGTACAATTATATTATATATTTCATTGTTTCCTAAAACAATAAAAATATTATTAGAAATATGGATTTTTTAATTAAACAAAAGTAGACAACAACGATATCTTGAATTAACAAACCTTTTTTTACAGCAGCGAAAATTATGAAAATAGGTTTTAAAAAATCACTTTGTGATTTGAGATAAAAAACTTATGGTATACATGTCTAAGGATTAGAGACAACCTCCGCATAATTCTGACCCTCATTTGAAGCCACACTGTATTCTACATAGCTTTGTTGATAATTAAAAAAATACAACAGGCTTGTCACAATATATCAATTTTATGAAGCTTTTGATTGCAGAAGAGACGTATCCGGAAAAATAAATCGTTGACACAGCACCGTACTTGTTGAAAAAACACCCGAGCTGAGACACAATGGTTTATTTTTAATCGAACTCGCGTTTTTCCGTTTGGAGTGCTATCGTACAGACAGATGATCCATTAAGCATCACTCTACAGGGAAATATTCATGTTAAGGCCATCCGGGCCACCCACACGCTCCACTATCGAATCGGAAATCTGAAACGGGATTCCGATATTGAAATGTAAGATTCAGACGTGGGTGTATCACAACTCATATTTTCAATACGGGCATTAACAGCATTTACTCTGAACTTTCGAGAAGCTTTCTCGCGTACCTCTAATTTATAATCCTCCTGGACTGTGGGGGATACGTCCTTGATGGATATATCCTTACGCCAAATACAGCTCATATTTAAAAAAATATATGTATTTTACTATTTTCCAGCTTACTTACGTTCGCTTATTATTTAAATATTGAACACAAATTGCATTAATATTGTTATGGAAGCTCATCTATCATTTTAGTTTTTCAATTATGTTCCTGTTTTCATTACAATTTATAATTTTGTAATACCTTTATTCTGACGTTTTCTAGAACATTCCATTCCATTCAATTTGGTTCAAAACACGTTCTCCAGACCGCAGGAACTTCGATAACCCTAAACATATATATACGAGGTGTGGCAATTAAGTTCCGATAATTTAGTTATAACTCGGAAACTGGGAACGCTGCATTGTTCGTCAACATTTTTCTAGAGAGAGGCGACCTTCCTTTTAGTTTCAGTCCAAGGTTGAAGTCGATAGCACGTTTGGTTTGTGTTTTATGTGTATAAGTAACTTTTTTAGTGGCGTTGTGAAAATGAGCCTCAAATTACAAGCAACGTGTTGTGATGCAATTTTTAGTGAAATCTGGCGAAAACCCTTGGAAATCCTTCGAAAATTGTAGCTAGACGTGCATGTCGCAAGCACGCGTCTTCGAATGGGCAAAACGGTTCAAGGAGGGGCGTGAATCGGTAGAAGCCGATCCACGTGAAGGAGCTCCCGTCCTGTCACCTCTCGTACTGACGCGAATGTTGACCGTCTGCGTACACTGACCACGTCTGACCGGCGCCTAAGCATTCGTGCGTTGTCTGACGAGTTAAACGTCAACAAAGAAACCGTTCGCAAGACGCTACACGAAAATTTGAATATGCGAAAGATTTGCGCATAGATGGTACCAAAAGTTCTCACCCGTGAACAGAAAGACTTGTTGTCTCGCATTCGGAGCGACGGTAGAGACTGGATGAGTCGAGTAGTCACTGGACATGAGACCTGGATATTTGAGTATGACCTCGAGACCCGTAAACAGTCAGCAGTGGGTGCCAAAGGATGGAAAGGAGCCCACGAAAGCGATGATGCCCAAGTCACAACTGAAGGCAATGTTGATCGTTTTTTCGATATCCACGGCATCATTCATCGTGAATATGTTCCTGTCGGCCAGACAGTGACTGGACAGTTGTTCTATGTTGGCGTCTTGGAACGGCTGCGGGCCCGCGTTTTCCGTGTGCGACCCGAACTCGCCGAGAACGGCTGGATCTTGCACTACGACAACGCGCCAGCCCATTCTTCGTTCATTGTGAGTGTTCATTGTGCAAGAGTGTTTGGCAGAAAAAGGCATTCCAACATTGCGGCACCTATAGCCACGATATTGCCCCCTGTAATTTTTTTTATTCCCCAAGATAAAGTTGCACCTCATCATGGCGGCGTACAGGAGGTCAAAGAAGCTGTAACCGTGGTGCTAAATGGGTTAACTGCGGAGGATTACCAAGGGTGCTTCCAATCGTGGGAGCAACATTGGAATCGTTGTGTAGAGTTAGATGGAGACTATTGTGAAGTTTTATAATTAAATTTTGGCGAAATTTAGTTTGCTTGTTTTGCCATTGACAAATTCCCGGAGTTTAATTGCCACACCTCGTAAGCGGATCGCTTTCGCTTCCTGCGTTCAGTTTATGTTGAGCAGCCGAACGTCAAAATAAATATTTTAACAGATTGAATTGTTTGAAGTATATTGTTGTGCATCAAATAGACAATAAGATTTTTTTTTCTACGTTGGGTATTTCAAGGCTAAGTCAACTTAGAGGTTATATTGGTGTTAGAAGTGGGATGAATTCTATCCCTTACCTAATCAAGAAACTGAAGCTTTATTTGAGAATTGGATAAGCCGTTATGGGATTCCTACAGAAGTACATTTCAATCAAGGACGAAATTTCGAATCTGAAGTATTTCAGAATGTTTGTAAACGGCTAGTCATCCACAAAACCAGGACTACACATCTTCACCTACAGTTAGATAGAATGGTGGCAAGATTCAGTCGCACCATTGAAAACTTCCTGAGAACGGCCGTCAACGAGAAACAGATCAACTGAGATACCTGCCTTCCCCCATTTTTATTGGCTTATCGAGCAGCAATTCATGAGACCAATACCAGCCGGTTTGATTTTTGGCACGGAGTTGCCGCTTCAAGAAAATGAGAAAGTGTGGCTGCATAAACCAAAAGGAAGCAAGGGTAAATCTCCAAAGTTATAGATATCGTGGGAAGGCTCTTACACTGTTATATCAAGATTCAATAGCGTAGTGTATAGGATCCAGAGGAATCCCCAAACCAAGATGAACATTGTCCACATCGATCTATTGACACCTTATTAAGGTCATGCGAACCACGGAGTAACCTGATTGGGACGCTCAGTTTTAAGAGAGGGGCGGAAGCTCACCTACGTTTTTAGTATCTTTTTGTTGGTCCTATTCTGATACGTTTGGCTGAAAATTATGATGGAGAAACTAATTTTGCCTAGAAAAGCTGTTTCATGTTGATACAATGCACCGTTTTCCGTAAAACGCGTTTGAAAATTTCCGCACATTAAAATAGAAACAAATTTTCTAATTCGATCCAGTTACCACTTGCCAAACTGACGTTGATACGTTGAAATTAAATAAAATTTGATCAAAAACCTGTCAGATTAATATTAATTGTTGTACTGAGTTAGTAATTATCGTTGCGTAGTTGTATAAAGTGTAAATATAATGTGTAAATAATTTCAAATTATTAATATTAGTTTGTGAAATTTTGAAAATATGCCTCGACGTAATCAGTTTTCCTACTAAGAAATGGCATATATGACCGCTGTTTATTGTCAAAATCAATTTAATCGAGGAGCTGCAGCAAGAAGGTACAGTTTTTACCAAAAATAGTGCATTGTATCAACATGGAACCGGTATGACTTTTCTACGTAAAATTAATTTCTCTATCATAATTTTCCGTTAAGAGTATCATAATAGGGCCAACAAAAAAGATACGATAAAAATGAGTTACAAAAAAACTATCCAGAGCGCCCTCTATGATATGCGGCAGTAGTTACTTACTCCTTCGCAATTCTTGTACGTATCTAAAACATAACTGTACCAAATTTCAACATGACTGGATGTTTCATTTCTTAATTATCCTCATAACAAGAACATAACTTTTTCTCTTTGAAGCCCTGTAACTTCTAAACGAGGCACTTTTGGACTAAGCCAAGTTTGTCCAAATCGGTTCTATTTGATCACAGGATGCTATGTTTAAGCTGGGTCCCATTACTTTCCGGACACCCTGTATAAAAGCGGATCGGTTTCGCCTCTTGAGTTTAAATGTTCCAAGAATAAGTTTATTTTCAGCGAAAGCATTTCAACACATTTTCTAATGCAAATAAAATTGCAATACATTTTTAAATGATGGATCAACAATACACCTGGAAGGGATAATGCACTCTTTAGAGGATGATCGGAACGGAAATTTACGATGGAATTTAGCATAATGGTTGTAAAATATGGAAGTTTGTTCATTTACAAAATTATTACGTATTTTTACATAACTTTACGCTGGCCACAAATTACCGATGTAAAATTACAAACTAATTTTTATCAGTACACTCAATTACAAATTTAAGTGATACCTACATTTTGAGTGAGTTAAACATTATTTAATTAAATTAAAGTGTTTTCCGTGTGAACATTTCTCTGGCTGGAGCTATTGAAGAGAACATGCTTCATAGTTTTCAAATAACGCCAATTCAAAGCGACGGACCCGTTCCGCCCCCGCCGTTCCTCAAACCTCGGTTATCTTTCCAGACACGTTTCCCATTTAGAGAGCTACAAAAGCACCCTAATTGAGTGGTTGACTGCGACTAAACGCAAAACACGGAAAAAAACTCCCACGTTCTCAGGCACTGTTTATATTAGACTGTCACTACGGAGTCTACACGTGTTTATTTTTAAATAAAAAAGCGCGTTTTTCTATTTCTGAATACTTAATGCCCCATAAATCATCGGAGATAGGGAGTCAGTCGTCTTGGATATCCACAGCCCCGGGGCGAAAGGCTCGGGAGATTTAATAACAAGGGTTGGGGCAGCGCGTTATTTTTAAAAGCCCGAGAGAAGGGACGCCTGGTTGCATAACAGGTAATAGCTGTAGTATTTTTTTTTTGTTCGGATGAGGAGCGTTTCGTAAACAAAGTGAGAAAGAGCATTAGGAAGTATTTCTTTAATATCGATAAATACAGTGGGATTCAGTCATTATCATTAATTTTAAGAAAAGATAGGGAATAGGAGTATAATACGAATACACGATTTGAACAGGGAAAAACTAGAAGTCAGGGAAATGTGAAATCTTATATAGTCAGACAAAATAGGTATTTATGATAATGTGTTAAAATTAAGATTTTATTTTGTGAGTGAAGATGACAAACACTTCACAAACAAAATAAAATCACTTTTAACACGTATATCATACAATATTTTTTCTACAAAACAATCGGAAGAACTTTAAACTCAATAAAAATAAGAAATCAAAAAATACCACAAAGATCGCAATGTTTATGAACCAAAATTTTCGTAGCAACCAGTGCTTTTGATTTACTTTCAACACGCGTGTTAAAAGTAACTTACTTTTAACACGCGTGTCAAAAAATGACATTTTTGACATCAAAAATGACAATTAAAAAGCCCACCTTTAACAGTTTTGTAAAAAAAACAATTTTTTACAAAATTAAGTTTTTCAATGTAGAGAATTATGCATTAAAGTGAGCATTTTGAGTATGAATGAACTAATGATTTCGAATAAATTACAATTTTGTTTCTTCTTGTCAATATAGCATTTGCTTTGGAAACCTATTTCTTAGCTAGCACGATAAAATATTTCACAAATCCTTAACGCTTCCATATGGTCGAGTGACTGACTGGTAAAACATTAATCTCCACCGAAAACATGTTGTCAGTAAAAGAAACCTCTCAATTTGAACTGTTTTGACACGAAACAAGACCGTTTTCCACTAGATGGGATCAAGCGAAGTAACGTCTATGTATATCCAGATCCGTATTGAGACAAAAATACTAGTTATTTATTGCGAAAGAGTTTTGAACAGAGTTTTCACGCAGGAACTTAGTTCGGGCGCATTGTTTCAAAAATATGGTATACAATCAATCGCCATATGACATTAGATATGCACTGATCTCTAGCCGACATAGGACAACTTTTTGGAACACCCCACCCCAGTAATAGCAAAAAATTACAGAGAACTCGATAAGTTGGAGATAACAAGGAAAATTACATACGAATCTTCTTCCAAATAAGAAGATACATCAGACCTCGTGATTTCCAAAGATGCAGATAAATATATACAAAAGACAAGAAAGTTAAAATGACTGTATATGGCAATGTTAATGCTAATAATTGTGGAAATTAACAAATATCCTTTTACAATGTTTCACCTTGTATTAATTTACAAATAGTTATAAGTGAAAAATAAATAAAGACATCTGACGGTGACTGAAATATAAATGATGACATCTGACGGTGATTCTGGTAGATGCATCAAGAAGATTTATTAAAATATAAATATTATAATAATATTGTTACAGTTAGGTAATATTCTCAGTGTATACAGAGTGTAACATAAAATCAGGTCATCCCGTTAACTGCATTTTTTTAGCAGTAAAATATGACAATTTAACCGTATTTACTTATATATAAAAATGCCATGAGAGATACAGAAGGTTAAAGTTGAAGTTTTAAAATTGTTTTTTTGCTATAATTTCTTCAGTTTTTCACTTTCAAATTTTGTAGAGATACTTCTTGTCATTAATCAAATTCTCAAAAGTATTATCGTAAAACAAACGTAGAAACTGAGGGAAAGGGGTCATTTTATCCCCCCACTTTTTCCTGACGTACACTTATGGATGATTTCTTACAATGTCATAATGTAAAATTTTGTTTAGAATATTTTATTACTCTTGATAATTTTTCGTAAAATTTTTCATTTTCGAAATAAATGTGATTTTTTAACATACAACGTTATTAGAGATAGTCGCAGTAAAATGAGTTGCACTTAATCACATTTTTAAATTTCAAATTACAAAGAAACGATTTGTAATGTTCTTACTTGATCTAAAATGTTCTACCATACTTCATACAGAGTGTCTCTAAACATATGACTAGCCAGATGTACCATTTTTACACATTTTGTTAATATGAATTCATTTATTAAGGAAAAACAGGAATTTAGGAAATAGATTAGTTAATAACAGTAGATTTATAGGTTTTTTAATTTATTAATTGCTCCACATGTCCACCTGTCTCCGAAATGCATAAACGAGCTCTTTTGAATAAAGAATATTTGATATTTTGAAAAACCTGTGGCTTTTGCCTACATTTTTCTGCCTCATTTGTAACACGCATTTTCAGTTGATCAATATATAAATCATCAAACACTGAAGTCCAATAGACTAAAATCTGAGGAGCGTGGTGGCCACTGAGTTTCTTCCACATCCAATTCATCGATTTGGAAAAATTAAACTTAAATATTGTCTAACAATTAATCCAAAATGAGGCGAAGCACCACCAAATTGCCGCATCCACATATTTTGACGAAGAGTGGCATATTGTCGAGTGAAATCATTTTGCTTAAAGTTTAAAAATGTCGCAGCATCTAAACTTGTTGGTAGGGTATGTGCAGCAATTAGTGTAAATCTGTTCAGAAACTAATATGCATCTTAAACCCGTGGTTTTTTTTCATAAACTAATTTACATTGATAAAACACATTTATATGTGTAAAAATGGCCCATCTGGTTCGCCCTATGTTCAGAGACACTGTATAAAATAAGTTAGAACACCTAAATGCAACTCATTTTGTTAAGGTTGTCAGTATTCCTCGCCGTAAAATAATCAAATTTGTTGTTTTGTTTTTGTGGTACAAAATGTTTTTAGATACAGAAATCTTGAAATTAGAAAATTAATGATGTTTTGTTTATCCACTTTTACTATTTAAATTCTCCACAAATAATATAATAACTTATAAAATGCATTTGTATGACATATTATTTTCTTATTTTAACCCCACATTTTAACAATTATTTTCTCATACTTATAAACAAAAATGAACAATCTTATATGCAGAACCATGTAAGTTTATGTTATAACAATATTTACATCTAGAGTTGAATTTAAAAAAACACGTATTTTGAAAGACTTCGGTAGTACTTTTGCATATTCGCAAATGGCATAAAATACCATTACTGTTATTTGCTAAACTCACTACAGCATTTTAATAAATCATCCATAGATGCACGTCAGAAAAAAGGGAGATAAAATAACCTCTTTCCCCCCTGTTTCTACGTTTGTTTTTTAGACCTCATTAACAATAATACCCTTGAAGATTAGATTAATACCAAGAACTATCTCTACAAAATGTCAAAGTGATACGTGAAAAACTGAAGAAATTACATATACATATACATTCTGTATATTTTTGAGGTAATTTTTGTACATAACTAAGTAGGGCTAAATCGCCATATTTTGCCGCCAAAAATACGATGACCTGCTTTTTGTTATACCCTGCATAACAGCTTTCACACAAATAATGAAACTTAATTCACAGTAAATGTTGCGAAAGGGAACATTTTGAAAAGCTAACCAACACTGGCCCGCCAACAATTCGCCTCGATCCGGTCCGGCACGGGATTCGTTAAAAATGTCAACGCTCGATTACGGCCGCTCACCCACGCGTCCTCTAGGCGAACACGGAACACGGTTTATGCAGATGATTCTTCTATTCCGAACCGAAATTAAGAGGATTTGCGGTAGTCACACTTCAACACGTCGGGCGGCCCCTTAAGATTACCGACTTAATCCCCCTGCGAGGATTCCGACAGGTCGAAGGGGCACCTCGCACGCCGACTAGACGTGAAAAATACCCCTGCTTTGTCGGCGCACGTTTCCGGAGAAGAAAAAGTTGAAAGAATCAACGAAAATCAAGAAGGCTGGGACATTAATCTAATAGATCTCTTTGGCAAAGGAAGAAATACAAATGTGCGCCTTCTGTGGAATTAGTACGGCTATGCAATTTGATGAATCGGAGTTATTTATACGGAGTAATTCCTAAACTATACGCATAAACTTGGGAAACTATAGCTGAGAACAATATAGTAAAATATTTTTAGGGAGTGCTGAATCCAGTGGTATGGGCAGATTTTAGATACAAAAATCGCTAAACAGTTACTGTCAATTTTAACATCGAAAAAACCAAAGTAAACATTGATTAAAGACAATGGAATTTCATATTGTGAGCCAAAATAGAGTTTTAAATACTGTATCTGAAAAAAAAGCCGAACGAAATAGGATAATAAATACAATTTTTATAGAAGTGTTTCCATCTTAAATGGGCCACATTGTATAAGTATTGATTGATGTCAAAATTGTTTCTTTTCTTTCATTTAAAAGCCAATTCTCAAGTTCCATAGATTTGTAATGAGCTTTAGCATGCGCCGAGGTATTAAAATCCATTTTTGTCGAAAACTGTTGGCGGCATCGAATTTCAACAAGAGTATCTTTTTATGTAGAAATCCTTAGAGTTTTCATTTTTTGCTATGAAATTATGAAAAAAGCACTACCCCCTTGCTTTACCCACTCCTGACGCACTTTATTTATTTATTTTTAGATTTTCAAATCGAGCATAAAAAGTTATGGGAGTGTACCAAATTTCATTAATTCATCTCTATGCGTTTGAGAAATACTAAGTAAAACCGCCAGAAAGAACTAACCTTTCACACTCTGTATGTCAAAAACGAAACGTTCAGGATACATGTTTGTATAGATTTTTTGTCTTACAATGATGTTTAGAGAACCCAGTTAAATGCATGCTACTACTTTTGGAATCACCTTGTATGTGCTAGTGTTTATTTGTTGCCATATTCACCAAAGTACTAGTTATATTGGTCTTGTATTGCAGATATGAGACCCCATTGAAAGCAATTACCTTAGTTTACAAAAACAATCTTTTACTACAAATAAGCAGCCATACATTTGCCATGTTTCCTCAAATTGCCACATATCCCCTAAATATGTCGTCATATTGCCCTCATTCAGTAGTATTGCCCTACTCCGTAAATGCAGACCATAAATTTATTAAAAAATACATTAAAAACAAATTGCCGTATTACCCTAGTTTACTAACAAATATTATATTGCAAATAAACTATCTTATGTTGAATGCTTTCTCCTCCTACACTTCACTTGTAAAACTACTAAAACTGTAACTACATTAAGAACAAGTCATCATATTACATTAGTTAATAGCAGCAGTAAATAGCCAAAACCTACCTGCTGCCATATTCTCAGAAGTATGTTGCCATATTACTCCATTATATCGTTTTTATTTCTCCCACATCGGTTATAATCAAGATCCCTAAACAGAGGACATTGCCTACAAACTTTCGTCTAATACCATTGCAGTATACAACATATAATAAAGAATCTCAAACAGACAGTTTTTCTTACAAAAATCATAACTTTATGATTTACTTCCAGCATGGGCAAGTTATTCTTATTAGTAGATCACCATATGGGTATGAGAAGCAGCATATTTTATCATTCAAGTTCATGGACTGCATGCAGCAGCACAATTAGCATACAACTATGTATACCTGAAATATGGTATAACTCAGCAGATATAGTAAACAACATCCTTTACTTTAAGTGATAAAACACTATAAAAAATAAAAATTCTTAACCTTACAAATGTTAGTAGCACGCCTTTGCTAATTTTATTTTTTTCTAGATTAAAATTTTGATCACAAAAAATATTTAAAAAACTCTCGTAACAAATTTATACATCTACATTATGCTCGGGTTTGAAAATTAAAGGTTGAAGACTTTTGGAAACTTACTACATAATTCAAACTGTCGTAGACCTCATCTGTATTTATATCAGATCAGAAAAAAGAAAGCTGCACCAATTTGAGGAAGAAAATCACAATATCCTTGACCGTCATTATTTGTTTGCTTAAGCAAAATATAAAGAATGCAATATGAAGATAAGTATTATATACTAACTGTCAGAAGCAAATAATAACTACAAGTGGTCCAACGCAATCTCAGTTACTGTTCAGTTAATTGTAGGTATTTATTTATCTATACGACTTTTTGTCTACATTTATCTTATCTGATTAAATAATTTAAAATTACACACATGGTAACTGAAATTTCTGGTGATCATGCTTGTCTTATTGTGGCTTTCGACTTTGGAAGTTCTCTTACTTACTATCTTGTTTATTCTTTTTGCGCATGGTGTTTTAGAGAGCCTGTGAACTGGTAGTAATATTCAGTGGAACAGACTTTAGATTAAGGCAAAAAAATTCGGAAATGACTGATCTAATAGCTGTATACATACAAGAATTTATGCCTGTAGGTTATAATTTCTTTCAAGCTGCGTTCATTTTTCTTATTCAACATATATCTTTAAATTATCCTGTATGAAAATGCTTACTGCAAATTCTTTGTTTATCTAGATAAAATCTTTTCGATTCCATCTTACCACCTTCTATTCCGCTGATTTGACATAAAATCAGCAGTTTGTTTATTGAAAACCTGCCATATATATGCCATCATTACCGTACGTTTTCATACTACCCCTATAAAGTAATATGTACTTATAACAATAAAGTCTTGTTACTATAAATAAATAGAAGAGATACTAATATTAGTCTTCCAGTTGTCATATTACCTCCCAAGCTTGATTTCAGCGTTTCACTCAATAGTAACATGTACCACATAATAATTAACTCATATGGGAGCGGGGACGGCAGCTAATTATTAAGTTTACAAATAACGATACACAGTTTTAAATATCAATTAACTTCAAATTAAGCGTCCCCTTCGTGTGTCTTATATAATTTAGCCGCCACCAGTCCAGCCAGGCAGGACGTCCAGCTTAAATTAGACAGCAATTAGACATATACGAGCATGCAAATAGGCAGGTACGGTCGGTTAAGTGTTTACACACATGCATTTATCCTGTACGTTTTGTCAGATTGCCCTATTACATATTATTAGCGGCTTTGCTTATATTCTGCCGGGCAGATTTGAAGGAAAACGCGCTACTTAATGGGGCAATTTGAATGAAAAAGCGGTTTTAATTATATACTGTCTCGATGGTCGCAGTGGGTCATCAGGCAATTGAGTCGTTTGAATCTATTTTCGTTTCAAGTAAAATGGAATGCTTCGGGCACAAGTAAAAAAGAAAATAAAATAAGACAACAAATAATTAATGTATTGGCCAAACATATTAAATGATACAAAAGTTGCACTTTTGAATATTATTTTTCTGTACTTGTATTCTGCTCTCTTCATCCAAGACGATAAAGAAAAGTAATATATACAGGGTGTCTGGGAAAATGTGGGAAATCTCTCGGACATGGAAAAATAAGATGAAAAGTTCCTAAATTTTTTTTCCTACTGACTGTCTCTGAAAGACACCGCTGGAAATCGGTTTTTCTTGAATAACTTTGCGATGCACACTAGTAAGGAACTCTTAAAATAGTCTCCTTGAAATATATTTGGCTTTTTTGCCTAAATCTTTAACACCCTGTACTAGTTTAAAATAATAAATCTGGGTAGCTTCAACCTTAGACAAAAAAAGGTACTCTTGTTTCGACCAGGGTGTTACAAACTTAGGTATTAAGTTGTAAAGCTTAGCCCGCCCCTGGTAAACTAAAAAAACTAAATATGTTTCAAGGACACTGTTTTAACAGATCCTTACTAGTGTTCATCACATGTTTTTATTAAATTATATTAAGTACTTTAAAAGTTATTCAAGAAAAACCGATTTCTAGCGGCGTCCTTCAGGGACACATATGTCCGTAGGAAGGACCTGTAGGAAAAAGTTTTATAGAATCTTCACATTTTCCCGGACACCCTGTATATAGTTATCGTAAAACATGACCATCAAGGCTTTATTACGTTTTGATGCAAAAACTAAAGAAATACTCGAACAATGACAAAACTAGTGAAATTAAATGTAAAAATTATATTATAGAGTGATTCAGAACATATCTAAAAAAATTGGGGATAGATGCGTCATAAAAAATGAAGTCAATATCGTAAAAATTGTAAAATCCTTATAGTTTCCTAGTAAAACAATACTGAAGTTGTAGTATTTTCAACTTATATTAAAATCCGATTACTTATAGCAGATATTAACGTTTTTGTGATGCGAGTACAGATTTACATTAGGTTTTTCAAGTGTCAAAAATGGCTTACGTCTATAGCAACTCGGAATTGATGGATATCGTTTTAATTTATGATGGTGTGAATATATTTTAGCAGAATGATTTCTCAGTAAACATGTGCCAAATGTAGCTACTTTTACAACGGTGTACAGTGAGTGTAAGTATAATGCAACGCTAGCGTGACACCAAAAATTTGAGACCGAATCGCAGAAGAGATAAAGGTCCAGGATGTCCAGGGCGTATTGCAGACATGTGGCGTACCATATAAAAAGCGGTACCATGTACGGCGTATCCAAACATTAATACCAAGGAATTGGACGAGGAGGATCGGTACCATGGCCGCCACAATCTCCTGATTAAGTCATTTTGACTTTTTTGTGCGGATATTTAAAAAATGAAATGTATCACACCGAAATGAACACAAGTAAAAACAATTGTGTTAGTTTGTAGAAACTGGGTAAAACGAACCCAAAATTGAAGAGGAAGTCAGGAAAAGTCCAAGAAATTCAATGGGAAATCGGATGAATTGAAAGAGAAGTATTCCCCTGAGGAGAAAATCGTGTAGAAAATTATGATTCCGCTTTCTCTTCGATCCCCTGTATATACAGTTCCTTGATGAAAAAAAGAAAACAATAACGTATGACTGATGAATGTGCAGGCAACCGTTTAATTACATTCCATAACAGCTTTATTATAGAAGAAAATAATATTCCCCGCAAAAACGCGACGCAGGTATTTAATTAAAAGTCGTTCTGGAAAGCGGTTTTCCACGCAACCACACATTTCAAGTAAACATAAGTTACAACGGCGGAGCACGGAAGGCACCGGCGTACTATTCTGCTCGATTATTCACCATATACCGAGTAAATATTTGATCAAACACCTTTCTGTTCAACGGTACCGAAGTATAGCGGTCTGATGTCGACACAAGCGACATGACTAACACATTACTCGAACGGCATGAATCACGGAAAAGAAATTAAAAAATAAATACATGTTAATCAAGAGTAGCAAGTGTACACATTCAAGGTCTGATAACAAAGTAAAAACAGTTAATTAATTAAACAATTGAGGGTAAATGTTAATCTGAATCGGCGAAGGAATCAGGTATAATATTCAACGATGTACACTGATAAAAATGATTGTAAATTTACACGCTGCTCACATCATAATATAAAAAATATCAAATCTATACTGTATTAAAAGAATTTATGTGAATACAGTGCATTTATATATTTCATGTAAAATTACATGATTTTTTCTATAAACGCATAATAACATTGCAAAATTACATTTTATGTGTACAAATACACGGTTTTACCACTATACTGTGGTTTTACTATGAAGAAATGCATATTAATACGTAGTCATTTTCCATTACAATTGTAACATTATATTCTGCTGTGTTATTTCACACTACTGACCTAGGCAATAAATAATCGAGAATCCATCCAGTAATAACACTAATAATTTTTGTCAGAGTATGTTAAAGGAGAGATTGCACTATGCGATCGCAGTGTAGGCGCATCGTGGACTATTCTGTGCCGAGCTGATCAAGAATTTTTACGAAATCAGCCGCATATTATGTCGTTCTATATGCGCTCCCGATTACTGTAAAATTTAGGTGTCAAAATATATTCTGTGGAAGATGTATTTTTATTAGCTCTTTTATTTGACTACTGACCCAGATTCTCCATAAAGTTTTCAGTGAGACCGCGAAGCGACTAAATCCAGCCCTCGACCTTTTAGTGCAAACGTGTACGTTTAAAGTCAATAAAAGATTTTTGGAGAAAACTCCATCCCCATTAAAAGATCGTGAATTGTATAATTCTATTATGTATCTTACACCGTGAAAAATACTTAATAATTTACATCAATTCTAGTCTTATTTGTTAAAAAAAGTCTGTGGTGTGTAATAATGTTTATAAGTTTATAATGCCGTATACAAGTATCGCGCAATTATCGTACTACACTGACACTACACACATCAAAAGCTGGGTATGTATCCATATAGCAGTTCAAATGGTGTTATCCCTGTAGTTTTGTTTTCTCTAGCATTGATTTATCTTTTTATATTTTTAATATGTTTGTCCCAATCTCTTTTGGAATTGTTTTCTGTACTTATCTGAAAACATATTTTTTCTTTTTCTAAATGACTTATTAACATTATAAAAGTATATTAATAAACAACTAAGAATATATAAATATTATTTATTTATTAACGTTATAAAAAGACAAAAATCAAGAATGGAAGTTCCATCCATTCGAGAACGCAAAAGCATTTTGTGCTCGAAATACAAATAATACTTTTTCGAAAACGGCAATAAAATTAATGTATTTTATGCTCCATGAACCCATTTGTATAATTTATATACAGAGTTAACTATAACTAAGTACAAATATTTTAAGGGATTTTAAGAATTAACGGAATTACCCTTCAAAAAAATTCCAAACTTATTTATAAAGCGAAAAAAGAATTTTTTCGAAATTATATTAAATCCTCATTTAACACCACCTATGCGACTTGTCCGTCACACTTTTACAGAATCAGAATAAGTAACATAGGCAACTAGCAACACGACTGTAAAATTTCCAGTCATGTTTTAATTTAATTCCTGTGTTTACCATATGTTTACGTTTTAGTTTTGTGTTCTTCTTCAGTTTTTAGTGCCTTTTTTAATTTTTAAACGTTTGATAGTTATTAAATAAAGAAATTTGTGTTGGGTGCAGATACTTTCCCACAATATAGGTCGCCGGTTTGATTTGGACAAGACTACCTCGGGTATATTAAAAAAATTTTCTATTATCTATTCCTTTCGTTCGATTTTGTTATAATAAATAGGCATTTTATCTAGCTGTACCTACGGGGAGTGTGTTTTATCGGTAGTGAGTGGTAACAATGAATGAAAATGTTTTGCCAGTTTATAACAAAATAATGAAAAACGAATGCAAAATAGTGGAGCTAACTGGATTAACTGTTACCTACCTATCTATCAGGTATTATTACTAATAAGAATGTTAATTTTTGTCGTTTCTGCATTTAGAAATGCTGCAAAAAACGACCGCATAGTAGTAGATATTGTTGACAGATCTTATCTATGGATCTAAGCCATCTCAGTCGATATTTATCATAGGCGCCGACTTTCCGTAGGAAAAGAGGAGGGTTTTGCCCCATTTTTTAAATATCGAGCTAAAATTCTGGAATTTTTTTTGTATTGTCTCAGACCTACCTGAGCACGTGCTTAAAATTCATAGTTAACCCTGTATAAAAAGGGTGATAAATCAAATACTTTAAGCCAATTTTTATAATTTGCAATTTTTGTAAGGTACCTATTAGAAATATTGCATGATAATATCTACTTTGGTATTAGGAACCAGATATCTACTTAGCACGGATTTATAAAAGGCCGGTCAACAACCACCAATTTAATTTTCATTACTCAATTTATTTCAGAACCCTTAGATATGCAGACTGATGTAATTTATATGGATTTCTCGAAGGCGTTCGATAGACTCAATCATAGGATATTGTTAAACCGGTTGTATGAGGTAGGCTTTTCCTATGTGCTTCTGCAATTTTTCACATCGCATTTCTTCAGCTGAAGCCAATATGTTGTTTATAATGGGTTTAAATCTGTGAAATTTTCAACTCCATCAGGTGTGCCACAGGGTTCAGTTCTGGGTCCATTACTATTTAATATTTGTATAGATAGCATAATTGACACGCTAGATGTATATTGTCTACTTTATGCAGATTTAAAAGTTTTCGCCACTGTCAAAACCGTAGAATACTGCAGGAGACTTCAGGATAATTTAAATTATTTATCTAAATGGTGCAGTGATAATAGATGACCGCTTCTAAGTGTAATATAATGTCATTTAGTCGTAGATTATCCTCTATTATTTTTTATTATAATGTTAACGGCAGCTTAAAGCTGCTGCATTTTAAAACTCATGGTGTTTATCCACCTGCTGGACATCCTCAGTTTACATCATTTTCCATATATCCACTCTACTTTTCACATATTTTTCTTTATAAATTTATACACAACATTCTTAATTGTCCAGCCATACTGTTTAAACGAACCTGTTGCATGATTTCCCTGTACATTTTATGTGCAGAGTTTATAACAAAAGCTGTAGTAATATTAATATTTTCTGTTGCAGCCTTAACAATCTTAAATCATATATTAATCAATTTTAATTAGTTTTAATGATGTTTATCTGTTTATTGTTATTTTTTTATTGTTTGTAAAATGTGTACCTTCTTGTTTTGCAGTTGGGTGTTAAACCTGTAGAACAGTGTAAATAAATAAATAAAATAAGACAATTGTGTTATGTACACCAATTTAATTTATATTTGAAATTGTTTGAATCAAGACGGTTTAGGTGCGGTGACTATCATAACGGTAGCAACCTAATAAACAATAAAAATTAATTGTTTGAAAAAGTAGTGTCAGAGTTATATATTGTAATTCATATTCTAAGAGTGGTTAATTCAAAATGAGCTCGGGAAGTGAAGACGAGCATTTACCACTGGAAGTATTGGAAGCGGTACAAAGTGCTGTTTCTCAATGAATCCTCAAAAAATCGTTGAGACAATATGCAATTGCCTATAACGAATTCGAGAGGTGGTGTAGTTCGAAGAAAATTTAAAGTTCCCCAAGCGGTATTACTGGCGTATTTTGAATATAAAATTAAACCTTCGACATTATGGTCAGTATATTTCATGTACACTGAATACCAAAGAAAATAATTTAACTCATTGCAATATCGGCACTTTCAATTTAAACGTACTGCAAAATAAATTGTAATCGTCATGTTTAGAACAGTTACTATTTTGTATTGAAATGTTATATGTTCAATTAATAAAATCATAAATAAAAATGACAAATTATTTTGACATTTGTTTTATGTTCTACAACGAAAAAGACTTTGCCGTTCTAGAACAAAAGTATTTTGCAGCTTGGTGACAAAAAAGTCTCATTTTGTCAACTGAAAAATTAACAAAAATTACGACTTTTGTTGACAGTTCTCGAAAGAAATTAATTGAGTAATTTTTTTTTTTCTATCTCAAGACTTTTTAAAATAAACGACTAATCTCTTGGATGTGATGCAATAAAAGCGTCAGGATAGATCTCATTAGTGGTAGTAACGCTTGGCCTGTGTTTCCACAAAACTTGAACTTGTTCGGCTTTAATTTTAAATAATGCGAATTCCAGGTGTTGAAAAAATGCGGCTCGCCATCCAGAATTACACACCGACGAATTTGCACACTCTGAATCCTCCCCCTCGCTAAAACCGTTAATATTTTACGTCGGCATTAACGCTTTCTCGCGACCGTGCAAATTTTTCACGTTTCCGAAATTAATGAAAGCAGGATTTTTCATTTCGTATTAAAACTGTAAAAATCGCAAACGAGTGCATGAATAAGGGACAAGACAAGAAGTGTATAAAATGTATGTTAAATTAACAAATCAGTAACAGGTGACGTCAAAATGATGTTATATACCCAAAATTACCTTAGGTCAAAAATTTATAGTAATTCAGTTACAGAGTGTCCAAAATTAAAATGTTATTTTCAATTTTTATAAATAATCTTCGAAGTAATTCAATCTGGACCCTAGAATTTTTTGACTAGAGATGATCAAATTTGCTTTTAATTTTTGTATATATTGTAGAGGGCGCCTCTTTGAACTTTTATAGTTCACAATTTTTTTGCTACACACTGTATTCTATTTGCTAATAGCAACATCTCTTTTTCTATCATATTTACATCGAAAAAGTATACCTTGTTAATGTCGTTGGGAATTGCCGTTTTCGACATATTTGCATTTGATGTAAAAGTGACGGAAAACTAAATGTTACTGTCAGAAAATGAGATACTACCTATGTGTAGTATAAAAAATTGTGAATTATAAAATGTATACCAAAATTAAGAGGAAATTTGAATTTTTCATATCAAAAAAACCCTGGCATACCAAATTTAGTTTAAATACATCAATTACTTTAAAAAATTTAATAAAAATTTAATTTTGACAACTTGTTTATTTTGGTAAAATGCCAATGTAATTTACCAAAATTCCTTTTTCTACTGTGATTCGTACAACTATTTCGAGGGGTATGACACCTTACTTGATTTCTGGTGACTTTATCAGATTTTATATGAATTCACTTGATTTTACTGATTTCACTTGATTTCTCTGATTTCATTGATTTCGTTGTTTTTATTGATTCATTTGATTTCCTTTGATTTCATTTGAATTTGGTGATTTTAAAGTATCGTGCTTTGCAACTAGCAAAACTTCATATTATGTCATAAGTCATGAAATTAACGAAAACAATTTTCAATCACACCGACACAAACCTGAATTTAAAGCAAGAAAAATATGTCTTACTGCTTAGAAGGACCTGCCCAACCGTGGTACATTTTTTCTACACAACAATACCTCCAAATAATTCCAAACGCCGCATTGTTCCAATCACTGACATCATCCTTCATTAAGGCATATTTGTAATAACCCACCTTGCGAAAGATATTAATATACACCGTCTTTTGTGTACCGTATTATGACCATTACAAATTTTTTAAGGCGTACGCTTGTTTGTTGTGAAACAATCGTATAGAAACACTGCCGTTTCAGTCTATTGGGCGAGAGACAAAAGGTTATTCAGTGTATCTTTTTTTTCCTTTTCGTGACTGACCAATCTGATGAGAACATGTCATTCTAACGCCAACACTGCCGAAAAACAAATAATACAAATGAGATGATCTATCTGGATTCTCTTCAGAGCTGACATTTGTTTTATGTTTTACTTGCATTCCTTATAATTTACAAATATTGACTGAATTGACTTAAATACCTATACAACGCTAATTCGAAAATAGTCTATTATACGATGTGAAATTACAAATAAAAATTCTACCAGGATAGGTAGTAGCATGGAGTGAAGTTATACTTGTCGAAAAATAAATAATTTGAACAGAATAGCTGCAAAAAGTTGTTCTACTGTGTAACTAAGAAGTACATAGTTAAAAATGGATTTTTCGTAAAATCTTTACACAATAATGACATTTGGATTCATACCAGTATCGGAATGACAGTCTTTTAGGCATATGTGTTTAAAACAATTTTTTTTCACGCACATGCGTGTAAAAATAATATTTATGATATACGTGTTAAATGTAAGATTTTATTTTTTTAATTAAGATGATTAAAAATCGAGCGTTGCGAGTTTTTTAACTTCACGAATCACGATCACACTATTTTTTCTACAAAACAATCGGAAGAACTTTAAACTCAATAAAAATAAGAAATCAAAAAATACCACACAGATCGCAATGTTTATGAACCACAATTTTCGTAGCAACCATTGCCGTTGATAGTTACGGAAAAAACCCAAAAATATTGACAGCATTTTCTAGTAATATTATAAGTATAATGAATAATCTCGATAATGAGCGTAACGGATCCATCCCTGCTGAAATCGAAGAAGCCGCCAGTCGAGCAACATTGGAATTATTGCCGACGAAATCAAAAGAACAGTACGAAATCCCTTATAGACGCTTTTCAGAATGATGCAATATTAAAAAGGTCCCTGGGAAATGTAACGAAAGTGTTTTACTGGCATATTTTGAGGAAAAGCCAAGATATGGAAATCGTCAACGCTGTGGTCAAATTATTCCATGATCAAAACTATGTTAAAAATAAAGCAAGATCAAGATATAAGCAAACATTATAAACTTATTGCTTTTTTAAAACGGAAGGGTAAAGGATATCGCAAAAAGTCAAAAGTTTTGACAAAGACGCATATCGACAAATTTCTCACAGAAGCAGAAGACGAAAAGTATCTGATGATGAAAGTCGCAGCAATAGTGGGTGTCTTCGGGGCGTGTCGCCGGGAGGAATTATGTCAGATGACCATCGACAATATCGAATATTTGGGCACTTCGGTTGTTGTGACCATACCAGATACTAAAACGAAAGTGCCTTGGACTTTCAGTGTTGTTGGTGAATTCTATTTAAACTTTTTTAGAAAGTATATGGCACTCCGGCCACCCAACGCTGACCATAGACGACTTTTTCTTAAATATATGAAGAATAAATGTGTGAAGAATCCAGTCGGAATTAACATGTTTGGTAAAATGCTTGCCGACATTGCAGAGTTCTTGAATCTACCAAATCCTCAACTCTCCACCGGACACTGTTTTCGTCGTTCATCGGCGACATTGTTAGCAGATTCTGGTGCAAATATTACTACCATCAAGAGACATGGTGGAGGATGGAAATCTTCGACGGTAGCTGAAGGCTACATTGAAAATTCACTGGAACAGAAGAAGGAAATTGCGTGCCAAATACTTCCTACTGCTGCAACTACTTGCAAGACCACCAGTACTACCAGTAGTATTTCTACAGAAAATAGATGTGTCACACATGTTGACAGTAAAACCAACTTAAGTATGATGACTCCGCAGGGAATTACAATTTCAAATTGTTCTAATTTTACTATAAATGTTAATATTAATAACTAGTTAAAATGTTGGTTTGTACTTATTTAAAATAAAAAGTTGTTCATGTGTTTGTTAAAACGTTTTATTAATTTTCAAAACAAAATTTAAATAAACTTTGATTTACTTTTAACGCTAGTGTTAAAAGTAACTTACTTTTAACAGGCGTGTCAAAAAATGACATTTTTAACATCAAAAATGACAATTAAAAAGCCCACTTTTAACAGTTTTGTAGAAAAAATAAAATAACAATTTCAAATTATTTATTTATTACAAATGTTAATAACACAGTCTTTTAAATCGGATAATTGGACATTAGGTGAACATATATTTTTTTCTTCGCTTCGTATAACTGTATAAGATAATTCATGCTGCCGGTGCACTGAGTTTTTGTGGTATTCCCTTTCTCCCCGAGAATTTTCCTTCCTATCGCTTGTTTATTTTTTATGAAATTTTCTATGTACCCCTCTGCCACAGAAGTCGAACGCCAACCTCCGTGTCTCTTGAGCATCGATATATTGGCTCCTGCATCTGCAAGGAAGGTTGCAGAACATCGTTTAAAGCAGTGTCCAGTATACTCAGTAACAGAGAAAATATTTTTAGGAATTGAACCTATGTTATTTATACCCACTACTTTTGTAGTACATTTTGAATTCCTGTACGTAATAAACAAATGGGTTGCGATCAACGGCGGATGGACGTAGACTTGCATATTTGCGGAAAATTTCCAAAAAATTGATATCTCTCTGTAATATTATAATTATAAATAATCTAGAAACATTAGTTTTGGTATTGTGAATACTTAGTCACTTCAATGAAAGACTTAGTATCTTCAATGTTCTCTGTACGTAAATAAGTTAATTCTTCTCTCCAAGCTCCAAATATACCAACAATCAAAACAACTTTTTGGAATAAGTACCCATCATCGCCTGCGTCTTTGATAAACCTTTCAACCTGTTCCTTGGAAAATATTTTGGATTATCTGGGTCTATAACCACTTGATTTCCTTTTGAGGAAAGCCATAACATTGGTATATCTACTAATATCCAAATTTTTATTCAAATTAATTGTAGTTCGCAGCATGGAATAAATTACTCGATAATGTAGAGGGTGCACATTTTTAAGATAACTGGGACAAGTACGCTAGAATAATATTACTTAACTCTTTTTCGGCACATGTTGCGAAATAGATGTTAGCTTCAACTTTTGAGGTACCCCAAATGCCTAATATGAAAAAAAAATATTTTTTATTTTTCTCGATTTTCTGCTGTTTAACTAAGAATTAGATGAAATATAGATTTTCTAGATTCAAGTGGTGAGGTGTCCCAAATTCCTCAAAAAGTATGTTTTTGTAGTCAAAATGTATTCAATAAAATCTAACTGTGTTTTTAAATGATTTTGTTTTGTGGTATATTAGCCAAAAAAAATCGCATCTACCATAACACTATCTTTAGAACTACTGCTAGATACATCAAAATTAACATTCGGATTTTGTGTTAAATGAAGACATAGTTCTGCAAGATTCAAACCTTCCTCTAATAAAAGCATATCTTGCTTCTTGTCTCCAACCTGTTTTTGAAGCTTCTAACTTACTGCAGCTTTCCACGAGCTTTCCTGCGTCTTTTACGGACGTAAGCATTTGTTTTTTTTTAGTCTTCAAACCCTCATCGACAATAATTCTTTTCTTATCTGAAAACTTTGTCAATTTATTGGATCTATATGTATAATCCGAAACCTTAAAATTAACAGGTTACGGCTGAAATGTTCCTGTTAGAATATGACGACTATTATCTTCAAGTATACACAGAAGCAGATTTTTCTTATGTGGAGCCATTTCTTTGAAAAGAGATTGATTCTATTTCTACTTTTGATTTTCTACAAATGCTATAAGTACTCCTTTGATACAAAAAGGATTTGTTCCATAAACTGTAGCCAGAAATGTTTCCAACGTTTTCAAATTTTCACTTAGGATGGCAATTGCGATATATAAAAATTCTAGATGACATTGCGAGCTATCTTGAATGAAAATATTGTTCCGGCTTCTTATTAGCTAAATCTTCAGAAATACAACCTGTTGTAACAGTTTTCATAATATCCAGAATGTATTTCTGTTCTGTGCCGAGGTCTTTCTTATTTACTTCCGAAGGTAAACTGATAGGCATGCTTTCAAATTCTACCACATGCAAGCACTCACGATATTACAAATTTTTTTCCCTATTGGACCGGAAAAGCAACGAGGCTCTATCATTTGGCCATCCAAATATTACAGAAGGTGAGCGTAGCGGCCGTTCAGGGGGTCCTTTTCTTCCAATGAATTCTTGAAATCTCTTTTAAAAATTGTTTCAATCTATTAACTTTGCATTACATTTGCAACACAAACGCCTTCAGGATAAGCTTGATTTATTGTGCTCAAATGTCAATTAAAGGTCTAAATGTAGCCGATAAACATACAGTCATTACATTACAGTATGTTAGTTTGTATTTTAATATTGCTGTATTGTGTTTATTTTTCGTATTTCTCATCCTGTGGATGATGCATTGGTGAAATAAAAGAAAAAGATAACTCGAATAATTCGCAAATAAACCATGGCATAGATAATAGAGACATATTTAACCATGGTATATTGTGTATACTACGTCTCAACCATGTTGCTATTTTATACTTAATTTACAGAAACAATTGAAAAAAATAAAAATATATTTTGAAAAAAAAAAAAAATTTTTTTGGAAGGTTTGGGCATCTCAAAATTAAAATTTAGACGGCTTACATCATACGAACAGATGAATAATTAATTTTTTTATTAAAATATTTAAGAAACTGGAATTGAGAATTTAAAACTATGCAGGGCGAGTCAGAAAGAATAAGTCAAAACTAAGCTGGAGATACTAGATAGCAGAATATTATGTTTGAGCTCATCATGCCTTATATAATGTCGCTGGTTTAAAAAATACAGGATGTTTACGGTTTAAACTGAAATTTCTCAATAATTGAGATAGCATGACTATGAAAATTAGCAGTATTGGGTTTTTTGGTGTGAGAATTACGAATTTAAAGCTTATTTGCTCCTAGAGGACGCTAATTTCACCGTATTGTTTAGGTAAATCAAAACATATTTTTTTTATATGTTGAGCTGTGCTTTGAAATAGCAAAAACTAAAAAAAAACGTTCAATTCTATATAAAAAATGTACTCTTGTTTAGCATATCTTTATCGGTTTCTGAGTTATTTGAATTTAAGTTTCAATGCATTTTGTGACGATTTTCTTTCAGGCGTAGATATGGCTATTTCTTTTCTAAGTAAGGTCAATTTTTCATGTCAATAAATATTAGCGTATTTTACACGATAAATCACATGCACGCAAAAATTATGCTATTATTGTTGTTATTGTACTGTTATTATTATAATGTTTATTAGGAATTTTTGCTTGAACTTTTGATATATATACTTTCTGCCCTAGAACTCCGTTAGCGGTTTTTTTAATCACCCTGTATACAAGTTTTGCATATTTCTCTCAACTATACCGTAAAGTTACAATAAAAATTGGAATTTATTTAAAGCAAAATTGCGTAAATAAGTTTAACGTAGATTTTAAAATTATTTAGCATTGCAATATAAAATTTCAGAAAATTTATCAGCACCTATATTACTGATCATTTACGAAACTAATATGTACATATTTTGAAGAACTGCAAACGCATTTTTTTAATTGACGGGGCTAAGTAGTCGAAATATTAAAAAAACTGACAGATCTCTTCCACCGGATTGCACCTTTTTTAATCCAATTTACGTTTTATGTTTCCCACAACCAAAAAAAGGGAAGATGCCTCCGTCACGATTACCTGCCTCACATGTTACCTAAACATTAAAATTTCACACAGAAACAATTAAAAACCGTTTTTTTTTTTCTCTCTCTCTATACTCTCCCGGGCCCCAGGCAAAAGCGGGCTCCTCCCAATTTTGTTAAATAATATAGTGGAAAAATTTATTTAATTACACGGCTTCGCAAAACCACACCTCAAATTGTTTTTTTTTCTGTTACTATTTCATTAATTAAAAATTTAATGTCAAATGCTCCTACGTTTCCACAGGTTAGTTTTCAAAAAAACAACGAACTAAAATTACCTAAGCTTGGGAGAACTAAGATTTGCTGAACATTTTATTTTTCTTTGCACAAAACATATTTTAGAAAAACAATTAACAAATTCAACCATGAAAACCAAGTCACAGGCCGCTTTGTACTTAATATCTCTCAAAAAGTAATAATGAACTTCTGTTTTTCAATATGATTTTTCATTAAGTAATCGAAACCAGACTTAAATCCATTGGATTATTTTTATGAGAGTAGCTTAAAATCCGTATATTATAAAGTCACCTTAAATGTGTTAAGATTAATTTCCCAAATTTTTCGAATGTTTATCAAGAAACTTTTTAAATTCTTAATAATATTCAAATAAACCTACACACAAAGGTTTAAATAAAATCCACTCTTCCCTTTTACAAAGTAGAAAAACCATGTTTATTCAGTTTTAGGTAAGTAACGAAGCCACTTTTCAGAAACGACAAAAATTAACCTTATTAGTAATAATACCTGATTTTGCATGCGTTTTTTATTATTTCGTTACAAACTGGCAAAACTACATTGTCACATTCATTACAATCACTCTCTACCGATAAAACACACTTCCCGTAGGTACAGTTAGATAAAATGCCTATTTATTATAAGAAAATCGAAGGAAAGGAATAGGTAGGTACTAACAGACAATAGAAAACTTTTAATGCACCCGCGGCAGTGCTGTCCCATAACCTAGAAAAACAAACCGACGAACTATATTGTGGGAAAATATCTGCCAACGACACAAATTTCTTTATTTAATAACTATAAAACGTTTAAAATTTAAAAAAGGCAGTAAAAACTGAAGAACATAAAACTACAACGTAAACATAGGAATTAAATTATGACATGACTGCGAATTTTACTGTCGTATTGCTGGTTACCTACTCTTGACTCTGTAAACGTAAAACGTGCGACAGACGGGTCACATAGGCGGCGTTAAATAAGGATTTAATATAAATTCGAAAATTTTTTTTTTCGCTTTATAAGTTTGGAATTTTTTTGAAGGGTGATTTCGTTAATTCTTAAACCTCTTACATTATTTGAACTTAGTCACAGTTAACCCTGTATTTCCAATATTTAAATAAACAATTTTCTGTTAAATTGATTGTTATTAACAGTGACATTACTATATAGTAAAGTGACATTTGAATGTGGTAAAGTGCCACTTTAGTAAAGTCTAGTAGTTTGAATTTAGTAAATTATCACTTTCTCAATAAAAATATAAAAACAAAATTTTTCTATTTTCATGCAAAAAACAAAACTTTATTGAACTATATTTAGTGATAAAAATGGTTCTTTATTGCACTAGTGCAATAAAATTTATATTGCATTCATCTGTCATTGTACTTCAGGGTTTTGTGATCATGACAAATATAAACATTCAAATCACATTCAGTGTATTTTCTGTGTGATTGTTACGTTTTAAGCAATCATATTTATTATATAGTAGATTATGAAATTACTAGAAAATGCAATTTCTTAAAAATAAAATTAGTTTCCTTTGAATATCAATTGAATTACAAAATATTTTTTGGTTTTTGTAGGAACGTAGGAAAAATATTGTATGCAACTCGTACAAAAAGTGTGCACTCGACGTATTATTATATTTCACGTCGCGTGCAATAAATGCTTACTTTTTGCGCTTGTTGCATAATACTTATTTATGCAACAAGTACAAAAAATAAGTGTTTATTGCATGCGACGTGAAATTGTCCAACAAGGCCGTCAGGCCGAGTAGGACAACACGTCAAGTGCAATAAACACTTTTTGTACAAGTTGCATACAATATTTTTTCTGCGTTCATGCAAAAACCAAAAAATGTTTTATTTAGATGACTCTAAGTCTACGAAAATATAACGTTGATTTGAAGGTTTATGTTTGTCATGATGACAAAACGCTGTAGTAGAATGACAGATGAATGCAACAAATATTTTATTGCACTAGTGCAATAAAGAACCACTAAATATAGTTCAATAAAATTTTGATTTTTGCATGAACGTAGAAAAATAACTATTAACATATACTACAGAGGTATAGTTACTGAGCAAACAGTTCACATTTTTTAAGGAGAAAAAAGGTACGCTACTGATATTCCTAGAAAATTCGGAAAAAATCTACTGCTTCTAATACAAATTATGTTTTCTGAAAACTAAACTAAGCTACCCGAAAAAAATCAACTAACCGGAAACACAATCGACGCATTCTACAATATATTTTCAAAGATTTAACCCAAATTACGCGCGATTCTACCCCGACCGGTTAACGGTACGTCACAAAATACATGAATCCCATTGTAGAAACGTCAAATTTGACAGACGAACGCTATCCTCGACGGTCCCGGGCGCGCATCTGGGCAAAGATACCGCCCAAATAAAGAAACTTTTAAAATTAGGATAATAAATCACGGTTTTTGCGCATCCGAAGGCGGCAAGAAGGGAGGGAGGCGAGGGAGGGCGTAGGGAAAGCCGGAACATCGCTGCACTTCCTGGCACAATTAAGCCCACGGACAAGAAGCGCTCTTCGACGATTTGGGCCCCTTCCAAGAAGAAGTGCCTGTGTATTATTAATTATCCGGGAGTCATTTTATCGGACGGAAAATCGATGGCCCGTTAATATTTCATATCCTCGGGGAGCCGGCCGAGAAGGGCGCGGGAGGGCGGTATAAAAATTTGAATGAAAATTAGACGCCGAGGACGCCGGCTGCAGCGGAAAAAAAATGCTTTAGACCCCTTTTATGCACGCGTTTTTCTCCACTTAACGCGAAATTGAGAAAAACGCGACATATTTCTGCTCCATTTTATGTACGCGTATTCTATCAGTTGTCGCCAGTTTCATGCCACACAGTAATCAGTGAAGTACATGAAAATGGATCCGTGTATCTTTATAACAATTCTGATGATGAATCCCATATAACAGGATTTGCTCTGATGGTATCAACAGCTGAACTAAAACTAAAACAAACTGTGCTAAAACTATTCTTGACAGGCAGAGCCACTGGACTTGCGACAAAGAGCGCTTTGCATAAAAACGCCGATATACTTTCGTGCTTTTTCGGAACGCGTGTGGCCAAGCGTTCTGTAAAGCCATCGCGACAGAATTGAAAACGCGAGAGCAAATAAACGAGCGTAAAATGCATAAACGTAGTAACTCTGTTCAGGGTATCCTGAAACGCGGCGTTTTTGTCAACTCCGCGTTCAGAGGATAAAAACGCGTGCATAAAAGGGGTCTTATTGTTCGTGCGAAAATTCACGTTTTGGCTCGTGGCAAGAGGCACGGAAACGTGCCCGCGGATAAATATATTGTTTGTAATGCCACCGTCCGTCGTGATGAAAGTGGGACGAAAATATTACGTTATGTGCGAAACTGCAAAGTCAAAAAACCGTATAGGGATGTGTTAGAACAATTATTTTTTCCGTCGTTGTTTTTGGAATGATGCTAATGCTGCTTAAAATTTAATTTGTAAAATTATGAAGATACACATCCGTCCTTTATTTAATTACCTACAGAATAGAACATATTTTTTTTATTTATCTATATTAAATACGTATAGTGATTCGAATATTCGGGAATTGGATGTATACTTATGTTCACTTATAATATCACAAGAAAAAATTTCCAGGAATAATTTACGCTCGTGTGATATTCGGTAAGAAAATTTCACATCCCAAGTATAATTCAAACCTGAAATTTTAAAGTAATTTGACTCGGTCAAGGTATTGTTGTTATTGGCATATGTTGATTTGACATTTTTATTTAAACGGTTCTGTCACAGTAGATGTCAATTACTAGTTCGAAGCGTATGTACGTTGAGTTTAATAAGTGTATAGTGAAATGACGCGATTTGATAAAGAAAATCAAAAGCAGGTGTATGGAAACAATTTCCAACTTTAGTCATATCAAATACTAAAACTCAGATGGGTAGTAGTTCAATCTATAGTTCTTTGGCAATTTTAGGTGACTAAAGATGGTAGAAATATATTTTTTACAAGTAACAGGACGCAATTTCAAAGAAATTCATATGTAGGTATATCCACCATATTTCGTATATAGATAAGATGCCAATGTGTAGATCATAATATGTTTACCTTCTCAACTATCAAAAAAATTCCACTTAATTATCACCTAGCCAGGAAAAAATTTCCGGAAATTTTTCTGGTTGCCATGGTAACGAGTCAAAATAAAGGCATCTTAATGGTTTTAAAGTAGAGGTGTGAAATTTTCAATATAATTCTGCAGGTTGTAAATATTATTAGTTGGTTCTGAATGTTAATTACTGTTTTTTTTTTTCTACGAACGTGTAAAAACGTTATTGTTTGATATTAAAGAGATTTTTTTACTGATTTTGATTAATCCAAATATTGTTAGTAACAAAAGTATATTCATGCATGGCGTCTGACATTGACAATTTCCGTAATTAATTTCAAGTTGTCAGTTTAAAATTTTAATATTTTGTTGCAAAGCTGTCAAAAATATCGAGTTCGGATAGTGCCGAAGAAACTATTTGTACTCCTCCAGATACAATTAAAACAGCAAATGAAACTACAGCAGATTACTGATTACTGATGATTCATCTAAAAAAGTGTATGAAATTTGTTATAGACGGTTTATGGATTAGTGTGACAAAAAGTTTGAAGAACATTACTGAAAACGCCAGTGTATTTAAATGGAAAGTCAGAGATACTAAAATCATCGAGCTTATGGTCAGAGTATTCAGTGTTAAAGACCAAATCAATTCGGTAGGACAACGTTCCAAGAAATCAAAAGTTGTTACCCGACAGGAATTTGACACATTTTTAATTGAATTTCCAGATGATAAATGGTATTAATGATATGGATTCTATCATAACTGCGAAAATTCCCTATAGTAAGCAAAACAAACCTGGAGCATATGCAACAAGCGGTAAAATTTAATGTTTTAATTTTGTTGAAATGTATCGCAAATATGCATCAGATTTTTTATATTTTACGGAAAATGTTCAGTTCAACCTGTTGGTGTAATTGTTGTTTTAGTAAAATTCCAAATAATATTGCAAAATACTTATGTATTAAAAACCCAATGCAATACACAGGACATTGTTTTCGCAGATCTTCTGCAACATTGCTTGTGCAATTGGGAACAGACATGTTAACATGTTAAAACGCCGTGGTTCAAATTCTTGAACATGAACCAAGTACCAGTACCGGAAACTTCACAATAATCCGAAAAAGAATTTTAAGTGAAAAATCTGAGACCTTCGCAGAAATGAAAACAAAAAATTACTGGAAATGAAATTAGTTCATCAGTTATCACAGAAAATTGCTCTAAATGCGGTATTAAAATTGAAATTAGCTCAAAAAAAAGAAAATACCGTTAGTTTAAACTTTTCATGTTATTCTTAAAACTATTCTAACATTCTTTAATGTGCGATAGACAACGACAGTTATATTCATAAGGTTTCACGATCAAAATAAAACTGTCCATTTGTAGTTGGAGGATCTTAAATTTCTCCTCCACAAGATCAAATCTTCTACACTCATTGTGGAACACAGTAGCTGACGCGACGAATTACCCCGACTATTGATAGTGAGTGGGTAGGCAGGAATAAGAGTGTCGATAGAAGGGAAACTTTAGACGGGATGCGGAAAGACGACCGATTAGATTATCATCGGACGGTGGACGTGTACACTCTCACTTACCTATCCAAAACATACTACTTGACAGCAACATACAACTTTTTCCAGTTTTTACATAACACCACCCCCCAATTCCGATCACAAAATATTCGTCTAACCGAATCATGTTCCTCCGTTTCACTCAATTAATTTTTTCTTCAACAATGACGCCGGAGGAGATTCGACGTAATATTTTGCCGCTGGCAAATAAGATACTCTTTTTAATAAAAGCTTTTAATTTCTCTGATATACCTGTACGTGCACGCGTCAGTCGAGGCTTTATTAAACGTTTTTATTTTAATGTAATTGTTTGGATTCTCAAGGGAGAGGAGATCCAGCGAAACGCTATAGAGGTCGCTTCTTAAAAGGAAAATTCATTTCTCCGCAGTCGCGGGAGGCAGGTTTTCGTCGCGAAGGTGAAAAATGAACTGGGGGGTATAGGATATTTTTTCTCAGAATCAAATAAACTTTCATTGTTTGGCGTACGAGAGTTTTTGGAAATTTTTCATACACTGATAAAAATGAATGATATACACGTTGTTCATACCGTAGACCTATTACTGTAAAAAATACCAAATACATGATACTGTACTACAAGAAACTTCAGGTCAATACAATAGAATTACTTACTTTATGCCAAATGACGTAATTTTTATTAAAAATACGTAATGACTAATTTTAGAGATTCAAAAGAGTTCGTAAAATAACTATTTTTGAGAGCATTTACAACAAAAAATACATCTTCACAAGTCCATGGTATGTATTGTGAATTTGCAAACAAAAAGTAATCGATGATGGGAAAAAACAACATCGAAGCATGTAATAGTGTCTCAGAGAGGAAAAACTAATGCTTCATGTTGCATTTAAAATTTCCAAATGAGATAGCAGTAACGCTGGAAATGTTGCAACGATTCCATTTAAAATACATTCGAAAATTACCTACTACATATATTAGTAATCTACAGGATGATTCTGAAAGTGCGATATTAGTTTTAACTAATGACAGTATTAAAATATATCATTTTACAAAATATTGCCCTAATAGTTACTGAAAATTTTGAAGCTGACTCTGTAATAAAATCCTAACCGAACGGCTGTTTCATGAATATTGACCGATACGTCACTGATAAGGACATGTGACACGATGCGTCAAGTGTTGATGGATGTCTCGTTCCTTTGGATAACTTTACTAACCTTAAACTTCCAACCGAACTATTATACGTGTTAGAAGAGAATCGTGTTACAGATAAAATGTTGGTGTTTTGTAATATATAGGTACGTTGTATCATTTTGTGTTAAACGGAATTTGCTGGTACAGTGATATAATAATGGCCCAAGTGTATCGATAAGAATGACCTGTGGATATGTTATTGTGTACGGAGAGTTTAATTAAAATACATACACAGAAATTTCCTTATAGATTTCACGAGAGAGTAACCACTGGGATCAAAATGGTGGCAATATTTCGCAAAATAGAGATTTTCAAGGGATTTCGAAGAATTTCGAGCAGGGTGTCTGCAAAAAGTTGGGAAAAAAACACATTCCGGGGGCCAAAATATGATGGCCTAAATCAAGTTTCCTCTGTCCAAAATTTTATAGTTTCAAAGATGTTAAAAATGTTTTTCTTTTTTAGTGTTTTCTCAATAACTGTTATAAATTGCAGTAAATACATAAAACTTGATAGTGGTGAGTTTTCTGGCACGAGAAATTGAAATATGGTCTTTGCTGCCAATTGCAGAGAACGCCACCTACAGTACTTCACATGTATTTAAATCATCATATAATTTTTTGTGCACTGGATAATGTTTATTCTTTGGTTTCTTTTTCTTAAAAAAATGTCTTGAATACCCGTTTTTTGGATAGAATTTTAAGGTTTTATATCATAAACATAAACCCATTGTCTTCTTTCATACTTTATTAAGTACTATAAAATTTTGGACAAAGTTAAATTGTGTTAGATCATCATAACTTGGCCCTAGGAACATGTGGCAGTATTTTGTCCAGATTTTTTAGAGACTTCTCTGCTGGATGTACAAGCATAAAAAGTTGACGATTTAAATGCATGTGAAGTACTGTAGGTGGCGCATTTTACAATTGACAGCAATTCCGCATATATACCTATCACAATTTCTCGTGCCAGAACATACATCTATACCAATTTTGATGTATTTACTACAATTTATATGACGTTATTGAGGAAAACCTAAAATAAAATTATACCCCTGTATCTCAGAAACTATAAAATTTTGGACTAAAGTAACTTATTAATTTACATCATCATATTTTGGCTCTCGAAGCATGTGGTAGTATGTTTTCACAACAAACTTTGAAGACAAACAGCCTTCCAATAGTTCCAAACAACCGTGTGGCGCACCACATGGTTTCGCCTCATCGCATTGGTCATACGACATGACATATTAATGCGAGCTGCGACCTGCGTTATTCGCGAAAGGGAGACAGGACTAATTAAGTATAAAATCGATAACGAAGCAAAGTGACAGTAATATCAGTCTTTATGGGTAAATTGGCCTCCAGATGACACGGAATTTTGCACAATTTTGCAAGATTTCGCAAGACTTGTGGCAAGATTTCTATGAGTATGGTTACTCCCTCGGAAATACTAAGTGCTTTTTTAAGTTACTTGCAAAAAATAATACCTAAAAACATTTGCAAAGCTACTATTTTTGTTGGTAAAACCTTGGTTACAAGTTTTTCGTGGCTCGCATTGTATATTAATGCAAAAATACGCATAAATACATTTTTAATTCAAGAATTTTTTCCGTGTACCTCAACCGTGTCAACTTAACGGTGAAAACAAAAGTCGAACAGACGACGGCAAAAATCCCTAGTCAAAGGCTAGGCCAACGGCCGCTGCCGCATCAATCCAGCGAAGAAAATGACAGAAATTCGCCCCCTAATTCGGCCGTTTAATCCGGTACGCCCCCGGGCGCTCATTAACCCTCCGCCGTTATTTTTTCGGTACCCTGTCCCGCCCGAGACGTCCCTGGATGCTCCTTAACCTGGCCGATGTCGCTTTTTCTGTTATCATTATCCGAATTTTGCTAACGACGCTCCTCGAGAAGACCCCCGACGGTTTTTACCAACGGGCGATACCCTGCACAGCCATTATCTCCGCTGATCCGATCGTTAATCCGCGGGTCGGGTCCTGTCTGACCGACAGGGCCTAATTGCGACAAATTAAACGTAACAAATGACGATCCGCCGACACGAATCGCGATGTCGTAAGAGGTGGTCTATAATGATACGCCGTATTCGAGGGGGTGGTAACCACTCATGGAAATTTTGTCACAAATCTTGCAAAATCCTTGCGAAATCCTGCGAAATTGTGCAAAATCCCAAAAAATTTTGCGAAATCCCGAGACATCGTGCGAAATCACAAGAAATAGCGCGAAATCACGTAAAATCCCGCGACATCTGGAGGCAAATGTGCGTTATTCTACGTACTTATTCCCGTATCCATTTTGCGAATAACGCAGGTCGCAACTCGCATTATTATTTTTTCTTGTTGTACAGGGTGTAAATAGGATTGTGTTAAAAATCAATTTTTTTACTAAAAATGTCACAATTCTGAGCAATCTTAGAAAAAATCTTTTTTGTTAATACATCGGGATGTGTTTGAAGTTTTTTCGATAACTCGCCTGTGAAAAGTTGGAAAAACATAGTACCACATATTCCGAGGGCCAAAACATGATCTGTTATAAAGTTAATTTACTTGACATCAACAGACTTATCCATTATATTTAGGCCGCCCTTTATTCTTTATTATCGGTATTACCATGAGGTAACCACTGGGATCAAAATTGTGACAAAATTTCGTAGAATTCCGAGGGATTTCGCGGAATTCCGAGCAATTTCAAAGGATTTCCAAGGATTTCGCATTTGATAAAAATTGCCTCGAAAATTACTAAGGATACTTATATAGATTGTGTGTAAACGGTTGGGAAAAAACACATATTCCGGGAGCCAAAATATAAAATTTTGGACTAGAGTAACTTAATTTAGAACAACACATTTTGGAGTATGTGTTAGTGTTTTCCCAACCTTACAGACACCCTGTATACGCGAGATATATAAAAAATTTCAAAAAAACCTGATGTATTGACTCGACAATAAAAGAATTGATCTAAGATTGCTCAGAATTGCGAAATTCCTGATCGAAAAACTGATTCTGATCTTAGTCACATCCTGTACAGCAAGAAAAAAAACCGTAAAAAAATTATACGATGCCGGTGGCGAAGATGCGAAAGATGGCGCTTACATTAGCTGAAACTCTCAGATTGACAAAAAAATTGTGAAATTGACAGTTTTTTAGAAATAGTGATTTTTTTGTTCTAAGTTTTGCACAATAGTTAAAAGTTAACTCTTGAGTTAACACTCGACTTGACCCGCCCCCCAGGTACAGGGTGTCCGTGATTCGCGAAATGGAAACGCGAATAAGTATAATAACCTCGACGCAAGGTCTTTACGGGTAAATTTACCTCCAGATGACACGGAATTTTGCATGATTTCGCATGATTTCCTCGGGATTTCGGGCGAATTCTTGTGATTTCGCACAATTTCTCGAGATTTTGCACGATTGCACAGGATTTGTGACAAAATTTCCATGAGTGGTTTGACATCATGGCAGATTTTGTTTCTTAAACAAGCAGAGTTGAATCCCAGAAGGCCCTTTTTCAACACAAAAATTGTTTGTGTCTTATAAGAGTCTTTTAACCTATTTGACGACACCCAGTAGGTATAATTTTTAAATTTTAGTGTCACCCATTTGAAACTGTTCTAAATCCAGTGGCGCACTTAGATTTAAAATAAAAAAAAATGTTTTTTTTAGTAACGATTTACAACAGCGTAAAACTCTCCAATCTTAACAAAAAAAATTCCTATCCCTAATTTCGAGAATGCTTATCACGAATCTGAAGTCAGATTTCGGTGCTCGCATGTAGTTTTCTAAAAAAAAATTCAAAATTGTTACCTCTATGTCTACATCACATTAGGTTGAAGTTGTAAAATAACGCCTATTTAAAAGTACTTATATATTTTGACAAAAGCGTGACGTCATGAAATGAAGAAGGCAGAGATGTTACATTGCAATTTCACCTAATGTAGGTAATACAATTAGGTGAAATGGCAATATATACATAGAGGTTACAATTTTGGATTTTTTTTCGAAAACTACATGCGAGCGGCGAAATCTGACTTTAGATTCGTGATCAGCACTCTCGAAAATAGAGAGATAGGAATGTTTTTGTTAATATTGGAGAATTTTTCGCTGTTGTAAATAATAACCTTTTTTTTTCGCGGTTGAAAAAATCGAAGCAGGTCTTTAAATTTCGTTCTGAAATTTGACGCGAAAGCAGTTATTGAAGCTTTTAAATCGGTCAACAGATAAACTTGCACCACTTTCAAATGACTCACTCTGTATAAGCTTTATATCCAATGTTATGATCAGAATGAGGGATAGAGAAGTAAATACCGTATGGATTTGACAATGTTGTTGTTAAATAAAATCTGTATTCGCTTCATAATCATTGAAAACAATTTCCCTTTGAACATTTGGGTTGAAAATACCCGAGGCCCTAAAATAAAGCACCACTTTAAAGACTCGCTTACAAATAACTAAAAAAACGTAAACCCCACTCCATTTACAGGCGATTTTTGGTTAATTACCTTTTAAATGAACTGTCACCGGGCACCTGTGTTATTAAATTATCTGCCTTTGGGACAAAAAATGAAAGCTCGAATTCGATGCGTTATTTCAGACTGTGCAACCCCGGGAAAAACTTCATACATATACAGAAAGGAAACAGTCGGGTATAATCCAAATAGAAATGAAAGAGATTCGGTGTAATCAAAAAAAGTTAATTGGATGTGGCGGACCGCAAAGTAATCAGATACGAAAGTAGTCCGAAGCTCAGCAATAGACATTGATTATTAGTTAGCATGTATTAAACAAGTTCCTAGTAATTATAAAGTAATTCCAAACAATTTGCGACTAGTGTCTTTTAGTGTTCGGTAATGTGTTCAGTAATAATTTGAATGTAACGCATCCAATAAGCTTTTGAACACGCTAAATTACACTAAGAAGTTGAACTAATTTTCATGTAAAATACTTGGACTGGCACAGAGAATTTATTTTTTGTTGTAGAAGCATCTAAAGTTTTTAGAGAAGGAACTGTAATTCCATAAAGCAGAAGTAATACCTATACAGGTGTCGAGCTCCTATACTAATAACTTTTTAATCAACTTATAATAACTATAAAATGTTAACTCATCCTGTACCTGCGCAACTAGTGACGGAAGTCGTTTCTAAAAAAATAAAATTAGAAAACCGCCGAAATTATAATAAATTAACTCTCCGAGTTATATAAAATGCAGTTGTTCCTAGAAAACGGAAGAATATTATCTAAATGTTCCTCGGTGGGCAATTAGGTAGAATGCCAGTAAAAGAAAACATTTTAGGGTTATCAAAATTAATTAAAGCCATTGTTTTATCTAAATAACGGCTATGTCCTTTCATTTACAACTTACGGCCGATAGAAAATACGGGGTCATTTTAAAAAAGAGACAATTAAAAAGTAATTTATCTAATCTTAGTACCCATAGAAATAAAACAAGCATAACGGTAAAGGTACTTACAAAGTAATTTTAAAAAGTCATAGGAATGTAGAGCCAGTCTTCAAAATAGGGAATCTGCAATAAAAAAAGTCAAGTGAATGTGATTTATAGAATGCCGTTTATGCTACATGATCATCTCGCAAGAATTTCCGCGTGTATTTTTACAACTCTGCGGTTGAGGAATGAAATTTATGGTCCACATAAATCGTTTATTAACGATATAAGATCCCATTAGAATCTTCGGAAACGCGTAAGGAGAGACGAAATCGATATTTTTAATAAAATTCGGTGGCCACCACAATATATCAAAATTGTGGACCAGATGTATATTCTAAACACTGTTCTTGTATACGCCCAAGATTTTCGATGTCCTACTTAAAATTTTCAATGAAAATTGTCTCGGAATCAATGGAAAGTGTATCTAGTAAGTCATACTTACGAGTAAAATCCTTCATATATCACAATAAATAATCCTAATGGGCAGGGGGATGAGAAATTGTCGGAAAAAGTAAAGAACAACCATGAACACTTTGCATAGTCTACTGATGTAGACAAAGAAACATTACATTTTTCCACCACGCTTTTTTCACACATTCACTTCACAGAGTGCGGTATTTGTGCACTTATCACTTACATTAGCTGTCTTTTGGTGCATTTATAATAATTCTGGACGCCGGTCGTCTCAATCTGTTTACTTATATTGATAAATATTCTGATAACGTCCGCGATAGCAACGGGTAACATCACGACGCCATTTTGTATATTTTTGACCAGTGCCGGTAACCTAGCGACTAGAAGCGAACTAGAGCGCCACCAACAACACAGGCGAAAAGGCACCCAATATTCAAATCTCGTGACTTATTCAGGTAGGTCTTCCAAATTTTCATATTTTATGTAAAAATATTGCCCGTATGCTGATCATAGCAAATTTATTCTTTAATATTTGTAAAATACTAGTAAAACTTTAAGTAAATCAGCTGAATAGATTTGTGAAAAATAAAAGCAATTTGTATTTTGTAAAATTAATATTTTATTAAAAAATTGATTATGATACAGACTATTTATGTGGAATATTCTTGCAAAAAACGTTTTTCTGCAGGGCTGTCCCTCACCATTAATATAAAAGAAGGTGTTCCCCCTCTGATGACGTAACTGAAATAATTGTTTATTAATAAATTGTTTATATTATTATGATGTAAATTGTATAATGTCACCATAAAGGTAAAAATCTCATACAAACATACGTACTTTTTCATTTTAAGGGCATCTTCTAACGTTTTATTTGCATCTACACTGACAAGTTTCTTTCTGGGCGTTTCAAAATAAATATTTACGTTTTCAACTTTGTACTTTTTCTCTTCATCCCATTCGGGAAATTCCTCAAACACTGATGCAAGCTGTTCTAGAAACCTAAAAAAATATGTATTATTATTATTTATGCAAATTATATGAACCGTAACTAATTACATTTGTTTTTCACTAAACTGCTGTATGTAGTCCATGATTTTATACTCTGGATAGACAAATACGACGGGCCATACCAGGGAGAAAGACGTGTCCAAAAATACTCTGTTGTGCATCAGTTCTGGGAAACAGGGTTCCAATTTTTCTATAGATATGTGCCCTGAAACAAAATTAACATGTCGGATAATTTCTAAATAACTAAAATTTATAATTACCTTTAGCTCCTCCTTCGATGCTGTAACCCCTGTTTAATATTCCTTTTATTATAGCCTCCTCTTCTTTAGCTTTCCGTTTGTCTGCGGCTTCCTTTTTTCTATCATCTCTTTCTTTTAATTTAGCAGCGTTTATACTGTTCTGTCTTAATTCTAATATTTCTTTATTATCCTTCTGTTTCTCTAGTATTTCATCACAATAATCTACGGCTTTCGTATACTGTTTTAAATGGTAACAACAATTAGCGGCTCGATTCAATGCTTTATCATAATCTGGATTAATTTTTAGAGCTGATTCACAGTCCATTAACGAAGATCTAAGAAATTGTATTTAATCTACTTGAAAAAAATTAAAAAGCAATTATAATTACCTGTAATTTTTTAGGAAATAATGCGAAGCTGCCCTGTTATTATACAGTGTGCCTTCAAGCTCTGGATTTCCGCACTTAATTTTAATACCTTCCGTGTAAGCCACGACTGCCAATCGGTAGTTTTTATGCTTGAAATTGAAATTACCATCTTCCTTATAACTTGTTGCCAGTTCTAAAATTTCCGAGTACAGTCCGTAAACTATAAGAAATAATAATTCTTACCTTCAGGTTCGTTTTCATCTGGATCGTATTTTAATTGTTGTAGACCCTCGTACAAAGGATGCAGTTCTTGACCAGGTTTGGGTGCCTGAGTCATAAAGAAGGGATGTTTTTCCATTTCCTATAAAGTTTATTTCAAGTATATTAGAAAAAAAGCATGGGTTAATCTTACTTCCTCCCAACGATCTTCAGGCCACCCTTCATCGTATTTCTTCCTTGGGAGCTTTTCTATGAATTCATCCAATTCCCTGTCTAATTTGGCTGCTAACTCAAGACGCTCTTCGTGTGTCATGGGTTGTTTAACAGGTTTTTCTTCGTTTTCCATTTTGATTAATTAGGTTACACCAGCTTTTTCAAACAAATTCTCGTTTTTGTTCGAAGACTATTATTTTCAAGTAAGTATAATGTAAACTGGTATGGAAATATTTCTAATATTACTTTATTTAGCACTTATTAGCACCATAAAGTCTATGACTAGTACCTTAAAAAAATAATTTTTGAATTTTCTAACCCAACTTTTCTTATAAACAATATGGTCATATGATGTGGGGTGAGGTAGTAGTTCTATTATTTCATGACATGTCCGAAATTAGGCATATACGCTACTTCTTCTTCCATAATTTATTTTCATATTATTTCTATAAGTACGAATTATTACATAAATTTTTTATTGTTAAAATTAATGTCTATAATTTATCTTTTTTGGAAAACACTGCTGCATAACAAACATAATAATACGGAAACATGATTCATTTAATTACTTTGTATGAAATAAGATACATTAACAATTCGAAATAATAAATAATATTGTCCAATTTAAAGGCATACACATTGAATTTACTCAAACGTTTTTATAGCAACACAACAAATATTCATATAGAAGGAAAAATTTGTAAATTTGTTCATTACAATTTTCAAAATTATAAATTATTGACAAAAATGTTCCATGCCTTTAATTTCAATTCAAGATAACTATAAAACATAAAAATGAACTATATAGAGCAAATTTTATACTTTATCACATACTTACTAATGAAAATATAAATCGACAATAGAAATACTTCTCTGAAGCAATAGGAAATATACAGAAACTCTAATATATTTATATTAAATTCCATATTATATTCACATTAGACTTAATACTCAAAAATAATCTATTTTTTTATGGTTTGTAAATATTTATAACTTTCAAAGCATATTTAAAAGGCACCAATTTGTGGTAACGGGATTAAACTGCTTATGATTAAAAAAATATAATTTAACAAAAATATTTGTTAAAAAGAATCTAATCACTTTAACTTAGACCTTTTCACATTTTTGGAAACCACAATGAATTAATTATATGTAACGATACTGTGACAAATTGAATACGAATGCAGGCCACTTCTATATCAAAATACTTGTATAAAAATTACGGTACTAAAAATTCTACAAACTTTAAATTTTTTTGGGGCTAACCGGATATGTAAAATATTTGTAACATTAAATTTGAACTATTAATACGAATCGTCACATTTAAACTCCTTTTGCACTTCCATCGCTATGAACGCGTCGCTGTGTCTAAAACTGCACAAATTTAAGTATTCACGCTCTGCAATTGGCAGCTACGATTTTGTTCCACTTTTTTTTAAAGAACGAACATTAGAGTGACATTTGCCTCTATCACCACTTCAACATTTTACACCTTTATATAACCCAAAATGTAAAACACTGAATTAGACCTTTCCGTCACGGTACAAACACCTCATAGACAATTAAATATGAAATACAGAATCCATAAACTTCTGCATTTTTCAGCAATACTACTGACTGCACTGACCTCTCTTATAAAATCATAAAACACACACGGCATACGGTTCCACCTCGAACGTCTGCTTCAAAATCGCGCTGAAAATCAGCTCAACGTTGCACACGATCTTCATCTTGTCCTTCTTGTTCTTCAGTAGATCGGCGACCAAGTGCAAGTCGTTCTCGTGGGTAACGATGAAGTAACTGTACGGGGAATTTACGCTGGTGGCGTCGATTTGTGCCGAACTGCGTCTTATTCTCTCCACGACTCCCCCGCAGCTCTGGATCAGCTCCACCACAAGTTTCTTGCTAGGGAAGACGCTGGGGGTGACAAAGAAGAATTTGCCTTCAAACAACTTGTTCCTGTTCTTCGTTAAGAGGGTCTGGTCTATGTCGCACTTGTATTCGTAATTGAAATCTTTGGAGTTCAAATTGTAATTGTTTTCGGGAAGGAACTGGTTTGCTGCATGCGAGTCTTTCAGCCACTGGTCGGAGAGCACCTGCGCCCCTTTGGCAATGGCGAAGAACAGTTTATTAGACCGCGCAAGGTGTGGCATTATAAGATGTGTGAAGTTTGTGTGGTCCTTTGCTACTGATCCGCCCAAATCCCTGCAAAAGCGAAAATAACATTTAAAAACATTACTACCTACCACAAATCTATAAAAAAATTATTACCTGACCATTTTCTGCAGGGGTTTCGTGTCGGAAAACATAGAAAACAAAATCCTGTGGGTTGAATTAGTAACGTGATCGTCGCTTATGTTATCGTTCTCATCCGTAGCTTCAGTTTTCTGTTTTTTAGGTTTTTTGGGAAGTACCACGGGCGAGGCGCTTCTTTTCACACGTTCATACGATTCCTGAGATATATTTATAGGGGCCTTCCATGCAACTAAAAAAAATGCATGTTTTTTCTCATACTCACTACAAAGTTACAAACTTACGCATTAAATTTGGCACCAATTTCGGATCGAAACTGAAATTTGGCGGGTTGGAGAACTGTTGGTAAATTTGGTGCTCCATTTGGTTCATAGCGGCAAAATTACCCAACATCACATCAGTTAACCACTGCACGTTGACGACGGGTATCTGCCATTTTTTTGCGTATATGCATTTCCGCCCTTCCGCTTTCGTGGATATCAAGAGCGTGTTGTGTTTTGAAAAGTACGTTGTACACTGGAAAGAAACACCTTCAACTGTTTTTATGTGTCAACATTTTAATGTTCGGTTTTTTAAACCAATAAAATAAATTATATTAGACGGCCGAAAATCTAGAGAGTGACAAATCGCTAGCTTGTAGACAAGTGCGACAGGCAAAGCGTGCAAGAAGCAACATTTCATAGGCACACTATATTTGAAGGCGATCAGATATAAAAAATATACAAAAATATTTGCATTATATAACATTCATTACTTTTAGTAGAGACAGTAATAGAACAGTTTTTGCTAATTTTGAGGCGCTGGATAATAAAAATTATAAGAATTATTTCAAAATTGAGAGTTTTTGTCTCGTATTATCAACTACCCAAGGTCAAAAATAATAGATTTAACTAATTTACAACACAGAGATGAGTACGGAAGGTGAGGTTGGCATGATTACCTAAGCATGCTTTTTGAGTTCAAAGCACACAAAATTATCAAAAATAAGTTGATGTCGACTGAACCTAACACATTAACAATTTACTTTAAATGTGCCCCCTGTGCAATCCTCTCTACAAATTAGAATGTCGTCCTTTTGATGTGCACTCCGCAGATATTACACTTAAGCCTTGTCCTCATGGACCAAAATTCACGAATTTTTGCACAAATTTTGCAACTTCTGTTTTAATTATTTATGGCCAGAAAATCTCAACTTTTGACAAATTTTACGAAACAGTAAAAAACACTTTTTATACTGTATTAGAAAGGTATTTTAAGCTAATATATATCAAATCTCCTACAATTTCTATCAATAAAGTCATATGTATGATGATACCAAACATCTAGGTACGCTAACGAAACAATTCCACAGACAGAGCTCTATTAAAAAAAATTAATATAGCCAAATTTATTAACCTGGTTTAAAGAAAACACTCTATAAATATCTAAGTTCACTCTTGAAAATGTGGGAACTCCATTTTTAAGATTGCTTCTTCAGATGGCCTCCTTTAAGTTGAGTCAAATACCTAACTATAAAAATTATTATACCAATAAATTAAAATTATTTGAAATTAAATATCGACAATGTCAAAAGTGATTAATATGTCAATGAATTTAAACATCGTAACGACCTACTTAATTAATAACAAATTTTTACCCTTTATGTAATCGTTTTTTTTAGTAAAAAACACTACAAATATTACTTCTGCTTTCATTATTATGTGGTGTTAATAAATTTGTTTTGAGCTTCTGACAATCTATCATGACAGTTTCATGAAAATGATAGAGAATGTTATAGATGACAAAATTTGTTACAAGTAGAGATTTTCCCACTATTAAATAAATCGAGCAGATATTTGAGAATTCCGCATTCAAAATGACAAAAGGCTTTAGAATACATACACACTACTCACTATTGGTTACTAGCACTGTCATTATAACGGTCACACATTAACATTATATCATATCATATCGCTTTCCGTATGATCTTCATGCATCCATGTTTTGTCAAAATTTAATAAATTCTTCCAGATTCTGATCTTTTAATAGCTATTTTAAATAGTTTCTTCGCCATATCACTATTTCTTCTTTTTCTATCAGTATACTCTTTTCGATTTCATTTACATGGAATAACTACTATAATTCATATGTCACGCATAATTTGCAAAAGCACCCTTGTATATATTCTAGGCAAAGTTTTATCTTGTAAGGTATAGCAATCTAATCTTTTTTTTGTGGAAAACTCATTTTAAAAATACCATCTTCCTTCCGCGAGTTTCCATTATTTTCCGTTTCGCGGTTATACTTCTTTACGACTTTTTTATTTGCACTATGCTACTCACGTACATTTTTGTTAACGAAATACATATTTCAACATCACTTACACTCATATTTTGACCTCACACCCCAAACTCTTCATACATGCCATCATCCAATATTCCTCACTTGTTAAATTAGGACGATTTTGAGAATACGCTATAGAGCTTGAATTATTCTCCATTCTTACGAATACAAAATCACTAACAAGATTAATTACATTCATAATTAAATTAGTGAAAAAATATACCTGAAATGTTGCCTGCCTGAACGATATACCCGTCCATGATATTGTTAGAAATAGAAGAGGTGGATCTGTCAATTCGCCACAGCCAATAGAAAATTGCAGCGCTTGCATACTTACTGCAGCAGAAGCTGTGTATTCGGGTATGGTCTCAGAGATATGCGGCACACGATTTTATCGGAAAAATATACGGGCTGCGTGTATGTTTCTTTGTGTCGACTGCTGTAAATTGTGAGCAGGTTTATAACATGAGTCACTCTCTAGATTTTCGGCCGTCTAGTATAAATAAAAACAATTGAGAATACATAACCTCAATTTTTTAGCGAATTTTGACAGTATAATGAATAAATGACAGTTTTATCACCTACCTTTGCACCCGTATATTTAATCATGTGCTTCACCCTGTTGCGGTCGCTACCCTCGAATCCGCTGATAGAGATCAAGTGTTTAGACGCCGGTGCGGTGTCCAAGTAAATGTTGGGTAGGTGGAGGGCGGTCCAAGGGGGCAGTACCTGTTTTCTTGCGATCACGTCGCTGAGCCAAACTATGGTAACGCAACGTTTACAGTCCCTTAGAGCTTGCATCACCACACCGTGACGCTGCGTTTCGCACAAGACATGAGTGACGCGGTTGCAGTATTGCTTTTCCACCTCCCCTAGTCATAATCGATATAATATTCAATAAAATATACGATGTGAAAAAGAAAAGTATTCAAAATGACAATTTTAATGCAATAAATAATAAAAATCTTTTGTAAGACGACGCGGCTACAGTATTGCTTTTCTTTCCAGTTTCCCACCTCGCCTAAGTCATAATTGTAAAACTATTAAATCGTTATAAAGGAGAAAAGTGTACAGAAAAATTATGTATACAAAATAATACCTAATTTTAATTCAATAAACAATAAAAACTCCTAGTAAAAGTGGCTTACCTCCGTGTTTCTCAATTGTCTGCTGCCATCCCGGTAATCGCTCCTCCAAAAAACTCTCCAGTTCCACCACAACAAAAATACAACCCAGGAGGAATAAGTCTGGCGGTACTGAATAAAAATTAATATCATTAAATAAAACTTTTCATTAATTCCACAAAAAAGATCAGTTTTGACGTATTCACTCACATTTTAAATTGGGATTGTGACCGTAAAACGGTCCAGGCCGGTGCTGCAAGGGTAACGCTGGTTTCGGGCAATACTGTAGCTTAGGAGGATCATTTGTCGGTGTAATAGGCAGAGGTTGAGCCCCGGGAGGCTTTATTATCTCACCGTTTGGTCCATTTATGGTCCTACGCTGCAGGGCAATGAGCTCCTGCGGTTTAGAGTTTAAGGCAGCGTTATGCTGAGCCGTCATAAGCCTAGAAAGAAACAGTAGTTCACACAATTTACACTGATTTTATTAGGTGTTACCTTAAGGTTCCGGCAGCTGAGGGTTCTGGAAGAGCTTCGGGCCTCTGTACTCCCATCGAAGACCCGCCGCTTTGCAATTTAATGCTCAGCATGTTCGCTAGGGCGGTTTTCGTCTTGGGGTTGACGACCAACGAGTGCTGAATGTTAGCCTCTGGAACAGGTGTTGGATTTGTCGTTGAATCAGCCAGTTGAGGTTGACCAATAGGTCTTACGATGGTGGGTTGTTGTAGAGGCGCTACTAATAAAATCGATGCGTAAATTCCATCACTCTCACAAAAAAAAAAACACCTACCTTGCTGCTGCTGCGGAATATGGTTCTTTTGTTCCCTCTGCAGCTGTAATTGCTGTAATCTATACTGCCTTAGCTGAATTTGCTGCTGTTGATTTTGGTCGGGAAATTGAGGGCTGTTCTGATTAATGGGGCTCAAACCGGGAGCATGTTGAATATTCTGGGCTAACCCCGGCTGTGTAAGGGTGCCTGGGGTGATGTTTTGTTGTTGGATATTTGGCGGCAGGATAATGCCTTGCTGTTTGGCTTGCTGTTGCAACCACTGAAACTGCTGCTGGGTTGTTAGGCCTGGTGGCACGTTTCCTAGAAATATGTCGCTACTAAAAAAATTGTATTATTTGTATATACGAGGTGAAATTAACATTCCTAGTGGTTTGCTGTAAAAATGCTAAAAGACATATTTTAAATCCATACTATGTTTATCTTTTATTTATTTACTTACTATTTAATCGTTAGTTTAGTTTATTTAGTCATTATAGTATATAGGTACAAAATAGCAATCGGTTCAAGTTAACAGCAGTACATTTTTTGTTTACCTTCATACTACTAGATGGCGCTGTTGCCTAATGAAACTATTTGATCTCGAAAATAAAAAGGTTGTGTATGTTATTTCACAATCTTTTTTTACTGCAGAGTTCTTTATGTAACATCTAATGATGTAGATCTTTAAAATACCTTCAAAAACACAATTTTCACCTCAAAATTGATAGCACTAAAATTGATAATAATTACGAACGTCAGTTCTACAAGAAGGCGAGCAGCAGAGCAACAGCCCAAAGTGGCAAATTTTGAAGGTCACAAAATTTGTATCAATAAAAAATAAAAATTTTCGGAAAAATAGTATTTGATGTAGTAATATTTTTAATTTCTTTATAAAACAAATCATTGAACAAATTTTGTACCAAATTTAAGAACCAAAATAAGAAAAATTATTATGAACATGTACCTCAAAATCCTTCTTAAGGAAATTGCAGTTTATTAAAAAGTGGACAAAAAAAATAGTTGTTATTTATTTTTAGGAACAGCATTATATATATTTTTTTAAATGTGCGAAGCCAGAGTGCTCAGAATAGAGCTAGTGATTTAAAAATCCGTTATTCATAAATGCTATTTTTTTTTATTGGTATATTTTGAAATCATAAATACTGGTATTAATACTACAAAAATTGGAAATTAATACTGCAAAAATCGGAAAACACTTAAAAAAAGAATACGACAAATTCATCAAATGGATGGAAGAGCAAAAAGTAACAGATACAGATGAATGCGTTGTGCTTGCTTATCTTCAAAAAATGTCAAAGCAGCACAAGGCATCGACTGTGTGAGCTATTCATTCAAAATTGCAAAGGTATGTTGAAGGTAAACAAAGGGGTTAACTTAAAATCAAGGCAAATAGGAAGAATGATGCAGCCAAGAAGGCATATGTATTCAAGGAAGATGATTTGCGGAAGTTTTTCACAGATGCACAGAGACATTATGTATTTATTTTTGAAGATGGCAGCCATTTGCGGTATCTTTGGCTCTTGTAGAAGATGTGATTTGTGCGATTTACGCTTACATGACATCAAGGAAGAATGGAGCATACTGCTTATGTTATCCGACCATCTAAGACAGTGAATGCTCGACGTTTTACTGTTGCCAAGAGTGATGGAATTAGTTATGTGAGTTTGGTGAAGTAGTATTTATCATTGCATCCCTAAAATGTAAGAACAGATTGAGTTTTCTTACAGTATGATAAGGGAAAGTGCACCAATCAAATGGTTGGTATTGATACATTCGGATCATGTCCCTCGCAAATTGCACATTATCTTAAATTGGACGATCCTGAGAAATACACTGGACATGCTTATCGACGAACGTCCGCTACCATTATGGCGAATAGTGGCATGACAATAGATCAAATCCAACGACAAGTAGGATGGAAATCGGCAGCTGTGGCGACTGGTTACGTTGAAGAGAATATTAGCAATAAGAAGAATGAATCAAACAATATTGGGAGTGCCACTAATGGAAGCGCAACCTCATTGACTTCCACGAATGTTAGGAGTATTAATTTGAACAGCATTTCCTCCGATTTAAAAAACTGAAGTATTAATATTTCAAACAATACCAACTGTACTTTTCACATTCGTTTAAAAAATTAAGATTGTTGATTGTTAATATTTGAATAAAGCTGTTGAAACATTTGTTAGTAATATTTCATATGATGCTCAATAATTAAAAAGGTGACAATTAGACTTCACGTTTCTTGGGTAGTTGATTTTGTCATGGTAACTTTAAAACATGCGCATATTTAAAAGTTGGATTTAAAAACGCTGAGGTGTGCTTTAAATAAGCGAAATAGGGTACTAATAATAAAATATATATATTTATAGTGACAAATAAAAAAGCTGCGTTTGGAAACCACAAACGTGGACAACTTGATTTGACTATTGGTGTGCTGTGATTTTAAAATTTCTCAACTACCAATAGAAAATAAGTGTTAGTGGTTATGAAAGCGAGACTTAAGAGATACGCTGAATACTCCTGCTGCCAAGATTGAAAATTTCATTTAAATTTGAATCACTACAAAGACCTCACAAAAATTCCAAATTTTATAACTTGTAAACCGAAAAACCTGTGTTGCACAGTAAGTACAACACAAAATTGCAAATTCCGACTAACCTCTAATCAATATATGGCTACCGCCTTGGCCTCTCTGCTGGACTTGCTTCATCAGTTGCAACTGCCGCTGCCGTTGCAGCTTCGCCACGAACAGCGCCTGCTGCTCAGGAGGCATCTTCTGTAGCTCGTTATGAGTTCTAGCATCTAATTGTATGAATTGTCTCTGTGGCACTACATTAGTCTGTTGCGCATTGGGAGACCATTGCACTCTGGGGCCCGGCTGTTGGGCAACGTTCACAGAATGACGGATTATTTGTTGCCCGGGCACCTGTGAAGGCTGCTGCGCCCAAAGGTGTTGGTTTATTTGGGCCCGCTGGGGTGTCGGGGTCTGCGGCGACTGTTGGTTTATTAAGATTTGCTGGTTGACATTACCCTGCTGCGAGAATTGAGTGCGGACTACTTGCTGCGGTAATGGAGAACTCAGCTGCTGGCTTATCTGTAAAGAACATTATTTTTGTTGTAATTCTCCAAAACCGTGAAAACCTGCAGTGATTTCAATTTTGAAAAAGGTGTCTGTATGAAATGTGGGCATTTCTCTTAGTGTTTGCCTAACGATGTAGCTGTTTTTTTTTTTTAGCATGTATGCGAATATTTCGCTCAGCATGCAAACAAAGCCATTTCAATAATAATAATATTACAGAAGTTATAATACTTTACGCCACAAACTATTTTGACCCTAATGTTATCATGTTTTTTTATTATAAAATTTTAAACCTACATTGTTTTTGAGGAAAAAAGGTATACTCATTAGCCTTAGAAATTGACCATTTTCGAGATATGTTGTATAATATTTTAACATAGTAGACACCAATAGTAAGTTAAATTTTAACAATTATTAGACAAAATATATGTTAAAGTTAATAAATATTTCTAAACGTAGGGTATTTATCCAGTTTTGGTTAAAATCATTTACTTTGCAAAATCGAAAAATTACACCCGTGCAAATTTTATTGATTATCGATCTACGTTAAAATATTGTACAAACCTTTTTCCCTCAAAATCAATGTAGGTTTAAGATTTTTTAATAAAAAATGGGATAACATTAGGGCCAAAAAAGTTACACTCATATTTACATCACAAATATGGCGGATGTGGCTCCCTCTAGGAAATACGTCGAAATAGAAAACAGATTATTATTTCTCATATCCAAAAACATCTATTTCCAAATTTTTAAGTTGATACATTGAAAGATAGTGTAATTATTACAAAAAATTACTTTTTAAATTTCACTTTGACACCCTGTATCTTTTTTATTATCAAAATTTTATTAAGGCAAGTTGGCATAAATTGTAATATTTTGAAGTGAAAAATCTTGTATGTCTCCATGGACCTTTACTTATGAATCACCCTGTATATAGAAGACCTAATAGACAGAAAAAGGAAAAATAAAATAGTTACTCGATGTTATAAAAGAGCAGGAAATTTTCTATGCTTCCCCACTAGACCCTTCAACCCAACATAATAGCTCCCAATACAACATGTACAATTTATGTTGGTTAGAGAGCTGCTGTCAACGTTCAACTCGGTTAATGGATTTATTTTGTTTCTCGTATTTTCATTGCAATGTATTATTACTCTAGCGTAAAAGTGTGTACAGAAGATAATGATAATGTATTTAAACATTTGCTGTAAGCTCGAAGGCTTGGAAAATTAACATTCAAACTTCCTCGAGGTTGCTGGGCAACAATAGCAATTTAATGTTAATTTCGTCATTTAAAAAAATAATTTATAGCATTCTTAACATATTTTAACATTTTAAATTATTACTGGCTGAAGTGAGCAACATAACAACAGTTTCTAAATTGGTTAATAAAACATAATATTGCTCCCAGGCAGCACCAAGTTTATTTTAGAGCTGTTTATGAATCGAACTGTCACCGGTCAGTAACAGGCCGAAAGAGGTTTAAATAATGATTTGAAAATATTTCTCTTTCAACGTAAAAATGCATTCAAATTTTGTTTTTTTTTAGTCACATGATCGAAATATAATCATTATTCCATATTTTCTCTTAAAATTAATAATGTAATAACTGAATCACCCTGTATAAGTTGTTTATATGATTTAAAAGCAGTACTGAAACTATCGATGAGGAAAATAATAGATGTACTAAAAGATAAGGGCAAGATGGGTTTCATAAAGAAAATACTTAAATATTTATTTGTATACCTCGAAATAGTTATTTGTTATTGTGATCAAAATGCTCACGTTACGATCAATGGCTTAAAAATAGCCATCAGAGCCAGATCAATATTCTTTCTCTTACCTGTGGAATCTGCTGTTGCTGTTGATTGAGACTCTGTTGTTGCTGGTTCTGCATCTGCTGATTCAAATTCTGCTGACTGTTCAGTTGTTCCTGCTGCTGCTGCAAATTCTGTCTGTTGATCTGCTGCTGCTGTAAATTTTGCTGTTGTAGGTGCTGACCCAAACCTTGGTTCAGTTGCTGGTTCAACGCCTGACTGATATTTTGAGTCAGCCCTGGCTCCATACCCTGCTGATTGATGTTTTGCTGCTGATTTAGTTGATTCAGCTGACTCTGCGAATTTAACTGTTGGTTTAACTGGTCTGGTTGATTTAAGGGCTGTCCCATTTGATTTTGTTGGTTGAGTTGTTGATTTAACAGCGCGTTCTGCTGAACCAACTGCTGATTCATCTGGTTCTGCTGCTGGTTCAGCTGTTGATTCAGTTGTTGTTGATTGAGCTGTTGGCCCAAGTTTTGGGAACTGAGTTGCTGGTTTAAAACCTGAGCGTTTAGTTGTTGACCGATATTCTGTTGCTGCTGAGAAACAGGCTGTTGCTGTATATTCTGCAAATTAATTTCCTGGTTTGTGTTTTGGTTCTGATTGAAGCTTTGACTCACAAACTGCTGAACTGCTAAATTCGATTGATTATGTATGATTTGTTGTTGGCTAGTTACGGTCTGCGGTTGATTTAAGAATTGTTGCTTTTGCTGTAGGGTCTGCTGGTTTTGGTTTAAGCTCTGCAGGAAATTTTGACCCTGTCCCATTTGAATCTGTTGTTGCTGCTGCTGCATTTGGTTCTGCTGCTGTTGATTGGATTGATTCTGCTGTTGTTGGTTCATCTGATTCTGCTGTTGGTTAATTTGGTTCTGTTGCTGGTTTATTTGATTTTGCTGTTGGTTTATCTGACTCTGTTGTTGATTTATCGGACTTTGTTGTTGATTTATCGGATTCTGTTGACTCATTTGATTCTGTTGCTGATTTTGTTGTTGCAACACTTGACTCTGCAATAACTGCTGATTCTGATTAAGTGCCATTGGTTGATTTGGACCAAGTTGAAGCTGTTGTTGCAACTGTTGCTGCTGATTCTGCTTTAGGAGCTGTTGTTGTTGCAGCTGGGCAATCTGTTGTTGACTCAGCTGTCCCAAATGTTGGTTGGACCCTATTGGTTGCTGGTTTTGTCCAACACCTTGAGGATTCGGTCCCATAGATTGTTGGTTAGCGTTTTGCCTTTGTTGTTGGTTTAACTGGTTCTGTAACAGTTGTCTGTGTACTAATTGTTGTTGTAAAAGTTGTTGTTGAACCGTTATCTGTCCAGTAGAAGATCGTTGAATTAAATTTTGCTGATTTTGTTGCATTCGGTGTTGAAGCAATTGTTGATGTAATTGACTTTGACCTAACTGACCTCTAAGCTGTTGAATATTTGGTCTGGCCTGTTGTTGGCCCATTAATCTACTGATGTTCAATGGGTTTTGTTGCTCCTGGAAAGGTGGTTGTGTCGGAGTGTGATGTACGATGCTTCGGGGTATATGTTGACTCGATAGTGACGACGGGGATCTAGGTATCTGGGGAAAATTAGGAGTAACTGGAGATTGAGGTGTTACTGGCAGAGACTGAGCAGAAACTTGATTCATATGACTCCTTGGAGGTTGATGACTAGGACCCTTCTGTATAAAACTAGGAGCCACAACGTTTGGTGGAGCAATAGGGTCTGAAGGTGCGGTTTTTGGTGTACTAGGCTGATTCCAAGGCATTCTCTGCTTCAATTTTTCCAACAAAGCTTGTGTCGAGTCAGACACACCTTTCTCTTCATTTTTGTCGAATTCTTCAGCCTGTTCTGGTTCAAAACCGGTGATAGCTGTAGTACTTTCATGTTTTACAGGTTTTGGCCAGTTGATCAACTTTGGATGAAACAGACCAGCATCTACTGGAGAATTATGTTTTATAGTTTCAACTACCCAATCTGGTGTAACGATCTTTATATATTCAGGACCCAAAGACTCAGCTCTTTGATATTTAACGCTATTCGTATCGGATGCCACCAGAAAGTTGCATCTTTTATTTAAGTTAAGTTGCACAATACCCCCATTATACGTAATTAAAGACCAAAGGTATTTGAGATCCTCCCTTATGTTGCTAAAGCAAAACACTAGGTTGGAGAATAACTTTCCTCCTGGTGTATACAAATAGGGTTTGGGTCTTACTAGCTTTTTTAAACGGGCGCTCATTACAATCCATTTTGGGGTAAGTGCTGGTATTTCATAAACATCATTTGCATCAACAATATCATTTTCCTCAGGGTTGCTGCCAACTATTAAATGAGTCACATAGTCTGAGAAATAGTTAAGTCTTTCGGCACCACCGCATTTTAATAAGTCTATTATCTAAAAAAGGTATAAGTAAGAACAAAAACATTTTATAAATGTTGTTTTTAATACCTTTTCGTGTACTTCCCCGCTAATAAAGAATTTAATTCCTTTAAAAATCTCATCACTTAATTCTAATTTTAATATTTCCTCTTGTAAGTCACCCATTTTAAACTGTTTTATTAAGGAAATATTCTGTATAAATTAATTTCATTGTAAAATTTATTTCTGGGCTCCATCTTCGTTCATACACAATCAAGTTAGCGACATTAGCGCACCAAGTTAACCAATATAAATCAGATAAAATTGCTAGGAAAAAATTGTTTTTATACCTGCGAAAGACAAAACTAAAACATTCATTAACAATATATTTCATTTGAATTTATTCGTTTTTAAATGAAATTATTAAGTTAGGTATATTAATTAAGAATACAGCGCCAAAATGAAATTGATTTTTTTAGTTAAGGAATATTTCTGTCTATATTGTTGGTAGCACCGGTTAGCAAAAACCGATCTCCGCGACTCCTCCTTCAAAAAAGTAGTGTTTATGTCGAAAAGGCTCTTCAAAAATCTCAAATAATCCGAGCCATCCTTTAATTTTAAGTTTTAAAAGTAAAACTAAAGTGTTTTTAAACAACCAAACAAATGGCAGAAGCTGATAAGTTAAACATCGATAGTATTATAGCCAGATTATTAGAAGGTAAATGTACGAAGGTCAAGATATGTTGACAAAAATAATGGCGTCTGGGTATACGCCTTGATAAACGTCAAAATAATTTTGTTGTGTGACATTTTTAGTGCGTGGAGCAAGACCAGGAAAAAATGTACAACTAACCGAAAATGAAATCAGAGGACTATGCCTAAAATCCAGAGAAATATTCTTAAGCCAACCTATTTTACTTGAACTTGAAGCTCCTTTAAAAATTTGTGGTAAGTGTGTAGTTTTCAGATACACTTAATTAGTAATTTACTATCGTCTTGTATAGAAATCGGATCATGTGTTTCTTCGCTAATTTTGGTGTTGTTTTCATAAATTGGTGGCAAATGTTTACTGTCGTAATTCTTAATTAAACAGTGTGTATTACAGATAATGATAATCCATCAGTGATTCATAGATTTTTAATATGTAAACCCTTATTTACATAAACCTTGTTATTGCAGTTTTAAATGCTAATTTAAGTTTTATGTAATGTTTGTTTTCATTTATAACTAAATTTAATAGTACCTTTTAAAGACCAGTTCGATATTTATATTGTGAAGTCACTTCAACATCTTCAGGTTTGATGATGTAAACAAGTTTGATGTATTGGTACAAAACCATCAAAGCAGCATTTTATTGTTTGCCAATGCACAGTTTTTATTTAATAGCTAAATTTAAGTTTGTCACCTCTTAATGATAGATATCGATTGAGTAGATTTGAATACATTGGTAAAGATCAAACTTTAATTGACGAGTGATATATTTGCATAAACATTTGCTTGATATTTTGTGAGACCTTAGCCAGTTAACTATACTCACAAATGTTTATTTTAAGGTGATATTCACGGTCAGTATTATGACCTTCTTCGTCTTTTCGAATACGGGGGCTTCCCACCAGAGTCCAACTATTTATTCCTAGGGGACTATGTTGATCGTGGCAAGCAGTCGCTCGAGACGATTTGCCTTTTACTCGCCTATAAAATTAAATACCCAGAAAATTTCTTCCTCTTACGTGGCAATCATGAATGCGCTTCGATTAATCGCATCTACGGATTCTACGATGAATGCAAAAGAAGGTAAATGTCAGACGGTCCATAAGTACGTCAAATAATGTATGTTTTTTGTAGGTATAATATTAAACTATGGAAAACTTTCACCGATTGTTTTAATTGCCTTCCGGTGGCTGCAATCGTCGACGAGAAGATTTTCTGCTGCCACGGAGGTAAGTCGTTCACATTTTACCATCAATTCTTACTTCTACATAACGTACAAATGTTTCTATTGTTTGTATGATTAATAATAATAATAATAATAGTCTATTTAATAATAATCTTTAACAAAAGCAACAACACCAAAAAGTTGTTTATTATTAAAAAGGCAAAGTTCAATTACTCAAAAAATGAGAGTGTTGTTCTTCCACAAAATAAGGGATTTCCAGTTAAAATCAGTAAAATACTACGTATAACACAACATAAATCTTAGCAAAATGTAAAACATTGTGTGGCATTTGACATAAGAATAAACAAGAAAAATGTTTTTGTGTAATATATAAATTCATCTCTGGCATTAATATTGAACGAGTTTATTGGCTTCTCTGAAACAGCTTTATATGCAAACAGTTTAGCTTAACACATTATGCAGTTGTAATTCTGTCCATGATTTCTCTACTTTCACTTCCATAGTCAAGCAAAAAAAATTTGTACATATATTTTAAGCAATGGTATGAAGCTATTTCATTAATAGGAGTCATATTTATACAGAAAATAGAATTGATGCAAATGCTTATATAATACATTAAAGTTTTAATAAATAAATTGAACATAAAAGTAATACTTTAATAGACTTAAGGGACGGTTCTTCTACTTCGTTTAAATGAAGCATTTAGTCACTAAGGGATTTGTAATGACTTTAAAGAAAATAATCAGAAGCGAAGAAAATTGTATGAATTCGTCTTTGTGTCATTAACATTTGGAACCGGCTTTCACTTCTTCGGTTCAATAAAAATCAATTATTCTTTTCGTCATCTAAATGCATTAACAACTTCTCCATTTTGAAATAACTACTGTTAAATCACACGTTTTAAAATGTCAAAATGGACCATACTTTAAGTAGAAGTAATCGGACATTCGGGTTGGTAAGCTTAACTTGAGCTTCTGAGAATCTACCATGACAGTTTTATGATGAAAATGATAGAAAATATTGCAGTTGTCAAAATTGGCTAAAAGTTGACACTTGAGGTCAAGGCTTTATATTTTAAATTATCAGATATCATTTTTGTACAGCGTTTTCTAATTTCAGAATAGTATTTTGGGGAGCACGTACTACCGTACTACCCCCAAAAATGCTGAACCCTAGTTAAGTTACACCCTATATGTTATTTTTTAATTTTTTAATAATACAGATAAAAATGCAGTTTTCTGGAATATTTCTTTACCTTTCATACCAATCTGCCTACAAAACTTTCACCACACATACACCTTTATAGCCATAACAGTATTTTTATGTATATGACATTTCGCTATTTGTCAAAATTAAAATTTAAATATTTCACTTGAAGTTCACTAAAAATATTAATTAAATGCCTTTAAAAGCATTTGAAATAAACAGACTGAATTAAAAACACAAATAAACAGACTGAATTGACACAAATACGTTAAACCTGTCAATATTAATCAAGTAAAGGCTCGTCTTTATGATGGGCCATCATCTTGGCCCATTACAATAGTCTATTGAATGCGTCGATCATCGCCGGCCATTGCGGTTGTGATGTAGTTATTTCCTTTTGATGTGTGCTGGAAATCCAACATCTAGGCCATCGTCGACCATGTATTTGCCGGTAGTCTTAAGATCTATATTAAATTCTTATTAATGTTATTTTGAATATGTATATTAAGAAATATATTAAAATGTGGATGAATCACTCTGTAAGCATTTTGAAAATGATTAGCAACAAAAAGCTCAACAAGGAAATATTCTATATTATAAAGATATTGTAACAAAATTTAGTGATACAAAGCAGAGAAGGAAATAAAAGTAGTGACAATGAAGAGGGAGGATTTTATAACAGAGGAGGATATCTTTTGGAAGATGTATAAATATTAGAAATTCAATTATCGTGTATTTTCACGATTTTGTAAAACTAAAATTTACAACAATCACTAATAAGCTGTAAATTATAAAAAAACTTCATAGATTTCAAACCGAAATCCTTTAATATAAAAGTAAAAGTAAAAGTAAAAATCAGTGAAGTCCGAGATTTATTTTAGTTTTACAAAAGACTACCATGTTGATTATGTCACTCCCTAAAGATTTACATGTTCAGAATTTTAATAAACCTATTTGTCTTAACTAGCAGAAAAACTTTGTGTTTCCTCAATACACTCAAATATAGATTATTTTACAGCACAAGTTCTGTAAGGGCTAAATTTGTAGGTAATGAATAAATAAGTATACCGATGTTTTTATATTTTCGTATATGTACTAGTATGTGTGTTTCGTAACTGACTAATTTAAGCAGTAATAAAAAAAAATATTTCTTCGACGAAGAGGTTGGAATGGCTTACCTTTTCCGTAGATGGAATTTTCCAAACGTTTTCCTCTTTGTAGTGGACTGTACTGGTACTGGTTTAAGAGCGAAAAACCTATTAACAAACGAAAAACAAAGGGCACTAGTTTATTATGAAAATGTTTACCGGTCAGCACCGTGTAAGGCTTGAGACACCCGTTCTTTCTTCCTTCACCATGAAACGCACGCGTAGCTATTCCAACCATAGCCCAAATTATCATTTATACTAAATTACTTACTAACTTAAAAAACAGAAAATTCCTGAAATACCCAAAATGAAAGACAAGAAAAAAAAAGTGATGTAGTGAGGGAATTCTGAACATTCCACCCACCAAAATATATTTTATTTTATGGACATAACTTTTCCAAGGGGCGTTTAAAATTGTCCTGTTTTGTGTGAACAGTAGCTACTCGTTTTACCCCGTCTGCACCAGGATACACTTCTAAAATGCGATCAAGTTGCAAATGTAATGGGGGCGAGCAATCATTTTTAATTAATACCAATGTGACTTCATTTCATTTTTGTTTCTTGTAATTTTTACATGCTTGTTTAATGTACGAAGACATATCCTTGAAATAAAAATTATTGTTATTATTATTAAAATAACTTCTCACATCGAGACAAAAATTTTATAAACTCTAGTTGGTGAAGGTCAACTTTTTATTTTGTCATATTCAGTTCACATTTTCTTTTTCCTTCTCTTCATTAAGGTATGTCAGTTTGTGACTAAATTTAAAAACAACATAATTTTTGAATAATTAGTCATGGGTAATATTACCTCCACCTCCACAATAGTTAATTTTGAAAAGTTGAATGCAAAAGACTTGAACGTCAAAGTAAAAATTCATTTGACAGTTGTGTTTATTTGAAGTCTATTTGTTGCCTAAAATCAAGTAGTAACAATAAGGTTTCTTGTTCTACATCAATTATTTTAATTGAACGTGGAGGTTAAAATATTTAAAAAATCAAAAATAATTGTGTAAATTTAACAGCCTGTATCTTTTTTGACAAAGCGGTCCTAAATAAAAACTTTATATGTACGTGCTTTATTCAATGACAAACATTAACAGGGTTGAGTCCTGATCTGCAATCGATGGAGCAGATTCGAAGAATCATGCGACCAACCGATGTACCTGACCAGGGACTCCTGTGCGACCTGCTGTGGTCCGATCCCGACAAGGACCAGATGGGCTGGGGGGAGAACGACAGGGGAGTGAGCTTCACGTTCGGAGCAGAAGTTGTGGGAAAATTCCTGCATAAACATGACTTTGACTTGATCTGCCGCGCCCACCAGGTCGTTGAAGACGGCTACGAATTCTTCGCCAAAAGACAGCTCGTCACGCTTTTCAGCGCGCCAAATTATTGTGGTAAGTAGGGATGGGGAATCGGAATAGTTGCGAGGCTACATTTGTTAACTTTTAGGGGAATTCGATAACGCCGGTGCGATGATGTCTGTGGATGAGACGTTAATGTGTAGTTTCCAAATATTGAAACCAGCGGACAAGAGGAAGTTCCAATACAACATGAATGCGGGGAGGCCCGTAACGCCACCCAGGGGTGCCACAAATAAAAACAAAAAGAAGTGAACTAATTTATTTTTAAGGTTAGGGTTAGTCTCAGCATAAACATAACAATACTTTTATCATTTTAAATACTAAAATTGAAGCGCCCTAATGCGGAAAAAGTTAACGTTATCGATTAATGTTTTTTTTTTTTTAGAGTTTTGTTGAACGTTTATTTTTCGTAGGTTAGGATGGCAAAGTGAGTAATATGTCGATTTTAAGTTTTATATGTACGTTGTTGATATACTTATTAAATATTAGTATTTAAAATGTTAAAAATCGAGCCGTTTTAGTTTATTTCTTATTTGATATTACGAGAGAGTAATATCTATTTATTTGAAACTTATCTAAATTCCTGGTATCAAATGTAAATAAGTAAAATGGCTTAAGAAATATTTACAAAAAATAGGCTATATTTATTTTTCTTTTTGGTTTTAATAGAATGAAAGAGTTTTATGTTTTAGAAAGTTTTTTTTGACGTCTGTATAAATATATTTTTATATATAATTATTTTCATTTAATTTTGTCAAATATGATTAATGAAAAAATTTCATCGTTTCTCCAGAGACGTTTACAAAATTTACAACCTGACATTTTTGTAAATATGCATTCATTTTTTTCTGTTGATCTGCATTAATGTCAAAATAAAATTTTAACTATTATCATTTTATACATGAGTTTTATTCAACATGCTTGAATAATATATATGTATCAAATTTGCATGTTTATATACACCTGGTGTAACCAATAGGAAATTAAGAGAATTTTATAATAAATGCCAACCGCAGTAATCAGCGCTGACATCAGATACCCTGTAATCACGACACTCGGCAAAGCTAAAAAGTTGGCAGTACACATTCCCATTTAATATGTTACTGGTGGAATAAGTCGAAAATCGTTCGGGTCCATTTTTCTATGCAGGTGAGCCAGTTTTCGATATGAAACAGATAAATGCGGCCTGACTTCTCCCTTTTTCATCCATCAGTCATTATTTTCGCGTGGTAGAGGTTGGTGAATTTCGTTTATAATTATTAATAAAATTTGCTATTTGCCTAAATAAAAATGCAACTCAAGTTGGATAAAGTGAAGTAGTGAAAGCCCGCGGTTGTCCTCTGTTTAAAAATGCAACCATTTTTAAAGGTATCTCAAAGAATATACAAAATACATATATTTTATATTGCAAACAAGAAGTGTTATTAGAAAAAAAAAAAATGCTTGCGGTCCTGGCAACGCTGATGGACTTCTATAGCTTCAATACGTGTACGTGTCATCAGAAAATTTGTAGAGTACTAGAAGCGTCGCGTTACCGATTGTTATAGGTTGAGTAAAAATTTTTTTTTTTAGATATTCTGTCGAGCTATTCGAATAAGTGGTTAAAATTAATGACATTATGACTGAATCACCCTGTATATTTAAAAAATTTGTAGAAAATATTTCTACAACTGAGAGGTGTACAATACAGTAAATAATTACTTATCAAATATATAAAATGTTATCTATAGCTCAATAATTTAATTGTATTTATACCCAATAACCAATAAATTAAGCAAACATAGGAAAGATGCACTGGAGGTTATATTATTCACATAAAAATGTATTCAGAATTTTATATAAATAGAAAATGTTTTAATTTTCAGTTTTATATGTAGAAAACTGTACATTTTGCTTGTATGATACGGGACGAACCACTTTAATTATAATATCAAATAAAAAGCTACGTGAAATATTACACCGGTCATACGGCCTTAAGGAGAAGTGAATTGATTGATTGATAAGCCTAGATAAAATATCAATTGAAAAAATAAAATAGAAGCAGAAGAAGAATTCGTCCTAACCTAATTGTTGTTTGCATTTGGAGGTTAGATTAGAATTTATTATGGGTATTATCGCAAGTAACTCATATTTGGCTGTATTTAGCGCAGGAACTGTGATAGGAGCGGCTTCTGCTTATTTTGTACTTAAGTTTAGGCATAAACCTAAGGAAGAAATATGGAAAAATGGCATGGAAGAGAGATATGAGGTTAGAACTTTCCAAATCCATCTGTAACACCTTTATTATTTATTATACATCATTTCTTATAGTTCGAGGATCCAAAAGACGAGTACAGATTAATTATGGGTGTAAGAAACGACTTAAAAATGCAAAAAGGCAAAGTAGCAGCGCAATGTGGTCACGCAGCAGTTGCCGCCTATGCCAAGGCCTTAAGAGAAAAACCTAAAACTTTAAAGAATTGGTTGAGATTTGGTAGTATGTATTTTTGATGAGTAGTATTGTTTGTTAATGAAAAGTATTTGTTTAGGTGGAACAAAAATTGCAGTGCGGATTGACAGTGAAGAAGAATTGTTAGAATTGGATAAACGAGCTAAACAATTGGACGTTTTATCTAGTATAATTCGAGACGCAGGACAAACGCAAGTTGCTCCTGGAAGTAGAACTGTGATCGCTATAGGGCCGGCACCAAAAAGTGTTTTAGATCAAATTACAGGACATTTAAAACTGTATTAATATATGTACATATAATTATAATTTAAAAAATATTTATAAAATGCACATAGTAATTTTGAATTTTGGAATTTAGATCTCGATCAACACGTCCTTAAAAGTGCCACTTGCTATGAATTTTTAAGCATAGCATATATTTGTCTCAAATTTTAATTAAAATATAAAAGTAATTTGATTGTTAATTTTGAAAATAAAATTTCAGTTTTTTTGGATAAAATAGTTCAAATATACAAAACATTTTGTATTTACGTCTAACTTCATGCATAATCTTTTTGAAAATATAACCTAAAAATTGAAAATCATTTTATCTAGGCTTGGCTTGTTTTATTCTATAATGGAAGAAACTGTTTTACCAAAATTAGCTTTTGAAGTATTGAAAGAAGCAGAAAACTCGTATAAGGAGACTGGAACATGTAAAGGTTGTATTAAACAAAGAAACATATATTACACTAACAATTCATTTTAGTTTCTTCAAAAATTTTGGAAAACTTGCATTCATTTTTTGGAGAACACTTTGTGCTGGCTACAGAACTTCTAGAAAAATGTAAAATAATAGAATATATAGCTGATAGTAGGATAAGAAATATTTTCAAATTGATAATAAAGAAAGAGCAGTACACGATATACGAAGATATAAATTTTTGTCAGTGTGAGACATTTCGACTACAAGTTTTAGAATCCCGACATATTTTGACTTGCAAACACGTTCTAGCAGTAAAACTAGCCCAGATCACTGGACAGCTGACCAAGGAAGTAATAACGGGGTCCCATTTTGTGGACTTTTTAAATGAACAGTTAAGGTTCCTAGAGGAGGACGACTGTAATTAAATTAGTGATATCATTGTGAAAAAAAAAGACGCCATACTTTAACATACAGTATATTACAAATATAACAACAAATTGGACTAAGTAATACTTTTTAGTTTATTTAAAATTAAATGCAAAGGTTTTTATACTGTAAATATGAAACATCAAAGATTGTTGTAGTCTCAGTATTAGAAAATATAAACATATTAAAATCATAAGAATACTGTTTTTATATAAAGTTTATCACTTCAATAGTTCAAGAAATAAATTAATGTCATAAATCTGATAATTATGCAGTATTCGAGCATATTAGGAAATATAAGCGTTTGAAATTATGAAAGATAAAAGTGATATATAAATTACAGTCAGCAGTGTTGTGCGATTGTGTACAAAAATTCAATAACCAATACTGGATATGAAATATATATACAAAAAAAAAAAATGGAAAACTATTTTTATTACACGCTACTGCTTGTTGATATTTGATTTCATTTAATAGAAATAGTAGCGTCAGTTTTGTTACATTTTACAGATAGATAACAATTATTAAAAATTAACATTGTTTCAAAATAATTTTTCCCTACATTAGTGTTTGTATTTGTGCATGCTTGGAAAATTCTTGTTTTCATTTTGTTCCAAAGTTTTCATAACAAGTTACATTTGATTTTTTTCATACAAAAAATAGTATTAGTTAATAAATTTAGAATATTTGTAAGTATGTACCACTTTTACTTTCCGTTATACACTAAATTGATGAGATTCGTTACTTTTCCTTTTATATTCGAATTCAGTTCATGTTAATTGAATATTACGTATTATTAGTAATTTTTTAGTATAGTATTAGTATAATACATTGATTTATACACTACATCCAATTATTTTATTCAAACTCAAAATAATGAAACTTGAGATTGTAAGAAATCATAGAAAATTGGATACCACACCTTGCATAATAGAGCAAACTGATCAGAGTTTACTGTTTATATTACCGAGTGCACTAATATTAAGGTACGACTATAATTCCTCAAAATTATAGGCAAACAGCAATATATTTGTTTTTATTATAATAAATATTGTGTGATATCAAATAATCTACTGAATGATTTCGAAATAATTGACTTAGCCTATGCAAAAACAAATGTTGGACCTACTCTGGAATCTGCGTAACTTTAAAAAATATTTTTTTCACCATATTTACCTTAGCTTAAACAAAACTATATTGATTTTCGACGGCTCGGCTTGAAGCTTCTGCCTGTATTTGTTCTAAAGTCGTCTCCTGCGTTCTAACACTACCATTATGTGTTTGAACCTAAAAAAATTGCCTGATTCTAAAATCATCGACCAAACAACACAAAACTGTCTTTTAACTGTTTTAATTTGGTTCTTTAGTTACTTGTTTATGTTAGCTTTTTTTAGTTTTCCCATTAAATGGTAAATAAAAAGGTGTAAAAATAAAACAAACTTTTAAAAATGTTAAATATTATATTTACATTTTTGTACTTAAATGTATAAATCAAAATATAATTGGACAATGACTTTTTAAATCCATAACTGAAGCAATATGAAATCCAACGTTCCACAATAAGATTCTCCTGATAAAAAACTAAACCCGAGAAAAGCATGATGCTTAAATTAATAAGTCATGTTCAGAAGTTAAGCTGATTTTAAAGAAACGGTAAATAATAAATTAAAATAACAGTATAAAAATAAAGACAAAATGGACATATTAGTAATCAATTTTAGTATGTGGAAAACTAGAGTGAAAAAATTACTATTAATAAAAATAGAAGGAAAAATGGATAATTGAATGGATTCGGTAATAAAAATTACCTTTATTCATAGTATTTACCTATCTTCTTAATGTATCATACATTTTAAGGACAGTTTGGTAGAAGATTTATAAATAAATGTTCAAGATTCACGAGAAATTTTAAAGCTGTAACAAGTAATGCTGCAAAATATCTAGATTTGAATAATGGAATAAGTCATTGAAAATAACCAAATAAGGGTGGTCGAATCAAAAATTTTATTTAATGTTTTTTTTTCCTAGAAAAGCCTTATAGTGGAACGGGTTTAGACGAGTCATGGAAATACATAAAAGAAAAAAGCATTAGACATAATATTATTCATCCTCAACGACAGCGGTTGCTTTCAACTAAATAGACATTATGCTATTGTTAAAAATAAATACTACCAGAACCGATACTGAGAAATTATGCGATAACATATCCACTGACGGACTGGTATATATATAAAAATAAATTATTAAATAAGATACAACTATAATTAGAGGATTGCACTGAGTTTTTTGTACAAATAAAAATGAACTACTTTTATTTAAATGTCGAGTTATATAAAGGCGTACACACACTTCCGGACATTCTTTAGGATAAATTTGTAGGAACTATTTCATCGTTTGAATTTAAGACAAAAAAATTGATCCGTAGAAATATTTATCATTTATTATCATCTGTAAGGTCACTTTGTGGACGTCAAAAATTACTTGTTTAAATAAACAAATAATTATCCTGGAACGTGAAAGCGTGGACGCCCACCCTTAAGGAGTATTTTATATAAATATTTTTTTCGTTAAGATCTACTTTTTAATAAGAAATAAACGAAAATATCTACAAAACGGGGCATTCTACAAGTCGTGAGGGGAAACCTACATGGATTTAGAACATCCCTGTGTATAATACATTAGTTGAGCCCAAAACTACATAGAAATAAATAAAAAAGTGCAATTTTGTTTACATAATGTCAAGCAAAAAAGGCACGAAAAATACATACATTTACACGAAAATTATGTACAAAAGATAAATAAAAAAAAAACAATATCACTATGAGGTACAAAAAAGGCATTTTAATGGATACTGATGCAAAACATTGGAAATAAAACACTTTTTCTGCAGGTATCGGGTTGACCAAAAATTAACAATTAGCCTCTCGAAAAAAAAAATATATATATATATTATATACGTAGAAAAGCGAATCTAAGTTTGAAATTAAATGAACTACAGTAGAACTTCGATTATCTATATCCCGCTTACACGGATCTCCACTAATCCAAACAAATTACTTTTATCTGCAATCACACTTTTTCACACTAGTTTGGTTATCGATTATTATGTGATCATGTCTGATAGCGCTAGTGCTAGCATAAGCAGTGTGTTAGTTTATAAGAGCAAAAATGGATGCAGGAACAAAATTAAAGTGCAAAAAGAAGGTAGCTACGTTGGGAGAAAAACTCGAGGGGGGGAGGGTACTGGAAAAAGAATCGAATAGTAACTGAAGAATAGTGTTTTAACTATGCCTGTACTCAATGTAAAACCATAAAATCCTTAACGCAAAAATAGATATATGATGGCAATACCTGTTGGGTTTCATTGAATGAATATTTGCCATTTACACACATTTCTTTTAGTGTACTACCATTATTTTATAGGAGCGAAAAAAGTGCCTGGATGGATGCAGTATTATTTTTAAGGAATGGTTCTTCCATGAATTTGTACCCCAAATAGAGAAAATTGTATATAGTGCAGACATCTATTATAAAAAACACTTTTGTTAATAGATAATGTCCTATCACAAATGAAATTGTATTACAAAATTGAGATAGTTAGTTAAGTTTCTTTCCTCAAATGTCACTTCTTTATTACAACCTATGGACAAAGGTTTTAGAAAATTTAAAGTGAAGGACATTATTTATTACCTCTCAGACTCATGGCACAAACTAAAACCGTCGACATTGCAGAAATACCTAAATTAGTCATTATTAATTAAAACGGCATAGAAACGGGAAGAGAACAACTAGAATCCAGATGACGTCTTTCCGTTATTATCTACACAAATGAAGAAATGTGAGAATTTCACAAAAAAGGATATGGTGGATAATTAACAAAAATTTTCAGATATTATAGAAATAGCGACAGAACGAGATGTAGAAGAAAGCAATAGCGTAGCCGACAATCAAGAAATTACTGAATTACTTAATTCATTATTAATTTTTTTATTAATTCTTGAAAAAGAAAGGATGTATTAGAAAAAGCCTTGCACTACATAGAACAACCAAACTCAAGTGACATATAATTGCTGAAATGTTATGTTATTTATTAAATGTAGTGTCAGTTCAAAGCTTTTAAAAGCCATAATAGTTATTTATAAGTAAAAATCACAAGTTTATCGGCGGTCTAATTTGACAATACATGTGAAGAAATAGTAAATAAATTCGAACCAATAAATTGAGATTATAAAGAGTATGTTGTGAAAAAAATGTAGAATACCACGGCAAAAATACTGCATATGTATTTCGAACAATTTATGCCATTTCAACCTATTCACCGATTCTGCTTTTAAGTAAGCCCTGACGTAAGCAATTCTAGCCGAAAGAAGTTAATTTCAAAAAACACAAAGAGTTCCATTGCACTATCGCAAAGTGACATTATTAAAATGGCACTAATATTGGATGAAAATACATCTATAGGTCTTTTGAAGATTTTTTCATATTGCTGTATATAAACCAGCATGGCAAGGAGGTGAAGTAGCAAATTGCAAAATATATTATTTTAATAAATAAAAATTTAATAATGGAGTGTTGCGGTAGCAAATGAAAAATATAATATAAATCCTTATATCTGTAAAGTACGACTTGTAAAACATTTTATCACACAAAACTGATTATATTTCAGCTGACAGATTTTTTCTCCCTCAATCGTTTTTGAAAAAATTTTACATCAAAAGGTTGGTACAAAAATATTACTATAGGAATCAACAAAATTCTTAATGAACAAAAATATCAACTGAGAAAAATAAAAAAAAGGTCTAATCAATCACTTTGCTCCAACGCATTATTGTATCAAATTTAGCTAAAGCAGGTGCTAATAAATAAGAATTAATTAACATATCATTAATAGGAGTCAACGTCAATGGGGCATTTTATTTATAATAAACATGATTTTAATAATTGTTTACTTTAACAAAATATTCTGTTTATTATTACTACACATTCATTGTTTTTTTTTTTAAATAGTTTTAATTAAATTTTAGCATTATTCTATTCATAAAATCATCTTACCAAATATCATTCAAGCTCAAGCTGATATTTTTTTATGTTTTCTCATACTTACTTCTGTACGTAATTTAACTCCAGCTGATCAACAAAATCACTTGAGCTACCCTCTCACGATTTAGTCGCAACAGCTGTTATTAAATTGCCACGACAGTAAGTACTCGAAAACAGACAAACTGGCTAAATCTAAGCTTATGAATATGTAATTTAAATACTCTTAATTACCCGCAATCATGCTGGTTTACGTTACTCCAGATAATCAGAGTTCTACTGTAAATATTTTAATTAAAATACGAACTAGCTACTTCTTAAATAGAATATACGATAGTCTTTGGTGATCAAGGGAAGAAGTCTTAAAGTCGCAATCGAAATGAGAACGGCGGTCAACCTCACCGGCAACTCGCACCGCAACTAAACTAACGTTAAAATGCCTTTCTAGCAAAAAGAAAAACAGAAAAAATCCTATAAAACACACATTGAACACTTTTATCTCACTTGTCTGACTTCCGGAATGGGGGGCACTCTTCTGTCGTGTCCGTTAGTAACGGCTTGCTGAGAGGCGCTGCTCGACAGAGCACCGCTGGAGCTGCGCCCCATAGAGCTCTGGTGCTGCTGCCTGGCGTTGGGATTCAGGATGTAATCGGTGAGCGTCACATCGGAGCTACCACCACTTTCCAGCGGGATGGGCTGGGAACGGAAATGCTCCAGCATCTCGTAGATGGACTTGAACCAGAAGTGCTGGACGCGGCACTGGCCCTGCTCGTTTATTGTCATGCGGAGGTGCTTTGCCCGACCCTACGGACACATAAAGTTCCGTATTGGTTTTCGAGAAAATATAGGGTGTCTCTGAAGCGTTCATTCAAAGGAATAATATATGAGTAGAATGTGAAAGTAAATAATTTTTGTCCATGACTATGTTATACAGACTATCCCTATGTATATGGGTCATATACATAGAAGTCATAAAATATATAGAACGCCAAATGAGGTAACAAAAATAGTCAACCTATGAAGAAAAGGCGAGTCTGGTAATATTGCAGTAACTTAGCTTTTATGAGTTGGTTGCACTATCGTTGACTAAATCACAGCCACCTTGCTTTATCTAATATGTTCCATTGACCGTTTACATAATTTTTAAATTTATAAATTGATACAACCTAAAATTTATGGTGAAAGTGCAGGAGTAGCTGTTCATAATTTGTGTAAAGTATTGGAATGGTGTCAGTGCCGCACATTAAATACGTGGGTTCTATTAAAATATAAGCTATTATAGTGTCAATATCAAATATCAAAATCTGACATTTATGACCTGTTGTGTACGTTTCCATATACTAACATTGGTGTTGCTACACTATAGCACATTACAGAATTCAGATTGAAATCCAGCTGATTTGACAGATAAGTATTACAAAGGCTTCACGATTTAACAGATGATGGTTGTACTAACGCGGTAGCTTCACACTAATGGGCAGGAATTTCAATCATTTAAAATGCACTATAACCAACAGCTTACGTTAAGTCTTCCCTAGATGGCTACATATTTTATGATTTCTATAGTCATATAGCAACAGAGTATATTAGACATCAAAATAAGCCTGCTTAATTTCTTATAATAAAATATTTACAGTATAATTTTTTATGTGACGTATATAATTCCAAACACTACTGTCGATGTAACTCCTTATACAAATTTCGTAAAACTAAATGTAAATAAAGATTGCATCGAGCAAACCGATTGAGAAATATCGAATAACGAATGTGCTTGCTTAAACTTTATAAACGATCTGTGTAGCTATTGAAAAGGTAACAAGAACGAGATATTGGTGTAAAAATGGGAGTAAAAGTCTCGGTTCTCAGTTCTCAGACAGGTATTCGATTCTTAACAGTATTCGAATACCAAGTTCTCGATTCTTAATAATATTCGATTCTGCCCATCACTACCTGAGACCTAAGGAATCCGGATTATCGAGACATAACTGTTACTTTTAAACACTTTTTTAGAGGCTCTCACTAAAAAAGCGGTAAAACACCATTGTGACTAAAATCAATTAAAAAACAACAGAAATACACTACAGTCAAACTCATTTATAACGACCAGGAGAAATAATGATCAGACCAACATAATGAGTAAATTGAAAACTTCTGTTAAATTTCCTACTTGTCACATGTATTTTTGCTCAGCTATAACAAACGCCCTGCTATAACGAGTGCTGATTTGAGTTCTGTGCAATATCGAGCTGTTATAACACGTTCTCAGAGAAACAGTTTTTATGAGCATGCTATAGAATAAATGTAAAACCTTATTTAGTGTGTTTTGAGAGTACTAGAGTAGTGTGCATTACATGTCAGAGTAACAAGTGTCAAGAATAAACTCCAAACTGTGTGTTAAGTCGGAGACAAATCGCAAATTGAAGACCAATTGTGCTAATGGCCGAATTTGTCGGGTTTACGGTCTCAGTACATCGACTGTATGCACCATTCAGAATCAAAAGAAATGAAACTAAAAAACACAAACAAGCCATTATGTAAAGAAATTTACATCAGTCAGTGGGCGAGAATAAAATAACAATTTCAAAAGATATTGGCAGCACTTATAATGAACACTCGTATATATCACACATTCAGAGGGCTTGCTGTAACCGAATTTTACTGTAGTTATAAAAATCAATATTACAATCAATTTTGAAAATTTTGCCTGAAATTAATTATTTCAATGAGCCGATAAGTATGCTTCTAAGCAAGGATGAAAATTATCTCGTACGCATGCAGATATCCCAGGCATCTGTCTTTTTAGCGGCAGCATCATAAATATGTCATTGATAATCGGCTGCTAAAACAATAAGCGTTCAGTATGCACTCACTATATCTGCTAATTCTTGATTTAAATAAAACATTTTTAAATAAAACTTTGTAAATCAATCTGCAACTGGTGAAACATGTCCACGTCCGTGCAGTTAACAACAATGAATTGTGAACTTAAGACTTAGTGCATTATGAACAGTTAAGTAAGTGGGATGATAGTGATGATACGAAGTCGGCTTAAGTTATGCATGATAGTAACTCTTGATTAATTACGACATTTTAGACCAAAACTGGTTATTCTTGTATTACCTACCACCCCTTTGAAAGAAGGATTTATTTCAGAAACACCCTGTATACTGAAAAAAAATTGACAGCAAATAAATTAAAAATAAAGCAAATACAAACCTGAAAATTGAAGGTGAGCACAAACTCTCCAGTTCTGGTTTCGCTCTGTCTAACCAAAAATCTACCGTGACCTGCTGCACCGTCATGCAAAACTTGCTGAGCTGCCTCTGATCTACCTAGAGTACCGTGGAACCACAACTCCTTCTTCAAAGTCTGACCTATGTCTGTCTCCATAGCTGCAAGACGAAATATTGCAAAAGAAATATCCAAACTGAAAGAAATTTTAAAAACTCACAACTCAGTGGTTCACCTGAAGCTGGACAAATGTCAAAGTTAGAACTGCTCGACAGTCTGTCGCCTCCCCTTCCCGCCATATGCCTCGGAGGCAGGTCGGGTGCATCGGAATGATAATCCTTGGTATGGTCTTGACCTAAGCCTCCGTCAGAGCCTCCAGGACCAGACCGCATACAGTAGCGTATGGTGGCAAGCCACGATCTCATATCGTCTGTATCGTGTGCTTCTATTACAAACTCTATGGAGTTGCTTACTTTCAAGACAAAAGTATTTTCGTGATCGGGCATTTCCAGAGCCGTGGTCTCCCTAGCTTCAGTAATGAGAGCGCAGAAAACGCCGCTGCGGGGCTGAAATACGAATTTATATTGTGTTTGACCACACGTATAAATGACACTTACCTTTTGATTTTTAGGAGGTGAATAGAACTCCAACATGTATCCTCCAGTGGCTTTAACAAGTTGTAAGCGACATCGTTCCCACTTAGGGGGGCCTCCCGGTTGGTCCAAACTTTCAGGAGTGGAATAATTGACGATACCTTCCTTACGGCATTCCACAACGATTTTTGCCAGTTTCGTTTTGTTGTGGGCTAAATCTACTTCATCCGAGTGCTGCTTGTGGAACAAATCTTTGCTCTTCTTCAAGACCTTAAAACTAAGCCTGGAAATAGATAACGAATGATCGTGGTATATAACATTTATGTATGCAACAGTTACCTTCTGAAGAAAGGTTTGTGTTGTAATTTGGGTGATCCCTCCTCGTTTTCGAACGTATCCTCTTCGCTTCTTGAACTTACACCATTTGATATTTTTATATTGTGCAGTCTGCGCTTGTTAAAGTCCATATCAAATTGCTCTGTGAAACAATCTATGTATTTTTTCAGAAAGTCCTTGTGCGTTATTGCCGACCTGTTGTTTTCTGGCAAATTCATGTTGATGAATTGCATACAACTTTTGGAAAAATCTTGCGCCGCCGCTTGTGCATGTCTTTCGCAAAATTCCACCCAGGAGTTGTCGGTTGACGTTGATTCCAATGCCGTTGCCATTATTACGCAGTCTTTTTACGTTTTTCTCTAAATTACATCATTTATTAAACTACTTTCCTATCGAAATGTTATTGTTTTGATTTAGTATTTTTTTACACTTGACGCCATAACTGATTTGACATTTGATTAGGAGAAGTCAATGCTATGGCTCAATTCATATCAAACCAAACATTATTTTTATCTACCTTAACAGCAACATCTAAAAATATTAGCATATACTAAACCATGAAATATAACTTAACAGTACTTTATTTATAATCTGTATTTTTAGATAACAGTTTGTGTATTGAGTAAAGGCGTTTACAAGAGTAGTGCAAATGTTCAAATAATTAAAAACTTTTCTGTGGTCAGGTAGTTCTTTTGATTTACATGTGACGATTTGTCAATCATAACCTTACATTTTCATAACCTCTTAATGTTTACATGTTTAAAATAAAATCAAAATGAAAGCAATTCCAAAATCGTGGAATGAATTAGGTGTAACTTTACACGAGGAAGTTCAAAATGGCATTAAGTCCTTAAATTTTCCCACCATGACACCCGTTCAGGCTCATACTATACCCCAGCTATTGAATAAAAAAGATGTTGCTGTCGAGGCAGTTACAGGTAAAAGTTTAACCTCTTTATATAATAGTTCTGTTGGTTATTTAAATAAGTTATTAAGCATGTACATTGGCATTGTTTAAGGTTCTGGAAAGACCTTAGCTTTTCTCATACCTCTTCTTGATATACTGAAGAAGAGAGAAGCCGAAGAAAACTGGAAAAAACATCAAGTGGGAGCTATAGTTTTGTCTCCAACTCGGGAACTTGCCTTACAAACTAAAAATGTTCTCGACCAACTGCTAACTTCGGTTAAGGTTTGTAAAGATTGGAATATTAAGAAAATATTAGACCTCGATATCATTCATTTTCAGAATCTAACAAAAGTATTGTTTGTTGGTGGAAACAGTGTTGAGGATGATGTAAGGAATTTTAAGGAAAGTGGTGGCAATATTATAATTTGTACGCCTGGTAGATTAGAAGATTTATTAACGAGGAAACAAGATATAAACTTATCGAACCACATTAAAACCTTGGTAAGTGAATTTATGTGAACGTAGCAAATAGTTAAATTGTTTGTTTCAGGAAATTTTAGTCTTGGACGAGGCAGACCGATTATTGGATTTAGGATTCCAGAACTCGATAGACACAATTTTAAGTTATCTACCAAGGCAAAGGCGGACGGGTTTGTTTTCCGCAACACAAACAAAAGAAGTCGAAAATTTGATCCGGGCAGGACTTCGTAATCCTGTGTTAGTCAGTGTCTCGGCTAAAGCAGCTCAAAGTACTCCAGAATTATTGGAGAATTATTACATCGTCTCTAAGAATAATGGTAATCCAATTAGATATCGAATTATACTTGAAACTGTATTTTTTGTTTTCAGGTAAGCTGGCTTCACTGATATGTTTCTTGGAAGCAAGGAGTGTGCAAAAAGCAATGCTGTTTTTACCTACATGTGCAACAGTTGATTATTGGTCAAGTGTTTTTCCAAGAATTTTGCCAAAAAAGTTAGATTTACCAGTAATGGCAATACACGGAAAAATGAAACAGAAAAGGAATAAGGTTCTGGAAAGTTTCCGAAATGCCTCCAAAGCTTTGCTGCTGTGTACAGATGTCATGGCTAGAGGAATCGACATACCAGAAGTAAGAGCAAAATATTTAGTAGCATAACAGTATAGAAATTGCATGTTATTTATATTTAGATGGACTGGGTACTGCAATGGGATCCTCCTGCAAATGCAAGTGCTTTCGTTCATAGAGTCGGTAGAACAGCTCGTCAGGGCCAACAAGGTTCCGCACTGATTCTTCTTTTAGAAAATGAAGCAGCTTATGTACATTTTATTGAAACTAATCAAAGAGTTAAGTTGAATCTTCTCGACGATGTTGCTTCTGATGAAAAGGTAAAATGACGTTTATGTCACTCATCTGAAAGAAAAGAACTCCAAATATGATTATATTTTTCAGATTTATAAATTTAATTACAATTTTTTACTATTTATAAAAATCAATATTTCTTCTGACATTAACTCAACCCTTATATTTAAAGCGGGCATTTCGTTCGCAGATCTCAAACCCGGACTTGACGACGACCTTAATATTTAAATATACTGTATTTATTTATATTATAACAAATTTAATCTTATTCATGCCAACTAATCAACAGAAATATTCCTTTATTTTATTTACATGTAGGGACTCGATTCTCGAGTTTAGTGGAACACATTCCCTCAGAAAGTGACATAAATTTTCATGAGAAAATGTAAATCTGTATTTTTGACCATTCTCATTGTAGTTATTTTCCATAAAAAAATTGGGGAATTATTTCACATGGTTTTTGCTAAAGGAATTGTAAATATACATACATATAGATAATAATATCGCGAGCGAATAATTATCGTCCTATTAGTTTGCTACCGGTGGTCTGCAAGGTAATGGAATCGATTATCGCTGAACAAATGAGCCAGTTCATGCTGAATAGGAATATTATTCCTGTGCAGCACGGTTTTGTCAACCCTAACCAAGATCCTATGGACATAATATATTTTGACTTCTCAAAGTTTCAAAGTTCGAGTCGGCCAGGCCTTTTCTGATATTTGGCCAGTGACCAGTGGAGTTCCTCAGGGTTCGGTACTTGGTCCCCTGTTATTTGTTATATATGTAAGCGACCATATCATCTGTCAAGCTCAAGTCATTCTACACTGACGATACGAAGTTATATGCTAATCCATCTAGCAATTATTTAAGTCTTCAAAAATATCTGGACTCCCTGACGGTGTGGTACAACGATTGGCTGCTTCCGTTGAATACTGATAAGTGTGTTGTTCTCCACCTGGGCAAAAACAATCCAAACTTTCCATACTCCATTAACGGTCAGTTGCTAAGGAGCGTATTATCACATAACGATCTCGTATTCACAGTGAACATTAATCTAACGTGGAGTGATCATATTGCCGCAGTGTGCAAACGTGCTAACGCTAGACTGTTTCTGTTACAAAAATCGTTCTCCAAATTATCGAATATTTACAGTTACTGGTTATTCAATTTTATTTCAGTACTATAAGTGAATAGTTATGTAGTGTTTTGTAAACTAATAATCTTGATATGAATAATGTTGGATATTATAAATTACCAGTACAAGATGTTGATTTTTAACTTTTTGTAGGTATATATTTATACCTCAGTTTCTACAAACATTAACTTAGCGTCCTAAGTGCACCCCTGACAATAACGTCATCTGCGAACAAAGTGTGGACTTTACTCATATTAGTTTAATAAAAATAAAAACATATTTTTTTTAAATCAATATTTTTTTTACAAAAAAATAATCTAATTTTTGAAACAATTGTAAATAGTAAGTAAATTTATTCAGGTTCATACGTTGGACAATTTTACTAGCTATGAGAAAATTTTTTAATAAATTGTACGTATCTTGTTTGTTATTATGAAAAAATGCATTTTTGCTCAAATAATGACACAGTTACAGTAAATTCTTTGACAGTCTAGAGATTGAGGAATCTCTCTTAAGACTCTCTAAGACAACCACTACAACTTTTAATTGCTTCTCTGGAAACATCAATGTTGAGTTATGACGGTTTTCTTCCGTATGAACGATATATTGAAATAAATCTTAATCTTGAGAACGACTTACCCAAGTCGTGCTCAGATCTCGAGTACAACTGAAGTCTTGTAAATGAGAGTTTGCCAATACTCACTATCACCAAAAAATTCAGTTGTATGTTCAGTATAGCGAATATATCTTTTTTGCATTCTTTCAACATTTTTGTCCACCATAAAATGAATAAACTCCAGTAAATCTAACTCAATTTCTAATGTCAAACATAAATAAGCAATCCTCAAGGTTAATTTCTGCCCGACTTAGGTATAAGCCAACTCAACATCCCATAGATTCATGCTTCCCAACAAAGTACGATAATTTGCAACTGTGTACTTAGTCTTGCTCAAGTCTGCGTTTGACTGAAGTATTGACTATAGGTACAGGCACTAGTTATATATCTTCTTTTAAGGTAGAAGAGTTACGAGGCAAAATTAGAAAAATTCTCACAACGGATCGTGCTACAATGGAAAAAGCCACACAGGCGTTTGTCTCACATATCAGGGCATACTCGAAACATGAATGTTCATTGCTATTAAAAGTGAAGGTATTTTATTACTGCTTATTTAATAGAAGACATCTATCATAGACATATTTTTTATTTATCTCAGGAATTACCATTGGGTGCTATGGGAGCCACTTATGGATTATTACAACTACCCAAGATGCCAGAACTGAAAAATCGAGATCTGTCTGATTTCCCCGAAGTTCCCGAGTTGGATATAAATACCATTCCCTATAAAGATAAAGTAAGAGAAAAAATTCGTCAGCAGAAATTAGAACAATATCAGAAAACAGGTAGAAAATTTATATTTTTATAATTTTAATAACGTTTGTGTAATCGACGGACTTAATCCATAGGTGTTTGGCCTGGCCAGAAGCAGAAATTTGTTAGGAAGCCTACGGAACCATGGTCCATTGCCAAGCAAAAGAAAGACGATCGAAAAGAGAAACGACTGAAGAGGAAGCAATCGAAACAAGCAAAATTGGCGAGGAATGAGCCCCTGAAAAAGAAACGAAAAGGTATTTATATTTCACTTTCTTATAATTTAGTTATAATACCTAGGATATGAGGTACATAAACATACCCAGATCACCCCGAACATTCATAATGGATAATGGATGTCTTTACGCCCGCTGCCATGAGAACTCGAAAATAATGAAACTGGGTTGTTATGGATATGTTTGAAAATATCTAGCATCAGTTATAACCACAAATCAAGAAACTATTCAAAGCTATTTCCTTTTATAGTTCTTATCTCGTATGAAGTGAAATATATGTATGCACCACAGGACATAGTAGGATGATTATGCTCTTACGCGACAGTAACTGTCAAAATTTTTAGAATTTCTTAAAATATGTGGTTATTTGCCCCTTGACCGAATTTTTATTGATTTAGGTATCAGTGACGAGGATTTTGAAGAATTAAAGAAAGATGTAGCAATGCTGAAGAAATTAAAGAAAAAGAAAATATCGGACGAGGATTATGAAAAAGAAATTGGTTTGTTATAAAATAAATATTTTTTTATTTGAATAAAAACCACTGTTAATATAATTTGTTGCTTTAAATATAAATATTTATAAGGCAAATTCAACAAAAAGTCACATTATTAAAAAACTGTAAAACTTTAATGTCACATGTGTTAATCACAAACATATAAAACTGCTAAAAAACATTTGATAAATACAAGAATAAACGTTCGTATCAAACTCCTAGGAATGCGTAATAATTTGAAACATAGATTCTAATATTTAAATACATATAAAAAGTTGCGTAAGGTTATGTAATTAAGCATTGGATATAATATATTAATATATGTGTAGAATGGTTACTGCTGTGTATTGCCCCACATCCTTAACGCCGTAAGGGCAGCATTAAACTTGTTGCACCACTCTATTCTCTCTTCTTTTGTATCTGCAGATAGCAAATGCCTACAATACAAAAACAAACATAGTTCAATAAATAGCATTTTAAAAATTTGAAAGTATTCGTACAATAGCCACCAAAATTACCAGATGTCAATCATACAGATTTTGATTGATTCGAAACGAATAAAAACTGGATACAATACCTAATAATGGTTTTATCTCCTTTGCATACCATCACCAATGTGTCCTTATCTTGCGGTTGGGCAAGTCTTTCCCTTTCTATAAGGAAAGTGTGCAATCGAGCACAAATATCTCTACTGACAGGACCTACTTGTCTTGTGATGCAATTTTTCAAGTCGATTGTGTCTATCGGTGCCTAAAACCAAAACATTATACAAGACGCGAAAAAACATTTGACGTTTGTCTTACCATCTTCCTTTCGTCATCCGGGTACTTCCAGTAACTCAAAGTGTGACCTTTAAGTAAGCACCATCTGCGATGCCAAGCACCGAACCCTGATACATCTTCAAACATCGTCAAGAACCCTTTGTGTTCAACTGAAACAGCCAGTTCGCAGCTGATTCGCATTTCCACACTGCCATCCAGTGGACTCATCGACGGTGTCTGAAATTTAATACAAATTTGAATATACCACTTCTACCACACATACAAGATCTGACAAGTTCACAGTGAGGTTTTTTGGTACTGTTTTTGACCTTGAGGTTAGCTACTGAGTAGCATTCATTATACAGGGCCACAAAATGAAATTTAATCGAATTTGGGGTCTCACTCACACATCTGAAAGAACCAAAAATTTTATGGTTTCAGATACGGTTTCAGTCGTCTGATGGTCAAATCTCTTCCTCTCAAACTTTTAAGGGTGGTGTTTCATCAAGATAGTGGAATATCAGGTAAACAATCTCTATGGAAATTATTAAGGCATTATGAACCACCTTCTGGTGACCCTGTATTCGACCTGGTACGTCATTGTCAAGGTCAGTCTGGAGTCAACTTCTGTTTTTACATAGAGGCTTCCATTTCTGACCATGGATTCTGAAAGAGTGGGAATTTTTCAGTATCCCACTATCCGATGTGATATCAACCTGACATCAAATCATATGTAAAATTTTTTATTCTTGAAATAACTTTGATAGAGGTCATTTATCCTATACCCTGATGAGATATCAGCCTGAAAAGTTCAAGAGGTTTGGCCTTCAGATGAACTCTAGGGGTCACTTTAACAATTACTATGAAAATTACCTTCAAGGTCGAATCAAAGTCACCAACTTTCGTAGAGGTCATTTACCCGATATCCCATTATCCTTATGAAAAGCCTATGAAGTTTGAGAGATTTGACGTTCAGATGACCCTTACAGGTCATTTTGACTCATGGATACAACTACATCCGAACATAAAATTTCTAGTTTTTTCAGAATTCGGGATGTGAAACGAAGTATCAGTTGAAGTAGAGAAGTTGACCTTAAATGACCTTGATCCTGACATGATGAGGTCACACGGACCCCGAATTTGGATTCAGTGATCCCAAAATCATATCTGGTTTGGTCTGGGTACCTCTCAATTTCATTTTGTGACCCTACTACAGAGCAGTAAACAAATATGAAATTTCTTTTAAACAACGACAGAAAACAGATAGATGAAACGATTTTTAGAAGAGACAGTGTTATTGATAACAAGGGAGAGAGAGAGAATAGCAGGCAATAATGAGCAAAACTGACAAAAATATTGAAAAATGTCTCTCACTGTACATAATTAGAGCTGCAATGATAATATTGAAAAAATTTGCTCGTTGTGGGCTGTCTCAATCTCTCATCATGAACACTATCTTCCTTATAAAAACATGTCTCTCGACAGTAACAGCTGTAGAACACGATACACCAAGGTTAATAAATATTACCAATCCCTTTACAGTGTTGCCAATATAAACATGGCTATCTGTTCAAAACCCTCCATTGTCAGACCTTATATCTGAGACTAGCTTACACTTTTAAATGGCAACTTACATTATTTAAACTAAAAACTTTTTTATTGACGGCTTGCACGGAGAACACAACGTATCCCATGAGCGCGAACGAGGAAGTTCGCACCGCTTGGGGACCTGCCGGAGACTCCTTTATGGGCATGATCATTTTAGAGTCCTGTTTGGATTTTTTTGGGGTGGTTAGCTTTGTACCAGACTAAAAATAAAAAATTCACATTTTCTGCAAATTACACGTTAATTGTTTTCATTACCTTTTTATTACTGATGTGATATTTGATCTCGTGGGGCAAGAATTCCTCCTGCGCCTGAAGGCAATACACTTCGAATGTGACAGTAAAATCGCTGGAAATGTTATTCAACATAACGGTACCGGGGATGCACAGATCAACGTCAGGATTCTTCGCGTTTGCTACGACCGTGGACACTAGTTTTGTAGGAACTACTTGTTCCCCACATTTAATAAGGCACACAACATGGTGCCCTTTACCGCCAGCTAGAATTACAACAAATTAATAAAACTCTGTAACAAATGCATATAAATGTTTACCTGCAGCTAGAGCTTTGACGTATTTCTGCTTCAAAGGCAAAACGATGTTAGATATCGTCAAGGATCCCCTTTCTAAAGGTAGGTTCTGTGCGTGTTGACCTTGTGGTCTTATAGTCTTCTCCACCTTTAACCTTTGGAGTTCGTGAAGAGCGGCCTGCCTCCTGTGACCTGTAACAACAACTGTTAACAAACGTACGATATTACACCTGCCCGCACTTACTAGCTACGAGCAAAACCCTTTCCGCCTCGACTTGCTCTGTCGATCCTGAAAATTCCAAAGTGGCGCTACAGAGGTTCAACGCTTGGCTGGTCTGGGAGATAATATTTTGCTGCCTGTTCACCTCTTCTTGCAGCTCGATCAATTTTTTTTGTACAGCCTCCTCGTCCTCTGATGCTTCTTTGGGAGATTCTTCAATGAGCGGCTGTCTAGATATCTGTCGAACGGGAGTGTGAACCTAAAATGTAACAGGTTACACGTTAACATGTGAATCCAAATAACAACAGCAGTTACAGTTCTTGACAGTTTAGAAAACAAATAAAAACTGACAATTAGTTATCGATTTTGATAGTGTTGAAAACAAATAAAACTCGTAATTAGTTATAGATTTTGACAGTTTAGAGAAAACAATTAAAACTCACGATTAGTTACCAATTTTGGCCGTTATGAAAACAAATGAACGTCACAATTAGTTTACCGATTTTAACAGTTTAGAAAACAAATAAAAATCGCTATTAACTACTCATTTTGATAATTTAGAAAACAAATAAAATTCGCAATTAGTTACCGATTTTGACAGTTTAGAAAACAAACGGAAATTACAATTAGTTATAGATTGTGACAGTTTAGGAAACAAATAAGTCACAATTAAATATTGATTTTTGATAATTTAGAAAACAAATGAAAATAACAGTTATAGATTTTGACAGTTTAGAAAACAAATAAAACTTGCAATTAGTTTCCAATTTTAGCAGTGCAGAAATCAAATGAAAATCACATTTACCAATTTTGACAGTTTAAAAACAAATGAAAATCATAATTAGTTATTGATTTTGACAGTTCATAAAACAAATAAAAGTTACAATTGATTATCAAGTTTGACAGTTTGCAAACCAAAAGGAATCGGAATTAGTTATCGATTTTGACAATTTAGAAAACAAATGAAAATCACACCCATCATAAATTTGTCAATGATGTCAAAATAGTAGTTAGTAGGTACTATACGTAATAAATCAAATGGACGAACCTGATTTTGCTGCCTGCGGTAAAAGCTCACTGTGTGCGTTAACGGCAGCTCTTTATCGCCCTCGATAATGTGCGTAGGCAACTCCACCTGTCTTTTTGGTGATGTAATGATCTTGACAGGTGACTGGAACTTATTTTTAGGCGTGTTGACGTTTGGAGAGTAACTTTTGTAATTGAATGAGTTGGAAGGCTTTGCCGATATTTGCTAAAAAAAAAACAACGATATTTGAGACGCACTTTGGAAATTTTTTGGTAACTTACCGGCGAAACATGCCGACCCTGTTTAGGGGGCGTGGGGCCCGTGCTATTATCTTCGTCACTTACTTCTGCCAGATAATTATCCACGTCGTCCAGGATGCTGGAAACATCACTCGCAGTGCTCTCATCATAAATCGGCTGCGAAAAATGGTAATGAACGGTATTTCTAGCTTGTAACTTTAACTTTGCAGTTGTTTTAGCGACATAGCCACTATGATGTCAATAATTGGAAATATATTTATTGTACTTACCCTTTTTTGAGGCGTTTGGTTGCTGCACACGGCCTGTAAAATTTCCCGACCGAAACTAGTGTTAGGATCGTCCGATTCGTAATTCTCCTCGAAACTGTTCAACAGACAAGGAAAAAAATGAAATTAGATACATTCACTAGCACCAACACCACAAATATGCGTAGCACAAATCTCAAAATGAACGGAATGAATTTATGGCATGCATGAGGTGTGAAAAATGAAATAAGAGATTTATAGAGATATTTTTATTAACACTCTTACACATATTCTATAGCCAGTCTTACGTTCTAGGAAGCATTCAAATAAATACTCGAGGAACTAATTAATAACTACAGTACAACTCTGGTAATCCGAATTTCATTAACTTGACATCGTGGTAATCTGAATTAATTTCGCCCCTTTGATAATTTCATATCACAAATAATTGTGTACACGCAGCTGCCAATTTATTTAGAAAACAAAAAAAAATTAAAATTTACTAAGTGTATAATCCAAAATACAAATGCATTTTTATTAGTTTCTCAATAATAAGAATTAATCAGGTTGTACTGTATAATATAGGTTTTGAACAAATTGAATGTATTTAAATAAATCAAAATTTCTTATCAGTTTTAAATTATAAAACTGAAGAAATTTAAGATGGCATATTAGAAAATTTTAAATAGATCCGATTTGTTCACAAGTCTGCTTTTCCATGTACTAGTTCATAGTTTTATTAAATATTGCACATAGCCGCCGGAGAGTATTTTAATCTTTAATCATATAAATATTTTAATATGCAAGATAATAATGAGACGAGCTTAGTTATGCGAAATATCAAAGAGGTAGCCCTAGTACATGCATCACCTGCACCAATACACAAAAAGAATTAAAATTATTAATCACCATTGAAATTCGACCTGTTAATAAATTATATTCACTGTGAAATCAAATAAATTACCAAAATGATACCAGATCCTTCACATGTTAAATAATACGAATAAATAAACAGTAATACAAAATATATTTAAGAACTACCGTACGTTTGAACTACATACTTTTACTGAACTTACTGTAGGCAATTATTTTTGAGAAGTTTTTTGGATTATCACATATTCTGCTATTTTCATGATATAGTTCAAATTTCTGATAGTTTGACGTATAAAGACACAGACATTACATATTTTAGACTTGCAAGTGTATACTTTTGACCCTGCGTTATTCTCGAATAGAATTTTAAAGTAAATTGCTTAGATTCATATCAGTTGTAATATATCTTCAAACATCTTAAATTGATAAATAAATAAACTCTTATTTTCACACAATCGGGAGGAATAGGGACTTAAAAAAGCATTTTTCGAAGTTTCGATACAACTGACAGGACTCAACACCAAACATCTCAGCGTAAGCACAGATCATGCCAAACAAAAACAAAACAAAATCCAATTGGTTATTTTATCGCACCTGCTATTGCCGTCCGGCGATGGGCTTCTCGTGTGGTTTTCCGTCTCGGTTTCAGTGGCAGTTTCGATGTCGGAGAGGTTAGGGTACAGTTTCCCGGGCTTGGGAGGCGACACTTTGATCCTTTTCACATCGTCCAATACCGAAGTCACCACCGGACTGTCTCCCTTACCTGAAACGAGTTAAAAATTGTAAAATAATATTTTCTTCAACGTTAGCAAATCTTACTGTGCCGTTTTCCCCCGCTTTTCCTTTTTTCTCCGGCCTTCGCGGCTTCTCGAACAATAGTGGCAGGTTTGCCCTGAATCATAGCGGTTTCTTCCGTAGCGTCGTTTTCGTCATCAGAGTCTTCTTCCCGAACCTCTTCTATCGCCTCTTGTTTAACCTAGAAATTAAACAATATAAACGAATTTACAAACAGGTGATTTATCGTAAAATTCACCTCTTTACTCTTCTGGAAACGGTTGAGTAACATGTCCATCTCTTTCTGCCTTTGCTCTCTGATGCTGCTCTCGATTTGCTCCTGTGAAATCGTAGATTTATTTTTATTCTTGAGCAAAGCTGCCATTTTGCTTGCTATCCCGCCCTCTTGGTGTATTGCCGCAATGGTTGGAGAATTACGATCGTCGCCGCTAGGAGGTCTAGGCGCGGCGTATTTTCCTCCTTTAAGAGGCGTCTTCTCTTCCATTCTAACTACTTCAGCGGGTTTGGGGGGCACAGGAACTGTTTTATTCGTTTTATCGTTACCTTTATTCAATTTAACGCCCTGTTTATTCAGTATCGAACTCGGTTTTACGTTTTCATCCGTTATGATTTTCGTGCTGCTAGCTTTCATCGTTGACTCCACCTTCACGGGAGCGGACAGCCCGATAGGGGCTTTAGGAACCAGAGCGTTGCCTCTGTTCTTCTCAAACAGCGCTTTCCGTTCCGAAACGGACAACAACGCAGGATCCTTCATCTTATTAGGGCTGGATTCGAATATCGCTGCTTTATTAGCGATTTGGGGGGACCTAATGTTGATTTTCGATGGAGACTTTGGGCAAGCAGGTTCGTTTTCTTTTGTCATGTTTCGGTTGTCTCCTTTTTGCGGGGAATTTGGGCACGATCTGTTTTGGTTTTGGTTCCCTGTTGAACAGGTCTTGACTGGTGATTTTTTGATATTTTCGTGTAAAGTTGTATCAGATTTGCTTTCATCCATGCATTCCTCTTCTTCTACGATGGTGTCACCTTTTACATCTCCTTGACTTTTTAAAATTTGAGTAGTGTGAGCCGTTTTTACTTCAGCCTTTGAGCGCTGCTCCTGTGAATTATACGAATATACTAATCGAGAACTGGAAGTCGTACGTGTGAAACCTTGTGATTCCTGAAGTAATGATGTAAGAAAATATTACATTAATACTGCGTTAAAGTTTTGCGATACAAATTACTGCAATCATGATTTTAAATAAAAAGGATAAAGTAGAACTACAAAATTTTCACATAATTTAAAAAAATAATTTACCAGGGTATCCAAAACATTTTGATCCCACTTAATGTGTTTCGGAACATCGTCCTTCAGTTCAGTCGCATATCCAAACTTCCTCGGGCTGCCAGGCAAATTACTTGGATTTCCATTCATATTTTCTCTAGCTTCAACGATACTTTTAACTGTCGAGTCTTTGTTAACTACTGGCGGATCGGGTGCCCTAGGTTTTTGGGAAGCCTTTGAAGGACTAGGTTTTGGAGGGGACGAACCACTGGGTGGTTGAGGGGCAGGTGGTTTCCATGTTTTTCGAGGAGCTGACGGTTGTTTCTTCTCAACGACAGCACGATTCTGTATAACAATTATATAAATAGAAACTAAATTTAAGCAGTCTTTGATTTGCAAAATGGTTAGCGCATGAAGAAATATATAGAGACATGTTTATTTTTGCATAATGCATTTCTGGTATGTATAAAACAAACTATTTAAATATTCGTCCACTTTTTAACATATTCTTAAAAATAATAATAATAATAATTAATTTAATTTTAAATAATTTATTTTTCTCTATAAAATTTCTTAAAATCAGTAAGTGCTCAACTACCTACCATCACTGCAGCTGAACAGGAAATATTATGAATGGCAAAGCCAGTTAAATCTTAAAAAAAACTGTATTAAGCATTAGTCACTCTTCATGGTTGTCTAAACTCTGATATAAAAAGAAGACATAGCATTTTCACGCCTTTTATATAAACACTGTAAATGGGTTCAATGGATTTATTAATGTGGCCTTTATAGCTCGTAAATAAGTAAAATAAATAATAGATTTAGTACATACATTATGCTAACGGTGAGTATTATGTAACATATGTTTTGACACTTTCGCTTATTGTAAAAAAACATCCTAATTGTTTATACCGTTCATAAAAATATATTTAAAGGTCTTTCTGGTGTTTTTAGGTACCGAAATCTCTAAAAATAAAACATGTAGAGAGAAAATTAACACTAATACAAAAATATGTTGTGTTTACTATTTCAGTTTTACTCAAACAAATAAACGTTTTTTAACAACTTTTGTAAGACACACTGTTGCTATCTTATGTTGCTCTTATCTACATTTTAACAGTTAATCAGGCCTATGATTGAACATTCAGGTTACCGTAACCGATGACAGTTAAGTTACGATAACTGGGTGGGCATAAATGAGCTCTTAACCGAAATGGAAAGATCGCTATGATCGAATAACCAGTTATCTGTGCCTGTTATTATGGCCAGATAACCCTGTCATGGCAGTTAATTCTTTAACGTACGTCATCTGTCATCACTCATATGCCAAAATTTAAGTCATAGATACTTAACAGTGGGTACAAGTGGCACGAAGTTTTGGGCACATGAACCAATGCCAATATGAAAAAATGCTAAATTTCATTAACTGTAAAAAAATATTGTTGGGAAGCAAAGTAAACCAAACGCATATTACTATAAGTAGGTACTTGGGCAAATTTTTGAAGTACATATAAATTCTTTAGTGTATGGACCGCAAACAAATCCCCAAGAGTGATGGTAGGTAAGTGAAATATTTCATAATTAACTTATTGATACAATTATTTAAATTATTTTAGATTAATGCAGAGTGGAAGCAGAATGTAAAAAGGAAGAGCAGAAAACTTCATCAGGATCAAAAACTAGTAAAACCTGGATGCACATATTCAATATTTATACACAGTTTACCTGGGTAATAAAAATGTACCGTTAAGCATGCGATCTGTGCTACTGTGCTAATTACAATTTTACTACGCCTTCGTGGAGTCCATGTTGCAATATATAATTATAGGAGGATAGTATAGGATGCAGCATATCAGTGTTAATAGTAATCCATTAGAAATTATTGTCAAAAACACATAACTATCTAATAAAAATAATATTAAAAAAAGATAAAATGTATTATTTATACCTACTCTTTATAGAATCTAAATTATTACCAATAATTAAAAACTAGGTACCTAACTTTTGTCATTGTGGCTTTCTCCTATTCATAAATTAATTATTAATAATATTAGGTAATAATATATATTTCTTTTTGTTTGTTATTCATTTAGGTATCACTATCATACTCAGAATAGTAATCTTAATTGTATAAAATTGTAATCCCACTTAGAACAAACTTTTAGGTTGTATTTACTGTCAAACTATTTACCGTATATTACTAATTATGTAAAACTATGATATGGCAATAAATTGATACTGAATTGTGCTATAGACAAATAATAATAAAATTATACATTATATTAATATGCCAAATGTCATACGTCAATTGCCAGAAATATAATTAAAATTTTTGACCAATAAAAGCTCTCAAGTTAAGTAACTGGGAAAAATAAACTTGACAGGTGTGTCAATCATACAAATTTCTGATTAACCTACCAGTTACCGTTAACAGGCCTGTTAATGCTAACTGGATGTGTTCGATCATAGGCCCGATTTTCTCATACTTATAAATAAAAGTGAACAATTTTATATTTAATAGTTCCAAGTAAGATTATACAAACATTTACATCTGCAGTTATATTCAAAAAGTATTTTTGTAGATTTCAGTACCTAAAACCGCGTCAGTTACACTTTTTCTCGTAGCTATTTGTTGGACGGCGATTGCCCACTGCCACCCACTTACATCTACTTGATGCACACTCCATGGATATCACACTTAAGCCCCTCATGGACGCGAAATTCAGGGATTTTTGCACGAATTTTGCAACTTCTGTTTTAATTATTTATTGCGGGAAAATCTCAACTTTTGATAAATTTTACAAAACAGTAAAACTACAAATATTACTTCTACTTTCATTATTATCTGGTGTTAATAAATTTGTTTTGAGCTTTTGACAATTTACCATAGCATTTTCATGATGAAAATGAAAGAGTTGACAAAATTTGATACAAGTGGAGATTTTCACACCATTAAATAAATCGTGCAGATATTTGCGAATTTCGGATTCAAAAGGACAAAAGGCTTTAGAATACAGACACTATTGGTTACCAGCACTGTCACTATAACGATCACACATTTACACTTATTATATCATATTGTAACACTATCCGTATGATCTTCATGCACCCATGTTTCATAAAAAATTAATATATGCTTCAATCCAGATTCTGATCTTATAATATTTATTTGTAATAGTTTCTCGCCATATCACTATTTTGTGTTTTTCTATCAGTATACTCCCTTCAATTTCATTTATTACGGAAAATCACATACAATAATTCTTATGTCACGCATAATTCGCAAAAGCACCCTTATATATATTCTAGGCAAAGTTTCATCTTGTAAGATATAGCACTCCAATCTTTTTTTTGTGGAAAACTCATTTTAAAAATACCATCTTCCTTCTGCGATATTTTTTATAGTGGTTAAAGAAGTACAAGTTTTTTACATATATGCTACTCACATATATTTTTGTTAATGAAATACATATTTTAACATCACTTACACTCATATTTTGACCTCACGCCCTAAACTTTTCATACATGTCATCATCCGATATTCCTCACTTGTTAAATTAGGACGATTTTAGAATACAAAAAATCACTAATAAAATTAATTGCATTCATAATTAATTAGCGAAAAGATATACCCGAAATTTTGCCTGCCCGAACGATATACTTGCCCATGATAGCCCTGGAAATGGAGCAGGTGGGTAATCGGGTATGGTCTCAGAGATATGCGGCACAAGATTTTATAAAAAAAATATACGAACTACATGTATGTTTCTTTGTGTCGACTGTTATAAATTATGAGTAGGTTTATAACATGAGTCACTCTCTAGATTTTCGGCCGTCTAATATAGTTACACCGTTTCTTGTAGCCATTTGTTCGTTTTAGTCTAGTATCTTTGAAAATACCTAAGTGGCATGAGATAACATTACTATTATTTGTTAAGCTCAAGATTATTCAGATATTAAATGTTTAAAATTATTTCTCTTTGCAGAAAACACTTATAATTTTTGTATTCTTTCAGTATACACATTTATACTGCTTCAGAATTAACAATTTGTACCCAATATTTCAAATAAAATTATACACTTACTGAATGAACATCATCCTCCCATTCATTTATAGTCAGAGCCAAATCCGCTAGCTTACTTAATCCTTTTCTAGATGTAGAAGTACTTGAGGGTACTTCTTTATTTTTGTTGACATTATTCAATTCCTTGGCTTCCTTTTCATAAAACTTACTTTCCGTTTTGTGAATTGGGGAAGATATATCGGCATCTTCTCCACCTTTGTCAATTACAATAAAAAAAAAATTAGTATTGCATATTGCAAATTACTTTAATTAAGTAGTGGATACATATAAATCACTAAATAATACACACACAATATATAACAATTGGTACAAAATACCTGCATATAATCTTCCTAATCGTTTTAATTTACTCTTAGATTCGTCTCTTAAGCCACTGTCACTCACGGTGCTTCCAGTATCACTATCATCCTTCTCTTCAATCTCCACCTCCACTCTAATATTTTCTGAAGAAGTCAGTTTAATTTCCATGTTAAAATTTTCTTTCTGAATATTTAAAGTCTTCATCTGTGGCTGTGGTGAACCAGGTAATTCCGAAGAAACCCTGGTAGTTGAGTTTTGTCTCGTAAATTTGGCTGTGCTACTTTCTGCTTTATTTTCTTTTATTTTTTCACGTATATCCGTTGCTGTATGTAAAACAGAGTCAGAAACAATTTCTTTACGATTTGTACACTTTACATTTCTTAAATTTGGTTCAGAACTAGTTTTCACATCTTTATTGCTTTCACGAAGGGGTGATTTCTCATTATTAGAGTATCCTTCCAACATTTTTTGTCTCTCCCTTGCTCTTGCAAGTATATTCTAAAATAATTACTCGAATGTACAGAGCAGGAAGTATGTGAAGGGTGTACTTACCTCTGTAAATGCGTCCATTTTCACGAAAAAAAAATATATATTTTAGAGCACTAGGCACTGAACACTCAACAATTTTAATAATTGGTACATTAATTGAAAAATGTATGTACTTTTTTATATTTCACTTCACCTAATTGGCAATAACTTTCCTCATTACAAATTGTAACCGACAAAACGCAAACAACCGTTTTTGACATTCAAAAATATCTGTTTCGAATATTTGCCTAAAGATGTCGCTTAAGAATGTCAGAATATCCAATTAGAGAAAGTAATATTTTATTTTTATAAATCAAAATATATTGAATGTTGATTACTAACGTTAATTTATTAAATATATATCAAATTTTTTTTTAAATGAGGTTTGCTATGGCATTTGAAAGCTCTAACAAAAAAATAATAAATTTGTTTTATATATGATTTGAAGACTCCCTGTTGTTAGTTTGAAAAGTTTATATAAATATATATAAGATGGCAGCACAGCAGCAATATGAAGTTTTGTAAATTTAAAATAATTATTTTAATTGCGTTTTAGCCAACTGTATATAGATTTTAAATAAAAGATATTACTTGTAATTACAAATATTATACATATACAACAAAATTGCTACGTAATTGGGTAGTTGTTGATTTGTGCTGCCATCTGCCATCAGTGGCAATGATTTCAGAAACACCATTACTAATGTCGCCCTTTTGCTTCTTGAAAGTGTTGGAATATGTGTTAATTTCCAATATAATTTTGAATTTTGAAAACCAAATACAAGTTCTGTGAAAAAGATTTTTATAGAGTTGCAAAAATTTTAAAACAAAAATGAAGTGTAGAACTTGTTTGAATGTGGTAGACTTGAGTTCTGGCATGCATTTAAGGAACAAATTATGTTTAGGGAAAACCGTTCAAGAAATAATATGTTTTTTTATTCCAGAAATGGTAAAAATAGACTTGTAATACTTATTTTCAATTTAATTATCATAATTATTTTTTGTACAGGTAAAGTCGAAATTGGTTGATGATTATATATGTAACGAGTGTGTGAATAGTATTCAGCTCTTTGTAAAATTTATTGAAAAGATAATTAGTGTTGAAAATTATTTGAGGGACACAAATGTTAATCAGATACAACTACAAATTCAAAATATATCGGGTAAGTTTACTTTTGTGAGATGTTTAACCATCAACAGCTAACATTCTCGAAAATGACAAAATTACTAACAAGCATCAATATGTTATACTATTCAAAAAACGTGCATATATGTATTCTTCAAATGAAAATTATAAATATTTTATATATATGAAATTTATTTTGCCAGCGTATTTACTTTTTTAAGATCCGTTACTTGAAGAACCTAGTGGAAGTACAGTTAGCAAAAGTATAAATAAGCAGACTAAACCAGTGGTAAGTAAGCTATGTAATTATTAGTTAACATAATTTTTATTTATAAAATTCCTTTTACAAGAGCATGTGATGCATTATTCAGGTGCAGCAGCCTGCTATAGAACCAACAACTTTTACTAAACCACTAAGAACGTATCCCGGTAAAAATGAAGCTGCCAATGTCACTAATAGACAATGTAAAACACGTCCTGCCATTACGAATATACAAAATCGTATAGAAGAAACAAAAAAATCCACTGAAAAATGCCAGGTACTTAGGTGTTTTTTAATAACTGAAATTCGAAATGTTTTTTTTTTCTTTTCAGGAAGTCATTAATTATGCAAATAAATTTCTAAAGCCCACCATTCAAAAGCCTAATAGTAACATCTCACAGGAGACACATTTAAAAGGTAGGTACTCTATACTCAATGGCCGAAAATCTAGAAAGTGACTCTTATTATAAACCTGCTCACAATTTATAGTAGTCGACACAAAGAAACATACATGCACCCCGTATATTTTTCCTATAAAATCGTGTGCCACATATCTCTGAGAGCATATCCGATTGCACAGCTTCTGCTGTAGTAAGTGCGCATGCGCCACAGCCTTCTATTAGCTGTGGCAAATTAACAGATCTACCTATTCCATTTCCATCGCTATCATGGGCGGGTATATCTTTTCGCTAATTTAATTATGAAAGCAATTTATTTTATTAGCGATTTTGTTTTTGTGTTCTTAAGAATGGAGAATAATTCAAGCTGCAGCATATTCTCAAAATCGTCCTAATTTAACAAGTGAGGAATATCAGATCCCAGTAAACAAAAAATTGTCTCCGAAACATTTCTGAAACAAGCTCACTTACAGCTGAAACATTTCTTCTTTTGATGCAAACATGTTTCAGAAACATTGCAGAAACTGCAAATGTCCTACCTATAATATGTTTCAATGATATGTTTCTTCTGAAACATTGGTGAAACATTATGTACAACTTTGTTTCAGATATGAATATACTGTACTGTTTTGAATAGACTTTTTGTAATGTTTCTTAAACAATACTACAAAATTGTCCTTGAAAGGTTTCTTCTTTAGGTAGCTCCATTTTTGGGCACAGGTGCTAGGACATGACCTCAGATACATTATGCAAAATAAAAATCAATAACAACAATAATAGAAGTACTTATATATGAGTAGACAAAGAGGTATGTAAGTATGTACTTCTATTATTGCTGTTAAGTTTGCAAAATACACAATTTCGTTTCAAGTGTCATGTCACAGCACCGGTCACCAAATATTTGTGAAGATATACTGCAAATGGTTTGAAATAAAATACAAATATCAGATATGAAATAAGTCTAGATTTTCACATAGAAGTGAAAGTTCACAACAAAAATACTTTATAGTAAATACAATTCACATTAAGGATTAACAGCAATATATAGTTTATATCTAATATATTAACAACTTTTATAATTATTTTTAATTAAGTTTTCTGCTTCTCTCTGATATCTTAATTCGGCTTGCTGGAACCAGGATCCCACGATGATTTCAACAATTTAATTGTCACTTAAGGAGTAGAACAATGAATAAATATTTGTACCAAATTATAAAATTAATAAAACAAATTTATTTAAAAAATGAACATGAATTTAAAATTATTAGATTTGGATCTCGATATATTAGCATTTGTTTGTTGTACCTCTGAAGACGCACAAAGTCTTCTCAGATGCCTCTTCGATTTAAATTAGTTTTTACTTACAGTTTTCATGTTTACAAAAAACAAACTGCTACAGCACTTTAATCATAAATTACCAATACGCTAGTAGCTAACACAATCACAAAACATCAAAAGATGCCAAAGAACTTCCAGGATTCTTTCTAACCGCCAGCACCAACCACCTAAAAATATAACCTAACCACAGATTTTAAGTTATTAATCAACAGAAACGGAAACTATGACACAGTGCGTGGCAATCCACCAACGCCCTGCCATGGCAATACTCTACACTTAGCACACATTCCTTGTGCGCATGCGTGTAAAAAATAATATTAAGTAAATCACTTTCAAAACGTATTTGACATGTTTACTGGATATAAGTACATGTACTGGGTTTCTGAAACGTTTCATATTTGTTTCACATGTGATGGTATGAAAAATATATGTTTCTGAAATATATAGTGAAATGTTTCAAATTTTCATTAAAATGTACTAATTGAAACGTTTCATGAATGTTACATGTTTACTGGGATGATGGCATGTATGAAGAGTTTGGGGTGCGAGGTCAAAATATGAGTGTAAGTGATGTTGAAATATGTATTTCATTAACAAAAACGTGAGTAGCATATATGTATAGTGTAAATAAAAAGATGGTAAAGTACAACTGCGAAACGGAAAATAATGGAAACCACGGAAAGTAGTATTTTTAAAATGAGTTTTCGAAAAAAAAAATGGATTGCTATATCTTACAAGATGAAACTTTGCCTAAAATATATATAAAGGTGCTTTTACGAATTATGCGTGACATATGAATTATAGTAGGTTAATTTCCAAATAAATTAAATCGAAAAGAGTATACTGATAGAAAAATATGAAATTTGCAAATATTTGTGCGATTTATTTAATGGTGAGAAAATCTCTATTTGTATCGAATTTTGTCAACTATAACATTTTCTATCAATTTCATCATGAAACTGCCATGGTAGATTGTCAGAAGCTCAAAACAAATTTATTAACACCATATTATAATGAAAGTAGCAATAATATTTTTGTAGCGTTTACTGTTTCGTAAAATTTGTCAAAAGCTGTTCCCACCATAAATAATTAAAACAGAAGTTGCAAAATTTGTGCAAAAATCCGCGGAGGGTACATCAGCTAGGTGTAAGTGGATGGTGGTGGGCCATCGTCGTCCAACAGGATGGCATTCTAATTTGTGGAGGATGGCACACTGGGGACATTTAAAGTAAACTGTTAATGTGCTAGGTTCACTCAACGTCAACTTATTTTTGATAATTTTATATGCTTTGAACCCTTCTCAAATGGCACGTTTAGGTAATCATGCATCCCTCACCTTCCGTACTCTTCTTTGTTCTGTGAATTAGTCACTCTCTATTACTTTCGACCTTGGGTAATTGATAATACAAGATAAAAACTTTAAATTTGAAAATAAGTTATCATTTTTATTATCTAACACCTCGAAATTGGCAAAAACTGTAAAATCACTTTCTACTAAAAATAATGGATGTTATGTAATGTAATTATTTTTGTCATATTTGTATACTTTTAGTACGCTTGTGAAATGTTGCTCCTCACACACTATGCCAGTCGCGCTTGTCTACAAGCTAGTGATTAGCCACTCTCTAGATTTTCGGCCGTTGAGTATAGTAACATTCTTAGGAAAAATTTTAAATTTTGAAGCAAATGTAATTTTCAGCAAATTTGGAACCTGTGCCTGAAGATTTAGAAACTGTAGATCTAGATGTTATCGCAGATTTTTTAGACATAAAGGAAGATAATTCGGTGCTGCATGAAGATCCAGTGAATCAGGAACTGATAACAGACGACCTATGCCTAGACGAGATGTTGAGCGTAATAAAAACATACAATCCGTCCCCATTGTCGCTCGACGTCAACTTGAGTCACACCAGAATAATCAGCTTGCCTAAAACAAACGTGGGAATCGCCGATTTATTAAAAAAATTGTCCGAAAGCAACATTACCATAATGAAACAGGACTCGCTCAATGAAACAGAAACCAAAAGAGTTCTTTTGCTAGGAACCGCTTTCTTCCACTGTCCAGAATGTAAAATTCCGTTTACCGCATTCCAGCCCATGAAAAATCATTTTACAGCGACACACCCAAACATTGCTTGCCTTCCAAGCATACAGAATAAATTCAGCGACGTAGTCACTTATTCCAAGTTAGTGGAAGGGCTAAAGGAGGTGTGTCCTGTATGCGAAAGACGTTTTATGACACCTAGAATGTTGGACAACCACGTAAGATATGTCCACAAGGATTACTGTATGTATAATTGCGAGAAGTGCGGGAAGAAGTTCAGAAAAAAGTATAGTTACACCATACACCTTAAAAATTACGAGACATATCAAAACTGCCATATAAAAAAGTGCATCGTCTGCAAGGAAATGTGAGTAAAAAACGTAATTTTTGTGATGTGATGCATCGATGTTTGCTTTGTACGTTCTTAGGGTGCCAAAGGATGCATATTCAACACACGTAGACACTCACAGGACATTCAGATGTGGCAAATGCAAAATGAAGTGTTTATCTGCTAAGGCTTTAAACAGGCATTACATGGTCCATCAAAAACCGGTAGTTAAGAAGAAATCAACAAAAACAGAGCTGTGCACTATTTGTGGTAAGTAACGCACCAAAAATGAAGGATTTACATTGAAATTTATTTTTTTTTTTTTTTCTCTAAAATGTTACTTTGTGTAAGGCAAATTAATCTTCGGTTCGAATATAAACCATCACATGCAAAGTCACTTGGCAACCCGTGACCATCTTTGCGACAAATGTCCCAAGTCTTTCAAACACCACAGCTGCCTGCGGAAACATATAAAAATAGTGCACAACACCATTCGATGTTACGAATGCCCGATATGTAAACGAAAAACTAAAACCAGAGAATCGATGAAGGATCACATGAGGTGAGATTTTTCCGAGAAACACTTTGCCTAATAAACATTTTAAGGGGAGAACTTATGGTTTCAATGTTTAAAGTTTAAAATTCGATTGATCAAATTGTTAAATCCACGGTGTCCTGCATAAGGACCAACATAGAACAGGTACTTATCGGAATGTCCAAAATATTATAATTTAACCAAACTTATCAATAGAGGGTGATTTAGTCATAAAGTCATTAATTTTAGCCACTTAGCCTCAGAAGGTTTAATAGACAGAAAATCGTAAAAAACAAATTTTTACTCAACCTTTCAAAAGAATAACTCACCCACCTTATAACAATCCGTAACATGACGCTCCTGGTACGTTACAAATTTTCTGATGACGCGTACAAATATTGAAGCCAATAGAAGTCCGGCAGTGTTGCCATTACTCATGATCAAACGGACCCAACTTGAATTGCATTTTTATTTAGCAACAGATTCAACAAACCTCCACCACGCAAAATCGTGAAAATGTAACTGATGGATGTGGATGAGGGAGGGAGAGAGAGAAGTAGGGCCGTATGCAGTCGATGGCGGGCACGCCTATATAGGACCCAAATAATGTTTGACTTATTCCTCCGGTAACATGTTAAACAGAAATTTGAACTGTTACGACTGTATTGATTACAGCCTATCTGATGTCGCCGCTGGTTACTGCGCTTGGCATTTATTATAAAATTCTTATAATTTTCTATTAATTACACAAGGTGTTTATAAAAATGCAAATTTAATTATTGTTTGTTTCTGTTATTATTTAGCGATTCTGCAGTGCTTGTCATTGAGTAGGCATTAAAAACAAGGTTATTGACCTAAATGCGGTAGGTTAAGACTCGGATTGCGGTATTGTTGATCATTGAATAGGTATGTCTTGGACTGTTTTTTGTTGACAGCACGAAGGTTTTTTTTTATTACTGTCTATATTTAAGAGACCTATTTAGCTATCTCAAAACTAGTTTCAAAATAACGCCAGTAATGATGATCCAATTTTGATGTGGCTTGTATCAGTTTTCTTAGAAAAAAAATCTAATTTCTTGGATGCCCTAAATCATATTTTTTGTCACGAGTAAACTAAGGATTAATAACTAAGGAAACAAAATAAATGGGCATCCTAGAAGCAGCGAATTATTTTACTAATTTATACACACTTTGTTTCTGAAAATAATTGATAATAACTTTGTAACTAGGAATGTGCATTTTAAATTCAAGCCTGCTAAAGAAGACAGACAGAGGATGTAAGGGAAATCGGACGGTTGCAATGTGCTAAGCGGTCGAGTTGCCTTGCATCTAGCGTTGCCTCTTAAATACAAAAATGTTTCAGCCTTTCTTAATAATTTAACCTAGTGAGTATTGGATTTTATTTCACTATTTATGTAGTGAAATCTGAATGGTTTGTTTTGATTCGTTGGAGTTTTCAATTTCAATATTAAATATTTTTTATGTTGCAACTTAATATGTCAAAAAATAATTTATAGTATTAATTACACTATAGGAAAATGTTTTAATTTGGCAACGTTGCTTCAGGCCGGCACCGAGTTGAATTGCCGCCAGAGGTCAGTGACAGTCTGGAAACGGGGCTTAAACGATTTGAATATTTTTTCTGTCGTATATATGCATTTAAAATAATTACAAAGTTGTTAACCAAAAAGTTATTTTTTTATACCGTAACATTCACATTGTAACATTCTTTAAAATAATTGTGTTTTTTCCAATGTTTTTTATTAGTATTTTTATTATTTATTTGCATTTTTACGTAATACAATATTCTCTAATTTAAAAACTACTTATTCCGTTGTATAAATTTATACAATGCTTATACATATGTATATAGTTGCGACAAGAATTCAGACGACTTACGTCACACAAACCAATGAAAGATTCATTATATTTTCACTAAAATATTTAAGAAACTGCAACTAAGAATAATAAAGCTATATACCACACTAAATGTTTGTGCTATATATTACTCTAAATTACAAAAAAATATATTGTTTTTAACACGACCAAATATCGGAAATTGTGTTGACAATAAAAATAGTTTTTTTAGAATTAGGAAACAATTGATGTTAAATTTATTTGGCCAATTGTCAAGTTTTAAAGAAAAAGTACTACTGCCTTTTTTATTATTTTCTAATGAACACTGTTAAAATCTTGTTTTGTCAGTTCAGGCAGTTTTTCTTGAAAACTATAGTTTTTTAAAATTTTACAAGAGTAAAAATAAATTAAAACTTAAACCCTCATGTACCAAATTTGGTTCTTCTGAGGTGAAGTGTAGCAGATATCTATATATATATATTTTAAATTTAAGGCTCCACTTTGAAGGCTAGTAACTCCTCAGGGGTGTAAATTTGTATATAGATAAGTTTGGTTAAATTGCCAAATTTTGGACACCCCTACATGCACCTACTCTGTATCGGTTCTAATGTAGGACACCCTGTATAAAGTTGTACTGGTGTTTCGGAATGAATTCGCCAAATTTAAATTTACCGTTCTATTTACAGTTTGAGATAAGAAAAAAGACTTAACGGAAAAACACTGGAAATGCTTACTTTTCGAGATGCAAGGTGTTGATGAGATTAATATATTATAATAATTATTTATGTCTTTTAAGACTAAATGACATCCTCAAAATATGATGCTTCATTTGCTAAATTGTATAGCCAGCATAATACTTGTCTGTAGCCGAATCAACTAAATTTCAATATAGAATTCTATGTCCTGTAGCATGGCAACTTCAGTATTACTAATTGGAAACACAGATGTCAGGGCATTGTCTGCTAAATTGCGTTGCCTTTGTAATACTTGTCTGTCAAATCAGCCGAATTTCAATATAGAATTCTGTGATGTACTGTAGTGTGGCGACTTCAGTGTTACCATTTGCAATCACAAATGATATTGGCACTGTAACAGCTTACCTTTTTAATAGTACCTACTTATCTAATTTGGTTTATTTAAAATGTATGTATTTTATATTTACTATTTTAAAATATGCGACAATACCATCCCTGTACTCGACACAATGTGCTTCTGTCTAAATACTGTAGATTGTTAATGAAATACATACACAATACTACTGCTACTTTACTTTCACTGTGAAAAACAATACTTCATTATTTTAAGTTATATAAATTTAAAAATAATGCCTCAACAGAAACATGAACTCAACAGATATTTAAATACAAACTACGACGTATGTACTATAGAGTGCTGCCACACGTGGTGGGTAACTGCAAACGGGCAATGTGTGAGTGTGTACAATCGTTTGCAATAATAATGACACTCTCTTAAAACAGTTTTTGAACTTCTGGAAGTCCTGAGTAGAAATTTCATTAAATCTCTATCGGTGAGTGAAACAACTAATAATATTAAAAATGTGAAGAAGATTTCATTACAAATACATCAGAAGTTCTAAAGAAATCGCAAATTTCACTTTAATGAGTGTCATTATTATTGCAAACGATAGTACATTGTGGCTTTGGTCATAGCCAATTAGCCAGAACTTTTATTATTATTATTATATACATAATATACACATATATAATTTGCAGATTCCATAATCCTTCGAAAACCATTGGCTAATTTGCATTAACCCATGAGTGAATAATATTAAATCATTACATGAATGATAAACATTTACATTGATATTCATGTTAGTATTGGTTAGAAACTTAATTTTTGGTTTTTTTTTACAATATATATTTTTTTTTGTTTTTGTTATTTACTTTTTTTATTATTGATTTTTAAACTCCGATTCATGGAGCAAACTAGATAAAGCACAGCAGCTACGATTCAGCAGACGATGATAGAACAGACTAGATAAAGCACGGCTGCTGTAATTTAACAGATGTGTAAAGAAACTAAAACTGACGACGTGGCAACCAGTGTGTGAGTTGTTTAACCAGGTTTAAAGATATTTTAGATTTGTTGAAGTTCCCGACAAATTATAAAAATAGCTCGTAAATGATCCATTCGTTTTTTTTCAGATATTTAAAGATGTTTGAAGTAATTTTTTTTTAAATTTGCTGTGGTTCCAGAGGTCTTATTTAGATGACCCAAATTGACACTTTTAATAAATTTGGCTTATTCATTCTGAACCTCCCTGTACAATGATTGACCAAATTTTTATCTTTATTTAAATATTTTTATCCTTTCTGCTTTATAACGATTTTAGATTAAAACATACGAATACATACACATTTACTTGCTACCTCTGTGGGAGTGGTTTCAATAGAGAGGACTACTTCAAAAGGCACTTGAACCAGCATTCAATAAGGGATTCGGAAGGACGAATACTAAACAGACCAGGCAACGGAAGAAACATTTATATCAAAAGAAATGAGAATGGTAAATTTTTAACACAACTATTTAAGCAGTTTTTCTACGTTAACGTTATATACCACACTCCTACGATAAATTTGCTTTTAGATCCATTCTATACCTGTAAATATTGTCAGAGAGAATATAAAACCGTTCATAAATTAAGAGTGCATCTCTTAAGCAGTCATCTAAACAGAACTAGACTCAAATGCCGATATTGCGATATGACGTTCAAATCGGTAGTGATTAGGTTAAGGCACGAGAAGAGGCATGCGAATCCCGAATTGTACGCATTAACGTAAGTTTTCGTTTAGATTCTTTTAATTTTTTAGTGACAGTGAACAATTATTGCCCGTAAAAAACTGAAACTATAATTATCTGTTGAATTGATTTCAGTTGCCAGATATGTTGGAACCGGTTCAGCAGCAAAGAAAAATTAGAAACTCATTCATTGGTACACCTAGGTTCGGAGAGGCGAAAGTGCGATATATGCGGGGCAGCGTTTCCCAGCAAATTTTTACTGAACCATCATAAGGGCGAGGTGCATTTCAGTGAGGAGCAGCTGGAGAAACAGAGAAATATGTTGTTACAGGACGGTTTGCGGGATTACAAAATTAGAAGAGAAAGCTCTTCAGATGAATAAACCGTACCTGAAGAATTTAATATATTAATTTAAATTTAGTATGATTAAGATATTTTTTATATGTAAGTAAATAGTCTTATAATAAAGAATGTTATGAATTTTTTTTTTACTTATGGCAGACCAAAGTATGAACCGATATTGTGTTGACTGAAAATAGTCTAATACAATAACGTTTCAGAAAATTATACTTTCTTCATTCAGTTGTCATTTATAAATATAGTTCAATGGTAAGTGTAAACGCCATCTGTAGTTATAATTATATATCTATTAGAGATGTGTAATCTGAGGTCGGATTCCGTTTTCTCAATTCACCATGATCGAATGATTTTGACAAACTAGTGACCCTTATTTACATTTACAATAAGGATTACAAAGTCACGTCATTCGATACGGACATGTATGGAATTGAGATACGGAATCTGAGCCCTGTTCATTGAATCGATCGATCGAAAGGTGAGTTTGATTTTACAAATCGTCGTTGCGTCTTCAAGATGTAATGTGCATATTTTAAGCAAAATGCATCAAGTGTAGATGTGGACAACTGTTATCAAGTCGCATCTGTGTTTAAAACCAGCCATGTGATAAATACCTAATAAACTTCTGGACAAAATTAACACACCACTAACATTTTTTAAAAACGTTCAGGGATAATGATCTTTCAATCTACTAATTGATTTACAAGTAGGCTTTGGTCCTTTTCTAACATTTGAAGTGGAGGAGGCAGTACGGGCATTATCTTGGCCTGATAACGGTATGACGTTTTTTGAGACTATCCGCTCTTTGAACCCGGAGAATCACTAGTAATGTGTTAAAAAAGGATATGTAATATCGTCTTGAACAATTTGAAGACGTTTAAATGAAAGCGAATTAAAGAGCAGGATACCGGCAAAAAACCATTACTTACCCGACAGCCAGAGAGAGAATTCAAAGATTGCGATTGGAAGAATGTTTTATTCTGATGAGCTTAAAATCTCCTGATGGACGTGCATGTCTGACGAAGTTTAGGAGAGATTTGCAAATTGCAACATTGTTCCAAAGGTCCCGTTTGGTGGTGGTCATGTAATGTTTAGGGGGCATCTACTTCGACGCTCGTACAGAATGGGTCCTTATACGTACTATGAATGCAAATTATTACCTGGAAAACATCGTACTTGAACACATGATACCATTTGCTCCTTTTGTGGGTGCAAAATTTTTTTTTATTTTTCAGTCAATAAGCTGCCCCCACACGGCTGGACAGTTTATTGGCTACCTGCATGCTGTTTATATATCGTTAATGCAGTAGCCATTTTACAGTTCCGACCTCAACCTTATTGAGCATTTAAGGAACCATCTGAAAACGAAGATCCGAGATCGTAGATACCCACCTGCCAACCACAATGAACTGGTGCTTCCTATAACTGAAAAATGGGAAAATATTCTCCAGGATATCATTGAAAATTTAATTGCTAACATGCCAAGGCGTATGAATGCGGTAATTAGAAGCAGAGGAGGATCTACAAGGTACTGACATCACATTGGATCCATTATTTCTATTGCTTTCGATTTCTTAAATGTTTTATATTTTAAATAAGCTCATATTTGGCAGATTTCTTTCTTAAGTGATTGATTATAAATTCATATTAATAAGTTTTCATTATAATTGAGCTGAATTTTTTTTCATTTGTGTAATTATTTAAGTTTAATAAAGTGGTGCGTTAATTTTATCCAGAAGATTAATTGCAATAAAATAATCACAAAATAGACAGGAACAAATAAGTTGTCAGAAAAGCCTGTAGTTGCAGCAAGAATTCAGACGACTTATGTCATGGCTGACATTACATGATTGTTTTTCTTGTCAACATAATTTTCAATAGTTTGCCGCATTAAAAACAGACACTTTTTTGCAATTTAGTGCAATATATAGTGCGAACATGTCATACATGTCAGAATTCAACAAGGCCCAAGTGTCATTATTGCGACATGACGATCTCAAATATAACAAATAAGTCGAGACATAAGAAGAAACAACAATATCTCGATGCATTTGAATTGGAGTAAGTTTCTGCGTACTAAAGCCTCAAATGTATTTTATTTTGTGATTTTCGTTGCACTGTGTTATAATCGATTTGGTAGCAAAGAAGAACTGGACATTCGTTTTGCTAAGCATAACGATTCCCAGACAGATATGCGAAATATGGGAACATTTCCAAGCAAGCATTTTCTGTATCATGACAAAGAAGAAAAGTACTTCTACAGAGAGATGGTTAAATATGAGAAAACTATTTTATTAAAAGAATGTTTAAATATTTTTTTTTTTTTTTTTGGGAGTTTATTATTAGAATAATGTAAAGAAATGTAATTTATGTATATAATACAGTTAACAACTTAAACATAAATTTAAATCATATCGGTTACTTTAAAGTGGTCATTATCTATCGTTGAGTAGGCATGACCTTCATTAATGAGGAAGTCCAAAGCAGCACTGAAATAAACAGTTGGCATTTAATTTACCATATCGATTTGTTTTGTTTTTGTACTACTTACTTCACTTCACGATGCTGATTGGACGGAAACTGTTTAAGAACATTGTCGCGATGTGTTCCAGCTGGTGTAGGATTACCCTGTAGAATTCCATATACTTTCTGTTGCATAGCAGTAAGTCCGTTCTGATCATTTTGGGTCACATTTTCATCCATAAAACTCATGGAATTGGCCAATGCCGCACCAGGATTATTAGATTTTATTTGGAGGTCCTAGAAAAATTTACAGAATTAGATAAAACTGTTAATTTGTTGCTTCTGTACCTACTGATGACTTGCTCATTGCTTCCAAGGCTAGTCTTGCATGGATGACTTGCAACATGTGATTTGTTATCACATTAGCATCTTCGACAAGAAACATTCTCAACACCATCAGAATTTTGCCCGATTCCTGGTTACGTAAAGACCCAAATACCTGCACATAGCTTCCTTCTTTGACTGCTGGTAGATTCGGCGTGCTGTCTCCATCATGCTCTAACCACCAAACAGCCTTGATAGTTCCTGTGTGATCTTCTATATTATATGTGGCTTTTGTGGACTGAACTTCATAGTCTCGCAAAATTCCAACAATATTCAACTACAAAACACCCAAATTAGTGTTATAAAGAAAACAATTTTGAGGAAAAATTCACAATTTGTATGGTCTTGCCAAATATCTTAAATTCTTCATCTGGACAATTCTTTATTTGACGAATTACTACAGGGACAACATTTTGGACCCTTCGGACAGCCTAAAAACAATTTAAAACTATAGAGGCTATTAAAACGGAGAATAGTTTAAATACCCCCTTTTTAGCTGGAGAATCAGTAACTTGGGTTGCTGTACTATTCAAAAAACCACCACCCGTTGATTCTCTATCTACGATAATTATATGTGTTAAACGTTTATCAATTATGAAAATCAACACCTTTCCTTACCGAAATCAGTTCCGTACCACATTGTAACTGTAGATAACACCAACCGACAAAAGTTTATTGAACACAAAGACAATACTCAAGATACTGAATGCAATTTTTTGTATAGCAAAATACACAATATTCAACCACAGACAATATACAGAAAATACAACCACAAAACACTTGTTTTTTTTTGTGTTTTTTGTTTTCTAAAACAGAACCTCAAAATAAATAAAGCGGGAAATAAATCTCTTCTTCTTCTCAAGAGTTCATTCAAATTTCAAAATTGATCGTGAGGCGCGTTCCTTTTCTTTATTGTCATTCGTAAGTTCTAAAAGTTATTGTGAACATTAAGCAGAAGGTGTAAGCTTAAAGAAATGGAAGAAAGTATGATTTTAATTCCTCATACAATATTCAACTTTTATTATATATACTAGGGGAAAAGGGTATAGAAACAGCTTCAATTAGTGTTCATATAAATTGATTTAACCATCGCGCTGCCTTTGTAATCATAGTGTTTATAAAAGTACTTTTATAAACACTGGTAATACTTGTCTGTCGAATCACCTCAATTTAGATTTAGAATTCTGTAATGTGCTGTAGTATGGCAACACCAATGTTAATATTTGTAAATGTCAGAATTTAACATTTGATATTAACACTATAATAACTTATTTTTTAATAGAATCTACTTATTTAATTTGGTTTGCAAAAAATGTACGTAATTTTTATTTACTATTTTAATACGCGGCACTGATACCGTTCCAATACTTCACATAAAGTTTTCGTGTCTAAATATTTTACATTTGTCATAATCACAGATCATTGGACGAGAAAGTCATAATTCTATGAAGCAATTGACGACAACGTTATTTGTACTGTAGAGTGCTGCCATGCACGGTGAGTCTCAGCAAGCGTGCAAACGAACAGACTAAAAAAGCACGGAGCCGATGATGGCTAGACCAGGCTAGACAAATTTTGCAACACATCTTTGCGTCAAGCTCCAGATCCAAGTTTTTTGTCCCATTTCAGATAGGGCATAGACCATAGACGTAGAAACGCCCTATGCCTTAAGCCACTTTCAGAAAACGATGTCGATGTTGTGTTGCTGGCAACATCCCCACACATCAGTTTAATTTTTATGAAGCAAAACAGATTTCATAAAGTTGGTTTTGTTATGTATAGTTCCTTTGCTGGATGATTGAACTTATTTATCACGGAACGATATTAAAATTTGCCTCTTTAATGGGCACAGGTTTTGATTGGATAAAGCTATACAAGCACTATAGAATAGACACACTCGTTTACTATTTTCTCTCTGCTACTGGATGTTCTGTGGTCTGTGACTCGATTTATTGGGGACAATTAAGAGTCTATGAGGACCATAGACCTTGATTTATAAGGTCTATGATGAGGACATATTTGATATTTGACAAAAAATTTAGAAGTTTAAAATATAACACATATTTTAGATTTAGATATTTAGCGTGTTGTAATTATGTTATATTTCTGAAGCCACAAACCATGAATAAGTAAGTATTTAAATATATTTAACTACATTTTTTCAATAAATTTTAAGTTTGCATGCATTTTGTTAAATTGTAATTACCTAATTATGTGCACAGTAATTATTAATATATTTTCAAGTACTTCCTGTCGTTGTTTCGTACCTGGATGCCCTAATTCGGAAGAAAATGCAACAAATGCAACATTCCACAAGTAAGGAAGTGGAATACTTTTTTACGTATATATTTAATTTTTTAAATTATCCTGCAGATTTCCTGAACAATTACAAGATGAATGGCTTATAGCCATAGGCAGAAGCAGAGACAATTTCATCATAGACGAGCTTGTATGTTCAGAACACTTTGAAATTAGCGACTATGAAGATTACGACTCGCTCAAGATATTAAAAACAAATGCCTTACCCACATTAAATTTGCCTACAGAACCTGAAGAATGTTCAGTGATGTTGAATGCCGAGGTGAATACCAGTAGTTGTGAACAAATTCAACAGCTGGTGTAAGCATCGGTAAATATCAAGAATCTCCTATTTTAAAATATGTTTATTTTAGACAAAAATATAATTCCCTTGAGAAGAGTAAACCTATAAGAGTGTCAAGTGATGCCGTTTGCACGGTGTTGAAGCCTAGTGCAGATAAAACAATTAAGTACGAGACTGTACCCTTAAATTCAATTAAAGTGATAGTTGTTAAGGACGTACCCCAGGAGCAGTCAGATAAATTAAGGTAATATAGCATTTATCTTTATGGTTTCTGCATTTTTAAGTTTGCTTTTTACCTTAGGTATAGTCCATTTAAAGAAATATATAATTCGGAATTAAGCGATCAAGAAAGCGTAGAAGAATATCATTCGAAATATGAAGATATTATTAATTGTAGAACGTGCCTTGATGAAATAAGACCGGAAAGAGGCTTTCAAATCACAGGTGTACACCATGAGAATAAAACCTTGCAAGAAATGATTGTTTACTGTATTCCTCAAATGGTAAGTATAAATTAAAAAATCACTTGAACAGTACAAAAATTAGTCTTTAGGCCTCAACACTTCTTGACACTGATCTAGTCTGCAGTAAGTGCCTGGAGAGCATAAAATTCTGTATGAATTTCATAGAAAATTGCTTGAAAGTGGAAGCAGAATTACTGGAAAATCATGTTACTGCAAATATAAACGGTAATAAAGAATTATGCTTGCATAAATTCTAAATTTATTTGTAGCTCTCGTATTTCAGAAAATAATATCGATGACTCGTATGAAGAGGTATCAGAAATGTACCGACATATTTCGTTGGATCACAACTATGTTCCGGAAATTGAGACTTTGGAGGACGATGTTCAGGAAACTATAGACTCCAAAATAATATACGATCCATCAACTGTAAAACACGAGTGTCTCCAATGTGACAGGACATTCAAAACTAAAAACTACTTACTTGATCACATACGGAGGCTGCACAGTGCCGGTGATAAATCTGAGAAGAAAAAAAAATCTTGTGTGTTTAATTGTCATTTTTGTGATAAATCATTTTTGACCAAGTTGGGGTATGACTTGCATTTACAGCTTAGCCATCGCGATCAGGTAGAGAAAAAGAAGGAATCTGATGGCTATATATGTAAGCAGTGCGGAGGTCGGTTTGCGACATTAGGAAACCTCACAGAGCATAAGTTGGAAGAGCACGGTATTACTTGCAAGATTTGTTCTGAGAGGTAAATATGTTAATATACAGAGTGTTACAAAACGTTATTCCCATAAACCTGACAAAAAACTAAATATGTTTTTTATTGAGAATTTCTACACGCCTCATTTAAAATTGTTCCAATTTGGGTTTAAAATTTATTTACCAATCTTGACTGTATTAAAATGCAAATGTTCAAATTTTCAAGTCAAATAAAATATCGTTTTAAGTTGTTAATTATTGTTATTGAGAAGTTTTGTTATTTGTAATATAGGAAGTTTATTACTTGAAAATTTAGATAATTGTGTTTTAATACAAACTGAAGTTTGGCAGTATTCTTTTTTAAATTTTTATCATTTCTAATAATCTTCAACAGATAGATAAATGGACAAATGGCTTGCTCTAAAATAAACTTTCTTGAAAACAAAATTAAAATCAAAAGAGAAACCAGTAGCGTACATTTTCTGGTCAAAAATCTGTAGGTACTCCATATTTACAGTAATGGAACGTCTACAATGAAATCGATTATACCAAATTATAGTCTACGTACACATTTATTAATCAAAATTTGAATAATTTTCAATGAAGTTTGGAATTCTCTATAAAAGTTTTTCTTTTTTTTCTTCTTCTATGTTTTGAAAAGTAAACATTTGGTTTATAGGAACTTTTTTCATATTTTTGAATGTAGAATCTGCTCTTATTCATTTGTGACATTTTTAGTTTTTTTTTATTTAATTTAATTAAACACAAATAACACAATGTATGTTATTGATAAGCATGAGCAGGTGGCAAAAACTCATGGTATACGGACTTTGTGGAAATCGTCTAAAACTGTTTACTTCATATTTGACGAATCCTTTTTGTTACGTTACTTACAACGGATTTAGATTTAGTCATTATCCTATAACTTCAGGAGTACCTCAGGGTTCCAATGTGGGCCCACTCTTATTTTCAATTTTCATTAATCACATTACATTTTATATTGATTGTTGTAAATGCTGCTGCTGGTTTATGCTGATTTAAAAAAAAAAAAATCCATATCAACTGATGATTATTGTGTTCACCTTCAAAGTCAGTTAAATAAAATATTTTCTTGGTGTGAATTAAATAACCTACCGCTGAATATTTCCAAATGTAGTTATGTTATTTACACATAAACTGAAGCCAATTCTGTTCAATTATAAAATTAACGCGGATGTTTTGGAGCGTACGGATAGCATAAAAGATTTAGGAGTTTACTTTAGTAATAACTTTTCTTTCTCAGATCACGGTCAATATTTAGTTTTCTCAGCACTTAAAACACTGGGTTTTGTGATAAGAAAAGGTCGTGAATTTCGAAATAATGCTGCCCTGCTCTCACTATTTTATACGTTTGTTCGATCTAAACTAGAATGCTGATACATGCATACAGGTTCATTTACTTGATTCAGTACAAAAAAGGTTTTTAAAATTTCATGCATATTGTGCAGAAGGTATATTTTCTGCACGCAAATTTGCTCCTGCAAATAATAACCCTGTGCTTATGTCAAGCATTGTCTAAAATGACTTAGATCTGTCGCATGGTAGTACAGTTTTTTTTTATGGTGTTTCCAAATGTAGAAATGGCAAAAATTTACATTTTTATTAATTAATAATACCTAATAGCTAACGGTTAATCCGGTTAACTGCAGTATTTTGCATTAATTTTTCGTTCTTTCATTCCAAACTGTCAAAACTACATTTTCACTCAAGTCCAGGATTACCCACTAACAACAAAATACACTTCGTGTACAGTTAAATAAAATGCCCATTTATTCTAAGAAAATCAAATGAAAGGAATACTGATAATAGAAAACTTTGAATACATCCGTGGCAGTCTTGTAACCTAGAAAAACAAACCGGCACACTATATTATAAGAAAATATCTGTACCCGACACAAATTCCTTTATTATAAAAGGTTAAAATTGAAAAAAAAAAACACTAAAAACTGAAGGAAAATATAAAATCACAACGCAAACACACAGGATTTCAATTATGACAACAAATTTTACCATTTAGTGTTGCTGGTTGCCATACTCTCTAAATGTCAAACGTGCGAAATAAATAATCTCTTGGTGGACGGTCTGCCATAGTTGGCAATAAATAGGGGTTTAATGTAGTTTCAAAACAATTTTTTTCGCTTTATAAATAAGTTTGGAAATTATTTGAAAACTAATACTGTTAACATAGTTCATACCCGTCATAATATTATTTAATCAAATCGTCTAAGAATGGTATATTATCTTTTTCGAGTTAATTTATAAATTTTATCGATAGTTCCACATCATTTATATAATTTAAATGGTGGTGGTATAGTTATTTCAAATCAAATTTTAGGCATCCTTTATCAAAAACAATTTTAAAATAAGTTAATGTTTGTTAACTGATTCTGCAGTTGCATCGTTTGTTCGCAGGTTCGACACGATGAAAGAATTGAACGATCATTACAGCACCCATCCAAATGAGCACTTGTGCGACGTATGCGGCAAAGGCTTCAAAAAGAAGACCAACTTGAAGGCTCACATGCTCACCCACAACGATCCAAACACGCATCTTTGCCACAAGTGCGGACAGGGCTTCAAGTCGCACGGGTCTTTGACGCTCCACCTTAAGCACCACAACCCCGACTTGAAGTTTCAATGTGACCAGTGCCCTTCATCTTTCCAACAGAGGAACAGGCTGGACCTGCACAAGAAGGTGCTGCACTTAGGAGTCTGGGAGTATAAGTGTACCGTTTGCAACAAGAAGTTTTGCTACAAGGCCAACTTAAAGAGCCACTACAAGTAAGATGTTTTTAATTTGCGTTTTAGTTGTAGGTGAGATTGTATCAATTATTTTCTCTTAATGCTAGATTGAAACATTCTGAAGTAAAGCCGTATCAGTGCGAACAATGTGGAGTTCGCTTTGCCAGGTCGGATTATCTAAAGAGGCACACGAACTGCAATGATAAGTCGGAAGGCAGATGTTTCATATCACACAAGAGGAAATATCGATACAAGAGGGGAGATCCAGGTATGACAATTTGTAAATTTTATTCTGATTTGCTAATTTAAATGAATGACCAACGTTTTGCTTTACTTACCATTTTGTCACTCTCAAGTATTCACTATTGGCAAAAATGATGAAGTGGCTGTGAACAACAAATTACTTGCATAATAGAAGTATGAATTTTGTGTTTTTTAATATTTCTCTATAATTTTTTCTGTATAAATAGTATCAGAATTATAATTTTATCTTGAATGAAGAAAACTGCAGAATCTGCATAGGAAAATTTGTAACAAATCGGGTGGTGGCACAACAATCCAACTAATCGGTTTTGTATGTATAAGTGTAGTGGAAATTTTCTGTATTTTTTAGTAATTTTTGTTTGAGGTCATACGATATTTAGTTATAAGTATACAAAAATGCAAAACAAGCCAGAATATTTGCACAAAATCTTACTGTCCTCCCCCTCCTCCTCTTTGCTGATGTTTCCCTGCATAAATTTCTCGTAGACCCGAAACCGTAAGCAGAGGAAAATTAAATTGAGAATCGGAAAACCGATAACAAAACACATGAAAGTATGTAGCAAACATTTTCTTATAAAGGATTTTATGCCAGATAATTATAACACAGTTAATGTAATCTGTATTACATATTACACTGCCAATTTTGTCCATTTTATAAAATAGATATTTCATGGGGTGGCTGATCTAAAGCAGACGTTCTACCCCAAACACCATCTTTTAGAGGTTGCACACGATCCTCCTAAGTAGTCCAAGATGTCTGTTATAGATATCTTGAACTGAACAAACAACAACATATTAGAAACTCTAGGTATTTCTTTTACACTAAAGTCTGATAACATTTAAAATACACTTTCTCCTACAAAATACAAAGAATTACACCATAAAACACAACCTCCCCGGTAATTAAAGGCTTTATAATATCGCGGCAATTGTAAACAAGTTGTTGATCACCCTTACATCTGACATCTTGAATTTTGCAGCAGCACCATCTAGGGGTTGTGAATTTCACGAATAGAAATTTTATTTATGTTGTAACCCGATTAGGTAATTTTACAACACAACAATTTTACAAATATGTAAATGAGGTATACTTTCCACGTTCTGTACCTAATTGTAAAATTTTTCATTGTTCAATTCAATTAACGTTGCCCGTTTGTTTTGCTTGTCTCTTCCACAAAATCTAGCAATGTTGATGATTTATATGTGTCTGTCTTATTATACACTAGAGGAAACATTACTACTTTTCGAATCTATACAGGGTGATTCAGTCATAATGAAATATCTATGCTGAAAAATATATTTTAAAATCATTATTTAAACCTCTTTTCAGACTGTTATTGATGCTGACGACCTCGATTCATTCACAGCTCCCAAATCAACTTAGTGTCGGTCAGATGCGATGTTGCCAAATTGACATTTTTCATAGATCATAAATGAATGATAAATTATTAAGCGAAGCTGAAAAGTTTTTCGTTTTGACTGTAATACAAAAAATAAACCCGCGTGTTGTTGACAAAGATCAATCCGAGACACATTCAGAGGTTTTATACCTAAATGTTTTACCTTATTAACACGTATTTATTTGTTAATGACAAATGTAGATATAGGTATAATTTTTTTTCTAATGTTAGGAATATGAATTTTTAGTATTATGTTCAATTAATTAGTCGGTTGGTGGAGGAACGGTTTAAGGCATCAGTACTTGAATCGAGGTGGCCACTCTGCTGGCAGGTTTGAATCCTGCGTGCCCTTTTTGTAGGTATAGTAGGGTGCAAGAATATCGGCTCGGGTTAATGTGAGAGATTGGTACTGGTCGACATTTGATCACCCCCCTAATTAATGAGGTTTTCCAGGTTTCCCTGATTCCTGCACTGAATGGTGGTTAGGATTTACCAACATAAGTCATTCCTGGGCGAAAATGCTGCCTGCATAATAATAATATGCCGCTCCCTCCCCCTCACAAGTCTCCAACTTGTCGGTTATTCCTCGTAATGAGAATGAGGTGTAGAGATATTATTATTAATTATTCAGTTTATAGTTACATAATATACCGAGGAACTTATTATTTTTCAAAAAGTAGTATGGCTCTTACCTGTTTAAAATGCCAGCACTGGTAAAAAAAAAGATTAATCCATTTATAGCACTTTGTTAATAAAGTTTGGAACAGCTGCAACTTTTGAATTTTGCAGCTTTGCAAAACGACTGCTGGTTTTAAAGAAAAACACACAAAACAATCTTGAAATAAACTAACCGTTGTGGGTTGCATTGCATTGTTCTTTCCCTGTCCACCTCCACGTGTAAAGTGATCTTCAAATTTGCGGGAAAAAATGGGGAAGATGCGATTGATGTTGGTAGATTTGAATACACAGGCATAACAATATAATGGCTTTGTCATCAGAGAATTTGTTGCTTAGCAGGAACACAGGATTACCAATTGATTTGGTTCTCTTTTGAAACGTCGAGTATAATTTTTATTTTTTTTTATTTTTAGACCTGAATATGTGGTTAAAATTAATAACATTATAACTGAATCACCCTGTATATTAAAATATGTATATCTACCAACATAAGTCGTTCCTGGGCTCAAATGCGGCCTGCTTAATAATGCCATTCCCTCTCCCGCAGAAGTCTCCAACTTCTGGACTAATCCTCGTGATTAGAATGAGGGGTAGAGATATTATTATTGTATATATTTCAATGTCAAGAAGAAATATTTTTTAACTTATTTAAGAAAAATAAAAAAAATAACTTGTAATGTTGAACCATCGTCTGCTAAATCGCGTCGTCTTTGTAATACTTGTCTGTCGAATCACCTGAATTTCAGTCTAGAATTCTGCAATGTGCTGTAGTGTGGCGACATCAATGTTAGTATTTGGAAACATACGCATCATGCCATAAATGTCAGTTGATATTGATACTATAATAGCTCATCTTTTAATAGAACCTACTTATTTAATTTGGTTTGCAAAAAATGTACGTATTTTTTATTTACTATTTTAAAATATTAAAATACGCAGCATTAATACTGTTCCAATACTTGACACAAAGCTTTCGTGTCTAAATATTTTACATTTTTTATAAAACTAGGTACATATACGTATTATAAGAACACCATAGTGGTTATTTTAGATTGTATCAATTTATAAATTTCAAAATGATACGTAAACAAAAATGTACACCTAAACAGATATTTGACATTCTATGAAACAATTCATGACTATGTCCAACTACGTCATTTGTACTGTAGAGTCACTGCAAACCGGCAAAGGAATAGACTCGAAAAAGCATGGCCGCTGCGATTTAGCCGATGATAGTTGAACACATGTGCGTGAGGGTTAAATAAATCTATCAGAATAATGAATAATATTCGCAATTTCACTACTATGAAGTTGGTAGGCAATTTACCGCCCTTCGCTCCTGTTTCCAGCTCAAAGTGACAGCTATTTATTTGAAATTTGTTGTCTTTGTTGATTTTCAGCTTTAATTACGTGCAAACTATGCTATAAGGTGTTTAAGGACGTCCAAATGTTGCGGTTGCACATAAAGACTCACACGAAACTAAGAAAGTATAAATGTACGACGTGCAACTTGACATTTACAACAAGTAGTAATAGACAAAGGCACGAAAAGGTTCACGACGACTCGTCATTCAGGTAAGTCGATTTTAAATATTGAGGAAACAGTTTATTGGTTATGTTACCGAAGGTGCGAAGTTTGCTTCAAAAAGATGGACAGCCTGGAGGTTTTGAACGAGCATCGCACCCTGACGCATGAGAATTCCAAAAAATACAAATGTCACGTCTGCCAAGAGTTGTTTTGTAGAAAATACCTGCTGCATAGTCATGTGGCGGAGCAACACGGAGATGTAGAGGATTTCCAGAAAGAGGGGGAGGTTCTCTATAAAGTAGTCATGCAGGACTATTTAATTGATGAGTAAAGTTTGTAGTTGCCTTTGTATAAATATATTTTTAAAATTATTTATTATTTTTTTAAATTCCCTTACAAAATAGGTAAAATAAATTTTTAGGAAAAGTTGGAATTTATGTGTGGTAATTCCTATTTTAAACTTGAAGTAGTTACTTCATCTCCTCTTTAGATTAAGGGTGGAATTCATAGTCAGCACTTCACTTAAGTGTAACTTTTCATTTAAGGTAGTATGCTTAAATAAGATGTGTTTCAATATTTTGTTTCATATCTAAACTGAATGGAAACTTATCAAAGTGTGGTACAAAACTATTAGTAAGTTGTTACGCTGCATTTTTATCTTGTAAATTGCAAAGCTAAGTGCACACTAAACCTTAAGTGTGATCTATGAATTTCACCCTAATGTTTCTGTTTAATATACAGGGTTAACTATGACAGTACAAAAATTTTAACCGCATGCTCAGGAAGGCATAAGAAAATTATTCCAGAATTTTAGCTCGATATTTAAAAAATGGGGCCAAACCTTCTTTTCTTATGAAAAATCGGCGCCTATAATAAGCATCGACTGAGATGGCTTAAATCCATAGATAGAGCTTACATCTATTTTGTATTCATTTTTCATTATAAACTGGCAAAACTACATTTTCATTCATTACAACCACTCGCTACCAATAAAATACACTTCCCGTAGGTTCAGTTAGATACAATGCCTATTTATTATAAGATCCATAGATAAAGCTCACATTTGTCAACTATACCATACGGCCGTTTTTTTGCAGCGTTTCTAAAAGCAGAAACGATAAAAATTAACATTATTATCAGTAAATAATACCTGATAGATAGGCAACAGTTAATCCAGTTAGCTGCAGTATTTTGCATTCGTTTTCCATTATTTCGTTACAAACTGGTAAAACTACATTTTCACTCATTACAACCACTCACTACTATTAAAACACATATCCCATAGGTATAGTAATATAAAATGCCTATTTATTATAACAAAATCGAACAAAAGGAATAGATAATAGAAAACTTTTAATGTACTTGCGGCAGTCTTGTCCCATAACCTAGAAAAACAAACCGGCAAACTATATTGTGGGAAAGTATCTGCACCCGACACAAATTTCTTTACTTAATAACTATAAAACATTTAAAAATTAAAAAATGCACTAAAAACTGAAGAAGACCACAAAACTACAACGTAAACACATGGTAAACACAAGAATTAAATTATGACATGACGGGGACATGTTACCGTCGTGCTACTAGTTGCTTACTGTGACTGTCAACGTGTTGCAGACAAATCGTATATGCGGCCTTAAATAAGCACTTAATATGTCGAAAAAAACAATTTTTCACTATAAATAAGTTTGGAATTTTTTTGAAGAGTGTTTCCGTTAATTCTTAATTTTCTCTATCCCTTCTTTGAAATATTTGTACTTAGTCATAGTTAACCCTATATACAGGGTGTTACAGAATGATGTTAAGAAATATCTAGAGGCACGTTCTATGTTTAAAAAAAAGAAAAAAATTATATAAACATGGGTTCAAAAATGCCTCGTTTTCGAGATACAGGTTGTTTAAAGTTGTCTGTCTTAAATACTATAGTCTTCATTTCTTGAAAACCGATCAAGTTATTGAGATGAGATATGGTACACAACAGTGTATAGTGAAGTGTATAAATTTCTCTTGTAATATATTAGCATCAGTGGTGTTCCTACCATTGAATACTCATTTATAGCAAAAGAAATTGTACGTTACTGATTTTTGGACATATTGGTATCGCTCTCTTAAAGCCAAGTTAATTCTGCTTAAAAAGTGTCTCTTGGACTTTCCTGACCCACCGTTTTCGAGATAAAAATTAATTTATTAATCATTACAATATACTTTGTAATGATAATTAGAAAACAATAATCTAGGTGGCATGTATTAGTGTCAAATTCTGTCAGAATTGAAAAAAAAAAAGATAACACAAAATGTTGAATGACTTGTTTTTAAAGCGTTTAAGAATACATTTTTTACAAAATAAGTAAACATGGTGAATTATTCCTTTGAAGAATTGGCCGACATACATTTTAGCTCACGGAAATTCGAGTAAAGCAAAAGGTGTCTATATTTACTTATTTTGTAAAAAAATGTATTAAAAACTAACAAAAACAAGTCACTCAACACTGTGTTATTTTTTTTTTGTTTAAGTGTGACATGAAATTTATGATAAACTCACTCAAATTAAAGAAGCCAATCTGAAAATTCCTAGAGAGCTGCTCAATTTTTGAACTTTCTTTCATAAACTGCAAAAAAAGTTCTTCTACAAAAGTTATCTATATGGTGACAGACAGATATTTAGATTTGGGTCCTATATCTTTCTGGTTATTAAAATATGACATACCTGAAATCTCACCAGCTGCCGCTGCATCTTCTAATCCTGGAGTTTTCAAACCGAATTGTTCTGATTTCGGCACATCCATTTTTAGTAAGTACGAGTGATTACCACAAAATGTAATTTTACTCGTAAAATACCACAATTAATTTAATAATTTTTAGACCTTTTCGTTTTTAAGTACAGGACAAAAATCAAAAAACTACTTTTACGAAATTCTTCTCTCAGAGAATGGCTGATATTGGAATGATGAAAATTGCTACTGATAGAGTATTTTACGTAGAATTCAGTGGCGTACTTGTAATTTCTCCACAGAGTGTCTGTTTTTAAATATGACTCAATTATTTTATTTTTTTAAATTGAACATTCTGTATATTATGCAATTCATTGTTTGTTTCCTTCATAATATTATAACGGTTGCTACCTTATATTTTGGAAATTGTCAAAAAGATGTTAAATTAATAAAAATATTATAAATATATTAATAATAAAATTATACAAAAAAAAGGAAAAAAATAATGCAAATAAAAATATACAGAATGTTTCATTTAAAAATTTGTTTGTTCGAGTCATATTTTAAAAGAGATATCCTGTAGAGAAATTACAAGTATGCCATAGTGCCACTGAATTCTACGTAAAAAAGACTATCAGAATCTATTTTCACTATTCCGATATCTCAATTATTTTCTGAGATACGAAGAATCGAAGAGGTATACGAAACATGGGATCTTACGAGTAAGGTTCTCAAAAAAGTAGCCCAATGTTGCAAAAACCGCATTCTTCCGAGATACCCTGCACTTCCAATGATATTGGGACATCCCGTACATTTTAAAATGCAAAAAAAAGTCTGAAAATATAGAAAAATTAGTGAATAGTAACAAAAATAACTGCAATACATTTCTTTTTACTTACCTTTCTGAAGAATGGTCAGGGAAATAATGAAAATTTCGGGAATTTTCTTATGTTGCACTCTAAAGCTTAACACAATTTAAATTTACCGCTTTGCCGATCGGCGATGTGAGTTACATTTTTACTAAACATTCCTACTGGTTGTTAATTAAATATGTGCACGAACTTTTAGGAATGAATCTTCGATTTTAAAATAAAGAGTTCTTAGAAGCATGTGCTTAAGAACAGCTCTGTTTTCAAAATGGAGGTGTTAAAATTTTAAAAAAATTAAATAATTTTTTTTATGTAATTTCTAGATAATATAATATTTTTTTAAAGAAAATCTGTTGTATAACCTACTTTTAATTCAATGCTTTTTTTTTGTTTGATAGAGGTTAAGACAAAAATACAAAAAAAAAAAATGCCATTTGTTAAGTGATGATATGAATATATTTTTTCAAAATACCCCTTTTTCAGGAGTCATATGAAAATAAATTTAATAAAAATATGGGGGGTGTTAGAAACCACTTAATTTCCAAGATACAGGGTATTGAATATATGGTATGCATTTAATTAATAAAAACTAAAATATTTCTAAAATTTTGTAAAAACAATTGCAAGGGTAGCAGTAACAAAGATTCATCATATCAAAAATTAATGACATTTTTTTTTTACTTACCTTAAGTAACTGCCCAAACTATTAAATGTTAAAAATAAAAATCTGTAAATTTTTTCTCAAAAAATCCTACAAAAGTTAATCATATTTATGCTCATGAATTTAAAACAGTTTAATACATGCAAGCAACATATAGTCTTTAAAAATGTTAACACCCTTTATGCTTTCTAAAACTATTAAATAGGTGACTAAATATCAGGGAATGAGAATGTACTCGTAGTTTCAAGGTATAAATTTTTCTTTATTGAAATTTTGCTATTATTTATCGCAAACATTTTTTTTGAGTTTTTCAAATGGACTATAAAAAGTGAAAACATCAAGTTTTATACTTGAAAACAGGAATTTTAAAAGTTTAATACATGCAAGCAACATATAGTCTTTAAAAATGTTAACACCCTTTATGCTTTCTAAAACTATTAAATAGGTGACTAAATATCAGGGAATGAGAATGTACTCGTAGTTTCAAGGTATAAATTTTTCTTTATTGAAATTTTGCTATTATTTATCGCAAACATTTTTTTTGAGTTTTTCAAATGGACTATAAAAAGTGAAAACATCAAGTTTTATACTTGAAAACAGGAATTTTAAAAAAACTGTTCCTGTAGAAACCCTGCATACTTTTTTTACCTCTAGAGATCGTTTTCTTCCAGATAGAAGAGCAAGGAAAATCAAAATGTTTTTTCACAAATGCGAACAATAAATAAGAAAATAACTTATTAGTGAAATATGTACCTCGTCCTTTTTTGGATATTAAACTGCATTACGATGATATATATTATTTTTTACACTTATCAATCACATTAAAAATCAAACTTTGATAGTTAAATGATACATATTTAAATATTTTTTGTTTACTATATTGTTTTTTATTATCACAATTTTTGACTTTCTTGATGTTTAACCATTTGCATTTTGTTTGTTCATAGGTATGTTGTATGTTTTTTTTTTGTATCTTGTAACTGTTAACTGTTGCTTTTATCATTTTTGTTTTGTTTTTTATCATGTAACTGGGTGTCAGACCGCACATTGCTACATCTTATAGGATAGCTTTAAAGGCTGCACTGCAGACTAAATCAAGCAAATTGTATAAGGTTAAAATGACCCCAAGTGTTAACATGAAACATTATGATTTCTGAAGAAGTCACAAAGTAACAATATAAATTACCTATTCTTTTTTCTCCACAATGATGATCCTTGTCTTCACCTCGAGGTATACCTTCTGCAGATGGTCCTAGTTTGGGATTCACAAGGGTACTCTCAGAAATATTACCATTACCTATTAATATAAATTAATATTACAAAATACCTGAAATTATGTATATTAAATGTGTTTTACTTTCTGACTGTGGTAAGTGCATATCTGGAACAGCCTCTGCTTTTAAATTTGATCTATTACGAACTGCTACAAATGTCTGATTATGGGAGAAATGAATGTCACAAATTCGATAACTTTTTATTTTCTCCATGGAAAGGTCTCTTCTACCAATAGATTGTGCCCATATATGAAATCGCTACAATATGAAAAAATTTGAAAATTAGCAAATACAGTTTATCTACTTCACCTTTGGATCTTTAGGGAAAATATGCATTTTCTGTGTTTTATAATGACTACTACAGCCTTTCACTATACATTTTGATACCATTTTCACAAATGGCACAATCAGTTACCCAATAAACAAAAAATAATTATGCCTGAAACAAAGAATTTCAACATTGACTTTTTAACTTAATTTAACTTAAGTTAAAAAGTCAATGATTTCAATCAAAATGAAGAATATGAAATAATAACCCCAAAGGGTAACACCACAAAACATATAACTACTGGGGTAACACCATAGACCTTATAAACTGTTATAACCAGACCCATAGAAAAAATATAAATAACCAGACCTAGCTCAGAACTCTATGGGTAACACAAAACACAAAAATAAAGGGCACAGATTATAGAAAATATAGTTAACTAACTCCCACTGAAATGTACGATATGAAATGCGTTTAGTGTTTAGTTCCATTGCGCATCCAAATAAAGGTATCACACCTAGGAGCAGGCGTTCTTCTAAGCCCCTACTACTCCGCCATTGCTAGAGGCACAAAACAAATATGGCGCTGATCATGAGTCAACCAGGTTAGGAAATGGAACTTACCCTTAGCTTTTCGCGTCATCCAAATATCCGCCATTTTGTTAGCGACTGACAGTTTATCTAACTCTAATTTGTGTTTAGTTCATAGACCTTATTAAGGTCTATGGTTTAGTTTAATTTTTATTACATCGTTATTGTATATATTTCAGCTTTGTATATCGTGGGTCGTGTTGAGTGTTTATTTATTTGTGTTTTTGTGTTGGTTATTATTTATTAGTGAAACTATACCCCAGTAAATAATAAATAAATAATGGGAGGAAATAAATGTGTTGTAAAAAACTGTTTAAATTCATATAAACATTCTCCAAGTGGATCTGTTTCATTTTTCAGATTTCCAGTTAATTCTGAAAGGTAAGATTACATAGTATTGCATATTTTATACTCTTAATTTAGAGCAGTAGTTAAGAGAATTTCAATGTATGTATACAAGCTTCATTTTAAAGCACAGTATACTAATATTTTAAGTACCTAAGTTAAAAGTCAAACATTTTTTCTTACCACTTATAAATAAAAATAAATAATCTACTTCTTTTTCATAAATCAGGTTAAATGATTTTTTTTCAGATGTAAGGAATGGGCAATACTTTGTGGTTGTTCAGATTTCTTAGAAGCAGTAGGTCCCTTGGAATTACACAAATCTTATTACAGAGTGTGCAGTGTACATTTTACTGATATAATGTTTCTAAACGATTTGAAGAACAGGTTGCAACCACACGCTGTACCGACGCTACACCTGAGCGAGGGGAAACCTGAAACAACTCACCTTTCTCAGCCTACAACGGAAGCAGCTCTTACAGGTGATTAACACATTCAACATTATGTGTACCTATCTTTCTTAATAGTTATACAGTGTTAAATCATTGCGTATCAAAAAAGATAACACAGCCTGTTTCATTCTTAACGGTGTGTAACATTCAGTCATACACGTTTCATATAATACGGGTTTTTGGAATTACTAATCTAGATTTGGATTATCCTATTTGGGATTGATATACTAATAATATAATAATAATATATTTATTTCCTATTAGACAATTACAATAACTATGTAGGAATAGCCAGTTCATTCTAAAATATAGATATTAAAACTTGGTGCAGTAAATGTTACAATAAATAAAAACAAAATTTAGGCATACATATACAGTATGCGCCAAAAGTATGGAATAAATTCAATAAAAACGAAACAATTATTTTTTGGGAAAAATCCTCGAACAGGTCGATTTTTAATTTAAAAAATACATATTGTAGCGTAAAATGCGATTTTTTTTTAAATAGCAACACCATATTTTTTTCCTTGATTCTGAAAGATTGCTTAATTCTCTATCAGACAGTACTAAAATTTTGCCCTCTTACATAGGAAAGTATTCGAGTAAATGACGATTGAATGTTAGAAAACGTAAATTTTATTTATAAAAAAGTAACAATTCTGAGGTATGTAAAATAAAGTACAATTGATTAAATTTTATACTTAAATTAAATGTTCGAATTGCCATCCACCAACTTCTTGACAATGCAAGTCTGTGAAGAAATTCTTCTTGCACATTATGAATGATTTCTGGGGTAACTCTGCGTATTTCGCCCCGAATGCGATTTTGAAGTTCTTCTAAATTACGTGGTTTATTAATGTACACTTTTGACTTCAAGTATCCCCATAAAAAAATAGTCAAGAGGTGTAAGATCTGGCGAAAAACTAAACTTGATAACGTTTTTGCTTTATTTTAATTGATTTACGTTTTCTAACATTCAATCCTCATTTACTCGAAAACTTTCCTATGTAAGAGGGCAAAATTTTAGTACTGTCTGATAGAGAATTAAACGATCTTTCAGAATCAAGGAAAAAAATATGGTGTTGCCATTTAAAAAAAAAATTATGACGTCATTACTCGAAAACAAATGACATTTGAAAAACGCATTTTACGCTAAAATATGTATTTTTTAAATTAAAAATCGACCTGTTCGAGGATTTTTCCCAAAAAATAATTGTTTCGTTTTTATTGAATTTATTCCATACTTTTGGCGCATATTGTATAACAAATTTATGATTGTGCAGAATTCATTTATGATATAAAAGCATCTGTTAATTAGGTATTTTTTCAACAATAGATCTAAAATAATTTATATATTTTATTTCTCTTATTATTTCTGCTTGTTGATAATTTGCAACCCTATGTAGTCTGGAGAATTAAGACTTATAGAGTATCTACAAAATGATACACAGTGAGCGTTGAAATCTTGATTAATATACTGTGATCATGAGTAATCCATTCGCACAGCTTGACAAGCATTCCAGTCATCATAATATAAAATTTCATTTCAGTGTTGCTTGGAGACACAAAATAAATATGGCGCTGACCACAAGTAATCAATTCACGCATCTTGAATTTGAGTAGTATACTTTGTGATTAGTATACTGTGATCTTTATGAGTTCAAGTTAAACTTGCCAACCTCACATAGTGATAGGAATGGTGATAATATTTCTGTTTTGCGATATTCTGGAAACGTTGACACTTTTCCGCCATTAGTAATTGAAATCAAAATCTGCGAATTTTTGCGAATTTCGCGTCCTTGAAGACAAGGCTTTAGAGGGTTAAAGTCACAACTAAATTCCCTAACCTCGGGCGCGTTGCTCTTCTTTATCGTCATTCTCCAGTAATACGTTGGACACAATTTAAGTACTTGACTTTTTTAAATATAAGAAAAGAAGAAAGTTAGTTACAAAATCTTAAGTGATGTTTGGTATATCCTCAAACTGTAACTGATTTTCAAGGTAGTGTGAGAAGTGTAATGTAGGTAAAATATTCTTAAATAATTTATTTAATTTTCTTGTATCTTATTAATTTGGGAGAACAGGAAGAAATTGCATCCAAAATTTATTTGAGGACATATTGTATTATCTTCCTCTACCACCCAAGAATTTTATATTATTTTCTACCACCAGTTGAATTTATGGGATTGTGTCTACCAAACCCATACATTACATTCTTAAGTATATATGATCTAGGATTACATTCATCTAACACTTGCCCAAAAATCGTTTGTTATGTTACACTTATTATACTGGAGTGCATTGGCCAACTACGCTCGGTGCACTCGATTGGAATACCATTTACATAAAGTTTGTTTTTGCAGCAGGTGGAAACGGTTTGAAACTATCAGAAATGCCCGTCCAACTATTTATTGCGTTAAATTTAATACTAACGCATTCTCAACTTAACTGGTCGAATATTTCTGATAGTGTCAAACCATTTTCAACTGCAGCAAAAACAAACCTATAGTAACTGGTTTGTGTGTGTAAATCGAAACCATCTGCTTTCTACTATTCTAGTTTTCTGTTTTAGAAATTTCAATTTTCAATGTTGGCAATACTATTTTCTATTTTCTTTTCTAGATGCAGAATCTTTGCTTGTCAGTTGCACAAATCTAGTAAAAATTCTAGGTTTGTGGTCAGTTGTCTTCAGTGTCTTGTCATATATGTTTTGTGGTATTGTGGTTGTCATCTGTGCACATCATCCATATAGTATTACCACAAACCTAGAGAAAATATAGACTATGCCAGTCATATTGCCGGCGACTGCTAATTCATGGCTGCCCTAAAAGGCCCAGAATCGCTAAAACTTGGTTTTTAAGCCAACATTGGTTGTATTGTAGTGTGAAGCACATTTCTTTACTGTGATTGGTCACATTCTTTAATGAGATTTAAAATGACAGCAAGTTAGTTAATGTCATATTGCAATGCGACTATCATATTTGCACAATCGCCAACATAAAGCAAATAAAATATCCATTTTCTGGATCGTAATACCCTAGGCAAAAACCTAGAAAAAATATAGACTGTGCCAGTGTCATATTGCCGGCGACCGCTATTTCATGGCTGCCCTAATAGGCCCAGAATCGCTAAGCCAAAGAACTGAGGAAAGACGCAAAGAAAAGGAAGTAACTTGCAATTTATTACTAGTGTTTCCTCACTGCAAAATCTAGTGTCTTTAAATTTATAATTAATTTTTCCATTCCACACTGTCTGTTTACGTTTAGCTGACTCGACTGTTTTTTTGTTATATTATTGAGACAATGTAAAAATCAAAAATACTGACAAAAAAGAAAAAGGTTAGTATTTAAAAGTACAAGACTTCTAAATAAATGTAGGTATTGATACTAATAAATTTAAAATTAATTCTTCTGAATATGTTGTTAAACACGCTCATATAAAAAAGTGAATTTGTAAATTAATTTACAATAAGCTTTTCACATTTAACACTATTAATAATAATTGTAGGTAAGGAAACATGTAACACAAAATTTATCATCACCAGATGGGATCGAAACATATATATTATATGAGCTAGTTGCTAGTTATCTGCTGGAATCGAAATAATTACATAAACTATGGGTCTGCGATATTGGATACAAACAACAGACTGTGATCGTTGTCATGTAATGAAATATGATAATAGGAAAGTTATAAATCATGTCAAATCTAATTACAGCATCATCTGTTTATTGATTATATGAATTGTTAGGATACAGGGTGTTCCAAAATTAATGGGATACAGAGCAAGAGTAGACTCCTTACATCAAAATAATGTGATTAAGTCAAACTTGCCTTGGTTCATTTGTGGTTAATAAAAAAGTTACAGGGCGTTAAAGTTCAAATTTTAAATTCGAAATTCCTAAAATTCTTAGAAAGTTTTCAAAGGATTCTTTTGAAAATTTGGATTAATGGGTTTTCTGGGACGAGACAAGCGAATCCGTACTTAATTTTGCTGTAGACCTAAGAGGGCGCAACGAAATGTACTCTTGGTTGATAAAAACTGGTTTTAACTTTTTCATCAGTGTGTGTACAAAATTTTTAATAGAAAAATATTGTTGTCCTATCTATTTTTAACAAATAAGGTATACTTGTTTTATGTCGATAAATTTAACCGTTTTCGATTTATTACTTGTTTTTCTATTGGATATGTAAAACTGTCACAGTAAGCTTTGGTTATTTGAAAACAAATTGTGCTATTGACAGTTAGCCGATTGACAAGTAACTTATGTTAAATAGTGTATTCCTTTAAGTTTTTGTTCACAATTAATAATATCGCGTGAAATATGCCTCACCATAACTCCAGAACGAGGAGGATATTTTGCTTCGTGTAACAGAAAATCCTGAAATAAGTTTACGACGAATGTCTGCAGCTGTAGTGATACCTAAATCATCTATTCATAGATTATTTCATAATGAAAAACTGTACCTATATCACTTTAGCCCAGTGCAGAATTTAGTACCTGCAGATTTTCCAGATAGGGAACAATTTTGTCTTCGCTTCTTAGACCGGCACAATGATTATCCACCTACAAACGAAGCCACATTTACTCGTCAGGGTGTTTTCAAACAGAAATAATGTTTGGGATAATAAAAACCCGTATGTATTAAGAGAACGTCATTTCCAACATGAATTTAAGATAAACATTTGGTGTGGTATTGTTGGAAATCATGTGTTGGACCCTGTTGAATTGCCATATAATCTGAATGGCCGTTCTTACTTACATTTCTTAGAACATGAATTTGAGGAACTTATTGATGATTTACCATTAAATGTGAGACACAATATGTTTTTTATGCGAGACGGTGCACCTGCCCATTGTTCTGTACAGGTGCGAAACTATCTTAACGCACAATTTCCCAACGGTGGATAGATCGCGGCAGCACGTTTTCATGGCCCGCACGAAGCCCATAGATTTTGAGTATTTGGGGTATTTTGAAATCAAAAGTTTACAGTGACCCTATTACTACACGGGATGAGCTGTGGCAAGCAATTTTAAATGCTAGAAATTTATTAAGAAATGAAGAAACACTATTTAATATTAGACAATCATTTATCAAACGAATAAGATTGTGTATTAATGTAAACGGGGGTCAGATTAAGAATTTAATGTAGCCACCTGAATGTAATTAAATTATTATTAAAAATAATCTTTAGTTTTAGTAGTAAGTAACTACAAACTTTTATTTTATTTCATTGCATAGAAAAACAAGAAATAAATCGAAAATGGTTAAATTTATCAACATAAAACAAGTATATTCTATTTTTGAAAAATATATATGAGAACAATATTTTTCTATTAAAACTTTCATACACACACTGATAAAAAAGTAATAACCAGTTTTTATCAACCAAAAGTATATTTTGTAGCGCCCTCTAGTGTCTACAGAAAAATTAAGTACGGATTCGTTTTTCTTGTATCAGAAAACCACCTAATTCAAATTTTCAAAATAATCCTTTCAAAATAAGTTTTAAGAATTTCGAATTCAAAATTTGAACTTTAACGCCCTGTTACTTTTTCATTAACCACAAATGGACCAAGGTAAGTTTAGCTTAATCGCATTATTTTGATGTAAGGAATCTACTCTTGCTCTGTGTCCCATTAATTTCGAGACACCCTGTATATAATCTCGATGATCTGTTATCGGTAAGTTAAGTAAGTTATTCTTGCAAATAATTATATATTGTGCCAAAAATTCGTTTCTAAATTGCTACCATGGGATCCTAATCATTGGAAATATGGCAAACAATGTTTTACCAAATGTTGTAGGAATGTTTTCCTTTGTGATAGTTATTTTATAGATTCTGATTTTGTGGTAAGATTTGTAATCCGTATCGTACAAAATACTGTTTCTAAATGTACATACATTCAAAATCTAATAAACAATTTGAAAGTTCTAAACAACAACCAGAACAAACTCTATGACTATCACTTAATTCAAATTCTTTCCCGATAGAGGATAGTCCATGTTGTTCAAGCACCCTTGCTAATAATCATGATGTAATGAGATATTCCAAACATTGATAACAATTCTCTTTAGAGAAACAGTCTAATATGGCGTTTAAGAAACAATTTTAACAAAAAATAGTTTCTGCGTGGAAGTATTTATTCAGAATAAATTTAATTAATATAAAAATAGATTATTATTAATTGGTATAACATTATTATATTATATATATTATAACATATTATTTATAATAATACCTTATCTATTATGCAGAATGTTGATTTTATAAATGTATTTATTGTTATTGTTTTGTGATATAATAAATTTTTTACCAGTCTAAGTGTTTTATAGTGTTGTTTCGCAATAATATTTAAATTAATATAATACAATGTTACCATCATAACTGATAATGTTGTATATACTCTTTTAAATATTATTGTGAAACAAAGGACAAAGGTCGTTATTTAAAATAACTTGAAAATCCCTCCTAATATTTAGTATATCTGTTTAACCGACGAAGTCGGTAAGTTATGAAGTAAACATTATTACCGACTTAGCGATCTGGCGACGCGCGTCTTGCCGTTTCGATGTTGGCACAATAAAAAGATTCTTGTATTATTTTCTGTGTCTGTGGCAGAAAACAAATGTAGTAACAATACATCAATAGGAGGTCTGTTCTCTGTAGCCTGCAGCAGATTATTAAAAATTGCGAGCAGCATCTCTGTGACTGTGTGTGATTGATTAGTTATATATTTTGTGGAGAAGGTAGAAAGAAGGCAAAGGAAAATTGTTTGTTTTGTACATCATTTATAAAGGAAGGGAGATTGTTGGTTTATAGTTACAAATCAGAAAAAGGGAGATTTATGATTATTAATTCCTACATTTATTATTTAAATTATTAAACAACAGAATTGCTTTATTTTCCTCCTGTAGGATAATAATAAGAATAAAAATATATAGGTAAAGTTATATGTTTTGTGGTAAAAAGCATTCATTGTTTGGTCAACTATATTTTAAATGTTTTTAGATTAGTAGAAAGGAACATTCAGGACATTCATAGAAGTTATGAACGGTGTACTTACAGTTAGGGATAAAACTACACAGCAGATTATAACTCAGCCTGTCTTTATCCCATTAATAATATTAAAGGAGAATGAAACGAGTCCTCAAATTGTCCCAAATACTCATAATTTAAAAATTCATAATGTTGGGCCAACAGTTCAGCAAAAGTCAAATACTACAAAAAACAAATTGTTACCCCACATAAAACTTATTAAAAATGATCATGATTATTGCGTAATTACTAATTTGTCATGTTTAACGAATCATCCTTTGTTAGGCAATGCGAAAAAGCCTAATACGAATTTTAACTTGAAACCTACAGAAACTACAACAAAAAGTGTAAGAATAAATGATACTGATACTGTAAATACATGTAACAAGAGTAATATCAGTGAAGAAATTATTATATCCGATTCAGAAGATGACGCACAAAGTCCAGGTAAATTAAAATCGCCTAGAACTCGTAAAAACTACGTTCACAAGGAGAGAATAAAAGGTTTAGTGAAGCTGAGCGAAAAAGAGAAAAAAAAGAGAAGAGAAGGGAAAAAAAAGAAGAGAGAAGAGAAAAAACGGACCAGCCCTACATGCGGCACGTGTAATGAAATGTATTGATAGTGATAATTCCTGTTGTGTTTTTTTTAGTTTAGTAACAATTACAATTTCAGATTTAAATCAAAGGAAGATTTACAATACCACTTTCATATACACCCTCCTTTCATTTGTGAGAACTGCGGTAGGGGCTTCGTGAAAAAGGAATCATTCAACGCACACAGAATCACCCACAATGATCCGAATACCTTCATTTGCGAAGCCTGCGGGAAGGGATGTAAGGATGCTGCCTCCTTACGGGTTCATTTCCAAATACACGAAAATAAAATCAGCAAGTGTACTTTGTGCGAGGAATCATTTAATAATAAAGGAAAACTTACCTATCACATAAAGAAGGTTCATCGGGAACGACCAACCTTACAGTGCTCATACTGTGGGAAGTTGTTTACGAATCAGCAAGGCCACAACTTGCATGTCAAGTAAGATGTAATGTTTTCTTGAAACTGTTAATTAATTACTTTTTTTTAGGATAATCCACTTTAAGGTGAAGCCGCACGAGTGCAATATTTGTCATAGAAAATTCGGTAGAAGGGATTATTTGAGAAACCATAAATGCTCCTCGACTGGCCAACCACGAACAATAAGACATTACAGTGGCTTGTCTACTAGTGAGAAACGGCTAGAATGGATTAATCGCACAATAAAAGATAACGGTAGTTTTCTAAATTGAAATTTTTAAAATTAATTTTAAATCATCATTTTGATAGGTGAAGCTGCTCCCTGCAAATTCTGCGGGAAGGCATTTCGCACTATAGTGGCGATGAAGCGGCACTTGTTGACGCATGTCAAACGATATTCCTGTAAATTTTGTCCACTGACCTTTGGTACTAAAGCTTTAAGTCAGAGGCATGAGAAGATACATGAAGAAGGGAAAATTATCAGGTAAATATATTTTTTTTGAATTGTTTTGCAATGCCAATTTTTTCCATGCGTTTATCAATATTTTAGACAATAAATACACATTCATAAAGAGTTTATCATGTATGCTAAGGAAATGTAGCATTTCCCGATAATGAAAATTAAAATTGTTTCATTTTAAAACTAATTTTTTTTGTTGCATTTATTTACTGTTTAAATACTGTTTGTAAAGTAATAGCAATTACTGGATTAGGTATTAAATTAATATAAACAAAGTAAGTTTGTTGTTGCGCATTTGTAAACTGGATATTTAAAAAATGCAAGTTATTATAGTCAGCCGCCGAAAATTTAGATAGTGACAAATTGCTAGCTTGTAGATAAGAACGACGGGCGAAGCGTGCGAGGAGCAACATTTCATAGGTGTACTAAATTTGAAGACGATCAGATCAACATTTCATAGGTGTACTAAATTAGAAGACGATCAGATATAAAAAATATACAAAAATGACAAAAATAGTTGCATTACATCACATCTATTATTTTTTGTAGAAACAGTGATATAACAGTTTTTGCCAATTTCGAGGCTTTAGATAATAAAAATGATAAAAATTATTTCCAAATTTAAAGTTTTCATCTTGTATTATCAATTACCCAAAGTCCAAAATAATAGAGAGTGACTAATTTACAACGCAGGGATGAGTATGGAAGGTGAGGGTGGCATGAAATCACTAATAAAATTAATTACATTCATAATTAAATTAGCGAAGATATACCTGAAACTTTGCTCCCCCGAACGATGTACCCACCCATGATAGCGCTGGAAATAGACCAGGTAGATCCGTCAATTCATCGCAGCCAACAAGAAGCTATCGCGCATGCGTATTTACTGCAGCAGGAGCTGTGTAATCGGGTATGCTTTCAGAGATATGCAGCACACAATTTTATAGGAAAAATGTATGAGCTGCATATGTGTTTCTTTGTGTCGACTGCTATAAACTGCGAGTAGGTTTATGAGTCACTTTCTAGATTTTCGGCCATCTAGTATAACTCGATTATGTAAAATTTAGTAAATTTTTACTAAAAATAAAATATGAACCTCTAACATATAATTTTGATAATTTATCTCCAGCATTTTCTAACCAATTAGAAGCTTGTATTTTATTTTGTTATTATGGTGATTTAAAAAACTTTTGGAAATTTGTATCCTTGGAGTAAACTGCATGTAATTACACTGAAATTCATTTGAGGTTTATGAATAGATTAACATTTCATTCGACAAAACTTGATATTTTAGTTATTATTTATTCTTGGGTTTTAATGGTTTGTATATAAATTAAAACAAACAAAAGCAGCAAGTTATTATTATTTATTATCTTTTACATGTAATTATTTTCAATTACCTAGTCTAACGGCCGGTTTTTCAATTGATGGTTAACTTGTATGATAAGTAACGTGCAATTTCCAAATGCATTTTTCATTACTTTTTGTTACTTCAGTTAACTATCTGGAGGTTTGCAAATTATTTATTTATCTTGGCGAAATTGCTGGCACATTTTATGTATTTTGCTACAATTTTTATATAAAATGCACTACTTTGGCAACGAAAACCCAGAAATTGGTAACCTAACTTTTCCAAATTTGTTTATGACAACTGTCAAGTGTGTTCTTAAAATATCGCAGGTTGCAACAACTGTAACTATCGGTTTACTATTAATCACAAGTTAACCATCAATTGAAAAACTGGGCCTAAATGTCGCCTGTGATTTCCATTTGTACATTCAAATTAATAAGATAGTTGTGTAAGATATTGATGCCAAACAGCAATCTCTCACGTTGATCCAAGCCATTGTTCTTCCACCTTACCAAACCCGCAGAGAGTGTCGATCCTCTCCATAAATGTAACTGATCTACAGTCTACCAAATTGGATAAGTATACAATCATGATATTCTTGTGGGATTTATTTAGCCACAATTTAAAGTCAGCACAGCTGCTACTAAATCTGGTGATGTCCTGGACACCATTGTCTATTTAAAAAATTTTTTTTTGTGCACAAATATAAATATAAAGCAAAATCTGCACTGAACCTTATTGCAACAATAAATTAACAATGATTGTCACGGATGATTTCATAAGCTAGATTGCAATGAAAATATGTTTTGCATTAACCATTCCGATAAACTTAACGATTTCAGAAAAAATAGTATATGTGCTTCGTAGTAAAAGCACGTTCTTGTAATTCAATTATTGTTACATAACAGTCACTACAAGATACAAAATATATAATTTTTTCTATATTTTCAGGTGCGACGTGTGCTGGAAGCGATTTGAATCCAAGGAAATGCTAGACAAGCACTCTCTCTGCCATAAAAATGCTCGATATACCTGCGAAACATGTGGGAAAATGTTCAATAGATTATACTTGATGAACCACCACAGATTAATGAACCATATAGATACATCTGACAATGACAAAGTGAACAAAATTGTTAATGATAGTTTACTGGAAATCAGTGGAAGTCAAAGTGTAAATTAATATTTTCAATTTTAATAAAGTGCTCTTAAGTTATGTTCTCTTTGATATAAATAAACATTGAAATAAATTTTTGCTTGGACATTTTTTGGGTCCAGTTTTTGTCGCCCCCATAATATGTACAAAATTTCAAATTAATTTTTGTCAAAATTACACATATGAATATGAGACCAAGACGAACCAAACAACATAACGAATACTGAGTTACGTAATGACCAATAAGAATGAGTTGATTAACTAATTGATATTGATATGAATAAATTGATAATGTAAAGATAAATGTCGCCTCAACAATATTTGTTACGTCATAATTTTTTAAAACCGTAGAATTACTGATCACAAAGTATTGATATGAATAATTGACAACTACGTCATATCAGTGTTTATATAAGTATAGTTAATCAACCTGCTTTAGTTGTGGACCATGTCGGCTAGATGGCGGAATTATGATATGTGCAAAATCTCTTAAACGAGACCTTGAGAAGTCGGTAAACAGGGTCAGACTGACTTTATTTTAAAAACAAAGTCAGACTGACTCTGTTTACTGACTTGCCTAGGGCTCGTTTAAGAGATTTTGCACATATTATAGTCCCGCCATCTAGCCGACATGGTCCACAATCAAGGCCAGTTGACTAACTATACTTTATATAAACACTGGTCATATGTACTGTAGAGTGCTGCCACGCGCGGTGATTCACTGCAACCGGGCAATGGGAAGTATAGGAACTAACTAGATAAAGCACGGCGCTATAGATTAACGATCATTTGCTCATCGTCTTCTAAATCGTGTCTCCTTTGTTATAGCTGACGATGGTTTGCTTAAATCGCGAGGCTTGAAGCACGGTGCCCTGAACTTTCAGATTTTTTTTATTTTTTACTGAACTAGTGAAAATCCGTGACTCAACCTTACTTTTTAACTAAATAATAGCCGCTAACTGCACTAAACCACTGAAATGTAATTTTATATTATGATGACTGGAATCCGCTAAAAGCTGCGCGAATGGATTATTTATGATCAACGCCATATTTTGTTTTGTGCCTCTAGCAATGGCGGAGCAGTAGGGGCTTAGCTGATTCTGAATTGAAATGAAATTGAATTCTGGATATGAAGAATTATTTCGTGCTATATGCTGGTTATAAAACATGACATGTTCCAAAAATAACACCCACAAAGAATAGCACTAACGAGATATAAGATAAAAGGTTTGTAGTAGGGGCTTAGCTGATTGTGAATTGAAATGAAATTGAATTCTGAATATGGAGAATTATTTCGTGCTATATGCTGGTTAATTTTACAATCCCTTATAAAACATGACTTGTTCCAAAAATACACAAAGAATAACACTAACGAGATACAAGATAAAAGAAGAAACCACACTGTACGCCAATGACGTGTTTACAAACAAAATAATGGGAAATTAAGAACACAATTCATATCGTACGTGCAGATGGTTGTCTCTCTCGCACCCACATACATAACCAATGAAGTATGTCTTTGCTGAGTTTCATGTGCCTCCTTTTGTCTGCTCCTAGTTTGGTACTTTTATGCAATGGACTTTACGCATTCCATATGGTACATTTCAGTGCACTAAACACCGGGAAGTTAAATCAGTTTCAGTTTTGTATACTGACGTCATAAGAGTAACTCTTATTGCTACCGTTGATCAAACGGGAGCTCGTGAAAAATTCCTAATTGTTTGTTGATATTTGAGTCTGTTTAAGGTTAGTTTTACAGTGATGGAAAAAAAATGATTTTTTCTTAGTTTCGTGTTTAATATTAATTTTTATTTGAAATAAGTAAAATGGCAGCAGCAGTGTATTGTGTCCTTTGTCGTAGTAACTCCCGCGAAAACCCAAAATACAGTTACTTCCGATTCCCTAGGGATGCAGAAAGGTACTTAAAAAAATAAATAATAGAAGTAAATATGCTGGAACTGTATTTATATAAAATTAATTACATAATCCATGGGTACATTTAAGTACGAAATTAAAATATGTAATGTGTTTCAGATGTTTGCAATGGAAGGAGAAAATAAATATTGCACGATTGATACCTCTAGATAGTGAAACTTGTTATAAACGTTACAGATTGTGCAATATCCATTTCGAAGATTCTATGTTTTCTAGTATGATGAAAAATAAGCTAAAAAAAAACGCTTTTCCAAAATTATTTTTACAACAAAAACCATCTCCTAGGAAAAACTGTGGTAAGTGACCAATTGCCAATTCCCAAGTTATCCTATTTAAGTGGATTTACATTCTGATATAGAAATGTGAAGTTCGTTACAAGTAGTACTTCACTGTTATGTTTGCATATATTTTAAATTATATATGACTTTTTATATTTGTCGAGTTGCCCTAACCTCAACAGTACAGTTGATGTTGCCCTATTTCAGCAGCAATCGATTTATTTTGGTGGAAAGAATGTATATAGATTATTCTTAAATAATTTCTGTATATATCAAAGTTAAAGAATTTGGATATTTTTTTTGTTAATATTTTGTGAGTATAATTTTTGTTAATGGTTCCAACATATTGTTGCGTTTGTGGTTGTTTCAAGAACACGGAAGCCGATGTGGGATTGTTTATCTTCAAGTCCACTGATCAACAATGTAGGTTCAGAACGATATGAGTAATAAGAAACTTTTTTTTACTTTAAACATTTAAGAATTGCGTTTTAGAAGTGCGATATGGGTGAAAAATACAGGCCACCGTGACCTACAAAGATTTTCATCTGTGCATTTACATAGAAACTACAGAGTTTGCAGTGAATATTTTGTAGACAAGATGTTTGCAGGGTATTCAAAAAGTTGATTTAAGAAAATTGCAATAAATGCACCCTTCGACTTGGATGAGCCAAACCGAGAAAATCCAAAGAATATAATACCACAAAAAATATTATCTTTGGTAAAGGGTGAATAACGTATATACATATCAATACACATACTGTTTTAAAATACACAAGAAATATTTAATTTTGTGGTTTTACAGTACTATCATACTAGTGTTACAATTTATCTTAAATTTCTAATTGATTAACAATCTAAATGCCACTATGCAACTAACTTAAGAAATGCAAATGACAGCATGATATAGTCATACAATAACTGAATTTTATTTTTTATGGATTGACATAAAGGTGTAGTTTTAGTTACCTGTCAGACACTAAAGTGTTACATTTACTGCCTAGGGTCGGCACATTTTATTATAAACATTTATAGTGAAATTAGAACAGCCTGTAAGGAATATCCTTTGTTGTGTTTGTTTTTAAACATTTACTTAGCTCAACATAATATTACTCTATCAATTTTGTCACTTAAATTACGAATTTTGGCTAACTATTTAAAATCCTATCAAAGATTTTTGTTAGTGTTAATATTATTTAATATTTATTGTTTGCAACAATAGAAGTCTACAGTCATAAGTGATAATCGTTTGTTGAATTATAGTAAAAAAAAGTAAAATAATAGATATACACATATAATTCTCCAATTTTTTATCTACCATAATGCAGTAAAAAATAACACTTCAGTTAAAGGTGAGTTAAAGTTAAGCCTGCTTCAGAGAACAACTAACTATTTAAAATCCTATCAAAGATTTTTGTTAGTGTTAATATTATTTAAGATTTATTGTTTGCAACAATAGAAGTCTACAGTCATAAGTGATAATCGTTTGTTGAATTATAGTAAAAAAAAGTAAAATAATAGATATACACATATAATTCTCCAATTTTTTATCTACCATAATGCAGTAAAAAATAACACTTCAGTTAAAGGTGAGTTAAAGTTAAGCCTGCTTCAGAGAACAACTAACTATTTAAAATCCTATCAAAGATTTTTGTTAGTGTTAATATTATTTAAGATTTATTGTTTGCAACAATAGAAGTCTACAGTCATAAGTGATAATCGTTTGTTGAATTATAGTAAAAAAAAGTAAAATAATAGATATACACATATAATTCTCCAATTTTTTATCTACCATAATGCAGTAAAAAATAACACTTCAGTTAAAGGTGAGTTAAAGTTAAGCCTGCTTCAGAGAACAACTAACTATTTAAAATCCTATCAAAGATTTTTGTTAGTGTTAATATTATTTAAGATTTATTGTTTGCAACAATAGAAGTCTACAGTCATAAGTGATAATCGTTTGTTGAATTATAGTAAAAAAAAGTAAAATAATAGATATACACATATAATTCTCCAATTTTTTATCTACCATAATGCAGTAAAAAATAACACTTCAGTTAAAGGTGAGTTAAAGTTAAGCCTGCTTCAGAGAACAATGTAGTTGCTGGCAACATCCCCACCACTAGTTTAATTTCAGTGAATTAATAGTATATTATTTAACGGGCGGTAATGCATGTTGATAAACTGCAAACCTCATCTGCGTGAGTTATGACCATTACCGCAAGTTGAATACTATACTTTATCTACTATAAGAATAAATACTAAGATACAAGTATCGAGAAAGAAAATTGATTTGAAAACGTCAAAATTATTTTGTTAAAATAAATGACGCTAGTCCCCTCAATGATAATAATTGACAGTTCCGCCTACTGACAGGCATTGGCAATTTAATAATTTTAAAATCTTTTAATTATTTATTCCTTTCCACTTGCTAAAAATTCTTTCCATTTTGCACCAATGGAATGTATTTATCGGCTTAAAAATTTCCAAGAATTTACTGCATACACTATTTACATACTGAATTATCATTGTAGAAGCCCAGCGTGAGTTATAATAACTCATGCTATCTTTTATTGATACTATTAATTGCTAAAAAGCAGTTGAATAATTAATATATAAATTAATAGTAGATAAAAGATTTTATAAAGTTGGTTATGTCGTTATGTACAAAATAAATGTTACTCCACAGATTAAACAAGTGTTGCTCTTCTGTCCTCTGGATTAGTCTGAATAGTTGAAGTTGGACATTTTGAACTTCATTCGACTTCAACAACGGATGGTTGCATTCATTGCACTGATCGCTACTTGAGCGATCACTGATCATGTCACCATATCAGTGTGCTGAACGAAGCAATATGAAGGGAGCGCTCAGTTATCAGCGGTCATGTTATGTATCATAACATCTTTCTGATACATGATAAGTGATCAGTGATCATAAACAAAAAACAACATAATTTAAATCCTAAAGTTTAAAAAAGTATAGACCGAAATAAGTCTCACATTTTAAAATATCAGAGTCGGAAATGAAAGTGGCTTATGAAAAAGCAGTCACAAAATGTACATAAACGTATAGAAACGCGTTCAGCCGGTTTGGTGATCATAACCAAAATGATAACAAATCGCTCAGTGATCGCTACTGCGTGATGAACGCGACCAATGTAATTTAATTTCATTGGCTGAAAGTCACGTGATTTAGTGTTGGTGGCAACCCTAGATAAAGTATACTTAAACTGGCTTTACAAGTGACGTCAGAAATAGAAGAAAGCATTGTGAACATAGATTTATTGGCTAGTAAACTAGTAAAGTTATGCTCTGCTTATGAGTCTGATTGTGATCAACCTGATTTTTATATGAATAAAAAACAGTAATTTACTTCAGTTGTGAACATTAGAACGTGTAATATTATTGAAATGGAAGAAAACATGAGTTTAATTGCTCAAATAAGCATGCTCGACTTATCATTTGAACTGCTTCCATACTGTGCATGACGACTTTCTTGGTGATTTAGTAACGGAAAAAGAAATTCTGGGATAAATTGTTCTCAATATAGAATGGCTTTTCTGTACCGGATAAATTCTCGATAAGAAAAGGAACACCTCAGACATAGTATAGAAACCACTGAAATATACGATGTGGCGGAATGCTCTTAGTTCCACTGCGCATCCATATAAAGTGACAAACCTGGGTGTTATTGTTGGAACATGTCATGTTTTATAAGGGACTGTAAAATTAACCAACATATAGCTCCAAATAATTCTTCATATCCAGTATTCAATTTCATTTCAATTCACAATAAGCTAAATCTTTCTTGCTCCGCCATTGCTAGGAGAAGCAAAACAAACATGGCGCTGACCACGAGTAATCCATTCGCGCAGCTTGATGAGCATTCCAGTCATCATAATATAAAATTTCATTTCAGTAATAGAAACACCAGTAAGAACCACTGAAATGTAATTTTATATTATGATGACTGGAATGCGCTAGAAGCTGCGCGAATGGATTATTCATGATCAGCGCCATATTTTGTTTTGTAGTAGGGGCTTAGCTGATTGTGAATTGAAATGAAATTGAATTCTGAATATGGAGAATTATTTCGTGCTATATGTTGGTTAATTTTACAATCCCTTATAAAACATGACTTGTTCCAAAAATAACACTCACAAAAATACACAAAGAATAACACTAACGAGATACAAGATAAAAGAAGAAACCACACTGTACGCCAATGACGTGTTTACAAACAAAATAATGGGAAATTAACAACACAATTCATATCGTACGTGCAGATGGTTGTGTCTCTCGCACCCACATACATAACCAATGAAGTATGTCTTTGCTGAGTTTCATGTGTCTCCTTTTGTCTGCTCCTAGTTTGGTACCTTTATGCAATGGACTTTACGCATTCCATATCGTACATTTCAGTGGTAAGAACGCAAACATAAAAAAGTCAAATATTTGTCTTTATCTATGGACGCAAACCTATATTTTCTAGGTTTGTGCAGCCAGCTGCACTGGCTGCACTTTCGCGTCAAGTCATGTTCAGAATTCATTCTTAATGTATTTTTTTCGGCCAATGATCATTCGCATATATAATATAACCATACATCATTCGTTTTGGTTCACTGAAATGTAATTTTATATTATGATGACTGGAATGCGCTAAAAGCTGCGCGAATGGATTATTTATGATCAGCGCCATATTTTATTTTGTGCCTCTAGCAATGGCGGAGCAGTAGGGACTTAGCTAATTGTGAATTGAAATGAAATTGAATTCTGGATATGGAAAATTATTTCGTGCTATATGCTGGTTAATTTTACAGTTCCTTATAAAACATGTCATGTTCCAACAATAACACCCACAAAAATACACAAAGAATAACACTAACAAGATACAAGATAAAAGAAGAAACCACACTGTACGCCAATGACGTGTTTACAAACAAAATAATAGGAAATTAAGAACACAATTCATATCGTACGTGCAGATGGTTGTCTCTCTCGCACCCACATACATAACCAATGAAGTATGTCTTTGCTAAGTTTCATGTGCCTCCTTTTGTCTGCTCCTAGGTTTGGTACCTTTATTTGGATGCGCAAATGGACTAAACGCATTCCATATCATACATTTCAGTGTTTTGGTTGCTTGTCCGCTTGTGTTTGTGGTTTTGTGATATTCTAGTTCTTAACCAGAGATCCTAAATTTCCTAGATCATATGTGCTTAACCTATTGATGACCTATTGTGTCTGGGTTTTAAATTTTACCATTTTGTTGTTTCTAAAAAAATAATTATGAGTGCATCAGAAGAACCGTACCAAGGTACAAAAAAGTGCAATACGGTAGGAGTTTATTGTGTAGTGGGAAGTTGCAAAAACAATGCTGGAAATTATAAACATGGTTTTTTTAGATTCCCAAAAGACAACAGAAGGTAATTTTACAATCATTATAGAATTATAATAATAAATTAAGAACATAAAATATTCCTTACTATTTTCCATGCATCTTTTTTTGTAGTACAAAAAATTTGTAAAGGAGGAATATTATTTTCAACCAGTATTACATACTTATTGTAATGTTCAAACAGTATTTCTTTCTTATTTTTTGTGTTGTAAAGTAAAATTGATTGCATGTTTGATTGAATTTAATGTAAAAAGTATTAACCCAAAATTATTGTTGTTTTAGAGCGAAGGAGTGGGTGGTTAAATGTAACAGAGAAGATCTTTTGAATAAAAACTTATATAATTTTCGAATATGTGCTCAGCATTTTTCACAAGAAATGTTCAAAGATCAGAAAAGAAAAGGTCTTACCGCAAATGCTTACCCTACAATATTTTTTGACGATATAGTGACAGGTAACAATATTTATTTTGAAATAAATATTTGTGTTTGAACATATAGAAATAAATATTTAGAAAATTTTGGATTTTGAGGTAATTAGCTATTTATAACAATGGAAACCTCTCGAATTTTAATTAAAAAATTCCTACTCCCTATTTTTGACACAAATCTGAAATTAGTTTTCTTCAGTCTAGTTTTCGAATAAAAAAAATCATAATTGTAACCTCTATGTATACATTACATTATTTACTCTTCCCCCTTTCTGTAATAGTTGAGGTATGCCACAGATCCGAGTCACTGTGAAGGTTTTTGAAAGAGTGTTAAAAGTCCTTATCTTCGGAAATGTTGTGGTTTCCGTCAAAGGGAAGGACTTCTGATTTCCAAAACCGTCTGTTTGCAGATCCGTGTTTATTATGTTTTGTGTATGTTTTGGGCCATACTAAACCCCCTCGAAGTTTATGACATGTATTTTAGTAAGCATTTAACATTTTTAAGCTTTGCTATTAGTTACTAAAGTATTGTTAATCACACCAAAAAAAAAAAAAAAAAAAACGGTAACAAAATGATTTATTCAGCAACACAAAATATAAGGGAGAGAAAATATTGCCACCAGCTGGATGTTATACAAATATAAGTTAACAATAGGTCTTACTTATTTTCAACTTCCATGATTTGCAGGGGAGATACCGCTATTCCAAAAAGGGGGGGAACTTCTTCATTCACCACACTACCACCGACTGGTTTCCTCCACATTCAAGTTCCAACCCTTGGTTCATTGGTTCATAATTTTTGTAATGTCAGCAGTGGCCTGAGGGGCCACTGCCAATGCGCACTTTGCAGTAAAAACGTCATCGTGGTCTACGCACTTGGAAACCTGTCGACTTTACATTTTTTTTCCACAGTATAGAAATATAGTTACGAAGTTAAAATAAAATATGGTTTATGCAATGACTTTAAACTAGATTGGAACTGGACTGCTTTGGAGTTGAAATGATTTTATTTTTAAAATCTTAATAATTAGACTTATTTTCCAATGACTAATCTATTAAATTTCCATTCTTGACAGTATGGCTGATTTTATCCAACAAATTAAGCATTTATTATTAGTAATTTTATTTTTCTATTATAACAATTCAATTACAAAATGCCTCTTTTTGTGATAATTTGATAGACCCCTATTTCCTTTGTACCTACAGAGTCTTTCATTGAGGGTGATGATAGCTTCGCAAAAAATAATGGAAAAACTGTGCCCCTAGAAGGAGTAATTATTCCGGTCTTGCAAAAAAAGGCAATTTTTGTAGCCAATGCCTTTATAAAAGTTATAAAAAAATGTTACACTGATAATTTTGCTAGAATTCTACATCCTTTTGGTACAGCACTTTTTACTGTAAACTGTAAAATTGGGCAGAAGAGAGTGAAAAAGTCAACTGATAAGTGTCCATAATTTTGGTTTGGTTCAACTGATATTGTTTTAGGGAAAGTTTGTTAATTAAAATTAATTAAATAGCCATGTCACGATGATTTTCGTGACATTCACCAGAAGGCCTTGAAAAATTCTCTTTTTTTCCATTTTGCTTGAAAATTCTAAATGGAGTTGCATAATTATTATAATTGAAAAGTAAAGTAGGTAATTTTCCAAAGAAAATTGTGAAAAGTTAAATTCGATGTGTTCTTGTTCCAGTTATCGTAAAAAATATAACATGTTATTTGAAAGAACTATGTATTTATTTTCAAAGATCTGGAGTCAAACATATGCCATAAAATTAAAAAATATATTTTTAAAAAACAACATTCAAAATATTTTGTCTACGCAGAATTATCAAGGAAATGCTAAATTTCAGATATTTGTAACAGCTCTAGGATGAAATTCTCACTAATATAAAAAATATATATGTTGCAAATTATATAATTATTCTGTAATTATTCCTAACGCGTATTTGAACTATTTATAAAAATGTCACAATATGTGATATAATTCCGCCGAGTGGCCGTGAGGCCCTTGAAACAATCCAAAATCCTCATAGTTAATGTTAATTTTGCAAATACAGTGATGTATCAAATTTGTGGTTATGGTTGCTAGCTTATCGTGTTATCTGTGGTCATTTTTGTTTGTATACTTAACTAAACATTTTTATTTTAATTACTTAGGTACTATCAAATTTATATATAAAATATTTGTGCTGTTTGCTCAATGTAATGTATACTGCGTAGTGATTAGTGAATAAGCAAATAGGTAAATCTGGAGCAGTTGAGGGTGGTCATAGGCATTAGGCCGTTTACACAAGACCAAGAGCCGAGACACATTTTCATGACAATATAAGAGGTCTGCTTTGCAAAGATCTCTAGTAAGTAATAAATACAATATTAAATATATAAATAAATTGTAAATTTCTATAAATTAACATAACCTCAAAATTTTGACATTACAAATGTACGTATTTATCATATTTTTTTGCTGATAGAAACAATTTCAGTTTATGTACTGTAGAGTTTATTATGACGGATTGTTCAGCAGTTAATTGCACAAATTCTGCAATAAACGTTTGTACTGAAAAGTTTTCCAAAAGATAAACGACGAAGGAATGGTTGGTTAAGATGAAACGAGATTGGACTCCTACAGATAACTCAGTTCTGTGTGTGGTAAATTAAGACTAGGCATATATTTTGTTTTGTATATATGTATTTTGAAATATTTGTCAGTAGCTAATTTAATATTGAGTATATTCGATAGGACTTTAATGTTTTAAAGTTTAACAAATTAAATTACTCTTTAGGTACATTTTGCCCCTCAAGTGTGAGAGAAAAAGAGGATGGGAAAAGAAAACAGATTCAATGCCATACCTACTATTTTCTCATTTATAAGTACAAGCAAAATGAGTTGTATCAACAAATCTAAAGTCTAAAGGTAAATAAAGTGTTAAAAATATTACTGGTTGTACTTATTTTTACGTTTTACACTGTGTTTTAATGTGAATAATATAGTTTTATTAAATAAATATGATTATATTTGTTTTTTATATGTATTCTCTTATTTGATGGATTTATCATATTTATTCCTATTTCCTAGATCTGGATGTATCTTAGAAAAATAGGTAATTTATTACTGGACTAGTAAAACTAATCAATAATGATAAATTCTAATTTATTTTTAGATGTGATATCAGTGTATATCAGCAGTGCTCTCTGAAATTGGAACAACTTGACAAACGTCAAAAGTTTGTGGTCAAAACTTTGAGCCTTACTTTGACTAGATTATATAAACAATACCACTATCACTACTAATCATTGCTTTTATAAAAAATTTTAATATGCTGGACTACTATTCAAATTAGTATTTAAACTTCTTTAATTATTCCTTTCAGCAACCTTAAGGAACAAGAAGAAACAGGACGTTTTATCTTATATGTTTTACCAAAAAGAAATTACTATATAAATGTATCAAATAATAAAGTATAAACATATTTGTGTATTATTTCTATTATTTTGTAATAGGGTTTGTAATGGGTGTCAATTTTTTTTATGCATTACGTGACATATAGGCTAGCCTTGGCTACTTGGCTGCAAAACTGGCTGTAAAAGAACTGAACATTGCGTTGTTAAGTATCCAGAGAATAGTTTCTGCTCATGACTCCAGCTGTGAAACAATATTACTGCAGATTTATTTTACAACTATTAATATATACTCGCGTCAAGAATTCAGACGACTTACGTCATACGAACAAATGAATTATTCATTATATTTTTATCAAAATATTTAAGAAACTGCAATTGAGAGTAATAAAAATCTATGCTACACTAAATGTTTGCATTATATATTGCACTAAATTGCAAAAAATTGTTTTTAATGCCACCAAATATCGAAAATTACGTTGACAATAAAGACAATTGCCTAATGTCAACCATGACGTAAGACGTCTGAATTCTTGACGCGAGTATACCTCTCTGGTCTTAACGTATTGTTCTTTACATTGTAATCTGAAAAATGCAGTGCAATGTGTTATTGCATAAAATATGACTGACTATTTTTCATTAATAATTATAAATTGTCACAATTTTCCTGTAACTGGGTAATTTTTACTCTAACTGAAAAGGATCATGTAAAACGCATAATCTTTTTTTTATTCAACATAACATTTTTTGTTGCAGGGGATCCCGAGCCTTCGTTAGACATGTCTGATACAAACATCGTTCATATCACTGTGCCATCCAGATATTCAGATGATAGCAATTGTTTTGCCGAGTTCTCCAATTCACCCCAGTTTCCGGAGGAAGCTTGTGAAGATTCAAACAGTCAAACCTATAATGGTAAGTCAATGGAATCGTATTATTTGGTATTATTAATTCATTAGACCATAATAAACTTACATCACTAATTTTAATGGACTAGATCAAAGCTTCTGGCAGAATAAATTATCAACTTTTCACCATTTTACATTATTTTAATTTTTATAAAAATTTAGTAAAATTAATGAATCAGTGTGTCACTGAAAGGTACCAAAGAGTTATTCTTAATGGCAAACCTTTTGATCTATTAGCAACTACTTAATATGGGTACTCCTCAAGGCTCAATTGTGGGTACACTGACTTCCGTCAAGTTTTAAAATTTTGGGCCACCGCATTGAAGAGATTACATCTCTTATTGATATATCTAATAAATTTGAAGTGTGCATAAATGCAACTAATTGCCGGTTTCTCAACATTTGGCGCAATCCATTCGATAATAGAGATGGGACTTTTAGTTTATTTTGGTGAATTGAAGGACTGAATTTGACTCGTCTGAATTACATTGTTAAATTTTTTGGAGTCAACTTTGCTTTTAGTTCACAGGGAATTATTCAGTCCGACAAGAAGGAATGATTCATTTCATTCAGTGAAATGAATAGTTCGTTTGTACTAGTTCGTTCGCGAACTACCCATCTCTATTCGATAACTATCGAGTACATAAATTTATCAGACTTTATATTGGTTTCTGAACGCATGCCTTCCAAATTTTGTTGAATACATAACAGTTGAATGGATATTTTAATATCTGCAATAATCATAGAGGGAACTAGCAAATGCACAAGTGTTTGCAGATGCGATTTATGGAAGTAAGATACTTTCACGAAATAATTGTAGATGGCGCCACTATCGCCTACCTAATGATAGCACATCACATTAACTAAATAAAAATATGTACAAACCTGTTGCATAAAAACGAAGTTATTAAAACATTTTCTAATACTGATAGTGAATTTGTTCTGGTACTAGACACTTGAATACTAGTTCTCCTATTAAATCTATATTTAAATATTCTTCATCTGACGAGGCAAACGAATCAGAATTTTCCATTGCACAGTTATCGTCACGAAAATATAAAAAAAAGTTGGGTTAAACCTTACAATATTTACAATGAAGATGTAAACAAGCAACAGCTAAATCGCTGCGCGCGTGCGCTAATGTTTATTGGACAGATGTCTTACCATTTTTCTTTGGATATGTGTTCGATAACTTATGCAATAGATAAGCATTATCGAATGGTTCAGAAACCGAATTCATGGGATATCTCCAGTTTATGGAATCGATAAGTTTATTTAATAGATATTTACTAGTTGCGAAACCGTCCATAAATCTAATGTAATGCTTTTTGGTAAAAAAACCATGAAGTTGGTTTATTGATAAAGCAAATATTGAAACTAATGATCTTCTTGATTTAACTACTGTGTCAAAACCACCATCTACTTTATTTCTAACAAAATTACTTATTATAGAACAGTACCATAATTTGAATGTAATACATTTCCTGTCACAATTTCTAAAATTAATAGTTTTTGTTCAGTTTTTCATATCAAATTACTTCTATATGCAATGGAATACCACTTTTATTTATATAATTTTTTTATAAAACATTTAAAATTGTAATTAACAAATTAATATAAAGCACATATATTTAATTTGCAAAATTTTTCTTTGCTGTTTAATACTATTTTATGTTTTGTCTACGATATTTTTTTTTGTTTTTCTTTTACTGTATGTTGAGTGGAAGAACAGAGGTTTTTACTGAATTTTATCTTTTGATATTATTTATATTGATGTAATATTGTAAGGGTAATAAAATCATTATTTATAAAACGTATTACTATGTCAATGAATTGTTCGTCCATTTTTTAGAAATTATAACCAATTCATTTGCCCAACCTGCTGTTGAAGAGGAAGAGTACCATTGTAGGACATGCTTAAGTGTTATTACGAAATCCACAAGTATTTGGGTTACGGAAACCCTCATTTTAGACAAAAACGTTAGAGATGTAATAATCTTTCTAGTTCCTGAAATGGTAATTTTTTTTTTCCTGTGAGCTTTATTTTGTGTTTTTATTAAAATTTTTATGCAGGAATCAAAATTGGAGGATGAAGAGGTAGTGTGCACTTCCTGTTTGGAAGTCCTTAAATCCACGATGAAGTTTATTGTAAAGTGTTTAGAAGTGGACGCTATACTTACAAAGGAAAAGGAAGAAATGCAAGGAGTTGAGGGTAGTATAGGTATTAATTCTCCCTTTTTTAGGTTAAAGTGCTGATAAACATACGATTTACAATTTCAAATTCCTTTTTTATAGAAAAATGTAAAGATGTTAAAATTGCAGATATTAAGGATGAGGAAATTGACGAGGAAATTGATGAGGAACATGATTATTGCGGTAAAGTCATATCCGTGGGTGACATCATATCGACAGAAGATGTTGCTGATATAAATGAAGACGTCACTCTATTGGAGCAAGCAGTTGATGAAGTCAATGAAAGAGATAGTGTAGAGTTGGACTATGAAAACATGTCCTATGTTGAAAACAATGTTGAAATTCAGTATGAGATTGCGGAAGTGTGGCTTCCAAACAAGGAGGAAGAATTAAGTGAACAAACAGTTTCTTTACAAGATTATGAAAGTTATGATGAGGATGCAAATGTCGAAGAAATAGAAACTCTTAGCTGTTCGACTTGTATGGAAAGGTGAGTCAAACTGCTGTAAACATATTTATTTTCACAGTGTCTAAAAATATATACTTGATAATTCTCAAAGATGTTCAGTTTCTAGAACTGAATGAAGTATGTGCCAAAGTTCAACAGTACATAATAATTTTTTACTGTATTAGAAAGGGATTTTAAGCTAATATAAATCAAGTATCCTACAATTCCTATCAATGAAGTCATATTATGTATGCTCTCTGATACCAAACGTCTAGGTATGCTAATGAACAATTTCACAGACAAAGCTCTATTCAATAATTATCTAAAGAAATTAATCTAATTTACTAACCTGCTTTAATGAAACACTCTATAAATATCTAACTTCATTTTTTGGCAGTGGGAACACGATAATTCAACCCCAATAGATATCTGACCTATTTCTGCATTTTTAGGATTGCTTCAGGTGTAATTCAACGCAGGTTGGGGCTTTTGTCCACTGAGTAGTTAGTTTCACACAATATTATTAATACTTAAAAATATATAAAAACTTTTACATAAAAGGTGAACATTATTCAAGTAGGTATTGTCATATTTAATTCATTGACAGGCTGTCATTTTTTGTCATTGTCGATATTTAACTTCATAATTAATTTTAATTTTTATAATAATTTTTATAGTTAGATATTTGGTTCAATTTAAAGGAAGCCACCTGAAGAAGCAATCCTAAAAATGCAGAAATAGGTCAGATCTCATCTATTGTGGTTGAATTGTCGTGTTCCCACTGCCAAAAAGTGAAGTTAGATATTTATAGTGTTTCATTAAAGCAGGTTAGTAAATTAGATTAATTTCTTTAGATAATTATAGAATAGAGCTTTGTCTGTGGAATTGTTCATTAGCATACCTAGACGTTTGGTATCAGAGAGCATACATATGACTTCATTGATAGGAATTGTAGGATACTTGATTTATATTAGCTTAAAATACCTTCCTAACACAGTAAAAAATGTTACAAAAGCTAATAATAAGGAATATATGGGTAGATATTGTGGGTGTAATTCAACGCAGGTTGGTGCTTTTGTCCACTGAGTAGTTACTTTCACACAATATTATTAATACCAAAAAATATATAAAAACTGGTACATAATAAACACAAACATTTTTGGTAAAACCGTTTTTCAGTAATTATTTCCTATACCTGTTATTCTACCTGATGGTATTTCAATCTCAATATAGTGTTTGTTCTTCTCTATTAAAAGTTGCAAATGATTTAATAAGGGACAGTGATATGAATAAATGTGCCTGGCTCATTTTTCTTGATTTTAACAAGTCGGTTGACACCTTAGATCATACAACTTTCCATAAAATTAAAATACTTGGGCTCTAGCGACATTGCTGTCACATTCTTTAAAAATTATCTGGCGAATAGACACCAGAGGGTTACTTTGAACACTGACATATATAGGTTTTTTATTATTTCTACTGGGGTTCCCCAAGGTAATGTTCTAGGCCCTCTTCTCGTTTCCATTTATACTGCTGATTTTTGTCATTACTTTCAACATTGTCAGTGTCATCAGTATGCCGATAACACTCTGAACACTCTGATACTGAATATATTTCTCTTTTAGTACCGACATCTTTCCAGTTGTAGTAAAGATAACCGCAAATCTCAATTCTATCTCTGAGGTATCTTTAATTGAGGATGAATATCGTCTATTTTTGAAAATAAAAAGAATGTCATTATTGTTCCAACTAATTACTGCAAAAATATTGGTTTATGGGTAGACAATTCTCTTAGATTTAGTAAACATGTCAGCTATCTTACTAAGAAATCTTTTGACAAGCCGAAAGTTCTTTACATGCATAAAAACCGGAAAAGAGTATCTCCAGAAAATTAAATATGCTTGTGTTATGTTCAGTAGTTATCTTCGTAAGTTTGATCATATTTCTCCTAGTTTTAAAAATTCCAATTGGTTTAACCTCAGTGCTAGATTTCAGAACCAGTTATCTTGCTTAACTTTTAAGATATGTTAAATAATAAACCTGAATATCTAGCCGCAACGTTTATTACAAATTTTAATGTACATCAATTGCCCATGTATAATTGTTACAATTTTTGTGTTCCAGAGCATAAAACTACTCTGATTCAGCGGTCATTTACTTAAATGCTATAAAAAATTGCCTTGCCTAATGATGTCAGGTGTCATAAGTCTGGTCACAGTTTTAAGAAGTTTTAAATTATATATCGGTTGATTATTTCACTATTATTGAATCAAATATGAGTTTTATCAAATAATTATTCTTTTCTTTATGTGTATTATTTCAGTATGATTTCATTATTACAATAGCATATGTTTTGTAATGTTTTCTTACATTTTTCCAAATGGTTATAGGGAAGAGCGCTGTACGATGGTATTAATTTTTTTTTGTAATTTTCAGTTTTACCACGAAGGAAGATTACGAGGTCCATTTGCAGGTACACCCTCCTCACATTTGTGAAACATGCGGTGAGACGTTCACCAAGACGGAATCGTTGAGGACACATAGACTCACCCACATCGATCCGAACAGTTACATTTGTGAGGTGTGCGGCAAAGGTTTTAAAGATTACGGAACCCTACAGTGTCACCTAAAGAACCACTCGGACGATGTAATGTGCACCTGTGAAAAGTGTTCCAAAACGTTTAAGAATAAGAGACTGCTCGACATCCACATGAAATACGTCCATGACCAGGTTTACGACACCCAGTGCACCATCTGCGGCATTTTGACCAAGAACGAGGTGTCGCTTAAAACTCACATGAGGTAAGAAAGGTCGGTTGGTCGTCGGGGACAGAATTTTGTTTAGTCAGTTTCAGCAACTAAATCCATTCTTCTAAAAATTAGTGTGCCTCAGAATGATCAGATTTTAAAATTTTAAAAACAAGATAATAAAAATAATAATTGTGTTATTAATTGTTACTATTTTTAGTGAGTACAATGATAATAACATTTTTGCCAATTTTGAGACATTAGATAATAAAAATAATAGAGTTGATTCCACATTTAAAGCTTCTATCTTGTATTGATATAAGATAATTTAGAGGTTTTGTCAAGAAAAGTTCAAAAAGATTCTTAGCAACATTTTAAATATAAAAGTGTTTCCTATAATGATGCCCTCTTGGGCATCTCAGTCTTTCTGCGTATGTCCAATACACTTATATCATGTTTCAGGAGTGACGTTATTAATAGCCTTCTGTAATAATAATTTGTTATTGCTTAATTTACAGGCGTTATAATTTCGTGCTGCTTCATTTTTTATTTGGACCCAAATTAACTATTGAATTTTTTTCATAATGGTACAGAGGTAAACGGAGTATATGAAATTAATGTATTGACCTTTTCCTCTTCATACAATTTTTAATAATTGTGCTTTTAGCTTAACACGTTGACCGCCAGACGTGGAGTTGAATGGGGCCACGACAAGATGCTTCATGACCGCCGGCGACCAAGATATCAAATCATTGTGACGCCATATGTATCGCGGGCGGTCAAAGTGTCGTGGGATGTATTGCAGATTTTTTTTGGTGAAAAAAAACAATCTTGGAAATAAAGATATGTTTATTTAGATTCAGAAAAGACTGCCCTTACATTTACATCAAATAACTATATTTTACTCCTGAAATGTTTATCAAAACATTCAACACAAACAAAAGGTTTGTGATGACAACCAGCGCAAAAAGTGTTAACTTTCTTTGTTCTTTGAGCGGCTTCTTTACTTCCAAATTGTGACGATAATTTATCATAACATTCGGTACATCGTTTTCTTATTTTCCTGTTTCTTTTGCACCCTTCAGATGATTGTTCCAAAGAATGATGATTCTTTTTTATTCTCTTTGGCAAAGAATTTTTTGGGATATTTTCTTCATTATCGGTTAGATTTTCATTATCCTCTTCCCTAAATAGTAAATGATCAGCTAATTTTTCTCGAAATTTTGTAATTTTCATATTGGAGTTTTCTTTATTGGCTGTTTTAAATAATATAAATGCATTAACTACTGTCGTACCGAACAATAATTCAGTAGCTAATTTATGATACCATCTAATGGACTTTCGTATTGGTGAGGAATAACTGGAAAGCTGGTCGAACAGATCAATTCCAGTTTTACCAGCGTTATAGTCTATAATAAACTTGGGCTTTTTTATATCTTCTTGTTTCCTATTCTTTTTACCAGTATTTACAATTCCCAACGTATGTTAAAAGGACTAATACGTCCCTTTTGTCTCGCCATTTGACCACCACAATGCCATCTTTGTTTTCCTGGCCAATGACTTCTCCTCTTGATAGTTTTGCAGTAACAATATCTTTTGGTAAATATTTTCTGCTTTTCCTTAATGTACCAATACTTTGTTTTACGTTCCAATAGTTGATTCACTAGAGGAATATTCGTGTAGAATTTATCAGTTACTAAAATTCTTTCTGAATCTAGATAATCTTCACATAGTTTCAGAACAACATGTGTTGATAAATTATTTTCGCCTTTGTCCATTTTGCCTTCGTATACCATCAATGAATGAGTATAGCCATTAGTGGCACACATTTTAAATAACTTAATACCATATTTGTGTTTTTTTAACGGTAAATATTGCTTAAATTTTAATCTGCCCCGAAAAGGAACCATACTTTCATCTACTGCAATTTTTTTGCCTGGATTCATGCATTGTTTGTATTTATTTTGCATCAAGTCTATTAAATTTCTAATTTTAAAAATTCTATCGCTACCGTCTGCCAATGCATTATTCGAAAAATGCCAAAAACGTAGTAAAAGTTCAAATCTATTTCTAGACATACAGTTGAGTGCAATCTCATTTTTGTACTTCCTATCTTTACTCCAGTAGCATTCTATAGATGGATACTTGACTAAACCCATTCAAAGAAGTAACCCAAAAAATTGTTTCATTTCAGATTTTGATGTTGCCTTCCACATACATAATCGACTATGACATTTTCGTTGAAGAACTTGTTCTGCATTTCTGTTAGTTTCCTGGACAATTATACTAAGAATCTCATCATCAAGGAATTGTAGATAACAATCTGTTACAGATGGTAATATCTAAAAAATTAAAAATATCATATAAAACGTTTCAATATTAGTGCACTTAAATTCTTACCTGCTAAATTCTGTTCCGTTTCGTCCACCAATTCACCACCTTCAGTATCTACTTCATCTTCGGAAGATTGATCTTCGTCATCGGTTGGTATAAATTCATCTTCACTTGTTTCAGTGTCACTAATAGTTACTTCGTTGTCTGATCCAGACAATGTCAAAGTTTCACAAATATTTTCTAACTCTTTCTGAGTCAATGGTCGATTTGCGTCACATTTTCTGGCACCGGCCTGCATTATGACAGATAAATACGCATCAAAAGCAATACACACTTGGCCACAGACTGCAACGTACTAACAATGGGCAAGAAAAAACATAATTCCAGTAAATGCATAGATATCAACCTTTGGTCGCGGGCGGGTCATGCGGCGTCTAGGTAATACAAGAATCATCTGGATGCCGCATGTACCGCCGGCGGTCTTTACATAAAAATATTAAATATGGTACATATCTAGTGAAATAAATATGTCCTGCAAATATTAAAATGAAATATTATTTATTATAGTTGAAAATTACTAGTGCGATTCCAGGAAGAACTGTTAAAAACTATATGGCGTCAGGGTATAACATTATAATGTCCGCCGACGGTACATGCGGCGGTCAACGTGTTAATCTCTGTTTATTTAATATTCTGCTGATAACGTGTGTTATCCATCACTATACGTCTTCGTTCCATTCCATGCCAGTTCCGTATTGTTATGTAAAAATATTTGCTGAAAATGTATGTACGTATGCACGTCTTACGTTTACATTTATATTTAGTTTTTGTTTAGTTTCATTGGGTATTTTTCCACACATCTGAAAAAATAAAAATTGATTGAACAAACCCTTGTGCCAAAAGGATTGGTTTAGGGTTATTTTTGAAACTAATAAAAAAATCCTAACCAAAAATCATATCGCCCAGTTCCGAATTTTTTTGACGTTTCAAAAAACCCTGCTTTCCTTCTCAAAAATTTCAAACGTAAGTTTGACGGGTTAAAACTGGTTTATCTGCTTCCATAGAGATGTTAAATGATTTTTATATATATTTTTTTTGTCACTTCTCTTGACTAGCCAATGATCAATGTTTATTGAACAGTTTGGCACACACTGATCTCCGTTCAATAAAATAATTGTGAACTCTTGATTTTTTTTTTGTTGTATTATCCTTCTTCTTTGCCGAACCCCATTTAATCAAATGACTGTTTTCCCAAGCATGTTTGCAATTTTTTTATTTTTCAAATTCCCGTCTCCTCAACAAATTGCTGTAGATGCAATTTTTTTAATTTTGTAATCATTTTTTGGACTTGTTTTTGTTAAACGGAGATAAGTGCAAACATTGATCATTGGCTACAGTCAAGAAGGAGTGGAGTAAGTAGTGACAATAAAATAAAAATCATTTAACATCTGTATGGATGCAGATTAACCAAATTTATACTGTCAAACTTGACTTAAGTATCTAACATGATTGCAATTTTTGAGAAAGAAAACAGAGTTATTTGAAATGTGAAAAAATACGGAAGTGCGCGATATTCCCTCGTATACGTTTATTTTTATTAGTTTTCCATCACTTAGTTTAGGTCGTTTACCAATAGAACATCTACTAGAATATGCATTTTGATCCATCTTTAATGTTATCGTGTATCAAAACTTTAGGGTTATATTTATTTTTAATAATCCAGTTATAGAAGTTACGAGTAGCACCCCGCACTTACGCTACACTTACACATTCTATTGGCATTGGCCGTGTTCAATGTTACCAAGCGAAAGCGAGCACATGCAAGCCGCTTTCTGCTCATGTTCATTAGACAATTGCGCTGGATCTCAAGCGTTTGGAAGCAAACCAAGCTTAAAATATTTTGGCTCGGTAGCTTACGCTTTATTCAAGCAGATGTTCTGTGCCTGCGCTGAAAAATTAACAGAGAATCAATTTGAATTTAAATTTTAGGTTAGGTTGTATTTATATGATTGTGGTTTTTGGTAGATTGTATAGCCGTAGGATTAGTCTTCAACCTTCCTCAAGCAGAGAACAAAAACACTATCGTTTAAACGAACCGCAGCGCTTGCCAGCGAACTTTCAAAGCGCTTGAAAAGCTTGGTAACATTAAACACAAGCATTTTTAATGTTGGTTAAATCATGCGCATGGTTTACAGATACTAAAAAAGCATTTTCCTAATGTATAGACAAAAAATACATTGGACTTCAGTTTGATTGTACTTTTATCGTATCCACAGTCATATTGCTGTGCATAGAGAGTGGCACAGTGAGATAAAATAAATAATGTTAAGCTCTTATAAAAATTATTTTATATTTATGCGCTTTATAATAATAGTCCTTTTATATTATCTGAGGCGCTCTAGATTTTCTAAGCTTGGGTATAAACATAACGATTTTGAGATTGGAATGCATCTGTCTTGTTCTGAGTGCAAATATTCTACAAATTTTTTTGGTTTTGATCTCGGAGCAAAGTTTGGCTACAAATTATTTATTGAATTTGCCTAAATTCAAAAATCAATGGTATTAACTTTGATATTTTTTTCTATTAGATTGGTTCACTTCAAAGAGAAGCCCTTCGAATGCAACATCTGCCATAAGAAGTTTGGTCGGTCCGACTATTTGCACAATCACAAGTTGCGCCACACGGCCAAGCCGCGAATCGTTAAACCTCAACCTGAGAAGCGGAAAGTACGAACTAAGACAAGGATGCGGTACAAAATACAAGATAGAGGTAATTCGATAATCATTTGTCATTATGATTGTTGGAGAACTGTTTAGGATGGTTTTTGGGATAAATAATGGCAGGTATTTGTCGTAGGTGAGCCTGTGCCTTGTAAATTCTGCGGGCAGTGGTACAAAGACATCGTGAGGTTGAAGCGACACTTAGAGACGCACCTCAAGAGGTACCCGTGCCAGTTTTGCCCTCTGACGTTTCCCCGCAATATCCTTTGCAAAAGACACGAGGAGATTCATCGGGGCGGCACGGTCAACTTCTCCAGGTAAGTGCAATACAGGCTAAAATTAAATACGCAATATTTTAAAGTAAATTTTATTAAAGGGAACTCTAAATGATTGAAAAATATTTTGAATAAAAATGCCAAGAACATCTCAAATTTTTTATACGGTTCTAGAACTAGAAGACTTGATATATCCAGTTGCATCTCCAAGATCAAATTATATAAGTAGGCGGTGGAAGTTTTTGATATTTCATGCTTGAAAAGTATTCAAAATGAAAATATCCAGAGCATCTCTCAAATTTTCTACACAGTTCTAACATGAAGACTCGATCTGTCAGTGGGAGGGGTTTTTGCGGCTAATCGCGTGACTATATTTTTGTTTGCATTGTTTGAAGATTAAAATGTTACGAATTTTTCATTCAGATATCAAAAATGCTTATTTATTTGTTGATGAAAGTTATAAAAAATTTTACACCGTCTATTTTGCTGGTGTATGTTAGTGGAATTCTGCACTAGGTCAATTATTTCAGAAAAAAAAGTTAAAATTCATTTGATATATTAACTGTATATACAGGGTGATTTATTAATAATGGGTTATCTCTAAACTGGAGATACAACACACCAAAATATGAGGAGTGAGCTTATACCAATGTTGCAGGTTTACAAGATATAGATTCAGAGTTGAAATTTTACTTTCTGGAAATTTTGGAACGTTTGGCAAAATCAGCTCGATAATTATTGGTACTTTTATTTTTGAATTTGTTACTTAAGGACAATGTTAAAAATAGCCGATTTTTTGCATAAATCATAAAAAATCAATTGATTATTGTTAATTAACATTAGAAATGGCCCAGAAATACGTCAGATAGCTGGGAAAATGTCGCTACTACCCCTAAACATATATAAACTACCCTTAAATAGTTTTAAATGGATAATCATTAATTATTGTTATGAAATTCGTGTAAAATGAAAAAAATGCTTGAAAATGATTTGAACAGACAGTATGTCAGTATGTGATTAATAACTGTAAAAATGTCCATTCTACCCCTAAAAATTAAAAAAACAACTTTCAAAAGCTAATGGTGAGCTTACTTCGACATCAAAAATAGATAATGCTTAAATGTTCAAGGGAACGCCTATTGCTAGAAAAAAATTATAGATTACTGTCAAAAAATGCAAAAACTGGTACTAGAGTACATTAAGTAAGTGGGGAAATATTAATTGCACCCCTAAATCTATATAAACTGCCTTTAAATAGCTTAAAATAGATAATCATTATTTATTGTTGTAAAATTCATTTAGAATGAAAAAAATGCTTAAACCACTTTTAAGGTTCATTTATACTATTGCGACCTGAAAAATGGGTGCAAGGATAAATTGCCATTTTTTCAGTACGCGCTCGCAAAGCGAGAACAATTGGCGCTATTTCGCCATTGAATGGGCACTTTTACATTAATTTATCACTTTTTACATTGACATACTGTCTGTTCAAATCATTTTCAAGCATTTTTTTCATTTTACACGAATTTTATAACAATAATTAATGATTATCCATTTAAAGCTATTTAAGGGTAGTTTATATAGGTTTAGGGGTAGTAGCGACATTTCCCCAGCTATCTGACATATTTCTGGGCCATTTCTAATGTTAATTAACAATAATCAATTGATTTTTTTATGATTTATGCATTCCCCCGGATAAGCCTAAAATCGGCTATTTTTAACATTGTCCTTTGTCGTTACAGTGCGTTAGTTCACCCTGTTACTTCAGTAAATTTTTACATAGAAAAAGTACTAAATTTAATTCATCTATCAGTTTTTGAGATATTTACATTTAAATGTTCGATGTATTTTACTTCAATATTTGTATTTTAAAATTCGTGTGCGGAGCAACAACAACAAAGACAACAATTAACAATAATAATCAGTTGAGAAAACTTAAGAGCAAATGCTTAAAATGTTTGTCCTCTACCTCACTACACATTGAGATACGCAATATGTGTCAATTATTAATCACATTCACAGGTTTTTAAATTTTTTGTGGCAACTCCTCGATGGAATAATTTTTTTTTGTGACCATTATTGAGATGTCCAGAAGGTTTAAATCTGGACTTCTCGGTAGTCAAACGAATTCACTCCACAGCTAATCCACCGATGAGGAAAATGATGTTTCATTACTTTGGGTGGTGAACATAAAAAATATGACCAATAAACTCTTAAGGCGGGTATCCATTTATGTCAAATGCCTCATAACATAACACCGAACATGTTACGTTACAGCTAGTGGAGACGGAGAACTGTTGCATGATACGTAGAGCCAATTTCACATGTGTAATGAATACGGGATGAACCGTCAGTTTTTAGTCGTCGCATCAAAGGGAGTTAACGGTTATGTTCTTTGACAAGTTGAGACGGGAGGTTTTGCCATTCCGACTGTAACATTGCCTGTGGCGTTCATGTAAAAAAAAAATTCTTCAAAGGTACAGAAAATATTGCAAAATTTTTAGAAAAGCTGTGGAATCTTGTCTTGTGTTTTTTTTATGTAAAATGTTTAATTTTCTAGTAAATCTACATACATTAAGCAAGTCTGTTTTTAAGAATACAACCTGTGAAACATGCGTTCAATCCTTTTCTAAAATTAAATCTGATTTTGGAAAGTCAATTGATTATTTCTGATCAAATTAAAACTTTCTACAATTCTAAGTTGATCTTCTATATCAACAGAAGTCCTATAACCAACTAAAGATTACGCATGTGCTCATAAATGTTGGTGCATTATATCCTTGGAAAGGAGCACTTAAAATGTGCAGGTATCCCGTAACTAAATTTACTAGAGAAGTAAACAATTTCTATAAATAACATAAGAGGCAAAAACATTCTAAATTCAACAGCCTTTCTCTGTGATAAATGTTGCACCTTTGCAGAATTTTTTTTGTGAAAATTATGTACAAGGTGATAAAAAAAACACCTTTCTGATCTTTCGATTTTATTCATATCCATATTATTAATTGGCTTCCTATAGTTGACTATAGTCGAGTTCCAAAATAATAGAGAGTGATTCATGTTATAAACCCACTCGTCATTTAATGCAATCAACACAAAGATAAATACATACAACCCTTATATTTATCGTATAAAATTTACGTGTCATACCTCTGAGAGCGTATTCGATTACACAGCTTCTGTGCAGCAAATATGCATGCGCCGCAATAAATACACATGTCCTAGATCGGAATGCTTGATTTCTATTGGTTATCATGCCTTGACGGACTCCACTATGTACACACCCCAATTACCATAGGCGAGCCCGTGGGAAAATTTTGAGTATACCTTTCCGCTAATTTAATTGCGAATGTAATTAATTTATTAGTGATTTTGTGTTTATATTCTTAAGAATGGTTAACAATTCAAGCTCTGCGGCATATTCTTAACATCGTAAATGCCCTAATCTAACAAGTGAGCAATATCAGATGATACCGTGTATGAAGGGATTAGGCTGCGAGACCAAAATATGAGTGTAAGTGATGCGGTTGAAATAATGCGGTTCATTATCAAGAATGTCCGTGAGTAGTGTGTATAATAAAGAGTGGCAAAGAACATACAAGTGCGAAATGGCAAATAGTGAAAACTCATGAAAGTAGAGATAAAGGTTAATGATACTGTTTTGGCGGTTAACGGACTGTATATTAATTGGTACAAAAAATTGGTAAAAGGACTCACCTCTATCCTGAAGACGTGGGTAACTGGTAGAACTTTGGGTTAGGAAAATGGGAAAGTAGGATATGAGTTCTAGACTCCAAGATAGCGGTACGAAATCACAAGAAAACAAAAATATCACGGTTTTAGGTTCGATCGGCTTGACACACTATATTTCGGACTGTGGGTGATTTATTTCGATTAGGTCTATTCAGTACATTTCCTATTTTCGGCAAGTATAGGCAACTAACATTGCAGATATATTAAAACGATTTAAGGACGCCTAAACAGATACAATGAATGGTGTTTTAAAAATGAACTTTTGACAATAAAAAAATTCAGGTTGCTATCTCACAGAATGAAACTGCTTAGAACATCTGAAAGGGTGTTTTTGTGAATTATGCGTGACATGAATTTCCAGTTTATGGAACAAAATAGGAATAGTATGCTGATAGAAAAAGACGGAGACTATTTAGGACAAATATTAGATCGAAGTCTGAATGAAAGAATATATTTTATATATTATAGAAACAGTGTCAAAACATGGATATATGAAGTCCATACGATGACAAACGTGTAACACTGTTTTGCCAAATATGAAACCTGGTGATGTTGTGGTTGTATGGACATTACACCCTATAATGGCTTTGTACCTAGAACTTCCAACCGTCAGAAGCATGCACACTGTATCTGAAACAAAGCATTTTCAACCACATGGAAACTGTTTCCATCTGTTCTACGAACAGGCCTAATAGCCATGTGACCATTATAGTGATAGTGCTAGTAACCAGTAGTGTATACTGTATATGTATATAGTGCAGTGTATTACCTATGTCTTAAAGGTGTGATATCCGAGGAGTGTGCATCAAGTGGGTGGCAGTGGTAGGCTATCAACATTTACGGCATTCTACGGGTGAGTATAAACTTTTAAATTATTAAAGTGATTCACTCAACGTTAACTTATTTTTGGTAGTTTTATGTTCTTTGAACCCTGCTTCTCAAGTGGCACGCCTATGGAATCTTGTCCCTAACAACCCTCACATCCCGTGCTCATCTAAGTGCTGTGAATGATTCACACTGTATTATCTTGGGCTTCGACTATAGTCCCTGAAAATTTCATTCCATTACTTTTTTTCAACAAAAAGATACGTCAGAAAAACTACTTTTGTAGTTGTATCTTTTAAGATCTGTAACTCAAAACGGTATGTTTAAGAGGTTATGTTTATTAGTTTTATTAATTTCTCTATATACTATCACCGCCTAAAATTTGTAACATATTTTACAGAACACCCTGTATAGTTGAGGCGCATGTTTTCACTTCAAATGTTCATTTGTAGGTGTAACGTATGCTGGAAGAAGTTCAAAACCAAAGAAGCCTTAGATGAACACGTTAAGTGCCACAACAACCCCCAACATTTTTGCGACTTGTGTGGAAAAACGTTCAATAGAAAGTTCCTCTTAAGTCACCACAAATTGATGGAACATAGCAACATTCCAGATAAAGAACAGCCCGAAGAAATAATTTACGACAGTTTATTGGAAGTGGGTGGTTTGTCGACAGAATTGGACGGTTAATCCGGTGTATTTGTGAGACTGAAGTGGACGATAATTTCTTAGTCCGTTATTGTAATCTGAGAGGAACAGTTTGATTTGTTTTTAATATCAATTATTGTTAATAAAGTTTCAAATTAATTCTATTTATTTCTATTTAACAGGCAAAGGTAAGTGCAAAAATTATGATCTCATCCCAACTTATTTTTTATATGATTGCTAGATATCGTATCGTATGATTGCTACAATTTACATGTCTGTTCCACTTTAGATGTCTGAATGACTTCGCAGGTTTTGTACTGCTGTGATTTGTAGACACTAGAAATATATTTGTGAATCATATTGAAAACAAACATTACTATGCTCTGAACCATAATTTGTTATACAGAATCCAATAAGAAGTGCTATACATGACATTATACAGGGTGTCCGGAATATGAGCGCCTGTATTTTGCTGTTTGATAAATTGTACCATCGTCTGCTAAATCGTGTTGCCTTTGTAATAATCGTCTATCGAATCAGCCGAATTTCAATATAGAATTCTGAAAATTACTGTAGTGTGACGACACCAATGTTAGTATTTGGTAACATACAATCAGGCTGTAAATGTCAGAATTTGACATTCACACATACCTAAAACCTTTAATAGTACTTTACTTCTCTAATTAGGTTTACAAAAATGTAATATGTATTTTCTATTTTAAAACTTAAAATATACTACTGATAGCATTCACCATGAACAAAAAATACTTATATTTTAAGATCTATCAATTTAAAAATGATGCGTAAACAGCAACTTAGACCAGACGTGCACTAGGAGTTTTTCGCCGCGCGGCAAAAAAGTACTACGGCATAACAATTTTTTTCTCTGACCAACGATACCTAATAAAAATATAATTAGTATTATGTAATTTTTTATTTAATATGTATTGTCAGTTATTATTGAATTACTTGTTTAAATAAACTTACCAATTTCAATTTTGTGCTGGTATTTGTAATTTTGGTGACTCGTTTCAAACAGAGAAGTATTTGACGTGTGGCGCACCTAGGAATTTTACTTGGTGGAGAAGGTTATCCCAAAATTCTCGGTGCACCACTGACGTCAGGTAGTTTTTAAAACTGCTGCTTGAACTAGTCTTAAATGGCGTCGCCTTTGTAATACTTGGTTCTTATTAGCAGACGATGGTTGAACAAACTTATTACATCCTAAATTTTCAATTGTGCTTGAAATCATTATATGTTCAAAACTTCATGATTTTATGGTAGAATCAGAGAAGATTAATTGTGGCATCGCTGGTTAAGTTTAAGTAATGGTAACGTCAAAGACTAAGTATACTCGCGTCAAGAATTCAGACGTCTTACGTCATGGTTGACATTAGGCGATTGTTTTTATTGTCAACGTAATTTTCGATATTTAGTCGCGTTAAAAACAACAATTTTTTGCAATTTAGTGCAATATATAATGCAAACATTTATTGTAGTATATAGTTTTATTACTCTCAGTTGCAGTTTTTTAAATATTTTGATAAAAATATAATGAATTATTCATTTGTTCGTATGACGTAAGTCGTCTGAATTCTTGACGCGAGTATAATTGGGTTAATGAGTTGGCCTTTAACTCGTATACCTTGGCTTGACAACCATAGATTTGCAGATTTCAATCAGATAGAGATCGCAACATGGAAATTTGATCCTTGTTTTATAAAACTCTAATGGTAGTTAATCAAATACCTTCGTTTGCTAGTCAAATGTCACTTGAACATGTTTCTATGGCATGGCATGTTATCGACCATAGAAAATTAAAAAGTTACATAGAATGAAATCTCGAAATTGTTAAACTTTTTATGGTCATAGACATTTGTCTATGGGCATGGTCTGCTCTACTATTCTACTTCTTATTTCGAAATATTTAGTGGCCTATGATTACAAACATGAACCTTGTTCTGTGGTTCTATGAATTTAACTTTTCAGTGCTGGTTAAATGTCCATGGGACGAAGACCAATTACAGTACAGTATACAAACAATAGCTGTATTCTTTTTACCAGAAATCTTAGTTTATCTCAGTTAATCTTAGATATTCTCAATGATGATTGGTCAATTTAGTGAGATTAACTGAGATTAGCTAAGATTGCTGGTAAAAAGAATATGGCAAATGATAAACAACAAGAAGAAGAACTTTTCTATGGCTCATAAATTTTCCATTATAAAGATCACAAAACATATATAAATATATTAGAAAATAAATAAACTTAAAATGTGATTCTATATTGTAATACATATTATGGTAATCGAAATCGCAGAGGTTTATAAATGATTTGTTTATTTAGAGAAAATTTGGTACATTTTAACCTATATTTTTTTTAAAATATAATATATTTTGTAGATGTTACAGTTTTAAAAATGAGTCTTCAACATTGTTGTGTAAAAGGCTGTAAAACTTCTATCCACAATTTATCAGTAGATGATTTAAGATTGTTTCATTTTCCCAAAGACAAAGAAAGGTAACGAGGTAAATTTAAAACAGGATTTGTTCTGTTTTCACTGAAATTTTCGTTTTAGACGTATGATATGGGCGAAAAATTGCGGCAGAGAGAGTATAGGGACCGTCTCAGCTTATTGTGCATATAATTATGGCATTTGTAGTTTACATTTTGAAGATGAAATGTTCGTAACTTTCCTAAAATACCGATTGAAAAAGACAGCCATACCAACAATTTTCGATTCTAATATCTTAGGTATTTAAAGTTGACATAATATAGCAATTTTTTACACAACAGAAGATTATTTTTGCTAAATCAAAATTGTTATTGTTTACAGAACAACCACAGGAAAATATATCTCTCATGAAAAAATGGGAACCAAATATTTCTACTTATAGTACTGCAAATATTTCTACAGACTCGGCCTCTCCCGCTCGGCCTCCTGATTATTCGGAGGTCTTTGTAACTAGTGAAGGTTATAGCGGTATGTTTTTTTTATCAGACAAGCACTTTATAACGGCAAAAATTTTAATTGTTGTATTTGTACACATCTAAATTTTCTAGAAATTGTAATCTATGAGGAAAAATTACAGGACTCCCAAAATAAGGAAGAATATAAATGCATAATTTGTTTAAATATTACTGATACACATACAAGTGTCACCGAACATTGCTACTTAAATAATACAGTTAAAGAAGTAATAGCCCTTCTTGATCCCAAAAAGGTAATTTATTTTTTATAATATTAATTGTGTGTATTTATTTCATGCATTTTAAGACTTCTAGTTTAAATGATAATGATGTCGTCTGCAATAAATGTTTAAACGTTTTGAAATCAAGATTCATTGTAAAAAGTTTAGAAGTTAAACACACACTTCTAGAGTGCACGAAAAATGTATACGTTGAAGGTAAAGTTACACGTTTTAACTGTTATGTAATAAAATATGTATAAAATTTTATTATAAAAATTTTAGGTAACACCTGTCGAATTAACATAGAACACAGTTATTGTAGTAAAATGGATCCTGTGGGTGATGTTCAACAAAATAATGCTCTTGGAAATGCAAATGAAAATATCTCGGTTGCTGAAAATTCCGGACAAATTATATATAGCTATCCATCAGTTTCCATCAAAGTATTTGAAGATTTTTCTGTAAATAATAACACAGAAGTGATCAAAAATGGTATTCACAACAGCAAGTATTCCTTGAGTGAAACCCCTCATAAACGCAAAAAAATTGAGGAGAAAAAATTTTCATGTGCAACCTGCTTTGAATCGTACGTGAAAAATTAAAAACCAGCTTTAAGTGCTTTTTAAGTCCTGATAATTTTCAGGTTTACGACTAAAGATGACTACAATCTTCACCTCCAAGTCCACTTCCGTTATATATGCGACATCTGCGGAAGGCCTTTCTTAAAGAATATGTCATTGAAGGCGCATAGATTTTCCCACAATGCACGGAACACTTTCATTTGTGAAGTGTGCGGCAAGGGGTATAAGGACGTTAGCAACCTGCGTTGTCATCTGAAAAGTCACAGAGATAGTAGCGATTCATTTGCGTGTGATAAGTGCCCGAAAGTTTTCAAGAAGAACTCCAGTCTTAACGGCCACATACGAAGGGTTCATAGAAAGAACGATGGATGCAAGTGTCCACAGTGCGGTATTGTGGTCAAGCATATTGGAAACCTTAAATGTCATATCAAGTAAGATCGGTTAAAATAAAAAAAAAAATGCTTACATTTTTCATTGTAGACTGGTACATGCTGCAGAAAAACCCTACGAATGTCACATTTGTAGCAAAAAATTTGCTAGGAGAGATTATTTGCGAAATCATTTGTCGCGACACACTTTAAACATAACTCTGGGTGATAGGTCGCAGCGCAACTTTAAAAACAACGGTAAGTGGCCATATTGATTTAGATTAACTATTAAACACAGAGGGGTTTGATTTTTTTTTTGTTAAACTTTGTGATCAGGTAGATTTTCAAAATGTAGTGATCGGTACTCATACACAGGTGGATTGTGACTGTTTTAATCTATAAACTTCAATCACTGGGAATTTGTGGTTCTCTTCTTGAGAGCTATCTTTCAGAGAGACGTCAAATTGTTAGATTTGGGAACTTCATATCCAGTGAAATTGCAGTTGTGTCTGGTGTGTCTCAAGGTTCTCACTTGGGGCCTTTTGTTCTCATCTTTGTAAATGATGGTCATGAGTGGTTCTTCTATTGTAAAGTCTTACTGCGGATGATCTGAAAGTATCTATACCCGAACCTTTGAAAATCTAGTGACGCATCGCTAGCTTGATGAACGTAACGGAAGAAAAATGATAAGAGTTCTTTTCAAATTTAAAGCTTTTATTTTGTGTCAGTATAAGTCAATTTAGAAGTTTTATCGGGACATGTTGGAAAAGTTTTTTTGTAAATATAAAAGTATTTCCTTTGACTTATGTTTCTACTAGATGTTGACTTATAAATTATTATCAAATTCTAATTTATCTTCTATTTGTTCAAGAATATGACATTCTTGAACAGAAGAAAAGAGAAAATCTTCAAAAGAGTGACATTATCTTTCATACTTATATTCTTCTGAGAAATCCAAAATTAAAATCACGAAACTGATAATGAAATAGCTAATGGCAACGTTAAAGTTAGTTTAATTTAGGTTAGATAGAAAAACGAATTAAATTGCGCATGTGCTAAACCTCGCATAACTTTTAAGCCTAGCAATTTTAGAGTTTAAAGTTATGTCCATTTTTATCTTGCTGTATATATATTTTTTTTCTAAATATTCTCATTGCTGAATTTTTCTACAAATAGGATATTTTTGGTCATCATCGACTATTTTTTTTTTCTTCCTTGTGTTTTCACTATTTTCTTGGGATTTACTTCTACACTTTTTTGTAGCATGCTAGAAACTGACACTTGTGAATCACATCTCGATGGCTTCACTTACATTTATTAGAATTTCATACCCGAACTAAAAATGTATATTTTTTTTGTTTTCCTACAATTCGATGAAAAGTAATGGAAGTTATATATATTTCTCTTTACAGGTAAGCCCGAAGCTTGCAAAATTTGCGGAAGATGGTGCAAAAATATGGAAATGCATTTAGAAACGCACGTAAAGAGATATCCATGCCAGTTTTGCCCTTTGACGTTTTCCCGTAAAGCGTTCTGTAAAAGACACGAGAAAGCTCACGAAGGTGGCAAAGTCAGTTTTTTCAGGTAGAAATTTTGAGAATTATCTTCCTAAAAAATATCACATTTTATTTATTTAATATTTAGATGTGACACTTGTTGGAAGAGATTTAAGACCAAAGAGGCGCTAGATGAACACGTCGTCCGCCACAACAACCCCCTGTACTCCTGCGACATATGCTGGAAATCGTTCAATAGGAGGTTCTCGTTGAGCCATCACAGATTAGTGGATCACGGCGATATTCCTGACAAAGAGCAGGTAAATGAAGTAAAGTAATAGTTTACTGGAAACTGGTAAAATGGACATGCAGTTGTATGCCCAAATATGAGTAAAGATTTGTTTATTAAGCGTTGTTATTTTTACTTCCCTTTGTTTTTAGGTGAATACAGTGACATAAAAGAAATAAGAACAATATGAAATATAAAATAGTTTATTTACAATTCTAACTTAACGACAGCAAAACTTAGATTAATATGAACGAAACAGATGAGCTTATAACAAGAATTCTTCCAAAGCATTTGACAAGACTATTTCCTTTTCCATTTCTATTTCCTCTTTAGCGATATGCTGCTCGGATATGTGGTGCCTCAGCAAGTACTTGCTGCAGAATAGTTCGTTGCATTCCGTGCATTTGTACTTCTTGGATTGTTCGTGGACGCTGAGATGAGCCTGTAGCTTTTCCTTGTTATCCATCCGCCTCCAGCAAATCGTACAACTACAGTGAAAAGAGAACACCTAACGTAAGTACGACTACAAATTCCCTTATTTACCCGTTGCGTTTCAATGATTCAAATCAGTGTAAAGTCGCTTATTGGCTGTTATTGGTAATGCCAACTTAGCAGCATAGTAAAGCTCCCTGACAGAATTGGGAGTGTAACAAAGTTTCTAATTCTGAAGATTCCAATAAACGTCACCATTCCTCCACTTTAAATATTATTTTGAGGATTTTTAGTGGCATATGAAAAAATTTCGCGACTATATTATAAGTACAATTTGAGAGATGCGTGTTGTGCTTTCCCTGCTTTCCTAGAAAACGTGATGGAGATGTGTCGGATTCCGTCAAAAATGCACATATGCGAAGTAGTGGAGGCGGGATGTGATACGACCGCATTTTAAAATGACGCTAGTGGCATCATGTCGGTCGGCAGGTAACTTTGACGGTTGAAGATCAGACGGATACCTTATTTAAAAATTTTAACAAAGATAAATTTCACAATATTTCAAATTTCCAAAAGAACAAACTAAATTATTAATCGATTTGGTTAGACTGGGTGTTATACAATCTATAGTACAAAAATTACTTCCATTATAGAAAATGCGTAAAAATTAGGTAATTAATTAACAAAACTTTACAGAAACCTAGTAATTAAAATTTTATAATATTTGAGAGACGAGATAGACACATCTATTATCAAAAGATGTAAAAATAAATCTTTGGAATTCCTATTTTCAAAGATTTTTGCTGGTACAATAATATTACACATCAGCTGTCTAGGAAAGCATTTGAAACGGAGCTAGACATGTAGCAAACAGCACGGAAGTTTGTCACGTTCAGGTTTTGTCTTCATCTTGCTTCCTAGGAAAGTGAGGCTTAACAGATTCGTATTCAGTTTACTTTCTCAGTTGTTTACTAGACAATTATAGCAGTAAGATAACTGATTTATTATGGGCATATATATGAACTACTAGAGTTCATTTTGCAGTCCAAAAGTTTTCTCAACTCAATTTTCTTGACTCAATTTTGTTATCAAAACGTGTTACAATTTACAATTCTCTAAAACTTATAAAAATCAAATACTGCTAAAATGTTTTGTATGTTTTAAATGAGTTAAGATATCACTCACTACATTGGAAAAACAGTTTTTCTTAAAAATCGAGCCATATCATTTGAACTACTTGTCTTCTATCTTTTTGAGGAACATGAAAGAACCTATACAAATCTACAGGTGTTAAGCGATATTATTTCTCTCAAAGTATCTGGTATCTTTTTACATTTTGAAAGGTTACAGGTATGATTTTCTTAATTGTTTTTGCTATTATGTAATTTTAAAAAATAATATGAGCAACAATCAAAATTTTCGACCGAGTTTATTGAATATTATTGTGAACAGGCATTATATAAGGTATATAAAATTTGATTAATATTTAAATAAACAACGGAATACTTACTATGCACTATGCGTAACTACAAAAATTAAAGAATAAATGCAAAAGTAATTGAAAACAATGCATAATGTGTAAATGAAAAAATAAAATGACAAGTTCTTTAAAAAATTTTTCCTACAGGCCCACGGTGATACATGTTCCTGAAAGATGCCGCTGGAAATCGGTTTTTCTTGAATAACTTTCAAAGTACTTAATATAGTTTAATAAAAAAAGACCTCTTAAAATAGTGTCCTTGAAACCTATTTAGCTTTTTAGGGGCAGGCTAAGCTTTACAATGTCTAAATTTTGAACGCCTTGTATGATAAAGACCGAGTAGCTTTCAACTTTTGTTTATTGTCAATAAAATGAACAGTTGGCAAATTCTAAAATGCAGGATATTTGATTTATTTCGTACCATAGTAATGTTAACATAAACAATACGTTTTCTTGGTGCTGATAATTTACTACTACTACATAAACAATTTATTTTATCGACAATAATCAAGAGTATCTTTTTTTAGCCTAAGGTTGAAGCTACCCAAATTTATTATTTGAAAGTATTTATCATATAGGGCAAAATTTAGGCATTAAGTTGTAAAGCTTAGCCCGCCCCGGGAAAACTAAAAAAGTTAAATATGTTTCAGAGACACTATTTTAAGAGGTCCTTACGAATGTCCATCACATAAAATTTTTATTAAATTATATTAGGTACTTAAATTATTCAAAAACAATTTTCCAGCGGCGTCCTTCAGGGACACATATCATCTTAGGGGTGTGCGTAGAAAATTTTTTATAAAAACTTGTCATCTTATTTTTTCATGTTCTATCTGCACCCGAGAGATTTTTCACATTTTCTCGGACACCCTGTATAATGGTGGTCCAAATTAGTATGTTTTTGAGGGGGGTTCTGTCATACATAGATCAAATCTAGTGCATCTCTCTATCTCTTATCATTTTCAAGCTACAGGGCATTTTTCGGTGTCACTTGGTTTTGCAAACGTTTGCAAATTTGTGTTAAAAAGTATTCAGTTAACAAATGGCATTTTTTGTGTATTTTTACTTGCCTTTATCCACGGTAGTGGTAGTGATTTTATTCACGATAGTTAAATGCTGGCAACGTACCTTTAAAATTTTATTTGATTATGTAGTTTTGTTAATTCGATGTTATTATTCAGAAAATGCATCAGTATGTCCTTAATTTTTCTTCAAACTGTAACACACTGTATGATTGGTAAAATGTATCTCACATTACCAGTTGACGAAATCGTAAATTTAAATTGTGTGGAAAACTTGTATAAAGTTTAATGCATGAAAATTTCCGAGAATTTTGTTATTTTCCTCGCTTTTTCCGATTTTCATGGATTTCTATATCTACAGCTACCGTCAATAAAGATAACCGTTCGAGTATTTACTCACCTTAAATCGAAATTGGGATCTGCGTGTCTTTTCTGATGTCGGAACCTAGTGGCGGTGTTGGCGAGAGTCATATTGCAGAACTTGCATTTGTATCTCATATTTTTCACGTGACTCAGAAGGTGGCTTCTTAGCAGATACACGTTTTTGAATATTTTCAAGCAATATTTACATTTAACTGGCTCTGAAAATAAAAACATCAGAATTATAAACATTTTAACATATTTAATGCACTCACTAGATTCAATTTTTACGGAAAAGTTGTATTTCTTCTTCCCAGGACCGCGTCCCACACTAGGACCAGCGTGTCTCTTCATATGACGTTTGTAGTAATCGCCTCGACTGAAACCTTTTCCGCAGATGTTGCATTCGTACGCGTAAGTTTCGGCATGCTTTAAACTGCATCACATGGAAAATGGTTTTAAAAACGATTCTTCATTTTTGTGACAAATAATACTTACTTGTGATGATTGATCAGCGCGCCTCTGGTCTTTACTTTGATGCCGCATATCGTGCAAAGGATTTTCCTCTCGACGTGGGACTTACTAATGTGACTTTTCAAATAATGCAAGGTCAGAAACGTTTTCGGGCACATGTGACATATGTAGTTCCTGGTGCGTTGTTCATGAGTCGTCATGTGGTGTTTGTAACTTTGCACATTTGAAAGTAACTTTCCTAAAAATATAAAAAGCTGAAGTGTTTTTTATCGTTAACTTTCGTTAAACACGTCGAATACTCACCACATATAGGGCACAGGTGCTCGGTTTTGGTTTTAATCTCTGACTTTTCATTATTGCCCTGATGAGTCGCATAGTGCGCTTTGAACGTATTAACACCCGAGAAACTTTTTCCGCATTGGTCACATACGAGATTTCGATGACTTTTTAAATGTTTCTCTAACTGGCCTTTGTTTAACCTAGAATTCATTAAAGTATTATCAAACACGACATTGGCATTTTATAGAGAATCATATTTTAATATATGATAAGTTTGTTCAAACTTCTAAAATTTTGTATTTGTCAATGCTGTTATCTCAAAATGAAGAAGTTTAAGACGGGCCTAAGTTTATATGAACTTTTTGAAATATAATGTGCTGAAGTCCTGATCAATATTACTCCTGTATAATACAGAGTGTATTATTTTTAAATATGAAAAATTTTAGAATATATAAATCCGTGAAAAATAATCACTTTAATTTATTAAATATGCTGTTTTTCACAAACAGAGAGTTGGAACTTTTATTTTCAAAGATTTCATAGTATAGATAACTTCAAAATAGTTCAGAAGATTGGTTTTTATTTTTGGGATAGTTTTTTTTTTAAAAAACGTTATAAAAATAATCGTTTTTTGTGATACATGCCAGTGACAATTTCGTGTTAATTTTAATTGTTTGAAATATTTGAAATGTCTCATGATCTTTTGAAATTGAGATAATAAATATATCCACTACTTCAGTAACTATACTAAGAAGTTCATATATTTTTTCTTAAATTCAACACCGGTACCTCAGTTACAGAGCCGCCAAAATAAAGGATATACATATACAGAGTGCTTTAGTCATAATGCCATTAATTTTAAGAAAAGATAGGAAAAAATGAGTATAATACGAATACGCAATTTAAAAAAATGCAGATTTACGTCGGAAAAAATATTTTCAAATCATTATTTAAACCCCCTTTTCAAACTGTCATTCACCGCTGGCGGCAATTCAACTCGGTGTTGGCATGACGCGACGTTGCCATATTGAAATATTTTCCTATAGTGTAATTAATGCTATAAATTATTTTTAAAAAGTATGGAACATATTAAGTTTCAACATAAAAAATATTTAATATTGAAATTACAAAACTCCAACGGATCAAAATAAACCATCCACATTTCATTATATTAATAGTGAAATAAAGTTCAATACTAGTTTCTCACTAGTTTAAGTTATTAAGAGAGGTTGAAACATTTTTTGTATTTAAGGGGACAACGCTAGATGCAAGTCAACTCAACTGTTCCGCTAAGCGCATTACAACCATCCGACTTCCCTTACTGTCTTTGCCTGCCTCGTATTTCATCGTCTGATACTATTTGAACGTTAGCGGTTCCTTTAGCAGGCTTTAACTTAAAATGCACTTTTTTAGTTCCAAATTTAGTTATTATCAATTATTTTCAGAAACAAAATGTGTATAAATTAGTAAAATAATTCGCCGCTTTTAAGATGTCCATTTATTTTGTTTCCTTTACTTTTTAAAACTTAGTTTACACGTGTCATAAAATTTGATTTAGGGCCTCCAAGAAACTAGATTTTTTTCTAAGAAAACTGGTGCAAGCCGCATCAAAATCAGATCATTATTACTGGAGTTATTTTGAAACTAGTTTTAAGATTCCTGAAAAGACCTCTTAAATACACAGTAATAAGAAAAACCTTGTGCTGTTAACAAAAAACAGTTCGAGACATACCTATTCAGTGATCAACAATCCCGCAATCCGAGTCTTGACCTACCGTATTGAGGTCAATGACTACTCAATGACGAACTGCAGAACCGCTAAATAATAACAGAAACAAACAATAATTAAATTTGCATTTTTATAAACTATAGGAAATTATAAGAATTTTTGTAATAAATGCCAACCGCAGTAATCAGCGCCGACGTCAGATAGGCACAAAAAATTATCAAAAATAAGTTGACATCGAGTGAACATAACACATTAACTGTCTACTTTAAATGTATATACCCAAAATTTTGCCCGCTTGAAAGATATATCTACCTGTGATAGCGCTGGAGATGGAATCTGTCAATTTATTACAACCTATAGAAGGCTAATTTTTCTATCTGGCGCATACGTATTTGCAGAATCTGTGTATCGGGTATGCTCTCAGAAGTATGCTCACGATTTTATATGCATGCATGCATGTTTCATTGTATCGACTGCTATAAATTGTGAGCGGGTTTATAACATAAGTCACTCTCTAGATTTTTGGCGATTGGATAGTTTCATACTGTTCTTAGTAGTTTTTGTATTATGCACAATATGCACTTAGTTATATTTAAACGTGAATGTAGTTAATGGAAGGCCATGTCCTATTTTTAAAAATTTCTGATCCTAAAATAGAGTTAGCCCATTCAAAATACAATGATCAATGTTGACCCACCCAAATAAAAAATCAGACAACGCCACAGGTGTGAATGCTTGTAGCTCTGCTAGAATCTGCCTAAAAGTCGTATAACACTAAAAATTCTCTACAGAATTTTTGGAATAATTCTATTCTACGCTAGTTTTGTAGTTGCATACAGAAAACAAATCAAATAATTTTGAGGAGAATTATGTCCATAAAAATTTAGAACATGTTCTATTTTGATTCACTTCCCTTCAATATTTCACAAAATATAATCACTCGGCAGATAGTGCCACATAAACCCAGTATACGCACGCGCATGAAGATAATTTTACTGTGAATTTTATAATTTTTATTCAGAAATAGCATTCATAAATTAACGAAAATTAGCAATAAAATTGTATACGTAATTTTGCTGAAAATTATTTATAGTGTCATACAGCTTTAATACTCTCACCTGCATTACCGCATAAACTGCACCTTTTGTAAAATACAATTACATTAAAACTTATAAAGCAATCTATTAAACCATGTTGAAGTTATACCACAAAAAATTTTTTCCACGTATCTATTCTAAAACTTTCTATATTTAAAAGTTGGGCCCTGTATCTACTCTATTAGAAAAAATTTACCTACATTTCTTCGCAAAATCGGCACTTCCTCAAGGAACAGTCAGGGCTGTTCTCGTATCGTTTTATATGCTCAAGGTATATATCCCGCTTTCTAAATGTCTTACTGCATTTTTCGCACATGAAGGGGTTTTCTACCCTGTGCATCACACGTAAATGTCCTACCAACAACAGGGGTGTTGCCGTCGTGACGTTACAAAATGGACATTGAAATGTTTTCTTACTATCTACATCCTCGTCTTCTTCTTCGCTCTGTAGCTCCTGCTTGGTGTGGGCTTCTTGGAAGTGAACCTTGAGAGCTTTTGGATTTTTCAGCAGAACCTTGCATTCGGAACATTGAGACGACGAATTACCTAAGAACATTATTCTTTTGTTTTCGGTGTGATTGTAAGGGCCATACTCAATTATCTTGATATTGCTCTTCGTAAACTCCTCTAGAATCTTATCGATGTGCTCGGATGGCTGACGCACACTTATGATTGTGTCTCGGAACTCACTTCTGAGGTTTTTAAACACGCTATTTGCTTCTTTCATCAAGTCTGCTTCTTTTTCCAGAGTGTTAGAATCTTTTTGGACTGTCATTTCTAAGTCGTTACTATCGTCTTCATTATCAAAATAGTTCGAGGGTACGTCTACAAGATTTTACTTCATAGTTACGATCTAAATCATTGTATATTCAGATTAAATGACTAAAATACAAGTACCTGATAAATTAATTTCTATATCTTTCTCAGTGGTGGCACATTTGGAGCATTCTATCATGGACCAATCGTTGGACATAAATACATCGCCACAAGTCCTACAAAATCTGTTCCCTGTGGCGGAACTGATCAAATCACTCTGCTATATAAGAGAAATATGATTTAAGGCGCATACTTTCGGATAAAAATAAATTTTACCTTTCTCTTTGGAGGGGAATGGTTTAGTTCCGTTTTATCGATCTGAATGGAATGATTACTATTTATTTGAGGCTGCAACCCCACACTTGTATCGACTGAACAAGACTGTAATTATGAACAAAATAAATATAAATGGCTCGAAATTACAGATTAATGTACCTTTATCTCTGGAACAATAATAAATTGATTTTGGGAAGTATTTTGACGGGCAATCTGAGAGACAGGCATTATGTTGTTCCCAAGAGCAGTAGGATTGGTTGGCTGCAGTATAAACTACAATAATTTAATAAACTTGATTAAATGAGTTGATTCACAAAACAAACTCGTTATTAAACTTACCTTTAAAGGTATCGATTGTATTTGAATGGGTTGCGAAGGTGCAGCACCATTTTGGACTCCGTTTTGATTAACTTGGGGTACAGTGATATAGACTAAACTGAGTGGTGTATTAACGTTACCTAAATGAAATATAATTATTAACATTTGACAAATATCATAATAAAGAGGGAATTATAAATATACTGTATAATGCATTTAACTGTAACTTACTGTTGCTGACAGGCGCTGATTGTTTTATAATTTCTTTCTGTGCTTTCGCATTTTCCTCAATTAGAATTTTTTCAACGCTGAGGCATTTTTCTATAAAATTTGTAAAGTTTCGTATTCGTCTTGTGCATTTACAGCAAATAAATTCACCAATTAATGGCGATGTGACCTATAAATATTTGATATTAAAAGTTAAAAAAAAATGATATGACAAAGTTACCATTCCTGGAATAAAAAGGAGTAATATATCTTTAATGGTTCTTCCTAAAGTACATTCTGTTACGATGTTTACACTTGTGCACTCGTCTGCTTGTTCTAAACATGTTCTGCATTTTATCATGTTAGGAATTAATGTTTCCTTCTGGCTGTTGGGCTTTATGGCCGCAACATGAAGATCCATGGGCAAAGAAAGTTATTTGTATGTGAAATCCTTTTTCGAAAATTTGAATTTGAGTCACGAAATTCCAAAGACTACTTACTAACACTTCAGACTGATAATGAAAACTGCTAATAGTGTAACATGGCGCGACAACAAGCGGCGAAGCGGTAAATATTTCAATAATGGCGTCGGCCATAGACACAAATTTGCCATAGATTTAGATAAGACAGATCCCAGATCTGTGGAGAGAGATCGTAGTCATAAGTAAGTACCCTTTTCTATACAAAAGGTACAGTGCCTAGTGCCTAGATAAATAAACACTGTATAAAAAGAATTGCTGGTATTCTTAAATTTTATGTTTTGTTAAAGAAAAGGAAATTATTTTCTGTAAATTTATGCTTTGTGCATTCAACAATGAAATGAAACATCATTCGTTTGATATGTTTGTATTTTGACAAGCTCTTTTTAAATCGAAAGTAACTTGAGCTGTGATCACAAATATATATTAAAGGTTAAATATTTAAAGAAGAAGAAGAGTTTCTTTGACGTAAGGCAGTCGAGGCTGAATGTTTTTGAAATGGATGTTTTGTTTAATTTTTTATATAATTTTTCTAATTTTTTGTTGTTTTCTGTAATAGAAGGACAACCTAATTGTTTTTTATGTAAGATTTCTATTGGTTCTAGATATTCACAGACGGAGCGAGATATACAAGTTTGCTCAATATATATGGAATAACGTGTATAACACAGTACATCCACAGTATAGGAAGACCTATGCTGTGGTACATCCGTAGGGTATTAAAACAGTATAAAAAAATATTCAGACAAAAGTTTTTGCTTCCTTTGCTAACTTTCAATTTGTTTCAATTCAAGTACTCAAGTAAAGTTGCTATGACAACAAATTTTGTTGTTATTATTTAATATTTTGTATATCACTTAAAAGTTTTATAGTTCTTTTTTTGTTGCTTTATTTCGATTCTAAAAATAAACTTCAAAGAAATATACGTATCACCAAGTATATGAATTTAACAAATCTGTTAAATCGTAGCGCCTGTGAAATGCGACGCGATTCTTATGAAGTAATAATTATGATTATAGCAGACGATGATTTCAGTAATGCACTTTGGCGTGGTCATGTTGTCTTTGATCACACAGTGAAGGGATCGCGAAAACAGAAGAAGAAGTAGACGTATCTTTATCGTGGTTATGTTTTGTATGTTTAGGTTATAGTATTATGTTTTGAAATTATTTGGATTTTTCAAATATTTTTGTTGAATTATGGAAATGATAAAATGCAGAACATGTTTAAAACTTTCTAATAAAGATGACTGTGTCAATGTCGAGGGCAGATGCTACTTGGAACAATCCATCAAGCAAGCTATATTGCGTTTAGTGCCTGAAATGGTAATTATGCATTTGTTATAATTCCATGTAATAATTTATTTTGCTCCAGGTTTTAACAATTGACGATGACGATGTGGTGTGTAAAAGGTGTTTGAGGACTTTAAAAATATGTGTGAAGTTTATTAAGACCTGTCTAACTGTCGAGACAATTCTTGGCAGAAAGCTTTTCTACGTAACGCCTGAAGGTTTTAACTTGTTTATCTATTTGATAAAAAAAAGTTAAATGTAAGTTTCTAGGAATGGACATAGGGCAACTGGTGGATAATGGAGAAACAGAGGATATTTGTGCCCAGATTGATTTCGATCATAACTATTACATTAAACAAGAGGTCAAAGATTGTGATAGTATAAACAATAATGAGGACAGTGGAAATGAAGAAGAATCTAAACAAATTGCTTTAGATTCTTTAATAAGTAGTCGGGAGTTATATGAAACTGGTAATAGTTTTTCTCCGATCTTACAGACCTTGCTTGAAGAGCCATTGCTATTACTTAAAAGTAATTCAGAAAATATGATATTAGAAATATCTGGTTCTCCTGAGGATTCGGAGGCTGTAAATCTTGAAACTAATGATGTAGAGAATGATATGTGTACCTTTGAATGTTCTGTTTGCTCTACAAAGTAAGTCGACTGCATAACGTGTACGTTTTTATGTGAACTTGAAGAAATCGACCTTTTCAGGTTCCGTGACGGTGAAAAATACGAACTTCACATGGAATCCCACATTCTGCCGTGCCAGTTCTGTGATAAAACTTTTTACTCGGAAAGCGAATACCATAACCATGTGTCTGAACACAAAGAAACCCTTATAAAAATCTGCGAGTATTGCGGGAAGACGTTAAAGGGTGCCAGATCGCTGAAAATGCACATCACCGCCTTACATGAACTATCATCTCCGCATATTTGCGATAGATGCCCTAAGTCGTTTAAACACAAATATAAAGTTAACTTGCACGTGAAGGAGGTTCACGACAAGGCCAGACAGCAGCAGTGTCCGGCTTGTGGGAAGCTGTTCGTAAATTCCGAAAGATGTAAGAGCCACTATAAGTAAGCATAACGTAAATGTTGTACTAGCTTGCAATAACGCATATTTTTTCAGATTAGTGCATTTGAAATTGAAACCATACGTGTGCCCTATTTGTGGAAATAAATATGGCCGCAAAGATTATTTAAATAAGCATATCGGTGATCATTGCGGTTTGAGTAAAACTGGCGGGCGAAAACTGACAAAGCTTCCTAAACATGGAATCCGGTTGAAAAGTCCAGGTAGGTACTAACTAATGAATAAAATATTTCAGTCGTATCGGAAATTCATATGAATTCTTTTCTTTCAGGTAAACCTGTTGCTTGCAAAATATGCGGCAGGGAAATAGCTTCTGTGCACCTTCTGAAGGCTCACCTGGAGAGCCACGTCAAAATAAAGAGATATAAGTGCAAATATTGCGAATTGACGTTTAGTGGGCCGACCAATAGAACGCGGCATGAAAAGATACACGAAAAGGATTCAGAAAACAAATTCAGGTGCATCACAATCAGTAGTAATAGTAATAGAATAGAATCAAGAAGAGAGTTGGGAGAGATGTAATTTTTCTGCATTTCAGGTGCAACATTTGCTGGAAGCGGATGAAGACGGAGGAGGAGTTGAAAGAACACATAAACAGCCACGATAGACCACCCCAATATTCTTGTGATATATGCGGCGATAAATTCCACAGGAGGTATCTGCTGGAGACCCATAATGCTGAAAAACATACTTCTGTGGAGGATATAGAAAAGGCCATGGAGGAAATCGTCGTAAAAAATCTCTTAGAATACGCCGATCCAAACCGAAAATAAAAAATCTTCTTTTTATATTAATAATTATTACCTCCCAACCATTTTTCCCAGAAGCATTTTTTTGTAGTTGAAAGTGAAGAAAGAAATGTTTTCATTTGTTTTGAAAGGACTTAGTTGTTGAATTAAAGGTTTGTTAAATGTTACTGTTTTTGAAAGGTATTATAAAACGTTTTTTGTTTCTTTTTGGGGCTAAATTCAGTAAGAACACTTAATTTTTTTTCTTTATATTTTTTTACTGGAGTAGCAGATGTAGAATTAGAACATTTAGAATTTGTCACTTGGAACAAGAAAATACATTGGGTCTTTAATTTATCCTGACAAAATAACTCGAGAAATAGGTATTAAAAACAAAATTGTCACATGAAAAATTAATATTGATGGGGTTAACTTGAATATTCAAATGCCATTTTTTCATTGCATATTTGGAATCTACACTAAAAAATACAGTTTTGTCTGAAACATTTTTTTTATTATTATTTCTGATAGATGTAATTGTAGAAAATAAGATTTTTTGCAACAGTCAACTTCTTTCCCATCCTCTGGTTAAGGGGTTAATCCAAATGAAAAATAGTTTTAATTATTAACTTTAAAAATACTGATCCAGATTTTTTTTATTTTTGGATTCAGTGTATTTCTCGAGTTATAAAAACCAATTTCAGACTAAATTATAATAATATATGTATAGTAGGTATTTTTTGTAGACTTCAAATTGCAACAAAAAAATGGGGGTTTCTATTAGAATTTGAAGTTGAAAAATTTGAATAGGATGTGGAGGAAGATCTGATTTAAGACAGGTAGACGTCTTCTTAGGAGATATTAATTTTAAATATCTGATACAACTTTTTTATATGATGTGTATTTATCGAGTTATTTTGATTTATCAAGTGAAGTGGGACACTCAGTATATGAAAATACAAAGAAAAGCAAAAAATGATAAAGATTTGTTTCTTTTAATCTAGTAAAAATGCATTTAAGATGTTTTTTTCTTGTAACACCATCTCGGTTATATGCGACTTTTAATAAAGTCATGAATTGTTATTAAATTAATCTTAATTAATAAGTATTTTTAAGCTTTCTTATTTACCATTTGGTATGTAGCAAAAGAAAATAATTTTTGGCTTTATAAAGTTAAATTAAATAAAATCACGTATTTATTTTACATTTTTAAGTATTTTGGAGATTTGCGATCCACGTTTTTTAAGATTTTTCACTAATAGATTGTTTTGAATATTTTTGAAAGAAATTGGTGTTGGAGTCATAAGAGAAGTGTCCAGTATAAAATTAGACCTGAGATTTCAAGAATCTGAATTACCATGCAATGTCATTTCCAGAGTTGTCTTAGATTCGCCATTCACCTGAAACGAACATATAGTTGGTCTTGTAAAGTATTCAAGGTATATATCAAATTTTGGTGGAAAATTTCCTCATACTTCCAGGTAAATTTGAAAAATTTTCCATGTTTTCGAAAATATAAACTTTGTATTTGTTTCTATTTTTAAACCAATCACTATTCCATAAATTCTATACATTGTGTCCAGAAATTGGTCAAAAAGGATAGGACATATGACAATATTTGACTCCCCCTGTAGTCAAAATATTATCAGTACTTCATATACATTTTTGTCCTATCTGGTTTTCTTACGGATATACATGGCTTCCAAGCAATAAGTTAATTATTTAATTTCAGTCATAATTTCTAAACCATGCCCATGTCAAGGTAATATGGGCGAGGTTAGGAGAATTAGTGCCAATTATGATGATGATCTTAAATTCCCCTATCAATTTGCTGCAAAAAGCTATACCTTGTTTTATTCGATATCTTTTACTATTTTCTAGATAAACTCATATTTAATAATATATGTAATAATAATTTATTAATACAAAGTTAAAATTTCCAGGCAAAAAAATAAAAATGACCAACATGTTTCTCATGTCCAATGGTGGTGTTTAGATAATTTTAGAAATTGTATAGAAACTTGTGGTGCTTATATTGAAAATGTTCCTTAATATTATTAATTATTTTATTGTTTTGCCTGGAAATACTAACTCCATTATTAATAAATTATTATGTAAGGTTTCACAGTTTTACAAAATTAATCTTTGTTGCCAATACCAAAGACTACAATATAAAAACATGCTTTATGCAAAAATACAAAAATAATTAAAATTATGTACTTATGTTCAATTTGAAGAAACTCAAGAATTGTCAAAAAAAAAATATATACCAAAAAGTAATTTGTTATAAAATTTGATTATTTACATATTCTATCCTTTGGTCTTAAAAATGGAAGAAGTACAGAAGTAAATTTAGCATTTAAATTTCTACGAAAATTATGAAAATATAAAAATGTGACAAAATCTATTTTTTACTATAAAAACTGTATAAAGAAAATCTTATAAATATTTATAAGAAAATGAAAAAAATATCAAGAAAATTCTATAAATATAAGAAAATCAAAAAAAAAAATCAAGAAAATCTTATAAATATTAGATTTTCTTGATATAATTTTAATATTAATAAATAGATTTTGTCACTCTTTTATATTTTGATAATTTTTGTAGAAATTTAAATGCTGACATATTTTACCCAACTAATTTGAGTGCGGAAAATATTCAGGACAAGGATTCTTATTTGTATGTAATTATACCTGATACAAATACCAAGAAATCTCGTTTTACAATAATGCAGGAAGGATTTCCAATCAATCCTGTAGAATTATGCAATGAATCTTATCTTTAAGACCAAAAAATACCACCTATAAAAGATTTTTGGTTTTTTATAAAAATGGCAAGTGTACAACACAATGCGTTGGAACAAAGACTGTCAAAAATACCTTCAAAAATTGACTTGGGTCTACATCTACAACACTGAGAGTTATACACCGGTCATTGTAAGAGATCATCGCATACGTTATTGGCAAATGCTGGTTTATTGTATTAAAAATTTTCTATTTATCGTCAGCAAACTAGAAAGTAACTAAATGACATGTGAATGACATGTTTATTAAAAAAAAAACACACACATGTTAAATAGTAATATAAAATCACCTTAATAATTTGTAAATTCGCAACGACATTCTAAATAAATTGCTAACAAAATAAGTATCATTCTTTTGAGATAATATAGTTCTCTTATTGGATAAAATTTTGTATGGCACTCATGTGTTATGTACGTTCACTTGAAAAATTATTCCTTTTGGCCTATGGCCTCCAAACATTTTCCAGCTTGACATATAAAGGGTGTTCCACATAAGAACCGTCACAGAGCAAAATACTGCAATTTAACCAAACATACATAAGCCGGGCCAAATATTAAAAAAAAAATTAATATCCCTGAATTACTTTAACTTGGAATAACAAAATTTGGTATATTGATGCCAAATTTGAAAGACAAAGCCTACTACTGACTTTTTGATTTCTTTTAATAATGCATTTACGTCACAAATATGGCGGATGTGGCGCCCTCTAGGAAATACGTCAAAATAGGCGACAGATTATGATTTCTCATATCCTAAAACTTTGTTCCCAAATTTTTAAGCTGATACATTCAAAGACAATGTAATTACAAAAAAATCTCTTTTTAGATTCCAATTTTGACACCCTGTATCTTTTTTATTAGCAACATATTAAGGCAAGTTGGCTTAAATCGTAATATTTTGAAGTGAAAAATCTAATATGTCTCCATGGTCCATTACTTACGGACCACTTTGTAGTCTGTATCTATATCCTGTACAAACACTTTTGGGGAAAGTCACCAATCTATCGTGTTTTAACAGATTCATGTGAATTTTCATAGTTTTTAGCATAGAATTCTGTGTTCATACTGATAAAACCTTCTGCTTTTTGTTGATATTCAAAAAATATGCAAACTTGACTTCCTCATTGACCGCCCTTACTAGCCATTTTTGAAATAAATCTAAAGGAAAAAATAAACAATCTGCCATAGTGAGCGCATCGCATCATGACTCAAGTTTTTGAAGGAACACTCGTTTAAAAATGTCATTTTCTTTTAATTAAACTCGACTACCTGGAGCTTGTAGATAAAACGTTTGTATTTGTGTTGTATCCACTTTGACTAAAACGCTTTCTAACACATTTTTACAATAAATATTATATTTTTGGAAAAAAATTGAATGTATATTTAACCAATATTTTAAATGGATCGTGTATACCACAAAAATACAGATATATACAAAACTGTTTATTTTTCACAAATGCAGAACAATAATTATTATTATTTTCAGAGCTACCAGATCTATAAATATCTTATATAATGCAAAATTTACAAAAATATATTCATGGGAACTGGAATGCTTTACAACAACATATATCGCACACCTCAACACGCATACGTCTTGATAAAGTAGTAAATCTGACTGACCCTAACAAATCCAAATAATAAAATTAGTCATAATGCAATAATAGTCAAATAGAAAACATAAGTGAAATCTATGTTAGAAACGCACACACACTGAACAGAAACGGCTACTTCGCCTCGTCACTGGCTACCTTCAACTCGCTTATTTTCTGGGTAACTTCAGCACATTCATTAGATTTTATTTTGTCCTTACTCACATCCGCATCATCTTCGTCTTCCTCGGAGGACTCATCGTGTTCGTTCTCCTTATCGCCCTTGCCGTTGTACAAATCGCATTCTGTCGCTACGATATGTTTCGCCTCCTCAAATTTATTCTTGAACATGTTGGCATCTGCAAAAACGTTGTTGATAATTAAAATTTAACAGTAACATAATACATACTATCCACTGTTCCGAATTTAACAGCTAGACATTCCGATTTGGGTTTTTCATCTGCAAAGTCAACTAAGACAGTGTACACGAAGGCTTTGTCGCTCCCCGCACTTGGTTTTAGTTCCATCCAAGGGGTAATGAAATGGTTAGCGCAAACTTTCAAGGTCTTATCTCTACGCATAACGACTCTGACCGAGTTGTTCTCCTTATGACGCAATATCTTCAGTTCTCCAGTACCTCGCTCCTAAAACATAAAGGTTTGGTTCAAGAAGTCTAATTCTCGTTAGGTAATCATTTACTTTCCATTCTGGGGGGTCGCTAATAGAGTCAAAGCGGTAAAGTTTGGCACGTATTTTCAAAAGTTCGGATTCATTTTCCTCGTTTGTGGTAATTTCGACTTCGGGCAACGAGATGATGGGTTTGAACTGCGGATCATACTCGGTGTCGCTGCTTTCACTCTGTTTTCTCTCCTTTTCGGGAGTGTTTTCCTGAAAGCGTACAACAAACCCAAATTTTTAGGTTAAATATTCCGCACGCGGTTTAACGCTTATGCGGCAATTAAAAGTGCCCTACTTACAATAGTTTCGCTCATTATTCACGATTTTCGTGATGGGAATCGTTGATGTTAACTGAAATAGTGAGAATTTCGGCGTTTTGCTTAAATACGAGTCAGTAACGAAATTTTGAGTAATTTGACAGGTTAAGTTTACACCAATCACATAACTTCAAGCCACGAAACGATTGGCTGATTTTCAGTACAGAGACGGCCAAAGTGATTGGTTGATTAGGACAGAGACGGACTGAAACGAAAGTTTACAAACATAAAATTAATAAGAAATTTTCAGAGAAACCACGATATGATCCACTATTATTCAAGGTGTTTCGATATAGTCGAGGAAAATTAAACAGTGAATTATTTAACCGATTTTAGAAGGGATGTTTTATGTAAAAAGTATTTATACCATATAATATAAATTCAATGGTTTATACAACCCTTTTATCTCTTTTTAAATAACAGTATCAAAACATCAGCTACACTTGTCATAAGAATGATAACGGCTGACAACTAAAATAACAAACCTACTACAAAAAGTTTTGTTCGGAAAATCATAGGGTTGAGATGCAGGCTTTATATTTATTTTATTTTTTGTAGAACTAGAAGATATTTTGGAATTTGTTTAAAGACAAAAAGTTTTATTTTAAACAGGGCTATCCAAAGCATTTTTGTTTTATTCAAAATTTTTAAGTTTGTAAAAAGTCAATTGGTTACTGTGAAATGACGAGTTTAATAATAGGTCAGGAAAGTAACATCTTAATACAAATGCAGTCATGCAAAAATTGTTAAAAATGTTTAATTTGAGCCACTTTTAAAATAGCCATGGAAACTTTACACGTCTACAGGGTGGACCACAATAATGGTAGACAGAGCAAGAGTGGATTTCTTGTATAAAAATAATGTGATTTAGTTAAATTTACCTTACCAATTTACCAAAAGTTGATACTAACTGATATACAGCCTCAATGTTAAAATTTTTTCTGAATTTCACAACTATTGAACATAGTATAGGCATGAAATTTGGTGAGAAGGGGTTTCTCAGAACGAGAAATTCAAATTTGCTAGCAGATTACCAGTAACTTGTAGAGAGCGCCATCTGCGTCACTTTGTATGATCAATTTTCATAACTTTTTTGTGTCTTTTTATTTTAAATAGGCATTCTTATTTCCTCATATTGTTGATACGAGCATTATTTTCCAAAATATTTTAAAATTTCGACCTCGTCTTTTTTGTCCAATGTATGTATTAATAATCTTTTTACATTTATTTTTTAAATTAAGTTATATTTTAAATTAAATTTATTAATTTAGAAACAGGGTAGTCTAAACTTTTAAGACCATATCTTCCAACATTCATAAGGTATACCGTTTTTATGTGAAAAATATGAGGAAATAAGATTACGTATTTAAAATAAATATACATAGTGGTCGAAAAAAATTATGATGCTTTAAACTTTCATACAAAGCACCCTTTACCACTTACTGCTAATATGTTAGTGCCTACAATGAAAAGTATATTCAATAGTTATGCGATAAAATCAACTTAGTATCAACTTTTGGTTTTCTCTGAAGCTATTTATTTGTGGCATAATTCTAGTTTTTCTTTAGTTTAATTGGGTATTTTGCCACACTTCTGAAAAAATAAAGATTGAATAAATCCTTGCGCCAAACGGATCAGTCAAGGGTTATTTTTTAAACTAAGTTTGCCTAACCAAAAATTCTCACACTGAAATAAGTAAAAAATAACAAAAATCACATCACTATCGCGCACTGCTGTTATTTTTCGTTTCGAAGAACTCTCTGTTTTCGTTCTCAAAATAGCCAATTATTAAAAGTATCTGAACTTCTATCACGATTAGTCCAAAGACCGCACGCATTTTCTTGTACAAAAATTGCTTTATTGTAACGAAATACAATAATACAAGTAGTTAATGGCAGCATGCACTGTCCACAGTTTTATCATAAGTTTGAAACATACGGTGTCATTATTTGCACCCAGAAATATCCATAACTAAATGGTAGCGTTTTCAGGATAGAGATGAAAGTGTTTCTTATAAGTTTTTGTTACAAAAATCAATGTTCAGTTTACATGATAATTTGAACCTCCATAAGGACGTTCTACTGACAAATACGATTTTCTACAAAAATGTCACGTTTTCAATGTTGGGGCTTTGTTCTGTTGGTTTGAGTAATCCTGAAATATTAGCAAATTTCACCAAAATTAACCCCTTTTTAGTTAAATAAATTCAGGCAAAAATTCATTGAATTGTCAAAACTTTTTAAATTTAACTTCCTGTATCTCAAAATTTAGACATGGAATTGAATTGGGCACAGATTACATATTCGTAGCAGGAAGTTTTAATCAGATCAGAATTTATAAATATACTAAAAATTCAGAAAATTTCAGCGCAAGCCATTCTATACAGGGTATTTCTAAAAGACATGGCAGTATTGCTAGGGCTAATAGAACACTATTGGGAAATAAGTGGGTTTTATTTAATAAACGTGTGTCTTAGAGCCATTCATTTTTGAGATATAGGGCATACAAGATAATTTTAGAAAATCAAATTTTAAATTAATTTTTAACAATGGAAAAAACCCAACTTAAAAAAGTTAGAGAATAAAATGTCAGCAAAAATGCTTAAATAAGCGCCCTCTACGTTGTACAGAAAAACTAATAACAGGAGCATATTTGACACCACCTGTTGGTCTTTTAAAAAATTACATTTGAAATTTGATTTTCTAAAATTATATTGCACCCTGTATCTCAATAATGAGTGGCTCTAGGACATATGTTCATTAAGTCCCACTTATTTTTCATGTTCTATTGGCCCTAGCAATATGCTATGGCTTTTTGAAACACCCTGTATAATGTGCAGGGTATTTTCCTTTGTATTTGTACAATATATTTAGTATTACAATTTATTGTCTACCGACTTTGTCAACAAGAGAGATTTCTTCATAGACGACAACCATGACATCCCATATTCAGTACCTTTATCATCGACAAAGTGTGTAAACATTGTATCACAGAAAATCAATTGTAATTAAATTTTTGTCTCTGTATTTTACACTACGCCCAAGATAACAACTTTATTTTAAAAATCTATGGTCAGATGAATTCAATTTGTCAAGACACAGGTCTATATGACCTTTTAGTTCTAATATAAGTCATAAAATTACCCCTCCTTCAGTATTAATTAATATAAACTGGTAACTCAAGGCAGTTGTAAAACAGACTGTAGAAGCTGAATGTTCAATAGACAGAATTAAATAAATTATTTGGGTTCTTTGACATGTGTTAATTTTCCCGAATGTTTAATATTTGTACACCAACAACGCAAATTTGAAGCGTAAATAAGAGAAATATTTTAAAAAGGTTTTTGTTACAAGTTTGATAAGAAAACACTAGATTGTAATATAAAATATATTTTAAAAACAACCATTATAAACTATAAATATTATATTGCTTAAACCTCAATTATTTTACACAATTTTAACAAAAAATATTAAAATTTGTAATACCTTAGTAAGGAAATTTTGAAGCTTATCACACAAACAAAATCAGTCATAGAACTTAAGGAACGCTAGTATTTGGTCCTACAATGCAAAAGATCACGCCATCGGAATGTATCTTCATAAATTTTATGAATTATTTATGGCGTTGTACCTTTTGCATTAAATACTTAAATATTTCTATATCTATTCGTTTTTTCGGGAAATATGAGCAAAATACTATAAAAACCGCTAGATACAAATAAAGTATCCACCTCCATCAAAGTTCCGTTTTGACGGGCTTTGACTTCAACGACCTCAAAATGTTTAGGCGTTGTTGGAGTTCTTGCTTTTTCTTCTCATTGACTTTACCGTCAAGAATCTTGATCAGTCTTTTCTCTTCTTTTTTTACAAAGGAAGCTCCAGTTTCTATCACTTTTTTCATGAGCTTTATATAAATTTTTGCCGTGTTCGTCTCTTTCTGGAAAAAAAATTGCCACGAGAAATAAATAAAAAATTATTCAAAAAAAAAGTAGGTATAAAACATTTGCTACTTACTTCTCCCTTCAGTTTCGCTACTTCTTGTTCGGCCTCTTTAAGGACACCCTCTTTATCGCTAGATGCAGTAAATTTCATGGCTAGTTTGTCGAACGTTTCTAGACAACCCGGCAGTCCCAAATAGATATTCGTGTGGTCCGTAATGAACTTCTTTATGTCGTTTTCGGTCCATGGCATATTTTTGGAGTACACGAAAGGTTCATCTTCGCCTTGTACAAACAGTCTTAAGGAAGGCAAGTCCTCTTTTGACTTTATACCGAATTTTTCTGCAAATTCCGCATTATCCTTCTCACCGTAGTACTTGATGCCAACTTGCCCCACGATAATATTGTTATTGTCCACAATATCGGCGGCCACTTGGGTAAATGTATTGTGTTTGTCGCCGTAGGGATAGGAGTCGTCGAATTTCAACAGGGTCACTTCGAATCTAGGCAAAATTTTTTCGTAGCTGTATTCATCGATGCTGACACAACCTTTACACACGGCCGTCGCCGAAGAGGAACTGATGGTTAAACAAAGTACACCCAAAACGAACAGAGGAATCATTTTTTTATCACTAGTGGCTGCCGTCGCTTGTACTTGTGCCTTTTCAGACCGTCGATTTTGCTCTAATTGTGACAGCACGTAACCGCAGGTAAATAAACATACCTCACTTTTGACTCCTGTCACTTGGCTACCTCTGATTGGTCGGTTCTTGTTTGTTACATACGTGTCCGTCAAGTTGCATACCCTTACCTTCTGCTCAAGTGGTTTTGGACGAACGACCAATTACAAGTCGCCGTGCAACAATTCAAATCCTTATCAAAGAGAGATAATTTAAATTACTTAATTTTTTTAGTAAATAAACAGCGGCGGGGTTTACAATTTTTGAAAGGTGTATTGCTTACAAACACTTAGTAAAAAAACATACTCATCATGGATTTTATAATTTTATTGAAAAATAGGTATGAGATGCATTGAAACCTTGGTGAATGTTATACCATTATTGATTATATTTCGCTATTACCTAATAGTTATGTTAATACTAATAATTTGTCATAATTGGATAGTGAAATTTAAATAAAATTTTTTTATGAAGATTTTTCGTGTTGTATGTTGGGTTGCATAATTCGGTGACGTCATTTATTAGTACTATGAATGTCATCATAGAACAGTTTAAAATAGAGAAAATGGAAAATCTGAATAGTAAGTTATTAATAGGTCTGTTTAAGCAAGGAATTCGTATTGGTTTCAAACAGTCAGAAATATTCAACCAGTAAAGTTATGAATTTGTTTTCAGTAAACATCATGCAAGGAGTAGTTAGACGACTATTTTTGACTGTTTTGAACCAGTCCGGATTATTTGCTTGAGCAGACCTAAGTCTAAACAAATGGCAATAAAATTTTATTAATATTTATTTTGACATCTAATCTTTCATGTCAACTTGTGAATTTTTTTCCATTTTAATAGCATTATTGGATTTTGGTTAAATCATCCTCGAATTAAAAAAACTGATGTATTTTTTATTCAAAAATAAATTAACAACAGTTGTACTTAATAACTAGATCTCTTTCCTGTACAGCTGGACTTGTTTCTCTTCTGTTTCGAGGAATTTTTTAAGTTTTCTGACTTCATTTTGTATGTCTTCGCTCAACTGGTCTAAACTAGGTAATTCCCCGCCCAAATCTGAAGGCATACAGCTCGCAGGGACATATTTCTCGAAAAAGCTCTCCATTGGCGTATCAGGGGAATGAGGAATGATCTAGGAAATTAGAAAAAGAAAATAGTAATTGTCAGTTTAAGGTGGATTGTTGCGTTATGCTAGTTGACAACATTTTTAAACGTTAATGTTTGACAAAAATGGTCAATTCAATTTCAGATTTTACTTGTGTAATATTTTACAAATTAGTTAATTAATTCTTTTACTTTTCAAATAATTTTTTAAATTACAAAACAAATTTTTTTTTTCTGAAAATATTTTTTATTTAATGCACTCCTATGGAAATTAAATTATGAAATTGTTTTTTTTTAGCTTTTAGATATGATTTACAGGTAATTTAAATTTGAAATATGTTATCACTATCAAGTCGTAAACAGTTATTAATACAAATATGTACAATTCTAATGTTGTACTTCAATATCTCAAGTGGTTGTTTGTGCCACAAGAGTCATTTGAATTATTCCAATTCTTTTATCAGGCAACGTATTTTGAAATCTATTAAAAATGTAAAACATTTTTTTTTACTTTTCTGTTTATTTGGTTGTTTAACATTTATTCTATTCTTATTAAGAAATTTTCTTCAGTATACTTCGATAACAGTTATTTTATTTCAATCAATGTATTCAATATAATGGAAATTTGCAGTTTTCACCTGAAATAAAATTATGAACCTGATTTGATTGATTTTTAAGATATACAAACTTTTACGTTTTCAAGATAAGCACATTTAATGATGATGAAAGAATTCTGTTTTTGACATCCGCTTTTGTTTGCCACTCTTTCAAATGTATTTGTTTAAATTTAACTGGAAAGATAAACAAGTAAAACAAAATTAACGGACAATTTTGATGTACAACACTACAATAAAAGTCCTTCGATTGATAAAGTCAACGACAATTTTTGGGAAAAATCCTTAGTATTGAAATATAAATAATATGAATCAATTCAGTACATTTTTTGCCAGAGTGCAAAAAATATGTATCTGAAAATAATAAAAATATGTGGAAAAATGCTCAAATATTAGTCCAGCCTTTATTATTTTATTGAAACACATCTATAGGATAGAAAATGAGATCAGTTAAACTAGAATTTTTAGAACAACGGGAACATTGGTTAATCTAGAGAACTTAAACACTATGACTATGTTGTAACTGCGTATCTATGAACAGGAAGAACAACTAAAATTTTATACCATTTACTACTATACTCCTTTAATTTAGTGATTCTTTGCTAAATCGTAGCCATTTCAACGATGATTTGATTTATCAGTAAAGATATACAGGGTGGTCCATAATGAATGCACCATAAACTAACTGTAAATTCTAGATATTAAAATATACTGTGTGAGCCACCCAGATAGCCAAAATAGCTTCAGAAGTACCAATAAAGCACTTATTAATATTATCCAAATAATGGCTTTTAGATTGCAATTCTTAAGCAACTTTTGTGTACTTCAATATTTGTACCTATTGGTAATGCTTTTTTTGTATTTAGTAAGTATAGTAAACCAGTATAAGAATATTTGTGTACAATAAATGCATTTCAAATGTATTCTTAAATTTAAATGCTAGAAGTGGCGTACTTAGAAAACATTTTTAAAGTACATTCATTATAATGCTTTATTTATGACCACTTTTTTCACACTATTTGTATTTTGGCGCAATCTGTGCTATCTGGGCATATTTTCCTAGTTCCAATGTCTTAATTAGATGCAGGATGTAGAAGCGAACATTTTCAAACTGATTTTTCTCAATATTTCAAACTTTTAGACTTTTCTTTGAAATTCGGTATAGGGAGGATTTTTTAACGGGCTGGAACCACATACAGGGCGCTGTTTACAGTATGTTTTGCCGATATAATCGGATTAAATTTTTTTAAGCAAAGAAGATGTGAAAGACTGAAGTTCGAATATCTCGAAAACGGGGTGCGGTTTATTGAAATAAAACAAGACATTCCTACGAAAAATTTTAATCCCTGTATGTGGTATATCGAAAGTGAACATATGATATGATATGCCCCTCAAAAAACATCCATATACCGAATTCTAAACCTTTTTGAAATATTGAGAGAAATCAATTTAAAAATTTTTGCTTCTACACCTTGTATCCTTTTTAATATTGATATTCAGACTAAGATAATACGACTCACATGGTATATTTTAATATCTAGAATGAACAGTTAGTCTATGGTGCATTTATTACAGATCACCCTGTAGAGAGGATTATTAAATGTATTAGTGGCTTCAAATTACAGTTTTTACCTTAAAATTTGTTGCGAAACAAAGTTTTTAATGGAAAATTGATTTTCAAAACTCAGTTGCAAGAGCCATAAATTGTGAAAGATTGAGTCTAGACAAACATTTTTTATATAAATCTGTGACTTAAAACAGGACCTTTAAACACCTAAACACCCTGTATCTTTCAGTATTAATCATCTCGTTTTGTTTATTTACTAGTTTGTACTGTTTTTTTAACTTGTAGCATATTTAACTTATCTATTTTATGTTCTTACTACATACTTACCATTTCGAATAGCTCCTTTTTCATAAAAGGTTTTAAAATAGCTAAAATTTTCTCAAACACATAAGACGCGTTAAGTATGTGGACCTGCCTCAGTTGAATGGGAAAGGCGTCTTGTAAGTAACACAGAAATTTTCTCACAACTCCAATCTTCAACCGAGTTATATGCATTATACCAACCTACAAACGATCATGATATTAATGTAGAATAGATTGGTATGTTAGCAAATAGACATTCATCGATGAATTATAAAAATAATAAATGAAGTATATTTTTTAAATAATTAAATAAATACCCCTTTCATGTTTATAATGAAGATTAGACCATCTGGGGGTCCCGAATGGAGATTTACGTCCACCATCATGAACAAAGCTTTTGATTGTTGCTCCAAATTGTAATTGTAATAGTATGTGTCTCTTAACATAGCGAAGCCCACCACGTAGTTGTCCTTGGTCCGTTTCGGTGAAACCCCAAATTTTCTGAAATTGCAGGCAGAATTGTACAGTAATCGAATAAATAATGTTCATCTGGATAATTATTTGAAAACTCATTTTATTTATGATATTCATGAATAAGACTTCTTATAAACAAATTCTTGAGTTAATTTGTGAATATATATAATTAACATTCTAATTCGAATAATAATAAATAACAAAAGAGTAAAGTTACAGGATGTATAGAGTGCGTAAAATATGTTTGGCAATTTTAGATTACATGAATTATAAGGTCACACTGATTACTTACAACTTTCTTTAAATTTTTGTTGTGCTTTTGAATGTTCAACTTGAAAATGACAAAATTGCATTGCAATGGAAAATATTTTGGAAGTATCTACAACTAAAAATTATGTGTCTTGTGATTATTAATTATTCATCAAAAATGTTGTTAATTTGTAGTGAAAATATTAGATATGAAAACAATGATGAGGATTTCGGTAATTTAGTTTTTCTACATAGCTTTTTATTTAAAAAGCGTATACAGAGGTTGTTCCAGAGCTATTTTGACATTGTCCCTGGGGTTTAACCATTTTACTTTCAAACATACAGGGTGTCTCAAAAACATGGTACGTTGTGGAACTGTAATTTTTAAATGGAACACCCTGTATATTTTTCAGTTTTTGGATTTTCTTTTTATTTCTAAACATAATTTATTAACCATATTCTATAATCTATATTCTATATCATTAACTATTTTTGAGATAATATAAAAACATTTTTAGAGTAACATTATTTTAATAATCTGGGGAATAATACCAAAAAACAACACATACAAAATGAACACACACAGAATTTGAGGAACTGTTAGAAATTTTAAATATTTTTTATTTGAACAACTTTAATTTACAATGAAAAAAAACGCAAGGTAGAACTTTTTCGTATAAGACATTTCTATTACAAATTTCGTTGGGAAGTTGACTTATAATATACTACTTATGCTACTTATATATATATTTTTTTAATTCCTCATACCTATATATAAACTATTTGAATATTTTTAAGGTGGATAAATTATTTACTATTTCATTAGTCTTTAATAATCTAATGAAACGATTGATTTGATTTATTCGTGCGGCCAAATAAAATTTGAATAGTTGAATCTTCCTGAATAAGAAGTGTATATATTAATAGGCAGCTATCAATACACTTATGGGTAAGGTGGATTGTCGTCAACATCAATAATTGAAATAATGTATGTATGTATCATGTATGTACAGGATGGTTAGGCAGGTTATTATTCGAGATACAAAAAATAGTTAACAGTTATTTTTATATCATGTGCGCAAAATCAGTGTTCACTGTAGATTTATTATTTTTCAGTACATTTCAGAATCTTTTTTTCACGATCGTGTGTTTCCATTTTTTCCCTGCGTGCTTTTGTTCATCCATTAATAAATGGATAATTTTGCGTATCTATATACAGTGTGGTTCGTACGTAACAATCCATGGATACACTAGATTTCTCACTAAAGATATTAAGATTTAAGGGGGCCGTTTTTATACAAATTTTGAACGAATTTCATAGCTGTTTGTTGGGACAGTCTAAAAAAATCTGAGTAAGTTAAAAAGAATATCTCTTCACTATGTCAATTATATAAGTTTTATTCAGGTTGTATAACAGTTTCCAGGCTGACAAGTCTGGTACATACATTTCACGGTTTTTCATGTTCTCTAGCGTATTTTCCCTCAATTTCAGCATTATATTGTCACGGAATTTGCCCCACTCACACCCAAATCGACGACTGTGGTACCGCGAATTACTAAGATTGCCCCGATCGCCCCTACACGACTCTGTTAAACAAACAAAAAGCCGTGGATCGAGACGGGACTAGAAAATTTGAGAAACTACGAGAAGCGTTCGAGAGATGCCAGAAAATAGATCTAGAAATGCGAGAATATACCTAGAATATTCGTTGGGTCTATAAAAGAAAAATAAACGGCCGATTAAGTTAGTCTTGTATAAGTCTTGTATTACAGTGTTGAATTGGAAGTGTTTAGTTGGAGATATCAAAGTGATTTAAATAGCGATTAATTAAATAAGTGTTTAGTTGAGTTCTAATTAGTGTTCAGTAGTGTACTGAGTATAGTTAATAAAGAAGTAGTTAATTAACGGATTGTTTTTCTGGCAATAGTAAAAGTCGGATTGGGAAATCCGTAACAATTTGGTGTCAGAAGTGGGATTTAACTGGAAGTTTTAAAGAGCTTTCTGGAACCCTGTCCACAAAGTGGGATTTAACTGAAAGTTTGAGGAGCTTTCTGGAATCCTGTGCGTGAGTGGGTTTAAGTGGAAGTTGGAAGAACTTTCTGGAACCCTGTGCGTGGGTGAGACAAAGACCCAAGTGTGACATATCACCGCACTCGTCGTGACTTAAGGAAGTGAACGGTGCTATTCGCGAAGGACAATCTCGAACATTCTAGAACTTTGTACGGGAGTGAAACAAAGACCCAAGTGTGACATATCACCGCACTCGTCGTGACTTAAGGAAGTGAACGGTGCTATTTGCGAAGGACATTCTCGAACATTCTAGAACTTTGTACGCGAGTGAGACAAAGACCCAAGTGTGACATATCACCGCACTCGTCGTGACTTAAGGAAGTGAACGGTGCTATTTGCGAAGGACATTCTCGAACATTCTAGAATTTTGTACGCGAGTGACACAAAGACACAAGTGTGACATATCACCGCACTCGTCGTGACTTAAGGAAGTGAACGGTGCTATTTGCGAAGGACATTCTCGAAGATTCTAGAACTTTGTACGCGAGTGAGACAAAGACCCAAGTGTGACATATCACCGCACTCGTCGTAACTTAAGGAAGTGAACGGTGCTATTTGCGAAGTACATTCTCGAACATTCTAGAACTTTATACGGAAGTGAGACAAAGACCCAAGTGTGACATATCACCGCACTCGTCGTGACTTAAGGAAGTGAACGGTGTTATTTGCGAAGAACAATCTCGAACATTCTAGAACTTTATACCGAAGTGAGACAAATACCCAATTGTGGCATATCACTGCACTCATTTCATTGTAAGGAAGGCAACAGTGATATCTAGAAATACATTCGTGGACATTCTAGAACTTTCAAAATAGAGTGAATGCCTGTAACTAGAAGTCAAGTCAACATGGATGCACAACTAGCAAAGCTGTTAGAAATGATGCAAACGATGCAGGAACAGGGACGGATGATGCAAGAGAAATTAGAAGAACAAGGACATAAAATGGAAGACCAAGCGAAGACGATGCAAAAGAAATTAGAAGAACAGGGACAGGCGATGCAAGAAAAATTTGAAGAACAAGGGCATAAAATAGAAGATCAGTCTCAAACGATGCAGGAGAAATTAGAAAAGAAATTAGAAGAGCAAGGGTATAAAATGAAAGATCAGATACAGACAATACAACAGAAAATGAGGGACCAGACGAAGGAAATGCAGACAAAGTTAGAAAAGTTGGAGAATACACTAGAAGAAAAACTAGAGGAGCAGTCTCATAAAGTAGAAACACATGTAGAAGAGAAACTGTTGGCACACAAAAAGGAAATAGACGAAGAAATAAACCAGGTTAGAGAAGAACTTAGACATAAATTAGACAAGATAACAAAGGAAGGCGTAATCAAATCAGAAGGACCTGTTATCCGAACTCAGAAAACGAAACCCCCCGAATTCGACGGCAAGGTCTCCTGGAATGTCTATCTGCGTCAGTTTGAAGCAGCAGCTGCGGCAAACGAGTGGTCTGATTGTGAAAAGGCTACTGCTCTAATAGTTGCTCTACGAGGGGAAGCTCTTGACGTCTTACAAGGAGTACCTGCGGGGCAGCAGAATAACTACGACATTCTAAAACAGCATATGGAAATGAGATATGGGGATAAGCACCTGCAGCAAGTTTACCAGGCACAATTGAAAAATCGTCACCAACAGAACGGAGAGAATTTACAGCATTTTGAGACCGATGTTGCCCGACTGGTTCGATTGGCTTATCCAACAGCCCCATCCGAATTCTTAGACCAGCTGTCCATCCAAGTTTTTACCGATGGCCTAAGAGATTGCGAAACCCAGCAGGCATTACGACTCGCCAGACCTAAAACGTTGAACGACGCTCTTTCGCATGCACTGGAATTCGAGGCAGCAAAAATGGCATCTGGTAGGCATGTTAAAGTTCGGGCCATCAGTGATAACAGCGATAGTATGACAAATGGAGACATAATAAAAACGCTAAAGGAGATTATTGATAAATTCAGTCCATCTACTAGGACAAAGGAGGAACAACCTGATAGTCGAAGGGATCGCCTTCTCAAATGCTGGAACTGTGGACAGACAGGACATCTAAAAAGACAGTGTAGGACCCCAGTCACGGATCAGCAAAAGCGCGACTCCCAGGCGACAGCTACACAGGAAAACTAGGTTCAGCCGGCTTGACGGGGCAAAAGCCGGCTGCGTCCCCCTACCATGCCCCACGAGAAGAAATTACGTTGTCACGTCTCCAGGACTCTGACTCCTTGCTAGTAGAAGGCAGTATTTTTGGTCGTACTTTCCCTATGGTAATCGATACTAGAGCAGCAAGAACTATTGTACGACCGAATATTATTGGTGCTTGGCGTATTAAGAACCCTGTCAAACGTTATGTCCTCACAACAGCCAATGGACAACAATTGCCAGTCAAGGGGGAATGCGAGCTTGAAATAGAATTAGGAGACATCAAATTCAAACACAGAGCCCTGGTAGCAGATATATCGGACAATATCATACTCGGACTAGACTTACTACAAGCAAAGGGGGTGAACTTAGATTTGAATGCTGGCACGCTACGGATAATGGGTGAGGAAGTAGTGCTAACGAACACCACTGAGAATAACACTGTACGGAGACTCGTTGTTAAAGAAGATGTGGTACTACCTGCTCAGACCGAAACCTTGGTTGCCACTGTAATGGATGGGGAAATGCCGTGCAGTGTAGGAGTGGTGGAACCCAGTAATCCGGATTTGTTTAACAAATCTATAGTCACCGGCCGCACCCTGATTAAACCGGAGAAGACGACAATAGTACGGGTAGTTAACCTGAAAACGTTTCCACAGAAAATTACAAAGGGAACTGAAGTAGGAGTCTGCGAACCTGTTACCATGGTCAGAACACTCAAAGAAAACAACGAAATGAAGAATAAAACAAATAAGACCAGTCTACCAGAATGTTTAAGGGACATCGTGAATAGGGCCAAGGAAAGATTAACAGAGGTGGAGGTGGAACAACTCGAAGAGCTGCTAAGTGAAAATGAAGATGTGTTTGCACTTAAACCAGGCGACTTTGGGAGAACCAATGTAGTGAAGCATCGAATCGATACTGGTTCATCGTCTCCTATAAAGCAGCCACCACGAGGACTTCCACTAGCGAAGCGAGAAGAAGTTAACAAGATGTTAATTGAAATGCAAAGCCAAGGCACCATAGAGCCATCTCAGAGTCCTTGGGCTTCTCCTGTAGTCTTGGTCAAGAAGAAAGACGGCTCCACCCGATTTTGTGTGGACTACAGAAAATTAAATGACGTCACCAAGAAAGACAGTTACCCACTACCAAGAATTGACGATACTCTGGACACCTTGGCTGGTGCGCAATGGTTTTCCACTTTAGATTTAAAGAGTGGATATTGGCAAGTCGAGGTCAGCCCAGAAGACAAGGAAAAGACAGCGTTCACTACCGGAAATGGATTGTGGCAGTTTAATGTAATGCCATTTGGTCTATGTAATGCCCCTGCCACTTTTGAGCGACTGATGGAAACTGTACTTCATGGCCTGCATTGGGAGACCTGCTTGATTTACTTGGACGACGTGGTGGTGCTGGGACGCTCTTTCCAGGAGCACCTGAAGAACGTGTCCGAAGTGTTCAAGAAGTTGAAAGCAGCGAACCTGAAGTTGAACCCGAAGAAGTGCAGTCTGTTCCAAAAGGAGGTTAGATACCTAGGCCACATTATTACTCCAAATGGTGTGAAAACAGACCCGGAGAAGACAGAGTGCATAAAGAACTGGCCGGTTCCTAAAGACAAACATCAAGTTCGAAGTTTTCTCGGCCTATGCACATACTATCGACGATTCGTCCAAGGATTCTCAGACATTGCCAAGCCTCTTCATAAATTGACAGAAGACAGCATCCCGTTCGAATGGACTCCGAGATGCCAGCAAGCCTTTGAGACGCTGAAAGAGGCTCTCTGCACTACCCCAATTTTGACATACCCAATACCTGGACAACCATTTATAGTGGACACGGACGCAAGCAACATTGGAATTGGCGGAGTTCTTTCTCAAGTACAAGATGGCCAAGAGCGAGTAGTGGGCTACTTCAGCAAAGTCCTATCAAAAGCCGAAAAGAACTATTGTGTGACTCGGAAAGAACTACTTGCCATCGTTAAGAGCCTAGAACACTTTCATAAATATCTGTATGGCCAAGAATTTCTCCTAAGAACGGATCACGCTTCCCTTAAATGGCTGCTACAGTTTAAAAACCCTGAAGGACAGATGGCAAGATGGCTGGAACGGCTGCAAAAATATCACTTTGTTGTTGAACATCGAGCCGGCAGGAAACATGGAAATGCAGATGCCCTTTCTAGGAGACCCTGTCCTGTCAACTGCAAACACTGCAGTAGTCTTGAAAGGAAAGAGAACATCTCATCAGTTTCTTGCAAGGTAGTAGCAGCCCAACCTGAAGACCGATGGGGTTCAGCAGCGATTCGGGAAGACCAGCAAACTGACTGTGACATCAAGCCTTTACTAGACTGGAAAGAAGTCAATAACCGACCGTCTTGGGCTGAAGTCAGTAGTAAAAGCCCAGCATTAAAGAGCTATTGGGCTCAATGGAATTCCCTGGTGTTGGAAGACGGTGTCCTAAAAAGAGCATGGGAGAACAATGACGGAACGGAGGTCAAGAAACAAGTACTACTCCCGAGGTCCCGGGTCAAGGAAGTGCTGCAGGAAGTACATGGAGGTACTGGGGGTGGACATTTCGGTATCAATAGGACTCTACAGAAGATTAGGGAGCGTTTCTACTGGTTGAGTTGTAGGACGGATGTAGAAGATTGGTGCCGAAAATGTGACACATGTGCAGCCAGCAAGGGACCTAAGACCCGTTCCAGAGGCAAAATGCGCCAGTACATCGTAGGAGCACCGTTTGAGAGGATTGCCATTGATATCGCTGGCCCCTTTCCGAAAACCCAAAGTGGGAACCGATATCTGCTAGTAGCAATGGACTACTTCAGCAAATGGCCGGAAGTATACCCCCTTCCCAATCAAGAGACTACGACCGTAGCAGAAGCTCTAGTCAACAACCTGTTCTGCAGATTTGGTGTGCCCATGGAACTACATTCAGATCAGGGCAGAAATTTCGAATCAGGCGTGTTCCGAAAGGTCTGCGAGCTTATGGGAATCCGAAAAACCAGGACCACCCCACTGCATCCCCAGTCAGATGGTATGGTGGAACGCTTCAACGCCACACTAGAAACCAATCTGAGGATGTTTGTGAACGAGAACCAGACAGACTGGGACAAGCTCATTCCACTCTTCCTGTTAGCTTACCGCTCAGCTGTCCATGAAACTACTGGGAAGACTCCCGCAAGGATCATCTTTGGAAGAGAGCTTCGCCTTCCAGCAGATTTGGTATTTGGTCGTCCTGCGGAACAGCCCACAGATCCAGACACTTATATCCATGACCTAGAACAAAGACTAGCAGCCGTACACGACCAAGTCAGATCTCGAATGAGACTAGAGAGCGATCGCATGAAAACTCGATACGACGTCCGGGCCAATACAGTCGGATTCCAACAAGGTGACTTGGTGTGGCTGTACAACTCCACGCGGAAGAAAGGAAAATCGCCTAAGCTACAGAACCGTTGGGAGGGCCCCTACACCGTCATTAAAAGAATCAATGATGTCGTCTACCGGATACAGAGGACTCCCAGGAGTAAGATGAAGGTTGTCCATCTGGAGCGTCTGTCCCCATATAGAGGTGTATCCGATCGGGACGATCGGTCCTAAGGAGGGGGCAGTGTCACGGAATTTGCCCCACTCACACCCAAATCGACGACTGTGGTACCGCGAATTACTAAGATTGCCCCGATCGCCCCTACACGACTCTGTTAAACAAACAAAAAGCCGTGGATCGAGACGGGACTAGAAAATTTGAGAAACTACGAGAAGCGTTCGAGAGATGCCAGAAAATAGATCTAGAAATGCGAGAATATACCTAGAATATTCGTTGGGTCTATAAAAGAAAAATAAACGGCCGATTAAGTTAGTCTTGTATAAGTCTTGTATTACAGTGTTGAATTGGAAGTGTTTAGTTGGAGATATCAAAGTGATTTAAATAGCGATTAATTAAATAAGTGTTTAGTTGAGTTCTAATTAGTGTTCAGTAGTGTACTGAGTATAGTTAATAAAGAAGTAGTTAATTAACGGATTGTTTTTCTGGCAATAGTAAAAGTCGGATTGGGAAATCCGTGACAATATTTTAATACTACGCTAATAAGAACCTCCACCTAAATTTTATTTGAGTTTCTGTAAATACGATTCATTGTCCTTGAAGCCAATATGCCTTAATAAAATGTTGATAATAAAAAAAGATACGGGGTGCCAAAGTTGGATTTTAAAAAGTGATTTTTTGTAATAATTACACTGTCTTTGATGTATCAACTTAAAGTGTAACTTTTTTTTAACCTAACGTTATCACGTTTTTTATTATCTAAAATCTTAAACCTACATTGTTTTTGAGGAAAAAAGGTATACTTGTCATTAGTCTCGGTTATTGGCCATTTTCGAGAAAATAGCTTTTCAACAATGAGCTGCATAGTTCATTGTACAATATTTTAATGTAGTAGGCGCCAGAATTCCCTTGCAAATTGGATATGTTGAAGGTATATCGACAAGTAATAACATTTGCACTAGTGTAAAATGTTGTGGCGTTGAGTGAATAAGTATACCTTATTCACTCAACGGTTGTGGGTAGTATTTTTCAACATGCAACGTTTTTAAAATGGAAGTCGCACTGATTTTTGCAGCTACAGATATACTCGCGTCAAGAATTCAGACGTCTTATGTCACGGCTGACGTTACACATTTGTTTTTATTGTCAACGTAATTTTCGAAATTTAGTCGCGTTAAAAACAATTATTTTTTGCAATTTAGTGCAATATATAATGCAAACTTTTAGTGTAGTATATAGTTTTGTTACTATCAGTTGCAGTTTCTTAAATATTTTGAAGAAAATATTGTGAATTATTCATTTGTTCGTATGACGTAAGTCGTCTGAATTCTTGGCGCGAGTATAGTCGCCTGAATTAGTTTGTGAATAATCCGCAAAAGATATTAATTATTTGTCATGTATAATATATTTTTGAAGAACTAAGTTGGTGGTCTTTCCAATAGCGTAAAATATACAGCGTACTCCATTTTAAAATGTTAAGTTAGGCCTACATCTCGGAAAAGCGATATAGAATTGTTTTTATAATATATGCTTTAAAAAATATTTAATGGTTCATACAACTTTCATTCTTACTTTTTTTTTCGTCTCTCGAATATGACGGAGAAAGGCCAAATTTCACTTGATCGCTCTACAGGGTGTTCCAAAATTAGCCACTGTGAATTCTACGATCAAAAATAAGAAAAAAGTTCTATAAACATAGCTTGGTAAATGCCCCCTAATGGAGCTATAACCAATTAAAAGGAGACCCCAAAATTTGATTTTCAAAATGGATCGAGGAAAGTAATCAAATTTAAAATTGAGAATCGCAATTAGATTGCGAATCTAATGTTCTAAAAACAATACCATAATTAGTCATAGGCGTGCCAAACTTAGGGGGGGGGGGTTGTGTTATTGGATAAATATTGCTCTAACTTTTTCATGTTTCGAGGTTTTTGCCATCAGATCAAAAAATGAAAAATGCTGAACAATTATACAAAAAAGGTACTCGTTTTATTTATTTCGATAAATTATTCCGTTTACCAGAAAACACACCATAAAAATATTAGATATGACATGCAAGTGATCAAATTGTCTCTAGTAGGTTTAAAATTCAAAAATTTACAAATAATTACATTACTGATATGCATTTTAAAAGTTTTTCTTTAGTTTTATTGGGTTTTTGCCACAATTCTGAAAAATAATGAAAATTAATTAAATAAGCCCTTGCGGCAAACGGAGCAGTCAAGGGTTATTTTTGAAACTAAGTTTGCCTAACCAAAATCATACTTTTTTCAGTGTGACATTTTTTGGTTAGGCAAACTTAGTTTCAAAGATAACCCTTGACTGTTCTGTTTGGCGCAAGGGCTTATTTAATTAATTTTTATTATTTTTCAGAATTGTGGCAAAAACCCAATAAAACTAAAGAAAAACTAAAATATGCCACAAATAAATAGCTTCAGACAACATTTTAAAAGTATTGTAATATGTTAAAATGGTTGAATAACACCTTTAATATGTATTAAATAAGTCGACAGTATTTTCTCAGAGCCTACTAGGGATATTTTGCCTATTTATAGTTTCCATCTTAAACTTTTATGGTATGTCACAACATTTTTAAATTAAAATTACTCGAAAACAGAGCAGTTTATCGGATTGAAATAGGAGTACCTTTTTTATGTAAAATAGAGCAAAATTTTAGGTGTTTTGATCTGTCGACGAAAATTTCGATATACAAGAAAGTTAGAGCAATATTTACCCATTCACTCCCCAGGTTGGTACGCCTATGACCAATTATGAGGAATTATTTTCAGATTATTAGATTCGCAATCTAATTGTGATTCTCAAATTCTAATTTGATTACTTTATCTTGATCCCTTTTGGAAATATTTGGGAAAAATCAAGTTTTAAGGGGCCATATCTCCACAGTTAATTTTTGGCAGGCTAATTTTGGGATACCCTGTATATAGGGAGTCTCAAATTTGAGAGTGAGCATTGAGATCTCTTAAATTATAAGATACGAAAATTCAATTTAAAAGTTGAAGAAATTCCGAATAAGCACTGAGAAAAATGAATTTGATTTCTGTTTGTTTCCTGACTTTATTTAATATGCAAGAGAAAACTTAGAGATACATTTTAGAATGTATTTAGATTTTCCAAAATCCGTATCGGAAAACTATGAATTCGTTGAAAATTGAGTTTAAAAATGGCACCCGAGATCTCAGCCGGTCACTTGAATTTAGAACTCCCTGTACATAGTTTTTTTATTTTTCGTGTAATAATTGTCAAATGTTATCACTACTTACGTCACTTTGAATGTATGCTGCATTTGATCGCTGTCAATGTCCCTGTTAGTAAACATCTCTGGAGAGGCAGATTTGTACTTAAAGTAGTATTCGATCGTGCACTGGGTGAGCTCTATGTCGTTTTGGCAAGCTATTAGGAAAAGGACGATCTGTTCGTCGGACAATTCTGGAATGTTGGGCTTGAATTTCAACCATTTCCTGACGTCTTCGATGTTGAACTTGGTCGTGCGGCCGTTTTTTATTATGTCTTCTGCTTTGAAAGCATACTGGGGAATCACCGACATTACTTTACCTGAAAGAGGTATTTGTTTATGAATATCTGTGTGTTCAGCCATTGCACAGGTTTCTTATTAAAGTCAAAGCTTGTTACCTGGTTACAGGTATCTTATTTTTACGATATACAATAGGTAGTTTGTTCCCCGTGGTTTGGTTGGTTGAAAATGTAGGTAGCAAATGGAAGTTGTTTTTGGTCATTACTATTTCGAAAATTATAATGGTGAAAATAGAAAAATTGATTTGACATTTTGTTGTTTTTTTTTTTGTGTAATTGTCAGTTGTACTGTATTATATCAGTGGCGGTTCGTGACTTGTCAAACTGATGAGGCAGGCAGGTTGAAATATGTATATATCTATCACTACCATATCACATACCATCATCTGCTAAATCGCATCAGCCGTGATTACAAAGACGATGCGATTTCGCAGAATGTTGCTCCTTTTCAATCTATCTGAAGTTAAAATTTTCTTTTCGATATTTGTAAATAACTTTAAAAAAATCCTAATATTTGCATAGATTTTAAAGATCATGGTTTTTTTTGCGGCGAGAAATTCAAATGCGTGTAATTTTGACGTCACTAATAGAGGGCGCCACTTATCATGATTCTTTTAAATAGCTGAACTTTTTGCGGCTAGGTGTACCCATCTGACTATTGAAACAATCAATTCTTCTACCTTTTTATCTGGAAAAGGTATACTTTGTTGAAGTCGCTAGGAATAATCCTTTTCGAAATAATCAGTGCACCGAGTAAAAACTATTTTAGTTTCATGTAAAGTACCTTTTCCGCTAAAAATGCAGTATATTGTTTTGGCCTGTTTTGATGAAACCATTGTTGAAAATATAAAGATTTTATCAAACCTTGCCTACCTTCTTGAAATTTTGCACATCGCCATAATTTACTATTCTGAATAACTGTTTTAAGTAACATTTTGCTATATTTTCTGCGGAAAAAGCACTTGAAACCAAAAAAAATTTACTCGCAGTGCACTGAGTGCTCTGCAAAGGTATGAGAATCGATTGTTTCAATAGTCAGATGGATACACTAAGTTGCAAAAAAGTTCTGCCATTTAAAAGAAGCAAGATGTGCTATAAGTACACCCTCTACTAGTAGTAGAAAAACATCGATCTCCAAATCTATGCAAATATTTGAATTTTTTTGAAAATTATTTACTATTAAACCGGCGGTCGGCGGGCGTTAATATATATTTATATCTTTATAACGAGATATTCCTACGGATGAGTAAACTGCACATATATATATATATATATAAAAAGGGTGTCCAAGAAAATGTGCCTCTGCAATCTCTGGGGTGCAGATAGAACATGAAAAAATAAGATGACAGGTTTCTATAATTGTTTTCCTACAGGCCTACGGAAATATGTGTCCCTGAAGGATGCCTCTGTAAATCGGTTTTTCTTGAATATCGATATATTTTATTGACAGGAAACAAGAGTACATTTTTTTAGTCTAAGCTACCCAGATATATTATTTTAGTCTTTATTATACAGGGTGTTAAAAATGTAGGCATTAAGTTGTAAAGCTTAGCCCACTTCTGGTAAACTAAAAAAGCTAAATATGTTTCAAGAACACTATTTTATGAGGTTCTAACTAGTGTCCATCACATTAAATTTATATTAAGTACTTAAAAAGAAACCGATGTCCAGCGGCGTCCTTCAGGGACGCATATTTCTGTAGGGAGCACCTGTAGGAAAATAAATTATAGGAGCGTGTCATCTTATTTTTTAATGTCCTAGCTGCACCCGACAGATTCCCATATTTTCCCGGACACTCTGTATATTAAAGCGTCAGCGCGTGACGTTCTATGCATTTTAATCACAAGTGATATTTTTGTAATATATCAGATGTACAATATTATAACTCACCGTCCGTAACCAACTTAACGGGCTTCAAAGAGATAATTAACCATAGTAACCAAGTGATTTGACAGATTTTATTAAACTGGCGCTTTCATAGAGGCGCGCTGCAATGTCTTTTTACCACGTATTTGTCCATAATCAGGAAGAAAACATTATTAAAATAACTAGATTTTGACGGTGTAAGCTGATATATGATCGGCATTGAAAAAAATGTTTTTATATATTGTCCCTCGTGGACGAGAATTTTTGAAAAATTATTATTGAAAAATTCGTAAAAGCGCGGTACTATTTAGTTTAGATTTATTTATTTTAGTTCCAACACCTAAGCCTGCCTTAAAATGGGCATCCAATTCAGAAACAGTCAGAATTGGGAAACGTGCCAAAACGTAGATTATGATGAAAAATAGAAAGTCATTATACCTTAAAGTGCCGTAAATATTAAATAAAAAATCTGAAATAAAAAAATGAGACGTCTTTTAACAGTACACGCATACTTACAAGACGGCACTGTTTTCAAACAAACCCACTCGCTCAGCCGCGCTGATTTTGGCAGAAGAATAGTTCTAAAGCTTATTTTTAGTTTTACTGACGGGCAAACCCGAGAATGTAGCTACAAAACTGTAGTTAAGTCAGTAATTATAAATCACCTTACGTTGTTTATTGTAATTATTGTTAGACTTATCTGCGAACATCGAATTATACTTAAGACTACAAACTTCGGCATGTAGCTGTTATGATTCCAATTACGTTATTAATTGGTAGCTTGACGAAGGTTCATCGCCTTTCAAAGGTTGACACTGGTCAATAATTTATGTTTTTGTAAATGTTTCTTCAGTTTTTGCCCTAGAGAAAATTAGGTTTCAAGTTTCAAAAACTGCCTGAATGTTCTGCGCTTAAATATCAAATATACAGACTGATTCCGTCATAGTGTTAATAATTTTAAGAAAAGAAAAAATGAGTATAATACGGATACGCAATTTAATAGTTATTTATGATGTGAGTGTTAAAAGTGCATTTTTAAGGCACGCATGTAATGTAATTTACATCAGTGTCTTAAAAACACTTTTAACACAAATATGATACAATATTTTTTCTACAAACAGCATTAGCCCGGGTAGAAATAAGTTAAGTTTTAAATAGCATTGTAGGCAATATATCAAATTTTCGAAGTGGGCACTTGCCAATGATAATAGTAACCATGGTGGCAACCATTGTTGTATTCGTCATTTACGAAGAGTTTGAAAGCTTTGGATTTGTCACTTTTAAACGTCTTTTTTTCACGGTCTGGAGTAGAAATCAGTTTCTATGACATCAAAATTAAAACAGAAGTAGTGGATTATTCTCAAGGGAGTATAATGCTCCCAAGGGATTTTACATTATGGAGAACGTTTTTCATGCAAAGAAAAGATAACATTGAAATTATTTATTGACATTTAATTTAAATGTTACATTTGTACAATTTTCAAAATTAATATTAGAAGGAATATTACTTTCGCTTACATTTACAGTTTTTGTGATTGCGCTAGTAGTGGTACCTACTAAAACCTGATTAGCAATTTTGGTCTTATTTTCAATGGAGTTCTCGACATAACCCTCAGCGACTGTCGTTGATTTCTAACCAGCATGACGCTTTATTGTCGTGATATCCACACCAGCATCTGCTAGTAATGTCGCTGTAGATCTTCGTAAGCAGTGACCAGTATAACATGCAGCATCAGGTAATTTTAAATACGAAGCTACTACACTCGGAATTTTTCCCATGGTATTCTTGCCAACTGGCTGCGAACTACATTTTCCTGCTTTGTAGTACAAAAAAAGGCGCTTATGCTTGACGTGGGGAGGACGAAGGGACAGGTATTTTCGAAACAATTCAAGCATATTTCCCACATCGGTAACCAGAAAGGTTCGTGGAATCTTTGTCTTAGTGTTTGGAATATTTACAATCAAGGAAGAGCCTACATCCTTAATATCATCTACAGTTAAATTGACTAGTTCATCAGTTCGACAAGCACCGGCAATCCCCAGAATTAATCCAACCTATAAGAAATCAAAATACTTAATAATTGAAATACCTAACAACAAAAGTAATCTTACCTTAATCATTAAGAATTCTTTGTCATCTGCACTTAATAGAAAACGGTCGATTTCACCCTTTGTCAATATTTTCGATTTTTTCGCTTGATATCCGTCACCGGTTCTTTTCAAAAATGCGATCAGCTTGGGGAATTTGCTTATATCTATGTTGTCGTAAATTATCAAGCATGACATAACCATCGAATATTGCGCCCATAATGTGGAAGACTTGTAATTCTTTGCATTTTCACTGAAGTATGCCAACATTCTCGCTGTATACTTGAACATTTTTCTCGGCGCCCCACTTTTTGAACCGATTGTAGGCTATATCGTATAAAGATCTTGACTTCGTAGGCAGCAAATTGCTTATTGCAATATTTGCAGCTTCCACAATCTCTTCCGACTCACAATTATTCATTGTGCACTAAACAAACTTTAAACTAAACCAAACTAGCACCTTAATTTGACAATTCTTTTTGTTTGTTTATTTTGTAGTTATGACAATAACTCAACGACTACTAAATAAATGCTCAAATCCGAATACAATAATTCTGGTGCTACTTACTTCATAATGACAAAATATGTGTTGAGACCGTGGAAAAAATAGTTACCATTCGGGAGAGATGCTATTTTGTCCTCGGTGCATTGTAGGCCTCGGGCTTCAAATTGCACCTCTGCCAAAATAACGCATTTCTCTCCCTTATAGTATAATGTACTATTTGCCCTTAAAAAGTATAAAGAAAATATGGAAAAGACCAATCCATTTATAGAAATCGATGAAGCGGCCAACCGAGTTACTTTGGCTTATTATCAAGAAAATCCCGGATTCAATATGAAATTGCATACAATAAGTTTATGAAGTGGTGTGAAGAAAAAGGCGTTCCTGGAAAATATACTGAAAATGTATTCTTAGCCTATTTTGAGGAGAAATCGAAGGTTTGGAAATCTTCATCTCTATGGTCTAATTATTCTATGATTAAAGCTATGTTACGAATAAATAGCGACGTAGATATCAGTAAGCATTTTAAGCTCATTGCGTTTCTGAAGCGTCAGGGAGAAGGTTATCAACCCAAAAAATCAAGATCTTGACCATAGACCAAATTGAACAGTTTTTGAAGTGCGCATCAGATGACGAGTATCTTATGATGAAAGTAGCTACTATTTTGGGAATATTTGGTGGGTGCCTACCGTAGAGAGGAGCTTTTCCATTTGACTCTCGACAAATTGGAAATTGTGTGCACTTCCAGTTCAATATTGCAAAAGATATCAAATACCAAAACCATGGTTCCACGAAATTTCACTATCGTTGAAGAATTTTATTTGGATTTTTACCGGAGATACATGTCTCTTTGTCCAGCAAATGAGGGATATTGCAGGCTAAAGTCTCTGGAAGGCAAGTGAAAACCCTGTGTATGTTTGGAAAATTTTCTGCTGCTATTGTTAAATTTCTGCAACTTCCAAATTCTGACCTCTATACTGGACATTGTTTTCGGCGTTCGTCGGCAAGCTTACTAGCGGATAGTGGAGCCAATTTAACGGCAATTAAGCGGCATGGGGGATGGAAATCTTCAACAGTCGTTGAGGGATACATCGAAGATTCGTTGGAAAGTAAAAATTCGATTGCCCAAAAACTGCTTTCAGTGCCATCAATATCAGCGGATTCTGCTCAAACGTCAACTAGGAATGCGGTCGTTTCAGTTGATAGTGGTAGAATTGTGGAAGGATTTAATTTTTCAAATTGTGTGAATTTTAATATAAGTATTCATGTTAATAAAGAAAATACAAATTAAATGTATTGCAAATTTACTGTCACAATTTGACATTTACTTTAAGGCACTAGTGCTTTAATAAAAAAATATTTATCCATATTTAGGTCAATTTAGGTTAAGCGATAAAATAAAAAAATATATGATTATGAAAACTCGCAGTCATAATTAAATGAGGTTTACATTATTTGGCAATATCAACGTACAAGCTCAACTTGATCGCTCTTTCAAAAAAATGATAATGAGATGAGAAAAAATAGGTGTAACCCTCAACCATGTGATGGTTAGAAAATTACTTTTCTTTTATTTTTATTGATTATGCTGACAAAAGTTATTGGTTGTATAACTGTCACAAATTTTATGTTGACGTGAAAATAAATTAAGAAGATACGAGAATATATAGGGTGAACCTTAAATAAGTACAAATATTTTAACCAGCAGTATAGTTCACTGTGTAGAACACATAATTAATAGTTTTTTTACAAAAAATTCAGAAATAATATTGTGTGTAGGTACCTTTATTTTTAAAATTTGTTTCATTGATTAAAGCGCGAAGTCACTTTATGGTTAATACTGACTCATTTGGGGTTATGTGGCGAAAATTAAATTTAATATGCTGTGTGAAAATGATAGTTTTTCATTATTTTTCATAAAATAACTTAAGGAAATTATGTCTTGTGCCTCTTTCTAACAGTGTACAATGACATTTAACTTGTGAAATGTGGATTACTGATTAAATAGTATTTTTTTTAAGAAACAGGTAAGCTTGTGTGCACGTTTATGTATAATTTTTGAACATTGAACATAGTAATATCGAATGTAACCGTATTACTTTACTATTATGTTAAAGGAAAGATTATTTATATTAGAGGAGATATGGCAACCTCGCAACAAATCATATGATTCATTAGGTTGGTTCAAAATGTGGGTATTTTTAAAAAAAATTAATATCTCCGTAAATATTAGCAATTTTTAAAAATGGCTTTCACTAGACTGATCTATATAACGAACTACACCTGCAGTTAAAATATTTGAACTTATTTAAGGTTCACCCTGTATATGTGTTTCTTTAAATTATCAATAACTGCTTTGGAGAGTTCGAGTTTTATAAAATTTTGCATATATGGATTTTAGAGAGCGCTGATTACGTCTACGTTGATTTCCAATACAAAAATCACTAATATGAAATCTTGAAAAGTCACTATGAAATTAAATAAATAAATCACAGCAGGCCCTGGAAAGATAACCTTACCGTTATACTCAAGGATAAGTACACTTAGTTACAAAAAAATATTAATCCAAGTTACGGGGTTTGGTATAATTTTACACAGGTGTGTAAGTGAAAAGTAGTACACACTGTATAAAATAATAATAATAATATATCTACCTCTCATTCTAATCACGAGGATTAGTCCAGAAATCGATGAATTGTGCGAGAGAGGGGGCGGCATATTATTATTAAGCAGACCACATTTGCGCCCAGGAATGACTTACGTTGGTAGGCCCTAACCACCATTCAGTGCAGGAATGAGAGAAACCTGGAAAACCTCATTAATTAGGTGAGTAGTCAAATGCCGACCGGTATCAATCTTTCACATTGACCCAAGCTAACATTCTTCCACCCTACCATACCCGCAAAGAAGATATAATCCTCTCCACGAATATAAAGTCGAGTAAGTAATCGTTTGACGCCACATACCTCTGTTAGGAGATACATTAGGAAAAAATATATAGGATGTACCAGTAATATTTCGACCACCCCTGTACATTTTCGACCTATTAGGAGGTACTTACCGGACACCCTGTATAATGTGTAATACGCATCTGAATATTATATAGAAAGCTTAAAAAAGCAAAAGGTTGATAGTCAAAAGGAAGAAATCCTGTTATTGTTTAATGATTTAGAAGTCTATTTCAGTCATAAACATGTAAAAGAAGTTCTAGTCTAGTGATTAAAATATTTAATGACATTACACAGCATATCTTCAAGAGGACGTTAGCAACTTTACCACGCAATATATTATTATTTAGTAGATAATACATATAATAATAATTTTCCATAATTAATAATAAAAACTTTCGGGATGTTTCGCCAGCAATAAGCCCGATTATTGTAAAAATCGAAATACCCATGCATTTTTGACATCACTCTCTCTGTCTTTGTGCTATTGTTTTCCGTCTGCGTTAGTTGAAAATGACACTTGTTGCGATATAATATAGGTAAATCATTATGATAAAAATGCAATGTTTTCGTGTATTTAACGATGGTGAAATTATATATTGTGCCTATTGCGTCTCTTTTATAGTTTGACTAACAACAAATGTGAGTATACATAATATATTATTATGTAATTAGCGTTATAGCATTATAATGTGGATCGATGTAAAGTACACGCATGTTTATTTATTGAAAAACCTTCTTTAATACATACAGGGTACGTACTTCAATGCTTTTTATAATTACGAAGCCATACATTTTAATGAGAGCTTTTTCACCCAAAATTTGTGGTTCTGTTTCTTTCTCAAATGTGCGGGGTTTTGTTCCCGCTTGCTTTCTAAATCTAACTTCACTATCGTCATTTTGGATTTTGTTTCCATTTTTCTATTAACCCTCGTGCCCCATTTCATTATTTCTACCTATCGAATTGTAGAATATCTCTGTGTCGACCGAAGTGTAATTACAATAGTTTACGAATAAACAAAATACCAAATTTTATTTTATAGCCACGTTCGCTTTCAATTATTATCAAAAATAGGCGAGAACAAAATCCAACCATTGGTTCTGAGGCGAACTAAAATGACATCTTACTATTCTTTACTCAATGACCTGAGTGAATAATTAATTATTAGTTACAGATAAAGTTTGCTCCTGCAACAATTCAAAATGGTTTGAAACTGTTGAAAATTAAACCAGTTAAGTTAAGAACGAGTTACTAGAGTGAATTTAATTCAAGCAGTAGTTGGACGGTCATTTCTGACAGTTTCAAACTACTCAATAGGTTTGTTTCTGCAGCAGTTGAAAATGGTTTGAAACCATCTGAAGTGTCCAGTGGTAACTTTTCCTCAATTTAACGGGTCGAAAGTTTTTTACAGTTTCAAACCGTTTCTAACTGCTACAGGAACAAACTTATTGACCGCTGCTGGAACAAACCTCTTATATGTGATGTATACAGGGTGTTCTATAAGCTCTATGACAAACTTTGGCAGATGGTAGCTGGGTTAATTTCAAACATTTCTTCTTATACGAACATACGAAGGATAAGATCACATATTTCAATCAAAGTAGCCTGATAAATACAAATCTATGGTTACTATAAGTAATATTTTTTTTTTGTGATTAAAGTTTATACATTAGTTAACCTTTATTAACCAGATTAACAAATCTTAAAACTAGATACGAGATAATTAAATTAAACTACATTTATTAAAAATCGGCAATAACTAGAAAACCGTTATGTTTTAGAGGGTAGAAATTTCGATTTTATAATTAGTTTTAAGAAATCTGTTAGAGGGCGCTAGTTATAGTAAATTGTGTACTGAAATGTACGATATAGGGTTTGTTCCAACACAGCAAGAATCGATTCCGAACCGTCCAGAATTAGTCAGTCAGTTCAGTTGTTAATGTACTCTCGGCGAATGTGACGTAAGACGGTGTTGGTCAAACATTTCAATGAAATTGTGTAAATTTTTGCAGTTTTTTTTACCTCAAACACTTTTAAGGCTAAATTATGAAATAGGGAACAATAGTTATAAGTAAAAAAATATACTTCATTCATCTCGATATCTCAATTCGTTTTAGAGATATTTGGAATTAAATATTGTTTAAACAAAGTAATTTTGGAAAAAAATATTTAAATTAACGCAGGTGGCTATGGACCATAGCAACATGTCGTGATTCATTTATTGTTTTAGAATATTTTTTTTTTGTTTTTCGTTATTTCGAATATTTGCTAGAAATCATAAATTTTCCATTTGATTAAAATAATGGAATGAAAATTGTTGGTAATAATCATACCATAAGGGTCATTAACTCTCATAAGTTTAATCAAAATGGGTTATAAATAAGTGTAGTTTTAAATGTACCCTTAACAGAAATTTTTCGAAATTTTTTTATTCCGTTGAATGATCAAGTAAAAAGATCTGTACTTTATTCTAATAGTTTAGTAACCTAGTTTAGACAGAAATAATTATTTTTGAATTAACGTTCACATATTAGGCAACTGTCATGGTGACAGTTTCATTGTAATGATTGTCACTTTCACGTGTTATCGTTTAAATTCTAATGTTTTCTTAGTTGTGATCTTTGTGACTTTGCATTTCATTCGTTTTTTTACAACTGTGAACAATCGTGGCTTTTTGGATTGGTCGTGGCGGTGAGTTTTCTCGTTCACCTCGAAGCCCATATATCTATCCTACTGATTTTTATATATGGGGCCATTTAAAATCCTTCGTTTACTGTGGTGAAATCAATACACAATATATGGTATTATTTCGGATAATTTGTGTTTTCAAAAAAGTGTTATGTCTTTTATTATATAATATTTAATCCCAAATATCTCTACAAAGAATTCAAATATTGAGATGAATGAAGTACACCTTTTTTATTTATTTCTTTTATAATTTAAAATCAAGTGGTCAACAGTGTTAGAGATAAAATAAATTTGCAAGAATTTATACGCAATCCATTTTGTGTAACTAGCGACCTCTAACAGATTTCTTAAAACTAATTATAAAATAGAAAATTGTGCCCTCTAAAACATAACTTTACCGAATTTGACTCATATTATCTTCCCAACCGTTTTCCAGTTATTGCAGATTGTCGGTAAATTCGATTTAATTGAATCACCCTGTTCCTTTTTAATAGTAAATATTTCATTATAAGGAATTAAGCAGAAACTGTCTATTTTGACGTTTACTATACCCTATTACTCTATGGCCCATTAGTTATCTGACACTACAGGGTGAATCTTAAATAAGTACAAATATTTTAACTGCTGGTGTAGTTCGTCATTTAAATCAGTCTAGTGAAAGCCATTTTTAAAAATTTCTAATATTTACGGAGATATTAATTTTTTAAAGAAATACCCACATTTTGAGGACCGCTGGCTGATTTTTCATCCAACAACGTAATGAAACATATGATTTGTTGCGAGGTTGCCATATCTCCTCCAATATAAATATTACGTTTCCTTTAACGTAATAGTTCTATTTTAAAAATACTTGTTTTAAGCATAAGTACAGTAAAATTGGGTATGTAGTATGATACGCAGCAATATTGACATCAATTTTAACATCTGAACTAACCTTACTATACTTCAACGATTAAAAATGAATTTCCGCAAGTTCAATACTACCGTAAAATATTTAGGAAGATATTACGTGATATTACTATGTCCAATGTTCAAAAATTATACATAAACGTGCACACAAGCTTACCTTAATTAACTATTTAATCAGTAATCCACATTTCACAAGTTAAATGTCATTGTACACTGTTAGAAAGGGACACAAAACACAATTTCCTTAAGTTATTTTATGAAGAATAACGAAAAACTATGCACGCGTTTTTTATTTAAAATGGAAAAAATGTCAACTTTTAGCAAATTTTATTGCTATTTTCATGCATTATGTGGGGTTAACAAGTTTGACTTGGGCTTCCGATAATCTGTCATGACAGTCAATGACAGTTTGATAATAAAAAATAATATAAAATGTTACACTTGACAAAATTCGCTAAAAGTTGAGATTTTTTCTTCCTTGAAGCAAAGACATTTGTGTAATACTGGCAACACTGTGAACCACACGTTCAGTCTGCAGCACTATGACTCATAAAAGTATGAAGGGTCTGTCTAGGCCAGCGGTCCTCAACAAGTTTTCTGCTGAAAAATTACGAAATTTATTTAAAATTTCACTTTTTTATTTCTGATTTTTTTGTAAAAAAACTATTAATTATGTGTTCTACACACAAAACTATACTGCTGGTTAAAATATTTGTACTTATTTAAGATTCACAAGGTGTCCGAGAAAATGTGGGAAATCTCTCGGGTGCAGATAGAACATGAAAAACTAAGATGACAAGTTCCTATAATTTCTTTTCTTACAGGCCCTCCCTACGGAGATATGTGTCCCTGAAGGACGCCACTGGAAATCGGTTTTTCTTTAATAACGTTTAAAGTACTCAATATAATTTAATAAAAATTTAATGTGAACGACAGTAGTAAGGACCTATTAAAATAGCGTCCTTAAAACATATTTAGCTTTTTTAGTTTACTATAGGCGGGCTAAGCTTTACAACTTAATGCCTACATTTTTAACACCCTGTATGATAAAGTCTTTAAAGTAATAAATCGGGGTAGCCTCAACCTTAGACTAAGAAAAGGTACTATTTTTATTGTCGATAAAATGAATCGTTTACCAGAAAAATAATATTAAACGAATTCATGTTTTGTTTTTAATAAAAAGGGCTATGATTTCTATTTTTTTATCAACAACAATGTGCGATACGAAAGTCATTCAAACAGGAGAGTTTCATTTTAAGATGTTTAAAAAACGCATTGGTGTCCCAAGAGGCACCTTAACGAAATTATTAAAAAACTTCAGAAGAGGGAACATAGGTCGAACTTTTTCTCGTAAACGGTTCATTTCATCGACAATAAACCAGTCTCTTTTTAGTCTAAGGTTGAAGCTACCCAGATTTATTATTTTAAAGTCTTTATCTTACAGGGTGTTAAAAATTTAGGCATTAAGTTGTAAAGCTTTGCCCGCTCCTGGTAAACTAAACAAGCTAAATATGTTTCTAGGACACTAATTTAAGAGATCCTTGCTAGTGTCCACCACATTTATTAAATTATGTTAAGTACTTTAAAGGTACACATATCTTCGTAGGTAGTGCCTCTAGGAAAAAAAATTATAGGGACTTTATATCTTATTTTTTCATATTCTATCTGCACCCGATTTGCCACATTTTCCCGGACACCCTGTATATACCCTATTGTCAATGGTATTATTTTATGGGTCACAATAACGTGGGTACTCTTTCACTAGCACAGGCAATCGATTCGCACGTCTCAAATATCCTGTCAGTAAATAGATATATCTGGATTTGTATTATTTGCCATTCCGAATCATTCAATTAATTTCGTATGATAAATTGATTGTGTAGATAAAAAGATAGTTTGCATTGATATTTAGTGGAATATATATATAATTTTGTCAATTCCTTACGCCTCGAAAATGTGTTTGTGTAAAAGAGGTATTTTAAAAAGTGGAACTTATTCGGTGGAATTAAACAGCGTGGCAAAAATTCGAATACGTTTGGCCAACCTTTGGTACGGAGAAACAAGGAAAACTTTGGTTTATAATGTGCCCAAGGCTTTGATAGTTTTCCCGTTACACGAAAAGGTACAGTATTTCATCGTTGATTTATACTATTACTTTATATAGAGTGTACAAAACAATTTCGATAATTATGTTATCGGAAATTATTATAATTGCTGTATAATAACTTCTGATTGACCAAGACTATAAAATTTAAAAAAGATACGGTAAAAAATATTTGTATGTTTACGGGCAGCTAACGATCTCTAATAACTAACTTTATTATTTTGATATAACTTAATTCTGTAGTTAATTTTGTTACATATTAGATGTGCCTGTGCCTGAGTATTTAGCATATGGAATTCATAATTCTATTATTCTATTCGTCTTAGAAATATTTAAAAAAAGTATTTCTTGGGACCCTCTTTAAAGACCTCTCTCTCAAAGGAAGTATATTTTGACTCGTAGGAAAAAATATTATACAGGGCGTTTCTTAAGTAGAAGTCAAAAATCCAGGGGCGTTTTTGTGACCAAAAATAAGGCTTTTTTTTGTTATATAAATATTGGGTCTTAAAACAGCCATTGTCCAGCTACAGTGTGTCAAAAATGAAAAAAAATCAGTGGACAAATTTTTTGATTTCAATAAGTGGTTGACTGCTGCCAAACTTTGTTTGTTTTTATTATTCTCCTATTTATTTCTTGTTCCTCATCACAGTTAGCTGTTATTAGCGCCCCCAAATACACATATTCCTGAACTTCCTCAAATTCCATCTCTCCATGATATAACTTAATTCTGTAGTTAATTTTGTTACATATTAGATGTGCCTGTGCCTGAGTATTTAGCATATGGAATTCATAATTCTATTATTCTATTCGTCTTAGAAATATTTAAAAAAAGTATTTCTTGGGACCCTCTTTAAAGACCTCTCTCTCAAAGGAAGTATATTTTGACTCGTAGGAAAAAATATTATACAGGGCGTTTCTTAAGTAGAAGTCAAAAATCCAGGGGCGTTTTTGTGACCAAAAATAAGGCTTTTTTTTTGTTATATAAATATTGGGTCTTAAAACAGCCATTGTCCAGCTACAGTGTGTCAAAAATGAAAAAAAAATCAGTGGACAAATTTTTTGATTTCAATAAGTGGTTGACTGCTGCCAAACTTTGTTTGTTTTTATTATTCTCCTATTTATTTCTTGTTCCTCATCACAGTTAGCTGTTATTAGCGCCCCCAAATACACATATTCCTGAACTTCCTCAAATTCCATCTCTCCATGATCTGTTCTCAATTTAAAATTGGTATCCTTTTTTTGTTCTCCTATTCTCAAAAGCTTACTTTTCTCTTGATTTATCTGCAGTCCCACTTTACGTGCTTCCTCCACAAGTTTTCTCGTTACTTCTTCGAATTCCCTACTATCTCTAGCAATAATAGCCACGTCATCTGCATAACTGACAATTTGATGACTTTTAAACAATAAGTGTCCTTCTCTGTTCAACTGACTCCCTCTTATGACTTTTTCTAGTACTAAATTAAAAAGAAGCGAGTGGGTCTCCTTGTCTCAGTCCTGTATCAATAGTAAAGCCTTCCGAACATTCACCTTTTATTCGCACTTTGGATTTAGTATTTTCTAAGGTCATTTTCAATAGCCTAATCAGTTTGGTTGGTATCCCAAATTGTTTCAAAATTTTAATTAGTTTATTCCTTTTGATCGAATCATATGCTTTCTGAAGTCCACAAATAAAACCATTGCTTTGATCCTATACTCATAGCATGTAGTCAGAATTTCCTTCACCATGAAGATTTGGTCCGTTGTTGACCTTCCTTTTCTAAAATCTGCTTGATACTCCCCTATTTGTAATTCTGCTATAGGTTCTATTCTCTGTTTTATTAACGTTGCCATAATTTTATACCCTATATCTAACAATGATGAGGAGCACTTACGTCAACAAATTATAGCTGGTTGTGATGTTGTTATAAAGGCCACTCCTAGAATGTCTGTACGTGTTCTAAGAAGATCTGATTTTGGTTGAAGGTGGCTATTTCTAACATTTGTTATGATAACTCATTTTGACACATCCTGTATGTTACAAAGTAATGTGTCAAATAAAGATTTGCTAGCTACGTAATAAGTCTTTAGACATATACATGTCATTAGATGATTAATGTAAAAGATATTTGAAAACTCACTGTTGTTGTAGTTGACCTAAATGTAGTTGTATTTTTTAAATCGTATTTTCTAGAAACTGAAGTCGTGCTACCTCTAGATAGAGACATAACCTTATAAATAATTTCTTCAAAATAAATCTTACAGCGCGCTGAAAACGGGTCCTACACTTTTCCAACCGACGAGCTTTTCCTCTACATCTATCTTTGGCCGCTGGATGGCGCCTTCAGCGCCCGCTCCGCTTTTCCGAGCCCTTTCCGAGGCTGTTACGTCACTCCAGCCAGGTCCTCAAAACAAAATCAATCCAGTCGCGCGCAAATTGATCATAGTGACCTAAATGTGACGATGCCGCCATTATAAGGAATATTCGTGTCCGTCCCAACGTTGAAAATTGTAAAAGGAAGCCAGCGAAACGGGGTGAGTACCGAGTTTTGCTGATTTTTGCGCGAAATGCCTCCTTTGTTCGGATTTGCTTGCGGCCCTTTCAGTGATTTTCGCGGATTTTCCCAGAACGTTGCTCGGAAAAGGGTTACTTTTCTCATGATTATTCGAAAAGATGGATTTTGGTTTCTTGTTTTTTTTTAAGTAGCTCAGATTAGCATTTGCTGAATTTATTCGTTACTGAATTTTGGAAAAATCCGTTTCCGAATCTCATTTTCATAGAATATTAAAATAAAGTGACGTTTTTCTTATTTTTTTGTTATGGAGCAGCTTGTGGAAATGAAATTGTTTTATCAATGCCATTAAAACAAATTGTATTATTTAATGGCAATATAACAGAAGTGGTGATTCTTTGTGGGGAATTACCGATGTAATCCATCATCTGGTTACATATGTGATGTTTGTTTGAATTTCGTTCATATTGATTTTTAAATCAACCAAAAATAGAATTTTCTTGCACGTTTTTATGAATGGCTCTTTAAGTGGTTGTGTTTCATGTATTATACAGTGTTTTAATATATGGTAGAGTGTGGGCGATATATTATTTTCTGATAGAAATCGTCAAGAGATAAATATCAAGATATTTAGATGATAAAAAATAAGATAACTTTCTATGAGGCTGGACAAAGTGTAAAGTCTAAAGAAGCTAGGAAAACCGGAAATTATATAAATTTTAAAAATAATATTGAATATATCTCTGCCAGTGGCGAAGATATAAGGAGCCCATCTTACTAAAATTTGAATATTCCATTATAATTTCCAATATTAAGCATTTCGTTAAATCTGACATAACTACCCGATTTGCCAAAAATAATTCACAGGATTTTTTTTGTAAAAATGCGATTTTCTATACTTTAATCATGAAAGTTCGGAGACTTCTCAAAGCCGTAGCCAGTTAACTTTTTCAGGGGGGTGGAGCTAAATGAAATTCTGGTGGATCTCTAATATAGAGTGAAAATATTAGAAAAATGGACTCATAGACTTAAAAAATTGTTTGACTCTTTTTTTTATTTACACATATTCTAATTTTCGGAGGCTCTAGGGTTGCTACAAATAGTCCCTTGGAAATGGGTCTAAAATTTTGTTTTTGCAAATATCGTTTGTACTCCTCAGCTACTTTTAATAGAATTTCGTATATAGTTTTAAATAGTCTATTTGAATGTGATTAATATGGTAGCTTTATCAAGTGACACAGAGGGCACTAGTTCTGCGTAATGCTATTTAGTTTTTTGCATTCTTTTCTATTCCAGCGTGCATTCTGTACAAAAAAGTATACTTACATTACCTTTTTTTATTTGAGATTTAATTTCTATAAAATGTTAAAGTTATAGTACTGCCATTTCCAATGCATCTGAAAAATCCGTAAAGGAAAAGGTGACAAGGACAAAACAAATATTTTCCAAAATGCACAAACAAGTGTTCTTTCTTCGACTTGGTATTTTACATAAATCTCAAGTTTATTTAACTGATTTTTTTTAAATTCCGTAATTTAGTAAGTTAACAGAGCAGCAACGCATGACATCAATTGAAATCTGTCTATTTCATGAATTTGCTTGAGTGAACTATTACAATACTCAATTTATCTATTTTACACTTTTTCTTCATTTATTTACATAGTGAATATTTTGCTTAACAATAATTTTAAAAACTATCTTTTTTCGAACCTGAATTGATCTAACCTGATTTTTTATATTTCAAACTTCACCTGTCGCCTCTCTGGCTAAAAAAATGTATCATTTCTACGCTACTGATTTAAAACCATATTTCTAGTAATATCTTCTGGTCCTATTTTCTATTTGAGAAAGAGTATAGTTTTAATTATTTCACATTTTGTGTTTGGAAACGGTAATTGAGTAAAAACAGCTAACACAGCTACAGTCTGTCGAAAATGCTTCTACTGCTTCATATACTTCAGCTGTACTACTTCTGTTGTCCTTTTCTCTTATTTTTCAATGCATTAATATAATTCCTCCCTCTTGCTTTGTCTTTCTTCCTTTGAAATAATACTCTAATTTAATAAATGCTACTACCTAGAGCAGTTCCGTTCTTATACTCGTATGTGGAGATCTTTGCGGTTTCCATTGTGGTTTATAAATTTCTTTAGTCTCTTGTCTGCTATATCGATCCACCTATTTCCGTACGATATGTTATATTGTTTTCTTTTGCACAAAATTCTGCATGTGCAGCAGAGCTTGAACCCAAGAGAAACGTTAAGACAGGATGGTGATAAAGTTCAGCACAATATTCATAATTTTCTATTTCCTTTTTGTTATTTTGAAGAATTGAGGTCGCGGTCTAGACGCATCGCGGACTTATCTGTGGCGAACTGATCATGTAATTTTACATAATCAATCGCATATGTCGTTCTCTATGCGCTTCAGACTTAATCTACTGTACCACTTAGGTGTCAAAATATGTTCTTTGAAAGATGTACTTCTATTAGTTCTTTTATTTGATCCGACTATCTGCAGTTCTCGAAAAAGTTTTCGGCGACTCCAGCTCTCTATACCTACTATACTCAACTGCCGAAAATATGGACAGTCATGTTATAAACCCGCTCACAATTTATAGCAGTCGATACAAAGAAAAATACTTGTCACAGTGTTAGTCACCATACAACTCGGAAACGGCTTGACCGATTTTTATGAAATTTTATATGTATATTCGGTAGGTCGGAGAATCCGTCGTAATCTATTTTTCATACCCCTAAGTGATAAGGGTGGTCCACCTCAAACATTTTTTTTTTATTTTTTGGACAAAATTTTTAATTTTTTTATGATGTGGTATTAAAAAATACATACAACTCTTAATTAGTAATTTAATCATTTTTAACCCAGGTCGATAACTGATCGATTATCACTAGATCAGTTATCCCCGCCAGGCGTCTACAGGTGTCACTTCTCACCACAAACCTAGAAAAAAATATAGACAGCGTCGGTTCATGATATAGGTCACGTGACAGGTGCCGCGTTTTCTAGGGACGTAAGTTCCAGAAAATTGATATTTGCTTTATGTTGGCGGTTGTATAAGATGCATTGCAATATGAAATTAACTAACTTGCTGTCATTTTAAATGTCATTAAAGAATATGACATGAATGTGACCAATCACAGTAAACAAATGAGATTCACGCTACAATACAACCAACGTAAATTGGCATAAAAACCAAGTTTTAGTGATTCTGGACCTTTTAGGGCAGCCATGAACTAACGGCCGCCGGCAATATGACACTGGCACAGTCAGTCAGTAAGTGGGTGTCACTCGACGTCAACTTATTTTTAATAATTTTGTGTGCTTTGAACCCTTCTCAAGTGGCACGCCTAGATAATCATATCTCCTGCAACCCTCACCTCCTGTACGTATCTATATGCTGTGAATTAGTCACTCTCTATTATTTTCGACCTTAGGTCGACCAGATAAAAATTTTAAATTTGGAAATAACTCTACCATTCTTATTATCTAATGTCCTAAAATTGGCAATATTACTGTCTCTACTAAAAGTAATTGATGTTATATAGTACAATTATTTTTTGCATATTTTTTATATCTGAGCATCTAAATTTAAAATTAGGAGATAGTTTATTTCAAAAAGATTTAAAAAATGGCGTAAGAGATCTGAAATCGGTAATTCAATGATTAATTTATTGTTTCTCTCATTTGACTTTATCAGACAAAATTAATTGTGAATTTAATAAGCAAAAGGGTGAATAACAGTGATCTCACGAGTTTGCCAGTTCTTTAATGAAGAACATCCTGAGATTTACCTAGACAAGGCAGGTGAAAACATTAAATCAAACGTAATGCTTACACAGTACATTTAGTGAAAGAATTGAATGAGGATGATCCAGATCATCGCATACAGTCTTGCGACGAGATCATATTATGGTACTGTTATGAAGCTTACTGTTTTCTCACACGAAGCCACCTTTTTCTTGAACTGTAAATTCTCAAAATTGCGGATATTAGTCTCAAAATAATCCTCACTACGTTCAAAAATTGAATAGTCAGCGACAAGGTAAATAAATGTATGGAAAAGGAATGGATAGGGTCTGCAATAGTACGCCACTGAGATTTTGATTCTATGGTAGGACAAACGACGAAAGAGAAAATGCCACGTGGCTTTTCACTCTGATCGATGTGGGTATGTAAAAGCCACATGGTATTTTCTCTCTCGTTGCTCCCTGCCAGCGTGTGTATCTAAGATTAAAATGACGCTTCCTTTCGCTTCTGGTTGGATTTGCTATTTAATCTCAGCTTTATCAGTTCTTTATCCATGAGGATAATGATGTTCCCTATCCAATGATATAACAACATGGTTTTAAGAAAACGGAGCTCCTCATTATTTTGGTGATGTCCGGACATTTGTTGACAATACTTTCCCTGGCAGATCGATAGGGCGACAAGGACCAATTGAATGGTCACCACGTTCACCTGATTTAACACCTTTGGATTTTTTCTTAAAATCGCGTGTCCGTTATTGTTTTAATTCACCAATTAATTTAGAGGACCAACAAGAACGAATTTGAACTGAAATACAAAATGTCACGATAGAAACTGTGGGGGTGCAATTTAAAAATATCTGTGAAGGCATCACCAAACATAGCACCTGGAAAAACACACTGTTAACGTCAGTCAATCAACATAAGTTGACTTTGAATTTTTCAGAATAAAAAAATCTAAGGAAATTACGAATATCGAGCGGGATTTTATCACCGCTTAACACCTGGTATTTATTTATTTAGGTCGTATTTCTCACCGTAAAATGAATACATTTGTGGTGTTTTTTAGGTACAGAAATCTTGAAAAATCAAACATTTAGGGCACAAGTAATATCAAAAATAAACTTCTTTTACTATTTAAATTCTCCTTAAATAAAATAATAACTTTAAAAAGTGATTGTAAGACACACATTATTTTGCTATTCTAACCTAACAATTTAACAGTTACTGTCACATACTTATAAACAAAAGTGAACAATCTTATATGCATATCTATGTATGTTTATGTTATACATCTACAGCTAAATTTAAAAAAATACGTATTTTGAAAGATTTCTGTACCTAAAAATTTGCTTTCTATCGTTATACAGGGTGCCGAAAATTAGTAGGTCAATCCGTTAACCATAGATAGCTGATATGAAAGTATGGGACTTTCATTATGCCACTTTTTATTTAGGAGCCCCATTTTTGAAATACAGGGTGTCAAAATGTAAATGTCAAAAAGGAAATTTATCGATAACTCGGGTAGAATTAGAGATATCTGTTTGACATTTCGCTAATAGGTTTTTCTTGTAGACACACTTTCAGTATACTTTTGCTAGAAAAAAAATCAAAGCATGAGCGGAGGTGAGAGGGTTAAAGTGCATTATGACCCCCTCAACTTTTTCATACGCACGCCTATGGTAAAGCAATATATTTTCTTAGATAAAGCGGCTTTTATTCTAACTTTTCTTATTCTTACAAGATTTTGATTTGGAGCCTGGGTTACCAGATATTGTAACTTATTTTAATAAAGTTTCAAATCCGTTTTGTACTATAAATTTTATTTAACATTTAACAACATGAAACAAACTGCATATATTTTATATTACAAACAGAAATTAAATTCGACGGTCCTAAAAGAAAATTATCAATTGTTCCTTCACATATGTTTACTTTAAAACTTACTTGATGATGTGCCAACAATAAATTTCGGATTTTCAGCAGCCCATGTATGAGTATTATGAATATTCGTTACTCCGTTACGAGTAAACGTGGCCTCATCGGAAAATAAAATAAATTTACTAAAATTAATATTATCATTATTTTCTTGGCATATCCAATTACAGAAAGTGATTCTTGCTTCTGAATCTAAAGGTAGAAGTGCCTGCATTTTTTGTACATGATATGGGTACAGTAAATGCTGTTTGAAGACACGTCGCACATCATCTGACTTAATATTATTGTTGCCACCATTATTAATTTGATTAGCTAGTATCCTCGTACTTATACTCGGAGTTTCTTCGACAATTTGCAAGATTTGCTCCTCTTCGTTTGGACGTAATTTGAGTTGCCGTCCATATTGGCCCACCCTCCTATACTTAAAGTTGCCAGATTCTCTCAGACGGTCGACTAAGCTTAAGAAAAATCTCCTTTTTGGATGGTGCCTGGTTGGAAATTTGTCCGCATAACGCCTAGCAGCTAAACTAGCATTAGAGTTACATTTTTCTAAAAGCAAGAGAAATTAAATTGTTTAGGTTCGAGATTACAATTAACACTTATTAAGAAAAAATCCTATTCCTTTTAATAAGTACTTACTTACCCATTATTAAAATCATATCGGTCATTTCAGAAAATGATAGCAAACCTTCTCTGTTCGCCATTTCTTATTGAACACTTCAATTAAAAAATGTCTAAACAACGTTTTTTCTATTTAACTTATAAATTATTTTGACAACCAAATGTACCTACCTATCTGACTTTGTTTTCAAAGCCTACATAGAACTTATTACTTGAAACACTAGTTACCAAATCCATACTATCCGTCCAAATAAGTTACAATATCTGGTAACCCAGGCTCCAAATCAAAATCTTGCAAGAATAAGAAAAGTTAGAATAAAAGCCGCTTTATCTAAGAAAATATCCATATCCATATTTTACCATAGGCGTGCGTATGAAAAAGTTCCGCTCGTGCTTTGATTTTTTTTACCAAAAGTATACTGAAAGTGTGTCTCTACAAGAAAAAAATATTAGCGAAATTTCAAATAAATATCTCTAATTCTATCGGAGCTATCGACAAATTTCCTTTCTGACATTTACATTTTGACACCATGTATTTCAAAAATGGGGCTCCTAAATGAAAAGGGGCATAATAAAAGTCCCATTATTTTCATATCAGCTATCTATGGTTAACGGATTGACCTACTAATTTTCGGCATCCTGTATATTCGTTTTGCTTTGGTATCTTTGAATATTCGCGGGTGGCATGAGAAAACATTCCTATTATTTTCTAAGCTCTACACTATTCACTTCTTAAATATCTAAAATTATATTTCAAAAATACGGCGCCCTTAAGGGTGAAATGATTTCGATCAATTTTTATGTGATATTAAAATCAACTTTGTTAAATGGAGAGCATCTTCATTCTTCATTTTAATATTAGTGTTTAATAAACTGCGAGGGGCTTTTATAGGATCACGAAGACTGTGTTAAAACGACTATGTTTTCACCTAAATAACATATCATTTCTGTAATTAGAGTAGAAGTAGACATGCAAGAATGTCTTTCATCGATTTTGTTATTCGACTTAGCTGCTCATTTACAATGTAATGCGTCGGAGGGACGTGGTTTTTGCTTTTTATCGCTTGTTTCAGATCGCAGGTAATGATAGATTTTCCATACATCAAAGATAAGCCTTATCTCGCTTTTGATGTGTGCGTTACAAGCACGTGGACAAGCAATTTTTGATATCCATTTTTTCTTCTTCCAATTTTCTACTAGAAGTTTTAATGGAAAGCCAAAGCTGTATCGCCAAATAATTATTTGGTATTCACCACTATTCTACACTATTTCAGCATTCGACATTTAAAAAAATATAACAATATTGCTAGAGCTTGGCTTAATAAACGTATGTCCTAGAGCCACAAATTTTTGAGATACAGGGCGTGTAAGATAATTTTGGAAAATCAAATTTTGTTTTCAAGTACAACATATTTCATCAAAATTTGGCAAAGGTACGTTTTTTGTGGTGCCAAATTCTCAGGTGTTATCAGTTTTTTGTACAAAGCAGAAGTAGTTGCCAGATCCTTTACTGATATTTTATTCTGTATTTTTTTTAAATTAGGTTTTTCCCATTCTAAATCACGTGATTTTATGAAAAATTCCAATTTATACGAGGAAAATGCAATAAAACTGTGGTAAAGTCAATCAGGCGATACAATATTCTTTAAAAGATCAAATTTCTGTTAAAATAAAATTATAAACAATAAAATGTTATTTCTGTTATATAAAATACGACATACCAATGGAAGAGTTCATTGTTTGACATTTGAAAAAGTTGCGGACACCTCCGCGCACTCTATAGCATACGTCAATTTCCTTCTTAATACATACAGGGTGATTTAGACTGATCTAAAATAATTTGAATGTACAGGGACTCTTACAAATAGAATTTTGAAAAAAAGGCAGTTTGAAAATGATTTAAAAATACACTTATACACGGCACTGGAAACTGGTCCAGTGTAAAAGCTGATAAGGCGGCAAAGCATGCAATCGGCGACAGGACATAAAATGGAAATAAAAAAATAACATTATGTAACACCTATTTTATACAGCAAATTCAACTGCTGTTACCGATATTGTTATTAATTACTAATAGAATTTAATGGTGCACTTCATTTTTTACATATCCCCACAAAAAGAATCCCAAATGATCTAAAGTCATGAGATCGTGGCGGCCTTGGTATCAGTCCTCCTCGTCCAATACCTTGGTATTAATTCTTGGACATGCTGTACATGATACAGATATATAATTGAGCCTCGTGTATGATACGCCACACTACTGCAATACGCCGTGGACGTCCTAGATCTCCATCTCTTCCTCGATTCGGTTTCAAATTTCCCCCGCGTTGCCTTACAGTTGCACTCACTGCACACCGCGGTAAAAGTAGCTGCATTTGGCACCTGTTTACCGGGAAATCGTTCTGATAAAGCATTTTTACATCGCCATAAACTAAGACGATATCCGAGTTGCTATACACGTAAGCCATTTTTGACACTTGCAAAAATAATATAAAGACTGGCATCACAAAAACGTTAATACCTATAAAAAGTAATCGGATTATAATATTCAGAATCGCCTGGCCTAGAGACTATAGTAGCTCAGCGATGCCAACGTTGAAAATACAACTTTAATTTTTTTCTTCTCGCAAATTATAATTATTTTACAAATTTCTTTTTTACAATATTGACTACATTTTTCATGAGATATCTACATATTCCTATTTTTTTGATAAGTTCTTAATCATCCTGTATATTAATATCGGACAATTTATAACTCCAAGCAATAGGGAATGATATACAAAGTGACCCTAAAATTTTACATAAAATGCAAACATGCAATAATATACAGGGTGTCCCATTTAAAATAACGAAGTTGGAGTCAACTTCCAGTATAACCGAGAGTTCTATATATTTTAGTTATGTTCGGCCCCAGGGACTTTGCCATATTCCAAATTTTCAAATTTTTTCGGTCATTTTTTTTCTCAGATAACAATCAACGCAGTTTCCGGTAGAATACCCTGTAGATTTATTTTTTGTATTTAATAACTGTGAGCTATAACCTGCTGTATTTTGCGAACAGATGGAAAAATACTAGGAGATTTCAAGTATAGATGTACATAGTATTTTGAAAATGGTTGAGTGAATCCTTTAGCCGATTTCAGATGGCGTGTGTCCTCTAAAATCAGCTGAAGAAATCATTGTTTCATTTTCCTCAACTATTTTCGAAACACTCTATATAGGAAATTTAAAAATGGGTTCATATTTTTTAATATTTGACTGTTTTTTTAGAAACATTAAAAAAATCAGTCAAGTTTTTGCATTTACAGTTAATTCTTTAATCAAATCAAATTACTTTTTATGTAGAATCAACGGATAATTGAATAATTTTCTTTGGAAAGTCATAGAGGATTAGTCCAGAAGTCGGAGACTTGTACGGAAGAGGGGGCGGCATATTATTATTATGCAGGCCGCATTTGCGCCCAGGACGACTTACGTTGGTAGGCCCTAACCACCATTCAGTGCAGGAATGAGGGAAACCTGGAAAACTTCATTAATTAGAGGGGTAGTCAAATGTCAACCGGTATCAATCTCTCACATTGACCCAAACCAACATTCTTCCACCTTACCATACCCGCAGAGAGGGTGCCAATCCTCTCCACGAATATAGTTTATAAACGGTTAACCGGCTGCGGGGGTCGAACCCACAGCGATCTAGTCACCTCGATTCAAATACTGACGCTTTAAACCGCGCGACCACTGGACGATCAAAGTAAATTTTTGTTTGAAATGTTGTTTTTCTAGAAATTCAAATCTGAACTAAAACGTCTATCTAAACCATGTTTGTAATTAAATTTCTAGAAGACGATATGTTGACCTGCATTTTTTGAAATTTGTTTTCCCGTGGCGCGAAAACTGTTTCTTTCGGGGAAATCCGAGCTTTTACGGAAATCGCCTTTAAAATATTTGCATATGTGTCCCTTTAAGCCTGCATTACCTCTAGGTGTCCGTAAAGAGTAGTTACAGTTCACAGGACAGACAAAGTAAATACCGATAGATGCAGTTCAGTGGGTGGAAAACGTTTCAAACGGAATTTCCAGACAGGTAGCTCCTAGTTATATGAAACGAGTAACGCGAACGATTACAGCGACAGTTCTCAATCTGGATAAACTGAAAAAAAATCTAAACATACGCTGTAATAAGAGACTACAAGCCCAGTATGATTTTTTTTTTCAAAATTCAAATTATGCCAAATATTCTTAAATCTGTTTAATATATGTTTTGCAAAATTTACAACGAATTATTAGAAATCAAATTACAAAAAAAATCATAAAGACGAACCTCATTTATTAAGTGTACGAAGAAATAAAATGAAGATTAATCTAAGTATACAGTATGCGCCAAAAGTATGGAATAAATTCAATAAAATCGAAACAATTATTTTTTGGGAAAAATCCTCGAACAGGTCGATTTTTAATTTAAAAGATACATATTTTAGCGTAAAATGCGATTTTCAAATGTCATTTGTTTTCGAGTAATGACGTCATCGATTTTTTTTAAATGGCAACACCATATTTTTTTCCTTGATTCTGAAAGATCGTTTAATTCTCTATCAGACAGTACTAAAATTTTACCCTCTTACATAGGAAAGTTTTCGAGTAAATGACGATTGAATGATAGAAAACGTAAATCAATTAAAATAAAGCAAAAACGTTATCAAGTTTAGTTTTTCGAATTCCATAGTTCTTTTATGGATCACGTAGGTGAAAATCTTTGCAAAGTGTCATTGTCACACCGACTTTCTAATAAGTATTGTAACCGACATAGAAATTATTATTCAATTTAAAGTATTATGGCACATTTAACTGTTACTCAAAGAATTGAAATTTTAATTCTTATCGGATGCGGGAATATGACTAGAACTCAGCAGGAAGTTTGCGATTTATTTAATGAAAAATATCCAGATCGCTCTATCAGCCAATCAACAGTCAGTAAGGTAGAGTCTCAATTTAGAGAAACTGGCAATGTTGTAAATATTCCAAAACCTGGACGTCCAAGCATTAATGAAAATCAGAAACAGAACATTTTGATAAGTATGTTGGATAATCCTTATAATTCTTCACGATTGGTTGCATTAAACAATGACACTAGTCAGAGCACAGTGCTACGTATCTTGAGGAAGGAAACATATCATCCCTACAAAATTCAACTTGTGCAGGAACTCAATGAAGATGATCCCGATCGCCGCTTACACTTTTGCGAAATTCTAATGGATTTATGTCAAGGAAATAGAAATTTACACCGGCAAATACTTTTTTCAGATGAGGCCACATTTTGTCTGAATGGTACAGTAAACCGTCAAACTTGCAGATATTGGAGTCGGGAAAATCCTCATTGGATGGCAGAGGCACATACCCAACACCCTCAGAAATTAAATGTGTGGGCTGGAATAGTTGACGCCTTTCTTCTTTGAAGGAACCCTTACAGGACAAAGATATTTAGAGTTTCTAGAAAATGAGCTTGTTCCAGCCCTTGCAGTAATTTTTCCTAACGATAATGACCCTGACATTCCTGACGATACCATATGATTTCAGCAAAACGGTGCACCTCCGCACTATGCGCGCCCTGTACGAGATTTTTTGGACAACTGTTTTCCTGGGAGGTGGATCGGCAGACGCGGACCGATAGAATGGCCTGCAAGATCGCCAGATCTTACACCTCTTGACTATTTTTTATGGGGATACTTGAAGTCAAAAGTGTACATTAATAAACTACGTAATTTAGAAAAACTTCAAAATCGCATTCGGGACGAAATACGCAAAGTTACCCCAGAAATCATTCATAATGCGCAAGAAGAATTTCTTCACAGACTTGCGCATTGTCAAGAAGTTGGTGGATGGCAATTCGAACATTTAATTTAAGTATAAAATTTAATCAATTGTATTTTATTTTACATACCTCAGGATTGTTACTTTTTTATGGATAAAATTTACGTTTTCTAACATTCAATCGTCATTTACTCGAAAACTTTCCTATGTAAGAGGGCAAAATTTTAGTACTGTCTGATAGAGAATTAAACGATCTTTCAGAATCAAGGAAAAAAAATATGGTGTTGCCATTTAAAAAAAAATCGATGACGTCATTACTCGAAAACAAATGACATTTGAAAATCGCATTTTACGCTAAAATATGTATTTTTTAAATTAAAAATCGACCTGTTCTAGGATTTTTCCCAAAAAATAATTGTTTCGTTTTTATTGAATTTATTCCATACTTTTGGCGCATACTGTATGTGCCTAGATATAGTGCGGCAAGAATTCAGACGACTTACGTCACACGAACAAATGAATAATTCATTATATTTTCATGAAAATATTTAAGAAACTGCAACCATAGACTAAAATTTAGTCTATGCTGCAACTAAGAATAATAAAGCTATATACTACTCTACATGTTTGCACTATATATTACACTGAATAATACAAAAATAAAACTATCGAAAATTATGTTGACCATAGAAACAATTGCGTATCGTCAGCCGTGACGTAAAGGAGCGTACAAACCAAAGATATTGTTCGCGAGTAGTTCGGGAGCTATTCGCGAACAGCTCGTGAGCAGTTCACGAGCTCAACGTCCACACTAGGTATAGTTCTAATACACTACATGTTCCGGGTATGAAGTTAGGATTCGCCAGGAGTTCGAAGAAGATTGTTCGGTATTAACGAAATAAGATTAAAATGTCGAGTGATGATGAAGATATTTTAATTACCTGTACCATTCTTCATTCTTAATGCTTTGGCACGGGCTCTTCTATATTGGGCTAAAATCACAGTTATTTTGCGTTCTACTTCATCTGGCGATATGTTTAACACCGCTCTAATTTTTTGTATTGTCTTTTTTAATCTTCCTTTTTTTATAATTCGGATTTCTTGGATTTCATAGATTTGGATGGCACTGATATTGTTCGATCAAATTCACAATTTGATCTATATTCCACTCCATTTTACTTCAATATACCTACTTGCTCGGTAAAACGTCCACACTGCAAGTGCTATTCAACACGTGCTCGCTAACAATTTATTTGATCTTACCGCTCATATACCGAACTTCAGCCGAACTCGCAAAGCGAACACGAGCTGTTCGCGACCTTTGCTACACATTCACTTCGTCAGGTGTTAGCTAACAGCTCTCGAACTTGGTTTGTACTATTTACTACTGATTTCAGTTCTCCTTTTGAGAAATTCTCATTTATCACTTTTGTTTTTTATGTTTCAGAATGAAAAAGGTAATTTAATATATTGTCTGAAGCTATTTATTTGTGGCATAATTTTAGTTTTTCTTTAGTTTTATTGGGTTTTTGCCACACTTCTGAAAAATAATAAAAATTAATTAAATAAGCCCTTGCGCCAAACGGAACAGTCAAGGGTTATTTTTGAAACTAAGTTTGCCTAACCAAAATTAAATGTAGGATGTATAATGGAATTACTAAGTCTATATATAAAAACAACATATTTTCAAATAAATAATGAATTTTATCAACAAAATTTCGGCATGGCAATGGGCTCATCATTATCACCAATTTTAAGTAATATTTTTATGGATTTTTTTGAAGAAAATTATATTCAAAATATAAATAAAAAACCAACTATCTGGTGGAGATATGTAGATGACATTTTTGCAATTTGGCCTTTTACTGTTACAGAATTAAATGAATTTTTAAATGATATTAACAAAAAAGAACCAACAATAAAATTCACTTTGGAAATAGAAAATAATAATATGCTACCATTTTTAGATGTTTTAATTAAAAAACACGATAAACAAGTGTTTATAGAAAACAAACTCACACCAATAGATATTTAAATTTTAAATCTAACCATCACATCGATATTAAGAAAGGTGTTGTTAAATGTTTATATGATAGAGCAAAATTAATTTCATCAAACAATGATATTTTTAACAACGAGCTAAAATTTATTAAAAATGTTTTAATAAATAATGGATACCCTCCAAATTTTGTTGATAGAACATTCAAAAATATTACAGATAAAAATAACACTTTAAGACAAATAAAAGAAATTAATCATACAATAAAAATTCCATACATTCCTATATTATCAGAAAAGTTAAGAAGAATCGGTAATAAATTTAATATTCGAACAATTTTTCAGACAACTAATACCTTACGATCATTTTTGTCAAAAACGCATCTAAAAAATGATATACAAAATTCAAAAAATTGCATCTACAGTATACCTTGTGAATGTAATAAACATTATGTTGGAGAAACGTATCGGCCTATGAATGTTAGAGTTGAGGAACATAAAAATTATATAAAAAGACGGGAATTTGAAAAATCCAAAATTTGCGAACACGCTTGGGAAAACGGTCATGTGATTCAATGGGGTTCGGCATAAATTTTAGAGAAGAAAGATAACGCGACAAAAAGAAAATTAAAAGAGACCGCGATTATTTTGTTGAACGGAGATTAAGTGTGTGTCAAACTGTTCAGTAAACATCGATCATTGTTGGCTAGAGTTGTATCAAGAAGAAGTAAGTAAAAATAAAATAAAAATCATTTAACATCTCTATGGAAGCAGATAAACAAATTTTAAACTGTCCAACTTGCCATACGTTTAATATTTTTGCTACTATTTTGAAAACGAAAACAGAGAGTTTTTCGAAACGTCGATAATACGGAAGCGCGCGATAGTGATGTGATTTTTGTTATTTTTTACTTATCTGCTTTTTTGAGTGTGAGATTTTTTGGTTAGGCAAACTTAGTTTGAAAAATAACCCTTGATTGTTCCGTTTGGCGCAAGGGCTTATTTAACTAATTTTTATTATTTTTCAGAAGTGTGGCAAAAACCCAATAAAACTAAAGAAAAAGGTAATTTAATGTAGTGAAGTCTGATAGCAAAATTTTATAAATGCCTTAAATAACATTCTACATCTCGTAAATGGTAAATACATATTATTTGGAATCGGAATGAAGCGCCGATTGAATTAAAAAAAATGTTTGTTTTACCGTTGATTTTTTTAAACGCCCTTATACATTCTGGTAGCTTAATAGAAAAGTATAATTGATTCTTTACAACTTTACATTTTAATTTTTTCAATGAACATAAACCTACCGGTATTTCCAATTAAACATACATTAAAATGGTATTCAGAAACAAACAATGTTGCAATACTTCCATTCGTCGCGCTTCATTGCCCTATACTACATTTTTATTTTCATATTTTGGCACGGTGAAATATTTTTTATTAGGCGCTGTACGCTGTATTAGTGCATGGCATAATGCAATAGGTATTTCTTCCATTTTTGCTCGATTTGTCTCGATCGTATTCGAGTTTTACCAATACTCCTTTTTTCGTTTCAATTATTTTTCATTCTCACGTCAAAAGTGACATATCATTCTTATTTAGGTTCAAAAGTTTCTTAACTTATATTGTAACATTTAGAAAACTTAATTTTTTTAACCTGACTATCTTGAGATCAAGTAACCATGCTATGCATATCCGCTTTTTTTAATTTCATATAATAATTGCAAAGAACTGGCTGTCCTTTAAATATTTTTTACGGGAAATGGGATGAAAGCCCTAGTCGCCTAGTTTTTGCCTTTTTTACTTTTAGTTCCGAAAGCAACTTATTGTATTGCCGCTGCAACATGTTTCGTGTTAAAACTTCTTAGTTTGATATTGCACTAGTTTGAAAGTTAAAAAGTAGTCTTCATTGGAAGTCACAGTTGTTGCGGTTTGGTATTGAAACCGGGACTAGACGAATTTTCCGTTTCCCTTTGTGCCTTGAGAAACAAATCGGTGTGCTTTTGTTTTGTCGTTGACTTTAGTCATCCATTATTTTTACTGGAAAATACGATATTTTAGAATGTGGCAGCATATGTTCAATTCCTGACTTATTTTTAGTACACAAATATTTTTTAAAGTCAAAATCATTCAAATTTTTTCTAATTTCGACGCTAACTGTCCTTTACAAAGGCAAAGGGTGAGTAAACAGGTAACGAAGACACCCGAGCGAAGAAAGGAAGAGATTGAAATAGAAACAGAAAGTGATGCCAGTGAAACGGATGAGGGAAAGAAAAAGAGAAGTATGGAACAAGTAGGTGAGGCATTCAGTTGTAGTAAAAAACTTGCACGATCGCCAGTAAAGAAGGTGATATGGAGGACAAAATGGAAAAGGTGCTGAGAATGTTGGAAAGTTTAACACAGGAAGTAAAAGAGGTGAGAAGAGAAGAGAAAGAGTATAGAGAGGAGATAAGACAACTCAGAGGAGAGAGGACATGAGGCAGGAAAATAAGGTGCTTAGGGATAAGATGAAAGAAGTAAAAGAAAGAGTAGAGAGTATAGATACAGAGAAAAGAAAGAAAAATATAATGGTTCAAGGCCTACAAATTAGAGAAAATTTAAATCAGAATGAGCTAAAAGAAATACGTAACTTCTACAAAGAGATAAAAAAGGGAAAAAAGATAAAGAAGGAAGTAATATATGTGAAGGATGAAAGTGGCAATCTAATTGGAGAGGAAACAGCAGTGAGACAAAGATGGAGGCAATACTTTGCAGATATGTTGAATGAAGGGAGTGTAAGGGAAGGAGAGGAGCAGGAGGAGATGATATCGGGAAGGGAAGAGGAAGTGGATGTAGAAGAACCTACAAAAAAGGAAATAGACATAATTATAGAAGCTTTAAAGAATAACCAAAGTCCAGGGGAAAACGGAATAACAGCAGAGAACATTAAGTACGCAGAAGAGGATTTAAGACAAAGAATATACGAAATGATCCGAATCATCTGGAGAAGAGAATATATGCCTGAAGATTGGAGAGGTGCTATGATTATACCAATCTTAAAAAGGGAGATGCAACAGACTGCAGAAACTATAGGGGTATATCATTGTTAAATATAGGGTATAAAATTATGGCAACGTTAATAAAACAGAGAATAGAACCTGTAGCAGAACTACAGATACCCGTACATAAATTAATGTCATGCAGCTGGTCATGTTTCTATAAATTGTTCCATTTTCATTTATTTACACGCATGTCAAGTACTAGAAAAAAGTGAAAGGCATTAGCCACAATACTACTATGGCTAATAATATATTTATGTTAACAGCGTTACAGTACGTTATAGTTTTAAGGTTTACGTTATAGGAGTTCACTAGAATTCACTTAACCTTGAAAGATCGCGCACATTCTGCCTGCACGTACCTACAAAGCCTGCTCAGGAAGGTGCCCATGTTATTTAATGGAGTATCGCACACTAGGCCAGCACCTACATGGACCGTCACTGCAGATCGTGTCGGTGATCAGGAATTTCTATGATTCGCCGTGCTAGTCCAACGTAAGGTCTGTTACCACAAAACTCAGGGATTGGTTTCAAACTGTTAGAAATATTCGACCAGTTAAGTTGTGATTGTGTCTCTCAACTACTACTTAAAAACTTCAAAATGTCTGCCACACACATAACCTGCACAAAAAGTTGCCAATCCATGCTGAACAAGGTACGAAGTCGTGTAGGTTTGCAGGTCTGCGCTGTGTTGGGCATTGGACTAACGAGGCCAAGAATAGAAATTGCAGACCACCAACACTACCTCTAGTGACGGTCGTTGTAGGCGCCGGTCCATACAGGTGCTGGTCTAGTGTGCGATGCTCCATTAAATAACATTGGAACATGCATGAACCGCCTTTGCAGATCCGTGCTGTGTAGGTCTGTGCTTGTCCGTACAGGCATAGTGTGCGCTATCTTTAATGTGCGTAATCTTTAATTGCACTTTAGTTTGTGATTTCGTAACACAGTTTTGCATTTTATTGCAGTTATATTTGAAATATATTAGTAGAAAAACTATTCCTTTTAGACATTTTTTTCATAAAAGTTTGTTGTTGCTTTTGGTCAGATGTACAAGCTCCTTTAGTATCTTCACTTATATTCTTCCGGCCATCCTGAATATAATTAGTAACACACACACCAACAGAGTAGCTGTGAATGCCATAAAGCGTATCCCAGATATGGTATATCCGTGGAGCCAGGGGGATGACAACGCGCAAGCCGTTCAGGGTCGATTTTTTTTGCGAGGAAATACGTACGGGAGGAGGGGGGTTCATTGATATGCCGGCTGCAGATAAGCCTCCTCAAACACTCCGGTTGAAATATACACAGTTGGATAGCTAATATATCCTACTATACATGTGATTTCCGGTCGAGATAAATGCTGACAGCCTAGCGGGGGCATATATCGATTTATTATTGTCCGGATTACTTTGATTTTTGCCTAGGATTTATACTGTTACAAAGGACGATGTCTTTCTAATAAAAAAACAGTTTTGAACAAAGTAAAATAAATCGTAGTACAATCGTTTGCAATAATAATGGCACTCTTTAAAATGAATTTTTCGAATTCTTTTGAACTGCTGACGTATTTGTAATGAAATCTACTTTCAACTTTTAACATTAGTTTTTAGTGTTTCACTCAGAAAAGTGGATAAGCAAAACATCACGAATACTATTTTTCTTCTAGGTGCTTTATTTTTCGAGATTTCTGTACATAAAAACAGTTTGTTTGATCATTTTACGGCGTGAAATACGGCCACCTTAAGCCTGAACCAGATGGTGCTTTTGAATGTACTCAGTGGCCCATAAAAATTAAATGGAAGGCCATATTTTTTATTTTGCTTATCTGTTTACTCATGTTGTTACTCATAAAATTATTTCCAAAATGGTACAAACCGCAAGCTACTTTTTATTTCAGAAAAAATATGTTTTAATCAGTTCAAGATTTTTTTGGAACACCCAGTATTAACTTACCTAAAACTAACAAGTATCTGAAAAAATGTCATTTGAAGCTAATAACGAGTTCGTAAAAAGGTAATGTAATAGACGTCGTTTCTCATTAAAAAAATAAACAGTTTTGGTCCAGGAAAAGAATAAAGAAAATGATAAGAAGTTAGCTTAATTCAAATCGGTACTCTCAGTATTAGTAATTAATAACAAACTAGTAAAAACCATAGAAATCATAAAATATATAGACCGCCAGAAGCCTTTACATTATGTACTGAAAAATAGCCAGACTATGTAGGAGCTTAGAAAGCAGTCATCTAGGGAAAACTTAATGTAAGCTGTTGGTGATATTGCATTTTAATGTTCAAGTTTTGAAATTCCCGCCCATCGGTGTGAAGAATCGTCAGTACAACCAACCCACAAAAACTAAGTTACTACAATATTACCAGACTCGCGTTTTCTCCATAGGTTGACTATTTTCGGTACGTCTTTTGGCGTTATATATATTTTATGATTTCTATGGTAAAAAGGCGATAACACGTAACAAAAATTAGTAATCGAAGAGTAATAATAAATACAAACAGGAATTGTGCACTACGTAAACTATGCAAAACGTAAAAATAAATTAAATTGTCATCAGTTTTCATAAATAATTCGAAACATGTTTTTGTATTAAAATAGTTTAAATAAAAATATGTGATATACTGTTGCTGAAGCGTGACATGGTAGTGATCTTCATTAATATAAAGATCCAGAAATGTACCACTGTCTGCACCTTTTGCCACACAGTTACTGTTTACATATAAATCAGGTTCTTTACAAATCTTTTGCCAATTAGGAAATCTGAATGCTGATGTTTTTTTTTCAGAATTTTTTAAGTTTGTTTTCACAAAACCATACATTAAGTTCATATAGAACATTGTTACATTTATTTTTCAGTGTATTATTTATCAGATACCACTACAGAAATATCCTCATCATATATAGTTTTACAGATGACAAATAATTAATGTTATTAATATATAGCAGAAACAAGACTGGGCCCAGTATGGAACCCTGTGGACACCTACATTAATAACTGCTGATTGTGGGTTAATATAGTTGGAAATAGCAACAAAGTGCCTTCTTTGAAAGAGAAAACTCTATCTATTATTACCTCGAATTCCATACAAAGCCAGCTTATCAAGAAATATATATTTTGGTCTACACGGTCGAATGCCATGTTGAGATCACAAAAAATCCGAAGAGGACACTCCCCTGCTTCCATGTATTTTATTATTTCCTTATAATGATATAATGTAAAGCGTCCTACCGGCAGGACAGATAAAATGGCTCATTTGAGTACTTTGAAAAACGTATTTTAGGATTTTGCATACATCAAGCAGGACAAATTTATAATAGGATAAATCTACACATCTACGAGCTTACAACGCATTTTTTAACCATTACAACTTGTTTAAAAACTAGCATGTCTGGGACTGAAACAACTTTAGTCACAGAAATGATACTCGTGGGACAGTGTATGTCAGTCTTAGCTACTTTTAGAGTATTTTTCAGTTCGGAATATTGTAATTGAATCGATGTGTGTAAAAAAAACTTAACATTTATCCAGTAGCAATTGGACAAAGAAATATTGAATTGTAATATTCTCTTACAAATTTTGTCTCTCGCCTATCATGTTTTATGCTGTTTAACTTTAAAAACGTATGAATTGGTATTTTTTTATACCAAATTTTGTAATGGCTTTCCAGGGCATGGACCTGGAAATGCAACTTAGGGCGGCGGAGGCTAGAAGGGCCGAGCTGGAGCGGCAGCACGCGGAAGCTCTCCAAGCGCTCAGGGGATGCGGTCCTGAGACGTTGGAGGCCAGACAGTCCCGTGTTAGGGAATTGGAGAAGAAGGTAGCCTTAGAAACCGTGAGGTAAGTCAAAAATTAACACAACGATTTATTCCCTCTAGATGTACGGGGTATCTCTTATAAGGTCGATTCCCATTTAGGGGTTTTCAGTAGGGTTTTTACCCCGGGGTTTTATGAAAACGCATCAGCTGTTTGCAAGAGTCTTTTCAATTTTGTAGATGTATTTCTTTTTGTCAATGTAATAATTCAAAAAGTTTTAATTTTTATTATTTACTTATAAACACAGAATATGGTTATGAAAAACAGAATAATTTAAAAATTATCATAACGTAACGTAACACCAATAAAAAAAATCCTTAATAATGTCACGGAATTTGCCCCACTCACACCTAAATCGACGACTGCGGTATCGCGAGACGCGAGATTGCCCCGATCGGCCCTACGCGATTCTGTTAAACAAACAAAATGCCGTGTATTGAGACGGGACTGGAAAAATAGGGAATCGACGAGAAGCATTCGAATCGTTCGGGAAAATGGATCTAGAGATACTAGGAAATACCTGGAATATTCATTTGGTTTATAAAAGAAGAATAAACGGCCGAGTTAGTTAGTCTTGTATTACAGTCTGAATTGAAGTGTTTAGTTGGAGAGATCAAAGTGATTTAGATAGCGATTAATTAAATAAGTGTTTAGTTGAGTTGTAATTAGTGTTCAGTAGTGTACTGAGTAGTTAATAAAGATAAGTAATTAATTAACGGATTGTTTATCTGGGAGTAAGAAAAAGACGGGTTAGGAAATCCGTGACAATATATATCATTGGTTTTATAAACTTCTTTATAAATCTAATGGTATGTGTCACAAATTTAGTGATTTTTCAAGAAAAACAAGTCACCCACTGCAAAAAATAGAACACGCTCTAATATCAAGGGTTAACACCCAGGGTTTTTCATAAGACTCATAACGCACAAGTGTATATTGAAAAGTCTTGCGGTGGTATTCATAGTCCTTCTCCGGTTGCCAGAGAGCGGTCTCCATTCCGAAATTATGTGAATACACCACTGTTGGATTATTGATGCAGGGTGAAAACTCGGGGTCAAAATGCATAAATGGGAATCGGCCTTTACATATGTAGATGGTATATGTGGTAACGCAGGTGCGACAAATACATAAAAAGGAAGCATATGTATCACCTAACAATTTAGCTGGCCATACACGAGAGGGATGTTTGACCGATTTGTCCTTCCTTTCGTACGTAAATTTCTAATAGCTGGACACACACGACTGAATTTTGAAATATTTAATTTCATTCTGTTTATATGCGCGTTAGTGGTTCCATCTCTCCAGACTTTTCCCTTTAACAATCAACTGGTGTGACTGTACATGGTGTTTCTTAAGGAGAGGGAAAAACCGAGGGGCATATTTTGTGACTTTTTTTATATACATGTGGGGTCTTAGTACAGACATTGTCCAGCTGCAGCATAAAAATTAAAAAAAGAAACAGTTTCTAATTTTTAATTTCTAAACCGCTTAAGATAATTTAACCAAATTCAGTGTGCATATTTATTATGATAGTAGGCATGAAACAAAAAATTACGAGCTGTAGAAACTTGTGGCGGAGGTGTGGATATCATCGATCATTATTTGCCAAAAAAAAAAATATCACCTTGTATAATATTACAAATAAAATAGATCATTATATGCGACATTGTATTATCTTCACTTTTTTTTCCTTTACACTTTTTTGTATTCCATACCGATTAACATCAGAATTGATTTATTTGATCAAGTGTATTTTCAGGATACTCATTACATTACTTAAAATAATAACAAAATAATTATTTAATATTTAATTTATTTTACTATGATTATAACAAATGTTGGAAATGGCCACTTCCAGCCAAAATATATGCTTCAGATCTTCTTGAAATTGCAGTTCGAACACGTGCAAAAATTCCAGGAGTAGCTCTTATCACAACCAGCTATAATTTATTGACGTAAGTACTTCTCAGATTCATCTCAGAATCTTGTAAACTAATCTCTTGAGACGTCGCCAAACAAAAAATCATATAATAAGGTTCATATCGGGTGATTTGGGTGGCCAATAAGGTTGACCTGGTTTTTGAGTGCCTCGTCCTATCACGAATTTTTCATTTAAAAATCATGAGTAGTCAAATTAAAATGTGGGGAAATCTCGTCGTGCATAAACCACATTCTTTATCTTAGTGCATAGAAAACTTCGTCGAGTAGTTCAGGTAAAACGTTTTCAAGAAAATGTCCGTAGGAGACACCGGTTAATCTTCTTGGTAAAAAGTAAGACCCAACAAGAAAATTTCCAATAATACCCACCTATACATTCAAAGAAAACTGATATTGAAATCGATATTCCATTATGACGTTAGGGTTTTCATCAGACCAAACGTGTTTATTGTGGAAATTCATTATAGCGTCTCTGGAAAAATTAGCTTCGTCGGTAAACAATATGCCAGCGGAAAAGCCAACATTTTGTTAAATTTTTTGCAAAATCCAGTGGCAAAATGGTAGGCGAGCAGGATAGTTTTGCGGCAGGAAGGCTGGAACTCTTTGTATGTGGGTATACGGGTATAACTGTTGATGCTTCAGAAAGGAGCAAACTAATTTATTATTCACATTAAGATTTGCAACGATCAAACGAAATACTAGTATTTGGGTCTTCTTCAATTTCGTGTACAATGCAGTGGCGGCTGGTGAAATTTCAGGTATGTCATATCTTAATAACCAGACATGGTACCCAAATCAAATTTTAGTATATATGTACTGTGGCTATATAGAGAACTTCAGTAGAAGAAGAACGATTTTGCAGTTTGCGAAAGAAAGTTAAAAAAACGTGGGCCTCACCTAAGATTTATAAATTGGCTTGTTTAAATTTTGAGAAACATTTATTTTCATGAACTAGACATAATTCTACCGATAGGTTTCAGATTTTATTAAAAAACTTAATTTTTGTTAAAGTTACAGCAGTTTGAAAATTAATATAGTATTTGTGACACATTATAAAAATTTCAAAATGCTATAAATTCTACAAATATAGTTATTCTTTAATAAAACTTGAAACCTATCCGTAAAATTACATCTAGTTTATAGAAAAAAATGTTTCTCGAAATTTAAAGAAGCCATTTTGAAAATTTTAGGTGACGCCCACGCTTTTTTCAACTTTTTTCGCAAATTGTAAAATCGTTCTTCTTCTACCAAAGTTCTTTATGTATATGGCCACTGTACATATACCCTAAAGTTTGGTTTGGGTCCCATGTCTGGCTATTGAGATATGGCATACCTGAAATCTCACCAGCCGCCACTGGTACAATAGTTTCTTCCAACTCAGGCGTTCTAACACTTAAAGGTCTTCCAGGAACTGGACCTTTCTGAAATGGCCCGATTCCAAAAGGCTTTGAAAAACATTTCTGCACATTTCTTGGATTTGATTGGATGATGGAAATCTTTCCATGTAAATTCGCCTAGCCTTAGTATTATTATCATCTGCAAGGCCATAAATGTAAACCATATTGGCCATTTCAGAATTTGATTTATAAAATTATTATTAAAACTTAATTTTTTTTTTTAAAATAAGCTTAGTTTGACAATACACAATATTAAATAAGAAGATGGTCTCCATAAAATATATTTAAGTAATTTAAGTAACTGTGTAAAAATGGATTTGATAAAAAAAATTGATTTTATTGTTAATCGGTTTAGAATACAAAAATTATAAAAAAACAAATAGTGAAGATGATACATTGGCGCACATGATGACCTATTTCATTTGTAATATTACATTTTTTTAAATATGCACAGTGAATTTGGTTAAATTATTTCAAGATGTTTAGAAATTAAAAACTGATTTTTTTAAATTTTTGATATGCTGTAGCTGGACAATGGCTGTCCTAAGAACCCTTATTTTTGGCCACAGAATACGCCTCTGGATTTTTGAACTCTACTTAAGAAACACCTTGTATATGTTTTTACCTAGGGTTTTGAATATGAAGTGGACGAAAGATGTTGTATATGAAACTGAACTTGGTATATAAACAAAGCTCTTGTTTATGGAAAATAAAAGATTCATTTATTAAAATCTATAGAGGCTATCTTATTGTGGGGATACATAGTGTGATTTCAATAAGGACAGTGTATTGTGTACTAATATTTATTATTGCTTGCGGTTGGTTAGCACCCACAATGTTACACGGTAAGTCGATGATGATGATGATCTAGGTAGTTATTAGAAGGATCTATTACTCTTCAAAATGCATAAACCTAAGATAAGGTTTATGGAGGCGCCGGTCGTCTACCTACTTATACGGGGTTAGCTATGACTAAGTACAAAAATTTTAACCACGTGTTCGGGAAGGCATAAAAAACAATAAAAAATTGTTCCAGAATTTTAGCTTGATATTTAAAAAAATGAGACAAAACCTTCTTTTCCTACGGAAAGCCGGCGCCTATAATGAGTATCGACTGAGATGGCATAGATCCATCGATAAAACTTACATCTGTCAACAGAAACAACAATAATTAACATTCTTATTAGTAATAATACCTCATAGATAGGTAGGTAACAGTTAATCCAGTTAGCTTCACTATTTTGCATTCGTCTTTCAATATTTCGTTACAAACTGGCAAAACTACAACATTTTTATTCATTATAACCACTAACTACAGATATTACACACTGCCTGTAGATACAGCTAAATAAAATACCTATTTATTATAACAAAATCGAACGAAAGGAATAGATAATATAAAACTTTTAATGTACCCGCGGCAGTCTTGTCCCATAACCTAGAAAACCAAACCGGCGAACTATATTGTGGGAAAGTATCTGCACCTAACACAAATTTCTTTATTAAATAACTATAAAATGTTTAAAAATTAAAAAAGGTATTAAAAACTGAAGAAGAACACAAAATTACAACGTAAACACATTGTAAACACAGGAATTAAATTATAACTACTCTGATTCTGAAAACGTGTGGCGGCGTTAAATAAGGATTTAATATAATTTCGAAAAAAATTTTTTTCGCTTTATAAATAAGTTTGGGATTTTTTTGAAGGGTGATTCCGTTCATTCTTAATTTTCTCTATCCCTTCTTAAAATATTTGTACATAGTTATAGTTAACCCTGTATAATATTTACAAAACATCTACATTTGGCACTTAAAAACAGACGTTCAAATCTTAACACAGAACTAACGAAAATATGAAGTAAATTTATATACAGAAAGAAATGTTAGTTTATACAGGGTGTACAGAAATATGTGAACCGCCACATTATGATATCTCCGAACCGTCTAGAATTATTCACCCAGCTCAGTTGTTAATGTACTTTCGGCCAATACGACGTTCTTAAAATGGAGTTGGTCAAACAGTTCTGACCGTTCTGAAGCAGTTCTCGACGGCTGTTGGAACAGACGTAAATATCTAGACGGAGAAACAAATCGGTTAAAAGTCCATCTATATCTCAAATACCGCAGCTGATTTTTCAAAGGGAAAATCTGGCAGGAGACTGCCGGATCTCGCCCCCGAATTTAACCGTCCCAGAGCTTTAACGCACAGATAAACAAAACAGTTTGGTCCAAGGCAGTTCAAATCTTTCAAAAATACCCAGCTAATTAGACTTCGTTTAAATAAGTATAAATAATAGAAATTCTATCGATAGTTACTGCTAACGTTGCAGTGACAGTCACCAGCGCCCCCCATCGATCACCTAATCCTTTTGTGCCTTTATTTAGCCGGCATGAAACGAAACGCCGCCGTCCTAACATCCTTCTTTGTACTTGCTGCGGCTAGGAAGATTTCAATGCGAGCCCCATTCAATGAATTAACTATGTTTGTATAACGAGGAATCAATATTTGGGTCACGGAACTGGATTCGAGGTACTTCACAATGAATTATTATCGCTGGCCCTTTTTGAAGTAAATCGATTCTAATGCATTTCTACAAAGGGGTACCATTCGGACGGAATGTCGGTAGCGTACAGTTTAGACGTCTATTCATTGCCGTCCTGAAAATATATTTTGCTCCAACCGTCACAAAACTGTGACATTTTTTGACTGTAAGGCGTCTCTAAGGTTGACATTTTTCTTACTGAGGAAGAATAATGGTATCTTAGTAACAAAAGTATTCACCTTTAATCCTAGGAGCTAAAGTTGGCACTTTTAATCCTTAGATTATCAAGTTTAATTTATAAAAGTTTATTCAGCAATATTTACAATCATTTTTGTTGATCCACATTGATATTAAATATACAGTTTGAATAAGTATTAAAGTTAAATAAACCACGGAAACTGTCACTACTATTATTCTTGGAGCAATTCTAAATGCAGTCCAACACGGTTTCATGAATAATTATATTATTTTCAGATGTTGTAAAATCAGGAATGACAACGGTGCTTGGTTTATCATTACCCACTGTCAACCTTCAGTATTCTTTTCGCAATATTTTCTTTATTCAAAAGTGGGTCTTCAATGTAGCCTTGCGCCACAGTGCTCGATCTCCATCCCTCCGTGTCTTTTAAGAGAAATGTGTTACCACCTCCGTCAACTAAAAGGGTAGCAGACGTTCGTCGTAATGTGTGCCACTGTACTCTTTCCAGTTGCCCAGCTTCAAAAATTTTGTCACTTCTTGGGAAACGGCACTGATTTTATGAATACCAATCACCATTCGATAATTGTCTCCCAACTCCTTTGATTTTGCTGTTAGGAATTTTTATAATTAAGGCAGATTTCTTATCTTCAACATTATCAATTGTTAAATTGTCATTAGAAGGGCATGCGCCTGCAACCTCCAATATTAGGACGACCTATAAAGAAGCTTTTTAAAAATTTGATCGCAACATTGAATATTGCGACCAAACCGACGGCTTCATTTTATTTGTACACCATCAATACATCTTCTAAATACAACTTAATGTTTTTTTCTTTGCACCCCATAAAACTTTGGTAGACACATTCATAAATTTCTTGAGATTTTTTTGGGAAAATATTCAAAGAAACTTCTTTCACACACTCCAGTATGTCCTCAGGTACACCTAAATCTTAATTTTCCATTTTTACAGACTTTTTAGCAAATTGAACCACAAATGTACTCAATGACTACATCAATATATCCTACTTTGCATTATTATCCAAATTTGGTTTGAATAATTTCAAAGCACAAATTAATAATTAAATGGGGGATTTCGGTTGGAGAAAAAATAGCATGTTTCCAATAAAAAAATTGTGTCTTTTTTGTCTCAAATGAACCGTTTTCGAAAAAAGCTATTTTTATTCAATGTGGTTCAACATGAGCTCTTTCCTACATTCACGTTGGTCCTTACTTCTCGACAATGAAAATCAATCCTTTTTAATAACTTTACCCGAGTGTCAATTGGATTGGCATAGACTAAAGTTTTTAAATATCCTCACAAAACAATTTAAAGGGTGTAAATCTGGCCGAGCCACTGGTCCTCCTCTTCCTATCCAACGATTTTTGAAGTGCTTGTTTAAGTGTTTTCGGACTGCTAGACTAAAATGGGGTGGAACCTCATCATGCATGAACCACATAATTAAGTCGTATTGCCCATAAATGCAAATTATGGGAGACTATGATTTCGTTTTTGTAAAATTCAACTTTGTCCGTAAAGAGAAGTGAACCGATGAAATTTGCATTTTCTTTTTTATGTACCTATGAAAAATCTATCGTTCGAAAGTCTTCAGGATTAAGTGCATGCACTTTCTGTAGGTGATACGGATGCAATTGTTGTTCCAATTTCGATTTTGGGAAATTAAACTGGGTAGTCAATTTCTGTTGTTCAAGGATCTACGACATTTATGATATTTTCTTCAGCACCTCCAACGCGATCGATTTGATTTCCACAATTATGTTTGGCTTTGACAAATGTTCCTAAAATTATTTCTATTACCCACCCAAAATGTACGCTAATGCAAGTAACAAATAAATTGTAATTTTTACCGGTTTCACTCAAATGATGATCCACTTTTTCAAAAGTTTTCCTTTTAAATCATTACATGATTCAGGTCCATGGATTAAATGCATGTCGGCATATTCAGTAAAGGTTAATTCCATTACGGCAAATGTATTTATTGACAATTTAAGTACAAGAAACGACTTGGATAAGAAGTAATTGTAAACTTACGTGACATATACAAGGTGTTCTGAAAGTCCATCAGGAAACTGCGGGGGTGATTGTATGGATGAAGAGGACTGTTTGGTTAAGACACAGTTACTTTTGCTGCTCTTATTCGCAGCGACGTCAATGTGTATAAAAACTATACATGCAAAAAAAATGGAAAGAAGAACTCGGAGATCGTGGGTGCGACCTATTAACCGCAGAAAGCACATGCAAGGTGATTTCTATAATTTATATAAAAAAATGCGAAATGAGGATGCCGATTATTTTTTCATTACACCCGAATGACTGTGGCGATGATTGATGACTTGCTGAAATTAATGCAGCCTCATTTAACCAAACAAAACATTCAAATAGACCATCTACTTCTGCAGATTGTAGGCTTTTAATTACTATTCGGCAAATGATAAAAACCAACAATTTGCGTAGATAGGGACGTAGTTGACAAAAACATAAACATAACCTCTTCATCTGAAGGTCAAGAATCTTGAATTTTTGCATGTCGCCAACTTACAGCGGAAAAATTCCCCAATTTCTTAAGTCTACAGTAATTTTATGTAAACAGAGTAAATAATATTTAACACCATACAATTACAATACAACAGTACAATTGCAGTGCCATTACACTAACGATTATCTGAACGTTACTTTACTCAAGTTCGATTATTCTCTAATTTGGCACACCCACCAGTAGATCAAGCTCTATTGGACCAGTCAAAGAAAGTTTATTATACGTTAATGTTGTAGATATTTTTGTGCTTGACGTTCTCCAAAATAAGTTTGACTCATCAGAACAACATGCCTCTGCAATGCTTAAGACCTCCACAACCTTCATAATTAAATATGTGTCATTGCATGCCTGCACGAGAAAATCATGGGGTTGCTCTCCTATGAAAACGGTTGCGTTTTCGGTTTATAGCTGTCTTCCTACTTTGGACAACTGCCTCCAGTTTGGGATATGTTAGTATATCCGTATTCTCCTCTATGAACATCGTTAATTATTGAGTACTCACATCATAAACTCGTCTGTGAGTTGTCGATCTCTCCATGGAATACAGTGAGAACCTTAAATAAGTACAGATATTTTAACCAGCAGTACAGTTCACTGTGTAGAACACATAATTAATAGTTTTTTTAGAAAAAATTATGAACAAAAAAATCAAATTTTAAATAAATTTCGCGATTTTTCAACAGAAAACTTGTTGAGGACCGCTGCTCCGGGAGATGGTGGATGTGAATTCCACAACGTTGCCAGTGTTACACTAACGTCTTCGAATAGGCTTCAACAAATATGTTTATTTATGAAAATATTACTGGCCATCTCCTCCCTTTTGCCATTCCTATATCTCACCAATAAATTGAAAATGTAAACCAGATTTTCTACTCACAATCATAGTTTTCCAGAATTTGTTTATTATCCATGTTTATTACACTCCAACTGAGTTATCACAATATGCTATCGTTATCACTATCACTGATTATCACTACTTGAGAAATATGCTTTTAGTATGTCAACCTTTTCACTCTTTGAATAATGTGCCACATTTTATTTAATCACACTGTATTTTCACGAAAAATATTAATTAAATACACAAGACACTTAAGAGAAAAACACTGGCCGTGAAAAAAAAGACATTTTAAATACGTTTTATACGTTAGTACCGCAACTCTTAAAACAGAGCGTCAAGCAGTGTATTACTTAAAGAAACCATTAGTTTAGTTTTGTTTCAGAAGATTTCCACTTGTAATTTACACAGTTTATTTTTTTGCGTTGGACCATACTTGTGATGCGGTATCAACATCAACATAACCTCTTTGTCGACCTCGACTATCAATCCTAGAGAGTGGGGCTGGTACGGGACATTTCACCTACTGCTCGTGACATCTATCTGTTACCTGTGCATACGGCACTAGTTTCTTTTTTGCATGCGATTGACATTGCTTTTAAATATTTTACTTTGCCTTCTCTTGATATTGAACATATATCAAGCTAGTTATTTTGCTATTCTATGTTTTGTGTTTATTTTTAAAATCGGTTTCATCCACTACGAAGTACGAAATGGTTGGCACGGACACGTTGTTTGAGGTTATGTGGCGAAAATTAACTCTTAAGGTGTTATTTGAAAATCATAGTTTTTTTTGTTATTCTTCATAAAATAATTTAAGGGTTATAATTTGTGATAATCTTTATAACAGTGTACAATGGTATTAACTTCTGAAATGTGGATAACTGTTTCAATAGTTGGTTTTTCAGCAAGTAGGTGAGCTTTTATGCACGTTTATGGATAATTTTTGGAATCATTGAACAAAGTAACTTCTTAAACACTTCGAACGTGTGGAAATTCATATTTTAATAGTTTATGATAATTTTACTGTTCTTATTGTTAAAAACAAGTATTTTTAAATTAGAAACAACCGCAAAAATTGAATTTACGTTAAACAATGATTTATCTTACAGACGATATGGAACCTTGCCTTCAATAAATCATATGGTTTATTTTATTAGGTTTACGTCAGTGGTTTATCTGGTCAGCGGTCCTCAAAATGTGGGTATTTAAAAAAAAAATATCTCCGTAAAAAATTGAAATTTTTAAAAATGACTTTCACTAGATTGATCTATATGACGAACTACACCTGCAGTTAAAAGATTTGTACTTATTTAAGGTTCACCCTGTATACCAGCAGCAATATTTCAGAAACACCAGTTTTTTACTCTGACACTATTCCTTGAAAGTTATACATATACCCTCGTCTATAGCGCTCTTTCGATTTTTCGGGTAATAAATTTTCGCAGGGGGCATCTGCTGCATTTTCTAATCATTGGCGAAGTTTGGTCATCAAATCTGGGGGGGGGGCTAAAACTCCGGGTGGACTGTGTTTTAATTTCAGTTCTAAAATGTGTGCGAGTTGTTTACGAATATTTTGGGGGGGACTAATTTGATTTCTGGAAGCCCTCCCCTAACGTCGCCCATGTTTCGATTTGAAAATCACTAATTTCAAAACATTGATTCAGAAATAGCATATCGTTAATAACTACCTAGGTATTTTGTAAATGAAAATAAAGGAAGTGATCAGTTTATCATGTTTGTAGTAATTTGCATTGAATCTAACCATCTACGTCAAATCCATTAATAATGACGACTTGATTCAGTGGTTTTGCGAGAAAAATTAATTCATACACTTAAAACCCATTAGTGTTTAGATGACTGCTACACTGAATTCAATCGATTTTAATATATAATTTTGGATCGAGTCAATCGAATCAAATGTAATAGTGTATAAATATTGAATGCAGTTGATTTGATCGCAAAATGTTGAATATAATCAGTTGGATCATATCAAGTATTGTATTCGATTTAATTGTAAAATTTGGGATGGGGTTAATCGTTTTTAATCCATTAGTTTCTAGTCAATCTATTTGAAGTAAATCCGATCGAATTTATTAGTGTTTGTGTCAGTTCTAAATAGATTTTATTTGATCTTATTGTGATATTCCAATGTATATACCGGGTGGCTCTTAAGTAAAGGCCCATGGAGAGATACTAGATTTTCAACTTCAAAATATTTCGATTTAAACCAACTTGCCGTAACAAAATGTTGATAATAAAAAAGATACAGGGTGTCAAAGTTGAAATCTAAAAAGTGTTTTTTTTTTTGTAATTACACTGTGTTTGACTCTATTAACTTAAAAATTTGGGAATAGACGTTTTTGGATATGAGAAATCATAATTTGTTGTCTATTTTTTATTAAAAATTCTCAAACCTACATTGTTTTTGAGGAAAACATTTTTATTTGTCATTAGTCTCAGAAATTGATAATTTTCGAGAAAATAACTGCATAGTCCATTGTACAATATTTTAACGTAGTAAATGCCAAAATTCCCTTGCAAACTGGATATGTTGAAGATAGATCGACAAGCAATAAAATTTGTACTGGTGTAAAATGGTACGGATTTTTCAACGTGCAACGTTTTTAAAATGGAATGGTCATACTGATTCTGGCAGCTCCAGATAGTCATACTGAATTAATTTGTGGATAATCCGCAATGTGAACATATGTTTCGTCTTTTTTATCTAAATTCATAAGCAGATTTTTGAAATTGTTGATTATCAGGTTATAATCTATTTCGAAATGCTCACAAATATTCTCGTTGCCCAGCACGTCCATTGAAATTTAATTGCCAACGAATAACAGTCACATCTCTCATATCTGAATATGAAAAATTATTGTCTCAGAATTTTTCGATTTTGTAAAGTAATTGATTTTGAAGCGAAAAATGTAGTATGTCTCTATAAGCCATTACTTAAGGCCCCTTGTGTAATTATTATTATTTATTCGACTCATACCCAGAATTCAGTCGATAAAACTATACATTTTGGGATAGTGCCAACCTAATCAAATTGAGTTATAGTCATTTCAGTTGCTCTATTTGTTAAATTTGGGACACTGAATTAACTAGATTTTATTATTAAATTATATTTTTTCGTCGAGACATAATGCTTACTACAGACTATGCGTGAATTCGCGATTCGTGATTTGTAAAGAATTCATGCATAGTGTATAGGGTTTTTATGAATTATTAACGGATTATTAACGAACAATACCCTACACACTATTCACGAATTCTTCACATATCACGAATCGTGGCTCGTAGAGTCTTTTCACACGGGCCACTATATGCAGCGCTGCTGAGTGGAGCCACTAATTTATGGTTGCCGTTTCGGTGGGAGTCTGCTAAATCTGTGGCCGCATGGGTGTGAATAAGTCTATATAAGATAATGGTCGCGTTCGTCGCACTGATCGCACTGATCGCTACTTGAACGATCACTGATCAGTGTGCTGAACGAAGCAATATGAAGGGAACGCTCAGTTATCAGCGGCCATGTTATGTATCATAAAATTTTTCTGATACATGATAAGTGATCAGTGATCATAAACAAAAGCAACATGACTTATATCCTAATCTTTAAAAAAGTATAGACCGAAATTTGTTTCATATTGTAATATGTCAGTCAGAAATGAAAGTGGCTTATGAAAAAGCAGTCACAAAATGTACACAAACGTATAGAATCGCGTTCAGCCGGTTTAGTGATCATAACCAAACTGATAACAAATCGCTCAGTGATCGCTACTGCGTGATGAAAGCGACCATTGTTTCTTTAAAACGGACCACTCTACGGCGCTTTCGAGAAGGGCTGCACGGTGGCCCGTGTGAAAAGGCTCTTAGACAAGACCCTTTTGTTGCAGATGCGAGGAGTTGCAGCTAGAGCTAGCGTCTTCCCAGAGAGGGCGCCTGGGGACTAGCATGCAAGGCGTGCCAATGTCCAGCACCATGGGCGGCCAGTCGTGGGGCAATAAAGGTACAGAAATTGAACGAATTATGGCTAAAATAGAGCAAGATAACAGAATATTAGCTGAATTAGACCATAGTCGTTCTACTACTTTGGGTAAGTTAGAATAGCGGAATGTGTATCTAGTGGAAACAGGAAGTAGAATTAAAACCGGCAATATTTTCTAAACACCCCGTATGATGTAGATATGACGTGTCGCGTTGCTTCGATGATGTTCAGTCGTGGAAATCAGACCCATGTATCTCTCTTAATTTCCCTTTCGACGCCTTTCGAGGCAGATTTAATAGATTTATGGGTGAAAGGAGAAGCTTATCTAAGATTTTTATGACGTTCAGATAGCCGTCGTTGGTTTTATAGCGGCGTCTAGATTTTTTTTTTCTATAAGTTTTCTTTTTCCAGGATTTTGATGTGTACATTGAATTCTCTTCAGTGCCGTGTCACCGGCCATAAACCCTCAATTGTGCAAGAGTTTTAGTATATCTTCTTTCAGAAAATATAACTTTTTATTGTTGCCCGGTAGTAATAATAACACACAGCGTTTCTGAAATAAGTAGGTCCTTCACAGGGGTAATAGAGGACATGGAAATAAACATTAAGCATTCGTTAAGCCACCTGTCAAAGAATTACAAAATTTTGAATCAGGCCTAGTCTAGAGCGTGTAATTTCAAGGAAGTTGCCTAGCAACGTTTTCTGCCAGTCGAAATGCTACAGACATTTTTTCCAGAAATATATCCAAATTGTTTTCCTGTTAAAAAGCTCCCTTTTTTCTAATAAACTTTTATCAGTGAAATTTTAAATTATAAGCAATATCGTCCTAAAGAGTATCAAAAGAAATCCGCCTAAAAATCACATTAGTGGTGGAAGGATCAAGCAGTCGTTGGAAAATCATTGAATGTTCGTTGTTTAAAATATCATTAATATAAATGTCAATAAGAATAAATAAAATGATTAAACTCGATAACTCTTTAATACAGTTAAAACAAAATGTGATGATAACAATAACTAAACTTAAAAAATTAGACAAACGCCCTCATACTACATACATATTACTGTCTATTCTCCACTCTGGTGACTTTCCGAGTCACTGAATAGGCCGGTCCATGATCTTTTTAAATTGATTGCTTTTTACAATGAATAGAATTAAATTGATTATACTTTATGTATTAATTGCATAAGCGTTGCAAATAACGATAGTAATTATTATTATGATTACTTTTAAACACTTCTTTTAAGGTAAGAAAGTATCGAAACGCCACTGGAACTAAAATTTGCCATAAATTGATAAAATAGGTATTTCCATAAATAATGATTGAAAATTATTTCCACAAGCTAATACGTATGCTTCTAAACGGCTGTGAAAGATACCATATCTGCTAATTCTTTATTTTAATAAGGCACTTTTAAAGGAAACAACGTAAATCAGTAATTGTTGACTTACGTGGCCTCTTTTAGACTACAGGTTGTATAATTAAAATCATTTTTATGTCTTCTATAATCCTTTCGAACGAATTATTTCAGAAAATGCTTTAATTAAAGTTCAATTATTTTATTTTTGAAATGTAGAGTACTACCTATCTATGTAATTTCGAAAAAATGTCACTTACATAAATTTAATGGGTGTTTATGGACGTACTATCCTAATATTGAGCTACAAATGCGTTGCGCCACTGTTCTGTGACAATTTAAACTTTTAATTCAATTTTATTTGATTTTTGGTATTTTTATTCAAACAAATAATTTTTGAAATTTGTAATAGTAAAGCTAGTTTTTCCAAAATACGGTATCAAAATTCGATTCGATGTTTCTTAGGTCTAAAAACAATTTTTGAGATTTATGAATAATAGGTACACAAAGAAAATAACTGTGATAGGTTCTAAATAAAAAACGCTAGTGTATCGCATATTTTCCAAATAGTATTATGGAACCTACTTCAGTACGTGCCACTGGCAAAGGTTGATTTTTTCTATTGCTTCCTGTTTCCACTAAAGTTGATGTAATAAGCTTTCTATTATTTTTTTATTCGATATTTTTAGCAAGTCCTAGGTATTTTTTAAAGTACTTAACCATCTTTTTGACAGACGTGCATGGTTGAATTTTTTCTTAAACCATACAGTAGTTTTATACAATCAGCATCCCTAGTTAGAGGACTGCAACATTTGCTAGTAATTTTTTCTATCTACACATATATATTTAGTACGCTGATTGAAAAAAGATGACAAAGTATGAAAGATTGTTGGAATTTTTGTGATCAAACTGGTAAAAATAGAACATATCGACGTGATTTCAATAATGGCCGGACATTTGAAAATAATTCCAATGGGTGCAAAACATGGACACCAATAATATATAGAATATGACTAAAATAATAAAATAATGTGTTGAAATTCAAATATGATTCAAATTCAATTCATTTGTAATGGTAACTTTTCATATTTAGTCAATACAAAAAGTCAAATAAATAAATTCTTATGACTATGAACACTAGTTGGTCAAATATACAAGGTGCCCCTGATTTTTCGTTCTTAACTTTGGGAAATAATAGGCCATGAAAAAATAATAGGGGTCTTTCCTATAATATTTTTCTTTATGAAACTCCGTTTTTCTGATACAGGGTGTTCAACTTTAAAAATATACGTATTTTATTTTCTATATACTTAGCAAATATACACGATGTCCTGAAAAATGTGGAAAATCTCTCGGGTGTAGATAGAACTTGAAAAAATAAAATGACAAGTTTCTATAAAAAATTTTCGTACAGGCTCTCCTACGGAGATATGTATCCCTGAGGATGCCGCTGGAAATCGTTTTTTCTTGAACTTAATATAATTTAATAAAAATTTAATATGGTGAACAATAATAAGGATCTCTTAATGTAGTGTCCTTGAAACATTTTTAGCTTTTTTAGTTTACCAGAGGCCTTTACAACTTAATGCCTAAATTTTTAACACACCCTGTATGATAAAGACTTTAAAACAATAAATCTGGGTAGCTTCAATTTTAGACTAAAAAAAGGTACTCTTGTTTGTTTTCGATAAAATTTTCGTACTATCTGCACCCAAGAGATTTCCCACGTTTTCTCGAACACTCTGTATAATATAGTTAGTTAACCAGTCAAACTTAGGAGTAATAACAATAGATGGCGATACTCTTTTAAAATCCATATCATCCTTATTTACACTATATACAAGGCTGACGTGTCTATAGTGTAAATATTGTAGTGTACCTATATTGTATATAAACAAGGCTTTAAATAATACGATTTTCCATTAAAACCTGTCGACATACTTTAGAAACTGGGCCTAATCAGGGACGTGGGATGTCTTTATTCATTACCTCCCTCTGTCTGAATAGTTAATAGTAGACGCCGTTGCCATTTGAAAACCCATTCGCTGCTCCCGAATTGATACAGCACAACCTGTTGTTCTTAATATGCAGTCCTCCATCCGTGTGATGCGATTCTGGGGGCAAAATTCGTCTAGTAGAGCCGCCTCTCGTAAACATGTTTGGCATTTCTTCAGACCTTAGTCGAAGAAAATCGATAATTGCAAGCAGAGGATCTTGCTTAGAGAGGGTTTTGAGATCGGCATTTGACGTTCCGAAAGTCTATAGTTGATGACAAAGCTCGAATAAAAGGCATTGGTACTGACATACCGCCCCCTCTCCCCCTCTTGTCCTAATTTGAAACATTAAAAAGGGTCGGTTTATTAAATTAAGTTTGATCGCGATTTAACTAAAGCGCAAGCAGTTTAATTGCTAAGGTACGAGGCATTTGATTGGCTGTTGCTAAAGGCGCGTTCTCACGATTCGATTTTAGTTGATCAACTTTTGTGGATCAGCGAAAATCGAAAGAAAATTGTTGTGTGAACATATATTTCAGTTTTTGTCGGTCACGTTAGGTTGATTCCACAAAAGATTCACCCAATCAAACTTTATCGTTCAAGTTATGAATCAATGGTTTTCAAACGAGTTGAAATGTGTTTGAAGCGTGTGATCATTTGTCAGTCGACTAGAATCATCCGATTCTGGTGGTTATAGTCCGCTTATTAATTTTACAAGACATAGGGCAACAAAATGACATTAAAATGGTCAGAAAGTGTTACGGTAACATTTATAGAACCGTATCATAACTCATCATGACTCTGCTGAAACTCCATACTGGATTTCCTTAGGATCCAAGCTCTTATACAAAAAACGGCATTTTTCACGCTGTCTATCATTTTTCTCAGTTCTGTAATCAATAAACTGGGAATAATTTTTACACCTGCTGCATTTGTTGTCATTTTATATCAACTGTTGATTCAAGTTTTGCTGGAAATGTTTGAACCACAAACTTGGACCGATTTTAGTTGATCCACAAAAGTTGATCAACTAAAATCGAATCGTGAGAACGCGTCATAAGGGATTTATTTAAACCAGTTTAAAGCTCTTTTGGTAGATCGACTATTTAAATCTTGCATAAATAACAATCAGTACTAGCAAAATTCTTTTCATAATTTATTAATTAAAATAAAACTTATTAAAATGGTTATATTCATTCATTTTAAATAAAACGGGCAATTGTTTGCAATTGATGTTATTATAAAAGGTCTCCAATATTTATAACAGTTTGAAATCAGTCTCTGACTCTTGAACATATACCTTATGTATGAATGACTTAAGATTGCCCTATTTTTTATTAAAAAAATTATTAAGTTTTTGATGTTTCTAGCTACCAGAATCTTGAAAAATAATACATGCAGAACAAAAGCAAGGTCAACTACTTATACTATTTAAATTTTGTTTAAATACAATAACTTTTGCAAGGCACGTCTGTTGCTATCCTGACGTCATGCTTTAACAATTTTTTTCACATACCTATAAATAAAAGAAACAATTTTATGTACAGGGTGTATCTAAATAACACCGAAAAAATGTAAGGGACGATTTTCTGATGAAAATTAATAGGGGTCTCCGGTATAAATTTTTTTTAGACATACTCTTGAAAGGAAAAAATGTTATCGAAAAAAAATGATAGGGGTTGATTATTTCAACCCCTTACAAAAATACTTCAAGGTTGAAAAAATTTCAAAAAGTGTAGTTTTATTAACAGATAATGTTCACCAAGTTTGGTTTCTTTAGCTTGATATACATGGAAGATAAAAGAGAAAAATATTCAGGGAAGGATTTTAAAAAACATTGTATACCATTAATTTCCATCAGAGAAAGAGTATGAGAAAGAGGGACGTAGGGAGGGAGGGAGATAGTTTTTAGTTCTAAAATGAGCCAGGAGAGTTTCCTCCTTCAGTACCAATAGCCCGGAAAAAAATCCTATACATACGCCACTGTATCACTACTGATATGTCAACTCAACCATGGACTAGCCACAAAATAAATGCATTTTAAATAGCGCTGTACCATTTCAACAAATAGAAGACGTTTGTTTAAACGGTGTTGTTTAAAACATTTCAAACGTAAAAGCGATACCTATACAAAAAAAAAACACTCTGTATACGACGTTTTCCGATTCTTTTGTAGGGGCCGGCTTGGCCACAAGCGTTAGCTCGCACGCTCTGGGGGAATGTAGTCCCCCGATTTCCCCCATAACCATGTCCCACACGACGCCAAGCATCTACCCCACCAACACCATGGTAGGACATAACTCCTACCAGACGGGCACCACCGGTATCACCGGGGGCTACCTGCCCTCCAATCCCGTGGGGGTGAGCAGTTACAATACCAGTTCGACGCAGTACAACAGCTTGGGGCATCACTACACCAACAAGTCTAGTTTGATGGGGGCCACCATGAATAGTCTTGGGCACAGCGTTGGTATGGGCACTACCCTGGGGCAGAGCAGCGTACTAGGTAGGTGATGGTGGACCAAAATGGCCCTTGAGACACATTGTCATACAGGATGTTTCAGTATTTCATATAATAAAACGGAAGGGTTGCTTAGGTCAAATAATATCAGTATTTTGGGGCTTTCAGTAAGGTCGCTTTTGTATTTTTTAAAAATAATAACCAGTCACTTTTTATTAAAGAAACAGTCATCAAGTGTTACAGAATAATTAAAAAATTGTATTGATAAGCTGTAAGGTCAAATATTATGAGCATATCTGCTTAAGAGTCTAGTTATTTTTCTAGTACTTGGCAATGCCATTACTTCTTTGATGGTTTACAAAAAAAAAATTACTATTCAAAGCACCTTTGGGGATAGAGGTAGTTGTAGTTATACTCAACCGTCGAAAATCTAGAGACTGACTCATGTTATAAACCTTCTCAGAATTAATTCATTAATTTATTAGTGATTTTGTGTTTGTAAATGCCCTAATTCAACAACTGAGGAATATCAGATGATGATATGTATGAAGGAATTAGGGTGCGAGATCAAAATATGAATGTGATGTGGTTCATTCAACAAGAATGCGTGAGTTGTGTATATGTATAGTGCAATAAAAAGTGGCAAAGAAGTACATCTGAGTCACTGTCTAGATTTTCGGAGGTTGGGTATAGTCTTAATTTTGACCACAAAAAAATGCTAATAGGTACATGGAATATTGGAACACCCTGTGTTTATTCTACTTCTGAATATTTTGGAGATGGTTCAAGCAATGTTTTTGATTTTTGCCGTCCAGGTACTTCTTTGGCTCAGAACCTGACTTCCATAGGTGCCACTCATATGGGCACTTTACCATCGAGTTTGGGCACCTCCTCCATGGTGCCCCCGACCAGCTACACTCAGAGTTCGATATCCAACACCACATTCGTCAACCCCCTCTCGTCCAACAACCCTTCAGCCCTCCAGCAGACCTCCTTCAACAACCCTACGTTCAGTAACCCTGTCACCAGCACCTTGAACCAGTATAGTTTGCCGTACAGCAATCCCATCAACCCCGTCACCACCACTTTTAGCAATAACAACGTCACTTTCTCCAACCCTCTGAGTTCCCAATTTAATAGCTTACCATTGACCGGTGGCCCGATGAGTATCAAGCTGAAGCCGATAGATGATGTGGATCTAAGTGAGTATTTATCTATATGTATAAATATTTGGGGGCATTAACGAGATTAATCCATTCACACCTTCTGTTCAAGCGAGGAATCCAGAATGGTTTCAAACTTTCAGGAATATTCGGCCAGTAAACATGCAGAAAGTAGTTGGACGAAAGTCTTTGAAAGTTTGGAACCAGTCTGAATTCCTTGCTTGAACGGACTTATAACATAACATGGCATTGTAACAGTTATTTGACAATTTTTTAACTTTATAAGCAATTTTTTAAATTTATCTTTAACGATGTAGCAGAAATAGCAAAGATAATCCATATCAGAATAAAAATTATTTGACAAAGGCATAATTCTATAAATGGGTGAATGCCTGTATAGTTAGTTCTTCTAAAGGGTAAATTAAACAGATCATAATGTCTTAACATGTGATTAGCTATATTAAAATTTATTGTGGACAATCAATATATTTGTTTAATATTTTATGTTTCATTTATGACTTCACATTGCTCAACAGAAATGAGATTGAATTGAATTAACATCATCAGCGTATAGTGAAAATTTGCAGTGTCTAAAACAGGTTTTTATATCATTTATATAAATAATAAATAGTAGTGGCCCCAGATGGGATTCCTGCGGAGGTACCAAATAATGTAAACTTTGAACCATTTATTGCCACGAACTGTGATAAATATTTTATATACATGCTGTATCATATTAGAGGGCCACTCCCATGTATCTCGCTTAATATGCGAGATACGTCAAAAATCTTTAATTGTTTTTTGTTGCATTTTTGGAGGCCTTTATGCTCGGAAAAACAAATTTGAGATCCATGGCCAACTTTATGAGTAATAACCAAAAAACCTATAAAGTGCCCAAACTTTAAGGCTGTCTAACTTTTTTATTTTAAGAGATAGAGAAAACTTATTGGTAATAAATTTTTATTGCAAAATTAATACCTTCCACCGAATATAAACATATTTTTTAAATACCGTATGTGGTTCGCTGCGCATTGTCTGTGTCAAAATAATTTTAAAGACCCAATTGCTTCTAATGTGAAAAGCAATAAAATAATATTATAAGAAAATCTGTATTTCGCATATAAAAGTACATTCTGTTTATTACTTTTTTGCAGTTGACGTCTTTAAAACAGGTTCTACATTTTCTTGAGCAACACGAAAATATTTAGGTACATTTTTTTAACTAAAATTGAAAAAATGTAATAAATACAAAAGATAAGGGCAATATGTAGTATATTGCATGAAAGACGAAAAAACAGGCAATGTTTTGTGGCCATAGCCTGCTTCAATAAAAAAAATTTTTATCCGCCTAGAGGGCGCAGCGAACCACATACGAAATTTCAAAAATCTGTTTATATCAGGTGGAAGGTATCAATTTTGCAATAAAAATTTATTACCAATAAGTTTTCTCTATCTCTTAAAATAAAAAAGTTAGACAGCCTTAAAGTTTGAGCACTTAACTGGTTTTTTTGTTATTACTCATAAAGTTGGCCATGGATCTCAAATTTGTTTTTACGAGCATAAAGGCCTCCAAAAATGCAACAAAAAAACAATTAAAGATGTTTGACGTGTCTCGCATATTAAGCGAGATACATGGGAGTGGCCTTCTTATGTGATACAGCCTGTATAGAATTCAATCCAACGTAGAAGTGTTTGATTCAGTATAATTGAATTGTTTCATTTCAATGGTTATCAAAATAGTAGGACAGTGGAAAGGAGCATTTGCAAAGGAATATTAACTATAACTTTTGGGGAACCTTGTAGTACATTTTTATGCCTACTTTGCTAAAATATTTTATTTTTAGTTCAATTGGGTATTTTGCCACACTTCTGAAAAAAATAAAGATTACTTGAATAAACCCTTGTGTCAGAAGAATCAGTCAAGGGTTATTTGTGAAAATAAGTTTACCTAACCAAAGAAATCTCACACAGCATATAAGTAAAAAAAATAACAAAAATCGCGCATTTCCGTATTTTTTTACGTTTCGAAAAACTCCCTGTTTTCATTCTCAAAAATTGCAAATGTATTAAACGTGTCAAATTTGACAGTTTTATTTATATTTTGAATATAGTTTTCTTTTAAATCCATTAAAATGTTATTTAAAATTGGTGATAATGATGAGCCCATTGCCATTCTGAAGTTTTGTTGGTAAAATTCATTGTTTTGTTGAAAATATGTTACATAGACTCATTAGTTCCATTATACATCCTACGTTTGTTCTATTTGCCAAATTGATATCATTTTCCAATAATTTTCTAGTTTGTTTTAAATGTTATTCAGTATTTTGTCTACTGGTACATTAGTGAATGAACTAACTACATCAAAACTCACCATTAAATAATAATTATTAAAATTATTTGTAGCAGAAATCTTTTCTAAAAGATGTTTACTATTTTTAATATAAGAATCGGATTGTCCAAACAAAGGTTTAATAATTTTTAATAAGTATTTTGCTAATTTGTTGCAAGGCGAATTTATCTGTTTCTTCAGTGTGGGATTTGGAAAAAGCTTCAGAGCATTGTTAAACTATTTCAAATATCCCAAATTAGATATTCATGGTATTGTTAATTTGCGGAATAATGTTTCTAACTTTCATTGAATTATACCCATAAAATTTATCCATATATTTTTATTTTTTATTTATTAGTTTTAATTTCTTATAAACATATAATTCATCAATAATTTATAATAAAGTATGAAAACAGATTCATATTAATTAAAACATTTGAAACTATTGTCACATTTTATAGTTTCTCAGTTCAGTGTTGGCAATAACATGACCCTGTTTATAGACACCCTTCTCTGACATGGGTGTAATCTACGTGATCTGACTGCGGATGAAGGAAAATTCATTAAACATTCACCTTTCATTGATTAAAACCTAGAGATGTTTGTCTCTTAATTTTAAATTCAAATAAACCAGCCCCTGTCTGCTTCTTCAGGCATCTTTCTTGCTCTGCCTCACTGCATCCCCCTCCGTCTTTCAGACGTAACCCTAGAATAATGTTTGAGGGAAGTTAAAAATAAGTCATCGATAAATTCAATATCATCTCTCATTATGCGACAACTCCGAATATATATGAGACATAATTTTAATTGTAACAAATTTTCTGTCAGCTAGTAGTTCAAATGTATTTATAATCTACACAATGATTACAGACTTGGGATCATTGGAAACAATCAGATCCAAACTTTTTTTATTGTTAAAAAATTGAGGGGATTTCCGCTTTCATGTATTTCGTCTCCTTGTCAAGGTACTCGCCGGGTGGCTACCCCAGTGACCCCTCACCCGCCTCCATGGGGTGGCACCACCATGTCCGGTATAACGGATTTGAGACCGAGGATGCTTACCGACGGCATAGATTCGGAATGGAGTGGGTTGCACGGTGGCACCGATAGAAATTACCTAAACGGACACAATCCTGTCTCCAGTGAAGGTCAAGTGGACATGCTGGACATTCCCGGGAAAGGCAGGTGCTCCGTCTACATAGCCAGGTGAGAATTCAAAGAGCGCATACTACATAAACAGAAAAAACCTTTCTTAATTATAGGGGCAGAAAAATATACATTTTTTCAGTATTACCGTTTTTGGTATTATATTAAACTAAATATGGTTGTGTGTTAATGAAATATTAACTTGTTTATCACATGTAATAAAATGATAATGTCTGCTTTACTACTTAATGTGTTTTAGATATCGACTATCATTAGCATGTATGTAAATAACTGATATTGATCCCAAATGTTTCTACAATGTCTCATTTCAAATAAAATGGTATTTTTAGAGGAATTATTTAATATTAATATTGCAAAGTAAAAAATTAAATAAATTGACTATAGTTTTCTGAGTTGTTATACCATGGCCAGTCACAGAATTACTATGCACTTTCCTAACTTTGGTCTTAGTTCTTGGAGGCGGACTTGCTATCAGAATTCGTGCCTTGCCCATATCTTCATTTCCCTTCCTGTTGTCGGTTCTAACTCTACTATGGTCCGAATCGATCCTCAGACAACTGTGCTTGTATATACAGAATGACCCATTTGAAAGTGGGGAACCTATCTAAAAGATTTATCGGTTGATTTAAAAGTTTTCTTTTTAAATGGTAGAGCCTCAATAAGTCTACTCTGGTGCCAAATTACAGAATGAAATTTAAATTTTTAAGGTCTACTTTGAATTTTTTCAAATATGGGTGTGCCACTGGATTTAGGATAATTTCAAATGAGTGTGACCAAAATTTAAAAAAATATGCAGGGTGTAATGGCTCTTGTGAGAGACAAACAATTTTGATGTTGAAAAATGGTCTTCTGGGATTCAGCTTTGCCATGACATCAAATCAATAAAATTCAATAAGTTTTGCAGTTGAAAAAAATTTTAAGTGGACCTTAAAACTTTAATTTTTACTCTGAAATTTGGCACCTGAGTAGTTATTGAAGCTCTGTCATTGAAAAAAAATTCTTTAAATCAGCCATCAAATAAAATTTTCAAATGAGTCACTCTGCATATAAAAAATCTATTTTTTTTATATGTGACAAGCTGAAATTTCATGCCAGAACCCAAACGTGTCCCCTGTCTTTGCAGATTTTCATATGACCCAGAGCCAGACGCAGAAGAAGAACTGAGTATTCAAGCGGGTGACTATCTCCTGGTGTGGGGTGAACCCGTCGGTCCTGGTGGATACTTGGATGCAGAACTGTTGGACGGTAGAAGAGGTCTGGTGCCAGCTCACTTTGTCCAACGCCTGATAGGTAAGAATTCAATCGGCAAATATACAGAATGTCCAAACTAGTGGTCAAAAATTATACAGGGGAGTCAAAATAATGACAGTATGAAATTGATATAAAATCTATTTTTAAATGGGGTACGAGGTGTGGTTATTAAATAACGAAACTGACGCTGCTACAGAAGAAGTATGCATGCGCCCAATGCCAGCGACTGACAGCTGTTTAGCGTGAAGCATTCTCTTTCGAATGCAGTACCTCTCTTTTCTGTAAACAAATCTGTATAACCGTAGCCTTCATGTTCATTAAAGTAGCTTTTTTGTTTCGCCGGAAAAATGTTGTGTAGTAATAGACAACGAATTGTTGTGAAATTTCACATGAGACTTGAAAAAACTGCTACTGAAACCCATAACCCTGCCATATATAAATATTTGAATAGTTTCTGAAAACGGGTGTTTAATTATAAATATTTTTTTCATGAAATCTGAGTAAAATTGCGATGATATAACACTACTAATATTGTAATAGTATTTCAAATGAACTGTCTATTTGAAAAAAAAAATGGAAAATAAATCCCATTAAATGGGATAAGCTCCATTTTCAAACAAAAATATTACCTTTGGAAATTGACAGAAACGACTAATGACATCATCAATTATATTTTTTTCCAGAAACATACCCAAATTTTTTTCCTGTTAAAAAGTTCTGTTTTTTCTAACAAACATTTATTATCGAAATTTAATATTATTTATTAGAGGAATTTTTCTGTGTTACTTCCGTTTTAAAGTTATAAGCAATATTGTCCTAAGTTGTCTCAAAAGAAACACGACCTAAAAATCACATTAGTGGTGGAATGATCAAGTAGTCGTTGGAAAATAATTGAATGTTTGTTGTTTAAAGCGCATATTACTCAATACGAACGTCAAACGTATAACTTTTCTATCTATAAAATTTGTTTTCATTCAGAAAAAGTTGATATGTTGCTAATTGACCAGTCACAAAAAAATTCAAGAAGAGCTGAAGAGTTTTCTTGAGAAAGGTATCCAGAGCGCCTCATTCCTAATAATAAGATAATACTTTCGATTGAAAATGGAGCTTAGCTCATCCCATTTAACACCACACGTCCCAAATTTTATTTAAATTTTTTATATCCTCATAGTCATGGGCCTATACTATCGAGTTTGAGACACTGTGAGAAGTTACAATAAGCCCACCTTTCTTAAAAAGGCCTTGGTTTTCTTTTACCCGCAACCTACCACACATCAATAATGTATAACGGGTTTCAGACTACTAAATTATAAATTTTTAGTTGCAACTGAACATACAGCGTAACGTATGTTGGGTTGCCAATTTTTGACCTTTTATGCACTAGTATATAAAGCCTTGTCCTTATGGACGCGAATTTTGCAGATTTTGGTTTAAATTATTAATGTGAATTTTGCAAAACAGGAATATTATTACTATTTCCATCATTATGTGGAATTAGTAAGTTTAACTTAAGTTTCTACTGGACCAACCTATCACGACAGTTTTTATGATGAAAATGGTAGAAAATATTGCAGTTGGCAAAACTGGCTAAAATTTCGCGTCCATGAGGGCAAGGCTTAATAGAAGGCGGCATTTTCAAAGTAATTGTACAGGGTGTTCAAAAACTAATGATCAAAAATCAATCAGTCAGTGGTCGCGCGGATTAAGGCGTCAGTACTTGAGTCGAGGTGACTAGATCGCTGTGGGTTCGACTCCCGCAGCCGGTAGACTGTATATATAAACTATATTCGTGGAGAGGATTGGCACCCTCTCTGCGAGTATGGTAGGGTGGAAAAATGTTGGCTTGGGTCAATGCGAGAGATTGATACTGATTGACGTTTGACTACCCCCCTAACTAATGAGGTTTTCCAGGTTTCCCTCATTCCTGAACTAAATCGTTCCTGGGCGCAAATGCGGCCTGCTTAATAATAATATGCTGCCCCCTCTCCCGCGCAAGTCTTCGACTTTTGGGCTAATCCTCTTGATTAGAATGAGGGGTAGAGATATTATTATTATTATTATTATTATTATTATTATTATTATTATTATTATTATTATTATTATTATTATCATTATTATCATTATTATCATTATATCATTATTATCATTAGTATTATTATTATTATTATTATTATTATTATTATTATTATTATTATTATAAAATAATAAGACATAAACTGACTGATAACATATCTGACTTCCTTACGGATATGCAGGGCTTCCGTTGAAATTTGGGTGATAAGTAATACAACTTTCACTATTTTAATTGAAATTAGATTTTCGTCATTACGCAGATATAGTCAAAATTGATTGATTTCCCTATCGGCTTGCTGCAAAATAGCTATACCTTGTTTTATTATATATCTTTTAACATTTTCAAGGTAAACGTGTATTTAATGTATTTATTAATAATTTTATTAATAATAAAGTTAGTATTTCCAGGAAAAACAATGAAATAATGAATAATATTAAGAAACGTTTTCAATATGAACACCTCGATTTTCTATATATTTTCGAAAATTGTCTAAACACCTCTGCTCTCGAAACATGTTAGGGTCATTTTTATCTTTTTACCTGAAAATACTAAGTGCATTATTATTAATAAATTATTAATTACATATATCATTAAATATGGTTTATCTCAAAAATGGTAAAATATATCGAATAAAACAATGTATAGCTTTTTTGATGCAAATTGATAAGGGAATTGAAGTGCGAATGTAAATTGTCAAATTTGGCAATACCGTTAAAATTGTATAAATTCTAAAACTTAATTTTGACTATACCTGAATAATTAAGCATGTCTAATTCCAATTTAAATAGTGAAAATCGTATGAGTTACTACTATCACCCAAAGTTGGAGGTTGCAAAGGTAAAGGTTTATAAACTATTACTAAAATTCAATATTTAACTTCTTACTTGGAAGATAGGACAAAAATGTATATGAAGTACTTTACATTATTTTGATCCCCTTGTGTGCTCTATCATTTCTTTACCATTCATTTCTGGACAATCTGTATAATTACTTTAGAACTTTACGGGGTATCCCATTAATATTGTGAAAAAATTCAAAGGAAGTTTCCTTTAACAAAAATAAGGAAAAAAAATCTTAAGAACCTGTGTTCGGAAATGCTTTGTTTCGGAGATATAGGGTGTTGAAATTAAAAAAATATATATGAGACACTACTGCTTTTCTTTAGGTTTCATATCTTTTTCTAATTATGTTTCATATCTTTTTCTAATTATGCTATAAAAAATACAATTTCTTTGTCTCTTTACTTTGTTCTATTTTTGTTTTCTACTTCTTTCAGGAATGTCCATATAAAAGATTAATTTTTTGGTTGAAAACGAAGGAAGATACCAAATAGAGTATAGAGACAAAAAAGTTGTATACTCGCGACAAGAATTTAGACGACTTACGTCATACGAACAAATGAATAATTCATTATATTTTCATCAAAATATTTAAGAAATTGCAACTGATAGTAATAAAACTATATACTACACTGAAAGTTTGCATTACATATTGCACTAAATTGCAAAAAATGATTGTTTTTAACGCAACCAAATATCGGAAATTACGTTGACAATAAAAGCAAATGTGTAACGTCAACCGTGACGTAAGACATCTGAATTCTTGACGCGGGTAGATTTTTATTGGTATAATTAGAAAAAAAATATAAAATCTGAGGAAAAACATTAGCGTTTCATATTTTTACGTATTAATATCAACAGGAATGATTCCCTGGACGTCGCTGGAGTAGATAAAATAAATCAAATTGAGGCAGAAAATGTGTCTATGGTTTTTATATACAGACATATGAAATTTCAAAAAAATCGGAAATAGGGTTGTTCAGATATTAATAAAAACCTATATATTTTTTTAAATTTCAACACCCTGTATCTCCGAAACGAAGCAATTCCGGGCACAAGTTTTTAGAAACTTTTTTCTTATATGTGTTCATAGAAACTGTAATTTTTTTGTAATATTAATGGGACACCTTGTATATGCCAAAATTTGGCAACTCACCATACGCTGAGGTGTATGGTGGGTTGCAACTAAAGATTTATAATTTTAAATATTACCGTTGTCTGAAACCCGTCATACACTCTTGATGTAGGTTGCAGTAAAACGGAAACCAAGGTCTTTTTACTAAAGGTGAGCTTATTTATTATAACTGCTCATTTATAATACAGTATGCGCCAAAAATATGGAATAAATTCAATAAAAACGAAACAATTATTTTTTAGGAAAAATCCTCGAACAGGTCGATTTTTAATTTAAAAAATACATATTTTAGCGTAAAATTCGATTTTCAAATGTCATTTGTTTTAGAGTAATGACGTCATCGATTTTTTTTTAAATGGCAACACCATATTTTTTCCTTGATTCTGAAAGATCGTTTAATTCTCTATCAGACAGTACTAAAATTTTGCCCTCTTATGTAGGAAAGTTTTCGAGTAAGTGACGATTGAATGTTAGAAAACGTAAATTTTATCCATAAAAAAGTAACAATTCTGAGGTATGTAAAATAAAATACAATTGATTAAATTTTATACTTAAATTAAATGTTCGAATTGCCATCCAGCAACTTCTTGACAATGCACAAGTCTGTGAAGAAATTCTTCTTGCACATTATGAATGATTTCTGGGGTAACTCTTGAGTATTTCGTCACGAATGCGATGTACACTTTTGACTTCAAGTATCCCCACACAAAATAGTCAAGAGGTGTAAGATCTGGCGATCTTGCAGGCCATTCTATCGGTCCGCGTCTGCCGATCCACCTTCCAGGAAAACAGTTGTCCAAAAAATCTCGTACAGGGCGCGCATAGTGCGGAGGTGCACCGTCTTGCTGAAACCATATGGTATCGTCAGGAATGTCAGGGTCATTATCGTTAGGAAAAATTACTGCAAGGGCTGGAACAAGGTCATTTTCTAGAAACTCTAAATATCTTTCTCCTGTAAGGATTCCTTCAAAGAAGAAAGGCCCTACTATTCTGTCGTCAACTATTCCAGCCCACACATTTAATTTCTGAGGGTGTTGGGTATGTGCCTCTGCCATCCAATGAGGATTTTCCCGACTTCAATATCTGCAAGTTTGACGGTTTACTGTACCATTCAGACAAAATGTGGCCTCATCTGAAAAAAGTATTTGCCGGTGTAAATTTCTATTTCCTTGACATAAATCCATTAGAATTTCACAAAAGTGTAAGCGGCGATCAGGATCATCTTCATTGAGTTCCTGCACAAGTTGAATTTTGTAGGGATGATATTTTTCCTTCCTCAAGATACGTAGCACTGTGTTCTGACCAGTGTCATTGTTTAATGTAACCAATCGTGAAGAATTATGAGGATTATCCACCATACTTATCAAAATGTTCTGTTTCTGATTTTCATTAATGCTTGGACGTCCAGATTTTGGAATATTTACAACTTTGCCAGTTTCTCTAAATTTAGACTCTACCTTACTGACTGTTGATTGGCTGATAGGGCGATCTGGATATTTTTCATTAAATAAATCGCAAACTACCTGCTGAGTTCTAGTCATATTCCCGCATCCGATAAGAATTAAAATTTCAATTCTTTGAGTAACAGTTAAATGTGCCATAATATTTTAAATTGAATAATAATTTCTATGTCGCTTACAATACTTATTAGAAAGTCGGTGTGACAATGACACTTTGCAAAGATTTTCACCTACGTGATCCATAAAAGAACTATGGAATTTGAAAAACTAAACTTGATAACGTTTTTGCTTTATTTTAACTGATTTACGTTTTCTAACATTCAATCGTCATTTACTCGAAAACTTTCCTATGTAAGAGGGCAAAATTTTAGTACTGTCTGATAGAGAATTAAACGATCTATCAGAATCAAGGAAAAAAATATGGTGTTGCCATTTAAAAATAAATCGATGACGTCATTACTCGAAAACAAATGACATTTGAAAATCGCATTTTACGCTAAAATATGTATTTTTAAATTAATAATCGACCTGTTCGAGGATTTTTCCCAAAAAATAATTGTTTCGTTTTTATTGAATTTATTCCATACTTTTGGCGCATACTGTATATACAATTTAAAAATAGGTTTTGTCAACTTCGTAATACAAACTAATTATGATTTGCGCGGAAAAATTTTAATCACATTCAGTTACTGTTAGTAATGCCCCTACATGAAAAAAATTCAAGAATGTTGTAGTTTTAGCTACGAATTACTACATTTTTTTTGCAGGCGATGACTTGCTCGAATTCCACCAGGCGGTGCTCAGCACTTTAAGGGAGGAGGAGATAAATCAGGAGAACTTTGCGGCTGACGTGCAGAGACTCAACGAGCTGGCAGAAATGTCGGAGGCGCAGGAAGACGAGGGGCCGGAAGGTGAGACAGGTAGGCATTTTCTGCATGTTTTCAACTCGTTTTGGTTGCATTGCGGCGAGAAAAATGTTCAAAAAGTCGAATATGCCATGAATGTAGCACAATAAGGAATATAATCTCACCAGATAATTTTATTTGCAGTTTTAAGTGACATTTTTTCGAGTTATATGCTGTGAGATATTGAATGAATTTAAAATATTTTTCTTTATAAACGCATATTAAATATATTATGATCAAAAATATTCACAGGTGACTTGTATTCTTTTTAGGAACAGTCGATTTTGGCAGACACTTTAATCATTATCTTAGTCTTATTAATTACAGGGTGTGAACAAATTAGGTGGTATTCATTAAATAGATCTGGTTTACAGTTCGAATACCCTGTATATATTGTGTCATTTGAAATTCTAAATATCATATTTGAAACAAAAATATTGTAATACAAGCTCGAATAGAAATATGAAAGATATACAGGGGGTCACACTTAAGGTGTAGTGAATCACATAGACTCTCCTGAACTGAAAGAAACAGAGTAGGTTGAATTACAAAAGAAGTTGTCCATTTTCACCACGTTTAAAATAATGAAAAGAAATTTAAGATAAGAAGAATGGTTCTTGATGTAACGAAAACAGTTTTTATTTCTTCTATATTTTCAGACAAGTACACAAAAAAATATGATAGGGAATCGAAATGCGCATGGAAAATGTCAAATGTGGCAACCCCGTTAAAATTGTGTAAATTCTAAAACTTAATTTTGACCGTATCTGAATAATTAAGCATGTTTAATTTGCCTTAGAATTTCAATATTTAACTTCTTACTTGGAAACCCTGTATATGAAGTACTTTACATTATTTCGATGCACTCTGTGTGTCCTGTCATTTTTTATCATTAATTTCTGGGCAACCTATATAATTCCTTTAGAACTTTGCAATCTAATATATTGAAGTACATGTGATTCATTAATAATTGTACATACGCTAACTGTATACTCCTGGGCTAAAAATATGAAAAATTGACACATAATGCTTAGATAAAGCTCCTTACGAAGTTACAGTGTTTAATTTAAAAAATGTAAAATGATTTTTCTAAACATATTGAAAAATGCTACAAAATTGTTCATGGCTACTACCAGAGGCGTACGGCAGGGGTAGAGGGGCAGTCTTCCATTCTGACTGCTATGCCACTGGCAAAATTTTTATTTTGGTACAATTTTTCAATTCTTCAATACTTTCTATGCTATTAACCTACTACATGGCCTTCCTAGCAGTAAAGTCTTTATTTCTCGAGATTTTTTTAAGTTAAACATAGTATTGCATCATTTTCATTTTATTATGTAATTTATTTTATTTTATTATGTAATTTATTTGCCATTATTATTCAAGTCCGTGTCTTTTGTCAAGGGATTGTTCAATACTATACCGCAGTATTGAAGAATTGAAAAATGATACTAAAATAAAAATTGTGTCAGTGATGTAGAAGTTAAGAATGGAAAACAGCCCCACTGTCGTATGCCTCTGGTAGTAGCCATGAACGATTTTGTAGCATTTTTTAATATGTTCTAAAGTATATAAACTTTATACCAATTATGATAGGGAAATATCAAACAGTTAAAGTAACGGGCCAAAATCATTTAAAAACTTTTAAATAAAACACCCTGTAACTCTGTAAGGAACCATATTTTATCTAAGCATTTTGTGTCAATTCTTTATATTTTCAGCTCTATTCAATTAACGTATATACAATTATTAATAAATCACCTTGTATATGTCAAAATTTGGCAACCCACCATACGCCAAGATGTATGGAGGGTTGCAACTAAAGATTTTTAATTTTAAATATTAAGGTAGTCTGAAACCCGTCATACGTTCTTGATGTATGGTAGGTTGCGGTAAAATAGAAATCAAGGCCTTTTTATAAAAGGTGGGCTTATTGGAACTGCTCAGTTATGTACAATTTCACGCGTTTTCCACAAAATATTTCTCTTTTTCCAGTGTAATCCCTATGTTATCCAATTCTAACATTTAATGGCCCATACCTGAAGTCGTCTCCTCAATATAATGTTTATTGCATTCACATAGTGTACTGTAAATACAGTTTTTTTAATTTTATATTTGATTATTTGGTCTAAAGTTAATAAACCTATTACCAATTCTTTTTAATCTCTCAGACAAACCTCATATATTTGATATTACTTTATGTATATTTTGTTGTTGCTGTTCTTGTTGTCTTGGCATATTGTTTTTATTTTCAAAAATTCTGTCTAGTTTTTCTGAATTTTGAAAATATTGAATTTCAGTGGCATTACATGCAGTATTCATGGACCGAACAAAGTCTTTTTGCTTCGATACAAAAAACAGTTGTCCGGTAATTTCATGCACCGATCAGATTTGCAAAAAAATAAGAACCTGACATCAAAACTGCACACACTGGTTTTACATAAATTGGAGGCTTGTTCTTTTTTTCTAGTACTTTAATTTTTTAACAACCTTCCGTTTGGATGGATGTTACTGAAGATCATATATATTTTTTACATTGGTTGAAGAGATATATTCGAAATGTTCAAAGCCTGCTTTATGTTTTATGGTTGAAGGTGTTGAATTCTGCTAAACATATGTGTTCAATGCTGTCAACAGTATGAATTAAAAAAATAATGCTGTGATAATCAAAAGTAATATTTCTCTGATTACGAAGACGAATTGTCATATTTCAAAAGTAAGGGCTGCTGATTGGTTAACAAAAACAAATAAGAAAATGGAAAACGTATAAATGATTCTAAATACACATTCTTATAATCACCATGTCATTGCATAAAACTTCACAGTCTACCTACCTATTAGCTGTGCCTATATATGTTTGTCATGAAAAACAAATATAAATTTCGACTTCTAATACCAAACTTCATTACAAAATTTTAAATAACAAAGTATTGAAGAAATAACGATTCAACTGACCTCTAATTTCTTTCATATTTCTTTAGACGGTACAAAAGTGGGCAACTGTTTATAATTTTACCCACCTACCTTAAAAGTGACTGCCCTGTATACAACGTTTACAATCGTTGCCAAATATTTCTAAAAAATAGTAAACCTTCCTTTTAAATATGAATGTAAAGTAACACGTTTTTATAAATATGGCGCACTCAGTACAGGTACACCAACGTAAGTAAAGTTAATTACAAGAAATTAGTAAATGGAGATAGCTTTTTGAACATAGATTTTTCCTAGGTTAGTTTTGCTGTTCATGCCCATTAGTCTAAAGGCGTTACTCTTAGTCAGCTCTCAAAAGATGCAACATTATTACGGTGCTCTTAATAATTACGTTGTCGTTACACTATTTTAAATGTTGCATTTTTTATTAAATAGAATTTTGTAGAAGAATTTGGGTAATATTTATCAATACTTTACGGTTAAAATGTAATTTTTAGCTTGTTCGAGTAGAATTTTTTAATAGACCAATACCTAGAAACAATGAAAGGGATTTAAGTTAAGGTCATATTATTTTACTTGAATATGAGAAACTTGAAAAGGTAAAATTATTTTCATTTCACTTACTAATAAAATTTGTAATTAAATAATATTTGAAACTAATGTAAAACATGTTATGTTTTCAAAATTTTACTAGATTTCACAGGCGTAGATATAAATTTTTTGCCTATCCTGTAAAACCTACATCTTAAACTTAAATCTCTTACTGAAATATAATTCAATCATATATAGTTATTTTAAAAGTATTTTAGTTTGTTCAGGAAATGCTAGTTTTCGATCTTTCAGCAGTTGCGGTAGGTAAAGCCAGTTTCTTAGTATGCTTATTTGCACCTATTTAAGAAATTATAGATTGCTTATTTCATACGACACTGATAGCAATTTAGATTAAAGTACTTGATGGTATGGCTTAGTTTTTCTATTTTGAGAATGGCTATCTACAGACCGTTACACTTAACAAGGTCAATTGGTCAATATACACTAAGAAAAAAATATTTTCGCAATAGACAAATATGTACTTTTTTCGGATTTTTTAATTAAATATTACCTCAAATATTTTGGTTTATTTTTAGCATCACCTTGGGTCTTTCACAATAAAACCGAAAGAAATACTTTTCCATGCTTCGGCTTCCAAGGTATGTCATGTTGTTTTGTGAATTTGTGACGTAGAAAGAATTTACCAAAATATTTGAGAGTGATCCTCATTCTATTCTAGCTTTCATTTTTCTTCTTGAACTTGTACTTCTGCTTTTTTATCTGTCCTTTCCTTTACGAGAAATGCTTCTTTTTTTAAGCACACCTTCCACAACACACAACTTGATCCATAATATAAATATTCTTTATTATACAGGACGTCTCCGTTTTTACGTTCATACCATTGATAAAGGATGGTATATGAAAAAATAATAGTGATGGTCTCACTCAATGCGTTTTCATGATTTAGGGTGTTCAATTTCTGAAAAATTATACTTTCTTTATTATCTATTATCTTTTTTTTCAAACTTGATACCAGAAATAATATTGAAAGCCTTTGCAATTATAGGATTTTATTCACATTTAAACTTTCTAAACTTCGACGCTAATAGTAAAAAATATTTCTACTGTGCAAATAATATTTTAGTTTTAATTTAAAAAAAAATATATATATGAATATCTCTATTATTTTGTCATAATTTGTTCTTTGTCAAAGTTATAAACAAAGAAAAGGAGACATCTTATGTACAAGTACATTATATTTATTTCAATATAAATGTAATATATCAAATATAAATTTCTCTGTTTTAATTTGTCGGTTACAAAATATTAGATTAATTTTAGATCAAATATCGTTTATGTTTATTTACGAATTGGCCAAACACTAATTTGACGCACTACTAATACTGAGATCACTACTGTTTATATTTTTGTATTTACAAGGTTCTCATTTTAAATAATAATAAAAACAATTATAACAAATTTCTAAGATATGTATGGCTGAAAATAGGTTTTTCACACGTATCTTGAAAAAAATATGTTACAACAAGTTTTATTAGTGACGTTTTAGTAACTGAACAGTCTGTATTCAAATTTGACTTTAAAGACCATAATATTACGAATTTGCTTTGTCACTTTATTCTTATTATGCAATATAAAAACAGAATAAACATCCATTTGTATCCAGAATTACTTTCCAGTATAAATATTTCACTATACAGCATTGTACATTTCCTTAGTTTGAGAATATCCATAGAAAAAAGTATTTTTTTTTATATATAAATGCATTCAAGTTTGTTAAGGTCATTGGATTATACCCTAGAATATATTCTAAAATACGATACACCCGAAATACTTTTTCCATAATAGCTTGATCTTTTTCTATCTTCTATGATCGTTTCCAGCTTTTTTCTATTTCTCTTCTGTGTCTTGAGCCTCTTCTTCTTTCACTATCCTCTACTTGTTTTTGTGTCATATGTCAAACGTATATACCTCGTTCATTTCACTCCCTGTCGAGCTGACTAAAAACAGAGAAACGACCTTCCGACCGTGGGTTAACCCCCCTCTGCACCTGTAGCCTTAGACTGACCTAGCTTTGACCTCCAGCTGACCTTTTCTTCTCGGTGTTAGTGCCGGCCCCCAGGCAGCTCACCTTGGAGCGTCAGCTCAATAAGAGCGTGCTGATATCGTGGACAGCGCCCGACGGGACGGGGCCAGGGAATCAGATCGAGAGCTACCATGTTTATGTTGACGGGGTGCTCAAGACCACTATCAAGGCCACCGAGAGGACCAGGGCTTTAGTTGAAGGAGTGGATAGTAACAGAGTAAGTTTAATTAGGCTCGTTTTGGTCATCAAACGCTACATGTTTATGTAATTTACCGCAGCCCCATCGTATAAGTGTGAGGTCGGTCACAGCGAACCGTCGTACGTCCCGCGACGCAGCCTGTACCATGATCATCGGTCGAGACACACATTCTCTGGGTCCTAGTGCCGTACGCGCTTCAAACATCACCTCCACCTCGGCCGTTATAAGCTGGTTGCCGGCCAACTCCAATCATCAGCATGTTGTTTGCGTCAATAATGTGGAGGTGCGTACCGTCAAACCAGGGGTTTACAGGCATACCATCACAGGCCTGGCACCCAATACCCAGTATAGGGTAACGGTGAGGGCAAAACACCACAGAGCGGCTCAGAACGTGGCTAATTTGGCGGAAGAGCTTCCCATGCCAGCGGCTGCCCATACCGATTTCAGGACATTACCAAAGGGGCTGCCCGATCCTCCTAGCGATATTCTAGTTGAACCAGGTAAGGGTATGGGCAAGGAGTCCTCCATTAAATGTATTATTGTACATATTGGTCCTCGTTACATTACTTTACATAGCATTACACTGTAGTACATTGCATTAATATGAATTACATTGATTTAAATGACATTATGATATAATTACGTTGCATATTTTTATTTGATGACAACTTTTTATACCTTAATAATATTACATAAAGAAGTAACTGAATTTTTTACATATAAAATATTTTATTTAATCAATAAGAACATCTGAAGTAGAACTCTTTTTTTGCAAATTTTATTTTTTGGAAGTGAATTTTGGAAATTGTTGATATGTTTTTTGATGTACTACATTTACCTTTAAAAAAGGTATGATTCACATAATTAAAATACAAGTTAAATGCAAATATGAGTTGAAGTAAAAAATTACATAATTTGCAAGTCTGTTTTCAATATACAGGGCGATTCAGTACTTATCTAAAAAAAAAGAATTTAAAAGAATATACAGCGACTATTACAAATGCAGTTTTTTAAAGAAGAAATTAAAAAGAGCAGTTCAAAAATGATTTAAAAATACACTTAATTTGAAGAAATTCATAAGGAAAGAAATAATAACATTTTATAACACCTATTTTATACAAAAAATTCAACTGTTTTTGCTGCTATTGTTATTAATTATTAATAGAATTAACTTGTGATTTTAATTAGTAAAATAGTTTGACATACAACAAAATTTTGGGCCCGTCTTACCCAGTTTCTACAAACTAATACAACTATTTCTGCTTTTTGACTGTTTTGAACTTGTAAATTATTAGCAGCAGCTATATGATACATTTGCGTAAATCATCAATAGTGTCCACTTCGGTGCGATACATTTCATTTTTTTAATATCCCCACAAAAAGAAATCCAAAGGATTTAAAGTCAAAAGATCGTGGCGGCCATGGTACCGGTCCTCCTCATTCAGTCCCTTGGTATGCTTGGACATGCTGTATTTGGTATGGATATAATTGAGTCTCGTGTATGATACGCCACTCTGCTGCAATAAGCTGTGGATGCTCCGGACCTCTATCTCTTCTACGATTCAGTTGCAAATTTCCCGTATCATGCCCACCTTGCACTACACTTGCACTCACTGCACACCACGGTAAAAGTAGCTAAATCTGGCATATATTTACTGGGAAATCGTTCTACTAAAGTATTTACACATCATCATAAAATAAAATGATATCCATCAACTCCGAGTTGCTATACACGTAAGCTATTTTTGACACTTGAAAAACTAATGGAAATACTCGCCTCACAAAAACGTCCTACTATAAATAATGGAATTTTAATATTCGGAGTGCAATAATTTTTTACACGGAAACTATAAGGATATTATAAAAAACGTTTTTTACGATATTGACTTCAAATTTTTTTAGATAAGTTGTGAGTCAGCCTGTATATATTCACAAAAAATAAGAAAATACAATAAAAATGTAAAGTTACTAACATAATCATAAATGAATAAGAAAAGCAAATATAAAATAAAACTTAAAAATTATATTGAAATCGGGTGATTTCCCACTCTATTTTTGAAATGTATTTGTAGAAAGTAACAGAATTATTTGAAAAAAGCTTTATACCTATTAGGTGATAATCGTATGATTCACATTACTTAAAGTTCAAATATAATATGCATTACTGGTATAAATTTTCGGCTAGAGAATAAAACTTCAGATGTGGGTAAAAATCAATTAAACAAATTTTCTAAGGGAAGGTTTAATGCTACGTTTTGCGTTTCATCGAAAAGCTGTGAAACCGTCTCTTTCGTACATTTCTAGGTCCCCAGGATGGCACACTGCTGGTGACTTGGCATCCCATTCTCACTCCCCATCATCCCGGCTCTACCATAACCGGTTATGCTGTCTATGCCGACGGCAAGAAAGTCACCGATGTGGATAGTCCTACGGGCGATCACGCTCTCATAGACATCAGCAAGCTTCTGGGATTAAACCCTAAACATGTCACCGTACGCACTAAAGCAAGAGACAGTCAATCGGCAGACAGCGTCCCGACGCCCATCCCGTTGAGCGTCCTCAGAGGAGGAGCGGTCAAATCGAGGCAGCAACCACATTCGGCTGTAATGCCTGCGCACATCAGGCAGCAGATGCCCAGACAGCAACAGAACCAACAAGGGCAACAGGTTAGTTGCTACTTCTTTTTCTAAAAGAGCCTATTTGACTTCCATTTACTTGTAACAGGTCATAGAACCGGACGAAAATCTAAGCGATAAGGAGATTTTCCCAAATTCTGCAACTCATCGCCAACAGAGTGGAATTCCTTCGATCGGTAACATTTTTCTTTCCCATAATTATTTTGAATACCGAGAGTATCGGCCCCGTGAACAAAATCATTCTCAGACTTGTCAGAGTGACAACTTTAAATTTTTTTATCGAAATCACAAAAGATTTACTATATAGACTGCTTTAAGAAATATTTTTTTTTTTTCGTAAATTGAAAGTGGACTGTGATATATAAGTATTAAATTGCTTGTGTTACACATTTTATGTTCTTTATTTTTACTATTTTATTGCAAAGTTGAAATCCACAATCAATTTTCCAATATTAAATGCCAAAGTTAAAATATGCAGATGTCTCGGAAAGATTTTGCTGATGGTGCGCCCCCTATTGGTCAGTGACAGTATTAAATGAGTAGGAGTAGAAGTATCTTATTGGCATGGTTACGAAATATAAATTTGGATAAGTGTTAGGCAGCTTCTAGTATAAAAATGGCTTAAAATAGTCGAGGGCAATACTTAGTATTACATTAGTGATGAATGCTCTGGTGGTCCGATTAGATTTTGAGGTAGAAATTGGTGTCAAAAGAAGGAATACTAATCATTTTCTCAGATATTGCTATTTCCTAAATAGTAGCACAACGGTGCGTTGCAGAAATAACTAAAGAGAATTACGAAGGCAACTTGTCCGAGGACGAAATGATCGAAAGAAGGAATCAGAGACAGTACCAGCAGAGGCCGCAGCACAGGCAGTCACAGCAGCAAAGGGCGGAGCAGCAGCAACAGCAGCAGCAACAACAGCAACAGGCGCAACAGCAACAGTATTACCAGCAGCAGCAAGGTAACACTACTTTGGAAGACTATTGAAACCCATAACCAACAAAATTTTTGATATGAAATACTTTCAAAACTTTAATTTGGAACACTAATTTGTTTACGTACACTAATTTCAAATCTTTTGAATGATATCACTGTACAGATATTCATTTTTTTTCAATTTTCTACAATTTAGAAAGTCTAAAATTTCCGCCTAATTATGGTAATTAGAAATCATGAAGAGGGTAGGAGACTAATTAAAGTCTTAGTATGTGAGGTAGATGTATTTAAATTTTGCGGTCAGTAAAAGAACCAAAATGGCTACCAGCCTTGAAAATAATTGTTCTTTTGTTAAAATACCGCTAGTTGCATCAAAAATGAGCTATTTGTTTTGTAAACAGCCAATGGACACATATTTTTAAATTAGAGTAATTGTGACGTAATTAACGTTCAATAAGCCACCTTGTGGTCGTCTGGCGAAGTGTTATGATATAAAGTAAGGTTATTTTTACTTTTCATGTTTAGCGACATTTTGCGCGAAATTTGTGTATAGATATAAACTCCGTATCTCTGATATTGGAAGACATACTTTTAAATGTAGTAAAATTGAGGAAAGTGACATATTAACCTAAAAAAACAGGGGATATTTGAAAAACTGAGGTTTCAGTGTTTTCCAAATGTCATAAAGCATTAACTACACTCAAAAGGTCATCACAGCACAGACTCACTTTATACACATTACACTTAGGTAAGATTTTTAACAGTAATAGATAAAAGTTTTGATTGTTATATAAGAAAAAAACACCTCCCAATGGTCCACTACTGCACACACACTGGCAGATCCAGTATCCAGTACACTTTTACACTTTCCCTCATTAGGTAAGGTTTTGTATATAGGTAAACAAAACAGGTAATTGTTGTTAATGCATGACTATTTAGAAATCAGGTTGCATCTTTAGGAACCGTAGAAATTAATGATTTGACGATAAATTTAGATACCTATAGTTATACATAGTTTTGTGAAATTTAGATGCGTGAGTAAAACTTGTTGAAACATTAAATGACGAATTACAAGAATATGTTCGGTAAAAATTATATAGTTATTTCGGAAAAGTGGTTTACTTGTAATTCTCTTCTTTCTGCTCTAAAACCTTTATTCCAATATTTTCGTAATTACTAGAGGCTAGAAGTCGGTTAACATTTACATAATTACATACAGGGTGGTCCGTAAGTAATTGCCCATGGAGACGTACTAGATTTTTGATTTCAAAATATTACGATTTAAGCCAACTTGCCTTAATAAAATGTGGATAATTAAAGATACAGGGGTGTTAAAGTTGGATTTAAAAAAATATTGTAATAATTACACTGTGTTTGACTATATCAACTTAAAAATTTGGGAATAGATGTTTTTGGATATAAGAAATTATAATCTGTTGTTTATTTCGACGTATTCTCTAGAGGGCGCCACATCTGCCATATTTGTGATGTAAATGTGAGCATAACTTTTTTGACCGTAACACTATCACATTTTTTATTAAAACAATTTAAACTTAAATTGTATTTGAGGAAAAAAGGTATACTTGTCATCAGTGGCGGTTTGGTTAAAATTAATTACTTTACAAAATCGAAAAATTTTGAGGATTTCGACATAGATTACAACCTGATTATCCAGTAACTAATTCAGGACGACCATCTGGAGCTGCAAGAATCAGTATGACACCCATTTTAAAAACGTTGCATGCTGAAAAATACTATCCTTATCATTTTACACCAGTGCAAATTTTATTGCTTGTCGATCTACCTTCAACATATCCAATTTGCAAGGAAATTTTGGAGCTTATTACGTTAAAATATTGTACAACAAAGTATGCAGCTGATTGTTGAAAAACTATTTTCATGAAAATGGCCAATTTCCGGGACTAATGACAAATATACCTTTTTTCTCAAAACATTGGTTTATGAAGGTTTAAGATTTTTTAATAAAAACCGTCATAATGTTGGGGCCAAAAAAGCTACACCCACATTTGTGTCACAAATATGGCGGATGTGGCGCCCTCTAGGATATACATCGAAATATAAAACAAATTTTGAACTTACATGAATATAGGGCCACAAGTCATATATTCCAGGCATAAAGTCTTGTCCTCATGGATGCGAAATTTGCAGTTTTTGAATGAAATCTCAATTTTTAGTGAATTTTGCAAAACTAATATTATTGCATTTTCATCATTATGTGGAGTTAGTAAGTTTAACTTGAGTTTATGACAATCTACCATGAATCAGTGACAGTTTTATGATGAAAATTATAGGAAATTCGTTAAAATTTTAGATTTTTCCCGCCATTAAATAAAAATTTTCGCGAATTTTGTACCTTTGAGGGCAAGACTTTACTTGGACGTCAACAGATTTTTAAATATAGTACTCTGCATCAACGCATGAAGTGCATTAACGGAACGAGTCACGTAACAGTGCCACCGAGCGACGTCACGAGCCTCCAATCAACCTCCACTATATTTACAACTCGATGTGAAAAACTCTAGTAATTACACAGAGGGAAATTCTAGTATACCACTTTATACACTTAACAGATCGACTGACGATAATGTTGTGTTGTGTCGATGGTATTTCGAATGCAACGGTGTACGTCGTTTTCCAGCGATTTCCAGCCAGCCCAGCCAGCGCTTGCCACCGCGTAGCCAGCAGATGCAGGCGATCCAGGGGGCGAGGGGATGCTCGAACAGCAGCCAGCAGAACAACCCGAACAACCCCCCGAATCCGCAGAAGAGGGCCAGGTTCTTCGTGGCGCTCTTCGATTACGACCCCGCCACTATGTCTCCCAACCCAGACGCCTGCGACGAGGAGCTGCCCTTCTCGGAGGGGGATACGATCAAAGTGTGGGGCGATAAAGACGCCGACGGGTTCTACTGGGGCGAGTGTAGGGGTGAGTGTTGTTTTTAAGAAAGGATAATGTCGAATTTATACGATATTCTTCATTTTATAATTATATCTATAAACAGGGTGTTTCCTAATTGCATGCAGAAAGTCCAGGGGCGTATTCTACGGTTAAAATTAAGGTAATTTTGTACGACGCTAGCGATGCTCTTGGTAAGCGACCAAGAGCGTCGCTTCCAAGTTATAGGGGCTTCAAAGGTGTTCAAAAAATTCATAGCTTCTAAACCCCTTGAGATATTTTGGCAAATTGGACATAATTTTTTAGTACATTGGCAGGTTTAAAATATAAAATTTGCAGCTTGAAGTACCAGTGGCGTACCTCTGTTAAGAAAATCAAATTTGCCTCTAAAAGTGTAGAAATGCAAAAAAATGTGTAGAGAAAAAATGATAAGAATGCAATGCATATGAACACCAATTTTGTTTGCATGATTGTACAGGATGATACATTTTCCTGTCAAAAAACTCCGCCACTGATACTTTACGTAAGCTGCAAATTTTATATTTCATATCTAAAGGGGTTTAGAAGTTGAACGAAATTTAAATTGATTTTTTTTATCAACTTTAAAAATCCTATATCTCGGAAACAACGTCCATAGATTTTCAGCACTCAATTAGAAAACACGCTGTATAGCGCAAAATTTTTAACGAATCTCTCTGTATGTTTTGCAAACTATAAATCCCTGTCCTCATGGACGCGAATATACGCGCGAATTATTTAGTGGCGGGAAAAGTCTCAATTTCGAATTTCGCCAATTGTAACATTTATTTCTATTATTTTCATAATAAAACTGTCACTGACTGTCATGGTAGAAATCTAAGCTCAAATCTAACTTACTAGCCCCACATAATGATGAAAATAGCAATAGTATTCCTGCCATTAATAGTTTAAATCAAAAACTGCAAAATTCCCGTAAATAATCCGGAATTTCGCGTCCATGAATACAAGGCTTTACTTACTGGGTGTTAAATTCGCATCACATTACCAAAATTATTACAAAGAAAAAACAGATCCAAAATTGCCAAATCGTGGAAATGTTTAGTGATAATAATGTGTTTGCGAAATTCGCGAGAATTTTTGCGAATTTCGCGTCCATGTGGACAAGGCTTTCTCTACAGGTAGTCTCCTTTTAAAACATGTATGTATATTTTTAAGCTATTGAATTGCATTATTTTTTTTCTCCATAATGATATATAATAGTCGAATATTTGAAAAGAAATAAAAAACATAAAAAAATAATTAGTAAGAAGAAAATTAATCGACAATTGTTATTTTAAGAAGAGTTGAAAATTATTTAATATTGAAAAAATATAAAATAAATCATATAGCTGGCTTTGGATCGCCATTTTAAAAGCCGCGATAAGATCAGAATAAGAAACGGTTTTCGATGCCATTCAAAAGAAAAAAAAAATGTTAAACCATTTTAAAGAACACATTTTTTAGGGATTTGTACACAAATAAAATTTGAGATCGTGTAAAAGAAAACATTCTGTATAGTTTTTGTTCAAACTTCACATACAGGGTTATTTGAGGGAATTCACACGAACTTCTCAGATTTTAAATAAAAAAATGGCTAAACGTTTTTGAAATTCGAAGGTATAAAAAATCATAGCTGGCTTTGGAACGCCACCTTAAACACTGCGGTAGAATCAGAAAAAGCGGTTTTCGATACCAAAATAAAAAACCTTTGTTGAATTAACTTGAAAAATAAAGTTTTTACGGACTTGTATACAGATAAAAGTAGACACACTGTATATCGTTATAAAGAAAAAAAAACATGCAAATAAATGCTATACAAATATACCGCGTATTTCATTTAAAAAATGTATGTTTAGATCATATTTTAAAAGAGTCACTCTGTAGAGAAATTTCAAGTACGCCACTGAACTACATATGAAAAACTTTTTTGCCATTCCGATATATCAGTTTATTCTTTGAGATACGAAGAATCTCTTAGGATTAGTTTGTTTTTTAAATTTTGTTTGTGGAAATTCTAATTACGGCATCTTACGTGTTTCGAAAAAGTAGTCCAGTGATGTAAAAACCGCATCCTTCTATCTCTTGTAGTTTCTGAGACAGTCTGCTATTACAACGAAATTGGTACACACACTGTACGTACATAATGCATCTGCTTTAAAAATAAAAATATTTGTAAACATCTCTAAAGACACAAAACGTAGCAACAACCAAAATCAATTATAATTTTAATAACAACCAAAACAATTACAATTTTAATTGAAATCACTGCACCATACGTCGCTCCACCTACCTTTTTTAACCATTGCGCTGTATATTTCCTCAAAAAAAAAAACAGAATAACCTCGTCCTTTCACTGGAAACCTTACTTCGCGTCACGGCAATCACTACCTTTGTTAGAAAATTGATCGCTATACATAAATATAATTTGTTTAATTCGAACGTGTTCACAAAGGAACTTTTTCTTTATTCAATAACACAATCACTTCGATAGGGCTTGCCGAGATCGCACATTTTTATTCACTCAGCCTGATGTCGGCAGTTTTAATTCATTTCTATTTGCGATTTAAGCATTTTCCACATTTCTGTATATTTACGGTACCTAATTTTAATGTCCGACCACCCCGACAAAAGTCGCAATGATTCAGATAAAGGCACGTGCACGCAAGCGTTCCGTTACACGCCGACTGCAAACTGCATCAGCAAGGACACGACATTACTTTAAGTAACAAGTGTATTTCATGTTAATGAACAGATTAGAACGTCTTGTAGTCGTAGGAGCAACTGGCTTACCATTATTAGTAGACCTCTGTTTACTAGGAGACACTGTATAATCCAGGGCCGCAACAAGCCCTGAAAATGCTGCTTTCTTATATAGATAAAAGTGCGTGGCGTATGCAAAAAATGAACATAATTTATTAAACATTTTCAAATAAATTTAAAATTCTCTATATTAACAAAAACGTCGTAAAAAACGTTGTAGTACTGCCATTAGCAAGCTTGAAAATTCATAAGAAGTTCAGGAGATATTCGCAAAAAACAAAATTTTGGGCCCAATTTCAAAGGGACTTAGAGTCACTTAAAATCAAAATTTAGAAAAATAATTTCTCAAGTTGATTATGCACTCAATTTCTGCTAGTATTTGTCAATCATCTGTATTAGCGTCCCGAGTTCTACATAGGTCCAGGGCATATCCAAAGCGGAGTATTTCCTTAAAATACTTTGTTCTCGCCCAAACTCTGCCAATTTACATACGTTTCGATGCAGTTTCCTTCTCTGAAGGAATTGTTTCTTTTAGGGAGGAGGGGTTATGTGCCTCACAACATGGTCATGGAATTGGAGGGAAATCAAAACAGGGACAGGTGGGGCGACATTTACGCCAACATGCCTTTGAAGAGGATGGTCGCCCTCTACGACTACGATCCCCAGGAGTTGAGTCCCAACGTGGACGCCGAGGTGAGCATCATCACCGGGAAAGACGCGTTTGACTTTTTTGATTTTAATATTTGTGGTTTATATTATTTTGTCATGCAGAATTTGGGATTTAATCAGTAATTTCGAACCATTTCCAAAAATTTTAACTAATTGGACAACAAAAATTTAAAAATTTTATTGATTAAAAAATAATATATATGGAAATATTGATTTGAAATAGGCATTGTTTTCCAAAATATTCGATAAATATCAAATTTAAACTCACAGCATGTCATGGATAAGTTTATTTTGTTTCCGTTTCCTTAAATTCTGCGTAAAATATTATACAGGGTGTCTTTAAAAGGTCCGTTTTAAAGTCCTTAAATTAATCAAGCATAGCAACCAATTGTTTCTGTTTTCCCCAAAATGGCGGTTTGGCAGATGCCATTTTCTACAAAAATTGAAAAACTACTTGAGGAGGTTTTCATATTTTTATTATGTTCAAGTATATACGTATTATTTTTTTGCACTATAAGTAAAAATATATTAAATTTTCTTCAATAAAGTGCAACACAAAATAAATATGGCATTACAAATGTATGCCACTGTGGGAATTTCAATTTCTCATCCTAAAAACTTTTTAACCAATTTTTGTACAAATACTGCAATTAATAACAAATTATAGAAGAAAAATTATTATAACTTTGACACCCTGTGTAATTTTTAGATTGAGATGAGTGGGGGTAGATCATAATATATTGGTCGCAGGAATATGTGGTAGCGTTTTGTACAGTCCTTAAAAACACCCTGTATAAAACCAACTTCACAAATTAATTTTTTGTTTGTCATGTTTCTGTACTAAAAAACTGAAAGTAAAAATTCCGGAATATGCAGGGTGATCCCCATACGGTGATAGTAAAGGGGATAAAAATACAGGGATGGAGAGCAGCCGTGAGGTCTCGATTTAGAAGACAATTATGCGACTAAGAGAAAATTTTTGTCTTGCACGATTTTTGAGTTACGACGTGTTAAATTAAATTTGAAAATAAGGACTTTCAGCCATAACTCTTTAGGGGATTATAATAATTTTTGGGTAAGACGAATACCACTTCAGAGTGAGTAAAAGTATCAGAAAATACCTTGTCATAAAAATTATCGCGTCTTAACTTTTTCTCGGGGATACCCTGTATAGTACAAATATATGGGGAAAAAAATTGAAAACTATTTTATTATTTTGTTATTTCCTGAAAGTTTCATTCTGCACATTCTGCATCTTGATTGTTCTGAATGTATTATGAAATGTACACCTTCTTTTGAAAATGATTTTTATTTTCAACTTTTACACATTTTTTTACACAAAGCATCTTTATACACTCCTCCATTCACTATACTAATATTACAAAATTATATGCTTCTTTTTCACAAAATACCACTTAATTTCATCTACTACAATCTATCAAACGTTGAATTGTTCCACCATCACCACCAGACATGAACCACCCAGGCAAACCTCTTAACCTCACCTCATTCCACCAAACGCCATCACACATACCTGAACACACCACCGTCCACCAAACACGCCACACCCGAACCCCACGGAAAGATCTCGCTTCCGGCCACCCGAACCACCCGCAACCCGCTTTCTCGAACTCAAAGCTCTACCAAAACCCTTTCGACCCAACTGCAGGTAGAACTGAGCTTCAGCACCGGCCAGATCATCAACGTGTACGGCGAGATGGACGACGACGGCTTTTACATGGGGGAGATAGACGGCGTCAGGGGCCTGGTGCCCTCCAACTTCCTGACGGAGGCGTCCGAGCAGTACGGCGCCGGTCAGACCTCCCAGCAGGGGGCGCCCATGCGTGGAGGGCAGAGGGGAAGGGGCGCGGGTCCCGGTGCCAGGGGTCCGCCGCCCCCGCCCAGGGAGAACCAGATGAGGGGGAGGAATAAAGGTAAATTCAGACGTTCCAGGGTGGGGGACGAGTTGTTGAAAGACCCTTCGAATAGAATTTAAAGTCAGTAACACTTTAACACGCCCTGTATAGCAAGTTGAGTAACGGAACCTTATAATTCCATTCATTAGAATGAGAGGATATCCGGTCCGAAGGACCAATTTTGCTTCGGAAGAGTATATAATTAAATTTATTATAGACAGAAATAATGTTTGGTTAATTAACACATAAATGTAGTATTTTTCAACAATTCGTTCCTCCGATACATTTCAACATCTCTCTAAACGACTTTATATACAGGGTGTCCTTAGTTAGAAAAGTAGGCTTTTGATTTATCGTTGTCGTCCCATGTTTGGTTTTATTTTGTGAGTAATACAGCTTGTCCCTGAACACCCTGTATATAGGAAGTTAGATATCTTACACATAAGTAAACTGAGATCTAAGTATGTAATACTACAGATTACCATCACACACTTGCAGATATTTTTCTTTTGCTTTTTGATTTTAAACTGTGTATCTCTGTAGTTATAAATGTTGTGGTCACTATAGTGTCAGATAACACTTGCACTTACTAGTACAAGTTGATACACACGATACTGTTTTTTGTTTTGACGTCTGACGTGGGGAATCGTTTTTGTGTACCTAGCTGCACTTATAATGTGAATTGTCAACAGAGTAATGCACAATTTGTATACATTACGATATTTTAAATTGATGATGTGGCATCTCTTTCAGCACATTCGTCATTTACATTTTTTTAAAAGAACTATTACAAGTAGCAATGTATCCTTTCACATCTTAGCGAGTATCGTATTTTGTCCCACTGGAAAGAACAAAATATACATGTCTATATTTTAGTAAGTGTAAATCCTGTTATTATTTTAAGCATTTCCAGTATTTTCGTCTTTTAATTATTTTTTTTTACATATTTTGGAATTAGAGCAATTAACTTTATTTTACCAGCAAGCAGTAAAAGTAGCATATGACAGAATATCGGTTTATATTTTAGTAATATGTACTTATATTACTATCGCTTAGATTTTTGAACAGAGGATCTAAAATGGTTGAATTTTCCGCTCTGTAAAAATATATGTATATATAAATATGTGCCGCTCACTAACTTTTGACTGTCATTGGCTGGAGAAGTAGAAAATAATTTTGAGTGAACGGAAATTAGTTTTGGCCATACAATAGTATGACGTCACTTCTATCATTACAAATCTCTGTAAATTTGCATTATAATGCAGTATAGGTACAACTAAACCGACAATTTTTGAAGATATACACATACCCAGAACACGAATTTTAATTAATTTTCTATGTATCTTATGACGCAAGCGTGTGATGTAAAAAATTCGTTTCTCATATACATTCGTTTTCTTTTTTTTTGTTTTTGAGCGGATGAACTTGAGACACGAATTTGGCTTTAATTGTTTTTATGTTCGGATTTGCACTAAATGAAATGGTTTGCCATATTGCTAGCTCTATCTCTATCTCTTTTAAGCTGATTTTTGACACAGGAGGACTCGTTATGTAGCATATCTAAATGTGCGTAGAAAATGCCAATGTGTCTTCTAGTTTTTAGAAGAAATGATTTTGTTTATATTAAAAAAAAAACAAGACGAAAATAATTTCTTAGCATCTTTTTCTGATTTAAAATTGTAGAATTCAAGGTTGTCGCACTCGACGTCGCTTCTTGCGACTTAACATTGAAAAAAAATGAATAAATAAAAATAATCTTAAAAAAAATAGGGCAATAGAGGATATGGAAATAAATAAATTTCAATAAGCAATATGTGGTACAAACAGAAACAGAAAATTTCGACGATTTTTTACCGGTCGGAATGGTTACTTTTTCAAATACTTGTCCGTGGCCTTCATACGTTGGGTTTACTCGCAGTGTCGCCCAGTCTTTCTATAGTGCTTTGCTTTGTCCTGAGATTCAGTTCTTGTTTTATGTGAACAACGATTTACATAATCGTGTTTAAATAATATTTGCAATCACCGTACATTAATATGCTAATTGTTATTTTGAGTAAGGTATTTCATAAAATAAAGTAAAGCAAAATTCAGTAGAGTTATCAAGACATGAAAACCAGCGCGGTGTTACACTGAACTGACCCAGTTGCTGCAACGGGTTATTAAGTAATAATAATAAGCATATTTCATATAAACCAATTGGCCACCGACCGCAGTCAGCTAATTATTTCGCGTATACCACATTTGAGACCACAGATTGCTTGATGAATTTTAATTTCTTATAAAATTGTAAAAGCTAGGAAAGGGTCCTATTAATGAAATACTGAGCATCAGTTTGGGCCACGCCATCTTTAGGCGACAGTTTGTGAATGTATCAAACGCGAGTAGCATTTTCTGCGGATAACGAGCCGTCCTGCGTTTAGAAAGGCAGCGCTGACTGTATGTTGTTTGTCTGTCTGTTTGGTCTAGATGCCTGCCTACCTGTGTATACCTCTCAGTTAGACTCGCTCAACACGTCTACGACACCGAACACTATCACCGAGCACCAGCAGGTATTTAAACGCCCTGTATACTATTACTTACTCGATTTCCTACTCTCTCTTTCTCTCTCTTGTGTGTGCCCCCTCCCCCTTGGCGTACGCCTATGTGCCTTGCATGGTTTTATATCGGTGTAAATCAGTGTTTTACTGTTTGTTTGCTGTGAAGTTAGTCGATAGTCGTCCCTCCCACGGAGCGGGATGTGGCGGGTTTCTGTGCATGATCTGTTTTAGACGTCCCACACAAGATTAAACTATTTTTTTTTTAATGAGCGTCGTTTTTGTGGCATCTGCCACTGGATTTAGTTTTTTTGTTATTTTAGATAGCGTCAGTTAGATTAGAAATTCATAGATTGGTTATGGTTTGCCGCCCCTTCTCCCATTTAACCCCGAAACTTAGTTCGGGAGTGGGGATACAGATTTTTGAGCCTTTAGCGTAGTCGATTTTCAAATTTTAGCTAGTTAATTCAGATATATAAAAATATTTGTATATTTAGATTAGTGGTGATATTGTTTTTATTTTGTTACTGGATTTTTAACAGGTAATACATAAATAATAAGGAAGCAACTAACTTCAGAAAGTATATTTTGAAATATATGTATAATAAATAATTTTCAAACAACTTGGACACGCTGTTGGTGCGCATCCTGTATATCTATTTCAGATCAAAAATTTTTGCTAGATCATTGGTGTAAGTTGAGAAATGTTTTAACCCACCTAATTTTTTTAGAACAGTTTTTATTTTTTCATGTAGAATGTGCTAACATCAATTTTCTGATAATTTTTTTTTATTTGATTTATACTATTTAAGTATTTGATGTTAAAAGAACATTCCCATTTAAGACAATGGACGATGAATGGAAATACAAATGAATTATTTAAGCACATCTGAAGAGTTGTAAATCCTAAAATGATAAAGCAAATCTGACGAGTATATTTTTCTTGGATGATTTGATGTTATATTCGCGGCAGTCTAGATGCAGAAATAAAAATAAGTCTAAACAAATAAAGTGGGCTATGACATTTCTCTGTAGAAAAAAAGTGTAAAAATATATTGAGGAAATATCAAAAAATTTGCCATTTCCCCTGGATTGTCTAATAAGACACCTTAATTAATTTGAAAGTATCAGGAGTTTGTCTGTACTTAAAAACAATAGTACATAAAATAATTTTGCAAATACAAAATTACTGTATGCACTATTTTTTTCACAACAGACAAACACCTGATACATTCTAAATAGTTGTGACAATCTTAAGATTGTTTCTTAGAAAAAAAAAATAGAGCCTTATTGATGATCCCGAAGAAAACAATTTAACAATAATTGTAAATTCTTCCTCTGACTTTCTTTGGCACTTTACTATTTTATCCAACCACCAACGTTCTTTTTTCCAATTCAAATAAAAAGAAATCTTACACCATCAGTAATATAATAGTTATAAACTTTTTGATTGAACACCTTGTCACAATTTTAGGATCTCGTGAAAAAGTCGACTTCTTTCTCTGCTGTATTTGCAGATACCAAAATGACCTTGTTTTGTCCAGACAACAATTGTTGTAACAGCTTATGCAAGTGATTTTTTTGTGTCATTCTAAAGGTTTTTTATTTATACAGAACAAAATGTCTATTCAATTTCTTAATATACCGAAAATTTGACTTCATTCTTGATTTTTGTACTGACAAACATTCAATTACTCTATTACTTTCACAATTACTTTTACATATATATTTTGAAATGATCTCTTTTCAAGGTTCTGATAAATGGTATAGCGTGTTTTGTAATACCTTAATTGAGTAATTACTGATTAAATACGAAGGTATTTTACATATCTCCATAATACGAAGCACATTAGTATAATAACCTTGAATATGTAAATGTTATTTATTCAACCATTTTTACAAATATTTTATCATCGACAGCTAGCGCACGTAGCAGTGTGTACTTAAAGTCCCTAGATTGATAAAGTACCCTGTGTATCCTAATTAACTGCCATTTTTGAGCAAATACCCTATTCTTAGAATGTAAGTTTAAAATTTTAGTATATTGTCGTTTAGAGTACAAAAAAGTAATATAATGATCGAAAATAATAAAAATATGAAAAACTTCTCAAATATTATTCTAGTTTTTATTATTTAAGTGAAACACAGGTTTGGAATAAAAAATTACATTGTCAACCCACTATTTTGAGGCAAATCGGTTGCGGTACTTGGAAAATCTAGGGACTGAACTCACCCTTCCAATTTTTAAATTCTTACACCCTATTAATTTTATACCAGTACTGTCTATTTTTGATAATTATGTTAAAAGGAAAAAAGGAATTTTGAAAGTTTTCGAGTAATTACATCTCTCCAAATTATATGTATTTTTTAAAATTAAATACTAAAAAACACTGATTTACTGCATGTAAAATGGCTTAAATGTTTGTTGTCTTAGGAACAGGTTTGCTATCATTTTTTCTGTAGAAGAAACATCAGAAATTACAGGGTGATTTTTTTATATTGTATAAAAATTTGTGGATTTCTTACAAATCAATGAAAAAAAAATTTCTATAACAAGTGTCCGGAAACATTACATTTCCAAGATACAGAACTTTGCAGTGTTTGAAAAAATATCATATTTATGCAAAAATTTTTTATAACTAACTGCGTATTGAATTTGCTTTTAGATACTACAATTTTGACATCACTATTTGACTGTTGGAAATTTGAAATTTGATGAAACTTCATTTCTATAATTTCTATAATTTTCTTTAATTTGAAAAATAAGTAATTTTTAATTTGAAATAGACTTATAATAACCATTGAATAAATTGAAAATAATTTTAACGCTGTTCATTTCACAAAAAATATACAGGGGTCATACACGCAACATGTTCATAGAAGTGGAAAAGAAAGAAGTGACAGCTGCTTTCTGAAACTTAGCTACTTAAATTGTTGCTTCCATATTTTAACACTAGAAAATGGAAAATACAAATTTTTCAATAATTAAAAAAAAAACAGATATACAAAATCTTATTACTAATCAAAACAAAAAAAAAAGGAAAGAAAATAAGATTCAATGGTGCAAAAACGGTGTTTTATTGAGAAAAAAAACAAAGTTTTCTTTGTTTCAATTTCTACGTGATTGGGCTCTAAGCATTTTTAGATAGCAAGGGTTGGACTAGTTGTCTTCCAAAAGTAATATCCTTAATATTGACATTGTTAAAATAAGCAAGTAATATTGATATCGTTAAAATAAGCAAGTTTTGAAGTAGATGATACAAATCAATTAAAAAAAATGGAATATTTTGGAATGAAAAAATGCAATAACAAAATGTAAAAAAATGTAAGGTTTGATCTATTATAATAAAGTTACCAGCTACTTTCAGAGCAACTAGAAGTGCTATGACTTTGAAATTATTTTCGTTAAAAAGATTGGAAGCAGATAGATCTAGATCTAGATAGCTAGATTTTCAGGAAGCTACGACATTCCCTCTCAACTTCTAAAGCACATGTTGCAATATATATAATAAAATCACAAATATTCAGAGAAATATGAATAACAATTAAAATTTACCCTTTGTTATTCCTTACAAATTTGCAGATAGGTATGCAGAAAATTTGTTTGGATAATAATTATTATTTGCTTTTCCAACAAAGTTCATTTTTTTTATGAAACAAAGAAACAGGAATTCGTTTCTTATACTATTTTTTCAAAGAATTTCCACCTTTTTTACAATATTTATGAATCACGCTGTATATTTATTCAACACTTTATAGCATAGTCTAGATTAAAAAACGAATTTATACGCTTTTTGTAAGTGAATAGAATAGAAACAGTCATTACATTTCTATCGCCACTAACCATCAGAGCTAATGTTAAAAGGGCACAGTGCTGAAATTTGGAAAAGATCCACACCGACACCATAAAAATTCAGATCTTCACACCCGTATATTTGTAGGCGAGAGTGAGAGGCATGCTGAGGCAAGGTGGTAACCAACCCCAGCAGCAGCAGCAGCAGCAGCAACAGCAACAGCAACAGTTGCAACAACAACTGCAGCAGCACCAACAACTGCAGCAGCACCAGCAACAGCAGCCGCAGCAGTTCGGGCAGCAGCAGAACGCCATGCCCCAACCCCAGGGTAACACTACAACTGGAGGAGGGGGCCTGTTCAGCAGCCTGACCGGCCAGCAGCAGCCCCAGCAACAACAGCAGCAGCAACAACAGCAACCTTTCTCGGGCCAAAACCAATCGTACGCGACCAACCAGAGCAGGATGCAGCAGAAGGGGGTGCCGCAGGTGATACCAAACGTTATGGGGGGGGGCGGGCCGATGCAGAACAGCCAGCAGCAGGCGAACAACGCCGGAGCCCCCAATCTGATGCAGAAGCTGAACGAGATCACGGCGCCCGGCGGCGACATTCTGTCCAAAGGCAAGGAACTGATTTTTATGAAATTCGGGCTTGGTGGGAAATAACCACTTTTGTTCCTTTATTGTTAAGTTTTGATGATAACGCTGTTTTTGGAACTAGCTTCTTCCATCTCTTTTGTCCGGGGACCGAAACGGTTTAACCAGCGTCTGGTCTGTTGAAAACGCTCACGGGCGCTTATTGGGTTTGTTGTAAATATTTGGCAAGGTTGTAATTTTAGGTATAAGAAAAAAACCGCGACCATTAGGGTTAAGTGTACATAAATTAAGCTACGATCCCAGAACAATAATGTACCATTTAAGTAAAAAAGGTCTTGCTTTCAGAACCCCGTTTCGGCTACTAAAAATGTTAAGGTTTTTTGGAAAATTATACAGCGTCGATCTTTTCCCCGAACAATTAAATTTTTCTTCTAATTCGTAGGTTTCAATGATAATATAGCGAGTTTAAAGATTTCTAGAAATCGTTTCAATATCTAAGTGCCTATTATAAATTTACGCTTCTAGAGAAAACATCTAGTCTTTCAAATAATTACCTAATATGGCTACGTAAATAACGTTATTCCAACTTCCACATTTTCAATAGGTAATTCAATTTCTCTTCGAACTTTTCAGAATAACGCTTAACTTAAATAATAACCACAACCCAACAAAAATTTTATGAAAATTTACGCTCTGCTTTTATTCAAAGTTAATATTAATCAGGTTTGTCGTTATACAAGGTGTTCAGTTGGTAATCAGCCAAACGTCATTTAGAAAAATTTTATGAATTTAATTTTTTTTTTTTTTGAATATTTAGGTGTATTTTAGTCTATTCAACGTCTGATAAATCGTGTCGCCTTTGTAATATTTATCTGTCGAATCAGCGACTTCAGTCAGTTTCGAAAATTTTTTGGGGAATTTCAACCAGTCGTGTTAAATAACATAGCTAATAAAAATACATCTTCCATAAAACATACTTTGACACCAAAATAGAACATTGTAGAATCTATTAGCGATATCTAGCTGATTAATTACCAAACACCCTGTAGTTTTGAATGTTGATGAAAAGTTGTCAAATATAAATTTAAAATCGATTCAGATATAATTCTAAAAAAAAAACTTTGTTCCGATGAATGAATGTTCCGATTTGAAGATAACACGAATAACCAGCAGGTACATATTCTTAAACGGTTTTAAATAATATCACATATAATCAAAATGAGCAAACTTGATTAATAATAACCTTGACATCTGTTACAAATTTCAGGTCCTTAACTATTTATTGAGAGTATCATTGAATTTTTTATGTCAGATAGGTCCACATATGGATTTCTAACGACTTATTGAGTATGTCGGCATTTAATAGGACCACAGATGAATTGGAGCATCAAAACATAGCAACCACATATTTTTCTCTTTAGATTTAGAGAATACGGTACCTGCTGGCAAGGCCGATTCCATTCAGTATATTCTATAAACAGTCGTTACTTAAAAATATAACTTTGTCAAATATTTCTTTACAGCTATTCTTGTCGTTCAAAACATTGGAATAACCACTTATTAAAAAAATACAAAGTGATCACCGCCGTGGGATTTTCAATTTGTATTCATAAAGATTAATGAAAGGATATCGATTAATGTGCCTTTGAAAATCAAGAGTGACATAACACTGTATCTCTGTATACACAATCGTAGGTGTAGGTAGTTTTGAATAAATATCGATTAGTTAAAAATGTAATTTATGAGTCAACTTCAATCATTCGTAAACTGTTGCATCAGAACGGGTTATAACGTGTTTTAAGTTTGGATCTGAAAAGTAAGGGTAAGGAAAATATGTTAGATAGTGGTGTCATAAGTTCATTACTAACATTAGAAAACTTAAAATAAATATTTCCGTCAACAAAAGCTATATTCAGTTCAGTGTTTTTCAAAATATACAAGGTGTTTCACGAGGAGATGTACATACTTCAGTATGTTATTCTACGTTCAATTTTAAGCTAAAAGTTTCCTATGAACTTAGGTCTGAAAATGCTTCGTTTAGGATACACAGGATGCCAAATTTAAAAAAATTAATTACATTTTCTTTAATAAGTCACAACTACATTGAATTACATTCATGATATTTTGTATACGGAGGTTTCTTGGGACGGGAAATTCAAATTTTATGGACGATTGGCTGTATCTCCCAAATAAACAGTAACTTTCGATTCACTCTGATATAATTATACATATACATAATTTGCATGCATCATCATCTTTAGATGAGATTTTAATGGAAACGGCTGCTCCTAAAGGTTTCAATAAGGTGTACATTTCTTAAGTAGAAAAAGTAGAGGAAAATGTTTTTCTATTGCGAAATGACATATAACACACAAAAGTTGAAACGATTTAAAGGATCCTAATGGTCGCTTCTGGCGCCCTCTGGGAGATACAGTCGATCTTCCATAAAACTTGAATTTCTCGTCCCAAGAAACCTTCCCATACTACAAAATTCCATGAATTTAACTCAAAATAGTCGAGAGTTATTAAAGGAAATGTAATTTAAATTGTAATGTAAATTTTTTTAAATTTGACCTAAACGAAACATTTCCAGACCTAAGTTAATAGAAAATTTTTTGCTTAAAATTGAATATAGAATAACATACTGAAGTATGTACATCTCCTCTTGAAACACCCTGTATAGTGAAACTTTATAAAAATTTTCACTAAATAGCAGTGGTGGCTGGTAAAACTTGCAGCACTTATTTTATGATTCATACAAAATTTACAAAATAAAAAATTGAAATGAGGGTAGCTTTTCCTGAAATTTTGAGAGATTGAACATATAAGTGCAAAATATTTTCGTTCATAATTAACTGGTTAGATACAAACAAAAGTTCTTTAGTTTTCACGAAATATTGTGTATTTAAATTTATACATAATCAAATTTTAATTTGATACTAATATTCCATATTTCGAATTTTAAAATATACTGCATTTTGTATTTCGTAAAGTACAAAGTTACAAAAAAGATTGTTGAAAACTGTTGAAAATTATGTTGACAATAAAGCCAATTGCGTGATGTGAGCCATGACATATGTCTGTATTCTTGCCTGAATGTCAGAATTTTTCCACCGCATACGGCCAAACTTAAAGTAAATATGCAATATCTCTTTATCAAAAACGACCACTTAAATTTTTACCAGCCGCCACCACTAAATTTTCTTTTTCTTTTCAATTTATAGGGTATTTTTCTAAGTAATAGACAATTTAGAAAAGAAAGCCTTGGGTACATATTCGTAAATCAGTGGTTATTCCAAATCATGAAACAAAAGGTTTTACGGTGAAAACGAACGACGGAACAAACGGTCAAATAAAGAATGGACGGACTGATTAAGTTACGGGTTAAAGTTAAAGAATTGTTAAATGTTACGACTGAACGTGAATCGTTACTCGTTACAGTAAAGAGTTAAATTCCTGTATTTTTTTCTATAAGAAACATTATATATCGGTTAAAGTGTTCAACTAAAGTGGCTTCTGTGGTGAATCGCGTTACTATTAACCATATCTATTAAATAATCAATGTGGAGCTGCAATTTTACTCAACAGTATTATCTATCATGTATAAAATTATAAATAATCACATCTAAGTACTAAGTACAAAACCATATTGACCAACATAACTATTTAAATCGATTTGATATTGTTCATTATTTTTTTGTCATCTCAAAAACAGTCTATCCTTACAAAAGGCTTATAAAGAGACGGGACAAAAAACTTTTATATTAAAATTTAATATTTAGGTACTCTTGTGTTGAACTGACATTCCTTTACAGCAGAATAATTATCAAATCACAAATTAGTGTGGCAATAGAGTGCATGCGTATAAAAATTACATAAATACGGCACATACCTTTTGATATCCGTACTTTATAACCGTACAAAATTTTAAATTAAATATTCCTTTATTGTTGATTTAATTATACATAACCTATAAATAAATCATAAATGTCAAATTTGCTTCTTCTTCTAAACTATTAGTTTCTTCTTCTGCGTCTAAACATTTATTATGGCTCGAACAACTTTTGATGTGTGTTGAAACAATCCTCAGAGTTCTTGTCGTGATAAAGTAGAAGAAGAAGATAACCTATAAAATGTTAAGTGGAAGTTATATGTAAATTAATTTAAGTTTTTGTTCGTTAAAGTTTTGGATGGTATAATCAAATCACAGAAATCTGAAAAATATAAGTGATCACCAGTTTATCTTTTATATTTTATTTACTATGTTTAAACACCCCATAGTGAAAAAACTACATCAAACGTAACCGAGTTTGCATTTTTCTAGCCAATTTAATAAAGGATATCAGAGAGATCTACAGAAAAATTGTTCATAACTTTGTTATATTTGATACTATTTCTTCGCCTTGATAAATTAGTTTTTATATATTTTTCATGTTTTCATTCGTATTTGTTTGAAAATTAATGAACATTTGTAGAATTGTAAGGATGGACTGTTGATTAGCTTTGTCATTGTGTTTTGGTACTTTTTGAAATCAACTAACTAATCTGATGTGTTATTAGGAACTAATTGTTACCAGTAGGTGGTCAACACAGACAAGTACTTAACGAAATTGTTTCGTAAAAATTGACACGATTTTTGTTACGAGTACATCTCTGTGCTGGACATCTTGTTGTTACAAGACTTTTGTATATTTACTGTAGGTTTCAAAAACAGCTGTATAATTGGCACAACTGTAATATTTTTAAAAAGCTAGCTGTTGTTTGTGAGTTGTTACTTAATGTCAGGTGTTTTTATCTAAATATTTACGATCGAGCTCGTATTATGTCTGCAAGAAGGCTTAGAGATTGCAAATATATTTCATATTTTCTCTTCTTTTTTTCAATAGCTTACAGATAATATGAAAAAACTGGTAGGAATAATATTAAGCTTACCAAGTGATTTGAAAACTCATATTTATAAAATAATATAATTTTTAAATTTTCTCCTTATGCGGATCATGTTTTAGTGATTTGATGTTTCATACTTTACTATATTTGACCTGATAAGTACCTGATATTTTTTAACAAATCATGTGAATATGTTGTGCCTTCTCCTCATTACGCACAACTAGATAACTTTTCAGTTTTTGATGAAACAAGCCCATTTAACAGTTTGCTGTAGTGTACTTGGTGCAAGTAGAGGTTTTGTGAATCATTATTTTTTTTTCTGTTCCGCCAATAACTGGCTAGGAAAGAACATCTTGTTTCATTCAGAACTTGAAAACGTCTAGTATTATTGGCACTTTTGTGTTTTTTGTACAAAAATAATCTAAACTGTAAGATACTAATAATTATTATAAATATTGATGTTATACCCAAATACTATCCCATAGACTTTTGTAAATATAAGAAACTTTGCTTAAAATAAATTCTTAGCAAACATTATCCGTGGTGTGAAATGTTTTGTACTGTTTAGATTCCGTTTTATTTTATGCAAAGTTTATTGTAAAATCTACTGTCTATCGGACTTCCTTGTATATACAAGATTTTCGCAGCTTATTTGAGATTTTGTGAAAAATACTTCAATTTTATTTCTTCGATGAGGAAAGATCAATGAATCTAAAGTTTTCGTTATCAGATTGTTTGTCAAGGACATGAAAATTTTGTACGGTATTGTCCGGCAAGGAACATGTACCTCCTCGTTGAAAAATGCTGGTGTGTGTTTTCTTTTACCCATTTAGGTACTTTGACATCTCAAAATAGTGTATTATATTGTTATACATAGGCGTATACAACTGATCAACTAATAAAAAAAATATTCATGTCAGCATTTTTTTTAAAGAATAAGCCAGGAAACATTCAGGAAATAGTCGTTTGTCGAATTTAAATTTTTGTGTTACAATATTTATGAGATAAGTATTTGTTTTCAAGAATTTGCAGTCACAGGAAATAAAATATGAAATATTTTGTGTGAATGAAGCGTGAAAATATATCTAGTGATTCTGGATGGTTGTGAAAATGGTCACATATCAAAAAATGACCACGTTTGAAACATTTTTGCGGCTTGTTATCTACTATATATGTATAATACACTGTACCAAACAAAAATGATAATAAATAAAAACATTTACAAAATTTATTATTTTAATTAACAACATCCTCCTTTAAAATTAAAAATTGAGAGGGTAAATATCTCTTCAACCTTCTGTGATCCTAGTACAAAGTCTCGAGAATTTGCTCTTTATAATTAAATTGTTGCTGTCCGGAGAATATCTCCTCGATTTTCTGTGATCCTGTTACAAAATCTTAAAAATATGTACAACATGCTGTTAAATAATTTGCAGTATAAAATTAAAAATTGGTATCGAGGGACAAATATCTCAACCCTCTGCGATCCTAATACAAAGTCTCGAGAATTTGCCCTCTAAAATTAAATTGTTGCTGCCAGGAGAATAATATCTCCTCAATTTTCTGTGATCCTGTTACAAAGTCCCAAAAATATGTACATGCATTTGTACTTATGTTACAATTTGTACTATAAATTTAAAAATTGGTATCAGGAAACAAATACCTCCTCGACCTTCTGTGATCCTAGTACAAAGTCTCGAGAATTTGCTCTCTAAAATTAAATTGTTGCTGTCGGGAGAATAATCTCCTCAATTTCTGCGATCCTGTTACAAAATCCCAAAAATATGTTTATGTACTGAACTATAAAATTAAAAATTAGTATCAGAGGACAAATACCTCCTCAACCTTCTATGATCCTAGTACAAAGTCTCAAGAATTTACTTTCTAAAATTAAATTGTTACTGTCGGGAGAATAATATCTCCTCGATTTTCTGCGATCCTGTTACAAAGTCCCAAAAATATGTACATGCATTTTATGTACTGAACTATAAATTTAAAAATTGGTATCAGGAAACAAATACCTCCTCGACCTTCTGTGATCCTAGTACAAAGTCTCGAGAATTTGCTCTCTAAAATTAAATTGTTGCTGTCGGGAGAATAATCTCCTCAATTTCTGCGATCCTGTTACAAAATCCCAAAAATATGTTTATGTACTGAACTATAAAATTAAAAATTAGTATCAGAGGACAAATACCTCCTCAACCTTCTATGATCCTAGTACAAAGTCTCAAGAATTTACTTTCTAAAATTAAATTGTTACTGTCGGGAGAATAATATCTCCTCGATTTTCTGCGATCCTGTTACAAAGTCCCAAAAATATGTACATGCATTTTATGTACTGAACTATAAAATTAAAAATTGGTATCAGAGGACAAATACCTCCTCTACCTTCTGTGATCCTATTACAAAGTCTCGAGAATTTTCCTTCTAAAATTAAATTGTTGCTGCCAGGAGAATATTATCTCCTCGATTTTCTGTGATCCTGTTACAAAGTCCCAAAAATATGTACAATATGCATTATTTATACAATAATTTGTACCATAAAATTAAAAATTGAAATCAGGAGACAAATACCTCCTCGACCTTCTGTGATCCTAGTACAAAGTCTCGAGAATTTGCTCTCTAAAATTAAATTGTTGCTGTTGGGAGAATAATACCTCGTTGATTTTCTGCGATCCTGTTAGAAAGTCCCAAAAATATGTACATGCATTATCGCTACAATAAATTTGCACTATAAAATTAAAATTTGGTGTCAGAGGACAAATACCTCCTCAACCTTCTGTGATCCTAGTACAAATCTCGAGAATTTGCTCTTTAAAATTAAATTGTTGGTGTCGGGAGAATAATATCTTCTTGATTTTCTGTGATCCTGTTACAAATTCCCAAAAATATGTACAATATGCATCTACATAACATGCTACAATAATTTTGCAGTATAAAAGTAAAACTTGGCATCAGGAGCCAAATACCTTCTCGACCTTCTGTGATCCTAGTACAAAGTCTCGAGAATTTGCTCTCTAAAATTAAATTGTTGCTGTTGGGAGAATAATACCTCGTTGATTTTCTGCGATCCTGTTAGAAAGTCCCAAAAATATGTACATGCATTTATATGCTACAATAAATTTGCACTATAAAATTAAAATTTGGTGTCAGAGGACAAATACCTCCTCAACCTTCTGTGATCCTAGTACAAATCTCGAGAATTTGCTCTTTAAAATTAAATTGTTGGTGTCGGGAGAATAATATATCTTCTTGATTTTCTGTGATCCTGTTACAAATTCCCAAAAATATGTACAATATGCATCTACATAACGTGCTACAATAATTTTGCAGTGTAAAAGTAAAAATTGGCATCAGGAGCCAAATACCTTCTCGACCTTCTGTGATCCTAGTACAAAGTCTCGAGAATTTGCTCTCTAAAATTAAATTGTTGCTGTTGGGAGAATAATACCTCGTTGATTTTCTGCGATCCTGTTAGAAAGTCCCAAAAATATGTACATGCATTTATATGCTACAAATTTGCACTATAAAATTAAAATTTGGTGTCAGAGGACAAATACCTCCTCAACCTTCTGTGATCCTAGTACAAATCTCGAGAATTTGCTCTTTAAAATTAAATTGTTGGTGTCGGGAGAATAATATCTTCTTGATTTTCTGTGATCCTGTTACAAATTATTGGATTTGAAACTGAAATTAAAATTAAGAGAATATTAACCTTTTTGAAGTTCTGTTATCCTGATACATACTCTATGAAATTGATATAAATAATAAATACCTTCTCAAACTTCTGCCATCCTGATACATAATTCTTTGAATTTTAATCATATGAAGCAAACAATTTTATATCACTATGAAAGAAAAGAGGTTCAGGAAAAATTCGGAAATAAGACATATTAAACAGAATAAAAATAGTATTTTATTTATTTTTACTTAATTTTACAAAAATATTGTTCTAACAGAAACTACCTACAAATATAATATCCCTATCCCTCATTTATCGTGAGATTATACAGGATATAAGAAAAAAGAAAATAACATTAAATATTTGAGCACAGTTTTTTTACATAGTAAAAATGTACAATCGGTAGAGCACCATTACAACGGAAACCAGAATTAGTTAATCAGTACCTACACTTAAGAAGATTATGGAATGAACTAAAACGAGAATTAAAATAACCTAATCGATTTGTAGATTCTTCAGTATCGTTTTCTCGTCTAGTTCCACGTTGTTCGTTTTGTTGCTTCCGTTGAAGAGACCCCACCATGACGCCTTCTTCAACCTCTTCGATTCATCACTCTTCCACTCCACCGTTTCCAACAACCACTCCTTGTATTTGTGAACCATGGATTTCGTTTCGTTGTCTAGATCTTCCACGGATGGTGCCTCACCGCCATAGTCGGAGGGGAGGAGATCGAGTGGGAAGCCTTCTGGGAGGCTGCCTAGAAAAAAATCGTTGCGAGGAAAATTTTGAAAAAAATTGGATATAAATCAACATCAGGCTGTTGCAAAAAATTTTACTTGAGGTTTTGATTCACTTCATCAAGAAGTCAACTGAATTTTCAAAAAAATTCCTTTATCAAATTATCGGATTGGGAATTTTTATGTGAATCATCCTGTATATAAGGCAAATGCTTTTTAAAGTTGTTTATACACAGGGTGATTGAGGAGGAACTTCCAATATTTGAAAGGGATGTTCAGAGGGCAAAAGTGAACAAAAAAGCCTAATAAATATATGGTCAAATATCAACGGTTACTGAGCTATATAGTAATGAAAATATTATTACACGAGTTAATTATTGTAATGCATCACTAGAGAAAAGTTTTTTTTTTATAGGTATTATAAATTATAACATAAGATCTAATAAATCGAAATTAATAAATTAAATTTTCCAGTATATCACCGTCCACCTTGAGGCATGCATCAGTTTGTTTGTGGATTGCACGTGTAGCTCATTGAAGTGCATGGTGATTTTATCTTATGGGTGCTGCACAATTGACAATTCGATTGAATAGTGCCTCTCTAGCGTTCACTTTTGTTGCATCTACTAATGATTTAAACTATCCCCAAAGGCAATAATCAAGTGGCTTCAAATCTGGTGACCTAGGTGGCCAATTTTGGAAACCACCTCGGCCAATCCAGCGTTGTGGAATGCGATTGTTAAGATGATCGATCACAACACAACTAAAATGAGCGTCATGCTGAATGTACATGTTTTGCCTATATCCAATGGAATATCATCCAGTAGTAGTCAATTATTTTCTTAAAATTTTACATATCTAGCACAACTGGGTAAACTAATTGATTATTAATCATACCACATTGTTAATACTGAACCGACGCTGAAAGTTACTTTCCACGGTGACGTGCAGATTTTCATATGACCAACAATGTTCAATATGACAGTTGTTTACTCCATCACGAGTGAATTGAGCCTCATCAGTGAACAAAATGTATTTGTAAACTGTTTCTCCAATTGCAAAAATGCAACCGCAAATCATTATCACCGTCCTGAAGATTCTGGACGTGCTGAATATGGAAAGGTTTTAAACCATGCCTCTCAGATGTAATTCTCACACTGGGAAACATTTCAGTTTTATGTACATTGTTGATAATAATAGCATATTTTCAATGACTAAATGTAGCAGACATTACGAAATTATGTGCGTATAATACCATCTAAACAAACGCACATGTAAAAATAAATGCGACAGTTATAAAATAAGCGTTTAAACCACAAACGTCAAATATGACAATTAGTAACCACTAACGTGAGTTTGGTTTAGAATGGTTTGCAAACAGGTTTCACAAAAATAGCAATAAAAATATTTTCATTGCTATCTCAGTAACCGTTGATATTCGACTATATGTTTATTAGGCTTTTTTGTTCACTTTTGCCCCCTAAACACTCCTTTCAAATATTGGGGTTCCCCCCAAACACCCTGTATAATATAGTTAATCAACCAGTCAGAGTAAAGATGGATGGCAATACTTTTTTAAATCCATGTCCTCCTTATTTATAAAGAGTATCGTCATCTATTATTTTTACTCATAAGTTTGACTGGTATATAATATATAAACAAGGGTTTTATGATTCTCAGAAAATACTTGAAATTTTTAAAACTGTATAAATCATGGCGCGTGCATACCTTTGTGAAACTGAACTAGATTGAGCAGTTCAGATCTGACGAGAGGTACCACAAGTCTCATCACGTGGTGGATCCAAGTAGCTGTGTTAAGGATGTGGATGCCCTTGAGCCTGCATGGGTGCGCCTCCTAAAATTAAAATCAATTGGTCTGAAATGTGGACACAAAATTGCAATAATAGTTATAAGATAATGTAAAAAGTAATTATTTATAGGACAAATGCAGCGAGAAGTAGCACCAAAGCAATAACAAATTTTTTTACATATTCGTCTTACAGTGTTTTATTTTTGATTGTGCAAATATTTGACTGCCTTAAAATTGTAAAGTTCTATGTTACATTAAAGGAATTAATTTAAAAAAAATTCTTATAAGACAAATCAGATATAAATATTTCTATTTATTGCAGCAAAAATTTCCAAAATTTGAGTGATTATTCAAAAAATAAGAAAATTATCGAAAAAATGTATATAAATAAATGTCATATTTTCTCAGATCTATAACATCTTGAACTTACTAAAGCAAGTTGATTTAAACCACCTGATTTTGGATTTTTGTCCAAGGAAGCTAGTGTTAAAGTATGACCCATTCTTTACTGAACACCTTTTATAAACTTCGTTGTCTAAACTCAATGACTTATAATTTAGAAAGCCATTTTTTACACTAGAAATTATGTAGGTAATATTAAATTGATTACTTAGTTATAACCTTTTTATTATTTTTATATAAACGGTGATGTATAGACGTTACACCTGGAAATTATTTAGTACTTTTATGAATCATGAATGTCTTTACCTGAATATACAGCATGAAACAACGGAGAGCTGGAAGACTAACCCTAGCTAAGTGGCCAAGCTGAACACCCTTCATATCGAAAATTACGACATACCTGAAAATGAAAAAAATTACAATAATTTTACAAAATAATATTTTCTAAAAATATTATTTAATTTCAAATTTTGCCATTTCGGAACTAACTGTAACTCAAGATATTTTTTAAACAAGGTGTTCAATATACCTAAGAATTAATTACTTTTAGAACAATCTTTGACAGTATTATTCAGTTTTGGCAGGGATGTAAAATGACATGATAGTGAGAAATTTACATGAGCAAACAACACCTTGCTTAAAGTTAATTTACACCCGTATTCTTAGACAAAAAGTATATAGGGTGTAACAAAAAAGTAGATCATTTTGTTATGTATTTCAGATTGTCACGTATCATTTTAAAATTTTATAGAGATACTTCTAAACGCTAATTCAACATTTTCATTACTTCACATGGAAACCTGCCTCCGAAATGCATAACAAGCAATAAAGAATATCTGATATTTTGAAAACCCTGTGGTTATTGTCTAATTTTTTTAACTGCAATTGATTTGGAATAAACGTCATCCTTCATAAATCGCCAAATACTGAAGTCCAATGGACTAAAATTGGGGGAGTTTCGTGACCACTGAATAGTTGCGTCTCTTCCACTAATTTTAAATATTGTCTAAGATGTAATCCAAGATGAGGCGGAGCACCATCAAGCTGCATCCACATATTTTGATGAAAAATAAGTGGCAAATTATCGAGCAAACTTAAAAAATCATTTTGCATAAAGATTAGTAATGTCGCACCATCTAAATTTGTGCTAGACTATATGTAGAGTATTATATGCAGCAATTAGTGCAAATCTGTCTGATAAATAATCTGTTTAATCTCTATTTTTTCCTAAATAAATGAATTTACATTGTTAAAAAACATTTATTATTTGTGCAAAAATGACACATCTTGTAGTCTTATATTCGGAGACACTCTGTATAAAATAATTTAGAGCAAGTTGGAACATTATAAACTGTTCCTTTGTAATTTGAAATTTAAAAATGTTATTAGGTGCAACTCAGTTCTGTCAAATGAAGAGTTTTACAAAAAAATTATCAAAAGCAACAAAATATTCTAAACAAAATTCTACATTATGACGTTATAAAAATCTGTCTATAGGCATACGTCAGAAAAAAGAAGGGGGATAAAATAATATCTTTTAAGGGAGGCATTTTTGAATATAGGTAAGTGGGTTAAATCATCATATTTTGTCGCCAAAGACATGCCTTTTTACACCCTGTATGTATACTATATAAAAATGATTTCATCTGACATTCTACAATTACAAAAAAAAAATTATAGTTTCATTACTCCTAAACGTATTAATTAAACAAATTAATACGACCTTGAACTGCAAATATTGTATTTCCTTTAAAAGCATCAATAAATATTAAAACCACGTCTGTAACGTATGAGTTCATTACCATAAAATTTTTAGTTATATTATGGTATAAGTATACTTAATATACAGGAACTATTACCACAGCATGATATTTATGCTCTGCTATTACATATCAAATGCGTCTGTTATAAAAAATTAGATACAAAAATTGGTGGTAATTTATTTTTTATTTACAATAAATGATTTATGTATGTATGTACAGGGTCTAATAACTTTATTATGATATAAAATTAAAAGCATTTTGTTAATATACGACACAATTAAATTATAAATTACTTCTGTGAAAAAAATTAAAGCTCAAAGTACAAAACTTACGCGAGATATTTAAGCGTTACCTTTATTTACGAATGTCTGCAGTATACACATCTTTATAAGATTATACCATTATATTTTTGAATAACTTTAGCGAAAAAATCAAAATGCAACCAGTACATTTTCCTGTTTTTTTGACACATTAAACTTGAGTACCTTTACTTGGTTTTTAAGAAAGAATGCATTAATTAAAATAAGATGTTAATAGTATTTATTAGAAGAAATAAAAAAATCAGTAGTAGGCTTTGTCTTTAAAATTTTACGATTTCACAAATCTTTTCGGGATTCAATTGGCGAGAAATAAACAAAATCCTTCAATGCTCCCTAATGAAAAGAATCACAAATCGCATTACTTGAAGTCTAGCGATCGTAGTGGCCAATTTCAAGGACAATTATTTCCTCGTCTTAACAATTTATTTGGAAAGTTAAAATTCTGCCTCCAGCAGTAGCACTAAAATGAGGGGGTACCCCATCATGCATAAACCAAAACTCTAGCCTAAGTTGCAACGGTAAATCTTCGATTAAATCACGGACAGTATTTTGCAGAAATTCCAGATAACTTTAACCATTTAATCGATTTGGCAAAATAACTGGTTCAATCAATAATAACTGGTCCAATCAATAATACCGGCCCAAACATTTATCTTAAACTCGTATTGAAAACGTAATAATAATAATAATAATAGAAGTTATTGCATATAGGGGTTTACATCAGAATATTCTTAAAAGTTGTGAACATTTGTAATTCCTCTACGAGTGAAACAAAGTCGCATTAGTGAAAAGAATTTTCTTGTGAAAATTAATATCCTGATACAAGATAAAGTCGCAAAAGCTCACTTGGCAATCCAAATTCTAAGGCAATAGCTCTTGCATTTTTTGAATGTGATATGGATGTAGTAGATTACGCTTAAGAATTCGGTGTACAGAAGTTTTTGATAATCCAGTTTCTCGAGATAAACGTTTAGTAGTAGTTTAGTACGTTGTTTGCAAAATATTTTCTTCATTTTGTACTCTTATTACACTAGAACGTTATCGGATATTATTGAAAAACTTTCCTGTTTCTGGAGCCCGTCTTTCAACATCAGAAAATGTTTCTTCATGGAGAATCACTCGACTGTTCACTGAATGTAAATTCTTTAACCATTTTCAACAACAAACAGTAGTAGAAATAAAATAGTTTTATTACTGTCAACTTTTAATGATAAAGCCTACTACTAACTTTTTAATTTCCTCTAATAAACACTTCAGTCAGTACAAGAGGAAGATAAAGAAAAATACAGGGAACAAAGACGAAAGGCGAAGAAAGTGTTTAGACAAAAGAAGAGAGCAGAACAGGTTAAGAAAATAGATGAAATAGAGCAACATTATAAGAGGAAGGAAATACGTAACTTCTACAGAGAGATAAAAAAGGGAAAAAAGATAAAGAAGGAAGTAATATATGTGAGGGATGAAAGTGGAAATCTAATTGCAGAGGAAACAGAAGTGAGAGAAAGATGGAGGCAATACTTTGCAGATATGTTGAATGAAGAGAGTGTAAGGGAAGGAGAGGAGCACGAGGAGATGATACCGGGAAGGGAAGAGGAAGTGGGTATAGAAGAACCTACAAAAAAGGAAATAGATACAATTATAGAAGCTTTAAAGAATAACAAAAGTCCAGGAAAACAGAATAACAGCAGAGAACATTAAGTACGCAGGAGAGGATTTAAGACAAAGAATATACAAAATGATACGAATGATCTGGGGAAGAGAATGTATGCCTGAAGATTGGAGAGATGCTTTGATTATACCAATCTTAAAAAAGGGAGAAGCAACAGACTGCAGAAACTATAGGGGTATATCATTGTTAGATGTAGGGTATAAAATTATGGCAACGTTAATAAAACAGAGAATAGAACCTATAGCAGAACTACAAATAGGGGAGTATCAAGCAGGTTTTAGAAAAGGAAGGTCAACAACGGACCAAATCTTCATGGTGAAGGAAATTCTGACTACATGCTATGAGTATGGGATCAAAGCAATGGTTCTATTTGTGGACTTCAAGAAAGCATATGATGCGATCAAAAGTAAAATTTTGAAACAATTTGGGATACCAACCAAACTGATTAGGCTATTGAAAATGACCTTAGAAAATACCAAATCCAAAGTACAAATAAAAGGTGAATGTTCGGAAGGCTTTACTATTGATACAGGACTGAGACAAGGAGACCCACTCTCAACGCTTCTTTTTAATTTAGTACTAGAAAAGGTCATAAGAGATAGTCAGTTGAACAGAGAAGGACATATATTGTTTAAAAGTCATCAAATTGTAAGTTATGCAGATGACGTGGCTATTATTGCTAGAGATAGTAGGGAATTAGAAGAAGTAACGAGAAAACTTGTGAAGGAAGCACGTAAAGTGGGATTGCAGATAAATCAAGAGAAAAGTAAGCTTTTGAGAATAGGAGAACAAAAAAAGGATACCAATTTAAGTTGAGAACAGAGCATGGAGAGATGGAGTTTGAGGAAGTTCAAGAAAATGTGTATTTGGGGGCGCTAATAACAGCTAACTGTGATGAGAAACAAGAAATAAATAGGAGAATAATAAAAGCAAACAGAAGTTCGGCAGCAGTCAACCACTTATTGAAATCAAAAAATTTGTCCAGAGGAGTAAAATTTAGAATGTATAAAACAATTTTGAGACCGACAGCGCTGTATGGTAGTGAAACCTGGGTTCTCAATAAGAAGTCAAGAGAAAACCTTTTAAGGTGGGAAAGGAAGATCTTAAGGAGAATTCTAGGGGGTAAGAAGACGGAGGAAGGCTATGTAAGGAGAAATAATGAGGAAATATATGCAATGTACCAGGCACCAACAATAGACGAATTTGTAAAAGTCAGAAGAGTGCAGTGGCTAGGGCATCTAGAACGTATGGAAGATGAAAGGGCAGTTAAGAAAATAGTAGGGAGTAAACCTAACTACAAGAAAAAAAGAGGTAGACCGAGGAAGCGATGGAGAGAGGCAGTGGCAATAGATCTAAAGGAGAAAAATGTAACGGATTGGAAAAGAAAGGCGAAGGACAGAATGGAATGGAGGAGAATAACACAGCTCTGGGCCTAAAAGGCCTGTAAACAGCTATATATACATATATATATAAACTTGTTATTCATTATTATTAATGTATTTTTTCTTGAAAATCTTAAAGTTTCTTAAAATTGAACAAAAGTAAAAAAGTGTTAATTAAATTATGCGTATATCATTCTTTTTAAATCAGTGGAAAAAAAATTTGGTATAATTTTATGAGTGATAAACACCTTGTGGTGTTTCAATTTACTTGAACTCAAAGAAGACCCGTAATAAACCTAAATCATGTACTAAATTTGGTTGTTCTAAGTTTCGAAATATTTAGCCCCACTTTGAAGGCCTGTGTGCAACTTTATATATACAGTGTGTCCACGAACCCAAGTAGCAATTTATGGCAAAACTCGGGCACAATTTTCTTGTGCCTGAATCGTGTCGACTCTTTTGGGAGCACTTCTGCCGCCGTTCAAATTGTGTCCAAAATTTTCAAGTTTGTGTCGACACATTTCGTACTTATTGTGTCAAAAGGATATGCGTGTCTAAATAGCAACACTTTAAACACATGTATTTAAAATGTATCTATTTTGTGTCAGTTTGGACTCTTCAAATATATTTAGACACAAACGGGTCGACACTAAATAGATTCAAGTTTGTCTGATTTGTTTCTTAACAAGATGTTTCTATTTTGTTACTGAAATGAGTTGAGTAGACACAATAATTTCCATTTGGGTACATTTTAAACGTAAAGTTTATTGTTTCTACCATGTGTCGTACAGGCACACATGTATCTATGTAAAAACATTTTGCACACATAATTTCCATTTTGTTTCTATAATGTGTTTGACAGGGCACATATTATTATGATAAACGTTGATCTGTGATAGTGTTAGTTTTACAGTTACAATATGATTAAAATAAAAAAGATGCTACTCCAAAGGTGCACACTAGCACTTACTATCGACGTGTGAAAAAAGAAATAGACATTACTCAGAGGAAATAGAGTGAATTTATGAAAGCAAGAGCAAGTGCACCATTTCTATTAAACAACAAAAAGAAAAACATTGTAGTTGGCGATATTTCAGTGAATTTTTGGTCTATATGTAGAAACATTACTCTAAATTGTTTCTTCTATTTTCAAATGTGTTGGGATGGACAATTTGGGGGCAAATTTTATTCACATTACGGAAACATGGTCCTATTTGGACACCACCTATAAGTACGCCATATTTCAACAAGTACTTCAACGTGAATGCACTTGGCAAAAATGGCGGCCTATAAAATATTATTTTAAATTAAAGCTTTTAAGAACTATTTAAGCCACAACTGTACTAAATATGATGTCCTAAATAATAAAATATCATTGGTTTTTGGTTTTTTTTTGAGAATTACAAAAATATATTTTTTATGATTTGTGTCTATTATGATTTATTTTGGTACACAATGAATAGAAAATAATAATTTCGGTAAAATTGAGAACACCATGTGTCAAATTTGTGGCTCTCACTAGAGTACAATAACGAACACATTTCGGAAACAACATGACCACATACGAGGCACATGTAAAATAACTTTTGGACACATTATCGACACATATTTTGGCCAAGTTAGGAACAAAATAGACATATTGTGGCCACTTCAAGGTTCAATTTTAGATAGATATTGGAAACGAAAGGCACAATCTAGACACATTTTTTGAAAAATTTTAGGTATATTCCAGACTCGCTATTGGACAAATTTTAGACCATATTTAGTACACATTTTAATCACCATTTTGGTTACATTTCCCGCTTATAATGGTCTAATAGTCGACAATCTGCCTTAAAAATGTGTCGTGCCCAAATTACAGTGTCTACACAGCGTCGACACTTTTCCCAAAATGAGTCGGAAATTGTTACTTGGGAATAGAGTTGACAAGAGGAGAAAGTCTTTTGTTTTTGACTTTATCGAAAAAGGTCACTCTATATAAAAAGTTCTGCTTCTCGAAGAAATGAGACTGCCATAGAAACGTCTTAGATCAGATCAGGGTGATCATAAATTAAAAAAACACAAAAATACTCTAGAGAGAAGTATCATTATTTATTATTTTACGCAAAATGTTGATAAAACAAATCTGTTTATAACTTCAAATAGAGTCATAATACTAATTTTAAAATTAAAATTTCAATTTTAACTTTTACTCTACATAGCTACCTCCCACCTGAACACATTTTTCCGCTAACTTAATAAATTTTTCATACATTTTACGAACAGTTTGCGGCTCATTCAACTCATTTATTGCTTCCCGTATGCGCTCTTTTAATACGTCTCTATCATGTGGCACATTATTTCAATAAATCTTCTGTTTTAAAACACACCAAAGGAAAAAGTCAAGAGGTATGAGGTCAGTACACAGGGTCAGTATTAGGCCAAATCTTCCTCTCCACCTTTCATCTGCTAACCATTGTTTGAGCAAGGCTGCATAATGAGCAGGACAGCCGTCCTGCTGCCAAAACAGCTTATTGCGTACTTCTAACTAAAGTATTTAAAAAATTTCACACCATAGAACTTTTTTGTAGCGTTGACTTTTTACAATAGTGTTTAAAGGTCTCTTTTTTTTCAAGATAGCTGATTTATTAAATGTCAATCATGTTTCAGTGACATTTTAGAACTGTCAGTATTTTGATTTTGTGGTGGTATTCTAAAAAATGTTAACTAAAGAAGAACGTGTTTATTTAGTAAAATGCTACGGAATAGGAAATGTATCTTATCAATTTGCAATTGAACTTTTCCATGAAAAATTTCCCAATACGGCTGTCTCGAAGGAAGGATTGAGAAAATTAATTAAAAAATTCACTGAAACTGGTTCAGTAATTGACGTGAAGAAAAAGAAAAAAGCATATGATGAAGATGCAGCAACATTATTAGCAGTCGCGTCAGTTGCAGATGATCCTAAATTATCTTTGAGAAAACGTGCACAGAGACTGCATGTAAGCAAAAGTTTATTACAAAAAGTTTTTAAAGATATAAAACTTCATGCTTTCAAGCCAAGGCTGCTGCATACACTTGAACCTGGAGATGAAGAAAGATGTTTAGAATTTTGTTTATGGATAGACGCAAATTACCTTGAAAACAAAACATTTCACAGATTTATTTTTTTTACCGACAAATCTACATTTTGCACAAATGGGTACGTCTCTAACCAAAACAGTCGTCACTGGGCTTTCGATAACCCTGGCTATGTAATTAAAAGAAGAAGTAAACGCTACAACAAAGTTAATGTATGGTGTGGAATTTTTTTTGATCGTATAGTTGGACCTTATTTCATAGAGGAAAATTTAAATCAACATGTGTATTTGCACATTTTGGAAACATTTGTTTTACCCTTTTTAAATACATTAGAGCCAGAAGTACGTAATAACCTGTTTTGGTAACAGGATGGCTGTCCTGCTCATTCTACAGCCTTGCTCAGACAATGGTTAGCAGATCATTTTGGTGAAAGGTGGATAGGAAGGTTTGGCCCAATTCATTATCCTGCTAGATGACTTGACCTTACACATTTAGATTTTTTTCTTTGGGGTGCCATAAAACATATGGTTTATTCAAATGATCTGCCACATGATAGAGAAGTATTAAGAGCGCATAAGGGAAGCAATAAATGAGTTGAATGAGCCGCAAACTGTTCGTAAAGTGTACGAAGTCAAGTTAGCGGAAAAAGGTGTTGAAGTGGGAGGTAGTTATGTAGAGTAAAAGTCAAAATTAAAATTTTGATTTTAAAATTTGTAATAGAACTGTATTTAAGGTTATAAACAGATTTGTTATATAGAAATTTTGTGTAAAATAATAAATAATGGTATTTCTCTTTTGAATTTTTCGTATTTTTTGTTTAATTTATGAGTACCTTGTATATCTGATCTAAGACGTTTCTATGAGAATCTCATTTTTTTGAGGAGCAGAACTTTTTATAAAGAGTGACATTTTTCGATAAAGTCAAAAACAAAAGACTTTCTCCTCTTGTCAACTCCATCCGTGGACACACTATGTATGTTTAGTTAAATTGAAATATTTTGAAACCCCCTACGCACCTGCTCTGTATCGGTTCTTATGCGGAACATCCAGTATAACAAATGAGCAAACATTACACCAACATACTGAGTTCATAAATGAAGCTTAAAAAGAATGTTTATGGAACCAATTGTTTGAAACGTTTCATCTGGGTTTCTGCAATGTTACCAAAATATTGTATGCCCATTTTACAAAACGTTTCAAGAAAAACTTAAAGGTTCTGGGAGGGAGAGTATGAATTATGTATGAGTCCTATGAGTAATACTATTTTACTAATAAAAAAATTGAACCTCAACCCTAGACATGCGTAAATGGTTGCAAAATTTCAATCTAGTATGTTAGAAATCAATAATTAATATTAATAAAAATCGTTTTTAATTGCAGCCTTAATACCCTCTCTCTTAAATATGACACCCTACTAATTTATGACACCCTGTATATTAATTTCAGAAATTGTACTTATAAGTGTCCCATGTGAAAGCCCAATGGGTAACACATGAATTTCAAATAGACTCTGGTAATATCAAAAAAATGCAAGTATCTCACCCTTCTTGGAGTCCATCTTCAGACAGTACGCAGTCGTTGTACATGCAAAAGCCTTTGATACAATCGCTGAAGTTCATTTTTGTGGGATCGTTGTCTCTCACCGAATACAGCAATACTCTGTAGCCCTCTGGAGTAGTTTTTGGCAACCTAATTAAGTAACTGCAAAAAATAGCTAGATGTAGCTGATAATATATTAAACAAATTTTTGAAATATTTGATAAATGCAGAGCAGTCGGAGGAAATTGAAATAAGATCTTTGTATATATATATATATATGTAGGTACTTACAAAAATTATTCACTACTTAAACGGAAAAGGTATTTCCATAGAAGATACACACCTTAGTAATATTTTCTAGTTAAATCAAAGCAAACAATGATAATAAAGTAGAAACTACAAAATTAATATTTTTTTTACTTTTTTGTGTTTTATTTCCACTACATAAAAAATAGGTACAATTTCACCATCATTTTCATGGTTAAAAAAATGAAAGAAGTTTTTCACTCATTTATATTTGTAATAGTTTAGTTCTCTAAAATATTCGAGCCTTATCTAAAAAAAAAAACAGATCAAAAATAATACCCCACGTCCAATGGTAAAAATACCTTTTCTACATTCCGTCAAAAACAAAAATACGTGTCTCTTATTTCCTACATCTCGTTTTTTCATAATCTTGCTTAGTTAAAGTCTCCCTCCTCCTATCTATACTTTCAGGACTTGTTCCTGCTTTATCTCTGCCCTCTTTTGTCGAATGGACACACATTTGGCCAAACTGCCTCTTCAGTTGCATTTCCTTACATTTTAAGGTGCTGTTTATAATTTGATAAGTGTCTTTGGGATCACAACACAACGTCTTCATGCCATTCTTAAATGGAATGCTGTCTCTCGAACCTTTGGACCTGTGCTTCTTGCTATCTAGGATACAATTTTTTTAAACAAGATTTCAAATCGTCAGGAATTAAGACTTAATGTAATATGAAACGGAAGAAGAGAACTAGTTAAGTGTTTGATATATCTAATATAAGATGTAAAATTGCCAAACTGATTGAAATGATATTTCACAATTTAAATGAGTTGGAGTGCAAATACACGATATCTTCGATTTTTCGTTCTCAACTTTAGGAAAAGGTAAAACATGAAAAAATAATAGTTGTCTTTCCTATAACATTTTTCTTTATGTCACTCCGTTTTCCTGATGCAGAGCGTTCAACTTTTAAAAAATTATTTAATAAACAAATAAATATGTATTTTTCTTTCAAATTTGGTATGCAGTAATCATAATACAACGTTAAGGCCCTGTATCAAGAAAACGGAGTGTCATAGAGAAAATATTATAAAAAAACTGCTATTTTTTCATGTTCCATATTTTGGAAAGTTAAGAACGAAAAACTTTTAAACAGTCTGACAATTTTACATCTTAAACTCACTGAAATGTAATTTTATATTATGATTATGATGACTGGAATGCGCTAAAAGCTGCGCGAATGGATTATTTATGATCAGCGCCATATTTTGTTTTGTGCCTCTAGCAATGGCGGAGCAGTAGGGGCTTAGCTGATTCTGAATTGAAATGAAATTGAATTCTGGATATGAAGAATTATTTCGTGCTATGTGCTGGTCCCTTATAAAACATGACATGTTCCAACAATAACACCCACAAAAATACACAAAGAATAACACTAACGAGATACAAGATAAAAGAAGAAACCACACTGTACGCCAATGACGTGTTTACAAACAAAATAATGGGAAATTAAGAACACAATTCATATCGTACGTGCAGATGGTTGTCTCTCTCGCACCCACATACATAACCAATGAAGTGTCTTTGCTGAGTTTCATGTGCCTCCTTTTGTCTGCTCCTAGGTTTGGTACCTTTATTTGGCGCAATGGACTTTACGCGTTCCATATCGTACATTTCAGTGCTTATACTAGATCAATCAAACAACAAACAAACATCTATCCTATCAAGTTTCATGACATATTTTTTAGGCATCAATATCCGACAAGCTGTTCTAAAGAAAAAAATATATTTTTCCTAAAACCCCCATATTCTCACAAAAATATTTTTGAGACATAACCTTCTGGGAAGTATACTCATATACTTATCTTGATAAGCCCTTTAAATTGTCTAACAATACATCAATTATTATGTTAATAGTACCTAGTACCAAATCTATCGGAACTGTCTATTTGTAAATACATTTTAGGTAGTAGTATTAGTATTTTACGCCTTAAATAATTGAATTTTCTAACCTAACTTTGCATTATGTTAAAATTTAACGTCTACCTAACGAATAATTTTACGAAACAGAAAACATACAAGTTAATTATATTGTAAACAACTCACAACAACAATCAATTATCTTCTGGATATAGTTTAAATTTTTGCCGTAAAAGGGCGCAGTTATAAATTGTGGCCACGTGGCGTAGTACTTAGCTTGAATCACAGTCTATTTGAAATTTGAATCGTCGAGCATTATAAAAAGCAAAAGGAAGTAATGCAAAGCATTGCTGAAAATCACGAAGTGGCTGACATCTGTTGATATATTTCGGAACTCCTGTAGAGATGGATAACAAATTATTTGCATAATAGAACTGTGAAGTTTTGTTTTTGAATATGTTCCTATAATTTTTTCGCATTAATAGTACCAGAACAGTTTGAAAATAGTATAATTTTATCTTGAATGAAGAAAAGTGCAGAATTTGAATAAGACAATTTGTATTGTAATAAAGGTGTGAGGGTGAACAACAATCCAACAAATTGGTTTTGTATGTGGAAATTTTTTTTATTTTGTATTAATTTTGCAGACTTTATTGAGATCGTACAATATTTTGTTATAAAAAGCGTATAAAAATGCACAGACAAAACTTGTGTGGCCCCGCTTCACCTTCTTTTAGAGATCGCAGACGATCCCCTAAGTAGACCAAAATATATGTTATAGATATATATATATATATATATAACCGAGCCATTGTATCTGAAAGGTTGAAGTTATGAACATACAAGAAATTAACGAGATACAATGCGCTCCAAGAATGCGTCTTACATTAAAGTTTGATAACTCCTAAAATACACTTTCACCTAAAAATACAAAGAATTACACCATAAAACACAACTTCGCTGACAATTAAAAGTTTTATATCTCTAGCGGCAACTGTAAACAAATTGCTGTTCACTCTTACATCCGACATATTAAATTTTACAGCGTCGTCTCGTGGTTCGCGAATTTCGAGAATCAGTAAGACCAAAACAGAGGAAGAGGAAGAAGTTAAAACAAAAAATCATACTATTAAAAAAGTTACCTAATTTGACTTTATCAAACAACGTGAAAACGTTATCGACGAAACCATCCGAGATATTTTTCTGGTATACGAAAGACTTAGGATCTTTTTGCGAATAACCTCTGTCAACTTTCTCGTTAGAGCGAACTTTGTACATTTTAGGGTTCTTCCTCTTCGTGATGGCATTCACTTCGTTGGATTCGTTACCGGAATCGGAAAGTTCAACCCACTCGTTATGCGCTCCGGCTACCATCTGTGGCGGCAAATTCGTCTCGCAAGCTTTGCTCAAGTGCCTGCTCTTCTTGAACACTTGAAGGGGCTTCAGGACCTTCTTCTTCTTCGCGGGTTTCGCCTCTGCCGTTTTTCGTTTGGAGGCACTATCCTTATCCTTGGCGTTCAGGTTGAGGAAGGTTTCTTTCGAGCGGGAGGACCTTGTTGCTTGTAGACTTTCTTGAGATTCTCCTTCGGAGATGTGGTTCACGGCACATCTGTGGCGTGACAGAGGGCTGGAACTCTCCTTTACTATGCTGGGGTTCGAATCGGCGTGAAGTTGCGAGTTTATGTACGAAGTGTACGAACTTGGTTGGTTCGGCCTGTGCACCAAACTCATATTCCTTATGGTATATTGACCTAACGTGGGATAAAAGATGAGTTACAAATATGTATACAGGGTGCTAAAAAATTGTGTCACAAAACTGAAGCAAGAGGGGGTAGTTTGGCTCAACCATTTTGGTGATGCACGTATTGGTATTTCAGAAATTACAAGAGATAGGAAAACGGTTAAATTGAGACAATTTTATACAATTCTACTAACTTAATGGTGCTTACAGTATCTTTTCAGGTTTTTGAGTTATTTAGAAAACTGGCCTTTTCGAAAATCGTCTGTAACTTTTTTAACTACAGGAATTTTTAAAATCTGATTAAATTTTTTTCAGCAAGTTTTTTTGAGGAATATCATTATATATTTATTAAATTAAAACGCCTTGTTTTAATTTTTTTACTTATAAAACAATTATCTCTGAGTTGCTCGAAGAAAAGTTGATCAAATAGTTGGAGTTTGTATTACCCACAAGTATGCATCTTTAACAAGTCCATTTCCATTGGCGTAGAAATGAATCAAGTTGCCCTCTGTTTTGTTAAAGTTTGTACGCTCTGTCTTTTTTCAAAATTTGGATCCCCCATTCAATTTGCCTTAAAAAAGTATTAAATTTGTTGTAATTTCCAATACAAACAACAATAATTCTAGGTTTTATTTTAGTGTGTTTAAATGTTCCCATTATAAAAAAAACGTAAGATATACTTTATGTATTGATTATTTTAAATAAATAATTAGAAATATAAAATATTTCTAAATCTTAGTAGACTCACCACGCAGAAAATATGAAATGCAGAGATATTTTAAATGAACAATTACTTAAATACGATCAATTTAAAGCAAATTTCAAGGAATAGTTACTTGTTTGAAACTTAAAGTAGGTATTTTTTTTTATAATTATGACAGTGACGGACTATTTTTATTGCAAATAAAAGAATACAGAGTTTCTACGCTACTGGTTATAATGGGAATATTTAAACATACTGAATAATTAGATCAACAACATAGAATTATTGTTGTTTTATCGCAAGGGTTTGCAAGAAAATAAAAAATATAGTATATAGTAGTATCACGGAAATAGTCAACTTTTACATATAGATAGATTTGGGTAAGAGGTTAAAAATAAAAAAAAGGAATTTGAAGAACGTATTTGTATCAACTACTTTTTTATATATTTTTTTTTCGGGGGTTTGGAGAAACTCAAACTATCGAAGTTGGAACACCTTGTATAAGGCGATTAAAGATTAATTCCAAAACTGAAATTTTCAATGATGGCTATTAAAATTACAAAGGATATTGTAATTGAAAATATATATAATACATGAAGTTTGATGCAGAAATAATTTATACCTGGTGTTTCAGGAGCAGATGTACATATACTTCAGTATGTTATTCTACGATCAATTTTAAGCAAAAAAACCATACGAATTAGGTCTGGAAACGCTTCGTTTAGGATATACAGGAAGTCAAATTTAAAAAAATATTACATTTTCTTTAATAATTCTCGACTACTTCGAGTTAAATTCATAAAATTTTGTATGCGGGGGTTTCTTGGGAGGGGAAATTTAAATTTTTTGCACAATTGGCTGTATCTCCAAGAAGGTGCCACAAGCGGCCATTAAGATCCTTTAAATCGCTTCAACTTTTTTGTGCCACGGTGTATGTCATTTCGGAATAGAAAAACATTTTTCCCTACCTTTTGTACTTAAGAAATGTATACCGTATTGAAGTCTCTAGGAGCAGTCGTTTCCGTTAAAAACTCATCTAAAAATGGTGATGCATGCTAATTATTATTAGAGTGCTTGCTACCTTACTTTTATCTAAAAAACAACGCGTAACACTTTAAAGACTAAGAACTATTAGTTTTTAATCAAAACAGCCTGAATTTTTTGTAAGAATTGCAAAAATCAAATCTTGAAACAAAATGTACAAAACCTGACAATAACTTTCGATTCACTAAGGTGATTCACAAATGGTGACTAAAAATGAAACCGTATTCTGTGGTGAATTTTAAGAGCAATATATAGTGTTTTTATCTAGGACACTTCGTTTGGCAATGGTACTAAAAGCAAATGAGGTGATTTACTTTTAATACAGCGATATATAAAACAATTACGAAATTTTAAATTAAAGAAATATTTATTTACTTAATTAAATGTACAATTAGAGATAATATAATTATAACAGTAATTCCATGGCCAGTCTCTTTAGTAGCGATCGCAGTAATTATTTCTGTGAAACTTGAGGGTTTACGAAGTTTTCTCTATACTCTACGCTACTGTACTGAACCAAAGTTTACAGAAATATTTATTCTGTAAACTTTGATTGAACTTCCAGCCATAGTGTCTCATAATTGTATTAAGGTCAGCGTAGTACGGAAGCCAACTTTTCGGTCGATATTCTTCATCCTTTCAGTTCAAAAAAGCAACAAGCTTATAATATTTCCTTACGACCTGATTGTTTAAGTTCATCATCGCCTTTAACATGATTAAATTTGACCAAAGCGTTGAAGATTTCCAAATTTTAAACTTTTCTTCAAAGTATGCAAAAAGCACTGACTGGCACTGGCAGACCATCTCGAGAAACGTTTGTACGAAAACTTCTGTACTGTTGCTATAACTTACTAAGTAATAACTTGAAAGTGACTTTATTAGTAGTTTCTTTTGATTTCCGCCGCGAGAAATTCATTTTCTTGATCACTTTCCATGTCACGAGATTTGATAAGATGTTGATAAGTTACTTATCAACAAACGATCGAAATTTCATTAGCAACTTCATGGACAATTGAAATTCAAATTGATATTTTTTAAATTAAATTTGTAGAAAAAAATAGTGTATGATAATTGATTTTATTTTGTTCGAAGGGAAACTTCCCTTATCACAAAAAATGTCACTTTTATCATTTATATCATAAATACTTATTATTTTAATGACAGTAAAACACTTTTTTCTTAATCATTCGGTTATCGTTTTAGTAAAGATAAATTATTATTTCTTGTAATTCTTCAGGTATATTAATTTGTCCACTGTGTATACCAGGCATTTAACAACATTCAAAAAAATAAATCCAGTGGATTGAAGTGAGGTGCAAAAAAGAAATAATAATGTTTTTCAAGCAACAATAAGAATTTCGCGCCTAATTGGAGATATTTCTTACAATGTTTGTTACGTTATTTAAATAAATTTTTCAGTTTGTTTTTTAAGTTTTATTAAAAAACAGGGTTTTTACGAAAACATAGGAGAGCAGTAGGTTGTAGAAAATTTAAAGGCGAATTAAAAAATATTAAGATTGGTACAATAAAGCAGTGGAGTACTATTTTATTTAGAAAAATATGCAGCCAATACCTTCTATCTCCACCACTGGAGCATGAAAAACTTTTAGTAAAAAAGATTTAGATTTTGGAAAAGGTTTACGTTGATCCATATGCCCAATTTCAAATTATTTTACTCACTAGTTTTTAAAATATTCTTTAAAAATTAAAAATAAATTTGTATGTTTAACACCCTGTAATGTCCGACATAAAAACTGTATATGAAAGACCCTCCCTTAAAATTCACCAGGTTTCATTTTTGGTCGTCATTTGTGAATAATCCTGTATAGGATCTGACTAACTGCTGATATTGCGCACGTTTGACGCTCATGTGCCATTTATAGGCAGAAAATAAAGTAGCTAATTTGTTATTTGGACTATTTTAATGTAATTAATATTTTTTTATGACAATAATTCAGTAGAGAAATTAGCATTAGGGGCAAGTTCACTCAATTTTTATATCTTAAAACTGCTGACAGTTCGACACCTTTCTGTGTCTTTTTCAGGGATATTTAAACATTCTCTTTCCTACTTTGGAAGTTATTTGATTATATTATATAGATGACACAAATAGTAGTTGTTGTTGCTCGTGTGCAATATATTTGGAGAAGTTTTTATTTATTTTACGTTGACAATGACTTCTAAAGTAAAACGAGAATTTTTTAAATATTCTTGAAAAAGATACAATAAGATGTCAGGATGTCAACAATTTGCCTCTAACCTGCTAATGTCTCTACTGAAGTAAAGAATAATGAAAAAAATGCTTAATTTGATAGACATGAGGAGATTGGACGGCCTACAAACGTCAAAATTTCTCATCAAAAGTGAAACCCTATCTTGATTTATCTGATGAAATCTTATATAAACTCAAGACTATATAAACCAACCCTCATCTGCTAAATCGTAGCAGTCTTGGATATTGCAAGGACTACTTGTTTTATCTTGACCCAACTGGATTTCGTAAAGTATAGTAATATAAGATAGTAGATATATATTTTTTAACATATAATTAGGAAGTAAGCACTTGCCTGAATCCTCAAAATTCAGTATCGTCAAAATTCTTAGGTTTTTAATATACCACAACCTCAAGATGTGCAAATTCAGTGAACTCTTACTGATATCTCGTATCTAACAATTTGATGTGACGTTCAAAAAGAGAATGACTCACTCATACTCATCCCAGTGGTCTCCATCAACTTCTTTCTCTTCTCCATAATCATTAGACACCTCTTCCTCTTCTTGAGTCCCTCCCTGCTGAGATAATTACAGAATATCTGCCCGTCCTTCTCCCTGATTATCTGTTTCAGTTTCTCGGGATGCATCTGGAAGTCAGCGGGGTGCTTTATGAAATTCCATGGCCTCAGCTCCGGCTGGAGGGTGGTGTTAGATCGGCGAGAAGCGCCCTCCGGAGCCGTTTTGGGGACCTCGGCTTGCGAGGTCCTGTTTGCGAGGACATGGACGCTTTTGACGTAGTTGAAAGATATCTAAAAACGCGAGGCTGCTTTTTCTTTCGAGGCATGGAATGTGGGTCTACTTACGGATGAGCAGGGGGTGCTGACTACTCTGGCTAGGCTAGACATCACAGAAAATTTTGTACATTCGAATTTTGTGAATGACGTTTGACAAGAATATTAAATTGTTTTGTTTTCGAGATCGAATGCCGGCGTGATATCAGACCGTCTGGATGAGAGGGGAAAAATATTAAGAATCGATCACTCTACGAATCTAGATTACGCCGTAACCCTTGAATATAATATAAATTTCCTTTTTATATTCGAAAGCCATAACGAAGAATAGTTATTTTTATTATACTTCTTTGAAAACACCTTATTTTCATCTGTATTAGTAATAATGTAATATGGGTTTCTCGGGCTAGCACACAGAAACAGCACAAGAAAAAAGTTTTCCCGATCTGAAATCCTTTCCTTGGGCTGAATAAAAATACCGAATGTATGGCTTTAAAATAGATATATACTTAAAAGTAAACCAAATTTAAGAAAGTTTACATGATATCTGATATTTAACATGTACCTATTTTGTATTTTAATTCACAAATGTTTGAATATTAACTACATTTCTGTAATATTTTTTGAAGTTTTGTCCACCTTATCTGACATAGACTAATTCAAAACAAATCATCTTTGGAATAATTTATGAGAGTAACCATGAAAACACATCATGCATGCCTCGATGCATGCCAAACACTTTATTTTCAGCGTTGTTCATTTCACAAAACATCCCGACAGATATTAAGATATAGGTAGGGATTACAATAAACATTAAAAAATTAAACAACAGATACAAATTTCTTCTTAATGTCTGCAATAGAGCAGCAAAAAATATCTATGTCGAATTCTAAAAGGGGATGACTGCATACCATATGATATATAGGAGAACTTTTATAAATATTGGTATTGTAGTTTTAAATATAGAATAAACTTGTATTTCTAACATTGAGCCTAGGTAAGACACAAAAAATCAGTGCGGAAAAAAGGGATGTGCATTTTACTTATGAAGAATTTTGTGCAACAAAAGTACAGCAGTTAAACTTCTTCTGTTCTCTAAACTGATCATATTTAAATCGCTCCAAGAAATAACTGTATGGGGTAGATCATAGTGTATACACACTATCTAATATTAAAGTGGCAGATTTTAAAAAACGCCTTTGCACCTTCTCAATCGCTGTAACATGTACTGAATATATGGGATTCCATATTACAGCTGATGCATATTCTAGTTTTGACCTAACCAATTTGTGAGTACTGAAGTTTTTAAAGTCATTCATATTTTTTATAACAAAACCTAGAGTTTTATAAGCACCTGTGACAGTTTTTTGTATGTGAGGTACGAAGGAAAGTTTTTGATCGAAAGTGACACCAAGTTAACATATATTTTCAGGCCTGTTTAATGGAAGGTCATTTAATATATAATTCCAAGTCACTACATAATTTTTACGGCAGTAAGACATTACATTGCACTTACCAACATTCACAGGTAATCTGTTATTAATACACCACGAATTAATGAGGTTAAGATTTCGCTGCAATTTAAGGCAATCAGAGGTGGACACAAGCTCCGAAAATATTTTAACATCATCAGCATATACAAGAACATTTACATTCAAATCTACGGTGTCATTAATGCATAAAATAAATAATAGCGGACCAAGAGTAGATCCCTGCCGGACTCCAGACGTTTGAGGGTAATCAATAGACTAAAACCCACGGTATTGGACATACTGCGACCTATCCGATAAATAGGAATTGAATAGCTTAATAAGTTTTTCTTTAGTTTTATTGGGTTTTTGCCACACTTCTGAAAAAATAAGGATTAATTAAATAAGCCCTTATGCCAAATGGATCAGTCAAGGGTTATTTTTGAAACTAAGTTTGTCTAATCAAAAAATCTCACACTGAAAACAGCAGATAAGTAAAAAATAACAAAAATCACATCATTATTAATTAATCTTTATTTTTTCAGAAGTATGGCAAAAACCCAATAAAACTAAAGAAAAACTAAAATTATGCCACAAATAAATAGCTTTAGACAATAACTTAATAAGATCCCCATTAAAATCGAAACCATCCAATTTTCCTAATAACAGTCCATGGTCAAGACGATCAAACGCCTTCGTGAAATCGGTGTAAATGACATCTACCTGACTTTCGATCGAGAGCGTCAATTATATATTGAGATTTACAACAAAGATTGGTAACGGTCGAGCGACCATGTTGTTCCGCAACAATAATATTATTCACATGATTAGATAGGTAAAAGTGAATAATGTCCTCAAAAAATTTTGGAAAAATTACAGAGAATAGCAATAGGGCGGTAATTAGATACATTATTTAAATTACCCTTCTTAAAAACTGGACAAATTCCAGAGATTTTCCATATATCTGGAAATGTTGCAGTTTTTAAGATCAAATTTAAAACAATACTCAATGGCTCACACAAAACAGAACCACAATCTTTGATTAAAAAGGCTGGAATAAGAGCAGGGCCCATAGTCATGTTCGCTTTTATTTTTTTAATAGCTGCTAGAACATCCCTGCTATGAATTTTATTTACAACAATTGAATTATTGTTATTTATAACATTTACAGTTTGTAACGAACTTGATGCAATATAGACACTAGAAAAAAATTGAGCAAAATTATTGGCAATAATTTGTGGATCTTGACTTTCGCTTTCATTGAAAGTCATGTAAGAATGAATAGAAGAATGACCTTTCTTAGTATTTATAACCTCCCAAAACTTAGGGTCGAATTTAATGGCAGTTTAATTATTGTCTATATATTTCCTGTATGCAATTCTGGTTTTAGATTTAACTAAAGTTCTTAAATGCCTAAAATTTTCAAGGTCATCTAGTGCTTGCGTTGCACGATACCTTTTCCATGCTTTCATTTTTTGCTTCACGTGGGATATATGTCGTAACGAACCAAGGCGGATAAATATATTAATGTCATTAATTTTAACCACGTATTCGGGAGGCCTAATAAAGGCAGAAAGCCGAAAAAAAAATTTTTACTCGACCTTTAAAAAATAAACAAATCACCCTATAAAAATCGGTACAAACTTTCTGATGACGCACCCATACGAAAATTGAATGCCGGATTAAACATCGTTGCCACATCATGTTTACATACATAATATCGTCTAACACTTCAACGTGTTATTCAAATTTACCCCCATTTAGCACTTTCTGAATGAAATTTGTGGCATTAAGATTTTTATGTATAGCTAAAAGTACACCGCCCCCTCTTGTAGTGTGAGTTGCAGCAAAATCTCTATCACAGCGGAAGATATCATAATAGCACAGAAAATATAGCTACGCAACAGAACTCTCGTGGGGACATATTAGGGAATAGATACTGAGGTTGTCGACAGACGGCGCAACGATACGTATTTGTTAAAATTTTAAAACTTAGAAATATGCGCTCTTCGAAAGAAGCAGCCTAGAGCGTTCGTTTCCTTGACGACCGCTGCCTCTGTTGCCATATCTTGTCGTCTTTATAAAATGCGTTGCGTTTATGAATTTTAATAGTGGAGTAAAATTGCCTCGCTAACTCGCTTATTTGTGGTTCATTTTTTAAAGCTATAACTAAATGGAACGTTTACCATAATTTAAAATAGACTTCTACAACTTTTTTAAGTAGGGCCGACTTAAAATCAAATTATTGATGCTTGAATTTTATTTGACAATTATGTTTTTTATTACATCGCAGTTGTAAAACAGCGATTTTACTAATGTTCATGATTTTTTCACAACCCATATAAAAAAAACTATAGCGCTTCTAATGGTACACACCAATTTTTGATAATTTAAAAGCCTTTTCGAAAAAATTAGTTTCAAAGTCGTAGCAGTAAATTTATGCATTAAAAATGTTAATATGCGACTATATTAATTATTGAAAATTGATCTATAGCTATACCTAGGCAAATGTAGACAAAATTTTAAAAATGTTTTTTTTTTAAGTTTACTTTGCTATGTGCTACGGTTTTCAAGAAATTAAATTGAATTTTATGTATGTGCGACGTGTGAATAAGCTAGGCTTATACTTGCGGTAAAGAATATGTTTTCATATAAGCTCGTAAATAAGACGGTTCATTCATTCGGCGAATTAGAAATATCTATATTTTGGATAAAGAAAAAAAGGATTTTTATTATATATATATATATATTATCATTGTATTAGATATATTTATGATATCGCCCTCTTCAAAATTAGAAAGAATTGTAAACAGGTAATTTTTTATATAAAACAAAAAGGAGTTTTGTATGTTCATTATTTTTTAAATATGTTTAATCATGTTTAATTTGCGGAAATGCTTTTTATTTATTGAAATATGAAATTGAAAACACCAGCAAAGAAAGGTGTATTGAATATATAAAAGAAACTTGAAGACGAATTCTTAATAATATAAGCAAAATATATTATCGAACAATAAATGTTAAAAATTTCACATGGCTTGTCGAAGCTCAAATTAATGAAACAGTTAATACATCTAAAATAAAGTCTAAATCATCCATTTCACTTAATACATCTAAAATAAAGTCTAAGAGATATGTGTCTGAAAAATGCAGCTGGTAATCGTTTTTATTTAATAACATTTAAAGTACCTACTTAATATAATTTAATAAAAATTTAATGTGATGGACACGAATAAGGAGCTCTTAAAATAGTGTCCTTAAAACATATTTAGCTTTTTAGTTTACCAGGGATGGGCTAAACTTTACAACTTACTGCCTAAATTTTTAACACCTGTATGATAAAGACTTTAAAATAATAAATCTGGGTAGGTTCAACAAAAAAAGTACTCTCGTTTATTGTCGATAAAATGAACTAAAAAAGTTTGACCTATCGCATGTTGAACCCTCTTATGAAATTTTTCAATAATTTCGTTAAGGTGCGTTCTGGGACAACACTGCGTTTTTTTAATTTTATATTTCTTCGGATTAAGCATCTTAAAATGAAACTTTCCTGTTGTTTGAAAAACTCATATCGCACTTTGTTGTCGACAAATAAAAATAGAAATAAAAAAAATAACTTCTATACAGATACTGATTTATTTATTATATATTTTAGAGACAATAAAAAAAATCAGTGAAATGTGGTAAAAATAGTAGGTATCCTCTTTCTATATACTATCGATTTCGAAATTTTTTGTAAGTCAAACTGTATTATGAATAAATAAACACATAAACAAATCAAAACAGAAATAAACATTTTAATAAATAAATAAATGGTAACAGGGTAAAATAAATCATAAATCAAATAAAAAAGTGGTAAATATTAAAATAAATCAAATCAAGTTACCACATCACATAAAATCGTGGTAATAAATAAATAAAATATTTATCAAAATGCAAAAATAAAAATAACCTTCCAACCTCTTTGGATACACCGAAATCAATTGTAAACAATTGGTGAACTTTTATGTATATTTTCCATAATTTTTTTATGAATTTATCTCTTGAATACGTGTATAGATTATAGGTACCTACAACAGTGAACGTAAGCTATATTCTTATTTTGGATCAGTCATAATAAAAATTGGTGGCTATATTGCTATTTAAAAAATTGGATAGATTTTTTTTCTCCCTTAGCTGTGTGTAATTTAGGTAATTATTGATAAACATTTTCTTACGCTCTTACTTTGTGCAGTAAATTTAGTTTTAGAGAAAAAAAAATCAAAATTAAATCAATGCACTCAACTTTATACTTAATTTGAATGAAATATTGACTAATTCCTATAGAATATTAAATAAGCAAGTAAGTTAATTTTAAAATTTATATTTGTCAATTTTTTTAGAGAATTATTTTTTAATCATATATTTTGTGTCTCCTAGGATAAAGACAAAGGAAAACTATTGTTGTATCATACCGTTTATAAGTATAACAATGTTATGTATTATACAATCTTACATTTTTAAATTGTATTGTTTGCAAAAATTAAATTATGGGTTAAAAAAATGATATTAGCAGTTTTTTTGCGTATAGGCATTTTACGCTTACCGCAATGTATAAACCATTTATTACATAAATCTTTATTTTTATGTGGCAACCGAAACATTCGAACTCCCGATTTTCGAGTTTCACCACAATTAAAATATTGGCACTTATTTCCAGCCATTATTGTCGATTTATTCTAATATACTCATATTTAATAATAATAATTGAAATAGCAACTTAACAAGTACACATAAACAGTAGCAAAACAAACTGACATAAAAAGATCTGCCGCTGTGTGTAAAAAATTCTATAAAAACAGTTGAATGCACGCCTTGGCCATATCTTAAGACAAAGATAGACGAGCGGCCGCCGCTCGGCTAAAACGAACTTAAACGTCTTTGTCTTTTAGGCATTCGTCTCCAATAAATGCCGTAAACCGCGTCACATTATCATTGTAGTAAAATATACCTACCTTTCGTATACAATCGATAATAATTATAAATATTCTAACTATCTATAATGTATATGATACTGAAAGCATCAGAGGAATGTAATTTGTATTGTTTGTGAAAATATAATTTTATCTATCTACTCAGAACACTATATTTAATTCAACGCATATAAATTTAAAGAAATCCCCAAAGATTATTTATTTAATCTTTTTCTGTATCACAGCTTCTGAGATAAGGGCACAAGGAATTTTTTTGGACATGTATATGTATATATATATATATATATATATATATATATATATATATATATATATATATATATATATATATATAATTCTGGATCTATACAGAAAGAAAAATCATGTCATATTATTAATCAATTAATAAAATTAGAAATATTTACATTTTCTCAAACTGTTATTGATGTATTATTATTATTCTAACACAATTTAAAATTTTTAAATAAGTGCCTATTTATTTACATATGTCTACCTTATTTTTTAATTACAATTACTGTAAATTATAAAAACGTCAGTTGTCACTGATGTGTAAGAATACATATTATTATTGTTATTTAATACTTTTTATTATTTAGGTATAATATTCTAACTTCCGTAAAATTTACATTTGGCAACGCTTTCTGAATTGGGCGCTAAAATCGACTCGCCTGTGGCGCGACCTACGAGCTAATAGCTAAACTTACTCTTTCTACTGTACATGCGCAGTTTGAAAGAAGCTGGCTTTTGAAGCCGGCTTCTTTTCGGGGACTACATTTAAACACTACTTGACGAGCCTTCTGTTGCGTTAGCTATATATTCTGTGATAATAGGTAACATCAAAAAATTCAGAATCAAGGAAACCATCATTGAGCCAAGTTTCAGTAAGTACGACAATGTTATACTGCCTAGTAGTAAAGGAGCCAAGGAGCAAGTTACAGGTTTTTGTACGTAAGCCCCTCACATTTTGATAGTGACATATAAGATGATCAGAATGGATTGGTGCAACATTAGTATGATCAGCACAGTCAAGAAGTGGTTGTTATTGAGAGGAAATAATACTGGATCTGAATTTTTCAAAATAAAGTTTATATACATGGCAGTCTCTGTCCCAATTTGCATGATTAACACTGACTGTTTCTTTGTTATGTTTGTTGTAGTTATGACAATTTATACAATGAAATATACCTGTTTTAGGACAATCTTCAAGTTTATGATTATGGGCACATACGGGACAAACAAATATTTTAGACTTATAATTCTATAAATATTGATGTTAGAGCCTAGTGGGTTAATGTTACGTATCAGATCACTTTTAGTGGTTGAAACATTTTGCTTTAACTTTGGCTTAATTACAAAAGATGCCTGTAACACACAGCAGAGTAAGAGCACTTCGGTTCATTCACATCAGACATGCGAGATTTCCGATTGCCGGTTTTAATTCATTCATATTTTCAAGCTCATTTTTAATCAATTCACTTTTAAAATTGGTTAATGTAGATTCGATTTCCTCAATCTTGTGAATCTTGTGTGTCTATATTCGATTATCATAGAAGCCATTTCTACTCTTCTCTTCATAAGTTGATAATACAATCTTTGCTGCATAGATGGCACATGTAAAAGCAAATGCCAGATGTGTCAGATTTGAAACTATAAGTTTTACATGATTTTACGTTTATCCCAAATTCAAGTAACTCATCAACAGGATGAGGAAATTCAGATTCCATCTTCAGTAGGAAGGAAGGTCCAAAATATCCAGATCCATTACCACATATACTGCTAGATTTATAGGGGATGTATACCGAAAAAGTCCAAAGTTTTAACAGCAGAGCAAGTAACCAAATTTTTATGTGAAGCTCCAAATGAACAATATCTACTAACAAAAGCAATTTTAGTGTTTGGATCTTTGGTGTGTGTCGAAGACGTTTAAGTTTAGATGATGTGGTAGATAATGAGCGCTTTCTTGTCGTGTTTCTGCCAAACTGACAAACTCATACATCAAGAAGTTTCGCCATTACCAATGAATGGTGTACATTTGAATCCTGCACACTTTATTATAAATATGCAGCTTTACAACCTAAAAATATGAACAACAGAAGATTATTTGTTGCATTGGATGCCATCCCATCAGTGGCGTTCCAAAAATTGTTTTGCAGAATACCTAAAACTAGAACATCCCAGAAAATATATCGGGCATGGACAGGCATTCTTCAGCAACCATGTTGGTGGAAAACGGCGCTGATTTACTCAATCTGAAAAGGCACGGAGGATGATGTTCTTCCAATGTAGCAGGGTATATAGAAGAATTCATACAAAGAAAAATTGAGGTATCACGAAAACTGTTTAAGCCTTCTCTCTCGCAAAATACAATAACTGTATCATTCGTTCAAGAAAATCAGAACGTTTGCGAAGAGTGTGCCTCAATAACTGCAGTTGCACAAAATTAAACTCCAAAAGGACTAAATCTGTGCATTAATACGAATTTCACAATAATCATAACCATTAATAATAACAATAGTTACATATTTTGTTATGCCTTATATAACTGTTATGAAAATAAAAATGTTGCAAGTTTCTTTCATATGTTTTTTTATGTTATATTTTTGTATGTTTTCGTTTTCAATGAAGTATAATAAAAAATATAATTCATAGAAATAGATTTTTCCAGGCTCCTAATGAAATATACTATTACATACCAATGGTAGGTATTAAATGATGTTTATCCTGACAAAATTGAAAAAAAAAACAAAAAAAAAATAGTATAAAACTTTCTACCGAAGAATCCAGAGACGCCTATGACAAAGAATATGACAAATAACTAAACTGGATGGCAGAAAACTGCAGAATATATTAACGAAACTGTGCTGTCGAACTCGCCGAAACATTTTCACCAAGTTCCTTATGATCCAAATATTCAGTGATAAAGAAGACTTTAATGATAAATAAGAATATTAACATAGCTAATTACCATAAGTTAAGTGCATATTTTAAGCAAGTGTCCAAAGGATATCAAGTAAAACAGTTAAAAGTTCTCTACAATGAATGGGTTTTAGAATGTATTCGACAACGAATAAGACGTTTTTAACAGGTTCTCTACCGGTGGCAGTTTTGATAACATGTTGTCCATGCCAGTGTTAAAATTAAATTACAACAAACAGAAAATGGTTAAATTCAGCGACATATAATTTTGAATTCAAAACTTTAAATTTGAGATCCTGTGTCTTATGGACTAAAGTAAGTTGGCTAAATTAAATTATTTTGTCGCCAATAACCTGCTTATTCACCTCATCTGCATCATCTGCCTCATTTGGATACCGCTTTCGTCTCCGTCGAACAACTATATTCTGAAAAGATAGTATCAGCCTTGCCAGTTTTCCAGTCTTATTCTAATAAAAAAAGACAAGGAAGGAATTCGAGCCGTGTAAACCTATCTCTTAAAGTCTTTTCCGAATACCTGTATAACCTGCCGTACTTGCATAAAGTACTCATATAGTACAAAAAAAACATACATATAACCTGATTTTTTCAGGGTGGGTGGAGGGCTGTCGCCATCCAAAAAATTACACTAAAGACCCTTGTATGTTTTTTGCAATAGGGGTAGTTTCTTATTTACTTTGTTTTTAGAATTTTTTTCGAACTTGTACATAATAATATGCACGTTATATGAATAAAAAACGATATTTATTTATTATGATTCAGTAAAGATACAATAAAAGGTGGATACCCAAAAAAGCACAGTCTACCCCTTCGGTGTTTTGCGCAATAAGGGTGGTTTCTTGGTGGTGGTATGGGTGGTGAAGTGCAAATGAGTTCAATTAACAATTCACATAACTGAAAACACAAAGTTACTTGGATATTACATCCCATTGGTTCAAACTGGCGTACCTCAAAATATCTATTTAATTTGAACGTCCATATCCCGCTCGGGAACAGCGGTAATTACTTTTATTAAGTACATGTACACAAAATATTTTAGAGATGAACATAAAATAATAAACCACCCCTACTGCGCAATGTGAACGTCCCTATCCCCCTCGGGAACAACGGTAATTAATTTTATTAAGTACATGTACACAAAATATTTTACAGATGAACATAAAATAATAAATCACCCCTACTGTGCAAAACAACGACGGGGTTGGACTGTGCTTTTTTGGATGGAGACTCAGAAGACAGTGCTTGACGAAACCTGCAAAAACCAGCTGATCAGCCTTTTGCTGTATCTTTATTGGGCCATAATAAGTATAGTAAATAAAAGCAAAATACAAAAAAACACAAGGGTGTCGAGAGTGATTTTTTGGTTGGAGACAGCTTTTCATCCACTCTGAAAAAATTACCTTGTCCGCATTTATTTTTTTGAAATATGATGTCTTTGCTGGGTTAATATTATAACTGATCATTTTACTAATTTAGTTAAAAAAAAAACAAGCAAAAATCGTAAACCGTACGCAAAAAACTATGTTATAAAGTCTTATCAGTGTCTATGTAAATCACCGTTAGTCAAATGCAGTGCCGACGTAAATAACCCAGCTATAAATGATACCAGAGATGCGACGGAAAATTCTTCTTGTTTTTAAACAGTTTTTTGCCATTAATTTATTTTAAATAAGCTTAATTTGACAACACACAATATTACATAAGATGACGGCTTATTATTGTTTTGCATGACCTTCCTAAGATATGGAACTGAAATTTTAGGTGGGGTTTTTGGGGATGCTAAATGCTCTGGAGTCAATTTTTGGCTATATCATACAGAGCGTTCACTGCAGTACTGCGCGGGAACATTTTAGGTCCTAACTTATTTTAGGTTAATCTTTTTACCCCTTTTGTCACTTGCTGGTATGGCAAATTTTATTCTAAATATAAAAGGTGCTCTCATAAGAAGTGCTAAAAGTAAGCTTGTGTCAAATGTGAGAAATGAACGTGTTATGTGCATTAACAGAACAGGTATTTATTTTAATTCGTGTAATAAGAAATTTCTACTTGCTAGGGTATGAATAACGGAAACTCAGAATATACCGATATATTGCTTACTTTAGGCGAATGTTTAGGGAACAGTTCTGCTTCTGTAAGACGATATACGGAAAAATTTCTTGGTCGCAGATTACCACATAGAAATGCATTTTTGCCTGTTGAAAGATGATGCCGAGAGACAGACTCGTTTAAGCCAAAAAGTGAGTTTTATTAATGAAACTAATAGTAATTAGGTGCCAAAGAATAATTGAAATAAAAAAATAAGAATTTGGAATTCTAGCTGGTTGACTTTGGCGCCCTATGCCTGGTTTTTCTTAAAACGGACAAATTTTAGCACTTCTTACAAGAGCACCTTTTTTGTTTAGAATAAAATTTGACATAATAGCAAATCACAAAAGGTTAAAATAGATGAACCTTCTTATTTATTCCTTATGGAAAATTATAAATAGTTTTGAATATCCCATAAACGTCCCCTCTGGGATTCCCAAGAATGTATATTTTATACGCATCTGGTAGGTACATCCTTAAAAGGTCGAAAAAGTCCGGTTGTGAGCCATAAATGGACATCTCAGTGTTGTCTAATTTTGTGGAAAACGGGTCTCCTATAGACGCCCATCGGAGAAAATTTAGAATTTCAGAACAATAAAGACAATTCTTTTAATAAAAACTTTTATGTTCCTCACACACACACACAAAATTTACAACCATAAGCTCCAAATGACACATTTCTACTTATACAAACAAAATACTGTAGGTCTAATACACCTTCACAATTTCGCATTTCTGTCATCTATATTTAAGTATATCTCAATAATTTTGCCTTCGAACTTCGTGCGGATTTTGATACCAGTGTCTCTCCTCTTCGGTACCCACGGCATATTTTGACTTGGGCTTGATTCTATTCACGAGTTCGTTCTCATATTCGACGCTTAACACTTTTTCCTTCAACAACTTTTGCGCGCGTTGCGCTTTTCCCTCGTCATCGATCTTATACTCGGATTTGGTAATTTGGAAAGGCATGTTGGCGTTTAACAGCTCGGTTTTAGTGTCACCTTTGTCTCCGGCGTCTTCAGTTACTTTGTCCTTCAGCCCTTGGCTGCTTTGGATTTTCTTTAGGTACAGCGGCAGTATCGTCGTCCTTTTCCTGTACTTCTTTTTGCACTCCTTCGTCACCGTTTTGTTCGGATATTGCTCGTCCGTCACTTGTTTCTCGTTGGCCGAGGAACTTTGCTCGTCGCCAGCTCTCTTGATTCTTAACAGTCTCTTTATTAAAGACTTTTTGGGCTTTTTGGGGGCCGACACCTTGGACATGACTTCCTCTTTGTTGTCTTGAACGACAAACACTTTTGGCTTTTGGCGAGGTTGAGCGCAGTTTAGCATGTGCTCGTAAGTCACGTCGGCTCCCTCTGGACTATCTACATAGAAAATTAAAAGTACATTCCAGGTAAATGCTAGTTTTAAAATCTCAAAATATCGTGAAGATTTGATTTATTTTACTCATATTTTGTTTTTGCTGTAGCGGCATCTTGATTTTTTAGGATTTTTATTTGCTTCGATCGAGTTATTCCATCAAATCGAGAGATTCAGCTCGAACTGCCTCCGCACGCCTACCACAACAAATACAGAAGATGGTAAAACGAAAACGTATTATTTTAGGATGAAGACGATTGTTAGCTTAATGTTCTATTTATTTGCAATAGGAAAGTGACATTTTCCAAATTGTTGCTGAAAGATATCTCTTTGGCAGACTATCTATTGCAGTTTTAAGAAAGACGTGCTGTTGTGATTAATACAGGAAGATTTCGATTTGAATCAGGATACTTAACCAGGTGATAGGCCACCTATGCAAAAAGTTTAATGTCGAATGTCGAAAAAATTTACTTTTTCTTCATATAAACATGGATTCCAAAATATGTTGTTATAGCCACTTAAATAACATCGAAACCGATCGTGATAAATTTAATAAATAATTTGTAAAAAACGGTACTCTTGGTTAATATGGAATTTCTGCGTAAAATTCATTTAAATATAACGTTACATACATACATGCATTATTAACGCGGAATCGAAATTATAAATATCTTCTGCCATACCAAGTTGTGAAAAACAAAAATGTCTAAGCACAAAAAATGTATGGAAAATTTTACATTCTTTACTTGAAATTTTGTAAGGAATCTATTCCTGAAGTTTGAATATTAAAATTTGATTCACCCTGTATACATTTATTTTATTAGGTCTGTTCAAGCAAGGAATCCAGACTGGTTCCAAACTGTCAAAAACGTTCGTTCAACTACTTCTTGCACGATTTTTACTGAAAACATATTCATGACGGTTTAAGTAACTTGGCCGACATATATTAGTTGCGAGAAATAATCAAATTTTCCATGGATTCTTTCATTTACGATTTGTCATTACTGTCATAATTTCTCGCGAAGTTTAGATATTATATTCATATATCTAAAAATAAATGCCTTCCCAATTTACAAATTGAGAATATGCGGACATTCAGTTTTAATGATCAAGGCTTTAGCAACTTATAGAATATCTTATTTTACTGTAAAAGGTGCATATAAATAGAGGTCCTAATGCTCTTCAATTTCGAGATCGAGTTTTCGAAAAAAATATCTTTATTTTTGAATTTCCCTTTCTATATTCCCTTTATCGCGAAATAGCAGCGGACATTAAGGTACTTGACAATTTGGAATATCGCACTATTACTAACTATACAGTAAATATTTACATACTCTGAGGAGTCAATTCGTTTATAACACGATTCTGCTCTTCGACAAAATCAACTGCCTTCATTTTGTAGCCGTGAGAATCGTAATATTGGCACAGGCTCTGCCCGTCTCTTTCTTTCATGATTTGCTTGAGTTTTTCCGGATGTATGTGGAAACTGGACAAATTCCTGGCCAACACTTGAGGAACCAACACTGTCTGAGAGGGACTTCCAAACGCAACAGACAAATTTCTGCTATGCATCTTAGGACATAGACCATCGCTGGAGCTAGCTCTCTCTTTGGCGCCTAGTGAACGACGTCTGTGGGCTTGGTCTCTTTGGGTGTTAATAACATTGAAATGTATAATCTTGGAGGAACTATTGGAGTGCCTCGCGGCACTAGATAGTCGGTGCATTACTAAAATTTTGAAAAATCTGACTGAAGAAATGACAGTAACTTTAGCAGTGGATATTTTGTTTTTCAAAACAACATTCGGAATCTAGTAGCACCGGGTCCTGTCAAAATTGTCAGTAGTGTCCACTGCACTTTCTCCAAATGTGTTCTAAATTTCTGTAATGAATTCCATAATAAGAAATGTTAATTTGCTGAAGGTTCCAGTAAGTTAAATATATTTATTTACACAATTTCTTTATCCCCCTATGTTTTTAGTTGCACAAAATTAAACCCACTTCATCAAATGTAAAAAACTTAACAAGAAGTCTCGATAACGATGTCCAAAATGTACAACACGTCCAAAAAGCGTGTTCCATATCCCCATCTGGTGAAAAATGCAAAACAGTTCCACTCGTAGGTCACAGTAGACTTACCAAACACAAAATCCACCGTGACTACTCTAAAATATTCGGCAAAAACGGCGACCATTTCAAACTATTACAAAAAAGCAAAAAGAAACACATCGAAATCTGCAACGACTGCATCACGATAAAAAATGGCAGGATTATGAAGAAAAAGGAACAAAAACAAGAGACCATCTCCGAAGACGAACTACTGAAAAACGAAGACTACGATGCCTCGTTTCGAATATTCGAGACAGAATCGATTCCGAAAATAAAATCACTCATCGAAGTCAACGACAAGATCAGACTAGAACAGAAAGTGAGGACTGCAATGGACCGTCACTGTATCAACAAATTGAACTACTCGAGACCCAGTTTCACCAAGAAAAAAAAGAAAGACAGGCCACGAAACAAACAATCGAAGATGCCAAGGTACAATCCTGTGAAAAGAAATTACTCCACAGCCAGGATCATTTTCCCCAAGTACGAAATCAAGAAGAAAGACCATAAAAAATCTGACTTCAAAGAAGGCACTGCTTCCAACAAACACATACACTCTTCCTACATCGACAAAATAAAAGGAGGTGACAAGAAGAAAAAAAAAAGTAAAAACATCCAACCCATCCTGAAGACGAAGAAGAAGAAGGGCCTGCCCTTGGTCATGATAATGAAGGAGACGTCGGAGAAATGGAGATCCAGCAGCAACAACCTAGTATACAGAGTCAGCAACAACACGGCGAGTTTTAAGAAAGTCAAGAAATCATATTCAGACCCGGGTTTCTACAACGTCGGCAGGCCCAAATTGCAGAACTATAACAGGGGTGTCATATCGAGGCAAATAGAACAGAAACCTTTGAGAAATGAACACGAGAGGGGATTTTCAAAAACGCATACGAAGAAAATAGAACACTTCCTCTTCACCTCTGGCAAAAGCAAAGGTAAAACCAGCAACTTTTACTCTCTAAACTCCAGAAGCCTGACCATAGATGAGGATTGTAGGGAAAAACTGACGAAAACCATACGATTCCTGCTCCAGCCTGTCATAGAACAAGAGTATATGAAATATTACGAGCTCAAATCCGGTAAAAATAAATTATCTATAAGATTACGTTCAATATACAATTTTCAATCAATTCCAAATTGAACTTATTGTTATTCACAAAGAGAATTCACATTTGAAAGTTCATTTTGACTACCATCCATTCACAATAACAAAATTTTTCAAATATACACTGTTCTTTCTTTCAAAGTTTCTATTATAGACTACTTAAATGAATTACCGCTGCATTGTATAATGTATTAAATAAGGTTTCTTTTTTTCTAATTTATCAATTTTCAGCACTCGAACGGATGGAGAGAAATATGAACGCGTATTTCAAGAACAGAAATTCACAAGACTTATGGAACAGAACTGTACTAGTTAAAAGCCAGTATGGTAACTACGGTAACGTCTTAAACAACAACATTCACGATATTCAGGATCCCTCGTTGAAACAAGAAATCAAAGATCCTCTCCAACTGAAAGAAGAAAAGCAAGAACCCTCAAGAAAGTTAGAAATCACCGTGCCGTGCTTCAAACAAGAAAAAATCGAGGAACCTATAGACCATCTCGTAATGATAGCAAAAGGTTCTTCCAAAAAGGATGATCCTTGCAAGAAGGATGACTCACCTAAAAAGGAAGATCCTTGTAAAAAGGAGGACCCGCGTAAAAAGGAAGACCCCTGTAAAAAGGAAGACCCCTGTAAAAAGGAAGATCCGTGTAAAAAGGAGGACCCAAGTAAAAAGGAAGACCCTTGTAAAAAAGAAGACCCTTGTAAAAAGGAAGACCCTTGTAAAAAGGAAGACCCCTGCAAAAAAGAAGACCCTTGTAAAAAGGACGACCCTTGTAAAAAAGAAGACCCTTGCAAAAAGGAAGACCCGTGCAAAAAAGAAGACCCCTGTAAAAAAGAAGACCCGTGCAAAAAGGATGACCCCTGTAAAAAGGAAGATCCCTGTAAAAAGGAAGACCCATGCAAAAAGGAGGACCCCTGCAAAGAATACTGCGTAGAAGATGAAGGAAGCAGTGACCCATTCAAGACGGCAAAGTCTAAAGCTGACAATTTTGCCACATCCGGAAGTTCCAACAAAAAAGAAACGTTCCTCAAAAAGAGAGACGACAACGACGCAGAAGACTGCGTCGATCCTTTTAAGAAGTCCAAATCGAAGACCACTTCTTTTTTCTCGAAGGGAGCTTCCAAGAGGAAAGGGGATTCCGCCGAAAATAACGTGCCTTTCAAAGTGAAGAAATCGAAAAAGGATCCTTTCTCCAAAGGTACAGTAGGCATATGCGAAGCGGAGCAAAAAGCCGTGGACCCCTTCAGGAGTGCCAAATCTAAGAGCGGTACTTTTACGGACCCGTTGGAGAAACAGGAGACTTGCGAGAAGAAAAGAATGCCTTGTCAGGACCCCTGCAGGAAGCAGCAGCCGTGCCAGGCGCAAAGTGATGTCCCTTCGCACCTTGGAAAGTGTAAACAAACAGGTAGTAATAACTTATTTACCGAATTGAAGACCATATTTTCATTCGTTTCAAAAATGATTAAAATCGTATACTTATTGTTATAAAAAAATATTTAAGTTGTTTACAAACTTGAAGGAGATATTTGAACAATTACAGGCAGGTAATCAAAAATGAAATTTTTATCTAGGAATCTTCGTTAAAAAGATACAGGATGGTAAACTTACAAACAAAATCTCATGCCACCTGCAAGTAATCAAAGCTACCGAAGTAAAACGCATATATAACGACAGAAAGCGGTCTAATCAACAAATTTTTAGAAAAATGTCTTATACAGGGTGTCCGAAAAGTAATGTGACCCAGCTTAAACATAGGTTCCTGTGATGAAATAGAACCGATTTAGACAAACTTAGCATAGTCCAAATGTGCCTTATATAAAAGTTATAAGAAAAAAATTCTTGTTTGGGCATATTTAAGAAACGAAACTTCCAATCATGTTGAAATTTGGTACATTTATGTTTTAAGTACAAGCTTTGCGGAAGAGTAAGTAGTGCTGTATATCGTAGGGGGAGCTTTTGGCAGTTTTTTTTTGTAACTCATTTTTATCGTATCTTTTTTGTTGATCCTATTCTGACACGCTTGACGGAAAATTATGATGTCGAGGTATGTTTCCAAAATTTGACAAAATAATATTAATAATTTGAAATTATTTGCACATTACATTTACACTTTACACAACTACACAACGGTAATTACTAACTCAGTACAACAATTAATATTAACCGGACAGGCTTTTGATCAAATTTGACAAGTGGTAACTTGATCGAATTAGAAAATTTATTTCTATTTTAATATGCGGAAATTTTCAAATACGTTTTTACTGAAAACGGTGCATTGGATCAACATGGAACAGGTACTCGTATAGCCTTTCTAAGCAAAATTCCATCTCTCATAATTTTCAGTAAAGCGTATCAGAATAAGACCACCAAATGAGATAAATAAAAATTAATTGTAAAAAAACTACAAAGAGCGCCCTCTGCGATATGCGGCACTACTTACTCCTTCACAATGCTTGTATTTGTCTGAAACATAACTGTACCAAATTTGAACATGATGGACGTTCCATTTCTTAATTATGCCCATAACAAAAAAACAATTTTTTTTTGAAGCCCTGTAACTTCTAAACGAGGTACTTTTGGACTAAGCTAAGTTTGTCTAAATCGGTTCTATTTGATCACAAGAAGCTATGTTTAAGCTGGGTCCCATTACTTTCCGGACACCCTGTATGTTATGTGATATGTCACATCAACAGTTTACTTTAAATGCGAAACTCACGGATTTTTGCACGAATTTCGCAACTTTCGCTTTAATTATTTATGGCGGGGAAAATCTCAACTTTTGACAAATTTTGCAAAACAGTACAAATATTATTGCTATTTTCATTATTATGCGGTGTTAATAAGTTTGTTTTGAACTTCTGACAATCTACCATGACACAAGTAGAGACTAATCCACCATTAAATAAACCGTGCAAATATTCGCGAATTTCGCATCCATAAGGACAAAATGCTTTATAATATATTACACTATATACACACATTATATTGGTTACTAGCACTGTCACTATAACAATCACACACTTATTATACTTATCATATCGTACCGCCCTCCGTATGACCTTCATGTATCCATGTTTCGTCAAAGTTTAATATATTCTTCGACTATTTAATAGTTTCTTCGTCATATCACTATTACGTCTTTTTCTATCAGTATACTCTTTTCGGAACAGCATTCTTAGTAAATAAAAATATGAGGGATAAAATTTCTAAATTTGAAGCAATTTCAGATAGGTTATGTAGAGAAGAAATAAACATAGAGATATTAAATATATATGCGCCAACAGAAGAAAAAACAGAAGAAGAAAAAGATGAGTTTTATGAGAAACTAGAAGAAAATTATGGAAAGCTGAATAAAAACACAGTAAGAATGGTGGTAGGGGACGCAAACACGAAAATAGGGAGAGAAAGGATGTATGAAAGTATAGTAGGCACAGAAAGTAAACACCTAGAGAGCAATGACAATGGGCGTAGGTTGATTGAATTTGCAGAAAAGCAAAAAATGAAAATAATGAGCACATTCTTTAAGAGAAAAGACATATACAAGGGTACCTAGACCTCTCCAGATGGAGCATATTCGAATCAAATTGATGTTTGCATAGATGAGAATCACAGAAGCATAATAAAAAATGTTAAGTCATGCAGAGGAGCAGACATAGACTCGGATCACTATCTAGTGAGAATAGATTTGAAGATAAAAAAAACCTATGAAAAGGAAAGGATTACAAAGGAAAAAAAGACAATTAGATATGGCGACATTACAAAATGAGAGAATCCAAAAGAAGTATGAAGAAGAGATAAGTAAAGGTTTGCAACAAAACATAAAGATATTGGAAGCAAATATAAATGAAAAATGGATAAAGATCGAAAATGTCATACAAACAGCAAGTGAGAAAGTAATACCAAAAAAAGAGTTTGCAGGGAGGAAAAGATGGTAGGATGAGGAGTGTATAAGAGAGGCGGAGAAGAGAAATAAGCTAAGAATTAAAGCACTTCAGTCAGTACAAGACAAAGACGAAAGGCAAAGAAAGTGTTTAGACAAAAGAAGAGAGCAGAACAGGTTAAGAAAATAGATGAAATAGAGCAACATTATAAGAGGAAGGAAATACGTAACTTCTACAGAGAGATAAAAAAGGGAAAAAGATAAAGGAAGTAATATATGTGAGGGATGAAAGTGGCAATATAATTGCAGAGGAAACAGAAGTGAGAGAAAGATGGAGGCAATACTTTGCAGATATGTTGAATGAAGAGAGTGTAAGGGAAGGAGAGGAGCACGAGGAGATGATACCGGGAAGGGAAGAGGAAGTGGATGTAGAAGAACCTACAAAAAAGGAAATAGATACAATCATAGAAGCTTTAAAGAATAACAAAAGTCCAGGAAAAAACGGAATAACAGCAGAGAACATTAAGTATGCAGGAGAGGATTTAAGACAAAAAATATACGAAATGATACGAATGATCTGGAGAAGAGAATGTATGCCTGAAGATTGGAGAGATGCTTTGATTATACCAATCTTAAAAAAGGGAGATGCAACAGACTGCAGAAACTATAGGGGTATATCATTGTTAGATATAGGGTATAAAATTATGGCAACGTTTATTAAACAGAAAATAGAGCCTATAGCAAAACTACAAATAGGAGAGTATCAAGCAGGTTTTAGAAAAGGAAGGTCAACAACGGACCAAATCTTCATGGTGAAGGAAATTCTGACGACATGCTATGAGTATGGGATCAAAGCAATGGTTTTATTTGTGGACTTCAGGAAAGCATATGATTCGATCAAAAGGAATAAACTAAGTAAAATTTTGAAACAATTTGGGATACCAACCAAACTGATTAGGCTATTGAAAATGACCTTAGAAAATACCAAATCCAAAGTACGAATAAAAGGTGAATGTTCGGAAGGCTTTACTATTGATACAGTACTGAGATAAGGAGACCCACTCACAACGCTTCTTTTTAATACTAGAAAAGGTTATAAGAGATAGTCAGTTGAACAGAGAAGGATATATATTGTTTAAAAGTCATCAAATTGTAAGTTATGCAGATGACGTGGCTATTATTGCTAGAGATAGTAGGGAATTAGAAGAAGTAACGAGAAAACTTGTGGAGTAAGCATGTAAAGTGGGATTGCAGATAAATCAAGAGAAAAGTAAGCTTTTGAGAATAGGAGAACAAAAAAAGGATACCAATTTTAAATTGAGGACAGAGCATGGAGAGATGTTTGAGGAAGTTAATAACAGCGCTAATAACAGTTAACTGTGATGAGGAACAAGAAATAAATAGGAGAATAATAAAAGCAAACAGAAGTTCGGCAGCAGTCACCCACTTATTGAAATAAAAAATTTGTCCAGAGGAGTAAAATTTAGAATGTATAAAACAATTTTGAGACCGATAGCGCTGTATGGTGCGCTGTATGGTAGTGAAACCTGGTTCTCAATAAGAAGTCAAGAGAAAACCTTTTAAGGTGGTAAAGGAAAATCTTAAGGAGAATTCTAGGGGGTAAGAAGACGGAGGAAGCAATGCAAAGGAGAATAATGAGGAAATATATGCAATGTACCAGGCACCAACAATAGACGAATTTGTAAAAGCCAGAAGAGTGCAGTGGCTAGGGCATCTAGAACGTATGGAAGATGAAAGGGCAGTTAAGAAAATAGTAGGGAGTAAGCCTAACTACAAGAAAAAAAGAGGTAGACCGAGAAAGCGATGGAGAGAGGCAGTGGCAATAGATCTAAGGGAGAAAAATGTAACGGATTGGAAAAGAAAGGCGAAGGACAGAATAGAGGAGAATAACACAGCTCTGGGCCTAAAAGGCCTGTAAACAGCTTTATATATATACTCTTTTCGATTTCATTTATATAGAAATTCACATACTATAATTCATATGACTTCAGTGATAGGAATTATAGGAGATTTGATTTATATTAGTTTAAAATATCTTTCTAATACAGCAAAAAATGTAATTCATGTCATGTATAATTCGCAAAAGCCCTATATATATTTTAGGCACTTTTATTTTGTACGATATAGCAGCCCAATTTTTTTGTCGAAAGCTCATTTTTAAAATGCCGTAAGTTTTTACTATTCTACGTTTGTCTTCAACATCACTTACACTCATATTTTGACCTCGCACTCAAAACTCTTCATACATTATCCGATATTCCTCACTTGTTAAATTAGGGTGTTTACCTTTTAAAAAATACGATGTAGAGCTTGAATTATTCTCCATTCTTAAGAACACAAAATAACTAATAAATTAATTACATTCATAATTAAATTAGCGGAAAGATATACCCGAAATTTTGCCTGACCGAAAGATATACCCGCCCATGATAACGTTGGAGATGGAACAGTTGGATCCGTCAAATCGTCACAACCAATAGAAAGCTAACGTTTCGATCTGACGCATGCGTCAGGGGTATGCTCTCAGAGATATGCGGTACATGATTTTATAGGAAAAATATACAAGCTGCATGTATATTTATCTGTGTCAACTACTATAAATTGTGAACGGGTTTATGACATGAGTCACTATCTAGATTTTCGGCGGTTAAGTACTAGGTTGACCAAAACGCACACAACGACTGATTTTCTTAAAACGTCTTGGCCAATGATAAATTGTATCGATTCGACTGCCGAGACGACACAAACTGCTGCGTGTGTCATCAATTTTATACAAATTTAACCTCGAAAAAAGCACTAGGCTTATTCTGTTTACTATGAAAAAACCAACTTGTTGCCGCCATTGTATTCACCGTAGGCAAAGAATGATTCCAGAGGTTCACAAGTTTCAAAAATTTACGTTAATTATCAATTCTAGGTACAGTTTTGCTACTTTCTGTAAATATTTTCTACGAGCATTAAAAATCTCCTCCAAGTTCGTAAACACCATGTATACAGGGTGATTTACGTAAAACTCCTCGCATCAAGAAGTTCTATGTGGTTCCCCCAACAGGACTTTTACAGGAATAATTTATCGAAGTTCGTCGACTTTAAAAATTCATATTTTCACTGAATTTGACTAAATGGATACTTAAACTAATTATATTACTAGTTACTACTTATAAAATCTGGTTTTTGAAAATGGCTACGGTGGCTTCAAAAGTTTACGGTATGAGCAACTTATCCTGCCTGCTTTTGACTATTTAACAACAGTTTTTTTATTTCAATTATTTTAATTGGTCGCAAATTCTTTTTTCCTCGATTTTCAGACTCCTACAGAACAGTTATTTGTTATACAAAATATACAGGGTTATAATTACATATACAAGATGAATCAGAATGCATATAAAAAATTTAATTGAAGATTCTTTTCATCCACACAAAGTTTCTATTCAAGTAATTTTTTGTTCTAACATACCTCCTTACAAAGATACAGGGTGTTGAAATTTAGGAAAATTTAATCATCGTTATGGTGAACCTTGGAGGTTTTTTGTTAAATATTTATCGTATCATCGCAAATTAACGAGGTATTTTTTCTGTGCAGTGAAATATTCTTCTTAAGGTTAGCCATATCTACGCTTATGGTTGAATTCAAAATTGCTTAACATTTGCAACATGTACCCTTTAAAAGTTTATTACTTAGTGCCAAGTTTTAATTAAATATATCTTACTATATAAATAATACAGCTGTGCATAAATTTTATTCTTTTTCACATTTTGACATCGCAAGTTTTGAAACTAGAGCCACATTTATAACTTATTTTTATCTTAAATCAATAGAAGATTTGTTCCTAAAATATATGCAACCCACATTACCGTTCGGTGAGGAGGAAAATCGTATTATTTCCCTTGCTATTAGAAAATTCTTTTCCCTATTTCCTATAGCTGTAGCAACCCTAGACCCTACATTTGACGCATATCTAGCATCCAGTATGTCTTTAGGTAAATCTGCTTGCTGTGATAAAATATCTTGCACTGCAGTAACTCACGAAAAATTTGAGATACCAGCTTGTTGCAAAGTTCTGCCTGACCCTAAAGACAATCAATCTAAGAACGGTAAACAAATTAACAGGGTGTCCAGTAAAGAATGGTCCAAATTTCAGGGTTGTATCCACATAGCGCCCTCTTGAAGATAGAACATAATTTCCGCAAAAATAATTTCTGTCGCCCCCAGTGCCAATTTTAAAGCAAATATCTCGAAAATTATTTGAAATATTAACAAAAGACAAAATTGAATTTGTAACTTTGACACCCTGTAAGTCGGCAACCTTAAACTTTTGGACTGAGGTTAAATCGCTTTGGCCCGATGAATAGACCCCTCAAATATGGACAACTCTTTACTGGACACCCTGTAGATACTTTAATAATTTGTTGGTTTTTGTTTTGTTAGTTCATCCCCGATGCTATCATACTGAAGAATTTAAATTTGGTGACAGAAGTGTGATTAATCATTAATCACAAGTGAATAATGATTAATCACTTCTATAGTGTATTATGAACATCATCATACTGGAAGGAACAGACGGATCATGTATATACGAGGTGTGGCAATTAAGTTCCGGGAATTTGTCAATGAAAAAACAAGCAAATTAGATTTTGCCAAAATATTTCATTGACAATAGTCTCCCTCTAACGCTACACAGCGATTCCAACGTGGCTCCCACGATTGGAAGCACCCTTGGTAATCCTCCGCAGTTAACCCGTTCAGCACCACGGTTACAGCTTCCTGGACCACCTTTACGCCGCCATGAAGTACGCCTTTGAGGTGCGACTTCATCTTGGGGAATAAAAAAAAATCGCAGAGAGTAATATCGGGGCTATAGGGTGGGTGCGGCAACGTTGGATTGCCTTTTTTTGCACAATGAACGAGGAATGGGCTGGCGCGTTGTCGTGGTGCAAGATCCAGCCGTTCTCGGCGAGTTCGGGTCGCACACGGAAAACGTGGGCCCGCAGTCGCGAACATATTCGCGATGAATGATGCCGTGGATATCGAAAAAAACGATCAACATTGCCTTAAGCCCACTTTTCCTCCCACTGCTGACTTTGTTTACGGGTCTCGGGGTCATACTCAAATATCCAGGTATCTCCAGTAACTTCCCGACTCATCCAGTCTCTACCGTCGCTCCGAATGCGGGACAACAGATCCTCTCATATCGATTTTCGCAGGTTCACGGGAAGAACTTTTGGCACCATCTTTGCGTAAATCTTTCCCATGTTCAAATTTTCGTTTAACGCTTTCTTTGCTGACGTTTAACTCGTCAGACAACGCACGAATGCTTAGGCGCCGGTCAGACGTGATTAGTGCACGTAAACGGTCAACATTCGCATCAGCACGAGAGGTGACGGGAGCTCCTTCACGTGGATCGTGAACCGTTTTGCCCATTCAAACACGCGTGTTTTCGTCATGCACTCGTCTCCATACACCACCTGCAATTTTCGAAGGATTTCCATGTTGCTTGTAATTTGAGTCACTCATTTTCACGACGCCACTAAAAAAATTACTTCCAAAAAATACACATAAAACACAAACCAAACGTACTATCGACTGAATTGCCACACCTGGTATTATATAGCCGCATAGAAATCTTAAAATATACAGAACGCCAAAAGCCTTTACATTAGAGAGGAGCTTTGAAAGCTGCCATCTAGGGAAAACTTAGTATAAGCTGTTGGTTATACAGCATCTTAATACAAGCATACAAGAGAAACCAAAACGGAATGTTTGTAATAGGACTACATATTTTTTTACTGTTTTAGAAAGGTATTTTAAGCTAATATAAATCAAATCTCCTACAATTCCTATCAATGAAGTCATATGTAAGTTCTCTGATACCAAACATCTAGGTATGCTAATGAACAATTCCACAGACAAAGCTCTAATCAATAATTATCTAAAGAAAATAATTTAATTTAATTGTCAATGAATTAAATATGACAGGATGTCACTTTTTGTCATTGTCGATATTTAACTTCAATTTTAATTTTTATAATAATTTTTATAGTTAGATATTTGATTCAACTTAAAGGAGACCACCTGAAGAAGCAATCCTAAAAATGCAGAAATAGGTCAGATCTCATCTATTGTGGTTGAATTTGTCGTGTTCCCACTGCCAAAAAGTGAAGTTAGATATTTATAGAGTGTTTCATTAACAGGTCAGTAAATTAAATTATTTTCTTTAGATAATTATTGATTAGAGCTTTGTCTGTGGAATTGTTCATTAGCATACCTAGATGTTTGGTATCAGAGAACATACATATGACTTCATTGATAGGAATTGTAAGCGAATTGATTTATAATAGCTTAAAATACCTTTCTAAAACAGTAAAAAAATGTTACAAAAGCTAATAATAAGGAATATATGGGTAGATATTGTGGGTGTAATTCAACGCAGGTTGGGGCTTTTGTCCACTGACACACACACAATGTTATTAATACCTAAAAATATATAAGGACTACATATGTTTCTACAAATTGGACGTAAAATTGTTATATTGAAATTCCTGCCCATTAGTGTGAAACTACCACTTTAGTGCAACCAACTCATAAAATAAAAGCTAAGTTGCTATTATAATTTACTGCAATATTACCAGACTCGCGCTTTCTCCATAGCTTGATTACCTTCGGTATCTATTTTGGTGTTCTATACAGGGTGTTTTAAATGAAGTAGCAAAAATAAGAACATATCCAAATATTTACATTAAATTTGTAAATCCAAGGTTTTTGCGGGCGAAAATTTCAAATTTGTCTGTAATTTTGACGTCACTAGTAGAGGGCGAAAAGTTACAAATTTTAACTTTGACGCCCAGTATCTTTTATTATGCGACTTGAGAAATAGGTATGTTAGGTTAAATCAATTTATTTTAACCTAAGGAATCTGTGGTCTCATTTTTGCTACATCATTTAAAAACACCCTGTAAATTTTATGATTTCTGTGTATAGCCGTGGACAAGCGAATTTACTGCCAAATCAACATATGCGCCACAGCATCTATTTTTTGGGAAGCTAAAGTTCAAATACCTATGTCAAAGGCGTTTTATGTTTTTTTTTTACTGGAAGCCTAGGTAGTGCATTTTATTTTATAATTTTATTATCTGTCTATACTCTATTCTTAAAAATTGAGAAATCATATAATATACACAAGGAAAAGTAACTACAAAATATAACTAGATCATTTTGATGGTAAATTTGAAAAAAAAACAGAAAAATGCGCAATGCAGTTTTTCATTTCGTTGCTGAGTTATGAAAAGAACTATTTTGTTTGCTTTTGGATTAATAAGGAAGAAATAATAAACGCAAAATAAATCTACGAAGTGGTAACGTTAACTTTAGACTAATACAACTAACATTTTAAAGGTTATTATATATTTTTAGGTATTAATAATATTGTGTGAAGTTAGATATTTATAGAGTTTCATTAGCAGGTTAGTAAATTAGATTATTTTCTTTAGATAATTATTGATTAGAGCTTTGTCTGTGGAATTGTTCATTAGCATACCTAGATGTTTGGTATCAGAGAACATACATATGACTTCATTGATAGGAATTGTAGGAGATTTAATTTATATTAGCTTAAAATACCTTTCTAAAACAGTAAAAAAAATTTTAAGGGTTAGTTGTTGACAATGTTTACATTGACAGTAAACAAATATGTGGGACTATATAACAAGCTAGTGTTTTTAAGAGCAAGAAATTCGAATCACTCCTCTTAGTTTAAAAATAGAGTATAGCCATAGCATAGGTTATATTGTGGTATAGCTTAGCAGCTAGGTTTTTCGTTGGAACTAATTTTACTTTATTAATTAAAAATATTTCTTAAATTTTAACTGAACATGTTATACAAATATACACTGTGTCCCCAAATTACTTTCCGGATAGGAACAATTTTATATCGGATTTTTTTGAGAAAAATAATTGTTCATAATAATTTTTGCAAGTAAATATAATAGGTAAAATTTTTTACTATTAGCTTTTGTAATGAGCCTTTCTAATGGCATTACTATTAAAATTGTATTTTGTTGCCTTAGTCTCCGTAAAGACACGATTTGGCCGTTAAAGATGTTTAGTTATTATGGAAGGGGAGGGGTCCTACGTGGAAAACACTTTTCTAGGAAAATTACTATTATTTTTCTTTAAACCTTTACGGCACAGTGTAGCAAAAATTTGACACAGTTCAGCACAACGTTTATGTTAGAATTTATCAAACAGTAAGGGGCTAAGTTCACGCACATTTATGTCAATGCAATTATATTGATATTTTCTAAAAAAACTTAATTTTCTCAAAAAAAAAAAAAATGTTCTCCAGTCAGTTTCATGTTTAACAAGCATTATTTTAAAATTTGAAAATTATTTAATTTGGTAGTGATAATATTAATTTTGGGGGTGCTAATAATTTAATCTTGGAGGTACCTAGCACCCCCCAGTTGCCCTCTCTAGTTGTGCATTTGGAAAATAACCTATTTACTCGATCGAATCGTTTATAATCCAACAGTAGACCCGAATAAACTACAAAAGCCCTGCTCGACCGACTTCCCCAAACCCAAAGAGAAAACCGCCCCACGTAAACCGCCGCCTCCGCCGCCCCCTAAGGCTCCCCCGAAGAAATGCCCCGCTCCCACGGCGGAGGAATGCAGGTACTGCCAAAAACCGAAGGAGAAGCAGCCCAAGGTGGAAGCCGTACCCAAGGGTCCGTCACGCCCGTGTAAGGTACCGATGAAGCCGTCCCGGCCGCGTCTACCGCCCCCCGTGCCGAAAAGGGTCGAACCGAAGCAGTACCTGAAGAGCACTTGGATGCCAGTGAAGTTAAAAGGTGAGCTGGTTTGCATAAGAAGGTTCAAATGATTTCAAAAGAGGGGCGAATTTACTCACAAAATAATGACAGTCATCTATTATATTTTGAGTTAATTCGGCTGTTACTCCCTTATATTTTCACTACAGAGTTAACTCGGCTGTTTACTTCTTTAGTATTTTCTATAAATATGAATAATTATAGACATTTAATAACCGAAAAATTTAGGACTTGGCAAATAACGGAATGTTATCCCATGCCATCCGCGAATTTTATAAATACGTATTTTTTTAATTTAACTGTAGATGTGAATACTGTCCTGTACCTAAAAACATCATAAATTTGATAATTTTACGGTGAGAAAATACAGTGTCCTAAAGATATATACAGGGGGTTCCGCAAAAGAACCTAAACAGACATACCAACCTATATACAAAGTAACAGTAACATGCGGAGTTACAGACCTTCAAAGTGGGGGTCAAATATTAAATCGAAAAATAATTAATATCTCTGAATTACTTTAACTTGGAATAACCAAATTTGGCACATGATTTAGGTTTATTATTGGTCTCCTTTCACTATGAGTTCAAGTAAATCGAGACACTACAAAGTGTTCATTGAGGGTGAGTCACCCCTAAAAATTCAGATATTTTTTTTTATATATGACCACTTTGAAGGCCTGTAGCTCAGCTTGTGTGCAACTTTATATATATATATATATATATAGGTGTATTTGGTTAAATTGCAATATTTTTTAACCCCCTACATGCATCTGCTCTATGTCTTCTATACGGCTAAGGCTGAAACTAATTAAAAATAATCATAAATCCGTGTTATTTTTTTCAAATTATTTCCATGGAGTAATAAGTATGCTCCTAAGCGACGGTGAAAAAAAATTGACTCTCGTGCGTGCTGTTACTCCAGGTATATGTCTAACCAAAGAGAAACTAAATAAGTCGTTTTTTTTCTATATACATTTTTGGTAATGGCAAAATGTGTGGCTGTCAGAGGCATCTATTGTTATTTAATTTCAAAAGAATGTTAACAGATGGCCTTTGTACCGCAGGTTAATTAGGCGGTAAATTTAAAATAACTGTTAATATTAGGATTAGCTGAGATATCAGGCAAATAAAACAGAGTTTATAGAACAGTAGTTACATAATCTTAAATTAGTTATTTTGCCGAAAATAATAAGCAACCAAACAAACAAATGTATGTACAGTTAATATAAATATGTCACATAAATGGATATCCTTCTGACAAAATTCTGTAATTTATATTGATGGAGAAATCTTTATTTTTGATATTTCTACACTGAATTACTTCTTTTTCGATGAAAGAAAGAATATATCGTAAGTATTTAAATATATATAGTAGAGATGTCATAGGGTAGATTATGGAAAAAAAATATAACTGAACGAAATCATGTGGAATATTTAAATCGTTGCTTATTCAAATTTATATTACATAAACTGTTTTCTTTATTATTCAATTGTTCTTCCTTTTTTACGTTTGGGTACCATGGTTTTGGTAGCTCGTAGTGTCAACTTTATGGATATAAACACGTGATCAACAAATAACAAACTTCAATAACAATAACTATTCGATGAATCGCAAAACGCACTCGAAATAGATCAATAAGTATATTATGAAAGTTGCCACCTCTCTGCAATATTATAACCTCTACGTTGACTTAGGCTTGAAATACGCCACATAGAAAAAGAAACTTTCTTGTCACTACTTGATTACACAGCAAATATACTTCAAATCTCTCAACTGTCAAATCTTTACTTTGTTGTTTATGTCACTCCCGTTCAACTTCTGAACATAAGCCGAACTATGGAGGAGAAACCGATCCGCTTATATATGTTTTTAGAGTTCTCGAAAAGTTTCCTAGGTTCTTGAGAACGCGTCTAGAACCAAATCCAATATAACCTGAGATGCTCTAGAAAACGTCAATATAAAGCTATTACAAACATTATTACAAACTAAACAGGTAGGTGAGCTTCCGTAACAATATTTTATATTTTTTGAGCCATGTTTGGCAGTGCTGTAACATTATTGACATTATCTAGGTAGTGTTACAGCACTCTCATAGCTCATAAGACTAGGAAATACTGCAGAGAAGTGGCAATACTAACTGACCTGTTTCAGTAATTCTCACGTAGAAAAAACAGTTTAGAAAGTATGTACTATGTACTTATTGGTTCAGCATCTGTTATTACTTTTCAACTCAATTCTAAATTCGCAGTTTCGAAAAAAATTTAAACCTCACGCATCGAAAAGCTCTTTGTATGAACCTGACACCATTTAATTTTTCCCACTAGTTTGGAATTATTGCGTCAGATGCAAATATCGTAAACTAACTTACGTATTATACCTGACTGTTATGGAGAAGAAATTTTAAATTCAGCTACCGAAACACGTTGATAAAATCTACGATGTTACACTAGCTCGAAGGACGATCCGCTTTGATTTTGTAACATCCCGAATGGTTAACCGTTACACGTACAATTTGACAAATTAAAAAAAGTGTATAAAACATATTTTACTGTAGGTAATTATTTATTACCTGCATTGATTGATTAAATTTTATATTTCTGCAAAAACAAAACTAAGTTTATAAACTCAACCAGGTGAGTGATGCTTTTACACAATAAAATATTTATTTATAAGTACAATCGTTTTTGGAAGGCGACATGAGCAATAAAACGTTGGTGAGAAGAAATAGACCAGTGCTGAAACATTTGAAAATGGTAAAAAGTGAAAAAAATTATAGTAGGATGAAACCCATTGGAAAAGGAAGAGAATACAACAAAAATGAGTGGAAAAATAATGTACGGGCGAACTGAGCTCGGGAAGTGGAAGGGGGTGAGTTTTTAAGGGTAAAAAATGGTTTATCTTGATTTCCGGTAAAACTACAAGTCCTATGGAAAAAAGTTAAATATTAAAGTTGTAGGTAATAAAAAGATCTACAACTTTTATATTTACACTTTTTTCACATAACCTCAAAATTTATGTGAAAAACTCAAATAACCAAGTTTTTGGTTTTTTATTTTTATCTTTTATAAAAAATAATTTCTTTTCACGATATTTGGTGAAAACTTACCTTTTTATGTCCCAAATACACTGTAATTTTTTTGATTTAAAATATACATTTTTTTACCTTATTTTGACTTAATATCGAAAAAGCATCCTAATTTTCAATCGAAAATTCTCACGTCAAAATATCTGCTTTTTTGAAAAAGTCGGTTGGCTTTTTGTTCGTTGGAATCTCTACTATCTTATGGTGTAAAAAAATATAGATAACTATGGTAAATGTTCTCAGAAAAAACAAAGAAATGATGCGACAAACTCGAATTCGAAAATTTTTTTTTAATCGTTATGTACAATTTTGAGCTATTTATTAAAATTTGTACTTTAATTACTTGAAAAATGTAAGATTCCATATTGCACTGATAAACAAATAAATTGCAAGTCGAAATATATAATTAACAACTAAATAAGTTAATTTAATAAAACATCTACAATATTTTTTCGCTTCTTTGCATTTTCTGAGAACGTTTACCAAAATAATGTATATTTTTTTTACACCATCAGAAAGTAGAGATTTCAACGAACAAAAAGCTCACCGACTTTTTTAAAAAAGCAGATATTTTGAAGTGAGAATTTTCGATTGAAAATTATGGTGCTTTTTCGATATTAAGTCAAAATAAGGTGAAAAAATAAATATTTTAAATCAAAAAACCTACAGTGTAATTGGGACATAAAAAGGTAAGTTTTCACCAAATATCGTGAAAAAATATTATTTTTTGTATAAGATAAAAATAAAACTTGGTTATTTGTATTTTTCACATAAATTTTGAGGTTATGTGACAAAAGTGTAAATATAAAAGTGAAAGATCTTTTTATTACCGACAACTTTGCTATTTAACTTTTTTCCATAGGACTTGTTGTTTTGCTAGAAATCGAGTTAAACCGTTTTTTACCCTTAAAAACTCACCCCCTTCCACTTCCCGACCTCAGATCGCCCGTAAATTATTTTTTCTTTCATTTTTGTTGTATTCTCTTCATTTTCCAATGGGTTTCATCCTACTATTATTTTTTTTGGTTTCAAAAATTATCGACCCTGGTCTAAAATGTATACATTTATTTACACATAATTGGGTGGTAGTTGGCGGGTCAGCTCCAATTATGCTAGGAAGAACGTCTTTAGGAATGCACGTGTGGCGGAAAGATTAGATTAGTGTAAGTATGTCGGTACTCAATTGTCTCTAGATGTAAATGGCCAGAGTCGGCTAGGAAATTTTCCCATAATTATAATCAATTACAGTAAAAGTTCAAAAACATTTAACACAAATTTTCTACTTTGTTCGATCGAAACTTCACAATGAGTCATTTTCAAATTTCGTTTAAACTGTATCACAAACACACCATAACAGAAGAATCAACACAACGCAATTATTGGCCATCCTTCTCAAGTGCAGGTAATTTCTCCGTAACGTTAGTCATACCTGATCAAGAGGCGTACCTGAGCATGACTTTATATTACAAACAAGTCGAAAGGGCTCAGAGTTATATGTCCAAAAACGATTCTAATAATCCTTTTTCCTGCGAATAGAGAATTAAATCTAACATCATTTATACAAGATGCTGCCATATTACATCAAGGTGCAGGTGATTCTCTGATAATAAAATTGAATTAGGACAATATTTACAGTAATTATCTTTGAGCTTCGGAACGATTTATCATAAGTTTGTTTCTTCAAATTATGGCGTTAACCTTTTTTTGAAAATTTCGTATCCCACCGCTGAATAGGTTAGTCGATACTTCAAATATAATATGTTATTACAGAAAGTAAACTGGGAAATTCCAGACCAGCCAAATCCGAGGCGACCCTGAACAGTCCAAAAAAGGGATTTTTCGATGGATGCAAGGGGCTGCTACGAAACATGTACAAGATGTTCTGCCCGGGAAAATCCGGATCCGGGAAAAAAGGCGCCGCCATTGGAGCCGCCACGTCTCAGTCCATGCCGGAATTAAGAACCTGTAAGTGCTTATACTCGATCTTCGAAAAAACAGTTTTTGCCTATTTCAAGACATTAGATAATAAAAATGATAAGTGTTCTTTCCAAATTTAAAGCTTTTATCTTGTATCGGTATAAGTCAATTTAGAAGTTTTATCAAGGAAAGTGTAAAACGATTTTTAGCAACACAATATTTTTGAATGTTAAAGTATGTATCTCTGACTTGTTTGTTTTTTCACTTTGTAAACTTATTTTTAGTATTACTGTGCTTCTCCTTTTAGCGACTTTCTGATTAGTTTTAAATTTTCTTGATGTTACTGGTTGAGTTCAGTAGCTTTAGCTAGACTTCGCCATGAGTTAAAATAGATAAGTAAACTTTTTGCTGATTAATTTCGTTAGTTTCTTTTTTTTTGTATTTTTATGTTTAAATATTAATAAAGTCGATTTATTATTATTATTGTATAAAAACGGAGATCCTCCTTTGATTGAAAATTACAGACCCATAAGTTTGCTGTCCTCAACTATTTGAAATTACTATGTGCAAAAGACTTGTTCCCTTTTTCGATAGTAATAACATAATTAATTTCAACATGGGTATCAGAAAACTAAATCCACAATAACATCTGTTTTTAATTTGGTTAAACATACATACATACAAATTTTTGGATCTATCTAAAGCATTTGATTGTATACGACATACTTTTTACGAAGCTGGAAAGTATAGGCATCAGAGATACAGTTTATAAGTGGTTTGCATCATACCTCAGTGAAAGAAGGCAAAATGCATATCACTTCTGAATCATTGAATTATATTTCAGGTTTTTTTAGGTAGCAGAGAAGTGTTGTTTGGTGTGCCACAAGGCAGTGTCCTTGGTCCTCTTCTCTTTTGAGTATATATCAATGATTTCTGCAAGTGCATAAATGATAATTCCACTTCTATAACTTCATATGCTGCTAATACCAATGTTTTAATTTTTGGAAAAAATATATAAAAATTGAAATAAAAACTCAAATTGTAATGCATAAAATATCTGAATGGTTTCAACATAATTCATTATTGTTAAATAACAAAACAGAGAGTATTTTATTTAAACACAGTAGAACGTAGAGTGTAATAAATCTATCTTCTATTATAAAAGAATACCCTCTTGGATTTCGATCGACATTTCTACGCATGCCCAATACACTTATGTCATGTTTCAGCAGCGACATGATTAAATAATAATTCCACATCGCTTAATTTAAAGGTGTTATTTAGTGCTACTATATTTTTTATTTGTGCTTAAACTAACTCTATTGGATTTAGTTTACAGTAGTACGGTGGTAAACGAGCTCTGGCCACCTCATCCACTGCATATTTAAACCTTTCACATTTCTCTCTGAATAATTTTTAATAATAATTATGTTTTCAGCATTACAATAATCTTCTTCTTTTCGACACTTCTGCTGTGATAAGGTGCGTTATCCATCACAACAACCACTCTTGGTTCTGCATATGATAACATAGGTTCAAACCATTTTTCAAATATGTCACTGTTCATCTTCATGATAAGCTTTCGTCCTACGTGATTTCAAAACAAGCAAACTATTTTCTACAAATCTCGTATAGCTTCCATTATGCGTTATTATTAATCTTCGATTTTCGTCTTTTTCAAATGACGTCTTTAACCCTGTAAAAAAATCATCTAAAAATGCTTTTTTCTTACTCCGAACGTTACCACCCTGCCAAAAATTTGATACAGTATGGTTTCAGTTTACTCATGTTTCATTCATCTACAATTTCGTCTTCCTCAAAGAGCATGGTTTAACGATTTCGTTTGATGTCATGTATTGTTCTTTTACGAACTGTATCAGATAATTTAGGCATGTCACCTTATCCATTAATATTCTTACGAATGGCGTATTTTACGTCATCATCAACTTCTATTTTTTGTCCTTCCTCTTATTTCACTTTGCTTCTTTGTATTTACTTTTACACTTTTTTATAGCAACTACACACACACTAGAAACGAACACTTGTGTCAACGCATATCAACACACACACCCGAATTCCTTTATATGCGCTTTTTTATTATTATCAGTTATCCATCAGTTAGGTTAGATCGGTTTACCAACACACCATTTCCAGAACCAGTATTTTGAGTTATTTTTAATTGTTACTGTGTATCAAAACTTACGGTGATATATTTTTTTAAATTTAATTTAGTTACAGCTTCCCGCGTATACTGTTACTCTATTGATGTTTCTAACGTCGGTTAAAGCAAGTACTAGCGACACTGTTTCCACACACTAAAAATCATTTTTCTAATGCAATAGATAGATATAGAGAATACATCGGACTTCAGTTTGATTGAGCCTTTATGGTATCCACAACCTTATCGCTGTGCATAGAGAGCGAGCGACACGTTATACGGTTTATAGTAATAGTGCTTCTATATTACTCTCTACATATATCTTTAAAGATTGGGTATAGCTTACTTGACTTGTCTAAATATGATTACTTATGATAACATAAGTCTAAAAATCTTTAGCAACTGTTCCTTTTAAGCGTCAATTTAAAACTAGTCTTTTTTTGTAACAATTCACAGATTCCCAGTACAAAACAACTGCCGCTGGAGATCATAACGACGATAAAAAATCAAAGAAGAAACCATTCAAAAACAAATATCCTTGGAAGAGGGAGAACATACAGTCAGACCCGAAGAAAGAGGAATTCTTTTGCACGCAAGCAAAGGAGACATTTTACAAACTGAACAAGGTAGACGAAGAAAACGCGGATTCTGAACCAGCCAACCAAAAGAAGAACCAAAAGGAACAGTACGAGTCGGAGGAGGAAATAGCTGATGAAGTAAGTCCAAATGAAAGAAGGACACGCAAGATTGATTCGCGATCAACTTGGAGTTTATACGACACGGAGCTTGACAAGGGACTGAAAAAAAAAGACGATGGTAATGAGAAACAAAAGTCCGTGAGTAGTAAGAGCGCTAAAATAACTGTACATGGAGAAACATACAAGAGAAACAGAGTCACGGTAAGAGCATTCAGCAACAAAAGAAATCTTAGTAGAAAAAATCAGTTAGGCAATGGCCACCCTAAAAACTCGAAAAACAAAGTTAAATCGAACAGGCTGTGTCCAGAGGACGACAAGTCCAAATGTAAGTAAGTACTTTGTCCTCTAAGTTTGACATCATATTTTCGATATCGTGCTGCTAATAAAGAGGTTGGAATATATTTTTTTTGACTTAATATTTGGGTTAGGTGACGAATCGCCGGCAAAAAAGAAGTTTCCCTGGGCTAAAACCGACTACGACAAGCTCGAAGATTGCACTAAAGAGTCGCTGATCACCAAACTGTCCATGAAGAAGCAAAGGGAAGCAGCAGAAGCAACAACACAGAACGAAGAGGGAAACTGCAAGGACGCAAATGACAGAAAAACCTTACAAGAGAAAGAAACCTGTGAAAATAATGAAGAAACACGAAAAGGTGAAAGAAACACAAACATCAATGAGTTCTCAGTGATTGAACAATTTCAAGGTTGGATGTCTGAAGAAAAGTTTACCGAAACGTTAAGGAAACTAAACTGGCGATGTGGCAACCAGCTCGGGATTGTTCAATCATATATGCAGCCCAAATAATTCGCAGAGAACCCTTGTCGTCATTACGAGCATGCGCAGGAGCGTGCCTTCGACATGTGAATCTGTACTCGACCAAAATTATCTGTTAATTTTTCTATTTCAGCACACAAATTCCAACTATGTAGTGAAGAAAAAAAAACAAAACCTGAAGAAACATCACGGATAAATCAAGCTGATGAGGATGAAGGAAGAATTTTAAGCAAGGAAGACGAGCATCTCTTACAACAATACTACCATAGTTTGACTATCAAATGCGCGAAAATATGTGGAAAACCTAATCCCATAGATATGATATGTAAGTAATCTTAACAAAAGTACGTTCCCCATCTGTGAAGAATAATAAAAAAAGGCTACACACTTAAATTATTTCAGCTCGAAAAGGATGTAAAGACGAAACACATGAAGAGGCAGATCAAAAAACAGCTAAAGGCTGTGAGGATAAAATTAAAGCTGGTAAGACTGTAGAGACTGACGATAAAACTAAAGAAGAGGTCAAAGCAACTCAACAAACTGCTACGGAGGACAAAAGTAAAGAATCAGTCAAAGCAACGCAAAAATCCATTGAAGATTGTAAAGCTAAAGATACAGTTAACGCAACTCAAAAAACTGCTAAATGTGATGATGACAAAAGTAAAGAATCAATCAAAGAAACCCAAAAACCTACTGAAGATTGTAAAGGTAAGGCTAAAGAGATGGTTAAAGCAACTCAAAATACTGCTAAAGACGATAAAAGCAAAGAATCAGTCAAAGTATTTCACAAACCTGCTGAAGAACAGGAGAAAGTAACGCAAAAACCTACTGAAGATTGTAAAGGTAAGGCTAAAGAGATGGTTAAAGCAACTCAAAATACTGCTAAAGACGATAAAAGCAAAGAATCAGTCAAAGTAACTCACAAACCTGCTGAAGAACAGGTGAAAGTAACGCAAAAACCTACTGAAGATTGTAAAGGTAAGGCTAAAGAGATGGCTAAAACAACTCAAGATACTGCTAAAGACGATAAAAGCAAAGAATCAGTCAAAGTAACTCACAAACCTGCTGAAGAACAGGTGAAAGTAACGCAAAAACCTACTGAAGATTGTAAAAGTAAGGCTAAAGACATAGTTAAATCAATTCAAAACACTGCTAAAGATGACAAAAGCTACGAATCAGTCCGAGCAACTCAAAAATCTACCGAAAATTGTAAGGATAAGGCTAAAGAAGTAATTAAATCAACTGAAAAACCTACTGAAGACTGTAAGGATAAGGCTAAAGAAATAGCTAAAGCAACCCAAAAAACTATTAGAGACGACGAAGGTAAAGCATCAGTCCAATTAACTCAAAAATTTACTGAAGAGTGTAAGAATAAAGCTAAAGAAAAAGTTAAAATAATTCAAAAACCTGTTAAAGACTGTGAGGACAAAGTCCAAGTAGAAGCTAAAGCAACTAAGAAGGACGAACAATTTTTTGGCAAACGCGACCAGAGCCTTGCTCAGCAATGTATCGAATTGTGCGGAAAACCTAATCCAAGTAAAAAAATTCGTGAGTAAAATTTCGATAAATTAAGTCAGTCAGGTTGATTTTGAAAGTGGAGTATTAATTTTAACTAATGACACTAGCAATTAAAATAAATCATTTTACTCTAATAAATATTCATTAATAACCGAGATAACAAAGTTATTGCAAATTTTGAAGCCTACTCTGTGTAACCCTAACCTACCCTAATAAGTCAACAAACTATTTCACGATACGTCAACGATAAGCGATATGTGATAAGTTGCGCCCCCAGCCTTTAGTTACGCTTCATTTATAACTTTAAATAACAGCCTAACACGTACGTAAACGAATCGTAGTATTTTTATTATTTTAGGTATCTTCTAGTGTGTGCGTAGTATCATTTTGTGTTACACGTACAAACAAAGGCCCAAATGGTGGGCAGTTGCGAAAGGCGTATATAATTTTCAACATTTACTGCGAACGTACAGGACCGGCTTACATAATTTAAAAATGAGAAAATAAGTGTTATTTATGATTTTTTATATCAACATTTTATTGCGCTATTTTTTGCATATCACATGTTCTTCGAAATAGACGTATAGTTTCTTTCACCGTTCATAAGCAATATCTGCTTTTCATTGTAGGCTTTAACTTGATTAAGAACTAAATCTATACATTTTCTTCAACTTATTTCAGCATACCAAGAAGAGGAAAAGCAAGAGAAGTGTTTCGACCCCACAATGTTAATATGCGAGGCGAAAAAACTAGGACATTGCGAACAGCTGGTATGTAAACCAATGCAACGACCTCAACCTTTATGTAAGCTAAACGCAGTAAAGAAAGAAAGGGATCCCAAAGTCGAAAGACTGCTAAAATGCAAGTTAGTTTGCGACGCGAACGGTCAGGAGTGCCTCATCTGCAAGGAGATCAAAATGGGCAACGAAGACAATGAGGCGGATGACCAGATAGAGGCAGAAGCGAATAAAGCTAAAAAGCCCCAAACAAAGCACAAGAAAAAGGATAAATATCTTTTAATATCCAAGAAGTTGGTGTGCAAGGAAGAAATGATTCCTTCTACCGGATCCAAGGAGATGTGCTGCAATATCATGGAAGTCCGAGAGATTACCGAGGACGAGACGAAGAAGAAGAAGAGGAGGGCGGATGGGAAGTTGGTCTCACCTTTCACCTATAAGGACTTGCTGAAGAAGAGCGATGAGGTTAGGAGGGCAGCCGAGGAAGAGCTGGAGAAACAAGATAAAGACAAAAGACCTGGTTGTTAGAGTCAGGATGGCAGTATATTATAAAATGTTAATATATTGAAGTTCTTAATAAATATTTTAAATGTCTGAACGAAGGAATATTGCATCATGTATGTCTATTTCTAGCATTTATTGAGAAAACAGCTAATGTCTTATGGCCATTTCCACCGTTTGTTTTAAGCTACGCTTACGCTTTAAGGAACCTTAAAAATACAATTTGCCTTCCACCGTTTACTAAACCCGACATAAAATGTCTTAAACCTTCTTAAATATGAGCCCTCGAAATTCTAGGCTTATCTCTTTTAACGATACTTAAAGGTTCTACATAACCTAATTTAATAATTTGGTTTTATTATTTTTCCACTGAAAAATAAACAAAAAATAATGAACTATGATGAAAATGATATATTTAATAATGATTTAGATATATTAAAAATAATAGAGTATGGGTTTCCTCGAAAAGTGTACGAGAGAAGTGATCACTTTCATACGATGGATAACTTTTTTTAGAAGATACCGGCTGTATAAAGAAACAGCTGCACATTTTGACCTTAATCGAAGAAGATCTTGAATTTCCAAGTAATATGTAGGTAAGCTCTTAAAAAGAATCACTGATAAAATTACAAAAAAATACATTTATTTTTGATCTTTAGTAATAATTCTGTATCGCCAATAAAACGGACTTCCTTTTTTTTGTTTTCAAAAAACTTTTTAAATGATTCTGCTGTTCTGTGCATAATATTTAGCGACAGTGAGTTAAATTCACCTGCTATCATTTTTCTTGTACAGACATTATCGGTTTTTTATTCTCCACCGTACTTTTATAATTTGCTATTATGTTAATTAGTAATACTTTTTCTTCATTGCTAAAATTTTCCAATCGTGTTTCTTTTTGGGAATTATTTCCATTATAAATCCTACCAATCCGAAAACAGAACTTAGCAGAACAATATAAAGTCAGAACAGTGAGAGTGAAGTGTCACACTTTTGAGGTTAAGAAATAGTCATGAAGCTAACAACTTGTGCAAAAAAACCGAAAAATTATGAATATTGGCTTTTTAGGTAGACTTTACAAATGAAACTTAATAATTGTGCGGTGAAAACATTACTATTTTATACTAGGCCTAAAATTTTAACAGCCCTTAGTTAACTACACTTAAAAGGCAATGCGGTGGAAATGGCCATTACTAGTTGGCGTAAAAAGGAAACGTGTATTAAATTCCAAAAAATTAAAACTTATTGCCGTCTGGCAATAAACAAAGTATACCAGAATACACAAAAACAAGAAAAAACAACAAAATGGGTTTTAGCCTTTCACACATTTTACAGTTATTGACCTTCTTGTCAACCCCACAGGGCGTTTTAAAGTTAATGTAGAAAACATTGTTATGCCTCACCATGTATATCTCAGCCGGCACCAATATTTTTCCAAGATTGTCAAACCTGTTGCAAACTCAACGAGAATACTTACAACTTGACGAAGGAATCGTCTAAATCGATGGAGAAATAAAAAGTATAAAGTTATAAACATTGGCAACATTTTGGGTGGCCCGGTTTTTTTGATGGTCCCTGTAAAAATCATTTGCGTCATATACGATTACGACACGACAAACCTATTATTAATTTTAAACTTATATAGATAGTACGATTTATAAATTCAGAAAAATAAAATTATTCCATGCTGTAGTAATAATAAAAGTTCCTATGAATATAAATACATATCTATTGATATGTCCTGCTTCGAGTGTCTGTTGAACCCTTCTGGCGTGATGTGGTCGAGCGTTGTCGCCCATAAACACAAGATTTTCACCTAATTCATTACGTAAGGGATAGACAATGGGCGTATTAACTTGTTCGATGTAAATTGGACTGGTCATATTCTGTGGTATGTGAATTAATGGGTTGCGGCGGTTGAACAGTATTCCACCCCAAAACATTACGGTACGGAACAACTTCACGGGGAAAATGAAGTCGCTTGACGACCTGATTTTCTCCAGACTTTTTGTCGATTGTCATCAGTAACCAGCCCAATTCTAGTTTCGTCTGTAAATATGACTCACCGGCACTGGCGTAAAAGCCAACCTCTATGCTCTCGCGCCCACTGGAGACGGGCAGCACGATGCCTTGGAAGTAGAGTTGGGACCCGTAATGGTCTTCTAGCACGTAAATTTGCGTTGTGGAGTCGTGTTCGAATAGTAGGTGTCGATATAACACGGCGAAGCGTACCTTGAAAGTGGGCCCTGAGAGCTGAAGCTGAAGAAATGCGGTGTCTACGGGCATATTGCACCAAATACTGATCCTCCGTTTCATTAGATACTCTACTGTATCAAATTCTTCATATCTGTGTACAATTCGTATAGCAGATCATCTAGGAATGCTCAACATGTTCGATATTGAATGATTAGAATGTCCTGCATCATGTAAAGCAGTGATTCTTACTCGTGTAAACGCAGAAATTTCACGTCCTGGCATTATAATGTACAAGAATTCAAAGGAAGACTTGGCTGAATACACTGCCAACTGACCAGATTGGTAAAAACATTGGTAATAAAGTAAAGGTTCATGGTCTGCAATTTTTTATTGTCTTTTCTGTTCCCTAAGTACATGTACATTTTTACCACACTAGGTTTAATCGAATCTATATACAGGGGGTGCAAGACTTTTGACGTTGTGTGTATAAGGTATTAAAGTAAAATTTTTCTTATTCATTTTATTTTGAAAGGCAATTCAAGTTGAATACACCAATATATTTTAAACGATTGACACAATTAATATGTTACTGTTCAATAATGTACAGGGTGATACTTATTTAGGCTGTGAATCTATGATACTTTTGTACTCACACACGCAACAGAAGTATTAATTTTAAGTTCCATGAATTATCTAAAATATATTGTCCAACAATTTCAATGAATTAATGGCACGTTTACATTTGATTAACATAAAAAAACTATTGTCTGAAGTTATTTGCTTGTGACATAATTGTAGTTTTTCTATAGTCTAATTGAGTATTTTGCCACACTTTGGAAAAAATAAAGATTAATTGAACAATCAATCTCTTAAGTGAATTTTGTTCTTTTCTTTTTGTGAGATACAAACTTCTATCCTTTTCCTTTAGGCAGACGATGATAAAACTGCAGTCTTTTTCAATTCTTTCCCTTTCTTCGGCAAATAATTTAAAAGTTCGTGCTGTAAATTCCATTCGGAATTTTACTGTTTGGAACATATTCTAGCATTGCGCACTTTAAATATATCACTCACAACTTTCTAATTTTCGTACCGTTAGGAAAAGTGAAAAACACACAACCCATTTCTTATAATTATCACTATAGAACGCAAAACTCGCAATGATTTTAAAAAATGGCTACTGTTTAGCCTCTGAATGACCACTTAGATTTGACAGATGCGCAATGTCGTACTTTGTCTTTTATATCATTAGTTATACAGAGTGCTATAAATTAGTTACTTTGGGGCTTTTCTTATGTCACTTTTCATTTCGAAGCTCCATTTTCAAAATACAGGGTGTAAAAATAAAATATTTAAAAATGATTTTTTAGGATTGCTTCGTTGATTTTAAAGATATTTGTTTGAAATTTGGCACATACCTACTTTTACCTTAAGTCGGCACATTTTCTGTGTAATTTTACTCTAAAATACCAAAACACGAACGGAAGAAAGGGGGTTGTAGTTAGGGTTCTCAACTGCCTGATTTTTATGTAATTTCAGTCTAAAGTGCTCTTCATCTTGTATAATTCGTTTCCTTATCTGCAGTTTACTTAGTATTGAAGGAACCATATAATCTTTCGAAAATTCTAATTCATTTTTAATTTCTTTTACAAAACTTAATTTGCCTGGCGGTTCGGCAAACCATGAATACTGGTAGAGGACGGCTTACACCTGTTTGTTAAATGGTCATCCCGTTCCCCCGACCTGAACTCATTGAAAAAAAAGTTACAATATCTCGTAAACGGAGCCTCTAATCGAAATCTTATAAGAACGAAAAAAATAGAACAAAAACACGCTATATCTAAATAGATATTTTCTGAAACCAGAGGCGTACTTAAAATAAAAGTTGGGAGGGTTCGTGGGTATATAACCCCCTTTCCTCCGTTCATGCTTTGATAAATTAGACCAAAATTACATAGAAAGTGTACCTACTTAAGATAAAAATATGTGCCAAATTTCAATTAAATATTTCTGAAATCAACGGAGATACCATAAAAAATCATTTTCAAAATTTTTAGTTTGATACCCTGTTATTTTGAAAATGGAGCTCCGAAAAGAAAAGTGGCATAAGAAAAGTCCCATTATTTTTGACCAAAGAATATGTGGTTAACGGTTTGACCTACTAATTTGTAACATCCTGTATAGGAATAAGAGTCTCCCTCTAATTGTTAATATTGCCCACAACTTTGACTTTCGTAGGCCGTCAGAAATATGAGGCATTACGATTGACATCACCAGATTTCAGAACCTGTGCCGGAAAAAGAAGTCATTTCATACTTATACTATTTTAATAGGGAAGTAAAAGTAATAAATATAAAAAATAATAATTATAAATGCTTAATTTGTTAGATTTAAGGGCGTCGATCACAATGCCCTCTGGATATGGACAGCCTAAAATATGTCGCCAAACATGAACCCTACTTTGACTTATCTGAAAACCAACGATATCATGTGTCAGTTTAGTTAATACAAACACTAATTACATGAAACCGCTATTCCCAGGACCATACTAGACACAATTTTATTTACTTGAAAATATGTAAAGAGCGAACTTTCTTATATAGAACTTTTTTTACTCTAAATATTGTCAAAAAGCTGTATTATAATTTTTATACATTATTAACAGTACACCCTGTATATATGTCTAACATCAAATTGTACTAATTGACTTTGGCTATACCTGCATTTTGTTACTAGTATTCGTTTTTATTCTGCATTTATCAAATTTTTCAAAAGTTAAAGCGCCTAGGTGATAGCAGGGCAGTTAAAAAGACTTACCCCAACTCCAACACGGTCTGCATTCTAGGCGAGTGGACGTCTCTGTCTGCAAAAATCGAAGGGTGGTTCGCCCTGATGGTAAAGTAGCTGTCTATGGCGCTTTTCGTTTTTTCATGGGAATAATAGCACGCGTGCAGGAACAGGTATACGTATTCGTCGGATATCTGTGGCAAGTGGGGTTGGTTGCTCATCCTGGAAAATATAAGGGGAGTTAGTCATGAAAAAAGTTCCGAAAATACTGAGGGCCTATTTAGAGTGTAAATGGTCGACTATAGTCTCCTGGACTCATTTTGAATTAAACTGAGTGCAGGATTTACAATTTAAAAATATTTTCATTAATATAAGATGATTCAGAAAAAAGTGGTAGGCCAATGTTGACATATACTTATAAGGGGAGTTCGTCATGTAAAATGCAAAAAAAAAATCCAAAAATATCGGGTGTCCATTTAATGCGTAATTGGTCGATTACAGCCTCCTGGACTCATTTTGAATGACAAGAGAGCAGGATTGAGAATAAGAACAAAAATAGTACATTTCAAAACATATAACATATATATGTTGATATATATAGGGGGAGTTAGTCATTAAAAATTCCAAGAAATATCGGGTGTCCATTTAATGTGTAGTTGGTCTCCTGGACTCATTATAAATGACAAGAGTGCAGGGTTGAGAAAGGGAACAAAAATAGTACATTTCAAAACATATAACATATATATGTTGATATATATATAGGGAAAGTTAGTCACTAAAAATTCCAAGAAAAAGCTCCTAAACCGGGTGTCTATTTAGTGTGTAATTAGTTGATTACAGCCTCCCGGACTCATTTTCAATTAAACTGAGTGCAGGATTAACAAAGGGTATAAATTAATATAGTATGTACATTTAAAAAAAAATTCATTAATACAGGGCGATTCAGAAAAAAGTGGTCGACCAATGTCGATATACAGAGTGTCCGGAAATTATGCGTCAAGACTTCAGGAAGTGATTCCTTTTGAATTTTTCGAAAACTCAATATTAACGGAGATACAGGGTGTTAAAATATAAAATTTTATTTTCGATGTTTGTAAATAACTAAGAAATCAAAATATTTAGATAAAATTTGTAAATCGGGGGTTTTTGCGGACGAGAAATTTAAATATGTTTCTAATTTTGACGTCATTAGTAGAGGGCGCCACTTATGGCACATCATGTTTCTTTCAAATGACAGAACTTTTTTGCTGCTTAGTGTATCCATCTGACTATTGAAACAATCGATTCTCCTACCTGTTATATCTGAAAAAGATATACCTTATTGAAGTCATTAGGAGTAACAGTTTTCGAAATAATCTTATTTGAAATATTCAGTGCACCGAGTAAAAACTGTTTTGGTTTCAGTTAAAGTGCCTTCTCTACTGAAAATACAGCAAAATGTTACTTGAAAAAGTTGTTCAGAACGGTAAATTATGGAGTTGTGAAAAATTTTTAAAAAATGTCCCTGTATATTCAAAATTTTGTTTAGATAAGTTCTGAATCACCCTGTATTTCATTACGAATACGTCAGTAGCTCGAAGTAAATCACCAAATTTAAAAAAATGTGTGCAATAGATTGTACCTTAACTAGAGAAGACTCCCGGAAATGTTATAAACTAAATATAGTTTTTCTATAAACTCCTCACTGCAAATGAAAATCAGGATGTCAGAAAAATTGGTTCGCATTTCAATAGATGGCATTCAAATTGCTCATAAATTCTTAGTGAAACAGTCGTAAGTTCTATAGTTTTATAGAAAATCAAATAATAAAATACAACTTCCATTCCATAATACTCTACAACTAAATAATTAGGTACTTTTCTGAAAGAAATAATCAGGGGCAATACCGTAAGAGCTCAGATTTAGCCGGATATTTTTTTATGTTATGTCTTATGTTTACATAAAAAAATGTCAGGCTCAAAATCTGAGCTCGAATGGTATTTGATAAGACAATTTCATGAATAGAATAATGTTCAAATTGACGATTGACTTCTTTTAGTATATTTAGGGATACACTTCGATTTCATTTACTATTTCTTTTTCACACGTATTACCAAATCCGGACATTTGGATAAATTTGTGATTTTGACATCTAATAATTTTAAACTTTAAGTAACATAGCGTGGCTATGATAACGTAATTTATCTGCTTTTTTATCCAGTTGCATTTTCTCTTTCTTCCTATTTAGCCGATAGTAAACCACGATTTTTGCGTTCGTCAATGGGATTTTTTATACATGATGAGAATTGTCAGGTGTAAAATATCCAAATTTGCGGTTGTGTTACCCCCAGAAGGTCATCCTTCGTTTTCTTATATTTTTGTCAAACGAATTTATCAATGCGTAGTTCTCTTGCACTATTACCCGTTCACCGTTCACATTACAATTAGCAAGGCCGAATATATCCCACCAAGGCATCTATATTGGTATAATTCGTTACCCTTCGTTTTTTTTAATTAAATGAACCGGTTTCTAATGATCACAGCGTCAAATTGTATGCACATGTGCTTCGTAATAAATTACTTCTCGTACAGTATTTACCAATAATTGTTAACCGCAAATGAAGCATGTGTTAAATAAACTATAAACAAGTTGTTAATATATTCGACCATTAGCAAAAATGTCATCGAGTTCATGACAAACAAATTACTATATCATAATGTCGTAAAATTGACATCTTGAAATATTAAAGCAATTATTATAATTAGATATCAATGAGATAGTACGTAGGTTGAAAATCGTCAATAAAATGTTTTGGGAAGTAAATCGAGCAAGCTCAAAGATCGTAACTGATAAAATTTATGACTTTATTACTAGATACTTTATAATATAAAATAAAAAATAACGTACAATTGTTCAGGAAATTCAATCATTGTCTCTTTTCTTTACATTTATGTAAGGCTACATAGCCGCGTTAAAACAATAATTCTTGGGATCTGGTATCAATATGTTGTACCTCATTGGACATCACAACAAACTATCAAATTACAGAAATAATTGTTAAAAATTTGATGTTTAATAAAACTTTAATAGCGATTTCCTACTAAACGGTTATATTCATCGGCTTGAATAAAGAGTACATATTTTTTTCGGATATTGTTCCTCTTCACTCAACGTCAACCTATTCTTGGCCAATTGAACCCTTCTCAAGTGGCACGTCTATGGAATCTTGTCCCCTGCAACCTGCAACCTTCACGCCCCGTACACCCCGTGCTGTGAATGCATCACATTCTATTATTTTGAACCTCTGGTATACCTACATACATACTCTTATTTTAAATTTTAGACCACCGCGGATCCGTTCAACAAATAAAACAATATAATTTGCATTTTGCCAAATTTGTGTACATCTAATAGTTAAAAAATAGTATAATATTGTTTTTAAAACATTCAAGGATATCGAGATCCGATACTGAACCACTGACCAAGCAGTCATGCTCGACTGGAGTGGATATTGCAAAAAAGGACAACACAATTTTTGTTTCTTTTGAAAGTCATTACCACGGAGGTGTTCCAGGCAACCGCGACGGATTTTGCAACAGTCTTATATCCGGTTGGAGATACCATCAAAAAAATATTCAGAAATCGAAAACAGTAGGTATATAATATCCTTGTTTATTAGATACTTAAATATAAAAACAAGAGTGATATCACAATTTTTTTTTTATGGTAAAACGTTGCAGTATTCTTCTCAATTTATATTTTACAAACTATTTATATGATTTATACAAAGTGTCCCATCAAAATACTTGCACTGCATGATAAATTATTTTCAGTAATAATATAACAAGAGAGTGAGAATAAATTGAAAATAATTTGACAGATTTTTTGAAAACTTGGTGCCAGGCAATAGTCACGAGAGCCCGCAGGACTCGAGTGGCTATTTCCAAATGGCAACAAGTTTGGACAAAATCTGTCAAATTATTTTCTAATTTATGGAACTCGCGAGTTATATTTGACTAGATTATTTTTTGATTCACAAATTTTTACAATAAAAAAGATCAATAAAACTATCATAAAACTATTGAAAAATTTAATTTAATTAATTATTACAATATACGAAAATATCGTTGACACATTGTGAATATATTAAAAGAATTAACAATTTAAATTAGTACAATGAAAAACGCAATTATTAAAAATATTTCGAGACTCATTATTTATTGAGGATTTGGAATTGCTTGTTATATTAAGTGTTTCCTCCTGCTTATTTTCTCTAAGATTATTTATTATATTTGAATGATGTTCTTGGTTTAATTGTAAGTATGGTTTAATCGAACTTGCAGAATTATGATCAGTGACCTTGATTAGTTCTTGTTCTCCTACACCAGCTTTTGAAAGGTTACTTACTGCACTTGATCTGGCAGAATGGTTAGTTATTTTTTTAGTAACTGTGTCTAGACCTACTTTTTCTGCGGATTCTTTCATCCATTTTGAAATGGAATTTATTCCCACAGGAACGTTTTTATACCAAGAACCATGAGTTTGCCAAGCCGGATTTGGAGTAAGAAACAAGCGTTCGGTTTTAATATTTTCTTCACGTTTACCCATTAGTTTTTCAAAAAGACGAACAGGGCAAATATCTGGGTTATTTATGTTTGGAGTCAACCATTTACTATTAGCGCAGCTTTGTGCTCCACCCTGTGCAGTTTTTGTAAAGATGGGATTGTATTCAATGCGGCCAGTATTTAATCTTATTATGTCGGTTTCTTTTTTAAAATCATGAACTAAACATTTCGTAGCTTCTCCCCTCCAAGCTAGTTCATACGATGCAACATGAAAAAACTTTCTTTGCAATCGACAAGGTGTATCTTCGTCCCAATAGTTAAATATATGCAACAATTCTGTATTAGAAAGTGCCACAGAACTTTGTTTGTGCTTTTCAGGATGTTTTTGTAAAATTTTTCTTTTTGCATCTCTTGCATTTCGAGCATTTTTGAATTCTATATCATGGAAAGGATCAAAGGACCTGTTATACTTATTAAAGTAAAGTTCTTGATCTAATTTTGCCGTTTTATTCCAACATTGTCTTTATTACTGCTTCTTTATAATCATTTCCGTCTTTTCTTTTCATGTTATAAGCCCAATCTTTCAATATCATGCCAGAGTAGCTGTTGTAGTAGATTGATCCAGAATATAATTTCTCTCTTTGGTGAAGGTCTTAAATTGTCTCCATATAGACTGATTACTCATTAGAGTATTTTTCGAAGCACTTTCTAAAATCTTTTTTGTTATTTCTGCATCAGAAAAGTTACTAAACCGATGATTTTCACCCATTTTATATATCGCGTTGACACAATTAGGTAATTATTTTGACAATTATCTGACACTTGCTAGGCAAATAAAAGCCACAGTGATTATTCCCGAGAATAATCACAAGAGATTTATTCCCACTATAATAATGACATAATTGGTTGAAACTTACCCTTGTGACAAATAAAGAAGCATTTTATTGGTCTTAAGGCTTACGGTGAGCGCTCTATAAGACGATATAAAGTTTTCGCTCAATAACTCCTTAAGGGATAAAGATAAAAATATGCGGTTTTTTTTAATAGGCTACAAATATTATTTTACATCGACGCTGTGTTTTGAAATTTTGAAAAACTGTAAAATTATTTTTTTTTAAATGAATTTTGCTCTTTTCCGAAATTTCAAAACACAGCATCGATGTAAATTAATATTTGTAGTCTATTAAAAAAAAACGCATATTTTTATCTTTATCCCTTGAGGAGCTACTGAGCGAAAACTAAAAAAATATTTCTTAGCAATAAAATGCTGCCCCCTTGCGGTGGCATTGATAAAAGAGACGATCACATTAAATTCTAAATGTCCAACACTGAGAGAAGTGATTCAGGCTAACGGTAAATGCTCTATCATACGGAATATAGTTTTCGCCACGTTTTCGCTCAATAACTGCTCAACGGAAAATGATAAAAATAAGCGTTTTTTTTTAATAGACTACAAATATTATTTTACATCAATGCTGTTTTTTAAAATGTTGAGTAATGTATTTTTTTTTTATTTAAAATTTTTCACTCGATGTAAAATAATATTTGTAGTATATAAAAAATAGAATAACATATTTTACTATATATATATAGTTAACGAACGAAAACCAAAAAACTAAAATAAAAGGACTGACACGCGACGGATTTTATAAAAGACTAAGAGAAATGATTACGTATTGTAGTTTAATAGCTTTATTATAATTACGAATTTGTTAAATCTTGAAACTAAAAATATAATGTTTTTCAAATACAGAAATATAGATTATTTTTAATATAATATTCTGTGTCTGCCTACTGAATAATAGACCCCAGCTAAGACATTGCTAAATAGACGTATTCATTAAAATATAATTAATATTTTTAATAAATATTGCAAAAATGGGGAATGCAAATGGGTAGTTGAGATTTATGGAATATATAAAAATGTTATTGAAATATGGTTTTGTTTATCTAATTTAATTTTTGTTGCATAGTATTTTTTTACATAGCATCGATGGTTTGCTTCTCAGCACTTCAGTAAATAATAATATACTATTTGTTGCAAATCCAAACTTAGTAGAAATACACATAGAAAGAAAATATGTGTCAAAAGCATTTTATTCTACAAATGAAATTATCTCTTTATTCCATATTTTCTGATTTAAGTTGAGCCCTATGTCAAGTGAAAGTATTTATATTTTGAGTATGAACAAACAAAAAATTAAGCATCGCAATTAGTGGAACTATTTTGGGTCCTACCGTTAAAAGTGATATTTTTTTGTTAGAAAGTGCCGTTCCAGATGGGGTAACGCATTCTGGTCAACTATTTTAATGTCGATTATTTAATAAACTATCATTCTTGATTTAAAAAAATGTTGCTTGTCTTGAGATATTACAAACTGTAGTCCAACTTATGATAAAATATGGTGTTCGAAAGTAAACAATGTTCAAATTTTTCATCTTTAATTTTTTTGTGAAAAATGTCAATGAACATAGTTATCCCAAAACCGAAGAAAAATAAAAAATCACTGTTTACAAGCATATACAAAGCATTCTGTTCATTTTTCTATTTTATGAATTTTTATAAATAAAATTAACTATCAGGAATTATGTTTTCCAAAAAAATCAACAGTAAAAATATGTGTGAAATGCCTTATGTACCAAAATATCATTACCTACTATTATTTTTCGAAAAGTACAAAAGAGTTTAATAAAACAAATAGCACAAAAGATATAGTTTTTCAGTAAAAACATGCAATGCATTATTTTAAGATTTTATTAATTTCTATAGTATATTTGATAACATTGTAAATATAAATTAACTACTTGAGTATTTATGGGAAAAGTAGCATAACAATTAAAAATGGATTTTGTTTGTTCCTTTGAAACTACATGTTTAAGTAGTAAGTACTTTTACGATTTTCACACAACTTTATGAAAAAAATTTTTAACAGAAATAAAAATTCGCAGTTAAAATTGTGTTTTTAACTATTGAAATCTTAAAAAATAAAACATATACAACAAAGGTAACTTATTGACGTTGTGTTTATTCACAGTTACTGTTTAAATTTTACTCAAATAAAATAATAATTTTGAAAAGCGTCTGTAAGACACGCATTTGTAGATATCCTAACCCCACATTTAACCATTATTTTCATATACTTAATTATAAATATTGAACAATTTTTATTATCAAGTAAATTTTTATTATAAGAATATTTATATCTACAGATATAATTAAAATAAGTAAGTATTTTGGTCTATGCATCTAAAATTTTAGACAGCTTTTTGCAGCTGTTTGTTTGTTTTACTTCGGTGTCTTTGAAAATACCCAGGTGTCATTCCTATTATTTGCTAACACTTACATTATCCAATTATTAAATATTTAAAATTGTATGTCTGTAGAAGACATTGTTTCAAGAGTACGTCAATTTTAAACCAGTGTTATATCTTTATAATTAAGAACATTGTACGCCACATATGTATTTTGGAACGCACAAATGTTAACAAAACAAAGGTATATGTTTTCAATATTTGATCTAATCTAATTGGCCTGTTTACACTTTAATTTCTCATATTTCTCTTCAATAATCCATACATAGTCTTTAGATTTTACATTTTGGACATAAATAAATATACATTTATGTTAATATCTCTTATGTATTTTCTATGATCTACGATAAGTTTTCTTTATTAAAAAAATACGAGCATAAAAAACTAAAATTTAATTTTATTCGACATAAAAATTATGGAAAATATAGATGTTTCTGACTTTCCGAATGAATGCATTGTCCTATTCTGAAAACGTATACTGCACCGCAAGTATAAACTTAGCTTACACACAAAACACGAGCATATGTAAAATTCAATTTCTTGAAAACCGTAACACGTAGCGAAGTAAACTTTTTTTAAAAAACTTTTTCATACTATCGACTACATTTGTCTCGATATAACTATAGTTCTATTTTCAATAATTAATGTAGCTCTCCGCATAGTAAAGTTTTTAATGTACAAATTTACTGGTATTGACTTTGGAACAATTTTTTTCGAAAAGGCTTTAAGTTATTAAAAATTGGTATGTACCATTAGAAGCGCTGTAGTTTTTTATATATGTTGTGAAAAAATTATAAACATAACTTGAATCGTAGATTTACAAACGCGATATATGTTTCGTAAAACATAATTGACAAATAACGTCCGAAGCACCGACAATTTGAATTTATAAAGTTAGACCCTACTGAAAAAAGTTGTAAAAGTCCATTTCAAATGCCGAAATTGTCCCTCTAAAAGATGGTAAATGTTTAATTTAGTTATATCTTTATTTAAAAAAAACGGCATAATTGAGAACCGATTTTACTCCACTAATAGAGTTGTGATACATTTATTTCAGTGTATCTTTCGTTTTGTCTCCATCCCAAATGCATTAGCCTCTAGGCAGCACATTTTTCAGCGTTTTGTCACAACACGTCAACATAGTCTTACTCTGCGCAGCGATATATCTGGTTTTAACAAAACTTGATCACGTGTTTCACCGTTAGCCTTAAGAAACATCAAAAAATAATCTATGGAACAGAGCCGAGAATGTCAAAAGACACACAGACACAATCACATCACAATATGCTTCGATCATCATTGAATTACACCTGAAAAACTTGTAGCAAACAACCACGGTCAGTTGGCATTTTTTATTACATTTTCTGAATTATTGTGTAATTTTAATGCGAACTTAAAAAAATTACAATTTTCTGACGCCTTTAAAATAATTTGAGAATATGGACTCGCGTAAACCGCCATGTGACGTCATAGTCTCACTATTAGAGACTAAATGAAAACAATCAAAATTTAGATATTGTATTGCACCTAAATGTCCCAGTACAACGATAAAATGTCCAGATAAATTATTTCTTAGTTAACCCGGAATTCCAGTACGAGAAACTTTTGCAAAATGCAATTTCTTGAACCCGAAACAAATAAATATGTGCTGTATAATTCATATAAAGTAGTTTGATAATAATTTATAAAACTCATATAATTATGTGCAGAATGTATTTTTGATTTCAAATTTAAATTCAGGTAGGAGCATATTCCTATGATAAAGTATGTAACTTATTAGTCTTTTAATACCGAGGTTATAGATTGCCTAATTTCTCCTTTATTTTCAACATAAGTCACTTCATTGTCTCTGCAGCATTTTCGTGAAGATCTTAAATAGAATACTATTTTATACATTCTATATTTTCATATAAAATTTTCAATATTTAAAGTCAAAAAGAATAAATTAGAAGGTTTGTTTATCGTACCTGTAATATGAGTAGCCAAATTTTAAATTAACTAAACTTAAAAATTCTGGCTAAAAGATATTTAATACGAGATTGATACCGGTCGACATTTGCACTGTATGATAAATTATTTTCTATGGAACTGAGCTGAGAATGTCAAAAGAGACACACACAATCACATCACAATATGCTTCGATCATCTTTGATTTACACCTGAAAAACTTATAGCAAACAGTCATTTGGCATTTTATTTATTATATTTTCTGAATGATTGTGTAACTAATGCGACCTGAAAAAAATTATAATTTTCTAAGGCCAATAAAATAATTTGAGAATATGAACTCGTGTAAACCACTGTGTGACGTCGATGCCGGATTGCGCACGGTACCGTTTACCTTGCATTTAGAATAAGAAGCGTAGGGAAGCCGTCGGTGTCGTTAGAATTGCAGTGATTATTTCAATTATGGAAAATTCAGATATTGAAGTTGTTATTAGAGACACTAAAAGAAAACAATCAAAATTTAGATATTGTATTGCACCTAAATGTCCCAGTAAAAGCCATTTCTTGAGCCCAAAACAAATAAATATGTGTTGTATAATTCGTATAATGCAGTTTGATAATAATTTATGCAGAATTTATTCTTCATTTCAAGTTTATAGGTAGGTACTTGCGTTTACAATAATAATGACACTCTGTCAAAGCAGTTTTTGAACTTCTGGAAGTTCTGAGTAGGAATTTCATAAAATCTCTATTGGTGAGTGAAACAACTTAGAATTAATGTTAAAAGTTTAAAATAGATTTCATTACGAATACGTCAGAAGTTCAAAAGAAATTGCAAAATTCATTTTAATGAGTGTCATTATTATTGCAAACGTTTGTACATATACCTACGTATTAAGTAAGTACTTTATTAGTTTCTAACACCAAGGTTATAAATTGCATAATTTCTCCTTTATTTTGAACAAAAGCCACTTCATTGTTGGGTTCCTGGAAAGGTGCCCCAGATCCGACACGAGCTAACAAGTCAGCCCTTTCATTACCGGGGATTTCTTTATGGCCGGGAACCCAGACCAACTCCACCTCCTTTTGTTTGGCCAGGGACTCCAGAGCATCTCCACACTCCTGGACAAGACTAGATCTCGTCCTTGGAGAAAGGGCCCTGACTGCAGTCTGACTATCGAAGCAGATGAAGATTTTCTCCTCCACACAATTCCTTACTTCTTTCTTACCTGCTACCATCAAAATAGCAAAAACTTCCGTCTGAAAAACCGTGGAGTATCTGCCCAGCGAAAAGCTCTGTCGGATGTCTCAGTTTTCCAGATACTTTCCTGCCCCAGAAAACTTATCCCCTACCGGGACCCATCTGTGAAGCATATCAGAGATCCCGGGGAAACATATCCTCTGTTCTCTCCCACCGTTCTCTCGAAGAGAGAAGTGGTATACTTCCTTCCCAACCTTAATTTATCCTTCGCTTTAAAAACCCTCAAAGCAGAGATTGGGATCTCATTCTCCGCCCTGAAGGCTATAGCAGCGTGATCCTCCACTCGATCTTCTGCCTTCCCACAGCCTGCAACTCTTATTCTCAGGCATGTCGCCATCGCCTCCTTTACAATTTATGTTGGAGATAATGGCAACCCCAACAAGTGACGTCAAAATTAGAAACAAATTTGATTTTCTCGCCTGCTAAAACCCCTGGTTTACAAATATTATGTAAATATTTGGATTTTTTAACAAGTTATATACAAATGTCGGAAATAAAATTTTAACTTTGACACCCTGTATCGTTTTTATTATGCGCCTTGGGATATAAAAGTATGTTAGGTTAAATCGATTTATTTTCACCTGAGGAATCTGTGGTCTCATTTTTGCTACTTCATTTAAAAACACCCTGTAAAATGAAAATAATATATATTATAAGAGCACGATAATTACCCGTTAGATAACACCATAAAGATGACTTGTACAAGTGTCGAGGTTAACGTCATTTTTATTTATTTTTCGGGATTCTGCATATTTAGTTATCAACAAAATATCTCGAATATCCGGTTTCTTGCCATGAAATTACAATACATAAAACATCACATCTTATAATGAATACCGGCCTTCAACTACAATTTGTACATAAATTTGTGGAATAGATCGCACCAGAAGATATATCTAGTAATTTATACATGGACGTTTCACGGAAATACTCAAAAATCAGAAGAAATATGTTAGTTATTTCATTATTGGTTTCCGTATATTTTTTATTTAGTCGACGAAAACAAAATAAAAAAATAATAATAACAGAAAACAACTATACAACAATGTTTTTTGGATGTATTTATATCCTAACAATATATAATAAAAATAATATGTTTCCCATATATTTCATATACTATGGTGTCGTTATGCGCCATAAAAAAAAACAAGCAACAAATTTACTTATACATTATAATAAGACAGTTTAATTTATATATAGAGTGTTAAAATAAAAGTGTAAAATATTTCAGGAGGTAATAGTATGAATCAAAATAAGCAGAAAAGTCTTAATAAACATGGGTCCGCAAAGTAACGGTTGCGGAGATATGAACCACTATTCGTTTTTCAACATTCATTTACAAACATTTTATTTTATTAGGAATAAACCGACAAAGGATGCTTTTAACAAACAAAATACAAAGTTACAGAAGATGTTCAAAGTGCCCTCCGTCCATTTCCAAGCAGGCACGACATCTTCGTCTCAACGATATTCGAACTCTTTCGAAAACACCCTCCTTGGTTTGGATTTCTTGACACTTTTGATTAATCCGTACACTAGTGTCTTCAAATATCCCCAAACAAAGAAATCTAGAGGGTTCAGATCATGCGATCTTGGAGACCATTATACAGGTCCGGCCCTTCCTACCCATCTATGTGGAAAAGTTTGGTGTAAATGCTCTCTAACGGCCATGGAAAAATGAGCTGGAGCACCATTATGCTGGAACCACATTTGTTGCCTCCGATTCAAAGGAATCCACCAAAAACTCATACAGTGTGTTCTGCAGAAAGTTGAGGTAAGCAGCGCCTGTTAATCGATTTGGTAAAACAACAGGACTTAGAAACCTGTCACCTACAATACCCATCCAAATGTTTAATGAAAAACGTGCCTGGTGTCCAGATTCTATTAGAGCATGAGGATTTTCGTCGGCTCCAATATGCGTATTGTGAAAATTAAACACTCCATTTCTTTGGAACCCGGCCTCATCAGTAAAAAGAATGTTTGCAAGAAAACGAGGGTCTTCAGCATCATGACGTAGAAACCAGCGGCAAAAAAACCAAACGTGCTTGATGATCATTTATTGGATTTAAGGCCTGTACTCGTTGCACATGGTATGGATAAAGCCGTTGTTCGTGAAGGATTCTCCAAACAAGAGGACCACTAATTCCTACCTCGGCTGATATTCTCGGCACACTCGTACCTGGATTCTGCTCTACCAGTGATAGAATTTCTTTTTCTGCTCTAGAAGTGGATACCGACCTTGGTCTTCCGGATAAATGGCAATGTTTGCTCAAGGAAAGGGTATCACGCAATCTTTGGTGAATTCTTCCAAACATGCGTTGTGAAGAAATCTGGCGATTTGGATAAGCGTCAACATAAAGACGTCGCGCTTCGGTGGAGTTCCCATTAGCACGACCATATATGAAATGCATGTCTGTTAATTCTGCGTTAGAGTAACCAGCCATAGCGAAAGAAAACTTGTGCACTGAGAACAACTGTACAATACGTACTGTTTATTTCACTAAACATCAACCAATTATTATAAGAAAATACACAACGTTTTTACAAAATAGAAAAAGGGGCTAAAAAACATAAAACATTCCATATCTTCGCAACCGTTACTTTGCGGACCCATGTTTATTGAGACTTTTCTGCTTATTTTGGTTCATACTATTACATCCTTAAATATTTTCCACTATTTTTTAACACCCTGTATAAAATTTATATATAAATAAACCCACATTTTTTAATCAAATATCGCGGTGTCCGTTACAAAAATAAATAGTTTGAAAATTTTGTCATAACAATGAGTCGATTCGGTGAGTCTACCAACAATGAAATTAGTCAAATTGTTAATATCTGTGTGCTTGCCAATACAGTTCCGATCAATCATCAATCTGCCAAAAATTTTGTACTTTTTGCGATGCCATCGAGAAATTGAATGCAATATCGCAAGATTGGGTTTTTAATATACTTATTGAAAAATCAATTTACTTGTTTCGCTATTAAGTGATTTGTTGTGGTTAAAAAAATTATTTGTAATTAGTAATGACATTAGAAGTTGAATAAACTGTTTTAAAATTAAAGTAGATATTTTCTTGCCTTATTATTTCATGACATTATTCACTGTGGTACCTCAACAATGCGAAAATGTGTCGCAAAAGACTACAAATAAGCGACAGTTAAAACAATTAAAACACTTGCTAAAATGCTATAAAGAAAATATTATAAAGAATTCAATATGGTATTTAACCCTTTCACCGACGCACAGTGGCGTAAATCGCCACTGTGCCACTCAAATTACTGTACAGCCCTTAGGGTTGCGCCGTTTGAGGTGATTTTTTTTTAAATGTTCGTCATAAAATTCCCTATCGATCCCTCTTTCTCAATTTTCGCTTTGGGTCTTCATTTTCGCGGAATTTGACTCCAAAAATAAGTTTGCATGGAAAAAACTAGATTTTTCGCACAAAAATGACCTTACGGAACACGAGATTGAGATTTTGCCGGACTGTTTTATGGAGGAATGCTCGTCTTGGAAAGCCCTACAAGACTGTCCACTTAGATTTCGGGAATAAATTTTCCGTTGCCCTTAAAATGGATACAATCATCTAAAAATTTTCACATATCAGAAATCGTTCTGCTGAAAACTGGAAAAGTATTGGAAAAAAATCTCATCTCACAAAAATTATTTGTACACATTCGAGGAATCCGCAAAAATTTTTCCAGAATTTTTGGACACATTTTTGGACATTCAGCAAAATGGCCACATACATATTTTCCGAATTTTCCCGTAATTCTGAAAAAGGTCAGAAAGGTTCCATAAAAAATGATTTTGAACATATTTTTGGGAATTCATTTTTTTGACAAGAGTGGCCATCTTGGATACAATAGTTCATTGTTAATGAGAAATGATTGATTTGATTATTTTCTTCCCAACACACAGAGATAACATAAAACAACGTCGAAATTTGCTTTTTTATATCGAGCGCTGTACAAAAAAATAAAAGAAATATACAAAAACAATATCTGTCCTAGAAAAACATACACTATTCTACATTAATTTATAAAATATATAAAAATAACCCTTCAAAAGACTGAGTTCTTTGAGAATTTGTTTGGACAGCCAAAATATTTAAACGTTTCGGGAATGCCAGATAATTTCCCAGTATTTTTGAACATTTGTGGATTTTGGATCAAAATGATCAAAAAGAGAAAGATCCACATAAAATCTTATGGTCTCGAAAGTTTAAAGCATCCAGTAGATGCTGAAGACTTTCACTATCATACATTTCCATCCGAATAGTTCCAGGAAAAATCAATCATAATAAATGTGAAATATTTACAATGACCAGTTTATATGACCAAAATGAAGCGGAAGGACGTCAAAAGAAGTTATGACACGTTTTGGCGTTTGAAATGTCTTGGCGAGGAGGAGAAGCAACTTACTGCAAAACCAATTTATTTCATATCTGAAATTGAAAATAATGGAAAATAAGCTGGACGTATAGAGTTTTCGAAGACCAGACAAGGCGGTGATAATAAATTATGTGACAGCAAGTGGATTACGCCTAATATTTTAGAGGAAGGTATTTGTCCAGTACGCTTATTTAAAAAGTTGATGGAAAAACGAGGCACTTCTATAATGTTGGACAAAGTATTTCTTACACCAAATCTCTTTTGGAAGAAGAAAAATTCTAAAGATTGATAAAAAATGTGCCCATTGGAAGTAATTAAATTTCCAAATGGACTAAATGCTCAGCACAACGCATTGGTATAGATGTCAAACGTGTCAAAATCACTCAAATCGAGCGGCAGCAGTTCAATAAAAACGAAACAATTATTTTTTGGGAAAAATCCTCGAACAGGTCGATTTTTAATTTAAAAAATACATATTTTAGCGTAAAATGCGATTTTCAAATGTCATTTGTTTTCGAGTAATGACGTCATCGATTTTTTTTTAAATTGCAACACCATATTATTTTCCTTGATTCTGAAAGATCGTTTAATTCTCTATCAGACAGTACTGAAATTTTTCCCTCTTACATAGGAAAGTTTTCGAGTAAATGTCGATTGAATGTTAGAAAATGCAAATCAATTAAAATAAAGCAAAAACGTTCTCAAGTTTAGTTTTTCGAATTCCATAGTTCTTTTATGGATCACGTAGGTGAAAATCTTTGCAAAGAAAAAAAACAGAACATTTTGATAAGTATGGTGGACAATCTTCACAATTCTTCACGATTGGTTGCATTAAACAATGACACTAGTCAGAGCACAGTGCTACGTATCTTGAGGAAGGAAAAATATCATCCCTACAAAATTCAACTTGTGCAGGAACTCAATGAAGATGATCCCGATCGCCGCTTACACTTTTGCGAAATTCTAATGGATTTATGTCAAGGAAATAGAAATTTACACCGGCAAATACTTTTTTCAGATGAGGCCACATTTTGTCTGAATGGTACAGTAAACCGTCAAACTTGCAGATATTGGAGTCGGGAAAATCCTCATTGGATGGCAGAGGCACATATCTAACACCCTCAGAAATTATTTGTGTGGGCTGGAATAGTTGACGACAGAATAGTAGGGTCTTTCTTATTTGAAGGAACCCTTACAGGACAAAAATATTTAGAGTTTCTAGAAAATGACCTTGTTCCAGCCCTTGCAGTAATTTTTCCTAACGATAATGACCCTGACATTCCTGACGATACCATATGGTCTCAGCAAGACGGTGCACCTCCGCACTATGCGCGCCCTGTACGAGATTTTTTGGACAACTGTTTTCCTGGGAGGTGGATCGGCAGACGCGGACCGATAGAATGGCCTGCAAGATCGCCGGATCTTACACCTCTTGACTATTTTTTATGGGGATACTTGAAGTCAAAAGTGTACATTAATAAACCACGTAAGTTAGAAGAACTTCAAAATCGCATTCGGGACGAAATACGCAGAGTTACCCCAGAAATCATTCATAATGTACAAGAAGAATTTCTTCACAGACTTGCGCATTGTCAACAAGTTGGTGGATGGCAATTCGAACATTTAATTTGAGTATAAAATTTTATCAATTATATTTTATTTTACATACCTCAGAATTGTTACTTTTTTATGGAAAAAATTTACGTTTTCTCATCGTCATTTACTCGAAAACTTTCCTATGTAAGAGGGCAAAATTTTAGTACTGGCTGATAAAGAATTAAACGATCTTTCAGAATCAAGGAAAAAAATTTGGTGTTGCCATTTAAAAAAAATCGATGACGTCATTACTCGAAAACAAATGACATTTGAAAATCGCATTTTACGCTAAAATATGTATTTTTTAAATTAAAAATCGACCTGTTCGAGGATTTTTCCCAAAAAATAATTGTTTCGTTTTTATTGAATTTATTCCATACTTTTGGCGAATACTGTATAATAGGACACAGCAATTCATCATCACTAAAACCATACTATTCGCTTGGAAAAAGAGCAAACTTCAACATATACTACAGAAACGATTAGCTGTGATACCCGTGTATTAATCGTATGAATTTCAATAACTGTGTTATAACAATTGTACAGTCAAATAAAAATGTATTTATTTTCAGTGATTCATAAAGTTAGCATTGGTATGTTTCTAAATTTATTATTCATCAAAGTGTCCTGCCGAATTACACTCAATGTTTGTATTGATAATGGTTCTTATGTTGTTTAAATTCTAAACTGTTTCCTTCAGTAATTTTACTCGAAAAACTGTCAATTATTAAAAACAGTTTTTCTCGTCTAATTGATAACCCACAGTTTCTCATTCAACAACCCAAATTTAGCCGGTAAAATACAAACCTTTTGTGCAACAGACAAATCGCAAGTGAGCGCCTACTCTTATACTTTTAAAAATCTGATCCCCACTTAAAATTACACCCTGTATAACAGATGGGAAACGGCTTATTGTACCAGGAATTTTTAGTGATACATCACGTGATGGGTAACAAAACCGATTTCTCTATCATATTAAGCGTCCATAACTCAATTAAAGAAATTCTATTTCATTAGACTGACAATAAAATATTTATTATTATTTTGTTCGTTTCGAAATGCAACACGGAGAAAGTTTGTGCTAATAGCGTGCTATTATCTAACATAAGCATGTGTTAACTGAAATTGCAGTGATGACTGAATGCAAGCTAGGTGAATGCATTTATTAGGTTCCTGTTTGAAAAACGGAGTAGAGCATCAGTTACATCGTCGAACAATATTAAATTTATCGTGTAAAAATATAGTTGAAATTGACGATACATAAGTTAGATCAATAAATTCAAGTTTGAATGCTATTCAATTATTTGTAAGTAAGGAATAACTTTTCCAAATTTATACTGTGATTCAGAACTTATCAAAAAAAAATTGTTGAATGTACAGGGGACTCTGACAAATACAATTTTGTAAAAAAGGTAGTTCGAAAATGATTTAAAAATACACTTCTGCACGGCACTGGAAACTGATCCATTTTAAAACCTGACCTTACACAGGCAAACCATGCAGAATGAAAAATTTTAAGAATTTCCCAAGGAAAGAAATAAATAATCAGTAAAATTGCTTTTGCCGCTATTGCTATTATTAACTAATAAAATTAATTTGTGGGTTTAATTAATAAAATAATATGACAAACCTGATGCTACAACAAGTGTTCAAAATTTTGTTCACCGACGTATAAATTCATATATAGTCTGTTTGGAAATGAAAGAGAGTAATAAAACCCCGAGATAAGAACCGGCATTGGGCGTGGTAATATTTCGTTTCAGATAATTATCGGGTAACACTAATGCTAACAGGTAATGGGTGTACATTAGTATATTTTACTGGATACATTATAGGGCAAGAGCCAGTGTATTGTGACAGATCGATCCAGTCTTAGAGCTGAATATACGAAAACGTGCTAGTGCAGTAGAGTAAAATTCGACTTGTGTTTAGTGACTATTGTGCCAGTGGATATAATCTTGTTTGGGTAAAATGTCGAGCTTATCAGATTACGTACCTGCTAAACTCGTGAAGAGATGTGCGTTGTCTCAGAATGAGAAGATTATTATATTAAATGTATTTAATGCATTGAAACACCAAAATCCTACCAACAGTGTTGACGACATTGTGGAAAAGTGTTCCAAAATGACAGGGATTGGAAAATCGACTATCTACAGACTTTGAAAGGAAACAAAAAATGAACTGAAGATATTATAAATCCCCCAAAAAGGTCAAAAATCGTTATAGATGATTTCTTCAAAAACGTTATTCGCATAAAAGTACACTCATTTTATTTTAAAAAAGAAATTCCAACGCTAAACAAAATTTTAAGTGAACTTTCAGAGGACAACGATTTGCCAAAAATCAGTAGAAACAAATTATGGGCCGTCTTACGAGAGTTGAATTTTTGCTGGAAAAAGCAGAACAGGAAGTCAGTTCTTATCGATAAAGATGAAATTATTTGTTGGCGAAGATCCTACTTAAGATCAATTAGAAAATTCGTGACGAAGGGAGGAATATTTATTATCTAGACGAAACTTGGGTCAACGAGGGATATACTGGAACAAAAGTATGGCAAGATAAAAATGTAAAAACTTTTCGACAAGCATTTTTGGATTTTTGGACTTTCAACAGGGTTCAAGGCACCTTCAGGTAAAGGGCGAAGATTAATAATGACACATATAGGTAGTGCCAGTGGTTTTGTAGATGCGGTTTACTTTTATTTGAATCTAAAAATACAGGTGACTATCACGAAGACATGAACGCAGATATTTTCGAAGAGTATTTTACACAGATGTTAGATCTTATTCCTCCGGGGTCTGTAATTGTCATGAATAATGTCAGTTACCATTCACGGCAAACCGAGCGGACGCCAACGACTGCTTGGAGGAAAGCCGATATAATTCAATGGTTATCCGGAAAAACATTTCTTTTGAAACAAACATGGTGAAAAAGAAACTTTTGACACTTGTCAATCTTAATAAAGATCAGAAAAAATATGTTATCGATGAAATGGCAACATATTGCCAAATAACGGTACTACGGTTACCACCTTATCGATGTGAACTTAACCCAATTGAATTAGTCTGGGCGAAGGTAAACGCTGGGATACGGGGAAACGCGGACGGAGATGTAGCGCGAAATAATACGACGTTTAAATTAAGTGACGTGAAATTGAAGCGGCATAGATAAAGACGGATTGTCGGGGATTAAATTTTAGCTACCTGCTACAATTTAGTACGGTTCGATCACACAAAGTTTTTTTAAAAGTACACCTCATCTATACCGATAATACATAATATAAAAATATTGAATATAAATAAACTTTTATTACTCTCTTCCATTTCTAAACAGACTATAGACGCGTCCTACCCAGTTTCTACGAACTAACACAAATGGTTCTGGTTCTTGTCCGTTTTGAACTCGTAAATCGTTGGCAGCAGCTATGATACTGCGGTGCGATACACTTTCTTTTATAAATATCTCCACAAAAAGAAGTCCAAAGATTTAAGTCAGGAGATCGTAACGGTCATGATACCGGTCCACCTCGTCCAATCCAATGTACACCTTGAACTTCATTAAAGGCGTCCCAAACATTTTGTCGAAAATGAGGAAGCACATCTTCCAGAAGTCCAGGAAGATCATTTCGAAGGAACTCGAGAACTCCATCCATTCGATTTGGTTTGCAGCGACATTTTATTAAGAACAATTTAATAAAGTTGTTCTTAAAGTTAAGTTATGCTTATTTTTTTAGAGTATTGCACCGACGTATTATAAACCATACTTAGCAAAGTACGTCTTTGCATTGGCAACAACGCACAAATCTAGTAACTTTCGTTACTTTATGTTAGGTATTTTAGTTCTTTCTGTTTTTCTTCGGTTTGTTACATGGAAGCAGCGTTGCCACCATCAGTACGTTCGTACTAGTTTTAGTACATTTTCCACAAATTTGCAGTACGCCGTTGGCAAATCTAGTACGTTTTCCCTGGCTTTTATTTATCTCTAAGAACAAAACAGTTAAGTGCCTTTGTAAGTAGTTTCAGACACTGTTAAATGTTCAGCCTTGTTCTTATGTGAATTTTGCAGATCATTTATTAACCGCAGGAAAGTATCAACTTTTCGCGAATCTTGCAAAATAGGGAATATTATCGCGATTTTCATCATTATGTGGGATTAATAAATTTAACTTCAGCTTCTGACAATCTACCGTGACAGTCAATGACAGTTTTATGATGAAAATGATAGAAAATATTGCAGTTAGCAAAACTGACTAAAAGTCATTAAATAATTCGTGCTAATTTTTGTGAATTTCACATGCAGTTTTAGTACGAAATCAAGAAATCTAGTACGAAATATTACGCTCTTTTGATACGAAAAAAATTATTGAGGTGGCAACACTGCATGGAAGTAATGTTAGATTTCGGTGTAATGTCATGTCTGTGGTGTTTGTTTTTGTTGTTGTCGTTTGTAATATAGGTATGGTTGTTGTTGATGTTTATCAAGACTAGTTAATATCAGAGACAAATTAATAATTATAATAATTTACTTTATTTTCTCTGTGGAAGAAGTATCGTATGCAGGGTGTATTACTTCTACATACGGAAAATTTTGAACAATTAAAAATTGTTGAGATATACAGGGTGTCCGGAAATTATGCGTCAAGACTTCAGGAGATAATTCCTCACAAGAAATTAGAGTCATGAAGTCCTATAACAATTTTTCGAAAACTCAATAGTAACGGAGATACAGGGTGTTAAAGTTAAAATTTTGTTTTCGATATTTGTAAACAACTTCTTAAGAAATCCAAATATTTACATAAAATTTGTAAATCGGGAGTTTTTGCGGACGAGAAATTCAAATATGTTTCTAATTTTGACGTCACTAGTAGAGGGCGCTACTTGTGGCACATCATGTTTCTTTTAAATGACTTTTTTGCATCTTAATGTATCCATCTGACTATCGAAACAATCGATTCTCCTACCTGTTTTATTTGAAAAAGGTATACCTTGCTGAAGTCGTTAGGAGTAACCATGTTTGAAATAATCCTATTTGAAATGCTCAGTGCACCGAGTAAAAACTGTTTTGATTTCAGGAAAAGTGCCTTTTCTGCTGAAAATACAGCAAAATATTACTTGAAAAAGTTATTCAGAATCGTAAATTATGGAGACGAGGTTTGATGAAACCATTTTTCAATAAAGCAGGCCGATTTTTTTTAAATTTTGCACATCTCCATAATTTACCGTTCTGAACAACTTTTTCAAGTAACATTTTGCTGTATTTTCAGTAGAAAAGGCACTTTAATTGAAACCAAAACAGTTTTTACTCGGTGCACTGAATATTTCAAATACGATTATTTCGAAAACTGTTACTTCTAACGACTTCAATAAGGTATACCTTTTTCAGATGTAACAGGTAGGAGAATCGATTGTTTCCATAGTCAGATGGATACATTAAGATGCAAAAAAGTTCTGTCATTTGAAAGAAACATGATGTGTCATAAGTGACGCCCTTTACTAGTGACGTCAAAATTAGAAACATATTTGAATTTCTCGTCCGCAAAAACCCCCGATTCACAAATTTTATGTAAATATTTGGATTTCTTAATAAGTTATTTACAAATATCGAAAACAAAATTTTAACTTTAACACCCTGTATCTCCGTTAATATTGAGTTTTCGAAAAATTGTTATAGGACTTCATGACTCTAATTTCTTGTGAGGAATCACCTCCTGAAGTCTTGACGCATAATTTCCGGACACCCTGTATACCTCAACAATTTTTAATTGTTCAAAATTTTACGTATGTAGAAGTAATACACCCTGCATACGATACTTCTATATTGACTTGTTCGAAGGCTTTGTTATTATTATAATTATAGACGATATATAACAAATTTCATGTAAATTGTGACATGATAATTAAAAATTCAACTACAAAAATGTTGTAAACTGTTTACTAACAATAATTAACCTCCCAATTTATAGAGATATCTGGAATATAGCTATAAATTTTCAGAACCTGAAAAAGTTTCTCCAATTTAGGCCTCTTATACAGGGCCATTCATTAATAATTGTACATACGCTAATTGAATAATTCTGGGCTAAAAATATGAAAAACTGACCCATAACGCTTAGATAAAATATGGCTCCTTACGGAATTTTACACGGTGTTTTATTTAAAAAATTTTAAATTATTTTTGCCCATTACTTTAACCCTGTTTGATATTTCCCTATCATACTTGGTATAAAGTTTAGATACTTTAGAAAAAATTAAAAAATGCTACAAAATCGTTTATCCCTTTCTCGCCAATAATAATTTAAATCAAAATCTGCCATATTCGTGAGATTTTTCACTAATTTCGCGTCATGAGGACAAGGCTTAAGAGGTTTGATTCAAATTTCTCGCACTTACAGTAGCTTGTTATTAGTTATTTTGTCACTACAGATAAATTAAAATTTATTGTCAATGCCAAAACTGTCAACTACAAATAAAACAGTCCTTTTCATAAGCAGCAAATTGTATTGTTTTTTGTGAGTTTTTTTCTGTGATTTTTCAATATGATCTAGTGTATTTTCTAATTACTTTTCCCTGCGTATATATCACTTCTTCATTTATTTATTTAGTATCGATGCTAATGTGAAGCCATGAAAAAACGGACCACCTTGCATAACCAATGGAATTAATGATTGACAGGGTGTCCCAATATAGAAGGCCAGAACATTAACCACATATTCTTTGGACAAAAATAATGCGACTTTTCTTATGCCATTTTTTATTTGGACATCTCTGTTTCAATATACAGAGTGTTAAAGTTTAATTTTAAAAAATTACTTTTGTTAATAATCCCATTGTTTTCTAACACACTTTTGCACGTCCTTTTATCTTATTGCGGCATACTTATCATGTAATTTTGGTGAAAAAAATTGAAGGGCGAATGGAGGTAAGTGAAGGATGCAATACCCTTTATCCCCTCCAATTATTTATAAGTACGCCTATGCAGCTTTTTCTTGAAATAACAAACGTAGAATTTTCTTCTGATCATTTTACCTTTTTTGTAATTTTTTATTTAAATGCCTCGTTTTGGAGAAAAACGGCAATTTGTAGTGCCCATAAATCTATCAATCACTACCATTTTCAAGTGAAACTGAAATTTTGTGGATATACCTGTTATTACAATACCTTGACAACTTAGCAAATCGTAATACTGAATGACTATTTGCTAATTAAAATAAAAAGAGAATATCTTTCAAAGTATAAGGTTTCGCTACTTAAAAGGGCACGTACATGTGTTAATGAGGAGGGTGGGCAAGTAGAACGTTTGTTAAATTCGTATAGTAATTAATATTTTATTTAATGTTATTTATGTAAAAAGTTATTATGTTGATCGTTCATTATTACTATTACTAAACAAGACTATTATTTTTTGAATCATAAGAGAACTGTATTACAGATTTTAATGCCATATTATTATTTCAGTTCATAAGTATTCCTCATTTTATAAAATTTAAAATTATCCATTCTGTTTTAATTAGCAATTATTCATTAAGTAAGTATTACGATTTGCTAAGTTGCCAAGGTATTGTAATAATAGGTATATCCATAAAATTTCAGTTTCACTTGAAAATTATAGTGAATGATAGATTTATGGCCACTACAAATTGCCCTTTTTCTTCAAAACGGAGCATTTAAACAAAAAATTACAAAAGAGATAAAATGATCAGAAGAAAATTCTACGTTTGATATTTCAAGCTGCAATAGGCGTACTTAGAAATAATTGGAGGAAATAAAGGGTACTGCATCCCTCAGTTACCTCCATTCATCCTTCGATTTTTTTCACCTAAATTACATGATAAGTATGCCGGAATAAGATAAAAGTACGTGCAAAATTTCAAGTGTGTATCTTACAAAACAATGGGATTATTAACAAAAATAGTTTTTTAAAATGTAACTTTAACACCCTGCATATTGAAACAGGGACGCCCAAATAAAAAATGGAAAGTCGCATTATTTTTGTCCAAAGAATATGTGGTTAATGATATGGCCTTCTATTTTGGGACACCCTATGTAGTCGGCACTTGACCGTTTCGTCTTTACTAGTACATACGCTATTGTACTAATTCTGCAAACAAAATTCAAAACAGACACCATCAGTTTTTAGCACTTAATATGTTACAACACAACAAATCGAAAAACGACAACAACCTTTCCTTCCACGCATTAACATCGATTGATCAGTTGATCACCTCTTTTTTATGCAGTAAAGTTAAACAGGAGCGGTATTTATTTTTGATATATTATAAAATAAACTTGATTATGCTATTCTCAAAAAAACTAAAATAATATACTGGATATCAATCTTCACGAATATAGGATTTTAATATTATAAATGAGTATCACAGGTTGTGACACTTATATTCTGTTTGCATGTAACCATTATCACGATAATTTTATACTTTCGTCTTTCTTTCTCTTTATTGAAATAAATACGTACATGTGAAATATGATTACTCAGGAAATGTTGCCCTCGAAAGTAGTGAAAGTAGGTAGTAGAATTGTTGTAGGTCAAACGTGGTCAAATTGTTTTACCTACTTTTATTAAAAGTTGGATATACATTATTAAAAGAAAAGTCAGAAAAATTTGCGACACAATTTTTTTAAGAAAAAAAAAAAGATAATTTAAAAACATAAGATAAGCATTGTAAAAAATTTCAGCTCCAATGCCATTCAAGTAATTATTATTATGTTAGCAACCTCTATTGTTGACTAATACTCGTATTAGCATAATAATACCTTTGTGTATCTTAAGGTCTCATATACCACATAAAATTAGTACATCTCTAAAACTATAAATAACAATAAGTAACGTCAATATGAATCTATACAGGGTGATTCAGAACTTATCTAAGCAAAAGGAAATTTGCTACCGAATCTTGGAAGAGATGGAGGTACAGGGCGTCCATGGCGTATTGCAGTAATGTTTTTCTAATCCTAATATTATATTTGGGGCTGATTTTAAGTGATTTAAGTACTTTTCACAAGTTTTAAAAATTAAGCAAATTGAATTATTCTTCAAATTTGACGTTTTATTCGTTTGCATTGTCACAGAATTTGCCCCGCTCCCACCCAATTCGACGACTATGGTATTGCAAAACGCTAGATTGCCCCGATGGCCCCTACACGATTGTGATAAATAAACAAAATAATGCCGTGTATCGAGGCGCGACTGAAATATTGAGAATCGACGAGAATCGTTCGAGAAATAGATCTAGAGCTGCTAGAAAATACCTGGATATTCGTTAGGTATATAAAAGATGAATAAACGGCCAAGTCAGTCAGTCTTGAATTGGAGTGTTTAGTTGGAAATTTCCTGCAGTTTCAACGTGAAATAGTGTTTAGTTGAGTATCTAGCAGTGTACAGAGTGTGTAATAAATATCAGTAATAATTAACTGTTCGTTTTTCTGGTAAAAGAAAAAGTAAGGTTAGGAAATTCGTAACAGTGTTTTAAAATATTACGAGTTCATGTTTCTATTTTAGATATTGCAGAGCCGATTCGAAAAGTTCGTTTCTTTAAAAATCAAAAAAAAAGCTACTTGCTATAGTCTGTTTAGAAATGAAAGAGAGTAATAAAAGCTTATTATGTATGCAAATCGTAAATAAATGTAGTACTGGTGTTTATATGCAATATTTTTATATTATGTATTATCGGTATAGATGAGGCGTACTTTTAAAAAAAACTTTGTGTGATCGAACCGTACTCAATTGTAGCAGGTAGCTAAAATTTAATCCCCGACAATCCGTCTTTGTCTATGCCGCTTCAATTTCTCGGCCCATTTCTCTTATAAGTAAACAATATAAAAACAGCATTTCAAAACATGAAGCTACTTTAAGCATCATAACCGGGTTAAGAGGGTTTTTAGTAATTCAAATAAAATTATTCAATATTATTATCAAAATATTTATTTAAATTTAATGAATAGACTTTAATTCCACACAAAAATTTATGTTTTTTGAAAATTCAAATTATGGTGAGTAAATGTAGTGTTGTATAAATGTACAATAAAGAAATTACAAAAAGTAGGTATATTAAAATTCATCCTCTGAATATTCTAATGAATTATCTTCCTCTCCTAGATTGATAACTATAGGTTCCACAGTAACGTCAATAAAATTATCGAGTTCCCACATTTTCTCCTCATCTTTTTGTACATGATGTATACATGTTTGCCAGTTACCTGCAGTGACTCGTTCCAAGGAATTTTTTAACAAAATGTTTCTGTTACTTAATTTAAACGTCGTACATCTCCTTTTACCTGCGCCCAGACTAATTCGATTTGGTTAAGTTCTGAGTGATAAGGTGGTAACCGTACTACCGTTATTTGGCGATTTGTTGCCATTTCATCGATAACATATTTTTTCTAATCTTTATTAAGATTGACAAGTGTCAAAAGTTCCTTTTTCACCATATTTGTTGGAAAAGAAATGTTTTTTCCGGATAACCATTGAATTATATCGGCTTTCCTCCAAGCAGTCGTAGGCGTCCGCTCGGTCTGCCGTGAATGGTAACTGGCATTATCCATGACAATTACAGACCCCGGAGGAATAAGATCCAACATCTGTGTAAAATACTCTTCGAAAACATCTCATGTCTTCGTGATAGTCACCTGTATTTTTAGATTCAAATAAAAGTAAACCGCCATCCACAAAACTACTGGCACTACCTATATGTGTCACTATTAATCTTCGCCCTTTACCTGAAGATACCTTGAACCCTGTTGAAAGTCCATTCAACAATGCTTGTCGAAAACTTTTTACATTTTCATCTTACCATACTTTTGTTACAGTATATCCCTCGTTGACCCAAGTTTCGTCTAGATAATAAATATTCCTCATTTCGTCGCCTAATTTTCTAATTGATCTTAAGTAGGATCTTCGCCAACAAATAATTTCATCTTTATCGATAAGAACTGACTTCCTGTTCTGCTTTTCCCAGCAAAAATTCAACTCTCGTAGGACGGCCCATAATTTGCTTCTACTGATTTTTGGCAAATCGCTGTCCTCTGAAAGTTCACTTAAAATTTTGTTTAGCGTTGGTATTTCTTTTTTAAAATAAAATGAGTGTACCTTTCTGCGAATGACATTTTTGAAGAAATCATCTAGAACCACTTTTGACCTCCCTATAGATGATTTTGGGGGATTTACAGTATCTTGTTCATTTTTTGTTTCGATGTTTTGTTTTGTTTTGTTTTTGTCGATTTTCCAATCCCTGTCATTTTGGAACACTTTTCCACGATGTCGTCAACACTGTTGGTAGGAGTTTGGTGTTTCAATGCATTAAATACATTTAATATAATAATATTCTCATTCTGAGACAGCGCACATCTTTTAACGCGTTTAGCAGGTTACGTAATCTGATAAGCTCGACATTTTACCCAAACAATATTATATCCACTGGCACAATAGTCACTAAACACAAGTCGAATTTTACTCTACTGCACTAGCACGTTTTCGTATATTCAGCTCTAAGACTGGATTGATCTGTCACAATACACTGGCTCCTGCCCTATGATGTATCCAGTAAAATATACTAATGTACACCCATTACCTGTTAGCATTAGTGTTACCCGATAATTACCTGAAACGAAATATTACCACGCCCATTGCCGGCTCTTATCTCGTGGTTTTATTACTCATTTCCAAACATACTATAGTTATTGAATTTTCTGTGATTCTATTATTATTTTAGGTGCTTTTCAATGGAAATTATGGAAAGATGAGTGGAATGCTTAAAAAGGCGAGTATGAACGCATGGATTTAACGGAATTATTTTTAGATTTTCTTGAGACATTTGCTCCTAAAGGACTTTTGCTTTGGACTTTGAACTAGAAAATTGATTCGAGAAAAACTTTTTGGTGTATAAAATAGTAGGTAGGATCGTTAGTTCAACAACACACTGAGCTTCCTATCATATTTGGCATACTTACGTAACATGCAATTCAGATTTAGCAATGAAATTATTACAGTATTTCTCACAAAGGCCGCACCAATCATACCAAAAGTAAAAGTCCGAATTTGAAAGTATATTTATAATTTTAGGAATATTGATATGTATATGTTTCAACACAGAAACTTAAGTAGGTACTGCATGAATCATTCATATTTATAATTAAAACATATTTCAGTAACGAGTGCAATGAAAATTACAGATAATTTTCGGAAAATTTAGTCCGACAAAACTTGCATGTGTAGACATTTAATTGTACATATAAAAACACCAGTTTTACTCGTGTGTATTTTATATTATTTCACTTTTCAAAAGAAACATGAATTTTTATCAGAATTATTCTTAACTTTCTTACATTTACAAATAAGTATCACTTCAACAAATGAAGAAATTTAATACATTTATTGAAGCCCGCACGCACCGCTAGCTGTAAAAGCCGCTGTGTGTGTGTCATCTGCCACAAATTGTGCTGATTCGGCCGCCGAGGCCGCATAAACCGCTGTGTCCGTCACAACTCATCAAATATCGTCAAGTCACCAGTGTCAGCGATACGAGTAATTTCTGATATTAATTCATTTTTAAAAAATAGACTACTATTTAATGCATTTTATAATTTAATACAAAAGTTTCCTCCTGAGATTTTCGCTATTTATTGTCCTTCATGGCTAATTTGATTTGTTTGCATAATTCATATTTTTCTACACAACATAATATATAATTAATCACGATCAACAAATGCCTTCATATAACTCATCTCCTCTAACGAAATTCTTGTAAAATAATATGTATTGTGCAAAAAAGTATTTACTGAAAAATCAAATTGTTGTAATTCATCAAAATTTCGACAAATAATGTCCTATAAAAATGTATTTGGAGTTACAAGAATCTATCAAACAATACAATATTATTAATGATATGGCTGAATTCCGTTGATCACTATGTGCGCCAAAATACTTCAATGTGTTGGTTATATAAACTAGCACTTTTCAAATCTTTGTTATTATGCAACTGAAGTGATTAATATGTTACTTTTTTAATTATATATTTCAAGAGCGATCGTCGAACTACATACAAGTTCAATAGCACACAAGCAAGTGTTTATGTTGTTTACAAATACATTCAATTTCTGATAAAATAAAATGTATTGTACAATGGTTGGCTATTGTTATAATTATATAGATCAATTTAATAAAACCTTAAATAATATTTCTAGTAACAAACCTCAGTTGAGATAACGAGTGTATATACTACCTTACGATACTAGGTATATACTTACAAAAAATGGGGGTTGTTCACATAACTTTTTTATTATTATTTATTACTTATACTACTATAATTTTTGATTTGAAGAGGGTTTTTCTTAATTGTTTTTAAATTAGTAAAAAATACAGACATTTGTGGCGTATAATTGAAGGCAACATTTATAAAAATAAAATTTTTGTAAATATCTTAACCAAACTTGAAAATCGATAGGATGAGACTGTGGTGACGTGGCGTTCGACATGCAACTGGATAGATCAAGTCTTCGCGTTAGAACTATGTAGAAAATTCGAGACCTTCCGGACGTTTAAATTTTTCCGTCTCATACAAAGTGACTTCCAAAAAGAAACTAGATTTACAAATATTACATTTTCACAAATGAACTTCTAAAAAAATATATACACTAGCTCCTTAAGTTCATCTAATTTTTTATATTACAAATATGTTTACATTTATCGGTCAGTGGTGGCGTCAGTACTTGAATCGAGGTGACGGTGTTGGTTCTAGCCCAGCTGCCGGTAGACCGTATATAAGCTATATTCGTGGAGAGGTTTGGCGCCCTCTCTGCGGGTATGGTAGGGTGGGAGAATGTTGGCTTGGGTCAATGTGAGAGATTGATACCGGTTGATATTTGACTACCCCCCTAATTAATGAGGTTTTCCAGGTTTCCCTCATTCCTGCACTGAATAGTGGTTAGGGCCTACCAACGTAAGTCGTTCCTGGGCGCAAATGCGGCCTGCTTAATAATAATATGCCGCCCCCTCTCCCGCACAAGTCTCCGACTTCTGGGCTAATCCCTGTGATTAGATTGAGGGGTAGAGATATTATTATTATATTATTATATTTTTCTCCAGGGTGGCTCACATCACCGCGAGAGAAGACTTACACCAACTAGAGAGCTGATCACTCCCCGCGTCCCACTGGTTACGGCCCTGTACCCTGTGTTCTCAAAAAATTATAGTGGTTGATGTCAGAAGTTCGAGTTCACAATATTATGTTATACAGGGTGTCTCAGGTATTACTGGCATTCTTGGAAGGGGGTGAGACAGTCAAAATAAATGAGATTTACCCAAACATCTAAAATTTTATCATTTTCGAGATACAGAAGGTTTTGAAATTTTTATTATATTTTTTATTTACTTGGAAACCCTTCCTGATGAAACAGCAATAATTCTAGGTTGTATGTCACCAGTGGCGTAAAAACCCTGTGCCACTGTCCTTTTATTTACAATACAAATGGTACGCCACTGTCTTAATTATTAAAAAAAAACGTACTACTTTACTTTAAGTTTCGATTATTTTAAGTAAATTGTTCTTTGGAATTTTCATGAAAAAGCATTGTAGTCAAGTAATTGTTCAATTAAAATATCTGCATTTCGTAGTTTGTGCATATTTGTATCAAAAGCTGAAGGAAACTAGAAAATCCACTCTTAAAATTTTGCACATGACCATAATTTATCATTTTGAATAACTTTTTCAAGTAGCATTTTGCTGTATTTTCAGTGGAAAAGGCGCTTTACTTGAAACTAAAACAATTTTTTCTCGGTGCATTGAATACCTCAAATAGGATTATGTGGCGCCCTCTACTAGTAACGTCAAAATTATTAACAAATTTGAATTTCATTTCTCGCCTCAAAAAACCCGGGATCTTTAAAATGTATCCAAAAATTTGGATATTTTAAAAAATTATTTACAAATATCGAAAATAAAATTTCTACTTTGACACCCTGTATCTTTTTAATCATCAACATTTTACTAAAGTAAGTTTAGCTATATCGCATTATTTTGTCGTCAAGTACTCATGCTCTGTATTACCAAAGCATAATAGGTCTCGCCGCGCACAAACTATGAAATGCAATTAAAGAAAAAAATTTAAATAAAGAATAATTGTTTGTTCAAAATAATCAAAATTTAAAGTATTTTACGTTTTTTTATAATTAAGACAGTGTCCTACCATTTTTTATTTAAAAGATTAAATAAATAGACTAAATATATCTCATTACAACATGCAAGTATTGCTGTTTTATCACAAACGATTTCCAAGTAAATAAAAAATATAATAAAAATTTCGAAATTTTTGACATCCTGTATCTTGGTGATCTTCTAGATATAGGTATATTTAACTAAATTTCATTTATTTTGTCAGTACAATCACCTCATCCTGGAATCCAAGGATGCCAGTAATACCTGAGACACCCTGTATATCTATCGCAATTCTTAAATATAGTCAATAAATAAGGTGCCAAGGTTATTCAAATACTTTTTAGAATTAGAATGGGAAAATATCGACAAAAAGCAGAAAAACTACATTTTGTATTTGCTTTTTGTTTTTAAATATAATGATGATGATGACTGGATTGATTTGATTATTACTGGTCAAAGACTAAATGCCAAATACAGAAATTATAGATATTTATATCTTTTATAAGTTGTTTTCAAGGATTATTCCATTTAAAAAATTAGTTTTATCTTCAATATTTTATGCACATTATAGCAAATATATAACATATACAGGGTGAATCTTAAATAAGTACAAATATTTTAACCAGCAGTATAGTTTTGTGTGTAGAACACATAATTAATAGTTTTTTTACAAAAAAATCAGAAATAAAAAAGTGAAATTTTAAATAAATTTCGTAATTTTTCAGTAGAAAACTTGTTGAGGACCGCTGGCCTAGACCGACCCTTCATACTTTTATGAGTCATAGACTTTTATGAGTCATAGTGCTGCAGACTGAACGTGCGGTTCACAGTGTTGCCAGTATTACACAAATGTCTTTGCTTCAAGGAAGAAAAAATCTCAACTTTTAGCGAATTTTGTCAAGTGTAACATTTTATATTATTTTTTATTATCAAACTGTCATTGACTGTCATGACAGATTATCGGAAACCCAAGTCAAACTTGTTAACCCCACATAATGCATGAAAATAGCAATAAAATTTGCTAAAAGTTGACATTTTTTCCATTTTAAATAAAAAACGCGTGCATAGTTTTTCGTTATTCTTCATAAAATAACTTAAGGAAATTGTGTTTTGTGTCCCTTTCTAACAGTGTACAATGACATTTAACTTGTGAAATGTGGATTACTGATTAAATAGTTAATTTTTTAACAAACAGGTAAGCTTGTATGCACGTTTATGTATAATTTTTGAACATTGGACATAGTAATATCACGTAATATCTTCCTAAATATTTTACGGTAGTATTGAACTTGCGGAAATTCATTTTTAATCGTTTAAGTATTTTAAGGTTAGTTCAGATGTTAAAATTTATGTTAATATTGCTGCGTATCATACTACATACCCAATTTTACTGTACTTATGCTTAAAACAAGTATTTTTAAAATAGAACTATTACGTTAAAGGAAACGTAATATTTATATTGGAGGAGATATGGCAACCTCGCAACAAATCATATGTTTCATTACGTTGTTGGATGAAAAATCAGCCAGCGGTCCTCAAAATGTGGGTATTTTTTAAAAAAATTAATATCTCCGTAAATATTAGAAATTTTTAAAAATGGCTTTCACTAGACTGATTTAAATGACGAACTACACCAGCAGTTAAAATATTTGTACTTATTTAAGATTCACCCTGTATATAACGTATATTGGTAAAATGCTAAAATCATAAATACTAATAGTTCAAATATCGAAATATATACAGTGGTCCAATTAAAAGCAAAACATATTTCTTTAACCCCATGCTCAACTCGATGTAAACAACTTGTTTTAATTTTTAGCTCACCCCCCAATACTAATGCATAGAAAAGTGACAATGACTTTTTTGATCACCAGGTATGTGTGAAACAAACCTACGGTTCGGTAAACCGTATAAGTGTTGTAATAATAAATTGATTCGACCGAATGTTATTCTGTTTACCTTGCTCATTTGTATAAAGGCTAGATATTGTTGCGTCAACAAAAGTATATGGGTATGACATTTCTTTAACTAAAATCCGAGGCAATTATTAGAGTGACGTCAATAATTCATTTTGGATAAATGAAAATATAATCATATTATTTCCTGATACATTGTCATTTAATATAAAGTAATAGAAAAAGTTGGATTTAAAAATTAGAACACCCAAAATCCGTGTTAAATGAAGACAGGAATGAAGCACCGCTTTGCCTAAAATTACTAATATAACGTAATATAATTTTTCAAATTTATATTTCGATATTAAGAATGTCTCGAGTTTGCTTGTTTAGATAAAAATACATGGTTTACGTCTATCGCACAATTAATCAAAATCAGTAGATACGAAAATAAAAAAACGAATTATTATAAAATATAGAGCACTGAACACCTTGTCAAAAAACTACTAACGCATATTAACTAATTTTACACAACGCATAAGAAGCGTTGCGGAATTGGCATCAGTTAAAATCCGCTGCAGATCAACTTTTCAAATGAAAATAAATGAACTTACAAGTGCAGAACCATAATACAACCACGTAGATAAATTTGCAGCTTTAAAAGATCGAAAAATAGACTTTATACAGTGTGTTACAAATTAGTAGGTCAAGTCATTAACCATATATTCTTTGGACTAAAATAATGGAACTTTTCTTATGCCACTTTTCTTTTCAGGGCTCCATTTTGACAATACAAAGTGCCAAAATAAAAATTTTAAAAATGATTTTTATTGATGGTTCGTGTGAGATATTTGTTCGAAATTTGGCATATTATTAAGTTAATTTCCTTTGAATATGCCTATGGTTTCATAATATATATTTTCGTTAGATTTTATTCTATTTTTTTCACTCTTATAAGATTTTGATTTGAGGCTCAGCTTACAAAACATTTTTCGGATGTGCTAGGTTTAAATGGCTATTTCCATTTTATTGGGTAAACAACAAAGAGCCAACGAAAAATAAACATTTAACTCAATTAAACTTAATATGGGTAAGTATCACCTTCACCTAGGGCTCTTTTAATGAAAGAGTAACTAATATTTTGGAAAATATGTGGTCGCAAGCTAAAATGCTCTCCATCTTGTATAATTCGTTCTCTTGGCTGTTATCACAAAATATATGCGTAGCTATATATTCTGTGCCGTTATTCAGTTAGTATTGGAACCATATAAACGAAATCCTTCATAAAACCCCAGAAACTAAAGTTCAACGGGTTGAGGTCGGGGGAACGGGATGGCCATTTAACAGATGCAAGCCGTTCTCTACCAATCCACAGATTAAGAAAGATTGAATTTAAATAGTTCTGAAAAATATTTTGACGAACTGCCAGAGGCAATAGCAAGAAAATAAAACAACCAATTGTACAAAATGGAGAGCTGAAATCACATATTTTCCAAAATAGTCGTTACTCTCTTATCAAAAAAGCCCGAATATGTATGCGTGAAGGTTGTAACCATATCGAAACATCCCTAACGCTCCCAAAAAAGATGCAATATCTCGTAAACTGAACTAAATCTTAGTGAAAAAAATAAAAAACAGGATCTAAAAAAATATTTTGAAACCATAGGCGTACTAAAAAAAATGGGGGTTCGTGGGTACTAGAACCTCCATTTTGTACGTTCATGCTTTTACACCAAAATTACATAAAAAGTATGCCGACATAAGGTATAAATATGTGCCAAATTTCAAACAAATATCTCTACAATCGTCGGAAATATCAATAAAAATGTTTATTTTGACACCCTGTATTTTAAAAAATGTCGTTCTGAACTGAACAGTGGCATAAGAAAAGTTCGATTATTTTAATGCAACGAATATGTGGGTCACGGTTTGACCTACTAATTTGTAACACCCTGTATTTAAAAAGTAAATGGGTTTGTGAGCTACTTTTTTTAATATATAATTATATTATTTTTCCTTCCACTTCACCTATTATTAAATCCACGAGTTGCCACTGAATCGCGGGTACAAATTTAACAAAAATAGGAAAAGTACTAAAGTAACGAAAATAAAACAATTCCAGAAAGCAAACCTTTTTTACAATGCTACTGACCTATTACTTATTTATGGGAACCCATAAGAACTCATTTTTTATGTCAATTAAAAACAACACATTGTATGTAAAATGAACGTTTCACGATGTCAATATTTGCTCATTTAGAGCATTTTGGAAATCAAAACAATAAGACAAATTTACATTTAGGTTACAGTGTTAAATCATATGTAACAGTGGTGTAGCAATTTTTAATAAGAAAGAAATTTTCTAAAACCTTCCCCAATTTCCATCTGATAAAAAATATCACATTTAAAAAATTAAAATGTATTTGTTCAAAGTTCATTTATGCTCTACATTTAAAAAAAAATCAAGTAACGATTTAAATAATATCTGTAAATATTCAATGGTTCTTACGTTTAGTTTAATCTGCGCAAATTAAACACAAACAGTCCTTTTCGAATCGCAAAGTGCAAAAAATGTTTTCCGCAAAAAAAAACTTCAAATAGTGGTATTAAAACCTTTTGCACGTCAGTTAATATTGACCTTAGATTATTTCTGAAAAAATCTAAACAATGGAAGAAAAATAGATTGTAACAATCCTAAAAAATATATTAACAAAAAAAAAAAGAAGTATAATTTATCTCAGTAATCATAATCAAACAAATATGACTGTAAATTAAGAAAACATCCTTAAAATCCCACCAAACATCCAACTAATACGCAACAGGCTGCTCACCAGGACTTGATTTTCTGCAGGTCCTTCTTCTTTCCGTCCGGCAAATCCTTAAGTCCTTCGAGGAAAGGATGACTGAGTTTGGGTGCCATGGTCGTTTCACAAAACCAACCACACAACACAAAACCACTCCGTCTACGTAAACCAGATGGATAACGAAGCAGGCTCTGAAACTAGACGTTCTTTTGCCCGCACAGTCTACTCCGTCTGCGGCGGACAGGATCGCGATTGCACGCGCTGACGTGCCTCCGGTCGATTTTCAGATGGACAAAATTGAAAGTAGAGGGGGCATGTGGTGCTGTAGAAGACACAAGACTGCGCGCAGGTGGATAATATATCAGGTGGATGTGGATATACTGAGAAGCAAGTTGCAGGATTCAGTTTAAGCCGTTTAAGAGATAAAATATCCGAAAGTCTTTCGTGAGATAACACTGCTCTGCGAAATTTTGTGTTTTGGTGTTGTAGGCGAGGACGATCCAAGAGCTTTTGGACTTACGGAAATACTGAACAAAATTTTGTTGATCTCTCCAGTCCAGAAAATTAATGATGGTGAAATTCACTATACAAAACTTTCTCATTTTCCTGGCTTCGTCCCCCTCCACCTCTTCATACATCGTTAAAACACTTCAATCTAATTACGAGGGTTATCCCAGAAATCGGAGACTTGTGCGGGAGGGAGGGCGGCATATTATTATTAAGCAGATCAAGTTTGCGCCCAGAAACGACTCACATTGGTAGGCTCTAACCACCATTCAGTGCAGGAATGAGGGAAACCTGGAAAACCTCGTTAATTAAGGGGGTGATCAAACACCGACCGGTAACAACCTTTCACATTGACCCAAGCCAACTTTCTTCCACTCTAATTCCCAAAGCATTCTTATCATGAAATCAAAAACTTTGTTTCGCCTTCGCTAACAAACATTTTGTATTCACTGTCTTCTTAAAGAATACTCTACTACTTGAACTGCCACTGTCCCTGCTAGTGCTTTTCAGCATTATAGAGGCACCAAATATCGCCCAATAAGGGCATCCATAAATGCCTTTAAAATATGTCCAATCAGTTTTTCAACCACTTTCAGCTATATAGCGTCAGTACTTGAATCGATGTGGCCACTCCGCCGGTAAGTGCGAATCCTACGAGGTAGACCGTAGACCAACTATATTTGCTGAGAGGATTGGCACCCTCTCTGTGGGTATGATACTATGATAGGGTGCAAGAATGTTGGCTTGGGTCAAATGTGGAAGATTGACACTTTCAGCTATAAGGAAGGATGCGGTTACATAGCCGGTATGTCGGTCGGAGGCCGAGCGGCTGAAGGCGTCAGTACTTGAATCGATGTGGCCACTCCGCCGGTAAGTGCGAATCCTACGAAGTAGACCGTAGACCAACTATATTTGCTGAGAGGATTGGCACCCTCTCTGTGGGTATGATACTATGGTAGGGTGCAAGAATGTTGGCTTGGGTCAATGTGGAAGATTGATAATTGTCGACATTTGACCACTCGCCTAATTAATGAGGTTTTCTGGAGGAGGAGGATCTGATTTTAATATATAATTAAGAACTATAACATATTTCATAAATAAGAACTAAACAAACAACACAAAATATTAATTATATTTTAAAAAATACTCTTTAAATATAATTCAAATTTGTACCATGCGAGGGTGTAGCTCCAATGGCCAATAAGGTACCTTAATGGAAACAATAGTTAAATATAAACTAATAACGACGTAAATATCTATTACTTTTACTTCCGCTAAACAATCGAAATTTTACATCAGTTAATGAATGAATAACTGCCTATTCACTATTTAAAAGTGACGGCTAATTTAATGGTAATATGGCGTAGATAATTTTAAATAAGTAGTTTTATTTAGTTAGATATCCGTATTATCCTAGATATCATTGAGTTTGTATATACTAACAACTTATATAACCAATGCTAGATATTATCTTTCTGTTATAGGTTTGTTATAAATAAATATTAAATCTTGAACTCTACATTTGGTCGATGTAGATCGAGGAACACGAGAAACTTGATTGACGGTTTTGATTTGACGCCACAGAAAACTACTTGAACTAGGAAAAATTATTATTGAGCACATTCATAATACTTTTCTACAGGAATACACTACATAACATGTACAGGGTGTCTGGAAAGTATATGGCATACTCACGGGAGTGTCCCTTAACGGAGATACAGAGCCCCTAATGGTCATTTCCACCGCATTACCTTTTAAGTGTAGTTAACTAAGGGCGGTTAAAATTTTAGGCCTAGTATAAAATAGTAATGTTTCCACCGCACAATTATTAAGTTTCATTTGTAAAGTCTACCTAAAAAGCCAATATTCATAATTTTTCGGTTTTTTGCACAAGTTGTTAGCTTCATGACTATTTCTTAACCTCAAAAGTGTGACACTTCACTCTCACTGTTCTGACTTTATGTTGTTCTGCTAAGTTCTGTTTTCGAATTGGTAAGATTTATAATGGAAATAATTCCTAAAAAAAAATACGATTGCCAAATTTTAGCAATGAAGAAAAAGTACTACTAATTAACATAATAGCAAATTATAAAAGTACGGTGGAGAATAAAACACCGATAATGTCTGTACAAGAAAAATGATAGCCGGTGAATTTAACTCACTGTCGCCAAATAATATTCAGAACAGCAGAATCATTAAAAAAGTTTTTTGAAAATAAAAAAAAAGGAATTCCGTTTTATTGGCGATACAGAATTATTACTAAAGAATAAAAATAAATGTATTTTTTTTTTGTAATTTTATCAGTGATTCTTTTTAAGAGCTTACATATTACTTGGAAATTCAAGATCTTCTTCGATTAAGGTCAAAATGTGCAGCTGTTTCTTTATACAGCCGGTATCTTCTAAAAAAAGTTATCCATCGTTATGGAAGTGATCACTTCTCTCGTACACACAGGAAATCCATAATGTATTATTTTTAATATATCTATCAATATTAAATATATAATTTTCATCATAGTTCATTATTTTTTGTTTATTTTTCAGTAGAAAAATAATAAAACCAAATTATTAAATTAGGTTATGCAGAACCTTTAAGTATCGTTAAAAGAGATAAGCCTAGAATTTCGAGGGCTTATATTTAAGAAGGTTTAAGACATTTTATTTCGGGTTTAGTAAACGGTGGAACGCAAATTGTATTTTTAAGGTGCCTTAAAGCGTAAGCGTAGCTTAAAACAAACGGTGGAAATGGCCATAAGGGGTATTAAGCGATTTACCTTTTCCGTTCTAACGTTTGCACTGACGTTTTACTACTTTTATATTGTGTAGACCATAAAGGCTCATAAAACCTTACTACAGTACTACTATTACACTCGTAGTACTACTATCACACTCGTTGGGCCAAAATTTTGACAGGTGTCACTTTTATAAAGGTGACATCTGAATTTTTAAACACTTTGCTCATTCCTCATTAAAAAAGGTAGTTATTCTACATTTGTTTCGATAAAATTTGCCGTTTTCGAAAAAATTACCAAAGTTTTTATATAATACGTCATTGAATAATAAATCAGAATCATCGGCGTGGCCAGGGGGAAGCAGGGATACTTGTCAAACTTGTCAGATTGATTGAGTACACAAGACTAAATAATGGAGTATTATTTCTACAGTGACTATGATGACATGCATCTAATTTATGGACAAGCCCTTGGCAATTGTGTTTGGGCAAGAATAATTTATTTATTTAAAATCCAAATTTTACTAGTATTGTTTTGGTCACGGACGAAGCCAGTTTCACTGGAGACGGAATAATAAATAGCCATAATTTGTATATCTGGCATGAAGAAAATCCTCATGCAATAGTACAGACACAGCACCAACAAAGGTCACATATGGGCGGAGATTATTGGGAATCATCTCATCCTTTCTTTTTTGAGAATAGTACCATTCTTCTCAGTCTAGAAATTAGAAATCAGATGTAGTTTATGCATGACGGTGCACCACCCCATTTTAGCAATTTAGTTCATCAGTCCTTATCAAATACTTCTGGTTATCGATGGATAGGTCGAGGTGGGCCTATTTAATGGCCACCGTAGTCGCCCGACATGACTCCATTGGATTTCTTTTTATGGGGAAATTTAAAAAGGCTTGTGTATTCGACGCCGAAAAGGTAAATAACCCTTACTGAGTACCCCTTAGGAGCTCTATATCTCCGTTAATAGGAAATTTATTTTTATGACAAACCCTGACCTCCCCTATAAACTCCCGAGAGTATGCCATATACTTACCAGACACCCTGTATATCTAAAATTGTTTGTTTGTATATTTTAAAATCAAGTGCAAATTTTGCCTAAAAATCTCTCTTTTCCTCCGGAAAATCGGCGCCTATGATATACATCTTCCGAAATGGTTTACATCTGTCAACTACTACTAGAAACGGCAAAAATTCACATTTGTATTAATAAATAACACTTGATAGAAAACAGTAAATCCAGTTAGTTGCAGTATTCTGCGTTATTTTTTAGTTATTTCGTTCCAAACTGTCAAAACTACATTTTCTCTCATTACAAGTCCGTCAAGATAATCCAATAAAAGACACATTTTGCGTACAGTTTAATAAAATGCTTATTTATTCTAATAGAACAAACGGCATATTAATAGATAATAATAGAAAATTTTGAGTGTACCCGGGGCAATCTTCCCCGATGAACTAAAAAACGAACGAGCAAAGTACCTATATTGTAGGAAATATCTGAAGACAAAATCACAACGTAAACACACAGTATTTCAATTATGACTACTTTCGTCGTTTACTGTTACTGATTGCTGTACTCTCTAAACGTCAAACGTGCGAAATAAATAACCTCGCGGTCCAGGGGCAAACCACTGCTTGAAATTTGTACAATGAAATACCATTTTTTAAAAATATTACCTTATTTTTCCAAAAAAAAATACCTCATCAAATAAGTAAATACCTCAAAAATACCCCAAAACCACGAATTACCTTCAAGCGCCCAAAGAATACCTATGACTATTACTCAATAATATCTTTAAGTACCTAAAAATCCCGTTAAGTACGCAGAAATACCGAATAGTACCAAAAAATACCCTTAAATATCCAGATATCTAAGAAACGATTAAATAGATTAAATGACCCAAGATTTTACTTAATATGCCATTAATTTTCCAAAACTCTTTCATTTCCTTAGAACTTATTCCATTTACAGATCTACGCAAATAATATAGATTTTTTTAAGGGCTCCTTTGACTTGATCTGAATACATCTGGAAAGAACATTTAGGATTACATAAAATGTATCATAAACCCATTGGCGCACCCAAGAAGGGTGCCAATACCTACACCATGCCCCGTCAAGCTAACTGAAAACAAACTTCTTCCTCGTCTATGAAATCATGATATTGGGTCTATACAGGGTGTCCGTAAAATTATTGTGCGGATCCCAAATACTCATCGGGTATCATCCGTGTCTCCAGTACAAAGTACAACCAAAATCTTTCATTAGCAAGTGTAAACGCATGGGTATCGAGGGGAAATTCAATTTTAGCCCTAGCTTGCTTTGCGTCATGTACGATTAGAATTAGATAATTAGCAGTTGTTTACATAAAAAAGCTTCTTTTTTTGTTAAATAGAATATGAATGTGATAGGAAAACCTAATTTAGCAATATTTTAATTTTTATTATAGACTTTCATTCACTTTTTATTACATATTTTTCATCAATAGAATATGTCAGAGAAGTTTGACCAAACTTATCGTTAACACGTCGTATCGAATAATATGTATATTGATTTAAAGATAAAGTTTAAGAAATTATACTATACTAAAATTTGTTAACAGAAGAGCGGAATGTGCTAGTATGTGAGTGGAGATATTCTGCGTAAATGCCTTATTCATTCATATGATATTTGTTTATATGGTACTGTACTGTACAATCTATTGCAATAATAATGGCACTGTTTAGTTGAATTTGGCGATTTGTTTCGAACTGCTGACATATTCGTAATGAAATCTACTTTCAATTTTAAACATCAGTTATTAGTTGTTCCACTTACCCACAGAAATCTATTGAAATTTCTACACAGAACATCCAGTAGTCAAAAAACTGATTTCAGGAAGTCTCATTATTTTTGCAATAGAATCTAAATTCTAATCACCCGGTAATATTTTCTAAACTAAAGACTTACGAAGACAATAAAAGGCCACATACTGGTTTAACAGTGCCTCCGAAAAATTTTACACAAAATATTTTTGTATCTATTTTTAATAATTTTTATATTTGCCATTGCATCAGTCAGTTGTTTACTTATATTTAAACTGTGCCATCGTCATATCGCATGCGCGATCGCCATTGTATTTAAAAATTGGCGGGAAAATTAATTTTCTCTTAAAATACCTATTAATTATCTTCATAATACCCATTAAATACTCATTATTACCTTGATAGTAACCAAAAATACACAAAGTACCTAAAAATACCGAAAAAATACCTATAAATACACACAAATACCCAAAAAATGCAAAAAGTACATTTAATTTCCTACAGCTTGTACAGTAAAATACCTCAGTGGCTTCTCCCTCGCTCGCGGTGAACGGATCGCCATAGTCGGCGATAAATAGGGGTTTAATAAATAAATTTGGAAATTGTTTGAAGGATGATTCCGTTAATTCTTATTTTCCTCAATCCCCTAAAATATATATACTTAGTCATAGTTCACTCTGTATAATATTGGAAGGAAATAAAATGAATATTTTAATTCTAAATATTACTTTTGATTTTATTATTTTTATTTCTTTAAAAAACACCCAAGGACTAAAATGTATTTTTAATATCAAGCTTGAGGTTCTAAAAATCACCCAATATCACCCTCCGTATAAGGCATATTTTCGTTTATTTTTTACTGATGATCAAACACCAACGATGTTCCCATGCTGACTCATCAATTAACAAACGAAATTACTTCTCCTTTCACCATTTTACCGTCATCCTATCGTTATATGGATGCGATAGTTTCCATTTCGAATAATGCTTAGTTACGTAATCCTCCAGGCTTCCTGGTGTCACACTTCTGCTGTGGTATAACAAGTTTCGTTTTCATTCGAGAATTTTGGGGTCAGCTGGCCGTTTGTTGAATAATGATTATGAGATGGCGTTATATAATATGCCGTTGTCCTGCTTTATCCAACCTGGTCATTATATACTCACGCCCTCGCTTCGGTCGTATATGGTCGCATGCAGGGCTGCTCTTTTTAGTACAATTGTACTAGATTTAATATATTACGTCCTGATTTAGTACGTCAGTACACCAAATTAGCAATCAACAATTATCAAGAAAATTCGTCTTATTGTGCAGCTTTCTATTTTGCCATCATCTCTACAAAAATTAATTGCAGCAGTTTGAATTTTGAATTAGCGTGATGTAATGACGGAACTTCAATAATTGAAACTAACATTCTTTTGTTTCCATGGTTGGTGTTGAAAAAATAGAATTCTAGTACAATTTCATAGAAGACAGCAGAAGGTTAGGAACAGCCCTAGACGTATAGAAACATCGTTTGTTTGATAAAAAAAAAATCGAAAGTATGCCTTATACGGAGATGTTGATAATGGATGAATTGTGTTTTGTTATTAATGAGTAATCCTGACGGACTTGTAATGAGTGAAAATGCAGTTTTGACGACAGCATGGTAGTTGACAAATCTAAAGTAACGTTCAGATAAACGTTAGTGCAATGGCACTGCAGTTGTACTGTTGTATTGTAATTGTATGGTGTTAAATATTATTTACTCTGTTTACATAGAATTACTGTAGACTTAAGAAGTTGGGGGATTTTTTCGCTGTAAATTGGCGACATGCAAAAACTCAAGATTCTTGACCTTCAGAGAGGTTATGTTTATGTTTTGTCAACTACGTCCCTATCTACGGACATTGTTGGTTTTTTGCCGAATAGTAATTAAAAGCCTACCCTAGATAAAATATAAGCCTAATAATATAAGCAGGAATAGATGGTTTATTTGAATGTTTGGTTAAATCACAGTATACTAGTATACTGTGGGTTAAATGCGGCCCCACTAATTTCAGCAAGTCATCAAACACTGCCACTGTCATTCGGGTGAAATGAAAAAATAATCGGCATTCTCATTTCGCATTTCTTTATACAAATTATAGAAATCACCTTACACGTGCTATCTGCGGTTAATAGGTCGCACCCATCATCTCCGAATTCTTCTTTTCATTTTGTTTGCATGTATAGTTTTTATACATATTGACGTCGCTGCGAATAACAGCAGCAAAAGTAACTGTTTCTAAACCAAACAGTCCTCTTCATCCATTTTTTTAGTAACAAATCAATTCTAAACTAAATATCTAAATTAGAATCTAATTTAAAAACTTAACCTGCAAAAATGTGAATCTTTTGTTTACTGTCAAAAAAGCAGTTTTCTGATTGGTCCTTCTATGATTGTCGGAAAAGGATTGGTAAAAGCTAAAATGCTTTTAGCTTCTGCCATAACTGCAGTACAAAGGCGTTTATCTGAACGTTATAAAAGTCACCCGTATTTCTCGCCGTTTTACTTCAGTATCTTTGAATATTTGCAGGTGGGATGAGTTAACATTCCTATTATTTGCTAAACCCTAGATTATTCAGTTATTAAATGTCTAAAATTATTTGTATTTTGTAGAAAACACTATTTCAAGAATACGGCGCCCTTTTTAATAACTTTTGTGCAGTACCAATGCAACCGCACTAATCTTATGTGAATGAAGCTTAAGCCATCTCGGACGACAGAAAAGAGGATTTTGCTCCATTTTTAAAATATCTAGCTAGAATACCGAAATAATTCTTTTATTGTCTTTTACGCCTTCCTGAGCAATTGATTAAAATGTTTATTCTTAGTAATTCACCCTGTATAATTGAATACTCAAGTAATAAAATCCCTCATACATTGGTAAAAAAACTGCACGTTTGCTACATCCCGCGTACTCATATTTCCTTCTGTCGATTATGATAGATAGGAACAGACAGGGCACAGTGGCACAGGGGAGTATACTGGGAGTCAGGGTAAAGCCTTAAGCCTTGTTCTCATGGACGAGAAATTTGCACGAATTATTTAATGGCGAGAAACTCTCAAAGTTTAGCAAATTTTGCGAACTGTAACATTTTATATAATTTTCATCATAAAACTGTCACTGGACTGTCAAGTTAAATTTACTAATCCCACATAAAGCTTCATCAGTGTGTAGGGTTAGTAAGTTTAACTTGAGCTTCTGAATCTACCATGACAATTTTATAATGAAATTGTTAGAAACTAAGTTGAGACGTTTCACTAAATAATTCGCCAGAATTTTCGCGTCCATAAAGGCAAGCCTTAATAATGTTTTGAGAAATTCGAGAAAATTGAGCTTTTCCCGCCATGATTTAAATCAAAAACTGCGAAATCCGCGAATATTCACGCGAATTTCGCAACCATGAGGACAATGCTTGAGGGCGCCGTACTCCTGGAATAGTGTTTTCAACAAATACAAGTAATTTTAGACATTTAAGAACTGAATGATATAGAGTTTAGCAAGTAACAGCAATGTTATCTCATGTCACCTGCGAATATTCAAAGGTTAGAAGTGAAACGAATATATAACGGCTGAAAGCGGTCTAACCAACAAATTTTTAGGTACAGAAAATTTTCAAAATACGCATTTTTGTAAAATGTATTGTATGTATTGTTATAATAAACTTACATGGTTCTATAAGAATGTTTACTTTTGTTCATAAGTATGTGTAAATAATTGTTAAACTGTAGGGTTACAATAGCAAAATAATAGGTTTGTTCCAACACGATTCAGGGATTGGTTTCAAACTGTTAGAAATATTCGACCAGCTATGTTGTGAATATATTTTCAGTGAATGTAACTCAAGTTGTAGTTGGGCGAACATTTCTGACAGTTTCAAACTAGTCCCTGTGTCATACAAATGCATTCAGCTTTTATACTGTCACGGATTTCCCAATCCGACATTTTATTTTACCAGTAAAACAATCCTTTAATTAATCACTTATCTTTACTAACAACTCTGTACACTACCGAATACTAATTACAACTCAACTAAACACTATTTCATTAATCACTATCTAAATCGTTCTGAATTCTAATTAATCTCTCCGAAATTTCCAATTAAACACTCCAATTCAAGACTGTAATTCAAGACTGACTGACTTGGCCGCTTATTTTTCTTTTATAGACCAAACGACCAAACCATATTCCAGGTATTTTCTAGCATCTCTACATCCATTTCTCGAACGACTCGAATGCTTCTCGTCGATTCCCAATATTTCCAGTCGCGCCTCGATACCCGGCATTATTTGTTTGTTTACCAGAATCGCGTAGGGGCGATCGGGGCAATCTAGCGCTTCGCGATACCACAGTCGCCGAATTGGGTGCGAGCGGGGCAAATTCTGTGACAATATTATTTGAGGAGAATTTAAATAGTAAAATAAATAAAACATCAATAATTTTATTTTCGATATTACTTTTGCTATATGTGTTTAGTTTTTCGTGATTTCTGTACCTAAAAAACACCACAAATTTGCTCATTTTACGGCGAGAAATACGGGGACCTTACCTCATGTTGGTAAAATTTGTGAATTTCGCAAATTTTGATTTGAACTGGCGGGAAAATCTCAATTTTAGACGAATTTCGAAACTTAGGAAAACAGTAGGTACAAATTTGATAACTATTTTCATGATGAAAATGTTACAGTTGGCAAAATTCGCTAAATAATTCGTGTGAATATTAGCAAATATTTTGTTCATGAGGACAAGGCTTTAGTCGTCGGTTATCTCACCTCGAAACAAGTATATACAGGATAAATTCAATAAAAACGAAACAATTATTTTTTGGGAAAAATCCTCGAACAGGTCGATTTTTAATTTAAAAAATACACATTTTAGCGTAAAATGGGATTTTCAAATGTCATTTGTTTTCGAGTAATGACGTCATCGATTTTTTTTTTTTAAATGGCAACACCATATTTTTTCCTTGATTCTGAAACATCGTTTAATTCTCTATCAGACAGTACTAAAATTTTGCCCTCTTACATAGGAAAGTTTTCGAGTAAATGACGATTGAATGATAGAAAACGTAAATCAATTAAAATAAAGCAAAAACGTTATCAAGTTTACTTTTTCGAATTCCATAGTTCTTTTATGGATCACGTAGGTGAAAATCTTTGCAAAGTGTCATTGTCACACCGACTTTCTAATAAGTATTGTAAGCGACATGGAAATTATTATTCAATTTAAAGTATTATGGCACATTTAACTGATACTCAAAGAATTGAAATTTTAATTCTTATCAGATGCGGGATTATGACTAAAACTCAGCAGGAAGTTTGCGATTTATTTAACGAAAAATATCCAGATCGCTCCATTAGCCAATCAACAGTCAGTAAGGTAGAGAATAAATTTAGAGAAACTGGCAATGTTGTAAATATTCCAAAACCTGGACGTCCAAGTGTTAATGAAAATCAGAAACAGAACATTTTGATAAGTATGGTGGATAATCCTCATAATTCTTCACGATTGGTTGCATTAAACAATGACACTAGTCAGAGCACAGTGCTACGTATCTTGAGGAAGGAAAAATATCATCCCTACAAAATTCAACTTGTGCAGGAACTCAATGAAGATGATCCCGATCGCCGCTTACACTTTTGCGAAATTCGAATGGATTTATGTCAAGGAAATAGAAATTTACACCGGCAAATACTTTTTTCAGATGAGGCCACATTTTGTCTGAATGGTACAGTAAACCGTCCAACTTGCAGATATTGGAGTCGGGAAAATCCTTATTGGATGGCAGAGGCACATACCCAACACCCTCAGAAATTAAATGTGTGGGCTGGAATAGTTGACGACAGAATAGTAGGGCCTTTCTTCTTTGAAGGAACCCTTACAGGACAAAGATATTTAGAGTTTCTAGAAAATGACCTTGTTCCAGCCCTTGCAGTAATTTTTCCTAAGGACAATGACCCTGACATTCCTGACGATACCATATGGTTTCAGCAAGACGGTGCACCTCCGCACTATACGCGCCCTGTACGAGTTTTTTTGGACAACTGTTTTCCTGGGAGGTGGATCGGCAGACGCGGACCGATAGAATGGCCTGCAAGATCGCCAGATCTTACACCTCTTGACTATTTTTTATGGGGATACTTGAAGTCAAATGTGTACATTAATAAACCACGTAATTTAGAAGAACTTCAAAATCGCATTCGGGACGAAATACACAGAGTTACCCCAGAAATCATTCATAATGTGCACGAAGAATTTCTTCACAGACTTGCGCATTGTCAAGAAGTTGGTGGATGGCAATTCGAACATTTAATTTAAGTATAAAATTTAATCAATTGTATTTTATTTTACATACCTCAGAATTGTTACTTTTTTATGGATAAAATTTACGTTTTCTAACATTCAATCGTCATTTACTCGAAAACTTTCCTAAGTAAGAGGGCAAAATTTTAGTACTGTCGGATAGAGAATTAAACGATCTTTCAGAATCAAGAAAAAAAATATGGTGTTGCCATTTTAAAAAAATCGATGACGTCATTACTCGAAAACAAATGACATTTGAAAATCGCATTTTACGCTAAAATATGTATTTTTTAAATTAAAAATCGACCTGTTCGAGGATTTTTCCCAACAAATAATTGTTTCGTTTTCATTGAATTTATTCCATACTTTTGGCGCATACTGTATTTGGTATGCAGCTGATGAATGACCATGGCTGTTTGTTATAGGTTTTTCAGGTGTAATTCAATGCTGGTCGGGGCATTAGCCGATTGTAATTAAAATGGTATTTTAGCTTCTGGCTCTTCATTATAAACAATGCACGAGGGCGTAACTTATGAGTGAAACAAAAAATGTCATTTTTGACAATTTATTTTTTTCGCGAATTGAAAAAAATTTTTATCACTTATCCAAATCCGCCGTATTTCTAGATATTTCTAGTCTTTATCTCATTCGCTTCATCACTGATACTGGTATATATTTATATAGACTGAGTTAAAAACCAATGCAATGTAACATGTCTCATTAATTTAAAATTATTTAACACTTAATGAAGTAAAAGGAGCGCAAAATGGTTATAAGTTCACAATTTAATTTTATGTACCTACCTATAACTTGTTTAGAACACATTTTAACTTGTTTTTATGTAACCTATACACAGGTTGTCTGAAATATGAGTATCTTTATTTTGATGTAAGATAAATTGTATTAAACATAATTGCATAACTGACTAACATGCCAGGCATTTCTACATAATAAGCATAAGTACCCCTTTCGGAATTTCGTAACACAGTTTTGCATATTATTGCAGTTGTATTTTTATATTTGAAATGTATTTGTAGAGAAACTAGACTCGTTTTAGATATTTTTTAATAAGAAGTTTTTGTAGCTAAGGAAAGTTATTCTCTGCAATTATTAATTTGTAGCATATTTTGTTGCTTTTTTGCTTAAATGGGCATTCCTGCCACTTGCACGTAATATTATTTTTTTCAACACTATATATCTTGGTAACCAAGCATTTCCGGATACATCTTCCGGACTTTCTTATTTTGACCAATCAAATTCAACATTTTAAGTTTCCTGAAAGTTTATACAAAATAATTTTACTTATAGTCAGCGGCCGAAATTGTAGAGAGTGACTAATCGCTAGCCTGTAGACTAGCGAGACGGACAAAGCGTGCGGGGAGTAACATTTCATAGGCGTACTAAATTTGAATGCGATCAGATATAAAAAATATATAAAAATGACAAAAATAATTGCATTACATAACATCCATTATTTTTATAGTAGAAACAGTGATATAACAGTTTTTACCAATTTCGAGGCGTAGATAATAAAAATTATAAGAATATTTCAAAATTTAAAGTTTTTATCTGGTATTATCAATTACCCAAGGTCGAAAATAATAGAGAGTGACTAATTCACAATACTTGAGAAGAGTTAAAGCACACAAAATTATCAAAAATAAGTTGACGTCAGCTGAACCTAGCACATTAACAATTTACTTTAAATGTGCCACCTGTGTCATCCACTCTACAAATTAGAATGCCGTCCTTTTAGACGGCGATTGCCACCACCCACTTACACCTACCTGATGCGCACTCCACAGATATCACACTTAACCCTTGTCCTCATGGACGCGAAATTCACGAATTTTTGCACGAATTTTGCAACTTCTGTTTTAATTATTTATGGCGGAAAAATCTCAACTTTTGACAATTGTAATTTGCGAAACTGTCAAACACTACAAATATTATTGCCCGTTTCATTATTATGTGGTGTTAATAAATTTGTTTTGAGCTTCTGATAATATGCCATGGCAGTTTCATGATGTAAATGATAGATAATGTTGACAAAATTTGTTACAAACAGAGATTTTTTCACCATTAAATAAATCGCACAAATATTTGCGAATTTCGAATTCAAAAGGGCAAAAGGCTTTAGAATACATACACACGATTTACTATTGGTTATTAGCACTGTCACTATAACGGTCACACATTAACACTTATTCCCATACGCCCACGTTTCGCCAAAATTTAATATATTCTTAGATCCAGATTCTTATTTTTTAATATTTATTTTAAATAATTTCTTCGCCATATTACTATTTCGTCCTTTCTATCAGTATACTCTTTTTGATTTCATTTATACGGACTAAGTTTCATCTTATAAGATATAGCAATAGAATTTTTATTTTGGAAAACTCATTTTAAAAATACAATCATCTTACTACATAATCTTCCTTACGCGAGTTTCCATCACTTTCCGTTTCGCAGTTGTACTTCTTTTCTACACTTTTTTTATTTGCACACATATGCTATGCACGTACAATTTTGTTAATGAAATACATATTTCAATATCACTTACACTCATATTTTGACCTCGCGCTCTAAACTCTTCATAAAACTAACATAAAACACTAATAAAACACTTCATAAAACACTAATAAAATTAATTACATTCATAATTAAATTAACAAAAAGATATACCCGTAATTTTGCCCGCCCGAACGATATACCCGCCCATGTAGCGCTGGAAATGAAACAGTTGGATCCGACAATTCGTCGCCGCCAATGAAAAGCAGCAGCGCATGCGTACTAACGTGTACTAACTGCAGAGCATGCGTAGCAGAAGCTGTGTAATCGGATATGCTCTCTGAGATATGCAGCACGCGATTTTGTAGGAAAAATATAAGGGCCGCATGTACATTTCTTTGTGTTGACTGCTGTAAATTGTGAGCAGGTTTATAACATTAGTCACTCTCTACAATTTTGGAAGTCGACTTTACTAAACTTAATTTTGGCTGTTTCATACCAGTTCAACATGCGTCTGTTTGAACAGAAGCGTATACACAAGGGGGCCAGAGAGGCAGTATAAAACGAAAATATTTTTCGCAAAAATGATCAAAGCTGGTATAATACTGTACATAGTATCATATAGGGTGTTTCTAATAGCGTGTCGAAAATCCAGGGACGTATTCTATTGTTAATATTAAGGTAATTTTGTTTTTGTAAATAAGCGTCGGCTTCCGAGAGACAAAGTTGCAAAAGTTGATAAAAAAATAAATTTTAAATTCATAACTTCTAAACCCCTTGACATATTTTTGGCGAATTTGGCATAATTTTTCAGTATATTGAATAGGTATAAAATACCATATTTACAGCTTACGTAAAGTACCAGCAGCGTAGTCCTGTTAAGAAAAATCAAATTTGTCTCTAAACGGTTACATATATAAAGAATATACAGAGAAAAAAAATGATAAAAATGCAATGGAGCATATGAAAACCAATTGTGTTTGCATGCATACAGGGTGATATACTTTTTCTTGTGAAAACAATCATGGTAATACCCATAACCCCCGCACTGGTACTTTACGTAAGCTGTAAATTTTATATTTCATGCCTAGGTACCAATATACTGTAGTCTGTTTGGAAATGAAAGAGAGTAATAAAACCCCGAGATAAGAACCGGCCATGGGCGTGGTAATATTTCATTTCAGGTAATTATCGGTTCACACTAATGCTAACAGGTAATGGGTGTACATTAGTATATTTTACTGGACACATCATAGGGCAGGAGCCAGTGTATTGTGACAGATCAATCCAGTCTTAGAGCTGAATATACGAAGACTAGCTAGTGCAGTAGAGTAAAATTCGACTTGTGTTTATGTCGAGTTTAAAATGGCGAGCTTATCAGATTACGTACCTGCTAAACGCGTGAAAAGATGTGAGCTGTCTAAGAATGAGAAGATTATTATATTAAATGTATTGAAACATCAAAATCCTACCAACAGTGTTGACGACATTGTGGAAAAGTGTTCCAAAATGACAGGGATCGGAAAATCACTATCTACAGACTTTTAAAGGAAACAAAAAATTAACAAGATACTGTAAATCCCCCAAAATCATCTACAGGGAGGTCAAAAGTCGTTATAGATGATTTATTTAAAAATGTCATTCGCAGGAAAGTACACTCATTTTATTTTGAAAAAGAAATACCAACGCTAAACAAAATTTTAAGTGAACTTTCAGGGGACAATGATTTGCCAAAAATCAGTAGAAGCAAATTATGGGCCGTCTTACGAGAGTTGAATTTTTGCTGGGAAAAGCAGAACAGGAAGTCAGTTCTTATCGATAAAGATAAAATTATTTGTTGCCGAAGATCCTACTTAAGATCAATTAGAAAATTCCGTGACGAAGGGAGGAATATTTATTATCTAGACGAAACTTGGGTCAAAGAGGCAAGCATTTTTGGATGGACTTTCAACAGGGTTGAAGGCACCTTCAGGTAAAGGGCAAAGATTAATAGTGACACATATAGGTAGTGGTTTTGTAGATGGCGGTTTACTTTTATTTGAATCTAAAAATACAGGTGACTATCACGAAGACATGAACGCAGATGTTTTCGAAGAGTATTTTACACAGATGTTGGATCTTATTCCTCCGGGGTCTGTAATTGTCATGGATAATGCAAGTTACCATTCACGGCAGACCGAGCGGACGCCTATGACTGCTTGGAGGAAAGCCAGAAAAAACATTTCTTTTGAAACAAATATGGTGAAAAAGGAACTTTTGACACTTGTCAATCTTAATAAAAATCAGAAAAAATATGTTATCGATGAAATGGCAACAAATCGTCAAATAACGGTACTACGGTTACCATCTTATCACTGTGAACTTAACTCAATCGAATTAGTCTGGGCGCAGGTAAAGGGAGATGTAGCGCGAAATAATACGACGTTAAAATTAAGTGAAAATTTTGTTAAAAAAATCCTTGGAACGAGTAACTGCAGATAACTGGCAAAGATGTATACATCATGTACAAAAAGAAGAGGAGAAAATGTGGGAACTCGATAATTTAATTGACGTTACTGTGGAACCTATTGTTATCAATCTAGGAGACGAACATAATTCATCAGAATATTCAGAGGATGAATTTTAATATACCATATATACCATAATTTGAATTTTCAAAATACATATATTTTTGTGTGGAATAAAAGTCTATTCATTAAATTTAAATAAATATTTTGATAATAATATTGAATAATTTTATTTGAATTACTAAAAACCCTCTTAACCCGGTTATGATGCTTAAAGTTGCCTCATGTTTTGAAATGCTGTTTTTATATTGTTGTTTTATAAGAGAAATGGACCGAGAAATTGAAGCGGCATAGACAAAGACGGATTGTCGGGGAGTAAATTTTAGCTACCTGCTACAGTTTAGTCCGGTCCGATCACACAAAGTTTTTTTTTTAAAGTACACCTCATCTATACCGATAATACATAATATAAAAATATTGAATATAAGCACCATTTACACCACCATCTACATTTATTTACGATTTGCATACATAATAAGCTTTTATTACTCTCTTTCATTTCTAAACAGACTATAAAAATATATGCCAAATTTGTCAAAAATATCTAAAGGGATTTAGAAGTTATGAATTTTAAATTGATTTTTTTATTAACTCCATCGCTCAAAAACTTTTTTACACAACAAGCGTGCGTGCAAAGCACAAATAGGCACAAATAGGAATATGAAAGATTTATTATGTATGTTTTCTTTTTGTTTGAAGATGATAATAGAGATCTATTGGACATTTGAATAACGTATATCACAAATCATTGATTTAGTCAATCCAAAGTTAAGTGATTTTACAAAACCATTATGTGTTGTTTCAATTCAGATCGATATTGTGATAATAGAGTTTCGTTACAGATCTGAGATCGATGTTCTAATGCCTCGAATAAAAGTAAAGTAACTTTCTTTTCGCCTGAATGATGCAGTTCGTACCGACCAACGACTTTGTAAAAGTATTTCAAGTTCAAGTAGGTCTACAAGGCGACCACTTCGAAACAAACAATTTCAAAACTGACGTTTCATGCAGGAATTTTACAGAAATAAAACAACGAGCGAGGAACATTCCAACTTTCGTTCCCTAACAATAGCTGCGTAAGCTGAATATTAATATTTCAAATTTTTTTCCATTTGTTTCTCTACGATTGCATTGTTTCTTTTACTCCTACACTACCAGAAAAAGTGATTTTACTAATAGTAGTATTATTATATTATACTAGTATTTCAGATGTATTAGGAATCATCAGTGTAAAATACCAGGTACAATCTATTGCAATATGCATTTGAGATAGTGCCAATGATGGCACTATCTCAAATCAGTTTTTGAACTACTATTGAAGGTTGAATGTAGATAATTACGCAAAAACTAAAGAAACGCTCAACGTCAACTTTTGTTTAGAAGGCATATTTATCAAACTGATTTGAAATCTTCTACAAATGCAATTCTGATGACAATTTACTACTAATAGAGAAACATTTTATTTTCTCTACTAACACAGAAATGTTAAAAATACTCGTGGTTAGTATACAAGGTGTTAAAAAAAGAGTGTAACCAAAATAAGCAGAAAAGTCTCAATAAACATGGGTCCGCAAAGTAACGATTGCGGAGATATGGAATGTTTTATGTTTTTTAGCCCCTTTTTTTATTTTGCAAAAACGTTGTGTATTTTCTTATAATAGTTGGTTCATGTTTAGTGAAATAAACAGTACCTATTTGACAGTTGTTCTCAGTGCACAAGTTTTCTTTCGCTATGGCTGGTTACTCTAACGCAGAATTAACAGACATGCATTTCATGTATGGTCGTGCGAATGGGAACGCCACCGAAGCGCGACGTCTTTATGTTGACGCTTATCCAAATCGCCAGATTCCTTCACAACGGAAGAATTCCAAAGATTGCGTGATACCGGTTCCTTGAGCAAACAGTGCCATTTATTCGGAAGACCAAGGTCGGTATCCACTCCTAGAGCAGAAGAAGAAATACTAGCACTGGTAGGGCAGAATCCAGGTACCAATGTGCAGAGAATATCAGCCGAGGTATGAATTAGTGGTCCTCTTGTTTGGAGAATCATTCACGAGCAACTGCTTTATCCATGCCATGTGCAACGAGTACAGGCCTTAAATCCAATAAATAATCATCAAGCACGTTTGGTTTTTTGCCGCTGGTTTCTAGGTCATCATGCTGAAGACCCTCGTTTTCTTGCAAACATTATTTTTACTGATGAGGCCGAGTTCACAAGAAATGGAGTGTTTAATTTTCACAATATGCATATATGGGCCGACGAAAATCCTCATGCTCTAATAGAATCTGGACATCAGGCACGTTTTTCATTAAACATTTGGATGGATATTGTAGGTGACAGGTTTCTAGGTACTGTTGCTTTACCAAACCGATTAACAGGCGCTGCTTACCTCAACTTTCTGCAGAACACACTGTATGAGTTTTTGGAAGACATGTGGTTCCAGTATGATGGTGCTCCAGCTCATTTTTCCATGGCCGTTAGAGAGCATTTACACCAAACTTTTCCACATAGATGGGTAGGAAGGGCCGGACCTGTTTTGTGGCCTCCAAGATCGCCTGATCTGAACCCTCTAGATTTCTTTGTTTGGGGATATTTGAAGACATTAGTGTATGGTACCCCTGTAAATAGCCTGGAAGAGCTGCAGCTACGGATTAATCAAAAGTGTCAAGAAATCCAAACCAAGGAGGGTGTTTTCGAAAGAGCTCAAATATCGTTGAGATGAAGATGTCGTGCCTGCTTGGAAATAGACGGAGGACACTTTGAACATCTTCTGTAACTTTGTTTTTTGTTTGTTAAAAGCTCTCTTTGTCGGTGTATTCCTAATAAAATAAAATGTTTGAAAAAGGAATAGTGGTCCATATCTCCGCAACCGTTACTTTGCGGACCCATATTTATTAAGACTTTTCTGCTTATTTTGGTTCATACTATTCTGAAATATTTTACTCTCTTTTTTAACACCCTGTATGTATTTAGGTAGTACAACAATTTCAAAACAGATTTTTTTTAACTCGTGTTTCCTGAGGCAAATCCACTTTATCACTGTTATAACTAGACAATTCTTCTAATAAATTATCTGAAGTACTGGAATTGCAATCAGACATAGCTATACAATATTAAAAAATCAGTTTTTTAAAAATATATAACAGATTTTTAGGATTTTTAGTTTAACTTCTACTGTCTATACAGGATGATTTACAACATATACAAAGAAATGTGGGAATAAATACGTCGTGAAAAATGAAGTAAATATCGTAAATAAAATGTTGCAAAATCCTTATAGTTTCTGAGAAAAAAATTATTTAAGTTGTAGCATTTTCAACCTTTACATATCTGGGTTACTGTAGTCTCTAGCGCCATCGGAATGCGTTCTATTCGCGTTTTTAGTATTACCGTTTTCATGATAGTGTTTCCATCAGTTTTTCAAGTCTAAAATATGAATTACGTGTACGATATCTAGCAATCGGAGTTGATGGATATCGTTTTAATTTATGATCAAGTAACACAAAATGCGTGACACAAGAAATTTACAAAGATTGTTGAAGACAATCTCCGAATAAGTATCAGTCAAACCGCTCAACAAGTACAAGGAATGTCCCAATCAACAGTGTGGCATATCATACTCGAGGCTCAATTATATGCGTACCATGTACAGCATTAATACCAAGAAATTATCCCTTACAAATTAGATTTTGTGAATGGTTGCTGCAACAAAATGCCAAATTTACAGCTGACGTGTTAGTTACAAATTATAGAAAAGCTATTTTTACACGGAATTTACACGGAATAGGTAGTGTAACATTCATAATATTTATGTCTGAGATTTTGAAAATCCGCACTTCCAACAACGCTTTTCTTAAATGGATGATTAATTAAACGAGGAGGACTGGTACCGTGGCCACCACAATCTGCTAACTTGAATCGTTTGGATTTCTTTTTGTGGAAATATTTAAAAAGTGAAGTGTATCGCAAGTGAAAATATTTTATTAATTAAATCCGCAAATTAATTTAAAAAGTTAATAATAACAATAGAGGTAAAAGCAGTTGAATTTGTTGATATAAAATAGGTGTTATAAAATTTTATTTATAATTTCCCTTGGGAAATTCTTTCAATTTTTGTCAGGTTTTACAGTGGAGCAGTTTCCAGTGCCGCGCAGAAGTAAATTTTTAAATAATAATAATAATAATTCCAAAGTAAAACAATTTCATAGTTTTTTTGAAAAGGGAAAAGGATTAACCAGCACAGCTACATTCTTACTCCTGCGTTGTGAATTCAAATTGGAATAGAAAATTTGTGAGAAGTAAATGAACTAAACAAAAGCAACGTAAAGACATAAACTTTTCGAACCTGTATAGGAAATTTGTACATGTGTGTTCCAACCTGAAACTTATTTTAACGTATTCCATCCCATGCACTTACGACTACAAAAATTATTAATTTTAGTTACAAAAATATTCTCAAAATATATTAAGCAATATGCAACAAAATATATTATATCAACTAGTCTTGAAATCATAATATTTGTAACATATCGCGCTTTTCCCTGTTTGAAATTATCGTCTCTACTATTATATAATTATTTAAATAGACATAGATACAAACAAAATTGTCTGTTCCTAATTGATGACTGGCTTTGTACACAAAATTTTCAGACTATTAATTTGTTCGTCAGAGGAAGAAAACTATTCCGTTGTTATTTTCAATATTTTTAATGATTATGATGAAATTATTTGCCAATATTAGATAACGTAAAAAATATAATAAATTACAGCACACATCAGTATTTTTTCCTTAGACGTCATTAAAAACATTTAAAAATATAACTTTCTTTTTTTAATGCACCTGTTACATGTGAGAAAAGCGAAATTGAGACGGATCACATCATAATCTGCAATATACAGTATGCGCCAAAAGTATGGAATAAATTCAATAAAAACGAAACAATTATTTTTTGGGAAAAATCCTCGAACAGGTCGATTTTTTATTTAAAAAATACATATTTTAGCGTAAAATGCGATTTTCAAATGTCATTTGTTTTCGAGTAATGACGTCATCGATTTTTTTTAAATGGCAACACCATAGTTATTGAAAAACTATTATTGAATGTCAGATCTAATGCTACGGGAGCCGATGGAATTTCATTAAAAATGTTACTATATCTAATTCCTTATTTAAGTGACCACATCACTTTCATAATTAACAAATGTCTTACTTCTGGTCAATTTCCAGAGATATGGAAAAATGCCAACGTAATTCCTGTGCCGAAGTCAGGCAATGCTGTGAGTGTATCTGAGTTTAGGCCAATTAGTATACTGCCAGTTTTGTCTAAAATTTTGGAAAAAAATAGTACATGAACAATTTAATGAATTTTTAATTAAAAGCAATTTTTTATCTAGCAATCAATCTGGATTTCGTCGCCATCACAGCACAGCAACTGCTTTACTCAATGTAACGGATGATATTCTACGGTCATGCGATGCAAATATGGATACGTGTTTAATTCTGCTGGATTATAGTAAGGCTTTCGATATTATTGACCATAAAACTATAATTGTTAAACTTAGGTATTTTGGTGTGGGCGAAGTTGAACTTAATTTTTTTAATAACTATTTATTGCAGAGACGACAAAGAGTATTATTATATAATGTTTTTTCTAAATTCCTCCCTATAAATATGGGCGTTCCCCAAGGTAGTATCTTGGGCCCCTTGCTATTTAAGTTGCAAAATGCCTGTATCAGATTTTGTTATAATTTAAGAAAGTTTGACCACATCTCTGAGACTTTTAAAGATTCTGGGTGGCTCACTTTGAATGAACGTTTTCAAATTCATTTGGTTTGTCTTGTTTTTAAAGTGTTAAAATTTGAAATGCCTGTATATCTTTATAAAAAATTAATTAAAGGTTCCACAATTCATGATAAGTCTACTCGCCATCGTGATTTACTATCCATGCCAATACATCATTCTGCTATGTTTCAACGCAGCTTCAGCTACAATTCTGTTAAATTTTATAATTTGTTGCCTAGGAATATTAGGGACACCATCAGTCTTACATGTTTTAAAAGAGAGGTCAAAACATTTATAGTTAATACTCGCGATCGTGTTAATTAATGTTTTCTAGCATTCAATTCCTTCTTATTTATTTTTGTTTAAACTCTTTTCTTTTTTGCCTTTTTTGTCTTATAATGTGTGTGTACTATTTTTCTTATTTCCTTTGTAATATTAGTTGATAAATATTGTTTCCAGAGGGGTGGTTATATGAGCAACTTAGTTGGATATCGCCACCCGTAATTAATATTTCTTTGTATAATATTATCTAAATTGGTAAATAAAGACATATTATTATTATTATTATTATTATTATTATTATATTTTTTTCCTTGATTCTGAAAGATCGTTTAATTCTCTATCAGACAGTACTAAAATTTTGCCCTCTTACATAGGAAAGTTTTCGAGTAAATGACGATTGAATGTTAGAAAACGTAAATCAATTAAAATAAAGCAAAAACGTTATCAAGTTCCAAAACCTGGACGTCCAAGCATTATCGGAAACAGAACATTTTGATAAGTAAGTAGTGTGGGCTGGAATAGTTGACGACAGAATAGTAGGGCCTTTCTTCTTTGAAGGAACCCTTACAGGACAAAGATATTTAGAGTTTCTAGAAAATGACCTTGTTCCAGCCCTTGCAGTAATTTTTCCTAACGATAATGACCCTGACATTCCTGATGATACCGTATGGTTTCAGCAATGCGGTGCACCTCCGCACTATGCGCGCCCTGAACGAGATTTTTTGGACAACTGTTTTCCTGGGAGGTGGATCGGCAAACGCAGACCGATAGAATGGCCTGCAAGATCGCCAGATCTTACACCTCTTGACTATTTTTTATGGGGGATACTTGAAGTCAAAAGTGTTCATTAATAAACCACGTAATTTAGAAGAACTTCAAAATCGCATTCGGGACGAAATACGCAGAGTTACCCCAGAAATCATTCATAATGTGCAAGAAGAATTTCTTCACAGACTTGCGCATTGTCAAGAAGTTGGTGGATGGCAATTCGAACATTTAATTTAAGTATAAAATTTAATCAACTGTATTTTATTTTACATGCCTCAGAATTGTTACTTTTTTATGGATACAATTTACGTTTTCTAACATTCAATCGTCATTTACTCGAAAACTTTCCTATGTAAGAGGGCAAAATTTTAGTACTGTCTGATAGAGAATTAAACGATCTTTCAGAATCAAAGAAAAATTATGGTGTTGCCATTAATAAAAAATCGATGACGTCATTACTCGAAAACAAATGACATTTGAAAATCGCATTTTACGCTAAAATATGTATTTTTTAAATTAAAAATCGACCTGTTCGAGGATTTTTCCCAAAAAATAATTGTTTCGTTTTTATTGAATTTATTCCATACTTTTGGCGCATACTGTATATATACAGGGTGATTCAGAAGTTATCTAAAATAAATTTGGGAATAGAAGCGTCATGAAAAATGGAGTCAATATCGTAAAAAAAATTTTTAGTTTCCGAAAATTATTGAAGTTTCAACCTTACATTGCTGGGCTAGTGTAGTCTCTAACCAGACGATTTCAAATATCCGATAACTTATCGTATTAACTTTGTGATGCATGCATTTTTACAACGGTGTGCAGTGAGTGCAAGTGTAGTGCAAACGCAGGCGTGACGCGGGAAATTTGCAACCAAATCATGGAAGAGATGGAGGTCCAGGCCGTCCAGGTTCAATTATATCCGTACCAGGTACAGCGTGTGGATTGAACGAGGAGGACCGGTACCGGTTGGACTTATTTTTGTGGGGATAATTAGAAAAATGATGTACATTGCACCGAAGTGAACACTATTGATGATTTACACAAACGTATCATAGCTGCTGTCAAAAAGTTCGAAATGGACAAGAAACACAACCATTTGTGTTAGTTTGTAGAAACTGGGTAAGACGCCACCAAAATTTTATTGTAACCTCAGGTATGTCAAACTATTTTACTAATTAAAACCATAAATTAATTCTATTAATAATTAATAACAACAGAGGCAAAACCAGTTGAATTTACTGCATTAAAATAGATGTAAAATATAATTTATTTCTTATCCCTTATCAGGTTTTCAGGACCAATTTCCAGTGCCGTGCGAAAGTGTATTTTTAAATCATTTTTGAACTGCTCCTTTTATTTTTGCAAAATGGACGGTATTAGTGTGACATCACAGTAATATGCAACCCATGGTACTTTGTGTCAGAAGAAATTTAATTTCAATTAAGTGTTATTATAATGACCCTGATGGAACCTACATTTAAGGGTCAAATTATCTGACTGAAAACGAGACATTGCAATTTGATTTATTTTATATAAAAATATAATAATTCACTTGTTTAAATAAATTTTTAAAATATGTTGTTTGTCCACCAATAGCAAAACAGAATTGTGCTCAATTGAGTATACTCGCGACAAGCATTCAGACGACTTACGTCATACGAACAAATGAATAATTCATTATATTTTCATCAAAATATTTAAGAAACTGCAACTGATAGCAATAAAACTATATGCTACACTAAAAGTTTGCTTTATATATTGCACTAAATTGCAAAAAATGATTGTTTTTAATGCGACCAAATATCGAAAATTAAGTTGACAATAAAAACAAATGTGTAACGTCAGCCGTGACGTAAGACGTCTGAATTCTTGACGCGAGTATAACTAATTTCACATGGCTTATCTGTCATGTGTCAGAAAACTTTAAGTTGAAAGTTTGTATATTGAAATTATGTTGATTGTATGTGTTTTTTAGTGTTAAATTTTGTATAAGTGGGTTTATCTGTGATTTTATGTGCTTTAAGGTATTAAATATATAGTTGCAACCGTCAATGTTATGTGTTTAGTTCAAATAAAGTTAACAATATATTCACATTCAAATTCGTTGAACTGTTGTTCAAGTATTATCTGATTTAATTAAACTTATATTAAAATCTAGACTGGTGAAAACGTATCTTAATCTTCAATGTACATGGCAATTGGACAAGGAAAGGAAATAGTAGATGTTATTTTGTCGATTCCATTTTGACTTTTAAGTCACCTTCTCTTAAGGTCAGTTTTTACAGGTAAGATTTCGCGCAAATTTTCTTATGACTCTTGCAATTCTGGTTGTCTAATTTCTGACGTCACCACTAATGTAGTCTATTGTATTTGTAAGTGTCCCCTGTACATTCAAAAAAAGTTTTTTATATAAGTGAATCACCCTGTATAAAAATACTCCCTGTATGATGTATTAAAAAAGTGATATTATTGATGAAGAACTGACGAGTGGTGTCAGGTACTGAAAAACAGCAATACAATACAAAAAAAAGTGTATTGAATTAGAAGTTTTCCTCAGGGTACGATTGATTTATAACTAATGCAATATATATATAAATGTAATAACTGCAACTTCTACTCTAGATGTTATATATTTGAAGGGCTGCATGAATGCTATGAACAAGTTTTTATAAATACAAGGCTGGCCACTAGTACCTACATAAATAATTGCGGAAACAAAGTATGATGTAGTACATACTATTAATTAAATATCGTGTTAACACAATTATTACATCACTTGATGACAGTTGAATCAGTGCAGTGCATCGGCTGATACGACATACAATAATTTAAGTAAAAGATCTAGTGGTTATTGACGTAAAATAGAATTCAATACTGGTTCTTTCTTAAAGTATTAAGTATTTTTTAATTAATTAACTTGTTTTCGTTTTGTAAAAACATGAATCTAAGTGAAACGGAACGTATTGAAATTCTTATGATGATCGGGTTATGGTGATAGAATTCAAACTCATGAGGAAGTTTGTGTTTTGTTTAATGAAACACATCCGAATCGTCCACCAATAAATCGAGCCGCTATAAGCCGAACTGAAGCAAAGTTTCGAAACCATGGTCACGTTAAAGATCTGCCCAGATCTGGTCGAAGTATACTAAATGAAAATCCGAGAAAACCCGCATTCTACTACGAGAGTCTTAGCAGGTGATTTAGGTGTGAGTAAACGCACATTGGGTAGACTTCTTCACAAAAGCAAGTACCATCCCTACAAAGTTCACTTAGTGCAAGAATTGTCCGATGACGATTTCGACAGACGGACAGAGTTTTGCAAAATGATTATGGAAGAATGTCAGACAGATCCGGATTTTGTCAAACGCATAACTTTCTCGGACGAGACGCCTTTTTATCTAAGTAGCACCGCTAATAAACAGAACTTTCGGTACTGGTCAGATCACAATCCACACTGGACGATGGAAACACACATTCGGCGTCCCCAGAAGGTCAATGTTTGGGCCGGAATTGTTGGGGCCGTATTTCTTTGAATGAGATTTAGATGGCGCAATATATTTAGATTTTCTTCAATTTGATTAGTTCCTCCCCTGGTTGTACTGTTCCCCAATGAAGAAGAACCAGATTTGCCCAATGACACAATTTGGTTACAGCAAGACGGTGCACCGCCGCACTATGTCATCGTTATTCGCCGCTACTTAGATAACCTAAGGAATGGCCCGCCAGATTTAACACCACTAGATTTTTTTTCCTTTGAGAATATGTAAAAAGCAAGGTATACATAACTAAGCCAAATAATCTTGACGATCTCAAGGAAAGAATTCGACAAGAAGTTCGTGCCATCTCGCCTGAAGTTATTGGAAATATACAACAAGAATTTGTTTCTCGTCTGGCCCATTGTTTTGCAGTAAATGATCAACAGTTTGAAAATTTAATTTTTGTTTTTGTGTCCAAAGGTTTAGCGAAATAAGCAAACAATAAAATTTCCTACGATCTATCACGTTTCTCTACGTTTTCCTATGTAACACCAATGTTTTTATAAATTGAGAACGTTCCAGTAGACACTTTAAAATGAGTTGTAGTAATTTCAATCAATTTTTAGTACGTTTATTCATTTGTAAATAACTTTGGTATTTGTAAATAATTTGGATATTGTTGTCCACCATGTAACAATTAGGAGCAACTTTTTTGGAAACAGCTCAGCTAGGGTAATCTGGAAATTGAAAAAAAAATGTGGTGTTCCATTTTTAAAAAAATGTGATGACATCATTACTCAAAGATAGGTCACCGTGTATATTAAATTATTATTTGAAAAAAAAAGTAAATTAAAATCAAAAATCGACCTGTTTCGGGAATTTTCAATAATGTATTTTATTTACCTAATAATGAATTTGTGCGTGTCTTTAGGGACTCACTATATGTATAACGTACCTACGTTGAGATACTTGGAGTTACTAATTACATTTATTTTTTACCATGTGTCATTATGGGCCACGATTATTAAAGGTAGGTGTCAACAACAGTTCTTTTGGTAGACGTCTCTGAGGAAAACGTATATACAGGATGAATCATTAATAACAATAATAATTCTAGATCGTAATGGGATATCTTTGGTCTAATTATTCAGTATGTTTAAATATTCCCATTAACACCAGTGACGTAGAAACCCTATGGCATTTTTCTTTCATTACCCACGACGGAACGGAGACGGTATATGCGTTTGGGGTGAAAGAATGTGTGTGCAAACCAATGTTGCGGTTTTAAGTCAAAAGTATACATTAATAAACCACGTGATTTAGAAGAACTTCAAAATCGCATTCGGGACGAAATACGCAGAATTTCTTCACAGACTTGCGCTTTGTCAAGAAGTTGGTGGATGGCAATTCGAACATTTAATTTAAGTATAAAATATAATCAATTGTATTTTATTTTACATACCTCAGAATTGTTACTTTTTTATGGATAAAATTTACGTTTTCTAACATTCAATCGTCATTTACTCGAAAACTTTCCTATGTAAGAGGGCAAAATTTTAGTACTGTCTGATAGAGAATTAAACGATCTTTCAGAATCAAGGAAAAAAATATGGTGTTGCCATTTAAAAAAAAATCGATGACGTCATTACTCGAAAACAAATGACATTTGAAAATCGCATTTTACGCTAAAATATATATTTTTTAAATTAAAAATCGACCTGTTCGAGGATTTTTCCCAAAAAATAATTGTTTCGTTTTTATTGAATTTATTCCATACTTTTGGCGCATACTGTATTCATTCTATGTAATGATATGTTGAGTTACAACAAAGCCCCCGGCAAAGTATAGTTATAAATACTTATTATAATTATATATTAATATATTAAAATAAACTGTATCGACTTCCATTAAATGAACTAGTTTTGTAGTTTTATAGTAACGTGAATAATTTGGAGATATTTTATTGCTATAGTTATTTATATTTATGTTGAAATTTAAAATAGTGGTGGCAGCCCCCGACGGATTTTCTTTGGTATTTTATTAAGTTCATAGGGAGTTGAATATGTTGTTGCCCTATCTACCTCTTCGAGAACCAAATAGGTACATAGGGAAGTGCTATGAAAACTGATACTCTGTTGTTCGTATGTCCGACTCTGCGAGAGATCAAATCTACTTATAAAATCTTTTTACGTTTATTATCTCTAATTACATAAATTCTTTCGGTTTTTTTTTAATTATTTGATCCTTTTTCAATTACATTTTAACCGTCGTTTCAAAATTTTTAATTTTGCTTTTTTACAATATAAATAGTACGCTACTGTCTTAATTAAAAAAATATTCTTTGACATTTTCTTTAAAATGCATTGTATTTAAGTAATTGTTCATTTAAAATACGTCTACATTTCATAGTTTGTGCGTGCTACTATGTTTTTACGACGCATTTTAAATAAAATTTCAAAGAATATTTATTTGTTAAAAATAATCAAAACTAAAGTATCTTACGTTTTTTATATCACTGATGATAATGCAAATATTTAAATATACTGTAATAAAACATTGAATTATTGCTGTTTTATCGCGAAATATTTGACACTCTGTATCTCAGAAATGATACACTTTTATAGATATATTTAAGTAAATTTCATTTATTTTGACTGTACAATTTCCCCTTCCAAAGATGCCAGTAATACATGAGACACTCTGTATATGTAAAATATATTTTTTTAGTTATTTGAGGCTAATGTATTACCTTACAATACCGACAGTTAATTCTCTTACACCCAGTATATTGGCCTTCCTTCAAAAACTAATTTTAAATCATTGGAGGTCTGATTAATCCTTATAAAATGCATCGAATTGGTTGCATTAAATTTTACTTTCGGATATTCCCAAAGAAGAATGAAGAATGACCTACTTGAAAAATTTCTCCATCCACACATCGCTCAATACTTGCTGCAAACTCTTAGATAACAATGATTTTTAGAAAGTATTTCGCATTTAAGTAAACAATTATTGCACGAGGAAACCATTAATAGAAACGTGCTCATATTTATAAGCGCGCGTAATAATTTCTTTTTTTTTTTTGTATGTTGTTTAAACTACGTAGACAGGGTGGTCCGTTTTTTCATGGCTCGCCATTGGCATATCTAGGAAACCGTAAAATATACATTGTGGCTCAAATTAGAAAAAGAGTTACGCCTTTTCATTACCCATTAGAAAAACCAAACAGATCCAAAGTTATCTGCTGTCGTTGTTGAGATATTGTGAAAAAATAAAAATAACAATTTTAGAAAATGCGTCATTTCACAACAGAAAGAGCTGAAATTTGGTACAGAGGCATAAGAACCTAAGAAGAATTTATATTTTATTAAATTTCTTTTATTCCATGAGGTATTCTTCAAATAAAATAGTAGTTTTACATATTAACGTATTCGTAATTTTATCCATCTGTCCATCCAGGTGAAACTAGTGGCCGCAAAATTCTGTACCAAATTTTAGCTCTTTCTGTTAAGATATAATGACTCTAGATGCCATTTTCTAAAATCGTTGGCAGCAGATACCTAGAATTTATTTGATTTATCCTAGGGGTCATGGATAACATACAACATAACTTTTTTTCTAATTTGAGCCACAATGTATATTTTACTTTTTCTAGATGCCAATGGAGAGCAATGAAAAACGGCCCGCCCTGTATAACAGGCAACCTGAAGTACTAAGCAAATGAGAGTGCGGAACCATAACAGCAGCATAATTTCATAACTTCTTGATTTCCAGTTTTTTTTTCACTACCTTTTTCGTCAACACAGTACGATATCGTAATAATTTTAAATATTAAAATGATGGCAACTGTTATAAACTCAATCTCCAGAAGCCGTACACAAAATAATTATTTCAGTGATTTGGATACTTGCTCAAAAATAACAGTAATCAACAGAAATTTGATGTCTAGTTTAGAGAGTATCTTTTTGACATTTTTGCTTTTCACGAGTACGTGCGTACTTAATATATTTAATATTATTATTTTTTTTTTGTAAAAGTAAATTTAAGGGTAATGGGTAGACAACAATAGCATTTAATATTATAATTAATAACAAATGTACTTTTTTTCTGTTTAAATTATGGTACATTAAAGTAATTGCCTGATATTAATCGATAATTTTTTTTGTTTGATATTATAAATACGTAATTTCTCCGGCACTCATATCATGTAAACACATGCATTAAATATTAATTCGACTTGAATATTCCACTAGAAATCCACATGCAACTTGAAAATAAATAAAAGAAACAGGAACAGACGTTGAAGTATGCAGAATTTGCAAAAATGTTAATCAAGAGAAATTTACACGTATAAAAAATTAACAGCTGTTTACGAGTCATAAAATAGAGGAAGAAGTTTAATTTCACACAGTGGCGTAACAAAGGCACATGCTACTGTTTTAGCAGGTAAATATTTGATCAACCGAAACTAGCAATATTTTTGATGAGATGATCAAGAACAATGCTAATATTAATACAACTCTTAGCAAGATTGTTTGAATGTGTGAATTGTGAATTGCGATTGTTTGAAATTTGATGAATGACAGTCCGTAAGTAGTAAGGGCGCCGCATTCTTGAACTAGTGTTTTCTACAAATACAAATACAACTCGGAGTTGATGCTTTACCAGAACGATTTCCCGGTAAACATGTGTCAAAAGCAGCTACTTTTACCGCGCTGTGCAGTGAGTCCAAGTGTAGTGCAACGCGAGAGAAATTTGAAACCGAATCGTGGAAGAAATGGAGGTCCAGGACGTCCAGGGCGTACTACGGCAGTGTAATGTATCATATACGAGGCTCAATTATATCCGTACCATGTACAGCCATTGCCGACACGTTCTCCTGAATTTAAATCATTTGATCAATGAAGTGTATTGCACTTGGACACTTACTATTGATGATTTACGCAAACGTATCATAATTAATTATAATAATAATATCTCTACCCCTCATTCTAATCACAGGAATTAGCCCAGAAGTCGGAGACTTGTGCGGGAAAGGAGGCGGCATATTATTATTAAGCAGGCCGCATTTGCGCTCAGGAACGACTTACGTTGGTAGGCCCTAACCACTATTCAGTGCAGGAATGAGGGAAACCTGGAAAACCTCATTAATTAGGGGGGTAGTCAAATATCAACCGGTATCAATCTCTCACATTGACCCAAGCTAACATTATTCCACCCTACCATACCCGCAGAGAGGGTGCCAATCCTCTCCACGAATATAGCTTATATACGGTCTACCAACTCCGATCTAGTCACCTCGATTCAAGTACTGACGCCTTAAACCGCGCGTCCACTGACCGATTAAAACCACAAATTTATTATTTTAATAATTAATAACATTAGCGGCAAAAGCAGTTAAATTTGCTGTATAAAATAGATGTTATAAAATGTTATTTATTTCTTTTCTTGAGAATTTCTTTCCATTTCTTTGTCCACTCGCCGATTGCATGCTTTGCCGCCTTCTAAGGTTTTACAGTGGACCAGTTTCCAATGTCATGCAGAAGTGTAATTTTAAATCATTTTCGAACTGCTCTTTTTGATTATTTTTTACAAAATTCTATGTGTGCCCTGTACATTCAAAAATTTGTTTTTAGATTATTTCCGAATCACCCTGTATAACGGCAGAAAGCGGTTTTAGCTAACAAATTTTTTGGTACAGAAATATTTCAAAATGCATATTTTTGAAATTTAACTCTATATGTAAATATTGTTATAACATAAACTTACATAGTTCTGCATATAAGATTGACTGTTGTTTATAAGTATATGAAAATAGTTGATAAAATGTGAGGTTAGAATATGAATGTTCATGTGCATCTGATCCATTGACGCTTGTAATTATTCTGATATCCACTTGTATGGCCTGAAGATGAGGTGTGCAAAATTTTACCTCGAAACCGATTGTCACCAATGAATAAAGGATTGTGAGTGTGATAGGACTTTTCTTCTTCCCTTGAAATATATTTATTAACAATTAAAATGTCGTCGGCAAAGGACGTAGATAGGTACCGGAAGGCACAATACCGACCTCTCCGAACGGCCGGAAAACTTCCCAGAACACAAAATTATTTTTGACGTTACGCTTTCGACGTTTTGACGGACGCTATTCACATTTTTTGAGAGTCGTTCCAGCACGCTGGGTTCTTGTTCCGCGAATTCGTCTCCAGAAAAGGTAAATTTAGCTAAGAAAACGCGAAAACGACGCTTTTAGAATACGATGTCGGAATATGGAAAGGTACAATCTATTGCGACAATAACGGCACTTTATAAAACGAATTTCGTAATTTTTGTCGAATTGCTGAAGTCTACTTTCAGCCTTCAACATTAGTTCTTAGTTGTTCCACTCACCAATAGAGATCTAATAAAATTACTTCTCAGGACTTCTAGCAGTTCAAAAACTGATTTGTGTTAGTCTCAGTGCCATTATTATTGCAACAGATTGCACGCAGCGACTGGCAAAAAAATTCCATTTGGCGGCAAATCACGCAAAAGTAATCTGCAGCTTTTAATATACGAGAATGAAATAAAAAGATAATTAAAAAATTAAAAAAATATAATTAAAATTCGAGTTTAAAAAAAAATGTACGTATGAAACTATACTTGAGTAAATCTGGGCTCGGGGCGTTAATAAAAAGGCGTAGACCTGAGAAATTTGTCGCCTCTTCGGGCCTGCTCCTGGAAAGAGAAGTACTCTAGGCATTTAAGATGGGTCTTTATTTCACAAAATGTACAAAAATTGTTATAATCCATCCATATTTACCTTTTTAAACTTTCCACTCGACTTGAAAACAACTAAAGAAATAATAGATCACAGAAAATATAGTTACGGTAAGACTTCAGGCGACTTACGTCATGGCATTGTTTTTATTTTTTACTATATTAGAAAGGTATTTTAAGATAATATAAATCAAATCTACTACAATTCCTATTAGCTTAAAATACCTTTCTAATACAGTAAAAAATGTTACAAAAGCTAATAATAAAGAATATATCGGTGGATATTGTGGGTGTAATTCAACGCTGGTTGGGGCTTTTGTCCACAGAGTAGTTAGTTTCACACAATATTATTAATACCTAAAAATATACAAAAATTGTTTTTATTATTAACATAATTTTCGATACTTAGTCGCGTTAAAAACAATATATTTTTAAAGTTAGTGCAATATACATGGTGTGTGCAAGTCGTTACAATAATTTTAGTTAGTGATAGAATACTTGATTTTGAGTCGATTGAAACAAACATATCTATATACCAAGTGTTACAATATTTGTATTTGCTAACAACAACGCAACCTTTAGAAAATATTGAAGTTATTAAAATAGCGGAGGATTCAAAAAGTTAAATATTTATTTCAATTATTCAAATCTTAAAAGCTAATTTAAAGTTACGGTGTAAAAAAGAAAAGCAATGCTTCAATTAAATAGTTTGGTATGCATGAGAAAACAATTGTCCTTAGTTTCTATAGCAGTAAATGTAGATCAACCGTTAAACTATGCGTTCGAATCTCAGTTAAAGTGTAAAGTAAAGGGCAAATATCTTCATTTCTTAAACCATTTTTATTACTACATACTGAACGGCTATCCTGTTTTGACAAATGCGCTCCCTGCATATTTAAGCGTGTTAAGATTAATTTTCCTAATTTTTAGAATGTTAATCAAGAAATTTTTCCTAAGAACTGAAAGAGTATTGCTTTGGTAAGTGTTTAATAATATCTGAATAAACCTACACACAAAGGTTTAAATAAAATCCACATTTGTTGACTCTTCGCTTTTACAAAGTAGAAAAATTATGTATATGCGAAGTTCTAGATATGTAGTGAAGCCACTTTGGATGTTATTGGTTAAATCATTTAAATAATCCATTAATTCCTAATAAAAAAAGTAGTATCGAAATATTTGTTACAAAAAGGTTTATTTTTCTTTTACACTTCCAGTAATTGTAGAAAAGCCTGGTTAAATTAAAAAACATTGAAAAATTAATTATTACAAATATTGTAACACTTGGTTTATTAGTCGCGTCAAATTAGCATGAAAAAAGTGAAAATGGACAACTTTTTGCGGAGAAGTCCGATTGAGATGCGGCTTTCTGCAAAATGTTAAGGGAATTGTTTATAACAAAAGGTACATCTAACCTCGGTACGCTCGCAAATTTTTAATTGTTTATTTAACAAATGACCCATTTTTGTTGAACATATGGCAAATGTCACACACGATTCAACGAAAATGTCTGGAAAATGTTTTCTCGGGGGTTTTCGAGGTCCCTCTTTATCACTTTGGTGTTAGCTTTATTACTTATTGCTAAATTGTTGTAACTGGGCTAATTAACAATTAAAAACTCCACCCCCGAAATTACTAGAGAACCGGAATTTTTTCTAGGATTTCTGGCTTATTAAGGCAAACCATCGGCACAAGATTTTTGCAAATATAATTGTTTATTGTCGATTGTTGGAACCTCGCTAATTAACAAATTAATAACTCTTCTCCCGGAATCGTTAGAAAATCGGATTGTTTTTTGCAATAATTCTGGGATCATGGGGAGAACCATCGACACAAGGTTGTTGCACGTAATTGTTTATTTTCCAATTGTTAACGCCCGAAATCACTAGACCAATTGATTTTTTTGCAATAACTCTAGGATGATGAGGAGAAGCATTGCCACAAAGTAATTGCAAATATAATTGTTTATTAGTTGAATGTTGCAACCTCGCTAATTAACAAATTAATAACTCTTCTCCCGGAATCGTTAGAAAATCGGATTTTTTTTCTGGGATCAATTGAACAATAAACAATTATATTTGCAAAATTCTTGTGCCGATGGTTCGCCTTAATAAGCCAGAAATCGTGGAAAAAATTCCGGTTCTCGAGTGATTTCGGGGGTGGAGTTTTTAATTTATTAATTAGCCCAGTTACAACAATTTAGCAACAAATAATAAAGCTAACACCAAAGTGATAAAGAGGGACCTCGAAAATCCCCGAGAGAACATTTTCCAGACGTTTTCGTTGAATCGTGTGTGACATTTGCCATATGGTCAACAAAAATGAGTCATTTGTTAAATAAACAATTAAAAATTTGCGAGCGTACCGAGGTTAGATGTACCTTTTGTTATAAACAATTCCCTAAACATTTTGCATTAAACCGCATCTCAATCGGACCTCTCCGCAAAAAGTTGCAAGTGAAATGCTAATTTGACGCGACTATATAGGTTTGTTTCAAGCGATTCAAAATCACGTATTCTATCACCTCCTAAAATTATTTTAACGACTTCGCAGACACCCTGTATAGTGCAAACATTTAGTATAGTATATAGTTTTATTATTCTACGAAGCCCTAGAAGGGCCATGTCTACAATTTTTTTTAAGTTTAGATATTAATCTCTGAATTCAGACTTTAAACTCTGAATTCAGACTTTAATCTCTGAATTCAGACTTTTAACTCTGAATTCAATCTTTAATACCTGAACTTACACTGCTAATGAAATTATGGGACAAGTGTAACACTCAGAGCTTTCTAGATAGAGAATTGAGATTTAGAGGACATAATATACAGGGGAAAATGAAAATTTATGGTATTTGTCATCCACTATGACAACACCCTATAAAATTTTACTGTGTCTGATTCTAGAGACGATTTAAGGTGCGACTATACTTGTTTGGGAAATGATTTAAACCAACTAAATTTCCTTAGACCTATTTTTATTTCTGGATCTAGATTGCCCTGATGTGCTAACACCAATTTCCTGATTAAATTTGATTGTACCATTGTCATGAATAGTATTATTTAAGTACTGGGTGTCTAAATAACGTTGCGCCTTTGAATTACACCTGAAATGCCTATAGTCGTCAGCGGTGCCACTATTTATGTACTGGTTTCGAACTGGTTACTTCTTATCAGTATATTACAAATCAAGCCAATAACTCGCAACCTTAGCTGTTCACAATCTGTCATAATAGTTAACAGAACATGAGTACGCAGGACGTAGCACGTGTGCACGTAGCACATCTAGTATAGTAAGCTGAGCCTGAATACAGTCACAAGCAGAAAGCAATCAACTATACGGAGAGTATCTACTATTAAAAGCCATATTTTCCTAAAAGCGGAATTTTAGGTAATAACTCTGTGGACTAATGTCCTGACTATATATAGCATAGCGTAGCATGTAGAATCTACATTTGGTACTGACTGATTACTCAATACTGGGTCTCAATAAAGTTAGAAGCAGAAAGCGACCCATTACACTGTAGATACTATTGAAGGTCCTATTCCGACATTAAAGTCTGAATTCAGAGTTAAAAGTCTGAATTCAGAGATTAAACTCTGAATTCATAGTTTAAAGTCTGAATCTTAAAAAAATTGTATACGTGGCCCTTCTACGGCTTCGTATTATTCTCAGTTGCAGTTTCTTAAACATTTTGATGAAAATATGAATTATTCATTTGTTCGCATGACGTAAATCGGCTGAATTCTTGCCGTAACTATATCAATAAACCTACTTACTACCTAGAGCTTTTTGTTTTGGTTGACGTTACCCATATCAAATTCATCAGGACACCAATTTTAAAAGTACACTTTCTTATATTGAACTACGGCGTCGGTAAGGAATTCTGTTCATTATTTTATTTGGCTATACCCTGTAACGAAGCAGTCAAGGACTATTGCTAATAGAAACATCGAAGCAACCAAGAACCATTGTTTATAGAACCTTTTTATCTTAAAAGAAGACCAGCAATCTCCTACTGAAGTTTGTCAAAATACGTTTGAATCACCAAATATAATCTATTGGTTGTACATTTATATATAGAGAAGCAAAATCTAAGCACAATGCATTATTAAAAAAAACTAAATTGGATTTTCAGAATAGTCTTATTGTCAATTCTAACAACAAGAACAAAACTTTATGGAACCTTGTAAATAAGGAGACTGGCAAAAAAAAATTAAAAAAATATTACGCTAAACCTAGATGGCAATTGCTGCACTGAACCTAAACAGTTAACAAATGCTTTTGCAGAATATTTTGCAACAATCACGGAAAAAAATTATCTGCCCATTTTGGGGACTCTAGATCTATTAGTTGTACATCTTCTACTATTATCAATAATACGTTTTTCTTTAAACCCGTCAGTCAGGACAAAGTCCTATGCATTGTTAAGAGCCTAAAGCATAAGAATTCGGTTGGTCCTGACTGTATGTCGGCAAAAGTGCTTAAATCAATAGCAACTTATATATCTGAGCATATTGCCTACTTAATAAATTTATCTGTAAGTAATAGCTGTTTTCCTATGGCTCTAAAAAAGGCAGTTGTTGTATCTATTAAAAAAAAATGATCCCGAAGATATAGCTAATTACAGATCCATATCACTGTTAAGTATTTTCTCCAAAATATTTGAAAGAGCAATTTTTAATTGGGTGACTACTTTTCTTGATAAATTTCAAATTATGACTAATAGCCAGCATGGCTTTAGAAAAGGCAAATCTACTAAAACAGCCGTGTGTAGCCTCACCGAATGTGTATATAGACTACTGGATAAAAACAAACATGTTGCAGGTCTATTCTTTGACTTGGCTAGAGCATTTGACTGTCTTAGCATTTCTTTTATTAAAAATAAACTTTATAATATTGGGTTTAGAGGGATATTTTTGGTATGGATAATTAATTATCTGTCGGACAGAGTTATGGCTGTTAGAGTTGACAACACAGCTTCTAACTGTCACGATGTTAACATGGGGGTGCCCCAGGGATCTGTGCTCGGACCATTAATTTTCTTATTATACGTTAATGACCTACCAAATTTTATTGATGCATCTAATCTGACATTGTTTGCTGACGATACATCTCTTGTGGTGTCAGCTCAGACCCCTGGGGAACTTCTGGAAGAATGCCAGAACTTTATTAGTTCTTTTGTCACCTGGTGTAAGGCCAATACCCTAATGGTAAATATTGATAAGACCGAGATAATTTATTTTCGATCTAGGAATGAGCCTGACAAGAAATTATTTCTTACATTTAACAATAACGTTTTGGAATCTTCAGATAGCATAAAATTTGTAGGTATCTATCTCGACTGCCAACTAAAGTGGTTAAAGCACATAGATATGCTTTGCAAAACTCTTAGCAAGTCATCGTACGCGATATCTCGAATATGTAAGACCATGCCCTTGAGCGCACTATTAAATGTATATTACAGTTTAGTTTATAGCCATCTGTCGTATAATATTATTTTATGGGGTAATGCTGTTAACAGTAATAGAATATTCTTTATTCAAAAACGCATTATTAGAATTATATTTAAACTTAATCCCCGTCAATCATGCAAAAACTCTTTTAAAGACAACAAAATACTAACTCTACCTTGTATTTATATTTATAAATCATTAATGTACATTAAAGATAACCTACATATTTTGTCCAAAAATTCTGATTTTCACGACTATCCAACGCGTAATTGTGACTTGTTGAGTGTTCTCAGGCACAAATCTAAGAAATTCGAGATGTCTGTAAATTATTGTGGTTTGAAACTCTTTAACAAATTGCCTCATAGTTATAAACATTTGAATAATGTTTCTTTCAAAAAGTTGGTGAAAAAAGTACTGATCGCTAAATGTTACTATAGTATTGAAGATTATATCCTAGACAATAATATTTGATTCTGTTCGTCTTTTGCCGTTATATGACTTGTCCTATACATTGTAAATGTCTTAAAGGATTAATAAATATTATTATTATTATTATTTCATTTCATAATTATAAAATTTAACACTTAGAATACGCATTACACTAATTTAATTCTAAACATTATCCCATTACAAGTTTCTAACAATTTCCTCTTGTCTCGTATCGTATATTTACCGTCACCATGGGTTTGATAGTGAACTGTGAAAGTTTTCCAAGTCACTTGTCGTAGAAGTGTGTCAAGTCTATGTCTAGGTATTTCTTACAAAAACAACTGGACAACTGAAACGCTTGTGAAACCAGAAAGATTATAATAACAAAATTAATGACATTATTTGTGGAAATACAAACAATTTGATGATATACAAAGTCTGCAAGCTCTATATATTTTACCTTGTGTTCTTTGGGTTAAAATAAATCGATTTAAATAAATTTTAATAGAGATGTGCTTAGTTTGGGCGCCAACTACACACTGAGGAAATTGTATAAGACATTAATAAACATGTAGGTATTCTGCAGAATTCATTTAAAAAATTAGTAACACGTAAAATTTAAATGTAAATTATTAAGAATTTTTCACAGTGTAAGGTATCTTCTCTATAGTCTGTTTGCAAATGAAAGAGAGTAATAAAACCCCGAGATAAGAACCGGCCATGGGCGTGGTAATATTTCGTTCCAGGTAATTATCGGGTAACACTAATATTGTGACAGATCAATCCAGTCTTAGAGCTGAATATACGAAGCCGTGCTAATGCAGTAGAATAAAATTCCACTTGTGCTTAGTGACTATTGTGCCAGTGGATATAATATTGTTTGGGTAAAATGTCGAGCTTATCAGATTACGTACCTGCTAAACGCGTTAAAAGATGTGCGCTGTCTCAGAATGAGAAGATTATTATATTAAATGTATTTAATGCATTGAAACATCAAAATCCTACCAACAATGTTGACGACATCGTGGAAATGTGTTCCAAAATGACAGGGATTGGAAAATCGACTATCTACAGACTTTTAAAGGAAACAAAAAATGAACAAGATACTGTATATCCCCCAAAATCATCTACAGGCAGGTCAAAAGTCGTTATAGATAATTCCTTCAAAAATGTCATTCGTAGAAAAGTACACTCATTTTATTTTAAAAAAGAAATACCAACGCTAAACAAAATTTTAAGTGAACTTTCAGAGGACAACGATTTGCCAAGATACTGTAAATCCCCCAAAATCATCTACAGGGAGGTCAAAAGTCGTTATAGATAATTCCTTCAAAAATGTCATTCGCAGAAAGTACACTCATTTTATTTAAAAAAAAAATACCAACGCTAAACAAAATTTTAAGTGAATTTTCAGAGGACAACGATTTGACAAAAATCAGTAGAAGCAAATTATGGGCCGTCTTACGAGAGTTGAATTTTTGCTGGGAAAAGCAGAACAGGAAGTCAGTTCTTATCGATAAAGATGAAATTATTTGTTGGCGAAGATCCTACTTAAGATCAATTAGAAAATTCCGTGACGAAGGGAGGAATATTTATTATCTAGATGAGACTTGGGTCAACGAGGGTTATACTGTAACAAAAGTATGGCAAGATAAAAATGTAAAAAGTGTTCGACAAGCATTTTTGGATGGACTTTCAACAGGGTTCAAGGCAACTTCAGGTTTAATAGTGACACATATAGGTAGTGCCAGTGGTTTTGTAGATGGCGGTTTACTTTTATTTGAATTTAAAAATACAGGGACTATCACGAAGACATGAACGCAGATGTTTTCGAAGAGTTACCACCTTATCACTCAGAACTTAACCCAATCGAATTAGTCTGGGCGCAGGTAAAAGGAGATGTAGCGCGAAATAATACGACGTTTAAATTAAGTGACGTGAAAATTTTTTTAAAAAATTCCATGGAACGAGTAACTGCAGATAACTGGCAAAGAAGAGGAGAAAATGTGGGAACTCGATAATTTAATTGACGTTACTGTGGAACCTATCGTTATCAATCTAGGAGACGAAGATAATTCATCAGAATATTCAGAGGATGAATTTTAATATACCTACTTTTTTATTTTCTTTATTGTACATTTTACAACACTACATTTACTCACCAAAATTTGAATTTTCAAAATACATATATTTTTGTGTGGAATAAAAATCTATTCATTAAATTTAAATAAATATTTTGATAATAATATTGAATAATTTTATTAGAATTACTAAAAACCCTCTTAACCCGGTTATGATGCTCATGTTTTGAAATGCTGTTTTTATATTGTTTACTTATAAGAGAAATGGACCGAAAAATTGAAGCGGCATAGACAAAGACGGATTGTCGGGGATTAAATTTTAGCTACCTGCTACAATTTAGTCCGATCCGATCACACAGTCTTTTTTTAAAGTACACCTCATCTATACCGATAATACATAATATAAAAATATTGAATATAAGCACCAGTACTACATTTATTTACGATTTGCATACATAATAAGCTTTTATTACTCTTTCATTTCTAAACAGACTACAGCGTATTTTTCTTCTAAAAATTAAAGAAAACTATACAATTTTATCCATGGACACCTGAAGAAAAAAATCTCAGTGCGGGCCAAAAGAGAAAACGTGAATGTTATAAACAATATTTTCTACACTTTATATTTTTTATATTTGGAAACCTTTTGTGATAGAACAGCAATAGTTAACATTATCGCCAGTGGCGTAGAAATCTTGTGACACTCTCCTTTTGATTTTGATTATTTTGAACAAATAATAATTCTTTAAAATTTTCTATAAAATGCATCGTATTTCGGTAATTGTTCTTTAAAAATATCTCTGCATTTCGTAGTTTGTGCGTGGTGAGACTATTATGCTTCAGTAATACAGGGTGTGCCAAAATTAATGCACCATAGGGCAATAGTAGATTCCTGACGGCAAAAGAATGAGATAAAGAAACAAGATGTCAAAGTAAAAATTTTATGTTCGATATTTGTAAATATATTTTTTTTAAATCCCAATATTTGGATATAGTTTGGTGATCTGGGGTTTTTGAGGTCGAGAAATTCAAATTTGTTTTTTATATTGTCGTTAATAATAACACTTTATATCTTAATAGTAATAAAACACAGTTAATCAGATTCCACAATAGGCAAAAGAACTGTTTAGGACTCAAATTAAAAACGAACAGCTCAGATTATATGAAATTTAATACCGACGTAAAATTCTTGGGAATCACTTTAGATGAATGTTTAACATGGCATAAACACTGTGGTCAATTAATTTCAAAATTGAAATCGCTTTGTTACCTGTTTAGAAATCTGCGTATCGTTTTGACTATAGATCAGTTGGTTTTAGTGTATCATGTCCAGGTTTCCTCCAGGTTGACATATGGCATATGTCTATGGGGTAATTCCACTCAATCATCGGACGTATTCATTGCGCAGAAACAAATTATAAGGTGCATAGCCGGAGTTTCTTCTCGGTACTCCTGTCGAGAACTCTTTAAAAAATATAATATCTTACCCCTTCCATGTTTGTTAATTTTCGAGCCGTGTTTATTTATAAAAATAAGAGCAATCTTGTTTCAAATGAGCGAGTGCACGGTCTAAATACGAGACAAAGAGATCATTACTTTATTCCGAGTTACAAATATAATGTAACAATTAATTCACCTAACTTTTTAAGCAAAAAAGTTTTTAATAAATTACCAGTATATATTAAAAATATAAATAGTTTGATCTTGTTTAAAAAACAATTAAAATTTTATCTATTGGATAGATGCTTTTATAGTTTGAGTGAATTTGTGTGATCTCTGCCTATACGTTCATTTGTATTATTTTTGTTTTTTTTTGTATTTTGTTTCCGTTTTTCTCTAGTCTTTCTTCTACTCGTTCTTTTCAATGTTATATGACTATTCCTATACAATGTAAGTTGTCAAAAGGAAAATAAATTTATTATTATTATTATTATTGTTACTAGTAGCGAAGTTACTTATGGCACATCATGCTTCTTTTAAATGGCGGAACTTTTTTGCGGCTTTGTGTATATATCTCACTATTAAAACAATCGGTTCATTTTACCTTTTTTATGTGAAAATACAATATTTTGTTGAAGTCGTTAGGGGTAACCGTTTTCAAAATAATCATATTTGAAATATTCAATGCACCGAGAAAAAACTGTTTTGGATTTGTTTTTTCTGTTGAAAATAAGTGAAAAATAGTGGATTTTCAAGTTTCCTTCAGCATTTGATACAGATATTTTAAATTAATAATTATAACATAATGCATTTTAAAGAAAATTGCAAAGAATAATAATTTGTTCAAAATTTTTTATTGTGAATAAGAGAAGTGGTACAGGGTTTCTACGCCACTGGTGAGAATGGAAATATTTAAACATACTGAATAATTAGGCCTAAGATATCCCATTACAACCTAGAATTATTGTTATCTTATCATGAAGTTTCCAAGTAAATTAGAAATATAAATATTTCAAAATATTTGACACCCAGTATCTCGGTAACGATGAATTTTTTGATATATTTTCACTCTACAATCGCTCCTTCCAAGGATGCCAGTAATACGTGAGACCTGTACACCTGTATAATACATGGAAATATCTGTAAAAAATAGTAAAGATGTAAAATCTCAGGGGGATTACGGCCCTCTACTGCCCCCCTGCGGGCGCCCATGAATTCAACACTGCTGAACATGCTTAGTTTAGTTTTAGACTAATAGGAACCGCCACTTGGTGGGTAGATTGTCTTTGTTGATGTGAATCTTTGTCACAAGTCGCCAGCCTCAAATGGTTATTTTTTTTTTTAATAAATTTAAAACGACTTAAGCGATTTTAGTAAAATTTGGTACATAGGCATTATCTTTATGGGACAATATATTTCATATCAAAATTCGTTATCCTCGTTTCATTAAAGTATACCTTCTACTACCTACACAAAATCAATAAACTAAATCGAGATTAAATATATCCTAATATTAGATATATTTTATCTAACTTTTATGAGAATCCAGGGTGCTCTTGGTGCTCTAAATGCGTCCTTGAAAGAGGAAATAAAATACACAATAATTGTCGGTGTTACGCAATAATGGTTAACCGTGTTAAAAATGGTTCAAATTTGTCCATGTAGCCTCAAGCAATTCATCATCATCCATCATCATTATCTTTGATGATTTTTAAATTGTCAACCAATTCAATATTGTTTGCGCACAAAAAATAAATATAACTTACACGTACGCGACCTTAGTGTATGTTTTTTTTTTGTATCACACATCATTAAGGTCAGTTACCATTTTATAAAATGCTAAACCAAGGCATGAAATCAAAAAAATCATAATATTTAGAAAAATGAGTATTAAGATTATTCTCTAAATTTATTATTTGTTAAACCAACATTTTTGAGGAAACCTTTTTTTAATACCTTTTAATAAAATTAAACAAAGAGTTTTCGGGTACTACATAACAAAGTATAAGATTGTTTTATCTATTCATCATTAAGTTGTTCTTTTTCTACACATTTCTCATTTCATACAGCTACTGTAAAAGTACACATATAAAAATAAAAATTATTTCAATTTTAATTACCTAAATACATACCGTTGGACTCCCCCTCATTCTTGTTAAAGACATCTTTTTGTCAGGAAAAGTAAATACATTTATACAGTATGCGCCAAAAGCATGGAATAAATTCAATAAAAACGAAACAATTATTTTTTGGGAAAAATCCTCGAACAGGTCGATTTTTAATTTAAAAAATACATATTTTAGCGTAAAATGCGATTTTCAAATGTAATTTGTTTTCGAGTAATAACGTCATCGATTTTTCTTTAAATGGCAACACCATATTTTTTTCCTTGATTCTGAAAGATCGTTTAATTCTCTATCAGACAGTACTAAAATTTTGCCCTCTTACATAGGAAAGTTTTCGAGTAAGTCGTTGTGGAGTCGTTCGAATAGTAGCTGTCGATATAACACGACGAAACGAACATTGAAAGTGGGCTGAAGCTGAAGATGTGCGGTGTCTACGGGTATATTGCACCAAATACCGATCCTCCTTCATTAGATACTCGAGGATGTTCACTACGTTGTCTGTTTTCCACTGTATCAAATTCTTCAAATCTGTGTACTATACGTACAACACATGATCAACAGCAACAGGCTCGGGTAAACGCAGAAATTTCACGTCCTGGTATTATAATGTACAACAATTCGAAGGAACACTTGGCTGAATACACTGCCAAACTGACCAGATTTGTAAACACATTGGTAATAAAGTAAAGGTCCATGGTCTCCAATTTTTTATTGTCTTTTTTGTTACCTAAGTACATGTACTTTTTTACTACATTAAGCAAAACTACTAGGTTTAATCGAATCATTTTGTCTACAGCGGGTCCAAGACTTTTAACGTTTTGACGTACTTAATATAGGTAGCTATATACTCGCGTCAAGAATTCAGACGTCTTACGTCACGGCTGACGTTACACATTTGTTTTTATTGTCAACGTAATTTTCGATATTTGGTCACGTTAAAAACAATAATTTTTTGCAATTTAGTGCAGTATATAATGCAAACTATTACTGTAGTATATAGTTTTATTACTATCAGTTGCAGTTTCTTAAATATTTTGATGAAAATATAATGAATTATTCATTTGTTCGTATGACGTAAGTCGTCTGAATTCTTGTCGCGAGTTATATCTAATATCTGCCTATATTAAGTATCGATAATATCCATAATAATTCAGATAAAAAATTATCGAATTATCGATATACAGTAACGATAATATCGGCAGCTACCGGTAGTTTTGATAATATCGATAATATTTTGATTCACGAAGAATCACGTTTAGCCGTAGCTTGAAGCTTGAAGCCAATAATGATTTATGCGAAAAATCACGAAGTGGGCGACATCTGAGATAGAATGAAATCCTTCCGGGGGTGAATAACAAAGGCCACAGATCTGATAAAGAGAAGCGACAACTTGTCGGTAGAACACGCTGTGATTTCATCTTTATTTGAAGTTATTACTTCAATATTCTAATTATTTTAACACTTTAAATAGTTCTATAACACTTTTCCATAAGGACTGACAAATTATCGATATATCGATATTATCGATAATATCGGTTTATTTTATTTATCGATAATCGATAATTCCAAACCGTTATCACCCACCCCTAAAGGGGTAGATAATTATAATTCATTTTTCTTTAGAATTGTGTATTTTTATGACAAATATCTAAAAAAAATTGTAACAAATATAACCAACGCATCTAGAGGCTTAAGGTAACAAAATTTTAGGATCAAAATAGGTTCACTTTCACATCGATTGAATAAACACTTATATTTATAGCAACTTTAGGTAGGTACAATCGTTTGCAATAAAGGCACACTTTAAATTGAATTTTGTGTTTTCTTTTGAACTACTGACGTATTTTTAATGAAATCTACTTTCAACTTTTAATATTAGTATTAGTTCTTAGTTGTTTCACTTACTAATAGAGATTCAATGAAACTTCTACTCAGAACTTCCAAAAGTTCGAAAACTTACAAGAAGATGGCAAGGTTTGATAAAACCGTTATCTTTAAATTTTCAACAATGGTTTCATCAACGCAGGTCAATCTTTTTGAAATTTTACACGCCGCCATTTTGATGTATTTCAGCAGAAAAGACACTTTACCCGAAACCAAAACAGTTTTGACTCGGTACACTGAATATTTCAAATAGGATTATTCCAAAAATGGTTACTCCTATCGACTTCAGCAAGGCCTTTTTCAGAAGTAACAGGTAGGAGAATCGATTGTTTCAATAGTTAGATGGATACACTAAGCAGCAAAATAGTTGCGCAATTTAAAAGAAGCATTATATGCCATAAGTGGCGTCCTTACTGGTGACGTCAAAATTAGAAACAAATTTGAATTTTTCACCCCCAAAGAAAACCAAAATATATATAACTATTTGGATTTTTTTTAAGTTATTTGCAAATATCGAAAATAAAATTATAACTTTGACCTTTGTACCTTTTTAACCATCAACTTTTGGACGAAGGTAAGTTTGACTACATCGCATTATTTTGTCGTCAGTGATCTACTCTTGCTCTGTATCCCATTAATTTCGGAACACCCTGTATGTGTGTAGGCAATTTTATGATAGCGTAACCGTTATTTTCATCTTGCAACACTAAAAAGGACACACTAAACAACCCTATTTAGGTGTGCGGGCCTTGATTTTACAGTTCCTTACCACAAGCAGAATAAATATTGAGGATTAATAAACAATGGAACTTCGCTTAGCTCAGCCGCCTTCGATTTGCATTTGCTTATTAACATTTTCGCACTATAATATGTAGATGGAAAACTTTATACATAGGTAATTATTAACGTAACGTGCCACAATCAATCACTACTGTTCGTAATCATAAGAACAATAAGCGACATTAGAAGTAGTTTTTTCTTTGAAATTTAAATACAACCGACCAGAAGTTTAAATTTTCACCGTGCTGCTGTTAATAAAGATTTTGTTTAGAGTGACAATAAATTTATGGTGCTAATAAAAAAATGTAAGTAGCTGATTAATCCAAAATAATGTTGAGTCATACGGAAAGTGTTACATTTATTGCATTTATTAATGCATATCATATGGTTTAAAAATGTAATAGTTGTTTTATAAAAATTGAAACGAGCTAATTCAAATATAAGGCGTAAAATATTTGTATTCTTTGTTACAAATTCTTTAAAACATGTAATTAGAAGAAAGAGAGAACTTTTAAATAAGCAAATATTCATTATTTCATTTACAGACATTGACCGCCGTTAACCTTTATTGTAATTACCTATAATTGTAATGCTGTATTGCTAAAATCGTTTTAAGTAGTCGTCTCTGTCTATTTTTTTTTTAATCACTACTATGATATACTTGTCCCAGCTTTTATTGAACACGCCATATACACGGTGTCTCTAAAAGTATTTTATTAAAACTTTTCCATGACTTTTAGCATCATATTATCATGTTATTTTAAAACACATTTTAGAGACTTGGCATTTACCATGCGTTTACCGATAACGCAGGAAGTGCCCAACAACTTTCGTATTTCTAATACCCTTTATATTTTTGGTCAATTTTATGACAATAATTTTCATCTGGCGTCAGAAACTTTATTTCGTTTCTAAATACAGTGTAGCCCACTTGCAACTTATTTATTATTAGATATTTGATTTCAACAATTTCTGTGTCAAAATGTAGGGCGGAGGGCATAAAAGACTGTATTTTGCTTAGTTTATTGAGAAATAATAAGTTACTGTGTGTTCCTAATGTTTTACTTATACCCAACCACCAAAAATCTAGAGAGCGACTCACGTTATAGTTCATTGAAATGTTACATTTTTTGGCCTTAGCATGCATTTTTTAGAGGACGCAATTTCATTATTTAGAGGGGGGAGGGGTCAAAAAAAGCTTAACTTGAAGTTTGTGGGGTCACGACCCTCCAACTTCGGCCGCCATCTTGGAAAAAGGGGGTTAAATTGTTTTTAGCATTTATCAGGTAAACTATTGGTCATACAAAAAATTTTTATTGCAAATTGAATCCTCTACAATTAGTCCAGGAACTTTTTGTTGTAAAATCAAAAATAACAAAGATATTAAAGAAAAACAATCAAAGTTTTTGGACAAATTTTCTTTTGGACGCCATAAGTTATTTGTTTTTATTTAAAAAAAAAATGACATCAGAGCATTTTTGTAGAGTGGTTTTCAACGAAGAATTTTTATTATATACTTTTTTTTATTATATTCATTAGTTTGGGTTTTACAGCGCTGTGAAGTGAACACTAATTTTCCCTACTGATAAGTATAAATTTATATCAATGATATGGCATAGTTTTTAATTATTTTTATAATAATGTTTTTTTTAGAGACATTTCAATATTGTTATTTAATAGCTATTGACTCTTTTCCCCACCACCTACGAGGTAGAGTTTGGAGGCGCGTTTTTTTTACGTGGTATCCTCAGTAAGCATAATCTGAGATCGTTACTGCGTTTTCAATCTTTTTGGGCCTGGCTGCGGCTCAGGATCTTCTTGGATTTCAATATTAAATTGTTGGGAGAGAAGTGGAGAAGAAAGTAGTCATTGTTGGCGGTCCGTCTTCAAAATCATTTTCGTCAATTAATTGAGAAATTTCTGTTTTGTTGCTGCAGGTCTCCTCAGAACAATGGAGGCTTGCTGCGGAACATTTGAGGCCTGCTTTTCGACATCCACACATCGCTTCACAGTTCCCTTTACATCGACAGAATATTAATTTCATAAGCTCAGGAAGCGCTAGAGGTGTTGAGCTTTGCAGTGGCATTAATATTCGTCCACATTTTTTCCAGCCCCAATCTTCAGGGTCTTTATAATTACCCAACCACGACTGAACCTGATGGTAAACTCGGAAGCTGTGAAAGTGGGCTGTATCTTATGTTGGAGGAAGTGATGACAAATTAAATGTATTCTTTGTCACTGACTTTTCGAATCGTTTATGTCTAATGGTGTCAAGAGATCTTTATTGCCACCATATAAAGCGATGAAAAAACGTTCACAACGACAATGAGCAAAGCAGGATCGACTGTCTTATTGAGGAACAACGCTGTTCCACTTGCTAATTCGGAATGTTTCTCCAGAGTTGAAAGCTATTTCAGTTTACCAATGTTGAAAAAATTTGTCAATTAATTGGCGAAAATGATTTTGAAGATGGACCGCCAACAATGACTCCACTTCCTTCTCCACTTCTCTCTCAACAATTTAATATTGAAATCCAAGAAGATCCTGAGCCAGGCCCATCAAAAAGACTGAAAACGCAGTAACGATCTCGGATTATGCTTACTGGGGATGCCACGTAAAAAAACGCGCCTTCAGACTCTACCTTGTAGGTGGTGGGGAAAAGAGTCAATAACTATTACATAACAATATTGAAATGTCTATAATAAAAAACATTTTTATAAAAATAATTAAAAACTATGCCATATCATTGATAAATTTATACCTATCAGTAGGGAAAATCAGTGTTCACTTTACAGCGCTGTAAAACCCAAACTAATGAATTTAATACAAAAAGTATACAATATAATAATAAGTATAAAAATTCCTCGTTGAAAGCCACTCTACAAAAATTCTATGTCATTCTTTTTAAATAAAAAAATTATGGCGTCCTAAAGAAAATTTATCCAAAAATTTTGATTGTTTTTCTTTAATATCTTTGTTATTTTTTATTTTACAACAAAAAGTTGTAAAACTGGACTAAAATTGTAGAGGATTCAATTTGCAATAAAATGTTTTTAAAAATTTTTTGTATGACCAATAGTTTACCTGATAAATGCTAAAAACAATTAAATCCCTTTATCCAAGATGGCGGCCAAAGTTGGAGAGTTGAGTTGTGACCCCACAAACTTCAAGTTAAGCTTTTTTTGACCCCCCTCCCCCCCTTACATCTAAACAATAAAATTGCGTCCTCTAAAAATGCAACCCCAAATGTAACTTTTCAATGAACTATTATATTTTTCCTATAAAATTGTGTGCCGCATATCTCTATAGGTATCCGATTACACAGCTTCTGATGCAGCAAATACGCATGCGCCGCACCAAACACGCATGCGCCAGACCGAAGAAGTTAGCCTTAGAGATGTGTTGCGATTTCACTGTTCGCTACTTTGGAATTGCTCTGAAGTCGGAGCCGGAGCGGAACTGCTTCCGTTGGCAAAATATCATTGCTCCTTTTCGGAACGGGGAACGGGATAGTCGTAATCACTGGTTCCAAATTGCAATGCCTGTGTGTTACTGCGACAGACAGCAGACAGTCGCAGTCGCGGTGAGGACTAAGGCGGACGGGATACTAAACGGTAGGATTCTTCTTGCTGGGGTATTTTAGTCTTTATGTGCCTTATACATATAATCGAACGTATTTCCTTTCTTTTTCTTATAATTTGAAATTGTTTGATTTTGAAACTACTTTCAGGTTCCAATTTCCAACATTTTTAAGTTGTTATTTAAGTTTTGTTGGTAGTTGACTAGTTGTATGAGTACATAGTTTATAAAATCCCCCAACATGGATAATAGAAAAAAGTCGTTTCTGTGGACATTTTTTATGCCTATTGACGAAGTCACAGCTTGTTGCAATATGTGCAAACAAAACATATCATATAAATCTTCCACGACTAATTTAATATGACATTTAGGGAGACGTCACCCCACAATAAATTTACACACAACAAAAGCTGAAAATGCTTCTGTCTCAACAGTGGTAACTTCTTCAAATATTACTGCAACGCCCACACCAGTAGAGTCGGAGCCTAGCATAGTTAGTTATCACGGTTCCCAGTTCCCGCTGAGCCGTTGCAATTATACAGATAAAAAGGTTCGCCCAGTTCCTAAAAGAAGCAGGTTTTTTGGCACCGTTCCTTGACCGGAACGGAGCAGCCTGGCACTGCTCCTGCAAAGGAGCAGAGTAGCCCATCTCTAGTTAGCCTTCTATTGGTTGTGACGAATTGACCGATCCATCTCTTCTATTTCCAGCGTTATCATGGGCGGGTATATCTTACAAGCGGGAAAAATTTCGAGTATATTATCTTTCCGCTAATTTAATTATGAATGTAATTAATGTATTAGTGACTTTGCGTTCTTAAGAATGGAGAATAATTCAAGCTCTACAGCGTATTCTCTAAATCGTAAACGCTTTAATTTAACAAGTGAGATGATGACATGTATGAAGGGTTTAGGACGCGAGATCAAAATATGAGTGAAGTGTTGTTGAAATATGTAGTCGATTAATAAGAATGTACGTGAGTAGCATATATGTATATAGAGGGTAAAAAAGAGTGGCAAAGAAGTACAACTGCGAAACGGAAAATAGTGAAAACTAGCGGAAGGAAGATATTTTAAAAATGAGTTTTCGACAACAAAAAATTGGGTTGCTGTATCTTACAAGATGAAACTTTGTCTAAGATACAGAGTGTCCGGAAATTATGCATCAAGACTTCAGAAGATGATTCCTCACGAAAAAATAGCGTCACAAAGTCCTATAACAATTTTTCGAAAACTCAATATTAACGGAGATACAGGGTGTTAAAGTTAAGATTTTATTTTTGATATTTGTAAATAACTTCTTAAGAAATCCTAATATTTACATAAAATTTGTAAATCGGGGGTTTTTGCGGACGAGAAATTCAAATATGTGTCTAATTTTGACGTCACTAGTAGAGGGCGCCACTTGTGGCACATCATGTTTCTTTTAAATGACAGAACTTTTTTGCATCTTAATGTATCCATCTGACTATCGAAACAATCGATTCTCCTACCTGTTTTATTTGAAAAAGGTATACCTTGCTGAAGTCGGTAGGCGTAATCATTTTTGAAATAATCCTATTTGAAATGCTCAGTGCACCGAGTAAAAACTGTTTTGATTTCAGGTAAAGTGCTTTTTCTGCTGAAAATACAGCAAAATATTACTTGAAAAAGTTGTTCAGAATCGTAAATTATGGAGAAGCACAAAATTTCAAGATGATCGGCGAAGTTTGATGGAACCGTTTTTCAACAATGCACAAAGATTTTATCAAAGCAGGCCGATTTTTTTAAAATTTTGCACATCATAATTTACCGTTCTGAACAACTTTTTCAAGTAACATTTTGCTGTATTTTCAGTAGAAAATGCACTTTAACTGGAACCAAAACAGTTTTTACTCGGTGCACTGAATATTTCAAATAAGATTATTTCAAAAACTGTTATTCCTACTTCAATAAAGTATACCTTTTTCAGATATAACAGGTAGGACAATCGATTGTTTCAATAGTCAGATGGATACACTTAGCAGCAAAAAGGTTCATTTGAAAGAAACATGATGTGCCATAAGTGGCGCCCTCTACTAGTGACGTCAAAATTAGAAACATATTTGAATTTCTCGTCCGCAAAAACCCCAGATTTACAAATTTTATGTAAATATTTGGATTTTTTAAGAAATTATTTACAAATATCGAAAATAAAATTTTTACTTCAACACCCTGTATCTCCGTTAATATTGAGTTTTCGAAAAAATGTTATAGGATTTTGTGACTCTAATTTCTTGTGAAGAATCACCTCCTGAAGTCTTGACGCATAATTTCCGGACACCCTGTATATGTATAATAAGCGAATTTTGCATGACATATGAAAATAGTATGTGAATTTCCTATAAATGAAATAGAAAAGAGTATACTGATAGAAAAGGAGGAAATAGTGAAGGTCGGTATTAATATCTGGACCGAAGAGTATATTAAATTTTAACGAAACGTGAATACATGAACTTCATACGAAAGGCGGTACGATAATGTTAACGTGTGACGGTTATTATGGTGATAGTGACAACCCTCACCTTTCGTACTCACCTCTGTGCTGTGAATTAGTCACTCTCTATTATTTTTCGACTTTGGGTAATTGATAATACAACATAAAAATTTTCAATTTGGAAATAACTTGTAATACAATGAATTTTGTATATTTTTTATATCTCATCACCTTCAAATTTAATACGCTTATGAAATGCTGCTCCTCGTACACTTCGCCCGTCGCGCTTGTCCACAAGTTAGCGATGAGTCACTCTAGATTTTTGGTGGTTGGGTACGTTGGGTCGTAGGTATAGGCCAATATTTAATTTTTGAATAATAAATACAATTAGATAATGATGCAGAAGCCCTTTCAAGTGCTCGGAGGCATGTAAATACACCTCGCTTTCGCAGATTGTAATGTAAATAAATATTGATTCACAAAACAGTTTTGAACGATTATACATATTATATTTATAAGCAAATTATCAATTCATGAAAGACTGCACACAGCTCCCCCTGGAAGAATAAAATTTAACTTTTAACTTTGACACCCTGTAAGTCGGCAACTTTGAACTTCGGACTAAGGTAAGTTGGGTTAAATCGTTATAATTTGGCTCCAAAAACACAGAATACACCCTGTATACATAATAATAAAAATCTTACCTTACGTGGGTTGAAGCAGGTAATAACATGGAAGTCTTTTTTCTTTTAAATATGTAAACCTGTTACAGTAGGAAGCGTCGGAAGCGTCTATCAAGTAAACTTGCAAATAAGTTTGTATTTCATTATGCCAGTTCCAATAGTACAGAACAGAATAGTACACACACAATTTTCATTATTTTATACTTTAAACTCATTTATAAAACAAGCTATATAAATTATGAATATTAACTACACGCTACACCTCATTATGAACAACTATAAAGTAAACTACATTCTTTTGTTTTGCACAGCCTGGTTTGCAAAAAAAGCAACATTTTCAAATCCAAAATTATGACTTAGACATACATGCGTTAAACAATACCACTTACATTTCTAGATTATTCTGGTCACACTTTACACATTAAAAAATATAAATTAAATGTAAAATTTACGTAAGAAATGTAGATTTTCAAAATATATATTGTCTTTGACACAAGAGTAACAGCAATACTGTCGCCACCTAACATTTTATTTACGAACTACGATAGTAAACACCTAACTTCACACAAACTTTTGTTTATACTACTTTTACACGATCTATGCCAATTTTAATTTGAATTGATTAAAGCGGCATTTTCAATATTGAGGCAATTGAGCAATATGTAATATGTATAAATATTTTTAACAATTTTTAAGCGATATAACTTTAAAAAATAACATTGCTCTAGTGAGATCACATTGCGTTGTTGCTGTATTTCTGCTTGCAGTTGATATTATCATTATTTTATTAAACTGTGATAAAAATATATATCTTTTAAGTGAGAAATCAAGTATGGAACTAGAATTTCAGTGGACACCAGAACAGATAATATCGGAAGGGAGAACTAGCAAAGAAAATTTGGAAATTATCAGGACATGGTTGTCTAATGTGAATGATGAAGTCATTCCTCCTAACGTACAAGATGAGATGATAGTCCTGTTTTTGTTGTCATGTTGCAACAACATTAAGTTGACCAAAAACACCATTCTTTCTTATTACAAATGCAAGAAGGAGGGACCTGAGATATACGACGACAGAAATTTGGAAAAAGCTGATATAAAACTGGCCTTAAACACAATGTGAGTGAACGTTTCAGCTTATATAGATCATCTTCAGGGGCACTCAATCAGGGGGGTTCTGGTAATTTTTTATACCAAGTACTGAATATTTTTTGGAGGACATCCTACATGAAATGTGTACATTTCGTAATAAAAATCCAAATTTATTCCTTTTAAATTTTAGACACATGTCAAGCATTCCGGTAAGGATGGATGAGAACAATGTGGTGCATTATTTTAAGATCAACGATACAAATTACAATAATTTCGACTTGGTGCCTGTTATGAAAATATCCTACATGTTGATGGATATAAGCCAGGCGAAGAATCCGCCCAGCGGACTTATCGTTGTCATTGACATGAAAGGAGTAAGTTCCTTGTCATTATAGACAAGTAATATATTTTTAAAAAAATACTAAATTTGTAGCACTAGTAAAATGGTTACTTTATAGCTATCAGTCTGTTATTTTTGGTGAAGGCGAATACTACAGCAATATACCTATATTTGGAGGTTTTACTTTGAAATTTTATGAATTTCTTCCATTTCTCCACTAGTAGAGGGCGCCACTTATGGCACATCATGTTTCTTTTAAATGGCAAAATTTTTTTGCTGCTTAGTGTATCCATCTGACTATTGAAACAATCGATTCTCCTACCTGTTATATCTGAAGAAGGTATACCTTGTTGAAGTCGTTGGGAGTAACAGTTTTTGAAATAATCCTATTTGAAATATTCAGTGCACCGATTGAAAACTGTTATCGTTTCAGGTAAAGTGCCTTCTCTACTGAAAATCCAGCAAAATGTTACTTGAAAAAGTTGTTCAGAAAGGTAAATTATGCTGCTTTGATAAAATCTTTGTGCTTTGTTGAAAACTGGTTTCATTAAACCTCACCGATCTTCTTGAAATTTTGCACGTCTCCATAATTTACTATTCTGAACAACTTTTCCAAGTACTATTTTGCTGTATTTTCTGCAGAAAAGGAACTTTAACTGAAACCAAAACAATTTTTACTTGGTGCACTGAACATTTCAAATAGGATTATTTCAAAAATGGTTACTCCTACCGACTTCTGCAAGGTATACTTTTTTCAAATAAAACAGGCAGGAGAATCGATTGTTTCGATAGTCAGATGGATACACTAAGCTGCAAAGGTTCTGCCATTTAAAAGAAACATGGTGTGCTACAAGTGGCGCCCTCTACTAGTGACGTAAAAATTAGAAACAATTTTGAATTTCTCGCCCGCAAAAATCCCCGACTTACAAATTCTATGTAAATCTTTGGATTTCTTAAGAAGTTAAATATCGAAAAAAAATTAACTTTGACACCCTGTATCTTTTTTATTATGCGATTTGGGATATAGGTATGTTAAGTTAAATCGATTTATTAAAATATAATAAGTAAATAATCTTTATAAATATTCCAATATTTATACAGGGTGTTCAGTAAAGAATGTTTATTTAATTTTTTATGGTAATTTTCTTATTTGTTGGGTAATTGTACTCAAATTTTAGAAAATAAGTTTTTTTTTTTGTGAAGTAAACATGAATATCTAATTGAACATTGAAATGTTTGGAAAATGATTTAGTTATTTTGAAACAAACTTCGATTAGCCTTAAAAAAGGGATACTTGTTGCATGCCGTACCATTTTAGAGAAAACTGTGCTTAACATATTTGTTAAGCTTGGAAATCCATATACAGATATTCTAAGAAATTATTAATTTAAAAAGTTATTACAGTAAGTACAGTAGAAGATCTCAAATTTTGCATAGTTCTAAAATTTTTTTTTTTCTCAAAAAGGCAAAAAAGTTTCTGAATAAACAAAGAACCTTAGAATTTCACTTCAATTAAGAAATTTAAAAGTATAAGAAAGTTTGGCAAATCAACATGGAAACGGTGGTTTATTTCACCCCCTTATAGCACACCAGCAAAACTAGAAATGTGCTAGTAAAACGTTATTATATATTACGTTCCTACCAAAATTAGTTTGTGTATACAACTGTTTAGTTCAACTGTTTTCCTAAAGGACTTTAACTCCAATTAAAAAATGTTATATGAAATACCTCCCCCCCCTCTTAAAATTTGTCAAGGAACTACCTCTGAATTTTCTGTATACACTAAATGCATCACCCCAAAGAGCTATTATAATATGTATTATTATTATTTAAATGGAATTTGATTTTGATTTTATCAAAATTTGAATTAATATAAGTTTTGGTGCACTCTGGGAAAACTGTGCATTTCAAGGATTATGCACATTATCATAATCATGGAAGAAGCATAAAAGAAATTAGCAATAAGAGAAATCTTAAATACAGGGTGATTCCGACTTATCTAAAAAAAAAAAAAAAATCTGAGTGGCAGGAGACTCTTTCAAAGACAATGTTGTAAAGAAAAAATCAAAAAGTGCAGTTCGAAAATTATTTAGAAATACACTTCTGCACGGCACTGAAAACTGGTCTACTGTAAAACCTCATAAGATGGCAATCTGCAACTATACAAAACATGGAAAGAAATGTTCAAGGAAAGAAATAAATAACATTTTATACTACCGATTTTATACAGCAAATTTAACTGCTTTTGTCGCTGTTGTTATTAATTACTAATAGATTTAATTTGCGGTTTTAATTACTAAAATAGTTTGACATCCCTGATGTTACTACAACATTTTGGGCCCGTCTTACCCAATTTCTACAAACTAACACATGTTTCTGCTTCTTGTCCATTTTGAACTCGTAAGTTATTGGCAGTAACTATGATACGTTTCCGTAAATCATCAAGTACGAAACACTTCATTTTTTAAATATCTCCACAACAAGAAGTCTAAATGATTTAAAGTCAGGAGATCGTGGTGGCTATGGTACCGGTGCTTGTCATCCAATCCCTTGGTGTTAATGCTTGGACATGCTACATGGTACGGATATAATTGAGCCTCGTGTATGATACGTCACACTGCTGCAATAGGCCGTGGAAGTCCTGAACCTCCATCTCTTCCACAATTCGTTTTCAAATTTCCCTAACGTTGCACTAAATTCGCACTCAATGCACATCACGGTAAAAGTAAAGCATTTTCACAGTGTAATAAATTAAAACGATATCACTTCAATAATGTTTTACTCAGAAGCTATAATTATGTAATTTTTTTTTACGATATCGACTCCATTTTTCATAACGCATCTATTCTCAAATTCTTTTAGATAAGTTCGGAATCACCCTGTATAAATTGATTTTTTTTTCAATTAAAATACATTTTTGAGGTAAAGCAACTCTGGTACAGTGTATTATATTGCAAAAATCGATATTCGTTAATACATGCTGCAGATGCAATTAGAAATAATTTAACGTGCTTAGGGATATTATTTTTGCAGTACTTTTACAAACCATTTTTTTGTCAGGAAGGTAATTGTTTTATAACTAGGTACTTCTCAAAAATCCTCAAAAATATATTTAGATATGACCGTTAACTAAACTTTTATAGATGGGCCTGATGCATCTTACAAAACTTAAATTAGGAGCCGTAAAAAAGTACCTGCAATTCCTACAGGAAGGCTTCCCGATGAAACTAAAAGTCATTCACTTGCTAAATGCAGTGTATTTCATGGACAAAGTTATGGCCCTGATCAAAGTCTTCATGAAGAGCGAACTAATCGACATGGTAAGAAACTACTAACATATTAACTAACAGAATTGAATACGAAGTCTGCCACGTAACATAATATTAACAACCGTCGTATTATTTTCAGCTGAAAATTCACCCACCTGGTTTGGAGCAAGAAAAATTGTTTCAGTTGGTGCCAAAGAAATGCCTTCCAAAAGAATATGGTGGGGACTTGCCTTCGGAGAAGGAACTGCATGAGAGAACGCTGAGGCAGTTCAAAGAAAAACAGTCATTTTGGGACATGGAAGAGGCGCTTCGGAAACAGTGTAAACAGAAAATATGATTTTGTAAAAGTTGCAAAATAAATTCTAAAGATTTAGCATTATTATTATTTAGCAGGTGCATGTGGGGGTGCCCAAAATATTATAATTTAACCAAATTTACTATACAGGGTGTTCTGCATAATAAGAACTGACACAAAGCAGGTGCATGTAGGTCTAAAATATTTCAATTTAACCAAACATAAACATATACAAAGTTGCACACGGGCGGAGTTACAGGCTTTCAAAATGGGCCCAAATATTTCGAAAAAAATTAATATCTCTGAATTACTTCAGCTTGGAATAACCAAATTTGGTGCACGATTTAGGTTTATTATTGGTCTTCTTTGACTATGAGTTCAAGTAAATTGAAGCTCTACAAGGTGTTCAATGAGGGTGAGTCACCCCTAAAATTATACCAGACTTGAATTTCCATTGATCGAATTTAAAAAGAATGATAATATCTCGTGCAGAATTTAATTAACAACATTTTTATTTACTCTTTTCAAATTTTAAAGGACTAAAGGTTTTCCAGAAAAAATGCATTTTAATAGTGTATTATATAGAAGAAATTAAAAAGGCAATAGAAGGCTTTGTGTTTAAAATTTGACAGTAATAAAAATATACAATAAAATTTTAACCTCCACAACTAACCATTTATTTGGAAACTTAAAATTCAAATAGTCTCTAACAGTAGCACTAAAATGAGGTGGTGGCCCATTTTGCATAGACTAAAACTGTAGTATACGAGCCCTAACAACTAAATGTTCGGACGGACTATTATATTTATAATTAAAAATTGTTTTTGAGTACTACATCTGGAATTTAAAAAATCTACATAAACTTAATTATTAAATCAAGTGTTTTGACCAATAAATCATTCATTATTTTAATAATTATCGATTTGCTGGCTTTGGCAAATAGTTTAAATGTTTATTTAACGAAATTTGCTGACAACTTAATGTTCGGACAAAGATTCTTTTCATCAATGAAAAACAAGCAAGCTCTGAAAAAAAAAATGCCATCTGTCACTATGGCAAAATTAATATATTTTTATGACATTAGCAATAGTGCATTCGCGAACAAAATGGCTCGCGGAGTTGCTACTGATAAAAAAGTGCGTGAAATCATAATAAGACAATATGCCAACGGAAAAACTATGGGAAAAATAGCAAAAGACCTCAATATTGCCAAATCGACCGTGGGAGAGGTAATAAAAGCGTATGGGGAAACGGGATCCTTTGATGTCCGCGGCAAAAGTTCTGGGCGACCAAGGATTGTAACAGAAAGGAAAAAAAGGGTTCTTGTTAAAATTTGCAAGCAACAAAGAAGGGGGATATTCAAACACGATGGAATGAAGAAGCAGATTTAAATGTTTCAAGGGAATGTTGCAGACAGTGGATACGCAAAGCTGGATATGGATTTTATAAAGTAAATATTATTTGTGATTGAAATACAAAAAATTGTAATAATTAGCTCAGCGCACTTTAAAGCAATTCACATTTTTAGGCCAAAGAAAAGCCACTGCTCACTGACATACAAAAGAGAAAACGTCTTATTTGGGCAAAATCTAAAGTACAATGGACCAAAGAAGACTGGGCTAAAATTATTTTTAGTGATGAATCCAAATTTGATGTTTGTGTTGGCGATTTTCGGAAACAGGTGATAAGAACGAAATCTGAAGCATTTCATAAAGATTGTATTAAGCGTACAGTAAAGTTCCCACAGGGTGTTATGATTTGGGGCTGCATGTCCACTAATGGTGTAGGCAGGCTTGAGTTTGTAGATGGCACCATAAATGCCCAAAAATATCAAGGCATTTTGGAAAGAAACTTGTTGCCAAGTGCGATGGAGCTTTATGAACATGGGAATTTCATATTTCAGCAGGATGGGGCATCCTGCCATACAGCTAAGAGTACCAAAAAATGGTTTGGGGACAATCAAATTAGTGTCTTGTCCTGGCCCTCGAGTAGTCCCGACTTAAATGTCATCGAAACACTATGGCATCACATGAAAAGATCCTTAAGAAATAGCCCCCATCGATCAATTCCAGCACTTAAGGCCAAAATCCAAGAAATTTGGAATGCATTTACCCCACAATATTGTAAATCTTTGGTGGATACTATGCCAAAGAGGATCAAGGCGGTAATAGATGCCAAAGGGGACGTTACATCCTATTAATTTCCCTAAGAACGTTCTTTAATTAAGATTGTCCGAACATTTACTTGTCACTTTATTTTGTAGTTTGTTGTTAGATATTTAAAGAAATAATTTATGTTTGGAGTAAATATTGTTCTGAAAAGATTATAACTTTTGTTTTATGACAATAATTGGTATAGTTTCAGCAGAAAAAATTCTAATTGAATTCAAAATGGAAACTGAATATATTTGGAAAAAATAAACTGTCGTCCGAACATTTAGTTGTTAGGGCTCGTACTCTCCCAGGGAAGAAGAAATTCCAAATCGATTCAAATCTTGAAGCCATAGCTCTTGCACTTTTTGAACGTGATACGTGATATGGATGGAGATTAGATTACGTTTAATATTACGATTATCACCATATTTAGCCATTGCAAGATCACGTAATATTTAGTTATCAGTATTTTTTTAACCATGAATAGTTTAGCTATTACTAGATAGCAGTATCTGTCAAGGGTTTAAAATTTTACGGTCCTATAGACTACTCTGCTAATACACGGTGACGGCGCCCTTAATGCATTTTTTCCTGAAAACCTTAATCGTAAATTGTAAAGTTTTTTAAAATTTAATAAGAGGAAAAAAGTGTTATAATTTTAGGAGTGTGATATGGTAAATTTAAAAAAAATAATAATAAAATATTAGCAAAAAAGAGTATCCACTTTCCTTTAGAAAAATTTGACATTTTTAAATTTGTCAATTAAAGAACATGCGTGCATCACAAGTATGACTCACTTGATAACAGCACGGGATAAGCAAGATTTTTTTGTCATTTGAATAATAAAAAAGTTTACAAGACAGTACTCCAACTAGGCAAACATTACATTCTTTCTGTGAGGATATTTAAACTATACAGGGTGAATCTTAAATAAGTACAAATATTTTAACTGCTGGTGTAGTTCGTCATTTAAATCAGTCTAGTGAAAGCCATTTTTAAAAATTTCTAATATTTACGGAGATATTAATTTTTTAAAAAAATACCCACATTTTGAGGACCGCTGGCTGATTTTTCATCCAACAACCTAATGAAACATATGATTTGTTGCGAGGTTGCCATATCTCCTCCAATATAAATATTACGTTTCCTTTAACGTAATAGTTCTATTTTAAAAATACTTGTTTTAAGCATAAGTACAGTAAAATTGGGTATGTAGTATGATACGCAGCAATATTAACATAAATTTTAACATCTGAACTAACCTTACTATACTTCAACGATTAAAAATGAATTTCCGCAAGTTCAATACTACCGTAAAATATTTAGGAAGATATTACGTGATATTACTATGTCCAATGTTCAAAAATTATACATAAACGTGCACACAAGCTTACCTGTTTGTTAAAAAATTAACTATTTAATCAGTAATCCACATTTCACAAGTTAAATGTCATTGTACACTGTTAGAAAGGGACACAAAACACAATTTCCTTAAGTTATTTTATGAAGAATAACGAAAAACTATGCACGCGTTTTTTATTTAAAATGGAAAAAATGTCAACTTTTAGCAAATTTTATTGCTATTTTCATGCATTATGTGGGGTTAACAAGTTTGACTTGGGCTTCCGATAATCTGTCATGACAGTCAATGACAGTTTGATAATAAAAAATAATATAAAATGTTACACTTGACAAAATTCGCTAAAAGTTGAGATTTTTTCTTCCTTGAAGCAAAGACATTTGTGTAATACTGGCAACACTGTGAACCACACGTTCAGTCTGCAGCACTATGACTCATAAAAGTATGAAGGGTCGGTCTAGGCCAGCGGTCCTCAACAAGTTTTCTACTGAAAAATTACGAAATTTATTTAAAATTTCACTTTTTTATTTCTGATTTTTTTTGTAAAAAAACTATTAATTATGTGTTCTACACACAAAACTATACTGCTGGTTAAAATATTTGTACTTATTTAAGATTCATCCTGTATAGTTGTTTAAATGGTACATTTCAACTTTATTGGCAAAAACAAACTTTGTTAGAAACTTTTGAAAGTTAACCAACATCCTTTTATTTTTGTCCAAGGGATCTACTCTGATAATTAAGACATTAAAAATATGTTGAGTTTTGATTTAAAGAAATAAGGGTGAAAGTAAATAGTATGAATAAGAAACATTCACCTAATTATTTATTTTATTCTATCAAAACCCACAAAATTACACAATAGAACATCCCTATAATATTACTTCATCTAAATATGGATTACTTATATGTATTTTATAAATATGTACCACAGAGTGTTCAGATACTAATTGGCAACAGATTCTACAATAAAATTTTAACTATAGGTAATTATCTTGGCTCTACGCAGTGACGTAACATTTATTTTTTAGAAAAGATTCTCTGGGATGGAATTTGTACACCAGTTTAATTTATTGTGGTTTATTGAATTTACCTGAAATCCTTCCTAGGGCAAACCAAGCTTATTCGACAAAATTTTATTTAAACTACCTACCGCCTTAAATTTTTATTGTAAAATCTATTGGCGACATTTGGCCAACTTGTAAATGGATATTCTGTACCTCGGTATATTCAGTATGCCCATACAGTTATAGTGAACAAGAAAAAAAATATTTTTAATCTTTATTTTTCAGAAAGAATAATTCTTGATAACACAATTTAATTTTTTTAAATAAGATTGCTATGCAGACTTGCAATTTAAAAAAAAAACTAATCTGAAAATCAGCAACAGTAAACTGTATATATTTTAAATATATACAAAAATGCTATTAAAAAATTGAGCTTCTAAATCATAGTGCTATTGCTGCTGCCCAGTTACTGGTAACATATTTACATTTATTTTAGGTTGGTATTCCTGAATTAAAATAAAAATTGACGAAAAATTAGAACAAGTTTTAAGTCGTCAATAACTTGACCAAGTTCTTCATCAATTTATTTGACGTCCAAGTTTTAGTATTACATTTGTCAATTGACTTGACGAAGCCCCTTGATCAATTAATTGACAAAGAAATTGTTAATGTAAAGCGGGCTTTACTTTTTCGAAAATTGAAGAATAAAACTGTTCTCCTCTTTTTTACTCTAACTGTGGACATACTCTATACAGGGTGATTCAGTCGTCATTAATTTTAAGGGAAGATAGGGAAAAATGAGTATAATATGAATATGCAATTAAAAAAATTTTGAACTGCACATTTACACTGAAAAATGTATACTTATATTTTTTCAAATCATTATTTCAGTCTGTTATACTGACCGCTTAACAGTTCCCAAACCAAGTGGGTGCCAGCTAGCTTCAACGCTAGAATCAGAGTTGATTTGCTTCCGTTCTAAAAGGTCGAAATGTTTTTTTTTTATTTTCCTGTCTTTATTAGGCCTTCCGAATATGTGGTTGAAATTAACGACACTGAATCACCTTTATACTGGACAAATACAGTTTTTCAAAATAACCAAATATTCCGTTTATACGCACCCACTATCAAAGCTTCCAAGACATTTTCCTAAGGTCTTTAATTCTTAGTTTCCAAAATTACCGCCATATTTTCACCGGTGTCCTTTGGTCGGTACTCCAGATCCCACAGGTTTGTAAAAACTAGGGACTCCCCGTCACTCAAAGCAATGTTCAGATCTGGACAAACGTCTTTACAGTTCAACCTAGGCGTTAATCTCACGTAACTCAAACCAAAAAGTTGACTGAAAACGGCCACCCGTTCAACGAGGTCTACAGCTTTGTAGTTGGTAGCGTTATAATCCTTGTTCCAGACCAACCAGTTGTAGAAAATCGGGGAATAAGTTGACGGCAAGAACTTCGGCCTGTAGGTGTACCTTCGAAACACCCTCATAGCTTCCAGTTCACAATTCTGGAAATGCAGAAAATATTCATCGAACCACTTCACCTTGTCTAGGAGTTCTCCTGCCCTGCCAAGTCCTCTGTGGACGCTAGTCGACAGTCGACAAGGATACGAATAGTAGAACGCATCATCCTTAACCACCTCATCTATAAAACTTGAACCTTTAGGCCAATCCTCTAAACCTTTAGTTAAAATCAAAGGCACATCTAGTTCTAGGTAACGTTGAATCAATGTGTCCTCGTCGATATCTTCGTAAACGTGAATGTTATGTATATTTTCGCAAAGGTCGCAATTGAAACTTAAATTTGGTCTGCTTGGAGCAAATTTCTCTATAAGACATTGTTTGTTTTTCAAGTATCTCCAGTCGAATAAGGGCAAAGCCTTTATCAAAGCTATTCTACCGATTGCTGAAACGTGCCAGTAAATGTTATCGAAATACGTCAAAAAATATACAGAGATCGATAATATTGCGAGCGATACAAAGAGGTAGGTAAAAGTGTTAGACTTTTTAACTTTAGCTGTTAGGGGTGCGAATAATTTTTTAATTTCTTCGTCTTTATATTTTTCGGATTTTAAGTAGTCGTACAGTTCGTTGATTTCAGAATTGAATTGTTGAAAAGTGTAATTGGAGTGGACCTTTTTCAGAACCATCTGCAAAATAATAGGAAAATCTAAATTAAATAATATTTATATTTCATATATTCGCATTACTGACAATTTTCATAATTAGGATTGGGATAGAAAAATTTTAAATCCTCAATTTTAATTATATAAATTGTATATATAAATCCTTCATTTTGTTGTATTTGATTTTAATACCTAATTACTGTATGAATCCCTTTGTGTGTATGTAGGTATAAAATTGTCTCTGGGTATAGATTTTAACAATAGACAAATATTACCTACTTTGTAATCCTCTAAGAAAATATCTTCCTAAATACTTTACCTGTTATAGACGCAAAAGGTCATTGTACGGTCCCTTTGGTATTAATGGTATTACAAAAATAATCTGCTGTACCTACCTACGTAGGTAGATAGTAACCTTGAGAATAAAGTCAATGATTTGGCAGAAAAATTAACTGTTACTGCGAGATTTCCGTACTACATTGCGTACATACATACATACATACATTACCCACAAAACGTATACGTATGTAGGTATATACCTATGCATCATACTAAATAAAACTTAAAATGAAGAAAAAATATTATTAAAGTTCAAATAAAATGTTAACATTTATAATCAAAATATAAATACACATTACTTATATCGCAAAACAAAGTAGTTTTCTTTACAATAATAACTGAAATATTTGTTAAAATACTCGTCCCAGGAAATGTTTATTTTTTTAAAAATTATTGTAATTTGTAGTGTTTATTTGTATTATTCTCCGCACTGTTTACAGTTGGTTAAATCTTTTAGTAAATCAATATGTTATTTATTTGCAAGTCATAAAAATAACTAACCAGGAAAACAAACAGCAAGTAGCGTGGTGTATAATAAATCCATGTAATGAACTTACCCTGAGATATTATTGTATTAAAATCTTAAAAAGAAGATGCCGTTTAAAAATCAAACAACAGGTTGTTGGAATTTTGTAATTTGGGGCTGTGTAATTAATTTACGTCATTTTACGCACGCTCTAAGTTATCGATTATTTGAAGTACTACAATTTGCCGCCACAAAACAAATGCAACAAAAACTTTAATGGCGGCTCTGCGCAACCTCAGTCGAGGCTTGTCAGTCAGTCTTGACAGACACTACCCGCAAATTCTGGTTATACATTTGTTTGTTATCAAAAATATCAGTTTTTTAAACAATTCACACGCGAAAACCAACGGAAACAGACACTGTATCACTGTCTGAATGTAATAAAAGAAAAATCACTTGAATGTGATCGTAAAAACAAAAGAAAAACGAGTTCTACGGTTACGTCACTAGGCCATTTTGTATTTGGTGAAATCTTTGTTCGCGAACGAGTGAAAATAAAAGGTTTTTCGTAAACCTCGTGTTCTTGTTTTAAAGTGTTTACATAAAATTCATCAAAATTCCGGTGCCTACGAGAAATAGGGATCCCGGCCATTACGGTAACGGTGACATGAACAACAAAAGGAAAAATCGAGGAGGCCCTGTAAGGTTAGTAACTTTTCAAAAACAAAAATCGAATGGGCACTAAGAGGGGCTCTCATTCATTTTTGTGGTTTCACACTACGTAGGCATCATCATTCACAAACAAAACAGCTTCAGCATAAACAAAACAAACATGTTTATTTACGTATATAAATTTTTTTCATGTTTTTTATGTACTTGCTACAATTTTCTAAACTATCTGTTTTTAAAGATATATTTGAATATATATATAAATAACTAGTGAATTATTTTCTATTATTTTTACATAATCTTACTAATTGTCTATCATCTTAACATTTTTTATATTTAGTAGACATGTCATTTAAAGCAATTATTTTTATGGTACATTTTCTACTAATGCAATCTTAAGTGCCTTATATCAATTGAAGTGTACCTAGTACCTATCCAAAAGATTTATGTTATTTGATATCCTATTTATGTGCTGACAGTGCATGTTTAAAAGTAAATTAAATACTGCCACTAAGAGTTATCCTTTATACTTGCCAGAAGAGTTTTGCCCTTACTTGTTTTTTACAGTTTTAATGTTTTTTCTAGGGCCCAAAGAACGAGATCTATAGCAGTGGAAGGTGTTTACAATAATGCTCATTTCATGCATGCTGCTACCAGCCAAATAGGCAATATAGTTCGTATTAAAACAGCCTCAGGATCGGTATGGGAAGGTAATTAAACTGCCATCATTAATTTCTGATTTCGTGTTCTTAAAAAGTAAAGATTAGAAATACTCATTGCTGTATTTGCGTTTCTACATTTTGAAGAGTTGTTTATAGTATTTTTTAAATATAACAAATGTCTTACGATGCTTCAGAATAAAGTGTAATGTGTTTGCTTACGGAAACAGTAACAGCTGCCGTTAATAATTTGTCTCTACACAGAAAATGAACAATGACTAATATGCAACAAAATCGTCACTCTGTAGTTTGTCGTAATGACTATGTAAACAAGCGCAGTATTGTATACAAAATTCATTTGTTTCTGTAGATTACATTATCTAGCCAACCATGTTGTATGTTTAAACGAGTAGTTCTTATCGTTTAAATGCTCTTCTAGCTTTTAAGTGTTCATAAACGTTAGTAATTGAAAATGACTATATTAAAAGATGTATGTAATTGTTTATTATTACCTTGATTAACTGAAATTATTCTCAAGGTAGTATTATAATTTCCAGTGTTGTTATTAACATGTCTGTGAAAGAATTGATTTTATTCAGGTACTTTACTGAAAATATGTTTAGCTGATTTGTGTTTTAGACTTTTTTATTAGATAACCAATTAATCTTAAAATAATTTGTGTTATGTGTTATTTTTAATTTGATTTTATTTGTCCTCATTGCAACTGTCTCTTGTAGGTGTATTTAAGACATTCTCGAGCAGTTTCGAAGTAGTGCTAGAAGTGGCAGCCAAAGTAGATAATCCCGAAGGGCCAAATTCCCAGATACAAGCCGAGACGTGCGTAGAGAAGCTCATTTTTAAGCCTAATGATATTCTAACGATGGTGGCGAAAGACGTAGACCTAGATTACCCCACTCGTGATACGTTTCAAACCGATACTGCCATATCCGCACGACTTAATGGTACGTATGAATTCAAAAAGGTGTATCATCGTTCTCATACCGCTCGTTTGACACTTTAGGTACCTCTAAGCTGGAGGAGAGGGAGCTGGAACCTTGGGACTCGGGCGTAAACGGTGCGGACATGCCCCTAGAATTGGACGCCGCCAACGGTTGGGACGCCAATGACATGTTCAGGAAAAACGAACAAGAGTACGGAGTACAAAGCACATTTGACCAATCCCTTAGAGGCTACACGGTGCCGCTCCAGCAAAGCGACACTGCCGATTACAAAGAAGCAGAGGCCAAAGCTAATCTAATCGCCAGCGAGATAGAGAACCAGCCCACGCATAAGGCCAGGCTGGAGCTGGAGAACGGTGACGAGGAGGCCGTCTACGCGGCTGTCGTTCGGCCCCACCAGGATTCTAACACCAACGGTAAAAATACTTGATAAATGATTAATTTAGAACTGCTTTATTTTCTGGGTCATTTGAACTACTTGCTCCTGCACCGCACATTATCATCTGTTGCTTTGTTTTTATAGGAAAATACATACCTCCTGCGAAGAGAAAGAGTCAGAACAATGGCAAACTAGTTAGAAGCACACCACCACCTAGTCAAAGCAGTAGTAGTCAAAATACACCTTCCCCGAAAGAAACTAGGCCTCCGATTAGCTACCCTGTACACCCCTCACCACATCAGAACAGTGTACATGTTCAGCAAGGTAATTTGAAAATTTTATACGCGATCGGGCGTTAAAGTAATGACTTGTTGTCCGGGCATAAATCACAACTTGAACACCCGAGGATGTTATTTTTATAGAGAGGAAAATTATCCCTAATTTTGATTTAAGTTTTTATTTATTTATTAATAATTTAACTTAAAATTAAATTTTCACCGGCACAAAAGGAAAAAAAAGTGATCTGTGCACTACATTCAAATCTGAAGCCAGTTCAGCTTAGACACGTAAAAATTTTGAGTATATCGCAAAAATAGCCGAAACTCTTTTTTTGTGATTTTTCGTTTTTTCCGGATATTTTTCGCAATTTTTACAGAGTCTGTGGGTGATGCAGCTCAATAGACTTCAGATTCAAATTCAGTGCATTTCAATTCATAATCTGCTCAAGATCAGAAACATTTTTTTGATTTTTTTGCGCTCGCTAACGTGATTCTTTCAGATTTTTCACAATTTTTTGCATTTTACTCAAAATTTTGAGGATGTTTGAGTGAAACGGATTCGGATTCAGTGTGCCAAAATATATAAAGATAGGTGGATCTGGTCAAAAGTACAGGTTACATTTTTTTTTTTGGTGATTTTTTGCCATTTCCGGCTATTTGACAGACTTCAGATTCGAATTCAGCACATCAAAATACATAAGAAATCTACCCGATCAAGGTCAGAAAAACTTTTTTTGTGCTCCGTGATTTTTGCTATTTTTCACTATATCTCGATTTACTTAAAATTTTGAGGATGTTTGAACTGAACGGACTTCAGATTCGCCTTAGTGCGTCAAAATGCATAAAAATAGGTAGGTCTGGTCAAAAGTACCAGTGTTTAAAGAGGAGGCTCATGGTTATTGAAATTGGCAACACTTCTCCAAAGCTGATTATATTTTTCTTGGCTAGTTGAAAATTTTACTTTCCTGCTCTCGTTGGTCTTCTACGATTTCGCTTCATTCAGATTACATTTGTCGCTGATTTGACGTGACGATGTCACCACTGAATTTATTTATTCGTTTACTTGGCCACTGTGAGAAGCTGCAAATATTTTCCCAGTAATTTTCTCCCTGGATTGAACTGATCTTTTCATATAAAAACTGCAATGTCTGCAATAATTAATGTGGATTTCCATCTACCGTGGTGCTTAATGTTTATAATAATTTCGTCAGATTCTGCTAAAAGTATAGTGAAAGGTAGCTTAAAACAGTTTCTTGTGATTTCTTTTGATTTGGGTAGGCCCAAATGTTTGTGATATTTTGTGACTTTTGACCACATATTCTTTCCGACGGCTTGAGTGGAACATTGTCCATTTTTGTAAAATATGAAAAATTTATTGTGTTCAGTACTACAGTGCCTCCATAAATGCCTGAGTCCCACGTGACCGCGACTATTAGGCAGCCAAATGTACAATAAATTTCTACTGCTAAATTGTACAATTGGCATAAAACACGAAAAACTACAAACGTCTCTGGAATGACAGTTCATTTTGGGTCCCAGTTGGTAATTTCTGAAACATCAACTTCAGAAAATCAAATTTACTGAACGCCAAAACAAATCTGGTCCCGTGGAACTCGGGCATTTATGAAGACGCCGTCGTTGGTCTCAAAGAAACTTGGTAGAATTCCTTCACCATCAACTACCGCAAAGTTGTTGATTTGATTACTAAGTTTCTATGTTACTTAAAATATGCTTCCGCACTGAAACAAATTTTTTAGTATTTGATGTTCAATAAATGTCATTGTCAAACTTTCAAATTTTAATGTTCAGGGAGACCTAAAAGACAATAAAATTATTTTGGAATTCTAGCTCAATGTCTAAAAAATAAGACAAAGCACTCTTTTCCTCCGGAAAATCGGTGCTTATAATAAGCATTGCCCAAGGTGGTTTAGATCTGTCAAAACCAGCCAGTCAGTTTTTACATTTCCAATTGTAAAAATGATGATAATGAACATTAATAATAATACCTGATAGGCAACAGTTAATCCGCTTAGCTGAAGCATCTTTTTTTTGTTCCAAATTGTCAAAACTGCATATTCTATACTAAAACACACTTTGCGTGCACTTAAATAAAACTGCCCATTTATTCTAAGAAAATTGAAGGACAGGAATATTAATAGATAATAGAAAATTTTTAATACACATGCATGTCTTTAATTATAAAATCTTGTCTGATAACCTAGAAAACAAACCGGCGAACTTTATGATTGGAAAATATCTGTACTAAAAAACTAAAGAATAAACAGAAACTCACAAATGTAAACACACGGGGTTCAATTATGCAACAAACGCTGGTTGCCTAACTTTAAATTTCAAAAGTGCGCTCGCCACCAGAGACGATAAGTTGGGGTTCAATACGGTTTTGAAATTTTTTTTTCCACTTTTGAAATACGTTTGAAAATTTTTTTAAGGATGATTACGACCTAAATAAATTATATAAATGCGTATCTAGCACATGATGATTCAGGAACCGTCGTGAACATTTTTTCTGTCAATAAAATAATAAGAAATTAAATCATTACTGAAAAATTTTTAAAAATGTAAGAAACATTAACATTTTTGCGAAAACTACACGAAATATCTGCAAAACCCAATTTACAAAATGTATTTAACTGATTTTGGTTATGATGCGATGATTGCATGCACATGAAGTGATTGTATTTATCCAGTTTTATTTCTTAATGTAATACAATGCAATAAAAAATTCTCATTGTGTGATTTGATCGAGTTATCGTGGCTGTTACCCAGTTTTGGAACTTATTACGATTTTTCAGCCTCGGTTTTAATGACGTTTAGACAGTTTTGTCATTTTTTCACGTAGCAATCGAAAGTATTACTGTTTTCAGACAGATGGCAGTGTTAACTCATTTTTCGTCGCTTTTGGAAATGGTGAAAACAAATAACCATTTTGTTTTTAACAATGTTAGTACTTTTTAGACAAATTTTCTTTACACTTATGAAACATTTATGAGAGTTAACGTATTTTTCAGCGCCTCACAATCAACAGCACATCCACAACGCCAACATGCATCCTCCCCAGATGCCGATGCAGCAGCCTCCGCAGCAGAACGCCATGCCAAACCACGGACGGCCCCACTCTCACACCCCTCCCCACCAGTACCAGCCGGCCGTCCAGGTGAGACAGGCGCCACCAATTCAGCAGCAGCAACAGCACGCTCCCAAGCCTCAAATGAACGGAGACGCCAAACCTATGCCGCAACGCCAACAGAGGAACACCTACAATCAGAATCAGCAGCAGTATCACGAAATCAAGAATCAGGAGGTGGTGAACGTTCCTAATCATCCTCCGAGGCACAGAGATGATACCATCAAGGATCTGCACGCTTTCTCGCAGGATTTCAAGCTGGTGCCCGGCCCGAACGAGCAGCAGGTGCAGGGACCACCTCCGGTTATCGAGCAGGTATGTCGCTTCTTTGTCGCTTTAATTCATAAATAAATTATCAATTTGCTTTAATTGTTATTTTATATTATTTTTCTATGTTTATGTTAGTCGAATGTTGATTTTTTTTTAATGCAGTGCGTAACATATTACAGCAGTGAACGACCATGAATTTTTTTAATTAACGTATAAATTATGTTTCAATTGTGTTACTTTGAACTTGCTAATGACATTTACAACCTGTTTCTTATAATATTGTTCGGTTGATTTCTATAAAATTGTCTGTACGTTTTTCAATAAAATGACAGACTTATATTTGAAAGGAATAGTAATTCAATAAAAAATCGTGTAATTCTCTTGCGGGGAAACAAATTCTCTGACATGTCGATTTTTATATTTAGTGTTCAATTTTTTGATAATGATTTTAAGTGTACTGTGTGGTCCATGTTGGAGCTACGACGTTATTGAAGTAGTGAGTGAACTTATTGACCCGGTATGTTTACTGTGTGACTTAAGTTTCCATAAAACATTTTTGTCATTTACTTTATTCTTATTTTTGCAAATGGGCTTATTCTGTCAAATTTCTTTTATATGCTTTTTATATATAGTACACGATACTCTTATACCGCCCTTAAAATTTCATATGATTTACTTTTTGCGTTGTCGAGATATAAACGCTTGAAATTGGTACGCGTGTAGGGAAAAATGAGTATAATGTGAATACGCTATTTAAAAAAAAAATAATTGCCTATTTAAACCGAAAAAATTATTTCAAACCATTATTTACCTTTTCAGACTGTCATTGACAGCTCGAGGCAATTCAACTCGGTGTTGCCAAATTTAAATATTTTCCTATAGTACCTACTTATTGTAATATGTAATTAATGCCATAAAGATATATCAAAGTTTTGTGAATAAGTTGTTGTATTGAAGGTTCCGCAAGTTCAGCCACCGATGCCCCCAACAAATAAACCACCCCAACAGGCGTCACCACCACAACCGCAGCAGTCTATATCACCACAACAAGAGAACATAGAGAAAGTTACAAGTGCTCTGAAGAAATCCACCCTAAATCCAAACGCTAAGGAGTTTGTTTTGAACCCAGCAGCTAAACCTTTTCAACCAAGGTATGTTATACATGATGTATCATTTTTATCTTGGAACGGAAATGAAAAGTGAACTTGTTTTATTGAGCTACTTTTAATCAGAATTATTTTAAATGTAGATTGTGACAAAATTAAACATTTTTATGACATGGTACAATAAATCTTCACTTAATGAAGAATTAGCTTATGACCATTTTATTGGTGATATTTTTATAAAAATGAACATAGGCTAATTCTGCTTTAAGGTGACAAAATAGTCAGAAAAAAAAAACAAAATCTATAGTTTTTTTTTAATTTTTATATTTTTTCGTTACATTTTTTTTCTTATTTAAAAATTTCTTAGAGAAGTTGCTAATACTTGCCGTAAAAAAAAATAAACAGCAGATTAGAGAATAGTTTGAATTTGTTTTTGAATAATACTAAACATTTTTAAAAATTATGTCACTATAACAACTTTATGATAATTTTAAAATATCAAAAATTATTATGAAATTCAACCTCCCAACCTCAAATCCTACTTAAAAAAAAAAAAACGGTTGGGGAGTTCCTCTTGAAAAAGTTATATTAGTCGTTTATATAACATTTCTGTCACAAATGTTGAGCTATTATACAGGGTGTTCGGAAATGATCCGTCAATATTCCAGGGGGCGATTCTACGTGAAAAATTCATGCCACAAAGCCATGTAACATTTTTTTTTCAAAAACTTAAAATTAGCATGGGATGACATGGTGTCAAAGAAATTTTTTTTAAGATTTTCTAATAACTTTGTGAGTATTGATTTTTTCTAATTTTCTATATGTATCACTAGTACTTTGTATCTACGTTATTGTTTTCAAGATGTGCTGTGTTAATTTTGAAATTTTTAGTTTGTGTAAGCGACATTTAGAAAAAAAAAGCAATACATTTACTAAAAAAGTATTAGTAGAAACCCATAATTTTTTAATGACCTGTAATCCTGCTAATTTTGAGTTTTCAAAAAAAATGTTCTGAGGCTTTGTGGAAATAATTTTTCTTGTAGAATCACCTCCCAGAATATTGACTCATCATTTCTGGACACTAAACAGCTTCATTTTTTAATTATTTTTAAATTGGCAAATGATAAAGATGTTAAAATTGTGCAAGAATATATTTCAACCGTGCGCTAAGAAAAACTGTTGAACCATTTTATTCTCAATAGCAGTGCCGTGGGTGGAGGTAATTTGAGATAATTGAAGGAAAGGTGATTTAAAGATAAGAAAAGAGTTGTGCCGAGAGTTTAAATCCAATAAAGGGTTAAAACTGGGTCCGGTATTTTCATTTAATAATTTAAATTTTGTGCAATTTTATAGCCTCAATCCAGGAAGATTTTGAGGAAAAGAAGTGCTTAGGGTCAAGTTTAATGTGTCAACATAACTAACCTTTTCTTATACAAACTAGAAAAACAGTTAAAAAAAAAGGATTTGGGTTTAAACCAAGTCTTTTCTAATGAATTTAAACACGGTTTAAACTCACAAAATCAAAAGACCTGGTTTTTTCCCCATCTCTAAGAAAAACGTTCAAAGTAACAACTTTAACATCCTATATGTCAGAAACACGTTAATGACTTAAGACTACCCCTATTTTTCTAGTTTTTTTATTATAAACCCTCATGTCTCCGCCTATGCAATTATTTTTAACAAAGTTTTTCATATAATTTTATGGTCTTTCTTAAAATAGAACGTAGTTGAAAATGTTAAAGCAATTTATTACACTGTTTTGTACCACGTAAACTGAAAAAATAAAATATTTAACTTTATATTTTCAAGCTAAAAATTTATTTTGTATCGATCGATCCTAAAATTTTCGAAATTACAAAGTAATACAGAATATTGTCTTTCTTTTTCCGAAATTAGGACTATACCATTGTTTATTTTTGTGATAGGTCACCTAGTACGCCTTCTGCTAGTAGACCTCACACTCCTCAGACTCCAAGTCATAGCCCCTACATCCCGACCACAATGAACGGTCCGGGAGTTCAGCCGCAGATGCCCGTCATGATGTATCACGTGATGACGAGCCAGCCACAGTATCAGGCACCACCACAAGGCAACAGAATTAAGCGAAGTAAGTAGGGTTTTTATTTAAATGAATTGTGTACTTTTTTTATTGAGTACGTACCTTTGAAGATGCATTGCTTGCACCTTATTTTACAAATGTATGATTATAACTTTCTGTCAAATTTCTCCGTTTAATACTTGACATTTCACATTTTGGTACACTGGCGTCAATGTAAGTTATTTATGGCACTATGATTTGAAATGTTCTTATTTTCTTAATGCTGTGAAATTATTAGATCACTTTGTAACTGTTTAACCAGTGCTTTATAGGATTTCACTCGCAAGAAAACACCCTATATCATTATTAAACCAGAATCGTTACAGTTAGCAATGGTCTATTAAAACAATGTTAGTAGTGTTGGATGGTTACTAGTAGACAAATTTATTTGCTATCACGTTTTAATTTTTTTTATACAGGGTTAACTAGTACAAAAATTTCACCACCACATGCGCAGGGAGGCCTAAAAGGCAATAAAAGAATTATTTTGGAATTTTAGCTGGATGTTTAAAAAATGGGGTGAAACCTGAGAATTGCAGCCACAGAGAAGTGACAAAAACTGTCGGCAAGTTTGAGGGGTAAAATTTTGTAACCTTGAATTTAAGTCATGGTGACAGATAGCCGGTATAATTCACTGATAAAAAATATATTGACTCTTCTGAAATACAATAAAATCAATATTGGAAAAAAAGTTTACCTCACTAATGACGCAATTCATTTTAGGAGTTTTTGTAATGTAAAAAATTCTAATTTGGTTTTTTAAAAATATTAAATTTTTGTTTTTTAGTCGATAATAAATAAAAAATCCTTAAAATAAATATCAGTAATGTAGATGCTACCTCCCTGTGCTACTTTATCGTGCATTTCATTAAATCCTTAAATATTCGTCTACATTTTGTAAATAAAATGTTTTATATCAAAGCGATCGATACACAAAACAACATGGTGCCCTGTCAGTACCTTTGACTTTAGCGATAAATAGGGGATTAATATAATTTCAAAAAAAATTGCTTTATAATTACATCTCTATCCTCTCTTAAAATATCAGTACTTTGCCATTGTTAATCCTGTATTATGAATTACCCACAGACATTAAAACTAGTGTTGGGATCATTCGATTGAAAAATAACTGATTATTCGGTTATGCAATAACTGAAATCACTCGGTTATCAGTTATATGAGTAACGAATTATGTATTTGATTTTTTTTCCACTGTTCACTAGGGTTGCCACCTTTTCATATGCGCAAGTAGGACATTCTTATCTTTTATATTGTCTAGTAAGGACATTCTTCTTACATTCAATCATTTTTTGCAATTTAGTGCGATATATAGTGCAAACATTTAATGTAGTATATAGTTATTTCATATTCTCAGTTGCAGTTTTTTTAAATATTTTCTTGAAAATATAATGAAATTGTTCATTTGTTTGTATGACGTAAGTTGCCTTCTTGCCGCAACTATAACAAACAATGAAAAACTGTCGTATTCGTAGATCAAAATAAAATTTTGTATTGACGGAATGCAAGACAGAAGATTTGTATTGTTTATTTGAAATATATAAATAGTTATATGTACAGCTGCTGAAAATTCAAGTAACCGTCACTCGAGTTATCAATTGGTTTTTGATATCACTTAAATACACAGTATTCGGTTATTGAAATAACTCAGTTTTTCCCAGCACTAATTAAAACCTCCAACAGTTTTGTAAAATTTAAAAGAATGTTAAAGCCATTATTGTCCAATTCTTAATAGAACATATGGAGCATTTGTTTACCCAAATGTGTAATGTATTTACACTTTATTTTATTTTATTTATTTATTTATTTTTTTGATATGTGGCTTATTTAATGTTATATTTTATGTAAATTAGTATGGAGTTAAATAAAAGATATTTATTATTATTAACGTTTCTTTCACAGTACCAATGAGCCAGATGCGCACGGACATGGCCTCCCAGATGCAGGTAGCCGCCGCCACCGGCCAGCCCCTTTTGGCGCCGGCCCCCCTACAGCAATTCATCTACCCGCCTAGCATGAATCAGGCCTACCAGCCCATGCCGGCTGCTGTCCGCATGTACGATACCTCGCCCCAAATACAATACCTACCGCCTAACCCCCATCAGTCACAGACCCCCTCTCCCGCTCAACCGCCGCAATACAATCCGGCGCAGGGACCGCAAGGCCCGCCGCAACCCTGCCAGGCTGCTCCGCCTCCTCAGGGCCACCCTCAGTTCCCCCTCATGTACCCCATCATCCCGGCCCAGCCGCACATGATGCAGAGCATGCAGTATTTGCAGCAGGCACCCCCACCCCCTCAGCACCCTATGCCGGTGCTGATGCATCAACATCCCGGACAAGGTAACCCACATGGGCCCAATCCTTAGCGGTAAGCCCGGCCGTTTTGTTAGGTAAATTTTACTAATCCTATTTTTGCCCCTCTTGGTCTCTTGTTTCCTTTTTACATGAAAGATTCGGAAGGTGGAGTGTTGGTGATGCAGATTTTTTTTCTTTTTGTTATTTATTAGTTTGTGTAGATATTTTTTAATTGGAAATTAAGGTGCATTTAAACATATAAAGTTGTATCCTGTTTTAATGCCATTTTATGCGCCCTTTGTACATATTTCTTCACATTTACTGTATATATCATATTTTTACTATTAAGTTTTTTTGGCCTTTAAAAATATCAGTTATATAATATAAATGCAATTTTTTAATCGTATTTGAATAATTAATTTTACTGAAATAATTTCGTATTATGAAAAACACTGTTAGAGGTATTAAGCAACTTCATAATTTTGATAATTTATTGTTTGAATAATATTTCAATATATATTACGAGAAATATCACTCAGTTTAAGGATAGATTCTATATTTAAATCTACTTTGTACATTTTTCATTTTAATTAATTTATATTCTAAAAAAAATATAAAAAATATTCAAAAATATTCCTATTAATTTAGTTTAAAAAATTTGTAAATAATGTACATAAATAATTTTTCTGTTTGGCACAGTTTCGTAATGGCAAGAAAATAGGGTGATTTTGTGAAATTGTCAACATTGTGAAGAATTTAGTTTTCAAGATTGTAGAGTTATTTTAAATATTTAAATTTCATTATGGGCGAATCACGTTCTCTGCAATCTTGAAAAGGTCATTTGGAATCATGTAGAATGAGTATTTGCGCCTTAATTTTAATGTACTACATAACTCCAACGAGTAGATCTGAGGTAGCTTAAATGTGAAAATTCTGCGACGTCGACTACCACCTTTACGCATTGTTTGTAACTCCCCCTTTCCAAAATTTGTTATTTTTTTGTTATATTCTTTTAATTTTGTTAATTGTTATTTTCTACAGATAGAAAAGGTTTCCCTAAATATTTAGGCCACGTCAGTTGTTAGGCAGGTGGGAAATTGGCAGCTTTCGTGTACGATTTTTTTAGCTACATTCAATAGACAGTCAATATAAATAAAATGTTGAGTGAAGTATTATTAAGGTACGCGAGAATTGCACGCGGAAACCTGCTCGGTAATTTCCCACTCGCACCTAAGAAAATTTATTTGGCCTTGGTTTTTCCACTGTGGCCGAATTTTGTAGTTGTAATTTTAAAAAAGTTATCCGCGGTAATATGATTTGGCAGTGAAAGTTAACTTTACTCCATTCCATATTTTTTAACATACATAATTCTTTTTTTTGAGGTATAGTTATTCAATTCATTGTGTTGAAAACTCAGTCCGAGCTGGGCTTAACTGAATTTTCAAGTGTTTTTTCATTGAAATAAAAATTGCGGCACCACTATTGTATTGCCTCGTTTACGTTTTTTGAACGACAGGCAAAAGAGGTGCTTCGTAGATACTAAGGTGCCTTAACATTTATTTTTTATTAATTATCGAAGACCTATCTGGCACCTCGAAATGATTTTTTTTTTTTACTTAGTTGATCTAAGTATCATTCACAAGTTGAAAATTTGATCGACATTGGAGCAAGAAATTTGATTTTCTCGCTATTGAAATTTGATATTCATCACTATTTTCTAAATCGTGCGAAATAATCTAACAACGGTCAGTTCTTGGATTATTTGGCCTTTCATCTTATTTCAATTAATTTTCGGAAAGCTTTGTCAAAATTTATTAAAGCAGCAGTTACAAATGTTACATAAATGTTTTTTTTTTTTTCACAAATAAAGTCGTTTGAGTTTATTTGTAATACCGTGTTTTATTTTCTACCGATTACTCCATACATAAGGGCAAAATATTTATGTTCATAATTATTCGTAAAACTGTAAGTGATACACCACTGGTTGAGAGCAGTAGTTCTATTGTATAATACAATTGACCTACTTTAAGAAGGAAACTGTCAGTGATCAGCTGTTTACAATGCAACATAACCAACAAATTATAAAAGGTTTTTAGATAGGGAGATTGTTAATTTAAATAATCAATTTCTATTTGAAAGGTAATCATATAAGCTATGATAGTGATAGCGTTACTAAAAAAGGGCCTTATTTCTCCTAAGAATTTACGTTTTCTGTCTCAAAGCCATCCCATACGATCAGGTTTGTACAACAACCACAACAGTCTTTCTATTCATTAGTCTTTTTTTAGAACAAGACAATTGCCCACCTTATTTTCAGCTTTGTAAAGAATTTACGGACGGAAATGTTGACTTGGCAAAGAACCTCGTCAGTAGTATGACTGTTCATAACGACTTTCTAAGCGAAGATGAAGAAAAATCTATCTTGGAAGAAATAGAACCTTACTTAAAACGCATGCGTTACGAATTTGATCACTGGGATGATGTAAGTCTTGACACGTACCTTTTGGAAAATATTACACACTATTTTAGGCAATACATGGTTATCGAGAGACGGAACGTTTAAAATGGAATGAGGCAAACACTAAAACCCTGAATAGGGTAAGAACCATTGCTTTCCCGCCTGATGTAGCGCAGTTGAAGTTTGTGCATATATTAGATTTGGACAAAAACGGGTACATTAAACCGCACATCGACGCAGTGCGAGTAAGTACATAGACTAAGTCATATTTCTGTTATCTAAAGTACATGGTTTTAGTTCTGTGGAGATACTATCGCGGGACTGAGCTTATTAACCGATAGCGTGATGAGACTTGTGCGCGACAAAAACAAGAACCTTTATGCAGATGTGTTCTTAAAGCGTAGGTCTCTGTACATAATGAAAGGTGATGCGAGGTTTGATTACACTCATGAAATATTGAGTAATGAACTCAGCATGTTTAGAGGCGAAAAAGTATTAAAAGATAGAAGAATATCCGTTATTTGTAGAAATGAACCAGATTCGAGGAATAAAGACTGAGATAAGTAGAAAATTCTGTTTAATGTACTTCTTTGCGAGACTAAAAACTCAAATGGTTCTTATGAAATCAAGTATTACTTGAAGTGTCCTTATTTTTTAGTTGTAATGGGAATAATAGGATTATTAATAAAAAAATACAAATAAATTGGGTAATTACATTTGTTTTCTTAAAAAAGTATAAAATTTTTTATTTATACGAAATTTATGCTGATTCCACCTTCTAGAGATATTGAGGCAAGAAATGAAAGTTGGTGTTGCAAATGCTGGCTTTGTTAGTAGCGTGCCGTAAACCATGTCATCAAGCAGTTAATTATACTTTACGAGAGTATCAAGTTTTACAGTTCAGCACTTATACAATTGTTGTTTATAATATATCGCTAACTATTTAAATTTGTATTATAATTGTTAACACTGATAATACATTAGTACATTAGAATAATACTGTTATATTAATTTATAAAAACAACAGAAATGTAAAAACACAAAAATTTGTTTTGGTTTTTTGTTATGTATGTTATTGGCTATTCTATTTATTATCAGGTATACAAATACATAAATTTCCAAATTTATAATAGTTAAAATATACATTGAGGAAATTGGGATCACAAGTAACATGGGGCATAGTAATAGAAATATAAGCAACTAAATTTATTAATACAGGGCGTTCCAACGCGAACTGCATCAGTCGTTATTTAGAGAAATAGTGATCTGAGAAATTTGAAAATTTTACAAGATATAGTCCACAATTGTAATAGATTCGTTTCCACAAGTCAAATATTTCTAATAGTTTGAAAGTTTCCTGGAAATAGATATGAAGTTGATTTTTGGTATTCGTAACTTTGAGGACACTAAAATATCCGTAAATTTAAAAATATTATACCAAGCGTTTTATTCTTTCCTTTACATTTTGATAACTTCAAACAGTTATAGCTTTTATCTCAAATGAAACACTGTATTTCTCATTCTGTTTTGTGCACATTGACATTGTCGTTCAATCCGTAAAGCAGGGATTCTGATTACTACGTTTAGAGATATTTGCAAACTTCTACTATTTTGATGGTTTTTGTCATACCTGGAACGTTATTGTTATTTGCCAAGTTGATGTTGACTTCTGGTATAACAGGAAGTGTTCGAAGTTCTAGTTATTTTAGTTGTACTCGTCCCAAAGACACATTTAAGATAAAAAAGTTATAGTTGTTTGAGTTGTAATAAGGAATAATATGCTTGGTATAATATTTTTATATTTATGGATATCAAAAATCAACTCTATAATTTCCAGTAAAAGTAACGGACATAAGCCTAGCATGAGTCAATTTTTTTCTTAATAAATTAATATCGCAAAGTCTATAACTATAATGTTATAGAAAGGGACTCAAAAATGCATGCGTCGTTTTTCAAATTATGGATAAGACGAGTCTTGGAACTCATTTCCTTATTTCTTTATTAGTAAATTTAAGAGTACATTAAATTCTGACCCTTGCATATATAATAAGCCAACTTATAATATTTCTAGACGGTGGTAATATGGCATCCAAATATTCTTAAACACAAAATTGTATTGTATTTGAAAATCCGTTATCCCTTATGCAAAGGCTGTTTTTATGAAAGCTGTGATAACAAAATCATTACAATAAACTTTAAATTATCTGACGATCGAAGGTTGTCACATCATTAAAGCTCCTTTGATCCAATCTAAGTACTTAGCTACATCGGTATACACTACGTAATGCATAGCATCACACTTAAATTGGTTTTGCAAAGCCACACTTATAGAAACCATTCCTCTAAGGAGCCAAATCGGGTTGTTTGCGTTTGATCCAGGCTTAGGGAACACTAATCCACCTCCCGAATCACCATTACACACGGACGTACCTACGGAATATGTCAAAACAAATATTTTACCAAAATTTGTAAAAAAGAAATTGTAGTATCTTCTGATACCGCAGTACTTTGTATGTTTTATGACTTACCATTTTTAAATCCCGCACAAAACGTGTACTCGGAGGTAAACCTCGAGTAAAAATCGGGGAACGAATATATACAAGTCTCTTGGGAAACCACGGGCATATTCGCTTTGGTCAGTTCTTCTGTGACTCTACCGTTTTCATCAAATCCCCAACCAGCAACAGTACCTGAATGAAATAGTCGTTTAAAAAGAACATGATAGATTTCATGCAACACCTGTCCTACCTTGTTTTCCAATAACTGACTCCAGCCCGATTGGACCTTCCCAAAGACAAACAGGCCTAACGTAATCGGTTATATCCACGGCAGATATAAGTTTTAAAATTGCTATGTCGTGACTGAAGGTTTGAGAATTATATTTGGGATGGACTATTATCTTCTTCACTTGCTTGTCTTGGATTCCTGGGTTTGACCAAGTCTTCAAATAGAATTTCCCTAAAATTGAGATAACGGTACATCGTCTTACTGAAGTTGATATTTCACTCACCTAAATAAACTACTAGACTTCCAGGTGATAAAGTCGTTTGACTTTTCCTTCTTGTAATGCAGTGCGCTACTGTTAGTAAGTGGTACCTTGAGATCAAGGAAGCTCCGCAAATGTAGGACAGGTCGATGTTTTTGGCTATGTAGAGTGCCGCGTGCCATGGAAATTCGCCCTCTTGGGTTGCCTGACCGTGTGTTATCAGAGGTTTCGGTTGTTTCTGAAATTTCATTCAAATTTAAGATCTATCTATTGCAAGATTAGAGTTATAGTTACAATGACAATGCCGCAGGCTTGATTTAATATATTCTGCTGTGGTTTGTTCAGAAACGCAAAGTCACCATGAAAGAAATCGTCCTCGTCGGGACCTTGATTATTTATCATAAATCCGCCGCCAGGTCTTACACTGTAAAATAGAAAAAAGACAGGAATAAAATCGTGGTAGTTAAGTAGTTTCTAGTGAGATACAGAAACATGCTACAAATCAAGTATGCCAAATTTTTACTCAGTATCAAGTGTATAATAATGATATGCAATTATGCTATCAGTAAACTCAACAGTACAAATAATTTTTATGTTAGGCGTAGACACATCTACCACATTATGTATTAAAAAAAAAAAAAAATAGGTAAAGTTCTTCAAAATTTAGAAGCATTTAGTTTTTTTAGCAAATAAATTTTTACAGTTGTTAGAAATTTCATAAATATTCATTTGTATTATTATTAAGTACATAAAAATTATGGAGAAGAGACAATCTTCAATATCAACTCCCAATACTTCTTCGAATGTTTGATTTCTAAACCGCTAAAATTTGTCAAAAAAATATATCACTATATAATATTACAAATAAAATAGGTCATCATATGCACTATTGTATTATCTTTAACTTTACTTTCTGTTTACACTTTTTTGTATTCCAAACCGATTAACAACAACATTGATTTATTTGACCAAGTGCATTTTTACGATACTCATGGAATATTTACGATAACAATGGAGTTACTTTACTATGATTTATTAAATGACCACCTTCAGTCAAAATACATTATTCAGATCTTGAAATTGCAGCTCGAACATGTGCAAAAATTCCAGGAGTAGCTCTTATTACATCACAACCAGCTATAATTTGTTAATGTTAGTGCTCCTTAGATTCAATGTGAAACTTGTAAACTAATGTCTTGAGATGCCCCAAATAAAAAAATCAATAGGGTTCATATCAGGTGATCTGTGTGGCCAATGTGGACCTGGTTCTTGAGTGCCTCGTCCAATCAGGTCATGCATAAATCACATTTTTTGTCTTAGCGCACAGGGAACATCGTCAAGTAGTTCAGGTAAAACGTTTTCAAGAAAATGTCTGTAAGAGGCATCGGTTAAAATTTGGGTAAAAAGTAAGGCCCAACAAGAAAATTTCCAATAACACCCACCTATAGATTCAAAGAAAACAGATGTTGAAATCGAGATTCCATTATGGCATTAGGGTTTTTCATTAGACCAAATATGTTTATTGTGGAAGTTCATTATGGCATCTCTGGAAAAATTGGCTTCGTCGGTAAACAATATGCCAGCGGTAAAGTCAACATTTTGTTCAATTTTATGCAAAATCCAGTGACAAAAATTGTATATTTGTATTGGAATACAAAGAAGTGTAAAGAAACAAAAACTGAAGATAATACAATGGCGCGTATGACGACCAATTTTATTTGTAATATTATACAGGGTGACTGACAAATAATGATCCATGATACCAGCTCCGCCAATGGTAAATTTCTAAAGCTGGTAATTTTTTGTTTCATACCTACTGTCATACTAAATATGCACATCGAATTTGGTTAAAATGTTTTTTTTAACTTAAGAAACACCCTGTATATACAGTCATAATGTCATTAATTTTAATGGAAGAAGGATAAACTAGTATAATATGAATATGCAATTGAAAAAAAATATATTGTTTAATCATTATTTAAACCCTCTTTTCAGACTGTTACTGACTGCTGGCCACTTGATTCATTCACATTTCCAAAATCAACGCAATGTTGGCCTGTTGCAACGCTCGAACGTACTAGTGAGCGCCGTGTTACTGGGAGTTATGAGATGATATGTTTTTCTTTTAAAAGGCCAAGGAAATTTATTTTTATTGATTTTCTGTCTTTATTAGGCCTTCCAAATATGTGGTTAAAATGAATGACAGTATGACTGGATCACCCTGTATATAGTTTTCATTCTATTTTGACTGGGGCTAGGGACTGGTAAATATTTATACATTTACACTAACAGACCTTTATAGAGGAAGAGACATTATATTATTAATTGTAATTTTAGTTTAAAGAAGGAAAGTCTTACAATGTCCCTCCAGAGGGCCCAGGGTTGTCAGGTATGGATGTTGTCGACAGTTCGCTGCTAGTCAAAAGCTGTCCGGTGGTAGTCGGTGCCTGTGTGGCAACTCCACCTTCTGGGCAAACGGTCTTAGCGTTTAGTCGGAATTCAACCAACTGAGGCGGGGGCTCATTGACTTTGTATTTTAAGTAAAACCTTAGTTTCAAGGGCTCATTCGCCTTAAGCTTGTAGTTCCTGTTTTTAATCAGATAGTCCTTGTTGTCCATCGTAACCACCTCACCAAACCAGTTCTTAAAAAAAAAAAATGGTTAGCGGTTTATTAAAGAAATAATTTTGTACATCGAAATTAATTGTTGAAAATTTTTAAGTGTCATAAATTTTTTATAATCGAATAAATTGCAACATAAACATATATAAAACGAAATAGGAATAAATATAAGCTGCTACATTATAGTAAAGTGACCATCCGTCCTGATTTGTCCGGACAGTCCTGATTTTGAGCTGCCGGTCCCATTTCAGTACGTGTCCTGCTTTTGTCCCGCTTTTATAAAAAAATATTTTCCCAAACTAATCTTGATATAAAAACACAACACATTACTGTAAAATATAATTATGTATGTATTAAGTTTTATAATGAATTTTTAAAAAATAAATCAATTTTGAAACAAACTCATCAACCTATTAAGAAAAATATTTTTCTTAATAGGTTACTTAATGTAACAGTTGCTTAGCAGTTTATGTTGGTGTATGTTTATTTTCAAATGATATACAGGGTGTCCCGTTAATATTGCGAAAAATCAGGTGGTTTCCTTCAACAAAAATAAGAAAAAAAAATGTCTACGAACCTGTGTCCGCAAATGCTTCGTTTCGAAGATACAGGATGTTGAAATTATGTTTGTTTATAAAAACCATAGAAATCCGACTTAATTTGATTTATTCCTATTGACATTAATACGAGACGCCACTGCTGTTCCTTAGATTTCATTTTTTTTTCTAATTATGCGATTAAAAATACAATTTTTTTGTCTCTACTCTGTTTGGTATCTTGCTTCGTTTTCTAGCAAAAAAATTAATAACCTTTTCCATACACATTCCTGATGGGAGTTGATAAAATAAATTAAATTAAGTCAGAAGATGTCTATGGTTTTTATAAACAAACATACCTACGCAATTTAAAAAAAATCGGAATTAGGGTTCTTCAGATATTAATAAAACCCCATCATTTTTTTTAATTTGAACACCCTGTATCTCCGAAATGACGCATTTCCGGGCACAGGTTCATAGTTTTTTATTTCTTATTTTTGTTCAGGGAAACACCTGATTTTTTTCGCCATATTAACGGGCACCCTGTATAAGATTTGATGGAATATATTTAAAACATATACATAGTTTACAGTGTGCTGTTCTCTTTTATAAACTCCATTTTTTTTTTGTTCACTAAAGAACTGAAGATTTTGTTCCTGTTCCACTTCAAGCTTTGCGAAATATGGTCACTTTACATTATATTGTATTTTATGATAATAATAGTTATTAGCTAATAATAGCAATTTTGTTAATTAGTATAAATATATTATGTAATTAAGTAATATAAAATAGACTTAAAACAAGTTTACACCAAAGTGTTAAAAATATATTTGCATAAATTTATTGCATATATGCACACATTATAAGATTTAGATGAATTTTTTAAATTTAAAAAAAAATCAAGTAAACACGATTTGTTATTTTATCCAAATAAAAATTATAGTAAAATAATTTAGAACTTCTGCAATTATTTTCTTATCTTTTTATTTTATTTTAGATTATCTTTTATTATATTAATTTCACTTATGTGCCTTTTAAAAATTATAATTATATTGAAATTCCCCCACAGAACTTTACGCAATAGTAGGTAGTTCAAATGTATGAAATTAACTGTTCATCAGATATTGAAAAACTAAGCACCACATTTTTACATGACTTGACTTACCCCCAACTGCACAGATTGTCTATCAAAAATTACTCTTAACCAAAGTCCTGTAAGGTCTGAATCACTTATCAAAGTCATTTCTCCGTACCAACGGTCATTTTCATTATTTTGTGGTTCATAATGGAAAAGTCTAGGGCAAGGCGACACCAACTGACTAGAAACGACATCGAGCGTAAATACCAGTAATATTATAAAAACGGGAGCCATTTCCTGAATATAAAACAAATCTTCGTCAGTGGAGAAACTGCAAGCAAAAACACGATCATTTAAAAAAATATTTGTGGAAGTTACATCTTACTCAATTTTTTGATAGCTTTGGTGTTAAAGAATGTTGAACAATATGTGTTTTATTTTATTTTTTTTATGCAAAAGGATATAAACAAATACGTGCTAAAAATTAAATATCAAGGTAAACTTAAGCGTTCCCAAATATACATTTTTTTGTTGTTTCGCGCAAACCTGATCTACGGTACCACGTGACTAAAATTCTTAATATTCAAGATTCATTTGGATGTATAGGAAATAGTAAAAAAATAAGGTCAATGTCCCTGCTAATTTTTGACAAGTTTTTGGTATTGCCTTATATGTATCTTTCCCACCTTCTCTTCCTATTGAAATATTTTAATTTCCAATATTATATATTTTCTACTTATATAAATGGTCTTATTCAATTAAAAATGAAAATGTAAAATTAAAATGTAGAGAATCTTACTCACCTTTATTTAAAGAAAGTATGCATTTTTGGAAAATTATACCCCAGTTCTTGTAAATGTAGTTAGGCCTTTATTCCTCTTCACAAATCTACACAAAATGACCACCTTACTCTTTACGTACATCAATTTTGTTATTCTAGACTCAAAATATAATTTACATATCTATTCTTTAATGTATTATGTAATTAAGTGGTCGTTTAAATTTAATCCGAAAAAGTCGATGTTTCAAATATTTATGGTCCGAACATTTTGACTATAAGCTTTAAACCGGAATTCTTCTTGATTTCCATAATTATGCTTGTTGTTTTGGATTCCTCAAGGTTAAGGTAAAAAGAAATCCCCGCTTCCAAAGGTCAGTTTTATTTTTGTGGTCAGACAGGTAAAGTAATGGGCAACAATAACTTAAGAGTATACTCAGATTTAAATTTCCCTCCAGTTTGCAATGGTTAGTTGGTCAGAGTAACCAAAGATATCGGATAAGTAATCGATGATCGACTCGGCAAAAGGTAAGTATTTATTTAATAGGAAATAGTTTAAAATAACATTTTTATTTTATTTTTTAAAGTCTTAGTATTGAATACTATAGACATATTATACACTTGACTCTACCAACTCCATTTTTCTTGTCTAATTTTTACTCTATTTTTCTGAACCACAAAATATAAAGTTCTGAACCGAGTAGATCAAACGAACTCACTTGTAGTGTTCACTTTTCAGGTTAGGTTATGTTTAGGAATTACAGTTTTTGCAATTTGCATATTTATTTGTTACCGAATCAGTTAATTTAGATATTTTAAATAAAATGTTTGCCTGGACTCGAGTTGTACCCAACATAACGCCATATATGAGGTTAACTAGCGTATAACTATTTTTGTCACTCGTTTAATATTTCTTTATTTATAGCCGTTTGACAAACTTTACCAACATATTTTTACAACCCACCTCACACTTTCACTCTCTATCTGTTGGAGGACCGTCTCAAGCTCAAGTAAATCCAGGAGGATTGTTCAATATCTTGACACGAAATGTGATCCGAATTCACTTTCCGAGACCATCGGAAAGAAAAAGAATAAAGAGGCATGGATGGCTAAAGAGAATGTCCACTCCCTCGGGACGGAGAATAATAATGAATAGGATTCTCAAGGGAAGATTCGTTTATACCCATTAGATGTAGTAGTAAGTTCTTTGTAAATATAGTTCTGTAGTTTTTCAATATAAATGTAATTCGCATATGACGTTTGTATAAAATTTAAATTCCTATGCCTATAGATTATTATTTATTACTAAATGATATGACATATAGAAAATAGTATCCTAAGTATATATTTATATATCGCAATTATGAATTCTTCTTGTCGTTATTAATAATTTCTTGTATCCATGGACTATATTTTGCTACATCAGTGAAAAGTTTATACTTTGTCTCATCGCATGGTACTTGAATCTCGGAATATATATTTATGCCTCTTATTTGCCACATAGTATTTTCGCCGTTCGTTCCTTCCTTCGGTATCACCATTCCACTAATTGATTTTATATTGCAAGCTGATAAACCTTAAGTAAAAATGTAAACAAAAAAAAAAATATGTGTATAGTGTCTTACCATCGACAAATTCGGCGCAGTAGATGTTATCAAGTTCATATTCAGAGAAAACGCAGTTTTCTAGGGGCACAATCGTCATTTTGGTATGCATTAGTTTTCTACTTTTATCAGTACCCCAACCAACTATAGTTCCTAAAAGATATTAATGGAATCTAGACAGATGTAACGATTTATTTTAATATTCACCTTCTTTACCAATAATATTTTTTAAATCATAATCTTTGTCCCACAAACAAGACGGTCGTACGAAATTTGTAATCCTTACTGGTTTCGACAGTTTTAAAACTGCTATGTCGTTAATATATAGCCAATTATCATACTCCGGATGTATAACTATTTCAGACAATACCGTATCTTGTATATCAGTCTCAAACCTAGTTAGAGAAAATTTACCTAAAAAAAATTAATATTTTTAGTAGTGAAAATTGTTGCTTTTAGTGCACATCATTTTCATACACATTTTTTACCTAGGCTCACTACGAAGCTGTTTGGTTGCTCGACATATTTGGTGTGATATCGGGTGACGCAATGTGCCGGGGCAACGACATATTGTTCCGTTATAAGGGTAGCTCCACATATATAAACTAGATTCGCATCTTTAGATCGATATAAAGCCGCGTGCCATGGCCATTGTCCTATAATAGTTAACATATTTATTCTTGTAGATTGTACAGGGTGTCTGGAAACTAAACTGACAGACAAAGACGGTAAATCCTAGGGTTGATTTCATATAGTTTTGATATAAACCGTCTTATTATGGAATTTTACTTTATCTGTTTTTCAAACTACTAAACATCAGCAAAGAATTTGTAATATTGGCATTATCGTGCAAAAAAATACACAAATTTCAAATAATTCTTTTTATACTGTGTACCCTAGCCATTCAAGATAAAAATACCTTTTTAATCTAAATAACTTTGAAATTTTACTATTTTGTTATTAAAAATATCAAAAAATCGAAGAATTAAGATAAAAATAATGTCTTCAAAGAGCCCGACCTTCCTTAGGAAGCATTTCTGGATTTGCTGTCTTCAATTGTCGGTTTAGTTTCCAGACACTATACAGGGTGATTTAGAACTTATCTAAAAAAAATTTTCTGAATGTACTTCTTTGAAATATAATTTTGTAAAAAAAAAAATAGAAAAGGCAGTTCGAAAATGATTTAAAATTGCACTTCTGCACGGCATTGGAATCTGGTCCACTGTAAAACCTATCAAGGCAAAGCATGCAATCGGCGATCAGACAAAAAATTTAAAGGAATTCCCAAGAAAAGAAATAAATAACATTTTATAACACCTATTTTATACAGTAAATTCAACTGCTTTTGCTGCTATTGTTATTAATTATTAATAGAATTAATTTGTAGTTTTAATTAATTGGGCCTGTCTTACTCAGTTTCTACAAACTAACACAAATGTTTCTGCTTCTTGTCTGTTTTGAATTCCTAAGTTATTGACAGTAGCTATGCTAAGTTTGCGTAAATCATCAAGAGTGTCCACTTCGGTATAACACACTTAATTTTTAAAAAAAATATTCCTACCAAAGAAATCCAAAAGATTTAAAGTCAGGAGGTCATGGGGCCATGGTACCCGTCTCCTTCGTCCAATTCCTTGGTATTAATGCTTGGACATACTGTACATGGTGCGGATATAATTGAACTTAGTGTATGATACGCCCTGGACCTCCATCTCTGGCCTGCACAAAATCGACTCCATTTTTTTTTAGATAAGTTGTAAATCACCCTTTATAAAGGTTACTGCAATTTTGAAGGGAAAATTTTCAGGGAATAATAAAACATTAAGTAACAGTAGTGACTGTTTTTACTAGACACAAGTTTTGATTTTTTTTAAATTTTTATGACGGTACACAAATGTTGCTCTTGAAATTGATGTTATATTTTTAAACAGTTTTTCAATCAATATATTTTTGCAATTATTATTTGACAGTTTTTCTTTTAAGGAATCTTAAACACAATTAAATTTATTTGAAGATCTTGCCTCATATATTGCTCTTTTTAAAAATTTATTGGGTAATAATTTCCACACTACCATAGGGCACATTAATTAAACTAAATTGTTTTTGTTATTTTATTACTGAAATTATTATACTGTTCTTAACTACCTACCTATACATATACAACTTTAAAAAATGTATCAATACTCTTCTTTATTTTGTTTTATATTTTGTTAATATTTTATAGAAAATGTTTTTATAATAAAAAATTTGTTTTTGTTCATAGACAAACAAATTAAGAAAAATAATTTATGTAGGCGTAACTGATTTTCCTTACAATAGAAATTAACAGCTAGAGACAATGTTTTACAACTGTGAATTTTTAAAAATATTGTCTTAAGATGTTTTGTGTCAAACTGTCATAAGAATTTAAAAAATCAAAATTAGGGACTAGGACCAGAAGGGTAGAAGATCTGATAATATAATTGTGGGAGGATCAATGTTCGGAATTTTTTATAACAGGAAAATAAAAAGTTCAGTACTCTTTCAAAAATTATACATTAGAAGCCGACTCCTATTGTTTTTTAATTTAATATATTGAATTTTCTGCCTTGAAAACTCGACCAGTATGTATCTGTTTTTTACAAGATGCACTTCGCTTAACACTATTTAAAGAGAGCTGTCACATAGAAAAGCTGAATGTTAAGTAGATGTATCTCTTTGGGGTTATATTAGTAAAGCTCATTAGCAATTGATATAACTAAAACCTTTATTGAAATCCCAGTAGTTTTTATGAAATTAGAGTTTTTGTATTTAAAAAAAAATGCTGTCACTAACTATGAACTGTATTAAATAATTATAAATGTTGGTTTATATTGGGATGGATATGAGGTGAAATCTGTGATGAAATGTATCAAATAGAATACCAAGGGCTTAAAAAAAATGTGTTTATGCATTCATGTTTAAGTGTATAACTTGAAAACTTCCAAAAGAGGTAATAATGTTGTGAAGAATATCATTCAATTCCTCATAAGTAAGAGTAAATAACTAAATAAAAATTAAAAAATATGTTTTTTAAATTTTTACTAAATTGTAATTATATTATATCGTCATTGTTCAAATAACTATCATCCTGCCTCATGCATGTTACTGTCTTCCTTTTTACGATCTTATGGGAAAATTATTCCGCCTAAGTTCAGCTGCATATCTAATTCTTATAATTAATTCATCAAGTGTGTGCATCTTGGTTCTATTGTATACACCTTTATGCGTCCCTATACGTGAAATTCCAATTAGGGCAGTCAATCCAGGGATCCCGGGATTTTGCTATTTTTCAACACCAAAAATCCATGGATGCCGCCAATTTGGTTTCCGAGGATTTTCGGGTTTGACCTTGTCAATTTTATAGGTACATTGCGGTCTAATGTGAGATACGATGCCATAGAATAATTAATTAAGACACAGATATTATATTTAATTTAGTGACCGACATTGACAGCTCCACTCCCAATTCATTGATTTGGGAATAGTGTTTTTTTTCGAAAAAGCAAAAATTAAAATTACCAAAGAACTTTTGGGATTTGGATAAATGTATTTAGAGTTAATTCAATTGCTAATGAGCTCTATTCGTCCCCAAAGGAACACGTCTACTTACCATTCATCCTGTATTTACCTCGCCAGGTGTCTCCTGAGGATGATACTGAAGTATTTCTAGGCTCAATAATCCCACAAGTAGGGGCCTTGAGTTTTTCTGACTTAGCAGGACCCACGCGTGGGGAAATTGGTACAATGTTATAATCGCCTGGGTAGCCTTCACTATCTGGATCGAACTCTTCTGCCAAAAGTTTAACATGAGAGCTGCTAGACTTAGTATTGTTCACAGTTGCTTGAGGTTTAACATTAGTAACGTTCTCTATTTGCTTTCGGCTGATATCTGGCTTGGGGGTCGTAGAAGGTCGCTTTCTCTGAACTGCACAAATAGTCTGTCCATTAAGCTTTATGGACTCGAGACTAGGAATGATTTGAGCCAGATTATATTTTACGAAAAGACGCACACTCAAAGTAACACCTTCTTGCAGTACGTATTCTGGTCTACGAATATCGTATACTGTATTGTCGGAAGTAGTTACTTGACCGAACCAGTTCTGAAATAAAATGATTTTACTGGAATAATGGTATTCATGGAACAAATTTCGTACTTACTCCTAATATGTCTGCTGGTCTGTCAAGAGTAACACGCAACCAGATTCCACTTAGGGATTGTCGTAAAGAAAACTTGATCGCCCCATACCATCTGTCGCCGGGTTGTTTCGGCTCGTATGAAAATATTTCGGGGCATGGTGAAGGGTTTTGGCTGACAACTATGTTTATTAAAACGAAGAAAGTCACAAACCGTAGGATCATATTTTAAATTTAAGAGTTATGTGCCATTTAGTAAAAAAAATAATCTAAAATTTTATTACACGTCAATTCCAACTTTACAATACAAAAATACTGGTTTATCTGTTGAACTTGAAAATGATAATTTGAATCATCCTACCTGTGCACTGTCATTAATTTATGTTTATGTTGTCTGGCAAAATATAAACGTTTGTTTATTTTTAATCTCCAGCTACTAAACCGGTATTTTTTCCAGAACTAGTTATTAGCAACGCAGTTAAATGAATTTAAAATGCAAATTGCATTGGCTTATTAAAATAATTCTTTGAATAGTTTTTCCGGGCAGTAATTGTTTTGTTATATTTTTTTAAGACGTGATGATCTATTATTTCTGCATCATAAGCAATGAAAAAATATTGAAAGCAGATACCTCCACTAAAGTTTTAGAATTGAGATATTTGTGTTATGAAAGCATACATTATATACAGAGGGTCAACGTTATTCTGTTCAAAATTGAACATGTAATTTTGAGAAATAATATGAATATTTTTTAAGTTAAATTAAAACTACATAATTTTTTATTTTGCTAAATAAAATTTTGCAATTATTACGATTCTTGTGATTCCATGAGATAATAATGATTAGAAAATTGTAAATTATTAAGAAAAGGAGGTCTCCTTTACAAATTTTACCAACCGTACAGGAGCACAGTAAAAATTTCACCAGTGGCGTAGAAATATAGAGATTTCAATACTGTCTTTTAGTATTATTGTTATATGTATCAGATTAGAACAAAAAATATTCAGTAAATAGTACAGAAGAATTATTTTCTTAATGAAAAATGAATGTTTTAGGGAAGTGTTATAAGAAAGATTCTTAATATTTTTATACAGGGTGATTCAGAACTTATCTAAAAAAAAAAAAATTTGACTGACAGGAGACTTACAAAAATCATTTTGTAAAAAAAAAATCAAAACGGGCAGATCGAAAATGATTTAAAAATACACTTCTGCACGGCACTAGAAATCTAAATGTCTCTAAAACAGAAACCATCATATTTACTTTAAGGGAAATAAAAGAAACTAAAAATCCAAATTCTGTCAAGTTTCTGGAAGTCTACTTGGACCCTAAATTCATAGGATCAGCATAGGATCACCAATTCTGTCTAACAATTTATTCCAGTTGCGCAATCTAGCTCAGAAGGTATCAACACCTATTTTAATTACAGTCTACCATAGCCTTATTCACTCGGTAATATCTTACGCTATTCTGATTTGGGGACATGCAAGCACAGCTGCTAATGTATTCTCTCTACAAAGAAGGGCAGTAAGAATAATCTCCGGTCTCGGTTTCAGAGATGACTGTAAAAGTAAATTTATTGAGTTAAAAATATTAACTGCTCCGTGTATATATATTTTAGTGTTTACTACATGTGAGAAGTGATGTAGATGCTTATACCACAAGTAGTGAGACCCATTCTTATCAAACAAGGGGTAGAAATATTTTACAAGCCACTTACCTTCGACTGAATAAAACGAGAAATGGCACTAATTATTGGGGTATTAAATATTAAAATGCATTACCTGTGCATATCAAAGCTTTAAATATTAATTCCTTTAAATATAAAGTTAAGCAGTTTCTTGTGAGTAAAGCATCTTGGTAGTAATTTGTCAACAATATAAACATTATAAAGACCTTTTATATCTGTGTTTAATATTAATTTGTAATTTATATTCTCTTTTTTTATTATTTTAGATTCATTTTTATTTACTTGTCTCACTATTCATATTATTTTTATTACCTTATCTGTGTTGTTATACGTATATTTTAGTTATTGTATTTTAACATATTTATGGCTATATTCCTATTAAGCAATTTTTATTTTGCTATTTAACTTGTGTAAATACTTTGTATATGTGACAATAAATTACTACTACTACTACTACTACTACTACTAGAAATTGGTCAACTGTAAAATCTGAAAGGCGTATAATCGGCGACCGGACAAAAAATGGAAAGAAGTTCCCAAGGAAAGAAATAAATAACATTTTACAACATCAATTTTATACACCAAATTTAACTGCGTTTGCCGCTATTATTATTAATAATTAATAGAATTAATTTGTAGTTTTAATTAATGTTACAATAAAATTTTGGGCCTGTCTTACCCAGTTTCTACAAACTAACACAAATGTTTCTGCTTCAAATAGTAGGTATTCACATCGGTGCGATACACTTCATTTTTTAAATACCCCCACAAAAAGAAATCAAAAAGAATTTAAAGTCAGGAGATTGTGGCCACGATGGGATCGGACCTCCTCGTCCAATCCTTTGGTATTAATGCTTGGTCACGCTGTACATGGTATGGATATAATTGAGCCGTGTGTATGACATGACACAGTACTGCAATACACTGACCGCTCTGGACCTCCATCTCTTCCACGATTCAAATTTACCTCGCGTTGCACTACACTTGCACTCACTGCATACCGCTGTAAAAGTAGTTGCATTTAGTATATGTTTATGGGAAAATCGTTCTGCTAAAGTATTTTCACATCGCCATAAATTAAAACAATATCCATCAACCGAGTTGCTATACAAGTAAGCCATTTTTAACACTTGAAAAACTAATGTAAACGCGGACATCACAAAAACTAAACTGCTTATAATAAGTAATTGGATTTCAATATTCATAATCGCCTGGCTAGAAAGTTCAAAATACTACAAATTCAATAATTTTTTACTCGGAGCCTATAAGGATTTTCAAAAAAAATTTTTACGATGTTAACTCCATTTTTCATGACGCATCTATCCCAAATTTAAAAAAAAAAATTCTGAATCACCTTCCATAATTTATCAAAGTTATGAACGAGAAAATGGATACACATATCGCACACTAACAGGAACAACGGCACAACTCCGAAAAAATAAAATTTCCGGTTTTATGTGGATCAAATAGTTTTTATGCATTAAGTTTAGTAGGAATATAGGCATAAGTTGTTCTTATCCATATAAAATAATTATGAACACATATGTCTATATAAAAAATGGCTTTTTCATTCATTAACGAAAACTAAATCTCAGATTATCTCAGAACGACAATTATAAGATTGTGCCGTTGTTCCTGTTGGTGTGCGATATGGGTGTCCCTAGTTAGGTGAAATAACTTTTGTGACAAGCAAGTTAGAAATATGACCGTCTTGGCTCTACTTGAGGGACAAAATATCCTACACCAATTTCTAATCCGTAAAATCAAGTAAGCTGTGGAAATTGAGAAAAAGCCTAATTCTATTAGTATTAAAGTACATTTTTTACGACATACTACCAAATGTTACTAAAAGAAGTTTCTAAGATGAAAATTGATCAAGATGCAAAATTTAATAGTCCTAAAAGCCGTGTGACACTATAAAAATGCTCTACAGAATTTTTAGAATAATTCTGTTCTACGCTAGTTTTGTAGTTGCATACAGAAAACAAATAAAATAATTTTAGGAAGAATTATGTCCATAAAAATTTGAAACATATTCTAAATTTTTATGAGAATCTGCGCGAGAAAGTGCACAGTGTGCAAATTCGACTAATTACTGTAGTTGTGATAGTTATTTTGTGCTGTGCTGTGTAAACATATATTTATGTTATAATAACAATATTTTGATATAATTATCATTGATATTTTGTTATAATTGTTATTTGACAATAATTATTATAGATCCCTTCCAACAGATGGTGCCACATAAACCCAGTTAATACGCATGAAGATAATTTTACTGTGAATTTTATCATTTTTATTCGTAATAGCATTCATAAATTAACTAAAATTCACATTTTTTTAACAAAAATTACCAACAAAATTTTATATGTAATTTTACTGAAAATTATTTGTAGTGTCATAAGGCTTTAAGCCTATACTTTATATTTGCGCTTTTTTATTCTTTTACAAGTCCTTTTACCTATTCAGAAACGCCCTGTACATACAGGGTGTTGGTTGTAAGGAGGAGACATTTAAAATATATTAAGTATTTAATTTTTAGTTTAAGATTAAAAAAAAGGATATTTTTATTCAACACCTCTTAAATGATAAAAGCAACCCATTTATAACTAGTTTTTCCTAAAAAACTAGTCAAGTTATAAGAAACGTTTATAACGCTAAAGTCTTTATGATATGGATATATGAAAAACAAATAATATATGTATTATGATTTTTGTATAACATTTTTTATCCATCCACTGAATTTGGCCACATCGGTAAAAATATTATAATTCGATGTGTCACACGTTTGATCTTTTTCTGGAACTAGACTTAGGGATACAATACCCCTAATGTACCACACAGTTTGCCCAGATGCGTCTTTTTTTGGTAAAACCATTCCACCACCTGAGTCCCCTCTACAAGCCGCAGATCCTAAAAAAGACCAGTTATATTGTAACCGTAGGAGCATACTTTTCCCTAGTAATAAAAAATCCTTACCACTTCTGTATCCAGCGCAGAAGTTATTTTCATTTAAAAATTCCCTGAACTCTTTTTTAGAGAAAATACAGTCCCTAGTGGAGACAACCGGCATTACAGCTTGCATCAACCTGTGTGAATCGTTTTCGTTGATTCCCCATCCCACAACCGTACCTAAAACGAAGTTTATAGGCTACCACAATGTAAATAAATGTACAATATTTGTAGTAATTAAAAAATAAATGGCGTTATTTACCTTCTTTACCGATAATATTATCGAAACTGGAATCTTTGTCCGATAAACAACACGGTCGCACATAATCGTTTACTTCCACGGGACTGGATAGCTTTAACACGGCAATGTCATTATATATTTTCCAAGGGTCATATTTTGGATGTACATATATATTCGATACCCCCACATGCTGAAAGTTCTCCTCGAATGTTTTTAAATTATATTTACCTAAAAAAAAACATAGAAAACATACACTCGATTTTTTAATTAAAATTTTTACCTAGACCTATTGAGATATCGCCTCCATCCTTAATAGTTTTGGTGCCGATGTCACTAACACAATGTGCTGCTGTAAGGATATGCTGACGCGTTATAAGTGTGGCCCCACAAGCATACACGATTTCAGAAACTCCATGATGGTATAATGCTGCATGCCAAGGCCACTGACCTACAAATATAACATATCGTTAATGCCTTCCATTATTTCCTGCAAATGTCGTTAATATAAATACAATAATTTTACCGGGTGTTGTGTCTTGGCCTTGATATATCAACGGAGCAGCCCTAGAAGCTGAAATTCCACAACTGAATGTCTCTTCATCTTTTGACGGCTCAGTATTTGAGACCTCCGTCATAAGTCTAAAACAAATACATTAAAAGATTTGTTCGTTTTATATCTTGGATCGGTTTAAACTTACCCCGAACTATCGGAATTTACGCTAATAAGTTTTATAACATTTTTTTCCACCTCACTGAAATGTAAAAAAATTAAACGAGTATTACTTTGGCAGTATATTATTTCTATACCTGTTATAAGTGGGTCCAACGTTCGATTCCTTTTTCTGTCCGACACAAATGTTGTTTCCGTTTAATTTTATTGCCGTAACGCTCGGTATTGGCTTAGCTAGATTAAATTTAACAAAGAAACGTAGAGAAAAATGGTGGCCAACCTTTAACCCATATCCTGGTTTTCGAATGACAAATGCCGTGTTATCGCAAGTGGTTACCTGTCCAAGCCAATTCTAAAACATGAATTATTCTTTTATAGTACGAGTTTTGTATAAAACTAAAATAATGAATACAATATTCTACATAGAGTAACTAAGAAAACGTACCCCTAATATATCTGCCGGTCTGTCGAGAGTGATCTGCAGCCAAATGCCTGTTGTGTTATCTGTTGCCGTATAACGTAACTTTCCGTACCACCTATCACTTCCACTTTCTATTTGTTCATAAGAAAATATAGCGGGACATGGTGTTGGCTTCTGACTAAGCACTGTTTGTGTTATAAAGAGCATCGTTATGAGTAATATCATGTTTACTGATGTACAAAATTATTATAGTATGTAATTATATATTTAATTAGCTTTTTTTATAGAAATAAACAATTCAACTGTAAGGAATAAGTTATTTACTTTTTTTTTAATTTAACACTGAGATGATCAATCACTGTAGATCTCTAGATTAGCTCTTGTTAATAGATAGCAGCACATTACAGTAAATGTTAATATGCGTTGCATTTTTGTTGAACAATGTAAAAAAAACCTATACATTAATTCAATAACCAGTTATTAAAATAATTATATGAATTTAAAATTATAATTTTTTGCTGGTATTCGTGAAAATTCACATATTTCAGTATTCTGACCATTTTAAACTTATTCCCTTTTTACTTATATATGTCCTTGAAATGTAACAATACCATGCAAGTCTAACAGGTTTATTTCAATGTTCAGGTATATTATAAAAATAGTAATGAACAACAAAACTCTGAAAAATATAAACAGGTTTAATTTTTTCGTCGTTAAAATGTTTCTTTTAAATGGTAACATTTAATTTTCAAGATACTAGAGTGAGATTCTTTTACTGTATTGTAAATGTATTTAAGCCAAAATAAATCAATTTTACTACAATTCCTATTAATGAAGTAATATGTATGTTCTTTGAGACCAAATAACGAGGTATGTTAAGGAGCAATTCCATAGACAAGGTTGAATTAAATAAATATCTAACTTAAAAATTTATCTACCTAAATTTACTAACAAAATAGACATACCTGTCTTAATGAAATTATTCAATGATTTTCAAAACTCAAATTTACATATGAACATACAAAATCAGCCAGACTAGAAGAGATCTGACCTATTTCTGTATTTTTTTGTATTGCTAATATAAATCAATTTTCCTACAATTCGAATTAATGAAGCTTATATGTATGTTCTTTGATACCAACTATCTAGACAGTTAAATTCAATAAATATCATCTATTGTGACTGATTTTTCGAGTGAATTGGACTTAAAATTTAGTAAATCTAGATCAATTTTTATTTTAGATATTTATTGAATCGGACATTATTTATGGAATTGTTCCTTAGTATACCTAGATATTTGAGATCAAAGAACATACATATGAGATCATTAAGAGGAATTGTAGGAAAATTGATTTATTACCTTAAATACCATTACAGTACAGTAAAATATCCACGAAAGCTAATATAAAAATATATGAGTAAATATGTCAAGCCATTAGTCTGAAGGGTTTCACACAATATTATGAAACACCTAATAAAAATATATAAAGTACTAGAATGAGAAATTACAAATGAATTTGTAATATTCAAGAAAATGTTATAATATGCAAAAAAACTGAATTGTGGAACTCTGTGGAAAAAAAATAAAATTCAACTAAAATACAATTTTATCCACAATCACCTTATAATCGGACTTTTATCCACACATATGATATTTCTAAAGTGATACTTTAACTGCTAGTGGAATAATAGTATATTATGCAACGATCATGTAATGATGGTTATTAATACACGAGCATTAACCGGGATACGAAACGAGCCGAAGGCGAGTTTCGTATGGTTTATGCGAGTGTATTAATAACCATTACATGAGAGTTGCATACGCTATTTTTTCTACACCCGATAAATAATCAAAAACTATAAATTTTATATTTTTATTGAACACAATAGGCAACAGTAATTATTCGTATGAACTGCATTTTCTGCTTTCTCCGATATGTGTGGAGGAGTCGATGGTAATTCTTCTATATCGCTGATATCAGACATTTTGATAAATTATCGAAGTTTAGCTAGGTATCTACGAAAATTTAATACGTACTGATTTTGACATCTAAAATAATTACATAAGAACCTAGGATAAACGTCAAATGCACAGCATGCTTGATTGAAAAATTATGGGTTTCTATTGTTTAAAAATCTGTATCGTAATGTAAAATCTGTATCGTAATGTAAAATCTGTATCGTAATGGGTATCATTATGAAACGGATTATAAAATCTGTATCGTAATGAAAAATCTGTATCATAATGGGTATCATTATGAAACGGATTATGGGCATATAAGTGCATTGTTATAATACGGGTGTAGAAAAAGTAACTTTATTTCACTAGTATAACAATGAAAAAATAATAAACCTGTAATAAATTTAACTTATTTACTTATTTACATTTATAGTAATACACATTTCGTTTTTTATCACATTTAACTTCCTTTCCGTTAATAACAACACTTGTAGCATTGTTGCCATTATTTTCGGAACGCATCACATCTGCCGAAGTTTGGAAGAACTTGCACAAGTTACGGATGTCTCTTCTTGTAAGGAACAGCTATGGATAAAACATTGTATTGCGTTCGTGTTTTAATTGCCTTTTATCCACTAAAGAATATTAAACGCTTGAACCTCCTAAACTTCTACGCCAATGGCAAAAAGTATTTTTTTAGTACAATTATACAAATTTTATTCTATTTTCTGAAAAAGTGCTCTTAAGAAAATTAACTAAGCAGCTTTGTTTTTTACATTTTTTTACTATTTCTAATCAGGGTTAGTCTATGAAATTTGAAGAATTGCAGACCATCATTTATTAAACAAATCATCTTATCAAAGTGATAAGAATTTTAGTCAATGCAACGATAGCATTGATTCTTTAGGAACATATTGTCCAAATTAGCATGTCATTATTTAATTCGCTCCAAGTTGTTCGAATACGATGTAGGTAATAGTTTCTCTCTATTATACAATGAAGCTGCATACACTTGTCCTCACCAAAGAAAAAAATTTAGTGGATTGAGTTCCCATGATCGAGCTGGCTAAGCCCTCTTCGACCATAACCGTCTGTCTCCGTAGATTGTATTTAACCAACATAATTTCAACATGCTCTAACATCTCTCAATACTATTGTTACAAACTTAAAACAAGAAACAAGCACTTAATCCTATAATTTTTGTAAAATCTTTGTATTCCCATAAGATAACCCTAATTAGGAAGAGCGAAAAAACAAAGCTTTTTAGAAAATTTCCCTCAAGAGCCATTTTTATCAGAAAATAGAATAAAATTTTAATACTTGTACTAAAAACATACTTCTCAGCAATGGTGTAGAAGTGTAGGGGGTTCGAGTATGAACAAAACTCTACCTACGCCACTGGCTTTAGTTGTAGTTTTGTTGAGTAGTTTGAAACACAAATTATAACGACAGATTATAGTATTGAAAATATTAAAAAGTAGTAAAAAGGAAATACGGAAAATGGCAAAGTAAGCAAAAGAAATGAAAATTAAATATTCAAATAAATGTCAAAATTTTCAAAGTACTGACATTCTAAAAATGCTCAATAAAAGTGGAAATGAATTTTTTTTTATTCATTTGAAGGAGAACATTTACCTTTTGAAGTTTAAAATACTTAATACTTCCTAATCTAAGTGTATCTTTAATATGTAATTTCATGATAGTTTTAATTTTCCACAACCACTGCCAGTTTGTTTTCTAATTTAAACAGCAATCCCTTTCACTTTTCCTTCAAACAAAAATAGGTATTACTATGACCTACAAAAACCACAAATATTAAAAAATATTTATTGATCTGTTCATACGATTCTTTCTTAACAATAACATAACGGACGTGGAAAAATATTAATTTTCTTAGAAAAAAATATCACAAAGAATGAGTATTTTCCATAGTTTTTAGAACAGTTTTAATCACACAACTTGTTTTATCCAGTGAGTGTATTTAGCAACATCGGTAAAGATAATATAGTTAGAAGGATCACATATTCCATGACCTTGTAACGCCACACCCACAGATACAAGACCCCTAAGTTGCCATACCGTGTTTTGGCCACTCGTTCCTCTTCTCGGGAGTACCATCCCACCCCCCGAATCTCCGTTGCATACCGTGGTACCTATAAAAATAGAGGAGACAGTTTCATCAAAAATGTAGAACACGCACAGATTCTTAAAGTCAAAATGAGACTATTTAACTAAAATTACCTCTACAGGGTGTTTCAGAAATACATGGCATAATTGTTAAGATCCGATAAAATGAAAATACATAGTGTTATTATACAAAAATGAAACATTTTTGTCAAAATCAATACTGTATACAGGGTGTTTAAAAAAGATGACAATATTGCTAGAGCTGATAAAACATTAAAAAATAAGTGAGGTTTGTTTAATAAACATTTGTTCTAGTCATTCATTTTTGAGATACAGGGTAAGATAATTTTAGAAAATCAAATTTTGGTTCTATAACAAATTTCCTTAAATTTGTGTTATCCGTTTTTCTATACAAAATAGAGGGCGCTGGATGCACTTTCACTGACATTTTATGTTAGATTTTGTCATTCAAAATTACATGATATTTTACACGTGAAATTTTATTTTACAATTTTTTCTGTTCCTAGTTTTTTTCAGCTTTTTCTTATATTTTAATTATTTTCATTCAAATTATAATGACAATATAGCGTTATTTAATAATTTAAAGTAATTCTCTGCAAGTTCATTTATGAAAATTATTATGAATCGTCACCATTACAGAAAATAAATTATTGCCCCTATTTCCTATTTTCACTTTTTGGAAATTACGAATAGTCGTTTCTCACCGTTATCATATTCTTCATTTAAAACAAATTATGATATTCAAATTTGATAGCCACAATTAATGAAATGAAGGAAATCTGAGTACAAATATTTTTTTAATAAATTATGTTACTGGAAAATGGTGATTGTGTCCAATAATTTTTGTCATTTTGTCCATTTCACAAGGCATTATTTCTCAAATTGTCATTGGAAATCCATTGACGAAGACCAAAGCTGGGAGTATTTATGGATATGTTGATAATTATCAACAATATTGATAAGAATCTATTGATATTATCGATAGCTGTTGATAGTTTCGATAATATCGATAGTACTGATAATGTTTGACGCGTGGAAGATCATGTTCAACTGTAACTTGAAGTTTAGCAAAAATGACTTTTTTATCGTATTTCCGTATTATGTTTGTTCAAACCATGCTGAAAACCATTCAGGAATGGTTATGATAGTGGAACAAAAATATGCTTAATAAGCAGACAATTTTATGGTTGTATCGATAATATAAAAATTAACTAAAATGCAGTAATGCAGTATTATTGTATTATTGATAATATCGATATTATTAATAATTTCAGTAATATTGATAATTTCAATAATATCCATATTCTCGATAATTTTCTGAAAACTGTTTTACAAAAGTTTGCATGAAAAAATTTAAATGTTTATAATAAAAAAAAAATAAGTAGTCATAAGCAAAAAAAATATAAACACATTTATTTAGAAGAGATAAAAGTTCTCGCATTTCTGTATTATATTTAAATTGATATAGCGTTTTAAAATTATTTGGTAAAAACTAACATTTTTTATGCCTTCTCTCCGTTGAACAAAGCCATTTTGAGCAGAGGTAAAATTAATTATATTGTCTTATTTTGGCCCCATAAATCTGTGGCACTTTCATGCACACGGAATTCGGTACATGCTGTATAGTTACCATTTCTAAATCCTGCGCAAAAATTCTTTTCAGATGTAAACCGAGAGAAAAAGTCTCTGTTGGAGAAAATACAATCCACGGTGGACACGATAGGCATCTTAGCTTGCATCAACTTGTCCGAAAGCTTCCTCTTATCATCAAAACCCCAGCCTACAACTATGCCTAAAAAAAAAACATTGTTATTTATACCAACCTTATCAGTCTTGGTATATTTACCTTCCTGTTGGAGAATATTTTCCAAATTTGCGTCTCCTTCCCACAAACAACAAGGGCGTACAAAATTTGTTACAGACACAGGTTTCGAAAGTTTTAAAACGGCTATGTCATTATAAAAAACAGTATGATTGTATTCTGGATGAACAAATATTTCCGATATACTTCTGTCTTGTACTTCCGATCCAAACGCAATTAATTTATATTTGCCTAAAAGAAAGTTTAGATATATAATAAAATTATTAATTAGATTTCAAAACCTTGCCTAAATATATTAACAAGCTGCTTGGGTCCACGATTCTGTTGGTCTGAGGTGTGGTAACGCAGTGTGCAGCGGTAACTACATGCTGTTCGGATATAAGTGTGCCTCCGCATATATACCTAAGGTGTATTCCCCTGGAAAGATACAACGCTGCGTGCCAAGGCCATTGTCCTAAAAAACCACGTATAATGTTGGAACTTTTACAAATATTGTATGGTTTACCTTGTTGTGTTTCTTGACCGAAAGAAATTAGTGCAGCGGGTACAGCAACGACAGTACCACAGCTTGAGGACTTGCTGCCAACATGGCCGGAGCTAGAAGTAGGTCTGTTCTGAGCAGGTTTTAGGTCGGTTGCAAAGTCCCCTGGGAAAAACTCGGAATCACTTGTCATTTCATCCTCCCTGCCAACAGTTAGCTAAATAGTCGATATATCGGAGTTAAAATTGTGAACTTACTCTGAATTACCGTACGGTACTCTGTTGTTTGGCGTTAGAACTGCAGATCCACTGAAATACAATTTTATTTACTAATGTAAGCATAATTTTCAAGAACATATTGATAGTAATATTAAATACGACATTTATACTTTAATCTCATCATACCTACTTGGCTTCCTAGTAGTGCTACTACTTTGCCTACGGTCACTGTTGTTGTTATTATTATTGGAACTCCCTCCAGCATTCCTATTATTCTTGCTATCCGAAGATCTAGTTCTGTCATTACTGCTTTGTGAAGAACTGTCGGAATTTGCACTACTAGGCCTTGGTCGCAGTTTACTGATATGAAGAGTAGGCTCAACGGGACCCGATTCACCTTGTTTTTGGGCCGAGCAAATAGTCCTTCCGTTAAGTTTTATATTTTCAACACTCGGTATAGGCTGTGCGGGGTTATATTTAACAAAAAAGCGCACCGCAACAGGAGGCCCTACCTCCAGTTTGTATTCGCGGTTGCGAATAGTGTATTCTATGTTATCGGTAGAAGAAGATTCACCGAACCAGTTCTAAAACGAGGGTAATTTTTAATAAAACTAAAGAAATGTGCTTTGTTATCAATTATCATACCCCTATTAATTCTGCCTGCCTATCAAAGGTAATTCGCAGCCACACCCCCGTTAATTCTTCCGCTGTCTTAAGTGATATGACTCCGTACCATCTATCATTTTCACTTCCTCTAGGTTCATAAGAAAATGTCTCCGGGCAAGGCGAAGGTTTCTGACTAACCACGAATTCAATTATCACACAAAATAACGTAAAATATACTTTCATGTTTTATATCTAAAAAAAGGAGAAATGCATTCTTTCCATGTGTAAACAAATTTAATTTGCATATAATATTACTGTAAATTAAATGCCTCTAAACTTGTTTACTGATTTTTAATTATGCATCAGATATAGTGAAATTAGCTTATACATTTTTTCTTAGAATTAATTTAGAAACTTGTTCTTCAAAATTTAACTACTACTATCTATATAACCAAGTTTAATAAACAGAAATATTAATTAAAATGATGTAATTTATTAAAGTATTTATGATTTGTTTTGACCCTAGACCTTCTTCCTTGAAAAATAAATGTACCCTGATAGTTTAGAAATTCAGATTCAGCTGAACAAAGATATGCATCTGGATAAAAGAACAGGTAAATTCATGTTAAACAGGTATTTCAGGGTGTAATAAAACATTACAGGTAAATAATAAATCTTTAAATTACTGTCATTCAGGATATGACTAAAGTTGCTAATAAATATTTATCAAATAAGGTAGCATTTATTTAAATGATAAATAAACTGGTATTTACCTTTCATAGGAACGTGAAGTTAATATAAAAATATAATTATATACAATTAATAAATGACTTCGTCTAGTACTTTTCCAACAGCAATTACTTTACTATCTACATTATTTTTGTGGTACTATAAATAAAACTTACCTTAAATTGAGACCTATATTGAATTGGACATAAAACTGTTACTGTGGATTTGTTTCAAAACTGTAAACCACTTGGTTGAAATTGAATGCCATAAATTTTCTTAAACTCATAAACAGATAACATGGTCTTCTTAAACCTGTTTACAAATAAAGAATTGGGAATTCCATCCTTTCTGTTTTTGACCACTTGACCTACAGAAACCCGCCAGTATTTGAATTTTTTCCTCTTGCGTCATCTATAAACAAATATTGAACTATTACGAATAGATTACTTCTTACAAATCGTCCATTATAATTGCTCGATAGTCGGTAGTTGACTTACTGAATATAGATGTCACCACATGTATTAAAATGTAAAGTCTATATCTATTTTTATGTTTTTCTCTTGAACTCAACTATTTATTCCTTATGAATTTATTATAAAAATGAGAGATTATTTAGATACTAGCATTTCCATAAATTATTAGAATCGAATCACGTTGGGAAAAGAAGTTTTCTTTGTATGGCAGATGTTCGTTGATTTGTATTTTATTTTCTGTAAAATTATGACCGATTTGGATGTAAAATAATTTTATTTAGTTTTATGGGATATTAATGAAAATATGATTGTGAAAATTAAATAAGTATTTCCTTAAATTTAAAGAAAAATACATATTCTCCTTATGTAAGAAGCGATAAGGTCGAATATCTAGACATCGGATCACATTGCGTGGGAAATATCTGGGCCCCTGCGGGTCAGAAACCTTTGGGATGGTCGATTGTCTGCTTACGATTGGCTGAAAGTGACATATTCTGCATAGCGATTGGCTGGTTTCTAAGCTACGAGTTCGATATCAAATTCCTTCATAAGAAAATCATTTGTGGTCTCCTCGCCAAAGAGAATAGTCGGTTTTTACATGAAAATATGCGTAATTTCTTAAGAATGTCTGTCCCTCTAACAGATCAGGACAGATAAAACAGTGAATGAGTGACTTTCATGCCATTTCATTAATATATTCCTGCCTAGTGAATATTTACTTAGGTTGTAATGGCGCTCGTATGTGATATCAAAAGGTTTGCAATTAATTTTTACGGCAAAATTACACGACATATCGTTTCCGAGGCCAGAAATATGTTAAAATTACGTTGAGAACGATTTAATTTCGTGGAAAATTCTTAGAACGCATTTCCGATGTCAAATACCTACCATTTGGGCGTGGGTACACACCCTGGGGCCAATTTTCCAGCAAACGGGCACAAATAAGGCTATATACTGCCCAAAATTACGCAAAATTTATTTCAAAATCGTTTTATTTTGGAAATTTGCGAAATAGGGTCGTATTTTAGCGCTTTTCCAAGAAACGCCAAATATGACGCGTAATTTTTACGCAAACGTTATTTTGAAGGAAGGTAAAACGATCATTATTTTAATTATTTTTTAAACATTATTTCAGCAGTAAATTTAACATTGAAATCACTATCAACTTAATATTAGCATATTTCTTAAAGGCGTCAAGATAAATTTGTGTATATTACAGTAATGGCCTCCATTATTATTCGATGGCTTTGGCTGTGTACCAATACTTTTATTTTTTGACCTTATTTTATAAACATAATTTCTTATCTATATGCTAACATTTCAGTAACTATTTATAGAAGCATGTTCAAATAACTTATCATGAATTTTACATATTCGTAAATATTGTTTAAATAACGTAAATTTGCCCGTCAACGACGTACAAAATTGCTGTTAATTCGATATGTTTCTTTTTTTTTGCATGATTAAAGTAATAATCGTTTGGTGTTGGGATACCTATAAAATATAAAGTATTAGATGCTCCAAGTTATTTTTCCATTAATGCAACGTCGTTTGACGTCATTGTTATTTTAAATTAGCTGGAAAATTGTTTACACAAATTTTTTAGGAATAGGCAAATTAAAAATCGAACTTTAGGTACCTATTAAATATATTTTTACTAGATATAGTTTTATTAGAAAATCTAATTTTCATTCGCTTAAATCAGTAACGAGGCTTCTGCATATTTTGTTTTAACGATTTACGTAGGCAAAACTTCCGCTTTCTCTACATATTTATTTGCACTTGCACAATCTGGTGACGGGTTGAAAAATCGAAAGAATTAGCACACAGCCAAGCGTTATGTCGTCATAGGACGAAAAGGTCGATCGGGGTGGCCTTGAAACTATCGATCAACTTCTGACAGCGCCACCTTTAACGTAAGGCGCAAAAATTTAAAAATATAAAACCTTTACAAGGTACATTAATTATCAATTTACGTACGTACTGCCTTATCTATTCTATATATGTGCTTATGTTTTATATAAGTTTAACTTAAATACCTATAATTTGCTCTGATAACTTGAATTTGGATTTTGAAATCTGAAAAAATAAGCATAATATATATTTTACAACATATTTAGAAAATGTACACTACTAATAGTATAGTTATTTATTATACATGAAATATATTTGAAAAAATGATCAAGTATTGTCAAAGTGCTAGAAAAATAATTATTTGTTCATTACTACAATAATGGGCACAAAATCATATTAAATCACAAAATATTTATTTCGTAAAAACTTGATAAAACATAAAATTTTTTATATTGTCATAAAATAATAATCAAGATTTTAGATAAAAGAGTTTTATATATTTATCAGTTTTATTGTCTCATATAATTATTTATGACATTGATTAAATACTAGAAATTCATTTAAAAATACGGAAAACTTCAATTTGAATGTTTATTGGAATCTGGTGGTTTATCAGAATTCATTATATACTTTCATCAAATATAATAATTTTCTAGAATATCAAATTTTATATTTATAACAATTTGGTTATTATTTAAATAACATTACACGTGTATTTTGTAACTGACCTAATAATAGTAATCTTTAAAAAATGTGGTTGGAAATGGGGTTAGTTAAAGAAAACCAATTTGTTGGAAAGTCGACGTTTCGGCTGTATGTAAAACGTCTTCAGGACAATCTAATAATGGTTTTCCGCATAAAATACAATTGCATAAAATGAAAAATAAAATAGTAATATATTATATAGATATCGCATTTTATACCCCATTTTATGCAATTATTGTATTTTGCATAAAAAATCATTCTTGGATTGTCCTGAAGAAGGTTTAACTGCAGCAGAAACGTCGATTTACCAACAAAATAGTTTTTTTTAACTCTGACCTTCATTCTCATCCACATTTTTTTAAGATTAATCATGTATTTGTAGATATGTTTGGTTCCTTATCAATATTTTGCCTACATACAATAAACAATAAGTAAATGTCGCAAATATAATACTTCATATATTCCACTATAAGAAAATAATATATAGGAATACATGATTTATACCTATGTTAATTTTTCCATGAATATCATTTAAAATTCTTATCCGTTATACTATTAAAACTCTTTCCCCATGTTGTTGATTTGTTATTCTCATAAATTCTCGTAATATGTATGTCAGGATAATCGATAAAATTTACATATAAATTTGATTTATACAAATTTAAATGTGAAATTAAAAACTATTAACGAAATAATGTTCTACCGAACAGCAATACATCTAAAGAGCCCTCCAAGACGGAAGAGGATCTCGAAGATGGAGAAATTGAGGATGACGATGAAGAGGCCCTCGCAGAACCGCAAGAGGCCCCCAAAATTGAGATAGTGAACCCAATTCCGGTTCCGGTAAAAATTGTAGATAATAAAGTGAATGTGATCGAAAAGATCGAAAGAGACAGACCTAGGGACAGGTCAGAACGAAGGAGACACGATGAGAAAGGAGGAAGGAAACACATGACTGAAGCCGAGAAAAGTATTTTGCATTTGCGGAAACGAGAGGAGATGCAAAGAAAAAAGTGGGAGAAATTCAATAGAAATAAAGACACCGTGGTGGACCCCCTTGGTATGGAATCTATGTCATTTTCTGTCTCAGAAAATTATGGGCATACATGTAGGTTTCTAGTTTAGCTACTAATTAATTGCAATATTGTTCCGATTTATCGGTTATCTTTCACATATTCCAAAATATTGTTACCGTTGCACTCTTCTTAAAATCAATTTGTTTGCCTTTAAAAAAGTAGTTTTAAATCATTTCGAGAAATAGTAAAATGCAATTTTTCTATCTATTACAACATTGATGTATGGGGTGTTACTCTTAATATGTACACCATAAAATGTGCTAAACTAGAAAAAACACAGGTTTGGTTATTTAAAAAATTCAGAAGTTGTCATTCCTTAATTGACCTAAAAAAAAAAATGAAAACTGAACTTTTATACAGGGTGTGTACAGTAAAAATAAATGAGATTTACCCAAATATACCTATATGCAAAAGTTCACCGTTTCCGAGATACAGGGTGTCAAAAATTTCGAAATTTTTATTATATTTTTTCTTTACTTGGAAACCTTTCGTGATAAAACAGCAATATAGTTCTAGGTTGTAATGAGAGTCTAATTGTTCAGTATATTTAAATATTCCCATTATCATCAGTGGTTTAGAAACTGTTGCACTCTTTTTTTTTATTTAAAATAAAAATGGTAGGCCACTGTCTTATTGATAAAAAAACGTAAGATACTTTAAATCTGCATTTCATAGTTTGTGTGTGGTGAAACTTATTATGCTTCAGTAATACAGGGTGTCCAGAAATTAATGCAAAATAATAAACTAATTGTTAAAAATATACAGGGTGTCAAAGTAAAAATTTTATTTTCGATATTTGTAAATAATTTAAAAAAAAATTCAATACATTTACGAGATCGGGAGTTTTTGGAGCTGAATGGAATTTTGAAGCTACTAGTAGAGGGCGCCACTTATAGCACACCATGCTTCTTTTAAATGGCAGAAGTTTTTTGCCGTTTAATGTATACATCTGACTATTGAAACATCGATTTACTACCTTCTTTATATGAAAAAGGTATACCTTGTTGAAGTCGTTTGGAGTAACCGTTTTCGAAATAATCCTATTTGTAATATTAAATGCACCGAGGAAAAATTGTTTTGGTAAAGCGCTAAAGATTACTCAAAATGGTAAATTTGACAATGTGCAAAATTTTAAGAGTGGATTTTTCAGTTTGCTTCAGCTTTTGACTCAAATACGCACGAACTATGAAATACTTGATTACTTGAATACAATGCATTTTAAAGAAAATTGCAAAGAATAATAATTATTTGTTCAAAATAATCACTTAAAAGAAACGATGAATTTTGATATAGGTGTATTTGGGTAAATCTCATTTATTTTCACTGTACTTACCCCTTCCAAGGATGCAAGTAATACCAGAGACACCCTGTAGGTACATATATTTTTTAATAATTTTATAAACCAATACACTCTTATCTGTTGAAAGTATACATTTTCATTTGTACTTCACGTCTTTTTCACCGTTTTAAAACCGGTAGATCTAAGTATTATGAGCTTATATTAATAATATAATTTTACATTCTATCTAATGGTGCAAAAATTCATTATGACGGCATATGTAAATGTGTACCAATTATATACCATTATACTTAGTAGTTTTAGTACTAAAAAATAAACGTGACAAACTAAGAAAGGTTTTGGCATAAATTTTTTCCAGATAATTCAGGAATGATTTGACACGTTGGCACGAAAACTATAACTTTTTTATAATTTAACCAAGTCTGAGTTTCTTGTAGTTTAGAATACATCACATACTTTTTAAAAGTCTGTACTTGTAAAAATATATTTAATACAAAATTTCCCACCAATGAATACGAGGAAGCGTACGGTTAATATATTTTATTGTCCGTGCTTCTATGTCCATGATTTTTCCATCTTTTTCGTGAGTTGTTACACATTCTGTTTGATACAAATTTTTCCAGAATTGTATACTTAAAAAAATTTGTTTCAGATGACGATTTTGCCAAGAACATTGAGAAAACCCTCGCTACGATTCTGAACAAAAAAGAAAAAGAGGCCGCTGCTGTTAGTGGTGAGGAAGATAAAATTGAAGAAAAACGGGGGAAGAAGAGGAAGAAGGGCGACAAGGATCGAAAGGTAAGCAAAACAATTCCTAATTATTTATTTACAAAGCAGTACGTTTATTTTTCTTTTGTAGAATAAACAGCGACGGATAGAGTCACCCAAATCTGAAATAGATGAAAACGAAATGTTGAACATACGTGGGGGAAGCCCGGAGAAAAAACCTGAAGAAAGAAGAGAAGGCAGCCCTTCAGTGCAATCGGAAGAAAGTTATGACTCGGAGTATTCTTCAGATCGTAGTCGAAGTGATGAACGAATCAGAAGAAGAGAAGCAAAAAAAGCAAAAAGAAACAGGGATAGAGAACACGGTAGGGAGCGCAAGAATAGGGACAGAAGAAACGAACAGCAACCTTTGAAGGATTCGCAGGGAGTGTGCGTTTTTTACTTGCAAGGGAAATGCCAAAAGGTAAGTGTATAGCACCCTGGGCTTTCCAAAATTTTTACTATGATTGTTATTTTGTAGAATGATTGTCCCTATTCTCATGAAGCAGTGCCTCCGATGAAACTAGAACTCTGCAAGTTCTACCTGATGGATTGTTGCGCAAAAGGTGACAAATGTTCATATATGCATTCTGAATTTCCTTGTAAATTTTACCATACAGGTTTAAATTGCATACAAGGAGACAATTGCAAATTTGCTCACGGCAAACCTCTCTCAGAAGGTAAGCACCAGAGTAGTTCGTTCGTCTTGTAATTCTAAAGTCCCTCCCTAGTCCAACGGTCCCTTTCCTCCACAGTTGACGCATAAGTATCCTGTTTTACAGTTGACGGTGCACTTTTTTAACTATCTCCGTTTTTTTGTAGGTCTGAAACAGATCTTATTTAAACATCTCGAGACGGCGCCCCGCGATATTTTGGGCGGTTTCCCCAGAATGAGCAGGGAGGAGGCGCTGAATTTGATCAACATCACGCAGATCAAGCTGCAAGAGCAGCAAGGAGGGGACATGAAAGAGGAATCTAAAGGTGGGATACCTTCATTATTTGATATTAATGTACCTGTACCCCCTGAGTTATTGCAAGGAAACGACGGTTAGTTTTTTTTTATTTATTTTATTTTATTATAGTTTAGTGGTGCAATTTTTTCTATATTAATTTTTTGGTTTGGTTATATTCAGTCGAAAGTGCTCAAAAATACATACAATTTTTTCCACCCCCCTATTTTTGAGGGTGCCGAACATGAATCTTAAGTTATTTTTGTGCGGTACCAACTACACTACTGTTTACAACACTATAGTTTATACCGAGTGCAGCATGTATAATGTTAAAATAAATAAACTACAGCTTCCTGACGATATTTGTAATAAAAAAGTTCTATATGAAAAAGTTATGATTAATTCAAAACTTCTAATATTCTTTAATGTTCTATAATTCTATACAATTTGTCAGTATAGGATAATCAAATACTATTGGATTTTAAAATAAAGTCTTTAAATAAGACTTAAAATCAATAGTATTTGATTATCCTATATTGACAAATTGTACAGAATTGAAAAAGTTATATCTTTGCTTTTTTTCATTTTTTATCTTTTTTTTATTTACAAGGTTTCCGAGGTATTCAATAAATTACACAAGGTCGGCCTTCATTTTCATTAAAAAAAAAAGTATAAGATTTTTCTATTACAAATATTGTCAGAAAGCTGTATTTTAATTTTTATACATTATGCACACTGTACCCTCTTGGCAATACATTTTTTCAGAAATTAGGGAAAAATATATTTATTTAATATAATATTTCTTGCTATTCAATTCACCATTTTCATTTTCGAAGTACCGCAAATTTATTTCTATAGACATCAGATCAATTAAAAATATCTGGAAAACAAATAAGTACAGTAGAACCTGATCCGTGCGGCGGATTATTTGTACGATGCGATGTTTATGACTGTCCACTATCCGTGGCGGGCTGAAAAAAGCGTTCGGAAACAAAAACAAAGAAGAGTCTGCTTGTTTGTTGCATACGCATTATTTACTTAAAGCCGTATGACACTGTATGTCCATGAAAATGTTCTAAATTTTTATGTAAATCTGCGCTAGAAAGCTGAAAATTATTTGTAGTGTCATACGGCTTTTACGCAGTCTAGCATTTGGTCCGTTCAAGTGCAGATAAAATGAATCGGCACGGCGTCAATGAAAAGCGCAAACGTGAAAATGTTAATTTTCTTTTTACATTATTTAACAGGTATGTGCAATAAAGTTAATATTTTTTTAAAAAATTGGTGAGTTTGAGTGTTATTTCGATTAACCGTGTTTTCGATTATCCAGCAACAGTTCGGTCCCGGCCGGTCCGGATAATCGAGGTTCTACTGTACTGTCATTTATATTCGTTTAACCTATCAAAATAAAGATATAAGCAGGTAGGATTAAGTTTTTTTATACAAATAAACTTAATCTGGTGTAACTGAACCTAACATGGTCTAAAAAACAACCTGAACTAAATTCTATGTAAAAATATATCTATTTAGTCAAGTCAAGTTACTTTGGTTTAGGTTACGTTTCTTTCATTATTAATAAGCTTATCTTTGAGATACTTTGTAACTATAGATTTATTAGTAAAGGGAGATGCAGTTGTTTACATTTCGAAGTAATCACAGAATTTCATTCTACTTATTAATCTGAGTGACTGGAAGGTTTTATACGGAGATTGTGTTTCAGCAGTTGCCATATTTTTTATTTATACAGCAATTTGCAGATTTACATTAGTACTTGGTATACATTATTATAATTTAAATATAATTAACAATTTCTTGTATCAAAGTAATATATGATTTATTAAATATATTCATTTCTTTGCCGTACCATGCTAACAAAATGTAGAGGGAGCATGGTAATGTTGCTTACTTTTCTACACGTGTTCATAGATATACCCGTCCTGCCACTCGACATAGGAAGTCTCAGTGTACAGTGTTACCGTTTGTTGGAGTTTATGTTTATTTTTGTGATTTCTTGGTGTTTTTTAATTAAACTTATTCAAATTGTTAAGAAAATGATGCGTCATTGTTAAGTCAATCGCACAAAAATCACTCAGATTTGTGTTATTCACCCATCAAAATAGGCATGCAGGTAATTTTATGCATGTTTGAGTGTTTTCACTAAAGAATTATTATTTTTTTAAATTTTGATGCCATTAAAATTATTTGTTTATTTATTTAAGAAAGTTTTAACCTCTGTTATATAATTCAGTTAATTTTTTTTTTTTACTAAAACTATGGTTACTAAGACTTTTTTCACCTTGACAGACTGTCAAAATGATGTTTAATTATTGTAAATTACTGGACCCTACTTAAGTTAAATCCTTCTAAGTTTCTAATATTGTAGATGCAAGAGGTAAGAATGATAAACCGGGTAGAAATCGGCCATCGAGGTGGCAAGATCCCGACCCGTTACCATCAAAAGACCTAAACTTCCCTCTTAAACCTTTCCAATATGGACAAGACCAGGATATGAGGATAAGAAACAGGTAAAAAAATCGTTTAGTTTACACGATTTACACGCCACGACGTAGTACGTAAAAATCTGAAAATTTTGTTTCTTTTTTTTCAGTAATGGAGACATCGATATGAGAACGTTACCTCCGAATTTGGGCCCGATACCAAACGTCCCGTCAAACACATCCACGGAAAGTAAATCCGGCGATTTAGATCTGGAAAAATACAAACGCGAAGCGGGATTAGTGATCGATTCGCCGAAACGCGACCTCGATATTCGTTCGTCCAACATCCTTCCCTATACCGCGTCCAGAGATGTAGATATCCGCCAGCAACCCCTTCTAGCAACTAAGGATGTTGATATTAGGATGATGTCCAAGATGTTCGATGATAAGCCCGAATTGAAAATTGAGGACGACAACGAAGACGAACCGATGCTCCAGATCGACACTGGGGACGATTGTAAACCTGAAGTGCCCAACTTGCCAGTGGACTTGCCCAAAACGCAACGAGACCTGTACCTGAGGATACAGGCCCAACAGAAAGAGACTGCGGTTGAGGAGGACACCAAGGAGGGCTTTGAAATCGACGAGAACATCAACTGGTATTCGGACGATGATGATGAGGATGACAACAGGCTGACGATCAAGGTGGACAACGACGATGTTAAGGAGAAGGAAGCGGCTGTGTCCGAGAGAATGGAAGCGAGGTAAGACCTTCACTCGATTTATACATATTACACGGTGATTCAGTTATAATGTCATTAATTTTAACCATGTATTCGGAAGGCCTAATAGACAGAAAATCGGGAAAAAAAAATTACTCGACCTTTCAAAAGTTAAACAAATCGCCCCATAACATTCGGTAATACGACGCTCCTGGTACGCTACAAATTTTCTGATGATGTGTACGAGTATTGAAGCTATATTGAAGTCCAACATCGTTGCCACTCAGGACCACAATGTATGTATTTTGTATTTTTTGAGGTTCTTTTAATAATTGTTGCATTTTTAAGGTATTCATTAAGCGTTTTGTCAAGTTCTGACGTAAAATTTATTCATCATACCCTCGTAATGCTTCAATAGCTCCGCAAAATTTTACACAGTAAATCATTTTGGATAAAACATATTTTTTGTCACCTTTTTGTTATGTTCTTGAAAGCAGAATCAAGTTGAGCTTGTACGTTGATATTCCCAAATAATTTAAATATTAAACTTTTGCACTTTTATGTTTATGTGTACTAAGTTCACATTGTATTGTAATATATGTTGTATTTTGTCTTTTTTTTTTTGTATATTTACTATAATTGTATCTAAATTGGGCATTGCCTGTCTAATAAATAAATAAATAAATAAATGCAAATCGCATTTGATTATGAATCAGAATCAAATCCATTACTCATGATAAGTAGGTACCGAATAACACACGCATATGGAAATCAGACGCACATGTCTATTAAAATGTCTTTTATAAATTTTTCCACAGCTCTGTTCAGCAGAGGACAATCGGGGTCTTTCACTACTTCACTTTACCCTACTTGAATTGCATTTTTATTTACGTAACTAGTGACTGTAATTAATAATTATAAACTATACTGACGACACAAACACACGAAATGCACCAACCTTTACCACGTGGAAATGATAACTGATGGATGAAGAAGGGACAGAAGTCAAACTGCGTGCATCTGTTCCAAATGCAGTTCGACGGCGGGTTCGTCTGCATAGAAAAACGGACCTGAATGATTATTCTGCCGGTGACGTTTTAAACGGTAATTTGAACTGCCAACTTTTCAGTTGTGCCGATTACAACCTATCCAATGTCGGCATCCGTTGCTGTGTTTGGGCATTTATTATAAAATTCTCATGATTTCATATTGATTACAGCAGGTGTTTATAAAAATGCAAATTCAGTTATTGTTTGTTTCTGTTATTATTTAGCGGTTCTGCAGCTCTACAGCGCTCAATATTGAGTAGACATTAGAAACAAGGTTATTGACCTAAATACAACACAATACAACACTCGCTTTACCCAATTATCTATCACTGAATAGATATATCTTGGACTGTTTTTTGCTGACAGCACGAGGTTTTTTTGTTACTGTCAATATTTAAATACAAAAAACGTTTCAGCCTCTTAATAGTTTAACCTAGTGAGTATTGGATTTTATTTCACTATTTATGTAACATGTTGAAACTTAATATGTTAATTGCATACCTTTAAAAAATAATTTATAGCATCAGTTACATATTTTAACATTACAATAAGCACAAGGAAAATGTTTAAATTTGGCAACGTCACGTCAGGCCGACACCGAGTTGAACTGCCGCCAGCGGTCAGTGACAGTCTGAAAAGGGGGTTTAAATAATGGTTTGAAAATATTTTCTTAAATTGCATATTCGTATTATCCTCATTTTTCCCTATTCTTCTCTTAAAATTAATGACACTATGACTGAATCACGCTTTATATATTTTATTTTTATAAAATTTATTAACTTCAGTACCCATTTTATTAAATATTTATCTTTTCAGCGAAGCCATAATGTCTCCTCCACAAATAAAACCGCTAGATGTGGTCGGACAGCTGGGAGATCTATCGAAAATCGATATCTCCGCGGAAGTAACAAAACTCTTGACGACCATGAGTCAGTCCCAGAATCAGTTTCCCTTCTTGCCTAAACCAGAAGGGGCTTCAACGCCGCCGCGACCGACCGCCTCTACTTCGTCCTTGACGGATCCGAGAACGGCAAGACAAGTAAGTGTGAAAAATTTGATATGCGACATTTTGTCTAATTTGCTGTTTATCAAGGATCCACGGACATCGACCGACAAACAGGAAGCTCCTAGAGCGGACCCTAGGTTGGTGTCAGATCCCCGGCAAAGGCCGCGACAAGGTTCAACCGAGATTCAACTCAAACCTGAAAAGTTGAGCATATATGAGCAGGGCAGTATCGATAGAAATTCTGAAGATAGTGATAGCGATTTCAGAAGTAAGTATAATCCAATGAATTTTAAAATGTGCAGTTAAATTTATGCCACTTATTTTTATTTGTATTTTTTTTTTTTTTCAAAGAATTTGCATAAATACGTTACACTATTCATAATTTTTTTATTTTGATATTTTGAAAATACTTTATTTAGAATTAATGTATCAAAAGAAGTAGTACTATTCCCAATTTTTTTTAGATATGTTACAGGGTGATTCAGTTATAATGTCATTAATTTTAACCACATATTTATTTTTTTTAAATGTGCAGTTAAATTTATGTCACTTATTTTTATTTGTATTTTTTTTTTCAAAGAATGCATGAATACGTTTTATTATTCATAATTTTTTTATTTTGATATTTTGAAAATACTTCATTTAGAATTAATGTATCGAAAGAAGTAGTACTATTCCCAATTTTTTTTAGATATGTTACGAATCACCCTGTGTATTTGCTTTGGCTGTTCATTGCAGTTTAATCTGCTGCATGATAGTTATATTTAACCCTGTAACTGGATATCTGGCAATTCAGAAATCAAAGAGTAAAAACATTTTTGTCCAGAAAACGCCCTCTATATCAAAATTAAGAAACATTAAGATATATCCTAACCTTAAACTTATGTTATTGACATTGTGAGATTCTTTGGTTTGATTAGAACTTTCTATTATCTAAATAACGTAATATTTTATGTTAGAAAGTAATAAGTCCCACTGAAATTATTACCGCTACTGGTTAAAAGATGTCGCCACAAATCAGTCATTCATTTCTTGGCTCACGCCGACTATGGGCAAATTTTCCAACAAAGACCTAACAAGCCACAGAAGACACAGTTGATAAAAGATGTGAAAAATAATACATTTTGTATTATTCATTAATAAAGAAAAAACTTAGCTCGGCTTCCCAATATTGATATGTAATTTTTAAAACCTTGTAATTGTGAACTGGGTGAAAACAGTAACAAGCCGTTTTTTTTTATTAAAATAAACGTTAATGTTCAGTTTAGTCATGGTAATTTTAAGTAAAAGATAAGCAAGTTTACGTAAAAAAAGTTGGCCAGATATCTTTAAAAACCTTATTTTAGGATTTGATAGTAATTTATATTCGTTTTTCTCGTCTCTTAAAGTATTTTTCGATTCCTAAATTAAGTTCATTTGAATCAAGGATAGCAATTGTCAAGCTTACATTTGTCAAATCTTGTCTTAAAGAATCTAGACTTCAAGTTAATTGTTTCTATATCGAACTTATTACTCCATAGGTTCTATGCGTTCCGATGTAGATCTTCGCAACCTTCAGTTACCCTTTAAGGGCATGCAGAACTATACCCCAGCCACAGAAATTGACGCGAGCATAAACTCCCACCTCCCCATTCCGTGGAAGGTGGCCGTAGTAGAAATACCTCGACCCGACTACACGGGCTTAAAATTGAGCATAAGCGATGCCGAGAAGACCGGGGATCCTCGGTTACGTAAAATATTTAGGTTAAGTGTCGAGGAACGGGATACTCCGTTGAGCCCCAAGGCGAGTCCCAAATCCAGTGCGACAACCGTAAGGGTGGACCCGAGGCTTAGGAAGATGGAGGAAAGTAATAAAAACGATCTTCCACCCGGTGCGATGACGTTTAACCAACAGCTGAGCATGCTGCAGAGCTCCGCGTTTTATCAAAGCTTAACCAGTAACCAGAAACTCTTGCTCAATCAGGAGTTGAATCAACGGAGCGATCCTAATAATTCCCACGACCCGGTACTGAACAGTTTGCTGTCTAACCTCAATATAATACCGGGAACGAGCCTGCAATCAAATCCAAACTTAGGAACCGCTCTGTCAATTTTAGCCAACGTCTCAAAGCTAAACCCTATCTTGCCTCAAGGACAACAAAGCAATTTACCCGTCAACCCAATTTTGGGCCAAAATCCTAACCTTATGAATCAAATGGCGCAAAGCGTGTCTCAGCCGGGCTTGTTAGGTGCTGCTCCTGGCATACCCAACTTGCCGCCTGATTTTCCCATCAACTTTGATCCGAGAAACGGAGGATTGCTAGGAAACGCACCGATGCCTTTCGGGGGTGGATTCCCACCAGACGGGCCCGGCAATTTCAACAATTTCAACGACGATTTTTACCCTCCAAACAATCCCAACAGAGACAACAGGGGATTCAATAGAGACAGAAGGCGGGGGAGGAATTTCAACAGGAACAACCCCGGCAACAGGAATTTTAGAAATAGAAATCGAGCAAATAGAACTCACTCGCCTCCGTAGGGGGCGGCTTTAGAATAGTTTCGAGAAGTAAGTTTCTTCCTTGTATATATACGAGTTGTGCCAATTTTGGACCGCTTTTTCCTCTTTATGTGCAGGGTGGTTTGTCATTATTTTTTACAAGGCGTTGTAAAATAATGTAATTTCATTGTTGTAAATAAATGTTTAATTCATATATTTTTTATTGTTTGGTTGGCGTCTATCTAAATAAGACTGAACTTTTGGGATTGTCGAGCATGCCTTTTTGTAACAAAGAGGGGAGTTTCTGTTGAGGGGCAACTGGGGTAGTAGCAATACAAATTTTATAATCGATGTGTTTGCGTTAGACATTTTTAAATTACATTGTGACAGAATTTCGAAAACCTCCACTTTGCCTCTTAAAATTGTTATTTTTACAAAAATTCTCTAATGATCGATTATACAGCAACTTGATAATCAATATTAGTCCGAGCGTGTTTTAATGTCACCAATTTATTTTTGTTCTTGTACTTTATTTGAACAGTTAAATTCCGTTGTATAATCAGTTACAATTGAAAAGGCAACGCATAACCTGCTTTTAATTATTAATTTTAATTATAAATTTCTAGCCCTGTATGATTTAAATACATAAGTTTTTCATTCCTAAGATGATTACATTATCATGTCTATTGTAAATATGTATTAATTTATTTAATATGCCTGAAATTCTCGCAATCCCGCTGACAAATATTTATTTTTGTTATATATTTTAGATCTATAATTTTGATTAATGCTAATTAAATCACTGTAATTGTATATTGTGTACAGAATAAACAATTCTTTTCAGATTGTACATTATTTTCCCCACAAAAGCTAGACTATCGGAAATCAGTATGCATAAACAGAACATATTGTGCTTAAATTTTGTGGTTAGTTTTATCGAGTAAAACATTTTTAAAATCACTGCAATTGTTAACATATCAATTGTTATATGTAGGTGTTTTTGGTGATTATCAGGTATCATGTCACATCAAAAATACCTAGATTTTAGCACAGTACAACAGCAATGGAACTGCAGTAAATATTTTATTTCTCTCACCTACCAACACGTATCAGCCATTCTGTTTAAGTTGAGAAATTTATGGGTATGGAGTATGACATCAATACAGGGTGTCTGGAATACGAGTGCCTTTATTTTGTGTGATAAAATGTACTTTTAGAATTCTCTCCATAACACAGAATAAAACGTCCGTGCAATCATTACAAGTGTTCAAAACCACTTTTATGTTGCGCGAAAAATGTTTACCGTACAAACATCTCGTAGCCAGAGAGTTTTACTCAGATTCGTTGGAAATTAACATCATGGAGTTGGTCATGTTATTATAAATTGTCCCATTTTTGTTTATGCACACACAAATCTCTAGCATGCACTAGAGAAAAACAAAACACACTACCCACAATACTATTATGATTAATACTTTTAGGTTAACAACAAAACTATATAATAGATTGCAATTTTGTCGAATGTTACACTACACCACAAGATTTTCTGGGAAATTTGTTTACTTCATTAATACTGATATAGTTGCGGCAAGAATTCAGACGACTTACGTCGTACAAGCAACTGAATAATTCATTATATTTCTGTGAATAATAAAACTATATACTACACTAAATGTTTACACTATATATTGCACTAAATTACAAAAAATGATTGTTTTCAACACGACAAACTATGGAAAATTATGTTGACATTACAATTGCATAACGTCAGCTGTGATGTAAGTCTTTACTTCACCTTAATTGTACCTTAGTTTTTAAATTCGTAACACAGTTTTGTATTTGATTGCAGTTGTATTTTTATTTCTTAAATTTATTTGTAGAAAAACTTCGTTTTAGTCATTTTTTTCATGTTTTTTTTTCGGATATACAAACATTTTAAATATTAGTACTTATATTCCCAACACCCTGTATACATAATATAGAGGATGTCCGGAACTCGCAGTAAATTTAGGAGCTTATACTACTCAAAAAAAATAATGTGTCAAGTTCATGTGACATTTTCTCGAAGACTATATTAACAGAGCTGCGTAACAACAGTTATTTTTTTTAATTTGCTTTTTGGCTATAACTTAATACTGGAACGATTTTTTTCAAATTTGGAACACTTGTTACTTTTATAGAGATGCAGTTTCAGGTAAAATATTTTTAAAATTGCAGTGCCCTAAAGTGTAGCTGAATGCTAGCTGAAAAAATGATCATTACTATTTGTCTTTAATTTTATTAAGATTTTGATGGCATTCTTTTAAAGAATTAAAATTTTTTGGATATACTGATGAATCTCGTTTCTTTTACGATTAAGCAAGATATACTTTGAAAACAATTGAATGATAGCTGTCATATTGCTTTGACAGTAATTTAAAACCTTATATACTCCGTTTATACAAGATAAAAGCAGAAACACAACATTTTACGAGAAAGTTGGCGATTAAACTCGACACATTATTTTTATCACTCCCTAAATTTTCTGCGCGAAGTTTCCGGACACCCTGTAGAATAACTTTAAAGTCAACTGATTAAAATGTAACCAGAAAAGACAATTTTTTTTATTTTAATGCAACGACATTTGATATATTATGATGTATTTAATACCTTAGGAAAAAGAAATAAAGTAATTTTGTTAAATTTATCAGTTAGGAGCATGTTGTCACGTTGAAATAACAAATTATAGTAATTTTTTTGTTGGACTATTATTTTATTGTAGTCACTTAAGAACAGAAAAGAACACAAATGTTGTTAAATTTTACCTATACAGTGTATATTTACAAGAAGCGCTTACTCATATCACAAATACAAATAGTTTTTATACATTTACTTAATAGAAAAGAACTTGTAAAAATATACGGAGCAGCAATAAATAATACGTACATTACCTCTTACAAAATTTGTTAGTCTTGGCTTAAATCAATACAGGAACGACAGACACATCTAAAAGAAAACTTAACTTAACAGACAAACAATTTCAAATTAGAGAAAGATTAAATCATGATTCAGACTTCAACTTGTGAAACGACACCTACCGTATTTAGGGTACATAATCGCTTGAATACGTGCGTTTGCTCTGAACGGATTCCATTTGTTCATTTTCGGGCCCCTTCGACTGAATCACGACTTTAAATCCACTCTTCGCTAAACCGTAAAAACAATTCGGTCTAAGTATTGTACTTGTAAATCTCCAACCTAAGTGGTTGTTGCAAAAATTACACTGCATAATCGTCCAGGCATATCTAGAGAAAGATAATAATTAATTTTTTATAAAGACCAATCAGCAGGCGAAACCTACCCAGGAAACCAGGAGAACTGCTTTGAAGGATTTCCGACCAACTGGAAATTTTCCGCAGACATCACAGTTACGGTTTCGTAGACATGTCCACCTGAAGAAACAAGTTGCATGACTATTGTAATCTAATATTTCAAACTCTTACCAGGATTTACATAGTTGCTTTGAATTCCATCCTTCGACATGGCAAATACCTTGCTAGGATCCGTTATTTCCATGCCGCAACTGTTACAACACATTTTTCTCTCCTAAAAGCACCACAAATAAAAAATTTTGTAACAACAATATAAAATAAATTTACCTGTTTCAAAAACCTATACTCTAATCTTAATCTTTCTAGTGCTGAATTTAACTTTAAAATGTGCAACCTTTCCTCATGGTTCAACTGATAGTTCTGGACGAACCAGTAACTTAACATGACGGGGTCTCTTGGAATATATTCTAAACAGTTAAAACAAACAGGTTACCTCAATATACATTTCAAACCTAACTTACTTACCCCCTACATAATGTGACAATCCGTTTAATAACAGTTTTGTGTAGTAACTTATCTCATATTTATCATATACCCAGGAAGGCAAAGGGTATTGTGCTAAATGGTACCTAAAATCAAATAAAATAACCGCATACACCTAATATATACAGAATCTACTAACCTTCTATACTTATAATGCTTTAAAATATCACAAAACTCCGTAGAAGTAAACAGTCTCTTCCGTTTCAATGAAAGCATCTGCGTATCACAAAGTGGAGTGGTAAATTCAGGTTCAGCGATGATCTTGATGGTAACCTGTTTCAGCCGGCCGGCCCAGTTTTTTATCTCGCGGCCGGGCACCAGCTTGCATCTTTGCCTGCCCCTAGCTTTTATATTAAGGACGTTGTTCCTCATTTGAGTCTCGAAGATTTCCATCGTCACTCCAAAATTGTAGATGCCGTTGAAGTTTGCACTAAAAAATTGTAATAATTATTCGCTACACTCACCGCATTGAGGGAACTCACTTTGCACACAAAAGAACAAAAACGTTATTTTTCTCTATAAAATTTTGCATCATAGTAGTTTCAACATAATTGTTCATTACCAAAGGTAGCGTGAATCCAGGGAAAACCATGGTTGTGGTGTATATCGCCAGAATATCTATAATCTCACCGTCGTCGTAGAGCGTGTAGCCGCTGACGTTGTTTAACTTGCCCAAGTACTGCAAAATTAAAGTAGTTAAAAAAATTATCATAGACAATACCGATTGTTACCCTATGAGCGGTAGGCAGATCGGTGTCAAATTGACCATTGTTGGAACCTGTTGCATTCTCCTCTTCTATAGTGGATATTACAAAAAAAATTAATTCTGCAATCTAATTAAGTAAATAAATATAAATGTACCACCTGAGGAGTCTGAATCTTCCGTATTCGAATTTGAGGACTGAGTTATGTGCCCATTTTCCATTTCACCAGGGGGTACATAGTCCGGATCGTTGTCGTCATCTTCACCCCAATTTTCTGGATCTGGATCTGACATTATTTATTTTCTATTTTTGTTTGTAAATAAATCTACGACTCACTGACATTTGCGAACGAAGTAATCCCCAAATTTGATCAGGTTAGGCAACATCGTATTGAAACATTTCTAAAGTTATCAAGGTCCCTACTGAAAATAAGGTGGTCTAATTTATAGTTGTAAATCCTAGATAAAATATTGTTGTAAATTCGATAGGTAAAAGCATAGTATACAGCACGTATACAGTATACTGTGGGTAAAAGCTTAATATATTCAGCGTTTCATATTCGCATTAGATTTCTTATAAAACCCATTGTTTTCGAAATATAGGGTTTTAAAGATTACCAAAGAATAACGATATTTGAATTTATTTATTTAGTGTTGATCTTATTAATTTTTTACAATAAAAATATTATATAGCATGTTTTAAACATTACCAAAAAATAATAATATTTGAATTTATTATTTTTTTAGTGTTGATCTTATTAGCTTTTTACAATGAAAATATTAGCATACATGGATGCCTTTCTTTATAATATGTAGAGAGTATAACACAATATTTAATACTTAAATAAAAATAAAGGACAGTGTTATCTTATTTTCAAAACCTGTGGTTAGGGCTGGATTGTTGAGAGATACAAGCCGCATCGACATGATAATACAAAGTAATTCATATTTTTTCGAGTTATTCACAGTTGCCTCACTAGTCAGTGGTAGTTTGAATGTTTTTTTCTGTTGTATACAACAATGCTAAATCTTCAATCATATATGATGAGGTTCATTATCATATAATTTAAATATTTACACAAGATATCTTTAAACCATTTATTAGTACAAATATTTGGGAATTTGGGCCATCTGCTAATATTTATAAAGTTGTGTTTATTACAAGGATTCCCCTAAAAACAATAAACTGTTCTGAACTTGATCAACTGTATTCAACAACACTCAGGGGTGTGCAGTCCATGGAAGCAAGGGAAGCAGAGCTTCCCCTACAAAAAAAAAAACATCTAAAATGTAATTTTTGTAATAGGAAACAATTAATTTAGTTTTATAAAAAACGCTAAAAAATATCTTAATTATCAAGCTCCTAAAAATTTAAAAATTATATTAATTATATTACAAATAGGTAAGTTTTTAAAAATTGCTTCCCTTACTACAAAATTCACCGCACGCCCCTGACAACACTTCATAATATTAGCAAATGATAAGCAAATCTGTTCTATGTTTAACAGACATTGTGTCATAAGGGATAAAGTTTGATAATTTCAAAATATTTATCGTAATACAAACTATACTGATAGCTATACCTTTTTCATTTTGTTTTTCACCTTATTTTTGCGATATACGCAGCTCCATCCCTGGTTATAGGTCTTCAAAGGACAATGTTAAAAATAGCCGATTTTTGGCTTATCCGGGGAACGCATAAATCATAAAAAAATCAATTGATTATTGTTAATTGACATTAGAAATGACCCAGAAATACGTCAGATAGCTGGGGAAATGTTGCTACTACCCCTAAACCTATATAAACTACCCTTAAATAGCTTTAAATGGATAATCATTAATTATTGTTATAAAATTCATGTAAAATGAAAAAAATTCTTGAAAATGATTTGAACAGACAGTATGTCAATATAAAAAGAGATAAATGACTGTAAAAGTGCCCATTCAATGGCGAAATAGCGTCAATTGTTCTCACTTTGCAAGCGCTTACTGAAAAAATGGCAATTTATCCTTGCGCCCATTTTTCAGGTCACAATAGTATAAATGAACCTTAAAAGTAATTTAAGCATTTTTTTCATTCTAAACGAATTTTATAACAATAAATAATGATTATCTATTTTAAGCTATTTAAAGGCAGTTTATATAGATTTAGGGGTGCAATTAATATTTCCCCACTTACTTAATGTACTCTAGTATAAGTTTTTGTATTTTTTGACAGTAATCTATAATTTTCTTCTAGCAATAGGCGTTCCCTTGAACATTTAAGCATTATCTATGTCGGAGTAAGCTCACCATTAGCTTTTGAAAGTCGTTTTTTCATTTTTAGGGGTGCAATGGACATTTTTACAGTTGTTTATCACTTTTTATATTGACATACTGTCTGTTCAAATCATTTTCAAGCATTTTTTTCATTTTACACGAATTTTATAACAATAATTGATTATCCATTTAAAGCTATTTAAGGGTACTTTATATAGGTTTAGAGGTACTAGCGACATTTCGCCAGCTATCTGACGTATTTCTGGGCCATTTCTAATGTTAATTAACAATAATCAATTGATTTTTTTATGATTTATGCGTTCCCCCGGATAAGCCAAAAATCGGCTATTTTTAACATTGTCCTTTGTAAAAGTAATTTAATTAAAACTGCATATCCCTTTAACCAATCACATTGAAATTTGGAACATCTAATATATCTCTTTTGTGAAATTAATATACTGGGTGGTACTTTTCTGTAGTTACCACTCCCCTTTTAGTGGTCATATATTTTTTAAATGGTCACATTGAAAAGGCCTTATTGTTCTAAAAAATTTTGTCTTTTGAAAAATCACCTGCAGATAACCATGTTTCGGTTTATATAGACAGATTAAGAGATTAGGCAATAATCCAGGATTTCATCCTACTGAAGGTGCAGTATCTCAGTGATAAGCAATTGATTTTTAAAGAGGATTGCATAAGTAAATATTATATAAATTGCTAGATTTATTTTCAAAATATAATGAACATTCTATTTCAAGAGGAACTTGTTCGTCAGCCAACACAATAGATTTATTACTAACGCACATTTTTTATAGAAACAGACAATCTAATATTGATGGATGAAAATATGGGTAAGTTTGTACATAGTTATTCATGATCATATCCAGCTGTGAATAGCACGGAATTTGTTTGCATGCTGAAACGCGACCACACCAAGCCTTGCCTTGAACAATACAGCCGCATCAATAAATTTTTAAAATTAAAGTAATTAAATTGACAAACATATTAAATCACTTTTATATTTCTTAGCAATATTGGTAGCGCCATAAGAAAATATTAAACTATTGATCTTAGTTCTGAAACTACATTTTAGCTAGAAAAAATTTTTAATTCAAAAATATAACAAATTTTAGAGTCCCAGTTTTTATTTTTGAATTTTATTCAGTTACTCTTCTAACACATCTCATACGGTTTGTAATAAAAAAATAACATTGTATTGTATTATATATTTATTGTATTATCAATAATATACAAATTTGTAATATTCTACAATATAACTCATCTCAAATAGTAAAACTGTGGAACATGATACAATGCAAAAACGATAATGTACCAAAAATGTGTTTCAAATTTTCCAAACTATAATAATCATCCGATTTAGCAAAATTTAATTAATTATACCAGTGAAGACCCTGTACAACGTACAAGCAATAAGACTGCCGGCGACGTTATTAATTGGACAAAATCATATTTAAGGTGTTGAGAAAAATTTAAAACACCTTTTTAATCGTACTTCTTCCACATTAATGCGCAAACCTATAATTAATAATTGATATGGATTATTAGAACTACTTAAGGAATAATAAAATGAAAACTATATTTTACAATCTTTTATTTTAGTTTTAAATATATATGATTAAAATTATATGAAATAATGTTAAGGCAACTATAATATAAATAACCTTTTGTATACCTTATTTACATTTAAAAATATTGCAATATATAATTCCAACAGAATAAGCGACATGGAAAAAACGTACAGGATTAAAATTTTTTAATCCCGTTTCCCACCTCGTGAGCCTAGAAAGCATTTTTTTTATAATTTTGTTAATAGTCTATGCTTAAATGGTTTCTTCTATCTATACATAGAAAAGATATCACAATTAAACAAGCGGAGAAACAATATTACGAAGAGAAACAACTGTTTACTTTTACGGTATAAAAAATAGAATTTCAAAAGAAAATAAATTAGACCAGCTAAGAAAGTTCTGTGTTAAATTTTGTTACAACGTTCTTCAAGCAATGCAACCAAACATCAAAGAAAACATTGGCCGCACCGAAAGAAACAAAACAACTAATCAATCTAGAATTTAGCAGGCGCAACTATCACCGTTACTGCTTGGCTTCTGCGTGTTGGTTAGATTTATCTTATCGGGAAACTCGTTGTAGAGATCCACCGTCGAGTTCTGCTGGGCGAGAGCGTTTTTGGCGATGGCTAAGAAAGCCTGCTCTACGTTCAGGCCCTCTTTGGCGGAAGTCTCAAAGTAAGGTATATTGTTCTTGGATTGACACCATTGCTGTGCTCTTTTCGCCGAGATGGCCCTCGGTTCCAAATCAACTTTATTACCTAACAGCACAAAAGGGAAGTTTTCCGGCTCACGCGGACATGCCTGTATTAGGAATTCGTCGCGCCAACTGTCCAGAGATTTGAATGTGTTCGGAGCCGTGACATCAAACACTTGAAACCAAGTAACATAATAAACATTGTAGAACAGAACATTAAAACATTTCAAGGTATAGTCGCGGCAAGAATTCAGACGATTTATGTCACACGGCTGACGTTTTATTGTTAATATAATTTTCGATATTTAATTGCATTAATAACAATAATTTTTTGCAATTTAGTGCAAATATTTAGTGTACTATATAGTTATATTAATCTCAGTTGCAGTTTCATAAATATTTTGATGAAAACATAATGAATTATTCATTTCTTCGTATGACGTAAATCGTCTGAATTCTTGCCGTGACTATTTCAACTTATTTTCAAAGCTTATTGTATGGTTAGGGCGGACTTTCATAATAACACCTTTCCGTGCTATTTAAAGCTGCATACGGTTACGGACGTATAAACTTGCTTATATTATTTCCGATCTGTCAAAGCTGGTTTATGTTTTTCTTTAATCGTATTTTCTCACAAATGGCTTGAAATGAAAGTTGTACTTTATTTCTAAATTGCACATTTTATGTCTCACGATGTTATGTTCACATTTATTAAGACAGGGTGTCCTGCTTAAATGTGGTAGAAACCCAGAACTTGTTTTATTTTTTGACCATTTTTTTTAGAACGTAGGTGTGCCCGTGTGTGTGTCACTTTGTACACTAAAAAGTGAAGTCACGAAAGATTCGTCTGGGTAACAAAATATTTTTAAAAGGATAGAATACGAAGCCAATAATTTATTTAAAAAATGTATTCAGGCTTACGCTTTATGTTTTCCAGGAAAACATCACCCTATTAAATTACAATTATATTATCCTTCTTTTGTGGTACTGAACATGTTGGCTAATATTTACCGTCTCGGGATGGATAAGAAGTTATACGTTTATCCTTAATATTGAAACGACTAAATTTAAATTCTGTTAAATTAACCAAATATCAAAAGGCCAATGATTAACTGGTTGCGCGTTTAGCAAAATATTGAAACCCACACTAAGATAAGAAAAACTGTTTACGTATACTACTTTTTTATTAGTGCAATATCAGTCAACTGGGATACAGTTTTTATGTTACAAATCAGCTGATGGCTATTATTAGTAATTGTTTTTTTTTTTTTTTAAATATTGATTACATATCCTTATTCAGCATCTTTTAAAATATTTTATCGCCAACTTTCCATGTTACAGGCCTATAACTTTTATTGATCGAATTTAAAAAGTTTTTAAAGAAAAATCACTAATATTATTATATACTATAGTAGGCTGTGTATTACACTAATAAAAAAACTAGTATCCCATATAGACAGAGTTTTTGTGATCTTTTTACATCATTCAACATAGAACACTCCTTTTCAAATTATAATGCAACGTTAACTTCAAGCCAAACATACTTCTCAGTCGATAATAGATTTAAGTTTCACAATACTGAAAATGATAATGATTATGTAAAAAATTGACTAAATTAAATGTTCAAATTGTGCACCGTTGACGATTAATAAATTCTTTTTGGACATTTTCAATAATTTCAGGAGGTATACGATGTATTTCGTGATAAATTCTTGCTTTTAAATCTTCTAAATTCATCTAGTAATGTATACTTTGCTTTTAAGTATCTCCACAAGAAATAATCTAGAGGTGTCAAATCAGGCGATCTGGTTGGCCACTCAATCGGTCCCCTTCTCCCTTCCAACGATTCGGGAACAGCTCATATAATAAGCACAAACATGCGTTGCATAATGGGGACGTGCAGTTTTGTGAAAATTAAATTTTAAAATCTTCAAACATTATTTTCTCGAAATTTTTATTATGTAACACTATAATTTTTCATGATGTACCTATGCATATAGAATGACACACTCTTTCAAATGGCATGGTCAAAATTGGAGGGTTGTTATTTAAAAAAATTGTCGATGACGTTATATCTCCAACAACGATGACGTCACAAATATGGGTTGTATGTCAAAAAGTGCCTTTTTTAAAAACAAAATCGACATGCCAGGGGATTTTTTCGAAAGCACTGTATAATTATAAAGTGTATGCAGCTGTGAACAGCACATAAAGCTGCTAATTGCTTTGTAAAAATCATGAACCACAGTCCCGCCATACTCATATCAATGGCTTAACTAGCATTGGTCTAGCCCTACTTATAGTTAGAAAATATGATACTGAAAGATACAAAAACATTTTCACAATATCCTTGCTTTTTTACACAACAGGAAATTTACCAAGAAATAGATAAGTTCCGACAATAATATATTTGACCCTATCATACAAATATACTATAAACATAAACAAATGAGTATGTTTCATGAGTAATAACATCTTACAACTTGTCAACATTACGAAGCTTTAAAGTTCATAGAATTGTGTACAGAAAATTTAGGTTATGGTATAAAGTTCAAAAATAATAAAATGTATGTAAGACAAAGCAATTTTTTTCACAAAATTTTTTTACTTGTTCGTATAATATAATATAGGTGCATCTTTAATCGCTTACTTACCTAACACACAACAGTCAGCGCCTCTGTAAAAAGCAACACCCAGTGACTGGAACCTTTCCTGTCCCGCAGTGTCCCAAATTTGCATTGTGACAGTTCTATCGTCTACGGTAACTTCCTTTGTTAAAAAGTCAGCACCGATGGTGGCTTTATATTGGTTAGAAAATTTCCTGTTCACATACTGATTCATCAAAGACGTCTTTCCAACACTAGAGTCCCCCAAGATTATAACTTTTAGTAAAACTTTCTTCCGACTAGCCATTTTCGTCCTAAAAAAAAACAAATATATTTATTAAGATGACCATGTAATAGGTGTGTGGTGATAATTACTTCTGGTAAATTACCTCAGGGTATTATTAGTACACTATGACATCAGATATTGAGAAAAAAAATATGGTGCAATTGTATGCACAAAAAATAAGGAAATATTAATTTTTTTGATTGATAGATTTTGAGGGGCGTAATTTCTCAGTAATGCAATAGAACACTCACATAATTGACTCATAATCAACTTATTGACAATGAAAATAATACAATCATGTATTGTCAGCTGATTTCTTTCACAAAAGAACAGTGGTGATAAATAATTCGTAAGTTCACTATATTACTGTTAAACCTTTAACTTCTCTTTTACTTACGTTTAAAGTAGTTTGTGATGTTTCCGAAGGCAAAAAAAAATATTTTTCTAAACACAAATAATTTACTGCGTACGACGTAAAACAGAAAATGGCGTTTTTACTTTTCCTTGTTTGTCTAGGGATTTAATTTTCTCCGATATTCTCACTGACAGTTTGCGCCATCTTTAGAGAGTTGTGAAATCCACACGAATCCCGGGTATTTTCGAACAATGGCTCGGGAGTAAATAAAATTGAAATTTATTTTAAATCTGTATTTTGGCCAAGTTAATTTTTATACATTTAGATTTATTTTAAACATTTATATTTTATTCACAATTATTATTAATAGATCTGCATTTTTACAACAAAAATAGGATCTCAGGGTGGTAGGTACAGCTGCAGAAGTTTTCTAATTTAAATACAAGTAAAATATATTTCTTATAATATTACATAAAACTTTATATTCTTCCGTCTCAGTACACTCGCACTTATTTTTCCAAATTTATTTGTGTATTTTAAAAGTAGGCGATTATATATAAAAGGCGTCTTTTTTTTATTAAAGTATTAGAAAAATGAGAGTTGCCTTCATTTAAATCAATATTCGTACACAGCCAATGCAATTGTTAAACAGTATGGAGTGATATAAGGATTGCCAGCCTAGTATTAAAAACATAAATTAAAAAAGGACCATGTAAAATATATTTCAGTGTAATAAAACGTAAAATTACAATAAATATTCATATAAGAGAAGTTTCACAGATAAAATTATTTTGTAGTCAATTTCGCATGGCACATTTTCAATTTGATTCATGTTATTTTCATGGAAGCACATAATTTATAAAAGAAAACCATAAAGCTACACACTTAAATACTACTTTCCAAAATTAGGCAATCCTTAAATATAGTTGAATAAATAAAATATTACAAAAAGAAAACAATAAATATATATAACTTACAGAGTTCATAAGCGCTCTGTATTAGTATCGTTCATCACAACATATGGAAAATCATCTACTAAAATAAAATGTTTATTTCGGTAGACAAATCAAAATTGACTGGTGTTAGCGCCATTGTCGTTATCTTCATCGTCTTCCTCTTCTTCTTCCAGCAATTTCTTTGCGAGCTGCAGGGCTTGGTATTCATTATAATGTTTTTTTCTCTTCAGTTCAAACTCTCTCTTCCTCTGTTTTTCCTCTTCTGTCAATTCTTCCTCGTCTGAATCGTCCGAATCTATTAACATAGCCTTGGGTGGTTTATCTGCACCTATTTTTATTCTATAAATGAAAGAAATGTAAGGTAGCACCTAACAATCACGAAATCTATAACATACTTTTCTGCTAGTTCAGTCGCATCTAAACCAACAATACTATCTGGGTCTACGTAATTGTATGGTGTTTTTGGTTCTGCAATTTTCATATGACCGTAATCCTTCCCAGGCGGATGTAGCGTTGCAATAATATTCATTTCATCCCATTTCGTCTCTTTCGCCTTTCTAAAATACAGATATATACAGAATACAGTTTAAAATTCAGATATTTATGTTAGAGAGTGTTAGTCATAAATTGGAATTCCTAACCAAAAAAAAGGGTAGGGTCAAGAATGTCGCAGAGAAAGCAGAAAAAAACCTGAAATATTATTCTCACTTGGCATTCGGCTGTGATTCCTGCTTGTCAAAACTGCTGGAATTTTTTAAAATGCCTTTTGCAGGCCTCTTTTGTAAATTATCTGCCATTCTAGAGCAAAAATGTCAGACTTGTCAAAATGTTGACATTATACTTAGAGTGACTAAATTGTCATCGATGTCCTACATATAACGCGGTTGAATTACAAATTAAGGTTTATTTATGAGGTGCTACTAAATGTAAGTGTATAAGAAAATATTATTTTTCTATTAATATACTGTGACAATTCCGAACTTAAAGTCAGAATAACAATTATTACACTATACAAATATTTTCGTGACCGTAGTCACATCCGAATTGGGGTGGCGTAATAAAGCGCATGCGCAGCGACATCATAAGTCAAATTTACAACAATAATATACCTTTAATTTTCAGAATCTTTAAATTTCAAAATTTCCGTATAAATGTGAGAAAATAGTGTAGATTTAATAACAGTTAATTGAATTCTAAACGAAAGTTATTACAGGATTTGCATCAGTTATCCATTATTTAAAATTTTAAATACGTCCGTTTCTAGTGCGCGTGCGTGCATTTATTAATAGCCAGTTTCAGTATCAAATTTCTCTGAAAATTTTCAGTCTCATTGTTTGTGTGTAGGGGTGTAGTCGTCGCCGGTGTTTTAGTGCAGTGCCAAATTTTATCAAATCGAAGAATTTTATAGAAAAAGGTAAGTGGAAGCGACCATTTTCTGTAGAAACTGAAGCTTTACTATGTTTGTCTACAACGGAGACGATGAGATCGAGGAAAACTATAATTTATTTCTTTTGTTCCTGCTTCCCCAAAGGGTGGATGCATGAAAAAAATGTTGCTTATTGCAGGTGTGACAGATAGATACTTGCGGTTAAACCAGTTATTCTTGAAATAAACTCAATACTCAAAGTGTTGATTCCTCCGGAAAAATCTTAATTTTAAAATCGGACTACACCTGCAAACGGTTTTTGCATTCGAAATCTATGCCGATATATTAATAAATATCTTATATTGAGTGAACTATTACACTGTTTTGGAAAAAAACGTAATGCAGATCTATATTTGTTATTTGCAAATTATTTCTTGTATAAGCAAGCATGGATTAAAATGGTTTATCGGTTTGTAGATATGCATTTGTTTTTCTTGATTATTGATATGTCAAATGCTACTAGATCTTTATTGTGGTAATCAAATTTATTTATTCGATTTATCCATTAGAATACGTGAGTTTAGTGTGCAACTTAAAGAATTATTGCCAGCAAGAGATTTGTTGATTTTCAGACCGGTTTTCTTATTAACCAGGCGATGCCAATAGTGCTAGTGTGTGCATACGTTGTCGAGGACAAAAACACCGAAAATGCCCTTACAGTTTGCTATGGTACGATTCTTTGGATGAATGGGTATCGCAGAAAGATTAAAAGCTTTTCTTCTAAACTTTGTTGATGCTGAAAAATTTGTTAAAAGTAGGTATGTACCTAAAGTTTTTAAGTTGACAACTACAATACCTATATTTTCGTAACAATTACGTCTCGTTGCCTTAACATTTGTTTAAAAATAGCACTTTATAATTAACTTGTTCTATGCATATATATGTACCAGTTTTTTCTCATCAGTGTAGTGATATTTGTTAATTTGTCACGGAGAATGATGGATGTTGTAGGCTTTGCGTTGTATTCAAAGCTGTGGCTAGTCAGTTTTGCCAGGGGGGCTCTAAAACAAATGTTGCCTTCATAGTGTCTTCTAAAAAAAACTGGATTTACAAAAGTTACGTTTTCGCAAATTGATTTCTAAAAAGGGTATACACTGAATTTACAAACATTACATTTTTATCCAGGGGCAGAGAGGGGGGGTCTGACCCCCCTCTGGCTACGGCCCTGATTGTATTAATGCAACAGAGTAGAGAACAGCCAGATAAAAATCGACGAATCACCTTACATTCTTGGAATTCTTCCAAGATCTCTAAATATACACGCCATTCTTCTGTGTTTCATAAAAAATATCCTAATAGTCGAAATCGGTTTGTAAATAATACCCTTGTCTTCAAATTAAGTGCATTTACTTGGCTTTTGGGATGCATATTTGCAGCTTCACGGGAGGGTAAATAAACACAGATGTTTAATTTGTAGCGAGGAGTTCTCGTATACGTTTTAAATTTAAAATTCATATTCGACTGAGACATAAACACAGCGGATTCACACATGGTTTATTTTGGTTGGAACTAAAAAAATGGAGGTGTTGTTAACTGGGTTTCTGTATCAGCGAAATGCTTGAAAGTTGTTTACTAGCTACTAGCAATTTTTAAGCTGTTAAGGAGGTTTCTAATATGGTAATCGTTTAACTTGTGCGGTGCAAATGGTATAAAAACGCAAGTATGGCGAAGTGGACGGGTCACATGCCAATTGCACTGGTCTTCAGACAACCGTTTCCATTGTGCTTCACAAAACAAGTTTCATGGTTCCATAACCGCGGTTAATATCGTTGGATTTGTCGTTTTCGTATACAGGGTGTTTGGTTTTAAACGTCCTAGCAGGCATTTTACTCGTAATCGTAGTTATTGAAGTAATGCAGTTTGCAACAATTTTTGTTTATGGGAATGTTGTAAAACAAACTAATTTTTACGTCTAGTAGAGTAAAAAACTACTACAAGCTAATATACATTATTCAGTATAATTATCTAATGTAAGTTAAATTTTATATAACTCATTTTTAATTATACCATTTAACCAAGGAGTGACACTTTCAACAATTTTGTGCACCTGATTTCAGATTCCGGAATTAAATTTCATATGAATTCTTGATTACTTGATTTCTCTTGATTTTACTAAATATCATATGAATTCACTTGATTTTACTGATTTCACTTGATTTCGTATTATTTCGTACGTTTATGTTATTGATTTCACTTTATTTCCTTAGATTTCATTTGAATTTGATGATTTTAAACTATCGACCTTTGCAATTAGCTGGAAAATTTCATATTATATTGAGTTTGATTAATTAGCTAATTGTTTTCTTATAATGACATTTTCCAATATTTAAAGAAAAGTTCGAAACAAATTTTTGAAACTTAGAGAATAGTATATTTTCTGAATATGTAATTGGATATATTTTTCGGAGTGTTTCAAGATATGACTTTTTTTAAACAACGGTGGAATTTGAGATAGAAGTTTAAATTTGCACTAGCTGTAAACAACCAGTGTTATAATAAAATTGAGGCTAAAATTAACTTTTAATATTCGACCTTATGGAAAGGTGACTTGGTCAAAAATAAAATCAGTAAGGTAATACTTCAAATTTTCTTTATTTATTCAATTACCATACTTATTTAAGAGATATTATTTACTAAATCGTGTAAAGATATATAGGAGATTAAATAAAATTTTGTCCATTTTCGATTTTAATGTAAGTAATTAAATCAAGCTAAACTTGAACATCGGTTCTACTTATTTGCACTAAACATATAACATTGACAGTTACAACTATATTTTGATACCATAAAGCACATAAAACCAAATACAATCTTAAACAAGATTTAATTTAAGAAAAAAAACAAAAAATCAACATAATGTTAAAAAAATTAAAAGTTTTCTGACAGGTGATTTTGCTGATTTCACATATTTCGGTGGCTTCACAAGATTTCGCATGATTTCATGTGATTTGAAGTTATTTACATGATTTTACCAATTTCACACAAAACGTACACGTGATTTCCAGAGTTTTCTAACTTTGACTTATTTGAAATGAAGTCCTAAAATGTTTCCTTACATCAAAATAATAATATTCATTTATTATCCTAACTTTTATAATATTCCCAAATTTTAAAACTGGTTTTCTTCAGATGATGCCTTAGTGCTATATACAAGGTGTACTGTAAAGTATGTTACAAACTTTGGGTGGTGATAGTACATAAATAATATGACTAAAAACTCTAATAAACATGACCTCCTACACACCATAAAGGAAAACTAATAAAATGTTAGGTTCACTCAACGTCAACTTACAGTTGGTAATTTTATGTTTTTTGAATCCTTCTCAAGTGGTACGCCTATATGGAATCTTGTCTCCTAGAACCCCTCCCTTACTCATCTAAGTACTGTAAATTAGCTACTGAAACTCGGGTATAAATAATCCCTCTGCATTTCCTCCCTCTGCATTTTGTAAGTTTACTGTAAAACACAAACTGAAAAAAAACAAACATTTGAAAAACAAAGGCCAAAAAAAAATTCCTAATTTTCTAAAAATCTTGTAATACTTGCTGTACATTGAAACGTTTTTTTACTTCCTTGATTCATTGTCTAAATTTTGTCTCTATTGACTTTTGAATGTAAATTTTCTAGTAATACGTTAATATATGTATTTTTATACAGAGTGTCCGGAAATTATGCGTCAAGACTTCAGGAGGTGATTCCTCACAAGAAATTAGGGTCACGAAGTCCTATAACAATTTTTTGAAAACTCAATATTAACGGAGATACAGGGTGTTAAAGTTAAAATTTTATTTTTGATATTTGTAAATAACTTCTTAAAAAATCCAAATATTTACATAAAGTTTGTAAATCGGGGGTTTTTGCAGACGAGAAATTCAAATATGTTTCTAATTTTGACGTCACTAGTAGAGGGCGCCACTTATGGCACATCATGTTTCTTTCAAATGACAACTTTTTTGCTGGTTTCATCAAACCTCGCCCATCTTGAAATTTTGCACGTGGCCATAATTTACGATTATGAACAACTTTTTCGAGTAATATTTTGCTGTATTTTCAGCAGAAAAGGCACTTTACCTGAAACCAAAACAGTTTTTACTCGGCTCACTGAGCATTTCAAATAGGATTATTTCAAAAATGGTTACGCCTACCGACTTCAGTAAGATATACCTTTTTCAAATAAAACAGTTAGGAGAATCGATTGTTTCGATAATCAGATGGATCCATTAAGATGCAAAAAAGTTCTGTCATTTGAAAGGAACATGATGAGCCACAAGTGGCGCCCTCTACTAGTTACGTCAAAATTAGAAACATATTTGAATTTCTCGTCCGCAAAAACCCCCGATTTACAAATTTTATGTAAATATTTGGATTTCTTAAAAAGTTATTTACAAATATCAAAAATAAAATTTTAACTTTAACACTCTGTATCTCTGTTAATATTGAGTTTTTGAAAAATTGTTATAGGGCTGTGACCCTAATTTTTTGTGAGGAATCACCTCCTGAAGTCTTAACGCATAATTTCCGGACACCCTGTATATAATCACCACCCAAGATTTGTATCATACTTTACGGGACACCCTGTAGAACTTTGTAATTTTAAGGCAGCGATTTTTGTAATAAAATCGTTGAGAATACTTTCTATGACATCATAAAGAGCGGTCTGTAAATATTTCTGTATCAATCGATATCTCGGGGAGTTGAATTAAATAATATTTGGGAAAACCGCATTATTTGGTTTTCAGTTAAGCTTATGATTCATTTTTATCATCAGCCAAACCAAATATTTAATATTTTTATTGCATTTAAATTTATTTACAATCGATAAGGCCTATCAGGCTTCGAAGATAAATTATCCTATCAGACTTGATCAGTGAGTCAAATCCCTTTGTCAAGTTCATAGCGACTCATTTAAAAATCCTTTACCAATATTGAACTATAAAATAATCGTTTTGTCAGGCAACAAATTAGTGCAAATATTTTGAATATGTAACTTGCAAATAATATTTTTGTGACAAATGTATCGATTTCTCAAGAAGGTTCAAAATTCCATTGTATAATTTTTTTTAAAATTACCTTAAAATAATAGTATCTAACTATAGGATGTTCCACATAAAAACGACACAGAATAGGTGCATGTAGGGGGTTCCAAAATAATGCAATTTATCCAAATATGCCCATATATATAGTCGCACACAGACGGAGTTAGAGGCCTTCAAAGTAGAGTCAAATATTTCGAAAAAAAATAATGTCTCTGAATTACTTTAACTTACAACAACCAAATTTGGTATATGAATGAGGTTTGTTACTATGAGTAAATTGAAATTCATTGAGGGTGATACACTCCTAAAATTATACCATACTTTTTCCAGTGATCGAATTTAAAAATAATGATAATATCCCGGCAGAATTTAATTTAGAACACTTTCTTACTCTTGATAAATTTTAAAAAACTTTTAAGGTTTTCAAGAAAAAATGCATTGACAATTTTCTCTGAAACATAAATTTGCTCATCGCCAAAAATTGAAATTTCTTCTGTCTAATAAAAATGATGATCTTATAATGTTAACAATTATTCGATTCCACAAATCTTCTAGGGATTAATTTGGCGAGGAATAAACATAATTCTTCAAAGTTCCCCAAAGCAAATAATCACATTTGTTGAGGTCTGGCGATCGTGGTGGCCAAATCTGAGGATAATTATTTCCTCGTCTTAACCATTTATTTGGAAACTTAAATTCCAAGTCTCTAACAGTAGCACAGGCGGTGCCCCATCATGCATTTTATGTGTAGAAATAGTAATACTAATAAAAATGTATTGTTTTGTTATAAATTTATATGGTTTTAATAAATTGTCTAATTCAGTCAATACTCAGCTGATAAATGTATTTAAAGAGAAAAATAAAACAGCATGCTAAATAACATATAGGAATAAAAACGGAAACAACTTTAGGAAACACCACAATAAATGCTTACCGCTGTGTAGAACACACTTCCATGCTTTTTGATAATAGCTGTTACAATGTTCTTATTATATCAGGAGTGTTTCTTACTTAATTGCAGATATACAATTCGTTCATCAGTTGGTCCTAACTGTTAATTTTAGTTCCATATACATACGATATATGATTTTAAATTACCCCACAGGTAATAATCAATAGGAGTTATGTCTGGTGACCTTGAAGGCCACTCAATAGGCCCAACCCGACCTATGCAAATTGTCCTTCAAAAATTGTTTTTCCCCAAATGGAAAGGTAATATAAATCAATTGTGAATTTGATGATAAAAGTAGGTTTACTTGGTATTTGAAAAAGTCTCTCGCAGACAGATCAAACATGAAGACTTAAATGTACTATTTCTGTTCTACTCAAGTGCCTGAATAGATTTTTCAAAATAACATACAGGGTGTTATATTTTGTAAATAAAAGAAAATGTTTTGCTTATGACGTTAGTGGATTGAGTGAAGTAAGGAGGGTACCCCTACCGAATATCATTTGATTATACAGAGTGGTTCGTCTTTTATGGAAAGTTAAATATCTTGTATCGTGGTAGTTATCAACAACAGACTTTTTGAGGCCTCCTAGATGTGCTATACAGGGTGTTAAAAAAAGAGTGTAAAATATTTAAGTATGAACAAAAATAAGCAGAAAAGTCTCAATAACATGGGTCCGCAAAGTAACGGTTGCGGAGATATGGAATGTTTTATGTTTTTAGCCCCTTTTTTTATTTTGCAAAAACGTTGTGTATTTTCTTATAATAGTTGGTTGATGTTTAGTGAAATACACAGTACATATTTGACAGTTGTTCTCAGTGCACAACTTTTCTTTCGCTATGGCTAGTTACTCTAACGCAGAATTAACAGACATGCATTTCATGTATGGTCGTGCTAATGGGAACGCTACCGAAGCGCGACGTCTTTATGTTGACGCTTATCTAAATCGCCAGATTCCTTCACAACGCATGTTTATAAGAATTCACCAAAGATTGCGTGATACCGGTTCCTTGAGCAAACAGTGCCATTTATCCGGAACACCAAGGTCGGTATCCACTCCTAGAGCAGAAGAAGAAATTCTAGCACTGGTAGAGCAGAATCTAGGTAAGAGTGTGCGGAGAATATCAGCTGAGGTAGGAATTAGTGGTCCTCTTGTTTGGAGAATCCTTCACGAGCAACTGCTTTATACATACTATGTGCAACGAGTAGAGGCTTTAAATTCAATAAATGATCATCAAGCACGTTTGGTTTTTTGCCGCTGGTTTCTACGTCATGATGCTGAAGACCCTCGTTTTCTTGCAAACATTCTTTTTACTGATGAGGCCGGGTTCCAAAGAAATGGAGTGTTTAATTTTCACAATACGCATATTGGAGCCGACGAAAATCCTCATGCTCTAATAGAATCTGGACATAAGGCACGTTTTTCATTAAACATTTGGATGGGTATTGTAGGTGACAGGTTTCTAAGTCCTGTTGTTTTACCAAACCGATTAACAGGCGCTGCTTACCTTTCTGCAGAACAGACTGTATGAGTTTTTGGAAGACATTCCTTTGAATCAGAGGCAACAAATGTGGTTCCAGCATGATGGTGCTTCAGCTATTTTTTCCATGGCCGGTAGAGAGCATTTACACTAAACTGTTCCACATAGATGGGTAGGAAGGGCCGGACCTGTTTTATGGCCTCCAAGATCGCCTGATCTGAACCTCCTAGATTTCTTTGTTTGAGGATATTTGAAGACATTAGTACTCCTGTAAATAGCCTGGAAGAGCTGCAGCTACGGATTAATCAAAAGTGTCAAATCCAAACCAAGGAGGGCGTTTTCGGAAGAGTTCGAATATCGTTGAGACGAAGATGTCGTGCCTGCTTGGAAATGGACGGAGGGCACTTTGAACATCTTCTGTAACTTTGTTTTTTGTTTGTTAAAAGCTTCCTTTGTCGGTTTATTCCTAATAAAATAAAATGTTCGAAAAACGAATAGTGGTCCATATCTCCGCAACCGTTACTTTGCGGACTCATGTTTATTAAGACTTTTCTGCTTATTTTGGTTCATACTATTACCACCTGAAAAATTTTACACTCTTTTTAACACCCTGTATTCACTGTTAACGTATGCACATTACACCCTATAATCACAATATTTTTTTAAATTAACATCCTGAAAATCCCGTATGACCAAAATACGTTATTGCGGCTTCAATAAAAATAAGATGCGTTGTATTTTTTTTCATAATGTACAGGGTGTCGCAAACTCGATAATATGGGCGTACTGTGAGGATACAAAAAAAATAAGTACAATTTGAGAAACGTAGTGTGTTTGACAGAAACGACCTATGACGTCATTAATTATATTTTTCCCAGAAACATACTCAATTTTTTTTCCTATCAAAAAGCTTTCTTTTTTCCAATAAACTTTAATTAGACATTTTTCTGTATTACTTCCCGTTTAAAAGTTATAAGCAATATCGTCCTAAAGAGACTTAAAATAAATATGTACCACTTAAAAATCATGTTAGCGGTGGAAGGACCAAGTAGTCGTCGAAAATAATTGGGTGTTGGGTGTTTAAAGTTAAATAAAGGGATTCAACTCGATAATTTGTTAATACAGTTAAAACAAAAATAAATGATAACAAGAACTAAACTTACAAAATGAGATAAACGCCCTCATACTACAAACATATTACAATCTATTCTCTATATGACCTCCTCTTATTTCATATCTTCGCCTGACTTTTTTTTGGGCTGCGTTTAGTAACATTTTTCCGTTTAACTCATTACAAACGTTTGTGATTTATTCTTCAAATGAGTAATATCTCGCGAAGGTGTTTTATAAACCTAATTTTTTAAAACCTCTCATAACAAAATCGATGGGTATTAAGATCTGGTGATTTTCCAGGCCACTGAATAGAGCTATTAATCCCAATCCATTTTTTTGGGAGTGTTTTAAAAATTGCTGCACAATCCTAGCCTTATGGGATGGAACTTCGTCGTGCTAAAACCATAGATTTCTCCTTAGCTGCAAAGACACATTCCCTAGAAGTGCAGGAAGTTCTTTTTGTAGGAAATTTAGGTAACTCACGCTGTTCAATGTATGTTCATAAAGATAGGGCCCAATTGAATGCCTACCGACCCAGCTAGCAAAGTAGTTCTATAAATTTAGAGTAATAGGAGTTTTATATTCTGTTAATATTTTATAGTTGTATTTAGAATACTAAATTGTTGCATTAATGTGGCACATGAGACTATTTTGCCTTCAGAAACTGAATTGTTTTTTAAATTTGTTGCAAGAACGTTCTTAGAGCATAATTTATAGAGAACTTATAAGATAACTGCTAATGTAGCCCTATAAGTGTGTACAATAACACAATTTTACAGCAACGGTGCTTATAGAATCAAATTACTGTAAAACCGATGCAAAACACTGCTTTATAGAATTATACCATCTCCTGTGATACTCTTATAAAATTATTCCGTAATGTCGCTTATAGTTTAATTACAGAACTATTGTATAAGGCGTTGTTAAGTTACAATTCTGCCGCGGAAACCAAATTACAAATATGGAAGCTGCTATCGAACTTAAGAGAAAAACCTCTTTAAAGCAGTTGTAGAGAATAATAATACAGTTGTTATAAAATCATTATAGAGTAAATAAGTAACAAAAGCCTTTTTGTTCCATAAAGAAACGCTATAGAACTATCATTTTTTATGTATGTAGGTTTCCCATAGCGCCATCTGACGAGACCTGCCTGTAATAGTACGAAATATTTTGATCAAAGTGTAATGGGGAAATTTGTATAACATAGTCGTGACTTGTAAAAATTATTATCTGCTTTCAGAAAGAAAATTTCATTATGATAGATAAGATTTATTTGATTGCTAAGAGAAATTGATTTTCTTCCAAACCTTTTCCATTTGCACTTCTAGATGTTAAAGTTAAAGAATTTTATTAGATTTATTAAATAAGATTGAAATCAGTGAAATTACCACAATAAAATATGACAACACTGTGAATATTAAGTAGTTGTTTACGAAGCATATTTGCTCTATAATCATTGCAATCGACACAAAAATGTCATATTAGTGAGAATCCATTGGAAGTACAAGATGAAGCTTTTCTTTCTGTCGCCATATTGTGAAGAAAGAAAAAAAATCTTAATTAAAAATATGTACAATATAAATAGGTGAAATGATATCAATAATATGGATATACTTACTTTCTGACTATTTTATGTACAGTTGGTTGTTAAATTCATCAATTTAGAAAACATTTTTTTTTATTAAATTTCCAGCATCATAGGAAATAAGGTTAACTGAGGGCGCGTCAAAAAATTACCATTATGTACCATATATTTTACGATAAAACTTTTCCCGCATTAAAAAGTACTGCTCCCTGATGGACAAACAAACTAAGCAATTCGTAATGATATAAGTAAATACTCCTATGCAGGCTGATTAGGCCCGTCTTATCGGTTCTTATTGGCCTGTCCATATTATTTCTAACATTTTGTTTTTAAAAGATACAATTAAACTATTTTAAAGTTCTTTAAATATAACACCATGCAACACAAAAATTGTATAGCGAAGTGCTATAGAATTTTTATGAGATTGCTTTGTAACTGTGTTATAAAAATTTAACTTGTGAAAACGTTTATTCAACAATTCTATAAGTATTTCCTGCAAGCTTTACAGAACCGCTTAAAGAACTAAAAGGTTCAATAGAACGGTGCCCATTTTTATGGTATAAGTGTTGTAAGAATGTTTTGAAAATGTTCTTAGAACAAACATTTTTCTATAAAATTTGTTCTGGAAACTTTCTTACGATTTTTACAGAACAAGAAATTGTTAGCTGGGGATGATGCTGCATACATTTACTCCAAAATGGCCTTGGTTTTGCACTGGATTAACAATGTGGGGATTTTCAATAGACCAGTAGTGTGTGACGCTCAGTCTCCAAATTGTAAATTTTGTAGACATGATACACATTGGTATTGGTCGTTGAACGGTTGATTTATTCAAATTCAATTGCCGGTTCGCCTGCCGCATATAATTTTGTGGATTTTGTTCGAAATACTGTAACAGTCTAGCTGTATTAACATTGTTTCTTACCCTTCGGTGAATTATTTGATTCTTCCGAACAGAAAATACATCTTCATTTCGTCGCAAGGTCGCCTCGAATCTTGCAACGGTTCTATGATCAGAAATGAGGCGCTCGGGATATCTTTCTCGATATAACTCTACAGTTCCTCTTAATTTTTTTTTTGTAACTCGCTTTTTCTGAATGAGAAAACATTTTGTAAGCACAAAAGGTAAACGTTTGACGTTCGTAAAAATGCATCTAATAAAAGTTTATTAGAAAGGGAGCTTTTTAACAGGAAAAAAATTGGGTATGTTGGAAAAAAATATAATTGATGACGTCATTAGTCGTTTCTGTTAAATCCCAAAGATAATAGCACAGCATAGATAGACCAGCAGTATCACTCCATTGTCGGCACTTTGAACTGCTTTCAGTTTCTGCGGTGACCTCGAAATGTGAGTGCGATAGCACATCCGATAGAATTGACAGAATCGGAGATCAGGACCGGAATAAGAAATTTTTATTTGCGCGTGAAAGCGTAGTTATTCCACATGAAAGTTTACGTTATATCTACCGACATTATGTAATAATTCATTATACAGTTATAAATGGGTAATTCAACATGTACTATACATAATTTACTGCTACTAACATACAGTGTGAAAATTTGATTTACTTCTTTGGACTCTTTAAAAAACATAGTTTAAAATATATATTATTGCACTACAAAACATTTTTATATATTTACTTACTTTTTTGTTATTAGTGATAATTACATTTTTTTGTGATTTTTTTAAATTTAAAATTTGACGTTTGAAGTTTAGTGGACAAACAATTTATTATGATTTTTTTTCGTCTTAAATGATCTACGTAAACCAGAAGACAAGCATTTTTCAGAACAGAGAAATTTATGTTTACTTAACTTTGAAAATTGTTAAATTGGCGCGTTTAATTGGCGCAAAAAGTGCAGCAAAATGTAAATTTGGAAAAAAATTATTTTTTATTATTTTGTTTTGAGACTTACTCTCATTATAGTGACTACAAGAAATATGATCATCTACATAACTTGAAGATGAGCCGTCTTGTGCAGGAAACGTTGGAACGGCCTCTTTGCGTAATCTATTGCGCGAATCGTTAGAAAACATATTCTATCCAACTGTAACTATTGGCATAAAGAATCAATAAATATTATTATTATTATTATTATTATTATTATTATTATTATTATTATTTTAAAAATGTATTTGACATAGTTTGTATGAACTATTACTAAATCTTCTCTATTAGAAGCCTCTGCACAGAACTTTGCTCTAAAATAAAAAATTGTATTTGTGAATACGTATATTTTACACTTCACTTTTATGAGAAGTATTTATATTCCAATGTTATACTTAAGAAATAAGTTAATAGGTAAGGCAATAGCAGTAAAATATCATGTATGGTTTGTACAGTATATTATAGATTACTTATTACTTATTTATGTATTTAGCAAATTTAAAGAAACTTAAATTACTATTTATAGATGATATATTTAAACATCTAACCGCTGTGCAGCGACTCGTTCCTCGATCAGACTCAAAATATTGCTTTAATACGGCTCTGTATAACCGATGTTCGCACTCCCAAAGTTGAATGTAAACTGAGATCTCTGCAGCTTGAAATGGATGCGCGAGCTGCTATGCGCGACTTATTATTTCGGCCCGAGTGTTTTTACTGGTCTCCCTATACTGTGATAATAGTTTCGATTGATCCGATTTAGCACACGTCTCCCATATTTTATGTGAAATTTTTGTATCCTCACACTGTACACACGGTATCAGCACATTATAGCCGCATGAAGTCCATGAACTCCATTGAGCAAGTAAGTACGATTGTTATTTATACATTCCTCACATTATTTCATTCACAATAATAACTGCGGTAGGCTTACAAGATAGAATAATTATTGTATGTGGCGAACGTAATTGACGTTTACTATGAAATATTTCTCGTGAGGTGAGACTGGTGAGGTTAACCGGTCGACTGTAATTTGGTTTACGGTCTGAGAACTGTCTTAAGTGGATGTCAAAACGTCGGCGTTTGTTTTTTCGACGCACTCTCGATGCGAAACTAAAGGTCCGGCACCTTCTGGGAATTCGATTTGAAAAAATAAGAGTGCTGAAACAATGAATTGGTCTGAATTCGTTCGGCTTGTTATTTTTTCCGTGGCAGATTTGGTGTAAATAATAATTTGATATTCGGAGTCTTTGACCACACGGCGCCAAGGAGGTAAACGTCTCCTAAGCATAACGTGGTCCAAATTTATCTCACGGAAGGTTGTACGAACGTAAATAAAGTTTAATGAGCTGGTCTTGTAAGAAATGCCACCCGCAGCCGGTATCGTTGTATGTTTCTCGTTTTGACGTTTCATAACATTGTATTTTCTCGTATAGACGTGGATTGTCTGCAAATGCACTTCAAATATGTACGTTTGGCAACGTCGTATCATTTTTTGTGTTATGCATAACTGTCAAAAGCACTGTTTATAGCTTTCTCCAACAACAAATTTTTATTGTTTATTAGGTTGCTATCGTTATGATAGTCACCGCGCCTAAACCGTCTTGATTCAAACACGGTTCAAACGATTTCAAATATAAATTAAATTGTTGTACATAACACAATTGTCTTATTTTATTGCAGTTTTCGAAAACATATTGTTTGTATCTCGAATGAGAAATAATTTTGCTTTCCCGAATGGATATTTAAATTCTTGAACAGAAAAATATCATTTCGCACCCTAGATACAAAAATAACTATGTATGCGCCAAAAGTATGGAATAAATTCAATAAAAACGAAACAATTTTCTTTTGGGAAAAATCCTCAAACAGGTCGATTTTTAATTTAAAAAATACATATTTTAGCGTAAAATGCGATTTTCAAATGTCATTTGTTTTCGAGTAATGACGTCAGCGATTTTTTTTTAAATGGCAACACCATATTTTTTTCCTTGATTCTGAAAGATCGTTTAATTCTCTATCAGACACTACTAAAATTTTGCCCTCTTACATAGGAAAGTTTTCGAGTAAATGACGATTGAATGTTAGAAAACGTAAATTTTTTCCATAAAAAAGTAACAATTTTGAGGTATGTAAAATAAAATACAATTGATTAAATCTTATACTTAAATTAAATGTTCGAATTGCCATCCACCAACTTCTTGACAATGCGCAAGTCTGTGAAGAAATTCTTCTTGCACATTATGAATGATTTCTGGGGTAAACTCTGCGTATTTCGTCCCGAATGAGATTTTGAAGTTCTTCTAAATTACGTGGTTTGTTAATGTACACTTTTGACTTCAAGTATCCCCATAAAAAATAGTCAAGAGTTGTAAGATCTGGCGATCTTGCAGGCCATTCTATCGGTCCGCGTCTGCCGATCCACCTCCCAGGAAAACAGTTGTCCAAAAAATCTCGTACAGGGCGCGCATAGTGCGGAGGTGCACCGTCTTGCTGAAACCATATGGTATCGTCAGGAATGTCAGGGTCATTATCGTTAGGAAAAATTACTGCAAAGGCTGGAAGAAGGTCATTTTCTAGAAACTCTAAATATCTTAGTCCTGTAAGGGTTCCTTCAAAGAAGAAAGGCCCTACTATTCTGTCGTAAACTATTCCAGCCCACACATTTAATTTCTGAGTGTGTTGAGTATGTGCCTCTGCCATCCAATGAGGATTTTCTCGACTCCAATATCTGCAAGTTTGACGGTTTACTGTACCATTCAGACAAAATGTGGCCTCATCTGAAAAAAGTATTTGCCGGTGTAAATTTCTATTTCCTTGACATAAATCCATTAGAATTTCGCAAAAGTGTAAGCGGCGATCGGGATCATCTTCATTGAGTTCCTGCACAAGTTGAATTTTATAGGGATGATATTTTTCCTTCCTCAAGATACGTAGCACTGTGCTCTGACTAGTGTCATTGTTTAATGCAACCAATCGTGAAGAATTATGAGGATTATCCACCATACTTATCAAAATGTTCTGTTTCTGATTTTCATTAATGCTTGGACGTCCAGGTTTTGGAATATTTACAACATTGCCAGTTTCTCTAAATTTAGACTCTACCTTGCTGACTGTTGATTGGCTGAGAGGGCGATCTGGATAATTTTCGTTAAATAAATCGCAAACTTCCTGCTGAGTTCTAGTCATATTCCCGCATCCGATAAGAATTAAAATTTCAATTCTTTGAGTAACAGTTAAATGTGCCATAATACTTTAATTTGAATAATAATTTCTATGTCGTTTACAATACTTATTAGAAAGTCGGTGTGACAATGACACTTTGCAAAAATTTTCACCTACGTGATCCATAAAAGAACTATGGAATTCGAAAAACTAAACTTGATAACGTTTTTGCTTTATTTTAAATGATTTACGTTTTCTAACATTCAATCGTCATTTACTCGAAAACTTTCCTATGTAAGAGGGCAAAATTTTAATACTGTCTGATAGAGAATTAAACGACCTTTCAGAATCAAGGAAAAAATATGGTGTTGCCATTTAAAAAAAAATCGATGACGTCATTACTCGAAAACAAATGACATTTGAAAATCGTATTTTACGCTAAAATATGTATTTTTTAAATTAAAAATCGACCTGTTCGAGGATTTTTCCCAAAAAATAATTGTTTCGTTTTTATTGAATTTATTCCATACTTTTGGCGTATACTGTATAAAAGCACAGTTGATAAAATATCACTGAAAGCGTAAATATTCATTAATCCCAATGTCATATATTTGTTATTTATACTCTTCCTAGTGTCGTTTGTATTCTGCTTGTATATCACTTCTTGTTCTATAACTATACATTGTTTATTGTTGCCCGCAGTATATAAAGCTTTTATTCCATTCATATTATCGACTTCTATCTGTAATTAAACATTAAACCAAACAAAAGCCCTTTGTTCACTAATTGATTCATGACTTATCAGACAGTAGGCAACGCCAAGTACTATCTGATTGTAAAATATTTGCCAGGTATTAAGTTTTCTTTGTTAAGCAATACGTATGAAAATATTTGTCCCAGTATAAATCGCCATTTGCGTAAATCCATGCTAGAATCCCACACTAGTCGTCGCAGAACTAGTCCAGTTGACAATCGCCGGGTTTGATGATCTCAAACGCGGCGGTGTTATTGACCTAGAGAAGAATTTTTAAGAGATTTTTTTTTACACACTGCGCTCGGAATGTCTATTTGCTCTGGAGGCAATGCCTTTATTTATTGTTATTCGTGGCTGGTAGGTGAAATTGATCGCAAATTTACCGGAAATTTTTGTAAATGTTTTGCATTGTTACAACAGTGCTTTATAGGAGGTGAAACTGTGCTCACTTTTCCGGAATATGTTAGCATTAATCGGAATTGAAATTAAGAGACAATCGACCCAAAGACCTGTTAAACCTGATAAATAAAAATTTTTCTTTTGTAGGCACTATTTAAGCCCCTTGCACATACAGTGTGAACCTTAAATAAGTGCAAATATTTTAACTGCAAGTGTAGTTCGTCATATAGATAAGTCTAGTGAAAGTCATTTTTAAAAATTTCAAATATTACGGAGATATTAATTTAAAAAAAATACGCACATTTTGAGGACCGCTGACAAGATAAACAAGCCACTGACAAAACCTAATAAAATAAACTATATGATTTACTTAAAGCGAGGTTGCCATGTCGTCTGTAAGATAAATAATTGATTAAAAAGAGTATTACAAATTGTATCCTTGAATTATTTTATGAATTTTATTGAAGAAAACTATGATTTTCACACAACATCGTAGAGTTAATTTTTGCCACATAACCTCAAACAACGTGTCAGTGCTAACCATTTCATACTTCGTAGTTTCGTAATGGCTGAAACAGATTTTAAAAATAAACACAAAACATGGAAAAACAAAATAACTAGCTTGATGTATGCGTTCAATATCAGGAGAAGGCAAAGTAAAATATTTAAAAGCAGTGTCAATCGCATGCAAAAAAGAAACTGGTGTCTTAGGCACAGGTAGATGTCACGAGGAGTAGTTGAAATGTCCCGTACCAGCCCCACTCTCTACGATTGATAATCGAGGTCGACAAAGAGGTTATGTTAATACTGGTGCACTAGTATGGTCCAGTGCAAAGGAATAAGCTTTGGTAAGTTACAAGTGGAAACAAAACATGTAATATTTGTGGAAAGGGATTGAATACACGTAAATTGAAAGTTCCTATAAGATACTTTGGCATCTTCTGAAACCGAACTAAACTAATGGTTTATTTAAGTAATGCACGCATCTGTTTTAAGAGTTAAAGATTTAAAACATGGTTAAATCGTCTTATTATTTTCACGAGCAGTGTTTTTCTCTTGTGTATGTAATTAATATTTGAAATACAGTGTGATTAAATAATATGTGGCGCATTATTCAGACAGTGAAAAGATTTGACATGTTACAAGCATATTTGTCAAGTAGTGATAATCAGTGATAGTGATAACGATAACGAATTGTGATAAATCAGTCGGATCAGCGGTCCTCAACAGGTTTTCTATTGAAAAATCACGAAATTTATATAACATTTGACTTTTATTCCCGATTTTTTGTAAAAAATACTATTAATTATGTGTTCTACACAGTGAACTGTACTGCTGGTTAAAATATTTGTACTTATTTAAGATTCACTCTGTATACACTAGATATAAAAATGCACGAGATATTGACATGAATTACATACAGGGTGATTCAAAGTTCCTCTAAAAAAAATGAATGTAGAGGGGCTCTTACAAATACAATTTTATAAAAAAAATCAAAAAGAGCAGTTCGAAAATGATTTAAAAATACACTTCTGCACGGCACTGGAAACTGGTCTACTGTAAAACCTAACAAGGCAAAGCATGCAATCGGCGACCGCATAAAAAATTGAAAAAAAAAAAAAATAATTTGAGGATTTAATTAATAAAATAGTTTGACATACCTGATCTTACAACTTCTTACCCAGTTTCTACAAACTAACAAATGTTTCTGCGTCTTGTCCGTCCACTGGATGCAATACGATATACGCTCGTATACTTCATTGTTTAAATATCCCCACAAAAATAAGTCCAAATAATTTAAAGTCAGGTGATCGTGGCAACCATGGTACCGGTCCTCCTCCAATCCCCTGGTATTAATGTTTGGACACGCTGTACATGGTACGGTTATAATTGAACTTGTGTGTGATACCCCATACTGCTGCAATACGCCGTGGATACACTGGACTTCTACTCTTCCACGATTCGTTTGCCAAATATCTCGTGTCACGCCTGCATTTTCACTTCACCATAAATTAAAACGATATCCATCAACTGCTAGTTGCTATACGTAAGGCATTTTTGATATTGGAAAAGCTAATGTAAATGCTTGCATCACAAAAAAGTTAATACGATAAGTAATCGGATGTTTAAAATCGCCTGGCTAGACTACAGTAGCCCAGCGATGTAATGGTTGAAACTACTAGACCTTCAATATTTTTTTTCTCGGAATCTATAAGGATTTTATACAAATTTTTTTTACCATATTGACTCCATTTTTCATGACGCATCTATTCCCAAATTTTTTTAGATAAGTTCTGAATCACCCTGTATATTATGTCCTCCAAATCCAAATCTTATGTCTAATAATTTCGTTTGGCAGTGTAAGTACAAAGTCTGAATTCAGAGTTTAATCTAAATTCAGAGTTAAAAGTATGAATTCAGATATATGAAAAAGAAATTATAGACATGACCCTTCTAGGGCTTCGTGTATAAGTTCAATAGAAAAGCCATTATGGCTGCTCGCGGTATAGCATAGTCTGGCAATTTTGAAAGACTGCCATATTTTTTACCACTTCCTTTCCTTGTTGTGTCATATCCTCTATTATTCTCAGAATCACAATCGTTATATTCGTGTATGAAATTCTTCACGCAATAATAATTTATTAATATCTTCTTAATAGCTCAGATCTGTTATTTTCAATTTCTCCACCGCCATATAGAAACCCATTAACATATTTGAAATAATCTTGCGTCTCTATTCGATAAGTGGTGATATGCATTAATGATGTCAGTAGGAACTCGGTTTGATCGAGTGCTTCCTCGGTGCAATTTTGATGTTAATTAAATGTATTGTTTATGAAATAATTTCGTTCTAAATATCGTCCAATGAGTTTTGTTTAGTCATAATACGGACTGACCCAAGGCAAAGCAGGTTTTATTATAACAGTTTTTGATTCATTTAATCATTCAAGAAGTTGCTTTACTAGACACCCCGCCGTATTTCTCGCCGTAAAATGATCAAATTTGTGATGTTTTTTATGTACTGAAATCTTGAAAAATAAAACACGTAGAACAAAAGTAATATCAAAAATAAAATTACTGTTTTTTTATCCACTTTTACTATTTAAACTCTCTTTAAATAAATTTTAACAATTATTTTCACATACTTATAAACAAAAGTGAACAATCTTATATGCAGAACTATGTAAGTTTATGTTATAACAATGTTTACATCTATAGTTGAATTTAAAAAAATACGTATTTTGAAAGATTTCAGTACCTAAAAATTTGCTGGATATATCGCTTTCTGACGTTATACAGGGTGAACCTTAAATAAGTACAAATATTTTAACTGCTGGTGTATTTTGTCATATAGATCAGTCTAGTGAAAGTCATTTTTAAAATTTTTTAATATTTACGGAGATATTAATTTTTTAAAAAAATACCCACATTTTGAGGACCGCTTCATAACCAACCTAATGAACCATATGATTTGTTGCGAGGTTGCCATATCTCCTCTAATATAAATATTAAGTTTCCTATAACGTAATAGTAAAGTAATGCGGTTAAATTCTATTTTAAAAATACTTGTTTGAAGCATAAGTACAGTAAAGTTGGGTATGTATGTATGATACGTAGTATTAATAACATAAATTTTAGCTGCTTAACTGATCTTACTACAAACGATTAAAAATTAATTTCCGCAAGTTAAATACATACTATCATAAAGTATTTATTACGTGATATTACTATGTTCAATGTTTAAAAATTATACATAAACGTGCACACAAGCTTACCTGTTTGTTAAAAAAATAACTATTTAATCAATAATCCACATTTCACAAGTTAAATGTCATTGTATATTGTTAGAAAAAGACACAAGACACAATTTACTTAAGTTATTTTATGAAGAATAACGAAAAACTATGATTTTCACACAGCATATTAAATTTAATTTTCGCCACATAACCCCAAATGAGTCAGTATTAACCATTTCGAATCCAGAACCATAAAGTGACTTCGCACTTTAATCAGTGAAACAAATTTTAAAACGTATGCGTTTAATATCAAGAAAAGCAAAGACATTTGTGTAACACTGGCAACACTGTGAACCACACCTTCAATCTGCAGTGCTATGACTAATAAATGTATGAAAGTCAGCGGTGCTCAACTAGTTTTCTACAGAAAAATTATAAAATTTATTTAAAATTTCACTTTTTTATTTCTGATTTTTTTGTAAAAAAACTATTAATTATGTGTTCTACACAGTGAACTATACTGCTGGTTAAAATATTTGTACTTATTTAAGGTTCACCCTGTATATATATATTTTTCAAAAGTTACCATATTACGCTACATAATATAAATTTCAAAATGGTAAAGCTAAAAACAAAAACTAAACCTTTAGTGGCGCTGTGGCGCTTGAACTGTTTTAACAGTTTTTTTTATTTTTAATTTTTTATTTCAATAATTTTGATATTAAGAAATTTGTAATTGCAAAATTATACTCAAGCGAGCCCGGGTATGAGCCCTTAAAAGAGACGTGGGTCCCGTTGTAAGGGTGAGTAACAATTTGTTTACGATTACCGCTAAAGATTATAAAGCTTTTAATTACCAGGGAGGTTGCGTTTTATGGTGTAATTTTTTGTATTTTTAGGTGAGAGTATATTTTAGGAGGTATCGAACTTTAATGCAAGGCAAAATGCTACAGTGCATATACAGGGTGAATCTTAAATAAGTACAAATATTTTAACCAGCAGTATAGTTTTGTGTGTAGAACACATAATTAATAGTTTTTTTACAAAAAAATCAGAAATAAAAAAGTGAAATTTTAAATAAATTTCGTAATTTTTCAGTAGAAAACTTGTTGAGGACCGCTGGCCTAGACCGACCCTTCATACTTTTATGAGTCATAGTGCTGCAGACTGAACGTGTGGTTCACAGTGTTGCCAGTATTACACAAATGTCTTTGCTTCAAGGAAGAAAAAATCTCAACTTTTAGCGAATTTTGTCAAGTGTAACATTTTATATTATTTTTTATTATCAAACTGTCATTGACTGTCATGACAGATTATCGGAAGCCCAAGTCAAACTTGTTAACCCCACATAATGCATGAAAATAGCAATAAAATTTGCTAAAAGTTGACATTTTTTCCATTTTAAATAAAAAACGCGTGCATAGTTTTTCGTTATTCTTCATAAAATAACTTAAGGAAATTGTGTTTTGTGTCCCTTTCTAACAGTGTACAATGACATTTAACTTGTGAAATGTGGATTACTGATTAAATAGTTAATTTTTTAACAAACAGGTAAGCTTGTGTGCACGTTTATGTATAATTTTTGAACATTGGACATAGTAATATCACGTAATATCTTCCTAAATATTTTACGGTAGTATTGAACTTGCGGAAATTCATTTTTAATCGTTGAAGTATAGTAAGGTTAGTTCAGATGTTAAAATTTATGTTAATATTGCTGCGTATCATACTACATACCCAATTTTACTGTACTTATGCTTAAAACAAGTATTTTTAAAATAGAACTATTACGTTAAAGGAAACGTAATATTTATATTGGAGGAGATATGGCAACCTCGCAACAAATCATATGTTTCATTAGGTTGTTGGATGAAAAATCAGCCAGCGGTCCTCAAAATGTGGGTATTTTTAAAAAAAATTAATATCCGTAAATATTAGAAATTTTTAAAAATGGCTTTCACTAGACTGATTTAAATGACGAACTACACCAGCAGTTAAAATATTTGTACTTATTTAATATTCACCCTGTATATCGTGGATTGTATGTCCGAAATCTGTCAACAGATGTCAGCTTTTCGCGATTTTCGCGAATTGCCGAAGGTCTGCACTGTTGTTTATGGTAAAGCCTCAAATAAAACCAAACTATAATCTACTTTGCAACTAATTACATTAATTCTGGCCACTTTAACGACGTCAGTTTATTTCCAGTTCCGAAGGACCATCCATCTAGCAGCGTCCCCTTGTGAGACGAGCAACCCTAACCATACACTTTAATTAATTAACCGTGCTTACTCTAGAAAATTTACGATACATTCCGGACGACGCCTCCGGACAGCAGCCGGTAGATTTTATAATATCTGTCCATCAAAGTGACTAACCTCGATTTTTCCGCGTAGCCACCGTGTGAATGGATTCAAATTATTGTCCCGGAGAACGATAACCTGCGAAATTTGTAGCATGACGGTGTCGTTTTGTCACTTTGTCGCTGAAGGATGCGTAATTCCAGCGGAATTTTGTTCGGTGGGCATGCAAATGGTATTTTTAACAATTTAAAATTGTTCTTACACTTTTACAACTTGTCTGTTTTAATTTCCGAGGGTTTACGGTCGTCGTATTTCTCGTCGTAAAATGATCAAATTTGTGGCGTTTTTTCGGTACATAAATCTCGAAAAATTACACATAGAGCAAAAGTAATATCGAAAATAAAATTATTCATGTTTTGTTCCATTTTTACTACTCAAATTTTCCTCTATATTTTAACAATTATTTTCACATACTTATAAACAAAAGTGAACAATCCTATATGCAGAACTATGTAAGTTTCTGTTATAACAAAATTTACATAGAATATAAAAAAATACGCATTTTCAAAGATTTCTGTACCTAAAAATTGGTTGGTTAGACCGCTCCAGCCATTATATAATCGTTTTACTTCGGTACCTTTGAATATTCGCAGCTAACATTGCTGTTATTTTCTAAACTCTATTATTCAGTTCTTACATGTCTAAAATTACTTGTATTTGTAAAAAACACTATTTCAAGAATACGGCGCCCTTAAAGGAAAAATTTAGAGGAACTGGCAGGGTCAAGTTAAGGAATGGAGAAAATTGCATGATTTTTCCAAATACCCAAAATTTGACCATTTTCGTATAATATGTTCCATTTTAGAACATTTCTCAATGAATAGGCGACTTTAGATGGTAAAAGTTTGGTATTTTTTTCCATAAATGGATGGAAATTTCAATATCTATACTGATAAAACACTTTAAAAGTTTAAGGGGTTCAAGGGTAAAGAAGACTCATACCTACACCACTGGCTTTAGATAAAAGAAGTTATTCTCGTCAGAATATTAAACTTTTATATATTATATAAAATTCTACATAACGCCCTTATTTCTTAACAGTTACAGGGGGATACATACTACAAAAATTTGAGGTGATAAAATATAACATTTAACCTTGAAATAACGTAAATGTTATGACCAAAATGGGATTCATACTTGGGCTGAATATCTTATTTATTGGTTTTTAAAGCAGTTGAAAATTTCCTGGTTGGTTGCCACCTAATTGGTTTTAGCTTTTTGAAGAAACTCCGAAGATGGTAACAATTGGAGGTACTTACTTGGTTTCTAAACAATGTATTTACATAATCAACATATTTCTCATATATATTTTTTACAAATCGGAGTGAAATTTTGTTATAACAGGATATGAAGCTTGGCTACACTTGTTAATGATGTACCCACTAGTGTATAGATCTTATCTTTGCTAAGATCTTCTCTCTATTAGTACAACGTTTTTAATTCCTTCTCGGTTTGTCCTTTTTCTTTTCAAGAAACGTCAAGTGTGCTTAATATCTTCAACTGTCGGTTGTTCAAAGGCAAAATCAGCGTTCGTATTTGCTTAATTGAAAAAACATTCCGTTGTCGGAGGAAAACTTATGCAAATAGAGAGTGACGCGTTCACCTTTATCTCATTTATTTGGGCTTAGGCTGGGGATTTATCAAGAGATAACTTTTACTTTAAATATTTGTCTTGGAGTCGGGAAACAATCATTCAAGCGAGTAGTCAGAAGGATCTCTCTGCAAACATATCCGAAATATTTTCTATCTGTATGTACAAGGCTAGGGAATGTGTCCTTGTGAATAGTTTTGGGATTATGGCGTTTCGATGCGTGAAAGAAAAATATATTAGTTGGGTTTGTGCCTTAATTTTGTTTAAATACCATACAATGTGGCAGTACTGTAATTGTTTTACAAATTTCTAACGAAAATAGTATCTGAATTTGAGAATCGGCTAGTTTCATAATTAAAAACAAAGTTTGAAAACAAAAATTAGTAACAAGGTTGCAGAACATTGTGGTATAACAAATCATACAGCAAATTACTACTTGCTCACAATTTTTAATACAATTATACTCAACCGCCAAAAATCTAGAGAGTGACTCATAAACCTGCTCACAATTTATATCAGTCGACACAACGAAACATATATGCAGCCCGTATATTTTTCTTATAAAATCATGTGCTGCATATCTCTGAGATTATACCCGATTACACAGCTTCTGCTGCAGCAGATCGAAGACGTTAGCCTTCTATTGGTTGTGACGAATTGACGGATCCACCTGTTCCATTTCCAGCGCTATCATGGGCGGGCAAAATTTCGGGTATATCTTTTTAACAAGTGAGGAATATGGGATGATGACATGTACGAAGGGTTTAGGGCGCGAGGTCAAAATACCGTAAGCGATGTTGAAATATGTAGTTCATTAACAAGATTGTACGTGCAAAAGGTATAGTGTATGTATAGTGCAAAAGGGAGTGGTAAAGGAGTACAACTGCGAAACGGAAAATTGTGGAAACTCGTGGAAGGAAGATGGTATTTTAAAAATTATATATAAAGCTGTTTACAGGCCTTTTAGGCCAAGAGCTGTGTTATTCTCCTCCATTCCATTCTGTCCTTCGCCTTTCTTTTCCAATCCGTTACATTTTTCTCCCTTAGATCTATTGCCACTGCCTCTCTCCATCGCTTCCTCGGTCTACCTCTTTTTTTCTTGTAGTTAGGTTTACTCCCTACTATTTTCTTAACTGTCCTTTCATCTTCCATACGTTCTAGATGCCCTAGCCACTACACTCTTCTGCCTTTTACAAATTCGTCTATTGTTGGTGCCTGGTACATTGCATATATTTCCTCATTGTTTCTCCTTACATAGCCTTCCTCCGTTTTCTTACCCCCTAGAATTCTCCTTAAGATTTTCCTTTCCCACCTTAAAAGGTTTTCTCTTGACTTCTTATTGAGAACCCAGGTTTCACTACCATACAACGCTGTCGGTCTCAAAATTGTTTTATACATTCTAAATTTTACTCCTCTGGACAAATTTTTTGATTTCAATAAGTGGTTGACTGCTACCGAACTTCTGTTTGCTTTTATTATTCTCCTATTTATTTCTTGTTTCTCATCACAGTTAGCTGTTATTAGCGCCCCCAAATATACATATTCTTGAACTTCCTCAAAGTCCATCTCTCCATGCTCTGTTCTCAATTTAAAATTAGTATCCTTTTTTTGTTCTCCTATTCTCAAAAGCTTACTTTTCTCTTGATTTATCTGCAATCCCACTTTACGTGCTTCCTCCACAAGTTTTCTCGTTACTTCTAATTCCCTACTATCTCTAGCAATAATAGCCACGTCATCTGCATTACTTACAATTTGATGACTTTTAAACAATATATGTACTTCTCTGTTCAACTGACTATCTCTTATGACCTTTTCTAGTACTAAATTAAAAAGAAGCGTTGAGAGTGGGCCTCCTTGTCTCAGTCCTGTATCAATAGTAAAGCCTTCCGAACATTCACCTTTTATTTGTACTTTGGATTTAGTATTTTCTAAGGTCATTTTCAATAGCCTAATGAGTTTGGTTGGTATGCCAAATTGTTTCAAAATTTTACTTAGTTTATTCCTTTTGATCGAATCATATGCTCTCTTGAAGTCCACAAATAAAACCATTGCTTTGATCCCATACTCATAGCATGTAGTCAGGATTTCCTTCACCATGAAGATTTGGGCCGTTGTTGACCTTCTCTTTCTAAAACCTGCTTGATACTCCCCTATTTGTAGTTCTGCTATAGGTTCTATTCTCTGTTTTATTAACGTTGCCATAATTTTATACCCTATATCTAACAATGATATACCCCTATAGTTTCTGCAGTCTGTTGCATCTCCCTTTTTTAAGATTGGTATAATCAAAGCATCTCTCCAATCTTCAGGCATACATTCTCTTCTCCAGATCATTCGTATCATTTCGTATATTCTTTGTCTTAAATCCTCTCCTGCGTACGTTTTTTCCTGGACTTTTGTTATTCTTTAAAGCTTTTATAATTGTATCTATTTCCTTTTTTGTAGGTTCTTTTACATCCACTTCCTCTTCCCTTCCCGGTATCATCTTTTCGTGCTCCTCTCCTTCCCTTACACTCTCTTCATTCAACATATCTGCAAAGTATTGCCTCCATCTTTCTTTCACTTTTGTTTCCTCTGCAATTAGATTTCCACTTTCCTCCCTCACATATATTACTTCCTTCTTTATCTTTTTCCCTTTTTTATCTCTCTGTAGAAGTTACGTATTTCCTTCCTATTATAATGTTGCTCTATTTCATCTACTTTCTTAACCTGTTCTGTTCTCTCCTTTTGTCTAAACACTTTCTTTGTCTTTCGTCTTTGTTCCCTGCATTTTACTTTATCTTCCTCTTGTACTGACCGAAGTGCTTTAATTTTTAGCTTATTTCTCTTCTCCGCCTCTCTTATACACTCCTCATTCCACCATCTTTTCCTCCTTGCAAACTCTTAGTTCGAAAAAAAAAGATTGGGTTGCTATATCTTACAAGATGAAACTTTGCCTAGAATGCATACAAGGGTGCTTTTGCGAATTATGCGTGACATATGATTTATGGTATGTGAATTTCTGTGTAAATGAAATCGAAAAGAGTATACTGATAGAAAAAAACGAAACGTGGATACATGAAGGTCATACGGAAGGCGGTACGATATGATATAATAAGTGTTAATGTGTGACCGTTATGGTGGCAGTGTTTGTATCCAATAGTAAAAGTATGTATATATAGTGCAATGTATCCTAAAGCCTTTTGTCCTTATGGATGCGAAATTCACGAATATTTGCGCGAGGGTATTGGGTATGTGCCTCCGTCATCTAATGAGGATTTTCCCGACTCCAATATCTGCAAGTTTGACGGCTTACTGTACCATCTGAAAAAAGTATTTGCCGGTGTAAATTTCTATTTCCTTGACATAAATCCATTAGAATTTCGCAAAAGTGTAAGCGGCGATCGGGATCATCTTCATTGAGTTCCTGCACAAGTTGAATTTTGTAGGGATGATATTTTTCCTTCCTCAAGATACGTAGCACTGTGCTCTGACTAGTGTCATTGTTTAATGCAACCAATCGTGAAGAATTATGAGGAATATCCACCATACTTATCAAAATGTTCTGTTTCTGATTTTCGTTAATGCTTGGACGTCCAGGTTTTGTAATATTCACAACATTGCCAGTTTCTCTAAATTTAGACTCTACCTAGACTGTTGATTGGCTGATAGGGCGATCTGGATAATTTTCAATAAATCGCAAACTTCCTGCTGAGTTCTAGTCATATTCCCGCATCCGATAAGATTTAAAATTTCAATTCTTTGAGTAACAGTTATATGTGCCATAATACTTTAAATTTAATAATAATTTCTATGTCGCTTACAGTACTTATTAGAAAGTCGGTGTGACAATGACACTTTGCAAATATTTTCACCTACGTGATCCATAAAAAAACTATGAAATTCGAAAAACTAAACTTGATAACGTTTTTGCTTTATTTTAACTGATTTACGTTTTCTAACATTCAATCGTCATTTACTCGAAAACTTTCCTATGTAAGAGGGCAAAATTTTAGTACTGTCTGATAGAGAATTAAACGATCTTTCAGAATCAAGGAAAAAAATATGGTGTTGCCATTTAAAAAAAAATCGATGACGTCATTACTCGAAAACAAATGACATTTGAAAATCGCATTTTACGCTAAAATATGTATTTTTTAAATTAAAAATCGACCTGTTCGAGGATTTTTCCCAAAAAATAATTGTTTTGTTTTTATTGAATTTATTCCATACTTTTGGCGCATACTGTATAAAAGAAATGCAATATACTAATTGCCACTGCAAGTGGTACAGCGCAATCTCAGTTAGTGTTCAGTTAATTGTAAGTATTTACTTATCTGTACATTTATCTTATTTGATGAAATAATTTAAAATTACATTGGTAACTGGAATTTCTGGTGATTTTACTTGTCGTACTGTGGCTTTCGACTCTGGAAGTTCACTTACTATTTTTTTGTGCATGGTGTTTTGAAGAGTCAGTCTTCACAAATCAATTGCACGATGTAGACTTCAGATTAAGTCAGAAAATTGCAAAAATTGAATTGATTTAATGTAATAGCTATACAGTACACAGTACGACAAGAATTTATACCTGTGGGTTATTATTTCTACTACAACTTATTTTTCTACTACAGCATATGTATTTAATATCTTCTGTATGAAAATGCGTACTGCAAATTCTTTGGTTGTCTAGATAAAAAGTATATTTTCGATTGCATCCATTCCGCTTTCTTCTTATTAAGGTTTTTTTGGGACACTATAAAAAGTAATGAATTCACCATTTTTCATTTTGGTTTTCAAAAAATATATTGTGCCGCCAGAATTATAACGCAACATAATTTGAGATTTGACATGAAAGTATGTATTCACAACAGTACTTAAATAACGACCAAAGCGTAACAGTAACAAATAACAGAACAACAATTATTACGCCATAACACGAAAATAATTCCAGTAATACAAAAATAATCCGATTAGGGATCTTGAGCCAAAATGTCCAATCTGAATACCGGCCACCAGGCGAAGATTTGTCTGTGCCTTTGTTGACCCCATTTTCTTCTTCCTCTTGAATAGAAGCATTTCCGTTTTCCAGTGCGGTCGATGAACAGAGCACGGTCCACATACCACTTTTCAGCTGTTTGCATTCTTTGGCAAAGAATCCCTTCGAACCAGCTATATAAAATGTTATTGTTAAACTTGGCAGTTTATGATGGTGAAAACTAATTTTGAGGTTAATTCATTCCCGACGACACTAACATTTCTGATAAATTAAAATTGAATTTAATTTGTTTAGAGCGTTGGTTGAGAGCTACATTCCTAATTGAAATTTTAACGCACTCGTTGATCCCATGTGCTTGTTTATTAAATTAAGGATAATTAAATTATAGTTAAATGTAAATATTGTTTTATGTATTAGAACAGTTGGTAGTAAGTTTACGTTAGTAGAACTACGGTCGGTTTCAACTGGTTTTAAATAACTTTCAAATTGTATCTAAAAATAAAAACACAAATGCTTATCATTTCATTACTGGATAAATTAATCTTTTAATATTTATTTGTCTAAAAGTGTTTTGTTTGTTAAAGTGTTTTTAAAGAACCCTGTATATCTTGAAATCACCGACTATACTTATTGTTACTTTAGAAAAAAGTGAGTCCATATGATCATATGAAGGTCTAAATCCAGAAATATACAAATACCTATAGTGTGCTAATTGCGTTGTAATTGGTTATGAGTTTATGTTTAACAATATTTACATCTACAGTTAAATTAAAAAAATACGCATTTTCGAAGATTATTTGTACCTAAAAATTTGTCGGCTAGAGCGCTTTCTGTTGTTATATATTCGTTTTACTTCGGTATATTTGAATATTCGCAGCTGGCAGATAACATTCCTGTTATTTGCTACGCTCTATATTATTCAGCCCTTAAATGTCTAAAATTATTTGTGTTTGTAGAAAACCCTATTTCAACAATACGGTGCCCTTAAGTATTGATTTACTGATATCTTTTCTCTTCGTTTTTATTTTGTTTCGTAAAATTCAATAAAATCCACTCTCTTAATAAACTTGCATTGTTCATTAACTAGTTGGCTGTCGGCAATATTCTGCTTATCATAGGGAGCAACATTGACAATGCAATGGCATTTTTGGAATTCCAAAAATCGTTCTTGGATTAGGTGTAGATAAAATTCTTTGGTAAGCGTTTATTCTTTTGGTCGTACGCAATATTGTTCTGATAATGTGAGGAAATGTTAAATGACCACTTAATTATTTAGTGCTGTGCTTAAGGTCTGCTACAGATTATGATGACGTCAAAATAAATGTGCACTAGTGTTAATATCAAGGTTAATCTAAGCTAAAAGTTTTGTATGTAATTATCATTTCTAAAAATCGAATGGAGAAATTGCATGATTTTTCCAAATACGTCCAGAGGAAAGAATGTAATATTTTAATGAAAATCGCGTTTGTTCTAGACAATATCGTGGAAAAATAACCTAAAAACGGTATTCAAAAATTTAGTCTGGCCACACCCCCACAAAACGGTCGCAGCCACAGTGCATTCATGCGAGGTCAGACACCATTCGCACCTGTATACCTAAATACAGCAGTGTGTGTTTCATATCTGTATGCGAATACGCAGTGCATATGTTTAGAAGAGTTAACTTGTCAATTTTGTTATTGTTAGGTGTTATTTTATTGTGTTGCATAGACATATTGGTATTGAATAAAGTTGCGAAATATACTTGTAAAATGGGTACAGCAAGTGCATCCCACCGAGCAAATGTACAAAATATTTCACCGTGCAAAAATTGAAAAGAAAAATGTGTAAGACGACGAAGCGCGACGAAAGGAAACGTTGCAATATTTTATACAAGATGTTTAGAAAGTCAATGGTAAAGCAAACTTACATTTTTTCTCATTTACTGTATTCAGCGCTGCATTCCGATTCCAAATACCATGTTCTGGTCTTGGTGGTTCTTGCTCCTACCATTTACGTAATGTAGAATATTATTTGAGGCATTTATAAAATTTTGCTATCCGACTTCACTACAATAAATTTGTTTTATCCGAAAACATAATAAAAGTAATAAATGAAAATGTATTAATTTAATTAAAAAAAAAGGTAAATATTATTACTCATTACTTTTACTTATTATTTTTCAAATTAAAACAAGGATTTTAATGTGAAAACAGCATAAATATCTGACTTAAAAGTAATACACAAGGATTTTTTTTTAAATGGTTGAGAAGAAATGAACTCAGCAATAAAAATGCATTAAAGTAATTTTAGGAAATGTTAAATATCATTATTCATTACTTATTATTTTTCAAACTAAAATAAGTAGTTTAATGTGAAATCAGATGGCATAATTTTATAGATACCCCAAGTAAAACCATCTATCTGGTGCTTACCCAACAGCATTGTCGCCGTAATTGTCACGAGCGGATCTAAATTGTAAACAAAGGAATACGTTACGTTTAACAATACCGTAAGTTCACTACATCGCCACTAATAATTATAGCATTACCTACACAGTACTTGCACTAAGTATCTGTAACCCACAAATGCCACAAAAACGTAAGCATACAAGAAACAAACACCTGTTTACATCGCCAACATTGTAAACTGCACCTGTAATCTGTATCCACGAAAATAAACTGCGCTGAACGGTGTGTAATGTCACATCAAAATTATATCGTGTTTTCGGCCACATGGTTTTGTTTACATTCTATGGCAATTTATTAATGTTAATGTCTTAATTATTGTGTGATTGTTGCCGCCAGACACATGTTCTGATCTTTCAATCTGTTTGAAAGATTACCATGTAATACAGTTCAAACCAATATAACATTCATGTAACTTCCCCATCAGAAAATCATGGGGGTTCATGTTTGTCATGTCCTTTTTAAAGTATAAGTATAAGAGAGAGAACCAACAAAGCAAAATAAAAGTTAATTTGTCTTTATTTTAAAAATATTTGTTCTAGGGGAATATAAATCTTGTATTAAAATCAGCGTTGACGGCCCAGCAAAATCCTTTATATTTCATGTTTGGATTAAAAAGGGTTTCCAGCGGTAACCCATTTAATGTGCAAACTATACAGACTCAGTTATTCATACCCTGAGGGTTGAAGCGGCAAATGTCACAGTTCACCGAAGCATTTATTAGCAAAGGAGCCTTCTGATACGTCGAGCTTTCCGCAGATTTGCATGGAAATTAGTAAAAACTTCTATGCTGTTTAACCTTAAAGATTCTTTATTCAATATTCGAAATTCTTTCTCGGCAAAATTAGTGGATAAATGTTTCTATAACATAAGGAATTAGTCTCATCGCGTAAAACGGTTAAATACGTGTCAGTTGATTTTTGGGGCGTGAACTTTTACTTTTTTTCGGAGTGGTCTGATGATTTCGTTGACATTTGAATGCTTTCCACCCCTTACTAACATACCTTATCTTATATTTCCACCCTAATAGAAATTGCTACCACCTCCTTGTTGGTTTTTGCCGAACATTTGACATAAGAAGTAACGGAAGTACGAACAAAAATTAAAGTGGATATTTACACCGAATAAAATATTTTCAAATCATTGTTTAAACCCCCTTTTCGGACTTTACTCAACTTCCAATTCAACTCGTTGTCGGCTTGACGCGACGTTGCCAAATTTAAATATTTTCCTAGTATCTACTTATAGTTAAAAATATGTAGTGAATGCTATAAATTATTTTTCAAAGTATGCAACTAACATATTAAGTCTCAGTTTAAAAAATGTTTAATATTGAAGTTAAAAAAAAACTCCAACGGATCAAATAATAAACTATTTACATTTCATTATATAAATAGTGAGATAAACAGCAATACCCGATTACTTAGGAAACATCTTATCGAGGATCTTGTATAAGTTTATTATTTATTAATGTCATGACTATCAGGCATCATTCAGTATTTAAAAACTTTAATACTTTGTATGTATTCTACAGGTGCTATTCATCAAATGCTTTGCCTAGATATGGTAAAGTGTGTGCCTCTTTATTCATACAAATTTTAGTTTGGAAATAGTTTACATGTACAGAAATTTTAAATGACATTCAAATGTTGAAGTTTCTCTGTTGTTCCATCTTTGAATCTCATAAGATAAAGTAAGCAAGATAGCTACTAATACAAGCAGCTTAAATTTGTGTGTGTGGGCTTCAGTGTCTTTCATTTTCATTACATAAAAAACAAATTGTTTTCTTCGAGTTGATTGAGAGTTCAATATTTCCGTTCCTACTGTTCACGCCGCACAATGATTACGTTGTTTGTACATTTTAATAAAAGTGTACGTAGAGCGTATGTATGACTAGACTGTATAATACATCCTTCAAGGATCTTGGTAGACTTTTACGACCGCCCATAAATTATATTTTGATATTATTTACGGGTTCAGTTTTAAGTTTATCCCATTCAAATCCAAATGGAGAAGTTTACTTCCAACAGGGATCGTTCCACAAACTAAATTGTAGAAAATATTTGTAAAATAAAGCCAGTAGGGATAAAATACTTTTTTACTGTCAATTTTCATAGTTTTCTTTTTTATTAAAACTTGCTTGGTGTTCACTGAGAGTGAATCGCCCTTAAAATCATACCAAACTTTTTTCCATTGATCGAATTTAAAAATAATGATAATATCCCGCGCAAAATTTAATTTAAAACACTTATTTACTCTTCTTACATTTAAAAAAAAAAAACTTTAAACTTTTCAAGAAAAATACATCAATTAAAACAATATTTTAATAGTGTTTATTAGAAGAAATCAAAAAGTCAGTAGCAGGTTTTGTTTTTAAAATTTGACAGAAATAAAAATAAAATTAGAAGAAAATGGGCATCATTTTCTCTGAAACATAAATTTCTTCGCCGAAAATTATTTTTTTTATACGTTACATTTGTTCGTAATAGGAGTGAAACAAGCCTCGTTAGTGAATAAAATTTTCTTGTGATAATTAATATCCTTATGCAAGATAAATTCACAAAGTTACTCGTCGATCCAAACCTTGAGGTAATAAGAACTTTTGCACTTTTTGAATGTGATATGGATGTAGTAGATTACTTCTAGGGATTCGGTGTACAGTTCTTGATAATCCAGTTTCACGAGATAAACGTTTAGTATTTATTTGTGGAACATCTTCAACTGTTTGCAAAATATTTTCTTCATCTTATACCCTTATTACACTAGGACGTTTTCAGATATTATTGAAAAACTTGTGTTCCGAAAAAATATTTGCATATGATTTTTTATTAGTATGCACAAATAAGTTGCTTTCAATGCACAATTGTGCAATTTCCACATCTATAATTTTTGACATGAGTACTTAAATATTATTTTACTGAGTAGTCATCTGTCGGTTAATACACAGGCTAACAGCTAACAAACTGGAAACCAGTGTATGTCTGATGGCACAGCTGGCAACTAACCATGGCTGCTTGGCTATAGTATTCGCCGTTGGTGATCAGGTCCCGAGGCGAGGCTCTTATGGTAGCGGCAGTATAGTGAGTCACTTTCTGATTGTGGCCCAGCAAAATTCATACTGATACTACGCCAAATATGTAATAATTATTTACAAAAATTGTCATTCTCGGAGTGTTATTGTGTACAGTTGGAGTAAAATTTTACATATGCCGAAAACAATTATTTGTAATATTTCACGGTGGATTGTTGGTTATTTATTGTTTAAATCAATAGTGTGAAGTAAAACACTAAATTGGAATGTTACAACTTTAATGGAAAATTACTATTTGAAGTGTAAAGTATTGTTACCAGCTGTACCATTCATATGTAAATTTCCATTTCTTTTGTATTATTACTTTGGGTTTTACTAATTTTACTATGTACTCTGGGTACTAATCCAAACACGCACTGTAGGGATTTTATCCAAATATAATAATTTTACTTGTTTATTTTCTGTCTTCCTACTTTTTTTAATAAAAATATTGAAAGTTTGTTTTTTATGGTTATTTTTATAATTGTGTGTAAGTGTAATGGGGAATACCACTAAATTTGGTATTTTGCATTTTTAGAGAGTACTCTAAAAAACGTTGGATACGTGTCATATGATTTGGATTAATATGCAGTTTTATGACAGATATTAATTATTTAAAACAACATGACGTCACGCGTACATTTTTACCAGCTGGCAACAATGCATGACAATAAAACCACTAAAATCAAATTAGGTTATGCCATGCCATAGTCTATGAATTCTGCCTTGTCCTGATCTATGGCCCGTGATATTCCTAAACAAACATAACCTCTTTGTAATTTAGTTATATTTCTACACTTTGAAATCTCTTGAGTTTTGTCTCGGCAGAAAAATAGGTTATGTTATATTGATGGAAGTGACAAATGATGTTTACATGCACTATATCTGTCTCTATTTATACAGTACTGCATTTCATTTATTTTAGTCTAAGACAAGTTGCATGCTATTGCTCTGTTGCCGCATATTAAAATTGTACATCTGACGTCACATGTACATTAATTTGCCAATAAATTTTTTAAATTTAATTTAATTTAAAAAACAACGAATATGGTCTTCATATATTTCCAAAACAATGTAATTTACTGAGTTTCCAAAAACTTTTCCAACATAGTGGCATTCCCCATTGAAAATTATTTAATTTGGTGGCATTAACTTTAATTTTTAATCGTTATTATTAGAGATACAAAATAAAATTTCTAATAAAAGTAGTAGGGACTGTAACTGAATCCCTTTAATAAGTTAATGGAAGCTCAGTGGCGTACAGAAGTTGAGTAGTACAAGAAGCAATAATATTTTTTAATGGAGTGTCCTGTGTATTGTTGATATATTCTTTTTTCTGATTTCAAAAACATGACGTATGACATTACTATATCTAACCGTTCTTGAGTTGTTGAACATTGAAAATTAATAAATTATTAAGAAAACTACAAAACATTCAGTTTCAATATCCGTTTCAAATTTGATTAAATAAATGTCATATAATAACAGAATACTTGTCATTTTCATAGACTAATAGTTGAAGAGTGGAAAAGCTAGAGAGCCTAAGTGCCAAAAATATAATTTTACGGGGCAGCAAATTTTAAGTTTTTGCCATAGGTCCCCTAGCTTTTACGTGCTAAGGAGGTTTAAAATTGAAGGGCCTAAGTATCATCTTAATTATTGGGCATTTCACACAATAAATTGCCAATTAAAGTTAAAAAATTTAATTCTCGTCAATTTTACATAAAAACTTATGTATTAGTACATTATGTATTAATACGGTTTTGTATTAATACTGTTTTGTGTTAATACTGTTTTGTGTTAATACTGTTTTGTATTAATACTGTTTTGTATCAATACTGTTTTGTATTATTACTGTTTTTGTATTAATACTGTTTTGCGTCGTTGGCACTTGCCTGCTTGGAGATAGGCCCCCTGTCAATTTTATACGATTTTTGGCACTTAGGCTCTCTAGCTTTTCCACCCTTCAATTGTAATTTCCATTCGTATAATAAACAGCTTATACAGGGTTAACTATGACTTACAAATATTTTAAGAGGGAATAGGGAAAAATAAGAATTAACGGAATCACCCTTCAAAAAAAAACAAACTTATTTATAAAGCCAAAAAAAATTGTTTTCGATATTATTTTAAATCCTTATTTAACGCCGTCAATGTAGAGTAGTCAACCAACAAGCAAGTTGGTTGCCTACTCTACAAGCATGCAACAGTAGCTCAGTCGGTATCGCTGTCATGTCATAATTCAATTCCTGTGTTTACGTTGTAATTTTGTGTTCTTCTTCAGTTTTTAGTGCCTCTTTTAATTTTTAAACGTTTTATAGTTATTAAATAAAGACATTTGTGATGGGTGCAGATATTTTCCCACAATATAGTTCGCCGGTTTGGTTTTCTAGGTTATGGGGCAAGACTGCCGCGGTTACATTAAAACTTGTCTATTATATATTCCTTTCGTTCGATTTTGTTATAATAAATAGGCATTTGTACCTGTGTTTGTGTCTAATTGTACCTACGGGAAGTAGGTCGGTAGTAAGTGGCTGTGATGAGCGAATATGTAGTTTAACCAGTTTATAACGAAATAATGAAAAATGAATGCAAAATACTGCAGCTAACTGGATTAACTGTTACCTATCTATCAGGTATTATTACTAATAAGAATGTTAATTTTTGTCGTTTCTACATTTAGAAACAGTACAAAAAGACGACCGTATGGTTGTTGACATTGTTGACAGATGTAAGTTTTATCTATGAATCTAAGCCATCTCAGTCGATTCTTATCATAGGTGCCGACTTTCCGTCGGAAAAAAGGTTTTGCCCCATTTTTTAAATATCGAGCTAAAATTCTGGAATAATTTTTTTATTGTCTTTTAGGCCTCCCTGAGCACGTGGTTAAATTTATTGTACTTAGTCATAGTTAACCCTGCATATAAATTTCCATTAAAACATATATTAGGTATTTATTCTTGTACATCTCAACTTCTGCACACCACTGTGCTTACATTCGTTCAATTGCAGCCTAACAACATTTATTGGAAACTTTATTGTGTATCTCTAATAATAACGATAATAACAGCTGGCTTAAATATACTGAATAACCCTGTATCTCCCAGTCTACCCTACCAAAACAATTAAAATACTTAAGTAAACATCTTGTATAAAAAGTTTTTACTGTAACGTAGTAGATTCTCTACGTAGTGTGTACAAATTCCATTCGCATTTTATGTTTCTTAAATGTTTCAATAGAAAAAAAACTTGCTTTATATAGTATTTAATGTTTCAGTATTCTCCTGTTACACACATTCTTCTCGAAGTTTTATGCTCAACTTTATGAGAAAATTTACGAACTTTCCTTTTAAGATCAAGCGTATAACGTATTGAACGATAATTTTAATACCTCATCATTAAATAACTCGCTGCTATAATTTTATTGAAAACGGTACACGAAACAGTCAATTTTATATTTTCGCAAATATACAGTATGAGCCATTCAAAACCTAGGCGTGTTCTAAGATTTTTGTTACCAGTTTGATTTGTACGTATATTACCAATTGCATAAAGACACAACGGCAGTGGCTGCAACGAAATATACACACAACGTCAATAGTCTTGGACCCCCCTCATTCTTGTTAAAGAAATCTTTTTGTCAAAAAAACCAAATATATTTATAAAAGTATATTGTTTTCTGAATCTTTCTGTGAAAATAATATGTTCGATAAACTGAGTACTTAGAAAGTTAAAAACCAGCAAATGTGTGACACTTTTGACAAAATTTATTAAATCAAAAAGAAGTAACAAAGGAAATTCTCTACTTGACTAATAGTCGGTATGACCTCCACCACGTTCCAATAGCATATTGACACGTCTGTGCATTGTAATAATCAAGCGGTTAACGATCTCTTGCGGAATATTGTTCCATTTCTCTTCTGCCGCAACGACTAACTCGTCTGCAGATTGAGGTGGAGGAATATGATGTGTTCAATAGGATTCATGTCAGGACAGTTGACTGGCCAATCTAATCTATTGATATGTCCTGCTTCGAGTGTCTCTTCAACCCTTCTTTCCCGATGTGGTCGAGCTTTGTCGTCCATAAACACAAAATTTTCACCTAATTCATTCATAGGGAGTAGATAATGGGCGTAATAACTTGTTCGATGTAAATTTGACTGGTAATATTCTGTGGTATGCGAATTAATGGGTTGCGGCGGTTGAACATTATTCCACCCCAAAACATTACGGTATCCCCTTCATACGGAGCAACTTCAAGGGGAAAATGAAGTCGCTATTGACGACCTGGTTCTCTCCAGACTCGTTGTCGTTTGTTATCAGTAACCAGTCCAATTCTGGTTTCGTTTGTAAATAAGACCACCGCCACTGGCGTAAAAGCCAATCCCTATGCTCTTGCGCCCACTGGAGACGGGCAGCATGATGCCTTGGAAGTAGAGTGGGGACCCGTAATGGTCTTCCAGCACGTAAATTTGCGTTGTAAAGTAGAGATGGGTAGTTCGCGAACGAACTAGTACAAACGAACTATTCACTTTACTGAATGAAATGAATCATTCCTTCTTGTCGGACTGAATCATTATCTGTGAACTAAAAGCAACGTTGATTCTAAAAAATTTAACAATATAATTCAGGCGAGTCAAATTCAGTCCTTCTATACTTATTCAGTAGTTCACTGAATTAAATGAAAAATTGCAGCTGACGATTAGACATAGACGGTATCGGAGATGTGACTCAATGACCGGTTTCAGTCGGATCACCTATATAGAATAGCTAGTTCGGTGTCTTGCGACAGAATATTTTCTTAAGCAGAGTAACAGAAAAACGAGCTCCATTAAAATTAGACAAAATTTCTAAAATTTTGTTTTTAAACGCGAATTTTTTAATGTTTAGAATTTATTTATGAAATTAGTTTTTTTTTATTTTAAATATTACTTCTTTTGTTAATTTAATACAATATTTTCACATCTAAAATTATATTTTATTACCTATATTTAAATGCTTACCTATAAATGTTTTAATCTAAAATCTAGATTTGTCTGTAATCTCGAAAGCATTGTATGTTATACCTATGCCTCTAAATTACGATACCACGCGAGTCATGAAACAGTGCCGTTGTAACCAAACTCCGATATTGAACGTCGAGACTGAACGATCGGTGGTCGAATTACAAAAATACAATTCTCGACCGTACTGAATCAAATGAATTACTCAAGTGAATGATTCTCTTAGGTGAATGCGACTGATAGAATGAATTCACCAAAATGAACTAAAAGTCCCATCTCTATTGTGAAGTCGTCTTCGAATAGTAGGTGTCGATATAACACGGCGAAACATACCTTAAAAGTGGGCCGTGAGAGCTGAAGCTGAAGATGTGGGGTGTCCACGGGCATATTGCACCAAATACTGATCCTCCTATACTGTTTTCCTGTGTATCTTCATATCTGTACTATTCGTACAAAAGATGATCTAGGAATGCCAACATGTTCGATATCTGATGATTAGAATGTCCTGCATCATGTAAAGCAGTCCAACCAGATTTGTAAAAACATTGGTAATAAAGTAACGGTTCATAGTCTGCAATTTTTTATTGTATTTTTTGTTCCCTATGTACTATTTTACTACATTAAGAAAAACCACTAGGTTTAATCGAATCATTTTTTATACAGGAGGTCCAAGACTTGACGTTGTGTGTACTTTTCCATTTATCATAACAACGAACTTATATAAACTTTGCTACTTTTGTAATTTATTCTACTACAAAATTAAGCACAAATTTGTGGTAACTGTTTCAGTAAGTATGTAAGTATTTCTTCAGTGCAGTATTTCTCCAAGTAGAACTGTAACAGTACAACAATTTATACATGATCTGTCTCCTCGTTCTCGTCCAGTGTAGAAAGAAATCGGGACAGAAATTAAAAGTCAACCTAAAAACCTACTAATAAAGTATAATACAGATATTGTTATTAATAAATTTCTTTGTGTGCAGCAAATTTTTACATTTTAGCAGTAGTTACTTCAAAATAAAGTAAAGAAAATGTTGCCTACAAAAATTCTTTTCGGAAATGCGGACATCATCCGTTTAAATTACTTTTAAGTTAAGTAGAATGGAGGAAAAAGTATGATTTCTGTAAGAAAAAGGTTCTTTATTGTTAGTTAATGCTCTCGCCACTGACCGAATTCTTTGGGGATTCTTCTAAAAATATAACCTTATTTTCATGGTGTTTAACATTCAATCGGCTGAAAAAAATAAGCCGCACTTTTATTTCATTAACTACTGGTGTTTACTCGTGCATTCGGAAATTTTTGACATTCCAATCTTTTATTGATAGGCGCAGGTTTGCGTGTTAGCCAAATATACAGGGTAAACAAAAATTAACCTAAATAAGAGACTAAAGATTATTTTCAGCCAAATTCCTGAAAGTGAATAGTTGGAATACAATTTGAAATTCTAAAATTAGAATTAATTAAAAAATAATTAATATTTAGTATGCAGCTTTAGTTTTTTATTACTTTAATTTTTATTCAGGGGCGTAGTGTGATTAATTCTTTCAAGATATTACACTTTTATATTATACAGTGTTTCGCAATTTATCTGCCAATTTTTGACCATTATAAAGGGTGTCCAGAAACTAGTGGTCAAAAATAACAGGCATATAGGGGAAGTCCAAATAATGTCAGTACTTCATACACATTTTTTTCTGTCTAGTTTCCTTATGGATATACAGGGCTTCCGAGTAGGAAATATTGGATTTCAGTCATAATTTCTAAACCGTTATCTTGGCACCTCGAAATTTGTGTGATAGTAGTAACATATGGGAACAAAATTTTTGAATGTGCAGTTAAAAAATTATTTAAACATATACTTCCGCGCAGCACTGGAAACTGGTTCACTGGAAAACCTGATAAGGCGTATAATCGACTACCGAACAAAAAATTGAAAGAAATTCCAAAGATATTACATTTTACAACATCTCTTTTACTGCAGCAAATTCAACTGTTTTTGCCGCTATTGTTATTAATTTTAATATAATTAATTTGTGGTTAATTAGAAAAATAGTTGGACATACCTGATGTTACAACAAAATTTTGGACCCGTCTTACCTAGTTTCTACAAACTAACATTTCTTGTCCGTTTCGAGCTTGTATGTTATTGGCTATGATACGTTTGCATAAATCATCAATATACTTCATTTTTTAAATATCCCCACAAAAGTAAGTCCAAATGATTTAAAGTCAGGATATCGTGGCGGCCATGATACCGATCCTTCTTGTCTAATCCCCTGATATTAATGCTTGAACACGTTGTACATGTACACGGTAAGGATATAATGGAGCCTCGTGTATGATACTCCACATTATTGCAATACGCCGTGGACGCCCTGGACCGCGTCACGTCTGCGTTTGCCTACACTTGCACTCACTGCACACCGTTGTAAAAGTAGCAGCATTTGCACATATTTACCGGGTAATCGTTCTGCTAAAACATTTTCCCTTCATAATTTAAAACGATAGCCATCAACTGCGAGATGCTATACAGGGTGTTAAAAAAAGATTGTAAAATATTTAAGAAAGTAATAGTATGAACCAAAATAAGCAGAAAAGGCTCAATAAACATGGGTCTGCAAAGTAAGGGTTGCGGAGATATGGAATTTTTTATGTTTTTTAGCCCTTTTTTTATTTTGCAAAAACGTGTATTTTCTTATAATAGTTGGTTGATGTTTAGTGAAATAAACAGTACGTATTTGACAATTGTTCTCAGTGCACAAGTTTTATTTCGCTATGGCTGGTTACTCTAACGCAGAATTAACAGACATGCATTTCATGTATGGTCGTGCTAATGGGAACGCCACCGAAGGGCGACGTCTTTATGTTGACGCTTATCCAAATCGCTAGATTCCTTCACAACGCATGTTTGGAAGAATTCACCAAAGATTGCGTGATACCGGTTCCTTGAGCAAATAGTGCCATTTATCCGGAAGAGTAAGGTCGGTATCCACTTCTAGAGCAGAAGAAATTGTAGCACTGGTAGAGCAGAATCCAGGTACGAGTGTGCGGAGAATATCAGTCGAGGTAGGAATAGTGGTCCTCTTGTTTGGAGAATCCTTCACGAGCAACTGCTTTATCCATACCATGCGCAACGAGTCCAGGCCTTAAATCCAATAAATGATCATCAAGCACGTTTGGTTTTTTGCCGCTTGCAAACATTCTAAACAGGCCGGGTTCACAAGAAATGGAGTGTTTAATTTTCACAATACGCATATTTGGGCCGACGAAAATCCTCATGCTCTAATAGAATTTGGGCATCAGGCACGTTTTTCATTAAACGTTTATATGTGTATTGTAGGTGACCGGTTTCTAGGTCCTATTGTTTTACCAAACCGATTAACAGGCGCTGCTTACCTCAAATTTCTGCAGAACACACTGTATGAGTTTTTGGAAGACATTCCTTTTAGAGATGGGACTTTTAGTTCATTTTGGTGAATTCATTCTATCAGCCTCATTCACCTAAGAGAATCATTCACTTGAGTAATTCATTTGATTCAGTACGGTCGAGAATTGTATTTTTGTAATTCGACCACCGATCGTTCAGTCTCGACGTTCAATATCGGAGTTTGGTTACAACGGCACTGTTTCATGACTCGCGTGGTATCGTAATTTAGAGGCATAGGTATAACATACAATGCTTTCGAGATTACAGACAAATCTAGATTTTAGATTAAAACATTTATAGGTAAGCATTTAAATATAGGTAATAAAATATAATTTTAGGTGTGATAATATTGTATTAAATTAACAAAAGAAGTGATATTTAAAATTAAAAAAAAACTAATTTCATAAATAAATTCTAAACATTAAAAAATTCGCGTTTAAAAACAAAATTTTAAAAATGTTGTCTAATTTTAATGGAGCTCGTTTTTCTGTTACTCTGCTTAAGAAAATATTCTGTCGCAAGACACCGAACTAGCTATTCTATATAGGTGATCCGACTGAAACCGGTCATTGAGTCACATCTCCGATACCGTCTATGTCTAATCGTCAGCTGCAATTTTTCATTTAATTCAGTGAACTACTGAATAAGTATAGAAGGACTGAATTTGACTCGCCTGAATTATATTGTTAAATTTTTTAGAATCAACGTTGCTTTTAGTTCACAGAGAATGATTCAGTCCGACAAGAAGGAATGATTAATTTCATTCAGTAAAGTGAATAGTTCGTTTGTACTAGTTCGTTCGCGAACTACCCATCTCTAATTCCTTTGAATCAGAGGCAACAAATGTGGTTCCAGCATGATGGTGCTCCAGCTCATTTTTTCATGGCCGTTAGAGAGCATTTACACCAAACTTTTCCACATAGATGGGTAGGAAGGGCCGGACCTGTTTTATGGTCTCCAAGATCGCCTGATCTGAACCCTCTAGATCTCTTTGTTTGGGGATATTTGAAGACATTAGTGTATGGTACTTCTGTAAATAGCCTGGAAGAGCTGCAGCTACGGATTAATCAAAAGTGTCAAGAAATCCAAACCAAGGAGGGTGTTTTCGAAAGAGTTCGAATATCGTTGAGACGAAGATGTCGTGCCTGCTTGGAAATGAACGGAGGGCACTTTGAACATCTTCTGTAACTTTGTTTTTTGTTTGTTAAAACCTTCTTTGTCGGTTTATTCCTAATAAAATAAAATGTTTGAAAAACGAATAGTGGTCCATATCTCCGCAACCGTTACTTTGCGGACCCATTTTTATTAAGACTTTTTTGCTTATTTTGGTTCATACTATTACATCCTGAAATATTTTACGCTCTTTTTTTTAACACTATGTATGTAAACTATTTTTGATATTTGAAACACTAATGTAAATACTTGCATCACAAAAAAGTTAATACGATAAGTAATCGGATATATGAAATCGCCTGGCTAGAGATTACAGTAGCCCAGCGATGTAAAGGTTGAAACTACTAGAACTTCAATAATTTTTTTTCTCGGAAACTATAAGGATTTTACAAAAATTTTTTTACTATATTGACTCCATTTTTCATAACGCATCTATTCCCAAATTTTTTGGATAAATTCTAAATCACCCTGTATAGTTATGGTCAAAATTTAATTTTAGAATTTATACAATTTTGCCGGTGTTGCTAAGTTTGACATTTTGAATTCGCAGTTTGATTTCTTTATCAATTTGCCAGAAAATATCGATACGTAGAATTATTCGATATCTTTTACCATTTTTCAGATAAACGCATATTTATTGATATATGTAATAATTTATTAATACTGAAGTTAACGTTTCCAGGCAAGAAAATAAAATAATGAATAATAAGGAACGTACATTATCTAAAATTGTTGTCATTTTGATTTGTCTTCTATTGGAATTTTATCACTTTTTTTTAACAAATCGGCATCTTATTTAAAGGTGCATATACGGTTCAAAATTATCGGTTAAGTTGTAAAACACCAGGTGTTTTATAAAAATGATTTTCGCATAAGTAAATCATTTTTACTACTACTACTATTGGCGACTAGCACTGCCATCTGAATGCAAAGTAAGACTCTACAGAGTGCTGTCTATTTACTGAAATTTTTTGTTAATACAGTACGACGTTCCCCACTTTAGGAAATTCCATTGAAATATGAAACAAATAAATAATTGTGTTTTTTCTTATCTTTATTTATAATTTTACTTTATTCTTGCTAAAAGTGTCATCACATCAAGTTATTTTTACAATACTGATAATCAAATAATCACACTGCCCGTGAGTTAAATAAAATATTTACTCTATTTTGCAACTTTAAGGAAACCGTATTGTTTTGATATTGTGATATATAGTAATTTGAACACTGTGAACGTGAGATTCATTTATGATTTAAAACACTGGAAGCAATTAATATTCTTTTAAATAATTGTTATTATAATCATGAAATTTTAAGAAGATCCGGTAAACATATAACAACAGCGTTTCTCAACATGCACATTATCATTATCAGACCGTAAAATAATCAGTTTTCGGTTTCAAACATAAAACCGATATTTATTTTTAAGAAGTATTTCCAAATTATCAAGCGTTATAGAAAGTACATTAATTATGTTTATTAAATTAATTAATAGAGAAGAGAATGTCACACATTTTAAATGTCATTGTTTTCAGTAAAACGAAATCGAATAATGTTATGTGTTTTTATTATTACTAAAACGCAGACGGGTACTCCATACACAAATACCGTGGGACAGCATTTTTATCTCCTTAGGACATTAGATACTCTTAAAGCCTGCAACTACCGACATGCACAATGGGTCAGTAGACCTGAGTGCTGGCAGGCATCTAATTTTATCGGCTACGTCAAAAATACCTTGTTCAAAATCGGTGACGTAGACAATCGAAATTCGGAACATATACTCACACCGTAGTTGCAAATTCTAGATTTGAATAAGATGTAGTAACACTTAAATCAATCTGCAGTTGACGAAAAGCGTCCGCGTACATAAAATTATCAAAAATAAGTTGACGTTGAGTGAACTTAGCACTTTGATAGTTTCCTTTAAAAAGTTTATAAACTCGCTCGTGTCATCCTCTCCAAAATTATTGTAGAATGCCGTCCTTTTGGACGGTGATGGTCCACCACCATCTGCTTAACACTTACTTGATGCGCACTCTGCAGATGTTGCACTTTAAACTTCTAATACACTGTACTAACAAAATACGCTAGTAACCAGTAGCATACTGGTTACTAGCAGTGTCACTATAACGATGACACATTAACACTTATCGGCGACTATGATAGGGTGTATTATCATTACAACTATAGCACCAAGTCCTATACAGGGTGAACATATAAAAAAATTAATGTACTCTTAATAATCTTTAATGACTTACAAATACAATTATATAAAAAAAAATCAAAAACTGGAAACTGATCCACTGTAAAACCTGACCTTGCGCAAGACAAAGCATGCAGCCAGCGACCGGCACGGCGGCAAAGTGTTTAAAATTTTGTCCACCGACAGGTAAACACGAGGAGTAAACCACTGCTTGAAATTTGTAGAATGAAATACCATTTTTTAAAAATATTACCCGTAAATTCCTTATTTTCCCACTAAAATACCTCATCAAATAAGCAAATACCTCAAAAATATCCAAAAACCACGAATTACCCTCAAGTGCCCAAAGAATATCTATGACTATTACCCAATAATACCCTTAAGTACCTAAAAATTCCGTTAAGTACCCAGAAATACCGAATAGTACCCAAAAATACCCTTAAATACCCAGATATCTAAGAAACGAAAAATACATTAACTGACCCACGATTTTACTTAATATACGTTTAATTTCCCAAAACTGTCTTTCATTTCCTTAGAAATTATTCCAGTTACAGATCTACGTAAATAATATAGATTTTAAGGCCTCCTTTGACTCGATCTGAATACATCTGGAAAGAACATTTTGGATTACATAAAATGTATCATAAACTCATTGACGCACCCAAGAAGGGTGCCAATACCTGCACCATGCCCCCTTCAAGCTAACTAAAAACAAACTTCTTCCCCGTGTATGAAATAATAATATTAGGTCTATACAGGGTGTCCCTAAAATTATTGTCCGGATCCCAAATACTCATAGGGTACCATCGGTGTCATCAGTACAATCAAAACCTTTCATTAGCAAGTGTAAATACATGGGTATCGAGGGAGAATCATGTATGATTAGAATTAGATAATTGTCAGTAGTTTACATACAAATTTTTTTTGTTAAATGGAATATGAATGTGTCAGGGAAACTTAATTTAGCAATATTTTAATTTTTATTATAGACTTTCATTCACTTTTTATTATTTTTCATCAATAGAATATGTCGGAGAAGTTTGACCAAACTTATCGTTAACATGTCGTATCGAATAATATGTAATATATTGATTTAAAGATAAAGTTTAATAAATTATACCATACTAAAATTTGTTAACAGAAGAGGAGAATGTGCTATGTGAGTGGATATATTCTGTGTAAATGTCTTATAAAACATTCATGATACTTGTTTATATGGTACTGTACTGTACAACCTATTGCAATAATAATGGCACTGTTTAGTTGAATTTGGCTATTTATTTCGAACTGTTGACATATTCGTAATGAAATCTACTTTCAATTTTAAACAATAGTTCTTAGTTGTTCCTTTCACCAACATAAATCTATTGAAATTTCTACACAGAACATCCAGTAGTCAAAAAACTGATTTGAGGAAGTGTCATTATTTTTGCAATAGAATGTATCTAATTCGAATCACCCTATATTATTTTCTAAACTAAAGGATTACGAAGGCAATAAAAGACCACATAGTGGTTTAACAGTGCCTCCGAAAAATTTTACAGAAAATGTATTTATCTATTTTTAATAATTGTTATATTTGCCATCGGTATTTAAAAATTGGCGGGAAAATACTAGTTTTCTCTTAAAATACCCATTAATTATCTTCGTAATACCCATTAAATATGCATTATTACCTTGATAGTACCCAAAAATACCGAAAAATACCTATAAATCCACACAAATACCCAAAATATGTAAAAACTACCTTTAATTACCTACAGCTTGTACAGCAAAATACCTCAGGGGTTTCCCCCTCGGGTAAACACATTTGTGCTTACTTTACTCGGTTTCTATGAACTAAAACAAATGTTACTGCACTTCATTTTTTAAATATCCCTACATAAGAAGTCCAAAGGAAAGTCGGACAATCGTGGCGGCCATGGTACCGGTTCTCCTCGTTCAATCCATCGTACCCCTTGAACTTCCTAAACATTTTGTCGAAAATGAAAAGTAGCACCACCGTACAAGAACTGCATTTGGAGTCGAACAGCTAAGAACACTCTTCCAGAAGTGCAGACTGATCATTTCGAAGGAACTCGAGATACTGTATCCCATCCATTCGATTTGGTAATATGAATGGTCCAATCAAGTAATCATCAACAATCCCTGCCCAAACATTTAAGAAAAAGCGTTGTTGGAAATGATTCCGTTGAATCGATTTTCAAAATTCGTTGAAATCGTCCTTCGTGCAGACGAGAAGTATGTTTTTCTTACTTCACCATAAATTAAAACGATATCCATCAATTACACGAGTTGCTATACACGTAGGCCATTTTTGACACTTGAAAAACTAATGGGAACACTGTTACAAAAACGTTAATACTGAAATGTACAGATTTCAGTATTCGGAATTGCCTGCATTCCGATGACGCTAGAGACTACAATATTTCAGCAATGCTACTTATTTTTCATGACGTACCTTTTCCCATTTATTTTTTAATAAGTTGTGTATCAAATCCAGTAGAAACTCCTTCAAGAAATATCTGCCGTTTGCTTTGTACAGGGCGTTTCAAAAGAAAAGCGAAAAATTTCAGGGGGTGATTCCTTGTTGAAAATAAAAGGTAGTTTATTATATAAACGTTGGGTCGCAAGTCAACCATTAGGGAGATATCGCGTTGCAAAGATGGCGGATAAAAGAGTGTTTTTATTGTTTTTCCTCGAAACGAAGCGTGGGAATGGTAAAATTTTGGGGAAGTGTTACCATCATCAAAAGACATAGTTTTTCACTTTTTGAAAATAATTGGAAAGAGTTGAAATAAACTACCCCTTTCACTTTTTTTAACTATACTAAATTTCTAAATGAATCGGCTTAACCTAATTTATTTTTTCCTACGTCGTTAAGGAAATTTTTTGAAAGTATAGTTCAAAAAACTGAAAGGGGTAGTTTATTTCAACCCTTTCCAATTATTTTCAAAAAGTGTAAAAATATGTCAGAAGTGTATTTTGATGATGGTAAAACTTCCACAAAATTTTACCATTCCCACCCTTTTCGTTTCCGAGAAAAACAATACAAACACTCTTTTTTCCGCCATCTTTGCAACGCGATATCTCCCTAATGGTTGACTTGTGACCCAACGTTTATATAACAAACTACCTTTTATTTTCAACAAGGAATCGCCCCCTGAAATTTTTCGCCTTTATTTTGAAACACCCTGTATATTGTGATTGTGTCACACTTTTCTCACTTTTGTCGTGCATGGCTTTCATTTATGTTTCGCCAGTGTAAAATATTCTTCGAGTCTAATGTCGACCTTATATTATTTGTCTTTTTTCTTCGTCATATTACTATTTTGTCAGCACACCCTTTCGATTCCGTTTTATAAAAAATAAACCAAATTCATGTCATGCATAATTCGCAAAATGGGATAGCAATTAGATTTTCTAAGCTCATTTTTAAACTATCATGCATGAATTGTTCTACGAATCGCGTATTTTGTATCGCCATCAACCTCTATCTTCTTCCGTCCGCGAGTTGCTACTATTTTTCGTTTGCAGTTGTATCTTCTTCTTTACCACTCTTGCACGATATACACGGACACTTGTTAATGAATTACATATTTCACCCGCATCCCACGTCACTTACACTCATATCTCTTAAGGGTGCATACGTCATTTTTTAATCGTAAGACTGTAGTTGAGGAGATAGCAGCTATTTTTGTTCGAATTTCGGTAAGGACAGTATACAAGTTGACCGTATTCTTGACACACTGTCGCGGATATATTTACCAAACTATGAGGAAGACGTCTGGATTTGTTTATGGGCGTTGGTTATTCTGACACAGAAAGTGCTTTTCACGAATTTAACTTTACCGAAATATCAGTGTATTACGTGTGAAATCGTCCTTTTGGCATTCCAGGCATATCTATGCCATTCGGGGCTATTTCGGTGCGGCTTTTAAAACATCCACAGTCGCAGCTCGTCGTGACGGCGCTACTTGTTTTCTTTAATAACTTGCACGAGATTGAAATATGGGAATTCTGTTGGCTCGCCCGTGGAGTTTCAATTTGGCCGCCGGGAGTTTCAAAAAGTAATGATTAAAGACATGTATATGCATGAATAGCATTGTATTTTATGAAACGAGTAGAAAGCGGTCGATATGGAAATAAGACTTGAAATAATTTATTTTTATTGAATGTGTTTTTACTTCAATTAAAGTACATGAAATTAATAATAATAATAATAATAATAATAATAATAATAATGACAATAATAATAATAATAATATCTCTACCCCTCATTCTAATCACAGTGATTAGTCCAGAAGTCGGAGACTTGTGCGGGAGAGGGGGCGGCATATTATTATTAAGCAGGCCGCATTTACGCCCAGGAACGACATGCGTTGGTAGGCCCTAACCACTATTCAGTGCAGGAATGAGGGAAACCTGGAAAACCTCATTAATTAGGGGGGTAGTCAAATATCAACCGGTATCAATCTCTCACATTGACCCAAGCCTACCATACCCGCAGAGAGGGCGCCAAACCTCTCCACGAATATAGCTTATATACGGTCTACCGGCAGCTGGGCTCGAACCAACACCGATCTAGTCACCTCGATTCAAGTACTGACGCCTTAAACCGCGGGACCACTGACCTACAATCATTTTTAATTGGGCTTTTAATATAATAGGTTTGTTACTGCAGCAGTTGGAAATGGTTTGAAGCTATCAAAAATATCCGTTCAACTACTTGCGTTAAATTCTGGTAACTCGTTTTCAACTTAATTAGTCGAATATTTCTGACAGTTTGAAACCGTTTTCAACTGCTGCAGGAACAAATTTTACGTAAGAATATGCAAAATTTTGTAAAAAGGTATTAACTTGGCATTGGAAGAGAATGGGGTCATATTGAGCCATTGTTATAAATTTATTTGTTCTTTTTTCATATCTTTAAAAATATGACATATTTTAAGCATTATACAGGGTGTTCCGAAATTAATGGGACATATAGATTCATGACGACAAAATGCGATATAGCTAAACTTACCTTAGTCAAAAGTTGGAGGTTAGAAAGATACCGAGTATCTTTATTAAAATTTTATTTTCGATATTTGTAAATAACTATTTACAAAAATCCAATTATTTGGTTACATTAAGCATATTGTTTTTTTTTTGGCGTGAAAAATTCAACCTTACCGATCTTCTTGAAATTTTGAACGTCATTATAATTTACAATTTTGAATAACTGGTTCAAGTAACATTTTGCAGTATTTTCAGCGGAAAAGTCACCGAATATAATAAGATTATTTCTGAAGCGGATACTCCTTACGACTTAAAAGAAAAAAGGTAGGAAAATCGATTGTTTCAATAGTCAGATGGATTTATTAAGCTACAAAAAAAATCCATTTCACCATGTTGTGCTATAAATGGCGTCCTCTGCTAGTGACGTCAAAATTAGACATTTAAATTTTTCGTTCCCAAAAAACCCGATAGTAAGTATATGGATTTTAGAAATATCGAAAGTAAAATTTTAACTTTGACACCCTGTAAGCTTACATTCTTTCTTTAGATTCATTGGATATTTTGCCAAAATTCTGAAAAAAATATTAATTAATTGAATAAACTCTTGCGTCAAAAGGATCAGACAAGGGTTATTTTTGAAACTAAGTTTGCCTAACCAAAACACTTTTCACACACTCCAAATTTAACTTACTGCTAATACATTTGAAATTTTTGAGAACCAAAACAGAGAGTTATTCCAAACGTCAAATAATACGAAAGTGCGCGATGTGATTTTTGTTATTTTTTACTTACCTGCTTTTTTGAATAAGCAAAGTTAGTTTCAAATATAACGCTTGACTGATCCATTTGGTGCAAGGGTTTATTCAATTAATATTTATTTTTTTTAAGTGTGGAAAAATATCCAAGTAAGCTAAAAAAAATTATACCACAAATAAAAAAATAGCCTCAGAGAATATCTTGCCTCCATCTCGGAAATGCAATATTCACTTGTTTTGTGATACATGCTTGAAAAACCTTTTTTCGTATCTCGAATAATAACTGAGGAAAGGAAGGTAGGGCAATTTTCGCGTAATCATCCTGTACCTAGGTCACGGGATAACAACCCGGAAAACCGCTATAGATCACTAGGTATACGAATATATTATATTAGCGCTACAGGCTTAGTGGCCCTTGGCTTAAACTTTTGCGATTTTTCGCTGCCATTTTTTCCTATCCTTTGCTTCTTCTTTCCAGTCCGTGATACCAATTTTCATCTTTGACATCCAACCATTGCTTCCAGGGCCGTCCTCTTCTCCTCTTCCCTCCTTCTGTCGATAGTATTCTTTTAACCCATCTGTCGTGGGGCATCCTAGCTATGTGTCCCAACCACCTGGCTCTTTACGTCTTCACTACCTGCACCATATGACTAAATAAATTACTCATATGACCTGCACGATGTTGGTTAGCTTAAACAGATCTTCTATTTTCTTATTTGTCCTTCTGAATTCTCCTTCCACCTTTCCTCCGAATATCTTCCTTAAAATTTTCATCTTCCATATTCCCAGTTTAATTTCTTCTTTTTTACTCATTATCCACGTTTCACAAGCGTAGGTAAAAGTAGGTCTTATTATGGTTTGCTATAAATCACTATAGTTACGTCATATGTCGTGCATAATAGTATATTATTCAACGAGCATATGTAGGCTGTTGTTTATGAAGGTGAAGGTTGTAAATCACCTCAGTGAATTTCAACCATTGTATGCTAGTAGAATACTATACTTTATCCACGAGTATTAACAATATTTTAGCAAACATTTTACTGAAAACATTACACAATATTTTGACACTCATAACATGAACACGACATAATATACAATTCAAAACTGTCAAAATACTTTACTTTCAAGTTTGACATTATTGTCATTCACTTGATAATGGCTTGTGAACAAAACGTCTCGAAAATATTAAAATTATTTTTGTCTGTGTCTCGTATATCCATCAAACTAAATAAGTTTTGTTATCGCCATGGACACGCTTGTAAATTTAGTTTTAAACGTCAATATATTTGTCAAACGAGTGAGTATGAGTGTGAATTTTCTATCAATACGTTTACTACAAACGATACTGACAATAAATCTGTTTTTTCTATTAGTATTAGTAATTTTAATAGTTGTACGTTTCATTTCAATATAAATAAATATAGGATCGTTGGGTATTTTTTCACAACAAATAATATAATTTACTTACCGTTCAGTCCTGTCAAAACCAGAACAGTAAGTAATTACTTACCGACGCGTTTTTACTTGGCAACCAGTAGAATATAACATACTGTTCTAAAACTAAGTAAGGTAAACAATCGGTAATAGAAAGGTTCAGCGGCGGCTGGTGAGATTTCAGGTATGTCATATCTCAATAACCAGACATGGGACCCAAACCAAACTTTAGGATATATGTACTGTGGCTATGCAGTGCTTTCGAAAAGTAACGAATACATTCATTATTTTTGAAATTGAGAAGTTTTCGAAAAAATCCCCTGGCACGTCGATTTTGTTTTTAGAAAAGGCACTTTTTGACATACGACCCACATTTGTGACGTCATCGTTGTTCTAAATATGACGTCATCGACAATTTTTTTAAATAGCAACCCCCAATTTTGACCAAGCTATTTGAAAGAGCGTGTCATTCTACATACATACATCAGGAAAAATTTTGGTGTTACATAACAAAAATTTCAAGAAAATAATGTTTGAAGATTTTAAAATTAATTTTCACAATACTGAAAATGATAATAATTATGTAAAAAATCTACTAAATTAAATGTTCAAATTGTGCACCGTTGGCTGCCTGACAGTAGCCAAGACGATTAATAAATTCTTTTTGGACATTATAACTTCAGGAGGTATACGATGTATCTCGTGACGAATTCTTGCTTTTAAATCTTCTAAATTAACCGGTCTAGTAACGTATACTTTGCTTTTTAAGTATCCCAAGAAATAATCTAGGGGTGTCAAATCATGTGATCTGGCTGGCCCCCTTCTCCCTATCCAACGATAACGGGAACAGCTTATCTAAATAAGCACGGACAGGTGTTGCATAATGGGCAGGTGTACAGTATTGTGAAAATTAAATTTTAAAATCTTCAAACATTATTTTCTTGTTTTCTTATGTAATACCATAATTTTTCATGATGTATGTATGTAGAATGACACGCTCTTTCAAATGGCATGGTCAAAATTAGGGGTTGCTATTTAAAAAAATTGTTTATGACGTCATATCTCGAACAATGATGACGTCACAAGTATGGGTCGTATGTCAAAAAGTGCCTTTTTAAAAACAAAATCGACGTTCCAGGGAATTTTTTGAAATCTTTTCAATTTCAAAAATAATGAATTTATTCGTTACATTTCGAAAGCACTGTATAGATAACTTTTGTAGAAGGAGAACCTTTTTGCTATTTGCGAAAAAAACTTAAAAAAAATCGCTGCCTTACCTAGGAATTTCCAGATTGGTTTCTTCAGTTTTAGTAAACTATTTTTTTTTTCATAAATTAGATGTAATTTTATCGAGGTATTTCAAATTTTATTAAAAACTAATGATATTAGAATAGTTTATTAAAAAATGTCATCTGACTTTACATTAGCTGTATGCGTCGGTTCTGAGGCTTTCATACTGTATAAAACAACGACCGTTATTCACAATTAACTTCTAATGGTCTCGCTAATCATTTTACAGTCGTGACAGTTTAGTTTCTTGGAAAAATTAAGTCACGTCGTTTACCATTCCTCGGGCCGATATGAGCGACATCCTTATCTCCCAGGGCTGCATTTTTTCATTATGTAGGCCACTTACCTCGTAAATTACGATATTTAGTGATGTTTACCATTGAGCCAGCTTCCTCATTGTGAAAATGTTATCGTTGGTGAGGAATTTAAAGGAGAAATATCTGTCTTTGTCGGTCGTATACGTTTCGTCAAGTGAATCATCCATTGGTATTTATAATAATTGGTTAAGTAAACGATAACTCAGTTTGATATTACCAATCGTTTATTATGTATTTGTAACATGTACCGCATATCTTGAATTTATACAGATAGATTCGTGGAATTTTAAAGTATAACAGTTGTAACGCTGGATTGTTGGATCAAGCTAAAAAAACTGAAACTACATCTAAGGAGTCTATAACGCTTTAGGTAGTTTCTAATATACTCGTAAATAATCTCGTGTGTTATGTTTATCCAATGCTGATTACTTTTTATAATATTCATTTGAACATAGATATCAAATTATTAGCTACTTAGTTCTTAAACTTTAATGCAAAGTTAGGTTAGGTTTAGTTGTTAAACGGTTAAAGTCCTAATAGTAATAAATAAGTTACACGACATATCACAGATCTATATTTAATTTCAGCTTTAAAAAATAATAACTATGAATAAAGAAAACCATCAAAAAATCATTAGAAAGTTATTTATTAAACGAGAACGAGACTATAGTCTGTTTGGGAATGAAAGAGAGTAATAAAACCCCGAGATAAGAACCGGCCATGGGCGTGGTAATATTTCGTTTCAGGTAATTATCGGGTAACACTAATGTTAACAGGTAATGGGTGTACATTAGTATATTTTACTGGATACATCATAGGGGAAGAGCCAGTGTATTGTGACAGATCAATCGAGTCTTAGAGCTGAATATACGAAGACGTGCTACTACAGTAGAGTAAAATTCGACTTGTGTTTAGTGACTATTGTGCGAGTGGATATAATATTGTTTGGGTAAAATGTCGAGCTTATCAGGTTAAGTACCTGCCAAACGCGTGAAAAGATGTGCGCTGTCTCAGAATGAGAAGATTATTATATTAAATGTACTTAATGCATTGAAACACCAAAATCCTACCAACAGTGTTGACAACATCGTGGAAAAGTGTTCCAAAATGACAGGGATTGGAAAATCGACTATCTACAGACTTTTAAAGGAAACAAAAAATTAACAAGATACTGTAAATCGCCCAAAATCATCTACAGGGAGGTCAAAAGTCGTTATAGATGATTTCTTCAAAAATGTAATTCGCAGAAAAGTACACTCATTTTATTTTAAAAAAGAAATACCAACGCTAAACAAAATTTTAAGTGAACTTTCAGAGGACAACGATTTGCCAAAAATCAGTAGAAGCAAATTATGCGCCGTCTTACGAGAGTGGAATTTTTGCTGGGAAAAACAGAACAGGAAGTCAGTTTTTATCGATAAAGATGAAATTATTTGTTGACGAAGATCCTACTTAAGATCAATTAGAAAATTTGTTGACGAAGGGAGGAATATTTATTATCTAGACGAAACTTGGGTCAACGAGGAATATACTGTAACAAAAATATGGCAAGATATAAATGTAAAAAGTTTTCGACAAGCATTTTTGGATGGACTTTCAACAGGGTTCAAGGCACCTTCAGGTAAAGGGCGAAGATTAATAGTGACACATACAGGTAATGCCAGTGGTTTTGTAGATGGCGGTTTACTTTTATTTGAATCTAAAAATACAGGTGACTATCACGAAGACATGAACGCAGATGTTTTCGATCAGTATTTTACAGAGATGTTGGATCTTATTTCTCCGGAGTCTGTAATTGTCATGGATAATGCCAGTTACCATTCACGGCAGACCGAGCGGACGCCTACGACTGCTTGGAGGAAAGCCGATATAATTCAATGGTTATCAGGAAAAAACATTTCTTTTGAAACGAATATGGTGAAAAAGGAACTTTTGACACTTGTCAATCTTGATGAAGATCAGAAAAAATATGTTATCGATAAAATGGCAACAAATCGCCAAATAACGGTACTACGATTACCACTTTATCACTGTGAACTTACCCAATCGAATTAGTCTGGGCGCAGGTAAAAGGAGATGTATCGCGAAATAATACGACGTTTAAATTAAGTGACGTGAAAATTTTGTTAAAAAATTCCTTGGAACGAGTAACTGCAGATAACTGGCAAAGATGTATACATCATGTACAAAAAGATGAGGAGAAAATGTGAGAACTCCATAATTTAATTGACGTTACTGTGGAACCTATCGTTATCAATCTAGGAGACGAAGATAATTCATCAGAATATTCAGAGGATGAATTTTAATATACCTGCTTTTTTATTTTCTTTATTGTACATTTATACAACACTACATTTACTCACCATAATTTGAATTTTTAAAATACATATATTTTTGTGTGGAATAAAAGTTTATTCATTAATTTTAAATAAATATTTTGATAATATTGAATAATTTTATTTGAATTACTAAAAACCCTCTTAACCCGGTTATGATGCTTAAAGTAACCTTTAGTATTGAAATTCTGTTTTTATATTGTTTACTTATAAGAGAAATGGACCGAGAAATTGAAGCGGCATAGACAAAGACGGATTGTCGGAGATTAAATTTTAGCTATCTGCTACAATTTAGTACGGTTCGATCACACAAAGTTTTTTTAAAAGTACAACTCATCTATACCGATAATACATAATATAAAAATATTGAATATAAGCACCAGTACTACATTTATTTACGATTTGCATATATAATAAGCTTTTATTACTCTCTTTCATTTCTGAACAGACTATAGCATAGTCCATGATGCGCCTAGACCGTGACCGCATAGTGCGTTTCTGCCTTTATTAATTTGTGCTTTGAAATTTTTCAAACCAAATTTGGATAATAAAGCAAAGTTGTCAAACATTAGTCGTCATATTGCTAATTGAGTTCATTTGTGATCGTTTATAGTTCAATTTACTAAAAAGTCTGTAAAAATGGAATCTAACTGAGATTTGTGTGTACTTGAAGAGATATTGGAGTGTGCGAAAGAGGTGTCTTTGAATCAATCTTCTCCGAAATAAATCTCAAAGAGATTTATGAATGTGTCTACCAACATTTTGTGGATTGGTGTATTCATGGTGTATTTCTCAGACTTAGCAAATAAAATGAAGCTGTCAATGCTTTGGTCACAATATTCAATATTGCTGTCAACGTTGGATATAAGGAAGGGGATCGAGATAAGAAATATTCAAAGTTACGTGCTTTTCTCATGAGACAAAATGAGGGATATCTACTGAAAAAATCGCTAGTATTTACAAAGGAGCAAGTTAATTACTTTTTGAATAATGCACCTGATAATTTATATTTGACGATGAAGGTAAACGCTTTAAAAATAAAAGAACATTAAAAAAAATCTTTATTGGTCATTCTAATATTGGGGTTGGAGGCGCATGTCGTTATAATGAATTAATCAATTTAACAATTGATAATGTTGCAGATGTGAAACTTGCCTTAATTATAAAAATTCCCAGTATCAAAAAAAAGAGATCACGTTCTTTTACTGTGCTGGAAGCCAATTATTTAAGTTTTTATCGAAAATATGTTGCTATACGTCCACCCGGGTAGTAGTCGTTATTTCTCAGATATGCTAGTGGAAAGTGTCATCGAATTGTGGTCGGTATTCATAAAATCAGTGAATGCTGTCTCGCAAGAAGTGGCAAACTTTTTGAAGACAACTGGTAAGAGTACAGTGGACACACATTATGATGAATGTCTGGCTTTTAGTTGACGGCGGTGAAGACCTCACTTGTCTTAAAAGACACGGAGGATGGAGATCGAGCACTGTGGCGGAAGGCTACCTTGAAGACTCACTTTTGAATAAAGAAAATATTGCGAAAAGATTACTGGAAGTTGATATTGGTAATAATAAACCAAGCACCGTCGTCATTTGTGATTTCACATCTGAAAATAATATAACTATTAATGAAAACGTGTTGGACTGCTTTGAGAATTGCTGTTTGAATGAGGGTAGTGGCAGTTGCAGTGGTTTATTTAATTTTAATACGTTCAAACAGTGTATTTAATATCAATGCGTATAAACAAAAATTATTACAAATATTGTTGAATAAACTTTTATAAATTAAAACTTGATTAACACTTTTAATCTAAGGATTAAAAGTAGGGTTTCAATTTTGGCGACAATACTGTTTCATTTTTTCTACTACTGGATGCTCATATCTTCTCAAATTTATCATCAGTTCTTCAGCTGATGGAGAAGTTCTTCCTAATTATTTTTTTTTTAGTTTTAGACATGAAAAAAGTGTATGAATGATGGTTGAAAAGATTTATAAATTATTATAAGCACATACGTGTCACTGAAACAATTGAATGTCTCATTTATAACATGCAGGCATAACTAATGGTTTTTTCTTGTTTTGTAAAATACCTGTTTATCTGCTAATAATTATATTTTTTTATTTGTTACGTTTTCAATTTCATCGTCTCTCTTACTTTTATTTTTGTATTTTGAACAGTATCAAATAATACTGTGATTCCAATTTTCGCATAGCTACCCTGTATGTTGTACCACATAAAATGTGTCAATATGTGTTCCTATTCATCAAATTTATTTCCTTTGGAGACTTTTCTGTAGGATCTGCGTGTTCTTAAATATTTTATGTATTCTGTGCGAGGGAATATAAAAATTTCGTGCGCTGTAATTTCATAACCGAGTTTGGGGTGCTCATGTATATTTATGAATTTCTATAATAATATGGAACGTGATGTCTAGACTTCGTTGTTTGAGCATACCAAACACTTTTCGGTATATCTATTATATTAAACGTCTGTCAGGTTCCCTTCATAAAAATTTGTGATGTAGTGACGATATTCATAGATAACAAATATTAGAATTAGTTGATATAGGTACGATATGATAGAAAATAGATATTTTTCTGGATTAATGTTACTTTAGATAAAAATATTTGCTTATAGTTTATGACAGACTGTAAAGGAAATGTGTCGATGATTTAAAAGGTAATTTAAAAAAAAGTTAAATAGTTAAGTTTACGTATTTTGAAATTAATGAATACAGAACAAGAGTAGATAGATTTCTAACGACAAAATAATGCGATGTACCTAACTGTTTGTACCTATACATTTTGTTTTTTTGAGGGCGAGAAATGCAAATAATATCTCTACAGTGATAGAAATGATTACAAATTTACATATATATATATATATATATACATATTGTTCACATTATACATTAATGTAAAAAATATCAATCCATACTGTATTACAAGACTCACCATGTAAATACCGTAAATTTACATCTTTCATATACAATTACATGTTTTTTCTAAACATACACAATTTTTATCAGTGTGAATAAATATGGTATATTTACCCCTCAATTACTCAACATACCTATTGTCTAACGGTGTATTATTAATTGGTAATATCTAGGATTTTTTTATACAATTCCTGCAACAGCTAAAACGGTTTGAAACTGTTAGAAATATTAGTTAAGTTGAGAAAAAGTTACCAGTCACTGTTTCATAAAGTCAACGTGCATTGAAAAAATTGAAAGTTCGAATATATCGGAAACGGGGCGGTTTATCGAAATGAAACAAGTATATCTTTTTTGCTTTAAAATACCTAAAAAAATGTTTAATCTGTATAATATCGCTAATAATTTTTTTCAATGTACTCCTCATTCTAATCACGAAGATCAGCCTAGAAAACGGAGACTAGTTTGACATTTGCTGTTATTGTTGCCGATTACTGTCAATTTACTGCTATAATGATGCAAAATGCATAACGTAATAATAACTGAGAAAAAACTGAGTTGAAGTTATGAATGATAATTGACATTAAAAAAGTAGAGTGTGCCATCTAAAATAATAATTAGTCTCATATTAGTGTAGGATCTCTGTGTGGCGACTACTGACTAAACCTATTACAGTTATACTCGAAATAACTTACATGTTTTTTTTTTGTTGCAGGTGGGTGTTCAGTCACATTTATCCTTTGGCATAAGTAAGTAGTGTTATTTTGCAAACTTTTCAGTAAATTTTATTAGTGTGACGTTAGAAATACATTTCATTTGTTATTCAGGCAGATTTGGAGATCGTCACCGGATAATTTCGAATTGTTTTTCATCGGTAATTTTTTATAATCTATTTCGAAAATGGGACGCGAAATTTTCAAAAATAGAACTGGCAGCCTCGAATTTTGTGAAAAGTGGATAGATATTATTGGGTTACCTTTTCGTTTATAAATAGGGATATGCGTTCACAATTATTTATGTTTTCATTTCGCCTGTTATTGGCTTGAATTTGTTGCCGATGTTCAACAAAAATGTATGTAATCACCTACTATACTATATCACTTAAAACTTCCCAAACCCATATCTCCTACAATTTTTAAGATGTCGCAAATGCGGAGATGATTTCAAGGTCTTTTGAAATATGTATTTAAAAGTTTTGAAATCTGCTTCTTTGTGTAGAATGTACGTGACAATTTCAATGCTTGTAAGCGGTGGTGAAAATTATTTCGTTTACGTGCTATTCTATTCCTCCAGGTGTACCTATAATTCCATCGGCTGCAGGAAAATATATACTGGTGGATCCAGGTTATTTTTAAATAAAACCACGTATGTCGATGTAAAGGTGTCCCAATTCCGTTGTAATTACAGGATATCTTGGAAACTACAAGAGATAGGACAATGCGGTTTTTATAACAATGGGCTACTTTTTCGAGAAACGTCATAGCCCTCTTCGTTTTTGAGATGCAGGGTAAAATTTAAAAAAAAATACTTTGCATCTCACAGAATAACTGAGGTATGGAAATGGTGAAAATTGCTTCTGATAGACTTTTTTACGTAGAGTTTAATGGTCAATTTTGTTTAATTGGGTATGTAAAAATGCATGGCCTATGCACCACTCAACATCAGCTTTGTTTTAACGTTTTTTTAACAATTTCGAAAATATAAAGTTGCTATATTAAACACCCTATAGAGAAATTACAAGTACGCCACTGAACTCTACGCAAAAAAGTTCATCAGAAGTAATTTTCACCATTCTTATATCTTAGCTATTCTATAATCCCTTAATAGTTATTTTAAATTTACGCCACTGAACAATTTTCATCATTCCGATATCTCGTCTATTTTGTGAGATACGACTAATTCCTTAAAAGTAGATTTTTAAATTTCGCCATGTATCTAAAAAAATTGAGGGATCTATGAAAGTTCCGATTACGGCAACTTAAGTTTCCCGAAAAAGTAGTCCAGTGTGCAACACAGTAAAAAGATACAGTTTACTGTCTGAATGAGGAGCCATGTTGTGTAAGTCCAACAGTTAGATGAAATGATTAAATTTAGCATTAGACTTTGACTTTACGCTAAGAATAGCCACCACCTTCTGGGTGGATTTTCGTTGTACATTAATTACATTACCTAAAAGTGCCATCCTTCGTCCTTTAAACGAAAGCCTTAAGGAAGTGTTTTCTGTTTTTGTGTAGCTTTTCAAATAAACTTCAGTTTTAACCAGTGTAAAGGAAATCAGTTCCTCTCAATATACGCGATAAATTTCAGTTTCAGGGAGTGTCCCCTTTCTCGACGACGATTTCCCTGAAATTTATAGTGTCCATTAGCGCAGAAAACTAAATTACTGACCTACCTAAAAGCTATCGATTTTCAGCGCTGCTACGGCTGTCTGGATTACAATTTGTCGTTTTGTCTAAGGACCTATACCGGGAATTTCAGACGTCTTTAATTTTTGCAATTTCCAAGAAAGGGAAACACTTATTAATACTCCCATTAAAATTTAAGAAAGCTGCTCTTAAAATGCAGAAATAAGTTAATAATACTTTGTTTCATGCTTTTCGTTAAATGACTGTTTACCGGAATCATTTGCGGCCGGGAAATGGAACATTACAGTATCTGATACCGTAATGTGTGTTGCTTAGCCGCACTATTTAATGTTGCTTAATTTTAGTTAAGTTGGAACTATATTAATATTTTTAAACATTTGTAGGAATGTATTTGTATGAATTGGAAATCGAAAAGAGCATCACTATGGGTGTTCTTCCCGGCACTAATACATGATGTTCCTCGGGTTATTTCTAGAAAAAAAGTTTATATAAACATGTGTCCGATTTGGTTTACTTATTGAGGTACACGAATTTGAAAATAAAATAAGAAAAATTAATTTTCATTTTTATTTTTAGAACATCGGTAATAGTGATACATACAGAGCTTCGCGTGTTTCCACTTTCTCTTGATATACCAAATCCTTCATCCAACCCCACATATTGTAATCTAACAGATTGAGGTCTGGCCAAATGTGTGGCCCACCTCGACCGATTCAGCGACCAGGGTAATGCTCATTTAGGTGAGCAGTGACAATTCGGGAAATATGAGGTGGAGCTCCATCATGTTGCAAATACATTCTTAATCGTCTTGCCAGAGGTACATGTTCAAGCAATCGCGGGAGTTCTTCCTCAAAAAATTGTACATACTTTGGTCCATTAAGACGACCTTCAATAATAAATGGCCCTATAAGTTGATCGTATAACATTCCACACCACACATTAACGCTAAATCTACGTTGCAAATTACTTTCTACGGTGGCATGAGGGTTGACGTCCGACCATTGATGCATGTTATGGGTGTTGTTGATACCGTCTTTGGTAAATTGTGACTCATCCGTAAATAAGATGTAGCGATACAAATTCCTATTATTATTCAACCACTGACAAAATTCTACCCGCCTAGAGAAATCTTCTGGCTCCAGATGTTGAACACGCTGTAGATGGTATGGATACAACAGATTCTTGTTTAATGTTCTCCATACCCTGGTATAAATCGCTAAAGGCGTGTATATCCGTCGTGTACTAACACCGGGATAACGCTCGGCCATAGCAAGGATATTCTCTTCTTCTACAACACTCTGCTGACTTACCCGTTCGTACTGAATGCGAACACTTGGAAGTGGACCAGTTTCTCTGAACGCATGAAAAGTTGTGGTAAACGTTTTCGGGAATGGAATGCGACGATTTAGGAAACGCCGTTGATATTCCAGTGAAGCTAGAGTAGCATTTCCATCGCAATTACCCAAAACAAACACCATATCGGCATACTCAGCAGTGGTAAACTTAAAAGGCATTGTTCGCAAATTTGCAAATTTGAATCTTCACACTAAACTGCAAACTCGTCAAAACTGACAGTAACCTAGATAACATTTTACCTTGCAAATGTCGTCAGAGCAGACTTGACCAATGCGTAGCGCGTCGAGACGTAACGCAACTTTGATTATTACTTTTTACATTTAAATTTCAAATTCATGTAGCTCACAAAGTAAAGCAAATCGGACACATGTTTATATAAACTTTTTTTCTAGAAATAACCCGAGGAACATCCTGTATTAGTGCCGGGAGAACTTCATGAAACACCCTGTATCTATAAAACTATCAAAATCCTATAAAACTTTCTTATTTCGACGTTTAATTCATGGATTATGTGCTTTTTCTGTTCTACTTACTCAGAATTCAAATAAGAAACTAATGATACAGGGTGTCTGCTTTCAGAATACCCTGACGACCACTGTCTTTATAGTATCCATAAATCAGTAACGTATAAATCGCACCTGTCGTGGAATAAAGGTACAACTCGAAAATTTAAAAATACGAGCAGACTTTTAAATGTTAAAAAAACAAGAATTATTTACATTATTATGACAATGAATATTTTTCACTTTCACTTTTTTAATTTAATTGTTGTTTCATTTTTCCTATATAAATTAAGCAATTTCTTCTGTCGTTCTATTTTGACTCAAGTTACTATTAGCCAAATTTCGTTTTATCATCACATATTTTCTTCATAGACTATAGGGATGTAAGGCTGTTATTATTCTTCATTGTAGCATTTGCTATTCTTTCGTGTACAGAAAATATAAACTTTTACGGTCATTTAATTCAACACTTCGCACATGATTTTTATAAACGTAAACGTGCATATAGAAACGTGACAATTTTACGACTTCGTGAAGAAAGTCGTATCGGGGAACTTGCAAGAAACTATTCAACATCCTCCGTACCGTAACTGTAGAGATAAACTTACTAGTCTAAGATCCCACTATAAAACGACCTTCACCGAGCTGGTTAATGGATGAAAAGTATTTTATATCCAATTAAATATGTCAATAAATATATTGCAAATGGGTTGTCTAAAAAAATTCAGTCCAGAATATGATTAATTAACAATTAAACATTTTTTTTTAACATTTTACTGATTTGGTTAGTAGACAACTTCCATACCAATCGAAAATATGAAGCCCATAGAATATGCAAACGATAGGTTGACTATTTTTTTCCCGTCACAACTCTTGGGTAGGCAGGTATAAACAGGTAAATCGATACTAGTAACTTGCACCGGTGTAGTTAATATATTAAAGTTAAATTAAAATTAAGATTATTTCATTACCAATACGGTGGTATAGGGTTGTCTGCAAAAAATCAGTCCTGAATTCCGGTTGTCGAGTTTTAAAAAGTGAAATATTCCCCAGCGAACCATTCCATGCGATAGAAGAGTACACAGCATTGCAACTGTGTGTAGTTCGTCCATACCGAAAATGAAGACGATCCGTTTATCCATTTCTCCAAAAAATCGAAAGTCCGGGGCGGCGGTATTATTATTAATCTGCCCCTAGGAACCTCTAACGCGAAGACGGACTAATTTTTCCGATTCCGTGTCTCAAAGAGTACGTGTCTTTAAAATTTCGATTCGATCGGTTGGGGGCGGCTCCGGGGGAGGCTTTCCGTTTTCTAAATTTTTCTCGGTACATTACCGAATACGCCCCCGCCTTATCGTGAAGTATACGTACATAAAATTTGAGGTCGATCGGATTCGATTTGTGGCCATGAGATGTGCGTAAATTTTTTTTTACTACTAACGAAGAACATGAGGCTAGGTAAACGGCGGCTGTGGGATGGGATCGGAGGTTTTCCGAATAAAGGACCTATAACCCTCTACTCCGAACCGTATACGTTGCCATCCTAACTGTTTTCATAACTGAGAGGTGGAGTCTCGAAATCACGAATTCGAGAAATCGACCTTTTCTCTTTCATTTCGAATACATATTCGAATGCTTTTTTATGAAAATATGAAAAAATGCTTCTATAGAATTTTTTGTACAAACAACGGTTTACGAGTTGGGCGGCAAAATACCACCGCCCCCGGACTTTATTAGATTTTTTGGAGAAACGGATAAACGGATTGTCTTCATTTTCGGTATAGACTATTATTTCCTGGTAGTGGCTTGAAATGATATTATGACGTTCCTGCCCCCTCCGGGGGCGGCCCTTGAAAACACGAAATTTGTCTAAAATTATTGAATTTTTTTTTGTGGCTTCTTCTCCACCTTACCTATCGAAATGTCTAATAATTTTTTTTGATTATATGTAGTATATAGTAGGGTCGAAAATGTTGTTTTACTATCATTGAAGGGCGTTAGGGGTTCCTAGGGGCAGATTAGTAATAATACCGCCGCCCCCGGACCTTATTCGATTTTTTGGAGAAACGGATAAACGGATCGTCTTCATTTTTGGTATGGACGAACCACACACAGCTACAATGCTGGGTAGTCTTCTATCGCATGGAATGGTTCGCTGGGGAATATTTCACTTTTTAAAACTCGACAACCGGAATTCAGGACTGATTTTTTGCAGACAACCCTATACCACCATGTTGGTAATGAAATAATCTTTATTTTAATTTAACTTTAATATATTAACCACGCCGGTGCAAGTTACTAGTATCGATTTACCTGTTTATACCTGCCTACCCAAGAGTTGTGACGGGAAAAAAATAGTCAACCTAACGTTTACATATTCTATGGGCTTCATACTTTCGATTTGTATGGAATTTGTCTATTAACCAAACCAGTGAAATGTTTAAAAAAAAAATAATTTTTAATTGTTAATTAATCATATGCTGGACTGAAATTTTGTAGGCAACCCATTTGTAATATATTTATTGACATATTTAATTGGATATAAAATACTTTTCATCCATTAACCAGCTCGGCGAAGGTCGTTTTATAGTGGGATCCTATACTATACTGCCTTAATGAAATATATGGCTATTTTATCTTATTATTATGCGGCGAGTAACTTCGATGAGGCGTTGACATTTCTGACACGTTCTCTATAAATAAAATGTGACGGTTCTCTTCGGTCTTTTATTTTTTGGCACTGCGCGGACGGTAATTGTAACGAATTGGACTGGGATCGGGTGAATCATGCGATCTATTCAAATTAGTCACTTGGAAGTCGCCTTTAATCTCCGGCAATTGGATTGTTTGTGGTTCGGTCGCGTTTCTGATTAAACTTTGCTACATCGGGTTTATTATTGGTGCCACTTGACTTGCTTCATTGTTGCCGGCCAGTGGCGGGCGTCGGGGTACGCACTAGGGGGCAAAATATTGGTGGTACTTTATTCGCACCGTTATTGAACGTCATTTATTTGAACATAACTAACAAAATATGTTATAATAAATAAAGCCCGCAAAAAGCCCGCCTAAAGTTTGCAGATGACGTCATTATCAGGGGTGCACTTAGGACGCTAAGTTAATATTTGTAGAAACCGAGGTGAATTTTCCCTTGTACTGGTAATTTATAATATCCAACATCGGTTTCGAAAACGTGTGTTGTACATCCACAGAGGTCACTGGGGCATATTTAAAGTATATACAGGGTGATTGGGGGAACATCCAATATTCGAAAGGGGTGTTCAAAGGCAAAAGTGAACAAAAAAGTCTAATAAACTTATGGTCGAATATCAACGGCTACTGAGATAGCAATGAAAATATTTTTACCCGAGTTAATTATTGTAATGCATCTGTAGAGAAAAGTGTTTATTCTGTATAAATTACAACATTGATTAAAGATCTGATAAACCGAAATTAATGAATTAAATTTTCAAATATACCACCGTCCGCCTCGATGCATGCATCAATTCGTTTGTGGATTGCACAGGTAGATCGTTGAAGTGCACGGTGATTTTCTCTTATGAATGCTGCACAATTGACAATCTGAAAAGAACAGCGCCTCTTGTGTTCACTTTGGTTACATATACTACATCTCCAAAAGCAGTAATCAAGGGGATTCAAGCGATTGTTAAGATGATTCATCACAATACGACTAAACTGGGCAGGGGCACCGTCTTGCTGAAAGTACATGTTTTGCCTATATCGTACAGTAGATCTGTCAAATTATTTTCTAAAAATTCTACATATCTGTCTCCAGTAAGACGACCATCTAGCACAAGTGGGCCAAGTAATTGATTATTAATTATACACACCACACGTTAATGCTGAACCGATGCTGAAAGTCACTTTCCACCATGGGTGGGGATTTTCATCTGACCAACGATGCTCCATCACGAGTGAATTGAGTCTCAGTAAACAAAATGTATTTGTAAAGTTGGTTTGCGTTTATCCAATTGCAAAAATGCAACCGCAAATGATTATCACCGTCCTGAAGATTCTACACGCGCTGAATATGGTATTTACCTTTGTCACGTCGTCTAAAAATCGACAGGATTCAATTCATGTGATCGCGGTGGCCAGGCTATTTGTGCACTATATCAAGTGTTGCCTTCCTTTTTCTTGGTCTTTTCTTATAGTCTTGCAGAACGAGACCAAGACATGACACTCGAATTGCAAGACAAGAGAAAATTAAAAAAAGTCTTGCGAGGCAAAATATTGTAGTGGTAATCATTAGCTAAAAAAAATTGTATTTCTATGGTAGATATACAGATACTTTATTTGAAGGGCATCCATCATATAAAATTATTCTGAAAATCAAAGTTTATTGGGTCTAGGTCCAGTTCTACAGAACTGAACTAATTATAAAATTACCGTCACTTGACTGAAAGAGGTCCGGTTTTGTGTCTCAAATTTCGTCCATTGTTTATAACTTATGTAAAACTGGTCGTCTGTATACTTTATAATATTTACCGATCGACCATTTTGACAGATCAATGTGTGAACCGAGAGTAACTACCGCTATTAAGAAATTCGTAATCAAGTTCCATGTTTTCCATTCGTATCCAAGAGTCTCGGAAGATTTATACAAAAGTCTTACAAAATTTCAAGATGTGATGAAATCTGTGAGTCTCGCAAGACAAGACATGATCTTGCAAGATCGAGCATGCACAAAACTTTTAAGAAACTCTTGTCTTGGTTTGCAAAGAGAAAACATTTTTTTTCTCAAATTTTACAAGATTTCTTGTCTCAGCCAATATCAAAATGCATGCCAAAATAGTTTGACTGTCCAACTGCATTTTCCCTTGTGATCCATGAAATTGACTATTTTTCGAAATTTTGGATTATTTTTGCAGATTTACTAAAAACTGAAGGGTGATGGATGAAATCTGGTATCAGATTTTTGTTCAGTGCGTCATCCCAACAAACATTTAAAGTTAAAATTACGTTAACTTGACCTCTGAACTGGTCAAACACTTTTCATGACCAATTCCGCATAAGGAAAGTTTACCTATATTCGTTGGCCTTTTTTCTTATGCGGGGAAAAAAACTAAAGTAATATGGAAGTTAATAATTGGTCGGCAAGGATTTTATTCCAATAAGATAATTGGACCTAAAAGAAATACGGACAAATTTTATGTTAAAATTTCAAAATATAAAAGACATTATTACCAAAATATACCATAATTATACCCTTTATATGACCTACTTTTGCTAGAGAGAGACAACATTGATGTTTGATAATATACATTTTAATAGCGAACAGAGATAGGAAGAGAAGGAAAGAAAATGTCAGGCTACAAAGCTATAAGTATAGTAGGAGTTAGTATATGAGTATTTATAGAAATTTAGATTTTAATATAATTAGTCTGTATTTTTGGTTTCTATTCAACAAATTGTACAAGCCAGGAAATTTTTTCGTATAATGTGATGACCAAACTTTCATATAAATAACGCGCCCTATAAATATACATGTTTACTATTGCCCTTAATAATATTATTATCCTGAAAAATAACCTAAAATAAAAACTGGATGTATTTCGTGATAAAATGTGTTCAATAATTTTTTGTCATAAATGTATTAAATAATATAATCTGTATTAAGGTAATTTTAATGAGTAATCAATTAGAAATAACAAACAAAACATCTAGCGTTTGTTACAACATGGCCGCTCAAATAAAATCAACTTTGAAGTCAATTTGTCTGAAGTTTTAACCTATAGGGCAGATTGCCTATGCCAATGTTGACGTCACAACAAAATATTAACTTTGTGGTTGAAATTTCCTAAAAATAAAGATATTTTATGGTAATTTATTACCAACTAAATTATTACTAGGTACCTACATATAAAATTCTACTCTTGGATTTATCTGTGATTGAAAATTCAATTAAAGTCAATAATATTATGTGTGCGTAATAAAAACAAAATAAATATTTTCGAACGAAATTCAATTCAAATTCCAATTCACATGCACTACTGAATTCATTTGAGACGATAACAGTGTTATCATATGGAATACTTATGATGTGTTTATCGATATATTATCATTAGCTTGATTTATATAATCTGCAGTGTTGGCTTCGATTTTGGTAGGCGAAATATGAACCCAATAATTATTAATTTATAATAATTAAAATTAATATTTTTTAAATTGTTTTTCACAACTCTGAAATATTGTGTGGTAAACCGCCTGTTGGGCTTTATCTTTTGATTTACTCGTACGACATAAGTAGTTTTTTGTTGCAGATCATCAAAATATAAAACAACTTCAACACGCTATTGCAAGAAAATATCTATCTGAATACATATAACAAGAAGCGTGCTCCCTAAAAGATCCTTTTAAGAAATATTTACGTCGAAGTAATAAGTAAATTTGTACCATAATATAGAGCAATATTTTTATTAGTGTCACAGAATTTGCCCCGCTCAAACCCAATTCGACGACTGCGGTATCGCGAAACGCGAGATTGCCCCGATCGCCCCTACGCGATTCTAGTAAACAAACAAATAATGCCGGGTATCGAGGCGTTACTGGAAAATTGGGGAAACGACGAGAAGCGTTCGAGTCGTTCGAGATAATGGATCTAGAGATGCTAGAAAATACCTGGAATATTCGTTTGGTCTATAAAAAAAAGAATAAACGGCCGAATCAGGCAGTCTTGTATTACAGTCTTGAATTGGAGTGATTAGAGCGATTTAGATAGCGATTAAAAGTGAAATAGTGTTTAGTTGAGCTGTAATTAGTATTCAGCTGTGTACAGAGTAGTTAATAAAGAGAAGTGATTAATTAACGGATTGTTTTTCTGGCAGAGGAAAAAGACGGATTGGGAAATCCGTGGCATTAGGTTACTTGAAATGATCAAATATTTCTTAAAAGTTATCAACATAGTTGAAAATAGATTTATATTGCAATAAAAATAGAACTTATTAAATTGAAGGATTTAATATGGCAAAAATATTATTACCTTATTCTTAACCACTATAGTTGAAGACAAAATAAGTTTTACAATTTTGTAATAAATATGTAAATATTTACCTAGTGTAATAATTTAAAAAAATCCCTGGATATTGAAGACAGATTTCAAGGGGAAAATAAGTAAATTATAACTTCGTCTTACATGTTATTGGAATGTTAGCATTTGAAAACACAGAAAAGGTAAACAATATGTAATTTCGAACTGTATAAATTGACATATATTTCATTTTACTTGGAAGTCATTATATTACTCTTAGTAAACAAATTTCTGACTATAATTTTGGTACTACAAGATTTTATATCATTGAAAACTATTTTTATGGCGAAAACTAGTAAATCTCGATCAATTTAGGTTAATTTTTCTTGTGCAGTAGTCTATTATGCTTAAATGTTAGTTGGAATATACATGGCAATATAATAGTAACTATCTATTTAGCTTTTAAGGATAAATTTTTTAATTTTGTGTCGGTGTTACAGAAAATAAATAGTTAAAAATCTGATTTGTTATTATTGCTTATATGAATTATCAATATTTGTAAACGAAGAAAAAAATGTGGATTTTGTGTGTTCCCTGGGACATAAGATTGTCTTTTTAAAATAGATAGTATTTTTTATTGTCTACAACTGTACAACGCCAACAATTCATTTTACTTCTTATTTCTCTGCAAAACGGCTTTCGCCGTAAATTGCATTTTCAACGCAATAACTTCGTTGGAGTCGTCGTCCAATAGGAATCGTATTGGTTTATTTGGTACAAAATGAGGTTTCCTCAAGCAGACTAAATACAGAGTTATTTTTAGCAGGTCTGTATGCATGAAAAGGCTGTAAATTTCTAAGCAACCGAAACGTTTTCCGTAGTACGTTGTTATTGTATAAAAATTTGTAATTAGGTGCCGTTAGAAGACGTAAGTGTGTTCGGTGAAATGTTTCTTTTGGATTTTTTCTATTTTTATGTCCCGCGGATTGCTCTGTAAATTAATTTAAGAATTCTCTTGGGTATTAATAGACGGTGTTTGTGTTATCTTTATAATTGGACTGCAATGAATTGTATTTAAAGCGATCTTATCGGGTCACTAACATCTACAAATCACTCACACAAGTCATTCCATCGATTGGCTTTTATATTTTGAAGAAATTAAAAACTTCGATCAAATCTGTTTTACGAAATTATATTTATCGTGTATTATGTCCACCTAAATCGTTCCATTCAGTCTTTTTTAGCTATTAGTCGTTTTAATAGTTGTATTAGTACACGCCTGGGCAAAAAATCGATATGTCGATTCGAATTGATTTTATTTTTGAATTGATTCGTCGGTTCGCAGAAAATATTAAATCGGAATATCGAATTGAAATGTCGAATTAAATTGAGATATCGCATCCAATTGAAATGTCAAGTGAGTCTGTTTTTTTGTCACCCAGCTGTGAAATACTTTTCATGTTCTGGCTCGGCCCAGTGTTTTTCGTTGCAGAACATAAAATAAATGTCAAAATAATTTGTCATTTTTTCGAAATTTATTTATGATTTTATTAATTAAACCATATACATTTTAAGTAATATAACATTTCAATACAAAACAGTAACTATTATAACCAGGACGATTACAATTATTAACACGCTTATATTAGCTTCACCTGTATGTATGTATGTATGTATGTATGTAACGGAATCTTTCAGCGTAATTTTCACCAATTTCAAGAAGTCTGATCAGCTTGAAAATTTGCACAGGGGTCAAGGACTGATGACAATACAATTATTTAATAACTTTGTTCTAATGTCCTGACTAGGATCATCAGAATAAAAACTATTTAGATTACTTTGCAGGTTAAGTGTATACAATCCATCAGTGTTGTTTCCAAGCAGGCAAGGCAGGGGCAGGGGACTGTAATAGATTCGTGCTCTTGCTTTTCACGTATAGATGGCGACCTTTTCGGTTTTCACCTAATTTTAAATTAAAAATTTTTATAAATAAATAAAAATTTGATAATTTATAACAAAATTCAAATAAACATTTTGATTTAAAAAATTTCGAAAAAATACAGAATTCAAAATTAAAAAAAAAATTCTAAATATAAAATTTTGGAGTTTAAAAAAGTTTTGAAATACAAAATTTTGTAAATAATTTTGGATTGTGGAATTACATGATAAAATCAAATTTAAAAAATTTTAGAAATAAATAAAAATTTGATAATTTATAAAAAAATTCAAATAAAAATTTTTGGAAAAAATTTTCAATTGAAAAATTTTAAAATCCAAAAATTTAGAAAAAATTTCTAAAAAGACATTGAATTTTAAAATTTTGAAGAGCCTAAATTTTCAAATTCAAAGAAATTTTGATTTGAAAATTTTGGCAAGAATTTTGAAGAAAGTTTTGAATCTAAAATTTTGTAAAATTAGAAAGAAAAAAAAAAGATTTTGATACGAGAACGTTGACAAAAATTTTAATTTGCATATTTTATAGAAACAAACAAAAATGAAAAATGAAACTATAACACAAAGAAAGAGGAGACTGGAGAAAAAAAAATGTATAGAAAAACTATATGAAATGGAAAGGTTACGTAAACATGAATGAAATGAATTTAGATTTATTGTCAAATATAAGATATTTTAAAAATTAAGGCTCTTAATTATAATTACTTTTGTTATTGTTTTGAGACTAAAAATTAAGAAAATAAATTATAGTTTAAAAAAACTAAAAAAACACGCTTTAATAGTAAACCGAACTAAAAAGTAGAAAATAATTTTGAAGTATCAAGAGTTTGTTACAGCAATAGAAAATTCCGACAATCAATTACGACTAATTAATTGGGAATAAGATTAAATTAGAAATTAAATTATTAATAAAATAATTCAATTATAGTAAAAAAAGCGTGGGGTGCTTGATATTAAATGTTACCATTATTTCAGTAGTGCAGCTATTTATAAAAATAGTCATTATGAAAATATAGTAAATTGCACCACACGCTTTTTTTTACTATAATTGAATTATTTTATTAATAATTTAATTTCTAATTTAATCTTATTCCCAATTAATTAGTCGTAATTGATTGTCGGAATTTTCTATTGCTGTAACAAACTCTTGATACTTCAAAATTATTTTCTACTTTTTAGTTCGGTTTACTATTAAAGCGTGTTTTTTTAGTTTTTTTAAACTATAATTTATTTATTTTCCAAGTATTGATATTGCAGTGAGTTAAAGTTAGACCAGATCCTGTGCTGTCAGTTATCGAAGCATTTAGTTTTTGGTGTACAATGAGGCTGCTGCTGTAATTGTTTATGTTTACTGTGCACGAATTATTGGCAAGATCCATAGGCTTTGCTGAAGATGGTAACAATTTATTTGCGATTGCAATTTTATTTTGTATAGAATCTTCTATATATGTCTCCGCTACTGTACTATCGTGGAAGAGATGGAGGTTCAGGAGTTCCACGGCCTATTACAGCAGTGTGGTGTATCATATTGTAACCTCTAAATTGCCTTTGCGTGGAAACACGTCACGTACATAAACAAACTTTATTGTCACTCTTGATTATACAAGAAATATCCAAACAAATTTCACTGTCAGCGCTTTACTTTGATGTTTAATAATAATAATAATATTTATTATCCATGTGACCAATACAGGTATAAGAGTCGTCAACAAGTTACATTATAATGATTAAAATTTTAGTAAACAACAGTTTCACCTAATAATCAACAAATACTTATATTGTTCATACAGAGAATACTACAACCAATATAATAATTAAATAAATTAAAACAAAATAATTAACAGAAGGGTATATTTAAAAAGAATATTGTAAAAATTCATCAACAGTGTAAAAACAGTGTTTTAATAACATTTTTTTTATATTATGTTTAAAACATTTTAGATTATTAGTTTCTTTATAGTTTTGGGGTACTAAGTTATGATTAGGTACAAGTAAATAATTTGGCCCACGTGTGTTATAATCATGATAATGACTATTATTTATACAACTATTATGGTTGGATTTGACATATACAAGTATTTCAGTTAAATACACACAAGCTAGCTGTAGTATTTGTAAATTTTTAAAGTATGGCCTACATGAAGTGCGGCTATTCACTCCAACAATGTTTCGTATAGCTCTTTTTTGTAATTTGAACACCCTTTCAGCAAAATAAGATGAACCCCAAAAAACAATACCGTACGAAATTCTGGAGTAGAACTGTGCATAGTAGTATGATAATAAGATACTCTTGTTCACGATGTTTTTTTAGTCTATAAAGTGCATAACATACAGGAGACAACTTTTTACACAGTTCTGTGACATGATTAACCCAACTTAGAGCATTGTCCATGTAGATGCCCAAGAATTTTGTATATGACACTTGCTCCAGTGACTTCCCATTAACTCTAAGTATATAACTCTCATTATAATTTGTTGACATTGGTGTAAAATGAATGAACACAGTTTTATTTCGATTCAGTAACAATTTTTCTTTTTCAAACCAAGAAACAAACAAACTCATGTTACTCTGAGTATTTTCCATCAACAAAGGTATATTGTTATTTACATTTAAGAAAGAGTTATCATCTGCGAACATTACATTACATGTTTATCAATCGCCTTCGACTGCTCAATATAAACTGACTGTGACGGCGAAACCGATCCGCTTATATAGGTTTTTAGGGTTCTAGAAGTTTTCGGCGGTCACGAGAATCAAATAGAATGTAGCCGAGAACATTCCAGAAAACGTCAAAATAAAGGCATCACAAAAATTATAAATTCTAACATAAATAGAAACGTAATTTACAAACTAAAGAGGTAGGTGAGCTTCAATTATAAATTCGAACGTAAACAGGAACATAATTAACAAACTAAAAAGGTAGGTGAGCTTCTGTAACAATATACGAGGTTCAATTGTATCCGTATCAAGCATTAACACCAAAGGATTGGACGAGGAGGACTGGTACCATGGCTGCCACAATCTCCTGAATTTGAATCATTTGGTCTTCTTTTTGTGGGGATATTTAAAAAATGAAGTGTATCGCACCGAAGTGGATACATATATTTATTTACGGAAACGTATCATAGTCTTGTGATTCAAACACGGTTGAAACAATTTCAAATATAAATTTGTATATAACACAACCGTGTTATTGTATTGCAGTTTTCGAAAAAATATCGTTTGCATCTCGATCGCCAAATGCTTTTGCTCTCTTGAATGGATATTTTAATAATATTAACCATTCTTGAACGCAAAAGTACCATTTCGCGTTCTATATACAAAAATAGCTATTTCCAAATGTGTAATTCTATTTGGGGGAAAACATACTTGCGCATGGTGATCCCTATCAAAATTGTATTTGACTATGATGTATTTTCATTACTATCAGACCATAACTCATCGGTAGCCGGTCTTGTTCTTTATCGCCGGCCGAACGAAAACAATGGCTAAGTTTATTTGACTTTACATATAAACTGAGCCATCGAAATAAGATTTATAGTTGCGCGCACACACACACACACATACACACGAACGTCTTATTTTAGCGCACATCGATAGCCTTCCTAGAAATATCCAACCTAGTTGTTTACCGAGAAATTGTTACTATGTCGTAAGATGGATATGCTAGATTGATACCGGCAGGACGATAAATATTTATTAGAGTATTGCTTCGCACCAAAATACAATGAAGGCATTGTGCTGCCGGGTATAAAACTAATGAATCATAGAAAAGCGTTTGAGAAAGGAAACCGGCGGCTGTGTACATTCATCACTCGAATTTATAGAGCAATTCCTTAAGTGCCCGCCCGAGAGGTATTCCGAGAATCTGGAAATTCGTATTTATTAGCCGAGGAAAACGGGGAACAAAATAAGATCGTGTTCAAAATGAAATTTTATATACAGTATGCGCCAAAAGTATGGAATAAATTCAATAAAAACGAAACAATTATTTTTTTTGGAAAAATCCTCGAGCAGGTCGATTTTTAATTTAAAAAATATATATTTTAGCGTAAAATGCGATTTTCAAATGTCATTTGTTTTCGAGTAATGACGTCATCGATTTTTTTTTAAATGGCAACACCATATTTTTTTCCTTGATTCTGAAAGATCGTTTAATTCTCTATCAGACAGTACTAAAATTTTGCCCTCTTACATAGGAAAGTTTTCGAGTAAATGACGATTGAATGTTAGAAAACGTAAATTTTATCCATAAAAAAGTAACAATTCTGTGGTATGTGAAATAAAATACAATTGATTTAATTTTATATTTAAATTAAATGTTCGAATTGCCATCCACCAACTTCTTGACAATGCGCAAGTCTGTGAAGAAATTCTTCTTGCACATTATGAATGATTTCTGGGGTAACTCTGCGTATTTCGTCCCGAATGCGATTTTGAAGTTCTTCTAAATTACGTGGTTTATGAATGTACACTTTTGACTTCAAGTATCCCCATAAAAAATAGTCAAGAGGTGTAAGATCTGGCGATCTTGCAGGCCATTCTATCGGTCCGCGTGTGCCGATCCACCTCTCAGGAAAACAGTTATCCAAAAAATCTCGTACAGGGCGCGCATAATGCGGAAGTGCACCGTCTTGCTGAAACCATATGGTATCGTCAGGAATGTCAGGGTCATTATCGTTAGGAAAAATTACTGCAAGGGCTGGAACAAGGTCATTTTCTAGAAACTCTAAATATCTTTGTCCTGTAAGGGTTTCTTCAGAGAGGAAAGGCCCTACTATTCTGTCGTCAGCTATTCCAGCCCACACATTTAATTTCTGAGGGTGTTGGGTATGTGCCTCTGCCATCCAATGAGGATTTTCCCGACTCCAATATCTGCAAGTTTGACGGTTTACTGTACCATTCAGACAAAATGTGGCATCATCTGAAAAAAGTATTTGCCGGTGTAAATTTCTATTTCCTTGACATAAATCCATTAGAATTTCGCAGAAGTGTAAGCGGCGATAAATATGGTGGATAATCCTCATAATTCTTCACGATTGGTTGCATTAAACAATGACACTAGTCAGAGCACAGTGCTACGTATCTTGAGGAAGCAAAAATATCACCCCTACAAAATTCAACTTGTGCAGGAACTCAATGAAGATGATCCCGATCGCAACGCAACGCAACCTTTTTGTCTCTTACAAAAATTTCATAGTATTCTTAGTTTACGAGAAAAAAAAATTGCAAAATACAATATCATCAACTTCGATTAAGAAATTTAAATGTGTAAGACAATTTGGAAAATAAATATGGAACGGGTAGTTTATTTCACCAGCATACCAGGAAAACGGGAAATATGCCAGTAAAATATTATTTTAAGTATACACGTGTAAGTATTACTTACGTTCCTGTCAAAATTCGTTTGTTTATATTCTACTCGTTATGAGAAAAATGAAAAAAATCCAAATTTTTTGTATACACTTATGTAACACCATGTATAAGTGAGATTTGCCTTAAACACCGTTTAGACTGTTTAAGATTAGTATAGCTAGCAGTTTGCAGTGTTAGTATTCAATCTAATAATAATCAACATCAACAGCCGTAAACAACCAAATTTAACGGATAAAGAACATCGCATCACAAACAATTTATTAGGTTAAATTCAGAATTTAACGCGCATATTTAAGTCAATGATGCTGTGGAAAGGTACATTTTGTTAAATGTGTCTATTACAAGTGTTTATCATGCGTGTGGAAGTTTACTAATTAAAACTATATTTGCTTTTTTAAATTTATCAAGTAAACGATAAATGTCAGGCTTGAAAGTAAGGTGCTTTGGCAGTTTTAAATTGTACATTATGTCATTTCATGTTGTGACTGCTAAATATTGTGTAATGTTTTCACTAAAAAGTTTGCTAAAATATTGTTAATAGTCGTGGATAAACAATAGTATTCTACTTGCATATAATGACTCTAATTCACTCAGGTGATTTACAGCCATTATTGTAGCTATGCTCGTTGAATAATATACTATTATAGCAACATATTATTACATACAACTTATTATTTATTTACTTTATTTCACAAGTAACTTGTGTTTATACAGGGTGTCCGAAATATGAGTGCCTTTGTTTTTTCTGTGTGGATGTCAGGTGCAAAATAATTACAAGTATGTACATATAAGTGTAGTTACTGTGAATGGTTTTCTTAGAGTTATGTTGTAATTTCATAGCACAGTTTCGCATTTTATTGCACTTGTTCTTTTGTATTCGTTTTAGACATTTTTGTCATAAGTTTTTCTTATTGCTTTTTGACAGACATACAAACCCCTCTAGTTCAGCACTTATATTTCGGACACACTGTATAATATATGTACAATTCCGCAACCATGTGCAATAACAAACATTGACTGATATTTCTTCACTCGCCCAGTAAAGTTAATCCCGTTGTAGTAAACTAAATGTAGTTTCAACTAGCGCACACGCTTCAGCTCTAGAAAAATATAAGACCGATCTCGATTGGCGAATACCCCGAAGACAAATAAACCGTTCTCTCAGTGTATCCGGAGATAAATAAACCTCATTGTTCTCGATCTGCAATAAAGAACTGTTATGCGCCCCCCCGCCTTCGTCGTTCTATCGACCAGCGGAAATAGTCTACATGTGTCGGGAGAACGAAGAAAAAAAAATAGACGAAATACATATCGCTCAAATGAAAACGGGAGGCTCTGGTGCATGTGTTGCAGCGCTCGTTGGTGCCTGTCAGAGCAGTGGCGTGCACTTTTGTTTGTGCCATGTTGCAAAACAACGTGGGTATTTTCAAAGACTGTATATACTTGGTGTTCAAGTTGTTAAATTATTTAACTTTCTTGTGATCATTTTTACTCATTGACTTAAATTTTACATTGGATAAAAAGTTTAGTGCTTATACAGTGTGTTTTACAATTGCGTGCAGAAGATGCAGGAACGTATTGCTAAATTTAAAGTAATTTTGTTAAATAAGCATAGGATTTTAAGAGCAAAATTTTGCATATTTTTGTAATTTGTTAATTACTAAAAGATTAGAGATACAAAAACATGTGCAGAGAAAGAAAGTGTTGAGAAAGCAATGGAACATATGAAACTCTATTTTTTTTTCATGGTTCATTATAAAGGGTGAAATACTTTTCCTTGTGAAAAAGTTATGATAGTACCTACAATTTTATTTTAAATTGATTTCTTTATCAATGTTGGTAACCCTATATCTCGGAAATGATGCCCTTGGGACCATACATTTATTTACTAAAATTACCTACTTTTGATCATAAAATACTCTCCTAGATTTTCTAGACGCACATAGGAAACACTCTGTATGTGCAAAAATGACATTTACGTATCTAAATGTTTAAAAAGTATTAAAAGCAAACTATCTTCAGAATTTAGCTTTAAGTAGGTACCTACTCTGCATACTGAACACTAAACATGTTTATGTGAAGTTTTCTTCATAAAATGGCATTAACAAGCACCTCTTAAATTATTTATGTGTTGTTTTGGAACACCTATATACAGGGGGTCCGGGAAAATGTGGGAAATTTCTCGGATGCAGATAGAACATGAAAAAATAAGACAAGTTCCTATAATTTTTTTACCTACAGGCCTACGGAGAGATGTGTCCCTGAAGGACGCCGCTGGAAATCAGTTTTTCTTGAAAGTACTTAATATAATTTAATAAAAATTTAATGTGATGGACACTAGTAAGGCACTTCTTAAAATAGTGTCCTTGAAACATATTTAGCTTTTTTAGTTTACTAGGGGCAGGCTAAGCTTTACAACGTAATGCCCAAATTTTTAACGCCCTGTATGATAAAGACTTTAAAATAATAAATCTGGGTAGCTTCAACCTTAGACTAAAAAGAGGTACGTTTGTTTATTGTCGATAAAATGAACCGTTTATGAAAAAAAAATAATAATAAACGAATTCATGTTTTATTTTTAATATTTTTTTTCTCGACAACAAAGTTCGATACGAGTCATTCAAACAACAGGAAATTTTATGTTGAACCCTCTTATGAAGTTTTTCAATAATTTCGTTCAGGTATTTCCAGGGACGCTATTGCGTTTCTTTAAATTTTGTATTTTTTCGGATTAAACATCTTAAAATGAAACTTTCTGGATCTGAACATTGACTTTTTAACTCTAAAAAGTCAATGATCTGAATATTTAGTGTTCACATACAGCTTTCCATATAGTTAAAAAATATTTTTTTTTATAAAAATCGACGTCCTAGAAATTTTCCGTAATATACCGAGTGTTAACGATGGTGAAGTGTCTCCAAACTTCACCGACATTCTATTGATGAAAATAATGTAACACATTTTAAGTTAAACGTTAGCAGGGGTGTTACAGGGTGTTACAGTTTTATATTTCTTTCGTTTTTTATCCATAAGTATAGAAAAAGATTTTTGACAATATTTAGGCAGTGACATTTTTCCAACATGGACCATTTCTGAATTAATGAATTTAAAATATGGCGTAGTTACTAGGTGGGCCATTTCTAAAATTTTCGATCAAACAATAACAGTTCCCTAGTAACGGCATTTTATGGCGTAAAAAATTGCAACAACCTGTAACTCCCTTATTAAGCTTTAAAAAAATTGATATATAACAAACCTCAATTAACATAATACGTTGGTGAAGTTTGACAAACACATTGTATACATCTATACATAATATATAAAATTCAAATTCAATTCAATTCAAAGGACCACGCACATTTTATATGGAAAACGGTCTTCCGGTGAAATTCGCTGAAAATTTGGGAAATTGTTCGTTTTGTACCCCTGAACAAAAATCTCATGGGGTCGAAGCTCGAAATGCCCATCTTTAGGCTCTACGGCTATTTTTAGTGGCCAAAACGGCGAAAATTCATTTTTTTTAAATATCATGTTTAATGCTGGGAAAGTGTTCGTTTTGTACCCCTGATCAAAAGTCTCAGTGAGGTCGAAGCTCAAAATGCCCATCTTTAGGCTCTACGGCTATTTTTAGTGGCCAAAAACGGTCAAAATTCATTTTTTTCTAAATATCATGTTTAATTCTCGGAAAGTGTTCGTTTTGTACCCTGATCAAAAGTCTCAATGAGGTCGAAGTCAAAATGCCCATCTTTAGGCTCTACGGCTACTTTTAGTGGCCAAAAACGGCCAAAACTCATTTCTTTTAAATATCATGTTTAATGATGGGAAATGGTTCGTTTTGTACCCCTGATTAAAAGTCTCAATGGGGTCGAAGCTCGAAATGCCCATCTTTAGGTTCTACGGCTATTTTTAGTGGCCAAAAACGGCCAAAATTCATTTTTTTCTAAATATCATGTTTAATTCTCGGAAGGTGTTCGTTTTGTACCTCTGATCAAAAGTCTCAGTGAGGTCGAAGCTCAAAATGCCCATCTTTAGGCTCTACGGCTATTTTTAGTGGCCAAAAACGGCCAAAATTCATTTTTTTCTAAATATCATGTTTAATTCTCGAAAAGTGTTCGTTTTGTACCCCTGATCAAAAGTCTCAATGAGGTCGAAGCTCAAAATGCCCATCTTTAGGCTCTACGGCTATTTTTAGTGGCCAAAAACGGCCAAAATTCTTTTTTTTATGTAGGAATATGTCTATGTCTAATTATATGTGTATAAGTCTCATTGAGACTTTTTATCGAAACGAACACTTTCCCATCATTACACATATTTAAAAAAAAAGAATTTTGGCCGTTTTTGGCCACTAAAAATAGCCGTAGAGCCTAAAGATGAACATTTCGAGTTTCGATCCCATTGAGACTTTTGATCAGGGGTACAAAACGAACAACTTTCCATCATTAAACATGATATTTAAAAAAAAAAATAATTATGGCCGTTTTTGGCCACTAAAAATAGCCGTAGAGCCTAAAGATGGGCATTTTGAGCTTCGACCTCACTGAGACTTTTGATCAAGGGTACAAAATGAACACTTTCCCAGCATTAAACATGATATTTAAAAAAATGAATTTTCGCCGTTTTTGGCCACTAAAAATAGCCGTAGAGCCTAAAGATGAGCATTTCGAGCTTCGACCCTATTGAGACTTTTGTTCAGGGGTACAAAATGAACAATTTCCCAAATTTTCAGCGAATTTCACCGGAAGACCGTTTTCCATATAAAATGTGCGGGGTCCTTTGTTTCTAATTTTGACGTCACTAGTAGAGGGTGCCCTTATGTAACATATTTATATTTCTCCCGCAAAAAACCCCGATTTACAAATTTTATGTTAATATTTGGATTTCTTAAGAAGTTATTTACAAATATGGAAAATGAAATTCTAAATTTGACACACTGTATGTTTTTTATTATGCGGGAAATAGTTATGTTAAGTTAAATAGATTTATTTTCACCTAAGGAATCTGTGGTCTCATTTTTGCTACTTTATTTAAAAACACACTGTATACGTATTTCGAAGTTATCTTAAAACCTTGTTCATTAAAGCTTTTTGGTCAAAGAACATCCCGTATTATTATGATATTTCTCACTGCCGTTCACGTGGTGCTGCGAATGTTACGCCACTGCGTTCTTGGTACCATATGGCCGAAAAATTAATTGACTTTTAACCGGCCATTCTGGTAAAATCGATAAATCCTCAGTAACGTCATCGGAATGCATGTTGAATTCGGTGACATTTAATATTTTACAAACCTACCTCGCTGCCATCCGTTTTCTTGACAGCTCTCGTGGGAGACCCATTTGTGTGACTCTCTTTTATTTTTATTTATTAATTACGCTTTAGTGCCATGCGTCAGACGAAATAGGAACTTCGATTCGTAATAGAAGAAATAAATGTAATCTTGAGGCTCCTGGTCCGTTAGTTATATTAATAGGCTTTATTATTAAGACAAATGGTTTGGAAATATTTTCGCGTTTTCTCGCGTGTAGATGAAATGGGGAACATTTTTTAAGTAGGTTTTGGTTGTTATTAGAAATGTAAGTCTTATGTTTCTTCTCCGAAGTGCTGAGATGTTCACTATAAATCACTCTATTTCCAAACTATATTTAACAAAATCCTCGCATTTTTGCGAAGGAGAAAATAAGTTGTGAAACGCCTAATCCTCCTACTATTTTGCTTCCTAAGATTTGGTTAATAATAGTAAATTGCATATTTACGCTTAAAGAACTATCTATACTGTTGGCTGCTGTTGGCACTTCCATCTAAATCACAGATTACGCGAAAAATGGCTTAACTAGTACATGGTGTTCCGCATAATCGACACAGAGCAGGTGTATGTAGAGGGAGGGTCCCAAAATATTATAATTTAACTAAACAACTTAATACAGAGTTGCACACAGGCGGAGTTACAGGCCTTCAAAGTGGGGCCAAATATTTCGAAAAAAAATTAATATCTGGTACATAATTTAGGTTTATTATTGGTCTTCTTTGACTATGAGTTCAAGGAAATTGAAACACTGCAAGGTGTTGATTGAGGTTGATTTACCCCTAAAATTATACCAAACCTTTTTCCATTGATCGAATTTATAAGAAATGTTAATATCCTGCGCATAATTTAATTAAAAACACTTTAAATTAAGGGTTTGTGTTTAAAATTGGACAGTAATAAAACTATAAAATAAAAATAAGAACAATCATATTAAAACTAAAGAAACTGATCAAAATGGGAACCATTTTCTCTGAAATATAAATTTACTCTTCGCCGAAAATTGAAATTTACTCGGTCTAACAAATGATGATCGTGAACAAAATCCTTCAATGTTCCGCAAAGAAATGGATCACATTTGTTGTGGTCTGGATATCATGGTGGCCAATTTGCAGGACAATTATATCTTTGTCCTAACTATTTATTTGGAAACTCAATATTCAAATAATCTAACAGTAGCACTAAAATGAGGCGGCATCCCATCATGCATAAACCAAAACTCTAGTCTAAGTGGTAATCGTAAATCTTCATCTAAATCAGGGAGAATATTTTGCAGAAATTTTAAATAACTTTCGCCATATATTCGATTTTGCAAAACTGGTCCAATTAAGTATCTATATATATATATATATATATATACGACGCAATGGCAAATATAAAAATTATTAAAAATAGATACAAAAATTTTTCAGAGTCACTGTTAAACCACTATGTGGCCTTTTATTGTCTTCGTAAGCTTTTAGTTTAGAAAATAATATAGGGTGATTCGAATTAGATACATTCTATTGCAAAAATAATGACACTTCCTCAAATAATTTTTTTGACTACTGGATGATCTGTGTAGAAATTTCAATAGATTTCTGTGGGTGAGTGGAACAACTAAGAACTAATGTGTAAAATTGAAAGTAGATTTTATTACGAATATGTCAGCAGTTCGAAATAAATAGCCAAATTCAACTAAACAGTGCCATTATTATTGCAATATATTGTACAGTACAGTACCATATAAACAAGTATCATATGAATAAGGCATTTACGCAGAATATATCCACTCGAATAGTAGCACATTCCCCTCTTCTGTTAACAAATTTTAGTATGGTATAATTTCTTAAACTTTATCTTTAAATAAATATATTACATATTATTCGATACGACGTGTTAACGATAAGTTTGGTCAAACTTCTCCGACATATTCTATTGATGAAAAATATTTAATAAAAAGTGAATGAATCTATAATAAAAATTAAAATATGTCTAAATTAGGTTATCCTATCACATTCATATTCTATTTAGCAAAAAAGATTTTTTATGTAAACAACTGCCAATTATCTAATTCTAATCATACATGACGGAAAGCAAGCTGGGGCTAAAATTGAATTCTTACACTTGCTAACGAAATATTTTGGTTGTACTGGAGACACCGATGGTACCCGATGAGTATTTGGGATCCGGACATTAATTTTAGGGACACCCTGTATAGACCGAATATTATAATTTCATAGACGAGGAAGAAGTTTGTTTTTAGTTAGCTTGAAGGGGGCATGGTGTAGGTATTGACACCTTTCTTGCGTGCGCCAATGAGGTTATGATACATTTTATGTAATGCAAAATGTTCTTTCCAGATGTATTCAGATCGAGTCAAAGGAGCCCTTAAAAAAAATCTGTATTATTTACGTAGATCTGTAACTGGAATAATTTCTAAGGAAATGAAAGACAGTTTTGGAAAATTAAACGTATATTAAGTAAAATCGTGATTCATTTAATGTATATTTCGTTTCTTACATATCTGGGTATTTAAGGGTATTTTTGGGTATTATTTGGTATTTCTGGGTACTTAACGCGATTTTTAGGTACTTAAGGGTATTATTGGGTAATAGTCATAGGTATTCTTTGGACACTTGAGGGTAATTTGTGGTTTTTGGGTATTTTTGAGGTATTTACTTATTTGATGAGGTATTTTTTTGGGAAAATAAGGTATTTATGGGTAATATTTTTAAAAAATGGTATTTCATTCTACAAATTTCAAGCAGTGGTTTACCCCTCGTAGGAACCGAAATCAATATATGGACGGGCCCAGAGACACTGATAGCGGGTCTGTCCCCCACAGAGCCTAGTTCGAGAACAACCAGGGCAAGTAAGAGAATCCCGGTTAATGCTAGGGATGTGCATTTTAACTCTGTTTCTGGCAGCTACCAGTTACCGAGGTCACGGCACAACAACCCGGAAAATTGCTATGTATCAAACTACTACTGACTGTTTGATTTTTTTAATAAACGCTATTAAAATCTTGTTTTAATTAATGTATTTTTTCTTGAAACCCTTAAACTTTAACAACAGTAAAAAAATGTTTTAAATTAAATTCTGCACGGGATATTATCATTCTTTTTAAATTCGATCAATTGAAAAAAAGTTTGATATAATTTTAGGGTGGCTCAATGACCACCATGTAATGTTTTAATTTACAGGAACTCATAGTCAAAGAAAACCAATAATAAACCTTAATTATGTACCAAATTTGATTATTCCAAGTTAAAGTAATTCAGAGATATTAATTTTTTGGCTGTAACTCCGCCTGTGTGCAGCTGTATTAGTTTTGGTTTAAATAAATGCTCGAAGAAAAAGAAACACCAGTAAAGTGTGAATATTAGTTAGTGACCAAACATGTGTACAATTGCTAAAATGTTCATCACAAAAATGTGTCCAGAGAAATTGGTGAAATGGTTTCCAAATATTAAAAATTCAATACTTTTTTCTGGCTTTGTACAAGGTTAGTTCAGTGAAACCCATTAACCCGCCTCTGTGCGTAGGTGAAACCGTCAGCTTCATATTCCGGACGAAATATATATGTTTCACTTTGTCTCACTTCGAATGTGCCGTCGTCTATCGATGCATAAAGCGGCAATTAAAAACATTTTACTTTAGTTTATTGCCGTAACTCGGGAATCTATTTCTATTTTTAACCCAGGAATCTCGCAGAGGTAACTGTAACACTTTCCAGGTCTATTTTGAGACTTATTTTTTTGCGGCTAATGGTATCTCTGTCCTCCGTAGAGGATTTCCACAGTGCCGTTTATTTCGAATATAGAAAGGACAAATATGTCCTGTCGGAAGGATGATATCATGGAAACCGAGACGTCAGCATTTCGATGCCTATTTTTTCCGGGTTTGCTGGGAAACGATGTTGCTGCATCGAGCAAAACGATATTTTGTCATTGGCACAGTTTAGTTCTCTTTAATGTTTGATGTGCTAGAATATAGGCAAACAAATACCAGTTTGTTGTAGTTAATAAATTGTTTATTATATCCAAATAATAATTTATCTACTATGAATAAATGTAAAGTTGTGGCGACTAAACAGTTACTTGCTCTTAAAATGTAACGTTTAATTGGTTGTCGTAATTTATAACAGCATTTTAATTTATTTTACATGTATAGAAAACATTTTTCTTGGAGTATATCACAAGCAGATACGAAATCTTATTATCTTCTTTCAAAACAATATTGTAATGTAAAACATATATGGAGTATGTTAATGTATGTGCAATCAAATACTAGTTTTTTATAGTTTACTATAAACAAATGTAAAGTTGTGGCGACTAAACACTTACTTGCCTTTAAAATATAACGTTTTGAAACGGTATAGTTACATTTTTGAAGTAGGTTTTAATAAGGGCATTTTAGTTTATTTTACATATAACAGGGTTAACTATGACTTAGTACAAATATTTTAAGAAGAGGTAGGGAAAAATAAAAATTAATGGAATCACCCTTCAAAAAAATTCCAAACTTATTTATAAAGCCGAAAAAAATTATTTTCAAAACTATATTAAATCCCTATTTATCGCCGCCACTGACCTTCTGTCAGCCGCGAGGTTAGGTATATTCATGCCAGTCAAAGGTGTCAAATATAGTGACAGGTCCATTGACACGTGTATCATTTTAAGCCGCTTTGAAAGAAAAAAAAATCTACAAAATGTAGATTATTATTTAATGATTTAATGAGAAATACGGTATGGTAGCACAGAGAGGCAGCACCTACCTTACTAATATTTATTTCCAGGATTGATACTTGGAGAGATATTAAGAATGTTGAATCATCTTCTGTGTTCTTACTTGTTTAAATTGAAGATTTTTGTACTTCCTGTGGACCTCTCCTTTCCTCGATCGTTCTTTTTGTGTAAAGCGGAGTACCTACTTGGTTTGGCGGTCTTGACCAGGTCGATTACTTACTTCGGGAAAAAGCACAAAGGATAACAACAAAATACACGTAAATGTACACATATACATAAAAAGACTACCACACGTTTGCCGCCACGGCATAAAACATCTGTTCGATGTGGTTCAAAAAGTATTCAGCAAAATATTTTGTATACTCGGGAAACGTGTTTGAGGCTACCGCACGATAATATGCACTTGTCACACTCCCATAAATCAGCACCTTATCCGTCATCTAGGCATTTGAATACGACATGTTTGTAAATACACATAAATTACGCGAAAAATTAAAATTGCGAAAATCAAGTACTGAAAAATTATTTCAAACTAATCAGAGTACCGTAACCGAAAATTTACGTTATTTGACATCTACAGACGACATCTGTCACTAATACAAGGTGCACTCACGCCGATAAATTTTTAAACTTCATGTGTTGTTGTGTAATTAAATTCTGTTAATACTAATAATAGCAACAATATTAACAGTAATCAACGATGTTTGCATAAAATAATTAGTAATATTTTAAACTATAACATCCCAAGATGTTTACAGTGTTCTGCAAAAATTACCCTTAGATTATAACTAACTTCGCATTCTGGATGGTTTGGAGCATGGAGGGTATGCAATTAACAATGCAGTATGGCATAACCTAGAATTTACTGTTACTTTGAAACAGCTAAGTGACTAATTTTAAACGTGTTATAGTAATTAAAGAAAGTATTTTATGTCGGATATGTTAGTGGATAATTATGATGAATCTGCAAGGAGTGAAAATGTAGTTTGGCAGTGTGCAACGAAAGAACGAATACAAAATACTGCAACTACCCGGATTAGCTGTTATCTACCAGGTACTTAGACATTATTATTATTAATACAAATGTTTCCTTTCGTCGTTTCTACACTTGACAATGTTGAAAAACGACCAGTAGCTGACATATCTAGCCATGACGGATGATGATAGATTGTCATAGGCGCCGACTTTCCGTGGGAAAAGAGGGTTTTGCCCCATTTTTTAAAGATCGATCGAGAATTCCGAAATAAATTTTTTATTTTATTTTTGACCTTCCTGAGCACGTGGTTAAAATTTTTGTACTTAGTCATAGTTAAACCTGTATAAAAACACACACATTTGGTCGTCACATCTATAAAATGATTTAAAAAATATGTGGAGTATGTTAATGTATGTGCAATCAAATACCAGTTTGTTGTAGTTAATAAATTGTTTTTTAAATTCATAATCATTTCATTTAATAAATGTAAAGTTATAACGAATAAACAGTTATTTGCGTTTAAATATAATGTTTTGAAAGGATACAATTTAATTTTAAGTTTTATTTTATCGTTATTTTTAATAGCACTTTAGTTTATTTGACATGTATAAAAACATGTTTCTTGGTGTTATATGACAAGCAGACATAACACGAAATGTCATCTTTCCTCAAAAAATATACTTAATAATTTGGTATGTAATTTCTATAAAATGATAAAAAATATTTCGGGCATAATTGGTATTCTCTATTGTTGTGTAGGAATATCTATTGCAGAGAGTTTAGAGGCCCAGATGATTTACGAACAAATATACATGTATCGTCTACTAGATGATATTTCATAGAAGTCTTGAACTACAGCGACAGCGGATGTCGATTATAATAAGTATTATTATTTATTATAACGATGCTTAACACAGTTATGTTTCCTGTACATTTTCTATACTTCTTCTCTTCTGTAACTATATAGCAGTTCAGTTAGATAAGGAAAAATCGAAAGAAGTGGCCTTTGGCTGCTTCTATCGGAACATCAGCTTATTTATTTTACATTATCTATTAATTTTATCAATGATGTGGAGGAAATATGCAATTGAATTAAATATTGAAACATCTAATTTAAATTGAAATGAAATTCTTACTTTGAACAGAATTTAATATATGCTGAATACATTTCCTATATTGTTTGTATATATATATATAAATTGATTTAATAAATATTTTTTACATTTAATAGACATTTTAGTCAAAGCCAAAAAATTGGTCGCATATTTTTTTGTTTTTCCGAGCAGCAGCCGAGGCGGTTGTTCTTTTTACTAAGTACCCGATACACGAAAACTATAATAAACAAATAATAAAAATATCACGATTCGTTTACGTACGTGGTACGCTGTTATTTAAGGTTATTATAAACGAAACATCACCAAAAACTGGGCGCGCAATTTGTCACATGTCACTTATCAATGACGTATTGGGTAGGTTAGGGTTACACAGAGTCGGCTTCAAAATTTGCAATAACTTTAAACACAGTTATCCCGGTTATTAAATAGTTATTTATCTAAGAAGTGCGGAAATGACACTGCCCGCATGTGTTAGGTACAATATTTTTCCTACGATCATGACAATGCTAATAATACGAAACAGTTTATTTTAATTACCAATTTATAATAATTATTTGAACTGATAGAATATGTTAACGAAAAATATTGCAATTAAATGTACAATTTGTAGCATTTTGTAAATTCAGTGCTGAGGCAATAGTGGCTTGAGGATGTTCTTCAGGCGTTCATTTACCCCCTTTGTAGAATAAGAAAAACCGCTCATGAGGGCTCTAGGACGAAAATAGCATAACTTCGATAAATATAGACATATTTAAGTGTTTCTTCGTTGCTCGCCACAATTTTTTTTTAAACATTGGTTTTTGTGTTTGGTATGGTAATAATAAACACATCCCCTTTGTCTTCTATATCGTGGATCGTCATATTTGCCAATTCTATGTGGCGAGAGGCATCGGCAATTCCAAATAACATGGCCAATTTGCTCATAAGATATACCTTGTCTGGGGCATTTAAGAACAATTTTTTATTTCCTCTCTTTCTAATACCTTTGATTTTTTGGCCTGTAACCAACATTTGATTTCAAATATACCATTAGCTTGATGTATATCAATCCTTCTTTACTTTGAAACATAGAAACGGCCGCCAATATCTCTGACGGCACATCACTGAGATACTCCTCACTCATTTTAGGAAGCTTAGACGAAGAAAAATGAAAAGTAAATCAAACTCAACCTTCAAACTGAACTGAAAATTTGAAAGCTTATATCAAAAAATATTAACAATCCTGCAATACTGCAAAAAAAATCAATCAATCAAAATCACCCTGTATAAGCGATTTTTTTGCCATGGCCTGTTCACTGGCCAGATCTGTACTCACTAGATTTGTATTAGTTTACACTACATACGAGATTGCAAGTGTAAATTTGTACGCTAGAGCAAAACTACAGTGCTTTCGAAAAGTAACGAATAAATTCATTATTTTTGAAATTGAGAAGTTTTCGAAAAAATCCCCTGGCACGTCGATATTGTTTAAAAAAAGGCACTTTTTGACATACGACCCATATTTGTGACGTAATTGTTGTTCGAGATATGACGTCATCGACAATTTTTCTATATAGCAACCCCCAATTTTGACCATGCCATTTGAAAGAGCGTGTCATTCTACATACATACATCATGAAAAATTATGGTGCTACATGACAAAAATTTCAAGAAAATAATGATGAGAATGAAGATTTTGAAATTTAATTTTCACAATACTGTGCACCTCCCCATTATGCAACACCACGTCCGTGTTTATTTAGATGAGTTTTTCCCGAATCGTTCGATAGGGAGAAGGGGGCCGATTGAGTGGCCAGCCAGATCGCCTGATTTGACACCACTTTGATTATTTCTTGTGGCGATACTTAAAAAGCAAAGTACACATTACTAGACCGGTTAATTTAGAAGATTTAAAAGCAAGAATTCGCCACGAGATATATCGTATACCTCCTGAAGTTATTAATAATGCACAAAAAGAATTTATTAATCGTCTTGGTTACTGTCAGGCAGCCAACGGTGCACAATTTGAACATTTAATTTACTCGATTTTTTACATAACCATTATTATTTTCAGTATTGTGAAAATTAAATTTTAAAATCTTCAATCATTATTTTCTTAAAATTCTTGTTATGTAACACCATAATTTTTCATGATGTATGTAAAATGACACGTTCTTTCAAATAGCATGGTCAAAATTGGGGGTTGCTATTTAAAAAAATTGTCGATGACGTCATATCTCGAACAACGATGACGTCACAAATGTGGGACGTATGTCAAAAAGTGCCTTTTTTTAAAAACAAAATCGGCGTGCTGGGGATTTTTTCGAAAACTTCTCAATTTCAGAATTAATGAATTTATTCGTTACTTTTCGAAAGCACTGTATATTTAGTTCATAATTTAGAAATATGTTCCGTTACTAATTGTTACTGAAGTTTTATTATATTTATTCTGTTTTAGCGTGTATTTAAAACTACGGAACAATTTCAATATAATTTATTCAGGTATAATTTTAGATTCCTGATATTCAGTTTCAATTACTTCTCCTGCGAAATTAATTTTTTTTTGCTTGGCTTGGCTTTTACCTGCTTCTATTTATACGGTTTAATTTGAGAGCTCAGTTAAATTAGAGCCATACTTTTCACGAATATATTTTCTGCAAAACACTGCACGTAAATAGAATATTAAATTAGGTTACTCTGCGCAAGCGGAGAAACTTTACAAGCGGTTGTCCATAATTTCCCTTCCTCGTGGAAAATTCACATCCCCGACGCTTTTCTATACATTCGTCCATGGAATAACAACCGGCGTCTTGAAGAAGCGCCAAACTGGACTTACACACCGGGAGAAGTCCGTGGTTAAATTCGCGCGCAGGCTTGACCAAGTTTGTTTCTGTTTCTACGTGCACGTTTATGTTGGAGCGGCACGCCAGGCCATGACAAAAGCCACATGCCGAGCTGCACGCCAATTTCCAAGACAAGAGCTAGGAGTGCGACAGTGTTTATGTTGGAGCGAAGCGCTAGGAACTGTTCTAGTTTATACTCAATGTTCTAACAGTTTGGTCTCAGTTTTAAAGTTAAAATCGTAGCAATATACAGGGTGAATCTTAAATAAGTACAAATATTTTAACCAGCAGTATAGTTTTGTGTGTAGAACACATAATTAATAGTTTTTTTACAAAAAAATCTGAAATAAAAAAGTGAAATTTTAAATAAATTTCGTAATTTTTCAGTAGAAAACTTGTTGAGGACCGCTGGCCTAGACCGACCCTTCATACTTTTATGAGTCATAGTGCTGCAGACTGAACGTGTGGTTCACAGTGTTGCCAGTATTACACAAATGTCTTTGCTTCAAGGAAGAAAAAATCTCAACTTTTAGCGAATTTTGTCAAGTGTAACATTTTATATTATTTTTTATTATCAAACTGTCATGACAGATTATCGGAAGCCCAAGTCAAACTTGTTAACCCCACATAATGCATGAAAATAGCAATAAAATTTGCTAAAAGTTGACATTTTTTCCATTTTAAATAAAAAACGCGTGCATAGTTTTTCGTTATTCTTCATAAAATAACTTAAGGAAATTGTGTTTTGTGTCCCTTTCTAACAGTGTACAATGACATTTAACTTGTGAAATGTGGATTACTGATTAGATAGTTAATTTTTTAACAAACAGGTATGCTTGTGTGCACGTTTATGTATAATTTTTGAACATTGGACATAGTAATATCACGTAATATCTTCCTAAATATTTTACGGTAGTATTGAACTTGCGGAAATTCATTTTTAATCGTTGAAGTGTAGTAAGGTTAGTTCAGATGTTAAAATTTATGTTAATATTGCTGCGTATCATACTACATACCCAATTTTACTGTACTTATGCTTAAAACAAGTATTTTTAAAATAGAACTATTACGTTAAAGGAAACGTAATATTTATATTGGAGGAGATATGGCAACCTCGCAACAAATCATATGTTTCATTACGTTGTTGGATGAAAAATCAGCCAGCGGTCCTCAAAATGTGGGTATTTTTTAAAAAAATTAATATCCGTAAATATTAGAAATTTTTAAAAATGGCTTTCACTAGACTGATTTAAATGACTAACTACACCAGCAGTTAAAATATTTGTACTTATTTAAGATTCACCCTGTATATACCGAACTTATTAATTTATTTTATTTCTAATGTAATATCTACGGTAAAAAATGAAATTAAAACCATTATTGATTAATCTTAGTAATGGACTTATATCATTATCCGTTTAGCTTAATGATATATTAAAGAATAAGCTGTTCCTATTATTTTATTATTGTTAAGCATGTATTGGTAAAATTATTTATATCTCAAAAATCATCGACGGTACAAAATTAAAATACCCTGTATTAATTAAATAAGTACTATGTATCTAAATAAATGTTTCCAGTTGCATTTCCTATCTGTAACAAAAATGACTGTGTAAATCTGATAAGTGTAGTTAATACCTGCCCTAATACGATTATTTACGACAAATTTTCTGGTTAGCTTTGAAAAACAATTAAATTCGTATGCAAACAATAGCATTGTATTTATATTTTGACAGCTGTTAGATGCTGGATGTAAATTTTTACCAATACATACTTAACAAAAATAAAATATAAATAATATATTATTTTTTATTATATCATTAAGCTAAGAGCAACGATATTAATTGCATTTTTTACCGTAAAGAAATAAAATATGAACTAGTTAACAGTAGAAGTTCACCAGAAAAAAGGAAAAATTCCACACATATTGCTATAAAGAAATATAGTCTTATTACATTGTTGGAATGCCACTGAAAAATACTATCCAACCATGAGATAAAATAAAGGGAGTTCCATTTAATAATCGTAACTTTGCATTGTAACTCAAAAAATAAATAGAGTATATTAAGAACTATACATCACTGAAATCTACGTAAAAAAGTGAGTACATCATGTTTCTACAAAAATCTAATACATTAACAAACAAGGAATAAAGCTTCATTTCATAGAAAATGCAAAAAATTAGAAACACCTTGTATATTTTAAACAATTCGATATATGGGAATGCAGTTTTCGCCATTCAATTCTTCCCCATCTCGCGTACTCATCTAAATGCTGTGAATGAATCACTCTATTATTTTGGACTCGCGGCGCGCAAGTAATACCTTGCTAGATTATCTGCTTTAGCACCTGGCTCGGCTTTAGTACTCCACTATAAACACCACCATAAGAATGTATGCATTGAATAGTCGTGGTTAGGCGCGTAGCTTTTGCCTTAAGGTGTCCATACACATGGGGAGAAATCCGGGGTTAAGTTCGCGCAGGCTTGATCGAGTTCTGTTTCTGATTCAGTCAAGGACCACGTGATGCGTGATAAATAATTTCACGTTCAAAATCGACTCTAAACTATTCATTTGTCGAATATAAAGTGACCCATACCACCAGCATTTTCTTACCGAGTGTGGTGCCGCTTGTGTGGATGTCTTTACGGTCCTTTTACGTTTTTGAGGACAGGAATACCTGGAAGAGGGGCGTTCCAGGCGACCAGGTAGGCCTCCGCGTTCCTTGATCTGGTCTGTTAACCTCTCAGGTCCGCGCGCGTCTAAATCCGCCAACTCGGACCGATTCCACATTATAAATAGATCGTGTGAATGTTTGGAATTCGATAGCGGGGGACGAGCCGTGTAGCGGTGTTTTTCCTTAAAGAAATTGGTTCCTCGGGGTCCGACGTCGCGGCAGGCTGTGAATTTTTCAGGCAAAGACGCGCGCGGAATATCAATTGCTGAAAGGACGTATGTATTTTTATTACTGGTTTATGCCGGAGGTCACGGCCTTTCGCAACGTTCTGGAGGCGGTTTTATCCTAAAAGTAACATGTAGGGCCCTAGCATCCGATGCAGTTTCAGTTTTCTAATAAAATTTTAAAAATCCTTTTTTTTTGTGATTATTATAGATTATGATCCGTAGGTGTTCAAAAAAATGTTGTAGGATCTTAAAAACCTCATCCTCCAAACTTGACGGCACTGCAATCTGACGATTTGTAGTTGCATGTCAAGAAACAATATTCGTTTGTAGTAGAAAGGAAACAAAATTACAACTAGTACTGTCCTCTGTAAAATCTATAAATCCATTCCATTTTTAGGTGTAGTTACAATTTTTTCTATTACTTTCACTTTCTGTTAAGTAGAATAGAGTTTTATAAAAAATATTTTATTTCAACATTTTGTGAATAAGTTGGGAATAAACGTCAGTCAGGGCCGTGCCAACCCGGGGGTGCAAGGGGTGCGTGGCACCCGGGCGCCATGATCCAGGGGGCGGCAAATGACCGTTGGTTAGTAGCAGACGTCAGTCAAGCTAAACTGCACATTCCATGTTCCCTGTTTCTTCCTCTTTTTGACCAGATAGATCCCCATACTATAAATAATTACTTTATAAGATCTTAGTTGACTTGTTAAAGTGCGAGGTGCACTCGACGTCAACTTATTGTCACGGAATTTGCTCCGCTCGTACCCAACTCGATGACTGCGGTATCGCGAAACGCGAAATTGCCCCGATCGCCTCAACGCGATTCTGGTAAACAAACAAATAATGCCGTGTATCGAGACGCAACTGGAAAAAATGAGAATCGACGAAAATCGTTGATCTATAAAAGAAGAATAAACGGCCGAGTCAGTCAGTCTTGAATTGGAGTATTTAGTTGCAAATTTCCTGGAGTTTCAAGTGTCTACCTAAAAACTTTGATTTTGTTTGTAGTTCCCCGAAACCAAATGTATAGTCACTATACTACTAAGGAAGGCTGAAAAGATTTATAATGGCGTCTATTTCATTTATAATTCCTTTATATCTAATATAGAATCATTATACTTGAAATTGGAATGCTTTTATAGATTTTACATACGGCAATAAATATATTTAAAGCACAAAAATTTATTTTCCTTGCTAATACAAATAAAAATTATTTCATTATAATCAATACAAACAGTACAAATCCACTATTGGTCATCCAAGCTAAAAATTACGTCTTCATGCAACAAAAATTTATAATAAAACTAATCCATATTTTGAATATTTGTAACAGTTTTGGAATTGTACTACTTTCGAATTTCTGTAGGTCGAATTACTTCGAAAATTTTGTAAAGTTATTTATGTCATAACAAATCAACAAGTCAGTATTTGTCTTCAAACGAGATATCTAGTTATAGCATTATTTTCTGGCCTAAACTGTTTAAATCACTTACCAGAATATCAATCAACCTTTCGCTTTTTCGTAAACAGAGAAAATCATGACGTATTTATTGTTTTAAGTAAAGAAAGCATAAAACTATCCTTATCTAGCTCAACTCGTTTACATAAAATATGACTTAATCTCCTATTTTTAGAATGTTGCCTTGTTTAAGTCGTTTAACATGCCTAAAACGGAGTTAATTGTTGCAAATTTACAAGTCGAGTATTAAGTAACTTGTGCTTATTAAGAGTATATTCCCATTTTATAGTGGTTGTTTACATATTGAGAATTTAAGGGTCAATATTCTGAAGCTCAACAAGAATTATTATTAACACTTGTATATTGTTTCAGTGGTTTGTAAAAGTTACTTTAAATAGGTATCTGCAATAAATATTTGTGATTGTTTATTACAGATAAAATTGCCCGAGTTAAAAATATCACCTTAACTAGAACCTCAGTGGACTGAATTAAGACAAGTTCAAGTACCACTTAGTAAAAAGTCAAGTTTAAGAATCGAGTGGTTGAAAGTCAAACACACTTTAGAAACAAGTAGTTATTCAAGCTTGTTTGATTTCTCCTTATCTCGTTTTTTTTTTCAAATACATATATAAAGGTTTATCATAAAAATCAATTGATCAAACATAAATCAAAAATGTGTTCTGAGAGGAACTCACGTTATTTATTCATATTAATAAAAATATCGTTTATGGATGTTTTTGTCATTGTAAGCCATATTTTAAATGGCGACATGTAATGAAACAAAGTCTTAATTTGTTGGCAAAAGCTTTTTCTTGTACATATGCACCGTTCTCAATGATATAATAAAATCTATATTTTGTTCTTGTTGAGAATAAAAAAATCGCAAGAACAGATCAATTTGTATCCAGGGTGGACAATTAATCATAAGCCACACAGCCATAAAACAGTGACGACGTCTTTATGACAAAATGTGAAGATATAGTCAAATACTTATGTATTAATATAATAATTAATATTCTAGTTTATCAGCAATATCATTTATGAAATTAGTAAACAAAAGTGGTCCGAGAATTGAGCTTTGAGGCACTCCAGAGGTCTGAGACAAACATTAAGACTTGTGACCGTGGATTTGAACAAACTGTGTTCTGTCAGACAAGTACGACTGGAATAGAGAGATCGAATTGTTGACTCTCTTGCAGAGCAGTTGACCATGGTCTATCCTGTCGAAAGCTTTAGAAAAGTCAGTATAGGTAACGTCTACCTGATGTCTACGATCAAGAGCTTCACTGATGAACTGGGTCTTATAAGTTAGTTTCAGTAGAACAACCAGTTACAAAACCATGTTGGTCAGGTATAATAAGGTTACTAACATGTGGACATAAGAAACTGTAAATTAATATTTCAAAAACCTTTGAGAAATTGTTAGTTATATCATTTTTGAGTCCTTTTTGTAGATTGGACATATTCTAGATATTTTCCATCGATCAGGAAAAAGGCATGTACGTAAAATTAAATTGTATATTGTAGACAACGGTTCACAAGAGATGACACCGCAGTCTCTGACTAAGAATGCAGGTAAAAGATTAGGTCCAGAAGTTAAATTAGGCTTAATTCTTTTAAGAAATGCTAGTACTTCATCAGGGGAAAATCTTTTTATATTAAATAAATGATATAACCTCGGATATAACGCATTATTATATGGGAGAGAAACACCATCATTATCATAAGTACTCGACTCATTGTATGCACTACAGAAAAACGTGGCAAAATTCTCCACAATCAATTGAGGGTCTTCTGTAGAGCTATCGTTAAAGGTCATAGAAGATGGAATAGTAGAATTTCTCTTTTTAGAATTCCCAAAATTTTTTAGGGTTACTTTTAATATCAGATTCGATATCAGTAATATATTTATTATAAGCTATATTAATCTTACTTTTAATAGTAGCTCTTAACATGTTAAATTCGTTATAGATAGTATCTGTTCGACTTACACTAGTCCAAACATTTACCTTCCAGTAAAGACCACCCCGTGTAATATTGTATGCATATGTAACTAGTTATTTCATTAATGCGAGCTGAATTTAAACATTGCGGCATATCCTTTCCACGACCAATTGAAATGTACGAGAGATTTTTTTTTAAATCTTAATTATGCCATGGTACAAATTAAATGAGAACGTTCAACATCTGTTGTTTTCAAGTTTATTAATGTTACAACACATTGTTTGCTCTTTTATGTGTGTACTTATAAATATACTAGATTAGTATCACTAGGCGGGCACCGGTCAGGCCGAGTTTTCAAAGGTTACTTTGTTTATTTGTAAGCTGTATACTCATTACTTGAGCGAGCGAAGACGGTTGTCGTCGTTCCATGTAATTTCTTTTATAGAAAGGAATGTTTGCAACTTCCTTAGGACGTTGTAAAACAACAACAAACTGGAGGCTTGCGTGCAATTTTATGTTGCAAGGGCAGTGATGCACCGAGGAAGAATTGTAGTGGGTCATGGTTGTCTACCAAGGCTTAATTACCATTGGAATATTACTTTGGCAATACGTGACGCTGGCGACCACGTACTAGTAGTATGATATGAATAAATTAAAAAATAATTTCGATTTCAGTGACTAAAACTGGGCTTTGGACGTCCGTAACTTATATACAGGATCATTCACGACCATAGGCGCCATGTCCTAAAGGTTATCACTCCTTGTCCACATGGGTTTATGAAGGACAAATCAACTGTGTTCAATTTGATATTTATCACACAGTATATTTTTCCGTACCTTGACTCAAATACGCAAGTTGACGTGTAATATACCGACTTCTCGAAGGCATTCGATATCCTGGACCATAATATCCTAATCCAGAAGCTAAAGTGTTTTGGACTACCGGATTTGCTGCGTTAGTTGTTTCTTATGTAAAGGGTAGACACCAATTTGTCCGGTGTTTCGGTTGCACGTCTGGGTGGGGTATTACATCGGATGTGTCTCTGGGGTCGATTTTGGGCCCCTTATTATTTGTCTATATCATTGTTCAAGGTCTCATGTATGCAGACAATGTAAAACTATATATCTTCCTCATGTTTGTTAAAAAATCTTGTTGTCAGAAAAACCAAATACATTTATAAAGTATATTGCTTTCTGAATCTTTTTTGTGAAAAGAATATGTTCTATAATGAATGGCTCTAGCAACGAAGTCCCACATGTTTTCAATAGGACTGATGTCGGGAGAGTTGGCTGGCCAATCTAATCTATTGATATGTCCTGCTTCAAGTGTATCTTGAACATTTCTTGCGCGATGTGGTCGAGCGTTGTCGTCCATAAACACAAAATTTTCGACTAATTTATTACGTATGGGGTAAATAATGAGAGTAATAACTTGTTCGATGTAAATTTGACTGGTCATATTCTGTGGTATGCGAATTAATGGGGTGCGGCGGTTGAACATTATTCCACCCCAAAACATTACGGTACCGCCTTCATACGGAGCAACTTCACAGAGAAAATGAGTCGTTGACGACCTGGTTCTCTCCAGACTCTTTGTCGATTGTCATCAGAAGTGTATCAGAATTACAAAAGATTTGTTTTTGTTCATAGAAAGTCATTTTTATTGAAAACGGTTGACTTTAGAGCAATGAACCAAGAGAACTATTTTTATGTAAAATTCATTGGCGCTTCAGAATTTGCTTTCAAATGTCAATTTTTCCAATGGCGTAAAAGTTATGGGGGAAAAAACCCTTTCGATACCTTAAAATCTTCACCACTGGCACGTCCAATAAATTCGACAAGGTTGCGAAAAAGTAGCTATTAATAGTGGTAATGTGTTTACAAAAGCTCAGTCCTGTAGTTCAAACGGTTCCTAAGATATTGGAACAAAATTGAAAAAAAAATAAAGTTTTGACACCGTGTATCTCGAAAATGAAAGCCCGGAAAGAAAAATGGAAGAGGAAAAAAATGTTTCTTTTTTCAAGAGGAATTTACAGTTTTCCGGTACGACACTTATTTAGGAACACCCTGTATAAAGAAAGAAAACTATACCACGTTATAAAAAAGTGTATTTTCTACCATTAGATATAAGATTATATCTTACAATGTATCCTACAGTGCATTGAGTGTTCGTAGATACAGTATGCGCCAAAAGTATGGAATAAATTCAATAAAAACGAAACAATTATTTTTTGGGAAAAATCCTCGAACAGGTCGATTTTTAATTTAAAAAATACATATTTTAGCGTAAAATGCGATTTTCAAATGTCATTTGTTTTCGAGTAATGACGTCATCGATTTTTTTTTAAATGGCAACACCATATTGTTTTCCTTGATTCTGAAAGATCGTTTAATTCTCTATCAGACAGTAATCTTCCCTGTACGAGATTTTTTTGGACAACTGTTTTCCTGGGAAGTGGATCGGCAGACGCGGATCGATAGAATGGCCTGCAAGATCGCCAGATCTTACACCTCTTGACTATTTTTTATGGGGATACTTGAAGTCAAAAGAGTACATTAATAAACCACGTAATTTAGAAGAACTTCAAAATCGCATTCGGGACGAAATACGCAGAGTTACCCCAGAAATCATTCATAATGTGCAAGAAGAATTTCTTCACAGACTTGCGCATTATCATGAAGTTGGTGGATGGCAATTCGAACATTTAATTTAAGTATAAAATTTAATCAATTGTATTTTATTTTACATACCTCAGAATTGTTACTTTTTTATGGATAAAATTTACGTTTACATTCAATCGTCATTTACTCGAAAACTTTCCTATGTAAGAGGGCAAAATTTTAGTACTGTCTGATAGAGAATTAAACGATCTTTCAGAATCAAGGAAAAAATATGGTGTTGCCATTTAAAAAAAAAAATCAATGACGTCATTACTTGAAAACAAATGACATTTGAAAATCGCATTTTACGCTAAAATATGTATTTTTTAAATTAAAAATCGACCTGTTCGAGGATTTTTCCCAAAAAATAATTGTAACGTTTTTATTGAATTTATTCCATACTTTTGGCGCATACTGTAGGTAGGTAGGTATTCGGAAAAAAATTTCATACAAATTGTGTAAGAATTTACAATATTATTTGAAAATGTCTACTCTATAAAGTATACTCCATTCTTCTACAATAGTCACAAAAAAAAATGTGGGATCATATTTTAAAACTAATTATGACATTCACTATACGAAATTCCAAAAATTTACTTAATCCTTAATTTACCTATTTTTGTTCAACAGTTTCAACAGTTTGGAATTATATGGTGTTACAAATATTGAACTATTTTTAGCGATAAGTAAGCACTAGAGAAAAACGAAACGCACTAGTCATAATACTGCTAATAATACTTTAAGATTAACAGCAGCAGCTGACATATTGCAATGTTGAACGTTACAGTACGTTACAGTTTTAATGGTTTTCTGGGAAACTATTTACTTCATTAAGACAAATACAAAAAACAAATTACGTTATTTGCGAACAAATTATTTATTTTCGACATTTTGTTCATAAGAGTTTTCTTTTGCTTTTTATCGGATTTACAAGTCCCTTGAGTATCGGTACATATAGGGTTAGCTATGCCTAGGTACAAATATTTCAAGAGGTGATAGAGAAAATTAAGGATTAACGAAATCGCCCGTCAAAAAATTTCCAAATTTATTTACAAAGGGAAATAATTCTTTTATCGATATTTATATTAAACCTTTATTTCCGCCGCACGTTTGATGTTTACAGAGTTAAAGTAGACAACCAGCAGCACCACCGTAAAATTCGCTGTCGTGTCAAATAAATTGTAGTTTTGTGTTTTTCAGTTATTAATGATTTTTTTTTTAATTTTAAACGTTTTATAGTTATTAAATAAAGGAATTTGTGTCAGGTATAGATATTTTCCCACAATATAGTTCGCTGGTTTATTTTTCTAGGTTATGGGACAAGACTGCCCGCGGGTGCATAAAAGTTTTCTATTATCTATTAGTATCTATTCCTTTCGTTCGGTTTTCTTAGAATAAATGGGCATTTTATTTAACTGTACGCGAAGTATTTTGTTGGTAATGGTTGTAATGATGAAAATGTAGTTTTGTCAGTTTGTAAAGAAATAATGAAAAACGAATGCAAAATACTGCAGCTAACTGGATTTTCCGTTACCTATCCATCAGGTATTATTACTAATAAGAATGTTAATTTTTGTCGTTGCTGCATTTAGAAACCCTGCAAAAAAAAAACGACCGTATGGTTGACAGATCTGCGCTATCTTGGACGATGCTTATCATAGGCGACGACTTTCCGCAGGAAAAGAGGGTTTAGCCCCCATTTTTTAAATATCGAATTCTGGAATCATTTTTTTATTGTCTTTTGTACCCTGTATATTCCGGACATGTTTCCGGGTATGTTTCTAAAAGTCACAGGTAGCTTTCGTACAAATCTGACTCTCATTCAAAGCTACACCCTGTATGTAGGCAGGTGGCATTCTTTTGAAAGTTATTCTGAATATTTTAGGAAGGCTATATAATCTCATTATGTGGAAATCCTCCTTTTAAGATTCGTCGTACATAACATCGCAATTTTTTTGCCTGTAAAGAAATAACGGCATTGATTTCCAATCGTTACAGCGTGAAATTAGCTTCATCAAGTAATTTTATAACTCAATCAGTAGGTACCTTTATTACTCATGGCGCTAGAACGGTCGTCTATCGATATTGTGAGGAAATTAAAAAAAGTGTAAAAGCTTTATTAACGTTACATGTTAACGATTATTTTTACGAGATCGGTCTAATGGTTTATTTTCAAAGATATGGAAGTCTTGTTTTATGTAAGTGTCAAAGAACAACGTTTTGTGTTTGTGCCAAATTGCCAAAAGAGTATTGAACACTTGTGAAACCGCATAACTTTGAAAATAACCGAGATGTTTTCAAAAATATACGGGGTGCAACTAAAATACATCAAGTATTTTAACAGTTTAAAAATGTCAAAAATAAGGTCGTATAAACATGTTTCGTTTTGAATTATTTTTTAAGTATACTTCTTATAAGAACTAAAGATTCCGTCACTCGACGGAGTGGATCATCTTGTCTGGTAAGCTGCATTCTGAATTCTTTAAAGTAACTGCTGACGGGTAGTGTAAATATGTAAATGAATATTTTATTTAGCACTTTAACGCTAAATGTCAAATGAATAAACAAAAAGACACAAATAAGAATTATTGTTATAGCAATCATTTGTATTTAGGCTACTTTTATTGAAATAGCCTAGTTTCATATAAGAAACAATTAATTAAAATGAAACCACCATTTGGCAAAGTTTGTGAGCTTGTAGAACACCCTGCATCGGAAATGACACACACAGGCCTGTAAGAAAAAACTGTAAATTAATAATAAAAATTATTGAAAGTAAGAAATCAATAAATACGCAAATACATTTACAAAAAAGTTAAAATTTTTATTTTTTTTTTAAATTACTAAGGAATGTATTTTATTAAGTAACCTGTAGTCTAAAGTCCTGTCAAAAAAAAACAAAACTTTTAAACAGGCTCTGTTGTGAAAAATGTACGTGGCAACGTCAAGGACGTCATCTCTAACATTTTTTGTTAGGCAAAACGTTTACTTTTAAACACCCATTCCCCATTCTAGCTGTAGTATCGTGAGTACTGCGGCTCGAATTTTTCTCAACAAAGTGTAAAGTTTGTTGTCCTTCATAAGACACGTTACGGTTTTCCACTGCCTTCATAGATAAATCGGTATCAGTGTTTCACGGTCTTAAAACAACAGTTTCCAGTGTTCTGGGATTCGGTACTACCCGCCCGCCAGAAACGCGTAGGGACGATCAGGGCAATCTAGCGTTTCGTGATACCACAGTCGTCGAATTGGGTGCGAGCGGGGCAAATTCTGTTTAATTATTGGGGTTTAATGTTCACAAACTTTCACAGTATTCAGAATTTGTAAAAATGTTTGTATAGTCTGTAAACATCGTAGTACTATATAGCAAGCAATAGTATTTTTGTACGAGTTGCATACAATATTTTTTCTACGTTCATCAAGTGTAGAAAATACGACGTCGATTTCAACATTTATGTTTGTCATGATGACAAAACGCTGTAGTAGAATGACAGATGAATGCAACATTTTATTGCATTAGTGCAATAAAGAACCACTTTTTCCACTAAATATAGTTCAATAATTGTTTTTTATATGAACGTAGAAAAAGTTGTTTAAATAAAATAATTTAGCGATCATATTAGCAAATGCGATCGACGATTATCTCGAATCTATTTTGAATATTTATTTTACTAAAAATTTTGTACGATACATGTAGCTGTTTTAGGCACTTCACGTCGCGTGCCTAAAACATAATTATTTCGCAACTTGTATCGAAATTAGCTATTTTCTATTCTCATGGATGTAGTTCCAGAGGTTGCTTAGTTCCCAGTTTATAATAAATTGAAAATTTCGTTGTACACGCATCATATTGTAGATGACTACATCAAAGATAATACATAATACCAACGCACATATGCATTATTGATCGTCGCCCAAGGTCAAGGTAGTACCGTGTTAAGGTGAACTCAAATCTAATATTACATAACGCCGGTTTCAACCTCAAGTCTAACTGACCCCTTACTTTCAATAAAAAAGAGTCGCCAGATTCATACTTTACATTGCCAGCCTAGCTACACTGGTCCAATGTTAATGTATTAGTATTTATGCGCCTGAATAACGACACCTTTTGTTAATGCCTGCAACATGTGCTCGTGCAAGTGCCTCATTTTTATGTAAGACGCGGCTCTTGTCAATTGTTTTGCATTATTTGACATGGATATCAAGGCCCTCGCTATTACGTATGTTCATTGGTGAGTCGAGAGATATTTCACAATGGAAGAGCATTGATTTTGTAAGTCAAGAATATTTTTATTACTACTTATTACTATTACTAGTAATAGAAGCAGATTCCCGAGCACAACCTCATCGTACTGATAATTTCCCTTCAGTCCCTTAAAGCTACTTTACAGTCCGCAATTCTTTTTGCAATGGATTGCAGCAACCCCTTGCACCTGCAATAATACCTACCATTCTTAAAGTTATGACTTCCAGTTTTACCAACACTTCAACCCGAATGCATACTAAAAACTAAATTGTTTATTCGAATTTGACAAGTGACAATAATAAACAGCATAACATACGAAATAGAGATTTCAGTTAATATATTTTGTAAGTTCACCAATCAAATAATAATCAAGGAAAAGCGAAAGAAGGCAATTTGAATTTGAAAGTGCAGTCTAGGAATTTTTGCGTATGGTGTTAACCATACAAATCACTAAATTATTCCCCATAATTGCAGAAAAGCTGCAATAAAAATCGAGCAAGACCTATATTTTGAAAGTGCAAGAGTCTTTCAGATACGACGGCTTTTGCAATACGCTACTGTTCAGAGCGCATGCCTACGTGCAAGCAAATTGCAGAAAGAATCGCACACTGTAAAGCGGGTCAAGAGATTTAAAAAAATACGTAATTTTTAAAATTTTCAATTATCCGTTTTTTGTAAAGATAGTACCATAAACCAGATATTTTTTTGTAAAATATCAAGCCTTAAATGAAGAAAACATTTGTTATAGCATTTAGAAATATTCGTCTTGTGATAGCCTTATCAACTCTACAGCTTTATCAACTTTTTCTGGAAAATTAAACAACGTGTAAATAGTACTTCTTTTGTGTAAGATGAAACGTTTCTTCGAATGTAATGTCAAACAATTTAAAGAACAAAAGCAAAAGTTTTTGAGAAAAAGAACCTGAGTGACATGACATAACTAGCGCCCTCTATGGTACTTGACAAAATTACTTTCTTAATGAGGTTCATATAGACTATCTACAACCCCATACTAAATTCCATTAAAATCGGCTTAAGGGTTCTGAGGATATATGCAAAAAACTAAATTTTAGGTCTAATTTCAAGGAACCATAAGTTAAATAATTTCCTACGTAGGTTCTGTACTTATTTTTTTTTCTAGTATTTCTGAATCATCCTGTATATTTGTGGCATTTTCTTGTATAACTCCATATTCCTACCACTGAAATATAAAATATTAATAAATAGTATCTTGCGCCTAATAGATCATTCTAGGGGTTATAAAATCAACCCCCAAAATATGTTTTGCCTAAAAAACACTGAGAAAGTAGCTTTGATAACGAAAATAGAGCAATTTTCCAAACGTTAGCAACATGTGTTTAGTGTTGGTGGAACTATTATTTTCTCAGTGAGATATTTTGTTTTTTTTTAAGCATAAGAGGGTAATTTGTTGATATTTTTATATTTCAGTGGCATGAATACCGAACTAAACAAAATAAAAGTAAAAACAAACTTATAAAACTCAACATTTTGGCCATTTTTATAAGATTCGGTCGAAGTGACAACGTGAAAAGCTTTCCAATGCACATTTGAGATAGGGGATGAATTTATGTGTAGGCATGGCAAAGCAATATGTGATTTTCAATGACAAAACATTTGTAACAGTGACTTGATAGAATACTGTTGATATGAGGATAAGGTAGTGGAGTTTGAGATGATTGTAGCGGTTTCGGCGATTTTCAGTTACTTTTTGAGGTAGAGGGTAGGGGTAGGTGCTGGAAATACAATATATAGGAAAGTATGTACCTTCTATCGTTTTATAATTCTCCATTTACAAGGCAATTTTTATTCGGAAAAATTAATACAACCCTATGCCTTTCTTTTTACATTAGATATCACAAAATGCTTTAACTATTCTACTAGACAGTTTTGAAGTACATGTCATGAAAATATCGTTAAGTGGCAACATTTGATCCAATCAAGTTATTTGCACGTGATGATGCCCTTATAAGTGCGCGGTTTCAAAGTTATTTGGGGTCGTATTTATCTCAATATTGTCTATTGTGGAATCGATGGCATAGTTACGAATAGAATTATAATGATTTGATCGACTTTGCAGCGGTTATGTCATACAAATGTAACTTCTTCAAATGCCGAACGGAACGTTACAGTTCGTGCTGAGTTGAAAATATTGTACGTTCTTAAAAATGTTCAGATCTATTAGTTTATTGTTTTCTGCTTTGTATCTATTTGTATTACGTGCGAAAATGTTTTAATTATGAGCAAAAAAAAGACTAAGCGAATTTATGTGTATTGTTTCAATATTGATTTTTTATAGTCACTGGTAAGACCCATTGTTCATATATTGTTGCTCAAGGTTGGTACTAGTCCAAATTTTACACTCACAAGAGAAAAATTAGTAAGAACGTGCCAGAAGATATTTGTCAATTCAAATAATCAACATAGCGGTTAAAGTATAACGTTAGTCCCATTTTTTCGAATTGTGAGATAAAGTTTCAGTATATAATTAGTTATTGAAGTGTGCTGCCATATCTCTAGGATATTTCCGTTCTATATACATGCCTACATATATCTTTGAGAAGGCGATCAAGTCGAGGAATTTCGTTCTATCGTAATTTGCAATTGTGTGATACATACAGTATGCGCCAAAAGTATGGAATAAATTCAATAAAAACGAAACAATTATTTTTTGGGAAAAATCCTCGACAGGTCGATTTTTAATTTAAAAAATACATATTTTAGCGTAAAATGCGATTTTCAAATGTCATTTGTTTTCGAGTAATGACGTCATCGATTTTTTTTTAAAATGGCAACACCATATTTTTTTCCTTGATTCTGAAAGATCGTTTAATTCTCTATCAGACAGTACTAAAATTTTGCCCTCTTACATAGGAAAATTTTCGAGTAAATGACGATTGAATGTTAGAAAACGTAAATTTTATCCATAAAAAAGTAACAATTCTGAGATATGTAAAATAAAATACAATTTATTAAATTTTATACTTAAATTAAATGTTCGAATTGCCATCCACCAACTTCTTGACAATGCGCAAGTCTGTGAAGAAATTCTTCTTGCACATTATGAATGAGTTCTGGGGTAACTCTGCGTATTTCGTCACGAATGCGATTTTGAAGTTCTTCTATATTACGTGGTTTATTAATGTACATTTTTGACTTCAAGTATCCCCATAAAAAATAGTCAAGAGGTGTAAGATCTGGCGATCTTGCAGGCCATTCTATCGGTCCGCGTCTGCCGATCCACCTCCCAGAAAAACAGTTGTCCAAAAAATCTCGTACAGGGCGCGCATAGTGCGGAGGTGCACCGTCTTGCTGAAACCATATGGTATTGTCAGGAATGTCAGGGTCATTATCGTTAGAAAAAATTACTGCAAGGGCTGGAACAAGGTCATTTTCTAGAAACTCTAAATATCTTTCTCCTGTAAGGGTTCCTTCAAAGAAGAAAGGCCCCCAACTATTCTGTCGTCAACTATTCCAGCCCACACATTTAATTTCTGAGGGTGTTGGGTATGTGCCTCTGCCATCCAATGAGGATTTTCCCGACTCCAATATCTGCAAGTTTGACGCTTTACTATACCATTCAGACAAAATGTGGCCTCGTCTGAAAAAAGTATTTGCCGGTGTAAATTTCTATTTCCTTGACATAAATCCATCAGAATTTCGCAAAAGTGTAAGCGGCGATCGGGATCATCTTCATTGAGTTCCTGCACAAGTTGAATTTTGTAGGGATGATATTTTTCCTTCCTCAAGATACGTAGCACTGTGCTCTGACTAGTGTCATTGTTTAATGCATCCAATCGTGAAGAATTATGAAGATTATCCACCATACTTATCAAAATGTTCTGTTTCTGATTTTCATTAATGCTTGGCCGTCCAGGTTTGGGAATATTTACAACATTGCCAGTTTCTCTAAATTTAGACTCTACCTTACTGACTGTTGATTGACTGATAGGGCGATTTGGATATTTTTCATTAAATAAATCGCAAACTTCCTGCTGAGTTCTAGTCATATTCCCGCATCCGATAAGAATTAAAATTTCAATTCTTTTGAGTAACAGTTAAATGTGCCATAATACTTTAAATTGAATAATAATTTCTATGTCGCTTACAATACTTATTAGAAAGTCGGTGTGACAATGACACTTTGCAAAGATTTTCACCTACGTGATCCATAAAAGAACTGTGGAATTCGAAAAACTAAACTTGATAACGTTTTTGCTTTATTTTAATTGATTTACGTTTTCTAACATTCAATCGTCATTTACTCGAAAACTTTCCTATGTAAGAGGGCAAAATTTGAGTACTGTCTGATAGAGAATTAAACGATCTTTCAGAATCAAGGAAAAAAAATATGGTGTTGCCATTTAAAAAAAAATCTATGACGTCATTACTCGAAAACAAATGGCATTTGAAAATCGCATTTTACGCTAAAATATGTATTTTTTAAATTAAAAATCGACCTGTTCGAAGATTTTTCCCAAAAAATAATTGTTTCGTTTTTATTGAATTTATTCCATACTTTTGGCGCATTCTGTATTTAAATGCAGATATAACATTAGAGGTCTCTAAAGGAAACGGTAGACCCGTCTGCTAAATCGCGTTGGCTTTGTAAAACGCACGGCTACTGCGACTTAAGTAGACGATGCAGACGATATACCCTGTGCATACTCTTAGATCGACGACAATAAATCGTTGCAGCGAAATATTAGAGAACATAGTTTCAATTTTTTGCGCGTTTCGGGAAAATTTGCAATTATCTCTCCGATATGTTCCAATCAATTCGGTGTCCAAACCGGTGTGACGAATAGCAAAATGCATTTGTTGCGGTTCACAAATTTAATTGTCAGATCGCCATACGCAGTTCAATAAATTTTAACTAACTGTCCTCATTTGTAAAATTTTATTCGTCGGGTCCTTGTAATGTTTCACAAATGATAATTTAACTAGAGGACATCAATAAATATAGAACACGGTTGGTGTACAGTGTGACCACTACAGTTGCACTCACTGCACGCCGCTGTAAAAGTAGCTGCATTTAGCACATGTTTATCGGGAAATCGTTCTGCTATAGCATTTTCACAGCGTCATAAATTAAAACGACATCCATCAATTTTTGACGCTTGCAAAACTAATGTGAAGACTGGCTTCACAAAAGTTTTAGTGCTTACGAGAAGTAATCGGATTTAAATATTTGGAATCGCCTGTCTAGAGACTACAGTTACCCAGGTTGAAAATGCTACAACTTCAATAATGTTTTACTCGGAAACTATTTACAAAAAAACACGATATTGATTCCATTTTTCATTACTCATCTATTCCCAAATTCTTTTAGATAAGTTCTGAATCACCCTATACAGGGTGAACCTTAAATAAGTACAAATATTTTAACCAGCAGTATAGTTCACTGTGTAGAACACATAATTAATAGTTTTTTTTACAAAAAAAAATCAGAAATAAAAAGTAAAATTTTAAATAAATTTTGCAATTTTTCTGTAGAAAACTGGTTGAGGACCGCTGACTTTCATACATTTATGAGTCATAGCACTGCAGATTGAACGTGTGGTTCACAGTGTTGCCAGTGTTACACAAATGTCTTTGCTTTTCTTGATATTAAAAGCATATGTCAAGCTGCTATTTTGTTATTTAATATTGTACCTTTATTTTTAAAATTTGTTTCACTGATTAAAGTGCGAAGTCACTTTATGGTTCTGGATTCGAAATGGTTAATACTGACTCATTTGGAGTTATGTGGCGAAAATGAAATTTAATATGCTGTGTGAAAATCATAGTTTTTCGTTATTCTTCATAAAATAACTTAAGGAAATTGTGTCTTGTGTCTCTTTCTAACAGTGTACAATGGCATTTAACTTGTGAAATGTGGATTACTGATTAAATAATTAGTTTTTTAACAAACAGGTAAGCTTGTGTGCACGTTTATGTATAATTTTTGAACATTGAACATAGTAATATCACGTAATATCTTCCTAAATACTTTAGGGTCGTATGTATTTAACTTGCGGAAATTCATTTTTAATCGTTTATTGTAAGGTCAGTTAAGCAGTTAAAATTTATGTTAATAATACTGCGTATCATACTACATACCCAACTTTATAGTACTTATGCTTCAAACAAGTATTTTTAAAATAGAATTTAACCGTATTACTTTACTATTAAAGGAAACTTAATATTTATATTAGAGGAGATATGGCAACCTCGCAACAAATCATATGGTTCGTTAGGTTGGTTATGAGAGCGGTCCTCAAAATGTGGGTATTTTTAAAAAAAATTAATATCTCCGTAAATATTAGAAATAATAATAATAATATCTCTACCCCTCATTCTAATCACAGGGATTAGCCCAGAAGTCGGAGACTTGTCTGGGGAGGGGGCGGCATATTATTATTAAGCAGGCCGCATTTGCGCCCAGCAACGACTTACGTTGGTAGGCCCTAACCACTATTCAGTGCAGGAATGAGGGAAACCTGGAAAACCTCATTAATTAGGGGGGGTAGTCAAATATCAACCGGTATCAATCTCTCACATTGACCCAAGCCAACATTCTTCCACCCTACCATACCCGCAGAGAGGGCGCCAAACCTCTCCACGAATATAACTTATATACGGTCTACCAGCAGCTGGGCTCGAACCAACACCGATTTAGTCACCTCGATTCAAGTACTGACGCCTTAAACCGCGCGACCACTGATTTATATGACGAACTACACCAGCAGTTAAAATATATGTACCTATTCAAGGTTCACCCTGTATATTATTGCGGACGTCGAGATTAGTTAGATATGATCTACGGAAAAAGGTAGATTGCTTGTCTTACTCGATCACCCGACCTCAATTTACTAAATTTTTCTTCTTTGTGATTTCTTAAAAGAAATAGCTTACACAAAAAAAAATAAAAGTAAATAAAAGTTGATTCTCCTGTATCACAACAACGGAGTGTCTTAAAAAACATGGTAGAGCAAGAAAGACATCTATTACTTTCTCACGATCTATCTCGTATCAAGGATTTAGAAAGTCGAAAAATATACAGGCTGTTTTGTTAACAAAAAAACATGCTTGCATTATATTTTCTTAATATCAAGCTCAGTGTTTTTTTAAACGCTATTAAAAAATTCTGAAACATTGGCCTGTATATGATTTTAAAAAGAGGAGACAGAAACCGTAAGAATTAATGGCGCCGTATTATTGAAATAGCGTTCTCTACAAATACAAGTGATTTTAGACTTTTTAGAACTGAATAATATAGAGTTTAGCAAATAACAGACATGTTATCTCATACCACTTGCGAATATTCAAAGGTACCGAAGTAAAACGAATATGTAACTGAAAGCGGTTTAACCAACAAATTTTTAGGTACAGAAATCTTTCAAAATACGTATATTTTTAAATTCAGCTGTATATGTAAATATTATTATAACATAAACTTACATAGTTCTGCATATAAGATTGTTCATTTTTGCTTATAACCATGAGAGAATAATTCTTAAAATGGGGGGTTAGAATAGCAATGTAATGTGTCATACATGCAGTTATTATATTATTTGAGGAGAATTTAAATACTAAAAGTGGACAAACAACACATCGATAATTTTATTTTTGATGTTACTCTTGCTTTGCCTGTTTTACTTTTCGAGATTTCTATTCCTAAAAAAACACCACAAATTTGATCATTTTATAGCGAGAAATACGGCGACCTAAGGGAACGCACTCAAGTGCGTTTCTGAAAATGCACACCGCCCTACCGAGAACAGAAACAATGGACGGCGCGACGGCGGCTTTCTTCTATGGCTTGACCTTCGCCTTCCCATGAAGACACGATTTATTCCCCGGTTTAGTCCACAATTATTTCGCCTACGCCGCACCGGGAACTCTCTCATTGTTCATAATGTAATCCGCGATATTCTGCAAAACGCAGGCCATCGCGCGCGGCGTTGCCGCTTCTTCGCTGTTTTTCCCTAGATCTAGGGAGATCTTCTGTGCGTCGTATTTCGATGAAACTAATTTCTTGGAACAAGAAACACATATACATGTTTGTATTTAATTGTTTTTAAACAATAATTCGAGAGGATTGAAAAAATGTTGGTCGTGGCGGGTTACTATCGAATTTCTATTAAGCATTCGGCAAAATCCGAGAAATTACGGCAACGCCGCTGTTCCGGCTGCTTCGTTCGTTACAAAATCCGCAATATTTCGCAGACCCCCGGCCGGTTCGCGCAAGCATAATCTTTTGTATAATGTTATCGGCGAAACGTGGTTTTGTATCTCTTTGAAACCTGTTTAACCACTCGCCTCGTCCAGCGTGGTGTTGATTGTTATTAAGAGGAAGAGTATATCCGGCCGCGGGATCTCTTCGTGCTCGTGCCAATGGCGGAGCGTGCGGGGCTTCCGATTGTTCGAGAAATTAAATAATTGTTTCCCCAGTTTGGGACGCTATGTTTATTAAATTCGCGAACTAGGATAGTGGAAAAGAGACGGTATTTTTTTGTCCTGATGAATGCACTCTTTTGTTAAGAAATCTTTGTGGACTCCAACAGGTCTTATTTACGTAGTTTTGCTGAAAAGGGTGGTTTACTACCCACCCAAGTAGCATTATAGTAACGAAAACTGGTACCACAACTTCAACTAAGTGGTTATTACATAGTAATCACTAAATCCACTACCATATAGTAAAAATTTTTCACTGAATGTTAGCATAGTTGTAAGTACGTAATTCTCACCATTGAAAATTACTTCATGGTTTCGTAATTTTTAGTGAGCCGGTTTGGTGTCTGGAGCATTATGAAAACTAATTTAAACCAAACATTAAATTGAATATTGAAGATAACGGCAACCAAGCCGTATCACTTAGAAGTAACAGTAACTTTAAAGGGTTTTTAATAGTTTTAGCGACGTATTGGGAACCTTTAACAAACCTGTAATGTGGCGGCACTTGATTATACAACTGTGGGAGTTATCGCCACCTTATTGTTTCATCCATAAGTGATTTGCACATTTTAAATAGGATCAAAATTACTATAAAGTTGCTACTATCTTCAAAATCTACTATTTAGTAACCTTTACTCAATAGTGCTTGCCTTACATGACCTTCTAACGCTAAAGAAAATACATTAGTTTATTACTAGCTAGATAATTTTAAAATGCTAGGTGCAGCGGAGACCAAGTGCCTTCGGGAGTTCCGTAATTGGTATAGAACAACACGGAAACAAATAACTTTTTTCTCTTTTGTAGGCACTATTTTAAAACTTATTGTACATATACCTACACTAGATGTAAAAATGCAAACATTACTACATATACTGCAATTTTGAGATTATTGCGAATTAAGGTAAAATGTAGAAACGACGTTGTTGTTGCTACCACCTTTAAGTGGCCGGAAAGTTGATGGACGAGTTTTATTGTCCATTTTTAGTTTCTGCCACTTCAAGTATACATTTTAGGTGTATATCACTTCATAGTTCTATTTTCAAAAGCAGATATGTTTACAGATGTATGTTTAAGGTCGCCTTTTATAATACAAATTTAAAAATATTATTAATCATCTACTTACTTTTAACATTGGTTATAGTTTCCACTCGCCAATAGAATTTTAGTGAAATTCCTACTTAGAATTTCCAGTAGTTCAAAAGCTGTTTTGAGGAAATAATAATATCTCTACCCCTCATTCTAATCACAGGGATTAGCCCAGAAGTCGGAGACTTGTGCGGGAGAGGTGGCGGCGTATTATTATTAAGCAGGCCGCATTTTGCGTCCAGGAACGACTGACGTTGGAAGGCCCTTACCACCATTCAATGCAGGAATGAGGTAAACCTGGAAAATCTCATTAATTAGGGAGGTAGTCAAATGTCAACCGGTATCAATCTCTCACATTGATCCATACCAACATTCTTCCACCCTATCATATCCGCAGAGAGGGTGCCAATCCTCTCTACGAATATAGCTTATATACGGTGTACCGGCTGCAGGGGTCGAACCCACAACGATCTAATCACCTCGATTCAAGTACTGACGCCTTAAACCGCGTGACCACTGGCCGATTGTCATTATTATTACAATAGATTGTAACTTTCCCACTGGACTGAATGGCACAATGGTTTCCAAGGCTAACCTGACTAGGGGTGAATTTCACATGAACAAACCTCGTATTTTCAACATATTTGACACTATTTCGTCATTGATTTTATCAGTCTCCTCTCAAATTAGTTACGAGACGCCGCTGCTTTTCAGTTTATTACGAAATTGTTTCACTTATCTATCTGTCATTATATCAGCCTAATTTAGCGTCAGTTAAATTGATCTTAGTCTAATTAAGATTTAATGATCTGTAGTAAATGTAATTGGAAGGACATCTTTTTTCGAATTTACTTTCCCTTTATTTTACAGTAAAAGCATATTAAAAGACAGAAATTTACGTATGATCTGAAAACAATTTTCGTAGCTTCCTAAAATGATAATAAAAACTTGTTATTACTTGCTTCATTAATGTCTTTAATAATAATTAGTAAGCAGTTTAACAATATACAGTTAACCAGAATCTATTTTATATACAGGGTGGCTTGTTATTCATGGCTCACCATTGGCATCTTGGATACCGTAAAATATACAGGGTGGCTTAAATTAAAAAAAAGTTGTGCCTTTTGATGGCCGTTAAGATAAACCAAACAGATTCAAAATATCTGCTGAAATTGTTGTAATATTGTGTAAAGACTGAAAATAGGGAGACAGAGGGATAGTAATATATGAGAAATCGACTTTCGTCAAAAGAAAATTTCTACAGCCGCTAGTTTCAGTTATGCATCATTCAATTGTTTTTTTTTTACTCCTGACACTAACCAATGTAGAATAAATTTACGGTCACGTCAATAATGTAAAATTATTATTTTATTTGAAGAATAGGTAACCCATAAAATTTGCCATAAAAATGCAGTAGTTTAAACTAATTATCTAATTCTTGAACCACCCTGTATATTTTACTGTTTCCGAAATGGAAATGGTGAGACATGAAAAAAGAACCACCCTGTATACATATGTCCGAATCCAACATCGCGCTGCATATTTGTGTATTTATTTAGTTCTAGGGATTTGTTGTGCGACCTTTTCCTAACGTTCCTTTTTTTTTTCAGATGGCGGAGACAGTGAAACAATCGAGAATAGTAAGTGACGACGACGACAACCTAGAAGAGACATTGTTGGAAGAATTTAACATGAGGCTAAAAAATTGCATGAGCAAAGTGTGTATTTTTGCTGTTTTTTCCCCTGGTCGTAACGCACGATTTCAACTGTTACTAGATGAGTTATTCCCTTAACCGACGCAAAGCGTTGACGCCATCTATTGTTCTCCACTTGAAATATAATACGTCGTCTATTATTTTGATTTTCAGTGTCCCCTTGCAAACAAAAAGTGACGAAGTGACATCTGTTGATAGATTTCGGAACTACTGTAGGGGTGAACAACAAATTACTTGCATAATAGAAGTGTACAGTTTTCTGTGTTTTTAATAGTACCAGAACAGTTTGAAAATATTAATTTTATCTTTTATAAATCGTATGTGGGGGTGAACAACAATTCAACATCTGTGTGCGTATGGTGGAAATTTTCTGTATTTTTTAGTAATTTTGCAAACTTTATTGAGATCGTACGATATTTTGCTATAAAAATGATACAAAAAAGCAAAACATACGCAAGAATATATACACAAAATCTGTGCTATTCCCCAGTGCTCCTTTTACTGTAGGTACCTATTTCTGATATTTCCCTGAAATTTTCTTCAGTTTCCATAGACTTGAAACTCTGTAAGCAGTGGAAAATTAAATCGAGAATCGGAAAACCAGTAACTAAACACATGAAAGTATGTAGCAAACTTTTTCTTATAAAGGATTTTATGCCAGGTAATTATAACAAGGTTATATTGTGAATTATTTAAGGATGTTTTTAAATCTATATTACACTGCCAATTTTCTCCACTTAATAAAAATGGATATTTTATGGGGTAGCTGAACTAGAGCATACGTACAGGCTTTTGACAACATGGGACTCCTCGCACTCTACCCCAGACAACATTACACAGGGTGTCCCAAAATAGAAGGCCATACCATTAACCACATATTCTTTGGACAAAAATAATGCGACTTTTCTTATGCCATTTTTTATTCGGACGTCTCTGTTTCAATATACAGGGTGTTAAAGTTGCATTTTAAAAAACTATTTTTGTTAATAATTCCATTGTTTTGTAAGATACAGACTTGAAATTTTGCACGTACTTTTATCTTATTCCGGCATACTTATCATGTAATTTTGGTGAAAAAAATCGTAGGATGAATGGAGGTAGCTGAGGGATGCAGTACCCTTTATTCTCTCCAATTATTTCTAAGTACGCCTATGCAGCTTTTTCTTGAAATATCAAACGTAGAATTTTGTTCTGATCATTTTATCTCTTTTGTAATTTTTTGTTTAAATGCTCCGTTTTGAAGAAAAAGGGTAATTTGTAGTGGCCATAAATCTATCATTCACTATAATTTTCAAGTGAAACTAAAATTTTGTGGATATACCTATTATTACAATACCTTGGCAACTTAGCAAATCGTAATACTTACTGAATGAATAATTGCTAATTAAAACAGAATGGATAATTTTAAATTTTATAAAATGAGGAATACTTATGAATTGAAATAATAATATGGCATTAAAATCTGTAATACAGTTCTCTTATCAACCAAAAAATAATAGTCTTGTTTAGTAATAGTAATAATGAACGATCAACATAATAACTTTTTATCTAAATAGCATTAAATAAAATAATGTATTAATTACTATACTAATTTAACAAACGTTCTACTTGTCCACCCTCCTCATTAACATATGTATGTACCCTTTTAAGTAGTGAAAACCTTATCTTTTGAAAGATATTTTCCTTTTGCGTAAGTTCATCAGCTGTCATTACTATTCTCTCTCTAAGATGGTTAATGTCGTTTATTTCTTCAGCATAAACCATATATTTCATATAACCCCAGAAAAAAACAATGGATTAAGGTCAGAAGATCGTGGTGGTCATTGAATAAATGCGTCTTGTCATCGACCAATCCAACGATTGGGAAATAAATGGGTCTTTAAATACTGCCGGAATTTTCTACCATAATGGGGTGGAGCACCGTCAAGCTGCATCCACATACCATCACGTACGATAACGGATAAATCATGTAAAACATCTCGGAATTCATTTTGTAGAAAATTTAAAAATTATGCTGAATTTAAATTATTTGGTATGAAAAGGGGACCCAGATATTAACCCTGAATATAAATTGATGGTGTGCTACAATGATTGCATGGGCATTCAAATCTGTCCATACGTGGCGGTTATGCATGTTTGTCAATCAATTTCTTGTAAAGCTTGCCTCATCCGTCTTACTTCTTCTGCATCATTCTGTGTTAACAACCAACGACTAAATTGCATCCTAGAAGCAAAATCTTGGGGAGGAATTTTTTGTACGGGTTGGATGTGATACGGGTGCAGAAGTTGGGTTTTTAAAGTCCGATGAACATCCATTTTTGTACAATTTTCTATTTATCGAGAAACAATATTTGTACTTGTGCTTGGTTCTTCTTCTACCAGTGCTAAGATTTGTTCCTTTTGTCAAGGGCTTAATTTTCTATGTAGGCCGCAAATTCCGAACTTCTGATCCATAAAACTTTTCGGTTTCACGAAGATGCCGATCCAAATTTAAGAAAACCTTCCTTTTAGGATGTGATCTGTTGGGATAAGGCAGCTTACTATTTTTTCCTGACATTCATCGGCCGCTAAGACATTTGTAACCCATCAATACATGTCGTTTTTCTCCAAAACGGAGCATTTAAACAAAAAATTACAAAAGAGATAAAATGCTCAGAAGAAAATTCTATGTTTGATATTTCAAGAAACCGTTCACCGTCAACCGTTCAATTTCACGAACAGGGATTCAGGGGAACAGGGAACTAGGAATTCACGATATATTTGCACTAGAAATTTGTCTTACATTTTGAGTTAAAATAATCCTTTTGATAAGCCCTAAAATACACTTTCACCTAAGATATTACATACATACAAAGAATTACAACATAAAACACAACATCCGTGGCAATTAAAGACTTTATAATCTTAGCGGCAGTTGTAAACAAAACAAATTCTTGATTACCCTAGATGCGACATCTTGAATTTTACAGCGCCATCTAGTGGTTTGTGAATTTCGCGAATAAAGGTGGACATACGTGCACGTATTACGAATATGCAAGAGCCTGTATCGCTCCTTTATTTGCAATGAAATAAAGTATTTCACAGATCTTGTCGCAGATACGATTTAAATAGCTTGCTCAAACCTTTACGCAATATCAACAATACCAGTGCATGTACGCGTACCCACAGTCAATCTCATTAGGTATTTAAATTCAAGTAATTGGTACTTTTAAAAAAGCAGTTAATTGAAATTTCCCGCGATCTAGAAACGTGCCTGTTTGTGTTTTCAAAAAAACGGTCGTGAATTGCCACGGGATCCAATTGGGTAATAAGTTTCGTTTCTGTTTTGTCGCAACTGTGTTCGTATTTCATTCTGCATGCATAAGAGCAGGAAATGGCGTGTAAACGTTGTTTTAAGAATTAATTATCGTTCCGAATGAAAAAAGTAACTACCTTCGGCGCGTTTGTTAGCTCGAGCTGCAAAGAAAACAAACCGCGTGAATGAAAAATCTTATTTGTTGGCTAATGTTCGTGATAGGTATGCGTTTCTGTTTTCTTGCGGCGGGACACAATATTAACAAATTCTCTAATAAACTTTTAAATTTTGAACTCATTGGAACAAGAAGTAGGTATAATTGCTGGCGGCAGGAAAACTCTGTGCATGCATCAATGGCGGCTCGTGGACTTAATAATAGGAGAAGCAGAAGAGAATAATACTTCGCTTGAATTTGTGAATTTGTATTAAAAAAGTATCTAACTGCTTTACTCTTTTTATACAGGGTGTTCCGCATAAGAACCGACGTATGTAGGAAGTTCCAAAATATTGTAATAAAACTTACCTATATACTAAGTTGCACACAGGCGGAGTTACAGGGCTTCAAAATGGGGCCAAATATTTCGAAAAAAATAATATCTGAATTATTTTAACTAGGAGCTACCAAATTGTGTACATGATTTAGGTTTATCATTGGTCTTTGGTTATGAGTTCAAGTAAAGGTGGAACCCCTAAAATTATACCAAACTTTTTTCATTGATCGAATTTAAAAAGAATGTTAATATCCTGTGCAGAATTTAATTGAAAATATTCTTTTCCTTTAGTTAGATTTTTAAAATCTTTAAGATTTTTCAAGAAACAAGATTTTATTAAGTGTTTATTAGAAGAAATCAAAAAGTCATTAGTACGCTTTGTTTAAAATTTGACAGTAATAAAACGGTTTTATTTCTTCTACTGTTTGTTATTGAAAACGACTGGAAATAACAGTGTTGGTAGCTCATGAGCTCCACGACACCTGCGGTTACCTATACGCGTCCCTGTTGTCATAGAACCCCCCGTAAACAAAGCTGATTAACTGCATCGGATTTTAGCTGATGTCGATTGGGCTGCTTATGGTTGTACGAAATTGGTAGTCACGCTCATTGAAGGCAACGTTTTGTGGGAAGGCGTTTTAAATAATTTATAAATAGGTATGCAGATGATAATAAGTAACAAAATAAATATAATCTCAATCACATGCGCAGTCTGAAATACACAACATTTAATAACCTTTATTATTTAGATACTATTTTACTAGTATGTAAATATATATTTTTTTAAATTTTATAATTTTTTGTTTGGACACCTGGAAAACCTGGAAAAGTCAGAGAATTTAAAAATATGGCGTAAAAGTCGGAGAATTTTTAAATATATTCACAACAGTAAGGGAATTTTAAAATTAACGAATATTTTTTTTTTAATTTGCTTCGGTTTTGTACCTATTTTACAATATGTTCCAAATGCAAATACTATGTATTCATGCCAAAGAATAGTTATTTTGTTACAATATTTTGAGTTATTTTTTTATAATGTGTCAGGGAAAACCTGGAAAAGTCAGGGAATTTAACATGAATTTAAAAGATGGAGCCCTGTAAATATACCGTTGTTTTAGTAGATAAACGGTTTGCTGTTTTGTTTTTATTAAATTAATTTGTGAAAATATCCGTTCACATAAATACACATCCAGTAGGTTGTCAATTAAGAATTAAGCATACGATAACAAAAACACCTATACTTAACACAAAAAAAGTATTATCTCGAATATGCGGAGGACAATAGACCCTTTATATATATATTTTTTTGTTCGGAATCGTGCGTTATGCTCTAACTGCCTTCGATTTCGCGTGTGTACCACTAACCCCGCTTCCAGGACAATCTCCAGAACCCGGACGAGCACGAAGAAGAGAACTCCCTTTACGAGAACATCGGCACCAACTCGAGGCCGATCCACAAGAGCGGCGTAGCCAGCAACAACTTCATCCAGAATGAACGCGAGAGCTACTACGACGAGCCCGCCTCACTGAGGAACGGCTCCAACCCCAACCAGAACGGTCACGTCACCTACGACGAGGCGGAGAACATCTACGAGACGCTCCCCGAACACCACGAAATTGAAAAGACTGATACGGACCAATACGTCGACATGGGTTCGCCAGAAAGAGCCACTAAGAATAATCTAAAACTAGATGTAAGTCCAGCGATAGAAATCGGAAATGCGACCTACGAGGAGTTTGAAATCATTAACAAAGACCCAGACGACAGCATTCTCTTGGAGAACAGCTACGAAATCATCGAGGAGAAGCCAAAGTTTAGCATGCAGACGACTGATTTTTCAGAGAATAGATCCCCAGAGAACGAGGCCAAATCCTCAGTGAAAGATAGAATGTTTTTAGCCACAGACGACGCTGCTACCTTACTATTCACCCAAACCGTCACTTCCCCCATGCTAACTCCTTCTGAGGAGAACATAGACTTCCTTAAAGGCTTCCAGAGAGAAAATACCACTTCGGACAATACCATATCCACTTCCAACGAATCCCCAGAAAAGGACGATTCCGACAAAGCTGCAAATGAAGAAAACAACACCAGCGAAATCAGCGGAGAGATCTCAGCAAGCGAGCAGATGACGAGCGACATTGTAGAAGACAAAACGAATGAAGAACAGGAAAATATTTATGAAAACGCTGAGTTCTTGAAACAGAACTCTGAGAACATTTATGAGAACCTGAAGGAAAAACCAAAAGCAGAAGAAAACATTTACGAGAACTTAAAAGACCTAAAAAAAGATCTGGAAGTTGAAGAACATGAGGAGAACATCTACCAAGATATTGAAGAATGTAAAAAAAGTGAGGAAATCTACGAGAATATCGAGGAAATCAAAAACAATGAAACACCCAAGCAAGAAATAGAACACGATGAAAAAGTGGATGATACAGTCGAGGAACCTCAAATTGTAAGCGATGAAATTGTCACTGATTTAGACGAGGTAGAGGCGGAACAGCCAAAAGAAGATGTTGCACAAATGGAAGTTACTAAAACCACCCAAGAAGTTGAAGAATCCCACACAGAACAATATGAATCTAAAGAGGAGACAGTCACCAGCTACAGAGCTGTTCACAGTGAAAAAAGTGAGGTACAAAGTGAGGAACAAATCGAATCATACTCCGAGTTTGTGCACCACAGCAAGGCCGAAAGCAACTACTACGAGAAATATACGGAAGTAGTTTCGCAGAACTCCAAAAACGTCGAGATTAACAATAGGGAGAAAGACACTGAGTCCGTTCCAGCTGAAATAGTGAAGAATTTGAAGAGTCAGTTTCTTAAAACCGGAGCAGAAGTCGTGGCTACGACGAAAAAAGAAGTTGAGGATGTGAACCAATTGAAGACTGTCAATATCATCAAACAGATAACCAAATTCGAATCTGGTGATTCCCCCAGCACGGATCTTGACGATGTGAGTAGCTTATTTTATATAATTTTTAAAGGTTGGGTCACTTCCAAGTAAGTTGTGTGCAACTGCTTTTGCATGAAGTTAGTTTGGGTGAATTTTTTTGCTTCCAAATTTGTTTTATTTATTTAACAGTAACAATTGTACACCAAGAAAATATTTTTTACATGTTTGGAGAAATAGGAATATGTCACAATGGGTTGTCAATACACAATCATATGTTTATTCGCAGCACTCAGGTTTATTGATCATTGTGCCTGCTACATTAGCTCTGTTGAAGTGTCTCTAGTAACATAAGGTGAAAAAAAACAGGCAATTTACTAAATATTTTGTTTTTTAATAAATAAGTATAATGACGGGATTAAAAAATAAGTTTAACGATTAATTAAATAGTTGTTAATTTGAGGTTAGTTATACCTACTTGTTTGATGTACGCTCTTAATATCACAAGCAATTAATTAAAAAACATTAAACTAGTCATTTGTTAATTTGTTGGTGTACCTAATGATTTTACCAGAAAGATTCGTATAGCTTTATGGTTGGAGAAATATATACATTCTAAAAATAATTGAAATGTACCTTCCCAAATTTCTTTGGTCGCTTTCCAAATGTTAAATTTACATTCTCGTAGATATTTGACGTTCCGAATACAACTTGTTTCTAATTTATTTCCATTATATACATATAAACAATAAGCCTAAACTATTTTTGGAATATATCTTTAAATCGGTATTGCACAGGGGGTCATAATATCACTATTTGAGGTTTTTAAATCGTTGTGTGAAATATTTTGTTCAATTTTAAATTTACTTTAAACAGTTGCTTTTTATTTTTTTCTTTCAATTTTATTTTATTTATTTTTTATTTAGAGTACCGTAACTCACTATACAGAAACAAGAACCTTCCAAACTGACGGGATAGAAGAGAAAGCTATCAAGAAGAAGAAAACCAAGAAATCTAGAAAAGAAGAGAAAGAGAACATATCAGTTGTAAGTTTTTTCTAATTTTTTATTTTTTGTTGGAATAACTAAGTTTTAAGTTAACTTTGAGTTTGTTTGTTTTTTTGCTAACAGACTAATATTTTATTTTAGAATGACGTTGATAATGTAGATGGGAAAAATTTCTATAATGTTAATGTTAAAAGTTTGGTAAGCATAGTTATTTTTGGAATTTTCTTTTCGAACGAATATTATTTCGAAATGGTATCTGATTTCATTTACTTTGTTCAATCCTTAATTAGAAAACATAAGTCTACAAAGAAATTAGTGTAAAAGTCAACATAGATATTCATACAGCAAATCAGAATATTTGTTTAACATTTAAAATTTGCACAATGTCAAACAGTTTTTAGCAGAGAACGTGTTTTTATTATGTTAATTGAATAACTAGAACTTTGTTTTATAGTTTCTGAATATCACTGCTAGGTATAAAATATCTTAACATTAGGCTATAAAGTAAAAGGAAATGGATGGATGACTTATTTATATTTTTTATAGATTTGAGATTAAAAGATCTAAAAGCATATCTTTTAAGACTAATATTAACATCGAACCATTGGAAAATAATGTTTGTTGAGTAGAGTATATTTTAGCAGTGTATTTAATTATTTTGCGTTTTTTTGCATGGCCTGTTTTGTTTTTGTTTTTTGGCTGTATCAGTGTAGAAGTTTTGGAGATTTGACTAAAATAGACGACGAGAAATGTTCCAAAAAGCAGAGTAAAAAAGCTGCGGTAAGATTTTCTTATTTTTAATTCGCTCAATATTATATCACTATCACACTAATTTTTTTTCTTTTTTTTTTTAGTATTATCGTTGTTTATTAACAGTTTTTATTTTATCATTATTAACTTCTGAAAGCTTAAAGTAGTTCAACTTATCAATTATTCGTTTCCTTTTTCTTCCTTACTTTATTGTTTAAACTGTTTAAAGAAATTAGCTTATTAATCATAAGTTGAGCTTCTTACTCAAGGCTGTCCCCTCATGATAATCAAATCATTTGCATGTTTTTATTTTTGCTTTGTAGCGAACTAAGTCTTTATCAGACGACTTGCTTAGTTCTAACAAACCGACTATAGAAAATGTCTTCTCAGAAGTCTCTGTGAGAGCTTTGGTAAGCATTCAATGTATTAATCAAAGTTTTGATAGTAATTTTTTTTAGTAGAAATATTACATTGTTGGATTATTTTCATGATTCCTCACTCGTACCTTTATAGGGGCGATACTAACATTTTTTAAACAATTTTTTGCATGTTGCATGGCATTCTAACAACAGAAAGAGAAGTTTAACACGATCGGGAATGTAAAGGCCGTAGTTAGTAGCTTTCGCTCTTTTAGACAGTCCAAAGCGGTAAGTTGGTTTTGACTTTTTGAGAAAAAAATAACGATCAGACATTGAAGTAATACTTTCCTCAAGTTCATTTTTTTTTATCATAGAACATGGAAATGTTATTGTTACTCATATTTCATAAATTCCATTTGAATTCTATACACAGAGTGTAACTTTAAATCATCATCATCATGTCATCATTCATTAAATTTCATAAACTAAATTTGTTTTTGAACCTTTTAATATAATTTCAGATTAGTATTGAAACGAACATGTACTATTTACTTCTAAAAAAAAAACTGAGCCCCACTTAACGTTACACTTTGTATAAAGGATGTCCCCGATTTTTCTTTTTTAGTTTTGGGAAAAGATAGAACATGAAAAAATAATAGTAGTGTTTCTTATAACATTTTTGTGTATGATTTCCTGATACAGGGCGTTCAACTTTACATAAAATATATTATATATTATAAATATTTAATATAATATTAATATTATATTATATTATTATTTATATAATATTTTCTTTGTTATATACTATTTAGCAAATTAATATTTTTTGTTGAAACTTGGTATGCCGTATCGTAATAAAAGGTTATATTTTGACATAAATAAATTTTTTCAACTAAATCCAGTGGCGTAGGTATGGAGTTTTTTCTGTACAGATATCATAATTCTATTTTCTGAAAAGAAAGTTCTCTTGAGCAAAATCACTAAGAAAGAAGCTTTGTTTTTCAGATATTTTGACTTTCTCGATTATAAAGATCTTTCAAAAATTATAGGATTAAGGCGTTGCTTGTTTCTCTTAGTTTGGGATAGCAGTATTGACATATGTCATGTCACCAGTTTTTTTGTTGTTGTATGGTTAAAGCAAGTTGAAATCATACTTTGATTAGATACGATCAATGGGAAAAGTTGAATTGATCGAGGTAATCCAGTTCCTTAGTTAGGCTCTATCACTGGATCTCAATCTACTAGATACTGTGGCTTTTTAAAGAAAAAAGTGTAAGCAGCTCTGCCATATAATAGAGAAAATCTATTGCCTACATCGTATTCGAAGACCTTGTGGTGAAATAAATTATGCCATGTTAATTTGTATAAGACATTTCTATGAAATCAATGTAATTGTTGCATTGGTGAAAATGAATATCACTGAGCATAATTTAAATTTAATTGTTTACAAACCAATGTTTTTATTTGTTACATCATAGGATATCTTAGTTAGAAAAGTCAAAATATCTGGAAACCAAAGCTTCTTAGTGAATTTTCTCAAAAGCACTTATTTTCAGAAAACAGAAGCATATACATTTAAGGGGTTCAATGATGATCAAAACCCTATACCTACGCTACTTGTTTTAGTTGAAAAAAGTTATTTATGTCACAATATGAATTTTTTTATTATGATTACTGCATAGCAAGTTTGAAAGAAAAATATTTGTTTGATAATAAAATAAAATATATTTGTTTTTAATTTGAACACCCTGTGTCAGGAAAATGAAGCGGCATAGAGAAAAATGTTATAGGAACAACCCCTTAATTTTCACCCAAAGTTATGAACATAATATTGGGAATACCTTGTATACAGAGTTTTTGATAAGTCAATGCATTTATTGCAAGAGGTTATAGTACAAGTAATATGTGATATATTTTACATATTCTAAGAACCCTTAGTTTCCAATCTACAGGGTGTTAAAGTTATAATAAAAAAATGCAAATTTATTAATATTGCAGAAACCACTCAGAATATTTTTATGAAATTTTACAGTTAACAACAATATATGTTTTGCAATAAAAATATTTGTTTTCAGTTTCACCAGTGGCGTGCGCACAACACGCCTTTAAATATTTTTAAAGAAAAAAATGATTTGCCACTGATTTTTCTTAAAATAAAAATTATTTTCGAATTTCTTGTTCAATTTGGAAGGAAAATAAAACTAGAAGAATAATTTTAAGTAAGTTCACTTTAGTGGAGCTTCTTATCTGCTGAAATGGCTGTGTTTTCGAATGCTGAATATACACTACTGAAAACAATATGTTATCACAATACATGTATTGTTACTAACTGTTAAAGCCTGTAAAATTTCATTAAGATATTCTGAGCGGTTTCCACAATATTTATAAATTTGTTTTTTTTTTATATTAAAGCCTTAACATCCTACCGATTGGATTGAAAAAATATATCATAATTTACTTGTACTATAACCTCCTGCAAGGAATGCATTGACTTACCAAACACCATATATTTCATATATACGACAAAATTATATGTAGCATATAGATATTTTAGAGAAAAATAGTGCAATATTTGACCGTCCTTTATTTCGTTTGTAGAAGTCCAGTTTTAGCAAATTCGATGCCCTTCAGAAAAAGAATGTTCTCCACGTTAGATCATCAGATTCTGCGAAGGCGCAAGAAAAATTCAATGTAAGTCACGCCATTAATTTTATAGTAATTCCTGTTATTATCGTAGTTTTATTGTTATTTTTTTTGCTCTTATCTAATCTCAGTACATGTAAATATTTAACATAGTGATTTACACCGCATAGTGAATACATAAAATTAAATAAATAATATATGCACTCTGTAAATTCACGTTATTTGATGTGATAAATTGCTTTCCGTACTTATTTAGAGTTTTATTATTATAATATAGCAACGACGTTTTATAAACTAGAAACTGATATGTGTTTTAATTATCATTTTGCCACAATTTTGTCTATATTTACTTTTCACTTCCTCACGTGATAATATGTGGCTTCCGTTCAGACCTGGTTTTTACTTTTTATTTAAATTTCCAATAGGAGATAATCTAGTCATGTGCCTATTTTTAGGGTACACAACAAATCGATACTACCAATTGCAGAGCATGTGCAAAACAGGTATTTCAGATGGAACAGATTAAAGCCGAGAAGTCCATTTGGCACAAAAACTGCTTCAGGTGTGCTGAATGTAGCAAGCAACTAACGTAAGCAATTCTTTATATTTAAGTTTATTTCATGATGGTATCTTCAGGAATGAGCTCACCTTTTGTATCTTATGTACCTTGATCAAAGATTAATTTTGTTGAATTTTATATTGCTTTTAATTTCTGGGAACGTGTTGTACTGTTTCATAAGGAAATTTTGTTTTTAGAATATTTTGGAACTGGTTAATAAAATGCTTAATTTTCTGATATGCAACAATTGATTGTTGATTGTTTATAGCACAGTCTATTATACAGTCCGGCGTCTTCACGTCGGCTCTGATGTCGAGGTTTCAGATTTCGGTTTTTTTAGACGACTGCGCATTTAGCCGCGCAATTCGCGCGCTCAAGGGGCACGGTGATTTGTCAAGAAATAGAATTGCTCCCACTTCGTCGTGTACATATGAATTTCATTGGTGTTCATTGCGCATTTAGCCGCGATTTAACAACCCCCTCTGGAACCTTCACTCGACGAACTGTATAATAAACTGTGGTTTTTAGGTTATAATTTCCAAGAGGTAATTTCTAAAGGTGATCTCATTTGTATATTTTGAATTGATGTTTTTTGTTTGCTTGTGTTTTTGCTTATATCAATTTACTCTTTTAGTGTTGAGACCTATGTTAGCCATGAAGGAATTCTATTCTGTAAACCACATTTCAAATCTCTTTTTGCTCCTAAAGTTGTAGAAGATGAAGCTCCACGTAAGTATAATTGTTATTGTTTTTTAAATAATTGCAAATTTACACTGTCACAATAGAAAAATAAGTTTGTAATAAACTGTATACAAGGTGATTCAGTCATAATGTCCTTAATTTAACCACATAAAAAGCCTAATAAAAATCAAAAAGAAAAATATTTTTACTTGATCTTTTAAAAAGAGAAGCAGATCAATCCATAATACAACACTACTCATACACAACAAATTTTCTGATAACAGCTATATACCGTTCGAGTGTTGAACTGAAGCAGCGTTGCCACGTTGGGAACACGTAATAACGTTGTTCGACACTATGTGGTAGGGACTGATGCATAGCAGAGCTGCCAAAAATTATAGATACATATATATATTATAAAATATATATTTCTGACAATATGCATTCAAATTGATTGATTGATTGAATTGATTCAAACGGCACAACCGCAATAATTCGCAACTGATACAAATATATTTCATATAAAATGACATACCGCTAGATTTGACAGACGACAGATCAATTTATGTTGATTAGTAAGCTGCTGTCAATGCAGTTCACTCCAGTTAATCGGTTTCATTTGTTTATCAAATTCTTATCATGGTATCTCAATATTGCTGTGAGTTAAAACAACATATTGCTTAGAAGTGACAGTACCTTTAAAGTGTGTGTGTGTGTGTGTGTGTGTGTGCGTGTGTGTGTGTGTGTGTGCGTGTGCGTGTGCGTGTGCGTGTGCGTGTGTGTGTGTGTCATAGTTTTGGCGACGTATAAGGAACCTTTAACATACCTTTACTTCACAATAAACAGAAAGTGCTAAAACTCTTAAACGTTACTGTTTTCTAGTTGAAGAGCATCTAAAATTTCCTAATTCTGATATTAAAATGCACTTAAGCGAAGACCAAGTGTTTTCGGGAGCACTTGTTGGATTGCGTCTTAAAATATCTCTTTGAGAATAGTTTAAATGTTCTGGCCAGAATAATATTCCGTCATTGGTATAGAATGATGCAGAAACAAATACTTTCTTCTCTTTTGTAGGCACTATTTTAAAACACATTGTATATAGACACTACATATAAAAATCCGCGAGATGTGAGACGTTGTCATGAACTGCATATAGTAAATTTGATTTTACGGTGAATTAAGGTACAGTGGCAAAACAACGTTATTGTAGCGTTGCTACCATATTTATGTGGCCGGAAAGTTGATGAGTTAGTTCCTTTGGCGACTTGTTTGATGAATGTAACTAAAGAATTAGATATTTTTTGACTTGAAAATTTATATTGTTATGTTAATAAAAAAAACCCGTTTTTTTTGACAAAACTTGTTCAAACTTCCTTCCACATTCTTAGTCCAGTCACTGTGGAGGAAAACAGGTCAATACCTCTAAATTTTTTATAACAATAGATTTTGCTAAAAATTTGGAATTAGGCTTATCTTACTTTAATTCATTTCCCGCTCATAAAATTTTCAACCCTCCCCTTTGATATGTGTAAATAAAAAAATTGGTGCATGATGATGATGATTACATTCATGTATACAGAAAATTAGTTGATGCTCCAAAATACAAATTTTTTACGTGCCCTAAATTTTTTCTTTATAAATGGAATTAGTTTTTTTACGATAACTCCGTTACTACAGAGTCCATTAAAAAGCCATTTCAAAATCTACAAGACTAAGTGCGTTAAATTGTTCTAAAACCCTTTCTTTTTAAATAGTAAAGGGCCAAAGGGCTGTATTTCCGTTATTTTTCAAGCTACAACAAAAATAAAAAAACAAAATTTTCGTTAAGAAAAAAGCTGCATTTTGTATTCTACCATTTTTACATATCTTTTATAGTTTATTTATTTTGGAAAACAGCAATTTTTGAGATAGTTATAAAAAAAAAATTATAATCTAAACATGATTTCTTCGAAAAATACGCATTCTAAACCGGTTAAACTTTTGGACCTAATAAATAACACTAAAATAAAATGAATTTTCAAAGATATACGTTTAATTTTAATTCTGATAAAAATAGTGTTACTTATATTGCTCGTTTTTTTTTTCAATAATTAGAGTAATCCAACTGTTTTTCACCACAAAAGGTTATATGAGTTTTTATCGAAGAAGATTTCCATTTTCCGTTATTTGAGCATAAATACATCGAGTATAGTACCCCAAAAATAAAAAGTCAGTTTTAACCAATTATAAATCGCTTAGTATTGTATTTAGAAATCTCAATAAAAAATCAATCTCTTTGTTTTTTTATAAGCTTTATTTTGGTTTATTACACTTTTTTAAATAAAACGCTTAGTTTTTGAGTTATTCGTAAAAAATCATTGAAAAACACTTTTTTTTTTTAACGAAAAGTATACTTTTTTCAAGTGCGAATAACACAAAAAGTATTGATCTACGGAAAAATATTAATATGACATTTTTTGTTTAAAATTTGATTCTCTTTCAATTCCCGGGATTATTTTGAATGTAAAAATTTCAACCCTCGAGATGGGATGTCAACCATCCCAGAGGTGGAAGCACACATCGACACCATATAACATATTTTATGAGTAATTTCCTACCAACTGTAAAAATTTCAGGCAAATGGTGCAATAATTATAAAAAATTTAGAGGGAAAATGCCACAGTAACTGGACTATCTTGTTGGGCAACAATAGCAATTTAATATGTTAAATGAATAATTTATAAATATGATATATAATTATTACATATACAGGGTGAATCTTAAATAAGTACAAATATTTTAACCAACAAAATAGTTTGGTGTGTAGAACACATAATTAATAGTTTTTTTACAAACAAATCAGTAATAAAAAAGTGAAATTTTAAATAAATTTCGTAATTTTTCAGCAGAAAACTTGTTGAGGACCACTGGCCTAGACATACCCTTTCATACTTTTATAAGTCATAGTGCTGCAGACTGAACGTGTGGTTCACAGTGTTGCCAGTGTTACACAAATGTCTTTGCTTCAAGGGAGTTTTAAAATGTTGTCCTTATGGACGCAAAATTTGCGAATATTTGCTCGAATTATTTGATGGTGGGAAAAAATCTCAACTTTTAGCGAATTTCGTCAACTGTAACATTTTATATTATTTTTATTATCAAACTGTCATGACAGATTATCGGAAGCCCAAGTCAAACTTGCTAACCCCACATAATGCATGAAAATAGCAATAATAAAATTTGCTAAAAGTTGACACTTTTCCATTTTAAATAAAAAATGCGTGCATTTTCGCGAATTTCGTGTTCATGAAGACAAGGCTTAACTAGAATTTTTAGACATGTCAAAGAATGACTGTTTATAAAAAATGTGTATGGCCACCTCCCCTCATTGCCATACCTATACCTCACCAATAAAGTACGTCTATGTACAAACATGAAACTGAAAACATAAAACAGATTCTCAACTCGCAGATCCAGAATGTGATCTATAATCATTTTTTCTACACTCCAACTGATTTCTCACAAGACCACTCCATTGTCACTATCACTGCACTTTACTAAGAATGCACATCACTGTCACTGCACTGTCAGTATCACATTTTCAATTTCCATATTGATTTTAGTGCCAAACATATGATCTATGATTTGATCATTGATTTGAGTGACGTTTCCAGATTTTTTGCATTTCTGGCACCACCAAGTATGTTCTAGGTTCTAACATTACGTAAAATATTAATGGTTGTACAAGTTTTAGTGTTAGTTAGTTAGTCACAAATGCTGCTATCCAGTTACTACAGGCATCAACTATAATTAGCATAAACTTACTATGAAATAGTCCAAGTTAATCGATATGTAAAGGTTCCCAAGCAATCTTAGGAAATTTTTATAGTATTAATTGAGCTTTTGGTGGGCTATTTTTGTGAGAAAGACAATCTTTACAAGTATTAACAATATTAGAAATTATTTTTGTACAAAACAAAGCTAAAAAAACTTTTTCGGCCATCCATCATTTACAAATTTCATTACTTGCCTTAATAAAACATCTATTTTTTTGTTAATTTTTAATTTGTTTTACATCAATATCTCATTAAAATAGTCTTTAATGGGTTTAAAGGTTTATGATTCCAAAAATAATAGCTAAAGTATCTCCTATTTGTGAATATTGCTGTTGTGTTTTATTATATCTCTGAGACACATAGGCAATCGGCCTTTCTGAGTTATCCCTTAACATGTGAAATTACAGCCCCGAGGTAAATTAGGGTTATGATGTACTAATACTTGAAATGAACACAAAACAATATAAATGAAAGCTGTCTGATTTTTCTTACAAATTCCAATAAATATATTTTTTTAACAAATTTTATAGGTTGCAAAATAATTAAACTATTTGGTATAAATTTATGATAATACCTCGGATAATACTTAACCAAAAGCTTTAAGTTGTGTTTGATTAATCGGTATTGGAGTATTACTAACCACTAATCTAATCCAGATCTATTAAATTTATGATCTAAATAAACAACCAATTCTTTAAAAAATTCAGTTTTACTTAATAAAGTAGTTAATCAGACAATCTGCATACATTTTTTTCTACATTAAAACCATGTTCATCTCTACTGGTTTCCGTAATAAGTATATCTAAAAATACTAATACTCTTCTTAGACAAATTTAGAAAGAATACACGATAAACCATAAGAAAGTCTGGTGTACTTAAACAGACCTTTGTGTAACACACCTTGTAACTGACTAAATAGATCTTCTATTTTAGTTAGCAAATAAGAATCAATTTTTAATATAATATTTACTGTTACCTTACAGTCACCCCAAATTCTTATAGTTTCATCACATTTAATAATTGGTACTACAGACGTACCCCATTCGTTATAGTCTAGGATTTGAATAATATTAACTCCCTCTAATCTCTCTAATTCCATATCTGCTTGAACCTTAATTCCGTAAGGAAACGGCTATGCTTTAAAAAATTTGGGTACAATTGTATCCTTAGCTGCCAGATGTACAGTATCTCTACAAAACACCTAATTTAGTCGAAAATTCATTTTTATATTGACTGACTACATTTTAAATAATACATCACTTTACTTAATCTTACCTCAGATTTTACCAACATCTGGTATATCGTCGTCAGTACTGTAACTGTGTTGAAGTGAATGAATACTTAAAACCATAATAAAAATTTCTTCCTAATAAGGGTAGTCCACCATCACTTTTCAGCACATTTACATTGATCATCCTGGTAAGTCTCTAGATTATTGGAATTTTAATGTATCCTAGTGGATAACTAGTTGAGCTAGTAAATCGAACGTCTTCTCAGTGCTCTGTAAAATATATTTATATAAACATCCAATATTCTTATATTTACATGTAGTGGAATTATGAAATCACTTACCATAAATATTAGATGTCTTTGCACTTGTGTTTCTTTTATCGGTATCAACATAACCTCATCGCAATCTCACTGACTGTCAATCCTTAAACATAGTTTTGCTTGCTCGACGTTTCCGCCTACTGCCCGTGATACCTACCTGTCGTAGGCACATTACTGAAAACTTACCTTGATGGTTTTTCTGACCATCTTTTTTTTATATGCGATATACACCTTTTTTAAACATCTTCATGAAATCTGTCTCGAGCTGCGCCTTTTGAAAAGCCCATAATAAATCGACCTCTTAATAATTCGTCCAGCATATTTCCCTTTCCCATTTGTACCGGCAACCCACAACACATATATGACGAACTACACCAGCAGTTAAAATATTTGTACTTATTTAAGATTCACCCTGTATACCACCAGCAGCCAGTAACAGTTTGAAAATATTATTTCTTCAGCATAAATTTAATTAATCACATATTCTTATTGTACTAATTTTTTTTTTATCGTCTTGAAATGAATGACATTATGACTGAATCACCCTGTATATAGTAAAAATAATTAATTAGTAAGAGAAGACTAATATCATCAAGAGTACTTGTTGATACATGTCAAAAGTGACAGTTTTTTTAAATAGAAAACATGGTAAAGAAAAATTAACAAGGTTTGTTTAGTTTTTTCATTTTTTAAAATACTATGAATATAAAATTCTTCATTTTAGGAGTCAGTTTTTGCTGTTCGTATATAAAATAGGAAATTTTATGTGATTAAAAATATTTAGTGTAGTTTATATCTACCTCTTGACATAAAAAAATGTTTAATACTTTTTAAGCTGATTTGAATGTTTAGTCGCAAACATATAAGTAATAGTTCTTCAATAAAATGATTTCAGCACGGCCTCGAAAGGCAGAACTTATAATTCGTGAAAATCAGCCCCTCGAATTACCCCCAGATGTAGTCAGAGGTACAAAAAAAATGTGTGTTGTGAATATTTATTTATTATTATTTTTTTTTTGTAACAAGTCTAATACATATACTTAACACGGCTTACGTTTTATATTTCTAATATTTCTTCTACTTCAAAAATGTTACTTATATTTTTAACATTTTGTTTTGTTTATTATTTAAATAAATTTCTGAAATATTTTCAAGGCTAATAACTGAATACCAATTAACAAAAAATAATATTCCGATGGAGATTCCGCTACTTTAAGCTATCTCATAAGAACTAATAAATTAAACTTTTTTGTGACTGTACGGGTTAAAGAATGTCAAGATTATGTCACCTTTTCAGCAAGTGACAAGCCTGACTTGGGTTTGGAGGAATTACAGAGTCTAAACGTGAAAGAACGATTTCAAGTATTCGAACACCACCAAACGGAAACGCAGGAGTCGGACAGGGGACCTACCCCCGTCAACGTTAAGAAATCTCCATCGATTCTGTCTAAGCTCGCAAGGTAAGTCTCATTAACACCGCTAAGATCCGATAACAATAAGAATTTCCAGATTTCAAGCTAAGGGCATGGACGTAGGAGTGTCAGATGAGGCATTGAACGGCATCCCTATCGAGGAGAGCTCCTCCGAGGAGGAGGAAGAAGAAGAGGAGGTGCCGGAAGGTGAGGACCCTACTTTGTACAAAGCCAAGAAGGTACAGAAAGAGAAACCTTTCCATTTCACCAACTTGTCCGAAGTGAAGAACAAGTGGGAACATGGAGAACAGAACTCCAGAGACGAGAGGAGAGAGGAAAGAAAACAAGAGATACAGACAATTAGGAATAGATTATTCATGGTAAGTAACCTATTTCGACGATGCGAAGACATATGAACTACTTGCGTTTTGTTTTAGGGCAAGCAAGGTAAAATGAAGGAAGCCTACCAACAGGCCATCATACAGTCAGAATCCTCTGCAAATTTGAATAAACCAGAGAAAATAGAGTCCTGTGATACGAAGTCCCTTAAGGAACGTTTTGAGAAGGGAGAAATGTTCAACGAGAGAGAAACTAAAACTGGCGAGGAAGAAGAAGAGGTGTACCAGAGTGGTGAGTAGTTTGAACGATTTGTAACTAACTAGCTCTTCTAAACAAGATTTAATGTTGGAAAAGTATCATAATAATGGTTTATTACTTCTTTACTTCAGAAATAAGTAAGAAATCCCGCTCACTCTTCCTAGAACTAGACGCAAACGCTTCGAAGCCACCCCAGATCTCCCCTGTGATACCTCAGAAACTAGACGTGAAGAAAGCCAGAGAGGTAAGTGGGCCGTCGCTTGGGAATCCCAGCCTTCTCTAAATATGTAAAAATGTGTCTATCTAGGCCTATTTGGCAAAAACCTCCAGCGAAGACACGGTAAAATCCTCCGAAGTTATGGAAGACGTTATCGAGGTTAAGACTGCCGATATCCAGGAGCGGTTTAAATTCTTTGAGACTTACAGGGAGCCCGAGAAACAGAGAAAACAGTTTAGAATAACACCACCCAGAGACCCCTCTCAAGTGAAGGTTGATAGTCTTGTGAAACACTAGAATTTTCTTTAAGCATGATTAATAAAGTTTTTCGCTAACAAAAATTCTAAGAACGTGCCAAGTCTTCCGCCTCCCAAGACATCATAGGGATCTGTTTCTATTCTAAACAACGCTTATTGGCTTTATTCACAAAATTAACACTAAAATTCTGGTTTTTTTATGGTGTGTCGCAAGGAACTATATTGGGGCCACCGTTACGATGGACGTAATTACGATGCCACTAACATTTGCATTTTCCTGTTGTTTTTAATTTGTTCTTCTCTTAGCTTTTTTGTTTTTTTATTGTAATCTCTTCCCTAGACTGAAACGCCCGAACGCGAGATATATCATGACCCAGAAGTAGTGAGAGCCGATGATGTGTATGTGGATGACTCAGTAATTGCCAAAACCGCTCATACTGCTTCCAAGATGCTTAATAAATTCAGGCAGATGGAGGAGAACCTATCGAAGGAACCTGAACCAGCTGGTAAGTTGCTGAAGAGTAAAAAAATAAAATTATTAACGTTTTGTGGAAGGTCCCAAGCCTCTAAAGAGGTTTACCCCGCCTCCAGAGCCTGTCAGGCAGGAAAGCAGTAGCGAGGAAGAATCCGGCTCAGAAGAAGAGTCCGAGGAAGATCAAGTCGATAACCAGAGGCTCCCCGAAGACTTACTTGAAGTAAGTGATGTTTTCTATGTAAAATTTGAATGAACTATTAAGCATTTTTTAACAGTTTTTCTATTACAAGCCAAGACAGATTGCTACTTTAAAAACTATTTACAAAATTATACTTTTTATGGAAAACCCTGATGTAGTTTATGAAAATTTTGTATAACATAATTGGTTAATTTTCTTGATTTGCTATTGAGCAAAGGATTTTCTTCTATGGTGTGCATGATATTTTTACTATTTTTTGTTTTAAACAAAAAATGTATTAAGAAAGTTGAGTTAACATTTTCTAAGAAATTTTCAATTTAAGTTAGGCTTAAAATGAGAGTCTGTAGAAACTTTCGAAGTTACTTTCACAAAATCTATCCAAATCTAAAAGATTGCTTCCCAATTGCTACATCCTGTGTGTAATTTTGCTTTCTTGTCTAAAGGACACAATAACACTTGGGCAAGTTGTTATACAGGGTGTAACAAAAAAGCAGATCATCCAATTAACTGCATATTTTCAACGACTAAATATGGAGATTTAATTCTTCTCATATCTACAGAAATCTACAGAAACTTATTAAAACTGTTTTTTTTTTCACAATAACTGCCAATTTTTCCCCTATAAGGTTTGAAATTTAATAGAAATACTTCTTGTGGTTAACCAAATCCTCAAAGGTATTATAAATGATTGCTATACAGTGTTAACTATGACTAAGTACAAATATTTTAAGAGGGGATAGAAAAAAATAAGAATTAACAGAATTTCCTCTCAAAAAATTTCCAAACTTATTTATAAAGCGAAAATAAATGTTTTCGATATTATATTAAATCCTTATTTAACGCCGCCAATGCGAGAATCAGAGTATGCAACCAGCAAGCAACAGTCGGCAGTCGGTCCAGTCAAGTCGGTTTGCTGTCATGTTATAATTTAATTCCTGTGTTTACGTTGTAGTTTTGTGTTCTTCTTCAGTTTTTAGTGCCTTATTTTAATTTTAAACGTTTTATAGTTTATAAATAAAGGAATATGTGTACAGATATTTTCCCACAATATAGTTTGCCGGTTTGTTTTTCTAGGTTATGAGACAAGACTGCCGCGGGTGTTAAACGTTTTCTGTTATCTATTAGAACCTACCTACTCATCCCTTTCTTCGATTTTGTTATAATACATAGGCATTGTATCTAACTGTACTTACGGGAAGTGTGTTTATCGGTAGTGAGTGAAAATGTAGTTTTACCAGTTTGTAACCAAATAGTGAAAATCGAATGTAAAATACTGGAGCTAACTGGATTAACTGTTATCTATCTATCAGGTATTATTACTAATAAGAATGTTATAATAATTTTTGTCGTTTTTGCATTTAAAAACACTGCAAACGACCGCATGGTAGTTGTTGACAGATGTAATGTCAACTATGGATCTAAACCATAAACCATCTCAGTCGATACTCATCATAGGCGCCGCGACTTTCCGTAGGAAAAAAGGGTTTTTGCTCCATTTTTTAAATATCGAGCTAAAATTCTGGAATAACTTTTTTATTGTCTTTTAGGGCCCCCTAAGCACGCGGTTAAAATTTTTTACTTAGTCATAGATAACCCTGTATAATAAACTGAGGAGGAAGGAAGCTTTATTCAAGTCATTTTTTCTGACACAAGCTCATTGACAATTTCTCCTAATGTCATAGTGTAAAATTTTATTTTAAATATTTTATTACTATTTTACACATTACACCAAAATTTACTATCTGTAGTGGCAAGACGGGTATATCAATAAACACCTGCGTAGAAGAGAAAACAACATTGCCCATACATCCTTCTACCTTTTGTTTATATCGAATAGCAAGTAGTCAGGACATTTAAAACCTCAGTAAATTATCTACAAATTGTTCTTTGGACATTTATTTGTAATTTGAAATTTAAACATATTAAGTGCAATCCATCTCTCTATTAAATTTCAAACCAATACTTACTTGAAAAATTGCTAGGATTACTGCAAAAAAAAAAAAAGAATTTCAGCTTTATCACCCTGTCTCTCTTAAAAGATTAAGAGAGACATTTTTTGTATACAGGGTGTCCTAAAATGAATGCAATATAGAGCAATAGTAGATTCCCGACAACAAAGTAATGTGATGTGTGATGAATCTTACTTTAGTCAAAAGTTGATGGTTAAAATGATACAGGGTCACTTTTAAAATTTTGTTATGATTATTTGCAAATAACTTTTTAAAAAATCCAATATTTGCATACATTTTGGAAATTGGGGATTTTTGGGGGTGAGAAGTTCAAATTTGTTTCTTCAAATCATGCTTCTTTTAAATGGCAGAGCTTTTTTGAGGCTTAGTCTATATATTTGACTATTGAAACAATCAATTCTCTTACAAAAAGGCATATCTTGTTGAAGCCGTCAGGAGTAACCGTTTTCAGAATAATCCTATTTGAAATATTCAATGCACGAGTAAAAACTGTTTTGGTTTTAAGATAACACTGCCTTTTTCGCTGAAAATATAGTATAATGTTACTTGAAATAGTTATTTAAAATGCTAAATAATGGCGATGTCCAAAATTTCAAGTTTTCGCAAGGTTTGATGAAATCGTTATTAGATTTTGAATAATAGTTTCATCAAAGCAGGCTGATCTTCTTGAAAATATGCACATCATCGTTATTTAGCATTCTAAATAACTGTATCAAGTAACATTTTACTGTATTTTCAGCGGAAATGGCACTTTATCTGAAACCAGAACAGTTTTTACTCGGTGCACTGATTATTTAATAGGATTATTTCGAAAACGGTTACTCCTATCGACTTCAGCATGGTATACCTTTCTCAAATAAAACAGGCACGAGAATCGATTGTTTCAATAGTCAGATGGATACGCTAAGCCGCAAAAAAGTTCGACCATTTAAAAGAGACATGGTGTGCCATAAGTGGCACCCTCTACTAATGATGTCAAAATTAGATACAAATTTGAATTTCCCGCCCTTAAAAAGACCCAATCTCCAAAATGTATGCAAATATTTGTTTTTTTCTAAAAAATAATAAAATTTTAACTTTTCACTCTGTATGTTTTTAACCATGAACCTTTGACTAAGGTAAATTGGGCTACTCTATTCCTATTCTTAATCTGCTCGGTTCATAATGTACTTTTGCTTTATGTTGCATTAATTTCGGGACACCCTGTATAGGTAAGTAGGATTAAATCGTTATAACTAATCTCTGAAAGTACGGATGACCTGTTTTTAAACACCCTTTATGTTAATATCGTCAAGAAAAATATGATTTGGTTTATATCCGTCAATAATGTCGTTTCAGGCACAAAAAGCCGCCAGAGCTAAACAGTTGAGGGCTAAATTTGAAAAGTGGGAGGCTCAAGAAATTAGGAGGGAGCAAACCAACACTGTGAATATCGTCGAGGAATACGGAGACGAGTCACAAGTAGAAACGGCAAGATCGTAAGTTTTTTCTTCGTTCTGTTATTTAATTTAAAACTATTAATTATTTTTCATTAATTATAGATTGAGAGCTCGCTTTGAATCCATGAGGGATTCAAGTTCCGACAAAAGTAGAACCCCCCGAGTGAAAGTTAATAGATTTGTGGTGAGTACCTTTTAATTCCATCAATACGCTGTGGTCTGCCGTCCATTTCATTTAATTAATTTCTTTTCGCTTCCGCACTAAAACCAATGTGAAGTGTCATCCTACTACATTTCGAGTAACCATAGACTTAATTCACATTAATTAACGTTTGTTGGTGTTGATTTTTGCATTTTGTTTAGTTTTGATTTGCACTAATAGTTTAACAATACCCATTGAGTTATGCATGGTTGTCTTTTGGTGTAGCAAAAATTCTGACACAGGTTTTCTCCTTTTCAGTGAAAGAAAATTCTGTACGGGATCGTCCAAAATTAATTTTAAATGTATCGTCTTAAGAGTCTACACACACACATTACTACTAATAAAAACCTTTTTACTAGCTTTTTTGTCTACCATGATATATTAGAGTAGGTTTAAAAAATATATATCATTGTTAACGTTTTTATCGGTATATACAGGGTCGTCTCGAATAATCCAATGATTGCGATTTTTTTTTCTAAAATTGTGTTTTCAGCTCATTTAGATTGAATTAGTGAGAGATCCTGTATGTGTTAGACTATGATTTCGAAGTATTTAAAAAATTTGATGTAAACTTTTGAGGAATAATTTATTAATAACTCTTTTCTATATTCTCGCTTGTTTTTTTAACAAAATTATATTTTATTGTACAATAATAGAGTAGACTATTTTGATTATGAATCTGTTGTATGTTTATGTTGATATTTTAATTGTTGGATATTTTTAAAAAATTCTTAGCACCTTTAACTGTTGCCATTGTGAGATCGAACCAAAAATTTTGAATTTTTATGACTATTTGAATGTCTTCTTCTAGGTTACGAGGTTAAAACTACTATTTTTAGAAGTTAAATTATGTAACGTTTCATATTTGTGCCAATTTATATTATTTTGAGTGAATAAATTTAAATTTAATGTGTGTTTGCGTTTTACTGCGTCCGGAATCCGCGGGCGTCTAAACAAAATGCGATCATCAACATTTCCAAACATTTCTCGCTTTTGAAACTGAGACGAAAGCTTAAAATAGTAGCACCACATCTACTCTATGCACACGTTTTATTTCAAAAGGAAATTCCTTGCGTAACCGAGACGTGTGAAAGTTGTAACGGGAAGGTGTACCCGCTAGAGAAAATATCCGTTCACGGACACATCTATCACAAGAACTGTTTTAAATGTAAGGAGTGCTCCTGCGTTTTGAGGTAAGCAAAGAGAAGTATTTAGTATTTATACTATTCTCTGTCAAATATTTGTAAATAGGATGAATTAGGGTTGTTACAGGTACAGAAAACTGGGAAAAGACAAGAATATAGGGTGATTTTGAATGCGGGTAGAATTTTTTACTATAAACCTACTTAATCGAAGAAGCAGTAAAATTAATATAAAAAATCATAAATAATTCACCAATTTTTGCATTTTGTTCAATAATAGTAAATATTAAAATTTATATTCACTTGCAATTTGCCTATATCCCAAGCTCGTTGTGTTAAATAAACAAATAGTTGTACAGAGGCATGAAATCTACAAGGAAATTTCTGTGCATTTTGATTACATTCTCCGTACACTATAATAACATATTTAACTTCATTATTGTCCGTACACATGGGCCATTGTTATACCACTGTCATCAAATTACATTTAACACAAACTGATACTCCGCACACACTGCAAAACACCAAAATGATAACGATAAGAGGATTAATTTATAACACGTACGTTGGTTATCTAGTAGTAAGTGTGGGCGGCCTCAGCCTGGCAAGTAGGCCACACATGGGCCCTTTTTGCCTACCCTGACATCCCATCACCCCTCCACTATTCTCCCTCGGCCTTCCTTGAACCTACCCGACGCCCTAATGAACGCCAGGATCCTAGTCCATGGTAGGCCCCTCATCTCTTCCCTTTGCAGCTCCTCGGTGCCAAAGATCCTATATCTTAGTCTTCCAAGAGCCGCACAATATCCTAGGAAGTGGATAGGGGTATCCTCCCCCTCTCCGCATTCCGAACATAAGGGACTTTCCTCTATGCCTATCAAATTCAAATGCCTCCTGAGTCTGCAGTGGCCTGTCAGGACCCCCACCATTTGGTTCAGGGATCCTCGACTAAGGCTCAACAGCCACTTCGTCCTAGATTTATTAGGCTCATTGAAGAAGTCGTGGGCCTGTCTACATCCCCCGTTCCTTCTCCAATTCCCTCCTAGTGTTTGATAGGCCCATTTATTAAGGGCACTATTCATACTACCTCGCGTAACTCCCAAAAAGGGTTCGGGTCCCTGGCAAGGTGCCCCAGATCCGAGACGAGCTAGCAAGTCAGCCGTCTCATTACCGGGGATGGTTATTTAGAACTTTAAGGTTAACTAAAGAAGTGTGACCACTGAAATGTAATTTTATATTATGATGACTGGAATGCGCTAAAAGCTGCGCAAATGGATTATTCATGATCAGCGCCATATTTTCTTTTGTGTCTCTAGCAATGGCGGAGTAGTAGGGGCTTAGCTGGTTATGAATTGAAATGAAATTGAATTCTGGATATGGAGAATTATTTCGTGCTATATGCTGGTTAATTTTACAGTGCCTTATAAAACATGACATGTTCCAAAAATACACAAAGAATAACACTAACGAGATACAAGATAAAAGAAGAAACCACACTGTACGCCAATGACGTGTTTACAAACAAAATAATGGAAAATTAAGAACACAATTCATATCGTACGTGCACATGGTTGCCTCTCTCGGACCCACATACATAACCAATGAAGTATGTCTTTGATGAGTTTCATGTGCCTCCTTTTGTCTGCTCCTAGGGTTGGTATCTTTATTTGGATGCGCAAATGGACTAAACGCATTCCATATAGTACATTTCAGTGAGTGTGACTGAACAAAGGCTGCAACTTATTGTTGATGTATTGTGAAATAGAGTTGCTTGACGTATTAGGGTAGGTTAGGGTTACAGAATCGGCTTCAAAATTTGCAATAACTTAAAATGCAATTATCTCGGCTATTAAAAAACATTTATTAAAGCAAATTTGTTGAATAATTTATTTTAATGCCTACTGCCATCAGTTAATATCCCCCTTCCAAAATTGCCCTGTATTTGTAATAGAAAAAAGGGTTACGAAATTTTCAAGAATTTTAATGTGCTGCACTTGCCGATTGGTACTTTGCCATTAGCAAAATGTATTTTGTTAGATATGTTTTGTCAAACATATATTTTGTGAAACAAACAATATTGGTAACTAAAAAATTTACTAAGATTAAGATAGTCAAATGGAGGCAGAATAAATTGAGTAAAATTGTTACGTCAAATCAGTTTATAAAATACTTTATTTTTATTGATATTTTATTATTATTTCTCTCAAGTCTATGATTGTTGCTCAAATTATACTAGAACAGAAAAGAATCATCAGTTGTCCATTATTATTTATTATTATTATTATTTTTTTTTGTAATTTAAACTAATCAACGGAGGTTTGAAAGAGCAATAATATATTTTCCAAGGGGCCATTGGCATTATAATACAGTAAGCTATGTGGAATCACATTACTCTGAATTACGTTGAAGAATTTTTTTATATACCTTACAAATAAATAATTATGTCATCAAAATATAGCTTGTAGTCTGCATTACTCGTACAAATTATTGGTTAATGAATGACCGATATTTTCTTAGTGTTCGATTAAAATTTTGTCCTAAATAAAAGTAATAAAATAATTAACAAAAGAGTAGTGATTTTAAACTAGTCAAGTAAGTTGATGTATCAACTTTTTTTATTGTGTAAAAAAAAATCATCTTAATTTAGTTTAGATGCTTAATGGTAATAGTTTTCTATTTCTGTAAACTTCTCCAAATATACAGGATTTTCTGATTATAAGTGTACAGACTATAGCAGTAGCAGTATGTAGCAGGCAGGAAGTAAAAACAAACACTCATACTGCAAACATTAAAAAAGGCTATTCAGAAACTTGTTTGGTTGGTTCATATTCATTCTATTTTCTTGAACTTATAACCTGAGGTTATTATTTAATTGTCGTTACAAACACTCATAAAAACTACCGAGCAAAAGTATATTTATATTCAATTTGAATTTATCATATGTGAGATCTTCTGTCATAGTTATTTCAACCTACCATTCTTTAGCTCTGTAATCCGAGAGCACACGGTTCATTGCTCACTCAACTGGTACAATTATTATTTAACTTATTAAAAGGAAACACCACATTTCTAAAAAGGAAATAACAAATATTAACAAAATAAAGAAAACATCTACATTCATTAATACACGTCAACTACTAAGATAGGGAATAGGTTTACAAACTCAATTGATGAATTTAACTTTAATAGTCAACAATTACGCCTTATTTAACCAAACAGCTGAAGTACCGAACTGTCTGAACCCCAAAGGGGAACTATCTGTACAGAGCTACCTCCAAAAATTGTTCTGACCATCCTCAAGCAAAGAGTGGTTCCTTATCCTAATTTGCCAAATTTTTATTGGTTCTACCACCTGTATCTTGGTTAGTGCTGTATTTGTCCCTTGTCTCTTTTTATGAAATCCCTACGTGTCTTCGTTGTATCAAAATAACCATTATTCTCTTTCTTTTGTGGCTTTTTAAGATACTTGTTCTATTTTATGGATGACCATAGGTTTCGTAACTCTATTGCTCTGCTGACATATTTATTTATTGAATCATGTTATTACACACGTCAACGGAAAGAAAAGCATGAAATATTCAAATTACAATATAAATACATTTTAATATATAATCTTCTAAGAGTATCCTCGATCCATATGACGCTGCAAAATTGGCTCACTTCTTCACTTTCAATCCAGCGAATATTTTCGGATGTTAAATAGAAGAACATCTACTTAATCCAACTCGCATCATACACCTTTTGTATTAGAATCTGTTTAAAAGTCGTTTAAACTTCATTTGTTTTTTTATTTATTACGGTAATAGTCTGCACACCTACAAATCGGAACACCCTATATAGAAAGGTGTGCAAAAAAGTATTAGTATTTAAGAATTGTAATAAAGAAGATGGTAGATGCTAAAAATGGAGAAAAAATAGTGATTTTTTTTTTGTGACAAGTTTCATATCGTCTTATATGTAGGATGGACTCCTACTCGTACAACCAGGGTCTGCTCTATTGCACCCCCCACTTCAAGAGGCTATTCATCACCAAGGGTAACTATGACACCGCTTTCGGACTTGATCAACACAAAGAAAAGTGGAACATAAACGCGACAATGGCATAACGTTTACATTAAATCAATTTGTGATATTTTTATTAAATTGACTTTTTTTTTGCGGAAGATATCCTTTAACTTAAATTCTTAATCGATGTACGTTACAACATGTTGCAATATTTTAAATCGTACTTAAGTTTTTAAGAATAAATTCGCTTACATCTTTATATGTTTTGTATTATTGCATCTAGTTTTTATATCTTTTATCTTTGATATGTATTCATATTTTATTCGTATATAGTTTTTATCCTTTTTTCTTTGTATTACCAATTATGTGATTTTACAATAAATTTTTTACAAACTAAATTTCCTTTATTCCGGATTTTACTAAAATGTTTTGGTTGTTACGTGTTTTTGTTTATCACTGATATTAATTCATTCAGGTCTGATTTTTTCAAAGTAATTGGGTCAAGTCCACTTTCATTCACAAATCCCCCTACCAATTCGATTTGAAATCTGATAAACACAAAAAGACCGACTAAAACAAAAGCTTCTGGGCATGTCCGTCAGTATTGATCTTCCTTTAAAAACAGCTGACTTACAAAATCATAATCAGCAATCATCCCAGCAGATAAAGTGATAAATAAGTATTTTGTAAAGCTTTTTGGTATGGTGATCAATTTACAATATACCCGTACAAGTCAAATTTTTATATGAACTATTTTGCATACGAGAGATTCGTTTCTTAAGAATTATCTAGGCAGTTAAAGATGGATTATATTAGGGAATTCGACATACAACTGGAAAAAGAGCATTATTATGCTGGTGAGACCATTTCAGGAAATGTTATTTTAGATACAATTGAAAACTTCAAGTTACGCAGTAAGTATTTTTTTTTTATATTTATCGTTCGAGTTTGATGTTATTTCCTATTTCAAGCGATAAGAGTTATACTGAGAGGAAAAGCACATGCAGAGTGGAAGGTTTTGCTGTCTGGAGACCGTAGAACGGTAAGAATTTTTTTATGTTCACTGTTAGTTCAGTTACGATTTTGTATATCCAGTCCGTTAGGTACATACATTCAAATGAATAAATCAATAATATTGTTAAATAACTCGCTTTAAGTCATAACATATTCAAATTTATTCATGTTTAATCGAATTTAAATTCAAATACAACTGCGGTTACCATTTATATTGTAATAAAAAATATGTAAATGCTGTCGATGTAAATGTCACAGAAAATGATTATTTATAATTAAGTATATACTAAAAGCATTTTAAAATGTATGAATTTTATATAATACAGTATGCTCCAAAAGTATGGAATAAATTCAATAAAAACGAAACAATTATTTTTTGGGAAAAATCCTCGAACAGGTCGATTTTTAATTTAAAAAATACATATTTTAGCGTAATATGCGGTTTTCAAATGCCATTTGTTTTCGAGTTTTTTTTTCCTTGATTCTGAAAGATCGTTTAATTCTCTATCAGACAGTACTAAAATTTTGCCCTCTTACATAGGAAAGTTTTCGAGTAAATGACGATTGAATGTTAGAAAACGTAAATCAATTAAAATAAAGCAAAAACGTTATCAAGTTTAGTTTTTCGAATTCCATAGCTCTTTTATGGATCACGTAGGTGAAAATCTTTGCAAAGTGTCATTGTCACACCGACTTATTATTCAATTTAAAGTATTATGGCACATTTAACTGTAACTCAAAGAATTGAAATTTTAATTCTTATCGGATGCGGGAATATGACTAGAACTCAGCAGGAAGTTTGCGATTTATTTAATGAAAAATATCCAGATCGCCCTATCAACCAATCAACAGTCAGTAAGGTAGAGTCTAAATTTAGAAAAACTGGCAATGTTGTGAATATTACAAAACCTGGACGTCCAAGCATTAATGAAAATCAGAAACAGAACATTTTGATAAGTATGGTGGATAATCCTCATAATTCTTCACGACTGGTTGCATTAAACAATGACACTAGTCAGAGCACAGTGATACATATCTTGAGGAAGGAAAAATATCATCCCTACAAAATTCAACGTGTGCAGGAACTCAATGAAGATGATCCCGATCGCTACTTACACTTTTGCGAAATTCTAATGGATTTATGTCAAGGAAATAGAAATTTACACCGGCAAATACTTTTTTCAGATGAGGCCACATTTTCTCTGAATGGTACAGTAAACCGTCAAACTTGCAGATATTGGAGTTGGGAAAATCCTCATTGGATGGCAGAGGCACATACCCAATATCTTAATTAAATGTGTGGGCTGGAATAGTTGACGACAGAATAGTAGGGCCTTTCTTCTTTGAAGGAACCCTTACAGGACAAAGATATTTAGAGTTTCTAGAAAATGACTTTGTTCCAGCCCTTGCAGTAATTCTTCCTAACGATAATGACCCTGACATTTCTGACGATACCATATGGTTTCAGCAAGACGGTGCACCTCCGCACTATGCGCGCCCTGTACGAGATTTTTTGGACAACTGTTTTCCTGGGAGGTGGATCGGCAAACGCGGACCGATAGAATGGCCTGCAAGATCGCCAGATCTTACACCTCTTGACTATTTTTTATGGGGATACTTGAAGTCAAAATTTAGAAGAACTTCAAAATCGCATTCGGGACGAAATACGCAGAGTTACCCCAGAAATCATTCATAATGTGCAAGAAGAATTTCTTCACAGACTTGCGCATTGTCAAGAAGTTGGTGGATGGCAATTCGAACATTTAATTTAAGTATAAAATTTAATCAATTGTATTTTATTACATACCTCAGAATTGTCACATTTTTATGGATAAAATTTACGTTTTCTAACATTCAATCGTCATTTACTCGAAAACTTTCCTATGTAAGAGGGCAAAATTTTAGTACTGTCTGATAGAGAATTAAATGATCTTTCAGAATCAAGGAAAAAAATATGGTGTTGCCATTTAAAAAAAAATCGATGACGTCATTACTCGAAAACAAATGACTTTGAAAATAGCATTTTATGCTAAAATATGTATTTTTTAAATTAAAAATCGACCTGTTTGAGGATTTTTCCCAAAAAATAATTGTTTCGTTTTTATTGAATTTATTCCATACTTTTGGCGCATACTGTATATAAAATTATAATTTCATATATTATAATATGAAATTTTATCGTATTCGCGGTTTGTACATTTAAGGTTAAAGATGACCAATTCTTTGTCGATGAAAGGCAGATAATATGGGGTGAAAAAAATTTGGAAACAACCATACCTATTCTTCCAAGAGGCATTCACAAATTTCCTTTCAGGTGAGTCAAAATGATATGCTTCACTTTGTAAAATATGTATGTATACTTTTTTACTTGTGATTTACCAAACTTACCTCGTCCAAAATACAGGGTGTCAAAGTTAAAATTTTATTTTCGATATTTGTAAATAACTTTTTGGGCGCGATGCTTCTTTTAAATGGCCGAATTTTATTTTAGCTTTGTGTATACATCTAACTATTGAAACAATCAATTCTCCTACCTTCTTTATGTGAAAAATGTATACCTTGTTGGAGTGGTTTGAAGTGCCGTTTTTAATAATTCTATTTGAAATATTCAATGCACCGAGTAAAAACTGTTTTGGCAAAATGTTACTCGAAAAACTTATCCAGAATGCTAAATAAAGGTGATGTACAAAATTTAAAAAAGATAGGGCTGCTTTTGTGCATTGATGAAACCATTGTTGAGAATCTGAAGATAACGGTTCCATCAAACCTTGTGAATCTTGAAATTTTACACATCACCATAATTTACCATTTTGTGTAATTTTTCCAAATAATATTTTGCTGTATTTTCAGCTGAAAAGGCACCTTACCTGAAACCAAAACAGTTTTTACTCGGTGCATTGAATATTTTAAATAGGATTATTTTGAAAACCGTTACTTCAAATGATTTCAACAAGGTATACTTTTTCACATAAATAAGGTAGGGGTCAATAGTGAGATGTATATACAGTAAGCCGTAAAAAAGTTCTGCCATTTAAATAAAAATATAATGCGTCATAAGTGGCACCCTCTACTAGTGACAAAATTAGAAACAACAATTTTGAATTTCTCGCCTCCAAGAGCCCCTGATTTCCAAAATGTATGCAAATATTTGAATTTTTTACGAAGTTATTTACAAATATCAAAAATAAAATTTTAACTTTGACACCCTGTATCTTTTTAACCATTAACTTTTAACTAAAGTCAGTTTGGCTACATCACATTATTTTTGTTGTCAGGAATCCACTCTCACTCTATATGTTGCATTTATTTCGAGACACCCTGTATATACAGGCCAAAATAATATAATCAATCATGTATATATATATATATATATTTAAGTGAGAGGTTGGTGGTTTGCAATGTACAGGGCGACAATTCCCCTGTACATCGCACTTCATTTTTATATCTTGCAGAGGCCGCTAGTTAGACACTGTAGCATAGTTATTTTCCATTTAGTTGAGGCAATGAAGCATTATAATAAGAAATCTTTTAGGGTAGGACATATCGGAACGCGGTTTTTTGCATTCGCTTGCAAAAATTATTTATATTTATATCACTTTGTACCTATTACAAACCGGAAGTTGCATTGCTGCAGCCAAAAATGCATCTTTTGAGAGGCCTTTTGTCAAATTTAATAACTTCGTAAATAAGAGTCAGAATTGGCTCAAGTCGGATACTCGGGGGTTTTCGAGGTCGCTGATCACTATTAAGATGTTCACATTGACTCCCCGAATACCTGGAGCTCAGGAACGCGGACGAACGTCATCTCCGGGGACTATCCCGAACTTTATGCGAGAGAGGAGAGAAACTGGGCACCCGGGGGTTTTTTGGGTCGCTGAATTCGAATATACCATCGGCGAACACCCCACGGACACCTGGTGGGCCCCAACCTGGACGCGGACGTCATCTTCGAGGATTTTTCTGGAAATATTGACAATAACAATCCGAAAATCGTTATGGGGGCTTTTTGTGTGCGCTGAATCCGAATTTTATGTTGAAAACGACCACCCGAACACCTGGTGCGCCCTAACCTGGCCCTGAACGTCATCCCCGAGGGTTTTCCAGACATAATTGAAAAAAACCACCCGAAAATTGTTAGGGTCAATTTGAACATCATAATCGCGATCAGCGACCTCGAAAACCCCCGGGTACCCAACTTGAGTTATTAAATTTGCCAAAAGGCCTCTCAAAAGATGCATTTTTGGCTGCAGCAATGCAACTTCCGGTTTGTAATATGTACAAAGTAGGTACGAATGATATAAATAATTTTTGCAAGCGAATACAAAAAACCGCATACCGATACGTCCTATCCTAAAAGATTTCCTATCTTTGGCCTTTTTAGTGCTTCATTGCCTCGACTAATTGTAATATTTCAAAATCTGGATTTTGAATAATAGTAGGCCTATTATTTTTAAGGGAAAAAACTGCCTGTTTGATATTGTTATTGTTTCACTTTAATCATCCAATGCCAACCCCTTACTTTCTGATCACTGCTGATATTATTCCATCATTAACATAAAGGCTTTGTCTTTTGAAGCTGATGCTAAATAGCAAAGAAACAAGCCATGTCCCTCATTTGAAAATATGTTATTAATTCTTTGACAAGTCAAGTTGTCACATGGATAATACATGCTTCTTAGGTTAATGTCAGAGTGATATTAGCAGTGGTTGGAAAACACGTATCGGGATTGGATGGTTAATGTGGGAATATCTCTAAACCAGGCCGGTTTCTCATATCAAACAGATATAACTTTTTCCCTACAATATACAGTTATTCTGTGATCCATTCCTTGCAACCCACCTTTATAAACATTTTGCACAGGTTTTGTCTACCAGAATCAAGTTTACCGTGTTCATTTGAGAGCAGGCAGTGTTACATACGGTACTTCTTCAAAGTAACCATCGATATACCCTACGCCAGCCCGCCTCAAGGCATAAAATATTTTACGGTTATTGGGCCTCACATCGATTGTATGGAAGAACAGTATCTGGTAAGCCTAGTGCATTGTAACGATAGGACATGTTTAATAACCAGTTTTTTTAAGAAACCCGTTGTGCTGGAAAACAGGCGGTCAACCTGCTGCTGGTGCTGCAAAAAGGGCACCGTAAGCCTGCGATGTGTGGTGGCACGTTCGGCGTACGTGTGCAAAGAAAGCATAAAATTAAAAGTGACGATCGACAATCAAGGCGAAGAGGAAGTGAAGCTGAGGGTGAAGTTGGAACAGTGCTGCGAATATTTTATCGATCGAGGTGTTTTAGGGGTCAGTAAGGATATGAAACATCTCGTCTTTGAGTATGGGTAAGTCCAATGTTGCTAAGTTTCAAATACAAATTTTGTAATCGATAATTTTATTTCAGAGGTTGCCATGTAAAGCCTCACTCAAGAAGTAAATGGGACAGCTCAAATTGTCTCGTAATACCGCCGATGCCTACCACTCTTGTCCACATATGCAGACTGGTTCAAATCTATTACTTACTTACGGTATGTTAGGATTATAATTTGTATTGCACATTGGCCGTTATACTGGTTATTGTTTTCAGGTCTACTTAGATACAGATAAAGACTACGACATACTTGCTGTAAGCTGCCCCATAACGATAGGTACGGTGCCGTTCAGAATACCCAATTCAAATACTACGCCAATCGTAAAATATGGTAAGCGTCTTGTGTAAATTTAGTTGTTATTTTGCTTATGTATTATGTTTTAGAGCATGCTTGTCCAGTCGTAGAAGGAGGCATGTACTTGGCACCGGAATTCCTTCTGGGTCAGGTGTATGATGGCAACGAACATCATTTGAGGTAAGGCAGGTAGAATGCGAAACATAAATGTTTTCCTGTTGTACGATACCAAATTTCCTGCCTTATATGCTGTGATTTCATGCCTTAGCATGCACTTTCCTAATGCAAACTCTGAAAATTACAGATTTCTGTATTCTAAATTGTTGACTAAATTTTAAAACAAGATATTGGCTATTTCTTATATAAAATATAAACTACCAGGACTAAAATTTCATTTGAATACCTCTTCCCTTCTCCTCTGAGCTTCTACCATTAGAAATTACATTCAAATTTACAAATAAGTAAGCAATAATAAAGAGCAGAATTTGTTGAGATTCATGTGCTCCTAATCCATGTCATGTCAAAATTATAGTTTCCTGTAATACCGTGGAAAGAGACAAGATAAGATTTCTGTGCTCCTAATCCATATCATGTCAAAATTATAGTTTCCTGTAATGCTGTGGAAAAAGACAAAATAAGATTTCTGTGCTCCTAATCCTTGTCATGTCAAAATTATAGTTTCCTGTAATGCTGTGGAAAGAGATGCAAAAATAATAAGGATAGATATGGTCTAAACTGTATCTGTTTCTTATCAGGAACAGTAAAATACCACCTCAACTTTCTGCAATCCTGATACAAAATATCAAATACATGAATCTGGAGTTTCTCTTAAATATTATATATTATCTCCGACTTTCTGTGATCCTATTACAGTCCAAAAATAATGAATTTGGTAGGTAGATTTCAAATATTGTTTTGTTCTCTGATATTGAAATTTTACTGCCAGGAAAATAATATTTTCTCGATATTCTGTGATCCTATTACAAACTTCTGAAAATATTGAATTTACTATACAGAATTGAAATACTGGTATCAGATGGAAAATATCTCCTTTACCTTCTACGATCCTAATACAAAGTTCCAAAAACATTGGACTGTACACAAATGTGTCTCTGAAATTTTGGATATCTCCTTGAACTTCTGTGACCCTGTTTCAAACTTCCAAAAATATTTAATTACCATACAGAATTGAAATACTGGCATCAGATGGAAAAATCTCCTCTATCTTCTGTGATCCTAACACAAAGTTCCAAAAACATTGAATTGCACAAAATTAAAATGTGTTCTCTATTTTTGGATATCTATTGATGTTCTGTGATCTTGTTACATAGTCTCAAAAATATTCGATTTGGTACTATAAAATTAAAATATGGATTGGTATCAGGTAAAATAACTCCTTATCATTCTGTGATCCTTATACAACTTCAGAAATACTGAATTTGCTATCCAAAATTAATACTGCCCATTAGAGGTAAAATATCCCTTCAATCTTCTGTGATCCTGATACAAAGTTCCGAAAATATTAAATTTGATTATACGATTAATTTTAGTTCTCTTTGGTGTCGGAGAAAATATCTCCTCGATATTCTGTGATCCTGTTACATTGATCCGAAAATATTGGATTTGTTCCTATAACATTAAATATTAATATCGGAGAAAATACCTCCTCAACGTTCTGTGATCCTGATAATAAAGCTTCAGAAATATCAGATTTTCTGTACAAAATTAAAATACTGACATTGGAGATATTATCTATCTTCTCCACCTTCTATGATCCTGATATAACTTTGCAAAAGTATTGGGTTAGTGTCCGGAGAATATCTCCTTGATCTTCTGTGATCCTGTTAATAGGCCCAAAAATATTCGATTTGGTACAATTAAATTATTAGTATCAGGGAAAATACCGCCTCGACATTCTGTGACCCTGATACAAAAATTTCAGAAATGCTGGCTTTGCTACAGATAATAAAATACTAAACATCAGAGGTAAAATATCTTCTCAACCTTCTGTGATCCTGATACAAGGCTTCATAAATACCGAATTTGTTAATACAAATTAAAATACCGACATTGGAGATAAAATATCTCCTCAACCTTCTGTGATCCTTATACAAAGCTTCAAAAATATTGGGTTTGATACACAGTTCTCTGAAGTTATATTAGTGTCTGGAGAATATCTTCTTGATTTCCTGTGATCCTGTTACATAGTCCCGAAAATATTAGATTTCAAATTATAAAATTATACTGACGTTAGGTAAAATATCTGCTCAACCTTCTGTGATCCTGTTACATAGTCCCGAAAATATTAGATTTGGTACTATAAAATTAAAATACTGACATTAGGTAAAATATCTCCTCAACCTTCTGTGATCCCGTTATATAGTCCCCAAAATATTAGATTTGGTACTTTAAAATTAAAATATTGGCATCGGGAAATAAATACCTCCTTAACCTTCTGTGATCCTGATAACAAAGCTTTAGAAATATCGAATTCGCTAGACAAAATTAAAATTCCGACATCAGAGGTAAAATATCTCCTCAACCTTCTGTGATCCCGATACAACGTCCCGAAAATATTGGATTAATTTTAGTTCTCTGAAATTGAATTTTGACGTCAGCAGAAATACCTCCTTGACCTTCTGTGATCCTGATACAAAGCTTCAGAAATATCGAATTTGCTATACAAAATTAAAATACTGACACTGGAGATAAAATATCTCCTTAACCTTCTGTGATCCTTATACAAGGTTTCAAAAATATTGGATTTGATACACAGTTCTCTGAAGTTTATATTAGTGTCTGGAGAATAATCTCCTTGATTTCCTGTGATCCTGTTACATAGTCCCGAAAATATTAGATTTGGTACTATAAAATTAAAATACTGACATTAGGTAAAATATCTCCTCAACCTTCTGTGATCCCGTTATATAGTCCCCAAAATATTAGATTTGGTACTTTAAAATTAAAATATTGGCATCGGGAAATAAATACCTCCTTAACCTTCTGTGATCCTGATAACAAAGCTTTAGAAATATCGAATTCGCTAGACAAAATTAAAATTCCGACATCAGAGGTAAAATATCTCCTCAACCTTCTGTGATCCCGATACAACGTCCCGAAAATATTGGATTAATTTTAGTTCTCTGAAATTGAATTTTGACGTCAGCAGAAATACCTCCTTGACCTTCTGTGATCCTGATACAAAGCTTCAGAAATATCGAATTTGCTATACAAAATTAAAATACTGACACTGGAGATAAAATATCTCCTTAACCTTCTGTGATCCTTATACAAGGTTTCAAAAATATTGGATTTGATACACAGTTCTCTGAAGTTTATATTAGTGTCTGGAGAATAATCTCCTTGATTTCCTGTGATCCTGTTACATAGTCCCGAAAATATTAGATTTGGTACTATAAAATTAAAATACTGACATTAGGTAAAATATCTCCTCAACCTTCTGTGATCCCGTTATATAGTCCCCAAAATATTAGATTTGGTACTTTAAAATTAAAATATTGGCATCGGGAAATAAATACCTCCTTAACCTTCTGTGATCCTGATAACAAAGCTTTAGAAATATCGAATTCGCTAGACAAAATTAAAATTCCGACATCAGAGGTAAAATATCTCCTCAACCTTCTGTGATCCCGATACAACGTCTCGAAAATATTGGATTAATTTTAGTTCTCTGAAATTGAATTTTGACGTCAGCAGAAATACCTCCTCAACCTCCTGTGATCCTGATACAAAGTCCCGAAAATTTTAGATTAATTTTAGTTTTCTGAAATTGAAATTTTGTTAGCAGAAATATCTCCTTGACCTTCTGTGATCCTGATACAAAGTTTCGATAATATGCAGTGGTTGGTACACAAGATTAGGATTAAAAGGTTCTTTGATACCGTTAGATAGTACTGAAAATATTTGATTGGCCAATATGCAAATTTAAAATTTATTTCACTATTCTTAAAATTATAAAAAATCCTTAAAAGACCCAGATTTTGCAATCTTAGGCATGGGTAGATGATAATAAAATAAGATTTTACTTGTACATTTGATTTATTAACAATAGCATTTACAGAAATGTTCTCTAATATTATTTATACATATTTAAGAAAAATTCCTCTCGTACAGTAGCAACAAGGACAATCCTTTAGTAATACTTCTACAACTGGCTAAAAAATATCCTCTTCCAAATAAATCTGTAACAAAGAAACAATAATTACAATTTTTTTTTAAATTGTGTATTACTAAATGGTACTACAATTAGTCGAGGCAATGAAGCATTATGATAGGAAATCTTTTAGGATAGGACGTATCGGAATGCGATTTTTTGCATTCGCTTGAAAAAATTATTTATATCATTCGTACCTACTTTGTACCTATTACAAACCGGAAGTTGCATTGCTGCAGCCAAAAATGCATCTTTTGAGAGGCCTTTTGGCAAATTTAATAACTTCGTAAATAAGAGTCAGAATTGGCTCAAGTCGGGTTCCCGGGGGTTTTCGAGGTCGCTGATCACTATGTTCAAATTGACCCCCCGAACACCTGGAGCTCAGGAACGCCGACGAACGTCATCTCCGGGGACTATCCCGAACTTTATGCGAGAGAGGAGAGAAACTGGGCACCCGGGGGTTTTTTGGGTCGCTGAATTCGAATATACCATCTGCGAACAACCCACGGACACCTGGTGGGCCCCAACCTGGACGCGGACGTCATCTTCGAGGATTTTTCTGGAAATATCGACAATAACGAACCGAAAATCGTTGTGTGCGCTGAATCTGAATTTTATTTTGAAAACGACCACCCAAACACCTGGTGCGCGCTAACCTGGCACCACCTGGAACGTCATCCCCGAGGGTTTTCCAGACATAATTGAAAAAAAAACCACCCGAAAATCGTTACGGGGGGTTTTTTGGTTCGCTGAAATCAAATATGGCACCGGCCAACACCCCACGGACACCTGGTGCACCCTAACCTGCCTCTGAACATCGTTCCCGAGGGATTTCCAGACATAATTGAAAAAGGCCCACAAAAAATCGTTACTGGGGGGTTTTTTGAGTCGCTGAATTCAAATATAGCACCGACGAACACCCCACAGACACCTGGTGCGCTCTACCCTGGCTCTGAACGTCTTCCCCGAGGGTTTTCCAGACACAATTGAAAAAGACCAACCAAAAATCGTTACTGGGGGTTTTTCGGGTCGCTGAATTCTTCTTTCTACTGCCGGCAGCTGCTCGCTCCACGCGTGTTGGGCGGAGCCTGGAGTAGGGGAAAGTTTCTGTGTATACTTGTATACTTACACTGAAGCGTTTTGAGCGTTGGGAGAAAAGTGAAAGGCCGCTCGGCAAGGTTCGGAGATCCAGCCGGAGATTATTCTCGTCGTTTTTACAGGACTGAATCGCATTTTTTGAGGGCCCCGGGGGAGAGTTACCCATGAATGAATGTATGAAATTATGGGACGATTTTTGGTTGGTCTTTTTCATTTGTGTCTGGAAACCCCTCAGGGATGACGTTCAGAGCCAGGTTAGGGTGCACCAGGTGTCCGTGGGGTGTTGGCCAGTGCCATATTTGATTTCAGCGAGCCAAAAAAACCCCCGTAATGATTTTCGGGTGGTTTTTTCAACTATGTCTGGAAAACCCTCGGGGATGACGTTCAGGGCCAGGTTAGGGCGCGCCAGGTGTTCGGGTGGTCGTTTTCAACATAAAATTCGGATTCAGCGCACACAAAAAGCCCCCATAACGATTTTCGGTTCGTTATTGTCGATATTTCCAGAAAAATTCTCGAAGATGACGTCCGCGTCCAGGTTGGGGCCCACCAGGTGTCCGTGGGGTGTTCGCCGATGGTATATTCGAATTGAGCGACCCAAAAAACCCCCGGGTGCCCAGTTTCTCTCCTCTCTCGCATAAAGTTCGGAATAGTCCCCGGAGATGACGTTCGTCGGCGTTCCTGAGCTGCAGATCTTCGGGGGGTCAATTTGAACATCATAATCGTGATCAGCGACCTCGAAAACCCCCGGGTACCCGACTTGAGCCAATTCTGACTCTTATTTACGAAGTTATTAAATTTGCCAAAAGGCCTCTCAAAAGATGCATTTTTGGCTGCAGCAATGCAACTTCCGGTTTGTAATAGGTACAAAGTAGGTACCAATGATATAAATAATTTTTGCAAGCGAATGCAAAAAACCGCATTCCGATACGTCCTATCCTAAAAGATTTCCTACCTTTGGCCTTTTTAGTGCTTCATTGCCTCGACTAAATGAAAATAAAGGGGATAGTTTAAATCTAAAATACAGGATGTTCAAAACCTTGTATTGAAAAAATTAGGAACATTTTCGGGATTACACATAATTATCATCGTAGAATTTAGTGGTGACGTTTGGCCGACTGATACCTGAAAACCCTTTATATATTTATTATTTATCATTTTTTTTTTCCAGGGAACCCATCGTTCTGTACAAGCCAGTCTACGTGACGGTAGACAAGTCTGAGAATAAATGAATTAACGTTGAAATATGGCAATAATTACATTTAAATAAGTACCTTTACAGGGTATTACCTCAATTTCTTTTATCACCGTTTAAGACTGAATCATAGCAACAAATATGTAGTCAATTTTTTAATTTTTTAATACCCGTACCATTTAAGGTAATCTTTAGGTTAAAATATAGTCTTCTATATATACAAGGCCAAACGAAAGCCAACGATTCATATCTCAGGAGATCGAGATGTGAATTGTACTATTTTTGGTTGAATGTATTGCGTATAAATTGCTCAAGAAATGTACCAAACGATTAAGGAAGTTTTTAGTATTTCAACTAAAGAATATACAGGGTGTCTGTGAAAGGTTGGGAAATCTCCGAGCTGGAGATACTGGTGACCAAAAAAAGTCGAGCCAAATATGCCTCATCCAAATGTTGCTGATTTCAAAAATACAGGACGTTCAATGCTAGAATTTTATTTTGGAATATCTCAATAACTTTGAAATCTGTTGGAGTATTAAAAAAAAATTGGCACAATTATGTTTTTTGGCACGGCAATAAGAATTTTTAACTAATTTTGACGTCACTAGTAGAGGGCGCCGCTTATGGCACAGCATGTTTCTTTTAAATGGCAGAACTTTTTTGCTGTTTAGTGTATCCATCTGTCTATTGAAACAATCGATTCTCCTACCTGTTATATCTGACAAAGGTATACCTTGTTGAAGTCTTTAGGAGTAACCATTTTTGAAATAATCGTATTTGAAATATTCAGTGCAGCGATTGAAAACTGTTATCGTTTCAGGTAAAGTGCCTTTTCTACTGAAAATACAGCAAAATGTTACTTGAAAAAGTTGTTCAGAACGGTAAATTATGGAGACATGCAAAATTTCAAAAAGATCGGCCTGGTTTGATAAAATCTTTTATGCTTTGGTTGGGAAATATGGTTTCAAAATCAAACCTCAGTTGACAGGTTTCAAAGTTACTGAGATATTTTAAAATAATATTCTAGCATTGAACGCCCTGTATTTTTGAAATCAGCAACATTTGGCTGGCTCGACTTTTTTTGGTCACCATACTGGTGACCAAAAAAAGTCCAGCTCGGAGATTTCCCAACCTTTCACAGACACAGTATATTTTAAAACTAATATGCTGGCCTAATACTCAATGTTTATTGCCTACTTTATACTGGAAACGTCATGTTTATTTTAGATTAAAAAAATATTGTTTTGTTTCATTTTTTGAACAGTTTATATTGTATCTTCCACAAACGTCTAATTGTATATTAATGAATATGATTATACAGGGTGTAATCGATACACAATTTACTAAGTGTTCGAACACACTTTGAAGTGCCGAATTATATTTACATCGTCATTTATTAGAATTTAAACGTGAAATATCGTTTCTGTTCAATAAGATTTTATTTAAATATATTATATAGGGTGTCCAGAAACTAGTGGTCAAAAATGACAGAGCATATAGAGGAAGTCAAGGTAATGTCAGTTTTTCTTAAATATTTTTGTCGTATATGCATAGAAATCATAAAATATATAGAACGCCAAAAGAGGTATTGGAAATAGTCAACCTATGGAGAAAACGCGAATCTGGTAATATCGCAGTAACTTAGCTTTCACGGGTTGGTTACACTAGCTTCATACTAATAGGCGGGAATTTAAAAATATGAAAATTTTACGTCCAATTTGTGATTTCTATGGTCCAATTACAAACATTTTGTTTTGGATTCAATTGTATGATGGGAACTGCTTACATTAACTTTTCCCTAGATGGCTTCTTTCTAAGCCCTTCCATAGTCTGACTATTTTTGAGTGCCTAATGTAAAGACTTCTGGCGTTCTATATATTTTATGATTTCTATGCCTATAAGGTAACGCTTCTGGACACCCTGTATATTTGAAATTAAACAGACTGACACAATGATGTCTTCCTTATTTATTAATTAAAATAAATTCCTAATTTTTACCAAAAAACGTCTACAAGCCAACGAGTTTACCTATTCTATCATTCTTCCACAATCCTAATGATAAAATTTTATATTCCCGGCGGCCAAATTTTCGTGTACAGTACCGATCACCCTATATAATTATTACATAAGCAAAATAAATGTACATGCTAGCTGATAGTACCTAGACACATTTGAAACTAGCCAAATTTAAGAGACTGTTTGGCCAATTAGGTGTATTAGATTAAAAAAAAAGTTCTGCAGTCGAATTCGGTGTGACTGCAATATTCGAGGGACGTACGATGAGATGATCTAAAGTTTATGTATAATAAAATATATAATTGTTTATAGAATAAAAGGATGGCTCTAAAATATGGAATATTAACATTTTTAGAAAAATTTTGTTAAATAATTTCTTCGAATGGATGTTCGTCTCAATGTTTATTATTTTTGCTAAATATAATTAGGTGTAGATCTAGACTAAACACAATATGTAGTTTAATTGTATTTCGTTGGTACCGAGAAATATTTATGGTTAAATGTATAGCTGTAGGCAATCTTGTATCAATTTTTAAATTATACGTTTAGCCAATTAGTTATTAGAGGAAGTTGTTGAAAACTTTTTCATCATACAATTTTGTGTTTAGCATGATATTTGCAAAAACGACTTTGTTTAAATTTTAAAGTCTTGTAAGAGATTGATAATTTTTTTGTTAAATGAAAAATGAAGAAAGGAAAATGATGATGAAAAACATGAACTATTCAGTCTTTATAGTATGTAATCAGTGGACTGACTAAAAATATGATAAGATAGTATTTTTTCTTATCGACTTAATCGCAACAGATTAATGTATTTTTAAAGTGACTTAATATTGTAATAATTGTTGTTTTTCACAAATATATTTTTATCCGTGTAACGATTGTTTCGTATTTGGATGTTTAAGAAGAGTATATGTAAAATATCCACTCAATAGTGTTGAATGTTACATAAATTAGCCTAAATATATTTATATAACTGTTATTTGTTGTAAATTTTAACAAAGAATAATAAATGTTTTTAACCTCCTTTGTTTTCTTTCTACGTTATACGATAGAACATTCAAAATGATTCCTTCATCATAGTTATAAACAAGTAAATGTTAATTATTTTTTGGGGGACCCTAATTGTGTATCAGGTGTGAGAAATTTGAATTTGGTGTCATATTGCCCTAAAATAGGTATTTGTTCTACAAGATGGAAAACAGTTTATAGCAGATAACACAAAGAGAAATACATGCTCTTCGAATATTTTTCTATAAAACAATTCTAACAAGTGGGGAATATAGGGTAGTAAAAACCTTGTATGAAGAAATCGACACCAAAATATGAGTGTAAGTGATGTGGTTGAAATATACGGCTCACACATTAACAAATGTGTGAGCCGACAGCAACAAAAAATCAAGTATTTCACGGGATGAAACTTTGCCTAGAATATCTAGAAGGGTGCATTTGCGAATTATGCGTGACATGAATTTTCATTTTATAAAGCGAAATTGAAAGAATATGCTGATAAGCTGATAGAAAAAGACGAAATAGTGGTATGGCGAAGAAACTAAAGACAAATATTAGAAGATCGAAATCTGAATTACAGGATATATTACATTGATAAATGAAGGCCTTATGATGATAAAAGTGTGGCACTGTTATGCCACATATGTAACCAGGTGCTGTGGTTGTAATAGATAAGGGTGCATATCTATTCATTATTACAACCACAATAGCCAACGATAGTAACAGTACCAGTAGTGTACAGTGTGTAAGTAAATAGTGCAATGTATTCATGTTAAAGTGTTATATTCGCGGAGTGCACATCTGGTATGTGTAAGTGTGGTGAAACGCAATCGCATATGCAAGCACGGCATTCTATCGGTAAGTATAAAATTTTTAAAGTACACTATTTAAGTGCTAGGGTTCACTCAACGTCAACTTATTCTTGGTAATTTTGTGTCCTGCCACCCTCACCTCCTATGTTCATTTAAATGCTGTAAATGAATCACGACTATTTTGGAACTTGGGTATAAATGGCGTTACGCAAAACTAAATAATAAATTCGATAAAATCAGCTTAGGGGTTCAGGAGACATATTAAAAAAAAAAAATTAAATAAAATTTTCAATTTAAAAAAGCCTCAAGGCTCTAAAAAAAAAACAGGAAAACAAAATACGAGCCAAATAATGTATCATGTAGATTATGTTACCTGTATATTGAATACATGAAGAAGTTGCCATCATTTTTAATGTAGATCGTAACAAATTAGCATTCAAACCATCGTCTGCTAAATTGCAGCACCCACGCTGTATTACGCAGGCAGCGGGTTACTTTAACTACCTATCTAATTTTTGGTATACCATGAAATCTTAAAATGTTGTATATTTTGTATGTAACAGCAGTTTTAAAATACTACACAAGCGTTTCATTTTTGCAGGCCATTCTATCGGTCCGCGTCTGCCGATCCACCTCCCAGGAAAACAGTTGTCCAAAAAATCTCGTACAGGGCGCGCATAGTGTGGAGGTGCACCGTCTTGCTGAAACCATATGGTATCGTCAGGAATGTCAGGGTCATTATCGTTAGGAAAAGTTACTGCAAGGGCTGGAACAAGGTCATTTTCTAGAAACTCTAAATATCTTTGTCCTGTAAGGGTTCCTTCAAAGAAGAAAGGCCCTACTATTCTGTCGTCAACTATTCCAGCCCACACATTTAATTTCTGAGGGTGTTGGGTATGTGCCTCTGCCATCCAATGAGGATTTTCCCGACTCCAATATCTGCAAGTTTGATGGTTTACTGTACCATTCAGACAAAATGTGGCCTCATCTGAAAAAAGTATTTGCCGGTGTAAATTTCTATTTCCTTGACATAAATCCATTAGAATTTCGCAAAAGTGTAAGCGGCGATCGGGATCATCTTCATTGAGTTCCTGCACAAGTTGAATTTTGCAGGGATGATATTTTTCCTTCCTCAAGATACATAGCACTGGGCTCTGACTAGTGTCATTGTTTAATGCAACCAATCGTGAAGAATTATGAGGATTATCCACCATACTTATGAAAATGTTCTGTTTCTGATTTTCATTAATGCTTGGACGTCCAGGTTTTGGAATATTTACAACATTGCCAGTTTCTCTAAATTTAGACTCTACCTTACTGACTGTTGATTGGCTGATAGGGCGATCTGGATATTTTTCATTAAATAAATGGCAAACTTCCTGCTGAGTTCTAGTCATATTCCCGCATCCGATAAGAATTAAAATTTCAATTCTTTGAGTAACAGTTAAATGTGCCATAATACTTTAAATTGAATAATAATTTCTATGTCGCTTACAATACTTATTAGAAAGTCGGTGTGACAATGACACTTTGCAAAGATTTTCACCTACGTACGTGATCCATAAAAGAACTATGGAATTCGAAAAACTAAACTTGATAACGTTTTTGCTTTATTTTAATTGATTTACGTTTTCTAACATTCAATCGTCATTTACTCGAAAACTTTCCTATGTAAGAGGGTCTGATAGAGAATTAAACGATCTTTCAGAATCAAGGAAAAAAATATGGTGTTGCCATTTAAAAAAAAAATCGATGACGTCATTATTCGAAAACAAATGACATTTGAAAATCGCATTTTACACTAAAATATGTATTTTTTAAATTAAAAATCGACCTGTTCGAAAATTTTTCCCAAAAAATAATTGTTTCGTTTTTAATGAATTTATTCCATACTTTTGGCGCATACTGTATATTACATTTCAGTGAATAAAAATACATATCACTTATACAGGGTGTTTTCAAAACAAGTAGCACAAATGGTAGCGGTCAATCTACAGATAATAGAAAATTTGTGTAAAAATAAATAATTTATTTTTTGGTTTTCAATGTCCTAAGGGGTGATCATCACAGCATTTATGCTACTTCTTTTGAAAACACCCTGTATGATTGTCGCCTGATGGGAATAATCATCCAATAAGACCAGTGGTGTATACAAGACTATATTTCACTTCATACGAAATAAAAGCTATGAAAGGTCATAGCTTTGACGCATCTTGATTTGTGATTTTGACTGATGTAATACGTCAGCGCTATATATTTTCAAACATATCCATAACAACAAAGGCGTCATTATTTTCGGACTTTCATAGTAGCAGGCATAAAAAATGAATGTCCGGGGTGATATGGGTATGTTTATATATCTCGTATCTTAGGTATTTTAACTAAATAATACAAGTGAAATATAATAGCTATTTATGCACCAAGGGCGTTATGTAGATGATTATGCCCGGAAGACGACGTATCCCACACGAGGGATGGTTGTTGTCTGATGGGCATAACCATCTAATATCGCCAGTGATGCATAGAAGATTTCATATTTCACTTCATACGAGATAAAAGCTATAAAAGGTCATAGCTTAGACACTTCTTAATTTGGGGTTTTGATTGATGCAATACGTCAGCACTAGACATTTTCAAACATATCCATAACAACAATAATGCATCATTCTTTTCTGGTTCATAATAGCATGAGTAAAAATAACGTTGTCCACGAACAACCCCTAAAAAATACAGGGGGTGATTCTACATAAGAAATCATGAAAATTTGTTCATATGGACGTAGGCCCGGAAATGCTTCGTTACAGAGATGCAGGGTATTGAAACAGAAATTTTATTTTTGAGTTTTCTTAATAACTGCAAAATTATTTAAAAGTTTTTTAAAATTATTTTTAATCTTTATAAACGATATCACTTGGTCTGTAAACTGTAATGTACTTTGCTATGCCGATGATCTCAAGTTGTATTTATATGTGAGAGACTTGAGCGACTGTCTTTTGCTTCAATCAAATATAGATAAAATTCAACATTGGTGCATTAAAAATCTATTGCCTTTAAACTTCTCTAAGTGTAATTCGATGGCTTTTACTAGGAAAACTAGTTCTATTACGACTATACAGTGGGCAATAATTTAATAAGGAAATGTAGCAGTTTCAAAGATCTTGGGGTGACATTTGATGTTAAATTAAATTTCATAGAACATATTAATAACATTCAACGCGAGGCATACAGAAATTTTGGTTTCATATTAAGAAACTCACAACAATTTACAGGAATTAAAACAGTTTCTTTGCTGTTCAACGCATTCATTCCACCTATATTAGAATATGCTTCCCTTGTTTGGAATTCACATTATGAAGTTCATATTAATAAGTTAAAGAACATTCAACGTAAATATATGAAATACCTATGGTTTAAATCTGACAACTATTACCCTATCCAAGGAATATCTCAAGATATTTTACTTAGACGGTTCAATCTTAACGATCTTTCTTCACGGCGTTTATGTAATTTTTTACGACCCTACATAAAATTATTATCGGAAAAATTGATTGCCTGGATTTGTTAAACGACTTATGTCTCCATGTTTCCCGCTGTGCGATTCGTTCTTCATCTTTGTTTTATTTACTGACTCCGAAAACAAATTTATTAAAATTTTCACCATTGATCCTCATTTTCGGATGCAGAACTTTGTGGATATATTTTTTAATAATATTTCACATATTAAGAAAACTTTTTTAAGCCACAACCCGCTGAGTTGATTTATATTTTTACTTTTAACCCATATTTCTCTTTTTTTTTGTTGTAGAATTTTTAAAAATATTTAATGCATATGTATTTTCATGCTTTTTATCTTTATGTACTTATGTTTTCTTTCTATGTATGTATGTAGGATTATTAGCTGTTTTTCCCACCCAGTAATTGGTACTGATTGTCGGGTAGTGTACTCTAAAAAATAAATAAATAAATCGCACAAAATTAGGTAACGAGAGGTTTTTTGGGGTGAGGAGTTATAATTTAGTGTTTGTTTTTATGTAGTGCTTAGAGGGCACTTACGTACGCTATTATTATTATTGTTTAATACCATTTGCCCTAACTTTTTTGACAGTAAACTTCTCGTTTTTTTTTTGTTAATGAATAAATCTTATTCTTATTCTTCTTGTTAAAAATCATCGTCAAAAGCAACCTTTCTCAAGAAAATAAGTCTGATGTGGAGCGGGTTGTATTTCTTTTTAAATTTTATTCATTTAAATTGAGTTTTTAATGAAATTATCTTATATTAATCTAAAAAATAATGATTTTTTTAAATACTAAACTAAGATGTTACATTACAAAATTAAAGTTAATTATCAATTTCTAAACTATATAAATGCTCCACGTGATGACCGTTGATTTCAAGGCATAATTTAATTCTTTTGTTCAGAGAATCTGATCCATTTATAAATATTTGGCAAAAAAATTAGGGCAATTTAAATTAAATAATAATAGCATACGTAGCGCCCTCTAAGCGCTACATAAAAACTAACACCAAATCATGTTTTATCATCCAAAAAAAATAACACATTCGATTTTGTGCGAAAATTTTATATTTGGCAGGTTATAAAAAAAAAATAAAATTTCTATTTCAACACGCTGTATCTCCGTAGCGATGCATTTCCGGACTTACGTTCATATGAATAATTGTTTTCTTATGTAGAATCACCCCCTGTATTTTTTAGGGGTTGTTCGTGAACACCCTGCTATATCTCGTGTCTTAGGTATTATAACTAAATAATAATAAAGTGAAATATAAAAAATATTTTGAACTTCAACATAGTTTCTGACATTTTCATAAATAAGAATTAGCCAATTAAAAATAAATAATGATAAAGATGTTCATTTAAAACAGTATCCTTTTATTTTGTTATAATTACTATCCATTCTATCTGAGAATATCGGAAGAAAATCAGAGATAACCCTGTATATTTTGGTACCCGTCAGCCGTCATTTCTACCGTCACAGAACACAGAATATTCTATTTTGTGACGCCGTCCACCGTCACCTCTGTCAGTCGAGCAATCGAATCAGCTGTTGTCGAGTGGAGAATTTAGGGGAAGTACACAGCTAATCTCAGTAAATTATTTAAATAGCTTCTCCCGATATACAACAAACAACGCTTATCATTTTGTAAATGCATTTAATGTGATAATGTTGCGAATTATATAACTATCTGAAGTTGAGGAAAACCCGACAGGAATAATCGTTTGTACGGATATCGCCATTTTACGTCGCACGATAATTTTGCTGAAAACTCGTTTTATCAAACGTATTGCAGACCAACGCGTATTACTCATGTAAGTACATCCAACGCAAATATTTCCTACGAGAAGGGATAAATAATTTTTTATTTCAATAATATCTCACGGAACGGACATCAGTACGCACAGTTTCGATAACTTGTTTCGCCAGAAATAACTTTGGTATCTTTAGATCCGCACTCATATTCATGGACGAGGTCTAAAAATACACTTATTCCAACCTTTTTGTTACACCGGCCAGTTGTACAGTGCATTCACACCGCGGTAGTGCGAAAATTCGTCAAAACGATAAATTTCTTTTGTCTGCAGATGTGATATTGTTTAAACGAAGCCTGCTGTAGTTCGCTGGAGGAAGAAAGGGCATCGCCGAAATGGAGAACAACGTCGAGCACGAAATTTGCAACAATTGGTGAGTGTATATGTGCGTGGCAGGGCTGAAAAATTTATTTTTGGGGGCTTTAAACTGCGCAGTTTTCCGCGTTTCAGGTCAAAATTGGAGATTAAAGTGATAAGATATATAAGATAGTACATTTCTTACTAGTTAGATTTTTTTTTCTAGCTACAATACGTACAATATAAAAACCATCGCCCTTTGACATATTACTTATGATTTGACGGTTCTATCCAACTAATAATTTATTTGTTCGGTGTCTACATTGTCTAATTTTATTGAGATTATAATATTTTATTTAGAAATGTTTAAAATTACCGTTAAACGTTTATAACTATGGCGGATACATTTAGCAGGTCACTATTAAAGTAAAAAATCATTTGTTTTAAAATGGAAAAGTTGCTTGTAACAAAAAATTCAGATTTCATTTTTTACAAAATCAAGATTTAACATTACTTATATATATTTTTTTAATAATCCGTTTATTTTCACCTGATACGATTTACAGAGTGTTAAATAGAAAATTTGTATTAAAATCACAAGTGTTAAATTATTCGAACTGCCTAGAATTTTTAAAATTTAAATATTTATTAAACATAAAATAGAACAAACTAAAAAACATTGGATTTTAATGTTTATCAAAATAATAAAATTTACACACTTCGTTAATTTAAACTTCGCGGCATTCTAGCAACATAACCTCAAATTCTTTGACAGTTCTTTTTGACAAATTATCAGCTTAAGAGGAGGAAGAAGAACATTAACACCTCGAATGTAAATAATTTTAATTTTGTTCATGTTTGTTAATTAAAATGGAAAAGTAGCTTAACTAATAGCCCATCTTGAAAATGAAATTAATTTTATAATAATTGTATATTGTTATTAATACTATTACGATTCATTCACAGGATAATAATTATTTTCTTACTGTATTGTAAATGTTTTTTCAATCTAATATAAATCAATTTTCCTACAATTTCTATTAATGAATCATATTGTATGTTCTTTGATACCACATATCTAGGTATGCTAAAAAAAAACAACATAAAATCATTCAATGATTTTCACAACAGATGAGAACTGACAAATTTTTTCATTTCTATATAGGCTTGCATTTTTAGGCAGCTCCCTTTATTTTAAATAATTTAATGAAATATCAAACTATAACAATTATTATATAATTAATAAATTTTAAAAGTGCCATTTATGCTATCGTTTTGTATGCATTTTTATTAGGCATTAAGATATATATTAGCACAGCTTAAATAACAATAACAATTAAGCTGTGGCATTAGTTTGCAGAGTAGTTAGTTTCACACAATATTAAACCTAATAAAAAATGTATAAAATAAGTACTTTAATTTTATATATTATCTACGTACCTATAATTATCAACCATAGTTTAAAAAATTTCGAGACAGTGTTTGTATATTTAATAATTTGTATTTCTACTAATTTTTATTTAAATAAAATTGATGTAAAACAAAGTAAGTAAAGCATTTTCATAATTTAAACTTCACGCGCTTTCTTGCGACATAACCTTAAATATTTTGACTTTTTCTTCTTCCTCTTCAGTACGATTTATCGACTTAAGAACCAGGAAGAAGAAAATAAAATTGAGGCAATAAATAAATTCTTGGATGTAACCTTAAAATCTCCGAACACTGTTATTTGGTATTCAAGTTTGAAAAAGGGAAGAAATTTAAAGGCATTATTCAAATAGCAGTCAGAAATATTGATCGAATGATTGATTTGAAATCGGTCTGTAATCTTTTTGTGAACAAAGCTATTAAACATATTAACATATTTTATATTTCTTACATCAACGAAAATAAACAGAAAACTTGTAGAAAATAATTTTTTTAAAATTCTTTAGCGCAGCTAATTTTTGTTATTTCTCAAAAAGACAGAAAACATGTTTAATTAATATTTCCTTTATAATTTACTTAGATTCACGTTAATCTGTGATAAGTATAAAGAAATTCTAAAATAAACATTTACGTGCAGCTATTGATGCAAAATGCCAACTAGGTTGAAGGAGTTAATGTTCTAGTTAGATGACAAAAACATAACTGTGTCAACTTTCGATGCTATACTCGCGTCAAGAATTCAGACGTCTTACGTCACGGCTGACGTTACACATTTGTTTTTATTGTCAACGTAATTTTCGATATTTGGTCGCGTTAAAAACAAATATTTTTTGCAATTTAGTGCAATATATAATGCAAACTTTTAGTGTAGTATATAGTTTTATTACTATCAGTTGCAGTTTCTTAAATATTTTGATGAGAATATAATGAATTATTCATTTGTTCGTATGACGTAAGTCGTCTGAATTCTTGTCGCGAGTATATCAGAAACTATGATCCAAAACACCAAATCTTTTACTTTATTTTGATTAGAGATAGATTAGATATATATGATAATTTTAATCATATTTAAAAAATGTATTTATTCAATAACTGACAATATAAACACATAGATTAATTATTTATATTATATTATAAACAACATTTTATCGTTATATAAACTATGGAGACACAACACATCAATATTTCACACATTCCAGGCCAATTTTATTGTTTTTGAAATGTTTAGCATTCGATATGACGAAAAATGAATGTGTACAAAGCAGAGCGAAGAAATACATCAAGGTGTTCCATTTGACTTAAAAAATGATATCAGTTTGAAGTTGTTAAAATGTATAGTTCTTTTCACATATATTGTAGAAATAAAAAACATATACAGCCAAACTGCATCGCCAAATGTTTCAGTGAGTTAGTATTGTACTAAAAATGGACAACACATGGAAACACATTTATTGAATAAAACGAATAATGCAATTATTCTTTAAATAAATTTATATAAATTCCTCATATTCCTATATTTTCAGAACATAACTTAATATTTTAAAGTAAGAATGTGTAAAAATTATAGTTTCATTCAATTTAGCAAATATTCATTTAGGGAATATTTTTACATATCGGCAACACGGGCGCAGTCGGGTGAATCAAGTCTCTGCCCACCTGAAGTATAGCAAGAACACTTTCAAATTGAATATCTAACAAGATATTTAATTATTGATTAATACCACTCTATTTATCATTAATTTTTTATTCAATTTATCTGAACTAATTTACTTGATAAGAGCATTATATGATCAAAAATTGATTTGATATATTTCCAGGAAAAAATTTTCCATAGAAACCAAGAATGTAATAATATACATCATTTAAAATAACAAAGTTGGTGTCGACTTCCGATATAACTGGAAGTGCTGGAAAGTTGTAGATGTTTTAGTTGCATTCGTTCCAGAAACTTTGCCATGTTCCACATAACGATCGGCGTAGTTTTAGGTGGGACACAGTATAATCTTTTTAAGCACTGACATTTTTTAAAATATGTAGTTAGGACCTTTTTAAACATATATTTGCCTTGACACGTTTTGCAACTTTTCAGCAAAAAAGAGATCCCGCAAACCAACTATGTCATGCACACAATGCATTGCGCGAGAAACATTACACTGTGCAAAGTCTGCAAAGAGGGTATACCCAAGGCACAGTTCGAAGAACATCAGAAGACTTGCGAGAAACGTAGAGTGGTGGTAAAATCGCCACCCCCACCTACAAACCTAGAAAGAAGCCACTACTTCCAAGAACGAAAGGCCGTGGAAGACAGAAAAATCGAAGCTAGAAAAGAAAGATACTTACAGAGGCACGACAGATTAGTCGACACAGGGTACAACTTACAAGGCAGTTCCTATAGAACGGGTCGGCCTAATTCTATCGACCGACCGATGGGTAGTTACGGTTATAGCAAATCGCCGAGTAGTAGTTATTTTGACACTAGTTCTATCCGACAAAACGGTATCACAAGCTCAACCAAGATAGACGTTAAAAAAGAAGATACGACGCCTAAAGTTACGCAGAACGTCGTCCCAGTGGAGTCAGTCAAGAAACCAGAAGCCAAACCATCCGGACTGCTAGCATGCAAATTCTGTGACCTTGAATTGCCAAAGCTAGAATTAGATGATCATGAGAACTACTGCGGATCTAGGACTGACAAGTGTTTGGAATGCGGGGAATTAGTGATGTACAAACACAAGCAAGTACACATGGATTCTAACCACGGATTTTTAAAACTTAAAGATGGTGAGTATTTGAATAAAATTCTTATAGATGAGATATTTTACTAAAAATGTCTCCAGAACCGGGCCCGAGAGCTTCTTGGGATTCGACCACGCAGCGCTCCGCAAGCACTAATTCAATCGAAACTACCATAAGAAGAAGACCACAGCCATTCAGATCGTTTGCCGATTTCGATTACGATCCAATGCCTTATCTACCTTCGAGCTACTCGGTTCCAGGCGGGGGCGCCAAGAAAAAGGAAGGAGAGAGCTACAAAGAAATATCTAGAAGACTTGACTGTGAGTAGATATTTAAAGGCAATCAAATAAAACTCTAAAAGCAATCACGCTGTTTTAGCGACTGCCAAAACTATTAAATACGTTCAATAATGTGCTTACATTCTATTGTTCATAAAATATTTGTAGGCGTTTAAAATTGGTAACAGTCCATTTTATGTTGAAAACATCTCACCTAACAATATTAATTTGTATTTCACCAGTAACATGAAAAATATAGAGCGACAAAATGAAAAATATCACACAATTACTCTGTTATAAATTATATTTTTACTTTTAATCCTCTACATCTTCACTGAAGTGCTACTATTATTTTAGATCTAATGCTTTCCTTCTGCATCATTCTATTCTCATAATTCTAATACATTAATATACAAAAATATGATACACTTTAAAACTACACTAGTGATTCATTATCTAAATTTAAATAGAAAATGATTTTATGTACTTTTTTAAATTCCACATCATGATTTAAGTGTTTTAATTTGGCTTTCGTTTTCGATTTTTCTTAGGTAAAACAGAATATATAAGGAACCTACTACATGACTCAGCGGGTATTACAGTACCACTTAGACGAAATGGGGCGGTGCCAAGAAATCATTTTAATCATAATAAAGGTTCATACGACGCTTGCATGATAACAGGCTTTATGTTTGGCAGTTTTTCAGCACATCACTGAGAAAATTCTCATGGGAAAATAGCTGCTTTTATGATAACGTACAGTGTCCCAAAATTTGGGGGCAATATTTCCAGGATGTTCTATGCCTGAAAAGATTATTTTTTCTTCATATAAACTTTCCTAAGGAAATTTAAAGGGGTCACTCTGATGATGTATTATTCTAAATAACTCCGAAACTAGTTGAGACAAATTTATGAAATTTGGTAATTGGCTTAACCCTTACGTCCTCAGCCCGCTACTGTAAAAATATTTACAAGTATTTATCACATAAGTTCCAATTTGGGGGGGAGAGGAATAAAATTTAGCATTAATTTTTGGTGCTGTTATTTGCATTAACAGTTCAATTATTGACTTTTTGCGAATTGTTAGTCTGTTGGTGATGCTTTATGGTAGAGTATTTAAGAATGGAAGATATTATTAAAGTTTTTAACATACTCATGGGCAAGGGAAACTCCAGATCTAAATCCTATAGATTACTTTTTGTGAAGGTTATAATTTATACTATTGAAATAAACTCTTTGCAAGAATTAAAACACGGGATTCTCTGGAATCAATTCAGACACCATAATTTTTGATATTCTCAAGGAATTTGACGTAGTTAGAAAATGTATTCAGCAAAATACAAATCTTTTTTGCTACAAAAATTACTAATTAGATAAAGATAAATTTTACTGATGTTAATGATTTTCAGTTATTTGTATTAATTTATTGTATTATTAGCTATAACTGATTATATGATTTGTTTTACTTTGACAAATAATAATTTATCAAAAATTTAGAAGATAACAATTCACAAAAAAAGTAAATAACTGAACTATCAATGCAAAATACTCCAAATTCATTTTTGTGTTTTAAGACTGCTATAATAGAAAATATTTACAATTTTGATTCCCCCCATTTAACACATGAACTTTATTTTTAAACGTATTTTACTCAAAAATGGAACATTCTATCAATATAAACCAAGAGTATTTTTTTTATTAAAAAACTGAAATTTCACATTTCAGTTAAAAAAGTACAATCACAAAGAAGTTATTCTAACCCCACATTTTAACAATAATTCTCACATACTTATACACAAAATTGAATAATCTCATATGCAGTACTGTGATTACACCAATAAAAAAAATAAGTATTTTGATTTGATGAAGATTTCTGTACCTAAAAATTTGCTGGTTAGACCACTTTGTTTATATATTAGTTTTACTTTGGTACCTTTGAATATTCGCAGGTGACATGAGACAACATTTCTGTTATTTGCTATATTATTCAGTTTTTAAATATTTAAAAGTATTTGTATTTGAAGAAAACACTATTTCAAGAATACGATGTCCTTAAGGGGCTATAATTTCCTCATACCTGGGCATTTCAAGTCCACTTTACTGGCGTCTCGATGAGACGCAGCTTTTGGGAAGAATTTTTGGACCCATGTTTATATGAAGAAAAAGTAAACTTTTTCGACACATAACAAACATCCTGGATTTTGCCCCTTAATTTCGGGACACCCTGTTTATACTCTACAGCTACCTTCCTTGTGAGAAACAGTTTAATAACCATCAACGCTGCTTCTGTTTATGTACTAAAATTAGTGTGCTTTATTTTTGAGACACAAGGCAACTACTAAGGTTGTACTTTTTCTTTGACCTCTTTATTGAATATAGAAAAAAATATGTTAGTTTAGATATAATAATACTTAAAAATATGCGAGAACATTGTAGGATGATATGTTGGTCTGACATACGTTTGGCATATTGCCCACCTAGGTTTCTGAATTTTTAGACTGGCGTATATAATTTCGTCAGTCTACGAAAAGTAACGTTTGTTTTATTTGTTAATAAAATCGTGTGTCAAAACGATTAATCACGTTCATAAATAGATCGTGACATATACATTTTTGTTTAAACCATAAACAGATAAATACATATGTCATATTGTGTCAGTTGAATTAATATAGAATTAATAGAATTTCTCAAAATTTTTTGTAATTCGTTCTGTAAAATTTTTATTAAATTAGTAAATTTAAAAAAATTGGATTGCAGTAAAATTTGAAGTGCAGAAATTTTTGAAAACAGTATATTACAGGATGTTCCAAAATTCACTATACACATTTTAAGAGTATTTGTGAGGTCAACATAAGACAGCCATCATAAACAAATTACTTAATTATATTGTAAACAATTAGTTGTTATACATAAAAAAATTTGTAAGTAATCTTTAACCGCTCTATTTTTCTATCTCAAAATAGCATAAACATATTTTTTTTTGTTGGGAGGGGGGGTTAAGGGGGAGTCTACACTTTACACTAAATTTTACTGAATGTTCTATAGTTGCGGCAAGAATTCAGACGACTTATGTCACAGATGACGTTACTCAATTATTTTCATTGTCAACATAATTTTCGATAGTTTGGAACGTTAAAAACAATAATTTTCTGTAACATACTGAAATATGTAGGACAAACATTTAGAGTAGTATATAGTTTTATTATTCTCTAAAATATAATGAATTATTCATTTGTTCGTATGACGTAATAAGTAGTCTGAATTCTTGCCACAACTATATTATCTTTTCACAAGTAGTGCTGGAAAACAAAACGTCAAAAAAGATAAGCAACAAACAAAATGAGTAATCAGAACCTACTACATTTTTCTAGTTTGGTAAAACAGTTAGTTGCATAGGCGACAATTGAGTAGGGGCAACTCCAGCATTTTTTACTAAGATTATATAAGAAATATTTACCTAGCTCAAAGATTTTAAAATAATAACATTGCTGAGAAATCACGGCATGCGGTTACAAGGTTACTATAATACGAAGTAGTCCTTTTATTTTGTCCCGTTTTTGTTTCGTCATATTTTATTTTACGTTTGGGGGTAAATACCCTATAAATAAATAGTATATGTACTTTAGAATGGAGGTGTCTGTTACTCTGTCAAGTCAACTTCAGCGGCAGCCAAAAATAAGCGGTGGATATTATTTTGTTGCTAATTTGTACCACCACTTTATTTGTAGCATGTGCCATCTTCGAGAACAATATTGACTGCTAGCATAATATTACGCTAGTACCAAAAATTCACAACTAAAAATGATAGCAAAGTGATTCTTGCATCATATTTTATTGCTCGAGCATTTTAAGAAGGTGTGTAGTGTAATATTACACTAGCAGCCACCATTTTTCTTGAAAACGGTATAAGCTACAAAACTGATATTGGTGGTACAAATTAGCCGAAAGTCACCAATGTTTGCCCTCTCCCTCCTGTAACAATTTTCAAGTTTTGGCCCCTATAATTACTTTTATCAAAAAAACAGAAATAAGTAATTTTAGGTTTTTGCCCGCCTAACTGGATAGCCCAAGTAACAATATCCGACTCATTTTGGGAAAAGTGTCGACACTGTAATTTGGACACGACACATGTTTAAGGCAGATTGTCGACTATTAGACCATTATAAGCGGGAAATGTAACCAAAATGGTGATTAAAATGTGTACTAAATATGGTCTAAAATTTGTCCAATAGCGAGTCTGAAATATAGGTACCTAAAATTTTTCAAAAATGTGTTTAGATTGTGCCTTTCGCTTCCAATATGTATCTAAAATTGAACCTTGAAGTGGCCACAATATGTCCAAAAGTTATTATACATGTGCCTCGTATGTGGTCATGTTGTTTCCAAAATGTGTTCGTTATTGTACTCTAATGAGAGCCACAAATTTGACATATGGTGTTCTCAATTTTACCGAAATTATTATTTTCTATTCATTGTGTACCAAAATAAATCCTAATAGACACAAATCATTTTTCTTCCCGATACATTATGGATAATCATGAACACAGACTTGAAGGCATTCATCTGCTAGAAAACAGTGGGATTTTAATTTATCTTGGCATTTTTCTATTTCTCGCGTAGGTACACTTGCGAACTAAAGTTTACCGATAATAGTTGACATGGTACTTCTCAAAATTAAACAGGCTTTAAAAATACCAAGTAATTATAATTAGTCGATGTTTTTTTCTTTTTTCGATAAAAAAAATATGTTTGTAATTCTCAAAAAAAAAAACTAAAAACCAATGATATTTTATTATTTAGGACATCATATTTAGTACAGTTGTGGCTTAAATAGTTCTTAAAAGCTTTAATTTAAAATAATATTTTATAGGCCGCCATTTTTGCCAAGTGCATTCACGTTGAAGTACTTGTTGAAATATGGCGTACTTATAGGTGGTGTCCAAATAGGACCATGTTTCCGTAATGTGAATAAAATTTGCCCCCAAATTGTCCATCCCAACACATTTGAAAATAGAAGAAACAATTTAGAGTAATGTTTCTACATATAGACCAAAAATTCACTGAAATATACTACTACAATGTTTTCCTTTTTGTTGTTTAATAGAAATGGTGCACTTGCTCTTGCTTTCTTAAATTCACTCAATTTCCTCTGAGTAATGTCTATTTATTTTTTCACACGTCGATAGTAAGTGCTAGTGTGCATCTTTGGAGTAGCACCTTTTTTATTTTAATCAGATTGTAACTGTAAAACTAACACTATCACAGATCAACGTTTATCATAATAATATGCGCCATGTCAAGTACACAAACACTTTAACCAGATGAACTAAACACATTATAGAAACAAAATGGAAATTATGTGTGCAAAATGTTTTTACATAGATACATGTGTGCCTGTACGACACATGGTAGAAACAATAAAGAAACTTTACGTTTAAAATGTACCCAAATGGAAATTATTGTGTCTACTCAACTCATTCAGTAACAAAATAGAAACATCTTGTTAAGAAACAAATCAGACAAACTTGAGTCTATTTACTGTAGACCCATCTGTGTCTAAATATATTTGAAGAGTCCAAACTGACACAAAATAGATACATGTGTTTAAAATGTTACTATTTAGACACGCATATCCTTTTGACACAATAAGTTCGAAATGTGTCGACACAAACTTGAAAATTTTGGACACAATTTGAACGGCGGTAGAAGTGCTCCAAAAAGAGTCGACACGATTCAGGCACAAGAAAATTGTGCCCGAGTTTTGCCATAAATTGCTTACTTGGGAGTGCTGATTAATTCTCAACGGGAACAAAATTTCGGCCTTAAAAGTGTAGATACCTGTCAATATCCCCCCCCCCTTCCCCTGCTCTAAATTGGCTTACGTTTTTTGACACAAAAATTAATAGAGCATTGAAAGGAACTAAAGATTGCAAATTTTTTTATGTATAACAATAGTCGCAATTTAAAATAATACGTTATTTTATTGTTAATTTTAGTTAGTTATTTAAATTTATTTCAAATCTGAGTTTTGCATTCATTATTTATTTTCATAAGTAATAAATACTGTAAACGAAATCAAATATAAATGTGTCTTTCACTCAATGGTAGTACTTATTTATATAACTTTAAATTTGGTTAGCATTAAAATGCTATAACTGTTACTATAAAATATACATAAACATGTACGATTACCTGATAAAGTTTATTATTGTGAAAAGCTATCAATCGCAGCAAATTGTTTTAAAGAGTCAAAGAAATTAACACGGACGATTCTAGGTCCGGCCCCTCAACCTCCTACATACAGAAGGAGGAATCCCCCCACAGAATTGGTGATTCCGTGTGAGTTCTGCGGAGTACCTGTCCCACACGAAGATTTAATAGAACATGAAACTGGCTGTCGCCCGGATTTAGCTAGGTTCAACCCTCGTAGGAGATCCCCCGAACCCGATGATTACTTCATCGCTCCTCAGCCCAGTTCTCCTGAAGTTGAATTGCCTTGTGAGTTTTGTGGGGATATGATACCCGCCTCTCAGCTATTGGGGCATCAAGTACGATGCAATTAAATTTTACCATTTAATTTTTATAATAGCCTTTATTCACGTAGATGTATAATCGTTACCTTAATATACACATTACAATTTTCTGTAATGTCTGAGATAATTGTATAAGCATTATGTACTGTATATTATTATGGGTAGTTCATTTTAAAACTTGCTCTTTGCTCACCTGTACATTTATCTTTCTAATACAATAAAATGTAAGGGCCTTGTTTTCTGAGATAAGAAAATAATTATTTGATTAACTGTTTGTGTATGAATAGATAAGTTACTAGTAGTATAACTGTATCGTTTTTTATCCTGTTTGTTTTATTATTGTAATAAAAATTGAAACGACAAATATTATTTACATTTTTACCTTATATATTGCAGGGAAGTAATTCAAATTTCGCTAATTCACATTTAAAATTCACTTAAATTATTTAAATAAATTTAGCCAAAAAGCAGTCAAGTTAAACCACCCAACCCTTGAAACAGTAACGACTAACGAACGAACGAGAACAGAAAAGTATTCTGTGGTAAAACACCTACCAACAGCCTATTACAAACACAGACCACAGTCATTTAATGGCCGTTGCGATTTGGAATACTATACAATGATAAAAAAAATGTAGTTTAAAATACAATGGAAAACTACAAATGTATATACATACATACACTTGATTATCCACATCTGCAGGTTACTAAAATTAGAAGCTTGCTAAATGTCCCCTGGACGAAGGCCATAAAAAGAAGAAGAAAAACCAATGCCTTTACAATAGCATTATCGCCATTTTGGTTCCTTTGTGGCAAAAATCGGAGCATCTTTGAAATCAGTAAAAAGATCTTAGTAGTTATCACTACACATACCCACTTGTTAATAATCATAAAATATTAAATAGCAAAAAGATAGTTAATTGTATCGATGTGTGAGCTTAAGTGAATTAATTAGTGTTTATTATATTAACGTGTATTTTTAGTCGTTTAGGTTCACTTACTCGTGAATACTTTTATTACAATGCTACATTACATTACTCAAAGATTTATACACATGTAAGAGTTTAATGCAGAAAGTAACAAAATTCAGTTTAAAAATTAATTATATAACCTCGATAGAAAGAAAATGTTATCCACAGATCATTGAACGAATTAACTAGCTTTTTCATGACAGAGTTTATGTTTGATTTAAAACAGAAGAAGACGAAGGTTAAATCAAGGGCGTGTTCCGTTTCCAGTTTTGTTACGGCTGTGCATTCCACAAATATCAGTTAATGGATCGTTATTACAATCTCGGTTGTTTTTTTTTTTTAAATGAAAACCTGTTTTGTAATCATAACCATTAACAACATCGTTCTGTAAATAACCACACTTTCAGTGATCATTCAAAAACCTCCCTCAAAATAAATATTTACCAGCTGGTCAACAAGGTTAGGAAACGGAACTTACCCCAAATTTGATATGAACTTAAATGCGAAATGATGGCTGCCAAGTGCCAACAAAAGAAGAAGAAGAACTATGAACCAATGAACTTCTGTCATTTCCGACATGAACTTGAATTATATTATTTGTGGTTAAATTGAAATTTAATTTTCAATGAGTGAATTAAATTTCAGCGATTTAAATACCGGAACTGTAAAAAAAGGTGGTGGCTTACAAATTTCTACCACCGGAAAATTATTAGTCGGAATAACAGGAGGAATTGCACTTGGCTTGTCGGCACTATGTGCCCCATTTATCAGTCCAGCTTTAAGAAGGTTTTGTTTACCGTATATTCCAGCAACAAACGAACAAATCGCAAATGTTTTAAATGCCCTTAAAGGCCGAAAAGGCAAATTGCTAGATTTGGGTTCAGGAGATGGACGGATAGTGTTAGGTAATATATTTTTTTAATTTATAGAACGTAACAGCAATTTTTGAAGTTGCAGAAGCCGCAAAGAATAAATTTGTATCACATGGCGTAGAACTGAATCCGTGGTTAGTTCTGTACTCAAAATTTGATGCATTTAAGCAAGGACTGTCAGGCAACACAGTGTTTTTCAGAAAAGATTTATGGAAGTACGATGTATCCAAGTATGACAACATCGTCATTTTTGGCGTAGAGCAAATGGTGAGTTGTGGTTTGCCCCTTGTTATTTACTATAGCTTCAAACTATCCAATCTTAATCAAAATATTCCTACCCTTGTATTTTCGAGGGTGTTGAACACAAATCTAAAATTAGCTTCGTGTGCTTGTCATGTCAAAAAAATTCAAAATTGTAACCTCTATGTATACATTACATGTTGAGGTTGCAGAGAGTGCATTCCACTAAGTGATCGCAACGCCCAGAATGACCTACGCAATTTTACCCGTTCCACTAGGTTAAAACTGCTCTTATGCGCATTGTTCACGGACGTGATTTGAATCCTAGTGGAACAGAGTTGGATTCCATGTTTGTTTATATTTGTCAGTTATTAGTTTGACAGATGGTTTGACGGTTAGGTAGAAAAGGTAATTATATATACTCACGACAAGAATTCAGACGACTTACGTCATACGAATAAATGAATAATTCATTATATTTTCATCAAAATATTTAAGAAACTGCAACTGATAGTGATAAAACAATATACTACACTAAAAGTTTGCATTATATATTGAACTAAATCGCAAAAAATGATTGTTTTTAACGCCACCAAATATTGGAAATTACATTGACAATAAAAACAAATGTGTAACGTCAGCCGTGACGTAAGACGTCTGAATTCTTGACGCGAGTATATAATTTTTATATATTCTCGGTAAAAAAAAGTTAAATTGATGTTACTCAGATTTTGCTAATGTAACTAAGAATGTAATGTATAAATATACAGTATGCGGCAAAAGTATGGAATAAATTCAATAAAAACGAAACAATTATTTTTTGGGAAAAATCCTCGAACAGGTCGATTTTTAATTTAAAAAATACATATTTTAGCGTAAAATGCGATTTTCAAATATCATTTGTTTTCGAGTAATGACGTCATCGATTTTTTTTTAAATGGCAACACCATATTTTTTTCCTTGATTTTGAAAGATCGTTTAATTCTCTATCAGACAGTACTAAAATTTTGCCCTCTTACATAGGAAAGTTTTCGAGTAAATGACGATTGAATGTTAGAAAACGTAAATTTTATCCATAAAAAAGTAACAATTCTGAGGTATGTAAAATAAAATACAATTGATAAAATTTTATACTTAAATGTTCGAATTGCTATCCACCAACTTCTTGACAATGCGCAAGTCTGTGAAGAAATTCTTCTTGCACATTATGAATGATTTCTGGGGTAACTCTGCGTATTTCGTCCCGAATGCGATTTTGAAGTTCTTCTAAATTACGTGGTTTATTAATGTACACTTTTGACTTCAAGTATCCTCATAAAAAATAGTTAAGAGGTGTAAGATCTGGCGATCTTGCAGGCCATTCTATTGGTCCGCGTCTGCTGATCCACCTCCCAGGAACCCTTACAGGACAAAGATATTTAGAGTTTCTAGAAAATGACTTTGTTCTAGCTCTTGCAGTAATTTTTCCTAACGATAATGAGCCTGACATTCCTGACGATACCATATGGTTTCAGCAAGACGGTGCACCTCCGCACTATGCGCGCCCTGTACGAGATTTTTTGGACAACTGTTTTCCTGGGAGGTGGATCGGCAGACGCGGACCGATAGAATGGACTGCAAGATCGCCAGATCTTACACCTTTTCACTATTTTTTATGGGGATACTTGAAGTCAAAAGTGTACATTAATAAACCACGTAATTTAGAACTTCAAAATCGCATTCGGGACGAAATACGCAGAGTTACCCCAGAAATCATTCATAATGTGCAAGAAGAATTTCTTCACAGACTTGCGCATTGTCAAGAAGTTGGTGGATGGCAATTCAAACATTTAATTTAAGTATAAAATTTAATCAATTGTATTTTATTTTACATACCTCAGAATTGTTACTTTTTTACGTTTTGTGGAACGACTCATTGGTCGTTCTGGGCGTTGCGATCGCTTAGTGGAATGCACCTAATATATAAGGCCTATTTATTTTGACAACAGTGTGCATGAAGATGTAGAGGCGTTATATTGCAATTTGAATCTAATGTAATGTATAACAGGTAAAATTTTTTTTTATTCAAAAACGACACGCAGAAAGCAAATTTTAAATTCGTGTTTAGCATTACCAAAAATGGGGGAAGGAGGTAATTATAAATTAAGATTAGAGTTTTACGCCGTTGTAAATAATTACCTGATTTTCTTAGTCTTTATTGATCTTTCTTTGTTTAGATGGCCGATTTAGAGAAAAAATTCCAGAGGGAATGTAAGAATTGTAAGGTTATCGCATGCAGATTTCCTTTACCAAATTTAATGCCGGAGAAAACAATTGGGCATGGAATCGACAAGGTTTGGGTTTACAATTTTAAAGCATCCTGACAATTACAGTGCCAGTCTCCGATTTCGAGACTTTTTATCGATTATTCTCCGATAATCTACTGCGCTATGATGATTTATTTATTAAATTAGTTACTAAGTATTGTATTAGCTTCACGTTATATGTAATATTTGAGTTGTAAATATAACTTAAGTTATCAATACATTTTGAATTTAATATTTATATCGCATTCTGAATTTATTTTGTTTAACACTTACCTTGCAATATATAGTCGCTCAGTCAGTCAGTCTATCTTTTTAGAATTGAGATAAATTCAATTTTGTGCACCTATTTCAGGAACGCCCTGTATATAAAAAAGATATTTAGGGAAAGTACTTCATGATATTTATTATGAAATTACAATACAGTCTGATGGTTACAAATATTTAGTGTACACTATGAGCTTATGATAAAAAATTGACAGGTTCCGTACACGCTAAGGACATTAAAAAAGTTAAAACGTTAGAATCAAAATAATAAACTATACAAAAAAGAAACAATTCACAATCTTACTGTTATATCCAACATAATTATATATTATATGCAAACGTTACGATAAAAATAATTTATGAAATTAGTACATTTTTAGGGGGAAGCACAACGTAACAATTCCATGTGTAACATTTAAAAAATTCCTTAAAAATTCCGTTTATCCACTAAAATCTAATTTGGCGCTACGAGTATGGCGCGAAAAGCAACGCCTTATACTACCATATCTCTTTTGGCTTTCGTTCGTTCAGTTCAAGTCATTTTAACAGCCATATACTTGGAATGCATCATCGAGGTAAAGGTCCTCAAATATATAGAAAGTATACAACTCGTACAACAAAACTCTAATGCATTAAAACCATAATACATCGAAACGAATTAAAAAATCGTTAAACGTGTCTAAGACACGTGAAACAAAATATACATTTTAAAAAATATAATCACAGGTTAACATATTAACTCAAAGTTGACGCTCAACGGATATCAAATGTTGGCGTTGTGTATCTTCTGCTGGACCATATCTAATAATATATCAGAATATTGTTCCATAATGTTTATGACGGAATTCGGTCCGCTGGGACCTTTCGACACCAGGTCGTTCAGTTTCTTGACGGTATCCGTCTGGTTGACGTCGATACCGCCATTGTTTTGCTTCAGTTCTTTGAAAATGCAATCGTGGAGGATTTTGTGGGTGCGGATCATCGACATTTTCACCCTGTCTATCCTTTCCATTTGAGATTCGTTGCCGTCGTCGCTCTCGTTGAGGCGATCGTATAGTTTCACCACTTTCTCTGCAGTGGTTGTGAGTTGGTCTATTAAGTCGTCACACAATTGGTTTGACACTGAAAAAATAAATACCCATAAGTATATACAAGCAGAAAGATCAATACTGATCATTGGCATGTTCACTTTTTGTTTTATTTAGATATACTTGGGGACATCGAGATACAAAACTGGTATTTTCCTTGTGGAGGGGCTCTATTTTTGTATTTAAAAACTTGGAATTTCATCATCATTGCTTGAAAACTTGGAAAAAATAAAACGACCACAGAAAAGCAGGCACATCTGGAATGACAACTTGCAGGAAATTAGGGATTCTATCATAGTTTCGATTATTCTATAGAAAATGTGTTTTAATTGTGCTGGACTTTGAAATATGTTCTCATAAGGGAAACAGGGAAACTTCTTTCTTCCTTGAATTTTTCCAAAAAAATAATGGGAAAAAAGCACGATCTTCACTGAACTTCGTCGATTGCCATTTTCAATATTATATAAAAATTAAAAGTACTATTAGTCCTCCAAACATAATTTGTTTCAAGAATTACTTCATCATATCATAGAAAAAAGTTTAACAAATGCCGTTTACTAAATATTTTAGAAATTTCCAATTTAAATTTTCTAAAAAACTTAGAAATTCAAAATCTCTTGGACTATTATGTACTTGAAGTAATCTCACAGTTTACTTTCCTTTTGGTAAACAGATCAGGGATTTTATAAACAGTTCCAGTACACGCACAGGGTGTCTTGCAAGTCGTTACAATAATTTTAGGAGGTGACAGAATACGTGATTTTGAGTCATTTTTCTACTTTGTAAAAGCAAAGAGTCAAATTTAAACATGGATTTTATTTAAACCTTTGTGTGTATGTTTGTTCAGGTATTATTGAAAACTTATCTAAGCAGTGCTCTCTCAGTTCTTAGGAAAAGTCTAAAAATTAAGGAAATTAATCTTAACACTTTTAAGTATGCAAGGAGCGCATTGAGATTCGAACGTATAGTTTGACAATTCTACATTTTACGGTTCCTATGGAAACTAAGGACAATTGTTTTCTCATGGCATACCATGCTATTTAATAGAAACAATGCATTTCCTTTTAACGTCGTAACTTTAAATTAGCTTTTAAGAATTAAACAATTGAAATAAATATTTAGCTTTTTGAATCCTCCGGTATTTTAATAACTTCAATATTTTCTAAAAGTTGCGTTCTTGTTAGCAAATGTCTTCATTTCTTAAGCCATTTGTATTACATACTAAACGGCTGTCCTCTGTTTTGTCGAATGCACTCCCTGCATACTTAAAAGTGTTAAGGTTAATTTTCCCAATTTTTAGAATGTTTATCAAGAAACTTTTCCTAAGAACTGAAAGAGCATTGCTTAGATAAGTTGTTAATTATATCTGAACAAACCTACACACCAAGATTTAAATAAAATCCACGTTTAAATTTGACTCTTCGCTTTTACAAAGTAGAAAAACCATGTTTATGAAGATCTAAGTAAGTAACAAAGCCACTTTGGATTTTATTGGTTAAATAATTTAAATAATCCATTCATCCATTAAATTAGAAAATTAATTATCACAAATATTGTAAGTGTTACATATAGGTATGTTTGTTTAAAACGACTCAAAATCAAGTTATCACCTAAAATTATTGTAACGGCTTGCAAGACACCCGAAGATAAATCTTCGAAAATCACTAATATAGGAAAGAAATCTTGGAATTCATATCGTTTTTGCTTGAAAATGTCAAAACATTGAAATAAAAAGCACAAGGACAAATAGAGACGTTCTGGACATTTCTGGTATGACCATTTGAAGTAAATTAGAGATTCACATCATAATTCTAATTATTTTATAGATGTTTTTTAATTTTCTTAGTCGACGATATTTGTTACCATCATAGGTCAAAAATCAGGAAACTTTATGTATCTTGCTCGAAAAGTAAAAAAAAGACGTTAACCACTCTTCAATTCCAATAAAAATTAGGATATTCCAAAGCAGAATTGTTTTAGGAATTGCTTCAACTTAACCACCTTTTTTAATACCAAATAAAAATTTAGGTTTTAATTATATACTTCAAATATGAGTACGAAAACGATAACAAAGTCAAACCTCTTTTGAATTGGTACACATGAGAAACAGGGTAGAGGACATTTCTGAAGTTTATAGAGAAATTTTTCAAGACACTGAGAATGTTGTGGCAAAATGTAAAAACTTTTGGATTTATACATACATGCTAATGTAAATTGAACTGATCTTAGAAACATTTTACATTTTTTTGGGTAAAGCACAGTATCAACACAAAATATATAAACCAGCATATCCACTCTGTTCTAGATATTTTGATATTTTTCTGTTGAATACCGATGTCTCAAACAGAAAAGTAATGATCAGGATCATAATAATAATGTTTTATTTTTTGTACAGCAAAATTTATTAAAGCGGAAGATAATGTAATACTAACAAATTTAAAAATTTTGAAATTAATAATTTAATAAGTTTATTACTACTACATTTATGTTCACAATAAATAATAATAGTTATTATTATCAATATAATAATTAATATTACAATTTGAAATCGATGAGAAGAAAAGATAAGGATATTAGAACATAAAAACCAAAATTCACTCGCGTAATTTCAATATTCAATTGCGTAAACTGAACTGTACAAATTCAGATTTGCTGAAACTGAATAATTTTGGAGAAAAACACGTTACAAAACATGACTACTCATTTAAAAACAGTGAATTGTACTGTTCGTTAGTTTTGTATTGCATTTAATCAAAAATACATAAGAATTTGATCATGATCAGAAAACGCTGTAGTAGAATGACAGATGAATGCAATAAACATTTTATTGCATTAGTGCAATAAAGAACCACTTTTTCTACTAAATATAGTTCAATAAAGTTTTGTTTTTTGCATGAACGTAGAAAAAAGAATTTTGTGGGGTGTGATTATGTTTATAATGCTACATATAATATTCTTAGTGTGCAGCAGGTGTATAAAGTAGTAGAAAAAATAATGATGAAACATAACAGTAAAAATATTATTTTCTTATTCTAAATGACTTATTAGCCTATAAACTGATTTACGCCCTGGATAAAACTTGTAGAATTGGCACAGTGAAGAGATACTGTTTCAAGTCTGCTAATTTTTAAAAATCCGTGTGAGAAAACAGCTATCAATTTGTAGAAAATTGAGTTTAAAAACGGCTCTCTTAATATTGACAAAATCTATGAAATAGGATTTATACATATAACACCTTAAAAATAAACGCTGTTTGTTAAATTAAAAGAAAAAAAATTAATACTGATAATCGAGCCCTAACATTCCTATATATTAGCGTCTGAACAGACTGAATCATCTGAATTAGCTGGTTTATATAAACTGTGATATTGCTCTAAACGGACGTAGGGAGACACCTAATTGTTACGTTTCACATAATTTTAATATAAACATTCAATCTAAATTGAGACATCAGACTGTAAAATATATTCAATGTTTCTATATATTTTTTAACAAATAGAAATCTGTCGTTTCTAAAATAAATGCGTTCTTTCAAAAGAGTTAAAAGAAAGTGAAAATAAACAATAATTTTCATTAAGCTACCATGGTCAGAAGTGTTCTGTGCTGCAGAAAATTAATCACGAATTATTACACAAACTTTAGGCCAATTCTGTTTACAATACACTAATTCATTCAAATTTAAACTCAATGTTGTTAATGGTGTGTGAACGGGTGTTGTAGATTATAGACTGATTTACATTTTGTTTTAAAATGCCTTATTCAAATTAAGAATTAGCAGACACGGTGCGAGTTTATGTGTGCTTCAACATTATATTATTTTTGAAACCGATGAATACCTGGAGATAATTTTCACTGCCACTTATTAACCAGCAGCAATAATTTCAAGCAATTTTTGCAGAATTATGTAATGTTGATTTATGGTAATTAATTTCTATCATTTTTTAATTGATTTCAGTCTGTTTGTGGCATTGGCATTACTACGTGTACTCTACACACCAGGGCCACTTTCAAACTGTTCTGTTTCTATAATTTAATAATTTTTTTAAATTTCAATTTCTATTTTTTATTTATTTTCACATTCTCTATTACCTCACTGAATTAACACATTTATTGCAAAAATACCATGTAGAAATAAATAATTTACAAAATTACTCATGCAAAAGAATTGAGAAATAAAAAAAATCTAGAGTACTACATGCAACAATATAGAACGGTACTGTTTAGAAATGTTGAAGAGAGGAAGCTGAAGAGAACTCATGCAGAGAATCTGATAAAATAACTTACTCTCTATCGACGACAAGCTTTCGTTAGAGTCAATATCTTCGTTTGTCAAAGTGTCGTCGAAATGAATAGAGTGCCTTGAAGCTACAAAAAAAGTGCACTTTACACACTCGCCTTGCTCTGTCATAAATCGAAAAGCACAAAACGTGTCTCGACGAACAAATTCACCAGCACACTTACCTCTAGACTTTTCCTTGTTATTCAGATGTCTCCTCGGAGTTATAGAAGGTTGGCCGCTATCGTAGTTTCTACTTCTAGGCGGAGCGGTGGGCATCTCGTCATCCGAAGTTGATATGTTATCTATTGTACCGACGGTATTTAGATTACCTTAAAAAAAAAGAAGCGTTAATAAAATACTACTTCAAGTTCCTTCAGTGTGACGTACTCGTAGAATATGAATGCTTCTTCCTGTTCTGCAAGCTCTTGTTGTTGATCTTGTTATGCGAACTGATCGTAGGCCGCATCAGCCTTGAGACTTTCTTATCTTGCGTTTCGGGATCAGAATCCGATTGGTTCAACACACCACTCGACCTACTACGTGTTATGGCGTTATTCTTGGCATATCTCGAATTGTTCCGAGACACCGTACTGGTGTTCCTCTTTCCTGAAACTGATCAGAATTTTGACACACGTAACTTCGATCCTTGCATCCATTTTAAAAAATGTTTTACACGTTATTTACACTTTTGTTATAACCTCAAACTCCTTTAATAGTCTCGAACAATTTGTTTGTGTTGTAATAACTCTAGACGGAAATTTAATAACGAGAATATCTGTAACATTTTTTTTTTGTGCAAAATCCAATTTTTTTGATCATTGAAATGTAACAACTGCTCATAGAGGGTTTGAGGTTATGCTACACTGAAAATAGAAATTTATATTTACAAAGACACAAGAGCGACGTATTTAGCCAACGATTATTCAACAATTAATATGAGATGATGAAAAATATTAGTATGACATAATCATCCGCAAATCGTGCATATATCGGAAGCCGACTTACCTTGATCGATTTTTCTTTTCGGTACGACGGGTATTTGCATACTCAAATCGCTTAAGCTGCACGACCTACGCAAACTGCTATCTGGCGAACTTTCATCCAAATAGACTGAAAAACATGCAAAAAAACTGATAAAAAAAACTGAATTAAGCTACACATTTTAAAACAAAATTGGCCCCAAATATTTTAAATATTTATGTAGGTTGATTCTGATAACTACGTTCCTTCAAATGGGTCGTGACAATAAACAATATTCATTAAGTAACATAATTCAAAGCACCGTGTTGCACAAAATTTATGAAAAAATATTATGTGAATCATAACTTAACTTTGCTGCCCTATTTAATCAACTGTTTACAATAATCAAATTCCATTGTTCTGTGTCTGTAGTCTTTTAACGTTGTATTTAAAAATGCCTTATTGAAATCAAGAATTAGCAGATATGGTGTGAATGTACCAAATGTCTATTGTCGACACCATCGAACTTACATAACATAATGGCATCCATGAGAGATAATTTTCACCACCACTTAGAAGCACGCTTATTAGCTTAGAAATAATTTTAAATTTTTTTTAGAATTACATAACATAGAGTTATGGTAATTACTCTATTTCTATTAATTTTTAATTAATTTCAGTTCACTTCAAAATTTCCTGTTTCTTTGATTAGATTATTCTTTTTTAAAACTATACCTGCTTAATGAAAATCGTTTATTGCCTCTTTGAAGATTCGCACTTATTTGAGAAACTCCTGTATTTCAAAAATAAACGTTTTTCTGTAAAGAATACATTTAACAGTTACGACGAAGTATGTGTAGCTCAATATCGTAAACACATGCAAAAACGGGTGAGGGAAAATAAAAAAACAATATCGGGTCATGCGTTGTCGTAAGGGGAAACGGTTTTCTTGCGCAACAGCCTTTTTACAGCTATGGTCATCCACTGTCACAGACAAATCATGCTGAGAGACAGAGATTCTATTCACCTTCTGCAGCAACAAACTCTTCCGTTTTGACTTCCGTTGTCACATTCTTGGTCTCGTTGGCCTTATTATTCTCAATTTTGGAGTCAAAATTTAATCTCCGCTCCACGAAACTCGGGAGACTCAAATTCCTTCTTCTAAACTTAATCGGCGTTGCTTGCAGCTTGGTCAAATCGTTGTAATAGCTCTGGGAACTGGTCATGGATTCGTACATGCATGACAACGCTCTTACTTTACCTGTCGTTACGTTTTTCTTAAAAACGTCAACCAAATTGTTGATTTTTTGTATTTTTTTCTGTATTTCGTTTAAGATCTTGATGTTTTCCAATGCCAGAGCAATTTTATCTTTCTTGCAAGGTGAGTTGGGTTTTTTCAAGACGTTTTCGAGTTGTAGGGCCGTATTTTTCGACACGCCGCTGTTCTTCGTCCACACGTTAACCTCTAAACTGTCGTACAATCGTTGATCTGCATCCGGGACATTCAAATTAACCTCTAAAGAGTCGTATTCCACTTTCGAATTACTGGACTTCTTATCCAAACTGTCGTACAGTTCGTTTAAGATGTTCTGGTCTTTGTGGTTAGTCGTTTCTAAGTCCTTCTCGATATACTTTTCTTTGTAGTTCAATTCTATCGTATTCTCGTCAGTTACGACGTCCTGATTGTTGCGGTTGTTCAATATATCTTTACTTTTGTTGCATTTGCTGGAATTAATATAAAAATCTTCCTTTTTTATGTACTCGTAACTAGTTTTCGTTCTTCTTGTTTTAGAGCTGTGCCTACGAACGGCTTTCGGTGGTTTATGGCAAACTTTTTCGCTAGACAGCAAACTTTTAGTGAACAAATGCCTGTCAAGACTCGAAGTTTCTTGGACGTGGTTCTTGTTTGTGTTTTTTTCGAAGTTAACTGTGGATAAAGTAAACGAATGATTACCGTTTTTTTGATCTTTCACACCAGTCTCAAAAATTTCGATGTTAAATTCGGGTTTATTGTTGAGGACGTTACAGTATTTCGCCTTATACTGTTTATTTTTACTGGCTAGGGTCGGGATGTACATTTCGGAGTCAATTTTTGGTTTCAACGGTACGTTCTCTTTACTTTTCCCGCTTTTTACCTTAGGGATTGGCGTTTCGACAAAAAATGCTACCGGTTTTTTCTGCTCGAACTTCAATAGCTTTTTCTGGAACTCTTCGCTGCCTCTCGCCTTTTTCGTGACAATTTCTTGGGGCGTTTCAAAGTCTGTTTGTGTTTGGCACGTTTTAACGTTAGCTTTAATAATTTTCGGAGGGTCATACATACTGTGGGATCTCCTAACCTCACATTTACTGTTGGACGAGTAGTCATGGTTGTAAACAGAGCTGTCATAGTTGAATTCCGGGTAGTTTTTTGGTAAACTGCTACTCATTTCTACTTCGAATTGACTCGATATGTTCTTAGGCAGGCTTTGAGAGTGCGACATATAACTGTGAGATTTCCTGTGAGACTCGAATAGGATTTCTAACGGAGCGGATTTGCAATCGGAATCGTTGGATAGAACGCTCTCCATGCTGTTGCAATAACTTTTCGTCTGTCCTGTGTACAAATCGTACTGAAGGACGTTTTCGTCGGACAGTATACTGTCCTGCGAATTTTTAATATTTTGATTTAAGTAAAAACTTTCGCTTTTTGGTATTTCTTCAAAAAATTCCTCTTGGTACTTGTATATTTCGTTATTTGAAACGCAACGTCTCGGAGCTACAGTCTTCTTACGTTTTTTATCTCCGACAGATAAAAAGCAATAGTCTTCTAATGAATCGGAGCTGAAATTTCCATCATCCTCGTCATTCTCAATTTTTTTTACGTGCTCGATCTGGCTGTCGAAATTTTGCTCTAACTGTTCATATTTCTTGTTAAAATCTTCGCTGAACTTCTCTATATCGCTGCAGATTTGTTTAAAACCCTCATCGGTGGATTCTTTCTTGTTGAAATCGATAAAATAACTGAAAGACTTCCGTGCGGCACTCGAATCCTGGTTTTGTTCGACGTAATCTGAAAATTGACGTTCTTCGCTCACCGGACTGACAGGGAGGCTTTTATGTAATTTATATTTGGTTAAAGTCTTGTCTAATTTTAGTTTTCTCGGGCGTATGAGATCGTTCAGGCTTTTCTCGGGGCTTTTTGGGGCGTCGCTAACTTTGGCACCTGTAAGGCTGTCTTTAGTAGTAACGTCAATGTTAGAACTGGCAGTGGTGTAGCTATGAGTCAAGTTTAATATATGAGAAAGCTGTGAGGTGTTTCTGGCAATGTCTCTCATATAGCACCCGCACAATTGCAGGTCGGCTGGCACTGAGCTGCTCTGGGGTATACTCTGGCTGAAATCGGTGCTGTTAGTAATGTTAGTAGTAGATGGGGAACTGCTCGTGTTAAGATGAGATCGGTTAGCATTGGGGCCACATAAGCAACTGTTATCGTGGGGATCGGTAGCGGTACCGATTTCGTCATTACCTTGTTTTTTCGACCACCTGTCTCGCTCCGGAATGTGGGAGAGGTCATGGATGGACTGGCTGTACTTCAGCGGGGACATGTGTCCAACCTATAGAAAAAAATTGTGAACTAAAAACAAAAAAATACAGCGCCTCAAGTTTTAGTTCAGGAATGTTCATAATTTTGTTGCCTGTTTACGTTTGTCAATTGTACAATGGACCAGTGTATAATATTTTTAAGAGAGTCGATATAGATAGATGGTTTAAAAATGTGCTCCTTTATTTTTTCCAATTTCTTCAACTATTTATAAAGCTAAAAATTAAAAATAAATATGTGTGTCTGTGATATCACAACCATTACTTTATAAAATACAACATTACAAATTCAATTCAATATGCTGAACTTAACAGAAATAAAGATTATTTTTTTAATTTTTACAACCGCTTAAGCAAAGCTTGATATTTTTAGTTTAAATGTCATAATGGTGCTATAAAAATATTTCCATCGAACAAGAAGAATGGGGAGAGAAGATTTTGATTTCCATTTCTGAAAACCTAAACATGAGAACCGGTCGCTCAACTGCACAAAACAGGAATAAGTCAACGTCAATCCCATTTTCAGTGAAAAAGTGATAGTTGTCAGAATTAATTCTTCCAAAAATTACTGTGTAAGAAAAATATTGCTTCATTTAACTCACTAATGCCGAAATCTATGGTTGAGACGTTGCAAATTCTAATAGTTTTAGAAGAAACATACTTAGCATTAAATCCTAAGATTTATTAAAAATAGAACGTGATGGCACAAAATTTTTAGGAAAAAATATTAAATTTTGTGAGGTTGTCCATTTCTGTTTTATTTACGGATTAATCATGGTCTGTTAAAATGAAAAAAAAAAAAAAACAAAATTTGTGGCATTTTTTTAAATGTTAAGGTTATGTTTAACTGACTGTGTCTTTATGAATTTCGAGGTGCCAGTTTTGCCGTAGGTGTAAGTTTAGTTGCTCAACGTTCACGATTACACCTCAAGTACTTAAGAGTGACAAAGTTTTAAATAAAGTTCTCAATTTAAGAGGCCAATCTGTCAGCAATAGAGTCAGCCCCAGAAAGCAAAGATAGTGTCAAGTTTCCTTAGGATTACATGGTATTAAAATAAAGGACGATTCACAACTCAATTAAAAAAATTTGGGAATAGATGCATCATGAAAAATTGAGTCAATATCGCCAAATTTTTTTTGTAAAATCCTTTAACAGAGCGATTTCTCGGTAAACATGTACCAAATGCAGCTACTTTCATCGTGGCGTGCAGTGAGTGCAAGTGTAATGCAACGAGAGAATGACACGAAAAATTTAAAACCGAATGTTGTTACTTACGCAACAATTTGACTTTATTTTTAGGTAAATTGCATGCATCATGAGATTTAGATGCGTTTTTCTCAGCAATCATTGCTTCTAGCAACATCAACAAGGTGTACCGTTTTTAACTAGAAAAGATAGGGAAGAAAATTTTTCTTGTCCACAATGAGATACAGTGTAGCACAAAAAAGTCGTAGCGATTTAAAGGGGCCATCGTTGGTGGCGTCTTCTAGCAGATACACCAAAATCGTCGACATATTCAAATTTCTAGTACCCCTATACCAAATTTCATAAAATACGGTTGATGCGATCGAAAAATAATAAAGAAAATGTGATTTATCAACTATGAGACACCCTGTAGATTGAAAAGGAGCAACATTCGGATAAGGCATAGTTGTCTTAATCCCTCTATTTTGAGGTCAGCAACATGCCCTTAAGTACTGTCCCATTATTAGTTAATCACCCTGTATAAATTAAAGGTTGATAAGCGTCCAGTTAATATTTGTTTGTTACAGTTGTTTTTTTCCTTTTTTTTTTAAACGCCTTCATTTTTTATCATTGTTATTAAAAACCTTTCTTTGGAATTGTGTTTTTTTTTTTACCTAAGTTCAATAAGTGTCCCAGTTACATAACGTAGGCACCTTGAATTAAAAAACTAAAGATAGGTAAGCAAACAATTAGATAATTTATATAATATTTCAAAGATCCGACATATGCTAAAGTTAAATTTCAATAATAACCGCTCGGGCTACAAATGCATTTTACTTTTTACTCACACTTTCCAATTTTTTCTTGGTTTCCGCTATTCTCTTATTCAACTCTAGCCGTTTTTTCATCGCGTCCGGATCGCTTTTCGTTTGTTTTAAAGCGTTAATGGCTTCCACGTTCCTGTCTCCACTCCTCGTTAAAAATTTCGAGGAAATAGATGTTTTGTTAGCTGAAAATTAAAAACATTTTGATTAAACTAAAAACAATACTATAACAGTTGGCGACTCACTCGGTGTATGCATATCATTCTCCATTCCAGACATACTTTCGAACGTCGACTGCAGATACCGTTCCCTATTTACAATTTGATCTAACGATTCTGAACTGACCGAAAACAATGACATAGGGTTGCGGTCGGTGTTTTCTCCGCTTGGCGTGGAAGCCTAAGTAAAAAATGTTTTATACACATAAAAAACAAGCGATTTAACTTACATCATCGTCGTCGTCATCGGAATCGTTGCTTCCGTAAGTCGCCGGCTGTTGAATCAATATTTGGGGTGCCTTTTTCTTCCTTTGTGACTTCCGTAACTCGTCGGCGTCTATATTCGTGACCGTGAATTCGCTACCACTGAAATCAACACTGTAGAAAATGTTAATAGGTAAAAAAAATTGTATATAGTGAAAATTTACCTGGCTGTTCCTGACTGAGACGGATAATAAATAGGACGGTGTCTGTATTCGGCATCGGAGTCGATATCTCCATCGTGCGCTGTTGATTCGGCGTCTCCGATCGCACTATCGTCAGTCATTATACCTCTCCTGCTTTCTATTCTTGTCGTAACCTTCGACACCAGCGTGGTTTCCCTGCGAGTTTCGGAGTACTGCTTAACCTCTGTTCCGCTGTCTAGGGAACTATCTTTTGAGCCCCCGTCCGAGTCTATCCTCCTTTCTGCAAGAAAGCAAAAAAGACAATACTTACTGGAGCACATGGGAAGGTATCGTAAAAATATGTAGTGTATTCAATCGTTATAACATAAACAACCATCAACTCGTTGCTTACCTAAAGAAGGAAACGGAAATGGGTCTCTAGAGTAAAACGATTTTACGCCCATAGCAGTCTCTGCCCGTTGGGCCCACCTGCCTTTGGGAGCTGCCACACCTTTGCTAAGACTAGGGGGTTGACTAGTATCTTCGGTAAATTGCTTCTTGGCCCACTGGGGAAGCTGGCCTATACTAAACCTATAAAATGTGTCAATTTTTTAATTATTTTGTAATAACTTAATATATCTACAGACACATTAAGTTACAAAAAAAAAATTATTCAATGGGTCATTATCATTTTAAAATTACCAGTATGTTATAGCCACTGTTTAAAATTATTGGTTACTAGTCAATATTAATATATAGCGAAAATTGTTAAAAATAACTTGTCATTGTTAAAGAGTCATATCATTTTAAATATAGCTGTTTATAATGTGGTGATTTTAAAGTCAATTTGAATTGCTAATATACAGGGTGATTCAGGTTTAATCTTGATAACTTCAGGAATCGATAGAACAGGTTAAAATAATGTTCATTTGTGATATAAACTTCCTTTCCTAAAACGCATTGTTTCCGAGATAGAGGAATTTTTTTCTTGTTTTTCCCTCATAACTTTTGAACCACTTATTCGATTTAAGTGAAATTCGGAACACAAACACTCCTTATGATCTTACATAAGCTTCTTAAGTTTGAACTACCTACCCCTCTTAGAAGTGTATTTTATATGCTACCCCCCTCTTACTCTTATTTCAAAACTACAAAAAAAAAATAATTTCAATAAAACATCTACACACCACTTTGACCTGATTAATTTCGAAACTTTTTTGTCTCCTATTTTTTTTCGACGTTTGGTCTTGTTTCTGATATATTCAAAGAGAAATTGATGAAAGTGTAGCGCACCAGCCATGTAAATTTCATTTAACATTATAGCAACCCATGAAAACAAAACTCAGTGATTTGTGTAAACTGACGTTTTGGGTGCCGCGATAGCCGAGGTGGCTGGGAGACGACTGCTCGTGGAACCAGTCTGTAGTACCATGGATGTTTGTGCTCGTCGAGAGATGCACAATAAGTCTATAGGCTGCGGTGCTTCCGGAGACACTGTCGGACGGATCTCAAAAAAAAAAAAAAGAAAAAGAGACTGACGTTTGTAAAAGTATTATTTAAAGACATAAATTTAGTAACAACTACTTATTACAAGATTTACAACAAACTTATCAACTACTAAAAAAATTACAATAATTGTTCAAAGTGCATTCCTCCAGCCTCAATACATTTTTGGCATTGACAAACTAGTGTATTAACCGCAGCTGCTATTTGTACAGGATTGTTTTTTATGTCATCACAAGCATGTCTTATCTTTTGGATCAATTCCTCATGGGTATGTACTGGTGTATCATACACAATTGCTTTTAGATGGCCCCAAACGAAATAATCCAGAAGATTCAGATCTGGCGACCGTGGAGGCCAAGCCACTGGTTCTTCGCACGGAATCCACATATTTGGGTGGTTGTTGGGTTGCCGTCCAGTCCATCGACGAGGATAATTCTCATCCAACCACTGCCGTACTTGCCTTCCCTAATGTGCAAGGGCACCATCCAACTGCATCCAGTTTCCTTGGCGTAAATTTAAAGGAACATCGTCAAACACGTCGGGGAGAGAGTTTTGCAGAAACTCATGAAATAAATCCCCATTTAAACGAGGAGGTAAAATATGCGGCCCACAGAGGTTATTACTTAAAACACCTATCCACACATTTACACTAAACTGTTGCTGAAATGAAGATTGTCTGACACAACAAGGATGACTTCACTCCAAACGTGAATGTTATGGTAATTCACAATTCCAGCTTTTGTGAAATTAGATTTGTCGGTTCATAAAACCTTATGCAGAAATTGTGGATTAACTTCTGTTGAATCTAAAACCCATCTACAAAAATTTAAACACTTTTCAGCATCTCCTGGCAACAAACCTTGAACTGGTTGGAGATGGAAAGCTTAAAAGCTCTCAGTACTTTTGATCGAGATAAATGGAGTTGCCGAGCTGCTCAGCGTGTGCTCAAAGTTCTATCGATATCAAAAAGATTAAGAATTCGCTGATTATTTCTTGGCGGTACATTACTATTATGATCATTGTAGCGGCGCAAACCATAATCCGAAAATCGACGATGTACATCTACAAAAACTTGTGCATTTGGAATTCTTCTATTAGGGAAGCGTGTTCGGTACTCTCAAACTGACGCGTTGGAATTTTCGTCACAGAAACACATAAACATAATGTATATCGGCATATTCAGCATTTGTAAACGTTCTTTTTCTTAGCACTAAAAATGCTCTTTAAATAATACTTTTGACAATTATTTTCACAAACGTCAGTTTACACAGATCACTGAGTTTTGTTTTCATGGGTTGCTATAACGTTAAATGAAATTTACGCGGCTGGTGCGCTACACTGTCACCAATTTCTTTGAATATCTCAGAAACAAGACCAAACGTCGAAAAAAAACAGGAGACGAAAAAGTTTCGAAATTAATCAGGTCAAAGTGGTGTGTAGATGTTTTATTGAAATTATTTTTTTTTGTAGTTTTGAAATAAAGGAAGAGAGGAGTAGCATACAAAATACACTTCTAAGAGGGGTAGTTCAAACTTAAGAAGCTTATGTAAGATCATAAGGAGTGTACGTGTTCGGAATTTCACTTAAATTGGATAAGTGGTTCAAAACTTATGAGGGAAAAATGAGAAAAAAATTCCTACTTCAACGCCCTCTATCTCGGAAACTATGCGTTTTAGGAAATAAGTTTATATCACAAATGAACATTATTTTAACCTATTCTATCGATTCCTGAAGTTATCAAGATTAAATCTGAATCACCCTGTACAGCTGTAATTGTTAAGTTTAAGAAGTATTTATAATTATAAAATTTATTTAATTATAATTGTTAAAAATGACTGACTTAAATAAGGTCCACATCATCTTAAAATTATTAGAATATACTAGAAATTGCAAATAATTTTTGGTAATATTTTAAATGAGTAGTATACAAAAGAAATTTCTAAAAATAATTATGGCCATTTTTAAAATGACACTAGATAGCTATAACTGTTAATAGAACCAGATCAAAATAATTAGTATATACAGTGCCTTTATAAATGATTACAAACCACGTGATCAGGGTCGAGATGCTCAAATCAATCGCAGAGCAATTAATATGCGAATATGCTTTTCCTCACTACGGCAATTGAGAGAGACAAGAATCTATTTGCATACGAGTTGTTCTTCGAGAATCATAGTCCTGGTCATGTGGCTTGTAATCATTTATAAAGGCATTGTAGTAGCAACTGTTCAAAATGTCTGATCATTTTTTTAAAATCATATAATAATATCATTTTAACATAACGCATCTATTAAAAATGAGTGATGAATATTAAATACTTTAATATCCGTTCAGTATGAACAGTTATAATTATAAATAATGGCTTGTCATTTTTAAAAATAGTCAATATCATTTTATAATGACTAGGACACAGCTATAATTATTAAAAATGATTACGAAAACATTTAAAATTCAGTTAAAAATGACCAAAGTATAATCACAGCATCGGTAGACCAGCAGCTTCACTCCATTGTCGGCACTTTGAACTGCTTTCAGTTTCTGTGGTGACCTCAAAATGTGAGTGCGATAGCACATCCAATAGAATTGACAGAATCGGTGATCAGGACCGGAATAAAAAATTTTTATTTGCGCGTGAAAGTGTAGTTATTCCACATGAAAGTTTACGTTATATCTATCCACATTATGTAATAATTTATACAGTTATAAATGGGTAATTCAACATGTACTATACATCATTTACTGCTACTAACATACAGTGTGAAAATTTGATTTACTTCTTTACTTTTAAAAAAAAGAGTTTAAAATATATATTATTGCACTACAAAACATTTTTATTTATTTACTTACTTTTTTTGTTATTAGTGATAATTACATTTTTTTGGGATTTTTTTGAAAAAAAAATGATCTACGTAAACCAGAAGACAAGTATTTTTCAGAACAGAGAAATTATGTTTACTTAACTTTGAAAATTGTTAAATTGGAGATAAAAGTGCAGTAAAATGTAAATTTGGAAAAAAATTATTTTTTATAATTTTGTTTTGAGACTTACTCTCATTATAGTGACTACAAGAAATATGATCATCTACATAATTTGAAGATGAGCCGTCTTGTGCAGGAAACGTTGGAACGGCCTCTTTGCGTAATCTATTGCGCGAATCGTTAGAAAACATATTATTTTAAAAATGTATTTGACATAGTTTGTATGAACTATTACTAATCCTGAGCAGCTTTTCTAATAAATCTTCTCTATTAGAAGCCACTGCACAGAACTTTGCTCTAAAATAAAAATTTGTATTTGTGAATAATATAAAAATATGTATATTTTAAACTTCACTTTCATGAGAAGTATTTATATTCCAATGTTATACTTAAGAAATAAGTTAATAGATAAGGCAATAGCAGTAAAATATCATTTATGGTTTGTACAGTATATTATAGATTACTTATTACTTATTTATGTCTTTAGCAAATTTAAAGAAACTTAAATTACTATTTATAGATGATATATTTAAACATCTAAATGCTGCGCAGCGACTCGTTTCTCGATCAGACCCAAAATATTGCTTTAATACGACTCTGTATAACCGATGTTCGCACTCCCAGAGTTGGATGTAAACTGAGGTCTCTGCAGCTTGAAATGGATGCGCGAGCTGCTATGCGCGACTTATTATTTCGGCCCGAGTGTTTTTACTGGTCTCCCTATACTGTGGTATAATCATAAATAACTGTTAAAAATTAATGGTCAATTTTAAAAAGTTTAATATCCTCTTCAATATACCAACGAGTCACAATTGTTAAGAATGACTTGGTCATATTTAAAAACAGTCAATACTATTTAATTCAGTTGTACATATTAAAAATGAGGTTTAATATAATAAAAAATCAGTATAGGTATAACTGAAATTTTCAAAAATGAGTGGTCATTTTTAATAAAGGAAAAATATGATTTTGAAATAACTAATAACTTTAAAAATAATCAATACCACTTTAAAATGACATATGGTACCTATAATTACTAAAAATGATGAGCCATCCTTACCTATAATTGGCATCGACGGTATTGGAACTACCATCATAAAAGTCAAATGTACTTCCATCACTGAACACCTCGCTCTCCAACTGCTTGCCTTGTCTCATGGCCTGTTGGCTTAACCTGGCATGCATCGTGACAACCATGTCATGCGGGACCCTCCATACAAAAATACATCCGTCGCCGCTAGCTGAAATCAGTCTTCGACAATCGTTTGTGAACCGAAGACCCGTGGCTAACTCAGAATGACCACACATGGTAGCCATACATTCTCCCGAGTAATAATCGTAGACGGAGAGAGATTTGTCCGTGCAAGATGTCGCGAGGTATATTCCCGACCTGTCCAATACCACCTACAAAAATGAAGTTTTATAAAATCAAATTAAAGCAAAAAATATTTCTAATACCTTGATTAAAGTTCCATCATCGCCGGTACTCCCTTTAAAACTCTTCGTATGTTTTCCCGTATTAACACTGTAAATCCTAACGTTGCGGTCCTGACAAGCCGTCAAGACGTGTTTCTGACCCGTATCCACCTCCATATCATACAAAGTAGTCTTTCCCGTTGCGTTGTGTGCTCTGGTAAACTGCGGTTTCCCGTTTAACTCTCCCAAGGACCTAAATATCAAACTTTTGTCGGCGCCGCAAGATACCATCTGGGTGTTTCCGCCGTGATTTAAAAACCGCACTGCGGTTATAGAAGATGAGTGATCGTCCAACGTTTGGAGGAACTCGTAGCCATCTTTCGTATCGAAAACGTGTATCAAACGGTCCCTACTGGCGGAAGCCATCAAACTGAGATTGTTTTCGGAATATTCCAGGCAGAGGACTTCCGAGTCATGGGCTTCTATTTTGCAGACTTCTCTCATGGTTGCAGCATCGTGAATACGGATATTACCTGTATATTAATTGGTTTTTACTGCTATGATTATCAAATTGTAAAAATTGTATAAAAAAATGCAGTTTTACTGACCTGACCTATCGCCCGACGCTAAGTTTTTTCCATCGGGGCTTATCCTGATGCATCTCACACCGTTTCTTCCATCGTATGACGACGCTTCCTGTTTTTCATTTGTTCCGGATATGTCCAGATCCTTAATAAACGACAAATCCTTATCTACATAAACAACCTTCAGTAACTCCTGAAAATAAAGCAATTGAGCATCCCGATCTGACAAATCAGAAGTGGGGCTTACGTTGCTATAAATATTTTGCTGGTATATCCCTTTGGAATTGCTTTCGTTGATTTTGTCCAGTGTCCAAACCCTGATGGTGTCATCAGAGCTGCAGGTTAGAAAACTTCCGGGGGGTAAAGGGCTGTTTGGTGGCGCCATCTCTACCCCCCATATGCAAGCTGAGTGGTAAAGGAACGAAAAGGACTTGCCAACCTACAATCGGTCAAGAAAATTTTATATAGAACTAAAGTTCATCGTAAAAATCTAATCCTAACTCACCCTCTGTATGTTGAAAACGTCCCAGACGTATATCGAGTGATCGTTGTATACGGATGTCAATTTGTTGTTCGTTTCGTCAAACGTTATGGCTATGGTATCGGGATATTTTGCCTCAGATGGTGGCGTGGCCATATGTCTACAAAAAAAAATCACATAAAAGGATTACTCCAACAAATAAAATCGTAAAACTCACTGTATACTCGTTCCTAAACTGACGTCTACGCCTAAATAGTGATTCCTAGGAAGCGTAGTGATAAACCTGAGGGTGGTAGGGTCGAAACACCTGATTATACCTTCGGCACATCCAACAAATATGTATTTTTCACCTACGGTTATACAGTTGGCACTTGTCGTCTGAAAAAAAAGACGGTTTAATAATAGATATTCTGTGGCTACATTTATTTACACACCCTTAGCTCTACCCATTTATCTAAAAGTCTTCTATTGTTGAATTCACAGAGTAAACCAGATCTCGTAATAGCGTAGGTACTATCCCCGCAATCCGCCTTACCGCAAGCCACATCGCAGAAATAGTTGTTTCTTTGTTCGCCCAAGATGGCTGATCGACCCATCAGAGGTACCGCTTCTTTATACTAAAGAAGATATGAGTGAAATAATCACATAATACAGGATAGGTCATCTTACCTTAGCCTTTCCGTGTTCCAAATACCAAAATTTGACATGCCTGTTTCCGACGGTAACAAAGTAACTGCCGTTTTCTGCGAAAGCTATGGATTTAACTTTCGTGCTTACTTTGTTACTGGCTATCTTGACGTTGTTCTTCCAATCCCAAACGTTGACGATCATGTCGTGTTGTGTGCCTACGCTGACTACGTACTTGCTTGTAGGGGAAAATGCCACACAGTTAACACCAAACTTGTGCCCTAGGAATTCTGCTACTTGCTGTGGTTGTGGTGCCAGGCCAGGGTGGCCAGATTGTGGGTCTGATTGTAAGTCCCATACCCTGACAGCCGGTTGATGTCCGCATTCCCCTTATAATCAAACAAACTTGATGAAATATAACATTATTGCTGATATTTAAGTGCACATCAGCCTTTACATAAAAATTTGTGTATTTTATTAAAAATAATTCTGTACCTGTTACAATATATCGTCCACATGATGAAAACGCTAGTGATGTGATAGTCTTCCGGCAAGTGTTAATAATATGACTCTGTTGTTCAGTTCTAGTGTTAAAAAGAACTACTGTGCACCTGTAAAGAAATTGTTAATTATTAGAATATTTGGTCTATAAATGGGACTTGTAAGATAGTTACTCATTTAGTTAAAAACAGATGTTCAAGATTTGTCGTTAAAATTTATCACCTCATAATCTATAAAAGTTATACGGTCCCATGAAGGAATAATTTATGTTTAAAAACAAATGAAATTATTTTTTTTAGCTTTGAAATGATCATGTTGTGTTAGGTTCATAAATTAAAAAACAAATTACCAGAGCAATATTTTTTTTTTGTGAAATATTGTATATGAAGAACATAACACTTCTGTAAATTTTGTTACTTTTTAAGCTGTATCTTTATACATTCATAAAAACAAAAAATATATTTTTATATCCTACGTTTACTACACCAAATGGCACACAGTTAACTTCAAAATCTATAAGTACATGAATATATGTAGATTGATGATCTACTGGATAAGGATTGAAAAAAAATGCTTGTTACTTTGGTGGGTTGATCCCAGATCTCAATAGGTAACTAAGAATCATGTAATAACATTTTTCTTTAGTTTAGTGGCCTTATTTGAGTATGTATTTCACAAAAAAAAAAAAAAATTGTACGACTAATGTAGGTTTATTTAAATTTACAGCAAGTCATCGGGAGGTAGGAATATTAACTCTTGCTACAATTGCAACCCACGGGATTTGGAAAGACTACAAAGAAGTAAATGAACAATCCCACTTAAAATTATGCTAATTTATTTTCAATTTATAAACAATACAGGTGACGGCGGCCTTTACGAAATCGTTTTGTAATTTTCTCTCATAAAAGGCAGTGCTGCCTACGATCCTGATGAAAAAATGATCGATTTACAATTCACTCATTTCCATCTGTTGCCTTAAAGTGTTTTTTGGTAAGTCTTGCATTAATTATTAACAAAGGCCCTGCTTTTAATAATTCAATATTTATTCAGTCATTAGCTAAAAATACTATTTGATTGGACATATTGGACAGGTTAAAAAAAAGTAAATTTACAGAACTAATGGATATTTATATTTTCTATTAAGAGCTCACCACCTTTAATAGATATATTCAAGTTTATTAATGAATTTAAAATTAATACATGAACTTAAGAGAACATGTTTTGAAGAAGTCTTAATTGATATGTAACAAATAAATAATTCATATACAATAAAGCGAAAGTGCGTATAAATTTAGTTTATTTTGTTCATTGAGAAATACAATGAACGTTTCAAAAGATTGTAAAAGACAATTGGCACATGAAAAATATATTTACATTTTATAGTTTTAAGGAACATAGAAGTTTAAAATTATGGTTGAATTTTAATAGCACATTTTTCTAATACATTTTCAAAAATGAATTTAATCTGAAGAAATAGAAAATTGCTAATTTTAATAATAATAATCATTATTCATCTCCTAATTTAAAAGTTGTGCTATTTCATGCCATAAGTTTTTACGTTTACCCAGATTCATTCAATGGAGTTTAGCTCTTGGTATGGAATGACCACCATATTCACCTGATTTACGCCCTAGGATTTTTATTATGGGATTAGTTGAAATTGTGGGTCTATAATGAACCAAATAATTCTATCTCTACCTACAGCTACAAATTAGAACTGAAATAAATAAAACCACTCTGGAAATTACTGAACATTTAATATAAAATATGTACATCTTTAAAATTCCTGTCATAAATAAAAGCCACACTTGTTGTAACTTGTATTTTTTTAAAACGCTCTCTATCTTAGAAACAGTAAACATTATATCTCTAATAATGAGTACTGTTGCACTTTAAAAACTGTAGGCATTCATTTTTGTTAAATAAAAATGAAGAGTGCAATTTAAATAATATATGATGAAATCACAGCCCAAACATTTTTTACATCAAGCAATCCCTTTTTAAAAAAATGTTGGCGTCGTCGGTAGCCTACCTAGTTATTAGTTCTTGTTTATATGTAAATTTATGAATACCTTTATTTTAACATTTTCTACATTACCAAGAATTCAAAAAATAGATATAGGCGATCAATTAACCTCTACGTTGAATAAATCTGCAAATAGTCCGATCGCATCTTCGAGAACGTAAATTGAACACATCCTGAAATGTTTTAGAAAACGTCAAAACAAGGTATTCATAAATTTGCAATAAACAGGAACTTATTTAACTAAATAAAATCCAGGTAATAATATCTTCCGTAACAATATTGTATGGAACTTTATCAGCAGCCGGTATATTCATGTAGGTAGTTATAAAAGTAAAACGTAAAAAATAATTTTATATCCTGCCTTCCATACAGTTCTTGCAGGTTTTTTTTATCAATGGAAATTGCGCAACGCTATCCTAGATGATTAGTAATCACTCTAATGAGCCATTAGAGCTGCTAGTTACCTGGAGGAAATTGTTAATTGACCTAGTACCCGTTTTGAAGCGAGGCGCAGTTTAATGAAAAATAAACCCTACTATACTCGCGTCAAGAATTCAGACGACTTACGTCATGCGAACAAATGAATAATTCTATATATTTTTATCAAAATATTTAAGAAACTGCAACTGATAGTAATAAAACTTTATACTACACTAAAAGTTTGCATTATATATTGCACTAAATTACAAAAAATTATTGTTTTTAACGCAACCAAATATCGAAAATTACGTTGACAATAAAAACAAATGTGTAACGTCAGCCGTGACGTAAGACGTCTGAATTCTTGACGCGAGTATAGCAAGAGGGATGAAGAGTAAAGGTATACAAACAACAAAGCAATAACTTTGTCAAGTTTGAAATTTTATAGAGATACTCCTTGTAGTTAACCAAATTCTCAAGAAAATTATTGCAAATTAAGAAACAAATACTGGAGGAAGGTTGTATTGCCTCTCTCATTTTTTTTCCTTACGCCCATGGACAATTTTTCTCAATATCTAGCGTAATATTTTACTTGGGTTACTGTATCACTTTTGATAATTTCCCCTAAAACTCTTCTTACAAATAATTTCAATTTTTGAGTCATGCAACATTAGAGATAGCAGCAGAGTATTGAGTTGCACTTAACATTTTTAAATTTCAATTCTAAAGAAACAGCCAAGGACAATTTATAGGTAATTTACCGAGATTTTAAATATGTGATAATAATAGTGTTTCTGAACATGACTACCATTTTTACGCAAACAAATGTTTTTGGCTATGTAATTTCGTTTAATAAGAAAAATTAAAACAATATTTAAGAAACTGGATAGTTAAACATACTTAGGTATAGTAATTGCTACGCATATCCGTCTTTCTTAGCAATGCATAAACGGCATTTTATAACAAAGTTTACTTAAATTTTCATCGTTTGTATACTTTATCTTAGAGGATTAAAAGATTATTTTACATTATTTCAAATACTTAACTAAAAAAATTTTGGCAAATCGAGAGACGGAAGAGACGCAACTAGTGGCCACCACACTCTCCTAATTTTAGTCCATTGGATTTCAATTCAGTGTATGGGTTATATAGATAATAATGTAGAGTAGTAAACAAAAAAATATGGAATTACTGAATTAAAATGTTAATATTACTATGTTCAATTTTAATATGCTTAACTACATGTAAATGAAATTACAAAATAGTTAGCCTTACGTTCAGAGACACTCTGTATAAAATTAGTTAGGATATTAATTTAAAACCTCGGTAAATTAGTTACAAATTGTCCCAATATTAAATTACCTTAAAAAATTTATTTCGAAAAAGAAAAGTTTTTGGAAAAATGAAAATATTTTAAACAAACTTTTACGTTACGATATTTGAAGAGTTTGTCCATGGGCGTACGTCAAAAAAATGGGGGAGGCAAAGTACCCCTTCTCCCGTTTCTAAGTTTGTTTTTTAGGCATCGTTTACAATAGTACCCTTAAGAATTAGTTCAACCCCAAGAAATATCTCCCTTAAATTTCAAATCAAAGTTATGGCGGAAAAACAATTTTAAAAGTTCAATTTCAATATCTTTTGCATCTTAAGGGAGGCATTTTGTATACAGGGTGTCCGGGAAAATGTGGGAAATCTCTCGGATGCAGATATAACATGAAAAAATATGACAAGTGCCTATATTTTTTTCCTACAGGCCCTACCTACAGAGGTAAATCTCCCTGAAGGAACCCGCTGGAAATCAGTTTTTCTGAATAACTTTTAAAGTATTCGATATAATTTAATAAAAATTGATGTGGACACTAGTAAGGTGCTCTTAAAATAAAGTGCTTGCAACATATTTAGGTTAGACTTTATCATACAGGGTGTTAAAAATTTAGGAATTAAGTTCTATAGCTAAGTAAATATGTTTCAAGAACACTATTTTAAAAGGTCCTTACTACTGTCCATCATATTAAATTTATTAAGTACTTTAAAAGTTATTCAAGAAAAACCGCTCCTTCGTAGGGAGGGTCTGTAGGAAAAATATTTATAGCAACTTGTCATCTTATTTTATTATGTTCTATCTGCGTCCGAGAGATTTCCCACATTTTCCCGGACACCTTGTATAGGTAAGCAGGATTAAATCGTCATATTTTGTCGCCAGAAATATGTAGTTAATGGTATGACCTGCTTTTTTGTTGCACCCTGTATATACCCTGCATTAAAAAGTACAGATTAGATACCTCTTCCCAAAATACATGGATGAAATTCATTATAATCTATGACGGATGGATAATAATACTCCAGCGATATTTTATCGGGAAATTTTGATAATAAAATTGGCACAGTATATTAAATGTGCTTTCAATTATCTAAAATTATTCAAAGATAACGTATGATGTTTTATGTATAATTAATAGGTTACCATATTAGAAAAAAATTAATTTATGAATACACGGAAATTCAGTTACTTGTAACCTTTCCACATGAACTCGATTTTCAAGTTTCTTCAAGGATTTTAAATTTGAGGGGAATGACATTGTACACACATTTTTACGCAACAGACAATATTAAGCTTTTATAAAAGTTCTAATGTAAAAACACAATATTAACACATAAAGAAATATTATTGCAAACATATTTTTACTCATTTTCCTAAGAACCTGTACTACGAAACTAATAATTTTTTCTCGAGATATTACCATTCTTTAGCAAACATCCGAGAATATTTCATGGCTCTAAGAAATTACATGGCATCTTACGATGCTTTTATGATGGTTTCATACATTTTTCTCTCTCCTCTAAAACGTGAGCGTAATACGAAATGAGCTCTAAAAAAATTAATAGATAAAGTAATCAAGGTCTTCATTCAATTTCCCCCGACTTCGAATTTAAAATAGCATTCCTTAATGGAAATTACATATTCCAAGCACAGTAACCATCGATTTTAATAAATTTACATTCATGTTTCTAGATTAGGAGCACCAAAATAAAAAATGCTTCATGACGTGGGAACTATTCTTAATAAATGCAAAAATATTAAGATATTTAAGATGTTGGCAAGCGCAGCTGCAAACAAAAGTGGAATAGCAAGACTGATTTTGTTAGTTCTATTCTTCTAAAGAAAACTGTTTAAATCTTCACAGATTACCGAAAATCTTTTAAGGAAACGAGCTTTAATTAATTATATGTATAGGTATTTGAAAACATACAGTATGCGCCAAAAGTATGGAATAAATTCAATAAAAACGAAACAATTATTTTTTGGGAAAAATCCTCGAACAGGTCGATTTTTAATTTAAAAAATACATATTTTAGCGTAAAATGCGATTTTAAAATGTCATTTGTTTTCGAGTAATGACGTCATCGATTTTTTTTTAAATGGCAACACCATATTTTTTTCCTTGATTCTGAAAGATCGTTTAATTCTCTATCAGACAGTACTAAAATTTTACCCATAAAAAAGTAACAATTCTGAGGTATGTAAAATAAAATACAATTGATTAAATTTTATACTTTTTTCAGATGAGGCCACATTTTGTCTGAATGGTACAGTAAACCGTCAAACTTGCAGATATTGGAGTCGGGAAAATCCTCATTGGATGACAGAGGCACATACCCAACACCCTCAGAAATTAAATGTGTGGGCTGGAATAGTTGACGACAGAATAGTAGGGTCTTTCTTCTTTGAAGGAACCCTCACAGGACAAAGATATTTAGAGTTTCTAGAAAATGACCTTGTTCCAGCCCTTGCAGTAATTTTTCCTAACGATAATGACCCTGGCATTCCTGACGATACCATATGGTTTCAGCAAGACGGTGCACCTCCGCACTATGCGCGCCCTGTACGAGATTTTTTGGACAACTGTTTTCCTGGGAGGTGGATCGGCAGACGCGGACCGATAGAATGGCCTGCAAGATCGCCAGATCTTACACCTCTTAACTATTTTTTATGGGGATACTTGTCAAGTCAAAAGTGTACATTAATAAACCACGTAATTTAGAAGAACTTCAAAATCGCATTCGGGACGAAATACGCAGAGTTACCCCAGAAATCATTCATAATGTGCAATAAGAATTTCTTCACAGACTTGCGCATTGTCAAGAAGTTGGTGGATGGCAATTCGAATATTTAATTTAAGTATAAAATTTAATTAATTGTATTTTATTTTACATACCTCAGAATTGTTACTTTTGTATGGATAAAATTTACGTTTTCTAACATTCAATCGTCATTTACTCGAAAACTTTCCTATGTAAGAGGGCAAAATTTTAGTACTGCCTAATAGAGAATTAAACGATCTTTCAGAATCAAGGAAACAAATATGGTGTTGCCATTTAAAAAAAAAATCGATGCGCTCATTATTCGAAAACAAATGACATTTGAAAATCGCATTTTACGCTAAAATATGTATTTTTTAAATTAAAAATCGACCTGTTCGAGGATTTTTCCCAAAAAATAATTGTTTCGTTTTTATTGAATTTATTGAAATTTCTACGTAGCCCAAATTTAAAATTATACAACAATAGAAGTGTGAATTATATTAGTACAAGAGCAAAAAACATAATGTGTACGCGTAATATACAAACAAAATAAATGTTCATGTTTCTTCTAAAGAGCGAAGCATGTTTTCTTGAAGATGGATACATTTGGGGAAGTAACCACGTGCAATGGCAGAGAGTTCCATGTCGAAAAAATGCGATTGGAGAGGAAAGTTTGCCTGGTTGTTGATTTAAAATTTTCTTTCTTTAACTTCCCCTCAAGCGTCTATCTGGATTTAATGGAAAGAGTTGGCGAATGTTATCACTAAAAAAGTTAGTTTTCAAGGCTTTGAAGGTAAAGATCAAATCTCCACAAAGTTTTCGATCAGTCGTGTATATCGTTGCACAGATTCCAACAGATTTTTATCTCTCACGAGGTTGGCATTCCATACTGGCCCAGCAAATTCCAGCAAAGGTCGGACATAACATTTAAAAAAGCGAACAAATACAGGAAACGTGGATTTTGCAAAAGTCCTCTTCAAGCGGTAAAGTTTAGAATTTGCTTTTTTGCAAACCGCAGTTATGTGATTAGACCACGAAAGATCTTCTCCAAGATCATTATAGGATGATACGGTATTAAGTGGGATGTTTTGTAAAGAATACTGGTAACGGGGGTTGTTTTTCCCAAGATGGAGTACAATACATTTATTTGCATTGAGAGGGAGCAATAGTTGTGCAATGTTATTCAAATTTTGTTGAAGTGTTGCCCGATTTAATACCGGGTTAGCATACAGCTTGGCATCGTCAGCATAGAATAGAACTTTGGACTCTATGTGAAGCACTAGGTCCGAAACAAACACCAAAAATAAGACAGGGCCTAAGACCGAACCCTGCGGTAAGCCACTAATTACAGGACGCGCAGATGAAAAAGAGTCACCAACCCGCATACTAAAAGTTCTGTCACAGAGAAAAGCATCTATCCAAAGGAGAAGGTCACCACGAATGCCGAAATGTGTGAGTTTATATAATAGTCTTTGCTTAGGTACTCTATCAAACGCCTTTGCAAAGTCTAAGTAAATAACGTCCATCAGTTGCTTGTTATCGAGTGGTAAAGGCCAATCGTTGACGCACTGCACTAAATTTGTCACTATTGACCGATTAGGTACGAAACCATGTTGTTCTTTGGGGATCACATGAGCCGACATTAAGAATTGAGGCATTTCATCTCGTATTATGAACTCCATGATTTTGCTGATAATTGGCAGTAAACTAATTGGACGATAATTTTCACTATTAAGTTTGTCACCTTTTTTGTAGATGGCAGTAACAGAAGCCTTTTTCCAAACGGAAAGGACGCATTCATGATTTTTGATAGCGTTAGAGAGATAACAGCAGAGCCTAGGCCGTCAATTCCCGATTAGGAACCCTTTTTCTTAATACAACTTTCAATTTTGACTGGGGAGAAGTCAATACTGGTTAGGGCATTTGATGGCGTGACACCTTTAATAGTACGGATATTTCCATCAGTTTGCATGTTACTTCACTTCTTTCTTTCAACACACTGTATAACAATTAGATACTGATTTTGAAATTTTAGACAACTATATGAAACGATTTGCCGTCACAAATTCTTTTGTTCTTTTTGAGTACTTTAAATTTTCATTAAACCTGCAGACGACGGTGGAAACAATCGTCTGTCTCTCCCATCCAATTTACGTCCTCCTTGAAGTAATTTCGTGTGCGCAAGATAATCCTCAAACAACGTTATAAGGCTCTCTTTAGAATTAACCTGAATATCTCCGTAATTAATAACATTTGAATATGGTTGCAAAACAACGAGTACGAGGACTACAATCTGCGACCTTTCCCGGAAAGTGCTCTTTACCTTATTCGTCAGACGTATGCGTCATATTCTAATACCACTGATTATTTTCTGATTTCACCGCTCTGTTTAAAATTAGGTAGGCGAGGCGGGTGCAACATTTCAGACCGCTAAAACACAAAAAAGATGTAAGGCGATAGTGCATTTGCATTTTTTTATACCGCGGATCGTGATATACCAGGACGGTAATTTTCGCTGAGCAATATTATTAAATTGAATTTTTGTGTGTCGGATAGTCGCGCTCTATTTGGTACCGTTTCAAAAGCCGCTGAAGGATCTGGTTACTCGTGGAGGGTGAACGCAAATAATATGGTTGTCGAGGTACGTTGAGCAACTGCTCAAGAAATTTTAAATACATCTACACGTTTATCGTCAATTTGTAGCATATTATTTATGTCAATTTTGGCATAAAAATATGAGAAAAAGGGAGTGGTGCAAAACGCACGGTTTACTTTAAATGGAACAACACAATTTAGATGAAATAGTGTGCTTCTGAAAAGAATGTATTCTTTCAAAGAAAAACAGTTCATATACAAATTATAAAATGTCGAGTGATCTCTGAAAGTTGCAGGTTCATCCTTAGGCAGAAGCGTACGTGATATACAGGGTGTCCGAAATATGAGAGCTGTAATTTTAAGGGCTTCTAAGTTTTGAGTGGGCCAAAAACTAGCTCTCCACTGCGACCCTGTGGTCTATTGTGGCTCACATCCTTATTACACTTCACCCAACCGGTCTAGCCTCTTTATGAAGCCAATAACCTTATTGGGTGACATTCTGTCCAGATCTTCTGAGAGATGCATTTTGCCAAATATAGAAAATCTGGTCCGTTCTCCAGCTGGACATAATATATGTTCTGCCGATTCGTCACTCTACAAACACAACCGGCACTCGACCTCCTCAACCAGACCCAACTTATGCATGTGACTCCTTAACCGGCGGTGCTCAGTGTATAGGCCAATCAGTCTTTCAGTCAAGTCTATTTAACTCAAGAAAATTTTTAACTCATGAATGCCTTCGAGTGAGCTAATCTTGACAGATCTCGCCAGTACTTCCATACTATTTCCTCCGCCCAGGTCGAGATGACTGCTTTGGCAGTAGCCGAAGCTAAGCCAAGAGCCGGTTCCGGACCTATAAAGCTGGAAGAGTTATCCCGCCTTGCTAACGAGTCCGCTGCCTCGTTTCCTTGGATATCTGCATGATCAGATATCCAAACCAGAGTTACTCCGTTGCTCCAGAGCAACTATCCTGCTCGTCTACAATTTTGCCACTGGATTTTGCAAAAAAACTGAACAAAATGTTTACCACTGCCATATTGTTTACCGACGAAGATAATATAATACCCGCCTGTAATTGGTACAGTGTACTGTAGGTTGGTGTAATCTAAAATAAAATAAAATAAAATAAACTTCCCCAATAAACACGTTTGGTCTGATAAAACCCTAATGCCATAATGGAATCTCGATTTCAACATTAGTTTTCTTTGAATGTATGGGTGGCTATTATTGTAAATTTTCTTGTTGGGCCTTACTTTTTACCAAGAACTTTAATCGGTGCCTACTACAGACATTTTGCTGAAACAAACATACCTATATACCAAGTGTTTACAATATTTGTGATCATTTTTTTAATATTTTTTAATTTAACCGTGTTTTTCTACAAGTAATGAAGTGTAGAAGAAACAAACCTTTTTATAACAAATATTTCTATACTTGTTTTATTAGTAATTAATAGATTATTTAAATGATTTAACCAGCAAAATCCAAATTGACTTCGTTACTTACCCAGAACTACATAAACATTTTTTTCTACTTTGTAAAAGAGTCAAATTTAAACGTGGAACCTTTATGAGTGGGTTTATTCAGGTATTATTAAAAACTTACCTAAGCAATGCTCTTTCAATTCTTAGGAAATTTCTTCATAAAAATTCTAAAAATTAGGGACATTAATCTTAACACTTTTACGTATGCAATTGAAAGTGATGCCATTATCAAAGGTTTTTAATAAACATTTAAGAATAGTACACTTTAACTGAGATTTGAAAGCATAGTTTGACAGTTGATCTACATTTTCGGTTGCCATGGAAACTAAGGACAATTGTTTTCTCATGGCATACCAAGCTTTTTAATAGACGCCGTAACTTTAAATTAGCTTTTAGGATTTGAACAATTGAAATAAATATTTAGCTCCGGTATTTTAATAACTTACACATACATACTTACAATATCTTCTAAAAGTGCACACCCTGCATACTGTGTGTTAAGATTAATTTCCCTCATTATTAGAATGTTTATCAAGAACTTTTCCTAAGAACTGAAAGAGCATTGCTTAGGGACGTTTTTAATAATGTCTGAATAAACCTACACACAAAGGTTTAACTAAAATCCACGTTTGAATTTAACTCTTCGCTTTTACAAAGTAGAAAAACAAAGTAGAATGTTTATGAAGTTCTAGGTAAGTGACGAAGCCACTTTGGATTTTATCGGTTAAAGCATTTAAATAATCCATATAATACTAATAAAAAAAGTATAGAAATATTTGTTATAAAAAGGTTTGTTTTTCCTCTACACTTCGATAATTATTGTAGAAAAGCACGGTTAAATTAAAAAAATAATTATCACAAATATTGTAACCCTTGGTATATAGGTATGTTTGCTTCAATCGACTCAAAATCAAGTATTCTATCACCTAAAATTATTATAACTTGCATGACATCCCGTATATTTCAACGTCCATAATTTCGGGAATAAACTCCTTTGCCAAATTAAACTGGCAAACTTCACGAATTTAACGAGCCCTAGTAATTTCATTAAAATCGCATTACAGCCCAAGTTTCCCAAATTCGCAATTTGAGTACGGCATTCTGTATAACGAGTGCCTGCGACGTTCAGCGTCAAAAGTTGATGGATGTGCTTCAAAGGCCGATCCCCATAAAAAATTAGGCCGTGTCGATGTAACTTAACCGCGATGTATCCTGTCAAAAACATCGTGTATACGTACTTGTAGGTTCTTATGAAATGAGATCGTTCCTTTGGCACTAAAAGTTGCTTTGAAGCAATATTTCAGGAGCTTCTGTTTCAGGAAAAATTGCGTTCGTAATATTTTACGGTCTGATACAATCAAAGTAAGTACAGTTCGGTTAATACAAGGTGATTCAAAATGCAATACAAATATTTTAAGAGATATAATAAATCTCACTTATTGTTAGAGATGGACCGAACAAACCCTATATTACTAAGTTCGGTAAGGAACGTTCTACTTAAATATGTAAAAACCGAGGGGTGTTTCGCGATCGGCAGTGGTGTACAAAATAGCAGCAGTGAATACGGCAGTTAAGGGAATGCTGTGAGCAATGTTTGCATTGATTAGGTGGTTGAAGGTATTGAATAGGTAGTGAACAGCAGTGGACGGCATTGTCGGCAGTGCTTTAGGCAGTTACAGCAGTGGCACCGTAATTGTCGGAAATGATCGCAGTTTTGCGGCATTAAACTAGTAAATAATGGCAGTGATATACAGTGCTTTAGAAAAGTAACAAATACATTCATTATTTTTTAAATTGAGAAGTTTTCGAAAAAATTCTCTGGCACGTCGATTTCATTTTTAAAAAAGGCACTTTCTGACATACGACCCACACTCGGATTCACATTTGTGACGTCATCGTTGTTCGAGATATGACGTCATCAACAATTTTTTTAAATAGCAACCCCCAATTTTGACTATGCCATTTGAAAGAGCGTGTCATTTTACATGCATACATCATGAAAAATGATGGTGTTACATAACAAAAATTTCAAGAAAATAATGCTTGAAGATTTTAAAATTTAATTTTCACAATACTGTGCACCTCCCTATTATGCAACACCTGCCCGTGCTTATTTAGATGAGTTGTTCCCGAATCGTTGGATAGGGAGAAGGGGACCGATTGAGTGGCCAGCCAGATCGCCTGATTTGACACCCCTAGATTATTTCTTGTGGGGATACTTAAAAAGCAAAGTATACATTACTAGACCCGTTAATTTAGAATATTTAAAAGCAAGCATTTGTCACGAGATACACCGTATATCTCCTGAAATTATTGATAATGTCCAAAAAGAATTTATTAATCATCTTGGCTACTGTCAGGCAGCTAACGGTGCACAATTTGAACATTTAATTTAGTCGATTTTTTACATAATCATTAAAAATTAAATTTTAAAATCTTTAAACATTATTTTGTTGAAATTTTTGTTATGTAACATCATAATTTTTCATGATGTATGTATGTAGAATGACACGGTCTTACAAATAACATAGTCAAAATAGGGGGTTGCTATTTCAAAAAATTGTCGATGATGTCATATCTCGAACAACGATGACGTCACAAATTTGGGTCCGAGTGTGGGTCGTATGTCAAAAAAGTGCCTTTTTTAAAAACAAAATCGTCTTGTCAGGGGATTTTTTCTAAAACTTCTGAATTTCAAAAATAATGAATTTATTTGTTACTTTTCGAAAGAACTGTATAAATATAAGTAGGAAGAAAATGATTCAATCAAAAAGCAACGTTTGCTATACAACCGAAGAGGTCGAAAAATTTATCTCAATCTTAGCAAATTAAGTAAAGAGGTAAGCTGTGTATTTTACGAGGTATTTTATTATTCATAGCTAGTAATAATATTTCGACAGTTCGCCAGCAGATACATGGCTGTATGTTTCCCAAGTGCTTAAGTCGGGTAAGCCTGGGCTGGCCGACGAACTGTAGGTACAGTATCTTGCATATTTGGCACATAAAAATTACAAAGCATGTCGACCCAAACTTTTAAGGGGTGAGTGGGGTGTAATTAATTATTCTACATTATACATAATAATATCAAATGTTCAATATTATCTCGCGCTAAAATTACCATTACATTAAATTTAGATAAAATATGTTACGTAAGGCACACGATAAAGTAAAAAAATCGATTTGACTAAAATGTCATAGTATTTAAAAGCATTCTGTAAAAAATATGCATGTAATTATTACACATAATATATCCTTTAATCATTCTCACTTTATTGCCCAATTTCTCTAATACTGTTTAAAATTGTATTGAGGAAGTGACGATTGGCATTGGGGCAGGGACGGTCAGCATTGAGGCAGTGAAGAACGGCATTGAGGCAGTGACGGTCTGCATTAAGGCAGTGGTAACCAACATTAACAGAATTATGGTCGACACTGCCGGCATTGAGGTAGTGTCGCCGGGCATTTAGGCAGTACCTAGGGCATTGGTGTAATGACGGCAATTTTTAAAGAGCACTGCCTAAAACTGGCAGTGGTGTACAAATTTCTTATATTATGACTGTGAATGTCCGACTGCAATGTAAATCTGGTTATATTCTTATGAATTTCAACAACCTGGGAAAAAATATACAATATTGTCTGAAGATATTTATTTGTGGCATAATTTTAGTTTTTCTTTAGTTTTATTGGATTTTTGCCACACTTATGAAAAATATAAAGATTAATTAAATAAGCCCTTGCGCCAAAAGGATCAGTCAAGGGTTATTTTTGAAACTAAGTTTATCTAACCAAAAAATCTCACATTGAAAAAAGCAGATAAGTAAAACATAACAAAAATCACATCACTATCGCGCACTTCCGTATTTTTGACGTTGACGGAAAAACTCTCTGTTTTCGTTCTCGGAAAAAAAATATAAATAAAAAACAATTAAAAAAAAACCTAGTACGTCTCCGTGGGCCATTACATACGGACCATCCTGTATATTGATTATGAACGACTTTGGTTTGTTAACGTCGCCGTATTCTTCAACGTCAAAATGGTCAAATTTGTGGTGTTTTTCAGAGGTACATGTACAGAAATCTCAAAAAATAAAACACGTAAAACAAAATATAAAAAATAAAAATCTTGATGCTTTGTTTATCCACTTTTACTATTTAAATTCTCTTTCTCCATCCTATATACAAAGGCAATAATGGAAAACCTGGAATCTGGAATCTGCACGATTTTGTTATTTTTAATAATACCACTGTGTTTATAGTTTTGGTAATGATGACTACAAGTGTTGTACTAATACAATCTATAAAAACTGTTGACACTTATTACAAAATAAAGTAAATAGTTTTATAATTATATTAAAATTTACAACTATCTAATTTTTACAGTACTTTTGCTCAGAGAAAAATCCACACGCTGCTTGTCGGTTTAGCTTTCAGAGGCAATTTGTTGCCAACGTATGGGCAGGAGTGTACGGGTATCGTTTGATTGGGCCGTATTTTCTACCGGAAGACCTGAGTGGACCGCGTTACTTGCAATTTTTAATAGAATTACTTGATTATTATTATTTGATTTCATTGGATATTAACATTTTAAATTATTATTGGCTGAAGTTGAACTGAGCAAGGAAAAATGATATTCTAAAATAGTCAGTACAACCGTTTATTTGTGATGTCTGAAACCTAGGTAGGTAGGTACGAGAAAAATATTTCAACTTGACAACATTGCATCAGATCGATATCGAGTTGAACTGTGAGCGGTCAGTGACAGTCTGAAAAGGGGATTTAAATAATAATTTGAAAATATTTTTTTTGAAGTCGTTAGGAGTAACAGTTTTCTAAATAATCCTATTTGAAATATTCAGTGCATAGATTGAAAACCGTTATCGTTTCACCTTAAGTGTATTTTCTACTGAAAATACAGCAAAATGTTACTTGAAAAAGTTGTTCAGAACGGTAAATTATGAAGACGTGCAAAAAGATCGGCCTGCTTTGATAACATCTTTGTGCTTTGTTGAAAAATGGTTTCATTAAACCTCGCCGATCATCTTGAAATTTTGCTTTGCTCTTTCAAGTAACATTTTGCTGTATTTTCAGCAGGAAAGACACTTTACCTGAAACCAAAAGAGTTTTTACTTGATGCACTGAGCAAATAGGATTATTTCAAAAATAGTTACTCCTACCGGCTTCAGCAAGGTATACCTTTTTCAAACAAAAAACAGGTATGAGAATCGATTGTTTCGATAGTCAGACGGATACACTAAGCTGCAAAAAAGTTCTGTTATTTAAAAAAAACATGGTGTGCAACAAGTGGCGCCCTCTACTAGTGAGGTCAAAATTAAAAACAAATTTGAATGTCTCGCCCGCAAAAACCCCTGATTTACAAATTTTATGTAAATATTTTGATTTTTTTAAGAAGTTATCTACAAATATCGAAAATAAAATTTTAACTTTGACACCCTGTATCTTTTTAATTATGCGACTTGGGATATAGGTATGTTAGGTTAAATCGATTTGTTTTCACTGTAGTCTCATTTCTGTTACTTCATTTAAAAACATCCTGTATACCCAATACAACGTACAAATTTATTGATAAAACGTTCAGTTCCTAAAAACTAAAATTTAATTTCCAACAAAACGATATGAAATTTCCATTTCAAAGGTAAAGATATAAATAAGCGTGTAACGAAAAGACGTGATTCATAACTGCCAACATTTATTTTAAAAATTGCTACGCACCGTGTAAATAGTAAAAGTACATCCTATCAGAATAATTGCAGCAATTACACCGCCATAAATATTCATAACTAGCGATAATTCATACGATTTTTTCCCTCCGTTTTCCACCGCGATCGTATCTGCGTTATTAATGAAATTTTTTTAAGCACCATTTCGTACGGCGGCGCGCACACGCGTAGCAGGTAATTGTGACGAGCGTGGTGTAACAAATCATTAATCAATTCGTGATCCTTCTTCTGAAAGAATCGTTGCGTGAAATTAAACGTTAAATTAGACCGTGCTGGTGAGTTTGCATAGCATTATCATGTCCTGTGCCTGTAAAAGTAGAAAATGCAGATTGGCACGCCTATACTCACACCTTTCCACGATGTTAACTTCACTTAGTATCCCGCCAAGAGCATCATTTAGGACGACAACTAAACGTTTAAATAGAGTACACTAAAATAAGTCAACGTATACGTTTACACAGTAAAAACGTAAGTATTATCGTGAGAAGAAAATGTTTTCATTTTTGTATCGTTTCCTTACAACATTAATACCGTGTTAACGTCTCAACAAACGTTTAAATAATGTACAATCTAATATATATTTAGCGTACACGTTTAAACGTACATTCAGTAAAAATGTATACGATAGCTACTGCTGCCAAAAAAAACAGATATTTTAATTTTATTACTTATTATTCAAATTTGCATTACGTCTCGCAAAATGTTTAATTAAATCACAATATAACGAGTAACGTACACGTTTATATATTCACCTAAAACATAAATATGCTCGAAAAAAAAAGTATTGTTAATATATTGCTGTCTTTTTTAACTTATCATCAACATAATCTGCTAACGTTTCAACGAACGTAATAAACGATAACATAATGTAATTGGCATTCACATTTTGAACATGTACTTAGTTAAAACAAACAAACAAGATTTCTAGCAAAAATAAATTATTTTTCTTGAAACACCAATAAAATACCTGTAAATATTTCGATGACGTTTAAATTATGTATGATAAAACACGCATTTAACATACATGTATCGTTAAAAAATATAAAATAAATAAACGTATGTATTTTCCAGAAAAAAAAAACACACATTTTAATTAATTTTCTCAAAATGTTTTGACTTCTATTAACATTTCAACAAACGTTTACATAATGTAATGTAATAATGACAAAATTTGTTTTTTAACGTACATATTTGTTCTCGTGAAACAAAATAAGTTCCATTGTAATTTTTTTAAAACCATAATAATTATGTACGTTTAAATAACGTAAAATAAAATACGTTTGTAACTTACATTCGTGAACACGTATGTATTTTCACGAGAAAAAAAATTAATGAAAGATTTAATAAATTTCCCATTTTCTTAAAACACCAATATTGCCGATAACGTTTCGATGAACGTTTAAACAATGTAGGTAAGGCAACATCCGTATATAACGTAAATGATACTACAGGAAACAACTACTCCGCAGAGTAATGCCCCGACCGGCATTGAATTACTCCTGCAGTATCTGTGTGAAAAGCCAAGAACCCTTGTCGGACACACCACCAGACATAGACCGGTTTCGGGCTTGTTAGCCCTCGTCAGGATGCCATAGGTAAGATGACCGACAACTGAACTGACTGTTCCTTCATATGTAAGTTAACATGTAAACTGAGTGCAGGTGAGATATAAGTGGTCTGCTTACTTCCTGCTCGGCCTAAGCGGCTCGACTTACAGGAAGCGACCTACATTGCAGCAGGTACTTAACGCAGACCTCTCGTCCTAGGCGACGAGCCATTAAATCTGTAAATGATACAGCAGGAAACAACTACCAAGCAGACCACTTATGTCTCATTCGTATATAACGTTAATATGTTTAAAGTATACTCTAATTGTAACCTAAATCATTTTTGTTCTCTTGAAATAAAGTATTCTCATTCTATTTCCGTTCTTCTAAAGCTTTATTTGTATTGTGTTAACGTCACGACTAACATCTTAATAATTGGCAGTGAACAAGTTTTAAGTATATAACAATATAATGTATAAATAAAACTTGTACGTTGTATTTACTTCCCGGAAGAGAAAATATTTTAATTTTAGTATACATTTTTAATATTTGAAGAAAATGTGAAGACTGTTGGCCAATTTCAACGTGTGTACGTTTAAATAATGTACAATAAAACGAACGTTTATATTATTCCATCTAGGAAATTCCTTTATACATTTTTAATATTTTTATTACTATTTTCTTAAAATGTGAAGATTATTGGCCAATTTCAACGTCTCGGCGTACGTTTAAATAATATACAATAAAACGTACGTTTGTATTATTCCATCCAGGAAATTTCTATGTTCTTTTCTATATTTTTAATATCTTCAATTACCACTACCTGTGACCAATGTTAACGTCTTGGCGAATACGTTATAGACAAGTTTTGCTGAATATGTCTTTAGGTGTGGGATTAAATGTGCCGCCATTATTAAAAAACTATAATAACAACACGGAAGCAATTTATTGATGTATTTACTGAAAACACATGTATGCTTTATACGCCTTAATCTTTCATTAACATAAAGTGAATATAAAAATTAAATTTGATAGCTTATGCTGTTATAAAATATGTCAGAACAGAGACAAGCCAATGTTTTCTGATGCTCTCAGTCTTGATCTTTGTTATTTATGGTGCAAGAAATACAATAAATCCCATACTTATAAAATTCCGTCATATTTGGACAACATTGTCAATATTGAAATATAAGTTAGAAGTTTCAATATGTTTTTGTCAGAATGAAAAAATTATGTTTAGGATTGAAAACTATCAAAAACGAAAACAAGTTCTTAAATATTAGATTACTTTTCATTTTATTTTAAGAAAATGGCATTTGCCAAACCGCTATTTTGTGGTAAACGGGATAAAAATTTTAAGAAAATAATGTTTGAGGATTTTAAAATTTAATTTGTGAAAATTAAATTTTAAAATCTTCAAGCATTATTTTCTATAAATTTTTGTTATATACCACCATAATTTTTCATGTAGAATGACACGCTCTTTCAAATGGCTTGATCAAAATTGGGGCTTACTATTTAAAAAAATTGTAGATGACGTCATATCTCGAACAACGATGACGTCACAAATGTGGGACGTATGTCAAAAAGTGCCTTTAAAAAAAATCGACATGCCAGGAGATTTTTTCGAAAACTTCTCAATTTCAAAAATAATGAATTTATACGTTACTTTTCGAAAGCACTCTCAGTGGCAGTTCATAAATATTTTCATGAAAATATAATGAATTATTTATTTGTTCACATAAGTTATCTGAATTTTTGCCGGAACTATACAGGGTAATTTTGAAAGTGGAGTATTAATTTTAATTGATGATAGTAGGCATTAAAATACATTATTTTACAAAATCTTGCCCTAATTTTAAAGCTACCTCTGTGTAACCCTAACCTACCCTAATAATTCAACGAACTATTTCATAATACATCATCGATAAGCAACATATGGTTAGCTGCGCGCACAGTCTTTGATGAAGTTATGCTTCGTTTATAACCTTAACCTTAAATAACAACGTTACACGTACGTAAACGAATCGTATTTCATTGGGCTATTTTTTGCATATCACTTGTACTTCGAATAAGTAGGCTAACTACTTAAATTACTATACCACTTTCAAAATCACCCTGTATATAAACCGTGTGTAAACTTACCCTGCTGGATATGCTATTAGTCCATTGTTATCACATGTCAAAGCTGCGTTGCTGGAGACTGTAACCCCCAAAACTCTCTCTAATTTTATCTGCAAAAATAAAAAAATCAATCAATTAAAGTCAAAATAAAGTCACGATGTAAACATGAGTTTCATTTTAGATTATAGTTAAATATGTTATGTAAGATTATAACTTCATGGAAGTTAGTATGACGTTTAGTAATACTGGTGTTTGTTTAGTTTTTTACCCGATCAGTTGGTAATTGTTGTTACTGAATTGTTAGACGTAAAAATTTCAAATGAACTTACGAGTACATCAGCCATTTTGTTGCTTGCCATGTCCTGCTTTAATACATTTTAAAAATGTATATCCAGTTAAAGGTGCAGAATTTTCATATGGATACACTTTACGTGGGAAAAGGGCAACGTATTATGCTGTACCGAGTTTAGCGTCATGTAAAAAACTGTATTCATATGACATAAAATTGAGTACATCACTCGCTTTTAGCAAAAAATACCTACCTACATATATTTTTAATTTTCATATCCTGTGTTAGACGAATATAAAATACGATTCTGAAAGCCTTTTTGATACAGTTTACATTTTAGAGTTTGTATGATACACACATTCATGGGTAAACTGGTAATTTAAATATTTTCCAAGAACAAACACTTTACGCGAGATAAAATCAGTCGATATACTCTATAAAGCAGGGACAACCTTGTCAAATGACTCATGGCTCACTGATTGACGTATTATTGCTCAACTTCTTTATTTACAATCATTATGAAGTTATTTATAACTAGATTTTTTTTAGAATTAGACTGAAAAAGGAAAACAAACGAGATGCTAAATATCTGAGATGCGTACAACAAAAAATCTATGACATACAGTGTTGGCCAAAAACAAGAACACTTGCTTGAGAATTGAGTCAATATCGTAAACAATTTTTTTGTAAAATCCTTATAGTAGAAAACAAATGTTGAAGTTGCAGTACTTTCAACTACTGCTGGCAACCGAAATCGGTTTTTTGGATAGTTCGGTTAACGGGTCTCGGGATAATTCGGTTTTTTACAAAACCCGAAAACCGGTTATTCGATTCTTCAAATAACCGATTTTATTGCTGACAACTGAAATCGTTTTTTTGGATAGTTCGGTTAATCGGTCTCGGACAATTCGGATTTTTACAAAACCGGAAAATCGGTAATTCGATTCTTCAAATAACCGATTACTCAATAATTTGAGTGTAAATCTGTTCATTCGAACCAAACATCCGAATAATCGGTTAATCGATTATTCGGTGGTTTCTTTTTATGAAAAAAGAAATCTCGTTTCTAGTTTCTCTCCACTCCCCGTTTCTCGTCATCATTCCACATGGTAGATGTACTCGAGTAGAGAATGTACAGGGTTATTCATGCAACTAGAAGGATTGGCAGATAGCGTTAACATTTTTTTCTGAGAATTTGATTCCTTGGGTAATTCAGCACGAACTTTTCAATGAAAATATTTTCATTTTTCAACGCTATACCACTTCCGGTAATACCGGAAGTATAGGAGTGGTATATCCGGTAGTAGGTACCAATTTTGTTATTTTAAATGGAACGCCCTGTATATTTTTGCATTTTTGATTTCTATAGTGAATTTTAGTGTCACTTTATATGACATTTACCATCTAAAATGAACTGTTTTGGAGGTATTTCGATTTTTTTGTGAAATGGCATAGCTAACTTTAAAAATTCATATTTTAGAAACAATAAAAAGGTGATCTTTATTTTTATTAGGTGTTATGCTTCGTTTTGATGTATTCATATTTAGTCTGTCATGTACAGCGTCCTCAAAATTAACTGACAAACTTGAGGAAATTCAAACGTGCTTGACCTAATAATAAAGATTCCCACTTTCACTGTTTCTGAAACATGAATTTTTAAAGTTAGCTATGATATATTTGATAATACGAGTATATGCCAAATGAGAAATGTTATATAATTATAAAGTAACACTAAAGTTTACTATAGAATTCAAAAATGCAGAAATTATAGGACGTTTCATTTAAAATAAAAAAGTTGGTACCTACTTCTGGTATAACAGGAAGTCGTATAGCGTAGAAAATATTTTCATTGAAAAGTGTATCGAATTACCTAAGTAGCCAAATCTACATAAAAAAATGTTTACCTCATCTGTCAATCTAACCGGTTATTCGGTTAACCGATTATTCGGTTATTCGAATAACCGGTTATTCGGTTAACCGAATATTCTAATAACCGGTTTTGATTATCCGGTTTTCACCACTATTCGGGTTTCTAAAACCGTATTAAGGGCGCCGTATTCTTGAAATAGTGTTTTCTCCAAATATAAGTAATTTTAGACATTTAAGAACTGAATAATACAGAGGTTAGCAAATAACAACAGTGTTATCTCATGCCACTGGCGAATATTCAAAGGTACCGAGGTAAAATCGATATATAACGTCAGAAAGCGATCTATCCAGCAAATTTTTAGGTACTGAAAACATTCAAAATACGTATTTTTTAAATACAACTATAGATGTAAACATTGTTATAACATAAACTTACATAGTTCTGCATATAAGACTGTTCACTTTTGTTTATAAGTATGTGAAAATAATTGTTAAAATGTGGGGTTAGAATAGCGAAATAATGTGTCATACAAATGCATTTTAAAAGTTATTATATTATTTGAAGAGAGTTTAAATAGTAAAAGTGGATAAACAAAACATCAGTAATTTTATTTTTAATATTACTTTTGTTCTACTTGTTTTATTTTTCAAGATTTCAGTACCTAAAAAATATCACAAATTTGATCATTTTACGGCGAGAAATACGGCCACCTTAATGTAACACATTCCGTAGGTATGGATGTCATTACTTCAAGCTTAAAAAAATAATTCAACTGAAACTGAATGTGTTTTTATAATTTATAATAAATACTAACAATTCTTTAAAAAATATATTTCAAATAGAATATTTATTTCTATATCTTTACAAAACATAACAAAATAATAAATATCTACTATTAACAGATTTTTGTAACAATGTAATAACATTTTTCTTTTTAACAAAACAAAATATAAATCGATTTAACTTAAATTTTCTTTTCTTTGGCTCATTTGCTTCGTATGTTTTCTTTCTATTTTTGTCAATTTTATCTTTTAAACTACTTACTGGGAAAATACATTAACTCTCAACATAATCTGCATGCGCATGCTCAAATTAGAATTTTCCACGTTTACGTGATACGGATGTACGTAGGCTCACGGGTCTTTGCGTAACGTAAACAGACACGTATACGTGCCGAAGAGGTGGCCGAAAACTTCCGAATCCACAGAACATATTGATTAAAGACTAATCGAACAGAAAGAGCAATACTCGTAGATTAAAGTAATAATCATCGTTTCTGAATAATATGATTCCGTGATAACTTACCCTACTTATACTCATTTTTGAATCACGAATCTTACTATACGTAAACGTGAAAATTACACGTTCTACGTTCAAGTAGATTTGTTGTCATGTGAGATGTGATAATTCATATTTGTAACGTTCACGTTTGCCAGTTGACAGCATTGAGCATAGAACAGAAAAGATTATCACGAAGTAGAAATATAACAAAGTATTGTCCAATGAAATTAGTATGGACCCAATTACATTACCCAATAATATTCCTAATCGCGATTCAATCATACCAATGCGCAATACACAAATCAATTCTCACACGCTTCCTTAGTGTCATCGACAATATGAGAAAAAGTAACTTTAGTAACAAAATGTGCAAAAATGTAACTTTTAGGGACTTTTTTATAAAAAAGTAACTTTTTACTAAAAAGTAACTCCGTTCCGAGCCCTGTGATTCAACAATGCTTTTTCTTAAATGTTTGAGTAGGGATTGCCGATGATACATTGATTGGACCATTCATATTACCCAATCGAATGGATGGGGTCTGAATATAAACAAGATAAAATTGGGAACAACTTTGTTTAGTACTGAACAAAGTTACATTCACAGTGCAAATATTTGCAGATAAATATTTGATTTTATTTTAGCGACTACTTTATAATATAAAGAGGAAAATCATAAACTAACACCGAGGGGGAAACCACTGGAGTATTTTACTGCACAAGCTGTGGGTAATTAAAGGTACTTTTTGAATTTTTTGGGTATTTGTGCGTATTTATAGGTATTTTTCCAGTATTTTTAGGTACTCTGTGTATTTTTGGGTACTATCAAGGCAATAATAGGTATTTACTGGGTAATTAATGGGTAGTTTCGGAGAAAATCAGCATTTTCCTGCCAATTTCTAAATACAATGGCGATCGGGCATGCGTTATGACGATGGCACAGTTTGAATATAACTGACCAATGGCAAATATAAAAATTATTAAAAATATATACAGAAATATTTTCTAGATATTAAATAGTCTGTAAATTTTTTCTGAGGCACTGTTAAACCACTTACTGTCCTCGTAAGCCTTTAGTTTAGAAAATAATATAGGGTGATTCGAATTAGATACAATCTATTGCAAAAGTAATGCCACTTCCTCAAATCAGTTTTTTGACTACTGGATGTGAGTGGAACAACTAAGAACTAATGTTTAAAATTGAAAATAGATTTAATTACTAATTCAGTTCGAAATAAATTGCCAATTCGCAATTAAACAGTGCAATTATTATTGCAATAGATTGTACAGTACCCTATATGAGCAAGTATCATATGATTGCATTTACGCAAAAAATATCCACTCACATACTAGCACATTCCTCTCTTCTGCTACCAAATTTTAATATGGTATAATTTGTTAAACTTTATCATTAAATTAATATATTACATATTATAGGTACGATACCTGTTAACGATACGTTTGGTCAAACTTCACCGACATATTCTATTGATGAAAAATATGTGATAAAAAGTGAATGAAAGTCTATAATAAAAATTAAAATATTGCTAAATTAAATTTTCCTATCATATTCATATTCTATTTAATGAAAAAGAAGCCTTTTTATGTAAACAACAATTATCTAATTCTAGTGATGACGAAAAAAAAGCTAGGACTAAAGTTGAATTCTCCCTCTATACCGTCCATTTATACTTGTCCATAAAAGAATTTTGTTGTACCCGATGAGTATTTGGGATCCGGACAATAATTTTAGGGACACCCTGTTTAGACCGAATATTATGATTTCATAGGTGAGGATGAAGTTTGTTTTTAGTTAGCCTAAGTGGGCATAGGGTACGTATTGGCATCCTTCTTGGGTGCGCCAATGGGTTTATGTTTCAGTTTATGTAATCCAAAATGTTATTTTCAGATGTATTCAGATCGAATTGAGGGATCGATCTAAGTATCAATTCCACGATCAGTCGCAATATGATAATCCACAATATCCTACCAACTTGGACATGAGTTTAGATATGTTTACTTATACCGAATAAGGATTAGAAACTAATTTTCCCTTAAAAAGTTATATATTATTTACGTAGATCTGTAGATGGAATAATTTCTAAAGAAATATGAGACAGTTTTGGAAAATTAAAGGTATATTAAGTGAACTCGTGGGTCATTTAATGTATTTTTAGTTTCTTAGATATCTGGGTATTTAAGGATTTTTTTGGATACTATTCGGTATTTTTGAGTATTTAACGATATGTTTAGGTACTTAAGGATATTATTGGGTAATAGTCATAGGTATTCTTTGGGCATTTGGTAATTCATGATTTGATGAGGTATTTTTTTGGGTATTTATGGGTAATATTATTAAAAAATGGTATTTCATTGTACAAATTTCAAGCAGTGGTTTACCCCTCGACTAACACTTATTTTGTTGGAAAACATTTTCCTGAAGTTCCGTTCCCCTTTAAAACCATCACAGGTGGCGGCCCAAGTAAACTGACAAATGGATTCCGTACAAAGGGAAACGAGAATTAATAACCGAGCACTAAATATCAAACAAATACGGCTCTAAGTAGTATATACTGTCGTTCTAATTACATTTTCCTCATTTATTACGATTTACAAAGTTATTATCATAACTGTTCAGCTGTTTCTGCTTCTAATGATTCTAATGGCACATTATTTTACGCTTGGTTAGACAATGCATATAATTTTCGATGTGTAGCGCGTAAATTTACACGCACTACGCCTTATTTCGATACAAATACACTGCTCACAAATTGAAATGGCACGTTTTGTATCCAGCGTATTTGTATCGTTTCTTTTTAAATGGGTGAGCACTGTTCTTCTCCGTTAACTTTACTTAAAGTCGTCGTATTTCTCGGTGTAAAATGATCAAAGTTGTGGTGTTTTTATATACAGACATCGCGAAAAATAGAACATGTAGAACAAAAGTAATATCAAAAACAACATGCTTGATGTTTTGTTTATTCATTGTTACTGTTTAAATTTTCCTCAAAATAATTTTTGAAAAGTATTTACAAGATACACATTATTTTATTATAACCACACATTTTAACAATTATTTTCACATACTTATGGCCGATCGTCGATAGAAGTCGACTGATAGACGTTATAAAGTATAGAAATTGCCAGTTTTACATAATAAGTGATATGACGTGTATGAAGGGATTAGGGCGCGAGACCAAGTGATGTGGTTGAAATATGTGGCTCATTTTCAAGAATGTCTGTGAGTAGTGCAATAAAAAGTGACAAAGGAGAACCTACAACTGTGGAACGGAAAATACTGGAAACTTGCGGAAAGAAGAGATAGATGTGATGTTGTTGATGCAAAATAAGCAAACAATTCATAGATGGTATTTTAAAAACGAGCTTCCCAAAAAAACAAAAACAAACAGGTTGCTATCTCATAGAATCAAACTTTGTCTAGAATATCTAGAAGGGTAGTTTTGCGAATTATGCTGATAGAATAAGACGAAATAGCGACATGGTGCAGAAACTATTTAAGACAAGGTCGAAATGAAGACCATACGATGACAGAAGTGTGGCACTATTTTACCACATATGGAACCTGGTGCTCTCGTGGACGTATGGATAATGCTCTCTACAGTAGCTTTGTTCATAGTACACCAAAATCAGTTTCCAACAGTCAGAAACACGCGCACTGCATCTAAAATAGTACATTATACTATAAGGGAGAGAAATGCGTTATTTTGGCAGAGGTGCAATTTGAAGTCCGAGGGCGACAATGCACCGAGGGTAAAATAGCATCTCTCCCGAATGGTATATACTATTTTTTCCACGGTCTCATTAACACATATTTTGTCATTATGAAGTAAGTAGCACCAGAATTATTGTATTCGGATTTGAGCATTTATTTAGTAGTCGTTGAGTTATTGTCATAACTACAAAATAAACAAACAAAAAGAATTGTGAAATTAAGGTGCTAGTTTGGTTTAGTTTCTAGTTTATACTTTGTGGTTTAGTTTAAAGTTTGTTTAGTGCACAATGAATAATTGTGAGTCGGAAGAGATTGTGGAGGCTGCAAATATTGCAATAAGCAATTTGCTGCCTACGAAGTCAAGATCTTTATACGATATAGCCCACAATCGGTTCAAAAAGTGGCGCGCCGAGAAAAATGTTCAAGTATACAGCGAGAATGTTTTGTTGGCATACTTCAGTGAAAATGCAAAGAATTACAAGTCTTCCACATTATGGGCGCAATATTCTATGGTTAAGTCATGCTTGATAATTTACGACAACATAGATATTAGCAAATTCCCCAAGCTGATCGCATTTTTGAAAAGAACCGGTGACGGATATCAAGCGAAAAAATCGAAAATATTGACAAATGATAAAATCGACCGTTTTCTATCAAGTGCAGATGACAAAGAATTCTTAATGATTAAGGTAAGATTAGTTTTGTTGTTAGGTATTTCAATTATTAAGTATTTTGATTTTTTACAGGTTGGATTAATTCTGGGGATTGCCGGAGCTTGTCGAACTGATGAACTAGTCAATTTAACTGTAGATGATATTGAGGATGTAGGCTCTTCCTTGATTGTAAAAATTCCAAACACTAAGGCAAAGATTCCACGAACCTTTCTGGTTACCGATGTGGGAAATATGCTTGAATTGTTTAAGGTAAGATTACTTTTGTTGTTAGGTATTTCAATTATTAAGTATTTTGATTTTTTACAGGTTGGATTAATTCTGGGGATTGCCGGAGCTTGTCGAACTGATGAACTAGTCAATTTAACTGTAGATGATATTGAGGATGTAGGCTCTTCCTTGATTGTAAAAATTCCAAACACTACGACAAAGATTCCACGAACTTTTCTGGTTACCGATGTGGGAAATATGCTTGAATTGTTTCGAAAATATCTGTCCCTTCGTCCTCCCCACGTCAAGCATAAGCGCTTTTTTTTGTACTACAAAGCAGGAAAATGTATTTCGCAGCCAGTTGGCAAGAATACCATGGGAAAAATTCCGAGTGCAGTAGCTTCGTATTTAAAATTACCTGATGCTGCATGTTATACTGGTCACTGCTCACGAAGATCTTCAGCGACATTACTGGCAGATGCTGGTGTGGATATCACGACAATAAAGCGTCATGCTGGTTGGAAATCAACGACAGTCGCTGAGGGTTATGTCGAGAACTCCATTGAAAATAAGACCAAAATTGCTAGTCAGGTTTTAGTAGGTACCACTACTAGCGCAATCACAAAAACTGTAAATGTAAGCGAGAGTAATATTCCTTCTAATATTAATTTTGAAAATTGTACAAATGTAACATTTAATTTAAATGCCAATAAACAATTTCAATGTTATCTTTTTTTTGCATGAAAAACGTTCTCCATAATGTAAACTCCCTTGGGAGCATTATACTCCCATGGGAATAATCGACTACTTCTGTTTTAATTTTGATGTCATAGAAATTGATTTCTACTCCCGACCGTGGAAAAAAGCATTTTCAACCTTATGTTGACATTATAAAAGCAATGAGCGTGCGTCTGACGGATGGAAACTGTTTCCAACTGTTCCGAACAGGCATAATTGCCGACGATAATTGTTAACGTGTGACCACTATAGCGACAGTAATCAGTAGTGTATGTAAATGGTGCAGTGTATTATGTGTTAAAAGGTGTGATATCCGCAGAGTGCACATCAAGTTAAGTGGGTGGTGGTAAGCCATGGTCGCCTAAGAGGACGGCATTCTACAGGTGAGTATGAGCTTTTTAAAGTAAACTATTAAAGTGCTAGATTCACTCAACGTCAATTTATTTTTGGCAATTTTTTTAATCCTTCTCAAGTGAAACGCCTATGGATTTTGTCCTCTGCAACCCTCACCTCCCGTACTTATCTAAGTGCTGCTCTATTATTTCGGGCCTCAACTATAAGTTATTCAGTTACTAAATGTCCACAATTGTTTCTATTTCTGTTTCTATCCAAAAATTAGTTCAAGAATATGGCGTCTAGTGCCCAGGAGTTTTTGAAATTAAGTAGCTACAGTTTCGCGATAACAACGTTTAAAGTTTAAATTATTGGGACTATGCGAAATTAGCTGAGTATGAGAAAAATCTTTTTCTTTTTACCTCCTCGAGCTGCGGGCAGTGACATTTTTATAGTGTCCCAACAACCGGTATATTTCACATGCGCCAATGCAAACATCACGTACCTATGCTACAGTTAGGTCATACACCACCATAGACATTTAATAACTGTATTTCCGACGGTCAAAAGATAAATGATGGGCCCCGAATTTTAACAACCGGATATTGTTCCGTGGCGTAACAGATGGTAAACAAATTAGATGAATAATGCGGAAGGAATATAAAATTTTCGATTTTATAAAAGTTAATATTGGACAGGTGAAATAACAGTTCTTAAATAGCTACATTAGACTGAAAATTGTGTATTTAAAATGGACGAGTATTGAAAAGCCTTGTGTATTATAAAACAATGGGTCTGATGAATAAAACAAAAGCATTTGCTTGAAGTAAAAAGTAAAAGCAAAAGCAACTGCTGCGAAGTAGAAGGTGGTAGCAAAAGCATTTGCTTCGTGTTAAATTAATAATATTTTGCTTTTGCTCTATAGCAAATCCTTCACGCTCAAATGCTATTTTCTAACAAGCTGTACGTATCTGTTGCAAGTGCCTTTTGCAGTCAGTTTAAAAGCAGGCAGGTACAGATCGCATAGTGCAGTAGTATTAGAGCGTTTAGTGATGTAAACTTATAAAACATATATTTAAAAAAATGAGTTCTGATGAGGGAAATCGGGGACAACAAGTTATTTTACAAAAATCATAAATACCAGCCATAAAAAAGGCGAAAGATGAGGCGTTGAAAGAGTTAAAACAAGATTGGGAAATCGAAACGGGAAAATTAATTACGGAGAAGCAACTGAGTAAAAAAAATCAACATGAAAACAAAAATTAAACAGAAAACCGATATGCATATAACTGAAAATAAGAAAATTAGATTAAATAAGTCGAAAAAGGCTTAAACTGCAGTATTTCTTTTAATTGCCCAAAACAACATTCAATACCGAATTTCTTGCGTTGTATTGGGATTTTTGTAAACAGTTATAAAACATGGTTCTATGCCTTTCTGCTAGAAGTACAGCATTTTGTGCATTGCGGTGCATGAATTTTTCCATATTCTGCTGTCATGAATGGATCCAGGTCACTGCACATCTACGCCTGTAAATCTATCCAATGCATCACAATTTGCTTGGACATTTAAGCTTGCAAAGCCGTTTTGTTTATATATTCGTCTCCATAGCCCAAAGGTCTCGGAATTTGCACATGTGTACAATCCAGTGCAACTATTGTTCTAGGAAAATAATATTTTTCTTGCCAACGTTGCTTAGCTTCTCTAATTTCTTCCGCGAAACAAGGAAATTTAATTCATAAATTTGACCTGGCCATTATTTTATTTGTCACTTCTGCAATAGTTTTTGGCACAGTACTTTGTCTCAATCCAGTGACTTCTCCAACATTATTTTGGTAGCCAGGATCAGAAATGTACCTTAAGAAAACTTTCAGATTACTTCCCCGTTTTTCATACTGTTTCCCAATAAAATAATTGACTAAGCAATGGACATTTTCTTCATTAACACGGAAGAGCTTTCTATCATCGCCTAATATAATATTTCTAATCGTTTTTGTAATATTATTCTACTCTAGTTTGATTTAAAAACATAATTCACAATTTAGATGCTGCTGAAGTCTACTACTGAGGTACCTTCAGTTTTATTAAAGCAAATGCTAAACTAATGGTAAACACGGTAGTTTTATTCATATAAATGGTTTTATTCATATTTGCTGAAGCTTTTGCTTCTAACAAAGCAAATGCTTTTACTTTAACGATGATGTAAATGCTCCGAAAATATTATTCATGTATATCGAAGGTTTTGCTTCAAAAATATGTAGTAGGAGCATTTGCTACCTTTTATTCATCAGACCCATTAGCTCTGATTTTTTCATATGAGACAAAAAAAATTAACCAACAAAATGTCGCTCACCTCAAATTGAAAATTCCAGGATATAACCTGATCTCGAGCCTGGTCTTCAAGTTCAACAAAATCTGATGACTACAAAATGACAAAATTGCGTGGGAAAACATAATTATACTACTACATATATTAAAGTGCTTCACCCACTTATCACTGTGGGGCAGTTGTTTCACTTCGGAACCATTTTTCAAACAGAAATGCAGTGGAACTGTATTAATAGTAGATATTTAAAAAAAGGATGACGGATTCGCTACAAATTAAAATGAATCATTTGATGTCATTTTAAAGGACCCCGCAATAATCTTATGGAAATTGGGTTTCTGTCAAATTGTCTGAATTTTTGATATGTTGTAGATTTTGTCATCCTGAACAAAAATCTCCATGGGCACAAAATGCCAAAATGAACATTTTGGCAGCTACGGAGCTGCCAAAGCTCTCCTGACCCGTTGCAAAACTATTCATTTTCAATACTATTTACAGATGTCAAAAGCATATTTTAATTATTCTAATATATAGGGTAATGTTTTTGAGGTCACTGGATTCAACCCTCATGCCAGATTGGAGAAATTGACCGTTGACAGCTGTCAATACACTGTCAACGAAGAATAGAAAAGTAAATATTCTCTTCTCACATTGAGAGTTTGGGCTTTTGAGGGAGCTGAATTCAATTCTCATGCCAGATTGGCAAAATTGACAGTTGACAGCTGTCAATTCACTGTCAAAGTAGAATAAAGAAGAAAATATTCTCTTTTGTTATTGAGAGTTTGTCAACTACCATTTTCTCCAATTCTAAAAAGAATTGAATTTAGCGAGTTGGCCAACATAAACTCTCAATGTAAAAAGAGACTATTTAGTCTTTTATCCTTCTTTGACATTTAATTGACACCTGTCAACTATCACTAACGTCATTAACCCAGCCGACATTTACGTTCAAATACCGTTTGGAACATATGCTAAGAAAAATACATTTATTGTGCGTAAAGAATTTTTCTCGCAAATAAAATTAACTCCCGCAGCTATATATCAAGGTACTATATCAAAGTTTGAAACAATGTTATTTGGTCTAATTCCCTTCCTTTGGACAAGGCTCAGATCTTGTAGGTGTGGCGATGATCGGTGACTAGCGATGATCGAAACACATCAAATATTTGGGGAATAATTATATTCCTTTCAAACATAGGTATTCTCTTGGTGAAGATTATCATACCTAGTTGACAGCTGTAAACTTACGGTGTCTTCAATTTTATGACTTACTTGGATTCAATGATCTAAAAAGCATAGAAATGTTGCAAATAGCAAGATTTAAGTTAAACGTATTTTAATACCAACACTCATTGTAAATAGATTTACAGCTGTAAACTATTATTTTCTCTGATTGTACATCAGCTTTGGATTTAACAAGCTCAAAACAAATCATTCTAAGGTCAAAAATAATTTCTTTGATATTTATTCTACCTTGGCAGTAAATTGACAGCTGTCAACTGTCAATTTTTCCAATCTGATATTAGAATTGAATTCAGTTCCCTCAAAAGCCTAAACTCCTAATGTCAACAGAGAATATTTACTTTTCTATTCTTTGTCGACAGTGAATTGACAGCTGTCAACGGTCAATTTGTCCAATCTGACATGGGAATTGAATTCAGCGACCTCAAAAACCCAAACTCTCAATGTGAAAGAGGATATTTACTTTTATATTCCTCGTTGACAGTCAATTGACAGCTGTCAACTGTCAATTTTGCCAATCTGGCATGAGAATTGAATTCAGCTCCCTCAAAAGCCCAAACTCTCAATGTGAAAAGAGAATATTTACTTTTCTATTCTTCGTTGACAGTGTATTGACAGCTGTCAACGGTCAATTTGTCCAATCTGACATGAAGGTTGAATCCAGTGACCTCAAAAACATTAAGAATATTAGAATAATTAAAATATGCTCTTGACATCTGTAAATAGTATTGAAAATGAATAGTTTTGCAACGGGTCAGGGGAGCTTTGGCAGCTCCGTAGCTGCCAAAATGTTCATTTTGGCACTTTGTGCCCATGGAGACTTTTGTTCAGGGTGACAAAATGTACAACTATCAAAAATTCAGACAATTTGACAGAAACCCAATTTCCATAAGATTATTGCGGGGTCCTTTAAATCCATCAACTGAAATAATTATAATATACAATTTTTCAACAACAACATTTTCGTATAGACCAGTATCAGCAGTCTACGTTAGACATAATGCTATATTTCCTTCATCGTATTTCACGCTTTGTGAGTTTCGTATGAGTAATGGGCTAATAGTACTATCCAAGAGTACTTAAATGTGTTGTTAATTTATGGAGAGGCACACCATAGATGAAAATCCTTCTGCCAGTTTCATTCAATAGTAAACCAAGAAAATGATTCCCATTATGTCGTATGTTGTATAGCATTATCTATCTAGTAAACTAATTTGACCGCTACCATTCACAAATATTTCAAATACTACAATTCCAGAATTTTCCAAAGGCTACAATTTTGTTTTGTGTGTAGTTTTTAGAGCAGCAAGAGTTATATTCTTGTGACAGGAAAAGTTATTTTTATAAAAATTATTGTAGTATTTTCAACCTTTACTTACATCGTTGGGCTACTATAGTAGATCCGATTGTTGTATTAACGTTTTTACGATAGTGTTTACATTAGCTTTTCAAGTGTCAAAAATGGCTTACATGTATAGCAGCAACTCGTTGATAGATATCGTTTCAATTTATGGTGGAGTAAGACAAAATGCTTTAGCAGCTTCTCGTCTGTACGCAGAACGGTTTCCCAGTAGGCATGTGCCAAATGCAGGTACTTTTATCGCGGTATCGCGATGGGGGTCCAGGGCGTCCACGGCGTATTGCAGCAGCTGATAAACACATTTTAGAGATGGCTGAAGATAATTCCTGAATAAATAACAGTTGAACAAGTATAAAGATTGTCCCAATCAACACCGTGGCGTATCATACACAACGTTCATTTATGCCAATAACTTACGAGTTCAAAACGTACAAAATCCAGAAATATTTACATAATACATAATAGTACAATATCTTCAAATGTTGAATGTCACAACAGGTCTCCCTCATGGTTCTGTATTAGGATTATTCAGTCAAAAGTTTAGAGCTTACCATTGATCAAAATTTAAATCTTTCGTAACATATTCAAAAATGTCTTCAAAAGACCTATGAAAATTTAAAAGTTTTGTATTCAAATAGATTATTTTTAAACAAAAAATTGAAAGATGCTTTGTAATTCTTTAGTATTAAGCCACATAAACTTTTGATATATATATGGACCATATTTATCAGCATATCACTCAGGTCGTATCAAAATTCTGCAAAATTCTTGTCTACGTCTTACATTTGGAATTAGGCATAAAATTTTATTAACTAAAACACCGCCTTATTTATATGAAAAAATTCTTTATCGTACTGATGTCCGCAATATTAATATTCGCTGGAAATCTACTTTAACACCACCTCTGCATCACACTCAATTCTTTCGGAGATCATATTCGTATAACATTGCTAAAATAATTAATAACCTTCCTTATCATACAAGATCTATGTCACTCGGTAAAATATTTTTGAAGTTAATGAATGCTTAACGATTACTTAATTTTCTTTTGATATATTGATCATATTTTATAAATATAAGTATAAATATAAGTACATGGAACATTTGTAATAAAGTGATTAATGGTTATAATGTAATCTAAATTTTGTTTATATTTCTACGAATAGGATTAGGTGGTAGAACAAATGGTTGTAAGACCAGCCTGAACCTCGCCCTGTTCACATATATATATTTTTTTGTATGTTGTTTTACTTGCATCTAGTTGTGAATAATTAAAACATTTATTATTATTTTTTCTGTTAGTTCATAGAAATAGAGTAAGACGGGTTCAAATCTGTTTAACGTTGGTGGACAAAATTTCAAACAGTTGTAACATCGGGTATGTCAAAGTATTTTATTAATTAAAACCACAAATAAATTTTATTAATTAATAATAACAATAGCGGCAAAAGCAGTTGAATTTGCTGATATAAAATAAGTGTTATACAATTTTATTTATTTGTTTCCTTGGGAAATTCGTTAAATTTTTTGTTCGTCCATTTTTTATTACACTTTGCCGCCGAGCCGGTCGCCGACTGATTGCTTTGCCTTGAGCAAGGTTAGGTTTTCCAGTGCCGCGCAGAAGTGTATTATAAATCATTTTCGAACTGCCCTATTTAATTTTTTTTACAAAATTGTATTTGTAAGATTTCCTTGTACACCTGCACATACATTCAAACATTTTTTTGGATAAGTTCTTAATCACCTTGTATACTAGGGAAATGTACACAAGAGATGAACTTTTACAGCAAAATGGTCACGCAGTGATAGTATAGAAATAATAATGCCTTACTAACTTGGTGTATCACCGCGTGGTCATGTAGAGACAGACTGTACATTGAGGTAAGCGAGAGCAATTTTGAATACCGTGTTTAAGACACAGGTCCGGCTGAAGGGAGGCATGTATTGAAATTCCCTGTATAATACATTAGTCTCACATACAACCAAAGCTTCTTATTCTTTATAGTAATAGTAATAGTCGTTGTAAGGGAAAATATAGGTTACTAGGCTACGACTTGCAATACACATTTTCTACATATTTAACATATATTTTTTAATATTAATTAACTCGACAATTATCAGCGCTAGGCAATTTTTTTATCGTTCAGAGTGAAACGGCCGATAAAGTTTTAATAAATCATAAAAAGTGCGGCGCACGCCAACCTTCCGAACGCATCGAGGAAAAGTGAGGTGAGTGTTCCACTGTTTTCCTCTAAGCCAAATAACAGTTGAGAGACGAAATTATTAAAACGTGGAAAAAGATCCCTATCGTCTTCACTTTGAAAAAGAAAGTGTGGATCAGATAAGCGTTTTTGTTTTCTGCAGATTGAACATAAATAATTGAGATTGAAGGTCTTAGCTGCGAATTAATATTAATTATTGGCGAATAATGCGATCTGAGCTGCACTCATTAAAGGTCATCCAAATTTTCGAAAAAATCCCCTGGCACGTCGAATTTGTTTTTAAAAAAGGCACTTTTTGACATACGACCCATATTTGTGACGTCATCGTTGTTCGAGATATGACGTCATCAACATTTTTTTTAAATAGCAACCCCCAATTTTGACCATGCCATTTGAAAGAGCGTGCCATTCTATATACGTACATCATGAAAAATTATGGTGTTACATAACAAAAATTTCAGGAAAATAATGTTTGAAGATTTTAAAATTTAATTTACCCATACTGTGCACCTCCCCTTTATGCAACACCTGTCCGTGCTTATTTAGATGAGCTGTTCCCGAATCGTTGGATAGGGAGAAGGGGGCCAGCCAGATCGCCTGATTTGACACCCCTAGATTATTTCTTGTATACGTTACTAGACCGGTTAATTTAGAAGGTTTAAAAGCAAGAATTCGTCACGAGATACATCGTATACCTCCTGAAGTTATTGATAATGTCCAAAAATAATTTATTAATCGTCTTGGTTATTGTCAGGCAGCCAACGGTGCACAATTTGAACATTTAATTTAGTCGTTTTTTTTTTACATAATCATTATCATTTTCAGTATTGTGAAGTGGAGTGTGAGTTGAACTCTGCTTTCGTAGTTTAATTTTCAAAGAAAAGTACACTTTAGTTTTCAAAATAATTTAAATCTGCCCAAAGCACATTTTTAAAGCAGACTTTAATCTTCGAAAATAAAACACTTAATATAAAACTAAAGTAAATCTCGTTGAAGTTAGTCTTTGCAGACAATTCTCAAGAACACCTTTAATCTAGAACTAAAGTGTAGTTTTTAGGTGAAATGTCTTCTAAGACACTAAAGTGCACATTAGTTTTCTAAAATAAAGACCAAACTGGCGGTACCACTTTAAGCTAAAGGACATCTTCACAATGTTGAAGTGGCCTTATGCTGGCAATTCCCAAAAGAGTAACATACACTTTAGCTTAAAAATATAGACAAAAACATTTTTAATGTTAAATCGAAGTGAATCATTTTGGTAAAATGTGCTTTTACAGTTCATTCTTAGGTACAGAACGTACACTTTAGTCACCGAATATAAAGACTAAAAAAGTAACAATACAATTTAGCTTTCAAATATGAACATCAAAAGACGGTTTATATAAGACTAAAGTACACTTTAGCTGTCAAAAGTAAAGACTAAATAGTTTTAATTTAGGACATTAAAGTGCATCTTTCTTTTAGATTGGTGCAGCAGTATCAAGGAACTAAAATATGCTTTACCATTCGAAAGTAAGAACCAAAATGACAGGTACATGCTTTTGTAATAATAATAATGACACTCCAAAACAGTTTTGGAACTTCTGGAAGTTTTAAGTACAAATTGTATTAAATCTCTATTGATGAGTGAAACAACTAAGAACTAATGTTAAAACTTGAAAGTAGATTTCATTACGAATATGTCTGCAGTTCAAAAAAAATCGAAAAATTAATTTTAAAGAGTGCCATTGCAAACGATTGTACCTTTAATATGCAACTAATGTACAATTTTAAATTCCGATGATCAAGCATGCTTTTAGTGTCAATTCCTACGGTGACAAATATACATTAAAAGTCACTTTACTTCCGAAATTAAATACTAAAACGGACTGAAACACTTTAGTAACCTAAATCCATCCGTCTGATAAACAAGGGCCGCATCTACCGCCTAGATCGATAAAGAATTCGAACTCCCAACGACCTTAGAAACACATCTCTGGGACAATCCTCCAGTGGCGTGATTTAAATCGGAACAAGTAGGTTTGAGGGCACTGGGAGTATAGCACAGTCCCACGCACGCATCGCCCACTTGATACTCGCAGCGCAATCGTCAACCACTCATTTTTTAATACAAACTGCGATCAATTACAGAATTGTCACTGCGTTGAGTACGATTTCATGGCATGCCGATTGAAATTTTCACGCCTATAGGTCGGTATTTACACAGGTTCGAGTGTTTGTTCGCGCCTGTTGTTAAAACTGACACAAGTGCGATATATCTGGCACTATTGGTGTCATGTGACATATTCAGACAGATAAAATTAAAATACTTCAGTTTCTTTTTGTGTTATTTTGTATGCATACAGGGTGATTCAGGACTTATCTAGCAGTTTAAAAATGATTTAAAAATACATTTCCGCAGCGCACTGGTCCACTATAAAACCTGGCACATGTTTACCGGGAAATCGTTTTGCTAAAGCATTTTCACTTCAACATAAATTAAAACGATACTTATCAACGAAGAGTTTTGATTTTTGAAATTATCTTACTAGAAACTACAGTGGTCCAGCGATGTAAAGGATCAAATTACTACTAGAACTTCAACAATTTTTTTCTCAGAACTATAAAGATTTTACAAAAAATTGTTTTACAACATTTACTCCATTTTTCAAGACGCATCTATTCCCAATTTTTGTTTAGATAAGTTCTGATCACTGTATAAGCATGCAAAAATTCTCTTTTGGATTTGTTCCCAAAACTGACACCATTCTTCTATTTTACAGTTTAATTTTAAATTTTTTCTTACAAAAATCGGACTTAATTTCAGTAAATAATTTTTTGTATTAAATTAACAAAAATGATAAATTTAATTTTTTTCATACGTTTTTCCTGTACAAATATAAACTTTTTCTTGGAAAATGTTGCTCATATATTTGCCAAACCTTGAAAACAAAGTGACATAAATTGTAACCAAAGTTAAGGAAAAATAATTAAGTCCAGCTAACATTTTAACGACATCTATATTTGGTACTAATGACAAGAGCAATAAAACAAATGGTACGTGCGTGGAATAATAGGTAAGTATTCGTTTCATACGGGTACTATTTTTATCATTATATATAATGAAAATAATATGATAATACAGTTACAATTAGTATAATCTGAAAGATAAGGTTGCAGGTAGACGAATATGGCGTTTTTAGGGTCTATTTAATAAAAAAATTATCTGAAATGTACCAGGCCTCTATCTCCGTTATTCTTTAAGAATACCATCAAGGTAAGTTTAAGGCCTCCTAACGCAACCATTTAATTAGAAAAAACAAAATGTTTGTTTATTTTTCCGAACAGATATTTTCTTTAATGCATTGTATAAAAAAATAGTATGCTGTCGAATAGGCCAAGAATATATCTTTAATTTGATATACGAGACGATGGCTTTTCTTAAATTAAAAATGATCAAATCATGTTTGGCTTTGAAATTACAATGGCGCTAAACCCATCACACACCATCGAGACATATTTATGGCTTCTGAGTTTTTCATTAAAAGTTAAAAAATACACTGTTATGGTAGAAACTATGACATTTTTTAAATGGAAACAGAAACTTATTTTTAAGTCATATTCTTCGAAGTTTCTTCCATTATGAGCAATGCGAAGGTTTAGATTTTTTTATGTTTACTATGTTTAAGACTTTTTGAAGCTTCCAAGATATCCCTGTTACTGTCATTATCATTTTATTACTTATTTTAGTTCTGTTCTATTCTATTCTATTCTATTCTAGCACTACGAAATCATATTCAAATTCTAGACATTGATACTTTTTATATTATATCTATTTACTCCTGCATCTCATATGACTTTTTCTGGTAATAAGTTAAATAACACTGATGATAATGAATCGCCTTGCCCCATCGCTTTTTTTACTTCAAACTCTTCTGTGGTACTATTTACGTTTACTTTATTCTCAGTTGCTTTAATGTTAGGCATATCATGTTAATCATCTTCTTGCTGACTTCCAGTTCTTCTAAAACCTTATATAGTTATTTTCTCTTTACTTTCGTAATGTTTAGATATAATAACCTTTCCATATAACAATTTAATTTTTATCTTTGAATAGAAGACGCCATGAATAGGTGACGGTAGTGAGAACATTGCGAACAAGTGTTCGCCGAATTTAACGAATGGAGGAAAAAACGAAGAGTAATGACAATAAATGATGATGTCAAGCTATCGTATCGGTGGATGGAAGAACTCCTCTACAGCATAAAGTTATGTTGAGGATCCATCCACAAACTTGATATTGCAAGGAAAATCCAAAGAAAATATAGCTGTTCCTTACAAGAAGAGACATTCGTAGCTTGTGAAATTTCTAGATGTCATGCGTTCCGAAAATGATGGCAACAATGCTACAAGGGTTGTTATTAACGGAAATAAAGTCCCTTTATACCACTGGTGGATAAAGTATCACTTAAGATGGTTCATGTTCAAACAATCCGCCCGGCAAAACAAATATTAAAAATGTTGATTTTGAAAGAATAATTTGTATTTTTTATTAAATGGTTGGCTTAAAAGACCTTGCACATACCTATAAAATGATTTTATGTAGATAATAAAAAAGCTATATTGATAAATAATAACGTTACTCATAACCATAATATTCGATACTGGCGAAAAACCAGCAAACTTAAATTGTGTGAAACATCAGATGTACGATAAACAACGCTTAACTGTCAATCGATCGATATTACGAATAATAAACGTGACATTAACCTAAATAAATCACATACTGATCGAGAACAATTCTCAAAATGAGTTTCATTAACATCGTTGTCCGTCGTCATAAAAGTTTTGAAGTTATTGTACAAAAGTTATATCACCGTCCTTCGATCTGAGGCTGTAAATCAGCAGTAAATGGAAAATGGCGGCGGTGGCGCTAAGGCAATAAAATTCTACATCAACGGCTTCCACAAAAAAAGACCGTAGAGATTTTTTAGCCGGAATCGTTCAAATATTTATTTAGTACATACAACATTTCAGAGGTCCAAGTTAGCTGTAAGGGATATATTCTTAAATATTTTATGTACGGCAGAACTACCTTCGTCCTACGAATATCACTCTCTATAGCGAAGGAAATAGAGGTAGAAGGACCAGTTTTGATAAAATTTTACATAATGTCTATTACTCTATTCAACCCGAAATTTTAAAAATTAAGATACCAAGGCGTTATATGAATAATATCGTCCCTTTTATTAGAGAATTTTTTCTATATTACTTCCCGCATAAAAGTTGTAAGCAATATCGCCCTAAAGAGTCTGAAAAGAAATACCACATAAAAATCACATTAGCGGTAGGATCAAGTAGTCCTTGGAAAATAATTGAATGTTCGTTTTTTGATGTGAATATATGTCATTAAAAATAAGTAAAAAGATTCAACTCGATAATTCTTTAATACAGTTAAAACAAAAGGCGATGAACTAAACTTAAAAAACGAGGCAAACGCCCTCATTCTACATACATATTACAATCTATTGTCACGGAATTTGCCCCACTCACACCCAAATCGACGACTGTGGTACCGCGAATTACTAAGATTGCCCCGATCGCCCCTACACGATTCTGTTAAACAAACAAAATGCCGTGGATCGAGACGGGACTAGAAAATTTGATAAATGACGAGAAGCGATCAAGTCATTCGAGAGATGCTAGAAAATAGATCTAGAGATGCTAGAATATACCTGGAATATTCGTTGGGTCTATAAAAGAAAAATAAACGGCCGATTAAGTAAGTCTTGTATAAGTCTTGTATTACAGTCTGAATTGAAGTGTTTAGTTGGAGATATCAAAGTGATTTAGATAGCGATTAATTAAATAAGTGTTTAGTTGAGTTCTAATTAGTGTTCAGTAGTGTACTGAGTATAGTTAATAAAGAAGTAGTTAATTAACGGATTGTTTTTCTGGCAATAGTAAAAGTCGGATTGGGACTTTCATTTCAAGGCACATATCCAAACTTCGTCTGACTTCTTTGTGGTCTGCGTTTATTAACATTGCGTCGTTTAACTCATTACAAACGTTTCTGATTGTTTCTTTCAAATGATTAATAGAACATTTACATGTAGGCGGCGCTGCGATCAATGTTAGGTATTAAATCTAACCTCACAAATATTTGTTATTTAATTTTTGTCGTGTTTCAATTTGCGTAAAAAAAAATAGCCATATAACTGTTGTGTACCGCAGTGTTTATCTGTTGCTAATAATAAAAAAAGATTTCATGTTTCGTAAGTTCTCCAATAATGCTGAAAAAAAAATGGTTAATAGCAATTGCATCCAGCAAGAAACCAACCCAGTACACAAAGATCTGCTCAAAACATTTTACAGAAGATTGTTATACTATTACTAGCATGATCTATTTTCGGTGTATATTTTTCATTATTTGATAAGGTTTCATTCTTATTTTTAGGACAATGGATAATTCTCAAAAAACAGCTGTTTCAACACTATATTTACCCGTACACGAAAATACGACACCAATATTGTAAACAATAATGAACGCATGAAACGGTACTTGAAAGGGCGAAAACAGGATGAAAATGTAGGCAAACTTGGAGATGGAAACAAAGTAGAAATGTGACACGAGTTCATAGACTTCTAAATTGAGAAATGTGACAATACGATTCCTCAAATTGAAAATTACTTGAATGATAATAACGCCGGTAATCCTGAGAGTATAGCAAGTGCATCTAGTAGTAGCAAGTTATTTTACGATATGGCGATTCAAAATGTTATTAGTTATAAAAGAGCACAACTAATATCACTCAAATTTTTTAATGAAAACCATTTAAAACACCTATCAGGGTTTTCAACTTTTTCTGTATTGTACTTGTATTGTAATAAAAATACCAAATAAAAACTGCATATGTTTATTATTTATTTATGTCACATGTACATTATTTAAAACACTGTTTTTTTATGTATTCGTATTTTTTCAGAAACTGGGTATTTAATGTACTTTTATTTACTAGGCATATTACATGCAACATTTTTGCAATCTGAGGGACAACTAACCATTTTTCTATCGATTCGTAATATATAAAATTTCAATTCTTTAAAAACAAAGAGGTTTAAATTAAGAATTACCAGAAAATTCTTTAGGCACTTCAACGTTAACAATTTCTGTGTTAAATAACGTTTTATTACGTCTCTTTCCAAATTGCTAATGTAAAATTCAGATAAACAAGGTTATGTGAGGTTATAACATAAATAAAATTTAATATATCTTTTCAAGTGATTTTTTCCTGTTGTCTTTGTGTGTTTACAAACATTTTATTGATTTATTATAAGTTATATTTTGATAATACGTATGCAAATTAGATTTACAATCACTATTTGACTTACACAAATTCAAATAAAAAATTATCGAATCATAAACTAGACCATAGAACATTAATATTAATACCTAACTTTGACGCTAGCGCCCCTAGCGGAATTTAATGACACTGAGTTAATGTAAATGCTCTATATCTCGCGAGGATGTTTTATACACCTTATTTTTTAAAAACTCCCATAAAACAACGAGGGATGTTAGATCTGGTCCAATCCATTTTTCTGGGAAAATGTTATCTAAATATTGCTGCACAATCCTGGCCTTGTGGGGTTGAGTTCCGTTGTGCTGAAACCATAGATTTCTCCTTAGCTGCAAAGACACATTCTCCAGAAATGCAGGAAGTTCTTATAGAAAATTTAGGTAACTCACGCTGTTCAATGGACGTTCATAAAAACAAGGCCCAATTAAATGCCTACCTATAATATCGCACCATACATTTACTTCATAATGGCATTGGTTTTGGACTAGATTTACAATGCGGGGATTTTCAATGGACCAGTAGTGTTTGTTGCGCTTGTTTGGGAAATCATTACTGACAAACCGACTTTGGTCCGTCCAAAGAACGTGCCAAAAAAGATTCTGATCGACAGTTTCTACGTTTACTACAATATGAGCTATAAAATTAAGTCTGTTTTCAATGTGACGTTCAGGCAAATACTTCAAATTGTGAATTTTGTAGTCATTGGTCTTTAAAATTCGTTGAACGGTTGATTAATCGAAATTCAATTCCCGGCTAACCTGCCGTATACAGTATGCGCCAAAAGTATGGAATAAATTCAATAAAAACGAAACAATTATTTTTTGGGAAAAATCCTCGAACAGGTCGATTTTTAATTTAAAAAATACATATTTTAGCGTAAAATGCGATTTTCAAATGTCATTTGTTTTCGAGTAATGACGTCATCGATTTTTTTTTAAATGGCAACACCATATTTTTTTCCTTGATTCTGAAAGATCGTTTAATTCTCTATCAGACAGTACTAAAATTTTGCCCTCTTACATAGGAAAGTTTTCGAGTAAATGACGATTGAATGTTAGAAAACGTAAATTTTATTCATAAAAAAAGTAACAATTCTGAGGTATGTAAAATAAAATACAATTGATTAAATTTTATACTTAAATTAAATGTTCGAATTGCCATCCACCAACTTCTTGACAATGCGCAAGTCTGTGAAGAAATTCTTCTTGCACATTATGAATGATTTCTGGGGTAACTCTGCGTATTTCATCCCGAATGCGATTTTGAAGTTCTTCTAAATTACGTGGATTATTAATGTACATTTTTGACTTCAAGTATCCCCATAAAAAATAGTCAAGAGATGTAAGATCTGGCGATCTTGCAGGCCATTCTATCGGTCCGCGTCTGCCGATCCACCTCCCAGGAAAACAGTTGTCCAAAAAATCTCGTACAAGGCGCGCATAGTGCGGAGGTGCACCATCTTGCTGAAACCATATGGTATCGTCAGGAATGTCAGGGTCATTATCGTTAGGAAAAATTACTGCAAGGGCTAGAACAAAGTCATTTTCTAGAAACTCTAAATATATTTGTTCTGTAAGGGTTCCTTCAAAGAAGAAAGGCCCTACTATTCTGTCGTCAACTATTCCAGCCCACACATTTAATTTCTGAAAGTGTTGGGTATGTGCCTCTGCCATCCAATGAGGATTTTCCCGACTCCAATATTTGCAAGTTTGACGGTTTACTGTACCATTCATACAAAATGTGGCCTCATCTGAAAAAAGTATTTGCTGGTGTAAATTTCTATTTCCTTGACATAAATCCATTAGAATTTCGCAAAAGTGTAAGCGGCGATCGGGATCATCTTCATTGAGTTCCCGCACAAGTTGAATTTTGTAGGGATGATATTTTCCCTTCCTCAAGATACGTAGCACTGTGCTCTGACTAGTGTCATTGTTTAACGCAACCAATCGTGAAGAATTATGAGGATTATCCACCATACTTATACACATATATAACGCCATCAGGCGTTATTTCACGTTGAATGCTTATAAAAAAAGTTATTGTTGCAACGTAATAAATAAATAAACTAGTAAGACATTTATTATTTTAAAAACAATCTACAATTTGAATCGCAATAATTAGAGGCACATAATATAGGTAAAAAAATTTCTACATAGTCACTTTATGCAAATTAAAGCACATAACAGAAATTGCCCTGGCTGTAAAAATCTCACAGTCTATGCCCCTTTTAATACACACATAAAGAAACGAATATCAAAAAAGACATAAAAATTAAGAACACGTGTCAAATTTTTCATCTTTTTAAAAACCCATTCATGGAAAACCACGATGTGAAACAAAGTACGGATTATATAACAGCTATAATTCAGATTCTAATAATACGGCATGCCGTCATACAGCACCGCAGGTGCTAGTCGCTTGTGTTTATTAATTATTAACTCATATTTGCATTTATTAATGATAAATCTCAAAATGTGCGAGGATGTGACATTGAATCTAACAATTTCAATTAATAGATCGTTGCAAATGCGTGCTTTCTGGTATAAGGTGGTGCGTAGGAGGGCGTATTATAGAAATATGACAAATTACATAAATATTTTAGAGGTGAAAAGTTTTTTATTTATTTTGTGTCGATATATTTTATAGCATATTGTTCTAATATAACCAACTTCTTTCTCCAACCGAAATCCCCCATTTGTGCGTTGAAATTATTCAAATCAAATTTGGATAATAAAGCAAAGTAAGCAAGTAGAACATATCGATTTTAGACATGGATCCTTTGTCAAACATTAGACGTCATATTTCTAATTGAGTTCATTTGTGATTGTCTGTGGTTCAATTTGATGAAAAGTCTGTAAAAATGGAATCTAATGAAGATTTAGGTCTACCTGAGGCGATACTGAAGTGCGAGAAAGAAGTTTCCTTGAATATCCCCCAAAGAAATCTTGAGAAACTTATTATGTGTCTACCAACGTTTTCTGGATTGGTACAAAGCAAAAAACATTAAGTTGTATTCAGAAGATGTATGCTGGTGTAATTCCTCAAACTTAGCAAATTAAATAAAGCCGTCAACGCTTTGGATATAAAGAAGGGGATGGATATAAGTAATTATTCAAAGTTACGTGCTTTTCTCAAGACAAAATGAGGGATATGTATTAAAAAAGTCGCGAGTATTTACAAAGGAGCAAGTTGACTGCTTTTTGAATAGTGCACCTGATAATTTATATTTAATGAAACGCTTAAAAAATAAAATAACATTTTTAAAAAGCTTCTTTATAGGTCGTCCTAATATTGGGGGTTGCAAGCGCATGCCGTTCTGATGAATTAGCTGCTACCGTTTTAGTTGACCGTGCTAGTAATCTCACTTGTCTTAAAAGACACGGAGGATGGAGATTGAGCACTGTAGCGGAAGGCTACATTGAAGACTCACTTTTGAATATAGAAAATATTGCGAAAAGAATACTAAAAGTTGATAGACGTAATGATAAACCAAGCACCGTTGTCATTTCTGATTTACATCTGAAAATAAAATAGCTATTAATGAACAAAAATTATTGTAAATATTGTTGAAGAAATTTTTATAAATTAAAACTTGATTAACACTTTTAATGTAAGGATTAAAAGAGTCAATTTTAGCTCCTGAGATTAAAAGTGAATACTGTTGTTGCTAAGATACCATTTTTTAGGAAAATGTCAACCTTAGAGACTCCTGACAGTAAAAAAAATGTCTTAGTTTCGTGACGATTGGAGAAAAATAACTTGCATGTGACATTCATTCTGAATGTAACTTGTCAAATTCACATATCCTGTCATTAATTTAAAATACCTACACTGTAAAAAAAGTTGCTGTGTAAGCGGGATTTTCCAGTGTGTAATTTAGGATGTGTAAAAATTCCGTGTTAATAGTTTTACACACTACGGCTTTTTTGTACGTTTTACACAAAACGTGTTAAAATTACTAGTATTATAATAAAATATACTGAATATTTACTAGTTCTGTGTTAAAAGTACACCATTTTGTGTAAACTTAACACGCACACATTTTAATTGTGTTCTATATCCCTACTCCTGACTGGTTGAGCACAACTGCGCAACTGCCGTATATCAGCTGATCCAACACAAGTCACTACGCCATATTGGACATGTAGCGGTGTTATGTACAGTTACCTCTCGTTCACTGTGTTCAAATGGAGAATATTTAAATTTAAAATGAGGTTTAATCATAGACTTTATAAATCATGGACCGGCCCTAGAAAGAGAGGTCCGCTGCCCTGATGTGTGCAAGAGGGATGAAGCTAGTCCGGGCAAAAACAGATGTTCTATGACAGAAAAATATATAAACATAACCTGACAAAACTTTTCCTGTTACTATTGTTAATGATTTGTGTGCCTTTTGTGATTTAGTTGTGTTTAGTGTGTTTATTAGCAATAGTTTTTGAAGACTCATAAACAATGGTGGAGTCGGTCTGTCAACCGTAAATGTCATACGTCTGTCATTTACGGTTTTTGTTTTTTTCGGCCAATGATCTGTGGGTTTTTGCCCGGACTAGCTCTATCTCTGTCGCACACATCTGAGCATCAACGATTTGTATAGGCAGGAAACGGTTTTGGGCGCGTCCATGATTTATAAGGTCTATGGGTTTAATGGTAATGGTAAAATGGTAAGTACTTACTTAACTATAACAAAATATTGCTGATAATTGTAATAAACCTAAACCTAATTAGAATATAACTATTAAAAATATTAGGATATTAGGGTACTGACGTTTTAGATTACTCTGTAATCTAACTTTTTTGTAACTTTAGAGAAAGAAAATTATATGTTCAGATCACTACCAGTTAATTTTCGTAAACTCCTATTATGTAGTGACTAAATACATCTTTCTTTGTTGTTTCATTGTTTATGATTTACTAGAACATTAGTAGTCCCTTAGTAGAATATGTACTATTATACTGTTAATTTTAATACATACATATTTTGTTAACAGACTTGGTTGTTCTTCATTTGAACAGAATTTTATTTTTTTAATAAAATCATAAAAAGTAAAATATCTTTTATTTTATAATTACACCATAATTCAGAAAATTCTTTATATTGATACGGAAGCTCACCTACCTTGTTAATTATGTTCCTGTTTGCTTTTGAAATTATAATTTTTAATACATATATTCCGCCGTTTAATAGAACATTCCAGGCTATATTCAATGCATTCTCGACGATAGGCAGAACCTCTAGAAAATGTCAAAATAAAAGTATTTAAAAAATTATGTTTATTAAAAATTATTTCTCTGGGTCCAAAAGGCAGTCTTAACTCAAAATTTTCATTTTTTAAGATTTAGTGGTGTATCAACTCCAAATATTGCATATTTTTATGTGTAAAAGAGTTACAAGTGAGCTTTGCTTCATAACCGTCGAATGGCGCTGCGTTGAAATATCACATCTTCAACATTGGTTTTGTGCTTTAGACAATTAGTCGCACATAACACTTATTAGTCGTGCTGTGACGTTTAATGAGATGAGATGAGCAAATTTTGGAAAAGAGTATCACAAGTCGAAATAATATCAATAAGAAACTAGTTTCTTTATGTGTATTTATATGCAAAACTGTCACATTTTTAAATAGACTAGTCATTCTCATAAGCTAAGTACCTTTTTTGTTCCCATTTCATACAATAAACCATAATATTTACAATTTTAATAAAATAATTAAGTTTATTAGAAATGTATTTCATTTTAGGTAATAAAACTCATGTTGAAAAACTTGAAAAAAATATGTGAAAGAGAGTCGGAATTATTTAACAAAAATAACAATAACAAAGTGCCAAAAACCAAAGCAAACAAAAAATGTTATTAAAAATACTAAGAACTATCCACAAAAACATTTTAACGTGATTCAAACATTATATATTTATTTATTTTCCAATATTTAGAGTAAGATTATTGATAAAACTTTACCGAGCTCTCCCGAAAATCTACATTTTTTGAGTTATGACAGTCTTGTTCCAAACTGACGATATATAAAAATTATTTCGAAAGTAAACAGGAACATAATTAACAAATTAAAAAGATAGGTGAGTCTTCCATATCAATACCTATTATACAATAAAATTAACATGTTAATGTGTAAAGCCTACACCTTCAATGATACAAATAACATAGAAATGTGTAAAAGTTACACATGACATTTGTCATATTAACACAGTAGATTGTGTTAAACCTTTAACACACTGCTACATACAGAGAAATGTGTAAAAATTTACAGAATTCCGTGTGGACCTCGATTAACACAGTATTGTGTTCTTTTGTGTTAAAATGTGTAATTATTTTTTTATAGTGTATGCATTTTCCAGACGGCATGCAAATGGGTCGAAAAATACAACTGTCTATAAAAAATCAAGGTTACATCATCCACCATTTCGAGACACTAATAATAAAAAAATTGTTTACCAATATTCCTTATATTTTGTAGAACACCTACATTATCGATAATATCTTGATAGATCGCCTCAATTCTTATGCCTAATAACGTTTCATACCACAACAATAACAAAACATACATATAAACCTTTTTTCTCAGTGTAGTCGTATTTAAAAAAGTTTACATTTTGTTCGAATAAACTCAAAAAAAAAAACAACTTTTTGGGCATAGTAAACAATCTACTAAGGCACGGGCAAGGCAAACTTGACCTGTCAATACAAATGAATGAAATCGAAAGCGATCTGATTCGAAGCTGCTAATTAATTATCTACCAGTAACACCTACCACATACCAAATACCCGTATTAAACGTGTTATGCGAATATCTTATTAGAGGCAAAAAAATTAGTAAAGCATTCGGACCGACGCCTTGTTACATTTTTAGTCGTTATTCGATAGGCGCCTTGGCCCAGTATAAACACAACGAAAATCTAACATTTAATCCTGTCAAATAAGGATGTTGTATTATAATTAGCATTGTTTAACAATGTGAAATTAATTTTTAATTACCGAGTAGACGTTTGCATTACCAAATGTAGCATAGGAATGTAATGAATGATCACATGCTGCATTCCTAAGATTTTAGTGTTCGAGGAAAACACCCTGTACACAGGGTTCGACACTTAATACTCTCCAAATTTGTATCTCCTAATTTTTTAAGATATTGCAACAATCAAATTATGTATATATTTGCACTGTTTTCAAAATATTCCAAAAAAAAACGAGTGGTTTTATTTTAATACAAATTATAATTTTTAAAAGCTTTTGAATAATTAAGAAAGTTTCTAAAATATAAAAAATACAAGGCCATTCACGACAAACTTAGATTAAAGGTATATAAACATTGCTATACAGAGTGTTTCAGATAGTGGTGTTTTTTAAAAAAAAAATATTAGTTATTACATTTGACTACTTAAATAGGAAATAGCGAAGATAGTCCTTCAACATCCTGCTTTCAACACCCTATAATTTATTGCATCTATGAAAATGACATAAGCTTTTGAGTTTGATACATTATGATATACAGTGTATCCCGTTTTTCAAGTGAACACCTCTAGAAATGAGGGATTTCCACAAGTCAATTTTTTTTTTCAATTCCCCCCCTGAAGGCAGGTTATATTCTACTAACAATTTTAAATTTAAAGTAAGCGATTGGTAAAACGTGTTTGACTGGAAGTAGGTTTGATGGAGAAAACTGAAATTTAATTTAGAATTTAACTAAAAATAAAAACTTTCTGGAGGTACGACCCATTTAAAAAATCGTTAAAAGCCAGGCTTTTGTCAAATCAATAAAATGGTTAGTAGAATATAACCTCCCTTCAGGGTACTAATTGTAGAAAAAATAGGGACACACTGTATATAAATAGCAACAAATAAAAAAATATATTTAAAATCAGAATAATGATATATTTTGCAAAATGAAAGCTTTTGAATATAAGAAAAGTAAATATCAATAATTTACACTAATGATAAGTTGAAAGTTCGAAACGTCATTGCACAATGTACATTACTGGACTTGAACCAACCTAATATGACGGAAACTTATTAATGGTTTGCATTTTACAATCTTCACTTGTCTTGTTTTTCAATAATTAAATGCTTAGTTCAGAAGGCCTTGATAAATATCTACAGATACTTCAACTATCGCAATTTCCTAAAATTAATAGATACAAGCTTGTTCAGATGGAGCCTAATGTCAAATTTAAAACATTTTCCTAGTACAAAACAAAACTGTATACATATTTACAATAATAATACGTTATTAAATCCGGTAAGTGACTTAATACAGTACGAGTTGTTCCTAATGTAAACGACTACTGTAATAAGGCCTAACAGAATAATCCATATTTTATTTCATACTGTCTTTACAATCCTTTTTAATGAGTAAAAAAAAATTATAATTATTAAAATTAAAAAAATATTAGCTGGTAATCTTTTGCTTGTCACTGTCAAATAGAATAATATCATCATTTTTGTGAGTTTTGCATTGTTTTGTAATTTCCCTGCCGCAAATAACGTAAGTAACGAGAAATAGTTATTTCACGGACAGTATGAAATAAAACTATACAGTATGCGCCAAAAGTATGGAATAAATTCAATAAAAACGAAACAATTATTTTTTGGGAAAAATCCTCGAACAGGTCGATACTGACATTCCTGACGATACCATATGGTTTCAGCAAGACGGTGCACCTCCGCACCATGCGCGCCCTGTACGAGATTTTTTGGACAACTGTTTTCCTGGGAGGTGGATCGGCAGACGCGGACCGATAGAATGGCCTGCAAGATCGCCAGATCTTACACCTCTTGACTATTTTTTATGGGGATACTTGGAGTCAAAAGTGTACATTAATAAACCACGTAATTTAGAAGAACTTCAAAATCGCATTCGGGACGAAATACGCAGAGTTACCCCAGAAATCATTCATAATGTGCAAGAAGAATTTCTTCACAGACTTGCGCATTGTCAAGAAGTTGGTGGATGGCAATTCGAATATTTAATTTAAGTATAAAATTTAATCAATTGTATTTTATTTTACATACCTCAGAATTGTTATTTTTTTATGGATAAAATTTACGTTTTCTAACATTCAACCGTCATTTATTCGAAAACTTTCCTATGTAAGAGGGCAAAATTTTAGTACTGTTTGATAGAGAATTAAATGATCTTTCAGAATCAAGGAAAAAAATATGGTGTTGCCATTTAAAAAAAAATCGCTTACGTCATTACTCGAAAACAAATGACATTTCAAAATTGCATTTTACGCTAAAATATATATTTTTTAAATTAAAAATCGACCTGTTCGAGGATTTTTCCCAAAAAATAATTGTTTCGCAAATAACGTAAGTAACGAGAAATAGTTATTTCACGGACAGTATGAAATAAAACTATACAGTAGGCGCCAAAAGTATGGAATAAATTCAATAAAAACGAAACAATTATTTTTTGGGAAAAACCCTCGAACAGGTCGATACTGACATTCCTGACGATACCATATGGTTTCAGCAAGACGGTGCACCTCCGCACTATGCGCGCCCTGTACGAGATTTTTTGGACAACTGTTTTCCTGGGAGGTGGATCGGCAGACGCGGGCCGATAGAATGGCCTGCAAGATCGCCAGATCTTACACCTCTTGACTATTTTTTATGGGGATACTTGAAGTCAAAAGTGTACATTAATAAACCACGTAATTTAGAAGAACTTCAAAATCGCATTCGGGACGAAATACGCAGAGTTACCCCAGAAATCATTCATAATGTGCAAGAAGAATTTCTTCACAGACTTGCGCATTGTCAAGAAGTTGGTGGATGGCAATTCGAACATTTAATTTAAGTATAAAATTTAATCAATTGTATTTTATTTTACATACCCCAGAATTGTTACTTTTTTATGGATAAATTTTACGTTTTCTAACATTCAACCGTCATTTATTCGAAAACTTTCCTATGTAAGAGGGCAAAATTTTAGTACTGTTTGATAGAGAATTAAACGATCTTTCAGAATCAAGGAAAAAAATATGGTGTTGCCATTTAAAAAAAATCGCTTACGTCATTACTCGAAAACAAATGACATTTCAAAATTGCATTTTACGCTAAAATATATATTTTTTAAATTAAAAATCGACCTGTTCGAGGATTTTTCCCAAAAAATAATTGTTTCGTTTTTATTGAATTTATTCCATACTTTTGGCGCATACTGTATGTATAGACGTCAGTTACATTCTATTTTAATGAAATAAACATTCAAATTGTCACCTTATTGTTTCAAAATTTCGAACATTGTAAGACACTGTATATGAGTTTGCACTAAATTTTCGAAGTGTTTATACAATTTTTTTATTGCGTTAATTTTGATTCTGTCTACTTTTTACCTGGTAGGTGCACAAAATTTCCTTTTCTATAATAGGGGAAGAATTCCTGGGCATCATTTTGGACAATCAATGTTCAAAAAACTACACACGTAAATATCCTTATCGTTACTACAATATACAACACTCGGTATATAGCGAACCAGATATTTGTGGGTATTCTGCAATTCGATACACATGCAACTCGTATCGAGAACAGAAACGCGCGCGATCGCGGTGTAAACAATATTCTTTTTGCGGCTAATGTTACACCTACAACAAAACAGAAACGTGTAAGATATTACATTTCTAACCTTGCGCTGGTTTTTTTTATATAGAAGCAGAGTGGAAATTTACGGGTATTATACGGTTGGATGCATAAATTCGTTTTCAATTGTTTTATATGGGCATTTTGCCCATGAATATCAGAAGTCGGGAAAACAACATTCGCTACGCAACTGTTTGTCCAAAGTCGGAAAAAATCGGAAGTGGAATGATTTTGCGCCCTCTGGAAAATTTTGAATACATTATACAGGGTGTTTTTAAATGGAGTAGCAAAAATGAGACCACAAATTCCTTAGGCGAAAATAAATCGATTTAACCTAACATACCTATATCTTAAGTCGCAGGATAAGTGCGGGGTGTCAAAGTTATTTTCGATATTTTTAAATAACTTCTTAAGAAATCCAAATCCTACCGACTTCAGCAAGGTATACCTTTTTCAAATAAAACAGATAGGAGAATCGATTGTTTCGATAGTCAGATGGATATATTAAGCTGCAAAAGAGTTCTGCCATTTAAAAGAAACATGGTGTGCCACAAGTGGCGTCCTCTACTAGTGAAGTCAAAATTAGAAACAAACTTGAATTTCTCGACCGCAAAAACCCCCGATTTACAAATTTTATGTAAATATTTGGATTTCTTAAGAAGTTATCTACAAATATCGAAAATAAACTTTTAACTTTGACACTGTATCTTTTTTATTATGCGACTTGGGATATGTTAGATTAAATCGATTTATTTTCACCTAAGGAATCTGTGGTCTCATTTTTGCTACTTCGTTTAAAAACATCCTGTATGTACAGTAGATATTGACGAAAATATTGTGTAATGTTTCCAAACAACTGCTTACAATTACCGTGGCGTGAAAATTTTCCAGAAACTATACAGGGTGTCTTGCTTAAAAAGTAGAACAAGCCTGTCACATGCCTACCGTGCGACCGATTTCAATAAACTTTTTTTTGTTGGAAACATCTTCAAAAAGTCTATCTTGGACATACCTGGTGTTCTGTAAAATTCTAAACCGTGACCGACTACGATAAAATTTATGCGGCTGAAAATCATAAAATCACATTAGGGATCTTTTTATTCGAATAATTCCCACGAATTCTTGATCAGGACCCCAGAAAACCCTACCAACCAAATTTTCGTTGCCACATAATACAGGGTGCTCAGGATAACTTGGGTGTCTCGCTTAAAAGTGGAACAAGCCTGTAACAAGCCTACAGTTCGAACGATTTCAATAAACTTTTTTTTGTTGGATACACCTTCAAAAAGTCTATCTTCGACATACCTAGTGTTCTCTAAAATTTAAAACCGCGGCTACGATACAATATATGTGGCTTAATCGAATTTTAGAGAACACCACAGGTATGTCGAAGATAGACTTTTTGAAGATGTATCCAACAGAAAAAGTTTATCGAAATCGGTCGCACATAAATTTTATCATAGTGGGCCACGGTTTCGAATTTTAGAGAACACCAGGTATGTCCAAGAGAGACATTTTGAAAATGTTCGGTCGCACGGTAAGCATGTTACAGGCTTGTTCCACTTTTAAGGAAGACACCCTGTATGTAACAATTTTCTGTAAATTTAACACAATTTTCTTGTAATGTTACAAACATATTTAATTACCTAAATTACAAGCATTACATCCAGTGTGTACACTCAGAGAAATTTTTTAGTTGACGTTCATACAACGTGCAATGAAATTTTAGCATCTCTTTAAACAACTGAATACCTTACAGCAACGGTACATGCCACAAAACGTGTTTGAGTTTTTGAGAAAATCAATTATAAATTTGATTAAAGCTGAAATGCTGAGAAATGAAATAAAAATATTTTAACCTATTACCTGCAAATTTACAACCCTTGTTCGAATGCCGAAAAAAAGATGTTTTTTTTATTTTAAAAATTTATTTATTAGAGAAATGTGGCTTGTACGTTTATTACATTAAAACAGTTTTAGAAATACCAAATCGTCAACGTATCATAGTTCATAAGAAGAAGTAAACATTTAAAAATAAACATAAACTTTTAATTTAAGAAAATAACATTTTCATAATTAGTCAATATACCTATTTAAAGTTAAAAAATATTGCGTTAACGATTCATATCCTTGCAAACGCGGAATTCCAGGAAATAACTACTATGCGAGTTAATGCCCCGACCAGCTTTGAATTACACCTGGAAAACCTATAACAAACAGCTAGTCACTCCTCGGCAGCCCACCAGGCATATACCGGTTTCGAGCTTATTAACTCTCATCAGTATGCCATAATTGGTGAATAATGAATGAATAACCTTAGCTGTTTAAAGTCTGTTTAACCCGACCAGAGTAAAGCGATGTAGCATAGCTACGTCTAGCGACCATTCGCTACTCCATACCGGAGTAACAAGCCATAGACACAAAGCGTTCTACATCGCAGTAGAAAATCACTGAAAGCTAGTGACCTTTATCGCGATTCGGCGATAACGATATGTGGCAGATACGGAATTCCAGAAAAGATAAAGAACTACAAACAAATTACTTATTATTTTTATGTTTACAATATAATTAACGGAATTACTTAAAATGAAAATATTAGAACAGAATGTCTCTTGTCCATTTTCTATTTGTACTACTCTTTGTAACTTTAGTAGCACTAGTATTTTTGAAAAATTCCAGTGTGCCAATGATTTTTTTTGCTGTTTCCACTTTGTTGAGTTCGGCTACTAAAGTAATCGAAGAACACCGAAAATAATGCCTTTGGGTTTGGTAATAGATATAAGATAGTTTGCTATTTTGTACGGATTCTGACCCAACGTATTTTCGCAACCACTTGCTTGCAGCATTTATTATTGCTATAATATACAAAAAAAAACGGCGATGCTCACGGTGGTATTCATATTCTGTCTCCGGTCGGAGAGGGTCTCCGTCTCAAAATTATGTGAATTTTATAATGAAATTCAAATAATTTCGGACGGACAATGAATACAGTGTACTGTAACAGTGGTATATTATATTTTCTTGAAATTATGAAATGTCGGTACGGAGACCGCTCTTTGACGTCCTGAGACGGACTATGAATACCACTGTTAGTATCTGGTTGACGAAGAGGCTCATATCTTCTACATATCCAAATATCTTCGTGACTTGTCTTCAGTATCAATTATCCTAAATATGCGATGTATTTTATCTTGGATACATTTTATTTTACATTTGAAGATGATATAACTTACCTTGATCATTGTATATTGTTATATTAGGATTAAACGTGTCACTTGTGGTGAGTAAACTTGCGGATGCAAAATTGCGGGGCAAAAAGGACACTTTTAAACCGAATAATACATGCTATTTTTTTCAACCGAAATCCCCCATTCAATTGTTAATGTGTGCTTTGAAATAATTCAAACCAAATTTGAATCAAGCAAAGTAAGTAGAATATATCGATGTAGTCATGGATACTTTGCCAAACATGAGTCGCCATATTGCTAATTGTGTTCATTTGTGATTGAATTTGCTAAAGTTTGTAAAAATTGAACTTTAAGCAAAATTATTGAACTTTAAGCAAAACAATCCTATGAACTTAGGGCTGAAAATGCTTCGTTTATAATATACACATGTCAGATTTAAAAAAATAATTACATTTTCTATAATAACTCTCGACTACTTCGGGTTAAATTCATAAAATTGTGTATGCGGAGGTTCCTTGGGACAGGAAATTTTATGGCTGTATCTTCAACAGGGCACCACAAGCGGCCATTAGGATCATTTTAAATCGCTTCAACTTTTTTGTGCCACGGTGTATGTCATTTTGGAATAGAAAAACATTTTCCCCTACCTTTTCTACTTAAAAAATGTACACCTTATTGAAATCTGTAGGACCAGCCGTTTCCGTTAAATACTCATCTAAAGATGGTGATGCATGCAAATTATGTTATGCAAATCACATGGTGAAGTATGTACATCTCCTCCTGAAACACCCTATATAAATAAATATTTCGTCCTTAATAGTTTAAAGATGTTTTCTAATTCGACTCCACTTTTGATTAAGCGCAATTGTGTAATTATTCTTTTTTCTTAGGATTAAAGTTGAAATCCACACCCAATCTGACAGTGATTACTGGTTTAGTTCCATTAGCCATTGCAATGCAGAACAAAGAGATACATATACCACGAAATGCACGTAATACTTCAAAACTAGATCCGAATAGGAACTCGATTCAAGTACTAATCTATCAACAGCAAAGGTCAAACTGCTACGATTACTTTCCACGTCCGCAAGAGACAGAATGTTCCGTTGGTAACGCCAGCTTTAAAACCAATCGATTTACAATCTCTACATGCCACCAGAACGTGAAATCTAAAATTCCGCTCCGATAAAAATTGCATTTCAGGTAAAATGTAGATACCTCGAGACATCGAGGGAATAATCAATTTGTGCATGTGCACTTTTCGATTTGCTGTATGTTGACATTTGAACGATTGGTTTCAGTTATTGAATGAATGTCCACTGAAAAACGCAAAGTGAATTTCCTGGCATAATAAATGAAAGTTTAAGTAATTTTTTATTACTCGACAAAGCAATAATCTCTACAAAAACTAACGAATAACAAAATAATAAAAAAATATACGTAAGAAATTGGAAACAGAAGTGTGTTTCTGTTCAAGTATACATCAAATAATAATTTCAAGTTAAAATTAGCGAGCGTGTGAAATTTGATTGATTTAACGACATTAATGCTAGTAAGTAGTTCAAATGGAAAGCTTCTGCCGATTTGATAGTTTGTTCACTAATATCGCATTGCAATGAGAAATATATTCAAAGCAGAGCAATAATAGAGAAATTTTTATCATATATTTGATTTTTTGTTTCACACACTTTAAACAGCTGGATAAATTAGGCCATTCTATCATAACCTCAAAATTCGGTTTATTTAATTCAGTTAATTAAATTTCATCACTATCTACGAAGAGAGGAACTTTAGATTCTATGTGTTAAAGGAAACTGATTTTTATTTTTATCCCAAGCACAGACCCAACAGGCAAATGTCCAATTACACGGTATGGCAATAATAGTAATAATAAAAATAAGTACAAGACCAATAATAGGATAGTTACATATAACAACAGGAGAAGTAATACTACAGTTACAATAATGACTAATAAATGAAAAAACACAAATAAACAAATAAAGAGAATAACTTATATACCTAACTACTTAACAGACATCTTCATCTATAGTACGTGAAATGGCTAACAAAATAGATTTTAAGTTGGTATGCCCTATATCTCAGAGATGCATGCGACACTGTATTAAATAAGTAACATATATTGTATACCGGCGGCTTAAATAAAAGGTTAGTTCTAATAAAAATTATTAGTACTTGTAGAATTATGCTCAGGAATAAGAAAATCAATTTCACTCAGAAGCTCAGGACAATCAATTTGATCACGCAATAACTTGTAAAGGAAAGTGACTGAGTTTAATTTTCTCCTCAAATCTTAAACCAAAACCCAAATCTATCAATCAATTGCCTATAAGGAGTACCTCTTACAGGATAAGCATTATTTATCTTAAGACATAAATATTTGATAAATTTTCTTCTTCTGTGGTTATTCAAGTAACACTCTATGACACAAAAAATAGAATGGATTCCAAACAGTAGAGCAGTATTCTAGTTTAGTTCTGGCATAAGAAAAATACAAAATAACGAGTGGCTAGATATTAGTAAACGATTTACAGTGGCAAAGTATGAAATCATAAGCCTTCATTGCTTCATCCATCTTGGACAAGATATAATATGAAAATGATAATTCCTGATCGAAGATCTTTCCCAAATATTTAATTTTAGTCAAACGATTAATTTCAATGTTATTAACTAAGTAACTATGAAGACAAAGTGATTTCTTCCATGTAAAGCTGATAGCATTTTTTAGCATGTACATTTAAATTACACCAGGCTTCAATTTTGACAATCTTTCCTTGAAGAGCAGCACAGTCATTTAAGCAGAAAAAGACAAAAAAACAAACAAAAAAATTAATAAACAGGGAAATATACAAGTACACCAACGTTACAAAACTATATATACAATCCATTTTTACTTAAATATTGAATTTTGTATAGCCATATAGAAATAATTTTTAGTTTCAATTTCCAAAATAACAATTTGTAAATGCTGTGCTTAGGTTTTAAATCTCCAAACTGATTTCATACAGTCTCTGACCAGATTTACCATTTTTACATAAACAAATGCATTTACCTATCTTAAATTAGTTAAACACACTTACATACTAAAATTTAATTTAATATTCCATATTTTTGTTTATTAATTGTTCCACATGTTGGCCTGTTTAAGACATGCATTAACGGGCTTTTCTAATCTAAGTTCGTTTATGCATTGCTAAGACAGGCAGGAGGATATGCGCAGCAATTACTATACTGTTTCAATTTTTCGTAGTAAACGAAATTACAGTTAAAAAACATTTGCTTGCATAAAAATGGTAAAGCTGGCTATCCTTATGTTCAAAAACACTATGTATAAAATTAGTTATCTGATTTTTCTTTAGTTTTATTGGGTTTTTGCCACACTTAGATAGCACCCGAAATTTCCGAAGATAACCGAATGACCATGGACTAAGGTACAAAATCAAAATGATATTGTGAGTTCAAGGGCGTTATCTCATACTAAGTAACATACTGGGGATGATATTTCATCCCCTGGGACCCATTTTAAGTTGATCATATTTTTCTACATGATGTGTATCCCTTGAGGAAACTACATACCAAGTGGCAAGTTGCAACAGCATGTATTTTCCGAGATATTGGAAAATATTTTTTTCGGGTGCTATCATATTTCACCCCCTGGGACCCATTTCTGGTGGATCATATTTTTTCTACAAGATGTGTATCCCTTGAGGAAACTACATGGAAAGTGACAAGTTGCAACGGCATGTATTTTCAGAGATATTGGAAAATATTTTTTGCCGATGCTATCATATATCACCCCCTGGGACCCATTTTTAGTCGATCATATTTTTTCTACATGTGTATCCCATGAGGAAACTACATGGCAAGTGACAAGGTGCAACGGCATGCGTTTTCCGAGATATTGGGAAATATTTTTTCGGGTGCTATCATATTTCACCCTCTGGGACCCATTTCAGGTTGATCATATTTTTTCTACATGATGTGTATCCCTTGAGGAAACTACTTACCAATATTTTTTCCAATGCTATCATATTTTACACCCTGAGACCCATTTCTAGTTGATCATATTTTTTCTGAGTGATAAGCATCCCTTGAAGAACTCTCATACTAAGTATCATCCCCAGTATGTTACTTAGTATGAAATAACGCCCTGGAACTCACAATATCATTTTGATATTGGTACCTTAGTCAACGAACGTCCATGGTCATTCGGCTATCTTCGGAAGTTTCGGGTGCTGCTTTCACACCGGTTGACTGATCCGTTTGGCGCAAGGGCTTATTTAATTAATCTTTATTTTTTCAGAAGTGTGGCAAAAACCCAATAAAACTAAAGAAAAACTAAAATTATGCCACAAATAAATAGCTTCAGACAATATAGTTGTCTGATATTTAAAATCTCGGTAAATTATCTGCAATCTAGAAATATGCTGGGCAACCCATTGAAACAAATAAAAGTTTAGTTTGATACAAATTATTCGAGCACCTCGTATATCCAAAAACATTTTTTTCGGGGTAAATCTACTTTAAGCAATGGTTGACTCACCCTGTATATGCATTTCAAGAGGCTCAAAAACCACCTATCGGTAGGAACATCTCAAGAAGCCGCAAATGAGATTCTTTCGCGCATCATCGATCAACCGAAACTCCGTCTCAGTCATTGACTCATTTAAATTAATTACTTTAAATTTTTAATGTTTATTAATTTTCTCGGTTTCGTAAACTGTAATAACGAAATAATTGGCACTGCAAGTAATGATATAGGTGTGTGTTTGTAATGAGAGGCTTATTTGTTGTATCGCTGTTCTAAAAATAAATAAAAACGTAATAGACTTGTGCGGTAGAAGGACGGCCAAGGATATCGAGTGAACTCATTCTTAAATATTGTAATTTCACGCATAGAAAAACAGACATATTTGAATAATGCAACAGTGTAACATAAACATTAGACGTTAATTTTCAGTTTTCAGGAAGTAATTGTTAAAAGTGAACTTTATTTTCTTCTTTTTTTTCTGAATTACCAAAACAAAAAAGGCAAAGTGTTCTTTGTATCAATTTTTCCAAGAGTTATTTATGGTGAAATGTATTTGATTGCTACTTGAAGTAAATAGCTTTCGTATTACAATTAAAACGTATTATTTAAAAACAATGAAAGGACTTGTCATCCTAAAGAAAGTAAGTCGTGTCTAATGTAGACAATTCGTTAGAATTCTACAATTATAAACACTGTAGTAACGTGAAATCCAAACAAATTATAACCGCTACCACATTCGTATATTACAACTTAGTAAATATTTGCTATGAAAACATATGGTATATATCATTAACGTTTGAATTGCTTGAGGAAATTTCCTATCTTCAAAAGCTTCTCAATCACCTTTCACTATTAACTCTCTACAAGTTATGCCTAAGTAACCTAATTGAATAATATAATGCACATATGCAGTCTAGACAGCAAACAATAAACAGTCTTCGACATTTTTCTTTAACAAAAAAAATTGCGTTTTCTTTTAGTCATGAAGGTTGTAGACCACCAAGGTGAAATTAGCTGAATAATTTTCATCAGTACACTACATAACATTACTTTAGAAGATATATAAGTGAATTAATCAGTTTTAACTTTATTATTTTATGATTGAATCCCGAATGTCAGTTATGATGGCTACTAGTACTAACAAGTAGGTGCTGGCATGCACAGTGTTTTGCTGCCAGGTTTCATCCTCATAGAAAATCTTACGTTGGCGTGGCATACCATATAGGAAAATCCTTCTGCGCGTACTCATTCGATAACAAACTACACTGTAAAGACCAAATTAAGTGAAATTTCATATTATTAATATGAGGAATATAATTGTAATTTTATAAGTTAAACTGTATACATCATATGCAATTATGTATTTTGTATATTTTTAGGTATTAATAATATTGTGTGAAACTAACTACTCAGTGGACAAAAGCCCCAACCTGCGTTGAATTACACCCACAATATCTACCCATATATTCCTTATTATTAGCTTTTGTAACATTTTTTTTACTGTTTTAGAAAGGTATTTTAAGCTAATATAAATCAAATCTCCTATATATATGACTTCATTGATAGGAATTATAGGAGATTTGATTTATATTAGCTTAAAATACCTTTCTAAAACAGTAAAACATGAAAATACAGTTATTTTCTCTTTTTTTCTGTCTATGAAAATGTTTTCTATTATACCATCGACAAAAAACCAATTTTAACCCATAATATCATGTCTTTTTTGTGACAGATGTAGGTACTTTTATATCATTTGTGACGTCACTAATATTCATATTTCGCTTATTTGGAGTACTGAAAATTCACAGATTTTTTAAAAAACTCATTTTCTACAAGAATTTTCAGTATTTCAATGGAGGAAGAATAAATATTCAAAAACTTAATTTGCAAAAAAAAATTGTGTCAATAACAACATTGCTTAAATTTAAATTCATTTATGAGTGACATAATTTTGGTTTTGAATTTTTAGTCATTTCACATTTTAACGAAGCAATGAGGTTATCAACACAAGTTTTGATTAGAGAGTTGGCTTGTATTAATAATACATCGCTTAGTAAGATAACTCAAAGGATATTCAATATTAGGTACCCATAAAAGATTTATTCAGACAAACTGAGTGGACGATAACGAATTGCGGTATTATTTTAGCATAATCAGACTGTTAACAACCAATTGCGGTGATTTGAGTGAAAATTTGCTCAAAATATTTTACTGTATATAAAAATTTTTCAATGTGTAGTTAAAGATATGCGCGATAAGGGTTTTTGTATAATAATTGTGTATACAGTGTTTCACTTTGATACTGAAAAAGTATTTTTAATGGAACATCCGATTTAATATTTTCTTTTTTAAAATATATTGCACTTAAAAAGCTCTACACAGTGATGTGAATTTTTTTATGGCCCTTTGCATGGCCTGCTGTGGTATTAAATATAACTCCAAAAATAGCAAAATCGTATTAGGCATTTTTTTAACAAAAAAAAACTATTTATTTTCAATCGACAAATATTTTTACTTTGTTCTATAAAATGGCGGATGCGCCAATATTTAACATTCTGCAAAATTTTGAAAATATCACACAACTGGCAAAATAAAGTTAAAAATTCACTGTTACCTTAACATGAACCGACAACGTGACGTCCACTAGTAAAGCCATATTTTGTGTGTAGATAAAAAAATCAACTTCCAGGAACATCGACGTTACATTCTTCACGTAAAGACGTAGGAAGACAGGCATTGTGACGCATTCCAGGCGAGGACTATTAGCTAAAAGCACGTCAATGCTCTTTTTGGATGGCAAAAATGCAAACATATTACTCATTCGCTTCAGATCCTTTCAAGAAGACATCCAAATATATCCCTCTACCATCCGCGCAATTTGAATGACAATAACAAGAACTAATCTAAATGTATCTCAGATTGAAACGACTTCCTCTGACCTTGCAAGACGTAGAAAAGGTAAAAAACTCGTAGTGTTCCACTTATTATTATTATTGCAATTGTTCTACGGCGGTATTGTTCCTTTATAATTATTATCCGTATTCTCACGTGCTAAAATCTCAATACCTCATACGTGTGGCAAAGTTACTTTCACTAACATTTTTTTTCTATTTAGTAGAAGGCGCTCGGCTTAATTCGCTTTTGATTATACTAGGACGTTGATCTAAGAAGAGAGTACTTTGGCATTTACAAAAAATGTACGGTTAACATTATCATGCAAATGACTCTCTTGATATTTATTAACGTATACAAGATGGGATAGAGATTTCTAATTGACAATATCATCAATAGTTCATGGAAAAGTTCGAGATTCATTGAATAGTTAATAGACATCGTTTAACTTAAGTGATATCTTGATTCCATTTTAAAAATTATATTCGTAATTGAAATTTCTATTGTAATTAATTATTATTTGTTTATATACTCGTATGAAGTGTATAAGGTAAGAAATTAACGTGTAAATATACACATTTATAAATAAAACTTTTTTATTGTTGAAGTTTGAGTGATTTTATTGAAGAAACAATTTTAAGTTTCTGATAAATAAATAATTCGAAATAATAATAAAAAATAACGATTGAGAGTATAAGTCAATTTTATGTTTGGAGTAGTACAGATTTTATGAAGTTAACACCCCATAAAATAGTTGGCAAATATGTGAGTGAACATTACTTCACGAATTGTGTTGTGTTAACACAATTGGGCGTGGGCACGTTATAACAATTAATAATTGTGTGGATTTCAGCAAATTTTTTTCACGATATAGGTTTTGCTATAGTGGAATACATGGTAAATTACTTAACGATGTGTTATTTTAACACAATTGGGCGTGGGCACGTTATAACTACTAATAATTGTGTTGCCTTTTAGCGAAATTTTTTCACGATATAGGTTTTGCTGTAGTGGAATAAATAGTAAATTACTTAACGAATTGTGTTATTTTAACACAATTGGGCGTGGACACATTATAACAATTAATAATTGTGTTGATTTCAGCCAATTTTTTTACGATATAGGTTTTGCTATAGTGGAATACATGGTAAATTACTTAACAAATTGTGTTATTTTAACACAATTGGGGGTGGGCACATCATAACAACTAATAATTGTGTTGCCTCTCAGTGAAATTTTTTCCCGATATAGATTTTCTATAGTGAAATAAATGGTGAAAACCGTATCTTGTTATATTTACTTAAGAGCATATTTGACATTTTAAGAATTCTGCTCTATTTTTGATAAAAAAAAATTAATTATTAAAAAATGCCATAATACCCAGTGTTCCAGTTACAAGAAAAATGAAGTTAGGTAACATTCAAAACAAATTAGACATTCTGTATAACGGCACGCTTTTAAAATGTGAAGAAATTGATTTATTGCAACGTTTATTATATAAAATTTAGGTATTATGACATCGGTTTTTAAAATACTCGTAAATATGCCTTGTGTAAAAGTATGTTTTGTATATTGTTAGAAAAATGAGGAACTACACATAGGTAGTATACTAAATGTTTCTGCCTCTTAGTCATATTTTATTAATTTAATATTTGAATTTGGTAACATAATAATAATGTTCTTGATTTATTTTTTGAAACACTTAATAAGAGTTGTTTGATTTCATATTTCAGAAACACACGATGCAATAAAAATTTAAAAAAATAAAATAGTATTTTCGCAGTGTGAATACGCCTACTGAAATATTTGAAATAAAAAGAATATTCCGTGGAATGTAAATAATTGATGGGCCATAAAAGGTAGGTGTCATCATGTCATTATTGTTAACATTATAACAAATTAATATTTATGAAGTACAAGCAATAAACAACAAAGATGCTTCTCGTTTTAAAATCTCTGCAACATTTGAACTTCCACAATTACGTATTTATTTTCGACTAAGCCAAAATAATGATCTACTTACTCACTTGAAAAGATTTATTTACGAAAAATCAATAATTATTATAAAAAGAAGGAAAACAAATTTGTTGTTTGAAAGCAAAACAGAACCACTATTCTTGTTTGAAAAATAAAAAATAGTTCATTAAAGTTGTATATAATGAAATACACTAACAAAATGAGCGTAACTGTTCCTAGTCGGTGAATGGTTTCATCAATTAGGATACAAAGTTAAAATTATTATTAAGAGATCGGGAATAATGCAAAGAAAATTGTATTGTATGAAACACTTAGGAAATATGACCACATTTAAAGAGAAACGGAGATCTACTTATTACTTAGACCAAACTTGGTATGATACACATGACACTGTCAAGATCTTGGATGGACGATTCAGACAGATTTAAGCTAGATATGCCCCAAATAGAGGAACAAGATTAATAATCCTACATTATGGTAATGAGAAAGGATGGGTCCGTAACTGTCCTAAACTTAGTGGGGAAAAAACTGCGAGATTCAATCGATGACTATCATTAAAATATATAAATTTTTGGAAAAATAGCTATATGTTATAGATGAGTCGAAAGAAATAAAATTAAGTTGTAATGTTAAAAAATAAAGTATTTATGACACAGTTATTTCCATTATTGGCAACATAAAACAGTTTTTTTATTTCTACAATATACAGGGTGTTTTTTAAATAGAGGTTACAAATCCAGTCCAGCTACAGTGTCTAATAGTTATTTATGCAACAAGTACAAAAATAAAGTATGTTTATTGCACGCGACGTGAAATTGTCCAACGTGACCGTCAGGCCGAGTAGGACAACACGTCGAGTGCAATAAGCGCTTTTTGTACAAGTTGCATACAATATTTTTTCTACGTTCATGCAAAAACCAAAAAATGTTTTATTTAGATGACACTAAGTGTAGGAAAATATGACATCGATTTGAACGTTTATGTTTGTCATGATGACAAAACGCTGTAGTAGAATGACAGATGAATGCAATAAACATTTTATTGAACTAGTGCAATAAGGAATCATTTTTTCCACTAAATATAGTTCAATAAAGTTTTGTTTTTTGCATGAACGTAGAAAAACTTTAATAAAATCAATTTTTAATTTTTATACCGCTTGAGATAATTTAACCAAATTCGGTATGCATATTTAGTAAGACAATAGGTATAAAACAAAAAAATACCATCGTATCATCGATCATGTATCATATTGTATAATATTACAAAAAAATAGGTCATCATATGCGCCACTTCTGGAATTATTGCACGTGTTTGAGCTGCAATTGCAAGAAGATCTGAAGCATGTATTTTGACTGAAGGTTTCCAACATTTGTTATAATAAATCATAGTAAAGTAATTCCATTGTTAATTAATTATTATGTTATTATTTTAATTTAATTTAATTAATTATTTTATTTAATTATGTAATGAGTAAAAATGCACTTGATCAAATAAATCAATTTTGTTGTTAATCGGTTTGGAATTAAAAAAAAATGTAAAGAAACAAAAAGTGAAGATAATACAACAGCGCATGTGATGACCTACTCTACTTAAGAGACGCTCTGTATATGAAAACACCTGTACACGTAACTATTCTGTACAGGGCAATGCCGATGACCATTATCCATTCAATTTCCTTCTGAAAATGTGAATACCGAACTTTTTCATTATAAACATTCATAGAAAACTACTTATAAACGCCATGCCTCGTATTTGTTTCATTTGTTACTCAACGCATAAAACATAATAGTATGCAATTCCTTCGAATGAAAGAATCCTTACTTTTTATTGTCTGTTTTCAAATAGTTAAAGCAGCTCCGCTAATCTCGAACAGGTTATCTAATTACCACCGACAAAGAAACCTAAAAAACAAGGTTAAGGTCCTCGCTCTTGCGGAAGAAAGTAAAACAAACGCCTCGAGATGTGATCAAAGAAAGCCACGAGAAAGGAGAGAGGCACTTCTTCGATTAAGATATTTAACATGGCCACACCCAGCCGAAGGCGGCGTGAAAAATGTGAGGAAGAGTGTATGAAATATACATGGTTCTGCTTAATATTGTGTCGAGGAAGATAACTTTCCACTAGAATAAAAAAGTCGGCGGACCCCTACAGTGCGAGAAAGCAGTTGTTTAAAACAAATGAGCAGTTACAGTCGGCGATGAGTTGATAATCGAATCTTGATAATTTAATATTCTATAATGAGTACCGTTTTTTAAACAGCAGGTGTATCTCCAGCAATTGTATGTAAATGGCTTTGTTCTTGTATTTAATGACTTAATAAGTCAATATACGAATTGTAATTTAATTTTTGTGCCACTTTTCAGTTCTCACCACCTCAAAACTCATTCATGAAAAGTGTGCTAAGTAAGTGTTTGTTTTTATAATTTTCTGTAACAATAGCTAACGGGTCTGACCAGTACGTCAGTTTATTATTCCAGTTTGACGCTTAAGCTAACATTTTTTGGCAAAAATTACGTACAGGAGGTTTTGGAAATGGTGTACAATACTTCGGAGTCTTTCAAATTGAGCTGGTTTAAAAAAAATATATATGGCGTTGTAAATTGGCCTGGATTTTGTGACATTTGGAAGTGTAATGTATGACATTTATAAAAATGGAGTCATACACAATACAGCTTGTTCAAATTTTTGAATTACCTCATGCAAATGGATGTTCAGTGAAAAAATGTTTATATAATCGTCCATTTGAAAGCACAGATAGAACTGTTCAAATAAAAAAAAACTGGTGAAAAATAAAAGAAGAGAAAAATACAGTCGTAGCTGTTGTTCACAAGAACATATTGATTTAGTGTGTTTAATTTGTGAAAATGTAGCTTTTAAGAAACCCAGAAATGTCCCTTTGTCAACGCTTACAAGTTATTGTCTGAAGCTATTTATTTGTGGCATAATTTCAATATTACGGAAGTGCGCGATAGTGATGTGATTTTTGTTATTTTTTACTTATCTGCTTTTTTTCAGTGTGAGATTTTTTGGTTAGGCAAACTTAGTTTCAAAAATAACCCTTGACTGTTCCGTTTGGCGCAAGGGCTTATTTAATTAATTTTTATTATTTTTCAGAAGTGTGGCAAAAACCCAACAAAACTTAAGAAAAAGCTTACAAGTTAGGCTCGGTGAATTCACAACACGGCGTATTTTACACAAGGATTATAAATAACACAGAAAGCAAAGCTACTGGATTATTCAAACCATGCGCTGTGCATTTGTTATTTGGATAAGAGCGATGATTTTTCTCAATAGATCCGAAAAAGCACATTTTGAAATTGGTAGCTAATAAACAAAATGAGGAAGTTGTATGAATTTTATATTGGTTTAAAATGTATTATAGGGTAATCTTTGAAACACATGAAATGTCAGATCGTGTCTGGCGGCAATAATCACATAATAATTAAAATATTAAATGGGGTTTCGTGTAAGCACAATCGGACAATTTGCCACGAGTCAACTCATTTAATTTAATACTTATGAACTTCATTGGAGCAAATCCCAAATTTATTACTGCAGAAATGTGGGGAGTCAAAGCAAGCAGGTGTCTATTTTCCGTTTCTAACATTACCATAATTATTAGTAGCGATGTGATGAATCTACGGTATTGTTAAACGTAACTTATTTCTTTGTTTACGTGACAATGGCGTTGATTACGTCCAGATACAGGATTTTACTAGTATTTACAAAATGATGCCGTCTGATATCACATTAAGGTACTCGCGACGGTACTTGTTTCGAAATATAATTAAAAGTAATGAATTATGATATTTAACATTTAATATCTCTTTTAAATTATTTTTTACTAATACAGTATGCGCCAAAAGTATGGAATAAATTCAATAAAAACGAAACAATTATTTTTTGAGAAACATCCTTGAACAGGTCGATTTTTAATTTAAAAAATACATATTTTAGCGTAAAATGCGATTTTCAAATGTCATTTGTATTCGAGTAATGACGTCATCGATTTTTTTTTAAATGGCAACACCATATTTTTTTTCCTTGATTCTGAAAGATCGTTTATTTCTCTATCAGACAGTACTAAAATTTTGCCCTCTTACATAGGAAAGTTTTCGAGTAAATGACGATTGAATGTTAGAAAACGTAAATTTTATCCATAAAAAAGTAACAATTCTGAGGTATGTAAAATAAAATACAATTGATTAAATTTTATACTTTAAATGTTCGAATTGCCATCCACCAACTTCTTGACAATGCGCAAGTCTGTGAAGAAATTCTTCTTGCACATTATGAATGATTTCTGGGGTAACTCTGCGTATTTCGTCCCGAATGCGATTTTGAAGTTCTTCTAAATTACGTGGTTTATTAATGTACACTTTTGACTTCAAGTATCCCCATAAAAAATAGTCAAGAGGTGTAAGATCTGGCGATCTTGCAGGCCATTCTATCGGTCCGCGTCTGCCGATCCACCTCCCAGGAAAACAGTTGTCCAAAAAGAACTATGGAATTCGAAAAACTAAACTTGATAACGTTTTTGCTTTATTTTAATTGATTTACGTTTTCTAACATTCAATCGTCATTTACTCGAAAACTTTCCTATGTAAGAGGGCAAAATTTTAGTACTGTCTGATAGAGAATTAAACGATCTTTCAGAATCAAGGAAAAAAATATGGTGTTGCCATTTAAAAAAAAACCGATGACGTCATTACTCGAAAACAAATGACATTTGAAAATCGCATTTTACGCTAAAATATGTATTTTTTAAATTAAAAATCGACCTGTTCGAGGATTTTTCCCAAAAAATAATTGTTTCGTTTTTATTGAATTTATTCCATACTGTATTTACCTCCTATTAATTTCATTTCCCCTTAAATATTTTGAATATATCTTTATATATCTATTAGTTTATTGTTGTTGTTTTCAGAATAAAACAGGTAATTTAATATTGCAACATCAAAAGCACGTGCACAACACTGGAATATTTAACGATCTCAAACTGAATAATTATTACTAGTTTAAGTATTATCAGATTTAAATAAATTCTTAATTATATTATATTGGAAACCTCGGGCTTATCCTGCATCAGCCTCTATTAAAATTCTTAAAACTACGCATTACACACAATTAATGACATGTCAGTGGATAAGCTCCTTAAAACATCCTTGGAAGGTTTATGATCCATATCTTCCATGATTTCTACAAACCTTAGTTCAAGCCTCATTAAGTTACACAGTTCAGGGGTCAGGGTCCTTAGGATCGTTTTCCATTTTTTATGCGATAAAATGGGGTACTTTCATGACGATTTGTGTCTTTTCATCAAGATACTTAAATTTTCAATGTTAGGTAAATATAACTCAAACTTTTTCCTCATTCCCATATCGAAAATAAAGATCCACTGTATTTTATGTGAAAATTTAAATAAATACATAAAGCATTAGATATGAATTCGTCATTCTGGCGATTGACTCAATTCGGGCTTGCTGCAGGTATAACCTTTCCTAATTTTCTCCAACTTTTCTCTATATTTCAGTCTTAAACTCATATTTTCACTAAACTTTTTTTTAAACCAGGTTTAGTAAACACAATTTGGTAATTGGAAGTAATAATGATAAAATAACAGGATAGCTTTCAAATCGGTTTACAAATTTTCAAAATTTTCTTTCCTTCCTTTTTTGTTAAATTAAGTAAGCATTTCGTGTTCGAGACACAAACAATATTTTTTCGAAAACAAACAAATGAAATAAAGCAATTGTGTTATATTGTCTGAAACTATTTATTTGTGGCATAATTTTAGTTTTTCTTTAGTTTTATTGGGTTTTTGCCACACTTCTGAAAAAATAATAAAGATTAATTAAATAAGTCCTTGCGCCAAACGGAACAGTCAAGGGTTATTTTTGAAACTACGTTTGCCTAATCAAAAAGTCTCACACTGAAAAAAGCAGATAAGTAAAAAATAACAAAAATCACATCACTATCGCGCACTTCCGTATTATTGACGTTTCGAAAAACTCTGTTTTCTTTCTCAAAATCGTAGAAAAATATTAAACGTATGTCAAGTTTGACAGTTTATAATTTGTTTATCTGCTTCCATAGAGATGTTAAATGATTTTTATTTTATTGTTACTTACTTCTTCTTGATACAACTGTATGATCGATGTTTACTGAACAGTTTGACACACACTTATCTCCGTTCAACAAAATAATCGCGGTTTCTTTTAATTTTCTTTTTGTTGCGTTATCTTCCTTCTCTAAAATTTTTGCCGAACCCCATTGAATCAAATGACCGTTTTCCCAAGCCTGTTCGCAAATTTTTGATTTTTCAAATTCCCGTCTTTTTATGTAATTTTTATGTTCCTCAACTCTAACATTCATAGGCCGAGACGTTTCTCCAACATAATGTTTTTTGCATTCACAAGGTATACTGTAGATGCAATTTTTTGAATTTTGTATATCATTTTTTGGACGCGTTTAGACAAAAATGATCGTAAAGTATTAGTTGTCTGAAAAACTGTTCGAATATTAAATTTATTACCGATTCTTCTTAACTTTTCTGATAATATAGGAATGTATGGAATTTTTATTGTATGATTAATTTCTTTAATTTGACTTACAGTGTTCGTTTTATCTGTAATATTTTTGAATGTTCTATCAACAAAATTTGGAGGGTATTCATTATTTATTAAAACATTTTTAATACATTTTAGTTCGTTATTAAAAATATCATTGTTTGATGAAATTAATTTTGCTCTATCATATAAACATTTAACAACACCTTTCTTAATATCGATGTGATGGTTAGATCTAAAATTTATATATCTATTGGTGTGAGTTTGTTTTCTATAAACACTTGTTTCTACAGAATTATCGTGTTTTTTAATTAAAACATCTAAAAATGGTAGCATATTATTATTTTCTATTTCCAAAGTGAATTTTATTGTTGGTTCCTTATTGTTAATATCATTTAAAAATTCATTTAATTGCAAAAATGTCATCTACATATCTCCACCAGATAGTTGGTTTTTTATTCATATTTTGAATATAATTTTCTTCAAAAGAATCCATAAAAATATTACTTAAAATTGGTGGTAATGATGAGCCCATTGCCATTCCGAAATTTTGTTGATAAAATTCATTGTTTAGTTGAAAATATGTTGTTTTTATACATAGACTTAGTAATTCCATTATACATCCTACATTTAATTTTGTTCTGTTTGCCAAATTGATATCATTTGAAAAATCCAAAATTTGCGAATACGCTTGGGAAAACGGTCATTTGATTCAATGGGGTTCGACAAAAATTTTAGAGAAGGAAGATAACGCAACAAAAAGAAAATTAAAAGACACCGCGACTATTTTGTTGAACGGAGATAAGTGTGTGTCAAACTGTTCAGTAAACATCGATCATTGTTGGCTACAGTTGTATCAAGAAGAAGTAAATAACAATAAAATAAAAATCATTTAACATCTCTATGGAAGCAGATAAACAAATTTTAATCTGTCAAACTTGACATACGTTTAATATTTTTACTACGATTTTGAGAACGAAAACAGAGAGTTTTTCGAAACGTCAATAATACGGAAGTGCGCGATAGTGATGTGATTTTTGTTATTTTTTACTTATCTGCTCTTTTCAGTGTGAGATTTTTTAGTTAGGCAAACGTAGTTTCAAAAATAACCCTTGACTGTTCTGTTTGGTGCAAGGGCTTATTTAATTAATCTTTATTATTTTTCAGAAGTGTGGCAAAAACCCAATAAAACTAAAGAAAAACAATTGTGTTATGTACAACAATTTAATTTATATTTGAAATCGTTTGAACCGTGTTTGAATCAAGATGGAAACGGAAAACTTCGACGTCATGGTCAGGATATTCCATATTAAAAAGTATCTACACTAAATGCCAAAGAAAATGTAAATATCAGAAAATACTGCCCAAAAAAATCCAGAATCTAACGAAAGAACAAATTGAAAGATTTTTACAAAAAGCACCTGATAATAGATTTCTGCTAGAAAAGGTAAAGGTAAAATCATAAATAAGCAAAATTTACTTTGTAAAACAACCCCTTGACTGATGCATTGGGCGTAAGGGGTTATTTGTCAATATTTTCGTATTTCAGTGGCAGGTATGCAAAATTAAACAAAAAAAGTAACAAAAAATGCCACAAATAAATAACTACAGAGTACAGAACAGACAATATCTTTATTCCTGCAGTTACAGACAAATTTGAAAATAATTGGTGCATTTATAAATCTTTTAAGACATATAATATGGGTAAATTACCTATTACCATTACAAAGTTTCCCGATTTTTTCACGGTATACTTGTAGCAAGCCTGCCATTTTTTGAGTCAGTCTCGTATATGCCATGCAGTCCTAACACAAATGAAATTTCACCAAAGAATCATACCTACATTGTTGCCTCACAATTGTAAACACATAAATTAACAACAATGGAACAATGCTTCAAACTGACGTCTTCGAGCCTTCTGTGTAACCTACACACCGTGAGACAATCTATCGAAATCTCTTGAACAATTATTCACGTAGGCGTCCGATAATATATGTCAAAGTCAGGCCTTATTCGAGTTTTCTGTATCTACCACAGATCCACATGTCGATGTTTGGATTATAAAACGATAATGATCGAAGACAAACATGTTTGTGAAAATTATTAGAGTCAAACAAATTTGCATAAAATTACACCTTCAAGGTATTATTCTTTACTACAGTCGGCTTTCTATATATACATATGAAGTAATAAATACGTGCAATTTTATTGTTATATATGATCACTGACGAAATACGTTCTTAGAAATATAGGATCACTCGAATTTTAAGATGCACGTACAGGGCGTGTTAAAAAACCCGAAAAATACAAAATATTTCGAAGTGCAAAGTCTAGACATAAAATAATTTAAATGTTTCATTACTTTATGGTTTTATAGAGGATATATTCATCCTCTTTGCATAATAGCGGATGTTCAACTTACCTTGGAGGCGTCTTCTAAAATAATTGTATGTAAAAACACATTTTCCATCCACAACAGCATTTAGGTATAAAAAATTATGTTAACATATACGCCCCACTAAGGTCGATGACATGTAAAAAATCTCGTCGTGTACCCACTCAAAATGAGACTGATGGGTAAGATGCGACAATGTTTTGAAGAATCAATACAAATGCAATAAAGTAGACAAATACGCTGTCGCGACCAGGATCTGTTAAAGCCGCTTTACAGTCCGCAGTTCTTTTTGTAGTGAATTAAAGCAGCAGCAAGCTCTTGCACTTGCAATACAATTCCTAAAATTCTGACTCGCAATTTGTTTTACAGTCGTTAATTCGCAATTGCATTGCTGAATTCAAATTTGACAAATGACAATGACAAACAGCATAACATAAAATAAAGCGAGGGGGAAACCAATTTTGCTGTACAAGCTGTTTGTTGCATTTTTGGGTATTTGTGTGTTTTATAGGTATTTTTAGGTACTTTGTGTATTTTTGGGTACTATCACGGTAATAATGGGTGTTTAATGGGTATTACGAAGATAATTAATGGATATTTAATGGGTATTACGAAGATAATTAATGGATATTTTAAGAGAAAATTAGTATTTTCTCGCCAACTTTTAAATACAATGGCGATCGCGAATGCGTTATGCCGATGGCACAGTTTAAATATAAGTAAACAACGGACCGACGCAATGGCAAATATAAAAATTATTAAAAATAGATACAAAAATATTTTCTGTAAAATTTTTCGGAGGCACTGTTAAACCACTATGTGGCCTTTTATTGTCTTCGTAAGCCTTTAGTTTAGAAAATAATATAGGGTGAATCAAATTAGATACATTCTATTGCAAAAATAATGACACTTCCTCAAATCAGTTTTTTGACTACTGGATGTTCTGTGTAGAAATTTCAATAGATTTCTGTGGGTGAGTGGAACAACTAAGAACTAATGTTTAAAATTGAAAGTAGATTTCATTACGAATATGTCAGCAGTTCGAAATAAATAGCCAAATTCAACTAAACAGTGCCATTATTATTGCAATAGATTGTACAGTACAGTACCATATAAACAAGTATCATATGAATGTTTTATAAGACATTTACGCAGAATATATCCACTCGCATACTAGCACATTCCCCTCTTCTGTTAACAAATTTTAGTATGGTATAATTTATTAAACTTTATCTTTAAATAAATATATTACATATTATTGGATACGACGTGTTAACGATAAGTTTTGTCAAACTTCTCCGACATATTCTATTTATGAAAAATATTTAATAAAAAGTGAATGAAAGTCTATAATGAAAATTAAAATATTGCTAGATTAGGTTTCCCTACCACATTCATATTCTATTTAACAAAAAAGATTTTTTATGTAAACAACTGCCAATTATCTAACTCTAATCATACATGACGGAAAGCAAGCTGGGGCTAAAATTGAATTCTCCCTAGATACCCATGTATTTACACTTGCTAATGAAAGATTTTGGTTGTATTGGAGACACTGATGGTACCCGATAAGTATTTGGCATCCGGACAATAATTTTAGGGACACCCTGTATAGACCGAATATTATGATTTCATAGACGAGGAAGAAGTTTGTTTTTAGTTAGCTTGAAGGGGGCATGGTGTAGGTATTGACACCCTTCTTGGGTGCGCCAATGTGTTTATGATACATTTTATGTAATCCAAAATGTTCTTTCCAGATGTATTCAGATCGAGTCAAAGGAGCCCTTAAAAAAATCTATATTATTTACGTAGATCTGTAACTGGAATAATTTCTAAGGAAATGAAAGACAGTTTTGGAAAATTATACGTATATTAAGTAAAATCGTGGGTCATTTAATGTATTTTTCGTTTCTTAGGTATTTAAGGGTATTTTTGGGTACTATTCGGTATTTCTGGGTACTTTCCCTACGGGATTTGTAGGTACTTAAGGGTATTATTGGGTAATAGTCATAGGTATTCTTTAGACACTTGAGGTATTTCATTGTACAAATTTCAAGCAGTGGTTTACCCCTCGAAATAAAGGTTTAAGTTAATATATGTTGCAAGCTCAACAACCAAATAATAATCAATTAGAAGCGAAAGAAGGCAATTTGAATTTGAAAGTGCAGCCTAGGAATTTTTCCGTATGGTGGTAACCATACAAATCACTAAATTATTCCCCAGAATCGCAGAAAAGCTGCAATAAAAATCGAGCAAGACCTATATTTTGAAAGTGCAAGTCTTTCAAATACGACGACTTTTGCAATACGCTACTGTTCAGAGCGCATGCCTACGTGGTGCAAGAGACTTGCACATTGCAGAAAGAATTGTAAAGCAGGTTTTAGACATAGTACATAACAGAATCTAAATTGACATCTCAAAATTTGTATCTATATGGTGGTTTCACATATGAATATTTCAATAAAATATTTTAAAAAATTAACTAATTATAAAACCATAGATTTTAGATACAGAAAATGTTATATAGGTTAGCCCTACAATTTCACGAAGAATACAATAATGTAATGACACGCAAGTGTAAAATGATTAAAAATTATTCAAGCAAAATTTATTTGTGGTATTTACTGCGTCTTCTTATCTTACCAAAAATAAAGGATGATGTTAAGAGATACGGAAGATACAGGCACGGTTTAGGCATAAAGTAGCTTAAATAATTTTGACTCAAATTTTAAGTTCTCAAAATTGCAATGGTATTCAGAGTATTCTATTTAAAACAATGAATATCAGTTTCCGATATAACCGGAAGTACCACATTCATGTCATTATTTTTATTGGGTAAATCATTGTCAGAAACTCCCGTATGCATATTTTCAGTTCAGTTATCTTCCACGAACAAATTAGAAATCCATGGACCTACTAAAAAATATTTTTCCAGAATTTGGCAACGTAGCATTATTCTGCGTCCCCTAGAAGCCTTAAATATAAAATTTCATAACATTATATTTATTCATAACACTCCTACTTGTATCTAACTGGGTCTTATATGAAAAAAAAACACGGAAATCACATAACCAAATTTTACAACGATGATCTAGGTCAAATTTGAACATATTAATGGCGAGAAAATCGCAGGTATGACATATTTTTTTAAAATTTCTATAAAGAATCTTTTAAATACACACAAATGTGCTAAAATATATTTTGATAAATATTTTCAAAACACTCTCCATTGCAAACACAAAAATAGAAATAAATCGTAGAATTCAATTCAATATGATCTTAAGTTTTAGTGCAATAATAATATTTTTTTGTAGAATTATACAAATACACTAGCGGAAAAAATTAAGGGATAAAAAAAATCTCAATTTTTTGCGATTTTGCAAATGGCTATCTTTGGTAAAAATGGTCGTATGTGAATGAAAAAAAAAGCAATTTGAAGCTTGAAACTAGAACACTAGTTTATGGATCTTGCGATAAAAAAATTTTTCAAGCAACAATTAGCGCAAAATCCTAATCCTCCTATCATGGAAATTTTTCGAAATTTTTTGCACTTTTATTTTTAGTGTACGGACTTAAAAAAATTTTTTTTAACCTAGTCGCTATATGGATTGGATAGGATCATTTAGCTTCAATTACGCGATTTTCTGAAAGACCTCAAAAAGTCCTGTTTTTCGAAATTTTTCAGTCATGTTGAGAATGAAAAAAAATTTGATTCCTGAGAAAACATACCAGAACACTGTAGAGAATGGATCCAAGTTTCCGAAATCCCCCTTCCATTTTCTGAGCGACCATTGGTTCCTGAGATATTGCTGAGGGAAGAGAAAATTACGCATTTTCATTCAAAGGCTGATAACTCGGCGAAGAATGGTGGTATCGAGGCCGACAAAAAAAGAAATTGAAGCTAAATGAACAACCTATCCAATCCATATAGCGACTAGGTTGAAAATTTTTTTTTGAAGTCCTTAAACTAAAAATAAGAGTGCAAAAAATTTCGAAAAATGTTCTTTCCATGATATTCATTAGGATTTTGCGATAATTGTTGCTTGGAATTTTTTTATTGCAAGATCCCTAAACTAGACACTTCAAGCTTCAAATTACTTTTTATCACTCACATACGACCATTTTTACCAAAGATACAGCCATTTGAAGAATCGCAAAAAATTGAGATTTTTTTTGATCCCTAAATTTTTTCCGCTAGTGCATATGTACAATATTTCAGAATAACTTTTGAAATAAGGAGATAGTAAACAACCCTATTATATTATAAAACTCACTGTACCATAATAATAATCCAGACACGTTCTTTTTGTATTCAGAATCGGTGTTAGATAACGATCTAAAGCTAACAGAGATGTTACAAAGTACAATTTTTGCATATACATAAATACATAATTCATGAGTAGAATGATATAATAAGAATATTTCAACAAAATACAAATACACAGATGACATAACACAACATCTATACGTAAATTATTCAAACAGCTCGCAGCACACACAGACTACAACCCAATGTCTTCACATATAAATTTTCTGAACCTCTCAGACTTAAAAAGAATGTTTACGCCGCATTTTATTATACATACAGGGTGGTTCCGAGGTAATGGACGTCTTTGGCGCTCTTTATAAAGTATAACCAAACTGTGATCATCATTCCTCGACATTTAACACCCTGTATCTCTTTAACTTTCAACACTTGGACTAAACTAAGTTCAGCTAAATCGTAATATTTTTACCCACGAATTTTTGTTCATTAGCTCGAGACCACCATGTATATGAAGAATAAGCCTAGAAAATAGTATTCAAAACCACAAACCGTAAATACCCAAACCAATACGACCTTGTTCCAAAAAAAAATTAGTACACGCGCGTCTGCCTGCTTGTCTCTCTCCCTCGCGTCCCGAGATGAATTTTCCGTCCAGCTCGTCTAAAATCGTAGGAAAGGCGATCCATTACGTAATTCCGTGTGCGAACGAGTTACACAAACGGTTTCATTGTGATATTGGATAGGTATGCTCTGGGGACGCCTACCAGAAAATCAATTTACAATCGCCCATGTTTCGGATGCAGATAATAAAGTTGTTTTTTTTATTTCGATAAGCATATCGAAGTCAATCTCTGCAGGGATTACAATGTGGCTGAATATTCTTGTGAAATGGACAGTAGAGGGAACTTTTATTAAGTATTAATAATATTGTGCGAAACAACTACTTTGCGTTCAACAAGCTGAAGTGCTCTTCCTCAAGAAATAAATATAACGCTCACTTTCACGATTTAGCATCGAGGGTCTTATGAGTTGTTTAGGCAACGGTGTTGATGCTACAACTGGAAGTTTTTCTTTGTACAATAACCTTACATAGAGCTTAAAAACCAATGCATGTATTGAAATATTCATAACACAACGTAAGCGTTGGAATTGTTTGCATATGCTATTTGTACTAAGAAGCACTAAAAGCAACATCAAATTCGACAAATATGTATGTTCTGGATCTGGCCCTAGAACTGAAACTGTAATTTTCTGCTGCAGCATTACGCAAGCCAAAGGGCAACCCATTAAATTCAATAATCTCCGTTTAGGCACTGCAAATGGTGTTGTTTCACACGCCAGCATATGAACTGCTTATCATTTACTGACATCACATCCCGGTTAGATGCGTTAAGTCGCTGTTGATGCTACAATTAGATGTGTTTCTTGGTACAATAAGCTTAAAAAGCACTACATCTATTGCAGTATTTAGCAAAGCGCTCTAACATAACGTATTAGAAGCCCTTTTAACAGCAACGTCAAATTCGTATGGGTTTAGATCTGACCCTAGAACTGAAACCATAATTTTCTACTGCAGCATTACATAAGCCAAAGGGCAACCCATTAAATTCAATAATATCCGTCTAGGCGCCACAAATGCTGTCTTTTCAGACGATTGTGTGTCTAAACCGCTGAGAAGCGTTCATACGCTATTTGTACTATAAATTGATAATAGGCTATTTGTAGAGATATGTCTCTCGAAATGTCAAAACACCAAAACTGACGGCAACGTCACCAGTCAAAACAAATTGTTTAATAACCGACAACTGCCACAGAAGTTTGCAAACTACTTTGCCGCGACCAACATTGAATTACACCTGCAACATTTTCAAATAAATTTTCCTACAATTCCTACCCCATGAATTAATTGTGCTCCTTGATACCAAATATGCTAAAGAAATAACTATGAACAAGGTTAAAATCAATAATGGTAAAATAGCCCTACGATTTTTCAAGCAAAAAATAGCCTGGCACTGATTTTCTTTAAATTTTGTTAGTTTAGGTAGTTAAAGGAACTAAAAAAACACAAAATATACATTTTCTTAATTTTTTAAATGATATATAATTCGATACTATGTGACAATTTAAGGGAAAATTGCAATTGCTCGTAAGCGCTTGATCTAGGAAAATGGAAATTTATGTCCCAAAGTCATCAGTAAAAGTTGACTAATTATATTTATTTCATTAGATCTTAGATCTTGAACTGAGCACTAATGGCTCAAAGTCACCCAGTTTTATGTCAATTTTGCAAATTTTCCATTAACAACAAACGTATATGTAATTAGGTACATATACAACTGATTTAGATGATGCTGAGAAAATTATCAAGCTTGTATAGGTACATTCGTAGGAATAACAATTAACTCTTCGTTTATTAATTTTGATAAAATAACATCCTGCAGAATTTGGTAGCCGAATTAAACTCCCCATTTTTTTCCACGTCTAACATGCAACCTGCGTCATTGACAATATAATATCTGGAAATAAAGATGATCCGATGCTGTTAAAACCACTCTGCTAGCCCAAATTTTCCGTGGGCAGTAATATATCGTTTTTTTATTTGATAAACACACACGGGGTTGGATGAAGGTTTCAATTTGTAGATTTATATGGCATATGCGTATAATACATTTCTCCTCTACAGTGACATCGCAGATCATTAAATATTTTACCAGAACGACGCATTACTTACTGAAACTATGAAAACAATTATTTTGAAAGCATTCTCCTTTGAATATTTTATTACTTCAAGCTAGATTATGCAGATATGTCAGTATTATTATTTAACTGTTTGTATAGATAAAAGCAAACTCTATAATAATTATAAGTATTACATATTGAATTGTCTTCCTCAGAGGCCTACCGTATCTTACGTATAATTAGACGGCCTTATTTGAGGCCACTGAGGCATAGACACCAATTATTACGGGTTTGTCTAAAAATTTCGTATACATAAAGTTTATTCACCTCATTCAGGAGTGCACAGTTTGCTTAAAAGGAAAAATGTCATTTACAAACACACTCTTGTTTATGCATGGAGTAAAACAGAGGACAAATATTTCTTTAAACCTTTCAAATATTTAGAAGAAGGCTAGAGAACAAACTTTCTTATCTTTTGTTTTACCAAGAAATACCAGAAATTACCACGATGCCTTATTTAGCACAATCCAAAGGTACTCGTACACGTAAAATAAGATCTATACAAGTGAAGCAAAGATTAGAAGGAAATTAGTACCAGTTTGATAACCTTAACCACCTGATCTAATGTTTATTGAGTGCTAAGCAATAAAATGTGGAAATAAAAAAAAAACAGAGACCTTTGTCGAATTTACGTATAATCAAATGTGTTGACAGTTTAAGGACAAAACAAAGACAGACTTCAAAATTAATATAATTCGAAAAAATATGGGATGTGATTAGAAGTATACAGGGTTGATTAAGATTAAGTACAAATATTTTAATCACGTAAGATAAAAAAATTATTTCGGAATGTTTAAAAATTGGAAGGAAGGGAAACCTTCTCATCTGAAACTGATCTAATGTTTATTGAATCCTAAGCAACAAAACATGGAAATAAAAAAAAATCGGTAACCTCTATCGAATTTACGTATAATTTAAGGTCGTTATACTACATCAGATGTCATAACAGATTAAGGACAAGCCAAAGACGGACTTCAAAATTAATATAATTCGAAAATAAATAAAAGACAATAAAAATTACTGCAAAACGTTTACAATTAAAAAATAGTCACTTTAAAACTGAACCATAACCTAGAATTTTTCTATTATTCTAAGTCAAGAGTCAAGGATTTTTAAAGAACACTGTAGTTTAAAATACTACAAATTATTTTATGCAAACGTCGTCGATTATTGTTAATATTGTTGCTATTATTAGTATTAACAAAATTTAATTCCCAGTTTAACAAATTATGGGTGAAGTACACTTTACACTAGTGCCCTACAGATGACGTTCAGATTCTATCAATAAAATTTAGCATATGGTGATTAGTTTCAATTAAAGTAACAGAAGTTGCCTTAGCAAATAAAATTTTTAGTGTATCTGCCAATATGTATTCAAATGCCGAGATGAGGATAAGGTCTTGATTTATCAGAAGTGTGATAAGTACATGTTATCGTGTGTCACTTAATACCAAAGACGTTTTGCGAGTAGACAAACTATTATGCGAAATCCTCTTTGAACCACATTGAACAACTGCTGTAATGCCTTGACGGTAAACATGTCCTTATGTATTCGTGTACATTTGTTTTTTTGTGGCCTTATGATTTTTACTTGCGACGGAGGAAATCCACCTCGTCGTGGTCGTCGGGCCAAGTATATTGCACTCAGCAAAGACAAAAATCTTTTTGCAATAAATTTTAATGTAAAAGTAAAAAAACAGAAACTGATTCAACATTTTTAAAATTTCTCCAAATATCAATCCTAGAAATAAATTTCAGTAGGGTCAGTGCTACCTCACTGTGCTACTATATCGTGTATCTCATTAGGCGAATCATCATCTACATTTTGTATAAATGTTTTTCTTTTAGAAATGCGTATATCGTTACAAGTGACAATACTGTGTCCTCTCACTACATTTGACACCTTTGACTTGAGAAATATACCTAACTTCACGGCTGACTGAAGGCGATAAATAAGGTTTAGTTTAGCTTTTTCTCTTAATTCTTGTTTTTCTCTATCCTCTATTAAAATATTTGTACTTAGTGATAACCTTGTGATAGTTACCCTGTATAACAGATATATCCTTAAAATATCTACCTACTTCTGGCATTTCCCCGCGTGTATGGACGCCTTAAAGGAAATAAGGGAAATATTTCGAGACCAATGAACTGAGACAGCCGAGCTAGAAGCTATGAACGCTTAATATGGCTAAGGAAGGTATCCCGTCGGTGATGTTATCGCTATATACCGGCTTATAATTTCCTAATTGGCTAATTTAACAGGACTTTCTCTATCGACAGGAGATATAAGGACATTCACGAGAAAACTATATGACCGTAGTATCGAAAAAAATTCACTTTCGCTTATTTTCTTGAACGAGTTTAAAAGAATTAGTTCCTCTATACGTGCTGGAATTGTAACATTGCTGATGCAAGTCGATTATACATACGGGGTGTTCTATTTAGGCCACATTCTTTCGTAACTCTTCTAGTTGAAGGATACAAAGGATATTCAGATACAAGTGATTAAGTTGCGTTCTTGTAACAATAATTCTCGTTTTATTGATACCAGAATATGTTACTACCCCGTGTTATTATTAATATTATTAATACAACCATACGAAATTTCCAAAATATAGATATCATCCAACGCTAGTGTAGTAAAACTTTGAAAAAAAAAAAACGTAAACATTCTAGACAATTTTAATACAAATCAAGTACGTTTTCCTTTTTAAATTTACTTGAATTTTTAAAATACATAATATTTTTTGTTTATTTTGTTTTTAAATTATTATTTTTTATTTTTAAATTACAAAATGTTGATAAAATATAAAAACGTTCTGCCAAATTGTAAAGAAACGTATGGTTAAAAAATTATCAATTTGAATAAACATTTTGTGAACTTCAATTGATCCATCGATGTCATCATACCTACACGCATTCATTTTGCTTTATTACAAAAATGTTGTAAATATACGTAACACCCTGTTATTTCTGTTGGTAATATTAATCACTGAAGTTTTTCTTGAATTAATTAACGTCATCATTCATTCTGTTGCTTGACACAAGCGCGCATTCCGTATTATTAAGGCCAACTTTATCCGGCGTCAAAATAATAAAATAATAGGGAAAAACCTGATGAAAATTGATGAACCCGAACTGTAATTATTTACACAAAAAAACACTGAAATAAACTACATAAATATTCAAATAAATCACTTCTTCATAATATTTTTTATGTTTTAATATACAGGGTGTTATACCATCGTGTGGTGTATATGTAACAAAAACCAATTCAATTAAATTTTTGCCTTAGGCCTTTTGCATAATGAAATTCATATAATTTTAAGAATTTTAAATGTAGCATTTTAAAATTGTATTTAACTCTATTATAAAAAATAGCTTTTAGCTGAATTTGTTTTCAAGTTAAAAGGTATTAACATTTTTTCGAGAAGAAACGGTTTCAAAGACATCTCTGCAAAATTTAGAGTAGGTACTGTATGAAGAACAAGATTGCTATTTTAGGAAAATAATATGCGATACAACTGATTAAATTTTAAAAACACTGATGAATCGAATTTTAAAAGTTTGATTAGTTAACTAACTGTATTATACAGGGTTAACTATGACTAAGTACAAGTATTTTAAGAAGAAATAGAGAAAAGTAACAATTAACGGAATCACTCTTCAAAACATATCCAAAATTATTTATAAAGGGAAAAAATATGTTTTCGTAACTATATTAAATCAAACCCTGTACTAAAAGGGTGACGATATACCCACCTGCCTTTGCCAAATTCGAAATCTCGAGAAAAGTGGAAAATATCGCACAACTACCGCTCAATCCACAACTGCTTGTGAAAACGAAAGCAGAAACGAACCAGATTTCTAAAACTAGATCATTGAGACTTAAATTTATTAATAATACTAATAAATAGTTCATTAAAACCAAATTCACATCAATCAATTGAAGACCAATCAATGACATCCTTTCTGTCAGTGCTGTTTATTTAATAGACTACTTGGTATCACAACTATCAAAGATTTAGTGCTTCGATAAATATTGGCAAAGCTCAAGTATAATCTATAGATTTCGGTAAACTCAATTGAATTAATAAAATTAAATAATTAATAATCTTTTTATTAGGATGTTTTTAAACACAGTCAACAAAATAGAATTTTGTGTTGACTTATAGATAACGTAAAATACGTAACAATTATTTTTCTCGTTATTTTTTTTATAAAATGCGCATACCAATGAAACCAGCCAGGTATAACACATCTCTAACAAAGTGTTAAATTTCAAAACATACATGGATGTATAAATAAACACATACATTAGTGTTCAGCGGTGGTAGTTATTTAATACAGATGTCTTATCTAGGTATTCACTGAAACAGGTAAGCAGATCCCTTGTAAATGGATATACTGTTTATACAACATGACTGTAAGTAAACATCTGATCAAATTTTATACATACATAGAGACACAGAGCGTTTGGAAATTATGTTACGCACTTCTACTGCTATTACAAATCTGAATACCATATTTTTTCTTCTTTTTGTTAAATATTTTATGAGCGAATATTAGCATTGTATAATTTAAACTATGATATAAAGTGTGCATAGATAACCAAAAACTAACTAACAATCCAAAAATTGAAAAAAAAAACACGCCCGGATCCGCCAACTTTTGTTTTGAGGGTTAACATATACAGGGTGTTTTCAAAAGAAGTAGCACGAATAGTACCGGTGAATCTACCGCTGAAAAACACGTTTGTAAAAAAATACCCGAGTAAAATATTCAACCAATAGAAAATACAGCCCTTCAGTTTAAAAAAAAAATAGACTAGTGGCTGTAATTTGAAAACCAAAAAAAAGTATAAAGTCAAATTTTACACAAATTTTCTACTAATGCTTGTACAACTTTTCGAAAACTTATGCTTCTTGGAGGAGGTTGAAATACACATTCCCCAGGTTATTTTATGCTATAATCTGTTTAATAAAAATTTAATATTCAATGAAACTTGTCAGATACCCTGGTTTATTTTAAAACTTTTACCTCTCTTATTTTTTTTGCTCTAAAACTAAATTAAAAAAAAAATAAATTCAATTATCATACGCATTGCATCTCACACGATTGCAACTAAGAAATATTTAAGTAGGAGGCTGCCATGCTAATTTCTGTCATTTTTGTGACTTCTGCAAGTGCTTGCTTAGATTTGCTACTTAAAAATGTTATTTTTACGATAACTTGAGAAGAAAATAGCACAACAGCCGCCTACTTAAATATTTCTTACTTGCAATAGTGTGTTTTAATGCGAATGATAATGAATTTTATTTTATATTAATAAAAGATTAGTTTTAGAGGAAAAAAGTAAGAAAGGTTTTAAAATAAACCAGACCATCTGATACGTATTTTTGAATACTCAATTGTACCAAAAAATAACTTGTTTATTTCAACCACCTCCAAGGGGCAGAAATTTTCGAAACATTGTTGAGAAGTTGCATATACTAGTAGAAAATTTGACAATTATGTTTTTTTTGGTTTTTACCTACAGCTGATATTTAATTTTTATACAATTGCATACAAATCTTGTCAAAATCTGGATGCGAATGATTATTTATGTTTTGTAAATACAAAGCGGAGTCTAAAGCGGGCTTTACACTAACAATTTATTGACGAAGAAATTGATGAATTATTTTATAAATTTCTTTAAGGTCGCACTTTGCTTTCACATTTGTTCAGGGCTTTGTTAAGTTTCTTAACAATTTTGCTGTCAGATCTCACTCGTACCAATGTAAAAGTAATTTTAACTTTTGACGTCATATCATTTCCATTTGTTTACAAAACAAAAACTGTTAAATGTTACGGCACAAAAGGGAGAAATTGTAAAAAAAGCTTCCATTGTGTTTATTATTGCTGCTGCTCGGTTACTGGTTAAATATAAATCATTATATCCTCTAATCTCACTTTTTGCATTTATTTTAGATTGGTATTCCTGAATTGAAGTAAAAATTGACGAAAAATTAGAACAAGTTTTAATTCGTCAATAACTTGACGAAGTTATTCATCAATTAATTTGACGGTCAAGTTTTCGTATTACATTTGTCAATTAACTTGACGAAGCCACTTGATCCATTAATTGACAAAGAAATTGTTAATGTAAAGCGGGCTTATCACACTCAGCGATGTCTATATGTCAAAAATCGAAAACACTATACTCTTGGTACAACAAAGTGCACTAATATTCAAGAAGGTATTGATGTGCTTCATCCCTACGCAGTTTGAGATGAAAGAAATAGAAAGCAATATACTCAGCGGAGTCCTACAAATGCAATGTCAGCCGTTAAGGATTAAGAGGTTAAGGATTGCTTTGAATAGATATTTTGGAAATGAGTACATCTATAAAAATTGTCTCCCAAAATAAAAGCTCACGGCTCGAACCTGTGAACTTTTATTTTGTATAAAAACAAAATAAAAAAACCTGGGTCACAAATTTTTAGTGAGAATAAAATAATATACTGCGTATTTATCTCGGTATTTATTAAAAATGTTCCAGAATAGAACTAATAGATACGTACAAGGCAATTTTAGAGTAGACTTTGTTTCTTTCTCAAGATTGAAAGATTTAAACTTTAGAAGAAAAACATATTTACTGTATATACTACATACATACTGTAACATATTTATCTTCATGGTCAACTTTTACACATTTGGTAAAAACACGAGCAGTGATCAACAATATCATTGATAATTAGCAATATAGACGTCTCTCAATAGACTACAATCGTTTTTTCTACGTACACGCTCCTTAAAAGGACAAACTTCAATTTCAAATTCAATTCAGCGAGATTGTTGTTTTCCCCGGCTTCCTTTTCTACCAGCAAATTGCTGGTACACGAATAATGCAATCCAATCTCGAATCTAACATAGCAAAACAAACAAATAATAAAAATAAGCGCAATTTAAATATTTGCCTTTCACAAGTGCATACGCTTGTAATTGTTTCCGTGACATGTTTACATTTCTAATCGTTTTTAAACACTAGAAGGCACAAATAGTATTATTTCATACTCATACCTGGTGCAGACTCATTTTTGTAATGTATAGTTACACTCAGTGTGTGTAAAACACCATGTTAAAAACAATCACTACCAAACACCTAAAGTTAAACCCCAGAAACGACACAGTTAAAAAAATTGTACTAAAAAACACTCAAATTCCACTTCGTTTAGAATTTTTTCGATCACCTGTATCTAAAACATGGCCTCGACACATGAAAACTACGGCACACGCAAGGTGTGAGGCATCGAAACCAACTAGTGTGCGAGCTGCGAGAACCTCGTGGAAGTCGAGGCAGTCATGGAGCGGACCCTCTCTCTCGACGTTCAACTATTCCACGCCAAAGCCGGCTAGATGCTAGTGTGGATGATCGAAGACAATTTCCTATTCCACTGGTGCTACTCCCGTATGCAGGTGGGACCCGCCGTTTCCTCTGGACGACGACGTCTACGTGAGCTTTGGAAAAGGCAATGGGACGAATTCTTGGATACTGGGTGGACAACTTTCAGCAAAGTATTACAGAGAAGATGATGGTGATCGTCCGTGCCTTTGCGGTAAAAGTCCCAAAAATCCATTATTAATTAAATTTATTTTGTACACATTTTACTAAAAGCAAAATCTATTCCCTGGATACACAAATATGGAGCCACAGTTCGGACTGCTACCAAAATTACAAGTTATTTACAAATAAATAAATGTACTAAAAATCAAATGAAATTATTTATTGTTATTTTAACTACTTTGATTAACTCGAGGGGTGTTTCGCGATCGGCTGTGGTGTACAAAATAGCAGCAGTGAATACGGCAGTTAAGGCAATGCTGTGAGCAATGTTTGCATTGATTAGGTAGTTGAAGGTATTGAATATGTAGTGAACGGCAGTGGACGGTATTGTCGGCAGTGCTTTAGGCAGTTACAGCAGTGGCACCGTAATTGTCGGAAATGATCGCAGTTTTGCGGCATTAAACTAGTAAAAAATAAATTCATTATTTTTGAAATTGAGAAGTTTTCGAAAAAATCCTCTGGCACGTCGATTTAAAACGGCACTTTTTGGCATACGACCCACACTCGGACCCACATTTGTGACGTCATCGTTGTTCGAGATATGACGTCATCAACAATTTTTTTAAATAGCAACCTCCAATTTTGACTAAGCCATTTGAAAGAGCGTGTCATTCTACATACATACATCATGAAAAATTATGGTGTTACATAACAAAAATTTCAAGAAAATAATGCTTGAAGATTTTAAAATTTAATTTTCACAATACTGTGCACCTCCCTATTATGCAACACCTGTCCGTGCTTATTTAGATGAGCTGTTCCCGAATCGTTGGATAGGGAGAAGGGGACCGATTGAGTGGCCAGCCAGATCGCCTTATTTGACACACCTAGATTATTTCTTGTGGGGATACTTAAAAAGCAAAGTATACGTTACTAGACCGGTTAATTTAGAATATTTAAAAGCAAGAATTTGTCACGAGATACATCGTATATTTCCTAAAGTGATTGATAATGTCCAAAAAGAATTTATTAATCGTCTTGGCTACGGTCAGGCAGCCAACGGTGCATAATTTGAAGATTTAATTTAGTCGATTTTTTACATAATCATTATCATTTTCAGTATTGTGAAAATTAAATTTTAAAATCTTTAAATATTATTTTCTTGAAATTTTTGTTATGCAACACCATAATTTTTCATGATGTATGTATGTAGAATGACACGCTCTTTCAAATGACATGGTCAAAATTGGAGGTTTCTATTTTAAAAAATTGTCAATGATGTCATATCTCGAACAACGATGACGTCAGAAATGTGGGTCCGAGTGTGGGTTGTATGTCAAAAAGTGCCTTTTTAAAAAACAAAATCGTCGTGTCAGGGGATTTTTTCGAAAACTTCTGAATTTCAAAAAAAATGGATTTATTTGTTTCATTTCGAAAGAACTGTATAAATATAAGTAGTGAAGAAAGTGATTCAATCAAAAGAGCAACGTTTGCTATACAACCGAAGACATTGAAAAATACATAGATACATGGCTGTCTGTTTCCCAAGTGCATGAGTCGGGTAAGCCTGGGCTGGCCGACGAACTGTAGGTACAGTATGTGCATATTTGGCACATAAAAATTACAAAGCATGTCGACCCAAACATTTAAGGGGTGAGTGGGGTGTAATTAAGTATTCTACATTATACATAATAATATCAAATGTTCAATATTATCTCGCGCCGAAATTACCATTACATTAAATTTAGATAAAATATGTTACGTAAGGCACACGATAAAGTAAAAAAATCGATTTGACTAAAATGTCATAGTATTTAAAAGCATTCTGGATAATTATTTACATTAGCGCAAACCTCCCCAATCTTAATAAAAAAATTCCTACCCCCACATTTTCGAGGGTGCTAAACACGAATATAAAATTAATTTTGTGCGGTCTACTATAGTTTAGTAGTTAGTAAAACACCCGAGTCAGAAGATGGCCAAGTCAATTAAAAAAAATCTATATGTGAGAACAAAGTGAGAATCATCAAACTCAAGTCATTAAAATTAATAATTAAGTACCTAAGTAGCTGTTATGCATACATAGTTTTAATCAGTTAATAGTTTTTTATTGACAGTATAGCATATTAGCCAATGCATATCTAATTAATAATTTTGTACATTTTTTTGTTAAAAAGTTTTGTAAAAAATATGCATATAATTATTACACGCAATATATACTTTAATCGTTCTCACTTTATTGCCAATTTCTCTAATACTGTTTAAAATTGTATTGAGGAAATGACGATTGGCATTGGGGCAGTGACGGTCAGCATTGAGGCAGTGACGGTCAGCATTGAGACAGTGAAGAACGGCATTGAGGCAGTGACGGCCTGCATTAAGGCAGTGGTGACTAACATTAACAGAATTATGGTCGACACTGCCGGCATAGAGGTAGTGTCGCCGGGCATTTAGGCAGTACCTAGGGCACTGGTGTAATGACGGTAATTTTTAAAGAGCACTGCCTAAAACTGGCAGTGGTGTACAAATTTTTCATACGTGAAACACCCCTCGGATTAACTAAACACCCCAAACACATTTATTAGTAATCTTACGTCTCAGCCATGAATTGGATGAAGACGACGTTAACCGAAGAACTGAATTTTGCGCGTATATGATGCACCAAAATAATCGAAATAGCAATTTCATTGGTAACGTTTTATTTTCGAGGCAACGTTTTATTTGAACAGGCATTGTTAATCGGCAAACACTTGTTATTGATCTCAGGAAAATCCACATTGGATGCAAGAATCCATACGCAACGACCACAGCAGGTCAATGTGTGGTCTGGCATTATGAGAAATACTGTTGGTCCATATTTTTTTTATAAAAATTTGACCTGATCTGAATTTAGTAACGTAGTAACTTTCTATTAAATTTTTATTAACACCTTTGATATTGTTGCCCGCCCTATACCAATTTGAAACAAAAGGTGGCCGGAGATGACAATCCTGTCATTTGCTAAGCCTTAGATTATTCAGTTTTTAAATGTCTAAAACTATCTGTAGTTATAAAAAAAAACATTATTTCAAGAATAAGGTGTCCTTAACACAATATTGGCAGTTTAAGAGATACAGTAATATTTTGTCTCCCTGTACAGTTGTCATAAAAACGATAATGATAATTTTGAAAGACCCTTTTAAATTAAAAATAGAGGCTCTTTTTAATTTCGATATTTCTATCCTCTTTAGAAATATATGTCTTTTTGTGTAGACTGTCAGAAAAATTTTGAAGTATAAGTTATGAACCGGAAATGTATGGCTAATTTTCCAGACAATCTCATCTCTAGTAGTATCTATCTCTAGATCCGAGATTTCGAAATTCTTAATGAATCGCCATGTATATTCCAGCGATTCTAACTGCTCAATTTCCACCCTGTATGTATGAATGCCTGGATCGTCCGCGTTACCCACAGACTAGCTGCTACTCTTTGGCGAGCTTTTGAATTAATGAAAACTTGTAAAGCTATAAGCAGTCTCACGGTTACCACTTGAGAACCAGAGGGAAATTTAGACGAATTTGCATTAGGCACTTTAGCGGCACAAGACAAATACAATTATAAACACGGTCGTTTTAAATTGCCCCAACAAAAGAAAGGATGGATGTCACAGAAAATCAGCTGTTACAGTCTGTTTAGAAATGAAAGAGAGTAATAAAAGTTTATTATGTATGCAAATTGTAAATAAGTGTAGTACTGGTGCTTATATTCAATATTTTTATATTATGTATTATCGGTATAGATTACGTGTACTTTTAAAAAAACTTGTGTGTGTGATCGAACCGTACTAAATTGTAGCAGGTAGCTAAAATTTAATCTCCGACAATCCGTCTTTGTCTATGCCGTTTCAATTTCTCGGTCCATTTCACTTATAAGTAAACAATATAAAAAAAGCATTTAAAAACTAGAGGCTACTTTAAGCATCATAACCTGGTTAAGGGGGTTTTTTAGTAATTCAAATAAAATTATTCAATATTATTATCAAAATATTTATTTAAATTTAATGAATAGACTTTTATTCCACACAAAAATATATGTATTTTGAACATTCAAATTATGGTGAGTAAATGTAGTGTTGTATAAATATACAATAAAGAAAATAAAAAAGTAGGTATATTAAAATTTATCCTCTGAATATTCTGATGAATTATCTTCGTCTCCTAGATTGATAACGATAGGTTCCACAGTAACGTCAATTAAATTATCGAGTTCCCACATTTTCTCCTTTTCTTTTTGTACATAATGTATATATCTTTGCCAGTTTTCTGCAGTTACTCATTCCAAGGAATTTTTTAACAAAATTTTCACGTCACTTAATTTAAACGTCGTATTATTTCGCGCTACACTTCCTTTTACCTGCGCCCAGGCTAATTCGATTGAGTTAAGTTCACAGTGATAAGATGGTAACCGTAGTACCGTTATTTGGCGATTGGTTGCCATTTCATCGATAACATATTTTTTCTGATCTTTATTAATATTGACAAGTGTCAAAAGTTCCTTTTTCACCATATTTGTTTCAAAAGAAATGTTTTTTCCGGATAACCATTTAATTATATCGGCTTTCCTCCAAGCAGTCGTAGGCGTCCGCTCGGTCTGCCGTGAATGGCAACTGGCACTATCCATGACAATTACAGACCCCGGAGGAATAAGATCCAACATCTGTGTAAAATACTCTTCGAAAACATCTGCGTTCATGTCTTCGTGATAGTCACCTGTATTTTTAGATTCGCATAAAAGTAAACCACCATCTACAAAAGTACTGGCACTACCTATATGTGTCACTATTAATCTTCGCCCTAATCCTGTTGAAAGTCCATCCAAAAATGCTTGTCGAAAACTTTCTACATTTTTATCTTGCCATACTTTTGTTACAGTATATCTCTCGTTGACCCAAGTTTCGTCTAGATAATAAATATTCCTCTCTTCGTCACGGAATTTTCTAATTGATCTTAAGTAGAATCTTCGCCAACAAATAATTTCATCTTTATCTATAAGAACTGACTTCCTGTTCTGATTTTCCCAGCAAAAATTCTCGTAAGACGGCCCATAATTTGCTTCTACTGATTTTTGGCAAATCGTTGTTCTCTGAAAGTTCATTTAAAATTTTGTTTAGCGTTGGTATTTCTTTTTTAAAATAAAATTACGATAATTACCTGAAACGAAATATTACCACGCCCATGGCCGGTTCTAATCTCGGGGTTTTATTACTCTTTCATTTCCAAACAGACTATAGAATATTACGTTAATGTAGTATCAAAATTTGTCGTTTAAGACATATGTATGTCGACCAACAAAATAATTTTAATTAACAAATAATTCATTTGTCATTTCAAGTTACTAACAATAAAAATGATGAAACGATGTAACAGACACACTGATATTGTAATAAGATATCTTTGATTCTCGAAACAGCAATTTTATTTTCCCAGGATTCTCAAATTGCCCAATAAATACATAAACCAATAAAAATTATAAACTATTATTGACTGTGGCAAGTTAATTTACATAAATTAATTCACAGGTAAAACGAAATGCGATGGAAATACAACTGAATACAATAAAGTCTAGACGTCTGCGTTATTCCATTGTCTTCCAGTAAGAAAAGCCGACAAATTTCGAATTCCTTCCTATTGCTATGCAAAGGAAATCACTTGGCAATCAAATACAATTATTACTAAATATAAATGTAATTGAGCTGCCTTAAAATAGAAATCAATTAAATGATTGTTTACTTTGACAGGAAAATATAACGAATTCAGACGTATTGGTAAAATATATTCATTCATAGGTCGTTTTAGATGATTTTTTTCCAAACATGTAATGTCTTGTGCTACACTAAGCGGAAAGCATCTGATATATTTCATCATAACATTTTATATATAGTGTTTCACCTGGAACTACGTCTATCGTTAAATAGAAAAATACTGATCTGTTGGCAACATGGCAAAGTTCTTTGGACTCTCCAGCACTTCCGATTATACCGGAAGTCGACATCAACTTTGATATTTTAAATAGAACACCCTGTTATTGCATTTCTGGATTCTACAGAAAATTTTAGGGTCTCATTTTATAACATTCCCTATAGCTAGGAGTTATAGATTTTGCGATATTAATTTATTAAAAAAACAATTGACGTATTCTAGGGTGCTCGAAGGTGTTCACAACTTTTTCCTAATAGATATTAAGTTGATTTTAGATATTGGAAAATAACAAAGTATATTTGTCATTAGTCCTAGAAATTAATTCTTTCCAAATTTGACCGCATGCGTTTATGTTTTTAGGATTTAGGTCTGCGCCAATAAAACATACCACCACGGTGAAAACAGCGTTCAGAAACATATCACCATCTTGCATGGACCACATATTTTCGCATCAAATTCAATGGTAACGTACCTAACCGATCAATAAAGTTATTTTCTAGGAAATTTAAATAACTAAGACCATTTCAATTTTCTAGCACCTCGTGCAGACTTAGAAACTGGACAATGATCCTACACGAAACTTGAATTTTAAACTTATATTGGAAACATCGTTTTTGCGTTAAAAGATAATTTTCAATTTCCTAAAAACTATTATTTCCAAAATGATTTGTTAAATTAAATATGCCCCAGTATATACACGCCATTTCATATACAAATAATATTCTGTTGACGAATGAATGATCAATATTTTGACGTCTGTCGGTAAGCCAACATCAGCGGTCACCGAAAATAAGTGGTGGATATTTTATTGCTATATTGTCATTAATTTATACCAGCAGTTTCAATTTTGTAGGTTATGCCGTTTCCAGGAAAAATGGTGGCTGCTAGCATAATATCGCGCAAGCAGGCCATCGAATTACTCCGCAAATAAGAAAACCAGTGAAATGAAATTTTATATTATGAAGACTGGAATATTCATCAAGATGCGAATTGATTACTCGTGGTCAGCGCCATATTTGTTTTGTGTCTCCTAGCAATGACGGAGCAATAAAGATTTAGCTGGCTCTGAATTGAAATGAAATTGAATTCTGGATATGAAGAATTATTTGGTGCTACATGCTGGTTAATTTTACAGTCCCTTATAAAACATGACATGTTCCAACAATAACACCCAATAAAAGAATGTACTGGTTAACCATAGTGTACGCCAATGACGTGACGTTTACAAACTAAATAATGGGAAATTAAGAACACAATCGTACATGCAAATGATTGTCTCTCTCGCACCCTCATACATAACCAATGAAGTATTTCTTTGCTGAGTTTCATGTGCCTCCTTTTGTCTGCTCCTAGGTTTGTCACTTTATCTGGATGCGCAGTGGAACTAAGAGCATTTCACATTGTACATTTCAGTGTAGAAAACCGATTGTTGGGCCATATTTTGTTGCTCTGCAAGCACTTTCAAAAGGTGTAGATATTGTTTTATTAAATAAAAAAAAAATGATCATTCAACTCAGTCAGATAAAAATTAAATTTGCTGCTGCCTTATACGCTTGTCTAAAAACGAAAGTCTGGATAATATGTTGCGATTTTGTTACTAATTTATACTTTCAGTTTCAATTTTGTGGCTTGTGCCGTTTTCTAGAAAAATCGTGGCTGCTTGGCTGCTACTACTTCTCGACTAAGAACGATAGTAAGGCAATTTTTGCTCCACATTTTGTTGTGCTTCGAGTATATTCAGAAGATGAATAGGTATTCCCAAAAATAAAAAAATTGGCAACTCATATAGTTAACCAAAAATTTGTTGCTACTATACAGGTTTGTCCAAAAACGTAAAATCAAATACGGCCGCCAAAAACAAATGGTGGATATTTTGTTGCTAATTTGTCACCAATTTTAATTTTATAGCCTGTGCCGTTTTCGAATTTCTCCGCAAGATGGAAAAATTTAATTCTTCTTCTTCTTAAAATGATGCAGAAAACGACTAATATTATTGGAATTTGACTAATAACACTTTTGATTATTCATTTTTAGACAAAACGGAAGGCAGCAATAAATTTTTAATCGACTGTATTAGTTGAATGGCTAAATGAGTGAAATGGCAAAAATCGGATTGCTATCGTTCTTAGTTGCCGAGCAATTTGATGGTCTGCTAGCATAATATTACGCTAGCAGACACCATTTTTTTCAAAAACGGGACAAATTACAAAATTGAACCAGGTGGCACAAATTAGCAACAAAATAGACATCACTTGTCTTTGGGAATCGCTGAAGATGACTTGCCAGTGTATTAGACGCTAATATTTTGTCTGTTTCGTATCGTATTAATTCCTACAGTTTCAGATAGTCGTCCTGAACTAGTTTGTAGATAATCTGCAATTCTTTTATTTTTGTAATGAAAATGTTCTATGTCTAAGACTAATGAAATACCTTTTTCGCTAATATAAGACAGGTTTATTTTTTTTTTACTAAAACTGGTGACAACGTAGTTTGTAATTTTGTCACAGTTTTGCATATTATTTGAGTTGCATTTTTATTTTTGAAATGTATTTGTAGACAAACTATTCATTTTAGACATTTTTTTTATCGCTTTTAGTCAGATATACAAGCCCTTAAAACTATCTGTATCATTACTTGTACCACTCTGTATACTGTATTTTCTTTCATACACTACCCCTCTTTGAGCCATTTAAGGTCTTTCCATTCAAACATGTTCATAAATATGTGGAATTGAATTTTCTTTTCAATTTTTATAGCGTAATATAATCTTACCAAATATTCCATTTTTTCCATTTTCCAGTTTGCATCATTATAAAAACTTTTACCATCAATTTTAATTTAACCTATCTTTTCTCTCCAATGCTTCCAAAGAGCACTTCCATTTATTAAATTGAAGATAAAAGCGCACATTTTTTAAAAATAATATTTATTAAATTCGTTATGGAGGTAGGTACAACCGAAGCCGCAGATTTTTTCACCGTCAACATAAATTTAGTGTTTCTCATTTTTACCGTACTTATGTGGCGGTACGAAAACAACTGACAGTCTGACAAATTCGTACAGACGAAACCATTTTCAAGTCGTGTACTTGAGATGCCCATGAGAATATATAATTAACTATAAAAAAAATTAACCACTCGGACGAAAACCCAAGCCAAAGAAAAAAATATAATTGCCATTCGCAATACAGGTTCAAGGTTAATCTGAAAAGCAACCAAATTACATAATACGGTTTACAAAAAAGTTTATGATATTGTTCAGAGATTGACAGCATAAAAACCAGAGTTATTTAACGTCTGCAAATACTGCCTACTTAAAATGTAAACAATGCGAATTATAATTATTTATTGGTATCTAATATTTTATTAATGAGGGCAATGCACAGAAAAGATAGCTTTCAGGTTCAAGCACGTAGGTTCGAATGTGAGCAGTTTAATCTTTCTAAGAGTCACTTGAAGGCTATGGAGGTGGTGCTGCAAGGCACAGTATTGAGGCCATTCTGGATGTTGCATATAACATTCACTGGTTAACGCAATGCTTCCTGAAATATTCTGAATGCCGGGAAGGTGAAATAGAAATATGAAGGATTCGTGAATGTAAAAATAAACAGTTCTCTTAAGCAATAGGTGATCTAAAGTGCCATATGTCACAAAAAAATAAATCGACATTGCGCAACACTTAGGTGACACTGTTCAATTGTTTACAATGTGTGTACAATATTCTTCTGTGGGTAACACAGGTGAACGGGCCGCTCGACTGTAGGTTCATTTGTTTCATTTTAAAATGCCTTACTCAAATTAAGAATTGGTATGGAAAAATACAAAAAAGTGAGAAAAATTAAATTAGGTAGACATTTTCTGATATCCAGAAGGCACGCAGTAAACAATTTGTTGATTTTCTCTTGCGATTGTAAGGGGTAGAAAAAACCCCTAAGACTTGTTTCATACAATAACATTTTTCCTTATTGCTACCTTACCATTTAAAAATTAATTTCATATAGCCTGATTAATTTTAAACAAAACAAAGTCTTTTGTAATTTTTTAGCTACTATAGTTTCTAGCTAGGCGACTCCGAATATTGAAATCTGACTACTTATAGCATTAACGTAGTTTTTCAAGAACTTACAACTTGAAGTTGATGGATACCGTTTTAATTCATGGTGAATTGAAAATGCATTACCAAAATGAATTCCCGATAAACATGACAAATGGAACTATTTTTACCGCGGTGTGCCGTGAGTGCAATGCGGGCGCAACATGAGAAATTTGCAACCGAATCGTGAAAGAGATGGAGGTCCAGGGTGTACACGGCGTATTGCAGCAGTGCGGCGTATCATACACGAGGCTCATATCCATACCATCTACAGCGTGTCCAAGGTTAATACCAAGAGATTGGATGACGATGACCGATACCATGTCAACTACGATCTCCTGATTTTAAATCCTTTGGACATCTTTTTGTGTGAATATTTAAAAAATGAAGAATGAAGATCAAAACAGACAAGAAGCAGAAACATTTATGATAGTTCGGAGAACAGTCAAATTTTTTTTAAAATGAGTTCTTAATCCCTGTATAACAATACAATTACAATTTAAATATAATTATTATACTAACACTTACACCAAGCTATGTATATTATGATTTACTAAATAGATTTATTTCGTTGTTATCTATACCAACAAAATGCAGAGGAAGTGTGGCAATGTTGCTTATTGTTCTACACATGTATTTATTGATATATCAGTCTTCTCGCCACAACATGTAGTAAGTGGATGTGCGGTGTTGCTGTTAGTCGGAATTTTTTTGTAGTTTATCGGTGTTTTTTTCAAATAATGCGTAAATGTCAAGTGTGTGGAAAATTGAATTATTTTCATTTTCAATTATTTTTTCATAGATAAGTTTAAACAACTGGAATTGTACACAGGCGTTCGGAAATTATTTACGGAAATTAGAGCTGCGAGATATGCTGTGTTACACTTGGTTAGATACAAAACAATTGGCAATTTATGATTGAACAGTATGGCCCCCCCTTTGATTATAAAAGAATCTCCCAAAGAAGGGACTGAATATACATTTTTAAGGGCAAATAACGTTTCGGAGCACTTTACACTACAGGGTCGGTTTCAAAATATTCTCTTTGATTTAATAATTTTTTTATTTTGAAAATACGATAATTTAGACTACATGAAAAACTAAATTGTTGAAAACTAATGTTAATTTGAAACGTATATTAATTGCAGCCAGGATCAGTTTAAAAAAATGCTTCGCTTATCCAAAAAATGATGTATCGTACAAAAGTACTAAATAAGAAGTAGTATAAATTTAACTGTATGTTTTAAAGATTTAGTTTTATAGTTTAGTTTAGTTATTGACAACGGAAAGTGGGAACACGCTGTAACTTTTTTATGACTGTTAATAAAAATTTGAAATTTGGTGGGTTTATACTAGATGGTGCCATGAATTCTTTGAGGTCATTTCGGATTTTATGACATTTCCGGTTTGACCGGAAATGACCGTAAATTTGTATTTTTAAATGGGACGCCCTGTATTTTTTAATATTTTTGAAATCAGCGCATTATTTTACGTATGGTAGAACCTTTTTTCTGACACATTTTCTGGATGGAAGGATTTTTTTTTTGACGGATTTTAAAAATTGTTGTACCACAAATTTCAGAAAAAAATCCTTTATAAAAAAAATCAATAGGGCCGACCCTGTTTACATCTGAAAAAAATGAGTTTTTAAGGAAATACAATAAATCGTAATTTTTAGTGGTAATAACTAAAAAAATGTACAAAAATATTCAAATTTAGAATTTTTCCCATAATTACAAACAAAAAAGAAAACAATTTTTGCTAGTCGCGGTCTTCTAGTTTTATTTAAAAAAAAAAAAATACATCCAGAAAATGTGTCAGAAAATTGGTCCTACCATACGTAAAATGACCCGCTGATTCCAAATATGACAAAAAATACAGGGTGCCCAATTTAAAAATATAAATTTCCGGACATTTCCGGTCATACCGGAAATGTCATGAAATCTGAAATGACCTCAAATAATTCATGACATCACCTAGTATAAACCCACCCAATTTCAAATTTTTATCAGCAGTCATAAAAAAGCTACAGCGTGTTTCCACTTTTCGTTGTCACCCTGTATATGTTAAACATATCACGTATATACATTGTACTAATCGAAACTTAGGCAACCAGTATTTCACTACTACGTATCGCTGGTCATCCACTTAAACCTAGTACCCTTGACTATATACACTACTCAAGGCTAGTACATATTCCAATACACAAATAAAAACATTGCGCTTCGCACATCTAAACATGTAAATATTCCATATATATTTTTCGGTTTGGGATATTATCTTCTACAAATTGAACAGCGAACATCAATCTTTCCAACGCTGAAGGTAAAATTATAGCCATTATACCAACAGCGGTGCTGCGATGATTAATAGTGTTGTTGCAAATAAAAAAGCCTTTAAAATAAGCTGCAAAGTGTGCATAGCGGCTCTTTTTTTTCTGGAAAAAGAGTTATTTAAAAGATATTTAACCGCAGTACGTGAATGAATGGCGGAGAAATGACAGTAAAGAATGAAATAAAAATATTCGGTCTCAGTTGTAGAATATAGGGTGTTTACGAACTTGGACAGGATTATTTAATGTTAAGTAAAAACATTAATAGTAATGTTCAGTTAATGAAAGTTGTTAAACATTCTTAAGGACCTCGGGAGCCATGCTTGATTTCACATTAAAATACATTTGATTTGCGTCTTTGCAGTAAATAAAAAAATGTACTAGTCTGAAGTTAAATTTGCGTTAATCAGTTCTGTTTTTCTTCGAAAACACCTGTATCCTTGTTTATTTTCAGGTTTTAGACTGTGTTCTAACAGTTTTTTTGCGAAAAGGTAATTTGTATGGGTGTATTTATTAATAAGTGGAGTGAATATACTAAAATGGTCAATTGTGGTAAGTACTTAGCTAGTTATAAAATAGTTTTGTCAATAGATTTCCAGAGCCCCGATTTGTACAGGTCTATAAAGTTCAGGTACTTCCATTGATTTTGTGTAAGAGGAGCAAGGTAATAGAGATCAGTGCGATAAACAATGATGGTATTAGCAAGTCGTCACAATTTAAATACAATAATAATACCTAATTTTAGTGGGAGGATCTCAAATATTTCCACTACAAAGACAGAATTGTAGGAGATACAAACTAATGCAAGAAATCCCTCCATATTGAGTATGTAGATAGGAAGAAGAGCGCCAGTAGAAGGAAACGGTGAATGTGAATAACAGAAATAAAACCAACAATATGTCATAAACCGATATTTATACAGGGTGTCTCATAATTAGATGCCAACCCTGAACAGGCCGATTCTATGATCAAAACTAAGTAAAAAAGTTCATATGAACATGGGTCCGGAAATGCTTCCTAAGGGCACAGGGACCCATTGAAGAGGGAGGAATGGAAATCATTTTTTTTTGCAATATCTCTCAATCGCGTTGTGATAAATGAATGAAATTTGGTATACACAGCTAAATTTTGATGAGCAATTTGATGGACTAATCCATTATTTCCACAAGGTCCATTGGGGTGGATACGATTGCGTGTGTAACTTTTTCATCTTTGAATTGTATAGCAAATTCCGTTATCTCGAATTGTTTTACGTTGAAAAGGTGCTCTTGTTGCAAATCGTTATCTTTAACGGTTTCTGAGAAAATCGCTCTTGAATTAATCCCACTTTGGTCAATTTCATATTAATTTAAACAAATAATAATAATAATAATAATAATTTAATACGTAATCAGTAATACACATTATTGATGTAGAACAATTATGAAATGATGATTTGTTTATGGCTTTTGCGATGGTAATGCTGCGCGGCAGAACGCGAGTACGGCAGAAGGTTTCCAAACAGAAGGCTGACATCAAGGAGGACATTCCTCACTGTATTCCGAAATTTAGCTGCAACCGTCACTTTTCGAAGGGATCATAAGATGGAATCGAGTGGGAATCTATTCTACTTAATAAATTCTTGAGTATATTATTATTTATGTGTATATTTACAATTCTTGAAGCTGTATATGCCTTTAGCAAAAACCATGTGAAATATTTCCCCAATTTTGTATGGAAAATAACTACAATGGGAATGGCAAGAATACAGATTTGTATCTTCTCATGAGACTTTACGTGACTTTCTAAGGGAATGTGTTCCACTTAACTTGAGGATCGAGCCCCTGCAGGTGGGATGTTTCTGTCGATTAGCGGGCATAAAGGACAACGTTAAAAATAGCCGATTTTTGGCTTATCCGGGGGAACGCATAAATCATAAAAAAATCAATTGATTATTGTTAATTAACATTAGAAATGGCCCAGAAATACGTCAGATAGCTTAAAATTTTTTAAAATAAATAAAGTATATTTAAATATTAAGGTCGTCGACAAGTCCGTACCTGAAAGCTGCGAAAGATGTGCGGGCTTTATTGATGACTTTTGACCGATTAGTAACTGAACACCCTGTATGCAGACCTTCTCAAGTTATACCTTTAATTTTTTACAACTTTTGGTGAATAATTTTGTGTTGAAATTATTTTAAAAAATCGTTTTGAGGTAACACCGCTTCAAACTACGTTCTATCCGCACAAATCTTGTTGAGATAAAAATCGTGCAAAAACTCACCCTATCCGTGATGCGTTCCTCCACCTTGCCTCTCTTCAAAGATCTAGCCCTTATGACCTTGCCAGGTCCATCGTATTCATCCATTTTCGAAAGAGCACTAACCGAAAACGACCGGCAATAACAACGAGAAATTTAAAATTTTGTACTAAAAAATTCAACGGCTAACGAAATTCACTAGTAAGCTCATTTTGGAGCACTTCCGTCGCACTTTTGGCATTTCCAAGGATTCAGCTCTGCGATTCCACAGCTGTCAGTTGCTTCATCTGAAACAATGATAGTTTATCGGATTAAGATTATCGGAATCCATTGAATTTTTGCTAATTTTGGATGATAAGTCAATAGAATATAAAAAAATCAAACAATGCATTAATACTTCTATACCCGTATCGAGGATTGCGGCATCAACGATGCATTACGTTCTTTTCAACAATGCTTTGGGTTCCTAAGATAGTAAATGTCATTTCTGTTGTAAACTGTGAGACGTAAACATTTATTACGACAATAAAATTTGTAACAAAACAATTGGTGATTAGATTTTATGCGGTTCTTACATGCTATCACATTATCGGTGTCCTATCAGCAGAATATGACGCATTTGCGAAGGTGTATATTATGATATAATTGAATTTTCCCAGTTTAGAGTGTGACCATCTACTTAAATAGGTATTATTTATTAATGATTATAAATATAGAATCGTATCATCTTATTAAGCCCACGTTAATAGAGTAAATATAAACTGCTGGCAAAATTATTCAAAGATTTTATTTCAGATTTTATTAATTATTTCTACTCGTTACATGCATATAATACTATACAGGATGTTCGTTCAATATTGCGCAGCAACAGATTATGACGACATTTTCGTGCAATTTTAAAAATATTATCTTTTTTATAAATACAGGGTGGGGCAGAATAAAGAGCGATTTTAAAAAGGCTGCGAAAAACAACAAACAAGAAAATTAATGTTTAGGAATAAATTTAATATTTTCTTAAGGCTTACAGTGAGCGCTCGATCCAAAGGGATATAGTTTTCGCTCAGTAACTCCTCAACGAAAAATGATAAAAATATGCGGTTTTTTTTAATAGACTACAAATATTATTTTACGTCGACGCTGTGTTTTGAAATTTTGAAAACATGCAAAATTCATTTAAAAAAAATTAATTTTACACTTTCAAAATTTCAAAACACAGCGTCGACGTAAAATAATATTTATAGTCTAATAAAAAACCCGCATATTTCTATCATTATCCGTTAAGGAGTTACTGAGCGAAAACTATGGGTTTGTTCCAACACAGCAAGAATAGATTCCGAACCGTCCAGAATTAGTCAGTCAGTTCAGTTGTTAATGTACGGCGAATGCGACGTAAGACGGTGTTGGTCAAACATCTCTCACGGTACTGAACCAGTTCTCGACGGTTGTTGGAACAGATCTTATATATCGTTTGATAGAGCGCTCACCGTAAGCCTTAAAGAATATAAAAAAGCATTAATTATTTAATTTTTTAAAAACAATTCCGGAAAGATGACGTCCGTCCAGACGTACACATTCTTCCAATCGTGTTTTGAAATTATTCATTACATTTTGCAGCATTGCTAGGGGAATGTTTTCCACTTCCTGTCGGATCCGTTCTTTCAAGGCTTGAATTGTTTGTGGTGGGTTATCTTGAAACACTTTACTTTTTAAGTACCCCCCACAAGAAAAAGTCGAACGGTGTGAGGTCCGGCGAACGGGAAGGCCAGGTGATGTCCCCATTTCGAGAAATCACATGATTTGGAAATAATCTGTTAACAATATTCATGCTTATTCTCACTGTTTCTTCGTTAACTTCGTAGCGTGCAAGCTGTGGTTCAAAAAAGTTTTCCAACATGTCGGCGTATCTTTGTGAGGTTACTGTTACAGCATTGCCACGAGCATCTTCAAAAAAAGTAAGGGCTATGATCCCGGATGAAGATATAGCGCACCACACAGTAACTTTTGTGGAGTGAAGAGGCTCTTGATGCATTTGTCTAAGATTTACGCCACTCCAGTATCTAAAGTTCTGCTTGTTGACGTAACCGGACAAATGGAAATGGGCTTCGTCACTCATCCATAAATTGTTTACAATATCCTCATCTTGATTAATTAAATGTAAAAACTCTTCACAGAATCGTTGTCGACACACATAATTCGTGCCTTTAAGAGCCTATACGATTTGAATTTTGTATGGATGAAGGTGGAGATCCTTGTGCAATAGTCGTCTGATGGTTCGGTTTGAAATCCCAAGTGTAGTGCTATGCCGGCGAGCTGAACGACGCGGGCTTCGCTCGATAGCTGTCCTTACACGCTCGATATTCTGGAGCGTACGCACCGATTTTGGTCGACCGGGCTTCTTTTTTGTCGTTGACAAAGTTTCCTCAAAGTCCTAACTCATTTTTTAATGGCACAGGCGGATGGCACTGGTTGATTGCGGTTAATGTTAAAATGATTTCGAAAGGCACGACGCGCGTCTATGCAAGAATTACCATTTTGATAAAACGCCTTAACAGCGTACGCGCGCTGCTGAGGGGTCCAACGCTCCATTGTTACTAAATGCTAATGTCAAGGAAACATGGCCGATAACGTCCCTACCACCTCCGAATGACACGGCGCGAATCGCGGGCTTTTTAAAATCGCTCGTTATTCTGCCCTACCCTGTACTTTTCCTAAAAGCATTAAAGTCTTCGTGTTTGAGATAAGGGATGTCTGTGTAGTAGTACGGTATGTATTTTAAAATTGATTTTTATTGATAGCTCCAGTGATTTTCGTGATCTCCATCTTGTATAATTTATCCCCTAAGCTGTTGTTCAGTCAGTACGAGAGTCCAACGGGTTGAGATCGGGATTTAAGTCAATGAGTTTTGTAAAAAAAAAGTAAATAAAAATTTATTAGAACTGTTGAAAGATTTCGTTTACATGGTTCCAATGCTAGGTAAACAACAGCTACGTGAACAAATTTTACAAAATGGAGAGCACTTTAGGATGAAACTACATATTTTCCAGAATATTTGTTAATTTCTAATCAAAAGAGCTCCAGGTGAAAGTGAATGTGGTATCCATATGAAACATTTAATTTGAGTTAATTTTTTGTTTTTTTTTTGTGTTTGCTGTTACTTGTGTTGTTTGTTTCAAAAATTGGGGAGGGCCTCAATCTAAAATGACACAGAAAGTGTGACTTCAGATAAAGGTATGTGCAAATTTCAAACAAATATCTGTAAAACCATCGAGGCTATCAACAAAAATCAGTTTTAAAATTTTTATTTTGACACTGTCTTTCGAAAATGGAGCTCCAAAATGAAAAGTGGCATAAGAAAAGTCCCATTATTTTGGTTCAAAGAATATGTGGTTAACGACTTAACTTGCTAATTTGTATGAATGAAGGTATATAAAAGTAGGTAAATGAAAAAGTATATAATATGAAAAGTATATAATTAAGGATTGAGTATAAATTTATAATACAAATATTAATTATCACAAAAAATCAAAACAAATTTAATAACAGTTTAAACACGTGTATTTAGTACATGGCAAAAACTAATCAAATTAATGTGATATATTGAGAAATTTGTTTTATCAAATTGCACTGAATCTAACATAAATTTTTAGTTAATATTTTTAAATTTATTTCTGCCGTTTTATGTGAGCAATGACTTTACCTTTATTGTTCTCCAAAAATGTGTATCTAGTATCATTTTATGATATTATCCTTTGACGTCTGTAAGAACCGTTAACATATTTAATATATTTAACTTTTAATATATATCCCTCCAACTAGTGCTGCGAAAAACCGAGTAATTTCAATAACCGAATATTGAGTATTTAAGTGATTTCAAAAACCGATTGATAACTCGAGTGATGGTCACTTGAATTCTCAGCAGCTGACATATTACTATTTTTGTAATTTACCTATATATAAATGTTTTATTTATTTTAAATATATACTGTCTCTATGGATATATTTATATATTTAAAATAAAGCAATATAAATCATAGATATATCTAATATATAAAATTCTCGTGTCACAGTTTTAGACGCCATACTTCTCGGAAACGGCTTGACCGATTTTTATGAAATTTTATATGTATATTCGGTAGGTCTGAGAATCGGTCGTAATCTATTTTTCATACCCCTAAGTGATAAGGGTGGTCCACCCCAAACAATTTTTTTTTATTTTTTGGACAAAATTTGTTATTTTAAATTTTTTATGATGTGGCATTAAAAAATACATACAACCCTTAATTTTTACCCTTCTATCACAAACCCCTATTTTTTAATAGCCAGTTTAGTAATTTAATTCTTTTTAACCCTGGTCGATAACTGATCGATTATCACTAGATCAGTTATCCGCCAGGCGTCTACCGGTGTCACTTCTCACCACAAACCTAGAAAAAATATAGACAGCGTCGGTTCATGATATAGGTCACGTGACAGGTGCCGCGTTTTCTAGGGACCTAAGGTCCAGAAAATTGATATTTTATTTGCTTTATGTTGGCTGTTGTGCAAATATGGTGGCTGCATTGCAATATGAAATTAACTAACTTGCTGTCATTTTAAATGTCATTAAAGAATGTGACCAATCACAGTAAATAAATGAGATTCACGCTACAATACAACCAACGAAAATTGGCATAAAAACCAAATTTTAGTGATTCTGGGCAGCACCTTTTAGGGCAGCCATGAATTAGCGGTCGCCGGCAATATGACACTGGTACAGTCTATATTTTTTCTAGGTTTGTGCTTCTCGCCCAGTACAGCACGGATAGGGATGAGAACGAAGCCGACTACCAAAATATTCACTAGAAATAATTCATATGGCAAAACAACGTTTGCCGGGTCACCTAGTAACAATATAATAATAATGGTTACACTGCGTGTAATGCAACATTGCACGCAGTTAAGAGAGGTAGGTATACAAAAAAATTGTTAATTCATTTGTTTTTAATTTTTTTTTAAATTATTTTGCGGCCGTCATGCATTCCGTCAACACAAAATTGTAAGTGAACAGTAGGGTTTCCACCTGTCCTTACTTTGGAAGGACACTCCATACTGCTACCTCTGCGTCCTTCCGTCCATATTTTTACTAGAAATGTCGTTACTTGGAGGAAACTATTAAATTAATATTAAAATATAATTATCGGGACAGAAAGAGACAAAATATGTTAAAGAAAAGTTCAAATAGACGTAAATTGACATCACTCTGCTATTCGACAAGCCAAAGAATGTCCTTACTTGAGAATTTTAAAAGATACGATTGTTCCTGCGCATATGAAAAGGCGGCGAGCCTACTTAGTGAACAGTAAAAAAAATCAAATAAATAATTCGTTACTCATATAACTGATAACCGAGTTATTTCAGTTATTGCAATAACCGAATAATCAGTTATTTTTCACTCGAATGATCCCAACACTACCTCCAACTCCCCATATCCACACCACTGCTATTGAGAATAAAGCAGTTTGCATGTTTTTCTCAATAAACGAGTGACATTAATTCGTATAAAAATGTTGGCAAAATTAAGTAAAAATAATAAAATTCTTTTCTGTTACAATTTTTAACACTAGGAAACATAACGTTAAGGAGGAAAAAGTTATATCAACTATCCTCACTATTTCTTCACTTACCCTCTAATTTCTTTACAGTACAAACGAGACACTGTATATCTATTTATATTTTAATAATTTTCTAAATTTTAAAATTTTTAAAATATAGGTACTTATTTTTATTATTACTGAACTTATCCTTTTGGGTGTTTAAAGACGTTTTGCAGACACTACCCGATACCCGACACAGAAACATTAAGCACAAAGAATCATCTCGAACAAACAACTACATATCTCGATGACACCATTTTAGTTAACAATAGCAAGAATATTGCCCACAAATATTTTCACGCTACGCTAGGTCCTAGGTGGTCCTTAAAGAGGTATTCTTAATGCTATTGCACATACAGGGTGTTTCGAAAATAAATACATCCCTTTAAAGGACTATTAATAGTGGACGTAAAAATACAAATACAGCATTTACAGTGCAGTAAGTTAAGCCCAGTGTGAAAGGACGCGAGCGCGGACATGTGTTGTATTGTTTTATGCAAAGATTTCTCATTCGAATCAAGAATTAGCAATGTATAGGAAATATTTTTGGAAGTATTAATACGATTTAATAATTTGTATCGTTACTGTGAAACTAATTTCTAGAACGGTACAAAAATGACTATTCAAAACCTACGGAACATTAGTAGAATAGACCCAACCCATAAAAGCCGTGGACGAGGAAGAACCCAACATGACAGAGCAAGGCATTTTGCATCCGTAAAGAAAAACTCGAGCCGTAAAAGGCTTTCGAACCCAGAACACTTAAAGTGTTTAAAAATATTTTGGAATTGCTACGTGTAGGTATTTTATACAACTGGGAGGGTCTAAAAATGTCGCAATTTCTTTGATTTAGCTTTAGATTTAAAATTGCATGTTATTAAAAAAAATGTTAACTTTGAACGCACTTATTTCATCCTGTGTAAAGGAATGCAACTATGCTGCCTCTTCCTCGCCCATTCAAATAAGAGGCACGATTTCACAGCCGATTGAGCGGTAACTAAATAATTAGTTTATAGTAAATACAGTATGCGCCAAAAGTATGGAATAAATTCAATAAAAACGAAACAATTATTTTTTGGAAAAAATCCTGGAACAGGTTGATTTTTAATTTAAAAAATACATATTTTAGCGAAAAATGCGATTTTCAAATGCCATTTGTTTTCGAGTAATGACGTCATCGATTTTTTTTAAATGGCAACACCATATTTTTTTCCTTGATTCTGAAAGATCGTTTAATTCTCTATCAGACAGTACTAAAATTTTGCCCTCTTACATAGGAAAGTTTTCGAGTAAATGACGATTGAATGTTAGAAAACGTAAATTTTATCCATAAAAAAGTAACAATCCTGAGGTATGTAAAATAAAATACAATTGATTAAATTTTATACTTAAATTAAATGTTCGAATTGCCATCCACCAACTTCTTGACAATGCGCAAGTCTGTGAAAAAATTCTTCTTACACATTATGAATAATTTCTGGGGTAACTCTGCGTATTTCGTCACGAATGCGATTTTGAAGTTCTTCTAAATTACGTGGTTTATTAATGTACACTTTTGACTTCAAGTATCCCCATAAAAAATAGTCAAGAGGTGTAAGATCTGGCGATCTTGCAGGCCATTCTATCGGTCCGCGTCTGCCGATCCACCTCCCAGGAAAACAGTTGTCCAAAAAATCTCGTACAGGGCGCGCATAGTGCGGAGGTGCACCGTCTTGCTGAAACTATATGGTATCGTCAGAAATGTCAGGGTCATTATCGTTAGGAAAAATTACTGCAAGGGCTGGAACAAGGTCATTTTTTAGAAACTCTAAATATCTTTGTCTTGTAAGGGTTCCTTCAAATAAGAAAGGCCCTACTATTCTGTCGTCAACTATTCCAGCCCACACATTTAATTTCGGAGGGTGTTGGGTATGTGCCTCTGCCATCCAATAAGGATTTTCTCAACTCCAAAATCTGCAAGTTTGACGGTTTACTGTACCATTCATACAAAATGTGGCCTCATCTGCCGGTGCAAATTTCTATTTCCTTGACATAAATCCATTAGAATTTCGCAAAAGTGTAAGCGGCGATCGGGATCATCTTCATTGAGTTCCTGCACAAATTGAATTTTGTAGAGATGATATTTTTCCTTCCTCAAGATACATAGCACTGTGCTCTGACTAGTGTCATTGTTTAATGCAACCAATCGTGAAGAATTATGAGGATTATCCACCATACTTATCAAAATGTTCTGTTCTGATTTTCATTAATACTTGGACGTCCAGGTTTTGGAATATTTACAACATTGCCAGTTTCTCTAAATTTAGACTCTACCTTACTGACTGTTGATTGGCTGATAAGGCGATCTGGATATTTTTCATTAAATAAATCGCAAACTTCCTGCTGAGTTCTAGTCATATTCCCGCATCCGATAAGAACTAAAATTTCAATTCTTTGAGTAACAGTTAAATGTGCCATAATACTTTAAATTCAATAATAATTTCTGTCGCTTACAATACTTATTAGAAAGTCGGTGTGACAATGACACTTTGCAAAGATTTTCACCTACGTGATCCATAAAAGAACTATGGAATTCGAAAAACTAAACTTGATAACGTTTTTGCTTTTATTTTAATTGGTTTACGTTTTCTAACATTCAATCGTCATTTACTCGAAAACTTTCCTATGTAAGAGGGCAAAATTTCAGTACTGTCTGATAGAGAATTAAACGATCTTTCAGAATCAAGGAAAAAATATGGTGTTGCCATTTAAAAAAAAATCGATGACGTCATTACTCGAAAACAAATGACATTTGAAAATCGCATTTTACGCCTGAAATATGTATTTTTTAAATTAAAAATCGACCTGTTCGAGGATTTTTCCCAAAAAATAATTGTTTCGTTTTATTGAATTTATTCCATACTTTTGGCGCATACTGTATACTTGCTTATTCGAGCTATGTACAGGTTATTTCGCAAAAGTGAGAAAAACAGCTAATAATTTTATCTGTTGCAATTTTATGTGTAATGGCAGTAGATACAGTACTGACTGAACCTCAAAAAGAAAAAGAATAGACTGTATACAAACAGAAAAAAGTCACTGGCCACTGTGTTTAATACACAAATAATTATTTGTGAAGAGCGCTCTGTTGTTGCAAAATATTTTATTATATTAATATAAATAAAAACTTTTATGATTTCTTCACCTTCGTCATATGAGTATAATGAACTTTAAAGGTTATAGGATGAATTCTTCCACTGGAAAATTAGTTCTTTAGATACTTTCTGTAAAATCATAATAAATTGAAGGATGATTTCGTTAATTCTTATTTTTCTCTGTTTCTTCTTAAAATATTTACAATACTTATAAAGTTAATCCTATATAAATCATTAAATTTTATAAATTTCGTAAAATATTTAATTTAGGACTTTGTAACGTTTACCATATCTATAGTTGCGTAGACCGACCGAGAGTAACAACCACTTACCAAATTCGTAATTAAAGTTCCATGTTTCTCATTCTTATGCAAGAGTCTCGTAAGAATTATGCAAGCCTTGCAAAAATATGCTTGACAAATCGAGCAAGAACAAGATTTGAAAGAACAACAACAACATTTATTGTCTCAGCCAACACTAGGTGCATTTATTACAATGCTTACAGGATAATATGTATCAAAATGGCGCAACGAATCACAGACAAACTGGCGATCAATGCCAAATTGTGAGATAAGGGGAAGAACGTCGGCAGGAGGAAAACATAAGACGCAAAATGGAGAGTGAACCGACTTATTCTATTTTTGGATGATGACAGCACTTCGGAAGCTGATACTACTGATCAAAATTATAAGAAAAGGTTTTTTGAACATATGCCTTCAAATGCTGCTTAAGAAAGCCTTTCATGGGTTTGCAAAATGAATAGTTTTATTGAAGTTTGGTATTCTGTCATCAATTACTATGGTAACATTGAAAAAGGCCTAGTTTAGCAAATACAATTTTTGTAAAAATAAAGACGAGATTTTCACAAAACTTTTTTAAATAAAAATATTATTTTCAACAGCATATATCTAATATATAACATTCTCGTGTCACAGTTTTTGACGCCATACTTCTCGGAAACGGCTTGACCGATTTTTATGAAATTTTATATGTATATTCGGTAGGTCTGAGAATCGGTCGTAATCTATTTTTCATACCCCTAAGTGATACGGGTCTACCCCAAACAATTTTTTTTTATTTTTTGGACAAAATTTTTTATTTTTATTTTTTATGATGTGGCAAATACATACAACCCTTAATTTTCATCCTTCTATCACAAGCCCCTATTTTTTAATAACCATTTTAGTAATTTAATGATTTTTAACCCTGGTCGATAACTGATTGATTATCACTAGATCAGTTATCCCTGCCAGGCATCTACTGGTGTCACCTCTCACCCAGTAAACAGCACGGAGTAGGGATGAGAACGAAGTCGGTCTCCTGTCTCTCTCACAATAAGCCTTCTCTCACTTCCTACACAGTTTTCGACCATTATTAATTGTGTATGAATCGAGCGTAATAGTGACGTTTACAATTATCATTTTACCTTCTAAGTGTAATTCTCAAGTAAATTTATTATTAATTTGCTGGGCCATAATTAAGTATTTCCTATTTTATCAATAATTAATAAAATTATTAATTTTAAGTGTAGTTCTCATTATTAGTTAATTAAGTGATCTACATAACCTCAAAAGTACGCAACACGTGTCACGAGCTCCCGCCAACAACGGCTATTATTTTACTATATGGCTATTTTTTTGTACAATGAATAATGCCAACAAGACGTAAAGGGGTTAATTTGGGCCGTCAAACAAGTAAAATTGCAGGCACGCGAAATAATTCAAAAAATGAATGTTTCGTGTTTTGTTATTCTTATAGGCCGTCATCGCTCACAGTGTTCCATTCCTCTTTTAGTCATATACCAGATCTCCTCACACTTACAATAAGTTAGTTATTTTTTACTGCCAAAGTATTCACTAGAAATAATTCATATGGCAAAACAACGTTTGCCGGATCACCTAGTATTTTTATATATTTTTAGGTATTAATGATATTGTGTGAAACTTACTACTTTATGGACAAAAGCCCCAACCAGCGTTGAATTACACCCACAATGTCTACCCATATATTCCTTATTATTAGCTTTTGTAACATTTTTTACAGTAAAAAGAGCATATATATTTTTATGTAAATAAGACATTTTTAATTTAACATGCTACAATGCATGTTATTTACGTTTATTTCTTTAAATATAAGCACATAATTTTGTTAAGGTAAAAAGCAGTTTATGAATGTCAAATCAGTTTCCTATAAATATGTTATTGATAGATAATAACAAAAAGTTTAAGAATGTTCTACGATTCACTTTCACATTTCTACAATAGAATATTTTCTGTTTTCGATTGATATTACCACCTCGCGAAACGGTACGCTATTTACATCCTGTATGTATAAACACCATGTAACAAATATTGTGGTTAGGCGAAAACATGATGTAACAATTAAATGTCGACTTGGTTTAAAAAGAACGGTATTTAAATCAGATGTTTTAAAATATATACGATAATGCATAACTACTACTGATTTCACTGTACAACAAACATATTTGTGTTAAAATAGTACACGATTCATTAAGGAGAATAAAACACCGAAATAGATATCGTTCATTATATCATATCGAATAGAAATTGGAAATAGTTTAGATCATCGACAGGTATATACCTTGCAAAATTGTTTGATATTGGAGATAAAAAAAATTAACTAGAAGCAATAACCTTTACATCACAAACAATTACAGTTGAGGACAACGTACTTAGTATTTTGAACAATTCATTCTTCATTTTTAACTGAAATGAGGTTAAGGACACCGTTTCAAGGCTAAAGTGAAAACAAACGTGTATGAATACTGCCCTACTTTTATAACCTTTTAAGACAATATACTTCAAAAAAATAAACGTTTGAAAAATAATACAACTACATTGTGAACTAGATACTAAAAAATAAACGCGTTATAAAATTATAATAAAAAATAGTACGGGAAATGTAGTTTGTACACATACTGAGTCTTAAATTCTACGTGACATATAAAATGTAACAAACAGAAAAACGAAAAAAAAGCAAATATGTTAGGTACACTGGAATGCGTAAATAATTACCTATAATTTATTTTAATCTAGACGTACCGTTAACACTTTTGATAATGTTATAAAATTTCGAGGTTTTTATTTTATATTTATGTAATAAGTATTTATTAATATTTACTAATTCTATTTGAAAATAAAGCCACCTAAAAAGCTATGCAAGATGCAATCACAGCTCATCTATAGTGCCGCCTATGACAAGCGTCGTCCGAGATGGCTTGGATGTATCAACTACCATGCGGTCGTTTTTTTACAGCAATTTCAATTATAGAAACGACGAAAATTAATATTTTTATAAGATTATTAAGATTACATAGGAATAATTTCATTGAATTGAATAATTCAGTGTTATTCAGTAAAGTTTCGAATTGTGTAATAACGTTCAAATTTATATTCGCTTGTGCGATTAAATCCACTGGTGGATCGCTAATTTAAACACTCTGTATTAACGTAAATTCTGTGTATGTAAAAGTTATACTTTAATTATAGTAAACTATAAGTGTTTAATGTTGACAATCTCACCTTTTTTAATGTTTATGTAATTACAAATATTGTAGAATAATTAGCCAAAAAATTTATTCCTTTCAATGCAAACTTTAAAAATGCCACCATTGTACTGTTAGAAAATGTGTACGCTAATGACCGCCGCATCTAACTACGTACTATCTCCGAACTCTCGTCGACTACGCCCGATCGTACCGACAATTTGTGTCCGTTGTGGACAGTTGCTTTGTTTATGTAAATTCGCAAACAAAGCCTGAGAAGCCTCCTTCTAGAGGTTACAATTCGTTGACTGTATCGTATTTCGAATATGCGATATATTCATTGTAACTCATAGACAATTTATCGGCAAAAATATTGTATATTTACCGCTTAAATATGTTTGAACGGAAGGATTTTAGGTAATGGCACTTGTCTAATAAAAGAAAGTGTAGTTCAAAAGAATATAAATGGTCATCTACATTCCTTTGAACTACACTTCAGTAGCTTGAAAAGATTTTCCGATGGGTTAGGATATGATGAAAACATTCAGAAATCTGATAAAGAAAAAGTGATATACAATCGTGAATAACACATTTTTTTCTTACCAAGATACCAAATGCTATTGTATCGCATTTGGGACAGGCGACATTCTCTGATGTAAACCAATTTGTCAACAAAAACATCGTAAAATTCTCAAATCAAATACATTTGGACGTGAAATTCCGCTCATGGCACCCTTTGTATGCAACGAAGGTCTTAAAAAAGCATGAGGAAACGATGCAAACCCAATAAAACGTTTTTAAATAGCTCTGGACGGTCGTTAAAATAGCTTTAAAATGTCGCCAGACCGCTGCTCCCTTGACAAATTGGACCACTTAGACGCATTAACACATTTTTTTAAGGTCATGATCAGATGCGAGTCTATAAGCAAACGGTATTTATTTTTAGACAAACCGAGGTATTCTGTAAGAAACCTGAAGCTATTTCAGTTGCGGTGGAAAATTAATACGGACTGCATTATTAGTGATTTACTTTTACAGTCGTTGTTGGATCAAGACATATTCTGACAGCATGAAAGTTTGAATAAAAAATGTACATTGATATTTGTTGAAAAATGAATAAATTACGGGTAGGGGTAGTGAATGTCCCTTAACTACCATATTACCCCACTTAGAAAGATGCCCTTGGCCGTTGGAATGAGCGAATAATTAAATTCAAATGTCAAAAGTGAATAAAACACAACATTCAATGACCTCAAAGGTTCAAAGGTCACTGACCTTACAGTAAACATCCCTTATTATAGTCTGTTTGGAAATGAAAGAGAATAATAAAACCCCGAGATAACAACCGGCCATGGGCGTGGTAATATTTCGTTTCAGGTAATTATCGGGTAACAGTAATGGGTGTACATTAGTGTATTTTACTGGATACATCATAGGGCAGGAGCCACTGTATTATGACAGATCAATCCAGTCTTAGAGCTGAATATACGAAGACGTGTTAGTGCAGTAGAGTAAAATTCGACTTGTCTTTAGTGACTATTGTGCCAGTGGATATAATATTGTTTGGGTAAAATGTCGAGTTAGTACCTGCTAAACGCGTGAAAAGATGTGCGCTGTCTCAGAATGAGAAAATTATTATATTAAATGTATTTAATGAATTGAAACACCAAAATCCTACCAACAGTGTTGACGACATCGTGGAAAAGTGTTCCAAAATGACAGGGATTGGAAAATCGACTATCTACAGACTTTTAAAGGAAACAAAAAATAAACAAGACACTGTAAATCCCCCAAAATCATCTACAGGGAGGTCAAAAGTCGTTATAGATGATTTCTTCAAAAATGTCATTCGCAGAAAAGTACACTCATTTTATTTTAAAAAAGAAATACCAACGCTGAACAAAATTTTGAGTGAACTTTCAGAGGACAACGATTTCCCAAAAATCAGTAGAAGCCGTCTTACGAGAGTTGAATTTTTGCTGGAAAAAACAGAACAAGAAGTCAGTTCTTATCGATAAAGATGAAATTATTTGTTGGCGAAGATCCTACTTAAGATCAATTAGAAAATTCCGTGACAAAGGGAGGAATATTTATTATCTAGACGAAACTTGGGTCAACGAGGGATGTTTTCGACAAGTATTTTTGGATGGACTTTCAACAGAATTCAAGGCGCCTTCAGGTAAAAGGCGAAGATTAATAGTGACACATATAGGTAGTGCCAGTGGTTTTGTAGATGGCGGTTTACTTTTATTTGAATCTAAAAATACAGGTGACTATCACGAAGACATAAACGCAGATGTTTTCGAAGAGTATTTTACACAGATGTTGGATCTTATTCCTCCGAGGTCTGTAATTGTCATGGATAATGCCAGTTACCATTCACGGCAGACCCAGCGGACGCCTACGACTATTGGAGGAAAGCCGATATAATTCAATGGTTATCCGGAAAAAACATTTCATTTGAAATAAATATGGTGAAAAAGGAACTTTTGCCACTTGTCAATCTTAATAAAGATTAGAAAAAAATATGTTATCGACAAAATGGCAACAAATCGCCAAATAACGGTACTACGGTTACCACCTTATCGCTGTGAACTTAACCCAATCGAATTAGTCTGGGCGCAGGTAAAAGGAGATGTAGCGCGAAATAATACGACGTTTAAATTAAGTGACGTGAAAATTTTGTTAAAAAATTCCTTGAAATGAGTAACTGCAGATAACTGGCAAAGATGTATACATCATGTACAAAATGTAGAGGAGAAAATGTGGGAACTCGATAATTTAATTGACGTTACTGTAGAACCTATCGTTATCAATCTAGGAGACGAAGATAATTCATCAGAATATTCAGAGGATGAATTTTAATATACCTACTTTTTTATTTTCTTTATTGTACATGTATAAAACACTACATGTACTCACCATAATTTGAATTTTGATAATACATATATTTTTGTGTGGAATAAAAGTTATTCATTAAATTTAAATAAATATTTTGATAATAATATTGAATAATTTTATTTAAATTACTAAAAACCCTCTTAACCCGGTTATGATGCTTAAAGTTGCCTCATGTTTTGAAATGCTGTTTTTATATTGTTTACTTATAAGAGAAATGGACCGAGAAATTGAAGCGGCATAGTCAAAAACGGATTGTCGGGGATTAAATTTTAGCTACCTGCTACAATTTAGTACGGTTCGATCACACAAAGTTTTAATACATAATATAAAAATATTGAATATAAGCACCAGTACTACATTTATTTACGATTTGCATACATAATAAGTTTTTATTACTCTCTTTCATTTCTAAACAGACTATAGTCCACCTACACACAAAAAAATCAGTTCTTAGAATTGTACCGAGTTATTCCTAATCTCATACATCCGCAAGAAGAACAGAAGTTCTTTATTTATTAAAGCCATAGTTTGAAATAACACTAAAGTATTCGTTTTAAAGGATTCTGACTCATGTTCTTATTAAGTATAAGTTTCACATCGAGAATGTCGGTCACGCACAATTCCAAAATTTATTCCATTGGAGTATCCCGAAATCGATGTGAATGTGCGTTTTCTTTATTAAATATTATGTGCAAAAGCGAAATTTCAAGAAACAACTACTCTGCGTGTTAGTACTCCGACCAGCATTAAATTACACCCGCAAAAACCTATAACATACAGCCACGGTTAGTCGTCAGTGGTGCCACCAGACATATACCGGTTTCGAGCTTGTTACCTCTCATCAGTACAGCGCTGTCAGGAAGTAGTAGCGAATTTGAAATAATCCCTAGTATTTGGTAATTAATTATTTATTCTTGTGGACATTTTTGAGTTTCTTAAAATCGGTTAACCATAATATACTATTTTACTAAATTTACAACATTTATATAACTCTGTAAGGAGTACTTGCAGTTATACAGAGTGTTTAATTGACTAATGTACGCTGTATTTTCACTTGTAATCTCCCTAGTGCTTGGATTATTACCGGAAATTTTTTCAAGGTCACGAAGGATAATTTTCTCAAATTATTCGTGAATGAGGAAAAATTTCTGGTTATTAATTCAAACACGTGAGGGATTCAGTAAGAAAATTTCACACAAAAAAAAAAAAATCAATAATCAATAAATTTTATTTGATTATTTAGAGACATGGAGAAGGTAAGGTTAGTTGGTCATGAATGTTTATTGAAATGTCAACAATTGTACCACGCTAATTTTTCATATTATAAAGTCGAGCGAAGTGTTTTGGAAAAGAAAATCAAGACAATATTAGAAAAGCAGGTGAAAATTTAGTGACACGAAATACGAAATTTCAAGTCTATGCCGTGTGTCATTATTTTGACATAAATATTTCCAGTTATTAATATCGTTACCCTGGAGGATGAATATTTCCGGAAATATTTTGGTGCCCATGGTAACCAAACAAAAAACGAGTCTCTGATTGGCTTAAGAGTATAGGTGTGAAATTTTCAAATACCTATTGATTATGTTAAAAGCAATAATTCAGCAATCTTGAATGTATAATAATAATGTATTTAGCTTCTTAATTTATTAAAATCGTTTAAAAATCCTCGAATTTTGTTAATAAAATTCCTTTATCCCTTTGACGCGAAAAAAGGGAAAATCTTCGGTATCTGGCAACACTGTATCAAGTATTTACACTGACTGTGCGTCAGTATGCCACATACGAGGCAACTGATGATCAACCCTGGCTGTTCAAGTCCTGTCATAACTGACAGAACGACATGAGTACGCGAGATGTAAGTGCCTACATCTAGTGGTCACTGGCTATGTACCTATGTATTTTATATAGGATATATGATATCTCTGAAAAAATTAGATGCTATTCATGAAGCATTCATATTATTAACGACACTAAAATATCTTTTTAAAATGATGCTAGTTTCTTTCCATTAAAAAAAACGTGGATTTAAAATAGTGGGCCACATATTTACTTTATTTCCAGATATGTTTCAATTTAAATACTTAAAGATTACGAATCTCAATGAACTAATGTTCCAAAAAAACCAAAAACTAAATTAAGAAACGTGTTTTTAAATAACATTCTCGTTTGCTATTATTGTTTATAAAAATCTTGAAAAAATCATATGTATTCTCTTATTGAAGATCTGTTTTATGTGTGTGGAGGGATGCTAGCATGTATTAGTAGTTTTAGATTAGGACTATTCGAAATTGTTTGCAGCTGGGAACAGCACGAAAGTTTTATTTGCTTTACACGGTAAATTGCGACTTGCCATAGCTAAGCCAATGGCTCCATAATACGAGATTTCAGCCATGTTATACTAATTAATACATTTCTACATATATAGTGATTGATTTCATTCAACTGGCTTCCTTTAAAAAAATTTAATTCACAGCTATTTCGTATCTAAATCATCTAGAATTTTTATAATGGTTATTACTGACTGTATGACTACTATTACTGTCGAATTCGATTCAATAAAAACAGATTGCACGTACTCAAGGTTTGGAACATACACTAGATGCTCAATAAACCTTATCTAAATACACTAATTACGGACCGTAATTACTATTACAGCTTTCAATGGACTAACAGTTTATCATTATGTCGCGCACCAATGCTTTTTGTTTAGCTACAATTTTTTTGTGAATGCGCTTGTCCCGCCGTTCTTCAGACGAAATTTGTTGATTAAAATTTCGTAAAGTCGTAAAGCGTCAATATAAAGGGGTCAAATTGAACACGTACATTTAACTGAAATGATGAAATCCCAATGCTCACATACAGGGTGTTATAAGTAACAACAAAAATAATGGTGGTAACATAATAAGGTATGAAGGTTCTAATGAATAATTATATGATATTTGATGATTAAATGAAATTAGTGAAGAATCATCTTTCTTTATACTCGTGTATTTGGCCGATTCATGACAGAGTACATTTGACAACAGGGAGTTGTTGATCATCTCGTTTAATTATTATTTCATATTATGTTTATTTTTGTGCCACATTAACATCCAAATAACTCATCATAGCCAAGCAACACTGAATATGCTATTAATATAAGGAGAGGCCTGTCGTAATTCGCAAGAGGTGCGGCATATTTATCAATATTGGTATATTTATACATTTTCCTCGATTGTCTATATAAAAAAGAACATTTGTTCTTGGCACCGGCAATGTTTATCGTGATCCACAACAACTAGTAAATATTGCGAAACTAACCCTAAGTAATTGTGTGAAGATCCACTAAGATATTCCCTTGTAGGTATTTTGACACGTCCGGATTTGATTTATCTCCCCTCAATTTTTAACAAATTGATAAACCAATGGCAGCTCGTGATGTTTTCAGTAGAGGAGACTTGAAGCGAAAAACCTCAAACTATCGTTTTATAATCACATTGGCACATTTCCTCACCCACCCTTGAGGTAGTGCGATCTTGAGCTATCGCATTTCTAGCAAAAGTTTTTATACGCTTTAGTGCTGAAAATGACCGTTCTATAGAAGCTGATGTTACGGGAATTGTTGCCACTAAAGATAAAAGTTTGTATGTTTGAGGTAAGCAATTTATTAATTTATTATTCTAAATAAAACTAAGCATTTCTTGAAGCGATGTTGAACTGCTTAAAAGTTGTTGATCGGAGTACAGTACACATAGCTCATTCCGCAGTAACACACTATCAAACATCGGATATTGTTTTATTAAACTGTCCATTAAATCATTCGGGAAATCGAAACATTGCAAACTATTTAAGTCAGAAAATCTAATTTCAATTTGAACTATGATAGTATCTAAAATTTCACAAAAAAATTATTTATAGTAAATATCAGTTCTTTCAAAATTGTATGATGTTTTCCTTTTCTTTGATGGCGGGTCATCGTTAATATTTTCTACAATGTCTTCTAAGAAAATACTATACAAAAATACTACGTTTTTGTATAATTATTATTGCTAAATCCCCTATTTTGCTTCTCACTTATTATAACTAAAGACGGCAAAGAAGGTGTTGGTCTAGATTTTTGTTTAATTATCAGCTTTTCATCGTAACTGAGAGTATGAAATCCTAACACTATTAAGTTACACAAAAACACCCGTTATCACAGAATCCCGCCAAATTACAGATCATAGATTACAATACAAATGACAAATGTTTTTATTTGTCTATTTCCGATTACTGCCGAGAGTGCCGAGGCTTCACGACGGGCGATCGCGTGGTGGAAGAAGAAGGATGGCTAAATTAAAGAATTTACATGTTGAAAAAGAGATAGTTGATAGAGACTAGAGGCCAGTGTTGAGATTTATTTGCGGGCGTATTGAAGCTAACCCAATCGTTTAAGGTCGTGCACATACATTTATATGAATGCGCTGGAGGCTTACCGCGCTTAGCGGCCAGCAGCTCCGTTAGCATGGGCTACGTATTCGAAGAGCGCAAAATTTCAAGCACTTTCAAAATTCACGTATTCATTTACTCACTCGAGATCTCAATTAGTAATTAGTTGCATGTGAAAATAGATTTATAACAAAATAAATATAAAAATATGATATAGGTAGGCACTTATGTAATGTAAAATAAAAATAAATAAAAGACATTTTCTTAGCAATGCTACAAACACCTCAGAGGAGGCTTAGCCTCTCCTGTTTCCTATAACAAGCCGCCACTGTGATAAACATATAAAAAACATGACTCGAAACAAGTTTAGACGGATTATCTTTTTCTCGGCTAGTATTTATAAATGAAACAGAGACGTATACATATGAAGGAATCTGGAATTAAGGGGGAGGGTAGCGAAACGGCTACAGCACTTAGGCCCCATTGGGCCCATTGTACCTCCTCCCATTAGGAGATCAGTCCACCTGAGCCGTCAGCCAACCTAATAAGGAGAAAAAGGTGGTGACGCTGCTCAGGGGGATCTCTCTAATGTAGGCCATAGAAGGCCATCGCTCTCCCAACACGGACTCTCTTGTTGACGAGATGGCAGCGCACTCACAGAGTGCATGGAGCACTGTCTCGTCTTCCTGTTCGCAGCCCCTACAAAGAGGTGTATCACACTTCCTCATGTTATAGAGGTGCTTTCTTAACCAGCAGTGTCCAGTTTGAATACCTGTCACTAGACGGAGGCTTGTCCTAGTCATAGCCAGGTACTTTTTGGCTGCATCCTTGCAGGGGTACCCTAGGGACTCCTTTGCCAAATTACAGCCATTTGCTTCATCCCAACGTTTCTTAAACTCTTTGTGGGTGTGTTCTTTGATAATTTCAATAAATGCTGACAACGGAAGCATACTGGAGGGACCGGGTCCAAAAATATTCAGACCCGATGCACTCCTAGCCAGTTTGTCAGCTACTTTATTGCCATTGCACCGGTCGTGTCCCTTTACCCAGCGTACAGATACGCTGTTGTTAGCTGAGGCCACTACTAGTGCCTGATGGCATTCCCATGCTGATCTAGTTATTATCTTATGATTACGTAGGATCAGTAGTGATTGTCTACTATCTGTGTAGATTCTGATGATTTTGCCAGTTATATCTCTACGGGCAATTTCTTTGGCGGCTATGGTTATACCTGCTAATTCCGTTTGTACTATGGTAGCATGCCTATCCATCGCTCACTGATAACGAATATGCAAGGATCCGGAATAAATTCCACATCCTGCACCTTCCTTCTTTTTTGACCCGTCCGTGTAGATGTTAATAACATCTTCACTGGCGGTCTCCTCGATTCTGATACGTACCGTGTAGGGTCTGTCAAACACAAACTTGGGAGGAATGCTGTCATTGTCTGCCTGCAAAAGGGGGAACTTTCTGACGACCCCACTCCACAGGCGACTTCTAGCTTCTCCACATCCTACCTCAGGTATAATACCAGTATTTTTGAGGCGAAGCATAGTTGTCACAGCCACTTCTCTTAGATAAATATCCAAAGGTGGTAGACATAGCATCACCTCCATTGCTATGGTAGGTGTCGTACGCATAGCTCCAGTTATGCTTAGGCAGGCAATCCTTTGTACCTGGCTGAGCTTTTGTTTAGCTGTCATCTGTTGAACTTTCGGCCACCAGACGACAGCTCCATAGGCTAACATTGGTCTCACAATGGCAGTGTATATCCACATGACCACCCTTGGTTTCATTCCCCAGGTTTTACCAACGGTTCTGCGGCACTGCTCATAGGATATGTACGCCTTTTTTAGTCTTCTCTCTAAGTGAAGATTCCATGTTAGTTTCGAATCAAGTGTGACTCCTAGGTATTTCACATCCGATTCGAAGCTTAACGTAGTGTTTAGGAGAGTTGGTGCCCTTATGGGCCCCATTTTCCTCTTCCTCGTGAAGAGAACCATTTCCGTCTTCCTGGGGTTGACGGACAGAGCATGGTCCTCACACCACTCTTCAACGGCTCTTAGGGCTGTTTGCATTCTTTGACAAAGAATCCCTTCAAACCTTCCACTAATCAGCATGGTATACATATGAAGGATTAGTTATTGCTGCTTTGCAAGCTACTTCATAGGTAAGATCTGTTAGCCTTGGGCTGTCATGTTGCCTCTAAGGAAAACTAGTGCCACTAGTGGTGATCTGCTACCAGACACGATGGCACTCCATGCCATAACGCCTACTGTGATGAACTTGACCCTTGCACGACCATCGTTCATCCCCAGGCAGATAAGAGATATAAGGCAATTTTTTATATATTTTACAAATTAGTCCATTTTTAAACGATTTACTAAAAACTGAAGAGTGATTTGTTAAATGTGACATCATATTCGTGTACAGTGCTTCAAAATAATTCGAATATTATATATAGTGCGTATTTTCCGACAGGTAAAAATATATATTTTTAGATTTTATAGATTAAAAATTAATGTAACACGGGTTTAAATAATTTTATCGCACTCAAATAATGTTACTGAAGGATTTTGGTGCGCTGAATCCGAATACAGGTAAGCATGTGCCAAATGCAGCTACTTTTACAACGGTGTGCAGTGAGTGCAAGTGTAGTGCAAACGCAGGGATGACGCGGGAAATTTGCAACCGAATCGTAGAAGAGATGGAGGTGCAGAGCGGCCACGGCGTATTGCAGCAGTATGGCGCATCATACACGAGGATCAATTGTATCCGTACCATGTACAGCGTGTCTAAGCACGACGAGAAGGACCGGTACCATGGCCGCCACGATCTCCTGACTAAATTATTTGAACTTATCTTTGTGGGGTTATTTAAAAAAATGAAGTATATTGCACCTAAGTGATCACTGTTGATGATTTACGTAAACGTATCTGTTGCCAATAACTTAATTCTATTAATAATTGATAAGAATAGCGTCAAATGTAGTTGAATTTGCTGCATTAAAACAGGTATTGTAAAATGCAATTTATTTATTTCCTTGGGACTTTCTTTCAATTTTTTGTCCGGTTGCCGATTATACGCCTTATCAGGTTTTACAGTGCCGTGCAGAAGTGTATTTTTAAATCATTTTCGAACTGCCCTTTTCGATTTTTTTTTTCAAAATAGTATTTGTAAGAGTCCCCTGTACATTCAAAAATTTTTTTTTTAGAGAAGTTCTGAATCACTGTATATTGCACCAAATTGCAAATGATTAGTGTTTTTAATGCTACCAAAAATTGAAAATTATGTTGACAATAAAAACAATTGCGTAACGTCAGCCGTGACATGAAGGAAGTCGTCTGAATTCTTGTGGCGCCTTTTTTTATAGTTCCGTTTACATGAAACTAGAGTTGCTAGCTTGCTAGCACTGGCTTGCTTTTTCCTAGCTTAAAAAACCAGCCTCATATAGACCGAGCGTTATGAATATTCAATTATTTTCTTCATTTGTAGCAGAAACTAAACAAGCCGGTAATTTCGGTAGTCATCTACAATTTTGAAGAAGAAAGTTCTTACCAGTTTTTTTCCGCCTCACTTTGAACTGTTTGATAATCGGTCATCACTTACAATATATTATAAATAAGTTGAAGAGGACGTGTTTACCAACTAATACAAATTTCTCTTTGTTGCATTTGAACAATCGCCTATCTACAGAAAAATTCATACATTTTAAGGAAACAACAACGGTTACGATAACTCTTGACTCCAGCGCATTGTATCCGTTTTATTGATAAGGATGCACCATTGTTAACAAACGTCCTCTGGTTTATATGCACGTTTCTAACAACATAATTCTCACCCACAGGCCACGCGTACTTGATGCAATACGCTGCATCGTTTTATTTGAAATCCAAACGCCGAAACCGCAGGTGAACAATAGCTTGCAGTAGGTCACACAAAGGGTATTGTCTTTTGTTTTAGGAGGCACTTACAGTGGTCACTGGATATCTGACCAACATTATTGGGCTATGAATACTAGATATTAGCACTCATGTTAATTCTATAAGGCTTTCTCATTTATTAAAACGATCTGTTCAGTAGCGTGCCCAACTTTTGAAAAAGGAAAACTTTTCCAAAAATGGAAATGGCGTTTATCCTAGACAATTTCGTGGGAAAATAAGCCGAAAAACGGCATTTAAAAATTTAGTCTGGCCACGCCACCACAAAACGGTCGCCGCCACAGTGTACCTGTGACGTAAGAAGCCGTTCGCACGTATATACCTAAATACAGCAGTGTGCTGTAGTTCATATCTGTATAAGATTTCCATGCTTTCGGACAACGCAGTACATACGTTCATAAGAGTTAATTCGTCATTTGTGATAGTATTAGGTGTTATTGTGTTAAACGTTAGTAGTGAATGAAGTTGCAAAACAGACTCGTAAAATGAGCACAGAAAGTGCATCTCGCCAGGCAAATAGAAGAATTATTGCATTATGCCATTATACAGTACAAATAATACAGTAAGAAATTGAAAGAAAAAAGTAGTATAGGGCGATGAAGTACGACGAATGGAAGCAAAAGTAATAAATAAGAATTTTTAAGAAATTAAATCAGTGGTAAGTAGCAATGGATATTTATTTAAAAAAATTAATTGTTAAATATTAATCAATATCAAATTTACTCATTTTATAAATACCAACATAGATATACAATAAGATTACTATTTTTTTTCAGTGATCTTTGATAAAGAATAGATCATAAAAAGTGTGCAGTGGTTTCTCCTACATTTTTCTACTAAGGACTTTTAACATAAAGTACCGTTCATTAGAAAAAAATTGTATTATCTGCGCAATAAAGATACTTTTTCCTCATTGGCGTGAAAGGTGGTTTAAATTTTAAATGCGAATAAAACCCAATAAATATGCCACCTGTATAGATATGCAATTTGACGTCAAAATATTAGCTTTTTATTATTGCTGCTGTATATCAAGTTAAAACAAAAATATTTATTTGTTTAGTGGACAAATACAGAAAAAATATTTTTTAAAAGTTGCTGCACCATGAAAAATTTTATGAGAAAAGCATATATTATTTTATTTTTAGTACAATTATGAAAGGAAAAAACGGCGTATAATTTCTTCAACACACAAAATAATATTTAGTATATGTATAACTAATTTAATTTTAGATAGCAGCCATGGACAATCAACTAAATAATTTAATAGTTTATATAGAAAATACAATTGCATATCAAATCTTAACTCTATCAGGATAAATGTTGTCTACTTTGAAAAATAAGTACTTCATAAACCTACGCTGAACTTTATTTAAGGATTGTAAATGTATGTTATATATTGGATGCCAAATAATTACTGCATACTCAATCTTAGAACGTATCGAATAATATATCTTAAGGATTTCAATACTGCCAAAATTCTTGCAATTTCTATCAATAAAACCTAATAGTTTAAGAGCTTCGTTGATGGTCACAGTAGCATGTATTACAAAATCAAGCCTACTATCAAAAATAACACCTAAATCCTTAGTTTTAGTAGCTCTTCTAAGTTCAGTGCTGTTAAAAGTATATGAAAAATTTACTAAAGAGGATATTCATAAATAAGTGAATACTTTACATTTGGCAACAGTCATCTCCAGTTAACTTTACACCACTTTTCAATATTACAAATTTGCCTCTGTAATATTATACAACCTGTTAAATTCTTAATTTCAGATTATATTTTGAGGTCATCAGCGAGTTTGTTGCAGTCAATAACTTCACATAAGTCATTAATAAATATGATAAATTGCAAAGGACCCAGATTCGAACCCTGTGGCACTCCTGATCTTGCCAAGTAAGTTTGTGATTTAGAACCGTTATAATAAACATATTCCGATCTATTATCACAGATAAATTAATAATTTATCATCATAAATTAATAATTTATCTGTGTTATTATTAAAGAAAATAAAGTAAAGAAGCATTCAGTCCAATACTATTCAACTTCTCTATCGATATACAGTGATCTACAAGATCAAATGTCTGAAAAATCAGTATTATAGTAACTTGTTTCCTCATGTCTACGGATTCTGAAATACGCATGCTAAATTTGACACTGTGGATCGTTTTTCCATAAACTCATGTTGATAACTAGATATATAATTTTTAATAGAGGAATAAATGATAACATATACCGACAGACAATATGGCAATAGGACTATAGTTCACAATGTTATTGATATCCCCACTCTTATGAATAGGACATATTTTTGGAAAATTCCAGCAATCAGGAAATGTTGAGGTTCATATTGATAATTAATAATTAATCCATTATGTATTTTACATAATGGATTAACAATCACATTGCAACAATCTTTCAACAAGAAACTAACTCAGTTAGATGTTCAATCCCAATGAATGGGTAATTGAAGATATATCTGACTTCGGACTCTACTAAAAAAAATTACTGAAACCGTCAACAATGTCTTGTGGATTATTGCCGGAATTCTAGAATTACATTTTTTATTGGATATAAATGACTAAAAACGCCCACGATCACCTCTAAATAATAGTCTTAATTAATGACCTAATACGTTTGTAATTATTTAGTGCACTACTATCATTTAATCTTTTATATTTACTACGATATTTATCTCTAATTTTAATGTTTTTTATACTTTCAATATTATACCGTAATATAAATTTGCGCTTGGTGTTTTTATAAAGTGGTACGTACAAACATATCAATGATTGAGTATAATTGTAAAACTGTAAAAGCTATGGCAAGCACCGTTAATGTTAGCAAAATTTTCTAAAAATTTCCAGTCAGTATGAAATAGAGCATTATATAATTCTAGATAATTTACTTCTTTGAAATCATAAGATTTGGTATTTAAATTAGCCGGAAAATTAATTGAATTATTTTTTGTCCCAACACGGGGCATGCACAAAGCAGGATGGTGAACATCTTCTTTTAAAATGGGAGAGTGATCTCTCCATATAGTACATTTTGGTATATTAGATATTACTAAGTCTAGTATTGGACCATTTATATTTACCGTGTTTTTTAGTAGCGACAGTTTATTTCCCAGTTATATGGACCTAGTTCTGAACGTGCGAAGAAAAAAATTGATATCGTTTTGCTGAACAATCCGAATTTCTTGACTTTATGCCGTATACCCAACAAACAATTAAAGTTAAAATTACGTTAACTTGACCTCTGAATTGATCAAAAACTTTTCATGACCAATTCCGTATAGGGAAAGTTTACCTATATTCGTTGGCCTTTTTCCTTGTGGGGAAAAAAACTAATGTAATATGAAAGTTAATAATTGGTCGGTAAGAATTTTATTCCAATAAGATAATTGGACCTAAAAGAAATACGGACCAATTTTATGCTAAAATTTTAAAATATAAAAGACATTATTACCAAAATATACCCTAATTATGCCCTTTATATGACATACTTTTGCCAGAGAAAGATAACATTATATGTTTGATTTTATACATTCTAATAGCGAACAGGAATGGGAAGAAAAAGAAAGACTATAAGTCAGGCTACTAAACTACAAGTACGGAGTTAGTATATTTATAGATATATAGATTTTAATATAATAAGTCTGTATTTTTGGTTTCCATTCATCAAATTGTACAACCCAGGAAATTTTTTCGTATAATGTCATGACCAAACTTTCATAAAAAATAACGCGCCTTATAAATATACATTTTTACGATTGCTTTTTAATAATATTACTATACTGAAAAATAACCTAAAATAAAAACTGAATGTACTTCGTGATAAAATGTGTTTAATAATCTTTCGTCATAAATTTATTAACTAATATTATCTGTATTAACATAATTTTAATGAGCAATCAATTAGAAATAATGAAAAAAACATTTAGTGTTTATTACAAGAGGGCCGCTCAAATAAAATCAACTTTGAAGTCAATTTGTCTGTAAATTTTAACCTATAGATCAAATTGCCTATGCCAATGTTGACGTCACAGGAAAATATTAACTTTGTGGTTGATATTTCCTCCAAATTCAGATATTTTATGGTAATTTATTACCAATTAAATTATTACTATGATACCTACATAAAATTCTACTCTTGGAGTTATTTGTGACTGAAAATTCAAATTAAAACCAATATTATATATGTGTAATAACAAAAACAAAATAAATATTTTCGAACGGAATTCAATTCGAATTTCAATTCACGTGCACTACTGAATTCATCTGACACGATAACAGTTATTATAAGAATACATATATATGAAGTGTTTATCGATATATTATCATTAGATTGATTTACATAATATGCAGTGTTGGGTTAAATTCGTTTTTTACAACTTTGTAATATTGTGTAGGGCTTGCTTTTCATTGCAGAGATCGCCAAAACAATTTCTACGCGCTATTACTTGAAGATCTGTCGGAATACATATAACAAGAAGCTTGTTTCCTAAAAAACCTTTATAAGACGTCGAAGTATTATTAACAAGTAAATTTATACCATAATATAGAACAATATTTCTATTAGGTTAATTGAAATGGTTAAATATTGTTTAGAAATTATCAACAAAGTTGAAAATAGATTGATATTGTAATAAAAATAGAACTTAACCAACCAATTGAAGGATTTAATAGGGCAAAATAACTAGTTATTACCTTATTTTTAACTACTAGTTGAAGACAAAATAAGTTTTATAATTTCGTAATAAATATGTAAATATTTACCTATTGTAATAATTTAAAAAATTCTTGGATATTGAAGACAGATTTCAAGGCGAAATTAAGTAAATTATAACTTCGTCTTACATGTTATTGGAATGTTAGTATTTGAAAACAAAGAATAGGTAAACAATATGTAATTTCGAACTGTATAAATTGACATATATTTCATTTTACTTAGAAGTCATTATATTACTCTTAATTAACAAATTTTTCATTAAAATTTTGGTATTATAAGATTTTGTAACTTTGAAGACTATTTTTATGGAGGAAAGTAGTAAATCTTGATCAATTTAGAATTATTTTTCTTGTGTAGTAGTCTATTAGGCTTAAATGTTAGTTGGGTAGTAGATCTTTTGATGGCAAAGAAGTAGATTTTTCTGAACCCACCTTAATGTGCCATCCAAGAAAAATTATATATACTTTAAATATGCACCAGTGACCTATGTGGACGTTGAATACACGTTTTCGAAACCGAAATGGATTATTAACGACAAACGCCACAGCCTAACACCTAAACATTTACAGCAGTTGCTGGTTATTCAATTTTATTCCAGTACTAAAAGTGACTAATTATGTATAGTAATAATAAAGTTAGTATGAATAATGTTGATTGATATTATAAATTAGCAGTATGAGGTAAAATGTTGATTTTAACTTTTTGCACCTCGGTTTCTATAAACATTAACTTAGTGCCCTAAGTGCGCCCCCGATAATGACGGCATCTGGGTCATTCCATATAAAATAGTCTGAAAATAAAAAAAATTGTTGCCGACCCATTTTAGATTTTGGTGTAACTTTGAAAAACTCTACTTTAGGGTCCCAAACAACAAAATTTAGACGAGTTTGATTTTTACAAGCGCTTGTTTCCGCCTATTGTAGTATGAGTCACTCTAGAAAATAAGAACAAGTGCCATGCTACTGATTCCATCTTACGTGGTATGCTCTCACATATTACTAGGCTGGTTCTCATAATTCCACCATTTACGCACTTACTTGAAAAGTAATGGTTTTACGGTGGGATAAGTGTATATGGTGAAACTAGATTGCACACGTCTAACTGTACAATTATAAACAAAGTCAGGTATCAGGTTTAACCGGTGGTTTTTAGCGGTGTTGGTTCGACTGACTGAAAGATATACCGCAATCTAGGAAAATGTTGTGAAATGCGGTTTAATATCTAAACGTACAAGATGGAAGCTGACACCTTGTAACGTTTTATTTTTCTCAACTCGAATGGTTAAGAGCCGTTAAGTGTGTAATTTACTTTCGTTTGAATAAATTAATTAACATATGAGAAGCAGGAAGAATAATAACAGCAAACAATACACATTCTTACACCGTGCGTTCACAATGAAATATTTTGATACAATTTTTTCTTAAAACTGGACAACGTCCTTGAAGATTCTCTGCAAGTTTATTGTACCTCCGGAATAACTAAATGGATCAGGAAGTTCAAAGTTCTTTCAGTAAGAATAGTGTGGATTGCTTGTTATATTTTCATTTTTTATATTTTACACTGAGAAAAATCCTTTGTAACATTTTATTTTTCATAAGTCGGGTTGCAACAAGCTGCTAAGTGTATAATTTACTCATTTGATAAATTAATTAAAATACGAGAAGCAGAAAGAATATTAATTGCAAAAAATAAACATTTTTAGACCGTACGTTCATAACAAAATGTTTCGACATATATTTTTTTTTTATTGGACTACGCCCTTGTAGATTCTCGCAATGAGTCCATTGTATTTCCTGAATAACTAAATGGATCAGGAAGTTGAAGGTTCTTTCAGTAAGAAGTGTGAATTGCTTAATAGTTGTTATATTTTCAGTTTATACTGAGAAAACTCAGTATGTTGCTTTCTTGTAACAATATTTCACATTTTATTGATACCAGTTTATAATGTTACTGCTCCTTGTTATTATTGTAACATAACGGTATTATTATCCAATACAAACGTAGGATCTCGTCAGAAATTTAAAAAGTGCTTTGAATTGTATGTATTGTTTAATTTTGTTTATCTATAAAATTATGAATATACACATATTTTTGCAATCTAAATGTGTTTTTTTTCTTCTATGTATATCTCTGGTACCCTCCTGTATGTAGTAAGTAGTAGTAAAACTGTTAAGTTTTCAAGTAGTTTTAATTGAGATTGAGAATCAGTATTATTAGTTATTACTTAGTATATAATAATTTGAATTGGATTTTAGGCACGTGTTATAAAATTTTCAAATCGATGTTACTCGAGAACAGTGCATCCTATCCGATATTCAATAAGAGTACCTTTTGTATGTACAAACATCAAGTTTTCATATTTTTCAATAAAAAATTAGAAAGAACTACTTATAAAAACGATTACAGTGAATTTACCCTCGATCGAGCTATTTTCTCACACTCCTGGTATAAATTTTGAAATGTTTTCTGTTGCATTTTGTTAAATACAAAAAGTTCTATTAACTGACCAGAATTTCATAATTTAATATGATACCGTTTTTAAATTATTTAAAAAAAAATTTCGGAGCCACCCTTTTTAAGGGTGGTAGTTCCCTTAAAAGATGTTTGAGGAAAACATTATACTAAGGTTTTCGTCATCATTTAACTTGTTCTACACGCACTGGAAATTTGAATACTCATTTTAGAAGCATCTTGTATAAAAGTACATACTAATCTGACATAATATATGAAATATTTTTAAAAATAGTATAAAGGTGAAAATTCTAATAAAATGTATTTGTTTTAAAGTATTGTTAAATTTATGAACTTCAGTGCTACGGGCCGCACTAACAAAAATATTTTGCATCATTATACACATTTTTGCATATACCTAACTTATATTAGTGTATGAGTGTGCAAATTTTTTCGCATTATAACAAAGCATTTCAAACTGCGGAATATTTTTTTTGAAGCAGATGGAATGAACTTTGTTTTAGTTTAATTTTACAGCAATTATGCCTGGAAGATCATGGGAAAGTCCAAGTAATTTGACAAATTGGCTATTGTATTTTTAATGCCAGTTTTCAAGGTTCTGTAAATGACCGATTATTCTTAAACAATTCTTCCTATTGAGAGATAAAAACGTGCACTCTAAAACATCATAATAATACGTCTTGGGTTGCCGAAACATAAAAATTTAATTGTCGAAAACGTTTCTATTAAGAGCAATAATCGTGATTTGTAAGTAATAAATACACTTTTTTATCATCTGCAAAAATTTCAATATTGAAAAATCTAAAATACATCTAACTGATAAAAAAATAAAGAGGATTTTAAGATAATACGATTCTAAATACCCATTGTGTTAATAATATAATACCATTTTATGCATTACACTATAAATAATTTTTTTATCAATTTGTACTCTGATCTTTGGAAATACCTCACTAGATATTGAACGATATAATTATTAAAAAATTCAATGGTGACACCAACTAGTCTATACATTTTAGACCATATGTAAGTCGCTTTAAATAAATATTTACAACGAAATACAGATCGATTTATGGATTACTATTTTTGCCGTGTCCTCGTATATAGTATAGTCAGAAAATGGAGAAAATAAAATAACACAATACGTACCAGGTCTGACAAAAAAAATGCCAGGACTGTTTGAATGGAGAAGTTGCATGCATTTTATATTGGCTTTAAATGTATCACAAGGTAATCTTTCAAACATATTGAAAAGTCAGAACATGTGGCGGCAATAATCACAATAATTAAAATATTAACATTAATAAATTGCTATTGAGTGTAAACAAACCAACGTGGTCGAAAACGCGATATCATTGGTGTGATGTCACACGCTGTTCAGTGAGGTTTATGTTTTTGTAGATACAGGCACCGATATTGTAAATACTCTGTAGGTAATGCCGTAATTATTAGTGGTGATGTGGTGAACTTACGGTATTGTTAAACTAACTTATTTCTTGACATTTAACATTTATTAATTAAACGTACATTAAATTGGTCTTCACAAACAATATTACAATGCTTCCTTTCATCGCGCTTGAAATTATTTGTTGACGAAGATCCTACTTAAGATCCAACAATTAGAAAATTCCGTGACGAAGGGAGGAATATTTATTATCTAGACGAAACTTGGGTCAGGAATATACTGTAACAAAAGTATGGCAAGATAAAAACGTAAAAAGTTTTCGACAACATTTTTGGATGGACTTTCAACAGAGTTCAAGGCACCTTCAGGTAAAGGGCGAAGATCAATAGTGACACATATAGGTAGTGCCAGTGGTTTATTTTTATTTGCATCTAAGAATACAGGTGACTATCACGAAGACATGAACATATATTTTCGAAGAGTATTCCTCCGGGGTCTGTAATTGTCATGGATAATGCCAGTTACCATTCGCAGCAGACCGAGCGGACGCCTACGACTGCTTGAAGGAACGCCGATATAATTCAATGGTTATCCGGAAAAAACATTTCTTTTGAAACAAATATGGTGAAAAAGGAACTTTTGACACTTGTCAATCTTAATAAAAATCAGAAAAAATATGTTATCGATGAAATGGCAACAAATCGCCAAATAACGGTACTACGGTTACCACCTTATCATTGTGAACTTAACCCAATCGAATTAGTCTGGGTGCAGGTAAAAGGAGATGTAGCGCGAAATAATACGACGTTTAAATTAATTGACGTGAAAATTTTATTAAAAAATTTCTTGGAACGAGTAACTGCAGATAACTGACAAAGATAGGGGAACTCGATAATTTAATTGACGTTACTGTGGAACCTATCGTTATCAATCTAGGAGACGAAGATAATTTTTCAGAATACTCAGAGGATGAATTTTAATATACTTACTTTTTTATTTTCTTTATTGTACATTTATACAACACTACATTTACTTACCATAATTTGAATTTTCAAAATACATATGTTTTTGTGTGGAATAAAAGTCTATTCATTAAATTTAAATAAATATTTTGATAATAATATTGAATAATTTTATTTGAATTACTAAAAACCCTCTTAAGCCTCATGTTTTGAAATGCTGTTTTTATAAGAGAATTGGACCGAGAAATTAAAGCAGCATAGACAAAGGCGGATTGTCGGGGATTAAATTTTAACCACCTGTTACAATTTAGTACGGTTCAATCACACAAAGTTTTTTTAAAAGTACACCTCATCTATACCGATAATACATATTATAAAAATATTGAATATAAGCACCAGTACTACATTTATTTACGTTTTGCATACATAAAAAGCATTTATTACTCTCTTTCATTTCTAAACAGACTATAGAACAAACGCCATTTCGATTAAAACAATAATTTCTTGCTTCTGCACGTATTTGGAAAAATCATACAATTTTCCCATCACGCAGCAACAAGTCATGACAGCTTCGCCGTTGTTTTGAACATAACCTCACAAATGACTAGCTGTTTGTTGATTGTTGCATATTTATGTGTGTGAGAACCAGTGAAGAGCAAGAGAATGTAATGATGCAATGTAATTTTCTTGACCCGTTTTCAAAAAGGAAGTAGCTCTAAGCTCGTTTCAGTTAAAATTATTTTGATCTCTCTGTATTTTTGCTGCTTCTCTGTAGAGTCTGATCAGAATCTTCTTTATCTCATTAAAATTTTGGTTTCGTCTTCTCAATGTTATTATTGCTCATTATTTATACTTCTTCAATCACATGCTAACGTGTCTTCCTGTTTGCCCAATGCATACCGCAAGGACCTTGAGGAATATAACTTTTGCACTTAATCTTGGGAGAGGCTGCTAGAGTTTCCTCCAGATGTTATAGACAGTGTTGAACCGTGTTTTCTTAAGAGGATATTTCAGTACATCCTTGATCTTATTTTCTCTGAGCAAATAACAGAGGATAGAGTTTTTCTTCCAAGTGTTCTAGTTCATCAATAGTTCGTGTTCGATGTACTGAGACGATACCTCCGTTTTGGGCCGGAAGTTATGAGATTCAGCATTCAAATACTTGTTAGTGCGAAAAGACGTTGTATAAGTATAATGTGCAATCTAGTTTTCTTGTCACCATGCATTACCGTTCTGTTAACGTGGTCTAAAAATACTTGTAAGTTATTATATCCATAAGACCGTATGATGAATGTATCATCAAAATATCTTGCACTTTGTGCAACTACTGACTCTAAGGCCTTGCTGCACAGCTTGCAAACTAAACTAAGTTCTGTATGAAATTCAGAAATTCGTACACAAAAGAGTCGGTCAAGGTGGCATGAATAGTTTAAAAGATTAAAAGAAGAGGCAATGAGTCGAACATGATAATCGTTCTGAACGACCATCAACATCGACATCAGTGTCATGCTGCGCGAGTGAATGATTAACTAACTGAAGAACGTAACACTGCATTCTGGTTCGTGTTAGGAAATCCTAACAAAAACTAGATATGAATCATGCTCCTGGCGGAAAATCCAAAACAACATCGGGTTGAATACCTCCTTGAGAGGGCAAACAAAGGCGACATATTCTTTAATAATAGCATTACAGGTGACAAAACAATATATGGTCATGACGTAGAGACTGAAATCCAGTCATAATGACATAGGATATACGTAATAAATCTCATAATTAAACCAATCAGTAACCGAACTCAACTACAATGCTTAACGCTATTTCGGTACAATATACAATGTCCTGGAACTTTTTGATCAGCTTTGTATTATTACTTCTTACGTATAATAACCTAAGGTACGTAATTTATCGCGCATCATATCCTTATCGTTTCGAATTGACTCACAAATCAAACTGGTACATTTATTTACACGACTTAAAGAAATCAGCTTACAATATTTGTGATTAATATTGTTTTTGTTATTACTAATATGTAATACTGAGAAGCTTCTTAGCGAAGGCTAGGATTTAAAAAAAATAATAGCAAATATAATGTCTTGCAGCATGTAATTTAATAAGGTAAGGTCATTCCTTGTGAAATTTTAAATAAAATGTTATACACATACAGGGTGATTCAAAACCTATCCCAAAACTTTGACGATATGTGCATCCTTAAATAAGAAGTCGATATCACCAAAAAAAATCTCTAAAATTTTCAATATGGTTCATATGTACAGCAAGTTAATGGATTATAGATGATTCATTTATGGTAAAATTATAAAAAATGCACTGGCAGTTTCGCGCTTGTATGCAGATCGATTTCTCATAATTGACTGAATGTTGAACGTTTGGGCAGGAATTGTTGATGAGCGCTTAATTGGACCATTCATATTGCGCAATCTTATGGATGGTTTACAATATCTCGAATTTCTTGGCAATGACCTGCCCGCCCTTCTTGAAAATGCACCCCTAGGTTTGGTATTTACATGAAGGGGCACCTCCTCACATTCAACTAGATGTTCGAAATTTGGATTTAAACCCTCTTAACTTATTTTGGTGGGGCCATTTAAAAAATGAGGTGTACTGTATCAAAGTGGAAACCGTCGACGATTTGTGCGAGCGTATCACAGCTGCCGCGAATAATTTGCATTTACAAAAACAGCAACTAGGAGGAACATTCACTTTAGTACGGCAAAATTGTATAAGGCGTGCCAAGATATGTACGAGGTGTGGCAAGTTCAGGGAATTTAGTTAGAACTCGGAAACTGGCAACACTGTATCTTTCGTCAACGTTTTTCTAGAGAGGGGGAACCTTCCTTTTAGTTTCAGTCCAAGGTTGAAGTCGATAGCACGTTTGGTTTGTGTTTTACGTATATTTTTTGGAAGTAACTTTTTTAGTGGCGTCGTGAAAATGAGTGACTCAAATTACAAGCAACGTGTTGTGATTCAAGTTTTAGTGAAATCTGGCGAAAAACCCTCGGAAATCCTTCGAAAATGCAAGTGGTGTATGGAGACGAGTGCATGCCGAAAACGCATGTTTGAATGGGCGAAATAGTTCAAGAAGCAACGTGAAGGAGCTCCCGTCACCTCTCGTACTGACGCGAATGTTGGCCGTTTGCGTGCACTGATCACGTCTGACCGGCGCCTAAGCATTCGTGCGTTGTCTAACGAGTTAAACGCCGACAAACAAACCGTTCACAAGATGTTACATGAAAATTTGAATATGAAAAAGATTTGCGCAAAGATGAACCGAAAGACATGCGAAAATCGATCTGCGAGGATTGTTGTCCCGCATTCGGAGGGACGGTAGAGACTGGATGAGTCGGGTAATCACTGGAGATGAGACCTGGATATATTAGTATGACCCCGAGACCCGTAAACAAAGTCAGCAGTGGGTGGAAAAGGATGGAGAGCTGCCAACGAAAGCGAGGATGTCCAAGTCACGACTGAAGGCAATGTTGATCGTTTTTCCGATATCCATCATTCATCGTGAATATGTTTCTGCCGAGCAGACAGTGACTGAACAGTTCTATGTTGGCGTCCTGGAACGGCTGGATCTTGCACCACGACAACGCGCCAGCCCATTCCTCGTTCATTATGCAAGAGTTTTTAGCAAAAAAGGCATTCCAACGTTGCCGCACCCACCCTATAGCCCCGATATTGTCCCCTGCTTTTTTATTCCTCAAGATGAAGTCGCACCTCACGGGAACTCATCATGGCGGCGTACAAGAGGTCAAAGAAGCTGTAACCGTGGTGCTGAACGGGTTAACTGCGGAGGATTACCAAGGGTGCTTCCAATGGTTGGAACAACGTTGCAATTGTTGTGTAGAGTTAGAGGAAGACTATTGTGAAGGTCGATAATAAAATTTTGGCGAAATTTAATTTGTTTTTTCATTGACAAATTCCCGGAACTTAATTGCCACACCTCGTATACATGTCAAGGGACAAAATTTCGAACAGTTTCTGTAATAAGGTATGTAATAATTTTTTAAAATGTTTCTAATAACGATCAAGTACCGCAATTTTTCTTCAAAATTAGTGTAATAAAATTTTATTTATTCCAAAGACACGTCACTTTGGTCAGATCTATCTAATTTTAAGTTTATTTTAAAGTAACAACGCTGCAAACCTTCTTTTTTGTGTGATATGTGACATCGCCAGTTTGCATTGTCACTCCAATACAGTAGACCATATTTCAGTGGTGTGCAATGAAATATATTTAAATAGTTTTTAGAATGTATATATTATTTCTTTTTGTATTACCATATTTGTACATGTATGTTGAACATTCCCAAATTGTTTTTCGGATAAGTTCTTAATCACCCTATATAGTTAATAAATATTTTTGTCTACATTGTATTTTTCCAAATTATCACGTTTTTACTCAAATACAGATAAAAAAATTATTACATTTACATTTGCAACTCTTGTGTCTTATTATATCAATGGCTAATCCTTATGCGCAAATCTACAAAACGCTAGAAAAGCTTTTATCATAATTTACGGAACGCCGCAAAACGACTAATCAACAATTCTATACACGTAGACCTTTTGAAGTTCCGTTTAACTCCCAACATGCAAGTTTCCGTGAGTAGCAGCCACTTGGAATGAACACTGCAAAGTGAGAATTTTCATTTGTTATCTGTCTAATTGTTAGAGATGATACCGATAGTTCTAGCAAACATTAAAGGCCTTATGAAATAAAAATCACATAAATTCAAACAACAGCTTTACTTCTATTCTTCTTCTGTTTATCAAATTATTATGCATATCATAAAGATACGTAGGAAAATGTATATTGAAATTACTGTGTGCTATTTTTTAAAACAATTTTGACATAGTAGGAAATGAAATTTAATCTTCATTTTTAAGTTAGATTTTAAGATATTTTAGTGGCGCAACTATATTATTTTATTCAAAAGCACATAATTTTTTTCAAAAAAAAAAAAAAAACAAATAAATAAAAATCTTAAATAGTTTCACAAAATACTTGTTTTACTTCGAAAACTATACTTTGTAGAATGAACCAGTAAAATTAATTTAAAAATTGTGCTACATGCCACAAAATTAATAAAAATAAAATATAATAAGTAGGCTATGCAAAACTATTGTCAATTTGTTTAACACATAATTACAGATGTTTCTTAAAATATTTGGAATATTAGGAGAGATCTTACATTAAAATGCAAGAATGTAAAAAATAATGAGCTTTTTGAAATACATTTGTATATAAGTTATAGTTTAAAACATATTTTTGTTTAATAATTTTTGTGTATTTGCCATGACAACGGTCATAGTATGTTAACAGAATTTTCAGATGTAAAGTTAGAACGCCCATGCCCAAACTTCCAGTATAAATATTTACGTTCCTTATACATATAAAAAGAGATAAGGTTTATTATACGTTTAAATTTAAGAAATAAGGAAATACAATCTAAGAAATGTAAAAAAGAAATAAAAATTGTACAGAATTTATAATTAAAAAAATGTTAACAAAATTAAATTAAATTAAAAAAAACAAAAATTAAAAACAAAAACAAAAAATGTTAAAAAAATAATAAAATTAAATTATTTAAGTTTTTCTTAATGTGCCACGATGTTATCTGTACAAAATCCCAGTACGTCTAATGTTACATTTCAACTATATTGAATTTGTGAACAATAATATATAATATTTAAAATATGCAAAACTTTATAAATTAATGTAAGTATTAAGCTATTCTAATAGGCATTTATTATCACAGTGCTAAAATTTCTAACAAAAATTCTAATATTTAGCACATCAATATTATAAATAACCCTCGTATAGCTGTGCTGTAGAATTTGTTGATATCCCTCGTAACGCACCTGTCAAGTTGATTTACGACTTCAGGCAAAATTCAGTATCGGCTCTGATCACATAAAAGAAGTGGTCTAACTGCTTTGCTTATTTTTTTATATATCTTTAGGTATTAACAATATTGTGCGAAACTAACTACTTTGCTGGCTAAAGCCCCGACCAGCGTTGAATTACACCCACAATATCTACCCATATATTATTTATTATTAGCTTTTGTAACATTTTTTTACTGTTTTAGAAAGGTATTTTAAGCTAATATAAATCAAATCTCCTACAATTCCTATGAATTAAGTCATATGTATGCCCTCTGATACCAAACATCTAGGTATGCTAATGAACAATCTCATCTATTGTGGTTGAATTTTCGAGTTCCCACAGTTTTAAAAGTGAACTTAGATATTTATAGTGTTTTCATTAAATCAGGTTAGTAAATTTAGCTAGATTAATTTTTTTAGATAATTATTGAACAGAACTTTGTCTGTGGTATTGTTCATTAGCATTAGCATTAGATGTTTGGTATCAAAGAGCATACATATGCCTTCATTGATAGGAATTGTAGTAGATTTGATTTATATTAACTTAAAATACCTTTCTAATACAGTAAAAAATGCTTTGCTTTTAAACTGTGACATTATTTCCTGTACCTGCATTGTTAATTATACAACTTTGGTTATTCCAGTAAGTCTCTTGTTGCTATTTATTTATTCAAGTCTAACTTGCAAAGCTGTTTCTGTTCAGTTGACGTGTTTCAGTGTCTGCAATGCAGAGATTTGCTCGGGGTCATTTGGGATTAGGCTAATGTCCCTTTCACTCATATACTTGTATTTATAAAACAGGAGACGGCGGAAAGGTGTACATCGAGGTGTAAAGCAAAACGGTGTTATGAGAACGACGTCGGTACAAGTAAAAGGCATTAATGTAAAAGAGCGGGTACATTGCTGTAGAAAAATGTAAAAAATAAGCCTCGGATAATGAATTCATGGATTACGTTTCTGTATCATATCTGTTTTTCGTTGAAAATTAACACATAATAATGTAAGGTAATTATGTTACTATTTATTAAAAAGTCAGTAGGTATATTAACAACATTCAAAAAATAAAGACGACAACTTACCGTTCTTTGACACAATTATATAAATTAGGGTTCGAAATGCTTAGCTATAGAACAGTCAAAATTTCAGGGGAATATTATATAATATTCAGAAATGTTTGTACCTTAAGAAAATTCATGAAAATGCAGGAGAAATCTCCAGGAGTTGTTAAAAAGTAAGTAGGTACGTAATTTCTAAAAATTTTTGAAAATTTAGAGAAAATTTAGGGGTGTTTATAAATTCTGACGATAATCGTGCAGAAATCTCGGTGACTTCTCATATTTTGTAAGTGGGTTTAAAGTAATTTAAAAACATTAAGAAAACTTACGGTTACTTTGGTACTAGTTCTACGACTAACTTGATTTTTTTTCTAAAACTTATGGGAATTTCTAAATAATTTTCAGTTTCAGGAGATATTTGGAGAATTCACAAAAACTTCTCAAAGAATTCTGAAAGTTCCAGGGGTGAATTTTAGATCCTCTAAAATTAAATGGAAATGTTTGGACATTTTAGAAATTGCGAATTCTAAGATGCAGGAGGAATATCTTGGGAAATATTCTAATAACTTATCTAGATTTATCTGCGAATTTCCAAATACTTTCTCTAAAATTCATTGAAATTTTTTAAAATTGCTGAAATAGGTCTTGACCTTTAGAGAATTCCCCTCAACTTTCCTGATTTGTTGAGAAGTCTCCTGAATTCTTCGAAAATTGTCTCAAACTACCAGCGCAAAATACATGCATTTCAGTGTATCCCAAAAAGTTATTGAAACATCTGTAATTATGTATTAAATATTTTGACCATTGTTTTTCACAGCTGACTTTGAAAGCCTCAGCAATGGTAAAATAGTTTAGGCTTGGTCGGAGAGCATATATTTGCCAAACTAACACCTGCAGAGGCCCATAGACGTATAGAACATGTGCTGCGCATTTCTCACTCTGTCATGGAAAACGTTTGTTGAAATCGCGATCCTTATAAAATTATAATCAGAATATTATTACACTAATAATATGTAATATATTGATTTAAGGGTAAAGTTTAAGAATTTATCACACCGTACTATTTCTACTGTTTAATGCATTTGTCAGACCAATACTAGAGTATGCTACAGTTATTTGGAGTCCTCATGCTGATATCCACGTTAATAATTTGGAGCGAGTACAAATTCGTTAAATATATGAGTTTTAAAGTTGATGGTGTCTACCCGCCACAAGGCACTCCACAGTTGGACTTACTAAACAAATTCCATTTGAATGATCTAGCATCGCGTTGTACTTAGTTTTCTCTATTGATTTTACACAAACTAATGACAGATAAAATTGATTGTCCGAGTATTCTTAGTTATTTTAATTTTAGTGCTTCGTCAGTTCATACTCGTTCATTTTTTTTATTCAGGTTTGCTACTCCTAGAACAAAAGTATTAAAGTATTCTCCTATTTATACTGTATGTACCAACTATGCGCCAAAAGTATGGAATAAATTCAATAAAAACGAAACAATTATTTTTTGGGAAAAATCCTCGAACAGGTCGATTTTTAATTTAAAAAATACATATTTTAGCGTAAAATGCGATTTTCAAATGTCATTTGTTTTCGAGTAATGACGTCGATTTTTTTTAATGGCAACACCATATTTTTTTCCTTGATTCTGAAAGATCGTTTAATTCTCTATCAGACAGTACTAAAATTTTGCCATCTTACATAAGAAAGTTTTCGAGTAAATGACGATTGAATGTTAGAAAACGTAAATTTTTTCCATAAAAAAAGTAACAATTCTGAGGTATGTAAAATAAAATACAATTGATTAAATTTTATACTTAAATTAAATGTTCGAATTGCCATCCACCAACTACTTGACAATGCGCAAGTCTGTGAAGAAATTCTTCTTGCACATTATGAATGATTTCTGAGGTAACTCTGCGTATTTCGTCCCGAATGCGATTTTGAAGTTCTTCTAAATTACGTGGTTTATTAATGTACACTTTTGACTTCAAGTATCCCCATAAAAAATAGTCAAGAGATGTAAGATCTGGCGATCTTGCAGGCCATTCTATCGGTCCGCGTCTGCCGATCCACCTCCCAGGAAAACAGTAGTCCAAAAAATCTCGTACAGGGCGCGCGTAGTGCGGAGGTGCACCGTCTTGCTGAAACCATATGGTATCGTCAGGAATGTCACGGTCATTATCGTTAGGAAAAATTACTGCAAGGGCTGGAACAAGGTCATTTTCTAGAAATTCTAAATATATTTGTCCTGTAAGGGTCCCTTCAAAGAAGAAAGGCCCTACTATTCTGTCGTCAACTATTCCAGCCAACACATTTAATTTCTGAGGGTGTTGGGTATGTGCCTCTGCCATCCAATGAGGATTTTCCCGACTCCAATATCTGCAAGTTTGACGGTTTACTGTACCATTCAGACAAAATGTGGCCTCATCTGAAAAAAGTATTTGCCGGTGTAAATTTCTATTTCCTTGACATAAATCCATTAAAATTTTGTAGGGTTGATATTTTTCCTTCCTCAAGATACGTAGCACTGTGCTCTGACTAGTGTCATTGTTTAATGCAACCAATCGTGAAGAATTATGAGGATTATCCACCATACTTATCAAAATGTTCTGTTTCTGATTTTCATTAATGCTTGGACGTCCAGGTTTTGGAATATTTACAACATTGCGAGTTTCTCTAAATTTAGACTCTACCTTACTGACTGTTGATTGGCTGATAGGGCGATCTGGATATTTTTCATTAAATAAATCGCAAATTTCCTGCTGAGTTCTAGTCATATTCCCGCATCCGATAAGAATTAAAATTTCAATTCTTTGAGTAACAGTTAAATGTGCCATAATACTTTAAATTGAATAATAATTTCTATGTCGCTTACAATACTTATTAGAAAGTTGGTGTGACAATGACACTTTGCAAAAATTTTCACCTACGTGATCCATAAAAGAACTATGGAATTCGAAAAACTAAACTTGATAACGTTTTTCCTTTATTTTAATTGATTTACGTTTTCTAACATTCAATCGTCATTTACTCGAAAACTTTCCTATGTAAGAAAGCAAAATTTTAGTACTGTCTGATAGAGAATTAAACGATCTTTCAGAATCAAGGAAAAAAATACGGTGTTGCCATTTAAAAAAAAATCGATGACGTCATTATGCGAAAACAAATGACATTTGAAAATCGCATTTTACGCTAAAATATATATTTTTTAAATTAAAAATCGACCTGTTCGAGGATTTTTCCCAAAAAATAATTGTTTCGTTTTTATTGAATTTATTCCATACTTTTGACGCATACTGTATGTGCTATGAATTGAATCTAGATATCTTTTCTTGTTCTGTTGATGGCATAGGACGTTGTGTTTTAAATTCGTTTACAGTCTAATTAATGTGTTGTCATTTGGATTGCAATATTTGAAATTGTTAACTGTATGCTGACTTGTATTTATTTTTGTTATGACATAATGTATTACTTGTTGTGTTTACTTGTTGCTTGTTTGTTTAATTGTCTAAGTATACATTATTGTATTTTCCCCTGCCCTATAATTGGATTTAGTCTGTCTGAGCATACTATTATAATTTCAGGAAATTCGTAATCTAGGAAAATCCTCAAAAATGGGATAGTATTGAAGAACTTTAAGAAAAGTCGGAAAAAAATCTGTGTATAGAAAATATTTCAGCGAAAATTTGCTAAATTGTCAATAATTCAGAAGACAATTTCGGAAATTTATAGAAAATTAGAGGACCTCAAAATTCCTGCTAAATTCTTGGGGAGCCGCTAGAGAAATCAAACGGGACGAACCGAATAATATTTTATATGTGGGGAAAATCTACACACTAAAGTTCAAATATTACATCACAAGCTCATTTTACGTCTGATCGACTTTAATATCAAAAAACGACCCAGCGTTACGCAGCGCTTATCCTTGGCCGCGTGCCTTTGCCCAACTCCGTCTAATTAAAAAATAATAACGCGTAATCAAAGACCGAAGACTGCACCCATCTGACCGCCGATCTGGTTCAATTGCCGTCCGGAATTGTGGGCTAATAAAATCAGGATTTATTGTGGCATCCCCTGAAACCGTTATAGAACACCGTTCCTTCCGCGCTGGCCACAAATTAAACAGTCAAATGGCTATCATTACGTGTACTTAGTTGTTTTACTTGACTTACGGTACAAGGTTATTGCTAGTACTTACTAATCCACTGCTAAACAGATTACGGACAAATACAAATAATCGTCGAGGCAAACATTCGAAATTAAGTATACAGGCTGTTCCTAAATGCCACGTCAACACTGATGGATATAATTCTCTGGTTTTTTAGAACTATAGCGTAAAATACTTGTTTTTTCGATGTACAGAATGATTTTTTATCATTAGAAATGCAAAATTTCAATGTCTTCTTCATTATGAGATATTTTCTTAATAATATTTTGACGTATTTCATACAGAAACGGCACTTTACTAGCGAAACAAAATCTGAAAATCGAGTAAAAAATCAAAGTATAATTAGGACATTGAAATTTGAAATCACGGCAGATTTTGTTTCTTAAACCAGCAGAGTTAAATCGCAGAAGGATATTTTTCAACATCAAAAGTTTTTGTCTCTTATAAAAGTCATTTTACCTCTTACGGGACACCCTGTATATTGTCACTCTGGATTGTGAACTATAAATAAGTTAAAAAAATGGTTTTATATTATGTAATTTTTACTTCAAACAATGTAACATCTGCACTCAATAGCATTTCCTGAAATTTTAGCTATATTTAAAAATTTATATAAATAATAACGTCTCAGTGGTGAAATTGTAAACAATTACTACAACACAATGAAAGAATGTTTTCTGGCAATTTTGGATTTTTAAAGTGTGTCCCTTCTGATATTTCTGATTGAAAATACCCAATTTTAAAAAAATTGCAATATTTGAAGACTCGACTAAAAAAAGGATGTAACTTTAATTCGTAAAACTTTGTAGAGAAGTAGTATACTATAAAGGCTATTATATAAGGTAAGTTTTAATTTTATCTTTAACATTTTTAATTTCAATTGAGGAGGTTTCTAGTTTGAAAACGTCAACATTTTAATTTTTTTGTTTATTTAAAATTAAGTAGACCTAAATATAAAATGGACAAATAACATTTTATGCTCTTTAACATAGTTTTTAGTTGAACTAAATATCTTTGAAAACCAAAAAGCTACAGCGTGTAATACAAACCTCTTAGTACATTTAAAACAACGGTAAAAGGTCGGGAAACGCCGGACTTGACGAGACCACTTCTCCCCTACGTATTTTAGGGCACTGATTACGAAAATGAGGGTTAAAGCTACCTGCAATTCTTGGAACCCCCCTAAAATTGCAAAAAAACACCCCTAAATAGGGGTGTTTTTCGACTATACTTGTTGTTTTGCAAATTTAGCCATCTTATATATTTTTTGGCGCGCTGATTACGAAAATGGAGGTTAAAACTTGCAGCAATGGTTCCAACCACCCCCAAAATTGCAAGAAAACACCCCTAAATAGGGGTGTTTTTCGACTGTACTTGTTTTGCAAATTAAGCCATCTTATATGTTTTTTGGGGCGCTGATTACGAAAATAGAGGTTAAAACTTGCAGCAATGGTTCCAACCACCCCCAAAATTGCAAGAAAACACCCCTAAATAGAGATGTTTTTGGACTGTACTTGTTGTTTTGCAAACTAACCCATCTCATATGTTTTTTGGGGCGCTGATTACGAAAATGGGAGTTAAAACTGGTAGTAATGGTTGAACCACCCCCAAAATTGCATAAAACACCCCTAAGTAGGGGTGTTTTTCGACTGTACTTGTTGTTTTGCAAATTTAGCCACCTTATATGTTTTTTTGGGGCGCTGATTACGAAAATGGAGGTTAAAACTTGTAGCAATGGTTGAACCACCCCTAAAATTGCCGATCCCGAGGGTATTCCAGACACGATCGCTAAAGACTAACCGAAAATCGTCTCATAATTCAGAACTGCGAGAATAGTGAAAACACATTGACTATGCAAGACTTTGATGGAGAGGAAGATTTTGAAAATGAAATAGAACTTGAGCCTGAAATATTGATTCAGGAAATTGAAAATGATTTTTGCGAGTCGCAGATAAGTTCATAAGTTGATTGGGCCGAAACAACAACAGATTTTGACGAGGATGAAGAAATTTATCCATGCAAATTACCAAGACTAGATACAACTGAATAGTGATATCTTGTAAGAAGTTTGATACTTGTCATATTTCATATCAATTAATAAAAATATAATCCATTTTTAGTTTTTGTATTTTATATTTCATTTTTCGCCAAAATTCACCGGTTGGGAGGGGTGTTTCATGCATGTGGGGCGTGTAACACCAATTTTCCAGTCTCGACACCCCGATTTTCGAAATCAGCGCCCCAAAAAACACATAAGATGGCTAAATTTGCAAAACAACAAGTACAGTCCAAAACACCCCAAATAGGGTGGTTCAACCATTGTTACAAGTTTTAACCCCCATTTTCGTAATCAGCGCCCCAAAAAACATATAAGATGGCTAAATTTGCAAAACAAGTACAGTCGAAAAACACCCCTATTTAGGAGTGTTTTCTTGCAATTTTGGGGGTGGTTGGAGCCATTGCTGCAAGTTTTAACCTCCATTTTCGTAATCAGCGTACCAAAAAACATATAAAATGGCTAAATTTGCAAAACAACAAGTACAGTCGAAAAACACCCCTATTTTAATTCCAAGAATTGCAGGTAGCTTTAACCCTCATTTTCGTAATCAGCGCCCCAAAATACGTAGGGGACAAGTGGTCTCGTCAAGTCCGGCGTTTCCCGACCTTTTACCGCTGTTTTAAATGTACTATTTGTAAAATGGACAATAGGCTAACATATAAAGTGGTGGATCAAAAAAAAAAATGAACATCTAAAAAATTAATGTCAACTACTGTCTCTGAATACAGTACAAACATATATAAAAAAAATAAATAAATTTTGTCAGCAGCACCATTGGATGATTTGATATAGATAACGAAACCATAACCAAGCAACAATGGGCGTCGTGACGCTCCAAAATTTTTTTTCTTATCAGCTTACCATTTTATTACGAATATTGAAAGAATTTCAAGCTTTTTTTCCAAATAACTTTTCCTTGTGTTTATAATGTTTTAAAAGATACAGAGTAGTTATTGTGTAACTGGAAATTTAACAATCTTCAATTTAGATCAGATGGGCTTTACAAAAACAGTGTTTTAATTTTGTTTTTTATTTTAATCCCAGTGGTAACTTGTACCAGAATAAAATGATAAACATTCCATCTTATATGCAGAACTATGTAGGTTGATGTTGTAACAATATTTACGTCTACCTACAGTTAAATTGAAAAAAATACGTATTTTGAAAAATTTCTGTACCAAAAAATTTGTTAGACCGCTTTCTGTCGTTATATATTCGTTTTACTTCGGTACCTTTGAATATTCGCAGGTGGCAGATAACATTCCTGTTATTTGCTAAGCCCTATATTATTCAGAATTGATGCTCGATTTACAAGACTTACTATGACTAAGAACAAATATTTTAAGAGGAGATAGAGAAAAATAAGAATTAACGAAGGATCGTTCAAAATATTTTCAAACTCATTTATAAAGCGAAATTTTATTTTTTTCGAAACCATACTAAACTCCAATTTATCGCCGATTATGGCGGCCCGTCATCCGCGACGCACGTTTGATATTTAGAGAGTTAGGCAACCAGCAACAATTTGTTGTCATAATTGAAACCCTGTGTGTTTACGTGTGTGAATTTCTGTTTTCCTTCCGTTTTTTAGTGTCTATTTTTTTTTTTCAATTTTAAACGTTTTGTAGTAATAAATAAAGACAATTATGTCGGATACAGATATTTTCCTCCAGTTTGTTTTTCTAGGTAATTAAATACTGTCCCTGTTGCATCAAAAGTTTTCTATTATCTATTAATATTCCTTTCGTTCGATTTTCTTAGAATAAACGGACATTTTATTTAACTGTGCGCAAAGTATATGTTTTAGTGAGTAATACTGACGAACCTGTAATGAGTGAAAATGTAGTTTTGACAGTGGAATGAGGAAGAAATGTAAAATGCTGCAGTTAACGTCGTTTCTACAACTGAAAATGCTGTAAAAAAACAACGGCATGGTAGTTGACAGATCTAAACCATATCGGACGATGCTTATCATAGGCGCCGATTTTCCGGAGGAAAAGATGGTTTTGCCCCATGTTTTAAACATCTAGCTGGAATTCTGTAATAATTATTATTGTCTTTTAGGCCTTCCTGGGCACGTGGTTAGACTTTTTGTCCTTAGTGTTAGTTAACCCTATATGTACTACTAAAATCTACACATCAATTGTAGTGCTTTTTTATTTGGGATGAAGCTGCTTTTTTAAATTATATATCGATATTCCATTGTAGGCGTTTGTAATTCAAGTAGAAAAAGAAGTTGATTTTGAAAGGAATTGAATATCAGCCTATATTTTAAAAAGTGTTGTAACTATGTGTAGATAATAATAATGCTAGAACATCTATTAGATTTTACATTTTTCTTAATTAATGTAGTTAATTTTGTGTTGCGTTTATTAATGTTGAAAAAAATGTTTAACGTTGCGACACCCAGCGTCGCGTCGTTTAGATATGGTTTCGTTATCTACCTTAATATCAAATCTTAGTTAGCCCAAACAAACTTTGTTTAGCAACGCTCACTTTGCTTCAGCCGTTTTCAAGAAAAACGCCTTTCCCATGATCATACCCTAAGGAATGTTAAAGTTTTTATTTTTTCCACTATTATATAGCGCGGAGTACAAAATGGAAGAAACAGAACAGTAAAAATCTAAAACAGAACAATGATTCTACAGGTATTACTAAAAAAGGTACATGTAAAATAAAAAATTACAAAATAAATGCATTAGTGCTGCAATAGGAGCATGAGATAAGAAATATTTTGTTGCTTGAAAACGATGCATCAGATGAAAAAGTCCAAAAGAGCTCTTTTGCTTAAAAACAGTCGCCGATAAAGAAAAAGATATCTACGACAAAAAAAAACAGAGGCGTACGACTTTTTATTTTACTACAAATATTTGGTCATAAACATGCATTTATCCAGCCATTATTTCAAAATGTCATCGAGCTATTCAGGAAAAATTTCAGTCCCATTTAATTCTGTTAAATAAGGATATGATGAAGACATAGCTGTTTTTTTTTTGCTTTAATTAATCACAACTACTACTAACGAACAACCCTATTAGAGAAGAAAGTGTTGGACGTCACTGAAATACGAAAGCTGAATGCACTTTTGAGAAAATAAGAAATCTTTTAAAAAACTAGGTTTCAAGTTGCTTTAATTGAAATGATAAAAAGTTAATTAAACACCAGCCTTGATATTTGTTTTACCCGATAGACAGGTTTAAAATGTGGCAATTTCGTACACCGCGAACTAGATCAAACGTATATACATGTAACACGATAGAGACAGAAATATAAAATTCTACACATTACACAGTTACCGAAGTAAAAACAATTTCCTTTCACATTTGTTAAATTGGTCCGTTTGTCGATACTTCGTTTAAAGACAAGATATTTCTTAAAACAGCGATAAATGTTAATGTTTATATTTAATTCCATATACAGTATGTTGTTAAAATAAGTGAAATCGTTCAAAGAGTATTACAGGATGTGAAAATAAACAATTTTCATTAAGCAACCTGTGCTTGAAGGTATTACAAAAAAACTGTCTCAGATAGACAACTTCTTAAGGAAGAAACGTACTGAAGCCAGTCTTAAAGTATGGCGTACTGTTTTTAGTGACATGTAACAAGTACAGCTTTTTTTAAAACTAATAGAATGCTGTTTCAAAATAACTAAGCCCTCCCTCTCTAAAACAAAAAATACATTGGCACAGGCGTTCAGAACACCCTGTATATTTAACACAAACATCAATCAGATACTCGTGTGTATCATACAAAAAATCTTGTACAAAATTTGAATACGATTGAGTACCCAAGAAATAGATAAATTAGCCATAAAAATTAAATAAAAAAAACTACATTATGGGACCTATAACTTATTCAGGAAGCAAGATGGTATTAAGGTAAGTTGAATTAATACACCATATTGACTGACCTTGAAGTATAACCTATTCTTTAGTAAACACTCTGTATATTGCAGATTTTTACAAAGGAACACAATGCAACACTATACTAAAATACGTTATTTATATAGTTGCTCTAATTTAGAACTATAATTTTCATAAATATTAAAAAACGTTGTTTCTTAGCATATTTGTTATTAAGCTAATTACGGACGATACTATAATATATATTTATTTCTTTGTAATGAGATATATTCCTACAAACAAGTAAACCGCATAGATATAAATGCCTACCTTGCTGAAGTCGGTAGGCGTAACCATTTTTGAAATTATTTGAAATGCTCAGTGCACCGAGTAAAAACTGTTTTGGTTTCAGGTAAAGTGCCCTTTCTGCTGAAAATACAACAAAATATTACTTGAAAAAGTTGTTCAGAATTGTAAATTATGGAGACGTGCAAAATTTCAAGAAGATCGGCGAGTTTCATAAAACCATTTTTCAACAAAGCTCAAAGATTTTATCGAAGCAGGCCGATTTTTTTAAAAAATTGCATATCTCCATAATTTACCGTTCTGAACAACTTTTTCAAGTATCATTTTGCTGTATTTTCAGTAGAAAAGACACTAACTTAAACGATAACAGTTTTCAGTCGGTGCTCTGAATATTTCAAATAAGATTATTTCGAAAACTGTTACTCCTAACGACTTCAATAAGGTAGGTATACCTTTTTCAGATATAACAGGTAGGGAATCGATTGTTTCAATAGTCAGATGGATACACTAAGCAGCAAAAAAGTTCTGTCATTTAAAAGAAACATGATGTGCCATAAGTGGCGCCCTCTACTAGTGACGTCAAAATTAGAAACATATTTGAATTTCTCGTCCGCAAAAACCCCCGATCTACAAATTTTATGTAAATATTTGGATTTCTAAAGAAGTTATTTATAAATATCGAAAATAAAATTTTAACTTTAACACCCTGTAACTCAGTTAATAATCAGTTTTGGAAAAAATGCTATAAAGAGGTAGCATTTATTTTCGATCTAGAATTATCCCCTGAATTTTTTGCTCATCATTTCCGGACACCCTGTATATTATAGCTCACCGTCGGTAACTAGCTTTAAAGAATTAAGGTTCAACATTAACAGAAATTTGTAGAAATAGCTTGTAGCTCAAATACCTTTACAAATTTTTCTTTACTGTAAAGGTATCTATTTGAGCTGCTAATTAAAATCAATGTTTCTACAATTCATATTAACGAAGTCATATGTATGTTCTTTGATACCAAATATCAAGGCATGCTAATGTTATTTAATATTCATGGAAATAATATGACCTATGACCAATGTAACAATTTATATCACTTCGAAAATAGATCAAAACGACATTTGAATGAAAGTTAAACACCTATAAAAGTAATGCTTTTGTAATTATTGATATCAGGGATATATGCATTGGGAAAAACTTTAACTAAAAGAAAAGACAGTTAGTAAAAGAGAAACTCAACGAAGCTTTCCATGATTTACATTGGTAATTGAATACGTGGTTATTAAACAGGTATATTGCCCATCAAACCTATTGAATTCGAAAGGTTATTAAAATTTACAACTATTTATAAAACCCTGTATTCTAATAGACAATCGTTTTTATTGCTATATTCAAAATCAAGTGTAGAAATATTGAATTATTTTTTCTATGTGTTTCAACTGTTTTAACAAATCCAAATGTTAAATCCTAAAACAGAGAACAGAAACAATTCAAGGAAAATTTATTATTCTCGTAAGAAATATCCAGTTCAAAAAACCATGCCTCCATATTGTTATTTATTTTTAATGCGAAATTAAATTTATCGTAATTATACAGGGTTTAACAAAAAAGCAGGTCATTCAGTTAACTGCGTATTTTTGGCAGGATTTTAATTGCTCCACATGTCCACTTGCCTCCGAAATGTATAAATGAGCTGTTTTAAATAAAGAATATCTGATATTTTGAAAAACCTGTATTGCCTAATTTTTTCAGCAGCATTTGTAATACCCCTTTTCAGTTGATCAATATTCTCAATTAATTTGGAATAAATGTCGTCCTTCATAAACCCCCAGCACTGAAGTAAAATGGACTAAAATCGGGGAGCGTGATGGCCACTAAATAGTTGCCTCTTCCATTTCATGGATTTGGAAAAATTGAAAAATTAAACTTAAATATATTGTGTAACATTTACATAATATTTACACATATTTTGACGCAGGGTAAATGGCAAATTGTCGAGCAAAGTGAAAAAATCATTTTGCAGAAAGTTTAGGAATGTCGCGGCATATAAACTTCTCTGTTGACTGTGTAGGATATGTGCGGCAATTAGTGTAAATCTGTTTAATAACTAATCTGTTTCTTAATCACTGCTTTTTCCTTAAACGAATATACACTGCCAAAAAAACATTTATTTGTGTAAAAATGGCACCCAAAAATCGAATTTATATCTAAAATACAGGATTTTATGAAAAATTATCAAGAGTAATAAAATATTTTAAACAAAATTCTACATTACGTTATAAAAAATCGTCCATAGGCATACGTCAGAAAAAAGCGCTTCTACGTTTTTTTAAGCTCCGTTTCATTATGTTTTGCCGCCAAAAAAAACGCTGCTAACGGGATGATCTGCTTTTTTGTTACAACCTGTATCATAATATTTCCTAGTATACCTAGGCAGACGGAAAATAATTATTATTATCGTTATTTTGGTAATTACCCCAACCACAGAAAGTTTCCTAAGCTTTCTCGACAACAAACGGTTATATTCGTTTAGAAACTAAATATAGCAACACATTCTCCCTTTTCGCGAAATGGAAAACAACCTTAACCTTGACGTGACTGTTCTATGGGGACAGCTAAGTTCTCATCACCCCCTGACCGAATATGAAAAATAGGGGTGCAAAAAACATGTACAGCCTAAACGTATCGATCAAACATTATGCTCATTTATTAATTTGCGTGGCACATGCTAAAAATTTTGTGAAAAAAAAAATAAATTTAATACTTCTAAATTCTGGTAATTGCTTACATGTCTATTTCAGATTTGAAACAAATGGTAACATTAAGTACTTCACAGATAGAAACACCAAATTCCACTTATGATGCGTCATTCTCACGGTTAAGCAGAATATGGATATAAAAACCAACCCCACAGGTGAAATTTCATCGATTCTTAGGAAAGTGGCTTTCTGGAAAACAGAGGCAAGGTGAATTTTTTCCATTTGATCTATATTTAGTTTCAAATGAGCCAGCAGCGTCGCGACAGTGGAAATGTTCCGCAATTAAGTCATTTATCATAACAATTGGGGCGGCTGTAAATTTTAATATTCCCCTTAATTCAGCGTCTTGATGGATAATGTATTAAATAATTACCTACATAATTGCCTATGTAAATCATAGCAGCAGATAGCGTTCGGTTTCTATATTACTATATATACAGTAATGACATTATTAAGCGTGACGGTGCAGATGCAGATATTTTGAATTATCTACACATTAGTGGCCATTAGATCTTGTTTTTAGTAGTAATCGGTCTATTTTTGGATATTACAGTGATATAAGTTCCATAAAAAACATCGACTCGTTCTCGTCAAGCACTGATATAAATTCTGTTCAAAAATGAAACATAGTAGATGATAATGTAAGATGAATTCTTTATGTTCAAATAGACGAAGTTTAGAAAATAACAGCAAACTGAAAAATACTTGAATACATGAAAGGAAATTATTTGAAATTCGCACACTGATAAAAATGGATGGAAATTTCCAGGTTTTGTAATGCTCTATTTACATAACATTTATTGGAAAATTTTAATTTATATTATATATTAAGGAATAATCAAGTGTATGTTTCCTTAAGTAATAAAATTAGGAAATTTCAGAAATAGTGTGGTACTACAATGTACTACAATGGAACTATTTACTTTACTCAATTTATTATGAAATTTTACACAACTTTTCATGTGATCTCTGTTGCACATGCGCAGAGGCACATCAACCTAACCTATAACCCAATACGTTTTAGTTGTTAACGTATAGTAGATGTACATATACGGTTCATTAATAAGGACTTTTTGGGGGATATTCGTAAAGTAACTATAAGATTATATTTTCAGCTTGTGCTCATTTAAATACTATACAATTCATAAATACAAACTGAAACGGTACGTTGTTTAGATGTTTGCATCAATATTACGCCATTACCTGTGTCTCACCATACAACATTTATTTCAAACAACATATTTACCTTATGACAGTAAAAATAGTAATTGCTTACAACAGATATACGTATTTGCAAAAAAACCAAGGAATATATACTGATGTTTCAAGAATAATTATGTAGATGATGGATGAACAATACACTTTTACAGAGAAGGATGTATCATTCACATACAGGGTGTTTCAGTTCGAGTGAATCAAATTTTAACCACAGATAGAACTCGATAAGTAATTAAGAATTGCCTTATAAACCAAGGTTCTATGTCTCACCGTTTTCGCTCTTCAGGGCCGTATTGGTCGGTTTTTTACATCATATTATTTATGATATATCTGGTATGGTTGTAACAATTTGATTCAAATCTGGTATGATGTTAAGACTTACGAATGTCTATAATTTACTGCAAAATTTACAAATTTTTTGTAGGCCAGTGGCGTAGAAACGGGTACGGTAGCGGGATTTTTTTGCCCCAACTTCTACGCCAATGACCTAATACTTATTGGGGTAAATTTTTAAATTCCTTAGCAGATAGCATTTATAGTATGGTGAGTTTCCTTTCTGAGCTCTGTTTTATGATGCACTACAGTGCGGTACACATTCAATGATACCTCCTTTACATTTAATTTATGCTATTCTGAAACTATTATAAGTATTTTTGCTAATTTAACGTTTCATTTATGTCAAATTAGATATATTACGATACGTATTGTTTAATATTGTTTTCAACCGTAATTTAATAATTGCTAAACTGAACTAAACTTGATTCCTTATCAGAAGAACGGCCTCCCACATTATTGAGATTTTCGGTAGAACGAGACACTTTACCGATTTCAAACAAGTATTATGCCAAATTGTTTAAGGAATCTAAAAATTTATCCTAAATAAGTATTAGGTCATTGGCGTAGAAGTTGGGGCAAAAAAATCCCGCTACCCTACCCGTTTCTACGCCACTGACCTACAAAAAATTTGTAAATTTTGCAGTAAATTATAGACATTCATAAGTATTAACATCATACCAGATTTGAATCAAATTGTTACAACCATACCATAGATATCATAAATATGATGTAAAAAACAGACCAATACGGCCCTGTAGAGAGAAAACGGTGATACATAGAACCCTGGTTTATAAGGCAATTCTTAATTACTTATCGAGTTCTATCTGTGGTTAAAATTTGATTCACTCGAACTGAAACACCCTGTATAGAGGGCGGATGGACAAATTCCTCTTAAAAAATCTTCCTACACCGAAGTTATTTCTGCTACTGACAAGGCCTTCTTAACAATTTAGAAATAAAAATGTGACTCGTATTTATTATTGAATAATAATAATAATAATAATATGCTGTATTTCTAATAATTTGTTAGTAAGAGATATCCTGCATATTATATTGAATAGTTTAAACTAGTACTTTTGTACATTTTAACAAGTATAGACTTTTTTCCATGACATTTAAAGTAAAAACTTTTCAACGTCATATGTCAATGCACTCTCCATATGGCTAAAAAAATAATATAATACATTTTTAAATTGGCTTCTGTTATACTATTTAGGTTAAACAAAATGTAAATATTTCAATTGATTGATGAATTCTTTTGTATATACATGTTTTAACACGTGCACATTGTTCAATATTTTACACAATGATAGTCAGCCATATATTTGAAATAATATTAGTTACTGAAGACGTTTCCTCTATGCAGATTTTTCAATATATTTGTTATAAAGGTAAGTATATAAAATATACGAAAATTTAAATTATCTACTCAGTAAAATTACATATCTATGTACAGGGTTAACTATGACTAAGTACACAAATTTTAACCACGTGCTAATGGAGCCCTAAAAGACAAAAAAAAGTTATTCCAGAATTTTAGCTCGATATTTAAAAAATGGGGCAAAACCCTTTTTTCCTACGGAAATTCGGCGCCTATGATGAGTATAGACTGAGATGGCTTATGGCTTAGAGCATTACATCTGTCAACAACTACCATCCGGTCGTTTGCAGTATTTCTAAATGCAGAAACGACAAAAATTAACATTCTTATTAGTAATAATACCTGATAGGTAGGTAACAGTTAATCTAGTTAGCTCCAGTATTTTGCATTCGTTTTTCATTATTTGGTTACAAACTGGTAAAACTACATTTTCACTCACTACCGATAAACACACTTCCCGTAGGTACAGTTGTTAGATACAATGCCTATGTATTATAACAAAATCGAAGAAAGGGGTGGTAGGTAGGTTCTAATAGATAACAAAAAACGTTTAACAACCGCGGCAGTCTTGTCCCATAACCTAGAAAAACAAACCGGCAAACTATATTGTGGGAAAATATCTGTACCCGACACATATTCCTTTATTTATTAACTATAAAACGTTTTAAAATAAGGCACTAAAAACTGAAGAACACAAAACTACAACGTAAATACAGGAATTAAATTATAACATGCAGCGAACAGACTCGACCTGACCGTCTGCCGACTGTTGCATGACGGTAGCTTGCTGGTTGCATACTCTGATTCTCGCATTGGCGGCGTTAAATAAGGATTTAATATAATATCGAAATAATTTGTTTTCGCTTTATAAATAAGTTTGGAAATTTTTTGAAAGGAAATTCTGTTAATTCTTATTTTTTTCTATCCCCTCTTAAAATATTTGTACTTAGTCATAGTTAACCCTGTATATTACATTTTCAACCTAAAAATTACAATGTATAAATCAACATAAATTATAGTGACGCAAGTTTACGATGGAATTTAACCTAGTCCTAAAATCCGACCCGCGACTGTATCTTGAAAACTACTCGTCCTATAGCTTCCGGAGGATGACCCCGAGAAGTCTATTATTTTTTTTTCTATTTTCAAATTCTACCGCTAGATGGAAAACTTTGAAATCCAAATCGAAAAGTGTTGAAGTTTAAAATCAATAGTGAAGGTATGTTATGTTGAACGATTTTGAACTTTGCTATTGACACTTTACAAATTGTTTATTTGACATTTTGCTCTATCTCTTAAAGCAAAGGGTAGGGGAGGGAGAAGTATTGTTTCAAATTTGTTTTAGGTTGAAATTAAAATTTCTAAAAGAGGTAGTAGTAACGCTGGAAATGCTACAACGTTTTCTTTCAAAGTTCTCCCTAAAATTACTGTATTAGTAATATATAGTTTAAGGTTATGTTACGTGGCTTAGGAAAATTAAATAACACATACTTGTTTTCTGTAAATATATGTAAGGTATTTTCAAAGTTTTCTTTATTTAATTTTATTAATAATTAATGTTCAACATGAAATACTAAGTAATTTTCTTATGTTGCAAAAAATAATGCCTAGAAACATATGTACATACGCATGCAAAGCTTTATACTATTTTTGCGATAATATAATGAGTTTTATTGATATTAATTTAACATCCACATTACCAGGCAAATTGAAGAACATTACGGGTTATACAGTGACATTGGAAAACTAGCCATCTAGGGAAAACTTAAGGTGTTGGTTATACTGCATTTTAGTACCAGCATACAACTGAAACCAAAACTTAATGTTTGTAGTTGGACCATAGAAGTCATATGTTTCTACGAATTGGACGTAAAAATTTCATATTTTGAAATTCCCGCCCATTAGTGTGAAGCTACCGCGTTAATGCAACCAACTCATAAAAACTAAGTTACTGCAATCTTACCAGACCCGCGTTTTTTTCTATAGATTGACTATTCTCTTTTGGCGTTCTATATATTTTATTATTTCTATGGTTATTTTCACAATACTGACCTACCAATCCACCGTGTAATTTTACAAATAATAATTTTTATCAGTGTGGGCTAAAACATTTCAATGTTTAATACTGTAAAAAAGTACAGGGTGTTGCACTCAAAATTTAATAGTGACAGAAATGTCCTCCAAATCACAATTTTATACATATATAGGATGTTCTTGTATAATACTTTCGTTAATTGTGATTGTAAAACGGTATTCAAAACAGAGCAGTCCACATTTTTTATGGAAACATCCAATTATAAAAATTATAAATTTTTCGAAATTAACATTTTCCAACCAAAACACTATAAGTGCATGGGAACAAACCATACTAGTATCAAGATTAATACAGTAACACTTTATTGAATGATTAACTTATTCTTGTATAATAAGAACATATATTATTCTTTTAAGAATAAAAATTTCTTGAAATCAAGATAACTAATATACCTATTTAATATGAGACGAAGTTCCGTTTGTATACAGAATTGTTTTAAATATTTTATTTAGGCAATAACAATTATTTGAGGCAACAATTGTTATTCTCAAAGTAAAATTATGTTTTCTTTATTTGAACTCTTAAGGGCCGCGTTTTAGTCGTCGAAAATCGCCCAAAGACAATCCACTCAGGATGTGGCGGTTCCAATTAGCGTAAAGCCGAACTAGAGCTAGATACATTTTCGCGTAGAAGATCGGTGTTGCAGATTTCTTTACTCGGTAGATTCGCCTAACGTTTTATCCGTAGGATCAGAGACGTATTAAGGAAAATCGGCCTAAAGTACAGAAACAACAAAACAATATCAGTATCTGCACAGAATATAGTCATAACATACCAGGATGTTTCTATAAGGTTTGTTGGGATAAATAATATACAATAAATTTTTGTTCCAGGAAAAAGTAACACATTATTGAAACAAATTTTTAGATATATTATTTTTCCGATAATTATCTATACTATTACTAAGAATGTCGATTTATTTAATAACTGAGAGGTAGATCCTGTATGTCGAAAAGCGGTTAGATAAAATACTTGCAATAGTTTTGTTGGTTTTCATCTTTTAATATATAGGTATATATTTAACTTTATTTGTAGTAAAATATTTAGCCAAAAGAAATTTATAAAGTACGGCTACAGTAAAGACATGGAAAATCGTTTAATACAATAATGATACCTGAAGTAAATTAAAAATTTTCCCAATATTACGTATATACGAGTATTTGTATATCTATCAAATACAACTGAAAAAGTTATACGATAGGTAGTGAAGCACTGAGTCGTACACCGTACCGAAATTTACAGAATTATTTCAGCGCGACGTCTTTGAAAAAGCCAGGTCAAAGCGCAACCGCCAAACAGTCCGAGGACTGGTTTATACGAGGTGACCCAGTCATGAATTCTGTTTCTGGCGTTGACAAGGATCGATATTAATATCAATGAAATTAAAAAACAAATGACTTTTTGTAACTATTTTCCGTAATATGACTTTATTAAAGAAACTGGATACCTACCCATTAAAATTGGTTAAATAATTTTATTTCGTTGGAATAATTACATATGTGTATCAAGTTTGTAAAAATTTGTTGGCGTAATTTTTCCAAAAAATAACATAGAACTTCTTAAACATATATTAATACAGTAAGACATAGTAACCTAACTACCAGCAACTTTGTAATATATTTTCTTTTTATAAATTTTTAAGATTAAGTTTTGCAACAGCGTTTCATGTTTTATTACATATTATGTATATATTTATGATTTTAAAGTAAAATAAATACATACTCTTGTATATAGTGAAATGAAATAGTCGAAAGGAAAGTTAGTACATGGGTGGTGATATAATATTTTTAAAAATTCACTTTTTAATTGTTAGCCAAATGACTTTTCACAAATTGTTAAACATGTCAAGAAAAGCATCCTCCATTGCTATTATGTAATCCAGAATATTTCTAGAGCTACCAAATGATTTTTTTTGTCTTAATACATACACGTTTTATTCAAAGGTTATTTGTTTTCATTTTAATTCTCATGCGTAATAATATATATACAGTTTCTTATAAAGAAATGATACGGATTTCTATTTTGCTAACTCACCTATAATTTTTATAGTTAGAGAAGGAACGACAGATTTGTATTTGTATTATTAGTTTATAACTCTGATCTGCAGAAATATCACCATATTTATGTGTTTCTCTAAAGCATAAAGCATTATTTCTGTAAGAAAGTTCTTATACAAATATTTGCTGAAAATTTACCTTTTTACAGGAGTCGTAAACTATGTTTTGGAATTTATTATTATATTGTGTTTACCTCTTTTCATTGGAAAATGGTCCCCATGGAACCTATCGTATGCAGTAAAAAACCCATCCGCAGACTAACGATGTCTGGACATTATTAAATAAAATAAGTTCACTACGAATTGTTTGAGATACTCTATAAATCACAAGAATTTGCGGCGCGTAACAACCTATTCAGTATCGTGATTTAGGTAATCCGGTCCCGAACACAGCATAGGTAGACTCCATATACTGTGGTCCCGAAGGTCAATAGTCAATACAGATATAAATGTGTCGTGTATCAAATGTACACGCACTAGATGGTCAAAGCAGTCGCAAGATTGCTAATAAGTGTGCGCCTGAAAAAAGAAATTATTTTAATAGATTTTCATATAGATAGTTATTCGATTACCATCACATTATTTGACATTTATTTATGTACGAAACATTCTTCATTGTCATAAAGTAACATTGAAATAAAACAGTAAAAAAAAACGTTTGGGACTTTTAAATTAGATAAATATTTATAAGGTTGCACTGACTTTTACAGTATACATGGACAGAATAGGAAAAAATGATAAAACATAATAATAACGTAATCTATTAATTTATAATTGTTCCAAGTCGTTCTATAACTAGAGCTAAATTGTTACTATTATAAGAAGGTAATGTGACAAATAACAACGATACGTGATGATAAAATTTCTGATTTAGCTGCCTGAATGTTCAGTTGCTAATCGATTTAATGTTACCACTAAAATGTAAGGTGAAAATTACTTAGTGTTCATACACAATTTTATTGAAAATTCTTTGTTTCCTTATTAAATATCATATGATTCTGCTTCATACAAAGCGCAATATTTTTTTTATAAAAGAATGAAGTGTGTACGCTACTGGTCTTTTTCATTTCATTTACATGAAGGTTTGTAAAAAAATATGGTATGCATACGTATAAAAAATATCCAATACATATAGGTAAATTCGTACTGTTACAATTAGAGCAAATTTAATATTCATTTACTTTTTTAAAATTCTGATATTATAGTAAACAAACCGCCAGAAATTAGTTTCCTTTAAAATTGCCAACATAAAAATAAAATGCCATTATTACTATTGAATAAATTTAACTTAATTTTAAAATCCATCGGGCGCACCTAATTATAACATTGACGCGATCCACTGCGTATCGAGCCATAAATATGAATCGCTCCCTAAACCGAAGATCTCTATTCAGTTTCTGGAGCCAACAACTCATCGAGACGGCAACAGTGATGGAAATAATGTACTTCATGCTTTAGCTTAGAGCTTTATTATACTGTGTAATTTAAAATATGAAATAAATGATTAATTTTTAGTCCTAATAGTAACGTACATTCCTATATTACATTAAGCTCAGTTACGTCAATTTTTCATCAAATAATATTAACTAGAAAGGTACAGCAAGGTTGCTGCCCGACCTTGGCTGACTTTTATTGACAATAATTTTTAAAAGTAGCTGGCATTTCATTTTAAAAAGATGTAAAATTCTGTCAATTTTGTGGTTTTTTCATGTTTGGTTACTTTAACACCCTGTATTGCAAATGTTGAATCGGGTTATCTTCATTTGATGCTGAAATTTGACAAACATTTTTTTTAATTCCTGACATTTAAGAATTTTTAGAAATTCGTTTGATTTTTCAAACAATCTGTACTTTTTTCGTTAGTGTTCTACTAGATCTTTGTTAAGTTTTAAAAAAAATTGTTTAAATTCCATAAACTGAGGAATTTTAGATATTGGTTTTGTTTTTCTAAACACCCTATATTTTTTCCTTAATTAGTGTTCTAACAGACCCTTGTTAAAAGTTTAATCAAAAACCCCCATCAAATTTCGTAATTTTTATGGATTTTAGAGATTGGTTCGGTTTTCTCTAAACACCCTGTATTTTTTCGTTAATTAGTGTTCTAACAGACCCTTGTCAAAAATTTCATCAAAAATTTCGGTTAAATTTCATAATTTTTGTGGGATTTTAGAGATTGGTTCGGTTTCTTCTAAACACCCTGTATTTTTTCGTTAATTAGTGTTCTAAAAGACCCTTCTCAAAAATTTCATCAATAATTTTGGTTAATTCCCATAAATTTTGAGGGTTTTTAGAAATTGATTTGGGTTTTTAAACACTCTGTATTTTTTCGTAAATTAATGTTCTAACAGATCCTTGTTATAAGTTTCATCAAAAAGTTTAATTAAATTTCATAATTGAGGGATTTTAAATATTGGTTCGGTTATTTCTAAACACCCTGTATTTTTTCGTTAATTAGTGTTCTAACAGACCCTTGTTAAAAGTTTAATAAAAAATGTTGGTCAAATTTTGTAATTTTTAGGGGTTTTAGAGTTTGGTTCGGTTTTTCTAAACACTCTGTATTTTTTCGTTAATTAGTGTTCTAATATATCCTTGTTAAAAGTTTACTCAAAAATGTTGCTCAAATTTTGTATTTTTTAGGAATTTTAGAGATTGGTTCGGTTCTTTCTAAACACCCTGTATTTTTTCGTTAATTAGTGGTCTAACAGACCCTTGTTAAAAGTTTAATAAAAAATGTTGGTCAAATTTCGTAATTTTCAGGGATTTTAGAGATTGGTTCGGTTTTTCTAAACACCCTGTATTTTTTCGTTAATTAGTGTTCTAACAGACACTTGTTAAAAGTTTAATAAAAAATGTTGGTCAAATTTTGTAATTTTTAGGGATTTTAGAGTTTGGTTCGGTTTTTCTAAACACTCTGTATTTTTTCGTTAATTAGTGTTCTAATATATCCTTGTTAAAAGTTTACTCAAAAATGTTGCTCAAATTTTGTATTTTTTAGGAATTTTAGAGATTGGTTCGGTTCTTTCTAAACACCCTGTATTTTTTCGTTAATTAGTGGTCTAACAGACCCTTGTTAAAAGTTTAATAAAAAATGTTGGTCAAATTTCGTAATTTTCAGGGATTTTAGAGATTGGTTCGGTTTTTCTAAACACCCTGTATTTTTTCGTTAATTAGTGTTCTAACAGACACTTGTTAAAAGTTTAATAAAAAATGTTGGTCAAATTTTGTAATTTTTAGGGATTTTAGAGTTTGGTTCGGTTTTTCTAAACACTCTGTATTTTTTCGTTAATTAGTGTTCTAATAGATCCTTGTTAAATGTTTACTCAAAAATGTTGGTCAAATTTCGTAATTTTCAGGGATTTTAGAGATTGGTTCGGTTTTTCTAAACACCCTGTATTTTTTCGTTAATTAGTGTTCTAACAGACCCTTGTTAAAAGTTTAATAAAAAATGTTGGTCAAATTTTGTAATTTTTAGGGATTTTAGAGTTTGGTTCGGTTTTTCTAAACACTCTGTATTTTTTCGTTAATTAGTGTTCTAATAGATCCTTGTTAAAAGTTTACTCAAAAATGTTGCTCAAATTTCGTATTTTTTAGGAATTTTAGAGATTGGTTCGGTTCTTTCTAAACACCCTGTATTTTTTCGTTAATTAGTGGTCTAACAGACCCTTGTTACAAGTTTAATCAAAAATGTTGGTCAAATATCGTAATTTTCAGAGATTTTAGAGATTGGTTCGGTTTTTCTAAACACCCTGTATTTTTTCGTTAATTAGTATTCTAACAGATCCTTGTTAAAAGTTTAATAAAAAACCTTGGTCAAATTTCGTAATTTTTAGGGATTTTAGAGATTCGTTCGGTTCTTTCTAAACACCCTGTATTTTTTCGTTAATTAGTGTTCTAACAGACACTTATTAAAAGTTTAATAAAAAATGTTGGTCAAATTTCTTAATTTTTAGGGATTTTAGAGATTGGTTCGGTTTTTCGAAACACCCTGTATTTTTTCGTTAATTAGTGTTCTAACAGATCCTTGTTAAAAGTTTAATCAAAAACCTAATTTCCAAATTTTTAGGGATTTTTGAGATTGGTTCGGTTATTTCTAAACACCCTGTATTTTTTAGTTAATTAGTGTACCAACAGACCCTTGTTAAAAGTTCCATAAAAAAATTTGTTTAAATTCTATAAATTTTTAAGGTAGTTTTTTCGTTAATTTGTCTTGTACTAGACCCCTGTTAGAGGTTTTATCAAAAAATTTCTTTTAATATAGTAATTGAAAAAACATTACTATTTCGTTGTGATTTGCATGACGCTGTACTTGCTGTTATCTCCTCCACATCAATAATGATACTTTCTGAATTTTGTATAACAATTTGTGTGTGATTTGCTAGGTACTACTACTACTACTGATAATAAGCATTAAAAAGCTAGTCCGACCCTGACGGATAAAAAAAATACTCAAGTGCCAATACCCTACAGACCGTAACTAACGGCATCTTTTCGATAGTGTCCCAACTAAAACATGCTGAAATTAATTCACGTCCTTTAATTTTTGGTGAAGAAACGTGCTAGAAAACAGATTTACCTATGCAAAGACCGTGAATTGCACCTTTTAGCCTTGTTGTAATTACTGTGATAAATACTCAATAATTTATATCAGTTCAAGTGTTAATGTCTTTTAAAAAGTATCCTGACGGTTGTGACAGTGATTATAATACCGCATACGATTTTTTCAGTGCATAATTGCCCTATAAAGTTCTGAAACGTAACAATGAAACATAGGAGGCGAAAACATGGTTTTCTTCCCATTTCCTAATGACTTACCAGCCTATAAAATATGTCACACCCTGGAGAAAACTTGTATGATTGGCACAGTGAAGAGATATTTTTTCTAACTTGCTTAGATTTTTCTTTAACTGCGACAAGAAACACCTATAAATTCGTTGAAAAATGCACATAAAAACGCCCCCCTTAAGTGATTTGAAAGAAATACTAATAATATTAAATACTTTTGAATAAAGTAAATAAAACTTATAATATATTAGTATTTTTGTTTTAAATATGTATTGTATTCCTTTCTGGAGTAGTATTTCATTATTACTATTAATAAGGCGATACATACGACATATGCCTATAAAATAAATATGTGTACCTATTTGTGGTGTACACGTAAACACCTGAAATACGTATAGCAAACTGCCAAAGTCATTCATTAGCGGCACATCAGACATATACCGCGTTCGAGCTTATTAGCTCTCCTCAGCATGCGGCAACCGACACAAGTGAACTTGAGTAGACGTGATGCAGCACATAGCTACATCTTGTGGCCACATACTGAACCTGACAATTGTACAAACAAGCACGTTTTTCATTTCACACCACACGATCACCTGCATATACTACTTTAATACAACTTGTAGTAAATAATATTACAATTGTGTCATAGTTTTGGTAATGATTACCACAAATTTTGTATTAATACCATCTATAAATATTATTATTTTGATTTGACAGTGTTTTATCTTGAAAATATGACATTTTTGAATGGAAATTGTTTATTTTTACGTCATTTATTTACTACTAATTTGAAGGAACGCACTTATTTCAGAATATTCTTTATATACCTGCAGGTGGCATAGCGTTAACAAATGATCTACTTTTCTAATCTATTTCTTGCCAGACTTAGTGCAAGTCATCCTTTCAATTGATGAATTGAAAATAATATAAGTCCAATAAAGACTATTATATATTTCAATGATACAGTGAAAAATGAATTCGAAAATTAATTACTGAAATTTCGATCTCAACAAAAGTGAAACATAATTAAAATTCGGTATTGGCTTCGCGCGATTTACAAGAGATCGTAAGCAAGAATGAGAACGAAGTCTCTCCCCCACAACCAAATCGGCTAATAAATTCATAATGTATTCTTTACGTGTTATATAATAGTTTGCCAGCTATATTAGGTAAATAAATTGTTTCCTAAACACGTCGGGCTTTCACACGTTGTGACACAATATGTTTGAGTTGAGCAAATTATCAAGATCTCCTTTATAACATTGATGTTGACATAGAAGAAGATAGTTGTCAGTTATAACATTTACCTCGACATTTAAACATTAAGCAGTTAAATAAGATGACAAAACAAATTGCATATCAACTTATAATGTAGGTATTAATATGGTCGCTGTTCAATGGGGAAAATTGTTAAAAAAATTGCACAAATTAAGACAGTCACATAAGAGCCGCTGGTACTTAAATACCGGGTGTTCAATTTATGCAGTAAAAAAGAAAAATTGATGTTGTGTAATCAAAAATAATTACAAATGTACAGAAATAGATTTATCTTAACTAACAGATCATCAAAATAACGGTCTCCGCACAAACATTATTTTTGTAATTCAAAATAAAAAAACTAAATTTTAGTTATATATTTGTTATTTATAAGTTGATGTTAGTGGTTCTACCCTACCACCAATTTGTTCTTTTCTTTTTTTATATTTGACTATGTATTATTAGTACTACATTTTTTGTTCTGTTATTTATACGTTGCTGCTAGTGGTTCAATCCTATAAGCCTTTTTTATACTTGACTTGCCATATGTACAAATTTTGTATTTTTTCTTATAAAATATTATTATAAAAAATCGAGGTTTATCAGATTAGGCATAGGGCAATCTAATTTTTTATTAATGAATTTGTTGGTATGGAAAAATATGGAAAATTTTTGCATAGTACTAAACATTCGCATAATGATAAAAGTATAGAATTATGTATTATTAATTATTTAAAAGAGTAGGTATATCGATGAACAGCAAAAATTAAATATGAAGGAAAAACGCAGAAAATAATAATTAGTTAAACAAAGTTATTTACGTCAAATACCTATCAACTTTTTATGACGGTTTCTACATACGAAATTTCAAGGAAAAATATTTATTTTTTCCTGCTGTTATAGAAAAGACCTAGTATTTTTCATGTTTTATCTTTTTCTAAAGATAAAAACGAAACACCAGGACACGCTGTATATGCCATAAACTACTGCACTTATTTTTTGTGGTAAAATACGCAGGTTGTGTGATATTTACAAATAAATGGGAATATAATAGACCAGATAAGGATTATCTGAACTCCCCTATTTAAAACCACTTAAAACGAAATCCGTTATTGAAGTTTCCAGTTAATCTAAAAACAAATATTACCAACTAATTAATACGCCTACTTTACAGATCGTAAATAAAGCGTGTACTTAACTAATTATTTGTTTTTGTAACAAACAATAAAACACGTGCTGCCACTGACGCATTTTGGTTAATGATTATAGGTAGTTTTACCTTGTAAACATTTAAGGATAATTATGAACCAGTTGAATTTTAGCATTATTTTTTTCAATTATGTATGCAATTATATCGTCTGCAAGGTAATTTCCTACACTAAGTTACTTTTACTACAAGGTACGTGTACACACACGCAATTTTAAGGTAGGGCCCCCCTAAAATAATGAGGGCTATTGATTATTTTACGAAAGTAAACATGGGGACGTTACCCTCTATTACGTTAAATAACACCCAGTTGAAAAATATAGCGAATGTGTTACATCACAGAATGCTAAATATCTAAATCTTGGTAGATATCTACGTGCAATACACTAAATTAGATTTGATACGTTTCAAGTTTCATCTAAAGATTTATCACTGCAATGCATACTTGAATATTTAGAATACTGCATAATTTAATAAGAAAATTAGTTTAAATGATGTAATTTAATACTAATTCAATTAGCAATGCATAACGTATTCAACTAAGAAATCTAACCTAATTCTAAGTAATTGATTTTATACATTTTCAACATTAAAATAACAAAAACATTAAACATTCTTTGTTAAACACAAAAAATTAAATGATTTTAAATAAATATAATTACTACATACCTTTTATTAATTTTCTTGTCCACAGTTCACATTAAAAAACATAAAAACTTGTACAAAATAATCAGAACACCTATGACACACTGCACTTCTCAACAATCTCAACAATTGAGATCTCGCCATATTGAACCTTTCCTAATTCATTACACCTCAGATGACCATGGATTGAAAGAAAAGTGAAGTGGAAATTCAATACTTTAATAATTTTGTACTAATGTCAGACCTCAAAATCATTTCTAAAATTATGATTTTACATTATTATTGCAAATTAACACGCTTAGATCGCTTGTTATGAATGTAAATATTAAATGTGATAGATTAAAGTGTATCAAGTGACGTGGAATGAAGTTGGCAGGCCCGCTCAGGACTGGTTGGAAAAGGTGGCAAGATGTGATATCCGAGTAGGTTAGAGTGAGACGGACTTATAATTGTGAACATTCTCCAAATTGTAGTGCGGTAAGTTCTGTTTTAAATGTTTAAAAACGTCCTCGGGCTTTTATAAAGTCATGTAAATTAAATTCCTCGGTATTCCCTGTTCCCGGATATTCGTGATTTCTGAAGGCATTGGAAGATATTAAAACGTCGGTTGAATATCTTCATGGTGGCGTCAGGTACGTAAATCTAAAGGTAAGCATCAGACAATTATAATTTTGTGAATGTTTTGAACGAATACATATTGTTATTTGTCTATTTTAAGGAAATAATTTTTGAATTGCAAATAATTAGGTATTATAAGTATTATAACCTATTTTGTTATATTTAAGTGAAGAATTGGAAAATATTTTGTAACAAAAACGCATCTCACTTGTTTGTATTTGAAAGGTCTGGTAACTAGACATGGTCTTAAAAATGCCGAGTTAGATACTAGATCGTCTGGTTTTGATAATTTGATACTTCTATTATGTTATTTAATAAACAAGTTATTGGAAGTACCTAATTACTTTAAGCATTTGCTTTAAATATGTCAAAATTATTGTGTTTAGGTATGGATAAACCTGAGCTGAAATTACGAACAATTGACACATAACGCTTAGTAAAATATGGCTTGTTACTGAGTCACAGGGTGTTTTATTTAAAAAAATTTAAACGATTTTTGCCTGTTACCCTGTTTGATATTTCCCTATCAAACTTGGCATAAAGTTTAGATAATTTAGAACATTAAAAAATGCTACAAAATCGTTCATGGCTACTACCAGAGGCATACGACGGGTAGAATGGTAGTTTCCCATTCCTAACTTCTATGCCACTGGCGGAATTTTTATTTTGGTACAATTTTTCAATTCTTCAATACTTTCTATGGAATTAACCTACTATTCCTTCATAGCGATGAAGTCATTATTTCTCGAAATTTTTAAAGCTGAACATAGGGCTGCACAATCATTTTTATTTTATTATGTAATTTATTTGTCATTATTATTCAAGTCGGTGCCTTCTGTCATGGGATTGAATTGCATTAGTTGAATTAGGTTTTACAGTTGAGTTTATTAACAAAAATTTACAATTTAATATCAATAATAAAATAAAAATGATTTTGCAGCCCTATATTTAACTTTAAAATCTCGACAAATAATGACTTTACCGCTATGGTAGGTTAATTTCATAAAAAATATTGAAGAATGGAAAAATTGTATCAAAATAAAATTTCCGCCAGTGGCGTAGAAGTTAGGAATAGGAAACTGCCTCTCTACCCCTGTCGTACGCTTCTGGTAGTATGGGCAAAAATCATTTACAATTTTTTAAATAAAACGCCTTGTGAGGTATATTATATCTAAAAGCTGTGTGTAATTTCTTCATATTTTCAACCCAGGATTATCCAGTTAGCGTATGGTATAGGGTGTCCCAAAATTAGCCCGCCAAAATTAACTGTGGATTCTACGATCAAAAAAAGAAAAAAAAAGTTATATAAATATAAGGCCGTAAACGTCCCCTAATGGAGCTATTACTCTTTAAAGGAGGACCCCAAAATTTGATTTTTTCCAAATATTTTCAAAATGGATCGAGATAAAGTAATAAAATTTAAAATTGAGATACGCAGTTAGACTGCGAATCTAATGTTCCAACAATAATACCATAATTAGTTATAGGTGTGGGGGGGGGGGGTGTGTTATTGGGTATCCGTTTATACGAGTAATATTAATTTAAAAATTTTGTGACATACCACAAAATTATTAGATATGATATCCAAGCGGTCAAATTGTCTCTAATTCTAGTAGGCTTCGAAAAGTTATTTGTTAGTCCATTTTATAGATATTACATGCTTTTAAAAAAAATTTAAGTATTAATAGGCTATATTAAAATTCAAATAATTACATTACTGATATATATTTTAAAAGTATAGGTAGGTATTTTAATATGTTAGAACGCTTGAATAATACCTTTAATATGTGTTAAATAAGTCGACAGTGTTTTATCAGAGCCTACTAGGGATATTTTGCCTATTTATAGTTTCAAAAACTTTTGTGGTATGTCACAAAATTTTTAAATTAAGATTACTCGAAAACAGAGCAGTTTATCGGATTGAAATAGAAGTACCTTTTTCATGTAAAATATACCAACATTTTTACTTCTTTGATCTGGCGACGAAAATCTCGAGATACAAGAAAGTTAGAGCAATATTTACCCACTGAGCCCCCAGTTTGGCAGGCGTATGACCAATTATGAGGAATTATTTTCAAAACATTAGATTCGCAATCTAATTGTGATTCTCAATTTCAAATTTGATTACTTTATTCTGATCACTTTTGGAAATATTTGGAAAAAATCAAAGTTTGAGGTCCCCATTTAAGGGGCCATATCTTCGTTAGGAGGCGTCTACGGACTTATGGTTATATACATTTTTTTCTTATTTTTGATCGTCCACAGTTAATTTTTGGCAGTCTAATTTTGGGACACCCGTATACTATATCTACTGAGTAGTATTCCTAGTTTCTCTATTCACGATGTAAAGAACTTGAAAAAGTTCCTAAGTAGATATTTTATCGGCTGTACGTTTTCCAGTTGACTGGCTGTTGAAAGATAGCCCCAATTTGTTGGGTGTAATGAGTGGCCTACAAATTAGCTACCTAAAGGACGTGGAAATGTCGGTCATCTTATCACTATTTTTACCTCGATTCTTACCTTGTAATACGCGAAAAAATCCATTTAGAAATAGAACAGTAGGTAACTTCAATTGTAGATAAATTTGTAATAGTGAATGAAATATAATGCATTTTATGGTAGATAATTAATTAGGTACCTACTTATAAGTAAAACCCGCACGTCGTTTCCACATGACATCATTATCAGGGGCGCACTTAGGGCGCCAAGTTAATATTTGTAGAAGCTGAGTTGCAAACATACCTACAAAAAGTTAAAATCAACATCTTACCTTGTACTGGTAGCTTATAATATCCAACATTATTCCTATTAAGTTTATTAGTTTACAAAACAGTACATAACTATTCACTTGTAGTACTGGAATAAAATTGAATAACCAGCATACTATAAATAAATGTTCAGGTGTTAGGCTGCGGCGTTTGTCGCTGATAATCCACTTCGGTTTCAAAAACGTGTGGTCAACGTCCACAGAGGAGCATATTTAAAGTATATATAATTTTTCATGGATAGCACATTTAGGGTGGGTTCAGAAAAATTTGCTTCTTTGTCATCAAAAACACACTATACGGCATAAAGTCAAGAAATCCCGGATTGCGAAGCGGTATAAATATTTTTCTTCACACGTTCAACATTAGGTCCTTATAATTGGGAAATAAACTGTCGCAAATAAAAAAACATTATTTACTGCGTTATTTATTGAATATCCTGATGCTGTCATAGTTGCTTATAGAGGGTGAATAACTGAAGAATTAAAATGTATGTATGCTAAATCTTCACGAATTCTAGGATCGTTATACATCTGTTAAGCATATAAAATAGAAGTAGCATCACTTGAGTTTAGTTTCTGTAGAATACTTTTTATACCCTCAAAATGAACGTTGTAATATGACGCTGCCCAACGTACGGTTCCATTGCATTATTTTACGAGTAGTGTCTTGCTGTATATGTCTGAACATGTCTAAATAAAAATAGCACACTTGGGCCTCAATTCTCAAATGCAGTGAAATACATTTGAGTGGGAATTCACTTCGCACTTAAAAAATTCTTGAGTATATTCTATATCTATGTGTATATTTACAATTCTTGAAAGTTTATATTCCTTTAGCAAAAACCATGTGAAATAATTTCCTAATTTTTTATGGGAAATAACTACATTAAGAACGATCAAGAACACATGTTTTATTTTCTCATGAGAATTTACGTCATTTACGGAGGGAATGCGTTCCACTACTCGACAATCGAGCTCCGGCAGGTAAAAAAATGTGATGTTTCTGTCGATTAGCTGGCATGAATATGATTGTTTTAATATAAATAAAGTATATTTAAATATTACGGTCGTCGCTGAGTCCGGACCTGAGATCTGCAAACGAAGTGCGGGCTTTGCCACAGAAAATATAGCTAGAATAAATAATATAAATAATAATATAAATTTGTAATTTTTCTGTAGAAAACTTGTTGAGGACCGCTGACTTTCATACATTTATGAGTCATAGCACTGCAGATTGAACGTGTGATTCACAGTGTTGCCAGTGTTACACAAATGTCTTTGCTTTTCTTGATATTAAACGCATACGTCAAGCTGCTATTTTGTTATTTAATATTGTGTGTACCTTTATTTTTAAAATTTGTTTCACTGATTAAAGTGCGAAATCACTTTATGGTTCTGGATTCGAAATGGTTAATACTGACTCATTAGGGGTTATGTGGCGAAAATTAAATTTAATATGCTGCGTGAAAATCATAGTTTTTCGTTATTCTTCATAAAATAACTTAAGGAAATTGTGTCTTGTGTCTCTTTCTAACAGTGTACAATGACATTTAACTTGTGAAATTTGGATTACTGATTAAATAGTTAATTTTTTAATAAACAGGTAAGCTTGTGTGCACGTTTATGTATAATTTTAGAACATTGCACATAGTAATATCACGTAATATCTTCCTAAATATTTTATGGTAGTTTGTATTTAACTTGCGGAAATTAATTTTTAATCGTTTATAGTAAGGTCAGTTAAGCAATTAAAATTTATATTAATAATACTGCGTATCATACTACATACCCAACTTTACTGTACTTATGCTTCAAACAAGTATTTTTAAAATAGAATTTAACCGTATTACTTTACTATTACGTTAAAGGAAACTTAATATTAATATTAGAGGAGATATGGCAACCTCGCAGCAAATCATATGGTCCATTAGGTTGGTTATGAGAGATCTGCCAGTGGTCCTCAAAATGTGGGTATTTAAAAAAAAAATTAATATCTCCGTAAATATTAGACCAGCAGTCAAAATATTTGTACTTATTTAAGGTTCACCCTGTATATTCTGTGGCTTTACTTATAAGCATCAGTCGTTCTCAATATATTTACGATTAGGACTGTCAAACGTCCGGCTTTAGGGGGAATGTTTGATTTTTTGTAGTTTTGTCCAGCTGGCTTTTTTTCAACATAACGGAACTTGAAGTAATATAAGTTGTTGATTTTTTCAATTTGTTATATTTCCACCTGTAATATGTGCCTAAGTAATACCATTGAGTAATAGCTGTATATTATTCAGTGGGAATACATACAATCACGTCACTTGTTTAAAAAAAATTCTTAATCAGTTTCTGCGCAAAAGAAAAAATCTGTCCTATTTTTCGGGCAAAATATCCAGCTAGATCGACAATGACGTCCTGCTTTGTTAATTTTAGATATAGCAGACCTACTTGTGATCCATTAGTTATTGACAAAAACATATTTATAAATATTGCTTCAAACTTTCTTTCTATCAGATACATATATTAAAATTATTACTAATAAACTAAGTAGTAATAAACTTTTGGTGTAAGTTTTTATTGAAAAGAGGTCATCAGTGCAGTAATTGCTTACGTACGGCACTGGTTGAGTCTGGCTAAATTGCTAAATACTTCTTTTGGAGTTCGAATTGTATTCTGACCACTAGAAACTCACTGGAAACTTTTAGTTGATCAGTGTATTAGTTTGACCACATTATCGAACTGCTTACAGAAACTTTGTGTATACAGAATGAAATATTTCTCTATTTTAATCCCCATTTGGTCGCCATTTAGTCGGAATAGAACATAATTTTCTTGTAAAACTTGTAGGGGATCACTGAGTAGTTAGTTTCTCACAATATTATTAATACCTAAAAATATATATAAACTTTTACATAAAAGGTGAACATTTTTCAAGTAGGTATTGTCATATTTAATTCATTGACAGGATGTCACTTTTTGTCATTGTCGATATTTAACTTCAAATAATTTTAATTTTTATAATAATTTTTATAGTTAGATATTTTATTCAACTTAAAGGAGACCACCTGAAGAAGCAATCCTAAAAATGCAGAAATAGGTCAGATCTCATCTATTGTGGTTGAATTTGTCGTGTTCCCACTGCCAAAAAGTGAAGTTAGATATTTATAGAGTGTTTCATTGTGGTTAAGTAAATTAGATTTTCTTTAGATAATTATTGAAAAGAGCTTTGTCTGTGGAATTGCATACATTAGCATACCTAGATGTTTGGTATCAGAGAACATACATATGACTTCATTGATATACTCGCGTCAAGAATTCAGACGTCTTACGTCATGGTTGACATTAGGCAATTGTCTTTATTGTCAACGTAATTTTCGATATTTGGTCGCGCTAAAAACAACAATTTTTTGCAATTTCGTGCAATATATAATGTAAACATTTAGTGTAGTATATAGTTTTATTACTCTCAGTTGCAGTTTCTTAAATATTTTGATACAAATATAATGAATTATTCATTTGTTCGCATGACGTAAGTCGTCTGAATTCTTGATGCGAGTATAGGAATTGTAGGACATTTGATTTATATTAGCTTAAAATACCTTTCTAAAACCGTAAAAAAATGTTTGATGATGAAGGTAAAATGTAATTTTCACACTTCTCGCCAAATATTAAAGTTGGTTCTTATCTTAGGTAGCGTTGATTATTGGTATCAGTGGAGCATGTCATCGTCAAGAACTAACATTTCTTTAGCTTGAATATGTAGAAGGCATGGGAGAATATATATTGATTAGAGATTACCAACACAAAGACGAACGTGAGAAGAGAATTAACTCTTTCTAACGAGCACATCGAAGGAATCAAATGTTTTGAAAATATTATTCTTTTCATCGGTCACCACTTGAGCAGGATTCTAGGATATAGAAATGGAAAATGTATCAGACAATGCGTTGTTATAAATGCTATAGGGTGTTTGCAGAATTTTTGAAATTGCCGAATGCTGGGAATTACACCGGCCACTGCTTCCGGAGAACATCTACTACGATACTGGCTGATGCAGGAGCAGACATCACTACTCTTAAAAGGCCTGTGGATGGAAAGCGACGAGCCTGACAGAAGGATATAAAGAGGATTCCGTTGAACAAAAACTTCAAGTAACCTAAAAAATATTGGGTCAAAGAGAAATCAATATAAATACAAACTTGGTATCTACTTCATCAACTACATGCGCAGGTTTTTCCATATCCAACTGTAAAAAAATTACAGCTAAAATTTGTAATAATGATAAGAAATTATTTAGATTGACAATAGGTGAATAGTTCTTAGTTAGAAAAAATCGAACTTTTCCTAACTCGAATTAGTTATTAAATGTACAACTTTTCAAAACACTATTAAAAAAATATTAAAGTATAAAGGTTTTTTGTTCTATTTCTATTGTTACACAAAATGTGAACTTCTGTATTTATAAAGAAAATATCAGCTTCAGAGTTATGTATTAGCACCCAAAATTTATTTCTTCCTAAAATATTTACAAATGTACAATACTAACTAATATAGCACCATGATTTATTCTAAATCAACATTATCTAAGGCAACTTCCTTAGTTGCTGTTGTTTTTTCTACTTTAATCTTCTCCAACTGCTTCTTTTTCATCTCTTGATTTAATAGCACTGAATCTTCAGGGATAACGGATTTGGCATCTATCTCACCTATGCCCAAACCTGGTTTAGGTTTGAGAGGAAGGACATCTTTCTGTTTGTTTTTGTTTACAGATTTGCTCCAGGTTTTTAGCCACTGAGCGCCATCACTGTTGGACGGGATTGTTTCCTATAAAATTAACAAAATGACTTATTTACGTATACAGTATGTTCATATATTATTTAAAAATTACTACATTATTGTGGGGCTATAAAAAGGATAATAAAAATATACAGGGTGTAAATATATAAGTGTGAAAATATGCAGATAGTGATTCCCTGGAAAAAGTTAGGTCTTTTATATAAAAATCTCATTTAAACATCTCTTGAGATGATATAACTCCTCGAAGAGGGTACCAAAAAAGTAGTTTTAAATTATTTTCTGAAATATTAAAAAAGTGTTAGAAATATAATTAAATAGGCATATTCTGCTATTTAGAAGTCATTCATTAAATAATTTGTTGATTTTCCTCTACGACTGTAAGGAATAGAAAAAAATATCCTAAAACTTGTTACATAAGTTTTTTTCTTATTGCTACCTTACTATTTAAAATTTATTTCAAACATTGTAAACAAAAAAGCTCTTTTGTATCTTTTTCGTGAAATTAACGATTTCTGAACAAAAATATATTTAACATCAGTTACATGATTAGCATAGGTAGTTTAATCGAACTGTAATTTATCTAGTAGCCGACTGTCACGTTGTCATTTTATAAAAACGACTAATTGATGTAACTTAAATATGTAAAAAACAAAAAAGAAAAATTAAAAACTAACAGAAATCATATTAAATGTTATCAAAACGTTTATTATATCTGCAAATAACAATTATTGTAACTTCATTAACAACAATGTATGCGGTGACAGCCGCCTACTAGATAAATTACAATTCGATTAAGTCAATCAGCCAATCATGCCATGTAATTGATTTGAAATCATTTTTTTCCGCAGAATGAATCAGTATTTCTGAAATGTATTTGTAAATGGTAAGGTAGCAATAAGAAAAAAATATATATCTGTGAAACAAGTCTTAGGGATGTTTACTGATTGCCTCGTCGATAGTACAAAATGTTTACTTAATTTCATTTCTGTTACTTTTTTGCAATTTCAGAAAAAAAAAATTAAAACTGCTTTTTTGACACTCTACTTAAGGCATTGTATCTTTATAGGGGATCTTCAAATGAGATTTTTTTTTATATAAACGACCGGCCTTATTTTTCCACTGAGAAATCCCTGAATTATTTATTTACGTCCTGTATATTATCACCTAAATAATATTTTATAAAAAATATAAATTTGTTTACTTTTTTAATGAAACAGGTTATATCAATATAATTCTAAGAAAATTATTATTTTATGGTTCTTTTCTTACTCGAATTATGTTATATACATTCATATATGTTTACTTGTTTTCAGGTGGTGATGTGTCAACTTCAGTGTTTTATGTGAGTACCTTTAAAAATTTTTATATACTCAGTGTGGGCTACTAAAAACTTATCACCCAAGTTTCTGTTTTAATGCAAAAACAAAAAAAAAATGCTTGAACCCATTAGCTTTTGTTTTGTGGATAACATATTTTATAGATCTAATCATTCCCCAAATTAGCCCCTTAGCGGGGCTACCTTTCACCCTTCACCTAAAATACTAAAAACATTCAATTATTTTTTCAACGCCTGCTGGTTTTGTATCATTGAATGACAAGTTCTTGAGAAATTTAATGAAAGTTGAGTTCTTCAAATTCATTTACCGCTTATTTTATACTTTATTATATGTTAATAATGCTCACAGTCGACCTCCATACACTGTTAAAAAAAGTGTTGTTGTTTGAGATGAACAGAAATTTAAAATCAATAGTTTTAAAAGCAAGCAACATTTCTTTCTACACATGAAATTTTGGAGTCTCCTTTTGGGGTGACTATTTGATTTTTTTTTTTGCATGAATTGTTTTATTTACAAAAATACGGTATTTAAAAAAAATCTAATTGAAAACGGAAACTGCGAAAACCTAGTTAAACGTGCTAAGATATCATAGTATCGAAATATTGTTTTTCTGATTATACTGCCATCCCTTATAAAAAGACTGGAACGGTTTGTCCTAGATAACAGGCGACTTACAAGATTTATTTCGTAATAAATTATCCAGTTTTTGTATTCAGCGGTTATCGATATAGCCCACAAATAATTTCCCAATTTCTATTTTTCACAGAATCTTCAACTAAATTGTTTATATTTTGTGACAAATTCTGGACAGGCGAGATAAATCTGGCACGATTTGTCTTCTGTAAGTGTAATATATAGAGGAAGAGCTGACGTTATTGTCGTGCTAGAGATCGTTAGCATTTTAAATAACTCGTTGGGTGCATTGAACGGAGCAGTATTGTGATAACCGGGGGGTAATTATGAGTTTTTACGCTTTGTGGGAGAACCCATCTTTGTCTTTTTCTTTTTTGACACGTCAGATTAGGAACTCATGTAATAGGAAAACCGTGTGTCATTGATTACTACACAGACAAGATGCTTTGAAAAAGGAACTGGTGGTGTTAAAAATAAAAGATTTTTCATGTATGTACAGAGTATCCCAACCTCTTCATTTTAAGATAGAGAGCGAAATTAAAAAAAAAACATACTTTTAAGGAATCGTTCGTATCTCAGAGCATAACTGAGATATCAAAATGGCGTTCTTCTAATTTCTCTACAGGGTGTCATTTAAAATGTGACCCAAACGTATCTGGAACTCCCTGTATATTTTTTATGACATTCAATTACATTATTTTTTTCTTCATAATAATATATGTATAGGTAATAGTTTCTACTTTATATTTTGGAAATTGTCAAAACACGTTAAATTGATGTTGGTGCATGTGGTGCACAGTTGGGCATTCATTTTTATATAATTATACAAAATTGGCTCATGAATTAATTCAGTTTAATAATTCTTAAAATAATTTTCTCTTTCATAACTCACAAAATAATTTTAACAAGATAATTGTATTAGCCAATTAAGTCATTTATAAATATCTTTAATTGAATAACATTTGAAGATAAAAACAAACATAAGAAGATAAAAACTGTTGAAAATTATTTTACATTGAAAAAATATCTAAAAACTGGTTAAATTTTCCCTCTGCTGAATATTTTAAATATATCTAATAATGAAAATTGTCAGCAAATTATAAAACAGGGATAAACAGAAGTTTGAGTTCCAATTTTTTCAATATTAAACAGTATTATTCTTAACACATCGTACTACTATAGTATTATTAATTGTGGTGCTAAAGATCCACAAGATATAGTATACAAATATTGCATATTTATTACATAACTTAATTGTTTAAACATCTACTTATTTTGCATAATTTTTTTACTTAACTAAGGTAGAGTTTGTGAGCCAATTTTGTACAATAATATAAAAATGCATGGCCAACTATGCCCTAATATTAGTTTTACTAATTTAACGTTTTTTTCACAGTTTTCAGAATTTAGTGACAACTACAGTATATCATTATGAAGGAAAAAATAATTCAATTGAATGACAACAAAATATGCAGGGATTGTACCTATGTTTGGCTAACATTTTTAAAGAGACATTCTGTCGAGAAATTGCAAATACGCCACTCAACTTTACGTAAAAAAACTATCAGGAGCGATTTTCACCTTTCCGATATTTCAGTTATTTTCCGAAATACAAAGATACCCTTAAAAGTATTTTTTTTTTAATTTAAAATAAATCATCCTACAGGGTGTCCAGAAAGTAATGGGACCCAGCTTAAACATAGCTTCCTATGATCAAATATAACCGATTTAGACAAACTTAGTTTAGTCCAAAAGTGCTTCATTTAGAAGTTACAGGGTTTCAAAAAAAATTGTTTTTGTTATGGGCATAATTAAGAAACGAAACGTCCAATCATATTCAAATTTGGTACAGTTATGGTTTAGATAAGTACAAGCATTGCGAAGGAGAAAGTAGTGCTGCATATCGTAGGGGGCGCTCTTGGCAGTTTATTTGTAACTCATTTTTATCGTATCTTTTTTGTTGGTCCTTTTCTGATACGCTTGACGGAAAATCATGACGAAGAAATTAATTTTGCGTAGAAAAGCTATACCTGTTCCATGTAACTGTACCTTTTTTCGCAGCTCCTCCATTAAATTGATTTTGACAATAAACAGCGATCATATCTGCCGTTTCAGAGTTGGAAAACTGATTATGTCGAGGTATGTTTTCAAAATTTGTCAAAATAATACTAATAATTTGAAATTATTTACACATTACATTTAAACAACTACACAACGAGAATTACTAACTCAGTACAGCAATTAATATTAATCTGACAGGCTTTTGATCAAATTTTGTCTAATTTAAGCGTATCAACGTCAGTTTGACAAGTGGTAACTTGATCGAATTAGAAAATTTATTTCTATTTTAATGTGCGGAAATTTTCAAACGCGTTTTTACCGAAAACTTGGCATTTTATCAATATGGAACAAGTATTGCTTTTTTACGCAAAATTAATTTTCAGTCAAGCGTATCAGAATAGGACCAACAAAAAAGATATAATAAAAATTAATTGCAAAAAAACTGCCAAGAGCACCCTCTACAATATGCGGCACTACTTACTACTTCACAATGTTTGTACTTATATTTAGTTTCTTAATTATGCTCATAACAAGAAAACAATTTTTTTTTGAAGCCCTGTAACTTCTAAACGAGGCACTTTTGGACTAAGCTAAGTTTGTTTAAATCAATTCTATTTGATCACAGGAAGCTATGTTTAAGCTGGGTCCCATTACTTTCCGGACATCCTGTATTTCTAAAAAACCAAGAAGTGTATGAAAGTTCTAACTGCGGCATTTTAAGTATCTCGAAAAACTAGTCGTGTTACGAAAATCGCATCCTTCTATCTCTTCTAGTTTCCGAGATACCCTGCAATTACAACGAAATTGGGACACCCTGTATGCTGCGGAGCCCTTGTCTTTTGGTTGTGAAAACGATTAAATTATTTAAAAATTGAAGAAATACAATTTTAAAAATGAATTGAAATTTTTCACAAAAAGAAAAAATACTGGTTTCTTTGTACTTAAAAAACTAGAGATTGAATTCATCTTGGGACACTACCCAACTAACATTTAAGCATAATAGACTACTGCACAAGAAAAATGAACCTAAATTGATCGAGATTTACTACATTTTGCCATAAAAACAGTCTTCAATGTTACAAAATCTTATAATACCAAAATTTTAGTCAGAAATGTGTTAACTAAGAGTAATATAATGACTTTCAAGTAAAATGAAATATATGTGAATTTATACAGTTCGAAAGTACATATTGTTTACCTATTTTATGTTTTCAAATGCTAACATTCCAATAACGTGTAAGACAAAGTTATAATTTACTTAATTTCGCCTTGAAATCTGTCTTCAATATCCAGGGATTTTTAAAATAATTATAATAGGCAAATATTTACATATTTATTACAAAATTGTAAAACTTATTTTGTACTCAACTATAGTGGTTAAGAATAAGGTAATAACTAGTTATTTTTGCCATATTAAATCCTTCAGTTTAATAAGTTCTATTTTTATTGCAATATAAAATATATTCAACTTTATTGATAACTTCTAAGAAATATTTGATCATTTCAATTAACCTAATAGAAATATTGATTATGGTATAAATTTACTTATTAATAATACTTCGACGTAAATGTATCTTAAAAGGATCTTTTAGGGAGCAAGCTTCTTGTTATATGTATTCAGATAGATAGTTTCATGCAATAGGGTGTTGAAGTTGTTTTGTATTTTGATGATCTGCAATAAAAACCTACGAGTACTTCTGTCGTACGAGTAAATCAAAAGATAAAGCCCAACAGGCGGCTTACCACACAATATTTCAGAGTTGTAAAAAATAATTATTGGATTCATATTTCGCCTACCAAAATCGAAGCCAATACTGCAGATTATATAAATCAAGGTAATGATAATATATCGATAAACACATCATAAGTATTCCATATGATAACACTGTTATCGTCTGAAATGAATTCAGTAGTGCATGTGAATTGAAATTTGAATTGAATTCCGTTCGAAAATATTTATTTTGATTTTGTTATTACACACACATAATATTATTGGCTTTAAATTGAATTTTCAATCACACATAAATCCAAGAGTAGAATTTTATATGTAGGTACCTAGTAATAATTTAGTTGGTAATAAATTACCATAAAATGTCTTTATTTGGAGGAAATTTCAACCACAAAGTTAATATTTTGCCGTGACGTCAACACTGACATAGGCAATCTGCCCTATAGGTTAAACTTCAAAGTTGATTTTATTTAAGCGGCCATGTTGTAACAAACCCTAGATGTTTTGTTTGTCATTTCTAATTGATTACTCATTAAAATTACGTTAATACGGATAATATTATTTAATACATTTATGATGAAAAATTATTAAACACATTTTATCACGAAATACATCCAGTTTTTATTTTAGGTTATTTTTCAGGATAATAATATTATTAAGAAGCAATATTAAAAATGTATATTTATAAGGCGCGTTATTTTTATGAAAGTTTGATCATCACATTATACGAAAAAATTTCCTGGGTTGTACAATTTGTTGAATAGAAACCAAAAATACAGACTTTATTTTATATTAAACTCTAAATATCTATAAATACTCATATACTAACTCCTACTCTACTTGTAGCTTTGTAGCCTGACATATTCTTTCTTTCTCTTGCTATCCCTGTTCGCTATTAGAATGTATATAAGCAAACATATAATGTTGTCTCTCTCTAGCAAAAGTAGGTCATATAAAGGGCATAATTAGGGTATATTTTGGTAATAATGTGCTGAAATTTTGACATAAAATTGGTCCGTATTTCTTTTAGGTCCAATTATCTTATTGGAATAAAATCCTTGTCGACCAATTATTAACATCCATATTACTTTAGTTTTTTTTCCCACATAAGGAAAAAGGCCAACGAATATAGGTAAACTTTCCTTATGCGGAATTGGTCATCAAAAGTTTTTGACTAATTCAGAGGTCAAGTTAACGTAATTTTAACTTTAAATGTTTGTTGGGTAGTGGTACCCAAGCAGCACAAACCACCCCGAATTTAACTAACAACTAGTTTTATACCAAAATTATACAAATTATGACTACAAAATTGGTATAGCATTACGTCTATGGTCGAATTTTAAGTAATTTTGGTAGAAACCGCTTACGTTAGTATTGCCGACGTCACAAAGACGTCGGCAATGTCGACGTCGGTATTTCGACCTGTTCCATGTTTTAAATAACAATAAATGAGTAATAAAAAAGGTCGGATAAGCCGACGTCGGTGTTTTTAACTATCTCTAAACAATGATATACGTCAGTTAATGTCATCCACACCGACGTCGCTACTCTAAATTATTTAATACTAATTGTAATGTCGGATGAGGTAGGTACAGCCGACGTCGGTGTTTATACCATATTTTGACCTATACACCAACCACACGTATTTGAAACGTTTTGATGCTTGACATGACGTTACCTATATTGTTAGTGAAGTAATGAAACTGTCAAGTATTAAGAAATCTGATAATGAATAATTTAAGTAAATCGAGACCATTATCGGAGATCACGACAGCGGTCTATCCCCAAAGCCTAGCCTGAGAATAGCCGAGGTCACAGTTACCGGAAAATCATTATGTATCAAATATTTTAAATACATCAGTCATTTTATTGTCAATAATACGAAACTATTTATTTATTTAGAGTACACCACCTGAGAGTCAGTACTAATTACTGGGTGGGAAAAAACAGCTAATAATGTTACGGAGGTAATATATAAAAACATAATAAAAAAATATATCCACAAAGTTCTGCATCCGAAAAAGAGTACTCAACTGTAACTGCACTAATACAATCTTAATTTTAACTGCACGAACACGCCTGAAAACAATGGAAAGTTAGGTTAGTCGTAAGAGTTGTATGTTTATACCTCTTTTGTAGATCTACATGCAACAAGTATAATAGAAGAGTACTTTTGTTTACCATTATTATATCTTGTTTTTTAAAGTACATAATTAGTACAACTTGGTGAAGCAATTTTGACTTCTTCAGTTAGTATATAGAAAAGGGAGTTTATTATTATACCAATTGAGAGGACTGGTATATAATTAAGGTAAATAAATAAACTTAATATGACCTGGTGACTGGAGTAATTATATTCGTTTACACCAAAAATTACACTTTTTATAAAAATAATAGGAAGCCATTTTGGAGGATGTACAATAATTTTCCATTTTTAATATTTGAAGAGTGATTTTACGATTTTAAGATTATATATTGTATGAGAAGTTAGTTCTTACACTTGATCTTTTTATTCTTGACATAATAAAAAAAATATTTTCTAAAAAATACAAAATAAAAATATATATTGATAAAAATAGTGTTCATTTAATGGCGCTTAAATTTTAATGGTCTATTTTGTCCAATATAATCAATAAAATTGCATGCGTTTATAATTTCAGTGTTTGAAGGTCTCGAAACTTATATCCTTAAAATTATATTTTATTGATATACTGAATCCTATACGAGTAGACGCATACCTTCTATTAAAATGAGCTGCAGGATTATTAGCTACAAAATTAGTATAAACGGAACAAAAATATAGTACTTGTCTGATTTATATAGAAAAATTTGTACGTAACTTATAGAAAATGTTATGTTAGGTAATATTTGTCGTATCTAATGTGACGTGGAAGTAGGTACAAACATTTAACCTAACGCTACTTTATTAGTCAACAGGGTGACGTCGGGTCGACCGGAGTTTGTGTGACCATTTTCGTATAAAAACTGGTCGGAACGCCGTGGCGAGGACGTCGGCTACCGACTTCAGGTTAGACTGCCGACGTCGGCTCGACGTCAACCCGACCAGTCTGTGCTGCTTGGGTAGTAGTATATAGTGGCTGTATACTGAGTGTTATAATAATTGTTACTCTAAATAGGGTTTTTCTTAATTAGTTTAAAGATGACGATGTATCAAAATGTGTCGTATTGTATACGGTAGCAGTGGCGTAGAGGTGGGTAGTTTGAGGGTTATAATTGCAGAAAAATATGATAAAGTCAAAATTTATTTAAATATCTGAACGGCAGAAGTAATTTAAAAAATATTAACATGAAAAAACACAAATATTAATTACCACAAGATATAAAATTTTTGGTATTTTGGGTTTAAAAGAATTGACAGTGACATATTATATCCATTTCTTTTTTTTATAAGAGTTTTTTGTTGCTTGTGGTCAGATACACAATCCCCTTTAGTATCGGCTCATATATTCCGGACACCCCGTATCTTTGACCCCACTATATATGTACCTCATTCTCGTCATTAGTCGTTTGGTTTTCCTCTTCTCTGGCCCTCTTTTCTTCTTCTTCCTTAATCCTCTTCTCCTTCTGTCGTTGAGCGTACAAAGTGTTGGCTAGATTATTCAGTGCGTTTCTTTTCCTGTTAGTGTCTCCTTGGTTAGCCAAAGGTTGGGTGTTGGTTTGTGGGCCCAACTCGACCAGAACTTGGAAATCTGCCCTGTTTCCTAGTCTGAAGCCCCATCCTATCCTCGAGTCCGTCCCTAAAATTTACATTGTTTGTATATATATATATTCATACAGCTTTTTTATGAGCAGTATTAAAAATTTTTGTCAATACAAAAGTTGTTTGTATTATTTATATTATCACAAATTACTGTTATTTTTCAAGAACATTTCGAAAAAAAAAGTTACATCACACGAATTCACGTAATTCGCTACGTTAAGAACAGTATTTGCATACTCTCAAATAATATATGTACAGGACGTTCAATATGATTGTGTCGAATCAGGTTTATAACTTTTCACACTGTGTAAAAAAAAATCTGATAAATATTTGTTAGTTAATTTTTTTTGTAATATTTGATAACCTTGAGTTTGTTTTATAGCCAGTAATATCGTTGCCATAACAACCAATTTTGTTTTTTAAATGGCGCTATACTATTTTCTGTCCTGATTTGGAGTCAGTTGGAGTCACATGTATAACATGTATACGGGGCTGCATTACAAAATTTTTGAAAAAACCTAGCACGTTAGTAAAAATGCAAAAATTCGAAATCAATAACTTTGTAGAAGAGAGGAAGGTGTAAATTTTGACAATATTCCATATCACATATTTATTCAATTAAATCTAGTTGTTCCTTAGCATACATAGATATTTGGTATAAAAATACATAAGACTTCATTAATAGCAATTGTAGGAAAATTAATTAAAATTAGCTTAAGTACTTTTATACACGGCCGCGAGTTAAATTGCATTTTATTATAACATTTTTCGGGCGATAAGTGTCACTTTAACGCTCGAGGGCCTTATTAACGCCCTCGGGCGTTAATTACTGTAGTTACTGTATTGCACTCTCTACTAATGATGTGTACTCGATTTTTATTGAAGGAAAATATCACTTTGTGTATCACATTTTATGAAAAAGGATAAAGAACAACAAAAAATAAATGACAATTTAATCATACTAATATACAGTACAATTGACGGAATTACTTATAAAAATAGTAGAACAGAATTTGTCCTGTCCATTTTCTACTTGTTCTGCAATACTACTTTTTCAGTAACACTAGTATTCTTGGAAAATTCTGTGGAAGATCCGGAGCACTTACTAGTTGGAGGCATATTAGTGCAATTTTTTTTTTTGCTTTTCCACTTTTTTGACACTGAATTTTCAATATAGCCATCAGCAACAGGTTGATTTCCAAACAACTTCTTAATATTAGTTATACCGGCTCCAGCATCTGTTGGTAAAATAGCCGACGAACACCGAAAGCAATGCCTGGTATATTACTTTGTGTTTGGTAATTTAAGATTTAATTTGATATTTGTACGAAATCTGATCCAATGTATTTTTTCCAACCACTTGCTTGGAGCATTTATTATTGTAAATATGCATTGTATTTTAGTCTTGGATTATTTATAGTTACTAGCAAAGTTTTATCTAAATCCCGAATATCATCTATTGTTATGTTACACTCTTCTCTACGACAATATTCTTGACTTATTCGCTTTGTAACCATAATTTTTGCTTTTTAAGAATGTTATTAATTTTCAAAATTTGCTAATGTCGATATTATAATGTAAAAGTATCGTTGCCTTTAACACGGAATAATACAACCACAAACAGAACGGTTTACAGTTCTCAAATTTAAAAAAAAAATGCTAGGAGCACATTTTCAGTATAGCGCACTATTTAACAAAATTTTAAGTTTTTTCCCAGCAACAAGCTTTCTTTCGCATCCCCCGCCTCTTTAAAAGTTTAAGGGGCGTACTCGGAATGTCTTCTATATTACTATCACTTTTGAAATCCTTATTTTACCAATTATATTTGAAAAAATCTGTCACTTCGCTAGAGGTTTTTTGCGTACTAAATATGGCGTATATGGCGTTTGTTGATATTATTGCGGGGCACCCATCACAACTGTCAATTTGATTCCAACAAAAATTACTCGATTTTAGTTTATTTGTACAAACATATAATATGATGTAGAGCAAATATACAGGGTGAACCTTAAATAAGTACAAATATTTTAACTGCAGGTATAGTTCGTCATATAGATAAGTCTAGTGAACGTCATTTTTAAAAATTTCAAATATTTACGGAGATATTAATTTTTTTTAAAAGTAACCACATTTTGGGGACCACTGATGTAATCTAGTAAAATAATCCATATGATTTACTGATTTACTTCCACAAATATCACATGTTTTGTTTCCACTTGGAACTTGCACACAGTTTATTTCTTTGCGCTGGACCATACTTGTGCACCGGTACCAACATAACCTCTTTGTCGACTATCAATCCTAGAGAGGGGGGCTGGTACGAGACATTTCACCGACTGCTGCTGACATCTACCTGTTACCTGTGCCTACGGCACTAATTTCCTTTTTTGCATGCGATTGACACTGCTTTCAAATATTTTACTTTGCCTTCTTTTGATATTGAACGCATACATCAAGCTAGTTATTTTGTTATTCCATGTTTTGTGTTTATTTTTAAAATCTATTTCACGCACGAAATGATTAGCACTGACACGTTGTTTGAGGTTATGTGGCGAAAATTAACTCTAAAGTGTTATTTGAAAATCATAATTTGTTTTTTGTTATTCTTCATAAAATAATGTAAGGGTATAATTTGTGATAATCTTTCTAACAGTGTACAATGTGGATAACTGTTTAAATAGTTGGTTTTTCAGTAAGTAGGTGAACTTTTATGTACGTTTATGGACAATTTTTGGAATCATTGAACAAGTAACTTCCTAAACACTTTAATCGATAGTATCGAACTTGCGGAAATTCATATTTTAATAGTTTATGATAATTTTACTTTACTGTGTGTTTTTAAATTAAAAACAACCGTAAAAATTGAATTGACGTTAAACAATTATTATTTATTTTAAAGACTATGGCAACCTCGCCTTCAGTAAATCATATGGATTATTTTATTAGATTACATCAGTGGTCCCCAAATGTGGTTACTTTTAAAAAAAATTTATATCTCCGTAAATATTTAAAATTTTTAAAAATGACTTTAACTAGACTTACTTATATGACGAACTATACCTGCAGTCAAAATATTTGTACTTATTTAAGGTTCACCCTGTATAAGTGTTCTAAATACCGGCCGTGTATAAGGTTTTGTATAAATCTCGTGACTCATAATGCGTTTAATACCCTAAGCGTGTATTATCTTGTTGCTATGGGTCTTAAACCCCTACTCAACGCCCTTGGTATATAAATAATTACAAAAGTTAATAAAATAATACATAGGTAAATATTGTGACTGTAATTCAACGGTGGTCAAGACATTAGTTGGCAGAGTAGTTAGTTTCACATGATATTGTTAAATCTAATCTATCTAATAAAAATGTATAAAAATTATTCCATACATATTGCGCATCCTGTATATGATTTCGCCTTCCTTATACTTTTACTGCTGTGAGAAAGTTTATAATGAAACTGTTTCGGAATTGTTTTGAAACGAAAGAATTGAAAGTTAAGCAGTCTTGAAGATCAATCGCCAACTGAGTCCTTTAATGCATTATAGAACTAATGTGGCCATCATTACCCCACAAGCAAATTGGCTTCTATGGACCGTGTCAAATTGAAGGTTGCTTATTATTATCAGAAAAAGTGATTGTTTCGTAAGAACGTGGACATAATTCATTCATCAACGATATTATAAGTCGAGAACTGCAAGACTAAGATAAATACGATATAAATTTATGTTAAAGAAAAATTTGTTTAGGTTTAATCGGCCTTGAGTACTTACCTTTTTTTATTGTTGGAATATTTGAATATATAACGGATAATATTGAAGGTAACTCGTCAGGTATGATCAGCGAATGAGACGCTAGAAAAAAAAATATTAATTACAAAGTACCTAAACACTTTACAAGGTATATTTCAGAAAGTGAAGATTTAAGTTCAGAAAACGCTATTTAGATTTCATCCTAAAATTTTTAGGGTGTTTTTTGCATCAGATTTAGTCATGATGATATTAATCAATTCTTATTCAGAATTCGTATATTTTCTTACCCACAATTTTAATTATACAGGGTGTTTCAAAATATGGTACCAAACTGAAATAAGAGATCACATTTTATTATTTTATGGTATTTCAGAAATATCACACGTTTTTCAGTTATTAATTACTACACATTACATTTATCATATATATATATATAACAACTGTATAGTATGAAACCGAAGCTATTTTAATGTGGTATAATAAAATTCTTTCATTTTAATGTTTACTATTCGTACTTTTTATTTTTAAAACCTGATTTGTTAATACAGGGTATATCATTTAATGACAATATCTTGTTGATTTTATATTTTTTTTAACTGCCATAATGTAGAAAGAAAAGTATGTATATATGAACTAGCTCTACTGAAATAATTGTCTATAATTCAATCGGGAGAATTCAAATGTAGATTGAAACAAAATTAATTTTTTGACATGATAATAAAAATAATTTTCATATTTGAAAACCTATGGTTTTAATTATAATTTTTGAATTTTTCTCAAATAGCTTATAGCTGTATATCTATATAATTTAAGATCATTATAGCCCGTCATGCTGTTCTCCAGGTATGTCGTCTATAAATTTTAATTTATAATTAAATATTTAATCCATCTAATACAATGACAAATATTTTCCCAAATTTTTAAAAATAGTTCAAAGAATTTCCTCCCTGTTTGCCGACGCTGTTACACCGATTATCATCGGTTTTGAAATAGTGATTTTTATGGTGACGAATCTTTTATTGATCACTTCGAAATACTTTAATCCCTACGTAGGATTAATTTCCGATTTCAGATGAGAAACTACAGATCTATCAAATATTAATCAGAAAGTATATATAAAATCACTAAAATAGGTACAAAATAATAGAAAATCTCTCCTAGAGAGATCCTGAATTTTAGTGCTTTTTTCCAAAGCACCTTGGACGATAAAACATATCTATATATTTCAGTCAGCAGATATAGCTGAAATTTAATATGGCTTTAATTAAATTTTTAATTTTTTAATGAGTTATTTTGAAATAGTTTGAAGATACCTAAAGGGTTTCGCAAACCTTAAAAATTGTAAGCTGTTTATACAGGGTGATTAAGTTTTTAATGAACAAACTTCGAGGGTAAGTAGAACTTTGAAAAATAATGGCAGTTTATAAGGAAGATACAGGGTGTTAAAGTTTGAAGATAAAAATTGATTTTTTAGTATAATTAGGTACTAAAGTAATGGAGACATTTAAGCCATACTTGGTACATAGTGTAGTTAGTTAAGGTGTCATAATATGTGAAAATATCAAACACTTTGAACAACCAATGGGGGGATATGGGCGGTTCGTATCTTATATTTAGGAAAAAATCGCTCTGTATAATGTTAAAGTTTATGACCATTTTAAATGAGTAATTTAATGTCTAACAAAAACTTTATCTTATTTTTTTTTCGTATCTGCTACGGTTACACAGCAAATTTTACTTTTTTCAGTTATTTCATTGTTCCAGTCGGTATTAGTAATATTGTTCACATTCACAATACAGACATTTAATAAGTACAAGTTAACTAAAATAAAATACTGAAAATTACATTAACTACAAAATTACCTACAAATTAGAGTAATTGCTCAAAATGCCATCCGTCAATAAAATAGTGACAGCTGTCACTAAACTGCAATAAGAATTAATAGCCTTGACTATATTAATAGCCATGCATTCCGAAAAACAAAAGATAGCTTGTTTATTTATTTGTATTTATATCTGTAAACGTAATTTAATCATAGGTAGGTACACATTTTCTCGTTTCGGGTATCATTTACCATCAAACAATATTACTAAGTTATTTACCGACAGGGACAGTGAAATAACTGAAAAAAGTCAAATTAACTATGTAACCGTAGCAGGTATGAAAAAAAATGAGATAATATTATATAAGATAGGGTTTTTGTTAGAAATTAAAATACACATTTAAAAATGTCATAAACTTTAACACTGTATAGTGCGATAAAATTTATTTCCTAAATTAAAGGCACGAACTGCCCATATCTCCGCCATTGGTGGTTCAAAGTGCTTGATATTTTGACATTTTATGACACCTTACCTAACTACACTGTGTACCAAGTATGGCTTAAATATCTTCATTACTTTAGTAATTGCATCAAAAAATCAAATTTTTTCTTCAAACACCCTGTATCTTCCTTATAAAGCCCCAAAATTATAACTGTTATATAATAAACTGTCCCTATTTTTCTACTTACTCTCGAAGTTTGTTCATTAAAAACTGAATCACCCTGTATATACAAAGTGTATCTGGATAGGTAAAGCCACTTTTGTAAGAAACAAAAAAATTACTGTTGAGATGGTCTTCTGGAATTAAGCTCTGCTTGTTTGGGGAACAAAAGGCCTGTTTTGGTTTTAGTAACGAACTGTTCAAAATAGCTAAACATTTCATTATAAGAACTACTAAACGGTGATAGGCTGAGAATGCCACTGCATGACTTTTTAGAACTGTTTTAGGACCATTCAAATTCAAATGAAAACAAGCCTAAAATATGCTATGATTCCATAATGAAGTCCATATTATGTAGGCATGTATACAGTATGCGTCAAAAGTATGGAATAAATTCAATAAAAACGAAACAATTATTTTTTGGGAAAAATCCTCGAACAGGTCGATTTTTAATTTAAAAAATACATATTTTAGCGTAAAATGCGATTTTCAAATGTCATTTGTTTTCGAGTAATGACGTCATCGATTTTTTTTTTAAATGGCAACACCATATTTTTTCCTTGATTCTGAAAGATCGTTTAATTCTCTATCAGACAGTACTAAAATTTTGCCCTCTTACATAGGAAAGTTTTCGAGTAAATGACGATTGAATGTTAGAAAACGGAAATTTTATCCATAAAAAAGTAACAATTCTGAGGTATGTAAAATAAAATACAATTGATTAAATTTTATACTTAAATTAAATGTTCGAATTGCCATCCACCAACTTCTTGACAATGCTGTGAAGAAATTCTTCTTGCACGTTATGAATGATTTAACTAACTCTGCGTATTTGTCCAGAATGCGATTTTGAAGTTCTTCTAAATTACGTGGTTTATTAATGTACACTTTTGACTTCAAGTATCCCCATAAAAAATAGTCAAGAGGTGTAAGATCTGGTGATCTTGCAGGCCATTCTGTCGGCCCGCGTCTGCCGATCCACCTCCCAGGAAAACAGTTGTCCAAAAAATCTCGTACAGGGCGCGCATAGTGCGGAGGTGCACCGTCTTGCTGAAACCATATGGTATCGTCAGGAATGTCAGGGTCATTATCGTTAGGAAAAATTACTGCTGGAACAAGGTCATTTTCTAGAAACTCTAAATATCTTTGTCCTGTAAGGGTTCCTTCAAAGAAAAAAGGCCCTACTATTCTGTCGTCAACTATTCCAGCCCACACATTTAATTTCTGAGGGTGTTGGGTATGTGCCGCTGCCATTCAATGAGGATTTTCCCGACTCTGCAAGTTTGACGGTTTACTGTACTATTCAGACAAAATGTGGCCTCATCTGAAAAAAGTATTTGCCGGTGTAAATTTTTATTTCCTTGACATAAATCCATTAGAATTTCGCAAAAGTGTAAGCGGCGATCGGGATCATCTTCATTGAGTTCCTGCACAAGTTGAATTTTGTAGGGATGATATTATTCCTTCCTCAAGATACGTAGCACCGTGCTCTGACTAGTGTCATTGTTTAATGCAACCAATCGTGAAGAATTATGAGGATTATCCACCATACTTATCAAAATGTTCTGTTTCTGATTTTCATTAATGCTTGGACGTCCAGGTTTTGGAATATTTACAACATTGCCAGTTTCTCTAAATTTAAACTCTACCTTACTGACTGTTGATTGGCTGATAGGGCGATCTGGATATTTTTCATTAAATAAATCGCAAACTTCCTGCTGAGTTCTAGTCATATTCCCGCATCCGATAAGAATTAAAATTTCAATTCTTTGAGTAACAGTTAAATGTGCCATAATACTTTAAATTGAATAATAATTTCTATGTCGCTTACAATACTTATTAGAAAGTCGGTGTGACATTGACACTTTGCAAAGATTTTTACCTACGTGATCCATAAAAGAACTATGAAATTCGAAAAACTAAACTTGATAACGTTTTTGCTTTATTTTAATTGATTTACGTTTTCTAACATTCAATCGTCATTTACTAGAAAACTTTCCTATGTAAGAGGGAAAAATTTTAGTACTGTCTGATAGAGAATTAAACGATCTTTCAGAATCAAGGAAAAAAATATGGTGTTGCCATTTAAAAAAAAATCGATGACGTCATTACTCGAAAACAAATGACATTTGAAAATCGCATTTTACACTAAAATATGTATTTTTTAAATTAAAAATCGACCTGTTCGAAGATTTTTCCCAAAAAATAATTGTTTCGTTTTTATTGAATTTATTCCATACTTTTGGCGCATACTGTATAATCAAGTAAGCCGTGGAAATTCAGAAAAATTTTAATTGTTTCACTAGTAAAATAATTTCTCTCTACATGATACAACAAAATGTTATTAAAAATTGTATCTATCACAAAATTAAAAATTTAGTAGGTAACTATGTAAAATTTTTCTAAGCCTACTTTGAGTGCATAATTTGGGATTTCGTTAGTTACGCCCTTTCTGGATTAGATACGGTAAAACCTTATTAAGAAAATTTTGTTAAAATAAAACGCTAGAAATGTGTGCAAAACTTCCATCTTGATTAAGATTAAAAAAAAAAATTAAGATTAAAATTAAAATAGGCCTAGGATATTAATATTTTGCTAATATATTCGTTTGCATCATTAGAACATTTTCTTGATAACGTTTTGTCCTATTTTCTTACAGAAGGCATTTTACCTATCTGAGAGCACCGTATACATATATTATAATGGGAACGACTAAATTGAAAAATGTACAATCCTATATTTTGAAAGCGTTATTGAAATATTCAGGAAAATATTTCTTATTTTTGTATTTACTACTTTCCAGTCAATATATTATAACAGATGACCCTGTGCAAAGTTTTGTTAGAAATTTAATCCTGAACAATCATTTGTACAAAAAATACACACACCTTATTCCTTTCAAATCATTACCTTACCTTCAAATTATAAACTGATATATTTAGAGTAGAACGTATTTCTTAGATTTTTATAGAGGGTGTAACAAAAAAGCAGGTGTAATAACTGCATATTTTTGGCTACAAAATATGATGCTCTAACCCTACTTATCTATATACAGAGATGCCTCCCTTAAAAGACACAGGGTGTTGAAGTTGCACTTTTAAAATTGTTTTTTCTTAATAGCTTTGCCAATACTTCACATATAAGTTTGAAATTTAATAGAGATACTCCTTGCCGCTAACCAAATTCACAAGGGTAGAAACTGGGAAGAACGGAGTACTTTGTCTCTGGGTGTGGTTATTTATTTATTTTTTTGGCATGCGCCCCTAAAACTCTTCTTTTCCCGAGCCTTTTCCAAGATAACTGCGATTTTTTAAAGTCATGCAACGTTAGCGGTAACCGCAGAATATTGCGTTGCAGTTAATAACAAAATTTTATATTTCAAATTAAAAAAAAACACCTAAGAAACAATTTGCAGATAATCTACCGAGGTTTTAGATATCTAATAATTGATTTTGCACAGATTGTTTTCGAACATAGGGCTAGCCAGTTTTACCATCTTTTCGCAAACAAATCTTTTTGCATACCCGCCTGTCTTAGTAAATCATAGATAATCTTTTATAATTAGGGAAACTCTAATGTATTTAAATAAATTTTTTCAACACCATTTGTATACTTCATATTTCACTCATAGGATGAAATGGCTACTATTTTTAATTCAAATACTTTTTAGTTAAAATATATTTTTTCCAAGTCAATAGATGAAAGAGGCGCAAGTGGCCACCTCACTAACCTAATTTTAGTCCATTAGATTTCAGTTCAGTTTCCAGGTAGATAATATTAATAAACTTAAAAGAGGGTCTTATAAATGCGACTGAATAAACCATAGGTTTCCAAAATATTAGCATTTCTTATATAGATAGACATGTATAACAATTAGAAAAACTAAAATATGGAATTAAAATTTAATGTTCATTTGAATTCTAGTGCATAAATGTGTTTTTGTTTTAATTTTCTTAGTAAACGAAATTGCATAGGTAGTCAAAAAAATATATGTTTCCATAAAAATGGTAAATTTATAGATCTGGTTAGCCCTATGTTCAGAGATACTGGGTGTTACAGAATTATGTTAAGAAAATCTAGGGACAAGTTCTATGTTTGAAAATAAGAAAAAAAGTTTATACGTCAGTTTGTCCATGTCAGACTTAAACAAAAAAAGATAACACAAAGTGTCGAGTGACTTGTTTTTGTTAGTTTAGTTAGTTAAAGTTAGTTTTTAATACATTTTTTTACAAAATAAATAAAAATGGTGAATTATTCCTTTGAAGAATACATAGTCATAGAGACGCCTTGCTTCATTCGAATTTCCGTTCAATTTTCCATATATAAAATGCATGTCGGTAATGTAACACCCTGTATAGTTAGGACATTTAAAACTTCGGCAAATTATTGACAAGCTGTTCTTTCGAAATCGACATAGTTTCCCTGCGAGAAAACGTCGAAATTTGTCTCGCAAAAAGAAGAGTTTTATAAGAAATTATCAGGAGTAAAAAAATATTCTAAATAAAATTTTGCACTACGAAACTGGAAAAAAATAACGTGTATAGGGATATGTAAAAAATAAGGGAGGTAAGTAGGTACCTCCTTCCTTCCAGTTTCTGCGTTTGTTTTTAAGGCGTTGTTTACAATAATACCATTAAGGATTTTGTCAACCACAAGAAATATGTCTATTATATTTGAAACTGATGTAAAAAATTGACAAAGTTATTGTGGAAAAAAAATTTGAAACTCCAACACCTTATATCTTTTAAGGCACACATTTTTGTATATATAATGCAAGTAGGATTAAAATAGTCATATTTTGCCATCAAGAATACTCAGGTAATGGGATGACCTGTTTTTTTTTGTATTACAGGGTGATATCAAAAATTCTGTGAGCGCACCCTCCACCACACCAAGTCTGACTGCAGCTTCTCTAAAATTGTTGCACTAGTCGTCTTAATTTAAATATCTTTTGATGGATACTGCTCTTGATCTTCTTTGGAATGATTTAAATTTTAATTATTATATACCTATTGTACGTATATTTGAATTCTCAGCAGTACCTAAAAAAAAAAACTGGCGCCTACCTAGAATGTGCACCGTAAACACACTTAGCACCAACACTTTCATTTTCACTAGCACCGAAAAACTAAACTTGCTGAAAACATACGAGCTGCGACAGACGAAGACGTTAAAGAGACGGTAAAATAACGGCTTAAGTGCAAAGGTTGCCTTCTCTGTTGCACTTTTACTTTCGGTATTACCCTAATCACTCATTTCTTCGTCTATCTCTTGGCCAAACCGCCTCACTTTGACATAAGAGAGATACGGGACAGAACTAAAGTGAATTTTAACTATCGAGGTCAAGAAACATTTTCAACTTTCCCTTATTTCTTGGGTAAACGTAAATATTGATGTCGACTCACTTTCAACCGTTAATTGTTAGGCATGTAAGTTATCGAAACTGATTTCTTTTTGGATATTTATTAATCTATGCGTTTTAATTATTGGTATGTAATTTTGCAATGCGATCTAAGAGTCCGATAGGAGCTGTGGTAACTGGAGAACTATTTCAAGGTTGTAATTGTGTGTTACAGTTCGTAATTTGTTTTTTTTATCTATTATGTATCTAGAGAGGCATGGTTTGTGATGGGAAGGTCATGGTTACAACCCTACTACAATTGTTCTAATAAACTAGAACTGAAATGTTTCGTTTTTTTCTGTATATAAATTTGAAACACTTTATATCGTTGATGTCTCACACATGTATGGTTCTGATTATGAAATAAAACCAAAAACTTTTCAAAATCTAAAAATATATTATGTTTTAGTGGGGATGTTACCCTTAAAACAATTGAAAATTCTTCTGATTTTAAGAGAAGATATTTGTATGCTAAACACATAAAATCTTTTTTTACTGTTTTAGAAAGGTATTTTAATAATAATAATAATAATAATAATAATTTATTTACCCAAATAGATACAATAAGTAATGCATAATTGAAATACAAAAGTGAAAACATATTGTAGAATTAATACTACTCGTAAATTGATATATATTGTACATACAAAATCACATAATATTGAATAAAATACAATATCAGGCAAATAAATACAAATCCACTGAAGGCATTGCCTTGTATGTGGAAAGTAATATTATATATAAAGCTACAAGCACGTTGAAAAGAGTAGGCATACAAATGTAGAAAATTATATAGTATTTTACTATTTAAACAATATGAAAAAAATTGAGTGTTAAATGATATTTTTAATGTAGTTATAAACCTGTATTCTAGACAAATTGTGTATCCATTGTGTTACCTTATTTTTAAAAAGTGTTCCAGAGTTAATGGCTTTCAGCTGTGAGGGTAACAAGTTATAAAATTTAGGTCCAAGGTAAGCATAATTTCTTTGCAAAATACTTTTTTCTGGTCTAGGGACCTGCTTAGAACCGATTTTATATCTAGTGTCATAATTATGTTCAATATTTAATAGTTCGTGTCTACATTTATATTGTCTAATTAAAACTCTTAGGAAAAACAGCTGTCTTGAATCCAATATTCGTGTTTCTGCATATAATTTTTCAGTGGAATACATATATGGTTTTTTGAATATGATTTTAATTATCCACTTTTGTATAACTTCTAATTTATGCATAAAGTTATCAGCTGCTCCACCCCAAGCAGTAATACCGTAAATGAGATGAGACTCAACCAGTGCATAGTACAATGTACGCATTTGTTCTATGTCTAAAACGTTGGCAAGGTGTTTAAATTTATATAAAATACATCTAATTTTATTTATAGCATAACTAATATGCTTCTGCCATTTCAGGTGACTATCAATATATAAACCCAAGTATTTAATATATGGCGCTACAGTTATAATTATATCTGGGGAAACTGTCAATGAGGTGTAAGAAGGTAAGTTATTAGAGTATGAGGTGAAAGGAATGTAATGAGTTTTTTCAGTGTTGATTGTTAATAACCTCTGACTAAACCAATCAGTAATTGTTAGAAAATCTTCTTCTGCTAGTTTTTTCAATTCTTTCCAATCGTTTGCTTTATAAAAAATCGCAGTATCATCTGCAAAACTAACCACATCACCTTTCACGTCTAGTTTGAATAATTCATTTAAGTAGATGTTAAATAATATTGGACCCAAGACAGTACCCTGCGGAACACCATAACTTACTGTTTTATATTCACTGTATGTGTCATTTATTCTTACGCATTGTTGTCTGTTTGATATATAGCTCTTTATAAGTTCATAAGGAGTACCTCTGAAACCAATTGAATCTAGAACGTTTAAAAGATGAATATGACTTACAGTGTCGAAAGCCTTAGTCAGATCAACGAAAATACATAACGCTGGTTTTTTTTCATCAATAGCTTTGGCAATATTAGATGTTACATAAGTTATTGCATCTTCCGTCGATCTGCCATCCCTAAAACCATACTGTTTGTCAGATAGGAGTGTATATTTATTCAGGTATTCAACGATTCTCATCTTAAATATTTTTTCAAAAATTTTTGCAATATTTGATATTAACGATATTGGTCGATAGTTAGTCATATTCATCTGATCTCCTTTTTTATAAATAGGCTGTATCACCGCAGTTTTGAAAGAAGTTGGACAAATTCCCTTTTCAAACATAAGATTTATTAAATACGTTAAAGGACTAGCTATTAGATTAGCAATTAATTTTAACGTTTCTGCTTTAATAGCGTCAATTCCAGGTGCCTTTTTAAGCTAATATAAATCAAATCTCTTACAATTCCTATCAATGAAGTCATATGTATGTTCTCTGATACCAAACATCTAAGTATGCTAATAATGAACAATTCCACACACAAAGCTCTATTCAATAATTATCTAAAGAAAATAATCTAATTTACTAACCTGCTAATGAAACACTCTATAAATATTTCACTTCACTTTTTGGCAGTGGGAATACGACAAATTCAACCACAATAGATGAGATCTGACCTATTTCTGCATTTTTAGGATTGCTTCTTCAGGTGGTCTCTTTTAAGTTGAATCAAATATCTAACTATAAAAATTATTATAAAAATTAAAATTATTTGAAGTTAAATATCGACAATGATAAAAAGTGACATTCTGTCAATGAGTTAAATATGACAATATCTACTTGAAACATGTTCACCTTTTATGTAAAAGTTTTTATATATTTTTAGATATTAATAATATTGTGTGAAACTAACTACTCAGTGGACAAAAGTCCCAAACTGCGTTGAATTACACCCACAATATCTATTCATATATTCCTTATTATTAGCTTTTGTAACATTTTTTTACTGTTTTAGAAAGGTATTTTAAGCTAATATAAATTAAATCTCCTACAATTCCTATCAATGAAGTCATATGTATGTTCTCAGATACAATCTCAAATTTTGAATGTTTGGCACAACTGGGATGGTAACAGTTACCACATGCCACACATTTCACCGATGAGACAACTTTGTTTTTGCACTTATTACAAAATAAATCACCAGACTCGGAAGTTCGTGCGTCGCCTGCCATGTCGTTTACACATATGACTTCATTGATAAGAATTGTAGGAGATTTGATTTATATTAGCTTAAAATACCTTTCTAAAACAGTAAAAAAATGTTACAAAAGCTAATAATAAGGAATATATGGGTATATATTGTGGGTGTAATTCAACGCAGGTTGGGGCTTTTGTCCACTGAGTAGTAAGTTTCACACAATATTATTAATACCTAAAAATATATAAAAACACATAACATCTCTTATTCAAATTGGAGTTCTTATTTATATTATACAGGGCGTCTTAGAATTAATATAAATCATCAAATAAGCTTTATAACATTGCAATACTTAGATTTGTATTTACAGAATCTGAGGTTGTACTTTAAATGTGCTGCTAAAATGAATTATGCAAATGTATCCATAATAATTCATGGAATTTAACCAACCCTTAATCGATAATGGCCATGAATGCTACAATTTAAACAACAATACATTAGAGTGCTTGAAATATCCAGGCAACTTGTATTAAACGCGCGTGAAATGTGTGTTGCCTATACATATAAGTGGATATGAAAGGAAAATTGATTTAAATATTCATATTTTTATTTTTTCAATATTTAGAATCTTTTTTCGTTGTTTGAATTTGCTGAGAAAGTTTTGCTGCCTATGATCACTCAGTAATAATACAACAATTCTCAAATTTTCAGCAGAACATATATGATTGGGTATATCATTTAATGATATATGTCACATAATTAATGTACACTTTCCTTACATAATTTGATTATCTTTGACCACCCTTGTCGTTGTCCTGCTAGGTTTTGTGGAGATAAGTTTCAAATTTCTGAGCTTGCCTAAACGGGGTGTCCCTGGTTTTTCATTTTTAACTTTGGGAAAAGATAGAAAAAATAATAGTTATCTTTCCTATAATTTTTCTACTTTTCCTGATACAGGGCGTTCTCTAAAATATTACCTTTCTGAAAAATAGTTTATTGTGCGGTTCTAATCAGGAAAAAGTGTATGAAGCTCCGACGCATAATAGAAAAAATCTGCTACCTGCATCATATTCGAAGATTTTGTGGTAAAATAAACAATGACAATCAATCAATGTTAATTCGGACAAAACGTTCCTAAGAAGTCAATGCTATCATTTAAATTAAACTGTTGTTGTTGTTATTTGTTTAATAAATGATTGACAGCAATTTTTAAAATTTCATCTGGTAACCCTGATTAGAAAGAGTCAAAATATCAGAAAAACAAAGCTTCTTAATAAATTCCCTCACAAGCAATTTATTCACAAAACAGAATAAAATTTTATTATTTGTACTAATAAAATACTTTTGACCATTGACGTAGTAGATTAAGGGGTTTAAGGGTGAAGAAGACCACATACCTACGTCACTGGCTTTAGTTCAAAAAAGTTATTCACGTCAAAATATTAACCTTTTATTATGATTAGGGCATACCAAGTTTGAAGGAGAAATATTTATTTGTTTAGTAGATAAAACGGGCTGTCATAGTGAAAAAAGAAATAGATAACACTATTATTTTTTCATGTTCTATCTTTTCTGAACATTAAGAACTAAACACCGGGGACACCCTTTATCTTGATTTTAGTTCCTACTATTGGTACTAGGGCTGATACGGTCGAAACCGTTTCCCAGACAATGGTAGTTTTGTTAAGGTCACCGTATTTCCCGCCATTAAATAATCAAATTTGTGGTGTTTTTTCACTGAAATGTAATTTTATATTATGATGACTGGAATGCGCTAAAAGCTGCGCGAATGGATTATTCATGATCAGCGCCATATTTTGTTTTGTGCCTCTAGCAATGGCGGAGCAGTAGGGGCTTAGCTGATTGTGAATTGAAATAAAATTGAATTCTGGATATGGAGAATTATTTCGTGCTATATGCTGGTTAATTTTACAGTCCCTTATAAAACATGACATGTTCCAACAATAACACCCACAAAAATACACAAAGAATAACACTAACAAGATACAAGATAAAATAAGAAACAACATTGTACGCCAATGACGTGTTTACAAACAAAATAATGGGAAATTAAGAACACAATTTATATCGTACGTGCAGATGGTTGTCTCTCTCGCACCCACATACATAACCAATGAAGTATGTCTTTGATGAGTTTCATGTGCCTTCTTTTGTCTGCTCCTAGGGTTGGTACCTTTATTTGGATGCGCAAATGGACTAAACGCATTCCATATCGTACATTTCAGTGTGTTTTTTACGTACATAAATCTCGAAAAATAAGACACATAGAGCAAAAGTAATATCAAAAATAAAATTATCGATGTTTTGTTTAAATTATTCTCAAATAATATAAAAACTTTTAAAATGCATTTGTATGACACATATTATTTATTTCTCTAACTCCACATTTTGTCTGCTCCTAGGGTTGGTACCTTTATTTGGATGCGCAAATGGACTAAACGCATTCCATATCGTACATTTCAGTGTGTTTTTTACGTACATAAATCTCGAAAAATAAGACGCATATAGCAAAAGTAATATCAAAAATAAAATTATGGATGTTTTGTTTAAATTATTCTCAAATAATATAAAAACTTTTAAAATGCATTTGTATGACACATATTATTTATTTCTCTAACTCCACATTTTGTCTGCTCCTAGGGTTGGTACCTTTATTTGGATGCGCAAATGGACTAAACGCATTCCATATCGTACATTTCAGTGTGTTTTTTACGTACATAAATCTCGAAAAATAAGACACATAGAGCAAAAGTAATATCAAAAATAAAATTATCGATGTTTTGTTTAAATTATTCTCAAATAATATAAAAACTTTTAAAATGCATTTGTATGACACATATTATTTATTTCTCTAACTCCACATTTTGTCTGCTCCTAGGGTTGGTACCTTTATTTGGATGCGCAAATGGACTAAACGCATTCCATATCGTACATTTCAGTGTGTTTTTTACGTACATAAATCTCGAAAAATAAGACGCATAGAGCAAAAGTAATATCAAAAATAAAATTATTGATGTTTTGTTTAAATTATTCTCAAATAATATAAAAAATTTTAAAATGCATTTGTATGACACATATTATTTATTTTTCTAACTCCACATTTTAACAATTGTTTTCACATACTTATAAACAAAAGTGAACAGTCTTAATGCAGATCTATGCAATTTTATGTTATAACAATATTTACATACATCTGAATTTTAAAAACACGTATTTTGAAAGATTTCTGTACCTAAAAATTTGTTGGTTAGACCGCTTTTTGTCGTTATATATTAGTTTTACTTTTGTGTCTTTGAATATTTGCAGGTGGCATGAGAGCATACCTGTTATTTGCTAAGCTCTATATTATTCAGTTCTTAAATGTCTAAAATTACTTGTATTTGTAGAAAAAACTATTTAAAGAATACGGCGCCTAATAGCTATTTATGATATACATGTTAAAAGTAAGATTTTATTTTGTGAGTGAAGATTACTAAAAAACGAGCGTAGCGAGTTTTTTAACTTCACGAACAAAATAAAATCACTTTTAATACGTATATCATACACTATTTTTTCTACAAAACAATCGGAAGAACTTTAAACTGAATAAAAAATAAGAAATCAAAAAATACCACACAGATCGCAATGTTTATGAACCAAAATTTTCGTAGCAACCAGTGCTGTTGTTAGTTACGGAAAAAACGCAAAAATATTGACAGCATTTTCTAGTAATATTATAAGTATAATGAATAATCTCGTTAATGAGCGTAACGAATCCATCCCTGCTGAAATCGAAGAAGCCGCCAGTCGAGCAACATTGGAATTATTGCCGGCGAAATCAAAGGAACAGTACGAAATCGCTTATAGACGCTTTTCGGAATGGTACAACATTAAAAAGGTCCCTGGGAAATGTAACCAAAGTGTTTTACTGGCATATTTTGAGGAAAAGCCAAGATATGGAAATCGTCAACTCTGTGGTCAAATTATTTCATGATCAAAACTGTTAAAAATAAAGCAAAATCAAGATATAAGCAAATATTATAAACTTATTGCTTTTTTAAAACGGAAGGGTGAAGGATATCAAGCAAAAAAGTCAAAAGTTTTGACGAAGACGCATATCGACAAATTTCTCACAGAAGCAAAAGACGAAAAGTATCTGATGATGAAAGTCACAGCAATAGTGGGTGTCTTCGAGGTGTGTCGCCGGGAGGAATTGTGTCAGATGACCATCGACAATATCGAATATTTGGGCACTTCGGTTGTTGTGACCATACCAGATACTAAAACGAAAGTGCCTCGGACTTTCAGTGTTGTTGGTGAATTCTATTAATTTTCGCTGACCATAGACGACTTTTTCTTAAATATATGAAGAATAAATGTGTGAAGAATCCAGTCGGAATTAACATGTTTGGTAAAATGCCTGCCGACATTGCAGAGTTCTTGAATCTACCAAATCCTCAACTCTACACCGGACACTGTTTTCGTCGTTCATCGGCGACATTGTTAACAGATTCTGGTGCAAATCTTACTACCATCAAGAGACATGGAGGATGGAAATCTTCGACGGTAGCTGAAGGCTACATTGAAAATTCACTGGAACAGAAGAAGGAAATTGCGTGCCAAATAATTCCTACTGCTGCAACTACTAGCAAGACCACCAGTACTACCAGTAGTAATTCTACAAAAAATAGATGTGTCGCACATGTTGACAGTAAAACCAACTTAAGTATGATGACTCCGCAGGGAATTACAATTTCAAACTGTTCTAATTTTACTATAAATGTTAATAGTAATAACTAGTTAAAATGTTGGTTTGTACTTATTTAAAATAAAAAGTTGTTCATGTGTTTGTTAAAACGTTTTATTAATTTTCAAAACAAAATTTAAATAAACTTTGATTTACTTTTAACACTAGCGTTAAAAGTAACTTACTTTTAACACGCGTGTCAAAAAATGATATTTTTAACATCAAAAATGACAATTAAAAAGCCCACTTTTAAAAGTTTTGTAGAAAAAATATTTTGTTTCTAATCACGAAGCATTTTTTTTGCAGCAATAGTCGTTTTTATAGTATTTATACTAACTGCATTATATTAGTAACAAGTTTCCGTTTTTGGCATAGTAACGTTTTAAAAATAAAACTCGAATTGAATCTTATTTGGTATACTTTATTTTTACATACATATTATCTTTGGAAATTAGTAGTATCACCTAATATTATTTACAATAAGATTTAAGATTATAAAGTACTGATATATTTCATTTATACCGCATATTTAGATTTTATACACACAATGAACTGGCAAAGGTTTAATTGATTGTGCACTTTTAAATATCACTCACGAAAAACAATATACAATAATATACATAGTGCCTTTTTACAAGAAATCATCTGGATGGCGAGATACAATGTATACACGATGAAACAGAATTGCAGGTTTCACAGATCCATTTTCAAAATAATGATTTCTTTACGATATATTGTCAAAAATTTCGGGATAAGGACATTACAGGTTCTCAAACAACAACAATAAATCCTAAATTCCAGAAAATTTTAAGGTATTAAACGCCAAAACTCAGAAAGAGTGGGTCCGCACTAAGCTGGAAATACTAGACACCAAAATATTATGTTTGAACTCATCATGCCTTAAACGAATGTCGCTGGCTTAAGAATGAAATACATGATCATGTGTTGGAAAAATTATTATGTCGTGGCATTTTTTTGATCACTAGCTAATAATTTTGCACGAATAATACTTCACACGCGCGCAAAAGGTGCTAATATTTATTAACATGAAAATTTGATACAATCCTACTTAGAAAATCAACACGAAATACATTGAAACTTTTAAATGTTCTTTTAAATTTTTTAAGCATAGCTCAACAGATAAAAAAATATGTTTTGATTTACCTAAATAATATGGTGAAGATAGCGCCCTCTAGGAGCAACGCCAAAATAAGCTACAAATTCGTAATTATATCAAAAAACCAAACACTACCAATTTTCAGAGCGATCCTATCAAAACTTTCTCAATTATTGAGAAACAGAATAAAATTTAAACTTTGAACACCCTGTATTTATTAAACCAGCGACATTCGTTTAAGGCATAATGAGCTCAAACGTAATATTTTGATGTCTAGTATTTCCAGCTTAGTGTTGACCCATTATTTTTGATTCACTCTGTGTATACGAGTACAGGGTGTTTTTGAGATAGAAGAAGTTGAAAGTTATTTTTTCCAGATGTAATTTAAAACATCTGAAATTGTTTTATAATTTTGGATATTGTTTTAAGAAAGACCATAACATTTTATAAAAAAATTAAAAATAATTGCATAGGCGTAGATAAAGGGACTGAGGAACCCCGCTTTTAAGTTATTAGCAAAATAAACGAAATTACTTACATTTCTGTAAACCTAAGGTCTAAGTTATTCATGTTGGAATATCTAATCTGTTAACAATGCAACTTATAAAATTTACTCTCACCTGAATCCATTGAATTATTTTATTGAAACAAAAGAACTAAAGAATGAAATAGAGTAGTAGGTACTGCAATGTATTTTAAGAGAAATGTGTGCATTTTGAATATTTTGGTCGTCCTAAATTAAGATATTCTCTGAAGCTATTTATTTGTGGCATGATTCTAATTTTCTTTAGTTTAATTGGGTATTTTGTCACACTTCTGAAAAAGATTAATTGAATAAACCTTTGTCCAAAAGGATCAATCAAGGGTTATTTTTTAAATAACCCTTGATTGATTGTTTGCCTAACCAGAAAATCTCACACTGAAAAAGCAGATAAGTAAAATATAACAAAAAACACTATCGTGCACTTCCGTATTTTTTGACGTTTCAAAAATCTCTCGGTTTTCTTTCTAAAAATTGCACATGTATTAAACTAAGTCAAGTTTGACAGTTTAAAATTTGCTTATTTGCTTCCGTAGAGATGTTAAATGATTTTTATGTTATTGTTAGTTACTTCTTGATATAGTTGTAGCCAACAATGATCGATATTTGCTAAACAGTTTGACACACACTTATCTCCGTTCAGTAAAATAATCGCCGTCTCTTTTAATTAAATTCGACGAAAGAAAAATTTATAAATTTAATTTTAGGTTTTCAAAGATGAAAATTTAATTCCTAATTTAAAAGTTTTTTTTTAATTGTAAGATATTTACAATAGGAAGTAAGAACATTATTATTATAAAAAAATAAGTAAGTACGGAATTGTCATGACATAGACCCATTTTACAGAAAGAGTCTCATTCCCCATATCTACGTACATGTAATTATTTCTAATAGAATTTTTCATATAATTTTATGGCTTTTCTTAAAGTAAAACTCTGTTCAAAGTTATAATAGTATATTACACTATTAGAGATTTTTCATTTTCCGAGATTTTTAACAACTGTATAGTGTATAACGTTTTTCGCACAATCGCATTTATTAAATAAAATAATAAAAAAATATATTTTGATTGCTGAAATGGCGTGGCCTATCTAGCGTGTTTTGAATTTATTTTGTTGGAAACCAAAAAAATAATTTGAAGTTTGAACAATTTTGTGTTTTGTTGTCAAAACTGTGCTTATAATGGCTGATAAAGACAATTCAAAGGTAGATTCGGACATTGAAGAATCGTATCAAATAGATTGTGGGTCATTAATTCCCATAAAATCAAAGGTGAGGTATGAAAAAGTCTATGATGCCTTCAGGAAATGATTGAATGAGAAGAAAACGGAGATCTGAAAAAACTTTACTGGCTTATTTTGTTCAGAGAAATTTAAGATTGAAGTATCCGGGAAGCTTATGGGCAGAGTACTCTATGCTTAAAAGTACGATCAACTTAAATAATGGTGTCGATATATCGCAATTTAAGAAGTTAGTAGCATTTTTTAAGAAGAAAAATATTGGACATCATGCGAAAAAATCAAAGGTATTTACCAGAGAAGAGATGAACAGATTCCTGCCGGAAGCCCCCGATGAAACCTATATTATGATGAAAGCAATGATGATAATGGGAGTCGCTGGGGCTCTTAGGCGTGATGAATTTATGAAGATGACAGCTGATGATGACATTACGGATGAAGGTTCAGTTGTCATTGTTAAAGTGCTTGATACCAAATCCATATTAGTCCAATTTTCACAATCACTGACAAGGCCAATGAAAAAGTCCCTTTTTTGACGATTTTGGGAAAATATACAGGCTTAAGACCTAAGGATACTGACGTTTTTGCTACTCAGTTCATCAGAGAAAATGTCTAAATCAACTTGTGGGTATAAATACATTGGGACAAATACCATAAAAAAATGCTGAATATTTAAAACTGCAAGATCAAAAATCCTATACTGGACATGCTTTTAGAAGGAAGTCGGCGACTTTGTTAGCAAATACTGGAGTTGATGTTATGGCACTTAGACGTCATGGAGGCTGGAGGTTTTAGTGATAACATTAATGTATTATTTGACTAACAGAAAATGTAATTTTAGGTCTTCTGGTGTCGCTGAAGGATATGTTGCAGAGTCTTTAACAAAGAAAATAGAGTTTGCTGATAAGATTTTACATACCAACAGCGGCAGTGACAATGAATTTGACTCCATTCCAGTGTTTGAAGACAGAACTACTGAAGTTTATTCTAATCCTAACATATCTAACTCAATAAGTAATACAGAAAATTCAATTACTGTAAAAGCAATATATAAAAACGGGGGAAAAACTATTACGTTTAAGAATTGTACAAATTGTACCTTTAATTTTTACAATAAATGAGCCCAGCATTTGTTGGTGAAAAGAATTACTGATTTTTACTTACCGCATTAATGCTGTTATGAACTCAAATAACACTATTATTTTTTTGATTTATATGGAAACAAGCCACAGTGAGTTGTACATTCAAGTGCATATTTCAATACGATTGTGCGAAAAATATATTAAACTGTTTTGAAGTTGTAATGTAAATATGATTTTCAGCTACCTGTATCTGAAAATCCTTGAGGTTCGTGAAAAATTTTGTTTTTTTTTTGTATCTAATAGTTCTATTTAAAAACTATCTTTATTTCAAAACCGAGCAATATATCTAGTAAATTTATATTTGATTTCAAATCCTTTAAAAGAAAACCTCTTTATTGTATCCCTAACATCCAGAAACATCAACAACATAACAAAATTTAACATCGAGATTTCCTAATAACAAATCAAGTGACGTTGATCTCCTCGTCGCTATCGTTTGAACTGTCGTAATCCATCCCCTCGTACATTTGGTACCCCATTGAGACGCAGTGTCCTGCATTACCGGCCGATAACTCTCGTTCGCTCGCCCTCTGATGGTCGACCGGCGAACTGGCCGGGGAGATATCTTGCACGTCCGTTAGGTCGAGCTTCGGTTTATCGCCGTTCGCGTCGCTCAGGTCGGGGTGGGGGTTGTTCTTGTTGGGGAGGGTTTGTTCGCGGGAACCACCCGCCGCTAATAGCTCCCGTTCTTTGGAGTTGCGCCACTTCATGCGTCGGTTTTGGAACCAGATCTTCACCTGGAAAATAAATAAAAATTAGTATTACGGTAAGATGTTAGAAGCTTAAGATGCCGCAATCAGAATTTTAATAGATCTCTTCGGTTTTGAGATACAGGGCGAATTAAAAAAAACCTTTTAACAGATTCTTCTTATCTCAGACAATAACTGACATATCGGAGTGGTAATAATTGCCATAGATAGACTTTTTACGTAAAGTTCTGTAGAGTACTGTAATTTTTCTACAGTGTCTCTTTTAATATACTCAAACATAAGTACAATTTTTATACAGTTCATTACATTAATTTTTTCTTTATAATGATATAGAGTCCCCTAAAATGCTACCTTTCTGAGATGCAGGACGTTGAATTATATTTTTAATTTACTTATTTTTTTTAACGACAAAGACAGCGAAGACAATATTTAAGGGCAGAGCAAATAACTCGACACCGAAAATCATCGCATATTAATTTCAGTGGTAGACAAAAAGGGGTATCCTTATATCTTTCAAAAGGGCATTCAATTTTACCCAGTAAAGGCCCTCTGGCCCGAAGTCGATAGGAAATGGCGTTTACAAGGAAAAACGATAGAAATAGCTATTTATGATATACGTGTTAAAAGTAAGATTTTATTTTGTGAGTGAAGATGATTAAAAAACGAGCACAGCGAGTTTTTTAACTTCACGAATAAAATAAAATCACTTTTAACACGTATATCATACACTATTTTTTATCCAAAACAATCGGAAGAACTTTAAACTCAATAAAAATAAGAAATCAAAAAATACCACACAGATCGCAATGTTTATGAATCAAAATTTTCGTAGCAACCAGTGCTGCTGTTAGTTACGGAAAAAACGCAAAAATATTGACAGCATTTTCTAGTAATATTATAAGTATAATGAATAATCTCGATAATGAGCGTAACGAATCCATCCCTGCTGAAATCGAAGAAGCCGCCCAGTTGAGCAACATTGGAATTATTGCCGGCGAAATCAAAGGACAGTACGAAATCGCTTATAGACGCTTTTCGGAATGGTACAACATTAAAAAGGTCCCTGAGAAATGTAACGAAAGTGTTTTATCGGCATATTTTGAGGAAAAAGCCAAGATATGGAAATCATCAGCGCTGTGGTCAAATTATTCCATGATCAAATCTATGTTTTAATAAAGCAAGATCAAGACATAAGCAAACATTATAAACTTATTGCTTTTTTAAAGCGGAAGGGTGAAGGATATCAAGCAAAAAAGTCAAAAGTTTTGACGAAGACACATATCGACAAATTTCTCACAGAAGCAAAAGGCGAAAACTATCTGATGATGAAAGTCGCAGCAATAGTGAGTGCCTTCGGGGCGTGTCGCCGGGAGGAATTGTGTCAGATGACCATCGACAATATCGAATATTTGGGCACTTCGGTTGTTGTGACCATACCAGATACTAAAACGAAAATGCCTCGGACTTTCAGTGTTGTTGGTGAATTCTATTTAAACTTTTTTAGAAAGTATATGGCACTTCGGCCACCCAACGCTGACCATAGACGACTTTTTCTTAAATATATGAAGAATAAATGTGTGAAGTATCCAGTCGGAATTAACATGTTTGGTAAAATGCCTGCCGACATTGCAGAGTTTTTGAATCTACCAAATCCTCAACTCTACACCGGACACTGTTTTCGTCGTTCATCGGCGACACTGTTAGCAGATTCTGGTGCAAATCTTACTACCATCAAGAGACATGGAGGATGGAAATCTTCGACGGTAGCTGAAGGCTACATTGAAAATTCACTGGAACAGGAGAAGGAAATTGCATGCCAAATACTTCCTACTGCTGCAACTACTAGCAAGGCCACCAGTACTACCAGTAGTATTTCTACAGAAAATAGATGTGTTACAAATGTTGACAGTAAAACCAACTTAAGTATGATGACTCCGCAGGGAATTACAATTTCATATGGTTCTAATTTTACTATAAATGTTAATAGTAATAACTAGTTAAAATGTTAGTTTATACTTATTTAAAATAAAAAGTTGTTCATGTGTTTGTTAAAACGTTTTATTAATTTTCAAAACAAAATTTAAATAAACCTTGATTTATTTTTAACACTAGTGTTAAAAGTAACTTACTTTTAACACACGTGTCAAAAAATGACATTTTTAACATCAAAAATGACAATTAAAAAGCCCACTTTTAACAGTTTTGTAGAAAAAATTATTTGAAGAAGTTTCACGATCATGGAAGAAGCTTTTTCAGTCAATGTTGTAGAAATGTGTAGAAAATACATCAATTTGCGAACTAAAAATGCTGGTGGGTGGTGGTGGTTCTTGCGATATGAGCTGGAAAATGTACTACACAACATGTAGGCATCAACACAATTTCGAGAACGTCACTAGTAAGTGTGTTAAAAGGCCTTTAATCCACGGAAAACAGACGTATTAAACTTTCTTAATATAGTAGTCGTCGATTAATATATTATTAATGACACTACATACTTGATATCATAATATCAGTCAACTATAATTTTGTTTTGTAAAACACTTTCTGCATGCATTCCCAGCGCATTCGTCAAAATAGAGAGTCATTAACTTGAACGATTGAAAGATTTCTCTATACCTAAGCATTTTTTACACCTCTTTCCATCGTTATTTATTCGTTTTACTTCGCTACTTCGTATATTCGCAGGTGGCATGCGATAACATTCCTGTTGTTTGCTAAGTTACTTGTATGCCAATTTGCTAATAACCATTGTAACGCATCTATCAAAGTGATTTATGGGCTTATGCAGAAAACGGTTGTATATTCCGCCATATCAATTACAAAAGCATTCTAGTGTCAAACATATTTTTTAATTCCGAAACTCAATTTATCGAAATTTTTCTCAATGTAATGATCTTGACTTTTTTCTCAATATAATGAGAAAAATCTCAATATCTTGACTTTTATCTTAGTACTGTGATATTTTATTTACATTCCACTAGCGATTTAGGTTGTAAAAACGTGTTAATTTAGTCATAGACGTTGCACGTAGAATCAAAAAAAGGGGACCATTTTTTCGAGAAATAACATTTGCGTTTTTTTTCGAAAAATATTTCGTTAACTTACCCTCAATGGGTCTTTATTTTTCGGTAAATACTTTAAGCATTTATGTCGCCGGTTTCAGAGCCCTGAAATGTGGGAATATGTATTTAGAAAGTTTCATGATAAAAAGATCAAATAGTTTTACTCAATAAAATCAAATTTTAGTCATAGGCATCGCGCATGAGATGCAAAAGGGAATAACCTCTTTGTGTCAAATTTAAATGATATATCTTTAAAAGTGTTCAACAGATGAGTACACAAAAATTAAGTGTGCGCATCTGTTAATTTTAAAAATATTAGTTAGACAAACAGTTTAGTGTTACTACTGCTTCTTTTTCATTAGGTTAGTATCATATTGTCGAGAAAATTTTCTTGCACTAAAAAGAATTTATTAATGTATTAGATATTTTTTCTACACCCGTATTATAACAATGCACTTATATGCCCATAATCCGTTTCATAATGATACCCATTACGATACAGATTTTTCATTACGATACAGATTTTATAATCCGTTTCATAATGATACCCATTACGATACAGAATTTTCATTACGATACAGATTTTTAAACAATAGAAACCCATAATTTTTCAATCAAGCATACTGTGCATTTGACGTTTCAAAATCAGTACGTATTAAATTTTCGTAGATACCTAGCTAAACTTCGATAATTTATCAAAATGTCTGCAGCAGAAAATGCAGTTCATACGAATAATTACTGTTACCTATTGTGTTCAATAAAAATATAAAATTTATGGTTTTTGATTATTTATCGGGTGTAGAAAAAATAGCGTATGCAACTCTCATGTAATGGTTATTAATACATGATCGTTGCATAATATACTATTATTCAATAACGGTATTATTTCGTAACTATAATTGTTTGTCAAGTGTCTTATCATGCAACTTTCTAAAGAGCATGTTATTTCTCGAAAATTTGATCCTCTCTTTCGATCCTACGTGCGACGCTTATGACTAAATTAACATGCTTTTGCAACCTAAATCGCTAGTGAAATACATAAAAATACCACAGTACTAAAAGAGATATCAAGATATTGACAATAATCTCAATAATTGAGTTTTCTAAAAATAAAAAGTATGTACACAAAGGTGCTTTCGTATATCAATACAGTGAGCCAATTTATTATTAAATTATGCTTTAACGATGTGGAAGCTATACATCATCGTAGGAAATCGTATTTGATTCCTAGTTGTTCACAATTATTTTGTTTTAAGTTTGAAATTTGGCAGTAGAATTAACGGACACCCAGTATAAATTACTAAAAACCATAAGCAAACACCACTTGATCTCGCCGGACTTAAACTATTAAATACACCATCGTAGATATTCAAACACTCTCAATGTAAACCCGACAAATTGAATCGTCGGCTCCGTTGCGCCCGGATCCGAAGGGGTTGCTTTCACCCCCCCGCTCGCGTCGAGGGCGGCAATTCGGCGTTTAGCGAGTCAAAGATCAGATAAAGATCGATGGAGTGCAGAGACGGATTAAATTGCCAGTCGAAAACAACCGCACCGATTTACCAGGGGTCTTTGTTGCCGCATTAGCGGTCCTCTATTAGTCGCAATGCTTCGGTGACGCTGCCTGTTTAGAGCGTCGCGTCCTAAGGGGATGTGAGTTGATGTACAGGGTGTTTCAAATTTAAAGTCTCGACCTTGTTACGGAAAAACTAAAACGAGAATCAAACATTAAACTCGTGGTTCCAAATGGAACTAAATGAAGTCCAACAATATTTTCTTTGTGAAAGCTTTTCGAAATTGACAAATTTTTAAATTGATTAGAATTTCCAAATTTCACTCTTTTAGTAAAGTAAAAATGTAACATTAAAATCAATGAAAATATTTATTTTCTATAAATTTTAAAGGTACAATTATGTAAAATTGTTAAAGTGAATGCTAGAGGGATTCAGCTTCTCTTCCCTAACAGAAATGCAAGTACTAGTAGTTGAAATTAATAAATTGCCAGTAGTGGCAATACTGCTAGCTTTTGTTTCTGCGTGAACTTCTTTTAATTTCTTATTTGGTGTATATTTTTGACCTATGACTCTGTTTGCTATTTCGTTTTTCTGTCCAATAGAATTTTCGACATAACCTTCAGCAACTGAACTTGATCGCTAATCTTCATGTCGCTTTAAAAGTGTCATGTCCACTCCAGAATCTGCGAACATTGTTGCAGAGCGCCGGAAGCAATGGCTATTGTATTCATTGGCGGTGCAGAGTCCAAGGAATTCCGCTATCTTTTTTGGCATATCTCCAATTGTATTGATTTTGTCTCTGATATTAACTAGTCTTGATGAACATCAACAACAACCAGACTTATATTACAAACGACAACAATAAAAACAAACACCGCAGACCAGACATGACATTACACCGAAATCTAACCTTACTTACATGCAACAGACTGAAGAAAAACAGAAAGAACTAAAATACCTAACATAAAGTAACGAAAGTTACTACGTTCGTGCGTTGTTGCCAATACAAAGACGTACTTTGCTAAGTATGGTTTATCATACGTCGGTGCAATACTCTAAAACAATGAGCATAACTTAACTTTAAGAACAACTTTATTAAGTTGTTCTTAATAAAATGTCGGTTAGTAATCGTAAGCATTCTTAGAAAATTAGTTTTTATCTCCGGAATGTTGACACTAATAAATGACTGACAATCTTTTATGGCATCTACTCTCAAAATTGCGATTTCTTCCCTCCTACATGCTCCAAATACTCCAACGATTAAAACAACTGTGGCTAACACGAATTCTATCTACTTTTTTGCTCTGATAAATCATCGTGCGGAGCATTGAATATTTACTCCAGAAAAATTTCATAAGTCACTGTCAAACAGGGGCTTAAATTTAAGTATCTGTTTTCATACTTAAGAAGATCTTAACGTATGGTGCAATAGGAAAAGCATATTTTTTTTACTGTTTTAGAAAGGTATTTTAAGCTAATATAAATCAAATCTCCTACAATTCCTATCAATGAAGTCATATGTATGTTCTCTGTTGTGGTTGAATTTGTCGTGTTCCCACTGCCAAAAAGTGAAGTTAGATATTTATAGAGTGTTTCATTAGCAGGTTAGTAAATTAGATTATTTTCTTTAGATAATTATTGAATAGAGCTTTGTCTGTGGAATTGTTCATTAGCATACCTAGATGTTTGGTATCAGAGAACATACATATGACTTCATTGATAGGAATTGTAGGAGATTTGATTTATATTAGCTTAAAATACCTTTCTAAAACAGTAAAAAAAATGTTACAAAAGCTAATAATAAGGAATATATGGGTAGATATTGTGGGTGTAATTCAACGCAGGTTGGGGTTTTTGTCCACTGAGTAGTTAGTTTCACACAATATTATTAATACCTAAAAATATATAAAAAGGAAAAGCATACTTAAGCATGTCTTATTTTTAACTAATGCTTATTAACTTCGGTGCAAACGGGCATAAGAAGCAGATGGCCTGCCCATTTTTCAAAATGGTTAAAAATACGTCTTTATGAAGATGCGGGAAACGGGAAAAGTAACAGGGAATTTGGTAGATTGTGGGACGCAAAGAATTGCACGAAAGTGGAAAATCTGGAAAATGTTTTACAAGAGGTTGAACAAAATCCTACAATAAGTACAAGACGTCTGGCAAATGGATTAGGGAATGTGAACCATGTTAACATATGGCGAATCCTTCAAGAGCAGCAGCTACATCCTTATCATCTGCAGAGAGTTTCAGCCTTATCTGAATCTGATTTTCCAGTCAGACTGTAGGTAGTATTGTCAATGGCTAAGCCAAAAAATGCAGAAGATCGGCAATTTATTTCTTTCATTTTGTTCACGGATGAAGCGTCATTTTTTTGGGCGGATGAAAATCCATACATTATTCGCAACACCAGCAGCAGTTTTCAGTCAATGTGTGGGCAGGAAATATTGAAAATTTTTTGGATGGACCTTTTATTTTGCCGAAAAGATTAGATGGATGAACATACCTAGTTTTTTAGAGCAAAATCTACCTATCCTTCTAGAAGCTGTCTCTCTTAATGTTCACTGTCGTTTATGGTTTATGCACGACGGGGCACCTGCTCATTTTAGTCGCAATGTAAGAGACTATTTAAATTTTACGTTCCAAGGACATTGGATTGGTCGGGGCTGGCCTACTCCTTGGCCACTCCGATCACCCGACTTAAATCCATGCGATTGCTACCTTTGAAGGCATCTAAAGCAAGTGAAGTATTCTCCCCATATAGCAAATGAAGCTGTATTAGTGGAACCTATTACCAAGGCCTGTGAAACAATACGCCAAACACCTGGGATGTTCCGAAGAGTTAGAAAACAGATGCGGTTTAGAGCATGTATTGATGCACAGGGTAGTCATTTACAGCATTTAATATAAATTCTAAGTCTATTACACATAAAATAAAAATGATCAATTTGCTATACGTTTAATTGTATATTGTATGTCAAAAACGAATGTTACAAAAACTGTTCTTCACTCAATAATTTTTTTTCTTACTGAATTTTCACACGAAATTTAAGCCTAATATTTACAGACGCCAACTATTTTTTTATGTAAGTTTCTGTATTGTAAAATATTATTTGCGTTCTTAGGAAAAATTAACCGTTTTAAAACTTTCTATTTGGAGTGTGAAACGTCAGGATACTCTTTCTAAAAATAAAGGTAACTCATCCCACGCAGATATATTATATATTCTTCAAATGTTGATAAAAATAACGTATTTTTTTTAATTACGTTACACCGGCAGCTCTACCATCGTAATATAATCCAGGTACAAAGCGGAAAAATATATAAACAATCTCCAACCGAGCGTAACAGCTAAATAATTAGTTTAGCAACAAACTGAACTCAGCCATTACTTCCCAACGAACGAATTTCAATTAAATTTCAATTTCGAAAGTGATTGCTCAAACAAAAATATTCGGATTGCAATTGGGAGGGCCCGCAATGTCTTCCACGCGAAAGGATTCAATTAATATTACCTACATGTATTAATAATTATGTAAAGGTGGATAATGTGGGTATGTAAAATAGGTTGATAACCCCCTTTTGGTTGTTATTTGGCGGAGGCAGGCCCGTCGATGGTCGACAACCACCGAGGTTTTGAAACTGACGTTGATGCTCCCCTCAATAACAACGCAAATAAAAATATACAGGTATTTTTATACATTTTTGATTAGGTATTAATAATATTGGGGTCACTAACTACTCTGCCAGTGTTGAATTACACATACAATATCTACAAATACATTCTTTATTATTAGTGTTTGTAGATATTTTGCTGTATTGTAAAGGTATTGCAGTTAATATAAATCAATTTTCCTGCAATTACTATTAATGAAGTCATATGTACTCGTATGTTCTTTACTATAGTCTGTTTGGAAATGAAAGATAGTAATAAAACCCCGAGGTAAGAACCGGCCATGGGCGTGGTAATATTTCGTTTCAAGTAATTATCGGGTAACACTAATGCTAACAGGTAATGGGTGTACCTTAGTATATTTTACTGGATACATCATAGGGTAGGAGCCAGTGTATTGTGACAGATCAATCCAGTCTTAGAGCTGAATACACGAAGACGTGCTAGTGCAGTAGAGTAAAATTCGACTTGTGTTTAGTGACTATTGTGCCAGTGGATATAATATTGTTTGGCTAAAATGTCGAGTTTATCAGTTTACGTACCTGCTAAACGCGTGAAAATATGTGCGCTGTCTCAGAATGAAAAGATTATTATATTAAATGTATACAATGCATTTAAACACCAAAATCCTACCAACTGTGTTGACGACATCGTGGAAAAGTATTCCAAAATGACAGGAATTGGAAAATCGACTATCTACAGACTTTTAAAGGAAACAAAAAATGAACAAGATACTGTAAATCCCCCAAAGTTATCTACAGGGAGGTCAAAAGTCGTTATAGATGATTTCTTCAAAAATGTCATTCGCAGAAAAGTACACTCATTTTATTTTAAAAAAGAAATACCAACGCTAAACAAAATTTTAAGTGAACTTTCAGAGGAGAACGATTTGCCAAAAATCAGGAGAAGCAAATTATGGGCCGTCTTACGAGAGTTGAATTTTTGCTGGAAAAAGCAGAACAGGAAGTCAGTTCTTATCGATAAAGATGAAATTATTTGTTGGCGAAGATCCTACTTAAGATCAATTAGAAAATTCCGCGACGAAGGGAGGAATATTTATTATCTAGACGAAACTTGGGTCAACGAGAGATATACTGTAACAAAAGTATGGCAAGATAAAAATGTAGAAAGTTTTCGAGAAGCTTTTTTGGATGGACTTTCAACAGGGTTCAAGGTAGGTAGGTGACTATCACGAAGATATGGACGCACGAGAAAAAGGAATTTTTGACACTTGTCAATCTTAATAAAGATCAGAAAAAATATGTTATCGATGAAATGGCAACAAATCGCCAAATAACGGTACTACGGTTGCCACCTTATCACTGTGAACTTAACCCAATCGAATTAGTCTGGGCGCAGGTAAAAGGAGATGTAACGCGAAATAATACGACGTTTAAATTAAGTGACGTGAAAATTTTGTTAAAAAATTCCTTGGAACGAGTAACTGCAGATAACTGTCAAATATGTATACATCATGTACAAAAAGAAGAGGAGAAAATGTGGGAACTCGATAATTTAATTGACGTTACTGTGGAACCTATTGTTATCACTCTAGCAGACGAAGCTAATTTATCAGAATATTCAGAGGATGAATTTTAATATACATACTTTTTTATTTTCTTTATTGTACATTTATACAACACTACATTTACTCACCATAATTTGAATTTTCAAAATACATATATTTTTGTGTGGAATAAAAGTCTGTTCATTAAATTTAAATAATTATTTTGAAAATAATATTGAATAATTTTATTTGAATTACTAAAAATCCTCTTAACCCTGTTATGATGCTTAAAGTAGCCTCATGTTTTGAAATGCTGTTTTTATATTGTTTACTTATAAGAGAAATGGACCGAGAAATTGAAGCAGCATAGACAAAGACGGATTGTCGGGGATTAAATTTTAGCTACCTGCTACAATTAAGTACAACCCGGTCAGACAAAGTTTTTTTAAAAGTACACCTCATTTATGCCGATAATACATAATATAAAAATATTGAATATAAGCACCAGTACTACATTTATTTACGATTTGCATACATAATAAGCTTTTATTATTATCTCTCAATTCTAAACAGATTAGCATATCTATACTCTATTTTTAAACTAAGAGTGATTCAAATTTCTCGCGTTTAAACACTACCTTGTTACTTATTAATTTGTCACCATGTTTACATAGCCCTGCATAAATTCATGTTTATTGTTTATGTCAAAACTGTCAATAGTTATATTAGTGTAAGATTAATTTTTCCACTTCGTAGATTTATTCTGTGTTTATTCTTCCTCCTTGTTAATCCAAAAGCAAATAAAATAGTTATTTGCATAACTCAGTAACGAATTGTATTGCTTTTTGTGCATTTCTTCGGTTTTTATTTTCAAATTTACCGCCAAAATGATCTATTATATTTTCTAGTTACTTCCCTTCTTAATTTACTTCTATTAGTTTAAAAATGCAGTATAGATATTTGGTATCAGAGAACATACATATGACTTCATTAATAGGTATTGTAGGAATACTGATTTATATTAGCTGAAATAACTTTAGAATACAATAAAATATACACAGATAGTTTTGGAAACAGTAGTGTAAGATTTTATAGAACACCTATTTTCTGAGAGTAGTTATTTTACTGTTATTTACAATAATTTCATGTATTATTACAAATAGCCCGAAGCCCCGGCTTTTAACAGAGCCGGACTCAAGTTACTATTGTAAATATTAAAATGTTTCCATAAAATATGCCATATTACGATAATAGTATCACTGAAGTATAAAAGTAAAGAAAATAAGTAAACGTGACAACCCATTACTGTACAAAATTTAAGGAGTATTTAAAGCATATGATTACGTACTTTTCCCATTTTTTAAAGTGTACTACACACTAGTTATTTGTGACCAAGGACAGTATGAATGAAAAGATTTTAACACATGGAGTATCTCTAATTTCATTATTAATAGCAGTGGCGTGACTGCGGGCGGTACTAAAGGAATAATTTAAGAGAAAATATATTAAAAGTCAAAATTTCTTAAATACCTGAATGGTTTTGGAAACTCCATGGGCTAATAAAAAAAAGAAACAGCACATGACAAAATATTATCGTTATCGCCGAAACGCGATAGAAGTCATTGCTTTGTGGCCTGTCAAGTCTAGCATGGATTAGCTAATTGCCACTAGATGTATCTTTGCTACATTTTGTATACTTAATTATTAATAGTTAATATCAATATTCTAAAATGTTATTATCGCGTCCGTATCGTGTGGTCATGTATATTGTAAATCAATGGTGGTTATTTTTAGCTAACAAAGCGATTATATCAAACACAAACAACATAGTGCCCTGTAAGTTAATAAAAAATAATAGTATCTCTACCCCTCATTCTAATAACAATGGTTAGCCCAGAAGTCGGAGACTTGTGCGGAAGAGGAGGCGGCATTTTATTATTAAGCAGGCTGCATTTGCGACCAATATTTATAGAAAGAAAATTGTGATGGCACTGCTCAGGGAAATCTCTCTAATGTAGGCCTTAGAAGGCCATCCTTTTCCCAACACGTATTTTTTTGTTGACGAGAATGCAGTACAGTCTTCCTACTGGCAACCTCTACAAAGAGTTGTTTCACAGTTTCTTATATGGTAAAGGTGTTTGCTTAGCCAACAGTGTCTCGTTTGAATACCTGTTAGGTGAAGATTTGTCCTAGACATAGCCTAATATTTTTTGGCTGTATCCTTACAGGGGTACTCTAGAAATTCCAGACGATATCACCATGGACTGACATTGATCTCATAATGGCAGTGTAATACCTTTGATTTGATTCCCCAGGTTTTACCAATCGTCCTGCGGGACTGCTCATAGAATATGCATGCCGTTTTTTAGTATCCTTTTCATATTGGTTTTGCAATGAGTGTGATTCCAAAGTAAAGCATAGTATTTAAGAAAGAGTCGGTGCCTTATTGGCCCCAGTGCTCTCTTTCTTGTGAAAAGAACCATTTCGATCTTCTTGGGGTTGACGGACAGATAATGGTCGTTCACACCAATTTCCGAGTTGAGAGGGCACAGGAAACTATCTACAACCAAACTCTTCATAGCGGTGGTGATAAAACAGCTTCCTGCACACTGATTTGTATGGTTCTTGGTGAGCATATTTGATATGCAGCCACAGAGAGTAAGATAAACTCCCCTCTCCACAAGCGTTGAATTAAATTTAGGGAAGCAATTGATAAAACAAATTGCCTATGAATATCCCCATGGTGGATACTTTTATGTCCAAGGATTTTTCGATCCTGCCCACCACTTAGTGAAAGGCGGTGTCCTTGGACTGTATGCATTTATCCCATAAAGTTTTCTATGCAGGATTTCAGTTACACTGTCATTTATTTTAGCCACGTGTTCGGAAGGCCTATAAAGACAGAAAATCAGAAATACATTTTTTCGACCTTTCAAAACAGAAGTAAATCAACCCATAACTACCGGTTACATGGAACTCCTGTTATATATATATATATCCCACTTTTTTTTTCGTAAATTTGGAGACTACACCACATATATGGAGCGAGATACGTGGAAGGAACAATGCAATGCCATCCGCAACAATTTGTTTAGAATTTTTTTCGCGTGTCGATTGGCTAACGTTAGTATGTTACAAAAAATTGTTTTTATTTTGCTAAGACATGCTCATATCTGCTCGAGGTCTCTGCTGGACAACAATAGAAATTTAATATGTTAATTTCATACTTTTATAGCATTCATTACATTACAACCATTTATTTATGATGTCCAATATTAGGAAAATATTTAAATTTGTCAACGTCGTACACCGAGTTGATTTGGAAGGCGTGAGGAATCGAGGCCGTCAGCGGTCAGTAACGGTTTGAAAAGGAGTTTAAATAATGATTTTTTTTCATCATAAATGTGCATTTAATCGTGTAATCGTATTATACTCATTTTTACCTGTCTTCTATTAAAATTAATGACATTGGGCGTATTCAGACGAGGTCAGCCGCTAATTAAAAGCTGCTAGAACAGGGCTGTTAATCAGCCGCTTAAACAACATCGAATAGTGTGCTGATTGTTCTACGCAGAGCTGCGAAAAAAATATATGTAACATAACCTTACATTGTCATACTAAAAAGTTATTATATCTATTACACAGAATAATAAATTTGTATTCATCAAATGTTCCATAGAATAAAACGCCAAAATAAGTAAAAATAACTATTTTTTTTTGATAACAACATTCAGTCAAATAATTGAAATTGGACCATTATTAGCTCTTGGTTTCAGGTAGGTCACACTTTATGTATAGAGTGTTCTGGTATTCCATGTACATATAACTATAACATATTATTGTTCTTTTTTAAAAATATATGAGAAAATATTGTTAACTTTTGCACAAAAATTAAAATTTTCTATCTACGGTGGTAAATTTATCTTAATATTTTTATTTTGATTCCAAGAATCTAAAATAGTTCAATGTCGGTGGTGAATTATGAATTTTTAGGGCCTGATTCAGAAACCCCTAAGTAGCATATTTTTTGCCGGTTGTCTAGGAATGACGGCGAATTATAAAAAGAAGTATGTAATGGGTAATAAACAAATTTTTCCACGGTCGGGAGTAGAAATCAGTTTTTATGACATCAAAATTAAAACAGAAGTAGTCGATTATTCCCAAGGGAGTATAATGCTCCCAAGGGAGTTTACATTATGGAGAACGTTTTTCATGCAAAAAGAAAAGATAACATTGAAATTATTTATTGACATTTAAATTAAATGTTACATTTGTACAATTTTCAAAATTAATATTAGAAGGAATATTACTTTCGCTTACATTTACAGTTTTTGTGATTGCGCTAGTAGTGGTACCTACTAAAACCTGATTAGCAATTTTGGTCTTATTTTCAATGGAGTTCTCGACATAACCCTCAGCGACTGTCGTTGATTTCCAACCAGCATAAAGCTTTATTGTCGTGATATCCACACCAGCATCTGTCAGTAATGTCGCTGAAGATCTTCGTAAGCAGTGACCAGTATAACATGCAGCATCAGGTAATTTTAAATAGCTACTACACTCGGAATTTTTCCCATGGTATTTTTCCCAACTGGCTGCGAACTACATTTTCCTGCTTTGTAGTACAAAAAATGCGCTTATGCTTGACGTGAGGAGGACGAAGGGACAGGTATTTTCGAAACAATTCAAGCATATTTCCCACATCGGTAACCAGAAAAGTTCGTGGAATCTTTGTTTTAGTGTTTGGAATTTTTACAATCAAGGAAGAGCTTACATCCTCAATATCATCTACAGTTAAATTGACTAGTTCATCAGTTCGACAAGCTCCGGCAATCCCCAGAATTAATCCAACCTGTAAAAAATCAAAATACTTAATAATTTAAATACCTAACAACAAAAGTAATCTTACCTTAACCATTAAGAATTCTTTGTCATCTGCACTTGATAGAAAACGGTCGATTTCACCCTTTGTCAATATTTTCGATTTTTTCGCTTGATATCCGTCACCGGTTCTTTTCAAAAATGCGATCAGCTTGGGAAATTCGCTTATATCTATGTTGTCGTAAATTATCAAGCATGACTTAACCATAGAATATTGCGCCCATAATGTGGAAGATTTGTAATTCTTTGCATTTTCACTGAAGTATGCCAACAAACATTTTTCTCGGCGCACCACTTTTTGAACCGATTGTAGGCTATATCGTATAAAGATCTTGACTTCGTAGGCAGCAAATTGCTTATGGCAATATTTGCAGCCTCCACAATCTCTTCCGACTCACAATTATTCATTGTGCACTAAACAAACTTTAAACTAAACCAAACTAGCACCTTAATTTGACAATTCTTTTTGTTTGTTTATTTTGTAGTTATGACAATAAATCAACGACTACTAAATAAATGCTCAAATCCGAATACAATAATTCTGGTGCTACTTACTTCATAATGACAAAATATGTGTTTTTAACTTAATGAGACCGTGGAAAATATAGTATATATCATTCGTGGGAGATGCTATTTTGTCCTCGGTGCATTGTAGCCCTCGGACTTCAAATTGCACCTCCGCCAAAATAACGCATTTCTCTCCCTTACAGTATAATGTACTATTATTTATATTCTATAAGAGGCAAACCCAGACCAAAATATTCATTGAAATTCTAAAGCATAACCCTTGGAAAATTGTAAATAAACAACATAACCTCAGAAATATGTCAGCGTTTCGCTTACGAAGAAAGCGTAAATTTTCTTGGCTTACAAAAATACATAAGTTTAATTTATATTTTTTATCGTAATATTAATTTTTTGTCTACATGCCAACGCTAAATTTCATCAGTTTAATCATCATTGTTAGAGATATCGGAAATTATGATGTGGACATACCTATAATACAGCTATATAAGAACACATCTCATACTTTAGCCAAAAACATATTTTAGGAACGAATTAAGAAAGCTCGAATTCTGATTAAAATTATGCAATTTAGTCCTAAGTATAATAACATACTGTTACTCCGGTTATCCCAATGAAAATGCAAATTCTGCATTGCCAACAGTCGTCCCTCCACAATAAAATTTAAACAATAAAACATCCCCGCATTATCATCCCTCATCCGACAGAACACTAAACTCCTTTCCCGTTTTTTCATTACCCCTGCCGTTCCCGCTTTAACAACGCCGCCCCCGCCGCCCCCCTACCCAGACAATCAGGGTTTATCGTAATCATAATTAAACGGCATTAAATTAGATCTAATCGCAAAGGCACTGATTCAGACGAGTGTTTAAGAGCCGCCCGGGGTTGAGTTTTCAACCCCTAGCAGTCGAGGCGGACCATCGCCGAAGATTATATAAGAAAGGCGACCAATAGAAAACCGCACCTCCCCACTGCTCGAGAACAAATGCCGGCCGTTTCTCTCGGTTACAAGGGACGGGTCGGCATCGCCACCCCTTTGAACGGCGGCCGGCGCTACGAAAAAGTTCCGGTGGCGATAGATTGTTGTACCTTCGTCGGAGTGTTTTAGGTGTGGGCATCGGGGATATCAATGGTCGAGTGTGTCTCTTTTTGTTGGGTCGGATTCGTGTGATTTGCTCCTTTTGGTGTTCGGTTCGTTCTGACCCTCACGCCGGTTGTAGTAATATCTGCTAATGCTACAAGGGATATGATTATATTTAGATATTTTCTTATCAGGAATATTCTCTGAAAGAAACACCGCAGTATAAAATTTCGAGTAAATTTTCACTCAAAATCAACATAATTGGTTGTTAAATGGGTCCAGACCTGACTGTGTTGTTCAGCATTTATTTATTATATAAATCGAAAGTATAAATAAAAAATAATGGATGTGCAAAATATTACAATTTAGGAAGGAATAATCAGAAACAGGACACTATAATTAATGGTCTGGATTTTCTAACTAAGCCAACGTTTCGATTTATTTTAAATCTTCTTCAGGGCTACAATAGAAAGCAAGAGATAAGAATTATAAAAACAATATTGACAATGTAAAATTTAAAAACAAAACAAAAGACTAAAGAAAAGTTATACATACATATGAATAATTTGAAAAAACGTATTAAAATACTGTTCATTAAACAACAAAACATTAGATTAAAACATTAAATTAAAATTTGTTTAAAAAATTAGTAGCACCCTGACCTAGTGAGACAAAACCAGAGTCAAAAACAATAAAATTATTATTCATCATATAATGAACAAGCCAGTAGAAAATGCTTTTACTAAACGATATAAATATATAGTGGTAAACTGTAATGTTTCGAATAGTCTTCTAAATTAAATATAAATATCAGACATCGAGATACTAATTATTGAAAAGTAAAAAACCCAGTAAGAAAAAGCAATAAAAATAAGACGTTGACAACAAAAGAAAGAAATGATGTACTGAGTGTTCATATTATAGGTATTTTCATTTCATAAATTTCTTAATGATACCATTATACCGATTATTCCTTCCTAAATACAAGTTTAAGGATATTAACAATATAACATAGAAATATTAGAATTTTATTCGAATGTACCTTTTACTTTTACTACCTTAAAATTAATTACAAATCTCCAGCGTGCCAGAATGGGGCGTGACCAGGTGCTACGTCATATAACGCCTAAACCCAGCGATTGAGCTCGGCTTAATGCTATAGTCGACGTCCAAAATTGTAGAGAGTCGTAGATAATATAAAAACACTATTACTATTAAGCGTATAATATTTTTATAAGAGATTACACATTATTTACCTCATTATTATTGTGCACAACGATACTATACTCACATTCGCGGCGGCGCGATAAAGATTCAGTCAAACTGAAGCACGATGTATTCTCTATCTCTGTTTATTGCATTGTGGAAAACAATAACTTGGTGTGTGTAAACCGTGAGCGTTAGCACACGACTTCGCTGAGATTAGAACGCCATTAGAATATGCGTACGTTGAGAAATTAGCTGCTATTCGCGAGGTGTTATTTCTATAGTTATATTAAATTATAAAAATAAATTATTCCTACCGTGAAGTTAACAAATAACAGTTAAAAATGGAACAATGTGCCGGTGCTAGTAAAAGGTCTGTTAGTAATCGACATAACCTATGTAACGGACAATTGATAATAATAAATAACGTATTCGAAGGAATTCGAGCGCGAAACTCTAATATAAGTGTTAGTGAAGCGGTTGATATGTGTAGTTCGTTAACACAAGTGCCAGTTTCTAGTGTATATCGTGCTATAAAAAAGAGTGTGGAAGTAAATCCAAAGAAGAAAAAATAGAAACACGAGGAAGGAAAAAAATAGAAGTCGATGATGACGTAAAATACGCCGTTCGCAGAAAAATTTCTGGATTTTTCTTCAGAAATGAAATACCGACGAAAATAAAATTCAAGCTACGATAGCTGAAGATGAGGACATGCCTCAATTATCTGACAAAGTTCTTAGAAGAACAACGCATGACATGAATTTTCGGTTTTTAAAACAAAATCGTTAAAGTATGCTCGTTGAAAAGGATGAAATTGTAGTATGGCGAAGAGAATATTTAGAAAAACTGAGAGAATTTCGTGCATCGGGCAAAACGAAGGTTATACAAAGTGTTATGTTATAGTGAAGTGGATGTCACACCAAAGTGAACGTGTGGTTATTTTAATAAATAGTGAACATACAGTGACAGTGAAGTTTGTTATGATTCTGATGTAATGCGTACTAATTTAGTGATAATGATAATATTCGTGTAAAACAATTACTTATATGAAATGTATAAATAGTCAACATCTTGTGGCGGCATGAACCGGGTGGTGGTGGCTCATCGATGCCCAAAAGGGCATCGTATATATTTACAATGTTGGTAAGAATCTTTTTAGTTTGTCTTGATAAAGTTTCTAAATTAACTTAGCTACACCGATATACAAGATAAAAACTTTAAATTTGGAAATAATTCATCATAACTGTTACATCACTGTATCTACTAAGAATAGTAGGTGATGTAATATATTTATTTTTGTTATCTTTTATGTGTATTTTCTATATCTGAGCTTTAAATTTAGTACGCCTCTGAAATATTGCTTCTCGCACGTTTCGCCCGTCGCGCTAGTCTACAAGCTAGTGATGAGTCACTCTCTACAATTTTGGCCATCGACTATAGTTACATGAATTTTCGGAGTATTGTTGCCTGTTGCGGACTGCTTCGCAAATATAAGTAAAAATGCGTCGGAAAAATTATTTATTTGTTTGTCAATGGACCAAAAGCAAAGAAGAGTATGGTAAAGTGCAATGCAGAGATCTGATTTTGAATCCGACAAAGGCACGAGATTTTGTTATAAGGACCACCTTGTTTAGTAGTTTTTGTTTCAAATATAAATTGAAGAGGTTATAGAAAATTATTTTTGTTTAAAATTCATGAAATGTGGGAGAATATAATTGAAATCTGAAACGTCTCGTATTATACACTATTAAGTCTTAATTATTATCACAGAAAAAAGAAAAAGTCGTTATAGAAGAATTATTACGTGAAATTTTGGCAAGTTCATTGGGAATAGTGGTTTTGAAGCTTGTACGGCCAGTGCTGTTATTGAATCTATAGCGATTTTCCGGGTTGTTAACCTAGGTAACTGGTTGCTGCCGGTAACAGAATTAACTTGCACATTTCTAGTCTTAGCTGAGATTTTTTAACCTGCCCTTGTTGTTCTCGGGCTAGGCTTTGTGAAGAGCGGACCCGTTTTCGGTACCCTTGGGCCATAAGTTAAATATTTTAGAGAATACTGTAAATCCAATTAAAAAACAAAATATGATAATTGAAATGAGTATGATTCTATAAATTTTGAATTATTTTATTTTATTTTTATATTTTCTCATTGTACTTCATTGATTGCTTACATAGTTTTTATAAACATTACATCTATTGTTACCTACGGAAGTTTAGCTATCTGGTTATTATATAATTAAATAAGTTCTTGGTTGCATGTAAATTTATAAATATCTTTATTTGGCGTTCTCTTGAATATTTCAGGCTGTGTTCTGTTTGGTTCCAGATACGTTTTCGAGGACCGTAGAAACCTCGAGAAATTAGAAATTACATATAAGCAGATCATTATAATTATTAATTAAATTAGTTTTATTTTTGACAACTTTCAGTCGAGTGTGTCTCTTTTGTTGAGCCGGATTCATTTGATTTGCTCCTTTTGGTGTTCTGTTCGGTCTGACCCTAACGACGGTCGTCTGCTAATGCTGCAAGGGATATGGTTAAATTGAGATCTTTTCTGCCAAGAATATTCTGGCAAAAACACCGCTGGAAAAAATTTGAGTAAATTTTCACTGAAAATCACCACAATTGGTTGCACGATTGTTTTGAAATAATAGCATAATTTGTTGAGTAGAGCAAAGTCATCATATTTCAAGTAGTTGCTTAATTTCGGATAGTCATATATCTAGTAGATCTAAGGTGTTTGAGACCTACAACTATTTCAAAAAAAGCTGTCTCTTGCCTTAGTTCTTCTGCAAAGCAATATTCTGGGATCCTCCAAAAGATGGCAGTAGCACTAAACCCGTTGAACAGCTGCCACGATTTTTTTAGGTCCGGCCTGAAACATAAGTGGTACTATCTTTTTTTCAAAATTACCCAGAGTAATTCCAGAACTGTAGTAATTTATTTGTTGTATTAAATTCTGGTATTTTTATCGTTTGACAAGCAATTTAACCCCAAAATAGAGCATTTCCTAATGCCTAAGATAGGTAAAGGTTGGAAAAATTTTTTTTGATAATAACAAGAAGACGCAATATTTACTTATATCTGTTTTATTTCAAAATAAACTAATTGTAGAGGCGGAGCAGAATATGTAAGTTCCTTGGTCTCCGGGAACGCATCTCGAACCAAATCTATGATAGCCTGGAATGGTTTAGTCAAAATAAAAAATAATATATTTGACAGCAATTAGGAATATAATTAACAAACTAAAAAGGTAGGTCAACATAATTAATACTTAAAAAATACTAAAAAATGTATAAGAAACTGCAAATCAAAGTTTAAATCACCTGTAAAGAACGAACACACTGAATTTGGCACTGCTTCTGGCATTATCAATATGTAAGTATATATGTAAGATGTATATCTTTTAGATACGACTTTTGCGAAGATCCCCATAACAACACAGTTTTGTTAATGATATATTTAGCTTTGTTCAATCAAAAGTATTTTGAAGAAGTGCAAAAAATATTATATCACCTTGGTTTTGCGTTTGAAAGAATTGAATCATTCAAGTAAAGAATACTTTTTTTTATATAGAATCAAACAGTGCTTCTAATGCACTGGCAATGAATTTAGAAAAAAATTAAAATTAAAGCTTTTGAAAAACTAAGTGGCAACTAGCACCCGCTGTGATACTTGACCAAACTAGTTTCTTAATAATGTTCAGATAGGCTACCTACAACCCCATACCAAATTTCATTAAAATCGGCTTAGAGGTTCCGGAGGTATTCGCAAAAAACAAAATTTTAGGCCCAATTTCAAGGGCCCAAAAAACCCTCAAAAATTAGGATTCGAAAAATTCGAGCTAAGCAATTTTTCATGCAGATCTTATACCTATTTTTTTAGATTAAAGACAATTTTTTAAATCATGCTTTCATATAAAATTATTTAAATATGTCCATAAATAATTAAGTGTACAGGATTGAATATTTAATTTCTAGTTTTTTGTATTAACTGATATTACCGGCACATAAAACAAAGCAAATTCAACGCGACTTAGTACGGTGTCCATTTACAACCAATTGGATAATAACACAATAACAAGCAATAGCTGAAATCCACTACGGCTTGATAACTTCCGTCGCAGGACGCATAATAGGCCGATGAAATAATAAGTCATTGTATCACAACCGATGTTTGTGATCGATGACACATCACATAAGTAATAGATTCTTCCCCTTAGCCGAAAGTCTCGGCTATTATATTATCCACTGCGTTAGATGTGCAACATATGTTCCTGATGGCGCCCTTAACAAGGGGTAGTTCTATCTCCATTTAAAAACACGATTCTCGGATCCGGATATTCACCCCCCGGCTCGCCCCCGTACGGCTGCTCAAGATATATTACTTTGTGCGTTCCGATTCATACAAATAGCCCCGCTGACACCGATATTTGGCAGCGGTGCTTGTCCGTGATTAGCTTAGGGTGATGAGAAAGTCTGTGTAGTTTTTATTATAAAACGAATAGTTTTTGTAGAAGTTTATGATAGCTATATTCGCTATGTTCATTGTACAAGTAACAAGTGGTCAATATTACGAACACAAAGCAAATTACATGTGTCCGCTATTCTGGCTATGTAGATAAAAAATCACTACCACTGTTTGATGCTAATTTCACTAACGCTATGTTCGCCGTATTTATACCTATATAAAGCTGTTTACAGACCTTTTAGGCCCATAGCTGCGTTATTTTCCTCCACTTCGTTCTGTTCTTCTTTTCCAATCCGTTACATTTTTTTCCCTTAGGTCTATTGTAACTGCCTCTCGCCATTGCTTCCTGGGTATCCCTCTTTTTGTTAGGTTCACTCCCTGCAATTTTTTAACTGTCCTTTCATCTTCCACACGTTCTAAATGTCCTAGCCACTGCATTCTTCTTGCTTTTACAACTTCGTCTATTTTTGGTGCCTGGTACATTGTATATATTTCCTCATCATCTCTCCTTTCCCCCTTCTTCTTTCCCCTTAGAATTTTTCTTAAAATCTTCCTTTGCCACCTTAACAAGTTTTCTCTTGACTTTTTGTTGAGAATCCAGATTACACTGCCGTACAACGTTGTCGGTCTCAAAATTGTTTTGAACATTCTAAATTTTACTCCTCTGGACAAATTTGTTGATTTCTGGCTGTTGCCAAACTTATGTTTGCTTTTAGTATTCTCCTATCAATTTATTGCTCCTTATCACATTTAGCTGTTATCTGCGCCCCCAAATACACATATTCTTCAACTTCGTCAAACTCAATCTCTCCGTGTTGCATTATCAATTTGAAATTGGTATCTTTTTTGTTCTCGTATTCTCAAAAGCTTACTTTTTTCTTGATCTGCAATCACCACTTTACGTGCTCCCTCCATAAGTTTTCTCGTTACTTTTTCTAATTCTCTACTATTGCAATTATAGCCACATCATCTGCATAACTTACTATTTGGTAAGTTTTAAAGAACATGTATCCTTCTTTGTTCAACTGACTATCTCTCATGACCTTTTCTAGTAGTAAAAAAGAAGCATTGAGAGTGAGTCTTCTTGTTTCAATCCTGTGTCAACAGTAAAACCTTCGGACCATTTACCTTTTATTCGTACTTTGTTTTTATTTTCTATGGTCTATATTTTTCGTCTTAAATCCTCTTCTGCGTACTTTAATATTCTCTGCTGTTATTCCGTTTTTCCCTGGACTTTTGCTATTCTTTAAAGCTTCTATAATTATGTCTATTTCCTTTGTCGTATTCTCTTTTCTACTTCCTCTCCCTCTTCTCTTACCAGTATCATCTCTTCCTGATCCTCTCCTTCTCTTTCCCTCTCTTCATTCAAATTTGCTGTACTTACACGTTAAAAAAGTCAATATTACGGCACAAAATGACACACTAATCCTGTTCGCTATGTTTGCTGTACATGCGCTACGTAATAACCAGTGTTACCATCACATAAAGAGCTATATTCGCATTATTCGCTAAGCTTATTAAAAATAGCTAGCATTGCTTTATGTTAAACACAGACAGAACGCTATACACGTAAAAAATAGCAAGTACTCTTAGTTATCATAAGCGCTACATTAATTGTGTTCGCTATGTTCGCTGTGTGTATAAAAATAACCACCATTGTTTTATGTTATGTTCGCTATGCTTATAAAAATATCCGCTATTGTTTCGTGTTGACATACCATGATGACTTCGCAAAGCATTACATTACCTTTATTTGTTACCTTTGCTGTGCAAATTAAAAACAGCTGCACTGAATAATGGTTAGGGCCGACCAACGTAAGTTCTGGGCGCAAATGTGACCTGCTTAATAATAATATGCCGATTCCTTGTCCCGCACAAGTCTTCGACTTCTGGGCTTATCCTCGTGGTTAGAATGAGAAGCAGAGATATTATTATTACCAGCACTGCAAAAAGCAGTTATACTAGCAGTATTTCTTAAGCACATTAAAAATTGCCACTATTGTTTCATACTAAGGTCAAACAGAGTGCTGTGCCGTGTCTGCTACGTACTTTATGCACGATAAACAGTCAATATTACAACAGGGCACTATGTTGTTTGTGTTTGATATAATCGCTTGACAGTTCATAAAGCAGTGAAGCGTCCTACCTAGCTATAGGAACCATTGAACGCCTTGACCTCTATCGCGTGTCGGCGATAATGATAATATTTTGTAACGTCGTTACACAAAAGAAACGAGTATTCACTTTTGGAGCTATCCTGAAAACCATTGTCTTTGCTCACCTACAGTGAAGCAGACATTGTAACTGTGAAAAGGCATGGCGGCTGGAAGAGTACCTCTGTAACTGAAAGATACTTGGAATCTAGGAAAAAAGGTCCACAAAACAGTCAATCTCCGGCACTTCTACATCTGAAGAAATAGTCAACATACCAAGTTGTTTAAATTATGATGAGATAAAACTATTAATGGAATTAATTTTCGAAATATTTCAAACTGTGTTTTTAATATTACCAATTAATATAACTGAAGTACTTTTGTAAAAGGTTGCAAACTGAGTTAGCCAATGACAATACAGAGCATTCTGTAAAGTATATTATAAACGTTGGGTTGTGACAGTATTTACATAAACAAACATGACTAAAAACATAATAAACATAACCTCTTAAGCCCAAAAAGTAGTTGTTATGACATAACATATGACATAATGAAATTCAGATCAACTTTAAGAAGCCAATGCATATGTATAATGTATGTATATACAGGGTGTCCGGAAATGATTTCAACATTTTCCCCAAAACTGATTATTAACGGAGTTACAGGGTGTTAAAGTTAAAATTTTATTTTCGATATTTGTGAATAACTTCTTAAGATATATAATTATTTACATTTGTAAATCGGGGGTTTTTGCGGACGAGAAATTCAAATATGTTTATAATTTTGCCGTCACTAGTAGAGGGCGCCACTTATGGCACATCATGTTTATTTTAAATGAACTGTTTTGCTGCTTAGTGCATCCATCTGACTATTGAAACAATCGATTCTCCTACTTGTTATATCTGAAAAAAGTATACCTTATTGAAGTCGTTAGGAGTAACAGTTTTCGAAATAATCTTATTAGAAATATTCAGTGCACCGAAATTGTTATCGTTTCAGTTAAAGTGTCTTTTCTACTGAAAATACAGCAAAATGTTACTTGAAAAAGTTGTTCAGAACGGTAAATTATGGAGATGTGCAAAATTTAAAAAAATCGGCCTGCTTTAATAAAATATTTGTGCTTTGTTGAAAAATGGTTTTTTTGTTTAAATGCTCCGTTTTAGAGAAAAACGGCAATTTGTAGTGCCCATAAATCTATCATTCACTATCATTTTCAAGTGAAATTGAAATTTTGTGGCACTACAAGTTGCCGTTTTTCTTCAAAACGGAGCATTTCAACAAAAAATTACAAAGGAGATAAAATGAGCAGAAAAAAATTCTACGTTTGATATTTCAAGAAAAAGCTGCATAGGCGTACTTAGAAATAATTGGAGGGGATAAAGGGTACTGCATCCCTCAATTACCTCCATTCGCCCTTCGATATCTTTCACCAAAATTACAGGATAAGTATGCCGGAATAAGATAAAAGTACGTGCAAAATTTCAAGTGTGTACCTTACAAAACAATGGGATTATTAACAAAAATAGTTTTTTAAAATGTAACTTTAACACCCTGCATATTGAAACAGGGACGCCCAAATAAAAAATGGCATAAGGAAAGTCGCATTATTTTTGTACAAAGAATATGTGGTTAATGGTATGGCCTTCTATTTTGGGACACCCTGTATAATTATGAAAACTAAAGTTCAAATAATTAATTGCAGATTGTGTACTTTATAGCCCACTTGTAAAATCGTTGTTTCCACGTTGGCAACTGATATGTAAACAAGCAGTTTCGATTGATTTGTGAGCAAAAATATGGAAACGCGTTAACACCGATCACCGCTTTATCATTAAGAGACGATCCTTTGCACGTCCGAACGTCGCGACATCTGTCCGTAACGACTTACCTGGCTGTCCTTGAGTCCCAACTTCTCAGCCAGTTTCTTCCTATCCGGCTTGCTGATGTACTTCTGGATCTGAAACCGCCTCTCCAGCCCCTTTCGCTGTAAGTCGCTGAAGACGGCCCGCCTCATCATGCCCCTCCGGGGTTTCCCCCGGCCACTGTGCGCCCATGGGAACGTTCCGGGCAGGGGAAACACCGCCGACTGGGTGCCGGACACCGGCGTCGATACTGAATGAAAAAAAAAGAGAAAAATTGAAATTTTAAATTCGACGTGGGACCATTGTGTATAAATTCGTGGATAAATGCATTTAGATTTTTTCGGGATTGTATTAAATCATATAATTGGATATACAGAATGTAAAAAGATACCTTACATTCCCTAAACTTTTGAGATATATTCACATTAATTAATTAATTTTCATATACATATATTTAAAAAATATAGTTTGTTTGGTTATAAGGACTAAAATATATGATTTTTTTTCTACATTTAAGGTACAAAAACTGTAAAAAATAAATTTGCTCACACCACAACCATTAATTTACCAACTGGCAACGTCGCTTTATTTTAATCTTTAGATATTTAAACTTGATGAGGTCAGTGTTATGAATAGAATAACCACTTCGATTGTCAATTGTAAGAAATGTTATAACTATAAATCTTTACATTAAATAACCATTAAAGATGCCGTATTATTGAAATAGTGCTTTCTACAAATACAAATAATTTTAGACTTTTAAGAACTGAACACATTTACACACAATTTATCAAATAACAGGCATGTTACTCATGTCACAAAATGAAAATAATTTTTCTTGGGTTAGAATAGCAAAATAATGTGTGTGTTGCAAACGCTTTTTAAAAGTTTCATTTGTGGAGAATTTAAAAAGCAAAATTGGATAAACAATAATTTTACTTTTTATATTATTTTTGTTCTATATTTTATGAATATCATATAATATTAGATAACTAAATATTTTATTTAAATAGATAATTGTAATATTTTCACACGTTCTGCTTATTATTCTAACTTTTTTAATCACACAAACAAATTCTTAAACGTTATTAAATTAAAAATTATTGATTATAATTTTTCAAAATGTTTTAAAAATGTATGGAGATAATCTAAAACTTTTCGTTAGTAAAAGAAGGCTCTTTATGAAGATTATTTTTATAAAAAAATGTATTTTTGAATTTTGAAAAATCGTATACTGGCTCATTGTATTATTTGATATCTTATGATAATTAAATTTCATGTTGTCAAATTATGCTGCATATGCAACATACTATTCCATGTTAATATTTTTAAGTTCACTTTTATGAGAGCAAAAAGCCGAAAATTTTACATAATTTTGCTTCAATTATACCTTCTAAAATTATCAGCATCCATACCACTGCTATTATGAATAAGCTTGTTTCTACGTTCTATTTAAGGCTCATTAACACCTCCTTCTGAAGTGTAAATTTCAGATAGTTTTAAACCCTCATCTCTGTTGGAATAATTTCGATTCTTCTAGATTTCTATTCCCTCTCTCCAGAGCTTAGGCTAAAATCTTCTCTGTGTTACCAGAATTTTGGTTTTATTCAGATTTGTCGTTTATCTTGTTGTCTTCTATTCAGCACTTGCTGTCTTCTCACTTCAACCTTTTTGTTCAATGCATTTTGTTTTGAAGTATATCGCTCTTAAAACTGGTCTGACGAAAAGTTGCTTCTTTCGTCCTTTTTGAAGCCGATAGGAAATCATTTATTGAAACTGGTGTTTGTATTTCATACATGAAGTCTAGATCTTCTATGTTGTTTTTTATCTATATGGCCAATATTTCTGACCCATTACTTTAGTTTCAAAATTGCTGATTCCAAGTTCTGCTTCTCGTTCATAGAACTAAACAAAGGAGATGATAATACATCTGGTACACACTTTTGTCGAGTCGAATCTTATTTTTGTTTCTGTGATAAGTTTCTTTGATTGGTAGGTATTTGTGTGATCAATGACATATGTAGAAACTTACTAAGATGTCAGCTGGGTCCAGTTGGATTCCTTTGACCTTGTTGATGCTTCCCAGAAAGTTGATGGGTGACTGATCCGATTGCGCATTTGGAAAAAACATTATAGTTGAGGTGTTCTTGATTCACTTAAAATTAGATCCTTTGTAGTTATTTGAATATCGTAGAAGATCGAGGTGCAGACGACGCGAATAAAAAAGTAAAATTATTTTTTATTGCAGAGAGTAGTGTCTTTTATTTATTAGTTATATGGCGTTAACGAGATCAATAACTGCAGTATCATCAAATTTATCTTGTTCAAAATTTTCATATTGTAAAGTTAGTTGCATCTGCACAAATCTTTAATTTTCCATTTCATCTCGTTCTCCCTATGTCTGAATACCGTTTTGCAGAACGGAAATTCATGTCACGAGTCATTCTAGATATTCTAGCTAAAGTTTCATTCTGTGAAATAGCAACCTGAATCTGAAAATACCATCCATGAATTGTTCTAAGAATCGTATGTCATGTATCATCAACCCCTATCTTCCTATTTCCGCAAGTTTCCAATATTTTCGTAGTTGTATATTCTTTTTGCCATTTTTTATTTCTATACACTACTCACGGACATTCTTGTTAATATATTTCAACTGCATCACTTGCACTGATATTTTGGTTTCGAAGCCCTTAATTCCTTCATATAAGTTTTTTAACATTCGATATTCCACACTTGTTAGATTAATGCGTTTACGATATTGAGAACACGCTGTAGACGTTAAATTATTCTCCATTCTTAAGAACACAAACACAAAATATCACTAATAAATTAATTATATAATGACAATTTAATCAGCGGAAAGATATACCAGAAATTTCCTCACGCGCACACCCATGGTAGCGCTGCAGATAAAATAGGTGTATCCGTCACGGCCATTACCAATAGCAATCGAACATTCTGGTGTGGCGCAAGTGTATTTGCTGCAGCAGAAGCTGGAATAATACAATTGTATACAACAATATACAAACAACGTGTATATATTTCTCTATGTGTTGACTGCTATAAATCATGAGAGGGTTTAGACTATAAGCAAAAGTAAAAATTTACTGAATTTGGTGTTTGTTTGTAAGTTTCTTAAATTAAAAAAATAATAATGTCTTAAAAATTGCTAGCTTTTTTGAAAAAAGAAAAAACGAAAATGAAATTGGAAATCAAATGTAATAGAAATAGCAAAATATCAGTGACGTCTAGATTCTTGAGTTATTAGTAGCAGGGTCACTCAGTACTTTCGCCACTGATAGTCGTAGCTGAATACAATAATTTTAATGAATTTTTACTTTTGGTTAATTAAATCACTAACCTATGTTTCATCAGTCTACATAAAACATCTTCAGATATATTTACATAAAAGTAACAATTTTTGACTCAACTTTAACACCCTGTATTTTAGAAACAAGGGCCACTAACAAAAAAATATGTATAACCGTTTCTTCAAGAAATCACTTGAGGTCGTCTTCTTCGACGTGTCTAATTTTGATACTGATACACCAAACCCGCGTTTCATACTGTACAGGATGCTTCTTCTTCATGGCCGTATTTCAATGAAAAATATATGCCACAAGGCCAACTTTGTTTTACGCAGAAAGGAAAAACACGCTCCGACGGTTACGTGAAATTGGGACAGATACGCCCTTTTTGCGGGAAGTATGTCCTTTTTTGAGAAGTGTCCTTACCTGTCAGATAGGGCTGGGGCCTACAGTGCGCCAGCAGCAGATGGGGGTTGAAATGCGGCGGCCGACTCGCAACAGGTTTGGCTATCGACGGTGAGTGACTGTTGAGGTACGTCGAGAGGCCCAATAAACTAGGCGGCGTTACGTGCACTAAATTATCTGAAAAAAAAATGAAAGGAGTTAAACGTATGGTGATGGCCTCGAACGTAAATGGACAATAGGTACAACAAGCATCTAATTTTTTAAGGGCTATAGTTCAATTATGCCACAAGTGTTTTAAATTTATTTTGATCTGGCATCCTACACCGATTTTACTTCATTATATTTAATTTAGCTGTTAAGTTATGTACAGGATGACTCAAACTGTCAACTCAAACTACTCTGAGGATACAAAAAGTTTAAATTAAATTTGGGACACGTGGTAAGAGATGAGGTAAGCTCCATTTTCAATCGAAAGTATTATCTATGGGATTTGGTAGAAAGGATTACTGACGTCATCAATTATACAGTGTTAACTATGACTTAGTACAAATATTTTAAGAGGGGATAGGGAAAAATAAGAATTAACGGAATCACCCTTCAAAAAAATTCCACTCATTTATAAAGCCAAAAAATTTTTTTCAAAACTATATTAAATCCTTATTTATCGCCGTCACTGACCTCCTGTCAGCCGCGAGGTTAGGTATATTATGCCAAAGTCAAAGGTGTCAAACATAGTGACAGGTCACCGTATTGACACGTGTATCAGTTTAAGCCGCTTTGAAAGAAATATAATCACAATGCCACAGAGAAACTCGGAATTTGGTACAGTATGAAATAGTTGAAAATGTTTTTCTTGTTTTTAATTTTACAAAATAAATGTTATATCAAAAGTTTGCAGTTAAAACACAATAAATTTAATTTTGACTCTCAGTTCCATAATTTTATTATTTATATTTTTATTTATTATATTATTATATTTATATTTTTATTTATATTATTTTATTAATTTATTATTTTTTAAATAATAAATTAATAAATACTGGATAATTTACTAGATAACACGCAAATATTTTTCACACATATTTTCTCAGTTATCTGAAATCTTGATAACTTAATTTTTGGAGTAACATAAATATGGCGTTATTTTTGCATAGACGATACACCGTAGCTCTGTGTCCTGTTAATTAAGGTTAATCCTATATACCGTCATTTTCTGTTTACATTTTTTGGCGTACTCAATAAAAAATACCTGATTATTATTCGATTTACCTATGTACCAGGCGCATTCGCCATTTTATAGATTTTTACATGTGAAGTATTATACTCGCGTCAAAAATTCAGGCGTCTTACGTCACGGCTGACGTTACACATTTGTTTTTATTGTCAACGAAATTTTCGATATTTGGTCTCGTTAAAAAGCATTAGTTTTTGCAATTTAGTGCAATATATAATGCAAACTCTTACTATCAGTTGCAATTTCTTAAATATTTTGATGAAAATATAATGAATTATTCATTTGTTCGTATGACGTAAGTCGTCTGAATTCTTGTCGCGAGATATTACAATGATTACAATTAGTATAGGATCCCACTATAAAACGACCTTCACCGAACTAGTTAATGGATGAAAAGTATTTTATATCCAATTAAATATGTCAATAAATACATTGCAAATGGGTTGTCTAAAAAATTTCAGTCCAGAATATGATTAATTAACAATTAAAAATTATTATTTTTTTAAACATTTCACTGGTTTCGTTAATAGACAAATTCCATACCAATCGAAAGTATGCAGCCCATAGAATATGCAAACGTTAGGTTGACTATTTTTTCCCCAGCGAACCATTCCATGCTGGGAATAGAATAGTACACAGCATTGCAGCTGTGTGTAGTTCGTCCATACCGAAATCGAAGACGATCCGTTTCTCCATAAAATCGAATAAAGTCCGGGGGGCGGCGGTACCTATTATTATTAATCTGCCTCTAGGAACCCCTAACGTCCTTCAATGACAATAAAACAACATTTTCGACCCTACTAATGATATGTCGCGATCGAAAACCCGTAAAAAATAAAATTTTCTAATAATCCATTTGCCGCCCCCAAATTACGTTTAAATTTTTTAAGGAAACGATACATATAATCAAAACAATTTATTAGACTTTTCGATAGGTAAGGTGGAGAAGAGGTCATAAAAAATTTCAATGATTTTAGACAAATTTCATCTTTTCAAGGGCCGCCTCTGGAGGGGCGGCAGGAACGTCATAATATCATTTCAAGTCACTACCAGGAAATAATAGTCTATACCGGAAATGAAGACAATCCGTTTATCCGTTTCTCCAAAAAATCTAATAAAGTCCGGGGGGCGGTGGTATTTTGCCGCCCAACTCGTAAACCATTGTTTGTACAGAAAATTCTATAGAAGCATTTTTTCATATTTTCATAAAAAACATTCGAATATATATTCGAAATGAAACACAAACGGTCGATTTCTCGAACTCGTGACTTCGAGACTCCACCCCTCAGTTATGAATTCGGGAAACCTCCGATCCCATCCCACAGCCGCCGTTTACCTAGCCTCATGTTCGTCGTTAGGAGTAAAAAAAAATCCGCACATCTCACGGCCACAAATCGAATCCGATCGACCTCAAATTTTATGTACGTATACTTCGCGATAAGGCGGGGACACATCCGGTAATGTACCGAAAAATTTTTAAAAAACGGGATGCCGTCCTCGGAACCCCCCCCCCCCAACCGATCGAATCGAAATTTTAAAGACACGTACTCTTTGAGACGCGGAATCGAAAAAATTAGCCCGTCTTCGCGTTAGGGGTTCCTAGGGGCAGATTAATAATAATACCGCCGCCCCAGAACTTTATTCGATTTTTTGGAGAAACGAATCGTCTTCATTTTCGGTATGGACGAACTACACACAGATGCAATGCTGTGTACTCTTCTATCGCATGGAATGGTTCGCTGGGGAATATTTCACTTTTTAAAACTCGACAACCGGAATTCAAGACTGATTTTTCGCAGACAACTCTATAACACCGTTTTGGTAATGAAATAATCTTTATTTTAATTTAACTTTAATTTATTAACCACACCGGTGCAAGTTACTAGTATCGATTTACCTGCCTACCCAAGAGTTGCGACGGGAAAAAAATAGTCAACTTAACGTTTGCATATTCTATGGACTTCATACTTTTGGTTGGTATGGAATTTGTCTATTAACCAAACCAGTGAAATGTTAAAAAAAATAATTTTTAATTGTTAATTAATCATATTCTGGACTGAATTTTTTTAGGCAACCCATTTGCAATATATTTATTGACATATTTAATTGGATATAAAATACTTTTCATCCATTAACCAGCTCGGTGAAGGTCGTTTTATAGTAGGATCTTAGACTAAATTACAAATATTATTTACAATGACAAAATAATTACTTACGACCATTATTGAAATTTTGTTGACTTTAAAAACTTCTCTGCAGTTTATGCAATATTATGCAGGGTTGCTGTTGGCAATAGAGTCGATGTTTTTGTGTGTCTTAAAAGACACAGACCGACAAAGCTTTTAAAAAACAAAAAACAAAGTTACAGAAGATGTTCAAAGTGCCCTCCGTCCATTTCTAAGCAGGCACGATATCTTCGTCTCAACGATATTCGAACTCTTTCGAAAACACCCTCCTTGGTTTGGATTTCTTGACACTTTTGATAAATCCGTAGCTGCAGCTCTTCCAGGCTATTTACAGGAGTACCATACACTAATGTCTTCAAATATCCCCAAACAAAAAAAATCTAGAGGGTTCAGATCAGGCGATCTTAGAGGCTATAAAACAGGTCCGACCCTTCCTACCCATCTATGTGAAAAAGTTTGGTGTAAATGTTCTCTAACGGCCATCGAAAAATGAGCTGGAGCACCATCATGCTGGAACCACATTTGTTGCCTTTGATTCAATAACTCGTACAGTGTGTTCTGTAGAAAGTTGAGGTAAGCAGCGCCTGTTAATCGGTTTGGTAAAACAACAGGACCTAGAAACCTGTCATCTACAATACCCATTCAAATGTTTAATGAAAAACGTGCCTGATGTCCAGATTCTATTAGAGCATAAGGATTTTCGTCGGCCCAAATATGCGTATTGTGAAAATTAAACACTCCATTTCTTGTGGACCCGGCCTCATCAGTAAAAAGAATGTTTGCAAGAAAATGAGGGTCTTCAGCATCATGACGTAGAAACCAGGGATAAAAAACCAAACGTGCTTGATGATCATTTATTGGATTTAAGGCCTGTACTTGTTGCACATGGTATGGATAAAGCAGTTGCTCGTGAAGGATTCTCCAAACAAGAGGACCACTAATTCCTACCTCGGCTGATATTCTCCGCACACTCGTACCTGGATTCTGCTCTTCCAGTGCTAGAATTTCTTCTTCTGCTCTAGGAGTGGATACCGACCTTGGTCTTCCCGATAAATGGCACTGTTTGCTCAAGGAACCGGTATCACGCAATCTTTGGTGAATTCTACCAAACATGCGTTGTGAAGGAATCTGGCGATTTGGATAAGCGTCACATAAAGACGTCGCGCTTCGGTGGCGTTCCCATTAGCACGATCGTACATGAAATGCATGTCTGTTAATTCTGCGTTAGAGTAACCAGCCATAGCGAAAGAAAAGTTGTGCACTGAGAACAACTGCCAAATACGTACTTTTTTTTCACATTTCTAAACATCAACCATCTATTATAAGAAAATACACAACTTTTTGGAAAATAAAAAAAGGGGCTAAAAAACATAAAACATTCCATATCTCCGCAACCGTTACTTTGCGGACCCATGTTTATCGAAACTTTTCTGCCTATTTTGATTCATTCTATTACCTCCTTAAATATTTGACACTCTTTTTTTAACACCCTGTATTTGGGCAGAATATTAGTCCCGGAAATTAACGGCTTTTTTTCCGGGAGTAAAAATCACAACGAGAAAATACTGATCAGTTTTGTCAATATACATAACATAATATTCATAGTGGGAATATTTTTCATTTTACTTTTTGACTTTTTATTATGAATTAGTTATATTTATTTCTGAGTAGACAATTCAAATTTTTAAAATATCAATTTGCAGGAGAGACAGACACATTTTTAGACTAAATTTTATGGAAGTTTCGAATCGTCTTCAGATTTATCATCCATAGAATTTTAATTAAGAAGTCATGGGAGTTTTTGCGGCAATAAATGTCACAGCGAAAAAATAATGGCTTTGTCAATATACCTAATATAATATTCATAGTGACAAAGAATATTTTATGAAAATTGCTGCTCTGTTAAATTATTTATATTTATTTGTCAGTGGGCAACTGCCGTTTTTAAACTAATTTATTTGCAGTAGAAACAAACACGTCTTTAGACTATAGTTTATGGAAGTTTCGAATAGTCTTCAGATTAATCGTCTATAGAATTTTAATAAAGAAGTCTCGGGAATTAGCGGCGTTTTTCCGGCAATAAAAGTCACAGCGAGAAAATAATACTCAGTTTTGTCAATATACCTAATATAATACATATAGTGGCTTTTTTCGTTATTATAAATCATTTATATTTATCTCCCACTTTTCACGTTTTTAAAATGTTAATTTGCAGGACAGAGAGGATACATTTCAAGATTCAGTTTTAGGGAGGATTCGAATCGCCTTCAGATTTATCATCTATAGAATTTTCAGAAAATCACAGCGAGGAAATTATAGTTTTGTCAATGTATCTAATATAATATTTGTAGTGACTATTTTTCATTTTACTTTTTTCTCATATTTTAATAAAATGACGGCTGTCCAGTAGGCTCTTCACGTTTCTAAAATATTAATTTGCATGAGAGAAGACACATTTCTAAACTGAATTTTAGGAAAGTTCCAAATTACCTCCAGATTTATTATCTATAGAATTTCATTAAAAAAGTTTCGAGAATTAACGGCGTTTTCACGACAATAAATGTCACAGCGAAAAAATAATAGTTTTGTCAATATAATAATGTAATATTCATTCATAGTGAATGAGAGAATTTTTTTTTCTCTTGACTGATGACTTTTTCCTTATCTTTTATGAGAATTGCTGCTCTCAAATTATTAATTACATATTTATATTTATTTATCGGTAGACTTTAAAATGTCAATTGACAGGAGAGACACACATTTTTAGACTCAATTTTAGGGAAGTTTCGAATTGCCTTCAGATTTATTATCTATAGAATTTTAATAAAAAAGTCCCGGAAAGTAACGAGTTTTTCCGACACTAAAAGTCACAGCGAGAAAATAATACTCAGTTCTGTTAATATATTAATTATTCATAGTGACTTAGAGAATATTTTTCATGTTGATTTTGCTTTTTTTTCATACATTTTATTAAAATTACTACTGTAAAAATTATGAGATATTTAAATTTATTTCCCAGTAGGCTCTTCATGTTTTTAAAATAATCCATTTGCAGAAGAGACAGACACATTTTTAGACTCAATTTTAGGGAAGATTCGAATTGCCTTCAGATTTATTATCTATAGAATTTTAATAAAAAAGTCCCGGAAAGTAACGAGTTTTTCCGACACTAAAAGTCACAGCGAGAAAATAATACTCAGTTCTGTTAATATATTAATTATTCATAGTGACTTAGAGAATATTTTTCATGTTACTTTTGCTTTTTTTCCATACATTGTATTAAAATTACTACTGTAAAAATTATGAAATATTTAAATTTATTTCCCTGTAGGCTCTTCATGTTTTTAAAATTATCTATTTGCAGAAGAGACAGACACATTTTTAGACTCAATTTTAGGGAAGTTTCGAATCGCCTTGAAATGTATTATCTATAGAATTTTAATAAAGGTCTGGAGAATTAACGGTGATTTTCCGGCAACAAAACTCGAATAAATACTAGTTAGTTTTGTCAATATCCTAATATCATATTTATAGTGACTTTAATCTTTAATTTCTTTTTTTTTACTTTTTTCCATACATTTTATGAAAATTACGCTGTAAAAATTATGACTTATTTATATTTATTTTGCAGTAAGCTCTTCAGGTTTATAAAATAATTTATTTGCCGGAGAGACAGACACATTTTTAGACTCAATTTTAGGGAGATTTCGAATCACCTTCAGATTTATCATCTATAGAATTTTAATAAAGAAGTCCGGAGAATTAACGGCGTTTTTCCGGCAATAAAAGTCACAGCGAGAAAATAAGAGTTAGCGCCGAGGTAGCCGGACGCCATAAACAACGTCCCGGCTCCTTGCGAGTCCGCTCGGCCGAGATGCCCGTCCGGACTACAAGGGGTTGATTTGAACGCGCGTCAGCTGGCCCGGCACTTAGCTCCGGCTTACACTGTAACCGCCCTTAAACAGGGCGCCCTAAGGGCCGGATTCCGGCCGCTTCAAACTAAATCTTTTCCGGCGGCGGCCTGTCGAAAAAACCTGCCGCCGCATTTCGCACGTATTAATTCAAACGCGCCATTCGGAATGCTAAATTCGGGAATAAATTGACTTGCATCCGGGGATATTCCCGATTTTATTCGGACGACGCCGCCGAGGTATCATATAAATCAGGGCGTGTGTTAGGGAAATTTTCTCGTTCTGAATGCGCCGGCATCGCGTAACGAGGTCGAGATTGTTTTTAAAAGGGCCCGATTATGTGCCCGGCACAAAAAGGATTTCCCGTGAATGCGGGACGATATATTTATTCGGTTCGCATTCGGTCGCCGCGATTCTCTTCTCTGATTTATTATGTACGCTTTTATATCAGATTCCACAAATTTTCATAGAGAGTCTCACATGGCTATTGCAGATAAGGTACAGGGTCAGTCGCAACGACTTTAGACTAAAGGCATGAAAGGTGTCCCATCAAGTATAGGTATTACAAACTTTCGATAGAGATAGTACATGAATAATATGACTAAAAACTACACTGTAAGAAAATAAGTACACATTTTTACACAATACTTGATGAGATCTGACCTATTTCTGCATTTTTTGGATTGCTTCTTCAGGTGGCTTCATCTATTGTGGTTGAATTTTCGAGTTCCCACTGTGTTTTCATTAAACCAGGTTAGTAAATTTTGCTAGATTAATTTCTTTAGATAATTATTGAATAGAGCTTTGTCTGTGGAATTGTTCATTAGCATACCTAGATGTTTGGTATCAGAGAGCATACATATGACTTCATTGATAGGAACTGTAGGAGATTTGATTTATATTAGCTTAAAATATCTTTCTAATACAGTAAAAAATAATTGTATTCAGTACTACTGGTGATATTTTACCTGTAGTGATTTTCCGGATTGTTAAGCTATAATTAAGATAACTGATCGCTGCCGGTAACAGAATTAACTTGCACATTTCTGGTCTTAGCTGAGGTTCTTTGATTTTTTCTTGTTGTTATCGGGCTAGGCTTTGTGGAGAGCGGACCCGTTTCCGATACCCATGATCATATAATGATTTCGGTTCCTCTATTTCTATTGTTGCAATGCGGCTGCTACGGTTGGTACTGCACCTTCGATAAAGTGTTCCTAACGTCATTTAACAAAATTCCTATTTTTATAAAGTAAATATTTGAGAGAAAATTGTAAATCTAGTTAAAAAATAAAATAATTCATTTTGTATTTAAAGTTTTTCATATCTATTCCCTACCTAGTAAACACATATATGTTAGAAAAACGTTTACAATGCCCATACAACGTTTGAAAAAGGCGTGGCTTTCTTACGTACAATCAACTTAAAAATGTCGCGGTTTTACACGTTTCTGGTAACCAAAGTACAAACGTTTAATATTAGTAAATGTGGAACGATCATTTTTAGTATTAATAAGCTTTAAGTTTTACGTTTAATAATGACATTTTATTAAGGTTTTTTGACTAACGTAAATTAAACCTTGTTATTTTAATGCCCAAAAAGATGTTTTAGAGACGTGTTTTTTAACGTGTTTTACAACGTTGTTTTTGTCTTTAAATATCTATAACACTTTTATAATGAATTTACTTTTTTTAGGTTTTAGTACAATTAATTTTATGTTACCACTTATTCCATCCCTTTAAGATTAAAGCGTTGTTTTGAGTGGTAAGTATTTTTTTGAAATACATAATTTCAAATTTAAAAAAATACTATCCAAAACTACCCCTTAAACATAAGTGATTGAATAAGTGGTAACAAAAAATTAATTATCCTAATATCATTTACTCACCCCATGAACCCATTATTCAGAAGTATCTGAAAGACATTTAAAAATAAATGATTTTTATTTCATCCCTCAGAAGGTCTCTCTTATTATTGAGTTTTGAACAAAAATTTATGTAAAATAGTACCCTTATTTTTTAACGTGCCATATGCTCTAGTATTTACGGTACATTCTGGACCACCCTGTATTAAATAAATAATTATCAGGGAATTAATATAATATAAATAAAATAGTTACAAAATCTTCTCTCATTTAATCTTGTTCCTATTAATAATTATTATCGATATTCCAATAATGTGGCTCGAATGTTGAACTCACTATACGCCTATAAATAAGAGTATTAGAAAATATCAATACCTATTGTTCAATTTCAAATTTAGGTAGGTAACAATAAATAATTGGTTTTAATATCAGTAATAGTTTATTAAATAAATAATAATACGTACATAATACAAATAAAATATAAAAATACCAAAATTTATATCTTATTTATGCTACTGATTCGAACCTAAAACCAATGAAATTAAGTCTGAACAAGTTTCATATCAATAACTTCACTTACATTGGATAATATAGATTATTTAAAGAAAGTCTAAACTTTAAACATGTCTAAGTTTAATCTATTATAGTTATAAATATAATAATAATGCTAATAATAATAACCTAATATACATTTAATATGACCACGAAGTAGATAGTCAAGAAAGGAAATAAAAAAGTTTAAATCATTCCCAATCATGATTAGAAATATGTCACTGTATCTTAAATTTTAGTATAAAGTAAAAAAATTACCAAGTCATAATAATTGTTACCCATTTTACAAAGTACTTTAACGTAGGCGTGTACGAGTACAAAATTCACACGCCTAGTTTTACTAATTTTGTCATCGCCTTTGTAAGTATTTTGAAACATAAGTAGGGAAAGTTATAGTGGAATTAATTTAGATTACATTATATAATTATTTGTAACATGTAATGTAAAAAAACCTAATATTCTTATATTAATAAAATAAAATTAAATACTTATAGAAGTAGGTATACTTACCAAAATAAAATAGGGAAATATTTCACGGATCACAGTAGGTACGTACAGTGATGAATAATGCAACTGACAAGCTTTTACAAAAAAGAACTCGAAATGGTATGTGTGTAACACGTGATCTTTATCTACCAATAAGATCATTAAATTCGTATAGAACGTTTAACGGCATTATAATTGACACGTGTAATAAACGGCAATTCGCTTCCTTATTTCCATGAATGATTATAACGTATAATACACGTTTAAATTGTACTGTTTTTTAACACTTGTGAAGTTTATTATAAAATAATTACTATCTAGTGATTTGTATATATAAGTACCTATATATTCTTAATGCAATATCTTTTTATTGAATTATATTGTATAAAATTTACTTTGTTTTGGTATCGTTCCGAAATATTTATTAATTGCAAAACGTTTTGATACATTTTGTAAGCATTACTTATGCCTGTTACTCTAAAACGTTACAAACACGTTTTTGTTCAATGTCAATATATTAATCAGTTGACACAGACGTTTTATAAAGGTTTAAATACATAAGTTTTATTTAAATATTTTAAATAACGTTCATTTAACGTTACAAAAGATTTGCCAACATTTTTTTTTAAAGTACGTATTTTAAACGTTATGTTAGATCGTTACTTTTCTAACCATAAAATAATGGTTGATTTTGTAACGTAACACGAATTATCAACCAATGGTACGTTGACAATACGTTTAAATAACGTATGTATGTTTACTGGGTATAAATATATTTTATACCAGTACTTTTTTGTATAATTATCAATTATAAGTGAAATATAAAGTCATATTAACAATATATTGAAATAATAGTAACTAAATAAAAATGAATCTGGTTGTCTATAACTTCATTATATAAATACTAACCTAAATGGATGAACACGAGAAAAAAGAACTAGTGGAATGACACGAAACAGAAAAAATATATAATACGTTAACTTTGTACTTTATTTCTGTAATATATAGCCTTTATATAAGTAGTCTGTAATCATAGATATATCAACTTCTGGTATATTGTCAGAATTAGCTTACTAAATTCAATTTCAATTGAATATTATTATACTAAAATATTTATAACACAATAACAAAACTACATAGCACATTTTAATCTGATCAATTTCAATGTAAAAAGTAAATCATATGAAATTTTAAGGGCGTAATAAGAGTATCATATCAGACAAAAATGCATAAAAAACATATAAAAGAAATTTGATGGAACAATCCTATTATGTATGTTTGCTTTCGAAATAATTTTTAATAAATATAATTCTTGTAATACCTTTATTTGACGTTTTCTAGAAGTTTCCCCTGTCGTCGAAAATGCATCGAATATAGTTTGGAATGCTCTTGGACACGTCAAAATAAATTTCTTACAAAAATTATAATTTCAAAAATAAACTAAGTTTCAATGTCCTTTTCTGAATGAAATAAATATAGGTCATTCATCGTCATCATTTAGATATTTATAAAAGCACTTGCTTAAAATGTTATTTTTTGTGTGACGGCACCCTAATTAGATTTGTTTACACAGACTGTTTAAAATGTCTTATTTGCACTATTGAACTCTATACTCTACATCCCCTTCTCTACTCTATTTTCTTTGGCAACCCTAGCTTTCAGTATACAATATATTAGCTATCAACCTAAGCAAAATGTTTCTGAAATGTTTGCATGTCTGCGTTTTCTTCTCAACATAAAATAATAAACAGTAGATATGATAGAAATTTCAAGATAACTTAATAAAAAATAGCAAGGTCCTTTCGAATATTGCTATTCCCATAGAAATAGTGTTTTCCATTATTTATTACCATGGTTAGTAACACAATGAATATATAAATAAAACTCGCTTTGCTGTCTCAGTTTACACAGTTATGTACTACTGTTGTTTTAAAAAGGGTGTGATTACGAGCTAAAAAGCGAGAAAGGCTTTTAACTGAACAAGGGTCACATGTTTAAATGGTTCTGCCCTAAAAATAGTCATAAACCCACAAACAAATTACCTTAAACGATTACTAAATTGTTAAGTAAATACAGGGTGATAACAAACAGACTTGAAGGAATGATTCTTTGATTGATTTGAAGACAAAAATTTATATAGGCATATGTTTGTAACGGCATTGTTCTCCAAATACTGAATAACATCTATTTAATTTGACACATCATAATGCACTTTTAAAGGTTACATATTACTTTAAGTTAAACTTAAATTAACTTTCTTAAATTTTACTATCAGCGTAGATTATTTATTTAGTTTTTACAAAAAAATTACACGCCACTGTTTTTTTTTTAATTTTATGTCAGAGGCTGTTAAAGCCAGTAACATACACAAAAATGCCTCCAATTCCACTCCACTCTAAAAAATATCTTTGAAATTTCAAAGAAATTATTTATAATGCATAATATTTACCACATTAACTGCGTTATTTTATAGTTATCGTATATAATTTTATAAATGTTAAGGAAATTTACAATATTAATTGAAATAATACCTAAAGCGGTTAATAGTTCCATTATTCACAGAATATATTGTAATAGTTTTATTTCACTTTCGAATTTTAGCAGCAAATCGTGTAAAAGTCTGTACATGTAATAAATATTACCAATATTATGTATTTTTACAGACATAGTTGTGGTAAACACATTCGCATGAGCCTACAGCGTCCCGATTCAGCAATGGTCGGCTTGTCTATACAGTCACCTGCGTTATAGATATGGTAGTACAGTTGAAATTAAAGTGGCGAGACATTTCAAGTATTTGTATGGTTTAGTTGTGCTGTAAAATAGTGTATGCTCTCTGAAGGTGATTTAAAAAATACATGTGCACATTGTGTAGTGGTTCATTTATAGCTGCCTTAAAATAATAATAATAATAAATGTCTTTATTCGAGGTTCAAATAAAATAATGACAACAAATTGTGGTTGGCACCATTCAGCTTCGCTGCTCTTCCATCTAAGTTTAACCATTTTACTGAAGAGAACGAATTAGATATATGATCAAATTTTCGTAATCCACAAGAGAATCGTACACAAGAATTTTGAATTTTCTGAAGGATAGCTTTATCTCTTGATAATAAAGCTGCCCAATATACTATATCACAATACGCTAAGTGAGAGAGAATGAAAGAGTCACACAATCTAATTTTAATAGATTTATCCAACACGTCTTTATTTAGGTAAAGCATTTTCAGCATACAGTACGATTTTTTTGTTAAATAAGTAACATGATTATCAAACCGTAATCTATCATCAATTCGTAAGCCCAAAATTTTAACTTGCTTTACAAATGTTAGTAATTCGTTACACAAAATAATATTAAAATTAGGTTCATTTATAACATTTTCGGACTTATTTCCAAACATAAATATTTCAGTTTTATTTTCATTTAATAAAAGGTTATGAGCTCTCGCAACAATTGTTAGTGAATTTAAATCTTCATTAATATATTCTGAAGCTAAAAGTGCATTAGACAAATGAAAAGAATAGTATAACTGAGTATCATCAGCGTATTGATGCATTTTATAGTATTTCAAGTAAGAAATAAAATCAGCAGTATATATAGAGAATAATATTGGACCAAGTACACTACCTTATATACAACATAGGTACCTACATCAATATTATCACAGAAATTTTAAAAAAAATATATAAATGTGTTTCACGCAATTTTCCACATGTTAAATATAAATATTTGTTATGTTCTATAAATATTATTACCTACTTGAAAATATTATTCCCTTCAATGTGAGGCGAAATATTTCGAAAAAAATTTAGTACATAAGTACAGTTTGATTTTTTATTGATCTTTGGGTACAAGTAAATTGAAGCACATTCCTAAAATTATATACATTTTTTTCCATTGATCAAATTTTAAAAAAAATGATAATGCCCCACGTATAATTTAAATTAAAACACTTTTTTACAGTTGTTAAATTTTAAAAAACTTTTAGGTTTTCAATAGGAAATGCATTACTTAAAATAAGATTTTAATAGTGTCTATTAAAAGAAATTAAAAAGTCAGTAGTAGGTTTTGGCTTTAAAATTTGATAGTAATAAAACAATTTTATTTCTGCTACCGTTTGTGGTTGAAAATAACTGGAAAATTTACATTCAGCGAACAAGTTGCCACGTACTAGGTTTTTGTTAAGGAAACTGCAGAAGAACTGTAGAAGAATATCGTAGGAGATTTCCAGACCGAGTAATTCCCCATAGAAAAACATTTTGTAATGTTGAAAGACGGGCTCGAGATGCAGATAAGTTTTTCAATAATTTCTGAGAACGTCTTAGTGTAATAAGATGAAGAAATTATCTGAAGATGAACCGAAACGTTTATCTCGAGAAACTGGATTATCAAGAACTTCTGTACACTGAATTTTTAAACGCTAATCTGCTACATCCATATCACATTCAAAAAGTGCAACAGCTATTGCCTCAAGATTTGGATCGACGAGTGACCTTTTGCGAGTTTATCTTGCCTGAGGATATTAATTTTAGATCAGTTAGGTCAGTTTAAGACAAATGTTTAGGTCGGTATTATTGATTGGATCAGTTATTTTGCCAAATCGATTAAATGGTAAGTTATTTGGAATTTCTCTAAAATACTCTCCCTGATTTATTCGAACATTTACAACTGAAACTAGAGTTTTGGTTTATGCATGATGGGGCATTACCTCATTTTAGTACTAGTGTTGAACTTTTTGAATTTTAAGTTTTCAAATAATTAGTTAAAACCAGGAAATAATTAACCTCAACAAAGGTGATTATTTTCTTTGGGAGACATTGAAGGATTTTATTTTTTCCGCGTCAATCCCGAGAAGATTTGTAGAATCGTATTACGCATAAATGTATTACGTTATAAGAAACGATCATCATTTATTAGACAAAGTAAATTTCGTTTTTTGGCGAAAAGTAAATTTATGTTTTAAAGAAAATAATTTCTTCAGTTTTAATTTTATTTTTTTATTTATATTTTATAGTTTTATTACTAACTATCTAATTTTAAAGACAAAGGCTACTACTGACTATTTGATTTCATCTAATAATCACCATTAAACTCTTTTCAATTAATGCATTTTTTCTTGAAAACCTTAACGTTTTCTTAAATTTAACAGGAGTAAAAAAGTTTTTTAAATTAAATTCTGCGCGGGATTAATATCATTCTTTTTATATTCGACCAATGGAAAAAAGTTCGATATATTTTTAGGGGTGACTCACACTCAATGAACACCTTGTAGTGCTAGAATTTATTTGCACTCATAGTTAAAGAAGACCATAAACCTAAATCATGTACCAAATTTGGTTATTCCAAGTTAAAGCCCATTAAACGCACATACGTTATTTAAACGTATTGTCAACGTACCATTGGTTGATAATTCGTGTTACGTTACAAAATCAACCATTATTTTATGGTTAGAAAAGTAACGGTCTAACATAACGTTTAAAATACGTACTTTTTTAACAAAAAATATTGGCAAACCTTTTGTAACGTTAAATGAACGTTATTTAAAATATTTAAATAAAACTTATTTATCTAAACCTTTATAAAACGTCTGTGTCAACTGATTAATATATTGACAATGAAATTATAATTTTTGTAAGAAATTTATTTTGACGTGTCCAAGAGCATTCCAAACTATATTCGATGCATTTTCGACGACAGGGAAAACTTCTAGAAAACGTCAAATAAAGGTATTACAAGAATTATATTTATTAAAAATTATTTCGAAAGCAAACATACATAATAGGATTGTTCCATCAAATTTCTTTTATATGTTTTTTATGCATTTTTGTCTGATATGATACTCTTATTACGCCCTTAAAATTTCATATGATTTACTTTTTACATTGAAATTGATCAGATTAAAATGTGCTATGTTGTTTCGTTACTGTGTTATAAATATTTTAGTATAATAATATTCAATTGAAATTGAATTTAGTAAGCTAATTCTGACAATATACCAGAAGTTGATATATCTATGATTACAGACTACTTAAATAAAGGCTATATATTACAGAAATAAAGTACAAAGTTAACGTATTATATATTTTTTCTGTTTTGTGTCATTCCACTAATTCTTTTTTTTCTTGTTCATCCATTTAGGTTAGTATTTATATAATGAAGTTATAGATAACCAGATTCATTTTTATTTAGTTACTATTATTTCAATATATTGTTAATATGACTCTATATTTCACTTATAATTGATAATTATACAAAAAAGTACTGGTATAAAATATATTTATACCCAGTAAACATACATACGTTATTTAAACGTATTGTCAATGTACCATTGGTTGATAATTCGTGTTACGTTACAAAATCAACCATTATTTTATGGTTAGAAAAGTTACGGTCTAACATAACTTTTAAAATACGTACTTTTTTAATAAAAAATGTTGGCAAATCTTTTGTAATGTTAAATGAACGTTATTTAAAATATTTATATAAAACTTATGTATTTAAACCTTTATAAAACGTCTGTGTCAACTGATTAATATATTGACAATGAACAAAAACGTGTTTGTAACGTTTTAGAGTAACAGGCATAAGTAATGTTTACAAAACGTATCATAAACGTTTTGCAATTAATTAATATTTCGGAACGATACCAACCCAAAGTAAATTTTATAAAATATAATTTAATAAAAAGATATTGCATTTAGAATATATAGGTACTTATATATACAAATAACTAGGTAGTAATTATTTTTTAATAAACCTCACAAGTGTTATAAAACAATACAATTTAAACGTGTATTATACGTTATAATCATTCATTGAAATAAGTAAGCGAATTGCCGTTTTTTACACGTGTCAGTTATAATGCCGTTAAACGTTCTGTACGAATTTAATAATCTTATTGGTAGATAAAGATCACGCATTACACACATACCATTTCGAGTTCTTTTTTGTAAAAGTTTGTCAGTTGCATATTCATCACTGTACGTACCTACGGTGATCCGTGAAATATTTCCCTATTTTATTTTGGTAAGTATACCTACTTCTATAAATATTTAATTTTATTTTATTAATATAAAAATATTAGTTTTTTTTACATTACATGTTACAAATAATTATATAATGGAATCTAAATTTATTCCATTATAACTTTTCCTACTTATGTTTTAAAATACTTACAAAGACGATGACAAAATTAGTAAAAGTAGGCGTGTGAATTTTGTACTCATACAGGCCTACGTTAAATTACTTTGTAAAATGGGTAACATTATTATGACTTGGTAATTTTTTTACTTTATACTAAAATTTAAGATACAGTGACATATTTCTAATCATGATTGGGAATGATTTAAACTTTTGTATTTCCTTTCTTGACTATCTACTTCGTGGTCATATTAAATGTATATTAGGTTGTTATTATTGTTATTATTATTAGCATTATTATTATATTTATAACTATAATAGATTAAACTTGTTCAGACCTAATTTCATTGTTTTTAGGTTCCAATTAGTAGCATAAATAAGATATATTATTTTGGTATTTTTATATTTTGTTTATATTATATATGTATTATTATTTATTTAATAAACTATTACTGATATTAAAACCAATTATTTATTGTTACCTACCTAAATTTGAAATTAAACAAGGTATTGATATTTTCTAATACTCTTATTTATAGGCGTATAGTGAGTTCAACATTCGAGCCACACTATTAGAATATCGATAATAATTATTAATAGGAACAAGATTAAATTAGAGAAGATTTTGTAACTATTTTATTTATATTACATTAATTTCCTGAGAATTATTTATTTAATACAGGGTGGTCCAGAATGTACAGTAAATACTAGAGCATATGGCACGTTAAAAAATAAGGGTACTATTTTACATAAATTTTTGTTCAAAACTCAATAATAAGAGAGATGTAACCCTCTGAGAGATGAAATAAAAATTATTATTTTTTAATGTCTTTCAGATACTGTTGAATAATGGGTTCATGGGGTGAGTATATGATATTAAGATAGTTAAATTTTTGTTACCACTTATTTAATCACTTATGTTTAAGGGGTAGTTTTGGATAATATTTTTTAAATTTGAAATAATATATTTCAAAAAAATACTTATCACTCAAAACAACGCTTTAATCTTAAAGGGATGGAATACGTGGTAACATAAAATTAATTGTACTAAAACCTAAAAAAAGTAAATTCATTATAAGTACTACAAGTATTATAGTTAGTTAAGTGTTATAGATATTTAAAGAAGTGGTTTTTATTTTGCGGGTTTACAGGATTAAGTGTACCTGATTATTTAGTTTTTAAATATATATATATATATATATATATGTTAATTCGTAGGCTTCCGCGGGTGTTATATGTGGTTGTAAAATTTCTTCGGGTTCCTCTCCGCGATGAATCTGCATGGTCTTCAAAAGAACCATTTGTTTGACAACGTTTCGGTAAAATCTCATTTACCATCTTCAGGTCTTCTTACTTCTGCTTCGCGTTACTACGTTCGGCTTACTGGAAGATGTTTGTCCACTTGGTGAGTTATATACTGTGCTTTCGTTCCGGTGTGTGGTTTTCTTCGCATGGCTGCGCGTCACGGGTCTTGCGTTTAATGGTGCTGTGGGTTCTTGTGTTCTACGGTGAGAGTAGGCCAAGCAGATATATATATATATATATATATATATATATATATATATATATATATATATATATATATATATATATATAATACCCTTATTTTTTAACGTACTATCTAATGGACCACCCTGTACAATGCCGCCAGAAGGATCCAAAAACAACGTTGTAAAACACGTTAAAAAACACGTTTCTAAAACATCTTTTTGGACATTAAAATAACAAGGTTTAATTTACGTTAGTTAAAAACCTTAATAAAATGTCATTATTAAACGTAAAACTTAAAGCTTATTTATACTAAAAATGATCGTTTCACATTTCATATTAAAAGTTTGTACTTTGGTTACCAGAAACGTGTAAAACCGCGACATTTTTAAGTTGATTGTACGTAAAAAAGCCACGCCTTTTTCAAACGTTGTATGGGCATTATAAACGTGTTTCTAACGTATATGTGTTTACGGGGAGTAATTCAGAGATATTCATTTTATTCAAAATATTAGGCCTCATTTTGAAGGCCTGTAACTCCGCCTGTGTACAACTTTTTATATAGGTATGTTTAGTTAAATTGCAATATTTTAGGACCCACTACATGCACCTGCTCTGTGTCGATGCTTATGCGTAACACCCTGTATATTTAAATTGTCAAATTCATAAACGATTTTTTTGACAAATAAAATACCGAAAAATTTTTCATTGTTTCGTCTACACCCTGTATACGAGAACTAAATTTGCCTTTCTTGCACTTAACGATGATATCTGTCGAAAAAGCCGCTATTTTCGTGGTAATGAACCGGTTCCACCCCCTATACGCGCCTCGATGCAGCAATTTCTCGATGGAAACGCAACATAAACATCCCAATACGGGAATATCTTCGGCCGCGGTACTACTTGAGGCGTCACGGTTGCCCCGGCAACGCTCAGAGGGCGCACGAACACTTGACGGAGGTGTTGAAGTGTGTGACGTTATTAGCTCCTCCGGTGGCGGCGACGGCCCCGCTTCGCACTTTTGAATTATGGAACTGCCGCCGCCACCGAGCCGGAACCGGAGGCAGCACCACTTTTTTCTATTTGTCGAGACGTCCCGGCCACGTTTTGGGTGCTCTGGGTTTGAAAATCTGGAGGAATTCGCTTCAAAGCGATTTAAATAGGGAATAAAATTCTTTATCTACAACTGCTTTATAAGAGCCTCATTACAGGATTTATTTGGCACTGTAATAGTTTTATTAATTTGACAATTCATAGATAATTTAACTTAAATTGAATTACTTGTTATAAATATTAACAACATAACTTTTGGCAATTCGTAAGGTTGAAAATGAATGCAGCTGGTCTGCATTTGTATTAACAATGCTTAAATTTTCTTTGTAAGTAGCTTCCATAACGGCAATCTCTCCTCCAAGAATTTTTGTGGCGATTTTTTTCTTATTTTCAAGAGACGTATCAATACAGCCTTCACACATGATGTTGGACTTCCAACCACCATGCCGTTTTATGGTTAGAAGGTCTGCTTCTGTGTTGGCTAGAAGTGAAGTAGATGATCGTCGAAAACAGTGCCTTGTATATTGTTGAAGCTGTGATAAATTGAGAAAAAAAGCAATCTTCTTTGGTATTGCATTAAAAGTATTTACACCAACAGGAAGTTTCATACATTTACCACCTCTGTAACCAACAAAAAATCTTCCATGATCAGCATGACTAGTAATAAAGAATTCTGGGGAAACTTTGGTTTTCGTATCCGGTATGAAGATATGAAAAATGTTTCCTTCAATTTTTACGTTTTCTAACAGCAAATTAGTTAACTCGTCCACTCTGCATGCACCTCCAACTCCAATAATTAAGGCAAACTTAAATTGTGCATTTATGAATTTCAAATAGTAAACATTTTCTTGTCGTTACCTTTATTAGCAAGAGTTTTGTGCCATCGGCATCTTGTAAAAATTTTGAAACATCCTCTTTCGTTAATATTCTTGACTTTTTTGGTATGTATCCCACTGATTGCTATATCAGAAAAGCAATTAAATTGTTGAATTTACTGATGTCAACATTTTTCCGAATACAAATTGTAGACCGCGGCATAGAATAGAACTCCCAAAGACAAGATGATTTGTATTTCTTGGATAATTCTTCAAAAGATTATACAGTATGCGCCAAAAGTATGGAATAAATTCAATAAAAACGAAGCAGTTATTTTTTGGGAAAAATCCTCGAACAGGTCGATTTTTAATTTAAAAAATACATATTTTAGTGTAAAATGCGATTTTCAAATGTCATTTGTTTTCGAGTAATGACGTCATCGATTTTTTTTTAAATGGCAACACCATATTTTTTTCCTTGATTCTGACAGATCGTTTAATTCTCTATCAGACAGTACTAAAATTTTGCTCTCTTACATAGGAAAGTTTTCGAGTAAACGACTATTGAATGTTAGAAAACGTAAATTTTATCCATAAAAAAGTAACAATTCTGAGGTATGTAAAATAAAATACAATTGATTAAATTTTATACTTAAATTAAATGTTCGAATTGCCATCCACCAACTTCTTAACAATGCTCAAGTCTGTGAAGAAATTCTTCTTGCACATTATGAATGATTTCTGGGATAACTCTGCGTATTTCGTCCTGAATGCGATTTTGAAGTTCTTCTAAATTACGTGGTTTATTAATGTACACTTTTGACTTCAAATATCCCCATAAAAAATAGTCAAGAGGTGTAAGATCTGGCGATCTTGCAGGCCATTCTATCGGTCCGCGTCTGCCGATCCACCTCCCAGGAAAACAGTTGTCCAAAAAATCTCGTACAGGGCGCGTATAGTGCGGAGGTGCACCGTCTTGCTGAAACCATATGGTATCGTCAGGAATGTCAGGGTCATTATCGTTAGGAAAAATTACTGCAAGGGCTGGAACAAGGTCATTTTCTAGAAACTCTAAATATCTTTGTCCTGTAAGGGTTCCTTCAAAGAAGAAAGGCCCTACTATTCTGTCGTCCACTATTCCAGCCCACACATTTAATTTCTGAGGGTGTTGGGTATGTGTCTCTGTCATCCAATGAGAATTTTCCCGACTCCAATATCTGCAAGTTTGACGGCTTACTTACCATTCAGACAAAATGTGGCCTCATCTGAAAAAAGTATTTGCCGGTGTAAATTTCTATTTCCTTGACATAAATCCATTAGAATTTCTCAAAAATGTAAGCGGCGATCGGGATCATCTTCATTAAATGTGCCATAATACTTTAAATTGAATAATAATTTCTATGTCGCTTACAATACTTATTAGAAAGTCGGTGTGACAATGACACTTTGCAAAGATTTTCACCTACGTGATCCATAAAAGAACTATGGTTTTTGCTTTATTTTAATTGATTTACGTTTTCTAACATTCAATCGTCATTTACTCGAAAACTTTTCTATGTAAGAAGGCAAAAGTTTAGTACTGTCTGATATGGTGTTGCCATTTAAAAAAAAATCGATGACGTCATTACTCGAAAACAAATGACATTTGAAAATCGCATTTTACACTAAAATATGTATTTTTTAAATTAAAAATCGACCTGTTCGAGGATTTTTCCCAAAAAATAATTGTTTCGTTTTTATTGAATTTATTCCATACTTTTGGCGCATACTGTATATTCTTAGATGCACACCAATCAGTGAATCGTTTATAAAATTTTTCATACTTGATTTTCTATTTATCTGGTAAAAGTGAAACTACTACAGTTGCAGCAGCTTTTTCAATTTCAAGCGGCAAGTTTTCTGTTTCTGAATCATTCATTATTTCAATCAACACCACTATTTTCACAGGAAAATGTAAAAACGAAAACTCAATTTTGTTTACAACAAGTTTGATAGGAGGTTTGACAGGTTACCATAACAATGCCTTTGCTTCTTGATTTTGAATCAATACTTACAAACTGGATCTGATTTTGGATTTTTCCCAATTTAAGGTAGTTGTAAAATGTTTTTGCCTTCTAGATAAAATGTTATATAGTACACGTGGGATAACAACGACATTTTTTATTATTTTCGTGAAATTACACGACTCACGTCCTCATCGTGCAAATGTCTCACTCAAGTATAATAATGTCTATATCCCACTTGTACTATAAATAACTATTATACCATTAATAAAGTTCTCTTGGACGTGTATCGTTCAGTTCGTATTTCTCTTCGTAAAATGATCAAATTTGTAGAACACATAGAACAAAACTAATATCGAAAATAAAATTCTTGATGTTTTATTTATCCACTTTGACTATTTAAATTCACCTCAAATAAAGTAATAAGTAAAGTAATATCTTTTAAAAAGCGTTTGTAAGGCACATTATTTTGCTATTCTAACCCCATATTTTAACAATTATTTTCACATAAAAAAAGTGAACAATCTTATATGCAGAACTATGCAAGTTTATGTTTAAAAAAAACTTCATTATAGACGAATAAACTGATTATTTAAGAGTGAGACAAAATGGTACACTTGTGTTTACAACTCACCCGCTTAATAGGGTACATGAATAGTAGAATAGCAAACATTTTAACATTTAAAGTGTCTTCATGGTTTATAATTTTTTCATATTTTTCTACCTATATTGCTTACCCTATATATTAAACAAATTTGAACAAATCTTGCCTAAATTTTTAAGACAATCAACATTTTTTATGTAGACTTTTTCGACGATTTGAAATTTTTTATTAATTTCTGGTATAGGCAACACGAACCGAGGACACCCTGTATTAATTTAGCATTTCTTTATAGTGTTGGCATCTTGTTTGCTTGTTCTTGATCTCATCTTAGTCTCGTATGAGAAGACAAGACTAAGACGAGACTTGACAGCCCGAATTGAATAACAAGACAAGGTTTAAAAAAAATGCTTGCGAGACAAGACAAGAAATATTACTTTGTTAAGAAGTCTTGCAAATATAAAACGCGTAATATTTAAGTGAATATTAACTGAAAATAGTATATTTTTATATTAGAATTAAAAGCGTTACTTTTGTGGCGAGAACATTTTGTATTGGTGAGGCGAAGCGTAGCGTAGCCGAGCAGATTCAAAATTGCAAGACAAAAAAGATAATTTCAATCTGAATAAAACATGCTATTTTTTTCCTCCAACCAAAATATGCTATTTAATTATTAATTTGTGCTTTGACATTATTCAAACTAAATTTAGATAATAACGCAAAGTAGGCAAATAGAATATATCGATGCAGTAGATACTTTGTCAAACATCGCCTAATTGAATTCATTTGATTGCTTGTTGTTCAATTTGCTGAAGAGTCTGTAAAAATGGAATGTAATGAAGATTTAGGTGCACGTGAGGAGATACTGGAGTGTGCGAAAGAGGTTTTTTTGAATCTTTTTCCAAAGAAATTTCAGGAAATTTATGAACGTTTTATGGATTGCTGCAAAGAAATAAACATTAAGTTGTCAGAAGATGTATTGATGGTGATTGATTGATTTCTCAAACTTAGCAAATAAGCAAATAAAATGAAGTCGTCACAATATTCACTTATAATACCACTAGAGCTTCAATTATTACTGGAAATTTTTTCGAGCACACGAATATTTTGAAAATTCTAAATTTTCTAAAAAATATTCGTGTGCAAGAAAAAATTTCCAGTTTTTAATTGAAGCTAGAGTGGTATTCGGTAAGAAAATTTCACAATGAAGTGTTAAAAAATATCGACAAAAATATAAAGATACTAAAATTTTTTGATTGTTTTGAAGAGACAGAAATAATAAGAAATAAGTTGATAGTAGTTCAATCTTTCAGTTTTCTAAAAATTTAGTGTACTAAAGTTGGTAAAAATATATTTTATTGCAAAAAAACTTGAAGCAGTATATATAATCAAAGTAACTTACATACATATAACATTAGGTTAAATAAAATACAACTAACCGACTTTAGTTAAGCAAAATAATAAAAAATAAGTCAATAGTAGATCAATCTCTCAGTTTTCCACATACTCATTTTACTAAAGTTGGTAGAAATATATTTTCTTACAAAGAACCTTAAGCACTATGTAATATCAATAAAATTCATATGTATATATTATTAAGAAGGCCATGCAATCCATGTCAAACAAGGTAATCGTGACTTTTGACGTTATTTGACCAGTTTCTTTAGAATCGTTGTGTTGTACAAATGAAAAATGGAGCGGTTTGAGAAATACGTTTTATGCAAGTTTTGCAAAAAAGTTAGTGAAATTAAAATGTATCATCGGAACCTAAAATTTTTAATGTATTTATTACAAGAATGCGGGCCAGAAATTTTTTCGCCAAACTTGTTTGGGATTATTAAAAATCATTTGCTTCTGGTGTGTAAGAAATATGGAGCTCTTCGTGGATCACAGCAGAATAAGATTGTTTCAAAGTACTACATTTATTTTTTGAAACATAGACATTTTATAAATTTTAGTGAATGTGTGCTTGTTTATTCCCCATTAAGAAAAGAAGACGTGGCTGAGGAATTTCAGCAACATTTGGACGCTTTAATTAAAACTACTAAAAGTACATACTTGGTTAATAATTATTTATAAATGATTTGTACTTATTAAATTATGATAGAATAAATTTGAAGTTAAATATAAATGTCATTTTATTTATAAATGTCAAAAAATTTCCAGTGTAATTTCATGCTCCTTACCCCAAGGAAGAGAAAAATTTCCGGAAATTTTCTTAGTTGCTATAGTAACGCTACAAAATACAGGCCTTTAATTGGCTGAAAAATACTATTGTGAAATTTTCAATGTTATTTATGGTCAACATTGGATATAATGAAGAGGATTGATATAAGCAAATAAGTATTCAAAGTTACGTGCTTTTCTCGAAAGACAAATTGAGTATTCACAAAGAAGCAAATTGATTGCTTTTTGAATAGTGTGTCTGATAAGTTATATTTGATTAAAAATAAAAACAAAAGAAAGAAATTTTTAAAAAGCTTCTTTATAGGTCGTCCTAATATTGGAAATTGTAGACGACCGCTATTATGATGAAATAGTCAATTTAACAATTCATAGTGTAGAAGATATGAGATGAGCCTTAAATATAAAATAGCAAAACCAAGAGACCACGTTCTTTTAGTGTGCTGAGAGACAATTATTTAAATTTCAATCGAAAATATGTTGCTTACGTCCATCCGGATTTGTAGAACACGGATTATTTTTCAGATATGTTACTGGAAAGCTCATTGAATGGTGGTCGGTATTCATCAATGCCGTCTTGCAAAAAGTAGTAAAATATTTTAAACTCGATAGCTGGAAAGAGTACAGCAGACGGCTGTGGTGACTTTACTAGTCTTAAAAGACACGGAAGGTGGAGATCGGGCACTGTGACGGAAGGTTATATTGAAGACTCACTTTTGAATAAAAAAAATATTGTGAAAAGAACACTAAAAGTTAATAGTGGTAATGATAAAGCAAGCACCGTTGTCATTTCTGATTTCACATCTGAAGAAAACGTGTTGGACTGCTTTGAGAATTGCCCCAAGAATGAGGGCAGTGGCAGTTTCAGTGATTTATTTAATTTTAATTCTTATTCAAACTGTGTATTTAATATCATTGTGGATAAACAAAAAGTATTATAAAGTTTATTGAATTTCTGCTAAACTAGAACTAATTATAAATTCACTGCCGTTTGACTTAAATAGCTCCGATTCTATTTCGACTATTTCGTCCATCATTTATTATGTAAAACTGGCTATTTCTATACTTTATGACCACTACTGTCGACGACCATACCGATAGTTACGTGTGAGCTCCGAGGCGAGACCGTAGCTGACCGAGAGTAACCACCACTGTTACCAAATTCTTAATAAAGTATCATTTTTCTCATCTGTATGCAAGAGTCTTGCAAGAATCATGCAAGGATTTCAAAATTGCGAGGTAAGAAATTTGCGACTCTCACAAAGATGCCAAGATCGAGCAAGAACAAGGCTATACTTTAAGCAAGACAAAACAAGACTTTTTTCAAATTTTGCAAGATTTCTTGTCCCAGCCGACTTTATTTCTGTATTAATTGGCAAGTTTTAAATTGCCCCTATAGAAAGCGTTCCATATACCACATTTTATTATTTCAGACGACTTAAACCAGATCACTCTACTAACAAAAAAAATAACAAGTAAAAATCCTCCCTTATTTATAACACCTTGTAAAAACATCCCATTATGTAACTATCTATTAACAATGTTCAACAAACCGGAGTATTGTGAAGCCACAAAGGGTTTTTTTCACGATAATCCTCCGGTATATTTACACTAAGGATTTAGGAACCTCCCTACAAAGGCCGGTTATTAGGTTCATGGATACATTGTATAGACGATGGTCTTTTCGTTGCGATAAATTTAACAATATGATTCAATAAGGCGGTACGCGTTCGTCGGTTGTTTTTTTAAGTTGCTGGCCTCTGGATTTTTACGATCCCTATGGAGAGGGACGGATGGGCGTGCATATTAAAAATGTATTTTTTTCATGTGACTGCATGGTGGGGGCCTGGTTTTGTTGTCTGTGTTTGTGCAATCGCTGTTTTTATTGTTATGGGTTTATGGGATCAATTTTGGCCCTGAAAAATACTACGATGGGAAACGCACTGTTCGAAATTTGGCAGTAGGTTAAAATTGTCGAGAAAAGTTGCGAATATTTCTTTTTAATTAAATATTTTGTTGCTATAACAAATTTAGAAAATTTAAAAATAAATAAATCCATGGGCCAAAGGGGTCTATTAAGAAGTTTGAAAAGCTTATTTTAACTATTATACCTACAAAGTTTTGCCCTACATCAACGAAGTTTTCATTTCATACACGGAAAAAAATATTATAATTAAATACAGATTATAAGTTTTGCCCTACATTAACGAAGTTTCCACTTCATACACAGAAAACAATATAATCTGTATCTAATATATAAAATTCTCGTGTCACAGTTTTAGACGCCATACTTCTCGGAAACGGCTTAACCGATTTTTATGAAATTTTATATGTATATTCGGTAGGTCTGAGAATCGGTCGTAATCTATTTTTCATACCCCTAAGTGGTAAATTTTTTATCTTTATTTTTTTATGATGTGGTATTAAAAAATACATACAACCCTTAATTTTCATCCTTCTATCACAAGCCCCTATTTCTTAATATCCATTTTAGTAATTTAATCATTTTTAACCCTGGTCGATAACTGATCGATTATCACTAGATCATTTATCCCCGCCAGGCATCTACCGGTGTCACTTCTCAACCAGTAAACAGCACGGAGTAGGGATGAGAACGAAGCCGAAGCTCCTGTCTCTCTCACAATAAGCCTTCTCTCATTCCCCATTATTATTGTGTATGAATCAAGCGTAATAGTGACGTTTACAATTATCATTTTACCTTCTAAGTGTAATTCTCAAGTAAATTTATTATTAATTTGCTGGGCCATAATTATTTATTTCCTATTTTATCAATAATTAATAATCTACATAACCTCAAAAGTACGCAACACGTGTCACGAGCTCCCGCCAACAACGGTAATTATTTTACTATATGGCTATTTTTTTGTACAGTGAACAATGCCAACAAGAGGTAAAGGGGCTAATTTGGGCCGTCAAACAAGTAAAATTGCAGGCACGCGAAATAATTCAAAAAATGATTTTCTCCACACGCATACAATAAGTTTTATATATTAATATTTTTTATTTAACTGCCAAAGTATTCACTAGAAATAATTCATATGGCAAAACAACGTTTGCCGGATCACCTAGTCTATGTATAATAATATATTTAATATTTTAAACTTAATAACTTAAACAGAAATAAACTATATTTGATATAAATATTTACATATTCTTGACATCCAAGCATTCTTATACTTAATTCAACACTTCTTTCTTAACACGACAAACTAAATTTAATATTTACTTGAAGAATCATATTTTGTTAAAATTTTAATTATAGAATAGTCTATTCTTTCTTAAATTGTAGGTTTATTGATTTACACGCAATAAAATTATTAATATTTTTTAGCAAATGTCAGTGTAAAATTTAAAATGCAGCTATATTGCAAAATAATATTTATAGATGATGTTAATACAACACTTGCGGTGATCAAAATTATAGAGATACAATTATAGTATTATTTACTACAAATTTAACGAAAGTTGTTTGTGTAAGTGGACCGCCAGGTTCAGCATGTGACTACGAGATATAGTTACATATTGCATTACGTGTACTCAGGTTCCCTTCTGTCAGATAAGTCGTCAGTTGCTTCGCTCCCTATGGAATAGTCAGGAGAGCTAACAAGCTCAAAAGCAGTATATGTCTAGTAGCCTCTAATGACAGTTTGCTATATGGCTTTCTTTCCTTAAATAATGCTACTGAGTGAGCAGTATTTAGTTAAATAATCTTATATAAATATACCGGATGTTCCCTCTAAGACTTTCAGTGCGAATATCTCAGATACCAGCATAGCCAGTGCCACGAAATTTGGTATACAGACACTAGATGACGCGTAGAATCTGATGATAACATCAATTCTTATACAGGGTGTTCCATTTTCCAAGAAATCGATTTAATTTTGTTTTTTTTTGCTTGTCAGCCCTGCTAAAACTTATGTTTAAATTGAAATATACTTAATTATGAACATATTCTGATAAATAAACATTCAAAAATTTCAAAATTTAACATAAAAAAACGCCTGCAAAAAGTACCCAAATTTCATTGTTTTGTCATGTAAAATGTATAGCCTTGAGCCAGACTTAAACAGAAGAAACTAACATCGGTGAACGTCAAAACTATGAATTGTCATTGAGTTGTCAAATATTAATGGCATACAGTATTTTATTTTACATAAATAACGCTAAATAATGGATTTAATGCAATTTACATATACACAATGGTGTTATTGAGACTTGTCGATAAAAATTTAGACTTGAGTTGAGGCTTTTGGAGCATTGAGGTCGTCGTGCCGGCGCAGTCTACCGCTACAGCTAGAGTTACAGCGTGAATATTGTGTAAAATATCTGTGGATATTTTTAAATTGTTCCACATAATGTAATAAAACTTCAGTAAATTGTTTTTTATGTTACTACAGTATACAATAATAATTAGGTACACGTATTTTTTATGAGAAAATAATTTACAAAATTGTGTAAGTACCTAAAGAATATCCCTGTTGTCCAACTACTGTAATAATTATTGGTTACTTATTTAGCAACAAATAAATTCAAACAAAACCATTTCTAAAACTTTTAATTATAATGTGACCGTGTTTGTCGTTGAAAGTCAGATCTGAACCTACCCTAGCCCCACAAAAGAAAATATTACGAAAGCATAACCTAGAAATGATTGATTCTTGTATCCACATATTTCAGTCACAGCTTAATCAGCACTTTACTTATGTACTTATGTTTAAGAAGAACTATACATCTGTAAAATAGTAAAAAATTAACTACAAGTTCTGTATTTCATGATACACAACTAAAATAAAGCAGCTGGTTTTTGCTAGGAAGAATCACCTGCAAATATACTATACGTGTCAAATAGTCATTTAAAACTACATAATAATTTGTAATTATTCTTTTTATCTTTCAGTTATGTGTGTACAATGCCACAAATTACATTAAATAGATAGAATAGTTTATTTATCAGAATGTGTTCATAATTAAGTATATTTCAATTTAAACATAAGTTTTAGCAGAGCTGACAACCAAAAAATCAAAATTAAATCGATTTCTTGGAAAATGGAACACCCTGTATAAAAATTGATGTTATCATCAGATTCTATACAGCATCTCCTGTCTGTATACCAAATTTCGTCGCACTGGCTATGATGGTTTCTGAGATATTCGCACTGAAAGTCTTAGAGGGAACACCCAGTATAAGATGGGTAGAGTAGTAACTACTCCAGAAACGAATACAATATAGCAAGAATACTGAAATACTAATTATGTACTTCAGTTCTATTTTTTCTTTATGCAATGTTATTATTTACTTTAATCAATTTTTTTTAATATTATTTCTTATATTTACAATAATTTACTGTCACTTAAAACTTCAAATAAAGAAAACATAACTTTATTTTGAGAATAACAATTCATAGGTAATTCATATTATCTAAATAAAATAAAATAATTCTTTAAGCAAACATAACTTATTTTCATATTAAGTGTAGTTTTTTTTTTGATTTCAAGTTATTTTTAAATGAAGAATATATAATATTATACAAGAATAAGTTTATCTTTCAATAAAGTAGGTGTTACTATACAGTGCTTTCGAAAAGTAACGAATAAATTCATTATTTTTGAAATCGAGAAGTTTTCGAAAAAATCCCCTGGCACGTCGATTTTGTTTTTAAAAAAGGTACTTTTTGACATACGACCCATATTTGTGACGTCATCTTTGTTCGAGATATGACGTCATCGACAATTTTTTAAATAGCAACCCCCAATTTTGACCATGTTTTAAAGAGCGTGTCATTCTACATACATACATCATGAATTATGGTGTTACATAACAAAAATTTCAAGAAAATAATATTTGAAGATTTTAAAATTTAATTTTCACAATACTGTGCACCTCCCTATTATGCAACACCTGTCCGTACTTATTTAGATAAACTGTTCCCGAATCGTTGGATAGGGAGAATGGGGCCGATTGAGTGACCAGTCAGATCGCCTGATTTGACACCCCTAGATTATTTCTTCTGGGGATACTTAAAAAGCAAAGTATACGTTACTAGACCGGTTAATTTAGAAGATTTAAAAGCAAGAATTTGTCACGAGATACGTCGCATACCTCCTGAAGTTATTGATAATGTCCAAACAGAATTTATTAATCGTGTTGGTTACTGTCAGGCAGCCAACGGTGCACAATTTGAACATTTAATTTAGTCGATTTTTTACATAATGATTATCAGTATGATTATATTCAGTATTGTAAAAATTAAATCTTAAAATCTTCAAACATTATTTTCTTGAAATTTTTGTTATGTAACACAATAATTTTTCATGATGTATGTATGTAGAATGACACGAAATTGCATAACATTATTTGTTTATATTTTTCTTAAAATGTATAATTTGTATATAATATTTGTTACGTTACGTGTATATTAGGTAGACATTTTTTTAAACTGTTTATTTGCTTTTAATTATTATGAGTTTTATTTAAAATTTTCAAATTTATTTTATTTTATTATATTTAATTATATATAGTTTCTGAGCAAATTAATACCTAGGTACATCAATTAATATTATCTAAATAGGTATTTCCTAAAATCTGATATTTTCAATACTTTCTATTAATATAATTAGAATATTTGACCATACCTTCAAAATTTATTAAAAATGTCAAAAATTAAGCATTATTTAAAATATTTTAACACTAACAGTATTAGCTCAGTAATTTAGATTTCAATATTTTAAATACGAGCTTATATAGCATGTAAGCTTCTAAATAATTTCACACAAAAAAATAACTTGTCAACGTACACAACCGACACATTTTATATTACCCTAAAAATACAATTTATCTTTATATTTTCACTTACCACTATTACTATTCCTGTATTTCATCCCCCAGAATTGCACTTACACTAAATTTTAAAACCGGCTTAGAATCTTTTAAACTGTCACTGATCAGTCTGCATTGCAAAAAATTACACTCTAACCGTCCACAATTCGAACAGGTCCTACTTCTTAGGCAATTATTGAACCTTAGGAGTAGAAGTGAGAGGAGACAGCCTGTCCTATTTCTCCTCGATTTTTCCAGGACTTTTGTTGATACCGGGACTCAGACTCCTCTTCATCAACAGTTCCTGCTGGTGGTGGTGTATCTTGTAGTTCTCTTCGGCGGCGGCTCTTTTGAGGATGTCTTGCTTGTTACTGTCTTGAGTCCTCAGGGGATATCTTACCGCTGGATAGTAAGCTGTCCATAGAGAAGGAACTTTGGTTGTTGTTGATACTCTTCAGCATCTCCTCCTTCGCGAAGTGCAAGCCGTTTTGGAACATATTTACGGAAAGTTCAATTCACCGTCATCCCCGAAAAAAATTGTCGAACGAGGAATTTGCGGAAGTTACAGAAAAGTAGTTACATAATAAATTGATTTTTGGTATTTGTAAAGACCTTTGATGACGCAGAGTTTTGGTAGATCCGTAAATTTAAAAATATGTGGATCGTTTAATTTTTGCCGTTACATTTAGACAATTTCAAATAACCATAACTTTTTTATCTCAAATATAACACTATATTTTTTCGCACTGTCTCGTGCACGTTGAAATCGTCTTTGTTTTTCTAGGACGCTGGATTGGCAGACTAGAACAATTAAATGGCCAGTACGGTCAGCTGACCTCACCCTCTTAGATTTCTTTCTTAATATTCTAATTGTTACAATTTGTTATTTTTCTCTATTTGCTTCATCATATTTATTTCATTATTATGATTAATTGTCATTGTTTCTCCATTGTCATTAATTCCATTTTGTTGAATTATTATTTGGACATTTATTTCTCCAGAAATTGCATACTTACTTTACCTCTATAGTAGTAAGGTATATAACAACGTTAATTTATTTAAAATAGATAAATATTTTATGGCATTGGGCATTTTGAAACTTTAAAGGCCCTTATTTCATAAAGTGTTAAGGCAATATCAGGCAACTAAATATTTCCTGTACGAATAATTTCAAGGAGAATTTCAGAATGCGTAATAAAAATTTTCGTTGCCATTAAAACAAATTGAAAGAGGTTTGTATTATTGGACACGATACATTTTTGAAAAACAAAATCCACCTATTTTAGCACTTAGGTAGATAGGGGATTGTACATAAGTTATCAAATAATGAAATTATATAGAAAAGGTACTATAGTTGTATTTTCCAAGGCTTATTTAATTTTACAGATTTAATAGCTAATAACTATCTAAATAAACTAAAATATATAAATACTGTTATTTAAATGTTTACCTGCTAATAGGAAAAACGTATATTGAAATTTCATAAAATTATTTGTATATATTTTTATTAAAATTTGTAATTGTTATTAAGTACACATTTTTTACATGCACTGTTTATTTGTTTTTAATTATGATGAGTTTATTAAAATTTTAAAATTTATTTTATGCTATTATATTTAATTCTAAATGGTTTATGAGAAAATTAATACATCAAAAAAAATTATCTAAATACTTAGTTATTTCCCAAAAATTGTTATTTTCAATACTTACTTAGAATTTTTGACCATGCAATGAGAATTCATTAAAAATGTCAAAAATTAAACAGTTTTATATTTATTTATTTAAGATATACATTAACAGTATCAGCTCAGGTAATTTAGATTTCAATATTTTAAATACGAATTTATATAGCATGTAAATTTCCTACCAATTTCACACAAAATAGTAATAACTTATGAACGTCCACAACCGATAAATTTTATATCACCCTAAAAATACAATCTTTATATTTTGACTTACCACTATTACTATTCCTGTGTTGAATTTTTTCGTCCCCCAGAATTGCACTTACACTAAATTTTAAAACCGGCTTAGAATCTTTTAAACTGTCACTAGTCAGTCTACATTGCAAAAAATTACAATCTAACCGTCCACAATTCGAACAGATCCTACTTCTTAGGCAATTGTTGAACCTTAGGAAAACGTCGTTCCTATCATTGTGGATATTCGTGGAAGGGATCGGAGACAACCTGTCTTCTTCGTCCTCGACTTTTCCGCGACTTTCGTTGATGCCGGGACTCAGACTCCTCTTCATCAGCAGTTCCTGCTGGTGGTGGTGTATCTTGTAGTTCTCTTCGGAGGATCTCTCCAGGATGTCTTCCTTGTTACTGTCCAAGTCCTCAGGGGATATCTTACCGCTGGATAATAAACTGTCCATAGAGAAGGGACTTTGGTTGTTGTTGATACTCTTCAGCATCTTCTCCCTCGCGAAGTGCAAGCCGTTTTGAAACATATTTACGGAAAGTTCAGTTCACCGTCATCATCGAAAAAAATTGTAGAACGAGGAATTTGCGGAAGTTGTTCAAAAAGCAATGAATATAGTATCTGGCGGCAGAGCTCTTCAAAGTCTCCCTTGTGCGCAAGGGTAGTTATAACTGAACTGATAAATCCGTTGTAGAGGCCACCCTTAGACTGCAAAAGGGGGCCGGGCTTGCAGTATTTTAAGGGGAGGAGTTTTCTTTATATTTTGATTTGATTGTAGTCGTGTAGCACCCTTAAATTGTACTTTTATAACGCCGCTAGTTCTGTTTCGGATTTAATATTGAAAATGTAATAATTATTATCATGCCGTCGAGTATTAATTTATAGTTGGTTTGGGAGTTTATCGGTTTTGCCATTGCCGTTTTATTGTATGGGGGTCGAATATCGTCTCGAGTTCTCTACAGGGACTGTACAAGTGTACGAGATATTATTTTGGCTTCGTTACATGATAGTATTAGTAATAATAACGGTAATAATGGTAGCGGCAGTAATTATAATATATTATTCTTATTACTCGAAGTTATTATGTTTAGAAAATTATTATAAGCGCATAATGTTTCATATAGGTATGGAGAGTAAACAAAAAATGTACTGGATGTTTCAAATTTGACGCTGCGGCTTTGTTAAAGGCACCGTATTCTTGAAAGAGTGTTTTCTACAGATAATTTTAGTCATTTATGAATGGAATAATAGGAATATTAGCTCATACAACATGCGAATATTCAAAGACACCGAAGTAAAACCAATATATAACGACAGAAAGCGGTCTAATCAACAAATTTGTAGGTACAAGACTTTTTCAAAATACGTGTTTTTTTTTAAATTTAACTGTAGATCTAAATATTGTTCTAACGTCTGCTTATTCATATAAGATTCTTCACATAACTATGTGAAAATAATTACTAAAATGTGGAGTAAGAATTATTTTATTTGAGGAGAATTTAAATAGTAAAAGTGGATAAACAAAACATCAAGAATTTTATTTTTGATATAAGGTACTTTTGTTTTACGTGTTTTATTTTCCGAGATTTCTGTACCTACAAACACCAAAAATTTGATCATTGTATGGCAAGAAATACGGCGATCTTAAAGGAAAATAAAAAACAAGAATAAACATTTGAGTAAATAAATTCACTTTAGGTTTCAAATGGGACTAACTTGAACAAAGATACACTGAACCAAAAATGTGCATCAGTATAAGTAATTAATAGCTACTTTTGGTTACTTTACAATTAACTTACTTCTAAGGAGCTCTTCTGGTTTTGGAGAAGTCTTAGTTACCAGTGAGACCACCTTTAAGTTTTCACAACTTGAAAGTGGCAAATCATCGTAGCCGCGACGAACTCATGTTTCTAAAATATGACTCCAAAATTGCGCAAACACTTTCAAGTAGCTTTGATAGTTGCCGCGACGTTCAGGGATCCTTAGTTGTTTATTTAAAATCCTGTAACTTGTAAATAATATTTATTAATACTTGTAGAACTATTAAGCATCACGCACAGCAACTACAAAACTGCATATTACCTCTTAAATTTACCATGAAGTAAACTTTACCTTGTAATTCCCAAAGTTGTAAGCCTTTATGTTTTTCCTCATTAAGGAATGTATGTTCCTATTCGATCATGTCACGTGTGCAGTGTGGATATTTTCATATTTTTTATAGCTATTAACTTAGTGCTAAGTATAGACAAAACTCTATATAAAACTATATCTATACTAAACTACGTATAATCTTTGACCCAGATAAAATGTATTTTATATAATATTATAATATCATATCTGATAAAATGTAATAATATAATATCTTGAATTTATAAATTATCTAGTAGTATAGTTATTAAAATGCTTGAAAATATAGGGTTTCGAGATAAGGCTTATGACATATTAAGTTATTTTCAAGATAGAAAGCAACGTGTTAAGATAGGTAACACACTGGGTGTAGAAGAAACTGTCACCTATGGAGTCCCACAAGGAACTGTTCTGGGCCCACTGTTGTTTTGTTTGTATGTTAATGATCTTTTTAGTCTTCAAACGTCTGGTGAAATTGTCAGCTTTGCGGACGACACCGTTATATTTTATAAAGAAGCAAACTGGAAATTTCTTAAAACTAAAGTTGAATCGTATTTTTAAAAAGTCATCAATTTTTTTTAATATAAGTTACTCACCATAAATGAAAAAAAGACTGTATTTCTTCCTTTTACTTCATTAGTTAATAACTTGCCAGTGTTTAATGAAATATATATTAATAACAGATGGAAATCTCGTCTGCAAATAAAATAAAATATTTAGTTATCATAATAGACAGTCATTTAAAATGGGACATGCATGTAAAAGAATTAATAAAAAATTAAAGAGGTCTTGTTCAAAATTTAAACAGTTTAAACAAATTTCTGATATTGATAATTTAATGACCATGTACTGCGCACTAGTTCAGTCGCTAATTACCTATGGAATTGTTTGGGGGGCTCGGCCAACTGTTACATAAAAAATCAGAGATGATTCATTACAATGTCCGTCTGTTAATAAGTCCATAGGCCAAAAAAGTTTTTGTTACCTTTCTCCTAGAGTATTTAACGGCTTATCAGCTGAAATAAAGAAAATAAATTATTTCAGAAAATTCAAAAAAAAAATTAACTAGTGGATAAACGAACAATCTCGTATGATTATTCATAATATCATCAACAGAAAATTTTATTAGTGCCCAATTAAAAAAAAAAGAAAAAAAAATTAAATTAACAAATAACAAAAAGGAATAATGGCGTTATAATATACTTACTCTTCAATTAAAATCACAAATCACATTACATATCTCATCCGTTTTCCTTTCTTTCAATTTTCTATTTAAACAGTTGTATTGATAGATACTGGCTTATATTCATTCCTGCGCACAAGGATCAATAGGTAGAGTACTGTTATTGTATCTGATCTTCTGTTTTGTATTTGGTGAAATGACAATAAAAATTATGTTAAAATTATCTCGGCCAAAACACCAGAAAAAAATCCAAAACATGCAACAGGGGAATAAATAAAACTACAAAGAAATAAAGAAATGTACTTAATAAAAATAATAATAAGGGATAAGTACCTGTTCAACTACTACTAAAAGATAATTTTCAAGAAGTGCATTCACTGTAAACGTCGGGTGTACTGCGTTCAGAATAAACACTACCAAAAATCTTACTAAGTAGTGACAGTCAGAACTTTAGCAATGTGTTGTAGTCACAATTTTACTGTTACTTTAAAATAACGCTACAGGCTCCTTCGATACTTTGTAGTAAAGATTACTTGAAAGTTACATATTGGCAGTGACGAATGCGTTGCAATACCCCGTGGATGCCCTCGAACTCTTCCACGATTCGGTTTCAAATTTTCCGTGTCACGCTTGCGTTGCCTACACTTGCACTCACTGCACACCGCGGTAAAAGTAGCTACATTTGGCACTTGTTTACCAGGAAATCGTTCTGCTAAGGCATTTTCACTTCACCATAAATTGAAACGATATCCATCAACTCCTAGTTACTATACACGTAATCCATTTTTGACACTTGAAAAACTAATGTAAATACTCGCATCACAAAAACGTTAATACCTACTATAAGTAATCGGATTTTAATATTCGGAATCGCCTGGCTAGACTACAGACTACAGTAGTCCAGCGATGTAAAGGTTGAAAATATTACAATTTCAATAATTTTTCAATCAGAAACTATGAGGATTTTACAAAAATTTTTTACCATAATGACTCTATTTTTCATGGCGCATCTATTCCCAAATTTTGTGAATCACTCTGTATATTTAACATGCAACTTAATTTGTTGCGACACATCTATTTTTGCGGGTTAAGTGGAAGAATAGTGTTGTGCGTCTTGGGGCAACATAGCTGAACTTCTCCCTTTCATATTATAGGTATTTTTTTTTACTGTCTTTTTAACAGTATTTTTTTGCAATGTGTGAATGAAGCATATTATTATTAAAATTTAAAAAAAAACTGTTGTAGGGATTGTATTAAAATTTTGTAGTTGTAGCTTTTTGGTTTCCACAAATTCATAAAAATTACACGAAAACTCATACTCAGTGCACTCCAAGTTGTATCAAACTTTTCTACAATGTTCTTTGAATATATCTTTAGGATGAATACCTTTTATGACGTATATTTTGCATGATATGATTTTTTCTTTTGTTGTAACTGAAATGTAGCCTGTTCAATAATAATAAAAAAATTGAGGCCACTTGGTAGATACCAAACCATTTATAGATAAAACTGTTTATATTTGGATATTATATATAGGTGGTGTTTCGTAATTAGAGGTAAAAAATCCAGTTGCGCATCTGTGGTCAAAAATAAAAAAATTGTTATATAAATGTAGGGTCTTAGGACATTGTCCATTGTCCAGCTGCAGCGTGTCAAAAAATAAAGAAAGAAACAGTTTTTGATCTCACCGTTTGAAATAATTTAACCAAATTCGGTGTGCATATTTGGTATGACATTAGGTATGAAACAAAGAATTAGTAGAAGTGGGTATCATCGATCATTATTTACTAAAAAAAAATATATTACCCTGTATAATATTACAAATACAATAGGTTTTTTGCAGTTTTTTGTATTCCAAACAAATTAACAACAACATAGATTTATTTTATCTAGTACGATACTGATTACATTATATATTTTTTTAGGTATTAATAATATTGTGTGAAACTAACTACTCAGTGGACAAAAGCCCCAACCTGCGTTGAATTACAGCCACAATATCTACCCATATATTCCTTATTATTAGCTTTTGTAACATTTTTTACTGTATTAGAAAGGTATTTTAAGCCAATATAAATCAAATATCCTACAATTCCTATCATTGTATCCTAGGAATTGTAGGATATTTGATTTATATTAGCTTAAAATACCTTTCTAATACAGTAAAAAACTGATTACATTACCTAAAATAATAACAAAATAATTAATTAACAATGGAATTACTTTGATTTATTATAACAAATGTTGAAAATGGTTACATTTAGCCAAAATACATGCTTAAGATCTTGAAATTGCAGCTCGAACAGGTTCAAAAATTCCAGAAGTAAATCTCCATCCAGAAGAACACAACCAGCTATAACTTGTTGACGTAAGTTCTCCTCAGATTTAATGTGAACCTTGTAAATTAATGTCTTGAGATGTACACAAACAAAAAAATAGGGTTTATATCGGGTGATCTGGATGGCCAAGGTTGACATAGTTCTTGTGTGCCTCATCCAATCACGTTATTACTGAATCTTTCATTAAAAATTCAGGAGCAGTCAAACTAAAATGTGAGGGAGCCCCGTTGTTTTAGCGCATAGGGAACATCGTCAAGTAGTTTAGGTAATACGTTTTTAAGAAAATGTCTGTACGAGGCACCGCTTAAAGTTCTTGGTAAAAAATAAGGCCCAATAAAAAAATTTACAATAATACTTACCCTTACATTCAAAGAAAACTGATGTTGAAATCGAGATTCCATTAATTGCATTAGGGTTTTCATCAACGTGTTATTTGTATTATTATAGTAACTCTGGAAAAATTAGCTTCGTCGGTAAGCAATATGCCAGCGGTAAAGTCAGTATTTTGTTCAATTTTTTGCAAAATCCAATGGCAAAATTGTAGACGAGCAGGAGAGTCTTGCGGCAGTAAGGCTTGAACCCTTTATATGTGACACGGGTTGATGCTTCAAAACGAACCAAAATATGTTACGATTTACATTAAGATTTGCAGTGATCTTCCTAGTACTAGTATTTGGGTTTTCTTCAATTTCGTGTAGAATTGCTTCTTCCAACTCAGGCATTTTAACACTCAAAGGTCTTCTAGGAATTGGACCTTTCTGAAATGAGCCTGACTCTTTGGAAAACATGGGACAATGGTTGTCCTAAGACCCCACCTTTGTATAACAATAACGCAAAAACCCCTTTTTTGGCTACATAATATGCTGTATTTTTGACCTCTACTTAAGAAACTCCCTGTATGTATATCTAAGGCTAAGGCCGCAGGATAGGTTGGAACCCTTTGGACCTGATATAGGCATAATTGTTGATGCTTCAGAATTGACAAAACTAATTTGTGATTCACATGAATATTTGCGGCGATATACTAGTACTAGTATTTGGGTCTTCTTCAATTTAGTGTAGAATAAATTTCTCCAACTCCGACGTTTAGAGATGGGACTTTTAGTTCATTTTGGTGAATTCATTCTATCAGTCTCATTCACCTAAGAGAATCATTCACTTGAGTAATTCATTTGATTCAGTATGGTCGAGAATTGTATTTTTGTAATTCGACCACCGATCGTTCAGTCTCGACGTTCAATATCGGAGTTTACTTACAACGGCACTGTTTCATGACTCGCGTGGTATCGTAATTTAGAGGCATAGGTATAACATACAATGCTTTCGAGATTACAGAAAAATCTAGATTTTAGATTAAAACATTTATAGGTAAGCATTTAAATATAGGTAATAAAATATAATTTTAGGTGTGAAAATATTGTATTAAATTAACAAAAGAAATAATATTTAAAATAAAAAAAAACTAATTTCATAAATAAATGCTAAACATTAAAAAATTCGCGTTTAAAAACAAAATTTTAGAAATTTTGTCTAATTTTAATCGGGCTCGTTTTTCTGTTACTCTGCTTTAGAAAATATTCTGTCGCAAGACACCGAACTAGCCATTCTATATAGGTGATCCGACTGAAATCGGTCATTGAGTCACATCTCTGATACCGTCTACGTCTAATCGTCAGCTGCAATTTTTCATTTGATTCAGTGAACTACTGAAGTATAGAAGGACTGAATTTGAGTCGCCTGAATTACATTGTTAAATTTTTTAGAATCAACGTTGCTTTTAGTTCACAGAGAATGATTCAGTCCGACAAGAAGGAATGATTCATTTCATTCAGTGAAGTGAATAGTTCGTTTGTACTAGTTCGTTCGCGAACTACCCATCTCTACCGACATTCTAACATTAACATTCAAAGGTCTTCCAGGAATTGGATCTTTCTGAAATGAGCCTGACTCCGAAAGACGTTGAAAAACATTTCTGAACAGTCTTGGATTTGGATTATTTGGAAATCTTTGGATAATAACTGTCCTAAGACCCCAGATTTGTATAACAAAAACCCTTTTTTGACCACAGAATATGTATCTAAGATGTATTTAAAGAAATACAATTTTAAGACGATTTTAAGAACTCTTAGCTTCAAATGCATGTATCCTCCTCAGATGATAAACGGAAACAAATGTCCCATATTCCCATTCCCATTTTAACGACCTCGGTCGATTTTAAAGATTTGATTAAAAATAGTTTCAATTTTGTTAAATTTGTCATAATCTCATTTGGCGTGTATATTAGAAAAAGGTCATTAAAGTTTTAATACTATTTTAGCCGTATCTGTATACAATCCGGTGATTTTTTCTTATGCTTAGACCTGAATACCCTGTATCTATACACTATTTTATATATGAAATGATTTCTCTCTTGATGGTGGTAATATAAAATATAGTTAAATTGAAAATCTATAAAAATAACAAATACTAAATAATGTTGTGTAATATCTTTAGTCACAATGGAAATCTATTGTGGTACATAAAACTGATTACATTACATATCTTACAGTTCGAGGTTTTATGAATAAGAAGAAAATAACTGTTGATGCTTTAGAACTGACCAAACTAATTTATGATTCACATTAAGATTTGCAGTACTAGTATGTGGGTCTTCAATTTCGTGTAGAATACCTACTTTCAGTTCAGGCGTTTTAAAACCTAAAGGTCTTCGAAGAATTGGACCGAAATGAGCCTGATTCCGATAGACGTAGGAAAACATTTCTGAACACTGTTTGGAGTTGGATGATTTGGAAATCTCTGAACAATGACTGTCCTAAAAACCCCATATTTAGATAACCAAAAACCCTTTTTGAACACAGAATGTGTATCTATTCAGATTTATTTAAAGAAATACAATTTTAGGATGATTACAAGAACTTTTAGTTTCAAATGCATGTATAGTGATCGTGGTATTCTAAGCAGGTGCAGTGTGCCTAACAAGCCACATCGGCTCCTGAATGATAAACCGTTACTATTCATGATATAAAGTGGCAATGCATTGTAAAACACGCGTTTTCGAACGGCAATCCATTCGCTGTTCACTATGTAAAATGCACGTTATAAAAATAAAAACAGAACGCATTCGTTGCGGTGGTAGGGGCCATAAAACCCTCATAAAAAAGAAATAAAAACATAAGAGGGCACATTTATAAAAGGCGTGCCTGGGAAATAATCTATTTTGATTGGTTCGGATCTGCCCCCACCACCCTACAGTAAAGACTTGCAGTAAATCAATGATTTTTTATAATCCCGGGAAATGAATTTTATTTTTACTTGGCGTAAGGGACCAGTCAATTCGACTGGTCAGAATGATGCTACCCTTAGGTTTTCTTTGGGATCCAGTAGGATTGATATATCTTTCTATAATATAATTTCAATCACATTACTCGTGTACTTACATAATTAGTTAAATTTCGATTTTTATTAGTTTAAAAAATATACATTCTGTAGCTCACTTCACGAGATTATTGTTTTGAGAGAAAAAAATCATGTAACTATATAGGTGACATCGGAAAGTGGGAACACGTTGTAACTTTTTTATGACTGCTGATAAAAAATTTAATTTGGGTGGGTTTATACTAGATGGTGCCATGAATTCTTTGAGGTCATTTCGGATTTCATGACATTTCCGGTTTGACCGCAAATGACCGTAAATTTATATATTATTAAACGGGACACCCTGTATTTTTTGGACATTTTTGGAATCAGCGGATTATTTTACGTATGGGGCAGTAGCAATTTTCTGACATATTTTCTGGATGTAATTTTTTTTAATTTTTAAGGATAAAACAAGATATTGTTTTCTTTTTTGACGGATTTTGAAAATTATTGTACCACAAAATTCAGAAAAATATCCTTTATAAAAAAATCAATAGGGCCCACCCTCTTTACATTTGAAAAAAATGAGTTTTTAAGGAAATACAATAAATAGAAACTTTTAGTGATAATAACTAAAAAAATGTAAAAAAATATTCAAATTTAGAATTTTTCCCATAATTACAAACAAAAAAGAAAACAATTTCTGCCAGTCGTGGCCTTCTAGTTTTATTTAAAAAAAATTAAAAAAAATTACATACAGAAAATGTGTCAGAAAATTGGTCCTACCATACGTAAAATGATTCGCTGATTTCAAAAATGTCAAAAAATACAGGGTGTCCTATATAAAAATATAAATTTACAGTAATTTCCGGTCAAACCGGAAATGTCATGAAATCCGAAATGACCTCAAAGAATTCATGGCACCATCTAGTATAAACCCATCCAATTTCAAATTTTTATCAGCAGTCATAAAAAAATTACAGCGTGTTCTCACTTTCCGTTGTCAGCCTGAATAGTGGCCTAGAATATTCTTCTTATGGAATATACAGGGCGTTCAGTAAACAATTAACCATATTTAAAGGCCCATTTTCTTTGGACAAAAACAATGTGATTTAAGTCAACTTACCTTAGTACGATTTTGCTTATTTAAGGGCGACGTATTCTTGAAATAGTATTTTTTACAAATACAAGAAATTTTAGACATTTAGGAACTGAATAATATAGAGTTTAGCAAATAACAGGAATGTTATCTCATGCAACTTGCGAATATATAAATAAAAAACTGCGTTTAACAGTTCCAGGTTATCATATAATAGGAAGAAAAAAAGTATTTATTTGGGTAAATCTAGATGGCATTGATTAGATTTTGAAGTAAATTTTATTTGTCGATTTTCCAATATCAAGCAATTAAAATTTTTCTTTAATCAAGTTGTGTGTTAATATCTATCAAAGAATGTTGGCATTAAATGATATTAATATTAACAATTAGACTAATACACAATAATTGTTGTCCTCTAACTCTGCTTTGATTTGTTTAGAAATAATTATGAGATACATGATATTGACTTGAATTGAAATTACCGAAACGTTAAATATGAAAGACGAATGAAAATGTCATGAAAGTACATTGCAGTAAGACATGGTTAGGTTGAAGAAATTGGAAAAATTGTCGCCCAATTAGGTATTATATTTTATTGATACAGTTTAGTGTATCGACGTAAGACACTGGTTAGCTGGAAAAGACAATAAATATCCCGACTAGCACTGCTAGTAGTTGGAACGTTGCTACGACTATTGTAGGTATACTTAGCATCCGTAACGGGAACTTCTAAAATGTAATTTTCAAGTAATGTTTATTTTTTGTGGCTCTACGCGTTCCTTTTGTTGCATGTCTTATCCTTTGGATTTTTTGTGGTGTTTTGATGTTCATACTTAGCACCAAAGTTTACTGAATAAATATAAGTTATACCACTCTCTGTCGGCACTTTGATCTTTTGACATCAAAGCGTACCGCCGCACGTAAATATTGTCGCAAAAATGGCTAATTACGAGGTCCTTAAAAAAGTAGTTTCTTTGCAATTAGGAAATATTTATATACGAGGGATATTCCAAAAGGGTGATGTAAGGCTGCTTATTGTATAAATAAAATATTTATAATGTAATAAATATAAATATTATAAAACGATTAATAGGTAAATGTATAAAGTTTATAAGTATTATATATATACGAGTATAGTTTATTTTAAAATAAAATATATACGTACTCTACTATATAAAAAATAAAGTAGCCATGAGGGAAATTTGTTTAAATAAAATGTTTATTTAAATATTTAAAGAAAACAATATATGTACATTATTTTAAAACTAAAATAGGTAATAATAATTTTTATTTGCTTTTTTTATGTAGCTTTTCTTTATGTAGCTTTTCTTGCAGTGTGTTTGTGACGTTTGACAGTCTTGATCTGAAATATAATAAAAATGCATTATATTCTTGTTTTGTAATTTAATAAACTATATATTCTTTTCAGTAAAAAATACTCAAACGAAAGCCCAATGTATAAGTATTTCCAATTAATTTTTTAGTACTTAATATTATTTAAGTGATTTGGGTATTTCTATACGTATATTTATTAATTTGAGAAAAAATATTTTAATTTATTTAAAGATGTTACTGTACATACCATTATTATTATATACTGTTTGTGCACAGGTATCACTTGGAATCGGTGTCTCAGTTTGAACTTCAGCATCTTGAAATTTTAACGCCAACATAGTTTTGGTATTATTGTTATCAGAATCTTTTTTCAAATCTGGCATCTGCAAAAGAGACGATTTTTGCTTAATATGTATACTAACTGAGGGACAATTATTCACAGTACAATATATCACGGGCATTTTTAGAAGAAAAATAAAATAAACACTAAAAGATATTCAAAATGTTTTGTCTCACACTATATCGATCGCACACAACACGCTATAGTTCTAGCGTCAGCCACTGTGTAGATCCCTGGGTACCGAACGGTCTCCGAGACGCATGAGGAGAGCGGAATTGGTAGGGTGTAGCGCCTTCAAGAGTGATACAGCTTATATATTTATTCTGTAAAAAATTCACTCCACACGTGACATGGTTAAATAAACATTACACAATGACGAACAGCATGAAAGCTTCCAACTTTGGAAAACTACATGGTAAAATTTACATTATAGTATATTTTAATTTTGAAAAAATATTTTAGTAATATGAGCTAGTCGCTGCTACGATCATTTATCATTTTCAAGTTCAGTAAACTTAAAGGCACACTTGCAACTAAGACGTCCCCAAAACCAAAGGAGAAGTCATATAACTGTAAAATAACCAGGAGAATTTGAAAATTCGTAGCAGTGACTGTAACTTTGTTCATAAAGTTATTTCTACAACAAAGTAGCAAATTTGGTGGCGGTTACGTAATAGTTACTTTTTGCAGGTTCTAACCTCAGTTAGTTTTACTTTGCTGGTTGAGATTGCTAATAAAATTCCATGTTTTTCATTTGTATGCAAGAGTACCGCAAGACAATAAATCATTTTTTTACTGTTTTAGAAAGGTATTTTAAGCTAATATAAATCAAATCTCCTACAATTCCTATCAATGAAGTCATATGTATGCTCTTTGATACCAAACATCTAGATATTGTGGGTGTAATTCAACGCAGGTTGGGGCTTTTGTCCACTGAGTAGTTAGTTTCACACAATATTATTAATACCTAAAAATATATAAAAACAATAAATCATGTAACGCAAAATCGAACAAGAATAATACTTTAAAGAAACTGTTGTCTTGCTTTGCAATAAAAAACTTATTTTTATAAAAATTTTCACGAAATTTTCTGTATCCGTTTTAATCTAGGTCTAGGGCAGTTTACCGCAACCCTCCCCGAACTTTTACTTCGTTATTTTGGCCTTTTTTATCCAATCTATATAAGCAAATTGGAAATTAGTCACCCGTTATAATGGTGAAACACGCCGGCCTGAGTTTGATTTAATTTATAATCATAAAAGGGTGATTTTTTTCAGGCGGGGAGTTTAATTTTTAATCAACACTTTAACTAACTGCACTTTTTAAATTATTAATGGAAAATTGTTTTTTAAAAGAAAACACCGACCGGCTCACGCTCGTTCGGCCTTTAAAATGATATTCTTCTGGTTTTGATGGTTGAAATTTATTTTGTGTATTAGCGGCGGTATAAATACGGCCGAACTGCGGGTAATTGCTGGAACCACCGCGGCAAGCAGGAGGTTGCGAGGGCAGCTAAGTAGCTCCGGAGGTAATTTTTATAAATCATCGCTATTCGGTTTATTTTCTGCACAGAATGAGTTTTAAAATACGAGGCAACAAGTTAAGTGTAGCTACTACGAACAAGTCATAAGATCATTTATACAGAGTGTCCTGGTACACTGGAAAAAATGTGGTTAATATTGGACAAGTTTATTAATAAATGATTCTACTTGTTGATATAACGTACACCTGTGGATTTATTTTATTTATTTATTTGAACATGGATAATCCGATAGAATGCTCAATAATAGGATTACACAAAAAAATACAAATTCGTAGTAAGTACTTCTACATTGATCTTAAAAAATAGTATGTACAGAAAATTAACACTAGTAGTAAAGAATTGTTGATTCTAAACTATACAGGGTGTCCGGAAATTATGCGTCAAGACTTCAGGAGCTGATTCCTCACAAAAAAATAGGGTCACAAGTCCTATAAAGCCCGCTTTACATTCGGGCCTATGATCGAACACATCCAGTTAGCATTAACAGGCCTGATAACGGTAACTGGTAGGTTAATCAGAAATTCGTATGACCGACACGTGACCCAGTTATGAAACTGCTTGAAATAACCTGCAGGTAAATGTAACTGGAGATTTTTATTGGTCAGAAATTTTAATTTTATTTCTGGCAATTGACGTATGACATTTGGCATATTAATATAACGTATAACTTTATTATTATTTGTCTATAGCACAATTCAGTATCAATTTATTGCCATATCATAGTTTTACATAATTAGTAATATACGATATTAATAATTTGACAGTAAATACATCAACCTAAAAAAAACTAAAGTTTGTTCTAAGTGGGATTACAATTTTATACAATTAAGATTGCTATTCTGAGTATGATAGTGATACCTAAATGAATATTAACAAACAAAAAGAAATATATATTATTACCTAATATTATTAATAATTAATTTATGAATAGGAGAAAGCCACAATGACAAAAATTATGTACCTAGTTTTTAATTATTTGTAATAATTTAGATTCTATAAAGAGTAGGTATAAATAATACATTTTAACTTTTTTAAATATTATTTTTATTAGATAGTTATGTGTTTTTGACAATAATTTCTAATGGATTACTATTAACACTGATATGCTGCATCCTATACTATCCTCCTATAATTATAATATATTGCAACATGGACTCCACGAAGGCGTAGTAAATTGTAATTAGCACAGTGGCACAGATCGCATGCCTAAAGATACATTTTTGATTACCCACGTAAACTGCGTATAAATATTGAATATGTGAATCCAGATTTTACTAGTTTTTGATCCTAATGAAGTTTTCTGCTCTTGCTTTTTACATTCTGCTTCCACTCTGCATGAATCTAAAATAATTTAAATAATTGTATCAATAAGTTAATATGAAATATTTCACTTACCTACCACCACTGTTGGGGATTTGTTTACGGTCCATACACTAAAGAATTTATATGTACTTCAAAAATTTGCCAAAGTACCTGCTTATCTTAACATGCGTTGGGTTTACTTTGCTTCCCAACAATATTTTCTTACAGTTAATGAAATTTAGTATTTCTTCATATTGGCATTGGTTGATGTGCCCTAAACTTCTTGCCACTTGTACCCACTGTTAAGTACCTATGATTTAAATTTTGGCATATGAGTGATGACAGATGACGTACATTAAAGAATTCACTGCCATGACAGGGTTATCTGGCCATAATAACAGGCACAGATAACTTGTTGTTCCATCATAGCGATATTTCCATTTCGGTTAAGAGCTCAGTTATGCCCACCCAGTTATCGTAACTTAACTGTCATCGGTTACGCTAACCTGAATGTTCAATCATAGGCCTGATTAACAGTTTATTTGTCAAGTAATTGATCAAGTGGCTTCGTCAAGTTAATTGACAAATGTAATACTAAAACTTGTACGTCAAATTAATTGATGAAGAACTTCGTCAAGTTATTGACGTCTTAAAACTTGTTCTAATTTTTCGTCAATTTTTACTTCAATTCAGGAATACCAACCTAAAATAAATGCAAAAAGTAAGGTTAGAGGATATGATGATATATATTTAACCAGTAACCGGGCAGCAGCAATAATAAACGCAATGGAAGCTTTTTTTAACAATTTCTCCCTTTTTTGCCGTAACATTTAACAGTTTTTGTTTCGTAAACAAATGGAAATAATATAACGTCAAAAGTTAAAATTACTTTTACATTGGATGAATTAATTCATCAATTTCTTCATCAATAAATTGTTAGTGTAAAGCCCGCTTAACAATTTTTCGAAGACTCAATATTAACTGTGTTAAAGTTAAAATTTTATTTTCAATATTTGTAAACAACTTCTTAAGAAATCCAAATATTTACATAAAATTTGTAAATCGGGGGTTTTTGCGGACGAGAAATTCAAATATGTTTCTAATTTTGACGTCACTAGTATAGGGGGGCCACTTGTGGCACATCATGTTTCTTTTAAATGATAGAACTGTTTTGCATCTTAATCTATCCATCTGACTATCGAAACAATCGATTCTACCTGTTTTATTTGAAAAAGATATACGTTGCTGAAGTCGGCGGGCGTAACCATTTTTGAATTAATCCTATTTGAAATGATCAGTGCACTGATTAAAAATGGTTTCAGGTAAAGGGCCTTTCCTGCTCAAAATACAGCAAAAAGTTGTTCAGAATCATAAATTATGGAGAGGTGCAAGAAGATCGGCGAGGTTTGATGAAACCATTTTTCAACAAAGCACAAAGATTTTATCAAAGCAGGCCGATTTTTTAAAAATTTTGCACATCTCCATAATTTACCATTCTGAACAACTTTTTCAAGTAACATTTTCAGTAGAAAAGGCACTTTAACTGAAACCAAAACAGTTTTTACTCGGTGCACTGAATATTTGAAATAAGATTATTTCGAAAACTGTTACTCGTAACGACTTCAATAAGGTATACCTTTTTCAGATATAACAGGTAGGAGAATCGATTGTTTCAATAGTCAGATGGATACAGTGAGCAGCAAATAAGTTATGTCATTTGAAAGAAACATGATGTGCCACAAGTGGCGCCCTCTACTAGTGACTTTAAATTAGAAACATATTTGAATTTCTCGTTCGCAAAAACCCCCGATTTATAAATTTTATGTAAATATTTGGATTTATTTACAAATATCGAAAATAAAATTTTTACTTTAACACCCTGTATCTCCGTTAATATTGAGTTTTCGAAAAATTGTTCAGCCCAAGTATGTATCGCATTTTTGTCATAATAACCTTTATGTTATTTCAAGATTAAATGCTATATTTCATCACCTTACATTTTTGTAGTATGTATCCCCCTGTAACTGTTAAAACATAACGGCGATGTTATTTCTTACACGTTATGTAAAATTTTAACAGTTCTTTAAAGACAAGGAATTAAGTGTCGCTATAGTTTAACATATTATGTGTTATTTAAATTGTGAAAATGAAAGATTTATCAAATTTACATTTAATTTGCGGTTTTATAACTGCACATCGAAAGTAAATTAGTTGTAAAATTTAAATCAAAACATTCTACGAAGAATTGAACAGATTGTGATAATTTAAGGTCATTAGTAAATAAATTACAATTGAACATTTTAAGCAGGAACCAATGTCGTTTATAAAAAGATAAAAAAGAAAAGGTCCCAGGCGAGAGCCTTGTGGCATTCCAGAGGTTATACTATAGAACTCATAATAGCAATTGTGCAATCTAACAATATATTGGCTTCTATTAGTGATATAAGACTTTAGCCAGTGAAGCAGATTGAGGTCGATACGGAATTACGTATATTTTTACACATTTTTCTGCATGTAGCAGTTTGTTAATACAATAAATTTTATATGTAACTTTTACACATTTCATTGTTACTTTTTAGTTTGTTAATTATATTCCTGTTTTCTTTCAAATTCATTTTTAATAAATATAATTTTTGTAATACATTTATTTTGAGGTTTTCATTCCATTACAGCCAGGAATCTTCTAGAAAATGTCAAAATGAACATATTACAAAAAATATAGATTCAAAAGCAAACAGAAAACAAACAAAAAATTAACAAACTAAAAACATAGGTGAGCGTGCGTATCAATATATAGTATTTTCAGAATGATGGTGTAATAATAATGAAGTAAAAGATATTTTACTTTTCATGATTTTATTAAAAATATATAATTCAGTTCAAATGAACAACAACCAAGTTTTCTAACAAAATATTTAACAAAATTAGTAGTAATAGGGACTTATAAACTAATAACGTTCTAATAAATCATAAACAATAAACGTTAAATACATATGTATTTAGGCACTACATAATAGGAGTTTACGAAAATTAACTGGTAATGATCTGAACATATCATTTTCTTTCTCTAAAGTTACAAAAAATCAGAATACAGAGTGATTTAAAACGTCAGAGTGATTTTTAAGAGTTATAGCCCTAATTAGTTTAGCTTTATCTCAAATATCAGTAATATTTATTATAGTTAGGTAAACACTTACCATTTTCTTTGATCAAACCTCAATTTAAATTTAAATGTTCTCCATTTGAATACAGCGATCGACAGCTAACTGAACACAACAACGCTACACGACAATCATGGTGTAGTGACGTGTGTTGGAACAGCTGATATACTGCAGCTGCGCAGTTGAGCTCAACCAGTCAGGAGTAGGGATATACAACACAGAGGTGTGTTAAGTGTACACAAAGTAAATATTACATGAATTCAGTACATTATAATACTTGTAATTTTAACACATTTTGTGTGAAACGTATAAAATGCCATGGTGTGTAAAACTATTACAGTATTATTGTAAAAAGTTGTGTGCATGCACGATACAGATATCAAATCTATAATTTACCGGCAAAATATTACAGACCATTCGCCTAAAATGATTTTATTTCCGATTAAACATGAATATGTGTCTAACACTGTAAAATGTCAGAAATATAACAAATTAATAAACTACAACAATCTTAAAACCGATTTACAAAATGAAATTTGGCAGGAATTATATGAGTCGCAAGATGTTACTTTCGTCCCAGTTTTTTTTTTAAACAAATTAACATATTATGTAGTTAAAAAAACGAAACAAATAAAGATAGGTCATTCTGATAAAAAAAGGAAAGAATGGATAACAGCAGGTTTTACAAAATCCATAAACACAAAAATGGAAATGCACATAAATTTATTAAAAAATCCAAATAAAGCAGTCTTAGAAAACCAATATAAAACATATAGAAACAATCTTACAAAATTGATCAAGAAAACAATACATAATTATTATAAATTATTAATTAGTCAAAATAAAGACTCGAAAACAACAATAAATAAAATTAGATTGGAAGATGGTGAGGTAACAGAAAATAAAAGCAAAATTTTAAATGCTTTTAATAAGCATTATAGTAATCTAGGGGGAATGTATACAAATAATATAGAGCAACCAAATGATTTTACTGAGGTTTGTAACAATTTGAAAAACACAATGTATTTATATCCAACAAGTGAAATAGAGGTAAAAAATGCAATTAAGGAACTGAAAATCTGAAATATTAAAAAAGGTTTTTGATGAAATAGTGGCTCCTCTGAATTGTATCGTAAATAAGTGTTTCAGTGTAGGATGTTTTCCAAATTGTTTGAGAACAGGAATTATAAAGCCTCTATATAAAGGTGATGACACTTTAGATATATTAAATTTTAGACCTATATCACTCATATCAAATATCTCTAAAATTATAGAAAAAATTATAAAACGTCGAATTATAAAATTTTGTGACAAATTTAATATTATATCAAGTAGGCAGTATGGCTTTAGAGGAGGTAAGTCTACAGAAGATACAATATTTCATTTAACATCTCATATTTACAAGACATTAGATAAAAAACAGGCCACTTTTGTGCATATTTGTAGACCTCTCTAAGGTTTTCGACACAGTCTGCTATAAAAACTTTTAAGTAAATTAAAATGTTATGGATTTAGGGGAAAAATATTTGATCTTTTGGAAAGTTATTTGAACGACAGAATTCAATACGTTGAAATTGATGGAAATAGTAGTGATTCCAGAAGGGTCTAATATGGAGTACCTCACGGGGCAGTATTGGGACCCTTGCTATTTTCCTTATACATTAATAGTCTTTTATTGCTAAATATTAACGGTACAGTAATAAGTTTTGCAGATGATACTGCAATATTATTTGAAGCAGGTTCCTGGAGTGAACTGAAAAATAAGGTTGAGATAGAATTCGTCAAAATGAAGAAGTGGTTTCAGTACAATACCCTAACATTAAATTGTAAAAAAACTGCGCATATGCGTTTTACTTCATACTCTAGTAACTTACCTGATATGGGACCACTAAATATTGACGGTGAAACATCTATACCTGAAGCCAAATCAGTCAAAGATTATTATTATTAACACATTTTACACATCCTAAATTACACACTGAAAAGTCTCACTTATACATCACCTTTCTTACAGTGTACACTTTTTCGAGTACCTTTTATATGAGACGTTTCGTGGAGTCTCATTTGCGTCAGTGTCTCCTACTCTTTTCATTAGATTTTAAAATTCAAAGCCGAATTCCAGAACTATTAAAATTCAATTAAATAGCGTGTAACCGGGCGAATGGGAATATTTCATACGCCTCCCCGAACCCTTTCACTCCCGCGCTCCCCCGTCAGGATACAAAAGGAATTATCCGAAGACACCCGTAACTAATCATGTTACGCGAGCCCGTGGGTCGCTTTATTAAAATATTTTCAAAATAAATAAGGGCGACACGGCTCATTAGAATGATTAAATTTACATAATTTACACGCCGAGGCCCTGGCGATGAGCGCGGCGTGCAATCTGCTTCGGTTTATTTATACGGCGGCTTTATCTGTTTTTTTTTTTCAATTAGACGATGAAAAATACATGGAATGTGGCCTCTGTCTACGTGACACAATTTTTGACTTGCGGTTTTGCGTTTATGGGTGTTTACAAAAGGCCTGCTTTGTTTTTATTGGAAAAGGAAGCATTTTACGTTTTGCCTTATAACTGATATATTTTCAGGCACCAAAAATATACAGGATGCACCATTTTGAAGTCGCGTGTAAGCACAAATCTTTTAGAGTAGTAGTGTTTAACAAATGCGGCAATGAAACATCGTTGACAATGTATTACTTTGTGTTGTTACTAAGAAATTCATAATATTGTTACGGAAGCTCACCTACCTAAGTTTGTTAATTATGTTCCTGTTTGCGTTAGAACTTATAATTTTTGTAATACCTTTATTTTGACGTTTTCCAGGCTATATTCTATTTGTTTCTCGACACGTTCTCGAAATCGCAGAAACTTGGAGAACTCTAAAAATCTATATAAGCGGATCAATTCCGCCATCACAGTCAGTTTATATTGAGCAGTCTAACGCAAATTACTGAAACGTCAAAGTAAAGCATTTGGCAGCTGTGAATTTGTTGAAGGAGATTTCTTGTATAATTAGGAGTGAATATAAAGTTGTTTGTCTACGTGACGTGTTCCCACGCAAAGTCAATTTTGAGGTTACATTGGTGTCAGAAGTGGGATATATTTCTGGCCACTTACTGAAGTAGTCCATCTGGCGGAATGTGGTGTAAATTGAACAAGGATTCTACAAATAATTTTTTTGTTTTTAAAAAACATTGGCGTACCATTTTTGTCATTAAAATTTTCCTAAGATCTGTCTGTTTTGATAAAAATTTTGACACCCTGTATAGTTGCAACGAAGCATTTTTCGAATATAGTTTAAGTGAACCGTCCTGTATATGACTAAATATCAATGTGTTAAAAATTGAACAATATGCACATGTTAAAAAATGTATATACCTACCAAAGAGTTCATCAGTCAAATATTTACTTTTTGTTTAACTTGAATCGTGTAACAGAAGCCAATTTAAAAATGTATTATTTTATTTTTGTAGCCATATGGAGAGTGTATTGACAGATGGAAAGTTGAAAAGAGGGAAATATTTTTACTTTTAATGTCATGGAAAAATGTCTCTGCTTGTTAAAATGTACAAAAGTACAAGTGTTTCAGTTAGTTAATATAATATGCAGGATATCTCTTATTAACAAATTATTAGAATCGTAATAGATTTTATTATTAGAAAATAATAATAAATACACTGTGCGAGTTACATCATTATTTCTAAATAGTTAAGAAAGTCTTGTCAGTAGCAGAAATAGGTAACTTGTGTGTAACATTTTTTTTAGTGGAATTTGTCCATCCATCTTCTAAATGTGAATTATCCATTCTATAAAAGTGAAATTGTTAACTCATCATTTAAAAATGTAGTGCATTGTAGGTATTTCATTCGCATTAGAAAATATGTTGAATATTTTTGCTGAAGATACTATATAATTATTCTTGAAGCATTAGTATATATTCCTTGGTTTTGGAAAATATTTGTAGATATACGTACCTATATCTGTGTGAAAATAAATATTTTTAGCTCGAATTTTAGTTACAGTAAATTTATAATTACGTAACTAAAGTTAATATCTGTTATGAGTAATTACTATTTTTACTGTCATAAAGACAGGGTATTTATTAATTGAATGCCGATACTTAAGGGTGTGAATCCTTCGGTCATTTTAAGAAGAAAACTTTATATCAACATATGTCCTAAACCTCTTAATTTTTGAGCTACAGGGTGTTACAGTTTTAAGAAAAAAATTACTTTTTTATTATAATTTTCTTATCACTCCAGATATTTTTATGAAATTTTGTACACACCTATTAATCATTAAGGAGCATTGTTTGATGCAAAAAATGTTTCAAAGTCTTTGCCAATGACTGGGGACCGAATTTGCTGTAAAATAAACGGAGATTTTAAAAATAATTTTAGTTTTTAGAAAAGGCAGTGGCGTACCATTTTTTTCTTCAAAAATGTTTAGTTAAAACCTCGTACAGACGTCATTGGCAAAGATTTTAAAACATTTTTTACATCAAACAATGCTCCTTAATGATGAAAATGAAAATTTCATAAAAATATCTGGAGTGATAAGAAAATTATAATAGAAAAGTAAATTTTTTCTTTAAACTTTAATACACTGTAGTTCAAAAATTAAGAAGTTTAGGACATATGTTGATATTAAGTTTTCTTCTTAAAACGACCGAAGGATTCACACCCTTAGGTATCGGCATTCAATTAATAAACACCCTATATATTGTTTGAAATGAATAATGTATGATGAGACACATGCAATGGTGTAATTTTGATGCAAATATCAAACAATGTTTCAGTTTCTATGGTATTTATTAATTGTATAATATTGGCGAGGTTTGATGATACCATTTTTCAACAAAGCACGGATTTTATCAAAGCAGGCCGATTTTTTAAAAATTTTGCACATCTTCATAATTTACCGTTCTGAACAACTTTTTCAAGTAACATTTTGCTGTATTTTCAGTAGAAAAGACACTTTAACTGAAACGATAGCAGTTTTCAATCGGTGCACTGAATATTTCAAATAAGATTATTTCGAAAACTGTTACTCCTAACGACAAATAAGGTATATCTTTTTTCAGATATAACAGGTAAGGAGAATCAATTGTTTCAATAGTCAGATGGATACACTAAGCAACAAAAAAGTTCTGTCATTTAAAAGAAACATGATGTGCCCTCAATTTACAAATTTTATGTAAATATTTGGATTTCTTAAGAAGTTATTTACAAATATCGACAATGAAATTTTAACTTTAACACCCTGCAACTCCGTTAATAATTAGTTTTGGAAAAAATGTGATAGAAAGAGGTAGCATTTAATTTCGGTCTAGAATTATCCCCTGAATCATTTCCGGACACCCTGTATAGTTAATATTTCTATTTGAAATTTACCAACGCATAATAAATTTATTATGCCTAAGGAATATGCCTTCTAACTTAGTGATATTTTATATTTAATGACATTTTGTGGTACCAGTATTTCCAATTTAATCTGAAATTTAATTTATATATAAAAAAGCCCTCATGCCACAGTGTAATTGTCACTTTGACAGTGGCAAAAGTTATCTGCAACTTTTACGACAAATGCACTAGTGATTTTTCACTTATTCATTTTTTAATTAACTATCGGTGTCTTTTGCAAAAATAAATTTCTGTCATTATTTTCAGTGTTTCATAAAGTTTACATTGATATATTTCTAAATTTATTATTCATTAAATTGTCTTGCCGATTTATACTCTATATTTGTATTGATACCGGGTAAATTTGTGTCGTTTAAATTCTAAACTATTTCCTTTTGCAGTTTGATTCGAAAAACTGTTAACTTAAAAACGCTCCACCTTCGTTGTTTCGTTTTTAATAGTTGAATAGTTGACACTTTTTTTCTTCAAATTTACCCGGTAAATTACAAACCCCAAACATAAAAGTGATAACTATTTCATACAGTATGCGCCAAAAGTATGGAATAAATTCAATAAAAACGAAACAATTATTTTTTGAGAAAAATCCTCGAACAGGTCGATTTTTAATTTAAAAAATACATATTTTAGCGTAAAATGCGATTTTCAAATGTCATTTGTTTTCGAGTAATGACGTCATCGATTTTTTTTAATGGCAACACCATATTTTTTTCCTTGATTCTGAAAGATCGTTTAATTCTCTATCAGACAGTACTAAAATTTTGCCCTCTTACATAGGAAATTTTTTGAGTAAATGACGATTGAATGTTAGAAAATGTAAATTTTATCCATAAAAAAGTAACAATTCTGAGGTATGTAAAATAAAATACAATTGATTAAGTTTTATACTTAAATTAAATGTTCGAATTGCCATTCACCAACTTCTTGTCAATGCGCAAGTCTGTGAAGAAATTCATCTTGCACATTATGAATGATTTCTGGGGTAATGTACACTTTTGACTTCAAGTATCCCCATAAAAAATAGTCAAGAGGTGTAAGATCTAGCGATTTTGCAGGCCATTCTATCGGTCCGCATCTGCCGATCCACCTCCCAGGAAAACAGTTGTCCAAAAAATCTCGTACAGGGTGCGCATAGTGCGGAGGTGCACCGTCTTGCTGAAACCATATGGTATCGTCAGGTATGTCAGGGTCATTATCGTTAAGAAAAATTACTGCAAGGGCTGGAACAAAGTCATTTTCTAGAAACTCTAAATATCTTTGTCCTGTAGGGGTTCCTTCAAAGAAGAAAGGCCCTACTATTCTGCCGTTAACTATTCCAGCCCACACATTTAATTTCTGAGGGTGTTGGGTATGTGCCTCTGCCATCCAATGAGGATTTTCCCGACTCCAATATCTGCAAGTTTGACGGTTTACAGTACCATTCAGACAAAATGTGGCTTCATCTGAAAAAAGTATTTGCCGGTGTAAATTTCTATTTCCTTGACATAAATCCAGTAGAATTTCGCAAAAGTGTAAGCGGCGATCGGGATCATCTTCATTGAGTTCCTGCACAAGTTGAATTTTGTAGGGATGATATTTTTCCTTCCTCAAGATACGTAGCACTGTGCTCTGACTAGTGTCATTGTTTAATACAACCAATCGTGAAGAATTATGAGGATTATCCACCATACTTATCAAAATGTTCTGTTTCTGATTTTCATTAATGCTTGAACGTCCAGGTTTTGGAATATTTACAACATTGCCAGTTTCTCTAAATTTAGACTCTACCTTACTGACTGTTGATTGGCTGATAGGGCGATCTGGATATTTTTCATTAAATAAATCGCAAACTTCCTGCTGAGTTCTAGTCATATTCCTGCATCCGATAAGAATTAAAATTTCAATTCTTTGAGTAACAGTTAAATGTGCCATAATACTTTAAATTGAATAATAATTTCTATGTCGCTTACAATACTTATTAGAAAGTCGGTGTGACAATGACACTTTGCAAAGATTTTCACCTACGTGATCCATAAAAGAACTATGGAATTCGAAAAACTAAACTTGATAACGTTTTTGCTTTATTTTAATTGATTTACTTTTTCTAACATTCAATCGTCATTTACTCGAAAACTTTCCTATGTAAGATGGCAAAATTTTAGTACTGTCTGATAGAGAATTAAACTATCTTTCAGAATCAAGGAAAAAAATATGGTGTTGCTATTAAAAAAAAATCGATGACGTCATTACTCAAAAACAAATGACATTTGAAAATCGCATTTTACGCTAAAATATGTATTTTTATAAATTAAAAATTGACCTGTTTGAGGATTTTTACCAAAAAATAATTGTTTCGTTTTTATTGAATTTATTCCATACTTTTGGCGCATACTGTATATGGCATTTCCATGGTATGATTAAAATTTTTCGCAATCTCGCGAAATAATCGTGTACGTCGCACCGAAAATTAAACGGCTCAAAATAAAAAAATATATATTTATTTCATTACGTCCGCCCAATCCGGGCTCAGCTTCCTGTCGGACGCAAATATTTCCCCATCCCCGGGCACTCTAGATTGGATTTAATATTTTTCCGCAAATTTAACTCGGAAGACGTCTTAACGTAGCCGTTGCGTTTGACAAGTCAAAAATTATACCGGGGTGTATTTAATTATTCTTTATTTAATAAATTAATCCCCATTCTTTCCCCTCCTCGAGTTTAAATGCAAGAAACCCCGTCGCAGAAGTCTTAAATTGCTCGGGCGCGGCCGACTCGGGGGCTTAATTAATTTTTTTTATTCCGCTCCGCGTGAGAAGGACGAATTTTTCCGGTTTAATTAAATATTTTTAATAAAGGAGCGCGATTATTTTGCTCGCGCGAGGAAACGTCGTTTTCGGGTGCTTTATTGCTTTAATACTAACATGACAGTGCGATTAATTTAACAGGAAAATATCGTCGATTGTACTTTTTTAATCATCCCCTCCTTCGTTTCTATCTACAGCGATATTGTAATGAAATAGATGTCGCAGAGTATGAACTTATTTACTTTGCCATAGCTGTTTTGGCAGTTCGTGATGTTAGTTTGCATCCAAATAAAATTTGCTAAATGCATCTACTTAGGTGGTAGCGCAACGCGGGCGTGACATGGGAAATTTGCAACTGAATCGTGGAAGAGATGAAGGTCCAGGGTGCCCCCGGCGAATTGCAACAGCTGAGGAACACGTTTTAGAAATTGTTGAAGAGAATCTCGGAATAGGTACCAGGCAATGGCATAGGCATAGCAATAGAGGTAATACTATGTCTGTCACCTTTGGATATTTAAGTGGCTGTGACAACTATGCTTCGCCTCAAGTATACTGGTATTATACCAGATGTAGGATGTGTAGAGGTTAGAAGGATGCTCTTTCTGCGGTCAGACGCTGACAGTATTGCTCTCAAGTTTGCTTTTGGCAGCTATTTGTTCCTAGAATACCTCAGCAAGGATACAGCCAAAAAATACCCGGCTATGATCAGGATGAATCTTCGTCTAGTGACGGTATTCAAACTGGACACTGTTGGCTAAGGAAGCACCTGTATTATATGAGGAAGTGTGAAACACCTCTCTGTAGAGGTTGCCAACAGGAAAACGAGACCGTGCTCCATGCACTCTGTGAGTGCACAGCAGTTTTATCAACAAGAGAATCCGTGTTGAGAGAGCCTTCTATGGCCTACATTAAAGGGATCCCCCTGAGCAACGTCACCACCTTTTTCTCTTTATTAGATTGGTTAGCGGTTCAGGTGAATTGATCTCTTAATGGGAGACATCACAACGGGCCCAATGGGGTCTAAGTGCTGTGGCTTTTAAGGCTACCCTCTCACAACTCCAGAAGTACCAGGTAAATCGCTCAAATACAAGGAATGTTCCATTCAACAGTGTGGCATATCATACACGAGGCTCGATTATATCCGTATCATGTACAGTATGCCCAAGCGTTATGTCTTACGAATTAGATTTTGAGAATAGTTGCTGCAATAAAATATTCAAAATTCCAGATTTGCAGCTGACGTGTTAGTTACAGATGAAGCTATTTTTATATGTGGGATGTGTAACATTCATAATACTGGTGTTTGGGATTTTGTAAATCCGCATGCGATTTAACAACGCTTTTCTTTAATTGTTTGGGCAGGGATTGTCGTTGATTACTTGATTGGACCATTCATATTACCTATATATTGTTCAGTGTTCCTGGACTTCTGGAAAGTGTGCTCTTAGCTGTTCGACTCCGAATGTGGTTCTTGCACGATGGTGGTCCCTCGTATTTTCGACAAAATGTTCAAGAATACCTTAATGAAATTCAAGGGGTACGATTGATTGGACGAGAAGGACCGTTGCCATGGCCGCCACGATCTCCTGACTTAAATCCTTATGACTTTTTGTGAGGATATTTAAAAGATGAATTGTATCGCACCGAAGTGGACACTAATGATTTACGCGAACGTATCATAGTTCCTGCCAATAACTTATTTCAAAACGGACAAGGACTGGAAGCATTTGTGTTAGTTCGCAGAAAGTGGGTAAGACGGATTCAAATGTGTTAACACCGCCGGTGGACAAAATTTGGAACAGTTGTTGTATTGATCTTCAACAACCTTTAGCTGTTATTCTATGAATGATACTACAGGAAACAATTACTCCGCGGGCTAATGCTCCGACCGGCATTGAATTACACCTGCAGTCTGTGTGAATAGCCAAGAATCCATGTCGGCCACCCCACTGGTTTCGGGCGTGTTAACCCTCATCAGCATGTCATAGGTGAGACGACCAACAATTGAACTGGCTGTTCTGCATATGTACTTATACACAGAAACTGAGTAAACGTGAGGTGTAAATGGTGTATTACTGCAAGTACTTGAGAAAAGAAATAAATGATCTGTCAAAAGAGGTAAGCTTAAGCATGGAAAGAGTAGAAAAGTTAGAAAGTGAGAAAAGAAGGAAGAATATTGTAGTGCAGGGTATGCTGATAGACACAAATGATAGTAACCGTTTAAGAGAGACAATAGGGCAACTTATAGAAAAGGAGATAGGAGTAAAACCAATCATTAAAACAGCACGAAAACTAGGTGAAAAAACCTGCTTGGTAGAATTGGGAAACGAAGAGAATAAAATAGAAGTGATGCAGAACAAAAGGAAATTGAGAAACAGACAAGGAAACATGATATTTATAAATGATGATTTAACTAGAGAAGAAAGGGATGTACAAAGACAAATCAGACAGAAATTTAAGGAAGAAAGGGCTACGGGAAAAAATGTGAACATGGGATTTTTTAAATTAATAGTGGAAAATGAAGTCTGGAAGTGGAATAAAGGTGAAGGTAGACTGAAAAAAATTAGATACGCTAATTACGGTTCAAAAAACTAATCAAAGCTGGAGAAAAGGGAGATGCGGATCTGACTAGGCGAGGAAATGGATTGGGAGTAGGAATTAATGAAATAAAGATAAAACCAAAGCAATCAAGAATAAAGAGAGTAATATAAGATTAGGCACATGGAACGTTAGAGGTACTTTTGTTGAAGGGGCTCTGAAACATTTAGTTGGAGAAATGAAGAAATCAAGTTAGACATACTGGCACTGCAAGAAACAAAACAGAAGGGCATTACAACTGGAAATGTGGAAGATTATTTTTTAACAGTGGGACGGATCATCGGGAACTGGGAGTAGGGTTTATGGTTAGCAATAAACTAAAAAACGATGTAATAGAGTTTAAGGGAATTTCGGACAGATTATGTAGAATGAGAATTAGAGGAAAATTCAGGAAGTTGAGTCTAATAAACGCGCAGGCTCCATCCGAGGTAAAACATGAAGACATCAATAATGAGTTCTATGAAGATTTGGACACAATTATGGGAAGGATACCAAGGTTTGACATAAAATGCGTATTGGGGGATATGAATGCTAAAGTTGGAAGAGAGGAAAAATATAAAAATGTTACAGGAGGCAATAGTAAGCACATTGTGAGTAATGATAATGGGAAAAGACTAATAGAATTTGCATTGGAGAATGATATGAAAATAGTACGTACTGCTTTCGATCACAAAAACATACATAAAGAAACCTGGATAGCACGGGAAGACAAGGAACCAAATCGACCATGTTGTCATTTAAAAAAAACATGTAAGAAGTATGAAAGATGTAAGAAGTTACAGACGAGCAGATGCAGATAGTGACCATATATTAGTTGTCGCAGAGATGAAACAAGAAAGACCACATAAAATTGAAATGGACAGGAAAAAACGAAAAAGATATGATATGGAAAAGCTGAAAGATACAGAGACGGCAATACACTTTGCAAAGGAAATGACAGAAGCGGTAACAAACAAACCACATAAAGAACAGACAGAGGATGAATGGACACATATTAAAACAGTAATGGAAGAGGTAGCGGGAAGAACACTGGGGGAACCAAAAAAACGACAACGAAATAAGTGGTTTGACGAGGAATGTAAGCAGATGTTACAACAGAGAAATAAAGCAAGGATTAGACAGATGGAAGAACAAAACGAAGAAAACAAAAGAAAATATGAGCAGATAAGAAGAGAAGTTAAGAAAATATGTAAAAGTAAAAAGAGAAGTGTCTTGGAGAGGGAAATGGACTAGAGGAATCATACAAGAGTAAACAGCTGAGGAATATTTATCAGGAAGTTAAGAGGAGTACAGAACAGAAAATACGCGAACCATATATGTTTTTAAGAAGTAAGGACTAACAAGCCAAGCAATTCTCGTTTTTGCTAGATTATTACTAGTTGCTATTTTGTTGAGTTATAGAATATCACAGCAGATGATCGACATGGAAAATCGCAGAAAAGGAAATTATTTTTATTAAATTATTTTCTTTTCATACAGTGAGTTTGCCACTCTGTTCGATTGTTGAAGTGTAATTTAAAAACGAAGGATAAGTCTACAATTTATCTGATTTAAAAAAATCAATTTCGGATTAGTATTTTGAGAAACACGTACTATTCCTTCTAAAAAGTGGCCAGCACTTACACGTTTTATCATATTTCGCATTCTCTGGACTGTATTAATTTTGAAGTCCATCTCTGGCAGGCCCTTAAAATGTCCGAGGTCTTGTGATGACCGAGGGCAATCTCGATTCCATTAAAAAGGTGGGACGCGGACGAGAATCGAAACAAATACGTGCTCGTTCGAGTCCGGTAAACGTTTCCCGGATTACATTCTCGTCGGGAAACATCAGAACACAAGTGCATCTGACGGTGTGATTTTTCACTTTGATATTTTGACAGGGGCGCAAAGTGACCAAAGGAAACGCTCCCTTTTATATATCGTTTGTCGGGTTGGGCGCGTGTTTCTACACACGCGGTTCAAACAAATAGCCGCTGCATTTACAATCCCACACGTCCCGGTGCCGTTCACGCCCGCCGCGTTGGCGGATTTGCGGAAAAGTGGGCATGACCTTTTTGCACGGAAATAAACTCCTAATGAAATGTATATGAAGCTTGCAGTAGGTTTTAGGTAAAAATAGAAGCGAGGTTAATTAAATTAAGTCTGGCGGACTAGACCTTTGTATTTTTACTCACGGAATCCAAATCTGAAGTTATTTAAACCTATTGGGTCAACTTCAAGGTACTTTCATGGTACAGTCGAAAAATGGGCAAATAGATAAAAGGATCGTACATTTTTGGGGTTACTGAACCTGAATTCAGAGTTAATTTGTGACCAAAAATAAGGGTTTTTTTAAATATGGGGTCTTAGGCCAGTCATTATAGCCAGCGTGTCAAAAATTAATATAGGTGAATTTATATACAGAGTTAACTATGACTAAGTACAAATATTTTAAGAGGGAGTAGAGAAAATTAAGAATGAACGGAATCACCCTTCAAAAAAATTACAAACTTATTTATAAAGCGAAAAATTTTTTTTTTCGAAATTATATTAAATCTTATTTAACGCCGCCTATGCAACTTGTCCGCCACACGTTTACAGAATCAGAGTACGTAACGTAGGCAACTAGCAACACGACCGTAAAATTTTCAGTCAAATCATAATTTAATTCCTGTGTTTACCATGTGTTTATGTTGTAGTTTTATGTTCTTCTTCAGTTTTTAGTGCATTTTTTAATTTTTAAACGTTTGATAGTAAGTAGTAGTTAAATAAAGAAAGTTGTGTTGGGTGCAGATACTTTCCCACAATATAGTTCGCCGGTTTGGTTTTCTAAGTTATGGCACAAGACTGCTGCGGGTACATTAAAAGTTTTCTATTATCTATTTCTTCCGTTCGAATTTGTTATAATAAATAGGTATTTTATCTAGCTGTATCTACAGGAAGCGTGTTTTATCGGTTTATGTTGTAGTTTTGCCAGTTTGTAACGAAATAATGAAATAAAGGACCCCGCAATAATCATATGGAAATTGGGTTTTTGTCAAATTGTCTGAATTTTTGATATGTTGTAGATTTTGTCATCCTGAACAAAAGTCTCCATGGGCACAAAGTGCCAAAATGAACATTTTGGCAGCTACGGAGCTGCCAAAGCTCCCCTGACCCGTTGCAAAACTATTCATTTTCAATACTATTTACAGATGTCAAAAGCATATTTTAATTATTCTAATATATAGGGTAATGTTTTTGAGGTCACTGGATTCAACCCTCATGTCAGATTGGACAAATTGACCGTTGACAGCTGTCAATACACTCTCAACGAAGAATAGAAAAGTAAATATTCTCTGTTGACATTGAGAGTTTGGGTTCTTGAGGTCGCTGAATTCAATTCTCATGCCAGATTGGAAAAATTGACAGTTGACAGCTGTCAATTCATTGTCAAAGTAGAAGAAAATATTCTCTTTTGTTATTGAGAGTTTGTCAACTACCATTTTCTCCAATTCTAAAAAGAATTGTATTTAGCGAGTTGGCCAACATAAACTCTCAATGTGAAAAGAGGATATTTACTTTTATATTCCTCGTTGACAGTCAATTGACAGCTGTCAACTGTCAATTTTGCCAATCTGGCATGAGAATTGAATTCAGCTCCCTCAAAAGCCCAAACTCTCAATATGAAAAGAGAATATTTACTTTTCTATTCTCAATTTGCCCAATCTGACATGAGGGTTGAATCCAGTGACCTCAAAAACATTACCCTATATATTAGAATAATTAAAATATGCTTTTGACATCTGTAAATAGAATTGAAAATGAATAGTTTTGCAACAGGTCAGGGGAACTTTGCAGCTCCGTAGCTGCCAAAATGTTCATTTTGGCACTTGCGTGCCCATGGAGACTTTTGTTCAGGATGACAAAATCTACAACATATCAAAAATTCAGACAATTTGACAGAAACCTAATTTCCATAAGATTATTGCGGGGTTCTTTCTGTCGTTTCTGCATTTAGAAATGCTGCAAAACAACGACCGCATGTTAGTAGATATTGTTGACAGATGTAAGTTTTATCTAATAATAATAATATCTCTACCCCTCATTCTAATCACAGGGATTAGCCCAGAAGTCGGAGACTTGTGCGGGAGAGGGGGCGGCATATTATTATTAAGCAGGCCGCATTTGCGCCCAGGAACGACTTAAGTTGGTAGGCCCTAACCACTATTCAGTGCAGGAATGAGGGAAACCTGGAAAACCTCATTAATTAGAGGGGTAGTCAAATATCAACCGGTATCAATCTCTCACATTGACCCAAGCCAACATTCTTCCACCCTACCATACCCGCAGAGAGGGCGCCAAACCTCTCCACGAATATAGCTTATATACGGTCTACCGGCAGCTGGGCTCGAACCAACACCGATCTAGTCACCACGATTCAAGTACTAACGCCTTAAACCGCGCGACCACTGACCATCTATTGATCTAAGCCATCTCAGTCGATGCTTATCATAGGCGCCGACTTTCCGTAGGAAAATAGGGTTTTGCCCCATTTTTTAAATATCGAGCTAAAGTTCTGGAATAATTTTTTTATTGTCTTTTAGGCTTTCCTGAGCACGTGATTAAAATTTTTATACTAGTCTTAGTTAACCCTATAAAAAGATTTCGAAATCATCCAACTCCAAATCCAAGAATATTCAGAAATGTTTTTCAGCGTCTTTCAGTCAGACTCTTTCAGGAATGGAAAACCTTTGAGTGTTACAACGCCGGAGTTGGAAGAAACTATTCTACACGAAATTGAAGAAAACCCATTTGGGAAGATCGCTGCAAATCTTAATGTGAATCATAAATTAGTTTGGTCCATTCTGAAGCATCAACATTTCACATACATAGAAATCAAGCCTTACTGCCATAAGACTATCCTGCTCGTTTACAATTGTGCCACTGGATTTTGCAAAAAATTGAACAAAATGTTGACTTTACCGCTGGCATATTGTTTACCCTCGAAGCAAATTTTTCTAGAAATGCTATCTAGAACTTCCACAATGAACAAGTTTGGTCTGATAAAAACCCTAATGCTACAATGGAATCTCATCATGGATTTCGACATCAGTTTTCTTTGAACGTATGGGTGGGTATTATTGGAAATTTTGTTGTTGGGCCTTACTATTATTGATGCCTCCTATGCGCTAAGACAAAGAATGTGGCTTATGTACGACGGGGCTTCCGCAGATTTTAGTTTGACTGCTCATGAATTTTTAATTAAAGATTCGGTAAAAAAGTAATGTTAAAAGTGTTAAAGTTAACCTTGGCCACCCAGATCACCCGATATGAACCTTATTAATATCTCAAAACATTAGTTTACAAGGTTCACATTGAATCTGAGGAGCACTTACGTCAACAAATTATAGCTGGTTGTGATGTGATAATAGCTACTCCTGAAATTTTTGCAGGTATTCGATTTGAAAAGGACCTGAGGCATGTATTTTGGCTGAAGGTGGCCATTTCCAACATTTGTTATAACAAATCGTAGTAAACTAATTCCATTGTTAATTAATTATTTTATTATTTTAACTAATGTAATGATGTAATGCACTTTATCAAATAAATCAATTTTTTTCTTACACTTTGTTCGGTTTGAAATACAAGAAGGTGTAAAGAAACAAAAAGTGTCTAAAACTGATAATTTTTTGTTTCATATCTAGTGTCATAATAAATGTGCACAATGAATTTTGTTAAATCAAGCGGTTTAGAAATTAAAAACTGATTTTTTTTATCTTTAACACGCTTGTAGCTGGACAATGACTGTCCTAAACACATTTATATGATAAAAAATCCTTCTCTTTGGCCACAGAATACTCTCCTGGATTTTTGAGTTTTACTTAAGAAAACCTTGTAAATAAATATCTCTCGGATGGAGTTTCCATCTGCATGAAAAGATGCAAACATTATACCTGTCGCAAAAATTATTAACCCCACAACTACCTCCAACTTTCGTCTCGTTAGTATCCTTCCAACCTTGGAAAAATTTATTTCTGAAGAGGTGAGTGACTATTGCAATAAAGCGAATATTCCAATTGATACTCAGTCTTGCTTTCAAGCATAATATAGTACTTGTACTGTTCTTGATTTTAGTAAGGCTTTGACATATACAACTCTTTGTATGAAATTGAAATACTTCACATTTAGCAACATTGTTGTCACATTCTTTAAAAAGTATATGTTAGGGTTACTTTGAACGCTGATATATTTAGATGTAATATTATCTGTACTGAAGTCCCCCAAGGTAGTGTTCTAGGGTCTCTTATCTTTTTCATTTATAATGCGGATTTTTGTGATTATCTTCAACGTGGTCAGGTTAATGTTCGGATATAAAAAGAATGTGATTGTAGATGATTAGATTTTAACATTATTCTGAATGGACATTCTATTATATCAACTATTAACTGCAAAAATCTTGATTTATGGGTAGACAATTCTGTTAGATTTACTAAACATGCCAACTATCTAACTCTTTTACATGCATAAAGATCTCCTTAGTACTGAAATAAAATAAAATAAATTGTGACTCGCTGATATTGTCCATCTGCATACCGCATGGTTGTGTATTGGTCACAATTGGTACTCAGATATAAAGTTATAATCTTCGTAAGTTTGAACATATTTCTCCTAGTTTTAAAGATTCGAATTGGTTTAACCTCGGTGCTAGCTTTCAAATCCAGTTTTCTTGCTTAACTTTTAAGATATTGTTAAACCGTAAACCTGAATATGTAGCCCCAAAGTTTGTTAGAAATTTGAATGTCATTTGCGCACGCGTAATTGTGGCAATCTTTGTGTTCCAAAGCATAGAACTGCTCAATTTCAGCGGTCATTTACTTATAATGCTATAAAAAATTATAATTCCTTGTCTAATGAAGTCAGATCTCGAGTCTGGTCACAGTTTGACATAGTGCAGTGCGGAGTTTAACAGGACCGTAGTCAGTTTACGAATGAACATGTTAATATGTTTACAGAAAATATGCCGCAACATAGTATTATAGCAAGGTTTAACTCAAGGATAAAATACCTATGTAACTTCTACTGTTGACAACGGACAGTATCAGAAATTGTTGAGACATGAACTATATATTACCTAATATATGGTAACTCCTAATATGTACCAGCTAAAACTATGGGCATCGTATATATTTTTTGTACATTATCCATTATGTTATGTGTTCATTTAGGAATGTGATTCCAATTTCCTTATTGTACTAACTAAGAAACCATAGTATCTATTAATATAACGTGTCATCGCGAATATTTTAGTCTCTCAGTAAATCCTGCAATGTGTGTATTAGTATGTATGGCGCTGCTGCCATTAGGATTAAATCTGCAAATAACATCTTTTATTTTTATATATTCTTAGGTATTAATAATATTGTGTGAAACTAACTACTCAGTGGACAAAATCCCCAACTTGCGTTGAATTACACCCACAATATCTACCCATATATTCCTTATTATTAGCTTTTGTAACATTTTTTGCTGTATTAGAAAGGTATTTTAAGCTAATATAAATCAAATATCCTACAATTCCTATCAATGAAGTCATGTGTATGTTCTCTGATACCAAACATCTAGGTATGCTAATGAACAATTCCATAGACAAAGCTCTATTCAATAATTATGTAAATAAATTAATCTAATTTACTAACGTGCTTTAATAAAACACTCTATAAATATCTAACTTCACTTTTTGGCAGTGGGAACACGACAATTCAACCACAATAGATGAGATCTGACCTATTTCTGCATTTTTTGGATTGCTTCTTCATGTGGCCTCCTTTAAATTGAATCAAATATCTAACTATAAAAATTATTATAAAAATTGAAATTATTTGAAGTTAAATATCGATAATGACAAAAAGTGACAGCCTGTCAATTAATTAAATATGACAATACCTACTTGAATAATGTTCACCTTTTATGTAAAAGTTTTTATATATTTTTAGGTATTAATAATATTGTGTGAAACTAACTAATTAGTGGACAAAAGCTAATAATAAGGAATATATGGGTAGATATTGTGGGTGTAATTCAACGCAGGTTGGGGCTTTTGTCCACTGAGTAGTTACTTTCACACAATATTATTAATACCTAGAAATATATAAAAACTTTTACATAAATTGTGGTTGAATTGTCGTGTTCCCACTGCCAAAAAGTGAAGTTAGATATTTTTTATAGAATGTTTCATTAAAGCAGGTTAGTATATTAGATTAATTTCTTTATATAATTATTGAATAGAGCTTTGTCTGTGAAATTGTTCATTAGCATACCTAGATGTTTGGTATCAGAGAACATACATATAACTTTATTGATAGGAATTGTAGGATATTTGATTTATATTAGCTTAAAATACCTTTCTAATACAGTAAAAAACATATTTTATGCCATCGAAATGTTTATCATAATACGCTACGAACAATTATCCTATCTGCTACATCACTAGCACTGTCACTATTCTGCAATGTCTTCGCGTATTGATGTCACTACATTGCTGTAAACCCTATCTTAACATACTTTCATAAGAGATTTTTCGGTCCATATATTTTTCTAAAAACATACGTAACTTGGGGTTCTCTAGATTGTTTAATGGAATATTGCTTGTAAGAAAGTTGTCTGTAAGTTCATAGAAAAACATAGTCTTCAGTGCTGGACGAGGCATAGCTCCTCAAACGTCGTATCACTTTAGTTTTTACCCACGACGGAACGGATACGGTATATGCGTTCGGGGTGAGAGAATGTGTGTGTAAACCAATATTGCCATTTATCTTCAAAACTACTAGTCCGACTTTGATGCGGTTTTTAGTGATGTGTTTGGATTTGATTGATGCATTTTCTTAGATAGGTGTTACGGTGACAACTCACCAGGAGGCGCTGTAGTTAACATTTGTTTGTACAAACCAATGTTACCATTTATCTCCAATACTACTAGTCCAATTTTGTTGCGGTTTTCAGTGATGGGTTCTGGTTCGATTGGTGCATGTTCTTATATATGTGTTACGATGAAAACTCACCAGGGGGCGCTGCAGTAAACATTTGTTTGTGCAAAACCAAAACTACTAGTCCGTTTTGTGGATGCGGTTTTCAGTGCAGGGTTCGGGTTTAATTGTGGTTCATATTCTTAGATATGTGTTACGGTGACAACTCACCAGGGGGCGCTACAGTAAACATTTGTTTGTGCAAAACCTAAACTACTAGTCCGTTTTATATGTGGTTTTCAATAATGGGTTTGTGGTTGATTAGTGAGGATTCTTAAATAGGTGTTACGGTAGTAACTCACTAGGTGGCGCTGCATTAATATTTTTGATTCGGTATTCAGTATAGGGTTTGTGGTTGATCAGTGAAGGTTCTTAAATCTTAAACAGGTGTTACGGTGGTAAATCACTAGGAGGCGCTGTAGTAATATATTTTATTTTACAACTACTACATATTAAAAAAAAATCGATAGAACTCGATAGGTAAGTATTTCTGTGGGCTGCCATCACTATTTTAAATTTCAACATAAATATAGATAACTATAGCAATAAAATATCTCCAAATTATTCACGTTACTATAAAACAACAAAATTAGTTCATTTAATGGCAGCCCCCGACGGATTTTCTTTGGTATTTTATTATGTTCATAGGGAGTTGAATACGTTGTTGCCATATCTTCATCTTCGAGAACTAAATAGGTACATAGGAAAGTGCTATGAAAACTGATACTCTGTTGTTCATATGTCCAACTCTGCGAGAGATCAAATCTACACCGACAATTACAGCGTTCCGTAAATAACAAAAACTAAAAGCGTAGTTCGAAATGCGAGTCAACTGTGAAGGCCAACTTGTGCCTTCGGCCCTATTAGTCTTGCTGGCACTAATTTTAATTATTATACCCTATTACTGAATCAAATATTGTTGTATCAAACATGAGTTTACATTATGTGTAAAATTATTTTCTTTATATGCATTATTTCAGTAATATTTCTTACTTTTCCGGATGGTTAGGTATATAGAAGAGCGCCGTATGGTGAATATCGTCATCCTTTAAATTGTTTCATTGCAGATATTAATTTTCGTAAAAATATCATGTATATCACATCATTCGGGAATATACAGTGTATCCCATTTTTCAGGTTTACACCTCTGGAAATGTAAAAAGACTATGGAATTTCAGCAAGCCAATTTTTTTACAATTAATACCATGAAGGGAGGTTATATTCTATTAACCATTTTATTGATTTGACAAAAGCCTGGCTTATAACGACTTTTTAAAAGAGTCTACATAGCTAACATTTTTAACAATGTAATATTAATAATTCAATACATTTTTGTACGTTAATTGTTTTTGCTGTAGCCGCATAAAATAATTTTCAATTTAATAGAACGATTTGAAAAATGCGTTCGACTGGAATGAGGTATGATGTAGAAAACTAAAATTTAATTTTGTAATTTTTTTGTTTAACAATTTAGTATTCATAATTCATTACATCTTTGTACGTTCATTATATTTACCATGGCCGCACATAAATATAACTTGTAGTGTATATGTTTTTTTCTTTGTCCGATTGGTATTGGTTTTCACTTTCATGACAATTTTTGACATTATTATAATTTTTTATGTCTGATTTTTGGAAGTTTGGCACCCCATAAAGAAACATCCAACATACCTATATTTTACGATCAAATTTGTTAAATGTGTATTTTGATAGGTGCTGAATATTTTTGATAAAAAAAATGCCTAATACCACTTTCTGGCAAAACGACCCTTTTAACAAATCGTAGTAGGTCAGGGTTTTGTGACATGGCATTGTTAATAGAATATAAGCTTCCTTCAGGATATTAATTGTAACAAAATTGACATGCGGAAATTCCACAGCCTTCTCACATTTCTAGTGCCTGAAAAACGGGACAAACTGTATGTTATTGGCACTAGATACACCGTACTATTGTCTTCAAATTTCATTAATTTGATGTCGATAATATTGCGAGATAAACTGCAAAATATCGTCGCGACTTCTCGATCCAGAAGCCAATATAAATCCCATTTTAAATAATCTCGGTCTGTCATCACGGCCTCCTCGACGCCGTCTTCCTCCTGATTCCGATTTAATTAAAAAACCCCGCACCCGATCGGATCGCCATCAAATAAATCCGAATAAGTCCCGGAAATGAAGTTACAATAGCGCGTCGCCTGCTACTCGTATTTTAATAATTCCTATTATCTGCCGCCGAGCGGCGGGGGCAGGCGGGGAGGCGCCGAGGGCCGCCGAAGAACGCGCGAACTCGACCGAGCCGGGGGGGATGATATTAAATCTTCAACATCTGGCCGCATCGGGCTTCTTTATGACATATTACTTTATTACTATAATGGAGGGAACATTGAATTATTAATATAAGATTATAAAGGCACATGGCGCCGAGCAAAAACACCCTAGACCGTCCGTATTATGATTTCATTTTGCGAGCGGAGGAGCTGGAATCGCTTTATGGGCTGTGTCGGGACCCCGGTCATTTGGAAAAACGCCGGCATGGTAATTTATTATCCCGAACAGAAAACAAAAATGTGATACTGAATAATTACCATAATTGTGTTCGATAAATCACATTATTACACCTTCTGAAAAGAGAATGCAGTGTGTCCCGAAATAAGGGAACAAAATTCATGTTTATTTTCTTCTTTTCTGTAATACAAAATTTAAAGCACCATTTAGAAAAACCAAAAACGTCAAACTGAATTTCCTGGCGCACCGTCAGCCCGATTTCGATGATTTTTTTTAGTTGAAGTCATTAAATTCCGATAGGGGCGCTAGCGTCAAAGTTAGGTATTAATGTTAATATTCTGTGGTCTAGTCTATAGTTCGATAATTTTTAATTTGAATTCATGTAAGACAAATAGTGATTATAAATCTAATTTGCATACGTATTATCAAAATAAAACTTGTACAAGTACAAAAAGTATTAAAATCTTATTTATGTTAAGGGCGCCGTATTCTTGAAATAGTGTTTTCTACAAATACAAGTAATTTTAGACATTTAAGAACTGAATAATACAGAGGTTAGCAAATAACAACAATGTTATCTCATGCTACTGGCGAATATTCAAAGATACCGAAGTAAAATCAATATATAACGTCAGAAAGCGATCTATCCAGCAAATTTTTAGGTACTGAAATCTTTCAAAATACGTATTTTTTTAAATTCAACTATAGATGTAAACATTGTTATAAAATAAACTTACGCAGTTCTGCATATAAGATTGTTCACTTTTGTTTATAAGTATGTGAAAATAATTGTTAAAATGTCGGGTTAGAATAGCGAAATAATGTGTGTCATACAAATGCATTTTAAAAGTTATTGTATTATTTGAAAAGAGTTTAAATAGTAAAAGTGGATAAACAAAACATCAGTAATTTTATTTTTGATATTACTTTTGTTCTACGTGTTTTATTTTTCAAGATTTCAGTACCTAAAAAACATCACAAATTTGATCATTTTACGGCGAGAAATACGGCCTCCTTAACCTCACATAACCTTGTTTATTTGCATTTTACATTAGCATTTTGGAAAGAGAAGTAATAAAACGTTATTTAACACAGAAATTGTTAACGTTGGAATGCCTAAAGAATTTCCTGGTAATTCTTAATTTAAACCTCTGTTTTTTAAAGAATTGAAATTTTATAAATCATGAATCGATAGAAAAATTATTAGTTACCTCTCAAATTGCAAAAATGTTGCATGTAATATGCCTAGTAAATAAAAAAGTTGTACATTAAATGCCCAGTTTCTGAAAAAATACGAATAATATATAAAAAAATCAGTGTTTTAAATAATGTACATGTGACATATATAAATAATAAACATATACAGTTTTTATTTGGTATTTTTATTAAAGTACAAGTACAATATAGAAAAAGTTGAAAACCCTGTTAGGTGTTTTAAATGGTTTTCATTTAAAAATTTGGGTGATATTAGTTGTGCCTTTTTGTAACTAATAACATTTTGAATCGCCATATCGTGAAATAACTTGTTACTACTAGATGCGCTTGCTATACCTACTCTCAGGATTACTGGCGTTATTATCATTCAAGTAATTTTCTTATGATCACATTTAACTCGTGTCACATTTCTACTTTTTTTCCATCTGCAAGTTTGCCTACATTTTCATCCTGTTTTCGCCTTTTCACGAGCTCATTAATTTTGACTGTATTGGTATCGTATTTTCGTGTACGAGTAAATATAATGTTGAAACAGCTGCTTTTTGAGAATTTTCCATTGTCCTAAAAATGAGAATGAAATCTTATCAAATAATGAAAAATATACACTGAACATAGCTCATGTATTCTTGTACTTACCCATACTAATAGTATAACAATATTCTGTAAAATATTTTCAGCAGATCATTGTCTACTGGGTTGGTTTCTTGCTGGACTCAATTGCTATTAACCATTTTTTCAGCATTATTAGGGAACTTGCGAAACATGAAATCTTTATATTTATTAGCAACAGATAAACACTGCGGTACATAACAGATATATGGCATATTTGTTTTACACAAATTGAAATACAACAAAAATTAAATAACAAATATTTGTGAGGTTAGATTTAATACCTAACATTGATCGCAGCGCCGCCTACATGTAAATGCTCTATTCGAATTTCAGTTCTGAGTACACACAGGGTGCTATAATGAAGTAAAGTTTTTTCATGAATTTTTCAACACCCCGTGGAATGCTGTGTAGACTGTTAGGCTGTAGCCCCATTTTTTCAAACCTTTTCGTCCAATTTTGAACCCGTTATCTCTATTATTAAAGGAGATACACTTAAATAAAAATGGATTATATGCGATAATCGGCGACATGTTAGTTTTGATTAAAATGCTCATTCTGAAAATAAGGGCCGCTATGGGAAAATAAAAATAAGGAGCGTCAAATTCGCGAACGTTGTTTAATTTGAGTCGCTGTTGATAAAGTGTCTGTAGTATCGAAATGGAGCGGCAAACAAGACATTTGAACCGTAAAGAATGTGTGCTCTAAGTGATAACATTGGGGAAAGATTAAGTTATCGTGCAATAGCTGAGAGGTTTAGAGTTTCTCATACAACAATATCCCGCATTATTCAACGTTTTGAAGAAACCAATCACAAAAGACTTCGTGGACAAAGAAGACCTCGCGAAACAGCAGCGATTCATGATCGTTTCATTTGATTGCGTGCTTTGAGAGAAAGATTTATAACACTGTATCCACTGTAAGAAGACGTCTTGCAGAGCAGAATTTAAGTTTTAGAATTCCAGCCACAGAAGTTGAACGTAAACCATCATAAAGTGCGATTATAATTCGCTAGAAAGCATGTGAATTGGAATCTTGAGGACTGGGAGCGTGTCTTGTTCACTGATGACTTCAGGTTTTGTTTCTACAGCTTCGTTCGACGCGTGCACATAAATGTTGGAGCGGCACGCTAGGCCACGACTAAAGCTATACTCGCGTCAAGAATTCAGACGTCTTACGTCACGGCTGACGTTACACATTTGTTTTTATTGTCAACGTAATTTTCGAAATTTAGTCGCGTTAAAAACAATTATTTTTTGCAATTTAGTGCAATATATAATGCAAACTTTTAGTGTAGTATATAGTTTTATTACTATCAGTTGCAGTTTCTTAAATATTTTGATAAAAATATTGTGAATTATTCATTTGTTCGTATGACGTAAGTCGTCTGAATTCTTGTCGCGAGTATACGCGCCTAGCCACGACGTTCAATGTATACATTCTCATGGAGGTGTTTATAGTGGAGTACTAAAGCCTTACTAGGCGCAGTAAAATCGTAGCTTCGTGTAGCTCCAACATAAACGTGCAGTAAGGGTGGTTCGACGGCCAAATGAGCGTTACTCCCAATGCAATATTCGGGAGGGTGTGTCATTTAATGGAGGTTCTGTAATGGTTTGAGAAGGAACATCCATGACAGCTCGTCCAGAGCTAGTTCCTTTACGTGGAGGTTCCTTGACCAGTGCACGATATATTGGGAAAATTTTATTCGACCATGGTTGTCTCTTTTGTCCCAAATGTTGGTAATAATTTCCTATTAATGCATGACAATCCAAAGCCGTATCTTGCTCGTATAGTTCAGGAATATCTACAGGAGGCGAGCATTGAAACGCTGGACTGGCCTCCGCGTAGTCCAGATCTTAATCCTATAGAGCATTTGGGGGACAGTTTGGGTCGGCAACTTAGAAATCATCAGCCGTTCGCCGCCTCGCTTGACGGCATTGAAAACATTCTGAGAAACATGGAACAATATTTACCAAAACCCGATTACGGATCTGATTTCAAGTATAAGTGGTAGATGCCCAGCCGTTATTAGAAGTAGAGATAGAAATACACGGTATTGATTTTCTTCATCCGTTTTGTTGATTTTTGTTCTTGCTATTAAAATACTACAATAATACTGCATTTTCATTTTAGTTGTATATCTCTTTTAATAATAGAGATAACGGGTTAAAAAAGGAACGAATAAGTTCGAAAAAAATGGGGCTACAGCCTAAAATCAGTACACACCGACCGCTTTGATCACAGCATTCCACAGAGTGTTACAAAGTTCATGAAAAGAACTTTACTTCATTGTAACACACTTGAATTCTCAAAACTGCAATTCGAATAAGATATACTACTAGAGCATAGTGCCCTTGCTGAGGAAGTAGGCTATAATTAAAAAAAAAAATCCATCGAAATCTGGTTGACGGTGCGCCAGAAAATTCAGTTTAACTTTTTCGGTCTCTTGAAGTGGCGAGTTAATTTTGATGCGAAGTATATAATGTGAGTTTTATTTCATCACTTTGCGACAAATTCTATAAGTAATCATACAATGTAAGAAATTCATATAAATATAGGTCTACTTTCGCTTTATTTTTGATATACAAGTCTCGTTCTTTGAAAATCTGTTTTTTACAAACATCGAAAATTAAATTTTAACTTTGACACCCTGTATCTTCTCTATTATGCGTCTTGGGATATAGGTATGTTAGGTTAAATCGATTTATTTTTACCTAAGGAATCTCTGGTCTCATTTTTGCTACTTCATTTAAAAACACGTCATCGTGCCTAAAAAATGTGTGAATTTCTCATATCTGCGCTGATTTATCTATTTAGACAATTTCCGAAACTGTAAGATTTATTAAAAATGTTCGAGTCCATCGGTATCATTCTGGTAAAGGTTGACTGCAACAGCAGGGTCCAACTTTCAACCGCACTTGCTGCTACGCTCGTGAATCAACGTCACTATTAAACGATAATAATAACGTTTCAGCTGCATCTAATATGCCTTCAAAGCAATGCCCCTAGTCGCGCTGTAGTCTATGCAACAAACCCTTAGAACGTTCAGTTTATTAACAAGGAGAGATCTAAGTGGTCGTTGGAATATGGCGTTTGATTATATAATATTTAAGTTTATAATTTTTTCAGTAAAAGTAACTCCTAGGCATGTACAGTAACGATAATAATTTTGTAATAATAATAATAATTTATTAAAAACTTAGGCCATGACATCATGGATAGAACAAGTCATATATAAAACAATACAAAAGATAAGCTAAATCAAGTAACGCTATTAACAACATCAATGACACAAACAATAACATTTATAAAAAAAACAGTCATATGACAATATCATTTAAAAATTCATTTACACTGTAGTAGCACTTTTTTAGCAAGACATTTTTTATTTTATTTTTAAACATTTTTAGATTCATTTGACAAAGATCGTTCGGTAATTTATTAAACAATTTGACTCTAATATAATCAGGTGACTTTTCAATGAGAGACGTTTTATGGGCTTGCACTATTAACTTGTTAGTTCGTGTAGAATATGTATGTATAGAACTACCAGTGTAAAATGTATTCAAATTATTTTTAACATAAAGTAAACATTTCAAAATAAATACACAGGGCACTGTTAATAATTCATATTTTATAAAAATAGGTTTACATGATTCTTTTGGCTTAAGACTAAACAGCAGTCGTATTATTCGTTTTTGCACTATAAATATTCTATTCGTATTGACAGCCAAACCCCATAGTAAAATATTATAACTTATATGGCTATATCCCAAAGCATAATAAACATTAATCAATTGTTTGACATCTAAACATCTTTTTAAATTTAATAATGCAAAGTAGCAGCTACTTAGTTTTTTGAAATTTGATTTATATTGCTAGCCCAATTCAACTGAGCATCTATAAATGTGCCTAGGTATTTAACACTAGATGACAGAGGTAGACTGTGGTTCCCAATGGTAAAATGTAAATTAGATAATATTTGCTTTCTGTTATAAAAATTAACAATTACCGTTTTACCGTTATTTAACATTAAACGATTTTTATTCGACCATATATTAAATTCATTGAGGACTGTTTGCACTGATATATGTTGATCATTTATATTATTCGATGATAGATATATACAAGTATCATCTGCAAACATTATATGATATATTTTCTGCATTAGATGAAAGGAAATTATTGCTGTTAGTACTGTTAGATTTTACAAAGGCATTTGATACCTTAAATCATAAGCTTTTATTTGCAATATTAAAGTATATAGGACTTTGTCCGGCCGCGGTCCAATTCCTTTCTAATTATCTCGCAAATAGAGAGCAAGCTGTACTCTACAAAAACAATTTATCTCAGTTTTTACATGTTGATAAAGGGATACCGCAAGGATCAATCCTAGGTCCACTGCTATTTATTGTTTATACGTCGAACTTTCCGTCTGCTTTTATGTCATGCATGCAGTATTACTTTGCAGATGATATTCAAATTTTATTGTCATTCAATCCTGATGAAAGTAAACAAGCTGTATCAGCAGTTAATTATGATTTAAACAATTTTGCAAAATTGGCTCGAGGGCATTCTTTACAAATTAATGGTGGTAAATCTATGGTAATTATTTTCGGCAATAAAAAAGAAAGAGTGAATTTTGTGGAACAGTTTGGTAATTAAATTTTTATAAATGATACTAATATTAACTTTACTAATTCGGTTAAAAACTTAGGATTAACAATTGATCAGGACTTGAGTTTTTCACTACATGTTAACAAATGTTTGCAAAAGGGCTACATGGCTCTTAAAGCTATTTATGCTAACCGATATTTTTTAAATCGTGATATGAAAGCTGTACTTTGTGATTCATTAGTGTTAAGTCACATGAATTATTGTGATGTCGTGTATAACACCTGTTTGTCGGCATTTGATACCAGTCGAATATTTGGTATTCGTAAATATGGTCATATAAGCCATACTTTTAGAATAATTCGTTGGCTAGATATGAAAAATAGAAGGTTTGTTCATTCAGCATGTTTTTTCCACAAACTTCTTTTAACAAAAACGCCGCCCTATATACAACATACTGTTATTTATGGTTAGTCATATTCAAGATATGAGTTATAATGATTATATTATGGGATACTTATATTCCTATCTTTCTGATTCTTTTTTTTTATTATCTTTGTTGATAATTATCTTTAACATCTGCGAATGTAGTGGGTTAGTTGGTAGAACAGGTAGCTAATTCGTTAGTTAACCTGAAACTCGCCCTTATCCTATATTTGTTAATTTTTCTTTGTTTTTTGTTTGTTGTGATTATGTGATAATAAAGACCATTATTATTATTATTATTATTATTATTATTATTATTATTATTATTATTATTATTATTATTATTATTATTATTATTATTATTATTATTATTTTACCAACCAATATATTTTTAGGAAGATCATTAGCAAATAAAACAAATAAAAGGGGACCTAAGACTGATCCTTGTACAACTCCTATATCTAGGTTATACAAACTTGATTCGGTATCATTAACTACTACTTTCATGGCCCGGTTTGACAGAAAAGATTTTAATAAATGTAGCAAACTACCTCTAATACCCAAATTGTGAAGCTTGGTCATTAGAACATTTACCTCAACCGAATCAAACGCGAGTCTAAAATCAAAGTAGACACCCATTACATAATTGCTTTTATCTAATTCCTTATAAATATAATTAAGGTTGTGTATACGCGCCAGCTCCGTTGATTTTCCAGGCAGAAATCCATACTGAATGTTCGTAATTATATTAGGTATATTTAGATACGCATGCAAGCAATCTTTTAAGCAATATTTTTTCAAATATTTTAGATATGACACTTAGTATAGTTATACGCCGATAATTGACCACGTCCACGACGACGTGTAGACGCCATTATACTATCAAAAAGTCGTTTATTTTAATGGTTACTGCCTACTCTTTGCCAATTCAAATTAGAAGATTCACGAATATATACATATACAGGGTGAGTCAGAAAGAATGGGTCAACAAAGCTGGAGATACTAGGCACCAAAATATTACGTTTGAGCTCATCACGCCATATACAAATGTCGTTGATTTAAGAAATACAAGGTGTTCAAGGTTTACATTTTTTTCTGAAATTTCTCAATAATTAAGAATTTTTGATAGCATGACTCTGAAAATTGGTAATGTTTTTTTTGGAGTGAGAATTACGAATTGGAAGCTTATTTTGACGTTGCTTCTAGAGGGTGGTAATTTCACCGTATTATTTAGGTAAATCAAAATGTATTTTTTATCTGTTGAGCTATGCTTAAAAATCTAAAAGAACGTTCAATTCTACATAAAAAATGTGCCTATTCTTGTTTAGGTCGTCTAACTTTATCGGTTTCTGAATTATTTGCATTTAAAAGTTTCATTATATTTTGTAGTGATATTCTTTGAGGCGATATTACTATTTCTTTTCTAAGTAGGCTTGTGTCAAATTCTCATGTCAATAAATATTTGCGTATTTTGCGTGCGTGTGATTTTTTATTCGTGCAAGCAAAACTCAACAGATAAGAAAAATATGTTTTGATTTACCTAAATAATACGGTGAATCTAGCGTCCTCTAGGAGCAACGTCAAAATAAACTACAAGTTCGTAATTCTTACACCAAAATCTCAACACTACCAATTTTCAGTCATGTTATCAAAACTTTCTCCATTATTGAGAAATTTCAGAATGAAATTTAAACCTGGAACACCCTGTACTTCTTAAACCAGCGACATTCGTATAAGGCATGATGAGTTCAAACATAATATTTTGGTATCTAGTATCTCTAGCTTACTGTTGAGCCATTATTTCTGACTCACCCTGTATATTCAAAAGAAAGTTAAAAAGATATTTACATATTCAAAAAAGTGAAAGTATATCAGCTCTTATATACTCGCGTCAAGAATTCAGACGTCTTACGTCACGGCTGACGTTACACATTTGTTTATATTGTCAACGTAATTTTCGATATTTGGTCGCGTTAAAAACAATAATTTTTTGCAATTTAGTGCAAAATATAATGCAAACTTTTAGTATAGTATATAGTTTCTTTACTATCAGTTGCAGTTTCTTAAATATTTTGATGAAAATATAATGAATTATTCATTTGTTCGTATGACGTAAGTCGTCTGAATTCTTGTCGCGAGTATAGTTGAGTTGAAAACAATATTTATACAGGGTTAACTATGACTAAGTACAAATATTTTAAGAAGGGATATAAAAAAATAAGAATTAACCGAATTTCCTTTCAACAAATTTCCAAACTTATTTATAAAGCGAAAAAAATTTTTTTTCGATATTATATTAAATCCTTATTTAACGCCGCCAATGCGAGTATGCAACCAGCAAGCAACCGTCATGCAACAGTCGGACACAGTCGGCAGTCGGTCCAGTCGAGTCGGTTCGCTGTCATGTTATAATTTAATTCTTATGTTTACGTTGTAGATCTATGTTCTTCTTCAGTTTTTAATGCCTTATTTTAATTTTAAACGTTTTATAGTTAATAAATAAAGGAATATGTGTCGGGTACAGATATTTTCCCACAATATAGTTCGCCGGTTTGTTTTTCTAGATTATGGGACAAGTCTGTCGCGTGTGTTAAACATTTTCTGTTATCTATTAGAACCTACCTACTCATCCCTTTCTTCGATTTTGGTATAATACATAGGCATTGTATCTAACTGTACTTACGGGAAGTGTGTTTATCGGTAGTGAGTGAAAATGTAGTTTTACCAGTTTGTAACCAAATAATGAAAAACGAATGCAAAATACTGGAGCTAACTGGATTAACTGTTATCTACCTCTCAGGTATTATTACTAATAAGAATGTTATAATAATTTTTGTCGTTTCTGCATTTAGAAACACTGCAAACGACCGCATGGTAGTTGTTGACAGATGTAATGTCAACTATGGATCTAAGCCATAAGCCATCTCACTCGATACTCATCATAGGCGCCGACTTTCCGTAGGAAAAAAGGGTTTTGCCCCATTTTTTAAATATCGAGCTAAAATTCTGGAATAACTTTTTTATTGTCTTTTAGGGCTCCCTGGGCACGTGATTAAAATTTTTGCATTTAGTCATAGTTAACCCTGGCCAACTTATTTATTTTAATTATTTGCATTTGTCATATATCTTTCACCAACTTTGTTTGTTTGTCCTTTTTATATTTACATTTTCAGTTAATGATGTTTTTCTTTTCTTTTATAAAATATAAATATCCAAAAAGTTTAAAGAAACCGAAACCATAAAATATATATTTGAATCTGGAAGATGAAGAATGGTAAGGGAAAATGACTAATAAACTGTGATTGTCGCCATTACTGGAAAACCTTATTCATTAGAACTATCTCAGGCAACTTCAACTTTTCGAAATCCTTAAGATGTAAAAAATTACGTTAAGAGCGCGGTAATCTTGAAATAATGTTTTTTACAAATACAAATAATTTTAGTCATTTAAGAATTGAATAATATAGAAAGATACCGAAGTAAAAAGAATATATAACGATAGAAAACGATCTAACCAACAAATATTTAGGTACACAAGTCTTTCAAAATACGTATTTTTTCAATTTAACTATAGATGTAAATATTGTTTATTATTTATTGTATAAGGAACAACAACATGATTTACCCCAATACGTGTTCCCTTATAAGAACAAAAATAATAATACATACAGTAGTAGTGAATATGAGAAAAAAGGTAACAATACCTAAACTAAATACTAGTAATAAAAGTACCACTAAATGAATGAATGACTTATACATAAAGTACATTCAAACACTAAACAAAAAAATAAAAATAACAATAAATACAAATAAATCAAACAAAATTACGGAAATATTTTTTGAGGTCTTGTCTAAAGAATAAAGAGGTCTTGAGGTCTTATCTAAAGAATACATTGAGATAGAAAAAATATCAATAGCCATATCTTGGATTTTGAAGATTTTATTGCAACTAGATAAACACCTATTTAAGGGTGAATTCAAATAATAATTGGTATTAGCATGTTCACAATGGAATATATTTTTATTTCTAATTGCATGAGATGGAACTATGAAGTTTATTAAATTATTTTTTCGGATGAATCAATTAAATTGTTATTAATTTTATAAATAAATTTTTGTTATACGTCTCCTATCCTCAAGAGATATCAAATTTAATTTCTTTTTTATTATAGAACTATCTGAAATGCCGTAGAGCTTATGATTTATATATTTTATAAATTTATTTTGGACTTTTTCAAGCTGATGGATGCAGGTATATAGAATATTGAGGATTCCAAATTACTGAGCCATAACTTACTTTACTATTAACATAAGCCATAAATAAATTACGGAAAATATCTGGGTTTTGAAAATTAACACAATTTCTGCATAAGAAACCGAACATTTTATTAGCTTTTGCAGAAATAAAATAAACTTACATAGTTATGCGTATGATTGCTCACTTTTGTTTGGATGTGAAAATAATTGTTAACAGGTGGGGTTAAAATAGCAAAATATTGTGTCTCTTATAAACGCTTTGTAAAAGTTGTTATTTTATTTGAGGATAATTTAAATAGTAAAAGTGGACAAACAAAATATCAATAATTTTATTTTTGATGTTACTTTCGTGCTACGTGTTTTGTTTTTCGAGATTTTTGTACCGTGAAATACGGCAACCTTAATAAAATTTTTCTAAGGTGATGGTTAGGCAGAAGAGAACCACCACGTTCCCCAGACTTCACCACTATCTTTTGAATCTCAAAATCAAAGGATATATGAACACATCAGACACTATCGAATTTATCGGATTTAAAAATGGCATTAAAGTTCAAAACATAAGATCATATGTTATTTAAAATAAAATTGATGAATTTAATGGGGGTCACTTTGAACATTTGCTGTAATAAAATAAAAAATAGTGCTTGTACGAAAACTACCTATAGTTTCCATTTTGTTGCGTCCCCATATTTTAATTATATAATTTTCAATAATTTCATAGATATTAAGTAGGTATTTTCGTATAATTAATATCATATGTTTGTGTTAATATTAACCATTCTATTGAGAAATTTGTTGTGTCGGCAATTTTATTATCGCGGTTTATTATAATACTTTTTGTACCAAATTTTTTTTTTCGCGAAATAAGGTTGCAAGCGGCACTTCGACACCCGTTTCGCGACGATACTCAAGAAAGAAGACGGATTAGTTAAAACCGTTTTACCACCATCTATTGCACCAACAGAGCTGCACTGGTAAGTCGTTTTGCAGCCCGTCGTTCTTTATTTATTTAATCATTTTTTTTATCATTAGTTAGTTCTGTTCAGCATGGTTAAAAAATAGGAAATATTGCAGAAAAGTTATGTCTGTTTCAGCGATTTTTTTAAAAATCTCAATTGCTAAAAATATATAAATTCTATATAGTACTATGCATCTACTAATACACATTTTTTGGATAAAAATGGTTACTTTTTATTGTAGATTTTAGTCTGAAAAAGAGTAACGTTAAAATTATGATAAAAATTTATATATAAAAGCAAACAATTTGCATTGTAGATCAATATTATACTACAAAATTAAATATATATTTTTAATATTATTGTGTCAGTGATTTATTAAAAATGCCAGAATCTTCTCCTTACAACTATAATATGGAAGATGATATACAACGATTATCAAATATCGCGGTTCATGTATCATTATTGCCGACTAAATTCAATGATAAATATGAATATTTAAAGACTGGAGCCATCAAAAGGGAGTAACTCATCACAACGTTGTCAGTAAAACAAATATCGGGTAGGACATAGATCCAGAAAGTCTAGTGTTTTAAGAAATTCAGAGGTTGAGAAATTTTTGAAAGACGCATATGATAAATCCTACTTGATGAAGTGAAATTTTCACACTTCTCTTCAAATATTGAAATTGTTTCTTAATTTAGATCGTGGTGTTTATTGACATCAGTGGAGCATGCCGTCGTGAAGAACTAACATTTCTTCAGCTTAAACATATAAGAAGCGTGGGAGAATACACAGTGATAGAAACGAACACCAAGACGAACGTGAGAAGAGAATTTCTAACGCAAACCTCGAAAGAGTCAATCTTGTAGAAATGTTTCGAAAATATTCCTCTCTACGTCTAGCACCAATTGAGCATTCAAGATTATTCCTAGGATATAGAAATGGAAAATGTACAAGACAATGCGTTGGTATAAATTCCATAGGAGGTTTTCCTACAAAAATTGCAGAATTTTTGACATTGCCGAATGTTGGGAGTTACGCCGGCCTCTGTTTCTGGAGAACATCTGCTATAACACTCGCGGATGCAGACATCACCACTCTTAAAAGGCATGGTGGATGGAAAGTAACGCACATGGCGGAAGGATAGAGTAACCTCAAAAATGCTGGATCAAAGAGAGATCAATATAAACACAAACTCGCCCTCTACTTAGTCTATCAAATATATGTGCAGGGCTTTCCATAACCGATTGTAAAAATGTTACAGATAAAATTTATAATAATGATAAGAAATGATTTAAATTTGACAATAGTTAGTTCAAGAATTATGATGTATTTTTCCCGCACTAGTTGGGAAAAATCGAACTTTTCCTTACTCAAATTAGTTACTAAATGCATACTTTTCAAAGCACTGTAAAAATATATCAAGAAAAACAGTATCAGATATTTGTATTAATTTTTGCTATAACATTGTAGCTCACTTGATTTCTTTCCAAAATTTTATTTTCTTTACACTTACCGATCGCCAATAAATACGCATCGGTCTGCACACGCCTTAAACTCAGTCAGACCGACCGTCTCCCGGATCATCCGCCGTTCATGCCTCTCGTTCTCTAATCCGTATACCAACCCGGAAAACACTTCCTAACATAAAGAGCCCCCGGGGCATTGTTCCGGTTTCTCGCCCCCTTAGACGGGCGCCGCTGGCCCCAGCAGGACCCCGACACCCTTATAAAACCTGTCACTAGCAGGAGCCCGTCCTGCTGGCCGATCCCTTCTGCCCTCGGGGGGCACAACAGACTATTAGTAATGCGATTAACGCCGTTTTTGTAAATACACTGTTGTAGACTTGATTGATTTTTACCACAATGTAATGCATTGGGCACAATGGGTATTGTTTTTGACTCGTTTCAATTAATAATGGGCACATCGGTCGGGGGGTGACCGAATCGGGGGATGCAAAGTGGCGTCGTCGGTCTATTGGCTATTTTTTTTTTAACCGAGTGGTTGTCAAGAAGCAAACCACGGAAAAAGTAACAGGAACAGAAAATTGGGCATTTGATAATAAAATTTGTAACTTGGCTTTACGCTTTAACGTTCTCTTCATATTTCACGTTTAGTACGTAATTTATATATTTTTGCATTGATGCGTAATGTAAATGTTGTAAAAAAAGAGTTTATCGAGGAATAAGCAATAGAAATAGTAACAGGAACAGAAAATTAGGCATTTGCTAACAAAATTTGTAACTTTGCTTTACGCTTTAATATTATCTTTCATATTTCACGTTTAGTACGTAATGCAAATATATTTGCATTGATGCGTAATATAAATGTTTGCTCTAATGCGTAATGTAAATATTTTTCTCGTTAGTGTGTAATGCAAACATTTTGCTGGCTATTGCGTAATGTAAAATACTTTTCATATAATGCGTAACATAAATATTTAATGAGTAATTTATATGTTATTAACGTTATCAGCTTTGATGCATAATCTTCACTTTGTTGGTTATTATAAATATTATTTCAGCGTTATGTAAATATTGTTCACATTTTTGTGTATTGCAAATATTTTTACGTTTATGCGTAATGTAAATGTTGTTTAGTTTGATGAGTAAATATGTTTCGCATTGTTGCGTACCGTAAATATTTTTTAAGTATAGTGTAATGCAAATATTGTTCACGTTGATGCGTATGCAAATATTTTCTTGCTAATGCGTAACGCAAATAATTTTGCAGTATTGCGTAATTAAAATACATAACGTTCACGCTGGTGTATAATGTAATTTTTTTCGTAATAGTGCGTAATGTAAATATTTTTCACATACCTAATCGTAAATATTTTGGTATTGATGTGTAATGTAAATGTTGTTTAGTTTGATGCGTAAATATATTTCATATTGTTGCGTATCACAAATATTTTTTAAATATTGTGTAATGCAAGTATTGTTCATGCTGGTGCGTAATGCAAATATTTTTCTTGCTAGTGCGTAACGTAAATATTTTTGCAGTATTGCGTAATTTAAATAATATCCACGCTGGTGTATAATGCAAATGTTTTCCTCGATGGAGCTTAATGAGATAACTATTTTTCACATAGTCGTAAATATGTTGTTTAGTTTGATGCGTAAATATGTTTCACATTGTTGTGTACCGCAAATATTCTTGAAATATTGTGTAATGCAAATATTTTTCTTGCTAGTGCGTAACGTAAATATTTTTGCAATATTGCGTAAGTTAAATAGTGTTCACGCTATTTGTGAAAATTATAATAAATTGCAAGATGGCTTCGATATTTTCAACTGTACTATGGCCTCAATAAAATCTCAAAATTTTGATACTTTTATTAATTTACTGGAACATATTTACGTTGGTACATTTAAGTGTTAACTTAATTTTGACTGCTTTTTTCAGTGTAACTGATAATGTATATATTTTGTGTACTGTATATGTTCTGTTTTCTGTTTTTGGTAAATTGTATTTTTCCTACCCAGTAATTGGTTATGTACAGGCTGTAGGGTAGTATATTAGTGCCTAATGTAAATATTTTTCACATATTCGTAAATATTTTTTACTCTTTACTAGAAAAACTATATACTCAATTCTTGTATAATGTACTTTTTCAAACACAAAATTCTCCAAGTTAAAATAGTTAAGGTATCTCACTTTAGTGTATATTGCAAGAGGGGAAGGAGGGGGTTGACAAAATTGTTTGGGGTATCGCATCGTTCCTCGGTGGCGCTCGTTTCATTAGGGTATTGCTTGTGTTGATGCTAAGGGAATTGATAAAAGTCTCAAATTGATGAATTTAGTAACGTTACCCTAGTTTACACGATGACGGAGCAGTAATAAAATGTAATTATGACATGATTTTGTTGACATATTGGCAGTCAAATGCTTAAAATAATTTTTTTTCTTGAGTAATGTAATATTCCGATGTAGGTATGTTTTTCGATTATTTGGCAGAAATATGTGGGGTCATTATCCTAAAATTGTCGATTGTATTGTGACAAAGCGTAATAGAAAAGTCTGAGAATAATGAGAAAAAATATATAAATAATTATGGATAATTTTAGGCAAAAGAAGAAAAAAATAACAACAGCAAGTTTATGCGTGAATTATGGTGCCTGACAAAGCAAAACATGTTAGACGTTTCACTGATGAAGATCTGTGATTGAAAGATACACCAAGTTATCGTAATAATGGAATTATATGATACGGTTCACCTTGCAGCTGCCTTATAATGAGCTGGTAAGTGTAATTTAATATATGCACAATAGAATTATTTTTAAATTTCTTAGTGATGCTATAGACTTCACACGTAAATGTCAAACTTATATGGAAAATTTTACACTATAGTTTTCTAACTTGTTAGAAGGTTTGAAGGTTTTGTTCTATTACCATTGTAAATCAAAACATTTCCAGAAAACAAACTGCATGTGATTGCAGTGGATTTTTTGTGACGTTTCAGTATATAAGCTTAGAGTTTAATAATTATAAATCATAGTTAGCTAAGCATATACATAAAAGGCATAAAATTTATAAACTAAGCTTAGTCACTCGCATCAGCAAAATGTTGCTCTGTTGCTTTGATTTGGAGAGTGAACCTCTTGGTGCTTTGTCAATTGTCAATGTCCACTTTGGTGACATAGCTATCAGTGTTTACCTTGAGAGATTATTCCAGTGCACCACTGGGAGGATAAAGGCTGTTCCTCAGTCATACCTTTTACCCATGAGTGTTATATTGCGCTACTGGCCCCTTGTAATCTGTAAGCTTAAGTAGTCACTCGCATCAGCAAAATGTTGCTCTGTAATTTTTGACTTGGAAAGTGAACCTCTTGGTGCTTTGTCAATTATCAATTTCCAATTTGGTGACATAGCTATCAGTGTTTACCTTGAGATTATTCCTGTGCACCACTGGGACGATAAAGGCTGTTCGTCGGTAATACTTATTACCCATGACAGTGTTATATAGCGCTACTGGCCCGTTATAATATGTAAGCTTAGTCACTCGTACCAGCAAAATACTCCAAGCTAATCCATTTGGTTCGAACATCTCATTTACATCATATTTACATTTCCCATTATATTTTAAATTTGATTTTTAAAATCAACAAAACTTTGTTTAACTTCTGCAAAATAATATATTTGTACTTTATAAACCAAATATTTACTTATTCGTTTAGGTATCTTAGCGCCTTTTTAAGCAAAAGTGATTATTTTACAAAATGAAATAAATTATTTGCCTCTCACATACACATATTATATTAAACTATATCACAAACATAGATTCCTCAAGAAACCCATACATATTTACAAAACATATCTACAAAACTCTACCTAATACAACGGGTGGACTAGCTTAATCATATCGGAAACTTTTTCGCCTATCATAGCACAATCTGCACTTGAATGCGATGAGAGAGTGAAGGGAAATACGCTGGAATCAGCCACTCTCAAGTTGTCAATTCCAAATACTTTTAAATTTGAGTCTACAACGGCACCATCTAATGGATCAGTACCCGATGGACAGGTACCTACCGAATGAAAGATTGGTGCAGCTAATTGCCTTATGTAACAATACCAGTAGTCTCTGGAAAGGTATTCAAAGCTCTTACATGCTGGTAGAGGTCTGTCTTCCAATTTAGCCCCTATTTTCTTAAACGCTGTAGTGTTGAGTAGTTCCAAACAGAAATTTAAGCCTTCGTACAAAGCATCTATGTCCTTACCGTAAACATCAGACAGCAAATTGTAATCTATCAAAGGATAATCGAAAGGATTGCTGCTATTTAACTTCACTGAACCCACTGATTGTACGTTGAGAAGTACTACAGTGAAATAGAAAGACGAAGTGTGATCTCCCCATAGTGAGTTCCAAGTTTCATCGTTCCAGTTGAGGAATTTCTGGCCTAATTCTGAGTTCTGTCCGGACAGATCTATTACCAATTCTATGTCTGGAGAGTTAGGCGATTCTTGAATGCTCGTTTGATGCCAACCTATCACGTGAGATTGGGTGTTTGATGTCAGAGGTCCGGTTCCATTTAAGTAAGCTTCGATTTTTTCTCGTATAGTGGAATCTGGCGCCGTCATATTGGAGGAAAATTGCACACCAAAGAGTCCAGTGTGATCCCTGAGGGTTGTACCGACTGATAGGTTTTCAATCACTGAAATTCCTAGATCATTTAAGTGTTGTTGGGGTCCTATCCCAGACAACATGAGAATCTGTGGAGAGGATATGACACCTGCTGACAGTATGACTTCTTTGTTAGCTGTTGCCCTATAAGTTTTGCCTTGGAAAGTGAATATAACACCTGTTGCCAGTTTGGTAGTGTTGTCAATTTCCACTTTGGTCACATAGCTATCAGTGTTCACCTTGAGATTCTTCCTCTGCATCACTGGGAGGATAAAGGCCGTCCCTTGGTCATGCCTTTTACCCATGAGAGTGTTATATTGCACTACAGCACCCCCTTTGTATTCTGGCCCGTTATAATCTGTAGAATTGTATCCCAATTCGGCGTTGGCGTCGAGGAAAGTATATTTGAGAGGAATCGACGGGTGGTGGTGCTCTACGTTCCAGAACCCTCTAGTACCGTGGTAGGCGTAGTTGGTAGCAGCTTCTGGGTCTGTTGGACGGAAGTGTTCGGAATTTTTAAAATACGGTAAAACGTTTTCGTATGTCCAGCTCGAATCGTTAACTAATTCGGCCCATCTGTTGAAGTCTGTCGCGTGACCACGACTGTACATGAGGCCGTTTATCAAGGTGGTACCTCCAATTCCTTTTCCTCTGGGTACGGCACATCGTTGGTCCACGGTTCCTGGAAAGACATACATGTTACATTATAAAAATATATCATTGTGACGATATATAGACATTAACAAAACTGACGATGTAATAGTGTGAAAAACAGGTTGCACTTGTTTTATTTGAATTAGAATTATAATAACTGTTACATTTGACAGCATATCTAAGCGACTGAATGTATTCACAGTTTCTTTTGTGCATTCTAAATAAAATACCTTACCTAAACATGCTGTTGTCTGAGGAATAGATTTGAAACCCCAGTTGTAGTCAGAGAAACAGCCTAGGGAGTAAAAGGCTGGGATATCTGTGAAGTCGTTAGGGAATGAGCCTGCTTCCAACAGTAGTACCTTCCAGCGTCTAACTTCTGACAGACGATTGGCTATGACAGCTCCAGCGGATCCAGCGCCGATGATTATAAAGTCATATGATCCAAAATCTGGAAATTATGGAAAATCAAGTTTTTTTAAGTTAAGTTGCTTATAGAAACAAAAATAAGGTTTGAAGAGAAAAAGAAAACTAAGATTGGATTGTTAAGAAGCAAGGCATGACGTGGGAACGACATAGCCTTTTTTCATGATCGACACCAATAGCGTCATTTGCTCAAACCTCAAATTGCACTATTTGCCTAATTATTATGAAGCATTTATGATGTATGGTCAACCCAGAAAATTTGAAGTCGATCTGACAAGTAGGTTTCGAAATATACGAGGGCAAATTAGAATTAAATGGTCGCCTCGGATCACGAGGCGTGACGTCATTGCCTCCTACAACTTCTCGGTACTCGTCCGCCTTGAACTCGGGTAAGGGTCATCCTGTGTTAAGTTAAAACAGATTACCAAATGCTAACTACTTTTAAAATTCATAATATGCTATTTAAAAGCATATTCGTCTAATCTACCTTAGTATCTTTAATATCACCTTTCATAATTGAAATAAGAACCACAATCGTAAAGACGTCAACGCTCCTCCAACGCTTCGTATTCTAAATACAAGTAAACAGTAGCGAGCGCAACCCGGCATGCTATAGGAGGCAATGACGTCACCAGTTAAGTTCGTACCCCAGTTTCACCAATAAATTTTTAATTCTACTACACTACACTACACTTTCGATTGTAAGTAGCTACAAACACGGTCGGATTGAGAGTGTGATCAATGCGCCATACAAAATTCGGTGATAAAGATTACTTGCTATACACCAAAGACTAATTGAAGAGTTGTAAATGACAGCATCTAATACAGAGTGTCTACTTATATTTGTGTACAAATCCGTAAAAATTTTATTTTTTAAGATAATCAAAAAAAGATTTTTTATTTTAAATGACATCGAAAACTGTTTCTTCAGACCCACGGCATTTAAGATGGTGATCCAAGACCTGCTATGATTTTTTATACCCCCGAAATTCAATAAACACAGCGATTTCTTTTATTTAAAATGTGATCAGGACCCCTCAAAACCCCTATGTGTGAAATTTGAACAAACACTATACAGAGCCTGTTTTCTTCTACACGTTCTTGAAGTTTTATTCTTGTCAAAAATTCGTAAAATCTTTATTTTTCAAAATAACGCAACAAATCACAGCGTTTAAGTTGGCGATCAAAGGCCTGCTATGATTATTTTTATACCCCCCGAATTCAATGAAAACGTTTAGCGATATTTTATCTCAGAACCCCTATGTGTGAAATTTGAACAAAAACTATACAGAGTGTTGTCTTCTACACGTTCTCGAAGTTTCGTGTGTACAAATTTGTAAAATTTTATTCTTCAAGATAATCCAACATTTTTTGTTTTGTTTTAAATGGCATCGAAAACCGCTTGCTCTGATCCTACTATGGCGATCCAAGGCCTGTTATAATTTCTTATACCCCCGAAACTTAATATAAACGTTTAGCGAATTTGCAATCTGATAATCTCCCCTCACCACCCCTCAGAACAAAATACTGAATTTGAAAGGCACGAGACGAATCAAGTGTGAGGCATGGAAAACTGTTCTGACATACAGTATAAATGAAAATTGAATTAATGTGGTCTGCTATGAAATAATAAAGAAATAAATCATAGCAGGTCTTGGATCACCATCTGAAAAACCGTGGTAGGGTCAGAAGAAGCGGTCATTTAAAATAAAAAAAATTTGATTATTTTGGAGAATAAAGTTTTTACGGATTTGTACACAGATAAAAGTAGATACCCTGTATATCTTCTTAATTTTATACATTCACTTAATTAGGACGAATGGCCTTTTTAGAGCAGGGTTACATTCTTCTCGAAGTCTAGGAAATGATGCGACTGTGTGAGCAGTTCTGATGTCTATTTGGGTATCTTCGTCGGTATTCTTGGGCTGCTTGCCTGGCGTTCCCATTGGAATACCCATATACAAAAACAATATCTGCATACTCTTCAGTTGTAAATAAATGCATATTTTATTTAGCACCTTAACGGTGATTGTCAAATGAATAAGCAAAATGACACAAATAATAATTATTGCTATACCCCACTATAATTTTTATTTATCATCCTATACTTTGCTATATTTCTTAAAATACTTGTAACTTTTAAACAAAAACGAATCGCCAAAAGTATAGAATAAATTCAATAAAAACGAAACAATTATTTTTTGGGAAAAATCCTTGAACAGGTCGATTTTTAATTTAAAAAATACATATTTTAGCGTAAAATGCGATTTTCAAATGTCATTTGTTTTCGAGTAATGACGTCATCGATTTTTTTTAAATGGCAACACCATATTTTTTTCCTTGATTCTGAAAGATCGTTTAATTCTCTATCATACAGTACTAAAATTTTGCCCTCTTACATAGGAATAATTCTGTCAAATCTCAACCGATTTCTAAAAACGGTACGTCACTGTATTCGCAATGAAAAGGGCTTTAAAATGATGTGCCATAAGTGGGGTAGTTGCATTTGAAATTTTTAAGTTGGGGTTGCTAGGCATTAGGGGGATCATATCGAGTTGGCTTGACTGTCAAAAAAGCTCCTCCCAAGAACAAAAATCGACGGGCCTCGGCGAATTTTGAAATATTATTCGGTTTTCCAATTATAAGGGGGGTCAAATTTTCATTGGGATACCCTGTATAATAATAATAATAATAATATCTCTACCCCTCATTCTAATCACAGGGATTAGCCCAGAAGTCGGAGACTTGTGCGGGAGAGGGGGCGGCATATTATTATTAAGCAGGCCGCATTTGCGCCCAGGAACGACTTACGTTGGTAGGTCCTAACATAATTCGTAACACAGAACAAATTAGTGGTGGTAGATCTGTCCTAGTAGAAACCATGTTGCAGTGGACTTATTTAATTTTTCACAAATGGAAATATATCGTCATAGAGAAGTATTTCAAAAACTTTTGCAAAATTGCTAATTAGAACGATTGGTCGGTAGTTTGTTATATCGCCTTTTGCTCCTTTTTTGTGAATAGGTATAATCTTGGAGTGTTTCCACATGGACGGAAATCTAGATGACTTTAAGGAAATATTAAATAATACTGTTAATGGTTTAGCAAGTACTGGACAGTCCCGTAAAACAAAAGATGGAATATTATCGGGCCCGCTTGTTAATTTAGGTTTTAATTTTTTGAGTGCTATGGTTACCTGCGCCTCGGAGAAACTATGGATGCTCAAGCAAGAACTACTGTTAACCCCACACTCAAGATCGTCATACTCGTATGTAGGATCAATTACGTTGTACGATTTTTGGAAGAAATACTAGCAAACGAATTGCTTATAATTTGTGGATCAGACACTAATTCACCATCTACAACCATAACTTTATTGGGAACATTCATTTGCCTTTTAACATTTACGTAACGCCAGAATGCAGTGGGATCGCGACAAATTGGCAATTCTAAAGATGTAGTGTAATCTTTATGAGCCCTCTCAGAATCAGTTTTAACTTTTTGACGCAAGTCTAAATTTATTGTAAGATTGAGAGTCCCCTGCATTTTTATAGGCTTTCCAAGCTTTATGTTTTAACTAAATGTTCCTAATCAATTCACTGTCGAACCAAGGAGGATAGATATTTTTCGGACATATACTTTTTGGGACGCAATGGTCAATAATTGAGTTAATTTTTGAGTTGAACCTATCACAAGCTTCGTCTACATCTCGGGATTGCGACAAGAACGCCCAATCGACCTCAAAAAGCATTTGATATAATAGAGGGAAGTTTGCTTTTTTAAAATTATATGTATGAGCTCACTTATTTTGTACTTTATAGTTTCTCTGCTTGTCAAGAATATTTACAGAAATTTCCAATGCTGGGTGATGAGAATCTTCATTTACAAGAATATCGACTCCTCTTTGCACATCACATTGTTTATTAGACAGAACAAAGTCAAGAATACGATCATTATGTTGACCAAGATTCAAAAACTGTTGAAAGTTTAATAAGGTGTGAACTTTTTGCGATGCAGTGTTTATATCAGAGACGTAGTCAGGTATATTAAAATCTCCCAAAATTAATATATTTGAACTAAAAACATATTCATTCATTCATACAAACATATTTATTAGCTACTTACACGTTATACGTTTTAGGCTACGAAATACAAAAACTGTTTACTACCATTCATGTGAATGTAAAATTAAGATAGGTTAAGAAAACCGACGGCGCCTATAAATATACACATAAGCGTGTAAGATTATTATTATCAGTACACTGGTATTCAAGTGCTGCATATAATTTTTCAACTGCATTGAAAATCATAAACATTTATATGAGTTCACTGTACTTTCGAATATGTTTCTGTGAATTAAACTTTTTATTCAAAAATTAAAGGTGTCACTAAGACGGTTGTTACAGCTACTTAATTTACAGCGGAAATTTTATGTATCGAATTGTATACTTCTTTTATGTTTATAATTTTATATCTATATTAGCATGTTTACGTATAAGATAAAGGTACTTCAACTTTTGAGTCGTGTGTACAAGTTATTAATTTAAATTTGTGTCAAGATTGATAAGATAATAAATCTCCAAAACCTTTAACATTTTCAATTTTTAATTTTGTAAGAAACACTTCATAAAATGTTTGCATTTTATCCAAAATACTAAACTCATTGCCAACTTGCATTTATTACAACAAAATATAAAGGTAGCTACCTAAAGAAAATGTAAGTACAAGTTGGAAGGTTATTAACTTAAATATACAGGGTGGACCAGCTTTTTCGTGCCAAACTTTAAGGATATGTTCTACGTCGAAAAATAACCGTAGTTTGCTATACAAACAATAGTCCAAAATTGCTTTGTTACGAAGTGTTAAAGTTTGTTCTAAAAAACAGAAAAATACATTTTTTTTAAACCGCTCGAGATAATTAAATGAAAATTGGCAGGTGTCAATACTTTAGTTTTGCAATGCGAAAGTTTCTTCTACTGTCACCAATGGCGTGAGTAGCAGATCGTCAGTGGCTATTTTCCAAAAAACAATGGTACGTCCCTGGTTTTTCTAAAAATTAATGTTACTTATGAATTCCTCGTTCAGTTTGGCAGAAAAAAACTCTCTTGACTTTTTTTTTTGTACGATGCACAGTTTAATAAATAATAAATTACTTTAAAACTTGTGTTTTCCTTCAAATGGATTATTATTTGTTAGTTGCATACCAGATACACTTGCTGCATTACATACACATTGCATACACCGTGTATTAACAACCTTTATTTTCACAATGAATACCAAAAACTAAACTAATCCATCTGTCCGGAAAGTTATTGTTCAGCCAGTTTCTAACATTTCTACCAAAATGAGCGGGACAACCGTCGAGCTGAAAAAATGTAGTCTGTCTTAAAATTATCGGTATTTCATCCCACATATTGTGATGTTCCGTTTCTAAAAACTGTTTTCTGCGTTTAAGCGTCGAGGTAAAAAATAGGGTCCAAACAGATTGTTGTTGTAAATCCCTATCCAAACATTTACGCTGAATTCAACTTGAAAATTTCATGGTCTAATGGCGTGAGGATTTTCATGTGACCACACATGTTGGTTGTGGAAGTTAACTATACCGCGACGGGTAAAGCAGGCTTCGTCAGTCCACAGTATGTTGTTCAAAAAATCCCTGTTTTCTTGAACTGAGCGAAGGACCTACTGACAAAAAGTCATTCATTTCTCTTCATCTTCTGGATGTAAGCCTTGAACAGGTTGTAGGTGAAATGGACGCCTGTGATCCCTTCTGAGAGTACGAAGTACATTGGATTTAGAGATGCGGATAATACGAGAAACTATACGGGAACTTGTTGTTGGATTTCTGTCAAACTCGTTTAATATCCGTCGAGAAATTCTTCTTTGTTGTTGGTTTGGGTTGGCATTATTTCGATCTCCATGTAAATTTCCTAAACTATTCTCCATTAATTGCTGATGAATTCTTGTGAACACATTACGACTAGGATGTGGTCTCTGCGGATATCTTCTTCTGTATTCTCTGGCGGCCGCCCTTGAGTTTCCATTAGCAAATCCACACACAAAATGGATATCCGCTATTTCTTGATTTGAAAATCTAAACGGCATTTTGATACTACTACTACACAGAAGACAAGTCTATTTAAGATTTGTCAAACGTTGACATGAAAACCGACGCCAACTAGTCGTTGTAAATTTGTTTTATCTGGTAGTTGCAGCAAGTGTATCTGGTATGCAGCTAACAAATAATAATCCATTTGAAGGAAAACGGTGAATCGTACAAAATAATTCAAGAGAGTTTTTTTCTACCAAATTGAACGAGAAATCCAAAAATAACATTAATTTTTGGAAAAACCAGGGACGTAACATTTTTTTATTGGAAAATAGCGACTGACGATCCGCTACTCGCGCCACTGGTGTCAGTAAAAGAAACTTTTGCATTGCAAAACTTAAGTCTTCCATTTCTATTGACACCTGCCAAATTTCATTTAATTATCTCGAGCGGTTTAAACAAAAAATGTATTTTTTTGTTTTTCACAATAAACTTCAACACCCTGTATTTTCGTAACGGAGCAATTTTGGACTATTGTTTGTATAGCAAACTACGGTTATTTTTCGACGTAAAACATACCCTTAAAGTTTGGCACGAAATAGCTGGTCCACCCTGTATATGGTATACAGAATGAAAGCGGGGCACCTTTCTGTAATCTTTATTTGTTGATCGATTTAAAAGATTTTCTTTTCAATTATAAAGCCTCAGTAACTAATCTGGTGCCATATTGCAGAATGAAATTAACGTTTATGCATGCACGATTTTAAATCTGAGTGCCTCATTTAGGATGACTGGCTGTGACTAAAATTTAAAAAATGCATCAAATTTTGAAGTTGATAAATGTGTCCTAAGATTCAGCTCTGCTTGTTTAAGGAACAAAATATGCCTTGGCAATTTGGAAAAACTGTAATTTTTTTCACCAATAAAGTTCTATTTCTGTGTGAGATACGATAAAATGTTATTAATTCTGAACATTTGAAAATTGATTTTATTTTTCCTGACTATAATAATAATAATAATAATAATAATAATAATAATAATAATAATAATAATAATAATAATAATAATAATAATAATAATAATAATATCTCTACCCCTCATTCTAATCACAGGGATTAGCCCAGAAGTCGGAGACTTGTGCGGGAGAGGGGGCGGCATATTATTATTAAGCAGGCCGCATTTGCGCCCAGGAACGACTTACGTGTTGGTAGGCCCTAACCACTATTCAGTGCAGGAATGAGGGAAACCTGGAAAACCTCATTAATTAGGGGGGTAGTCAAATATCAACCGGTATCAATCTCTCACATTCACCCAAGCCAACATTCTTCCACCCTACCATACCCGCAGAGAGGGCGCCAAACCTCTCCACGAATATAGCTTATATACGGTCTACCGGCAGCTGGGCTCGAACCAACACCGATCTAGTCACCTCGATTCAAGTACTGACGCCTTAAACCGCGCGACCACTGACCGACAAAGAGACTTTTTAAAAAGTAATTGCACAGTTCGATGTTTTGCTTCTTCGAAGACATCATCAAGTTATTTTTTTTAAATCGAATGTTTTATTTCAGATTTAGAAAGAGCTTTCTAAAAACAGACATATATGAACATTTCAGTCGTTTTTGTCATATAACCATTCGTTATTATGTAAAAGTTACTAGCAAAACACAAACTTATTAATTAGTACAATTTTTAACAACAATATACTCGATTCTAGAAACTAAGTAAAATTTTGAAACAATTTGGGATACCAACCAAACTGATTAGGCTATTGAAAATACCAAATCCAAAGTACGAATAAAAGGTGAATGTTCGGAAGGCTTTACTATTGATACAGGACTGAGACAAGGAGACCCACTCTCAACGCTTCTTTTTAATTTAGTACTAGAAAAGGTCATAAGAGATAGTCAGTTGAACAGGGAAGGACACATATTGTTTAAAAGTCATAAAATTGTAAGTTATGCAGATGACGTGGCTATTATTGCTAGAGATAGTAGGGAATTAGAAGAAGTAATGAGAAAACTTGTGAAGAAGGACGTAAAGTGGGATTGCAGATAAATCAAGAGAAAAGTAAGCTTTTGAGAATAGGAGAACAAAAAAATGATACCAATTTTAAATTGAGAACAGAGCATGGAGAGATGGAGTTTGAGGAAGTTCAAGAATATGTATATTTGGGGGCGCTAATAACAGCTAACTGTGATGAGGAACAAGAAATAAATAGGAGAATAATAAAAGCAAACAGAAGTTCGGCAGCAGTCAACCACTTATTGAAATCAAAAAATTTGTCCAGAGGAGTAAAATTTAGAATGTATAAAACAATTTTGAGACAGCGCTGTATGGTAGTGAAACCTGGGTTCTCAATAAGAAGTCAAGAGAAAACCTTTTAAGGTGGGAAAGGAAAATCTTAAGGAGGATTCTAGGGGGTAAGAAGACGGGGAAGGCTATGTAAGAAGAAATAATGAGGAAATATATGCAATGTACCAGGCACCAACAATAGACGAAATTGTAAAAACCAGAAGAGTGCAGTGGCTAGGGCATCTAGAATGCTTGGAAGATGAAAGGGCAGTTAAGAAAATAGTAGGGAGTAAACCTAACTACAAGAAAAAAAGAGGTAGACCGAGGAAGCGATGGAGAGAGGCAGTGGCAATAGATCTAAGGGAGATTCGAAATACATTTTTTGACATTAAAGTTAAAATCTAATGCCTATGCTGCTGATAATATTTCTGCTAAAATGTTACAACTATGTACTCCCCTGATTAGTAAATACATTACACATATAATTAATTGTTGCTTAAATTCGGAATGTTTTCCTACTAATTGGAAATTATCTATAATTAGACCTTTAGCAAAAATAAGTGACCCATAAAATTATAATGCCTTGAGACCAATTACAATTACACCAGCAATTTCAAAAAGTTAATTCAGACTCAATTGTATAAGTACGTTATGGATAACGGCCATTATATCTGACCTTCAGGCGTTTTCGTAAGGGTTATAGTACTACCACGGTTTTAACAGCTGTCACTGACAACATTATCTCCTCACTGGACAAAGGAAATGCCACAGCATTAATTTTACTTGACTACTCAAAAGCGTTTGACCCCCTTGATCATGTCTTACTATGTTCTAAATTTAAGTATTATGGGTTTGACAACATTAAGTAGTTTCATATTTAGGAGATAGACGTCAAATTGCCATATTTGATGATAAATATTCCAGTCCTCCTTCTGTTACCTCAGGAGTCCCCCAGGGCTCAGTTCTTGGGACTCTTTTATTTTTGGTGTATACAGCAAATATGTTTAATTGTGTAAAGTACAGGAGAATGAAATGTTATGCTGACTATACACAACTCTCTTTCAGTTTTTTTTCCAAAAAATATCTTTGATGCTTGCAGTAAAAGATACTCAGATTTAATGTCTTTACAGAGATATTCTTTAAAAAATAATTTAAAATTAAATTCTGATAAATGTAATGCCATTTGTTTTTGTTCTCGTGTAATAAGAACGTTTATCGATGCAATTTTTCAGTTAAAAACAGATCAGCAACCACTTAGATCTGTTGGTACAGTAAATAATCCTGGTATAATTTTTGTCATTGATTTGCGTTTTAAAGAACATACAATAATGATTACCTATATAATTGATATTTATAAGAAACAGTAACGGACTCAAATAAGAGCCTTGCGGCACTCCAGAAGTATTAATTATTGGGTTAGACCTAAAGCCATTGACAAATACCATTTGAGACCTATTATATATGTAGGACGCAAACTAACGCAATAGGTCACCATGTATACCGATATCAGCTAATTTAGTAATCAAAATATTATGCTCAATTTTGTCAAAGCCTTTACTAAACTCCGTATATATTGCATCTACACTGCGAATGTGTTCACTATAACAAAGTAGATAAGTTTCAATAGATTTTTTAGAGAAAAAACCATGTTGCTCCATAATAATTGATGTTCTAAGGTTATTAAAAAGAAAATCGTATATGATTGATTCAAATAATTTACTAAAAATATTACTGACAGAAGTTTTGTCTCCTGAATTTTTATATATAGGGATTAACAAAGCTTGTTTCCATAAAATTGGAAACGACCCAATTTTAAGAGATTTGTTAAATATCAGTGATAGAGGTATATACAGTATGCGCCAAAAGTATGAAATAAATTCAATAAAAACAATTATTTTTTGGGAAAAATCCTCGAACAGGTCGATTTTTAATTTAAAAAAATACATATTTTACCGTAATATGCGATTTTCAAATGTCATTTGTTTTCGAGTAATGACGTCATCGATTTTTTTTTAAATGGCAACACCATATTTTTTTCCTTGATTCTGAAAGATCGTTTAATTCTCTATCAGACAGTACTAAAATTTTGCCCTCTTACATAGGAATGTTTCCGAGTAAATGACGATTGAACGTAAATTTTATCCATAAAAAAAGTAACAATTCTGAGGTATGTAAAATAAAATACAATTGATTACATTTTATACTTTAATTAAATGTTCGAATTGCCATCCACCAACTTCTTGACAATGCGCAAGTCTGTGAAGAAACTCTTCTTACACATTATGAATGATTTCTGGGGTAACTCTGCGTATTTTGTCCCGAATGCGATTTTGAAGTTCTAAATTACGTGGTTTATTAATGTACACTTTTGACTTCAAGTATCCCCATAATAAATAGTCAAGAGGTGTAAGATCTGGCGATCTTGCAGGCCAGAAGACAGAAGTTAAATATAAAGATTATGGATGTACCAATAGAACAAGTAAATGACTTTAAACAATTAGGAATAGCAATAGAGAGCAGTCGAAAACAAGATATAGAGATTAACAGTAGGATAGAGAAAACGTTGAGATTATATCACTCAATGAACAATAGTTTCATAAGTAAGAAGGAAATATCTAGTGACACGAAAATTAAAGTATTCAAAGCGATATATAGACCAGTACTAACGTTCGGCTGCGAGTCATGGGTACTAACAAAGGCACAGAAAAGTAAAATCCAAGCTACAGAAATGAAGTACCTAAGAAGAGATAGATAGATCACAGAAATGGACAGAGTTAGAAACATAAAAGAAAGAGAAGAGCTTAAAATAGAATCAACATTAAAACGTGGAAAAAAGACAATTAAGTTGGTGGGGACATTTGCATCGCATGGACGATAAAAGAGCAGTGAAACGGATATGGAAGGCTAAAATAGATAAGAGAAGGAAACGAGGAAGACCAAGGCAAACATGGGAGCAATACTAAAGGAAAAAGGAAAGACATGGACAGATGCAAAAAGGATGGCAAAAATAGGAAGGAATGGGCTAAATTTGTACATGGAAAATAAAAGTAGAACAAAATTTTAAAAATACCCTACACCATCTAATGGTAAAGGGTGTCTGATTATATGTATATATCATTATTATTATTATTATTATTATTATTATTATTATTATTATCATTATTATTATTATTATTATTATTATTATTTTTAACTACACGAGCATACCTAATACTGTAGTGTTTTGCGCTTGGTACTTCCTGGCATCCACCGGTGGTTCGTACTGCAAGGCCTTCTGGGACTCACTGATTATCAACTTTTCGTAAAAATCCACTAAGCTTTCACTTTCAACTTGACGAAGACTTAGCATTACCACCAACACGACTACAATGACAACCGTAGTGAAACAAAAAGCGAGGCCTACCTTTATCATGGTAGACCTGCTCACTGGTAGTTTGAACAACATTTCTTGTTATATGTCATTTAATTACTGCATCGAGTTTCGTGAGAGCGAACCTTGGTTTTTATTCATTCGGTTTATATTGCTTTATTTGCCGCATACACTGAAAAAACAAATTTGTTTGCGGTCATCAAACTTTCATCCTCCACGGAGATAAGTAATCAGTTCATGCACTGCTCGTATTCATATTGGACGACATTACACAGAATGTTAAATGTTGTTAGCCTTATTTTTTTGATGCCATCAAGTCACTGATCTATGTTTAAATAATAATTGTAAATGTTTTGTATTTTTTGCAAAATAGCGGTTACATGAGGCACTACAAAATTTAGTTGTATTTTCATATTTTTGAAACATTATAGTTGTTTCTTTTTTAATAAAATGTCACTTTATATTCTGTCCACACTGTCTGCTGCACAACTGGAGCTTGTACTTAGTTTTAAATTGTTTTCATTGACAATTACTGAAAGCGTATGTTTAATATCAATAACTGATAATACCTTATAAGGAGCAATAACACAAGATAGTGACATACTGCGTCATTTAAGTAGTGACGTTGATACAAATAGAATGGTGGTAGATTATTTATTAAATGTTTATTATCATAAAAAATACTCAGGGGTAAATTTGAACAAATAGGTATGTTAAATTTAAAGGTTTTGTTTAGAAGTAATACACCTAATGAATAAAAATATTTAAATATACTTTATTTATATTAAAACAAAATTAATCTTATGCATGCCAGCTAATCGACAGAAACGTCCCATGTATTTACCTGCAGAGGCTCGATTCTCAAGTTTAGTGGAACACATTTCCTCAGAACGTGACGTAAATTCTCATGAGATATTGCAAATCTGTATTCTTGACCATTCTTACTCTACGAGTAGTTATTTCCCATAAAAACTTGGGGAATTATTTCAACAGATTTTTGCTAAAGAAATATAAAGCTTCGAAATCTGAAAATATATACATAGATAATAATATACTCAAGAATGTTTTAAGTGGAATGAATTTCCACTCAAAATTATTTCGCTGCATTCCGTACTTTGGAATACGTATTTAGAAGCAATGTCATATTACTATACGTTTATTTTCACGGCGTAAAAATATTCTACACCGACTACACTCGAGTAATGCTACACCTGAACGTTTACAGAAGTTGCTGGTTATTCAATTTTATTCCAGTACTACAACTGAATAGTTATGTAGAGTGTTTTGTAAACTAATAAACTTAATATGGATAATATGGAATATTATAAATTTCCAGTACAAAATAATATGTTGATTTTAACTTTTTGTAGGTATGTTTGCACCTCGGCTTCTACAAACATTAACTTAGCATCCCTGATAATAACGTCCTCTGCGAACGAAGTGCGTGCTTTAGTTAGGTTAGGTTAGGTTAGGTGCTTTAGTTAGTATAAATACAATTTCATTTATTGTATTATAATGAGAATATGTATTTCGCTTCAAAAGCCTTTTTTTGTCAATGTTGAGCATCACTCTTTTTAAATATTTTTATTAGTGTACATGTGAATGATATAATTTTATTTGATAAGTCTAGATATTAACTCAGGTGGAGATTTTAGTATTTGATAAAAATAAATGATTATCAACACTTCATCACAATTTTCAAGGTAATACGATATTTGAGGTACAATAAAATATAAATTTGAAATAATATACTTCTGTATAGTACGCTTAAAAAATTTCAATAGCCCTTAAAATTACTTTTTACATACAGTTTGAAATGATCTTAAGAAACAGTCAAAGTATAATATTTTTTAATGGTGTAGGTACAGAGTGATTCACTATATTTGTTAACTATTTTTATTTTTAGAATTATAAAAAAAAATGTGAAATACAAAAGAAGCACAATTTTTTATAAAGTCTTCGATAATTTTAGTAGAAAATCAAAGTCCAAACGAAGCAGCCATGTTAACTTTGTTAATTTTAGACATTTAAGAAGTGAATTACAGAGTTTAGCAAATAATGTTATCTCATGCCACCTGCGAATAGGTACCGAAGTAAAACGAATACATTATAACGCCAGAAAGCGGTCTAACCAACAAATTTTTAGGGACCTACAGAAATCTTTCAAAGTACGATTTTTATTAAATTCAACTGTACATGTAGATATTATAACATAAACTTACATGGTTCTGCAAATAAGATTGTTCACTTTTTTTAAATATGTGAAAATAATTGTTAAAATGTGGAGTTGGAATAGCAAAATAATGTGTGTCTTACAAATGCATTTTTAAAGTTATTATATTATCTGAAGAGAATTTAAATAGTAAAAGTGGATAAACAAAACATCAATAATTTTATTTCTGATATTACTTTTGCTCTACGTGTTTTATTCTTCGAGATTTCTGTACCTAAAAAACACCACAAATTTGATAATTTTACAGAGAGAAATACGGCAATCTTAAGTAGTTCTTCTTTTCCAATTGCTAAAGGATTCATGGATTTAATTATAATCTATTTTGATATAAGTATCGAGTATTGATACGGTCCTATATGCGTATCTATATTTTAATTAAATCTCACTAATTAGACCGTGACAGGTAATGTAATGACGTCATTGTTGTTGAATGATACTTTGTATTATTATTTCATTAAAATGAATGATACAGAAGCTGAAGCGTATGAAATATTTTCCTCTTATGTAAATAATAAAAATATAAAAGCTGAGGGAAAGGAATATATGGCGTTACACCCAAATCGTCCAAGTCAAAACATATTTTTATATATTTACCGTCATGGGCTAGAAATATTTGTCGTAACTCTTATTTTCTAGGTCTAGGTCTAACACGATTGCCACTTGGCACTGATAAAGAATTGTGTGTAATTACGTTGGCAATTTGTGACCAGCGTAAATTTATGTAAAACTACATAATAATTTTGTAAATGAAATAAGTACACTATAATATTACAGAAATAAACGTGGATAAAATTTCATATTATGCTATGTGATTTTACAACTATTATGCTAAATTCCATTGTAAATTTCCGTCACTATAATTTGTTTCTTATATTTAATACACAGGGTGTCCGAAAATTATGCGTCAAGACTTCAGGAGGTGATTCCTCACAAGAAATTAGGGTCACGAAGTCCCATAATAATTTTTCGAAAACTCTATAATAACGGAGATACAGGGTGTTAAAGTTAAAATTTCATTTTCGATATTTGTTAATACCTTCTTAAGAAATCCAAATATTTACATAAAATTTGTAAATCGGGGGTTTTTGCGGACGAGAAATTCAAATATGTTTCTAATTTTGACGTCACTAGTAGAGAGCGCCACTTATGGCACATTATGTTTCTTTCAAATGACAGAACTTTTTTGCTGCTTAGTGTATCCATGTGACTATTGAAACAATCGATTCTCCTACCTGTTATATCTGAAAAAGTTATACCTTATTGAAGTCGTTAGGAGTAACAGTTTTCGAAATAATCTTATTTGAAATATTCAGTGCACCGAGAAAAAACTGTTTTGGTTTCAGTTAAAGTGCCTTTTTTACTGAAAATACAGCAAAATGTTACTTCAAAAAGTTGTTCAGAACGGTAAATTATGGAGATGTGCAAAATTTTAAAAAAATCGGCCTGCTTTGATAAAATCTTTGTGCTTTGTTGAGAAATGGTTTCATCAAACCTCGCAGATCTTCTTGAAATTTTGCACGTCTCCATAATTTACCGTTCTGAACAACTTTTTAAAGTAACATTTTGCTGTATTTTCAGTAGAAAGAGCACTTTAACGGAAACCAAAACAGTTTTTACTCGGTGCACTAAATATTTCAAATAAGATTATTTCAAAAACTGTTACTCCTAACGCCTTCAATAAGGTATACCTTTTTTAAATATAACAGATAGGAGGATCGATTGTTTCAATAGTCAGATGAATACACTAAGCAGCAAAAAAGTTCTATCATTTGAAAGAAGCATGATGCGCCATAAGTGGCGCCCTCTACTAGTGACGTCAAAATTAGACACATATTTGAATTTCTCGTTCGCAGAAACCCCCGATTTACAAATTTTATGTAAATATTTGGTTTTCTTAAGAATTTATTTACAAATATCGAAAATAAAATTTTAACTTTAACACGCTGTATCTCCGTTAATATTGAGTTTTCGAAAAATTGTTACAGGACTTTGTGACCCTAATTTTTTGTGAGGAATAACCTCCTGAAGCCTTGACGCATAATTTCCATACACCCTGTATACTTACTTTTACAACTAACAAGGAAAAATATGCATAGAGAAAATATTTTAAATAACACATATATGACTGAATGTGTACAAAATTGAACAATATGCACATGCTAAAAAATGTGTTCCTGAGCAATGCAGCAGAAGCCAATTTGAAAATTGTATTATTATTGTTCTTTTTAGTAATATAAGAGTGTACCGACAGATGAATTTGAAAAGAAAGAAACGGTTTTTCTTTTAATGCTGTGAAAAAAGTCTCCTTGAAATGTACAAAAGTACAGGTTTTGAGCTAGTCAATATAATATGGAGAATATCTCTTACTAACAAATTATTAGAAGCACAGTAGATTTTATTATTGGAATTCAATAATTAATACACTATGCGAGTCACATTATTATTTCTAAATAGTTAAGAAGACCTTGTCAGGAGGAGAAATAATTTCTGTGTAGGAAGATTTTTTGAGTGGAATTTCTCCATCCATCCTTTAATTTATTTTGCCCATACATCATCTAAATGTATTGCAATATACTATAATGTTTTCCATTCACATTAGAAAATATGCTGAATATTTTTACTGAAAATACTGCATAATTATTCTCGAAATATCAGTATGATTTGTGCAAATATTTGTAGATATACGTATATCTGTGTGAAAATAAATATGTTAACTACAACTAAGGATGTACAAATTTTAAAGATGTTATCTTGTTCCCTCGTTCGCTCTAGGTTGGAGTATGGTTCCATAACATGGAATCCAATTTACAATGTACACAATCGAATACTAGAATCAGTACAGAGACAGTTTATACAATTTTTGGCATTTTTGAAAGATGGTGTTTATCCATCAATAGGTTTTAATCATGCTGATCTCTTAAATCGCTTTGGATTCCAAACTCTTGAAGTACGACGTAATATTGCCTTGATTCGATATCTTTTTAATATCCTGAATCATAGGATTGACTGTTTGGATATTTTAAGTAAAATATACTTTCGGGTATCACCTGGAAACTTGAGACATCAGACACTGTTTTATTGCAGGGTATCTCGAACCAACGTCCTAGCCAAATCTCCGTTATTTCTAATGTGTAATATTTATAACAGACTCGCATCAGATTGTGATATCTTTAATGATAATATAAGTACTATTTGCAGCCACGTGCCTCGCAACTAGTTTAAAATTTTCTCTATGTAGGTATAATGTTCTTACTTACTCAATGTATTATTTAAAATTTTGTATCAGTTTATTACTGTAATTGGGATTTTTCCTGTTGGAATAATAAATTACTATTACTATTACTATTACTATTACTATTACTACTACTATTACTATTACTATTTCCATTACTATTACTATTACTATTACTATTACTAATGTTAATATCTATTGTAAGCAATTAAATAAATCGTAAACTTCCTGCTGAGTTCTAGTCATATTCCCGCATCCGATAAGAATTAAAATTTCAATTCTTTGAGTAACAGTTAAATGTGCCATAATACTTTAAATTGAATAATAATTTCTATGTCGCTTACAATCCTTATTAGAAAGTCGATGTGACAATGACACTGCAAAGATTTTCACCTACGTGATCCATAAAAGAACTATGGAATTCGAAAAACTAAACTTGATAACGTTTTTGCTTTATTTTAATTGATTTAAGTTTTCTAACATTCAACATCATTTACTGGAAAACTTTCCTATGTAAGAGGGCAAAATTTTAGTACTGTTTGATAGAGAATTAAACGATCTTTCAGAATCAAGGAAAAAAATATGGTGTTGCCATTTAAAAAAACCGATGACGTCATTACTCGAAAACAAATGACATTTGAAAATCGCTAAAATATGTATTTTTTAAATTAAAAATCGACCTATTCGAGGATTTTTCCCAAAAAATAATTGTTTCGTTTTTATTGAATTACCACACTATTTCTGAATTTTCTGAATTTTATTAGATAAAAACACATGCACCTGATTATTCCTTAATATATAATGTAAATTAAAATTACATATTATAAATATATTATATAAAAAGAGCATAGCAACAGAACATGGAAATTTTCACCCATTTTTATCATTGCGGGATAGTTCTGGAAGTCTAAATATGCGACGATGTTTTGTGTATTCATGCGAGGCACATTGAATTCCAGTCTGCTCAGGATTTCAGGACAGTCAAACAAATTATTTACAATTTTATAGAACAAGGTCACAGAGATACAGAGTCTACGAGTGTCTAGCCTGTCGACTATGTACCCTGCTAATAATAGTTCAAGTGGATGATTTGCAGGTGGATAAAATCCACGAGTCTTAAAATAAACGTGCTTTAAAAATTTTCTCTGAACGTTCTCAATCATATACTTTTATTTCCATACTTACGATGCGAAACTGAGGAACAGTATTCTAATTTTGAACGTATTATGTAAATCATCAATTGACCGAGACTTGCTGGAATTGCTTATAATAAAACCCATATTTTTGTTGGTATGTGCAACGGTAGCGTGAATATGACGATTAAATGAGAGAATTCAGGATCAAAAGTAACTTCTAGATCTTTAACTGTTTTGGGTCTAAGAAGAGGAGTGTCATTAATGTTATAAGGAAAAACTAATATACTTACGAAAAAAGGACATATTTATAGAAAGACATTTTTTCAACCATAATAACGCCACCTCCACCATTGCATCGTCGAGTTGTCATGTTATATGCTGATTTTAAGTGTAAATGAACAAATCTCACATTAATACGCGAAATGCATTACGTATCTACATCTGGTATACTCATATTTTCTATCAGTTATGGCGTACTGATGAGAGCTAATTCGCTCTAAACCGGTATATATCTGCTGCTGACGAATTACTTTGGCTGTTTGCTGTAGGTTTTTCAGGTGTCATTCAATGCTGGTCTGCAAATTTTACTTTTATGAACATTAGTAATTGTTGGTAACCGATTTTCTAAACATCCCTCCTTCACAAAATCTATACATTTCTGTAAATATAATCATTGACGGAATACCGTATAAAACGTTTTAAGTTAGATAAATCATTAATAAACAAAATAAAATGAGATAGCCCAAGATTGGATCTTTGGGATACACCAGAAGTGACTGAAAAAGTATTAGATTGAAATCCACAGTTTGTATTGAGAAGAATGATCGAAGACACAAATGATCGAATTTATATATCAACATATGCCATATAGTATACTGTTATTCTTATTATCTATGTCTTTCTTTAGATTTCCTTGACTTATTATGTAATTTACAGGTTTCCAGGCATTTGGTACTATCTCGTACTCCCTATCTTAATATTGTTTAACTAAACGAATGTCTATTTACTATAGGGAAAGAATAAACGGCAAGGCCCCAGTATGGAAACGTCCTCAACAATTACACATGTTTAAATCATTGTTTAGTTGGTGTTTGGCGAATTAATTTGCTGAAAATGAACATTAAAATATAGTATACCGTTATTCTTATTATCTATGTCTTTCTTTAGATTTCCTTGACTTTTTATGTAATTTACAGATTTCCAGGCATTTGGTACTATCTCCTACCCTCTCTCTTAATATTGTTTAACTAAACGAATGTCTATTTACTGTAGGGAAAGAATAAACGGCAAGGCCCCAGTATGGAAACGTCCTCAACAATTACACATGTTTAAATCATTGTTTAGTTGGTGTTTGGCGAATCAATTTGCTGAAAATGAACATTAAAATGGTTCATTAATTCGATGATTGACATCTAAATCGAATCACAAATTATTACCAGCTACAGCGTAAGCGCGCAACGGACAAAAATTTCAATGATTCCGAATAAACAATGCCGAGGGAATTTTGCTCATATCACCCTGAATGGCAGCCGTCAGGCTCAGGGCAATAGGAAAAAAATTAAAAATATTCCATTAAAACAACGGTTTTATGTATCGCTTTTCCGCTGCACGGGTCGCTCCCGCAGTGGTGGAAATGCCACCCAGTCATCGGGACGTTCGACCAAAAATTTACCTCACTTTTGAATTTATAAAATGCGTAAAATAGTCTGGTCGCTAATATTAATATATATCTTTATTAACTAATTAGAATTATACAGACTCCCAGCTAACAATTTCTTGTTCTATAAAAATCGTAAGAACGTTTCCAGAGCAAATTTTATAGAGCAATATTTGTTATAAGAACATTTTCAAAACGTTCTTACAACACTTACTCCATAAAAATGGGCACCGTTGTATAGAACCTTTTAATTCTTTAAGCGGTTCTGTAAAGTTTGCAGGAAATACTTATAGAATTGTTGAATAAATGTTTTCACAGGTCTTAAATAATTTTTATAACAGAGTTACAAAGCAATCTCATAAAAATTCTATAGCACTTCGTTAAACAATTTTTGTGTTGCGTGGTGTTCTATTTAGAGAACTTTAAAATCGTTTAATTGTATCTTCTAAAAACAAAATGTTTCTGTATCGCACATGTTAGAAATAATATGGATGGGCCAATAAGAACCAATAAGATGGACCTAATCAGCCTGCATAGAAGTACTCACATTACGAATTGCTTAGTTGGTTTGTCCATCAGGAAGCAGTACATTTTAATGCGGAAAAAGTTTTATCGTGAAATATGTGGTACATAATGGTAATTTTTTGACGCGCCCTCAGTTAACCTTATATTTCCTATGCTGCTGGAAATTTAATAAAAAAAATGTTTTCTATATTGATGAATTTAACAACCAACTGTATATAAAATTATCAGAAAGTAAGTATATCCATATTATTGGTATCATTTCACCTATTTATATTGTATATATTTTTATTAAGATTTTTTTTTTGTTTCTTCACAATATGGCGACAGAAAGAAAGGCATCATCTTGTACTTTCAATGGATTCTCACTAATATGACATTTTTGTGTCGATTGCAATAATTATGGAGCAAATATGCTTGGTAAGCAACTATTATAACAGATCTATGCCACAGTGTTGTCATATTTTATTGTGGTAATTCAATCTTATTTAATAAATCTATTAAAATTCTTTAACTTCAACATCTAGAAGTGCAAATGGATAAGGTTTGGAATGGTCTAAATTAAATATGTTACTAAATTTCTATAAGAAAATCAATTTCTATTAGCAATCAAATAAATCTTATCTATCGTAATGAAATTTTCATTCTGCAAGTAGATAATAATTTTTACAAATCACGACTATGTTATACAAATTTCTCCATTATACTTTGATCAAAATAAAAACTGCATATATAAATGATAGCGTCTCTTTATGGAACAAAAAGGCTTTTGTTACTTATTTACACTATAATGATTCTATAAGAACTGTATTACTATTCTATATAACTGCTTTAAAGAGCTTTTTCTCTTAAGTTCGATAGTAGCTTCCATATTTGTAATTTGTTTTCCGTAGCAGAATTGTAACTTAACAGCGCCTTATACAATAGTTCTATAATTAAACTATAAGCGACATTACGGAATAATTTTATAAGAGTGCCACAGGAGATGGTATAATTCTATAAAGCACTATTTTCCATCGGTTTTACAGTAATTTGATTATATAACCGTTGCTGCAAAATTGTGTTATTGTGCACACTTGTAGGGCTACATTAGCAGTTATGTAAGTGCCCTATAAATTATGCTCTAAGAACGTTCTTGCAACAAATTTAAAAAACAATTCAATTTCTGAAGGCAAAATAATTCTAAAATTCTAAATACAACTATAAAATATTAACAGAATATAAAACTCCTATTACTCTAAATTTATAGAACTACTTTGCTAGCTGGGTCGTGTGTTTAAGTACTGTTTAACGGCTTGTTGTTCAGGCATAAATCGCAACTTAAACGCCCGGGGGCCTTATTAGCGCCCGAGGGGACTGATGTAATCCTCTTGATTATATGTTTTTGATAAAGAAAAGGACGTTAAAGTACAGTTTAACGACTTTTTGTTCGGGCGTTAATCGCAACTTCAACGCCCGAGGACGCTGATGTAAGACTCCTGATTGTATGTTTGTTATAAAGAAAAGGACATTAAAGTAGAGTTTAATGACTTGTTCTTCTGGCGTAAATCGCAACTTAAACTCCCGAGGGCCTATTAACGCCCGAGAGCGCTGATGTAAGTCTCCTTATTGTATGTTTGTTATATAGAAAATGCCATTAAAGTACAGTCGACTTGTTGTTCGGGCGTAAATCGCAACTTAAACGCCTGAGGGCGCTGATGAAGTCTCCTGATTATATGTTTTTTTATAAAGAAACGGACGTTAAAGTACAATTTAACGACTTGTTGTTCGGGTGTAAATCGCAACTCAAACGCCCGAGGGCCTATTAACGCCTGAGAGCGCTGATGTAAGTCTCCTGATTGTATGATTGTTATAAAGAAAAGGACATTAAAGTAGAGTTTAGCGACTTGTTCTTCGGGCGTAAATCGTAACTTAAACGCCCGAGGGCCTTATTAGCGCCCGAAAGCGCTTATGTACGTCTCCAGATTGTATGTTTTTTTAATAAAGAAAAGGACGTTAAAGTACAGTTTAACGACTTGTTTTTCGGGCGTAAATCGCAACTTAAACGCCCGAGGGCTTTATTAGCGCCCGAGAGCGCTGTTGTAAGTCTCATGATGGTATTTTTTTATAAAGAAAAGGATGTTAAAGTATAGTTTAATGATGCTCTGGACCTCCATATCTTCCACGATTCGCTTGCAAAATTCCCGTGTCACGCCCGCGTCGCTTTATCGCATCAAAAGTAGCTGCATTTGGCGCATGTCTACCGGAAAATCGTTCTGTGTACAGATGAGAAGCTATTAAAGCGTTTTGTCTTAACTTGACTATAAATTAAAACGATATCCATCAACTCCTAGCTGCTATAAATATAAGCCATTTTGGACACTTGAAAAACCAATGTAAACACTATCGCAAAAACGTTAATACTAAAATCTACAGTAGCCCAGCGACGATAAGTTGTGAATTCCCCTGTATACCTTACAATAATTAATTAAAAATACTTCTAAATAATCTTATTCAAAACACTCTATGTTATTTTGATGATGACGATTTAGAAAAATATTTAAAATAAATTTAATTACCTTGTTAGAAATAAGTCGTATTTGATCAGAGAAAAAATATCGAAATTCAGAAGACAAAAGGCTATCCTATTTGACGTTTACGATACATTTACCTAGATTCCATCACCAAACACAAGAACATAAGACCGCTGAAATATCCGAAAAGTTAATAAACAAAAAAACTGATAGATTGGAAATTGGACCCCACCGCTGTAGGCGCGTATTTGACTTCTCCTTTTCTCTCCATTTGGGGTAGTATCGAATGTATCGATTAGTCCATCATTTAGTGATCCATTTGTAATTTTATACCTCTAAAAGCGTGCCTTAAATATTTGCAGATACTCAGGGATTTTGCGAAACATATGTCGGCAAATATTTGTTCTATCGGGGATTCATTTTGATGGATTCCCGTAAGAATTCTGTATATGGGGCTATTGTTGTGTTCAGCTCCATATATTTGTTTAAATATTGTGTTGCAAAATTCTACTAATCACAAGAAGTGGAAAGTTTAATACTTTTTGCTGAAGGTCCTCAATAATAGTTAAATTTGAAGAATAATAATATTCAATAAAAAAAAAATAAAAAATTATTATCAGTAGCTACTCCTAAACAACCTTAAAAAGTTTTAGTTAAAAATAAATTATTCTAGTAATTGCGAGTAGCAAAATATTTACAGCAAAATTGTTGGCTTATATTAAGTTAAAAAAAATGGGTAAGACACACGTGATTAACGCTGTATTGTTCATAAAAGTTTTAAAAAAACCTTCAAAAATTATTTGCAAAGCAAATACAATCAATCATAATACAATCTTTTGTACGATAAATAAAACAAAATACAAATTTAACCTATATATTGGCTAGGAAGTGGTGTAAAATGTGAATAAAACACATGTATACAAATTAGTTCTTCTAGTGTGGTAGCTTGATAGCATCAGAGACTTTTTCGCCTATCATGGTACAATCTGCACTTGTATGTGGGGAAAGGGTAAAAGAGAATACACTTTTATCTGCCACTCTCAAATTTTGTATCCCAAATACCCTTAGATTAGAATCTACAACAGCTCCTTCCAATGGATTATTACCCGATGGACACCTACCTACTGGATGAAACACTGATGCACTGAGTTGTCTTATCTAGCAATACCAGTAATCTCTAGAAAGGTATTGAAAGTTGCTACAAGCTGGCAAAGGCCTGTCTTGAAACTTAGCACCTATTTTCCTAAAAGCTCTAGTGCTAATCAAATCCACACAGAAGTTTATGCCTTCGTACAAGTATCTATATCCTTGTTCTCAGCATCAGAAAGCAAATTGTAATCTATCAAAGGATAATCGAAAGGGTTTTTGCTTTTTAATTTTACAGTACCAACTGATTTCGCATGAAGAAGAACGACTGTCACGTAAAACGATGCAGTTTGGTTCTCCCAAACTGTATTCCAAGTTTCGTCATTCCAGTTGAGAAACTTCTGGCTTAATTTCGAGTTTGTTCCAGTTAGATCCATCACCAGTTCCAAATCTGGATAGTTAGGTGTAGGTTCAACGCTAGATTTATACCAACCGATCACTTGGGATTTGGTATTCGATGTTAGAGGACCTGTTCCATTTATGTATGCTTCAATATCCTCCCTTAAAGTTGAACTTGATACTGTCATATTGGACGTAAACTGCAAACCAAAGAGTCCAATGTGATCCCTCAGAGTTGTACCGACTGATAGATTTTTAATTACTGGAATACCTAAGTTTTCTAAGTGTTGCTGACACTATTACTTCTTTTTTAGCCGTTGCTCTATACATTTGACCTTAGTAAGAAAATATAGCACGTTACCAGTTTTGTAGCGTTGTTAATTTCTACTTTGGTAACATAACTATCAGTATTTACCCAGAGATTCTCCCTGTAGATCACTGGAAATATAAAAGTTGTTCCTTGGTCACCTATTATAGTGTTATATTGTACCACACTACCTCCCATATGGACTGTTTTAGTCTGTGAAATTGTATCCCAGTTCTTCGTTTGCGTTCCTGAAAACATGTTTTAGAGGTATGTCTGGATGGTGGTGCTCTATATTCCAATATCCTCCAGTACTATGGTACGCATAGTTAACGGGAGCATCTAGGTCGGTTGGGTGAAAGTCTTCTGATTTTCTGAAGCAGTACAGGACGTTTTTGTAGTACCAACTAGAATCATTGATCACGTCGGCCCATCTGGTGTAGTCTATTAGGTTTCCGCGGCTGTATATTAAACCATTTATCAAAGTAATGCCTCCAAGACCTCTTCGTCTGGGCACTGTACATTTTTTATCGACGGTACCTGAAGTGAGAAGTAACCGCTAAAATATAGTCGTTGGTTAGTGTTAGTAGCAATATTGTCTTATTCTGCAAGCAAGAAAGAGTTTTGAATTGTGTAATCAAAAAAATTTAACAAGACTGACTCAATTCTTTTTAAAAACAGTTTAACAGGTACATTCGTGAATTTTTTGCTAAATCTGTATTCGGTCAAAACACATATAAATTTGGCTTGTTACAAAATAAAATTATTTTTGACGATAACTAAGAAACTAGGAAATAAGAAAAGTCAATGTATTCAAATTTGTGGTATGTGAAGTTCACGCGATAGGATTGTACGTAGTATTCATTTACATACGATTGAAAATAAAACATTTTTGCTTGAAACAGTTGATTTAGAATTTTACATTTTTACATTTACATTTTACAATCTAAAATAAAAGTTACTATAAAAACATCTCATATATCCTCTTATTTTTTCGCACTATTATATCCAAATGAATGGATGATCTTATTTCATGGTCTCCGCGTTCTCCAAATCTGAATTCATTGGTTTTTTCTGAGAACTACATAAAAATATGCAATTTGTTCTTCTAAAACTAGCTTTAAACTTTTTTTCGTCCAATATTTTTACCAAAACTACAAAAAAAATCTTAAATCTCATAACTTTAATTACCGTCTTATTAAACTGTTGTTGCTGTTGTTGCGATATACCCTTAGTTCTAAAAATGTGAGGCATCTGATTTTTTTTATTTTCAGATTCGTGGCTTTCTAACTTTGATCCGATTTCAGTATATTTTTTTGATGTATATTACCTATCATTTTAAAAGTAAGAAATTATTTTTTCCATTATTCATGAAAAATAATGAAGAAATTTACTCATGTTTGTTGTAGTTTTTTGAAATTTCCTGCGCATTACGAAAGTACTTGAATAACAACATACAAAATAAATGTTGTTAATAGCTGGTATTGCTATCTCTAGCAAACATAAGGGCTTCTAATCTGCATGAATATTGAATTATTATTCCAAAATATTAATTCTATATATGCTCTATGGGATACTTATGTGGATTTCGACCAGGCCACTGTAATGTGATACCAGCAGTTTCCAAAAAATTGCGCACTATTTATACAATATGGTGTGACAATTATAAAAAATATGCGGTAAAAAAGATAATATTCAAGTAAATTAAGGGGAATCCTTGACTTTAATTGCTATTTAGACGTAACAGATAAAGTGCATAATTCTTAAATTATAATTGCGTATTGTTAATTGCTGCAATGAGGCAACTAGCTCGTAAAGCTTCATATTATTGCGAATATCTTGCACAAATTACTACTTAAATTAGTCTAATGCGTTATTACTTGAAATAATATTTCTGGCGTATTATTTTTCTTATCTACGACAATGTTCTAAAATACCTAATATTGTGCTGTTTTCGGCCTGATACCTGCTGGCGTCGACTGGAAGCATGTATTGCAAAGCCTTCTGCGATTTGCTTGTAATCAAGTTTTTCAATACTCCACCAAGGCTTCTGTGCTATCTTCATCCAAACCTATAGTGGATACTATAATGACCGCTGCTATCGTGATAAAACAAAAAGCAAGACCTACTTTCAAAAGAGTAGATCTGCTAACGGAAGTATTTACTCCTAACATTTCTTACTATCTTTTATTTGGTGTTGTGTTTCTGTTAATGAAACCAGATTTGTACTTGTTCCGTTTATTGTTTTATGTGACGTATGTACACTGAAAAACAGTTTCGTTTATCGTCATCAAGTGAAATCTATAACAGTGGTTATTCTTTTTAATCATTTTGAGGGTTCATTTCTGAATGTTTGAGAAGTTACTGTTTTGATTAATTCTCAAATGTTTTATTAGTAACGTTATAACATTCAGAATGTACATGATTGCTAATAATTAACACTGTTACTAATCAAAATCAATATTGAAACGACATCAGAACCTTTTGTTTTAATAGCGACTAGAATCACAACTAAACTGACCCACTTCAGTTCTAATACTGCTTAAATATTCAAAATCGAAACGTTGGAAACGTCTCGAATTCTCAACATAGTCCTAGCGTTAGGACTCGATTCATCCCATTATTATTCGTACCTATTATCCTTAAACAGAATATAGTCTAAGTTTACACAACATTACTTATCGTAAACTGGAAATTATATTTATTGTACCTTTCGCTTAGTGTAAAATGAAATAATATAAATTCTTTATCTTAGCGTTATGATAATTGTATGTTCGAACTTGTGTAAAGAGAAATTTGCTTCAAAAAGCACGTGAGTTAATGTTAATTAATTTTCGCCTAAATCTAGTTCTGTACTTAAATAAATATATTATTTAAAAATAAAATAATGTGAATAATACGAGTGGGTAGAATAAAAAGATGTTTTGTACAAAACAAAAGCAGGAATAGTATTAGTTAAATTTAAATATTAAACCATTATTACCATTAAAATGAAAAAGCAACAAATAGTTAGTTGCTGAACAGTCAAAACAAATTAAATATTTTGTCGAAATAAAAAAAAATGAAATCATGTGCACTGAACAATAACAAAAAGGAAGACAAATATTCTACAGTTACAAAATTATATTGACCTGTTAAATATATTGAAATATAGTAAAATTCAATATACAGGGTGTAAAAACAGCTTACAAACTTTGACACATAGTTAGAAAGTTAAACCAAATTTTGGCACCAGAACCTAGTGCTAAAAATTGTTTGTTTTCAATATCAGTTACTTATCCTTAATAAAGTTATTATTTTATGTTAAGATAATTTAAATAGCGGCAACGAATAATCAAAATATTTATTTTTGATATTAATTTTGTTCTATATGTTTTAATTTGTCGAGATTTCTGTGTAAAACCACCATAAATTTACACCGAGAATATATATCTTAATAACCTCTGTGATTTTTGTAACAAAAGTTTGCCAACACATTGTTGATTCGTCTTTTAAAAATCCTAAATCCCAAATTCAACTTTTTGTAGGGATATTTCAGGTTAAATTTGAATACAGCAAGTTCACAATGTATTATCAGATCTAAATGAAAATGAAAAACAATAGTGTACATTTTAAATAATAGCTATTTATGATATACGTGTTAAAAGTAAGATTTTATTTTGTGAGTGAAGATGATTAAAAAACGAGCGTAGCGAGTTTTTTAACTTCACGAACAAAATAAAATCACTTTTAACACGTATATCATACACTATTTTTTCTACAAAACAATCGGAAGAACTTTAAACCCAATAAAAATAAGAAATCAAAAAATACCACACAGATCGCAATGTTTATGAACCACAATTTTCGTAGCAACCACTGCTGCTGTTAGTTACGAAAAAAACGCAAAAATATTGACAGCATTTTCTAGTAATATTATAAGTATAATGAATAATCTCGACAATGAGCGTAACGAATCCATCCCTGCTGAAATCGAAGAAGCCGCCAGTCGAGCAACAGTGGAATTATTGCCGGCGTAATCAAAGGAACAGTACGAAATCGCTTATAGACGCTTTTCGGAATGGTGCAACATTAAAAAGGTCCCTGGGAAATGTAACGAAAGTGTTTTGCTGGCATATTTTTAGGAAAAGGCCAAGATATGGAAATCATCAACGCTGTGGTCAAATTATTCCATGATCAAAACTATGTTAAAAAAAAAGCAAGATCAAGATATAAGCAAACATTATAAACTTATTGCTTTTTTCAAGCGGAAGGGTGAAGGATATCAAGCAAAAAAGTCAAAAGTTTTGACGAAGACGCATATCGACAAATTTCTCACAGAAGCAGAAGACGAAAAGTATCTGATGAAAGTCGCAGCAATAGTGGGTGTCTTCGGGGCGTGTCGCCGGGAGGAATTGTGTCAGATGACCATCGACAACATCGAATATTTGGGCACTTCGGTTGTTGTGACCATACCAGATACTAAAACGAAAGTGCCTCGGACTTTCAGTGTTGTTGCTGAATTCTATTTAAACTTTTTTAGACAGAGTTCTTGAATCTACCAAATCCTCAACTCTACACCGGATACTGTTTTCGTCGTTCATCGGCGACATTGTTAGCAGATTCTGGTGCAAATCTTACTACCATCAAGAGACATGGAGGATGGAAATCTTCGACGGTAGCTGAAGGCTACATTGAAAATTCACTGGAACAGAAGAAGAAAATTGCATGCCAAATACTTCCTACTGCTGCAACTACTAGCAAGACCACCAGTACTGCCAGTAGTATTTCTACAGAAACTAGATGTGTCACACATGTTGACAGTAAAACCAACTTAAGTATGATGACTCCGCAGGGAATTACAATTTCAAATTGTTCTAATTTTGCTATAAATGTTAATAGTAATAACTATGTTGGTTTGTACTAAAAAGTTGTTCATGTGTTTGTTAAAACGTTTTATTAATTTTCAAAACAAAATTTAAATAAACTTTGATTTACTTTTAACACTAGTGTTACTTTTAACACGCGTGTCAAAAAATGACATTTTTAACATCAAAAATGACAATTAAAAAGCCCACTTTTAACAGTTTTATAGAAAAAAGTTATTTATAATGTAAGTACTAAAAGTGTCATTTTACTTTGTGAGAAGGGAAATTCCCAGTCCGTTTGAACAAAATAAAATCACTTTTAATACATATATCATCCACTAATTTTTTCTATAGACACCGTTAAAAGTCAAGTCAACACATTACATTATTAAATTTATAAATTATCATTTTGAAATCCAATTGTCCATGAAGCTTATTGTTGCTAAGGTAACGAAAGTTCGATCTTTGTTAACAAGTAACTTCAAATCTCGAGACATGGAAAGTGATCAAGAAACTGAATTTCTCCCGACGAAAATCGAAGAAACTGCTAATAAAGCCACTTTCGAGTTATTGCCTAGTAAGTCAAAACAATAGTATGAGTTTTCGTAATCGTTTCTTGATCTGAAAAATGTTAGTGGTAAGTTCAGCGAAAAAGTGTTTTTGGTATACTTTGAAGGTAAGTCCAAAATATGGAAATCGTCAACGCTATGGTCAATTTGTCCATGTTGAAGACGATGGTGAATATAAAGAATCAGGATATAAGCAAATATTACAAGCTTGTTGCTTTTTTGAAGCGAAAGGTCCGAGGATATCTACCGAAAAAGTCGACCAGTATTGACCAGGAAACAAATCGACAAATTTCTCGCAGAAGCACAGAATGAAACATATCTCATGCAGAAGGTTGCTGCTATATTTGGAACTTGTCGTCGCATAGAAATGTGCAACTTGACATTCAATAATATCCAATATTTGGGAACTTCATTATTATAAAAAAACATAGCCATTCGTCCAACGAACACTAATCATTCAAGAATTTTCATAAAATAGTTACATTAAGAATAAATGTGCCACGACTGCAGTTGGAATCAACACATTTGGTAAGATGCCAATATTGCTGAATTTCTAAATTTACCTGATTCTTACCTTTATACTGGACATTGATTAAAAGTGTAACTTTTGTGGCGAGCAAATTTTGTATTTTCTAGGCGAAGCGTAGCATAGCCGAGCGGATACAAAATTGCGAGACAAAGAGACACTTTCAATCCGAATAAAATATGCTATTTTATCTCTAAGCGAAATCCTCCATTTAATTATTCATTTGTGCTTTGAAATTATTCAAACCAAATTTGGATAATAAAGCAAAGTAGGTAATCCTATATCTCACATATCGATGTAGTCATGGATACTTTGTCAAACATTAGTCTCCATATTGCTAATTGAGTTCATCTGTGATTGGAATTTGCTGAAAATTCTGTAAAATGGTATCTATAGAAGATTTAGGTGCACCTGAGGAGATGTGGACTGGAGTGTGCCAAAGAGATTTCTTTGAATCTTCTATATTTTATATATAAATTGGTGCAAGAAAAAACATATTAAGTTGTATTCAGAAGATGTATTGATTGTGTATTTCTCTAAATAAGGGTAGTGGCAGTTTCTCTGGTTTATTTAATTTTAATACTTGTTCAAACTGTGTATTTAATATCAATGTGGATAAACACAAATTATTGTAAATATTGTTGAATAAACTTATAAATTAAAACTTAATCCTCAGATTAAAAGTGTCAACTTCCTAGGATTAAAAGTGAATACTTTTGTTGCTAAGATACCATTTTTTTTCTTAGTAAGGAAAATGTCAACCTTCGAGGCTCTTGACAGTAAAAAAGTGTCATAATTTTTGTGACGGTCGGAGAAAAATTTATATATTTCGTAGGTATAACGAAGGCAAATACGACAAAAAAAATCTGGGAACGAGAAATTATCAAACCGTCTACACTTTTTCTAGCAGTTTCTGAAATAACAGAAGGGCTCGAGAAGTCCCAAATTAACCGTGCACTTTCACCCTTACCCTGCCGCAGCTTGCCTCATATTCTGCAAAATTGCATATTTCTCAATGAAACCGGCATCTCCTCAGTGGAAGCGATCCATCAATCACAGCAATAGAAACTGATTTGTCATCGGACTTCTGTGACTCTGTTGGGGCACAATGGTAGTCGACAATTATCAGCGGGATGAATTTAAAAGGTGGGCAATGGAATCCATCGATCACTCTTTGTACGATGGTCGTAATGATACGCTTATTAAAAGTATATCAATTATTCGGGGAAAGTGGCTCAATTCGGCCTGAAAGGTGCGAGATGTGAACTGGGTTTACGTTACAATTATTTGGAAAAAAAAAATCATTGGAGTTCCACAGTTGTTTTTTATTGTTAACAAAGCAACGCACAAATTTGCGAAGAAGATACTATATTTTTGAAATAAAAAATAAGCAGTATTTAAATACAGTTAGCAAACGAATTCTGATCATACGTAATCGAATAAAAACTTATGCTCGAACTTATGTATTGCTTACAAGGTTTGATCAAAAAGCTCCAGGAATGCTTGACTCCTTGATTATTGTTGCGATAACTCAGAGATATAGTTGTTATTGTACAGGGTGTCTGAAACTCGATAGTATGGGGGCCTACTGTGAGGACACAAAAAAATTAAATCAAATTTGGAACACGTGGTGGTTAATAATGCTGAAAAAAATGGTTAATAGCAATTGCATCCAGCAAGAAACCAACCCAGTACACAAAGATCTGGTCAAAACATTTTACAGAAGATTGTTATACTATTAGTATGGGTAAGTACAAGCATTCATGATCTATTTTCGGTGTATATTTTTTATTATTTGATAAGGTTTCATTCTTATTTTTAGGACAATGGATAATTCTCAAAAAACAGCTGTTTCAACATTATATTTACCCGTACACGAAAATACGACACCAATATTGTAAAAAATAATGAACGCATGAAACGGTACTTGAAAAGGCGAAAACAGGATGAAAATGTAGACAAACTTGCAGATGGAAACAAAGTAGAAATGTGACACGAGTTCATAGATTTCTAAACTGAGAAATGTGACAATACGATTCCTCAAATTGAAAATTACTTGAATGATAATAACGCCGGTAATCCTGAGAGTATAGCTAGTGCATCTAGTAGTAACAAGTTATTTTACGATATGGCGATTCAAAATGTTATTAGTTATAAAAGAGCACAACTAATATCACTCAGATTTATTAATGAAAACCATTTAAAACACCTATCAGGGTTTTCAACTTTTTCTGTATTGTACTTGTAATGTAATAAAAATACCAAATAAAAACTGCATATGTTTATTATTTATTTATGTCACATGTACATTATTTAAAACACAGATTTTTTTTACATATTCGTATTTTTTCAGAAACTGGGTATTTAATGTACTTTTATTTACTAGGCATATTACATGCAACATTTTTGCAATCTGAGGGACTACTAACAATTTTTCTATCGATTCGTAATATATAAAATTTCAATTCTTTAAAAACAAAGAGGTTTAAATTAAGAATTACCAGAAAATTCTTTAGGCACTTCAACGTTAACAATTTCTGTGTTAAATAACGTTTTATTACGTCTCTTTCCAAATTGCTAATGTAAAATTCAGATAAACAAGGTTATGTGAGGTTAACATAAATAAAATTTAATATATCTTTTCAAGTGATTTTTTTCCTGTTGTCTTTGTGTGTTTACAAACATTTTATTGATTTATTATAAGTTATATTTTGATAATACGTATGCAAATTAGATTTACAATCACTATTTGACTTACACAAATTCAAATAAAAAATTATCGAATCATAAACTAGACCATAGAACATTAATATTAATACCTAACTTTGACGCTAGCGCCCCTAGCGGAATTTAATGACACTGAGTTAATGTAAATGCTCTATTGCCACTTAAAATCCACATTAGCGGTGGACAGATCAAGTAGTCGTTGCAAAATAATTGAATGTTCGTTGTTTAAAGTGGATAAATATCATTAAGAATAAATAAAAGGATTAAACTCGATAATTCTTTAATACAATTAAAACAAATGTGATGATATATAAACTTAAAAACTGAGGCAAACGCCCTCATACTACATACATATTACAAACTATTCCCTATACGACCTCCTCTTATTTCAAGACACATCCAATATTCGCATGATATCTTTGCGGTCTGCATCTATTAACATTTCGCCGTTTACCTTATTACAAGCGTTTGTGTTTTTTTTCAAATGATTAATATCTCGAAAAGGTGTTTTGTAAACCTTATTTTTTAAAACCACCCATAGAAAAAAGATATGAAAGTTAAAATTTTTAATTAAAAATTCTTAAAATTCAATTGACCTATGCCAGCTACAAATTTCATGACATAGATTACTACAGTGAGAAAAATGATTTTACCAATTTTGCTTCACCAAGATCATATTTTGTAGCGCCATCTAGCGTCTAAAATACTGTTACGGAAGCTCACCTACCTTTTTAGTTTGTTAATTGTGTTCCTGTTTGCGTTATAATTTATAATTTTTGTTATACCTTTATTTTGACGTTTTCCGGAATATTCCAGGCTATATTCTATTTGTTTCTCGACACGTTCTCGAGTCCGTAGAAACTTCGAGAACTCTAAAAATCTATATAAGCGGATCAATTCCGCCGTGAGGGTTAGTTTATATTGAGCAGTCGAACGCGAATGACTTTGACATTCTATATCTTTTTATAATTATCAATTCTTGAACTAAAGTAAGTTTGGCTACATGCCATATTTTATCATCAGGAATCTACTCTACGTCTCTGTCCCATTCATTTCGGGACACCCTGTATAGTTTATATTACGCAAACTTCAGATTTCGTTATCAAAACGTTAATTAGAACTAATTAGTCATTTGGTAAGAAAAACTTACGAATGATTAATTTTTCAAAAAGTAGTATTTCCAAGATTTTATCTACACACTGTACACATACTCCTGGGTAAATATACAGCGAGGGGCAAAAATAAATTTATTTAAAAATCAGGTGTTCGTTTTTTAGAAAATTCCTCAAATCCGTCAATTTTTATTTATAGTTGTGCATTTTTATAGTAGATTTCATGTATACAGGGTGAAACAAAAAATAGTATCATGGTCAACTTTTTGCATTTATATTCAATTTACCATGCAATTTTAAGTATTTTTATGTCAATTTCATGGCAATTGAATAAAAATAAATAAAAAAATTGACCATGATATAATTACTTTTTGTTTCATCCTGTATACATGAGAACTGGTTTAGGAAATGCACAACTAAAAATAAAAATTGACGGGTTCGACCGTTCCAGAAAATGAACACACCTGATTTTTAAATAAATTTATTCTATACTTCAGCCGCTCGTTGTATGAGTAAAACCAGATATGAAAGTGAACAATTTAAAACCCAGATTTATCTTTTGTTTTGTACAGTCATTATAACGACGTAAAAATATAATAATAATTGTGTATTTCAACCTTGAACGGTGTTGTCAGCACTTTGACTGATGTAATTGCTTTGATACCTATAGCTTGAGGTGCATAATCTAGTAAATACATATGACTTGTTAGTGAACAAATTATCGAAAATCCACCTTAATTTTTGTTCGATTTTAATATTAGTAGTAGCAACAGCAGCAATAATAACTTGGATAACGTTATTTTAACGGATTTTGTTCTATGGTAAAATTCTTTAGAAAACATTATACAGGGTGTCCGGAATATGAGTGCCGTAATTTTAAGGGCTTATACAGGGTGATTCATTAAGAATGGTCAATCTCTGAACTGGAGATACTACATACCAAAATATGGCGATTGAGCCAAATATGCCTAATCCGAATGTTGCTGGTTTAAAAATACAGGGTGTTCAATGCTAAAATTTTATTTTGAAATATCTCAATAACTTTGAAACATGTCGGAGTATTAAAAAAAAATGGCACAATTATGTTTTTTGGCACGGCAAATAAGAATTTGATTTGATTTGATTTTGAAACCATTTGTCAACAAAGCACAAAGATTTTATCAAAGCAGGCCGATCTTCTTGAAAACCTCTCCAAGAAAACCATTCACAGTAAGTACATATGTTTAGATGTACCTGTTTGTAATAATGATGTATTAAACATAACAATCCTAAGATTGTATATGAGCGACGAGATCTGTTTGCTGTCATAATTCTGTTACCGTTGGTCAGAGAAATTTTTTTTTTGTCAAATATGTTTTCTCCAGTACAACTTATCATAAGGCAAATTTAAGGCACTCATAGTCACCCTGTATAAACATTCTTATAAAATGAAGTCAATATATAGCAGAATTAAGGAGAGTACGCACTATGAGGTCACGGTCTAGGTGCATCGCGGACTGTTCTGTACCGAGTTGATCACGGTCATTTACAAAATCAGTCCCATATATACTCTATGCGCTCCCGACTTATTTTACTGTACTATTTATGTATCAAAATATGTTCTGTGGAAGATATATTTTTATTAGTTCTTTTATTTGACGTAACTGACGAAATTCTCCAAAAAGTTTTCGGCTAGACCGCGATGCGAGCGATTCTAGTCTTCGACCTACTAGTGCAAAAATGTACATTTGGAATCATTAGAAGATACTTCACTTAACGAGAACGAAACTAGTATGGTCTGCAATGCGCCTAGACCACGACCGCCTGGTGTGTTCCTCCTTTACTTCTGTCTCCATTATATGTCATTGAAATTCTTCAAAATAATAATGAAAAACTTATAGAATTAGAAACTTTTATTACATTCTATATTGATAATTTTGCCAAAGCCTTGTTATGTTGCTAAATTGGCACGGCCAATAGTAGCGGCTTCAGTAATAATTTTAAAAGTATTAATTTTGCATCAATAACAGTCATTACAATATTTTATTTTGGCAATAAATTGATATATCAGCATAAATCAATTTGGTATACATTATCTGTTCTATCGAACCGATCATAAGAATAAAAAAGCAGGAGTCCAAGATTTGATTCTTGAAGAACAACTGAAGAATGTCATATAGTTGCCGACTTGAAACCTTCAAAGACTTCGGAGAAAATCGTACAGACATCAATTTCGTTATTATCGATGATCTTCCAGAAACAAAACTATGTTATTTTATGGCTAAAATATGTTTAATATCATGATAATATCTAAAAGATTGGTGAAATATGTGTACATCCATCTATAATTATTGGCTAATACAGGATTATCCCCCTTTGAAACTTCGGTGGTTGAGAGCTTATGAGAAACAATTAAAAGGCAGGAAGCATAAAAATATGAATTAATTTTTTTCTATTGATATATCTTCTGAGAAGAAAATTATTGTCTGTATTTATTTGGTTCTTCAACATTTTTATTTTTCTAAATTGGTTCGCAAATATTTTTCCATAGCTTAACTACTCTTCTTAGGATCATTTGGTCAAACCTCAAATTACATTATTTGTTTAATATTTATGAAGCCAAAAGCCAAAAAAAAAATCTAAAGGCGATCTGATAAGTAGTTTTCGACATATACGAGGTCAAATTAATCGAATCGCGATGCGTGGCGTCATTGCCTCCTACAGCTTTTTTGTACTCGTCCGCTTTGAACTCGGAGGAAGGGTTTTTCTGTGCTGAATTAAAACAGTTACAGTAGTAAAAGCCAACTACTTTTAAAATTCACATGCTATTTAATAGCATATTCGTCTAATCTACCGATGGTAGATTTAATTATGATGGTAAACTATTTTAATATGAATCACCAATTTGTAACTGCTGAAATGAGAAGTGTAAAAATGCAATGGCAAGTTCTAAAACGAAATCCTTAGTAGTAGCTAGATTTTTCAAATAATGTAGATAGGCACTTCAGTAACTAAAACAGGGTGTGTGAATAAATTTTCAAATATAAATATTAAAATTTTATATGAAGGTATAAGATATCTAAAAAAGTATTCTATTTAAGATCTATATGAGAAAACTACGGAGACAATGCAGTGCAATTTATGTTTAAATTAAGAGATAAATTTACAAGTGTCTTCTAACTAAAATAAAACCTCAATTTCACACAATAACAAAAAAGTAATAAGAAGATTTTTAGTTTATAAAAAAAATCTTATTACTCAAATTTAAATTGCATACTAATTTCCGTAAATTTAATAATAATATACTTACTTACTTAATACATAGTTTGCTGTTTAGTTTAGGTACGTAGGTATATGTACCTAATAATTTGAACTTAACTAAACTAAAAATCAATAATAAATTCTACATAAGTATATTATAAATTATTATTAAACTGATTTTATTATACATATTATTATGCAACACATATTTATTTGTACGGTTCATTGCTTTTTGCCAGTTTTTCTTATTGAGATTCCGGGGTAAAATAATAAATAGTTTATATGGGAATTTTATCATTGCATTGGGACATTTCTGCAGAATACATTATCTAAAGTTTAATTGTTTCATTTTAGTATCTCTAATAACACCTTCAATATTTGAAAATAAAAACCGCAATCGAGGCGACGGCGACGGCGACGGCCCTCCTACGCTTCGTATTCTAAATGCAAGTAAACGGTAGCGGGCACTACCCGGCATACTGTAGGAGGCAGTGACGTCACACAGCGGTTTACGCGAGTCCATATTCTGAAACTATTCTAAAAGTTTTAGAGGTGTCAGAAAATAATAATTTTTTTAAAGTGCACTAAAATCACAAAATCATTCAGAAAATATAAAAAAAGAATGTTAAATGTAAGATTTAAAAGATGTATTTTACATTACTTGCTCTTCGGCGATTTCTGATAGCATTCCTTGGAACGAACAACTACCCGCTACCCTTCCACGGCGACCAGCTTTAAAAATTAAACTACACATTTTTCACTCCACTTATTTTTACACCTATCTTGAACTGCATAAAGAAATCCATTTGTCATCTCGCCAACAGGGCATTCTCGTCGCTCCAATTTTTTACGGGGAATCATTAAGGTTGGTTCGGGGTGGTCCCTTAGAGGGTTGAATCCCTGAAAAGGCTTGAGGGGGCTTGTTAAGGACGATTAAGGTTGTATTTGTTTGATAAATAGTTGTTTTGTCAAAGGTTTTTTGTCCCAAATGGTTAAATCTCGAAGAGGATCGATGTGCCTATGTGATATTTTAGTTTCTGGTAATAATAGACAAAAAAGTGAAATCTTATTTATTGGAAGGGGAAAATTCTGTGATATTTCTGCGCTCGCATCATTTTCTTTCTGTATAGAGCGTTGACTTTTAATGAATATACATGTAGAATTTCGTTTAAACTTATGAAAAGTACCAGAATCAGTCAATTTTATTAAACGTAAAAGAATATAATTTAGTCACAGTCGCTATAAAATATAAATGGAAATTAACCATTGATATGATTCATCTCTTAATTTAAAGATAAAATATACAGGGTGTCTCAGGTATTACTGGTATTCTTGGAAGGGGTACAGCGAAAATAAATGAGACTTATCCAAAGTTCATCTTTTCCAAGATACAGGGTGTCAAAGATTTTGTAATTTTTATTATATTTTTTATTTACTTAGAAACCCTTAGTGATAAAACAAGAATAATTCTAGGTTGTAATGAGATACCTTAGATCTAATTATTCAGTAAATTTAAATATTCTCATTATCACCAGTGGCGTAGAAACCTCTGCTACTCTAATTTTGTTTACAATAAAAAGAGTACGCTACTGTTTTAATTATAAAAAACGTAAGATACTTTAAGTTTTGATTATTTTGAACATATAACAATTGTGCTTTACACAAAAAAAATCCTCGGTGCATTGAATATTTCAAATAGGATTATTTAGAAAACGGTTAATCCTAACGATTTCAATAAGGTATACCTTTTTAACATAAAGGTAGAAGAATCGATTGTTTTTATAGTCAGATGTTTACACTAAGCCGTAAAAAAGTTCTGTCATTTAAAAGAAGCATGATGTGCCATAAGTGGCGCCCTCTACTAGTATTATTAAAATTAGACTCAAATTTGAATTTCTCGCCCCCAAAAACATCCGAAATTTTAAAGAATAATTATTTGTTCAAAATTTAAAGTATCTTTCGTTTTTTTATAACACAGTGGCGTACCATTTTTATTTTAAAGAAAACAAGAGTGCCACATGGTTTCTACGGCACTGATAATAATGGGAATATTTAAACATAATGAATAATTAGGCTAAAGATCAAGGTCCAGATCCAAGTAAATAAAAGACATAATAAAAAATTCAGGTAAATCTCTTTTATTTTGATTATACAGTCACCCCTTCCAATGATAATAATAATAATAATTTATTCTCAACCGATTTACTCCCATTTATAGAGAAAATTAAAATCTAAGTTATACATAGAAAAGTAGTAATAATAATTACATAAATAAAAAAAACGTCTTTAGTAACGGTTCATACATCGCACACAATATTTTCGTTAAAACACATAACTACATAAACTAAATTTGATCAGCTGAGAAATACAAAGCAAAGGAAGGAAATATAAACAATAATGCACGTCATCACAGAGAAATCATATCTTTAAAGATGAATGAAATCCATTTTATCATGGTGTATATCACATAAATGGGAAACCCCATTAAATAACTGGGGTTGTAGACTGGTGATTTGACTAAAATATTAGTTTTAGGTGTTACAATAAAATGTGCGTGGGTATCTTCACTGACTTCTTGGTACTTAGAAATTAAATTGACTTAAGAGACAGTTGCAATCTATTTTATTATTATATATTTTGCATAACAGTGTTAAAGCGGCACAATTTCTCCTATCAGCTAAAGATTAAAAGTTGAATTCATCCAGTAGAGCAGCGTGATAAAAACACTTAGGCGAATAGTACCTTACCACCATTACTTTTGAAAAACATGTATTTTAAGCATTTACGTTGGACGGATTCTAAAACCAAAATTTTCATAGCAACCAGTGCTGTTGTTAGTTACGGAAAAAACGCAAAAATATTGACAGCATTTTCTAGTAATATTATAAGTATAATGAATAATCTCGATAATGAGCGTAACGAATCCATCCCTGCTGAAATCGAAGAAGCCGCCAGTCGAGCAACATTGGAATTATTGCCGAAGAAATCAAAGGAACAGTACGAAATCGCTTATAGACGCTTTTCGGAATGGTGCAACATTAAAAAGGTCCCTAGGAAATGTAACGAAAGTGTTTTACTGGGATATTTTGAGGAAAAAGCCAAGATATGGAAATCGTCAACGCTGTGGTCAAATTATTCCATGATCAAAACTATGTTAAAAATAAAGCAAGATCAAGATATAAGGAAACATTATAAACTTATTGCTTTTTTAAAACGGAAGGGTAAAGGATATCAAGCAAAAAAGTCAAAAGTTTTTACGAAGACGCATATCGACAAATTTCTCACAGAAGCAGAAGACGAAAAGTATCTGATGATGAAAGTCGCAGCAATAGTGGGTGTCTTCGGGGCGTGTCGCCGGGAGGAATTGTGTCAGATGACCATCGACAATATCGAATATTTGGGCACTTCGGTTGTTGTGACCATACCAGATACTAAAACGAAAGTGCCTCGGACTGTCAGTGTTGTTGGTGAATTCTATTTAAACTTTTTTAGAAAGTATATGGCACTCCGGCCACCCAACGCTGACCATAGACGACTTTTTCTTAAATATATGAAGAATAAATGTGTGAAGAATCCAGTCGGAATTAACATGTTTGGTAAAATGCCTGCCGACATTGCAGAGTTCTTGAATCTACCAAATCCTCAACTCTACACCGGACACTGTTTTCGTCGTTCATCGGCGACATTGTTAGCAAGACCACCAGTACTACCAGCAGTATTTCTACAGAAAATAGATGTGTCACACATGTTGACAGTTAAACCAACTTAAGTATGATGACTCCGCAGGGAATTACAATTTCAAATTGTTCTAATTTTACTATAAATGTTAATAGTAATAAGTAGTTAAAATGTTGGTTTGTACTTATTTAAAATAAAAAGTTGTTCATGTGTTTGTTAAAACGTTTTATTAATTTTCAAAACAAGATTTAAATAAACTTTGATTTACTTTTAACACTAGTGTTAAAAGCAACTTACTTTTAACACGCGTGTCAAAAAATGACATTTTTAACATCAAAAATGACAAATAAAAAGCTCGCTTTTAACAGTTTTGTAGAAAAATATATTTTAGTTCACTATTTGACCTTAATTATTAAAATCAAATGATGCACTTTAGTTCATCATATAACCTTCATTTTAACCAGGGATAAACTTCTTCATTGGGATTGATAAAATGTACTTTAGTTGGTTATCCCTCACCCGTCGGAAAGATACACTTTAGTTATTCACTTAATTCACTTGTGTGATAAAAGAACGTCTTTTAGCTCACTGTTTGTTCTTAATCCTTGGTACTATAGGATACACTTTAGTTATTTATTTAAATTTAGTAAAATTAAAATATGCACTTTTGCCTAATGTATAATTAATGTTTTATTTAAAATGTTGTATATTGAGTCACCGCTTCAACCTCCTGCCCTCTTCCTCCTGCAACCCTCCTATACGTGCCCCGTTCTGGGACATACAAATCACCTAAATACTCGGAATTCAATAAATCCCCCGGCAATATCTTACGCCCGTTCCGTCTCACATAAGGGCCGACGATAATTCAAAAACGTAAGCAACATACACTTGCGAGCTGCAATATATCAAGCGGGCCGTAACTTTCTGGCGCGCCGTAAATTTTAAAGTCTACCCCTTTCGCCGATACACAATCGGAATCAATTCCGTATCAATAAATATTGATTTACGGAGTAATAGCTGTGAAAAAAGTGTTTTATTTTGCTATAATGTGTCACATAAATCGTCGCCCATAATGGGCCGTGGGGTACCTAATTGTCGACGAATGGGAAAATCATTTTTGTAGGGCTGTTTCTGTCTCATATCGTTCGGTAAATACGATTTCCTGAATAGATGTCGGTTGAAATTTGAATTTATTTGACTACCTGAAGAACTCCTACGAAATTCAGCACTAAACCACAATGTTGTCCATAATGGAGAAATTGAGTTTTCCAAACATGTGCAGAAGAAAGAATGTATTAATTTTAATCGAAATGGCGTTTGTCCTACAGAACCAATGATATCGCGTTTTCGGCCGTGCGATTTTTTTTACATTCCATGGCAATTTATTAAAGTTAATATTTTAATGACGCGGTTTTCACAACACTGGGCTTATTTTTCCAGAAACTTTATATGCTGCAATCAGAATATTCATAGACCCCTTCGTTTTGAGATACAGGGTGAAATTTAAAAAAACTACTTTTATGGGGTTCTTCGTATCTCAGACAATAGCTGAGATATCGGTGATGTATTTGTAATTTTTCTGTAGAGTGTCTCTTTTAAAATATGTCCCATACATACACAATTTTCTAAATGGAACGTCTATTTTTATGCACTTCGATTGCATTTCAGTTGAAAAAATTTCTGATTGCGACATCGTAAGTTTCTTGAAAAAGTAGCCCAGTGTTGTGAAAATCGCATCCTTCTATCTCATGTTGTTTCTGAAATAACCTGCAATTGCAACGAAATAGGGATACTATGTACTGCTTTAAATATGCAGTAATTATTTATACAAATTGATTCTCTCACGAATTTAGGATCAATCTAATGTAGTACAATTAAAATAAAATTTTACAGATATTCATCTCTATGTAGCCGCTGGAATAAATTTCTAACAACCTCTTCTGTCCTGTTTCACAGTTGTCCCTCGCTATTAATAGTAATTTATTTATTTATTTATTTAAAGAACAAGGCATCCCAACAGAATGGATTAACATTCCAATTACAGGGTTGCACAGATAATCAGCACAAATTTATGTGTACAAAGGAAAGAATATAAAAGAGAATAAATCTTAAAACTAAGTAAATCTTAACTTAAAAATAAAGTGCAAAATTATAAAAATGTATAAGTTGCTAAACGCTTAACAGAAGACAATGGCAAATGGAATATATCAGTGGTAGAAAATAATGAATTGTATACTTTTTGAAGTTGACATATAGGTGAACTACTTGCATAATTTGTGTTATAGGCATTGATATAAAACAAGGAGTTTGATCTATCATAATGCCTAGCATTAAATTGTAATTTTTCTAATATGACATTACAATCTACATTATTGTTCAGTAATTTATGTAAGAATATAACATATATACCTTCGTGAACAAAGTTTTATCATTTTATAATGATGAAGACAAAAATCATATGTTTTGAACTGCAAATGTCTATTAAAACGATAATTAAGGTGACGCATAAGTTTAATCTGAATTTTTTCTAACCTGTTTATATAAACGTAGTACATAGGATTCCAAACTATACTTGCAAACTCTAAATGACTTCTGACTAATGAATTGTACAATGTAATAATTGAACAAGGGTTTTTAAATGACACTGTAGAACGTACAATGAAACCTAACGACCGATATGCTTTTTTAACAATATTATCAATATGTAACTCAAAGGTCAACTTTTTGTCTATAATTAAACCAAGATCTTTAATAGAATCTACATTTTCAAGAACATTTCCATCAATATTATATGCAATGCTTACATTATTAAACAAACGTGAGAAGGTGATGTAATAACATTTGTTAAAATTTAAAAATAATCTATTATTTTGACAATAAGAAGCCAGATTATTAAGATCTTGAAAAACTATACAATTATCTATTGTAGAAATTACTTTATAAATTTTAAGATCATCGGCGTAAAGGGAAAATTTTGTACTTGAGAAACAGGTATAAATATCATTTATAAACAATGAGAACAACAAGGGTCCAAGATGGGATCCCTGTGGAATTCCTGATGTAACATTTATATAATTTGATGTACAGTTATTTATTTTCAGACATTGATACCTGTCAGTCAAATATGATTTGATCCATCCGAGTAAATTGCCGTGTATTCCGAGATTTTCCAGCTTTACAAGCAATGTTTGATGGTGAACTTTGTCAAAAGCCTTAGAAAAATCAGCATACACTGCATCAACTTGTTTTCTACTGTCCATGGCCTCTGACACCTGTACAAAAGGTAAAAGATTTGTTATAACCGACCGCCCCTGAAAAAACCCATGCTGTTCGACGCGTATAACACCTTTGAATCTAAAAAATAACTCATTCGTTATGACTGCCTCGAAAATTTTACCCGGTACACACAACATGGAAATTGGTCGGTAGTTGGACACTAAATTCTTATCGCCATTTTTATGTATTGGTATAATATTTGATTTTTTCCAAATATTAGGAAAAATTCCTTCTGAAAGAGATTTATTATAAATTAATACAAGTGGTTCAACAATAGAGTCTTTGCATGACTTAAAAAATAAAGGAGGCAATCCGTCCGATCCAGATCCCTTATTGATATCCAATTTAGACAGTTGAGCAAGTACTTGGTCACGTAAAATACTGTGAATTGATACTGGGTTATTACAATTGGGTGTCATTAGTCTTACATTTGACTGAGTATCAGAAGGTTCAAATACTGTCGCAAAGTATTGAGAAAAGGCATTACATACAGTATGCGCCAAAAGTATGGAATAAATTCAATAAAAACGAAACAATTATTTTTTGGGAAAAATCCTCGAACAGGTCGATTTTTAATTTAAAAAATACTCTGAAAGATCGTTTAGTTCTCTATCAGACAGTACTAAAATTTTGCCCTCTTACATAGGAAAGTTTTCGAGTAAATGACGATTGAATGTTAGAAAACGTAAATCAATTAAAATAAAGCAAAAACGTTATCAAGTGTAGTTTTTCGAATTCCATAGTTCCTTTATGGATAACGTAGGTGAAAATCTTTGCAAAGTGTTGTAACATTCCTTTTATTATAAAATTAAGAATGTCACAATTTCAATACGAAACGTCTAGTAACAAGGTATTTTGCACATCCTGTATAATGTCGGTAGATTAAGTAAGTGTAAACCATATCCAGTGTACCATGTAACTTTAGATTTCTTCAAGTTAGCCTAAACACCTTGTACGATAAATATTTTATTATTTATTTACTTACCATTACTGTGAACCAGTTACATCGATGTATATCGTTATGTTATATTTTTCTACTCTGTATAACACTCTAGTAATTTGTTAACAGTTTATTATTTAATTAGTATCACTTATTGTAATAAGCTTTGTTTTGGCAAAAAGCAAGGTTAAGGTAACTGTCAGAATAATTCAATTCGATTCGAACTATTGGAACAATGTGCTGAGATCTCGAACGAACATTAGCCCGAAATTACATAGAAACCGAACCAATCAAATTTCAGTGAGTTTTTAGATCTTTGTAGCGTATAAAACCTACAGGAACCTAAATTCTAGTCCCTTTTCGTTTTGATTTTGGTCGATTGAAGTATTCCCATATTACAGATTTAGTTATAGTGCGAAGCCACATTTTGAAAATAAATCTAATTTTAATTGAAGTCATCAATAAGGATGGAGGTAATATATTTAATTAATTAAGATTATTATTGATAGTAGATTTCATTTTAAACAATATTTTATGTTATTTTTTTAAACTAAGGATATAAAATACCTGACCTGACCTTGATCTTTGCTAAAGCACATGCTAATTATTTTTTTTCTTTTCTTTTGTTATTTTTCTTAACTTTAGAGGCCAATAATTAATTAATTAATTAACAAACAATTTAAATGAACGATTAATTCAATAATCGATTGAATTACGAGAATTTCTATTTCCTAAGTTGGAATATTTTGTTTAACCGTTGCTGGAAAGTTTATTTGTTGAAAAATCAAAATTGAAATAAGAAGGCCATTCTAAAGTTTAGAAATCTAGATTGTAAGCGGCACTATCCAGGTACGAGAGGAAAGCTGCCCATCTCGGAGTCATCTCCAACGTTAACAACAACGGATGAACTTGTCAACTGGCTTCAATTCCACTTCTGTATGTCAACTTCTTCAATTCCACGTCTGTGTATCAACTGGTGGGCAAGTTAATAAACTGTGTTTATTTTTTTTATGTATGTATTTTATTTCAAACTGTTTGACTTCAGCAAAATTTATCATCCTCCTACAGGGGTGAAAAGGCAAACCGAACAGATTATTCTGTAGGTGGCGCCCAATTCTAACATCTTTTTAAACAGTTTGCTAGTCAAGAACCCACGACTATAAAAAAGTGCCCCGACTAAAAGAGCAGCCGTCCGCAACATTGTAAATTTATTGTTTATAATAAACGATAGGTAACAATGATTTTTGGCTCCCCGGCGGGGAATCGAGCCCGGCTAGCTCAGTCGGTAGAGCATGAGACTCTTAATCTCAGGGTCGTGGGTTCGGGCCCCACGTTGGGCGCCAAAATCATTGTTACCTATCGTTTATTATAAACAATAAATTTACAATGTTGCGGACGGCTGCTCTTTTAGTCGGGGCACTTTTTTATAGTCGTGGGTTCTTGACTAGCAAACTGTTTAAAAAGATGTTAGAATTGGGCGCCACCTACAGAATAATCTGTTCGGTTTGCCTTTTCACCCCTGTAGGAGGATGATAAATTTTGCTGAAGTCAAACAGTTTGAAATAAAATACATACATAAAAAAAATAAACACAGTTTATTAACTTGCCCACCAGTTGATACACAGACGTGGAATTGAAGAAGTTGACATACAGAAGTGGAATTGAAGCCAGTTGACAAGTTCATCCGTTGTTGTTAACGTTGGAGATGACTCCGAGATGGGCAGCTTTCCTCTCGTACCTGGATAGTGCCGCTTACAATCTAGATTTCTAAACTTTAGAATGGCCTTCTTATTTCAATTTTGATTTTTCAACAAATAAACTTTCCAGCAACGGTTAAACAAAATATTCCAACTTAGGAAATAGAAATTCTCGTAATTCAATCGATTATTGAATTAATCGTTCATTTAAATTGTTTGTTAATTAATTAATTAATTATTGGCCTCTAAAGTTAAGAAAAATAACAAAAGAAAAGAAAAAAAATAATTAGCATGTGCTTTAGCAAAGATCAAGGTCAGGTCAGGTATTTTATATCCTTAGTTTAAAAAAATAACATAAAATATTGTTTAAAATGAAATCTACTATCAATAATAATCTTAATTAATTAAATATATTACCTCCATCCTTATTGATGACTTCAATTAAAATTAGATTTATTTTCAAAATGTGGCTTCGCACTATAACTAAATCTGTAATATGGGAATACTTCAATCGACCAAAATCAAAACGAAAAGGGACTAGAATTTAGGTTCCTGTAGGTTTTATACGCTACAAAGATCTAAAAACTCACTGAAATTTGATTGGTTCGGTTTCTATGTAATTTCGGGCTAATGTTCGTTCGAGATCTCAGCACATTGTTCCAATAGTTCGAATCGAATTGAATTATTCTGACAGTTACCTTAACCTTGCTTTTTGCCAAAACAAAGCTTATTACAATAAGTGATACTAATTAAATAATAAACTGTTAACAAATTACTAGAGTGTTATACAGAGTAGAAAAATATAACATAACGATATACATCGATGTAACTGGTTCACAGTAATGGTAAGTAAATAAATAATAAAATATTTATCGTACAAGGTGTTTAGGCTAACTTGAAGAAATCTAAAGTTACATGGTACACTGGATATGGTTTACACTTACTTAATCTACCGACATTATACAGGATGTGCAAAATACCTTGTTACTAGACGTTTCGTATTGAAATTGTGACATTCTTAATTTTATAATAAAAGGAATGTTACAGTGTCATTGTCACACCGACTTTCTAATAAGTATTGTAAGCGACATAGAAATTATTATTCAATTTAAAGTACTATGGCACATTTAACTGTTACTCAAAGAATTGAAATTTTAATTCTTATCGGATGCGGGAATATGACTAGAACTCAGCAGAAAGTTTGCGATTTATTTAATGAAAAATATCCAGATCGCTCTATCAGCCAGTCAGTAAGGTAGAGTCTAAATTTAGAGAAACTGGCAATGTTGTAAATATTCCAAAACCTCGACGTCCAAGCATTAATGAAAATCAGAAACAGAACATTTTGATAAGTATGGTGGATAATCTTCATAATTCTTCACGATTGGTTGCATTAAACAACAGTGATGAGATCTATTGTGGTTGAATTGTCGTGTTCCCACTGCCAAAAAGTGAAGTTAGATATTTATAGAGTGTTTGTTTCATTAAAGCAGATTAGTAAATTAGATTAATTTCTTTAGATAATTATTGAATAGAGCTTTGTCTGTGGAATTGTTCATTAGCATACCTAGATGTTTGGTATCAGAGAACTTACATATATATGACTTCATTGATAGGAATTGTAGGATATTTGATTTATATTAGCTTAAAATACCTTTCTAATGCAGTAAAAAATGTTACAAAAGCTAATAATAAGGAATATATGGGTAGATATTGTGGGTGTAATTCAACGCAGGTTGGGGCTTTTGTCCACTGAGTAGTTAGTTTCACACAATATTATTAATACCTAAAAATATATAAAAACTATAAAAGGTGAACATTATTCAAGTAGGTATTGTCATATTTAATTCATTGACAGGCTGTCACTTTGTGTCATTGTCGATATTTAACTTCAAATAATTTTAATTTTTATAGTTAGATATTTGATTCAATTTGAAGGAGGCCACCTGAAGAAGCTATCCTAAAAATGCGGAAATAATTCAGATCTCATCTATTGTGGTTGAATTGTCGTGTTCCCACTGCCAAAAAGTGAAGTTAGATATTTATAGAGTGTTTGTTTCATTAAAGCTGGTTAGTAAATTAGATTAATTTCTTTAGATAATTATTGAATAGAGCTTTGTCTGTGGAATTGTTCATTAGCATACCTAGATGTTTGGTATCAGAAAACATACATATGACTTCATTGATAGGAATTGTAGGATATTTGATTTATATTAGCTTAAAATACCTTTCTAATACAGTAAAAAATGTTACAAAAGCTAATAATAAGGAATATATGGGTAAATATTGTGGGTGTAATTCAACGCAGGTAGGGGTTTTTGTCCACTGAGTAGTTAGTTTCACACAATATTATTAATACCTAAAAATATATAAAAACATTACTAATAGTTAAGAATAACATAGAACTTTATTCAACGTCAGACAAAATTTAAATAAGAGGCTAAGAAAGTGCATTGAATTCGCCGGTGGACACTTTGAGAATATTTTATGATTAATAATTATTAAAAATTAAAGTTGTTGTAGTCTTCGTCTTATTGTTAATTCAGTTTTAGTATCTTAAGGCTCCCTAATTTTCTAATTTAAATCCCATCGAATCTCAAAAACGTGTGTTTCTCGTAAACGGTTTATCGATTTGTAACAGGTATACCTTTTCTATCTAGAATTGAAGGTAGTTCAATAGCTTACTATTAAAATATAGCAAAAAATCGAAAACATTTTTTCAAATTTAACACCCTGTAGAATGAAAAGGAGCAACAATTGAATAAGGCATGTTGAGTTCAACCGCTTTATTTAGACGTTAACAATCTGCGCTTAAGCTGTGTACGAGTACCATTATTAATAACTCACCTTGTACATCCCAGGGTAACCGAATCTTACTTTTTCGCATGATCACTCTGTACATATTTTACTACATACTTCATCAATTCAGTTTTTCCCTTTCGACATATCTTCGAGCTCTGCTCTTGTCAATACCCCGTGATTTTCCGTGACACTAATTAAACACCGACTTCAAAAAGTCAAATGGTCCGCGTCCATGCAAATGCTGTGGGCCCGTATTGACACAGAATTTTTGTGTAAACAAAATATTGTATTTTATGCGGATATATTCAAATCAAATATACAAAGCTTGCGCCGCGCGCATAAAGGGTAAATATTGTGACAAGAACTGAAACGAAGGGTTGCACATATCACGGGTATATCCGGACTGATTACCATATTTGCATATACATATCGATATAACAAAAGACAACAAGCCGGCATTAAAATAACATGACCTACTGTTTATCCAGTAAAAGCGCCAGTACGGCACGCTGCGTCAACGAAAATTTGATTCGAATCACGACAAAAAATCGCAGTCGTTTTTTTGTTATAAAATTAAATATAACGATTTATGAATTAATAATAGCTATTTTTGATACAAGTTGCGAAATAATGGTGTTTTAGGCACGCGACGTGAAATTAAATGCCTAAAACAGCTATTTCGCAGCATGTATCGAACAAGATTTTTCGTAAAATTGTCAAATAAATATTTAAAATAGTTTCAACATAATCTTCCATTGCATTTGCTAATATGATCGCTAAACTATTTTAACCTCCATGAATATAGATGATATACGGTCTACCGGCTGCGGGGCTCGAACCCACATCGGTCGATTCAAGTACTGACGCCTTAAACCGCGCGACTATTGACCAACAGCCGACCCATGTTTACAAACATTTTAAAAAATTCAACCCCATCAATTAAACTCGGTATTAATTCTTCATAAAATGTGTGACGCAGATTCTAGTGATGCTGAAAATTTTGAAATAGAAGATGTGGCGAAAGCTGCCTTATGTACATTAATTCCTCAGAAATCGAAGAAATTATACCAAAAAACTTGTGCACCTTCTACATCATGGAGTCATTATTATTCCATGCTGCGAACTACAATTGATTTGAATGAAAATATGGATATTAGTAAATATACCAATGTTATTGCTTTCCTCAAAAGAAAATCAAGTGTTTAGAGACCCAGAAAATCCAGAATATTTTTCAAGGGACGGGACGGGTTGAAAGGTTTATCAAGTATAGTTATAGTAGGAGAGAAGAATCTAATTATTTAAGTACAGAGAACATGGAAGATGATAAGTCGTTCATTAAAGTGACTATTCCCAATACCAAAATAGTACATTATTACTATAAGGGAGAGAAATGCGTTATTTTGGCAGAGGTGCAATTTGAAGCCCGAGGGCTACAATGCACCGAGAACAAAGTAGCATCTCTCCCGAATGGTATATACTATTTTTCCACGGTCTCATTAACTTAAAAACACATATTTTGTCATTATGAAGTAAGTAGCACCAGAATTATTGTATTTGGATTTGAGCATTTATTTAGTAGTCGTTGAGTTATTGTCATAACTACAAAATAAACAAACAAAAAGAATTGTCAAATTAAGGTGCTAGTTTGGTTTAGTTTAAAGTTTGTTTAGTGCACAATGAATAATTGTGAGTCGGAAGGGATTGTGGAGGCTGCAAATATTGCAATAAGCAATTTGCTGCCTACGAAGTCAAGATCTTTATACGATATAGCCTACAATCGGTTCAAAAAGTGGTGCGCAGAGAAAAATGTTCAAGTATACAGCGAGAATGTTTTGTTGGCATACTTCAGTGAAAATGCAAAGAATTACAAGTCTTCCACATTATGGGCGCAATATTCTATGGTTAAGTCATGCTTGATAATTTACGACAACATAGATATAAGCAAATTCCCGAAGCTGATCGCATTTTTGAAAGGAACCGGTGACCGGTGTATTTTGATTTTTTATAGGTTGGATTAATTCTGGGAATTGCCGGAGCTTATCGTACTGATGAACTAGTCAATTTAACTGTATATCATCTATTGAGGATGTAGGCTCTTCCTTGATTGTAAAAATTCCAAACACTAAGACAAAGATTCCACGAACCTTTCTGGTTACCGATGTGGGAAATATGCTTGAATTGTTTCAAAAATACCTGTCCCTTAGTCCTCCCCACGTCAAGCGCCTTTTTTTTGTACTACAGAGCAGGAAAATGTAGTTCGCAGCCAGTTGGCAAGAATACCATGGGAAAAATTCCGAGTGTAGTAGGTTCGTATTTAAAATTACCTGATGCTGCACGTTATACTGGTCACTGCTGCGAAGATCTTCAGCGACATTACTGGCAGATGCTGGTGGGGATATCACGACAATAAAGCGTCATGCTGGTTGGAAATCAACGACAGTCGCTGAGGGTTATGCCGAGAACTCCATTGAAAATAAGACCAAAATTGCTAATCAGGTTTTAGTAGGTACCACTACTAGCACAATCACAAAAACTGTAAATGTAAGCGAAAGTAATATTCCTTCTAATATTAATTTTGAAAATTGTACAAATGTAACATCTAATTTAAATGTCAATAAATAATTTCAATGTTATCTTTTTTTTGCATGAAAAACGTTCTCCATAATGTAAACTCCCTTGGGAGCATTATACTCCCTTGGGAATAATCGACTACTTCTGTTAATTAATTTTGATGTCATAGAAACTGATTTCTACTCCCGACCATCCACTATGTCCATCCACCGATTTTTTACAGGAATTCAAAATATACTACACAAGCAGTGGGTATAAATAACATAGGTTCAATATTTAAAAAGATTGCCGAATTTCTTAGATTACCCAATGTTACTGAGTACACTGCACACTGCTTTAGACGATGTTCTACAACCTTCCTTGCAAATACAGTAGCCAACATATCGATGCTCAAGACACACAGAGATTGTGGCGTTCGAGTTCTGTAGTAGAGGGATACATAGAAAATTCCATACAAAATAAGCAGCTGATAGCAAGGAAAATTCTCGGGAAGAAAGGAAATACCACTCATTCTAAACACTCCAGCAGCTCCAGGATGCAGGTGTTATCTTCTTCCAATATTGTTATACGAAGTGAAGAAAAAAATATATGTTTACCTAATGTTCAACTATCCGATTTGAAAGATTGTGTTATTAATATTTATAATTAATAAATAATTTAATAGCTATTTATTACTTTTTTAACACGTATAGTGTTAAAAAAGTAAAATTTTATTGTGGAGTGAAGATGCTCGCTACGCTCGTTTTTTAACTTCACGAACAAAATAAAATCACTTTTAACACGTATATCATACACTATTTTTTCTACAAAACAATCGGAAGAATTTTAAACTCAATAACAATAAGAAATCAAAAAATACCGCACAGATCGCAATGTTTATGAACCAAAATTTTCGTAGCAACCAGTGCTGTTGTTAGTTACGGAAAAAACGCAAAAATATTGACAGCATTTTCTAGTAATATTATAAGTATAATGAATAATCTCGATAATGAGCGTAACGAATCCTTCCCTGCTGAAATCGAAGAAGCCGCCAGTCGAGCAACATTGGAATTATTGCCGGCGAAATCAAAGGAACAGTACAAAATCGCTTATAGATGCTTTTCGGAATGGTGCAACATTAAAAGCGTCCCTGGGAAATGTAACGAAAGTGTTTTACTGGCATATTTTGAGGAAAAAGCCAAGATATGGAAATCGTCAACGCTGTGGTCAAATTATTCCATTGATCAAAACCATGATCAAACATTATAAACTTATTGCTTTTTTAAAACGGAAGGGTGAAGGATATAAAGTAAAAAATTCAAAAGTTTTGACGAAGACGTATATCGACAAATTTCTCACAGAAGCAGAAGACGAAAAGTATCTGATGATGAAAGTCGCAGCAATAGTGGGTGTCTTCGGGGCGTGTCGCCGGGAGGAATGTTGTCAGATGACCATCGACAATATCGAATAGTTGGGCACTTCGGTTGTTGTGACCATACCAGATACTAAAACGAAAGTGCCTCGGACTTTCCGTGTTGTTGGTGAATTCTATTTAAACTTTTTTCGAAAGTATATGGCACTCCGTCCACCCAACGCTGACCATAGACGACTTTTTCTTAAATATATGAAGATAAATGTGTGAAGAATCCAGTCGGAATTAACATGTTTGGTAAAATGCCTGCCGACATTGCAGAGTTCTTGAATCTACCAAATTCTCAACTCTACACCGGACACTGTTTTCGTCGTTCATCGGCGACATTGTTAGCAGATGGTGCAAATCTTACTACCATCAAGAGACATGGAGGATGGAAATCTTCGACGGTAGCTGAAGGCTACATTGAAAATTCACTGGAACAGAAGAAGGAAATTGCGTGCCAAATACTTCCTACTGCTGCAACTACTAGCAAGACCACCAGTACTACCAGTAGTATTTTTACAGAAAATAGATGTGTCACACATGTTGACAGTAAAACCAACTTAAGTATGATGACTCCGCAGGGAATTACAATTTCAAATTGTTCTAATTTTACTATAAATGTTAATAGTAATAACTAGTTAAAATGTTGATTTTTACTTATTTAAAATAAAAAGTTGTTCATGTGTTTGTTAAAACGTTTTATTAATTTTCAAAACAAAATTTAAATAAACTTTGATTTACTTTTAACACTAGTGTTAAAAGTCAAGTCAACACATTACATTATTAAATTTATAAATTATCATTTTGAAATCCAATTGTCCATGAAGTTTATTGTTGCTAAGGTAACGAAAGTTCGATCTTTGTTAACTAGTAACTTCAAATCTCGAGACATGGAAAGTTAAATTAGTAGTAATTAATAAATTATTTTATTTAATGTTATTTAGGTAAAAAGTTAGTATGTTGATCATTCATTATTACTATTCCTAAACAAGACTATTATTTTTTGGTTGATAAGAGAATTGTATTTTAATGCCATATTATTTTTCAATTCGTAAGTATTTTTCATTTTATAAAATTTAAAATAATAATAAAAGATAAAAGTACGAGCAAAATTTCAAGTGTGTATCTTAGAAAACAATGGGATTATTAACAAAAATAGTTTTTTAAAATGTAACTTTAACACTGTGTATATTGAAACAGAGACGTCGAAATAAAAAATGGCATAAAGAAAGTCGCATTATTTTTGTCCAAAGAATATGTGGTTAATGATGTGGCCTTCTATTTTGGGACACCCTGTATATTCAAAATATTCTAAAAATAGTTCTAAATCATTATTACTAAATTGTGTAGGAATATATATTAAGTAAACATACAATCTTCGCGGTTATCCGATTTAAACCCTCTTGACTTCTTTTTGTGGGGTCATTTAAAAAATGAGGTGTACCCTACTGAAATGGAAACCGTCGAGGATTTGCGCGAGCGTATGACAACTGCCACGAATAAATTGCACTTACAAGAACAGCAACCAGGAGGAACATTCACTTTAGTACAGTACAGTAAAATTGGATAAGGCGTGCCAAAATCGAGGGACAAAATTTCGAGTTTTTGTAATAAGATGGATAATTTTGTATAAATTTCATGTTTCTAACAGTGATCAAGTATCGCAATTCTTCTTCTTCATTAGTGTAACAAAATTTTATTCATTTTAGAGACACGTCGCTTTGGCCAGATCTATCTATATAAACTTATTTTAAAATAATCACAGAACTTCGGAGGTTTTCTTCGTACCATATGTGACGTCGCCAGTTTGCATTGTCACCCCATTACAATAGACCAGTTTCCAGTGGCGTGCAATTAAGTATTTTTAAATAGTTTTCAGAATGCATATGCGTAACATGTTGGCAGAAAATTTCTCTTCGAACACATAAAACAAGTAATTTAAGGTAGTGAAGTCAGATAGCAAAATTTGAGGCATTTACTCAAATAACATTCTACATTTCGTAAATGGCAGAAACAAATACAGAATATGTTATTTGGAATCGGAATAAACCGCTAAATAAAATAAATGGAAAAAAATGTAAGTTTGTTTGATTTTATAAATGCCTTCTATAACATTCATGGTAGGTTAATAGAAAAGTTTAATCGATTCTTTACAACTTTACAATTTATTTAAATAAATGGAAAAAAATGTAAGTTTGTTTGATTTTATAAATGCCTTCTATAACATTCATGGTAGGTTAATAGAAAAGTTTAATCGATTCTTTACAACTTTACAATTTATTTATTTTTTCGATGGACTTAAACCTACCTGTATTTCCAATTAAACTGGTCTTCACAAACAATGTTGCAATGCTTCCTTTCGTTTCGCTTCATCGCCCTACATTTTTCTTTCAATCTTTTTGGCACGGTGAAATATGTTATATAGACGCTGTATGCTGTATTTGTACATAATGGCATAATGCAATACATCTTCCATTTACCCAGTAAATTGCACTTTCTGTGCCCATTTTATGAATTTATTTTGCGATTGTATTCAATACCAATGTCTATTTAACACAATATCACCTAATAATATTTCAAATGACATATTAACTCTTCTAAACGTAATCATTTACAGATATGAACTATAGCATACTGTTGTATTTAGGTATACACATGCGAACGGTGTCTGACGTCACAGATCTACGCTGTGGCAGCGATCGTTTCTTTTTTGGGGCGTAGCCATGCTAAACTTTTATATACCGTTTTTAGGCTTATTTTTCCATGAAATTGTCTAGGACAAACACCATTTCGATTAAAATAATAAATTCTTTATTTCGCATGTATTTTTTAAATTCATGCAATTTCCCCATTGGAGCATTTTTGCGTTGATATTGTCAATTCCGTAAGCATAAGACTTTAAATTAAATAATACATCAGGAACCTCTTCTACAGAAGTCAAGTTTAACGGAAATAAAATATCAGGATTGAACTTCCTAGTATTATATCAATTGCAGGTGTTAAGCTAATTATTTAAAGGAATAAAAGATCAGAAATACTTATTAATAAAGTCAGGATCACAAAGGTTATCTGGAATTTAAAAACTTTGTTTTTTTACATTAAGCAAATTTAGTGTTTCCATAATAATTTTTTGTCTGAGTTAGCCATTTGTATTAGCCACTGTATAATTACGTAACGATCTGTAGTAAGTCCAATCCTGTATACTATTATATTTTGTAAACTTACTTAAAGATAAAAAATATATTAAATAAAAGAAAACACCCTGTAAGTCAATAATGACAAATATCCCATTTCCGGTATAGCGTATCAAATTACAATTATTAATTTATTTTTTTCACGTTGGAAAGCATCGCCCACCGTTTGATTGTATCAGTTCGGTGCATCATAAACGTTATGCCTTATAAATAAATCAAAGCCCTTTGTGATGTTTCTCGGCAGACAGTTAAAATTTAACGCCATTTAAGTTCAAACGTGGACCGAATGGGTTTATATTAATAAATACCAAATATTTGGCGCGGCATCGAAGGGGCACGCGTCTACAGTTCGCATATGTCTCCTCGTCCTTTTGTCTGGCCTTTTATTTTATTTTTCACGGTAACATCCCTCCGTTCGCACCCCTTCCGCTCGATACGTTTTTAATGAAAAGGCCATTGGTTACACCGAAACGATTATTCTCGGTTTGCGGCCCATTTTTAACACTAACAGCGAAAAAGGTGGTTTGGGTGGACGTTATTTGCTTCATTATGAATTCAGAGTACAAAAAAAAAAATAATCTCGAAATTATTATTTCAATAGCTTGAAAAAATGTACATTCTTATTTAATCCCTATTATCCAAATTATATTATTACTTTTTTCACGCTACTATATAAATTTGTATATACAGAGTTAACTATGACTAAGTACAAATATTTTAAGAGGGGGCAGAGAAAAATAAGAATTTATGGATGATTACTTAAATATTAAAGCATAATCGCGATTAATACTGCAAAAATCGGAAAACCCTCAAAAATAAGAATTCGACAAGTTTATCAAATGGATCGAAGAGCAAAAGGTAACAGACACAGATGAACAAGTTGTGTTAGCTTTCAGAAAATGTCGGATCAGTACAAGGCGTGGTCTATCCATTCGAAATTGCAACCTATGTTGAGGATAAACAAAGGGGTTGATTTAGAATCATTTGTGAAAGTGTATACATTGATGAAGGCAATTGAAAATTTTATTGAACTATATTTAGTGGAAAAAGTGGTTCTTTACTGCACTAGTGCAATGAAATGTTTATTGCATTCATCTGTCATTCTGCTACAGCATTTTGTCATCATGACAAACATAAACGTTCAAATCGACGTCATTTTCCTACACTTAGTGTCATCTAAATAAAACATTTGTTGGTTTTTGCATGAATGTAGAAAAAATATTGTATGCAACTCATACAAAAAGTGCTTATTGCACTCGATGTATTGTCCTACTGTTTACTTTTTGTACTTGTTGCATAAATAACTATCGATTGCTGAAATGGCCTATCTAGCGTGTTTTGAATTTATTTTGTTGAAAACCAGAAGACAATTTGAAGTTTGAACAATTTTGTGTTTTCTTGTCAAAACTGTGCTTATAATGGCTGACAAAGACGATTCATAGGTAGATTCGGACATTGAAGAATCGTATCAAATAGGTTGTGGGTCATTAATTCCCACAAAATCAAAGGCGAGGTATGAAAAAGTCTATGATGCCTTCAGGAAATAGTTGAATGAGAAGAAAGCGCAGATATCGGAAAAAACTTTGCTGACTTATTTAAGATTGAAGTCTCCGGGAAGCTTATGGGCAGAGTACTCTATGCTTAAAAGTACGATCAACTTAAATAATGGTGTCGATATATCGCAATTTAAGAAGTTAGTAGCATTTTTAAAGAAGAAAAATATTGGACATAATGCGAAAAAATCAAAGGTATTTACCAGAGAAGAGATGAACAAATTCCTGCTGGAAGCTCCCGATGAAACCTATATTATGATGAAAGCAGTGCTGATAATGGGAGTCGCTGGGACTATTAGGCGTGATGAACTTATGAAGAGGACAGTCAGTTGATGACATTACGGATGAAGGTTCAGTTGTTATTGTTAAAGTGCCTGATACCAAAACATATATTAGTCGAATTTTCACAATCACTGACAAGGCCAATGAAAAAGTCTCTTTTTTGACGATTTTGCGAAAATATACAGGCTAAGACCTAAAGAGACTAACTCTCGTCGATTTTTCTACTCAGTTCGTCAGGGAAAATGTGTAAATCAACTTGTGGGTATAAATACAGTGGGACAAATACCACAAAAAATTGCCGAATATTTAAAACTGCAAGATCCAAAATCCTATACTGGACATGCTTTTAGAAGGACGTCGGCGACTTTGTTAGTAAATACTGGAGTTGATGTTATGACACTCAAACGTCATGGGGGCTGGAGGTTTTAGTGATAACATTAATGTATTATTTGACTAACAGAAAATGTAATTTTAGGTCTTCTGGTGTCGCTGAAGGATATATTGCAGAGTCTTTAACAAAGAAAATAGAGTTTGCTGATAAGATTTTACATACCAACAGCGGCAGTGAGAATGAATTCGACTCCATTCCGGTGTTTGAAGACAGAACTACTGAAGTTCATTCTAATCCTAACATATCTAACTCAATAAGTAATACAGAAAATTTAATTACTGTAAAAGCAATAGATAAAAACAAGGGAAAACTACTTACCGCATTAATGCTGTTATGAACTCAAACAACACTATTATTTTTTGATTTCTATGGAGACAAGCCACAGTGTTGTATATTCAACTTACAGAATGTGTCAATAATAACAGTAAGTGCATATTTCAGAACGATTGTGCGAATAATAATATTTTACACTGCAGATTATTATACAGGGGAACGTTCCATGTAAAAATGAACGTTACATAGCAGCATGACAATAGATCAAATCCAAGACAAGTAGGATGGAAATCGACAGCTAGTTCCGTTGAAGGTACTTAGCAATAAGGAGAATGTTTCAAACATTATTGGGAGTGCCATTAATGGAAGAGCAGCTTCCGAGAATGTTAGCTGTATTAATTTGAACAGCATTTCCTCTGTTTTAAAAAATCGAGGTATTAATATTAACAATTTCAACTGTACTTTCACATTCATTTTAAAAATTAAGATTGTTGAATATTTAAATAAAACTTTAGAAACATTTGTTGGTAATATTTTATTTGACGCTACACTACTCCTCACTGCTGTCATTTTTACGACTGGTATAGAGCGCATACACTGTATGTAATTATTCCATATTAGATGACATGCATATCTTAAGTGCTTGAGGACAATAGTGCTCTTCTGCTAATTGCCATCAACACCTAAATAAATGCTAAACACCCCTTCGCACTCCAGAGACCCAGCAATCCTCGCATTTAAAACATTTTAAATGTTTCCATTCCAACACATTTAGATAAAAAAGGGCGCATATTAAATTTTTAATACATCTTTAACGACCCAGTCCCTTTGTCGCTTAGTTTTCAGCGACACACATTACTCACGGCCACCTTATGGCCCATTCGACGTAGAATTTATGGCCCGCCGTTATTTACATACGCAGATTCGTCGATTTATCACCAATTAGGAGCCTGCCAACCCTTCAGGAAAGGCCTCTTTGTACTCGCGTTCGATTTCACGGCTCGACGGGCCCGCTGAATGGAGACAGGACGATTATGTAACATATATCCAGGAGGATCGCTGGAATCCGCTCGTACGAGGCGCACATATTATTCGAGTGCCTTACAAATGGTAAGGAAGATCTGAGGTTGACGCTTCCACGGGCGAAAAACTGGTCCGATCTGTTAAGGGTGGCTGTAGTTTCATTTTTGTGGCGTTTGTTTTCGCGCGAACATCAAGTCGCTAATTTGTCAGCGACGCACGAAAAAGCTGAAAGATATTCGAACCCTGCAATAGCAAATTTGTGCAGATTTGATACTATGTACTATGTAATTTGGAATGAACTGATAAAAATTATATAATTTTACATTACAGTTGTAACAAAACATTCTGCTGTGTTATTTCACACTATTGACTTAGGCCATAAATAACCAACAATTCACCACGTAATTTATTTATTTATTTATCAAGTTCGGAATGCAAACTGGCTAGCAGCCCAAAACTGCACCCACTAGTACAATATGAACATAATATAAAAAGTGAGAAATTAACAATATATATCAGTGAAAAAATATACATTAATTATGTGAACTGGATATTTCTAATAAATTTTTTGAACCTACTAATATAGTATTGAAAATATCAAAATTTAAATCGGCAACTTAACTATTATAATGGATTATTTAAACCGAGATTGGTATGTTGGGTTGATATATTAAATAAATTAGCCGTTCTGGTATTTCTAGGAGGTACATGCAAATTTAACAAAGAAATTAAGTAGGGGTAAGTCCTAAATATAAAACCCAACATGCCATTACACTTTCTACAAACATAATCAATATGATGGCCAAAACTCAACCTACTGTCGAAGATAACGCCTAAATCTTTTATTTCCGAGACGGGCTCAATCACCTCATTGTTGATCAGGTAATTAAAGATGTAAGGACTAATATTTTTGGTAAAGATGTCCATGGCATTGCGGATATAATCTCTATAAGAGGTTATCAATGGAGCGTTTAGAAAAAATCCATGTCGTTTGACAATTATGATATTCTTAAGAGACTCAAACAGAGTGTCGTAAATTATGGACTTTAATACTTTACTGAATATAGACAATTTACTAATACCTCTGTAATTCTTCACACAATTTCGATCTCCTGTATTCTTGTATATCGGAATAAGAAAAGCTTTTTTTCCATAATGATGGAAATTCACCTAATGTGGGAGACATATTAAACAAAATAGTCAAAGGTACATGTAAAGAACTCGCACAATTCTTAATTAAGTAAACAGGAATGTCATCTGGACCAGCATCTTTATTTACATTTAATTTATTAAATTTATCATATATAATCTGTTCAATAAAATGAATTGTATTGATATTGATACTGCTAATATTTTGAAAAGATTTGAAAGCCACCTGATGATAAAATTAGTAAAAACTTCGAAACTAGGTCAAAAAAAGGTCACAAACATTGGTCCACATAGCGGTACAGTCATTATAGTGCATCACATTAGGAATACCATTATTACGCTTACAATTAGATACAAAATACCACAGCTTCTTTGGATCCTATTGAGCATCCTCCTCCATAGAACCAATATATTTTCCATAATCATATAATAATATATATAAAGCTGTTTACAGGCCTTTTAGGCCCAGAGCTGTGATATTATCCTCCAATCCATTCTGTCCATCGCCTTTCTTTTCCAATCCGTTACATTTTTCTCCCTTAGATCTATTGCCATTGCCTCTCTCCATCGCTTCCTCGGTCTATCTCTTTTTTTCTTGTAGTTAGGCTTACTCCCTACTATTTTCTTAACTGTCCTTTCATCTTCCATACGTTCTAGATGCCCTAGCCACTGCACTCTTCTGATTTTTACAAATTCGTCTATTGTTGGTGCCTGGTACATTGCATATATTTCCTCATTATTTCTCCTTACATAGCCTTCCTCCGTCTTCTTACCCCCTAGAATTCTCCTTAAGATCTTCCTTTCCCACCTTAAAAGGTTTTCTCTTGACTTCTTATTGAGAACCCAGGTTTCACTACCATACAGCGCTGTCCGTCTCAAAATTGTTTTATACATTCTAAATTTTACTCCTCTGAACAAATTTTTTGATTTCAATAAGTGGTTGCCGAAGTTCTGTTTGCTTTTATTATTCTCCTATTTATTTCTGCCTCATCACAGTTAGCTGTTATTAGCGCCCCCAAATACACATATTCTTGAACTTCCTCAAACTCCATCTCTCCATGCTCTGTTCTCAATTTAAAATTGGTATCATTTTTTTGTTCTCCTATTCTCAAAAGCTTACTTTTCTCTTAATTTATCTGCAATCCCACTTTACGTGCTTCCTCCACAAGTTTTCTCGTTACTTCTTCTAATTCCCTACTATCTCTAGCAATAACAGCCACGTCATCTGCATAGCTTACAATTTGATGACTTTTAAGATCTTCCTTTCCCACCTTAAAAGGTTTTCTCTTGACTTCTTATTGAGAACCCAGGTTTCACTACCATACAGCGCTGTCCGTCTCAAAATTGTTTTATATATTCTAAATTTTACTCCTCTGAACAAATTTTTTGATTTCAATAAGTGGTTGCCGAAGTTCTGTTTGCTTTTATTATTCTCCTATTTATTTCTTCCTCATCACAGTTAGCTGTTATTAGCGCCCCCAAATACACATATTCTTGAACTTCCTCAAACTCCATCTCTCCATGCTCTGTTCTCAATTTAAAATTGGTATCATTTTTTTGTTCTCCTATTCTCAAAAGCTTACTTTTCTCTTAATTTATCTGCAATCCCACTTTACGTGCTTCCTCCACAAGTTTTTTCGTTACTTCTTCTAATTCCCTACTATCTCTAGCAATAACAGCCACGTCATCTGCATAGCTTACAATTTGATGACTTTTAAACAATATGTGTCCTTCTCTGTTCAACTGACTATCTCTTATGACCTTTTCTAGTACTAAATTAAAAAGAAGCGTTGAGATTGGGTCTTCTTGTCTCAGTCCTGTATCAATAGTAAAGCCTTCCGAACATTCACGTTTTATTCGTCCTTTGGATTTAGTATTTTCTAAGGTCATTTTCAATAGCCTAATCAGTTTGGTTGGTATCCCAAATTGTTTCAAAATTTTACTTAGTTTATTCCTTTTGATTGAATCATAAGCTTTCCTGAAGTCCACAAATAAAACCATTGCTTTGATGTCATACTCATAGCATGTAGTCAGAATTTCCTTCACCAAGATTTGGTCCGTTGTTGACCTTCCTTTTCTAAAACCTGCTTGATACTCTCCTATTTGTAGTTCTGCTATAGGTTCTATTCTCTGTTTTATAAACGTTGTCATAATTTTATACCCTATATCTAACAATGATATACCCCTATAGTTTCTGCAGTCTGTTGGATCTCCCTTTTTTAAGATTGGTATAATCCAATCTTCAGGCATACATTCTCTTCTCCAGATAATCATATAATAATAATATGGCTAATAATTTTTATCAGTGTATATAGGATATACGATTTATTCCATCTGGTTGAGGTTACATATAAACGTAGTTAATAATGATAAAAACAATATAGTATTTTTTTTCTCCAACCGTCACTAAAACTATGACATTTTTTTACTGTCAAGAGTATCTAAGGTTGACATTTTTCTTACTGAGAAAAAAAATTATATCTTAGCAACAAAAGTATTCGCTTTTAATCCTAGGAGCTAAAGCTGTCACTTTTAAGATTAAAAGTGTCAAGTGCTAAGGAAGTTTTAATTTATAGAAGTTTATGTAACAATATTTACAATAATTGTTGTTAATCAACTTTGATATTAAATACACAGTTTGAACAAGTATTAAATTTAAACGAACTACTGAAACTGCCACTATACCCTCATTCTTGGAGCAATTTTCAAAGCAGTCCAACACGTTTTCATTAATAATTATATTATCTTCAAATGTGAAATCAAAAATGACAACGGTGCTTGGTTTATTATTACCACTATCAACTTTCACTATTATTTTCGCAATATTTCCTTTATTCAAAAGAGGGTATTCAATGTTCTCTTCCGTCACACTGCTCTACCTCCATCTTCCCTGTCTTTTAAGACAGGTGAAGTCACCACCGCCATCAACTAAAAGGGTAGCAGACATTCGTCCTAATGCGTATCCACTGTACTCTTTCTAGTAGTCCATCTTCAAAAATTTGGCCACATCTTACAAGACGGCACTGATTTTATATACAGTATGCGCCAAAAGTATGGAATAAATTCAATAAAAACGAAACAATTATTTTTTGGGAAAAATCCTCGAACAGGTCGATTTTTAATTTAAAAAATACATATTTTAGCGTAAAATGCGATTTTCAAATGTCATTTGTTTTCGAGTAATGACGTCATCGATTTTTTTTTTAATGGCAACACCATATTTTTTTCCTTGATTCTGATAGATCGTTTAATTCTCTATCAGACAGTACTAAAATTTTGCCCTCTTACATAGGAAAGTTTTCGAGTAAATGACGATTGAATGTTAGAAAATATAAATTTTATCCATAAAAAAGTAACAATTCTGAGGTATGTAAAATAAAATACAATTGATTAAATTTTATACTTAAATTAAATGTTCGAATTGCCATTCACCAACTTCTTGACAATGCGCAAGTCTGTGAAGAAATTCTTCTTGCACATTATGAATGATTTCTGGGGTAACTCTGCGTATTTCGTCCCGAATGCGATTTTGAAGTTCTTCTAAATTACGTGGTTTATTAATGTACACTTTTGACTTCAAGTATCCCCATAAAAAATAGTCAAAAGATCTGGCGGTCTTGCAGGCCATTCTATCGGTCCGCGTCTGCCGATCCACCTCCCAGGAAAACAGTTGTCCAAAAAATCTCGTACAGGGCGCGCATAGTGCGGAGTTGCACCGTCTTGCTGAATATCGTGTATATGGTATCGTCAGGAATGTCAGGGTCATTATCGTTAGGAAAAATTACTGCAAGGGCTGGAACAAGGTCATTTTCTAGAAACTCTAAATATCTTTGTCCTGTAAGGGTTCCTTCAAAGAAGAAAGGCCCTACTATTCTGTCGTCAACTATTCCAGCCCACACATAATATAAGGGTGTTGGGTATTTGCCTCTGCCATCCAATGAGGATTTTCCCAACTCCAATATGTGCAAGTTTGACGGTTGACAAAATGTGGCCTCATCTGAAAAAAGTATTTGCCGGTGTAAATTTCTATTTTTTTGACATAATTCCATTAGAATTTCGCAAAAGTGTAAGCGGCGATCGGTATCATCTTCATTGAGTTCCTGCACAAGTTGAATTTTGTAGGGATGATATTTTTCCTTCCTCGAGATACGTAGCACTGTGCTCTGACTAGTGGCATTGTTTAATGCAACCAATCGTGAAGAATTATGAGGATTATCCACCATACTTATCAAAATGTTCTGTTTCTGATTTTCATTAATGCTTGGACGTCCAGGTTTTGGAATATTTACAACATTGCCAGTTTCTCTAAATTTAGACTCTACCTTACTGACTGTTGATTGGCTGATAGGGCGATCTGGATATTTTTCATTAAATATATCGCAAACTTCCTGCTGAGTTCTAGTCATATTCCCGCATCCGATAAGAATTAAAATTTCAATTCCTTGAGTAACAGTTAAATGTGCCACAATACTTTGAATTGAATAACTTATTAGAAAGTCGGTGTGACAATGACACTTTGCAAAGATTTTCACCTACGTGATCCATAAAAGAACTATGGAATTCGAAAAACTAAACTTGATAACGTTTTTGCTTTATTTTAATTGATTTACGTTTTGTAACATTCAATCGTCATTTACTCGAAAACTTTCCTATGTAAGAGGGCAAAATTTTAGTATTGTCTGATAGAGAATTAAACGATCTTTCAGAATCAAGAAAAAAAATATGGTGTTGCCATTTAAAAAAGAATCGATGACGTCATTACTCGAAAACAAATGACATTTGAAAATCGCATTTTACGCTAAAATATGTATTTTTTAAATTAAAAATCGACCTGTTCGAGGATTTTTCCCAAAAAATAATTGTTTCGTTTTTATTGAATTTATTCCATACTTTTGACGCATACTGTATATATCGATGACCATTCGTTGACACTTGCCACTAACTTATCTGAGAAATAATCGACGATCCGATCCGGGTGGACGTAAAGCAACATATTTTATATAAAATCATAAATAATTGTCTCCCAGCACAGTAAAAGAACATGGTGTCTTGGTTTTGGTATTGAGAATTTTTATAATTAAGGCCGATTTAACATCTTCAACATTATCAATTATTAAATTGACTAATTTTCATCAGAATGGTATGCACCTCCATCCTCCAATATTAGGACGACCTATAAAGAAGCTCTTTTTAAATTTTGTTCTTTGATTTTTAAAGCGTTTACCTTCATCATCAAATATAAATTATCAGGTTTCTCCTTTGTAAATACTCACGAATTTTTCGGTAAATATCCCTCAATTTGTCTCTTGAGAAAAGCACATAACTTTGAATATTTGCTTATATCAATCCCCTTTTTATATGCAGCATTGACCGCAACATTGAATATTGTGACCAAAGCGTTGACGGCTTCATTTTATTTGCTTGCTTAATTTGAGAAATACACGATCAATACATCTTCTGAATACAACTTAATGTTTTTTTTTCTTTACACCAATCCATAAAATCATAAATTTCTCGAGATTTGTTTATAAGAAAATAATTGTTAAAATGTGGCGTTAGAGTAGCAAAATAATGTCTGTCTTACAAATTTTAAGTTATATTATTTGAGGAGAATTTAAATAGCAGAAGTGGATAAACAAAATATTAATAATTTTATTTTCGATATTACTTTTGCTTTATATGTTTATTTTTTCGAGATTTCTGTGCCTTCTGAGTGCATGTGCATGTTTATAAGAGTCTTGATAGTGGTGGATACGTGGCAGGATTCTTTTTTGGTTTAACACGCCCATTTGATAGCTTCAACTTTGGTTTTATTGAATATAAATTATTTGGTTTGGGTTGTAGTGGTATATTCTTGAGATGGCTGATGTCCTTTTTAAAAAACAGGTCAATGTTTGTAAAGATCGGAAATGTGTCATAGGATTGTCTTAAAACAAACACTGGAGTGCCCCAGGGGTCTGTCCTGGGTCTGTCTCTAACATTCTTGTTATTTACGAATGATTTGCCTAAATATATACGCACTGATATGCTTGCAGATGACATGTCTTTGCTGGTTTCAGGACATACTTTTGAGGATATTGTCTGAAGGTATTTATTTGTGGCATAATTTTAGTTTTTCTTTAGTTTTATTCGGTTTTTGCCACACTTCTGAAAAATAATAAAAATTAATTAAATAAGCCCTTGCGCCAAACGGAACAGTCAAGGGTTATTTTTGAAACTAAGTTTGCCTAACCAAAAAATCTCACACTGAAAAAAGCAGTTACATATCTGCTTTCTTCACATCACTATCGCGCACTTCCGTATTATCGACGTTTCGAAAAACTCTCTGTTTTCGTTTTCAAAATAGTAGTAAAAATATTAAACGTATTTCAAGTTTGACAGTTTAAAATTTGTTTTTTTTTTTTTGAGGAGTTGGTTTCGTCTTAGGAGACTATACTTAAATATTATGTAAATTGGTGCAACACTAATGGCCTGATACTTAATTTTGAGAAAACAAAGTTCATATACTTTCAGAATCATGTAGTAAATAAAGAACTAAATTTAAATTGTAATAATTTAAACTTAAAAATCAAATGATTTTACAAAATTTCTTGGGATTGTGGCGGACAAAAATCTTACATGGTCAACCTATTTTGACTTGTTATGTAAAAAAAATAATAAAGCGTATTATGCTATCTCTCGCATCGGAAATTCTTTGCCAATTTCTGCTGTTATTAATGTATATTATAGTCTTGTGTATAGTCACCTAATTTATGATGTGGAGTTTTTTGGTAATGCTGCCAAAGAATATCTGTTATCCAAAAACGAATTATACGTAACATGTTTATGATTCCGGATAGGGGATCATGTAAGCCCTATTTTATTAATTATAAATTGTTTATTTTTTCTTTTATATTTATACAGGGTGAGTCAGTCATAATGTCATTAATTTTAATAGGAGATAGGGAATAATGAGTATAATGCGAATACGCGATTAAAAAAAAGTCTAAATGCATATTTACGCCGAAAAAAAATATTTTCAAATCATTATTTAAACCCCCTTTTCAGACTGTCACTGACCGCTCACAGCCTTGGTCGTTTACAGCTTACAGTTCAACTCGATGTCGACCTGATGCAATGTTGCCAAGTTGAAATATTTTTCTAGTACCTACTTACCTAGGTTTTAGACATCACAAATAAATGGATGTACTGACTGTTTTAGAATATAATTTTTTCTTGCTCAGTTCAACTTCAACCAATAATAATTTAAAATGTTAAGATCCAATGAAATCAAATAATAATAATCAAATAATTCTATTAAAAATTGCAAGTAACGTGGTCCACTCAGGTTTTCCGGTAGAAAATACGGTACGATACCCGTACACTCCTGCCAATACGTTGACAACAAATCGCCTCTGAAAGCTAAACCGACAAGTAGCGTGTGGATTTTCATCTGAGCCAATGTAGCTGTTATTACTGAAATTAGCTTAGTTACATTGAAATCACAAAACTTCAACGTATCTAATAATAAACCGAGTAATAAACCATTTACGTACATTACATAAAAAACCTATACCTAATGGGTAAATTATTAAGAGAAGCTGAAAAGTGTTTCGTATTTAAATACTAAGTAATAAAAAACCATCGTGTTGTCGACAGAAAACTGTCTAAGACCGAAATGGCACGCCTATGATCTGATGCTCAAAAAAGTTATCGAGGGTTAATCTTGACCTACCGTATTATTAGGTCAATAACCTAGTTACCTAGTTTTTGTACTGTTATTTAACGACAAGGAGTAAAACTATTTTTTTTTTATCTAGATACATGAATGAATTTTCCTTAAATATTGATTTATTTGTTAATAAAAACAAATGTAGATAATAAATAAATGTTTTCGAATGTTAGGTTATTACAGTTTAATAATTTTGATATTATGTTTTCACTACGTTTTACAAAATAATAAATATGAATTTTTAGTATTACTCGTAAGTACAATTAATTATTCAATTTGTAGTTACGTACATCTTGCCTAGAAATGTATTGTTTTTTAAGTAGTATGGTACTAACCTGTTTAAAATGCCAATTCGAGTAAAACTGCACTCATCCGCCCAAAGCACTGAATTAATAAAATTAAGGTGAGCCGCAATTTGATTTTAATGCCAATAATTGCAAATTTCAAGACGTCTGGGGAAATCAGCAGGTTCTAAAGTATCTAAAGCTTGAACTTTCTGAAAATGATGCGGGTTTAGTGAGTTTTCTCGTAATATTCTACAGACCTTGCTTTGGGATATCTCCAATCGCCTTGAAATGGTTCTTGTAGAAATAGTAGGCTGCTGTCAATTAAATTTAAAATAGTCTCACCTGACGCAGTTTCACAGAACCCGTATCGTGAAGGCACTTAAATACACAAAGTTCGCGCATCTGGTAGGTCGACATCTCCAATATTTCGTAACAGCGGCATTCGTATTTGGTAAACATTCTCCGTATAACACTACTATTTCCGTATATTCAGAAAATTTGTAAAATTATGCATTATTAATTTACGACGAATACGCGAGACCGAAATAAACAAACTACTGCTTACTGCTTGTATTCTCTCCATCCCCCCTCCAAATGTGTGGCGTGATCTACAAAGAAAGGGCAAGGGGAAAGAAATGCAGAAAGTGCTAAATGGGGGTAAATTTGAATAACACGTTGAAGTGTTAGACGATATTATGTATGTAAACATGATGTGGCAACGATGTTTAATCCGGCATTCAATTGTCGTATAGGTGCGTCATCAGAAAATTCGTAGGGCACCAGGAGAGTCGTGTTACCGATTTTTATAGGGTGATTGGTTTATTTTTTTAAAGGTCGAGTACAAAAAAAAATTTTTTCGATTTTCTGCCTCTATTAGGCCTCCCGAATACGTGGTTAAAATTAATGACATTATGACTGACCGGAACTCTATACAAAATATTGTTATACGCAAGAAAGCATGCGAATAATTTAGCAAAAAGCAATTCCTACCATGACTACCTTACTAGACATAGAAACCTGTTGTACATTCCAGGGCACAAAACTACAAAATTTGAGAAATCTCCATTCTGCTTGGGAATAAAGCTTTACAATCACCGAGCGCCGCACTATAAATTAATAACAGAAATAGTTTAAAACTAACTATAATTATTTAAAAATATCACAAATTTGATCATTTTACGGCGACCCTAAAATTAAACTGAAAGTTCTTCAAGTAATTTCGTGGCTAACACAGTATTAAAATAAGAAAATGCCGCTTTTCCAGACGTTTTCCTTCCCAAATAAAATTGAAAAGCGTCTACGCGCAACTGTCAGGTCAAGAGCCTCGGGCGCGGTAAAAATCACTGAAAAATTTAATTATCCTGACATCAACTGTGGAAAGTGGAAGTTCTCCTTTCAGATTCAATTAATCTCAAAATATGAGGAGGCAGTTTAATACGTTTCTATCGTCGCATCAATGCGATCTTATATTCAGGTTGTTTAATAGCTGCCAATTGACAGATGCGATTATTACGCTGCCTCTGTTTCTGAAGGTCTAGGATAATTTTCTCTCAATCTCAGCAAAAATTTTGATTCATACGTAATTTCTATTCGATTAAATATTATCATATTTTCTGCTTTTTCAAATCTTAGCATTAACTATGCCTAAAATTATGTTGTTTAATATGTTTTGGCATGTTTCCAGTGGTGTTCATTTTTTATTTTTATTTTATTTAATGCATAGCCCAACTGAAAATCCAGTTATAGTGTGAGTAAAACATTAAAGAATATAAAATTGACAAATACAAACACAGAAGCGTTAATTACTAAACTATGACATAAGTAATAAACAGTAAAAGAAAATAAAAACAAAAAGAGATAGTTTAGACTTGAAAAATAGGTATTCTTAATTGCATTAATGCTGCAGGTAAATATCATATACAGGAAACAACGGAACAACACAACGGAAAGTGGGAACACGCTGTAACTTTTTTATGACTGCTGATAAAAATTTGAAATTGGGTGGGTTTATACTAGATGGTGCCATGAATTCTTTGAGGTCATTTCGGATTTCATGACTTTCCGGTTTGACGGGAAATGACCGTAGATTTATATTTTTAAATGGGATACCCTGTATTTTTTGACATTTTGGGAATCAACGGATCATTTTACGTATTGGAAATTGGTCCTACCAATTTTCTGACACATTTTCTGGATGTAAGTAATTATTTTTAAATTTTAAAAATAAAACTAGAAGGCCGCCACTGGCAGAAATTGTTTTCTTTTTTGTTTGCATTATGGGAAAAATTATAAATTCGAATATTTTTTTTACATTTTTTTAGTTATTACCACACTCGATTTATTGTATTTCCTTAAAAACTCATTTTTTTTTCAAATGTAAAGAGGGTGGGCCCTATAAATTTTTTTTATAATAATTTTGTGGTACAACAATTTTTGAAACCCATCAAGAAAGAAAACAATTTCTGCGAGTCGCGGCCTTCTAGTTTTATTTTTAAAAATTAAAAAAAAATGCTTACATCCAGAAAATGTGTCAGAAAATTGGTCCTACCATACGTAAAATGATTCGCTGATTTCATAAATATCAAAACATACAGGGTGTCTTATTTAAAAATATAAATTTACGGTCATTTCCGGTCAAACCGGAAATGTCATGAAATCCGAAATGACCTCAAACAATTCATGGCACTATCTAGCATAAACCCACACAAATTCAAATTTTTATCAGCAGAAGGTCAGCAATCATAAAAAAGTTACAGCGTGTTCCCACTTTCCGTTGTCACCGGTATACTTGAATATCTGAAAAATTGTAGGATATTCTAGTTAGACATCCTAGACTTTTATATGCAGACTGAACGATTTTGTCAATATGAATATCGAAACTTAGTTTATTATGAAAATATAAACCTAGATCACTTACAGTTTCAGGACGGTTCAGGAAAATGGCATTCATAGTTATACAGTATACAATAGCGTTTTTAGAGATCAGAGTGCACTTGCTAGAGATTTAGAGAAGGATTGTTAATGATACACCAATCACGAATACGGCTTAGGGATTGCTGTAACAACACAATCATTAACGGTAGTAACCACTATAAATTTTTTTAATTATCCGCATCCAAGATATAATAGCACTTTTTAGTGTTGGGAATATTCATTAAGAAAGTCTTCTAAATCTTTTATATCATCAATATTTGATTGCACCCGTTCATCGTATTTACATGCTCCTGTGATTCCAAATATTAGTACGACCTAAAAAATATTATACATTATACAAATTTTATAAAAATAACTGACCCGATACAAAATACATATTTTTTTCCACAGTCGGGAGTAGAAATCAGTAAATTAAATGTTACATTTGTACAATTTTCAAAATTAATATTAAAAGGAATATTACTTTCTTCGTAAGCAGTGACCAGTATAACATGCAGCATCAGGTAATTTTAAATACGAAGCTGCTACACTCGGAATTTTTCCCATGGTATTCTTGCCAACTGGCTGCGAACTACATTTTCCTGCTTTGTAGTACAAAAAAAGGCGCTTATGCTTGACGTGGGGAGGACGAAGGGACAGGTATTTTCGAAACAATTCAAGCATATTTCCCACATCGGTAACCAGAAAGGTTCGTGGAATCTTTGTCTTAGTGTTTGGAATTTTTACAATCAAGAGCCTACATCCTCAATATCATCTACAGTTAAATTGACTAGTTCATCAGTTCGACAAGCTCCGGCAATCCCCAGAATTAATCCAAAATATAAAAAATCAAAATACTTAATAATTGAAATAGCTAGCAACAAAAGTAATCTTACCTTAATCGTTAAGAATTCTTTGTCATCTGCACTTGATAGAAAACGATTCACCCCTGTCAATATTTTCAATTTTTTCGCTTGATATCCGTCACGTTCTTTTCAAAAATGCGATCAGCTTGGGGAATTTGCTTATATCTATGTTGTCGTAAATTATCAAGCATGACTTAACCATAGAATATTGCGCCCATAATGTGGAAGACTTGTAATTCTTAGCATTTTCACTGAACTATGCCAACAAAACATTCTCGCTGTATACTTGAACATTTTTCTCGGCGCACCACTTTTTGAACCGATTGTAGGCTATATCGTATAAAGATCTTGACTTCGTAGGCAGCAAATTGCTTATTGCAATATTTGCAGCCTCCACAATCTCCTCCGACTCACAATTATTCATTGTGCACTAAACAAACTTTAAACTAAACCAAACTAGCACCTTAATTTGACAATTCTTTTTGTTTGTTTATTTTGTAGTTATGATAATAACTCAACGACTACTAAATAAATGCTCAAATCCGAATACAATAATTCTGGTGCTACTTACTTGATAATGACAAAATATGTGTTTTTAAGTTAATGAGACCGTGGCAAAAATAGTATATACCATTCGGCAGAGATGCTATTTTGTCCTCGGTGCATTGTAGCCCTCGGGCTTCAAATTGCACCTCTGCCAAAATAACGCATTTTTCTCCCTTATAGTATAATGTACTATTTAACGTGGATACGTACCTTCGTTGCTAAATATTTATAATCAGGTTACTGAGGAATTTGCCAAACTCTTCTTTAGAGAAAACTTCGCTTCTAATATGCAATTAATTTAGAATAATTTTCAATTTTTACATTGTGTTACATCTTTAGTTTAGATTTTACCACAGACTATTGCACTCATAATGATGATCTCTTCAGATAAAAATATAAAATATGCTATGATCACATTGTCAGAGTAAACAGCTGTATTAGTTTCTTTCGCTCAATTTGCAAATTTATGGTACACATTGTCATAAACTTTTCTCGACTTGTCTGGAATTACTGACTGACGAATTTGATATTTCTCAAGTGAAGTGCACTGAATTTCTTCACTCATTCGAATCCTTATCTGACAGCTAAGACAAAATGTCAAAATCACTGATAGTTTATGGAAATTTAAACCCACATGATTTTAATATTCGCTAAGTGATTCGTACTAGTAAAACAACTGGCTCCTTCTGCTGCACGTATTGTTTTATATAATATATACTATTGTTATACGCTTGAGGAAAATAGTATATTGTTATATTAAGATTAAGTGTCACTTTTGTGGTGAGTAAATTTTGTATTTGCGTCAATCAAAACCTCGCATGTAATTATTAATTTGTGCTTTGAAATTATTCAAATCAAATTTGGATAATAAAGCAATGATTGTAAGTAGGATATATAGATATAATAATGGATACGTTATCAACAATTAGGCGCCATATTACTAATTGAGCTCGTTTGTGGCTCAATTTGTTGAAAATGTGTGAAAATGGAATCTAACGAAAATTTAGGTGTACCTGAGGAGATACTGGGGTGTGGAAAAAGGTTTCCTTGAATCTTCTCCCAAATAAATTTCAAGAAATTTATTAATGTGTAATGTGTTTAATGGATTGGTACAAACGAAAAAAAATATAAAGTTATATTCAGAAGATATATTGATGGTATATTTGTCAAACTTAGCAAATAAAATGAAGCCGTAATAATAATGTTTATTTACCAATAGAGAAATATCATAAGTACAGTAAATAACAATTTATAATAATAAACAAACAGAATACTCACATAAATAAAAACTTGTGCGTGAGTTAGACATAACAAAGATAACATTTAATCTATCCAAAAAGTGAAAGAAACAAATACTTCTTAGTGTTCCACTCAAAATTTATAAAATAAAGACTATAATTACAATTAATTCAAAAACACTTCTGTAAAACTTTATGCAGATCTACATTGAACAGGGAAGTAACTGGTGAACTGAGTCTCTGCTTTCTTTAAGAAGTTTGTTTTTAACCAATTTTTAATTTTCTTTTTAAATCCAAGTTCCTAATTAGGTCGGGTATGGAGTTGTATATTTTTGATGCTAAATAATAGTAGCTGTGTTGTCCTTTAGTAGAATGCATTCTTGGTAACATAAAGAGTTTTCCTTTAGTTCTTGTACCATATGAGTGACCAGTAGAAGTCAAACTGTTTCTTTCGAAATGAGTTTTTACTGCAACTCTTAAATAATATAATTGCCGAATATCTAAAATATTTAACTCTTTAAACAAAGCATCTGAAGAGTAAGTATCTCTGTTTGTTTTATGTAAGTCTTATCAGCTACTCCCCATGCTATTATACCATATTTTAGATGGCTCTCAACTAATACATAATAAATTATTTTCAGTTGCTTTAAATTTAAAATATCTTTTGCTAATTTTATTTTAACTTGAACATAATCTTAATTTCTTTTTGAGAGCATCTATGTAGCGAAGAAATCGGGAGTATTTACAAAGGAGCAAGGTGATTGCTTTTTGAATAGTGCACCTGATAGTTTATATTTGATGGTGAAGGTAAACGCTTTAAAAATCAAACGATAGGTCGTTCTAATATTGAGGGTTACAGACGCATGTCGTTGATGAAATTCGCCTTAATTATAAACATTCACAGTACCAAAACCAAGAGACCACGTTGTTTTTCTGTATCAAGAGAAAATTATTTAAGTTTTTATCGAAAATATGTTGCTTTACATCCACCCAGATTGGTAGAACGTCGATTATTTCTCAGATATCTGGAAAGTATCATCGAAGAGGTAAAATTTTTGAAGCTTACAATTGGAAAGAGTACAGTAGACACGCATTGCGACGAACGTCTGCTACCCTTTGGAAGGCTACATTAAAGACTCAGTTTTGAATAAAGAAAATATTGCGAAAAGAATACTGAAAGTTGATAGTGATAATGATAAACCAAGCACCGTTATCATTTCTGATTTCACAACATCTGAAAATAATATAACTATTAATGAAAACGTGTTGGACTGCTTTGAGAATTGCTCCAAGAATTATTTCCATTATAAATCCTACCAATTCGAAAACAGGACTTAGCAGAACAACATGAAGTCAGAACACTGAGAGTGAAGTGTTACACTTTTGAAACTTAATAATTGAGCGGTGGAAACATGTCATAGTTCTGTATGGAGAAAAAAAAATTATATCTTTATGGAAAGCTATTTCAAGAACACGGGGTATTTAATAAAGAAATTGTTGGGAACACGCAACGCTTTGATTCATTTCGCCGCTTACATAAGCAATTATGTAGTTGCGTACCGCCAACTGGCTATATCAGTGCTAATCGCGGATACAGATCAAAACCAGGGGAATCCCCCATAAATCCCGTCACGAATCCCGGCCGTCAGCGTCCAAAGTTTGGCCGCGCGGCCTCGGCCACGTGTCGCGCGACTGCGGTAGTTGTCCCGACTATACATAAATGTCACTTACATGTCTTGGCAGGGGCGAGCCGTAATGGGGTATTTAAACGCCGCCTTGGGGTAATTGCTATTAATAGTGCGTGCGTCGGACAGCCTGGCTGCCTTTGCATGTTATGGACACGATAATGAGGCACGAGACTCTTCAAAGCGGCCCGTTTTGTATGCATCGCCGCATCCGCAAGGCCCGGGTCGCCTCTTGTCGGAGATCGGGCCTATGGTGGTCCCCCGCATCGATCTGGGCGTAATAAAGTGCGTGCTCCTGCTAAGAGTGTTGCGTAAATCGAAAAAGTTTTTATTGCGAGTCTTCGGGGGGAAGTTATCAGGCGAAAATTGACGATAAGCTGGCGGGGTTTGGGAAAGGGTGAAGATGATGAATAATAGTAATAATAGATTTATTTGTCCAATAGAATATTTCCATTTACAGGACAAAACAAACAAAAGAAACAAAAACAGTTTAATTAATATTATATAATAATTGATAAAAGATAATGACTGAAAATTAGTATTGAAGATTAAGCAACTAGGATTACTAAAATAACAAATTACGGTTCATTCCAATCTTTAAAAGCGACAAATAATTATTGAATATTACAGTCAAATAATAATATATCACAAATATTAGATATAAGGTTATAATACCGCACATAAAGTTAATTGGAGATTTTAACAAAATAGTATGCAATAATCGACTGTTGAATCTTGAAACAAGAAAGTTAAGTTGACCCAGGATATTTGGGGAATCAACATTATTCTGTAATAACATATACAAAAATTTAACACTGTAAAATTGTATTCTAAAATAAAGTGAATCAATATTAAATCTGCTTAACAGTTGGTTATAATCATAGCCTCTGGCCGAGTACGTACCATCAAGTAGAAATGGTAGAAATAAAAAAAAAATCTTTGTACTGCGTCAATCATACTAATACGACACTTATCTCCTATATCAAAGAACATTGTTCTAATTTTGATCGAACATAAAATAAAGTTTATTTAGGACATTATTATCTTGAAATTCTTGACCCAATTTGAAAACGACCCCAACATTCTCATAGATGATGAAACAGTTAGTTCTGTATGTGACACAAAACAAGGTTAATTTCAAAAAGCAAAACATCCTAACCAATTTGAGGCAAGTATTGTTAATTTTGCGAGAGAATGTTACAGCTTTACATCTAGAAATGTTGAGATGGTTCAATCTGCATCACAGATTCATCAGTATTAGTCTGTAAACTTACACAGTCGGCTCTGGATGTAATAGGTGTATATATTTTTAAATCATCGGTGAAAAATTATTTTTGACACGTAATAATAAAGTAAAGTTAAAGTAAATCGTTAATAAAAGTACAGAAAAGGAACGGACCAAGATTGGCACCTTGTGGAAGACGTGGCAGTGAAAATATTTAATTTAAAACCGTTAAATGTAACATATTGCAAACGATTGGTTAGGTATGAAGTTAGTAATTCAACCAAAGACACGGAAAAACCATATCGTTTCAATTTCGCTACTAGAATTTTGTGGTAGATACGATCGAATGTCTTCGAAAAGTCCGTGCAAACCACATTCACTTGCCCCTGCTGATCAATAATATTAGATATAAATTGCGTAAAACATATTAGTCGAAGCAATGAACTAAAAAAGTTCTAAAACTAATTGTGGTGGACGGATCGGAATGCGGTTTTCTGCATTCTCTTCCAAAAATTATTTGTAAAAAATGTGGCGACATGGAATTTCTGACAAATCGGAAATTGAATTGCTGCAGCCAAAAATGCATTATTTGAGAGGTCTCTTGGAAGATGTCAAAACTTGGTAAATAAGTGCGTGAACTAGCCCAGATCGAGTACTTGGGGGTTTTCGAGGTCGTTGATCACGAATATGATGTTCAAATTGACTCCCCGAACACCTGGAGCTCAGGACCGCCGATGAACGTCATCTCCGTGGGATTCTCCCACAAATCACGCGGGAAAGAAGAGAAACTCGACGCCCGGTTTTTTTTTTGGGTCGCTGAATCCAAATCTGGCATCGGCGAACACCCCACGGGCACCTGGTGCGCCGAAACCTGAACGCGGACGTCATCTCCTAGAATTTTCCTGAGAAGAGTGCCAAAAACCACCCGAAAATCATAATAAGGGCGTTTTGTGGGCCGTTGAATCCGAATTTCACGTCGATAACGACCCCCCGAACCCCTGGTGCACCGGAACCTCACCCGGAACATCTTCTCCAGACACAATCGAGTCGCCAAAAGCATCAACTATCAACTGAGGGAATTCAATTCGGTCCCATTGTATTTTACCGGGTATCCTGATTTGATCTTTTTTATTATTTGCAAAATTGTGAAAGTATTTAGGATCAGAGTTAATTGATTCGACATATTTAGATACGTAGTTTTTATAATCTCTGGCAACAAGAATTTTAGATAGTGCTTTTTTTTGTTTAAAAATATATAGGTTTTCATGAAATCGATGAGATTCGCTTGAATTCTAGTTTTAGAGGGAATCAGTACACCTCCTGCTCTATTGAGAGCTGTTGAATCAAAATCACTATCACAGCGCAAAACATTATATGAGTTCGGGAAAAGTTCAGAACTTAAGATATTACAAGACAGCCATGTTTCACTGAGGCACACAATGTTAAACTGAGTGTCACTAACGCTTGTAAAAAATGTCGCAATCTTCGTATTGAGGCTATCTACGTTTTGATAATAGATGTTAAGGCTAAATACACTGTTGGACGCAATCGGTTTTCCAAAACTGTTTCATGAGGACCACGTATAAATTTAATTTTAATGTTATTCTCACCAGTAGACTTCGTTCTGTCGCTGAATAGAAGGCGGGTAATTATGAATAATACAGCGTGTTTCTTAAATAAAGCTGGAAAATTTAGGGGCGTATTCTGTGGCCAAAAATAAGAGTCTTACGACAGTCATTGTCCAGTTACAGCGTGTCAAAAATGAAAAAAATATTAGTTTTTAATTTCTAAACGCCTGAGATAATTTAACCAAGAAGCTTACCAGTGGCGGAGGTGAGAGTATCATCGATCATTATTTACCAAAAAATATATCACTTTGTACAATGTGACAAATAAATTAGGTCATCATATGCACCAGTGTATTATCTTTTGAGCTTACTTTTTAAAAAGATTAAATTTTAATAATGGCTTATCCATATTCAAATGCTGAAATGGTCAATATGGTTTACATTTATGGTCGTGGAGATGGTACTGAGGCTAGTCGAATTTATATGGAAAGATATCCAAATCAAAAATGTTTTTCAACGCCTTTCGGAGTCAGGGTCATTTCAGAAAGACCTGTGAGTGTTCAAAAACCTGAGTTGGAGGAAGCCATTCTATATGAAATTGAAGAAGATCCAAATACTAGTACTAGGAACATCGCTGCAAATCTTAATGCAAATCATAAATTAGCTTTGTTCGTTCTGAAGCATCAACAGTTATGCCCGCATCACATAAAAAGGGATCAAGCCTTACTGTCTGCTCGCCTACAATTATTTGCCACTGAATTTTGCAAAAACAAAAACAAATGTTGTCTTTACCGCTGGAAAATTGTTTCGATCAGCTTAATGTAGAGGTAAGTTGCGTGAAAGTTAATTTCACGCAAGATATTGTATTTGTGCCTGACTCAGCACTAACAATTTCGTTAAATGCAGATTTCATAGATTTGCAACAGGTAAAAATAAGTTTATAAGCCCGGCTAGCTCAGTCGGTAGAGCATGAGACTCTTAATCTCAGGGTCGTGGGTTCGAGCCCCACGTTGGGCGATTCTTTTGACTTCAATAACACGTAGAATATTACATACAAATAAGAAGAAACTGGTTGAAATAATTTTTTTACCAAAAAAATCGTAATTTTCCAGAAGTGCATTCGAATATGCGCAAAGGAAACAGTTGAAAGATGAGAAAAGGAAACATTGAACAATGAAACATATTTAAAAGTGTTGTAGATAATCCTCATGGTGATTTTTTAGGATGATTTTCTCTAATCTCACTGAAATAACGAATTGGTAATTTTTTGATATTTTCACTCTCTTTTCAGATAGTTCCTAATTGACTAGTTATCTTCATTTCAATGTTCGTCGAGAAACATACAAGTATTTTAATAGCTATTTATGATATACGTGTTAAAAGTAAGATTTTATTTTGTGAGTGAAGATGATTAAAAAACGAGCGTAGCGAGTTTTTTAACTTCACTCACAAAATAAAATCACTTTTAACACGTATATCATACACTATTTTTTCTACAAAACAATCGGTAGAACTTTAAACTCAGTAAAAATAAGAAATCAAAAAATACCACACAGATCGCAATGTTTATGAACCAAAATTTTCATAGCAACCAGTGCTGTTGTTAGTTACGGAAAAAACGCAAAAATATTGACAGCATTATCTAGTAATATTATAAGTATAATGAATAATCTCGATAATAAGCGTAACGAATCCATCCCTGCTGAAATCGAAGAAGCCGCCAGTCGAGCAACATTGGAATTATTGCCGGCGAAATCAAAGGAACAGTACGAAATCGCTTAAAGACGCTTTTCGGAATGGTGCAACATTAAAAATGTCCCTGGGAAATGTAGCGAAAGTGTTTTACTGGCATATTTTAATGAATGATGATGATGAATTATTCCATGATCAAAACTATGTTAAAAATAAAACAAGATCAAGATATAAGCAAACATTATAAACTTATTGCTTTTTTAAAACGAAAGGGTGATGGATATCAAGCAAAAAAGTCAAAAGTTTTGACGAAGACGCATATCGACAAATTTCTCACAGAAGCAGAAGACGAAAAGTATCTGATGATGAAAGTCGCAGCAATAGTGGGTGCCTTCGGGGCGTGTCGCCGGGAGGAATTGTGTCAGATGACCATCGACAATATCGAATATTTGGGCACTTCGGTTGTTGTGACCATACCAGATACTAAAACGAAAGTGCCTCGGACTTTCAGTGTTGTTGGTGAATTCTATTTAAACTTTTTTAGAAAGTATATGGCACTCCGGCCACCCAACGCTGACCATAGACGACTTTTTCTTAAGTATATGAAGAATAAATTTGTGAAGAATCCAGTCGGAATTAACATGTTTGGTAAAATGCCTGCTGACATTGCAGAGTTCTTGAATCTACCAACGACATTGTTAGCAGATTCTGGTGCAAATCTTACTACCATTAAGAGACATGGAGGATGGAAATCTTCGACGGTAGCTGAAGACTACATTGAAAATTCACTGGAACAGAAGAAGGAAATTGCGTGCCAAATACTTCCTACTGCTGCAACTACTAGCAAGACCACCAGTACTACCAGTAGTATTTCTACAGAAAATAGATGTGTCACACATGTTGACAGTAAAACCAACTTAAGTATGATGACCCCGCAGGGAGTTACAATTTCAAATTGTTCTAATTTTACTATAAATGTTAATAGTAATAACTAGTTAAAATGTTGGTTTGTACTTATTTAAAATAAAAAGTTGTTCATATGTTTGTTAAAACGTTTTATTAATTTTCAAAACAAAATTTATATAAACTTTGATTTTCTTTTAACACTAGTGTTAAAAGTAACTTACTTTTAACACGCGTGTCAAAAAATGACATTTTTAACATCAAAAGTGACAATTAAAAGCCCACTTTTAACAGTTTTGTAGAAAAAATATTTTCCGATTTACAATATGTGCAATTGTTGCATTAATCACCAAGAATATTTTGACATATTAGCAAATGTATAAGAGGACTCGCATTACTTTTATGGCGATTTAAGATAGACAGGGTGTATAGAAAAGTTGGTGCAAAATTTAAGGCGGTAAAAGTAAGGTCAAAAAAAGTAAAAAAGTTCCTATAAACATTGGTCTTCCAGAGCAACTTTACTGAGATATGACCCTCCAAAGGGATCTTATCGTTTGGATATTTGGATAATTTTTAAATAACTCTTTTTCTGATATAATAATAATAATAATAATAATAATAATAATAATAATAATAATAGTTTATTTTCCATATCGACAATATACATTGTATAGGAATAGTCACAAAATAGTGAATACAGTTTAACTGTATTCAAAGTACGAAACATACACACATTAAGATAAAACAATAAATTACATATAATAAAAATAAGAATTAGAAACATACGTATATACATAAAATATATTTTCTAAAGTCAGTACATATATAAAATATCAACAGATCGGGACATTTAAGAGATTAATGCACATATACATATAAAATTACATGTACTCTGACAATGAATAAAAAGCCTTATCTATCAGATAAATTTTTAAATCTTTTTTAAACTTTTTTATGTTTTCAGCCGATTTTAAATAATTTGGAAGACGATTAAATACTTCTAGCCCGATATAATTTGGAAACATTTTGGTTACATTAAAATTAACTAATGAAATATAAAAGTCGTGTTTATGACGTGTATTGTAACTGTGAATATCTTGATTGAATAGAAATGAGTGAACATTGTTAAATACATAAATACATAATTCATAAATATATAAGGATGTCAACGTCAATATTCTATATTTCTTAAAAAAGGTCTACATGATTCAATGGGAGATATTCCAGCAATAGACCTAATAATCCTTTTTTGTGCAACAAATACAGTAGAACTAGAAGCCGAGCCAGCCCAGAAACATATGCCATATCTTAAAATAGAATCAACTTTTGCATAATAAATATTTAAAAGTTGATTTTGCAGTAGTACTGTTCGTAAATTTAAAAACATAAACATCAATTTATTTAAGTTGGAAACTAACTTATCACAGTGATGTATCCAATTCAAATTCTCGTCTACATAAAGACCCAAAAATCGTACTGCATCATGCGAAGAAGACAAAAAAGTGTCATTAACTTTAATAGTGATATTATCTACTTTTTTTTGGTAATTATGAATTTGTAATAAATTAGTTTTTTCGACATTAAAAAAAAGGTTATAATTATTAAGATAGCTTATAATATTATTTAAAGCGTCAGAGCATTTACGAGTTAAAACGTCATGATTCTTGTCAGAAATTACCAACGCAACATCATCTGCATAAGCAGTAAGATGACACCACTTTGCAGCAGAAGTAATTTCATTAATATATAAGATAAATAGTATAGGGCCCAGGATAGACCCTTGTGGGACCCCAATGTCAACATTTAAAATTTTTGATTTAAACTGCGATGTCTGGTTATTGTTTGTCATATTTAAAGAGACAAATTGATGACGATTACGTAAAAATGATTTTAGCCAGTTTAAAGTAATTCCTCTGACCCCATAGTCTTCAAGAATGCTAAACAGTTTATCGTGGTTGACGCAGTCGAAAGCTCTGCTCAAGTCACATAGTACTGCGACCGGGCTATCTCCCGCGTCAAAAACTTCAATTATTTGATTGAAAAAAGCAAACATAGCTGTACTTGTTGATTTTAGTGGTCGAAATCCGTGTTGACAGTCTGAGAATATATTATTTTTTTCCAAAAACTTAAATAGCCTGTCCAAATAGGCATATTCAAACATTTTTGATAAACTATTGGGCATGGATACAGGTCGGTAATTTTCTAATAAAAAAGGATTTTTCTTTTTGTGTAACGGTACCACTTTATTTAATTTAAAATTTTGAGGATATAGACCCGAACTGAATGAAAAATTTATTAGGAATGTCATTGGATTTATGATTAATTTTAACACTCTTTTTATTAAAAATACAGGGATATCATCTTCACCACATGATCTCTTATTTTTTATTTTTGTATTGAGCAAAGTGACCAATTCTTCTTCTAGGAAAGGGTATAGAAACATACTGTTAGTATTAACAAAATTACTACCACTGTTAGGAACATAATTTACAGGAGTAGGAGGTATTTGATTAATCAAATTTACTGGTGCGTTTACAAAAAAATCATTAAAGTAATTGGCTATCTTTTCAGGATCATTTTCTGTATCGCCATCAATATTGATGCAGATGTTATCAGTGCATTTATTTTTACAAGTCAATTCCGAGACTACATTCCATAGTGACTTTATATCATTGTTCGAATCAGCAACATGGATTTGATAATGATGTTTCCTCTTATTAGACAATAATTTTAAATGTTTATTCTTCGCCCTGTTATATGTAGAACTTAGTTCTGGATAGCTCTTTTTCATTATATATAGATCTTTAAGATTTTGACCAAGATAATAACAGAAACTTTTCGAATTTTTGTTATTTCTTTATCAAGCAAATAATATTATTTTTTAATAAACTAGATTTTTTTAAAGAAAAAAATTCTAGTGTAGTAAGGAGTAATTATTTTTAAATAATGTATGGTTTAGAACAGTAACGTGTTTTCAACATTTTGACCGATTGGGCATAGTGACAGTCTCATTGTAATGATTGTCACTTTCGCGTGCTATTTAAATTCTTTATTTTCTTAGTTGTGATTTTTGTGCTTGACTTTGCATTTCATTTTATTTTTTTTATAACGATAAACAATCATGCTTTTACTAATCGTGAATATGCCGATATGCATTATATTTATGATTTCTGCAATGGGAATAGTCTGGCGGTTAAGTTTTGTACCAACTTTTCCAAACAACCTGTATATATTTATTGAGTTTTTTTGTTGTTTATTTTTCTTTTATTATGTATATCTTACTTAGTCATTATACTTATTGTATTTTTCTGTATTTTCCCAACCTATAAATGGAATTTCTGTTGGATGGTGTAAATAAATAAATTGTAGCATAATAGGATATTTTTCATAACGAAATTCTACATAACATGTCATATAAACATAAAATTGGTACTTTAAAATAAGCCAATAAATACAATAATTACTTTTTGTTTATGATGTTCCAGTGGAATTCCTCGATGTAAAATAAAAGTAGGTGAAAAAGAGCGTACCATATTGACGCGAAATTAGAAATTTTCATCGTCTCAACAGAATTCAGTTTAATCATAAAAAAAACTTCTAGTTCATAGCTACTTTCTTCAACTCAATATCTGGTTTCATAGAATCAAGTACAGGATTTTTTCATCGAAAATTATTTTTTTTTAAAGTAAATTTAGGCAAATATTAATGTACAAAACCAAGGACTAGTCACCTTCTGTCATAGCAAACATTTTTATACAAACATGTATAATCTATTGCAATAATGATGGCACTCCGACAAAACAATTTTTATCTGCACGACTATATTGCAATAATTATACATTATTCTTGTATTTCTTCAAGTATAATGATGTACATAATGCATTATAGATTAATCATTATTCACTTGTGATTATTCACATTTTTTAATTTAAATTTTTTAATGTGTCAGTATCGGGAATGGATTAACATAAAAAAAATCAACGATGTTAGAATTATACCTAAACCTCATGTGTGAAAGCCAAATACTCTACCCTATTAGCCTTGTTTATACAGTGCTTTCGAAAAGTGACGAATAAATTAATTATATTTGAAATTGAGAAGTTTTCGAAAAAATCCCCTGGCACGTCGATTTTGTTTTTTAAAAAGGCACTTTTTGATATACGACCCATATTTGTGACGTCATCGTTGTTCGAGATATGACTTCATCGACAATTTTTTTAAATAGTAACCCCCAATTTTGAGCGTGTCATTCTACATACATACATCATGAAAAATTACGGTATTACATATACTCGCGACAAGAATTCAGACGACTTACGTCATACGAACAAATGAATAATTCATTATATTTTCATCAAAATATTAAAGAAACTGCAAGTGATAGTAATAAAACTATATACTACACTAAAAGTTTGCATTATATATTGCACTAAATTGCAAAAAATGATTGTTTTTAACGCGACCAAATATCGAAAATTACGTTGACAATAAAAACAAAGGTGTAACGTTAGTCGTGACGTAAGACGTCTGAATTCTTGACGCGAGTATAACAAAAATTCCAAGAAAATAATGTTTGAAGATTTTAAAATTTAATTTTCACAATCTGCAATCTATGGCGCTATGTGAAAAAACTTCAGCTGACAACAAACATGAGAGTTGCATTGCTGCAATGGTTGAGTGAACGAGCAATTTTGGCAGCTAAAAATTGTAATGTTTTGTATTATGTTGATATTAGAAGTAGTATTAGTAGCGTATGTAAAAAGGCACATTTAACACTAGATAGAGGTTTTATTAAATAACTAAACACATTAAGTACACGATCATGAATAGGTAAACAGTAACTGAGTACTAAAAGGAGGGAAGGGCTCTGCACTAGTCTAAACAATAATTTATAGGTACAAAGAGTATACAACCACTATACATGGCGAGTACTTATGGTTGCCAGACCAATACATCACAAAAATGAAGATGTGGATGTCTTCGTAATTCAGAATGGAATCAATGATACACTTCATTCATTTAAATCTATTGTCTGTGTAACGAAGGAAGATGAAGCCACCAACTATCCTATTGAATTTTTAAACTCCTTGGATGTGCCTGGCTTACCACCGCACAATTTACGACTAAAGGTTGGCTCGGTAGTAATCATGCTTCGAAACCTAAATCAACCAAAACTATACAACGGAACGCGTTTGGTGATAACTAAACTGATGATCAATGTGATTTACGCGACGATGCGGAAACGCGACTCAATGGGAAATTCAAAGGTGAGGAAGTTCTCGTTCCGAGGATTCCGATGATCTCAACCGATTGCCTTTTGAGTTTAAACTACTTCAATTTCCGATTCGTCTTGCATTCGCCATGATGATTAACAAATCACAAGGCCAATCCTTGAATGTTTGTGGCCTAAATCTAGAAAATGCATGTTTTTCTCATGGTCAATTGTACGTGGCATGTTCACGGGTCGGAAAACCGTCTTCTTTATTTGTTCTTGCGCCTGATAACAAAACAAAAAATGTCGTATATCACAGGATGCGTCACTGAAGAGAGCAACACACCAATTTCCATATATTTTATTATACTAATACTAGGTGACCCGGCAAACGTTGTTTTGCCATATGAATTATTTCTAGTGAATACTTTGGCAGTTAAATAAAAAATAACTAACTTATTGTAAGTGTGTGGAGATATAGTATATGACTAAAAGAAGAATGGAGCACTGTGAACTGTGACGGCCTATAAGAATAACAAAACACGAAACATTCATTTTTTGAATTATTTCGCGTGCCTGCAATTTTACTTGTTTGACGGCCTAAATTAGCCCCTTTACATCTTGTTGGCATTGTTCACTGTACAAAACAATAGCCATATAGTAAAATAATAGCCGTTGTTGGCGGGAGCTCGTGACACGTGTTGCGTACTTTTGAGGTTATGTAGATTACTTAACTAATAGTGAGAACTACAATTAAAATTAATAATTTTATTAATTATTGATAAAATAGGAAATAAATAATTATGGTCCAGCAAATTAATAAAAAATTTACTTGAGAATTACACTTAGAAAGTAAAATGATAATTATAAACGTCACTACTACACTTGTTGCATACACAATAATAATGGCCGAAAACTGTGTAGGGAGTGAGAGAAGGCTTATTGTGTGAGAGAGACAGGAAACCGACTTCGTTCTCCGTGCTGTTTACTGGGTGAGAAGTGACACCGGTAGACGCCTGGAGGGGATAACTGATCTAGTGATAATCGATCAGTTATCGACCAGGGTTAAAAATGATTAAATGACTAAAATGGCTATTAAAAAATAGACGTTTGTGATATATGGGTGAAAATTAAGGGTTGTACGTATTTTTTAAGGCCACATAAAAAATAATAAACAATTTTGTCCAAAAAATAAAAAAAATGTTTGGGGTGGACCACTCTTATCACTCAGGGGTATGAAAAATAAATTACGACCGATTCTCAGACCTACCGAATATACATATAAAATTTCATAAAATTCGGTCAAGCCGTTTCCGAGGAGTATGACGTCCAACACTGTGACACGAGAATTTTATATATAAGATAATAAAAAATTGAACTTAATAATTTTGTATTAATTATAAAATCCTAAATCTGATCATTCATTGACTGTTAGGCAGAACGAAGTTCGCCGGGTTCGCTGGTTTATAATAAATAAATATTTTAAAATTCAGTTATTTTATTTCACTTTTACGCACATGTGCGTAAAGATTATTTTAAGCACATGTGCCTAAAAGACTATTATGCAACGATTTTACGAAAATATATTATTGTGATTTGTAATTTGTAAATGTGTGTATGTGTTGTGTTTGTGATGATATGTGTGATATGATTTTATTGTGTATATACAATTTTTTTTATTGGGCGCCAATGATTTATTTTATTTTGTTTTGTTTCGTTTAATTTTTTAGTAGTGTAGATTGTATTTATGTTATATGTTATATTATGTGGAGTGTATAAGTGATTAAATATAAGTTTTGTTTTAAATTTAATTTATGATTTTATTTTTCTAATAAAATTTTTTTACCTGTACTTTGCTAATACCCTGGCTATGTTTTTCCTCTTTTCTCAGGAGTGGATTCTTGCAGAGTATATAATACCTTTTTTTTTATTTTTAAATGTTCAAATATCTTTAACCACTCAGTACATACAAAGAAACAATTATTTTAAAAGATAGTACAGCAACTTTTATTAAAAAAAAACAGCAAAATGATAATTCCTCAATTAAATTAGAAAGCATTCCACCTAATGAATGTTAAAGAATATTTTTACATTTTAACATTTAACAAGTTTGACTTTTCTTAGATATTGCCTCGTGTGTTTTTCTTGTGTTTAAAATAATTTGAATTTACTTACTGCTCTTATGCAACTCGAAATACACACGACTGCAATAGAATTTGTATAATTCTATTTAAATGTAAGTTAAGTTCTGGATTTTGACGTCTTTAGTTTCTATTTTGTGTCTTACAACATTTAATGACTGTATTTATAAGTTTAAGCTTTTAAAATGAGTGAAATTTAATAGAAGGTAAGTCATTAACTGTTGTATATTGTTATTAATCGTTCAGAAGTTACTTATTGTTATTTATCAATTTGTATTCGATCTAGCTAGATAACCTTGTATACGTATACGTTATTTCTTACTTTTTTGTAGATGATATTTCCAATGTTCTTGTCTGGAATTTCTCCTCTCTGGATAATATTATATTCTCTGGATACTGATGATCCTCCGGCCTGGATATCCTGTTGAATTCTGAACTTCTAGTCTTGTCGAGATCTTGATGTGTATTTTGAGGTTAATTGCCTCTAAGAATGGATTTCTTCGACCTTTTGCAAAACCCCCAGGTCTGGTCTGGTCTGGTTATGGAGATGATTTCCACTAAATTGCTAATTGTGATATTGATCGATGTTGTCTTGAGTTACTTTAAGTTTTAATTATACTGTGAAACTGGTACGTATGAGTTTTATTTTAAATTTTAATTAAATATAACTATAAATTATGAAATTTTCGGCTCTAGCAAATTCACACCTCTTTTCGCTTCACAGTTTTCTTCGTAACTAATCAACAAATTATTGTTTCTAGGTAATTTTACCCTCTAGATTATTAGTAGTTTTGTTAGGGTCAATACACATGTAACATTTTAATTTTTAATTATTCTTGTCGAAGCACTATTCACTACACTATTTGTCTTTTGTATTCTTATATTTATATTTTACAACTACATAACAATTTTTACTAATTTTATACTTAAATATTCTTTAATTTGTCTTTTTTTTTTGAGTCCTGTCAGAGATGTTGAAATTTCCTTGAATAGCCATCTTTACATTTGACATTTCTAATTGTCATTATGTTTTAAAATTGGAATTTTCATTTTATTTAACTAATATTTTATTTGAATGATGTTTTAGTCGTGCGATATGCATATATGCTAAATCATTGTTCTTTAAGCTTTGTTTTGATATGTCATTGTCTGGTTTTTGAATTCATTTTCTTCATGTAGTGTATGTTTTTGTATCGTCATGTCCAAATTTGATAGATAAAATTTTAAATTGAATTTAATAATATTTGTAAAATTATTTTAATATATTAATATGCTTCTTTCGATATGTTTATTTAAGATAATTTCAACAATAATAATTTATCTATATTTTACATCAATAACAGTAACATTTCAATAATAATTCTCTATTTTTGTTGCTTAAAATGAATTTCATAGTATTTAATTCTTATGCATTTTCTGTTTTATCACAATATATATAAACTACCTACCTTTCCGTAAATCGAAACGGAGTTCGTGCTGTATATAATTAATTAAGTCTCCCATTTTCATTTCCATAGGTAGTGTAATTAACTGCTATGAAGAAAATAACGCGCAGCGGAATTATCTAAGCGGGGTTAAATTATCTATGCGGATGCATTATATCCTTTGCTTTGAAATCCAATTTAGTCGGCGAAAACGAACTATGCACAAACCACTCAACGTTTCTATGCTCGCTATTTCTACTGCAGAACAACGGGTGTGTCTGTAATAATGGCAGATCTATTTGATGGAAGCTAACATTGATTAGTATTTTTTTTTTTTTTTTATATTAAAGACGAAACTCTCGTGGGAAAACTATCTTTATTTGCTAATATGTACAGTGTGTTCCATTTTTGATTGTTTTCATGATATGGAAGTGGCTGAAGATAGCTTAAAATGGTTATCGCAATAGTATGCTACTCTCACGAGGAACAATTGAATTTTCATAGCACTTTTCGTTTTAGATTTACAAACTTACAACGAAAAATTTAAACATGTGTATTTTTTAAACATTGTATAAAATATCTACGATTAATATTTTCAAATATGAAACACTGATTCTATTACATTTTTGTCCGTAGAATTTAGTAACGAACTCAGTTTTTTTAGAATGTAATATTTTTCGAGATCGAAGTTATGTTTTTTTTTAATTCAACATCCTGTATATTTTTTCATTATCTAATTCTACTTAAAATTCTCTTTCAAGTAGTATGGGGTTATTTTTGTCCTAACCAGCAAAACAACAGTTATATAATTTTCAGGTTATATGACCATAATTATTATATATAGAAATATACAGGGTGTCCGGAAATTATGCATCAAGACTCCCTCACAAAAAATTAGGGTCACAAAGTCTTATAACAATTTTTCGAAAACTCAATATTAATGGAGATACAGGGTGTTAAAGTTAAAATTGTATTTTCGATATTTGTAAATAACTTCTTAACAAATCCAAATATTTACATAAAATTTGTAAATCGGGGGTTTTTGCGGACGATTCAAATATGGGTCTAATTTTGATGCCACTAGTAGAGGGCGCCACTTGTGGCACATCATGTTTCTTTTAAATGACAGAACTTTTTTTCATCTTAATGTATCCATCTGACTATCGAAACAATCGATTCTCCTACCTGTTTTATTTGAAAAAGGTATACTTTGCTGAAGTCGGTAGGCGTAACCATTTTTGAAATAATCCTATTTGAAATGCTCAGTGCACCGAGTAAAAACTGTTTTGGTTTCAGGTAAAGTGCCTTTTCTGCTGAAAATACAGTAATATTACTTGAAAAAGTTGTTCAGATTCGTAAATTATGGAGACGTGCAAAATTTCAAGAAGATGGGCGAGGTTTGATGAAACCATTTTTCAACAAAGCATAAAGATTTTATCAAAGCAGGCCGATTTTTTTAAATTTTGCACATCTGCATAAATTACCGTTCTGAACAACTTTTTCAAGTATCATTTTGCTGTATTTTCAGTAGAAAGGGCACTTTAACGGAAACCAAAACAGTTTTTACTCGGTGCACTAAATATTTCAAATAAGATTATTTCAAACACTGTTACTCCTAACGCCTTCAATAAGGTATATCTTTTTTAAATATAACAGATAGGAGGATCGATTGTTTCAATAGTCAGATGAATACACTAAGCAGCAAAAAAAGTTCTGTCATTTGAAAGAAACATGATGTGCCATAAGTGGCGCCCTCTACTAGTGACGTCAAAATTAGAAACATATTTGAATTTCTCGTCCGCAGAAACCCCCGATTTACAAATTTTATGTAAATATTGGGATTTCTTAAATAGTTATTTACAAATATCGAAAATAAAATTTTAACTTTAACACCCTGTATCTCTATTAATATTGTGTTTTCGAAACATTTTTATAGGATTTCGTCACCCCAATTTCTTGTGAAGAATCACCTCCTGAAGTCTTGACGCATAATTTCCGGACACCCTGTATATTTGCAAGTACCATTACTTTGTTGTCAGCAACTGAAATATTTTATAAATTTATCACAATATTTTTTTGGCAGCTAAATAATAAAACAGTTTATACGACAAATATATAGCTATTTCATAAATATTTCTGTGAGTGGCTTATAGACATTTTAGCTAATAAAACTATAGTGTTTTATAATAATTTTTAGTAATGTTTCGAAGTATTTCTAAAAGCGCTATAAAAATATTATAATTATTTCTTAGATGTGGGTTATCAACCTATAAAATTATTGAAAGATACTCGGAGACAATTTTACTTCTAAGAGTAGATAGCTGTATTACACTAATATAGTAATTATGTGATGATATGTTGTAACACAAAAATAGTGATATAACAATTATAACAGAAAAACGTTTATTTTGACGCAAAATTAGATTGAGAAACCATTTTATAAAACAAATTGCCGCCAGCAAAATGGCGGGACATTGTTTTGTTTGTGTCATAGCGAACGGTAGAAGTCTACCTCTTGCTTTAGCTTTCATAGTCATTCTACAAGAAGAAACATGTCAGGTTTAAGTCGGTGGAAAGAAATCAAAAGAAGTAGCGTATTTTGAGGAATAGTAAAAAAATATTAAAAAAACTCGAAATTGAAAAAAATCCTATTTATATATCGCTCGTTTCCTTGAAATGTTTTGGAAATATGAAAAATCCATTGTTTTAAATGCCTTCGATATATTGTTTACCGTTACGGTACAGAACTGTTATGATAAATTCTTTGTAAAATCATAATTTTTAGTGTTTTAATTAAAATCGTTCAATTGTCAATTGTACTTGTCATTTGACGCTGGTTTTTGCAGTCAAATTATTTTATAAGCGGCAGCCATTTCGACACAATACTGAAAATTATGAAAAGTTATGATATTAATGTTTTCGGTGCTAGTTTTAACGTCAAAAACGATGAAATTTCAAAAAACTTTTTTTAAATTATGATAATATTGTAAATAATCGTTTAACAGGCGGTGCATGTAAAATTCACTAGATAAGGGCTATTACAAATGACAATAAAATTTTCTCCGCAATCAAAATTTCTTGCAGTAAAACGCGTAAAATAATATTGAGTAATACATCACAAAACAATCCAGTTGTAGACATTATGATTAAACAGAGATGCTCGTTATTTTATACCGATAAATAATATACTTTTGTTGGTGGATTTTATGCTATAAAAATGTATTATTGCTATTACCAAAATAGAACCCCTATACAATTTTTGTTTAGTTAATTTCTTGCAATTGTACAATTATTTCTTAAATGTTTGCAACAGGCTTGCTGAATAAACAATCTTACAATGTTTTTTTTTTGAGTTATGTTGTTTCGTAAGATTCCAAAAACGTTTTTGTGACTGTTATAAAATACCAAATTGCTAGTTGGGTTGTATGGTCATAGAAATCAATACTTTTGAATTCCAGATGTATTGCATTTAATAGAGTATTTTTTTAATTGTAATAAAACAAATTAATTTCATTTTATGGTATACATTTTATCACATAAACATAAAACATTTGAAAATCCAATAATCTCAAAATAGTAAACACAAACTAACAATTAAAGCAAATCACAAAGTAAAATCAACATAACAGTAAGTAATAAGATAATTACAAAAAAATATTGGTCAAATTATTCCTGGTGTTCGCGATGTTTGAATGTGAAGACGTATTTGCTAAAGAACAAAAATTAAGTATTATAATTGATGTGTTTGACTAATTTGTTTCTTAAATAGTTTAATTCTTTTTAGTGAACGAAAACGATTCTGTGCACGTTTCCTAGTATACAGGATGTTAAAAAAAGAGTGTAAAATATACCAGAAGGTAATAGTATGAACCAAAATAAGCAGAAAAGAGCAGAAAAGTCTTAATAAACATGAGTCCGCAAAGTAACGGTTGCGGAGATATGGACCACTATTCATTTTTCAAACATTTTATTTTATTAAGAATAAACCGACAACAAACGTTAACAAACAAAAAAAAAAGTTACAGAAAATGTTCAAAGTGCCTTCCGTCCATTTCCAAGCAGGAACGACATCTTCGTCTCAACGATATTCGAACTCTTTCGAAAACACTCTCCTTGGTTTGAATTTCTTGACACTTTTGATTAATCCGTAGCTGCAGCTCTTCTAGGCTATTTACAGGAGTACCATACACTAATGTCTTCAAATATCCCCAAACAAAGAAATCTAGAGGGTTCAGATCAGGCGATCTTGGAGGCCATAAAATAGGTCCGGCCCTTCCTACCCATTTATGTGGAAAAGTTTGGTGTAAATGCTTTCTAACGGCCATGGAAAAATGAGCTGGAGCACCATCATGCTGGAACCACATTTGTTGCCTCTGATTCAAAGGAATGTCTTCCAAAAACTCATACAGTGTGTTCTGCAGAAAGTTGAGGTAAGCAGCGCCTGTTAATCGGTTTGGTAAAACAACAGGACCTAGAAACCTGTCACCTACAATACCCATCCAAATGTTTAATGAAAAACGTGCCTTATCTCCAGATTATATTAGAGCATGAGGATTTTCGTCGGCCCAAATGTGCATATTGTGAAAATTAAACACTCCATTTCTTGTGAACTCGGCCTCATCAGTAAAAAGAATGTTTGCAAGAAAACGAGGGTCTTCAGCATCATGACGTAGAAACCAACGGCAAAAGACCAAACGTACTTGATGCTCATATATTGGATTTAAGGCCTGTACTCGTTGCACATGGTATGGATAAATCAGTTGCTGGTGAAGGATTCTCCAAATAAGAGGACCACTAATTCCTACCTCGGCTGATATTCTCCGCACACTCGTACCTGCTCTACCAGTGCTAGAATTTTTTCTTCTGCTCTAGGAGTGGATACCGACCTTGGTCTTCCGGATAAATGACACTGTTTGCTCAAGGAACCGGTATCACGCTATCTTTGGTGAATTCTTCCAAACAGGAAGTGAAGGAATCTGGCGATTTGGATAAGCGTCAACATAAAGACGTCGCGCTTCGGTGGCGTTCCCATTAGCACGACCATACATGAAATGCATGTCTGTTAATTCTGCGTTAGAGTAACCGGCCATAGCGAAAGAAAACTTGTGCACTGAGAACAACTGTCAAATACGTACTGTTTATTTCACTAAACATCAACCAACTACTATAAGAAAATACACAACGTTTTGTGCAAAATAAAAAAGGAGCTAAAAAACATAAAACATTCCATATCTCCGCAACCATTACTTTGCGGACCCATGTTTATTGAGACTTTTCTGCTTATTTTGGTTCATACTATTACCTCCTTAAAAATTTTACACCCTTTTTTTAACACCTTGTATAAGCAATAATGTTACATTTTCCAAAATTTATGGATAAGTCGTTGTTATAACAGAACGTAGAGTATTTGTTAAAATACGACTGCAATCCTTGACAATTGTTAATAGAATCAATTCTGTTGTATATCTTCAAATCATCCGCATACAAAAAACTATGGCATTGATCGGAAACCAGATTATTTATAAATAAGAAGTGGCCCAAGAGCTGCACCTTGGGGAACACCAGATGTTTGTGCAAATGGATACGACTTAAAACCTTGATAATAAACAAATTGCAATCTACTATGTAAATGTTACTGGAAAAATATTGCTAGTGATATAGGTGATTAGGAATTTACAAGTTTACGTAACAATATGCCATGATCCAAAGTGTCGCATGTTTTACTAAAATTTATGTATATTACATTGCCCTGACTGCCTCCGTCAAGTACCTACCTCACTTAAAAAAAAATATTCATTATTAGCCGCTGTTAGTACTGCCAACTTTACTAGTAAGACATGGTCGAATTACCACTGTAATAAGAGTATTTACTTAGTCCAAAGAGTAACATATACGTACGTCCCTGTCATACCTGTCCAAATACCTTAGGACGTTACCAGCAAAACCCGCCTGTGGAAATCCGTCCGGTATACACATTCGGAAAACTAGAGTTTATTCTATTACCAGGCTGTTAATTAATATAGACACAATAAAACTAAGCGGGCTTTGTGTTGAAATGCAGCGGCGGTGGTACGGCTTTGGTTTTTCCTCGGTTATAATATCCAATATAATATACATCAACCGCAGAAGCTTGAAGATTAATATCATACTCGTACTAAGGCGGACGGGATGGCTGTGTGCCAATTCTCTCCCTCTCGGTGAGCTCGCCTGGGAACTGATTTCGAGCGCCTTTTGTTTAATTCAGTGGCTGGTTGGTGTCTGCGCTGGTTCTTTGTCAAACTGCGATGCGAAAAAGTGTGTCTTTTTAGGGCAATTACGAAATGTTTAAGTTCCCGTAGAAGTCTCACATTTTTTTACTTTTTGAGAATTAAAAAGTGACTTTTACACTATATACAAACAGACTAAAGTGCACTCTTTAATTATGAGGGTAAAGTTGATTTTTGTACGTTATCTTCTGAGAATTGCAGAATTTTTTCTCTTACAGTAATTACGGAATATTCAATTTTCTGTAGGTTTCACACTTGTTTTGTAATTTTTGAAGACTAAAGTGTGACTTCAAATCTTTAACTTAAACACCAAGGAACTAAAGTGTAACTTTCAGCTAATAAATGTTTAAGTTTCTCTAAAGTTCTTACACTTTTTTTGCTCCTTGAGGACTAAAGTGTTTTAGTCATCGCCATGTACAAAGGGACAAAAGTGCAGTCTTTAAATCCGAAAGTAAAATTGGTTTTTGTACTTAATCTTCTGAAAAAAATGTAAAATTTGTTTCTTAGAGACAAGACTACATAAACAAGACTAAAGTGTGATTTCCAGTCTTCAACTTAAACACCAAGGGACTAAAGTATATATTTTAATACAGAATGTTTAGGTTTCTGTAAAGTACTCACTTATTTTACTTTTCAGGACTAAAATGACTTTAGTCTCGAGTTACATATGCAGACTAAAATGCATCATTTACAGAGGTGATATTTATTTCAATACTTAGTTTTCCGAGAATGTAAATAAGTCTTCTTAGAGCACATTTTTCATATTTTTTGAAGACTAAAGTGCGACTTTTAATCCTCGAGTTAATACTGAAAAACTAAAGTGATTCTGGTATGAAATTAATACGATAATAAGACTTTTATATGTTTTGTATAAAGGACTAAACCAAGTGACAAAAAAATATTTTAGTTTTAAATTAAAATATCTCAGAGTATTTAATATTTTAAGGATTTTATAATATGTTTTGTATAAAGGACAATAGACATAAAGACATAATGATCAAAACAGTACTTTTATGTTACCATTCCAAAACTATATGTGTTAAAATGACTTTAGTCCTTTAATATATACCCTATTATTTGTACTCTACAGTCTGAAATAAAAAGTCATTCTAATTAATTTTTGGTAGCCATCATTTAGAAGTGCTATTTTAATTTCAGAGGCTAAAGTGCCGTTTTCAATTCCTCCAACAAAAACAAATAAACATTTATTATTCTCATTTAAACAGTGACTAAAGTAATTTGACTGCTGGTAAAGTGCATTATAATGTAGTTTCTTGCTATTATATAGGTACTGATATTAGATTTGGTCGCTACTTAAACCAGTTCTAATCCATGGGGACTTTGAAAATAGTAACTAAAACAGCACTTTTAATAAATTTAGTTTCTTTGGAGAATATACTTACACATTAGTTTTCGGCAAGAAATACTGTCACAGAATTTGCCCCGCTCGCACCCAATTCGACGACTGTGGTATCGCGAAATGCTAGATTGCCCCGATCGCCCCTACGCGATTCTGGTAAACAAACAAATAATGCCGTGTATCGAGGCGCAACTGGAAACATTGAGAATCAACGAAAATCGTTCGAGACATGGATCTAGAGATGCTAGAAAATACCTGGAATATTTGTTTGGTCTATAAAAGAAGAATAAACGGCCGAGTTAGTCAGTCTTGGAATTACAGAATTGTTATTCGGATATTTCGGATTTCAATTAGAATTCAGAGCGATGTAAATTGTGGTTAATTAAATAATGTTTAGTTGAGTTGTAATTAGTACTCAGTAGTGTACAGAGTGTGTAATAAATAATAATCATTGTTTTTCTGGTAGAAGAAAAAGCCGGGTTAGGAAACCCGTGATAATATTAATGTTCCAGTTTAGTTTAGTGGCTGTACCAAATTTTTTTAAAGAAATTATTGTAGTTGTAGTTTATCAGAGAATATTTTGAACGTCCAGTGAAACTTCATCTTCTTCTTCTGTTATTTAACTATAACCTCCTTCATATATGCTGTTTCCGAGTTTATCAGTATACCAAGTTGCTTTAATTTTAGCCTGTTATTGTTAAAAAAAATTATTAAAGCATTTTTTGAAGTAAATTGCTTCGTTTTGTAACCATTTCTGTAGGTTAGGGAGTATAGGAACGGCGTATCGAGGCCGTGAAAGTTTCGGGGAGCGGCGTTGGCAAACAGCCGCCAACTTTTTTGCAATATAACATTATATATGCATTATAATGCGGTCCAGAGCACTTTATTTGGTGAGCGCTCGGTTGTGGGGGGAAAGAATGAGCTGAACAACTGGAAAAGCCTCGGTAAAGTTAAAGCATTCATATTATATAGAGAGTTAACGTTCAAATATGCCAGGAACAGAAATTGAAACGATTCGAATATATGTTTTAGTTTTTCTCGTACGGTTCACTCAAATATTAGAGATGTATTTCAGGCCGTGCGGGAGAGAGAGAGAGAGGGAGATAGGTGGAGGGTTGGAGGAGGAGGAATCGCAAATCTCCGATAAATGATGCGTTCAGCCATTTCGCCGGCGAATGTTGCAGATTAAATTGTTCGTTGCTCGGGGTGTTTTGCTTCAGCCGGATGCTTTTGATTTTCGAATCGGATTGGATCCGGATTGGATATAAATTTAATTATTCGTAACAAATAGGGACCCCGTTAGGTACTGCCTTTTGTGATGAGAAAGGAACTCACCTCTTCCAAGGATGTACCGATGTTTCGAAAAACAACAAAGACTTTCCAATATTTGCCGTTGAAGGAGGTAATTTGTTTATCCCCACGCTTTTGAAGCGCTAAAGTGCAGGAAAATTCAAGGATTTAAATTTCTGTTCAAGAAACCTCATTGTCATGGTCGAATGCTAAAGCAAATCGACTTATTTTGGTCGCAGTATTATGCTGTTATAGTATGGCCCATTATTTAAGCAACAATTTGACTTTACTTTTAGATAAATTGCATGCATCATGAGATTTAGATGCGTTTTTCTCAGAAACCATTGTTTCTAGCGACATCAACAAGGTGTACCTTTTTTAACTAGAAAAGATACGGAAGAACATTTTTCCAGCCTAAAATGAGATGCAGTGTAGCACAAAAAAGTTGTAGCTATTTAAAGGGGTCCAAACCTCTAGCAGATACACCAAAATGTCTAGTTCCAAGAAACCCCCCTATACCAAATTTCATAAAATACTGTCGATGCGACCGAAAAATAATAAAGAAAATGTGATTTATTTTTTCAAGTTTGACACCCTGTAGCTTCATTAGTATCAACTTTTGGATTAAGTTAAGTTAACTCAGTTTATTTTTATCCAAACTATCTACATCTGAAGTTTCGCCCATTCTTTTCTGAACACCTTGTATACAGCCCGGAATTTCTTATAATATAACCCAAAGTCTTAAATGTCAATATGTTTCGAGAAGGTTAAGATTGGTTCGAATGTTACTCCAAGATCTGTAATGGAAGGTCTGTGAAGTATTATGTTATTGTTTATAAGTAAATTTGCGTTCAAAGATTATGTAGACGCCAATTACAAGCAATGTCAAGTGCACTCTTTAACCTGTCACAATGAGCAATGGTGTCTATTTCACATAAAAGTTTATCATCTGCATACATCAGATAGTGCACCTACAAGCCCGCAACAATGTCATGTATACACAAAAAAGTTAAGGTCCAAGTATGGAACCCTACGGTACGCCAGATATTTGATGTGACATGTAAGGTTTAAAACTACGATACTGAACAAACTGATATCTATGATTTAAATAATATCGAAAAAATTTCTAAATATAGCCAAAATAGCCCAAATACAAATCAGTGTAGATAGCATCCACCTAACTCATCACGCCAAGATTTTCACTAATAAATTGCATTTTTTGGACTAGGTTAGTAGGTAATAGTGGATTTACTTTTAACGAACCATGTTGTTCACTATATCAAACAAGATAGAGAACTATGTAAAACATTAAGTAATAAAATTTAAAATATTTTAGAAAAGTTGCAGATAATAGTAATTGGCCGATAGTTGCACAATTATTTATTCTTGCAGTACTTCTTGTATATTAGACATATTTTAAATAATTTCCAGGGTCTGGAATAATACGATTTTTTTAATAATCTGTTATAAATGGTTGTTAGTGTGGCAGAAAAAGTAGACGTACAGTCCCGAATAAAAAATGCTGATATTAAATCTGGTCCGGATCTCGTTCTTGGTTTAAGTCGCCTAATAATGTTGTAAACTAATTTTAAATAAAAACTTTTTATTATAAAAAGTTCCAGGGGGGCGGCATTCAAGAGCCCTCCTGCACCAGCCACTACGGGAACAGTAACTTGTGTTCTCTAGTCTTTTTTTATTTTCAAATACATTTAATCATTTAATTATATTTAAATATTGTAGAATTTGTAGATACATTCAGCACTGTATTCATACAATACGAATACAAGTATTCAAGATTCAAATACTAATTGAATGTTGTATTCAGAATTCAAGGAATCATGGATTTAATACTTTTCATGTATTCATACCCAGCTCTGCATATTGGACATCCTTCACAGGATAAAAAGGGCCTCAAGAAAAAAAAAGTTTTAGTCATATTTTGACCGGATCTTTGTTATTTTTTCTACGTTTACGCAGATACCTATACAGGGTGATTCAGGGGTAATCTTGATAACTTCAGGAATCGATAGAACAGGTTAAAATAATGTTTATTTGTGATATAAACTTATTTTCTATAACGCATCGTTTTCGAGATAGAGGGCGCTGAAGTAGGATTTTTTTTCTCGTTTTTCCCTCATAACTTTTGAACCACTTATCCGATTTAAGTGAAATTCGGAGCACTAACACTCCTTATGATCTTACATAAGCTTCTTAAGTTTGAACTACCTACCCGTCTTAGAAGTGTATTTTGTATGCTACCCCTCTCTTACGTTATTTCAAAACTACAAAAAAAAATAATTTCAGTAAAACATCGACACACCACTTTGATCTTGTTTCTGAGATATTCAAAGAAATTGGTGACAGTGTAGCGCTCTAGCCGGGTAAATTTCATTTAACGTTATAGGTTGCTATAACGTTAAATGAATGAATGAATTTCATGGGTTGCCATGAAAATAAAATTCAGTGATTTGTGTAAACTGACGTTTGTGAAAATAATTGTCAAAAGTAATTATGCCCATAATAAGAAAACAATTTTTTTTGAAGCCCTGTTGCTTCTAAATGAGGCACTTTTGGACTAAGCTAAGTTTGTATAAATCGGTTCTATTTGATCACAGGAAGCTATGTTCAAGCTGGGTCCCATTACGTTCCGGACACCCTGTATTACACAATAACGAAACGATCATTACAGAATTTTATACTATGTACTAAATAAAAACTGCATCTAAATTGTCGGCGTACGAAAAAAAGGGCAAGGTATCACATCATAATGGATTTAACTCTATAGAATTACAGTATATTTTCCCTTTTTATGTAATCCTGTATAGGGGGCGTTCCTCGGATGATGTATTACGCCAATTTTACGTCGCGCGCCCCAAAATTGAATGAAATATGTCCCCGCGCGATAGAAATAAAGGGATTATTATGTACATATTTTACCACCTTTTAGCAAATCACATAAAAAGTTAACTACACCTAACGCGCAACACATGGCCGATTGTATTTTTTATATTTGCGACCCCTGGCTCTTTTTTAGCACCGTTTTAATCCCACGGAATACTCCACGGAGATATAGAGGGTGTTTCAAAAGTATTGCATTTTTCTGAACAATTTTCATTAAGCAATATTTTTTCTATCTCCATCGCTGAACAGCATTTCCATCATGTAATAATTGAATATTGCACTTTCATCAATAAATTGATTCTATAGAGTGCAATATTTCTGTCATATACATTTAGTTTATGGTAATAGTATGGGAGGACAGTTTGTCCACCCACCCAAAAGTCTACATGACGCCACTGCCACGATGGAATCAGAGCAAGATTTATGAAATATTCATATTTCTAAACTTACCTTAGCTGCTAGTTACTTCGTTCAGCCACTAGATGGCGTCCAAGTCGACGAAAAAAATTTAAGTTATTTTTTTAAGCTCTATACGATTTTATTATAATTAAATTCAATTTAAACGTACATAAGCAGACTTTATTTCTTAAAAATATGAGACTGTAAAATTATTAACATAAATGCGACGATCCATATCCATAGAATTGGTTTCCGTTCAAGTTATTGTAACATTCTGGAAAATAAATTATAAATTAACACGAGGAATTCTTAAAAAGTTATCTGGAGGGTGTATAAAGGCTTGTCTTCATGGACTTGAAATTCGCGAGAATTATTTAATGGCAGGAAAAGTCTCAACTTTTTGCCAATTTTGCCAACTGTAATATTTTCTAGCTTCTTCATCATAAAACTGTTACTGACTGTCATGGTAGATTGTCAGAAGCACAAGCTAAATTTACTAATTCCACATATTGATGAAAATAGTGCTAATATTCCTGTTTTGTGAAATTTGGGAGAATGTTCGCAAATGTTGCGGCTATGAGGACAAGGCTTAATATTACCGACTTTATAAAAATGTGCAGTTACAAAGAAATTAAGTATATCGACGCATTCGAAGGGGGAGGAATGGTAGAAATTACCCCTATTAGACCCATTCCGCCAAATAACAATGTGTAATGAAATTCGTTAATATTATTTGTACATTATTCGTCTGTTTGATCAAGTATAATGATGTAATGCACTCACTATACCACTGACGGCAATATTAACATTTTTCATAATGACAGTAAAAGTTTACTATACTCGCGACAAGAATTCAGACGACTTACGTCATACGAACAAATGAATAATTCATTATATTTTCATCAAAATATTTAAGAAACTGCAACTGATAAAACTATATACTACACTAAAAATTTGCATTATATTTTTCACTAAATTGCAAAAAATGATTGTTTTTAACGCGACCAAATAGCGAAAATTACGTGGACAATAAAAACAAATGTGTAATGTCAGCCGTGACGTAAGACGTCTGAATTCTTGACGCGAGTTATATAAAGTTTTATTTGCTTTTTTAAATCTATCAAGTGAACGACGAATGTCAAATCTGAAAAGGTGTTTTGACAGTTTTGAGTTGTATTTTGTGTTATGTTCATGTTATGAATGTCAAAATACTGTGTATTTTTTTCTGTAATGAGTCTGCTAAAATATTGTTTATAGTCATAGACAAAGTATAGTATTCTACTTACATATCTGTAATTCACTCGGGTGATTTAAAACACTCGTGCCGCAACCTTCACCCTACCGCGATCATTATATGGCAACTGTTATTTTTTCTGTTCGTGAAAATTTATTTATTTCTTACAATAAAAAGAATCTAATTCCATCTAACTGATTAAGAATAAGTATTACATTAATTATCCTTCCCTCCAAACCAAAATATTGGATGAGGCACGGAAGCATATACAGAGTGTCAAAATTGTACCAAAACGGTAAGCAAAAAAAGTAAACTGATAATTTTCGTTCAACATAAAATGTTTTTTCAATATTTTTCATTTATTATTGATTTCAACTGACACATTTTTTACATAGAATGTTACTTTGAAAACTGTACAGGGCGAATGAAAGGACATACAGGGGAGGTCAAAATAGTTATGGTAAAAATTTGCTATAAGGCTTCGTTATAGATTATTCACCTTCAAAATAAGAAGTTGAAAAATAAAGTTCAATTATAACTTTCAAACTGTTGCCCTGACATCAATCAAAGTAGCTCCTAGTAATACTCATATCCAAGTGTAAATTGATATTAAATATGCCTGCGTTATACAGGAGCAGATGACAGCGTTGCCAAATTCGGCATTTTTTTTCACAATTTGATTCCTTTATTATTTTGCTAAAAAAAAGATATGTTTCAATCGATATCTTGTACCTTTTTTGAGAAAAATCATATTTTATTAATAACAATTAATTAAGTAACAATTAATATATTGCAGCATAAAAATAATGAAGTAACATTTTTTGTCGGAGTCTTCTGATTCCCAAATATTATCTCCAGTACAGTTTCATTTTCAGAAAATGCATTGATATTTAGGGTGCACATATAGTGCATATATTCAACTTAACAGTTCCATCTTTTTTTTTAATAATTTCTACAGAAGCAGTTTCTTTTCAAAAATATTATATAATTTAGTTATTTTATGCTACAACAAATTTTAATTGTTGTTAATAAAATATGATTATTCTCATGGTATATATTTTTTAGTAAAATAAAGTGAAAACAAAATGCCAAATTTGGCAACGCTGTACTTTAAATTTATAATTTCGTCTGCTCCTATTAGACCAGTGCTTAAGGCTTTTGAAAATGGTAAAAAGAAAAAAAAAAATAATAGTAGGATGAAACCCATTGGAAAAGGAAGAGAATACAACAAAAATGAGAGGAAAATAATTTACGGGCGATCTGAGGTCGGGAAGTGGAAGGGGGTGAGTTTTTAAGGGTAAAAAACGGTTTATCTTGATCTCCGGCAAAACTACAAGTCCTATGGAAAAAAGTTAAATAGCAAAGTTGTAGGTAATAAAAAGATCTACAACTTTTATGTTTACACTTTTTTCACATAACCTCAAAATTTATGTGAAAAATTCAAATAACCAAGTTTTTAGTTTCTTATTTTTATCTTTTATAAAAAATAATCTTTCACGATATTTGGTGAAAACTTACCTTTTTATGTCCCAAATACACTGTAATTTTTTTTATTTAAAATATACATTTTTTCACCTTATTTTGACATAATTGCGAAAAAGCACCCTAATTTTCACTCGAAAATTCTCACGTCAAAATATCTGCTTTTTTGAAAAAGTCGGTTGGCTTTTTGTTCGTTGGAATCTCTACTATCTTGTGGTGTAACTTTTTTCCATAGTACTTGTAGTTTTGCCAGAAATCGAGGTAAACCGTTTTTCACCCTTAAAAAGTCACCCTCTTCCACTTCCCGACCTCAGATCGCCCGTAAATTATTTTTCTCTTCATTTTTGTTGTATTATCTCCCTTTTCCAATGGGTTTCATCCTACTATTATTTTTTTTGGTTTAAAAAATTATCGACCCTGGTCTATATATAATGCAGGCTTATTAAATATCAGTAAAAACTTGGGAATGAGTATTACTATGAGTTACCCAAATTTCATTGATGTCATGGTAACAGTTTAAAAGTTGGACAAGGACATTTTTGACAAATTTGTAGTGTCATATATACCCTATAAGAGTTACAATCACCACTCAATATATGGAAAATTACACAATTTGAAACCTATAATTATTATTATTTATTTGACCTTCTACTTACGTTTACAATATATTTCCCCACAACTCTCATAGAAGTTAGTGACATCTAATGGTTTCCGGCAACAAAAACAGGAAAAACAGCCGGTGTGGAAGGCTCCTTTACTGACTGAAATTTTTTCAGCAGCGTAAACCTGAAAATTGTAAATTTAGTACAAATTTTGTTTACCTAATTATCCATAAAGTATTTACTAAATAATGAAACAACTTAATACACTCACTGGCAAAAAAACCGGCCACTAAAAACCGCTCATTTGATTTTGATGATCTTTTTTTAAATTGTACGTTGATTTCTCAGGAACGGATGCTATGTCGGAAATTTTTATTCGGAATTTAATTTGAGCATATACGGACATAACAAAAAGACGAGGTTTCTTTCCTGAAATTTGTAACACCCTGTGGGGTGCAGCAGCTACAGTCGCTGTTGCTAACTGAAGTCACACTGTAGCCTCATATTTTGTGAACATTTTGTCTTTTTAATCATCATCATCTTTGTTTTTATTGGCGATACACTGTTTTAAAACGAACGCCTCGGAAAAAGGCTTCGCAGGCAGAAATTTCTACGTGTAAATAATCAAGGCGTCATAGGCGGAAACGGATCGATTGTTTGAAATATGACAACTAAGAGTTTGTCAACGGTTGTCAAATTAAAAATATGCCATTATCTGCGACGGATGTTGTTGATCTGCGAATTGCACTTCAAGACGGCTATTCTTGAAATCCTGGGAGTAGGTTTTCTCCTGAGAAATGGGCGGAGTTCTCCGCAATTGAAAACTATGCTATTCTTGACAACCGTGGAGTACTAACTTCTCAAAATAGTAGGAGAACTTGTTCCTCATGGTATTTTATAGGAGAAGTTTAAGTTCTCTTGAGAAAATTGCGCTTCTAACCCAACTTTTAGATAATGTGACATGAACGTTAAGTAAGAAGTCATAATAAGTTGAAGTAAGTAAGTCGTAAAATTTATATTCTCATATTCAATTTATAGGTATATAATAATCATAATAAAAATTTTAATTTATAATATTACGACAGATATATTCTTTGAACACTATGAAACGTTGGAAACATTTGTTGTATTGGGTGATCTGCAGGATGCTGAAGAGCAAGCTGAGGGAGAACGTCAAGTTCTTCAAATGACAGATCCATTTACGGTATCTGACGTAAAATCCATAGACAAATATTAATAACATAACAACCACAGAAAATTATCAGCTGATAATTCCTGATTTTGATTGGTTATAATCTGTATGCAGCACCGGCAACACTGCAAAATTTGTGGGGACAAGTTCCTACTACGTTCCTATTTACAAGAATAACTGTTTTGTAACTGTGTTGAAATGATGTGAACTTTGAGGGAAGTGATCTTATATTTTCTCATGAGAAGAGCTCCAGTTCTCTCGATCTCAAGAATAACCACCCAAGAAGAATTTGATGCAATTCCACAAGAATTTGTTACAAACCTGTTTGATTCGATGCCACGTCGATCGAATGAAGCCATTTTGAAGCGAGGAAGCCACACTAGATATTACTTCCTTAAAATTTGTTTATCTTGTTTTTAAATTTCAATTGTTTTCACATTAAATCTACGTTTTGATGTTTTTTTATTTTGTTTGACTTGTTTTCTGAGTTTATTTCTGAGGCGTTCGTTTTAAAACAGTGTCCATCTCCAATAAAAACAGAGAAAGTGTCGTGAATAAATAAACAAAATGTTCACAAAAGATGAGGCTACAGTGTGACTCCAGTTAGTAACAGCGACTGTAGCTGCTGCACCCCACAGGGTGTTACAAATTTCGGGAAAAAAACTTCTTCTTTTTGCTGCACCCCGTATATGCTCAAATTAAATTCCGAATAAAAATTTCAGACATAGCATCCATTCCTAAAAAATCAATGTAAAATTAAAAAAAAGATCTTCAAAATCACATGAGCGGTTCGCGAGAAAGCCAACTTTTGGGGCTAGTTTTTAGTGACCGTTTTTTTTTTTGCCGGTGAGTGTTGCTAAAGTTAAAATATGATGATTTAATCAAAGGTACCTTAATTAGATATTACTATTTTCAATCTACAAATTATTCAGTCGACGTTTTGTACCACCACCACCGAAAAATTTTAAAGCACAATCTTGTGCAGGAAGTGTGGCCATGACCATGAAAGATCCTTAATGATGAAGTTTAAAGAGCAAATATCAATGCAAACCTACACAATGAAAATTCGATAACCTCCATCAATCAGTAAGATCAAAAAGTCGCCAATGTGGTAAAAGGAAATAGTTAACAAGATAAAGGATTTCAGAGCATTCACCTTAGAGTCTAATCTGTTACCTTGTGATTTTGAAATTGTTAGATCGATTATTGAAAAAGCGCTAAAAGTAGGCGTTTTGAGAAAAGTACGAAACGCTATGAAAGCATTGTGAGATAAATTGGGGTAATTGGGTGGTAATTATATCCCTATTTGCGATTAAACCAAAGGTCACGTGGATATACACTACCTGCCATTGTGAAACCGATGGCAGGTTAGTTAGTTAGTTAGTCTATGGAGCTGTTATCTGGTGGAAAGTCCAGACAGCTAAAGAAAAGATCAGTTAGGTACAAAGGATTGCCTGCCTAAGCATATGCGTACAGCACCCACCATAGCTATGGAGGTGATGCTATGTCTGCCCTATTTATCTAAAAGAAGTAGTTGCGTCAAATTAGCATTATAAAAGTGAAAATGGACAACTTTTTGCGGAGAAGTCCGATTGAGATGCGGTTTTCTGCAAAATGTTCAGGGAATTGTTTATAACAAAAGGTACATCTAACCTCTGTACGCTCGTAAATTTTTAATTGTTTATTTAACATATGGCAAATGACAGACACGACTCAACGAAAATGTCTGGAAAATGTTCTGTCGGGGGTTTTCGAGGTCCCTCTTTATCACTTTGGTGTTAGCTTTATTATTTATTGCTAAATTGTTGTAACTGGGCTAATTAACAAATTAAAAACTCCACCCCCGAAATCACTAGAGAACCGGAATTTTTTCAAGTATTTCTGGCTTATTAAGGCAAACCATCGGCACAAGATTTTTGGAAATATAATTGTTTATTGTTTGATTGTTGCAACCTCGCTAATTAACAAATTAATAACTCTTCTCCCGGAACCGTTAGAAAATCGGATTTTTTTTACAATAATTCTGGGATCAATTGAACAATACACAATTGTATTTGCAAAAATCTTGTGCCGATGGTTCGTTTTAAAAAGACAGAAATTTCGGAAAAAATGTCGGGTCTCTAGTGATTCCGGGAGTAGAGTTATTAATTTGTTAATTAGCCAGGTTGCAAAAATAGAAACATAAACAATTTCGTGCAACAACCTTGTGCCGACGGTTCTCCCCATGATCCCAGAATTATTGCAAAAAAATCCGTTTTTCTAACGATTCCGGGCAAAAATCTTGTGCCGATGGTTTGCCTTAATAAGCCAGAAATACTGGAAAAAATTCCGGTTCTCTAGTGATTTCGGGGGTGGAGTTTTTAATTTGTTAATTAGCCCAGTTACAACAATATAGCAATAAATAATAAAGCTAACACCAAAGTGATAAAGAGAGACCTCGAAAACCCCCGAGAGAACATTTTCCAGACATTTTCGTTGAATCGTGTGTGACATTTGCCATATGTTCAACAAAAATGGGTCATTTGTTAAATAAACAATTAATAATTTGCGAACGTATAGAGGTTAGATGTAACTTTTGTTATAAACAATTCCCTGAACATTTTGCAGAAAACCGCATCTCAATCGGACCTCTCCGCAAAAAGTTGCAAGTGAAATGCTAATTTGACGCGACTAAAGTGGCTGAGACAACTATGCTTCTCCTCCAGAATACTGGTATTATAACAGATGTAGGATGTGAAAAAGTTAAGAATCGCCTGTGTAATGGGGTAGTCAGGAAGCTGCCCTTTTTGCAAGCAGACCCTGACAGTACGTCTCCTTAGCTTGTGTTTGACATGCTCTACATGATACTTATCAGGAATGAGGAGACCGCCAGTAAACATGTAATCAACATCTTCACAGATGGATCAAAAATGAACCATAGCCGCCAAAGAAATTGTCCGTAGCAACGACAACACCTTTTGCTCCTTATTAGGTTGGATGCGGCTCAGGTGGATTGACTGTTTTGCGAAATTCGCTAAAAATTGAGACTTTAAATAATTGATATCAAAAATTGACGATTGTCGCGTCCATGAGGACTAGGCTTGAGAAGGATAAAAAATAGTTATATATTAGCCAAAATGGTTTCCGAAATATTCAAACTTTGACAATTATTTTTGAGGTAAGGCAATTTCCACACTCAAAATCTAGATAAAACCATTCTGCTGCTTTAATATCATCGAAACCTACCTCAATAAATCGTATTAGTATTTGCTTTTTATTACATTCTGATACCTTGTATCCACATCTATTACAAGTGGGCGTACAGATGGCCCTGACTTGACACATTTTACAGCTACACGGATTTAGGTTACCGCAGGGACAGTACTTGGGCATCTTGCAGACGCACGGCGGCAAATCGTCTTCCAGCGACACACAACAGCGATAAGATGATTTTTTGGCGGGTTCCGGTTTCGTGTTAGTATCATGACAGCACACTGGACACAGTTTTCTTGTCGGGGGACTCCTAGATCTTGAAAATGACAACAGCAAATAATTATGTACCATCGAAAAGAGAAATTATCTTTATCTACAACTGTTTTATGAGAGCCTCATTATAGCATTTATTTGGCACTGTTTCAGTTGAATAATTAAGGTCATAACACCACCAGTGAAACATTAAAAAAGAGATGACTGCTTAATGATTATTTTTATTAAGAACGAACAGGTTTATCAATCTGACAATTAATAGATAATTTAACTTAAATGAAATTGAATTACTTGTTATAAATATTAACAACACAACTTTGGCAATTCGTAAGATGAATACCAGATAAACGTAAGCGCTATTCAATTTGTTTTTTTTTTATTTAGCGAGATATCATTATAACTTAAAAATTTTACCGACTTACGTTTTAGGTGACGGCAGCTTGGTAGGGGGAGAGTGGACCTTGCAACGCGGCGGGGGACAGCACTTGGGACAGTAACATTTCTCCTGTTGAGGAGGAGGAGGGGGAGGAGGAGGTTGAAGTGATGCGCAACAACATTGCACGGATGGTGGAGGTAGATCCTCGGCCTCTTGAGACTCGGACGAATACCTCTGAGATTGGGGAGGACAGCGACAACCTGGAGGTTGGGGTGGACACCGACAAGGGCGAGGCACTCGGGGACAACAACAACACGGAGGCAGTGGAGGATAACGACAATCTGGAGGTTGCGGAGGACAACGGCAATCTGCAGGTTGCGAAGGACAACGACTACTTGGAGGGGACTCGTTGATCGAGGGACATTTGCAACACTGTGGGGAGGGGGATGATCTGTAGTTCTTCCGACAGATGGGGCAGGGTGGTTGTTGGGAGAGGGAACGGATTTTTGCGAACCTCTGGGTGTTATCTGACTTTTTGGAGTAGTGACGGGTATTTTCTGCGCAATAGCAATTGGTTGGGTTCCTAAAAAGGTAAGTATAATTAAATGTTAATTATTTAAAGGGGGTGCATCTGCTGGGCAAAATGCCACAATGTTGGAGGAATTCCGAAGCTAGAAATTTGCATCATTATTAAATTTTTCAAAGTTTTATGTTTAACAGTTTAATGTAAACTTTAGCACTTGATTTAATATTATTTATGACTAAATTAGGCCAGATTGGAGAAGTGACAAAAATAACAAAGAAAGGGGGGGAGATATGTGGCAAGATTCCTAAACTGAGATGTTTACCGTTAAGATCGGGAAACTCTAAGAGGTACGAAATAGTATATTTCATTTGATGCTTCAAGAAAGCAATAGTTTTTGGATATTTATTTGTAAACAACCTTTAGCATTGAGAATCGACTTCATAACGTGGAAGATTTCACAGACTTAGTTTTTCGACAAAGTAAACTATAAGAATATCGACACTTACAGTTTTGATTTTGATCAGATTTCGCCATTTAGTAAAAATTTGATATTCGTGTTCATATCTTGACCTGGATTTTACTGGCAATAAATTCGCGTTCGCTTGTGCCGTTTTCTCTAGGATGTTATCGGGTTTTCTTCTGAGTACATTTTAACGGCATACATTTAATTGACAGAAAATAAACGTCTCTAATAATACAATATTTGTCATGTATGGTGATTTGTTTTAAATTAGTCTGTGTCCTGAGAACCTCCTAAGGACATCCGTCGGACGTCTAACATCCCCAAATGGGCATCCACTGGAGACCCTAATGTCCATTACTGGATGTCCTAAGAACATCCTTAGGACGTATCTGTGTTTATTGGCTACCTACTTGAAATTTACAATTTTAAACATCTTTTGTAGCCTAACGAATTGTCTGTAAGCCGGCTATCGATGTTGAGGTAGTAGACAGGAAAAAGAGCGTTGATAGAAGGGAAACTTTAGATGGAAAATTAATAGTGGGCCGACTTATTAGAATATCATTGGTCAATGAATGTGTAGTACACTCCCTCTTACACTCGAAAGCTATATACAAGAGGGAGGGATTGTACAGTGAAAATAAATGAGATTTAGTCAAATATACCTATATTTACCAGTTCACCGTTTCCGTGATGCAGGGTGTCAAAGATCTCGAAATTTTTATTTACTTGGAAACCTTTCGGGATATTTTTAGTAATTCCATTATCACCAGTGGCGTAGAAACCCTGTGGCACTCTTCTTTTATTTATTTTTAAAAATGGCACTACGTCGCCGTCTGAATTATAAAAAAATGTAAGATACTTTGAATTTGAACTATTTTGAACAAATAAATGTTCTTTAAAATTTCATTTAAAATGCATCGTAATCGTACCTATTTAGGTAATTGTTATTTAAAAATATCTAAAAAATCCTAATAATAGTGGGCCGACTTATTAGAATATCATTGGTCAATGAATGTGTAGTACACTCCCTCTTACACTCGAAAGCTATATACAAGAGGGAGGGATTGTACAGTGAAAATAAATGAGATTTACTCAAATATACCTATATTTACCAGTTCACCGTTTCCGAGATGCAAGGTGTCAAAGATCTCGAAATTTTTATTTACTTGGAAACCTTTCGGGATATTTTTAGTAATTCCATTATCACCAGTGGCGTAGAAACCCTGTGGCACTCTTCTTTTATTTATATTTAAAAATGGCACTACGTCGCCGTCTGAATTATAAAAAAATGTAAGATACTTTGAATTTGAATTATTTTGAACAAATAATTGTTCTTTAAAATTTCCTTCAAAATGCATCGTAATCGTACTTATTTAGGTAATTGTTATTTAAAAATATCTAAAAAATCCAAATATTTTGGTACACTTTGGAGATCGGAGACTTTTGACAGCGAAAAATTCAAATTTGTTTTTAATGTTGACGCTACTAGTAGAGGGCGCCACTTATGGGACATCATGCTTGTTTTATATAGCAGAACTACTTTACGGCTTAGTGTATATGTTACACACAATACTCGAATTCGGACAATGTCCGAAAAAAGTATGCAAAACTAGTTCTGAGCTCCGAAAAATTCCCAAACCCGAAATTATACATTTAAACGGTTACTGCATATTACAAAATATGAAGGACTAGTTCTGGGCATTATAAGGTGTTCAAAACTAGTTTTATTATTATTAATTTATGTGAAAAATTCAAATAACCAAGTTTTTGGTTTTTTATTTTTATCTTCTATAAAAAATAATTTTTTTTCACGATATTTGGTGGAAACTTACTTTTTATGTCCCAATTACACTGTATTTTTTTTATTTAAAATATAAATTTTTTCACCTTATTTTGACTTAATATCGAAAAAGCACCCTAATTTTCAATCGAAAATTCTGACGTCTAAATATCTGCTTTTTTGAAAAAGTCGGTTGGCTTTTTGTTCGTTGGAATCTCTACTATCTTATGGTGTAAAAAAATATACATTACTATGGTAAATGTTCTCAAAAAATACAAAGAAATGATACGACAAGAGAGATAAGATTCCATATTGCATTGATAAACAAAATAAAATGCAAGTCGAAATATACTACTATATTTAACAACTAAATAAGTTAATAAAGTTAATTTAATAAAACATCTACAATATTTTTTCGTTTCTTTGCATTTTCTGAGAACGTTTACCAAAGTAATGTATATTTTTTTTACACCATCAGAAAGTAGAGATTTCGACGAACAAAAAACCCACCGACTTTTTTAAAAAAGCAGATATTTTGACGTGAGAATTTTCGATTGAAAATTAGGGTGCTTTTTCGATATTAAGTCAAAATAAGGTGAAAAAATATATATTTTAAATCAAAAAAATTACAGTGTATTTGGGACATAAAACGATAAGTTTTAACCAAATTTCGTGAAAAAACCTCACTCTTCCACTTCCCGACCTCACATCGCCCGTAAATTATTTTTCCTTTCATTTTTGTTGTATTCTCTTCCTTTTCCAAAGGGTTTCATGCTACTATTATTTTTTTTGATTTCAAAAATTATCGACCCTGGTCTATAGAGGATAAAATGATATCAATGAAACATATATTTCCATTCTGTCAACGCAACAGAAAGCATTATTTCTTTCTTTCTGATTGTAGACCAGAAGAACTGTTTACACGTTTACTTTTTCCGAATCCATATCTATATGTATATTTTAACATATACTGATAAATCAGTTTCTATGAAAAGATTATGTCAAAATAATTTACTGGAAAAAATCGCTTCTAAGATTCTACATCTCGACTCTAAAACTGATAATACCTAAATAATGAAACTTACTGATTTTGCTTAGGTATTGCATGCATCCTATTATAATAATTTGCAACCTCCCTTGGTAGAGGGAAAGCTAAACAATAAAGCTCCTTCTTGTCAATATTCGACTTTTTGTCAGGAATACAACTGCAGGACTTTACAATCTTCACCTAAAAGCGCATACCACCATGTTAGAACCTCTCAGCAGGATTCTCTTTTACAATTTACAAAATCCTTACTTGTTGGTTTGTCAGGAAGCAAATCTGGTATTTCTTCGACTTATCAAGCGGAGGTAAAATTTTTACGGGCTTGGTGTTACCCTTTCCGCATGTACAACTTGGCGAAGAAACAACTCGGCAGGGTTTAGATGGTGGAGAAAGTAATTCTAATCGTTGAAGTAAACATTTGTAACATCTGTCGCAGAATACCTCTCCTTGGAAAACCTTTGCGGTACATTTGTCTAATCGTTTTCTGCATTTATCTACAAAAATAAAAGAAGTTTAGACGAGAATTTCACTGGTAAATTTTTTAGAATTTGAATTTGCTGGCAAATTTTGACAAAATGCAAAAGGAATCTGCAAGACATACCGCTACTGTCTTATTAGTTTAATCAGTGGTGGACAGATGGCGCTGTACATGAAATTTGTTAATGCATTTATTGGTTGCTTTACTATTCTTTCATTTCTTATGATAATTTCATCAAATAAAAATATTTCTTTTTTGGATAATTGAAGTTTACAGTTTAATTCTTTTTTCCTCCAAAAATGGAAAGATAGAGGGAAGCACTGATCTAGCAATTATTCAGTTCCCTAGATATATAAATGAAATTTTAACTAATACTCATTAGATGTCACTAATAGTCGTAAATTAATATTGAGGTATTTAATATGGTATTTAAAGTTCGTAAAATGCTCAAATTTAAAAATATGCAGCTACTTACAACAGGTGAAACAGCACTTGTGCCATATTTTGTTTAAAGTTATTATGTCCTCTGTCTGGTAGACGCCACATCCGCATCGAGCACATGCCATTCTTAAATGGACAAACAACAGATGAGTTCAATCATGCTAAAATTTAAAATATATCCTAAACTAGCGATAAGAACTGAAATATGAAAGCACCACTTGAAATTTTGAAAATAATTTGACATTTTAAATGTCCCGGGCGACGTAGCGTCAATAGTTGCAGCGCCACCTAGTGGTGAACTTGAAACATTACGTTTGACAGTGACTATTTTGTCATAACCAAGAAATAATAAATATTCTAAATTAAGTAGTAACATTGTGTGAAAATACTGTGATTCTTCAGTGTTTTCGCTTTTATTCATCTAATTCAATGTTTTCTGGGTAAGTGCTTTCAAGATTTGTTAATCGGAGGAGGCCTCTAGGTGTGGGTGTCGTAGATGCTATAATGGGGGGTTATTTTTAGATTTTATTTACTTTAATAGTGAAACATTATTTACTTTTTAAATTATTTATTGATACGCGTAGAAGGAATAGGTTTCCTTCCGTGTAACGTCAGTTCGAGTGGGACGAAATACCATTTTGGGATTTGTTTTTGTTAGAGCAGCACGCTAGAATGAACCTTATTTACACATCACCCATCCCACTGCATAAAAATTGGAGATTAATATTATATCTCGCTTTTAATTAGATTCTAGGACTAATTCGTCGGCGTAGTAAAGATCGTGTGTCTGTTTTTTGCGTTAGTGTAATAAAATCTCCTTTTCAATATTACATGACTCATGTTTGTGACCTTAAAAACTAAATTTGCATCATATGTCACTTGGTTTCATTAATACTTTAAATTTATCGCCTGTATATCTTAATTTAGTTCAATTTATCTTGGAGCATAAGAAAATTGTATTAAGCATTGGTTTTTCTTTATTTTCAGATGCTTGATATCAATTTTATATAATTATATCACAACATAACATGGCAAAAACCCAAAGGAATTTAAAATATTACATTTCAAAATGCAACAGAATAATATTCACCAGGTGAAATAAGACTGTAAAGATGTAATTTTATGTAAGTAGTATGTGTTAATTTTCACCAGATACGTAAAGAAGACTGCATGAAAAAGGGGGAGGTAGATTGACGTCCTAAAAAAGACAAATAAACTAAGTAGATTTATATTTTTTAAAGAAACAACTAAAAATGACTGCCCAGGAAGATAAAAAGAAATTCTATTGCCGAGAATGGGCATTTCAGAAGTTAGCACACTGTCTTGACCAGCGGCCGGTATCGAAAACATGCGGGGCTCTTCTACTGGGCGGATCGGGATGCGGCAAAACAACGTTTTGTTCGGAGCTATGCTGGCCGTCACAAGGTCCGGCTAGCAGACAACAAAGGGCCCTAAATAGACGTTTACTTTGTTATCATTTCCTGCAAGGCCACAACGAGAAGAGTCTGTCTTTGAGCGAGTTTGTCAGGTCTCTTGTAACTCAAATTTTAAACCATTCCACTGAGAGCCACAAAGAAAGGAGCATGCGGAGGCGGTTAGCGCAAGAATCTCAAAAGGCTGGCGAGACGGGTAAATGCTTGAGCCCTAAATTGGTTAAAAATATTTCCTACGAGCAGAACTTATCAGAGAATTGTAATTTGCCTCAAGAAAGTTTGTACAGCAACGTGTATTCCGACAATTTACTATCACCAACGCTCGAGTCGAAGAAGAATAGCGAGACACCGCCTATACCTAGTTTGCCTGTGAATCCTCGTACCATCATAGCCGACGCTTATCTGGAGAAGTTAAAATCGGACCCGGAGATACAAATCGCACTGAGAGCCAAAAACATTGAGATGAACCCCGACGACTGCCTTAAAAGAGCCCTTTTATTCCCTCTGCTCGAAATAGACCCTCCAAAAACTTCCCTGTTTATACTAATAGATTCCATCGACGAATATTCCTTCGTTTACTCTAATTCAACTCTCACTAGATCGAAACCGAGGGAGAGAAGTTCTCAGAGCAAAACAATTGCTGAACTGTTAGCCAATCACCATCATTTGTTTCCGCAATGGTTATTGCTAGTGTGTACAGCTAGGAAACAATCGAAAAGCATAGCAAAGATGTTTACCGGATTTAGAAAACTGAGTTTAGATGATTTGAGGAAATCTCAAGTAGTGCGTGACGTTCAGCAATACATCTTAGCGAGGTTAGACCAGGAGAATAGTTTAAGACAACACATAAGTAGGGATACAGCGGAAATGCTGAACCAACTGCACATTAAGAGTAACGGCTGCTTTTTATACTTAGAGAAAGTGTTGGACGGAGTGTCGGACAACTTTATCGTACTGAGAGAGGTTAGAGAGATACCCGGTACTTTAAACGGCCTGTATTTGTGGCTGTGCCAAAGACTGTTTAACCGTAGGCAGTTCGCTAAAGTGCAGCCGTTGCTGAACGTCATCTTAGCGGCGAAATGTGCTTTGAGTGAGTCGTTGCTGTACGACATAATAAAAGTATACAACCCGAAGATGAATCACGAGGATTTCAAAAAGCGCTATCACTTACTGAGGAGGGTTATAATAGTGTCAAAAAGCGGAGCTATTCGACTGTTTCACCACTCTTTCGCCGAGTGGTTATTAGATATTAAGCATTGCACCCAAAAGTATTTGTGTAATATTTTCCACGGCCACTGTATTTTGGCCATGTATTACACCCTGCACGCAAAGCTACTAAATAATCAAGAAATCTATGACTACGCTTTCCATCTTACTAGAATGGAGCAGTACTTGAACGAAAAACCTTCGCAAAAGTGCCCCACGCTCATGTACAAGTTGTCGCAGGAGAAGAACAACTGTTTGTCTCTAGGAGAGAATAGCTTGGAGAAAACTTCTACCGAAATTTACTCAGATTTGAAAGCGCTTCAAGAATTAACGAAAAACTACGAAAAAGAACTTAGTTACGAAATGGACAACTTAGAAACGAGTTTCGTGGAAACGGAGAACAGTCAGAACAATTTAGACGATTGCCAGTTCAACATAGATCTAGGACTGGGCAAGGCCGAATCGAAATTCGAGAGTATAAACCTGAAAAGCCCCGTGTCCGATAAGAATCCCATTTACGCCGAGATACACAAAGTCCGGAAGGGCAAGCACCCCAAGAACATCGACATGGCTCAGAGTATAGAGAACAACGCTTTGCAGAACGATTTCAGTTCTTCCACCGCCAACAGCAATACGCTCCAAGACTCGACGACGAAGAGTGTGTTAGATGTGCATACGTTGACGGTGTTGTGGTTGATTAACAGCGGATGCAATGTCGAAGAGTGTCTTTTGGAGGGTAACGAAATGGCTGGGGTTAATTTTGGAGCATTCTTGCCGACTGATCAGAAGGTGTTGCGGTTGCTGCTCGAGGCCGGAGCTGTCGAACAGGCTGATATCGATGGCTGCGAATACGAGAGTCAGGTAGGAGTTAAATTTGCATTTTTTTGCGTGTAAAATAAAAAAAATTTAAACATACTTTTCGAGATACAAATAAAAATATATTTATTTAAATGTCTTAAGTTACAATTTTTTATTGTGTGGAGAATTTAGTTTTTTTGATTTCTAATGGTGCAAATGTATTTAAAATTAAATTTTAAACAAAAGGTTTGTATATATTTTTTTGTGAGACAAACATTTATTCAACTAGGTTTTAGCCTTATTTTAATTTTAAGAAATAATAACTTGAAACTCTGTGGTTCTTAATAATTAGTTTTCCAGTATCTTGACTATTGGTAAACAGATTAATTTATCAACTCTTTTCACCCACAATTAAGTAATTAAGCCATTGGCGTTAGTTTTATCAAAGTACAATCTATTGCAATAATAGAAGCAATTTGATTAGATCTTTATTTGTAAGTATAAACAACTAAGAAAGAACTAATGTTAAAGTTAAAAATGAATTTCATTACAAATACGTCAGCAGTTCAAAACAAGCCACCAAATTAGTTAAAAAAAAAAAACACCATTATTACTGCAAAAAAGTGTACATTAGACATCTTAATAAATATTTAAATAAATATATAGTTAGGGAAAATATTTAACCGATCATATGAAATGCTAAGAATAATCCCTTCCACTGCTCGCCGTCCAAGCTTGATGCGTCCTCCCCTATTTTGGTAGACTAAACCAGTATTTGTATAGCACACTATTCGTTTGGCGTTCGGCCGTGGGGGTAGGAGAGTAGGGGAGTACTGACTAAGCCTGCCTTGCCGTGCGTCATCTTCCCACCAATACCCCATGCATTTGAAATGTATGTAATAGAATCTCCTCATGATCGGTTAAATATTTTCTCTATATGTATATATATTAGTTTCCAATTTCAACGCTTCTGTTTAGAAAATGTAGGATTTCGGAACCCATATTTATTGAACATTTGTTATTTTGTGGCATATATTATAGTTTGTCAAGATAAATTATTAACCCTGTGTAGTGTACAACTACCATTAAATTTTTATCTAAAGTGAATGTTGACGTTTAATGTTTTTACATTGTATAAAAATACGTTTTTGATGCTATTAAATAAGGACTAACCAATGATGCTAGTCGATATTCCAATAATTAATTTTTTTAAATGTACTGAAATATTAATTTGTTAATAAAAAGATATTATTTTTTTTATTTAATTGCTGTTATTAAAAAACATGTTTCACTTAAAATGAAATTATTGTAAATAATGATCTTAACTTTATCTTATTATTTGATTGATTATAACCTTTTTTTTTATATATTTATAAATAAAAATGTCCTATTTTACAAATCCCTCAAAACTAATCTATATTAAAGTCAACAGATCATGATGGATGAAAGTTTTGATTATAATTTATGAAGCAATAATACGTTCCTCAATATCAATAATAAATATTGGGTAAATTTTGAATAGTAGTATTGACCTTTTCACAGTTAATTGCATGTATGTTTTCAGTCATAATTACTTTCAATTTTCCAATTAGACTGAGACGTACACATGTCCCATTTGCGTTAGTTCTAAATTAAATGAACTCGGTAAATCATCTTGAATATGAAGCACTTAAATTTACAAAGGGGCAATGTAGATAAATGACTGTAATAAATTGTTCCTCAGAGTAATTTTTTATCACCGCTGACAATTGCAGCAATTTCACAGGTGATATAACCGTTCATGGAATACTGGCCACAAATTAAAGTTGCTTGTTGGCATAATCTATTCTTGTACTTTTGCATAATTTAATAAAAAATTGTATATCGTTTATAATTTGATTCAAAACCAAATTACTTAACTACGAATTAGATTTTTTATGCTTTTTAAAATTGTGAAACATTTAAAAATTTATTTTTGGGTAGTAAATGTTCAAATGCACTTTTTATTACATATTTGGAAATGTGAAATGTTCAGTAAAGCTTGTTTACACAAAAATGATGTCTGAAGTCATAATATTTAATTTGTTTAGGTCATGTTTTGACCTTTTGAATTTAAAACTATTCACATAACAGCTGGTGTAAAATTGTATTTATAATTATTATACAGATAAAAATTTAACGACAGGATGTATTTACCCTCTTTTGCATAAATCCTTTTTTATTTGTGTTTAATCGCTACCAATTTTTATTCTGGTGGTGTTAAATTATTTGCTGAGAAATCTACCTTGTTATTAAACTAAAATAGTTCATGATATATATTAAGTACGAAAAAATCCCAAGGTTACGTAAACACGGCTGTGTCATACTTTGTAGAGTACATAAAATAATTGCATGAACTGGCTGGTGAGACTTAGTATAAATTATATGTGAAGAAATTGATAGATTTTGACGGTTGTTAATCAAGATAAATTGCTTTGGGTGAGATTTAGCTCCACTATTTTATCTTAAGACCTGTTTACATTTGAATTATTTGTCGATGATACATTCTAATGGGATATAGGTTTCTTTTTATTTTTTTTTTAAGTAGTTTATCGTGGTACTTTGTTGTTTAAGCATGAAATTTGTAAAAGGGAAAGTGTTGCGTTTGTTAAAGAAATTTTTTAAGAGCCTATATGTTAAGAAAAAGAAACAAAAATGGGTAAGACTAATTAAACAAATCCAGTGAGATCTCGAAAAGGGCTGTACATACTAGGTAGCGATAATAGTCTGCCAAATATACATAATTTCTTTAGAAAATATTTTTTCCAATTTTTTTCTAATATATTAACTGCCATAGCATTTATACTACTTCCTCACATTGGTGTCACGGTCATTTTTAATATATAAATAAATAAATAAAATTGTATTTCAGACCCCGCTGCGCAAAAGTAGCTTTTCGTAAACAGATTCATTTCTCTTGTTTACCATAATTTTGATTAGATTGTGCCTACTTATGAACATCTTTAAAAACTCATAAATTTAAAAGCCTTAATTTGTATTTAAAAAAAAAAATGGAAACAGAAAACTCTTAATATTAGACCATTGCACTAAGAAAACTGTAAGGCATTAATTTTTATTTAAAAAATGGGGGTGCAATTTAAGAAAATCGGTCATGACGTTGCTACTTAAACATAAAACCTGTGGAAAATACATTTTTTACGTTAAACTATCTCTTTTTTTAAAAAAATATGTTGACATATTTCATAAAGGGTAAGTTGCGTGCATTTTGTATTGGTTTTAAATGTGTAATCTTTCAAACATATATTGTGTCTGGTGGCAATAATCACATAATAATTAAAATATTAACATTTATAAATTGTTATGGAATATAAACAAAATCATGAACCCAAAAATCATTGGTGTGACATCATATGACGTTCAGCACGGTTTATGTTTCTGTAAATACAGTTGCAGTTTACAGTGTTTACTGATGTAAACAGGCATTTGTTTCTTGTGCTTTTGTGGCATTTTTGGGTCATAAAACTTCATTAGTACAGAAATACGAGGAGTCAAAGCAAGCAGGTGGCTATTTTCTATTTTTAACATTACCATAATCATTAGTGCTGATGTCATGAACTTGCTAATACCACCAATATGTATTTAACACAATAATACTTAATAATATTATAAAGGACAAATTATCTCTTCTGAACATAATAATGCTGTATTATACAAGTGTGAATGTCGTCAGACGCCACAGGTCTGCGTTGTGGCGGCGACAGTTTTCTGGGGGTGTGGCCAGTCTAAAATTTCAAATACCATTTTTAGACTTATTATTCCACGAAATTGTCTAGGACAAATGGGTAATTATTTACATTAACGTAAAACTCTCCAATCTTAACAAAAAAATTCCTACCCGCCCTATTTTCGAGGGTGCTGATCACGAATCTGAAGTCAGATTTCAGTGCTTGCATGTAGTTTTCAAAAAAAATATTTTTCAAAATTGTAACCTCTATGTATACATTACATTAGGTTGAAAATGCAATGTACATCTCTGCCCCCTCTGCCTTCTTCATTTCATGATGACACACTGTTGTCAAAATATATAGGAGTTATATTGCAATTTCAATCTAATGTAATGTATACATATAGGTTACAAATCTGACTTCAGATTTGTGATCAGTACCCTCGAAAATAGGGGGGTAGGAATTTTTTTGTTAAGATTGGAGAGTTTTACGCTAATGTAAATAATTACCGACAAATGTAATTTCGATTAAAATAACACATTCTTTTTTCTGTGCGTATCTGGAAAAATTATGCAGTTTCCCCATTTCTGGAAAAAAATTTCTAAGGAAACCATGAATATTGTACGAACTTGATCACCACCCTATATAATAATCAACTGAAAGAAACAATTTTTTTTTAAGTTTTTCCTTTTCCTTGATATATCTTAAAATTGTAACTTGGTCGTAATATTTAATTTTTCAAACTTCATAATTGCGCAACATTACAAAACATTTTATTTTGAGAAGAATAAATATAATAAAATATTTGTAACTTGTACAGAGAATATTCAATTATTTGTTGATTAATATTCTTGTTTTTATTAATTTTGTACTTAAATAAAGAGAAATAGTTCAGCATATCTATAAAATTAACTTCAAAAGCATAAAAATAATCAACCAGAAGCAATTGAACACATTTAAAATCGTTATTAAACAATTTATCACATGTGAATTTAAAAATAGCATTACAAAAGTACACATTTACTTCACGATGACTTTTGCTTACACCAGCTTGCAAATTTTTTCTCACATTTCCATTTCTGTGTTCGCCAGATGTCCCTGGCTAGCACCTCCAGCGAACAGAGTCCGGAACCGCTCTTTGGGGTACACGATCTGCATGGCCAAGCTGCCCTGCATGTGGCCGCCAGACTTGGACAGGCCCAAGTTGTAAAGGTGAGTTTTGGTGGACATTTCAACTTATTACAGGCAGTTGTAACGGTAGCAGGTCTATAAATAAATGGATGTGTGTCACGGAATTTGTTTTTGTACATTTTAATTATTTATAAATAAATTGTGGAACAGATGTAGATTGTTGTGGAGAATTTTGGATCAAATTCCAGATTGGCGTATTTATTTTCAACTGAAGGTCTTTGGAATTTGTTCTGTTTATTTTAATATAAAAATCAGAATAATAAATAAAAGTTAGAAGGTATTTTCAAATTTTGTTACGCAATTATGTAGTATAGCAGTTATTTATTTAGTGTGTATAATTAATTTAAATAATAAAAAAAATTAATGGATATAAATTTTGTCAATATTTAATGAAATGGTTGATTTCATTTGAAATTAATTATATTTCTTAATCTATATTTTGGAAGCCTCTAATTTTTTCAATGCTAAAATTTGAATTGAAAAAGGGCAGCTATTACTTATTTTAAAAGTTTTATAAGTGCCTGTAAAATCTGTGAGAATATTTATTATTTGCGAATAATTTACTCAGTGTCTTGACAAATTTACAAGTTTGAAGCCAAAAGTGAAAAAGAACCTATTTATTTATCTGATAGCAACGCTTATGCAAGGTGTTGCATAAGTGTATAAAAAAAAATAGAGGTAAATTTAAAGAAGGATTTTTGATATATTTTTTTTTTCTCGAAAGCAGTTGAACATAAACAAACGAATTTTGACATGAACGTGATACTTATAAAATGATAATTTACTGGTTTGCTATAAGGGGGTATGATCCACCCCTTTCATGTTTACTTTCTAAACTTTCTCATACTTTTAAATTCCTTAATCGAAATGAAATTCTAAAAACTTTGTTTATTCAGAAATGTTTTTGTTTCTTACAAAAATTGCATATTATTCTTAGTTCTTGAGAAAAAAAATATATTTTTATATAGTTATGCAGATATTAATTTGAGCTATTTTCAAATTTCACTTCAATAATTAAGAAAATTAAATGTATAAAAAAATAAACACAGAAGAGGTGGTTTATTTCACCCCCATATAGCAAACCAGGAAAATGGAAAATATTTGTGTGAAATATCATTTTATAAGTAATTCGTGATATAATGTTTTTTTATATTTAACTGCTTTTGAGAAAAATTGAAAAAAAGATGTTAGTCCCTCCCTTTAAGGAATTGTAACTTTTTTAGGCATGCTCCAGTGAAAAAATATATATACAGTGAGTCGGGGGGAACATGCCAAATTTCAGGAATGTATTCCACACATTAAAATAATAAGAAAAAACTCAAATGCTATTATGCGATTTTCATTTATTTTCAAATTATGATTACATTTTAATAAAAAAAAAATACTTTATTGATATTCTATTAATAGCGTTCTTTGATTAAATGTTTCAAAACAGCACCATTGACTTCAAAACACTTTTTGCTTTATTCACGAGGAGCGTCTGTAGCTCTCCTGATGGGTGCACTTGATGATACGTCGAATTAGTGCCTTGAAAACAAATAAAAATCGTATATACTCGTGGCAAGAATTCAGACGTCTTACGCCATAAGAACAAATTACTAATTCATTATATTTTCATCAAAATAAGAAACTGCAACTGAGAGTAATAAAACTATAGGTATACTACACTAAAAGTTTGCGTTATATATTGCACTAAATTGCAAAAAATGATTGTTTTTAATGCGACCAAATATCAAAAAATACGTTGACAATAAAAACATTGCATAACGTCATCCATGACTTAAGACGTCTGAATTCTTGCCACGAGTATAACAACATTTAAGTTTTTTATTATTTTGATATGTAGAATCTATGCCTGGATTTTGGTGTGTTCCTCCTGACTCACTCTGTATAAAAGACTCTTTTTAAAATTTACCAGAGAAACTACTTCTAAATTTATTGTATATACTTATGCAGCAGCCTGTATACCAATGGTAAGACATTAAAACAGTTTTGATATATCTAAAATTGATCTGCAAAGCACAATATTTCATCAAAAGCAGGTTTAGATTTAGCTAAACTTAATTATCGTTTAGGTACTTTTGGAAGCTGGAGCCAACGCAGACCAGGCTGATGTGGATGGATGGACACCTTTACGAGCTGCGGCTTGGGGTGGTCATACGGAGGTAACCACTTTTTATTTGTGTAATTTTTTGCTGTTGTTGAAAATAATAAAATGTAAACATACTCGTATAATTGATGCAAGATTTTTAAATCACGAAGTTCCTTGTAATTTATGTTATGTTTGAGTTTACCTTTTATTATATAGCCTTGGTTTAAAGATATCAGAAACTGATCTTTTATATATTTTTTTTAATTATTCTCTTTTTTAAATGTTTGTCATAAAAGATGTGCTTATTTTGTGTACGAAAAACGCACAGAATATTCCATTTTAAGTTGCCATATTGATTGATGTAACTTCCGGAAGGTTGTACGTTTGAACTACTACACTACACAAATACACATACATAATCGATTTATTGTTACAAATAGTTAGTTAGAATTTTTGTTTCATTATGATTAAATTCAATGTATTATTAAATTACACGTAAGTGACTAGCCAGTACTCGGTACTATCGGCTATTATTGGCAGTGCCAAATGAACAATTTAGTTGTGACATAAATGCCAATGTGTTACTAAAATTCCTAATATCCCTATATATTAGGAATTACAGCTAAATCTAGTACCTACATAAAAAATATTTTAGGTCGTGGAACTGTTAGTGCAGCATGGTTGCTCTCTCGACAGCGTCGACGCCGAGAATCGCACGGCGCTTCGAGCCGCTGCCTGGTCTGGACACGAAGAAATTGTTAAGATTCTACTTCAAAACAGAGCCAACGTGAATCTTACCGACCACGAGGGCAGAACCGCCCTCATCGCGGCAGCTTACATGGGTCATTCGGAGATCGTAGAGCACCTACTTAATTACGGGGCGGATATTAACCACGCCGATGCGGACGGTAGGACGGCTCTGTCTGTGGCAGCGTTGTGTGCTCCGAGAAGTCCTGGTGTTAGCGTTGTTTCAACGCTTTTAGAAAGGGGAGCCACCGTCGATCACAAGGATAAGGAGGGCATGACGCCGTTGTTGGTAGCTTCGTTTGAGGGACACAAGTGAGTAAATAATATAAAAACGGTTAGTGTTTTATTGAAAATAATTTTACTTTTACAGAGACGTATGCGAGTTACTTTTAGAGAATGAAGCAGACGTAGATCATTGTGACCACGGTGGAAGAAGTCCGTTGTGGGCGGCAGCAAGTATGGGTCACGCGCCGGTTGTAGCATTGTTGCTCTTCTGGGGCTGCTGTATAGACTCTATGGATTCGGAAGGACGGACGGTGCTATCGGTAGCTGCGGCGCAAGGTAAGACTTATCTACTTTTAATGTTACTGTTGAATCTCCTACGTTTATTTTTTTCTTTAATGTTATTGTTCTTCCATTGCTATCATTTACATTCTATAATTGATTGATTTTTTTTTTCACCGTGATTGATTATACCAGTTCCAAATTTTAATTTCGATGGTTCAAGATGCTATATAAGGAATTTCTGCATGACAATTACATGGTCCGTAAAATAATTTAATACGCAATAAAATAAAATGATAAACATTTTATCGGCCGTGTTTTATCTACATGTATCGAATTAAACCAGGGTCAAAAAAACAATTAATAGTACACTAAACAAAAGAACAGTTGCTCAAAATAATAATATTAGATTTGGGTTTAATTTAATTTTTAAATGTGTAATGTTCATATGTTAAAGTTTCTTTAAAAAATACATTTAATTAATTTTAATAATAACTTTATCATTGAAATTTTGTAAAAGATTTTTGCTGGTAACATTTTTAAATGTATTTTCAATAGTAGTTTCAGTATCGAAAAAAGTGAGTAATTGGTGTTTTCAGTAGAAGGAGAATTGATACACTGACAAAATACAAATATTTTTTCTAAATCACTGGTTATTTTAAAAAAGGCCTTTCTTGTAAATCAAACTGTTTGTTTGGAATAAACCAAATAATTAAAATAGACAGATACTGGGGGCTAACTAATAGTTTTATTTGACCCTCTACAACCTCTCCGAAATTAACACGTTCAAGACGACAAAGAATTTGTAAGAGTTTTGTTATTTAAAGTTTCGGGACCCCAAGGTCCCGAATAAGATATTTCTAAAATATCAGATTCGTGACGCCGGGGACCCCCTATACTTCAAAATGTTTTACAAAATTTTTGTGCTTTTAGTGCTATTTCCTTTAAAAACATTTCATACACTGATAAACTAGATCGTACCAAATTTTTATTCTAAGCAGGATTTGGTTCTATTTATGTTTTTATGTGATAAATTTTGGTTAGAATTTTTGGCTAATTTAAGTATTTTTATCGACTGTTGACTCATATTTTTCAGCAGTTTTCCACTTACAATTAATATTCTTAAAAATATATATACAAATTGGAAATTTCTTTCAATTTTTTGTCTGGTCACTGATTGCATACTTTCTCACTTTATCAAGTTTTATAGTGGACCAGTTTCCAGTGCCGTGCAGAAGTGTATTCTTAAATGATTTTCGGACTGCCCTTTTTGATTTTTTTTACAAAATTATATTTTGTAAGTCCCCTGTACGTTAAAAAAGAAAATTGTTTATATAAGTTCTAAATCACCTTGTATGTTTTATTTGGAAATAGGCACGTTTATGATAAAATTGAAGAACGTGATTTTTCTAGAATAAATATTACGGAGAAAAATAATCGTTTTTATATTTTAGTCAGTGTACAATTGATTTGTATATAAAAGCACCTCTACTTTCTATGACAGATAAATCTAAGAGTTGAAAATATACGTAGAATTATCCTTCTATTGTTAAACAGTAATCCACAAAATATCATTGATGGAATGCTAAGCGGTGTTTCCAAAAATTAAACTATAATTATTTTTTGATATCTAACTGTTCCTGTTTACGTTATAATTTATAATTCTTGTAATACCTTTATTTTGACGTTTTCCAGAATCTTTGAGACTATATTCTATTTGTTTCTCGACACATTCTTGAGATCGCTGAAACTTTGAGAACTCTAAAAACTTATATAAGTAAATCGGTTTTGCCGTCAGTCAGTTTATATTGAGCAGTCGAAGACGATTGACAAACTTCAAAGTAAAGTGTTGACAGTTGTGAAACTAGTTTGAAGGATATTTCTTGTATAATCAAGAGTGACAATAAAGTTTGTTTGTCTACGTGACATGTTTTCACGCTAACCCAATTTAGAGGTTACAATATCGAGTTACCTTGTGGGTGATCCCAAATTATGTGCAAAAAATTTAGGAGTAAATTATTTACTAAAGCAATATTAACAGGGGTCCTTCATATATATATATTTTTTAATTAAATGCCTCTAGAGCAGTTACAACTCCTTAGAAGAAGCTGAAAAATGTAGTGTTATTTAATTTGTTCCAAACCATATTTCTTATCCTCATCTCCTTATAAGATGTTGAAATGAAAAGCTACTAGATATTGATCTGGGGAAGGGACGAGGACAATTAAAAGTATTTGCCTAAAAGAAGCTTCATCAACCTAAATATCGTGCCTAATTTCAGTTCTTAATTCCAAACCATTTGGACAAAAATACATAAAACATTTTTTTACCTCCTTTTAATAAGTCCCAACTCATCTAATCAAGTTTTTTGCACATAATTTGGTATCATCCTGTATAAAGCAGGTTTATTTTTTAGCTTTGCTTTTTTCAATATTAGTTATTATTATTTTTAACTATTTGACTACTCGAATTCTAGATGTAGGATATAAAACATAGAAATTTGTTAGGTTGTGTTGAAGTCGTAAGGCAGCTATTAGACCGAGGCTTAGACGAGCAGCATCGTGATAATTCCGGTTGGACGCCACTACATTATGCAGCTTTCGAAGGTAAATTAATACAAATTAACATACCTGTTGACGCCTTAAATCTTATAATATTTCTTTTAGGGCACCAGGACGTATGCGAAGCCCTACTGGAGGCAGGAGCGAGAGTTGACGAGACTGATAACGAAGGCAAAGCCCCGTTAGCGTTGGCGGCGCAGGGTGGCCACACCTCTCTAGTTAATTTATTTATTGAAAAGTATAACGCTCCCGTGGATCAGAGACCGCACGACGGAAAGACGGCTTTAAGGTAAGCAACACTGTTCCTTTTCTTTATTCGTTGTCACTGATCATTGTGGCTGTGAGAACTGAGCCGCGAATCATAGGCATACGCATCGTATTGTTACGGAAGCTCACCTACCTTTTTAGTTTGTTAATTATGTTCCTGTTTACGTTAGAATTTGTAATTTTGTGATGGCTTTATTTTGACGTTTTCTGGAACATTCTCGGCTACATTCTATTTGATTCTCGAGACCGCCGAAAACTTCTAGAACCCTAAAAACCTATATAAGCAGACCATTTTCGCCGCTGGAGTCAGTTTATATTGAGCAGACAAACGCGAGTGACAAACGACAAAGTAAAGCGTTGACAGTTGTGAAATTGGTTTGAAGGATATTTCTTGTATTATCAAGAGTGACAATAAAGTTATTTATCTACGTGACGTGTTTCTACGATAACCCAAATTCGAGGTTACAGTATTGTACGTAATAAAATAAATTACGTAGAAAATTAGCAATAAATTATAGTTGTCGGTCAAAAATCTAGAGAGTGACTCATGTTATAAACCTGCTCACAATTTATAGCAGTCAACACAAAGAAATATACATGCAGCCCGTGTATTTTTCCTATAAAATTGTGTGCCGCATATCTCTGAGAGCATAGCCGATTATACAGCTTCTGCTTCAGTAAGTACGCATGCACTGCAGCTTTTAATTGGCTCCGACGAATTGACGGATCCACCTGTTTTGTTTCCAGCGCTATCATGGGCGGGTACATCGTTCGGGTGAGCAACATTTTGGGTATATCTTTTAGCTAATTTAATTATGAATGTAATTCATTTTATTAGCGATTTTGTGTTCTTAAGAATGGAGAATAATTCAAGCTGTACAACATATTCTCAAACTCGTCCTAATTTAACAAGTGAGGAATATCGGATGATGACATGTATGAAGAGTTTAGAGCGCCAGATCAAAATATGAGTGTTAAGTGATGTTGAAACATGTATTTCATTAACAAAATTGTACATGAGTAGCATATGTATGTATAGTGCAAATAAAAAAATTGGTAAAGAAGTACAACTGTGAAACGGATAATTATGGAAACTCGAGGAAGGAAGATGATATTTAAAAAAAAAAGTCGATTGCTATATCTTACAAGATGAAACTTTGTCTGTATAAATGAAATCGAAAAGAGGATACTGATAGAAAAAGACGAAATAGTGATATGGCTAAGAAACTATTTAAAATAAATATTACAATATCAGAATCTGGATCGAAGAACATATTAAATTTTGACGAAACATGAAGTATGAAGGTCATACGGAAAGCGGTACGATATGATATGATGTGTGACTGTTATAGTGACACAACCAATAGTAACTAATGTTATGTATATTTGCGCAATTTATTTAATGGTGAGAAAATCTCTATGTGTAACAAATTTTGTCAACTATAACATTTTCTATCATTTTGATCATGAAACTGCCATGGCAGAATGCAGAAACTCAAAACAAAGAGTGCCCGCAAAATCCTCTCGTTTTTGCGTAGTGTGTAGCAAGAATGGGGAAGGTTGTACAGAGGTCTCCATAGGCTTAAATTGATCGTCATGAAAAATCTAGGTGAGCATAATTCGATTTGTCCGATATTTGCCCGACTTACCCCTACTTAAGCCACCCTTGAAGTCGGGGAAAACTGGTCAGAATTTCGAATTATGGGGCCCGTCTTTCGTATCATTTGTTGGGTAGTGGGGGAAACAAAGTAGTTCATGAAGGGGTTTTACCCCCACGCGGGGGGTGTTTTTCGCCTTGAGCATTTTTGGGAGGGCATTCTTGATGGTACCCTTGCCATGTGAAATTCCGCCAATTTTTACCCAGATTTTGGTGACCATTTTTTCTGTTTTCTTGTTTTAGGGGTGGTTTCCACCCCTTCAGTAGGGGTAACTGATCAGAATCCGACAGAAGAACGAATTATGGGGGCGTATATTTCATATCATTTGGAGTTATAAGGAAGAATGGCACAAAATAGGCAATTCATGAAGGGAACATCATTTTCCGCCGGTTTTCAGCAATAGGGGTGGTTTTACCCCCACGCAGGGGGTGTTGATCGACCATTTTCCACCCCTTAAGTAGGGGTAAGTCGGGCAGATATTGGAAAAATCGAATTATGCTCACCTAGATTTTTCATGACGATCAATTTAAGCCCACGGAGCCCTCTAGACGACCTTCCCCGTTCTTGCTACACACTATGCCAAAAGCAGGCAAAAAAATGGGGATTTTTGCAGTTACTCTTTATTAACATCACATAATAATAAAAGAAGCGTAATAATATTTAGTGTTTAACAGTTTAATCGATAATACAAGATAAAAACTTTATCTAACGCCTCGAAATTGGCAAAAACTATTTTGTCACTGTGTCTACTAAAAACAATAGATGTTATGTAATGCAATTATTTTTGTATATTTTTTATATCTGATCGCATTCAAATTTAGTACGCCTATGAATTGTTGCTCATCGCACGCTTTGCCCGTCGCGCTTGTCTACAAGCTAGCGATTAGTCACTCTCTAGATTTTTGGCCGTCAACTATAGTACAATTTAAAACAGTGTATTGGTTGTCAATGTAATCACAAAACTGGAGAAGCTGTGTAATTGCTGCGTCAAGTAAATTTCTCCATGAGTGATGTTCGTTGGGATGAAAAAAATTTGCATATATTTTAAAAGGACTGTTCAACATCTATTGAAGTAAAACAGGCGTACTTAAAATAGTCTTTGAACATACATAACGGATCTGAATGTTTCCTAATAGTCTCATGCTCCCTTTCTCCGAACGCATAGTTAGTATCAACACACGTGATCAAGGCAACCGTGTGTATCACCACCCCGTAAGGCAGACGGAGACGGCCTACGTTTCAGACTAAAGGGTTGCCCCCTTTCTCCGAACGCGTAGTCACGATCGACACACGTGATCAAGTCAACCGTGTGCGTCACCACGCCGCAGGACAGACAGAATACAGGTCAGGTGAGACAGACGGAGAATGGCCTACATTTCAGAGTAAAGAGTTGCCTTCTTCCTCTGAAAGCGCAGTCAAGATCGACACACGCGATCAAGGCAACCGTGTGCCTCACGACGCTGCAAGGCAGACAGAGAACGGCCTACGTTTCAGACTAAAGAGTGGCCCCCTTCCTCCAAACGCGTAGTTAGGATCGACACACGTGATCAAAGCAATCGTGTGCGTCACCACGTCGTAAAACAAACAGAGCACAAGACAGGTAAGACGGACGAGAATTAAAAGTAGCCAAGTGTTATTTACAACTACCTACTTCCAGTGCTCGTGGTCCGACACGTCTTTCTTCTAGTAACGGCAGGACGGAACTAACTCTCGGATTTCGCTCTCTTACCAGTTCATCTGGCAGAATTCAAAGACCTGCGCACTGACGGTGCGCTCAACTTACTACCGCTGCTTGCTGGTACGGCTCCTCTTCTAGTCTGCGGACAGGACTGCTCGGCTCGCTGGCTGAACAGCAACTGAACTTGCTAGCCGGTAGTTGGAAGACCTAATGCGCCTGTGAGGTTGACGGCTGCACGCTAGTCCCCAATCAGGACTTTGAAAATTCTCCCAAATACGGCTTCTCCACAGTCTGGCAAGTCTCCTGGTGCTGGTGCGGACAGACAGGACTTCTCACGATGACAGCAGGACAGAAACTGAATATACATATCGCCATTTGAAAGCCCTAACGTTGATGCGGAGGTAGCGGCTGCGCGCTGATCGGTTTTTGGACTTAGTACAGTACCTCGCAGATTCAGTCAGTAGATGGCTAGAGTCAACGCAGCTGCTCGATGTGGACCAGGACAGGTACTGATTTTCGTATATTCGAAAATGTTGGGCTTCATTCGGAATCGCCCACTGGTTCGAGCGCACATCTCTACGTCATACCTTTCCCAGTGGTGGCCACATCTGACCGGTGATGGATGCGCGTTCGGTTCACGCGGTCTACCTCGCTCTGGCTGGAGTTCGAGCGTCGACAGGCTCTCCATGTAGATAATTTCAAATACTGGTAAACTGGTTTAACGGACTATTGTAATAATAAAGTAAATACAATAGATAATAGTAAAGTAGATACAATACGGAGCAATTAAAAATCACTTTATTACAACTATTACAGTCAAACGGAAGTTTTTTTACAGTCTGTTGTCTCATCTACATACAACCACATTCATGTATTTTTGAATACACATTTGATCTTGCCTACAATGTCTTCGTGTGCTGTTGGTTGTATTTGTTCTAGAAGTCTCAAAATGGTTGTTGATTGAGTGTATACAACCGGATATTACAGACAATCAACATTAAATATAAATTGAACATAAACTGTGTTGTCAAATGCACACCACTCTTTTTATGTTGCACACTATTAACGTGACACCTATAATCACTTTTTTCCCATCACATCCCACTCTATCGCACACTACAAATTATTGTGGCACCATTATAAAATAAATCTGGGGATTTGCCAATAAATTCATTGACTGTCTCAGCTTATGGCCGCTTTTTACCTTTCCCCACTTGTGACATACTTTATTATTATTTATTAAAAAGCAATAAACTGAATTGTCTACAATACACCACCATCCGCGCGATAACAAGGGTAAAAATATACTAACATGACATCATCATGGAGAGCATTCTGAGACAGCGGCTTGCACATGTCTCGGTTGACACGCTTGGCACGTCATTGAATTGCTCTCTCTGACAACCCTACTGATCATATGTAAAGGTTCTCATTGTGTATAAAATATCTTTTTGTTTCAGATTGGCAGCTTTGGAGGGTCACTATGATATAATTCAGATATTGGTGACGAATGCAGCTGATATTGACTCGAAAGATGCTGATGGTAGAAGCACCTTATATGTTTTAGCCCTTGACAATCGACTGGCGATGGCGAAATATTTTTTACAACAAGGCGCCGATGTGGAAACCAGGGATTTGGAGGTATGTAATTATTTTAATAAATATTTTGATTTACTGTGTTCGACTAAGCAACATTTTTTCTGTTTTTGTATACACATACACTATACAGGGTTATTTATGATCAAGTACAAAAATTTTAGCTCGATAAATAATGAGGTAAAACCCTTTTTTCCTACTGAAAATTGGCGCCTATGATAACTATCGGTCGAGAGGGCTTTAGATCTCTCAACTTCCATGCGGTCTTTTTTCACAGCATTGTCAAAAAAAAAAATAACGAAAATGAACATTTTTAATAATAAATAATTTTTATACCCAGGGTCGAACACCATTACATGTGTCCGCCTGGCAGGGACACACGGAAATGGTAAATCTATTACTGACATACGGCAAGGCCCAAGTAGACGCTTGTGACTTAGAAAATAGGACTGCGCTACACTCGGCCAGTTGGCAGGGACACAATGACATCGTAAAGATACTTCTTGAACACGGAGCTCTGCCTGATCACACCTGCAATCAAGGAGCGACAGCATTAGGTACTGTGCTAAAAATCGCTTTGCAGAAATGTATTTAGTTTCACTTTCTTAAAGGTATTGCTGCACAAGAGGGTCACGAACTTTGCGTTGTTGCGTTGCTGGAACACGGCGCCGATCCAAATCATTCAGACGCTTGTGGTCGAAATGCTTTGCGAGTAGCTGCCAAATCGGGTCATAGAGGAGTCGTTAGATTGTTGGAGGAATACAATGCAAGATCTCACAAAATGGCACATACTAGCAGTAGCGCGAATTCCATAACGTCGGGTAAATTTTTGCCTTTCTGTTTATGTATTCTGACGGTGACATTCGGTTCTTTTTTTGCAGCTTCCACTGCAGAAACCAAACCGTCCTGCGCGATACTGTACCCTGGAACGGGTGGCACCAGCGACTGGTCCGACCAGCAGCGCAGGTCTATGGTTTCGCTGGGCAACCATAGTTCCAATTCCAAATCCAGCTCCAACTTAACGGGTTCGAGTCATTCCAGCCGTCACGGCGATCGACAAAGGGAAACCACGCCGAATACTCAGGTACAAAATCGTTTTACAAAATCTAACAACCGTTTTTCATTTTTTCTTAATTTCAGCCTATGTCTTTCACCCAACAACTCCAGCAGTGTTCGAGAGGCGGCAAAACGAGACCCTTAAGCAAACTTTTATCTCCATTGCAGAGCGAACCGCAGAGTCCAATTTACGCTTCCCCTCCACTCAGTCCAGTTCACGATGCGCCAAATATGTTCGGTGAGGAAGAAGAAGAAATAGTTCATTTAAGCTTCTACGTAAATGCTCTGGTTTTTAGGTGCGATGAACATCTACCAACCCGTGTTGAGGCACAATAACTTTGCCAAGGCTCCAGACACTCACTTCGCCCGTGACACCCATATGAGGATAATCCTAGGCAACTCCAGTAATTCTCCCTTCAGCAAAGATAAGAAATCCGAGCAATCACAGGAGAACAATTCAAAATCTAGGTGAGGTCGCTCGTATGTATTGTTTTTCCTCTTTAATTTGGGTGTTTGTAGTAATCAAAAACCAAAACGGAACGGCATAGTGACCAATCCGGCACTTAGGCTAGTCGCCAATGTGAAGAACGGCCTGGACACAGCGGCGGCAAACTTGAGGAAATCTGCGTCCGGAGCGAACCCGGCTTCGAAAACCAACAGTTTCCATTGGAGGAAAGAAACGCCATTATAAACAAGATGGAGACTTTTCGCAAAATCTACTAGTCAATATTACGGTATATTTATTTGTAGAATTTATAGAATATAATTTCATTCTCATTGGTTTTTTAGGTTTTAAACTGAACTCGAGAAGGAAACTTGCTAACAACACTCACCTAGTCTTAAATATATCAAAGAAATAATTAATAGACTTTATTTTATTGTTTATATTTCCTATGGTTTGATATTTTCAGCACTGGACCTTGAGTATGCAGAACGTGCGAGGGAGTTGTTCTTAATGCTTGCTGTTACCTATAAATTTAGATGCGTTTGGAATGTTGACACCTAGAGGGCATCACTTTGTCGACCACGGCGCCCTCTGGAAGTCAGCCCTCTAAGTTAACTAATATTTGCGGGTAATGGCAAGCAGCACCTCTTGTCGTTTGTACTCCAGGGCAATTATAAACTTTTAAGTTTGATATTCTCGGCCTAAGTTGTCTTCAACGATTTGTTGTATTAATTTGAGGATTAATACGTTTGAATTTTGTGATAGTATAGAGTTTTTAGTAGGTATTTTGTAAGATTAAAACCATTTAGAAGGGTGTTTAATAGTAGTGTTAAGAGTGCTAAATTGACGAATTTTTTAATTTTTTTTTTTTTTTATTTAAGAAAATGAAACACCAAATAGTTTGGGTATTTTGCTGTTTTAAAAATGTTTCTAATATACTAAAAGTAATAATTTTAAGGCAATATATGCTTTTATTTAAAGTGTAGGCGTTTGCCGCGTAGAGTTAGTTCTTTTGTACCTAAATTTTTTTTATTCGCATTATTAATCGAAAAGATCTCATCTGAAAATTCGACTAACTATTTTTGTATTTGTCAATATTAGTTTTAAGAATGTTTGAATTGTTTACAAATTTGAATTTGTAATTTCGTAAATTATGCCTATTTATTTATTACAAATGTCCTTGTTTACGCTTAATCCTGTTTTTCTACTAGAAAATGATATTTCTAAAGGGTACAACAGAGTTTTAAGCTACGAACAGGACAAATTTGGGAAACACCCTGTATATCAATTATATTATATGCCTTTTGTATTTATATAAAGCTTTAGTTTTATACAGTTAAAAAAAATTGTGCACTGTATATGTTGGAACAGTATTAAACAAGAATATTTAAAATATATACTTCAATCATTCAAAACGTTTTATTTACTAGCAGCAGAGGATGTACCGAAGCTTACAGAATATAAATTGCTTCACCCAACTACGTGTTGATATTTCTAGTGTCCCCGCCTATCATTTTTTAGTACGCATTGGTACGCAAACAAGACACATTCTGTAAACTCTGATTCAGTCTCAAAATTGTATTAAAAAATATCTCCTCGACTTTCTGTTATCCTAATACCAAGCCTCTAAAATCTATAGAATTTTATTAGAATTTCGACAAAGTCGCTGTTGAAAATTAAAATTTGGTATCAGGAGACTATGAAGTGCAAGAGGTATGTGAATGAATGACAAATATGGTACCAAATATATCGATATTTGGAATATAGATTAGGAGCGGTAAAATATCTCTTCAACTTTCTGCGGTCCTGATACAAAGACTCCAAAATCTATAAAATTTTATTGGAATCTCAACAAAATCGCTGTTGAAAATTAAAATTTGGTATCAGGAGACTATGAAGTGCAAGAGGTATGTGAATGAATGACAAATATTGTACCAAATATATATCGATATTTGAAATATAGATTAGGAGCGGTAAAATATCTCCTCGACTTTCTGCGATCCTGATACAAAGACTCCAAAATCTTATAGAATTTTATTAGAAGTTGGACAAAATCGCTGTTGAAAATTAAAATTTGGTATCAGGAGATTATGAAGTGCAAGAGGTATGTGAATGAATGACAAATATTGTACCAAATATATCGATATTTGAAATATAGATTAGGAGCGGTAAAATATCTCCTCGACTTTCTGCGATCCTGATACGAAAACTCCAAAATCTATAGAATTTTATTAGAATCTCCACAAAATCGCTTTGAAAATTAAAATTTGGTATCAGGAGACTATGAAGTGCAAGAGGTATGTGAATGAATGACAAATATTGTACCAAATATATATCGATATTTGAAATATAGATTAGGAGCGGTAAAATATCTCCTCGACTTTCTGCGATCCTGATACAGAGGCTCCAAAATCTTATAGAATTTTATTAGAAGTTGGACAAAATCGCTGTTGAAAATTAAAATTTGGTATCAGGAGACTATGAAGTGCAAGAGGTATGTGAATGAATGACAAATATTGTACCAAATATATCGATATTTGAAATATAGATTAGGAACGGTAAAATATCTCCTCGACTTTCTGCGATCCTGATAGGAAAACTTCAAAATCTATAGAATTTTATTAGAATCTCAACAAAATCGCTGTTGAAAATTAAAATTTGGTATCAGGAGACTATGAAGTGCAAGAGGTATATGAATGAATGACAAATATTGTACCAAATATATCGATATTTGAAATATAGATTAGGAGCGGTAAAATATCTCCTCGACTTTCTGCGATCCTGATACAAAGACTCCAAAATCTTATAGAATTTTATTAGAAGTTGGACAAAATCGCTGTTGAAAATTAAAATTTGGTATCAGGAGATTATGAAGTGCAAGAGGTATGTGAATGAATGACAAATATTGTACCAAATATATCGATATTTGAAATATAGATTAGGAGCGGTAAAATATCTCCTCGACTTTCTGCGATCCTGATACGAAAACTCCAAAATCTATAGAATTTTATTAGAATCTCCACAAAATCGCTTTGAAAATTAAAATTTGGTATCAGGAGACTATGAAGTGCAAGAGGTATGTGAATGAATGACAAATATTGTACCAAATATATATCGATATTTGAAATATAGATTAGGAGCGGTAAAATATCTCCTCGACTTTCTGCGATCCTGATACAGAGACTCCAAAATCTTATAGAATTTTATTAGAAGTTGGACAAAATCGCTGTTGAAAATTAAAATTTGGTATCAGGAGACTATGAAGTGCAAGAGGTATGTGAATGAATTACAAATATTGTACCAAATATATCGATATTTGAAATATAGATTAGGAACGGTAAAATATCTCCTCGACTTTCTGCGATCCTGATACGAAAACTTCAAAATCTATAGAATTTTATTAGAATCTCAACAAAATCGCTGTTGAAAATTAAAATTTGGTATCAGGAGACTATGAAGTGCAAGAGGTATATGAATGAATGACAAATATTGTACCAAATATATCGATATTTGAAATATAGATTAGGAGCGGTAAAATATCTCCTCGACTTTCTGCGATCCTGATACAAAGACTCCAAAATCTATAGAATTTTATTAGAAATTCGACAAAATCGCTGTTGAAAATTAAAATTTGGTATCAGGAGACTATGAAGTGCAAGAGGTATATGAATGAATGACAAATATTGTACCAAATATATCGATATTTGAAATATAGATTAGGAACGGTAAAATATCTCCTCGACTTTCTGCAATCCTGATATGAAAACTTCAAAATCTATAGAATTTTATTAGAATCTCAACAAAATCGCTGTTGAAAATTAAAATTTGGTATCAGGAGACTATGAAGTGCAAGAGGTATGTGAATGAATGACAAATATTGTACCAAATATATCGATATTTGAAATATAGATTAGGAGCGGTAAAATATCTCCTCGACTTTCTGCGATCCTGATACAAAGACTCCAAAATCTATAGAATTTTATTAGAATTCCGACAAAATCGCTGTTGAAAATTAAAATTTGGTATCAGGAGATTATGAAGTGCAAGAGGTATGGAGTCAGTGTCAAAATTCCTTCTCGAGTTTCTGTGATCCCGATACAGAATCTTCATATTTTTAATGAAATAGAATTTTCCCAAAATAAATTCACAAATTTAATCAAAACAGGAGACGATTATAAAATTAAACCACATTAATTTCTGTCAATATATTTTATTTATATTTGTTGACAAGGACTATCTAATTGAAAAAAGCTTTATATTAATAATATAAACGATATCTTCCAAACATATTTCGATATCTTAAAATAAAACTAAAAAGTAAACGATACATATAAAAATTTATCACTTAGCTTTCCTAATGCACTTACAAACATATCAAATCATGCACTAGGAAGAAATTTCTTTAGCTGAAAGAAAATCGAACAACGTAATTACCTAATAAAATTGCCAATCGTACAGAATTACTTAATTACTGCATAACTAGATAATTCAACCGAGACGAACACAATACAAAAATATCAAATACATTTGAATTACACATTATTAAAAATATACATTTTGTTTGTTTCTATATTTTGTACAAAAAAGAACATTCGTCAAATAAAAAATAAGTTAGATAAACAATTTATTATAGTCACTACCTGATCCTAATTTCATGAAACGCCATAGTGAAGCAGTCATCGCAAAGTGTGAAATATCCGGGTTCGATTATTGTTGCTTTTTTCGAAATATATGAAAAACCTTATATAATATCACGTAGATGTACGAATTTTTATTCTACCTCCGTTATTTGACACCTTGCGATCTATTAACTTGTTAACTGATAACAAATAACTGACAAAGATAGTCTTTATCTATTCAACAAAATTTAAAATTCAACACTTTGATACAAAAACGAATAAGTTAGAAGAACATTAAATAGTTTACAAAAAAATTAAAACATCTTTAATCCCTATCTAATACAATTTTCTTTTCTTGACTTTTTTTTAATTAATTTTAGAATCAACAAAGTGTTTTTCTAACAGTGATCTCTTATCAGTTTTCAAATTGTTAAATCGATTGCAATGCTTAGTAAAAATCTGCGATGGTATTAATTCTAGAGGCGTGGCGATTTTGTTGGCCGTTTCCGTTTGCTGCGCCCAGCTTACCAGAAAGTTTGACCAGTCATTCTGCTGCTTTTCAGAAGCGGCATCTGATGATATTAGAAACTCCGTTCTTATCAGAAGAGTCACCAGTGCCGATACACCAAACTGCAAGATAATGAAATGGATTTATAAACATGAAAAACAAATTTCAAAAATAAAAGACAGTGTTATTCAATTTTGCGACAATACAGTGAGTTTGCAAATAAATTAAGCACATAACTGGTAAAGTGTCAAAATATTGTTTGTTTTCAGTTAAACATTTTATAGCAACTATACAGGATGTTTTAGAAATAAGGGCATATTTTTGCCATGTCCTCAAACCAAACTTACTACACCCTATTTTCGAAAATCCAGATCACATAAAGGCACTATTACAAAGGATATAAAATGACTAATAATATATTTAATAGTATTTAATAAGCATATAATGATGGCTGTAATTACACCCATTATATGCTTTTTTAGTGTGTGTAAAATATACCATTCGTAGGAAAATTTATTGATTCTTCTCCAGAAATGAAATACCAACAGTAAAGCAGTAAAACAAAATTCAAGATGCAATAGCTGAAAATGAGGACTTGCCTAAATTTCTTAAATCTTAAGCCGGCATAAGAGACTTGTGGTGAGGTGTGTGACGGGATATTTGCACTCACCTGGCACTCATACCTGCCATTGCCAATCATCGGCTGGCTGTCGGTAACTTCGCACGAGTCAAACGAAAATATTTATTCACTCAACTTCGCGAATGAATCTATCGGACTACTTGCACTAGCATTCCCATATACTGAGTTCTTTATTGTTTATTTACCGTTCATACACATGTCTGCGACTGAAGTGACCTACTAGAATTGCGACAGCTTTGATCACATGTGAATGCTAGTTTTTTGAAAGAATCCCGAGTAGTGTGACAGGACGTAATCGAACTCGTGATGTGTCTGGTGCCCGTTTTAGAAGAACAATGCATGAAATAAGTTTGCGGTATTTGAAACGAAATTGTAAAAGCCTGCTTCATAAAAAAGACGAAATTGTAGCATGGCCAAAAGAATACAAAAATAATTTTGTGCAAAAAGATATATTAAATGGCTGAAATATAGATAAACGGAAGGTCATGTCAAAATACCTGAAAAAAAAAGTTTCTTAGTGAATTTCCTCAAGAGATATTTGATCGTTAATTTATTTTGCCAAAAACATCTAGAGTTTTTCTTTTTATGGACAAATTTCTTTTTAACTAAAAATTTTGCCAATCAGTAACTGCTCAAAAAACTGATAAAACCACTTGACCTTGATTTTTTCACTGGTTTTAGTTACTTACATCAAAATATGAAGGTTTTTATTATAATTACTGCATAATAAAATTGAAGGAGAAATACTTATTCATTTAGATAAAAATTAAAATTAAATATTTTTTTTCAAAATTGAAAGCCCTCTATCAGGTGGAGTGTTAGAGAAATATGTTATAAGAAAGATAACTATTACACAGCTCTACAAAAAAGAAAAGTTCATACACAAAAGAGTGACATATGTATTCCCATGTATTTTTCGACGCTGAATCCGATTCCGAGCTCAGAATTGGGCCTACATGTCTGGAATTGGCCCCAGGAGCCGAAAATGGCCTGAAATGCGGTTCCCGGGATAAGGCAAAGTCGACGCTGAATTTTGGAGCTAAAGCCGGATTTGTGCTCGAAAAGTTTATAGCTAACTGAAATTCCGGGTTTGGGTCCGGGAAAATGACCCCTTGGGGCGGGAAAATCCAGTTTTGGACGTCGCGGTCGCAACTGTGGTATTTTCGTGTGTTTTTCAATTCTGGACCTGAGACTGGGTGTGAAAAGTTTTTGGTCAGCTGAAATTCCCAGTTTGGGCGCGGGAAAATGGCCCATTGGGGCCGGAAAATCATATTTCGGACGTACCAGTCGCAAACGTGGGATATTCATGTATTTTTCAATCCTGGTCCTTAGAGTTTGCTCAAAAAGTTTTTGAACAGCTGAAATTCCCAGTTTTGGTCCAGGAAAATGGCCCATTGGGGCCGGAAAATCACATTTTGGACGTACCAATCGCAACAGTGGGATTTGTATGTACTAGTTCCTGTAGCTTAGACTGTGCTTGACAGGTTTATGACCATATGCAATTCCCTGTTTGGGACCTGGAAAATGACCCTTAGGGGCCGGAAAATCGTGTTTTGTACGTCTCAGTTGAGACATTGGTACAAAAGAATATCGTGCAATAAAATAGAAGGAAATCATATACAAACAAAAATACCACTGACTACTTCCGAAACCACAAATACCACTGTTGCAACTGGCAAGGCCGAAATATGATTTTCCGGCCCCAATGGGCCATTTTCCCAGACCCAAACTGTTAATTTCAGCTGTCCAAAAACTTTTTCAGCATACTCTAAGGACCAGGATTGAAAAATACATGAAAATCCCACTTTTGCGACTGGTACGTCCGAAATATAATTTTCCGGCCCCAATGGGCCATTTTCCCGCACCCAAACTGGGAATTTCAGCTGACCAAAAACTTTTCACACCCAGTCTCAGGTCCAGAATTGAAAAACACAGGAAAATACCACAGTCGCGACTGGGACGTCCAAAACAGGATTTTCCCGCCCCAAGGGGTCATTTTACCGAACCCAAACTCGGAATTTCAGTTGGCCATAAACTTTTCGAGCACAAATCCGGCTTTAGCTCCAAAATTCAGCGTCGACTTCGCCTTATCCCGGGAACTGCATTTCAGGCCATTTTCGGCCTCTGGGGCCAATTCCAGACATGTAGGCCCAATTCTGATCGGGATCGGATTCAGCGTCGAAAAATACATGGAAATACATATGTCACTCTCTTGTGTATGAACTTTTTTTTTTGTGGGGCTGTGTTATTTTTTCATGTTCTATCTGTTCCTAAAGATAAGAACGAAAACCTGGAGATACCCTGTATATTGAAATGGAATAAACATGAAAAATCATTGAAAACTAATTTGTGACTAAATTTCTATTTGTAAAGAAAACAAAAGCCGAAAGTATTTATCTAAAATTATCAAGATGCTAATGAGAGGAAGTCATAGATAATTATTTAATGGGTCTACAGTTAAAAAATGAAGTCGTTCTGTCGAAGAATAATTGTTTACAGCTTATTCAGGTACTTCAATATCAGTTTTAAAAACATTATGCATACAAATTGGATCAAAGACCACCTGACGTCATAATTGCACTAGCGAGCATCATTGCGAATACACAATAAAAAATAATTATGAGCGGGTATATCTTTTGGGCAGGCAAAATTTCGAGTATATCTTTACGCTAATTTAATTAATTTATTAGTGATTTTGTGTTCTTAAAAATGGAGAATAATTCAAACTCCGCAGCGTATTCTCAAAATCTTAAATGCCCTAATTTAACAAGTGAAGAATATCGGATGATGATATGAATGAAGGGATTAGAGTGCGAGATCAAAATATGAGTGTTAAGTCATGTGTGTTCATTAACAAGAATGTCCGTGGGTAATGTATATATATATATAGTGCAATAAAAAATATTGGAAACTCGCGGAAGGAAGATGCTATTTTAAATATGAACTTCGACAATAAAAAATATTTGGATTGCCACATCTTACAGGATGAAACTTTGCCTACAATATATAGAAGGGTGCTTTTGCGAATTATGCGTGACATACATAGAAATCATAAAATATATAGAATGCCAGAAGCCTTCACATTATGCACTGAAAAATAGTTAGACTATGTATGCTGCTGGTAATACTGCATTTTAATACTAAAGTACAATTGAAACCAAAACGGAATATTTGTAATTGGACCATAAAAAACATATGTTGCTATGAATTGGACGTAAAATTTTAAAATTTTGAAATTTCCGCCCATTGGTGTGAAGTTACCTCGTCACTACAACCAACCCATAAAAGGTAAGTTATTGTAATATTACTAGACTCGCATTTTCTCCATAGGTTGACTATTTTTGGTACCTTTTTTGGTGTTCTATATATTTTGATTTCTATGGTGGCATGTATATGTGAATTTTCGTATAAAATAAATATAAAAGGTTGGAATCTGAATTGAATATATTACACTTTGACGAAACACGCATAAATGAAAGCCATAAGGAAGCAGTACGATATGATATAATAAGTGTTAATGTGTGATCGTTATAGTGACAGTGATTATGATTTTCATCATGAAACTGTCATTGACTGTCATGGTAGATTGTCAGAACAAATTTATTAACACCACATAATAATGAAAGTAACACATATTTGTAGTTTTGCAAAATTTGTTGAGATTTTACCGCCATAAATAATTAAAACAGAAGTTACAAAATTTGCGCAAATTTTGCATCCATGAGGACAACGTTTAAGTGTTAAGTGTGATATCTGTGGAGTGCGCATCAGGTAGGTGTAAGTGGGTGGTGGTGGTCCATCGCCGTTCAAAAGGATATCATTCTAATTTGTGGATAGGATGACATGGGGGTACATTTAAACTAAACTGTTAAAATTCACTCGACATCAACTTATTTTTTATAATTTTATATGCTTCGAACCCTCCTCAAGTGGCACGCCTAGGTAATCATGTAACCCTCACCTTCCGTACTCATTAGTGCGCTGTGAATTAGTCACTCTCTATTATTTTTGACCTTAGGTAATTGATAATACACGATACAAACTTTAAATTTGGAAATAACTATCATTTTTATTATCTACCGCCTCGAAATTGGCAAAAACTGTTATATCACTGTTTCTACTCAAAATAATGGATGTTATGCAATTATTTTTATTGTTTTTTCTGTATATTTTTTATACCTGAGCGCTTTTAAATTTAGTAAGCCTATGAACTTTTCTTCCTCGCACGCTTTGCCTGTCTCGCTTGTCTACAAGTTAGCGATGAAGTCACTATCTAGATTTTCGGCAGTTGGGTATAGTTGCCATAAAAAATATGTTCTCTGTTCTTTTTTAACTTACCCTGTTGAGTACTACGAAATACAACGGTGATTTGCCGACGTGGCTCAACGGCGTACTCCTGTTGTTCTCCTGTCGAACTACTTCCACCAGTCCCGAAACGATCTCTAATAAATCCGACATTTTACTAGATTGAATATACCTAAAATAACATTCAATAAATGTCTCCCCTCGGAAAAAGATAATAGTTATATTACTCACTTTTTAAAGAAAGGGAACAATTTCGGTAAAATATTATCTCCTGCTGTGTCTCTCCTACCCACTATCGGCAAGCTAAGCAGAACCCTGGTCCACAGCTCTAGTAACTGAGAAGAAAATGCTTCAGTCGTTAAATGCGGTAACAATCTCAATACCAACATCTGAAAAAGTGACGAAAAATACGATAAATCAACCCATATACGGTAAATTTACATACCTTTCCTTTCCTAATGTTAAGAAAACTAGAAAATTTGTCCTCTTGTAGCAGGCCTTGGACCAATTTCATGATATAATCGTTCTGATTCTCTACAATGGGTTCACTTTCCAATTTAAATAATCTCAAAACTTCCTGCTTTTGTTCCGGTGTTGGTGCCAGTTCCAATTCTCTTAACCTAAAAAAAAAAACCAAAATATATATATATATTTTATCAAAATATATATATATATATATATATATATATATATATATATATATATATATATATATATATATATATATATATTTTATCAAAAAAATTAAAAATAAAAGTTCTGCAAAAAACAAGCAAATTAAATTTCGCCAAAATTTTATTATCGACCTTCACAATAGTCTCCCTTTAACTCTACGGAAAGATTCCAACGTTGCTCCCACGACTGGAAGCACCCTTGGTAATCCTTCACAGTTAACCCGTTCAGCACCATGGTTACAGCTTCTTTAACTTCCTGTACGCTGCCATGATGAGTTCCCTTGAGGAGCGACTTCATCTTGGGAAATAAAAAAAATAGCAGGGGGCAATATCGGGGCTATAGGGTGTGTGCGGCAACGCAATGAACGAGGAATGGGCTGGCGCGTTGTCATAGTGCCAGATCCAGCTGTTCTCGGCGAGTTCGGATAACACACGGAAAACGCGGACCCGCAGTCGTTCCAGGACGCCAACATAAAACTGTCCAGTCACTGTCTGGCCGACAGCAACAAATTCACGATGATTGATGCCGTGGATATCGAAAAATACGATCAATATTGCTGTCAGTCGTGACTTGCACATCCTCGCTTTCGCTGGCCGCTCTCCACCCTTTTCCACCCACAACTGACTGTTTATGGGTCTGAGGGTCATACTCAAATATCCAGGTCTCATCTCCAGTCACTACCCGCCTCATCCAGTCTCTATCGTGGCTCCGAATGCGAGACAACAAATCCTCGCAGATCGATTTTCGCATGTCTTTCTGTTCACGGGTGAGAACTTATGGCACTTTGCACAAATCTTTCGCATATTCAAATTTTCGTGTAACATCTTGTGAACAGTTTCTTCGGCAGTACATGCAAAGGGTCAATATTCGTGTCAGTACGAGAGGTGACGGGAGTTCCTTCACGTGGATCGTCTTCTACCGATTCACGCCCCTCGTTAAACTGTTTTGCCCATTCAACCACGCGTGTTTTCGACATGCACTCGTCTCCATACACCACCTGCAATTTTCGAGGGTTTTCGCCAGCTTTCACTAAAAATTGAATCATAACACGTTGCTTGTAATTTGAATCACTCATTTCCACGACGCCACTAAAAAAAGTTACTTCCGAAAAATACACATAAAACTCAAACCAAACCTACTATAGACTTCAACCTTGGACTGAAACTAAAAGGAAGGTCCCCCCCTCCCTAGAAAAACATTGAGAAACGATGTAGTGTTGCCAGTTTCCGAATTATAACTAAATTCCCGTAACTTAATGGCCACAACCCGTAATACTTTAAATTCTCTAAAATCGTATAATTTAATTAGTTACTACCAACAAGAGGTAGTGGGCTGGAGGCTATAAATGGCCCGTGTCCAGACCCACTCAAGTATAGTTTTGCACAAATTTTTTAACATAGTTTTATTATAATTTTAAAATTGACTTAATTAAGATCAATAATGGCTCAAAATAATTTGTCATATTTAGGTTTATAAACTATTAGTCAGATTTGACTAAAAGTTGTGACTTTAGTGCAATAATAGATTTAAAATCAAAAGGCACCCATTATAATAAGTGTGATTGGTGCATAGTTTGTCAAATACTATTTAGGTGTTTATTCAATGGTTTTTTATGTCATGTTTTATGTTTTAGATATTTATATTTCATTTAGTGGTGATATTTAAAAGATACGACAATAAAACGTTTTGACTTAACGATAAGGTGTGTGCTCTGTTATTACATTTTAAAAAGCGTGATTTAGTAGTACAATTTTTTCAAAATGGAGATGTCGCTAATGTGTTGTAATAACGAAAGGAAAGAATATTTTATTTTATTGTATTTGTAAGAATGACGGATTTTTGAACCAAGAGACTGAAGAAGGTTGGTTCCAAATTTTCCAATGTCTAAACACGCAAACACAGATGTTGTCTCATTTAATTTCAAGCAAGTAGGAATCATAAGCAATTAATTTACCTCTAGATTATCCACAATTGCACATTTTGTCTGCCAAACAAGAATCAGATTGCACCAAATCTAGTGGTAATACCGCTAAGTTGGTAACACCGATAGAAAACAATGAAGTAATTACATGTAAATCAACTTGAGTGAGTGGTACTATTAGATGTAGCTCCAAAAAACTTCATCTAAATGAAGTAGATTGGACTGTGCTTCGCATTTTTCATTTTGTATCACTGTATAAAGCTATTTAATCAAATAAATCCAATATCGTAGTAAACAAAATAACTATAAATATTTATTTAATAGTTTGTTGTCGTTATGTCTGCTGAGGCCCAACATATTGATAGCAGATCTCTGAATTATCAATATTTTAATGCCGTTATGTAGCTTTACAGAAATTTAAAGAAAACACAATGACCCTGAAGTTCCTAAAAAATGTTCACGTTATTGGGGCCTGACAAAATTTTTGCCCCGACGCCCTATCTGGTTCTCGACGGCCTTGCTACCAACAAATCAATACTAAGCAATAAATTTTAATATCCAGGGTATTCTACAAGCTCTATGGCAAACTTTAGCAGTGGCCATGCCATTGACCTTGCTGACCTATTCATTTATTTGGGAAATGATCATTTAACCAAACAGTTACTTGCCTCCCTTACTCTATGTGGTGCTGCACCATCGTGCTGATTTTGAGCAATATTAAGCCTTACGTCATTAATAAAATCGAAAAGGCTGTTTTGCAATAAAGTTCTATACAGATATGCATTTAAACGATCTAATTGCATGCAGATTTTGTAATGCCCAGATATGTTCATTATAATTATTATTTATGTTGTCCCTAGCAAAACACACTTCACAGGCCACATGACAAGCAAAATGAATCTATCATTTTGTATATGTTGTTGAAGTAACCAGCGATGAAATCCTAATTGCCGAGAAGAATATCCAGCATGTTGTAACAAAGTGTTTTTTTGTTCCAAGTTTTGTTAATAATATGAATGCGTAGCCGCTGCCGTTCTCGCAGTGAAGAGACATGTCGAGTGAAACTGGCAGACAAGTCCCACCGCAGCCACCCAAGCGAGCAGTCCTACAGAAAATTTTACGCGCTGACCGCCGACTGAAAATATTCTGTCGCTGATCGACTTAGAAAAATTCATAAGGACTACCAGCAGGGTAAGATTTTTATAAATCTAATAGGAAGACCTGTGTGCAACCACCAACCTGTGACCAGCACTGAGGGCTTTCAAACACCGAGGAGACAATTGAGTTCCTGGCCAGTCGTCGTCGAGAACAGTCCTGCCTGTCCGCCACTCCAGTACCTGAGGAGCTGTTCAAGATTTTTCTGAAGTTGCTGAACTGAATAATTTTGCTAGGATCACTAGCCGTAGCTACTGTTGGTAAGATTTTTACAGGTCTCGCCTGAGGACTACTGCACAGCCGCCAACTTGTGACCAGACAATTCAGTTCCTGGTCAGCCGTTGTCGAGAGTAGTCCTGCCTGTCCGCCACTTCAGTACCTGAGGAGCTATTTGAGACTACTAGCCGTAGCCGCTGTTGGTAAGATTTTTACGAGTCCAGCCGAGGACTACTGTGCAGCTGCCAAGTTGGTACCAGCATTGAGAACTACCAACTGACCAGTAGACAATCCACTTCCTGACTAACCGCCCACGAGAGTAGTCCTACCTGTCCAGCACACCAGAGAAGCCGCCTTTGGTGATTGTTCCAAGTCGAGTCTGAAAACCAGTGCGCAGCCGCCGACTGTTCACCAGCTTAGGTCTTCCACCGTCGAATCCGCAGATTCAGTTCCTGATCAGCCAGCACCGCCAGCAGACCTGTCCAGCACCGCCAAGCCAAACAAGGGCTTGAAGAGGTAACTAGCGCCGTTGCTAGAGTCAGTACTGACCAACCGCTCCGACTGAACCGAAGTGCCTGTCTGCAAGCAGAGGAAGTAAGTAAAAGGTTAGGAAAGACTTGACCACTGTTAACTTTGTGCTAATCAAACCTTGCCTTTCAGATTGCCGTCCGCACTACGACACGGTAGAGGCGCTGTTGCCCTTATCCGGTGTACTTTACCTCACCATGCGTTCGGCTCATAGGATGTTGTTCCTATCCATCTGTACGAGTTGAAACGTGGATCGTAGCTAATTCTACTTTACTTTTCAGGTACCTGATCATACTTTGTCTTTCAGAGAACCGTCCGTATTGCGACAGGGTAGAGGCGCTGTTGCCCTTATCCGGTGTACTTTACCTTACCACGTTCGGCTCATAGGATATTTTTCCTATCCGTCTGCATGGGCTGAAACGTGGGTCGTACCTAACCATATAGTTTCTTACCGCTAGCCCTCTCACAAGCCCCGCTGATCAGTCGTGCATCGGTGGAGGGGAGCCCACTGCCAACATTGTTGCTTTTGTTGTTAGTAATAGTGGCCAAATTTATAGTTTTGTAAGTTTACTTTGTCCGCTTGATTACTTCCTCTTTCTTGGTTTTGCAGGTAGCTTTAAGCACCCGCTTGTAATAACCGCTAACCTGTAACCACACCGCTGACTGTACCCTATATTTTTAACTCGTAGATTATTACCGTAGAATTTGCCCCGTAACATTTAAAAGTTAGATTTGTAAATATAGGCTTACGTTTAATTAATGTAAATGTTTACCAAGTGTGACTTTTATTCCTGGACACGGAAAGTCTAACTCCTCCGTCACCCAAGTAGTGGTGTTTCTGCACTGTAAATAGAAACTGGCGCCCGAGGTTACCGCCACCACAGCTCAGAAGTTGTAGTGACACTGCGTCACACCGCAATCGCGATGTAGGTACGTCACAATGTAATGCTTGTACATTTTGGCGATGTAACATTTTTCTGTTAAATAGACGCCATACAAAATTCAATGATAAATGAAGATTACTTGCTATATGCCAAACACTAATTTAAGAGTTGTCAACATATATTATATATCTTCTTCATTTTGCACATTCATTCAGTAGGACAAATGGGCTATTTTGAAATATGAAATTATATTTTTTAAAATGCTTATAACTTTTAAACAAAAACGAATTAGACCTATGGTCATATAAGAAAAAATGTTTGACATTAACCCAGCTACCATCTGCCAGTTTTCCATAAAGGTCATAAAACCCCTGTCTATCATTTTTTTCAAAGCAACTAAGTCTCGTTTCAGATGGGGCGTACAGTATGCCCTCATTCTACGTTTGGAAATCAAATGGCATTGAATTAAACTGTCTATTTGACGGGAGCATGTAATTTACAGCACGGCTTTATGCCAGACCTGTTCGTCTCCCGCGTCTACGAAAGACGTACGAACATGATATTTATGCGTGTGATTTTCTTATGATGCATTGCAAGTGGCACGCTAGAGATTGTTTTTGTTGTATTGCCAGATCATTAGGGATTTAGAACCCTAAGAATCTTCTTATACGCTTCCTTAGATCCAAATACATTCACATCAGTGGCGGCTGGTGAGATTTCAGGTATGCCATATCTCAATAGCCAGAGATGGGACCCAAACCAAACTTTAGGGTATATGTACTGTGGCCATATAGAGAACTTTGGTAGAAGAAGAACGATTTTACAGTTTGCGAAAAAAGGTTGAAAAAAACGTGGGTCTCACCTCAAATTTTCAAAATGGCTTCTTTAAATTTTAAGAAACATTTTTTCCCATAAACTAGATGTAATTTTAGGGATAGGTTTCAAGTTTTATTAAAAAATAACTATATTTGTAGAATTTATAGCATTTTGAAATTTTTATAATGTAGGTATCACAAATACAATATAAATTTTCAAACTATAACAAAAATTAAATTTTTTTAATAAAATCTGAAACTTATTGGTAGAATTACGTCTAGTTTATGAAAAAAAAATGTTTCTCGAAATTTAAACAAGCCAATTTGGAAATCTTAGCTGAGGCCCACGTTTTTTTTAACTTTTTTTCGAAAACTGCAAAATCGTTATCCTTCTACTGAAGTTCTCTATATAGTCACAGTACATATATACTAAAGTTTGGTTTGGGTCCCATGTCTGGTTATTATGATATGACATACCTGAAATTTCACCAGCCGCCACTGATTCACATTCATTATGATATTGTCTCATGTGAAAACAAAATCAAAGCACTGTGAAATGTACGGCGTAGGAGATCTGTTCTACATCCTATTAGATAAAGAACCTCATATTTGAAACGGGGCTCAAAAATTCAAATTATTATAAAAAACAGAAGTTTAAATAGTTGTATTAACGCAACATAACCTTAAAATACATTTGAAATATTTGAACTAATTTTCTTCTTCTTCTTCTAAGAAACAACGCTTAGACCAGATTTGCAAAATCTAGAACTATACAACGACTCGATTCCCAATATTATGAATACTATTTAAACATGATTTTTTTTATACAGGGTATTCATTAATAATTGTACATATGCTAACTGGATAATCCTGGACTGAAATTGCAAAATTGACACATAATTCTTGGATAAATTATGGCTCCTTATGAAGTTATAGGGTGTTTTAATTGAAAAAATTTTAAATGATTTTTGCCCATTACTTAACCCTGTTGAATGTTTCCCTATCATACTTGGTATAAAGTTTAGATACTTTAGAACATATTAAAAAATACTACAAAATTGTTCATGGCTACTAACAGAGGTATACGATGAGGGTAAACGGTAACTTCTACGTCACTGGGGGAATTTTTATTTTAGTACCATTTTTCAATTCTTCAATACTATAGCAATCCCTTGATAGAAGACACAGACTTGATCAATAATAATATGACAAATAAATTACATAATAAAATAAAAATGATTATGCAGCAACCAAAAAAAAAACGAGAAATAATGACTTTACCACTATGAAGAAATAGTAGGTAGTTAATTGCACAGAAATCATTGAAGAATTGAAAAATTGTACCAAAATAAAAATTCTGCTAGTGGCGTAGAAATTAGGAATGGGAAACTGCCTCTCTACTCCTGTCATATACCTCTGGTAATAGCCATGAACAATTTTGTAGCATTTTTTAATATATTCTAATGTATCTCAACTTTATGCCAAGTATGATAGAGAAATATAATACAGAATTAAAATAACGGGCAAAAATCAATTACATTTTTTTTAAATAAAACATTCTACAACTCCGTATTTCATATTTTATCTAAGCATTGTGTGTCAATTCTTCATATTTTCAGCCCAGGATTATCCAGTTAGCGTATGTACAATTATTAATGAATCACCCTGTATATTAAAAGTAACACATCACATTTTTCCAATTAAAAACAATTTCTTACCTCTGTTTTTGTTTGATCTCCCTCAACTTCTCCATATTGCTAATGTACAGGGGATTCCTTATATCCTCCGCCTTCAAAAGCAGAGCGTACAGAGCCTCCAGCTCGAGCAACAGCTGTTTGGTTTTCCTGGTGTCGCGGGACACCTGGGGTCCGTCGTTGTCCTTATCGGGCGTGACGATGTCCATGTCTATGATTTTTCTAGGCGCTGTTACCGACCCACACTAAAAAAAAATGTCTCATTAATATTCACGACTTGACCAAAACAAATTTCACGTTTACCTGTAGTTTTCCTAAGGAATTCTCAAACTGTAACGGTGTATAAACTCTAGGCGTCAACGTGTTCTGGTTCTCCTGCCGATCGCTGTTTCTGTGCTGCCTCTTGTTGGCGTACGGCGTGTTTTTGTCATTGGCGAGGTTTTCTTTGTTGCTTTTTAATTTCCTTTCCTTGAATATCTGAAAATGGGAAGGATATATTAATGCAGGGTATCCGGATACATTGAGAACAATTTTAAAGATTGTTTGATGTTGTGGTTGTTGTTATGTAAGGCAACACGGTTACCTGCAGCCTTCAGGTCTTGTAACCCATTGTGCATGCTATAGTAGTAGAACTTTAAACAACTCTGCTAGCACAATTTGTGGCTGAATTCATTCTAATTTAGAGAGTGCTTGGACTCATATAAATAATGACAATGTGATGCATTTTTCACAAACTTAATATATTGCATTTACATAACCCCAATAGTATATTGTTATATTAGGATTAAAATGTCACTTTTGTGGCGAGTAAATTTTATATTTGCAAGGCGAAGGGTAGCATAGCCGAGTGGATGCAAAATTGTAAAACAAAAAAGTCACTTTTAATTCGAATAAAAATGCTATTTTTTCTCAAACGGATTTAATTTCTAATTTGTGCTTTGCAATTATTCAAACCAAATTTGGGTAATAGAGCAAAGTACGATATATATCGATGTAATCGATAAGGTCAAACATTAGTTGCCATATTGCTAATTTAGTTCATTCATGATTGTTTGTGGTACAATTTGCTGAAAAGTCTGTAAAAATGGAATCTAATGAAAATTTACGTGTACCTGAGGAGATACTGGAACGTGTGAAAGAGGTTTCTTTGAATTTCCTCCCAAAGAAATCTCGAGAAATATACGAATGTGTCTACCAACATTTTATGAATTGGTGAAAAAACAGTAAGTTGTATTCAGAAAATGTATTGTGTAAAGTTAAAATGACCATTTATTCTAAGAAAATTGAACAAAGGAAATATTATTATACAGGGTAATTCCGAACAAATAAAAAATTTTTGAATGTACACAGATCTCTCTCTTGCAAATATTGGAATTTTGTAAAAATAAAATTAAAAAGAGCAGTTTAAAAATGATTAAAAAATAAACTTCCACACAACACTGGAAATTGGTCTACTGTAAAACCTGATAAGGCGTATAATCGACGACCGGACAAAAAATTGAAAGAAATTCTCAAGGAAAGAAATAAATACATTTTACAACATCTACTTTTATACAGCAAATTCAACTGCTTTTGTCGCTATTGTTATTAACCACAACATTTTGAGCCGGTCTTATCCAGTTGCTACAAACTAACACAAATCTTTCTGTTTCTTGTCCGTTTTGAACTTGTAAGTTATTGGCAGCAGCTACGATATTGTCACGGAATTTGCCCCACTCACACCCAAACCGACGACTGTGGTATCGCGAAATGCTAAGATTGCCCCGATCGCTCCTACACGATTCTGTTAAACAAACAAAAAGCCAAGGATCGAGACGGGACTGGAGCAATGGGGAATCGACGAGAAGCATTTGAGTCGTTCGGGAAAATGAATCTAGAGATACTAGAATATAACTGGAATATTCGTTAGGTCTTTAAAAGAAAAATAAACGGCCGATTAAGTTAGTCTTGTATAAGTCTTGTATTACAGTCTGACTTGAAGTGTTTAGTTGGAGATATCAAAGTGATTTAGATAGCGATAAATTAAATAAGTGTTTAGTTGAGTTCTAATTAGTGTTCAGTAGTGTACTGAGTATAGTTAATAAAGAAGTAGTTAATTAACGGATTGTTTTTCTGGCAATAAGAGAAATTCGGATTAGGAAATCCGTGACAATATGTTTGCGTAAATCATCATGTTCCACTTTAGTGCAATATACTTCATTTTTTAAATATTCCCACAAAAATAAGTCCAAATGATTTAAAGTCAGGAGATTGTGGCAGCCATGGTACCGGTACTCCTCGTCCTATACCTTGGTATTAATGCTTGGACACGCTGCACATGGTACGGATATAATTGAGCCTCATGTACTATAGCGACACTGCTGCAATATGCCATGGTCGCCCTAGACTTCCAAGTCTTCCACTATAAGGTTTCAAATTTTCCGTGTCACGTTCACACTGCACAATACTTGCAGTCCCTGCTCACAGCAGTAAAAGTAGCTGCATTTGGCATATGTTTACCAAGACACTTAAAAAACTAATTTAAATACTCACATCACAAAAATATTAACGCTAATCTCGCGACAAGAATTCAGATGACTTACGTCATACGAACAAATGAATAATTCATTATATTTTCATTAAGGTATTTAAGAAACTGCTACTGATAGTAATAAAACTATATACTACACTAAAAGTTTGCATTATATATTACACTAAATTGTAAAAAATGATTGTTTTTAATCCGACCAAACATCAAATATTACGTTGACAATAAAAACAAATGTGTAACGTCAACCGTGACGTAAGATATCTTAATTCTTGACACGAGTATATAAGTAATAGGATTTCAATATTCGGAATCGCCTGGCTAGAGACAACAGTGGTCCAGCCATGTAAAGGTTGAAACTATAAGAATTCTTCTTATCTCTGGGCTTCTTTAAAAGGTTGCTTCTTCTTCCAAAGGACACGGCTGATTACGTGGTAAGGCTTGAGGCTGGAGTTGTAGCTCTTTCATATACCATACTGAAATCTTGTCTTAATTGGCTGCATAAAATATTGGTTATGGACAAAAAAAGATATGCTTATCTATGTTTCTTACGCCAACTTCAGTTATCAAATATCGACTCCAGATTTAACTGGGTGTCACAAATTAGACAATGCTATCCTTCCTTAGGCACAAATGATGTGCGGACGAACCTAACCACGAATAATCTCAAACAACGGATGAATAGTTTTTTACATACATACGAGAATTTACTCTACCATAATGACTTATCATCTCTTACAAATTCTACATCCTCCATATTGTATAGGTATTTTAGTATAACCAGATGTCCGAAAAATTATTTAACTTTCCGTTTACCGATATATATTATAAGGATTATAGCTCAAATTCGACTTTCGAACAAGCATTTTTTAAAGTTTGCATTTCATGGTATTTCCTATTTTATTAATCCTACTGAAGTATGTACTATTTGTAATACATTTGAGTTGGAAACACTTGAACATATTCTTATTAAATGTCCTATATATGAACATCTTAAAACACCTGATCTAAGAAATTTAACTTCTCTTGATGCTTTAATTGAGTTACTTGATAACCTTAGTCCCAAAACTGCTAAGATGATGTGCATGTTTGTAATGGGTATTCTTAAACTTCGTGCTTTTATTTTAAACGAGTAATGTTTTTTTCTCTCAATTTTTGTTTTTGTTCATAATTTTTTTTTTTTTTTTACTTTATATAATTGTAATATTGAAGTTTTGTTTTTTTTCAAAATTTGTATGTATAGTTAGATATAAGATTCATTATTTTTCTCTTGTCTGTTACAGAACCCTTCCTGTAAAATTGTAATATTTTTTTAGAAGGAATAAATAAATAATAATAATAATAATAATAATAATAATAATAATAATAATAAGAATTTCAATAATTTTTTTCTCGGAAACTATAAGGATTTTACAAATTTTTTTTTTACGTTATTGACTCCATTTTTCATTACGAATATATTCCCAAATTTTTTCTGAAGTTCTGAATCACCGTATAAAATAGAAAACTTTTAAAGCACCGGCAGCAGTCTTTAATTACAAAATCTTGTCCGATAACCTAAAAAACAAACCGACAAATAGATGTTTTTAAAAAAAAAAATAGACACCAAAAACTGAAGAATAACAGAAAATCACAAACGTAAACACACAGGGTTTTAATTATGACAACAAATTGTTGAGGGTTGCCTAACTCTCAGTCAAATGTGTGCTCGCAGGGTTTGCCAGTGTTGGCAATAAATTGGGGTTTAATATGGTTTTGAATTTTTTTTTTCATCTTATAAGTTTGTAAATTTTTGGAAGAGAGGTTCCATTAATTCATATTTTTTTCTATACGACCTTCCCCCTCCTCCCCCCCTAAATATTTGTACTTAGTCACAGTTAATCCTGTATAATGTAAAAGTTATTTTCAGTGAATGTATTTTTATAGTTCCACTATAATTCAAAAAGTAGTTCCACTATAAATCAAAAAATAATTCCACTATAACTCAAAAAATAGATAATTCGATACCGAGCTGTGCAAAAATGTTACTTACAGTATAATAATAATCATCAAAATAGGGCGTCCCGGTGTTCAACTGCAACATCTGGATATTCAACAGCCATTGCTTCTCTTTCATGGACATAAGCCCGGCGTATTCATCTCTCGGCTCCTGGTTTTCCTTCTGTTGCTGCCTGCTGCCCCCACTGTCCCTTCTCACCTTCTGTTGGTTGTGATGCAGGTGGTGCGCTAGCTGTTGCGGGCTGTGGTGGTTCCTCTGCTGCTGGCAGTTGCCCGCCAAGTTGTTCATATGCCGTGGGGGCGGTGGGAAGTTGAACGGATGATTTACCTTCAAAACGAAACGTAGAATCCTGTTTCGATACAATTCGCTTTATACTTACCGGAAATTGGCCCTGGTTGTGCCCAGGATACATAAAACTTGGAGGTCTCGGTGGACCGTTCCCCTGCATGAACTGCGGGTGTGGCGGCATCATTCTCAGCAGGCCGGGTGGTAGGATTGGGTGATGATGCGACTGGTGGGGGTTCATTTGAGGTGACATGTGTCTCAAACCGGGTGGTGGCATACCCATCGGTGAGAGACCCGGAGGCGGGATAGTATGCTACGAATGATATTTAAAGTAGTACCTTTGCTTAAATAAAGGGTAACTTTAAGTGGGAAATCCAATTTTTAAGGCTAATGCTACATGCTCCCCAGAATAATAATCAAAAAATAACTCCAATGGAAAATAATTTTTTAAAACCATTCCATGGTTGCTTTCTTAATATTTCCCTATTTTCCAAAATAAAAATTGCTGACCTTATAGTAAATATGAGCAAGTCATAATAACTTTTGATAGCAATAATGATAAAATTTAATAAAAAAATATCTACCTCAAAATGTACATGTATGTTTCTCTATGTGTGGTGGTCTAAGTGTGAAATGGTTGTTTACAGCGCAGTGCATGAAAATTTACGAACATTTTATTTCCTTGACATTTATCACTATAAAATTCCGTCACTTTTATTTAATTGTTTTTCTTTTACATTATATTACTGTTTCAGTGATAATGACCTCCTAGGGGACAATACACGCAAAAAATAAACGGTGAACGTTAATTTGACGTAACAAAAATGATTAAATATGCCAATGCTCCACTTTATTACATTTATTTTAGTTTGCAGTTTATAGGTTTACAAAACATTGATGGTAATGCGGTATACTCGCGTCAAGAATTCGGACGTCTTACGTCATGCTTGACATTAGGCAATTGTCTTTATTGTCAATGTAATTTTCGATATTTGGTCGCGTTAAATTCAACAATTTATTGCAATTTAGTGCAATATATAATGCAAACATTTAGTGTAGTATACAGTTTTATTACTATCACTTGCAGTTTCTTAAATATTTTGATAAAAATATAATGAATTATTCATTTGTTCGTATGACGTAAGTCGTTTGAATTCTTGACGCGAGTATAGCAATTTTACAATTTTCTGTACAAAATATACGTTTTGTTAATTTTAATGTTAGATTAAAATTTAAAGTGTTTTTTTTTTTGTGAAGTGTGTAGTGTTAAGTATGAACAAAAATTCAGCTTTTATGACAAACGGTCTTTTTAGAATTTATTAATGCATATATCAACATTAGAAAAAAAATTTTTTAGCAAAAAATTTTTAAGCGCAGTCGATTTTTATGCACATTTGCAGCTGCAGTCTCCAATTGACGGGAAAGATAGAGATCGTAATTTTCGTCCGAAATAAAAAAAACCAAAGAAAATTTTATTTTTCATATATTTTTCTTCTATGTGAACTAAGAAAAACCCAAGAGATGTAAAATTTTAAATTTTTCTTAAGTTTGAAAAAAATGCTTTTTCTTATAAAAAAAATCATTTCAATTTGCTACAAAAGTTTTTTAAAAATTATTTTTCACAAATGTTTTTAGTTCAAATAGAAGAGAATACAAAGCTGATTCTTACAAGCTTTGGTTTGTTTTAATTGGTCGTCTAGTTTTCTTTCAATCACACCTGCCAATTCAGAAAAATCGTTAAAACAAAAACTCGAAATTTCGAATGATTGTTGAACCTTTCCAGGTCAGAGGTCTCCAACCGTGGCTTTCGGTAAACATTCGTCCGTGTACTTACCATGGGCGCTTGTTTACCTAAAGTCACGGTTGGAGATCCCTGTTCCAGGTACACAGTTCGAAGCTAGGGGCCGAGGGGAGAAGCACGCGCTCTAGCTGCTTTAGCGCTCGTATACCCGCTCAGCGCCCCACTGCGTTTAATGCTGTATCTTTGAAAATACTGCGAATTAGATTCTATAACTTTAGATACATATTCGTAGATATATTAGAAATAGATTTAAGCAATAAAAAAAAAATTGATAGACCGAATTGCTGCCTTGACGTCATGAGCTTCTAATAGAATGCGGTTGGTATCATTTTGGTTGACCTTCAAGTAAACCGATGCTGAATAAAATTCGCCAAATATGGTGTGACTTCGTATATCAGTTATCTAAGAAGTGTCACATAAACATCAAATAATTATAATATAAGTCAATAGTAGGAAAATTCCTTCAGAATTTACTGAAATAATATTAAAAAAATAGTTTACTGAATATAAATTGTAAATTATGTTATATCTTCATTAAGTCTGGTTTTTATGAACACAGAATTTGCGGATATTCTTGCAATTTAATGGTGGGAAAGTATGAAATTTTAGCAAATTGCGTCAACTAACATTTTTTATAATTTTCACCATATTATTGATTGTAATAATGATAAATGCAGCAGTAATATTGCAACTGATTTAATATTATGCAAAATTTGCTAAAAACTTAAATTTTCCTGTCATTAAACGATTCATAATATAAAAAACTGCAAAATACACGTTCGTGAAGAGTCGGCTTTACACTTCTAATTTGGCAGTGCCAAAATCGGCTAATGCTAGTAACCAACTTGATTCAATCATAACAAAAGGTCTTATTTTGCTAGCAATTCAAAAACTGTTTTCTTTTATGTCAATCAATCAATCAATTACAAGGAAAAATAGGACAGCGGAAAACTTCTACAAACTATGTCCGAACAGAGTAATTCGAAATAACTTTTTTTTTTATTTACTACTATGTATAAAGAACAATGGAAAATTAGAAACTGACGAAATACCAATCAAATATTTTATGCAGATCTCTCGAACAAAATTATAATAAAATAGTACTATATTGCTATATTAGAATTAAAAGTGTCACTTTTGTGACGAGGAAATTTTGTATTTGCGAGGCGAAGTGTAGCGTAGCCGAGCAGATGCAAAACTGTGAGACAAAAAAGACACTTCTACTCGTAATGCAAATAATATACAGATACAGAAAATATTGAACCGATCATATGAAATACTAAGAATAATCCCTTCCACTGCTCGCCGTCCAAGCTTGACGCGTCCTCCCCTATTTTGGCGGACTAAACCAGTATTCGTATAGGACACTATTCGTTTGGCGTTTGGCCGTCGGCGTAGGAGAGTAGGGAAGTACTGACTAAGCCCGCCCTGCCGCGCGTCATCTTCCCACCAATACCCCATGCATTCCAAATGTATGTAATAGAATCTCCCCATGATCGGTTAAATATTTTCTCTATCTGTATACTATTTTTTCTCCAACCAAAATCTCCCATTTAATTATAAATTTGTGCTCTGAAATTATTCAAACTAAATTTGCATACGCGTTCACGGGTACTTTGTCAAACATTAGTCGCCATATTGCTACTTGAGTTGATTTGTGATTGTTTGTAGTTTAATTTGCTGAAGTCCGTAAAAATGGAATCTAATGAAGATTTAGGTGTACCTGAGAAGATACTGGAGTATGCGAAAGATCTTTCTTTGAATCTTTTCCAAAAGAAATCTCGTGAAATTTATGAATGTGCCTACTAATGTTTTATGGATTGGTGCAAAGAAAAAAACATTAGCTTGTATTCAGATGTATTGATGGAGTATTTCTCAAACTTAGCAAATAAAATGAAGCCGTCAACGCTTTAGTCACAATATTCAATGTTGCAGTCAACATTGGAGAAATAAAGAAGGGGTCATCCTAATATTGAGGGTAGCAGGCACATGCCGTTCTGGAATTAATCAATTTAACAGTTGATAATGTTGGTGAAATACACCCTAATTATAAAAATTCCCAATACCAAAAATTGATAAATTGACTGTGGTAATGATAACCCAAGCACTGTTGCCATTTCAGATTTTACAATATCTGAAAATAATATAACAATTAATAAAAACGTGTAGGACTGCTTTGAGAATTGCTCAAAAAATGAGGGTGCCACTATTCTCGTTTCAGTGTTTCAGTAGTTTATTTAATTGTAATACTCGCTCAAACTGTGTATTTACTGTCAATGTGGATAAATAAAAATTATTATAAATATTCTCAAATAAACTTTTATAAATGAAAACTGGATTAAAAATGAACTCCTGACTTTAGTGACTCCTGACACTCAAAAAATGTCAGTTTTGTGACGGTTGAAAAAAATTACATTTTTTGGCTAACCTGTAACATTGGATGGTAGGGATGCCCTTGGTGATGCCCCGGCGGTGGCAAAAATGGCCTTTGAGGCGCCTGCTGTTGCGGAACATGCTTCGATGTCTTAATAAGATTTTTCTCGAGTTCTTCCACAGTACAGATTTTCCTTACTTGCGGTATGGGGGCAATTAATGGAGCGGAGTTCTGCTGGTTGATGCTGATGCTAGGTTTTGAGTCGTTATCCCTGTGCGTTTCAATCTGAGACGGATAAAAACAAATATACTTTTACAAAAAGTGTCACAGTAATCAACAATAGTAAATAAAAAAAGGTTAAGGTTTATGAAGATCAAACTTATTACTAAAAAAAAATATTAGTTACTTACGAACGCTTTGGATGCCTTTTGTAAAGATGTGAGTATACTGGAACTATTGTAAATATCACCATTTTTATTGGGAGGAGTGTAAGACCAAACAGAACTAGATAGCAATAAGGGATCTTCAGACTCTTCTAAAACTAATTGTGATATGGAGTTTTCTAAAAAAATATAATTATTACAGCATTCGCATGAATCATTTCTTGAATTAAAAAAATGTAAATGACCTCCAATTTTAACTTAAATATCTCCTAATATTTATTTGTAATGCTACTGTTTTAAACAAATCTAAAATATTAAAAGACCTCTTTAGGTATCCTAAAACTAGTTTCAAAATAAATAAATAACCTAATAATGAACCGATTTTGATGAAGGTTGCACCAGTTTTTTTAGAGAGAAATATAGTTTCCAGGATGCCCTAAATCATGTTTTTTGACACGAGTAAACTAAGATTTAAAATGTAAAGAGAACAAAATAAATGGGCATCCAAGAAGCGGAGAATTATTTTATTAATTTATATACACTTTGTTTCTGAAAATAATTGATGATAAATTTGTAAATTTGGAATTTGGCTAAGAAAGTGCAATTTAAAGGAGAGCCGCTTACGTTCAAATAGTATTAGGCAATGAGATACGAAGCAGGCAAAGACAGAAGATGTAAGAGAAGTCAGACGGTTGCAGTGCGCTTAGCGGAACGATCAAGTTGATTTGCATCTAGCATGGGCCATGCTTAACGGCAGATCATCATGTTTATTATTCTTTATTGAATGATCACTTCAATATTCAATCAGATTTTATGTTGGTATCAAGTTATTTCACAATGAAAGTGGTAAGAAAGTTCATTTGGGAACAGAACTCCAATATATTTTATACAGGAAGTTACTTCATATGTGCCATCGCATTATATTCACTTTTTGTTTCTTTACACTTTTTTATATTCCAAACCAATTGACAACAAAATTACTTAAACATATCTTAGGGATATAAATTCACAAACAATCAAACTAAAATGTGGGGGAACCCCGTCATGCATAAACCACGTTCTTAGTCTTAGCACCTAGGAAACATCGTCAAGTAGTTCAAGTAAAACGTTTTCAAGAAAATGTCTGTAGGAGGCACCGGTTAGAGTTCTTAGTAAAAAATAACACCCAACAAGAAAAATCCCAATAATATTCGTCCATACATTAAAAGAAAACTGATGTTGATATCGAGATTCCATTATGGCATTAAGGTTTTCATCAGACCAAACGTGTTTATTATGGAAGTTCATGATAGGGTCTCTGGAAAAGTTAGCTTCATTCGTAAACAACATGCTAGCGGTGGGTGCATCTCACGCGTTCGTGACTAGTCCTGTGTGTTCGAAGTGCTACATGGCCGAAAGCCTATGAGTCCGAATACCTGGCTGTTCGAATAAAGATGAGCGTGCTCCCGGCTGATTGACGGAGAGAGAAGACCACGATGCAATTCGCCTAGATGAATCGTTCTCGCGGTAAGAAGATAACGCAACAGTGTTCACAGTGATGTATCACTTTCCACAGAATTTTAGAAACATTATTAATTAATTACCATAATGCAGCCTTTTGTTAAGATGTTTAATTATTATTATATGTACTTACTTGTGATTTTATTTCATGTGGTAAATACCATCTATGTATTTACTTATGCATGCATGCAGTATTCAGCTGTAGAAGTACTGTTTTTGTATGTTTCAACTGTAAAATACATATAGATATAATACGATTGAACAATTGATATACACATTTATACAGAAGTTATTTCAGCAGTTGTAGGGACAAGATTGTAATATTGCTATTATATTACAATAGTTATTCGCTACTTATTTATATAGATGTCAGTATTTTTAATAACGGGGGTCTGCAAAATGATACTCTAGTAGTATTTATCCATGTGATGATTATCGTTGTTAGGCGCATTCTAATTCTACATAAAAAATATTTTTTGACAAGGTCATAGGTATTTTATGATGAATATATTTTTTTATTTAGGCAAAGTTTACGTTTTATTCGATTCAAATATTGAAGACAAGTGAGATTTATAACATTATGTATGTGATAGATGTATTGGAATCAACGATTATGCATATAAATTCAATTTGAAAACCGTGGATTAATTTCTATGGCTACTATCACACCCATCATATAATAATTAAACGTCTTAACAAAAGGCTGCATTATGGTAATTAATTAATAATGTTTCTAAAATTCTGTGGAAAGTGATACATCACTGTGAACACCATTGAGTTATCTTCTTACTGCGATAACGAATCATCCAGGCAAATTGCATCGTGGTCTTCTCTCAACAACAGCTTCTTCCAACTCAGACATTCTAACACTCAAGGGTCTTCCAGGAATTGGACCTTTCTGAAATAAGCCTGACTCCGAAAGACGCTGAAAACATTTCTGAACATTCTTGGATTTGGAGGATTTGGAAATCTTTCCATATAAATTCGCTTAGCCTGAGCATCATTTCCATCTGCAAGGCCATAAATGTAAACCATATTGGTCATTTCAGTACTTGAATAAATGTATAAGCTATCATTAAATCTTAATTTTTTTAAAAAATAAATTGCATGGCTAAGATATGATATTTTTTAGTAATTTAAGTAACTGTAAAAATTCACTTGATCAAATAAATCAATTTTATAATTAATCGGAAAGTGTAAATTAACAAAAAGTGAAGATAATACAATGGCGCATATGATGACCTATTTTATTTGTAATATTATACAGGATTTTTGGCAAATAATGATCGATGATAACCACATCTCCGCTACTTGGAAGTTTCTAAAGCTAGTAATTTTTTGTTTCATACCTAATGTCACTAAATATGCGCACCAAATTTGGATAAATTATCTCAAGCGGTTTAGAAACTAAACTCTTTTTTTTTTAATTTTTAACATGCTGTAACTGGACAATGGCTGTTCTAAGACCCTCATTTTTGACCACAGAATATGCCCCTGGATTTTTGAGCTCTACTTAAAAAACATCCTGTATAATAAGCAACGAATTAACATTTTGACCTCAATAAAAAGTTGTTTCAAGTATGTAATTTTTATGTACACCTATAAACTTAATACATGAACATTTCAATTACTGTTTTAGCAATGGTAAACTGTTTTCACATTTCACTGAGCAACATAAATTATAACTGAAGATGGTTGTTTTGCATGATATATTTAAAATTAGAAATGGGTAATTCCCCTATACACAAATATGGCCAACACCAAATTTATACGGTATCAAAATCTATTCTAAACTCAGCCCTAAATATACTAACCACTATCAAGAAAATAAAATAAATGACAACTATAATTTGAAATATGTCCTGTAAAATTATTTTTAGTTTTGTCTCTAAATTAACACTTCCTCATTTGGCATTGGCACTCAGTTAAATGCATTTTTATTACCCAACACAGTCACTGTTTAAAGTCTGTTATTCTTCTTTATCTATGTGCAGACCAAGCAAAATAAAAATAAACAGAGATTACAGGATGTGGTGTCATGATTCCTGTATCTTATCATTCTGAATGAATAAGGGGTCAATATACATTTCATCTTGCAAGGATTATTAAAAAGAATACATATAACAAGGCTTTAAAGCTGATACCTCTTCAGTATAGATATTTGATTAACTAAAAAGTGTTCTAAGGTTAACAAATGAGTGAATTTTAAAAATTAAACACTAACCTATCTGTTCCGAGTGTTTGGTACTTTCAGCAATTTCAGCAAACTGCTCATGCTGCCGTTCCCAATCCTCTAAACTGGAAGCATCTTCAAGTTCTCCGAATGTCTCATCATTGAGGGCATCGTATTCCTCCTCGTTTTCCAAACAATCGTCTTCATCCGGTGGAAGGAGGTTTTCACCATTCTTGAAAATATCGTGACACTCAATAATCATTTAGAATAGATAATAAATAGCTTAGTTATATTGTTGCAGTACCAGAAAAAGAAGTATTGCGCAAAATAACGCACACAACTTCTTTAAAAATGCAGGGTTAACCTAGTTAAATTAGCGCGACAATTCTTATGATTTAATCAACAGTTTCTCGTCTTTTCGCATTTAGATGATCAACTAAATAGTTATCTGATCGAATTTTTAAGTAAAACAAGCAAAAAGGACTACATTTTTTTTGTTAACAACCGTGTTAAAACTTTTACTTTTCACCGAAAAGTAGATTACTTTTAACCAACTTTAGCATGTAGATCAAATCAAACCAATATCAACTTACATTTAACGATGTGTCAAAGTCAAAAAACGTATTAGCCATTTGATTTTTCAAAAATTTTCAACATTATCATGATTATACGCACTACCATGAAATTTGTCACAATTTATTTTACTTGGATTTTTTCTTTCGGCGATACCAACATAAAACAGTTAAAGTAACTGTGCGGTGTCTAACGTATCGCATTTAGTTAAAATATTACAGAAAAGTGCGTCAAATATTTAATGCTAGCTAAATACTTTGCAAGCTCAGAGTTATACACTGGTTATCCAAAATTTTACTGAGTTCCTCTAAAATGCACTTAAATTAGTGTATTCCTCCCTACACGGAAATAATTTGGGGTACAAGCGAAATGGGAAAACGCCCAGACAGCATGGTACTTTAAGCACTATACCTCTGAAGTTAGTCTATTGACAACTCATTGGTCAGCTGTCTTTGTGTTATGTTCCCAACACAGATTACTGAACTTCCCAATTTAAAAAAAAATGGTAGACGAAGGCACTAAGAAAACTTTAAGTAATATACCCTTACTAAAAACTAAAGCAGGTCCTAGAGATAAAGAACTATGGGTTGAAAGATTAAAAGAAGAATATCAGTCTCTAATTAAGGTATTTTAGTAACGTTTTTTACAAGATAAAGGAAACCTAACCTATAACTAACATATGTTTAAATTGGTTCTAGTACGTACAAAACAATAAGGCGGCAGATAATGACTGGTTTAGATTAGAATCGAATAAGGAAGGCACAAAGTGGTTTGGAAAATGTTGGTTCATCCACGATCTTCTGAAATACGAGTTCGACGTAGAGTTTGACGTACGTAAACCAAATAATTAGAGACAAAAGTACTTACTTCCTTTCCGTTGCAGATTCCAGTAACTTATCCCACAACAGCACCAGAAATAGCTCTTCCAGAACTTGACGGAAAGACTGCGAAAATGTATAGGGGTGGAAAGATATGTTTAAGCGATCATTTTAAACCATTATGGGCGAGAAATGTACCCAAGTTTGGAATCGGCCATGCAATGGCCCTAGGTGTACGTTTTAAGGGCCAGTTTAAAATATATTTATTTCATAATAATTGTTTTTAGCTCGGACCATGGTTAGCAGTAGAGATTCCGGATTTGATAGCTAAGGGTGTAATATCATATAAAGAGAAAACTGGATAGAAGAAATTTATAATTATATATTTATATAAAAGTATCACTAATTTAATTTCTTAGGCGAATGATTGTAATTGTGTATTAACATTAATTTAACGATTATTTTTTGTATTTCTAATATATGGTATTAAAAAGATGTGTTGATTATTTGGAGGTAACTTAAATATTTCTTAACAGTTTAAGATAAATTTTGTTAATATTCTTTTGTACATATGTAAATTAAATATATTTTTTATACAATACTACTGTCTTAATATTAAAAAATTATATGGCACAGGCATGAGATAAATTATCTACTATCTGCAGAACCAGAACACCTTGTCCGTAAAGCACTAGAGGGTCATGTAACTTAGACGGCAAGGTCATCAGACCTGAACCCTCGCAATTTATGTTTGTGTGGTCACTTGAAAAGCTTGGTGTATGAAACAGAAGTTGAGCATATCAGGCGATTACAATATGTACAGGGTGTTTTAAAATAAAGTAGCAAAAATAAATCAATTTAAACGAACATACCTATATCCCAAGTTGCATAATAAAAAAGATACAGGGTGTCAAACTTAAAATTTCATTTACGATATTTGTAAATAACTTTTTAAGAAATCTAAATATTTACATAAAATTTGTAAATCGGGTGTTTTTTTGTGGACGAGAAATTAAAATTTGTTTCTAATTTTGACGTCACTAGTAGAGGGCACCACTTATGGCACACCATGTTTCAAATTTCAAGAAGATCGGCAATGTTTTGATGAAACCACTTTTCAACAAAGCACAGATTTTATCAAAGCAGGCCGATCTTTTTAAAATTTTGCACGTCTCCAGAATTTACCGTTCTGAACAACTTTCTCGACTAGCACTTTGCTGTATTTTCAGTTGAAGGCACTTTACCTGAAACGATAACAGTTTTCAATTGGTGCACTGAATATTTAAAATAGGATTACAAAATCATGACAAGGAATGTCCCTTACAGGCTGCTCTAATTTCACTATAAATGTTTACAATAAATAAAATTACTATCGTTAAAGAACAAATTTAAATTTTTAATTTAGCGGCAGTAAACATTATTTTAATGCCTAGACAGTAAATTTGACAATAGATTTTACATGAATTTTATTTAATTCATAAAATAATAAGATAATTTAGTAATGTTAAAAATTTGTAAGTACAAAACTATATACTTGTGCAGGCCCAGTTTGCCTCCTCTCTCGTCGGGCCTGACTGCGCCCTTTACTTATTTTATCGTTGTTACAGATGTATTGAAGATTGCCTATATATATTATTGCAGACTAATTTATAATACCATTGAGTATACTTTATTATTCAATAATAATAATACCCAAAGGCAAATTCAGAAGTGTCGTTTCGCCGTCAATGGTGTTGTGGTATAATAATGACATTTGCAAATGCACATATCGCATAGCCAATATATCATACTGTTACTAGATATGTAATAAATAGGTTGCATGATAAGAGTAAGTAGTTATTACTTTTTATTTGTTACATATTACTTCAAAATTTCTACTGAGGTACCTGCTTCATTGTATTAGTCGCCGCCGCCACTGTATTATACGTTTTGTAACTTATACAGCAATGAGTTTACTATTGTATATAGGTAGTAACCAGTACAGTGAGTGTTGTAAAGTGGCATCCGAAACAAATCCCATACGAGTTTAGAAAAATCCCTTCTTATGATCAACGATTTTTAAAGAGTAAGGAAAAGGAAAAAGCATACCACCCGTAAGTGTTATGTCTTAATTATTATTTTTTTCTGGGCATTTTAGACTCTGAAAATCGAAGGGGAATCCATAGAGTTGATCTCCTCGATCTGTACATTCCAATTATGCTCCACATTTTTTATAATACGCTATCTAATCAAATATTATTAACATTTGCAAATAGAGATGTCACCTATTAGCGTAGCCGATATTTTTCTGGTTGTCGGTGATATTTGAACCGATAATTTAAATAAAATTGACTTTTACAACTGGTAGAAAACAGCGCAATCTTATTCTTAAAACGCTTATCAAACACCAATCAAGATAATAGAACATGTAGAGAAATTGTTTGATTATGACTACAACAATTCTGTATTTAAATCTCTGTTGTTTAAAATGAAATGAAAATTTACGAATTGAGACAAATACTGAAAGAGCTTATAAGATTATTAAGTGTAACAAGAACAAATCGAAAAAACTGACAGATTTTCAGTCATATACAAAATTTAACTATATTTTGGACAAAGTTAACTTTTTATCAAGCAAACGTGGCAATCTTAACAGAAAACTTTTGTTTAATAATTAATAAAACTAGCGATAGGCGAATTCGAATTAAAAATTAACTGCAATTAGATTATTGAAATAACTTGATAATTCAATTATAAGTACCTAATTCGAATTATGTTAACGTAATTGTTAACAAAATAAATGATCCAGTGGTTTATGAGATGAACTGAACCTACTTAAACCCAACCAACAGATAAAAAACACAATTTTCTCTATAGGGTGAACCATTAATGATGGGCTCTATGGGACAAAACATGAAAATATAGCTAAATATGATTTCATAAACTGTTGCTATGGAAAAAAGTACAGTGTCAAAGTTGAAATTCTTATTACTATTTTTTTTTTGTAATAATTCGAGTACACGAATAATTCATGTATTACATGCAGATTCGTCCATAGAGGTCGCCGCATTAGCAATGGCTGATGATGAATTTCTCTCTACCTTTTTGTTGACAAAACATTCTGATTCGGTTGACTACAAAATCATATCGCGTCACGTCTACGTAAAAAGGCACACTTGGTAAACTGATGATTCGTATGGTCTTCTAGAAAACTTTAAAAATGCTATTGAAATTTATTTTCAGAAAATTAGTATTGTGGTACAACATGCAAATGAATCGATTATCTTATTTTATAAATATTCAGGGTAACTTTGGAAAAAAATACGTTACTCTTTTGATTTGTCATTTATAAACCATGTCGTGTATTTTTGTTCGGGGTGTTAAAAACAAGATTTTCTGAAAATAAATTTCAAGAGCATTTTTGAAGTTACACGTAACACGAATATTTTTGGTAGTTTATTTTCTCTAAAACGGTAGAAGTTATCAAGTCATATCAAGTTTCCCTTTTTTACGTAGAAACGACGCCCGAATAAAATTTTGTAGTCAAACGAATCAGAACGTTACGTCAACAAAAAATAAGGGATGAATTCCTCATCAGGCATTGTTAATGCGGCTACCTCTATGACCAAAGTCCTTTTCTTAAAAAAATATTTGAAATATAAAACAATAATTTTAATGTTGACACCATGTATCTTTTTCTACAGCCACATTTTACTAAGATATGTTTAATTATATCTTCGCATTATGTCCCAATAAAGTTGCCACCTTTACTTTACAGCCCATTATTAATGGTCCATCCTGTATATAACCAATACGAATGCGAGTGAGAGGAGACAGTGGCGGCTAACCAAGTGACGTAGGAAACGCACCGCTTCACCTAAAATTGCTGGTTGTAAATACTACTTAAAATTATATTTTTAATCCAATATACATGAAATTTATATGTTATTAAAAACAGCGCATAAGCAAGTAGTGTCACGGAATCGGCATCAGATCGATGCTATGCATACAGGGACATGTATAGCAGTGGCAGCCTGTACGATGAGGCAGGTGAGGCAGTGCCTCAGTAAAAATTTGAAAGTAATAAGTAACAAATAAGAATCACGAAGCGTACATCTCATAGGCGTACTAAATTTGAATGCCATCATACAGATATAAAAAATATACAAAAATGACAAAAATAATTGCATTACATAACATCTATTATTTTTAGAGTAAAAACAGTGATATAACAGTTTTTACGAATTTCGAGGCGTTAGATAATAAAACAATATAAGAATATGTCAAAATTTAAAGTTTTTATCTTGTATTATCAATTACCCAAGGTCGAAAATAATAGAGAGTGACTAATTCACAACACAGAGATGAGTACGGAAGACGCGTGTGTTATGATTACCTAAGCGTGCCACTTAAGAAGAGTTAAAGCATATAAAATTATCAAAAATAAGTTGGCTGAACCTAGCACATTAACAATTTACTTTAAATGTGCCACCTATGTCATCCTCTCTAGAAATTAGAATGCCGTCCTTTTGGACGGCGATTGCCCACCGCCACCCACTTACACCTACCTGATGCGCACTCCGCGGATATCACACTTAAGCCTTGTCCTCATGGACGCGAAATTCACGGATTTTTGCATGAATTTTGCAACTTCTGTTCTCAACACTCAACACTGTAAATATTATTGCCCCTTTCATTATTATGTGGTGTTAATAAATTTGTTTTGAGCTTCTGATAATCTACCATGGCAGTTTCATGATGAAAATGATAGATAATGTTATAGGTAGTTGACAAAATTTGTTACAAATAGAGATTTTTCCACCATTAAATAAATCGCGCAAATATTTGCGAATTCCGCATTCAAAATGACAAAAGGCTTTAGAATACATACACACTATTTACTATTGGTTACTAGCAGTCACTATAACGATCACACATTAACACTTATTATATCATATCGTACCGTTTTCCGTATGACCTTCATACGCCCATGTTTCGTCAAAATTTATTATATTCTTCGATCCAGATTCTTATTTTTAAATATTTATTTTAAATAGTTTCTTCGTCATATCACTATTTTGTCTTTCTATCAGTATACTCTTTTCGATTTCATTTATACGGACTAAGTTTCATCTTGTAAGATATAGCAATAGAATTTTATTTTTGGAAAACTCATTTTAAAAATACAATCTTCCTTCCGCGAGTTTCCATCACTTTCCGTTTCACAGTTGTACTTCCTTACCACTTTTTTATTTACACACATATACTTTTCACCTACAATTTTGATAATGATATTTCAACATCACTTACACTCACATTTTGACCTCGCACTCTAAACTCTTCATACATGTCACTATCCAATATTCCTCATTTCGATCAAATCACTAATAAAATTAATTACATTCATAATTGAATTAACGAAAAGATATACCCGAAATTTTGCCCGCCCGAACGATATACCCGCCCATGATACCGCTGGAAATGAAACAGTTGGATCCGACAATTCGTCACAGCCAATCAAAAAGCAGCAGCGCATGCGTACTTACTGCAGCGCATGCGTAGCAGAAGCTGTATAATCGGGTATGCTCTCAGAGATATGCGGCACACGATTTTTTAGGAAAAATATACAGGCCGCATCTACATTTCTTTGTGTTGACTGCTACAAATTGTGAGCAGGTTTATAACATTAGTCACTCTCTACAATTTTGGAAGTCGGCTATAACTACTTACTTTAATCATCTAACCAATTTAAATTTATTACATCCAGTAACATTTGACACACAAAAATGTGCACACAACAGCATTAACAACGTTGAGCACTTTTCGTAATAACAGTAATAACTAATATGCAATAATGTGTATAGGCAATCTTCAATATCTTTATAAGCAAAATAAGATAAATAAGGACGCATCTGAGGCATGCCTCACATCAATAAACATATAGGTAAGAAAAGAGATGGAGAAAATGGAAACCGTTGGTATCCAATTGCGGGAGAAGAGAGACCCTCTATGAGTGTGCAAAAGAGACAGTCTAATATAGTTTGTCTATTGTACGGCTGCTTCGTGGTTTCTTTTCCACTTTCAATATATTATATTTAAAATTTCAGTGCACTATAATTTTATTGTCGTTTCTGATTCGTTTTAGTTAAGTGTACTGTAACTGTGTAATGTAAAATGGCAATGCCCACGGCCTGAAGTACAGGAAAACGTGAGGAATATGCTAACGAAATTATTATTTATTCAATAAATAAGCGCGCCTTTTCAACATTAGCAAGATTTATTAATATTTCATAATAAAATTACTTCCTGTATTTTTTCAAATTGCAAATTAACATTGATAAGTACAAGTAAATAAATATTACAACGACGTAGACGATGCGCTTAAATAGAAATAAAAAAATAATGAATTTGAAGGCTAAGAGAAAATTGTCAAATACATAATTAAAAATCTTAATAAATGAATTTATTCGTTTAACAAAGTAGAGCAATTTCAAATAATCCTGTATTGGTATTTTCTGATTTACCTATATACAGGGTGTCCGGAAATGATGAGCAAATAATTCAGGGGATAAGACCGAAAACCTTTTTCTATAACATTTTTTTCAAAACTGATTATTAACGGAGTATATAAGAAATCCAAATATTTACATAAAATTTGTAAATCGGGCCTGTTGCACAACTGGCGTTTCTATGACATGCGTTTGTTTATTTGTCAACAAGAGTGAAAAAATTTTCAAAATCAACACAAAAAATTAGTGAGAATGCTGAGAATTTCTTCATTCCGGCTGAAATTCTGTAAAAAGCTCAACAAGCAATTTACCGTCTGTTACTAGCGAAAGGCAAAAGTGTGTATGAGAAGACATTGGTAGAATTCGATAAATGCCGAAAGAATGGGCACAGGAGAACAAGCAATTACAGAAGAAGTGCTGTTATCCTACTTTTTCAATGTGAAGACAAAGCTCTATTCAATAATTATCTAAAGAAATTAATCTAATTTACTAACCTGCTTTAATGAAACACTCTATAAATATTTAACTTCACTTTTTGGCAGTGGGAACACGACAATTCAACTACAATAATTTTAATTTTTATAATAATTTTTATAGTTAGATATTTGATTCAATTTAAAGGAGGCCACCTGAAGAAGCAATCCTAAAAATGCAGAAATAGGTCAGATCTCATCTATTGTGGTTGAATTGTCGTGTTCCCACTGCCAAAAAGTGAAGCTAGATATTTATAGAGTGTTTCATTAAAGCAGGTTAGTAAATTAGATTAATTTCTTTAGAAAATTATTGAACAGAGTTATGTCTGTGGAATTGTTCATTAGCATACCTAGACGTTTGGTATCAGAGAACATACACATGACTTCATTGATAGGATTGTAGGATATTTGATTTATATTAGCTTAAAATACCTTTCTAATACAGTAAAAAATGTTACAAAAGCTAATAATAAGGAATATATGGGTAGATATTGTGGGTGTAATTCAACGCAGGTTGGGGCTTTTGTCCACTGAGTAGTTATTTCACACAATATTATTAATACCTAAAAATATATAAAAACTTCTACATAAAAGGTGAACATTATTCAAGTAGGTATTGTCATATTTAATTCATTGACAGGCTGTCACTTTTTGTCATTGTCGATATTTAACTTCAAATAATTTTAATTTTTATAATAATTTTTATAGTTAGATATTTGATTCAATTTAAAGGAGGCCACCTGAAGAAACAATCCTAAAAATGCAGAAATAGGTCAGATGTCATCAATTGTGGTTGAATTGTCGTGTTCCCACTGCCAAAAAGTGAAATTAGATATTTATAGAGTGTTTCATTAAAGCAGGTTAGTAAATTTGATTAATTTCTTTAGATAATTATTGAATAGAGCTTTGTCTGTGGAATTGTTCATTAGCATACCTAGACGTTTGGTATCAGAGAACATACACATGACTTCATTGATAGAAATTATAGGATTTTTGATTTATATTAGCTTAAAATACCTTTCTAATACAGTAATAAATGTTAATGTTAATAATAATTGTAAATAAAATGCTATAAAATCGAAGCGTAGTATTATGAATTCTAATCCACTAGTGTGTTAAAAGGCCTTTAATCCACGGAAAACAGACGTATTTACTCAATATAGTGGTCGTGGATAAAAAATAAATGGACTTGTAACATATTTGTTTAATATAAATAACAAATTCGCCGCGAAGTATTATTTGTCTGTGTGTATATGTATACACATTCTTTTATTCAAACACGCCGTTGCTCTTGGAAATTTTTCTACCGACGCCCATGGCTTTTTTTAAATTCAATCTTGGCGACTCAGCTATAATTTGACATTACTGAGTCGTGTCCAATAAAACAGAACACATCGATTCAGATTCCAATACAATTAAGTAAAGCTTACGACCCAAATAAATGGAGCAAGGCCGCCCGGATCGTCACACTAAAAAACTAGCTGCAAACTCGGCATCCCCTCCCTCCCACGCCGCTTAAAAATACTTTCAGGCGTCCCGTTGTCTCGTCGTGACGGCGACGCGTTGCGAAACATGAAATTTAAGTGACGTCGCGGCGCTGGCGGACCGCGTCTGTTCCGGTTTGAGCGGCGGTGGGATTTTACAATAAAAAGTTTATGGAAATGATGCGGGATTCTTGTTTTGTTGAAGATGGATGAAGGTGTGGGCGCGACAATGAGCCATTTTGCGGAAAGAGAGCACAATACATAGCAGGGTTAGGTTTTTCAAGCAGAGAGAGAATATAAAAAAAAATTATGTAGACTACTGTTATCCACATGATAATCTCATTGACGGTTCTCTTCATTCATTGGTTTTTTTTATTTTGGCATGGTACATACTGGACATGATTATATGTATCTCATTATATTTTGTACACTATCATGTTTCTTGTTATTTGGACTTTGTTTTCTAATTAGGGTTAACTTGAAAAACAGTTAACTGACAAACTACAGTATTCAAGACGATGATGTTAAATGGGGCTAGAAGTTTTTGGACGTTTATTTAAATTTAATATTTGAAAAAATACTACTACCAGTTACTAAAAAAAAAATAAAAATATTGGGTATAGGATTCAAAATTAAATAGAACCACAAACAGTTACAAAAGTGCACCTACATCATAGTTATTCAAATAAACAGTTTGCAACGCAGTGTATTTTGCAGAGACAGCTAAATTAATTAGTTTACTAATTTTGGATCATCAGTTCTCGAGAAATTAAAAGTAAACAGTTCAGATTTTTAAATTATATTGCTCAAAATGTTCTGTAACATTACGGAATAATGCGGTGCCGCAAGTTTTGTAAAGATCAACTTATGCGGTATAAATTTTGGCTCCACAGAAAAAAGGTTTAACGGAGACAAATCTGGTGAAAGCGCGAGACTATTCAATAGCATAATGTGGAGGAACTTCGTTTTCTTGAAACAGTTCAAATACATTTATTTCCGGTTATAATTTCAGGTATATGAGATAGCAATGCGAACTCTTGCCCAAGTGAGTTGAGTTCTTCTGGATGCTGAGTATGTCCCTCACGAAATATTGTTGGAGTGTCATACAACCAACAACGGCAGTTATGAAGTTATGAACTTCTTCATGTAAAAAAGAGTACTTATCAGGAAAGCAAATGTTAAAAAGAAAATTCGGATCGTCAATTATTCTAAACGCCAATCTTCATTAAGCCCTTGAAAAAAAATGCAATTTTATATGGATTAAATTTATGGTGTTTTAATATTCTTCAAACGGTTGAACATGAACCATTTGTCAATTCTTTTGTACTCAGAACAGATTCCATTATAATGTAGACCAAAACTGTAACCTGTACTGCTTTATTTATTACTGGACTATGGATAACTTATTTTGTTTGACACAAATCCAATTTCATGAAATTGTCTCACCAGGTCCCTAACATAACCATGGGATAAGTGTATATCGGGATGTTATTGTGCCATTTTTTAAGAAGCCAAGTAAAAGAAGTAATACAGACAAAATATAATAGATGATCTAGTACATATCAAAATATCACCAATATATAATAGTAACAAAAAATTAATTTTGCCAATATAAAATATAAAATTTAACAGCTACTTAACGCCTCTTTCATACATATTAACTGAACTGATCATTGAATTTCGAACACACCGTATATAGACCTTTTAATGGCGAAGAAACTATATAAAATTATTTTTATACAGTACTATTACGTACCTATATTAAGTATAGATTTAATGAAAAAAATAAACAATACCTACACTGCATTCGAGAAAATGGCGAAGTCGCCAATGTTGCAGGTATGAATAAGAAAATATGTATCTATCTATTCAAAATCAGGCTTTATACATTTACTACGTATACAGCGAATTTTACAATTATCGTTAAAACAATTGTAAATGTAGTGATACACTTTTGCTGAAATACAGGGATGTTTCCGAAACAAGGGTACTCCTTGAAAATATTACTATTAAAGTTAATGACACTTTTTTGTCTTCTTCGCATGATGCAGTACGATTTTTGGGTCTTTATGTCGACGAGAATTTGAATTGGATACATCACTGTGATAAGTTAGTTTCCAACTTAAATAAATTGATGTTTATGTTTTTAAATTTACGAACAGTACTACTGCAAAATCAACTTTTAAATATTTATTATGCAAAAGTTGATTCTATTTTAAGATATGGCATATGTTTCTGGGCTGGCTCGGCTTCTAGTTCTACTGTATTTGTTGCACAAAAAAGGATTATTAGGTCTATTGCTGGAATATCTTCCATTGAATCATGTAGACCTTTTTTTAAGAAATATAGAATATTGACGTTGACATCCTTATATATTTATGAATTATGTATTTATGTATTTAACAATGTTCACTCATTTCTATTCAATCAAGATATTCACAGTTACAATACACGTCATAAACACGACTTTTATATTTCATTAGTTAATTTTAATGTAACCAAAATGTCTCCAAATTATATCGGGCTAGAAGTATTTAATCGTCTTCCAAATTATTTAAAATCGGCTGAAAACATAAAAAAGTTTAAAAAAGATTTAAAAATTTATCTGATAGATAAGGCTTTTTATTCATTGTCAGAGTACATGTAATTTTATATGTATATGTGCATTAATCTCTTAAATGTCCCGATCTGTTGATATTTTATATATGTACTGACTTTAGAAAATATATTTTATGTATATACGTATGTTTCTAATTCTTATTTTTATTATATGTAATTTATTGTTTTATCTTAATGTGTGTATGTTTTGTACTTTGAATACAGTTAAACTGTATTCACTATTTTGTGACTATTCCTATACAATGTATATTGTCGATATGGAAAATAAACTATTATTATTATTATTATTATTATTATTGAAAAGGGTAGTAAATGATATGAAAATATGCCTACAATTTTCATTAAGTCTGTCTGCCTATTTTGCCTATTTTCATTAACCTGTAGTGTAAAATGTATGTAAAAAATTGTTAAATAAAGAAAACAAAATCATTTTGAAACTGATCCTGTTGTGTAAACAGTTATGTCCATCAAAAACGTTGCCTCGGAACGTTTTTTAAGAGTCAAAAGTTTATTTTTAAATACTCTTTTAGGTTAGACCATGCTGAAGATGGGACTGAGACTTTCAAAATAGACATAAACTTATTTATCATATACAGCAAAAAGACGAGTAAAATTTTACATTATTTTTAGTACAGGAAAGTCCGCACAGGAAAACGGTAAAATTTACCTCATTGCGATTTGATAAATTTTATTAAAACGTTTGAGTAATGTATTTTAACAAATAATTGGTAAAATTTACTTACAATAATGTAAATCAGTGTAAATATGTTAAACTCTGGGAAATCAGTTACTACATGTGGTGTAAATTTGTTAATAAAAACTTGCAGGATGTTTTTTCACATTCTTATTATAATTAAAAGAATGATATGATACAAAAGCTTTAGGGCCCTCCTTTTGGACTCTTCTTAAAATAAACAAATGCAAATGCCCCTATGCTTTTTAACATTTAAAATTCTTGCAATAAATCTTATAGGTCAGTGTCAAAATATAAATGAAAACCCTTTACACTGTATAGTAAAATGTTATTTGGTTTAAAATTATATCTTCAGGCTTCAAGGCTTACATTTGGCTTTTATAGCATATACGATGGTGAAATTTCGAGTATTTCGATTTCATTTATTTTTTTCTTAAAGGAATAATAAATGAAAAAGTCAAAATATAATAAATGGACCAAAAAAAATATAAATAAAAATTATTTTGCCAATATCTTGGGAACATGATACAAAAAAATGGACAGCCAAAATGAAATGTCATATGTAAAATCGAACTTTAAACATAAAATAAAGAGTAACTTTTTTCATATCGGGCTTCGTATAGGAGATATTCAGTTATAAAAATAGAGTAATTGATAAATGTGGATTCATTGTAGAATTTGTTAAAGAAAAGTCTTAATTTTCCACAATCCTTTATTTAAATGTGATTATTTTTGACTACGAGTTATAAAAATATTTTATTAAAGTAAATAATAAAACAAACAACAAATATTATTACAAAGTTAAGAACTAAAATAGATGTTCAAAAATGCCACCATTTACATTGACACATGCCTGGCAACGCAATGCACTGCATTTAAAATTCCACCTTGTAATTGTTCAATAGTGTTGATAGGTTCTGCATAAACTAATTGTTTTAGGTGACTCCATAGGTAAAAGTCAAGGGGATTAAGGACCGGTGACCTTGCAGGCCAATGAACGGGACCGCCCTTTCCAATTCATCTCCCATTGAAATTATTATTGAGCCACTCCACATTTCTTCCAGCATGTGGCGGTGTCCCGTCATACCACATTCTGTTTTGCAGACCAATAGGAATATCATCTAATAAATTTTTCTCTAAACACCTGGTGTGGTATTTTCACTGGACAAATACTACCTATTCAAATTTTGCCTAATCGGTTAACTGGTGACGCATACATGGCACTTTTAGAAAATGAGTGCCATGTATGCGTCACCAGTTAACCGATTAGGCAAAATTTGAATAGGTAGTATTTCTCCATTGAAAATACCACACCAGGTGTTTAGAGAAAATCTTTGTTGGAAACCTCTAATTCTAATTGCGTGTGGATGTTGTAAAGAACACGTATGTTCGTTATGAGTATTGTTACTTCCATTCCTCGTAAGCATTGCGTCATCTGTCCAAAGTGTTTCTCTAATAAAGTTAGGATGTTGTTCATTCTGTTCAAGTAGCCAATGACAAAATGCTAACCGCTGTATCTCGTCGCCTGGATGCAAGTGATGGACTTTTTGATAGTGATATGGATATAACATTTCTCGATTAAAAGTTTTATAAACAAACTTGTGCGGCAATTGTAACTGTGTGGAAATGTTTCTAGTACTGGTCGTTGTATCACCAAGTACTGCATCAATAATGGCAATTTCTTGTACAGCAGTGTGCTGTTGATGGGGACCTCCACTACGTTGTTCATTAATTCCAAACTCACCCTCAGTCTTCCAAAAGCATTCGAAAAAACTGTACGGTAAGGTTGCCGTCTATTTGGATACCTTATACTATATTCCCGACACGCAGCTCTAGTGTTACCATCACAGTACCCATAAACGTAAATAATGTCAGCAAGTTCTTCGTTACTAAACTGCATTTTAAAAGAAACGCTAACATAAAAGTCATAAAAGTCACTCAACGTTATACAAAAATAATTACTTGAAGACAAGCTGCCAAATAATAAACAAAACAAATTTTCATAGCTGCCTTGTTTTACATTTTTTTAAATATCTCCTAAACGAAGCCCAATTTGAAAAAAAAGTTACTCTTTGTTTTATGTTTAAAATTCGATTTTACATATGACATTTAATTTTGGCTGTCGAGTTAGGAAACACCATGTATACATATTCATGGGTTTCGAACACACCGTATATAGACGTTTTGATGGCCAAGAAACTGTGTAAAATTATTTTTATAAAGTACTATTACGAGCCTATATTAATTGTACATTTAATGAAAAATTAAAAAATACACTGCATTCGAGAAAATGGCGAAGTCGCCAGTGTTGCACATATGAATAAGAAAATATGTTTCTACTTATTCAAAATCAGGTTTTATACAGCCAATTCTGCAATTGTCATTAAACAATTATAAAAGTAGTGTGAAACTTTTGCTGGTATACAGGGGTGTTATTGAAACAAGTGCGCTCCTTCAAAAGTGTAGTAAATATATGAGGATTAGAAAATGTATTAACAAGTACATCGATTGATGTAAAAATTGTTTATTTTCTTTCATTTAAAAGTCAACTACTGCACGGCACTGGAAACTGGTCCACTGTAAAACCCGATAAGGCGGCAAAGCATGCAATCCCAAGGAAAGAAATAAATAACATTTGATATCATCAATTTTATGCAGCAAACTCAACTGCTTTTGCCGCTATTGTTATTAATTATTAACATAATTAATTTGTGGTTTCAATTAATAAAATAGTTTGACATACCTGACGTTACAACAAAAGTTTGGGTCCGTCTTACCCGGTTTCTACAAACTAATACAAATGTTTCTGCTTCTTGTCCATTTTAAACTCTATAGGTTATCGGCAGCAATTATGATACCTTTGCATAAATCATCAATAGTTAGTATCCACTGCGGTGCGATCCACTTCATTTTTTAAATATCCCCACAAAAAGAAATACAAATGATTTAAAGTCAGGAGATTGTGGCGGCCATGGTACCGATCCTCCTCGTCCAATCCCTTGGTATTAATGCTTGGACAAGCTGTACATGGTACTGGTAAAACTGGGCCTCATGTATGATACGCCACACTGCTGCAATACGCTGTGAACGTCCTGGACCTCCATCTCTTCGGTTTCAAATTTCCCTCGCGCGTTTCTTACACTTGCACTCACTGCACACCGCGATAAAAGTAGCTGCATTTGGTACATATTTACTGGGTTTACTAAGGCATTTTCACATCGTCATAAATTAAAACGATATCCATTAAACTCAGAGTTGCTATACACGTAAGCCATTTGTTGATACTTTAAAAAATAATATAAAGATTCGCACCACAAAAAACGATACATGTACGTTATACAGGGTGATTCAGTAATAATGAGACAGAGCTTAAGGGCATGTTACTGAACTCAAAATAGAGTGATTAAGCCAAATATGCCTTATCCGAATGTTGCTCCTTTTCGATCTACAGGGTGTCAAAGTTGAAAAAATAAATCACATTTTCTTTATTATTTTTCGATTGCATCGACCGTATTTTATGAAATTTGGTATAGGGGGGGTTTCTTGGTACTAGAAATCGAATATGTCGACGATTTTGGTGTATCTGCTAGAGGGCGCCACCAACGATGGTTTGAACCCATTTAAATCGCTACGACTTTTTTGTGCTGCCATACTGTAAGATCATAATACTGCGACCAAAATAAGTCGATTTACTTTAGCGTATCCTAAAGAAATCCAAAAATCCACCAAAATCAATAATACAAATATAGGGTGTTAAAATTGAAGAAATAAATCACATTTTCTTTATTATCTTTCGATAGCTTGAAGCAAATTTCACGAAATTTCTCTTATTTTGATCACAGTATTATGCTGTTATAGTATAGCCCATTACTTACGCAACAATTTGACTTTACTTTTAGATAAATTGCATGCATCATAGATTTAGATGCGTTTTAGATAGGGAACAAAATTTTTCCAGTCCAAAATGAGATACAGTGTAGCACAAAATAGTCGTAGCGATTTAAAAGGGTTCAAACCATCGTTAGTGGCGCCGCCTAGCAGATACATCAAAATCGTCGACATATTCGATTTCTAGTACCAAGAAACCCCCTCTATACCAAATTTCATAAAATACGGTCGATGCGATCGAAAAATAATAAAGAAAATGTGATTTATTTTTTCAACTTTGACACCCTGTAGATCGAAAAGGAGCAACATTCGGATAAGGCATATTTGGCTTAATCGCTCTATTTTGAGCTCAGCAACATGCCCTTAAGCTCTGTCCCATTATTAATGAATCACCCTGTATAGACTTTTCGTCTTATTTTGAGGTCTAGAAATCTCAGTTAAATCTGTGGTACTACTTTTTGAACCATCTTGTATATTAAGCTGCAGTTAAAATTATTTATATCCACAATAACGGCAACAATTACTTTTCAGTGTCTATTTTAATGTCCTCCTACATATTTTACTACATTTTCAATGAAATGTGCTATTTAAATAACCATTTTATTTGACGTTTATAAGCATCATTAAAATTTCATCAATACAACTCTGCCCATAAAACCATTTATCTTTGCCCGACATAAATGTAATAAAAATGATTCCTTTCATAGCCGACATAATTATCAGTAAAAATACTTAATTGTGGCTGAAAATTATCTAATTATAATAAAATTTTAAATAAAAAAAGACAGTTATTTGATATATTAACGAAAAAAATGGAGACATAAAATATGACGAATATAAAGCATATTCTATTAAAACATAAGTTTAATTTATATCTATAATTTGAGGGATTAATAAAAAGCATCTAAAAACTTGAAATTTATGACCTAAAAACTTGGAAATTAATGACTAGCCTTTCTTTGTTTGAAAATCCATATTTTTTCCCTCGTATTCCCCAGTTTTCTTTTAAAAGCTGGACATAAAAAAATATTAGCAAACCAATTTAATGGAATGAAAAACACAAATTATTCATTTTAATAAATGTACACACTCGAAAGACGCGAAGCTTTAGTTGCGATTAATCGTAGAAAAAAGTCATCAATACGGTTGTAGACAAAGCCACCCACGACGATAGTTCTGCATGATGAGAACTCTGGAGAAGACACGGCAAAGTCCAATTCCACCAATAGTGCGGAGGTATACGATTATATAACACTGTTTACAGTAATAACTACGGAAAAACAACCTAATAGACCCTTCTGTTAAAATTTTATTTATTTATTTATTACAGACAAGCCCAATCCAGTAAAAATAACAATAGTCAATAATGGTCATAAGAAAAAAAATGTGCATCATGTAGGATAAAATCTAGAACTAAAATAAAAATAAAACAACGACATAGAGAAAAAAATACAAACGTCTATAACATCACACCAGATACAGATATTAGTATACAACAAAGTAAATTTTAAATATAAAATGTCAACTTTAAGCAGTTCCATTTGAAATCTAATGAGAGAGAGACAAGTCAAACAATTCGAGATGAGTCAACGTTTCAAATCTCCTTACAATTCCTATCAATGAAGTTATATGTATGTTCTCTGATACCAAACATCTAGATATGCTAATGAATAATTCCACAGACAAAGCTAAATTCAATAATTATCTAAAGAAAATAATTTACTAACCTTCTAATGAAACACTCTATAAATATCTAACTTAACTTTTTGGCAGTGGGAACACGACAAATTCAACCACAATAGATGAGATCTGACCTATTTCTGCATTTTTAGGATTGCTTCTTCAGGTGGTCTCCTTTAAGTTGAATCAAATATCTAACTATAAAAATTATTATAAAAATTAAAATTATTTGAAGTTAAATATCGACAATGACAAAAAGTGACATCCTGTCAATGAATTAAATACGACAATACCTACTTGAAAAATGTTCATCTTTATGTAAAAGTTTTTATATATTTTTAGGTATTAATAATATTGTGTGAAACTAACTACTCAGTGGACAAAAGCCCCAACTTGCGTTGAATTACACCCACAATATCTACCCATATATTCCTTATTATTAGCTTTTGTAACATTTTTTTACTGTTTTAGAAAGGTATTTTAAGCTACAGCTGTCTGTGGAATTGTTCATTAGCCTACCTAGATGTTTGGTATCAGAGAACATACATATGACTTCATTGATAGGAATTGTAGGAGATTTGATTTATATTAGCTTAAAATACCTTTCTAATATAGTGAAAAACTGTGACAAAAGCTAATAATAAGGAATATATGGGTAGATATTGTGGGTGTAATTCAACGCAGGTTGGGACTTTTGTCCACTCAGTAGTTAGTTTCACACAATATTATTAATACCTAAAAATATATAAAAAATGAGTCAACGTATTAGTTAATCTAAGTGTCGAACAAGTAGGTAAGTTAATTTTTGACAGAAGTGAAGACTGTCGCATCTACCATTAATAATCTTAAAAAAAATGGAGGAACAATAATCAAGATGAGATCTAACCAGTGAACAGTATAAGGTTTTAACAGCAATAATGTTGATAACGTTACCAGTTAGTCGTTTAACAAAGCCCAGCATTTTCTTTGCTTTGCGACAGATCGATGCAATGTGGGTATCGAATCTAAGGTGGGAGTCAAGAGTAACACCTAGATCAGTGAATGCGACAACCAAGCTACACCATTTAGGATGTAGTTAAAATTGAGTAAGTTATGAGAGCAGTGGAATCGCATAATGCGACATTTAGAGGCATTTATGCTCTTCAGCGAACACTATTTAGAAAGACTGTCTAAGTGATTCTGCAATTCCAAGGCATCATTATGATTACCAATAAATTTGTAACATCTCAGATCATCCGCGAAAAGCAGGACCTCACTAGCTGAAAAGCAGTGCACAATATCGTTAATGGAGAGTTTCAACAAGAGAGGTCCTAGGTAAGATTCCTGGGGGACATCTAACGGCAATGGAAAAGTGTGTGAATAAGAATGATTAACCCTGACATACTACTCCCTACTTATCAGGTGTAAGTAACTCGCCTCTATGTCCTTGTTCTTGCGTCCAAAAGTTTCTCTATAAACTTCTCGAAGATACGGGAATGTGTGTTTCGCAATGTCGCGAATGTTAGATATAAAAATATAAAGCCACGTACACACTTGAAGAACACAAGGCAAAAAAGATGATTGTCCAAGAATCCGATTTTGAGTTAAAGGCACGAAACCATGGCTGAAATACAATAGAATCGAAACCGAAACCTAGAAAAGAAAGTAAAATATCGAAACCAGGCACAAACGATAAAATGATGTCACGGACTGAGGAAAAAGATGAATGTCCCAGGGTTGTGAGGGAAAAAAGGTATGTCCATGGATTGATAATATTACCACGTGTTTATACTTATACTAAAACTGCCATTTACACCAATACTTCTACTTCCTATACTATATATACTACCTAAAAGGAAGATATAAAATCTTGACGTCGTCTGTACAGATACAAGAAACGAATTTCAATATTACGCGAAATCTAGTGGCCAGTAGCTACTCCATGTTGAACTTGACAGGTCGAAGCAATGAAGCATCTTACATGCTGTAGGTACCATTGGAAAGTCGTCGATCTTTATCGTATGTGGGCGATAATGATATTTGCAAAACGGAATTTTGCCAGTATTGAATTTTACACCTGAATAATCGATAGCAAACAGTCAAAGTCATTTGTTAGCGGCCCACCGGACCAGTTTCGAGCTTATTAGATCTCACCAGTATGCCATAGGTGAGGTAACTGACGAATAACACTGGTCTTGACCTACGGCGTACTGAAGAGAGCTTATAAACTCGAAACCGTCGTATACGTCTGGTGGGCCACTGATAAATGACTTTGGTTGTTTTCTATAGGTATAGTGTAATAAAACAGAGAATAGAACCTATAGCAGAACTACTGATAGGGGAGTGTCAAGCAGATTTTAGAAAGGTGAGATCAACAACGGTCAAAATCTTCATGGTGAAGGAAATCCTGACTACATGCTATGAATATGGGATTAAAACATTGGTCTTATTCGTGGACTTCGGAAAAGCATATGAATCGGTCAAAAGGAAGAAGCTAAGTAAAATATTGAAACAATTTGAGATACCAACCAATATGATTAGGCTATTGAAAATACCAAATCCAAAGTACGAATAAAAGGTGAATGTTCGGAAGGTTTTATTATTGACACAGGACTGAGACAAGGAGACTCACTTTCAACGCATCTTTTTAATTTAGTACTAGAAAAAGTCATATAGTCAGATGAACAGAGAAGGACACATATTGTTTAAAAGTAACCAAATAGTAAGTTATGCAGATGACATGGCCATAATTGCTAGAGATAGTAGGGAATTAGAAGAAGTAACGAGAAAACTTGTGGAGGAAGCACGGAAAGTGGGATTGCAAATAAATCAAGAGAAAAGTCAGCTTTTAAAGATAGGACAACAGAAAAAAATAACAATTTCAAAGTGAGAACGCAGTACTGAGAAATGGAATTTGAAGAAGTTCAAGAATATGTGTATTTAGAGACGCTGATAACAGCTATGATGAGGAGCAAGAAATTAATAGGAGAATAATAAAAGCAAACAGAAGTTCGGCAGCAGTCAACCAATCAAAAAATTTGTCTACAGGAATAAAATTTATAATGAATAAAACAATTTTGAGACCGACAGCGCTGTTTGGCAGTGAAACCTGGATCCTCAATAAGAAGTCAAGAGAAAACCTATTAAGGTGGGAAAGGAAGGTCTTAAGAAGAATTCTAGGGGGAAAGAAGACGGAGGAAGGTTATGTAAGGAGAAATAATGAGGAAATATATGCAATGTATCAGGTACCAACAATAGACGAAGTTGTAAAAGCCAGAAGAGTTCAGTGGCTAGGACATCCAAAACATATGGAAGATGAAAGGCAGTTGACAGTTAAGAAAATTGTAGGGAGTAAACCTAACTACAAGAAAAACAGAGGGAGACCAAGGAAGCGATGGAGAGAGGTAGTAGCAATAGATCTAAGGGAGAAAAATGTAACGGATTGGAAAAGAAAGGTGAATAACAGAATAGAGTGAAGGAGAATAACACAGCTCTGGGCCTAAATTTAATATACAGGGTGTCCCGAAATTAGAGCGCAATATTTCTGCCAGGTATTATACATGTGAAAATAAGACAAAAAGTTCCTATAAACATGATCCGAGAAATGCTTCATAAGGGGGCTAGATCCGCCCAAAAGGGAAGACAAAAAGTTTCTATAAACATGACCCGAAAAATGTTTCATAAGAGGGCTAGATCCGCCCAAAAGATGGTTGTTCCAGAATATCTTTCCAACTATTCAAAATAAAATCACGAAATTTTGTGGGTAGCATACATTTCGCATGCTACGAAATTTTCTGTTCTTACAACTTAAAATATTTGCTCAGAGGCGTCACATGCTGAGAGGGCGCAAGGTAAATATTGCCCCACTTTTTATTTATGGGTATTTTCTCTTGTTGAGAACAAATTATAAAATTTCATAATTTTCTACACAAAAAAGGTACTCATTAAATAAAAATTGGAATACGCAACGAATAATAAATAAGACATTTTTACAGGACACTTTTTTATGGGAATTAGGAAATTTGTTTGTTAGTTGAGCAAATGCTCGAATAAGTTTCCATTTTGTTCAATACAATATCTAGCCCGGCGTAGAATATTCTGCGAGGCACGGAGAATTTGAAAATTATTCTCTTTTATTTGATTGCCAGCTAAAATAATTCTTTGAAGTAATTCTTCACGAGTATCCACCTCAGTTGCATAAACCAGATTACTCATATGACCCCAGAGATAATAATCTAGCAGATTCAAATCCGGTGATCGCGCTAGCCAGGCTATCGGACCACCTCTCTCTATCCACTAGTTTTCATTCAGCCAAATACGAACCGCCTGCCCAAAATGAGCTGGTGCTCCATCATGTTAAAAATACATCCCCACTCTTGTCTCAAAGGGAATATCCTCTAATAATTCAGGTAGGCGATTTTGTAGAAAGTCCCAATATCGTTGGGAATTCAAATCATTTGGTAATTCAATTGGGCCAATCAACTGATTCCCAATGATTCCCGCCCATAGATTAATGGAAAATCTATTTTGAAAATTAGTCCGTTGTACTCCTCTTGGGACTTCATAGGCCCACAAATGGCTATTGTGGCTGTTAAAAACTTTACATCTGCTGAAATTTGCTGCATCAGCAGAATCAAAAAAGCAAAATCCATCGGCAGAACTGCACCCGAGCTGGAAAATCTTAAGGCATTAAATCTTACACCCTTTGAAAATGGAATGGATGAAGACCTTGCATTTACGTCATTCTTCCTATTTAAAATAAATAAGAAGATAATTTTCGATATGAGGTTGGTACTTAACGTATTTATTGCAATTGACTTTGGTATATGTGTCTCTGGACAGCAGTCTGATTGAAATTTGTGGATTTTCCTCGACCCGATCGAGGGCATGTTCCAAGTCATGGTTTCCCATAGATCACCCTTGTCCGCGAAGGCGTCGTAAGGATCCATTTTCAACCATGTTCCTGCGCATTGTTACGAATACTCTGCGACTAGGCTCTCTTAGTTCTGGAAATCTTCTTCGATATTCCCTTGCGGCGGCGAACGCACTTCCATTACAGTATCCGTACACAAAATGAACATCTGCGAGTTCTTGGTTTGAAAAATTCGGCATTATTTTGTCAAGAGAAACAGAACTTCTGACATATTTTAAAGGAAATGACAAACTGTCAAACAAACTCTTCCTGTATCTGTCACTTTACCTGCTATTAGAATTAAAAATGTATTTTTATTTTATGATGAGATCAATGTTTTCTTTAAATGGATTTTGCTTGAAAACGGCGCATCCTGTCGATATCGAACAAGAGTACATTTTTTGTGTAGAAAACTATGAAATTTTATAATTTGATCACAACAAGTGAAAATACCCAAAAATAAAAAAGTGGGGCAATATTTACCTTGGGCCGCCTCAGCATGTGACGCCTCTAATATTTTAAGTTGTAAGAACATAAAATTTTGTAACATGCGAAATGTATACTACCCATATTTCGTGATTTTATTTTAAATAGTTCGAAAGATATTCTGAACAAATCATCTTCAAGATTCCCCTTTTGAATCATTTTTCGGGTCATGTTTATAGGAACTTTTTGATTTATTTTCGCATGTATAATACACGGCAGAAATATTGTTTAGTTTTTGGGTATGTTACAAATGTGGCTTTACTGTGTCTTATCGCGTGTCGACGTGTGTCCTAGTATTAGCATTCTTCGCGTTCCATCCTAATAAGCTCTGCTAACCACCAATGGTACGCGTACCACAGTTTTAGGAGCGCTGGTGTAAATAATTTTTTCTCACCATTCCGTCAAGTTCTGGTTTATAAACAACATTTGTTAAAACATTTGAAATATCTACCTATAGCTACCGTTGGTGCAAGTGTACAACCGCCCGCACAGAAAACTAAGAAAACACATCAGGGGAGGATAGGACGCTCCCCAACCCTTAGAAGATGCGCAACACCCACACGCTAGTGCCCTTACTATAAAACGCGGAATTTGAGACGGCTCAATTTAGTTCCTGAGTTGCCATTCAAGCCACTGTATTGTTATTTTCGCGCTATTCAACATAGTCCGTTTGTTTCGTAGCTATAGAACAACTATAAACTTATTGTAAGTAATGAAACGACATTTTGAAAATACCTTTACTTGCTTATGTCCGTGTGCTTGTACAGGGTTAACTATAGAAGATAGAAAACTCTCGTTTTTCCAGAAAATTAATTCTCAATACCAAAATGACCTATCGTCTTTTGTTTTTGAGTAACAAACAAATTTTCAAATTTTCCATTTTTCGATCCATGTTTCTAACTTGGCTGATTGTAAAGTTAAGTTAATACGTTCTTCAGATGTTTTTGAATAGGGTCCAGTAGCGTGCATAACTTTATTAATTTTTAAGTTGTGTTTTTTAAATACAAACCATAGCTTTTCATGGACCAGTTGAAATCGTTATTTTTTTCCATTAATATATATGTAGGGTTAAATATGATTATTTGCCATTTTATTGAGACAATAATTTATTATAGCATATTTTGTGTCTTTCATTTTCTTGAAGTAGGTTTGTGTCATTTGAAATAATTGTCCACCAATCTTTGACATCTTCGTTTCGATTGTTATTAGCAATGTTATTTAGCTTTTTTTCATACATTAATTTAATTACGTCTTGACATACTCAGAATGATTGTTATTGTTATTGAATATATCATTTTAATAATACTATTATTTGTTTAGTAGCTCTTTCTGTCATGATTCCTTCTAAATGTCTTGTCAAAAATATTTAAAATATTAAATTGATACTCTGTTTCTTCAGTAAAATGGTGAATAATTATATTTAACCTCACATATTATATATTAATGGAAAGAGAAAAAATGACGATTTCAACTGGCCCATAGCCATCTATGGTTTGTATTTAAAAAAACACAACTTTAGGTTATAACTCAAAAATTAATAAAGTTATAAAAAAATTAGCCACGCCACTAGACTCTACTCCAAAAAGTGTCTGGAGAACGTGTTAATTATTTTTTTCTAATTTTACATCAAGTTACAGACATGTATCGAAAAGTGGAAAATGTGAAATTTTGTTTATTACTCAAAAACAAAAGCAATTAATTTAAAAAAAAATAGATCGAGAGGTTTTTTTTTCTATTTTCTATAGTTAACGAAATAGCCTATAAAAACATCGAAATTTGCCCGCCCTGTACAGAGTTAGTCAACGATGGCTTAAAGCAGATTTACTGCGAATTGCTAAAGTTTATCAGTTAACAATTTTCATAGGGTAATATGTATGCAGGCACGATTTTAAAATATTTTCGGATATTTCAAAAATTTTTAATAAATCAAACTTATATTTTTATAATTGGATCGCCCAGTATATTAATACATATTTGCATTCTTTGTTCAATTCGAAACACATCATATCAGGTGTTCTATATGTAAACTTAGTAGTTCTCTATCGTCACTTTTTATACAAATTTTTATTATAGTTTGTCTTGCGGTACGAAATGAAATATTAAATATTTGAACGCGATATTAAGAATGAAAGACGATCTCATATTTAGGAATGTCAGAACAAAAAAATATGAAATGTCGGTGAAAAAAGTAAAAACATACCAGTCAATTTAAAAGTTTTTTTAAAGAGTATATACAGGTAGTGTAAAAATCTGCAAAGAAAATCAGTTGTTAATCAAGTCATAATATACGTGTGACAAACCATTATCAGTGTTATTGTTAATAGAATTAGTATTTCTCTTAATCATTTCAAGAATAGAACGTTTTTGTAAGTTATTTTCATTATTGAGAATTTCAATGTTTTAAAAATCAAAATTATGGTTATTTTCAATTGCATGTTTAGCAAGGGCAGTAGAATTTGTGTTTTTAGTAGAAATATTATATTTATGATTATAAATACGTTTATGCAAATATTGTTTTGTTTGACCAATATAAGGTCCATTACAGTCAATACAGTTTATTTTATAGACAACATTTGACGAGAATTTTTAAGGAATAACCGGTTTAAATTTAGTAAAGAATTTTTTGGTTGTCGTATATGGTTTATATGCAATAATATTTATATCGGTGCTTGATATTAAATGTTACAATTATTTTAGCAGTGTAACTATTTACAAAAATAGTCATTATGAAAATATAGTAAATTGCACCCCACGCTTTTTTTACTAAAATTGAATTATTTTATTAATAATTTAATTTCTAATTTAATCTTATTCCCATTAATTAGTCGTAATTGATTGTCGGATTTTTCTATTGCTGTAATACAAACTCTTGATACTTCAAAATTATTTTCTAATTTTTAGTTCGGTTTGCTATTAAAGCGTGTTTTTTTAGTTTCTTTAAACTATAATTTATTTTTTTAATTTTTAGTTTTATTTCACGGGGCAGATTCCTGCGCCGCCTTTGCGCATGTGTGTACTTCATGCCATGCGTATACGTATATGCGCATAACACTTCAACTAACTACTGACGCAATACGTGCAAGTACTTTCCTACGTTGCAAGGTAGGAAGTAAACCAAAATAAAAATGATTGACAGTGTAATATTGATAGCGTTCAAAAATCTGTTTCTATAAAATATGCAAATTAAAATTGTTCTCAACGTTCTCATATCAAAATCTTTTCCCGAATTTTTGAATTTTTTACTTTATAATTTCTATGAATTTGAAAATTTACATGTTTTTCAAAATTTTTAAATTCAATTTTTTTTCAAAATTTTTTAATTTTCAAATAGAAAATTTTTTCCGAACATATTTATTTAAATTTATTTTTTAATTATGAAATTTTTATTTATTTCTAAAATTTTTTAATTTTGATTTTATTATATAATTCCAAAATTACTTACAAAATTTTGTATTTCGAATTTTTTTTAACTCTAAAATGTAAATTTTTTCAAAAATTTATATTTCAAATCTTTTCAAAATTATAAATATTGAATTTTGGAACTCTCTATTTTTTTTTATTTTTTTTTATCAAAATTTATTGTTTCAAAAATTTTTGAATTCCAAAAATTTTTTTGTCAAAATAAAATTTTTTTCTTGACAATTTTTCATTCTTTTTTTTTCAAAATGTTTAAATTAAAAATTTCTGTTAAAGTTCAGTTTCGTTTCCGTACCAAGTTTTTTGCAATGTAATTTTTTACAATTTATCTTGAAGTTTATTGATTTAAAATTAATTCAGAAACTTATTTTTTAACTATTCCTATTATTTTTTCTCAAAATCTCAAATTATTTCAAAAAAACTTAGAAGTGGTCCATCATAATAAGTTTGACCGTTGAGTGAGTAACTCACTTAATAATTCAATAATTTGCAAAATATATGTAGAAAAGTTCCGTAGCGACATCTATCGTATCATAATCGTACCATTAATTTTCATTAAATATACTCTACTGGTAAGAATTTTTTTTACTTAATATCGGTAAAGAAGAATGTCTTTTACCATCGTTCATTGTATACACTTCACCTGCAAACTAATCTAAATAGTCTTTTTTTTTATTCTGATGATCCTAGTCAGGATATTAGAACAAAGTTATTAAATAATTGTATTGTCATCAGTCCTTGACCCCTGTACAAATTTTCAAGCTATCAGATTTCTTGAAATTAGTGAAAATTACATACAGGTCAAGCTAATAAAAGCGTGTTAACATTAATAAATTCCGCGACGTCTTTTTAAATCGGAATAACCATTTTTGACAAAGTTAAAATAGTGCGCTTATTTATTGAAGAACTAATAACACCGTTAGAATATTCCTCACGTTTTCCTGTTTTTTGGTAGTAATTGAGACCTAAATTATCAAAAATTAGCTTCATTTAGAAAAGTCTAAACAGAATAATAGTATATGAAATAATTTACTTAAATTATACAATAATAATTTGACAACAAATCTGTCGGCAACAAATGTTTGAAGTGGTCTTTATTGATTTCATTGCATTTGACAACACGTTTATTAAATGACCGCCTGATCTTGAAAAATCTTGAAAAAGTTTTCGTTTTACACTAATTGTGCGGCATTTTCAATTCTTTCCCAAGCATTTATTGTGTCTTCGTAAACAAGAGTTTTCTTGTAACCCCATACGCAAAAATACATCAGATTAAAATCGGGGTATCGGCATCGGGTAAAATATTTTTGACTTGAAATATTAATAATCTTACAATATTTATTTTAATATTTTTTTATATTTAGTTTAATGAAAAAGAAGTCAGCCTTTAGTGAATGCTTTTAATTCACAATTAATTTCACTTAACTTTCAAGGCAAATATCTTGCAATCGGTTGCTCGTATCAACATTCAGAGGGTATGCCGTTTTTACGTGAAAAGTATGAGGAAATAAGATTACCTATGTAATATATATATATATATATATATATATATATATATATATATACAGGGTGTATCTAAATAACACCGAAAAAAATTAAGAAGCGGCTCTTTGATGAAAATTAATAAATTAAGTTACGCCCATCCAAAAATTCCTAAATAAAATTGTTTTTCTTTTTTATCTTCCATGTATATCAAGCTAAAGAAACTTGGTGAACATTATCTGTCAATAAATCTACAATTTTTTTAAACCTGAAATTTTTTTTCGATTTTTTTTTCTTTTAAAAGATATGTGCAAAAAGCTCCATTCATTAACTAACTTTTTGATCGCCTCAAGTTTTTTTGAGAAATTAAAGATTTATGAGAAAAAAAATAAATGTATTGCAATATATTTTTAAAAAGATGAACCGTTTGACGCCAGTCTATTTTGCCGACAGATTTAGTGGCCTGTTCTTTGTCATGAAATTTATAGAAACAAATGCCAATGCCATTTATTGTTACTTTATTACTCTTACAAGTTTTATTATTTAGTGTAGAAAATATTAGTTGTTTCTATAGATATAGCTTTTGGTGTAGGGTAAATTTGGAAAAATCACATTATTTTTATACGAGATTTCCACTCTTGCCATTGCCACCTTTACCATTATACTTCCTGTATACCAAATCCCATTCCTGAGTTACAGCTTCTTAACTTTTAAATTAAAAATTAATAAAAAAATACTTTTTTATATCAACTTTAAGGGGTGTATTTTGGTATCTTGGTTTAAACAATCTATTTTGACCTCTGGTTTCCCCCGTACAATTTTGGTTGCACGTTTTATAATCCCACTGTATAAATTTGTTTCTTGATTCTATTTTAAATTTCACATATAACCATTAAGACAGATTAACTGCACAAAAATTTTTATTAACAAAAATAAATATAATGACTGATATACCTAACTATGATACACAAATACACAGGGTGGTCTGAAATTATTGTCTTACAATATTTTGATAACCTATAATACATAAAGGTATTTTATATGTAAACTTTAGTTTGACAGATACTGTTTTAAAGAGGGGTGGTATACGAGTATATCATGCTTTTTCACCATTATCACTTCTCCTGCGACAGATTCCCTTTTTCCGTAGTAACCCTCAAACTACCGTCAGATTTTTGCAACTCAGCTAAACTTAGCGTCCTACTTTCCTTTTCCAGGCAGCACAATTTTTTAAAAATATCCTCCAGATTCGAAATCGTCTGGTCATTATTTGAAATTTGTTGCTCAGCACTTGTACTTTGTCCACTGAAGGTAGATATTTTATTTTCTTCTGTAGCACTTTGCAAACCTTCCATTAACATATTCGTCCTCGCGCAGGACTCGTCTTGATAGTTGTTAATTGGTACAAAAATTCTTTTTCTGTTCAAACCACTGGGATGTGGAACAGGCGCTGATTTCAGCTTCGTAGGTATGCGCATGGAGGAGAATCTTCCACACCGACATCGTCCTCTGATGGTAACTTTTCTACGATTATCACACTGTAATCCCAGGGAGGCGGCGGCTTTCTGTACTAAGACAGTCGCCAGTATATCTCTTTCAGTCTCGTCTAGATAGGGCCTGGTTTGTCGAATTAAATCAACGGTAAAAGTCTTCAGATCGTCGAAATCGCTTTGACTAAGCATTGGAAATATTTTCAGAAACGGCAAATATACTGCAAAAATATCTACACACTCCTTTACCCTTCAAAAACTGTTATAAATATAATTTGCACTCAGTGCTAGCCTGTTTTATAAGGTGTTGGTAGGCGTGACAATCGAGGAAATTTTGATCTAAAAACAATTTATTTGCCACCAGGCCATAAAGGATAAGGATTAAACAAGTATTAACAAATTACACCAGTTATTTCTATAATAGGTAGATCTGTTAATCCTGTAGTAATTTAAAAGCATTAAAAGGGTATCTTAATAATTTTATTTTATTATAAAGGGTGTCCTAAAATAAAGGGGAAATATTTCTCTAGGGTGTTCTATACCAAAAGATTCAAAAATTCTTTCTAATGAAGTTATAGCCAATTAAAGTAGGTACTCTGATGATTTTTTCAATTTATAAAATGACTTGACATTTGTCTCTATGGATTCCATTGCAAAGAACAGGTCAGATTAAACAGCTAAATCTTGTACTTTACTGCCTAGTTAAACAAATAACATCAAGCAGTTTACAATTTAATTCATCAGCAACAGGGTTTTTATCATTATCAACTTTATTTTTAATACTGCTAATAACAATTTATTTTGAAGATCGTTATTAATGTGCAGATTTCAAACTACAGCAATTTAATTGAAAATCGATTAATTAAAATCTATTTCCCTTATTTTCTTGAACTTTCCATTTGGCATGAAAAATAAGATCCTCCCCAGACTTACGTAAAAAGGTTTACAGTTGGCACGCCTTATCATCTGTCAATATGACAACTTTTTGAATAAATACACCGCATACACATATCTCTTTATACGCAAATCATTACAGAGCAAAAGTTACGGATTTTTTTAACTTACATATTTTTTCCAGTACATCCAATATGTTCTCAAGGAATTTTATCATCTGCGCCCTCTTCATGGCCTTGGCCGCCATTTTTCTAGACTCCCAGGTGGAAGCTCGCTACCTGCCCACCAGGTCCAACGGTGAAAGGATAGACAAGCTCCGTGAGCTCCTGAAAGAAGTGAGTAAGATATACAGGGTGAGTCGCATAACATTGTCGTCTTTTTATTTCCAATAAAAAAACTTGCTTTCGAAAATTATGCACTGCCTTTGTAATACCAACGCGAAATCTTGAAATCCAAAATATTACCAACTAATCTTACCGTGGTATTACCTTTATTTGCTTTACTTTTTTCTTCAATATTGTAGTCGAAATATATTACTTATATATATATATATATATATATATATATATATATATATATATATATATATATATATTATTATAAATAAGTCAGTAAATGACCTAATACGATAACTAAATAATATCAAATAAAATTGAAAATGAAATAAAATAAGGAAAACATAAATGGGGCCCCAAATTGTATACAGGGTGTCTTGTAAGTCGTTACATAAATAATTTTAGGTGATAGAATACGTGATTTTGAGTCGATTGAAATAAACATACCTATATACCAAGTGTTACAGTATTTGTGATAATTAATTTTTTAATATTTCTTAATTCAACCGTGCTTTTCTACAATTATTGAAGTGTAGAAGAAAAACATACCTTTTTATAACAAATATTTCTATACTTTCTTTGTTAGGAATGAATGGATTATTTAAATTATTTAACCAATCCAAACCAAAATCCAATGTTACAAAAAGGTTTGTTTTCTTATATACTTCAATAACTGTAGAAAATCACGGTTAAACTAAAAACTTAATTATCACAAATATTGTAACACTTGGTATATAGATATGTTTATTTCAATCGACTCAAAATCACGTATTATACCACCTCCTAAAATTAATGTAACGAAGTGCTAGACACTCTGCATATTATTAAATTTATAGTACATATAGAAAATATGTAAATGTTATGTCAATTATAACTATGCTTGTAAAAAACTATCAAGAGACAAACCATTTTAAATTTTCACGCATTATTCTTGGAAATAAACAGGAAGACGATATTATGTGACATTCGTGTAGATAGATTTCATTTTGTCATTATAAAGTCATTCCATTTTCATCGCTAAAAATTTACATTCCATTGAAGGAAAAACAAAAGTCAAGCTGCATGCACACAACCTGAGTGGTATAGTCGCGGCAAGAATTCAGGCGTGATATAGTCGCGGCAAGAATTCAGACATGTTACGCCACGGCTGACGTTACGCAATTATTTTTTTTCGTCAACATAATTTTCGATATTTAGTCACGCTAAAAACAATACTTTTTTCATTTCACGGCAATATATATTGCAAACATTTAGGGTAGTATATAGTTTTGTTACTCTTAATTGTAGTTTTTTAAATATTTTTATGAAAATATAATGAATTATTCATTTATTCGTATGACGTAAGTCGTCTGAAGTCTTGCCGCGACTATACATCTAAATGCTTTTTACAACAATAACTCCTTCAAATCTAAATTAACCACCGTAAAATTGATATTTTTCACTGATAAGGACTGGCAAGTACGAAACTTTAGTCCACGTACAGTGTACCAATATTCATTAACAGCTTTCTTTGACGTTAATGTTTTATTTCGACATGTTTTACGCTCGGCACTGTTTTAGTTGCTAGAGAGCGAAATCGAAAAGGAAGAAATGGGGGACGTCCCAAGATGGCACCCAGACAGCAAACTCTTCTACAAAAGGGAAGCCCCAGAGGTCCAGGCCCAACCCCTCCCCCAGCAATAAAATAATTGACGACCCGAGCAAAGAACACGGACAATACGAATTTCGGAGAAATGTAAATAAAATAATAATAACAAATTTTAAATAATATTTTGATTAATGTGAAAAATTTAATATGATGTATATTTTGACAAATTGAGAGCACGTATATGATTCCAAAAATATATAAAAAAAAATATAGGCAAAAAATCTCACATTGGATAAATCATGTACAGAGTGGTTTTTGGTTTTGAACATGTATATGATAAATGTATTTTTTGAGAATAAAAATGAATTATATATCTATATATTAAAATTTAAAGTATATATTTTCTAATAATAAAAAGCATTTGTTTAGAATATTAGAGCAAATAATATTATAGGTATAAGGATAGACAAAGAGGATTGATAAATTTAATAACTATAGTAATATGTGTCTTAAATAAGTAAAAGCAAAAATCACTCTGTACATAATTTAATAATAAAAAGAGGCATTATTTTACATTTGGCTAGGATCTGAAGGTTTTCTTTTTATATTGTACATCTATAACAAATTTTATTTAACATTAGTAAGTAAACTATACAACAAAATGTCATGAATGTTAGCTAGAAAATAGTGCATATACTTACTGTATATTGTAAAAACGAGCGCGGTTTTCCATAAATTAAGAATTATCGCATGATTTCAAAGACTAATGTTGACAAAACTAGTTTTAATATTTCAACCCAGTATGCTGAGTTAATGTAACTACTTAATTGTTATTAAATTATGGAAAAATACGCACTGTCACTGTCCTTATGTTGTAGCACTAGTCTTAGAAAAATATATAATGTATTGTACCCGTCCTCAAAAAAGAAACCCTCAATTTGTCATTATATGGAGTAGGTCAATACGACGGTTTCAATTTTTAAAAGCAATATTTTGAAGAACGTTTTAATAACAATAATAATAAATGTGATTTTCAATGAATGTGTCTTATAATAAAAAAATGTGCATGGGAATAAAAACTATTCAAATGAATAGTTAAAATGTGTCTTATTTCCGCTAACAAACTGTAATAGACGGAGAGCTGGCTACGAAAATCGGGAATGATAAGCCCAGCTAACAATTTCCTGTTCTATAAAAATCGTAAGAACGTTTCCAGAGCAAATTTCATAGAGCAATGTTTGTTCTAAGAACATTTTCAAAACGTTCTTACAACACTTATACCATAAAAATGGGCATCGTTCTATAGAACCTTTTAGTTCTGTAAGCGGTTCTGTAAGATTTGCAGGAAATACTTATAGAATTGTTGAATAAACGTTTTCAGGTCTTAAGGAATTTTTATAACACAGTTACAAAGCAATCTTATAAAAATTCTATAGCACTTCGTTATACAATTTTCGTGTTGCATGGTGTTCTATTTAGAGAACTTTAAAATCGCTTAATTATATCTTCTAAAAACAAAATGTTTCTGTAACGCACATGTTAGAAATAATATGGATGGGCCAATAAGAACCAATAAGATGGACCTAATCAGCCTGCATAGGAGTACTCACATTACGAATTGCTTAGTTAGTTTGTCCATCAGGGAGCAGTACATTTTAATGCAGAAAAAGTTTTATCGTGGAACATGAAGTACATAATGGTAATTTTTTGATGCGCCCTCAGTCAACCTTATATTTCCTATGCTGCTGGAAATTTAATAAAAAGAAATGTTTTCTATATTGATGAATTTAACAACCAACTGTATACAGTATGCGCGAAAAGTATGAAATAAATTCAATAAAAACGAAACAATTATTTTTTGGGAAAAATCCTCGAACAGGTCGATTTTTAATTTAAAAAAATACATATTTTAGCGTAAAATGCGATTTTCAAATGTCATTTGTTTTCGAGTATTGATATCATCGATTTTTTTTAAATGGCAACACCATATTTTTTTCCTTGATTATGAAAGATCGTTTAATTCTCTATCAGACAGTACTAAAATTTTGCCCTCTTACATAGGAAAGTTTTCGAGTAAATGACGATTGAATATTAGAAAACGTAAATTTTATCCATAAAAAAGTAACAATTCGGAGGTATGTAAAATAAAATACAATTGATTAAATTTTATACTTAAATTAAATGTTCGAATTGCCATCCACCAACTTCTTGACAATGCGCAAGTCTGTGAAGAAATTCTTCTTGCACATTATGAATGATTTCTGGGGTAACTCTGCGTATTTCGTCCCGAATGCGATTTTGAAGTTTTTCTAAATTACGTGGTTTATTAATGTACATTTTTGACTTCAAGTATCCCTATAAAAATAGTCAAGAGGTGTAAGATCTGGCGATCTTGCAGGCCATTCTATCGGTCCGCGTGTGCCGATCCACCTCCCAGGAAAACAGTTGTCCAAAAAATCTCGTATAGGGCGCGCATAGTGCGGAGGTGCACCGTTTTGCTGAAACCATATGGTATCGTCAGAAATGTCAGGGTCATTATCGTTAGGAAAAATTACTGCAAGGGCTGGAACAAGGTCATTTTCTAGAAACTCTAAATATCTTTGTCCTGTAAGGGTTCCTTCAAAGAAGAAAGGCCCTACTATTCTGTCGTCAACTATTCCAGCCCACACATTTAATTTCTGAGGATTTCTGGGTATGTGCCTCTGCCATCCAATCATGATTTTCCCGACTCCAATATCTGCAAGTTTGACGGTTTACTGTACCATTCAGACAAAATGTGGCCTCATCTGAAAAAAGTATTTGCCGGTGTAAATTTCTATTTCGTTGACATAAATCCATTAGAATTTCGCAAAAGTGTAAGTGTAATTGAGTTCCTGCACAAGTTGAATTTTGTAGGGATGATATTTTTCCTTCCTCAAGATACGTAGCACTGTGCTCTGACTAGTGTCATTGTTTAATGCAACCAATCGTGAAGAATTATGAGGATTATCCACCATAATTATCAAAATGTTCTGTTTTTGATTTTCATTAATGCTTGGACGTCCAGGTTTTGGAATATTTACAACATTGCCAGTTTCTCTAAATTTAGACTCTACCTTACTGACTTGGCTGATAGAGGATCTGGATATTTTTCATTAAATAAATCGGAAACTTCCTGCTGAGTTCTAGTCATATTCCCGCATCCGATAAGAATTAAAATTTCAATTCTTTGAGTAACAGTTAAATGTGCCATAATACTTTAAATTGAATAATAATTTCTATGTCGCTTACAATACTTATTAGAAAGTCGGTGTGACAATGACACTTTGCAAAGATTTTCACCTACGTGATCCATAAAGGAACTATAGAATTCGAAAAACTAAACTTGATAACGTTTTTGCTTTATTTTAATTGATTTACGTTTTCTAACATTCAATCGTCATTTACTCGAAAACTTTCCTATGTAAGAGGGCAAAATTTTAGTACTGCCTGATTGAGAATTAAACGATTTTTCAGAATCAAGGAAAAAAATATGGTGTTGTAATTTAAAAAAAAATCAAAGACGTCATTACTCGAAAACAAATGACATTTGAAAATCGCATTTTAAGCTAAAATATGTATTTTTTAAATTAAAAATCAACCTGTTCGAGGATTTTTCCCAAAACATACTGTATAAAATTGTCAGAAAGTAAGTATATCCACATTATTGTTATCATTTCACCTATTTATATTGTATATATTTTTAATTAAGATTTTTTTTCTTTCTTCACAATATGGCGAGAGAAAGAAAGGCATTATCTTGTACTTCTAATGGATTCTCACTAATATGACATTTTTGTGCCGATTGCAATGATTATGGAGCAAATATGCTTGGTAAGCAACTACTATAACAGATCTATGCCACTTAATATCCACAGTGTTGTCATATTTTATTGTGATGTTTCAATCTCATTTAATAAATCTAATAAAATTCTTTAACTTCAACATCTAGAAGTGTAAATGAATAAGGTTTGGAATGGTCTAAATTAAATATGTTACTAAATTTCTATAAGAAAATCAATTTCTATTAGCAATCAAATAAATCTTATCTATAGTAATGAAATTTTCTTTTATAAAGAAAAAATAACAGTTCTATAGCGTTTCTTTATAGAACAAAAAGGCTTTTGTTACTTATTTACTCTATAATGATTTTATAACAATTGTATTATTATTCTCTATAACTGCTTTAAAGAGCTTTTTCTCTTAAGTTCGATAGCAGCTTCCATATTTGTAATTTGTTTTCCGCAGAAGAATTGTAACTTAACAACGCCTTATACAATAGTTCTATAATTAAACTATAAGTGACATTACGGAATAATTTTATAAGTATCACATGAGTTGGTATAATTCTATAAAGCAATATTTTGCATCGGTTTTACAGTAAATTTGATTCTATAAGCACCGTTGCTGCAAAATTGTGTTATTGTACACACTTATAGGGCTACATTAGTAGTTATGTTATAAATGCTTTATAAATTATGCTCTAAGAACGTTCTTGCAACAAATTTAAAAGACAAATCAATTTCTGAAGGCAAAATAGTCTCATGTGCCACATTAATGCAACAATTTAGTATTCTAAATACAGCTATAAAATATTAACAGAATATAAAACTCCTATTACTCTAAATTTATAGAACTACTTTGCTAGCTGGGAGGTGCAGTAAATATTTGTATCTAAAAACACTCCTTAGTAGATGACTAGCCCATAGCGCTGCAGCCAGAAGTCGCTCCTGGGGCTGAAAGCGTGGGAGGGCGGTAAAACACGTAAATTTTTAATGAAAATAAAATGATTGAGTGCAGCCCTGAAATTTGGTGTAGTTATAGTTTTTAATTGTAGAAATCGCGTAAAATTATTGCCAGAAGTCTAGGTCGAGGTTTAAACGTTGCCAGAAGTCAATAAAGTTGTAAAAAAAATTGTGTAAATTTTAATGACAAAGTGCACTTCTGGCGAATTCGTTTTCATATTATTTATTGTTTAAAAAACCTGGATGGCAATTGCCAGAAGACAAAATGGTAGCTAAGTATGTGAAAAATAATAATAATGTCATAAGTTGGTAAACCGGATAGCAATTATTTAAAATTAAAATAATAAGGTGCAGTTCTGGCAATGCTTTTTTTATTATTTATACTATTAGTTAACTACATATGCAATGTCAGAAGGCTAAGGTGAAGGAGATGCATACAAAAAAAAACAATGAAAATTATTGAATTGAAAAATAAGGTAATTATGCGATAAGTAAAATCGAATCGAGTTTAATGGATTATAAATAACTGCCAAAATTTTCAAATTAAAATTCCTTCGAATTTTAAAATTTACAAATTTTTATATTCAATTTTTATTCATAATTTTTCTAAAATTTTTGAATTTTCAAATTTTTGAAATAACAATTTTTTATTTGATTTTTTTTTAAATTATCAAATTCTTATTTATTTTTAAAATTTTTTAATTTTGATTTTATTATATACTAATTCCAAAATCCAAAATTATACAAAATTTTATATTTTGAATTTTTTTTTTAATTTTAAATTCTGTATTTTTTATAAATTTTTTTAATCAAAATTTATCGTTTCAAAAATTGTTAAATTCCAAAATTTTTTCTTGACAATTTTTCATTATTTTTTTTTTCAAAATGTTTAAATTCTAAATTTCTGTTCAAGTTCAGTTTCGTTAACCTTCCAAGTTTTGTAATTTTATACAATTGATTGAAGTTGATTGATTTAAAATTAATTCAGAAATTTATTTTTTAACTATTCTCAAAATTTCAAATTATTAAAAAAAAAAATTAGAAGTGGTCCATTATAATAAATTTGACTTAATATTCAATAATTTGCTAAATATTTGTAGAAAAGTTCCGTAACGACATCTATCGTATCATTATCGTACCATTAATTTTCATTAAATATATTCTAGTGGTAAGAATTCTTTTTACTTATTTCGGTAAAGAAGAATGTCATTTACCATCGTTCTATGGATTGTATACACTTAACCTGCAAACTAATCTAAATAGTTTCTTTTTTTTTATTCTGATGATCCTAGTCAGAACAAAGTTATTAAATAATTGTATTGCCATCAGTTCTTGACCCCTGTGCAAATTTTCAAGCTGATCAGACTCTTGAAATTGGTGAAAATTATGCTGAAAGATGCCGTTACGTACATATAGGTTAAACTAATAAAAGCGTGTTAAAAAGAGTCACTTTGTAAATGAAAATTTAACGAAAATGTCGACTTTTGATGACAGTTTTCGAAAAAATAAATTTGGGCAACCGTATACAGAATAGTTCGTTTTGCATGGCTCATCCTTGGTAAGTATATCGGATACTGTAAAATAACAGGCTGGCTTAAATTAAGAAAAAAAGTTACGCCTTTTGATGACCATTAAGAAAAACCAAACAGATCCAGATATCTGCTGCTGTTACTGAAATATAGTGTAAACTGAAAACCGCGATTTTTAAAAAATGCCGTTTAGCATCATTATTTCTCAAAAGAAACGGCTGACATTTGGTACAGAGAGATAAGAATAAACGAGAAAATACCAAATTTCCAAAAGTATTGAGAATAGGTATAAGACTTGGTTAGCAAAAGTTGTTAGTTTTTGAAAGATCTGAAGGAATTTTGAAAAATATATAGGGTGTAATATTAAAAAATATATGATTTTTTGGTTAAAATTTCTTCAGATCTGTCACTACTTTACAAATACCCTGTAAGTGTCAATTGGAACTTTTCGTAGTTTTCTTAGATAGCCTTTATAGTAACTTGTTATAAAAAATATTCTTTTAATTCTTAAAAATAATGACGATAACTACAGTTAAATATCTACAGGTACAAAAATGCGTTCAAAATTTACTAAGCTTAGATGCAGGAGGCTTTCCATGAAAATGCCTGAAATTGAACAATATTAGTACTTTTCTTAGAAAAATCAAAGACATTGTCCCCTGCTACATTATGGTCAATAAAAAGGAAAAATGACGGATGTCAACCTCGAAAATCTCAGGTATTTATAAAATATGATATATCCTCCTGATGAAATATATTTAATGAAAAAAGTGGTAGCGATTTTTGGAGTAGCTGGGGCATGCCGAACTGACGAGCTATATAATCTAAAAGTGAAGGACGTGGAGTACAAAATTGTGCCATGTTACTGCAGATTCTTACTACAAAAAATAATGTGCAAAGAAGATTTGTAGCAACGGACAATTGGGTAACATTTGTTGTTCGTTATATGCAACTCCGACCAAACAGGCTCAAGATGAACGCTTCATTTATCGGTATAAGCGTGGTAGGTGTGTAAATCAGGTGGTTGGAAAGCATATAATTTCAAAAATTCCGTACGACAACGCAAAATTTCTTAAAATTTCAAACCCAAATTAGTACACCGGCCACTCGTTTCGAAGAACGTTCTCTACATTACTAGCAAATGACCCAGGTGTGGACATTTTAGATATGATAAGGCACGGGGGGTGGAAGTCGGCAGTGACATAAAATAGAAGTTGCTAATCAATAATCATGCTCGAAGAATCAACAAGTCAACATTTCCAGTGACGTTGTGTTACAACAGGATTTCAATCAACATTTGCCGTTAAATCTTTCAGGAACATAAAACAATTGTAATCTTACATTGAATTTCCACTCTAAATAAATAGTTGACATTAATGATTTGAAGTTTTTATTTTTTCCTCGCCCACAGTACGGAGGTTTTTCATACTAAGCAACCGATAACCTAGCATGTTTTACTTTCGCTTGCCTCTTTAAAATAAAAAATTATACTTTCGTAGGGGGGAGAATGGAAAATTTTTTAGTAGTTTTTCTTGTAAACGGAGTGTTGCTAAACAATGTTTATTTGTGCTGACTAAGACTTAAGAAATTAAGGTAGATAACGAAACCATAACCAAACGACCCTCCAAATTTATTTTTCGTAAGTATAGCATTTTTACGGATGAATGCTCTTTTCATTTCAAGCTATTTTCCCAAATAACTTTGGCCTGATTTATTGCCTCGTGGAAATTATGTTTTGTTAAACTTTTGCAATTCGGAGTAAATCTACTTTAAATGTAAATCTAATTTCAATCTTTACAAAAAAAAAAAAAAATAAATAAATAAAAACAACGTCCCTGTACAAAGCATTCATGACAAACACACCTTAGTACTGAATTTTTCCTAGAGTACATTCTTTTACTTAGCGTGCCAAAACTTATGAGCACATAAAAAGTGCCACATTCTCTGGTAAAATCCGCCCTATAACTTCCCTAAATAATGCTATTACTTCACAGGTAATCTGATTACATTTTCCAAACAAAATTCCTGTGTCGGGACATAATCCGCTTATAGTACTTAAACTTTAACTATCCAAAAGCCAGAGGACATTGACGGAATCAGGCAATTAAAAATCAATCAAATTTTATTAACGCAAGGTATTTGAGGACATTACAGGTAGGTACAACTAAGTGGATAAAAATTTATTGAACTGGCAATTCCACCTCGAAAGGTTCAAAAAGATTTTGATTTTGGACGTGATAACTTTAGTTTTAGAAAGTGCTGTGAAAATTTCCAAGATGTTAAACCTTAAGGTAAGTGATAACCAAAAAAAGGTTTTGTTTTAAGAGGAACAATTTATATATAAATGTGTGTATGTGTGTTAATAAGTACCGGTATTTATTAGCAGTATAGTCAAATAAAACAGTTATGATGTGATGATAGTAAGGAATAATCATTTTTACCGGTTATTATTAGTAATTACTCTTGAGTCAACATTACATACCATATTATAAAAAATATTGCAAATTAAAAACGACGCAAATCTTACATCTATTGCTAGTATTTTACAATTAATTCTTTACGTTATTAAAACAGCTATTAAATTCAAAACAGTTAGAAAAAAACTTCAAATAAAATCAAAGGTTAATCAACTGCAAAAGTTGTATTGATAATATTTTAACAAATATTGATGAATACAGAGTAAATGTTTTTGATTATCATATTTCAGATCACAAAGCGCAAAAAATTTGTTTTCAAATAAAAAATTTTAATTCTAAAAACAGTAAAATATATAGAAGATTTTATACTCAGCAAAATAAGGAAAACTTCCTAGTACAGTTAAGGAGCCAAACATGGGATGACGTATTTAAATGCAATAGTGAAGATGTAAATAAGCAGTGGAATTTTTTTATTAGTACAATTAGTATTACAAAATAGAAAAATGGATTATGAAAATAGAATACTAAATTCAGACAATAAGAACAAGTGTATGTGGGCCATACATGATGAAATAATAGATAAACATTATAGACCTAGTTATTTCCCTATAAGGCAAACTTTACTAGACAGTGCCAATGATTATAATAACTATTTAACTAATGTTATTCCAGATTTGTTTGCAAATGTAAAAATGATTCCATTTCAATAGCTTATAATAAATAATAAATAATAATAATAGCTAATAATAAATCGATGTATTTAAAACCACTAACACCAGATGACGTTGTTAAAATATCAAAGAATATAAAAAATAAATACAGTAGTGGAGATGATGAAATACCAAGTATAATAATCAAATGGTGTATATGTGATATTAATATTGTAATTTGTCATATATTAAATAATTCTTTTAAACATGGAATTTTCCCAGAGCAATTAAAACTTGCACTCATAAAACCTTTATATAAAAAGGGAGATGTTGATTTATATGAAAATTATAGACCCCTTAGCCTCTTGCCTAGTTTCTCAAAATTATTTGAAATGGCAATGAGTATTCAGTTAGTTGAATTTATGAACATTGAAAATTTATTTAATAATACGCAACATGGATATATTAAGGGAAAATCTACACAAACAGCTATTTTTCAGTTCACTAATAAAATATTAGAATATGTTGAAAATAAAAAAATTGCTTTGGGTATGTTCCTGGATTTATCTAAAGCATATGATTGTTTGTATCATAAATATACTTGTTATTAAAATTGGAAAAATATGGAATTCGTGGAAATGTAAATAAGTGGATGGAATCATATGTTTGTAATCGTGGTCAGCGAGTTGCCATTGGACAAAATACAGAATTTGTAAAATCTGATATACTGGATACTAATGTTGGCATTCCACAGGGTAGTGTTATTGGTCCAATTTTATTTGTTATATATATTAACGACTTATGTAATGTTACTATAAATTCAAATCAAAGTGTCACCAATTATGCTGATGACAATAATATACTTGTTGGAGCAGATACTTATCCAGAATTGTTAGGGGAAGGAAATAATTTGTTTTCAGCCACAAAGGAGTGGTATGATAGAAACAGATTTCTTTTAAATAAAGATTAAACGAAAACAATATTATTCAGAACAAAACAAACTAGAATTGACACACCTAACTAAAATATTGCAAATGATTCAATGGCGTTCGCTGATCATACTAAATTTCTTGGTATTTTAATAGATGAATATTTAACATGGGAAAATCAAATAGAACATTTATCTGTAAAACTCAACAAAATTTGATATAGAATTAGAAAAACAAGTAGATATTTAAATGTTAAAAATCTAAAAATATTGTATTTTTCAAATTTTGAATCTTGTTCCAAGTATCGAATAATTTTTTGGGGTAGTAATTCAAGTATAAAAAAAATTTGATGTTACAAAAAAGAATTATTAGAATCATATATAAAATGACATATAATGAATCATGTAAGAACAAATTTAAGCAAAATAATATGTTGACAATATACGGATTATATATTTATAAATGTTTGCTATATATTTTTAAAAATAAAAATAGTTTCACAACGAACACCTCTGATCATACGTATGATACAAGAACTGCTAATATTACTTACCCAAAGCATAAATTATCATTAACAGAAAATAGTCCTTTTTATATGTGTATAAAATTTTTCAATAAATTGCCTTATCATGCTAAAACGTTATCGAGTATTAAAAAATTTAAGAAATACATTTAAGCAATGTTAATTAATTTGGAACCATATAATATAGACGATTATTTTACTGCATAATCTATACATTAAAATGAGCAAATTTGTAAGTAATGAAGTTGTGTGTAATTAAGTAGGTATAAGTAGGTATAGATGTTTTTTTTTTTGTATTTTTGTATATATACATAGTATGTGACGTCATTTCATTTTTATGATTCTTGCAATTTTTTTTACATGCTTGTAGAATATGCGAGTACATATCCTTGAAATAAAGTTGTTATTATTATTATTAAATTTGAAATAATTATTAAATATACAAATTGAAAATATTACATTGTTTAGTCGACAGAAGACAGACAGACTGACAGTGGTATTCATAGTCCATCTCCGGTCGCCAGAGACCGGTCCCCGTACCAAAGTTATGCGAATTTCATAATTAAATTCACATAATTTCGTGAAAAAGATATAAGATACCACTGTTAAAGTACACTGTATTCATTGTCCGAAACCGAGACCGCTCTTCGACGACCGGAGACAGACTATGAATACCACCGAGAGACTTTTGTGACACTTGGAATATGTGTGGTTTCTTAATTTGCAGCGGTTTGAATTGCACTGACAATACAATTATAATGTTGAAAGTATTGCACACCCAAATTATTTTTCGTAATTTAGTGCAATATATAGTACAATCATTTAGTGTAGTATATAGTTTTATTATTCTTAGTTGCAGTTTCATAAATATTTTGCTGAAAATTTCACAATAGTATTTTTCAGCCAATTAAAGGCCTGTTTTTTGTAGCGTTACTATAGCAACTAAGAAAATTCCCGGAAATTTTTCTCTCCCTTGGGGTAAGGAGCATGAAATTACACTGGAAATTTTTTGACATTTATAAATAAAATTACATTTATATTTAACTTCAAATTTATTCTATCATAATTTAATAAGTACAAATCATTTATAAATAATTATTTACCAAGTATGTACTTTTAGTAGTTTTAATTAAAGCGTCCAAATGTTGCTGAAATTCCTCAGCCACGTGTTCTTTTCTTAATGGGGAATAAACAAGCACACATTCACTAAAATTTATAAAATGTCTATGTTTCAAAAAATAAATGTAGTACTTTGAAACAATCTTATTCTGCTGTGATCCACGAAGAGCTCCATATTTCTTACACACCAGAAGCAAATGATTTTTAATAATCCCAAACAAGTTTGGCGAATAAATTTCTGGCCCGCATTCTTGTAATAAATACATTAAAAATTTTAGGTTCCGATGATACATTTTAATTTTACTAACTTTTTTGCAAAACTTGCATAAAACGTATTTCTCAAACCGCACCATTTTTCAATTGTACAACACAACGATTTTAAAGAAAATGGCCAAATAACGTCAAAAGTCACGATTACCTTGTTTGACATGGATTGCATGGCCTTCTTAATAATATATACATATGAATTTTATTGATATTACATAGTGCTTAAGGTTCTTTGTAAGAAAATATATTTCTACCAACTTTAGTAAAATGAGTATGTGGAAAACTGAGAGATTGATCTACTATTGACTTATTTTTTATTATTTTGCTTAACTAAAGTCGGTTAGTTGTATTTTATTTAACCTAATGTTATATGTATGTAAGTTACTTTGATTATATATACTGCTTCAAGTTTTTTTGCAATAAAATATATTTTTACCAACTTTAGTACACAAAATTTTTAGAAAACTGAAAGATTGAACTACTATCAACTTATTTTTTATTATTTCTGTCTCTTCAAAACAACCAAAAAATTTTAATATCTTTATATTTTTGTCGATATTTTTTAACACTGCATTGTGAAATTTTCTTACCAAATACCACTCTAGCTTCAATTAAAAACTGGAAATTTTTTCTTGCACACGAATATTTTTTAGAAAATTCGTGTGCTCGAAAAAATTTCCAGTAATAATTGAAGCTCTAGTGGTATTATAAGTGAAAATATAATGAATTATTCATTATCATTCATTCATTTGTTTGTATGACGTAAGTCGTCTGAATTCGTGCCTAAAATAAGGTGCATAAACAGTTATAGAGATTCTTACAAGTCAACTGTCAAGTTAAAACAAAATCAAATAAGTTGATGACTAAATTAGTAGTGTTTTTAGGTACGGAAATCTTAAAAAATAAAATACGTAGAGCAAAAGTAGGTAATATCAAAAATAAAATTCTTGATGTTTTCTTTATCCACATTTACTATTTAAATTCTCCTAAAATAAAACAATAACTTTTAAAAAACGTTTGTAAGACACACATTATTATGGTATTCTAACTGCACATTTTAACAATTATTTTCACACACTAATAAACAAAAGTGAACAATCTTTATATGCAGAACTATATATAAGATAACAATATTTACATCTACACTTATATTTTAAAAAATACGTATTCGGAAAGATTTCTGTCTGTATGTCTGTCGTTATATATTCGTTTTACTTCGGTATCTCTGAATATTCACAGGTGGCGTGTGACAACATTCCTGTTATTTGCTAAGCTCTATATTATTTGGTTCTTAAATGTCTAAAATTATTATTTTATGTAGAAAACAGTGTTTCAAGAATACGGTGCCCTTAAATACCCGCATCTGAAATATCCTATACAACAATTTTCAAATCTCACATCAAATCTCACTTGGTTCTATACATAGGTACCATTACTTTAAAATCGTCGTAAATAACCTTGTACATATTTTAAGTTAATCTGAATTTAAATATTTTTTTTAAAAAAGGTTACCAGTTATTTATGTGCCATTTTTCATGTTAATATTGTATTGTACTCCATTAATATATACAATTTTCTGATTGTTTTCGTTTAGTTTTTTTTTTGTTATTTTCGATTGAAATTAAATATTTTTGTAAAAACCAATTTTTATTTTGCAGATTACCTTTGTTATCTTTCTATTCTTTATGGCAGCAAATTCCAAACCCATAAACGGGAAAGGCAAACAAAAAAAACAATTGGATTTCACACCAAAGTCAAAGTTATACACAGTGTTCAACAACAACAATCCAGACGACAGTTTAATAGAGAAATTTCTGGAAATTGGCAGTCAACCTGTATACGTATATCCATTTGACAGCTACAATATCTATTTTCCACTGACACAAGACGACGAAGATTACAGCGATTACGTCAGCATAGATTATGCTGAAGAAGATGGTGAAAATATTTATAAAATTGTACCCAATAATTCTGACGAACCGTATGAAGGTAAGGACATGAATTAGTTTTGGAATAAATTCAGTAGATAATTTGATAACTATTTTTAATCAAAACGCCATTCTAATAGATAATTACACCGGAACATAAAATAAAAAAAGTGGTATGTACAGGGTGTCTCAATTTCGTTGTAACTGCAGGGTATCTTGAAAACTACAAGAGATAGAAGGAAGGACACAACACTGAACTACTTTTTTGAGAAACTTAAGAGAGAGATTTGAGATACAGGACGAGACTTAAAAAAACTACTCTTAAAGGATTTTGTATCTCAGAAAATAACGGAAATATGGGAATGGTGAAAATTGCTTCTAATAGAGATTTTTACGTAGAGTTCAGTAGCGTACTTATACCCCTACAAGGGTTTTATAATATTTTCCAAACATACATTTTTCTTTAAATAGAACTCCCTGTATATTTGTATGTCATTCGACTGCATTATTTTTTCCTTCATACTGATATATATAATAATTACTATGTTGTATTTTGGAAATTGTAAAAAAGCGTTAAATTGATCAAACTAATGTTGCGTGGTGAATAGTTGGCCATGGATTTTAATATAATTGTACAAAATTAGTTCCAGAGTTCTACCATAGTTACTTAAAGAAAAATGTATGTAAAATAAACAGTTGTTTAAACAATTAAATTACATAATAATAAATGGTCAATATTTTTTATGCTACAACTTTAGATCTTTATGATTAATAATATTATATAATAACACTATGTGTTGAGAATAATATTCATTAATATTGAAAAAAAAATCAAAGTACGTACTTCTATTTATCCCTATTTTCATGATTATATTTAAAATCTTCACTGAAAGGAAAATTTCAATATTTTCTAAATATTATATCAATATTAAATAATTTTCGACGTTTTTTAATAACATTTTCGATGAATTTTCTTATTAGTTATTTTTTTTATGTTTGTTTCTGTTTATTTTCAAATGTTATTCAATGTTATTAATTATTCAATTGGCTAATATAATTATTGTGTTAAAATTATTTTTTGAATTATTAAAGAGAAAATTAATATTAGGATTATTAAAGTGAGTTAATTCATGAACCAAATTTGTATAATTATTAGGACATAAATAACACCTCATTATACTCGTACAGATATATTTTCAAACATATTTCTTTCTGGAAGATGAGGTTTTCTGAAATGGCCAGTTAGATTGCCATATTTAATCCCCATGGTTTTTCTTTGGGGTTAACTATTTAAAAAATAAAATATTTGAAACGGATTCTAATAAATTGGATGATTTAAAAAACGAATTACAAGGGAAGTGAAAATAATAACACCTAATAATTTAAACAATGTTAGAAATGAATCCTGCCATAGGATAGAAGTGTGTTGATGGACAACACTTTGAACAACCAGCACGTCATCATAACTCAAAACTTAGTGGCATCATATGTATGTAATATGTATAAATCAAATAAGTTTACCTGTTTCATACGTTTTTAATAATTCTATTTGAAATATTTAGTACACTGAGTAAAAACTGTTTTGGTTTCGGGTAAGGTGCCTTTTCCGCTAAAATTACAGCAAAATATTACTTGAAAAAGTTATCCAGAATGGTAAGTTGTGACAACATGCAAAATTATAAGAACATCAGCAATGTTTGATGATACTGTCGAATCACAAAGATTTCATCAAAGCAGGCGGATCTTCCTGAAATTTTTCACATCCCTAGTTCTTCCATTCTGAATAACTTTCTCAGGAAACATTTTGCTGTATTTTTAGCGAAAAATGCACTTTACCTGAAACCAAAACAGTTTTTACTCGGTGTATTTAATATTTCAAATAGCATTATTTTGAAAAAAAAGTTCTCCTATAACGACTTCAACAAGGTATACTTTTTTCAAGTGAAAAAGTTAAAAAGGTGGCGCCCTCTACTAGTGACGTCAAAATTAGAAACAAATTTAAATACTTCGCCCCATTAAAAAAATCTGATCTCCAAAATGTATGGAAATATTTTGTATTTTTTAAAATTTTTTACTTTATAAATATCGAAAAATAAACTTAAAATCCTCTATCTAAAGAAAGTTTGGTTATATCGCATTATTTTGTCATCAGGAATCTACTCTCTGCTCTACTTGTCTGTGTCCCATAATTTCGTAACACCTTGTATACTAAAATGTGATATTTCTTGCAGCTATTGTCGTTGAGAATGAAGAGATCAACAATCTAGGACCATATCTTCAGTACAGTATGGATCAATTTTCAAACCAATTATCAAGAAGGGATACTCTCAAAGAACAGGAGAATTTATTAGATCTGGTTTCAAAGAATACATTTGATAGACTTGCTGGTGAAGAATTTAAAAATTGTACTACACTGAACACAGATGTAACTGACTCTGCTTTGAATACGAAACCAACACAAGAAAAAGTCACAACCACGCGTGGGTCTGGTAAAAATACAAATGGGTCTTACACTGCGCTTGCCAATAGAACTAATGACAATCTATCAGAGATAAGAAAAGACAACATACATATTATACAAACCATAAGTGATGAAAAGCAGAAGAACAAAACTGTTTCAAACTTATCTCTGCCTAAAGGTGAAGTTGATGGAGATGATAAAAATAAAATATTAACTAATGATTACTCCACTACTAAAATTGTTGAGAATATGCCATTGTTTGTCTCTAATGTATTAAAAGACACTGAAAAAAATAAAAGTGGTACAGAGACAAAAACATCCATTAATCCTGTGAATGCCATGTTCGAAGAATTTCTATCTAATTTCAACCAAACCTCTACAGGTTCAAACACCAAACAAGCAAACCACAACAACAACCTTAAGCGGAATAAGAATCGTTCTCAAATCAACAAAGACGACAGCACCAATCCAGTCTGGCCGAGTTTGTTCATGGAACAAATGGTGTCTTTATTCGTTCAACAGTCTTTAGTCAGTAGAACCGATCACGTTGCTGTTTATCAAAACTCAAGAAGAAATGATGTGACGAATTTGAAGACATCTCAAAATGAAAAGAAAAACTTGGAAAAAATACGGGGTGATATTGGAGAATTATGTTAATTATGCCAGGGATATATGTATGTTATGGAATTTGAACATGTTACTATACAAATAAATTCACATTGATTTATAAAGTCTATTGTTTGAATTTTGCCTTTTTTTATAAAACAAAAAGAAAATAAATGCAGTCACTCGTGATTAAAGGTATACAGGGTGTTCTACAAATTCTATGACAAACTTTGTCAGATGAAGATTGTTTTTGTTTAGAAGTTACAAGCATTTTTAAAAATATGGCTTCATATTTCAGTCAAAATAGCTAGATAAATAAAAATGATGGTTGCTATAACTATAATTATTATTTGTGTCATTTTGTTTATTCATTTGACTCTTAGCGTTAAAGTGCTAAATAAAAAATGCATGTTATTTACAAGTGAAGAGTATGCAGATATTGCCTTTGTATATTGATATTCGTCTTACTGAAGTGAATGTACAAAATGAAAAATATATAATAGATGTTGTTATTGACAACTGTTCAATTAGTGTATAGCAAGTATTCATTTACCACCAAATTTTGTATGGCGTGTATTGAACAAAGAAATGTTGCATCTATTTTATCGGCAAAATTTTGTCGCTGGTTACTTCAACAACATGCACAAAATGATTCATTTCGCTTGCCATGTGGTCCGATGAAGCGTGTTTACTAGGGATGTCATAAATAATGAACATATCTATGGCTACAAAATCAGCATGCAATTAGATCAAGACGATTTCAGCAGTGCCGACGTTTGGGGTAGCATTCTCAACAATAACATAGTGCCTGTATACATGCTTTAAATGATCTTTTAAATGGAGATCAGTGTAGAACCTTCTTGGAAAACAACCTTTTTGATTTCATTGACGACGTAAAGCATAATACTGTTCAAGATATGTGGTATCAGCACGATGATATGCCACCACATAGAGGGAAACAAGTAACTGCTTGGTTAAATGTTCATTTCCGTAATAAATAAATAAGTCAACAAGATTGCCACCGCGTTACCCAGATCTAAATACTTCGGATTTTTATTTATGAGGATATATGAAACAGCTTAGCTTGTTTACCATGTTAAAATCAGCAATTACTTGAAATAATTCAGGATCCAGCTAATCAGATAAGAAATGATCAAGATCAATTGCTATAGCATGCATCATTTTTGTTTATCAGGCTAATTTGATTGAAATATGAAATTATATCTTTTAAAATGATTGCAAGTTCTAAACAAACACGAACCGGAATCATGTTCATATAAGAAAATGTTTGACATTATCGTAGCTACCATCTGCCAAACATTGTTATAGCGCTTGTAGAATACCCTGTATAGAGATCCGAGTTATTATAAAGGGTGGTTCATTAATTATGGGACAGAGTTTAATGACAAGTTGTTGACTACGAGATAGAGCAATTAAGCAAAAAATGCCTTATCCGAATGTTGCTCCTTTTTGATCTACAGGGTGTCAAAGTTGAACAATTATTTTCGATTTCTTTAAATATCTTGCGTATCTTTGGACCGATGGTCTTAAAAGATTGTATGCCTATATCTATACTGTGAAGCATTTGTCTGACTGAAGGAGCCAATTATAACGAGTGTCATCATTTAGTTGTTGCAGCTGCCTGTGAAAACACGCACGTGCATAACGATTAGTTTCCATTGCCAAAAGTTTAAGTAACCAGTTTAGGGCCGGTTCAAAAACTAGTAATGACAGACTGCTAATTCCTACTTCAAGTCTAACAATATAACCAGGCCTGTTCAGAGGCAACAATAAAAGTCTTCTAAAAAAACTGACTTGCACCTTTTCTAACAAGTCTGTGTAACGCAGTCCCCAGACTTGCAGAGAATTGGTTAAGGAGTTGACAATGATCGAACTACACAGAATCAAGCGTAAATACCAAGAGTTTATTTTGTATTTGGCCATTAGAGAAATGACAGACCCAACTGCCTGCCTAGCTTTTGCGACCACTTACTCGGTCATTATTCGAAAGAAGACTAGAGGAGGAAAAAATAACTCCTAGATAAGTATTATTTATTTGAGAATTTGGTGAATAACAATAAGTAGGTATCTCTACAAAATTTCAAATTGATATGTGAAAAATTGAAGAAATTATTCCGATAAATGAAATTAAACTAATTTAAAAGTTCAACTGTTACACTCTGTATTCCTCGATGTTAAAAAAATGGGGCAAAACCCTCTTTTCCTACGGAAAGTCGGCGCCTATGTCATCAGTCATCGTCCAAGATGGCTACATATGTCAACTAGGCATATGTTCTGTGCAACTAGGTATCATGCGGTCGTTTCTCACAACGTTCCAACGTTGCCGAATGTAGAAACAACGAAAGTAAACATTTTTATTAATAATAATACCTAAGTACCTGATAGATAACAGTTAATCCGGTTAGCTACAGTATTTTGCATTCATTTTTCGTTCCTTCGTTCCAAACTGACAAAACTTCATTTTCACTCATTACAGGTCCGTCAGAATTACTCGCCACAAAATACACACTTCGCGTAGATGTAGTTAATAAAATTGCCCATTTATTTTAAGAAAATTGATTGAAAGAAATACTAACAGAAATACGAATACACCCGTTTCCTCTAGGAAATATCTTCACGTACGTTTAAAGAAAATTGTGGAAAACTACACATGTCCCAGTATATCGCAACCATCCATTATTTAATGAATAAAACGTTTAAAACTGAAACTGTCACTAAAAACGGAAAACTAAAATTACAATGTCAACGCCACCGTTCAGTCTTCGGTCCGCCTACACCGAGAACTTAATATTCTTCAGATAAATATTCTTATGGCAATCAATATTATCTTCTTTTATGTACGATCGTGGGTTTCTTCATTCTAGTATTGTTTTGACACTTCCTCCGTGACATGGGGTTACACGCACACAGCACTTGTCAGTCGATATAAACCTATACTGTGTTGTTGGTTGCATTGTTTCTAAAACTCTACAAATGTCAAACAGCAGTAGTGGTCAGAAAAGTAATATTACAGAGCACTGTAAACGCCTCGGGAAATTTAAAATAATAATACTACAATATTATTATATGCAAACATGGTCGATTATTGCGTGGACAGTTATTTTGTTAATAAAAATATCTTAGTTTAAACTGTAGCAAAGTAGGCATAAATATATGTTTTGTAAAATGTAGATCAGAAAGAATGTAAGAAGAAGAAGAAGAGGTGTGTCAGAGTTGAGCTGTTGTTGTAAAGATAGAAAGTGCGAAATAAAGTAGTAAAACGTTATTGGGTATTTATTTAATTAACAAAGAAAATATTACCCTAACAATTGTTAATATCGTTACTATTATTAGTTTTCAGTATTTGCTTTTCGCACATTCAAATTAGTGTAATCGCGGAAATTACGGATTAGGTACTAATTTATGGGAAGTGCGACGAAAGTGCATATCGTGCAGCAGCAGAATATCAAATACGTTTTCCAAATAGACAGAATATGTCAAATCCTCGTACATTTGTACGAATTGTACAACGTCCACGAATGTTGTTTTACACGTGCTGGAGTTTTAAATACGTATGTACCTAACTTGAAAATAAAAAAGAACCAATTTCATACTTTTTAAAATTCCTTGAAACTTCTTTTTTACTTAGTGACATAAAAATAAAGCATTTTTAAACTACAATAGATATACTTACAGAAAAAAAGTATTTTTTTATTTATGAAATGGTCGAGGGAAACCAAGAAGTCCCCAGCAAGTACAACAATTTTTACAACGACAAGTTATAATGTAAACAAGCTAGAAAACATAAAATAATTTAACTTTCTTGAAATCTCCAAATATCAGTTCTGGAAGTATCAGTAAGGTAGGTTTTACTTTCAGTGCTACCATATCGTGTTTCTCATTACATAATCTAATATTTTGTAAACAAAAATTTTTCTTTAAAAGCGCCGTAAATCGTTACACGTGGCAACGCGGTGCTCTGTCACTACCATAGGGCAATCCAACGAACTGTCAAATCACTTTAACAATGGCGGCTGTAGGACAAACAACTCGACATATGACAAGCAGAAATTTGTGATTTTGTGTAGAACTGTGTGTTTGGCTCATTATATTTTATACCTATTTCGAAATACCAAGGATAATTCAGACTATCATAATGGTTTTGTTTTGTTGTGCGAGTCTGCCTTGTATCTATGCATAAATAATTGTTAAAATCACGTACCTCTGTAATAGTTTACTAATTAATTATATATAACTGCCAATATTGTTATCAATATATTTTTTTATTAATATTATATATAGTATTCTCCAGGACCATGAATTGCTAGGGCTGGCGGGGGTGTAATTATACTACTAGTTGGAGAGAAAAAAGAACTTAGGTACCTATTTATAAATAATATATTTAAAACTTGTACACTGTATTTAATTTTTTCTTGAGTTAGGTCTTGCTGTTTTATTGCACTAAGCCACTTTTGCCGCCTTATACGAGAGTTCATTGAGATCAGTTCTGTCTACAATTCAATGCAGCAGGAATCCTAAAAAATCTAACTTGATCTTCTCGCTGTACTCTACTCCAACAATTCATAACACAACACAACAAAACCATTATGATAGTCTGAATTATACTTGGTATTCCGAAATAGGTATAAAATATAATGAGCAAAACACACAGTTCTTCACACAGACCAATAACTAAAAGTTCTACACAAAAGCACAAATTTCTGCTTGTCATATGTCGAGTTGTTTGTCCTACAGCCGCCATTTTAAAAGTGATTTGACAGTTCGTTGGATTGCTCTATTGACAACTTTGACTTTGACAGAATATACCTAACCTCGCAGCTGACAGGTGGCATAATCGCCGAGAAATTAGGGGTTAATAAGGTTTTGAAAAAAATTTTTTTTCGCTTTATGAATAAGTTTGGAATTTTTTTGAAGGGTGATTCCGTTAATTCTGAATTTTCCCTATCCCCTCTTAAAATATTTGTACTAAGTCATAGTTAACCCTGTATACACTCCTGTGACTTGAAAGGTGAGTCATATAAAGTCAACATCACGTCATTGTGTAAAATAATAGGATCGTAGGTATTGTTTATTTTTTATTATCAATATATTAGTATTTGTTAGCAATCAAGTGAAGTGTAACAATAACTTTTTATGCACTTATTTTAATTGTGACTTTTAAATTTCTTTATACAGGATATCTCTAAAAGGCGTGGACAAAATACTACCACATAATGCGGGGAACAGAATATGATGATCTAATTCCTTACTTCTAAATTTGATAATTTCCAAGATACAGAGTGAAAATTAAAATTGTATATTAGTTTTTCTGTAAATTTTATTTCATAAAATCATCATTGTTTTCTACTTTATTCAGATTTCGAACGGTGCAAAATAGTTATAACATTTGAAAACGCATTTAGAGGCCAATGATGAGCATGTAGAGGCCAAAGGGCCAAGAACATTAAAAATTGATGTGAAAAATGTGAAAATATGCAGAAAAAGATGAACTGGAGTATGCTGATTTAGTTTCTAAATATATCTAAAAATGTAATCTAAGTAAATAGAATACACCATGGATTTAAGTTCCCCATAGAACTAACGGTGTTAAATCCAGTGATAATGGTGGGTAGCTACACAACTATCTCATATTAAGTAGTTTTCTCGTTTCAAGTCATTTTTATTCTTACATGAAGAATACCTATATAATCTTATATAAGAATAAATTTGTCTTTCAAAGTATTACCATACTTGAGGAATAGTAAAACTAAGCTAACATTGGAATAAGTATATTAATCCTGGCATTAGTATAACTTTCTTTCGCTAATATACTGATAAGAAAAATTGATTTTTATTACCTGACATACCTACATTTACAATAAAAAATCAAGATTTTGTTGTAACTCAATTCAATTATGGGTACTACTGATTTTTTCATATAATTTAAAATCGTCTGCATAAAAGAGTAAATTATCAGTAAAACATTTATCCAAAAAAAAAAAATTGTAAAAAGCTCCAAAATGAAAGGCGAAAAATATGAAGGTAGGCGTTGTACAACATAACATTTACCAAATGTACCTAATTTTTACAACAAATGTCAAATAATGAGAATATTTGGTTGAAAATTGAATACAGCAGGGCACAAAAAAGTAATAAATATCACTGTATGTAAAGTAGGCACTGTAGATGATGCCTCTATAATATACAGTAAATTTGAGGCCAGATTTCAATTTCTTGTGCCAGAAAGCTTTCCTATGGGCTTAGATATCTACTATAGTTAATTAATAATTAAGTTACTGAAAAAATCATAATAATAATAAAATTGCAACATCAACAGTGTACCTTTTTCGTATTTCGAACTAAACTAAATTGGAATATATCATTGGTTTTATACGTAGTAGTTAGTATAAGTAGCTTCAATAACTCGCAATTTTGCTCCAATAAACAGACGTTCATTATTAAAAACGACATTTATTTAATCAAAATAATATATTTAACCAAAATTTCTTCTTCAGACACAAACATTCCTCGATAATTACAATCGTTAGGTACAAAATTTTAATTCTGAATAGTCATCACAAAAATTTCCCTTTTACTTTTATAAAATGGGCTTAATGCAAAAATAATTAACTGCATTTCCACTTGTCCAGGTATTTAAAATATATAGACCAGGCTGGCATTTACAAGACCAGTGTGGTATTAGAACTTCCTATAAAGTGTGCTATATTTTTAAAATGAAACTAGTCATCGTAAGTACACAATATTTTCTAATGCTTATTACAAAAACTTATGACAATTTTATCTAAATATTTGAACTTTTAACATCGGTTTGGAAGCTTAGCTGTTTTAGTAATTTTTTATTGATTTGTTTCAAATTTTTCAATATATTCCTTAAATTCAAGTTTTGTGTATGTGTGTGTGTTTTTAAAAAAATGTACAGGACCATTCTAAATTTTCATTAAGAGTTATCTCGATTGTTGCTTCTTTTGAATGTTTAAAAATATAGTTATATGAAATTTTGTTTTTCTCACAAGCTCTTTTGATTTATGGGTTGTTAAATCAATTAAAAAAAAACTTTTGGCCATCACTCACTAAACTTGGTCCACTAACTAAAGGATTAAAAGCACATTCTACCAAAACCAAACATTTTGTAAGTTTGGTCTGTAAATAAATTTAAATAAATATTTTTATGTTTTTCATTCGTACTACCACGTGATTTGATGTATTTGTTTTATATTTTATAAATTCATGGTACCAAAACTTTAGTTTCATATTTTCGAAAACGATCAACTTTACTATCACTATCTTCTTTAGTTTCCTTGCAATGTATCTGGGGAATTTTAAGCAAATGACCATATATATTTTATGGTAGCAATGCCACATAGAATTTCTTCCGGTATCTTATTTTATTGTTTTTAATAAAAATATAGATTATATCTGTGGAAACAGTAACTATAGAGTTAGAAATGTCATGTATTGCAATAGATAACGCCAGATCTAAAATTCTATGCCAGAAAAAGACGTAATTTGTTACTATTACTATTTTAAGGGTAGTAAAAGTAATAAACACGAATAAGAGCTTAATTTGTTAAATCTGAGGGTGCCAGTCACAACACTCTCTGGATTCGAATCGCCTACAAACACCTGTACTTGTACTTCTCTGATAGAGACCCTTATACAAGGTGTCTTCGATTTTTCGTTCTTAACTTTGGGAAAAGATAATAATATCTCTATCCCCCATTCTAATCACGAGGATTAGCCCAGAAGTCGAAGACTTGTGTGGGAGAGGGGGCGGCATATTATTATTAAGCAGGCCGCATTTGCGCCCAGGAACGACTTACGTTGCCCTAACCACTATTCAGTGCAGGAATGAGGGAAACCTGCAAAACCTCATTAATTAGGGGGGTAGCCAAACGTCAACCGGTATCAATCACTCACGTTGACCCAAGCCAACACTCTTCCACCCTACCATACCCGCAGAGAGGGTGCCAATCCTCTTCACGAATATAGCTTATATATAGATAGATCATAAAATGACAATAGGGGTATTTCCTATAATATTTTTCTTTATAACTCTCTATTTTTTGATACAGGGCATTCAACATTAAAAAAATATATTTTATTAAAATAATCAAGTGGATCGAGATCTGGCAATCGAACAGTGAACATATATATGACTTCATTACTAGGAATAGTAGAAAAATTGATTTGTATTAACTGAAGTATCTTTACAATACAGTAAAAAATTGTTACAAGCTTAAAAGCAAGCGATCTCTACTTAATCCTATAATTTGTGTAAGATTTTTGTAATTACATAAGATAACCTTAATTACAAAAAGCCAAAATATCTTAAAAATGAAGCTTCTTAGTAAATTTTCTCAAAAGCATCTTTTTCAGACAATAGAATAAAATTTTAGTATTTGTACTAAAAAAACATTTTACCATTAACGTAGAAATTTAGGGGATTCAAGAGTGAACAAAATTCCATACCTACGCCACTAGCTTTAGTTGAAAAAAGTCATTCACTTCAAAATATTAACGTTCTGTTATGATTACTGCATACGAAGTTTGAAGAAAGTTTATAATAATAATAACAATTTTATTTTCTCCATAGACACGTATAGGAATATTCAAATCAACACAAATATAAATTGCAAAAAAAAAGAATATTCTAATGTGGAGCATAAACATAGATGCACTAAATGTTGCTAGAATGAAACCTTATATAAAAATTCACTATTTACATTTCTTACTTCGGCATTAAAGATTTTGGAACCAATAAAATTTGGCGAACGAGTAGTGACACTTAATCTGGTATAAGGTACATGAAAATGATATATCATTTTTCACAAAGTTTTCTTTGTTTTTAAAAACATACAAACATATTTCAAAAATATAAATGCCTGGTAAAGTAAGCAATTTAAATTCTAAGTTCCTACAAAAATAAAAACTAGAGACACCAAACATACATCTTAAAATTTATTTTTGCGCTGCGAAAACGTTAGAGGAAAGAGTGGAGTCACCTCAGAAACACTGTATCTCAGTCGAGATTCCACTTGAGCCATAATACAAGCAAAAAGTTGATCCGTGTTAAGAACTATTCAAATATTTCGAAACAAGTATGCAATGAGGACAACTTTGAAATGATTTCTTTACCATTGTCCTTTCAATTAAGGCTAACGTCCAAATTTAGCTCCAAAAATTTCACATATGTAGTGTCAGTAGACAGAGGAGTGCAACTGATTTTTAAATCTAAACTTTCGCAATTTTATTTTGTGCAGTACAGAAACAAAGTACTTGAGTTTTAGCGATATAAAAAAGTAATGAATTCTAAACAAATCAACTACTTAAGTTATTGAGTAAAGTGTCACATTTATATTTTAAATTTTATTTGATTTATTAGATATCACTAAAGACGTATCATCTGCATACGTCGTGAAATGAGTATTAGACGAAAGGGTGTCAATATCTTTTGTATATAATAAGAACAATACGGGCCCTAAAACAGATCCCTGTAGGAGATTTGATTTATATTAGCTTAAAATACCTTTCTAAAACAGTAAAAAAATTTTACAAAAGCTAATAATAAGGAATATATGGGTAGATATTGTGGGTGTAATTCAACGCAGGTTGGGGCTTTTGTCCACTGAGTAGTTAGTTTCACACAATATTATTAATACCTAAAAATATATAAAAACTTTCGCAGTAACTTGATAAAATCTGTGTGCTTTGTTGAAAAATGGTTTCAAAATCAAACTTACATAACTGTGCCAATTTTTTTTTTTAATACTCCGACAGTTTTCAATGTTATTGAGATATTTCAAAATAAAATTCTAGCGTTGAACACCCTGTATTTCTTAAACCAGCAACATTCGGATAAGGCATATTTGGCTCAATCGCCATATTTTGGCGTGTGGTATCTCCAGTTCAGAGATTGCCCATTCTTAATGAATCACCTTGTATAGCTCCAACTAATCATACTGCGAATTATGATTTTTATGCATTTAATTGTCGCTTATCTTTAACTTTTTCTACGAGAATGATGTTAAAATTTATTTAAGAAAACTTAAACCGAAGCCTGCGAAAAATCCTGATAATGGACGCGCATTCATTACTAAATATTGTGCTGACGTATTCAAATATCCTCTGTCTATTATTTTCAATCTTAGTCTGAACACGTGTACATTCCCGGATATATGGAAAAATCGCGATTGTGTCCGATCTTTAAAAAAGGAAGTCCAAATAATGTTAACTGTTACAGAACTATCAGCATTATTTGTAATTTTGCTAGTCTTTGAGACTTGCCTGCATGTCCTGTTAGCAAATTCTCTTCAGTCTCAGATTTCAGATAGTCACCATGGTTTTCTTACAGGTAAATCTACAGAAACGAATTACTCAGTATATATCTAATAAACTTGATAATAATAAACAAGTGGATGTCGTCTACACAGACTTTACCAAGGCCTTTGATCGTTTGGATCATAACATTTTGTTGACGAAGTTACGTGAATTTGGACTTTCTAATCAATATATAAGTTTTTTTTATTCTTATTTACACTATCGATCACAATTCGTTGAATGTCGAGGTCACAGATCTGATGACTTCGTGGTAACATCAGGTGTTCCACAGGGCTCGGTCCTGGGTCCTCTCTTTTTTATTGTTTTTATTGATGATATTACTCTCAACTAAGCGCGAGCAACTTAATATACGCTGATGATTTAAAAATCTATCAAACAATAGTAAAAACAGAGGATTGTCTGCGTTTACAGGAAGACTTAAATAAAATTAATAATTGGTGCTCTGAAAATAATTTATCCCTCAATGTGAGTAAGTGCCACGCATTTTCATTTTATAGAAAACATAATCCCATTTTATTTGAGTATCAACTTGATAGTTGCACACTGGAAAGACCTGAAACTATCAAAGATCTCGGTGTTACTTTTGACAGGCAACTAAATTTTAATATTCATGTAGATACTATTGTCGCGTCAGCTTATAAATCTCTTAGTATGGTCACCCAGTTATAATACATATATAAATAGTTTGGAGCGCATACAGCGCCGATTTATTAAATATTTATGTTTTCTGGCTGATGGCGTTTATCCTGAAATATGTTTTCCGCAAAATGTGATGTTAAACAGATTTCATATAATTAGCTTAGAAGATCGGACAATTCTTCACGCTTTAATATTTTTGTATAAAATTATTAACAACATTTTTAGCTGTCCCCTTATTTTGGATAACCTCTTGTTTCATGTACCCAGATCAAAATCTCCCAACAGGACATTCGTCGTTTACCGAGAAGTAAATAATTAACTATATAATTTAAAATATATATATATTTATTTATTTAGAGTAGATAATAAAGAAAATAAAATATATTTTGAAGTTGAAGGAAAACAATGTGTCAAAAAGAAAAATGTTATAGGAAATACTCCTATTCTTTTTTCATGCTCTATCTTTTCCCAAAGTTAAAAAATAAAAAATCGGGGATACCCTGTATCTATAAACAATGCTAGGAACTAAACCACTTATGAAGATACTTTATTACACCTTTTCTTCAAGCAGACCTCCTCTCCAGTACTTCATATTACTTAGGAAACATCCTGTATAATAAATTTACCATTTATTTCAGGTTATCCCATTATTGGCAGCATGCATAGCTTCCACCGTAGCCCAGAACTACCCCATGGACACGACAACCTCCAACCCTCCCGACCAATCCATAGCTTCAAGAATCTCGGCCATCATCGTGGAAACCATCAGCAGGGCTTTCACGTACTTCTTCGAGTTGTTAGACATAAAAGTTAGGTCCGTCCGGTTCTTATCTTCCCTCTACACTACCGACAACCTGGTTCTGCTCAAGAAAGTTCTCAATTTAGCGCTGCGGTTCGGCAACTGGCTGTACGGCATCATACCAGATTCGACCACCGCGGGTCAAAATCAGTTCTTGTCGTTCTTGTTCCCCCAAGTGAATTTGAATAACGAAAAAGAAGATACGTCCCAACCCGACGACTTCAGCATTAGCCTCAATGGTTCTCCTTCTCAAAAAGAACCTTCTATTGGTAGCATTGCTTCCCATAGTGCTCATGATGGTTCGGAAGAAAATGATCTGTATGATAACTACAATGACGTTATGAATCTACGTCGTTTGGTTCACGCTGGTTACTGATTTATTTATTATTTTTTTAATTTATTTTATTGAATTGTGTAAATAATAAAGATAGTTACTTATATCAACAGAAAATAGCTTTATTATAAATTGAAAAAGCGTGAAATAAGAGCTCTAGGAATTTGAAGATCCACATTGTATCAGGCTAGGTCATAAAATAAGAAACAAGAGAATGTTTGCCCTAGCATTTTAAAAAAAAACTATATACAGTATGTGAACGAATTATTTGCCAGAGTATACAGAGTTAATGCTGACTAAAAAAAAATAGAATGTATGGTGACAAATGTTGACAATTTGTCTATCTAGTATGTATGTTACTGCTTTTTTATTAGTGCAATACAGGGTTGCCTAATTTTACTACTTTTTCCCATCTTGTACTTTTTTCATACAACTAACAGTTTGCACGGAAAAAAAATAAAAATGGTTTTCCTTACTCTAAACATCTCTTCATCACCGGTTATTGATAACCGCAGTAGGCGGTTGCTATGTTGATGTTTCTCTGTTGTCTTATCAAACAAATCGCCATTAGGTCTATAATTGTCAATTTTTGCAAATATTTATAGACAAAGGTAGTCCTATAACTGTTGTCAATCCTGCTGTATGCATATTCCGTCAATTTATTCGCTAATATTTGTACGGAAGAGTCAGTTGTTTACAAATATTTGTAAAAACTGTCAAGAGTGATTTGTTTAACAAGACAACAGAGAAACATCAACATAGCAACCGCCTACTGTGGTTATCAGTAACCGGTGATGAAGAGCTGTTTAGAGTAAGGAAAACCATTTTTATTTTTTCCGCGCAAACGGCTGGTTGCATGAAAAAATTACAAGAAGGCAAAAAGTAATGTAAATAGGTATAGTATTTAAAAAAAAAAGTTTTGTTGAAATCGGCCATTACAAGAAAAAGGTTCTGAAATAAATAAATTTAGGGGTTACTTATTACCGCCTTCTAGAAACATGAGCTAAGGAATAGACACAACCCCAAAATAGCTTTTGACTAGCTGATAATGTGTGCAATATTGAAATTTTTAAGTGTAGCCGTTCCTAAAATAATTGCAGAATTTTTGAAACTGCCGAATGCTGGGAATTACACCAGCCACTGCTTCCGAAGAACGTCTACTACGAAACTGGCTGATGCAGGACTAGACATCACCACTACTAAAAAGCACGGTGGATGGAAACCAACGAATGTGGCATAAGGATATATAGAGAATTCCGTTCAACAAAAACTTCAAGTAGCCTCAAAAATATTGGGTTAAAGAGAGATACATAAAAAACACAGATGATTGCACTAATTTTAGGCCGATAAATACACTTCCTTCAATTGAAAAAATTCATGAAATGGCTGTGTGTGATCAGTTGACTGAATACTTTAATAAATCAATTCTATTTATCCCTTATCAATCAGGCTTTAGAGAAAGTGATTCGTGTGAAACGTCTTTACAGATGACTATATAGAACTGAATTCAAAACATAGATGAAGATAAGTATATTGTTGCCCCTTTCCCTGATTTTAAAAAGGCATTCGAAACCATTGATAGAGATATATTGTTGAAAAAGCTTAAATCGTATGGATTACATGCCATTGTACTTTCCTAGTTTGAAAATTATTTAAATAATCGAAAACAAATAACAAAAATTAATGATACTCTTTCTGAACCTATTGTTAATAACTTTGGAATCCCACAGGGTAGTGTTCTAGGACCCATTTTATTTAAATGACGTGAATTATACTAAATCAGATTTTGTACACCTTTTTCCTGATGATACCTTGATTGCCACGGTGGACACTGATGTGTATGCAACTTCAGATAAAATGAATGCTGACCTTGCAAATATTGAAATGTATTTAAGTAGTAATAAATTAAAACTGAATATCCAAAAAACTAAAGTAATGATTTTTACAACTAAATATAAATATTCTAAAATTAATTTAAACACTTTTAAAGTTACTTTTGCTAATACAGCTATTGAGTTTGTAGATAAAATAAAATACTGTAAACTTCAAAGAACACTTTTTATACATAAAAAATAAGATATAGATAAGAATAAGATATAGATAATAAGATAGATAATAAGACTATACTTTTTTTTGGAGAATATCAAGATGCTTATCGATTATGACGAAATTTACCGTATACAGATCAATTGTTCAACCACATTTTGAATATTGTTCCAGTATCTTGTATTTATTGGACAATAATATGAAGAGTCAGTTACAAGTTTTGCAGAATCGTGATATGAAAATTATATTACACACAGGTACACACATAGTTATTTGATGCTTGATACATTGCAGTGGATGTCAGTGGAAACAAGACTGAAATATTTTGCACTAATTTTTATACACAAAATTATCAATAAGCAGTTGCCTTCATCCTTGTATTTCGACTCATTTGTCAGATTGTTTATGTTTGTCAAGAACAAACACTTCAAAGGCGCAGAAAACATTATTTTATAAAGGTTTTAAGGAGCATAATTATCTCCCAGAAGATATAAAATAGTGTATATCTGTAAATCTCTTTAAACGCAGGCTTTGTGATTTTATTAAATATTTTTTTCTTTTTTTCTGTGTAATTATTATTAAATGACTAAGTTAAGATGTATATATTGGTACACTTTATTTTTCTTCGTAATGTATGGCCGTTGGTTGTATAGTACCTACTATTGCGATATAAATGAATAATATATATTTGTGTATACATTAGGTATATCCTATTTAAATAAACTTACTTACTTATAAATACAAATTCGGTCTCTGCTTCATCAAATACATGCGCAGGGCTTTCCATAACTAAATGTAAAAAGTTGCAGTTAAAATGTATAATAATGATAAGAAATGATTTGTTAGCAATAAATGAATATTTAGTTCAAGAATTATGATTATACTTTTTGCGTGAGGACAAATTTTTCCAGCACTAGTTGTACTAAACGTACAACTTTCCAAAACAATATTAAAAAAATATATTTAAATGACACTGTAGAGAAGCATGAGTTTTTCTTTTCTTATATAAAGTCTTTCTCTTTTTCAGGACACATATAAATAACAATAAACGAACAACTACTAATATCGCTTACGTTTATTTGAAAGCACAATACCTCTCTCACATTTTTAGCATTTCCCAATGTAATATATTATCCACCGGATACGTGAATATCTTTCTCCTTTTACGGCCAACCCCAATTAGACATTTTAAAGAATTAGCAGTTGTTACATGAATAAGAGATTTAAAAACGTATGCGAGAAAGCAATATCCCTTCGGTAAGAGGACCAAAAATTAACATAATTAATAGCTTCTGCAATCTCCATTGTCTCACAGGAAATATTCTTACTAATTAAGATGGCCTAATTGTTTTTTTCACCGGAAGAAACGTCTTTCCCCAAAAAAATCGTGGTTTAATTGCTTCATAAACGTTGCTTCAGTGCTGTGACGTAAGTAGAGGAAAAAGTAACAATGTAGAACTATGTTGTTAGATAAAATAAAGACGTGAACAAATATATAGTAAAAAATTGTGTTCTTCATAAAGCTACAATGGGAAATTAATTGCAAGATATAAAAATTACACAATCGGAATTTCGTATTAAGTACATACAGGGTGTTACAAATAAAACAAGTTGCAAAAAATAGGTGTACACTGCAACGCAAAAGTAAGGGACGTTAAAATTCGAATAATTTAGAAACTGACCAGCCGGTTTTTAAATAATTGTTTTTTATATTATCTTCAGCCTTTTATTGTTACTAAATTATTAATAGCAGAATATTTTATGAAATATGTTTAATAATTGTAATTGTATGTAATACATTTCGAATAAAAATTACCTAAAGTACCTATCCATTTCGCCATTCAAACTAAAAAAGTCAAACCCAAATCAAGTGTTGTCTTGATAAACAACAGGAATGTTCGTATTAAATTCAGACAATTATGCTTTATTTTCGAAAATATTTTATAACTATACAGGTCCAAATTTCAGAGCTGTATTCTTCTGGTCAAAATATAGTAATTTAACTCAATCGTAGATATAGAAAGAAGGAGATAAGCCAAATATTATTTTGCTTCCCGCCAGATTCCCACTCCTCTCATCCACCAATCACAGACATCAATTTGAACGATGCCATATTACTGCTTGTTTGATCGTTTACTAGGATTGTGGGTTGGTATACCTACCCGATGTCCAAAATAATAGAGAGTGGTTCATTCACAGCACATAGATGAGTATGGGAGGTGGAAGTTGCAGGAAACAAGATTCCATAGGGTTCAAAAAACACAAAATTACCCAAAATAAATTGAATGAATATAGCACTATAATAGTATACAGTATGCGCCAAAAGTATGGAATAAATTCAATAAAAACGAAACAATTATTTTTTGGGAAAAATCCTCGAACAGGCCGATTTTTAATTTAAAAAATACATATTTTAGCGTATAATGCGATTTTCAAATGTCATTTGTTTTCGAGTAATGACGTCATCGATTTTTTTTTAAATGGCAACACCATATTTTTTTCCATGATTCTGAAAGATCGTTTAATTCTCTATCAGACAGTACTAAAATTTTGCCCTCTTACATAGGAAAGTTTTCGAGTAAATGACGATTGAATGTTAGAAAACGTAAATCAATTAAAATAAAGCAAAAACGTTATTAAGTTTAGTTTTTCGAATTCCATAGTGTTTTTATGGATCACGTAGGTGAAAATCTTTGCAAAGTGTCATTGTCACACCGACTTTCTAATAAGTATTGTAAGCGACATAGAAATTATTATTCAATTTAAAGTATTACGGCACATTTAACTGTTACTCAAAGAATTGAAATTTTAATTCTTATCGGATGCGGGAATATGACTAGAACTCAGTAGGAAATTTGCGATTTATTTAATGAAAAATATCCAGATCGCCCTATCAGCCAATCAACAGTCAGTAAGGTAGAGTCTAAATTTAGAGAAACTGGCAATGTTGTAAATATTCCAAAACCTGGACGTCCAAACATTAATGAAAATCAGAAACAGAACATTTTGATAAGTATGGTGAATAATCCTGATAATTCTTCACGATTGGTTGCATTAAACAATGATACTAGTCAGAGCACAGTGCTACGTATGCAACTCAATGAAGATGATCCCGATCGCCGCTTACACTTTTGCGAAATTATAATAGATTTATGTCAAGGAAATAGAAATTTACACCGGCAAATACTTTTTTCAGATGAGGCCACATTTTGTCTGAATGGTACAGTAAACCGTCAAACTTGCAGATATTGGAGCCGGGAAAATCCTCATTGGATGGCAGAGGCACATACCCAACACCCTCAGAAATTAAATGTGTGGGCTGGAATAGTTGACGACAGAATAGTAGGGTCTTTCTTCTTTGAAGGAACCCTTACACGACAAAGATATTTAGAGTTTCTAGAAAATGACCTTGTTCCAGCCCTTGCAGTAATTTTTCCTAACGATAATGACCCTGACATTCTTGACGATATCATATGGTTTCAGCAAGACGGTGCACCTCCGCACTATGCGCTCCCTGTACGAGATTTTTTGAACAACTGTTTTCCTGGGAGGTGGATCGGCAGACGCGGACCGATAGAATGGCCTGCAAGATCGCCAGATCTTACACCTCTTGACTATTTTTTATGAGGATACTTGAAGTCAAAAAGTACATTAATAAACCACGTAATTTAGAAGATCTTCAAAATCGCATTCGGGAAGAAATATGCAGAGTTACCCCAGAAATCATTCATAATGTGCAAGAAGAATTTCTTCACAGACTTGCGCATTGTCAAGAAGTTGGTGGATGGCAATTCGAACATTTAATTAAAGTATAAAATTTAATCAATTGTATTTTATTTTACATACCTCAGAATTGTTACTTTTTTTATGGATAAAATTTACGTTTTCTAACATTCAATCGTGATTTACTCGAAAACTTTCCTATGTAAGAGGGCAAAATTTTAGTACTGTTTAGAGAATTAAACGATCTTTAAGAATCAAGAAAAAAAATATGGTGTTGCCATTTAAAAAAAAATCGATGACATTTGAAAATCGCATTTTACGCTAAAATATGTATTTTTTAAATTAAAAATCAACCTGTTCGAGGATTTTTCCCAAAAAATAATTGTTTCGTTTTTATTGAATTTATTCCATACTTTTGGCGCATACTGTATTCTTCGACTCAGACTTCGATCTTCTGTTTGTCTTCTATAGTTTCTTTGCCATATCACTATTTCGTCTTTTTCTATCAGCATACTATTTCTATTCCGTTTTATAAAACGAAAATTCATGTAATTCACAAAAACACCTTCTAGATATTCTAGTCAAAGTTTCATTCCGTGAGATAGCAACCTGATTTGTTTTACGGCCGAGAGCTGATTTTTAAAATACCATCGCACATTTTGTATCAACAACCTCCATCTTTTCCATTCCGTGAGTTTCCAGCATTTTCCGTTTCCCAGTTGTATATTTTCCTTTGCCTTTATTTATTGCACGATATACACTACTCACAGACACTCTTATTTGAACTACATCACTTACAGTCATCTTTTAGTCTCGAGCCCTAATTCCTAAATACAATTTTTTTATCGTCTGCTATACCTCACTTGTTAGATTAGGGCGTGTTAATTTCAGATAGCAGTAACGGACAATCAACTAAATAATTGCATAGTTTATACAAAAAACAGAATGTTACAATTAATTTTCATTCAATGATTGCATATCAAATCTTAACAGTAATAAATCATTAGGATAGCCTCTATCAGGATAAATGTTGTCTATTTTGAAAAATAAGTACTTCATAAAACTCCGCTGAATTTTATTTAAAGATTAATAATAGTTTAAGAACTTCGTTGCCGGTTACAGCAACATGTTTTACAAATTCAAGCCCACTACCAAAAATAACACCTAAGTCCTTAGTTTCAGTAGCCCTTAGAAGTTCAGTGCTGTTAAAAGTATTCGTGAATAAGTGATTACTTTACATTTGGCAACATTCATTTCCAGTTTGTTAGCTTTACATCACTTTTCAGTATTGCTGTAACATTATACAAGCTGTTAAATTGTTAATTTCAGAATATATTTTGCGAATAAAAGTTTGTTGCAGTCAATAACTTCACATAAGTCGTTAATAAATATGATAAATAACAACGGACCCAGATTCGAACCCTGTGGCACTCCTGATGTTGACAAGTAAGTTTGTGATTTAAAACCATTGTAATGAACATACTGCAACCTATTATGCAGGTATGATATACAAAAATTTGGTAAAGAAACATTCAGTCCGATACAATTCAACTTCTCTATCAATATACACATACGAGTATATCACATCAACTTGTTTTCTCATGTCTATGGATTCTGAAATAAATTGGGTAACGCATGCTAAATTCGACTTTGTGGATGGTTTTTCCATAAACCCATGTTGATAACTACATATTTGATTTTTAATAGAGGACAAACGATAGCAGATACTGACATTTCAAAAACCTTAGCAAAGTTGGGCAATATTGCAATAGGTCTATAGTTCAGAATATTACTGATATCTCCACTCTTATGAATGGGACATATTTTTGCCAACTTCCAGCAATCAGGAAATGTTGAGGTTCGTATTGATAAATTAAATAAAATACATAAAGGAGTAACAAACACATTGCAACAATCTTTCAATAAGAAACTAGGAACCAAATCATGGTCTAATGCTATTTTGTTTTTCAGCTTTTTTTAATAGCTTTTATAATATCCATAAACCTATGCTGACAACTAGATATATAAATTTTAACAGAGGAGTAAAAGATAGCATATACTGACATTTCAAAAACCTTAGCAAAGTTGGACAATACTGCAATAGGTCTATAGTTCAGAATATTATTGATATATCTACTCTTATGAATGGGACATATTTTTGCCAACTTCCAGCAATCAGGAAATGTCGAGGTTCGCATTGATAAATTAAATAAAATACATAAAGGAGTAACAAACACTTTGCAACAATCTTTCAATAAGAAACTAGGAACCAGATCATGGCCTAATGCTATTTTGTTTTTCAGATTTTTTTAATGGCTTTTGCAATATCCATAAACCCATGCTGACAACTAGATATATAATTTTTAACACAGGAATAAAAGATAGCATATACTGACATTTCAAAAACCTTAGCAAAGTTGGACAATATTGCAATAGGTCTATAGTTCAGAATATTACCACTCTTATGAATGGGACATATTTTTGCCAACTTCCAGCAATCAGGAAATGTTGATAAATTAAATAAAATACATAAAGAAGTAACAAACACATTGCAACAATCTTTCAATAAGGAACTAGGAACCATATCATGGTCTGATGTCATTTTGTTTTTCAGCTTTTTATTAAAGACTTCTCCAATATCGAACTCAGTTGTTCAATCCTAATGAATGGTAAGTTGCTAACAGAATAGGTAATTGAGGATATATCTGACTTCGGAGAATAAACGCTACGAAAATTATTACTGAAACCGTCAACAATGTCTTGTGGATTATTTAATTCATTGTTATTAAAGAACATCTTTCTCGGAATTCGAGAATTACATTTTTTGATGGATATAAATTACCAAAAGCGCCCAGGATCACCAACTATATTACTTTCTACATATCTCCCTCTCAATATTGGACATTTCTGCATTTCAACAGGTAGAAGCCGTGAATAAAACTTAATTTCATTACAAAATAAGCTTAAATTGACAATAAATAATAATTAAATACACGAATTCTTATACAAGATAAATAAACCGAAGCTCCAGATTACCAATCCTTTGATATTTAATATTTCAATTAGGCGAAAAATAAGAAACTGGCTCCACTAATCTTATTATCCACTTAACTAATATCGAAAGCAAACATCCTATTAGTAGGTACCCCACATACTGCCCAATCAAAAATAGATAAACTTTCATTTTCTCCTTAAGAGTCGTCCAAGGTAATAACCGAATTCCTTACACAACCTCCTAAGTACGCACTAAGTAAAGCAAAACGACCAAATAATGGCTCGCAACTTTCACCAACCGTCAGGTTTCAAGTTCATGTTACGCTAGATTCAAGATCTTGTTATTATGCAACACGTTTCTGATTGATGCGCCACGGAACGCAGGTGGACGTCACGTTTGATGGGCCTGATGGTCCCAAGATGACGCGACGGTAATTTCGGAATTAATTACGCCGAAGTAGGCCCCGGCTCGCTAGAGACAAAGGAATGCGCTTGTCAAGACGTCCATCATCTCCCGAATTGTTTTCGAAGGAAAACCGTCTTCTGTTTTATTACGGAAAGCGTTGATTTTGATGACTAGACAAAGAAGCGTTTGCATCATAAATTCACCAAAGGCTTTAAATTGCTTCAACAGGTCATGAGTGGTCCAATTGAGCTGGTGCATATAAGTTCTTGGCATTTTTCTTGAATGGAATGGTTTCAACTCACTTTATGTTTTTCAACTGTTTCCATTTTTAATAGAAATAGTGATATGGCGAAGAAGAAAATATTAAAAGGTATGAATATGGATCGATAAATATATTAAAGAAAAACGAAACATGGAAAGATGAAGATCATACGGAAGGCGGTACGCTATGATATAACAAGTGTTAATGTGCTACCACTATAGTGACAGTTCTAGTAATCAATAGTGAATAATATGTGTATACAGTGTATCCACGGATGGAGTTGACAAGTCTTTTGTTTTTGACTTTATCGAAAAATGTCACTCTTTATAAAAAGTTCTGCTTCTCGAAAAAATGAGATTGCCATAGCAAATAGTCTTAGATCAGATATACAGGGTACTCATAAATAAAAAAACACAAAAAATTCAAAAGAGAAACACCATTATTTATTATTTTATACAAAATTTCTATAAAACAAATCTGTTTTAACTTCAAATACAGTCCTATTACAAATTTTCCGCTAACTTGATACATTTTTCGTACACTTTACCCAAAAGAAAAAAGTCTAAAGGTGTAAGGTCAGGTGATTTAGCAGGATAATAAACTGAGCCAAATCTTTCTATCCACCTTTCACCAAAATGATCTGCTAACCATTGTCTGAGCAAGGCTGTAGAATGAGCAGGTTATTGCGTACTTCTGGCTATAATGTATTTAAAAATGGTAAAACAAATGTTTCCAAAATATGCTTTCGATAACCCTGACTATGTAATTGAAAGAAGTCAACGCTACAAAAAAGTTATATGGTGTAGAATTTTTTTTGATCGTATAATTGGACATTATTATATAGAGAAAAATTTAAATCAACGTGTGTTTTTGCACATTTTCGAAACATTTTTTTTTACTATTTTTAAATACTTTAGAGTCGGAAGTACGCAATAAGCCGTTTTGGCAACAGGAAGACTGTCCTGCTCATTATGCCTAACAATGGTTAGCAGATCAATTTGGTGAAAGATGGAGAAGAAGATTTGGCCTATGTAGAGTAAAGGTTAAAATTGAAACTTTGATTTTAAAATTTGTATTATGACTATATTTAAAGTTATAAACAGATTTGCTTTATCAACATTTTGTGTAAAATAACAAATAATGGTACTTCTCTCTAGAGTATTTTCGTGTTTTTTAAATTTATGATCACCCTTTATATCTGATCTAAGACGTTTCTATGGCAGTCTTATTTCTTCGAGAAGCAGAACTTTTTATAAAGAGTGACATTTTTCGATAAAATCAAAAACAAAAGACTTTCTCCTCTTGTCAACTCCATCCGTGGACATACTGTATATAATGCAATGTATTCTAAAGCCTTTTGTCCTTATGGATGCGAAATTCGCGAATATTTGTTAACTATAACATTTTCTATCATCTGTCATGGTAGATTGTCAGAAGCTCAAAACAAACTTATTAACACCATATAATACTGAAAGTAACAATAATATTTTGTACTGTTTTACTGTTTTACAAAATTTCTGAAGACTTGAGATTTTCCGCCATAAATAATTAAAATAGCAACCGCCTACTGCGGTTATCAGTAACCGGTGACGAAAAGATGTTTATAGTAAGGAAAAGCATTTTTATTTTTTTCCGCGCAAACTGTTGGTTGTATGAAAAAATTACAAGAGGGAAAAAGTAGTCAAATTAGGTATAGTATTTAAAAAAAAGTTTTGTTGAAATCGGGTATTGCAGGAAAAAGTTCTGAAAGAAACAAATCTAGGGGTTGTTTATTCCCGCCTTCTAGAAACATGAGCCAAGGAGTAGATACCACCACAAAACAGATTTTGACTAGCTGATATTGTGTACCAAAATTGGAATTTCTAAGTGTAATCGTTTTTAAGGAAAAATAAAAAAAACTATTTTTTTCCGCCATTTTGAGACTCGAATATCTCAACAGAAAGGACCCAACTTCATATGAAGATCCCCCCCTAAAATCGCTTGTGGAATACACTAGTAAAATATTTGACCATCATTCTGAAACACCCTGTATATTTTTTAAAATAAAATAACAAATTCCGTCTTTACCTATTATTACCGACTGTATTTAATAAATTGGATTCCTATTTCCATATATACGCACATACTGTCAATGTAGATTTCATATAAAAATTAAATGAAACTTGAAATTTCACAGGTGATCGTTGAGCAATGAAAATTACACTAATCCAGAGCTAATTCGGGGTAACACGTAAGACTTGCGCTGATAATACCATGTTTTCCTCTTCTCTTTGTTTTCTGATTGTGAGATATGAGATTAATGGCCTGTTATTTTCGCGAAATTGTTTTAATTGAGGCTTGGGTGGAATTACGAAATATAACATATCGGCGTTCGCCTTTAGAGAATACAAATATATAATTTAATTTCTAATTTTTGTGTGGAAAGGCACCAAATAGAATAAGTTTATATTGACGTAATAATATAGAAAATGCAGTAAGTTCTAATTTTATCTCACTAAGCCTATAGTGTCCAAACTAGAATACTTTTTCAAAAGAATCATAAGGTTTCTTTTATTTATTTTACTAAGAACCCAACAGATAAATATCCAACTACAGGACAACAAGACTAACAGAATAACACATGCAACTTGCTAAAACAAACAAAAAAACACAAAAAATAAAACAAACAGAGCAATGTACAAAGCAACATTAAACTAGACATAAGCAATTGAATCTAATGAACGGTAAGTTTTTAGTTACGTTAAATCGAAGTTAATAAAAATTACAGTTCAACTACAAAAAGGTTCAAATTGAATTGAGTATGAAATTATCATAACCCTAAAAGAAATAAAGATATCCAGAGAATTATGAAAGATATTACCATTTTTACATATAATATACATATAATGGAGATTTTAGCATGTTAGTTCTAGCTAGGGGCAAATAAAAAATCTAAATTCTCTAGATATACGAGTAACCCGCGGGCATTAAATCTAAACTTATCATGATGAAACCAGCAGTCAATCTTATTAGATACGCACAATGTTAAACAGTAACGTTACAGTTCTTCTACATTCTAACATTTTAAGATTAAACATGCGTAATATGACAAAAACCTAGTTCAGGGTACACTCCATTAAGCTTTAAATACAAAAATTTCGTAAATCTGCACTGAACAGACACCATTTGCACCGTATGTTTAAGATAAAAGGCAGATCACACAACGCTAGGATATTCCAACATAGGCATAAAACAGCAACTTAAGACATTTTACACTGTCGAAATATATACAAGATCTCAAAATGAACCCCAAAAATTTAGAACCAATCGAAACGATATAATCATAGTGAAAGAAAACAGTGAGTTTATCAAATATTACTCCAAGGTCTTTACTTTTACTTAGCCTTTCTAAAGCGATTTCACATCAACCGAGTTTATTTTAGAGAAAAGTTTCAAATCATCCGCTTACAAAAGTAATTCTATATCTAATAAGTTCATTAAGTCATTAATAAAAATCACGAATAAGAGAGGCCTAAGGACAGACTCTTGCGGTACTCCCGATGTTGCACGCAATGGATGGATTGATGACCAATATATTCAACATGATATCTATTAGGTAAATATGACTTTAATAAAAAAAAAGTATCTAACTTAACAGAGAAACACAAAGTCAGCATCTTATGCAACATAAACCAAATGATGGAGTCTATCGAAGGCCTTAGAGAAGACCTCGCATAGATATTGAGGGATATAAACTAGATTGGTTGTAGTCGATCTATTTTTAATAAAACCGTGTTGTTCAGAGCAAATCAGATGTTTGATTTCACCATATATTTACGGGTTGAGGACTATCTCAAAGGCCTTCGAAAAACTAGACAGTACAGTTGGTCTATAGTTTGCAATATAGTTTCCCTATCTTCCACATATTAGGAAATATATTTAGTTTAGTTACTGTTAACAACATGCACCTCGCTTTGAATACTTCAAGGCAGTATTTTATAATTCAATTTGAAGAACGAATTTTACAAATGTTGGAGAAGGAGTAGATTCGGAACTAACAATCGTAAGATGCTGGTTCATCCTGATAAGCGACCTATTACACGATCAACAGCAAGACTATTACTTCAAAAAATTTCGGAAATTGGTAGTGCGGTAATGCCAAAGATTTACCTCGACAAGGCAGACGTCAAGTTGAAAATATTAAATTAAACGTACTGGTTCAAGTTCAAGCAAATCCTCAGACTTCTTTCAGACAGCTTAGTATAAACAATCATTCTCTCGTCGATTTTTCCGTTTTTTTTTCAAGTTTCTAATTAAAGTCGTTATCATATTAGCTATGAAGATAAGTAATCAACATGAACACTAGAAGTTTATCAAACTATCATAATTTAGTGCTAGTTGACATATATTAGTATTTTTTACAACAGGTTATTCTTAAGCACTTGTAAATATACTTCGATCTAGATGATTACATAAAGTATTTTACAACAATTCTTTTTAATGGCAACATTATAGTCGAGCACCTTTTAGTTTGTTTTAACGATGTGTTTATTACTCCTACCATTTTAAATAAGTGAAAGTGCCTATATGAGTCATTGGAAATATCAATAAAATTTATAAGTGCAACAGAGACATGTCGAATAACAATTTAAGTTTTTGGTCACTTGTATAGGTATCAACGTTATAGTCAAACTAATACATCGCTCATCCAAGAAACAAGAAGCGAGAAACCCGGCAGAATTAAAATTAGTTTGGATCGAAATGGACTCTAAACAGTTTATTCTAGGAGAAAACTGTTTCTATAATTAATTAATTTTTATAAATTATTTAGTAAAAATAGCAACATTTTTAGTAGAAAAAGCCACAAAGGTATTCTTTTTTTAAACAACTTTTAAACCAAAAGGACCGGATTTTAATTATTTATATAACAAGGGTGTAAGTTAAATTTTATACATGGCCGATATTTAGAACACTTATAAATTAGCTGTAAACATTTTTGTATTTCTGAAAATAAGTGGCTAGCTAACTAAAATCAAGTAATTTTTGTTAGAGCCGAATTGACAGTTGTGACGAATACTTAGCAATAATATCAACAAACGTGATTTTCTATAAAAATTCTATACGCCATTCAATGCGTTAAATCAAAATGAAGTATCTTCTATTTCTTTTGTACATGAAAAAAGAACATTCGTGTATAAGTTTAATCTTCAAATCAACACAAAAAAGAACTGAAGGGTAGTTGAAACAAATGAAAAAAGCTCCGCACCGCTACTTTGACAGGAAGTATGCCAATAATTCTCGAGAAAATAAGGAGAAATTTGCTGAAGGATGTACCAAACGGCCATAAAAGACATGATTTAGTGCCTATTCTTTCGCCCACAAGAATATTTGGACGTACTTAAAAAAAGTCTACACTTTTACTTTCGTTGATGTTTATCAACACGATCATCAAATACAATAACACAGTCGTAAACAATTTATATTCCATACTTCACTGAAAGAATATATAGTGTTACGAAAACTTATTTTACGATGCCCTTCACTGCCCCTGTTCAGGACGTTATATCGACATCCTCAATTCCATTACGAATTTATTACAGTAGGAAGTTAGTTGAAATGTATGCAGGAAGGTCCCTTTCTATTCTTAATGCATTCAAAATGCACTTAAAAAGCGCACTAGCATATTATACTACATAATAAACTGGACACTGAAATCTATTCAAAAATCTAAAATGCCTACTGAAAAACAAATTATGCCCAAATCTTCGAGTACAACAAAGCAAATGTTTATATACAGGATGTTATAAAAAAAAGTCGGTCAAACCGCTAACCACAAATTCTTTGGGCAACATAATAAAACAGTAAATAAGGTGCATTTTTTTATATACATACACAATTGAGGTTAGTACGATTTTTATGAATAACTTCTCGACGTCACCCGACTGGCCAAAAATCGATGCATGGCGACGTTCTTAATATTACGTAGAATAGAGCTGCTAGTGGATTATTAAATAATCCCCGGCTAAATACAGGTTGTTATAAAAAAAGTAGATCAAGTCGCTATTCAAATTCTTTATGCAAACATAATAAAACATTTAATAAGGTGAATTTTTTATATAAATACAGAGTGTCAATTTAAGGTCAAAAACGATTTTTATTTTTAACTTCTCGTCGTCTTCCGACTAGCAAAAATCGATGCAGGATGACGTTGTTAATATTACATAAAATAGTGTTGCTTCTGGATTAGACAAAAAATTCTAAAAAAAAATTCTAAAAAATTGCTATGTTCCGCTACGGCTCAAAATTAGATCAATAACTGTTTATTTTATTATTATGATTAAATAATAAAAACAATGAAATATGATAACGAAAAACGTGCCAATAATATAAACAAATATATAAATAAATATTTAAAAAAACAACACAATACAAAAATATCTCAACTTCAAATCTTAATTTTCTAACAAAAAGTTCCATCAAAATATTTACATTAAATACACAGCAAGAAATCGACTATAGACATACTATTTTGATAGTAGTAAAATAATAGGTTCTCAGAAAGTTCCATCCAACTATTTATTACGTTAAATTCAATGGTAATGGGTTCTCAACTTAACTAGTCGAATATTTCTGACAGTTTCAAACCGTTTCCAACTGCTGCAAAAATAAACCTAATGTGGTGTAACATTTGACAAATTTTATTTTAAACATGTTGAAAGTGTAAAAATATTTACAAAAATAAAAAAGGGAAATTTAATTTGATCAAATTTACACGAAAGTAAGTAATTTATCAAATCGAGTATAAAATTTAAAGGAGAGAGGGTAAATCATATTCTTTCACCAATTATAATCGCCGTTTTCTTTATTTATATTAGGGTATTTGAAAATATCCCTAGTTTCCAGAAAATTCTCGACATTGTTTTAATATACGGTTTTATTTTTTATTACAAAGTGCTGGAAAACAATCATTTTTAATAGTCGTTAACACTCTTAGTAATTAAAATTTAAGGAAGATCTTAATGTCATTATTTTAACAGTCCTAGTACCTATATATAGATCTTTTTTGAAATGAATGGGACATCAGCTAAAAAGTAATAAATATAACGAATATCCTGCAAAAGAATTTTAATAAATGCCACTAAGTATGATCATTTAGTAATTACCGAAGTAATTGTAACTTTCACAAAAAATTAAAATAAGCATTTTGCAGCACAAACTACTATGCCTGTGATCACCTTTAAACGTATCAAAAGATTTAATAGTTATTTATATATCAAGAACGTTAAGCAGACGTTTACGACTCGTAGCATGAAGATAATTTAGCCCGAGGCTATTAAAGTGGAGGGCTATTAAACGCTTAGGGTGTTAAACGCTTATGGTGTTAAACGCATTATGACGCACGAGATTTACAAAACTTTGTACACGGTATTTAGAACACTTATAAATTTGCTATACATCATATTATGTATTTGTGGATATAAGTGCCTCCATAATTAAAATCAAGTGGTTTTTGTTGAAGCCAAATTAACAGTTGTGACGGATGCCCAGCAATAATATCAACAAACACGGTTTTCATGTACATCATTTTTAGTACGCGAAAACCTCTAGCAAAGTGACAGATTTTTTATAATTGGTAAAATATGGATTTCAATAGTGATAGTACTGGAGAAGACATTCCGAGTACGCCTCCTGAAAATTTTAAAACAGCGGAAGAAGCGAAAGGAAGCTATTGCCGAGAAAATAAAAAAAACTTTAAAATTATGAAACACTACACTGAAAAGATGCTTCTAGCATATTTTTTGGAAAAATATGAGTTTCCAACTGCTGCAAGTCGTTCTCTTTATGGTAGTATTATTCCATGTTGAAGACAACGGTACTTTTACATCGTAACATAGTCATTAGCAAATATTCAAGATTAACTCAGTCAAAAATCTAGAGAGGAAATTGACACACGTTGAAATTTTCTGAGATATGTCCTCGATGAAATATTTTTAATGATCAAGGTAAGTTGTCATTTTCAAATGTAAATTGTTATGTAACATAACAATAGATGATATTCACGAATTGGACAAAACTTTGCTAGTAACTATAAAATAATCCCCGACTGAAATACGGCGCATATTTAGTATAACTGATAACGAAAACAAATCACCAAAATATTTGGACATGTAGGTACAGAAGAAATGCGTCTCTTCGTCAACCGGATACTGAACATCGGCGTTTTTTTATATATTATAATAATAATAAATGCTCCAAATAAATGGTTATGAAAAATACGTTGGATTAGATTTCATACAAAATAGCAAATTATCTTAAATTATCAAACCCAAAGGAATATATCGGGCATTGTTTTCGGCTTTCTTCGGTTACTTTATTAGCCGACGCTGGAGTAGGTATACCTAACTAATATGGTGATTGGAAATCACTACTGTATTGAAACTTCAGTGTCTAACAAAATGCAAATGGCAAAAAAATTATTGGCACTAATATCCCTTCAACTTCCTAGATCTTCCACAAAATTTTCCAAAATAAGTAATTCCGTTAATTGTATTGTAAACATAAAAATGTAATTTATAATTATAATAGTATGATTAAATTGTAATCTATTGCTTGTAGTTTATCTTTTTTCATAAAATGATATTTTCCTTCAATAAAAATAGTCCCATTAGTTAAAGTAGAGTAGATATTTAATGCATTACAATAACTAAGGGTGGAATTGATGGATCACATTTAAGGTTAAGTGTGCACTTAACTTGCAATTTACAAGATAAAAATGCAGGGTGACAACTTAGTAATACCACACTTTAATAAGTTTCCATTAAGTTTAGATTATGAAACAAAATATTGACGAAGTACACCTTAAATGAAAGTCACACTTAAGTGAAGTGCCATCTATGAATTCCGCCCTAAAGTAATTTAATTAACGTCCCAGGGTGCTTAATAAGATCCTCGGGCGTCAAAGTGGCAGTTATAGCATGAAAAATGTTACTATAAAATGCAACTTAGCGCCAGGGCGTGTATAAAATATTTTTATCTTTTACTACTCACATTGGTCTCATTGATAATTTTAACGCGTCTCAATAAAAAACAGCATTTTAAGTGCACTTTTAAGATATATTGCGATACAATTGTGTTAAAGTTGTTCAAATATTTTCCAACGCATTTGCTGCAACTTTATCTGCTGTTGGCATTTTGAAAGTTAAATATGTTTATTAAATTTATAGACGTTTAACGTTGATACACTATGTAATGGAAATGTTTGGCTTGCATATTAGTTTGATGGTTCTATTGTACAACAAATGCATTTGTGTATTACGCAACGAACGATAGAAATAATGCATTTCTTCATAAAAGAGTTGTATAATGATTATTAAAATATAATGGTTTTATTTATTCTCCTAACGATAGATATTTAAATGCAATAGAAAATTGCATACCTCTACTTTAAAATTAATAAGATGGCTTTATTTTGACTAGTTACCATGGCAACCAGAACAACTTCAGAAAGTAGACATATATGATCTACACATTGACATGTTTATATACGTATATAGAAACGAAATATGGTGGATATACCTACATATGAAAAAAATATATTTCTACCACCTTTAGTAACCTAAAATTGTCAAAGAACGATATATTAAAAATGGCAAATCAACATGTCAACAACAACAATAACTTGGCAGAGTCAAATTAATTTAAAATGACAGGTTTGATTTATACTTGGGATGTGAAATTTTCTTACCGAATAACACACGAGCGTAAATTATTCTGGAATTCTTTTTTCGGTCATGAGTATTTTGAAAAAATTACCGTGACCTCAAAAAATTGCCGGAAATAATTTAAGCTCTTGTGCTACTATAAGTGATAATTTAGCGCATGCGTCGTGTTTCGCACCACTATTCCACCAAGTTCAAAGATTTTGGCAATCTTTGGTTGCTGTTTTCACACCAGTAACTGTAGTTATGGCAACTTTACTTGATTGTGTGATATCTCAAAAACATTCAAATGTTAGAAATGTAAGTAAGTATTTAAGTTAAAAAAACTATTTTCTAAAATGTTTGCCATTGAAAAATTTTATTTGATACCTAGATTTCTATTATATTTCTTGAAAATATTAAACTTGAGGTCTTTTATTGATGTTATTGAGAAACTCTATAAACCGGCTTTTATACAGGGTCCTATAAAAGTAATGGGTCACAGAGGTCGCATAAATTCAATATTTTTGTTTCAATTCAGTAGTGACTTTCTGCCTAAAATCCTTACACAGGTTGATTTTTATTTTTAATCACGCTTATTTTAATGTAATAAACAATAAGACAGCACTCCAGGTGTTCTTGTTATGACGTCATAGAAATTTTTTTTAAATAGCAACAATATATTTTTCCGGTAGATGAGTTCTTTGTTTTTCAAACAAATATCTGTAAAATCACTGGAGCTATCAATAAAAGAACTTGTTTATTTTGAAACCCTGCCGTCTGAAAATAAAGCTCCGAAATAAAAAGTGACATAAGAAAAGTTTCATTATTTGGTTCAAAGACTGGGTAGTTAACAGCTTGACCTACTAATTTGTAACACCCTGTTTATCTGAAAAAAATTCTGTAACTTTTTTTTATCTAATTCTCAACTCTACCTATACCTGTACGCTTCCTCACATGACAATAAGGCCGATGAACTGCTTTATATTTTGACTGATGCCGATTCTGTGACAGTTCTTGCTTAAGCATTTTACAATATCGGTAACCTCAAAACAATGCTTAGTTTAAAAACTCTCACATAAAATAGTATATTATTCAACGAGCATTTAATGATGACGGATGTAATTCACTCATAACATGAACATGACAGCATATAATTCAAAACTGTCAGAACACCTTACTTTCAAATTTGTCATTTGCCGTTCACCTGATAAATTTAAAAACGAAACTTTAATTAGTAAACTTCTATCACCATTCGGAAAAATGTTAATATTGCCGTAACTGATATAATGGGTAACGTTTGGCTTTCACACAGGACGTTCAAATTGAATTGCTGATATCGGAGAATTTTTGTTTTGTTAGTTCATTCTCAATTCTTTCAAAACCAGTGAATAATGAATAGTGAATAATGAGTTCATTATTTATACTGGATATGATTATTATTAAGAATAATTGTATAATGAACATTTTATAAGAGAGACATGGCAAATTTATTTTTATTTTTCTCTTATGCCTCTTTATCAGTAAATCCAATACGTACGAGGTGTGATAAAAAAGTAACGGGAATTTTATAATATCTCGAGTTGTATTAGTCAGATTCGCTCGGTATTTTCATTGTTGCGTTGGTAAACATGTTTGAAAAGGCATTATTAGTCATATTAGATGTTTAGTCTGTTGTCTGCTGTTACAAAGGTTACATGTATTTTGATACAATCGGTTATTATTTATGTCAAAAAAAAAATCAGAAAATTTGTATTAAATATTACACGTTTTAGTAGTTCTGCATCGTTTCTTCATTCGCCGTTGTTTTTGTTCGAAATTCAAGAATTTTGGAACAAATTTAGTTGCCACTGGTTTCGTACCCAAAACATGCGAAAAAAATTTATGGCATGAGCTAATTGATACCAACATCATCACAGACTTCTTTGATTGTGATTCGGCGATCGTTTGTAACGATTTTATTCACTGTTTTCACATTTTCACCAGTTGTCATTGTGTTGGGGCGTCTAGGTCGCTCGCCATCTTCAACGTTTCCACGACCTTTTTGGAAACGCTTGTACCACTGCTAAACTCTTGTTTTGCTTATAGCAGGCTCTCCAAAGGCAATATTTAATATTTTTAAAACTTTGTTGCAGTTTATTCCATTTTTACAGCAAAATGTACGTTTCGGTGGGAGTCGGCGACTACACACCACTGTGGCGCTGCTAATTCTGTAGCGCGCCCGTGTGAATAAGAGCGTTTTCACACGGGCCACCGTGCAGCGCTTCTCGGTGGCGCCGTAGAGTGGTCCGTTTTAAACAAACATTATTTTGTATAGACTTATTCACACGGGCGCGGCCACAGATTTAGTACCGCCACGGTGGCGTGTAGTCGCCGACTACCACCGAAACGTCAACCATAAATTAGTGGCTCCACTCAGCAGCGCTGCATAGTGGCCCGCTCTATTTTGTGACAAGATTTCACAAAATAGAGATTTCAAGGGATTTGTGAAAATGCCGAATTTAAACTTCATTTCTCCAAGAACATTCTGTATAGGCCTGCAACAAAGGCACCATTGAAGATATAATGTATTACATCCGTAACAGTCCGTAAAATTCCCGCATTGTCCTTATTAATATCGACGTTATGAAAGAAGAACAATGCGAAATTAGCCGCCAACCGTCGCGCTTCTATTTTCTCACGGAATACTATAGAGACAAAACGTAACAATTGAAAAAATTAATGGCCGTTTCGTGATGGGCTTCAGTAATCGATTCACTTTCATTCCGAATTGCGGCACGTCCTCGGATCACCTTGAAAGGCATCGGACGGCTCTGTACGGTACAAGTGGCCGGAAGACCCATTCTGATCGTGAAAATTTGGCCCCTTGACAAACTGCCACCATTGACGGTTTGCTACGTTGCATAATGGGTATATTTTAACGTATTCGTTCACTAGTAAATACTGTGTGGAGAATTACAGTAAAGCATTGTATTTGGACATCGTTTAGCTTCATGTTGTGACAAAAGTCTTAATGTGTTGGTAGTTTAGGGTGTATATTTTTAGAAAAAAAAAGTAGTACGAAAGTTTTTAAGTAAAATGAATTATATAGTGCGACGATTAAAGTCTTGCCAGAGGTTCTAAGGAAGGTTCTTCTTCGCTTTTGAATGCTTTGTCAAGGTTTGATAGGCATTCTGCCATAACATCTGACTCAGGATTTACCTTAGATTCGATATCTGTAATAAAAATATTAGTGTTCCATTTAAAATATGAGAGGTGACTTCATTTCCGGGAAAACCGGAAGTACCACATAAATGTTGATAACTTAAAAGGTTGTTACGAAAATAAAAATCGACCTGGTTTTTTCCCAAAGACGTCCTACTATTTACTTAAGTTTCAAGGGAGGTGGTGGGGGATGTGACAAGACATTATCAGGAGGTTCGGGAAACACATTTCGAACATTTACTCCATTAAATTAAACCATATGTATTGTTAAATATTTTATTCAGTCTACCGACAGGTTTTTCTTCGTTTTTCCACGATCTATCAAGGTTTGACAGGCATTGTGTCATATCATCTGACTTACCTCAGATGTGATATTTGTAGCAAAAACATTAGTGACATCATTTCCGAAAAAACCGAAAGTATCACATAAATGTTGATAACTTAAAAGGATGTTATTTCGAAAATAAAAATGTTTTTTCCAGTAAAGACATCCTACCAATCGTTCAATCAATTTCAAGGGGGCAGGGGCAAGACTATTTTCTGTGACAAAAGCCTTAATATGTTGGTAGTTTAGAGTCGATATTCTGAGAAAAATAAAGCCGTAAATAAGCAGTACGAAATTTTTATGTAAAATTGTGAATTTAAGAGATACATTTTGACACCGGTACATCTATTCAAACGGTGAATTATTGCTCCTCTCGAACATATCTACAGTTTGGCTAAACCGGGAATTATGGATAAATTAAATCGGTAGGTACCTTAAAAGGGCCTTTTAAGCCATTTGACTACTCAACTGACTACATTGAATTAATTTTGTTACTTGTTTCGTAACCTAAAAATAGTACGGACAGTAGATCAACTTATTCAGGTGTACTATGTCCTCCAGACTACGATATGGGATATTGATTTAAAGTGTCAACTTATTACAGTTATTTTCATCAATATGTGGGATTAGTAAGTTTGACTTGAACTTCTGACAATCTACAATGGCAGTCAATGACAGTTTTATGACGAAAATGATACAAAAATATTGCAGTGGCTAAAAGTTGAAACTTTTCCCCACATTAAATAATTCGCGCGAATTTTCGCAAATTTCGCGTACATGAGGACAAGGTTTTAGAATTTTAAATGCAATATAACTTTTAGGGCACCCCCTTATTTGAGTTTATACATGTTTAATAAGTTGCCAAGTTTTATAAAATATTCTCCAAGTCTATCATGTTTAAAAAACAACTCAATATTTACCTGTTGGATACATGTTTTTGTACTGTTAACGATTATTTTAAATCCTTCCTTAATCCTTAAATGTAAATAACCTTTATTTGAGTTTTTGTGTTATATTTAAAATTAAAAACAAATTAGATACTACTCCGTTGCTTGAGGGTAGAATCGAACGATGTCTGGAAGTACCCCACGACTGCCAGTTCCCATTTTTGGGAAATGTAAGCTAACTTCATAAATTCGTTTAGTCAGGTGGTAAGGCCATTCCCCATACCTGGGCGCGTACAAATTGAAGGTTAATAATTTTTTCATATTCACAGGTGTTTTCGTTATTTTGTTAACACATTATCTATCTTCTATTATTGTTATTAAAAACCCTTCTTTGAAAATGTGGTGTTTCATTTTTAATAAACTGAGTAAGTGTCTTAACTTAATGACCACAAAACCTTGAATTATAAAGCCAAATACTGGGTAAAACAATTAGATGATCTCTATAACATTTTGAAGATCCCACAGGTGATAAATTCAAATTAAATATACAGTTTTTGTAATCTCTCAATAAACAAGTTCGTTACGATACCGCTCATAATACACAAGTAAGTAAAGTAGATTTAGGGAAAATTAAATAAATACTAATGTTAAATCAAATTTTTGTTACTAAAATGATGTCGCCTTGTGGTCGAGTAAATTTTTATGTAACATTTCATTAACTATGTAATATTACACATTTTGTATTTTAGAAATTATTTAAAATATAGGTACATAAGGTGTAACAAAAAAAGCAGGTAATTCTGTTAACTGTGTATTTTTTGGCGGCCAAATATGATGAAATAACCTGACTTACGTATATACAAAAATGCCTCCCTTAAAAGGTACAGGGTGTTAAATCTGAACTTTTAAAATTACTTTTTCGCAATAAAACTTATATTTTGCATTTAATCCAAGATGAGGCGGAGCACCATCAAGTTACATCCACATATAGTGGCAAATTGTCCAGTAAAGTGAGTAAGTTTTGCAGAAAGTTTAGGAATATTGCGGCATCTAAACTTAATAATAGAATATGTGTAAGGTATGTGCAACAATTAGTGTAAGTCTGTGTAATAACTAATTTCTGCTTTAAATCCCTGCTTTCCCTTAATAAACAATTTTACATTGATAAAAACTTTATGTAAGAATGGCACACCTAGCTTAGCCCTATATTTTCAGACACTCTGTTTAAAATAAGTTAGAATACATAGAGCAAGTTAGAACATTACAAATTGTTCCTATGTAATTTGAAACTTAAAAATCGTGTATAGGCGTTAGAAAAAATGGGGAGATAAAATAACTCTTTCCCTAACGTTTCTGTTTGTTTTTGTTTGTTTTTTAGGCATCACACTCTAGAAAATTTGGTTAATAACAGGAAGTATCTCTATAAAATTTGAAAGTGATACGAACAAATTATAGAGAAAAATCAATTTTAAAAGTTCAACTTTAACACCTTGTATCTTTTAAGAGAGGCATTTTTTTATATAGATAGTATAGAAGTAGGATTAAATTGTCATATTTGGCCGCCAAAAGTACGCAGTTAACGGGATGACCTGCTTTTTTGTTATAACCTGTATATTTAATGTATTAACACCAGTTGACTGTAAATTTGCATTTATACAGGGCGGCCAAATGAAAACGAAATATAGCCATTTTCAGGAACTACGTTAAGATTGTAGAAAAAAGCTCAGACACGTGGATTTTAAATTAAAGGGGGACATTCTTTGCTGGTATTTTTGACTCCGCCACTTTTTCCTCCAAGTAAGGGTAAAACCCCAAAATATTTAAATGGCATTAGGGGTTGAGTAATATTCATTTTGAAAGCTCTTACAATTCTCTTTACAACAGACTTTAAATTTTTAAAATCGACATGTCTGAGCGTTTTTCTATAATCTTGATGCATTTCGTGAAAATAGCTTTCGTTTTCATCTGGTCCCTCTGTATATGCCACATATATTCCTCTAAAAGTGCGTTAATAACATATCTAATTTCGCACTTTTCGTAATTTTGTAAATCATTTAACATGTAATATTTAAAATTTAATTAGGTACCTAAAATGATTCACTGTAAAGGTAAGAATACCCGCTAAACATCATAAAAACCGATCCAAATTTAATCTGAATTTTTGTATGTGGGGAAGTGAAGTGTGAAGTGAAGGAATTTGATATTTTAAGTGACAAAAATCTCAAGAAATAATAAATGCAATCTCATCAAAATCGGAGAAAGAAGAATTTAATGTTGACTTGAAGCAAAAATGACCCTGTATGTAATTTACATTAAAAATGTTATAAAAACACAAAATATTAAAAGTTATATATAATTTAAAATGTACTAAATACATTGTGAAAGCTAGAAATAAAGAAATACCATACTATTCCTAACAAAAACATCCTGTATATGCCATGTCATTTCTTTCTACATTGTGCGGCATAATAATGAAATGAGGATAACAGTTCCAATAATATCCGTCTAGTAGTCCTTGAAGTGCAATCTATTTATACTTTTAAGCTTTACAATACTTAATATGAGTCAACGGCTCGTTAGCTCAGTGGTTAGAGCACCACGTTCTAGCAATTGCTTTGATGGAGGTCGTAGGTTCGAATCCTGCACGAGCCCCATTATTTCATCCTCTTTTTGTTAAACTTTTTTTAGTTACTGTTCAATGTATAACCTAATCGAGATAGATAATTAATCTTTGTAGAAACTTATGATCACGTTTTTAAATACTCAAAAAGTTAAAGAGGATACCTATATTCCTTACGATGAAATAAAACTGTTAATTGGAAAAACAATTGCAGATTTAATTAATTTAATTTCTAAAAACGTTTTTAAAGCTCCCGTTTCTTCAGTTATCTAAAGCCTAAATCAGCATAACCTTGTACTCAAAGCATTAATTTGATTGTTATAGTTATGCGAAGTCCTGTCATAAAAGTTAATGCTAGTTATTTTGTCAGAATATATTCGACATCTATTTGTTAACAACAACTATAGACTTTTATTAAAAAATAATTTTTATTTCACTTCCTTATGAATATTATTCACGGTGCTGCCATGACCAGAAAATAATGATGCTTGCGTTGTTATTGATTAGTCATAACCACAAATATAAAACGTTGTGTGCACCACAACACAATTCCTAATAAACATAGGGTCCCAGATGGCTCCTTAACGAGATACAGGGCATTAAAATTTCTTTAAATATATACTTTATCTTCGATAATTCCAAAACGCCTTAAGTTAACTCACTTTCAGCTGTATTCTGTATTTTATAGGTTAAAAATAACCATCCGGTAGATCGCCCTGGAGTGTATGCATGTTGGTTAGGGTGTGACTGTCTACCCATCAGTACACTGTCCCTTATGTATCGTTCACACAGCTTCTCCATCGTTTTCAATAGAAACGAGGACAGGCTGATAGGCCGATACGCCTTTGGGGTGGTGTAGTCCAACCTACCTGTTTTGGGAATGAACACAACCCTCACTTCCCTCCAAATCTTCGGAATGTAGAGGTGTGCAAGGCACAGCCTAAACATCCGTTCCAGGTGCGGCACTAAAGCATCCAAGCCCCATTGTAAAAGGGCTGGATAAATGCCGTCAATGCTTGGTGATTTGAAGGGTGAAAAGGTTTGCACTGCCCATCTTATTTTATCTTTGGTAACAGTCTGGTTGGCAATTTGCCATTCCATGACCGAAGGTTGATTCTCAGTTTCGTCTAACCATTCTTCCAGTTCCATCGGTGTGGACCCTGGGAAGTGAGTCTGCATCAGCAGTTTTAGACTTTCATTTAGATTAGTGGTTTTTTCACCATCTTTTCTCGTTAGTAGACCCAAATCATGGTCTTTTTCTTTTGCAAGGACTTTACATAGCCTAGCAGTCTGCGAGTAGTCTTCAATCTCCTCGCAGTAGGCTCTCCAAGCATCCCTTTGTCTTTTCCTGACTAGTTTTTTGAAAAGTCTCAAGTGGGTTCTGTACAGTTCCCAGTCTGAGTCTTGTCTAGTCATTTTTGCCCTGTTAAATGATGTCCTGGCCTTCTTCCTCAGATCGCTCAGTTCCCGGTTCCACCAACTAGCGGTTGCACCAGACTGCTGGGCTGATCTGAGGGGGCAGGATGTTATAAAGGCTTTCCTTATGGCAGATTGTACAGTATCCACAAATACCTCAATCTCTCCATTATTCTTAGGTTCCCGATCTTGTACCGCTATCAGGTTCTCCCGGAGGTGACATAGGTATCTATCCTTGTCAGTTCCTCGAGGGTCCCGGAACAGTTTTAAAGGAGTCTTAGTTAGATTAATCTCAAAATTTATCCAGCGATGATCCGACATAGAAGCAGTGTCTGCAACATGCCAGTTCCGGATTAAATTAGATATACATGCCGTAGTTAAAGTGACGTCTATTAATGTCTGACTTCTAGAGTTAACAAATGTCGGCACGCAGCCTTTATTGCTTATATAAAGGTTGCTTGCGTTAATATAATCATATAAAGACTTACCTCTTGTGTTGATGTCTTCACTGCCCCAGGCTACATGGTACGAGTTAGTATCACAGGCCATGATGAGTTCCCATTTCTGGGCGCAGCAGTGTGCCACCAGTTCCTCCATTTCCCTTGTTGGTGGTGGGGTGGCCGAATTCTCTGGGAGGTAAACTGATGCCATGACAACCACAGTCTGTTTACCCTTGACTACACAGTCTACTTTCACGGCAGTCAGATCAGATGTTGAAAGGTGTTGTAGTGGTTGGGTTTTGATGTTGCGAGGGGCGTATATCGCCGTCCTCGGCCTGTCTGTATTGGGTGTGCTGAAAATACGCCCAGTTAGTTTGGTTAGACCCGAAACCCTAGATTTGACTATCCAGGGTTCCTGTATTAGTGCCAGTGTATCCTGCTCCACATCAAGACGGCGGCATAACGCAGCCGTGGCCGCTCGACTGTGTTGCAGGTTACACTGTACAACACTTACCTTAATATCACCAACCATCTTGACCATCTTGTGGTGGCTGTTGCTTATCCTCTCAGACCTTCTAGGAGGAGGGGAGGGTTTCCTCTGCTTCCTGAGCAAGGGATGGAGGAGTTGAGGAGGCAGCTGCATTCACATGCAATTCCGCCTCTCCAGCCTCAATCTCCATCTTCTCCTGCTCCAGTGGTCCAGGGGCAGTTGATGCCGGCCCAGGTTTCGTTTTTACCTTGAGAACAAGGGATTGGAAGATGTAGAACACCTTCATCGCCCTTGTCTCAAGGGTTCTTAGGTCCTCGTCTCCTATGCCGAAGACGAGTAGATAGCCACGCGGGGCGGCCTTGACCTCGTGGTGGAACAGGCACCACCTGTTCACACTCACCGTGGGGTTCTGACATGCCAGGCGACGAATTACCACTTCCTTCTCCTCGAGGTCGCTTTCGGCTTCCACGGGGATCCAGAGTGTGGCTTTCGTCAACCTTGGCAGCTGGTCAGAGCGCACCACGGTAAGGGCACTGCCCTCCCAGGGTCGCAGCCTTCCCACTGCGTCCGCTAGCCATGACCGCGTGAAATCATCCTCGCAGACAACCCTGATGATCTCACCAGAGTATGTCCACGAGTGAAACGCAGGCACTTTGACAGTGGCATCAGGAGTTGGTGGAAGACTCCTTTCCAACTCCTCCCTCACTGCTTTTTTTACAAGGCTCTCCTTGTTCATGGGAATTTTCCCATAAGGATTGTCCTTGTCAATGATGGCAACCCTAAGATGTCCTAGGGCCGCTTCTCTGTAGGTAGTGGCGGAGGGGGCCTGTTTAGCCCTCTTATACTTCATCGGAGTAGTATCCGATGAAGTCCCCGACCTAACCCTCTTTTTGGAAGGTGGCGCTCCATGTGGGTGCCCTCCCTTCTTGGACTGTGGTTCCAGATTCCAGATTCCTACCGCTAAAAATAATAACTCCAATTGGCATTCTGTAAGTTTTTTAACGATCCAGTTAAAATTATTTTATCAACCGTATGTTAATATTTCAGTGTTAGTGAAGTTAACAGTAAGGTAAAACCATAGTATATATTTATATTTTTCTATGAGTAAAAGATGTCGATATGTGACATAACATAAGCTCGACAAGATTCTTGTGAGTTACCCGAGTATGGGGGATAAAAAAAATCCCCACGCAAGACAAAAAAAAAAACAAATCCAATTAATTGAAAGTCAACAATATTTTACTAAACAACAAATTGCCGCCACATGAAATTATGACTGATTAAATAAATGACAGGTTGTTTTAAAAGTCTAAAGAATTACTTAAAAGTACAATCAGTTAATTCAAACGGATCGCTTTGATCCCTCAAACTTTTATGAAAAAGTCTAAAACTGTAGTTGAAAGTAAATAAGAGGTAAATATGAAACTATCAATCAACAAATACAAATAATACACTTTATTTTCACAGGTCTTCGCTGTGGCGACGACCGTTTTCTGGGGGCTTGGCTAGAGTAAAATTTTAAATACAGTTTTCAGGCTTATGTTTGCACGAAATCGTATAGGACAAATACCATTTCGATTAATATAATATATTCTTCTGCACGAATTTAGAAAAAAAATGCTATTTTCCCATTTTTAGTTTTTGTATGCAACAAAGGAAACCTGGGTGTTAAATTTTTGGTGGCTTCTTAAGCCAATTCCAACTGATACAAAAAAAGGTTTCTAAATTAACTCAAATACAGTATATTTAACAAATTGTTTTACGTTACTTAAACTCTTAAATCTCAAATTTTATAGCATTATATTTATACATACTGTCCCAAAATGTCTTCAAATGACTGAAAGATGAACAAATTATTTCGGAATTAAACGAAAAGTGTAGAGAATATACAAAGGATAGAAATAAAAGAGATGTCTTTAAAACTTAGTTTTATGTTACTTACAGGCTCAATCTTTTTTAAGCAATAACTATGGGTAATCAAGTTATTGAGAAAATGTTGTATAAAACTTGAAGAAGGATTATTGTTTTTCTGTTAATAATCACAAGGTACTATGCTCGTTTTTGTTTTTAATATATTTTATTTGTAAAATAACTTTTTGTCATACGTATATTCTAAAGTTAATTAAATAATTATTTTGTTTTGGTAGAAAATAAATTGGAATTGACTTAATACCTTTAAAAGTAGAAGTCAAGTGCTGGTAATATACAGTATGCGCCAAAAGTATGGAATAAATTCAATAAAAACGAAACAATTATTTTTTGGGAAAAATCCTCGAACAAGTCTATTTTTAATTTAAAAAATACATATTTTAGCGTAAAATGCGATTTTCAAATGTCATTTGTTTTCGAGTAATGACGTCATCGATTTTTTTATAAATGGCAACACCATATTTTTTTCCTTGATTCTGAAAGATCGTTTAATTCTCTATCAGACAGTACTAAAATTTTGCCCTCTTATATAGGAAAGTTTTCGAGTAAATGACGATTGAATGTTAGAAAACGTAATTCAATTAAAATAAAGCAAAAATGTTATCAAGTTTAGTTTTTCGAATTCCATAGTTCTTTTTGGACAACTGTTTTCCTAGGAGATGGATCGGCAGACGCGGACCGATAGAATGGCCTGCAAGATCGCCAGATCTTACACCTCTTGACTATTTTTTATGGGGATACTTGAAGTCAAAAGTGTACATTAATAAACCACGTAATTTAGAAGACGGTAAAATTTTAGTACTGTCTGATAGAGAATTAAACGATCTTTCAGAATCAAGGAAAAAAATATGGTGTTGCCATTTAAAAAAAAATCGATGACGTCATTACTCGAAAACAAATGACATTTGAAAATCGCATTTTACGCTAAAATATGTATTTTTTAAATTAAAAATCGACCTGTTCGAGGATTTTTCCCAAAAAATAATTGTTTCGTTTTTATTGATTCCATACTTTTGGCGCATACTGTAGAAATGTACCTATAATAAAAAATATGATCCCTTCTAAAAGATTTCCGCTTTTGCAATTAAATAAGCAAATACAGCACCCTCTACGTGTTCACATAATTGTCAGCATAACAATAAAGCAAAGAATATTTGGAAGATACAATTAAAAGTTCCGACGAAGAACAGTTTCGAAATCTCTTAACTAAAATAAGGCTAATTACTTGGATCAAACTTATTAAAGTCTGTGAGGTCCAAAGCCAGTTGCATTTTAATCTAGATTATACGAAAAACCATTAGAAAGGGTGAGAAACAAGTGGATATTAATCAAATTAGAATGTACAAAGCACATATATAATATACAAAGTAATACATAAGTAATTCTCACCACAACAGATAGAATAAGGCAAAATTTAATGTATGCCTATAGTCTATAAAGCGTAGTTTATATTAAAATATTAAAGTCTAGTTTACACTAAAATAAATACATAGATAGATAACATAGTAGATACATAGATAGCAGAAAAGTTTTAAATGCAATAGCAGGATACTGCTATACGCATGGATATGTACAGTACATCTCATCGATATAAGGAAATTTGAGTCCAATTTTTTTAATCTTTTAAAAGGTATCCAATATGAATATACATGATATTTCGAACCTATTAAGATTTTGTAAATTCGTAATAACGTTTTTAAGTTGTTTAATTTAATCCTAAGCAACAAATTTGGCAACTGTACAGTCTCTCGTCTACCAACTCGCCGACATACGTCGTTCTTGAACATATACTCTGTTTAGAAATGAAAGAGAGTAATAAAAGCTTATTATATATGAAAATCGTAAATAAATGTAGTACTGGGGCTTATATTTAATATTTTTATGTTATGTATTATCGGTATAGATGAGATGTACTTTTAAAAAAACGTTGTGTGATCGAACCGTACTAAATACAGGTAGCTAAAATTTAATCCCCGACAATCCGTCTTTGCCTATGCCGCTTCAATTTCTCGGTCCATTTCTCTTATAAGTAAACAATATAAAAACAGCATTTCAAAACATGAGGCTACTTTAAGCATCATAACCGGGTTAAGAGGGTTTTTAGTAATTCAAATAAAACTATTCAATATTATTATCAAAATATTTATTTAAATTTCATGAATAGACTTTTATTCCACATAAAAATGTATGTCTTTTGAAAATTCAAATTATGGTGAGTAAATGTAGTGTTGTATAAATGTACAATAAAGAAAATAAGAAAGTAGGTATATTATAATTCATCCTCTGAATATTCTGATGAATTATCTTCGTCTCCTAGATTGATAACGATAGGTTCCACAGTAACGTCAATTAAATTATCGAGTTCCCACATTTTCTCCTCTTCTTTTCGTACATGATGTATACATCTTTGCCAGTTATCTGTAGTTACTCATTCCAAGGAATTTTTTAACAAAATTTTCACGTCACTTAATTTAAACGTCGCGCTACATCTCCTTTTACCTGCGCCCAGACTAATTCGATTGGGTTAAGTTCACAGTGATAACCGGTAACCGTGGTACCTACCGTTATTTGGCGATTTGTTGCCATTTCATCGATAACATATTTTTTCTGATCTTTATTAAGATTGACAAGTGTCAAAAGTTCCTTTTTCACCATATTTGCTTCAAAAGAAATGTTTTTTTCCGGATAACCATTGAATTAATTATATCGGCTTTCCTTTAAGCAGTCGTAGACGTCCGCTCGGTCTGCCGTGAATGGTAACTGGCATTATCCATGACAATTACAGACCCCGGAGGAATAAGATCCAACATCTGTGTAAAATACTCTTCGAAAACATCTGCGTTCATGTCTTCGTGATAGTCATCTGTATTTTTAGATTCAAATAAAAGTAAACCGCCATCTACAAAACCACTGGCACTGTCTATATGTGTCACTATTAATCTTCGCCCTTTACCTGAAGGTGCCTTGAACCCTGTTGAAAGTCCATCCAAAAATGCTTGTCGAAAACTTTTTACATTTTTATCTTGCCATACTTTTGTCTCTCGCTGACCCAAGTTTCGTCTAGATAATAAATATTCCTCCCTTCGTCACGGAATTTTCTTATTGATCTTAAGTAGGATCTTCGCCAACAAATAATTTCATCTTTATCGATAGGAACTGACTTCAGTTCTGTTTTTCCCAGCAAAAATTCATCTCTCTCTTATTCGTATGAATAAATGCTGCCATCATATTTATTTATTTATTTATTTTTCAATTTAGTTTAAATTCATTGGTTTGCATAAATCCATCATAGCAAAAAGTAATTGTGGATTAGAAGAAAAGTATTAGAGATAAATACAGATAACTTTATATCGGGTGAAAGGTAATGAAATGTGTTATCTGGTGACGTGAAAAAAATATGTGGGTTCCATTTAAAAAAATCAAGTTATCCATGACTGAAGTTTTCAAAATTAGAGCGACTATATCAGCCATAACAAACAGAGTTCATAATTGACTTTCTAGCTCTTGGTAGTATGGATTGTGGTCAACAATTTCTCCCAATCACAGCCTCCTATGTTGCCGCCCACCTCTGATATTCAACTGTTTCTAGGTATCAACTTTTTGACAAAATATCGAATAACGTCCAAACGGTACGATTTAGGCACCAAGTATGGTACATGAAGGCACACTAAAATTGACCGAGGAATCCAAATATGTAATAATATATAGGGGGTTACATTAAAACAAAGTAACTTTAATATGAATCACCCCGTATATGTCTAGGAATTTCAGAAAAAATATTTAACCACAACCTTCCGTCCACACACTATTGCCCACCCTGTATACATGCTAATGCATCCAATATGCCATGCAAATCGCGTGTGCGTATAATTACTAAATTCTAATATATCACAAAAGCGCAATTTGGAATTAATTATTTATTTGCAACTGGCAGTGGAAACGTATTACGTGTAATTCGTTGTTATGAAATAGTTTTTTTTTGGGTCACACATTAGTTCTAAGTGAAGTACTGGATGTCGGCATCATTAGACGACGACTGTTACATTCTATTAAAAAAATATGCTTTTACCAATTGGATGAGTTGTTTGAACGTTGTTTTTGCGGTTCGACGGTAATTAAGTTTTGTTATGCAATTTTTTTCATCGCCGTCTCATCTCGTATTAAAGAGCTTTACACAATATTACATAATGCGTTTCGATGAAGGAAAAATAATGTAAATAACAACTGATCAATTTAAGATGTACCAAATAATATATTTTATAGTCGATACTTTTATTCGTCAAATTTTCTATGCTTTAAGATGCGTTTATATCTGACTCTTGTATACAATGTTTTACTTTGTGCTCTTGTATTTGGACATATATGTCAAGTGCCAAACATATATCGCTAGTGACTGCTCACATTCTGATTGCTAATTTGTGTGATAGATACAGTGTGTCTCTGAAATGCATGCAGTAGAGAACCATCCTAGATTCTTAAGGCCGTAAAATGATCAGATTTGTGACGTTTTTAGGTATGTAGAGCAAAAGTAAGATCACAAATAAAATTATTGATAATTTTTTTAATCTGTTTTACTACTCCAATTCTTAAATACAGTTAATTTTTAAAAAATACGTATTTTCAAAGATTTCTGTACCTACAAATTTGTTGGCTAGACCGCTTTCTGTCGTTACACATACAGATTCAGAACTTATCTAAAAAAATTTGAATATATCTAGATGCGTCATGAAAAATGAAGTCAATATCGTAAAAAAAATGTTTGTAAAATCGTTATAGTTTCCGAGAAAAAGTTACTAGTAGTTTTAATGTTTACATCGCTGGGCTACTGTAGTCTCTAGCTATGCGATTTGAAATAACCAATTACTTATTGTATTAACAATTTTGTGATGCACGTATTTACATTAATTTTTCAAATATCAAAAATGGCTTACATATAGCAACTCACAGTTGATATTTTAATTTTTGGTGAAGTGAAAATGCTTTAGCGGAGCGGTTTCCAGATAAACATGTGCCAAATGCAGCTACTTTTACAACGGTGTGCAGTGAGTGCAAGTGTAGTACAAACGCAGGCATAACGCGGAAAATTTGCAACCGTATCGTAAAAGATGTGGAGGTCCAGGGCGTCCAGCGTCCTGTAGCAGTGTGACATATCATACACGAGACTCAATTATATCCGTAGTACCATGCACAGCGTGTCCAATCCAAGCATTATTACAAGAGGATTGGACGAGGAGGGCCGGTGGCCGCCAAGATCGCCTGACTGTAAATCATTTAGACAAATTTTTGTGAGGATATTTAAGAAATTAAGTATATTGCACCGAAAGGCACACTATTGATGATTTATGCAAACGAACAAGAATCAGAAACATTTGTTAGTAGTAGAAAACTGGGTAAGACGGTCCCAAAATTTCGTTGTAACATTAGGTATCTCAAATTATTTTACTAATTAAAATAAAAAAATAATTCTATTAATAATTAATAACAATAGTGCAGTAGCATTTGAATTTGCTGCATTAAAATAGATGTTGGAAAATGTAATTTATTTCTTTCCTTGGGAATTTCTTTCTATTTTTTGTCCGGTCGATTATACGCCTTACCATGTTTTAAAGTGAACCAGTTTCCAGTGCCGTGCAGAAGTGTACTTTCAAATCATTTTTTAACTGCTGTTTTTGATTTTATTTTTACAAAATTGTAATTGTAAGAGTCCCTGTACATTCAATTTTTTTTAAAAAAGTTCTTAAGTTCCCTGTATATTCGTTTTACTTCGGTACCTTTGAATATTTGCAGGTGGCATGAGATAACATTTCTGTTCTTTGTTAAGCTCTATATTATTCAGTTTTTAAATGTCTAAAATGATTTGTATTTGTAGAAAACACTATTTCAAGAATACAGCGCTCTTAAGGTAAAAATACGACGATTTATGCAAAAATACATCGTTAGGGTATTAGAGGGCGCCAAAGTTTTTGAAAAAAAAATGGAATAATCGGTTATAAAACGGAAATGCCTTAAACAATTAAAATTAAATTTGGTATATAAAAATATATTGGTAAAAACCTTTTTTTTTTTTGTTGCAATTAATATTAATTGCTGACTTGCACAAATGTCTTAAACTACTTCATATATTTTTTTGTGTATTATCTAATTGGTGTTTTCTGGTAAGTTAACACTTTGTTAAGTAAATTCTGGCTCTTGATAACTAGTACCGCTTAGTTGAAAAAAAAATATTTTCACGCAGAAAGGCTACCTAACCTAGCATTTATTGTAAAATGAGAGAACAGCACCATCGTACATGAACTTCCCTTCTTATAAGTTGATGTACATTTTCTAATTCAGCGGGTAAAATTGTTTTAAGAAATTGATTCCAAATAAATACAGAAAATAGTGTGGTGTAATTAAAAAAAACAAAACTAATTCGGAAACAAACTCAAGCAAAGAACATAAAAAAAATAATTAAAAAATTTTTGTCTGAAAATTTTTTTATGTGTTTTTAAAAAGCTATGAGTTTTATTCCATACATAATGGGCACCGTGTATTACATGAATTGCAGCTAAAGTATAGAAAAAGTAAAGAAGATGCCATTGTTGAATATCTGAATTATCAAAGTAACAACCATAAAATTGCGAAATAATTTCATAATGACGTGCATTTACATAATTGCAAAAAAAATCGTGGTTATAAGAAGATATAGCAATGCTTCCAAAAGAACAGTACTTAGGAAATCTTGCCTCATTATTCGCAGTGTCATTAAGAAATACAGAAATTATTAACGATAATAAATTATGATAATTGCCCCCTTATGATCATAAAATTAATTAGGAATTTGATCGGAAAATGATAAAAATACAGAGAAAAATTACTTAATATACTTCTGTTCAACACCTAACACCGGATATGGTAAATATGCGATGTTGTCACATGTCCAAAATCTGTTGAATGTCATTCTAATATACCGTTGAGCAAAAAAAAATTTTCAGTTTGGTACAATTTATCAAACAGGAAAGTAAAGTCACTCATATTCCAGACACCCTGTATATTATACAAGCCATCCTATATAACAGCTTTATAATTATGTTTATATTCTGTAAATAGTTAAAAATTATGCAGGAACTTCAGTTAAAATACGAGCGTTAATATTAGGTAAAAACAGAAAGTGGCAAAGGGTCATTCGAATATAATAGACACACAATAGTTAATAACAATGTATTATGAGGAAAGAGCAATTTTTTAATAATTTGAGAAAAGCTACTAAATATTTAACGTGCACTCTTAGTCGTACTTTCACCATTCACATGACTCCTGATTATTCAATAAGGATATATTTTATCAATTAATTAATAAATAATTGTCGTGTTGTAATCTAATTAATTATTGTCAAAATAAATGTCTGCTAAACAATTAAAGGTACGATAAAAATATGCATTATGAAGCGATAATTGTTATATTATAAACGTTAAGGTAGTATCAAATAAAATTTTAAAGTCGTTAACATAAATCGCATTAAAAGCAGTCCTGGGACTAGCCCTTGAGGTATTTCTTGGAAACGGAACAACTTTTTGATTTTATCTGCCAATTTAATTGTACAAAGAGTTATTTCTATACGTATGTAAAGCACTTTGACTTGAGTTCGCGGTTTAAAAACGTTTCAGTTTAAGCTAAACATTTACAATGTCATCAGTGAAGAGCAGTAAAGCGTTTAACAACATTGCATCCAACCGGTTATAGAGGCTACTACGGAATTTCTCAGAGAACGACCGTTGTCTGAGGGGGGTTCCTACCGCAATGTCTTAGAATCAATAATAAGCGGGTTCTTCGCAGAGCCTAACTTGAGAACAAACAAGTGTATGTTAAAGATTTCCAGCTAACGCTAACGGAAAGTGCACATTAATTCTATGACTGACGGCGATCAGTTACCTAGGTCATAGTAGTTTGAATTTTGACTTTAAGTATTTCTGAAATACATAAATATATGATGGAGAAAACCAAAATTTAAATTAGATTAACGTTTTGTAATTTTTTATCCATAATTCATTACATTTTTTCTGTTTGTTATTTTTACTGTGGCCGCAATTAAACGTGTTAACCTTGTAGTGTTTGTGTTTTTTCTTTATCCGACTGGTATTTATTTTCACTTTCATGGTAAACTTTGACCTTGTTATAATTTTTCGTTGTCTGATTAGTAGAATATAATCTCCCTTCAGGGTACTAATTGTAAAAACATTGGCTTGCGGAAATTCCACAGCCTTCTCACATTTCTAGAGGTGTTAACGGGAGACACTGTATATATAGATGTGAAATTAATATAAAAAACGTTTTAGCATTTCCAGCGTTACTGCTACCTAAGAAATTTGAAAACACAGCAAAACAAAAGACGATCACAAATATGCTTCCTTGGGAATAACATATACGTAAATGTAACTCGCTTTTACGTTACTGCGTAATATGGTGCAAACAATTTTATTGAACGTTATTATTGCAGTTATGAAAATACACATCATGCACTTGTGAATAATATGTATTTTTTTCGAAGTATAACCGCATTTTGCAAGAAATGCTATTTTAAAACATCTGGAGCTTTTTGTAGTACAGTATGTATTTGGTATTTTTTACAGTAATACATGAATTGAATAACGTGTAAAATTACTATCATTATTGTAAAATATAAATTTATAAGTTTTGGATTAAAGTTTTGCTCAAATACGATAAAGACTTTCTGGAATACATGTGACCGATCTGAAATTAAAATTACACTCACTGAAATACGTACCTACGTAGAATTTTACGCAAAGCTGTACGAGCTGTATGTAAACGTGTGAATTTTACTTATTTGCCAACGTATTTGTTAATAATACTACACTCTTTATTTAAATAACATGTGTTTCTTATGACCATTGACGAAATCGTACACTGAAGCAAGGCTACGAGTTTGCAATTTACAAGTTAAGCAACAATTATCGGTTTAATTTATTGATATGTCAGTCAAAATAGCATACTTTGTACACGTAGGCGCATCACATTTGAAGGCATTTTGGTATTTAGAATTTATTTTTAACAAAAAACCATTTGTTAGTGTCATTAAAAAAAGTCTTGCGTATTGTTTCCATTTGGCAATATTGCCATTTGATAATAAGGTCGTTTGGCATGAAAGATATTTCTTAAATTAGTAGGTATATATTAAAAATTGCAAAATTTGGTTTTCGCCATCTAACTCAGTGCTAGTTATATTTGAATTTTCAAACGTTTTAATAATTTCTGCGGGGATATAGGAGGGACTCCAGGAGGTGATTCCTCACAAGAAATTAGGGTCACAAAGTTCTATAACAATTTTTCAAAAACTCAATATTAATTGAATTTTTTTTTTAGTGTTTCTTATATAACATTTTTTTGTGATTTGATTTTTTCCAAATCTTTTCTATGTATTACTAGTGCACTTGTAGATTTATGTTCCAAATATGATGCAAATACTCCAGTGCCAAAGGGCCTAACCTGCCCTTAATCTTCGATCTATGGCCCACAACTTTTTTGTTTTCACCGCTCTATAAATTTGAGCAGCACTATATTAATGAGTATCTAAAATTATTTAAAAAAGTATCTCTTGTTACAAAGGATGTTTTGAAAACAAAAACTTACTGTTGCCTTAGCTACTTTTGACAGATAATATTTATGTGAAGTATTCTGTTGTAGTCATTTGTATCGTGATTAAAACTGATAAAATGAATAATAATAATAATTATAATTACTATAATTATCGAATATTTATAATAATGATAATAATTATAATTATTTATTATATTTATTTTATTAGGAAAAGCTGTGCGACATGCATTATTATTATGGCTTAGCTGAGGGAAATGCATCAAGAGCAAAACGTTTGTATCGAGATGAAGTTCCAAATAGAAGAATTCCAAGACCGCAGTTGCTCGGTACTGTCCATCAGACATTAGGTGAGTTTGGCTCTTTTAAGACGAGGCGGTTTGATGTCGGTCGTCCACGACGAAATAGAACTCCTGGGGCTGAAGTTCGTGTTTTGGATGTGATTGATAATAATTCTGGTATAAGCGTCAGGTTAATTGCATCGCAGGAAAATATTCCCAAAAGCTCGGTCCATGAAATTTTGCAGGAACAACTCCTGCATCCATTCCGCTATCAAAAGATCCAAGCCCTACTCCCTAGAGATCCGATTGCACGATTGAATTTTTGCAGGACAATTATAAACCTCCATGGATGGTAACAGAAATTTCACTATTTCATTTTCATGGATGAAGCTGGATTCGGGTATGATGGTGTAACAAATCTACATAATAAACATTATTCGTGTGACGAGAATCCTCATTTAGTGGTGGCTATGCTATGTCACTGGTATACAGAAGGCCTATTCTTCGGGGTTCGTCGCAACTTTCTGAGAAGAATGAATTGGGTGTCGAAATGGAAGGACAACATTTTGAGAATTTATTGTAATAGAATAGACTAAATAAAAATGTTACTTAATAATGTAGTTAGTGAATAAATTTTGTATTGATGAGTTGAAACTGTGAATATCACTTTAAAGCAGCGTTAACGCATGAAAATGTTTGAAGTCGTTTTTCTCAGAAACGGTTCAACAGATACTTTTTGAAATAATTTTTGATACTCTTTAAGATGGTGCTGTTCAAATTTTTAAAGCGGTGAAAACAAAAAAGTTGTAGGCCATATGTCGAAGGTCAGGTTAGGCCCTTTGGCACTGGAGTATTTGCATCATATTTGAAACATAAATCTACAAGTGCACTAGTAATACTTTCGGAAAAAATCAAATCACAAATAAAGTTATCTAAGAAAAACTAAACAATAAAATGTCTTGACACCCTGTATCTCCGTTAATATTGAGTTTTCTAAAAATTGTTATAGGACTTTGTGACCTTAATTTTTTGTGAGGAATCACCTCCTGAAGTCTTGACGCATAATTTCCGGACACCCTGTATGTTGCTAGACCGTACTGTTACATTATTAACAGTTTAGAATATATAACAAAGAATCTCAAATACACAGTTTATTCTGTAACGTATAATTAAGTAGTTAGGTCTGCCAAGTGCTTTCTATGACGCTACAAAATATGAGTCAACATTTCAGTTCAGATGTGTTTACTTTACAAATTATAACTTTGTGATTTACTTCCAGCATGACCAAGTTATTCTTACTAAGGCGGCACCACGTAGGTATGAGAAACAACATAAAAATATTACAAGTTCATCAAGTGTATAAGCAGCAGCACAGTTAGCATTAACAGAAGTATGTATACCTGAAATATGGTACATATTTAAGCAAATATAGTAAAATAACGTATATTCTTACCCTCTAAGAACACCAAAAAAAATTCTTAACCTTAAAAATTTAAGTAGCACGCTTCTGTAAATTTTATTTAGAACAACATTTTGATGTAAAAATATTTAGAAAACTATCTATCATAACAAATTTATACATTTATAGTATGCTTAGTTTTGAAGATTAAAATCTGAAGACTTTTGGAAAACGTAGTTAAATGTAAACTTACCCTAAAGTTAGAACACTTTTGTAGATCCCATCTGTACTTATATCAGACAAAGAAAAGAAGTTATGCACCAATTTGAAGTAATAAAAAATCACTATTTTTGACAATCATTATTTATTATATTATACAAAAGACATGCAATACTAATTTCGAATACTAATTGTCACAAACAAATAATAACTGCATATGGTACTGTTCATACTAAAGTGTAGGTAGTTGAACTTATTTGATTAAATAATTTAACATTACATTGGTAACTGGAATTTCTGCCGACCCTACTATGTATACTTATCTTATTGCGACTTTCGACTACGGAAGTTTACTTACTATCTTTCTTAATCTTATTGCGCATGGTGTTTTGGAGAGCCTGTGTACTAGTAGCAATACTTGATGGAAAGGTCTTCACAGATCAATTGCACGATGTAGATTTCAGGCAAAGCATTCTAATATTATTGATCTAATGCAATAGTTGTATACAACAAATAACACGTGTCAAGTATTTATACCTGTAGTTTCTTAGAACATGCGTTTATTTTGTTTCCACAACATATATCTTTAAATTCTTCTGTATGAAAATGCTTACGGCAGATTCGTTAGTTATCTAGATAAAAAGTATATTTTTGATTGCATCTTAGCACCTTCCATTTCGCTCTCTTAATAATTAAAATTATTTTGGGACACTATGAACTATTTTACAAGTAGCCACAATATAATTTGTGCCCCCAGAATTATAACGCAACATAATTTGAGAACTGACATAAAAGTATGTATTATCAACAGTGCTGAAACAACAACCAAAATGTAACGGTAACAAATACCAGCACAACAATAATTATTACATCAAAACAAGAAAATAACTTCAGTAACACAAAAATAATAACACGTGACACATAGATACTTCTAAAATATAAATAAATGCAGAAATTTAGTTGCAGGAAATATTCGACGTTTTCGATAAGAATATCAGTGACGTCACTCGTGAGCTTGGGGTCGGGAGGAGCGAAGGAAATCAGCAGTTTGTAGGCAACCACCTCTGTTTAAGGATCTTGCTCGTAAACATGCTATTAATTTCAGGCGAATGTCGTCTCGCCTTTTGTTTACTCGTAAAAAGGACTTTCATGTTTGATCCGCTCTGTACAAGTGACTAGTTATTCAGTCAGGACTCATTTATTTAAGTGAAGTAATTTTGTTTACTACTTATTTCGCAAAACGCAATAGTCTTTCTTATCTGCAATTGCAGAATGGGAAATGCCCTTATGCAATTTCTGTTTCATCGTCATATTGCTGCATTTGCCACCTAGCATCTCCTTTTTAATATAACAAAGCTACGGAGAGTGTATTAAACCTGGTGAAATTAACCAAAAACAAACTAGCATGAAGGTCTTTTCTCTTTTATTACCCAAGGTGGTCGTTACGCCGTCAAAACATCTCCCGCCGGCTCAATTTCTTAACACATTCTTCAAGAAGGTTCACTGTGAAGATAATAAGCGCGGTAAATAAATAATTATTAATTGGTATGTTTATGTTATAACGCGGACACCTTCACCAACAACTGAAGAAAATTGTTTCTAATACGGTGCGTTGCTCAACGACGAATCCATATTTTATATTTTAAGCACGTTTGACACGATTCTTCGAGACTCTCGAAATATATCAGGAAAAAGTATTTTTTCATTAATACTTATATTAATTCTGGGGATTTGCATAAAAGTATGTTCTAAAAAGAAAGGCTGAGTATTGTATTTTGCATTGTTTATTATACAGGGTTTTTCAACGAAAAGTAGCCACCCTTAGCATATTTTAAAACTATCTTTTGGTTGAAATTTGCCAAGACATGTTAACAAAGATAACAAAGGGAGCATCTTTTTAAATAAAATCAGAATTTCTGCCATCAACCCCTTAGCCGTCACAGCCACACCCTCTAAATTTTCAAATGACACCATACCATATGTGGCACATCGTGCAAAGGTTATTTCATAGGGCATTCTACTATTAATTTTGTATATTCGGGTGAAATTGAAAGATATTATACTATAAGGGAGAGAAATGCGTTATTTTGGCAGAGGTGCAATTTGAAGCCCGAGGGCTACAATGCACCGAGGACAAAATAACATCTCTCCCGAATGGTATATACTGTTTTTTCCACGGTCTCATTAACTTAAAAATACATATTTTGTCATTATGAAATAAGTAGCACCAGAATTATTGTATTCGGATTTGAGCATTTATTTAGTAGTCGTTGAGTTATTGTCATAACTACAAAATAAACAAACAAAAAGAATTGTCAAATTAAGGTGCTAGTTTGGTTTAGTTTAAAGTTTGTTTAGTGCACAATGAATAATTGTGAGTCGGAAGAGATTGTGGAGGCTGCAAATATTGCAATAAGCAATTTGCTGCCTACGAAGTCAAGATCTTTATACGATATAGCCTACAATCGGTTCAAAAAGTGGTGCGCCGAGAAAAATGTTCAAATATACAGCGAGAATGTTTTGTTCGCATACTTCAGTGAAAATGCAAAGAATTACAAGTCTTCCACATTATGGGCGCAATATTCTATGGTCAAGTCATGCTTGATAATTTACGACAACATAGATATAAGTAAATTCCCTAAGCTGCTCGCATTTAAAAAAAAAACCGGTGACGGATATCAAGCGAAAGAATCGAAAATATTGACAAAGGGTGAAATCAACCGTTTTCTATCAAGTGTAAATGACAAAGAATTCTTAATGATTAAGGTAAGATTACTTTTGTTGTTAGGTATTTCCATTATTAAGTATTTTGATTTTTTATAGGTTGGATTAATTCTGGGGATTGCCGGAGCTTGTTGAACTGATGAACTAGTAAATTTAACTGTAGATGATATTGAGGATGTAGGCTCTTCCTTGATTGTAAAGCTTCCAAACACTAAGACAAAGATTCCACGAACCTTTCTGGTTACCGATGTGGGAAATATGCTTTAATTGTTTCGAAAATATCTGTCCCTTCGTCCTCCCCACGTCAAGCATAAGCGCCTTTTTTTATACTACAAAGCAGGAAAATGTAGTTCGCAGCCAGTTGGCAAGAATACCATGGGAACAATTCCGAGTGTAGTAGCTTCGTATTAAAATTACCTGATGCTGCATGTTATACTGGTCACTGCTTACGAAGATCTTCAGCGACATTACTGGCAGATGCTGGTGTGGATATCACGACAATAAAGCGTCATGCTGGTTGGAAATCAACGACAGTCGCTGAGGGTTATGTCGAGAACTCCATTGAAAATAAGACCAAAATTGCTAATCAGGTTTTAGTAGGTACCACTACTAGCGCAATCACAAAAACTGTAAATGTAAGCGAAAGTAATATTCCTTCTAATATTAATTTTGAAAATTGCACAAACGTAACATTTAAAAAATGTCAATAAATAATTTCAATGTTATCTTTTTTGCGTGAAAAACGTTCTCCATAATGTAAACTCCCTTGGGAGCATTATACTTCCTTGGGAATAATCGACTACTTCTGTTTTAATTTTGATGTCATAGAAACTTATTTCTACTCCCGACCGTGGAAACAAAATTTAAAAACCTGTTTCTGTTTATATTGTGAAACTAACTAAATTTAGATAGATTAATTTCCTCAGATATTTATTGAATAGAGCTTTGTCTGTGGAATTGTTCATTAGCATACCTAGGGTATGTTTGGTATCAGAGAATATACATATGACTTCATTGATAGGAATTGTAGGAGATCAAGAAGTTCAAGGTAAGTAGCGCCAATCAAATTACCGTCAATAAAGAACGAGCAAAGGATGAGGTCTCCAGAATACCTGCCCAAACATTAAGTCTCTGTGGATATTGAAACAAATGCGGATTCGTGTTGGACCAATACCTACAGCTATGCCTGTTGACTTTTCCATTAAAAAAAAAACATACACTAATCGCTGAAGCAAATATTGTACAAGTTCGTGTTATTCAATAGATTATTAGACATAATTTCTCAAAACAGTAGACTTCTTGAACAAGTTTTGTCTTGTATGGGTGAAATTTGTGTTTTTTTAAATTCTCCAGTCACTACTTGTTGAAATTCCTGATCTCAGGGAAGTTCATTTAAAGACTGATTGTTATCCATTGCAACGTGTCCCAAAACAGCAACTTCAACAGGTTCATTAATAATTCGTCTTTCTGGTTGATGTTTCTTGTTTGCCACTGATCCAGTTTCCATGAATTTTTGCATCAACTTTGAAACATATTGATGACCAATGAATTTATCGGGATGCATTTCATTGATAGCACGCGCTGCAGCTCATGCCCAGTCATTATTGTTGAAATAGAAACGCACAATCTCGCTTCTTTCGGCAGTCGTGTACACCATGTTGCCACTTCTAATTGAAAATGAACTGAAAGTTAACTGACTGACAATTTCACGTGAATATACAAAATGAATGATAGAATGCATTCCCTATGAAGTAACCTTTGCAACGATGTGCCACTTATGGTATGGAGCCATTTGAAAATTTAGAGGGGGTGGCTGTGACGGCTAAGGGGTTGATGGCAGAAATTCGGATTTTATTTAAAAAGACGTCCCCTTTGTTATCTTTGTTGACATGTCTTGTCAATTTTCAACCAAAAGATACTAAGGGTGGCTACTTTTCGTTGAAAACCCCTGTATTGTAAAGGTATTCAAGGTACTTTAAATCAATTTTAATACAATTTCTATTCATAAAGTCATATGTATGTTTTCTGATACCAAATATCTAGGTATGCTAAACAACAATTCCATAGACAAGGATTCAATAGATATATGGAACTTGAAAATCAAATTGTAGATGTAATTTTTCTATCACACCTTACATTTTGAGCAGCAGAATATATGATCATATATGAGGATTTAAAAATAAAATTAAACTTTTCAAGTATTTACTAAAAAACAGAGTTTTTAATTTTTTCCAAGCTATAAAAAGCGCTATGAAAAAATGAAGGATTTTGAGAAGGTTTCATATTTAACTTATTTAAATTACATTGACAATAAATACAAATAATTATACAAACACGTTTTTTCTAAATATTTTTTTAAAAAGTTGTACATTTAGTAACTAATTTCAGTTAGGTTAGTACTTTACTGACTAGTAAAAAAAATATATCATAATTCATGACCTAGCTATTCATTTGTTGTCAATTTAAATTACTTCTTATCATTATTATAAATTTTAACTGTAACTATTTTATGGTTATGGAAAGCCCTGCGCATGTATTTCAAGAAGTAGGGGCCGAGTTTGTATTTATCTTGTATTTATCTTGATCTCTATTTGACCCAATAATTTTAAAGCTATTTGAAGTCAGTTGGTGACGGATGAAGAAAGGAATATTTTCGAAACATTTCGACAAGATTGACTCCTTCGATGTTCATCTTTGTCTTGGGAATCTCTATCAATATATATTCTCTCATGTCTTTTATATGTTAAAGCTGAAGAACTGTTAGTTCCTCATGACGGCATGCTCCACTGATATCAGTAATTAACAATACCTAAAATAGTAATTTCAATATTTGGAGAGAAGTGTGAAAATTACACTTTACTTTCATCATAAAGGTTTTATCATCTGCTTCTTTCAAAAATTTCTCAACTTCTTATTATCTTAAAACACTAGACTTCCTGGATCTATGTCCTACCGATTTAAATTTAAGGAAAGCAATTAAACTTGAAAATTTCTTTATGTCAATATTCATTTCCGCTCACAATGTTGTTCTTATCATTCAGTAAAGACTCCACAGCGTAGAACTTTGGTATACTCTGAATTTTTGTGTAAAACAGGCTAGTGTTAGTGATAGCAGTTACTACCTTCTGAAGACTTATGTGATTTGATTTGACTCATGACTTTTTCATATTTATCTTTGCGTTTTATCGGCAATTATGATTGAATCGCGATGATTCTTCTATATCATCTTTCATATTATCGTTATAAGCAGAAGATTCTGGCATTTTCATAAATCACTGACACAATAATATTATCGAAAACCTAATAAACAAACCCGTTTCTATGCTAGCGTTCTCTCAGAATTCTTGATTTACATTTTAGAAATTCACAATTTTTAATAAAAAATTATGAGAACTATAGTTATTTGTGCCATTTTCAAAACACTATTAAAAAAATCATGTGCGTAACTCGTAGGAAATAGTTTTTTACGTTACAAGGCAGGGAAATGGTATATGAAAGTACAAGTCTAGATGTTTACGGACGAGGCGACGAAGGAGCCGAGTCAGGAATTTCTAGACGAGTACTTTAATGACATTTCACGGCCGTGTATCGTACAACGTTTTATTTCATACTGTTGTATTAAAAATTAAATTTTAATGTTTTATTTTATATAACCTGTCTGTATGTAGGTGTTAGCGTGGTTTCGATTCTTGTTTTATCGCATAGCTTTTGATTTAGCTTAGTGATGTAAAAAAAATACCAAATTTGACAGTTTGTCATCCCGTGCGTATTTTGTGATAATTTTCATAAAAAATGGAAGAAATCGAGCTAAAATGTGCTGAAGCAACCAGTAAATTGGTGCCTACGAAGTCTTCTGCTCGTTATGAGAAGAAATACGAGCTCTTCAACGTGTGGAGAAAAACCTATAAGGTGGAGAACGGCCTGAATGAGAATATCCTTTCGGCGTACTTCTTGGATATCTCCAAATGAATCCTGCGACAATGTGGGCAAAATATTCAATGCTCAAGCGTATGCTGATGGTAAAAGAAGGAGGTGATATTTCAAAATATCCAAAACTGGTGGCTTTCTTAAAAAGGCAAGCAGTTGGTCATCAGGCAAACAAATCAAAAGTTCTAACAAGAGAAGAAGTTAATAGATTCATGAAAGAAGCCCCATCAGAAGAGTATCTTTTCATGAAGGTAAACAAGTTTAACCTTTTCATTAGTTTTGAATTAAACAATGTGCATCTTGAATGATATAGGTACTCAATGCCAATTAATTACAACAAATACATTTCTTGGTTTCGTTAGTCGAAATTTCATCAATTTGACAATCAGTTTTAAACCATTTTCTCTATTGTAATCGCAATGATAGGCATTGCTGGTGGTTGTCGGCGAGAAGAGTTATACCATATGACCCTAAAAGATATTGAAGATTGTGGCACCAAACTAATTATAACTATTCCCATTTCTAAGACGAATACAAAACGGGTATTCACTGTATTGAGTGACGACTATGAAGGAATAAACTGCCTGGAAATATTCAGAGAATACGTTAAGCTCCGACCTAAAAATATTAAGATTTTCTTTTTTTGGGTTATAGAAGAGGAACATGTGTTTCCCAAAGAGCGGGCATTACTATTGGGGCGCACCAAAAAAAATTGCGGGATATTTGAAGTTGGAACACCCAGAAAAATATACGGAGCATTGTTTCCGCAGAACATCTGCCACTCTTTTGGCGAATGCGGGAGCTGATTTATCAACACTGAAGCGTCATGGTGCATGGAAAGCTCATCTGTTGCGGAACAATACATTGAAGATTCCTTAGAAAACAAAACAAAAGCAGCAAGGATGATTCAAAATGAAGAAAACTTTATACAGGTTCTTCAGACCAAGCAACAAACTATATCCACCACTACTACCATGTTCAGTGAAGATTCTGTCCCTAAAGGTATTCCTGCATTCAGCCTGCAAGGAAATTCACATTGCACAGCTACTGTTAATTATAATTATAATTAGTTTTTATAGGCTTGACTTTGTAGTTTTAAATATAAAAATGTGAATATTGTGTTTTTTTAAAGCAGTCCGGGAAGTAAACATTTGCCGGACTCAGTACTGTAATGAGCTATTTCCCGGACTTAAATGAATCCGGGAAATAACTCATTACAGTACAGTATGAAATAAAGTGTATTTTTTAATCTCGGCTGGCGCCTGGATCAAAACACCTGATGCGGAAAATCCTAACTTTTGTACAAACAGCTATTATAATATAGCAAAACATATACAAAAGCTAAGAAATAATATAGGAATATATGGGTAACAATTGGGTATGTAATTCAACGCTAGCTGCAGATCAGTAGCTTCATACAATATTATTAATTCCTTCCTAATAAATAATAAAAAAGTATTGCATTCTACAGTTAAGGAAGTTTTTTTGTGGGTAACTGGGTTACCATGACGAGCAACTTGTCAAAATAATGACATTCTGCAAACACATCACAGTTAAAGCACTAGTGGGTCGGTCATTAACTAAAAGATGTTTAATACAGGAAACCGTTTACGGCGTCATTTAACAATTTTTCTTTGAAAATTATGTTAAGAGAAAGTATGCTAGACTATGAAAACAATACGTGTTATTAAGTCATCAAATTATTGCATACAAACGATGTAGTAAGACCAGAATAAAATATCATTGCTAACATTTATAATAGGGGAATGTAAGAAACATATTGGATAAAGTTGTACAGGTACTTACTAGATGGACAAAGCGCCGTAAACTTGTTTAGTTTAAACTTCTGTTTATATGTTTTAGTTATATAGCTTATATACGCAATTTTGAGTGAATTCATAACTGTTCTTAAACGCAGTTTAAAACAGTCTAAGCAAGATACAAAAAATTTCTCTTCACCGTGCCAATTATAGATACAAGTTTTCTCCAGGATCTATAATAATTTACGGGCTGACAAGTTATTTAAAATAAAAATATTTTCAATTGTTATGAATCATAATAAAATTCCCTGAACTTTGTGCGTCATTTGCACACTGAGAAAATTCTCTAGAATTCTTTAAAATATTAGAAAGACTTGCATATATGTAAATTATTTATAGTCCAACTTAACACCACCTGATATGTTTTTATGTAGCTATTTAAAGAACAGTGTTGATAAAAAATTGACTAACCACTATTTTAGAAATTCAGAATAGAACACAAAGAACTATATATTACATAAACTAACACCCAAAAATAATGCAGTTGAAGAATTTTTATGAACTTAAATTCTTCCATAAACTTAATTCAAATATAGTTTTGCATTTATTACAATCAAAAAATAAAATTTCAATTATGGCATTACTTAATCAATATCTGGTGAACAGTAAACAATTACCCATTACATGTCTATATCAATGCATTGAGGAAAAAGTGAAGAATTCAAAAATATAATAATATCGATATCTCAGTAGTGTGATGATCGATTGTTTTTGGAAAATTAATCAATGAATGTACATTTGAATTTCCGATAATTAAGTTACAATCGGATATAACGTGTATGTGTGACCACCTGCACAATAAGCCTGTATGAACCACGCAAATATCGATGTAAAGTTGACAATAAGAAAAACACAAATTCTATTTTTATCTCTAAAGCCTACATTCAACTGTACTGATTCCCTAAACTATGGATTTTATCGTTTCATTTTTTCTAGATGGATAGGAAAACATATACGAGTGACAGGATATTAAGTACACAGATTCGGTATAAAATAGGAAAGAAATAAATAAACTTTTGTGTCAAGGCAGTCAAACTGAGATATTTCGTTCGTTTTATCTCCGTTATTCACATAATCAGAAATCAAACAAAATAGGATAGATGTAGCTGAGTAATGCAATTTTTTATTCTACCGACGCTTTTCTTCCTGCCTACCCACTCAATATCGGTGGAAGATATAATTTTGTGGAGGAAAACTTTAAGAACCTCCTACTACAAATAGACATTCTTATTTACGAGTAGATCATAGATATCGCACTAATGTCTACTGGCTTATTTTGTTTATCTTACATAAAAGCAATGGAAAGATTTGAACTTCTCGGACCTATACAGAGCGTCCTGTAAAGTATGTTACAAGCTTTGGCTGGTGATAGTACATAAAAGAATATGACTAAAAACCCATAATAAACCTAACCTCTTAAACGCACCGCTTTGCAGTAACAAACCCTAAAAGGTGCAACTACGAAAATGTTTTTTTGGCATAACTCTTTGATGAAAAAAGAAAATTTCATAAAAATTTCATAAAATTTTCAGAATCCAGTCAGCTGTAAGAAACCAATAAATAATGTGAATATGAATAAAATCGAAAGAGCGCAAAGATGGTTTTTTTATCGCCTTGTCTTCTATTTTCTGCTAAAAAAAGGTAAACAAAATATCACAAAAGATGCTATTAAATTCCTCTATATCAACAGGGACCGCATAAACTAGAGATTTTGCGTGTCCCCCTAGATAAAAATCGATATGATTTAGGTCAGGTGAACGTGGTGGCCAGGCTGTTGGTGCATTATATCGTTTTCAAATCTATTGGTTTGGGAAAACATATTTGTTGATGTTTTCTGACATGAACACAAAAATGCGCAAGTGCTCAGTGACAGGTGACTACTTCTATAATACGTCAAATTTAACACCTAGCGATGAGCAGGTTTTCTCTGCATTTTGTAAGTTTATTACAAAACCTAAAATTTTACAAATAAAAATACAAGAGTCAAACACATTTCTAAATAGCCTGACATTGACATTTCTTTTTAATTGATAAATGAAGTGTAGTATAAAGTAAAAATGATATTACAGTAAAATGTCCCTAATATTTAAATATCACCATGTATAATTATATAATTATTAGTTACAACATATTTTTCGCAGATTACAAACAGAACAGATTATCTAAATAAAACGAAAGTAAATTTAAATATTACATTTTGACGGAAAAGTTATTGTCTTCAGTTACGGTTCGCGTATACATTTCGTCTTATAAGGATTTCTTTTTTTTTTTGTATTCAGATTGTTATGAAAACATATCTTTTATGTGGTAATATGCCAGATTATTTGCATGCACATGTGAGTAAATGTATTTATTAATAATACACGACGCGAATCTGTTTAAGGAAAATGAATTGGTGTGGGAAAATATTCGCTGTTACGTCTTCGTTTGGAATAGCTGCTAATATTTTTTAAGAAACTATTACAGTAGCGAGCACTTTAAGTATACATGATATGCAGAGCATAAATACTTATATAACAAAAGAGTTACACATGTTTAATTTTTGTTCTTATTCGTATTGTATTAGTTAATTGATATGCTGCTACACTTTAAGACCCCTAGACCTAGGACACTCAATTTATTTGTGCATAACACAATAGACTCGTTTAGAGTGACGTCACATAGATTCACTAATGTGCATGATCGGAAAGAATAGCCTCATACGCAGGTGAGATCTTATCATAGATTTAGGAAGAGGGAGAGAAGCCAAAGACTGCTGCTCATCCAGTCAATTTCCCACTCCTCTCACCCACAAATCACAAACATCAGTTTGAATAATGCTTGTTTGAACGTTTACTAATATTATCGGTTGGTGTTGTTTGAGATTCCATAATATATGTGTCCGTACCAAGACCGTTAGGTAATATAATGTTGTTATTTTACTACTACTTTTGGTATAAATAAAAATTTATTATTAATTATTAATTTCTGGGCAAGAGAATTATATAATTGGAAATCAAATAAAATGTAATATTATTTACGAGAACTTGCTGTTTGCTTGCTGAAGATTTATTTATAGTTATAATTTTTGATTTCCTAAAGATGAAAAAAAAGAACTTTTGGATAACTCCACTAAATTTAAGGAAACACATCAAAACATTAAGGATAATCTTTTATCAAAATTTAAATATTTTTTTTTTAAAACACAATGTATTTACTTGTCCCTATTCAAATCTAATTAAGCTAATTTTATTTATATATTATATAGCTATCAGAGGTCACTATAGTACAATAAACATGTAATTGCTAAAAGCAGAAGCTTAAGAACAGTATACAGGGTGTCCCGAAATTATGCGTCAAGACTTCAGGAGGTGATTCCTCACAAGAAATTAGGGTCACGAAGTCCTATAACAATTTTTCGAAAATTCAATATTAACGGAGATACAGGGTGTTAAAGTTAAAATTTTATTTTCGATATTTGTAAATAACTTCTTAAGAAATCCAAAAATTTACATATAATTTGTAAATCGGGGTTTTTTTCGGACGAGAAATTTAAATATGTTTCTAATTTTTACGTCAGTAGTAGGGGACGCCACTTATGGCATATCATGTTTCTTTCAAATGACAGAACTATTTTGCTGCTTAGTGTATCCATCTGACTATTGAAACAATGGATTCTCCTGCCTATTATATCTGAAAAAGGTATATCTTATTGAAGTCGTTAGGAGTAACAGTTTTCGAAATAATCTTATTTGAAATATTCAGTGCACCGAGTAAAAACTGTTTTGGTTTCAGTTAAAGTACCTTTTATACTGAAAATACAGCAAAATGTTACTTGAAAAAGTTGTTCAGAACGGTAAATTATGGAGATGTGCAAAATTTAAAAAAAATTGGTCTGCTTTGATAAAATCTATGCTTTGTTGAAAAATGGTTTCATCAAACCTCGCCGATCTTCTTGAAATTTTGCACATCTCCATAATTTACTATTCTGAACAACTTTTTCAAGTAATATTTTGCACTATTTTTAGCAGAAAAGGCACTTTACCTGAAACCAAAACAGTTTTTACTCGGTGCACTGAGCATTTCAAATATGATTATTTCAAAAATGGTTACGCCTACCGACTTCAGCAAAATATACCTTTTACAAATAAAACAGGAGAATCAATTATTTCGATAGTCAGATGGATACATTAAGATGCAAAAAAAGTTCTGGCATTTAAAAGAAACATGATGTGCCACAAGTGACGCCCTCTACTAGTGACGTCAAAATTAGAAACATATTTGAATTTCTCGTCCGCAAAAACCCCCGATTTACAAATTTTATGTAAATATTTGGATTTCTTAAGAAGTTATTCACAAATATCGAAAATAAAATTTTAAATTTTCGAAAAATTGTTATAAGACTTGGTGACTCTAATTTTTTGTGAGGAATCACCTCCTGAAGCCTTGACGCATAATTTCCGGACACCCTGTATAATAAACAACTTACTTTTATTAAAGGCTTACTGGCTTTCATGTTGTATATGTTATAAATTTACAATAAAAAAGTTTAATCAGCACCTACTATTTTCTTAATTATGATTTTATATACTTAAAATATACTGCACATGAAAAAATGTATATATTTCACATTTCTCATAGGTATGCTAATGAACAATTCCACAGTCAAAACTCTATTAAAAAATTATCTAAAAAAAATAATCTAGCTAGCTATTAGCTTAAAATACCTTTTTAATTCAGTAAAAAATGTTACAAAAGCTAATAATAAAGAATATATGGGTAGATATTGTGTATGTAATTCAACGCTGGTTGGGGCTTTAGTCCGCAGAGTATAGTTTCACGCAATATTGTTAATACCTAAAAATATATAAAAAAAATTCTCATGATCGAAAAAAGTTTTATTATTAAATACGTATATATGCCTGTTTTAAATCATTAATTATTAATGAAAATGAAAAATCATTGGTAACTAAAATTTTTAAATACAACCATCATGATTTGGTACCTATGTTTGATGTACATAAGGTCGAAAATTGATTTATTAAAAAAAATTGAGAAATTCTTCATAAAAGTGTGTACTATGGGGTTGCCTACTATTTGCTGTATGTGACGTGAGAAATAACACACTTTTAATTTGAGCCGATAAATGTAATCACAATAAATTGCTATTAAAGTTTCAATAAACAAATCAAATTTTTAATTGATGTATTGAAGGAATGGAGCTTGGAGTTGATCCTGTAAATTTACTACAATAATAACTTTATTTCAGACAAAAATATATTTAGAATAGAGAAAGTATAGAAGAAACAAGTAATAGACAGCTTTTGAAATTTTGAAAAAGTTATGTGCAACCTCGAAAATGCCAAAAGTTAAATAATAAAACTTATAAAAACTACATCAAATCGAAAGTTTTTACCTGGTGAAAATAAACATTTCAGTAAAGTTTGATGACCTTTAATAAATAATTTGGAAGTATTATAATTCAATAAAGTTAATTTATGCAGGAATTTAAAAGTTTATGCCGGATCTGCCGAGATCAAACGATAGTGAAGATCTTTCATGATTAATGAATATGATAAAACATAGATAATCAATTTTTAACAGAAACTACCTCCTATTCTATTAATAGGTAATTATTATAACAATTATAAAACAATAAACGTTTATATGTAGATATATATATATAGTTTTTTAAATACAGTTTTTATATAAGATATTGTTATGTAAAATCTTAATAACTATATGGGCTATATTACTTGAACAAATTCTGAACAATAAAACTGAAAATAAAATAATAAAAGTAAACTACCAATATTTGAAAAAAGGTACAGTATAATAAGATTTGAACAGATAAAGATGACTTAGGTGGGGGAAACATCAGGGTTGTATTTATAAATTCTAGTTACTAATGACTACCCATGTTCATGAATAATTAATTATTAGAACATACATAACGTACGTATTTAATAATGAAACTTTGTTTTTGATTAATAACAAATACTTTTTGTTTTATATCTGATATAACACCTATACAAAACTCGACATATCGGTTATTAATATGTCTTTATATAGTTATACTAAAGAAAAAAAAATTATAGCATGCAAATTATTAGTATTGTCTGAAGCTATTTATTTGTGGCATAATTTTAGTTTTTCTTTAGTTTTATTGGGTTTTTGCCACACTTCTGAAAAATAATAAAAATTAATTAAATAAGCCCTTGCGCTAAACGGAACAGTCAAGGGTTATTTTTGAAACTAAGTTTGAATAACCAAAAAATCTCACACTGAAAAAAGCAGATAAGTAAAAAATAACAAAAATCACATCACTATCGCGCACTTCCGTATTATTGACGTTTCGAAAAACTCTTTGTTTTCGTTTTCAAAATAGTAGTAAAAATATTAAACGTATGTCAAGTTTGACAGTTTAAAATTTGTTTATCTGCTTCCATAGAGATGTTAAATGATTTTTATTTTATTTTTACTTACTTCTTCTTGAAACAACTGTAGCCAACAATGATCGATGTTTACTGAACAGTTTGACGCACACTTATCTCCGTTCAACAAAATAATCGCCGTCTCTTTTAATTTTCTTTTTGTCGCGTTATCTTCCTTCTCTAAAATTTTTGCCGAATCCCATTGAATCACATGACCGTTTTCCCAAGCGTGTTCGCAAATTTTGGATTTTTGAAATTCCCGTCTTTTTATATAATTTTTATGTTCCTCAACTCTAACATTCATAGGCCGAGACGTTTCTCCAACATAATGTTTATTGCATTCACAATGTATACTGTAGATGCAATTTTTTGATCATTTTTGGACGCGTTTTTGACAAAAATGATCGTAAGGTATTAGTTGTCTGAAAAACTGTTCGAATATTAAATTTATTACCGATTCTTCTTAACTTTTCTGATAATATAGGAATGTATGGAATTTTTTATTGTATGATTAATTTCTTTTATTTCTCTTAAAGTGTTAGTTTTATCTGTAATATTAAGAAAGGTGTTGTTACATGTTTATATGATAGAGCAAAATTAATTTCATCAAACAATGATATTTTTAACAACGAACTAAAATTTATTAAAAATGTTTTAATAAATAATGAATACCCTCCAAATTTTGTTGATAAAACATTCAAAAATATTACAGATAAAACTAACACTTTAAGACAAATAAAAGAAATTAATCATACAATAAAAATTCCATACATTCCTATATTATCAGAAAAGTTAAGAAGAATCGGTAATAAATTTAATATTAGAACAGTTTTTCAGACAACTAATACCTTCGCGTCCAAAAAATGATATACAAAATTCAAAAAATTGCATCTACAGTATACCTTGTGAATGCAATAAACATTATGTTGGAGAAACGTCTCGACCTATGAATGTTAGAGTTGAGGAACATAAAAATTATATAAAAAGACGGAAATTTGAAAAATCCAAAATTTGCGAACACGCTTGGGAAAACGGTCATGTGATTCAATGGGGTTCGGCAAAAATTTTAGAGAAGGAAGATAACGCGACAAAAAGAAAATTAAAAGAGACCGCCATTATTTTGTTGAACGGAGATAAGTGTGTGTCAAACTGTTCAGTAAACATCGATCATTGTTGCCTACAGTTGTATCAAGAAGAAGTAAAAATAAAATAAAAATCGTTTAACATCTCTATGGAAGCAGATAAACAAATTTTAAACTGTCAAACTTGACATACGTTTAATATTTTTACTACTATTTTGAAAACGAAAACAGAGTTTTTCGAAACGTCAATAATACGGAAGTGCGCGATAGTGATGTGATTTTTGTTATTTTTTACTTATCTGCTTTTTTCAGTGTAAGATTTTTTGGTTAGGCAAACTTAGTTTCAAAAATAACCCTTGACTGTTCCGTTTGGCGCAAGGGCTTATTTAATTAATTTTTATTATTTTTCAAAAGTGTGGCAAAAACCCAATAAAACTAAAGAACAAATTATTAGTAATTCATAAAACAAACCAAAATCTCAACTATTAGGTATGATTACTGATTTCTATTAATTTGTATTAAATTATTTGTTGAATATCACTTATTTTCATTTAAGACTAAGCGTTATCATATATTTTAAGTGTATAAAATTATAATCAAGAAAACAGTAGATACTGATAAAATATTTTTATTAGGTATACATTTAAGATGTAATAAAACAATACAATAGTAAAATATTCTGTTCTTAAGCATAATGACATTTTGTTCTTTAAATAAATATGTAAAATTTGACACAAATTTTGATGAAGGATTGTCCTTATTAATTTTATGTTTATTTCGTCTATATGAAAGTGGCACACATTAGAATAAGTATTGAAAAATATACTCTTTCCTTGAATTTAGTGCAGTTATCCTTTCTTTTTGCCTTTCCTTTTATAATTATAATTAAAACTTCAGCAAGCAAGCAGTAAAAGTAAACAATTTCATATTTTATTTTATTCCCAATAACATTATTTTGTTACTCAGAAATTAATAATTACTTACTACATTTTTATTTGTACCAAAAGTAGTAGTATATAAGAAATTATAAGTATTAAATATAGTATGGACAGAAAGTAATAATTTGAAACTATAATATACCAACCAACAGCGATCAGTCAAGCATCAAAATGGCATCATTCAAATTGATGCCTGTTATTGGTAGGTGAGAATAGTGGGAGCAGGGATGCACAATAGTCTTTGACTTATCTCTCTCTTCCTAAATCTATGGTATAGTACAAATCATTTATTTTAGCTTAAAGACGCGGTGACATGGTAAAAGTCATCTATCAGATAATGCCTTCGAAAGTAGCCAAATGCTCAGTTTTTATGCGCCAGCTTGGATAAAAATGGCGACAACTAAACTCCTTTATTTGTTTGATTGCGTGAAAATAATGAATGTGGAATAACATTTTGGTATGAGCTCATTTATTATAATATATCTTCAGATAATTTTCGCGCTGAGTAAGAAATTTTAAGTAAATATGGAAAATAAAAACTAAAAAAATGATATTTTAATTTCGGATAGGGCATCCGATATTACGGCGCCTAAGAAAATAGCAGGTTTTCTTTAATAAAATTTAAGCATTCAGACAAAAAAACATAAACGTATATTTTCCCTTGTCTTTGGTCATCTATCTCAATGTAACAAAATTTTATAATTAAAAAAAGTTTTAGATTTCCTAATTTCGTCCTTGCCTAATTTTGGATACCTGTAATTGGGTGTATTTCAGCATCCCAAATTAGGAACAAATCTAATTTTAACTTAAATTACTTTTTTTATCAAAAATATGGGTGCAAATTACTTTTCGATATACACGTACAACTATTAGATCCTATGCTTACCCAGAAATGTACTCAAAGTTGAATGTGAATAAATAACAAAAATACCACTCATAAAAAAGCAAAAGAATTTGACAGTTCATCTATACAACTATTTATCATATAATATTATTGATATGTGACTAAATACACACAACAGTATTGAAAGTGTCCTTAATATAGAGACAATTTTGAAGATATATGGCTATCCGAAAATGGAAACCTGTCCGAAATTAGGTTACTTTCTATAAAATTTTTAGATAAATTATAAGTCTTTAAGAAAATGCCATTACTTCATTTTGGGTTTTAGGCGATGCAGAATTTTTTATCAAGAATAACTTTTTTTCATAAAATCAATAATAAAAAAGTTATCCATATGGTGCCGACTTAATTGGACACACTGTATATATGACAGAAATTAGAACTTAATCCACTTAGATACCAAACGCACTCATCAAAACTTATAACCCCGTAAAGTTCCGCTTTAAAAGGATGCATTTCGACATTTATGTAAATTATAATCTCTTATTCCTTTTTATTATGGAATTTTTACATTACACTTCAATTATTCATATTTTTATCACTTGCACTCATTGTTTTCAATTTTATTGGCAGCAATTTTTTTAACTGCAAAACTTCTACACCCTGTACTATTAACGACTTAGCTTTGTTATCTTTCATTATATAAACTTCTTTTTCCCGTTCATTTATAAAACTACTTACATAAACCTTCTCTCTTACATTATTCAATACATTGTTTTATGCTTTATTATTACGCTATGACATTTCACTATTAATTATTTAACTATCACTGTTTTTAATTCAATACTTTTATATTTAATTTTATTCTAAGACACTTAAAATCCCTCGTCGGTCAGTTATTGTTTCTTTTGTATATTGAAAGAATGGCAAGACAGCATCTCTTTTATTTATAGAAAATAATATGTTCAGATGATAGATAGAAATTTGTACTGATACATTTTTTGTTTCAACGTTAGGGACTGTAACATGTTAGAGATGAATTAGATCAATACAATCTATTTTGAATCTGACCTCTAATTTCCGCTGTACAAGTTTAGATACATACTTTTAAATCACGGGGTGTATTTTGATGGGTGCTGAATAGCCTGGTAATATTATCTTATTGATAAAAAAGCTTAATACCACTTTCTGGAAAAACGACTGCTTTAAAAAATCGTAGTAGGCCAGACTTTTGTAACACCAATAAAATGGTTAGTAGAAGATAACCTCCCTTCCCCAATTGTAAAAAAATGGCTTACGCAAATTCCACAGCCTTCTCACATTTCTAGAGGTGTTAACTTGAAAAAAACGGGACACACTGTATACTTTAAAAAACTACGACAGCTTGAATCCCCAAAACGAGTGTTCGAATATAAAATGTGAAAAATAGTATTGTTTGGAAATTCAAGCGATAATAGTGATAAAAAATGAAGTACTTGCTATTAAAGAAAAGAAGAATAATTATATCTATTTGATGAGGACTTATTTCTGAAACATTGTAGTAAAATGTTACAGAAAAATTACGGACAATTCATCTCACTTCATCGGTCAGGCGACGCTCCTGAAATATACAGGGTCTCCCAAAATTAGTCTGCCAAAAATTAACTGTGGATTCTACAATCAAAAATAAGAAAAAAAGTTATATAATCATAAGTCCGTAGACGCCACCTAACGTAGCTATTGCTCTTTAAAGGGGGACTCCAAAATTTGATTTTCTCCAAATATTTTCAAAACCGATCGAGATAAAGTAATCAAATTTAAAATTGAGAATCGCAATTAGATTGCCAATCTAATGTTCTAAAAATAATACTGGGGGCTTATTGGATAAATATTGCCTTAACTTTTTCATGTCGTCAAATCAAAAAATTAAAAATGTTGAATAATTTTACAAAAAAAAAGGTACTCTAGTTTTACTTCGATAAATTATTCTGTTTACGAGTAATATTAATTTAAAAATTTTGTGACATACCACAAAAATATTAGATATGATGTGCAAGCGGTCAAACTGTCTCTAAGTAGGCTTTGAAAAGTTATCTGTCAGTTTATTTGGTTTATTTGACACATATTAAATATGTTTCTAAAAATTTTTGAAGTATTAACAGACTATATTAAAATTCAAAAATTTACAAGTAATTACATTACTGATATGCATTTTAAAAGTATTTTAATATGTTAAAACGCTTGAAAAACACTTATTTTCTCGGAGCCTACTAAGGATATTTTGCCTATTTATAGTTTCCATCTTAACTTTTGTGGTATGTCACAAAAATTTTAAATTAAGATTACTCGAAAACAGAGCAGTTTATCGGATTGAAACAGGAGTTCCTTTTTCATGAAAAATAGACCAAAATTTTAAATTTTTTGATCTGACGACGAAAATCTTGAGATATAAGAAAGCTGGAGCAATATTTACCCACTGACCCCCAGTTTGGCACGCCTATGACCAATTATGAGGAATTATTTTCAAAACATTAGATTTGTGATCTAATAGTGATCCTCAATTTCAACTTTGATTACTTTATCTTGATCCCTTTTGGAAATGTTTGGAAAAAATCAAATTTTGAGGTCCCCATTTAAGAGGCCATATCTCCATTAGGGGGCGTCTACGGACTTATGATTATATACCTTTCTTTCTTATTTTTGATCGTAGAATCCACAGTTAATTTTTGGCAGGCCAATTTTGGGACACCCTGTATAGATATTTCCATCAATAGAGCACTAATGGCACTTATACTGTAAGACTTAACCGATTTTTACGTACGAGTATTTCTTACTTATCGTGTTGTATTAAAACATTATGTTACTATAAACGTGCTGACTGAATGAAGTTGTCGAAAGTGTTCCGAAACGATGTATGCGTCTTGACTATTTTTCTGCGTGACGCCGACTTTTACCTTTCTACACATTAAGTTCACCAAAAAAGAAGCGTCACGGGCGCGCGACAGCGTCGTAGAAGAGGGGGGATTCCCATTTCTATACAATAACAAACACCCATCGCTGTTCCAAAACCACGGTTTCCCACCTCCCCCACCTCCTAGGGGGTGTCCTTTTTAAATTAGGTATAAATTGTAAACCCGGCGAACATCATCCAGTAGTTTTTACTCAGTGGTGTGGCGAATTATAAGAAACGGAGATGAAAATTTTTGCGGTAGGTATCTTCGTCGGAGAGTGCGTCTTTTTTGTGGGATAGTGTGGGAGAATTTTGATTTTTAGTGATTGTGACAGTGAAATGGATAATGCGATACGATAGTAGTATATTTTCGTGTACCTATAAAATTTTTAGTACACACGAAATAAAATGTGATAATTCGGTCGAATACTATTTTAGACAGGTTTAAATATACAGGGTGTTAGAGATGTGACAGCCATAATTTTAACAAGCAAAATAAACAAAAAAAAACAAAACTGAGTTTTAAGACCAACCATTTTCGAGAAAATATCCAATTTGATGTGCAAAAATTCAGTTAATTTAGGAATTTCTACGTAGTTTTCTGCATAAAATAGCATGCAATGCAATGTTTGCTATTTCTATCAATTTATTTACTTTTAACCAAATAATTGTTTACAAAAAAACAAAAGGCAATTAAAAGTAAATAATTTCATAGAAATAATATACATTGCATTTTACATTTTATGCAGAAAATAACAGAGACATTATTAAATAAACTGAACTTTTACATATCAAATCGGATATTTTGATGTTTTTTATTTCTCGAAAATGGTTGACCTATGTTATAAGTTTTTTTTTATTTATTTTAATATATGACAGTCAAACGTCTAACACCCTGTATAAATAATAGTAGTTTTCCACTTATTTTTGCAAGGAATTCGTTTTAAAATAATCTTGTAAGACTTCTTACAAATGGTAAATTTGGCAACACTAAAAAAATTGCTCACTTTTTGTCGGTTAAAAAAAAAATCGATTTTTTTGTAATGTACTAGGTGTAAATTTATCTCAACTAAATCGATCATTTGATTAAAATCCAATTTAACCATCATAAAAAAACATTTAATAATAAAATAGAAATTATAAGCAATTCGTAGTTGCAATTTTTTAAAAACAAGAATGCACTCTTCGTTTTTGTTATTGTTCTGGCTGAAATTTATAACCTAACAAAATAAAAACAATAGAAATCAAATAATTGAATTTTCTAGTAATTTGGATTATTTATTATGAAGAATTTCATGTATTCGACAATAATATATTTGTGGTTTTCAGGAACTTGTAATCAAATGTTTTTTCATTATTGGATATAATCACCATTACTTGGTAAATTTTCAAATTTTCGATTATAAATTTCTGGACTCCACAAACTGTTTGTTGTTCGTCATTTTTCTTTATGAAATAAATACATTTTTTCATGACAATTAGGTAAATCGAATTTGTTTGGGAAATGCATTTTATACTTTTCTCTATATTTTCCTTGTTAATTTCTATTGGTTTTATTTTATTTTAGAACAAATAAATCACTTTCCAAGTATCAAAAGACACTTTTAATATATATTTTAGTATATGTAGAAACAAACAAAATGTGTGTGGGTGTACGCAAATTTTAAAATGTATTAAAAACAAATTTGAATATCCTAAAGACAACATTTCTATTTTAAACAGATTACATTTTTGAATCAGTTAAGATGTTTTATGTCAACAAATAATTAATTAGACTACAATGAATTTAATTAAAGTAATTCCTCACTGTTAGTCGTGTAGACATCAAAACGTGTAAATATCGTTGATATTAGAAATTACTTGCTAATTAGATGCGATCAACTTAATGGCAGTTAATATTTCATGTCACGAACGGTATGAAAGAGAAAAAATGTAACCCAGTGGCACAGAATTAATTTCGCTGCCGATAGATTAGCCAGTTATGAATATGCATAAAGATTATAATCAAAAATAATAGGGAGAGGACCGAAATACTAATTACATTTGACAGATTAGTGAAATGAGAACATATTTTTAATATATCAATATAAGATAGCATGCCAGTAAATATAGAAATATAGTTATAGTTTTAATACAAAGTTTGAAAGTATCGAATTAGTATTTAATGAATACAGAGTGTATCAGTTTAAAATACAGAAAATTTCAGAATCAAGAGTACATCGAAAAGGATAATTTAATAATTTTATTTTAAACCGTTTAGTGTTTGAGATGCAAGGGGTTGATTATTATTTTCTTCAAACGTTTCCGTAGTATACATTTTTTGGCTTCAGATATATATTTTTTAATTTAGATACCTATGGTTAATTTTCCCTCCCATCAATTGGATTGCAACTTAAACTTAATAAAATAATAACGAAAAATAATAGCTGTTTTACCTACTGTTTGCAGTAATTATGTTTTAGTCCTAGAACTAATGAAAATAATATTTTACTTTTCCAACTAAATAAAAAATGTAGATATTGTGAAAACACTACACCATTGGAACTCGAATTTTTGGAAAGATAGTAATAATTTCAAAAATTGACAACGTTATTTGTCAAAAAAGTCCAAACGTATATCTTCGCCTATGTGATTGATAACGGTCATCATTTTATGATATTTCCAACAAATTAACCACATCCATATTAAAAAATATATAACACCTAATATGAACCAAAAAATGCTATGCTACGAAAACTTAAAAAAAATCAACCCTCTGTATCTCAAAAACTGAGCGTATTAAGAGAAAATATCCAAAAAAATATCCTCTTTAGACGTACTATCCATTTTTAAATTTTCTGCATTTAAAACTAAAATATCCTGTACATATACATATAGAGTGATCTACATTTTTTGTAATGTTCAATAAACCTCAAGAAAATTATTATAATAGTGGAGTATTTTCCATAAGCGATAAAATGTTATAAATGGTGATACAAAAAAAATATTCAAATAAAAGTTGGTATATTTTTAAATTATAGTCAATCTATAGGGTAATGCATTAAATGGTATTAGTCCATTTTACATATTTGAATTCGTCGGAAAATTTAAAAAAACATGGTAATAGATAAAATCAAAATATTTGAGTTTGAAATATAATGGTTAACCAACTAGATACGATATTTTGTACAAACTGTTTTCTATAAAAATGCTAACTTTAAAATTGATATTCTTTAACTTCTATTAAGGCATTTATATAGTTATTTCGTTAATTCTGGACATATTTTAGCATTTTGTATAAAAAATATCCACCAAAAAATGGTTGAAGCCTGAACGACGTAGTAAACCATCAATCACACAGATCTATCACACCTAGTTGTCTCATTAATTAAGCAATATGTTAATTTTATCCTTTATTTTTTTTTTTTTGTTTAGTTTGTTTTTTTTATTTAGTAATTTCTCGAATGATGTTTCTGTTATGACGAGGTATATTTGACATTTGGGTACACTAGCGTTGATGTAGATTATTCATGGGGCTTTCACTCAACCACATGTGTATTGATTTATATGAAATAGATGTTTTTATGGGTGTCAAATATGAATTAATTCTATAAACATTATAAAGCAAGATATTTACCATAAATTGGGTAGCCATAATACCATTTTCAAAAAAATAACACGCACGTTTCTGCCTAAGAACGAATCTGTAGTCATCAAAGATTATCCAACCTGCACAATTATTTTTAAAAAACAATTTAAATTACAGCCGTAATAAAATTTAATTAAAAAATGTTCATCATTTTGATGTTTGGTAACGGTACTAAGTCTAAAAAAAAAGTAATAAATCGAAAACGGTCCGTTTTTCGAACAAAACAACAATATTCTGCATCTTGGAAACATCACTAGCAGTAGTAAAATATCCAGTGTCATAGAATTTCAGTGTGACTGACCGAGTTTGATAAATAATAGATCAAGTTTCATCATTCTGTCTGTATCGGACGACTTCAGTAATATTTTACAAAATGTCACCTGTTTCAAATTTCAAATAATGTTTGAATAAACAAAGCCATTTCGAACATTTTTCAAAAAATATATTTTCATACCTTGAATTCTAAATTAAAAGTATTTCAAATTACTTCTGACTATCTTATACACTGAAATAAATATACAGGCTGTATTAAAGAGATACAGTGTGTTGAAAATTTAAAAAAAAAAATAAATATTCTTTGTATTGTAGTGGCCGGGATATTTTAGCCAGATTTAGTATACATTACAATGAATTAGTGTGCAATAAAATATTACAGCTTCAAGCAGTTTCAACAACTCCAGTGGCGGAGGCATATACAGTTAGTACAAATAATTTAGAAGGATCGTCCTGTATGATATTAAAATTGATATATTTTTAAATTTATATTAATTTTTAAAAGTAGTTTAATTTCAACCACATACTGTGTTTTCACATATTTTCGTATCTGTTACGGTTACATGGCAAATTTGGTCCAGTTCTACCTGAAAGAACTCCGTTTCTATACTTATAACGTTTACCGATCGACAACTATAGACGATTGAATGTAGACCTGTTCTTTCAAAAGTCAGGAACTAGTTTGAGACTGTCAGAAATGTTCGCCCAACTACTTTTTGAGTTACATGCACCGAAAACACATTCACAACTTAACTAGTCGAACAGTTCTAATAGTTTGAAACCAATTCCTAACTATTGTGAGAACAGACCTCATATCGATAGTTACGTGTGAGCTCAAAGCGGGACCGTAGCCAACCGAGAGCAACAACCACTGTTACCAAGTTCCATGTTCCGTTTTTCTCACCGTTTGTTTAATTAGAACACCCTGTACGTTATTTGCCTTAAAGTTTTCGTTCCGTGACAACGGTTTCAAACATATTAATAACCTTTTGTCATTTCGCGTAATAATCCGCATCACATAAGTTTCTTCGCCGTTTCAATGCGATTAGAGAGCAACCAGCGGATAAACAATCGAAGACATAGCTTAATTACTAAGCCTACTAAGCGCTCCACGTCGGAAACAATAGACGATTCACCGCTTAATTACCCTACGTTTATGGATAACGAGTAACAGCGGCAGCCAACTAATAAAAATATAATAGCCAGGCCTTTCTTTTCGTTGCATTGTTATAACGACACGTTAATCGTGTCAGTTTGTTCATCGAGGATTTGTTAGTATTCGACAGGGTCCTCCTCATTATTTCTCAATAAATCGCACGGCGCAAATGTAGTTCAAAGTCTGTATAGAATAATATGACTCGCTGTAATAATACAGTCAGAGGCATACGAGTATAACGTAACATCGAGAATATAAAATATGGTTGCGCGTTTGGAATTACTAGATAATATTAGCGAATTTGTCACATTATCACTTTCTATTGCGATAACATTTCATTGCACATATTTCATGTTTCATTGAATGTGGAAATGGAACTGCGACGAATTATAATTATTAGAAAATGCGTTTCCTTGTTAACGCATGAAGAAATTAAAACAAGACATACTTATACATAGAGAAGCCTTTGTGGTAGTGATAGGCCTCACAAAAATGTGACAAAGTTTGTACATTCACTACAACCTTGTGTAAATGTACCTATACAAGGTGGTTCTGTAAGTAATTGCCCATGGAGACATACTAGATTTTACGATTGAAGCCAATGTGCCTTAATAAAATGTTGATAATAAAAAAGATCTCTCTTTGAATGTATTAACTTAAAAATTTGGAAATAAATATTTTTGGACTGCTTACAGTTATTACAATTATTAGACAAAATTTATGTTAAAGTTAATAAGTATTTTTAAGTGTAAGGTGTTTATCCAATTTTCAATTACTTCAAATTATTATCTACAAATTATTTCAATTAAAAAAATCGAAAAATTGTGAGACACAATAATATTTCGTATTCAGATATGAGAGATGACTGTTATTTGTTGCCATAAAATTTCAATATAACTGCTGAGCAACGAGAATATTTGGTAAGATTTCGAAATAGTTTAGATAATCAACAATTTAAAAAATATGTTTACGAATTTAGAGGAACAAAAACGACAAATTTGTTCTGGAGTTGGAAGAATCAGTATAATATTGCATGTTGAAAAATTATATTCGTAGCATTTTACACCGGTGCAAATTTTATTGCTTATCGATTTACCTTCAACATATCCAATTTGCAAGGGAATTTTGACGCCTACTACATTAAAATATTGTACAATGAACTATGCAGCTGATTGTTAAAAAGCTGTTTTTTCGAAAATGGCCAATTTCTGAGACTAATGACAAGTAAATATTTCTTCTTCAAATTCAAAGTTAAGATACGTTCAAAGACAGTGTAATTATTACAAAATTTTCTAAATTTTAAATTTGACACCCTGTATCTTTTTTATTATTAACATTTTATTAAGGCAAGTTGGCTTAAATCGTAATATTTTGATGTGAAAAATCTACTATGTCTCCATGGGCCATTACTTATAAACCACCCTGTATAAAGTGCAATATAGATTTGAAAATTTCTATAAAGGATGTTTCGGATATGGGTGATTTAAAGAAATATTTTTAACTTTCTGCTACTTCCAGAAATACCGCAAGTTTTCGTTATTTCAAATGGATCATCCTATATATTATTGCATTGTATAGCATACGACATACTAAACCCACTCGTTTTGGAGTAATTTGTCAGGTTAAAAAATGACAGTTGACGAGATTTGTCTATAATTTTAATCGTCTTACATTTAGATATTTAGGAATTTTCGACATACCATGAAATCTTAAGGATTTTTTTATACATTTTTTTATTAGGTATTAATAATATTGCATGAAATTAACTACTCTGGCTAGATGTTTTATTTAAATTGTTCTATATTTTAAATTTTATGGGTTATTCTTCAAATAAAATAGTAATTTACATATTAACGTGTTTGTAATTTTATTCTGTATATGTTACAGGCAAGATCTAATATGTCACTCATAAGAAAAAAAACAATTGAATGTTGCATAACCGAAACTAGTAGCCGTAGAAATTTTCATTCAACTAAAATTTATTTCTCCTATATTCTTATTCCTCTGTACCAAATTTCAGCTCTTTCTGGTTAGACATAATGACGGTAGATGGTATTTTAAAAAATCGCTATTTTCAGTTTTTTCACCGTATTTTAGCAACAGCTGCAGATATATTGAATCTGTTTAGATTATCTTAATACCTATCAGACGAAGCAACTTTTTTCTAATTTAAGCCACCTTGTACATATTTTACGGTTTAGAAGACAATGGTGAATCATGAAAAAGGGACCACCTGTATAGTAGATGCCCTAAACTACTATACCAAATGTTCCAGTTATCCGGTTGCATTTTACTAAATTTCAATAGACAAAACATGTCTTTTTCCAAATAAAACACAATGTAATTCTTTGCGTCATGTGCAAATTTTATTTTTTTCTCCTGCAGTAGACTTTGCTGAGTTAGAGTTAAAATTATTATTTTTTGAGAATTTTACGATTACTTCCGATTTTCAAGAACCACTGTCATGAATTTCCTATTAGACTACATTCTATTCCTAATAAAACTCTATATTTAACATATTCAAATTTAGATGCAAAAAATCTATTTCACCTTGCCAAGTCGGTATACTGAAGCAGTTTCTTATAGATTCCGGTTTTTATCAACTTTCTTATTGCAAATAGGATGCGAATTAATTCAGATTACTATTGAATAAATTTAAAGAAATTAAGCATTAAATTGAATAAAATGTCAATTTAAATTAACTTATGACAGTAAATATGCTTAGTTTGGCCGTGCCAATTTTTAGTTTTGTTGTAAATTTTAAGTGACTATTTGGTACGTTGACAGGGATAAATCTGTTGAATTTATCATATATTTATCAATCCATATGCGTTGGGGTATTTTGGCAATTTCAAGTAGGACCCGGAGGACACAATAGCAATCCCTCATTGTGCGAATGACCGGAAAAATATCCTCGAATACAATTCCTCTTTTATCAATTTTGATGATTCGAATGGCGTTCGTTGAATTTCACTATAATTAAAAAAAATAATTAAAAATTTGCGTCCATATTATTAGTAGGCTACCCGGCAGAAACGTATTTCTCTGTTAATAATCATCTATTAAAACTGCATTTTAATTAAAAAACAGATGGACGTATTAATCACGGGATAAGATCTCGTACTATACTGTGTAATAGCCTGCAGTGCAGGAGATATCTACGTTAGATCAGACGAGCAAGTCAATATACAATAAATTACGAATATCTATTTAAAACTATTCTGATATATTTTTTCTACATAGATCTTTCTTTCCACTCTCAATTAAGTTAGTATTGCTATTAGCTTCGATACACCGACAATTTTGCCATTGTGACCAATGTCGCGCAAATTTTATGACATCCTCAACGTGTCGTTTAAGGAAAGAGAACGGCATAGTGACCGGTGAATTCTTCCTAAAAACAACTTGATTGGCCGCCGAATAACTAAAATGCTTTATTAGTTATATTTGCATAGAAACCGAAATCTATTATTTGGTAAATTTATGGCTATATTGACCTTTACAACCACCTATATTTGTGTGGTTTATGAGTGTCATTAAAAAGGATGTATAGATTGTGACACCTATGCAAAACTGGTATATCGCTAAAAATGTCATGAGATAACAATTTCTGGATCTTCAAAGATGTTTCCATTTTCATTCAAATTGTTGCTTTTGAGAAAATTAAGAGCACTTAATAGTTTTCATGAACTAATAGCATTGATGCTAAAATATACATTATTTTTTAATTAAAAGTCTATACACTTCTAAATTTCGACAGTCTTTATATACCTATGACATCAGGATTCTATTACAATTTCTTTTAACTAACATTTTTTTCTAGTAAAATATTAGAATACAATCCATGAATATTTAATTAATTTTGATATTAGTATAGGTTTTTTCCGTGTAAGGTGTTTATAACACTTTAGTATATTAATTGTAATTATTTTGCAAATTTTTGATAAACTAACTATTAAAAATACTAATAGAAAAAAAACAGCGACTTCAGAATAGAAATACGAATATTTAGATTATTTTATACAGGGTGTTTCTGAAATAAGTGCCGTTGCAAGGTGACGTCTTTGACACTACCACACAACAGGACCGGTTTCAAAATTGTCTGTTACTTTGATTTTAACAATTTTTGTAAAATGAAAATTTGGTATTTGAGACCACAAGCTACTAAATAACAATTCATTACTTTCACATTTTCTTCTACTCCTCTCAAGAAACGCAGTTATTTCAGAAACATCCTGTACAAATCTTTCTTTAAAAATTTTCATAGAAAATAAATTCCAAAAAATGTCTACAATTCTACCCCTATAGATTTTTGTTCTGGTGCAACCATCGTAGTTCTTCAAAATGTCCCCGCGCATTCACCAAAATATAGAAATAATAATTAATTATTATTATTATTAACATTATGCGCAGTTTAAAATTTTAGATAAAACGTAGGTACTTAGTTTCGGTCACATTATGTCATTAAGTTTTTGTACATTTTTCCAATAAGCTGAATCTAGCTGCTCTCTAATTCAATAATGCAAATTCAATTGAATTATTATGAATATCAATTTCTGGAACAGTTCTATTTTTAAGTTTTGTTAGCTAAAGTGTACTAAATTTATCAGTACTATCTACGACCAAGCACGATGGCAGACAAAAAGAAAACAGGAAAACAAAATACAACATGATTTTTGTTGCATTCACAAATTCAATTTTAACTCAAAATAATGCTTTATACATATACACTGATAAAAACGATTGTAAATTTACATGTTGCTTACGTCATATATTAATGCAAAAAATACGAAATCCATACCGCATATCTACATCTTGCATGATTTTTTTCTAAAAGTAACCTTGTAATATTACATTTTATGTGTACAAAAACACAGTTTTATTATGAAATATGCATATTCATAAGTAGTTATTTTCCATTACAGTTTTAACAATACATTCTAGTGTGTTATTTCACACTCTTGACCTAGGCAATAAATAACCAACAATCCACCGTGTAATATTATGGATAATAATTTTTATCAGTGTACCTACAATTTATTTTCTTTGTAATTATCCACTTATTTAATAAAATATCCTTTACTGTTGACTTTATATAAGCTTAATTCAATTCTATGCCTGGGAAACCCAGGCCGACTTTCAACAGATAATGCACCACTCATAAACATTGACCTGTGCACAAACATAACCTATATTTATTAATCACCAATTACACACACGAATCTTGATGGGATCCTTATCACGAAAAAGAAAAAGCAGTTCTAGCACGAATTAGAAAGCGACCCCCTCGCCGATCCCTATCATTTGCGGCTAAATCACAAGTGCGCTACAAATGTTAGGTTAGGTTGGATGATGATGTTTACGGTCGCGTTGGTTGCATAACGGCTTTGTTACCGCCGGCTTCCGCAACCGTAAGTAATTTCGTCTGAAATTATTGCTTGCCCGCTGGCTGTCTAATTGCACGTATCCACGTAAGACGAATTGTTTCGTGGTGAACGCTTCTGTAGTTCATCGTCGTTTCATAACGCATATCGATGATTATCAGTGTTATATAAGGTGTTCCGGTGTGAGGGTAGAAGAGTATCAAAAGGGTTATAGATCCAGATAAAATAATGTTAAAATTCTAATAACGTTTCTTTATATCGCGCAAGTCTACGATACAGAGCCAGTTCAATTTTACAAATTAAAAAATAATAACTGTTTTTAGATATATTTTTAAAAATCTTCAAGAGATCAATATGATTTTTAGTTGAGGTATTAACAGATTTTAGACAAAGAATTTATAGGTTATTAGATATAAGTAAAAATTTTGTTGACGAAATATACAATGTGTCCCACTTTTCGTGGAGTCACCCTGGTATCTCGCTCACTTGATATCCAAATACTTTGAAACTTTGGTGGTGAATATATACCTATAAAGTGAGTCTTTAGACGTAGCCATATTGATTATAGTCAGAAGCGTCCGATTCTATGAAGAAAGAAGGCCGATTAAAAAAAAGTATTAGCGATTTTTTTAGAAGAAAAGATAAGATAAGATAAGATAAGATATTCTTAATCAGCACCTTTAGAAACCCCCTTGTACAAAGATTACATCGTTGTGGGTTCAAAGGTGTTTGAGATATGGGCCGTCGAAAAACAATTTTTTTCAACTTAAAATAATTTTTATCAGTAAAACGGGCTCTCAAATGGAAAAAATGTGTTATTTAATATTTATTCAGCACATATGCACTCTATTCAAGGTGAGTCAGAAATAGGTTTAAAAAGTTTAACTGAAAATTATTCTTGCCAAAATAAAGTTTTTATTTAAATAAATTTTTGTTCTAACATGCCTCTTTCCAAAGATGCAGGGTGTGGAAATTTTGGAAAATGAAAGCATCACTATGGTGAATCTTTTTTTTTTAAACTATGTTTCGCCCAGGTATATATTAAAACTAAGAATTATTTTAGATTAAGCCAATTTTTGATTACAAAAAAGTATTCTTACATAATTTCAGTAAATAGCTCGTCTTTGAAGTAAATCACCTTTTACGAAATACCCAACAAATTATGAAATTATGTAAGAATATTGTAGTAAAAAGTGGCTTAATCTAAAAAATTAATTAGTTTTAATATTAGTCAGTGGCGCAGCAGGTTTTTTTAAGGGTTACCAGAATGATGATTCCTTTTTCTTAAATATCAGCACCCTGCATCTTTGTAAGGAGGCTTGTTAGAAGAAATAATTTGTAGTCAATTTTTTTGCACCTACTTCTAACTCACTATGTACTTATAGTACGCCCTAGATTTTAAAGTTATAGTTCTAATCCTAGTTTGTATAGCTACTAAAATTTTCTAATATAATATCAATCAATTTTACATAAAAACCATCATATTGCCTTATCGCCACTACAACTAATTTTTTTATTTCTTCCTTTGTAAAGGTCCTTTCTGCTGTGGCAGCGGTAGCCCTTGCGAGGCCTGAAGCAGGTTACAGCTACAGCGCCCCAAGTGGCCCGAGTGCCGGAGGTGGCTACCCCTCAGGTCCCTCTCCCCAGTACGGGGCACCTGCTCAGCCCCCCACTATCCACAAACACGTGTACGTGCACGTACCACCACCAGAGACGGACCTTCCCGCCCCCAGGAAGCCTATCACGGTCGCCCCAGCACAGAAGCACTACAAGATCATCTTCATCAAGGTATGTGGTCCACCCCTTGTTCTACACAAATGTTTCAGCAAGCAGCAGTTTAATACACAAGTCTAAAATTTTGCCCCATTACCAATATTAAGAAAAAAGAGGGCATAATGAAATAAAAATAGTACCGTCACGTACAGGGTGTTAAAAAAATAGTGTAAAATATTGCAGGAGGTAATAGTATGAACCAAAATAAGCAGAAAAGTCTTAATAAACATGAGTCCGCGAAGTAACGGTTGCGGAGATATGGATCACTATTCGTTTTTCAAACATTTTATTTTATTAGGAATAAACCGACAAAGGAAGCTTTTAACAAATAAAAAACAAAGTTACAGAAGATGTTCAAAGTGCCCTCCGTCCATTTCCAAGCAGGCACGACATCTTCGTCTCAACGATATTCGAACTCTTTCGAAAACACCCTCCTTGGTTTGGATTTCTTTACACTTTTGATTAATCCGTAGCTGCAGCTCTTTCAAGCTATTTACAGAAGTACCATACACTAATGTCTTCAAATATCCCCAAACAGAGAAATCTAGAGGGTTCAGATCAAGCGATCTTGGAGGCCATAAAACAGGTCCGACCTTTCCTACCTATCTATATGGAAAAGTTTGGTGTAAATACTCTCTAACGGCCTTGCTCTAATAGAATCATTAACATTATCAGTGCTTTAGATTTGAAATATGGAAATATGTGAGTTTTACTTTTGATTACTTTTTTAGGCCCCAACCCCACCAACCCCAACTGCCCCAATAATCCCAGCACAACCACAGAATGAAGAGAAGACCTTAGTCTACGTTCTGGTGAAGAAACCTGAACCAGAACCAGAAATCACCATTCCTACACCTGCACCAACACAACCAAGCAAACCAGAAGTCTACTTCATCAGATACAAGACTCAGGTAAGATACCATAACAAGAAACCAAGCAAAATCTGGTGTAGAGAGTCTTACTGACAAATAATACTAATACCCCTCCTTCTATATTGCTTGTTTACCAACACCTTTCAATAGAAAAATCAATGAATCTTAAATCGAGATAGCGACATGGCATTTATAATAAATTTGTTCTAGAAGGAAGAAGGTGGTGGTGGTGGATATCCAGCCAGCGGCCAACCTTCCAGTTCTTACGGTGCCCCTTCGGCCCCGGCAGCGCCATCTAGCGAGTACGGAGCCCCCGCACGTTCTGGTTACTAATTACTTTCCGTAAAGTAAATGTAAATTTGTAAATATTACCTCCAATGCCAGTCGAACATTATTTTTACTTGTGATTTTTATTATATCCATTAGCAAATGAGTTTTATTGAAAAAATCACGGTGGACAAATGTCATTCTTTATTCAACGAAGAGAATGCATTGTATGGCAAATAACGTTTTTATATTGTTACTGCACAGTGACGTTAGATGTTGTTGAATTTTTGTATATATCTTAGTTAAATGTAATTTAAGAAAAGCTTTATACAAATGTATGTAGTAGCCCATAAGTTTATATTTAGGTTTTTATGTATCTACACTTACAATTGTACCTATTTGAATATTTTTTTACTTACATTTTTAATAAAAAAAAAAAATATAGGAAATGTTTAGAAAATGGTTTTACTGCATGCTGCATACTCCTTAACAAACCAGTCAAGTCTATAGATAGATTTGATTTTATAAAAAATACCTTTCAAAGACATGATGGTGAAGAATTATTGCATACAACCAGTATTACATATTACAGTATTCACTGTTGTATAAGGAAACTAAAGTAACAAATTATCTTGACATTCACAGCGGAGTATATACTGACATTAGGTCACTAAAACTCAAAAATGATTTTTCAGTTCTTCATAAAATTTAAACTAATATATCTTTTTAAATAACACAAAAGTCATTGGATTCCAATATACATATATCTGTACTTAGTTACATGAATGTTATGTTCTATTTAAACATACTTATTTCACAATTAGCGTGCTTTAGACACATTTAGGAAACCAAAAAAGACATTTTTTAACTTACGTCAAAACAGATTATCAGATAAATCAAAATTGCAAGATCAACTTAAATAGTCTAATCCTTGTTTATGTATTTAACATAAACAAGGCTCTAATGGATATAATTTAAGAAAACTCTACAAATTCTAGTTTGATTCCAGTAAAAACTTGAATTGCAGATGAACTGAAAACTAAAATAAATAGCTATAATAAAATGAGCCTCATAGGAGGCTATGCTGAAGAATAGGCGGCCAATACTGGCAAATTCAAATTTAAATAACTCGCTTATATTTTAAATAGAACACTCTATATTTTATAATAATTTTTCTGTATGCAGTTCGAAAGGATACAAACTATAAAAAAAAGATAATCCCATTCTAAATTAAACTCCCTGTGTATTTGACCTGCCGCGAAAAACTCTAAATATGTAAAAATAACGTGCTATTAAAAATAAAAGTTACGTCGCCTCTCCTTTTTAGTATGTTCTGTATAATTGGCAATACTTTTAAAAGTAAGTGTTTCAACATGGCGTTCTTTTCTTGTATCAAAACAGACCACCAAATATTGTTCTGGAGTGTTTCGTGACGTGCTGTGACAAGATAAAATTTAACGGTCAGCAGTATTTTGCATACTACAATGCTCTGTATAATAAATAAAGCAATCATTTAAAATTTATACTGGGTGATTAATTAATATAGTCCTTGAAATTTATTTGTAGCATAATTATTCTAGTTTTTCTTCAGTTTAATTAGGCATTTTTCCATACTTTTGAAAAAATAAAGATTAATTGAATAAACCCTTGGGCCATAAGGTTCAGTCAAAGGTTATTTTTGAAACTAAGTTTGCCTAATCAAAAAATCTCACACTGAAAAAGCAGATAAGTAAAAAATAACACAAATCACATCACTACCGCGCACTTCCATATTTTTTGACAAGTCAAGACTTACGTTTAATTAATACATTTGCGATGTTTTGAGGATGAAAACAGACAGACAACCCTTGACTGATTTTTTTTTTGGCGCAAGGGTTTATTCAATTAACCTTCATTTTCTTCAGAAGTGTGACAAAATACCCAATTCAACTAATGATTAATTAATAATATACCTTATCCGAATTTTGCTCCCGTTCGATCTACATGGTTTCAAAGTTAAAATTTTATTATCGATATTTGGAAACATCTTCAAATCCAAATACTTGCATACATATTAAAAATCGGAGTTTTTTGAGAAATTCAAATTTGTTAATCTTGAGGTCAGTAATACAGGCTGCCACTTATTTGGGCATTGAAATCATGGATTCTCCTACCTTTCCTTATTTCAAAAAAGTATGTTGAAGTCGTTAGGAGTAACCGTTTTAGAAATAATCATATTTGAAATATTCAATACACCGAGTAAAAATTGTTTTGGTGTAAGGTAAAGTGCCATTTCTGCTGAAAATACATACAGCAAAATGTTGGAAAAATTATCCAGTATGCTAAATAATGGCGATGTGCAACTGCTTTGACGAAATCGTTGTGTAAAATCTAAAGATAACAGTTCCATCAAACCTTGCGGATCTTCTTGTAATTTTATACATCGCCATAATTTACTGTTGTGAATGATTTTTTCAAGTAATATTTTGCTGCGGAAAAGCACTTTACGTTAAACCAAACCAGTTTTTACTCAGTGCACTGAATATTTCAAATAGGATTATTTCGCAAACGGTTAATCCTAACACCTTGTATGAATGGAAGTAGGAGTATTGATTGTTTTAATAGTCAGATGAATACACCAAGCCGCAAAAAAGTCGTGCCATTTAAAAGCATAATGTGCTATAAGTAACGCATTCCACTAGTAACCTCAAAATTGGAACCAATTTGAATTTCTCGCCAAAAAAATCTCATCCCCACAATGTATGCAAATTGGGTGTCAGTGGTCGAGTCCCCACCCTACTATATCCTCTCTACGGATATGGTAGAGGGTGGAATAATATTGACTTGGGTCAATGTGAGATATTGATGCCGATCGACGTTTGACCATCCACCGAATGAATGAGGTTTTCCAAATTTCCCTCATTCCTGCACTAAATGGTGGTTAGGGCCTACCAACGTAAGTCGTTATTCCTGGGAGCAAATGCAGTCTGTTAATAACAGTTATGTGCCACCCCGTTTTCCTCACAAATCTTCGACTTCCGAGCTAATCCTCGTGATTAGAGTGAGAGGTAGATATATTATTATTTGGATTTTTAAAAAGTTATTTACAAATATTGAAAATTTTATCTTTGACACCCTGTGTTTTTTAATCAACTTTTGGACTAAGGTAAGTCTAACTACATCACATTGCTATGTGAATTTCGGGACACTCTGTATTTATATTTACAAATCCATAAAACTAAAAAATAATTAGATACTACGTATTATTTGTTTGAAGAGATCTGAATAAATATTAAAATAAAATTTAAAATTAGAGAAATGAAGAGTTTAACAGTATATAACCAGTACTGTTTTAAAAATTCAATAAATGCAACTCCATAAAACATTATAATTTATAGAATATTACAAGATATACCTTATCGCTTATTTATATTGTTTTAATTACCAAATTTAAATTTTTAGGGTGTCGTAAGACCAGTGACGTAGCCACGGGGGGGGGGTTGGGGGGTCAGAACCCCCCCCCCATGGGATGGGTTGGTTGGGTCATATAGGTAATGTCTCACTACAAACCTGAAATCACTCTATTCTCCAAGATTTAGCAACGCGGTCGGTAAACTAGATCTCCTACGGAAACCTTACATTAGGACCAGCTACTAAGTTCTAATCTTATTTTTGTCATTTTTGTAACAAATATTGTTCGTACCTGTTTATTATTTACATGTTTATGATGAGATTGTTTTTTTATTTACTTTTTATTGTTTCAATTTATTAAAAATTATTTATTTTTTTTATTGAAAAAATCTAGTTTGAAATACCTTGTTTACTGCCCCCTTGTCAAATTTCTGGCTACGCCACTGCGTAAGACGGAAAGATGAAGTAAAATAGTTTAGGAATAAATATAAAAAACAAAATTTTTAATAAAACATTTCCCTTTTTGCTATATGCAACCAATATTACACCGTTAGCGTATTTGTTATTGTATAATACTAATCAATACAATACAGAACGTGACCATACAACATAAAAGGCCTGTTTTAGTTTCGATTGGAACAAAATAGTTCTAAATAACAGTTATCCAGTTATGTATATATTTTAATTTATCTAGGATCCAGTTGCATTTAGAACGTGTCATCTCTTAGCAGTATTAAGGAAACGACCAGTTATTTTGAATCATTTTCCGACAGTTGGCTATCAAAACAAGCCTCATGATTACAAAATCTGAAGGAAGGTTGATGTATTTTAAAAAGTAAGTAGCGTCATTAGCTAATATTGAATTGTGATCGCAAAATCACAGTCGAAAGACTCATATAAAAGCACAACTACATTATATACATTAAAATAAAATATGGAATTCAACGTATTTTAAATTACCTACCTAGGTATTCAAACAGTGAAATATTATAGATATGATGCACATTTTATTATAGACATAATACATTACCTCTTATTAAATTTGCAGAATCGTATATACTCGTATTCTGTGCTAAAAGTTATGAGTACTTATAATCACGATATCTTCTGAAATTTGAGGTACTTAGGTTAGGATAAATAAATGCATCAAGTAACAGATATAACCATTATTCAATAATATCAACGCATACGGAAACTCGTCGTACATAATAAGTATTATGTCTTACCTTTAAATTGCGACCATAAAACACCATAAACTTGCATAAACCCACTTAAAATTCATTCTTTTCACAACGCGTCTACAAAACTTTACAAAACGACGTTCTTTTATTGAAAGTTGCGGTCGCTAAGACATTGTTGACAATCAGTTATCAACAAACTTGATAAAACAATTTCAAAGCCCACTGTACGTGATTAATTACATGAAATGCCAATGTATTCAAATTAGCAGGTATACTCATATATAAGCATTTTTAGAGAAACAAATGGATTCTCTTTTTATTATATTTGTTGCAGGTAGGAGACAATTTTATGTTAATTGCTTTTGTTATGTATCGTAATTAGTAAGAATTTTTATAAATTTGAGTGAAATTATGTATAAATTATATTCTAATTGCGTAATTAATTTTCCTCGGTTGTGACCTAATTAAAGAATGAGATATAAATTGTGCAGTCAGCACAATTTATTTCTAGGAGACAGTAAATGAAACAGGAAATACAAATCAATTATATACCTAGGTTTTTTCAAAGGGATAGCACCGGCGAATGTACAGATGAAAAGAACGCGTTTACATAAAAAATACCTTAGTAAAATCTTTATCCCTTAAGAGATACGACCCTTCAAAGTTTCCAAAAAAATATGGAATAGCGGCGGTAATTTGAAAATCGAAAAGGAATAATAGTCAAATTTTACACAAATTTTCTACTAATGTATGTGCAACTACTGAACAAATTTTCGAAAATTTCTGTCCCGCAGAGGAGGTTGAAATAATCAACCCCTGAGTTATTTTTTGCTACAACTTATTTGTTTGATAAAAATTAAGTATTCAAAAATAGTCAATAGCTGAAGATTCACCGGTACCATTTGTACTATTTCTTTTTAAAACACCTTTTATAGGTACATAAATATTTGTTTTCACTGATTTTTCACCTAAAATTTTCCTTCTATTATATAATATTTAACGTAATCCAAGGCTCTATATGCGGGGTGTTAAATGAAGGTCAGATTTATATGAACGGAAGCTGCACTTCTGACATAAAAACATTAACATATGATCTTTTAAAGCTGCAACACCTGTTGATGATGTCATTGTAAGATGGTTCTGCACATATAAGTTCATTTAATAGTTTTTTGGCATTTGAGATTTTTGCCAAATTTGTAGGCTGGCTTCTATCCTTGACACACATGTTTAAATTCTTTTTAGGCGAAAAAACAGGGTATTCGCGAAATTCACGAACCACTAGATGGCGCTGTAAAATTCAACATGTCGGATGTAAGGGTAAACAACAATTTATTATAATTGCCGCTAAAGATTATAAAATTTTTAATTACCCGCGAGGTTGTGTTTTATAGTGCAATTTGTTGTATTTTTTAGATGAAAATGTATTTTAGAAGTTATCAAACTTTGATGTGAGACAAATTTCTAGAATGCACAGGGTGTTTGTTTGGAACAAATTGAGACGGTAGAGAGAATAAGCGATTTTAAGAGGAAAACTTTATATGAACATGGTCTCTTTCTCGATCAGTAGCGGAGTTACGGGGGGGCTAGTTTCAAAAAAATAAATTAATTTTTTTATTACCAGATTCGTATTACACACAGCGCTTTCAAATTTGATACATGTACTGTTCGACTAGTCTCTGGTCGGTCAGTGGTCACGCGGTTTAAGGCGTCAGTACTTGAATCGAGGTGACTAGATCCGAGTTGGTTCGCGCCCAGCTGCCGGTAGACCGTATATAAGCTATGTTCGTGGAGAGGATTGGCACCCTCTCTGCGGGTATGGTAGGGTGGAATAATGTTAGCTTGGGTCAATGTGAGAGATTGATACCGGTTGATATTTGACTACCCCCCTAATTAATGAGGTTTTCCAGGTTTCCCTCATTCCTGCACTGAATAGTGGTTAGGGCCTGGTAATCTATAAATATCTATTTATATTTATAGAGTGAGTAAATTAAATTATTTTCTTTAGATAATTATTGAATAGAGCTTTGTCTGTGGAATTGTTCATTGGCATACCTAGATGTTTGGTATCAGAGAACATACATATGACTTCATTGATAGGAATTGTAGGAGATTTGATTTATATTAGCTTAAAATACCTTTCTAAAACAGTAAAAAAAACGTGCGTATGTTTTGCATTTTTGTACATTTTTTACAACTAAATATCATACGATGTCAATAAAGTTCAAACTGTTCTGGTACTATTTGTGCAGAAAAAAATATATAAAAATTTCAAAAAACACACAGAACTTCACAATTAGATTATGCAAGTAATTTATTGTTCACCCCTACAGCAATTCCGAAATCTATCAACAGATGTCAGCCACTTCGTGATTCTCGCCAATTGTAATGATATTTCCAACAAAACACAAACAGGATCATAAAATAAAAATATTTCGACGAATTCGGATATTCATAACAGGCGAAGAATCGAACACCAACATGGAAATAATAGCACTACTGACCCCATACAAACTTATTCTAATAGTATAAACAGGTGAAGCAATGCTGGAATTTTGTTCTCGCTTACTTTCTAAAACTAACTCCACCATCGTCATTTTGGTATTTTGCTCCTATTTTTCTATTACCCCAATTGCCACATTTCATTATTTCTACCTACCTATCGAAATGTAGAAGTCGATGTTGACCGAAGTGTGATTACAACAATTTACGAAGAAACAAAATATCAAAGTTTATTTCAATTGCTTTCGACCATAGAATTCTATACCCGCTAATTCTTGTCATATGCGGCCCCGTTGTCATAGCAACCGCCGCAAATAAGGCTAATGAACTACAGCGGATTTTGACTGATTCATGCCAATTCCATGACATTTCTTGCTTATGCATTGTATGAAATTGGTGGTCGCGCTCAGTGAACGCGATCAGCGCCCTCTCTGCTTTTTAGAATAATAATTGTTTCGTATCCACTAATTTTAATACATTCTATTGCATTTCTGATAAAATGGTATGAAATCATAATATATTTTATTTGAGACGACAAGAGGAAGGAAAAGGGACGGGGAACATCTACGTGTCATGAAAGAGAACAGAGATAACTCAAAGTTATACTAAAAAAATACATTTATTTGTCACCGTATTCATACAAAAAAATATACAAAAATATAAAATATGTAACATTAATATATTGCACGATATTTACAACATGAAACGCTCCCGATAAAACTACAAAATCCTCCCAAAATGATACGGCGAACTTTTTTTAGTCTTTTAAACACAGAATTCCACAATTTTATCGTAAACGTCGCACGGAAATGACTCGCCTCGATTTCTGACGAAATTTAGGACGAATCGGCATCACCGTTTCATTTTTTTCTTTTTGGGTGGGAGGGTTGCGACGGCAGAAAGGTAGGCTCGGCCGTCGCGGAGGTAACTTAGTAAGTGTCTAGTAGGGGCCGGACTTGCCAGGGGGGCCGTAGCTGGAGGAGACACCGCCGCCGCCGCCGCCTCCGTGACCGCCACCGATGCCGCCGCCAATGCCGCCTCCGTGTCCGTCACCGAGACCTGCAACAAATTATAAATAAATGTATAAAGGAATTATAACTGCAATACATTGGCAAGCAACGATACAACGCACTAGCGTTAAATTCGTGACGTCAGAATAGTCGTTCACATATGAAGGTTAACGTTAATGCTTTGTTGATACACTGAAAATGTCCTAAAAGTGCAATATTTTAGGCAGCAACATTTCTTTAGACAAAATGAGATTTGCAAAAATGATGATCTTATCTTAATGATTATTGCAAATATTGCACTAAGATATAATAACAATTTTAATTACACCAATTTTATGTAACAGCAAGGAACAATTTTAAAATAAAGATAGTATCTGGTTGTTTTCATAGTTTGAAGATTAAAAAGAAGATATCCATTGTTTACAAAAGAAAAGTATGTGTTATGCATAAACACGTGAGTGAAATCAAACTTGAAGGTAAATACACTTTAAAATTAAATGTTAAAAAAATAATCAAAATATATTTTGAAATGTAGTCGTAGACTTGGGCAAATAATTGCGCAAGTATATTCTTTAACTTTTTAATTTATTTTTTTTATTTAATTTAAGTTAATTGATGAAGAGAAACATATGTATGCGAAATGAAATCTAAGGAAAAATTTTATTTGGCCACTCTAAGACCGCCATCTTGAACAAAAAAAGAATACTGAAGAATTAAGAAAGACTTATGGAAACGTTTCAGGTTTTTTCTGAGCAAATGATTACCCAATTTTATCCCATTTAACATACTGTATAAAGCACACAAAGTTTTAAAAATAGTTGAATTAGAAATGAAAAATTCAAATGTTATGAGAATGGCAACGAGTGAAAATAATCCAGTTTCAATAAAATTTTTGAAAATCTAAATAAATTTATTAAAATCTGTCTTCACTGAAGGTATAGTTCAAAGAGAAGCAAAACACTATATATAAACCATAACAAATGCTGGAAGCATCTTGTCAATTACACTTACCTCCACCAATTCCTCCTCCGATTCCTCCTCCGATACCGCCGCCAATTCCTCCTCCGATTCCACCGCCAATTCCACCTCCAAGACCACCTCCAAGTCCGCCGCCTAGTCCGCCTCCAAGTCCACCTCCAATACCACCTCCGAATCCGCCGCCTCCGCCGCCGCCACCACCGAAACCGCCGCCTCCTCCGGCAGCGTTCTGAAACAAGGCCAAGAATGAAAACACTGGTTGCAACTCATATCGAGAACACCAAGTCAAAAAAAAAAAAAAGATATACCATATTTCAAACCGACATATGTTCGAATACGAAAATGATACTTTCGTTAAAATATGGGCCGTACGTACCTGATACACTGAGAGAATGGTCTTTCTCGTATTTTCTATCCGCTTACAGAATTCTTTTAATATTACACTAAGAGAACTGTTTCTGTCTATGACAGAATGTAATACATTACATGGGGGACATATTAAAAATCCATATTATGTTTAACAATTAAACTAAATTTAGTAAATGTATTCTGAGAAAACTATGGGCTTAATGGACAGTTTAAATATAGTATGTTTTAAACACTCATTAAGCTATACATTTCATGTATGCACTGAGAACTGTTTTCTTTTTGTTAAAGAATTGAATACATTTACACTGAAACTTTTAAATTCCTTGTTTATGCTGAATAACCTTAGAACCTATTCTGGTTGAAAGAGCTTTGATCATTAAAATGTGTACATACTAGAAAATGGTTTTTATAAAAGTACTGAAAAATTATACGCGGGACAGGAATTAAGTTGCGAATTTTTCTAGAAAATCTTCATCACTACACTGAGAGAACAGCTTTTTCTTAACTTCCTAAGATCAGAAAATGTTTTTTGGAAGAAATACTGTCAAGATACTGTTAATAATTAACAACAACATTTAACAATTTCTTCCTATCTAAGTTCCCTTCGTAACTTGTCATGTTAATTACAATAAATTGATTGAAACAGTGTCATCCTTGTTTTATAGGCTCATCTGCTCGACAGAGAAAGCAAACTATGCACTTTCCTCCGTGAGATACTATTTATTTCTCCTCTGCACGTTGTATCTCGATGCAGAAGAGGTCACCACACGATGAAAGTAAAAGATTAGGTCGTCGCAAGAATAGAGAGTAAATATTAAATTATTATGACCTTGAAATTTCGAATTACTTCAATAATATCCCTTTCTGTAAGACTATTAACAGTGAATATGATGGATACGATAATATGTTTTGTTTTTAATATTAACTTATATTAGGAAGTAATTTTAGGCTCACGATTCCTAGTAATTATAAAATATTAATTTGGAATAGAAATTTTGGGTACAGGAAATATATTTAAGTTAAACTAAATGCTGAAGTTTTCAAATATTCACTAACTTATATCAAAGGGAAAGAACTTAACACGATGTATAAAACTGGTAAGAGAAATGCTAGTTCAGGAGCTGAAATTGAGGCAGTGGATGCACCTAAAGATGAGAAACTAACTGGCACTTACCTGGGTCTTGTATCTGATGAAGTAGACTTCTGGTTTGCTAGGTTGCGTTGGTGCTGGCGTTGGGATGTTGATTTCAGGAGCGTCTTCTGGTTTCTTGACCAAGACGTAGACCAAAGTCTTCTCTTCGTTCTGGGGTTGTACTGGGATTATTGGTGCAGTTGGGGTTGGTGCACTTGGTGCCTGCATAAAATATCATGTTAAGCATAACGAAGAAAGTGAAGGAGTAGCTCTAAATAAATTACTGAACTGATTGTTCAGCAATAAAAAAGTTAGTCAAAGAAAGAAGGAAGCAAATTGCAGATATCACATGGCGCTGTTGTAGATTTTAAAATAGTAGATATTTAAAGAAAATATAAATTTTTAAAGGATAATAATAGAACGTAATAGATGTATTGAATTTTGACGAGTATTGATAATAAAAATAAAGGAGCAAATGGAAGTCAAATAAAAAACAATGCAAACTACAAACAAGAAATAAAACATTCAGAGTTGAGCAATTATAGAAAAGGTGAGATGAAGAAATAAAATACAGAAAAATATTAAATGACATTGCTAAGGGTTTAGAAGTAGAAGAGCTGAAAAGTAAATGCAAACTGAAATTAATACGTATAATGAAAATTAGAAGTATCGAGTATAAGCAGTAAAGGAGCAAATGAGAATGGGATTAAAAGGTAAAATATTGAATAAAAGAGAGGATTTATGATATGAAAAAGCAATAAAAAAAAATTAAAATGCTCTGAAGAAAGTAGGAAAGAAGAAAATTTGTCGCTGTCCTTAAAAGTTTCAGATATGTGTATTAAACTGTAGTTTACCTTAATGAAGATGATCTTGTAGTGCTTCTGTGCCTGTCCAACGGAGATGGGTCTTTGCGGCCTGAATTCCTCAGGTTCTGGTGGTGGGACGTGTACGTAGATGTGTTTCTGAACGGTGGTGCCACCTCCGAAACCACCTCCAAATCCTCCACCGCCGCCTCCGCCGCCGCCGCCTCCAAAACCTCCTCCAATACCTAACACGGTTAATAATAGTAAAATTCCATATACCTAAGGACAAATTATATTTACCGCCTCCGAATCCACCGCCGCCTCCGAATCCGCCGCCGCCTCCGAGACCACCGCCTCCTCCGAGACCACCGCCTCCGAGACCGCCGCCTCCGAATCCACCACCACCGAAGCCGCCGCCTCCGAATCCGCCTCCACCTGAAAGTAAAATTGTAATATAGTAAGGTACTAAGAAAACAAAAATCGTTCACCCAGTTTACAGTCCAGAACTGAGTTTGGTAGATTTTTCTCTGTGGATACACTAACCTCCTCCGATTCCTCCACCGAAGCCGCCTCCGGAGCTAGAGAATCCTCCTCCGCCGCCAGACGGCGCTCCGTACGAACTGGATGGGGGGCTATAGCTGTACCCAGCTTCGGGTTTGGCAGTGGTCAGTGCCACCAGAGTGGACAGTAACTGGAAAAAAGTATCAATTTTTTATAATGAAATAGTCACTAGTAGTTCGAGCGTTTAATATTCTTAAATATTGTTTATTATTCTTAACCATTATTTAATAATAATAATATAAAATGTTTTGCTCAACATATATGAATTTTTCTATCTTTTGTTTCGATTTGGTATGTTGTACATAATGGTTAGGAAAGTTTTATACTAGTCGTACAATTTATTGGATATTCAGTATTGACATTTTGATAACAATTACCTCCCAATATATACGTTTATATATTTACATATTGATTACGTAAATATATTTAAATGCTCAATATATCTTCAACTGGAATTAATCATGTCATTATTCAACTTGTTTGATGAAAAGCAAATATGTCGCTGTACTGCATGCATTTATCCGGAAGTCGATAACTTGTGGGGCGCGGGGGCGACGTATCACTACTTTGCGGTCGCATCACGGCAGGCAGATGACACCGCCAACGTTTCTAATCGCAGTGAAAATCCCTCGCGTGCAATTACAAACAATTTTACTTTTACTAACGTCGCTCCTCTCAATTGTCCATGGAGATATATTGCGGGAACATGCGTCGTAAGAGAAATTCTAATGTATTATTCCGATGCGCGCCACCGGCAATTAAACAAATTCGAAAAGGACCGAATAAGGACTTTCTTCGGGCGATTACCCACTTCCGGTGACCCCTGCAATCGCGACCTTTTAGCTATTCACGGCTAGATGCGCTCATAGAAAGTGTTAGACGTGCACCGTGAATACTGAGTGGATTATTTTGTGCAAGATGTTTTGCGTCAATTGACGCGCGACATAAATATACATTTTCACGCTGAATTTCTATAAATTTATTTGTTTATTTTTAGCTTACATGAAGGCAGCTTATGTGTTGACTAACAAATAAAGGATTGTGAAGAATTTGACTTTTTTATTTAAAAATAAAATTTCGAATGAATGTTGTAAGGCTGTACCTGAGCCCCTTGAAGGCTGGCGTTTTAAGGACAAAGAATCTTATCTAAAGATGCACAAAACGCAATAGAGCATAGTACTAAAATATAATGCCAAAATTGTATTTCTTTTAATTTTTGAGGGGGAAATGAGCCAGAAAACATGAAAACCCGTGAATTGTAACTTATCACTGTGAAACTTGAAAAATACTTAATAATATACATCACTTCAAGTGTTACTAGTTTTTTTTATAAATGTTTTGTAGTTTTCTTAATAATTCATTTATTTTCAATGTTCGATAACTAAAAAACGGTTAAACATAGGAATCAGGAATGTAACATCATATTCTTAAATGAAAAAAAAATAATAATAAAAATTTAAAGAGTCAACAATACACAGGGCGTTCCAAAAAAAATATTATTGCTTCTTTTACCCCTCAATATCTGCACGCCATTGTGTTTCCATTAACTTATTAAAGGGGTTCAGTTTCAGCCCTACAACTTTTATTTGAGACTTTATTTTGTGTCTAATAATAACGATAATAAAGAATGGCTTAATAAAATTAACAATATTTACAGCAACCTTTCGTTTGTTACGCATTGAAAATATTTCAGAAATATTCTCTTCGTTATTCGAGATACGAACGAAATAGTACAACAATAGTAAAAGATATCAAAACCCTTAAATTGTGCCATATTTGCACAATTTGTTACTCAATCAAATGGCATTTAAAATAATTGGAGAAGATTCTGGAATTTCTCCGAGAATATCCGTAAAAAACACGCAAATTTGAAAAGTGATTTAATTTATTTTTATTTTACTATAGTTGAAGGTATATTTTATAACTAAATGTATCTTTTTATTTTCTACAAAATGACATAGATTGTGTTTGAGTTCCACGTTTCGATTTTTCCTGCCCATCATCAACCTTAGTTACCTGGATGTTTTATTTCAGATTTCGAATTTTAAAACATACATGTAGAATATTTGTTATGTTGAACGGTGTGACGTAAAATTGCAAATAACACAAATTTAGGATAATAAATTAAAAATGCATATGAAACATATATGTTTAAAAAGCACAAAAGTTTCTTTTTTTTACTTTTTTCTATACCATACCAAAAATTTTATACTATTAGTGAAATTTAAATCCAAAATATAAAACGTAACTATCCGATATATATTTTCCGCTTGCACTTCTTATAAAAGTTATTGGCGTTATATTAAAATTGTAATTAAATATTATAAAAATTATTTAATAAATTATACTATTACGAAGATGCAGAAGACAGGATTAACAATAATTACTGAACTATTTTGGTTTATATCGAAACCAAAGTGCTTTCCTGTAAAATAAATGTGAAAGTAATTGATTGTTAACGGATATAACAATTAATGAGCTGCATTGTTATTAAAAGAACTATTGTGAAGCTGTACCCCCTAAAATTTTGCTGTAACATTTGGAACAAGTTTAATGATCACTCCATTGAATCATCGAGCGTGAGAACTTTCGAGAAATCGTGGGAAACTATGTGAATCTTAATGTTATAATATATGTAATTAGTAATTAGTACCTTATTTTTTATTTCAATTATTTCACAAGTTATATATAATATGTCCCAAATTTTTCTGATCTAGTCAACAAGACATAAACTTTTTGCAGAAAATATTATAATACAATATTTGAACTTTCCCAGTATACTGATATTCATTCATTGTGTACGGTAAATTTTGTCCCAAACTCAAAAATCTTAGCAAGCAAAGCGTATTTTTATTATACTTATTTTCCAGTAAATATACATAATATCAACAATAAATTTATAAATGCGAAAATAACAAAAATAACTAAGACGCTGATAATTTTAAAGAGAAAAATTTGAAAACATAAACTAGGTGTAAAAGAATAATACATGTAAGAAACAAAGTTTATGAAAAATATACCGTTCCATAGGTGAATAAAAGAATCATCACCTTTCATATAATCCCCTGGGGATTAAATTATAATTCACAAACCGCAAAAATTGTTTTGGTCAAAAATGCTAAATATTTCCGTGGAATTATTTTTATAAATTTTTGGATGAAATTTGATTTAACCGTTTGGTAATATTAATATTGAAATAAATCTAAATTTTGACAACAAACTAATAAAACGACAATTTACGAGAACAAAAAATTTAGAAGAATAATTTTGTCACCGAAAACAGATCCAAAACGAAAAATCGAGCCACGAACCCTCACTATCACTATACTACCGGCAGCCCGAGTATTTGGCGGGCGAAATTTCTAAGCGCAAGCAAAATAAACTGTGTGTACATACCACGAGTGGTTTCATGTTGTAATTGCACTAACTATTGATCATATGATACCCACAGTTCATCCCGTTTGATTTAAATAGTCTTTTCTCCCACTAAACCGAAGAAGATTCACACTAGAGGAGCATCCGAACGCTTTTACATTCACCTCACAAAAGAAAAATTACTTTTACTATTTTACAATAAGGTCCAATTTGGCTGAAAATTCCAAAAGTGAGCATTTCGACGGAAACGTGAGTGATTTGTGTTATTCAATATTTTTCGAAACGGTTTGTTGCAGCCATTTGCAAAATATATTTCCTAACAGTTGCACAGTGGGTCACAATAATATTAGGTTTTATGATACTGTTTTAGGATATGACGCTGGATTTTTGCAATTTTGAGTAAAAACTACTTACTGCATTCCTTATACTTGTTATGTACCGAAGACAATAATCTGTGTAAGTTTATAATTTAGTTTTATTCTCATACAGTGTAAACTTAAAAGAAAATGTTGAATATAAAGGCTTTACGAATTCGCTTGATGCGAATGAATGTTTTTGTTAGATCAAATAAATATGCATCGGAAAGATAAAAGAATAAACAGCATTTTATATATTTATTTAATAGAAATCATACTTTTAACTGTATAAATTTTGCTTGTAATAGACTAGCATCAGTAGCGTTGGTGTCGTTAAATACTCATTTTTAGCCAAAAAAAATTGTACGCCACTGATATTTGGACAAATTAGTATCGCTCTATTAAAACCAAGTTATTCTTTTTGAAAAATGTCTCCAATTCTTCAAACCAATAATTCACCATATTTACCTATTCTGTAAAAAAAATTAACTTAAACAATTCAAGAACAAGTCACTCAACACTGTGTTTTTTAAGTCTGACATGGAATATATGACAAACTGACACATGCCACTTAAATTATTATTTTTTAATTAGCGTTCCAAAGTACATTGTAATGATTGATTAATAAATTAATTTGTCCAAGATACACTTTTTAAGCAGAATTAACTTGGCTTTAAAAGAACGTTACCAATTTGTCCAAAATCAGTGGCGTACAATAAAAATTAGTATTTTACGGCACGAACGCCACTGATGCTAGTATATTACAAGAGAAATTTATGCACTTAAAATTAGCCCTTCGCTGTACACTGTTGTGTACCAAATCTCATCTCAATATCACAATCTAGATTTTCTTATCATTTTGTATACCTAATATTCGCATATCCACCAATAATATTTTAAGATTCAAAATTTCTGGGTTAAAATAGTATTAATTTAAAGTAACGTTTGATTATTGTATTAAATTAAAATAATGTCTCCTCTACAATATTATGAGTGTAAAAAATAATGTAAATATAAATAAGCACATTTAAAGTTTACAGTAACAGTTCTTATTAGGTACATTAACTTCGTTAAAATGTTAAAACTATTTTATTATTAATGTATTGTTAATTTAAAATGTTTTTCTATGAGACATTTAGACGTGAAAATATTCGCAGACAATACAGTAAAAAGTTTTATTTACATCAGTAAATATTATACTTGCAATTTCCAATAAGAATTAAGAAATTAATTAAAGCGATAAAAAATGTACAGGGTGTATAAACTACATGAGTTTCTTCAGGCTTATCAACTGTTTAAAGTGCAGTAAATAGCTTAAGTGCAGTATGTAGTACGTGACGGGCGTAGACGTGTTCTGCGGGGGTTCTATTTCAAAATGCCTTATTCAAGTCAAGAATTTGCAGATATGATTTAAATATGAATCGTGAACAAGAAACACCGCAACGTGTCTTAAATAAGGAGAAAGATATGCCTTCCCGGAGCCCACCCACGATATAGCACATGAAGTCAGTGTTTCAAATACTACTGTGTGACGTGTTTTACCTAATACTGACTTACTTATGGTAAGTAGTTTATTTCCAAATAAATTTAACCTATTAAAAAAGAATTTAAAAGTAAAGTTTACTCCACGAACAAATTTTCTGTGTTTGAACATATATTTGCAAAATATATTTTTCCATAATCAACTGATATATACAGCTTTTCTAGTTTTCTAAAAATTATTTTTTTTTAAGTTACACCTCTTCAAATTTAAATTTGACACTAACATTCCATTTGTAAAACATCATAATGCTGCAGCACTAACAAAAATGTATTTTCTTGAAAAATAAAAATAGAAAAAAAATATTTTGCAAATATATGTTCACCCCTGTTCGAGATTTCAATAAACTCTTATTTGACTTTTTCATTTCATAGTAATTATTTGATTTTTTTCACAAAAGTTCTTCTAACCATTTTATTTTCTAAAAAAACAGTATGGGCTTCCCATAATAAATATCAGTCAAAAGTCGCAGTAATAATAATTTCCAGTCCAAAAAGGCTATGGTGAGTCAATATTTTTTTTATTTACTATTATCTAATAGTAGTTAAAAAAAATGAAAAAGCTCATTATACGTGTACGTAATGTTTCTAATTTTAGGAATTATATGCTATTTGTATTTAAGAATTATATTTTGTCAATCAGCATTATTATATGATATGTTATGAATAAGATTGCACCTTTTTATATTCTCAAGTAAAGACATTCTTGTTGTTGTTGAATAGAGGGGAGAGGGTGCTGTTTTTAATTGTTATGACATTATTTTCCATTATTACATTACAGAAAAATTATTTTTGAATATCGTCACTTTTTGTTCTAATGATTATATATTATTATATACTTTACTATTTTCGCTAAGTAAGGACATTTCAAGTAAAAATTAAGGATGGAAGGACACACACCGTCTTTCCGAAGGACAGGTGGCAACCCTAGTTATAAAGCAGTTTATGACCAATAAATTATTGTTTTTGAATACACTATACGGTAGGTAGCTATTTATATTGCCTGAATTATTTTATTATACTTCACAAAATATTAATTGTCAATCGTACTATAGTGAGTGGGCGAAATTGTGGAGAGTGACTAATCGCTAGCTTGTAGACAAGCCCGACGGGCGAAGCGTGCGGGGAGAACATTTCATAGGCGTACTAAATTTGAATGCGATCAGATATAAAAAAATATACAAAAATGACAAAAATAATTGCATTACATGACATCCATTATGTTTAGAGTAGAAACAGTGATATAACAGTTTTTACCAATTTCGAGGCGCTCGATCATAAAAATAATTTATTTATTTCAAAATTTAAAGTTTTTATCTTATATTTTCAATTGCCCCAGGTCGAAAATAACAGAGAGTGACTAATTCACAACACAGATATGAGTACGGAAGATACGGGTAGTATGATTACCTAAGCGTGCCATTTGAGAAGAGTTAAAGCACAGAAAATCATCAAAAATAAGTTAACATCGGCTCGCACATTAACAATTTACTTTAAATGTGCCACCTGTGTCATACTCTCTACAAATTAGAATGCCGTCCTTATGGACGGCGATTACCCACTACCACCCACTTACACCTACCTGATGCGCACTTCGCAAATATCACACTTACGCCTTGTCTTCATGGACGCGAAATTCACGGATTTTTGCACGAATTTGCAACTTCTGTCTTAATTATTTTTGGCGGGAAAATCTCAACTTTTGACAATTGCAATTTGCGAAACTGTCAAACACTAGAAATATTATTACCTCTTTTTATTATGTGGTGTTAATAAATTTGTTTTGAGCTTCTGATAATCATCTACCATGGCAGTTTTACGATGAAAATGATAGAAAATGTTATAGGTAGCTGACAAAATTTGTTTTTCCACCATTAAATAAATTGTGCAAATATTTGCGAATTCCACATTTAAAAGGACAAAAGACCTTAGAATACATACACACTATTTGCTATTAGTTACTAGCACTGTCACTATAACGGTCACACATTACCACCGTTTTCGGTATGGCATTCATACGTCCATGTGTCGTCAAAATTTAGTATATCCTTCCATCCAGATTCTTATTTTTTAATATTTATTCTAAATAGTTTCTTCACCATATCACTATTTCGTCCTTTCTATCCGTATACTCTTTTCGATTTCATTTATACGGACTAAGTTTCATCTTGTAAGATATAGCAATAGAATTCTTTTTTTTTGGAAAACTCATTTTAAAAATACAATCTTCCTTCCGCGAGTTTCCATCACTTTCCGTTTCACAGTTGTACTTCTTTACCACTTTTTTATTTGCACACATATGCTATTCACGTACAATTTTGTTAATGACATATATATTTCAACATCACTTACACTCATATTTTGACGTCGCGCACTAAACTCTTCATACATGTCATCATCCGGTATTCCTCATTTCGATTCAAATCACTAAGAAAATTAATTACATCCATAATTAAATTAACGAAAAGATATACCCGAAATTTTGCCCGCCCGAACGATATACCCGCCCATGATAGCCTTGGAAATGAAACAGCTGGATCCGATAATTCGTCGCAGCCAATGAAATGCCAGCAGCGCATGCGTACTAACGTGTACTAACGCAGCGCATGCGTAGCAGAAGCTGTATAATCGGGTACGCTCTCAGAGATATGCGGCACACGATTTTGTAGGAAAAATATACGGACTGCATGTATATTTCTTTGTGTTGACTGCTATAAATTGTGAGCAGGTTTATAACATTAGTCACTCTCTACAATTTTGGAAGTGTGGTATAAGTGAGCGCAATTTGCTGATCATTCTATCTTTTTGGCAAGTATGTATATGAAATATTTGTGCAATATTTTAGGTACAAATTTGATAATGGGTTAAATATGAGCCTTCCATTTTATATCCCGATTTTTTTACATATTGTCAAAATTAATAACGTAAATTACTATCCAAGATCCAATCCACACGCCACACAAATTTTAAATCTGCTGCATGTAATTTGATTTGACATTTTAGAATTTCAAATAAACCATGCGTCTGTGAATTAAGGCAATATAGTTCCCTTTAATCGTATATCTAAGATCCAACGCAATGTAAATTTATAATTATTTATTTCCATACTTAATTCCACCGCTAATTCAGCATCGTATGCGAAATTATAGAACAGATAAAATCTTCTGAAGATATTTCATAAAATATGTTTGTCAATACTGGTAAACATAGTACTGTTAATCTTCAGATTGTAGTTTCACTTTTGAAAATACTTTCCCATTTTCTCAAGTTGGCGAACAACAGTAACGAAATTTATTTGTTTTACATAGGAATAAATGACGAATAAAATAGAAGGACTTGATATTCACAAAAAAATATATTTTCAAAACTGAAGAAGTTTCTATATTTTTTTAACAAGATTAGAATTGATACACAACAATGTAAATGCAACAAAACAGCTTCCTCATATTGACGTATAGGGAAACCAAGTCTCTTTTCAAAATCTTTGTGCTGTAGCACGAATATTCAAATTCTGCTTACACTTTCAATTACTGTAGAGGATGAATTCTATCTGGTAAATTTTGACAGAAATTTCACGACTCTGTTTTTTTTTATTTTATAACTTTATTTAGTAACTGAACAATGTGTAACAGTAGACTTTATGAAGGACAAGAATGATTATACAAAGAGCACATCCTACTGCAACAGCGCTAGGGATGCTACTGGACTGGCCCTTGAAAGGCCTCAACTACAACTTGGTACTAATTCTTGGCGCTGTTGCCGGTTGTACATAAATGAACTAAATATAAATATTTTTACATAAATAAGTAACAATTGAGGTGGGCCTCAACATACTCCCGCCTCTTGCAAACTTAAACAAAGAGTTGAAGTTTCAATAACAAATGGAATAAATCAATGTCAATAATCGTTTTGTATATCACTAATTGGTAACACACACAATTTACTCACTGGACGCTTGTACACCCCGGAAACTGTTTTGACCGTTACCACTCTCACAATTCCGTCGTTTCCTGGATGCAGCTCCAACACACGACCAAGAGTCCATGTCATCACTGGTGCTTTATCTTCCTTAATCAACACTAAGGAATCAACAGTTAATAATTGAGGAAAGTTTTTCTTCCACTTAGACCTAATTTGTAGTTCGGAAACATACTCCTTTGACCAGCGCCTCCATACATCTTGCGTGTATTTTTGGCAGCGTTTAAAACGAGACAACTGGGATTCTCGAACTTCCGACAAATCTTGTTGGGGGATAGAGGTTAAAGGTTGACCAATGAGGAAATGGCCGGGAGTTAGTGGTTGTAAATCGGTAGGATCACTAGAAAGTTGATACATAGGTCTAGAATTTAAACAAGCTTCAACCTGTATTAAAACGGTATTAAATTCTTCATATGTGAGATTTAATTGACCAATAACTCTTTTAAGATGGAACTTTACAGACTTTACGCCCGCCTCCCACAATCCGCCAAAGTGAGGAGATTTGGGGGGCACGAAATGCCAATTGATTCCTTCCTGACCTAGTTTAGTAAGAATTTCACCTTCTACTGATTCTAGAAATTTTCTAAGTTCGGCATTAGCACCAACAAAGTTGGTTCCATTATCTGAGTATATGTGCAAGCATTTGCCGCGTCTTGATATGAATCGGTATAGACAAGCCATGAATGCATCAGAGCTTAGTTCACTGACCAGCTCAAGATGAGCAGCCTTTGTAGCAAAACAAATTATTACGCATACATAAGCCTTGGTAATTTTAAAGTTTCTAGTTTTACGATCCCTTAAGTTAAACGGTCCGCAGTAGTCAACACCACAATTCATAAAGGGTTGACACGGGTTTACTCTTTTGCTTGGCAAATCGGCCATCAAATATTCAATATCATTGTTGGGTCTTGCACGAAAACAAATTATGCAATTACGTAAAATTTTTCTTACTAGTTTGCGACCACATATTATCCAAAACCGTTCACGTAATGAAAATAATACCGACTGTGGTCCGGCGTGCAAGAGTCTTTTGTGTTCATGTTCAACAAGTAATTTAGTGAATAAATGTTTCTCTGGAAGAATTATAGGGAATTTTTTCGAATCAGGAAATTGTGAATGTCGTATTCTTCCACCTACACGAATTATACCTGTATTATCCAAAAATGGATTTAATTTTAATAAGTTACTCTTATTGTCAACAGTACCTTTGGTTTTTAAATCAGAAAGTTCACGATGAAAAACAATAGCCTGGACTAATTTTACTAATGTAGTTATAGCAAGTTCTAATTCTACCGGTGTTAGAATTCCGAACCGTCGTGGTGTCTTAGCAAGTGAATTGTTTTTGAACCTTAAAATGTATGCAACTACACGTTGTAACCTTAAGAAGCTTGAAAATTTATCGAATATATTTAATTTGTCAATGACAGCAACAGTTGAAATTACCGCCTGTTTTTTAAGTTCAATGTCACTATCGATATCACAATATTTCGATTCCATTGTGGAATTTAAATTGATAGGCCAAGAATTTTGATCTTGTTTTAGCCAAGTGGGTCCGTACCACCACAAAAAATTATTATTCAAATCATGAGGATTTAATCCCCTCGAGATGATGTCAGCAGGGTTTTCACGTGTTTTAATATAGTGCCAATTTTCTGGGCGAGTTAATGACTGAATTTCTGCAATACGATTTGCAACAAATATTTTATAGTTGGTAGGTATGGCCTTGATCCATGCCAGGACAATTGTTGAGTCGCTCCATAAGTAAATATCATTTATTTCAATATGAGTAAGAGATGATTGAACCGTATTTAGGAGCTGAGCTAATAATAATGCCGCGCAAAGCTCTAGTCTTGGCATAGTTATGCATTTTAGTGGTGCAACTCTTGATTTTGCACAAAGCAAATTTACAGAATAATTTCCAAATTTATCAACTGTACGTACATAAATACAACATCCATAAGCAGATTGTGAGGCATCTGCGAAGCCATGCAACTGCACTTGGAGTTGATTATCACATAAAACGAATCTTGGAATATTTATTTCATTTAATGATTTTAAGTTATTAGCGTAAGAATTCCAATCATTGATGATGTCATCAGGGAGCAGCTCGTCCCAATCGATTCTTTGTTGCCAAATTTTTTGCATTAGTACCTTAGCTAGTATTACTACAGGTCCTACTAATCCTAGCGGATCAAATATTTGACCTATTGAGGAAAGTAACACGCGTTTAGTATGAACTTTGACTGCATTGTCGCAATTTGCATTATAAGTTAAAACATCTGTATTTGACTTCCATAATAGACCTAACGAATGCGTTTCATAATTTTTCCCTATGTTTACAATTGAATTAGGATCTGAATTTAAAATAAATTTAAGGACATCTGGATTGTTTGAAACCCATTTATTTAATGTAAAGCCACATGATTTTAGAATTTGATATAAATCTTGATATAATTTTACAAGAGTTTCAACGTTATCGCTACCCGTTAGTATGTCGTCGACATAAAAATCATTTAGTATTCTATGACTCGCTTCAGGGTATTTTTTATTATGTTGAAAGGCAATTTCATTTAAGCAGCGAACAGCCAAAAATGGTGCACTCGCTGTTCCGTAGGTCACGGTATTTAATTCATATGTTTCTACAGATTCAGATGGATTGGTTCGCCACAATATACACTGTAATTTTCGATCATCAGGATGCACCCACACTTGACGGTACATTTTACTTATATCACCAGTAATAACCCATTTGTGTGTCCGAAATCGAGTAATAATCGAAAATAAATTCTGCTGAATTTTGCCACCTACCATCATAATATCATTTAATGATACACCACTTGCAGTTTTGCAGGATGCATCGAAGACCACTCTGAGTTGAGTTGTTAAACTACTGTCTCTCTTTACAAAATGATGTGGAATAAAACACCGCCTTACAGTATTGTAATCTGTTACCTTGGACATGTGCCCTAACCTGATATATTCTGTCATAAACTTTATATATTGTTCATTTAAATTTACATCTTTTCTTAGTTTAGTTTCAATCGAGTATAAACGTTTAAGTGCAATATTTTTTGACTCACGTAAAACAGTAGGTGATTGATTTAGAGGCAATCGTACTATAAATTTACCGTCGGTACCACGTTGAGTAGTATCTTTAAAATAAGTTTCCACCGCTTGTTCTTCGGGAGAGATAGGCAAGTCTATTACCTTCTCTTCTAATTCCCAAAATTTAGTTAATTTATTGTCGAGATCACGTGTAGAAATAAAATTGCATTTTACAGTATTTTTCTTAATTTTATTTTGCAGTAATTCTCCTGATACTACCCACCCCAATACAGTATTTTGTAATATGGGACCAGGTTTCCCAAGAAGAATTTGCCCTACTCTAATTAGCTGCCAAAATAGGTTTGCTCCTATTAACAGATCGATTTTACTGGACTCATTGAATGATGGATCGGCTAGATTAATTTCCTCGGGTATATTTAATGTATTAATATCAAAAGAAGTGGAAGGTAAATTATCAGTTATGTTAGGAACGATTAAACAAGTAATATTTGTTTGAAAGTTATTAATATTAGATTTAATTTTAATATTAGCGCAATATGTTATTTGACTTGATGATTTATTTATGCCCGACACTGCAATGTTAACACGAGATTTATTTATTTGCAACATATCAGCCATTTGTTGTGTACAAAAATGCGATTCAGATGCACTATCTAATACAGCTCTACAAGAATGATAATTGCCAAATTTATCTTGAACATTTAGTATGACAGTACACAGTAATGTTTGTGCGCCACTGTTATTAAAATGAGTTTTAGTAATTGATTGAACTTTATTATTTGTTAATTCTACAGTACTCATATTTACGGAAACTGTATTTCCATTACTAACAGACTTATCTACAATAGTCGTTTCTTTATGTTCCGTGATGTTTTGTTCACTTTGTTCTTTATTATTGTTAAAAACATTCGAATTATCACTTGATTTACTTGTATTGGAATTATTATTAAAATGAAGTAAGGTATGATGTCTCTTAGAGCATATCCTGCATGAAGACTGACTAGGACAAGTTTTATTTTTATGTCCGCTTTGTAAGCAATTTGAACAAAGACGTTTTTCCTTTATTTCTGCATAACGCTTTTCTGGAGATAATTTTGACAACATTGTACATTTATTTATATTATGATTGTCATTACAAAAATTGCAACGATTATTATTATCATTTACAACAAACGATTTCGTTTTTACGCACTGTTCAGTATTATTCGACAGGGTTTCTAAAAGACTAGATTTTTTCTTTAAGAATTTTAATAAATCACTTAATGTAGGTAATTCGTCATTATCAATATCATTATGTTTATTTTCCCACTCTCTACGCGTGACCGAATCTAACTTATTTGTCACCATATGTATAATTAGAAGATCCCATTGTTCAGTAGGTTGTTTAAGTACCTTCAAAGCACGTAAGTGATTATTTAATTTATCAAGCAACGCCCGTATATTTATATGTGACTCCCTACCAACTGATGGCAAGTTAAAAAGTCCCTTAACATGATTATTAATAAGTAATTTTTTATTTTCGTATCTTTCATTTATTAGCTGCCACGCAGTATTGTAATTATCTGCGGAAACCCGCAATGATTGAATAATATTTGAGGCTTCCCCTTTTAAACAAGAACGCAAATAATGGTACTTCTGTATTTCTGGTATAGAGTTGTTATTGTGAATCATAGACTCGAAACTGTCTTTAAAAGATAACCAATTATTATACGAGCCGTCAAAGCTAGGCAGATTTATGACTGGTAATTTAAAATTTGACTCATCTGTGCCGGTCCGTGAACCAGCCGCGCTTGCATTTCCTACAATAGGTGTTACACATGACTTTAATAAACGATTAGCTTTAGTTTCGTATTCAAAGTATTCTTGCTCAAAATTCTGCCGTTCAATAATTTGTCGTTCGTTATTATCTAATAACTCTATGTCGGTTTGTATATCAGAAAAACTCTGCCAATAAGAATCTAACTTGTTAAGGCGTAGTTCTAACTGTAATAAATCAGGTTGGTCTCTATCTAAATTATCAACAAAATGTTTAAATCTAGTTAAATTACCTTTAATTACAGCACGTTTACGAATTAATTTATCAATTTCTGAATTTGCCATTATGTATCAACTTTTTAAATTTATGAATGAGGAATGGAGACAAAGCAATTTGGGATAAACAAATAATGTTTATAATAACTGGAATAAGCTGACCTTGGCTGCCGCGCAGACTGATTCTGGAATGCTCTCGACTAATCGGGAACCCGGCTTCAGGCTTCTACACGTGCACCGTCGGCGCTTCGCTTGATGTTGCAGGTGTCGACTTTGGTTCGACTACCACTAGCTATTCGCTCCAATTTACCTCAATGTTCCAATGTTTTACAGTATTGTCGTAAATCCACAAGAACTGGTTAATTCTGCTCAAGGACCATATGTAGAGGATGAATTCTATCTGGTAAATTTTGACAGAAATTTCACGACTCTGTTTTTTTTTATTTTATAACTTTATTTAGTAACTGAACAATGTGTAACAGTAGACTTTATGAAGGACAAGAATGATTATACAAAGAGCACATCCTACTGCAACAGCGCTAGGGATGCTACTGGACTGGCCCTTGAAAGGCCTCAACTACAACTTGGTACTAATTCTTGGCGCTGTTGCCGGTTGTACATAAATGAACTAAATATAAATATTTTTACATAAATAAGTAACAATTGAGGTGGGCCTCAACAATTACCATGCTAGGTGAATAGTTTCTTTACAATTTAGCACTCGTTTCAAGGACAAGTGAAATTAGCAAATTTGTATTGACGGGTTACTGTGTCTATGATAATGGCAGCAATCGGGAAAGCCCAGATTTCATTTTTTAACAAATATCAAGTACCCTCTGCTACGAGCATATTTACGAACTCGAGAGTCTCTTCTAAATTTCAACAATACAAGTTACGAAACTAAAAGTGTAATATTCCGACGAGGGTAATATACAGAAATGGCGGCAATTTCGTCAGATCATTATAAGTAAATAGCGTATTTTGTAGTTTTCAATCTTCACGACAATTAAGTTATCAAAATGAAGTACACTTGACGCCTCGTCTCTGGTACGGGGAAACAAAAAACAAAGTATAGAAAATAGGGATGTTAACAAAAAAATAATTATGTTTAAACGCCATAAAATGGTTTAAAAATAGTCTTATAATCACATCTGTAAAGTTTTATAAAAATCAAAAAAATAGTTGTATAGAAAAATATTAATATCTGAATGCGCGAAACGCTTTGTGGCGTCACAACGCGGAACTGCTGTGCGTTTGCGTACCGTTGTGTTCTTCGTTTTGCATGTTTTAAAAAATTTAATTAAGTTAAAGAAATATACTAAAATGGAAGGTTTTGAACAGGCAGACTCAGATAATCTGCCATTTAGACGTTACTATGGTGTCAGAATTTTTAGACCTGTTCAAAGGTTTGAATTCAGTGGTGTAAAAGCGAAGCTGTAAGTATTGTTTTGTATAAATAAGTACTATATAGTAAGAAATCTTTAGTAGTTTATTATACAGAGAGGCTAATTTTTATAAGTTGTTTTAAATATAATTGATTCTAAAGAAAAAACTTCTTTTTCTTCTAACTTTAAAGAAAACATACAGTATGCGTCAAAAGTATGGAATAAATTCAATAAAAACGAAACAATTATTTTTTGGTACAAATCCTCGAACAGGTCGATTTTTAATTTAAAAAATACATATTTTAGCGTAAAATGCGATTTTCAAATGTTATTTGTTTTCGAGTAATGACGTCATCGATTTTTTTTAAAATGGCAAGACCATATTTTTTTCCTTGATTCTGAATGATCGTTTAATTCTCTATCAGACAGTACTAAAATTTTGCCCTCTTACGTAGGAAAGTTTTCGAGTAAATGACGATTGAATGTTAGAAAACGTAAATTTTATCCATAAAAAAGTAACAATTCTGAGGTATGTAAAATAAAATACAATTGATTAAATTTTATACTTAAATTAAATGTTCGAATTGCCATCCACCAACTTCTTGACAATGCGCAAGTCTGTGAAGAAATTCTTCTTACACATTATGAATGATTTCTGGGGTAACTCTGCGTATTTCCTCCCGAATGCGATTTTGAAGTTCTTCTAAATTACGTGGTTTATTAATGTACACTTTTGACTTCAAGTATCCCCATAAAAAATAGTCAAGAGGTGTAAGATCTGGCGATCTTGCATGCCATTCTAACGGTCCGCGTCTGCCGATCCACCTCCCAGGAAAACAGTGCGGAGGTGCACCGTCTTGCTGAAACCATATGGTATCGTCAGGAAAAATTACTGTGAGGGCTGGAACAAGGTCATTTTCTAGAAACTCTAAATATCTTTGTCCTGTAAGGGTTCCTTCAAAGAAGAAAGGCCCTACTATTCTGTCGTCAACTATTCCAGCCCACACATTTAATTTCTGAGGGTGTTGGGTATGTGTCTCTGCCATCCAATGAGGATTTTCCCGACTCCAATATCTGCAAGTTTGACGGTTTACTGTACCATTCAGACAAAATCTGGCCTCATCTGAAAAAAGTATTTGCCGGTTTCTATTTCCTTGGCATAAATCCATTAGAATTTCGCAAAAGTGTAAGCGGCGATCGGGATCATCTTCATTGCAGGAACTCAACTCACAAGTTGAATTTTGTAGGGATGATATTTTTCCTTCCTCAAGATACGTAGCACTGTGCTCTGACTAGTGTCATTGTTTAATGCAACCAATCGTGAAGAATTATGACGATTATCCACCATACTTATCAAAATGTTCTGTTTCTGATTTTCATTAATGCTTGGACGTCCAGGTTTTGGAATATTTACATCATTGCCAGTTTCTCTAAATTTAGACTCTACCTTACTGACTGTTGATTGGCTGATAGGGCGATCTGGATATTTTTCATTAAATAAATCGCAAACTTCCTGCTGAGTTCTACTCATATTCCCGCATCCGATAAGAATTAAAATTTCAATTCTTTGAGTAACAGTTAAATGTGCCGTAATACTTTAAATTGAATAATAATTTCTATGTCGCTTACAATACTTATTAGAAAGTCGGTGTTACAATGACACTTTGCAAAGATTTTCACCTATGTGATCCATAAAAGAACTATGGAATTCGAAAAACTAAACTTGATAACGTTTTTGTTTTATTTTAATTGATTTACGTTTTCTAACACTCAATCGTCATTTACTCGAAAACTTTCCTATGTAAGAGAGCAAAATTTTAGTACTGTCTGATAGAGAATTAAACGATCTTTCAGAATCAAGGAAGAAAATATGGTGTTGCCATTTAAAATAAAATCGATGACGTCATTACTCGAAAACAAATGACTGATGATTTGAAAATCGCATTTTACGCTAAAATATGTATTTTTTAAATTAAAAATCGACCTGTTCGAGGATTTTTCCCAAAAAATAATTGTTTCGTTTTTATTGCATTTATTCCATACTTTTGGCGCATACTGTATAATGTTTTCATTAAACCAGATTAGTAAATTTAGCTAGATTCATTTTTATTTTATATAATTATTGAATAGAACTTTGTCTATGGAATTGTTCATTAGTATACCTAGATGTTTGGTAACAGAGAGCATAGATATGACTATTAGCTTGCAATACGTTTCCAATACAATAAAAAAGTTACAAAAGCCAATAATAAGGAATATATGGGTAGATATTGTGGGTGTAGTTCAACGCTGGTTGAAGCTTTAGTCCATAGAGTAGTTAGTTTCACATTAATACATATTATTGGAGAACTACAATTTTTCATTGCCAAAAGTAGTAGGTTGGTATTAAATTTCCTTCATCTGTCTGAAGTAGGTCCCGGAATACCAGTTTGTAATGCTAACCCGGATGACAAACTCACCGACTTGCTGCAAATTGTCATAATAAAGTTTAACTGAAATCAAATGTTTGCACTTATAGTTAGCACCCGACCGTAGAAAATTCTAAATTCTCAAATAAATATATAAGTTCAAGTGTAATTTTGTTTCATTAAGACATTCGGACTTCCAAATATTTACTGCAAATAAAATGGAAATAGTCAATGAAATGTCCGAATCGTATAAGCACCTATTAGTAAAGACAAAATACAGGGTGTTCTGTATAAGAACCTACACAGAGAAGGTGCATATAGCAGGCCCCAAAATATTGCAATTTAGCCAAACATATCTGTATACGAAGTTGCACGCAGGCGGAGTTACAGGCCTTCAAAGTGGATCCAAATATTTCGAAAAAAAATCTGTGAGTCACTTTAACCCAGTATAACCAAATTTGGTACATGATTTAGGTTTATCGTTGGTGGCCCTCTTTGAATATGAGTTCAATTAAATTGAAATACTACAAGGTGTTTATTGGGGGTGAGTCACCCCTAAAATTATAAAAACTCTTTTTCCATTAATCGAATATAAAAAAGAGATTCCCACATCGGGTAATTCTCCCTAGAGAAAGATTTTTTAATATTGCAAGACGGGTTCGAGAGACGGCAAAATTTTTTAATAGTATCTGAGAACGTCCTAGTGTAATAAGGGTACAAGTTGGAGAAAATATTTTGCAAACAGTTGAAGATGAATCGCAAATAAGTACTAAACATTTATTTCGATAAACTGGATTATCAAAAACTTCTGTACATCGAATTCAAACGTAATCTACTACATCCATATCACATTCAGAAAGTGCGAGAGGAGCTAATGCTTCAAGATTTGGATCGACGAGTGACCTTTTGCGAGTGTATCTTCCCAGCTAACAATTTCTTGTTCTGTAAAAATCGTAAGAACGTTTCCAGAGCAAATTTTATAGAACAATGTTTGTTTGAACATTTTCAAAACATTCTTACAACACTTATACCATAGAAATGGGCACCGTTCTATAGAACTTTTTAGTTCTTTAAGCGGTTCTGTAAAGCTTGCAGGAAATACTTATAGAATTGTTGAATAAACGTCTTAAAGAATTTTTATAACGCAGTTACAAAGCAATCTCATAAAAATTCTATAGCACTTCGCTATACAATTTTTGTGTTGCATGGTGTTATATTTAAAGAACTTTAAAATCTTTTAATTGTATCTTTTAAAAACAAAATGTTTCTGTATCGCACATGTTAGAAATAATATGGAAAGGCCAATAAGAACCAATAAGATGGGCCTAATCAGCCTGCATAGGAGTATTTACTTATATCATTACGAATTGCTTAGTTTGTCCATCAGGGAGCAGTACTTTTTAATGCGGAAAAAGTTTTATCGTAAAATATATGGTACATAATGGTAATTTTTTGAAGCGCCCTCAGTTAACCTTATATTTCCTATGATGCTGGAAATTTAATAAAAAGAAATATTTTCTAAATTGATGAATTTAACAACCAACTGTACATAAAATAGTCAGAAAGTAAGTATATCCATATTATTGATATCATTTCACCTATTTATATTGTACATATTTTTAATTAAGATTTTTTTTCTTTCTTCACAATATGGCGACAGAAAGAAAGGCTTTATCTTGTACTTCCAATGGATTCTCACTAATATGACATTTTTGTGTCGATTGCAATGATTATAGAGCAAATATGCTTCGTAAGCAACTACTTAATATTCACAGTGTTGTCATATTTTATTGTGGTAATTTCACTTATTTCAATCTTATTTAATAAATCTAATAAAATTCTTTAACTTCAACATCTAGAAGTGCAAATGGAAAAGGTTTAGACTGGTCTAAATTAAATATGTTACTAAATTTCTATAAGAAAATCAATTTCTCTTAGCAATCAAATAAATCTTATCTATCATAATGAAATTTTCTTTCTGCAAGCAGATAATAATTTTTACAAGTCACGACTATGTTATACAAATTTCCCCATTATACTTTGATCAAAATATTTCGTACTGTTACAGGCAGGTCTCGTCAGATGGGGCTATGGGAAACCTACATACATAGAAAATGATAGTTCTATAGCGTTTCTTTATGGAACAAAAAGGCTTTTGTTACTTACTTACTCTATATATGATTTTATAACAACTGTATTATCATTCTCTACAACTGCTTTAAAGAGCTTTTTCTCTTAGGCTCGATAGCAGCTTCCATATTTGTAATTTGTTTTCCGCAGCAGAATTGTAACTTAACAACGCCTTATACAATAGTTCTATAATTAAACTATAAGCGACATTACAGAATAATTTTATAAGAGTGTCATAGGAGATGGTATAATTCTATACAGCAGTATTTTGCATCGGTTTTACAGTAATTTGATTCTATAAGCACCGTTGCTGTAATATTGTATTATTGTACACACTTATAGGGCTACATTAGCAGTTATCTTATAAGTAAGTGCTCTATAAATTATGCTCTAAGAACGTTCTTGCAACAAATTTAAAAAACAATTCAGTTTCTGAAGGCAAAATAGTCTCATATGCCACATTAACGCAACAATTTAGTATTCTAAATACAACTATAAAATATTAACAGAATATAAAACTCCTATTACTCTAAATTTATAGAACCACTTTGCTAGCTGGGTTGCATCAGTATATTTATTTATTTATTCTAGGTTGGTATACCTAGCACCCTATAAAGAGTCAGTTGGCTGTGGTGGAGCTATGTCAATCAGAATTAATTTTGTCGTTTGTGGTGTTTGGTTTTATTTGTGTAGTAAGTGTTCTTGTGGTGAAATTGAGAAAGTGTTTGTGCTTTTGTACCTTATAAAATATCATAACATGTTCTGTATCTAAAATAATTACATTGAACATACTGTTTCTATTTGTGGGTGTCAATTTCTACTTTTATAACACTTTAAGCTGCATCTTCACTGCACAACTTATGAAATGATCATGGTTTAAGCATTTTGGACATTGATGTTGAATTTACAAAGCACACCCTTTTCCTTTATGTCTTATTCAATATATTTTGTTGTAATTAGTCAATTATGTCTATGTTTTAAATTTCAAAAAATAAACTACTGATTTTTTATATTTCTGTTTTTTTCTCAATCACAAACTTTATAGCAATGATATTACAAAATGCAATATAAAAACTTAGAGTGTCAAGTATTTTTATTAATCTGTTGTTGACAACTATTGCTCTAAGTTATTATCTTGCATTTTTTAATATATTTGTTATTAATGTAGTAGGTACATTAGAAATGAATCTCAATTAAATTTCCCGCTTCAAAGCACTGCAGCGCCGCAGGTGTTGCTAGTCGCGAACTACATACATTTTTCAGTGTCCTGTCTTTTTTTTTCGACCAATGATCTGTGATCCTTTTCGTTGAAGAGGCATGTCTCACTCACAAAGAAATTAAAAATGTTCACAACTTTTATGAATATTCCTCTATGCAATAACTCCTAGATATTTTTAATGCAAGTTTAAGAGAAATGTTAGGGTCGGTATTATTGGCCGTTATTTGATTGGATCAGTTATTTTGTCAAACTGATTAAATGGCGAAAGTTATTTGGAATTTCTGCAAAATACTCTCTCTGATTTTATCGAAGATTTACCATTGCAACTTAGATAAAAGTTTTGGTTTACGCATGATGAGACACCGCCTCGATTTAGTGCTACTGTTAGAGATTTTTTAAATTTTAAGTTTCCAAATAGTTAGGACAAAGAAATAATTGCCCTCACAATTATCCACCACGATCGCCAGATCTCAACAAATGTGATTATTTTCTTTGGAGAATATTGAAGGATTTTTTTTATTCTTCGTCAATTGAATCCCGATAAGATTTGAGGATTATGAATAAAAGTAACGTTGTAACAAACGATCATCATTTATTAGACATAGATAAATTTCAATTTTGGGCGAAGATACTTTATATTCCAGAGAAAATGGTGCCTATTTTGAACAATTTCTTTAGTTTTAATTCTATTTGTATTCAATAGTTTTATTACTCACTGTCAAATTTTAAAGATAAAGCCTACTACTGACTGATTTTTTCTAATAAATACTATTAAAATCTTGTTTTAAAGATTTAACAAGAGTGAAAAAGTGCTTGAAATTAAAATCTGCGCAGGATACTATCATCCTTTTTAAATTCGGTCAATAGGAAAAAAAGTTTGGTACAATTTTTCAATTTACTTGAACTCATAGTCAAGAAGACTAATAATAAACCTAAATCATGTACCAAATTTGGTTATTTAAAGTTATAGTAATTCAGAGATATTAATTTTTTTCAAAATATTTGGCCCTACTTTACAGGCCTGTTTGGTTAAATTGCAGTATTTTGGTACCCCCTATGTATCTGCTCTGTGTCGGTTCTTATACGCAACACCTTGTATAGTTTGTTTCGCTAAGCTTAAAAATCAGTGAATACAAAATGCAACTTTTATATATAAAAAACAACAGAGATCGACTCAACGACGTATTAAAAGTAATACAATTGTGAAAAAAACATGTAACCGAAGGATACTGGATAAGGAAAATCAAGCAAACGTAATCTATAAAGATTTCTCTAAAGCACTCGATTAACTTGATCACGATTTGCTAATCATGAAATTAGCATTGTTAGGCGTGCTCATAATATGTTTCCGTTTTTAATAACAGACAAGTTTACATAATAAAGGAATCTTTATCCAATGTTTAGTATCATCAGGAGTGCCTCAAGCGTCGATTTTGGGACCCCTTACCTTTGATATCTCTATTAATGACACAATAGTCGTTTTTGTTATCAAATTCTGGCTGCGCATATTAAAATCTTTAATACAATAATCATAGTCAGTTGCTTAAAATATTTGCACCATCTGTAACATTATTTCTAAGTAAATGTCAAAATCGACAAGATTTTACAAAAAAGTCTTGAATTGCAGTCACACACGCAAGCAGACATGCACATCCACAAATAATTCTATTAGAAAGGACGGCGCGCGCTTTTTTGACCTCATTATATAACCCGTCGTTGTTCGCTTGTAATGAGAAAATAGCATGATGGGAAGATACCGCGGTAAGAAAAAAGGATTGGAGGCGATATAAAAATTATTCATCGCGTGTATTTGACCCGGACTGTTTTTTAAACGCCACAAGTCGGCAGATCTACACGCCACTTTCATTCATATCTAGATTATTGCCACACAAGGTTAGCAAAACTCAGTTGTTGTTGCAGTCATAGGTGAAACAACAGCTATTATAAAAGTATAGGAGGGAAGAAAAGATATTTTTTAAACTAGATTGTTTTGGTTTATATTAGAAACTGACAAATAGTAATCAATTTTTTGGATATTCGAGCAGAGAAGAAGTTACTTTCCCCTAAACCAATTTCTTGTTGAAAAAGTAAAGAAATATACTTTTTAAACTAACTTGCACAGAGTAGAAGTTGATATTGGCACAGAGAAGAAGTTACTATTCTCCTACACCAATTTTTATGCTTTTATTTGTATTTTTTAACATTTTGAGGCATTGTTTATGCAATATTTAATGACAATTTCAAACGTCACGCGTTGCCGTATTTCCTACAAGGTTTTGCGAAGAAATCGTCAAAAATTAGTGATAATGACGAGTCTTTAGATATTGAACAAGCTGCTCAAACTGTGCTTGAAAACTACAACAACTTTGAAACCTGTGCCAAAGAAAAATATATTGAGAATTTTCCAGAAAACGTATTACTAGTATATTTCCTGTAGCTATCCAGTACGTTAATGCCGTCAACTTTGTGGAGTAAATAGTCGATGCTCCGCACCATGATTTACCTGAACAAAAACGTAGATATTAGCAAATTTGCCTAATTGCATTTTTAAATAAGAAAGCTTTCGGATATCAGCCAAAGAAAAAATATTTACGAAGCTGGAAATAGAACGCTTTATGAAACAAGCTGAGGATAAAGAATTCCTGTTAGCCAAAGCTGTTTAAACCGTTGGAGTATTTGGAGCATGTAGGAGGGTAGAAATCACATTTTTGACAGTAGATGCCATAAAAGATTGTCAGGCATTTATTAGTGTCAAAACTCCGAACACAAAAACTCATGTTCCAAAATTGTTTACGATTACTGAGGGATCAATAGAAGGTACCGATTTTTTTTTGACATATTAAAGTAGTAAATGTTGTTTGTATATATTTTTAGGTATTAATAATATTGTGTGAAACTAACTACTCTGTAGACAAAAGCCCCAACCAGCGTTGAATTACACCCACAATATCTACCCATATATTCCTTATTATTAGCTTTTGTAACATTTTTTACTGTATTAGAAAGGGATTTTGAGCTAATATAAATCAAATCTCCTACAATTCCTATCAATGAAGTCATATGTATGTTCTCTGATATCAAACATCTAGGTATGCTAATGAAAAATTCCAGAGACAAAGCTCTATTCAATAATTATCTAAATACATTAATCTATCTAAATTTACTAACCTGCTTTAATGAAACGCTCTATAAATATCTAACTTCACTTTTGGCAGTAAATGCTGTACACAGGTAAAATAATTTTAGGTTAGGTTAGGTTAGGTTAGGTTCGGTTAGGTTTAGGTTTAGGTTTAGGGTTAGGTACCTTTAACCGTTTTCATGTATCGGTTCAAAGCATTACTTTGCATAGCTTTAACCATTTTTAGGTGACATATTTTATATTTAATTTGAAAGTATTTGTGCTATAGCTGCAAAGTATCACTATACTTAACCATTTTCAACCTTTTCACCTTTGATCCATAAATATATCGATATATTCATGTTGTATCTATTATCATTTCTAGTGTTAAAGCCGTCTATCCTACGCCTATGCGAGGCGCCGCGGGCGCCCTGGAAATTGTTACAGTTATGAAACCTGTCGTGTTCAATTGTACGCACTAATGAAGACCAGAACTGATTTTGCTCTCGGTAAAGTTTACAAGTTTTGTCACAGTGGAAAGGGTTATGATTAGCGGAATTCTACTCTTGTTACGCAACGAAGTACCAATTGTCTAATGGCGGCACTGCTTGCTTCCTTTAGAAAATACAAGAAAGACTGTATCTTTAATTTGTGGCTACTAAGCTAGATATACAGGATGTCCGGAAAAGACGTGTACAACGGAAGACCACTGGGTTCAAAATAAGCCGATTTAGACCAATTTACTTATTTCCAAAATTGCTTCGTTTAACCGTTTGAGAGCGCCAAAATTCACGAAAGATTTTTGTTTATTCCGAATATTTCGAAAACGACTTGATCGATTTTAACCGTTTTTGGGCTACGCAGTTATAAGTCTAACCAGAATTGACTCCATGTATATTATAATATTGTTACTCAAAATGGCCTCAGAAACTTGTTCCTTAAGTTTGTCAAGTACCAACGTATACCACAATTTTTATGTCAATGAACATAAAACCTATCTCTCTCGTAAAATACAGGGCTGTCTTTTCTCATCCTAAGTAGTAGATTATAGATAATTTATAGAGGATATTAATTTAATACTATTTAATGACTGACTTTCTGTGTTATTTGTTTTAAATCATTTAATGAGGTTCATAGTTTTCCTTGACATCGAAACCTATTACAGATATGTTAGGCGAATAATTCAGTCAAATGATTTAAAAAATCGAAATAAAGTAATACTAATATATACAGCGTGTTCCGGTTTGTGAGTACAGTGTTCCGGTTTCTCTTGTTATAAATATTTCAGGCCAAAATAATACTAAAACTATTTTTTATATGCCAATCATATATGCAGACTTTTGTTGGATGTTGAAATTAAAAAAATGATAATTGCTTTCAGCGATATTTTTCAAATTCTTCAAGAGATCAAATTGTTTTTTTGCTGAGGTGTATACCTACTATTTGAGGTCTGTTAAAATCATGTAACATTTGATTCGACGTAACGTGAAGGAATGCCTTGGACATGTCTTACTGAAAGCTTTCTCATTATAACGTTTGCGCCCTTAATGTACAATTCTCAGTCATTTTTACATTTAGCAGTCATTTTTGAACAAAAAAAGTGCTCGTTCTTAAAAATGAAATTTTATCTTCATTAAATTTTTCAAAAATCGTCGCGAATCAAAGGTCCCAAAAATCTTCCTGTGGTCAAATAGAACCGATTTAGATAAACTTAGCTTAGTCCAAAAGTGCCTCCTTTAGAAACTACAGAGCTTCAAAAAAAATTGTTTTCTTGTTATGGGCATAATTAAGAAACGGAACGTCCAATCACGTTCAAATATGGTACAGTTATGTTTCAGATAAGTACACATTGTGAAGGAGTAAGTAGTGCCGTATATCGTAGAGGGCGCTCTTGGCAGTTTTTTTGCAATTAATTTGTATTGTATCTTTTTTGTTTGTCCTATTCTGATACGCTTGACTGAAAATTATGATGGAGAAATTAATTTTGCGTAGAAAAGCTATACCTGTTCCTGTACAATGCTGATACAAATAGAAATAAAATTTCTAATTCGATCAAGTTACCACTTGTCAAACTGACGTTGACACGCTTAAATTTGATCAAAAGCCTGTCCGATTAATATTAATTGTTGTAAAGAGTTAGTAATTATCGTTGTGCAGTTGTGTAATTGTAATGTGTAAATAATTTCAAATTATTAGTATTATTTTGTCAAACTTTGAAAACATACCTCGAAAATTTCTTCTGCATAATTTTCCATCAAGCGTATCAGAATAGGATCAACAAAAAAGATACGATAAAAATGAGTTAAAAAAAAATGCCAAAAGCGCCACCTACGATATGCAGCTCTACTTACTCCTCCGCAATGTTTTTACTTATTTAAAACATAACTGTACCAAATTTCAACATGATTGAAAGTTTCGTTTCATAATTATGCCCATAAGCAGAAAACATTTTTTTTTTTTTGGAGCCCTGTAACTTCTAAGTGAGGCACTTTTGGACTGAGCTAAGTTTGTCTACATCGGTTGTATTTGATCAAAGGAAGCTATATTTAAGCTGGGTTCCATTACTTTCCGGACACATCTAAAAATTAAACGCATTCTTGAAACGGCAATCGGATAGATATCGTGCTAAAAAATCACGCGTTATAGAAAAACAAATTAAAAAATTTCTAATGGAGGCCCCTGATAATACGTATGTAGGTAGAAAGGTAATTATTACAAACAAAATATTTTTGTAAACGAAGTATACTGACTATTATTATTTTAGGTGGCAATGATTTTTGTCATATATCTGGGTCGATGTAATGAATAACTTCAAATAAAAATTGGAGATATTGAAGATATTATGGGAAATATATTGCTGATTGCTCTGCCAACTACCAAAACCAAGCAAAAAAGATCCTTTATTATTAGCCAATATTTAAATATAGTACTGCAAGACTTACACAAATAGATAGTAACAGATTTCTTTATATATTCAAATGGTAAAGCATATAACCAATTAATAGGAATTTATACATTTGGGAAAATGTCATTTCTCAAATTGAAGGATGCTACGAATATACTGGACATTGTTTCCGTAGAACTGGAAATCTTCAATGATAGCTGAAGGCTACATTGAGGAGTACACAACTCGTAAATCAATTGCTAGCAAAAAAATTCCCTACTGCAAGTAGATCAAGTGCTGGAAGACATTTTTTAAATAATTCAACCACTTTGGAGGATTCAATAGTTCATAAACCATCTACTAGTGAGAACACTTCAACCTACATAGACGAATTAATTGTTCCAAAACAAACAGGAAAAATGTTATCCCTTACAGGCTGTTTAAATTTCACTATAAACGTTTACAATAAATGTTATTTATGTATCAAGGGAGATACAGGGATGATTATGCCCGCAGACAACAGGTTGCAGTAAGTTGCCTAAGGGCATAATCATCTTAGTATCTCCTGTGGTGCATATAAAAGGTCATACCTGTAGTTATGACTGATGCTAGATTTTCAAACACATCCATAACAACCCAAGCGTCATTATTTTCGGGTTCTCATGGCAGCGGGCGTGAAATGATCCATTTTGCCCGCTGCTATACTCGCGTCAAGAATTCAGACGTCTTACGTCACGGCTGACGTTACACATTTGTTTTTATTATCAACGTAATTTTCGATACTTGGTCGCGTTAAAAACAATCGTTTTTTGCAATTTAGTGCAATATATAATGCACTTTTAGTGTAGTATATAGTTTTATTACTATCAGTTGCAGTTTCTTAAATATTTTGATGAAACTATAATGAATTATTCATTTGTTCGTATGACGTAAGTCGTCTGAATTCTTGTCGCGAGTATATGACAGCATATGTATGTCCGGGCTGATATGGGTGTGTTTATAAATATATCTTATAGCTTAGGTATTATAACTAAATTATAAGGAAGTGAAATATAAAATTACTTTCGTTAAAGAATAAATTTTAATTTTTAATTTAGCGGCAGTAAAAATGATTCTAATGTGTAGGCAGTAAATGTGACACTTTAGTGCCTGACATCAAATACTAAAACGATGCTTTTAATGTCGATCGACGAAAAAATTTTTCGGAAAATATTTCGTAACTTTTATAGTCAACATCGATTCCGGGATATCGGGATTAGAAATTTATAATCTCGAATCCCGAAATTGATTGTTATCGATATATTATGAAAAATTAATATTATTTTAAGCATTATTTATTTAAAAAGAACAGAATGGTAATTGTAAAAAAACGTTATAATTAATATGAATAATCATATATATGAAATTTATTTTTTATACATATTTTGAAAAAAATAAAAAATTATATAAGAAAAACTAATTCATCCAGAGTTCCAACCGTTAAAAAGGCCCTCTCCGATTTTATATTTGTAGGTGACATCGATAATAAAAAATCGTAGGGTACACAATTTTTATATAATTACGTTTCTTTGGTAAAAAATAACGAAACTGTCTTATTTGTACTTGTACTTGGCTGAAACGGCTACATGGACTTTTTCAGATCTATGTACTGAACAAAGCCGTATTAAAAATATCTATTAGACTGCAAAGCAGTACCACTTTATAAAAATGTGATCAATGTTAAATTTTTTAGACCTGGTCACTAAATCAAATATATTATCTGTGTATTAATTAATTATTCTGTGGCCTCGTATTTCACATTAGGCTGCAACGTATCTATAAAATTGGCAATATCAATCCCGAAAATCTCAGGAACCAAGGTTCGGCATCCCGGGGTCCCGAATTTTCAGAATACCGGGATTGACAGCCCGAGTCGATAATATTGACAAAAAAAAAATGAAGATATATATTTTTAAATTTGGCAAACTAACCGTTTTTAATTATTTGTCGATACAGTTTACGAATGAGAGACGTGAAAGTGTAATTTTTCCTTTCACACGGCAACCTATGACCGAAGATCTACAGAAGACCGCATGTTTGACATTGCTAGCTCATTTTTTAAAATATCACGTTCAATTTGGACCGTCACTTGACTTTTACTTTGAATTGCCGGTTAAAAAACTAACGAGCGCATCAAACGACCTCTCGCGTTCCCCGAAACCGTTTCCAGGGGACATGATTAAACCTTGTAATTTTAAAACAATCACAAACGACACCCCAATTACAATACGAGGTCTGGTTCCGTACCAACGCAACATTATGCACTATAAATAATAACATTTCTCCGCGGATACTTTCTAAGGCCCGTAATAGGAGTACATGCCGGAAACGAACCTCAGCAATGCACTATGGGAATTCTTTCTCTACAAAGAAACGTGTCCTGAGACGCGTCCGTCGTTCATTATGTCTGATCTCCGCGACGATAAGTCTCGATTCGCCCTTCTAATTGTTATTGCCTGCATCTTAGGGGGCAAACGGCACTCGGATTGAATTGTGCAGTTGAAAGATTGACGGCGGCTCATAATCGTACAACGTGACCAAGGAAATTAGAAATTTACTTGCAAGAAATTCGATTCCATTGTGCTAAATTGCTGCTCAATCGAAAGCGGTAATAACAATGTAGTGTAAGGAAATGTAGAGACATATATTTTAAAACCGAGATATTACGATATGAATTCGCTGATCTGTTAAATATTTTGTCAAGTTAATAAAGTCACTGGTACATTGGGTGGCAGAGTAGGTAACGAGCGGGCATTGCATGGTTTTCGCGCAGGGGTTAATGCACATCAAATCAACCAATGATGGTTGCAGACAAAATTTATTTATTATTTACTTTTTTTCCAATGTTTGTACTAGCGTGTAAGAACCGACACAGAGCAGGTGCATGTAGGGGGTCCCAAAATATTGCAATTAAACCAAACATACCTAGGTATACAAAGTTGCGCACAGGCGCGTTTACACACTTTCAAAGTGGGGCCAAATATTTTGAAGAAATATATATATATATATATATATATACTAGGTGACCCGGCAAACGGTGTTTTCACATATGAATTATTTCTAGTAAATATTTTGGCAGTTAAATAAAAAATAACTAACTTATTGTATTGTAAGTGAAGATGTGGTATATGACTAAAAGGGGAATGGAGCACTGTGAACAATGACGGCCTATAAGAATAACAAAACACGAAACATTCATTTTTTGAATTATTTCGCGTGCCTGCAATTTTACTTGTTTGACGGCCCAAATTAGCCCCTTTACGTCTTGTTGGCATTATTCACTGTACAAAACACAAAACAATAGCTATATAGTAAAATAATAGCCGTTATTGGCGGGATTTCATGACACGTGTTGCGTACTTTTGAGGTTATGTAGATCACTTAATTAACTAATAATGAAAACTACACTTAAAGTTAATAATTTTATTAATTATTGATAAAATAGGAAATAAATAATTATGGCCCAGCAAATTAATAATAAATTTACTTGAGAATTACACTTAGAAGGTAAAATGATAATTGTAGACGTCACTATTACGCTTGATTCATACACAATAATAATGGTCGAGAACTGTGTAGGGAGTGAGAGAAGGCTTATTGTGAGAGCAGTGTTGCCAATATATGAATACAAAATTACTGCAGAAATTTGATAAAATTACTTGCAATTACTGGCAAAGCTTAATATTATTTCTGGCCATTTACTGGCAAAGTTTTCTTAGTGACATATACTTACTATTTTTATTAAATTATGTGTTATGTAATACACAATTAAGTAATGTGTCGCACTTACTGTTTTATATATAGCAATCGAATAAGGGTAATACCACAAGTACTAATATTCCTTAGACATTACAAATTAAAATACCATCATGGTATACCATTCACAATTCACAGATCATGGTCATGGTACGACCTATAGAAAAACTCTTATAAGTATCTTTACTACATATGTGTATATTTACAATTCTTGAAGTTTATATTCGTTTGGCAAAAACCATATGAAATAATTATCCTATTTTTATGGGAAATAACTACAATAAGAATGGTCTAGAATACAGATTTATATTTTCTCATGACAATTTTCGTCACTTTTCTGCTGGAGTATGTGTAAGTATTAATGGGAAAATTTCGGTCGTAAGCTCAATACTGGCAAAGTTACTGACAAGACTGTCAATTCCTGGCAAATGCCAGTAATTACTGGCAAATCGGCAACGCTGTGTGAGAGAGACAGGAGACCGGCTTCGTTCTCATCCCTACTCCGTGCTGTTTACTGGGTGAGAAGTGACACCGGTAGATGCCTGGCAGGAATAACTGATCTAGTGATAATCGATCAGTTATCGACCAGGGTTAAAAATGATTCAATTACTAAAATGGTTATTAAAAAATAGGGGCTTGTGATAGAAGGATGAAAATTAAGGGTTGTATGTATTTTTTAATGCTACATCATAAAAAAATAAAAATAAAAAATTTTGTCCAAAAAATAACAAAAAATTGTTTGGGGTGGACCACCCCTATCACTTAGGGGTATGAAAAATAGATTACGACCGATTCTCAGACCTACCGAATGTACATATAATATTTCATAAAAATCGGTCAAACCGTTTCAGAGGAGTATGACGTCTAAAACTGTGACACGAGAATTTTATATATTAGACATACATATATATATATCCCTAAATTACTTTAACCTGGAATAACCAAATTTGGTACATGATTTAAGTTTATTATTGGTCTTCTTTGACTGTAAGTTCAAGTAAATTGAAACACTACAAGGTGTTCATTGAGGGTGAGTCACCCTTAAAATTATACCAAACTTTTTTCCATTGATCCATCTTAAAAATAATTAAAAATTGCTTTTTACTCTTGTTAAATTTTCAGGAACTCTAAGAGTCCAAGAAAAAATGCATGAATTAAAACAAGATTTTAATAGCGTTTATTAAAAGAAATCAAAAAGTCAGTAGTAGGTTTTGCCTTTCAAATTTGCCACATAGTTATAAAACTATTTCATTTCTGCTACTGTTTGTTGTTGAGCATGACTGAACAAGATGAAGAAAATATTTTACAAACAATTGAATATGAACCATACATAAGTAGTAAACGTTTATCTCGAGAAACTGGATTATCAAGAACTTCTGTACACCGAATTCTTAAACGTAATGTACTACATCCATATCTCATTAAAAAAGTGCAAGAGTTATTCTCTCAAGATTTGGATCGACAAATGAGTTTTTGCGAGTTTATCTTGCATCTTGATATTAAATTTCACAAGAAAATTATTTTCACTGATGAGGCTTGTTTCAGTCGTAGTGGAATTACAAATGTTCATTACAACTTTCATGAATATTTTTATGTAAATTCCTAAGCAAACGTTTTCAACGCGAGATTAAGATAAATGTTTGGGCCAGTATTATTGATCGTTTTTTGATTGGACCAATTATTTTGCAAAATACTCTCCCTAATTTAATCGAAAATCGCAACATAGACTATTATAGAGTTTTGGTTTATGCATGACGGGACATCGCCTTATTTCAGTGTTACTGTTATAGACTTTTTGAATTTTAAGTTTCCAGGACGTTGAAATAATTGTTCTCAAAATTGGCCACCACGATCGCCAAACCTCAAAAAATGTGATTATTTTCTTTCGAAAATATTGAAGGATTTTGTTTATTCCTGGCCAATTGAATCTCGAGAAGATCTGTGCAATCGTATTACGAAAAAATGTAACATTATAAGAAACGATCATCATTTATTAGACAAAGTAAATTTCAATTTTTGGCGAAGACAATTTATATTTCAGAAAAAATGATTCTCAACAATTTCATTTTATTTCTATTTTATTTTAGTTTTATTACTGTCAAATTTTAAAGACAAAGCCTAATACTAACTGATTTCTTCTAATAAACATTATTAAAACAATTTTTTAATTAATGCATATTTCTTCTTGAAAATTTTAAAATTTTCTAAAAGTTAAGAAGAGTAAAAGTGTTTTAAATTAATTTCTGCGCCAGATATTAATGAACATTCTTTTCAAATTCGATCAATGGAAAAAAAGTTTGGTATAATTTTAGGAGACTCACCGTCAATGAATACCTTGTAGCGTCTCAATTTACTTGAACTCATAATCAAAGAAGACAAATAATAAACCTAAATCGTATACCAAATTTGGTTATTACAAGATAAAGTACCTAACTCAGAGATATTTTTTTCTAAATATTTGGCTCCACTTTGTAGGTCTGTGCAGCTTCCACCTGTGTATAACTTTGTATATAGGTATGTTTGGTTAAGTTGCAATTTTTTTGGGACCTCCAACATACACCTGCTGTGTCGGTTTTTTGCGGAACACCCTGTATATTCAGAGTGTTAAAAACAGGTATTAATTAATTTTTTAGAAGTTAAGTTTTTTTTGCCACCATTTTGTATTAATGGGTCAGCCTATTTTGTATTGAACGGATGTTTGTTTTGAACACTGCAGCATAAAATGTATAAAGATAAAACTAAGACTTACCTTAATTTTATTTTTGCAATTAGTCCATAGGATTCTACTTCCCTAAAAAGTTTTACGACTTAGAAGTATATCATTTTTAATGGGTCATAATTTCAATATGAAATATTTCAGAAGGAACACGCTTTAAAAATCCAAAATTTTCAAAAAAACATTATTTCATTTTGTGAAATAACTGTTCAAAATTTCATCATTAAAATTTTATAAATTTTTAAAAATAGCTTAAATTTTAGGACCTGCTATAAAGTACAGATATTACATTACTTGTAGTAAAAAGCCAAATAACAAATAATTAATATTACGTATTTTTTTTTAATTGTTTATAGTACATAATTTGGAATATTGTATAAACATTGTGTCCCCTGAGAGGAGAAACGAATTTTTGTAAGAAACAACAAAATTTGATGTGTCTCTAGGATTCAGTTTTGCTTGCTTATGACAAAATCTGCGGTGGTGTCAAATCTATAAAATCCAGTATGCCTTGGAAATTTGGAAAAAACTATTTTTTTCACAAGCTGTTTCAGTATGAGATATGATAAAATTTTACTAAGAAAAGTTTCTCGGGATGAAAAACTGAGTATGTGTAAAATATCAATGTCCTAAGCCTACTTTGGTTTTTTGGTCCTCAATTCTTCATTCTGAAAAGCTTTCCTTAATAACATTTTGTTGTATCTCATGTCAGAAACAGCACTTTACCGGAGAAAAAATAACTATTAACAAAAAGAAAAGAGTTAAGTGAAAGGTGTGAAATCTGCTTTTTAAGTGTCTAACTAATTTTAAAGGAAAAAATGGTAAATACAGAAGATTTTTTGTTATTTTCTGAAATTATAGATATGCTGTTGAGAATGACAATTATATTATAGATAAATATATAGTATGTTTCATTACAAAAACAACTTGGGCTAATAACTTGAAAAATATTACTTCCACAATAAAAACTGAGTACACCAATGGATTCTACGAAAAAAATACATAGCAGTCAGTGGTGAGAGATTTCGAAATCTGAACCTTAGAAATATTATAAAAGTGGTTAAAAAATCCACATTTTTCCTCCTGTAAGTCAGAAACGAAGAGTGCTATGCAAATTATACCAACACAGTCAATTGTTTCACGAAAAAGTAGCACACTATTGCTAACACTATTTTGAGTAATTTTTGAGGTACCCATGAAAACCATCGAAAACGGGACACAATAAACTGAAAGAAGTTATTTGGGGTCAAATAGATAGATGATGACAGGCAAATTGTACTTTCCAGTTTTTTATACCTAAATTTTAGTACTTACTCACTTTGTGGACTAAATACATATATTTGACAAAAACCAAACGTACCTCGTTCTCTGAAAACTAAATAAACTGTTTAATAAAAATAAAGAAGTCAATTAATTGGAAATAATTTTCAATTTTTTTACTTGCAGCTCTGGAAGAGAAGGGCCAAACGTGTTAAACGTACAATGGTGTACACATTTGTTTAAACTGTCGCAACATATTTTTGTAATTAACTTTATGTCCGTGTACTATCAACAATAATACTTTTTACTTTCTTTTCACATAGTATAATTTGCACATAAAAATTCCATTAGCATTGTACTTATCACCGATCTAACTATAAAACAAGTCATTTTGTTGGTAAAATCCTCCCAGTCACGGCTGTTAAGTTCTGACATATTTTGCTGTACTTTTGAAGCAACGATAATATTCTATATCCAAATATATTTTATGTAATATTTCATACTTACCCATTACCCTTTAATATAATATAGATGTTTGTATTAGTATTTGCTCGAAACATGTTGCTCAAGATTAAATATTACTAGTCGAAATTTCACAATTTTTTCCGTGCTTGTGTTACATAATTCCCTGATCTTTAATAATGTTGAAGAACAACACGGGAATGTATGCCTTAATATCAAATATGTATTCATAGAAAATATCTACAAGTAACAAATGGACCAATAATATTGTTATTAGGATTATACAAGGTGATTCATTAAGAATGGACAATCTCAAATAGTCGACATCAAAACATGGTGATTAAATCTAACATTCCTAAGTGTTCAAAGTTGAAATTTTATTTTGAAATATCACAATAATTTTGAGGAAGTATTAATGGTGGAATTTTTATCTCATGAAAATGTATGTGTTACTTAGTTTGAAGTTGCTTGTAGAGGGTGCAAGTTATATACAAATATAAATATCAAAAATCTAAAAACGTATTCATTTTTTATAAAGACGCGGTACTAATAATAATTATTATTATTATTAGTTCAACAAGATCAAAAATCCAATTACAGGACTATAACAGAAATTGTTCATATACATAAAATAACGTTAAAATAATCAAACTAATCTAAGACAAAAAAAAATATATAATTAAATACATAGATAAGTTAAAAATTATAAAAGTATGAAATGTACTGTTTAAAACGTGATCTACCAATAAAAAATATACACAAGAAATAGTTGCCTAAAGTATTAAAAAATAAAATAAGTAACTAAATAACCATGGGAAAAAATTATATTTGCATGAGAAATCCTTAGCAGCTGCTTTAGGTTGATATTATTAACACATAATAATTTAAAATTGGTATCATATTGTATAAAGGGGACTTTAACATGAAATTAGTTCTAGCAGATTGGCAGTAAAATGTTACATGAGACCTAATCAAGGAACGTGGTACCAAAAAGTTAAGTTGAGATAAAATATAGGGGTACTGTGTAGAAATTTGATCTCTAATTTTTTAAAGAGTTAAATCTACCTATACATTAAAAAATTGTTGCAAAAACCTTCTACCGGATCCCCATCAGATTTAAATAAAAGATTTTTATATATTTTTAGGTATTAATAATATTGTGTGAAACTAACTACTCAGTGGACAAAAGCCCCAACCTGCGTTGAATTACACCCACAATATCTACTCATATATTCCTTATTATTAGCTTTTGTAACATTTTTTTTACTGTTTTAGAAAGGTATTTTAAGCTAATATAAATCAAATCTCCTACAATTCCTATCAATTAAGTCATATGTATGTTCTCTGATACCAAACATCTAGGTATGCTAATGAACAATTTCACAGACAAAGCTCTGCAGAAATAGGTCAGATCTCATCTATTGTGGTTGAATTTGTCGTGTTCCCACTGCCAAAAAAGTGAAGTTAGATTTTTATAGAGTGAGTAAATTAGATTATTTTCTTTAGATAATTATTGAATAGAGCTTTGTCTGTGGAATTGTTAATTAGCATACCTAGATGTTTGGTATCAGAGAACATACATATGACTTCATTGATAGGAATTGTAGGAGATTTGATTTATATTAGCTTAAAATACCTTTCTAAAACAGTAAAAAAATGTTACCAAAGCTAATAATAAGGAATATATGGGTAGATATTGTGGGTGTAATTCAACGCAGGTTGGGGCTTTTATCCACTGAGTAGTTAGTTTCACACAATATTGTTAATACCTAAAAATATATAAAAACTTTTACATAAAAGGTGAACATTTTTCAAGTAGGTATTGTCATATTTAATTCATTGACAGGATGTCACTTTTTGTCATTGTCGATATTTAACTTCAAATAAGTTTAATTTTTATAATAATTTTTATAGTTAGATATTTGATTCAACTTAAAGGAGACCACCTGAAGAAGCAATCCTAAAAATGCAGAAATAGGTCAGATCTCATCTATTGTGGTTGAATTTGTCGTGTTCCCACTGCCAAAAAAGTGAAGTTAGATTTTTATAGAGTGAGTAAATTATATTATTTTCTTTAGATAATTATTGAATAGAGCTTTGTCTGTGGAATTGTTCATTAACATACCTAAATGTTTGGTATCAGAGAACATACATATGACTTCATTGATAGGAATTTGATTTATATTAGCTTAAAATACCTTTCTTATATAAAAGATGTTTAAGAAATTTTCTCTAAATAGTTTCAATACTATTGATACTACATGTGTAATAAGGGTCCCAAATTAAAAAACAGTATTCCAGCTTGGATCTAAGGAAAGCATAATATTATATTTTTAATGTGTTCGGGTCGTTAAATGATTTACTATTTCTAATCATAAATCTTAATGCTTTTGAGCTCTCTTGCTAATATGTTGCGAGAAGCTTAAAGTACTATAAAAAAATAACATCCAAATCTTTTGTAGAACTGTGATGACTAAGTATTTGTGAATTAATATAGTAGTCATATACAACAGGACTGAATTTACGAGTAGACGTGATAACTTTGCATTTATTAACATTAAAGCATAAGCTTATTGTTAATAGACAAGGCACTACAAGTTTATTTAGTTCTGCCTGAGTATTCTGGGCCTGGTTTATTGAAGAAATGCATGTAGATATTTTGACGACAACAGCATACAAAAGCTTCCCACAATTGAAAACACCGTCAGTGTCATTTATGAGCACAAGAAACAGTAGCGGGTCCAAATTGAAACCCTGAGGAACCTCCCGATGTAGCTACATATGTCTTAGATTTAAAACCATTGAATGTAACATATTGCATCTCAGTGTGAAGGTAGAAACAAAAAAAAATAAGCAATTCGTCACTAAGACCAAATGTGTTGAATTTTTGCTATAAAACTGAGTGATAATCCTATCGAAAGCCTTAGATAAGTCAGTGTACATCAACTTGAACATGGTTAACTAGAATATTTTAAACATACTGTGTAAAGCAAACAAGGTTAGAAGTAGCGAGATCTGATCTGTGAGATATAAAGCCATGTTGATTTACTGAGAGTAAATTACGGAAAAGTAGATGCAGTTGTACACTGAAATCTTGAAAACAAAATTATTTGATATGGTAATAGGGCAATAATTTGCTGTATCAGAAGGGCCTCCCGACTTAAAAAAATATATAAAGTGTATAAAGTACAAGCTGAGGACCACAAATCGATTTCTTTTTTATTTTTTTTTAATGCCAATATGATATCCTATTGAGATAGACATTCAATGTTCAAGCAATAATGTATTAATGATCAAAAATTTATTAATGATTTTTTTGATCATAATGATCAAAAGATTTTGCTATCATGTGAAATTTAATTTTCTGTTTTCTGAACAAATTGTTTGTAGGCTGTATTGATTAATGTCTTGTTATGTTGTCTGACACGTTTGGAAAGTTTGGAAGTTCTGGTAATTTGTTTGAACCATGTTTTTTATACAATCTGAACTAATATTGCTTCAATTTCACTCTTGTCTACCATCTACAGTATGCGGCAAAAGTATGGAATAAATCCTCGAACAGGTCGATTTTTAATTTAAAAAATACATATTTTAGCTTAAAATGCGATTTTTAAATGTCATTTGTTTTCGAGTAATGACGTCATCGATTTTTTTTAAATGGCAACATCATATTTTTTTCCTTGATTCTGAAATATCGTTTAATTCTCTATCAGACAGTACTAAAATTTTGTCCTCTTACATAGGAAAGTTTTCGAGTAAATGACTATTGAATGTTAGAAAACGTAAATCAATTAAAATAAAGCAAAAACGTTATCAAGTTTAGTTTTTCGAATTCCATAGTTCTTTTATGGATCACGTAGGTGAAAACCTTTGCAAAGTGTCATTGTCACACCGACTTTCTAATAAGTATTGTAAGCGACATAGAAATTATTATTCAATTTAAAGTATTATGGCACATTTAACTGTTACTCAAAGAATTGATTTTTTAATTCTTATCGGATGCGGGAATATGACTAGAACTCAGCAGGAAGTTTGCGATTTATTTAATGAAAAATATCCAGATCGCCCTAGCAGCCAGTCAACAGTCAGTAAGGTAGAGTCTAAATTTAGAGAAACTGGCAATGTTGTAAATATTCCAAAACTTGGACGTCGAAGCATTAATGAAAATCAGAAACAGAACATTTTGATAAGTATGGTGGATAATCCTCATAATTCTTCACGATTGGTTGCATTAAACAATGACACTAGTCAGAGCACAGTGCTACGTATCTTGAGGAAGGAAAAATATCATCCCTACAAAATTCAACTTGTGCAGGAAGTCAATGAAGATGATCCCGATCGCCACTTACACTTTTGCGAAATTCTAATGGATTTATGTCAAGGAAATAGAAATTTACACCGGCAAATACTTTTTTCAGATGAGGTCACATTTTGTCTGAATGGTACAGTAAACCGTCAAACTTGCAGATATTGGAGTCGGGAAAATCCTCATTGGATGGCAGAGGCACATACCCAACACCCTCAGAAATTAAATGTGTGGGCTGGAATAGTTGACGACAGATTAGTAGAGCCTTTCTTCTTTGAAGGAACCCTTACAGGACAAAGATATTTAGAGTTTCTAGAAAATGACCTTGTCCCAGCCCTTGCAGTAATTTTTCCTAACGATAATGACCCTGACATTCCTGACGATACCATATGGTTTCAGCAAGACGGTACACCTCCGCACTGTTTTCCTGGGAGGTGAATCGGCAAACGCGGACCGTTAGAATGGCATGCAAGATCGCCAGATCTTACACCTCTTGACTATTTTTATGGGGATACTTGAAGTCAAAAGTGTACATTAATAAACCACGTAATTTAGAAGAACTTCAAAATCGCATTCTGGAGGAAATACGCAGAGTTACCCCAGAAATCATTCATAATGTGTAAGAAGAATTTCTTCACAGACTTGAGCATTGTCAAGAAGTTGGTGGATGGCAATTCGAACATTTAATTTAAGTATAAAATTTAATCAATTGTATTTTATTTTACATACCTCAGAATTGTTACTTTTTTATGGATAAAATTTACGTTTTCTAATATTCAATCGTCATTTACTCAAAAACTTTCCTATGTAAGAGGGCAAAATTTTAGTACTGTCTGATAGAGAATTAAACGATCTTTCAGAATCAAGGAAAAAAATATGGTGTTGCCATTTAAAAAAAAATCGATGACGTCATTACTCGAAAACAAATGACATTTGAAAATCGGATTTTACGCAAAAATATGTATTTTTTAAATTAAAAATCGACCTGTTCGAGGATTTTTCCCAAAAAATAATTGTTTCGTTTTTATTGAATTTATTCCATACTTTTGGCGCATACTGTGTAATTCTAACATTTTTCTAAGATATTTAATTTAAAATACTTATCAATGTAATTATTAGCTTTACTGTTTTCATGTTTTCAATTACAAAGTATGCAGTATAAAATTCATGAATTTTATGTGATATGATGTTTCATATTAACAATAAATATGTAATATCTCGAAATTGTAAAAGTTAAGTAGATATCCTGTACGACATATTTTTGACAAGCTGAGTTGACAGGGTATTCTATTAAAAAAAAAACAAAAGTTAGGCCTACAACTCAGAAATGCGATATTCAATTGCTATTATGATATATGCTCTAAAAAATATTTAAAAGTTACTACAACTTTAATTCTTATACTCCTTTCTTTCTTTCTAATCTAATCTTTCTTTTCTAATAAAGGAAAAGAGGGTCAATTTTCGCGTGATCACTCTGTAAAAAGACGTTTGAAGAATTAAAGCTGACATTCCGCACATATTTTTCTATTTCTAATATTGGTGGTCTTTAGTTTTTCGCTATAAAAGCATTCGCCGCTCGAATATTCTCAGATTTCAAACGGATAAACAAAAGAATCAGGGGAAAATTTGCCAGAGAATAATCCGAGGATGTGAAACGATTCTTTTGTTAAATGCAAATGTTTTAGGTGGGTTTTGAAATGCGAAATCGACGAAGTGCCCTCTTACAGTTCACTCCAATTTAAACGGCAATGTGAAACGGAGAATTGCCCGCAATTACTCGGTTTGTTGTTATTAAAATGTTGCCAAATGTTACCCAGTTTTCATTGTTGTTATGAGAATTAGTTATTATTTATTGTAGAAACGCGACTCCATTAACATATTGCGGCATTTGAAGCAGCTTGTTGTTTAATTGTGAGTAAAACTGTAACTGGCAAATTGTTCTGTTGAAGGACTAGTCTCCTTTGCGACTTCTTTAATTATTTATTTATTTTAAAAGGAAAACTACATAATCATTATTCAGTAAACATAACTATAATATGATATATGATTTGCTCAAAAAGAGGAAATAATAAGACTGCACAATCAAGATAATTGTAGCACGGGAGATGTACTTATAAGATTGCGCACATTATGTCTGCACGGACCTGCAAAATCTGTCCAGAAATAGGTCAGATCTCATGTATTGTGGTTGAATTTCCGAGTTCCCACAGTTTCAAAAGTGAACTTAGATATTTATAGAATGTTTTTACTAAACCAGGTTAGTAAATTTAGCTAGATTAATTTTTATTTTAGACAATTATTGAATAGAGTTTTGTCTGTGGAATTGTTCATTAGCATACCTAAATGTTTGGTATCAGAGAGCATACGAGTACATATGACTTCATTGATAGGAATTGTAGGAAATTTTATTTATATTAGCATAAAATACCTTTCTAATACAGTGAAAAATATTAGAAAAGCTAATAATAAAGAATATATGGGTAGATATTGTGGGTGTAATTCAACGTTGGTTGGGGTTTCACACAATATTGTTAATATGTAAAAATACTTATATAAAAAAGGCTTACATAAAGGGTAAACAATTTTTTGATTGAATAAGGAGGTAAATGTCATGTTTAATTTAAAATCGATTGGCAAGTAAAAGTGACTTTTGACATTGTCGACATTTAATTTCAAATAATTTTAATTCATTGGTATAATAACTTATATAGTTAGATATTTGACCCAACTTAAAGGAATCCACCTAAAGAAGCAATCCTAAAAATGCAGAAATAGGTCAGATCTCATATATTGTGGTTGAATTTTCGAGCTCCCACAGTTTTAAAAGTGAACTTAGTTATAGTATGTTTTCATTAAACCAGGTTAGTAAATTAAGCTAGGTTAATTTTTATTTTAGATAATTATTGAATAGAGCTTTGTCTGTGAAATTGTTTATTAGCATACTTAAATGTTTGGTATCAGAGAGCATACATATGACTTCATTGATAGGAATTGTAGATTTGATTTATATTAGCTTAAAATACCTTTCTAATACAATAAAAAATCTTTAGTACGTGTCTACATCAAAAGGTCACTGGCTACTCAATGCTGGGCCTAAACACGGTCATAAGCAGAGAGTGACGGGTACTACATATTGAAAACCGCGACTTATATCGCCATTCATAATTACAATATTTCCAAAAGCGAAATTTTAGGACTACAATTAGTCTACTGGCTAATGAATTGACCAACATTGAATGACATTGAAAAACCTATAGTAAACAGCCAGGGTTAGTCATCAGCGGTTCCACCAGACATATACCGGTTTCGAGCTTTTTAGTTCTCATTAGTATGCCAACTGCCGTTTGTTATATGATCTTCACGCGTAATTCAATGCTGTCGTAGCATTAGTCGGCAGAATATTTGTTTTCTGAAATTTATGTATATGTGTTTTAACGTAATAAAATTAGGAAATTTCAGGAATAATGTGGTAACACAATGTCTGCATTACTTTTACGCAATTTATTATGCAATGTTACAGAACTTTTCATGTGATTTCTGTTGCGCATGTGCAGAGACACATCAATCTAACCTCCTAATGCGGTTTAGTTCATTAATAAAGACTTTTTGTGACATATTCGTAAAAGAGTCAGTATAAGATTATATTTTGTTACGGCGTTCTTCCAATTTAAATGTTATACAATTTACAGCTATAACAGAAGCTGAAGATACGTTGTATACATGCTTACATCAAAACTGCTCCTTTACCTAAGTTCTAAACCATACAACATTAATTTCGAACACCATATTTATCTTTGTGACAATAAAAATAGTAATACTTTACAACAAATATTAACATTAGTTGTAGTTAATTGTAAATTTACTGTAATTTAGTGTAACTAGATTATTGTAGGATGCTTGGTGCTGTGACCGCTCAGAAATTCAACATGGAGTAGCTAGTGACCTCTACATGCAGACAAGTGCTATATCTTGCGTACTCATGTCTGTCGGTTATGATAGTGAGCAAACAGTGCGATGGGCGGGTCTAGAGACGTTCGCCCCCACAGAGCCTAGTCCGAGAACAACAAAGGCAGGTTAAGGAATTCCAGCTAAGGCTGTGCACTTTCCGAGGTCACGGCATAACATGCCAGAAACCCAGTATATATGAATTGAATTTCCTATTAATGAATCGGAAACTCTCGATTGTATACAATTTTGCGGGTGTAAATATTGTGTGTTCATATTATTATTATTACTAACTTGATAATTACTGCTGATTACGTTGCCATAATATTAATAACATAGTGACAACTGACAACAGCACAGAAAGTTGGTGTTAGTTCCGTTTTGTATACTATAATTAATGTTCTTTCAATGCTTATTCTTCTCGTTTCTTTCCACGGAGGTGGTGATTTGCACTTTAATATTTATTATTGTCTCATATTACTTTTTTACTTCATTCAAATATTTCCTAGTAGATACATGAGTTAATTAAATTAGACACAAGTCAACGCCTAATACCCTGTATAACAGAAAATTATGTCCCGAAAAACAATCGGTTAATGACATTAAATAGATGTGTTTATATTTTTGTAGATAAAAACAAAATATAAGTGGCAATATATTAAATACTAAACGATAATTATTATCAACTTAATTTTATTAATGATTTAGGTGAACGTCAACTTTCTTTTATATACACTTGCATACTTTTTGATAATCGCCGAAGTGTTTAATTTTTTTTAACAATATACCGACGCCGACGATAGGCAATTATTATCTCTTATATTTATGGAACCATAAAATTGTTCTTTAAATCTAATAGAAACTTTCTCCCATGAACTTGCGTGCATATTCAATTTAATCACTGTCAAAGTGTTAATTTCAATAAAAACAAACTTTGATTTCACTCCGACGAATAATAATGAGTCTATTCTTATAACGTTTTAATGTAATGTGCACATATACATACACAGTGCTGCTAGTGAAAACATTAAGTCTTCGCCTTTATTTCTCAACACAAAAACTTACAACACTCAGTAGGTTACTGTTCGTGACATTTTTTTCAAAATTTCAAACACTAATTAAATAGGTCTTCCAGGTTTTACCCACCTCTATCCTGACAAATAATGATAATGATAATAATAATATGCCAGTGAAAATAATTTTAATTGTTTGCTGGGTTATGAATTATCAGATAATTTCCCGCATTATACGCTCTCTCCACACGTAATTCATGCTAGGAATACTGAAATTCAATTTTAGTATTAACGTTTTTGCGATAGTGTTTACATTTATTTTTCAATTGTCAAAAATGGCTTTAGCAGCTTCTCGTATGTACACAGAAAGATTTCCCGGTAGACATGAGCCAAATGCAGCTACTTTTACAGTGGTAGTGCAACGGATGTGAGACGGAAAATTTGCAACCAAATCGTGGAAGAGATGGAGGTCCAGTGCGTTCATGGTGTCCACGGCGTATTGCAGCAGCTGAGAAACGGTCATGTGATTCAATGGGGTTCAGCCAAACTTTTAGAGAAGGACGATAACGCGACAAAAAGAAAATTAAAAGAGACCGCGATTATTTTGTTGAACGGAGATAAGTGTGTGTCAAACTGTTCAGTAAACATCGATCATTGTTGGCTACAGTTGTATCAAGAAGAAGTAAGTAAAAATAAAATAAAAATCATTTAACATCTCTATGGAAGCAGATAAACAAATTTTAAACTGTCAAACTTGACATACGTTTAATATTTTTACTACTATTTTGAAAACGAAAACAGAGAGTTTTTCGAAACGTCAATAATACGGAAGTGCGCGATAGTGATGTGATTTTTGTTATTTTTTACTTATCTGCTTTTTTCAGTGTGAGATTTTTTGGTTAGGCAAACTTAGTTTCAAAAATAACCCTTGACTGTTCCGTTTGGCGCAAGGACTTGTTTAATTAATTTTTATTATTTTTCAGAAGTGTGGCAAAAACCCAATAAAACTAAAGAAAAACTAAAATTATGCCACAAATAAATAGCTTCAGACAATATGTTAAGCAAGTAATTTCCGTGTATGTATAAGTAGGTCTATTTATATCGACAGAGTAATCAACAAACTCTATGAAAAGTTTATTAGTAGTATTGTTTTCTTTTTATCTTTATGAAAAATAATGTTTTCTTCTGCCAGATTTATATTCAATTATATAGGTGACATTAAAAAAAAAACATTTTTATTCTTACACAGTAGGTACATATTGAAAACGTGAATTTTTATCATTCTCCGTTCAGATAAAAAGAAGTAAATACCAGGTACGAGTGAATGTGTGGCTTTGTGGTGGACTTGCTACATGTTCCTCTGACATTTCACTTGTATAGGAACTTTATTAGTATGTTAAATAAGTTGGTCAGACTAGCACAATTAACCGGAGATCATACCGTTCATCCTGCTATGGCCATAATAAATCAGATATTTAGTAATAGTCGCACCAAGTCTCTCGATATAGCAGTACATGTATAATTAAAGTTACATGAGTCCTACAATTTGAATCAACGCTGGTAGGTTCAAATGAACGCGCACAGCTTGTACAGGGTGATTTGTTTGATAGGAGATGTAGCTATAACACTAACGCACATACTGAATAGAAATTTTTATTACTTTAATCTAAAGTCATCATCAGATGAAGTAAAGAAGAAGCACCAATGCAATATTGACGACAAATGGACATTAGTTTTAATATCTAGCTGTATTTACGTAACCCCTCAATCAAGTCTTCAACGCATGGTAACAATTCCACTAATGAGACACAGCTAACTAGTTAATTTGAAGAGCAAGTAAATTTTACATAACGCCGAATAAATCAACATATTATTTACATAATGTCACATTTAATTACATACAACAAAGCTTATAATGTATTGTATACTATAAACACCTAGTCATATTTGGTCTAAGGTATGTACAATTGTACAATTGTAGAAAATATGGAAATCTAAACCACTTATGCTCCTTTAGAGAACACGGCCTTATTTGTACTTTAGATCCCTTTAGAGGTTTTAGACCATTTTTGTTCACAATTCTAATACAACCGAAAATATTCGAATTAAATCCAATATCAACATAGTTAATTGTGTTAAAAATGTATAACAACTTTAGGTGATACTCTCAATGCATATAAGATGAACCAAATAGAAATGTCACTTGCGCAAGTGTTAATTTGTTTCATTTTCGTGTATCCTCGATTACCCTCAATGCTCGATAAATATTTACTTGCCTATTTTTTGACTTTCACTTTGCTTATTTTTATCAGTCGCTCTCCTCCAAAGTACAAGGTCATGGCTTTCCTGCACCACGCGTTTTCTTCGGGGTAATCAGTACTCATCAGTGCATCAAAACAACTATGGATACTGACATAGTGATTAATTTATTCTACGAATATGGTTGTATGAGACATTTATATTAATGAAAAAATCCTTGCACTCCTTGGAGTATTATTTTAATTCACAAAGGTTGATTGTAAAAACAGACGAACATATGTAATATTGAAATACGCTTTAGATATATTACACTATTTTTAGTCCCCAGAGAATATAAATACAAAATCAAGAATATTTACATGGTATGCAAGTATGTTCATTTTAGTCACCTTAGACGTTAAATATAAAATTGGACGAATATTTATACAGGGTTAACTATGACTAAGTACAAAAATTTTAACCACGTGCTCAGGAAGGCCTAAGACAATAAAAAAATTATTCCAGAATTTTAGCTCGATATTTAAAAAATGGGGCGAAACTTTCTTTTCCTACGGAAAGTCGGCGTCTATGATAAGCATCGACTGAGATGGCTTAGATCCATAAAACTTACACCTGTCAACAATATCTACTACTATGCGGTCGTTCTTTTGCAGCATTTCTAAATGCAGAAACGGCAAAAATTAACATAAACACTTAATCCAGCTAGCTCCACTATTTTGCATTCGTTTTTCATTTCATTACAAACTGGCAAAGCTACATTTTCATTCAATACAACCACTCACTACCGATAAAACACACTGATGAAATGTCTATTTATTATAACAAAATCGAACGAAAGGAATAGATAATAGAAAACTTTTAATGTACCCGCGACAGTCTTGTCCCATAACCTAGAAAAAACAAACCGGCGAACTATATTGTGGAAAAATATCTGCATCCGATACAAATTTCTTTAATTAATAGTTATAACACGTTAAAAAAGGCACTAAAAACTAAAAAAGAACACAAAACTACATTGTAAACACTTGATAAACACAGGAATTATATTATGACTTGACGGGGAATTTTACCGTCCTATTGCTAGTAGCCTACTCTGACTCGCATAAATAACTTTGGAATTTTTTTGACGGGTGATTCCGTTAATTCTTAATTTTCTCTATCCCCTCTTAAAATATTTGTACCTAGTCATAGTTAACCCTGTATAATAATTTATAATTTTATCTGTAGAGGTTAAAAGTCACTTCCCATATTATTTTTAGGCCTTACGGGGTTTAAGTGCAAAATTATACACCTATTTATATAATGTGCAAATTTCAACACTAGCGCTTAAAAGTTGCACTTTAGCTCTCTGATATAGTTTGATTTTTAGTCTCTATAAAACTAGATACAAAATCAAAAGAGTATTTACATAATAGTATGTAATTTGTCCCATCAAGACTAAAAATTATCTCTAGTTTTTTTTTATAAATATGCTACTTTTAGTTTCCTTATGCAATTTTCTCTCACGGAATTAATTTGTTCTCTAGCTCCTTGGTAAGTATATTACATTCAGCCTCCAAGCAGTTAAGTATAAAACCAAATGAATATTTACAGAATAATAAGCATTTTTTAAATAATCTTATTTGAAGTGCTCAGTGCACCGAGTACAAACTGTTTTGGTTTCAGGTAAAGTACCTTTTCTGTTGAAAATACAGCAAAATGTTACTTGAAAAAGTTGTTCAGAATGGTAAATTATGAAGACGTTCAAGAAGATGGCGAAATCAAGTACAAAGATTTTATCAAAGCAGGCCGATATTTTTAAAATTTGCACATCTCCATATCGTTCTGAACAACTTTTTCAAGTAACATTTTGCTTTTTTTTAGTAGAAAAGGCACTTTACCTGAAACGATAACAGTTTTCAATCGATGCACTGAATATTTCAAATAGGATTATTTCGAAAACTGTTACTCCTAACGCCTTCAACAAGGTATACCTTTTTCAAATATAATAGGTTGGAGAATCGATTATTTTAGATGGATACATTAGCAGCAAAAAAGTTCTGCCATAAAAAAAAACATGATGTGCCAGAAGTGGCACCCTCTACCAGTGACGTCAAAATTAGAAACAAATTTGAATTTTTCGCCCGCAAAAACCCCTGATTTACAAATTTTATGCAAATATTTGGATTTTTTAGTTATCTACAAATATCGAAAATAAAATTTTAACTTTGACACTCTGTATATTTTTTAATATGCGACTTGAGATATAGGTACTCGTATGTTAGGTTAAATCGATTTATTTTCGCGTAAGGAATTTGTGGTCTCAGTTTTGCTACTACATTTAAAAACACCAGATTAAAATAATTTTGTTAGTTCCTTGGTATATTACGTTACTTTTGGTCTAATAGAAATGCATAATTAGATAAACAATACACTTTAGGTCCCTGGTACAGTATGTTACTGTGACGTTACTTTAACTTCCTAACCTGTTAAATGCAAATAAATGAATATTATAGTACATAGTAAAATTCAATTTTATTATTAAATAAAATTGCACTTCAGTTCCTTGCACTTTAGCTCCTTGATACTGTTTAGTCTTCACAGATTTTAAATAATTTTAATTTAACATTGGAGTACATAGTATATACTAAGGCTAAAATGTCTTATATCTCTCACTCAAAATATAGTTACCACACTTTAGTCCTTATATGTACAATATGCTTGTTTACGATGTTTTAGCATACAATTTGATTGAATCGTTGTGAGAAAGGACCGCTTATACTTTCCCCTGTTCAACTAACGGTAATCATTGTTGCACTTTTAGTTGGTTCACATCGATATTAATTTAAGCTTAATCAAATAAGCGTGAGAGAATATCCTGCCGACTTTAATAACCCCAATTATCGGCAAAACGAAAGGCGCAAAAGCACTCATAGTAATATTTTCCATTGTGAATTGTTTATTTAACTAGACTCTACTCAGACGATTTTAAATCGAACTGCACAAGAACGCCTACCTCATCGCCATAAATAATACTTTGTATTAATTGCAATATAGTTAAACTTTCACAATACACAGCGGGGTGTCTATCTTCTTGCGAAACTGCAATAGATATATTCGTGGGACTAGTAAAAATTGAGGATAGAAACATTATATTAAGTATATAAATTGGAGGAATAATTCCTACAGTACAAAAATCTACTGAACTATAGATGGATGACTCTTACAGGGTGTTCGGAATATATAGGGCGGGTGTTAAAAGGGGCTTGTATATCTGAACAAAAGCAACAAAAAACTTCTACGAAAAAAATGTCTAAAACGAATAGTTTTTCTTCAAATACATTTCAAAAATAAAGCTGCAACAAAAAAGAAAACTGTGTTATGAAATTACAAACTAGGGTACAACTAAGGTTAAGTGAAAGCTCCTGTATCGTAATTTGTTTTTTTTTGTATTGGTATTAATGAAGTAAACAATTGAGGATGCCCAAAACTGTAACGTACGACAACATTGGAATCTGTTAACCGCTGCTGTTAACCTAAAAGTATTATTAGTCATAGTAGTATTGTGGCTGGTGCGTTTCGTTTTTCTGTGTTTACTTGATATTTGTGATGGCATGGCATGTAAATTTGTCTGGACAAAACTCTCTGGCTACGATACGTTTGTACGGTTAAACGCTTTTCGCAGTCATTTTGAACGCTTGTAACTATTTCACATATTTTTATTCTGTGTTATGGAAATAGATCTAAGAAAACCATTCACATTATGTTTAGGTGCATTGGTAATTATTATGTACAAACACCTGACAATCCTGGCATGATATGTGAATGACGTTGTCACATATCCAACACCTGTTTGCTGTCATAATTTTTTTACCGTTGGTCAGAGAAAACTAATTGTTAAGGAAAATATATTCTATTTGGTACAATTTATCATCCATTAAAAAAAAGCATTCATATTACGTACACCCTGTATATTGATTCACGAGTACCAAAAATAAGATTAGAAAATGTTGGGAGTTTACCTGAGAAACTCGTATTCGAATATTAACAGATTAGAGTTACAAGATGTTGAAGTAACATTTTGTTTGACCTTAACCAAGGGACATTAATTTCTATTGTGAAATAATATATATATATATATATATATATAGTAATTGAAATACACTTTTAGATTAAAGTAAAGTAAAGATTAGAAAATAATTTAAAAAATTGATAAATGTGAGTTCATTGTAAAATTCAAAGGGAAAGAAAACTCCTCCCAACTCACAATTCTTTATTCATTAGTGACGATGAGTTTCGAGGTCAAATTTTGCACCTTATCTCAGGTCATACAAGAGGCTACAATTTAGTGTTAATTTTAAAATTAAAACTTATTCGATTTACATTCACTTCTAAAACTGGTAAAGTGTCCAAATACGATGATGCTTTTGTCAAAATTGGTACTTCTCTTAATATGTCAATGGAATCGATAACAAAGGACAATGTTAAAAATATCCGATTTTTGGCTTATCCGGGGGAACGCATAAATCATAAAAAAATCAATTGATTATTGTTAATTAACATTAGAAATGGCCCAGAAATACGTCAGATACCTGGGAAAATGTCGCTACTACCTCTAAACCTATATAAACTACCCTTAAATAGCTTTAAATGGATAATCATTAATTATTGTTATAAAATTCGTGTAAAATGAAAAAAATGCTTGAAAATGATTTGAACAGACAGTATGTCAATATAAAAAGTAATAAATGACTGTAAAAGTGCCCATTCAATGGCGAAATAGCACAAATTGTTCTCACTTTGCGAGCGCGTACTGAAAAAATGGCAATTTATCCTTGCGCCCATTTTTCAGGTCGCAATAGTATAAATGAACCTTAAAAGTGATTTAAGCATTTTTTTCATTCTAAACGAATTTTACAACAATAAATAATGATCATCTATTTTAAGCTATTTAAAGGCAGTTTATATAGATTTAGGGGTGCAATTAATATTTCCCCACTTACTTAATGTACTCTAGCATCAGTTTTTGCATTTTTTGACAGTAATCTATAATTTTTTTCTAGCAATAGGCGTTCCCTTGAACATTTAAGCAATATCTATTTTTGATGTCGAAGTAAGCTTCGTTAGCTTTTGAAAGTCGTTTTTTTTAATTTTTAGGGGTGGAATGGACATTTTTACAGTTATTTATCACTTTTTATATTGACATACTGTCTGTTCAAATCATTTTCAAGCATTTTTTTCATTTTACACGAATTTTATAACAGTAATTAATAATTATCCATTTAAAGCTATTTAAGGGTAGTTTATATAGGTTTAGGGGTAGTAGCGACATTTCCCCAGCTATCTGACGTATTTCTGGGCCATTTCTAATGTTAATTAACAATAATCAATTGTTTTTTTTATGATTTATGCGTTCCCCCGGATAAGCCAAAAATCGGCTATTTTTAACATTGTCCTTTCCTCCATGAATTTCACAAACGATTGTTATTTTAATGGGGAATGCCACTATGTTGGAAAAGTTTTTAGAAACTCAGTAAATTCCATTGTTTTGGAAATATATGAAGACCATATTTGTTGTTTTTTAAATTAAATTAAATTTAAAAAAATTATTGGCAAATTAATGTACCTGTGACGTCAGATGTACATTTTAAACATGAGGCAACAGAGCAATAGCATGTAACTTGTCTTAGAATAAAATAAATGAAATGCAGTACTGTATAAATAGAGACAGATATAGTGCCTGTCAACATCATTTGTCACTTCCATCAATATAACATAACCTACTTTTCTGCCGAGACAAAATTCAAGAGATTTCAAAGTGTAGAAATATAACTAAATTACAAAGAGGTTATGTTTGTTTAGGATTATCACGGGCTATAGACCAGGACAAGACAAAATTCATAGACTATGGCATGGCATAACCTCAGTTTGAGTTTAGTGGTTTTACTGCTATGCATTGTTGCCAGCTGGTAAAAATGTACGCGTGACGTCATGTTGTTTTAAATAATTAATATCTCTCATAAAACTACATATTAGTCCAAATCGTATGACACGTATCCAACGTTTTTTAGAGTACTCTCTAAAAATGCAAAATACCAAATTTAGTGGTATTCCCCATTGAAACCTCCTCTTATAGCAAATGTTGACGGTTTTGATTTGCATTTTGTTTATCTCATCTATGTATACCAATAATCTCAAAACTAGTACATCTCATAATTCATTTGTGAAATATGATTATGGATCTTTTTCACTTAACCCCGTATTAAGCATTTCTTGAGTTTTTAAATATTATATGGCAATTATAACACTTTCTTTACGAAAACTCTTTCTGAACGCTCTGTATGTTTGATTACATATCTGATTACTATTCGTCACTTTCCAAGATAACCAAAACTTTTTGTCAAGAATAACTTTTCCCCGAAAGAAAGTTCACAAAAATGTGCTACCCCACCCAGAGACATACTGTATGTTTATCTGAAAGCAACATTGCAAACAAGATCCTCTTTGTGTGATTCCAATACCAAAATCGAACTTTGGCGTTTTCGATCATTTATTTTCCTTTTTCGTTGCATATTTTGTCTAAAACTTGATGCAAATTCTCACACTTTAGCAATGCAGATACTCATTTCCTCGAATGAATAGAATTATTGGTCCCAACGTAATATGTACGTCCTTATGTCCATATTGAAAATAAGAGAAAATAAATTTCTTGTAGGAATCATGTATCGTAGTATGTGAAAAACATTTAAATTTTGCCAAACGAAAAATTGCAGCAATTTATTAAAGATAATATAATATTAAAGAAATCTTAAGCAGTGGCATATGTTGCAACCCATATCCTTTAAGAAAGCTGCTAAAACATCCAAATTTTTATAACACGTCCTCTTCTAACGTGTTCTGAATTAAATACATCGATACGAAGCTTTTATTGATGCAAGATGGTGATACAATTCTAATCAGATGCTTTCGATGCAAACGTAAATTATTAGGTTTTTTTTCTAACGAATCGTGCATGCTAAGTGAACTACTAGAAGTACATTTTTTTAGATCCTATTTGCTATTATCGTTTCCTGTCTATTTTGTTTTTTTTTTGTTGTATTTTTTTACATACAAGGTGTAACATTGAATGAGGGTAAGATTTATATGAAGACGTGTGACCTATACAGGGTGTCCGGAATATGAGTGCCTTATGATAAATTGTACCAAACAAAATATGTTTAACTTAACAATTTTTTTTCTCTGACTAACGGTGACAGAATAATGACAGCAAATAGGTCTTCAACAATATGCGACAACATCGCTCATATAGCGTGTTAGGCATTTGTACATAATAATTTCAAATATGTACCCCTTAATTAGGTACTTAATGTGAAGCTCTTTTCACAACACAGAATGAGCAGCTCTTTTCACAACACAGAATGACTATGAAACGTCTCGTAGTCAGAGAGTTTTGCCCACATTCGCCATAAATGAACATGTCATACAGCTGGTCATGGTTAATAAGTTGTTTCATTTTGGTTTCGATTTTTGTTTATATACAAGGTAATCATGCGTAAACGTTATATTCGACTGTAACTTTGTTACTTTAATAGATATCGAAAAATTGAACGTGCATTCATTGACTAATTTTTCAAGGATTTCAATTTTCCTGTCATTTTTCCTTGATTCTGAAAGATCGTTTAATTCTCTATCAGACAGTACTAAAATTTTGCCCTCTTACATAGGAAAGTTTTCGAGTAAATGACGATTGAATGTTAGAAAACGTAAATTTTATCCATAAAAAAGTAACAATTCTAAGGAATGTAAAATAAAATACAATTGATTAAATTTTATACTTAAATTAAATGTTCGAATTGCCATCCACCAACTTCTTGGCAATGCGCAAGTCTGTGAAGAAATTCTTCTTGCACATTATGAATGGTTTCTGCGTATTTCGTCCGGAATGCGATTTTGAAGTTCTTCTAAATTACGTGGTTTATTAATGTACACTTTTGACTTCAAGTATCCCCATAAAAAATAGTCAAGAGGTGTAAGATCTGGCGATCTTGCAGGCCATTCTATCGGTCCGCGTCTGCCGATCCACCTCCCAGGAAAACAGTTGTCCAAAAAATCTCGTACAGGGCGCGCATAGTGCGGAGGTGCACCGTCTTGCTGAAACCATATGGTATCGTCAGGAATGTCAGGGTCATTATCGTTAGGATTATCGTAGGAAAAATTACTGCAAGGGCTGGAACAAGGTCATTTTCTAGAAACTCTAAATATCTTTGTCCTGTAAGGGTTCCTTCAAAGAAGAAAGGCCCTACTAATCTGTCGTCAACTATTCCAGTCCACACATTTAATTTCTGAGGGTGTTGGGTATGTGCCTCTGCCATCCAATGAGGATTTTCCCGACTCCAATATCTGCAAGTTTGACGGTTTACTGTACCATTCAGACAAAATGTGGCCTCATCTGAAAAAAGTATTTGCCGGTGTAAATTTCTATTTCCTTGACATAAATCCATTAGAATTTCGCAAAAGTGTAAGCGGCGATCGGGATCATCTTCATTGAGTTCCTGCACAAGTTGAATTTTGTAGGGATGATATTTTTCCTTCCTCAAGATACGTAGCACTGTGCTCTGACTAGTGTCATTGTTTAATGCAACCAATCGTGAAGAATTATGAGGATTATCCACCATACTTATCAAAATGTTCTGTTTCTGATTTTCATTAATGCTTGGACGTCCATGTTTTGGAATATTTACAACAGTTTCTCTAAATTTAGACTCTACCTTACTGACTGTTGACTGGCTGATAGGGCTATCTGGATATTTTTCATTAAATAAATCGCAAACTTCCTGCTGAGTTCTAGTGATATTCCCGCATCCGATAAGAATTAAAATTTCAATTCTTTGAGTAACAGTTAAATGTGCCATAATACTTTAAATTGAATAATAAGTCGGTGTGACAATGACACTTTGCAAAGATTTTCACCTACGTGATCCATAAAAGAACTATGGAATTCGAAAAACTAAACTTGATAACGTTTTGCTTTATTTTAATTGATTTACGTTTTTTAACATTCAATCGTTATTTACTCGAAAACTTTCCTATGTAAGAGGGCAAAATTTTAGTACTCTCTGATAGAGAATTAAACGATCTTTCAGAATCAAGGAAAAAAAATCGATGACGTCATTACTCGAAAACAAATGACATTTGAAAATCGCATTTTACGCTAAAATATGTATTTTTTAAATTAAAAATCGACCTGTTCGAGGATTTTTCCCAAAAATAATTGTTTCGTTTTTATTGAACTTATTCCATACTTTTGGCGCATACTGTATATATAATCGAATTTATGGAGCATTATAAAGAATAGTTTATAAAAATTGTTCAAACTCCTTGCTTTTCCATACTAAATCTATATCGTTTTTCCAAATTATTTAATCAGTTACGGTCATTTTTGGGTGTTGGTTTATGAAATCTATAGCTTCTTGTAATATATCCTGAATTTTTAAAATAGTCGTTGGCCTATTTTTATAAACACTATTCTTTAAATAACCCCACAAAAATATGTCAGGTGGTGTCAAATCTGGATTGTTCGCCGGCCATCGTATGGAGTTCCACCACAATGTAAGATCAGTTATGAAATATTTGAATAACAGTTACATAGAATGATAAGAATATGACACCACCTGAACAACTAAGTTCAAATGCTGAGTGTTCGGTTGAAGTTAAAGGTAAAAAAACTACTTCCCCTAAAAAACTGGCCCCACTTATAGTTATATCCTGCATAATTTTGTATTCTGTAAATTCAGTAAATGATATGCGAATATTTGAGGGGGTGATTCTACATCGAAAATTAATGGTAGTTTGCTTTATAAACTATGGTCCTACGCTTTCCTTTGCATGGAATTGCGCACTCGTTCAAATATTCCCGGAGTATGTCGTATTCTATTGCATGCTGCAACTATTCTTTCTCTTAATTCCTCTTCAGTGTTCATGGGACTTGTGTATACGAGCGCCTTAAGGTGGTTTCACAAAAAAAATCTAAAGTATTGAGGTAGGGGGACCTTGGTGGCCATTCCTGAGGCCCACCGCGCCCCATCCAATAATTTGGAAAAATTGTTTGTAAATAATTGCGTACTGTCATACTGAAAAGTGCAGGTGCACCAACGTGCATGCACCACACTTGATTTCTTATCCCTAAAGGAACATTACCAAGCAACAAAGGCAACTGTTGTTGAAGTAAATTTAGGTAAGATTGTCCGCCAAGTCGTCTCGGCAGTAAGAATGGTCCAATAAAGTAATCACCAATGATACCTGCCCATACATTAACCGAAAATTGTTGTTTGGAATATGTTTCAGTTATAGCATGAAGATTTTCATCCACCCAAGTATGATTGTTATGGAAATTTCGAATGAAATTTCTTGAAAAATTAACTTCGTCAATGAACAGAACATGCGAACTAATTGCAGATTTTGGGCAACATTATGAAGATACCACTGACAAAATGCCACACGCTTTGGAAAATCTGTGAGAAGTAACGCCTGCACTATTAAAATATGATAAGATATCCACTAAAATCCTCCCAACAATTTGGTGGCAAATATTCAAGTTTCGGGCGATCTTCCTCGTACTCATTTCAGGATGTTCTTCGATAATGTGCTATACCTCCTCGTCAATTTCTTACATTTCGAGGTCTACCTTCAGATGCACCTTTTCGGACATCACCAGTTTCAAGAAGACAACGATGAATATTAGAAAAAGTGCGACTATCTGGCAGAGCACGACTGGGATATCTCTCGTGATAAATACGTCTAGTTTGCTCTGCATTACATCGACGAGGCCATACACGTAATGTATTTCCACCATTTTCACATTTGAATAGTTCAGCATTATTAGCGAGTTTGTAAAAATAAGATATTCACAGCAAACAGATTTTAACGACAAAAAGTTGATTGAAATGTCAAATCATAAAGCAAGTGACATATTTCAGGCCAACTAGATTTATTGCAAAATTCTATCCTTTAATAATTACATGAATTCTCTCGACAATCCAACGGTTTTTATTTTTTTTTTCTCTCAAAAACTTCGCATTGCAGTCTAAAAGCTCAAGAGGGCCCTTATTTTCAAATTGAACGGGGAATTCAAAAATAATTTTTAAATGGGAGAAAACCATTTTTTCTTTAAAAATATTAAAGTTAAAGTTAGAAATTATTTTTATATTGCAAAATATGCACCTTTATTAATAGACAGCACATACCAAATTTCATGAAAATACCTAAAGCGGTTTCGAAAATATTAATTATTTTCCTTTTTTTCCCCTAAAACTTTAACACCCTGTATTCTTGTAACGGAGCATTTTTGGACCATAGTATATAGCAATATTCGCATATCATTTAGGAACATCCTGTATATCGCTTTTAGTGCAGAACAAAAATCAACCAACGCATGAAAAAATATGTTATGTATTCCTCTCAAATACATGCCAATAATATTTATAATTATTCCACATTCTGAAAAAAACACCTCCAAATTATCATATTATCCAATTTCTATTATTTATTATGTAAAATAATTAATAACTACATTTTTGTGACAAATTGACGAAAAATTAACTAACATCGCCATAGAGAAAAAATGTATTAACGTAAGTGACGGTTATGTAACAATATACCCATAATTAGATACCACATCTTTAAACTTTTACAAACTGTTATTATAACTACATCAATCATTGATACAATCGGTCTCGAAAAAAAATATATACAATTAGTTTCAAAATTCTGCTCAGGTGATGATAAATATATAAATTTGGAGCAGAGTTGCGTTCCAATTCGGATAATATCTACCAAAAGTGAAATTTGTAAAAAGTATAAGTCAATATGTACGCTCTTAATGTGTTTTTCAATAAGATTTGTATAGTTACTAGTAGTAGTTTTACGGCAAGTAAACATTTATCTACCGGAACAAAAATAAATAAATATGTAGTCTGAATTCAGTGGCGTACTATTACCTATTTCTAAGTTTACGGGTATATGCAAGATAATAATTCACATATGTAATGATTTGGTTTTGAATCTGTAAAAGCCAGTTTGGGCTTTCATCATCCACAAAATTTGTTTAAAATATAATTCCATTATTAAAATTACATATGAAATAAGATTGCCGGCAATAAGATCTTAGTCCATGATAGGCTCTTTACCTCTTCCCTTTGAAGCTCCTCGGCGCCAAGGATCTTATGTCTTAGTCTCTTAAAAATTGCACAGTAACTTAGAAAGTGTGTGGAAGTATCTTCCCGTTTTCCACATTCCGGGCATGAAGGATCTTCCTCTATTCTTATCATAATTCTTTCTGAGTCTACAATGACCTGTCAGGACCCCCTTCATTTGGCTTCGATTGAGGTTCAGCAGCCACACTATCCTAGATTTATTGGGTCCATTCAAAAAGTCATGGGCCTGTCTACATCCTCTATTCCTGGTCAGCCTGGTCCTTACCGGGGATTCCTTCACGGCCCAAAAGTCAGAATAACTCCTATCTCTCTGACCAGAGGCTCCAGTGCATCTCCGTACTCCTGAACAAGAGTGGATCTCGTCCTCAGAGAGCAAACATTCCTGAGTACAGCTTGACTGTCAGAACAGATAAGGATTTTATCCTACACACAATTCCTTACTTCCTTCTGGTTTTCAATTGCCCGCATCTTATGTTCATAAATAAGTCGCCATCACCTTATTACAATCCATGTTAAGGTGAGGAGGTGACAACCCTAGCAGAACTTCCAGAAGATCGTGTTCACTGCATTGACAATACCTAAACAGGTCAATCTTTGGACCCTCGATAACCTCTTGGCCACTGTCACCCGGTCTACATTCGATCACTATACCAAGGCCCCATATTGTAGCTTCGGCCTGACCACCGCCGTGGTGAACTACCCTCGAATTGAGTCCCTAGTTTTTACCTACTACTTTCCTTAATTACTAAAATGTTGCCATTAGTTCCCGGGTAATTCTCCAATCTGTGAGCCCCAAAACAACTTACTCTCCAAGGATACACCTAAATATTTTCATACATAGTTGGAGCCCTGAAATCATCTATCTTCCTTCTTCTTGTGAAGAGAATCATCTCAGTCTTTTTGCGTTAATTGATAGACAAGTCTCCTCACACCATCTTTCTCTCATTTAGAAACCGGGTATCCACTGAAACCACACCATCATCGGTGTACGCCTGATTATCCCTATATCCCTCTAGGGTAAAGCGCTCTCCTTTCTTCCAATGCTCCCCACCTCTCCCATCTGACCATAATACATGCTGTGCTTCGGTTTTGAAGTGAATTGCACATGGTTTCAGTTCTTGCCTTATCGAAAGCATCTTTTATATTAAAGAACATGGTCAGTGCGACCTCCTTTGTACTGAAGAGGTGACGATTGAAGTTTGAAGAGGTTTGAACGTGATGTGGATAATGATAGTGATTAATTGGAAGTTGAAATGTACAGAGTGGATAATTAAAATTTCGAAAATTTGTTTGTTGTGCCGCACGCCTTTTCAAAATCCTATGTATCACAATGTATGGTAAAGTTGTGATTATGGTAACTTCCTCCTTGGGTCTTGCTTTTTGCTTACGTCAAGGTCTAATGGCTCTATCGATGTCTTGCTTAAAGTATCCACTTGCTAGGAACACAGTTCGAGTGAATCTATTTCTTCATGTCGATGGTCCTCATCAGCCAACGTAAATGCACAGTGAACTAGGATCTTCACGACCGAGCGTTTTTGTGCCGGATGATGATTAGACTTTCCATGCAGATATCTATTAGTATGCATATTCTTCTCTTAGATACCGCGTCAATGACGCCAAAGGTCTTCCTTTTTGCCAGAATATCTAGAAACGGCAAGGCTTCGTCTTGCTCCACTTCCACGGTAAAGTTGATCTTGTCTTGCTGATCCAAACATTCTTGTAGGAGTGTATTCCACATTGCCAAACGATATAAGTGTCGTCCACGTATCTAGGCCAACATTGAGATATCTTAGAAACCGATCGAGGCGCTTATTTTCAAAGTTCTCCATAAAGAAATTCGCCACTACAAGACTCAGTAGAATTGTCCTTTCCAGACGGTAATAGCGGTAATCATATAGTGCCCGCTCAAGATACACTGAAGATACCATCTATTAACTATGGCGAAATATATGCACTTAAGTATCGACCACGGCTAAACAGCCCAGAAAGTGTACATCATTCAATTGACACCGGCCGTGAAAACCTACGAACTATAAAAATATGTAGTGCCCCGGATGGCCCTTAATAAGTATACTAAACTTGTGTACAGTCTGTTTTGGTCAAAATCAATACAATGTTAACCAAGGAACATCTGTAGAAGCGTGGCAATGAATTTACGAGTAAAAGACACCCTGTATAATTAAATAGAACGAAATAATGTTTAACTTCGTTAAAATAAACACATCACATGTTATCTCAAATCTCTTATAGACTTCTGATAAAATTGATTGCTCAAATAAATTACATAAATTAATATTCAATTGCAATATACGCAGCAATTACTCCTTAAATAATTGAGTTGATAGTTAATTTTGCATTGTAGATGAGCAAAAGATATACGCTCCCAGATGTACGCTCATGTTGGTGTCAGATTACATTAGAAGATGAAATTGCTACTGTAAATAAATCGTAAGCCTCGGGTTTGTTGAATTCCGTGTTAGACAAGACGCGGAATGTAAATGTGTTGGGTAAATTTCTTTTTTAATTGTAAGTACACAGAAATTCTGAGGATTTATACAGAAACACACTTTCATGGAGAGAAATCTAGGATGTATGATGAATAAGCAGGTAGACAAGGATTTATCTGTCGATCGTAAAAAAATATTGTTAATATGTAATATTTTATTTATATGCTAAACGAAACGTGTTGATAGTTGGTGGAAGACCTTTGGGAAAAGAAATAATCTACTCAAAAATTCGTTTATATCAAAAAAATTAGTCGAGGGTTTCATACTATGACATTTTCAAACCTCTGTTTTGAATCTAATCAATTAATGTTAAATTAAAACCAAGTTAACGAAAAATTCGCTTGATGGGTACTCTAGATAAAATTACACCATTGGCTATACAGAATGATTCACAACTTACTTAAAAAAATATATATTTTTGTGATGCGAGTGTTTAGATTAGTTTTTCAAGTGACAAAAATGGCTTACTTGTATAGCAACTCGGAATTGATGGATAGCGTTTTAATTTACGGTAAAGTGAAAATGCTTTAGCAGCATTTTTAACACGGTGTGCAGTGAGTGTAAGTACAGTATGCGCCAAAAGTATGGAATAAAATCAATAAAAACGAAACAATTATTTTTTGGGAAAAATCCTCGAACAGGTCGATTTTTAATTAAAAAAATACATATTTTAGCGTAAAATGCGATTTTCAAATGTCATTTGTTTTCGAGTAATAACGTCATCGATTTTTTTTTAAATGGCAACACCATATTTTTTTCCTTGATTCTGAAAGATCGTTTAATTCTCTATCAGACAGTACTAAAATTTTGCCCTCTTACATAGGAAAGTTTTCGAGTAAATGACGATTGAGTGTTAGAAAACGTAAATCAATTAAAATAAAACAAAAACGTTATCAAGTTTAGTTTTTCGAATTCCATAGTTCTTTTATGGATCACGTAAGTGAAAATCTTTGCAAAGTGTCATTGTAACACCGACTTTCTAATAAGTATTGTAAGCGACATAGAAATTATTATTCAATTTAAAGTATTACGGCACATTTAACTGTTACTCAAAGAATTGAAATTTTAATTCTTATCGGATGCGGGAATATGACTAGAACTCAGCAGGAAGTTTGCGATTTATTTAATGAAAAATATCCAGATCGCCCTATCAGCCAATCAACAGTCAGTAAGGTAGAGTCTAAATTTAGAGAAACTGGCAATGTTGTAAGTATGGTGGATAATCCTCATAATTCTTCACGATTGATTGCATTAAACAATGACACTAGTCAGAGCACAGTGCTACGTGTCTTGAGGAAGGAACAAAATTCAGTTTGTGCAGGAACTCGATGAAGATGATCCCGATTGCCGCTTACACTTTTGCGAAATTCTAATGGATTTATGTCAAGGAAATAGAAATTTACACCGGCAAATACTTTTTTCAGATGAGGCCACATTTTGTCTGAATGGTACAGTAAACCGTCAAACTTGCAGATATTGGAGTCGGGAAAATCCTCATTGGATGGCAGAGGCACATACTCAACACCCTCAGAAATTAAATGTGTGGGCTGGAATAGTTGACGACAGAATAGTAGGGCCTTTCTTCTTTGAAGGAACCCTTACAGGACAAAGATATTTAGAGTTTCTAGAAAATGACCTTGTTCCAGCCCTTGCAGTAATTTTTCCTAACGATAATGACCCTGACATTCCTGACGATACCATATGGTTTCAGCAAGACGGTGCACCTCCGCACTATGCGCGCCCTGTACGAGATTTTTTGGACAATTGTTTTCCTGGGAGGTGGATCGGCAGACGCGGACCGATAAAATGGCCTGCAAGATCGCCAGATCTTACACCTCTTGACTATTTTCTATGGGGATACTTGAAGTCAAAAGTGTACATTAATAAACCACGTAATTTAGAAGAACTTCAAAATCGCATTCGGGATGAAATACGCAGAGTTGCACCAGAAATCATTCATAATGTGCAAGAAGAATTTCTTCACAGACTTGCGCATTGTCAAGAAGTTGGTGGATGGCAATTCGAACATTTAATTTAAGTATAAAATTTAATCAATTGTATTTTATTTTACATACCTCAGAATTGTTACTTTTTTATGGATAAAATTTACGTTTTCTAACATTCAATCGTCATTTACTCGAAAACTTTCCTATGTAAGAGGGCAAAATTTTAGTACTGCCTGATAGAGAATTAAACGATCGTTCAGAATCAAGGAAAAAAATATGGTGCTGCCATTTAAAAAAAATCGATGACGTCATTACTCGAAAACAAATGACATTTGAAAATCGCACTTTACGCTAAAATATGTATTTTTTAAATTAAAAATCGACCTGTTCGAGGATTTTTCCAAAAAAATAATTGTTTCGTTTTTATTGAATTTATTCCATACGTTTGGCGCATACTGTATAGTGTAACACGGGAAATTTGTAACCGAATCGTGGAAGAGATGGAAATCCAGGACGTCCACGGCGTATTGCAGCAGTGCATCAGGCTCAATTATATCCGTACCATGTACAGAGTGTCCAAGCATTACCACCAAAGGATTGGAAGAGGAGCACCAGTACCATGGCCGCCACGATATCCTGATTTTAAATCCTTTGGACTTCTTTTTGTGGGGATATTTAAAAAATGAAATGAATCGCACCGAAGTGGACACTATTGATGATTTATGCAAACGTATTATAGCTGTTGTCAATAACTTATGAATTCAAAACGAACAAGAAGCATAAACATTTGTGTTAGTTTGTAGAAAATGGGTAAAGCTTTGTCCTCATGGACGCGTAATTTGTGAAAATTTGCGCGAATCATTTAATGGCGGGAAAAATCTCAACAGTTTCAATCATTTTCATCATAACTGTCACTGACTGTCATGGTAGATTGTCAGAAGGTCAAGTTAAACTGAAGGCTTAAGACTGGCCTAAAATTGTGTCGTTGTATCATCAGGTATGTCAAACTATTTTGTTAATTAAAACCACAAATTAATTCTATTAATAATTAATAACAATAGCGGCAAAATCAGTTGAATTTGCTGTATAAATAAAATAGATATTTTTTGTCTGGTCACCGATTGCATGCTTTGCCCAGTTTCCATTGTCGTGCAGAAGTGTATTTTAAATCATTTTCGAACTGCCCTTTATGCTTTTTTACAAAATTGTATTTGCAATAGTCCCCTTTACATTCTTATTTTTGAGTTGAAAATCACCCTCAGTCATCAAAGTAAGGCACATCGCCAAAAAATCCTTAATCATTAGATACAGGCTGTTCCTCAATTGCAAAAATGCTCCGTTAGGGGCGTCGAACTTCTTGAAAAAATATTAATAATCGATTATAAAACAAAATTAATGTTAATTACCGACTTGCACAAATGCTATAATTTTAATGATTATCAAATAACAGTTTTGACTCTAGATCTAACCATAATAAAAAATTAACATTACAAATAACATATTTGCGTTCCGCAATAAATATCAGTGAACTAAACTGTTGCAGAACTGCAAGCATGAAATATACAGGGTGATTCAGCTATAATGTCACTGATTTTTATCACGTGCACGGAAGGCCTAATAAAGACAGAAAATTGAAAAAAATAGATTTACTAGACCTTTTAAAAGAGAAGCAACAAAATTGATTCATATACAGGGTGTCCGAAAAGTAATGGGACCCAGCTGTAACATAGCTTACTGTGATCAAATAGAACCGATTTAGACAAATTTAGCTTAGTCTAATAGTGGTTCATTTAGAAGTTACAGGGCTTAAATTGTTTTCTTGTTATGGGCATAATTAAGAAACGAAACGTCCAATCATGTTGAAATTTGGTACAGTTATGTTTTAAATAAGTGTAAGCATTGTGAAGGTGTCAGTAGTGCTGCATGTGGTAGAGGGCGCTCTAGGCAGTTTTTTTGTAACTCACTTCTATCGTATCTTTTTTGTTAGTCCTATTCTGATACGCTTGATGAAGAAATTAATTTTGCGTAGAAAAGCTATCCATGTAACTGTAGCTTCTTTCTGCAGCTTGTCCATTAAATTGATTTTGACAGTAAACAATAATCATATCTGCCGTTCTGTGCTGGAAAACTGTTTATGTCGAGGTATGTTTTCAAAATTTGACAAAATAATAATTTATATATTACATTTACACTTTACACAACTACACAACGATAATTACTAACTCAGTGCAATAATTAATATTAATCTGAGAGGCTTTTGATCAAATTTTATCTAATTTAAGCGTATCAACGTCAGTTTGACAAGTGGTAACTTGATCGAAATAGACAATTTTCTATTCTATTTTAATGTGCGGAACTTTTCAAATGCGTTTTTACCGAAAATGGTGCATTTTATCAACATGTAACAAGTATAGCTTTTCTACGCAAAGTTAATTTCTCCATCGTAATTTTCAGTCAAGTGTATCAGATTAGGACTAACAAAAAAGATACGATAAAAATTAATTGCAAACAAACTGCCAATAGCGCCCTCTAAGATATGCGGCACTACGTGCTACTTCACAATACTTATCTAAAACATAACTGTACCAAATTTGAACATGATTGGCTGTTTCGATTAGTAATTATGTCCATAACAAGAAAACAATTTATTTCTTTGAAGCCCTTTAATTTTTAAACGAGGCATTTTTGAACCAAGCTAACTTCGTCCAAATCAGTTCTATTTGATCACAGGGAGCTATGTTTAAGCTGGGTTCAATTACTTTCCGGACACCCTGTATAATAGAATTCACTTTAATAATTCTAAAATAATTTTCTCTTTAATTCAAAAAATAATTTTAACAAGATTGAATAACATTTGAAAATAAATAAAAACGAACATAAAACATAACATAAAAAATAACAATAAGAAAAAAATTAATCGACAATGTCATTAAAAAAACTGTTGAAACTTATTTCATGTTGAAAAAATATTTAGATACTGTCTAAATTTTTCCTCTGGTGAAGATTTTAACAATAATCATGTAAATAGTCAACAAATTATAAAATAGGGATAAATAGAAGTATGTATTTTAGGCGCTTCTTAGGTAGAGGTCAAAAATCCAGGGGCGTATTATGCGGCTAAAATTAAAGGTTTTTTTTTTGTTTAAATGATCGATGATACTCACACCGCCGTCACTAGTTTATAAAGCTGGTAATTTTTTGTTTCATACCTATTGTCATACTAAATATGCACACCGAATTTGATCAAATTATCTCAAGCGATTTAGAGATAAAAAATTAAAAACCGATTTTTTTTTAATTTTTGACACGCTGTATACAAAGATTCCACATTTATATAACAAAAAAACCCTTATTTTTTGCCACAGAATACGCCCCTGGATTTGTGTCCTCTACTTAAAAACAGAGACTACTTGAACTTTAATTTAGGTTTATAAGTTAATTGTTGAAGCAATTGTTCATTTCGCATACACAGGGTGAGTCATTAATAATGGTACATAGCTTAAGGACAGATTATTAACGTCAAATTAAAGCGATTGAGCACAACATGCCTTATTCAGTTGATGCTCCTTTTCATTTTATAGGGTGTTAAAGTTGAAAAAAATGTTTTTTTGTTATATTTTAAGAACATATGCACCAATTGTTTTGAAAATTTGTAGTCTTGACCTCAACACTGTTTGCATATTCGTGATTGCCATCTCAAAAACCATAAGACTACAAATTTTCAAAATAATCTAACATTCTTAAAATACAGCAAAAAATCGAAATAGTACATTATACTATAAAGGAGAGAAATTCGTTATTTTGGCAGGTGAGGTGCAATTTGAAGCCCGAGGGCTACAATGCACCGAGGACAAAATAGCATCTCTCCCGAATGGTATATACTATTTTTTCCACAGTCTCATTAACTTAAAAACACATATTTTGTCATTATGAAGTAAGTAGCACCAGAATTATTGTATTCGGATTTGAGCATTTATTTAGTAGTCATTGAGTTATTGTCATAACTACAAAATAAACATACAAAAAGAATTGTCAAAATAAGGTGCTACTTTGGTTTAGTTTAAAGTTTGTTTAGTGCCCAATGAATAAGTGTGAGTCGGAAGAGATTGTGGAGGCTGCAAATATTGCAATAAGCAATTTGCTGCCTACGAAGTCAAGATCTTTATACGATATAGCCTACAATCGGTTCAAAAAGTAGTACGCCGAGAAAAATGTTCAAGTATAGAGCGAGAATGTTTTGTTGGCATACTTCAGTGAAAATGCAAAGAATTACAAGTCTTCCACATTATGGGCGCAATATTCTATGGTTAAGTGATGCTTGATAATTTACGACAACATAGATATAAGCAAATTCCCCAAGCTGATCGCATTTTTGAAAAGAACCGGTGACGAATATCAGGCGAAAAAATCGAAAATATTGACAAAGGGTGAAATCGACCGTTTTCTATCAAGTGCAGATGACAAAGAATTCTTAATGATTAAGGTAAGATTACTTTTGTTGTTAGGTATTTCAATTATTAAGTATTTTGATTTTTTTATAGGTTGGATTAATTCTGGGTATTGCCGGAGCTTGTCGAACTGATGAACTAGTCAATTTAACTGTAGAAGATATTGAGGATGTAGGCTCTTCCTTGATTGTAAAAATTCCAAACACTAAGACAAAGATTCCACGATCCATTATGGTTACCGATGTGGGAAATATGCTTGAATTGTTTCGAAAATACCTGTCCCTTCGTCCTCCCCACGTCAAGCATAAGCGCCTTTTTTTGTACTACAAAGCAGGAAAATGTAGTTCGAAGCCAGTTGGCAAGAATAACATGGGAAAAATTCCGAGTGTAGTAGCTTCGTATTTAAAATTACCTGATGCTGCATGTTATACTGGTCACTGCTTACGAAGATCTTCAGCGACATTATTGGCAGATGTTGGTGTGGATATCACGACAATAAAGCGTCATGCTGGTTGGAAATCAACGACAGTCGCTGAGGGTTATGTCGAGAACTCCATTGAAAATAAGACCAAAATTGCTAATCAGGTTTTAGTAGGTACCACTACTAGCGCAATCGCGAAAACTGTAAATGTAAGCGAAAGTAATATTCCTTCTAATATTAATTTTGAAAATTGTACAAATGTAACATTTAATTTAAATGTCAATAAATAGTTTCAATGTTATCTTTTTTTTGCATGAAAAACGTCCTCCATAATGTAAACTCGCTTGGAAGCATTATACTCCCTTGGGAATAATCGACTACTTCTGTTTTAATTTTGATGTCATAGAAACTGATTTCTACTCCCGACCGTGGAAAAACATTTATTTCAACTTTACCTGTACCCTGTAGAATAAAAAGGAGCAACAATCGAATACGGCATGTTGGGCTCAATCGCTTTATTTTGACGTAAACAATCTGTCCTTAAGTGACTGTATATTTCTTTAGCCTAACTAACGGAGGGTTTCTGGAACAATTTTGTATAATTATGTAAAAATGCATGGCCAACTATAAACCAACATCAGTTTTATCAAATTTAACGTTTTTAGATTATTTCCAAAATATAAAGTGGCATATATATATCATTATTAAGAAAAAAATGCAATTGAGTTTTTTAATCATTGATGTCTCAATATGAATGGAATGAATCGGAGGAATGAGCTATAGAAATGTGTGTTATCAATAGAAACGGTTGATGCGGTTTTAAAGATCGTTACTATTGATAAAGGCCGTTAAACTGTACGTATGAACAAAAATAGTCATTTAGTGTACAGTAGGAAATAAAATGGGTTTACAGCTTAGGAATTTCATTGTAACAACGTCAAATTTTGACAGATAGGTTCGTGAAATCATGCTAAACCTCATTTCACAAAGTCCTCATTTTTATGATCGAACTCGCAGCACCTAATTCATCAAACCATCAGGCCTGGCGATACAGCTTACATAAACCTGTTTACAGTCAATCGCACCTCCAAATTGGTCAAAGTAGCCTCGCGACCGATTATTCCCATAGCCGACCGCACTTACATAAAACCGAAAGCATTCTGCATGCTCAAGTTATGACTCTCGGAGAAGGAAGACAAAGAAGGCTGGCAGCAACGACGGTAATTACCGTGAAAGTAATGGCACGAAAGTTGAAAGAATACCTGACCTATTGCCTTTAGTGTCCGTAGCTGTGGCTTACCGGTTAAGTACCGCTCGGAGGAGCAGCGATGCGATATTTTTTGCCGCGCATATCGATATCTAATGGCTTGCTTCCTCCCGATTTATGTAACTTTCATTTGCGAGGCGTATTGAACTAGGTACGACTAATATATGAGTTGAAAGATGCGCGCTTCAGCAGCCAATAATAATCAGTCGCCTTGTACTGGAGATAAAACATGCAAAAGAAACAAAAACACTTTAAATTAATATGTAATAATGACTAAAAACTAGTAATGTATTGAAGATTACAAAAATAACAGATTACGGTTCATTACAATCTTTAAAAGCGACACATAATTGAATATTACAGTGAAATATATCACAAATATTAGATATAAGGTTATAATTCCGCACATAGTTAATTGAAGATTTTAACAAAATGTTCGTGTGGGCACTTGAATAATAAAAAGTATGCAATAATCGACTGTTGAGTCTTCAAACAAGAAAGTTAAGTTGACCCAAAATATTTGGGGAATCAACATTATTGTGCAACATATACAAAAATTTTACACTGTAAAATTTTTTTCCATAAAATAAAGTGAATTAAAATGAAATCTGCCTTAACAGTTGGTTATAATTACTGCTGGCAACCGAAATCGGTTTTTTGGATAGTTTGGTTAACCGGTTTCGGGATAATTCGGTTTTTTACAAAACCTGAAAACCGGTTATTCGATTCTTCAAATAACCGATTTTAGTGCTGACAACTGAAATCGGTTTTTTGGATAGTTCGGTTAATCGGATTCGGACAATTCGGATTTTCGATTATTCGGTGGTTTCTTTCTATGAAAAAAGAAATCTCGTTTCTCGTTTCTCTCCACTCCCCGTTTCTCGTCATCATTCCACATGGTAGATGTACTCGAGTAGAGAATGTACAGGGTTATTCATGCAACTAGAAGGATTGGCAGATAGCGTAAACATTTTTTTCTGAAAATTTGATTCCTTGGGTAATTCAGTATGAACTTTTCAATGAAAATATTTTCATATTTCAATGCTATACCACTTCCGGTTATACCGGAAGTATAGGAGTGGTATATCCGGTAGTAGGTACCAATTTTGTTATTTTAAATGGAACGCCCTGTACATTTTTGCATTTTTGAATTCTATAGTGAATTTTAGTGTCACTTTATATGACATTTATCATCTAAAATGAACTGTTTTGGAGGTATTTCGATTTTTTTTGTGAAATGGCATAGCTAACTTTAAAAATTCATATTTTAGAAACAATAAAAAAGGTGATCTTTATTTTTATTAGGTGTTATGCTTTGATGTATTTAGCCTGTCATGTACAGGGTCCTCAAAATGAATTGACAAACTTGAGGAAATTCAAACGTGCTTGACCTAAAAATAAAGATTCCCACTTTAACTGTTTCTGAAATATGAATTTTTAAAGTCAGCTATGATATATTTGATAATACGAGTATATGCCAAATGAGAAATGTTATATAATTATAAAATAATACTGAAGTTTACTATAGAATTCAAAAATGCAGAAATTACAGGACGTTTCATTTAAAATAAAAAAGTTGGTACCTACTTCTGGTATAACAGGAAGTCGTATAGCGTTGAAAATATTTTCATTGGAAAGTGTATCGAATTAGCTAAGTAGCCAAATCTTCATAAAAAAATGTTTACCCCATCTGTCAATCTAACCGGTTATTCGGTTAACCGATTATTCGAATAACCGGTTAGTCGGTTAACCGAATATTCGAATAACCGGTTTTGATTATCCGGTTTTCTCCACTATTCGGGTAACCGGTTTTATCTGAAATCGGTTTTTACGGAACCCGGTTAATCGGTTTCACTTTTTTCCGGTTTTTGCCAGCACTAGTTGTAATCATAGCCTCTAGCCGGGTACGTACCATCAAGTCGAAATGATTGAAATTTAAAAAAATTTCTTTGTACTGCGTCGATCATATTAATATGATACTTATAGAAATGGTTCCATATCAAAGAACAATATTCTAATTTATATCGAACATAAGTAAAATAAAGTTTATTAAGCATATCAATATCTTGAAATTCTTGATCCAATCTGAAAACGAAAGCCAACATTCTCATAGATGATGAAACAGTTAATTCCGAAGTTAATTCTATATATGGCACAAGATAAAGCTCAAAAAGCACTCCCAAATCTTTAATTTCACTTACATAAGTTAAAACATCAGTCCGAAGCTCATTTTTAAAATACCATCTTCCTTCCGCGAGTTTTCACTATTTTCCGTTTCGTAGTTGTACTTTACTACTCTTTTTTTTTCACTATACATACAGGGTATCTACTTTTATTTGTGTACAAATCCGTAAAAACTTTATTCTTCAAGATAATCAAAACATTTTTTTTTTCAAATTGTGAATGACATCGAAAGCTACTTTCTCTGACCCTACCACGGCATTTAAGATGGCGATCCAAGACCTGCTATAATTTTCTCAGAACCCATATGTGTGAAATTTGAACAAAAACTATACAGAGTGTTTTCATCTACACGTTCTCAAAGTTTTATTTTTATAAAACTTTGTAAAAACTTTACTTTCCAAAATAACGCAATAAATATTTTTATGTTTTAAATGACATTGAAAACCTTTTGACATAATTCCATGGCTTAACACTTGATTCGTCTCTCAAATTCAGTATTTTGTTTTGAAGAGGGTTGTGAATGATTAACCCTACCTTATCAGATTGTAAATCAAAAATTGGCTAAACATTTATATTAAATTTCGGGGGTTTAAGAAATTATAACAAGCCTTGGATCGCTATAGTAGGATCAGAACAAGCGGTTTTCGATGTATTTAAAACAAAAAAAATTGTTGGATTATCCTGATGAATAAAGTTTTACGAATTTGTACACATATAAAGCTTTGAGAACATATACAGCAAAACACTCTGTATAGATTTTTTTTAAATTTGACACATAGGGGTATTGAGGGACTACCACCACCTTATCAGACTTTAAATAAAAAAATCTACATTTTTTTTTTTTAATTCCGGGGGAATAATCATAGCAAGCCTTGGATCGCCATTTATCGCCGTTATAGGATTAAAAGGAGCGGTTTTCGATGTAATTTAAAACATAAAAATAGTTGCTACGTTATTTTGGAAAATAAAGTTTAAACAAAGTTTTATAAAAATAAAACTTTGAGAACATGTAGAAGAAAACACTCTGTATAGTTTTTGTTCAAATTTCACACATACGGATTCTGAGATGACCTGAGTAACATCATCTTATCAGATTTGAAATAAAATATTGCTAAACATTTTTATTGAATTCGGAGTGTATAAAAATAATCATGACAGGCCTTGTATCGCCATCTTAAACGCCGTGATAGGATTAAGGAGGGCGCCCATTGAATCCGCGCAGCCCGGCGCAGCACGGCACAGCACGGCCGGCAGTTTTACAGCCACCGCCCATTGCTTCGGCATGACACAGATCGGCACATTTTGCCCTATCGAGAATACGAAGCGGTGCCGAACCGAGCGTGCGGCGCCGTGCTGAACGGCTCCGATTCAGTGGGCGCTATTCCATTTGATTACAAGCATATCAAAATCTGCCGGCCGCGCTGAGCGTGCTGTGCCGGGATGTGCCGATTCAGTGGGCGCCCTGCTTTAGAAGTAACGATTTTCGTTGACATTTAAATCAAAAAAATATTTGTTGCGCTATTTTGAAAAATAAAATTTTTACGAATTTTTACAAAAGTGAAACTTTAATAACGTGTAGAAGAAAACACTATGTATAGTTTATGTTCAAATATCACACATAGGGGTTTTAAGGGGTCCTGATTAACACCACCTTATTAGATTATAAATAAAAAATCGCTAAACGTTTTCATTGAATTTCGGGGGTATAAAAAACATAACAGGTCTTGGATCGCCATCTTAAATGCCGTGGTAGGGTCAGAGGAAGCGGTTTTCGATGTCATTTAAAATAGAAAAAATGTATTTGATTATATTGAAAAATAAACATTTTACGGATTTGTACACAAATAAAAGTAGACACTCTGTATATGCTACTCACGTACATTCTTGTTAATGAATTACATATTTCAGCATCACTTACACTCATATTTTGATCTCGCACCCTAAACCCTTCATACATGTCATCAATCAGATATTCATCACTTGTTAAATTTGAGCTAATAAATTAATTATTATCATAATTAAACTAGCGGAAAGATATACTCGAAGTTTTTCCACTCGCACACCCATGACAGCGCTGGAGATGGAACAGGTTGATCCGGCAATTCGTCACAACCAATAGAAATTTAACATTTCGATCTGGTGCATGCGTATTTGTTACGGCACATGCGTATTTGCTGCAGCAGAAGCCGTGTAATCGGGAATGCCCTCAGAGATATGCGGCACTTACAATTTTATAGAAAAATATATGGGCTGCATCTACTTTTTTTATATCGACTGCTATAAACTATGAAGGGATTTATAACATGAGTCACTCTCTAGATTTTCGGTGGTTTGGTATAAATTTATTAACAAAAAAAAACATTTTAAAACATACATTTTGTCTGAATTTTAGTATTAACATCCAAAAATGTTTATTTTTGGTTCAAATAATTAATTAAAATAATTTGAGAGCGCAGATTTAAAAAATGCGACTATTAATACTTGGGCAGATTTTCGTTTGAAATCGCGATGCGAGCAAACATATACAGGGTGTCCGGAAAACACGTGTACAACGGAAGACCACAGACTCCTGAGTTCAAAATAAGCCCATTTAGCCCAATTTACTTATGTCCAAAATTGCTTCGTTTAGCCGCTAGAGAGCGCTAAAGTTCTCGAAAAAATTTTGTTTATTCCGAATATCTTGAAAACGACTTGATCGATTTTAACCATTTTTGGACTACACAGTTATAAGTCTAACCGACACTTTTTGATATTATTTAAAATCTTTTGCAGTCATTAGAAATATAAGAAAAATCATGTATCATGCAAATATAAGCACATATTTTTTTAACCCCCTATACAATTACTCTCAGTTTTTTTCTATTAGTAGCTGACTTTATTTAGAAACTTTTTTTATACTTTCAGAATTTTGAATAGAGAAGTTATTTTAGACTGAAAAATATTGTTCATATGTCAACAATATCAGCATTCGTTCTGCAACAAATAACGAAGTACCAGAAGTTGGCTCTGATATTTTAAGTGTCAGTTGTGTGTCAAATCTAATCAACTACTGACATTAGTAGTTTATTCTTTTTGCTCAGTTACTTAGTTACTTTAGATCACACTTTATTTGTTGCCGTTATTGTCGTGTTTGCTTCTGTTCCTCATTTTTCATTATTTCATGATGGATACATATACATTTTCCGAACAAGCAGATATACTTTTGGTTTATGGATTTTGTCATGGTAACGGCTGTATCCATCGACGAGTGTTAAATCATGAAACTTTAGCCAACATCGAAAAGCGACTTCGCGAATTTGGTTCCTTCCACCAAACGAATGCGACTCAAGAGCGTCAACGTACCACGAAAACTATAGAGGTGGAGGAACAAATCCTAGATAAGATAGAAGAGAAGCCAAATATTAGTGCAAGAAGCATTGAACATGAAATAGGGATACCAAAAGCCATAGCTCATAATGTTTCGAAGGAGCAGTTACTACATCCGTCCCACATTCATCGGTACATGAATTGCTACCCATTGACCCTAAAAAACGTTTAGTATTTTGTAGTTTTATACAAGATCGCAGAACTTCAGCAAAAACATTTTAATTACAGATGAAGCACGTTTCACTTAGGTCAGGAATTATTAATAACCATAACAGACACGTTTATGCTGATGAAAATTCACACTGTACTGAAATAAGACATTTTCAGTATGAGTTCAGAGTAAACGTGTAGGCGGGAATTATCGACAACCTTATTATTGGCCTGGTTGTGGTTCCACATCTATTAAATGGGGTCAACTATTTAAATTTTGTACAGCAAGTATTACCTAATTTATTGGATGATTTACCGTTACTACTTCGTCGTAACATGTGGTTTATGCACGATGGTGCACCCCCCCTCATTTTACAATTCCCGTTCGTCAGTATTTACCTAATCTGTATCCTAACAGGTGGATCGAAGGATGCAACGATGCTCCTATAAAATGGTCACCTCAAGCACCAGACTTAACTCCTTTTTTCTGCCTAAACTACGTATCTATTCAAAATTCTGAAAATATAAAAAAAGTTTCTAAATAAAGTCAGTTACTAATAGAAAAATTCTGAGAGTAATTGTGCAGGGGGTTAAAAAAAATATGTGCTTATATTTGCATGATAGATGATTTTTCTTATATTTCTAACGACTGCAAAAGATTTTAAATAATGTCAAAAAGTGTCGGTTGGACTTATAACTGCGTAGCCCGAAAACAGTTTAAATCGATCAAGTCGTTTTCGAGATATTCGGAATAAACAAAAATTTTTCGCGAACGTTGGCGCTCTCTAGCGGCTAAACGAAGCAATTTTGGAAATAAGTAAATTGGGCTAAATCGGCTTATTTTGAACCCAGGAGTCTGTGGGCTTCCGTTGTACACGTCTTTTCCGGACACCCTGTATATACTGTCACTTTTGATGAAGTATCTGAATTAAGGAGTATGATATAGTTAGCATTAGTTTTGATACTTCACATTCTAGTATAGCCATAATGTGTGCATTCCTGCTACATGAAAATATTTAGCTCGCCAGATATAGCGCTGCAACTTAATAAATTAGAAGTTCTACCAGAACCTAGCGATAAAATGCATTAGTGCATCAGTTTATAATAGCATACTGCCAATTACGTAACGAAGACTCGTTATAGATCAATAATGACCACGCTCCAGTTACTGAAGAGGTCGAGGTAAGCTTTTTTCTTAATAAATCTTGTCCACATGCTTTCAAAGAAATAGAAGAGGCTTACTTATGCTGTCGTGAGCTTTTTACACAGAGTGTCTTTAATGAAATGAAGCGACTAAGACATATTAAGGGCGCCGTATTCTTGATATAGTGTTCTGTGCAACTACAAATAATTTTAGACATTTAAGGACTGAATATATATATGGCTTAGCAAATAACAGAAATGTTAGCACATGCCACCTGCAAATATTCTACGAATATATAATGACAGAAAGCGACCAAGAAATATTTAGGCACAGAAATCTTTGAAGATACGATTTTTTTTAAATTTAACTGTAAATATTGTTATGACATAAACTTACATAGTCCTGCATATAAGATTGTTCACTTGTTTCTAAGTATGTGAACATAATTATTAAAATGTGGGGTTAGAATAGCAAAATAATGTGTGTCTTACAATCGCTTTTTAAAAGTTACTTTATTTGAGGAGAATTTAAATAGTAAAACAGAATAAAATGCGTTTGGAGTTATGTTTAGAGATAGGAGAAAGGATTGTGGTAGATAGGCATTTTCACAAAAAGATAATTTTTCCGATGAGAGAATTTTTTCTACCAATGGAATTGTATCGTCGTAAAATTATCGATTTGTCTTATTCTCGAAAAAAATAGTGTAGAACCAATGCAACACAATGTTGGTTTCTTAAAAATCAGTTTATTTGAAGCTGTTACCCACGTAAATGAAGAAATGATCCATTCGACATACCCATCATTTAGAAAAAAATTGGAGAGGTGTGTTGAACACGGAGGACTTCGTGTAGAATAGTTTTGTAATGGTGCGTACATACAGATTTTGCTGTGTATATGTTTTTCAATAAAGCAACATTTCTTAAAGAGAATGGTTTCTCCGTTACTCCACATTAAAAAATAATTAGAGTTCTACAGGGTGTCCCAAAATAGAAGGCCATACCATTAACCACATATTCTTTGGACAAAAATAATGCGACCTTCCTTATTTGTTTGGTCGTCCCTGTTTCAATGTACAGGGTGTTAAAGTAAAAAAAAACTATTGTTGTAAATAATCCCATTGTTATCTTATTCCGGCACACTTGTCATGTAATTTTGGTTTAAAAAATCGAAGGGCGTATGGTGGTAACTGAGGGTTGCAGTTCCTTTTATCCCCTCCAATTATTTCTAAGTAGCTGCAGCTTTTTCTTGAAATGTCAAATGTAGAATTTTCTTCTGATCATTTTATTTCTTTTGTAATTTTTTGTTTAAATGCTCCGTTTTGGAGGAAAACGACATGTATTGATGGGTTACAAATATCTTAGCGGCCGATGAATGTCAGGAAAAAATAGTGAGCTCCCTTATCCCAACAGATCACATCATAAAAGGAAGATTTTCTCCGTGAAACCGGAAAGTTTATGGATCAGAAGTTCGGAATTAACGGCCTACATAGAAAATTAAGCCCTTAACAAGAGGAACAAATCTTAGGACTGGTAGAACAATAGCCACGTATGGACGGATTTGAATCCCCATGCAACCATTGTAGAACACCATCAATTTACATTCAGGGTTAATGTCTGGGCGGGAATAGTGGATTATATTCTGTTGGGTCCCCTTTTCATACAAAATAATTTACTTTCAGCATAATTTTAAAATTTTCTGCAAAATGAATTCCAAGATGTTTGACATGATTTACCTGTTATCGTACGGAACCCCACCCCATTATGGTAAAAACGTCCGGCAGTATTTAAATACCCATCTATTTCCCAATCGTTGGATTGGTCGAGGACAAGACGCACCTATTCAATGGCCACCACGATCTCCTGATCTTAATTCATTGGATTTTTTTTCTGGGGTGCTATGAAAGATATGGTTTATGATGCAGAAATAAACGACATTAACTATCTCAGAGAGAGAATAGTAATGGCAACAGATGAACTTAGGCAAAAGGACAATATCTTTCCAAAGATAAGGTTTCCGCTATTTAAAAGGGCACGTACATGAGTAGGGTGGGCAAGTAGGACATTTATTAAATTTGTAGTAATTAATTAATTATTTTATTTAATGTTATTTAGGTAAAAAGTTATTATGTTGATCGTTCATTATTACTATTACAGATTTTAATGCCATATTATTTTTTCAATTCATAAGTATTCCTCATTTTATAAAATTTAGAATTATCCATTTTGTTTGAATTAGCAAATATTCATTCAGTAAGTATTATGATTTGCTAAGTTGCCAAGGTACTGTAATGATAGGTATACCCATTAAATTTCAGTTTCACTTGAAAATGATTGTGAATTAAAGAATTATGAGCACTACAAATTGCCGTTTTTCTCCCAAACGGAGCATTTAAACAAACAATTACAAAAAGAGATAAAATGATCAGAAAAAAATTCTACGTTTGATTTTTCAAGAAAAAGCTGCATAGCCGTACTTAAAAATATTTGGAGGGGATAAAAGGTACTGCATCCCTCAGTTACCTCCATTCGCCGTTCGATTTTTGTCACCAAAATTACATGATATAGTTTTTAAAAATGCAACTTTAACATCCTGTATATTGAAACAGGAACGTCCACATAAAAAATGGTATAAGGAAAGTCGCATTATTTTTGTCCAAAGAATATGTGATTAATGGTATGGCCTTCTATTTTGGGACACCCTGTAGAATATCTCAAAATGTCGAGTATTGACTAGGAGGTCATTCTTTCATATTGTAAGCATAAAATTTAATTCCAAGCGGCTTTACTCCATCACTTTTCCACGTAGCGTTAAGATTTAAGGTACTTTACCCTTTACTGTTTTTAACTTTCTCATATTTTTGAGTACCCTGTATATTCAATTGAACAAATCTTCCGATGGTTTCAAGATAAGCAACGAAATTTTTTATCCATTTTAGGTATAGGCAAGCCAAACTCGGGACACCTTGTATGTTTCGAGGGATCATAAATAGCCTGGTTAATAAATCTTCAAATAAGAAATACATGTCATTTAGATTAAACTAGGAATATTTGAATATAAGATTTTGGAACCATTCCATTTTTTTGCATGAGAGAAATTTTTTTTGCTCTAGAAAATTTATGTTAATTTCGAAAATCGATTAGTTTCGAACTTCAGGCAGTGTGTAAAGCATGGGAAACTAGTTGCGTGTAATGTGAGATAAATCACTTTCAATGAATAGCTTAAAACCATTGACCCATTTGACCATAAGCAGACCAGTAAGATCCCTCGCAGATAGGCAATACATCGAGAGCTTCTCTCGAATTATGAAATAAGATTTAATTGCAATTTTCCGGTGAACCATGAGAGCGTCAGTAAAAATATCTCCGAGATCGGTCGCCGTTTGCTAATGTTATTTTAGTTGAGTCTGTTGTTATATAACGAAGACAAAAATGAGTGATTACGTTTGATCACATTAGAAATGAAAAAAAAAAATTCACTGAAATAAATTATATCCAAAAACTACAGAAAAAGTTCAGTGTCTAGACAACTTAAAAACAACTGCAATTTTATTTCTGAAAATGGGGAAGTCGCACGAATTTTAATATTGATTTGAAATACATATATTATAGAGTAATATTTCAAACAATTAATAAATTGTCATAGAATGTAAACAAAACCACGTGGCCGAAAACGCGATATTATTGGTGTGACATCAGACGACGTAGTGTAAATACTGCGTAGGTAATGCCATAATTATTAGTGGCGATGTGGTGAACTTACGCTATTGTTAAACATAACTTATTCCTTCGTTTACAATACAGATCTTCTTGTGACAATAACGGCGACACTGCTATTGGTAAGTAATAAATGGTTTTTGCTTGAGGTATTTATAAAATTGTGCCGCCTGATTTCACATTAAACTACTTGCTTTAATTTTAAAAATAATAAAAACAAATAATGAATAATGATGTTTAATATATATATTTTTTAATTCATTTATAAGTTTTTTTATTGCTATTTACTACTGATTCACTTCTTTTTAAACATTTTTAAAAAATCCTTATTTATCACTTTTTAGTATTATGTTTTCAGAATAAAACAGTTAATTTAATGTAGAGCAAATATAAAATATTGTCACAGAATTTGCCCCGCTCGCACCCAATTCGACGATTGTCGTATCGCGAAACGCTAGATTGCCCGAACAAAAAAATAATGCCGTGTATCGAGGCGCGACTGGAAAAATTGAGAATCGACGAGAAGCGTTCGAGAGTCGTTCGGGAAATGGATCTAGAAATGCTAGAAAATATCTGGAATATTCATTTGGTCTATAAAAGAAGTATAAACGACCGAGTCAGTCAGTCTTGAATTACAGTCTTGAATTAGAGAGTTGTTAGTTGGAAATTTCGGAGAGATCAATTAGAATTCAGAGCGATTTAGATAGCGATTAATTAATTTCAGTAGTGTACAGAGTAGTTAATAAATATAAGTGATTAAATTAAGGGATTGATTTCTAGTAAAAGAAAAAGTCGGATTGGGAAACCCGTGACAATATGTTATTTAGAATTTGACTGAAACCATGAATACAATATATGAAAAAAATGTATGTTTGCTTTACCATTGATTTTTGTTTTCCATTCGTCGCGCTTCATCGCCCCACACCTAATTTTTCTTTTAATTTTTTTTGGAAATATTTTTTATTAGGCGTTGTAAATTCAACTCATACAGTCAGTTAAAAATGTATTACTGCCTTCGACTTATCTAAAAATGAAAAATCAAATAGTCAAATTCCTATAACATTAGTCATTTTCTGTTCTCGACAGAAATTTTTTGTTCTTTCCATCTTGCGAAGCAATTTGATGATATACTAGCATAATATTACGCTAGCAACCACCATTTTTCTCAAAAAACGACACAACCTACAAAATTAAAATTGGTGGTATCAATTAGCAATAAAATATTCAAAATTATTTTTGGCCACCGTATCTGATTTCCCTTTTTTAGACAAATATATGAGGGAGCAACAAATTTATTAATTAGTTGAGCAGTTTTTTAATGTTTGAAAAAAACTATACAGCATCTCAAAGTATTCGAAGGCCGTATTTGATTTTTCATTTTTAGACAAACGTATAAGCCAGAAATAAATTTTTAACTGAGTGTACGAGTTGAATAGCCAATTTACTTTATTTTTGAAACAACTATATACCTTCTGAAAGTATTCAAAGAGCAACAAGATATTCAGACTTAATTTTGGCGGCTGTATTTGACTTTTTGTCAGACAAACTTATAAAGCGTTGTCCTCAAAACAAAAAATTCTCAAAAATTGCCGCGAATTTCGCAATATTGATTTAAATTATTAATGCCGGGGAAGTTTCAACTTTCCGTGAATTTCACAAAACAGGAATATTATCACTAATTTCATCATTTTGTAGGGTTAGTAAGTTTAACTTGAGCTTTTGTCAATCTACCATGGCAGTCAGTGTCAGTTTTATGATAAAAATGAAAAATACTCACTACTATTTGTTTTTGTTGGCGGCCATTGAAGTTGGCTTGCCAAGATAGACGTCTTCATTCTAAATAGATACATATACTATATATTCATGTCTCTTTTGTAAAATCACCCTGTACATCAAACGTCACAGATGATCAACCGCCTCGAAACCTGCACTGTAATTGTTTATAATATATCGTTTAGTGTGCATCTAGATTTCATTTAACCATTAGCCAGATGGACAATATTGATTTATTGATAGAGAATTGAAAAGTAGATATATCAAGGTGTAGTACACAAGGTAAACGACTGTTATAGGATGGGTCATAGACTATAGAGGATAAAATAAGTCCAAAATAGATAAATTCCCTTCAAATTGGACGACATATTTTGTAACTCACTATTTTATATTGCACTATATAATAAAAACTTGGGTAAGTCGGTAGAAGTGTTGTTTTATTCAAATTTGTGTTAAAATATGTTACATTTCATCACCCTACTTGCTGAATGCGTATTTGAACAGAATAAATTTAATACTATGTAATACAATTTTTTTCTCGGTTGCAGTAATTTTAAAATTACAAAATTAAACGTATTTCGTGCAAAGTCGTCTAGTCTAAAGACTACCGCACACCGTGAGGCATGAAATATATGATTCTAAGGGTGGCTGCACATTAGATAATATAAGTAAAGTATTCCTAAAGACAACAACCAAATCCTAGAACAGAGCAAAATTTTGCAAAACACTTAGAATTCAACCCCTGTTAAGAAAATCAAATTTACTTCTAAACGGCTGGAGATACAAAAAAATATGCAGAGAGAAAAAATTATGGGAATACAATGAAGCATATGAAAACTAATTTTATTTGCATGACTCTACAGGGTGATATACCTTTTCTTGTGAAAAGAGTCATGGTAGTACACGTAGTGGCAGGTACTTTTACTTAAGCTGCAAATTTTATATTTTATACGTACCAACACACTAAACAATTATGCCAAATTTGCCAAAAATATCTCAAGGGGTTTAGAAGTTTGACTTTTAAATTTATTTTTTTAACAGCTTTGAAAACCCTCTGTCTCGGAAAGACGTCCTCGGGAGCCTATGCTTATTTAACAAAATTACCTTAATTTCAACAAAATAATACGACCCTGTATTTTCTGCACACAATTAGGAAACACCCTGTATATATATTTTATTAAAATAAAAAAAACTGTAGGTAGTAAGTACTTTATTGGATCCACCTGTGCCTCCAAATAATTAACTGGGAGAAGACTCTTTAATTGTTTTTACAACTTGGCACGCAACAATAATAGTTATTTATACATCAAAGGCGCTAAGTAGACGTTTAAGATCCGGGAAGATAACGCATTATGACGCACGAGATTTACAAAACTTTATACACGGCCGGCCGGTAGTTAGAACAATTATAAATTAGCTATACATCATTTTTGTGGAAATAAGTATCTCCATAACTAAAATCAAGTAGATAATTTTTGTTGGAGCTGAATTGACAGTTGCGACGGATGCCTAGCAATAATATCAACAATAGGAGTTTCCAATTTTCATTTACACCATATTTAGTACGCGTTGTTATGACGATTTTGTTAAATGGTGTTCCTATAAAAATGTAAAATATTACACTGAAAATGTCCTACTTTTTTTTTTAGGAAAATGTGAGAACTGTAAGCCGTTCTCTTTATGGGCGTATTATTACATCATAAAGGCAACGGTACTTTTACATCATAACATCGTCATTAGCAAATATTCAAGATTAATAATATGCTTAAAAGGAGAATATGACGGTTACAAACCGCAGAGGTCAAGAATATTGACTAGAGACGAATTGACATTGTTTTGAGATGCCTCCGATAAAATATTATTAATGATCTAGGTAAGTTGTCATCGTCAAATGTAAAATAAAATGTACAAATAAAATGTAAAGTGTTAATGAACCCGAAACCGAAAAATTTTACTATGTATATATAAAATGTAATTTAATGGCCAGCCTTGTATAAAACATTTTAATGTAGACACATGGAATGCCACTAATTTAAATAATCCATATTAATTACAAACAGAAGCGGACATTTTGACATGATATGTAACAAACGTCAAAATTGAAAAAAATATGTGATCTATACAATCTGTGACAAAACGTATAGTATAGGATCCCACTATAAAACGACCTTCACCGAGCTGGTTAATGGATGAAAAGTATTTTATCAATAAATGCATTGCAAATGGGTTGTCTAAAAAATTTCAGTCCAGCATATGATTAATTAACAATTATAAATTTTTTTTTTAACATTTCACTGGTTTGGTTAATAGACAAATTCCATACCAATCGAAAGTATGAAGCCCATAGAATATGCAAACGTTAAGTTGACTATTTTTTTCCCATCACAACTCTTGGGTAGGCAGATATAAACAGGTAAATTGATACTAATAACTTGCACCGGTGTGGTTAATAAATTTAAGTTAAATTAAAATAAAGATTATTTCACTACCAATACTGTGGTATAGGGTTGTCTGTGAAAAATCAGTCCTGAATTCCGGTTGTCGAGTTTTAAAAAGTGAAATATTCCCCAGCAAACCATTCCATGTGATAGAAGAGTACACAGCATTGCAGCTGTGTGTAGTTCGTCCATACCGAAAACGAAGACGATTCGTTTATCCGTTTCTCCAAAAAATCGAATAAAGACCGGGGGCGGCGGTACCTATTATTATTAATCTACCCCTAGGAACCCCTAGCGTTCTTCAATGACAATAAAACAACATTTTCGACCCTACTAATGATATGTCGAGATCGAAAAACCGTATAAAATTAAATTTTCTAATAATCTATTTGCCGCCCCGAATTACGTTTAATTTTTTTTTAAGGAAACGATACATATAATCATATAATTCTATTAGACTTTTCAATAGGTAAGGTGGAGAAGAAGCCACAAAAAATTTCAATGATTTTAGACAAATTTCGTGCTTTCAAGGGCCGCCCCCGGAGGGGCGGTAGGAACGTCATAATATCATTTCAAGTTACTACCAGGAAATAATAGTCTATACCGAAAATGAAAACAATCCATTTCCTCCAAAAAATCTAATAAAGTCCGAGGGCGGTGGTATTTTGCCGCCCAACTCGTAAACCGTTGTTTGTACAAAAAATTCTATAGAAGCATTTTTTCATATTTTCATAAAAAAACATTCGAATATGTATTCGAAATGAAACAGAAAAGGTCGATTTCTCGAACTCGTGACTTCGGGACTCCACCTCTCAGTTATGAATTCGGGAAACCTCTGATCCCGTCCCACAGCCGCCGTTTACCTAGCCTCATGTTCGTCGTTAGGAGTAAAAAAAAATTCCGCACATCTTACGGCCACAAATCGAATCCGATCGACCTCAAATTTTATGTACGTAATACTTCGCGATAAGGCGGAGACGCATCCGATAATGTACCGAAAAAATTTTAAAAAACAGGATACCGCCTCCGGAGCCGCCCCCCAACCGATCGAATCCAAATTTTAAAGACACGTACTCTTTGAGACGCAGAATCGAAAAAATTTGTCCGTCTTCGCGTTAGAGGTTCCTAGGGGCAGATTAATAATAATACCGCCGCCCTCAGACTTTATTCGATTTTTTGGAGGAACGGATAAACGGATCGTCTTCATTTTCAGTATGGACGAACTACACACAACTTCAATGCTGTGTACTCTTCTATCGCATGGAATGGTTCGCTGGGGAATATTTCACTTTTTAAAATTCGACAACCGGAATTCAGGACTGATTTTTCGCAGACAACCCTATATCACCGTGTTGGTAATGAAATAATTTTTATTTTAATTTAACTTTAATTGATTAACCACACCGGTGCAAGTTATTAGTATCGATTTACCTGTTTATACCTGCCTACCCAAGAGTTGTGACGCGAAAAAAATAGTCAACCTAACGTTTGCATATTCTATGGGCTTCATACTTTCGATTGGTATGGAATTTGTCTATTAACCAAACCAGTGAAATGTTTAAAAATAATAATAATTTTTAATTGTTAATTGATTATATTCTGGACTGAATTTTTTTAGACAACCCATTTGCAATATATTTATTGACATATTTAATTGGATATAAAATACTTTTCATCCATTAACCAGCTCGGTGAAGGTCGTTTTATAGTGGGATCTTAGACTAGTATACGTAAACACTAAATTTACAGAGTGTAAACAAATAAGTGTGAAAAAAATCAGAGAGTTTCCCTGTAGCAAAAATAAGAGGAGTATTTCACATAAAAAATATCAATTGAACATCCCCTGTGAGCCCTTTAAAGAGGGTGCCAAAAAAGTAGTTTTATTTTTTTCTGAAATATCAAGAATGTGATAGAACCTAAAGAAGGCATTCAGTAAATAATTTGTTGATTTTACCTGTGGTTGTAAGGGATAGAAAAAGCCATCCCTAATATCTATTTCATACGAAACTTTTTTCTTGTAAAGTTAATGATTTATGAGCAAAAGTGTGTATTTAAAATCAATTACATGCCATGATTGGCATAGGGTAGAAATTTAACGAGCTGTAATTAATTTATCTAGTAGGTCTCGTCGATATTTTGTAAAGGCCATTGTTGTTAGTGATGTTGTGATAGTTATTTGCTGATATACTGTGATCATTTTGACAATATTTAATATAACTTCTATTAGTTTTTAATAATTTGCTTGTTTTTTTACATATTTAATAAAATTAAGTCGCATCAATTATTATAATTAAATTGTCAACGGTGGCAATCGCCTATTGAAGAACAATGTTAAAAATAGCCGATTTTTTGCTTATCCGAGGGAACGCATAAATCATTAAAAAATCAATTGATTATTGTTAATTAACATTAGAAATGGCCCAGAAATACGTCAAATAGCTGGGAAAATGTCGCTACTACCCCTAAACCTATATAAACTACCCTTACATAGCTTTAAATGGATAATCACAATTATTGTTATAAAATTCATATAAAATGAAAAAAATGCTTGAAAATGATTTGAACAGACAGTATGTCAATATAAAAAGTGATAAATAACTGTAAAAATGTCCATTCCACCCCTAAAAATTAAAAAAAACGACTTTCAAAAGCTAATGGTGAGCTTACTTCGACATCAAAAATAGATAATGCTTAAATGTTCAAGGGAACGCCTATTGCTAGAAAAAAATGCAAAAACTGATACTAGAGTACATCAAGTAAGTGGGGAAATATTAATTGCACCCCTAAATCTATATAAACTGCCTTTAAATAGCTTAAAATAGATAATCATTATTTATTGTTGTAAAATTCGTTTAGAATGAAAAAAATGCTTAAATCGCTTTTAAGGTTCATTTATACTATTGCGACCTGCCATTTTTTCAGTACACGCTCGCAAAGTGAGAACAATTGGCGCTATTTCGCCATTGAATAGGCACTTTTACAGTCATTTATCACTTTTTATATTGACATACTGTCTGTTCAAATCATTTTCAAGCATTTTTTTCATTTTACACGAATTTTATAACAATAATTAATGATTATCCATTTAAAGCTATTTAAGGGTAGTTTATATAGGTTTAGGGGTAGTAGCGACATTTCCCCAGCTATCTGACGTATTTCTGGGCCATTTCTAATGTTAATTAACAATAATCAATTGATTTTTTTATGATTTATGCGTTCCCTCGGATAAGCCAAAAATCGGCTATTTGTAACATTATCCTTTCTACACTATGCCAATCATGCCATGTAACTGATTTTAAAGTCGCGGCAAGAATTCATGACCGACGCAATTGTTTTTATTGTGAACGTAATTTTCGATATTAGGTCGCGTTAAAAACAATAACATTTTACAATTTAGTATAATATATAATGCAAACTTTTGGTGAAGTATATAGTTTTATTACTCTCGGTTGCAGTTTCTTAAATATTTTGACGAAAATATAATGAATTATTCGTTTGTTCGTCTGAATTCTTGCCGCAAGTATACATAATTTTTTTCAAATTTAAATTCACGATAAAATTACAAAAGACTTTTTTGTTTAGAATAAATCTGAAATGATTTTTTAAATGGAAAGATAGCAACAAAAAAAAGTTATGTATTAAATGAGTCTTAGAAGTGGCTGCTTCTACCCCTTATCACCATAGGGAAAAAATCAACAAATTGTTAACTGAGGGCCTTCTCGATAGAAAAAATATTGTATTTAATTTCATTTTGCTTACTATTTTGGTATTTCAGAATAAAAATAAAAAACCTATCACATAAATATCAAATAAAGAATTTATAGTCATCTTGTTTATTGGTTGGAACCCCTGGTCTACACAACAGAGTCGGCTTCAAAATTTTCTGTTCGATTTGACATACCCTACAATTTAGACCACAGGTTAGTTGATGAAAATTGCTTCTTTAGCCTTTTGAAGCATCGACTTTTAGATGGATTTGTGTAGTTTCATATGGCACGAAATCTGAGAATACCCGAATTTGAATTAAACGGCTGTATATATGTATATAAACCGCACAGGAATTATCAATTAATCATATATTGTATTCAACAAAATCAATTTCTCATTACAAGATGTTTGAACTTACAATAGTGAGAGTGATCTTAAAATACTAGAAGAGAACATACAGAGAAAGCGACATAAACAACAACTAATGTGCACAACAATTACATAGGACACAATTAATTGCGCACAGGAATTATCTGATCGAAGACGCCGCTGTAGGAATTCGTAAGCAACTAGAAATTAATGCATCGTGTGGCAACGTCGACTAGTTATTAACCTCGTTTAAAATTACTTTAATACTTCTGCAATTGTGAAAGGAAATCGGAGGGACATATTGTCGTTTTGCAAGATTTGTGCGCAGAATTGGGAGACGTAGTCAGGGCCGGAATTAAGGGATAGCAAACTGGACCAGGGGTCTCCTCCCTACATATTCAGTGTTGCCAGTTTTGAGGAAAATTCCCCAAATCTAGCAATTTACTATCAGTACTGAGGATTTGAGAATTTTTTTGAAAAATACTGATTCTGAGGATTTTTTCATCTGCCACGTTACATAAAAAAATTTCGTTGTTTAGAAAGTTACCTGTTGCAAAATAATTATTTATCGTAATACCTAATAACATTGAAATAATTTTTAATATTTGTAGCGCCATCTTACATCATTTAAGTGAAGTAGCAGTTTAACATGTAACCGATGTCTTTTATTAATATTATTTTTTCGGCAGCACATAGCAGTGCATGTGTTGAGAGAATTTTTAGTACAATTAATTTAAATAAAAACAAATTACTCAGTGCAAATACTTTAAGTGCACAGCAAAAGATCAATTTCTGAAAAAAATATAACTATTACAATGGTCTTTCATAAATCAATGAATGAATTAAATAAGTGAATATTTCATAATAATGTTAAAGTTACTTTAAAATTTAAAGAAGCCTTAAAATAAGGTAATGTAAGGATCAATATAATTTCCTCTATTATATTTAAAATCAGTATGAAATTGGCTATAAGCATAATTATAATATGCATACTAATTAAAACAATGCTTTAAAAATAATTTTTTTGTCATTTGATCGTGAAAGTAGGAAGCAGGCTTACTGCGAGCACTTGTCGGCGCGATTTTCTCGCGTCGAGATCCTCACAGAGTAGAAGCTGTTAAAAGCGGGAAGATTAGAAATTAATCAGTTACGCCTTTATTTTCTTGCCAAACGTCATAATCTGATGCTGATGTGGTTGTCTTGGATTAATCAGTTACGCCTTTATTTTCTTGCCAAACGTCATAATCTGATGCTGATGTGGTTGTCTTGGATTCTTTAAATATCAAGTTAAAAATTGGAATCGGAAAATTAGAATCGCAAAATAAGAAATAAACGAAATTTTAATTCTTGTAAAAGCAGCCACACATCAGGTTTCCGGCGCAGACCTGGTTCAATCTGCTTTTAATGTGTATACGTGTAAATTAAAAAGCATATAAGCGCCTATCGGCGAGGGCTACCACTACCACCAGTAAGAAGAAAATCTGTTTCCAGTGTGTTTCTACCCTAACAGCTCGACTCCACCATAACATACGATATAAGAAGGTCCAAGCACAAAACTAGTTGATATTTTTATGGGAACGGCCACTTATTTAACTAATTCATTTTCGACAAGTCTTTGGTATTGATTTTTTATCATAGAGCGCGTTAGTTACACCTCATGGTTTTTGGTAAATGAAGCAGTATTTTTGTCCTGTGTAGTTGTCATAAAAACGAGTGATAATTCCAAAAGAGTACATGTCATTTTTAATCTAAAGATGGGGACTCTTGAAAATATTTGCTGTTTTTTGTATAGTCGCGGTTACCTGAAACCAAACCAGTTTCTACACGGAGCACTGAGCATTTCAAATAGGATTATTTCAAAAATGGTTACGCCTACGGACTTCAGCAAGGTATACCTTTTTCAAATAAAACAGGTAGGACAATCGATTGTTTCGATAGTCAGATGGATACATTAAGATACAAAAAAGTTCTGCCATTTAAAAGAAACATGGTGTGCCACAAGTGGCGCTCTCTACTAGTGACGTCAAAATTAGAATATATTTGAATTTCTCGTCCGCAAAAAACCCCGATTTACAAATTTTATGTAAATATTTGGATTTCTTATGAAGTTATTTACAAATATCGAAAACAAAATTTTAACTTGAACACCCTGTATCTCCGTTAATATTGAGTTTTCGAAAAATTGTTATAGGACTTCGTAGCCCTAATTTCTTGTGAGGAATCACCTCCTGAATTGACGCATAATTTCCGTACACCCTGTTATAGTGCAAGCATTTAGTGAAGTATATAGCTTAATTATTCTCAGTTGCAGTTTTTCAAAAAGTTTAATGAAAATATAATAAATTATTCATTTGTTCGTATGACGTAGTCGTCTGATTTCATGCGCGCTGCAGCTATAGACGTACAGGAAAATCTTGAGATAATACATTTTAAAATTTAAAATATTTCACGTTTTCATAATTTACTATTCTGAAATGTACTTTACTCGAAACTAAATCAGATTTTAATCGGTGCACTGAATATTTCAAATAGAATGATTTCGAAAACCGTTACTCCTAACGATTTCAACAGAGTGTACCTTTTGAGACAAAAAAGGTAGGTAAAGCGATTGTTTCAATAGTCAGACGTAAAAAAGTTCTGCCAATTAAAAAAGTATGATGTGCCGTAAATGGCGCCATCTACTCGTGACGTCATAATTAGAAACCAATTTGAATTTATCGCCCCCAAAAAACCTTACCTGTAAATGTATGTAAATATTTGTAATTTTTTAAGTTATATACAAATATCGAAAATAAAATTTTAACTTTGATATCTTTTTAACCATCAAACTTTGACTTAGGTAAGTTTGGCTACATCGCATTATTTTGTCATCAGGACTCTACTCTTGCTCTGTCCAATTAATTTCTGGGCATCCTGTATAAGAACGAGTTCCGTTTTTTTAGTAGAAAAGAGTTACCTTTCCAAAAGTACCGATAATTTTTATGATAGCTATACAGAAAGGAGAAGCACTGCTTCATTTGCCAGAGCCTATAACTAGAACCCCCTCAAACAGCATTTTTTGTTATGCCTACGACCATCAAATTACCAATTTACATGTTACATAAACTTTCAAATTATTGAGAAATTTCAGACTTAAAAAACTTAAACTTATTTGTTAAACATTTTCTAATTTAAGATACTTAATGGAATTTGGCACTACACTACACAAGAAGATTTGAAGATAATATAACATAAAGTATACAGTATACGCCAAAAGTATGGAATAAATTTAATAAAAACGAAACAATTATTTTTTGGGAAAAATCTTCGAACAGGTCGATTTTTAATTTTAAAAAATACATATTTTAGCGTAAAATGCGATTTTCAAATGTCATTTGTTTTCGAGTAATGACGTCATCGATTTTTTTTAAATGGCAACACCATATTTTTTTCCTTGGTTCTGAAAGATTGTTTAATTCTCTATCAGACAGTACTAAAATTTTGCCCTCTTACATAGGAAAGTTTTCGAGTAAATGACGATTGAATGTTAGAAAACGTAAATTTTATTCATAAAAAAGTAACAATTCTGAGGTATGTAAAATAAAATACAATTGATTAAATTTTATACTTAAATTAAATGTTCGAATTGCCATCCACCAACTTCTTGACAATGCGCAAGTCTGTGAAGAAATTCTTCTTGCACATTATGAATGATTTCTGGGGTAACTCTGCGTATTTCGTCCCGAATGCGTTTTTGAAGTTCTTCTAAATTACGTGGTTTATTAATGTACACTTTTGACTTCAAGTATCCCCATAAAAAATAGTCAAGAGGTGTAAGATCTGGCGATCTTGCAGGCCATTTTCCCAAAAAATAATTGTTTCGTTTTTATTGAATTTATTCCATACTTTTGGCGCATACTGTATAAGCTTATGTGCTATTTATCATAAGCAGTTTCTGGTTTTTCTGGTATATACATAAATTATTAATCTATACGCATAACCTTGGAAAATTAAAGCTGATGACGAATAGTAAAAAAATGTAGTAAAATATTTTTTGGTGAAATTTTTTGTTTATAAAAACTAAGAAGTAAACATTTTCATACATATAAGTATTGATTGATGTCAAAATTGTTTCCCTTCGTTAATTTAAAAGTCACATATGGTTCAAGTCCCATAGATTTTTAATGAGATGCAACCAAATATAATCAAATTTTCTCGAAAACTGTCACCGACATCGAATTTCAACAAGAATACCTTTTTATATAAAAAATCTTTAGAATTTTCATTTTTGCTATGAACACTTTTTGCTATAGAAAAATGAACACTAAAAAGTTTGGGAATTTTTCCAGCACTACATCCCGTGTTTTTTTTACCCGCCCCTGGACAAAGTGTATTAATTTCTTTTTAGATTTTAAAAAAAAAAGTTATGGAATTGTGTAAAATTTTATTAATTTTTCTCTACGCGTTTGGAAAATACTAATTAAAACCGTCATCAAGAACTAACCTTTCACACCCTGTATTCGAAAGCGAAACGGATTAGGCTATTCGTCTAGAAAACATACTTAAATTTAATTTTTCTACTTTTAGTATCACCTTGTATATACTTAGATATCTACTGGACAGCCGTAGAAAAGATATTTTAACATAATCCACATATTCTACAAATTAGTCATAACTAACAGTATACAATTCTACTTCATTCATCGTTTGCTAAATCATATCGCCTTGAGAAAGCACGGCTACTGCGATTTAGCCGACGATGCTTCATTTAATTTTAAATCTAGTTGCCCTTGATAAGAACTGATTATCAGAAGGTATGAATTATACAAGGTGTCCCATAATGACGTGTGCTCCTTTGGAGAATGTGTTCCTTGGGTCATCGATTTGAGCATTGCCTGACGAGATAAGGACTTCTAAAAAATCTAAAAAATTTCGGTTTTCATTTTTTTTTTCTCAAAAACGGTTAAACCTATAAATCTGAAAATCGGTGAATATATTTAGCTAATCAAGTGGTATTGCTAATTACGGTTTTTATTTTTACCAAATGTTTAAAAGGGTGGCAAACACCAACCTCTGTTGTTTTTTTATCTAGACTTTTATTGTAATATTTTCTCAATATGAAAAAATTACAGTAAGTAGAAAATGCAGGTTACAACATTTTCTCCCTCTCAGTATTTTTAAGCAGATACGCGTTTTCTTTTTAAAAAATAAAATCCACATACTTACATATCCTTGCGTGTGGAATATGTAAGCAAAATAATTCATATGAAACGTAGTATAGGCTGCTGTCACCTTGATGATTTTATATTTTTTTATAAGGAAACGCGTGTCTGAGTAAAAATACTAAGAGACGAAAAATTTTGTAAATTGGTTGTTCTATTTACTGTAATTTTTTCATATTAGTTCTAATTAAAAAAAAACAAGAGGTTGGTAAAAATCGTACTCAACAATGCCACTTTTTTTAGTTTTTTAGAAGCCCTTATCTCGTTAGGGAAGGATCAAATCGAAAAATTTTATAGAAAGAACCCTCCCTACAATGACCCAAGGAACACACCCTTCAAAGGAGCGCACACCATTATGGGACACCCTGTATATACCCTTAACTTTTGAGACACTCATTTCATCAGCGTCGTAAATGGAAATCTAAAATATTTTTACATCTTCAGTCAAGTATAAACACAGAGTGGACACATTCCCAGAAGTTTGTTAACATTTCAATCGACGAGAATTTGAGAAATTGTGTAGATACGCTCGGAGAAAATTGCTATAATATAAAACTTCAAAGAGGTTGTATAGTCAAGGAAATGTACGCCTTGCATGCTTTTTCCATCACAGTCGCGTCTAAATTTACTTTCACGAGGTTTACTGACCGCCTAAGAACACCATAACACGGCTCATGCAGCTACTGCAAGTGGTAAGATCACGAATTTCCTTTTGGATACACCGACATTGTTAATTGATGGTTTCGGATGAAAATTAGTTTGTAACAATATTTAGAAAGGTCAAATATCAAAAATTAGTTCCTAAACTTCCGGTTTATTTTAAAATGTTTAAAATTCTATGTACACTTTTAAAAAAGAGGCGCGAGTAGGTGGCGCTGTTGTTGTTGTAAAAATACAAATTGGGTTGTTTTTCTCACAGAATTTGAATTGAAAGTTAATTGGATATATATCTACAGTATCTATATAATGAACGTTTCCTATAAATAAAGACACTTACCCTGCTACCCTGCAATGACTCTTTAGAAGCTTGCACTGGTCTAATTAACAATTTCTCTTTCTTAAAAATCCTACTCCTAATCACTACATTTATTTAAATGTTTATATTATACCTTGAATATTAATTCACTTTATATCCGCAATGTTCTTTCAACAATCACACGACGAAAAATACTTATTTGCCGGCAATATAAGTTTTTTTTGTCGAAAACTGTTCACGCTTTTCGGGAATAATGACGCTCATGGAAGCTTTTTAAAACAAATGAATAATTCTAACCTACAAACTTACAAATTACTAGATTCGATTCATATCAAAGGTAAGTTAGGTATTACCAATATAATAATAATTAGTTGTCAAAATTATTAATAGGTATTAATATTTGCATTTAATGATTAATTATATTTCATTTAAAAAACCGCAACGAAGGACAGAGGGAAGCGCGTTATATGATAGAGCTACCAGCTACCAGCAGTACCAGCTTGGAGCATGTAATACGATAAAATTTTCTATGCTATCAGCATCAGCTTTGTATTTGAATAAGTTTTAGTAAATATTTTTAACTTCTTCCCAAAATTTATTACAAGATAGTTGAAGAACCAAGTCAATTAGGTTTAGGTATTGTCTACCTCTACACTAATCGTTTGCTTTATAATTATTAGAGACACTTACCTTACAAGAAGTCTTGCATTAGCCCATTAATTTCTCTTCTATTCCTTCCTAGGATTCGTCCTAGCCATAAAACTTGATATTTTGCGACAAAATTGCCACAAACCATTCACATTTCATCGAGTAATTATTTCACTGTATAAGAACCAAAATATCACTATAATGAGTTTTGCAACAAAGTACTTTCAACAATAAAGCTATGGAAAATATTTATTCATCCACACTATTAGTTTTCACGTCTTTCGAAAATAATATATAACGCTACTGCAAAGGTTTTTAAAACAATTGAATAAATGTAACCTACAAATTGCAAATATAATACTTACCAACTAGATCCGATCGAGATTGAACTTTATTTCTTATATGTATTTTAATTTTATATAATTTACATTATTTTTATATTAATTTGTAATTAAAAATCTGTCGGAGTGACATCTATTATAATTAAGTTATACTTCGCTCGAGGCGCCATCTTCCAGTAAAAAAAAACAATTATAATAGTTCAATAGAACAAATGTAACCTCAAAACAATGAAATGAACCATTTTGTGGAATGAACCTTTACTTTAACACATCAAATACCAGCTTGTTCCAAACAAAAATTACCTTCCATAGTCAAGTAATAAATGACACAACCGCAATTAAACATTAAAAATTATATTTTAACAATTAATTGCACTATACATATATACAAGTGAAACACATTCAATTTTAAGTAAATTCTTGCAAGTGATTTATAACTTCTTCAGCCGAGGCCTCTATCAAACCTTCCTTAACAATGTCTTCTTCTACCATCGACCCGTGTTCGTTACCGTAATGCAATGAATACATTTCCAGATTCATAAATGTCTGACAGCATATTTCACATTCGTGGACCCGTTCAAGCTTAGGTTCCTTCTCGTGTTGTAACAAATGCTGTTTTAAACAATGCCGCTGGCGGCTCTCATACGGACATTGAGAACATTTGTATGGTTTCCTACCTAAAAACAAAAAATTGTACACCAATTTACGACATGAAAAAAAAATCTGTAACTGTGTTAACGTTTAATGTGATACTGTCTATTTAATGTTAGTTACCTAAGTGGATATTCATATGATATCGAAGAGTAGACGACTGCTTGAAGCATTTGTCGCAATAATCACATTTGTAGGGCCTTTCGTTGGTGTGGTTTCTAATGTGTTCTGTTAGGCGACTTTGCTGAGTGAATCTCTGACCACAAATCTTGCATTCGAAAGGCTTTTCCCCTAAAATGCAAGTACAATTATAAACATTTAAAAAACAATGCTGAATACGACATTTTCTTACCTGTATGTGTCCGCATATGCAGTTTCAGTTCTGAAGGCCTACAGAATCTTTTATGACACATAAAGCACTCTTCTGGCCTGCCCGTGTGTCGTTTTAAATGGGTCTTTAGAACACTAGACTGAGCAAAAGCCTAAAATATAATTTGTGAGTGAGTATTTAACAGCATATCTATGACGTGTGAAAGAACACAGAAAATGTGTTACCTTTCCACAAAATTTACATTTGTATGGTTTTTCGCCAGTGTGAGTTCTCTCGTGCATAACCAGTTGGATTCTTGTTCTCACCCTTTTGTCGCAGTATGAACACATGTATGGCATTTCTCCGGTATGATACCGTACATGTACAGTCAATTTTGCAATGGTTCTATCCGAAAAAAAAAACAGTTAACATTTGATACAATAAAATATTTATAACTTACTCGAACCGTTTTCCACAATAAGAACAAAGAATTCTCAATGCTTTATTATCCTTTACGTTAACAGAATTAGAATGAACGCTTGCTAGATGCTTCTGGAGACTTCTGACTCGCTTGTTGCAAGTTTCGCAAAAATTCTGAGCTGTTTTCTCACTAAAATAGCAATTAAAATATTGCTTGGTGAGAAATTATATGTTTTTTCTCAAGATTGAGTATAACAAATCAATGTAGTAAAATAAAACTGTACTACTTCATTACAGAAGCAAAAATAGCAGAGAAAAATGAGTTTTATGGGAAACAACAGGAAAGTTATGGTAAGCTAAAAAAAAACACTATAAAAATGGTGGTAAGGGATGCAATTACGAAAATAGGGAGAGATGTATAAAAGTACAGTAGAAACAAGAAGTAAACACCAAAAAAGCTATGGCAATGGGCTTTGGCTGATTAAATTTGCAGAAGAATAAAAATTTAAAATAATGAATACATGTTTTAAGAGAAAAGATACAGATACCTGGCTCTCGTCAGGTGAGTTTGCATATATGAAAACCACAAAAGCATTACAAAAAAAAGTTAAGTCATACAGAGGTGCAAGCGTAGACTCGGATCATTATCTATTGAGGCTAGATTTGGGAATAAAAAATCTACAAAAAATAAAATAATCCAAAGAAGGAAAAAGATAACAAAATATGGTGGTATTACAAAACCGGAGAATCCAAAAGAAGTATGAAGAAAAGATAAGAAAAGGATTAATCGAAGAAAATATAAATGAAGAATGAATAAACATCGAAAACATATACATAAACAGAAGTGAGATGTTGGATATAAGGTATAAAATTATGTTAATGTTAAGCGATAGAGAAATGGAGACAGTAGAGGAAAATGTTAGACTGGAATGGTGACAAACATAAATGAGTGGAGAAATGGTCTAGAAACAGCTTTTCATTATATAAAAAACATACCCTTTCTGTTCCGACACTTCTAACTCTTCTACAACAGTGTCAATGATACCCTTTTCAGATTCTCTATTCGAGAAACATTTGTGTGCGTTATACTCTTTCAAAGTTGGGAAACGTTCTTCACATACCTTACATTTCTGTCTATTGTGAGTTTTTAAATGCTTACTGAATCTTGTTACCAACGTAAATACTTTCGAACAAACTGGACATCGGTATGGTTTTTCCTTTGAATGTGTTCCGAAGTGCATTTTTAAGTGCCTTTGCGAAATAAAACATTTATTACATACCCTACAAATATGTCTCCTTTCGGCTAAAAAATGTTTTGTTTAAATTTTTTAACAGAGTGTGCTGTTACCTACTGCAGTGACTGGCTAGATGTTCCATGAAATGCCCCGTGTTCATTTTATATTTTCCACATAACGGACATTTAAAATTGTCTTTGTGGACAGTTTCCGTATGCTCTTGTAGATTATCAAAATTATCGTTACACCAAAAACACCAGCGCTCCCTCACGTCTCTTAAAAAATGTATAATGTTATCGAGGATAAAGAAACTGATGCACTACTTACTTGTGGAGTCGTGTCATATGCGCAGAAAGAGCTCTAGAGTCTTTCGCTCTAAAACCACAATGCTTGCAATCAACATGTTTCATAATTTTTTCTCTAAATTGTTCAATAATCTTCTCTACGTCTTCCCGTGGAAACTGTGGCAATCTCATGGTTTGATTATACTTAGTTCTCTTTTCCACTTCAGTAGGTTTTTTGTTTTCATCTATTGGTTCAATAACTTTAACTTCTACCTCTTTGGTTACATTTTTTAGATTCCTTGGACAGCTGTTTGTACAACTTTCACCTTTAGTATTTTCCTCGGTATTTTCACCGACTAGTTGCGTAGAATTTTCCGTTAAATTTTCTCTTTGCATACCATCATTACCACCCTCATCGTCAATGTTTTCAATAACTACTACTTGTGCCCAATCTTTTAATGCATTGTCTGGATTCTCTTTGAGCACACTATTATTTTCGGTACTCGCTAAATCTATATCAGGCACAGAATAATAAGAAATCAATACCTTTTTTGCAAGTCCATCACTATCAACAAAACTGGTAAAGCCGTCTGAATTGTTATCTAATGATTGTATTTCAGATTTCTCCAAGTTATTGTCAATATGTACAGGCTTCAATGAATTTACCTTAAAAGTTACTGAACTTGCTGATACACAAGTTAAAATGAAGTTGTGTGATTTTTGACACAACTGTTGAAAATCATAAGAAATTTTCAGTTTTTCTTCACAACTATTACATAAAAAACAAGGTAGAAAATCATTAATTTCAATCTAAAAATATTTAATATATTAAACAAATGTATGTTATGGTATTCTTTATAAAACCAACCTCAACATTTGAAACCGATGATAATTTTGTTATTGTTTGTATTACTTCATCATTTGGCTCTAATAAATGTTTCATATTATCAGTTTTTAACAGACATACTCGACAAATCTCACTTAAGGTTACAACTTCTTGTTCTTGTGAGTTCATTTTATAACTTTTTTTTCATTGTATTTTTTATTAGGTTGTAGTTTATAACTAGAATATATTCATCGAGTTTGGCAAAAAGCCTCATTAAAATATATTATGAGCTAGAAATTTACATGATTTTAATTAATTAAAGCTCTTTAAACGTCAAAACAACATTAAGCGCTTTCAAAACACACAAAAAATAAATAAACTACCACAAAGTCAGCTACAGTTTTTTTAACAATGGAAAAATAGGTCAAAGTGTTCTCCATTACTTTACAGTACAGTATAGAAGTAGAAGACGAATGAAAAGGTGTTTTTTTTAATCTAAAAATTTTGCTGAAATTTGACAGATTGACACTTGTTGACTAATAGAATAGGTTAATGATAATTTTTAAAACAAAAAATAAAATCACAAATTTTTATTTACTACAGCAAAATGAATGTAGGCAAATTAATTAAAGGAGATATAGAGGATTTCTGCATAGCTTGTTTAGAGAAACGTCCAAATATGCTCAATTTAATAGAAAATGAGGCGACACTAGACTTGTTTACAAGTTTGTTTAATGTTAGGGTTAGATCTGTTTGTTTTTCTAAAACCAATATTAAAATATTTTAAATTTTAGCTTAAAAATTTTAAGAAGTGCCCTAATTTTTTGTGCTACCCATGCGATACAACATTAAACATATGTAATGATTTCTACAGAGAGGTAAAGAAAAGTTTAACGATTCTTGAAGAATATAATAAATTACAGGTAAGCTTACTACTTACATTTATATAAATATATATTGACTTTGTCATATAGTTGATAGATTCTGATGAAGAGCATATTAAAGAAGAATTGTATGAAGTTCCACTTATAAAATCCGAAGGAGATATAAAGTTTAAAGCGGAAGATGGCATTCAACATAGAGACACCTCTAAAATTAAAATTATTGACCCTGAGGAAGTGGAGCGAGTTATAAAAGAATTTAAAAGTAGATTTTCTGAGAATAAAACATGTATCATTTGTGGATTTATCGCAGCAAACAGAAGATCTATTTCGTCGCATATGGCCATTTTTCATAAGTAAATGCTTATTTTATAAATGATTTTAGTTACCTATTGGAAGTTTTGAAGGGTCTAGTCTCGTTTAAGGGAAATTAGCTATGAAAAAAAAAAAAAAAATTGAGTAGAGAGGCCTCTCTGAACACAGAAACATTAATCCCGCAGAAATGCGTCATTTCCATTATAAAGAAAATTTTGTGGACTTTAGAAAAAGGGAACTCAGTTACATATAAAAAATATTTTTGCTGTGAATTATAGACATTTTTCTTAACACAGAAACACCAAAATTTTCCCGCGCAAATGCATCATTTTCATTACCTATATGGAAAAAATGTAGAAAAGCAGAAAAATGTGGCCAATTTTTATTTTTGAATTCTAAACGTATTTCTGAAAACAAAAATCCAAATTTGGTAAACGAAAATATAACAGAGGAAGTGTAGTTGAAAGTACCTGGATATTCGGAATGATTGCCGATAACTCAGAAGATTTAAGAATTTTAATTTGTCCCGAAAATAAAAGGGATGCAGGCACATTTAATTTTCCTTTTGGAACAACATGTAGAGAAAGGGTCTATTATCCATTCGGATATGTGGAAAGCGTGTGAGATATTCACTGAATATGGCATTAGACTGTTAACCATAGTGTTAAATTCGTTGCTGAAGACGGTACTCATACCCAACGGATCGAGTCGTCGTAGTCGGCTGCAAAAAAATTTTTGAAAGGTCAACATATTCCACCAGACGAATTTGCAGACCGACTCTGTGAGTACTTGTGGAGACGCCATTGTAAGAAAAACAGTCTAGATCCGATGGATGAACTCATTAATTGTATAAAATTGGAATATGGAGATTTTTCAAATAAATAGTTTCAACATAAAAATCATTATCTGCTACAATATTGCCACAAAAGATACCTTAATTTTTAAATACATACAGAATTCTTACAAAGTCACGATTTTTATTTAACATTTATATTTATATAACTAACATATATGTGGATATAATTAATATACACGAGCGAAGCAGATTTCGAAACGTCCACCGGGCGTGCTCAATTTAAAAAAAATACTACATATCCACTTACTTTTTATAACTTGAATAACATTCATTTTTTCACAAGACTCAAAAAACATGAATACTAATATTAATTAACTGTCGATTATTCACAAAACCCTAAAAAAACATGAATATGTAAATGATTTTCCTCAATATTTTCCTTAAAAAAAATTTCCGCAAATAAAACTATATATCATTAAAGTGCAAATTAGTAGTCAAATCAAATTATCTAACATTTCTATAACAGATTTCCCTTATTCTAAAGTCGAAGGAAAATGGAAATTTTCCGTAAATTTTTACATCAAATCAAAGCCGCAACTTTATTAATTTTGTATTTCTAGAGCAGCATGTGATATAAAGACATTTAAAAAATACATTTTTGAGGCAATTTTCAGTTAAAATATAATATAAGAAGAATTCGAGTTTTCCGGAAAACGAAACATTTCCGCGGAAAAAGAAAATTGGTTATATACCAGTAATCTTGTGTAGAACCTTCCTATAGAACAATTTCTTTTGTAACTGAATTCCCTTGAACGAAAGTTGGGCCGTTTTGAAAATAAATAATAAAATTTGTGTTACTTTCAGAGATGTAAAAGATAATTGGTGTTTGGAATGCAACCATGTATTTGAAAACTATGAGGAACATAAAGAAAGTCATAGTAGCAGATGCCAATGTCCATTTTGCAATAAAGGGGTCACCGTACCTCATTATATCGAACACTTACAAAGCCATGCAGGTAAGATGCATATTAACTATAACAGATTATATAATATGGTTCTCTTAAAGGTGTATTTGAATGTAAGGAATGCAATAAAACGTTCAAGTCCGCTGCGTGGCTGTCAAAACATTCACGACTCCATACAAACGAGAAACCGTATGTCTGTCCGAATTGCGCTAGAGGGTTCATACAGTTGAGCTCTTTAAGGTACCATTTGGGTACACATGGCAAATATTCTTGCAATTCATGTAAGAAACGTTATAAAACCGAGAGAGACCTCAAAGAACACGAATGTGTGCTTAATTCGACAGCATTGATAAAAGAAATATGGCCAGTTTCTGATGCAGCAGATGAAAATGAAACTGGACCTGTGGAAACTATTATCATCAAAGGTGTGGAGGAGGTAGTTGGGTAAGACACAAAATATATTAAAGAGAAAACCTAAAAATCTTATATAATTCTCACAGATAAGCTTTGCTTTTAGTTGTGCCGATTTACAAAATTTTTGCAAAGACTGCAACAAACGAGTGAAGAGTTTGAAGCAACATATAAAAAGATTTCACAGCTTAGAGAAGGAACAAAGAATGGTGAAGAAAATCAAATGTGAATTTTGCGAGAAAATGTTTAGGTGAGTGTTATGAGTAGAACTCGGTCCACTTGGAGACATGACAGAATTGGATTTGAATAGAAATATAGCATGAACTACATCAAATGGAATGTAAGATATTGACAGAATGACCCCGCTTTTACGTGAATAATTTGGGGAACTTTCTATTTTCTATGTTGTGTCTGCCAACCAATGTTTCATTAAACCAGTGGTGCTTTTTTAATAATGAATGCAAAATAGCCACTGAAAATGACCTTACTGGGAAATCTTGAACACGAAAAGTAGTAGTTAATAATAAAAAAAAGAGAATTGTAAAACTGCAGAATCATAAGATGTCAATTAAATGTAGACTTTTTACCTATGATATCATCTAAGAAGTTAAAAAATGTTTAAAAAATTATTGATCAGTTTATCGACAATTCACGATTTTATTGTGACGTCCTCTTTCACTTGCATACATTTTTGTCAGGTTTGCTTATTCTTTTATGTTTTTTGAATTTTTTTTTCGAGCAACAAATTTTCTATATTTGTAGCAACTACTCCATATAACCATCTGTCACATTCAAGTTGTTTGCCTCTGTTACTTACACCATTTTTCCAAGCCTGGCCAACTCTTTAGTTATAAGAATTATTCAAATCGTAACACATACGGCTGCATATTAAAATATTGTATTGATTGTTTGAATGTGACAATACAGTGTGTTCCATAATGATGAAACAAAATTGAAATTAAAAAAAAAAAATGCCAAAACATTTGATTTAGTATATATAAATTTGCCACTTTTATGCAATATCTTCAATTTTTTTGAGCCCTACTTGACATAGTATAACACAGTGGCGGCTGGTGAGATTTCAGGTATGCCATATCTCAATAGCCAGACATGGGACCCAAACCAAACTTTAGGGTATATGTACGATTTTACAGTTTGCAAAAAAACGTGGGACTCACCTCAAATTTTCAAAATAGCTTCTTTAAATTTCGAGAAACATTTTTTTCCATAAACTAGATGTAATTTTACAGATAGATTTGAAGTTTTATTAAAAAATAACTATATTTGTAGAATTTACAGCATTTTGAAATATTTATAATGTATCACAAATACAACATTATTTTTCAAACTGCTGTAACTTTAACAAAAATTAATTTTTTTTTAATAAAATCTGTAGTTTATGAAGAGAAATATTTCTCGAAATTTAAACAAGCCAATTTGGAAATCTTAGATGAGCCCCCCATTTTTTTTTAACTTTTTTCGCAAACTGCAAAATCGTTCTCCTTCTACTGAAGTTCTCTATATAGCCACAGTACATATATAATAAAGTTTGGTTTGGGTCCCATGTCTGGTTATTAAGGTATGACATACTTGAAATTTCACCAGCCGCCACTGGTATAACATTACCGACATTTTATGTTTCATAACATAAATAGACATCGAATTCAGCGATATAAGGTTATAATATTTTAATAATTAATAATAATTAATATTTTTTTTGTCATAATTATTATCAAATGAAAAATGTAAAAAAATATCTTTCCTGTCCCCGTTGGTTATTTCGTCACTTCTTCTGTACTCTAAAAAATGTCTACGTCTACTCTTATATATTAATCTTTTTGTAGGTACAGCATTTTATTTTCTTTGAATAAATATACAGGGTGATTCAGGCGGAGATGTACATACTTCATTAGTTATTCTACGCTCAATTTTAAGCAAAAAAAATTCCTATGAGCATAGGTCTGGAAACGCTTACAGATATACAGGATGTCAAATTTACAAAAAAATTATTACATTTTCTTTAATCACTCTCGACTACTTGGAGTTAAATTAATGAAATTTTGTATATCCTAAACAAAGCGTTGCCAGACCTAAGTTCACAGGAAATTTTTTGCTAAATATAAAATATTGTAGAAAACTGTCAATTTCTGTATACTAATTGACCGGTTTCAGTTTAATAGTTCTGTTGTTTTAGTAACTCTTACAAGTTGAAAATACATACTAGAATACACACCGGCCAACTACCATATAAATGTAAATATTGTGACCGTAGAACTCTCACTAGGTCTAGACTTAAAGATCACGAACGGACTCATACGAAGGAAAAGCCTTACATTTGTAACATATGCGGAAAAGTAAGTGCATATTGTTAGTGTTTTGTAGCCGAATAAAATGATTTTATTTACTTTAGGGTTTGTCGCAGTCCTCCGCACTTAGAACGCATATGAGGCAACACACCGGAAGGCCTGAGATTTGCAACATCTGCAGTAAGACGTTTTGCAGGAAATCAGAACTGAAGCTTCACCTAAGCAAACACATGGGTAAGGTAGTTTTGACTTGTACTATCTTGAGTGTAATAAATTTAATTTTATAGGTGAGAAACCTTTCTTGTGCACCGATTGCGGAAGGACTTTTGCCCAAAGAAGTCATTTATCGGAACACATGGCCAGTCATAGCGAAGAGAGACCGTTTGGATGTCCCTACTGTGAAAAGCGATTTAAAACAAATAACCTTTTAAAAGAGCACCTAAAACTTCATCAAGGTAAGTATACTGAGGAAATACTACTATACTCGAGTTCCGAAATAGTAGAGAGCGATTCAGTTACAGCACTTAGATGAAGTATGAGAGGTGAGACCACTTGAGAACACAAAATTGCCAAAAATAAGTTGACGAGTGAATCTAGCATTTTAATGGTTTGCTTTAAAAAGTTTATACTCGACCATATTCAGAATTCCACTTCTTACACCTACCTGATGCGCACTCCACGGATATCACACTTTAACACATAATACACTGCACTATTTACATACACACTATACAGGGTGATTCAGGTTTAATCTTGATAATTTCAGGAATCGATGGAACAGGTTAAAATATTGTTCATTTGTGATATAAACCTATTTCCTAAAACGCATCGTTTCCGAGAAAGAGGGAGTTGAAGTAGGAATTTTTTTCTTGTTTTTCCCTCATAACTTTTGAACCACTTATCCGATTTAAGTGAAATTCGGAACACAAACACTCCTTATGATCTTACATAAGCTTCTTAAGTTTGAACTACCTACCCCTCTTAGAAATGTATTTTGTATGCTACCCCCCCTCTTACTTTATTTGAAAACTACAAAAAAAATAATTTCAATAAAACATCTACACACCTGACCTGTGACCTGATTAATTTCGAAACTTTTTTGTCTCCTGTTTTTTTTCGACATTTGGTCTTGTTTCTGAGATATTCAAAGAAATTGGTGACAGTGTAGCGCACCAGCCGCGTAAATTTCATTTGATGTTTATAGCAATTCATGAAAACAAAACTCAGTGATTTGTGTAAACTGACGTTTTGGGCGCCGCGATAGCCGAGGTGGCTGGGAGACGACTGCTCGTGGAACCACTCTGGACCGGCTATGGCCATGGATGTTTGTGCTCGTCGAGAGATTACAATAATTGTTCAAAGTGCATTCATCCAGCCTCAATACATTTTTGGCATCAATGAACTAGTGTATTAACCGCAGCTGCTATTTGAACAGGATTGTTTTTTATGTCATCACAAGCATGTCTTATCCTTTGGATCAATTCCTCACGGGTATGTACTGGCGTATCATACACAATTGCTTTTAGATCCAGAGGATTCAGATCTGGCGAGCGCGGAGGTCAAACCACTGGTCCTTCGCAAGAAATCCACATATTTGGGTAGTTGTTGGGTTGCCGTCCAATCCATCGACGAGGATCATTCTCATCCAACCACTGCCGTACTTGCCTTCCATAATGCGCAGGAGGACCATCCAACTGCATCCAGTTCCCTTGGAGTAAATTTAAGGGGACATCGTCAAGCACGTCGGGGAGAGAGTTTTGCAAAAACTCATGAAATAAATCCCCATTTAAACGAGGAGGCAAAATATGCGGCCCACAGAGGTTATTACTTAAAACACCTCTCCACACATTTACACTAAACTGTTGCTGAAATGAAGATTGTCTGACACATCGAGGATTGACTTCACTCCAAACGTGAATGTTGTGGTAATTCACAATTCCAGCTTTTGTGAAATTAGATTCGGTCCATAAAACCTTATGCAGAAATTGTGGATTAATTTCTGTTGAATCTAAAACCCATCTACAAAAATTTAAACGTTTTTCCGCATCTTCTGGCAACAAACCTTGAACTGGTTGGAGATGGAAAGCCCTTCGATGATCTTGTTTGAGTGCTCTCAGTACTTTTGATTAAGATAAATGGAGTTGCTGAGCTGCTCGGTGTGTGCTTAAAGTTCTATCGATATCAAAAAGATTAAAGATTTCTTGGCGGTACATTACGATTATGATCATTGTAGCGGCGCAAACCATATTCCGAAAATTGACGATGTACATCTACAAAAACTTTTCGTGGGTTGCTATAACTTTAAATGAAATTTATGCGGCAGGTGCGCTACACTGTCACCAATTTCCTTGAATATCTCAGACACAAGACCAAACGTCGAAAAAAAAACAGGAGACGAAAAAGTTTAGAAATTAATCTGGTCAAAATGGTGTGCAGATGTTTTACTGAAATTATTTTTTTTGTAGTTTTGAAAAAGAGTAAGAGGGGGGTAGCATACAAAATACACTTCTAAGAGGGGTTGGTAGTTTAAACCTAAGAATTTGTGTTCCAAATTTCACTTAAATCGGATAAGTGGTTCAAAAGTTATGAGGGAAAAACGAGAAAAAAATTCCTACTTCAACGCCCTCTATCTCGGAAACGATGCATTTTAGAAAATAAGTTTATATCACAAATGAACATTATTTTAACCTCTTCTATCGATTCCTGAAGTTATCAAGATTAAACCTGAATCACCCTGTATACTACTAGCACTGTCACTGCAACGGTCACACATTAATAATTATTGTCAGCTATTATAGGATGCATTGTCTATTACAACCAGAAGATCAGGTTCCATATGTGATAGAACGGTGCCACACTCTTGTCATCACATAGCATCTTTTATCTATGTTTCGTCAGTGTAATAAATTCTTCAATTCAGATTTTGACCTAATATTTGTCTTAAATAGTTTCTTCTACATATAACTATTCGTCTTTTTTTATCAGCGTACTTTTTCGATTTCGTTTTATAAAACGGAATTAATTTCACGCATAATTTGCAAAAACTTCCTTCTAGATATTGTAGGCAAAGTTTCATTTTGTGAAGCAACATGAATTTTTTATTTTGGGAACCTCATTTTTAAAATAACACCCGTGAATTGTGGTAAGAAACGCGTATTTTGTGTCAACAACCTTTCTTCCTTCTGTGAGTTTTCACCATTTTCCGTTTCACAGTTGTATATTCTTCGCTATTGTTTTTAATAAACTACATATTTCAACTGCATCACTTATTTGAAAATAAGCTGTAGAGCTTGAATTATTTTCCATTTTTAAGAACACAAAATCACTAATACATTAATTACAATCAACTTAGTGGAAAGATATACCCAAAATTTTCTCAGGAGCACACCCATGGTAGTGCTGCAGATGAAACAGGTGGATCCGTCAATTTGTCATAATCAATAGAAATAATTATAATATTCTTTATTGTCATGCTTCACTACATAGTAAAATAACAGCGACAACATAATAGAATCGAGCATTCTGATATGGCACATGCGTATTTGCTGCAGCAGAAGCTGTGCAATCAGATATGTTCTGTCGGATAAGCGAAACATACAATTTTATAGAAAAATATATGGACAGCATGTATTTCTTTTTATGTGGACTGTTATAAATTGTGAGCGGGTTTATAACATGAATCAGTCTTGCTATTTTGAATCCCGACTATAGGTTGATGATTTATTGCGTATTTCTTAGCGATATTTAGATTTTCTATTAACAAGTTTTTTTATCTCTTTACAGGTTACAAGCCCTTCCAGTGTCCTACCTGTTCATACGCTTGCTATAAAGCGTATCGCCTCCAGCAACACATGAAACAACACACCAACGAACCTTACGAGAATAACACGACTTCCGAATCCGTGCTAAAAAATCTCGTCGATGATTTCGATAACGGAGATCAATTAGAGGCATCTACTACCTGTGTTAATGATTCCATTACGTAGTTCTAGAGTAAGTGTTTATGAGTATAATGTTTAAAGCAGGTATACTTATTTTGATGGAACCCAGAATATGAAAGTATTTATTTATTTGAGAATTATTCATTGAAAAAAAACCTTTTGTATTTTATAAATTTTATGTAATATATAGAAATGAGTGAGGTTTTAGTTTAGTTTTTTATTTTATTTTTTTATATAAAAAATATTTTATTTACAAATTAAGGTAAAAAGGTGTAAATATAAAATATGTATACAATACACAAGTTTAGATAGACTATTTTTTTTTCTACGTTCGTGCAAACAACAAAACTATATTGAACTATATTTAGTGGAAAAAGTGGTTCTTTATTGCACTAGCGCAATAAAATGTTTATTGCATGCATCTGTCATTCTACTACAGCGTTTTGTCATCATGACAAACATAAACGTTCAAATAGACGTCATATTTACCTACATTTTGTGCCATCTAAATAAAACATTTTTTGGTTTATACATGAACATAGAAAAAATATTGTTTGCAACTCGTACAAAAAGTGTTTATTGCACTCGACGTGTCGTCCTACTCGGCCTAACGGCCTCATTGGACAATATCACATCGCGTACAATAAAGACTTACTTTTTCTACTTGTTGCATAAATAACTATTATTTAATTTCAGTGTCAGTCTCAAAATTTGGAGCATTAAAAGTCCAGGATCATTTTCAAAATTTTGTCATCTTTGAACTTGAAATTATGCATTCAATCTTGAAATTCGAAGTTGGAACTAGAAATTCCACATTTCAACTCAAAAAGTCACGTTTGAAGGTGAATTTTTGATTTTAAACCTGAAATTTCAAATTCAAAACAGAATTTGAAGGTTTAACTTGAATTTCAAAATCGAATGCAAAATTTTAGTTTAGATTTCAAATTCAGTGTTCAACAAAATTTTGGTTCACAAATTAAGATCATCATTTAAATTACAAATTTTAAGTTCATATTTGAAACTTCAAATTCGAAATTTAGTATTCCACAGTGAAATTTAATGTTTGAACTTGAAATTTTTTTATTCAACATGAAATTTCGTGTTGGGAATAGAAATTTCATGTTTCACAAAATAAAATTATGGTTTAAACTTAAAGCTTCAATATCAAATTCAAACTTTACAAACCAAACTGAAAAATTTGTATTTAAATTAGAAATTACGTGTTCAAACTTGAAATTTTATAAATAGTAAAAAAATACACTACATATTATACATTTCATGTAATATAAATAAGTAATTACTGGGTTTATTCCAACAACAGCAAGAATCGATTCCGAACCTTTGAGAACTACTCAGTCAGTTCAGTTGTTAATGTACTTTTGGCGAATGCGATGTAAGACAGAGCTGGTCTAACATTTTTGACAGTTCTGGACCAGTTCTCGACGGCTGTTGGAATAGACCTGATAAATATTTAATTTTTTTATTAATATTTTTGTATAAAAATTAAACAATCGTAAATATAAAATGCATACAGGGTATTCCAAAATTAGCATGCCAAAACTTAACTGTAGATTTTAAAAAAATTAAAACATAAACAAACATATAACCCTCTCAGGAAGTTATGGTTCCTTAAAACGGGGCCCCAGAATTGGTACTTTTCTAAATATTTCAAAAACCGCCTAAAATAAAATTTTCAACTGTCAGCATCAGACAACAAATTTAGTATTCCAAAAATAAATTTGCACAAATAGTCATAGCCGTGACAAACTGGGGGCGTCTTGGGTAAATATTAATCTAAGCCTTTTGTATCTCGAGATTTTCACCTAAAAATTAAAAATTATTTGTGAATTTTACATGAAAAAGGTATTCATATTCCACTTCGATAAACTGCTTCGTTTTTGAGTGATACTAATTTAAAAATTCTGTGACACTACAAAAGTTTAAGATGACAATTATCAATAGCTAAAACATCGTCTGTTAAATCGCGTCGCGTTTGTAATATTTGTCTATCGAATCAGCTGCATTTGAATCTATAATTCTGTAATGTGCTGTAGTGTAGTGAGACCAATGTTAGTATTTTGGAAACATACTTTTTTCATAACATCCAAAATTTTTAATTGTTTGAATGAAAATGTCGAGATATGAAAGTTAGTTATTTAGCCAATGATCCCCCAATTTAGCACCTCTATGACTACTTATGCAAAATTGTTTTTAGAACATTAGATTCGCAACCTAATTACGATTCTCAATTTCAGATTTGATTACTGTATCTCAATCCGTTTAGGAAATATTTAGGACCTCTGTTAATTTTTGACAGGCCAATTTTGGAACAACCTCTATAATGCAAAAGCACAAATAGGTTATTTTTATTATTTGTTTTATTTATAAACGTTCATGTTGAAATTTCAAACTAAAACTTGAAATTTTAAGCTGAATATCAAAATGTAGAATTCGAATCTGAAATTTTGCATTCAATAAAAAAATAAACAGCCTTTCTCGGTTTTTTTTACATTACAAAGTTGTAAGAAATAAAATACTGCTTTTTATCTTATTTATTCCTTCTTCAAACGTTGATATAATGGCACGTAATTCCCACAAAAACTATCGTCGCTGTCTGAACTATTTTTTTCCTCTTGACATTCCATTGGCTTATGCTCATTGCCCTCTTCTTTTTGTACCAAATTCTTCTCATCTAGTTGGCACTCTATTGCATCGTCTGAACTTTCATCTTTCATATTAAAGGTTTTTTCGAATAAATCGTCTTCAACCGGGTTTGTTATAAAGAAACTCGAGGAATTTACGTCGTTTACTACCGAATCGTCCTTAAATTGTTCGAAATTGATTTTTCGGATATTCTCCTCAATGTATTTAGGTTTTTTGGAAATAATATCATTTATAATGTCCGAGACTTCCAAATCGTCTTCATCTCCGAAGTTTGATACATCTAAATCAAATGAGATATTTTGCTTTAGCTTGGCAGGCGTGGAAGTTGTGCATGTATCATCTTTTTGAGTATCTAAGGCATCAGATTTCATTTTTTGATCATTTATGATTGCTTTTTTAAGGAAATTATCTAAAGTCGTAGCTTTCATTTTCTTAGGTTTTTCACTTTTCAACTCGTCAAAACCGTTAGCTTCTTTTGACGTTTTCGCTTTTGAAGATTTCTTAGTATTATCATTGGCTTCTTCTGCTGCCTTTTTCTTCCGTATTTTCTTGGGCATCGGTTCCGAAATAGATGTATTCGACATTATATCAGTGATTTGGTCAACGTTGACTTCTTTCTTTTTCCTTTTGCTTACTTTTTTAGGCTTGATCTTTGACCGTTTAAACTCTTCAACTAATAGTGGATACGCTTCATCTATTAAATTTTGTGGCTCTACTGTTGACCATAAACTTTCTATGTCCACATTGGACTGCATTAGTTGTTCTTCCGGAATTATGTTTTTGAAATAATTTTCTGGATCTGTCCAAATAATCTCATAACTTGGAATGCCTGAAAAGAAAGTTATTATACCAAGTAATGGCAATATGAGAAATTTTTGCTTATACAGGGTCACTCTCATAATGCTATTAATTTTAGCCACATATTCAGAAGGCCTAATATAGAAGGAAAATCAATAAAACTTAAATTTTATTCTACCTTTTAAAGGGGAAACAAATCACTACTGATTGTTGACACAACGATAGGACGTTCGAGTGTCGAAGTGAAACAGCATGTTATTCAAATCATTCATTTATTTCCCGTAAATTTGAAGATCACACCACACGTGTGGAGGGGAATATGTGAAAGAACAAAATACTGTAAACTGTAACCAGTATTACTAGCATTCCTCACCCACTCACAGAATACAACGTCGACACTCAGTGTTAAATGTAATATAAGCTATTTTAAATTGAATTTAATTTTGCAGTTGGTTACAAAATCCAAGTGCAGATGATCCCAATTTGATTAACGAAATGTTATGGACAGATGAGTGTCGTTTCATATGTGCTGCATTTTATACTAATTTTTGAAAAGCAATAAGTTCCTAGATGTGGTATGGTATACTACAAACTGAATAATTAATTGAATATAATACTCATATTCAATTACAAATACGTAATGGTAATGCATTAAAAATAATAAATTCTAATAACCTAACACACAGAAACAATAAGTAAATTTTATATAGGCATTTTGGTAAGTTTTTTCGTAATTTAAATTTTTAAATTTGGCAACGTCCCATCAGGCCGACACCGAGTTGAACTGAAATATGAATGAACTGAGGCTCCCAAGAGTCAATAATAGTATGAAATAATATCAAATTTTTTTTTTTCGGGATAAATGTGCATTTAATTTTTTTTAATTACGTATTTGTATTATATACTCATTTTTCCCTATATTCTCTTAAAACTACTGACACTATAGTTGATTTCCAAAATTGTAGAGAGTGACTCATGTTATAAACCTGCTCACAATTTATAGTAGGCAACACAAAGAAATATACATGCAGCCCGTATATTTTTTTGCCTAGAAAATCGTGTGCAGCATATCTCTGAGAGCATACCCGATTACACAGCTTCTGGTACGCATGCGCTGCTGCTATTGATTGGCTGCGACGAATTGTTGGATCCAACTATTTTATTTCCAGTGCATTTGATTGAAGTGAGGAATATCGGATGATGACATGTATGAACAGTTTAGAATATGAGGTCAAAATATGATATGATATATGAAAATTGTAAGTGATATGTATTTCATTAACAAAATTGTACGTGAATAGCATATGTGTGCAAATAAAAAAGTGGTAAAGAAGTACAACTGTGAAACGGAAAGTGAAGGAAACTCGTGGAAGGAAGATTGTATTTTAAAAATGAGTTTTCGACAAAAAAAAAAAATTCTATTGCTATATCTTAGAAGATGAAACTTATTTCATACAAATGAAATTGAAAAGAGTATACTGATAGAAAGAATGAAATAGTGATATGGCGAAGAAACTATTTAAAATAAATATTAAAAAATAAGAATCTGGATTGAAGAATATACTAAATTTTGATGAAGGTCATACGGAAAGCGGTACGATATGATATAATAAGTGTTAATGTGTGACCGTTATAATGATAGTGCAAGTAACCTATAGTAAATAGTGTGTATGTATTATAAAGCCTTTTGTCCTTTTGAATGCAGAATTTGCAAATATTTGCACGATATATTTAATGGTGGAAAAATCTCTATTTGTAACAAATTTTGTCAGCTACCTATAACATTTTCTATCATTTTCATCATGAAAGTGCCATGGTAGATTATCAGAAGCTCAAAACGAATTTATTAACACCACATAACAATGAAAGGGGCAATAATATTTGTAGTGTCTGACAGTTTCGCAAATTGCAATGTCAAAAGTTGAGATTTTCCCGCCATAAATAATTAAAGCAGAAGTTGTAAAATTCACATCCATGAGGACAACGCTTAAGGGTGATATCCGCGGAGTGCGCATCAGGTAGGTATAAGTGGATGGTGGTGGGCAATTGCCGTCCTCTTGGACGGCATTCTAATTTGTAGAGAAGATGACACAGGTGGCACATTTAAAATTATTAATGTGCTAGGTTCAGACGACGTCAACTTATTTTTGATAATTTTGTGTGCTCAAGTGGCACGCTTAGGTAATCATACCACCCGTATCTATCTCTATTATTTTCGACCTTGGGTAATTGATAATACAAGATAAAAACTTAAAATTTTGAAATATTCTTATTATTTTTATTACCTAACACCTTGAAATTGGTAAAAACTGTTATGTCACTGTTTCTACTCTAAAAATAATGGATGTTATGTAATGCAATTATTTTTGTATATTTTTTATATCTGATTGCTTTCAAATTTAGTACGCCTATGAAATGTTGCTCCTCGCACGCTTAGTCCGTCGCGCTAGTCTACAAGCTAGCGATTAGTCACTCTCTACAATTTCGGCCGCTGACTATAGGACTGAATCATCTTGTATCGATAAAACTCACCTTTAGGGTTTCTTACTTTTTTTATTTGACTAGGAGTTAAAATGTCTTTTATATTTGTGTGTTTTGCAATTAATTTGTAATTTATACACTGCCACCGTGTTAATATCGGAATAATTTTTTCAACCGAATAAATCTCTTCCCACTGTAAACATTTTTTTGTAAATTTCTAAAAAAAATACAAGTAAAAAAATATCCACTTTTGCTTTCAAATTTTACAATAAATTTCACCACGTCTGGCTTTTTCCATTTTAAGTTTAAACATGACATATTATCTTTTTTTTCCAAAAATTCCTTGACTAGTGCCTCATTTGGGAATGAGGGGTCTTGTAATGCTTTATAACGCATATTAATTTCATTCTTTATGCTCAACCGTTCTTCTTTAAACTTCAAGGCGTCACAACCCTTGGTAGTACCACAGGAACTGCAGCCTAAGAAAAATCATGTTTAATTTTGCTGAAATTAAAACACAGGTTCTTACCTACCGTTTTTTGCATGCGCTTGGAGTTTTCCGATATGCCCACAGGAAGTACATATATTTTTATCAGATATCTGATTTTCTAATTTCTCGTACATCTCTGGCTTTAATTTCCAAGACCTTAGTCTATCTAAAGTTTCTTCATCTGCTAAATTTTCAAAAAATTTCATGGCAGACTCCTTTCCGATTCCCAAAACACCGTCACTGTAATCGCTACCACATAGTAAAGCCATAGCAATTATTTTATTGCGTCCAAAATCTAAAAGAATACATTGAAAATAACAATGAGGCTGTAACTGATACAAACACTTAAGTACTTAAGCTTTTGTAAGCCTTGGTAATATCGTATATATCAACAGCTCCTCCACTGGAAGCGTAACCACCTTGTGCTGAGATGGAAAAATTTCTGTACACGATTTTGGCACCATAAGCGAAGCAGTCAGAGTCTTGAGAGATAATACCATCCACTAACTAAGCAAGACAAAAATACGTATGCATTTCGGTGTGTTTGTAAACTTACCCCTTCATCGTTCAAATAAGCGCATAAGCTTTCAGCTTCACCTTCTCCCTTTATGCACACTAGTCCCATGTAGCCTAACATCTCTTCGCACTGCCTTAGAACAAAATGAAACCTGGTTCTGTCCTTTCCTGTTCTGACTCCACTTGTTTTAGGTTTTGCTCCTTTAAATTGAATTTCGTTCCTTGCCGCAATAGTTTGGTATTTCAGTTCGGGAGCCTTTCCCTCCAGGACAAACACCGGGTTTACTTCCATCAGTAAAAGGTAACATGTTCTGAAGTACAGGTTTCTGTGAAATTGTTAATTATAATTTTTCATTAATACAATTTTACATAAATCTAACCTCAAATACATGCGAGGTTGCACTTGATATTCAGTTACATTTTGTGCTTCACAAATCCAGCACGATAAATCCACAGCTATAGTTTTACGCTGCAATTCATATAAAGGCTTTCTTTCGCAGAAAGGTGTTAAAATTGTCCACAAATGTTTTATTCCCATTATTATCACTTTACTTATAGCTTGTTTAGCTTTCTTATAGGTTAGCGTAATTTATTTAACCTGGTAGGTCCATTAATCTTTGCTCTTTTGACATATATTCTGTGCTTATGACCTACCACATATTTTAAAATATAAAAATGTATAAGATCACAATCCAGTCATATATGAATTATTGCAAAAGTTTAAAACGTAACTATGCCGCATTTTGCTATTGGTGTTATCCGTCTTTTCTTGATCTATTGAAAATAGAATTATCCCACCGTTAGGCATTTAACCCGGTAGGTCCAATTAATCTTTCCGCTTTTTACCTACCACATTATTTTGAAAAATAAAATTATAAATTATCACAATATCAGTTATTGCAAAAGTTTAAAACGTAACTACGTTGCCATTGTCAGATAGCACCCAAGATAAAATATAATAGCACTTACAAATATTTATTTGTAGACTTTTTAACTTACTGATAATATTTTTATCATTGTTATTAAGCTCTACTTTAGTATTCACGAAAATCCATATAAATGGTTTTCAGTTTGTAAATGAAAAGCATGTGTTATTGCTTTTTTTATTTAAAATAATACTTTATATATGTAAACAAAATAAGACAACTAAAATAAATACAAACCATTTAAACTAACTAAAAATTTGTAGTTATTAAACCATTACTATAACAAGGGTATTCACTACTCGTTAGAGATTCCCATTCCTGTTCGTTGGAATCAAAATCGTACAATTTAAGTATATCATTTCTCAACCTATTCAGTTTCCTTCTTCTAGCCATGAGATAGACCTACAACATTATACGACTAAATTTTACTTCTTTTGATTTTGCCCCTTGCTTACCAAAACTGAGAGTATCATCACTACAACGATAACAACTAGTGGAATTATAAGATATTTGCTGTCATCAGTCTCAAAAGATTTTTCTGTTGTTGAAACTGGTTCGGTGGTGTAATTTGCAACATAATTCATGGCAATATTTTATAAAACACATTTTTATATTCGAAAATTAAAAATTTAAGGATTACTTTGGGTTTAGAAACACATTTTTCTTATATATCTTTAACTAAATAAATATCGTGAAGTGGAACTAAAATTCAACAATTTTACATTTTTCACTGTAAAATTATAGGTTAAGGTGAAGTCAAAATTGCTTCTACTATAGTTCTACTTCTTCTCTCTTCCTCTTCTTCTATTTTGATTACTTTCTGTTTTTTCAACAAATAAATACCGCTATTTTATTTTTCCTAAATTTCAATAACTATTGGCGAAAAACAGATCATTCTTGGTACTGATGTTACACAATAATTATTGATTAAGCTGCTTGTTTCGTAGGTATATGGTTTATATTTTTACTTGAAATGTTGGAAATTTGAATTTTAGTAGTTATTTAGTCTTTGATAAGTTGGTTAAACTACACACGATTTGTGAACGATAGACATCTGTTGGTTAGTATTTGAAGTGTCAAATCGTGTATCGGGGTGGTGTCATTTTTCGCGAAAAATGTAAGTTTTTGCCAAAATAAACAGTTTTTACGTTATTATTACTGTTTCATATGATCTATTAAACATTTGGTTATAGTAATAATCAACTTTCTTTGCATTTCTCACACGTCTACATGGAAAAAAAATCCTCGTTTGTCGAGTGCGTTTGATTTTATTTTGATAAAATGAAACTAAATCTTGTCTTACTCGTTTTTCTGTTCTATTTATTACTTTGAAAAGTCATGTAGATACTCGATATTCATTGATTTTTCATGTAAAGTGCAATACTTCATGGCCAAATCTAAAGAATTTACCATTTGACATATGTGATCAGTGGTGTAGCATATAAAGGGGTTAAGGGTTGCAACACCACAACATAATAATTTATTTTGTTGCAGATTTTTTTTACTTTTGGGAAGATTTGATATTAATACCACACTCTCTAAAGGAAATACATTGTGATAAGTAGTTTAGGAAACTAAATATGTTTTATTGTCTTAGTGTTAATTGAACGAAATTGGTGCTGTTTAGTAAATAAAAATATCTATATTTTGATAACTAGTAAAAAAGATAACCTCCAGACTGGAACTGGACGATTTAAAAAAGTATTCACATTTCTTGAAAAATGGTAGCCCAAACAGGAGGATCCATGGAGTGCCAAATTTAAGAGTGTCACGTTGTCAAGCCTGTCATCCCGAAACACATAGAAAAACGGGACAATCCTGCCCAAAACTTGATACAGGAGGGTAGGTCTCTCCATAGATTAGTTTAAATTTATAATTGCTCATGTTATGCTCAAAAATGCATAAAATTTTGTCGATCCCTCCCTTATTGAGGTTGCTAAACACAAATCTTTGTGCAGCAAAAATTAGTTTTAAAAAAAAAGTTAAAATTGTAACTTACACAACATACTGTTTACAAACTGTATAGTCTGTGTATCTTTTAAAAAGTATACAATTAGAGATCTAATAGTTCTTTTGGAAAATGTTTTCGGAAATTTTAAAGATTGTATTTTGTTGTATATTTTCGTTCCCTATTACTGAATGTGCCTTTTTTTCATGATAAATGACAACATACGTCGACAACATGTTTGTAAATTTTCCTCTCGTTTGTGTGCCATCCTTCAAATAAGGATATGATGTGAATTTAATTCAAGGAGCTGATTAATATTTAAAAATATCTCAAAAATAAATAAATTTATACTTATACATTATTTGTTTAATTTTTATATTCATAATATACAGTGACTGAATCATAAAAAAAATAATAATTAGAACAAATCCTGTTTTATACAAAAATAATAACCTAATTTAACCCAGCGTGTCTCAACCTGACAACTTTGTGTAGATAGATATATTTTTACATTAAACTAAGTTAATTCGGGTTGTTTTTTTAGATTAGATTAGGTGAAATTCGTGTATTTTAAAGTAATATTGAAAAGAGACTATTCAAATGGTTACATTAAATTTTATTTATATTCACGATATTCACAAACAACTAGATGGAACTGTAAAATTCAAGATGTCGGATATAGAGGTGATCAACAATTTGTTTACAATTGCCGCTAGAAATTGTAAAGATTTTAATTGCTAAGGATTATGGTGGAATTCTTTGTATTTATGTAATTTTTAAGGCAAAAGTGTATTTTTAGGACTTATCAAAATAATTATTTTAACTTTAATGTAAGACAAATTTCTTATCTATATATATTGTGAATGCTCGTAACTTTTCAGATTCAGATATAATAGTTTGGTTTGAGATATCTGTAATAGATATCTTGGACTACTTGGGAGATCGTGTCTGAAGGTGAGGGTTGTTTGTAAGGCGGAGCACATAATTTTCTATGGGGTAATATGAGCAGCACTTTAGTTCAGCCACCCCATGAAATATCTATTTTATTAAATGTTCTGGTACTATTTATAAAGAAAAAATGATAGAAAAATGTTAAACACATTACACTCTTACTATGCAAGTAATTTATTGTTCACCTCTACATTAGTTACGACATCTATCAATAGATGTCAGCCACTTCGTGATTTTTGCCAATTAAAATAAACAACATGACGTAACCTAACCTAGCATTATATAAATAGATGAATATTTACGTAAAAGTTAAAATTGTTTTTGGGTTAGGTTGTGATAATATAAGTTTGGTTAGGTTTACAGATAGATATATTTTTACGTAAAAGTTTAGGTTGTGTCACTTTTATAGGAATTGGTAAATATTAGGAAAAATTGTAAGAGACAATTTTTGTTGCAACATTATTCAAAATTATTTCAAAATCCTTATTATGCCACTAACTTCAACTAAAAATTGGCACTAAAAATATAGCTCTGCTAAAATAAATTAATTCCAAAATTTTGGGAACATGCCACTGACACTTTAAGATTTACATGAAAAATATTGATTTTTTTTTATTTTCAGCATCCTGTATCTTGGAAAATAAGTGTTTCTCGATACATGTATATATAGCTGTGTAGCTACCGACCATACTCAAGAAACACTTTATAGAGTGTATAGTGGCTAATGTTGAGTGAACTGTGTAGATTAGAATTTTGATTTTCTTTCTCAAAAATAAATTCAGTTCCTCAAAAATAACTTCAAATTTTTGTTTGACACTATATGGAGGTGATAAATTTTTTGTATGTTTGAATGTATTTCAGTATAGTAAATATTTCATTACTTTTCGATTGGTGTAGTTGTCTAACAATCTCGACGATATCCTGCATCCTATAAACTTTGCTTGACTGGCCGTGGCAAAAGGTCAGCGCAGTAAACCGTTCTCTTACTTTCAGCTTCAATAGTTCTACGATTCCACGAAAGGGTAGCGAATCAAGTACGACCAGTAAGGGAAGCGCACGCGGCATCCATGCCTGGACAAAGTCCCTAACAAGGCACTCATCTAAAACACCCAGCCACAAACGTTCGACATCGAACGCCTCTTCCACATCCTGCGAACTAGGGGAGGAGGCCTCCCAGGTGCTCATCGCACCCGGGTCCTCCTCCCCTGCCGTCACATGTTCGCAGCCCACGCCGATACCCAGAAAGCACGCTGTAAGTGGTAACATGAGAGGCATGATCCTTTGCATGCGGGTGTTGGCAATTTTTTTTCAGTATTTACTATCACTGAATCAGTAGTAGAGGTGGTGGTGGTGCCTTCGTTTTCATCAGTACTTTTTTTTTACCATTTCCTTTTTTTTTTTTGTAGAAGTACCTTAAACCCCTTATCAGCAATTTTTGTTTGTGTTATATTTTGACCAATTTTCTTATTCCCAAAATAGTGTTTTTTGATTTATAACCCAATAGCAGTTGTCTCAAATTTTAAAATTGTTACATTAAGCAGTGCCAGCTTGAAACAATTCCGGCTTTATAGATGTGGTTTGTTATAAAGTGTTACTATTCGTACATTTTGATAAATGATTATTTCTAATAATCTTAATTTTAAGTCTGTTTTATTATACAGTATGTCCCGTTTTTCAGGTTAACACATCTGGAAATGTAACAAGTCTGTGGAATTTTAGCAAGCCTGGAGGGAGGTTATATTCTATTAACCGTTTTATGATGTGATAAAAGCCACTATGATTTTTTAAAAGAGTTGTTGTTGTGGTATTAGGCATTTTTTTATCAAAAAGATAATATTACCAGGCCGTTCAGCACCCATCAAAATACCCATATACCAAATTTGATCGTCAAATGTATATTAAGTGTTAGGCCGCTAAATTTCGAAAAATCAGACAACTAAAAATTATAACAAACGGGTCAAAGATTGCCAAGAAAGTGAAGACAAATACCAATTGGACAAAGAAAACATACCTATAAGTTTAACTTACGTTTAAATTACGGCCACAGTAAAAACTATTAACGTACAAAAAATGTAATGAATACTACATTGTTAAAAAAAATTAGAAACGGTTAATTTAAATCTATTTTATCTTAATTAAATTTTAGTGGTCTCCACCATACGTCCTTTTAGGCGAACACATCATTCCATTCTCTTCTTAAATTTAAAATTATAAAAAAAAATTGGCTTGCGGAAATTCCACAGTCTTCTCGCATTTCTAGAGGTGTTAAACCTGAAAAACGGAATTTTTGTCATTTTTCTTGGATATTAATTACTTACATTTGTTAAAAAACTGACTAAAAATAGTAGTATTGCCTTGCAACATGCCACATCTAGACAAGTTGCTCAGTTGTTGGAATGTTTCTTTTTATTTTACGTAGACGATTTAATAATAAAGTACTTTGACATATGCAAAAATTTATTATAATAATTATGTTTTTTCTCTTCATTTTAAAGTACTACTCGAGGAGTTTTTTATCGCAATTTACAAATCTGCGAGATTGGATACTTGTATGTATGCCGCTTAAAAATGAAATGTTCCTTGTTTTAATATAGTTCGAGCACCATAAACTGCGTCAAAATATGTGTTTGCACTAAATATACTACAAGCTGTTCTGATAAAAATTGCCATTGTTATTTTTCTTGAACGGAGAGATATTTTAGTTTTGTAAATATAGTTTTGTAAACCTATCAAATAGCTTGAATTTTGCGTTATCACTTACTACGGACACTTATAACATTAAATATAAAATATCTTGAAAACAAGTTATCAGGAAAAGTGTATACTAACAAAAAGTTTTAGATGAACATACATGTCCATTATACTTCGTCTAAATATCATGAGTTGAATATTTTTATATCCACTTAATATATATTTATGTGTTACATTTATAAAAGAAAATCTGTCTCTTTATATATCACAGCAGGACACAATTATTGTGAAAAAAGTTTCATTATCTATTACAAAAGTAAATTTTATTTACATTCAAAATAATGTATACTACATTATCAGAATTTGTAATAAAATTCCCGCACATATAAGAGATATGCATGCATGCGTATCAGAAGGGTTTATAATTTTTACATGGACTGTAGTTTTCAATCGATGCTTATAACAGTTACAGTGCAAAATTGAACCTATTTAGCAGATCTATCAAACCATACTACAACTATAGTTGAGGGAACATACTTTCAAGTGCATTACACTTCATCTAAATATTATAGGGAGGATAATGTAGAACCTGTTTTAAAGACGCCAATTGCAAAAAAATAATAAACAGAATGTAATTTTTTATGCAAAATACAGATTTTCTTATAATATTATTTTATTACATTGCCTGTGTCAAAATAATTTTAAAGACCCAATTGCTTCTAATGTGAAAACCAATAAAATTATAAGAAAATCTGTATTTTGCATATAAAAAGTACATTCTGTTTATTATTATTTTGCAGTTGGCGTCTTTAAAACAGGTTCTACATTATCTTGAGCAACACGAAAATATTTAGGTACATTTTTCTTAACTAAAATTGAAAAAATGTAATAAATACGAAAGATAAGGGCAACATGTAGTATATTGCATGAAAGACGAAAAAACAGGCAATTTTTCGTGGCCATAGCCTACTTCAATAAAAAAAAAATTTATCCGCCTAGAGGGCGCAGCGAACCACATATGATATTTCAAAATTCTGTTTATATCAGGTGAAAGGTATCAATTTTGCAATCAAAATTTATTGCCAATTAATTTTCTCTATCTCTTAAAATAAAAAAGTTAGGCAGCCTTAAAGTTTGGGCACTTTACAGGTTTTTTTGTTATTACTCATAAAGTTGGCCATGGATCTCAAATTTGTTTTTACGAGCATAAAGGCCTCCAAAAATGCAACAAAAAACAATTAAAGATTTTTGACGTGTCTCACATATTAAGCGAGATACATGAGAGGGGCCCTCTTATGTGATACAGCCTGTATATGTTATATTTAAAAAAGAAAACTCTCTGTTTATACCTCACAGGAGGACACATGAGTATGAAACAAGAAAAATAGATTATGACATGATCAAGTATGGATATAAGGGGTTTATAATTTTTAGATCTATCGATCGACTAGTTTCCAAAGTTTCTATTATAGTCTCGAAAAATGTATTTGCATCACAACGCCATCTATGTGTCGATGTTGGTGGTGAAAGTTACAGTGTAAAACTGAAGCTATTTAGCAGATCTCCCAGACAATGTTTACAAAACTATGATATCCCTTCTGTTTCGGAGAAAATAGCAATCGAGGTTTTTATTACGACATCTTATATGAGTATTATATTACAAAAATCCTTAATGTAAGTGTTTTACATTTTTTTTTTCTTCTTGAGTGCTTCCTTCACATTTTAAATTACTATTTCAGGGTTACATTAAACATGAATTTAAGGATTTTTATTTTACTGTACAGCTCCTGTGACAAAATCGAATGATAAAGAGAAAACAATACGCTTATCCACGCCTTCTTGCAAGTCGATGTTGAAGTTGTCAAGTGATGTAAAAACACAACTAAAGAGCTTGCCGCTACCACTATTGTATTTTTATGTTAAATGTGTTCCTTATTAGTATTTTACCATTTGTTATGGTTTACCCAAATTCGACATTGGGCAATTATTTTCGAGAAGCGTACAAATTTGAACATTCGGATTGAGTTAAAACATGCTGAATATTATAAATATCTTTTAGCTTGTAAATATACTACTGGATCTTCACATTAATTTTCTCTGTCTAACTCTTGTCTTTTGTTTTCAGACATTACATAGAAACTTTAACAAACCGGAAACTAACATACTTTTTTAATTGAAATATAAATCACAAATATTGTGACTCATTATAAGGTAATAGCAGAAGTAAATTTTTAATTTTAGGACTCCTCGAACCTTCCACCCATCAAAGGCAGCGTAGCCTCTCCGGAAAAGCTGTCGTCTGCCTTTGATAAGATCGACAATATAGAATTCATCGACCAGGTCCCGCCCGATGTGGTTGATCCGAAGAATAAGGGCTACCACACGATCGATACAGATCTCGAGGCAAAAGTCACTTCGAAGGTAGCCTCTTCAACAGATGAGGATGTATTCAAGACGCCTCCCAATAAGCAACAAAAGACTAAGCTCAGGCCTAAGACGAACGGTAATAAGAAGAAAGGCAAAAGAGATAAGGTAAAACCAGCGGCGAGTGTTGAATTTCTGCCGGAGAGCGGCGAGAACATCGGTAGAGTTAAGCAGGGCACGACGAGATCGGGATCGGAGAAGACTCCACCCCGAGAGACCATTACCTCCATCCGAACCGTCACGACAGACACAGAGACTACTAAAATTGTGACCACCACAACGAGCTTAAATAGGTGTGTATAATTATTACTATGGCGTTAGATTTTAGATCTTATCATTTTTTAAATAAACACAAATTACTTTTTGGGAAATATATATTTCGTGTTTAAATACATACGACCATGTAGCAGCCAGAATCGTTTTTATACAAAAAATAAAAAAATTTAGATAAATAGACAAGAAATTTATTTAATCAATTTCTTTTGCTCAATTTTTTGGGTATTTAATATTAAAAAAGTTTGTTATTATAGCTTCTGTGACGTTACAACTATTTAATTTGCCAAATGGCAACATCGTAAACTGAATTCAATATTTCGCACATAGTTTATTTACTTTTGTAGTGGGAGTATTTATAGCATAATTATTTTCGATTGTTCAAAAGTAGTATGCAGGGTGTCTTGCAAGTCGTTACAATAATTTTAGGAGGTGATAGAATACTTGATTTTGAGTAGATTGAAATAAACATACCTATATAACAAGTGTTACAATATTTGTTATAATTAATTTTTCAAAATTAACACACCATTAGCACACCGAAATTTACTATGGATAATGATGGGGCGGGTATATGAATGCACTTCCCCTATATTTTGTTAATATGGAATAGCAAAGATATAAATTTGTTAATAAATCATGTCTTGCTTTAGTGCAAAGAAGTCTTAGTGCATTAAATTAAGTTATAATTACGGTATATTATCATACCTATTATATACTAAACTTGTTAACTTATATCAAGCACAAAGGTAAGTCTGCAAATTGCTGTATAAATTGAGATATGGCAACTGTTTAAACTGAATCTGAGTAAAAACATTTCCAATCACCCAGATGAATAAGTAGAATGACATTCTCTGATTGCCTCAAAATGTAAACAATCATATCTCCCTTTAGTAATAAATCTATGGGTACCATAAAACAATATATTTTCATATTCCTAACCTCAAATGCTTTGCGCTAAACACATTTTACTTGGTATGCATTCTTGATTTAACTGTAAGATAATACTTAAAAAAATGATATACAGGGTGTCATGTTTTGGAACACCCCTTCCTCTATCTATTTTACATGTATAGTATGATTATTTAAACAATAAATAATCTAAATTTTGTATCCCTCGGCCACTTTCTTTTTTCGTATTTTGTATTAATGCCCTGAATTTTTGTGTTTCCGGTGTTTATTTTTTCTGTTTTGTGGTAGATATACATTTATGAAAATAATGGAGGACAATGAAGAACGAATTCTGAAGCCCGAGAAAAAGATTAGAACGCATAGCTGTAGTAGTATACCGTATGATAATATTATAGAGAATTTAGCACCATTTAGGAAAAGGTTTTGTAATGTTCAGCTATTTAATAATAAAGACGATGAAGAGAAGGAGAAGGAAAAGAAAATTGAGAATAAAGGTAAGAGGAAAGCCTTATTCATATATTTATTTGAAATATAAAAATTAATATACAGGGTGATTCACAACTTATCTAAAAAAAAATGGGAATATATGCATCATGAAAAATGGAGTCAATATTGTAAAATCCTAATAGTTTCTGAGAAAAAAAAAATATTGAAGTTGTAATATTTTCAACCTTTACATCACTGTGCTATTGTCTCTAGCCAGGAGATTCCGAATATTAAAATTACGTATAGTAGGTATTAATGTTTTTGATATGCGAGTATTTACATGAGTTTTTCAAGTGTCAGAAAGGATTCCCAGTAAATATGTGTCAAATGCAGTCACGTTTAGCGCAGTGAGTGCAAGTGTAGTGCAACGCGAGCGTAACACTGGAAATTTCTCTGACTTTATCATTTGGACTTTTTTTGTGGGGATATTTAAAAAATGAAGTGTATCGCACCGAAGTGGACACAATAGATGAATTAAGCAAACATATTATAGCTGCTTCTAACTTCTAACGACTTTAAAACGGACAAAAAGCTGAAACATTTGTGTTAGTTTATAGAATTTGGGTAAGATGGGACAAAATTTTGTTGTATTGTCAAGGTATTTTAAAAATTAAAAATCGCTGATTAATTGTATTAATAATTAATAGCAATAGAGGTAAAAGTAGCTGATTTTGCTGTATAAAATAGGTGTTATACAATGTTATTTATTTGTTTCCTTGGGAATTTCTTTCAGGTTTTTATGTGTATTTTTAAATCAATTTTGAACTGCTCTTTTTATTTTAATTGTATTTGTAAGAGTTGTGAATCACCCTGTATAAATAAATCGAAAAATTAATGCACCAAACCTAATCTCACATTGATTGCGATTTTTTTTCTACCTACTTTAAATTTACAAATTTAGTGACTTTATTGATTTGATAAAAATATTGACCAAAGATAGATAAACATGGTTTTATCATTTGTAGTTAAGGCTAAGTAAATAAATAACTACAGATTTACTAATTGCTATGTCCAATTCTTGAAATCATTATGCAAAATAGATCCACTTGTATGCTATCATTTCCTTAAAATCTATATTTGAAAGCACAGTTGGTAATAAAACAATAAGAAAATGTCATTATGTTTGTTTTTTTATTTGAAATCCCCAATAGCTAGTCATGTCAATATTGACACAGAAAACATTGTCATCAAATTGTTTTCGCTGTTGGTTAATAATTTTGACAAAATTCAGTGTGATTGATCTCCCAGTGACAGAATGATATAAGGAAGTCATTCATGAAGCATGTCCCTGTCCAGTCCATTATTAAGAAAAGCGTTGAATAAACTGTAAACATGCATGACGTAGTGACATTCTGCTGTTTTTGTTTAATTTATTTTTAACTTTTTATATTATACATTAATTTGGGTAAGTTCTGATATATTTTATGTAAAGTGTAAATAGTTTTTTAATGTGATAAAAAAGTTTCAAAAGTATTTGTAATTTTTGCTATAACATTTGAGACTATCTAATATTTTATTATTTTTAACGATTCTGATAAGGTAATTTTTTATCTTGATCAAACATTATAGAAATGTATAAATTCTTGGAATGATTTCTATTGGATTATCCACTCTTAATAATAAAAAGAAAATTTGTTGTTTTTAAATTTCATTATATAAATTATAAATATAACAAGACTAGTCAACAGTCGTAAATCTTCAAAAAAGAAAAAACATTTTTATTTTAGTATGTTTTTTCTTTGTGCTAGTCGCTGTTTTAAATTGTATCTGCAAAAATTATAGGTCCGTCAATCTAATTTATTTTTTGGATGGGAACAGTGTTAAAAGTTCTATTATAAAGTAATATTTACATGATTTGAACATATAAATAGTATGTCTGTAATTTAAAAATTGGACATTACACGTAATGTAAAACCTTGTTTCTGTTTTGGAGTGGAGCCAATCGAGGAACATGAATTATTTGTTGATAACGATATAGTAAAAAATGAATTAGGTTTATATGTGGCATTAACACTATTCAAGAAAATAGTCATTTAAAGTGAATATTATTAAAGTACATAAATATCATTGTTAAAAATCAATTACTACTACAAATTAATTTACCTGTTGGATAGTTTTTTTTTTAAATATATCAAAAGTATTTTCTTCAAAACTAATTTTTCCACATTTTTTGTTCTGTAGTAGAAAATTAATATGTATGTTTATTTAAATTTGGTTCAGTTTATTATTTTACAGGAATATGAAATATATCTATTTATATTTTGTATAGAAAAAAATATGTTTACCAGTTTATAAATTCACTTTAGTTTTTGAATCTCTACATTATTTTCTTTATTTCATTACATTCTTCAGGTTATTGTCAGTTATTATTAATAATTTTTAGTTTTTTTTTATTTATAGTTTGGGTTTTTGTGTAGATAAGTTAATAATGTTATCATTTAGATACCTAGGGATAATCTATTTCTGAAGAATTGCTATAAAACTATATTGCATATACACGTTCTACTGGATGATAAAAGCATTGCACTACATAATTATTTTGTTGTGCAGAGAACTTAACTCGTTACGAAATAAAACCCATTGTGGAGTCAATATTGGACAGCGTTATAGAAATGGCCGTTGTAATCATTGAGAAGAATCAACTGCATCTGGAGAGTATCAAAGAGAAACCCGTCGGTCCCGTGAACCTAGTACGCCGCACCTCCTCCGATTACAAGAGTCGCATAAGATGCAGCACCGCCGACACCCTGAGCCCCCTTTACATCCCGAAAATCATCCAGACGCCGTCAACAGACAATTTAATCGATGCCAGGAATTTCGTGGAGGAATACGAAGAGTACCACGATTCTTGCTCCGAGATACATGACTCGGAATTGGCCATCAACCAGGTCATGATGGAGTTAAGTGACAGCGTGGACAAGATAATCTCCGAGAAGCAACGGAAGTCGGTTAAACATGGCGGCGTGACCAGCTTGATACCCATCGAGACCGATTCCAATGCCGAAGATGATACCGAGGTCGTCCAGAACGATAAAAGACTGTTGGAAGTGGGGGCCAAATATAACATCCCCAAGAATCTGTTCCAAAGCACTGAAATGACTGAGATTACAGAACAAACTATAGATGAGCTGCACAGGAACGACGAGAATGCGGAGAATAATCCGGACATGGTGGAGCAAGCCGTCGTTGTTAACCTTAGTTTGACGAAGGAGGGTAAAGATGAAGACGACGACGTGTACAGGCCCATAGCTGTCAGTCCAGACGGTAGATTCTTCAAGTATGAGGAGGAGGTAAAGTTATATTTGTAAAATACTTTTATTATTTTGGTACAAATAATGATATTATTTCACATAATAATAATAATAATACTAATTTATTAAATTCCAACAGCCAACAATTTTCCGTAAATAGATAATAGACAAAAGTTTAACAGGTATATGTTATTATTTATAAATTAATAGAACAATTTAAATAATAAAAATATGAATCAATATTATTAATACTTAATAAATGTTTCCTTAAAATCTGTATTTGAATACTTAATAAATGTTGTTGGATATGGATTTAATTAAATTAAATAAATAAAAAATGCTATTTCTCGATTGAAATATTAGAGTTAAAACAATTTATATCTTATTTCCAAAATGGTAGAGAGTGACTAATTCACAGCACTGCTACAGCTTGCAGGAGACAAGATCCACAGCCATGCCACTTGAGAAGGGTTCAAAGAGCAAAAAATAAGTAGACCTTCAGTGCAGTTCAATAATTTTTTTAAAAGGCTTATAAACTCACCCGCGTTCTCTACAATTATTATAGTATGTTTGTTTGAACGGCGATGACCCATCCACTTACACATACACCACGGATATCACACTTTAATGCACTGTCATCACTAGAACTGTTGTATTTATTTTGAGCTGCTGTTGTCTCCAAGGACCCTTCATATATCCATGTTTTGTCGGTACATCGTTGGCTAAATCGCAGAAGCCGTGCTTTTTTAGCCTGTTCCTTTGCCCGTTTGCAATGACTCATCGTGCGCAGCACAAATGAAGTAGTTGGATATAGTTGTCAATTGTTTTCATCAATAATTTGACGTTTGATAGGAATTATGACAAATGTCTGTTAAGGTGTACGTTTCTGTTGTTTATGTATCATTTTTAAATTGATACAAGTTAAAATAATAATAATAGCAGTAAATTATTAATATGTATGTACCCAGTTTTGTGAAAAATATACACCACTTATGAAAAATATATTTCAACCCCTCTGTCAATTTTTCGGTCTCGCTCTCTAATCCATTCATACAAGTTTTTTATCATCCGATGTTCCTCACTTATTTAAGGCATTTACGATTTTGTGAACACTATGTTGTAGAGTGTGTATTATCCTACAGTTTTAAGAATACACACATAAAGTCACTAATAAATTAATTACAATTAAATTAGCGGAAAGATATACTTGAAATTTACCCACCACACACCCAATCAATCATTCTGATATGGTGCTATATAATATACAGGGTGTCCGGAAATGATGAGAGGATAATTCTAGACCGAAAATAAATGCTACCTCTTTCTATAACATTTTTTCCAAAACTGATTTTTAAGGGAGTTACAGACTGTTAATAAAACTATATACTACACTAAAAGTTTGCATTATATTTTGCACTAAATTGAAAAAAATTGTTTTTAACGCAATCAAATATCGAGAATTACGTTGACAATAAAAATAAATGTGTAACGTCAGCCGTGACGTAAGACGTCTGAATTCTTGATGCGAGTATAGAACAATGCAAATACAAATTAAACATTCAAATCAAAGGTTCAAAGTGAAGTCCTTCCTCTTCAATGCATAAATTAATTCTTCTTAAAAAATTTCGACGAACTATGGAATATTCCTTCCTTTTGCTTAATAGTCCCAAGAAAAGAAATCGATTGGGTTTAAGTCAGGGGATCTAGGGGCCCATTGTACAAAACCACTGCCTCCTATCCACCTTTCAGGAAAAGTTTCATTTAAGAATTCTTTGGCCGCTAAACTAAAATGCGGTGGCACGCCATCTTGAAGCAGTCACATTGCATTTCTTAATCCGAGTGGTACATTTTCCAATAGAATAGTTAAGTGGTTTCTTAAAAAATCCGAGTAAACTTTACCATTGAGTCTTTGTGGAAAGAAATGTGGCCCAATTAAGTAGTCTCCTACAATACCGGCCCACACGTTGACGGAAAACTTATTTTGATAACCACGCTTTATTGATAAATTAGGATTCATATCAGATCAAAAATGCTCATTGTGGAGGTTTATTAAGCCATCATGGCCAAATCCAGCTTCGTCCATAAAAAGGATATTACGAACAAAATTTTGGTCACCAAGTATTCTAATTGTATTGCAGAAATTCACACGAGCAGCAGGATCTATAGCAGATAAGGCTTGCACCTTTTGGTAGTGGTACGGATGAAGGTTTTGTTCGCGTATTGTTTCATGTACGGAGCTCTTTGAAATGCCCTCCTGAATAGCAATTTTTCTTATACTTACATTGGGATTATTCTCTATCGAATTCAAAATACGAGCTTCTGCTGCTCTAGTATTCCGTTGTCGACCTACATCAAACATTTTAGTTTTGAATGATCCAAATTCTCCCAGTCTTCGATGGATAGTACTAAACATTTGCGATTGGGGTAGGTTTCTATTTGGAAATGCTTCGCGATACAAACGTCGTGCTGCAAGAGCATTGCCAACAGCTAAACCGTAATAATAACGCATGTCCTGCAGCTCTACGTTAGAGTAATTGTTGTTAATTTTTATTATTATTTTTATAACAATTACTACAAATGAACTTGTACTAAATTACTATCTGTCAAAACTAATTCTCCACAAACTTGTTTCCACGGCAACTAAGCGCTTGTTTCCAACGCATGCTATGTTTAATGTAGAAAATAAATTAAAATGATTTGGTATTCATCACATGCAAGCAATGTTAATTTAGCGTTTTTGTCGAAAACGGTTAGATCTATCGAAACAAATAAAGTATACTTTTTTTATGTCAAAAGGTTAGGAGAACAAAGATATTCAGTAAAATTTCGCATAAAGTGTAGCACAAAAAAGTAGAAACCATTTAAATCAAAATAAAGGCACGTATGTGGCGCTCTCTACAAAATGCAAAAAACTGAGGGCAAATTTATAATCCTTATCCCGAAAAACCCCCATATACGAAATCTCGTCAAAATATTATGAGTGTAGCAAAAGGTATTGCAAAAAAATTGCAAATAAAATTTAACTTTAACACCCTGTAACTCCGTTAATAATCAGTTTTGGAAAAAATGTTATAGAAAGAGGTAGCATTTATTTTCGGACTAGAATTATTCCCTGAATTTTTTGCTCAAATCTCATATCTGTTGGACACTCATGGGTTTTTCACAATTTACAATGTCGATTTTGTTAGATTTCCCATTATTAAATATCTGTATATCATAAAATCAAATTTTCTAAGATATTCTAATTTATATTGGCACTATTAGAAACATTTTTTAATGATTTTTTTAAATTAATTTCTAGATTGGTCGGGGTTCATTTAAAACCGTTTACCGTGGTCTGGACACACAGACCGGCGTCGCTGTGGCTTGGTGCGAACTGCAAGAGAAGAAACTGAATAGGGCGGAACGGCAAAGGTTCAGGGAGGAAGCCGAGATGTTGAAAAAATTGCAACATCCCAACATCGTACGATTTTATAATTATTGGGAATCTCCCGGGATTAAAAAGAAAAACATCGTCCTGGTTACCGAATTGATGTTAAGCGGTACCCTCAAAACGTAAGTTTAAGTAACTTTTTCCAGTCTATAGTTAGTAACGGTTGTTTCTCTCCAGGTATTTGCGTAGATTCAAGAAAATCAACCCTAAAGTATTAAAATCTTGGTGCAGACAAATCTTGAAAGGTTTAGCCTTTCTACACTCCAGATCTCCACCGATCATCCACAGAGACCTGAAATGCGATAACATATTCATAACGGGCACTACAGGTTCCGTTAAAATCGGCGATTTGGGTTTGGCTACGTTGAAAAACAGAAGTTTCGCAAAATCGGTAAGCGAATTTGAATCGTTTGCCCGTTTACCACTATTTTACAACATCTTCTTACAGGTTATCGGAACTCCAGAGTTTATGGCGCCGGAAATGTACGAGGAGCACTACGACGAAGGCGTCGACGTTTACGCTTTCGGAATGTGCATGTTGGAGATGGCTACCAGCGAATATCCCTATTCGGAATGCACCGGTCCCGCTCAGATTTACAAGAAAGTCATATCGGTAAGCGACAGCTTAAGTCGGTCGATTACACACTTATAAAAACATTCTTTTAGGGAGTGAAACCAGCCAGCTTTGACAAGGTGCAGAACCCCGAAGTGAAGGATGTCATAGAGAGCTGCATAAGGCCGAGGAAGGAGGACAGGCCGAAGGTCAAGGACTTGCTAAGTCATGCGTTCTTCGAAGAGGACGTTGGTTTGAAAGTTGAGGTTGTTTCGCAGGAAAATAAAAAGATTGTTTTTCGTTTAAGGGTAATTGACCCCAAAAAGAGAACCCACAAACACAAGGAGAACGAGGCCATACAATTTGAGTTCGATATGGAAACGGACAGATACAACACAATCGCTGAAGAAATGGTAAGTCCACATACAGGGTGAACTTTAAATAATTAGGTACAAATATTTTAACCAGCGGCGCAGTTTACATAATTAATAGTTTTTTTTTACAAAAAAATCGGGGATAAAAAGTCACATTTTAAATAAATACCTATAGTAATTTTTCAATAAAAAATTTGTTGAGGATTGCTGATCAGACTTCGATATTTAAGGTTTTTATGAGTCATGTTATTGCCAGTGTTACACTAATGTCTTGAAATTTATCTTTTTATATAAAATAGACCTCAAGAAAGTTAACTAGGATTTTTAAACATCTTAAAGAATGATTTAAATATGTTTATTTATAAAAATAATGGCCACCTCCTCCCCTTTGCCATTCCTATACCTCACCAATAAAATATGTACCTGCGTGTACATAAAACTGAAATTGAAAACAGATTTTCTACTCGTGGTTATCCAGAATTTGTCATTATCCATTAATACACTCAAATTGATTTATCACCATACCTTTCGTTATCACTATTACAGCACTTTGATTGTTTAAAAAATATGCTTTTTGCATGTCAATCTTTTCACTGTTTGAGTAATTGCCATATTTTACTTAATTACACCAAAATACACAAGATATTTAAAAGAAAAACACTGCCCGTGAAACACGAGTGCCCCAACACAGATGCCTTGCTTTACTTAATACATGATTTCAAGTTAACCAAAAACATTAGCTTACTTTAATCTCTTGTGTACCAAAATCGCGTAGGGGCGATCGAGGCAATCTCACGTTTTGCAATACCGCAGTGGTCGAATTGGGTGTGAGCGGGGCAAATTCTGTTACAATATATATTGCAATTATGAAATCCTTTTCCACAAATATTACATGTTTTCTTTCCACTTGTACCTTGCCTTTGCCCTGAGCCAGTGCACCATTATCAACATAACTTCTTCATCGGCTTCGCTGACTGTCAATCGGAGGCTGTGGTTGGTGGCTCTGCTCCTTGTGCCTACTGCCTGTGACACCTACTGGTGCCTACGACATCAGCTTATTGTTTGCATGGAATTGACTGCTTTTTCAAATTTATTAGCATTTCATCTTCATGGAGTCTGTCTCCAACTGCACCTTTTGGAAAGCATATTTCCTTTGAATTTGCACCTGCAATACACATTTCAGATACAGGTCAAAAAAATATTTTACTTTACCTTCTCTTCATATTGAAATCATACGTTAAGCTGGTTATTTTTATTATTATTAAATGTTTTGAAAATAAAAATAAATACCTATTTTTTATTTTACTTACGTGATTTTTACTTCCAAAATATTTCAAGGCAACGTTTTATAGTCATATGAGAGTTCTTGAAATGTTGCCGCCAATCTTCAAGTACTGGTACCAGTTTAAAATGTTTTGTACAAAGTTTAAAATGTTTAGTTCTAAGTTTCTTACCATCATCCAAAATTAGCATACTAATGTTCAAAACTACCATAATCATTTAAATGTTGGACCAATATTACGATCATTATCTTATTCTGCACTTGCGGCACTTGTTAGTCAAGATATGACATCCTCATACAAAAAGCAGGCTCTAACCATATCAACTTTTTCTTCATTTGCTTACATGTTTACACACAAACACTGTTCAAGACACTTCACGAAATACCACTTCAAATTACTATGAAACTAAACTTTGTAAAACACAACACAGCAGTAAACAAATACAGTAAAAATTCACATAGAAAACTTGTGAAATCTGCCGTGTTACAAGGTCCCCCTCCTAAAGCAATAATAGAAAAACTGTTGCTGCTGCTACTAGTAGTAACACTGTAAACACCGATTAGGGCTCTCTACAGCTGACTTCAGAGGCGTTGTAGATAGGAGGTTGAATACAGTTTAAGAAATGAATTTTAACTTGACTATTTGATTAAAAATAAAACTAATTTCAGATTAGCTATTAAAAGCGGACTCTCCACTTAATGTTGCACCCTATGTAAAGTTTTTTAGTAATTACATTCAACGTTCTTTGTAAGTAAAAGATTCGGAAAAAAATTAAATGAGCAAATTTTTGGACCAGATAAATTAATTTAAATATGTATACGTCAGTATTGTTTAAAATTTTTCAAATATTTGAAGAAAAAAATAAGTGCCCCGCTGTCATAATATTTTTGTATAGTGACTTTAATTTGTCATTTTGACAATGTCAGTTTTGAGAATTAAAGTGATGGAAAAGGAAAACTTACTCCACGATCTATCACAGTTGTAAGTCTTTTATAAATTTCTGTTAATTCGTGTAAACTAAAATGATATTTGTTACTGAAATTCTTGTAGACTTATTGTGTTGCATTAATAAACAGCTTGGTTTGGTTCTAACTCTATCAGTAAGTATTACCTGAACCTTTGGAAAAGGGAAACGTTCAGCTGCAATATTAATAATATTTGGTGAAATGAAATTTTCTATTTCAGGCAAAGTCGGGCATCATCTTCGAGGATGACGCCAAGACTGTAGCCCAGCTGTTGAAGACCCAAATTACTCAAATCACTAAAGAGCGAGAGAAGAAAAGCAAAGAAGAGGAAGCGCTGGCTCAGCAGCTGCAATACCAGCAGTACCTGCAACAGCAGGTGGAGCAGCAGATTTCCCAACAACAGCAGCAACAAGCCCAGTCTGCTGCCGTCAATCAACAACCGCAACAGCAACAGCCCCAACAACCGCAAAGCCAGCAACAAAATGTAGCTTATCAACAATCCCAGCAGCAGGCCCCACAACAGGTAACCGGCTACCAACAGTCGCAACCGACTCAACAGCAACAACAACAGTATTCACAGCAGCAACAACAGTACGCAGGACAACAACAGCAAAACTACCCTCAACAGAATCAGCAGCAAGTCTTACAATCCAACGAGCAGCAAGTTCAATATCAACAACAACAACAGAATATCGTGCAGGAGAAACAGCAACAGTACCAGCAACAGCAGCAGTCTATGGTAGAACACCCTGAAGGACAACCGACGATGCAAACTCAATACGTCCAACAACAGCAGCAACCACAAGGTCAACAACAGACAGACAGCGGCATGATGCAACAGCACCAGTACGCCCAACAACAACCCATGATGCAGCAACAGGAAGTTCAACAACAACAACCGCAATACCAATCTCAGCAACAGCAACAACAGATGGCGCAAGAACAACACCAAAGCCCACCAGTATTACAGAGGCAAACCTCCATGGAGCCAGTGCAGCAGCAACCGATCATACACAAACAACCGGCACCCACACAGTTTGTCCAGCAGAATTATATACCTGAAGGCCACCCTCAGCAAGCCGAATATCTGCACGTACAACAGGCACAAGAGAGTCAACACAAGATATCTAGCGTTTCACAGCCGGATATGCTCCATTCCACTCCATTACAACAAGAGCATCGACTTAGCGTCGACAGTCAGTTGGAACTGGTGCAAAAGGGTATGGTTGATCAACAACAAGCCTTGAATTATCAACAGCAACAAAGTTATCAACAACAGCAGCAGCCGCAACAGCAAGGTTACGCCCAGCAACCGAATTATCAGCAACAGACCACCTATCAACAAACGCCACCCGCGCAAAGTTATCAACAACCTTCCCAACAACAGCAACCGCAGCAGCCAAGTTATCAGAGTCAGATACCGCCATCTTCCCAGCCCGGCTACCAGGCACAACAGAGCTACCAGGAGAATCCGCAAAGCTACCAGCAACAGACATATCAGCAGCAGCAGAGCTATCCGCAAAGCCAGCAACAACAGCAGCAGGAGCAACAGCAGGTGTTGCATCGGATTTCCAGCGTCCCTACGATATCGCAGGACATGAATAAACAGTTTGCCCAGCAGCAACCACAGCCAAATTACCAACAACCAACCCAGCAACAGCAGCAGCAAACGTTCCAGCAACAACAGAGCTACCAGCAACCCTCCCAACAGCAACAACAGTCCGGTTATACCCAGCAACAGACATATCAACAGATGCCGCAGACTTACCAGCAACCCAATCAACAAGGTTATACTCAACAGCAGCAGCCGCAACAACAGAGCTATCAGACTCAACCTCAACAACAATACATACAACCTCAGCCTAACGAACAGGAACAACAGGTGTATCAACAGTACACAGAGCAGCAACAAACGCAGCAATATATTCAGCAGCAGCCTGTGGATCATCCTCAGGTGTACCAGCAGCAACAATATGTGCAGCAGACCAACCAGGCTTATGTGGAGAAGAGTCCGCAGCAAGTTATGCCCCAACAGCAGCAGGCGCAACAGGTCAGTGCGATATATATTTTTTGTGACTATTTTCAGTGTTGATTCTTCTTACTGTTACAGGTTATCCAACAACCACCAGCCCAGCAAGCTCCCACAGAAATAATACCGCCTGAACAGCAACAACCTCCGCCGGCATTGATCGGACACCGACTTTCCACCACCGAAGTTCCACCTATGAATTTAGCCGAGTTGCAACACAAACTGGCGCAGCAACACCTGCAGCAGGTCAAGGAACAACAGCACAGGGTGTCTACCGCCTCTCTCCCTCCTATGCCCACCTTTGATCCTCAACTTCCCGACCACAGAAGGTTGTCGACTATATCGCAACCCGCCTCCGTTCAGGACTATCCCCAGGTTCAGGGCCAAGGTGTATTCCAGCAGATCGGGGAGAGTCAGAGCCAAGAGTACTTGACGCAAGTACAGCAGCAACAGGTCAGTTCAGAAACAAAAACGGTTAGGGTTAATCATAAATCAATTTAGCATCTTTTAGAAGCGACTGGTCATATTTAATTATTGATTAAAAATGATCATGTTATTTTCAAACTGTAAAGGTAATGATTTTTAGTTCCGGTTTATTAAAAAAAAAAAAAAAATAGCAATTTAAAAAATGGTTGGCTGATAATTATGTTCAGAATATTTAGATAGTAATTTTAAAAATGACCAATTATGTCTATATATGTAATGAGTTTTAAAGTTACTAGGCGTTTTCCAACTGGTATTAATTTCAAGATTGCTCGGCCACATTTAAATAGCCATTTTAAAAATGATCGTTTTAAAAATTATCGGTCATATTTAAAATTGTAGTATTTTCAATGCCAGGTAATTTTTAAAGTAATGATACTATTATTGACAATGACCGATCATATTTAAATAAAAAAAAAAAAAAATTTTATTTCTAAAGTGGTAGTGATTTTAAGTTTGTTTGATTTTACATTAAGATTACAAGGGTACATTTAAATTGTGATTTTAAAAAATGACTGGTCGTTTTTAGTCATTATAAAAATTAAGGATTGTATTTAAAATTGTAACGTTTTCAAATGTTGACCATTTTTAAAGTAATGAGGAAGATCAATCCTATTTAAATAATAATGTTTTAAATTTCTAAAGCGATAATGATTTTAAGTTTGTCTGGTAATACTTTAAGATTGCAAGGGTACATTTAAATTACGATTTTAAAAAATGACTGGATGTTTTTAGTGTAAGCATTCGAAAAAATGAATTATATTTAAAATTGTAATGGTTTCAAAGTCATGATGATATTGAGAATGATCGATCATATTTAAATATCTGAAGTGATAGTGATTTAAAGTTTGTCAATCACAATTTTTAAAAATGGCAGGTCATTTCTAAAGTATTAATGAGAAGTAGAGATATTATTATTATATAAATATGATATATTTAATGCTGTAATGTATTCAATTATATTATTTTTAAAGTAATGGTAATATTGAAAATTACTGTACATATTTAAATAATCATATTGAAAATTTCTATGGTGCAGTGATTTGGAAAGCAGTAATTTTAAAAATGGACAGCCATATTTAAATAATTATTTTTAAAATAAATAGTCATTTTGAGAATTGTATCAATTTTAAAATTGTTTGAGCATATTCCAATGATGTTTTGAAAAAATAAAAGTTAAAGTAATAATTTAAAAAATGAGAAATTTGTGTTTAAAATTATAATGATTTTTAATGTCGGGTCTTTCTAAAATGATAAGTGACTAGTCATATTTAAATAATAATTTTTTATACAGGGTTAACTATGACTAAGTACAAAAATTTTAACCACGTGCTCAGGGAGGCCTATAAGACAATAAAAAAAATATTTCGAAATTCTAGCTCGATGTTAAAAAAATGGGGCAAAACCCTCTTTTCCTACGGAAAGTCGGCGCCTATGTCATCAGTCATCGTCCAAGATGGCTGCATATGTCAACTTCCATGCGGTCGTTTCTCACAACGTTGCTGAATGTAGAAACAACGAAAATAAACATTTTTATTAATAATAATACCTAACTACCTGACAGTTAATCCGTTTAGCTACAGTATTTTGCATTCGTTTTTCGTTCCTTCGTTCCAAACTGCCAAAACTTCATTTTCACTCCGCTCCACTTTACAGGTCCGTCAGAATTACTCGCCACAAAATACACACTTCACGTAGAGTTAATAAATTGCTCATTTATTTTAAGAAAAGATTGAAAAAAATACTAACAGAAAACTTCAAATACACCCGTGGCAGTTTTTCTTTTAGAAAATTTTGTCCGATAACTGTAACTCCACTGCATTGCTCTCAAAAATATGTCCACGTACGTTTAAAGAAAATTGTGGAAAACTACACATGTCCCAATTTATCACAACCATCCATTATTTGATGAATAAAACATTTAAAACTGAAACTGTCACTAAAAACGGAAAACTAAAATTACAATGTCAACACAACCGTCAGTCTTCGGTCCGCCTCCACCGAGAACCTAATATTCTTCAGATAAATATTCTTATGGCAATCAATATAATCAATATTATCTTCTTTTATGTACGATCGTGGGTTTCTTCATTCTAGTATTGTTTTGACACTTCCTCCGTGACATGGGGTTACACGCACATAGCACTTGTCTGTCGATATCATAGACCTTACAAATCAGGTCTATGGTCAATATAAACCTATACTGTGTTGTTGGTTGCATTGTTTCTAATTCTCTATAAATGTCAAACAGCACTAATGGTCGGAAAAGTAATATTACAGAGCACTGTAAACGCCTCGGGAAATTTTAAATAATAATACTGCAATATTATTATATGCAAACATGGTCGATTATTGTTAATGTCGTTATTATTATTAGTATTATTATTATTAAATTCTATAAGTTAAAAAATGGAACGAGCTTTAGTGCACCTTGCGCTAATGACCTACAGATGGCGCCAGCATCGGAAAATACACGTCAAATATTGCAAATATTTTGATATTAGTTTTCAGTATTTGTTTTTCGCACATTCAAATTCGTGTAATCGCGGAAATTACGGATATGGTACTAATTTATGAGAAGTGCAACAAAAGTGCATATCGTGCAGCAGCAGAATATCAAAGACGTTTTCCAAATATGTAGACAGAATATGCCAAACGTTCACGAATTTTGTTTTACACGTGCTGGAGTTTTAAATACGTATGTACCTAACTTGAATTTCATACTTTTTAAAATTCCTTGTAACTTCTTTTTTTACTTAAACACTTAAAAATAAAGCATTTTTAAACTACAATAATAGATATACCTACAGAAAAAAAGTATTTTTTTATTTATGAAATGGTCGAGGGAAATCAAGAGGTCCCCAGCAAGTACAACAATTTTTACAGCGACAAGTTATAATGTACTTATACAAGTTAGAAAACAGAAAATAATTCAACTTTCTTGAAATCTCCAAATATCAGTCCTGGAAATATCAGTAAGGTAGGTTTTACTCTCAGTGCTATCATATCGTGTTTCTCATTAAATAATCTAATATTTTGTAAATAAAACTTTCTTTAAAAGCGCCATAAATCGTTACACGTGGCAACGCAGTGCTCTGTCACTACCTTTGACAACTTTGACTTTGGCAGAATATATCTAACCTCGCAGCTGACAGGCGGCATAGTCGCCGACAAATTAGGGGTTAATAAGGTTTTGAAAATAATTTTTTTTTTTTGCTTTATAAATAAGTTTGGAATTTTTTTGAAGGGTGATACCGTCAATTCTGAATTTTTCCTATCCCCTCTTAAAATATTTGTACTAAGTCATAGTTAACCCTGTATAACGTATGTAATTGTAATGATTTTTTTAAGATCATTTTAAAATAAAAGTAATTTTTAAAATAACCAGACATATTTAAAGTAGTAATGATTTATAATGGATGGTCACTTTGAAAGCAGTATTAATCTAATATCTATTTTGATATATCACTAACAGTTTTTTAATGTTATCGTTCTGAAGAAAGTGACCGGTTTTTAATATGTAGGTATTTATTCCACCGCAACAGGAGACGCAGCCGTTGACAGCAGAAAATCTGAATTTGCTACCGGCCAACCAAGTAACTCTGGAGTCGCTGATATCCGTCGAAAGCGTCAGCTCGACACACTCACCCGGTCAGGAGTCCAAGGGGCTGCCGGGCCAGGGGGATGACATGGACCTCTCCACGTCGGAACAAGTAAGTTCAGAGATCTCCACTTCCACGGAGGAGAAACCGAGAAGGAAAAGGAGTACCTTTAAGCATCAGCTAATCGTAGATAACGTTTATCCCGACGGTACCGTCGAGTGTCAGCTCCTGTGCAAACAGAAAACCATTAGCTTTAAGTTTAACAGGTTAGATACGAAGCCGTCGCACATCATCGAGGGGATGATCAAGCAGCAGCTGTTGAAGGACGGGCCGCACAAACATCTCCGGGATCACCTGCAGGAGGTGATCGATCAGCTGAAGATCGAGCCGGATAAGATCCCGGAATGCGCCAAGGCCAAACCGTCGGGTTACGTCCAGAAGGTAAGTTCATATAAACATGTATATAGGGGATTCAGTAACTAATCGGTCAATTGTAACAATTAAAGACGGTAGTTTAAAAAGAATCTTGGCAAAAAATGCTTTGTTTCCGAAAAGTTTCAAAAATTAAAACTGTTTTCAGGCATATTTGTAAATTTTTTATACGTTATCTATAGAAAGACGAAAATGAAGTTAGGATTATGTCATTTTAGTGTCTACAAAATGACAGGTAATATTTAAAATAAAGATTGTGTGATTTTTTCATGAGTTTATTTTTAATGTAGTAATCGTTTAAAAATAATCCATCATTTTTAATTAATGTTATGAAAATTATGGTTTTAATAAAAATATATAAGAATTTCCCAGTATATTTAAATAGTAATTTATATACAAATATCTGAAAGTATAAATGTTTCCATTGGTCTACAATAAGAAAGAAATAAATAAACTTGTGTTGGCAGTCAGACAGATTGCTAGACTGGAAATATCTATTCATCTTAATTTGTTTGTTCCATTCCCGTTATTGGAATACAAAGTATACACTTACCATCCAATGATAATGCAATAAGTTGATCCACTCTCCACTTCCGTCCAAAGTTTTCCTTCTACTGGCACAATTCTTCCTGCCTATCAACTAAATATCAACGACCGGTAATTCATTGCATCAGCTTGTGTGGTACATTTGATTTTATGTAGGAAACATTTGAGATCCTCCTAGTACAAATGGACAGCATTATTTACATTGTGCTCATACAAGTACAGTACAAGATTGCTCAGGCACATTTAAATAGTCACTTTAAAAATGACTGGTTATTCTTAAAGTAGTTGTTAGAGCGCATACTACAGCTATAGAGTAGTACTATGTAATGTCTATTTGCTCCATGCTTTATATATGTAAAGTTAAATATAGTTAGGAAAGAAATCAATTTCCGATTATTCAATAAAGAATACAGTGATACAGTCCACAACGGATCATATTTAAAATTGTAATATTTTCAATGGCAGGTAATTTTTTAAGTAATTATACTATTATTGACAATGACCGTTCATATTTAAATAATAATTTAAAAAAAAGTGGCAATGATTTTAAGTTTGTTTGATTTTATTTTAAGATTGTCCGAGCAGATTTAAAACACGACTTTTAAAAATGACAGGTAATTTTTAAAGTAGTAGTCATTACAAAAATGATCGATCATATTTAAGATTGAAATTTTTCAGTTTCATTTTTAAAGCAACGATACTATTAAAAATAATGGATCATATTTAAATAATAAAATTTTTTAAATTTCTAGTTGTAGTGATTTTAAGATTAAAGGATATGAGATCCTCCTAGTACAAATGGACAGCATTATTTGCATCGTGAATACTTGCCGATATAGCCATGATTAACTATCACATAAATGTCTATAGGCTTCCTTCAGGTAGCATTTAATGTAAATGTAAAAAACTAGTGCCATAGTGGAGTTTTATTTTCGGAGTATATTTATAGTTAAGATATAAAAAATAGTAACATTAAAAAATATGCCTGAAAATAGTTTTCAGGGTCTGTGGCATTTTTTGGTAAAATTTTCTTAGTTTCTTATTGAGGTGATGTTTGGTGGATCAGTAAAAACTTCGCACATTTTAAAAATATTGGCCTGTACGACATAATAAAAAAAATAATCATTAATGTTTCTGTAAATAATGTAATTGCTACAGGATGTATTATGGTCTAATAGTTATTTGTCGTAATGGTAAAAGATTAATAGTTGCAGTATCTCATTCTTATTATTTATGTCTTTCAATTATTTATGTTTAAAATATTTTTAATTATCAGTCTTACTTAACGTTATGCCTCTTTTATAAATTTTTGTAAATAATACTACATAAAAGTGTCACAATTTTTGTATGAAATTTCTGTTAACGGAACTAAAATTGCATCTTGTTGATGATTTCATATGAATAGATCTATTAGTAGTTTTTGTTACGTTATTTAATAAATAATAAACTTTATCAAATTAATTTCATTGTGGAAATACTTTAATTGTTTTTCTGAATACTTTATTGGGAGGTGGAAAATTGATCTTAAAAGTTGTAGTAGAGTATTAATTAAACAGGAATCGAAATGTTACACTTATCGTTTTTGTCTTGTTTCACATTTTTCATAAAAGAAATAAGTACAAGCAAAATAACTAGTTAATATTGGAAGGTACATTAGGTTCTCACCAAAAAGTCAATAATGTATTTTTTGCACGCTCCGACGAATAAAGGTTAGGCACGCATCTCTCACTAGACACCCACATAAAAAAACACATCGAAGGCACCGATCTGTAAGTAATTTTTTTGTATATGTTTAGTTTTCCACATATTTTTAATAGCATTTGAATATTTTCACTTTTTAGTTCTTCAACTCTTTCTGTTTGCACTGTAGCTGTTGTATTTTTATTTTATTTTATTTATAAAGCTTAAAGTTGTATTTTCCTTTTTTTTTATTTAAAAAAATGAGTAGCAGTTGGTAAAGTGTTTTAAATTTTAATATTTATCTAGAGAGATGAGAGTAGCGGCCAAACGTTGATAAAACCCGCTTACACCGATCAGCCCACGCCTCAGGATGAATTCCAAGGCATCAAAACCACTTTATCCGAAAATATCTATCACAATTTACGATGCAGAGAGAGCTTAAACTCGAGTGGTACAGTATCACGTAAAACTAGCACGGCATCGGAATATACTCCAGAAAACACTTATATATTGAACAGCAGGCCACCCGGACTGGGAGACCAAACTAGCGTCAGTTATGCAACTGAGAGTTGTGTTACTGTTCCCGTAGAGCAACCTTCTCTTTCCCAAGCGATTAATAAAGATCTAAGGGAATTGGGCGTCGAAATTGTAGAGGACAGTGTATCTTCTAAAGAACATATGCCCGAGTCTGTAGACCACACTGATGCTCTTAAAACGGAGTTGAATAATAGTTTGATGCAGAAAGATGTTGGCAAATTGATGCCTGGTCAGAAAGTTAACCTGAAAGTGTTTGTGTTGGGTGTCGATAAACCAGAATCTGGTCAGGAAATTGTGAAAGACAAACCTGTTACTGGTTTACCCCCGAAACCGCCGGGTCCGATAGAAAGAATAATAGATATAAAGCTCGAGGACGGTGTTGCAGAGAAATTTAATGCTGAAAAGGCACAAGGAAAAGACGAGAAACCTGCGCAAGCCGATCCCAGTTTGAAGGTACCCCAGAGGAAAATATCGAGGTTTTTAGTAAGTCCAGTACTGTCGGGACAGTTGGATTTGCCAAAAGACAAAGATTTCGGTTCTGTAGACATAAATCAGCCGCCTCCACCTGAAATAGGGCCTGTGGAGAAAACAGAACCTCCGCCAGTTCAAAATATTCAACCTCCTGTAGAAGTTAAGCCTGTTTTGCCGAGTAGCGTCACTTCAGAAGCTGTTAGAAAGATTTCCGCGCCTTTAGAATCAACTAGAACTGGATTGGAGACGGAAAAGCCCCTGGAACAAAAAATTAGTGTCTGCTCTTTAAAAGAAGAATCGACGACGAAAGAAGAAACCGGGGCTGTTTGCGGCCCAGAACTTATAAATACTTTAGAGATGCTGAAAATTAGTTTGGATAACCTAAAACACATCAGTCATCCTAAGAAGGAATCGGCTGAGGGAGAAGCTAAAAAGGCTTCATCCAGTATCGATGTTAGTTCTAAAGCAACTGTGAATTTCCCTTCACAATCTCAACAACAGGCTCAGAGCCATTCCCAACCATCAACTACTCAATTCATACCACCACCGACCTCTCAGTCTATTTCTCAACAACCTGTCATGATACAACCTCAACAACAGAATATTCCTCCATCACAACCAAACTTAGTTCCCGCCCCACAGGTTTTGCCCCAGCCTCAGCAGCCTATGCCACAACACCAACCACCGTTGCCTCAACAACCACCTCAATCGATACCACAACCACAACAAGTGTTACCACAACCACAACAGTCAGTGGCACAACCTCAGATGCAGCAAAATATTCCGCTTTCCCAACCAACACAACAACCTCTGACTCAACCACATCATCCCATACCGCAGCCTCATCCTGCGGTGCCCCAGCCTCAGCAGACACAGCAATCTCTACCACAACATCCTCAGTCTGTACCTCAAACTCAACAGCCATTGTTACAATCCCAGCAAGTTGGTCCATCTCAGCCTTCAGTACAGTGTCAAATGCCACAGCCGGTACCACAGGTACAGCCCATTTCACAGCCCCAGCCGCCACCGACAGTGATCGTACCTACGTCTGCGCCTCATCAAAGTTTCGTTCCTATGTCTATCCCTCAGCAGTACGTTTCCACCACTCCTCCACAGCAGATCAATATGCAGCAACAGATCAGTTCATCGATGCCACAACAAGTTTTGGCCAGTGCTCCGCCTCAGTTGAGCACCACAGCGCCTAGTCAAGCTATGCAGACACCTCTATCAACGTTACCAACGCACGATATACCAATACAGGTAAAAATGTTCAACTGTACCGAAATCGGTTAATGCATAGTGTATATTTTAGATTCAGCCGATGTCTCAACAGGCCCCACATATCATACCACACTCTTCTATTTCTCAGCCGGTAGGTCAAATACCTATACCTTCGATACCCACCAATTTACCTCCACAACAACCGCCTATTGGCCAGCCGACTGGTGTGGTTCCACCTCAGTATCAACAACCCATTAACGTACCTCCACCACAACAGCACATCATAGCTCCTACGAGTCAGCAGTCCGTCGTCACCTCTCCCCAACAGATGATGTTGAATATGAGTCAGCCAGTGGACATGCAGAGCGTTATGTACCAGCAGCACGTGTTTCCTCCACAGGCTATTTCTAGTTCGGTGTCTGTGCAGAATTTGTCGGTGTCCGCCGGGCAGCCACCCGTTAGTTTTCAGCATTCCGTCTCCGTGGACGAGACCTTGCAGAATTACGCCGTTAAGAAGATACCAGAGAATCTCAAACAAATTATAGAGAGGTTGGTCGATTGTGTTTTAATTATAAACGGTGTTTTTATGTATTTTGTCTGCAGTTCTTCCACCAGAGGGAGCCAGGTGTCGACTCCTCAGAGTGATTTGAAATATGACGCCCATCTGCAGAGTTTGCAGCACAAATTGTCCTCGTTTCCTTTGTCTAGGACTCCGCAAAGTTCTACAGTAAGATTTGTTTTTTTTTAAATCGTAATTTTTGGCACTAATATCGTTCAAAGATATTCTAATAAGTCGGACAACTCGTCTGATGTGGTCAAATATGCTGCCATTTTTTTTAAGCAAGTCGTAAATCTTTTTGATATATGAGTGTCAGCCTCTCGTAATAATTTAATCTAGTTAGTGTTGGATTTTATTTCACTATTTATGTAATGAAATATGAATGGTTTATTTTGATTCGTTGAAATTTTGTAATGTCAATTGCATATATTTAAAAAATGACCTACAATTAATTACATATTACAAGAAGTAGGTATTATAGGCAAATATTTAAATTTGGCAACGTAGCGTCAGATCAATACCGAGTGCCGCCAGCGGTCAGTGACAGTCTGAAAAGTGGGTTTAAATAATGGTTTGAAAATATACATTTAAAATTTGTTTTAATCACGTATTCTTATTATACTAATTTTTCCTTCTCTTAATGACTATGACTGAATCACCCTGTAGTAAGTTAATTTATTCAGCACACTTCTGTAGAATACAATTTTTTTTTACATATTGTCATATTCTAAACAAGTATCGCATAAATGCATTTTCTGCTTTTATTAATAAATTTTGGTAATCGGAAATTTGTACTGTTTAATATATCCATCAACACAACAATAAAATTTTCTAAATTTATTGGACATATACATAGGATACTGCATATTAAACTCACACTATCGATATTGGAATTGTAGGCAAGGAGAAGTGGGTTGGCAGGAGAGAAATGCTAGGCACATAGCAGAGAACAGACCAACTTGTTAGAATACCTTTAGTCAGTGTTAATTAATATTTGTTTTTCCTAGGTGTTTGTGTTGTATTTACAAACTTAATATTATTGTTGTTTGTGTGTGATAATCCCTTTGTTGTTATTGTGTTTGTTGCAGGCTCCCCCTAGTCCCCAACTGATCGTAGCATCTCTAGACTTCCCCCAAGACATTATGCATACTAACCTAATTATTAACAAGAATAAAGTAACTAATGCACGTCTGTCTTTTCCGACGTACTCGTACTTAATCGAATTCCCTTTCAGCTTCAGATAGATTCTGGTAGCGGTCCCGGTAGCGGCACTACTACCTCGGAAATATTGTCTCCTGTCATTGAAGCGGAGCCTCCCATATTCACCTCGAGCTCTGAGAAGCAGTTCACCGAGCTCAATAACAAGCTTAAGATGATCCACACTAGGAACGATGTCCTGGAGAAGAAAGATGTCGGCGGTGCAGAACAACTTATGGAAACAAGGAGCGATGTGGGTGGAATGCAGGAGGTCCTCAGTGTGCCAAGCGTTGCAAGCGTTTCTGCTTCAACTTCTAATAACCAGGTAGCTTGAAAAGCAAATCATTGTTCACGGATTTCGCTTAATTTTTGTGTGACGTTTACTAACAAGTTCTGTTTTAGGTTCATTCGAGCACATCAGAGGGTGCTCAGTCGAAGGAAAGGCGTATATCCCGCTTTAAAGTTAGCGTAGTTACAGAGCCCGATAGAAGTAAGCTTGCGATACCGGAAAGCCACGAGCGGTCTAGTAATATGTCCGTATCCGAAAACGAAACGAGAAAGGAAGCAGACTTTACGACAGTTATAAATACAACCTTTGATTCCTTAAAAACTACCTTGGTTAAATCTTTGCCTACGGGAGGTGAGTTATAATTTTCTGTCTATTAAAGTATCTAATTGCGTTTGTGTTTAAAAAAGTATATAATTTCCGAAATATGTGTGTTCCGTCAATGGGGTGATAGAGAGCGTGAAAATAAACAATTTGTTAAATAACCTACCTGTAGTCAAAATGTCATCTTTTCAAGATAAGAAATTGTTAAATTAAAGAAACAAAAAATGAAGGTCGTTGATTTGCAACATTTTTTGATAGTCAAACACTTTTTTAGGTTAGAAAGTGTTAAAACACCATTAGGAGTGAAATTAATAAAATGGTAATAGAACTATTTATTTCACATTATAACGTGTGGTGTCGTTTTGCTGTGCAATTGCAAGTATTAAATTGATAATAATAATATATCTTTATTTAGCAAATGCTATACATACAAACAATACAATTACATAAACTCAAGTAACCACGAACCTTAAAAAGATATCTATAAAAAATTTACACTGGTAGTGATAAAATCTTTGTGCTTTGTTGAAAAATGGTTTCAAAATCAAACCTCGCCGATCTTCTTGAAATTTTGCACGTCCCCATAATTTACCGTTCTCAACAACTTTTTCAAGTAAAATTTTGCTGTATTTTCAGTAGAAAAGGCACTTTACATGAAACGATAACAGTTTTCAATTGGTGCACTGAATATTTCAAATAGGATTATTTCGAAAACTGTTACTCCTAACGACTTCAACAAGGTATACCTTTTTTAGATGCAACAGGTAGGAGAATGGATTGTTTCAATAGACTGATGGATACACTAAACAGCAAAAAAGTTCTGCCATTTAAAAGAAACATGCTGTGCCATAAGTGGCGCCCTCTACTAGTGACGTCAAAATTAGTTAAACATTCTTATTTGCCGTGCCAAAAAACATAATTGTGACAATTTTTTTTAATACTCCAACAGGTTTCAAAGTTATTGAGATATTTCAAAATAAAATTCTAGCATTGAACACCCTGTATTTTTTAAACCAGCAACATTCGGATAAGGCATATTTCGCTCAATCGCCAGATTTTGGTGCGTAGTATCTCCAGTTCAGAGATTGCCCATTCTTAATGAATCACCCTGTATAGACAGCTTTTGTAGAAGAACTTTTTTGCAGTTTGCGAAAAAATGTTAAACAAAATCCCTGCCTCACCTAGGGATTTCCAGATTGGCGTCTTTAATTTTAGTGAACTATTTTTTTTTCTTCATAAATTAGATGTAATTTTATCGAGTATTTCAAATTTTATTAAATACTAATGATATTTGTAGAATTTTTTTATAAACTATTCTAATAGATTATAAATTTTAAAATGTTATAAATTGTACAAATATCATTAGTTTTCAATAAAATTTGAAATACCTCGATAAAATTACACCTAATTTATGAAAAAAAAAAAAAAATAGTTTACTAAAATTGAAGAAAGCAATCTGGAAATTCCTAGGTGATGCAGCGATTTCTTCAAACTTTTTTTCGCGAACTGCAAAAAGATTCTCCTTCTACAATAGTCACAGTACATAGTACATATAAGTTTGGTTTGGCTCCCATGTCTGGTTATTGAGATATGACATACCTGAAATTTCACCAGCCACCGCTGGATTCGGTTGCCTTCTTTGGGGGTAATAATTCATATACAAGTGTCAAGTTTTATTTCATTTATATCTCATTTCCTATACATCAATACCAGATCTGCTAATTCTTGAATCGAATATGGCATTTTGAAATATAACAATCTACAGTCCAAGAAAGCAAAAGAGAGAACCTAGTTACTGCATTATGAATATTTCATCAGTTGGTTTTGTAGAGTGTTGATTAATAATTCTTGATTACTTATTGAACATTTTCACGACATTTATTACCACTTTGAGGAAACTCCTTTATTTCAGAAACACCTTGTACTTATTTCTATCTTTTTCTTTCAGCTGAAGAGGTACCTTCAGAAGAGGTTGCAAAAGTTAAAGTAAGTCTCACAGGTTTGACCTTCTTGTCGTTTAACTAATATTTTGTGGTTTTTTTATTTTGTTTTGTGACTCACCTTTAAAATTAGGGTTAAGTTTATTTTGTACACATTTAGAAAACCTGGTGGGTTATACAAATTTTTTATAACTCGCGAAAGATAGGTAGCATTTGGCAGTGCTCGTCTTGATTTGAGATATTCGCAAATTGGGACGAAACATGAGTTTAGTTTATTTATAGAAATGTTTTTGTTGGTAGTTTTTTTTTAGTTTTTTTATTTTTGTATTTGTAGCCGCATGAAGTTGGTAACAACCACAACATTAAGCACGTTCCTCACATTGGCACCACTGCTAAAACGCATCAAAGTCACTCGAATAACATCCCGTCGACATCTAACTTCAGTAACCACCATAAAAACAAGATTCAGTCACACATAATACACAGTAACCGACAGAACGTGTCCCAACCCATAGATATTCCTTCGTTTAAGAAATCCATGTCTTACGTCGACTTGAAAAAGGAAATCGAGAGCCTTTTGCCTATAAACAAGGCGACTGAGACTAATATAGTTGATACGGACAATCCCAGACGTCCTAGTATCGGCCGGAAGAAGTCCAAAACGTTCCGCCAGTTCCCAAAAATAATCATTCAGCCTCCCGAAAATCAATTCAACGTAACTAATAGTATGCCGAACATCCATTCATCCTTATCGAAAGATCTGCATGTGTCTCGTGTTTTCAATAACGTTTCTAATCTAAACGCATCTTGCCCCGATCTGACTAACGAGCACTTTTTCTCAAACAATTTTGACACTGTCAGTGAGGACAGTTTAGAGAACGATGTTTTTGAAGATTACGACGACTACTCCGAAAACTTATCCGTTTGTAGCGATACCCCCGTCTCCGATTTTAGATACCAGCAGGACAGATTCTTTCACGAACCGCGGTCTCGTAAAATTAACTCGTATTCAGTCATTGAAAGTCAAAATTTGTATTTAAAAGACGTGAATAGTTTGTCCTCGACTAAACAGAAGTATGTCGGTAATATGCCGCGTCGTAAGAAAAAGGATGAAATGCCTAGTGACGTGTTGAGACGCAATTTGAAAATGAAGCATTCGACCTCTGTGCAAAATCTGTTCAAAGACATGCCCAGAAGAAGGGCGAACGAACAGTCATTTGACAGCTACTACACGGTGCACGGGGAGAATAACTTCTCTCACCACGTTCCCATGCATAGCAATTCGAATTATTCGATTTACGATTATCCGCCACCTAGCGCCAATAGTTTCAGCGGTTTTTATCACAGGCCTTATTTGTACGGTAGTTTCGGTTCTATGGACCACCTAGGTAACTTTCACGGTGCGGAGTGTCCCTGGTACGCTAGGAGTTACGGTTCCTTGCCATGCAATAACCTCTCCGAGTATCACACATGTAACACATCACACCAGACTGAAATTGTATACAAGTGTTGTTGTGGAGGCGTAAACTGTAAATCAGTGGTGCCAATACATGAGTATTTGGAAACGTATTTCAACAGGACGGTAAGATATTCTAGGAAATTTAAATGAATATTTAAATTATAGTGAGATGTTAAATATGGCTTTCAGATATAGCTGGTTTATATATTTTTACCATCAACATAAATGTAATCAATACTTTCTAATTCCTAATTTATTATATGTGGGAAATTCGAAATATACAGGATGTTACAAAAAAGTAAAACAAGTCAAATGATGGAACTATGCTTATACCATTTTGCATAGCGGAGCTGCAATATCTCCAAAACTAAGTCCCAAATCAAAATTTGATCAAAATCTAAGGAAAAGCTGAGAATCATCAGCAAACAGAAGATTTATAAAAATGAAAGCACTGACATATAATTTATAAAAACAATGAATAAGAGAGGACCCAAGTGTGATCCCTGAGGAACTCCTGAAGTAGCCTGAATTTCTTTAGATTTAAAATTATGCACTCAAACTAACCTGAGTACAACCAGATAAGTTTCTATCAATGAGCCATTCAAACCAATGATTGATAATTTATGCAAAGACCTTGAAAGTTCTTCCAAAAAAATTGATGCTTAATAGCTCAATATACTTTTTTGTAACAATCTGTATTTCAAACATTTTCAAAACATTGAAATAACACATTAAGGAATACTAATATAATGTCGACGAAAATTTGTGTTTCATTTTCACAAAATTGTCAAGAAAATGAAACTAACTATGCAAGGTAACATTTTAGTTTGGCGAAATCAATTCATTAAGTGCTGTTTCAAAATTAATTATTGAGGAAGGTTTGAATTTTGTTTAATTTCTTCTATTAATTTCTTCTTTAATTAAATCTAAAAATGTCACTTTATATATCCAGCTATATGTATGTATATGTCTTTGTGGATTATTCCTTAAATCAAATTCTCTATTACAAGATCCGATTCTATTTGACCAGATATTTGTACATTAAATTTAAAATGTTTTGATTTTCAACAATTGGCAATGTTTTTCATAGTTGCATTGTTGAGACTGAATTTTTTTTCCTGAAACACTGTTTTAATGAATTAAATATTTTGAGGAATAAACCAGTTAAAAGTAATGTCTGTAGCCAAGCCTATTTATTAATTGGGAGAAGGAGGCTTACTGGCTATATTGACCCACTGTATGTTGTGTTTCGTACTAACCATACCTAAATGTGGCTTACGATGCATCTTGTTCTGGTCTTAGAATAGTTTACTAACCATCACAGAATGTGTATGAGAATATGTGCGTTCACAAAAAAAGTTTGTCGTTGCTATTTGCAAATTTCGTTATTTGTCGCAAAACATGAATTGTACATATGAATGTCTTTAACGTAGCATTTCGTTATCCATTTTGGCAGTTCATAATGTTATATGAATAATTCCACTGCTTCATCTGCTGATGTTTAATTTTCCATTTTGTATCATTTATAAGTTTGCTTTATATATTTTTTAAATTTATAAACAACTCATATACGTCGTAATTGATGATGATAATCAAAGTTTAAAAATTGGGACGGAATAATAAATATGGCAGTGCCTAATCGACTGAAAAAATCTATTGTGATTATAAAGAGTGGCATGAAAACACTGCGCAACTTGAATTAGTCCTTCGTTTGGTAACAATTATTGGTAGCAGATGATAAATTGCAGTTTGGTTTATCTGGTTGTTAGTAGTGTGGCACAATTTTACTTTTAATTATTATAATGTGAACCTACATACGGTAATATGTACAATTTAAAATTTTAAAGGAAATAATTTCGATGAAATCTTTAAGAATAACTATTTTTTGTGAATGGGCTGTTGTAACCACCAATTATTGGTTTCTGTAGTTACGTATATACATTTATTTTTTCACACAATTCTGTTTATTAATTTGTACAAATTAATGTAGTTTCTTACCATAGACTTATAAGCAAAGGGAACCAAACCTTTCATTTTACTAATAAATCTATTCATTCATAAATTGCCATTTATTTTCTATTCAAACATTGTGCATGTGTATGACAAAGAAAGCAGACAGAGAATGTGAAAATTTCTACTTCATGCAACGTATCATATTTATCTCAAATAATTCGAGCACAATACATGTTGACAAGTTCAGTTGATTAAACATACCTATGAAAAGAAAATTCTCCAGACACTTGATACTTACACATCATTTTCTTAATAATTTGAATAAACGTTTTATTAAAAAACGCCAAGAAATCACAAATTTCATCCAACAGAAAACACTATACACCGTAACTTACTATGTGTAGTGGCAGAACTGGAATATCAATGAACACATGTATAGAAGAGTCAGGAATGAAAAAAATAAAATATTTAATAAACCATATATTTAAATTACAATTATAATATACAGGGTATGGTGTTTATAATACAGAAAAAATAAAATACAACTTCAATCTTGTGGCGGAAAAATAAATCCTATTACGGCTCTGGATAAAATGTTACCATTTGACAGCTATGAACCTAATGGTTGCCTATTCAAAGGCCGAGTTATTGTTGCCAGATGGTAGAATTTTACGGAAATTTGTAAAACGAACAAATAAAGATACTAAGGTTTTTCATACACTAATTTTGAACTGGATTTTTTACGGAAATTTAGGCTAGTAGTTAATAAAAACCTGGTATAATCTTATTGAGGAATCAATAATAATTTATTGCAAAAGGTCGGCTAGGTCGGCGGTTTTTTTTAACAAGCCTAAATTCTCGTAAGAAATGCAGTTTGATAGCAATATAAATGTGGGCATTAATTAGTAGTTTTAAGCAGTTTAATACAATCTTCATTTTTTTTAATATAAAGAAATAAACTAAAAGTGGATTGGTTATTTCTCTGTAAACGGTAATATGTGATCCAAGATAAAATGTTCGTAGGAATAGGAATGGTTCTTCTGTTACTCAAATAAAAACAGCAGAACAAACACAACACAATGCAAATCCATAAATACAATAATGTAATACATCGATCTTTTCCACAAAACTTGACAATTTGAACATTTCTTCACATAACAAAAACCTCATTGTAAAAGCAAGAACAATTGGAATGCTGATTAAAAAGCAGCTTTGATTTTTTAATTTACAAAGGCCTATTGTTACTACAAATCGAACATCTAGGCTATATTGAATAATTCTAATAACATTTTACATTGAAACAAAGCGTGGTATCTTATTATTTATAAATCTAATTAAAAATGTATAGATAAATTTAAAACCAAGTGAATCAGAAAATTCTTCACATTTTAGTGATTTGAATAAATCTTTTCTTCATGAGTTAATTTTAGGTAAAAATTCTTCAATGTGAAGAAAATGTTTACATCTGGCAACTTTGATCTCACAGTCTCCACTATCCTCCACTCCACAGGTGCATATATCGCAGTGCGGGGTACAAGAGAGTATTATCTTTTTGTCACATTTTGTAATTTGTTATTAAATATATTTAATATTCAAATCTCATAATCGACCTATGATGAACTATATTATTTTACTACATTTGCTGTCAGGTTTGTAATATTCTGCATTAAAAACGCCGCACCCTGTATTATCATACGGTATTTATGCTACAATTAATTGACTAATTTATGTCAAGCAGTAATGTAAATTTGCAAATTGCTGAAAATATGGCAACTGTTGAGAAACATTTCAGTAGCTCAGATTAATAAATAGAATAACATTCTCTGATTATTTCAAAATTTAAACAGTTGCAGCTCCCTTTACTAATAAATCTGTGTTTCTAACCAACAATTGGGATAGTTTTAAATGAGTAAATTACCGAGATTACACTAGCAAATTGTTTGAGCTTCAATGTTAAGTCTCAGTAACAACTTGGTATAAGATCTCCAGAAAATATTACATTAAATTTTTAACTAAAACTAATCCATATTATTGTAAATTAACATATTACCTGTTTAAAACATACCTCTTTTATTACTATTTTTTTTTCTTTTTATTTGTGCCTGTAAATTTGTGTTACTTTCCTTTCAATCTTTAACAAAATAAATTTACAGGAAACGTCAAATGTTATTGAGAAATGTTTGTATTTCAAAAGAATTTAAAGTAAAAAATAGGTATGTTGTGAAACATGTATGTACATAGTCGTACTGAACGAGGAGATCTTGTAGCCAATGACGGCCTTGCGTATTATTTCGGAGATTACGACTATTCTATGTTATTTAGGAGGAGACCTTCGAGGAGATGCTAAATAGGCAGAAAGCGGAGCTGAACGCTTTAATGGAAGCCCATAGGAAACAGCAATTAGAATATATGGGTAAATATAAAAGGCAGACCTACAGAGAAAGTACATGAGTTATGTTTTATTTTATTTTTGTTGCAGAGTTTCACCGAAAACAAACAGAAGGTAGTTATCATTTTATCGCTTATTTTTAGTTGCATGAGTGTTATTTTGCAAAATGCATTATACAGGGTGTCCCGCATAAAAACCGACACAGAGCGGTGTCAAAAATATTGTAATTTAACTAAACATACCTAGAGCAACAAAAATAGTTGAGAAAAATGAAACAGTGGATTTCTGAGCTGATTTTAGAGGGAATGTTTCATGTAAAAAAAAAAATAATAATTTTAGCATCCCTTAAAAAGTTACAACCCTTTAAAAGTGGATATTGAAATCAAATTTTCATGGGTTATTTTAAAACTCAAATTAAACACTACAATGTTTGCATGTACGCATTTGTGTTAAAATGTCATTTCTGACCTATTCCACTAACCTCACACTAAAGGATAAAATAATACACTCCTTGTACGTTTAACAGAATTCTTACGTACTTAAAAATGTTTAAGAATTTTTTTTAATAGCCCTGTGCAATACTAAACTTTTTTGTCTCTACAGAAACTCTGGTCTCTTCTAATTTTTATAAAAAAAATAAAAGCCAGCATCATCTCAACCCTATGATTCTCCGAATAATAATTTTTATTGTAGTTGTTCCTATTATCATTTTAGTTGTCAGCAGTTTATTTATTTTTTATCATCCTTATGATAAGTTTAGCTGTTTTGATACTGTTACAAATTCATAAAAAACCATGGAGATTTGCTTTCAGCACATTTAAAGGGTTGTAACTTCGTAGGGAATGCTAAAATTATTATTTAATCACCTACCGTCATTTTCCTCAACTGTACATACAAAGCTGCACCTCTGAGGAGTTATTAGCACCCAAAGCCTTAAATATTGAAAAAATAATAATAATGTCTACGACGCTTTACCATAGAAGAACCAAATTTGGTACATGATTTAGGTTTGTTACTGTGAGACAATGGACTGTGGATTTTACTATAATAATACTAATTGCTGTGACAAAGTTCTATTAAGAATCAAAATATGCATAAACTACCAAAGAAAACAAAATAAAGGGTTCGACATCCTGTCCAGGGATGCAGGCAGGGAAAACATGGAGACACACGCGTGTTTGAGAGCTCTCGTTCTTTCTATCTTTCTTACTACATGTTGGTTTTTGGGAAACTATATTCTTCCGCCGGTCAGTGGCGTACTTGCCGCGGTGAATATTAAATGAAATGACTACGATTATCTACATCTAAATTAAATTAAGCAAACAAAAAATATATATTTTGCAACCCATAACCCACACAAATAAATAATTACAAAATATACTTGCGACAAGAATTCAGACGACTTACGTCATAGGAACAAATGAATAATTCATTGTATTTTCATCAAAATATTTAAGAAACTGCAACTGATAATAATAAAACTATATAGTACACTATAAGTTTGCATTATATATTGCACTAAATTGCAAAAAAGGATTGTTTTTAACGTGACCAAATATCAAAAATTACGTTGACAATAAAAACAAATGTGTAACGTCAGCCGTGACGTAAGATGTCTGAATTCTTGACGCGAGTATACTAAACAGTTACTGCAAGACGTTCATTGTAGGCCTCTAAAATTATATTTTTTTCTATTGTCCGAATTTAAAAAAAATTATATTATCCTTCGTAGAATTTTATTTCAATTTTTTTCTTGTTAAATTACATTAACTGAAACAAGATTTTAACAGTGTTTGTTAGAAAACAATCAAAACGTCATTAATAATCAAAAAGGTATTCCGTATTTTTTTCCATACCGCACAGCATTGTAACATTCTATTATTTACATTTTTTATTTTTTACATACTACAATATTCACTTATTTGAAAACTATATATATGTATTTTTTTTAATTAGGAGACAATTATTATTGAAGCAAAATTTCTTTGGCCAATTAACAAATTCGAAAAATAAAGTCTGCTGCTGACTTATGGATTCTCTTGAACACTGTTAAAATATTGTTTCAGTTAATCCAGTTTTTCTTGAAAACCAGTTTTTTTTTTAATTTATGAGTAAAAGAATAAATTCAATTGTAAGGAGGAAAATATAATTATTATTAAATTCAGTCGATAGAAACAAAAGTTTATCATTGTCAAAGATGAAATAATAAACCTAAATTATGTACCAAATTTGGTTCCTCTATGGTGAAGTGTTGCATATATATTATTTTTTTCGAAATTTAATTTATTTTGAGGATGCTGTACTCAGGGATGCAACTTTGTCTTTGGTTAAATTACAATAATTTGAGCACTCCTACATGAACCAGGTCAGTGTCGGCAGTATTGCAGAACACCCTGTATTTATTCATGTATTTCTGTAATGTACTAATATTTAAATATTTTTTCTTTTCAGAAAATAAAAAACATTAATTTTAAGAAGAGGATTGATGGATTTTAAAAGTGAGAACGAAAGGCTGTATATTAATTATTATTGTTTATATTGTATATTAATTATAAAACCTAGTTATTACTTATAATATAATTGCTGATAATTTATTTTTAATATCTCCTGTTATTTCTAGTTCTTGTTTTATTTATTTTAGAAAACGATCAGTAAAGTCTTATATAGGTGTTGCATTATTTATTTCAATAAATTATTCAATTTATATGGCACGGTTAATATAATAAAAAAGATTTTAAGTTAATTTTTCAAAAACAATTTTTTTTGGTACTTGAGTCATATTCAAAATAAAATTATTTATTTGATGGTATTTATTAGGAAGAACAGATTGGAAATTGATTCTGGATAAAATAAATTAAAAGTTAACGAGACAAATACTAATCTAGAAACAATTTATTGTTTATAAGTCCATAAAAGGATAATGAGCCAAAAAGTATGTGCTTGCTAAAATTAATAATTTTTAAGTCAAAAATGTCTACTTGGAAAAGTACATTAATTTTCCAAAAGATATCTATTTATTTTAATACAATATCGCATTATTCTAGATGGTAACAATTTTTTTACACAAGATGTTCCAAAATTGATTTCTAGATGCATTTGCTTTATTGATTTGTATGTTAAATGACCGTAATGAATATTGGACAATGTGTCACTGAATTTTCATTGTCCCCTTGGAAAATTAAAAGGTGTATAACTGCTTCATTTTTTTACATACAATAAATAGAAGAATATAAATTAAAGAACAGATTTTTTTATACTATAGATCATATAGTATATTTATTAAATAAAAAAAAATTGTTGCATTATGAATTGTGTCCATTTATCTAATGAAAGTTTCGTTCATATGCGTATCCAGATTAGACAAAAAAGATAGAGGCATATTGCAAATAATTATGTTTTTACTTAACTACAAAGCAAATAGAAAATGTGAAACTAAAGATAAATTTTTAATCATGTCTTACGAAGGAAAATATATAAAAGCCGCCAACAAAAATATTACAATTTGTGTAATTGTTTAAACCTCTGTATGAATAATGGATTGTATGTAAAACGGTGTACAATGCCAAATGACGTCAAGATCTTGCGTCACCGAACATGCGCAGTCATCATCCCTTTTAAGAGTAGTGATTCATTAACTGACGGTGGTGTCCAGCAATTTCATATGTTTAATAGTTAAAAATCCAATAAAATACCATGTTAATTAAAGAATAGTAAGTACAACAAGTTTTTCTACGTATATCTGGATTAAATTATGGTTTTATGTGAAAACTTAAGTGATGAACAGTGAATTTGTTACACGAAAATTAACCCTCTGCTCCTGCCAAATTTACTGGATTTTGGTGTCGAATTTCTGCACTGGTTTTGGCAAGAATGCACAAACTGTATAATTGATTCTTGCAATACAAAACTGACTAGAAAATTTCAGTATTTAAGTCAATTTTAACATAAGACCTTGATTTTTCAAATGGCATTGAACATATTTCATTGGGATCTATATTGACGTATTTTAACCAGATTTTTTCTATTTTTTAGCCGTGTAACATTGCCCCTGACCGTAGAAGAGGTGAGTTTATCTTTTTATTATACATATCTAGATACTGCACAGCTACAATCATCTATAATAAGTAATATTGCACTGTAATTTAAAAAAATGTAAGTACATACATTTTCCATTAATGAACAATTTGATAATACACGAGGCATTAATAGCTATCATAAAAGGAACATATTCCATATACTTGTGACCTGTAATCACTGTAGTAAGGTTGTCTATTAGACATTTTAAGGTTATGTGACGAGATTGAAATTAATTGATTTAGGTTGTGATGGGATGATATTTTGATATCACATCGTAAATTATTAGAATTTAAAACATGTCTATTTTCCTTGGTCAACATATTATTGTGTCATGTAACTAAAATAAATATTTTTAATTTGAGGCATTTGCTTATACTAACATTTATACATCCCACTAGCTGAGTGATCATTTACAGCAACTTGTTTACTGTTTTAAATTATAACTACCTTTAGCGAAGGTTTTGAAATTATACTGGTCCTTAAATTGCTTCTTGGAACTATAAAACAAATCCTTTCATTAGTTCCTTTGTAGTACAGTACTTACATTTTTTCTATTAATATGTATTACCACATACTTAGTCACTTCCTATTTTCTTTTTTTTATCTCTAAAAGTTTTGCGTTCTCCATGAAGTTATTTAATCAATATTTTTACAAATTTTATTGTCAAAGGCTGTTGTAAATTGTAAATAAGTACTATATTGTTTTATCATGGATCATATAAATTGAGTTTATCTTCAATACTGAAACCAAATACATACCTAGGATTGTTTAAAGCTGAGATAATCTCATAATTTACATTTTGCTGATAAATTTATGTTTGTTTCAAAGAAGTTACATTCAAATTTTCATGTTATTAGTCATGTTTCAGCTTTTTTTGCAATGCTCTAATATATATACATATTTTGTTTCACTGTGACCGTTTTGTGTTAAATAGGGGAAATAAGGATCATACATTTATTGCAATTTTAATGAGCACTATTTTATTCCTGTCAGATAGATTATGTCAAGGTCGTACTCCTATTTATGCACAGTAATTGTTATTAATAGTTAGATGACATAAAACGTGTAATTTTTAAGAACAGATTTTGTTATAATTATTTTAGTAATAAACTAGAATTGTGAATATACTAAGGGATTGAAGTTCATTCTATTCCCGAGCTATTTTTTGCACACTCCGGTGCTTAAAATATTGAGTTAATTTTAAAAATTATCTCATTATTTACTATGATACAATATACTCTATCAATTGTCAAATTACCTTAACAACTATGCTTGCAATCATGTGAACTTCATAAATAAATGTTTATTTGTTTTTCTTGGAGGGATTCAAAAATATATTTAATTTCTGGAGGATTAAAACCCCAGTACATTTTTTAAAATTGTTTTATTTTTAATGCAGAAAAAATATATATTTGTTTTTATTAAGGGAAAATGTTTACTAAAACAACTGATTTATTTGTGATTCAACATGTATGTTTTGTAATAGTAAAGCTTAATCATTTAATGATGACCTTAATACTGCATAAACTTTTAATACCTAGGTAATGGTTACATAACTGTGATAATTTTAAATATTTAATTCAGTCCACTTTGGCGTAAATAACAAATATATAAATTTACGTTTTTTTGATACTATCTATGTTATAACATTGTAAAAGTGAAATTAGTTCATTATTTCATTGAACTGTTAAGGATTGACTTCAGAAAAAAATCAATTATGCAATCTGATCCAAATCAATTGCGATTTTAATTTTTTTTTCATAATTGATCCAAGAAGAATAACAGATTTTCTCTTCTTTTGTGTTCTTAAAACAGTTGTAATGTTGTTTTCTTTGTGGTGTACAATACAGCAATTTATGTTTAAGCATATGTGAATATTATCCTTAAGCATTATCTAATTTAACTATTAAAATTCTGTAGATAAATAATTTTAAAATAATAATCATATTTAAGAACACATTTTTACGAGAAATATTCAGAAGTAATGAATATTTACTCATTTTGCAATAATCAATATTTAAGTGACTTTTTTTTAATACTGCCATAAAATTTCCGATAACAGAAACGTGTATTAGTAATTTATGACTTAATAAGTAGTTCAAAGTTTGCATAATAATTACAAGGTCGCAATTAAATAGTACCTAACCTTTTTCTTCACCTTTTCGGTTGAAACCTCGGTCGAAACTTATCTCAAAATGTCAGGTTTTTTATAAATAGTAACAAAACTTTGATTTGGATCCCCCACTTTCTTTAATTAATTTATTTATTTAAACATTTAGGGACACAAAGCTAAGCCCATAAACAGCATCCACAGATAAACATAGCCTAACATCGTATCATACTTAAACAATATTATAACCTTAAAAATAACTTTTTTAATTTAAATTTTAGTGATATAACAGAAATCATAAAAAAATCCATATCAGAACAAAAATTATTAGACAAACGCATCATTCCACAAATGGGTGAATTGCTCGTATAATTAGTTCTTCTAAAAGGTAAATTAAATAGCTCATGATGTCTTAACAAGTGATTAGGTACAATAAAGTTTATTACGAATAAGAGATCAGGGCAGTTAATATTATTATTTAATATTTTATGTAAAATTAATATGTCATTTATAACTCGACGTTTCTCAAGAGATATAAGATTAAAATGTTTTCTAGTATCATTGTAATTACTATTTAAAATGGTGAAATTAGTTTTAAAAGATAAAAATCTGATCTGAATTTAATTTACTAAATACATATGCATAGTATAGCTGAATAATTGGATTAATATGATGAAAATCTTTACATTTACGAAGTATGAAGCCTAGCATTTTTGATGCGCTAGAAATAATCGAATTAATATGATCATAAAAAACTAACTTGGAATCAAACAGAACACCAAGATCTTTTATCGTATTGACTCTGTTCAAATTTGAATCAGAAACATTATAATCATATACAAGAGGGTTAATATTACGGCTAAACGAAATAGTGTAACATTTGCAAAAATTCAAAAACAGGGAATGCTCCTCACAGTAGCTATAAAGGTTGTTTATGTCAGATTGTAAAAGCAGGCAATCGTGTCTAGATTCGATTCTGGAGTAAACTTTAAGACCATCAGCGTACAGCAGAAATTTGCAGTGTCTGAAACAACAATATTATTTATATAAATAATAAATAGTAATGGCCCCAGATGGGAACCCTGCGGGACACCTGAGGACGTTCTAAATAATGTAGACCTGCAATTATTTACCACCACAAACTGAGATAAATCTTATAAATTATATTCTAATTGTTTCAGACTAAATTATTTTCAAAAATATTACGTTACAATCCATGTTAGTACAATTTTTATTTTTACATTTGGCAGTTATTTTTGTTGAAAGAGAAATTAATCTATACTGATATCGGCATCAGTAAAATCTGAAATGGAATTTTTATTGCATGTGTCTGTAAAACAGCATTATCACAAGCATTATCAACTGATAAAGTTTAGTATTCCCTGTACTGTCAATTAACAACTTAAACAGAAAACTAATAGTGTTATCTTTTTGGTTTTTAGTGTATGTAATGTATGGAAATATTTTGTCAATAATTATGGCCAAAAACTTTCTATTAACTACTTGTATCAATACACAAGGTTATTCTAATTATTTATATAATATATATTTATAAAATTACCGATGTAAAGTCAATTTGTGAAATTTGAATAGTTAATAAGGTTTTGTTTATTATGTTTAAAGCATTCTTAGAATATTTGGGACTGCGGAGTATTTTTTCAAAAGTATCGTGTAGAATATAGTGGATTTTGCTTATAGCAACTTCAGTTGTAATGGCACTTTGATTATAACTACTAAATTTTATTGTAAATTTACATTATAAATGATAAGATTTTTACAATTGGATATAACAATGAGCTCGCAACAACAGAATTACTGAAAACTTTGGTTATACAGGGTGTCCTGAAATTAATACAACATAGAGCAAGAGGGTAGCCAAACTTACTTAAGTCAAAAGTTGATGTGTGTGTAAAAATGATTCAGGAGTGTCAAAGTTCAAATTTTATTTTTTATATTTGTAAATAATTTTTTATCCAAATATTTGCATACATTTTGAAGATTGGGAGTTTTTGGGGGCGAGAAATGATAATTTGTTTCTAATTTTGACATCACTAGTAGAGGGCGCCACTTATGGCACATTATAATTCTTTTAAATTGCAGAACTTTTTTGCGGTTTAGTGTATATATATATATATATATCTGATTATTGAATTATTCGATTCTCGTGCCTTTTTTATCTAAAAAAAGTATAGCTTGTTGAAATCGTTAGGAGTAACCGTTTTCAAAATAATCCTATTTCAAATAATGTACTGAGTAAGATCTGTATTGGTTTCAGTAAAGTGCCTTTTCCGCTTAAAATACAGCAAACTGTTACTTGAAATAGTTATTCAGAATGTTAAATAATGGTGATGTGCAAAATTTCAAGAAGATAAGTTTGCTTTGATGAAACTTGAAAATCAAAAGTTCTATCAAACCTTGTGGCTTCCTTGAAATTTTGCACATGGCCATAATTTACCATTTTGAGTAACTTGTTCATTTTGCTGTATTTTCAGCAGAAAAGGCATTTTACCTGAAACCAAAATAGTTTTTACTCGGTGCATTTTGTGTTTCTAATAGGACTATTTCGAAAATAGTTTTTCCTAACGATATTTTCATATAAAAAAGGTAGGAGAATCAATTGTGTTAACAGTCAGATGTATACACTAGGCCACAAAAAGTTCTGCCATTTAAAAGAAGCATGATGTGCCATAAGTGGCGCCCTCTACTATAGTGACACCAAAATTAGAAACATATTTGATTTTCTCGTTCCTAAAAACCTCCGACGTTCAAAATATTTGAATTTTTTAAAGTTATTTACAAATATCAAAAATAAAGTTTTAACTTTGACACCCTGTATATTTTTAACCATCAACTTTCCATAAGTTTAGCTACATTGCATTATTTTGTCGTCAGGAATTTACTCTTGTTCTATGTTGCATTAAATTCGGCACACCCTGTAGAGATGTTCAATGATAAAATCAAAGCACAATTAAACCTGTTTCAGTATGAAGGAAAAGACAGTGTTGGTTTGTTAAAGGAGGAAAAGATAATTCACTGAAAAAAGCAAAGAAAATGTCACAGATTTTTTTTTTAAAACAATCCGAATGTTAGTGACTATTTATTTTCTTGATATATCTTATTAACTGCATATTCATGACGATAAATAAAATAAAAAGTTGTTGGTTTTTGAGTTACAGGCCTTTAAAGATGTCAAAAATAAAACTAATTTAATTAATAATCCCCTTACTAATCGCACTGAAATTTAGTACATTTTTGTTTAGATCATTATTGTATTAGTTATTGTATATTATTTATTAGTATATTATGTTTTAAAGCTTTAGTGAAATCTATGTACTGGGTGGTTGTTTTTTTCAGCTGCCACCCCCTTTTAACGGTCAAAACTTTTACAGTAGTTGTATTTTTTTTTAAACGAACAGCAACATTGAAAAAGTCACGATATTCTAGAAAAAATTTGTTTTCTGAGAAAATTCCCTACGGATAACCAATCTTGAGAAAAAATGGCATTATTTGTAGGTCTGTATGTTTTGGTTAGCGAGTCACAGATTTAAAACATTGACTTAAGTAGGCGATGAAAACAACATGTTGTCTGCTGTTGCTACATTATTTTCTTTTTAACCACACTATAAAACTGTATTTTCTTTGTATTTAGATTTGAAAATACATTGAGTTTATATAAACGCTTATACAGGGTGCCCCTAAAAGGTTTTTACAACGCTCCACCAGATATAGTGCAGCTCAAAATAAATCGATTTAGCTAAACTTAGCTTAGTTCAAAGTTGCTCTGTTTTGAAATCATTTTTTTTTTATAAACTCTATAGGACAATAAACTTCATATCAAAATTATCAGTATCCATTGGCATGGAATTTGTTTTCTTTTAGTGTTTACACCTTCCATAATTCTACGCTAATGGAAGAAAATATTTTTCAGTATAAAATTTAGATTAGGTAAATTATTTATTACAAAAAAAGTACTCTTGATAAGACTCGATAACTCTCATGGTTTATTCGAAACTTGGAATTTTAATTATTGGCATCAATTTTGACACAAAAATTAAATTAGGAAAACATGAATGCAAATAAATTAAGATGTCACAGTAGCTGTTCAAAGTGACCACCATTTACACACATACAAAGATTTACACGACGAAGAAAATTGAAATGTATTCTTTGCATAGTTTCTTTATCGTCTAAGAGTATTTGTTGCATCTTGAAGACGTTGCCATAGTTGCTCTTCGTTTTCTGCCAATGTCATATAAACCACGGACTTAAGATGACCCCATAAAAAATAATCTAATGGATTTAAATCTGGAGAACGTGGTGGCCAATTTACAGGAGCGTAATTACCTCTACCTATCCAATAAAAGATCTCAAAATTGCAACTTCAGGATCGTATAGCGCCTAAACGGTGCAACTTTGAACTAAGGTAAGTTTAGCTAAATCGACTTATTTTGAGCCGCACTGTATCTGGTGGAGCATTGTAAAGACATTTTAGGGACGCCCTGTTTAACCAATGATACATATTTAAAGAATTGTGATATTTGTGTTCTAATTACATGCCTACAGGCCACGTTTTCCTTATATGTTTATTCAACCTTCCAGTTTGGATATAATGACATAACGATGAAATAATTACTTTGCTACAGTGTCGATATAGTCGAATTCCACTACAGTTTTACGTTACACATTTTCGTTTTATTTCTTTGTCTTGCTATTCTTAGCTTCACCGATATTTTTTCCAGTATCAAGTTGCTCAGCTGTTCAGTGTGGCTGAGGCGTCCAAGGACAACACCGGCGGTGGGGAAGGTATCGAAGTTCTGAAGAATGAGCCGTTCACCAACTACCCCCTTCTGGGCGGCAAATACAACAGTGGACAGTATACTTACAAAATATACCACTTGGCCAGCAAAGTGCCAGCTTTCATAAGGCTTCTTGCCCCGAAAGGCAGTCTGGAGATCCACGAGGAGGCCTGGAATGCTTATCCTTACTGTAAGACTGTCATTACGGTGAGTAAGTTTTATCCTATTACGTGAATATTGAAAAATTTTGAAGTAGGTATGGTATTTGTTTTTAAAAACTCAAAAGGGACAAAAGAAATATCTCTTTTTTGATATTATGTCATAATTTTTCAAACTTCTATTCGATACCTGTACTGCTAAAAACGTTTTCTCTAAAATAAACAGAAACCGTTAAAATATATAGCGGTTTGAGTCAGCTAAGGTAATTTTCATTGTGTACATGGCATTTGTCCAACTAATTAGTTTCCTTAATGTATGTATATCGAGTCTCTTTTGTAGAGCTAAGAGATATATTTACGCAGGCAGGCTTAAAATTATACATGGTCCATCGAGAGAGATTTTTCACTTCAAAATATTACGATTCAAGTCAATCCGCCTCAATAAAATGTTGATAATAAAAAAGATATAGGGTAATTTTTTGTAATAATTACATTGTATTTGACTGTATCAACTTTAAAATTTGGGAATGAATGTTTTTGGATATGATAAATAATCTGTTCTTTATTTCGATGTATTCCCTATAGAGCGCCATATCCACCATATTTGTGAGGTAAATGTAAGTATAACTTTTTTATCCCTAACATTATCACGTTTTTTATTAAAATGTAATGTAATTAATGTAGCAGACCCCAAAAGTTCCTTGCAAATTGGATATATTGAAGGTAAATCGACAAGCAATAAAATGTGCACTGGTGTAAAATGTTACGGATAGTATTTTTCAACATGCAACGTTTTTAAAATGCAAGTCATACTGATTCTTGCAGCTGTGTCAAACTGTTCAATAAACATTGGTCGTTGTTGGCCATAGTTGTATCAAGAAGAAGTAACAATAAAATAAAAATCTTTTAACATCTCTATGGAAGCAGATAAACAAATTTTAAACTGTCAAACTTGACATGCGTTTAATACTTTTACTACTATTTTGAGAACGAAAACAGAGTTTTTCGAAACGTCAAAAATGTGGAAGTGATGTGATTTTTGTTATTTTTTACTTATCTGCTTTTTTCAGTGTGAGATTTATTGGTTACGCAAACTTAGTTTCAAAAATAACCCTTCACTGATCCGTTTGGTGTAAGGGCTTATTTAATTAATCTTTATTTTTTTCAGAAGTGCGGCAAAAAGCCAATAAAACTAAAGAAAAATCACTTTTTAAATTTCAACTTTGACACCCTGTATCTTTTTTATTATCAACATTTTATTACGGCATATTGGCTTAAATCGTATTATTTTGAAGTGAAAATATGGCGGATGTTTGCTATATTTGTGACATAAATGTGAGCGTAACTATTTTGGCCCTAAAGTTATCACGTTTTTTATTAAAAAATCTTATACCTACATTGTTTTTGGGGAAAAAAGGTATAACCTATTATTGTAATTATTAGAAAAAATCACAAGAACCAATACTTATGGACCACCCTGTATAAGGTGGTATGAATATTTTCCTTTCACAACAACAAAATTGGTACAATTTTTTTTAACATGAAATTAATTGGTATTGTACTTCATTACAATCTAAAAAGTTAAAACACGTTTTAACGTATGTAACAATTCTTTGAGGTCATCGTAATTTGATGTTGGCAATTAAGAAAGTCAATTTAATCAGTTGTTTAAGTGACTAATATGTTAAATATAATAAACTTGTATTAACAGTTTTGGTCTATTTATAATATATCAGATTCATTGAACTATGTCATAACGCAGACAGTGGTTTTAAAAGGAAATTCATTACAAGATAATTTTGAGATATGAAAATTATATATTGGCATCCAAATGTGTTGGATAAAGTTCCCTTCTAACCCACAAAGCTATTTGAGATTTGTCGTAAATATAACCGCAACTGATATAATTGTTTGTTCTCCGATTTGATAGATTGCCAAAAGAGGTGTATCGAATTATTTTTATTGACAAAGGCTTTAATGACTTTAGTATCTTAGCTGTACACAGATATTTTTATTCTAAGGAATAATCTATTAGTTTCGAGATGATAAAATTGGTTGTTTATCTATCAAAGGCTTTGCAGCTGTCTTCATTTGCTTCTATCATTACATAAGTAGTATTTTTTTTATATTGAAGCAATATTTTTTTTGTTTCTTTTTCCTGTTATTATTTAATTGAAATCATTGGATATACAACGTGTCTTGTAGAGTATCTTACCAACTACAGGAGATCAAAGGATGTGATTTTCACAATACTGGGTTACTTTTTTTGTGAAATTTAAGGTGTCCAATCAGAATTTTCATAGACCTCGGTATTAAAAAATTTAAACAATTTCTATATATTTTTTCAATCTTAAATAATTTCAATAGTTTTTCTAATGACATTATCGATAATTTGGTTCTTGTTATTTTTTTTTTTTTTTGATTGCTAATGTTATTCAATTTGAGATATTTATAAATTACTTAATTGGCGGACATAATTGAAAAAACTTTTTTTTGCAAGTTATTATAGTGGTTCATTAACCAATTTTTTATAATTATGAAAATGCATGGCCAACAACTTAACAACATTTTTTGTAATGTAACGTTTTTTGGCAATTTGCAAAATATAAAGTACCAACTGTTATCGTTATACAGGAAAAAAATTAACTTCTTAAAAAGTCTACCGGAAGCAATTTTCACCATTCCAATATTTCAGCTATTCTTTGAGATACGAAGAATCCTTTAAAAATAGTTTTCTTTTTTAAATTTCATCCTGTATCTCAAAATGAAAATTCTGATTGCTTCATTTTCAGTTTCTCCAAAAATTAACCCAGTGTTGTGAAAACCGCATACTTCTAGATCTTGTATTTGCCGAGATACCCTGCAATTATAACAACATTTTGACACCTTATACAGGGGAGGTCAAAATAAGTAATGCTAATACTTCCTATATACAATATGTTTTCTTAATATACCTCCTAATGTAGTTATGGGTTTACATTTAGGGTTATAATTTTAGAATCACCTTGAATATATAATAAAATATTGGTACATTGTGTTACACATCGAGATCTATGACTTGATGCTAAAACATACCTTTTACTATTATCCAGAAGCGGATTTTATCACAATTTTTTTCAAAATTTTGACAAAACTAATTTTATCAAACTAAAAATATTATTTTTCCATTGTGTGAAGATATTTCTTTAAATTTGGTGCTCTTTATTTATTTCACAAAAATGAACAGGTTTCGAGATAAATTGGTTATTAAGAAATTGGTCCAAGGATGACAACAATTACAATTTACGGCTCATTTTGAACATTTCCAGATGTAAAATTTCAAATTTGGATTTTTAAATGGTCCTCCAACCTATTCAAAGGTTTTTGGACTTAATAATAATAATAATATCTCTACCCCTCATTCTAATCACAGGGATTAGCCCAGAAGTCGGATACTTGTGCAGAAGAGGGGGCGGCATATTATTATTAAGCAGGCCGCATTTGCTCCCAGGAACGACTTACGTTGGTAGGCCCTAATCATTATTCAGTGCAGAAATGGGAAACCTGGAAAACCTCATTAATTAGGGGGGAAGTCAAATATCAACCGGTATCAATCTCTCACATTGATTCAAGCTAACATTCTTCCACCCTACCATACCCACAGAGGGTGCCAATCCCCTATATTACTTATATACGGTCTACTGGCAGCAGGACGCAAACCCACACCGATCTAGTCACCTCGATTCAAGTACTGACGCCGTAAACCGCGCGACCACTAACCGATCCAACTTGATAAGGTTAAATAAACTAAATGCATGAAATAAATTCTAAATGTTGCGGTCTTTGTACCAATTTTTTTTTTTTATTCAAAAACCATTCATTTTTGCGCAATAAATAAAGAGCATCATTTTTAAACAAAAACTTTCTGAGTAGGTATCTAAAAATATATGCACCAGTGGCGGCTGGTGAGATTTCAGGTATGCCATATCTCAATAGCCAGACATGGGACTCAAACCAAACGTTAGGGTATATGTACTGTGGCCATATAGAGAACTTTGGTAGAAGAAGGAGGATTTTACAGTTTGTGAAAAAAAGTTGAAAAAAAAACGTGAGCCTCACCTCAAATTTTCGAAATGGTTTCTTTAAATTTCGAGAAACATTTTTTTCCATAAACTAGATGTAATTTTATGGATAGGTTTCAAGTTTTATTAAAAAATAACTAATTTGTAGAATTTATAGCATTTTGAAATTTTTATAATGTATAATACAAATACAATATTAATTTTCAAACTGCTGTAACTTTAACAAAAATTAAATTTTTTTTATAAAATCTGAAACTTATCGGTAGAATTATGTCTAGTTTATAAAAAAAAATATTTCTTAAAATTTATACAAGCCAATTTGGAAATCTTAGGTGAGGCCCACGTTTTTTTTTTTACTTTTTTGCGCAAACTGCAAAATCGTTGTCCTTCTACAGAAGTTTCCATACAGAGTTCCATGTCTGGTTAATAAGACATGACAAACCTGAAATTTCACCAGCCGCCACCGATTTTCACTTTGATAAAATCTTGTCAAAATTTTGAAAAACATTGTAATAGGGCCAGCCCATTTCTGGATACCTAATAAGATATATAGCACCTTGTACCAAAATCTTATTAAAATTTATGTGGTGGTTCCAAAATTGTAACTCTAGACTTTGAAGCGTGATTGACACTCTCAGATCTAACAAAATAAACAGTTATCATTATTATTTATTACTGATTATGTATGTATGTATATTTACTACACTTATTACCATATTATAATAATTGATTCCTTTCCTCTTTTTTCTGACATAGCTTTTTAGATCTGACAGTGTCGATCGCAACGCCCCCTGGATTCTAATGGTTTACCAATGTCGAAAGTTAACAAGTTGGACAATATTAATTAAACCTACCCCGTTGTTCCTATATATTTAATAATTGAAACGATTAAATTTATTTGAAAATAGTGTTAGCGGTCACTTAACCAAAAATGACCAAAGGGACCAAAGCCATCAGTAAGCATAAATGATCGTTAAAAAAATTACTCCAGAATATTGATAGCAATTAATAAATTTCCTACCACCACTTCAATAACTTCAATATTTGTAAGCCATCATTTACATATACCGTGCTTTGCGTATTAGTTTGGAGATAGGGTGTTCATTTCCTTTTAAATAAATATTAGATCAAAAGTATGCTATAGATCATATAGTTAATATTATTAATACTGCTGTCAGTATTTTTTTTCCTATGTCTAGTCTCATAGAAGCCATTTTAAAATTGTTAACCGTGCATTTTTCAGAACCCACTCTATATGAAAGACAAATTCAAATTAGTTATAGAGACTATGCATGCTCCCGATAGAGGCCGGCAAGAAAATGTAAGTAATGATTTCTTCTGTTTTCTTTTTTATGTCCTGGGTAAATCGTGCAATGGTAATGGGATTCTGTGTAACGCCTATTGTAAATATCGCTTCGAAACGACTTGTGTGCTTTAAATTTAACGGAAACGTGTAGAATCCCGGCTATATGAAGGAGAATTTTGTTATCTGCATCGAAAGTATGCACATCGCCGATAGGGGCAAACAGGATAATGTAAGTAGTAGTGGTGCCTTTGCTCACTAATGTTGTGGATATGGTAAAACGGTGTTCAACCTCCGATAACATTATTTTGAATATTTCGAGAGAGATGTATCTGAGGTTGGGCGATTTAATTTTGGCACATTCGAATTATAGTTTTGCACTTTGAAGTGTTTTAACATTCTATCCTACTAATATACAGGGTGAGTCAGTCATAATGTCATTAATTTTAATAGGAGATAGGGAATAATGAGTATAATGCGAATAGGCAATTAAAAAAAAAATCTAAATGCATATTTACCCCGAAAAAAAATATTTTCAAATTATTATTTAAACCCCCTTTTCAGACTGTCACTGACCACTCACAACCCTGGTCGTTTACAGCTGACGGTTCAACTCGATGTCGACCTGATGCAATGTTGCCAAGTTGAAATATTTTTCTAGTACCTACCTACCTAGGTTTTAGACATCACAAATAAACGGTTGTACAGACTATTTTAGTATATCATTTTTTTTGCTCAGTTCAACTTCAGCCAATAATAATTTAAAATGTTAATATCCAATGAAATCAAATAATAATAATAAAATAATTCTATTAAAAATTGCAAGTAACGCGGTCCATTCAGGTTTTCCGGTAGAAAATATGGTCCAATCACACGATACCCGTACACTCCTGAGCATATATTGACAACAAATTAGCTTAGTTTCATTGAAATCACAAAACGCTAACGTATCTAATAATAAACCGAGTAATAAACCATTTACATACATTACATAAAAAACCTATACCCAATGGGTAAATTATTAAGAGAAGCTGAAAAGTGTTTCGTGTTTAAATACTAAGTGATAAAAAACCATCGTGTTGTCGACAGAAAACTGTCTAAGACCGAAATGGCACGCCTCTGATCTGATGCTCATAAGTTATCGAGAGTGAATCTTGACCTACCGTATTATTAGGTCAATAACCTAGTTACCTAGTTTTGTACTGTTATTGAACGACAAGGAGTAAAACTATTTTTTTAAATCTAGATACATGAATGAATTTTCCTTATATTGATTTATTTGTTAATAAAAACAAATGTAGATAATAAAAAAATGTTTTTGAATGTTAGGTTATTACAGTTTAATAATTTTGATATTACGTTTCCACTATGTTTTACAAATAAATATGAATTTTTAGTAGGTATTACTCGTAAGCACAATTAATTATTCAGTTTGTAGTTACGTACATCTAGCCTAGAAAGTTATTGTTTTTTAAGCAGTATGGTACTAAGTAAAACTGCACTCATTCGTCCATAGCACTTTATTAATAAAATTAGGGTCAGCCGCAATTTGATTCACCCGACGCAGTTTCACAGAACCCGTATCGCGAAGGCACTTACACAAAGTTCACACACCTGTCTTGTTAGGTAGACATTTCCAATATTCCGTAACAGCAGCATTCGCATTTCGTAAACATTCTCCGTATAACACTACCATTTCCGCATATTCGGAATTTGTAAAATTATGCATTGCGAATTTATGACGAATACGCGAGACCGAAATAAACTACTGCTTACTGCTTGTATTCTCTCCATCCCCCCTCCAAATGTGTGGCGTGATCTACAAATTTGGGAGGAAAGAAATGCGGGAAATGCAGAAGGTGCTAAATGGGGGTAAATTTGCACGCTGAAGTGTTAGACGATATTATGTATGTAAGCATGATGTGGCAACGATGTGTAATCTGGCATTCGATTATCGTATGGGTGCGTCATCAGAAAGTTCGTAGCGCACCAGAAGCGTCGTGTTACCGATTTTTATAGAGTGATTTGTTTATTTTTTTAAAGGTCGAGTAAAAAATTTTTGTTTCGATTTTGTGCCTTTATTAGGCCTCTCGAATACGTGGTTAAAATTAATGACATTATGACTGACTCACCCTGTATAACACATAATATGCATAAACGATTTACACTAACTAATATTTCCCGTTTTAATATTTGTTACACGCTGTTCACCTCATAAACTAACCTATCATTAACCTGCTTTTGCTTTGAGTAATGCACGACTTTATAAATGTATCGTGAGGGCACTGGCTTGGGTGTTGTACAGTACAATTTCCCGACATTTAGTTGCAAACGTTAATGAAACTACCCGATAATGTCATGAGTATTTTGTTGTAGATTTTGGTTTCTTCAGTTATTTATTCGTACACAAAGATCTAAAATGGCTAAATGTGCCTCTTTACAAACATTTTTTGTGCAACTCATTATTTTTTATTTCCATGGTTGGCAACACTAATGTTGACTCGATGCCATTGTCTAGAAGGATCTTTAATAATAATATTTTTGACATACATAATTTTGAGTAGATGGAAATTAATTTTTATAATCTTTATGCATGGCGTCAACTTCAGTTATTTTGGATCTTCTGCAGTAGTAGTGTATGCAGTCTTAGTAAAGTACTTTTTTCTAATGTAGTAAAATGTAGTAAAATAACATTACAGAGTGCTGAAAATCTAGACTCATGTTATAAACCTGCTTACAATTTATAGCCAAAGAAACATACATGCAACCTGTATATTTTTCCTATAAAATCGTGTACCGCATATCTGTGAAAGCATACCCGATTACACAGCTTCTGCTGCAGCAAATATGCATGCGCCAGATCGAAACGTTAGCCTTCTATTGGTTGTAACGAATTGACGGATCCACCTGTTTCATCTCCAGCGCTATCATGGGCGGCGGGTATATCTTTCCGCTAATTTAGTTATGAATGTAATTAATTTATTAGTGATTTTGTGTCCTTACGAATGGAGAATAATTCAAGCTCTATGTAGGGTGCGACGTCACAATATGAGTGTAAATAATGTTGCCATATGTAGTTCATTAAAAAGAATGTACGTGAATAGCATATATGTATAGTGCAATAAAGAGGTGGCAAAGAAGTGCAAATGCAAAACAGAAAATAGTGGAAACTCGTGGAAGATGGTATTGTAAAAATGAGCTTTCGACAAAAAAAAAAAAAATTGGGTTGCTATTTTTTACAAGGTGAAACTTTGAGAAGAATATATAAAAGGGTGCTTTTACGATTTATGGGTGACATATGAATTATGGTATGTCAATTTCCGTATAAATGAAATCAAAAAGAAACTATTTAAAGTAAATATTAATAAGTCAGAATCTGAATCGAAGAATGTATTCAATTTTGATGAAACATGAAGGTCATACAGAAGGTGATATAATAAGTGTTATTGTGTGACTGTTATAGTGACTGTGTAGTAACCAATAGTGAATAGTGAATACGGTGTATATACAGTATGTGTGTATAGTGCAATGTACCCTAAAGTCTTATGATTGCGAAATTCGCGAATATTTGCGCAATTTATTTAATTTGTTCAAAATGGTATATGTCTGGTGGCCGTACAACTGTTCGCATTTCGAACGTCGATTAAAATATGCGCCGATTTTTCGGGGATTTTGGCAAATATTTTACACATCAAGCTAAAATTTCAAAATCAAATTTTTGCACTTACCGATAGTTAACACTGTATACATATAATGCTTGCTTGCTAACTGCCAGATCGTAACATTTCTGTTGCAATGTGTAATCACTGTTCCTAGAATGCCTTTATGCTAGTAGTTACATATACATAATATATCTTAAAAGTTGCTGAATTTTGTTGCTTGCTCAATTTTAGAATAAAAATACATCTTTGCTACTGAAAATATGCACTTGTCTTTATTTGGTAATTATTTCATGACATTCGCAATGTTAATAGTAACTCATTACGTATGATTTTTTTGCAAAAAAAATTGTCAAGGTAAAAACAAGAACTATTAAAGTGTAATTGCTTTATTAAATAGTTTAGGTAAATATAATTTTTTTATTTCTATTTTTGGTTGTTTTTTAATTTTTTTCTAATTTTGATTTTTAAAAATTTGCTATTATACAGGAATGTAAAGAATAAAAAGTAATTTTTAGCTAGCCTTTTATTTTTTCAATGGGTTGCATGGATGCAAAAGAAATTATTATTTGTTCTTGAAGAAGCTCCCTTGCATCTTTTTGTGTACTATCATCGAAGAAAAGCTGTTAAATTGAGCGAAGACTATATGAAGAGTAACATTTTAGGTTCACGAACTAACCGCGGACAAGCTGAAGCAAAGAGAGGTGGTATTCATCGACATCGCCAACGATACCGTTGCAGCGGGCGATTATAAAGAGGACGAAGATCCCACCAAATTCAAATCTCAGAAGACAGGACGAGGTCCCCTTATCGGACCCGATTGGAAGGACAAAGTAGATCCTGTGATGACATGTTATAAATTAGTTACCGTAGAATTTAAATGGTTTGGATTACAGGTAAGTAAATTGTTAAGACAGTCCTTAGTGAGGATAATCTACTTACATTGTATGCTAATTTCCAAGATTTTAAACTTTTGTACAGGTTGTTGTGTTCTACAAAAACAAGGAATAAAGTTCTGCACCTAACTTGATTTGAAGTTACATAGGGTTAAATGTTTTTCAGAAAGGAAACAAGTTTTCTTTAAGAAGTTTTTTATGAATAAATATATTGCTGTAAAATTCCTCAAAAAAAAATTCCCCCCATAACTTGAAAACAGATCGAGCTGGGACAAAAGTTTTTTTCCTTGTTTTTGTTTAGAGTAATAGGTCATATAATTGGCAGTTTGCAATGCTACCGATTTTCTATTCAAAAAACTTGTTGATGCTGTAATATTACTGAAATATTACATGGCTATTTCACGTGTATAATTTTTTTTTTGTTTCAATTTTAGACGAGGATAGAAAGTTTCATTCAAAAGTCCGAAAGGCGACTCTTTACAAATTTCCATAGGTAAGTATTTTGTCTGTTACTGTAGAAAAAATCAATGATTTTCAAAATTTTTTTCTGTGACAAAATTTAAGAAGGTTCTCTAGATATCTTAAAACTAGTTTCAAAATAACTTCCTTATAGTATTCCTTTTAGAAAAAAAGTGATTTCTAGGAATTATAATATAATTCAGTACTTTAACTATTTCAAATTTTATTTTGTATTATGGGAAAAGTTCTCAGAAAACCATTTATAGTAACCGTGTGTAGGGGTGATTATTATGTAGAAACACTTGTCATGGTAGGTCTGCAACAACACATATTCGAAACCTTGTTGCTGTCGTCTCCATTACCATTGGTCAGAGAAGGAAAATTGTTAGGTCAGTTGTGTTTTGTGTGGTGCAATTTATCATGCGGCACAATAAGGTATTCCGTACAGAACAACTGTTTGTTTCTTGCCGACAGAAATGCTCTTATCGATAATATTTACAACAAAATGTTCTTTGCACCGTTCTTCATGAGAATAAAAAAAAACAAAGCAGAAAATAAAAACAAAAATATTGGAGTATTTAATATTTTGGCAATATTTTATGTTATCTAACAATTATTTTTTGCGTGTGAAAATATTTTTCTATAAAGAAGTGTACGTCCATGCTTTCAATTCAGTAAAATTTTGAGCAACTGGATTTTTTTTATATATTTTTTATTTTTAAAATTCTTTTTACCTAACGATTTCTTTATTTGAGGACTATGCAAGTAGTATTGTAATAAGTTGAAATTCTGATATAACTGTTTTTGCAATATCTATTCGCGAATTCTACGAACCACTAGATGGCACTGTAAAATTCAAGATGTCGGAAATTGTTTACAAATGCTGCTAAAGATTATAAAGCTTTTAATTGCCCGGGATGTTGTGTTTCATGGTGTAAATTCTTTGAATTAATGTAATTTTTAGGAGGAAGTGTATTTTAGGACTTATCAAAAGAATTATTTAATGTAAGGCAAATTCCTAGGGTGCATATACAGGGTGGTCCACTTTCGAAAGCGGACACCCAGAGGCAGACAGAGAATCACAAAATAATATCAGTTTGTATTATAAACTATATTCCAAAAATGCTTCATTACAAAGATACAGGGTGTCAACATTTTTATCAAAAGTTCCAAATTTATTACTATTTTTTTTCTACGTTCATGCAAAAAACATAACTTTATTGAATTATATTTAGTGGAAAAAGTGGTTCTTTATTGCACTAGTGCAATAAAATGTTTATTGCATTCATCTGTAATTCTACTACAGTGTTTTGTCATCATGACAAACATAAACGTTCAAATCGACGTCATATTTTCCTAGACTTAGTGTCATCTAAATAAAACATTTTTTGGTTTTTGCATGAACGTAGAAAAAATATTGTATGCAACTCGTACAAAAAGTGCTTATTGCACGCGACGTGAAATTGTCCAACGAGGCTGTCAGTCCGAGTAGGACAACACGTCGAGTGCAATAAACACTTACTTTTTGTGCTTGTTCCATAAATAACTATAAAACCACTTTAGATATTCAAATGAAATTTGTAACCTTTGAATAGGTAATCTAGATACATATTCTTACGTAAAAAATATTATGTTAGATTTTTAGATCTTCGGGAAATTTTAATGAAAAAAATGGTACGCCAATGTTTTTTTAAAAACAAAAACTATTTCTAGAATCCTTACAACAGAAAAAGGCCCCTTACTTTTTTTCGTTTGACACACCGTTTGCCAGTAAAAAATTAAAATTCTTTAAGCAATTGGAATTCAAACAAATTTTAACCTGTCGTAGTAGGCCATGAAACAAAAAAGACTACTACTGTCAGTCTTTTTGCATTTTATAATGACAGTTAATTGAATTGTGTCAGGTGATTTCATTTTGAGTTATTGTTAACATTGTTAGTGTAAGTATTAATCTGAAAATTGTTTTTTTCTAACAACGAATACGCAGATATTTATTTTTGCTACGGATTTTGTGATGGAAATGCAGAAGCGGCAGTTGGTGAATATCATAGACGCTATCCAAATAGAAGACTTCCAGATGCTCGCGTTTTCATCAGAACACATCAGAATTTTCGTAACTTTGGTCTGCGTGTTAATAATGAACGGAACAGAAACCATCGATATAATATTCAGAATAATCGTATACTACGTACTTTTGATAACAATCCGAGGCTGAGCTCTCGGAAGGCACCTTCACATTCCTAAGTCTAAAATATATGAAATACTATACGATGACTACAAACATGCATATCACCATCCTGTTCAGGATTTGCACCCTGGTGATGCTGAAAAAAGAATAAGATTTTGCCAGTGGCTTTTAAACTCAACGGAAGAAAATCTTGACTTTTTACATAAGATTCTTTGGACGGACGGGTCCTTTTTTACCAGATGTGGAGTAACAAATTACTATAATATCCATATTTGGGCTCATCAGAATCCTCGAGAAATTTAACCAAGATCATTTCAAAATGAATTTTCCATAAATGTTTGGTTGGGCGTTATTGATGTAATGTTTGTGGTCCACATTTCCTACCCCCAAGGTTGAATTCGGAACTGTTTATGGAGTTTCTTAACAATAATCTGCAGGACTACCTAGAGGATTTATCCATTAATTTAAGGTATTAGAGTTGGATACAACTGGATGGAGCTGCTCCACATTTTGGAATAGCTGTAAGAGAATGGCTCAATACCAATTATCCTCAACAATGGATTGGCCGGCTAGGGAGGAATGACATGAATAATAACGTGGTTAATGGTATGGGATCTTAATCCACTAGACTTTTACGTTTGGGGCACTATTACAAATATATACGCTACTACGCTACACTGATCCCGTATTAACAAGGGAAGATTTAATTTTAAGAATTCAGCAAGCCTGCGATGATATGCGGCGAAATCCACATGAAGTATCTGCTGCAATAAATGCGTTAGTGAGAAGATGTCGAAAATGTATTGAGGTAGGTAGACTACATTTCGAGCAATTTTTATGATTATACCTTTAATTTTCTTTCTTTTTGCTTGTTGTTGAAAGCCACTAATTAAATTTCTCATTTTCGTTTTTGTTTACTTCATTATTTTTCAGAAATCATTAGGTAATTTAATTTTTTACTGACAAACGGTGTGTCAAACGAAAAAAGTAAGGAGCCTTTTTCTGTTGTAAATTGAACAAGGATTCTAGAAATAGTTTTTGTTTCTAAAAAAACATTGGCGTACCATTTTTTTCATTAAAATTTCCCGGAGATCTGTCTGTACGCACGCCCCTGGTGGACGAATAATAATATTTTTTACGTAAAAATATGTATCTAGATGCTTATCTATTCCAAGGTTTCAAATTTCATTTAAATATCTAAAGCAGTTTTAAAAATATTAATTTTTCGAATATAGTTTATAATACAAACTGATATTATTTTGTGGTTCTCTGCCTGCCTCTAAAGTTTCCGCTTTCGAAAGTGGATCACCCTGTATATTCGTGAAATTGTAGTATGCTCGTAACCTTTTAAGATTCTTAAGATTCTCGTGTGCGACCTCTGAAAGAAGGTGAGGGCTTTTTAGGCAGGTACATAATTTTCTGTGGGGAAGAATGTGATCAGCTTCAAGTTGTCAAAAGACTGTGTTTAGAGACGTCTGCTGTAGTTTATTAGCCACCCCATGAAATATCTACTTTATTAAGTAGTAGAGAAAATTGGCAGTATAATGTGTAATACTGATTTAGAAACATCCTTAAACAATTCACAACATAACCTTGTTATAATTACCTGACATAAAATCCTCTATAGAAAAATGTTTGCTACATATACGATGTGTTTTCTTATCGGTTTTATGATTTTCAATTTAGAGAGTCTCAGAGTTTTGGGTCTACGGGAAATATCACAAATACAGTAAGAGAAGCACTGGAGAGCACAGATTTTCCGATATTTTATGTAAATATTCTTGCGTATGTTTTGCATTTTTGTACACTTTTTATAACTAAATATCAACAACATTTGCAAAATTACAAAAAATTATAGAAAATTGCCACTACAGCTACACATACAAAAACGATTTATTGAATTGTTGTTGACCTACACACCCGACAATACAAATTGTCTTATGCAGATTCTGCACTTTTCTTTCTTCAAGATAAAATTATACTATTTCAAACTGTTCTAGTACTATTTATGCAGAAAAAAATATAGAAAAATATTAAAATCACAAAACTTCACACTTCTATTATGCAAGTAAATTGTTGTTCACCCCTACAGCAGTTCTGAAATCTATCAATAGATGTCAGTCGCTAGTTTCGTCAATTAACGCTTGTATGTTTTTCTGAACATTTTATTCTCAACATTGCTTGATTTGTCAGAACGAACATTAAAAAAAAAAAACGATTTTTTGTTTTTAACTTATTGTTATGTACATTATTCTTTCAGATTTTACAAAAGCCAGATATAGAAATCGATAGAAAAATCTACCGATTATTTTTAATTTTAGATATTCCTTGAATCTAACCTTGCCTGTGTAATTGTTTCTAGCATACCTAGATATTCCATAGTAAAGAACATATAAACATTTATTAAGAATTGCAAAAAAATTGATTGATTGAGGAGCGGTATCAGCTATAAGAAAAGTTCGAGCTCACTTGCATCTAGAGAGGCCTCTTAAAAGAACATCGAAAATGATTGTAAGAAAATTAGGGAGTGTATTTTTATTCCAGGCAAGTTTTCTGTTGGATTGACCGCTGGCACGGCCTGACAATGGACGACATCCGAGCGATAGAGGACAAAACGAAGGAGGAGCTGGAGGCGTTGCGCCAGAAGGGTGAAGTGCGGGGCATGCGGGCAGATTCGGATTAAGTAGCCGACAGAACAAGCTAGCTAATTTTAATTTATAACAACTTAAAATACACCAAACTATTACGGGAGCTGTCTGAAATAACAACTAAACACGGCGACGCCAACCGATGGGCTAACTGAACTAGCCCTCATACGCTTCGCCGTTCAAAACTCAGTATTTTTAAGTATAAATGGATTTTAATTTATTTTTAAAGTTTACGGTGCATTTATGAGTCCTATTATATTAAAAAATAAAGTAATTTTATATTTAACATAGTTACCACGATTTTTTATAGGTGTTTTTTCTAGGCAGTTCTGAACGGCCTGTTATAGCTAAAAAAAGTAATGATTAAGTGTTCCGGACATAAATACAGTTAGGGAAAAATAATGAAAAGTTTTCTTTCATTTTTGCGCATGGTGTATCACTTCATAATTTTTTTATTATATTATGTTATTTTTATTTAAATAAATGTTTATTTTATAACAAGTTTTTTGTTTGATTCATTTTTTTCATTATTTTTCTTCAACGTTTTGACCCATTCCTCTTAGTTTCATAGGTAGACGGAGCACAGTGAAATTACGAGTGAGTTTTTCTTCTTTTTTTTTACCATAATTTCATGATGTATGTGGTTAGGAAAAAAATCACCTAAAGAGAATTGTAGGTATTTTCTCAAAAATTTCTGCTTAATTTGGGAATATTTTGAATTTTTTTAACTTTGTCGTCCAGACAGCCATTAACATTTTTTAACCCTAGTCGAAGTATTAAAAACAATTTAATAAATCCAAACGAATTAAGTTATTTGTGTAGAAAACAAAAACCATGGGATGTTTCTTCGTTTTACGGGAGATCACACTCATTTCATTATTCATTTTGTTGAATTTTTCACATCTTTTGGCTGCTGGAAAACAAATCTTTACCGTTTAAATATTGAGGGTACGAAATAATATTTGAAGTTAAGTTTAGGTTTTTTAGCAGTTCGGTAATACATTTTGCGTTGTGCTCTCGTCTAGGGCTAGAAAAAGTATTATTTTTAGCCAGAGTTACCGGTGCATCATTTTACAATCCAAACGGCACTTTACCTTAACAGGCGGGGGCCACTTTGTCAGAATCGAATAATTCCACTTAAATATTGTATAAATGTTAGTGGTTAGTCGTTAGATTTTGGGAACACGCAGACAATATAAATAATATTGTAAGGAAGTTTAAATGTCTAGTCATAATTAATTAGTATTTTCTGGAGTCGCACGCAGCCACTCAAACATTTCGTAGTGCAAATGGAGCTGCCGATGACTCCGTATGTCAAAGTGGTTCCCTGACGTTATTTATCGAAGTATTTTGGTGGTGTAAGTACAGGTTTTGGTCGAAGAAATGTGTGATTTATGATTACACGCTCTAATAAATTCATTTTGATAATTCAGATGTTTCACAAACTTACCTCGACTCTTTGGGAAGGGGTTACCCGTGCTGTATACACTTTCGCTTCAGTAAATCAATATTGGATCGCCTTCCAAAGTCACTATTTTTCGTGTCAAGGTCTATTTACTGCCAGTAATGGAATGACAGCATATCGGGTGTTGGTAAATTTGAGAAACGGGAGTACCGGGTGATTTAAAATACAATTACGTGTTAAAGTTAACATTTCCTAAATAGCCGTGTTTCGTCTTTAAAGTCAATTTAATAATAGCTAACGAGTAAAAATATACTTAAAAGTGATTATTTTTGTATCTTTACTTAATATATTGGGCTTTTCCATTGTATCGTTTTTATATATATATTGAATTTTATGCGCCTTTTGATTTTGCCTAAGTTATATAAAATATGCTTTTATTTTACTTCGTTTTGTGTTTTACCACTTATGAGTAATTATTTAGAAGTTGACCAACTTCATCCATTTTCGTGAAGTTTGATCTTTCTTATTTTCAATTTCTATTTATAATAAATATATTTTGTATTAAATTAGGCACTTGCATTTATAAATATTTTTAGAATGAATCATAGAAACTTCATGAAAATTTGTGAAATAGGACATCTTTAAATTATCCGTCTTTCTTTACTTCAATATATACAGTGACAAATTTAAAAGTCCTTCAGTACTGAGGAATTTTTTTGTGTGTAAAGAAGTAAGTAGGTTAAGTTTAAAGATCCAGTCTCTAGTTCAAAAAGTCTGTATGTAATATTGTAAAAATTGAAAATTGTACACAAATGTTAATAAAACTTAGCTAGAAATGTTAAAGTGACTTTTAATTTCTTAACTTTGAAGTTTTGTTTCTAATTTATGCAAAAATTTTCAAGCAGTTCATTGGAGCCAGTGTTATCGTTGAGTTTATATAACCAATTGCATTATCATTGGTTTTATAAGATTTGCTTTCAGATAAGTCAAAGTGGGGTTTCAGTTTTGGCGAGAAATTTTAGACTGTTCTGAGTTATGAGGTTGTCCGAATCTAGAGGGTATTGCGGTTGGCGCTCTCAGATCTAACAAGTTGAGCATTTATTATGATTACTTACATTGTAGTATCTTTACTACCCTATTAAAATAGTTTAAATAACAAATTGCCTTCTTTTCTGGTATGGGTTTTGAGATTTGGTATTGACACTGATACCGTTACAATACTTTACACAAAGCTTTTGTGTCTAAATTTCACATTTTTTGCAAAAATGGGTATATACGATTTAATAATGGAGTTCTGTTCCTGCACTTTCATCATAAAGACACAATACTTATTACTTTAGGTTCTGGCAACATATAAATGATACATAAACAGAAACGTGCTCCTTAACAGATATTTGACATTTGTGATAATTTCTATCAAACGTCAAATTACTGATGAAAACAATTGACGACTACGTCCTACTACATCATTTGTGTTGTAGTGTGCTGCCACGCACTGAGTTACTATAAACCATCAATGCAGCAGACTAGGTAAACCAAGGCTGTTGCGATTTAGCCGAAGATGCTTATACTATTTCAATATGGTAAGTAAAGGTAGTAAAATGTAAAAATAATAATAAATGCTTAATTTGTTAGATCTGGGGGTCTATTGCAATGCCCTCTGGATTTAGACAGCCTAAAATTTGTCGTCAAAACTAAAAACCTACTTTGGCTTATCTGATAGTGAGGCTTATGAAACCAATGGTTTTATCAATGAGTTTTAAGATTTATATAACTAAAGGTATTATAAAACTCAGGCTCAGCAACCGTAGTTTGAATTTAAACTGGCGGTAAACTATTTCGCGTCATGGTTTGCCAACTTGACGTTGAGATATATTTCTGAATGTTGGCAATGCTGTCAGCGAATTGTAGCCAATAAAATGGCAGAATATTTTCCCGCCAATTTTTACAGATAACCTCTTTTATAATGTTTAATATAAAGATATTAATATAATAGTTTGAACAACTACAAGCAATACTCCTTATGCTTAAAAAATGTAAAAGAAATTTTTTCCCTAAAATAATCCCTGATTATTGGTTGCGTCTAACGTAAGCAAGCATTTGGAGCAAAGTGCGTGCAGTGCATTTTCTGTGCGCATAAACTAGATGACTAGTTTTTGCCGTTAAAAACTACTAAACAAAAAGTAGATTATGACTATATGTGTTTGTAAACTTATTATCTCAACTCAAAACTTCATTATCTGTAACAATTTTCCAACACAGGCTCACAACTTCTGCTTGAATAGGTTACAAACTTTGACAGGAAATAGAACATTTAAAATTAGTAGGGGTCCTTCATATTAAATTTTTGTCTAAAGTGCTTCCTTGGTGAGATAGAGGGTCTTGACAAGTTGAAATAAAAATTTTTTTCCACAGAAAATGGCTTGCTTGCGCTCGCTCGGTAACGTTAGACGTAGTCATTGTCTATAATAATATTTTGAAGAACTTATCAGGATTTAAATTTCTATCTTGAATGAGATCATTTGTATCAAGTGTTACATTATAAAGGACTGCACATGCTAACACTGCTGCTACACATTTTGTAACAGATAATCTTATTTCAGACATTATAATACCGGTCCTAGCAAATAATTTAAAATTCGGTGTTTAAATTTTCTAGTTATGCAACACGTTATACAAGTTGCTGTATAAAGAGTTGCTCGGACGAACAAACAGTTTTTCACATTCCAGTGAAGTACCTGGCAATCGTTTTTAAGTTGAGGGTAGGAAGTAAATAAGAGGCCTTCTTAAATACAGAGAAAATTTTAATTTAGAAATTTTCAAGGGATGATATGATATAAATATTTACAGTAAAAAAAGAATAAAACAGATCTATGATCCTCCTAAGCATTGTTCTTGGATGTTCTATTATAATATAAAATATAATAAAAATAAAACAAATCTTCTTGTACCTTATAGTTTTATTAATATATTCAACAAAAAAAGAACATATTTACGTATCTTCGTGTCTGTTTCGGTACAGAAAATTCATTTCAATAACAAAAAGTTTCATCAATATTTTCGTCTACAGCAAAAAAATCTATGCTATATAACTACATGCATTTTATTTATTTAAAAATGTGCATTTATAATACATTTTTGCTAAATTTATGCCTCAAATGTTTCAAGACAAAACTTTACGTATCTGTAATTTTTTTACAATGTCAATACATTGAGTACACTCTGGAAGAAATACAATTTTTTTGTATATCGCAAAAATATACATCTTTTTGTGACGTTAAAATATTGCACTTGTTTGAAAATTTTCAGTAACCCTATTTCTGTGCTATATTTTATCGTGATTTGGAAGAAAAACAAACGGAACTATGGCATACTCTCATAAATTCTTTCTATGGGTGGATTTTTCTCTTTTAATTACTTAATATTAACGATATGCATTGAAATATTATTCTAATTATTTGGAAATTAAAGCTATATGAAGATTTTCCAGTTATATTGAGATCTAAAAAAAACCGAATGTTCCTAATTTTACCTTGTCAATATAGCTATTACAAACAGGTGACTTGGAGGTATGTGCTTACGAATCTGTTTGTTTTTGATTACTTTCGTATCACTCATTATAACAGGAATCAACAAAAGTTGTCCACGTGAAAAATATATCGTCTCCGTTACTGCAATTTTTTTTCTCTGAATACAAACTAAATCAGTACTGGCCTAGCTAAAAACTGTTTTCACAACTGATGCCCCTATGGAAAGACTAGACACAACAAAAGTTGACGGAAAAAATTTCGAAATTAAAATTAATCGATTTTATTTGAAAGAACATGAAAAATATACATAATAGTGCTTTTATATACAAAAAACTTTGGAAGATTGCTACAAATTAAAAAGTACGAAAAATTACTTCTAAATAACTTATTAAGGTATAATTTAAATAACTTATTCCATTTAAAAATTCCAAGTCACTAAACAAAACCTCTTAGTACTTAGAATATTGCATTTTTGGCCATTGATCTTTTTTAAAAAATTGGAAAGCACAGGTTCTCGTAATAATAAAAAATAAACAATTATAGTGTATATCACAAAATGTTTAAAACATTTTCTTTGCTTTTTAGCCCAAAACGGGCTAAACATTATATAATATAATAACGGTAACAGTCTTATTTAATAACTACATAAATACAAATTAAAAAAAGAGAACAAATAATGCCAATAAGTCAAAAAGTTAAAAATCGGCAAGAATCATCGTCTTACAACGTATTCACCCGAGAACCAGTTCGAGTTAACACCTTGTACATCAACAAAAATGTGTGGTATGGTGGGGTGGCTCAAAGAAGTTGCAATTCCATTGTCCAAATTCCAACTTTTTTGACCGCCCTGTATCTTTATGATCACAATAATTATTTAATAAATATTTGTTTGTAATAACCTTGGGGGGTAATTTTCGATTTCGTGATTGCACTTTATTTATCTTACAACAACTCAGCAACCGCTCAACTCACTTCGGTGAAGAAGTCCCGGTTTGGGTCGTCCAATAATTTAACACTACTATATTAACAGCTAAAACAACACCGGAAGTCACTGGACCTACATCAGAGTCAGTACTCCCACCTCTCCTCCTCGTTCTCCTGTTTAACAACTTTACTATCACTATCCTCGTTCTTTAACTCACTCTCTTCGTTGTTCTCTTCGTGTTCCTCCTCTCCCTTTTCCTCTGTCTTGTCCTGGTGGTCGTTTTCATTACTGATCGACGACGAGTCGCTTTGGTCGTCATCAAAGCGGTCCATAACGGCCTGAGGCTCGACTCGAACAGTTTCTTCAGAATTTCTCCTAGCATAGTCGTCTGCTGTCTGCATCACGCATACCCCATTTATTATAACTTCGTCACCGGTGCTGGTCTTCTCTTTTTCTTCTTCCCAGTTTGGGTTAACCCACTGGGGTGCCGCTGGTTTTCGTCTCGAAGACCTGCCTTGATTTGTAGGCACCTCCTTCGGTTCTACCTTGACCTCTCCGTGCATACTACCTCCAGACATATTCGAGTCTTCCGAACCTACGTTGCTTTCCACGTCATCCTCGTCGTCAAAATCACCGGGTTCTCTCTTTAAAGAGGTCATCGACAGGTCCAAACCGCTCATCTGTTCTTTGACGGCATTATTTAACGCAGATAAGTCCATGTCGCCGGTAGGCAACAACCCGCGACTGATCAGAGCTGCTAGGTTGGTATTAGCAGCTAGGTACGGAGGATAAGGCAATGGTACGCCACTGAGACCCATTCGTTCCTTTGAAAGCTCAAGCAATCTTTGGTTTAACAGCAATCTGAACTGGACGGGGTCGAACGGCTGTTGGTTGCCTGTTTGATCCCTTGGTGGTAAGTCTGAAGCCATTCCGTGAGGTACTTGCTGCTTCAGCCTCATTCTGTGGTTGTGGAACCAGTTGGTGATGGTTCTGGAGGATAATCCCAGCTCACCAGCTAGGAACTCGATGGTTGCTACGTTCGGATAAGGGTCTAAAGCAAATGCAAGTCTCAGAGCTTCCTTTTGTTCTTCACTGAAGAGTACACGTTGTTTTTTGGCCGATGGCGGTCCTGGACCTGGAGAATTTGAATGATAAAACTCTGATGTATCATTAGAGGATGTATCACTGCTATTGTCGTGAGCTCCAGGGCCAGATGATCGACGCCTTTTGTTGGCTTCACGTCTTTCATTCTTCAAGGCTTGTAAGCGATCGACATTATGGGCGTCGTTGAGCCACAGCTGCATCCTGATGAAAGGTTCGCGTCCTTTGATGCTGAGCATGTGCCAAGGTTTTGGTTTGGATAGAAGTTCACTGACTGAACCTTGGGATAGTCCTAAAACGGCTTCACCAAATATCTGGAAAAGAAAATATAGTTAATGATGGTCTGGTGCTTCCATGAATTTTGTATCTTACCTTCTGTCCAATGTTATTAGCCAGTAGAGCTTCTTTGATCTTAGTAGTTATAACTTGAGTGTCTAAATCTTGAGTTAGTGCTGCCATTTCGTAGACGCTTGGAGACATGTGCTGATGCATGTTCCTCAAAGATGTGTGCTGTTGTCCTATCGGAGAATGTGGAATCCCGTGTGGACTTTGGTTAGACTTCTTCAACAGATCTGGGTTTTGTAGATTAATAGCGTGATGTGGGGGTAAACCTGGAGGAGTTAGCAGCATTGGAGGTGGTGGAGGTTGAGGGTTCGAACTCTGTGGTGGCCCCAATTGCAATGAAGGTGGCAAAATATTCTGCGATTCTTGCATCTTGTTCAGCAATCCAGCTGCTTCTGATAGCATTTTAGTGGTGGGAGGCATTGGTTTTCCGATGGAGGTGCATGCTGTAAGATGAGAAAAGACGTTAGGATTTTTCTCTAAGGTAGGAAAGCATATCTTACCTCCTCCATATCCACCAGTTCTCATCAGTTTCTCTGGTGCTATTTTATACTGGCTTGCCACTAGTTTATGTACAGCATTGTCATCTTCTAAAAACATTTTCATTCTTATAAAAGGTTCTCTTCCTTTCTGTGTCAGCATATGCCAAGGTTTAGGCCTTGCTAAGAGATCACTGACAGAGCCTTGTGACAAACCTAGTACGTTCTCCCCAAAGAGCCTTTGGCTTATCGAGTACTGACTTAACTGTTCCTTAACCTTCTTCACGATATCCTCCGTGTTCAGGTTGTTATACAGGTCGAATTGTTGTTGAGTGATGGGAGGTAATACTGCTTTCAAAGGTCTGTTGTTCGAGGTGTGATGAGGTTGCGTTGGTGGCTGTGATATTAATGAATTTGTGATGCTCGCCATTCTTTGTAGTGGTGATGCTGCTGCAGAACCAGAAAAATCGTCCGTGGGAGTTATGGGGGGTAGGATGGAGTTGCCGAGTGGGCTAGAAGCTGTCGAACCGGCGCTTTGTTGGGATCCCGGTTCAATCTTAGGCCTTACAAGGCTGAAAGCGGAGCCCGAGTGACGCGACATGGCGTCGTCTTCCTTATCCTTTTCGTCCATCATTCCATTTATCATTTTCATTTTGTCTTTCGGTATAGACAAGTCTTGTACACCCCCGTTGGAGCTTTGGCTTTGCTGTTGGTGTTGCTGCTGCTGTTGCTGGTGGTGGTGTGCCAGTGCTTGTTGCTGGATGGCTAATAGGCTTAAGGGCATTTGAGGAGCTTGACCTTGGTTCAGTTTGGCTAGTTCGCGGTGATATGCGTCTAAAGCTATGCGGATGTCATCTTGGGTTCTGTCCATGGGATTGCCGCTAAAGAGTTGAGGGAGGAAAATACTTTATATTAGTTTAGTACTGTCCTATTCCCTTGCCTGTAATGGGAAATATAGACGTTCGCAAGTTGCAACATTTTGAGAAAGCGACAATCTAAAGATGACAAAGAGGGAACGCGATAAAAACCTGCGAACTTCTAGGAGGATGCTTTGAAAAACTTCAAGGCAACTTACCCAGGAAAGGGTCCCTCCCTAGGATTGCGCATATCTTCCATCCTCCTGCCCATGAGCTTGGCCAGCTCTTCCTGATAGATTCTAACCACTTTCTCCTGAGATATATCATCGTTTTCATATTTCTTCAGTCTCTTATTCAGAGAGGAATCTCTGGAGAACGGACTGCCGCATCCGTGTGGCGATTTGGAGTCTTCGTTACTGTGACTATCCTCAGGTTGTTGCTGCTGTTGCTTCAGATGTTGGAACTGGTTGGCTTCATTCAATATATGGGCTAACCTTTCTTCGGTTAGGTCACTCTCGGACCTCCCAAAGGTAGACATCCCCGTCTCTGATTTGCCTGTTGACGAAAAATGGTCTGTAAGGGCAACGTTAATGTCTTAGTTACATGTTTTTGCTAAGGATATTAGCAAAACCAAAAAATAAACTACTACAATCGCCTAAGTTGCTACAAAGCCCGAAGAGGTAGTTATATCTCACCATGTACTAAATTTTTTATTTGCGATGTATCGATTCGTTGTTGGTCTAGTTTTAGCGGAAAAATGTGACTGATACGGTGCAACTGACAAGTTGAAGGGCGTAAAAATGTGCAGTAGACTTTATAAATTGGATTAACGTAACTGGAATTTCAACGGTCACCCGCCCAATACTTATATATTTTTATTTTATGGAATAGCGTTGTAAAATGATTTTAAAGGGGGTGTTGTTAAATGCAGTTGCATAATCTTGTTAAGTATGAGAGAACCGAAACAGTTGTGGGATATTTTAGAAAATTAAAGTAACAAACTGTTATTCGTTAAAGAATACGAATAGAGTTTAAGGCTAACTGGACTAAAATTGATAGTTTCAGTCACTCTTGAGAGATCAAATAACCATACGTGGACTCGTTGACAATATGTTCTGTGCAAGTTCCCATGAAAAGGTAATTACTCTCCGAGGAAGATATATAAATGTAGATTATTACAACTCGACGGGTAAATACAAATATTAAAATGTCATCTGAGAGAAAATATCGTCTCACAATTAAAAGAACAGTTTCTAAATCTCGAGCAGTAATTTTATTTTAATAATAGACGGGGAACGTCGTCGTAGAACGATAGCGTATTCACGAAAGTTACGGTATCGTGTCTAGATCGAAATATTTTTGATAATTTCGATCTCACAATTATCCCCCGAGATACGTTCCGTAATTGTTCCGACAAAAACCATAACTAGACTGGAAATAAGACACGCAACACTTCTAATGAGCCCGTAGCCATAAACTGTGAGGCAAAAGAAGAAATATTGAAAGTTTACTCGAATCTAAGTGTCATCGGGGCGATTTATAGTCCCAAATTAATGAGCCGGATTGGAAAAGATACGTTGCAACAAAAGCAATCGGCGAAACAATTTTAATGAAGAAAATTCCCTGGCAAACGTTCAAGGCTTGAATCATTGTTCCAGGGGACAAATTCTAGAATTTTATAAGTCAACGGTCACACATTCGGTTCTCTATCAATTTTAAATGCCAGTTTTTTTTCTATTATAGGAAGTTTGGCAACCGTATGCTATATTTCTTTGTGTTTAATTATTATAAAAGAAAAACAAACATATATTTAAATAATGAAACGCTGTGGAGTCTTTACTCAATAATAATAACAAGAACTAACATTTCCTCAGTTTGAACATATAAATGATATGAAAGAATATATATTGATAGAGATCCCCAACACAAAAACGTGGTAATAGAATTTACTATTTCTAACGGAAACATCAAAGGAGTCAATCTTGTCGAAATGGAAATATTTCTCACCAATTGAGCATTCAAGACTCTTCCTAGGATATAGAAATGGAAAATGTACAAGACAATGCATTGGTATAAATTCTATTGGGGGTTTCCCTAAAGAAATTGCAGAATTTTTTAAATTGCCGAATGAGAATTACACCGGCCACTGTTTCCGGAGACCGCGCGTCTACTACGATATTGGCTGATGCAAGAGCAGACATCACCACTCTTAAAAGGCATGATGAATGGAGAGCGACGAACGTGGCAGAAGGATACATAGAGGCTCGTATAGAGGATTCTGTTCAACAAAAATTTCAACTAGCCTCAAAAATATTCGGTCATCTGCTTCAAATACATACGCAGGACTTTCCATAACCAATTGTAAAAAAGTTACAGTTAAAATTTATAATAATGATAAGAAATGATATAAGTTGACTTAAATGAATGGTTAGTTCAAGAATTATGATGTATTTCTGCGAGGGGGAAAATTCTTCCCGCTCTAATTAAATCGAACACTATTAAAAAAAGATACGTTGAAAATTGTGTTTAAAAACGGCGTCCTTGAGGATTTTCCTATTTAACAGTTTTTAATCACAAAATAATCGCCTGATGCAAATAACATTTGAAGTAATATTTTGAAAGCATTTAACGTTATTAATATATTTTAAGGATACATCGAAAAAGCCGATGCTGGGATTTGATGTATCAGAAAATATCAATTAAATAGCAATAAGGATTGAAAATTGTTGCCGATGACGCGGCGTGCCGATGATAACGAGAAAATAATTACGTTTAAAAATTATCAAACCAAATTACCTATAATCAATCCTATATTCTCATCATAACCCGAAAAAAATGCTGTCGATCCCGATGGGATGGCAATTTAAATCTCATCATTATTAGCTAATTATCGGTTGTTTGGTTAATAATATTAACCGAATCGGAGCTATCTTTGGCGGTACTGGGAATGCATTAGCTGAGATGTGAATAACCCCGAACGTATTCATTTTACAATCATGTAAAAAATGCGTATTGTCCATCATGGAATCATGAAATCATTTATCATTATCATTAGTTATGGCAATAGGTCGTATAACATCTATTACCGAGTTCTATTTCCATGTAAATAGTGATGACTGGGACTTTTCTATTTACAAATTTTAGCAAAATATCTTTTGTTTTTTAAGGAAAATGTTGGGGTGAAAATGAATGCGGTATAAACTGGGGTAATATGGCAATATATTTCATTTCATTTTATTGACTAAAATGTCAGTTTTAAAAAATTGTACAGCTACTATACCTCTAAAAGTAATGCTCTCTGGGCCGAGTTGTTTTTCCTTTCTCAATAAAAAGATATAGATCAAATAAGTGTAATATGACATTTGAGATTCATGTTAAGATACTCAAATCGATCCGAACCTCAACTGTCAACAAATTAGGCAAGAAGAATTTACCTACTGGTTAATTAAATTACAATATTGTCCAAGCATAGGATGGGCAATATGGCAATATACATAGCATTTTCGTTTGATTGGTTAATATGTTTTTTAAAAACTGTACAGCAACAATACTTCTTTTTGGGTTAAATTTTTACTTACAAAAAAGCAAATAGGAGTACTGTGGCAATTTCTATTTTTTGATATTTAAGATACAATTATTCTACTCGTCAACCAAATTGCCATTTTTGCACCACAACAGTATTATGGACAATAAGGCAATAGATATACAATACAGTATACATATAATTAAAATTATTAAAGTGTTGACTTTTAAAAACTGTACAGCAACTAAACTTCTAAAAGTAATTCTGTTTAGATTGAACCTTTTCAAATATGGAGTGGTGCACCAAAATTAGGGTAATATGGCAGTTTTTATTTGATCTTTGCTTTCATTGTTAAGATATTCCAACTGATCTGAAGCTCTATTATCAACAAAACAAACAACGATTTACCTACTAGCGTATCAAATTGCTATATTGTCCAAGTAGGGGGAATACAGCTAGAACTTTGGGGAATATGGCAATATAAAGGTAACTATCATTTCACTGATTTGCGTTTTGTAAAATACAACTATATTGTAAGTACTATTGTATCCAAAATGGCAAACAAGGTATGGACCAAATTGGAGCAATATGGCAGAAAAATGTTATATTGCCATATTGATTAATAGATAGATAGGGCAATATGACATGAATAATGTCAAAATGTTTTTATTATATGTACTGTTTTGGAAAATACACTATTGGGGTAATATGTTGCTTTTAATTCAGCTGTGATTTTATGACCTTTAGCCTTAGAGGGACATGGCCTGAATTGTTGTTCATTAATACATCAATGTGTTTGGATACTATGCCAAGCACATTGGTAATATGACAGCACACGTCGAGGAATATGAAAAATCCTCTTATTATTCTCGCATCAAATGAAAATATACAAGTAACATTCTTCCTTCATGGCACGTTTACATAAAATGAAATACTTTGAGGGTAATATGGCAATTTCTTTATGACGCATTGCCCCATATACTAGTAGCTTATTGTTTTAAACTGTTTTACAGTTTTATGTCTGGTATCACAATTATTAAACGTGGTAGAGAATATTGTTGTTTAAAAGATATTAACATTTTTAATACTTTTCTCTCCTTGCTGAATATTAGCACGTATTATATGCTTCAACTGGAATATTTTTGCATTCATTTGACATTAGATAAGATTGTGGTATTTCAAAGATAATACAAATCTGAATATACTTCATTTAAAGCAACTGCGATGATCAACGATTTTTTTACATTTCGGTTTATTAACGCCTCATCAGTAACGTTCACAAACATTAAAACAAATAATTAGTAAGAACGTTGATAAAAAGTTCCACTTTTTTTGAAATCATCTAACATCGATGATCCGTTCGTATACGAGCGCGGCACAACTTCGACTACTGATGTTTAAAGACCCGGTTTTATGTCTTTTTAACAGCACTTTAATGTGTTTTCATTTGTTCCCTGGCGAAATCAAGTAACTGTCTGTTATTGTTTCAACATTATATGGGATATTTTAAATAGTTTCGATATTACATTTTGGCACATATCCAATCTAACTTAGCTTATAACAGCGAAAGTTTCAAATATAATGGGTTGGGAATTATTTATGCTGGTAGATAATGTAATAGTTGCATTTGTTTTATTTAACAGGAAGCTAAACTGGCGAACCGCAGACTACACCTAAAAAAAATCGTTTTGACTCACATCCGAAAATAGCGATATCCAGGAAATAATAGAAATACAATATGTAAATCGGATGACGCGAGGTTATGGTCGGTTTTTGCGTAATCTAATCTCGATATTATTAATATATAAAACCTCAATCGTTTGTATTTGCATTTAATTACGTCTGATTGACAAAAATTTAAATGTAAATAACAACAAATCGGGAATCCCTGCATGGTGCATAATGCAGAATGAAGAATAGGAACGAAGCAAAAAATGCTTGAGCTTATGAAATAATGAGTATTATTTGTTTGTAATGACAATATTATCATGCGACAATTTTTTTTCTTAAAATGCGTAAGAAAAGTTTTAGGACATCACTGTAAAAAACGCAACCTGTTATTTGAGCTTCCCAAAGAATTACATAGAGATCTTATTTTAAGTGATTCGAGAATCAACTCAACTTCATTAGGTTTGTTTGGAGTTGGAGACGGTTTGAAACTATCAGAAATGCCCGTCCAACTATTTATTGCGTTAAATTCAATGGTAACGCGTCCCCAACTTAACTGGTCGAATATTTCTGACAGTTTCAAATCGTTTTGAACTGCTGCAAAACAAACCTATTGTCTTCTAAAGGTCCACAAGCCATGTTAGGTTCCGGCCAATGTTAAACGCAGTGGGTAGTTGCATGAATTTTATATTGGTTTGAAATGTATTGGTAATAATCACATATTAATTTTTAATATAATATATTATATATAATAATATAAAATATTTTACATTAAAATTAATAAATTATCATAGAATGTAAACAAAATCACGTGGCCGAAAATGCCATAATTATTAGTGGTGATGTGGTGAACTTACGGTATTGTTAAACGTAAGTTATTTCTTTGTTTACAGTATAAATCCGCTCGTGACAATTACGGCTATAATGCTGTTGGGTAAATGGTTTTACTTGAAGTATTTATAAAATTGTGCCATCTGACTGAAATTGATTTTAATTTGAAGAATAATAAGTAATGGAAAATTGCACGAAAGCTATGAATTAAGTATAACAAATAATTGAGTTGTTTTGGACTCGACTAATTATTCTTGAAACTTTAACTAGGTTTTATGAAAAATATTGAGTATGCCATTACATACTAAGTAGCTAATTTTTTTTATTAACATACTTTGAAGTTATGAAATTACTGTCCACTTTGTAGGTAGGTGAAAGAATATTAATTGCATTTTTATTTTTAAATAGTTATAACTTTATTCTTACCAGTATATACCTAAGATAGATAGATAGATTCATAAGTATTAGAATAGTACAGGAAATAAATGGGATGGAAAGCCACTAATGTTTATAGTGAAATTTCGTCTTAATCCGTAAAATTCCAGGTATTTCAGATTTAATTCAATGTTATACAAACAAAATAAAGTCAATAAATAGCATAACTACTTTTCTTTTATACGACGTTTCATCAAAATTCCTCAGAATACTCAGGGATTTGATAATTAGTAACTTCACAGAAGTTTTTTGTGTAGTCATGGTAAGTCTTATGATGTTAAGTAACCAGTGCCAGTAGTGGTGACTAATAGCTTAAGTGTAGGTGATGACCTTTTACACATTTTTGAGTTTTCATAAAACTAAATGGATATAAATCGGGAGAATGGAATTTGGTGGAAAAGAATATGGAACGAAAAGAGTGAGAAGGTGCGCTGTCATATGAAACTTTTATATAATTACTTTTCAATCTAGATTGGCTCTTTTGCGATCGACAATAAACATTTTTGTGTACGAAAAAGTTACTTCGTTTCACGTCGTCTGCACTTTCTGCAGGTTTGAATCCATTGGATTTTTTTACGAGACTTACTAAAAAGGTAAATAAATAAAAAATAACATTACATTATTCTTAATTGGATTATAAGACAAATTTGCAATATTTTTGATGATCTGTCTTCCTCGGAACTGTTTGGCAAGAACTGTATGATTAAGCATTCACACTTTTTAACTGAATGCTTGATAATAAGCGAATTAAGTGACTAACTATACTTCTTGAGTATAAGTGAAGTTGATTGTTCCTCATGGAATAATATTCCACCCACAAAGCAAATTGCGCTTTTAGGAATCTAGGTATCGACGTATTCGTCACTTATCGTAGTCAAAAATATTGTCATATTTATTACCCTTCGATTGGGGTTGTAAACCGCCCCGATACGACTCAATTCCGCTTCGTGTGCGGCATAAATCTATGGAAAATCGTTACTTTGCCGATGAATATAAACTTTGTAGCTGTTTCATGGCACCTTCGATTGTATCGGGGCATTATAAAAAAGTTTTTACGGCATTTTCAGTTTTTACACATGCAACACTTAACACGCGAGTACTATGATTCAGTTCGATTCGAATTGTTTTTCTATATACGTACGCCCAGTCCGTCCCCCTAGATCTGCCTGCCAGATTGAGCTGCCTTCTCTCTCCGTTCCATGACGTTTGCCAGCGATTTGCCCGGATTTTCTAATTTAAATATTATTGTACGAACATATTCTTTCGAGAACATATAATTTCCACCATGTGCTTATAACAAATCAATGTTCCGCCGCTGGCCAGGGGCGGCTCGTCCCGTGTCGGAGCGGTACATTGAATATGTTACTGGGAAATTAAAAGTAATTATTGGTAATTTTAAAAAGGAATTGTTGATTGGTTTTCTGACTACATTTGACCTGTTTTCACTTTTTTTTTGGAACTAATTGACAATTCTATTATACCTATCTCGAGATCGCAGTATTAGATAGTTGTGTACAAATTTTCAAAATGTAAAAAATGTACGATTGCGACCGCTTGGCGCATGGGTTGCTATCATTGTATATATAGGACCTCTCGACGTCGCATAACAACGGTTCGGGCATTGCTTGGCTACAGAGATGGCAATGAGGAAGAAAGTAACGATCCTCTACATTGTGACAGTTACAGTTAGTCGACAACGGTGCCATCAGATATGTATCGATTTCGAGCGGTGGGTACTGTGGGTACTATTGAAATCCCGACCTGTATCGTTATTGAAGAAGAAAAATAATAAACTGTTCGTCTAAATAATTTCAAATAATATATTTATGTCCAAATTTAATAGGAAACAAAAAATTTATGGCTACGCAAAATTCACCTTTACATTAACTGTAACAATATAACACGGGAAAAAATTATATCTCTAAACTTGTAAGTCATTTTTACAAGATCTATCCCTGATTTATTGGACACCCTGTATATGTATATACGTACGTGCGAGTGGCTTAGTTAAATTTTAAGTACCTAAATAAATTTGAAGAAAATTGACTTTAACTACATACACTAAAACTACGTTCTTCAGGGACAAAATTCATATGGTAGTCAAAAATACAATGATAAATATGGTAATATTATCAAAAGATAAAGAAAAAGTTGAAATTCTGCAACTATAGTAAAAATCTAAGCGACTAATCTTGTATTGTATTGTATTTCTGACAAAAAATTCTTATAGTTCCTGTCGGTAAAAAGTTTTATGTAATGTAATTAAGTTACTATATTTCTTTAACAACGTGGTAAGTTTATTTAAAACTAATTATATCTTGAAATTCACCAGTGTCTTTTTTTGTTGTCTCTCAATTTTTTGTCTTCAAGTTGGCATCATGCCCTTTTAATAACGTAATATTTTTTATCTTAATTATTACCCCTTCTTATGTTTGCAAGATTCCTTACCGAAGCAATATATCTTGTCTTGTCTCTAAAGATTTTTTTTAAATGTTGTTTTGTCGTGCGAGCAAGGCACGGCAAGATCAAGACAAGATGACAACACTAATCGAGCTTCTGAGATTCTTGTAATACTCCTAGAATTGTTCCGCCACTGGTTATGGTAAGTGCATATACACGTAAGTTCAGTGAATTTTTACTAAAATTTGTTAGTAAAATTACTAACCTAAGCTTTATATACAGGGTGAACCTTAAATAAATACAAATATTTTAACCAGCAGTACAGTTCACTGTGTAGAACACATAATTAATAGTTTTTTTTTTACAAAAAAATCAGCAATAGAATAGTCAAATTTTAAATAAATGTCGTGATTTTTCAATAGAACACTTGTTGAGAACCGCTGCTTCGGAAGTCATGGTGGATGTACATTCCACAGCGTTGCCAGTGTTACACTAGAATTTTTAGACATGTCAAAGGATGATTTGCCATTTCTATATCTCCAATAAATTGAAAATATAAACCAGATTCTCTACTCACAATCATATTATCCAGAATTTGTTCATTATCCATTTTTACTACACTCCGACTGATTTATCGCAATACGTTATTTTTATCACTATCACTGATTAACACTACTTACTTAACAAATATGCTTTTAGCATGCCAACCTTTTCACTGTTTGGATAATGCGATATATTTTATTTAATCACACTCTATTTCACGAAAATTTTAATTAAATACAAAGACACTTAAGAGAAAAACACTGTCCGTGAAAATAATAAGACGATTTAAATACGTTTTATACGTTAGTGCGGCAACTCTTAAAACAGATGCAAACATTATTTAAAGAAGCTATTAGTTTAGTTCGCTTTCAGAAGATGCAAAAGTATCCCATATTAACTTTCAACTTACGTGTATTGAAATTATCAAATCCCTTTCCACAAATATTACATGTTTTGATTGCACTTGCCTGTGCCACAGCTTATTCCTTTGTCCTGAACCATACTAGTGCACCGGTCAACATCAACATAAACTCTATCAATTCTAGAGCCTAGAGGATGGGGCTTGTGCGGGATAATTCGCCTACTACTCCTGACACCTACTTGTTGTCTGTGCCTACATCAGTTTCTTTTTGCATGCAATTGACTTTGCTGTTAAATATTTTACTTTGCCTTCTCCTGATATTGAACGCATACATCAAGCTAGTTATTTTTTTATTTCATGTTTTGTGTTTATTTTTAAAATCTGTTTCACCCACTACGAAACTACGAGGTACAAAATGGTTAGCACTGACACGTTGTTTGAGGTTATGTGGTGAAAATTAACTCCAAGATGTTGTGTGAAAATTACAGTTTTTTGTTATTCTTCATAAAATAATTGAAGGGATAATTTGTGATAATCTTTCTAACAGTGTACAATGGTATTAACTGAAATATGGATAACTGTTTAAATAGTTGGTTTTTCAGTAGGTATGTGAGCTTTTATGCACGTTCAGGGATATATTTTTGAAATAATTAAAGTAACTTCTTAAGAAAATTCATATTTAAATTGTTTATGATAATTTTACTTTACTTATTGCTTAAAACGAGTGTTTTTAAACTAGAAACAATGGTAAAAATTGAATTTACTTTAAAAAATTATTTATCATACAGAAGATATGGCAACCTCGCCTTCAGTAAATCATATGGTTTATTATATCAAGTTAAGTCAGTGGTCTATCTGGCCAGCGGTCCTCAAAATGTGGGTATTTAAAAAAAATAATATCCGTAAATATTTGAAATTTTTTTAAATGACTCACTAAACTTTAACTTCCTGTAGCTCCGCTACTGATCGAGATCGGACTCATGTTTATATAAACTTTTTTGCTTAAAATGAGTTGTGCCTTAAAACCTGAATCACCCTGTATATGACGAACTACACCTGCAGTTAAAATATTTGTACTTATTTAAGGTTCACCCTGTATGTATGTCAAATGTCTTCAGAGATATGCATTTACATAATTTGTTTTCCATAACTTTAACATCGTGCCTCAGAAAAAACTAAACCTGTTAAAAAAATTACTTTTCTTCATAAAATGACTTGACTCGTGAATTGTTAGGCTTACTACAGACTTCGTGATTCGGAACGCGCAGTTTGTGAGGAGTTCGTGAATAGTGTGTAGGGACTGCACGAATTCTATACATATCACATATCGCATCGCGCGTCACGAATTCACGCATAGTCTGTAGCAAGCATTATTATACACCTGAAGCGAGCTATAGGGCAAAATTGTACAGACATAATGAGGTAAAAGTGGATCACTTAATCTAGTTTTTAATTGTATCACTATTCCTAATAAATAAGCGGTTTTAACTCTTCGATTGCCGCGATAATTTCGCCTTTAATTGCTCATTGTTATAAATTTTATATGCCCGTGTTGTTTTGCATTAAGATTAAGAACTTTTCAGAGCAAATCGAGATCAGAGAAAACAAATAAATCTCGACACACATTATAAATTATTATAAGGTCGAAATTTTGCAACGCGTGAGAATCCGCTAACAATCGCTTTGAAAATTACCAGATTCGGGTTGTAATATTTGTCGCAACACACTATAAGATTCCGAACGCAACAATAAAACCATTTATTAGCCAATTCTAGGCTGTGTATGATTAAACTACTTTTTACGTACCACCAGAACGGAATATAATTTGGCTGTTTTTCCGTAATTGCTATTTCGTTTCTTCAAACCAATTTAATTTTATTGAATGACAGGAAATGATTCAGAGTCGGCCTAATCTCGAATTATTTTTAACATGAAATGTAATAATACGTGGTCTAAGATATAATTGCTGTGTATGAATTATTTATTATTATACATTTAATTGGGCCCACATTTTTTTCGATAAAAACAATACAATGTCTAATTTCGTTCCCAGAACCATCAAATTCCGTATAATTAGAGTTAATTATACACTTTCAAAACATTTTAAATGCTAAAACTATTCGCTTGTTGCGACCTGGCGGTCAAACCGTGGTCTATTTTTGAATAACTTAACAGGAAAGATAGAAATTAGTAAAAAAATTCATCATCTATGCCAATAAATACTAATAATTGGAAACATAATATACACCCGAACATTATAACCTAAAAATGAGAATGGAGAAATTGCATGATATTTCTAAATACATGCAGAAGAAAGAATGTATTATATTTTATCTAAATGACGTTTGTCCTAGATAGTTTCGTGAAAAAAGAAGCCTAAAAACTATATTTACTCTGGCCACGCCCCCACAAAACGGTCGTCGGCACACTGTAGACTTGTGACGTCAGACGCCGTTCACACGTATATACCTAGATACAGCAGTATGCTTTAATTCATATCTGTATACGATTTTTTTTTTATAATATACATTCGTATTGAATAAAATACATTTTCAAAATAGACTCGTAAAAAGGGCACAGAAAGTGCATCTCATCGGGCAAATGAGAAAGTATTGTATTATGTACGAATACAGCATCTATTAAAATATATTTCATCGTGCCAAAAAAAAATGAAAGAAAAATGTGGTGTAACCTTCCACTATGTTTCAAAAATTACCCTGTAAATACATTTCAAACCAATATAAAATGTATGCATATTTGGAGATAATATTTTAGTGACTACTTTAATGAAGACTTGCGAGACTTTTCTTCTATTCCTTACGCATTTAACATTTTGACGTAATTAGATAAACAATTCATTCAAAAATCATCCATTTCTTGACAAATGCACTTATAATGGACAAATCATAAAACCACAAAGATAATTATGCGCAGTGTAGAGAAGAGGGCTTTCCTTTGACGTATTAATTATTATATATTAATTTATTTAATACCGGAAACTAAGTTAAACTTGTATATTTTTGCAACTACATAAAGATATATGGTGAGATATAACTATAAGTTCAGTAACGATTGATAAAAAATCACTAGTTCTAACTAACTTTGTAGCTAATTTAAATCATCAGACCTACCTTTCTTTGGTATCAGTGATTTCAACAACAAGATGGCGTTGTCGTCACACGCCCAGGCGTGCATCTTTCGGTAACTATCTCTTCCTTTTTCTGTGAGTTTATCCCAAGGTTTGGGTTTCGACAATAATTCTGAGACGGTGCCCTGAGATAGACCCAGGACGTATTTCGCGAAGAGTCTTTGACCGATGTTGTGAATGGAAAGGAGCTCTCTGACCTTCCTCGCTATATGAAGTGTATCTGGAAGAGAAAATACCAAATGTTGATTGCCTCCAGTGTTGGTGATGGTCTACTTAATCAGATTTTATCATTATCTTCGCACAAAATTTTGAACACTCATCAAAGAAAAAAATCATAATTTGCTCTTCTAGTTCAAAGACAAAACGTTTGATGATCACCTACCTAAGTTCTGTGATGCGTACTTGTCCATGTTGTACCTCAGCATCTCCTGGAGCTTTGCTTCCATGGGGTCGCCTTTGGGTATGAGGCTTTCCCCCAGCCTTCCCACCATAGAACCAGGGGCCATCCCCAGATCTTCCGCGAACTTGAAGGGAGACCTATGATCTTCGAAACGGTAGGGACTCTTCAGAGAATCCTCGTTTCTAAGGAAGTTGTTCACAGCACACATGGTAGCTGTGAGAGGAATGTTATTGTTGCTGACATGGTGATTGTTGTTGTCTTCCTGTGGACTCTTCGGGTTCCCATTGACGAGGTTTTCGACGGGCGACGGTTGGCAAGCCTGTTCGGGGGGCTGCGGGGTGGAAGCCGAGCTCTTCTCCGCCGTGGAGTCGGCGATTACGGGGGTGGTGCTCTTCATGGGACCATCTAGAGAAGTAGAGGGTGATTTTGGGATTACTCTGTTTTGCTCTATGTTTCTTCGCCACGAAGAGACGATCTCTTCGCCCAGTAGGCTACCAAACGCGTCAACGTTTTGGAAGGGGGGCGGGAGGTTGTTGGGAGGGGTGATGGAGAGGGTAGGGGGTTGCGTCGGAAGTTGCTCAACCCCTAGAAAAGAAGGCAAAGGTCCTCATGAATTATAACGGGGCGGTGTGTACTTCAGGTAGAATAGATTGTGCTCGTGTGATGATGGGTGGAGTTTTGCGAAATAACAGTTTGGGTAAAGTAAAGAGAAAAAAATATATTGTTTTAGATGGAAAGTGAAGTTCTGACGTTATTTTATATATTTTTTGGTAACATTTCAATAGTTTTCACTGTTTTAGATAATAATAGATTGTAAGTAGGTTTATTAGGGGCATTAATATTTCAGAATATATACTTATGGCAACATAGTTTTTTTTTATGAATTTTAGTTAGTTATTTATCTTATTCAATTTTATTATTAATTTCGATATTAATAATAAAAATTATATTGATACAGGATGTTCTCGGATAAGTGAAATGACTTTTTCAGACAAAGAAATAGTGTTGCTATGTTCTCTGAATGAAAAATTAAGTAGCTATACTAAAATTGTCTTGGAAAGGCGAAGTAGGCAATAAAAGATTGGTGAAACCCGACATATATCTATGAGCCCTTTTCACTTGTTATATACCAAGTCATGTTCAGGTACGCCCCTTAATAAAGTACAACTAACGTTACGGAGAAATTACCTGCACAAGAAAAGGATGGCCAATAAAATGTAATTCTTGTCAAAAACAGACGGTTGTGCAGAGCCGAACTTGGAACAATTTGAATGTGTTGATCATTATATTGCGTTGTGGTGTGTGTGGTGTTTCGTCTCACCAACATTTTATTCCTCACTTCGCCTTCCGAAAATGATTCTACTATATATGTGCAACGTCCTAGGTCAACTTTGTGATTTTTTGCTTGATTTGAGTATTTTTTCTCAAAGTAGTAGATAGTAATCAAATATTTAATTCTGAGAAATTTGTCTTAATAACATTTTGTTGTATCTGACAAAGAAAAGGTATTTTTTAGTGAAAAAAATCGAAAATTTCCAAAGCGTACTTGATTTTACGGACAACAGAGCTGGAATGTTAGACGGACAATTTTTTTGTCTCTTACAAGAGTCAGATCAGTTATCTGGGGACACCCTGTACATTTTTGATGGTAGAGGCGGTGTATTATTATTATTTAGCAGAGAAGGGGCGACGATCTCTGTATCGCCCGATGTGAGAGGAATGAAGCAAAAACAAATTGAGTCGTGGACATGAGGAATATAGCGGCGGAGGGTATTTTGACAAAGATGGACAATAAAAGTTTAGAGGCCTAATTATCGCGAATTTATAGGTATATTTCAAGTGTTAATGCGCGTATAAAATGTCTCACAACTTAGAAATCTATAAAACTGCAGTAATTCTCAAGTCGAAATGATCTCGAAGACAAACCCGAATGAAAATAGATTTAATAGACGAATTCTCTAAAAATACCACGGAATTCCACAGCAAACACAACAACGAACAAAACAAATACAGTTTTTAATGAGTTGTTCAGTTTTTCGGAGTAGCAGATGGAATTAAAAAATACAGTTACCGCCTGGGAATAGACGAAGACGGGGCACGCTTGAACGAGGATAGTCTTTTACGGGTATAATTTAGTAATAATTTAAATGTATCAAAAGGATTAACTCGGCTCAGATAACATCTTATTGTTATTACTGTGTATTCCCGAAAAATAATTCGTTAACATAATGCGATAATCATAAGCATTTTTAATTAGAATAGAAATAAATTAGGGGCTCCTGACCGTGAAGGAGGAAGTTGTGCGTCAAAATCACCGGGTTATCTTCATAAAGGCGTAAAACGTACAACAACAGCTTTCCTCAAACCGTCAAATAATTGATAAAGTGCTGCGGCACGAAACTAGTCCGAATTTCGTAAAGAAGACAATTAAGCGGTTCCCACAGTGACGAAATTCTTCGTACAATTGTTAGTAAAAACAATAAAAAATGCTATTTCACAAAACAAGGCAATAATAAATATGTTGCTTAAGGTAATAAACATTTTAAAATATGTCGGAATATTAAAAAGGTTACATATGGTTTGGAAATATAAGTGTAACGTAATATTTATCTGTGCATCTGTACTTGAAGACAACTAGACAACAAGCTTTTACTCTTGCGTACCTTCACTTTCCCTCGTCGGAGATTTTTCCCTTGTTTCCTGAACCAGGCTCTTCGATTTTTCCAGGAGCAGTTCGATATTCTTCCCGTCAGGGTTATTGGCTAGATCCGACCTCAATATGCTGCAGAAAGAGAGGGAAAATGTCAAACAGTAACGAAACGAGAGATTACAGCAAATATTTAGCAATAATATAAATTCAGGCCTCTATCTATTCTTATAAATAATATAATAAATTATAATACCATTCAAACAGAAGATAAGAACCATGTTTAAATTATTACCAAACAATTTTAAATACTTTTGCGTCATCGAAAATTACCTGATCTCTCGCTTCAAGTCGTCGTAGTCTTTCTGCGATTCCAACTTGGACTCTAACCTCAGAATGTGTTGTCTCTTTTGTTCGAGTTGATCCTCTAACCTAGTGATTTGAGACATGGAAGATTCTTGCAGCTTGGCGATGCATCCTTGCAGTCTTTGGACCTCCTCCAAAAGCTGGTTTATCTGAAACGAAACAAAAAGGACCTTAGCTTGGTCGGGCAGCGTATATTAAGTACTAGTTCTTGTCGTGCAGTGTATCGGTTTCAATTAGAGGGTCTAGCCTTAAAATATATCGGAATATAATCGATAGCTTCCCATTTCTCAACTTAATACAATTTTCTGACGAATCTTGGCACACACGAATTAATTTAGACAAAGCTGGAATTTTCGATGACGTAGCACCAAAATCAATCAATCGCTTTAGAAAATGAAGACATTATATTAATCCGGAACCCCTATAAGGTGCTGTACAGATGAATTGATTAATTTTATGGGGTAAAATAAACCCCTTTGCTCTATTAACTCGATATTTCATATCGGAATGATACTGCGGAGAACGAATCTAGGAAATACTCGTAGGTGATGGTTGGTAAGTAGTTATGCACTTTTTGCAGAAACAATCAAATATATAAGTAGACATGTACAGTGTCCCAATATGAAGAGACAAAATATATTTTTTTTTCTGCTCGAGATAAAAAAATCGGCTAGAACAGGTTAATTAATATACAGGGTAAGAGGCGACACGGGTGCACGGGGTGGTTCTAAAATATTGCAATATATACAAAGTTGCACATAGGCGGAGTTACAGGCCTTCAAAGTTGGGCCAAATATTTCGAAAAAAAATAATACCTCTGAATTACTTTAAGTTGGAGTAACCAAATTTGGTACATGATTTAGGTTTATTATTGGTCTTATTTGACTATGAGTTCAAGTAGATAAAAACATTATAAGGCGTTCATTAAGGATGAGTCACCTCTAAAATAATACAAAACTTTTTTTCGATTGATCGAATTTAAAAAGAATGATAATATCCCACGCAGAATTTAATTGAAAACACTCTTTTACTCCTGATAAATTTTAAAAAACTTTAAGCTCTTCAAGAAGAGATGCATTAATTAAAACAAAATAGTGTTTGTTAGAAGAAATAAAAAAGTCAGTAGTAAGCTTTGTCTTTGACAGTTAATAATAAAGCCAGTTCATTTAGGCTACTGTTTGTTGTTATAAAAAATGGCTGGAAAATTTACATTAAGCGAACAAGTTGTTAGTATTGTTTATGTAAAAATTCAGTAAAATTAGTTATATGATTTTTTAAGTTCAGTAGTCCTTCAAATAAATTTCTCATTTCCTTACAAAGCTTTAATTTCCTGCCCGTCATCTGTTGATAGTTTTTGTAAGAGGAAATTTCAAATTTCTGTTTTCCGCTAAAACGGGCAAGTATTTTTCAAAATAATTTAACAACGAAAAAATTTGAATTAAAACAATTCCTGTTATACCTAATGTACTCTAATGAAGTGTGTGTTTACGAGGTGTTTATTATTATATTTTTTTGTAATTAAAATAACCAGAGTGTGAACAAGATACACATTTTTTCAAGTACAGAAGAGGGCATGAAATAATCAGTGCGAATTAAAAGACAATTTTTTTGACAACTGCATAAAAAAAGTGTTATAACCTAATATTGCTAAAAAAATATATACAGAGTGAAGACTTCTATTACAAATATCATCAGAAGGCTGTAGTTTAGTTTTTATACATTATACACAAACAAAATTTCCGAAATAACGCAGCTTGCGGGAGACTGCGAAAGGGTTTGCCATTATTTGCAAACATTTTTTTTAGTTTTCTCGAAGTATGTTTTCTTTCAAGCCAAATTTTAAATGTGACGTTATATTTTTCAAAATTATAAATACTGCAACCTATTTATGTTTCCTTCGTGTATTTTTACGTGTCTCTGTGTTTATGCAGAATTATAATACTGTTAATCACAGTGTTCAACATTTAGAATAAGGTGGATGTTTAAACATTTCATTTTATGACAACTGGTTAAATCGCAGATTATTTTTTACGAGCTCAAGGAGTTACGGCAGACCACCGTAATCTGGAAATATGTGTTACGGTAAAAACGAATGCAAGTTTTTTGCTAAAAGTTAGATGTTGAAGCGGTGCCTTGCGCAAAATCCCGCCCGGGCAAAAAAGTAAGCATCAAACGCTTTCCGATTGTTTTGTGGCATTTGTCAAACGGAAGATAATCCTCTCCCTCCCAGTCAGGAGTGGGATGGATGATAATCAGGAGTGGTAAAAAATTATACGGTCCCTTTTCTAAGACATATTTCATCGTTTTTCAGCCGGAATCCCTTAGTTTTATAATCCGGGGCTATTAAAAGTAAAAAATAAAATCGAACAGAAGGGGGAAATTCGGGGTGATATATTTAAAACAATAATTCAAACCGATACCTTACAAGGGTAGAGGTTTTTGCATATCTCCGGCTGCTGCGATCGAGCTGCGACGTACTGCTTGCGGCGCGACCCCGTAATTCGTCCGAAAATTCGGCGACGTAGGTCGCGACTAGGTTCGGCGCAAGTGCGCGATAACAAAGTGAATTTATTGGCGTTCAAAACAAAAAAATCGTATATTCGCGGCGGACCAAGTAAGTTTGGCTGTTGGAATTTTTGATAAACGGGGACTATATCGCTGGTTGGCCGGTTGTGGGGTGAATGAAGGCGATTTTTCAGAAGTTACGCCGCGACCGATGCCGTTGCGTTTTTTTATGATTGCTTTTTATCATTTTCGCACTTTTACGTAGCGATTTTTAATTAAAAATATCGGTGCGCGGTTTATTGGAAGCAAAATGCGCTCTTTGGAGGCTTCGACGTTTACGGGTAAATTATTTAAGATTTTTTGTTGCAAAAAGCAAGGGAACGCATAATATAGGATTCAGATATAAAATAATAAAATTTTGATTCGATAAAAATTAGACATCATGACATAAATAGATGTAATATATTTATTTCACGTAAAAACAATAAAATACTTATAAAACGTTAAGAATAAGAGCATAATTTTCTTTATATCGGTGTCTAATTTAATTTTTAGAATATTATTTAATGTAGTCATTTTCCGGATTGTTACGCCGTGACTTCGGTAACTGGGCTACCAGTAACAGAAGTGCACAATTTTAACTTTAGCCGGGATTCTTTGACCTGCCATTGTTGTTCTCGAGCTAGGCTTTGTGGGGGCAGACTCCCTGTCGGCATCTCTGGTATCTAATATATTGATTAACGGCATAATAATCCGGAAAATCACTATATATTAAACAATAGCACACTGGCTGTGGAAAATACCACTAATTTTAGAATACTGAAATGGCCATTTTATTTGGCAACTTTTTATTGCGACTGTTTTTTTCATGCGAAAGAATTCTCATAGAAACTAACTCTGATCCTTTTGGTACAAGGTTTAATTTTTCAAAGCATCTGTCCAAATGCTTAAACGGAATGCCATCCAGCAATTTAGGAATGTAGAGCATAGTGATACTAAAAAATATGAATTTTTTATAGGCAAAAATTTCATTCCTCTAAAAACAGCAATCATTAACTTTTAACTTGACAACTCTTTAAAACCTTTGTATTTTTTCAGAATTAAATACATTGACAATCTAAATTAAGTAGAAGAGTGGTTTTGGTTAAAAGGATCGATTAAATCTTCAGTTCTCTAATCTCCATAAACAGTATTTGGTGTGACTTTCAGAAACTTTTGTTTTTTCTTTCAAAATCTATCAAATACACTGACCAATCAAAATAAATATAAAGATAGCGTTTCGTGAAATTTTTTGAAACCTCTCTATTTTATAAAAATTTCGATGATTAATACATTGACAAAGCAAATTAACAGAAGCACATGGTTTCAGCTTTAAAATAAAGAATTAAAAATTCAGTTGCATTATCTTTAAAGACAGTATTTGGAGTAACTTCCTAAAACTTCTGTATTTATATCAGAGTCTGAATTCCATCGAAATACATTGACAAAACTGAATCAGTAGAAGCACATGGTTTCGGTTTAGATTTTTTTACGTGTCGCACTCTCGCTTACACCTCTGACCACAAAATTTTGATGGTATTATCATCATTCCGGTTAACTGGCAGGAAGGCTGGTAAATCATAAAGCGTATTCCAACACAGAAGCAAACACACATATTAGCTAACGTTTCGAATAAATATTTGGCAGTTTCCGAAACTCACTTGCTGTTGGGCCATAATGGGTCACTGCACACCGTCACATCTCGAGATAACTGAACGAATAATCGTCAAAATCTCCTCGCTCGCAATATATTATAAATAAATTATGCTATATTATAATTTATAATTAAGCAAACAAAATTATGATAAATACTGTCAACAGTATCATATTCATATCTGATAACTCCTCTAGAAAATAAAGAAGAAACGTTTGTAAATATTGTAATAACCTGTTAACGTATTGTAAAATAAATCATTAAAAAATTGAGAATAATTAGTAAAGATAAGGGTTTCATAAAGCTGAGATAAAGTGTAATGGCGCCTTAATGTCATTAAATAAATTGAGTAAATAGTATGCTAGTTTTACGACTACCTATTGCAAGAGCATTCTTGTAAACGTTGCATCACATCAACAATATAGGAATGGAAAAAACATCAATGGCAAGAAAGGAGATTGGTAATACTATTCGGGTTGGTCAGATTAGAAACCACTTATACTTTCATATTTGCCAAATAGAAAAATTGTTGTAAAAGCAGTATCAGTGAAATGGATCGATACCGTTACTGCTTTTAAAGGAATTCATGTTTTGCCAAGTGAGAGTACCTACCTAATATTTATATTATTAGATTGTTGCTAATTTTAATTACCCCATTGTTTATTTGAGCCTTGAATAAACATATTTATGGTTGTTAGGAAATGAACAGGATCGGCGTTGGGTGAAATTTACACAATATATAACTGATTTTTTTTGTGGTTTCATCTATAAAGGCTTAGCAGGATAAGTATACAGGGTGAGTCAGTTTTTTGTAGACAAACTTTAAAAGAAGATAGAACGCATGTTTTTTAAGAAGAAAAGTTCCTATAAACATATGTCGTAGAAGGCTTCGTTCCCGAGATACAGGGTGTTGAATATAATTTTTTGTTCTCGAATCTTCATTATAACTTATAAAGATAACAAAATACTGAATTTGAAAGGACGAATCAAGCGTAAACAATTGAAATTGAATTGAACATTAATTAATATAATTCAGGATTTTGTTTTGAGGGGGGTTGCGATTAACCCCACCTTATCAGATGGTAAATCAAAAATTCACTAAACGTTTATATTAAATTTCGGGTGTATAAGAAATTATAACAGGCCTTGGATCGCTATAGTAGGATCAGAACAAGCGGTTTTCGATGCCAATAAAAACAAAAAAAAATGTTGGATTATCTTTAAGAATAAAGTTTTACAAATTTGTACACACATAAAACTTTGAGAACGTGTAGAGCAAAACACTCTGTATAGCTTTTATTCAAATTTCACACAAAGAGTCATTGAGGAACTCTGACCCTGACCTTATCAGACTAAGTAAACAAAACATTTTTTTTAATTCCGAGGGTATAAAAATAATCATAGCAGGCGTTGGATCGCCATCTTAAACGCCGTGATAGGATTAGAAGGAGCAATCTTCGACGCCATTTAAAATACAAAAATATTTGCTGCGTTAATTTGCAAAATAAAGTTTTTAGAAATTTTTATAAAAATAAAACTGAGAACGTGTAGAGGAAAACACTCTGTATAGATTTTGTTCAAATTTCATACATAGGGGTTCTGAGATGACCTGAGTGACACCACCTTATCAGATTTTAAATAAAATATTGCTAAACGTTTTTATCGAATTCGAGAGGTATAAAAATAATCATAGCAAGCATTGGATCGTTATCTTAAATGCCATGGTAGGGTCAGAGGCAGCGGTTTTCGATGCCATTTGAAATAAAAATAAAAATTTTTTTTATCTTGAACAATAAAGTACACAAATATAAACTAGACACCTTGTATATATTTATGAAAATGAGACACCAAATAGTACAAGAATAATCAACTTTTAATCTGACATTCGAAAAAACATTCTAATTACAACAAGCATTTCGATTTAACTAAGCAACATTACCAACGCTGGCGAGCATAAAAGAAGATACACACATCAAACATCTATTTTACTGCACCATTCTTTACAACGCTGTATATTATGCGTTTCTTATGGCGCTGCTATTAGCGCAACGTCGAGGACTGACATCGAGTGGGTGGCACTTCAAGGCCCAATTGACAAGTGTCATAAAAATATCGGATTCATAAATTGTCGTTCGGAATTAATCCCTCTAAAACCGAATACTCCGAATTGGTTTTATAAAATCACTGGCGTCAATCCTTTAATTGTTCGAGGAGATATTCCGATCAAATCGAGAGAGCCGGGAAATTAGGAGCGTTCGTCTCTTTTTTCCGGCGAAAGCGCGAGCGAGAGGGAAGCGGGAGTTGTTCGTAGTTTTGCAAAAATTGCCGCTATCGGGTTTTGGCTGTCAATTTTATTGTTAATGAGCATCTGAAACATCGGGAAGAGGGTGATTAATTTTCTTAGCGATCGGGGAGTCGAATATTGGTTTTAATGCCAAGTTACACGAAGAAAAATATCAAAGCGACGTTAAAATGTTCTTAACTTTCAAAAAATGTTAGCATCAGACAAACTGCTCTAAAATGCAATGAAATATCGACTTGATTAGTTTAGTTACATAAATTTTTCTTCTTCAATTAAAATATTCCTTCATTTCCTACACTCAGAGAAATATCTAACCTTCTAAATATGGAAATGTAAGATGAATATACATATCTAATAAGTGATTTTAAAAAATATATTGAACTGTACATTTGGAGTAACACTGTAAATTAAAAAAACTTCAAAATCACAAGTCATTTGTCAAAATTGCTTTAGGTTACAAATCATTTAAAAATAAAATACATAAAGCTGCAAGTCACCTATTATTAGGAGAAGTCAAATATTTGTCTTTTTTAATAGAATTCCAACTAATATATTTATTTTATTTTGTTACTAATTTGATAATGTTAAACTTGTTTTAGTAAGAATTTTATCGCACTACTCAAAGTAATGTTAATATATAAAAATACCACCTGCTCAATGAATAATGATTATCATTCATTATAATATACAGAGTGGGTAGTGAAAAAGATATAAAAAAATGCGAAACAAAGTTAGTAAATAAAGTCAAACACCAGATATAAAAAGGGTTGAGGTCAGGAATTTGAATTATATGTCCTTGCAAGAAATGACGTTTATCTATTTTTTGAAAAAAAAAAAAAATGTGGAGAAAGTTCAAGACTCCTTTATTTCAATAAATATATTACACTAACATTTTGCGGTATGCTATGTTCGTATAAAACGATGGTATAAAAAATGTTATGCCGTGATATTCCTACCCCGCGCAGTCTTGAATTTAGATGACACGGAATAAATCTCCCCATCTAATCCATTTAAGCGCCTATTAGATCTCGCTCTAATATGTCGTAGGAGATTTTTTTAATAGCGATATCGAATGAGAAAAAAGCATTCCAGCATAACGGTACGTCTGGGACCGATTCTAATTAGTAAAATGGCGTCCCATTCTCTTTTCTGATGTACCATTTGCCGCTTAATGCAAAATCCAATCACTGGATATGTGTAGGAGGGTAGGATGTTGCCCCGGTTTTTAAAACAAACGGATCTCTAGGCAGAACAAATCGTTCGCCTCTGTTCAGTACGAAGCGCAAAATATGTAAGATGCACACGAGAGTCTGTGGAAACTTACAAATTTCCATGTACTGGGTGGTAAGTAATGGACCATGGAGGCTTACTAGATTTTTTTACTTCAAAATATTATAATTTAACTTGCCTTAATAAAATGTTGATAATAAAAAAGATACAAAGCGTCAAAGTTGAAATTTAAAGAGTGATTTTTTGTAATAATTGCACTGTCTTTGAATGTATCGACTTAAAAATTTGAGAAGTTTTGGTTATGAGAAATCATAATCTGTTGTCTATTCCGCCATATTTATGACGTAAATGTGTGTGTAGATTTTTTTGGTCCTAACGTTATCACGTATTTTATTAAAAAATCTTAAAGCTACATTGTTTTTGAGGAACAAGGTGTACTTGTCATTAGTCTTAGAAATTGACCATTTTTGGGATAATAGCTAGCTTTTGAGATAAACGTTGCATGTTGAAAAATATTATGCATAGCCATTTTATATCAGTGCGAATTTTATTGCTTGTCGATCAACCTTCAACATATTCAATTTGCAAGGGAATTTTGGATCTACTACTTAAATTGTACAATGAAATATACAGCTGAATGTTGAAAAGTTATTATTTCCAAAATGGTCAATTTCTGAAACTAAGTGACAAGTATACATTTTTTCTTCAAAAACAATGTAGGTTTAAGAATTTTTAATTTTTTTAAATCGTAATCTATTACTAAATGCCAAGCGAGAATCTGTCGTATCAGATAATCAGTGCAGGAATGAGGAAAGCCTGGAAAACCTCATTAAGAAGATACTCAAACGCCATCCGGTATCATTCATCTCACATTGATCCAAGCCAACGTTCTTTCACCCTACCATACCCGCGGAGAAGGTGCCAATCTACTTCACAAATATAGCTGATCTGCGGTTTACCGGCCGCAGGATTCGAACCTGCGGCGGGTGGCAAACACGATTAAGATACTGACACCTTAAACGCTCAACCACCGACCGATTCAAAGATAGATTACTAATATATTCTGAAGAACCTCAGCAGTCCGCGAATATGTAGAGCGTTGAAGATTCCCAGAAATCGTTCTAAATTTTCCGAAATAAATAAACATAGAACCGCGTCATCCATATGTGAAAGACGGCAACAAGCAAGAAAATAAAACACTCACTGAACCAGTCGAGGGTAGCCATGCGTCACAGAAACATTGTTAATCACTCTAAAGATGCGCAACCTGTACAATACAGCGCTGCCTAGATCGGCCTTAGCTTTGTCGTGCGTCTCTAGATTATGGCGGCCATAAAAATGTCGCCGCTGGAATGTTAACAAAAGAAGATCGCTGTCCGTCAATCCCCCCGGAAAAAAGCAATGGAGAGTATGAATGCCTTTAACATTTAACGACGGTATAACACTAATGATGATTGTGCATGCGTCAGAATTAAAAAGTATGCACCTTTCACTACACACTCCGTCTTCGGGATGGTTGGTCGGAATGATTTTGTGAAAGCGGAATTCCTCTTCACCAGATATTACAATTATTTATGCAACAATTATGCTAATTCATCAGTTCCATGGATTTTTTGTCTGGATTTCCGCATCTGACAGTGTTGCTGAGAAATTGGACGAAAATTTGATTCTGTCCAGAACCCAATATTTTTTGCCCGTGTCATTTTCTATTGGAGAACTTTTCTGGTGAAGTTGATACCATGAAAAGATACAATAATAATAGAAGTAGTAATAGAAATTGCAGGTACAGAGACACCACTGTCTAGAAGAAGTACCTTCAGTTGACAGCAACCGCAGAAAGGTTACTGAACTTATCCTGGAATCTGAAATTGTGAGAAGGGTAGCTTAAAGAGCTATAGCCCCTTGTATTTCTCCCTATTAGAAGATCAACCCACCTGAGCTGTTAACCAGCCTACTAGAAGGAAAATGTGATGACGGATCTTTCTATTCTGTTCGAAACCCCCACAAAGAGGTGTTCTCCACTTTCTCATGTAGTAAAGATATTTCCTTAGCCAACAGTGTCTAGTTTGGACACCTGTCACCATGCGAATGTTTGCCCTAGGCATGGCTAGGTACTTTTTAACTGTATCCATGCAAGGTACTCTAGGAACTCAGTTATTTTTTTCATTCCACCGTCCTCTAATCTTTGTGGGTGTTCTTCTTGATAATTTCAACAAATGGTAATAACGGAAGCACAATGAAATTATTATTGAGCTTTAAATTCTTCTTTATTATCATTATGAATCATAAAGTATTTTGCCATGAGGTAGAAGGAAATATTTGTAAAAAGTATTCTCGAGATGAGAATTGTTTCTTCATTTTTGCTTCTCGCCCAATCGAATGTAATTATTGTCGTCATCATCATCATCTTCATTGTCATCATCATAGTTCACATCTTCATTGTCAATTGTTATTATTCTCACATCACCATTACTTTTCTTTATTGACCACATTCGATGGATTTTATCAGAATTTTAGCAAAGATTTTAGATAATTGTATTTTGCGCTAGGATTTTTTGAAGATGCCAACTTTTATTATAAATGCTATTTATCGTTTATTCTGAAACATCATTGCTATTATTATAATTTTTATTATTGAAGTTAAAATATAATTGTTTCCCTGGTTTGCTGAAGGGTGTATGCTGAAAAATTAGATTTAGCTAACGGAATCAGAAGTGGGATTTCCAATTTGGAAAGTGCGTCCCATCTTAAACCATTTTAATCAATCCGGGGCCGAATGAGTCATTTGAATAATTGATTATAGATATGTGGCCGCATTTAAAAACCCTTTCCGCCGCCGTGGGGGCCGCAGGAGGGGATGAAAAAGCGTTGCATAGCGGGCGGCGGCGGAGAGATACACATTATCTTGAAGGGAGATATTTAGAATAGGTAGAAATGAACGTATGAGAAGGACGGCTACGGATGTCAATCAGCAGTTGAAAAGAGACAGTAAATAATCAATCGATATTTGCTTCAGACTTAGTTGGTATCACACTAATTGTCAGATGGGGGCCGGGCGGGGTGGAATATTGAGAAGGAAAACCGAAATATAGTATAGATTCAGACATATATCTCATTTACATTGAGCTTTATCCTCAAGTGGATTGATCCGATTTTCACACAAAAACTCCATCAGATAATGTTAACTCTGAATATTAAAATATGCGGAAGCGAGGATACATAAAAAATATGTACGAAAACAAACAATTAAAATAAAAAATCAGCCCGCTTAATTGTTTACTTAGATACCAAAATAAATTAAGTTTTTTTAACTACTTTAATTGTATCTTATTAGCAATCGGACCGGAAAAAACGCCTAAAAGCATTGAGACTGTGTTTCTCATGAGATTCTGTTGAAGAAATTATATTACTATGGTTTCACTACTGAGAGTGTTTCACTATTATCGTCGTATTTAGTTAATAGATCTCAATATGTTACTTATAATTGTTCAACATCTAAAACACGGGTAATAAAACATGGAGTCCCTCAGGGTTCGGTCTTGGGCCCTTTACTATTTTTAATATATATTAATGATTTCCCTAACATTTTCGGTAGTAACGTAAAGAGTATTTTATTTGCAGATGACACAAGTATATCTATATCCAATCCGAATTTATCCACCTTACTTAATATCATGCCTCGATCTCAATCTATTGCAAATGACTGGTTTGTTAGAAATAAACTTACAATAAATTTGTCTAAGACTGAGACAATGATATTCAGTCTTCGTTGTCCAAATGATATAAATAATCCAGATAGTGTCAAGTTCCTTGGCGTTTATTTGGATCCAAAATTATCCTGGAATCAACATACCAGTTACGTTTGCAAAAAAATTTCTAAGCATCTCTATCTACTGAGAAGTTTGGTACATAAAGTGTCTCTATCTACTTTAAAAACCGCCTATCATTCTTTGATTCATTCAATTATATCATATGCGATTTTGCTTTGGGGACATGCTCCCACAAGTATTCATGTATTTTCACTACAAAGGAAAGCCATACGGATTATTTCAGGTTTGGGATTCAGGGATGACTGTAGATATTGTTTTACACTTTTAAATATTCTTACTGTGCCTTCAACTTACATATTCTACTGCCTTCTTTTCATAAAAGATAACTTGCATAAATTTCAAAACATAAGTGAGTATCACCACTATAATATTAGAAATAAAAATGACCTCAAAAATAGTTACTCTAGACTTCTACGGACCAGAAAAGGGACCGATTATATTGGAATTCAGTTTTTTAATAAGTTACCGCAAAATGTACGCACTTTGCACTCAAGGTTATTTAAAACAAGAGTTAAAAATTTTTTATGCAAACGTGCTTTTTATAGTTTTGACGAATATTTTAATAGTAATTTTGACGATTTTTACTAAATGTTTAGATTTAATATTTTATTATTATTTTATTATCTGTTATCTTGAATTTTTATATTTTTCTTTTATTCTACATCTTTGTACTTTTACACATTTTAATTAATTTAATTACCGATCATATTTGTTATGTATGTAATATTTTGCTTTATGTTTTTAGTGTGTCTAGATTTATTGTATTTTTTTTTCTCATTTGTATTAGCTCTTAAAGCAAGAATTAATTTTTTTTTATGCAAATATGGTTTTTATAGTTTTGATGAATATTTTAATAGTAATTTTGACGATTTTTGAAAAATGTTTGGCTTTAATATTTTATTATCTGTTATACTGAATTTTTAAATTTTTCTTTTATTCTATATTTTATACTTTTCACATATTTTAATTAAATTAATTACTGACCATATCTGTTATGTATGTAATATTTTGCTTTATGTCTTTAGTATGTCTAGATTTATTGTATTTTTTTTTCTCATTTGTATTAGCTCCTATTTATTTTGTTCCTGGTTTTTGACGTGTGTAAACACCTTGGTGTATGTGGCACGAAAATGAAATAAATAAATAAAAATAAATTGGCCGGTGACGTGCTATGGTTAAAGTCTGATTGTGTTATACATATAAGATATTTATTCTTACGCAGCAAATACCAGGTGAGTCAGAAAGAATGGATCAACTCTAAGCTTGAGATACTAGATACCAAAATATTATGTTTGAGCTCATCATGCTTTATACGAATGTCGCTGGTTTAAAAAATACAGAGTGTTCAAGGCTTTCTGACTCACCCTGATACGGCGATTGACAAATACTAGGAAAAAAAATTGGGTACATAATCTACTTGAAAAATTTTTTGATTCATATGTTTATCATGTAGAATTTTAATTTTTGAGAGCTCTAAGGTCCTTTAAATATCCCTTTTGCCCTTCCTTCATATTTTTTTCTAGCAAATTCGAAAAAGAGTTTTACCTTGCACAAAAACGAACTCTTATTGGTTTAATTTATTTGGGAAAATTTAGAAAAAAGTCGCTAGATCCATAATGCTGTCGTTGCATTTTTGAAAATTCATGACATAGAAAAGGTTCCTGCGAAAATAATTATGAACATATACTGACTGCCAAATGCCAAAGTGTGTTATGAGTATATTATTTCTTGCAAAAATATAACAATAAACAGTACCATTAAAAAATCAGTTAGAAATCCGTTTATTTACTAAAGATACTACCAAAACCTCGAAGAAAATATATTAAAAATTCCCATAATATTTGAACAATCATTTTTCATATTTTTGAGACAGGAAATCGTTAATTTCACATAACCATCCTAATATAATTCTGTATTGAAGGTCGTGCGTTCGGAGTCTCTTTCTGGAATTCCGGTTTTCATTTGAAATAAAAAATTACGGTCCAATACGCGATCAATTATATAAGTAGCTTTTCTTTGTCAGACATGTCCAAATTGTCTGTCCCTCCTTTTAAAATGCACACAACACGAGTTCTTTGCGCACCGTTCATGCTTTACTGAACCCTAACAATGGCTCGAAAAATATATTTATGAACAAATTATTTCTCTCTCCGACTTGGCTGATAATTTTAATTTCGCTAATTTTTTGGCTCTTTAAGTCAGCTAACCAGCCAACCCTCAATCCTATAACTTAAATTGAACAGTGTTACTAGAGATGTAAAACACAAAATCTAATATAAGTTCTAAAAAATTTTAGACTACAATTCAGTCAAGAGTGGTATTACAGATAGAAAACTTTCCTGTCACTGAAATATCTTGGAACAAAACCATTTCAATTTTGTGAATACTTTCCATTTTCTCGATACATTTAATATGCTTCGGTAAAATAATTCCTGAAATCTCAAAGCTTTGTGAACTACTCTGAAGTTCCCAAAGTTATATAACACTTGATGATAGGAAACTTTCTACTGAGTACTAAGAAAGTTAAAGCCATAAATTTAAGAAAACTCTATTTAACAAGAGTATATCTATCAAAATGTGATACAAACGTAGAAAGTATAATAATTATTTTCATTAACATATTTATAAACTTCTGACCTCAAAAAAAAGTTCCTGGAAGCATCCAAGGAAAATTGCAAAATGTTTGAAAGATTTAAAAAATGATAATATTTTGTGACAATATAAGTCATAATATTTAGAGATTTTACCACTTTTTTCGAGGTTCTATAAAACTAAAAAGGATCATAATTCAAAAATATATATTATTTCTGAAATCTTTCCAGCATTTAGAAAGTTTCTTTAAAGACAGTATACTTTCCCAAGAGCTTGGAAGTTTTCAAAAATATAAATATTTTGGGCGATATAAACTATATAATTTAGATGAGAGATTTAGTTCATTCTGTAAAGTTCTATAAAAGTAAAAAGGATCACAATTTAAGAAAAACTTCAACTTCCATTTAAAAAAGTAGAAAATTGTAAACAGAGTAAACTTTCCAAAACTTTGGGAACTATTTTCCAAAATGCTTAAAAGTTTGAAAGGATCATAATTAAAAAAAAGCTCGAGTAAGCTTCTCTAAACAGAGCAAAGGTAAATTGTTATTTCTGAAAACTTTCCATTTCAAGAAAGTTCTCCAAAAACTTTAGAAACCACTTTATAGAAAGTTTTAAAAACGAAAACTTCTCATAGAGATAGAATACATGTAATACTTAGAAATAGAAAACTTTCCTTTTTTGAATGTTCTAGATGTTTTCTGCTAAAGCATAAAATTTTTTTGAACAGACGTCTTCACATAAAAATTGAATAAAATTGTAGAATATGCAATAGTTGTTAAATTGTGATTTCTAAAAACTCCAGAATTGTGAAGAAAGTTTTTAAAATTATCCCATGTAAGTTTCCTTGACCTTGAAACTTACTTTCTGGAAAGTTTTCAAAAAGAAAACTCTCAAAGTAGAAATGTTTTATTACAACTGATTAAAGTAAAAAAATATATTTTGCAGACAAACAGAATGAGATTGCATTATGCATTTTTTACGCTAACACCAAATGACTGCATGGCAATTAACCGATCCAGTATTCGGGTAAAAGTTGGGCATGGAAAGTTTTGAAGTAAAAAGTTGAACATCGGCGGCGATTGCCGCGATCTTGGATCATTTAAGGTAAAAACCCGCCCCTAACAATCGATGTTTGTAATAATGAATAATAACGGGTTTGCATGCTTCTATTTCGGCTCGCAGATCAAAACACATAACTGATGGCTATACACTGTATTCGTACTGTAGGAAGTATAAGGCGAAACACAGTTCGTCTCACTCTTGCACGCTGCAGCGTCTCTCTCTCCCTCTCATTGCCACACTGGAATCGGCATTTCACTTGGCTCTTTTCTCTTTATATTTGAGAGTATAATTATTGATTATCGAGCTTAGATGTACGCCATGGGGGGAGGGGGGGGCCCGGTGATTAAGCTATATGGAAACTCACCCCTTTCGGTGCTTCGGGGATGTCTGACTGATTGGGGATAAAATACGAGCGAGATCTAATATTTAAATTAGATACGTTCGGTTCTGAATGTTGTGCCTTAGTTTCCCCTTATCCCTACATACACTCGCACAGCACGGGTGGGCAGTCCGCCTTTCGCTCCTTTCTAAAAATCCCACTCCTGATTTCGGTCGTTCCCCTTCTGATTTAATTAACCCGTTGAAAAAATTCTATCAATTATTTAATTATAATTATTCTTAATTTCATTTAATATTTTCTTATATATACAAATGGCAAATTTCTCAATCCCACTTCTGATTACGTTATCCCACTTCTGATGTACGCAATTGAAAAAAAATCAGTTATAAAAGAATATAAATAAATTATAAAAGTGTGAACCAAATGATTTACTTTGTCATAATGTCCTTTTTTACTACTTCCAACGTCTGACTTTCTTGTTGGCCTATTTTTCAAACTACAAACAACAATGACGGCAATTATTTCTCAGTAATTATTCGATTTGTTCAGTTGTTTCATTTGGTAGTACACATATTCAACGAAGAAAAACCGTTTTTAACTAGTACACTCATTTGTTTAATTAGTCTAATCACAAATAGAATTAGGATAGATTAGACGTTTCGGAGAATTTCTATATAAATTTAAACAAAAAAATTACTTACTAGTGAAAAATTATCTTTAAACAAATATTTAATACTAGTGGGTAATTTTAATATTTGAACTATGGAAAAAATCCCACTTCTGATTCAGAGGCGTTTGTTTAATTAATGAAGAATTTATATTTTTATGACATGTAAGCAGTAGGAACTTCTTTATATTGTTTGAAAGACAAATAAACTATTAAACGTTTAGTAATAATGTAGTAACAGTAAATACGCTTTTAAATGTTAACATATCTGAATGAACAAAATTTCATTTTCAAATTAAATTTTTGAAATATGTTTTTGTAAGGGCACTCCTAAAAATCCCACTTCTGATACTGGGATATTTGTTTAACATTTTGGCCTTTATGAGTAAGTGGCAAAATTTCTGCTTAGCGGAGCTTAAAGAACAAATAGAAGTGAAGTAATTTCGTCCTATTTTCACACAATAAAAAGTAATTAATCTTAACTGCGAGAAAATAATCTCTTAATTCTGTTTATGACATCTACGTGAATATAATTAAACTATATTATTAATAAAAATTCTACTTAATAACAATGCAAATAATTTTGAAACATATTTTGTCCATATTATTTCCATCTAATTCATGCAAATATTATTTATCCAGGTTAAGACGATAATTTAGTAACTTTTTATAATAAATTTTATTAAACAAATACTCGCATCAGTAAACCTTGTATTTTATTTATTATATTCAACGACGCAGCTTGAATAACTATTAAAAAATAAAAAAACTGTAAAAATAAAACAATACCGTCCATTAAAAATATGGTGGTTCGTATCTCTCAACCCTGATTTGTCGAGAGGGCTCTGAAACATTTGCAATTAAAGATGCTCGCTTGTTTTTTCTCCCCAACACGTCGTAAATCAGTTTAAAAAATTTATATTCATTACTATTCTATAATGTATGATTAGATATGACATTGCGCGCAGGGGTGGTACAGATAAAAACAAAAATAAGGCACTGGGGATGTGTAGGGGTTGTAATTAAAAATTGGAATTTATAGACCGAATTTATCAGTCACATCTGCTGTTAGAACTGAAATGAATATTTTTACGTCTTAGACAAAACTATTTTTATGTTTACTCGAGTTTTTAATAGAAATAACTATCTAAAATTGTTGAGATGAATTTAATTCTTTCAGCTGTTAATCAATGACATTGAATTATACCATGTTTTGTGGTTTTATTTTAGAAGTTTTGCTAAAAATATAGAAAAAAAGTGATAATTCTCAATTATCACTAAATAATGAAGTTGTTTATATTTAAATCGGTTTCAGCACATATCTTAAACTGTAAATTGTAAGAATCATAAATATGATTTATTTAGGAAATTTTGAATAATTAGTACAAAAATAAAACCTGATTCAGAATTCTCGTTACTTTATTTGAAATGCAAATTAATGAAAACGATTTATGAACATGATATATTTATGTGATTTGCAATAGCGTACATTTCAGGTGTATTTCTTTATTATACTAAATTTATAACAATTATTTTAAAATATTAACGAGTCACTTCCTTGATGATTTATTCATTGATAAGAAATTTTGACGAATTTAAGTGATTTGTAAATTTAAACTGTAAGTACTTTGTTTCTTACATCGCCAATTCTATTAAAAAGTTAAACATTTCAAAATGTTCCCAAAATTTTCATTTTCTAATTTCTAACTCAACAATATTGAAATTCGAAGTGTTTGACATAAAAAGGTGCTATCTTTCAATTTCAATAGGATGCGCTGTTTTCCAGTAAAATCGACTTCAATCATTCCTAACGTACTCTACATTTAACTTTTGTTACATGGTGAAATAAATTAATTTCAGTGTGCCATGGGGAAAACAACTAGTCTGACAGTTAACAGAAATGTCAAGTATTTTTATTTATTTTTATTCACTATAATACGGCACTACGTAGACACAAATTTAGAACTAAAGACTAGTTGTTTTCCTCATGGCACACTGCAATTGCACAAATTAGTTCGCTGCGCCAGCTCAGCGCGTTTGCGGGTTGCCTATCACGCGTCGGCTTGCTTTTTAGTGAAGAAAAAAAAATCCAACGATAAATAACTTGAAATTTAAGTCTAGTTTAACTGTTTTGAACAGAGAATGGTAGAATTCATAAAGTTTTTAATATCAAGATACTGTTTTAAGTGTTTTGGTAATTTTTAAATGTTTCAAACAGTAACATAAACCGAATAGGAGTTTGAAAAAAATAAGTAACAAAAATTTCTAAGAAAACTCACGTCACTGAAATAATCACAACTTATGCGCAAAAAAAATAAATTTAGGTACCTACTTAACGAAAATCAAAATATAGTTTCAATTTTAAATATCTAACTTACATAACATAAGAGTGCTGGTAAAATGTTCTCCAAGACATTCAAATATGCCTTTACTGTTAATCTGGTTGGTAAGACAAAATATCCTATTAGATGATCTGTGATCCCACAATCCTACATCAAACATTAATCAAAAAAACGATTCCTTTCGACGCTGTCCAAGATATGGTTTTCCGTATTCACATCTGTCGATATAGACCATGATTTTCAGGACGAAGACCAATACAACCAGTATCAGGAATATTTTGAAATATTTCAACGAATCTCCTTCTGCTAAACAACCGCCGTTGAGGGAAACGATCTAAATAAATACATCGTGCTCTCGAGGAATTGCGGCGAGCTTCTCCATAAATTAATAACATATGCTACTCGCCTATGCTAAACATTTTAAGAAAACAAAAAAAAATCTGGGAAGTAAGGGTAGGCAAAAGCACTTCCCACAAGTAACAAACACATTAACACTTCGAAATTCAGATATCAACTGACCTGTACTCCCGGCCGGTTCTTAAGTACATGCCACATTGCCACATTCTGTGATATTGTTTTCCTCGAAACTGGTTGGGTTTAGGACCTATGCTATATATTAGTTTATTTTGATGTATACCTACTATCGCCTGTTAAGTTTATGACAGTCAATCCTCTAACACCACGTATAGTTTCGGCGGCGGAGTATAGGTATAGAATATTGGCATTCGCTTCTATAACCCTCTCGAGCCGAAATTTCCTCCATGTGAACGGGGTTGAGCCATCCCGATCCGCGTCAGAATAAACGATGGATACGCGCGTATCTCGGCGGTATCGGCAGATCGGGAAATTTTAATATCGACCAAATGCTCAGTTGAACCCAAATTATAAACATTACCCGAAGTGAAACTACGTATTTCACCTTGCGGAGCCGGCTTAATTCTAGATTTAAGGCCCCACGAACCAATTATGCGTGGCATCGGCATCGCCTGCCATTTTGATTCAATCTATAGGGATGACACTCTGGGGATATCGCTCGGGATCTTAATTTGTTTTAATACCCGACATAAGAATGGATCTTTTGTTTTCCCCGGGCCCCCCAAGATGTATTCGTCATAATTAAATCGGGGTGCTGCGATGTCGGACGTAAAAATATAAATAAAACAAACGATAATCTGATTAAATGTCGTGGTGCGCGGTTTGATTTTGAGGATTTATTCGGGTCTCGGTTAATAAGCGGGATGTTATTAGTGCCGGGTTGTACGGGGTGATTTGGAACTCCGCGGGCAAGTTAAGAAACACCCTTATGTCCAGCAAAAATTGCCTAGTAAATTGCCCATTTTCTATTAAAGAATAACTTAAGTAAGACAAAAACTGCAAACGAAAGTAAACGTAAAAAACATTGCAGTTAATTATTTTTCATTAATTTTATATCTAAATTATTTATTTTGTCTACTTTTTTAACCTATTTTCTTTTTTACATTTTTTAAGCACCAATAGTTCTAGGTTGTAATGCGATATATTTAGTCTAATTATTCAGTATGTTTAAATATTCACCAGTAGCGTAGAATAATTAGAACTAAGGTATCCCATTATAATCTAGAATTGTTGTTGTTTTATCAAGAAGGGTTTCCAAGTAAATTAAAAAATTTCAAAATCTTTGACACCCTGTATCTTGGAAACGATAAACTTTTAGATATAGGTATATTTAGGTAAATCTCATGTATTTTGACTGTACAATCATATCTTCCAAGGATGCCAGTAATACCTGAGACACTCTGTATATCTAAATATATTCTAATCACATAGTCCCAAGACTGATTATAGGTTAAATGATTTTTGATCTATTCCACCCATCCTGCAATATTTTAGAGGTACTGCTGGTTTCTTATTCGCGTTTTAGAACAAAAATTATAAACGAATATATCTGTAGTAGTAGGTTTTGCTCTCCACACATAAAGACAATATAGTCAAATTTGAAAGAATTTCCATGCAGTTTCCCAAAAGATTATTATGAACGAATTATTTTGATATTGTTATATTTGTTTTCATTTGTTTGTTATGATTCAATGCTTGTCATTTTGCTTTTAACATTTGGACATACAATTTTTTTGTGTCAAAATGACAAAAAGGAACAATATTTGTGACAATACTTATAATTACTTCTGCGAAGATATTTATTGTACAGGATGTTTCAGGATTAATTGAGATATTTTTAGCAAATTTGACATAATTTGTTAGTATATCAGTAGGTATAAAATATAAAATTTACAGCTTACGTAAAGTACCAGTGATGGGGTATTACATGCCTTTTTTCACAAGAAAAAGTATATCACCCTGTATAATTATGCAACCAAAATTGATTTTCATATACTCCATTGTATTCTCGTCATTTTTTCTCTCTGTACATGTTTTTGTATCTCTAGCCCTTTACAGAAAAATTTGATTTTTTTAACTGGGGTACCCCGCTAGTAGTTATCACTGAATCGAAAAATAGAGGTAAGATGAAAGTTGTCATTTAGCAAAATGTACTTTTGTTTACGACTTTGCTAAACGTTTTAATATTTATTAAAATGCGGACTTCAAAGATGCAGCATAATATAAAAACATAAATCAAATAGTTTGTTAGCTTCAAACCCAGCATTAGAAAATAATAATTTTAGCAGTAATATATGGTAGCTTGCGACTTACCCGATCCGAATTCGACACTATTTTTGATGAATGTCAACGAGAAATAAATAAAAATCGATAATTTGCATGATTTTTTTTAAATTGGCATCGAATTTCGATAACCTCTTGGTTTGTCGATATCAGTTTAATATTCTAATGTTTTTTCTAAATGAAAATAAAAGATAATACTGTTATTTTTAGAATAATTAGGTCTGTGACAACGATGCACTATTAAAAAAGTCCATATAGTTTTCCTTCTGAAGGGTATATTTAGAAATCTATTTTCGTGGGGTACAGAACAATAAACTTTAGTTTAGTATTGAGATAATTGCTATATTTAAATAAAATATTGATGTGTTTTACAACAAAATTAATTGATTGAAATAATAAAATAACTATACGATTGATAAAAAGTAATCAGTTTTTTTATGTGTATTAACGCCAGAGCGATAACGATTTGCATAATATTAATTAAAACGATTATAATTATTTATTATGTTTAGCCCAATAATCGTTTATAAAATTAGTACTAAAACATGGTTCAGGATATTAAACCGACCCTGCCAATATGGGTGTTCTACAAACTCAATGACAATCTTGGCAGATGGTAGTTGGATTAACGTCATTTACATGCCACATTTTTCTTATATGGATATAGATCCGATTCGTTTTTGTTCAGAAGTTACAAGCATTTTAAAAAATATAATTTTAAACAAAGCACCCCGATAAATAAAAATGAGGATTTCTATAACAATAATTATTATTTGTGTTATTTTGGTTATTCATTTGACAAAAAATGCATTTATTTACAACTGAATAGTGTGGAGATATTGTTGTGGGTATTCTCCAATGGGAACCAGATAAGCAGCCTGAGAATACCGACGAAGATACGATATGGGATTGTGCCAAATTTCTCTCTACTACTAATTAAAAACCGTAGAACACCCTGTATGTCGAAAACGAAATGTTTTAGGTTACATGTTTGTATAGACGTTTCGTTACATGTTTGTATAGACGTTTCGTCTTATTTTGAGGCCTCAATGTATTCGTATCGATTAAGAATCGCCCTGTATTTATATGTGGTTATATTTGTAGTTTTTCTTTGTTCTACTTTTTTTAATATGTAGTAATTATTTCTCAGTGTCATTACACATTTTTCTACAAAAAAAAAACAAAAATCGAACAATTTTCAACCCCATCTGATTATTGAAAGTAACCTGCAGCGCAGATACGCGTCTCTCGACAAAGCGAAATAAGCAATTGAAGTAAAAATCCGTAGGAAAATCAAAAGGGTTACGATTCGGATTGCAGGTTTTCCTTCAAGCCAGCCGCCGAGCGTATGAATAAGGTAGAGGAGAGAATCAACGATAATTCGGAGCCGACTCATACGCGTAGTTTTTCTTTCTTTGCCTTTGCAGTGTCGGAAAAAACGATTGAAGGCTCCGGGATCCAGACGGCTATGGAAAAGCTCGATACTCTTTTGTTTTAATGTGTAAGATAATATATGCACACGCCTCAAATGGAACGTAATCATTAGACTATAAAAATGCAGGGAGGGGCGCCTCTAGTTTTATATTTTGAGGCTCAGGTTTCGTTTTTAATTAACGGCCGTAGAAGATTCATTTGCTGGGTACGCTTCTGGATACGTTCCGAAGTTTTTAGGTGATATGTGAAAACAACAATATTAGTAACAATGACTGTTGTACTGATCCAATATCAAGTATAATTGGGACAACTATATAATTTATTTGTGCGTAACAAAATTTATTGACAGTTAAAAACTTTAGTGCTTAGTAAAAATAAAACTTAGATGTGCGAAAAATTAAAACACTGTTAATAATATTAGTTACTATTATACTGCATTTGTCTAATTATGATTACTATACTGTTCTCTAATATAATTGCAGTTACTATACTATTTATTTGGGTAGGAGAAATATTTTATAAATTCTTAGTGATGTGTGGAAGGTAGAAACAACAACATTGCTAATTATCGTTATGTTGGGCCAATTTCTTATAAAATCGAAATAAACAGTTGTGCAAATTCAGTGCTTAGTGAAAATTAATAATTGCGTGAAAAATGAAAACGATGTTAATAACAATACTAATTATTATTACACTAAGTTAATTTCTAACATAATTGTAGTAACTATATAATTTATTTGGGCTAAGTCAAAATATATCCGACTTATGATGTGTGAATAAAATAAAACGATAATTTGTACTGTTGTACTGAGACAATTTCTAATACAGTTCAAACAATTATATAATTTGTTTGTGCGTATTAAAATTTATTAATCATACGAAATTTGGTGGTTAGCAAAAATAAACCTTTGGGAATTTATTAAAGATATTAATAGTTTCTAATACAATTCAGCCAGCTATATCATTTATTTGTGTGTAAGAAAATTTATTAACAGTTAACAGAGTTTTTAGTAATAATAAATCTTGCAAAGTGTAGAAAATGGAAATAGTACTAATAACAATAATTAGTAGTGGCTATTATATCGAATCAATTTCTATACCATTGTTGCAATTAATTAGGTGACATATGTATGATAGAAACAACAGTATTTGTAATATGTATTACAGTTGTACAGTTGAGGTATTTTATACAATTTATTTGTACGTATCACAATTTACTAATCGTTAAAATATTTGGTGCTAGTAAAAATATAAATTCTAGAATTCGTTAAATGATATGTGAAAGATTAAAAGAATGTTATTAGCAGGTAACAGCAAGCCAATTTGTAATATAGTTCTGGCAAATATTTAATTTATTGTTATAAATAAAAATTTAGTAACCATTAAAAAATTCAATTTAAATTAATTACTGCTATTAAGTTGCTGTAAAAGATGTATGATTTGTAATGATACTGTGGTGTGATATTTTATAAACGTAACTGCATGTAATAATTTATTTCTTAGTGGCGGTCCAGTTTGATGTAACAAGATGAGATTTCAGTCATAAGATGATTTAATTCATATTAATTTATCTATATCATTTTTTAATGCTCTCTCAATACGTACAACCATACGCTTGCAATAAATAAATAATTTATTTGTATCCAATAAATGATTAATTCATGTTAATTATTCGTATGATTACTTTAATTTTTATACCAGGCTACGTGATATTTCAATTTAACGTTGTCAATAACAATTTTACTTTGTTCGGCGATTTTTGGAACTATTATTTCGGTATATTTTTGTGATTGTAAAAAAGAGAACTGTACGCCACTGGTTCCAATCTGGCGTTATCAATCTGTTTTTAAACTGCGGTCTGCTGATTATTGTACTAATTATAGCGGAACAATTATAGGTTGTATGGTCATTATGCGATGGGTACGATCAGATCTATTTGGAATATACAACTCTTTTTAATTATTTATAGCTTTTTCTCATCCACTGTTTCTGCAATAAGCTCGCCTGAAATGGTAACTTACGTGAAATCCAAGTTCCGTAAGTGCATAGATTTTGCCAGCGCTATTTTATCGCGTAAATATGCTATAATTATTAAATAAATCTCCGGCTTATCTGAGCTATTCCTATAAATTACGAATGCGTTAACTCGCTCGCTGTTCGCCCTTTACTTTATAATTTATAACAATTCTGAAGAATTCAGTTTATTCCTATGAATATTTCCCGTCCTTATCTACGAGGATCTCGCTAGCTGCACTGTAAATTGTGTGATGTATAGCAGCCCCGGCTCTCAAGTTTATTATATTGCATGTACGAGTGTATATTTGCCTAAAATAAATAAACGCGCCGCTTAAACGATCGTCTTTAAGTCATTATCTAGCAGTCGGGGCCACCGCCGCCACTCTTTTGTTTGTTTCTCCATGGGTCTCTATTAACGCGACGAAAAAATGCGCTTCTTACAACAAACAAAAGGCGATCATCGATCGCGAGTACGTTAACACCCCGAATGACGAGTTTATTTGTGCCTCCTGATTACCGATTTACCTCTTTATTACACGAAATAGGCGTTTGTTAAAATTAAAATAGGTAATAGAATATGTATACTGGATGGCTCACGTTTAAATTGCAGGACTTCGAGAGTATTTAGAGAACCTCATTTTGATATTAAATGTTTCTATGCAGGGTGATTCAGGACTTATCTAAAGAAATGGAAATCGATGCGTCATGAAAATTGGAGAGAATATCGTAAAATAATTTTTGTAAAATCCTTATAGTTTCCGAGAAGAAAATTATTGAAGTTTCAGTATTTTCAACATTTACATCGCTGGGTTACTATAGTCTCTAGTCTTTCAAATATTTTTTAAGGCGAGTTCTGAATTTCCATTTAATTAATTAAAAACAATTTTAACTGAATTTTTGAGTTATTTAATTTAATTATAATATTTAAATAATTATTTTCGATTTTTCCTGAAAACGCCATGTCTTTGGAGAAGATGGCCTTTTCTAAGTGAAAGGACAATGTTAAAAATAGCCGATTTTTGGATTATCCGGGGAACGCATAAATCATAAAAAAATCAATTGATTATTGTTAATTAACATTAGAAATGGCCCAGAAATACGTCAGATAGCTGAGGAAATGTCGCTATTACCCTTAAACCTATATAAACTACCCTTAAATAGCTTTAAATGGATAATCATTAATTATTGTTATAAAATTCGTGTAAAATGAAGAAAATGCTTGAAAATGATTTGAACAGACAGTATGTTAATATAAAAAGTGATAAATGACTGTAAAAGTGCCCATTCAATGGCGAAATAGCGCCAATTGTTCTCACTTTGTGAGCGCGTACTGAAAAAATGGCAATTTATCCTTACGCCCATTTTTCAGGTCGCAATAGTATAAATGAATCTTAAAAGTGATTTAAGCATTTTTTTTCATTCTAAACAAATTTTACAACAATAAATAATGATTATTAAGCTATTTAAAGGCAGTCTATATAGATTTAGGAGTGCAATTAATATTTCCCCACTTACTTAATGTACTCTAGTATCAGTTTTTGCATTTTTTGACAGTAATCTATAATTTTTTTCTAGCAATAGAAGTTCCCTTGAACATTTAAGCTTTATCTATTTTTGATGTCGAAGTAAGCTCACCATTAGCTTTTGAAAGTCGTTTTTTTAATTTTTAAGGGTGGAATGGACATTTTTACAGTTATTTATCACTTTTTATATTGACATACTGTCTGTTCAAATCATTTTCAAGCATTTTTTCATTTTACACGAATTTTATAACAATAATTAATGATTATCCATTTAAAGCTATTTAAGGGTAGTTTATATAGGTTTAGGGGTAGTAGCGACATTTCCCCAGCTATCTGACGTATTTCTGGGCCATTTCTAATGTTAATTAACAATAATCAATTGATTTTTTAATGATTTATGCGTTCCCCCGGATAAGCCAAAAATCGGCTATTTTTAACATTGTCCTTTAATGCTCTTATATTTTCTGAAAAAAATTGCAGAATTTCAATTCGGTTATACTTTTGTTTACAGAAATATTCTTAAATACCCTCTATACCACTGGAACTAATATGTGATAATTTTCGGTGTCGAATTATTTGTTCTCAAATACTAAGTCCTTCGCTGCAACATGGAATTATAGCAACTTTTCGTCTCAAAATGAGGTCCTCTAAAGGGTCTTGAACTCTTGCTCTTTAAAAAAACACGTTGTTATAAACGACGCTATCTTAGTTTAAAGCTGGTTATTTTGGGAAGAACACCCTGTGTGTTATTGAAATTATTCTAAATCTACGAAAGAACCATCTACGCATTAGTTTTACGAGTCCAGACATCCCGTCATTGTCTTGGGAAATCTCTGAAGTGGAACGTAGTGAGGGTCAGTTGTTAGATGGGATAAAAAAATATGCTCGAGATTCATATTCAAATGTATTATTATGTAGTCGTTGGTAAACGTAGGCCAAAATTTATACTTCCAATAAAAAAAATAGTACGAAGGCACTAAACTTTTAGTTCAAATTGGTTTTAAACCTTGGGTTCTATAAATGGCGTGTTGGTCATCCTGCTTATTCAGCATCGATTAAGAATATAACCTAGCCGGAGAAATAATATAACATTTATATATTTTTAAATTTAAATTTTAATCAGAAACTACTAGATTTAAAATTACGAAGAATATACAGCTTGAGCTACATTTATTTAACGCGATATTAACTTTTGGGTAAAATGAAGGTTTACATAATATTATGTAATTTTGAGTGAAAAAACAAGTTACACAATAAAATGTTGGCACGAGTACTAGCAACTAGCGCCCTCTACTTTGTACAGGAAAACTGATTACACCAGCATGTGCAGCACCACCGAAAACATACGTGTGGCAAATTTTAATATGTTGGGGTTTAAAAATTAGATCTAAAATTTGAAATTTTCAAAATTATTTTAAACGCAAAAGTTAATGGCTCCAGAACATACGTTTATTAAGCAATCCTCACTTATTTTTCATTGTTTTATTTTGAAACGCCCTAGTTATAGAACTTTACAAGTATACGATCCTACTTCAATTTGTTTACGTTACTACACAGTTTATTTTTCTCAGTGTGGACACAATTTCCAACGTGACCTTTTCTCAGCGCATATTGAAGTATGTAAAGCATCGAAACGCTGATAGGTTGACTCATACGGACCTTTATTTTAGTTTTTTTGTATAAATTAATGTTATACCGTGGAGCAGAGCGACTTGGCACGGGGACAAATATAAATTTTATTGGAAAATTTATACAACGTCCTCGCGGCCTTTATTTCGTTTCGATAGCGATCGTCCGGTTAGAAAAAGAGGGAAAACCTTTGTCACGAGGAAAATTTCGTCGGGGAAAAGATACAACGACACTATCGGTATTTATTAAGGTATTTTGTTTATTTTCGTTTTCTAATAAATATGTCGCCGTGTGGCACATAAAAACCGTATCGCTAAATTAATATCAACGATACGGAGCGTTTTATTTTTCGGGGCTATTTTTGGAAAGCGCCTTAATTTAAGCGACGCCGCAATTGTTTTTTTCCTTGCAAGCGATCATGGGTATGATGACTGATGACATAAAATAGCGTTCAAAATAAACACTCGCGCGTAAATTAGATGATTCACGGGCTAGTACTAGACGACGGAGCTTACAAGTCACTCTGTCGTTTGCCTTGTGGAAGTCATATGATATTTTACTTAACGCGGAAAGGCAGTGGCGGGTACGAATTTTTCGGAAAACAGCTTTCAAATTTATTGGATATTTGATTTGCACCTCTCCATAATTTACGATTCTGAACAACTTTTTCAAGTAACATTTTGTTGTATTTTCAGCAGAAAAGGCACTTTACCTGAAACCAAAACAGTTGTTACTCGATGCACTGAGCATTTCAAATAGGATTATTTCAAAAAAGGTTACGCCTACCGACTTCAGCAAAGTATACCTTTTTCAAATAAAACAGGTAGGAGAATCGATTGTTTCGATAGTCAGATGGATACATTAAGATGTAAAAATGTTCTGCCACAAGTGCAAAAACCCCCGATTTACAAATTTTATGTAAATATTTGGATTTCTTAAGAAGTTATTTACAAATATCGAAAATAAAATTTTAACTTTAACACCCTGTAACTCCGTTAATAATCAGTTTTGGAAAAAATGTTATAGAAAGAGGTAGCATTTATTTTCGGTCTAGAATTATCCCCTGAATTTTTTGCTCATCATTTCCGGACACCCTGTATATTATAACAGGGCATTGGCTGCCACTGACATCTAGTTGTGGTGTTGAAAATTTAAAATACGTTACACATTTTGTAGAAAATTATTGTTATTATTTGATGCGTTTTAAATTCTCTGAAATATAAATATTCCTTTCTCGTTCTTTTGCCTCCCACTTGCAGCTCATAATTTGTTGTCCATGAGACCTAAATTTGAACCTTAAAAATAATATGAAAACTTCTTAGTTTTACGCATCCTGTCTTGGATTAAGTCGGTCCTATTTTCCAGCGTGCTAGCAGCGATTATTTTGTTTTTAATCAATATCCAGCCATTGAACTTAGATTATTTAATTTTATCACCAATTCATTTGTAGAAATATAGACGGAAACGGAAGTCGAGTCGGGCTCTAGCGACTTATCGAAAAGCGTTATCAGTTTTTGTCTTTGTTTCTGTACGGCTGTTTTTTTTGACAAATGCGAATTCACACATGCGTGAAACAAATGAATTCTGCAATAACAAATGAGTTAGCACCGGAAGTGAATAATGGCGTATTATGGTATATCGTACCCGGTGGTAAAGGTATTGATGGTATATTTAAATTTTATGTTGCCGACTCCATTAAAAATCATGAATATTCCATCGTTAATTACTGAAACTATGTAATTTGCCCGATAGGTTATTTAGGAATTGTTGGATTTACATAAGTGCCGATTTATATTGAAAAAAAGTGCTGGGCAGGAAGTCACGGCTGGGTTCACCTCTTAAATACCGAGTGTTCGCACATTAACGAGAAATAAAGAAAAAAAATGACGAATTTACTTATGTACTGAATCTACACCTTTTAAAATTATTCTTGTAAGGCGGCATAATAATAACTGAATAAAGGCTATTCATTTGTTTTGTATTTTTTGATGAGTCGTTTGTTTTTTTTTTTGTACAAATATACATTGTTTATGTCAAAGGCGACCAATGTTTTGAACATAGTTCATTTAATTTAATTTCAATTCAATTAATTTTATTCAAAAGAACAGACAAATATCTCTTACATATTCTGTATATAATAGCTAAAGTAAAGTAAATACCTCACGATACACTATATTTCTATATATGTATGCCCAAGTTTATTAGAGTACTGCAAACATTCTGTTTGCTACAACTAAAGTGTGTGCCAAGATACTAAAGTGTTTTTTAGTGTTTACTAAATAACTAAAATATTTGTTGTCTTTCAACAAAACAAGTTTCTTACAGCTTTGCCGTCACTCTGTATACCACAACTAAAATGTAGCTATAGCACAAGACTAAAGTGCTTTTAGTATCGAAGGATCCACCTTAATTTCTATATGTGTATTATTATTTAAGTTTATTAGAGTACTGCAAACATTCTGGTTGCCGCAACTAAAGTGTGTGTCAAAATACTAAAGTGCTTTCTAGTACGCTGGAATACACTTTAGCTCCTAAATATATAATATGCTATTGACCAAGTGTTTACTAAATGACTAAAGTATTTGTTGTTTTTCAAGAGAACGAAGTTTCTTACAGCGTCGCCATCGTTCTGTATAGCGCAACTAAAGTGTAGCATATATAGCACGAGACTAAAATGCTTTTAGTATCGGAGGATACACTTTAATTTCTATGTATGTACTACTATTCAAGTTTATTAGAGTATTGTCAAGATACTAAAGTATTTTAGTACCTTTGAATGCACTTTAGCTCCCACATATATAGTATGCTATTAACCAAATACTTACTAAAAGACTAAAGTATTTGTTACAACTTTGCCATCACTCTGTATAAACTAAATTATTGCAAACATTTTGCATGCCATAACTAAAGTATGTACCAAGAGCTTAAAATATATTCTAGCACCTTGGAAAGTACTTGGTTATATAATATACTACTGACCAAGTGTGTTATAGTTACAAACATTCTGCATATCAAAAGAGTTTACACTAAAATACTAAAGTACCGTTTGTCTCTCGAGAGAATGAAGTTTGGTACAGCTTTGTAATCATTCTGTACATCCCAACTAAAGTGTACAGCATAAGACTAAAGTGGTTTAATATGTCAGGATACACTTTAGATTCTAGATTTGTAATATTTTGTCAACCGAGTTTGTTATAGTTTAGTGAACATTGTGTATGCCGTAAAACTAAAGTCTATAATAAAACACTATTTATACCAAAGGACCTAACTGCTTTTAAGATCATTTTAGCTGCTAGATATTTATTATACTATTGACCAAATATATTATAGTTCTGCAAACATTCTGTATATCACAACTAAAGTATTTACACTAATAGACTAAAGCACTGTTTGTTTCTCGAGATAATGAAGTTTATTACAGCTTTGCAATAATTCTGTACACACAACTAAAGTTTATAACATAAGACTAAAGTGCTTTCAGGGTACACTAGATTTTTAATATTTTGTTAATCGAGTTTGCTATAGTTTTGCGCACATTATGTATGTCGTAGCTAAAGTCTATAATAAAACACTAAAGTGATTTTTAGTACATTGCTAGAGTTAGTGTTTATACCAAAGGACTAAGCTGATTTTTAGTTCGTTAGTACACACTTTAGTTACTAGACGTGACAACACTCTCTATGTCACGTCGATTTAAATTCCTCACGAATATATTATATGTTGTTTCTGTGTTCTTTTTTGTGTGTTTCACCGCAACGATTCTATATTTATGTTAAAACGTATTATTTCGCTAACACATAGATTAGAGTCAATTAAAAATCGGCTAAAATCATCGGTTAGAATAACAACAGCAAGTGAGCATTAGTGTAACGATGAGAAATTGAACCTTTACGTAGCGACTGTGCGAACCAGACAATAAAAATCGTGCTCGGAGAATCCCGGCCATACAAATACTGCATTTTATAATTAATAAATTAAAAGATGGGAAAACTAACAGCTGCGCTCCGCGGAAATAAATATTGATAGCGCGATACAAAGCGTCCAATACAGATTGATGCTGAAACTTAGGATGCGGTGTTGATGTTTTTTCTGGTAACTACTTAAGTACTAAGCAGATTATACAAGGCGTCTTGTAGCTTTTGCCGCACGTCGGCAAGCGATGGGGTTGGTAAGGAGCGCTAGGAGAGGCGCGTCGATGACGTGGGGAGAAATTTTTGGCTCGCGCTCACTTGTTTCTTTTAAACCGATTACAAGAGAAAATAAAATCTATTTACCGGGATTTTTGCCGCATTACCGGCAATCTTCGAGGTTCAATAGCACATCAGGGTGAAAAAAGTTAATCACGGATTATAGGGGATCGTTCATATATGTATTTCTTAAAATAATACGGAATATAAAATTTGGTCGACAAGAAGTTTAATTTTTTTTTGTATAGTGATACTACATTTCTTAACTTGTACCATTCGATATAGAAACTGTTGTATTTATATAGGGTGTTTAAAAAAAACATGGCAGCAAAACGTTGGAAAATAAGTGAGGTTTGCTTAATGAACTATGTCCTAGAGACTCACTTTTAATTTTGGAAGTAATTTTTTCAGTGACCATGATTTGAATAAAATTTGAGACGCAAAGTAGAGGGCGCTAGTTGCTGACATTGTCGCTGACATTTTATTCTAAGTTGGGTTTTTCCATTCTGGTTGTTATATTTTCTAAAATTTCATTTTGGACGAAACAGGTGCACTTAGTAAATTTATTGAAAATCCACCATTTTTGAAGAAAATGCAAAAGAGTATGGTAAAGTCAACCAGGCGATCCTCTTCCATTTATATGTCGTATTTAGTACAAGAGAAACTACGGTATGTTGATTATTCTCTAGCTTGAATAGTAATTTGTCCTTTTAGGGAATATTGTAAACTTAAGATTTTATTCTACTGTGTGTTTGTAATTTTTGAGCGAATATTTTGTGCTATAGCAGTAATTAGATGCTATTCCGAAAAATTTGCTGAGAAGCAGCTGCCAAACAGAAAAACAATTTTTTAGTAGAAACGCTTTGTCGAGGAACTAGTGACGCTAAATCTTAAAAAATGATTCCAGTAGACTTAGGACAGCTCTTGGATCAGCTAGAACTGATCAAACAGATCAAGATATTTTAGATTTGGTCATCAAAGGTCTAACCATTTGCGTAACAAGAATTTCGTTACAGGTAACTAGTGAGTTAGTGTCGAGAATACCAAAAGAACAATAATTGCATCCACACCATTACATAGAAGTATACAAAAATTTACGGAGCATTTAATTGCAGTCTTAAAACTTTCCCCCAAAAGTCAGCACCTGCTCATCTGCACTGCTAGTATAAATTTCCATTATTATATGTAGTAGCGCGTAACAAGCAGAACAAAATACAATTTTAATCGGTATCGGTCAGTGGTCGCGCGGTTTAAGGCGTCAGTACTTGAATCGAGGTGACTAGATCGGAGTTGGTTCGAGCCCAGCTGCCGGTAGACCGTATATAAGCTATATTCGTGGAGAGGATTGGCACCCTCTCTGCTGGTATGGTAGGGTGGAATAATGTTAGCTTGGGTCAATGTGAGAGATTGATACCGGTTGATATTTGACTACCCCCCCTAATTAATGAGGTTTTCCAGGTTTCCCTCATTCCTGCACTGAATAGTGGTTAGGGCCTACCAACGTAAGTCGTTCCTGGGCGCAAATGCGGCCTGCTTAATAATAATATGCCGCCCCCTCTCCCGCACAAGTCTCCGACTTCTGGGCTAATCCCTGTGATTAGAATGAGGGGTAGAGATATTATTATTATTATTATTATTATTATTATTATTATTATTATTATTATTATTATTATTATTATTATTATTATTAATGAGATTACAATATTCACTAAAAGAACAAATTACTATTAAAATCGGAACCTGTAATTTGTGTTACACAAAATGTTACATATCAGTGGACGAGTTTAGGATCGGCTTCTAAAATCGTCTAAAATAAAATCCTTAATGTTTTGTTCATCCACTCTTACTATTTAAATTCCCCTCAAATAAAGTAATAACTTTTAAAAAGACACATTATTTTGCTATTCTAACCCCACATTTTAACAATTATTTTCACGTATAAACAAAAGTGAATAAACTTATATGCAAAAGTATGTTTGTTATAACAATATTTACAAACATCTACAGTTATAAAAATACGTATTTTGAAACATTTCTGTATCTACAAACTTGTTGATTAGACCGCTTTCTGTCGTTATATATTCGTTTAACTTCGGTACCGTTGAATATTCGCAGGTGGCATGTGCTAACATTCCTGTTATTTGTCAAACTCTATATTATTCAGTTCTTAAATGCCTAAAGTTATTTGTACAAACACTATTTGAAGAATACGGCGTCCTTAAGCAACCCTCACTTATTTTTCTATATTCTATAAGACCCAGTAATATTGCCATATCTTTTTGAGACACCCTGCACACCAGTAATATGTAAATAATATAATTGTTATGCAGGGACGTGATGAAGAGAAGAACATTAGATAATAAGGACGGAATTGAAAAGTATGGACTGACCGTAAGGGTTGAAAGTCCCTTTTCGGTGAAATATAAAGGGATTGTAAATGGATCTCAATATGAAATAATAAATTAATGAAACCAACGGCGGCAGAAATTCGATACAGGGCCAGTCATTAACTATTATATTCTAAAATGTACACATATATTCGAGAAAACTATGGAGGGAAAAGAATGAGCAAAATACATCTGTATTTTTTTAAATTTTATGAGTTTATTCATTTATATCAGCTTGACAGTTCTCAGGTGTCACAAACATAAGACAGAGAACTGTAACGGTTGTGCACGGTGCTGCCGTTGCGGAAAAACAATGAAGCAGAAAGCTGACCAGCTGAGAACATCATTCTAATGATATTTTAAAATGAACAAATTCAATATGTTGTCTATTGTATTTCCGCCAATTTCATGAGATGATTGTTGACCACCGTCTGATAAATCGCGTCGCCTTTGTAATATTTGTCTGTCGAATCAGCCGCATTTCAATATAGAATTCTATAATGTACAGGGTGTATCAAACTCGATAGGATGGACCTACTGTGACGATACAAAAAAAATAAATAGGGATGAGACAAGTTTTATTTTCAATGGCAAGTATTATCTTTGGGATTTGACAGATACAATTTATGACGTCATCCATTATATTTTTTCAGGAACATACCCATTTTTTTGTGTTAAAAAGCTCTCTTTTTTCTAATAAACTTTTATTAGAGAAATTTTTCTGTACTACTTCCCGTTTAAAAGGTATAAGCAATATCGTCCTAAAGAGTCTCAAAAGAACTACCACCTAAAATTCACATTAGCCGTGGAAAGATCAAGTAGTCGTTGGAAAATAATTGAATGTTCGTTACTTAAAGTGCACAAGTTTGAGACAACCTGTACTGTATAGAGTGGTACTATTTGGAATCACAAATGTAAAAGTCGGAAATGTCAGACTTTGACATTTGATATTTGACTGCCTCTTATAATAAACGTTATTTGTCTAATTTGCTTTATAAAAATGTCGTATATATTTTATCTACTATTTTAAGACTTAAATTCTTGCCCACACAAAGTGCTTCTGTCTAAATATTTTACATGTTTAAGAAAACGACGTTCATACGTATTATTATGTTGATCTTTACACAACACAAAATTATTTTAAGATGTAACAATTAAATTAAACAGAATCGTCCACATGAACATATAATTACTGAAACAAACAACTGACAATTACGTCATGTATTATATGGTGCTGCCATGCGCGGTGAATAGTTGCAACTGGGCAATGGAATAGACAAAAGCACGGCTGCTGCTATTTAGCAGATGATGGTGTGGCAGTTGCTACCTAGACAGCGGCAACCTGTCATGCTTGTGTACAACGTTGCTACTGCGGAGAAATAATGAAGTAGGATGACCGAACAACTGATAAACGTCATTATAATTATTATATTTTAAGTGGATAAATCTAACAAGCTGCGATGAGATAAATTTACCTACATTCTATTGTATTTTATTTCAGGGGATTATTAAGCTGTTTGACAGTTGTCAGGTGCGTCGACGTAGAAATAAACGTTGACAACCTGTCATGTTTGTGTATAGTGCTGCTGCTGTGGAGAAACTACGAAACACGGCGGTTAAACAAGCGAGAAACGTCAGGGATGCCTCGATCCGACCGACGGTGTTTAAATAAACGAACTATTCACGTGCTGGAGATAATTAACTTGGAAAAAATACCCTTTTACAATATTAATCGCTGTGAAAGGTATTTCTTTCAATTCCGTCAGACCAGAAAATATTTATCCAATTACTCGCGTACGATTCACGCGGTATATTTATAAATATATGTCTCCCCAAACAAAATATAAAAATAGCCGAACTACTAGATTATCTCGTAGTAAATGTTTTCGTTTTGTGACTAAGTAGTATTTTTAAGTTCCACATTCCCGGCCGCTCGAAAATCACTCTATCATCGACCGAGAACAGAGACCCCCGCTAAAAACAAAAGAATAACAATGAGGGCTCCAAAATCACGCGAAGTCCTTACGCCCGGTTTATCGCTGAAGATAAGGCCGGTGCAGTATCGAATATATGTCATGATACTTAGAAATACAAAGAAAATGCCCTGATATTAATTGCTGCCTTGATTTTCAATTATTCCTTTTTTGTAGATGGAAACGAACGGCGCGATAGCAATTTTAAAGGAACCTCGCAGATATTATCGGCCACGACCGCGTCATTTATCAATCGGGAACAAAAATGTACAGCAAGAACTATGCGGTGCCCGCCATGGAAGCGTTTTAATTTGTTTCATGAAGCGTTACAACATAGCAATACATTAGAATACTGATCAAAAAGTTCTGGGATTGTTTGAATGTTGGCAGCGCTGTTTTGAACATAACCTCACACAGGGTTGTCACACTGAACGAAATTCTGCCAATTAGGCTATCCCTGAAAAATTACACCGGCATGCAACAGGAAAAAAAAGGTCTGGACTTGTAACCAGAGCCACGTATCTTTATGTATTTTGACCATAGAAATCATAAAATGTATAGAGTTACTCAAAATGGCCAATCTGTCAAGAAAATACGAGTCTGGTAATATTGCAGTAACTTAACTTTTATGGGTTGGTTGTACTGACGGAGTAGCTTCACACCAATGGGCGGGAATTTCAAAATATGAAAATTTTATGTCCAATTCGTAGAAACATATTATCTATGGTCCAATTACAAACATACCGTTTTGGTTTCAATTGCAAGTTGGGATTAAAATGCAGTATAACCAACAGCTTATATTAAGTTTTGCCTAGATGGCCGCTTTCTAAGCTCCTCCATAGTCTGACTATTTTTGAGCGCCTATATTTTATGATTTTGACGCACGTTAAGCTCAAACACTCAAAATATTAAGTAAATTACAAAAATAGCGATAAATCGATTCACTGAATTCAAATTTGAAGTCAACTGAGCTACATCACCCACAAGTTTTGCAAAAATTGCGAAATATAACTGAAGGCGAAAAATCGTTAAAAATCACGAAAACCACATTAAAAAATTCGAAAAAAAATATCTTATTTCGATTAAGTATGTATTTTGATGCGATCAAAATTTGGAGTCTGTTCAGTTTCATCACCACAGATTTTGACAAAATCACAAAAAATAGCTGAAAATGTCAAAAAATCATTTTAAAGAAACTGAAAAACTTCAGAAAAATGTTTTCTAGATTAGAGAAGTGTTTTTCTCATAAACTTTAGCGAGTCGAATTAGAATCCCCATCACTCAAAAATTTTGTAAAAATCACAAAATATTGCATAAAAAAATTGGCAAGTACTTATCATCCTTGGTATCGTCTTTACTTTTTTCTTCGGATTCGACAAAATATATGAGAAGAACGCTTCCAATCAAGTTTACCGCTCTCATTAATATGATTTTTTTGCCATTTTCAGTTACAAATAATAATTCTGAAAATAATGAAATCGACAGTGAGATTATAGAAATATTTAATGGTCACGAATTTCATATAGTTCATCTGTCCATTTCTTATTATAAGCTTAGAGCTATCCTAATGATCTGGCATTTGAATAAAAAAACAGTGTTACTCTTTTGAACTTATTTGGATTCTTGTCATCTTCCTGTAGGATTGAATTTCGTAGATAAATTTGGCGACAATTTTCTGATGACACTTGTAGCACTGGTTGCATAATGTCGTCGTTGAAATTAAAAAATTAGTGTAAAAATGCGAACAGATATATTTTTAATAAGTATAAAAATCTAGTATTTGGTTATCTTTTTGTGATGACAAGATCTAGTAACCCCGACGTCAAGTAAACAGCTGCCATGGTTATGTATAATGTTTTCTTTGAGTACAAGTGCGTTGTTTATCAATTCCTTCCAAAACGTCAACAAACTGTTTTAAGAGCTAAATTAGAAATTATATAACCCTTTTTCCTTAATCACCGATGTATTCGTAATACCTATGCCTCAATAAATTTTTAAAAAAACATTCTTGCAACTTTCTCATAAGAACTTGTATGAATAAAATGTAAATAATATTCGCTCTTTCTAAGTCAAAACATATTCGCTGTTGTAAAATAAGACTTTCGTAATTTTTTGAAGACGCGACAAAAAACGCGTAGTGTGAAATGGGCTTTACATCGACCAAAAAATTTACTTGTTTTTGAACAAATTCTAATCAGATTCTTAATGTATGTATAGTAATCGACTTACTTCTTTGTCTTTGGTAGCGATTTCTGTTTCGAAGCTCTGTCTGTCCATGTTCGACGTGTCTTTGTTTTCGCAGTTGTTCGACGGGTTGTTCGCTGATAGTTGTTCCTTGAGCGTTGTTACTTCTTTCTCCGCAAGTGTTGCTCTCTGCAAGAAAACAGAAATATTCATTAATGCTATAGCGATGGTACGAGATAGGTTTAGTACACGAATTGAATCTACATTGGAACACATAATAAATATATATTGTATTCCTTTCTAAAGTACTATTTAATTATTTTTATAAGGTGGGTTACAGAAAACAGATGTCTATAATATATATATATATATATATATATATATATATATATATATATATATATATATATATATATATATCTGTAAACACCTGAAAGACTTACAACAGCAAACTGCTAAAGTCATTTAATAGCGGCACACCAGACATATACCGCTTCAAGCTTGTTATCTCTTCTCAGTATTCTATAGGTGAGGCAACCGACGACTTAACAGACAGAATCTAATGTGAGCAGACGTAATGCAGCACATATTTACATTTTGTGGCTCCAGCTGAAGCGATTACCTCACAAAGTGATTGCTTTTATTGTTTCTGTACCTAAAATCGCCATAAATTTGATCATGTTACGGCGTTAAAAACGACGGCCTTAAAAATAGCAAAACTATCAGATTTTAATTCATATCCTCTAAAAAAATAAAGTCGTGTAATTGGCAACTTTTGGTGTAAGGTAAATTTGGCGAAGTCGTATTACTTTTATGCAAGAAATCTGAATCATGTACTACTTGAGCTTTACTGAGAAGACATCCTGTGTAAATATTTTTCCAAACATGCACCAATAAATTTTTGAATTAATAAAACAGAGCCATCTCAAAGTTTCCGGCGAGTGGGGCGATAAACAAGAAAGTTTTTAATAAAGATAGTGCTGTTATTTTTTACGATATGTTATAATAAATAGGGCGAGGGCGTCGGAATCCCATGAAAATTTGAATAACTGATTACCCCTATTTCCCATTTTCCTCTCCCGCGAATATATAAGAAGATCATTATTATTACGGAGTATCAAACCCGTAAAACAGTGTCTAGAGTTTGAATTAAAAATCAAAATATATTGCCCCGGCATATATCCCTTACTTCGGGTTTAATAATAAACTCACTTACACAGTGGCGTGCCCCAACTTCCAAACTGCATAAATGGCAAACGCGTATTTTTAAGGTTGCCGTATTTGTCACTCTAAAATGATCAAATTTGTGAAGTTTTTAGGTACAGAAACCTCGAACAATAAAATATGTAAAACAAGAGTAATATCAAAAACAAAATTATTGATATTTTGTTTATTCATTGTTGTGTTTCCTCAAATATTTCTGTACTGACCTACCCAAAAATTTGTTAGGTTGTTTTTTCTCGTTATTTATTTTACTTCAGTATCTTTGAATATTCACAGATAACATGATATAACATTCCCGTTATTTGCTACAAGATACAAAAATATGATAGACAATAGAAAAAGATATTGTCGGGTAAAAAAATAAAACCGTATACAGTACTCAGTACTTGAATCGATGTGGTTAGACAGCTGTGGGTTCAATCTCCGCGACAAGTAGATCAGCTATATTCGTGGAGAGGATTGACACCCTCTTTGCGGCTATGGTAGGGTGGAAGAATATTAACTTGGGTCAATGCGATAGATTGGAACCGGTCGACGTTCGACTACCCCCTTAATTAATGAAGTTTTCCAGGTTTTCCTCATTCTTGTACTGAATGGTGGTTAGGACCTACCAATGTAAGTCCTTCCTAGACGCAAATGTGGCCTGCTTAATAATAATATACCGCCCCCTCTTCCGCACAAGTCTTTGACTTGTGGGCTAATCCTCGTTATTAGAATGAGGGGTAGAGATATTATTATTATACAAAACCTGACAATTTTTAAGCATAGTTTAAATAAATTGTTTATTGTTATTGTTCCTCATTTTGCTATAATAAACAATCTTACAATTCGATTCGTAGCGTTGGCGTAAACGATTATGTATTTTTCTCAGTGTGGCATAGTCTTGGCTAGGCAAACCTAAGATGATGAAATGAGTTCGGTTTATTTAATTTATTATTTTTTCTTTTTAATACAGTAGAAGTTTCCAATTAAACTAAAAACTATTAAAAAACTCACTAACAAATAATAATTACAGTCATTACCATTTTAATATTTATTCTACTGATGCAATACCTTCATTTGTTATAATGAAAACTTGTAATATCTATGAAATATAGTAGATATTAGTGTAACTGTCATTTATCTAATTATAAAATGCATTTGTTGTGTATACAAGGTGAGGAAGAAATAACGCAATATACATAAATGACTAAAATCTATTTATTTTTCGAAAAAGTGATAAGTATAAACAAAAAATGTTAGGTGAGCTGTATAGTGAATCAGAAGGGTGTGATTAGGGTACATTTTAAAGAATATATAAACTTTCTGTAGCGCCCATCATCCATATAATTTTACACCAGCACAAGCATAGACATCTGACAAAACATTTTCTGCTACCTAAGCATATAAAAAATTAAAGTTGCACATTGCCGTGTTGACACATGATGAAAAATTTATAATAAACGAAAGTACATCCGCATTTTACTTTTTCATCACCCCGCACGTTTTGATAACGAATTAAAACATACAAAAGGTAAGCGACATTTTAAAGTTGGCATGACATGGAAGGGGAGACCTCGTCGGTACGCCACTGGTACCAGTAAACCAGCCCGCGGTGTGGATGAAACGCTGCGCTATTGTTTTTATAATAACATTGAGATATTACCCTATGCGGTATAGAAAGGTGGCTATGAACATATTTCACGTAATAAGGCGCTGGGGCGAGCTCCGCGAAAAATTGAACATCGCTCTCCTCGCGAATAATAAGATGGCCATGGAAATACGTAACAGTCGAATAACGCTGCCTTATTATTACGCCCTTTTACATTCGGATGTCTTTCGAAGCCATAAATAACGTGTAAATCGTTTTATGTATTATTTTCTTCGAGGTGGGTGGAAGGAAGTGGAAATGAGGTGCACTTTAAAGCGGGAAAAACTTTGGATTGCCGCGTTGTCATGAATTTGAAATTTGTTTGTCATCTATGATAGATGATTACCACCAAAAAATGAAGAAATTTCATTAATTAGGAATTTTGTTATATCTACAGGGTGTTACGTTACTGATAAGGCACAGTTTAACTGAAGAATTAAATGTTGCCCATTTTTTTCAATATTAAACCATAATATAAATCATAAGTTTATTTTATGACATATAACAAAGGTCCGCAAAGTAATTATTGCTCCAATAAATCAACATTTTTAATTAAACTTCCTACTTCTTCACCAAATCCAGAATTACCATTATTTTATTTAATTTTCATTTGTATCAAAATTACATTTTAATTTATTTTACATGTATCATTGATAATTTTATAAATAATTCGGGGACAAGCTCACCTCTGGTTATAAAACTGATGTCGCTATGTTACATTTTTGTGATATGCAGTAGTTTACATAGAAAATATCCGCTCCAAGCTAAAACAATTACTCCAGTGCATGAGGCTAATTTTGACACTGCGTTCTTGAACTTAAAATACGTATTTTAAAACGTAATAAAAAGCAAATAATATTAAATGGTTCTATTTGAAATTTTGGACATATGTTGACCCAGTAATGCGCTTTAATGAAAAGCTGTTTTCAGAAATTCTTTCAAGAAAAGAAAATCGTGCAATTGTAGCACCATTAGTCATACGCACAAATTGTGCCAAATATTCATATACTATTGTTTGAAACGTAGCAAAATCTACACTGAAAAAAGAATTTGGTGTCTGTAAAAAAATGTTGTTTTATGGAAATAAATTATTTGCTTGTATAGATCCAAACCAATATTTATTTCTTGATTATAATAATAATAATAATAATAATATCTCTACCCCTCATTCTAATCACAGGGATTAGCCCAGAAGTCGGAGACTTGTGCGGGAGAGGGGGCGGCATATTATTATTAAGCAGGCCGCATTTGCGCCCAGGAACGACTTACGTTGGTAGGCCCTAACCACTATTCAGTGCAGGAATGAGGGAAACCTGGAAAACGTCATTAATTAGGGGGGTAGTCAAATATCAACCGGTATCAATCTCTCACATTGACCCAAGCCAACATTCTTCCACCCTACCATACCCGCAGAGAGGGCGCCAAACCTCTCCACGAATATAGCTTATATACGGTCTACCGGCAGCTGGGCTCGAACCAACATCGATCTAGTCACCTCGATTCAAGTACTGACGCCTTAAACCGCGCGACCACTGACCGACCCAAATTCCGACCGATTCCAAATCATTTTCTTGAAAAAGCAAAAATGAAGTTATTTTGTGTAAAGAAAGCATTTGTTTCCATTAAAAACATTATTTCCATTTCAGTGATATACTTTTCTGGTATTGATTTAATTAGATTGTATAATAAAACAATATTTGTATATTTCAAAGAATTTTTTCCAATTAAATAACTGCTTATTTAGATTTAAACAACAACTTATTGCTCAGGAATTTCAGGAAACGACTGCGGGCTAATGGCCCGACCAGTTTACAACACCTGAAAAATCTATAGCAAATAGTCAACATATACCGATTTCGAGCTTATTAGCTCTCATCAGTACGCCACAGGTGAGAGGTGAGTTAACTGATGACTAACCCTGGCTGTTCATGTTTCAAATTCGACAAACTTGAGTACGTGAAATGTAGCATAGCTACATCTAGGGGTCACCTATTTACAATTATTTTTTGTTTATAAGAAACAAATATAATTTTTCCTTTCAAACAAATAATTTTACGATACGACTATATTAGGAATTTGAGTCTGTTAATTTGCGGTTTTTCAAAAGATTATATAATCCAATAAAACTTCATTTAAAAACATTGCAAAAAGAAATAAAAGATTATCTATTTTTTCCACATCCCTCAAATAAAAATATTGAATTTAAATTAAATATACGCATTATTTGATTACAAATGCACATTAATTTCAATCAAAAAACATTTTTTTATACAGATCTGAAAAAATTGTTTAGAGAAATGAAAAAAGAAAAAATATTTTTTTGAAAATAATTTTTTAAAATTAAGAGTTCTTGTTTCATTTAAACAAATGCTTGACAAAAAAATGAAATTTTCTTAGCAAATAAATCAATATTTTTTTTTACTGTATTAGAAAGGTATTTTAAGCTAATATAATAATATAAATCAAATCTCCTACAATTCCTATCAATGAAGTCATATGTATGTTCTATGACTTCATTAATAGGAATTGTAGATTTGATTTATATTAGCTTAAAATACCTTTCTAATACAGTAAAAAATGTTACAAAAGTTAATAATAAAGAATATATGGGTAGATATTGTGGGTGTAATTCAATTAGGGCTTTAGTCCACAGAGTAGTTAGTTTTACACAATATTATTAATACCTAAAAATATATAAAAACAAGTGAGCATTACATCAAAAATTATGAGTAAAAAAATCGATATACTCATTGTAGGCATAGGCAACAAATATATTTAGAATTGTAAAGCTACTCATAATGTAAATTAATTTATTTCTACACAATTTGAACCGACAAACGTGTTACACGACAACGTTTTTCAGTGTAGTCATTTTGCGATATATTGATGCGATTTATTTTAAATTACTCTCTATCTCTCTCTCCCTTTATCTCCCTCACTATCTATCCCCCTCTCTTTCTCTCTCTCTCTCTCTATCCCCCCCTCTCTCTCTCTATCCCTCCCTCTCTCTCTCACTCTCTCATTTTTCATCGTTATACTTGCAAATAGCGATAATAGAAACGGTTTGTTTGGCTCAGTACGATTCCCTGAGACGCTCTGTACATCCAAAATCATAAGTCGAAATGAACTTTCCTCGACGCTGAATGTTAGACGCGAGCATGGCTGCGAAATGCGGTTCCCGCCTATGCGGAGCGTAGAGGGCTAGTTTTTTAGGTGTGCTAAAAGCTAACCGGATTATCGTATGGCAAATGTCCATTAAAACAATTGAATTTGAGATAATGTAGTTAATAGTTAAAACCCTATTGAAAATTGGATATTCGGGACAAAACTCTAAGTTTTAGTTTAGCGATTCATTCTATTATGTTGGCTTTCCTTTAAAGCTCTAACGAAATTACGGAGCTCCGTCTCCCTTTCGAGCGGCCGCCCGTGATGCTAGAGAGAAACGAAACGCCGACGCCAAAAGTAGGCACCATACTCGTACGGCATCTCGCTAGAGTAACTCTATCTGTTAATTTTATTAATCCCCACGTTGGAGGAATGCCGCTTCTCAGTTGTTTTTGATTTACATGGCCCTCTGTGTTCAGCTTTGTGCAGTACGTGCCAGTACGGAACACAACGGAAACGACTTTCTTCCAGCAAGAACCAGGCTGGAAGTCGACTGAGACGATTTCTACCCTTGCATTCAAATCAGAATTTTTTTTCGTTAATTTAAAGGTATTACGTTTTTCCAAGTTAATTCTAACATAGTTCCTAAAGTCTTATCAAGAGAAGTTATACATACTGTGGTACAAAATGTAACAAAATGTAACTGATGTCATGTCACAATTCTAATATTTTTTACACGAAATATCTTATTATGTTTTTGTATGATGAACAATCTTCGAGATGTACCTAATAATGAAAACCTTAATATACTTTTCAACAAATTTTAATTTGCTTTAAAAAATTATTTTTTGTAAAGCATTTTCTATTTAATTGAGTATTCGTTACAGAACTTTTCATTAAACATATTTTTTATACTGTTGCATTAATACAAATATTAATTTCCACACCACCATGCGTTTCTCTTATTATTAATATTCGTTCTATTGTTGGTTTTATTATTATTATTACAATTTTTTGTTATTGTGATATTAACTTTAAGAGCGATATTAAAAAAAATGTGTCATATTCTTATGGTACTACAAAAATTATTACCCACATAAAGTAAAAGAAGAATAGAATATGGTGATTCTAATAAATTAAAATATGTTAAATAATTAAAAAAAATACGAAAGTTAAATGAATACATAGGTACATATAAGAATGTATAAAAACTAACATAGACAGCTTTATAAATTAATTTAAATGAACTTAAAGTAAAAGTACAACAATTTGGTAATGAATCTTGTAATTATACATATCTAATTACAAACATACTTTATTTTACTTTACGGTTTTATTGAAAGAAATCTGTATTTAATGAAAACATATCTCAATTAATTACAATAGTTAATCCGGAAGTGAATACCGTGTATGTGAGGGGGAACGGCGCATTATAATTTTTATGCAGGTTCTTCTTACTCGTATACAATAATATTTATTGTTTAAGAAAATGAAGCTACTATTTGCACAAATTAAGTTTGTAGTGTTTCATCTATAAGAAAACACTCAAGAAAGACATCTTTCCAGATTTAGGCGGATAATTCCCACTCATTTAACTGCCGACGCCTTCCTCAGCAAAAATATGATAAAGCACCCCCCCTGAAAGGCCCGATACAATATTTATTGACATTTGGTAATTATTAATCGATAATTATTTCGCTTAGCGAGCCTTATAGACGCCCATAGAATGCTACAGATATTAATAATCTTTGACAGCAGCGAATACAAAGGGTGCTCCCGATGTTCGATGTGTATGTACGTTTTAATTCAATGCATTGGTTTTGGTTGCGAACTGACACGGTTTTGAGCAATGTCTAGGCATTTCAGAGATCAGAATGAAAATTTAAAGTAGGCACACGATGTACTTAATGGATTTACGAAATATTTGGTCGTATACCACTTTTTATTCGTCATTAACGCCAAAATTTTTACAACTTGTTTAAAAAAACGTTTCTAATGTGGATGAGATTTTAATCATCGCTCTGTATAATAAATACCGGCACTAACTTTTTAAAAAAAAAATAATCGAACATCGCACTGTAGAGATATTGATATCAACCTTGTTTTTTCTTACGAATCACCCTGTATATTATTGTATTTTTTGATTCTTCACTTTTTTCTGATTGCGATGATATAAACATATAATGGGTTATCTTTTACTCTTCTTGAGATATTGATAATTAAGTAATTCCATAATTAAAAATTTATTTAATTATTATTTATAAAGAATACAAAACTATATCCGAATCATTTTTGTGTGTTGATCTATGTAATCTATAGCTTCTTGTATTCTATCATGAATTTCTAAAATAGCGATTAGTTCATTTTTAAAAACTCTATGTTTTAAATACCCCCACAGAAATGTGTCAGGTAGCGTCAAGTCTGGACTGTTCGCCGGTCATTGTATGGTGCCGCCAGGAAAATTTAGACGGTCAATGTTCTTTAAATATTTAAGGTCACGAAATAAATGATTTTATTATCCAATTTGATAGGTCGGCGGTATGATATGGCAGCAAGATGGAGCTCCACCATATAATGTAAGATATGTTATGGATTATTTGAATAATAGTTATATAACCGGCAAATAGTCCAGACTTGACACCACCTGACACATTTCTGTGGGACTATTTAAAGAATAGTGTTTATAAAAATAGACAACTATTTTATAATTTCAAGATAGAATACAAGAAGCTATAGATTACATAAACAAACACCGAAAAATTATAATTGTTTATATATAATTGTTTAAATAATTTGAAAAAACGATATAGGTTTTACAAAGAAAAGTAAGGAAATGAGTTTGATAATTTTTATAAACTTTTGCTCCACAAAATTAACTTCAATGTAGTGTAGGATTGCAATCAGGAAACAGTGTAGAATTAAAAACATATTATAATATTGACACGGATTTCCCAATCCGACTTTTTCTTTTACAAGAAAAACAAACAGTTAATGTTTGCTTATATTTATTAACACTCTGTACACTACCGAATACTAATTACAACTCAACTAAACACTATTTAATTAATCACTATCTAAATCGCTCTGAATCTCCGAGAAATTTCCAATTAAACACTCCAATTTCAAGACTCTCATTCAAGACTGGCCTCGGCCTTTTATTCTTCTTTTATAGACCAAACGAATATTTCAGGTATTTTCTAGCATCTCTAGATCCATGTCTCGAACGATTCTCGTCGATTCTCAATTTTTCCAGTTGCGCCTCGATATACGGCATTATTTGTTTCTTTACCAGAATCGCGTAGGGGCGATCAGGGCAATCTAGCGTTTCGCGATACCACAGTCGTCGAATTGGGTGCGTGCGGGGAAAATTCTGTGACAACATAAAGTGTGGTTTATAAGAAAAAAACAAGTTGATATCAATATCTCAGTAGTGGTGTACGATTGCTTTTTTGATAAAAAAAATTTAAATTAAAATCTATGTGAAAAATTAGTCAATGAATGCACATTTCACTTTTTCAATATCTCTCCTAAAACAATCAAGTTACACTTGAATCTAACGTTTACTCGTGATCGCCCTGTACATAGAGTGATCGAAGTAGAGGCGATTTTCTGTTAACATACTGCGACATACAATAGTAATAAGAAAGGTTACTTATCTGTCACATAAAATGCACATATACCATCTGAAAGAGGTAGTTACAAAGACATGCATCTAACCATCATAGTAAGTGTAGGCTTATGACATAAACATGTGACTTATAGGTAACTAAGTGTGATAGTTACTTATAGTATGTTAACGGAAAATCGCCGTAGAACTCTTATTCGTTAAAAGTAACGTTTTGTGTAGACTAGGCTTTAGCAAAACTCCTGTCTAATTTTTTAAAAACGAATCGTAATATCGCTCTCTTCCACCGGTACGTTTTCGTTGCAGCGACAAAGAGTGTAGGTTGATTCGGAACGGAGGGTGACGGCAAAGGACTGTTTTAAAGGGTTGAAATCGGTGAAATAAGGGAGAGCCACCCCTAGAAGACTAATTAGTAATCAAAGTGTGACAAAATTTTCGATGAGGAGAACTCAAAGTAGAGAAATTCCCTTCATTATTAATCTTTATCTCGATGTGGGATTTGACAATTATAAATGAAAAATTATGAATTCGAGCCGATCTTAATGAGGGTCGATGGTAGGTAATCAAACGTCAGGCGGACGGAAAGAACCCTTTATATTTCATAACATCCAAACATTTATTTCAAATCTTATGCATAAATCGATGTAGGTAATAATATTTTAGATGTAAATCTATGCATATATAATTGAAATCATTTTTAACACTGATAATTGATATAGTCACCTGTAATAATATAGTTATCGGTTAAAAAACAATGAGATAAAGAAAAATGTATATATGGATTTAAATAACATAACAATCCGCCGCCTGCGATTGTAGTTAGTTCTGTACCTAGGTTCTCATCTTTTCAATTTCCTCGAATGCTGATGTTTAGGAAGACGTGGTTGTCATTGGTTAAGACTATATAGAGTGGTCCATTATCCAGTTTTGGTTAAAATCAATTTCTTTACAAAACCGAAAAATTTTGAGACAATAATTTTTCTTATGCGGATATGAGAGGTGAATGTTATTTGTTGGCAATTGAGTTTCAATGGACGTGTTGGGCAATGAGAATATTTGGGAGGATTTCGAAATAGATTATAACCTGATAATCAACAATCTAAAAATCTGTTTAGGAATTTACAGAAAAAAAAACCTTGCTCACATTGCGGATTATCCATAAACTTTTAAACATTTTATTGAGGCAAGTTGGCTCGACTCGTAATATTTTGAAATGAAAAATCTAGTATGTCTCCATGGATCATGTTGATACAGGGTGTTTCCTAATTAATTTAAGATGATTTTGTTAAACAAGCGTAGAGCTCTGAGGAAGTCAAGGTATAGGGTTTCCAAGGTACATAAAAAAGTAAATTTAAAATTCGTAAATTGTAAACCTCTTGAGATATATTTGGCATGATTTTTAAAATGTTGGTAGGTATAAAATATAAAATTTTCAGCTTACGTAAGATACCAGTGCTGGGGTTACTATCTTAACTTTTTTCACAAGAAAAAGTAAATTACTCTGTATAATCATGCAAACGAATATTTCATATGCTCCATCATCATTTCTTCTCTCTGCACATTTTTTGTATCTCTAGTCCTTTAGAGACAATTTTGATTTTCTTAATGGTGGTACCTACTTTACGTAAACTTTATAACAAATTTTATACCTACTAACATATCAAAATTATGCTAAATTTGCCAAATATATATGTCAAGGGGTTTAAAAGTTACAAATTTTAAATTTATTTATTTTTTTGTCAACACTAGCACGAAATTATGAATCATACTGTATATTTGAAGTTATATTCAATACTGACGCCTGGCAGTTGTCAAATGTCAAAAATACATCACATATAACTTGTGACAATATAAACATTGTTTATACGTATTCGTACGTATTATATGTATTCAATCCGATGGATTTATTTAGTTCGGTTTGAATACTCGGTGTAGAAACGTAGTAGTAATTTGTAAAAATATTTTGCTTGTAATTACTGGTTTAATAAGTCGATTAAAGTATTCAACGAGTGTGTTTTTCCGTGATTTCGAGTGAAAGGGGTCGCGAATCAAACATCTTAATAAATATCCGATCCGTACGACTAATTGAAAGGAATTTATATTGAAATATCCTCCCGTATTACTCCATTAATTGCAACTTCAGATGCTAGTTTATTATTAGATTTTCAGGCTCTGTCTCTCTCTCTCTCTCCTCGACGTTAATTTAATAAAATCGGGGATAATTCCGATTTCGGAATCGGATGTGAAATTTTCTTCCGATACCTTGAAAATCCGCCCTAATCCGTTTATTCTGCGCTGTCCTACTCAACCCGTACAATCGAATATTCCACATATCTTCGCTAATTCAATATCTGCAGACGAGACTGACAACCTTATGAAATTGATTGTTCTTGTAGCGCGTATTCTTTTGTTTCCTTTGCCACACTCGCTATAACTAGCAGAGGGATTTAAAACCTATTGTTCATCCTGACAGAAAAACTCACAGTATATGCTCACTGAAGCATCATATTTTAATAAAAAATTATGTTGTACCATATTCATAATAATATATACCTACAATTTTTTTGAAAAATTGAATATTCTGCGAATGCTTATTTTTGACATATTGCATAGTTACACCCTGTATACACTGTGAAACGGTAGTCTTATCTTATATCTTGCAAGATATTTTATATAGATAAATAAAAAATACGATGAGCTTGTCACTTAACTATGTAAAGATAAAAAAGTGCACAATAAGGTATATGCCATTATGGCAACTAATGATGGAGGTGCTGGGTATACTAGCTCTAAAACATTACAATTTGGACGCCACTGAATAAATTGTAAATTCCCTCAATGCAGGTTACCCTAAAATTACGCACAGAACCCAAATATGCAAACATCTTTAGGATTCCATTTAAAATAAGTAAGTTAACGATAAGACGGCGACTTCCGGTATAACCGGAAGTGCTACAAGAATGGCATTACTTTATTTAGAGAGAGCACCCCCGAAAACCCTAAAGCCAAAATCGAAATCGAAACAATCTCTGAAATATTTTAATGGGTCGTCACCGTAAGACATCCTGTATATTGCAAAATTGATACCTTCCACCTGATATAAACAGATTTTTGAAACATCGTATGTGGTTCGCTGCGCCCTCTAGGCGAATAAATTTTTTTTTTTATTGAAGCAGGCTATGGTCACAAAAAATTACCTATTTTTTCGTCTTTCATGCAATATGTTGCCCTTATCTTTCGTATTTATTACATTTTTTTCAATTTTAGTCAAAAAAATGTACCTAAATATTTTCGTGTTGCTCAAGATAATGTAGAACCTGTTTTAAAGACGCCAATTGCAAAAAAATAATAAAAAGAATGTACTTTTTTTATCCAAAATACAGATTTTCTTATAATATTATTGTATTACATTGTCTGTCAAAATAATTTTAAAGGCCCAATTGCTTCTAATGTGAAAACCAATAAAATAATATTATAAGAAAATCTGTATTTTGCATAAAAAAGTACATTCTGTTTATTATTTTTTTGCAGTTGACGTCTTTAAAACAGGTTCTACATTATCTTGAGCAACACGAAAATATTTAGGTACATTTTTTAAACTAAAATTGAAAAACATATAATAAATACAAAAGATAAGGGCAACATGTAGTATATTGCATGAAAGACGAAAAAACAAGCAATTTTTTGCGGCCATAGCCTGCTTCAATAAAAAATTTTTTTATCCGTCTAGAGGTCGCAGCGAACCACATACGATATTTCAAAAATCTGTTTATATCAGGTGGAAGGTATCAATTTTGCAATAAAATTTTACTACCAATAAGTTTTCTCTATCTCTTAAAATAAAAAAGTTAGACAGCCTTAAAGTTTGGGCACTTTACAGGTTTTTTTGTTATTACTCATAAAGTTGGCCATGGATCTCAAATTTGTTTTTACGAGCATAAAGGCTTCCAAAAATGCAACAAAAAACAATTAAAGATTTTTGACGTGTCTCGCATATTAAGCGAGATACATGGGAGTGGCCCTCGTATGTGATACAGCCTGTATTTTTTAATTAATTTCATTCATTTGTACAAATTTATCTGGTAAACCTGCACATTTGATTAAACAGTTCATTTTGTTGCAATAATTGGTTTTACCTTTGTTCAGCAATGAGATCACCTGTAAAAGTTCACACCTTGTTGTATCCCTAAAAAAAGTTGTCGGATTTAATAAATAACTTGAAGAATAAGTGCAGGGCCGCACTAGTACCTACAATACAATTTTATCACATCAATACTTGCAAAACTAGATACTTATTATAGACAGACAAATAATATCAAAATATATAATAATATCGTTGCTTACAATACAATCTGTTGTAATAACAATGGCACTCTTGGCATTTGACGACTTATGACGCATTCGTAATGAAATATTTCAACTTTTAACATTAGTTCTTAGTTGTCCCACTCATCAATAGAGGTCTAATTTCTACTCAGAACTTCCAGCAATTCAAAAAGTGTTTTGTGGAAGTGCTATTATTATTGCGATAAACTGTAGGTAATTATTTAATTTTTCAGTAATAATATAGTGAAATATTCTACTTTTCGGCAATTTTTTGAAATTATTCTCTATGCCTGTTCGTGTGTAGGTATAGGTTTTTTTATGAGTGTTCCTACATTTAAAATATATAAAAAAAATCTATGTTGGAACTTGTTTAGTAAAAAACTATCGAACTCCCCAGTTATTTGCAATATTGCGCCGTTTTAAACCGACCTTTGTGAAATTTTACTTCAAATTATTTCTAATTTGGTTAAATGTTCTATCAAAATCAACCTCCGTGAAACAAAAATTATTCTAGGGCGGTAAAACCAACATGAAAAAAGTCTTTGCATTAATAACCCCCACTTTCATGTCCAACATTTTCCTACACCCGAGCATGTAGCAACAAATTGCCCGGATTTCTATTAAAATTTCACGTTGTTGTCTTATTCTCCAACATGAATTGAAAAGTGAATTTTTACTTTTAAACCATTTCAAAAGCTTATATCGTCGTTATTATGTGCAAAATTATTCCTCTAAGAATATCCAACGAAATCCTTGGTTGAGTAATAATTATTTACCATTTTTTTATTTAAAAAAAAATAAAACAAAGAAATTCTTAACGGCATGAATTTGCGTGAACCGCTGATAAATAATATAAACTAATGTTTTTTCCAATTTTTTTATTCAGCTCGATATTTTCACAACATTGCGTCTGAAACCGGTCCTGTACTAATTCTGAGAAAGAGGCCGCTGGGCAGCTTCGACTTCTTTTAGACACTCACTGCGCATGCTCAATAAGAAAGAAACCGGCTGCGCTGACTAGAAAAAACTGCGCTGTTTGATTGTTGCGCGTGGACGCTTGGTCTCATTCGTCGTAAATTTATGGTAAATATTCGCTTTTAATTTCTAAAAAATGCAGTATTACCCGAGCAATAGTGTCTTGTATCTGTGGAATATAAAGTTTTTACTGTATTGTTTTTATTTCCAGAAAATGCCGTTATTTAGTGGTGATAGTGCAGCGCTTGAGATGGAAACAAGATGGTGAGTTTTTTTCCCGACAAGACAAACTAAATTATTACAAAAGGTAAGACCTCTATTCTCGATAGTACCTATTAAGAGCATGTCTTTCAATACTACTTTAAGAAAAAGAAGTGAAATGTTATCAAATTATAAAAGAAATCTCGCCATTTTTATGTTTATTTCTTGGGTTGTTGAATCGTGTAAGTTTTTGTTTCTTGGGATAAGTCCATGTTCCGTGATGGAAGGGCGACCGGGTGGTAAACGTTGATTGTTGCAAATATCAAGTAAACGTGTAGCGTTAGTTAGATTCTTGTAAGGTTTTGTGAATTTGGTGCATATTTTTAGACAAATTCGATGCACACTTTTACAGTGGTTTATGTAAGTATAACTGTGAGTTCTAAGCGCAGTCAATACGTATTATTAAATTATTAAATCGTATTTAACTCGTAAAATCATCAAATTTGTGGCGTTTTTAGGTACAGAAATCTCGAAAAATAAAACGCGTAGAACCAAAGTAATATCAGAACTAAAATTCTTGATGTTTTATTTATCCACTTTTACTTATTTATCCTCCTGGAATAAAATAATACCTTTTAAAAAGCGTTTGTAACACACACATTGTTTTGCTATTCTAACCCCACATTTTAACAATTATTTTCACATACTTATAAACAAAAGTGAACAATCTTATATGTAGAACTATGTAAGTTTATGTTATAACAATACTATTTGCATTTACAGTTAAATTTAAAAAAATACGTATTTTGGAAGATTTCTGTACCTACAAATTTGTTGAATAGACCCGCTTTCTGTCATTTTACTTCGGTATCTTTGAATATTCGCAGGTGGCATGACATAAGCATTGCTGTTAATTGCTAAGCTCTTTCTTATTCAGTTCTTAAATGTCTAAAATTATTTGTATTAGCAGAAAACAATATTTTAACAGTACGGCGTTCTTAAGTGTCCAACTATCGTTCACAGTTTAAAGCAAATTAGTTTTACTTTAAATTTTCATTTAGTTAGTCAACTCACTTTCACTAAAGGAGTTATTTTTGTTTGTATAAGCTGACGATCGGTTACGTTTCACGTAGTTATGCAGGTTATTTATTTTGTACCAACGAAATTAGAAAATGCAGATGCATATAATATGTATTACTATTAGTACCTATGTCAACAGCAAAAATAAAGCATACATTCAACACAGTATGTCAGAAGATACAGAGTTTTTAACATTATCTTAAATTACATAAGAATATTCTTTTAGATGTAGGTAGATATTTTTGTTAAGTATATAGGTATTTGATTCGAAAAATATCATTTGGATATAGGCCTCAAAATATCTACTTAATTGTTGAGATATTTTACACAGTACAATGCATAATATTCCAGGACCTAGAATAGTTATCTTTTTTTTAATATATGGAAATGTTGTAATACATTTATATAAAACAAGCTATGATTTTTAAATGAAAATTAATAAATTAGTGGTACCTACCTACTGGAGCTTTAGGTATTAAAACAGCAAATTTTCACTAATATATTCACCATATACTGTTTATGTAACTAAACTAAAAAAATTACATGCATACCTCTGGTTAATAAATATGTCACATTCAAAGCTCATTCAACTTCAAGTATTTTTAGACTAACCACAATAAAAAAATTGTAGGTATGCAGCATTTTCATAAACTGTGATTGTGCCGCTAAAACAGATTAAAACATAAAAAGTAGGTACACATTAATTTTACCAAGTTCATCATTTTCTAAATTAATTTTAAAGATTAAATGCCTTTAAAGACAAAAACCTTCCGGGTGAAAAAATATGCATTCTCAAAACATTTTATTTCATTATCTCCACAACTTATCAGATTTGAATGGAAATTGCAATAATCTTATAGAGAAAAATAAATTATTGGTGGCAATTTTAGCAAAATAATACATTAAACATTGTAAAAAATACACAAGAAATGTACCTACCTACGTACGAATGTATGGGTAAATATTCTGTTATATTAATCTAGATAGACTCAATACTTTTTTGACATTGTGGTTTCAAAACTTAATTTTTCAAATTATTATAACTTATATGTTCATTTTTATACTTACTGTCCTTAAGTTATATTTCATTATTAATGACTCAACCTGTATATTTAGTGTCAAAGAACATACATATTGACTTCATTAATTAGAATTGTAGGAAAATTGAATTGAATTATCTGAAATACCTTTACAAATACAGTAAAAAAGGTACTCTTCTTCGATTATATATTTTTCAATATTTTTTTTTACAAACTTCCTTAGGAACTACGTTCTAATCCTCATGTAGGTATCTCTTGTGTAAAGTTATTGGTATGATGATGGATGACAACGGACACGATTGCCTGTTTATTACAGCTTTTTTCCGCCGCCGCAGTTTTCGGTATCGACGGCAAAAATCAATTGATAACACCCGTCATTCGTATCAGAAACAGGTGTCCGTCAATTGTTTCAAACGTCAGCTGCCGACGACGACGACCCGTTCGTCAAACATATCCAAATAAATGTTGCAAAAACGCTTTTGTTTCATACGTACCCTGGAAATAAAAAGAATAGCAATCGCTTATACAATTATTGCAGATTTATGGACTATTCGTACGATTTGTTGCGATTGCAGGTCCAAACATAAGTTTGTAGTATTATTTCACATTATTATGTTTATTACTATTACGCTTACAATTTTGTAGTAATAATTGTTACCAAATTCTACATACATTGTTGTATGATTTACTTAAAGCCTATAAAGTTTAATAAAAATTTCTGTTAAACTTATTAAAAATTACCAGTGAATTATATAAAAAATTACACATTGATAGTAATTTTTATTGCTCCGTTACTATAATTATCGGCACACAATACACTAATTTTTTTAGTGTTTTTACTATATTTACTTGCTAAGAATACAATAATTTTGATGTTTTAATTGTGTTTAATATGTGTTTAAATTTATTCATTCTGACGAAACTATTACCTTATCAAAAGAATTAAATTTTATTTGGTTCATATACATATATTTATTGATAATATATTTATGTAAAATATTATTAGTGTTTATCTCACAAAAAAATCTTGTTCTCCAAACTACTCACTACTCCAACTAATAAGAAAATCATAGTAAAAAATTAAATCAAAAAAGTACTTTCTCAGGCCCATCTATAACTTCTTAAGGGAGCAAGATTGTACTTAAAGTATGTCCCATTTTTTACTGAACATCCTGCATACAAAGCCATTAGTAGAAAACCTACTTGTTATATCGCTGTTTGGCTGCAGTATTCGAACAGTTTTGGCACGTTTTTTTTGTAATTTGTACTTTAATACAATTTGTAGTAAATAAACACAACAATTGTGACTTTGTAGTACCTATAGGTGATGTCTACAAATGTTGTAATATAATCTGTATATTGTTATTGCTATTTTGCATATTTACAATATGACATTTATTACAAAATATAGTAAAAAGGTTTACAATTATATTAAAATTTATAATCCAATTATTACTATAGGTAATACCGAGGGGTGTGGCAGTTTTGAAATCAGATACGTTTGTGTGAAAATCTGTAAAATCAAGCAAATCACATGCGAAATCTTGTGGAATCATCGAAATATGTGAAATTGACAAAATCACGTAATACAATTGAACAAATAATTTAATTTGGTATATTTGTCATGTGTCAGAAACCTTTTAATATTATGTTGATTGTGTAATTTTTCTTCTTTTCTAAATTTGTATTTGCTTGCATGTGCTTCATGGTATTAAAATATAGTTGTAACTGTCAATGTTATACATTTACTGCAAATAAGTAGAACCGATGTTCCAAGTTTAGCTTGATCTAAATACTTATATTAAAATCGAAATTAGACAAAATTTTATAAATATTGAGTATTATCTTATTGATTTTCTTTTTGACTAAGTCACCTTTATATATGGTCGAATATTACAATATTACTTGTAACGCTGGTTATATACTACTAGTGTAAATTTAAACTTGTATCTCAAATTCCACCGTGGTTTAAAAAAATATATATCTTGAAACATTCGGAAAAAATATCCAATTATTCAGAAAATATGTGTTGTCTAAGTTTTAAAAATTTGTTTTGAAATTTTCTTTTAATAAAGTCAAGGAAATCATGCGAAATCAGTAAAATCAAGCGAATTCATATAAAATCTGGTAAAATCACGAGAAATCAAGTAAATCAGGTATTCTCTGAAGATATTTAAGTTATCAGAAAGATTAAGAAGAATCGATAATAAATTTAATATTCGACCAGTTTTTCAGACAACTAATACTTTATGATCTTTTTTGTCTAAAACACGTCCAAAAATGATATATAAAATTTAAAAAATTGCATCTACAGCACACCTTGTGAATGCAATAAACATTATGTTGGAGAAACGTCTCGGTCTATGAATGTTAGAATTGAGGAACATAAATAAAAATTATATAAAAAGTCGGGAATTTGAAAAATAAAACATTTGGAATACTCTTGGCAAAACGGTCATTTGATTCAATAGGTTTCGGCAAAAATTTTAGAGAAGTAAGATAATGCAACAAAAAGAAAATTAAAAGAGACCGCGATTATTTTGTTGAACGGAGATAAGTGTCTGCCAAACTGTTCAGTAAACATTGATCATTGTTAGTTACAGTTGTATCAAGAAGAAGTAACAATAAAATAAAAATCATTTAACATCTCTATGAAAGCAGATAAACAAATTTTAAACTGTCAAACTTGACATACTTTCAATACATTTACTATTTTGAGAATGTAATGTTTTTCGAAACGTCAAAAATACCGGCAGTGCGCGATAGTGATGTGATTTTTGTTATTTTTTCAGTGTGAGATTTTTTGGTTAGGCAAACTTAGTTTCAAAAATAACCCCTTACTGATCCGTTTGGCGCAAGGACTTACTTAATTAATCTTTATTTTTTCGGAAGTGTGGCAAAAAAACCAATCAAACTAAATATGAATCAGGAATTCGTGTGAAATCTGATTTCGAAGATTTCCATTAAAGTAATAGGGAATCTGAAATCAGGTGTACAAAATTTTGGAAGTGCCACACCCCTCAGGTAATACTTTTGCATTTGCCACAACAAATTTATATGGATTACTACATTTCTAATTTATTCTGCGACAAAATTGTAAGCACAAATTTGTAGTAACTGTGTCAGTAGTATTTCTTCCAGTGTACCTTGAAATTCTATGTGCAGACGTAAGATAATACGGAACGTATGCGCGGTGGGTAGATGTTCCTTATCGGAACCGATTCTGCTTATGGCGTTTGTAGTTTTTTCTCATAGAAAATCCAGCTTGCATTGCTGTACGACAAAAAAATTTCTCGGTAATTTCAAATCTGCCAAGCGAATCACAAAGTTATCAAGTAACGTAAGACATTGTTTTCCTCTCGTAGATATTACAGCTATTTTGTCATGTACTCGTGTTCTAAATCGTTTTCTCTAGAGAAGCCTTAAATATTTGTCTGCCACATGGCCCGTATTCGGAGGAGGGTGGTTTTTTATTAATAAATAACCAATAAGTCTCGAAAGTTGTCGTCTCGACGTTCAAGTGATCGGAGCCATATGGTTTATATTAAGAACTGATATGTTTATTGTAGGTTTTTGTGTATTCCACGTATGGGGTACGTTTTAGTCGAACGGGCGACGTCTAGTTCACCTTTAGAGACAGGCACAAGGCCGGGTTTGTGTTATTTTAGTTTTGGACGGAGGTAAAAATACGTGAAAAGCATAATAAAAACACCGGTTTCTCGGAAATCCTCAGTCGGTCGCATTGACAAATCGAGAATTGTTTTATTATGTGGGTCAAATGAATAATAGATTATAAACATTTTTTTATTAAATTGATGTCATGCAATCGGCAGACGTGATTTTATTTTCAACATTGCTAGTCATGGTAATCACTCCTAGACGTTCATTTATAGGTAGATATTTATATTTTTCACTCGTCACAATTTCAGTTAAATACTGAAAAAAACGTCAGTGTTTATATATAATGAGCGTTCGTCAGGTATGTTTACACCGAGAAAACAATACCATTACATTGTGACTGCAATCTCAAAACATTGAACACAAAAATAAATATATTACTTTTATTTAAAGTAACATTGCGTTTGTTGTCATATATCTTATCACATATGTAATATATTTTAATAACTTTATTTTAATTATGTAGAATAAGTTATAACCAATCGGAAGCCTTTTTTTTTCAATACAAAATTACAATAACTTTTGTTTATTTGATGTCAACATCGTTATTAAGATACTGTAATTCAGTTTATTTCCGAATAATAAAACAAGTAGGAGAGTTACATTCATTTAAAACCACTTTTTTGTACAAGCTTGCTCACAGTATTTCAGCCATATAGCTTGTTTATTATTTATTTATTAGCTTTTTGTTTTATTGTAAAGGTAGGTACCTATTTAAATTGGTTCAAAGAATATTTTACCTTTACACCAAAACCACCACCGCCAAAAGAAATACAAAGAAAACAGAAAATGTACAGTACAAATAATAAATAAACAATATGTAAGAAATAATAAAGAGAAATACTAAACTGATGCAAGATGCAAAAATAAAAAAAGTAATATCTACAAATAAATGCACAACAGAAAACTATATGCTAAAGAAGTAACCAGGATAAGATGGATTCAACAAATATCTAAGTTTATGCTTTTTGTATGTCCAAAAACGAATTTGAATTTTGAAAATCATTGAACAACTCGAAAATAAGTTTCCCAAAAAATATTAACCGAAAATTTGTATTGTAAATGCAGTTTTAAAAGTATAATATGTTTTTGTTAAAAATTCGAAAAATTTCAGTGGTGTAGACATTTTGAATTTTCTGGAGAATAACAAGAGGTAATATACGTCATTTAATTTATCGGACTTTTAATTATCCAAATTATAAATTTAAACACTCTGTATCTCAGAAACCCAGCATTACCGGATTGTTTATGGAAATTCATTTCTTATTCTGATGATCGCCATAAGTGGTTGCTTTTTCTTTCTGTTGACATAGGAATAATGTATTTTACAAGTAAAAATTGTAGGTATGCACAAATCAACTAAATATACTATTATTTCAAACGGATAAGTTTGAGGATTCTTCATGAAATTATTTTTGATCGAGTAGAAATTTTACTCAGAAAAAAATTATAAGTAAATGAATGAAAATCACTATAATAAAATTCATAATCCTATGTTGATGTAGGTATCTGTTTTTGTTATAAATATTACACACGTTTTGAAAAAATGACATAAAATTAAATAATTTTTATTAAGCAATTTGCAAGAAACTTTTGAAACCTGTCCAATTGTTTATAGTACACAATATTAAAAAAACTTTTACACTTTTAAAACATTGCTGAGATTATAGATTTTAAAAATAAACTGCTTACCATAGATAGATAACAGGTAACACTACAAAAACTGCTCAAGGCGCCTGTTGAAGATCGCACTATATCTGCGAATTCTTTATTGGAATAAGACATTTTTTAATAAAACAACGTAGATCATTATACAGTGAACGAGAATTGTTCACGTTTTTAACCCCACTGAGAGTGAATTTGACTTGATTGGTGCATTATAAACAGTTGAATAATGACGACGCAGGACCGGCTTAAGTTCTCGATAAATTTTCTGGAATTCATTATGCTTTAGACCACAGGCTGCTGTATGAAACTTGTTTATTTTCACTTCTTTTATTACCCGATTGAGGAGATATATTTCAGAAACAAATTTGTTATTGTTATTATTTAATTCAGTGTCATATTTTTGTTTGGACGTAGCATCAACGAAACCAACCTAACTGATTACATTGAATCAGTAATTATTTCTGGTGAAGTATTCACAATAACGAACCTAACTAAAGTGTGCCAGAGTGATATAGTCTATTCGTAGTTACAATGGTATTAATAAAAATTGAGTTAATAATAACATTACTGTCATCAGCTATACCAATATCAATTTCCTATGAGCACTGTGTAGCGTGGGAACGATTTAAATTGTACAAATACCCGGACCGACATAATTAAAAATACAATTTTTTCAAGAGCAATTAACGACATGATGTGTACGTTAAACACATCGATTGAACCGGCACTCCGTCTGTATCTGTTAAAAGCTATATTCGAAACGATCGGCTAAGTATCTCGTTATGAAAAAATATATCTATCTTTCCACAGACGTGCAGTCGACTCGAATGATTTAAATACAATTTCCTGTGTACCAATAACTACTTATAGGCCGTCGTACATTTCCAGATGTTCCATCGCAAAAAATACTTAATATATCGATGGCTGGGACTCCGATATGTACATACGTTGGTGGCAACATATGTTGCTTTCGAATGTATAAACTATTTTAAACGCTTTTAAACGTATTTATCGATGTACGGGGCGGTACTTTAAAACATGTTCTGTAACGATAGTAATTGACTATCGACAATGTCTTTATTATCGTTTTTCAGGTGTTTTCGGTTTTCTAATTTAAAAAACTGCTGTTACCAAATTCATAATAATGTATCAAGAAAATCATGCAAGAGTTTGGAAAATAGCGAGACAAGAAAGGACAATGTTAAAAATAGCCGATTTTTGGCTTATCCGGGGGAATGCATAAATCATAAAAAAATCAATTGATTATTGTTAATTAACATTAGAAATGGCCCAGAAATACGTCAGATAGCTGGGGAAATGTCGCTACTACCCCTAAACCTATATAAACTACCCTTAAATAGCTTTAAATGGATAATCATTAATTATTGTTATAAAATTCGTGTAAAATGAAAAAAATGCTTGAAAATGATTTGAACAGTCAGTATGTCAATATAAAAATGATAAATGATGATTCCTAATATGATTTCAGAGAATATATTTCCTCAGGACTTCTCACAAACGTATAACTGTATCAAAAATTAAATTCGGAAACTGGAAAATTTGTTGCAGGTTAAAAAGCATTCTAGCAGTTATAACCGGACATATTATACTTGCTATAATTTTACGAATTTATATTATATATATTTTTTTCAGACTCATTGTTGCTTTACAATATATATTTTATTTTCAATTTTTTATATACAATTTAGATAGTGTTTGTACAAAAATCAACATCCTCGTTAACATCTTTGTAATAGATAATTAGCAACATTTTTGTTTCAGTTTTTATTAAACCCAGCTGTACAACCAAAGGAGTAGCTATCCAGGGCATCCACCGTGCAGCTTTGAGCAGTAGTTACAGTGACTTTTATAGTGAGTAACTTTTATAATATAGTGACATTCCGGAGTAAGTTGTGTTGACTGCCGTGGTCAACATAGTGACTATATCCGTATGTATCCGTTGATTGGTGAGATCGAGCCTAGGGACGAGCATCTCTTGTAATATCCGATAATTCACGTTATCGGCGTATCACTCGAGTGATAAGGCCCTAATTGCTTTTTTAGAGAAGGAGACCTAGGTTTGAGACAACTGGGATGTATAAGTATACCCAGGTGGGTCGAATTCTCTGAGAAACCAATGTAGACTCACCAATTTCGCGTTTCGCGAGTGGGAAATGAACTGATGCTCGTTCTTCGAGGGACCGAGAGGTTGCGGTGCGGATGAGCGGTAAGTTTTTGTATAATTTTTATAATGAAAAATAGTGTTACAATATTATCTTGTTTTTTCTTGATATTGTCTTAATCTTGGGAGATAAAACAACATATATCAAAATTTGTATGTTACGCCATCAGGTTTGCTAAAATACGGGTTTCTGCGGCGAACACCCTGTATAACGTACGTTAATTTTCCCTTTATTCGGCGAGGCCTAATGGCAACGGATTTCCGTCGTATTTATTTGCATTTTTATTCAAATTAGAATAATAAAAAAATAATCAAGCGCCCCGAACGAAAAGTATTAAATGACATCGGCCAGGCCATGCAAATGATTGACAATAAACTGCCGGAAAACAAAAGAAAACCGGCCCGGCCTACTCCCACACGTCTCGGAACCCTCCTCGCTTAACGATCTAATTCAAAAGTCCATTGAAATTGCTTTTTAATACGAATAGGAACGCCGGATCACGCTCGGCGCGTAAAAAAACGCGCCAACTTTCAAAAGAAATCGTAAGTCTTTTGTCCCGCTTCCGGCTGTCGCCAGATTACCTCCAATAAGTCCCTTTAAATGGTCAAACTGTATCTAGAAAGAAAAACTAATGATAGGCAACTTAATTGGATCTACGTTAATTTGACCTTGTCGATATCTGCAATGTAACGTAGAAACCGCAAGATTTAGCGTTTTTTAAGGTGTAAACAATTAGTTACTTATTTTTTTCGGATTATCTTCCAAGTTAATTCATTTTTCCTGGTTCGTATACGCGATATCACGACACGCCACTGGTTGATTAATTGTGCGTCACACTGACAAATGAATGATAAGCCACGGCCAACTCTTGTGCCATTTTTCTTCAACTATTAACATTCAAATGTTAACAAAGGCGTGGCCGCACATTAAAACTGCTATGCATTTTAAAAGTTACGGTCGTTTGTTTCAAAATCCACGTAAAAATACGTGTTACGAAAAAGGATAGGTTATTATTTTATAAATATTTGTACGATAAGTACAGATAGCTTTCGAATTGTTCTTGTTGCAATCGCAAAATTGTGTGCTACTTGCAAAATACGTGACAAAAAATCAATTTTAATTTTGTCTTGAAATAACTGATAATTATTATTGAAATTTGATCTGCATTATTTCAATTTTTGTATGATTCAATTGTTTTGATTAAAAATATATTTAAAGAAACATGAGCTCATGCAGTAGTGTTACTCATCAATCTCATTATTAATTTTCTGTCGATATTCCTGTATTATTCTGTTATGTTGCGGTTTTATTTCATTGAGGTAACGGAATTTTTTAATGAGTTTGAATCATTACAATTTTCCTTTATATTCTTATCATTACCAAGTTTTACCTTCTGTTGTCACATGCCATATCTCAAACATACTACTGAAAACATTTAGAGACTGTTCTTAATTTTGCAAGAAATATTGTTTGTTTACTACAAAATAATCAGTCATATTGTAATTATTGAAATATACCACTGAAAAAGTTCATTCAGTCATTTGCCCAAAGTAAAAAAATAATCTCGGGAATATTTTAATTATTAGAGGGTAACCATTTTATTTTATTTTTATTTATTCTCATTTATTTTATATATTTTTTAAAATAATAGATACGTTCATATCTGGCATCCAACATTTTTTTGATAATAAGCGATAGAATGTACACATTTGAAATAGTCTACAGAGTGATATATTTTTTGGTGCCATCAATTTTTTGTGGTGCATTTCTCTCTTCTTTTGAATTTGTATCTTTTTTATATTGAACCTTGTTAATGGTACCTATTAATTAAAATGTGACTTATTTCTAGAGTCACTTTTATACGTACAAGGTGGCCACGGAAGATTTTCCCCCTTTTCTCTGTTATTTTGTTTAATATACGAAAAAACGTGTAAGGACGAATGTTGTAGGGAAATATCGTTTTTAACGCATGTATTACAAATACAACTGAATATCGAATTTGATACATAGTGATTTTCCGGGTTGTTATGCCGTGACCTAGGTAACTGGTCGCTGTCAGAAACAGAATTAAAGTGCACATCCTTAGCATTAGCCGAGAGTCTTTGACCTGCCCTGGTTCTTGGACCTAGACTCAATAAATTTTGATTTTAAATATAATAGGTGCTGGATGTTCTTCAAATAAAGTATATACCTACAATAGATATGCAATATATATTTCTTAACTATTGTTCACTTAAATATTACCTCTTCTTATTTTTGTGCACTTTTTCGAGCTGTCAAGTGTGGTCTTGTCCTGTTTGTAGACAAAGACAAGATCAAGAAAAAGCAAAACAAGATGCGAAAAAAATATATATTTTTTTCAATTCGTAAAATGTTCATAAGGTATTAAACGAAAGATTTTTAATTTGGAATATAATTTTCAACCAATGAACAATTCAAAGTAAAAACATAATTAAAGGGCTAATTTATTCATTCGTTAAAATGATGTAAAAGTCTCTACGGCTTTTTTCATATCTCGAACAATAACAGAAGAAAAAGGTGGCCGATTTTCGCGTGACTACTCTGTATCCAAGAAATCTACGTTTCTCGCATTGAAAATACCCCACACATTGGCCAGAGCATTCGATTCGAAGATTATTAAATATTTGCAACCCCCAATCGCAACCACCCCTATTCAGATCTCACGCACGCGGTCTATATTTAAAAATATGACGTCGAAGATTTATCCCGTCTGACAGTCGAGTCATAAATTTCTATCAAAATTCGAACAGCATAGTAGGCATCGTAAGAACATTGTTTTGTCTTTGATGTCGGGATATAAGGGTGGCGTAACAAACACCCCTCCGTATGTATCTCTACGTGCCATATTGGGTGATGCGTATCGGGTAGTATTTTGCATATTGACCAAGTGTCAGGATCGTATTTCGATGCAGTTCCGAATGAATGAAAGCCAGTTTTGATTCATCGTTGCACCCCTGAGGTATAAAAATCGTTATGGAAGGCGTTTTGAAATTGAGAGTTACAAGGAGAGTTGCGAAAGGATCCCGCACATTTTCCTATTGGTATAAAATGAAGTTTTAGTATTTTATAAATTGTAATCTCCTGATTAAAACTGCAAAGGTCTCCACTCAACCCTATGGCTAGTTTTTGATATACAGAGTGAACCTTAAATAAGTACAAATATTTTAACTGCAGGTGTAGTTCGTCATATAGATAAGTAGTGAGTCATTTTTAAAAATTTCAAATATTTACGGATATTATTTTTTTTTAAAAATACCCATATTTTGAAGACTGCTGACTAGACTCACCTCTGACGTAACCTAATAAAATAAACCATATGATTTACTGAAGCCATATCATCTGTAAGATAAGTTCGATACTATCAGTTAAAGTGTTTAGAAAGTTACTTCCAAAAATTATCCAGTAGAAGCAAATTATGGGCCGTCTTACGAGAGTTGAATTTTTGCTGGGAAAAGCAGAACAGGAAGTCAGTTCTTATCGATAAAGTTGAAATTATTTGTTGACGAAGATCCTACTTTAAGATCAATTAGAAAATTCCATGACGAAGAGAGGAATATTTATTATCTAGACGAAACTTGGGTCAATGAGGGATATACTGTAACAAAAGTATGGCAAGATAAAAATGTAAAAAGTTTTCGATAAACATTTTTGGATGGACTTTCAACAGGGTTCAAGGCACCTTCAGGTAAAGGGCGAAGATTAATAGTGACACATATAGGTAGTGCCAGTGGTTTTGTAGATGACGGTTTATATGAACACAGATGTTTTCGAATAGTATATTGGATCTTATTCTTCCGGAGTCTGTAATTGTCATGGATAATGCCAGTTACCATTCACGGCAAACCGAGCGGACGCCTACGACTGCTTGGAGGAAAGCCGATATAATTCAATGGTTATCCGGAAAAAAACATTTCTTTTGAAACAAATATGGTGAAAAAGGAACTTTTGACACTTGTCAATCTTAATAAAGATCAGAAAAAATATGTTATCGATGAAATGGCAACAAATCGCCAAATAACGGTACTACGGTTACCACCTTATCACTGTGAACTTAACTCAATTGAATTAGTCTGGGCGCAGATAAAAGGAGATGTAGCGCGAAATAATACGACGTTTAAATTAAGTGACGTGAAAATTTTGTTAAAAAATTCCTTGGAACGAGTAACTGCAGATAACTGGCAAAGATGTATACATCATGTACAAAAAGAAGAGGAGACAATGTGGGAATTCGATAATTTAATTGACGTTACTGTGGAATCTATCGTTATCAATCTAGGAGATGAAGATAATTCATCAGAATATTCAGAGGATGGATTTTAATATACCTACTTTTTTATTTTCTTTATTGTACATTTATACAACACTACATTTACTCACCATAATTTGAATTTTCAAAATACATATATTTTTGTGTGGAATAAAAGTCTATTCATTTAATTTAAATAAATATTTTGATAATATTGATAATATATTGAAATTTTGATAATAATTTTATTTGAATTACTAAAAACCCTCTTAACCCGGTTATGGTGCTTAAAGTTGCCTCATGTTTTGAAATGCTGTTTTTATATTGTGTGTATTTTTCAAGATTTACCCTGTATAGAAGGTTAACATTAGGTTTTGTGACAATTTAATCTCTTTCATGCAATTTTTTTGCATGAATGTTTTTATTCCTCTAAAAATAATATATTGTGACGAAATATTTGTTCATATACAGGGTGAGTTCCAAATAAAATGGGATTAATTTAAAATTGAGGGCGTCCACTCAAGTCTAAGTCTAAGGGTAAGCTTGTATGAACACATATATCTTTGACATGAAATATTTCGTCACTATATATTATTTTTAGTTAAATACATAGCATTCATTAAAAAAAATTGCAATTAAATCACTAAATTGTGACAAAACTTTTTAATTTTTATCCCTGTATATTAAAAATTGCCTTTACAATTTTAATCAGAAGATCGTAATTTATAACATATTAAAAATTCTGAAAATTTCACGGTGAGCCATTTTATACAGGGTTAACTACGACTACGTACAAAAAATGTTTCCTCAGGAAGGCCCAATAAAAATAAAATTATTCCGGAATTCTAGTTCGATGGGATAAAACCTTTTTTTCCGGAAAATCGGCGTCTATGAATCCTATGATAACGATAGTCCGAGTTGGCTTAGATCTGTCAACTACCAGTGGTCGTTTTTTTACACTATTTCAAATTGTAGAAACGACGAAAATGAACATTAATAGTAATACAGGATAATTCGGTTAGCTGCAGCAGTTTACATTCATTTTTAGTTCCAAATTGTCAGAACTCAAGATTACCCACCAAAACACTCATTTTGTTCACAGTTAAAGCGTGTCAGCGATAAATTGTTGTCTTATGAATAAGTTTGGAAATATTTTGAACGGCGATTCCGTTAATTCGTGTTTTACTATACCTCTCTTAATTATATGGCTTTAACATACACTTATATATAACTTAGAATAATACATATGAACTTAGTAAATAAGAACAAGCCTTATTGTTCTACATTTATAGCTCATAGGCATTAATCAAACAATGTAAATGTTCCCTGGCATTTTCGGATTTTAAAGTATGCCCTCATCGATGTCCTGATCATCTCAATGACATCCACGAACAGTGGCTGCAGGTTCCCACGGACTCACTGACATATACGAATTGGAAACCAGCGAATACATCACATTTATGTGAATTCTTCTAAATGACGAACTGATATAAGTGTTAGGGTTACGTCTGTGAAATTGTATCTGTTTTGCTATTCTTAAAGACTTTCACCTTGTATCGTATATTTATCAACAATTGCGACAAAATAATTTTGCAGTTTGTTATACCGAATATATGCTTTATGATAATGCATTTCTGTTTTGTGAAGCATTAACTGAGAGGTGTTTTGACCACGAGTAGATACTCTGTTTTATAAAAAATATATATAAGGCTTTTACCAGATATAATAGTTCATGGACATTTTCTAATAATCGCAAATTTTCAGATTTTGCACACATTTAACGGAATTCATTACATATCTTCAGTTTCTTTAAATTTTCTACAATTTTTCTCATTAATTTTCTAAAACTTTTTCTTAATTTCTCCGTTACACTTCGAGATAATTAAATTTGGTTCTTTTCTGTTTTTTTGTTTTTGAAAAAAAAAATATTGAAAATTATTGTGTTATTCATCATTTTTATAATAAAAAATTTCGCATTATAAAAGGATCGAAAATATCGAAGAAAATTATTTGTATATGAATGTAAAAATTGTATTTTCTATCATAGCTCCAGGATAATATAGTTTTATTAATCCTTCACTTTAATTCTATGGTACATTATATGTAAGCATACTTTTGAACACACAAAATGGAATTATAATTGGTAAAATTTTCTTAGTTTTGGGTTTCAACCTTGTATTGAAACTAATACTTTTCCAACATAGAAAGACAGACTTGAGTCGTTTAAAGACTAAAATAATTTTCTAGTACATAAGTAAAAAAAGGAACACGTCGAGGAATACATTTGAAGTGTTCATAAACACAAGCTTAATATATTCCCTCGAAAAACCAATATAACACTTTAGTTTTCTAAAACTAAAATCGCACTTTAGTCCTAGAATAATATCTCAATAATATAACGATATTTAACCCCTCATTATATTCGTGAGGATTAGCTCATAAGTCAAGAAATAAAATGAAAAGAATGCATGAATAAAGTTAAAGTTAATTACAAAATGTGAAAAATGTAATCAAATCATATATAGGTGCCTTTCTAAAATAGATACTAAGCACTTTAGCTCACAGAGTGGACAAATATAGTTTGGAATTATTGGGGATTAGAAACACAAACCTTTTTAAGAAAACACGTTTAAGATAATTAAAAGCGAAAATATCTTGAAATTTAATTTTTTTTTTCAAACGTTAGTCCTCTACAATGGAAACTAAAACTGCACTTTAGCTACTGCAGTGCGTATATGTTACGGTTAATAGTTAAAAAGTCAAAACACTAAGTACTGCTATAATAACATACAACAAGAATAATGGAAATGAGGAAAATGTAGTTACTCAAACAGGATGAAGATTACACTTTAGTACCCTAATTGAGAAACTAAAGTGACACTTTAGCTTAAGGAGTGTAGAATTCAAGCTTGTTAATTGACAATTAAGACTATAATAACTTTCGTAAAAGTTCTAAGGTTAAGAGTTAAAAAGTCTAAATACTAAGTACTGCTATAATAGTTCCTCAAACAGTACAAAAATTACACTTTAATATCCTAATTTAGAAACTATAGTGACACTTTAGCTCAATGAGTGCAGAAATCAAGCTTCTTGATTGGCCATTAAGTCTATAACTTTTGTAAAAGATCTAAGGGTAAGAGTTACAAGAATAATAGAAATGAGAAAAATATAGTTCCTCAAACAGTGTGAATATTACATCTTATTATCCTAATTTAGAAACTAAAGTGACACTCCAGCTCAAGGAGTGTAGACATCAAGTTTCTTGATTGACAATTAATAGATGTCCCATATTGCAGGTGATAATTATAGGATAAAAAATAATTCGAGACAACTTTTTATTCACGCGAAACCGACGCGCGGCAAAGTTTAAATTAAATCCTTACCGATCGCAAAAACCGGACCGATTCCCCCGTCTCCCCCGCCCATTTCGCGGTTTTTAAAAGTAATCTACTCCTAATTTCGACGATGGCAAAGTTAAGGGAATCTGTCGATTCTCCGGGCCGCGCTTAATTACTATAACTTCGAGGCGGGCCAATCCTCACTTAAAGAAAAACCTATAACTTAATTAGATATCTTCTAATTAACTAAGTGCCCGCCGCCGGTCCTCCCCCCTCTCTAAAATATTGATGAATTGCGAAAAGGAGGTGACACTTCGACGGACGCGGCGCTATCCAACCCTAAGCTAATATTAACCCTCTCTATCGCAGAGATAAAGGGCTTTATTGGATGGACGCCCGAAGATGCCTCTATAATTATCGGGAATTAACGTCAAAAAAAGACATAAAAAGGGCAGGCTCGGGTAAATCATTCAAGGGAATTGTCATACTCCAATCACGCTATGATATCGACTGTTCCGCTCGACGGGGCAGGTTCGAGTTATGTTCGAGCGAAAGGATTATTGAATAAACTTCTTTGATTACAAATTTTCCTGGTGGTGAAAAATATAATAATAATAATAATATTTATTAATCATTTAAGACATATACAATGTATAGGATAAGTCACAAACAAAAGACAAAATACATACGAACACTTTAAAAGTTATTGTCATTGTTAAGTTCATCAATACTATAATAATATTTATTGAGTAGTCTAGTCTTAATAAATAATGATGCAGTATCAAGGTATTTAAATTTATTCGGTAATACGTTGAAAAGTTTAGATCCAGAGTACTAGAGCCATTTCATATTTACTTTGTTTGGAAATACACAACAAATTACAATTGCGTGTTGAGTAGTTATGAAAATGAGAATTTTTAACTAAAGAAGGAATGTTTTATTTGATATATAAATATTAATACGGGGTAGTGTATTTTATTGTTAATGAATATTTTTTTACACGATTTTCGGAGATTAATTCCAAATTAATTTCTAAGTATCCGTTTTTGGGTTACGAAGATCTTCCCCCTCCTAACAGCACTACCCCACAATATTACATTGTAGGAGAGGTGGCTATAAACTAAGCTGTAAAAAATGTTTAGTTTTAAAATAATAAAAAATAGTTTTTCTTAGTCGAGGTATGGCATACAGTGATTTGTTGAGTACTTTTGGTACTTACTATCGCTAGATTCAAGAATAGAATTGTCAGTATTAAGGTGTAATTTGATTGAGGATCGAAAATAAATTATTGCAGTTTTATCAACATTTAAGTGCGTTAGATTCGTACCACAAGAGATGTGTCATTGGCAAACATCGTAAGATGAGGTGCGTTAATAAAGCTGGGTAAGTCGTTGACAAGTAACAAAAAAATTAGTGGTCCCAGCACCCATCCCTGAGGCACCCCAATATCCATATTACGGCAATGCGAAGTAGTATTGAGAACTCTAACATGCATAGTTCTGTCAGATAGATAATGAACTAACCAATTTAAAAATACTCCTCTAAACCCAATACTTAAACCCAAAACTTAAAAAACACCATCTATTCTGGTGTATCATAGACAAACAATTCCTTACGGTTGCTTTGTTGGCACTGCCACCTTAGGAAGTCAGTTCTTATCGATGAATGAAATTATTTGTTGGCGAAGATCCTACTTAAGATCAATTAGAAAATTCCGTGACGAAGGCAAGAATATTTATTATCTAGACGAAACTTGGGTCAACGAGGGATATGCTGTAACAAAAGTAGGGCAAGATAAAAATGTAAAAATTTTTCGACAAGCATTTTTGGATGGACTTTCAACAGGGTTCAAGGCACCTTCAGGTAAAGGGCGAAGATTAATAGTGACCCATATAGGTAGTGCCAGTGGTTTTGTAGATGGCGGTTTACTTTTATTTGGATCTAAAAATACAGGTGACTATCACGAAGACATGAATGCAGATGTTTTCGAAGAGTATTTTACACAGATGTTGGATCTTATTCCTCCGGGGCCAGTTACTATTCACGACAGACCGAGCGGACGCCTACGACTGCTTGGAGGAAAGCCGATATAATTCAATGGTTATCCGGAAAAAAACATTTTTTTTGAAACAAATATGGTGGAATTATTTGAATTACTAAAAACCCTCTTAACCCGGCTATGCTTAAAGTAGCCTCTAGTTTTGGAATTCTGTTTTTATATTGTTTATTTATAAGAGAAATGGACCGAGAAATTGAAGCGGCATAGACAAAGACGGATTGTCGGGGATTAAATTTTAGCTACCTGCTACATTTTAGTACAACCCGGTCACACAAAGTTTTTTTAAAAGTACACCTCATTTATACCGATAATACATAATATAAAAATATTGAATATAAGCATCAGTACTACATTTATTTACGATTTGCATACATAGTAAGCTTTTATTACTCTCATTTCTAAACAGACTATAGAAAAAAATTAGGCACGCCACTGGACTCTACTTAAAAAAGTATCTCAAGAACGGATTAATTATTTTTTGCTAACTTTAGAAACAACTAAGTTACAAATAAGTATCGAAAAGTGGAAAATTTGAAATTTTGTTTATTACTCGAAAACAAAAGACGATATCTCCTATTGTTAAGGAGCCTACAAAAATATCGAAATTTGTCCACCCTGAACATTCTATTCTGATAGCAGTACTAACTCGACACTTAAACACCCGCAGTTATCAAAATAACGCTTTAAATCTATCCGTATTACGGAAAACGTATCTTTCAGGAGTCAAGACTATAACGATAAAAGTATATTATTGTGTTTTAGTAAGAATTAACCATCAAACTTATGGCATTCTGTGTACCACCACGCCTAAACACTGATTCATATACTATAATTTCATTCATCTACACCTACAACCGTCTGAGCTTCAACCCCCGTCTCGTCTTCCGTCTCTGTCCGACACGAGGGAGCAGCGGCGTCGGCCGTACTACGTAGAAACATATAAATCGCTCCGACTTATTAATACCAGACTACAATAGGTGTCTTTCGTAGGGACCGATGTGTTTTTTTAAATGTAGGCTGAAAATGCTCTTTGTGTGCTTAAATTATAATTTATAATGGGGCGGTTTTTTGTTTTTATTGCGATTCGAGTGGTCTATTGAAATTCGGGAGTTGCTCCAAGATACAATGCTGTAATTGTGATATTGAAAAAATATGTATGATTTAGAGCGATGTGGTCTAGGTGCATGCATTTTCGTGTTCGCAAGATTCAGGCTTCTCAATGATATTTTACTTAAGTTTTAGTACTCTTGTTATAGCATCAACATACATTAAAATATACTCTGTTATTTTCTCGTAATCCCTGATATTTTTTATTATTCCTTCATATTTCATATTTTTTGTTATTCTCTGCATGTTGTTCAAGTTTACATCTATTCCCTTAAAGTCGCCGTTACCAAATTTCATAAAATACGGTCGATGCGATCGAAAAATAATAAAGAAAATGTGATTTATTTTTTCAACTTTGACACCCTGTAGATCGAAAAGTAGCAACATTCGGATAAGGCATATTTGGCTTAATCGCTCTATTTTGAGGTCAGCAACATGCCCTTAAGCTCTGTCCATTATTATAGAATCATTTTACTTCGTTAACTTTGAATATTCGCAGGTGGCTTGAGAGCATATCTGTTATTTGCTAAGCTCTATATTATTCACTTCTTAAATGTCTAAAATTACTTGTATTTGCAGAAAACGCTATTTTAAGAATACGTCGCCCTTAATGGATATCCGTCTAAAAAATTTTCTCTTTTTTCTTGAAATATACAGTGTGTTTATTTCAAAATTGAACCCTTATGATTTCAAAAATATAAGCATATATAAAAATACAATACAACTAATAATAAGATACTAGACTATCACCTGTGTTTTCTTTTCACCAGGGAAATATTTTCATGATAAATATAAAGGGTGTTCTGTTTAAAATTCCTTACGAAAATACAAATTTAAGTTTTGGGAACAGTAATTTTATAATATTTATTTAATACATGTTTACACAACAAATTTTCATAATCAATATTAGTCAAGATAAATCAGCAGAATGCGTATGGCCCTCAACTTGTGCCCCTATCATGTTTTGAATTATGAATAACTAAGAAAAGTGAAAATCTGTAGTTTTATTTAAAAAAAATAATTTGCATGGTAGAAAGTTGAAATAAATAGTTTTTATTACCATTTGGTAGATTTTGGAAAGAATATTTGAACGCAATATGAAAATTGATTCAGAACGCTGATAACCTAAAATTATTTTTCAAAAGGATATAATTAGTAATTTTTGTATAAGATATGTAGGTTCAAATTTCTCGGGACTACTAATTTTTTGAAAATTGGTCTTGTAATTGAAAAATTTTCTTGGATCGCAGTAACGTGCATGCGTTAAGAATATAATTTGTGTGTAATTAGAATTAAAGCCGTTTGTTGTTTGGTTTTGTACCGTTTGAAAATGCTTGTTTCACGATATCGAATGTGTTTGGAGTGACATTATGTATTTAGAATCATTTATACATTTTTTCTTTTATCATTTGATTCTTTTTATAATCGATCGACCCTTACTTTTAAAATGAGCCCGGTACAAACATTTCACCATTTATTTTACTTTTAGATGAGTCTGAATTTCTATTTTCAAACACAAGTAAAATATATTGGGTTTGTTCTCTAAATAATTTTTCAGTAGTTCTGTGAGGTTGTTTTTCCTGCTTAGAAGGAAAAGTCGTCTTGGAAAATTTTTCGCATTGTCAGATAATTTTATCTTCCTGATATTATTAGCAGTGAGTAACGAGATGTATGCAAATTGTGATATAAGACGAGAGAGCGCATTTTTTCACGCCTCCTTCGAACAACTGTTGCGAAAAACCAAGTTCCTAACACAGTAACAACAACAAAAGAAATAACTCGTAGAAATAACTTGCCGAAGTATCGGAATCATCACTTTCAGGGTTACAATTACAAATTAATTCCTTATCGCTTAACAGTGGCTTCCAGGAAGGCGTATATAAGTAATTTGATGACTGCCTATTTTCGTATATAATGATAACTCATTATTTTACCACAGCTTATAATGTGGGGTATTCATCGCGTTCTGATCGAAACGATATTACCCGTCTATTTTTCAACCGGATCGTTCGAACTGTATAATGGCAATATTATTCCTAATCGACGATACATTTCGCTAATGATAAAAACAATAATAGTTATTGTTTGGCGTTGCTTGATTAAACGCGTTTCGTTCGGATACGATTTGTCGGTCACGATCACGACACACGGTGGCGGCGTATCGGAAACCGACGTTGGGGACATTATTGTTTCATAAACCTGAAATTTAAAATCAGCTGTATTGTAAACGGCACAGCTATCCAGAAAATGATCTCAGAATATTTTTGTTTCTAATAATATTAAAGTAGGAAGATATATGTTGAAACGCGGATTTCATAGGCTAATGCCCCAACTAATACTGAATTACATCTGAATATACAGCAAACAGCCAAAGTCATTCGTCAACGGCGCCACCATACATATACCGGTTTTGGGATTGTTAGTTCTGATTAGTATGTTATAAGTGTGGCTTGACGACTAACTCTGGATATTCGTATCCTTCCCGCCAGACGCGGTAGCACGTTGTTACATCTACTGGACCAAGTGACCTGTTATACCGCATGCACCATTGAAATAGATATATCGATTCGTAAAGATGCATAGTTTATCATTAAATTGTATGTTAGCATTTATCTAGTAATTAACAGAAAAAAACCATACAAATTTAAATATAACGATTAACAATTTTTAAATAAATAACAGTTCTATAATATTGAAAAATTATATTTGAGAAATTTTGGGGGGTGATACTATTAGAACATTTCCACTATTTTTATGTGGATAAAATAATTTCAAATATACTACAGTGGCTTATTGGATGGCAGTATACATTTTTAAACAAAAAAAGGTATGCCACTATATGACCTATTTGGGGTTGTAAAAACACACTTAATATATTTGGGTTGTCAAAAAGTTCATGAGAGTTAAACAAATACAGCAGATGAAAACAATTAGATTATTATTTTTACCATCATCTTACATCTTTCAAACAATAGACTTAGAAGAAAAATAAAAAAAATATTTTGCATAGTTATCAACATATAGATTCTGAAAGTACAAACGTTTCCTGTGGTCAACAATAAAAATTAACTCATGGCAACATTTCCATGATTGCTAGACTTTGGAAATGTCTTGTTTGTTTAATTTTATGAAGACTGAAATGCGATAGAATGACATGAACTTTTCGATACTATATATGAACAAAATAACGATTTTAAACTATTCTGAGACATTTTAGCAGCTTCAAAATGTGGCGAAGTAAACATGCCTCATATCGTCTTCGCATTGTCTTTCTTACACGTTTACATTACCCATTATGTATTTACCAATGTCTTGAGATAGTACTACAAAATATAGTATATGGGACTGATATCAAGGGAATGGGTAGGCCAAGCAAGCAACCAAGAGAAGAATTTTATAAAACTTTCATAACCTTTCATAAAAATTGTTTATATGGCAAACTGCAATATTTTGAAATATTCTAACTACGAACCTCATCCATCTAGTTAACTTTCAAACTTTGTTTTACCTATAAATATTGCAATTTGAAAATATCTTAGAAAGCAAGCAGTATTTAGACATATTTGTATCTAATATTCCTCTTATTTTGACAAGTTACGTTACCTCTCTAGAATTCTGTTACACGCCGTACATCAGTACCATTACACAGGGTATCTTTGAACATACAAAAACATTCTTGTGACAGAAATCTTGTTAATTAAAGTTAAAGCTGATTTATTTGTATTTTATATGTAACATTCCATTTTGTGAAATACCCAACAAAGGGAATTTGTAAATAAGTACGATTTATGTGACCTCTTTGGAAAAATTTCAAATTAATTTCGATGTATCTACGAGACAATAATTATCCTTGATTTTCTGGTAAACATGTTTGTTCGGTTTCGAGTATAACAATAAAAGTGTATAATAATTGAGGAGAAACATCAGATATTTCAATTTCAGTAAATTACCGGGTAGTGAGGCGTAGTGGCTTTCATAGCATTTCTGGAAATACAGAAGTGATTTCGTAACACTGCAAGTTATGTTAATGTCGATATTCTAGATTCTTTTTTGTACTTATGTGAAAACGTTGATTTTAATTATAGGCATCAGATGCAAACCCAGTAGTATTATTCATAATCAATAAACCGAATTTGTCATTTGTATACGTAAAAGTATCAGGTCTTCTACAATTAGATTAGATATTTGAGCGGCAACATAAACAGCTTAGTTTTCGTTGTTTATGGTAACTTAACCATTCGAGCTTGGTTGGACACAATGGTTTTGTTCCTGCAGCAGTTGGAAATGGTTTGATCCTGTCAGATGTATTCAATCAGTTAAGTTGGGAACGAGTTGCCAGTGAATTTAAGGCAATAAGTAGTTGAACGGACATTTCTGATAGAACAGTTTCCAACTGTTGTAAGAACAAACTTAATATACTCGCGTCAAGAATTCAGACGTCTTACGTCACGGCTGACGTTACACATTTGTTTTTATTGTCAACGTAATTTTCGATATTTGGTTGCGTTAAAAACAATAATTTTTTGCAATTTAGTGCAATATATAATGAAAACTTTTAGTGTAGTATAAAGTTTTATTACTATCAGTTGCAGTTTCTTAAATATTTTGATGAAAATATACTGAATTATTCATTTGTTCGCATGACGTAAGTCGTCTGAATTCTTGACGCGAGTATACCGTAGCTGCTTTTACAGCAAGTTTACACAGATCAAGTAAACGGTTATGTACAGCGGTAAAGTCAAGTGGCTTTATACGGTGTACGAGTACCATCAATTTTATCACTTCATTGCCAACTTGACCGTCTAAGTTGTAGTTGAGTAAGTCAAGTAGAATAAAACCACGCAAGTGTGAACGACTTGACCGATATAAACGCGCCTTTAGGATTAGATATATTTCTTATTTTTTCCAGTTTCCTTTTCAAACTGTGATTCCTATTACCTATACGTTGAAGTAGTATTAGTCTTTTAATAGCTACAAAATTCTGTTTAATTCTTAAGGAAATTCCTGATAATTCATCCGCTGACTTCATACATAATAAAAGAAAATAAAGGCTAACTTAGTTGTATGAATTTTCATGACATGTTTTTTCCATATATCGGTACCTATCATAAAATCGATTGAAGTTATTTTTGCATTTGCTAGAATAACAGTCTGATCGAAAAGCACAGGAATATTTGTCGGCATTTTTTTTGGAACACGTTAAACAAAAAAGAAATGGGAAAATAAGCATGACTTGAAATTTTAGTTTAGTTTAGTAATATACATATCTAAAATTGTTGATGATGTATTCTATCCTATTGCTTACATTGATTCCAACGATTTAGCAGCTTTTCTATTCTACCTCTGAAGAAATTTGATGGATTGCAGTGGAGAATTAATAAAGATAATTTGGAAACGAGGCGTCCTAATTAATGGATATTTCTTGGAAGTTGTTCGATAGAGAAGTTTGAGCCATTTTTGTGATGTTGCAAAAATAGTGGATTATGTTTTCACACGGTATTTTTTCTTAAATTAAGACAAGACGACGGAACCGTTGCAATAAAGTTTAGTAGTGATGGATACATTTCTTGGAATCATTTATGGTGAGCTACTGCTGTTGGCTGTGATAAGAAATCTTCTAAAAGTCTTATTTTGCAAAACAAGGACTAAGCCATTCCTTTCTGTTCTTAGCGTGGACATAGAGACACCGCTTTCATTATAAGCAACAATGTAAGAGAAAAACGCTAGATGTTGATGAATTAAAGTTTTCACACGATCTTCATCGAAGGGAAATCAAGAACGCCACGATCTTATGCACCATTCACAGTAATATTCGAAACGGACGAGTCAATTCGCATAAGTATCTGTCAAAGTGAGGCATCAAACGCGGCGCAAACAAAAGAGCATCGCCAGACTTGGCAACGCGGCCTGGCCAGAGACAAGGTAGCCCCGACCGTAGAGAGCATCGCCTCTCTCGCGAAAACGTTATTGCAACAGCCTCATGTATATATAAAATATATAAAACTGTATAGAGAGTCGGAGGCTGGCTCGTTCGGCGATCAGGAGAAATAAAAGTCGGGTGGGAGGGGGCAGAAAGAGGTGGGTCTCGATATCGGTACCTCCTCCTCCGATATATCTCAACTCTTTTTCCCTCGGCAGAAGCGCGTCGCCCCCACCCCGCCGATTTCCAATTTTATTATAGTTTTCTGTCGCGGCGGTGGTGGTAGTCTGCGCAATTGTCCGGTCCTGTCTTTTGTTTTATTTATTATTTTTTCTTTTTTGTACGCCGTACGTCTCTCGCGCGGCGCGTATTCGATCGCAGAGGCGTTCGAACGGGTGCCCGATCGGGCCGGCCTTGCACCGAGGCACCGGGGCCGATGTTCATTTGTTTCTCCGCGCGCCGGGAATCTTTTGTCTCTCGGCCGAGGCCCGCTTGACTTGCGGCGGCAAGGTGTGACGCCCGATGGATGGAAATATTTAGCAAACGCTGCCGCCGTTTGCTAATTGAGCAAATAGCTTTATCGAAAGGGAAATGTCTGGAGGCGCCTAATGGCAAATATAGGCGCTGTTGCTGCGTTACTTCGTCGTTCGACGACTGACGCCGATTCTCTTTTGTTTGCGCGAATTTTGCGGTTCATTACTGCCATTTTTTTTTTCATTGTTCAGGATTACTCTGATACGGATCGTAAAACATTGCGCGCTGCGTTGTCAGCTCGTCGTTTTAGGCGTTAGATTTGTAACTTATTAAGTTTAGTATGTATTTTGTAGAAATACAGAGAATTTTGAGGAAATTTCGAATGGTAGAAGTTGATAGTGGGATATTAATTATTATGAATATACCATCTAAAATGCGTTATAAGAGTATTTTAACCCCATTATTTCGCTCGAATTTTACTTTCTATTACTGTCATTTTTGTTTGTTTATGATTTAATTTAAAGGAACATTTTAGAATAGCCGGTCCAAAACTAGCAAATAACATTCTTCGAAGCGAATTCAAGCGAAGAAATTTTTTAAATATAGGTTCCATAAGGATAAGGATTTTCATTTTCATGGCAACCTTTACCTGCTTATAATTTTTAGTTTTGATTTTTCAAACGCTCAATAGATATGTATCGGTCAAATTTGGTATATGAATATTTTGATGGATGTTGAATAACCTAGTAATATTTTCTTTTTGATAAAAAAATTCTTAATATCACTTTCTGGAAAAATCGGAGTTGGCTAGGCTTTTGTCACATCAATAAAATGGTTAGTAGAATATAACCTTCCTTCAGGGTACTAATTGTAAAAAAATTGGCTTGCGGAAATTCCACAGTCTTCTCACATTTCCAAAAATGTTAATCTGAAAAAACAGGAGACACTATATTTTCAGAAACACTTTTTGTTATTTGTTAGGTATTTTGTAAGTTTCTTATAATACAGATTCTTTGAAGAGATCGCGTCGCACATTTAGCTATTTACTGTATTCTAAATGAAAAAGAATAATATTTATTTTAGTTCCTCTTTCATCGGAATTTCCAAAAGTTATCAAAAAGTAGATATCTATAAGAAACCTCAAGATTTCCTTTCCAACAAAATATATAATCGGTAGATATAAATACATTTACAACTGATATTAGGAAATTAGATAATTTTAAAGAGTCAATCATCGATATTGCTCCTTATAAATAAATTTGTTAAAGAAAATTCGTAACAGATTTTCATTTGCATTTCAACTTTCTTGTCTGAGATCAGTGATAGCGTATACTTAATATATCTTTCAACTCGACGTATGTTTTGAAATTGGAATAATAAAAATCAATCATATTTAAATTGACCGTAGGAGTAGCTTTAGCTTTGTTAATATTCATGGAGTGTGGCAATAATTATATGTTAATATAATACAAACCACTTTGTATACGTCATAATATCTACCCCCAACATTTGTAGTACCTACTGCATTGTTAGTACTGTAAATTTGTATAAAATGTGACATTATGTATAAATTATCCATAGTTTTTTCATATTATAGTTTCAGGTAGGTAAGCATTTACTATTATCCTAGGCAGAATATGGTTTTTTCTTCTTTTTTAGCATGTTACCGAGCCTAAAAGCTGTTTAAATTGTCACAAGCTTTTCCAATTTCGAAAAAAGTAGGTATTATATACTTAGTAGTAGCATAATTAATTATAATTATTTTTTTTACTTTTTCTAAGGCTGAAATTGATCTTCCTCCACTACAGTTACTTACTGCCATAAACAACAATGTATCAATGCAACATCTAAGTTTGGAAAACTAGACACTAAACTTTTACTTTTTTTATATTGCTCCTGGAGTAAATTTGCTTTCATTAGCAGCCTTTGTCGTTATTTTTAATGTGTTCGAAGCATTTTCTAAATTAAGCACTGTCAAAAAAGTGAAGAACAGAATTTACTGCTGCTTTTAAAACTTCATAATAGTCGTTTTCATGCAGTAACGCTGAGATCGATGGTATTAAGACAGGACCTGCAGAAATATGCAATACCCTGGCAGTACTTGACAAGATTTAGCAGTAATAAGCAGTACTTGCTTGCACCATTCAAATTGGCAGTAGGTGTAGAAAATTTTGAACAGTGAGATACCCGTCGAGATACCTAATATCTGTTTATAAAAAAACAGTTATTTATCGAGTTTTAATGATTGTTAGTTGCAGTTGGTGGTGCGTATAAGCGCTAATACAGGCCTCGCCGCCTGTTATCTTCTTAAATAAAATAGCTCTCATCACAGGCCGTATCCACGCATCAGACATATGTTTTCAATATCTCAAATGTAACCCCCTTCAAACACATGTTTAAGAAGCTATTAAATTATTTTTCAAGCCGTGTAGGTTTTTTACCATTAAAATTTATTATGTACGACGTTCATTAAGCCTGTTCATTAATATCGACTATCTTTATTGAAGAATCTACACAAGAACAGATGTCATTTGTGCGGCCGGGGCTAAAAATAATTTTCGACTGGGTTGGGATCGACCACAAAGCCGTTCGATTGAGTGCCGAATGGCTTTCTAAAGGCAGGACCATGTTCTTACCATATTCTGCGTAATATATGGGTATAATGACCAAGTACGTGTCTTTGTTTTGTTGTTGAAAAAATGTACAAAAAAAAAATCTAGACGCCTTGAAAATTTTGTACTGATGAGGGACAATTACCCCGAAATAATCTCAACGCTCCTATATTTGTACCAATCTCTCTTTTCTCAAAATTTCGCTTATGATTCAAGCTACCACTCAAAATGATGTTTTGCATTTCCTAGATGTTTTATATTTAAGATATATTGTCATTAGACGCTTATAACGAAGTGTTAAGAAGGTTATGCCAAAAAAGTTACAGTGCAAGTAACAGCTCTTTGGTATGCTGCCAGATAATTTTTTTTTGTTTCGCCAAATCTTGGAAATGTTTGTTAGTTCAAGGCCATTTTCAAAATTTGTAGTCTTGCAGATGTAATAATTGTATACCTGCTAATTTAAGAAAGATACAGTTGACATTGTCTGTAAAGATGTTTAATTAATTTTTAGTGGTTATTGAAAACAATGCATACAATTACTTTTTATATTTGATACTGTAGCTTTTCTCTTTTCAAAAATAATGGTTTCAGAACAATGCATAGCAATGCTTCTTAGATTTGATATTGTATATTTTTTACCTCGAAATATGGTATTAAAAACAATACATAGAATTACTCGTTAAATTTGATATTGTATCTTATAGTATCCAAAAATAATATGGTTAGATAACAGTATGTACCATTACTCTGAATATTTGATATTGTATCTTTTCTGTCTCCAAAAATTGCTACAGGTTAAAAAAACAAAGCATACAATTGCCTCTTAGAACTGATATTGTAGCTTTTGTTTTTACAAAAATAATATAATTTCAGAATAATGGATACAATTATTGGTCATTAGGTTTGATATTGTAGCTTTTCTATATACATACAATTATTCCTTAAATTTGATGTTGTAGGTTTTCTATGTACAAAAATAAATGTTTCGGAACAATACGTACAATTGCTGTTTAAATTTTGTATTGTGGCTTTTCTGCCTTTAAACACAATGTGTCTTTCGAACAATGCTCTTAAATTTGATGTTGTAGCTTTTCTGTTTATAAAATAATATAGTTTCTGAACTTCTTAAATTTAGTATTGTAGCTTTTCTGCTTTCGTGAGGCTAGTGAGACTACGGAACAACAACAATGCTCCTTAGATTTGATATTGCATTTTTTATGTGAATGAATAAAGGTGCTGTTTAGATTTGATATTGTAGTTTTACCAAAAACAATATGATTTAAGGAAAATGCATACAATTACTCCTTAAATTTAGTATTGTAACTTTTCTGGTTTCACACAATATGGCTTCGGAACAATGCATACAATAGTTCTTAGATTTATTATTGTAGTTTTTCTCCAAAAACTAATATGATTTCAGGACAATGCCTAATTTTGTTTCTTAGATTTGATATTGTATCTTTTACGTCAGTGCATAAGTGTTGTTTAAATTTGATATTGAAGTTTTTCTGTATCCAATAATATGATTTCAAAACAATACATAAAATCATCCTTAGATTTGATGTACCTACTTTATTTGTTCCTTAAAATTGTTTATATTGTTTCAGAACACCATATACAATACTTCTTGGATTTAATACTGTAGTTTTTCCGTTTTTCAAAGCAACATAGTTTAAGAACAATGCTTACAATTGCTCGTTAGATTTGATATTGTACCTTTTCGGTCTCCAAGAATTAGATTAGAAAACTGTTCCTTAGATTTGATATTGTTTTTTCCTTCATCTTGTAGTTTTTATATGTAATAAGAATTTTGACTTAAATGAAGAAATTGCTTGAGTGTGCTGCTAACATAATCCAAGCCGAACAGATTAGACAACTACAATGAAGTAAACGAAAATAAAACTGTACATTTTGCGAAAGTCGTGTTATTGCCAAAATTCCGGTTATTTAACGAGCACACCTGGTATGGGCCTGACTCACACGCCGATTATTCGGTAAGTACACGAATTTCACTTTGACAAATTCGATCGGGCCGCTAAAGAAGCGTCTACTTAAAATTAGGAGCAACGCTGCCAAAATCGCGGCCCATCAACACGATGCACTTGCACAAACAATCAACGCGGAGCCGCGATTTCACTTTAAAACAGATTAATCATTGGATTCAAAGAACCCTTTTCGCAATAATTGTTTATAGCTTCGCCCGTTAATCGCCAACACATGTCTTTGGAGCATTGTCGGCTGGAAAAAAAAGGAAGTCGATAAATTCGACGGAAAAAAAGAGTCCGATGCCACGTGAACCTCCTGTAGCGCACCCCATGCCAAGATAACCGCTCACGGAAAACATATTGCCGTAATTCGCATAAACAAGGTGTTTTTAATCGGTGTTATTATAATTTTTATGCTCAAAACATCTTCCATACGCGAAAAATTGATGGGGTTGTATTGGAAACGCGCCTGGTCGCTCGGCGGGCCGAATGTTTTCAGCGGATCGTAGGTGGCCCCTTCGGACAAGTGAAAGTGAAATCGTGTCTCTGTATGCCAAAAGGCACCCACTTGATCATATTAATGTGCAGGCACAGAAAGGATAGGTAAACATCCAGAATAAGACAAATTCAGTGCTGTCTCTAATGTTTTTTTTAGTTTCATTATTAAGTTGTTTTTTTATTTTTTAGTATTAATTTTTTCTCTCTAAATGTTTATTATATCGATATTATAGTCGGGTTTCATACTTTACAGTAGTCAACGCAAATACTTGCCGTCCGTAATTTGTACGTATTCAATTTATCTTCCGCATACCTTGCATAGCATACCGGATTACACTGCCTCTGCTGCACCAAATAGGCATGCGCCACATTCGAATGTTTAGTTCCTATTGGTAATGACACCATGACGTCAATCCGACTTCCTTAACTCGGATCCGCCTATTCCATCTACACAGCTGCCAATCTTCTGAGTATATAATATATATATAATGATAATAATTTCGTAAAAAACGTATTTTTTTCTGACGAGGCTACGTTTGTTTTGAACGGCCATGCCAATAGGCAAAACTGCCGTTATTGGGCTACCGAGAATCCCCTATGGATGTTGGGGTATCCCCAGAAAGTAAATGTGTGGTGAGGCATAGTCGACGGAAGAATTCTGGGTTCCTATTTCTTTAACGTCGTCCTAACCAGTGCAAGATATATGGATTTTCTTCGAGACGACCTCATTCATTCCTGAACTAATAACTTTATATCCAGATATAGAGGGACATGATCTTCCAAGAAATGACATTTTCTTTCAACAAGACGGTGCACCTTCCCATTATGCACACTTGTCCATGCTTATTTAGATGAGATGCCCAAATCATTGGATAGGGAGAAGGGGGTCGGTTAAGTGGCCAGCCAAATCGCCTGATTTGAAACCCCTAGATTATTTCTTGTGGTGATACTTAAAAAGCAAAGTATACGTTACTAGACCGGTTAATTTAGATTATTTAAAAGCAAGAATTTGTCACGAGATACATCGTATACCTCCTGAAGTTATTGATAATGCCCAAAAACAATTTATTAATCGTCTTGGCTACTGTCAGGCAGCCAACGGTGCACAATTTGAACATTTAATTTAGTCGAGTTTTTCAGTATTGTGAAAATTAAATTTTAAAATCTTCAAACATTATTTTCTCGAAATTTTTGTTATGTAACACCATAATTTTTCATGATGTATGTGTAAAATGACACGTTCTTTCAAATGGCATGGTAACATTTAAAAAAAATTGTCGATGACGTCATATCTCGAACAACGATGACATCACAAATATGGGTCGGTTGTCAAAAAGTGCCTTTTTTTAAAACAAAATCGACGTGTCAGGGGATTTTTTCGAAATTTTCTCAATTTCAAAAATAATGAATTTATTCGTTACTTTTCGAAAGCACTGTATACTATTTTGACTATAGGTAATTCCACAGTTTTTACGTCAGGTTATTGGAGACATTTTTTCAAATTTCAAAGCTTGCAGCAAAAATACACTGCTGAGTAATGTATTTTTAAATAGTGGATTTGTGCAAAAATTTAAAGTAAAAATTATTTATTTCAGAACCGAAAATATTCAGACATACCCTTGTATATCTCCAGTACCTAACTGAGGGACGTGTTTGTAATGAATGGTATCATTTTGAATGTTCTAATTTCGAATAATATACGTGCATCATTATTATTTATAATTTTCAAAGGAATCAATATTCCTGCATTTCGTGCTGCTCTAGTATGCTCATTTTTCATTTCATTTTACTTAACATTTAATAATTTTTTTCTCCTCTCTTCTCCGGATTATATTCTACATGATACTGAATACTTATGTTTTGGTACACAATAAAATATCAATAGCGATTTGTTTTGATGGTATAAATAATGACCACAGACTCTCAATTTAAATTACATTAACAAGTATTAATTTGTTCTTCTCTCTTTTAATGAATTTATATTTGTAGAATATTCGTTCAGCAAATATAGAATCGAAATGTTAATTTTATATTAAGAATCAATCAGTTTTTTTTTTCATGTCCTTTACGTTCACTTTTTGTGACTACTACAATCCATACAAAGAATCTGGTGTCTAAGTTATCTAGTACAGAGTTCTGATACATGAAAGTAGGTATAGAAATAGTTTCCAAATATTTATTTTTATGATAGCCGTACTATGTTTCAGTGAGTTTACATACCATTTATTGACAAATGTTGTGTCAAAATTACGTAAAACAGTATGACAACTGTCGCAGATTTCACATTCTTACAGCCAGAATTTCTCTTTTATCGTCGATGAAGTTGCGCGTAACTAATGTCTGAGAGTGATTGAATACGTAGGTACCTTATTTATTGTATATACGTGTGATATTAATTAATTTACTCGCCTCATCAGTTGCATCTGCGCATACCATAAACGAACGGTTAATCATCTCCGTCCAAGACCGAGAAAATCCGGTCATTTTCTGTCAATAGAAGAATTAGATTCAATTCCGGGCCAATAAAATTTATCTATTGAACGAACGACTGATTCAATAAGCAGATTAGATAATTCCATCAATGAATAGATAAATTTGTTAAGTCAATTTTCGGCCCACGGTTCCGCTGTACGTTGTGACCTCTCACTTCGAGAGGTCACAGCTATAAAAGAAGGCCTGCAGATGCAGTTGTTGGTTTTGTGTTTTGTATATTCAGGATGAATCTTAAGTCGGTGTTTTTTTTAACACGATCCCAAAATCATCAAATTATCGCCATATCCAAGACTCAAATAATATCCGCGTGGATAATTCTTTTAAAACGTTTTCCAAGGGATGGGCAATAGCAGTGATGAACATTTTACGATATTAGAATATAACCCTAATATGTCTTCTGGATCAGGAATTATTTTGATTATAAAGATTATTTTTTCAGCATTCACATTACGAATGCTAACAAATGAATTTCTTCTTACCTTTGTTCTATTTTTTATAATTAATGTTCTCATTGTAATAAAAGTTAATAATTGAAAAGTTTTATTTTGTTGGGCGATTTTAGATAAAGCTTTGTATGCATTACGAGCAAAAAGTGACATTATTGCTAATAATGTATTCGTTTTTTCACTTTTAGTACATAAATAACTATTGAAGTTTTTCTCTTGAAAATAATTAGGTTATTTTTAATTTCAACTAGTATGGCATTATTACTCAAAATCTTTAGTTATCTGAGTGTTTGCCCAAACACTCTTTTTTTATTTTGAATAAATTGTACTTAAACCTTAGGAATGTCCCATTCAGCTGACTTTATGCACTGGCACTTAAATTATTTAGAGATGTACGTCGGTGCCTACATGGTGCATCGCTGCTCGATGATATTCAAATCGAGGTGTCACAGCTTTGCGATGGTTAATAATCAAGTTGGCCGGGCGCGCGGCCTTCCGCACTATCATCTAGTGGCGCGCTGCGTCAAAAAACAAAAAACGACTACCGTGTGACAGAGGCCAAAAACCGAACGAAAACGAGAGCGGCGCGTACAACCAAATCGTTCCCACAGAAAAAGTAGGTTAAACTTCGCGGAGCGACTAAAAAATCCAGGGAAAGAATTCCAAGTTTGCAGACGAGCGACGACAAGGACGGATAGAGGTTTTTTCCGTCTGACCGAAGGGAGTCCCTCGATCACTTTCCGATACTGAATGGGAAGATCGGGAAAAACGGGGGCGTTTTTCACGTGAAACGTCTCGATCGGGACACTCATCGCCCCACTTTATTGGAAAGATACCCGAAACCTTTCAGACGTGCGTAAAAAACGGATCCTCCGCAGGTTTTTTAGGGTTGAGAAGGTCAGGCGATCGGTCCCCTTCTCGACACCCTCGCTCTCCTATTTTGAACGCGATGTATTCAAATTTTGAACTCCTGATTTGATTCAAATTGTTCCAATTTTTAATTAGTCGGTACGTTCTTAGATATTGTTTTTTAAACAAGTTAACTGTAGGGTCATTCTTACAAATTATTAAACAGGGCGTTCCAGAACAACGCTAGATAATAGATTTTAAGAGGCGGTTTAGGTTTCAATGTACAGGGTGTTCAAAGTTGAATTGTAAAGAAGGATTTATATTTTTAAAAGTTTAAAGATACGTTTAAATATTGCACATGTACTAAACTATGTATACCTATCTAGGTATAACTTTAAGAAGTTGACAGTGTCAACAACAGTCAATGGCAATGGCTAGTCGCTTAGGTAAGTGTGAATTTACAATACACTGGATCTGACCGCAACGAATTGTTATGGTAAATATTTGGAAATAAGCTATCAATCGGAATGTTAGGAATAGACACACAAATATGTCAGCAACTTTAATATTTTTGAATACAGTGCCATTATCAGAAGGGTTTTTGGTGTTTAGTTAGGATTGCATCATTATTTTAATATTATTCTAATTCTTCTGTAACAAAAATGTTTGATTTGAAATGTTCTTTTACGGTAAAGTATTTTATCATAAGACTTTAAAAAGTGACAGCAAATTTAATATTTTGCAATACATTCTGTACCATTATCAGTAAGAAGTGTTTTTGGTGTCCAGCTACTATTTCAGTATTATTCTCATTGTTCTGTAATCCAAAACTTGATCTAATCTGTGAGGTTTGTATTTATTCAATTAATCTTTATCCAAGCCTGTAGTTTAATTTTCTGTTTTGGATTGTTGTTTTACGGTATTGTGTTTTATCATGACTTCAAAAAAGTGAGAGCAAATTTAATATTTTGCCATTATCAGTAAGAAGTGTTGGTATTGTTCAACTAGAATTGCATCACTTTTTAAGATATTCCTAATTCCTAACCATTTGTCTTACCGTAGTACTCTTCAAGGAGTCAATGACATGACAGACATAACAATTAAAGTTATTGGCCTCCAAATAATGAGTTTCTTCTAAGACACAAAGAGTGACAGCAAATTTAATATTTTGCCATCATCAATAAGAAGTGTTTTTGGTGTTCAGCTCGAATTGCATTACTTTTAGGATATTCATAATTCCTAAACATTTGTGTGTTTTTTCAAGGAGTGAAAGACATGGCAGAAAGATCAATTAGAGTTAACGTGGTTTTCCTTTAGATAATGAATTTCTTCTTGCTGTAATTGTAGCTTATGAGATTACATTAAATTTTCAGGAAAAAAAAAATGAAAATAACTGTATTTATTAAAATCTACTCTCATGATTAAATTATATCCATTACAAAAACGAGTAAGGGGTGAAAATCATCAGGGAGTTAAAATCCATCGTCCAGTTCGACTTGTCGATGATTTGTTACAAACCCAATCGGTCGGCCGCAACTTTTACTGAAACGTCAAAACAATTAACGTCAAACAAACGTTTTTTCGTCCGCGTCAGGCGTAAAAACAAGCCCAAGGGCACACCGGCAATCATCGCAGGCCGCTCACCGATGTGGCGGAGCGGCAGCGAACAACAATAAATAAAAATTAATAAACCCGAATGAATATTGAAAGAGGATATGACCAATATTGATGTTACCCTTTAGAGGCCGTTTCCTCTGCTCCCGACGATTACGTTTAATAGAGAGAGACGACCATACACACAATGGCAGTGAACGAGAATCAATTGGTCCAATAAACGAATTAGGAATTATTCACTTATACTCATAAATATATGATTGATGATTAGTAAATTGTTAAACGTCACATCCGGTGATCAAGGGTAATTTGGTGTTCGGTCACACAATTGCCGGCTCATTGTTCGACGCTGGGATTTTTCATCGATCTCCTAAGAGGTCTTCGCTTTCTTCCACTGTGATGTTGTCATTTTCGTATACGCTTTAGAACTATAACTGAATTTGTCTAATTGCTACAACACTGAAATTTCCCAATGCTCAGATTACGCAACTAAAGATTTCTTTAAATATAAACACCAAAATTTCATATTTTGAAATACACTCTGTACCATTAATAGCAAGAAGTGTTTTTGGTGTTCAGCTACTATTTTAGTATTATTCTAATTCGTCTGTAATCCAAAACTTGACCTAACCTGAGAGAGGTTTATCTTTATTCCATTCATCTTTATCTAAGCCTGTAAAATTCGCTGATTTGAATTGTTTTCTACGGTACAGTGTTTCATCAAAATCAAAACATTTTGCAATTATCAGCAGTGTTTTTGGTGTTTAGCTAGAATTGCATCACTTGGCCTTGATTGGCCTTCAAATAATGAAAATTAAATATAAACACCAAAAACTTGATGTTAAACCAATATTTCAATGTTCAAAAGTGTTTTGTTACTGTCTAAAACCTGTTTTGCATATTACACCAATTGTTGATCTAATACTTTATATAGAAATTTTGATTATACTTATGTATCTACTTTTTTTGCTCATTATTATACATACTTACATTGACCATTATTAATTAAACTTAAGATTAGCAACTTTTATAAGGAAAATCAATCATTGTTAAATTTTACATTTTATTTGTAGCAAATATGATGTCGACTTTTTCATACTTCTCATAGTGTATGCACCAATTGATGATTAAGAGTAATACTCTTGTATTAACAAAAATAAGGGCTCCAATGAGGAACCTTGGAGAACACCTCGAATACACACAACATAATAAATACCAAGTCTGATTTATTACCCGCAATGACATATTTATTTGCTGCATTTTTTAATAAATAACCCACCGCGATCAAGTTTCACATCGGTTTAATTAATTTTTTAAATTTATCTAGTATATCCTGGTGATTTAAGAGTCTAGTCAAATTAGAAATATGGAAATATATTTCAAACCTTGATTAATGGCTACAAGTAGTGACAACTGCTTACGCATATTTAATTGGATATCGGTGCAATAAATATCCATAGAAATGTATTAATTCTTTCAGATTATCCGATGCAATAGAAAATTCTGGTGTGGTAGGTACAATAATATTTGTGTTTTACCCATTTAAGATTTAGTTTTCAACCGAATTAAATTATCTGTTTGGTAACGCAATTAGTTAATCAGAATTTCATTGATTTTTTTTTGTTTAATTAAGAAATACTATTATTCGCGTACTTTTAAAGTGGCACGAGACTTTTTTCAGTTGTATACCAATAAATTTATTGTATTATTACAATTGCAAATACTAAGAAGCTATGAAAGTCAAATATTTTTACAAAGCACTCAAATTATTAATTAACTAGCATATATATTTCTTTAAATTCTAATGCTCCTATTCTGAAACAAAGAAAAATTTTTCTCCGTGTGAATTTATACTCTTCACATTAAACGAAAACTATATTTAAACCGTCGCCAGACTTTGTAAAATATGTAGCAATAATTTCGCCAACATCATTAAAACAAATACATCTGATAAAGACCATAGATTTCTCAGAGCTCGGAATATTTAGTTATAAACGTCAAAAATTCCGGTAAACTATTAAAATTCGTAATTAATTAGTATACATATTTCCTCAGATATGGTGTGGAGTGGGTGGATATCGCAAAGCTGTAAATATAAAAGTTGTACTCGTTGGACAGGTAAAAATTAACGAAATAGTTTGCATAATTCTATTGTTAATACGAATTCCCCCCGAGGCACACACAATCCAGTCACGAAACTCGTATAAATAAGAAACGGCAATGATTTTTGAAAAGACATTATTCATCGAATTGTTCGAAACCTCTTATTACTCGAACGTCGACGTCAATTAAATACAAAACAACAAGATATAATAAAAAAATAATAAATTTTTAAACTGCCCATCGTAATGTTAGTCAATTGATTGGCATGACGTTAAGAAATATAATCAAATGTTTTGAAGGAATTTTAATATAGGAAACTTTCAAATTGTTACTACACTGAAAAAACATTTGCTATATGAATATAAAGTTCTTATAAAATGTCAGTTAATAAATAGTTCATATACTTTTATACGTATTATTAACTTTTCAAATTGGAAAAATTATGACGAATTTACTCAAAATAGCATTACTTAGATAAGTTGGCAGTTTCAGCTATGACCGATAGTAGCAAGTAGTGTAAATTTCCAGTACTCTAATTTGATCTCAATATCGACGCAAACATCTCCGCCTATTGAGAATCGCGAGCTTGAATTATTTATGTCTATCGGACTTTTAGGATCGATTTTGTATATGCTTTTACAAATGCCAAAAAATATCGTTCTAATGCGCAAACTCTCAGAAATTACGATATCCGGCTTGATAATTCAAAACGAAATATTCTTTACCCTTAAGAAAAAACAAATGGGACATTTTTCCATTGTAGGTACTGGAATAGTTCGTTATATCCCATTGAACTATTGTCAGTGAGACGTTAATGGTGACTTCTAGCGATGGTTTTACAAAACTTTTAAGAAAAGTATACGTTGAGATACATTTTAACGAAAAAAGATTTACGCCCTGGGTCATAGAAACCTAAATAATGTATATTTTTCATATATTTATATTCAATTACTCATATTTTCATAACATTGATGGCACACCCTGTATAATTTGCATCGTGAAGTATTATAATCTTATTTCCTACCTGACAGTTGAATGATCGTCGAAAGTTATAAATTCATATATTATATATTTTTGTTTCATCAGTTTTCTACATATCCTGAAGTAAAAATATCTTCATTATTTTATTGTACGTTTTTCAGTAAAATAGCAAAATTGGATAAGAAACATAAAACTTTTATTTTGTATTGTTGCACTTCTAAGGTAATCGCGAAATAAACGGTCAAATTGACACCTATGGGAAATTTTGGAGATAGATGTGACAACTCTATTGATGGGTCTACTACATGGAGAAAAACTATACTAGTATCAAGTTTCACTATTGCTCAAGTATAGTAATATTTTATTGAAGGATTGACATATTTTTGTGTAATTAGAACATATATATTCTTCGTTTAAAAATAAAAATTACTTGAAATCAAGAAAATTAATATAATTAATATGAGATGAAGTTTTCGTTTGTATAAAGAATTACTTGAGGCAACAATTGTTATTTTAAAAGTAAAATTATGTTTTCATATTTGAACATTTGAAATAATTACTGCAAATATTTGAAATAATAACAACGTCAAGCTGCCAGTCATTCATTAGCGACACACCATACATATACCACTTTCGAGCTTTTTAGCTATCCTCACTATGCCATACGTGTGGCAACGGACCTGAGTAGAAATGATTGTACATATTCGAAAACACCCACCTTGGTTTGGATTTCTTGACACTTTTGATTAATCCGTAGCTGCAGCTCTTCCAGGCTATTTACAGGAGTACCATACACTAATGTCTTGAAATATCCCCAAACAAAGAAATCTAGAGGGTTCAGATCAGGCGATCTTGGAGGCCATAAAACAGGTCCGGCCCTTCATACCCATCTATGTGGAAAAGCTTGGTGTAAATGCTCTCTAACGGCCATGGAAAAATGAGCTGGAGCGCCATCATGCTGAAACCACATTTGTTGCCTCTGATTCAAAGGAATGTCTTCCAAAGACTCATACAACGTGTTCTGCAGAAAGTTGAGGTAAGCAGCGCCTGTTAATCGGTTTGGTAAAACAACAGGACCTAGAAACCTGTCACCTACAATACTCATCCAAATGTTTAATGAAAACGTGCCTGATGTTCAGATTCTATTAGAGCATGAGGATTTTCGTCTGCACAAATATGCGTATTGTGAAAATTAAGCACTCCATTTCTTCTGAACCCGACCTTATCAATAAAAAGAATGTTTGCAAGAAAACGAGGGTCTTCAGCATCATGACGTAGAAACCAGCGGCAAAAAACCAAACGTGCTTGATGATCATTTATTGGATTTAAGACCTGTACTCGTTGCACATGGTATGGATACAGCAGTTGCTCGTGAAGGATTCTCCAAATAAGAGGACCACTAATTCCTACCTCGGCTGATATTCTCCGCACACTCGTACCTGGATTCTGCTCTATCAGTGCTAGAATTTCTTCTTCTGCTCTAGGGGTGGATACCGACCTTGGTCTTCCGGATAAATGGCACTGTTTGCTCAATAAATCGGTATCACGTAATTTTTGGTGAATTCTTCCAAACATGCGTTGTGAAGGAATCTGGCGATTTGGATAAGCGTCAACATAAAAACGTCGGGCTTCGGTAGCGTTCCCATTAGCACGACCATACATGAAATGCATGTCTGTTAATCCTGCGTTAGAGTAACCAGCCATAGCGAAAGAAAACTTGCGCACTGAGAACAACTATCAAATACGTACTCTGTTTATTTCACTAAACATCAACCAACTATTATAAGAAAATACACAACGTTTTTGCAAAATAAAAAAAGGGGACAAAAAACATAAAACATTCCATATCTCCGCAACCGCTACTTTGCGAACCTATGTTTATTGAGACTGCTTATTTTGGTTCATACTATTACCTCCTTAAATATTTCACACTCTTTTTTTAACACCCTGTATTATTACTATATTAATATAGGTACTTAAATACAGATTCAATTGTTTTCCGCGTAGAACTGTTAAGCATTTTCAGATGACCTGTAGATGATATTACAAGCTCTTATTTTTTGTTTCGATCATCAGCGACCTCTCCGTGCTTCTGGATGCGTACGGCTCTTCCGTTCGCAAGCCAACTAAACACGGAACGTGTCAATTGCGCCTACAGCTGCGTCGGGCGAAGAGAATCGCTTTGTCGCTGATAATTGTTGAGCAACTTTTATCCCTATTAATTTTCGGGACTTAAACCGGCGGCTTAGAGTAATTTGATTCGGCAGGAACTGTACGAAATCTCCGTTCGGATCCGCCATACACCAAGGAGGAGTATTGTTTATTAATCCTCGGCGAAAATCTGCCATACTTTAGTTCTAACTCAGTAGTTTCGAGTAACGGACTTAAAACCTAGCGCGCGCGAGGCGACACTCGCTCTTTTTTCAACGCCGCGGGGTTGGAGAGAGACGGCGACGAACTTCTGTATAAGATCGTTAAGTTGGGCTACAATAAATCTACAGTATTGTAGGATCCATCAGTGCATAAGTAAGCTGGTAATAGCGAAGGGGTAAAATGGGGTAAAACGGTTAAACGTTATAGAACGCGCACAATATGACAAGTGAAAATAATTCGAGTGGAATTCTTACATTCTGCGACAGTAAATTGAATTATAACTCGATGTGCAACTATTTGCGTACGGGGGATCCTCCTCGTTGCTTTATTTCGCCGCCCGTGTGCCAGACTGCCACCTTAATCGAGTTCTGGGCTCGAAATCGCCGATTTGGTAGAGCGAAACGTCAAATGTAACCCATTGACTATGCTTTTACCAACACTGAAGCGTAACTTGCATTAAGATAGGGATGGCATTCACTTCAAAAATGTGACCAGTCACTTTTAGTCATTTTTAAATTTCAAAAATTATGTTTCGATTGCTTTCAAGTATGTGTATAAAATCATACCAAATATAGTGTGCAATCTAAACTCATTTTTTTAAGGAAGTAATATGTTCCAAATGGAAAAAAAAATAATTTTACAAATATACAATTTAATAAAACTAAACAATCATGTCATTCGTGAAAATATGACTACAAAACTAAAGTATAAATAAGGAACTAGAAATAAATATCTGAAGATTCCTAAAAATGGCATAATGTTTCTTATACAGGTTGAGTCATAAATGGGTGCAAAAAATATACCTATGGAATGATTCTTCAGACAGAAGAGATATTTATAAAAACTAACCGTTACTGGTCATGACAGAATTAAATTTTTTTAACATAACGAAGATTTCTAATTTTGAATCTTTAGTAAAACGTCATAATTTTCCCAATGTAAACGTAGTATGTAGACTTATAGATTATAATGTAGATTATAATTTCAATTTTATTCAACTGAAATCAGAAAACAGAAGAACCAGCAAACCCTCGACTGAGTAAATCGATGGGTCTGTCATCGCCAGGGCGTAAAATCCGAAAGTCTGTAAATATTGGCCCAAAAAGTTAAACTCGATAAGTATTGTTAGAATATCTTAATTCCCGGACGAATCAGAAGTTTCAATTCAGTCGAGCGTCGCGAAGTGAATAATTTAGTGAAATATTAAAACAAAGAATCCTCCCTATCCATCCAAAAATGTTTGATTTCTCGGCTTTGTTTGAGAGGATTCGATCCGATGCAGTTTCTATCTCCTCAAACTTCAGGGGGAGTCGTTACCCGCCAATTTCTCCTTTTACGTGTCAGATTTAGTTGTAGCTACTTTATTTTATAATTAGATACATTTTATTTTTAAATAGTTTCATTTTTATCCGTAACTCACATTTTAAAAAATGAACTATGAATATAAAAATATGCCTACACTGAGAAAAGATAAGCTCTTGGAACAGTTTTCCAGATGTCAACTTTTTTATTGTTGCCTCAAAAACATTTTCCTTGAAGTAAAACAAAGGTGATTAAAATAAAATTATGCCGACTATTTAAACTAACAAAAAAAATTGCTTGATGTCAAACTAGCTTGTGTCATCTACGTGTTATCCTTTTATACTATTTTTTTTTCTACTTGGGCACAACTTGTAATGATTTAATTCATCTTTCTTTATTGTTTTTATTTTCATTATTGTTTGACATAAAATTATATCGATATTAAATGAACTGTTATTTTGTTTGACGTATCGGTGCCAAATTATTAAATTACATTTCTAATTAATTCTCAACCAAAAAAAAGCTTTAATTTCAAAGTGTAAACTATTTTAGTTAGTTCAACACTATGAAATGTTGATTTAAATATCTCGCCTTTTACTTGAAAATAATTGTTGTTGGCCGTGAATTTATACTGCATGTGCTTTGTCCTACATGAAGTAGCTAATGACCGCTAGATCTAGCTTGTTACATTTCGCGTATCCTGTAGAGCGCCAGAAGAGAAACCCTTTCCAACCGGGGTTTGCTAGGGCAGGAAAAAGAAGGTAGGAGAAGGCTCCTAGGAGAGCTACAGGCATCGGCTGCAAACGCAGTCGAGGCTGAAAGGGAAAAGAGGCCCGGAGGCCCGCCTCTACAAGGCGTCCGACCGTCCGGTCCTACAGTGCAATAATGTGAATGAAGACAGATAATCCTTCTCGGTCTCGCACAATCGACGTCATTTATCATGCAAAAAATATTGGCGCGCACTATAACAATAACATAAAAAAAATTGTTAGAGACATTAAATACATTTTTAGATTCCTCTAACCAATACTTTTACGTCAAACTAAAATAATAATGAAATATTGAATTAATAAATATTTGTTGATATTTTTAAAAAAAGGTTAAGTGAAGTAGTTTTTCGATTTGCTATATATAGTCGTGAAAAACTGTTAATGTAAGGGTTTTTGAGTAATCTAACATAATGGTCTTTTTTCTCGGTGTAGTATAATGACATCATTACTAGGAAAGAAAAAGATACGCTATACTCGCGTCAAGAATTCAGACGTCTTACGTCACGGCTGACATTACACATTTGTTTTTATTGTCAATATAATTTTCGATATTTGGTCGCGTTAAAAACAATCAATTTTTGCAATTTAGTGCAATATATAATGCAAACTTTTAGTGTAGTATATAGTTTTATTACTATCAGTTGCAGTTTCTTAAATATTTTGATAAAAATATGACAAATTATTCATTTGTTCGTATGACGTAAGTCGTCTGAATTCTTGTCGCGAGTATACTAATTTTTCTAAAATAAAACGTTGTGTGCTATTTTTTTAAGTGAACTGTTTTTGTACATTCCCTAAACCATGAAGGATGAAGCAATGAAGGACTATTTTTAACAGAAAGGACACATATTTAACAGAGCTAAATAACTTTACAATATCCTGCATAGGAGCTGACATGTTTTATAACAAATAATAGCTGCTTTCTATTGTTGATATTAATTTTAAATATCGTCCATAAATCATGTTTGTTATTTTATCGTTGCCAAACGAAACCCGTGATTAAATGACCTGTAACAACTACCTACATTTTTAATAACGTCGCTTTTTAAAATACTTCTCAAAAAGAGACGAATACAACAATTAGTTCAATATTCAGAGGGATGTTCAAAGTTTTTTCACGATTTTCTTCCGATGTCCGAATTACGAAAAAAAGCCCACAGAATAAGTTTCAGTCTAAAAAATAATTGTGACATTATTTATGAATATGTACATTGACGGTAAACAGGAACAGGATGTATAGTTATTAATTTCAGCAATAACATCTAAAAAAAATTTATATGATTCGATTAATCGGGGGAATCGAGCGCGCAGATAAATGTGTACTACTACACAAGAATTGGTGTCAAGTTGCCTGCATTATATTCAATTACAGAATGTTAATTTCGCGAATTATCACTTCATTTTAATCGATGAGTCATACCAATTAAGCTATTAGCTCATCGATACATTTGAATTGTTAAACTCACTTAATCTGACCATAAAATGATTAATTGTCAATTCTGAACCCGATATTCGGGTTAATATCAATCTACATACGGGGCGGTCCAATTTGAATGGTACTGAAAACTACAGGCTAACCAGAAATAGATATCTTGATCTCTTTTAGAGATTATTTGGTGGCACATAATCCTGTATACTTGATTCATGTGAGGTTAATCTTAATAAGTATTCGTAGACAAAGTCTTCCTGAAGTATGCCAATTTTAGTAAAACGCTCTGTATATTTTTAACATTTTAAATTAACAATATAATATAGGTATAGTTGCGGCAAGAATTCAGACAACTTACGTCACGGCTGACGTTACGCAATTGTTTTTATTGTCAACACAATTTTCGATAGTTTGCTGCGTTAAAAACAATTTTTTTTTGTAATTTTCTGAAAAATATAGTACAAACATTTAGTGTAGTATATAGTTATATTAGTCTCAGTTGCAGTTTGTTCAATATTTTTTAATGAAATTATAACGAATTATTCATTTGTTTGTATGACGTAAGTCGTCTGAATTCTTGCCGCTATTATAATCTATTCTGCTTTAGGTAACACAGTGGAAATCTTTATAAAAATTTAAAATATTTAAAGGTTTTTTATCCTGTCCAAATATGCCAAAAGTTTTTTTTTTATTGTGACTACCGGTTTCGCGGTTACATAAACTAGATCTTCAGGTAACAAAGACTGCAACAACATCTTTAGCAACGCACATTAAGCACATAAACAAATAAACAAAATAGGACATATTAACAAAAAAACCTTGCGTTTAATTAAAAAAACAGCATTTGTTTAAAATTTAAAAGTACTAAAACTTAATGTCATAAATTTTCATCAACCATATAATTTCAGTTACAAACATCTTATGCTTTTAATAATTGATTATGTACAGATTTTTATTTATATTGTAAAAGGTGATTCTCTCCATTATGATTGTTTTTAAGATTTACCGCTTTATAACGACAATAAATAAATCGTTAATAACAATTTTGCTTAAATCTACTCTTTTATTAAAATTCTTCATAGTGTTCACGCTTTATTTGAACCTTTTAAAAGAATTGCAGATTTTGTGTCAAAATGTTATAATTAACATTTAATGATCTTAGAACATTACTTAAATTTGTATTATAAATAAATAACGTCTTTATTAATTTTTTGTAGATATGAACAGTAAAATACCATTTACAAAGAAATTAAAAGTTATTTGACAGGATTTGAATGCCATCATAGTTTAAATAGAAACACTGAAGACATTGGATTCAAACTACTATTGTATTGCAGTTCCTCTTGTTGGTTCTAAGGCTCTACTTTCGGAGCTGCTTGTTCGTCAGACAACGGTAATCCTCTGAGACATTCCGTAGTAGTGTCTGTAAGTGATCGCTTATCGACGTCTTCAGTAGTGACAATTGTATAACAAATATTGTAACAAACTTTGATTCCGCCTCTAAAATAGACTAGAAAAAATATCCGAAGACGCCTGTATTATTTTTTTTCTATTACTGTTAAGCCTGAATGGTACAATGCCACGACAAATGGGTCACCCTGTACATACTGGACGGCAGCTCGGATGCCAGTTCTTGACTCACTAGCATCGCATGGTCCGCTCTCACGCAAATTTTGTTTATCGCTATAGTTTTTCAATAAAAACAAAATAGCTGGTTTACAACTGGGCCTTCGTTTTGTGATGCCGTTTCGCTCTGACCTCCGCCGCGAAACAGAGATGGAGTCCCGGGTAATTGAATATCTGCAGATGGTTTTGTTGTTTTATTGAATTTTATAGCCAAATCATTAAATTTTATTGGTTTATTATGTCTCGGGTTTGGCAGGAGATGAATTTTCTAAATGAATTTCCAGTTTTTGCTGCTGAGAAGGATTATTACTTTCTCGATCATGACGTCTGATACTTTTCCGTGTTGCCACCTTCGCTGGGCGGCGAGGATGATGCTTCGACGTCTTAATTGTGCGGAATAGCTTGCTTTATGGCTCCTATAAAAGTGCTGTATTAATTGAACACCTTGATCAATCTCTTTCCTATTGAGATTACAAACTTAATACTCCTCAACTTTTTTTTACTGCCTTCTCGTAAAACTGAGAGTACTCCTAGATTTACAAACTGTGAACAACTTTAGTCCGCCGAAAAATAATTGAGAGTTGACCTCTGAAGGCCACATAATGAATTTTGGTTTTTATAAAATTCCAAAAGCATTAATTCGGTTATTCACATTTAACTGTGGTTAATGTAATTGAACAGAGACGCTTCTGTATCCGAATGTAAAGTCTACCTCATCAGAACAGTGGAAGAAAGATAGGTTTAAATACAGGGTGTGCGGGAATTCCGCGTAGAATATTGAGAGGGTGATAGCAGGTGCTCAAAAAATAATGTGTCAAGTATATATAACATTTTTTCGAAGTTAGTATTTTAATGTTAAAGTTATTGTTTTTAATAAATTTTTGTCTATATAGTTGCGAGAAGAATTCGGCAACTTACGACAACGAACATATGAATAATCCATTATATTTTCATTCAAATATTTAAGAAACTGCAACTGCGAATAAAAAACGCTAAATATTTGCACTACATTACTAAAAGTGTCTGTAAAAATAATTGCATAACGTCAGCCGTTTGAATTCTTGATTCTCCTAAATACTGAAACGATTTTCTTCAAATTTGGTACACTGTTTGACCGATGATAGTTTACGTGTGAGCTCGGAGTGGGGCCATAGCCTACCGAGAGTAACCACCACTGTTACCCAATTCATAATAAAGTTCCATATCCCATTTGTATGCAAGACTTGTGTGTGATTCTGATATTTACAGTACTTATTGTATTTAAAATTAAAAGTGTGTTAAATTTTCCATCAACTTTGAAGATGGTCGAATTGTAGAAACGTTGATAGTTTAGGAAGTTCTTGTTTATTCTAAATAGGTATATTTGGCTAAAATTAAAGGAAGCTGCATGCGGTATAACATCTCTTGGCAATCACCGTAGGTATTAAATCTGAACAAAATCGTCCTCATTTCTCACCCGTACGGGATAATCTGTAGACTAGATATGTCGAAAAAACGTAAACGCATGTAATCAGCCGCTCTCTGGTGATTATTATTTCAATTAAGGTTTCTTTAACTCTCGACATTACTTCAAAATTAGACATACTGCTTAAACATTTACGGCTAAAACGGACATTTTCATTTAATTTATATTGTTAATAGCGAATTCTTTAATTATTTCCAATTATTACTGGGAATCTTCATTCTTCCCTGCTCCATGTGTGGCACACCTGCGACTCGCACGGCAATTCCAATTAAAAAAAATCACAGTCGGCCACGGATTCCTCGGTCTGTATCGCAACTGCTTGTGTCTATCGTTAAAAGTGACATTATAAATACAAATACTTTTCTATTCGTCACGACGTATACCTGGATCTGAGGTGCTTTTTCTGAGAGATTTTAAATGAAAATATGTGAACACTGTATATGTACAGGGTGTTTAAAAAAAGTTACAAACTTTGAATATAGTAGAGATACAGGAACTCCTGTGTGAAAATGTCTCATTTTGGCACTAGGGCCATAAGTGGTAACAATTTTTAGTTCTCAATACTGTATGCATCCTTAAAAAAGGCTTTATGATGCACTGGAGCATCTGCGGCACGTGACCAAATAAGCGTGGCTACTGGAAAAACAAATCATAACCTCAAACGTTTCTATTTATGTTCAAAAGTGATTGTGATGCAGTATCCCGTAATAATTTTCAAGACAATATTCTAATCGTTTGTATATTACATATTCTAATTTTAAACAAAACTTTTCAAAACTGGGTGTCTACAGAATAAGACAAAATAAATATTTACTCTCCTGAAACAAGTTGCCACCAAATATAATAAATTCATAACGAAGCTATGCTCCTTTTTTTGAACAGCCACGTTAAGATATGATCGCACATATATTTTTTAAATTTCTTTTTCTTAATTTAATATTTATGCCCTTTTTATCCTCATACCTATTTTTGCTGGATTCTTTTGATAAAATATTGAATGTATAATCTATATTCCCAGAGGGAATCCAATCTGGATTACTTATTTCGGTCATCCAAATTTGCACGCACCTGAATTAAAATGTTTTGGACATATCCTTCCTAATTTATTTTTTGACTCTGTAGTCAGTCATTTTTAACCATAGAAAATTGCAGTGGGTATATCTCCTTGCTTCTAAATAACACTAAAGGTGATGCACACATAATATACGTATTATATTAACTATCAAGACTGTTCAATTGAGAAGAGATTCTGAAAAAACTGAGCGTGTCCCTTGTAGAGTTACTTCCACAGTACACTACCATACAATTAGGTATTTTAATAATAGAAAGAAATAACATTGAAATGTTGTATATTAATTTGAGTAAATGTGAGGTTATAGTTTTGTTTATCCTCCAAACAACGACCTTGAGAATCGTAACGCCACGCGCGGATACTCTATTCTAACTCATGGAAAACTATGGAAACAACGTGGACCCACACAAGTAAGTAACGTTGGCAAATTACTGAATTTCAATTCCAAAAAAAGAACTCTTCGTTTGGTACGTAAATTATTGGCTTAAAAATTGACTCAATATGACGACCTTGAATCTGCTACCTTTTTTCTATAGCAAATGAAAAATTATATCAAGAGTTTTTGTTGGAGTAGAGTCCCCAGATGAGCTTATTGACTAAATTCTTGTTGCATATATTTTCATTCACCAGGATTTATAGCTATTCCAAAGAATTTGAGAGAATTGTACAATAGCAAACGAAACGTTGCCTAGTATTTTTGTCGTTAAAAAATAATCGCATTTCTACTTACAAATCCGAAGAAGAGGCTTGTTCTCATTTCGATCCAACTGTTTCTCACTGTACTAACACTTCACACCGTATTATCAGACGGTTAAAAAGTGTCGGTTTTTATTTTCTGATTAGTTATCTACTCCTTATTTCAATACGTGGGTTTATTATTTAGACGCCGTGATCTTTGTTTTGCTAGTCTAGGCGTTTGTCGGAACTGGGACGATTTTTCTTTCACGCTGATTACAAGTACATAAAAAATGCAGGTTTACGGTTCTGGCGCCCAAAATGATATAACTAGAGTTAGTCATGTTGATGCGAAGTCGGCAGTGTCGTTCGAAAATGTAGTAATAATTTTGGTGTGTTACATACAGTATGTCCAGGTTAGATTGATAGTCTTTTACAGTCCAGCTCAACACACGAACATATTGTACACGTTACAGCGTAAAACAAGGAAACATTTAATGAGTTTATTTGATGTGCATAACTAGGACAACGAAATATTTTTAAAATTCTTTAGATTTTACATTGCATAACTACGCATAACGAAACGAGTCAGGCCACAGTGCCACTGAGCCATTATACCTGATTCCAGTCAACTTTCGCTTTATTTAGGCATACATATTCAAAGGAGAATAGTTATTGTTTAGAATGTACACAGACAAAAACTACGTTTCTATTATGGTTTCTTTCCTTCTTCAGGGCATTCCATTCACTCAATTGTGATTCATGAATTTTATACAATATCTAATGTTAAAATGGCGATGCAGGACAGTGGCGGGTCGCAAGGTGAAGCGGGAACGAATAATTATTGCAAAACGTAGAACGTTAACCGTCTTCTCGAAAAAAGTCAAAATCCGCTCCAGTTTCTCAGTCTTACGGCGGTTACTATAGCAACGGAGACGCGTATAGCTGACCAGAATTAGCGGATATCTCTGAGGTCGAAAGCTGTTTCGCCTGTTTCTATGAGCATAATAAATTTCAGGTGTTCGGTTCTTAACATGTTTTGAATTTTTGAATTCGTCAAAATGTTCCTATTTTATGATCCCTTTTGTTGAAAATTTTCAAAATTGAAATCAACAGTCTCTGAAATATTCTAATGGGCCGTCTCCGTAAGACAGTATGTATTTAAAAAGTAAATAGGTTTGTTAGATTCTTTTTTAATATAAAATAACAAATTCGTAGTATTACACGCATTATTCATCCTTTCTCTTCACATGTTATCAGGTCTACGAGCCGCCGCTGATGAACGAAGAAAATTCCAATTTTTCTTCATCGCGCGCGCCCCCGCCATTGTTGTAGCTCCAGCATAAATTCGAGCAAACCTAATAACATATCGAATGCGGTCCGCCAAGCCAAAATATATCAACATTGGAGTTTTGGGTGAAATTAAATTAGCAAGTGATTAATTTCGAAGCGAACCGTCTAAAAGTTTAGAATTAAAATATATCGACTCCCGATCTCCAACACCAATGGGATATCGAATTATAAATATCTGCTAAATATGTTTTGGAAGCTTTATGATATATTTCGTTAATTTGGACCTTAATTTATCGATTATTAACCGGCGATATATCCGTCTCTAGGGCCTTAATTAAAACCCCATTCACACACGCTCCAGCAGCAGACCGTTTTTCCAGTGAAACTACAGTCGAAAAACGCATAGGAACAATTTTTTTTAATTACAATAATATTACATATATTTTTTAAATGTTTTTGCCACTATTGTTATTAGTTATTAATAGAATTAATTTGAGGTTTTAATTAATACAATATTTTGACATATCTGATGTTAAAACAACAAAATTAGGACCGTCGTACCCAGTTTCTACAAACCAACACAAATGTTTATGCTTCTTATGCATAAACATACGTTTGCGTAAGTCATCAATAGTAGATATCCACTTCGGTGCGACACACTTAATTTCTTAAATATTCTCACAAAAAGAAGTTCAAAGGATTTAAAGTCATAAGATCGTGGCGGTTCTCTTTGTACAATCCCTTGGTATTAATGCTTGGACACGTTCTAGTACGAATATAATTGAGCCTCGTGTATGATACGCTACACTGCTGCAATACGTCGCGGACGCCCTGGACATGCATCACCATAAATTAGAAGGATATCCATCAAAACTCACGAATTGCTATACACGTAAGTGATTTCTGACACTTGAAAAACTAATGTAAATACTCGCATCACAAAAACGTTAATACTATAAGTAATCGAATTTCAATAGTAGCTCAGCGATGTAAAGGTTGAAATAACTTCAATATTTTTTTGGTCGGAAGGATTTTACATATTTTTTTTTTACTGTATTGACTCCATTTTTCATGACGCATCTATTCACATTTTTTTAGATATCTTATTGCAGTTGAGGCCTAGTTATTAACGATAAAAAGTAATTTAAGCTTATTTAATACAGATATTTTGTTATGAAGAATAATGAATTTCTATTATTGGTTTCCACAGAGCATTTTAGTAGAGAATATATCTGCTGTTGCAATTAAAATAAAAAAAGATACGAGATCGCAAGATGTCTGATGGAAATATTTGGATGAAAAAAGATCGATAGTTCCTTCATATCCTTCCAGTTTTCACGCAGTGCACGACATCAAAATTCATGTTTTACATGAAAACGGCCAAACAAAACGATAAACTAATCCGCTCGCCTATAGAGAGGGATATTTTTAAAAGGCCATATCTCGACGGAATATAAAATTTGGTCCTTCAGGCCGGATATCTCCGAGTTCAATAAATTGCGAGCCAGCCCTTAAAATTCGAGGCAAAAAACGCGGAAGGGTGAAATTACTAATTCCTCCGCATCCGCGAAAATATACTCTAGAAGCGTAAATTGGCTCCGGATCGGGACAAAGCGCTCGTGATCCACCCGGAAAAGTCCGGGGTGCCGGACCCGGCAATCGCCCGCCGCTCCGTACGAAAACTCAGGGAAATATTAAATCTCGTATGTATATGAGGAATATTCCGAATACGGGTCTAAATTTATAAGTGCCGGCGTTTTTTTTTCACCCTTTTGGTTCGTTGCCGTAGTCTGAAATCGCAGAGACAGAAATTAGGGGTAGCTACCCTTATCAAAAAAAGCGGACGACGAGCCAGTTTTCCATGCTTAATTGTATTATATTATTCAGAAATTGGCTATGCACTGGAAGAGGGTAGAATACCTGTGTATGGGGACGATGGCCATCACCAAAATGCATACCAATTGAAAGCTTAAATAAACGTACATATACGGGATGATACATCTTATGGTTCCATTACAAATTTCGAAATTTGTATTTTTATAGGACTTAGGTCTGGTCATACTGCTGACTATTCAATACACTTCGCGATTGTTTCATTATAAGACCAGAGCCGGCCTTGAATGCAAAATTGTGTAAGTGAAAAATGATAACCATTAAATAAAAATGAGATTTCGGGAAGCTGAACAAAATGTAGTACTTAACGTGCTTATATCGAATGTAAAAATCTTTTACGAAAAATCCAGACGTGTCGAATTTTTTCATTAAGTTTTGATAGAAATTCTTTGTTTGATTTCATCTGTTATACTTTTTCCAGATTTTTGTAATACAGTAAGGCCTCAGTTAAAAAAAACATTTTACTATTTATTATTTGTTACTTGAAAGTACCCTAAATGTTGAACATTTTTTTACATTTTGGTTGAAATATTTCAACTCTGATTCATTTCTCAAATATTCTACGTCGTCCCAAAAGGTGTCTGTGCCACCCTCAAGAAACAATCGAGGGGTGTTACATCTGGTCAACACACTAGCCATTCTATTACACAGCGTCTTCCGATCTACCGACTGGAAAAACACCATGACAAATATTTTTGGGAAAATTCTTAATGTCGGGTTTACTTTCCACTAACAAAGACTGTCAGCGTACTTAAACCAAACCAGTTTTATCAATTTCTACGAATTTTATATTTAAAAAATAATCGTAACCATCATAGCTCAACACTTTTAAGGTAAAATTTAAAAAAACTGTTAAAAAAAATAAAAGTCAAGCCCACTATCCCTGAATTTTGTTACACAGTAAATAATATACTTAATGTACCCAATGCGTTACCTGAGGCTCACCTAGATATATCATGGATCTGCTTCTATTCTTTAATTCTATATGAGATATTTACGAAAGATTATGGCACTCTTCTTAAATTATTATTTCCTGATCTACATTTCTTCGGAATGCCAAAGGAGAATCGGAACGATACGCAAACGCTCAGATTCTCAACTGTCTATATTTAAGCTTCTGGTAGGCAATTGTCTTGTATCAAATAACTTGAAAACAATTTCATTTATAGACTATTTTTCAGCCCAGTTCTGGCACTTGTTCATATATTTCATATCACCATCACATTAAATTCAATTGTTTGGGCTCGTCAGAAAGACGGCTGCGATGTTTTGGCAACAATCTAATTACTACATCCCAAGTTTATTAACTCAAATTAAAGACGACCAACATTGTACGTCTTAAAAATATGCAAGCCTAAACGCTTCAGAACACCTCAACAGAAATAATACGAAACGTTTTGTGACAATTGTAACAAGTGTTAAGGACAAAATCCCAAAAAATATATACAAACAACATGCAACATGCATTCAATAACCTAAGCGTTGAGAAGTGGTCATCTTGGTATTTGTTTGTTTAATAAAGACATACCAGATTGTATCGAATTACACTAAGTACTACTTAGTTATTGGAATATACAGGGTACTTTACACCTTATCTAAAAAAAATGGGAATGGATTCGTCATGAAAAATGGAGTAAATATCCTATTTTTTTTTAAATTGCTTATAGTTTCGTGTTGTGCAACACGAGCGTGACGCGGGAAATTTGAATCCCATCGCGAGAGGGATGGAGGTTCAGGACGTCCAAGGCATATTGCAGCAGTGTGGCGTATCACACAAAACTCATTATATCCGTACGACGGACAGCGTGTCCAAGCATTAATATCAAGGGATTGGACGAGGAGGACCGGTACCGTAGCCACCACGATCTTCTGGCTTTAAATCATTTGGATTTATTTTATGAGGATATTTAAAAAATGAAGTGGACACTATTAATGATTTACGCAAACGTATCATAGCTGCTGCTAATGACTTCGAAACGGACAAAAAGCAGAAACGTTTGTGTTGGTTTGTAGAAACTGGGTAAGACAGGCCCAAAATTGTATTGTTGTAATCTGGTATGTCAAACTATTTTATTAATTAAAAGAAGTTTATTTGTAAATCATTTTTGACCTGCTCGTTTGAATCTTTTCTTTACAAATTCGCAGGAGTCTCCTGTACATTCAAATTTTTTTTTTTTAGATAAATTCTGAACCATCCTGTATACAGTATTTGACAATAAATTCACATTTCATGCTTTCATATTGCCATCCGAGCATAATTACTAAATATTTCCTTCAGAAATGTAATGCGTTCTGTCATGTTAGGCTCTGGTAGATATTCAATTAATTATATACAGTTAATTTAAATGGTATACGAGCCTTTCAATTTTACTCATAGAATATCTTTTAATGCAAGTACGTGACTTAGATGTCCGAGTTATCGGGATATGTAATTATTTGTCTTTAATGTATTGTATTCTATTATAGGCAAGTAATTGTTATTTTTTTCCATCGCCAGCGCAAATATGGAGGTTGTGATTCGTTCAATGAATAAACAGGTATCTATACAATCGCGAGAGGTAGTTTTTAGATACTTTTATTAGTAAAGATTTATCCTTTTTTTTTCTCATTTTGTAAAAAAATGTAAAGTTGAAATGACATTGAGGGCGCCGTATTCTTGAAATAGTGCTTTCTACAAATACAAGTAATTTTAGACATTTAAGAATTGAATAGCTTTGCAAATAGCAGGAATGTTATCTCATGCCACCTGCGAATGTTCAAAGATACCGAAGTAAAAATAATATATAACGACCGAAAGCGGTATAACCAACAAATTTTTAAGTACAGAAATATTTCAAAATACGTATTTTTTTAAATTCAACTGCATATGTAAATATTGTTATAACATAAACTTACATAGTTCTGCATATAAGATTGTTCACTTTTGTTTTTAAATATGTGAAAATAATTGTTAAAATGTCGGGTTAGAATAGCAAAATAATGAGTGTCATACAAATGCATTTTATTAAAGTAATTATTTGAGGAGAATTTAAATAGTAAAAGTGGATAAACAGAATAATTTTGTTATTGATATTACTTTTGCGCTACGTGTTTTATTTTTTACATTTTTGTACCTAAAAACAACACAAATTTGATCATTTTACGGCGAGAAATACGGCGACCTAAAAATCTTCAGCGTAGAGTTAATCCACTAACAGTACGAATAATTCATTAGTTAGTTACCTACCATATGTTATAGAAAATTTTAATAACTCTTCTTTAATTTTTTTCTTAAAGGGTCACTATTATACAATAAAAAAATACTGTCAATTTCAAGCAGAACGTTATTTTGACTAGATTGTTAAAATATGTACCTAATAGATAAGTAATAAAGTATATTTATCAATGTACCAAGCACTGAAAAAGTAATTATTATTAAAAATAAAGTAATAATAATTACATTAACATTAACGTATAAAGGATATACATTACAATATTAAAAACTATTTTTAGCAAAACTCGAAGAGAATATACAAACAATAATTAGATTTGAGTAAATAGATAAAATATAATAAAAAAACACTTAAATAATTAAAAAGTAATTAAAATACTAAGAGTAATAAAAATATTAATATAAAAATGTCAAATAAGAAAAAGGTAAATGGGACCATTAGTTTACGAATCTTTTTCAATTTAGATTACGCTACACAGACGTTAATTTTGTATGTTTGTTTAATTAGTAGTAGATATTATAAAAGAAACAACACCTTGTTTGTTATACACACTTATTGTGTAATAAAAAAAGTTTTGAAAAAATACGTCAGTTATATTGCTATTGTTTTCAATCAAATCAGTCTCAATTAATTTCGTTATCGAACCAAATTCAATTTGCAATCATTGTTGTCTTCGACAAATGTCCGTACTTCTTCTGCCGTCCCTGTATCCGTTCTTGGACAAAAAATAAATTCACCCTCCTCGAAGAGGGTAAAAAGGCGCTACCGTGCGGTGGCGCCACCCCTCACGAGTGCGGCGTTCTCCCGAAACCTCAGATTCGGCCTAGCCTCGCCACCGTCAGGTCTTTGACGCTCCTACGCGGCAGTCACACGCACTAAACAGTCCTTACACACTTTCTCACTTAATTTTTACCGATCCCAATAAAAATTTAGTGTATTACGATCGGATTTTTAATGTCGAGTTTTACAGTCGGCTCTAAAGGGTGATTTACTGAACGCTGCGATCTATAAAACGGTTTTATTTTTAAACTGTCGATAAATCTTCCTCCTGACGGCGAGGAGGTGACGGATTCACCACAGTTTCGAATCGTATAAGGCCGTCCCGGAATATTTATCAGCGATAATTTGTTTAATTATACACGAACGCCTGATTTTCCAATACAGCATAGCGTGGGCAGGGAATTAGCATCGCGACTTAATAAACGTTGAAATACCGAGAGAATAATAAATATCGCCAAAGGTTACCTCGATAATAAACATAAATTTAATATTAATTTTCTCGAAAATCGATAACCGTTCATAACAGCTCTTATAAGAATCCAAAGATGTGGGTATCGGGACGGCGTGAGCGTTTAAATGTTATTACTTTTACGTCTCTATTTTTAAGGAACGGGAATAAATGGCCGTCTATAAACTATGGGTCTTTAAGATGAGAACTCGTTTGGGAATTTGTTTTGGAATTCCTGGGTGTCCAGCCCGGGTCCGTATTTATTAAGTCAAAAAGATTAAATCGAGTGTAAAACATCGAGTGTGCCGCGGCTGAGATTCCGAATTTTTCAACTTTGACACTGCGAATCCCGGATTCTAAGCCACGCACGTTTTCATTCATAAGTACGGGGTGTTTGACAAATATGTAGCAGTCGTGAGGGAATACGAATATAACATTAACTATAAATATGAGAGTATGTTTCATTCATTCAAAATACTATTTGAAAGATAGGTAATCATTGTTTATGATTTGGGCAGTATATAAGTACATGTTAATCCCCCATATATGCAGAGAATGGTACTAATTTTGAACGAAACACAATTATTCAAACAAGTAAATAAAGTTGTATACAATTTTACTAAATTAAAAACCGTAAAATAATTTTAGTAAATTTTCACACACAACACAATTGGCTGATAAAGTCGAAGTCCAATTGTGTTGAAATAACACTATCCGTTGAGTAATGTTCACTCAATTATTTACTAGGCAAATTTTTTATAGGTCAAGCACACAACAACACAACATTGACTTCAATCATCATTATCATTATAATTCATTGATTATTTCACAGTACGTTCTTACATTCACATATTTTGGTTTCTCTGACAAAATATTGTGTTGATAAGCTCATATCCTTGGAAAATGTTAAATTCGCAGAAAGTTCAACATCAAAATAATTTCGCTAAATGGATTTGAATTTATACAATTACATTTTTTTACAGTGAACATAACCTAATCTTAGTCAGTTTTTCCGCTATAACTGCCTATAAATCTATTCAACATAACTACCATTACTGAAAGCCTATTATATTTACTATGCACTTAAAAATTGCCGAACCTACAAGTATATATGAATCCAAACATTTTCTGTAGTAACTTAAATTAAAACACATAGCAGCAATAATATTTACAATTTAACAACACTATCTCACATTATTCTTTTATAATTAGCAATATTGGTGTTGGTATAATGGGAAAAACTATTTCTATTGTATGCATTTAAAATTATTTTGGTACCTTAAAAATGAATAAGTTAAATTAATCGTACCCTATATTATGTGAAGTTCTATTTTTTCAGGTCCTATAATTCGAAAACCAGGCACTTTTTCCCCATTCCCGTGATATTTTCGATACAAATAAATAAATTGCACACTTTTAACGCAACTCTGATCAATCCGAACATATATAACATCTTACAATAATTTAACTAACTGAATGGACTAATAAATAAATTGAAAGATATGTGTGGAATTGTTCATTAAACATAGTTCGACGGCCTGGGAGCGATGTTTGAAAGATTAGTAATTATGCTGAAATTTGATATTTTCACTACACTTTTGAATTTTTCGACAGACTAAATCATCTAGGCAACTAGGTAAGTCTCGGATGCGGCAGGGTATTTGTGAAGTCAAATATTAAAAAAATACACAACCACAATTTTGTTTACGGTTTCACGATGTTAATTAATAAAGTCGCGAGGATAGTTTCTGTTATTTAATTGAATTAAAACATATTTCGACAACGCTCCTACAGCGTTTGGGCTATAAATTACGCCTGTAATTTGATAGGATTTTGAAAGTAATAATAATAATTGCTGGTTTAATTGGCTGTTGATTAAATTTATTTCTTCCTATTATAAATAACCGAAAATATAAGCCTACGGTTACATTAATTCCACATTATTCAATCCGAGACTGGCGTTTTGGATTTTTTCGATTTTAGCCATCCTTTCACGAATCCGGATCCGTTGTGTGATTTATTGACGATTATGTTTTATTAATTATTATTCAATATGGGATGATTTATTTATTTACTCGTTTTTATTTATGTACATGTGTTCTATAAATAATTGGTTTTATTTATAGAGCATGCTTATTAAAAGAATTTTGTGTTTATAATAAAATATTAGCCCAGTTTGTTTTGATTCCATTATAAATTCACACATTTATTAAATAGATAGATATACTGTACTTATATTAAGTATGTCGGATACTTTTGATAGATATATGTTGTGTTTTTTTCAACAGTTTTCAAATCATCATCAATAGACTTGTTACATAAATATTTAAGCATATTTAAATTGTATAAATCTGAAGACATGCATATTTTCAAACATTTTAGATGCATTCAAACTTTTTTTTTCTTAAGGAATCTAAGGCATATCCAATTTCAGTCAATCAGTAATTTCCGTACTTATCTATTTTTCCTTTTAGTTATCTAGATATAAAATTATATTTAGCGCTTATATTCCAAATAATACCTACTTTACAAAATTAAGTTCAATATGAATAATGTAGGTTGTTAGACATCTTTTCATCTCCATGCGCTTTGTAACATTGTTCAACGTCTGCCGAATTTATTTTTATTTTGTTTCAGGCGGTTCCTTAACTAAAAAATTAATCACGTTTCGTCTAATAGGCCAATATATCTGTTTGCAGTCTTTGATGTCATATCCTGACAGGCCAAAGATACATTTTTCTTTCACGTACAAGTTGAAATATATTTCCAATATTTAAGTACATACGTTAAATTAACAAATGACATATTTTTTATACTTCTTTAATTTCATTGCTTTCGGTTTGTACATTTTGGTTTTAATATGTTCGAGGTAAGTTTTATTTGTAAGATACAATCAGTAAAACGAGAGAACAAATTTTATACTACCACTGTTAACTCAATTTTTAATTCATTTATTTGGATTACAATCAAGTTGTTACCAAGATGATACCTTATATTTTGTATTATTTTTGACTATATCTTCGAAAAAATTGGCCAAAATGGTTGGTTACAAATTTTGTAAAAGTTATTTCTGCACTTTTCTCTACTTTATCTTTTTAATTTCATAGTTTTCGGTTTGTTTACTTTGGTCATTTTTTCAAAGTAGTAGTAGCATTGGAATATAACTTTAATATTTTTCACATCAGATATATTTTCTCTACTTAAATCTTTTGATTTTCAACGCTTTCGGCTTGTTTACTTTGGTGTTAAAATGTTCAAAAGAGGTAAATTTAATCGGGATTTTTATGCTATCACTGACAACCTTTCTTTCAATCCGTATGTTTTGATTTATTTATTATAAGCTAACTCCATTATTTTGCAGAGTTCCTGTGTTATCCTTGCGTTTAATAATTCGTTCTTAAATGGAGTGGAATTTCAAAAACTTTACGGTCATTTTTATGTCTTCAATCTTCAACATTTTTTTTTCCTGAAGTAGTCGATACTACATCAGATTTGCTTTGCAGTCTAAAAACTATTCTAAGACCCTACCTGTTGCCAGAATTGCGCCAGTAGGTAGATCCTCTCCTTCTTGAATAGCCAGTCCATCGACTGCATAGCCTGCAGGTCCATATCTCCCCCCGGGGGCGGCAAGTTGGCGGCCGCGGTGGGCTGCATATGTTCCAACTCCGCCAGTTTTGGGCTACAACTCCGAACTATCCAGCGGGAGAACGAAGGGCAACCGTCCGTGGAAGAATCACCTCTCAAAAACAAACGCGACACAACCGCAACTCATTGTCCTTTTGATTCACTCGTTCTTTTGGAAACTTCAAAACACTTCCATCGCAGTAGGCCTGTCCGAACCGCCTGATTGTCCGCCTCGCGCGCGTCTTTTGTTTCTACTTTGACGTTTGCCAAAATAAATATATATCTTTTTTTTGTTTCAATGCATAAACAACAACAATAGTTGAGTAACCGTCTGTCACTGTCGCACTGGTTTTGGTGTTCGGCTGGATTCGCAGCCGATGCGTCTGAACGGAAACACAGGAGTCGGAAGTTTGTAAACTTATTAATCACACGGGGTTGATGCTCAACTGTCGTGTTCAACCCACTCGGATCCACGTGCTTTCATCGGGATATCTACCCCAAGACTGGCGACTCGCTAGAATCTTGCATGGTGCATTCGGAGCGACGTTCTTGCGTCTCTCTCGCGCCGTCTTCTGTTTTGCGCGGGCTCCGCCCCTACTGTTGGGACCAGGCGCCCTCTGGCGGCGCCCGCCGGTGTCTCCCTCTCTGTCTGGGGCGCGGGACGGCGTATGTCGCCTCTCGTTCGACGCGCGGATCCGCGATGGCCAATGCAAACCCAGTAAAGTAAAGGCTGATATTTTCTTTTTACTAAAATCGAAAGATATCTATGTGCGCATTTCGGCTACCCCTTCCTTCACGTATATTATAAGGTTTTTTTTCGTGACGGATGAGAGTTTAGGGGCGATTTTGGGGCGCATGTGCTGGCTATAGTGTGTTTTGTGTTTTTGGTACAGGATCATGTAAGGGGATTTTTAAGGTTTTCTTTTTTTCAGGCGGCAGGAGTGGGATGTGTTCCTTGTTTTTTTTTTGCGGGTACAGGTAACGATGATCGTTGACTTCTGCATGGTCTTGTGGCGTCCGAGGTGGTTTTCCACCCCTTCGATGGTAATTTTTAATGCTTCGCCTACGTTAGCGTGAGTTTTTTGTGCAGATACTTGTTGATGCACAGTTTTATTCATAACTGGTAAGCGCGTCTTAGGTGTTGTTCTTATCTGCTGTTGCATGTGTCTTTGGAATAGATTCATACGCTTCGGCAATGTTTCTTTCGTTCTTCGCTTCCGTTCTGCCTAAAATAAAGTTGAGTTCTCAGTTTGTTCATTCATTTTAAGCGTATTCCCACGATGTTCATATCTATGCTTTCTACAAAGCTTCTAAATTGAGTTTACTGGTTTAATAATAATTAATACCTTTATTTTACAAAAGTTCAAGAACTTGTCATGGACATATTTATTAAATACTCATTTTTCAACACATGATCATGCAGAGGTTGTGATCATTTTATTTGTTCTTTTTATGTTAAAAATTACATTTCATAAGTATACTAGTTTTTGTTTCACTTTTCTCATATGGATACCTGAAAATAGCTTCTGTTCAATAAAAAAATATCACATTTTTGTTTTCAACGTTATTCTCCACTTTTGACTTTTATTTATGTACCTTAGGAAGATATTTTCTTACATATTTGTATTTCGAACAAATGTTTTTTGCAGAACACTAGGAGCCAAGGAATCTTTAAATTTTAAAATATATGTAGTCAAAACTAAACTGACTTGTTAATAATATATACATACCTACCTACTTAGACACTCATTTAGTTTTATTTGAAGTTTAGATGCATATACCCATAAAAATAACTATAATATTGGCAATACACAAGTAAATATTAGTACTGTTGTTGAAACGAACGAGAACCGTTATTAAAAACTGTACCATTTGATTTTAATTACATACAAAAAACATATACTTATATCAAGTTGCCTCAATACCGCTTCTATCTTATTACATCAATATATTTTGCAACTCATTCATCTTCAATAACTTTTTATCTATATAAACACTGGGTCGTAGTATTTTCAAAGCAATATTTAAAAATTGTTTCGACTTGTTAGAAAAATGATATGCGTAGATAAATAGTATCATATTGGATCGGTAAGTACTGTTAGATATTTCTAAAAATAAAAAAGAATTTGGTTATAGCACAAAGAATTTATATTTAGGATTATATTTCTCGGCATATGAATTTGGTGAAGTGAAAAAAAAAATGGTAAAAGGCAAGATACAATCTAAAATTCCTCCACATCTTGCTTATATAATGACTTCAGTCATATTTAGTTTGACTTATTACACCTCGCACAAAACAAATGATGGTTTTAGAAGCAGTTATAATTTTTTAATTATTCAGAATTTTACTTGATTTATTGGTTTAATGACGAAGTTTAATATTTGCCTCTAAAAAAATACAGATGCGAACAATTGATTTATCGAATGATGATGAACGAATGACCGAACTTCCTTTTGTTTATTACAGCATCTCCAAAAAATATTTTCGAATATTTTGTTATGTACTTACTAATTTAGGTTTTAAGTCAAATTCTATCAATTCATATTTAACGCCTGTTGAGATATTTGGCAATTTTTTTTAAGAACACTGTTATTCTCAGTGACATTTAGATATTCACGGCCCAAATTTCAAGTGACTTATCATGTATCTATATGATTTAAGCAGTAGTGGTCAATATAGCCAAGCCAAGTACCTAATTATATTGCAAATAGGTAGGTAGGTACTTGAAAAATTAATTAATTAATTAATTATCAACATTGCTTGAGTATTTTTTAATACAGCAAGCTAATATTTTCTGTGTTTTAATATCATTGTGTATATATAAATATATGTTTCACGAATAACACATAGAAGTTTAATATTTATTCCTTTTTGATCTAAGACATGCGATACTTCGAGTAGAATTATTGTTAAATTTGTTACTAATATTTGTGGCAGCTAGGGAAATCCTGTAAAACAGTTTTTCAATAGAAAGAGACGATGATACTGAAAAAAAAAAGAATGGTATTGGGTAGGTTAGAAAATTGTTTTCATCTTATGTTCACAAACATTTTATCTCAAAAGGTAAGTTAAACAGCGACTTTAGCAAAAGAAAAAAACAAATTAATAAATAGGTATTTTATTTGGAAGCAGTAAACAAATAATTTTAAAAGTATCAATTTACGTACCTACTTATTTCTCTGAAGCTAAATTTAAAATATGTATCTAAGAAATAAATAGCACATACAAAAAAGTACAATTGATATAGTGAATAAGTTCTTTAACAAATTCTGAAACCGACAAATCAAAGAAACTATATTTTGATGCAAAATATTTTGCAGAATTTTCACTCTAAATCAACACGGTTAAACAGTTCTCACTTGATTGTGTTGAAATAACACAATTCATTGAGTAATGTTTACTAAGTTATTTGCTAGTTATAAATCTTTTATGAACAGCATAGTTAGCTTACTAAACTATGTGTTACAAACACAAAACTGAGTTATATTATAAATCTATTTCGTTGTTTTTCAATAGATATGTTACTACTCCCTCATTATAATTCTTTTGGTTTATCTAACCAAAAATTGTGTTAAGCTCATTATTTTGTAATATTCAGCTACAAAATAATTTCTTTCTTAAATGAATTTACACGATGTTATTTTTACTGTATATTTTATATGACGGCAACTTGTTTCACCTGAATTCATATTTTTATACTTTTTCATAAAATTTGATATACCTTCCCATATTAACTCCGCATTCATATTATTTACTGTTTTAAAAAGAGTATTGATGTTTTACCTTTTATTCACAAAAAATGTTTTCAAATATATGTTAATAATATAATGTACAGGTCTGGCTGGAAACGCTCCCAGAAGTACTTTTGTGCAGAGCCGTAAATCCTGTTAAAGGAACATAAGTGCTAAAACTACCTAAATTTTCTTCCTTGATTTCACCCACAGTCACAGTCCGCGCATTACCTAAACAATAAATTGAATAATTTTAATCGGTACTTATTATTTGGCAATATTATTTGAGCATAATAGATACTGTAACACTGACTATGCTGGCATATAATAAGTAATACTTATCGTCCCAAAAGTTTACTCTTTATTTACTGTGAAATATATAGATTAATTGAAGTATTACACTAAAACTCAAAAATAAATTATTATTTAAAAATATTGCTTAAATAAAAAATATAACAAATCAATTATACAGTATGCGCCAAAAGTATGGAATAAATGCAATAAAAACGAAACAATTATTTTTTTGGGAAAAATCCTCGAACAGGTCGATTTTTAATTTAAAAAATACATATTTTAGTGTAAAATGCGATTTTCAAATGTCATTTGTTTTCGAGTAATGACGTCATCGATTTTTTTTTTAAATGGCAACACCATATTTTTTTTTCTTGATTCTGAAAGATTGTTTAATTCTCTATCAGACAGTACTAAAATTTTGCCCTTTTACATAGGAAAGTTTTCAAGTAAATGACGATTGAATGTTAGAAAACGTAAATCAATTAAAATAAAGCAAAAACGTTATCAAGTTTAGTTTTTCGAATTCCATAGTTCTTTTATGGATCACGTAGGTGAAAATCTTTGCAAAGTGTCATTGTCACACCGACTTTCTAATAAGTATTGTAAGCGACATAGAAATTATTATTCAATTTAAAGTATTATGGCACATTTAACTGTTACTCAAAGAATTGAAATTTTAATTCTTATCGGATGCGGGAATATGACTAGAACTCAGCAGGAAGTTTGCGATTTATTTAATGAAAAATATCCAGATCGCCCTATCAGCCAATCAACAGTCAGTAAGGTACAGTCTAAATTTAGAGAAACTGGCAATGTTGTAAATATTCCAAAACCTGGACGTCCAAGCATTAATGAAAATCAGAAACATTTTGATAAGTATGGTGGATAATCCTCATAATTATTCACGATTGATTGCATTAAACAATGACACTAGTCAGAGCACAGTGCTACGTATCTTGAGGAAGGAAAAATATCATCCCTACAAAATTCAACTTGTGCAGGAACTCAATGAAGATGATCCCGATCGCCGCTTACATTTTTGCGAAATTCTAATGGATTTATGTCAACGAAATAGAAATTTACACCGGCAAATTCTTTTTTCAGATGAGACCACATTTTGTCTGAATGGTACAGTAAACCGTCAAACTTGCAGATATTGGAGTCGGGAAAATTCTCCCACAATATCTACCCATATATTTACCCATATATTCTTTTTTATTAGTTTTTATAACATTTTCGAAATCCCACATTTTCAAGAGTGAACTTAAATATTTGTAGAGTGTTTTCATTAAACCAGGTTAGCAAATTTAGCTAGATTAATTTTTTTAGATAATTATTGAATAGAACTTTGTCTGTGGAATTGTTCATTAGCATACCTAGATGTTTGGTATCAGAGGAATTGTAGGAGATTTGATATATATTGACTTAAAATACCTTTCTAATACAGTAAAAATTTTTAATAAGCTAATAATAAAGAATATATGGGTAGACAATATCTGTCTACCCATGGTGGTGTAAATTCAACGCTGGTTGGGACTTTAGTCCACAGAGTAGTTAGTTTCAAACAATATTGTTAATACCTAAAAAAAAAACGATTACATAAAGGGTAATATAGTTTTGCATATTATTGCCGTTGTATTTTAATTTTTTCTAAATGTATTTGTAGACGAACTATTCGTTTTAGACACTTCTTTCATAAGAGTTTTTTATTGCATTTAGTCAACTATATAAGCTTTTAAAGTTACGGCATTCATATTCCGGACACCCTTTCTTATCTTTTTTTGAATTTCGGATGAGTTATTGGAATATATAGTACCGCCGGTGAAATCGTAACATAAATTAAACACAATTAATTCTACAACTTTGTAAAAAATTGCGACACCGTAACAAAATTTATAACATAATTAATGCCACTGGCGATATTTATCAAACCGGATGTTCCATCAAAATATAGTTACTCTATTATTAATTATTTCGTACACAGATAATGCCGAGTCGTTCCCGGATCCACCAAATTAAAGGTTAGGCAATTATCGCGACCACACATGCATCGACGTCGAATTGCTGCCACCGTTTAGGAAAAAAAATGTGTTCAATTCACAATAACATAAACGGAACGATACGGAATTACTCAACGCCATCCCAGGAACGATTGTTTGAGAAGCCTGCCTCCTAAAACAATAAACAATTATTATATTGCACAAAAACGAGCTGAAAAATCGGAATCAGGATGTTTAGAAACGCGAATTAAAAACAGATAAACCAGCAGGCTTCGAAATCGCCAACTATTTCAATTGTTTCGACTTGGGCAATATCAGTTTATTTATCGCGGCGATCTCCGTAAATATAAACAATTGAATGCGAGCATCTCGGACGGTTCGTGTCTGGTCGCGGTTATGCAAACTGTCATTAATTAGTAATTAATAATGTCACAAGGCGGTTTTCGCGTACGTCGCGGATTACGACCGATTTACGTGCCGAATAACGGGAAAATTGCGACATTCCGATTGTGCCTGGATAGAAAATGCAGTCGTACACGACGTACTTAAAACGCTAAACGTACGGGATATGTCAAAAAATAATGCGACCAATATCGAGAGCTGATAGGAGTAGTCGAAATATGAAAAATTGTTCCTGTACACACCCCTATAATATTACTTAAGGTCATATTAAAAAATAAAATTCTTGATGTTTTGTTTATTCAATTTTATTATTTAAATTCTCTTCAAATAAAATAACTTAAAAACATTTGTAAGAGACACATTATTTTGCTGTTCTAATCCCACATTTTAACATTCTTATATACAAAAATGAACAATCTTATATGCAGAACTATGTAAGTTTATGTTGAAACAATATTTTCATCTATAGTTAAATTAAAAAAATACGTATTTTGAAAGATATCTGTACTTCAAAATTTGTTGGTTACACCGCTTTCTGTCGTTATACATATATTCGTTTTACTTCGGTGAATATTCACCGGTGGCATGAGATAGCATTCCTGTTATTTGCTAAACTCTACGTATATTATTCAGTTCTTAAATGTCTAAACTATTTCTAGAATATGGCGCCCTTAAGCAACATGAAATTACTCACTATAGTCTGTTTAGAAATGAAAGAGAGTAATAAAAGCTTATTATGTATGGAAATAGTAAATAAATGTAGTACTGGTGCTTATATTCAATATTTTTATATTATATATTATCGATATAGATGATGTGTACATTTAAAAAAACTTTGTATGACCGGGTTGTACTAAATTGTTGCAGGTAGCTAAAATTTAATCCCCGATAATCCGTCTTTGTCTATGCGGCTTCAATTTCTCGGTTCATTTCTCTCATAAGTAAACAATATAAAAACAGCATTTCAAAACATGAGGCTACTTTAAGCATCATAACCGGGTTAAGAGGGTTTTTAGTAATTCAAATAAAATTATTCAATATTATTATCAAAATATTTATTTAAATTTATTGAATAGACTTTTATTCCACACAAATATATATACAGTATGCGCCAAAAGTATGGAATAAATTCAATAAAAACGAAACAATTATTTTTTGGGAAAAATCCTCGAACAGGTCGATTTTTAATTTAAAAAATACATATTTTAGCGTAAAATGCGATTTTCAAATGTCATTTGTTTTCGAGTAATGACGTCATCGATTATTTTTAAATGGCACCACCATATTTTTTTCCTTGGTTCTGAAAGATCGTTTAATTTTCTATCAGACAGTACTTAAATTTTGCCCTCTTACATAAGATAGTTTTCGAGTAAATGACGATTGAATGTTAGAAAACGTAAATTTTATCCATAAAAAAGTAACAATTCTGAGGTATGTAAAATAAAATACAATTTTTCCCAAAAAATAATTGTTTCGTTTTTATTGAATTTATTCCATACTTTTGGCGCATACTGTATATTTTGAACATTCAAATTATGGTGAGTAAATGTAGTGTTGTATAAATGTACAATAAAGAAAATAAAAAAGTAGGTATATTAAAATTCATCCTCTGAATATTTTGATGAATTATCTTCGTCTCCTATATTGATAACGATAGGTTCCACAGTAACGTCCATTAAATTATCGAGTTCCCACATTTTCTCCTCTTCTTTTTGTACATGATGTATACAACTTTGCCAGTTATCTGCAGTTACTCATTCCAAGGAATTTTTTAACAAAATTTTCACGTTACTTAATTTAAACGTCGTATTTATCACACAGTGATAAGGTGGTAACCGTAGTACCGTTATTTGGCGATTTGTTGCCATTTCATCGATAACATATTTTTTCTGATCTTTATTAAGATTGACAAGTGTCAAAAGTTCTTTAAAACATTTTAAGTGTTCATTATCCTGTCTTACATGGAAAATTATGAATTTAATTTAATTTTTAATTTAAGTATGGAAATGTTCTATTGAAGTTGGCTTAATTAATTTGAGAATAATTTATGATTGAAGTTGTAAATAATCTTTTCTTAAATATAAATTAAATTGTTATTATATATTTATTATTAAAAAAAAAATTGGAAATAGATGCGTCATGAAAACTGGTCAATATCGTAACAATTTTTTTTCTAAAACCCTTATAGTTACCGTAACAAAAATGATCGAAGTTGCACTATTTTCAACCTTTACATCGCTGCGCTACTGCAGTTTATATCCAGGTGATTCCACATATTGTTTGTTGTTGTTGTTTACATTAGTTTTTCAAGTGTCAAATATGGCTTACATGTATAGCAACTCAAAGTCGATGGATATCGTTTTAATTTATGGTGAAGTGAAAATGCTTTAGCGGAACGATTTTCCAGTCAACATGTGCCAAATGCAGCTACTTTTACCGCGGTGTGCAGTTAGTGCGAGTGTAGTGCAACGCGGGTGTGATATGGGAAATTTGACACCAAATCGTGGCAGAGATGGGGGTCCAGGGCATCCGCGGACTATTGCGGCAGTGTAACGTATCATACACGAGACTCAATTCGTACCATGTACAGCGTGTCCCAGCATTGGTACCAAGGGATTGTACAAGGAGAACCGGTACCATGGCCGCCACGATTTTCTTATTTTAATTTCTTTAGACTTGTTTTTGTGGAGATATTTAAAAATTGAAGACGGTCCTAAAATTATATTATTGTAACATTAGGTATGTCAAACTATTTCATAAATTAAAACCACAAATTAATTCTATTAATAATAACAATAGCGGAAAAGCAGTTGAATTTGATGTATAAAATAGATTTTATAAAATGTTATTTATTTATTTCCCTGTGAATTTCAGGTTTTATGGTGGACTAGTTTTCAGTGTCGTGCAGAAGTGTACTTTTAAATTATTTTCGAACTGCTCTTTTTTTTTACAAAATTGTATTTGTAAGAGTCCCCTGTAGGGGAACATGGGGCAAAACCGACAGCGAGGCAAAATCGTATAGTACATTTAAAATTTAAAAGCGCGCCAGTCGAAACTATGTAATACACATGCTCTAGTTTGACTGAAGAAATCAAACGATAGTCGTAGTCGTAGTATCTCCTTTGTTATTGTTTTGGCAGGTTAGGATATTTCGCAGCTCTTCATCTAATATTACTTCAATTTTATTGATTCTACAAACAGGTATGTACAAATTTTATGTTGTTTCTAATTAGCTATATAAAAACGAGCTGGTAGAACAACAAAATAAAAAGATTGAGGAATCAACGGCCATTCGAGCTGTGAAGAGGAAAACCAATACAAAAATGAAGAAACAGCAGGAAGCAAAATAAAAAAGATTCAAGTTCCGAAGAAGAAGATACGGCTAACGCCCCATGTATATATTGTCGTGAACACTACTACGAATCTAAAAAGACGGATGGCTGGGTAAGAGCGTAAGATGTATAAAATGTCTGAAATGGTGTCACGAGAGCTGTACCGGACTTCCATACGGTCATGCCCCGAGGGTAGGGGCAAAACCGTATTCTGTTATTAAAATTATTATTTCCTTTTTTAAATTACCAAAACGTTGTAAATAATATTTAGTTACACTGTATAGTAGCCCATAGAATAAATATTTGATTTCTTATTATTACGTCTTGTCTAAAATAAAAACATACGTATTATCAATCTTCTCCTTTAGATATACGGTTCTGCCTCTCATTCCCCTACATTAAAAAATTTGTTTAGACAAGTTCTGAATTGCCCTGTAGAGAACTTTCTATCATTACCTTCATATGACTTTTAATTTGGAAAATACTGAAAGTGACAAAACATACATTTTTTTACTACTTCGTTGTATGTCCAGTCGACCATCAAACTGCTATACCGTTATATTTAGGTATAAATTTAATGTGTTTCCAATGCTTCCGTGAAAAGTAATATGTAAATCAATGTCGTTTGCTATTAACATTATAAGTATACTTACGTGTACATTTTTTAACGAAACGGTCGTAGAAAACAATTTAATGGAAGTCAATTTTTCAGAATAGTTTAATATTTATATTCAAAGGTATGATCATGTGCATTTATAAATACATAAAACGGAAAGATAGGTACCTACAACATTCAATTTACATATTTTCCCAAACAGATATTTCTCGTCATCGTCATCACCAGAACCACATGTGACGATCCGCATCCGAATAAAAGCATCGATCGCTGCAAATTTCTTGCATCTTATCATCCCCAACGACTTCGTCGGATAATCTAGCCTCGGCTTGGTATTCAGCGCGACGGCTCCTGGTGCTCAGCCAGCGACACAGAGCCGACTCCATCGATTCCCACTAATTAAAATCTACGAATTTGCATTCCCTTACATCCTGAACAACACCATCTGCCCCGAATAATAAGAAACGATAACGATAAACACAAGAAATTAAAAGGGTTCGGCGACACCGCACCATCTGTTCGAGCATCGCCTTTCCTCGAATCGTCCTCCGAGCCATCCCCGATCGAACAATAAGGAATTAACTATGCATGATATTTAGCGGTTTCCGTACCCGATTTTTCGTAATTAACATATACCCTGCACACCCCGGCCTACCTAAGAACAAGTTCTATTTGCATACTTGCATTAATTATCGGCCGATATACAAAGGACGCCTCAAGGAGCCCACCGAGGGCCGGTGGGAAGACGCCCAGCGGCAACTAGATCGCGTCGCATCGGAAATTATTCAAAGTAGGCCATGTGTTTGTGGATCGCGCGCTGAATGGGAGTAACAAGGGCGAAGCGTTTTAATTAGCGATGCGAATTGCGCCTATAGATTCCTTATTTGGGAGCAGGTTCGGTGGGAAAGGACGTTGCGATCTGTATTTGAATGTATAATTGCATTAAGATGATATCGGCCGATAGCATTCTTCTCTTACGCTCCGTTGGATCAAGCTCGTATAGATACAAAGAATATGCAAAAGTTGTGTACGTTGATAGAATATAAAGTCCACAGCTGGATTTAATAACTTCTTCTGATAAAATTCTCATTGTTTCGGTGCCCAAATTCACGGATTCTTATTAAATTAAAACCGATTAACGTCAATCTATAATCGAAATCTTATAATGAAAAAAAAAAAAACTGTACACTGCAAAAAATAATTACACATTTTATCACACTCCTGTGTTAATCGAAGTACACACGGGATTGTGTACATTTTTACGTAATAGTTTGTTAAAGAATTTTCTCAAGTAACACAAGATATTTTATAGCATTGGTTAAGTATGCTCCTATAACTAATGTTTGGAGAGTTAAAGGTGCAAGGTTTAGTCGCATAAACATCTTATTGGCATCAACACAGCAGCTAATAGCGTGAAATATGCACATTTTTTGTAAAACATAGTTGTAAAAAAATTATTATCGTGTTTTAAGAGTTATATATACAAACAAGTTATGATTTAGGAAAAAATTTACAGCATTGATACAACAATCTATACGATTCCAATAAAGCATATCATGATAATGTCTAATAAAAACGTTATACAATTATTCTGCTTTATTTACAAGCCCATCACAACTATAAAGCTAATATTCGACTTTTTTTAAATTTTACAACATATGTCTATTATAATAAATATCTTCATATTATGTATAGGATGTTATACTTTTAAGATCAAAAATATCTAATTCAAAGTTGAATTTCAGGTACGAATAAAATTTTACTGTGATAAACGATAAAGTAACCCGCCTGCATAGCACTATAAAATAAATACTATTTGCTGTTAAAAAATAACTCCAGTTCGAATTCTAAATTTCAAATAACAAAAACTTATTTTTAATGAGCCTAGGGAGTTATTTTCATGAAAAATTTCACGTAAAAGGTGTTTGAATTTTTTTCAAGATGGACGCTGAAAAGCAATTGAAATTAAGTGAATAAACATGGCGTTAAAATAATAAAACAGTTTGGTCACTTTAGAAGCACTTAAAAAAATACGTTTATGTTATGTAAAAACGAAGCATAATATAGTGAGTAGTTTTGCTTTATTGTCGCGAAAAAATATTTTAATACAGCATTTATAAAACAAATGCTGTAATTATACAGTTAAACAGCTTTCTGAAACTAAAGTGTTGTATAAGTGGCGTAAGAACATTCTTAAAGTAATTTAAATGACTTCTATAAAATACTTTTATTTTTGATGTAAATTTTCTCAAATAATTATCTTGCGACCACTACAAAATTGATTTATAACGCTTTATAGTCACTCTATAGATTGCAACTATAGACATTATACAGTAAAATGACCTCCTGAAGAAAAAATACTGTATAAGTGCAGGCACAAGAACGTTCTGAAAATAGTTTAAATAATTTCTATAAAACGTTTTTCTTGTTGGGATTACATTATTCTCACAGGTACTTTAAACAGCAAAATAGCGGCTGTTAACAAAAAAGTCTCAAATGGAACAATAATACGATAAAATTACTGTCATGTAACAGCTACATATCTTTTATATTAATTTCTGGTCTTATAATTTTGAATTATAAGACTAGTGGGCTACTTGGGTTTGCACGATTCGACAATTTAACGTTTTACTGGTTGGATTAAAAAAATAGTAGGCAGTAAGTTTTCAAATATTAAAAATATGAAAGATTTAGAGATTTTCACTGATCACTAGATCACAGGATTGTCACTTTGACATTAATCAAATTTATATCGAAAGACATTTAAACCATATAATTTGGTTATTGGATCGTGGAAAAAACTTAATAAGCATAACAAGTGTTAAGAGCTACCGGTCTCGACGAAATTGGTAGGTCTCGGTACCTTCGGCCACCAAACTTTTGCCTTCGACCAGAAAACAACCCTTACCGCTTTTGATGCTCAAATAACTATAACACATTCCGCTGTGTCAATGTAACAAATGTTATGTGTAACTTACATACATTTATGTTTTTAAATGTGTAAATTTACACATTAACATTAATGTTATTGTTTTAAAAATAAAATAAAAAAAAACAACCACTTAAACTAACTATACGCAATCAACATCTTTATTTAAATATATATTTGAAATATTCACGAAATAGCTATGTACTATAGTTGTGTAGAAATTCAGACGACTTACAAATGAATAATTCATTATATTGTCATTAAAATATGGAAGAAACTGCAACTGTACTGTACTGTACTGTTTGCTCTATGTATTACATTAAATTACAAAAAAATATTGTTTTTAAGGAGGTAAACTATGGGAAATTATTGTGAAAATAAAAACAATTACTTCAACAGTGGCATAAGTACCTAATAAGTCGATCTGAATTCTTGTCGCAGCTATAGACATTTTTAACTGTAATATTATTTTTAATTAATAATTTGTTGAAATGTTTGCATAGATTTCCAAATTCAGTTTTCTATAAAAGGGTGCATTTTGGCGACATGCAACAAGTATATCTTTTTTAAAAATAATCGAAGGCCATTTCTAGTTAACTAACCATTTTTAAGAAACTCTTATCGTTAAAAAAAGGATCTGAAAGGAATAATATAGTGACACAGTCGCTCAGATCGCCCTGTACATTTAACTCAAAAACTAATTAAATATTAGTGTTTACCTCACAAAAACTATGTTTCTAAAATTTAAGTACAGTTTCTCAATTTATGTAATTATCGTAAAAGAATTAAATAAAAAAAAAAAAAAACAGTTTCTTAGACCAATATTTTCGGCAAAATTGTAGGTAAGTTATTTTTATCCATGACAGCTAACCTTGAAATATGCGCCATTCTTTACTAAACACGCACTAATAATAAAATAAAAGACATTTTACTTTTTATGATTTTATTAAATATATAATTAGTTGAAATGAACCAAGTTCTCTATTATATTTAGCAAAATTAGTAGCAATAGTAGAAGTACTGCTACTATAGTACACATTCTAATAAAGAATTTGAAAACAAATAACACTCTAGTAAATCATAAACAACGAAACAAACATTAAACAAAAATGTATTTAGATATTATATATGAATTTACGAAAGTTAACCAGTAATGATCTGAACATCTTTCTTTAAGATTACAAGAAAAACAAAATACAAATATATAGTTCTGATTAGCTTATCACAATTACCGGCAATATTTGATAGGTAGGTGTTTATATATATTTTTTTGCAGTTTAAATACAGTATGCGCCAAAAGTATGGAATAAATTCAATAAAAGCGAAACAATTATTTTTTGGGAAAAATCCTCGAACAGGTCGATTTTTAATTTAAAAATACATATTTTAGCGTAAAATGCGATTTTCAAATGTCATTTGTTTTCGAGTAATGACGTCATCGATTTTTTTTTAAATGGCAACACCATATTTTTTTCCTTAATTCTAAAAGATCGTTTAATTCTCTATCAGACAGTACTCAAATTTTGTCCTCTTACATAGGAAAGTTTTCGAGTAAATGACGATTGAATGTTAGAAAACGTAAAACGTATATAATAGTTTCAGTGTAAATGAAAATAATTGGCTCAGACGATCCTTTTGAATAATAGCAGCGTGCTGAAAATGAGTGTTTGTTAGTCATTTTTCGTGAATTTCAATCAACTCTAGCGTCTTAACTGTTGAGAGTTAAAAATTCATGCTCCGCGAGAATTAAGTATACATATCATAGACAAAATTCAGCCACAAGTTGACCTGAGTAGCCCACTCTTTATAGAAGAAAACTTTGCTTGAAGTTTTGAAATTTTTAAAAATCCCAATATTCAGGTTATGAAACGAGCGTGTTGACTGCGAGATAAAAATCTGATACTCACAGATTCTACTGTTCTTACCTTAACTTTAAATGACTATATCACCTGTTTTGTTATTTTCATGTTTAGTGAATGTACGAGCCGTTTTTTTTACAGCAAAAATCTGGACGTTTTTACTAATGAATTAAAATTACTTACCATCAAAAATAATTATAAATATGAAAAATATTTCAAGTTTTACTAAAGTTATGGATATTTAGGGTGTAAAATAGTTTCTGGAAGTAATTGTCATCGAAAATGACAGTAACTGTAAACAATTTTTCAACGAGAAAATTATTTTTTATTCAACTTTTCAAATCGACGGCATCGAATTACAAGAAAATATATAAATTTTATTAACACTTCTGAACTCGAATTTACTTCTCGAATATACTTATATTTTTAATAATATAATGAATAATTAATAATATTGCTAATTTCTTTTTTTAATTTACGCATATTCGTACTTACTTTTAAATGCAATAGTCAAATAACGGAAATAAGCTTACCTCTATACGCATGCATAAAAATATATAAAAATTCTATAGATAAGACGGAATTTTTATAGAAAAAAAATAAGATAAAAACTACTAGTTATTTAGAAAAAAAATTGAGTCGATTTTTGCTATAAAAACACGGCTCGTACATGTACTAAACATGAAAATAACAAAACAAGTGATGTAGTTATTTAAAGTTTAAGGTAAAAACAGTAGATTCTGTGAGTATCAGATTTTTATCTCGGAGTCAACACGCTCGTTTCATAGCCTGAATATTGGGATTTTTAAAAATTTCAAAACTTCAAGCAAAGTGTTTTTCTATAAAGAGTGGGCTACTCAGGTCAACTTGTGGCTGAATTTTGTCTATGATATGTATACTTAATTCCCGCGGAGCATGAATTTTTAACTCTCAACAGTTAAGACGCTAGAGTCGATTGAAATTCACGAAAAATGACTAAAAAACACTTTCACTCATTTTCAGCAGGCTGCTATTATTCAAAGGGATCGTCCGAGCCAATTATCTTCATTTACACTGAAACTACTATCTTTCCCACTCTGAATTCCGTCTTGATCATTCAAATATCTTCAAACAGAAAAATTTGACAGCAAAAATTAATAAAGCTTAAAAATAGCAATTTTTAAGAGTCTTTATTTAAATAGGCGGAAACAAGCGCTTGTAAAAATGAAACTCGTGTAAATTTTGTTGTTTGGGACCCTAGAGAAGTGATTTTCAAAGTTACACCAAAATCTAAAATGGGTCGGCTTTGCCAATTAGACGATTTCAAATGGAATGACCCATAAGGCAAATGCATCTACTTATTTTAAAATAAAACATAACCCTTTAACTTACAATGCGGTGATGTTAAATCATCAATTAGTGAAAAATGAAAATGAAATAATATCTCAATAAACAAATTCTGATAGTCCTGTTTTTTAATAAAACATTTTTTTTTTGTCATTATTCCAAAATAAATGGGGTTAAGAGGCTTTGAGGTCTGATATCCTGCTTTAAATATAAGAAAATTAGAGGTCAGGTAATGAATCTCATAAGCAGCAAAAGGGAAGGTAGAAGAATTCACAAACAATTTTAAAGTTTGCAAAAGGATTTGTTTTGTTGGAAGGTACGTTTTGTAAAATACTTTTCTCTGCCATTATTGGAGGTGTTTTCATAATATAGGGACATGTTAAATTTTTTTCAAAAATTTTCGTTATAAGTAACAAATACAATAATGCGAGAAGTTGTGAAGAATGTAATAGAGTACTTGAAATGATATATTTTAATAATGATATCCGAGAATAGCAACCATATAGAAGTGACAATAACTGACAGCACTTTGAAGTTTCGGGGGGCAAAATTTTGTGACCTTGAATTTAAGTCTTGTAGATAGATAGTCGGTCTAATTCACTGAGAGAAATGACCGAGCAGCATAATAAATGCTATACAGGCTAACTGAGTCATAATGTCATTAATTATAACCACGTATTCGGGAGGCCTAAAAAGGCAGAAAATCGAAAAAAAAATGTTTAACTCGTCCTTTAAAAAAATAAACAAATCACCCTATAAAAATCGGTAACACGACGGTCCTGGTGCGCTACGAATTTTATGATGACGCACCCATCCGGCAATCGAATGCCGGATTAAACATCGTTGCCACATCATGAATACATACATAATATCGTCTAACACTTCGGTGTGATATTCAAATTCACCCCCATTTAGCACTTTCTGCATTTCCCGCATTTATTTCCCCTCAAATTTGTGGATCACGCCACACATTTGGAAGGGGGATGGAGAGAATACAAGCAGTAAGCAGTAGTTTGTTTATTTCGGTCTCGCGTATTCGTCGTAAATTCACAATGCATAATTTTACAAATTCCGAATATGAGGAAATGGTAGAGTTATACGGAGAATGTGCGCGAAATTTGTGTAAGTGCCTTCGCGATACGGGTTCTGTGAAACTGCGTCGGGTGACCCTAATTTTATTAGTAAAGTGCTACGGACGGATGAGTGCAGTTTTACTCGAACTGGCATTTTAAACCGATTAGTACCATACTACTTAAAAAACAATAAATTTCTAGGCTAGATGTACGTAACTACAAACTAAATAATTAATTGTACTTAACGTACTAAAATTCATATTTATTTGTAAAACGTAGTGAAAACATATCAAAATTATTAAACTGTAATAACCTAACATTCGAAAACATTTATTTATTATCTACATTTGTTTTATTAACAAATAAATCAATATTTAAGGAAAATTTATTCATGTATATAGATTTAAAAAAATAGTTTACTCTTTGTCGTTAAATAACAGTACAAAAACAAGGTAACTAGGTTATTGACCTAATAATACGGTAGGTCAAGATTCACTCTCGATAACTTTTTTTTGAGCATCAGATCAGAGGTGTGCCATTTCGGTTTTCTGTCGACAACACGATGTTTTTTTTTTATTAGTATTTAAACATGAAACACTTTTCAGCTTCTCTTAATAATTTACCCATTGGGTATAGGTTTTTTGTAATGTACGTAAATGGTTTTGTACTCGGTTTATTATTAGATACGTTGGAGTTTTGTGATTTCAATGTAACTAAGCTATTTTCAGTCATAACAGCTACATTTGCTCAGATGAAAATCCACACGCTTCTTGTCGGTTTAGCTTTCAGAGGCGATTTGTTGTCAACGTATGGACAGGAGTGTACGTACGGGTACCGTTTGATTAGATCGTATTTTCTACCGGAAGAGAAAAAATGATATTCTAAAATAGTCAGTACATCCATTTATTTGTGATGTCTAAAACCTAGGTAGGTAGAAAAATATTTCAACTTGGCAACATTGCATCAGGTGGACATTGAGTTGAACTGTGAGCTGTAAATGACCAAGTTTGTGACCGGTCAGTGACAGTCTGAAAAGGGCGTTTAAATAATGATTTGAAAATATTTTTTTTCGGCGTAAATATGCATTTTGTTTTTTTTTAATCGCGTATTCGCATTATACTCATTATTCTATATCTCCTCTTAATGTTAATGACATTATGATTATTAATGACTCACACTGCATACACTGATAAAACATTTATTGCTCTGAAATATTTAAAAATTTTTAATTTAGCTTTTAAAAATATTAAATTTTTGTTTTTTAGTAAAAACGATAAATAAAACACATTGTTCACGCCTGCTTATATTTTTTAATTAATAATTTTGGATGATTAGGATGTTCCGCGTTTTTACCTACTATTATTTTTCCCGCGAAAAAATGAGAATAACTTCACCCCACTACACATTCGCGTAGCGTGAGTCGAAGGAAGAAGACTGAACTCTACCGCTGAACAGTCCATTAACACAATAAACAACACACATTTTACTTGAAATTTAATATATTATGTATTCACATATTTTTTAAAAAACTATCTTTTGCACCGCATAAACAAAAAATTATTTATATCAATTTTTATTTTCTCGGTTCTAGAATCCAAACAAGAATTGATATTTTTGTTACCATTTTTATTAGTATTTAATATTTATATTAGGGTTGTAAAAAATATATAACACTATAAATGTATTTATCCCAGGCATATTTTTACAAAGACAAATAAAAAAAATTTGGAGTTCAAGAATAAAATATTTCAGTTCCAAACAAAATAAATCGGCAGATAACAGCTTGAGAGCCACATCTACCTCAAATTAAATTTGTTAGGGAGCTGTCAACCGGCAAAGCACGTCAAATTGACAGTTAGTCCGCTTACCCTCCACTCCATTTTTTTAGCTGGGATTAACTTTGACACTTCTCTGTGGTTGCTATTCTCGGGCAATATCTCGATATAGTATACTTCTGAAAAAATAAATTATAAAATTGGTTGTATAGCCATTTATTGAAATATGTTTTAACATTTTGCCTTGAAACAAAATATCCCGTCAATTGAATCGTATGTTTTTTGTTAGAAATAGTTGCTGTCCTCTAACCAATAATCCCCAGAACTTCAACCCCCCCTCGTCGATTTTTTACCACCGAAACTCGACCCGATTATTGATTTAGGCCGTGTTCACAATAACCCGTTTTAATTAACACCTCCCTACCAAAAGAAAAAAAAAAAAAACAAAAAAACGAAAACCCCTCGCAGGTAGCCACGGCCTCATAATCGCCACAAAAGTCCCACACGACGGTATTTTCTCCCCGAGAACAAAACAACACCAAACGAACGCTGAAAATTAACCGCAAGTATAACAATCAGTACTTCACACTTTGAAAGCATCAGTTTGCGGCCAACAATCGCTTACAACTACACTTCGCCAGGCTTTCCCGAGAGCTCGCCCTACGTGCCTCGATGGTCTCTGTTCGGGGGCGGCCGCAAGGCAAAGACGGAGATAGCGGCGGCGTGCGGCCGGAAACCTCCTTCGAGGAGCTACTCAAACATTCAAACGACCACAAGCAAGTGGTCTTGCTCCTGCTAGGTGAGGGAGCCAAAATGCGAAATAGGTGGTGGGCTAGCTGTGTTGCCCGATACCTGAGTAAAGTTGGCGGTCGTGTACGCGTGTGCAAATATTGGTCTAATAATTTGTTATGGTTATGCCGATGGGATGTGGCGCAATTAATAATTCCTGGTCGGTTCAGAATCTAAGATTTAAATTTTGATTTGGAAGAAAGTGCCGACACGGATATCTCGATATTATTGCTATCATCGTCAAGGTCGGTGAAAAGGATATATTTTACCATGTATATACAGGCTGTATCACATAAGAGGGTCACTCCCATGTATCTTGTTTAATATGCGAGACACGTAAAAAATCTTTAATTGTTTTTTTGTTGCATTTTTGAAGGCCTTTATGCTCGTAAAAACAAATTTGAGATCCACGGCCAACTTTATGAGTAATAACAAAAAAACCTGTAAAGTGCCTTTTTTATTTTAAGAGATAGAGAAAACTTATTGGTAATAAATTTTGATTGCAAAATTGACACCTTCCACCTAATATAAACAGATTTTTGAAATATCGTATGTGGTTGACTGTGCCTTCTAGGCGGATAAAAAAAAATTTTAATGAAGCAAGCTATGGCCACAAAAATGACCTGTTTTTTCGTCTTTCATGCAATATACCACATATTGCCCTTATCTTTCGTATTTATTACATTTTTTTCAATTTTAGTTAAAAAAAATGTACCTAAATATTTTCTTGTTGCTCAAGATAATGCAGAACCTGTTTTAAAGACGCCAACTGCAAAAAAATAATAAACAGAATGTACTTTATTATGCAAAATACAAATTTTCTTATAATATTATTTTATTGGTTTTCACATTAGAAGCAATTGGGTCTTTAAAATTATTTTGATACAGACAATGTAATAAAATAATATAAGAAAATCTGTATTTTGCATAAAAAAGTACATTCTGTTTATTATTTTTTTTGCAATTGACGTCTTTAAAACAGGTTCTACATTATCTTGACCAACACGAAAATATTTAGGTACATTTTTTTTTAACTAAAATTGAAAAAAATTTAATAAATATGAAAGATAAGCGCAACATGTAGTATATTACATGAAAGACGAAAAAACAGGCAATTTTTGTGGCCATAGCCTGCTTCAATAAAATTTTTTTTTATCCGCCTAGAAGGCGCAGCGAACCACATACAATATTTCAAAAATCTGTTTATATCAGGTGGATGGTATCAATTTTGCAATAAAAATTTATTACCAATAACTTTTCTCTATCTCTTAAAATAAAAAAGACAACCTTAAAGTTTGGGCACTTTACAGGTTTTTTTGTTATTGTTCATTAAGTTGGCCATGGATCTCAAATTTGTTTTTACGAGCATATTAAGTGAGATACATCGGAGTGGCCCTCTTATGTGATACAGCCTGTATAAGAACAAATATCTTATCTAAAAAGAAATAATATATAGTTATACAGAGTGTCCGGAAACTCCACGCAGAAAACTTAGGGGTAATACTACTATACTCGCGACAAGAATTCAGACGACTTACGTCATACGAACAAATGAATAATTCACAATATTTTCATCAAAATATTTAAAAAACTGCAACTGATAGTAATAAAACTATATATTACACTAAAAGTTTGCATTATATATTGCACTAAATTGCAAAAAATAATTGTTTTTAACGCGACCAAATATCGAAAATTACGTTGATAATGAAAACAAATGTGTAACGTCAGCCGTGACGTAAGACGTCTGAATTCTTGACGCGAGTATAGAAAAAATTTAATTTTTAAAATTTAAAATTATTATTTATTTTAATTTTTTTTATAGGTAATTTAATGTAGGAAATTCAGCAAAATTTTATAAATACAGAAATTTTAAATCGGAATGAAGCGCTGAATACAATAAATAAAAGAGAAGTAAAAGTTTTAGCTTTATTATTAGTTTTCTAAACGCCCTGTATGCAGCGGTTTTAATGCTTTCAGGGCCGGTGCTATCATTTGATACATAGTGATTTTCCGGGTTGTTATGCCGTAACCTTGGTAACTGGTCGCTGACAGAAACAGAATTACACATCCCTAGCATTAGTTGGAATTCTTTGACCTGCCCTGGTTATTCTTGGGCTAGGCTCTGTAGGAAACAGACTTGGGCTCAGTCGCGGCGAAGCTTTTGCGGTCACTACTGAAGATGCCAACAGAGCGGCGAAACGATTGGAAGCATGGGATGCGACCAGTTACAGAGGCGGTTACGGGACGCTTCTGAAGACCACCATTATTCGAGGAACGGTTCCGACCGTAGCAGTCGCAATATCAACAATAGGAGCTGAAATCAATATATGAGGGAGCCTACAGATACCTACAGCGGGCGTGCCCACACAGTGTAGTCAAAGAACAACCAGGACAGGTCAAAGAATCCCGACTAATGCCGGGGATGTGCACTTTAATTCTGTTTCTAACAGCTATCAGTTACCGAGGTGACGGCATATAACAGGCAAATCATTTTTAATCAAATGCTCGGTATACATTCTGGCAGCTTAATAGAAAAAATAATTGATTCATTACATTATATTTTAATTTTTTCGGTGAACTTAATTTCCAATTACAGTAAAACTTACATTAAAATGGTATTCACAAACAATGTTGCAATGCTTCCTTTCGTCGCGCTTCATAACCCTTCACCACATTTTCTTTTCATTTTTTTTAGCACGGTAAGAACGGATATGTGTGTTCCAAAGTACACTTTGCTGTCACCGTAAAATAAATGCGATGTCCAAAAATTTAAATGTCTGTTTTTCGACTTCAAGAGCATTGCCATTTTTTAGATAAATTACCAAACTTAGCAGTATAATCCCTAAAATTTTCTGCGCGGAGTTTCCGGACATCCTGTATGTATTTGATGGAAATTTCTATTGTATACTTTATTACTACTTAAGTTTAATTGGACCTTAGTTTGTAATTTCGTAACAGTTCTGCATTTTATTGCAGTTCATTTTTTATTTTTGAAATTTCAGAACCCCTTTAGTATCGGCACTTATATTCTGGACATCTTGTATAGTATCTAGATTCACATAAAAAATAATTACGTATTTATCTAGAATAAGTCAAAAGGCATATCGCTTTTAGAAAAATGATATATTGATACAAAGATAGGTATTCTGACATTATAATCGGAGTTACTGGTGCATCAAGATATTACAGTTCTCTTCTTGACAAGAGAGAAGTTAATATAATTGATAAAATTTACTCTTATAAATATAATTTAGATAGATATGAATTATGTATTTTTTATTATTTTGATTCCGGTAACAAATAATAAAATTATCTGGATAAATGAATGATAATGAAATTACTGTCGACGTGATACTAATATTTCTACTACTTTTGGTATCAATGTTGTGTAAGGATAATAACGTTTACGTTTAAACCAAAAATGTATTTAGATAAAGAATAGTTGTTTGAGTGTTTAGTTTGAGCCAAAACCAAAATATTAAGTATCCAGGTAAAGGTGAAATATTATTATAAATATAAATAACTAACTAGCTAAAATCAACAAGAGATAAACCAAATACGTAGGTACATACTTTTACAATAATAAAAACACGGTTGAAACGGTTTTTGAACCTCTGGAAGTTCTCAGTAGAAATTTCATTAAATCTCTATTGGCGGGTGTAACTAAGGTCTAATGTTAAATGGTGAAAGTAGATTCCATTACCAATACGTCAGCAGTTAATAAGAAATCGCAAAATTCATTTTAAAAAGTGCCACCATTATTGCAAACAATTGTACCTACACGTTATCTATAGATGCGTTCATAAAAATATTTCATTATTGTACGATTTTTGTGAAGCTCTAATTTTGTTTTTGCAGCTAAATTATCTTCCATCTATACCCAATCTTAAAAGAAAACTGATTATTGATCACTTGAATGACTCATGTCTATTTAAGATAAACGATATAATTGAAAACACATAGGATAATGATATTACATCTTAGTAAAATTTAAATATAAAAAATAACTTTAATAGATAATTATAATTCTTAGGCAACAAAGTTGGCCGTCGTTTGAGATATATTAGAAGTGTCACAACATAAAAAATGATTGAACTCGATTCTAGTATATCGGTAAGGTTTAGACATTAACGTAGGATTAAATTTTACAAAAGAAGATTTTATGTATGTCTAAAGACACCCATAGAGACAATTTCTAGTTAATAAATCAACTAGTGGAGCACCTCCGTTGCCTCATAATTTCTCTTCGATTTGTCCAAACAGAATCATAATACAAATTTACATAATAGTATAAGTATCATTATCATAATCTAAACCTACCCAGATATCATGTTACTTAATCCATATTAGAGCAGCGGCTTCTGAATACATTTAGAAACCGTTTTTATATGTCCTTTAACCTATTAATTTTGACAGATATTTACATGGTTTTATGTTTCTTCGTTTTACGGCGATTTTTTACTAAATTCCCTATATCCGACTTGATATATCTTGGACAAAACTGAACCCGCTGCATGTAGAATGTTTTGGAACTGTTGGGGGTAAAACCAGGTAAGTCTGGCGACTGAGACCAAACGAGTTTGTCTTTAGGGCTGTTTTGTAAAAGTCAATCGCACTGGTGATATAATTGCCTATCCACATATCAAATAATTTAGTTTTTACACAAAAACTTTGTAGTAAGCTCGTGTCGAATTTGTTACAAGGAAGGAACAGTTTGTTTGAAATTTAAACAGTCCGTAGCTGTCTCAATATTAAGGGCTTGTCCCTTATATCTGGTAGTTTTTGTATCACATTTATTAATCTATTGGTACAGAATGAATCATCGAACATATTCGTATAATAAATAGCATCTCACGTCCTTTACCCATCGAAAGAACACACTTATTTCAGAACACTCTATATAACTAAAAAAAAATGCTGTTATAATTTTGACAGTGTTGAAATTGTAATATTCAGATGATGTTCATAATTGTTTGGACTAAAGTATAGTGTGCACTATGAAGTATTAAATTTTTATTTTCAGGAACTGCGTCAAGATTGCAGAAAAACGCTTAGACCCGTCGATTTTAGATTAAAGAGGGACAATCTTTGCTGGTATTTTTGACTCCGTCACTTTCACCCCCAAGCAAGGATAAGCATCACCCCAAAATATTTAAATGACATTGGGGGTTGAGTAATATTTATTTTGAAAGCTCTTACATTTCTCTTTACAACATACTTTAAATTTTATAATTCCGCCCAATACTTTGAAAAAAATTTACTTTTTAAAATTGATTAAATGTTCAAAATGATGACCGGCCGCTTCCATACAAGAATAAAGATTTTGTTCGAAACGTTCACACACATTCCGAAGTATTTCCTGAGTGATTCGACGGCATTCGTCGACGGTTCTTTGACGCAAATCTTGCAGCGACGCTGGCTGTGTTTTATAGATTTTACTTTTTAGGTATCCCCACAAAAAATCAAGGGGCGGTATAAATCCGGTGATCGTGTAGGTCACTCAATGCTGCCTCTTCTCCCAATCCAATTCCGTGGAAAACGTTGGTCCTAATACTGACGAACAATTAACGCATAATGTGGAAGAGCACCGTCCTGTTGAAAAATCAAATGATCTGTTTCATACTCTGGAACATTTTCAATAATATCAGTCAAGGCAGGGTCAATAGCGCCTTCCAGTAATTGCAAATACATTTGACCAGTCAAATTACCAGGTAGAAAAAGAGGACCCATCAGCCGGTCACCGAAAATTCCAGCCCATACATTTAATTTTTCCGGTTGCTGTGTATGCACCTCGTGAAAAACTCTTGGGTTTGAATCTGACCAATAGCCGCAATTGTAACAATTTACCGTCCCGTTAAAAAAAACTGAATTCATCAGAAAAACAGTTAAAAAGTAGGATCAAGATCTTGTCTCAAAACTACAACTTCACTAGCTTCATTAACTATAGGTTTTTCAATGTCTCGTTTCTTATTGGCTACGTTCCCTGTCTCTTGATTTTTTTACTAACTTTAGAACATACTTCCTCCTGACTTGTCGATCTTGATGTTCATTAAATAGCTGAGCTGTTCTATTCGCACATTTATTGTTCATAAAGTAAAGCGAAATGATATCTACCCTTTCCGCAATGGAATAAACCATAGTGTTTAATTTTCAAAAACACAATTAAATAACCAACCAACGCTTCCAAATAATACTAGAAAATAAATTTGGAGTCCATTAATTTTACGTTCGTTGTGTGTGTAGTATTTATTTCTGTTTTTTACAATTGTGTTTTTTTTTACGAAAGTGATAACAAATCGCCAAAATCCAATGTAACGCAAGAAACACTAAATGTATATCATTAGCTTTAAAATCAAAATTCGTATTAAGTATTGGAAATTATAAAATTTAAAGTCTTGTTGTAAAGAGAATTGTAAGAGCTTTTAGAATAAATATTATTCAACTCCCAATACCATTTAAATATTTTGGGATGATGCATACCCTTGCTTAGTGGCGGAGTCAAAAATACCTGCAAAGAATGTCCCCTTTAATCTAAAATCGACGGGTCTGAGCGTTTTTCTACAATCTTGACGCAGTTCCTAATAATGCCTCGGTTTCGTTTTCATCTGGTTACCTTGTATACAAGGCGGTTTAAATTAAGAAAAACTTTGATACCCTTATATATAGTTCGGCATAAATTTTTCAATGAAAGTGGGAACAAAATTCTACGCCTACCAGATGCCCAAATTTTCATTGTATACTTTTAATATTCTTATGGCCTCCGTATTTGACTTTGACATCACTGAAAAGAGCTAAAGAGACGAATTCAATCATGTACCTTTGTAAATTCCGACATTTATTTCTATGAAAAAATAATTTAAATTATTATTAACTTTAATCTAAATATAGAAGTGTGCAGTGTAAATTACATGACTCAACTACTTAGCACCAATGTAATACTAATTGAAACTGAAACTTTCAAAGAATAGGTAACTATTACATAACCGCCAACAAATTTGCTACTTTGTTGTATAAGTAACTTCATACAACAAAGTTACAGTCACTGCTACGTATTAAACATTTTTTTGGAAAATATCTTCAACAAGCAATAGTTTTTTTTCCAATACAAATCGTAAGTCTTTAATTTTGTTTGAAAAAAAAAACTGCAACATTATTAAGACGTAGATTAATAGTAGATGGTTTTTGTATTCAAGAGAAACTATTTTAGTGTAATTACATATTTTACATATAATTATAAACACTTTATATTTATTGTAAATGATTATAAAACTGTTAAATTTTACTGTAAATCATTAGAATCAGATACTTTACAAATTGTTCTATCAATCGTTTTAGCATCGACAGGGACTCCTGAAATTACGGTAATTAAATAAGATTTAAAATTATTTAACCACATATACCTAAACATAATTCTAATATATATTATCTTGACAAAATTGTTAATATCAAATCATATTTCAAAATTGAAAAAAAAAAATCGTAATGGCTTTCTATAATTTTTAAAGAGAATGTAGTACACCACTGGTTTGGTTATTTAACTTTTATTCAAAATTTTTTCTGAAGAACAAAAAATGTTTATAAAGGAACTTTCTCAATGAAGTACATTTCATTTCAAAAGGGAACAGGAGACGTGAAAATAAACAATTTTTGAATCTGTAGTTGAGTGTGTCATATTTTCAGATAAAAAAATTGTCAAACCAAAAAACAGAAAATTTATTTTGAAACCGATTCCGTTGTGTGGTGTACCTGGCAATTTGAAGGACGTCGCTTTCCATCGTTTTGTGCTAGTCCAAATATATTAAGTATTGAAACATCTCTGAGCCAATATCGCGGATAATACGATTCAGAAGGTACGAATTGTTTAGCTCCCCATTTAAGACAAGCTGCGGTATTTCTTGTCCACGGCTTTCATAGTCCGGATTCACTCTACTGGTGTAATGCGGTAATTTGAACAACGTTTTGCACTGGTGTATTTGTTTTTTTTTTTGTAAATTATGCAATAATTACACAAGAATAAGTTCATGATAGTGAGACTCCTTCATTACAGTATACCATATCTACTAACTCTAGATTTGAATGAGACATTTTATAAAAATAAGACAACGTAAGAAAAGTTTGCACCCACACTGAACTTGACCCATTTTCTGTGCTCAAAACAGTTGATTAAGTGGAGTTTGCAGGGTCGTCGTAAGTTTTATGTAGAAATATTATTATGAGAAAAGAGTTGTTCAGTTTCGCACTAATAATCGGGTGTTTTTTTAAAGCGAAATTTTGATATTTTGAGTTAGGTACAATTAATGAAGCAATTAAGTCTTGCCAACTAGCGCTAGTACCAGATGTCTTCAAAAAAAGTGTATTTAATATATGCCATATATTATTCCGAGATTTATTACACGTTCAGAATTAATCTGTAATAAGAATTCACTACTTATAAAATGTAGAAGACATTTATTCTTATGAATAAATAAAAATGCCTCCTTGACATTTGAAATCCATTATATTTCCGACGAATTGAATTAAAGTTTTAATAAATTCAATCAATCTACATCAAACTGCTTGTATTCTAAATACCAAACTTGTCACTCGGACTCGTTAGCTAACTAACATTCTAACCCCTCTTACGAATCCCACCTACAGTTCTTCCCATTGTTTTTAGGTTTCGCGATATTGCAGCTCGGCGCATTAAACGATTATCATATTTACAACAGCCGGTTAGTCATGATATGCAAATTATGTAATAAATTGAAAACAAAAGTAGCAGCTAGCAATTGGCGGGTAAATTACTTTAATTGCCTGTAAGTTTGCTTGTACTGCGAAACAAAGTGTTGATGCAGGTATGACGTCACGTGATGTAGTTCATTGATGAAGTGATGCTATCCTCATAGCTGATTCGACCTTAAGGTGTGAGAACTTGGTTATATTGTAATGGATGTGGTAAAACTGGCATAGAAACACTTACCTAATAATGGGAAATTGGAGATGGAAGTGTTTACTAATAAGTGAGCATTAGAAATTTGATGAATATTTACTCAAAAAGCAGAACAATGAATTTTACATTTTTAAACAATCTTGTCTCAAAGTCATGTATGATGTACAGGGTGAACCTTAAATAAGTACAAACATTTTAACTGCAGGTGTGGTTCGTCTTATAGATATGTCTAATGAAAGTCATTTGTAAAAATTTCAAATATTTACCGAGATATAAAGTATTGTTTTTAAAAATACCCACATTTTGGGGTAACCTAATAAACCATATGATTTATTGAAAGCGAGGTTGCTATATTGTTTGTAAGATAAATAATTTTTAACGTAAATTCAGTTATGCAGTTGATTCTAATTTAAAAATACTTAGTTTTAAGTAAAATTAGGTAGATAGTACGCTACGCAAGAATATTAACCCAAACTGTAACTTCTTAACTGACCTTACCTTAAACGATTAAAATATGAATGTTCACAAGTTTGATACAACCAATTAAAGTATTTAGGAAGTTACTTTGTTCAATGATTCCAAAAATTATCCATAAACACGCATAAAAGCTTACTCGCTTGCTGAAAAACCAACTATTTAAAGTTATCCACATTTCACAAGTTGCCATCATTGAATACTGTTCGAAAGATACATAAATTATCCCCTTAAATTATTTTATGAGGAATAACAAAAAACTATGATTTTCACACAACACCTTATAGTAAATTTTCGCCACATAACCTCAAACCTCACAGAGCCTAGCCCGAGAACAACCAGGGCAGATAAAAGAGTCACAGCTAATGCTAGGGATGTGCACGTTAATTCTATTTCTGGCAGCAACCAGTTACCGAGATCACGGAATAATAATCCGGAAAATCACTGTGTATCAAACATTAAGACGTTATTTTGTTCCCTCGTTCGCCCTAGGTTGGAGTATGGTTCCATAATATGGAATCCAATTTACAATGTACACAATCGAAGACTAGAATCAGTGCAGAGACAGTTTCTAAAATTTTTTGCATTTTTGAAAGATGGTGTTTATCCATCAATAGGCTTTAATCATGCTGATCTCTTAAATCGCTTTGGATTCCAAACTCTTGAAGTACGACGTAATATTGCCTTGATTCGATATCTTTTTAATATCCTGAATCATAGCATTGACTGTTCGGATATTTTAAGTAAAATATACTTTCGGGTATCACCTGGAAACTTGAGACATCAGACACTGTTTTATTGCAGTGCACCTCGAACCAACGTCCTAGCCAAATCTCCGTTATTTCCAATGTGTAGTATTTATAACAGACTCGCATCGGATTGTGATATCTTTAATGATAATATAAGTACAATTTGTAGCCACGTGCCTCGCAACTAGTTTAAAATTTTCTCTCTGTTCTAGGATATATTTTGCTTTTGTTTTTGTATTATGTTCTTACTTACTCGATGTATTATTTAAAATTTTGTATCAGTTTATTCCTGTAATTGGGATTTTTCCTGTTGGAATAATAAATTACTATTACTATTACTATTATAATTAAGTAAAATATGGCGCATTATTAACACTGAAAAGGTTGATATGCTAAAACCAGATTTGTTAAGCAGTGATAATCAACGATAGTGATAACGATAGTATGTATTTTGTAACTCAGTTGGAGTGTTGTAAAAATGGATAATGGCCCCAACTGGGGTAGAGAATCTGGTTTAAATTTTCAATTTCATGTACTTCGATAGATGGACATACTTTATAGGTGAGGTATAGGAATGGCAAGGAGGAGAAGGTGTCGAAATTATCCGAACACATCGAAAATAAAATTTGGTGTCTATAAATAATATTTGTTTCATTGAAGTAAATTATTTGTTTGTATAAGGCCAAACTAATATTTATTTCTTTATACCAAAAATACAGCTATTGTGTGTAAGAAAAAGCATTTGTCTCCATTAAAAAATATTATTTTCTTTTCAATTGATTTTCTTACCAAATAAATCAATTTATTTTTGACAAAAAAGTGATCATTACACAAGAAAAGATTTATTTCCCGGGAATAAATTATGTTTAAATTGAATTGTTTGCTGAAAATAAAAATTTCTTCGGTGTACTGGTATCTGACGTAAATACGGTCCTGTCTACGGTTGACAAAGGTATAGGCGGATGCTTTTGTTTTTATGACAGTTTGTGTGCCATTTTTATATTCCTTTATATCGATGTTATAAACTATATCTATCTTATATCGAATCGTTCGATCTCTCGAATATCAATTATTCCAATTTTCGTTAAACCATTAAAGTGTGTGGTGTGCGCACTAGCAATTTATAACTTTTATGCTGCAATTAGTCCGGTGCGGATACATAGTGTAACGTTATTAATGTAAACCTAATGTAAATTACAATTGATGGGTAAAAAGAGTGGAAGATCCGCCAGGCATACGCTGACGTCACTGGTGAAATAAACCTTGACTAATGGCGATATATAATTAATACGTTGGTTCAGTGGCGTCCTGAGCAGCCAAGGAGCCTTACCACCACCATCGGAAAAGGTAATGGTATTGAAGATGTAAATTTTGGAATTGGTGAAATGTAACCGGAAAAATTAACACTTTGTGACAGTATTTTGGAGTTACTATTAAATACATAAGGTGCAACACACCATGATTTTATAGTATACAAAAAGTTAGATGCCTAAATGTTACACGAAAAAAGTTACAGAGATAATAAACCTCGTCAGCCGTCAGTATTTTTTAAATTCCAGTAAGATGTAATATTATGGATATTTTACATTTTAATTTTGCAGTAATGGATAATAGTGTAAGATATACCTAATTACATGATTTATTACTGTAAATAACCACAGAAAACATAATAAATAATAGACGAGTATAGTATTCTTGAGTTTAATGTAATTTTACATAATTAATATAAAGAAGATTGTTAGAGTAACCTAACCCATTTATACATTTTTAGGTTCTGATACAATTTTTTCCTTAATGTCACAACAGGGCATTACTAAATTACAAATAACCGATGAAATGCAACATATTACATTATAATTTTAGACATAAAAATAAAGATAAAATTTATTACACAAAAATTAGGAACTCACGAATTTAAATGGATATTAAAGTAATTAGCCATAGTATTTTCAGATTTAATAAATTTAGAGAAACTCAAAGTATCATACACAAATGTGCAGCTTCCACTTGACAAAATTTATAATGTAATTTTACAGTGCTAATAGTTAAAGATATAATTCTCCAGTTTATTATGAAAAAATATGAAATTATTAGCAAGTTAGGGTTTTTTAGATTTGATGTAATTTTTGGATAATTAATTTATAATTTGTTTAAATTAATATACAAATCTATAATAATAAATACATTCTGTAAAAGATATAATGTATTTTTTTACAGAATTAGTTTCGAAAATTGTAAAATACATTAGAACCGTAAACAGTAAACAGCAATAGTGAAACGTGTAATTTAGATTTGTACTGGCAATATTAAGATCTTGTTCAAATAACGATGCGCTAATAATAAATAATGTAATTTTACAAAATGTGAATTTAATACTGTATTATTTATTACATTAGACATGGAGATGAGTTTCTGATGGAGAAATATACACATTTTCAGTTGTTCGTATTGTATAATGTAAACCTAAAGATTACATTAAATATTATTACAAAAAAATCAAAAATAACCGAAATTTTCATTTAAGGCTTGGTAGTTCCCCATGTGCCGCCGCTGCGACGATCTATAATTAATACATTTATATATAAAAATGTCTGGTGTTTCGGATTGGTGCGTACTAATGCATTGAACTTATAACTTATGTGAATAGCTGGTGTGGTATAAAAATACAAAGACCGCCGGTAATTACAGAAATTCTATAAAATTATCTCCGTCCGTTATCGGCAATTTTTACGCTCGGTCTGAAACAATATCAGAATAAATTAATAAATTAAGCATTAATTACGATTTAAACAACTGACATGTACGAGGAATCAATTTAGTTGCAATTAAAATGGAAGCTAGGGAGATTGTTAATGCCCCTTAAGTTTTTATTTTTTGTTTGTTACCCTGTAATTGTAATTGTAAGGCAATGCAATTTCGCTGAATGTGAAAAGAACCGAAAGAACACGTCTTTTTGATTTATCAGTTGATGTAAATTAAAGTACTTACTAAAAGGTTAAATACGAGTGTATTAACAGTTACATGCTCTTGGACATGACTTCAAAATATATTTTATTTGTTAATGCCTGTTTTCCAATTTGTTGTTTAAAAGAAATGCTACCACTTCATTATTGAAGACATAATAACTGCTTTTTTTATTTTGATACTATTAAAAACTATTATTTTACACAGAAAGTCCCATAATTACAAATTACCGTCTCGTAAACAGGAAACTAAAATAAATATAATAATATGAAGCGGTGACATATTCGAGCATTCTCGTTTCACCGAATTAATGTTGACCGTTTGTTTTTTGCCTGTCACCCGCCACCCTGTTAGCACATCTTAGCAGGTGTTCAACAAAACTAAGTCAATGTCAGAGACACATAGACTTTAAAATGTCGTATGGTAAAGTCATGAAAATGAAATATTTTTTGTAAAACTGTCTATTGCAATTACGCTTTCTGCTACAATCTACAATTTCACTGTAAGCAGGAGTTAAAATGAATTAACCGAGACAGCTTACGTAGCGCTTTTATTAGATACACCAAAAGTGACGGCTTATTGGACTTTATCACGTCAAAAAATCTATTTGTACAAACTTTTATTTTATGTTTATGTGTGAAAAAATTACAGAAATAATTACTGAATTATTTTTATAACTTTAACACGCTGTACCTCAGTAAGTTAGTGGCGGATTTATAGAGATGCTTCTGGTGGTGCATCATCACCTTGATCAATGGGGACCCCCAACACCTTACTATTATTTTATAGAATTTATTATTATTATTATTTATTATTTTCTTTTTTATGTGTTTTATTTGCTTTTTTATTATTCAGATAATTTATAAAAATACTCAAAAATATGATTTTTATTATCAACTTTATATTTTGATTGTCAAAAATGCAAGATATAATAACTATATGATCTCGAAAGGCAATTTATATATACATAGATTACGTGTGAGTCGCGAGGAACCAAGAAGATGTAAAACTGGTGAAGTAAAGAGATAAAAGTAACAATTAGAACATAAACAGGCCGTCCACCACTACAATTTCACTACTGAACTTCTAGGCATTCTAAAATGACTCAAAATCGGCCTCAGAATATCAGCATCTTCAAAATTATTTAAAGTTTATGCATATTTTTCTATATCAAACATCTCATGTTCACTATCTTCTACAAAAATATTGCCACTACTTGAACTGTCACTGTCGCTGCTGCTGCTGTCCAGCATATTCGAGACATCCATAAACGCTTTTAAAATATGTCCATAAGGAACACTGTAAAAAATAATTACAGTAAAAATAGATGGCAATTTATTTACCACTCATTATTGCTGTAATTTTCTTATCGATTGTGACTTTACAAATAAAATGTAAAATTACGTTGTAAATTTATTTTGGGGTGTAATTTTAGGTTTTTATCTTCTACAAAAATATTGCCACTACTTGAACTGTCACTGTCGCTGCTGCTGCTGTCCAGCATATTCGAGACATCCATAAACGCTTTTAAAATATGTCCATAAGGAACACTGTAAAAAATAATTACAGTAAAAATAGATGGCAATTTATTTACCACTCATTATTGCTGTAATTTTCTTATCGATTGTGACTTTACAAATAAAATGTAAAATTACGTTGTAAATTTATTTTGGGGTGTAATTTTAGGTTTTGCAATTGTAATATTACTTTGCGATTTTACAATACAAAAAGTAGTTTTACAATGTAACTTGCACAATTACTTGTAAAATTGCAGAGTAACTTTACAGGCAGTTGTATAGTTACATTGTAATAATACATTTTATATTATGACTACAATGTATTTTTTTTATTTATTGTACAGGATGGTCCAATTTGGACAAGTAGGTATAGAAGGTTTCTTCTATTTTCCGAAAAGACAGAGAAAAGTAGCCAATGTATTTGGAGCTTAATTTTTGAGAAAAATTGAAGAGTGAGAATCTCATTTCGATATTTTGATTTGTTTAAGAGACACCTACATGATGTTTTCAAATTTTGGTCGTTTCCTATGGTAACTTTTTTACTTATTATATTAATATTTATACATTGTAAATACACTTTTCTCATCGTCATCGATGTGTAGTATCTAGTGGCTTGAGAAATTTTTTTTATAAATTCTAGTTTTCGGTTACTATAACAAACATCTGAATAGTAATTCATTTATACCTAATAGATTGCCTACATGCCTACATGAGAAAAATTAAAATATCGTAAGGAATTAATTACTTATCTTAAGGCTTTTCCGTGAGTTTCTCAATAGCATCACTGCATCAGAATGTTATTTCAAAAGAAAAATATACTCATATTAAGTAATCTAGTTAACAGGAATGCCAATTGCTCCTAATGTTAACAAACATCCTTAATAGTAGTACTAAATTTTTGATATGATATCCCCAGTGAAGTCAAACATTTCCGAAGCAAAAGATTCGTTTTCTATATGCTTTTCAAATTTATATATAAAAAATTAAGTAATTTGGAACTCAGCAGAATAATCCTTTTTAAATTTATATTTAAAATTTTTGGACAAATTGTGTTAAAAACATTTGTTGTTTGTGCTTTTCCTAATTGATTATATGAATAGCTATTTTGTACTCCGATTACGGCTCAGTTAGCTAATTAGTAGTTAACTGCCCTTTGCTTATTTTTTTAGCTTAGAAAGACATGTACATACAGGTACTGAAGTAATAAAATATAGTTTTACGGTAATTTTTTATTAAAATTTGGTACCTGCACATTTAGGTTATTTGTACAAAACAAAGCACTTAACATTATACAAAACATATATGACAAGGTAAAAATATATTCATAGAACTAAAGTTAACATTTTATAATATTCAAACGAGATCTATGACGGTCTTATACTAACTATTACAAAGTAATATTAATTATATAAATGTGCATAGATAAGTAGGTACCCAGAACTTAAATCATGCTAATCCTCCTGTTCTTCAAATATATATAAAATGTAATTCTAATAGAAAATAATATATTTTTTATATATTTTGTAAGATGAACAAATCAATAGTGGGTATCCAATTTTTGTAGATGTAAGGATACCAATGTTTCTTTGCTTCAATAATTATGTATAACTTACATACCTATTACTTCTTAATCTCATTTAGGTTATGTTAGAACCAGCACTAGACAAAACTATTTATAGTACTAAAAACACTCACATTGTTGTTATAGTATCATTATTGTTAAATGATATTGGATTCATACCATATCATCCATGATGACAATTATTACTATTAACTTTATTGATTTTAGCAATAACCAGTCATTTTATTGTGATCATTCCAAGGTCACCTAGATATGATTATATTGCTAATCACTACTCATTAAATTAATTATGTAAGTACCTAGGTCCTAGGTACACGCTGTTTTCATCGAAATGAAGCAAGAAATAATAAAAGCATCACCACTCAACGCTCTCAACAGTTAGGTTAGGTTAGCGCGTTTTAAAATTAGTAGTACCTTCACATACACATTAGGCATATTTTTACACTCAATTATATAGTAAATTTGGTATTTTCAGTAATTTTACAATGTAAAAATGGATTTCACATTGTTAATTGTAAATGTATTACAGTATATTCGATAAATGTACACATTATATTATAATTACATAGGAAGTTTACTGTTTTGTTGTATATTGGTAGTTTTCTTTTAAAATTACAAGCGTCAGTGTAATATCATCATTATTTTAGAATTATTTTAAGACAATTATAACGATATTCTTACGAAGTATATTTGTATAGTTACTGGCCTTTTTTTCAGTGAAGGATACGTTTACATAACGTGATGTCAACTGTCAAATGTAATAATAATTTGTTCTTTTGCATCACTCAACTGATTGCAATTGATTTTATCAGATAAATCTCATCACTTTAATTATTTAAATTACAACGAAAGAAAACTAGCAAAACTTATAGACATTTTCAGACCAATTCAGATATTGTCAGATGTACAAAGTCTCTTAGTGTTACATTAAAATAATTTTCTACAAGCGTTTCTAAAGTATATTGCCAAAGTGAAACCGGAAATATTACCAATAATGATATGACTGAAGCTGATAAGATCTGCAATACATTTAATTTGTATCTATTTCATTGCGGGGTTATTTAATATCATGTGTCTTTGGCAGGAGTTTTTCTTCGCTCTGTGACTTTTTCTCCGTTTTCGGACACATACTCATAGACTTTTTGCTTAAAATGACATTTACTCTCCTGTTTCCTTGTATCGAATTGTTCATAGTTTCCAGATAAACCATAGCTTTAATATTTCAAATTATTTCAAAGTTTGTATCAGAAAAACTTGCTTCTCAATGTTACTTATAAAAAACAGTTATTTGTCTATCTGGAATGCGAAATGGTACTTTTGCGTTCAAGAATGGAAGTTAGCAATATTTTTTTCGAAATCTGTAATAAAATATAACAATTTTGTTATGCACAACAATTTAATTTATTTTTGAAATCGTTTGAACCGTATTTGAATCAAGACACAACGTGCTGTTTCACATTTAATCCTCAAAAAACCGTCAAGACAGTACGAGATTATTCAAAGGGTGATGTAGTTCGAGGAAAATTCAAAAGGTATATGGCATATATTCGAACATAAAATTTATAAAATTAAACCGTTGACGGTGTGGTCAGTATATTCCATGTCACTGAATGCCAAAGAAAACAATATAACTCACTGCAATATTGGCACTTTCATTTTACATGTAGTGCAAAATAAACTGTAATCGTTCTGTTTATAATAGTTACTGTTTTGTATTGAAATGTTATATTACTTAAAATGTATATAATTAATAAAATCATAAATGCGTTTCGAAAAATTAACAAATTATTTATATTTGTTTTATGTTCTAGAACGGAAAAAACTTTGGAATTCTAGAATATAAACCTATTTCGCATCTAGGTGACAAAAAAAGACTTACTTTGTCAACTAAAAATTGAACGAAAATATCGACGTTTGATGACAGTTTTCGAAAAACACATTTTGTGAAAGTAGTTTAAAAAATTAGGTACTGAAGTGTCTCAGGGATCTTTTTTGGGACCTACAACGAGTTTACAGTACAAACTAATTTTAAGCAAGCGGGATACCTATTTAATATTATTTTGAGTTTTCCGCGTTTCTACCTCTAAAATTCGTTTTCCATCAGACCTAGTACAATTAGTAGCGTCCAATGTTAAAATCCACCTGTTTCGGCCGTCCTTTTCTGGCACCGGGGGAATAGAGGCATTACGTATGCCGTGAAGGCATTGAAGTGTTACAGGATATGACTAGTGCAGTCATAAGGTCATGGTACAGTGGTCAGTGAGTGAGACGGACCATTAATGGACTGAAAAAAAAAGCCAACAAGACGCATTCATTTGTTATGTGTGTATATCTTTGTTGTGTTCTCTTTTATTTCTGTTCGACGCAGAAACAGTTTAAATGGAAATTGTGTATTACAAGGAACAATTGTCGTTTCGACTGCACTGCATACGGGATAATCAACAGTCACATGTTCTCAATATTTTTTTAAATGAATAAGCTTAAATTTATATTTTTTATATACATTTTTAGTGATTAACTATATTGTGTGAAATTAACTACTCTGCGGACTAAAGCCCGACCAGCATTTAGCTACACCCATAGGGCATCTGCACGTGACGTCACGATTTTCAAGGTCGTTGTTTGGAGGATAAACAAAAGTATAACGTTATATTTATTCCAACTTATTATTAAATATTTGAGTGTTATTTGTATTATAAAATACCTAATTATTGTATGGTAGTGAACTGTGGCAGTAATTCTGCAAGGGACAATGTTAGTTTCTTCAGCATTCGTTCTGAATTCGACAGACAAACAATTTAACCAGTTAGCATCTGAGAGGCGAAAGGCTTGGATGAATAGTTTAAAAAGAGCTGACCTTACAGAGTCCAAAATTAAATTTGGAAGAATATGTTCAAAACATAAAAGTGCAAAAATTATACATTTATTATACTATAGGGAAACCTGCAAATTTGCACGCGCAAAATAATCCGCATTGTATCCCCACTGTAAATATGAGTTATACATCTGGTACTTTATCAAAAGAATCAAGAGAAGATAGATATGAGGCGAAAATTATTAAATGGAGAAAAAGAGGTTTGAAAAAATAAATCATATCAATTTTCTATGGCTGTGCAAACGCCACAGCAGCATATGTATTGATTGTATTTAGTGGCAGCTTATTTCAGGACTAAATTTTTATTTATTCTTATTCTGTGGATACGTACTTTTGGAAAACTTTGTTTAAAACTGGCACATATTACTGCTATTTACGAATTCAAATGTTTTTGTGAAAAGTTAATATTTTATATAAAATCTTGTAGAGTGAATACCTTATCGGAGTACCATTTTTTAGTTATAAATAAATATTTCTTTTGTAGGTAATTTAAATTATTAACTGTTTTAGCATGTTGTATATGCATACCTATATACATAATATGCGTACATTTTCGGTGAGAAAAATTACTTTCTAAGCCTTTAATATGCTTTAAGGGCGTCGTATTCTTGAAATAGTGTTTTGTACAAATACAAGTAATTTAAGAACTGAATAATATAGAATTTAGCAAATAACAAGAATGTTATCTCATTACACCTGCGAATATTTAAATGTACCGAAGTAAAATCAATACATAACGTCAGAAAACGATCTATCCAGCAAATTTTTAGGTACCTACTGAAATCTTTCAAAATACGTATTTTTTAAAATTGATGTAAGTATTGTTATAACATAAACTTACATAGTTCTGCATATAAGATTGTTCACGTTTGTTGATAAGTATCTGAAAATAATTGTTAAAATGTGGGGTTAGAATAGCGAAATAATGTTTATCATACAAATGCTTTTTAAAAGTTATTATATTATTTGTGGAGAGTTTAAACAGTAAAAGTGGATAAACAAAACATCAGTAATTTTATTTTTGAAATTGCTTTTGCTCTACTTGTTTTATTTTTCGCGATTTCAGTACCTAAAAAACCACAAATTTGATGTATGTGTATAAGCACTTTTATTATATAACAAATAATTTACAGTATTTGGATATAAAGTTTAAAGAAAATCTTCTTCATTATCAGATTGAATGTGTATGGATCTATTCCAATTTCACTTATTTTATGTCTATATCTATCAGCACTTTCAGCATCTATGACTTTCAGTGTATAATAATATATTCACTATATATGATTATATAAATGAAGGAATATTGTAGCCACAAAAAAACGAAAAATAATAACAACAATAAACTATAACCAGAACACAACCACTTAAGATAACGTGAAAACATATAATAAATAAATAGTAATAAATACATTTGAGGTTATGATCGCTGTTTGTTTATCCTCCAAGCCAGTAGCCACGCCTACTTTGATCACGTGCCGCAGATGCTCTATAATATCTATTGCTCTATGCTCTATATTCTACTGTAAAGGTATTTTAAGCCAGTTAATATAAATCAATCTCCTACAATTCCTATCAAGGAAGTCATGTGTATGCTCTCTGATACCAAACATGTAGGTATGCTAACAAACAGTTCCATAGACAAAGCTTTATTCAATAATTATCTAAAATAAAAATTAATTTTCTAACCTGGTTTAAAGAAAACAATTTATAAATACCTAAGTTCACTTTTGAAATTGTGGGAACTAGAAAATTCAACCACAATAGATTAAATTTCATCTATTTCTGCATTCTTTAGGATTGCTTCTTCAGTCAATATATGGGTAGATATTGTGGGTGTAATTCATCGATAGTCGGGGCTGTAGTCCGCAGAGTAGTTAGTTTCACACAATATTGTTAATACCTAAAAATATATAAAAAAACAATTACATAAATAATTCAATTGAATAAATAAGTAGTTAAATGTCATGTCTAGTATAAAATTGCTTGGCAGGTTAACGTCACTTTTGACATTGTCGATATTTAATTTAAAATAATTTTAGTTTATAAATATAATAATTATTGTAATTAGATATTATATAGTTATTATATTGTGGTTGAATTTTCGAGTTCCCACAGTTTCAAAAGATAACTGAGGTATTTATAGTATGATTTCATTAAACCAGGTTAGTAAATTTAGCTCAATTAATGTTTACTTTAGATAATTATTGAATAGAGCATGATCTATGGAATTGTTCATAAGCATAACTAGATGTTTAGAGAGACAGATATCAGAGAGCATACACCATTGATAGGAATTGTAGGACAATTGATTTATACTAATTAGCTCAAAATATCTTTAATATGCAGTTAAATAAATGTATCTGTTTAATAAATTAGTTTAATTGCGAATAAAGTAAATTTCTACTGAATTATTAAATGTAATGTGTAATCTTTCGTCTGCCAGTGTATCATTATTTATGCTAAACTATAGGAATCGTAGTTATGCTTTTGAATTCGTTTCATATAAAAACGAACACTCGTTTGTGTAATCATTAGTTCAGCCCCAATCTTTAACGCAATCTCGTAATTATCGCTACCTGGAGATTTGCACAAATTAGTTAATTTTCTCCAGTATAAGGTTGCTTTAATTCCAAGCGGCGTGTTATTGGAAATCCTTGACTTCTACCGTTTTAATTGCACGAGATTTTTTCGCAAATGGTGGTGTCAACTTTTCTTTATTCCAAAAAATGTGCATTGTAGAATCAAGCTGAGCTGAGTCTGAGTTGTACGTATTTTTCTCTAATCCTAATGATTAGCCCAAAAGTCTAAGACTTGTGCGGGATAGGGGGCGGCATATTATTATTAAACAGGCCGCATTTGCGCCCAGGAACGACTTACGTTGGTAGGCCCTAACCACTATTCAGTGCAGGAATGAGGGAAACCTGGAAAACCTCATTAATTAGGGGGGTAGTCAAATATCGATCGGTATCAATCTCTCACTAATATTCTTCCACTCTACCATACCCGCAGAGAGAGTGCCAATCCTCTCCGCGAATATAGCTGATATACGGTCTACGGGCTGCGGAGATAGAACCCACAACGGTCTAGCCACATCGATTCAAGTACTGAAGCGACCACTGACCGACCCGAATGAGATCAAGTATTTTTTTCCGATAGGAAAAATTCGTATGAGTAAAACAAGATAAATGATCAAAGTAACAATGATTAAAAAATAAATAAAAAATGGCCAAGTATGGCAAGTGTTCCAAAATACTTCTATAGGGTGTTTCAAAACATAGGTGAAGGATGTGATTTTAAGAAAAAAATTCTTATTGACATGGTGCAAATACTGCGTTTCCGAGATATAAGGATATCGAAAAAAGTTGTTTTTTTTTTTAGTTGTGTGATATCTTAGGAATAATTTGAGATACAGATACTTATACACGCTGATGTGTCTCATCAGATGCGGATTGATTTAAGATGTTTAATTTCAACATTCCTTATTCATATTAAGAATTAGTGGGTATGGTGTAGAGGTGTGTATATTGCACATCCATAATTTATGCAGCAGATGAAAGTGTTATATAGGCTAGTAATGGCATTTAAGCGAGGTATTTTTTTTACCGCCGCTTAGAAGCATGGTCATTAGCTCATGGAAACACTTTCAAGATTTTTTTGTAGAATTACCTAATATCGATTTATGGTAAGCAGTTTATTTCTTCCGTTTTCTAACCGAGAACCTCTAAATAGGTGTTTAAAAAACTTTTCGACTGACAAAAGAAGAAGTTGCGACACAATGTTCTCGATATCGCTACGCATTGTTCAGGTTTCAAAATTTTCTATTTCTTTGATTACGTTTTTTTTTATAATAAAACATATTTATGAAAGAATGTTTATTTTATGCTATCTGCAAATATTCAAAAGTATCGAAGTAAGACGAATATATAGAAAGAAAGCGGTTTAACCAACAAATTTTTAGGTACAGAAATCTGAAAATACTTATTTTTTAAAATTTAACTGTAGATGTAAATATTGTTATAAAATAAACTTACATAGTTTTGCATATAAGACTGTTTATTTTTGTTTATAAGTAGTAAAAATGTGGGGTTAGAATAGTAAAGTGTCTTCTAATCACTTTTTAAAAGTTTTTATTTTTGAGGAGAATTTAATTAGTAAAAGTGCATAAACAAAACAAGAATTTTAGAATTTTATTTTTGTTATTAGTTTTGTTCTACGCATTTTATTTGCTCGAGATTTCTAAAAACACCACAAATTTGATCATTTTGCGTCCTCTTTGCCTTCCTGAACAAGGAATATGCTTATTTCAGCATACAGGATACGAACCGAATCGTATGATTCTCAATAAAGTATTGACAGATTTTATTTCTTACATGGTTAGCCTCTTACACTGATAAAAATGTTGCTATGATATCTTTATAGCGGGTGATTTAGTATACACTGCGAAAAAATTAAGAAATAAAAATAATCGTATACATTTTTGAAAACTCAGTAATAGAGGACAATGAAAAACTGTAATTAAATTCATTTCATATATTTTTAACTTAAGTTTGTTGTATTTTTCGTTGCGAAATGATCAAATTTGGTGTTTTTAGGTAGATATCGAAAAGTTTACTAAAATAAAATTGTTGATCTGTTTATTCATTGTTGCTATTTAAATTTATCACTTACATGTGAATGTTTTCCCAATAAACTGAAAGTTAATAAAGTTCTTCATTGTATTGTTTTTGAGAAAGATGACTTCATCTCCATACTCAAAAATTTCTTGAATGCATCTTAAATAGTTTTTTACATTCTTTGGGTAAACAGAAAATTATATCTCCTGCCAACATAGTTTTCTGGAAAAAGAATCAACGAGCACTGTCATTCGCTCATTCTATGAATCTTGTAAATTTTTGTCAAAGGTGGCGATGGTCAATTAGCAATATTATGCGATCTTAACAAAGCTTTTGATTGCGTTAATCATAAAATTTTATTTAGTAATTTATTTTAATATAGTGTTTGAGGACTGTCTTTAGAATGGATAAAATCCATCCTAAACAGTCGAGAGCAGTGTGATGGAACATCTAATCTAGAAGTGCCACAGGGTTCTATATTGGGCCCAATATTGTCATTTATTCTATATAAATGACATACAGGCTGTATCAAATAAGAGGGCCACTCCCATGTATCTCGCTTAATATGCGAGACACGTCAAAAATCTTTAACTGTTTTTTTGTTGCATTTTTGGAGGCCTTTATACTCGTAAAAACAAATTTGAGATCCATGGCCAACTTTATGAGTAATAACAAAAAAACCTGTGAAGTGCCCAAACTTTAAGGCTGTCTAACTTTTTTATTTTAAGAGATAGAGAAAACTTATTGGTAATAAATTTTTATTACAAAATTGATACCTTCCACCTGATATAAACAGATTTTTGAAATATCGTATGTGGTTCGCTGCGCTCTCTAGGCGGATAAAAAATTTTTTTATTGAAGCATGCTATGGCCACAAAAAATTGTCTGTTTTTTTCGTCTTTCATGCAATATACTACATGTTGTCCTTATCTTTCATATTTATTACATTTTTTTCAATTTTAGTTAAAAAAAATGAACCTAAATATTTTCGTGTTGCTCAAGATAATGTAGAACCTGTTTTAAAGACGCCAACTGCAAAAAAATAATAAACAGAATGTACTTTTTTTATGCAAAATACAGATTTTCTTATAATATTATTTTATTACATTGTCTGTGTCAAAATAATTTTAAAGTCCCAATTGCTTCTAATGTGAAAAGCAATAAAATAATATTATATAAGAAAATCTGTATTTTGCATATAAAAGTACATTCTGTTTATTATTTGTTTGCAGTTGACGTCTTTAAAACAGGTTCTACATTATCTTGAGCAACACGAAAATATTTAGGTACATTTTTTTTAACTAAAATTGAAAAAAATGTAATAAATACAGAAGATAAGGGCAACATGTAGTATATTACATGAAAGATGAAAAAACAGGCAATGTTTTGTGGCCATAGCCTGCTTCAGTAAAAGAAATTTTTATCCGCCTAGAGGGCGCAGCGAACCACATACGATATTTCAAAAATCTGTTTCTATTAGGTGGAAGGTATCAATTTTGCAATAAAAATTTATTACCAATAAGTTTTCTCTATCTCTTAAAATAAATAAGTTAGACAGCCTTAAAGTTTGGGCACTTTATAGGTTTTTCTGTTATTACTCATAAAGTTGGCCATGGATCTTAAATTTGTTTTTACGAGCATAAAGGCCTCCAAAAATGCAACAAAAAACAATTAAAGATTTTTAACGTATCTCGAATATTAAGCGAGATATATGGGAGTGGCCCTCTTATGTGATACAGCCTGTATATACTATTCAATATTCACTTCACAATATCTACAGATAATATATCCTTATCACAGAATATTACTTTAAATAAGGTGATACGTGATTTAATAATACAAATCTGTATCTGAATTTTGGGAAAACTCACTCTGTAGTCTGAATTAAATTTAAATAGATATTAATTAACAGTTCTGTGATTAAGATTTAAGTTAAGACAATGCTCACATACTGACGAAGATTTCTTAACATTTTATTCAAAATTTGATTCACTTTTTGAGATTTTGGTGTTTACTATCATTTTGACCAACAAGCACGGTGAATAAATGTATACGTATTGGCTCCGCCTTAACAGGTTGCAAGGATTTGCCTTTTTAAATTCTATTAACGACCGAACGGAAACGTTCCTGTGTCAGTGACTTCCTATCGGGGCCTATAATCAATAAATGCATCGAACAGTTGCAGTCTAAAGGAATTAAACTGTCTTTTAACCGAAAACCGAGGATTCCGCGCCAACCGGAAACGTCAGTAGTCAGAAGTCGTCAATAAAATCGACACAGGTGCGTTTGGATTAGAGGGTTGGAAACGCGCCGACGAGCTAATGTTTTCATTTGGAATTTTTTAATGATAGGACGTAACAATTTATGGCTTATTAGGGGAAGGGGGGGGGGTCGGTTACAAAAATAGAAGGAATATGAAAATGTTCAAATTTGTACGAAGCAGATGAAATTTCCATTTGAAAATAATGTGAATGTTATTTATTTTCATTTAACCATACAAAAGTTGTAACATCATTAAGAAAATCAAAACCTTCCTTTATTACTACTACTATTGCACAAAAAATGTCAGTAATGAAGTGAGCTTGTTCATTTTGATACTTTTTTAAATGAAACTACGGTAAATTTAAAAATTATAGAGGTAAATGACCAGCAAAAGTTTGCTACGAAATTTTACATTAGGAAATGTAATAATTTTATCATTTATTTGCAATTTACCTAAATAGTGCAATAATACAAAATAAAAATGTAATTTTTAGTTCGTTTTTATCTAATTTTTTGTTTCTTGTTAATAACAAACGATAAACTAATGAATATATGAATATATTTTTAGTATTTAGTAAGAAAAGTGGCAGCCACTGTACACTGATAAGAGTTATTAGCGATATTACACAATGGAATGTTGGTTATTTATTGCCTATAGTCTGTTTGGAAATGAAAGAGAGTAATAAAACCCCGAGATAAGAACCGGCCATGGGCGTGGTAATATTTCGTTTCAGGTAATTATCGGGTAACACTAATGGTAACAGGTAATGGGTGTAAATTAGTATATTTTACCTGGATACATCATAGGGCAGGAACCAGTGTATTGTGATAGATTAATCCAGCCTTAGAGCTGAATATACGAAGACGTGCTAGTGTAGTACAGTAAAATTCGACTTGTGTTTAGTGACTATTGTGCCAGTGGATATAATATTGTTTGGGTAAAATGTCGAGCTTATCAGATTACGTATCTGCTAAATGCGTGAAAAGATGTGCGCTGTCTCAGAATGAGATTATTATATTAAATATATTTAATGCATTGAAACACCAAAATCCTACCAACAGTGTTGACGACATCGTGGAAAAGTGTTTCAAAATGACAGGGATTGGAAAATCGACTATCTACAGACTTTTAAAGAAACAAAAAATGAACAAGATCCTGTATATCCCCCAAAATCATCTACAGGGATGCAAAAAGTCGTTATAGATGATTTCTTCAAAATTGTCTTTCGCAGAAAGGTACACTCATTTTATTTTAAAAAAGAAATACCAACGCTAAACAAAATTTTAAGTGAACTTTCAGAGGACAACCATTTGCCAGTAGAAGCAAATTATGGGCCGTCTTACGAGAGTTGAATTTTTGCTGGGAAAAGCAGAACAGGAAGTCAGTTCTTATCGATAAAGATAAAATTATTTGTTGGCGAAGATCCTACTTAAGATCAATTAGAAAATTGCGTGACGAAGGGAGAAATATTTATTATCTCGACGAAATTTGGGTCAACGAGGGATATACTGTAACAAAAGTGTGGCAAGATAAAAATGTAAAAAGTTTTCGACAAGCATTTTTGGATGGACTTTCAACAGGGTTCAGATTAATAGTGACACATATAGGTAGTGCCAGTGGTTTTGTATATGGCGGTTTACTTTTATTTGAATCTAAAAATACAGGAGACTATCACGAAGACATGAACGCAGATGTTTTCGAAGAGTATTTTACACAGATGTTGGATCTTATTCCTCCGGGGTCTGTAATTGTCATGGATAATGCTAGTTATCATTCACGGCAGACCGAGCGGACGCCTACGACTGCTTGGAGGAAAGCCGATATAATTCAATGGTTATCCGGAAAAAACATTTCTTTTGAAACAAATACGGTGAAAAAGGAACTTCTGACACTTGTCAGTCTTAATAAAGACAAAAAAATATGTTATCGATGAAATGGCAACAAATCGCCAAATAACGATACTACGGTTACTACCTTATCACTGAGAACTTAACCCAATCGAATTAGTCTGGGCGCAGGTAAAAGGAGATGTAGCGCGAAATAATACGACGTTTAAATTAAGTGACGTGAAAATTTTGTTAAAGAATTCCTTGGAACGAGTAACTGCAGATAACTGGCAAAGATGTATACATCATGCACAAAAAGAAGAGGAGAAAATGTGGGAACTCGATAATTTAATTGACGTTACTGTGGAACCTATCGTTATCAATCTAGGAGACGAAGATAATTCATCAGAATATTCAGAGGATGAATTTTAATATACATACTTTTGTATTTTCTTTATTGTACATTTATACAACACTACATTTACTTACCATAATTTGAATTTTCAAAATACATATATTTTTGTGTGGAATAAAAGCCTATTCATTAAATTTAAATAAATATTTTGATAATAATATTGAATCATTTTTTTTGAATTACTAAAAACGCTTTTAACCCAGTTATGATGCTTAAAGTAGCTTCATGTTTTGAAATGCTGTTTTTATATTGTTTACTTATAAGAGAAATGGACCGAGAAATTGAAGCGGCATAGACAAAGACGGATTGGCGGGGATTAAATTTTAGCTACCTGCTACAATTTAGTACGGTTCGATCACACAAAGTTTTAATAAAGTACACCTCATCTATACAGATGATACATAATATAAAAATATTGAATATAAACGCCAGTACTACATTTATTTACGATTTGCATACATAATAAGCTTTTATTACTCTCTTTCATTTCTAAACAGACTATAGGACAATAGTGTGAAATAACATACCAGAATGTAATGTTACAACTGTAATGGAAAGTTACTCATGAATATGCATTTCTTCATAGTTATACCTTGTGTAATTTTACTTAATTATGTATTCTTAGAAGAAATCATGTCATTTTACATGAAATGTGTAAATGTACCTTATTCAAATGGATATCCTTATAATACATGATGTGAACAAGTCATTTTTATCCGTGTCGGAGAACCATAGACTTATAAGCAAGCAAAAATGGAGCGATTCATTCATAAATTGCCATTTGTTTTGTATCAAACATTACACATGTGTATAACAAAGAAATCCGAGCGTTTTTTGACAAATATATTTCTTATTTAGTAATTCACTGCGTATACAATACACCTAATTATATTGAAAAAACCTACATTCATTATAATAAAACTAATTCACTACTTCCATAGACGCATCTTGGAAAACCGTAGGGCACTGAAGAACATCTCCAAAAATAAAATTAACTTTCCCAAATTTAATCATTTTAATAAACAATAACTTACATGACACGAATGTACACATAGAAAAACACATCTTAAACTTAGATATATCTAGATATATCTGCCTCGGTCAGTGGTCGCACAGTTTAAGACGTCAGTACTTGAATCAATGTGGCTAGACCAGTGTGGGTTTGAGCCCCGCAGCCGATAGACTATATATCAGCTATATTTACGGAGTAGATTAACACCCTCTCTGTGAATATGGTAGGGTGCAAGAATGTTGGCTTAGGTCAATATGAGAGATTGATACCGGTGTACATTTGACCATCCCTCTAATTACCCCCTTAAGTCGTTCCTGGGTAAAAATGCGGCCTGCTTAATAATAATATGCCGCCCCTCTCCTACACAAGTCTTTCACTTCTGAGCTAATCCTCGCTATTAAAATGAGGGGTAAAGATTTAATATTACGTATTAAATAATTTTTATGACTACGACTACGACTTCTTATATAATATTGGAAATAGGAATGTTGATTTTCCAAAAGTCATCTGTGTAAATTGGAGAATTATTGTACTCTACAAGCACTTTAGAAAATTTGTTGGAAGATCTGAAATCGGTATGGGCCACACAAAATACTCCATTTTTAGGATTTTTTTTTAAAACATTTGTAAATTTATTTGTGTAAGACATTTTTTTGCAGTTTTACTAACACTCATTTCATATAATGTCATACCTAAGTTCAGACTACAATGCATTTTCACTTGAGTAGTGTGGCATAGAGAATTTGCATTTTGAATGTCTTTTTGTGCAGATATGTCTGAACAAAAAGAACTGCAGTTTGGTCATAACCACTAGCAATAAAATCGCTCATCATTTCGTGAACTAATAATTTAGGTACACCACTTAGTAACGTTAGATATGATTTAAAAATAGGCAAATGTAGTTGAGCATTTTTGACATCCGAACTACTGCTAAAAAATTGGTAGTGGCGGGACAGGCAATAGGAGGTTTTCCAAGAAACTCGACTCGACCCGGACGTCCAAGCATTAATGAAAATCAGAAACAGAACATTTTGATAAGTAGATAATTCTCATAATTCTTCACGATTGGTTGCATTAAACAATGACACTAGTCAGAGCACAGTGCTACGTATCTTGAGGAAGGAAAAATATCATCCCTACAAAATTCAACTTGTGCAGGAACTCAATGAAGATGATCCCGATCGCCTCTTACACTTTTGCGAAATTCTAATGGATTTATGTCAAGGAAATAGAAATTTACACCGGCAAATACTTTTTTCAGATGAGGCCACATTTTGTCTGAATGGTACAGTAAACCGTCAAACTTGCAGATATTGGAGTCGGGAAAATCCTCATTGGATGGCAGAGGCACATACCCAACACCCTCAGAAATTAAATGTGTGGGCTGGAATAGTTGACGACAGAATAGTAGGGCCTTTCTTCTTTGAAGGAACCCTTACAGGACAAAGATATTTAGAGTTTCTAGAAAATGACCTTGTTCCAGCCCTTTCAGTAATTTTTTCTAACGATAATGACCCTGACATTCCTGACGATACCATATGGTTTCAGCAAGACGGTGCACCTCCGCACTATGCGCGCCCTGTACGAGATTTTTTGGACAACTGTTTTCCTGGGAGATGGATCGACAGACGCGGACCGATAGAATGGCCTGCAAGATCGCCAGATCTTACACCTCTTGACTATTTTTTATGGGGATACTTGAAGTTAAAAGTGTACATTAATAAACCACGTAATTTAGAAGAACTTCAAAATCGCATTCGGGACGAAATACGCAGAGTTACCCCAGAAATCATTCATAATGTGCAAGAAGAATTTCTTCACAGACTTGCGCATTGTCAAGCAGTTGGTGGATGGCAATTCGAACATTTAATTTAAGTATAAAATTTAATCAATTGTATTTTATATTACATACCTCAGAATTGTTACTTTTTTATGGATAAAATTTACGTTTTCTAACATTCAATCGTCATTTACTCGAAAACTTTCCTATGTAAGAGGGCAAAATTTTAGTACTGTCTGATAGAGAATTAAACGATCTTTCAGAATCAAGGAAAAAAATATGACGTTGCCATTTAAAAAAAAAATCGATGACGTCATTACTCGAAATCAAACGACATTTGAAAATCGCATTTTACGCTAAAATATGTATTTTTTAAATTAAAAATCGACCTGTTCGAGGATTTTTCCCAAAAAATAATTGTTTCGTTTTTATTGAATTTATTCCATACTTTTGGCGCATACTGTATTTCTGATATCCTTATACGATTAAATTTTAATAAACACAAGCTAAAAAAACAGTTGGTTAATTATATTTAACCCTGCTACTTCACGCTTTGACAAATAAGCGCGGTTACAGAGTTGGGGCAGAGCTTATAGTAGGCTTCTGACGTCAGACCAATTACAAATCGTTTTGCGTATCTCCCTAAAGGGAGAACTTTAGTTTGGTAATTACAGGCGTTGTATATTTGTGTTTAAAAAATCATTTGAAAATATGTTACATGAATCTATAAGTTTAATAATAATAATTTTACAATGTAAATAAATTTTTATTCGTATGTCCAAACTCACCTATTACATGCTAGTGGCGCCGTTGGCTGCTGCCACCCTATAGATATCGCAAATTTTTCGAGATACCCCAATAAATCATGCGATACACCGTGCAATTCCATACAGATAGAAAGCGCATACGTAACATCTAATTCCAATCTCCTAAAGTGACAATAAATATTGTTTAGGGCGGCCCATCAAAAATATGATGTTAATTCAGGGAGTCTTCCCCCCAGGAAAACGAAAGCTTTCTATAATTTACCGGCGTCAAAGGCTGGTGGGAACGCGGCGGAGGCGACGAGGCTCCTTCTCTCAGATCGACTGGGATATTTAACATAAATCAAGTTGAAGTATTATTTTTAAACCGAGGAACGTATACGTTGATATCGGTGTAAAAATTAAATTCGCGCGGGATATTTATGTGTATAACTTAGGGATGTTCCTCCTGACGGTCTTATTTATATTCGTTCAACACATATTTTTGAGGTTTAGGCGCCCCGCTGTCACGTCGTAATACAGTCCTTTGCAGTGCGAAGTAAAATTTGCCTGTATGGATATTGTGAATAATATTTACGTTATCATATCAATACGTAGTAAGTAAATATTATTTTTTTTTCGTCTTACACCCCTACTTGTTACGCCTCTGTCTAAAATCAAATATATGTATTAAATTTTGACATTTAATTTAATTTTAATATACCCCTCAATTTTTTTCTAGGATAAACACTATTTTATATATTTAAATAATAACCATACCTACGTATTGGCCACTGTTTCAAACAGAATTTCTAAATGTAGCAAAACTTTCTAACTGCATTAATTTGGGTTTGGTGATTATGTCAAAGTGAATTTTGCAGAGAATTTTACAGTTAGAGTATACAGGGTGTTAAAAAAAAGTGTAAAATATTTAAGGAGGTAATAGTATGAACCAAAATAAGCAGAAGCAGAAAGTCTCAATAAACATGGGTCCGCAAAGTAACGGTTGCGGAGATATGGAATGTTTTATGTTTTTTAGCTCCTCTTTTTATTTTGCAAAAACGTTGTGTATTTTCTTATAATAGTTGATTGATGTTTAGTGAAATAAACAGTACGTATTTGACAGTTGTTCTCATTGCAGTTTTCTTTCGCTATGGCTGGTTTCTCTAACCCAAAATTAACAGACATGCATTTTATGTATGGTCGTGCTAATGGGAACGCCACCGAAGCGCGACGTGTTTATGTTGACGCTTATCCAAATCGCCAGATTCCTTCACAACGCATGTTTGGAGGAATTTACCAAAGATTGCGTGATACCAGTTCCTTGAGCAAACAGTGCCATTTATCCGGAAGATCAAGGTCGGTATCCACTCCTAGAGCAGAAGAAGAAATTCTAGCACTGGTAGAGCAGAATCCAGGTACGAGTGTGCGGAGAATATCAGCTGAGGTAGGAATTAGTGGTCCTCTTGTTTGGAGAATCCTTCACGATCAACCATGTGTTTCTACGTCATGATGCTGAAGACCCTCGTTTTCTTGCAAACATTCTTTTTACTAATGAGACTGGGTTGACAAGAAATGGAGTGTTTAATTTTCACAATACGCATATTTGGGTCGACGAAAATCCTCATGCTCTAATAGAATCTGGACATCAGGCACGTTTTTCATTAAACATTTGGATGGGTATTGTAGGTGACAGGTTTCTAGGTCCTGTTGTTTTACAAAACCGATTAACAGGCGCTGCTTACCTCAACTTTCTGCAGAACACATTGTATGAGTTTTTGGAAGATATTCCTTTGAATCAGAGGCAACAAATGTGGTTCCAGCATGATGGTGCTCCAGCTCATTTTTCCATGGCCGTACATATCTGCACCACCATCAACCAGAATGGTAGCTGAGGACCTTCTAAAACAATGTCCAGTGTATTCCTCGAAATTCTTCGATTCAAGCTTTGTTGCAATCATTTTTGGAATGCTTTCAAAATTATCAACTCCGACAGGCTGGAAGGTATATTTTTATTGTCTGTAAGTTCAGCATATTTGTGAAAATATGAAAAATATTTAGCAGTTGTTCAGTTATAACAAATTCTCGAACAATTTTTGTTTTCGTGCATAGAATCACAATTTTTATATAGTGATCACTGTATTGAATATGATCAATCCAACATTAGTTTAGTTCGCGTCGCGACGACAGACCCCAAAAATGCCGATATTATCATAGCAACCTTCATAAGTAAATATGTTTCATCATCTGCAGTACTTAGAAACTTCTATACTTCTTCATTTGTAAATATTCTGGACTTTGTAACCGTCTGAACTTCATTTCAAAAATGCGGTCAGTTGGGAAAATTTGCTTAGATCTTCATTTTTCTTATCTGAATTCATAGTTTTCAACATTGATTAGTAAGACGCACCTTTGATACTGTGAATCGTGCCATGCTTTTGAAAAAGTTGGAACACTATGGTGTAAGGGGTTTTGCTTTGAACTGGATAAGATCTTATTTGTGCAACCGTTTGCAAAAAGTAGTGATTTGAGAAGAAAATAGGTACGCAATTTCCGACAACAGAATTGTTCCTTTAGGAGTTCCTCAGGGGAACATTTTGGGTCCAACTTTATTTATAATTATCATCAATGACTTAAAATAATATTTTAATACTAGTTGTTTATCTCTTTTTGCTGATGATACTACTGTTGTATTTCATGCGGAAAATATAAACCAGTTATCACAAAAAGGCAAAGAATGCGTAAAAAATATGGCTGAATTTTGTGATAGAAATGCTCTATCTTAAAATATTTCAAAAACAGAAATGATTTCTTTTTCTATTTTTCAGTTCATTACTGCTAAACTTACTGTTACTTCTTTGGGCATTTCAGTTGACAGGAATTTGAATTGGGACTCCTATGTATCAATTCTTTGTAGAAAATTAGCTACTCAAAATTATGTGATTTATAATTTTAGGCAATTCGTCGGTCTTGACGTTTTAAAAATGTACCATTTTCGTATCCAGTCATGAACTATTCATTTATTTGTTCGAGTAATTGTTCTACCATTTACAACTTACGTAGCACAAAAAAGAATTATTCGTAGCATGCTGTTTAAGTCAAGACTACAATCTTGCCGTCAATTGTTTAATGAATTGGGAATATTGACAGTTGTTTTTTACTGTATTAGAAAGGTATTTTAAGCTAATATAAATCAAATATTCTACAATTCCTATCAATGAAGTCATATGTATGTTCTCTGATACCAAACATCTAGGTATGCTAATGAACAATTCCACAGAAAAAGCTCTATTCAATAATTATCTAAAGAAATTAATCTAATTTACTAACCTGCTTTAATGAAACAGTCTATAAATATTTAACTTCACTTTTGTGGCAGTGGGAACACGACAATTCAATTGACAGTTGTGTCCATGTATATTCTTGCATGCGTTAAATATGTCAAAATTCATCCTGATGAATTTTCACAATATTCAGACAGACAAATTGGATGCAAGTTACCAAATCAAAATAATATTCTTATCCCTCAACATAATTTAACTAAATCAGCAAATAGTCCAATTGTTTTCGCTCCAAGGCTATTTAATCATCTCCCAGCAAGGGTCAAACAAACTGACAACATTCCGATTTTTAAAAGAATTGTTAGGCCAACTCGTTTTATAATTTGCAAGAAAATTTTGAATGTCATGTTTAGTTTAAATATATTTTTTGTTGTTTGTGTTATTATTGTTTTTTAGTTTGTTCTTTGTCATTTATTTGTTGACAATGTGATATATTTACTATTCTTATCTCTTGTGACTTGTTCTATACACTGTAGTGTACGGAATAAAGCTTATTAAAAAAGAGATCATAGATATAGATGGTTGCTCTCTTGTGTTGCTCTCCGGATTTTCTTTACCTTGTTAGCTTTGCACCAATTTCCAATCTATTGGTACTCCAATTGATACGAAAAATATTTTTAATTGAAGCAATTATTGTATAAAGTAAATTGACAGATATAGCTACGGTTTACTGTAAATTTTCTTGCACTTTTTACATCAAATTTCATAAAATGGTTTTTTAATTATAGGCACACAATATGCGCACATTTTATTTAGTGTTTACTGAGACAAGAAATCTTGCAAAATACGAAAAAAAAAAATAATAATAAAAATCTTGCTGCGTCTCGCAAAACAAGACAAGTTTCTTTAAATTTTTGTTCTTACTCTTGCATACAAATGAGAAACATAGGATTTTATTACAAATTTGGTAACAGTGGTGGTTACTCTCGGTCGGCTACGGTCTCACTCGGAACTCGCACGCAACTGTCGATATGGTCGATCGGTAGGAGGAAACGGCCAGTTTTTTTTATAATAAGTAATAAGTAACGGATGAAATAGACGAAACAGAATTGGAGCCAATGATTGAATTTATTATTAGTTCTGCACAACTGAAAAAAAGTATATACATGTCTTGTTTTGTCAGACCAAGACAAGGTTAAGAAAAAGCAAGAGAAGACGCCAGCACTCATTTATGATTTGTGGAAACCAGCAAAAGTGTAAAATTTAGAAAATTTTCAACTTTTATCAGTGTGTGAAGATTCCAGTGATTCATCTAAGTCCTGCAAAATTTTTCGTCGGCTGCAAAAACCTTCAAAATACAATAATAATTATTATCGATGACCCGCTAATATCCTCGCATTACACACCTCCTTCCGTGCAATCTTATTAGATATTTTATTATGCCCGAATCCCCATTGTTACCCGTCGATTATGATTGATGCGTCATTATCGACGAAAAATTGTTGAAATGTGTAGCACATCGCATTGAATTTATTGAATGGGAGAACACTAATGGGCTCCTTTTAACCCAAATAATACCGACAGGTAGTTGGTAGTAAAACTCGCTTTGTCCGGGGCGAGCATTAACAAAAAGGGGTTGTTTAAACAGCCAAAGGGTGAATCTCGGAACATAATACCTATATAAAAATGTAGAGCAGACTCGACGTACCTACCGGGTGAGAAAAATTATGTTTTATTGAATATTAATTTGTCTTTCACGTTATCCATATGTGTCCTTTGAATTGGCAAAAAAATATTCTATTGAATTTTTGTAAAAATCAACAAAACGACTAAGAAAGCGTTCGAAGGATCAGTGAAATTGGTGAAAGTGTGATGTGCAATAAATTCTACATTGAAGAAACTAAATAAATTAAAAATAAGACCTGAGGACAACAGTAGTTACAGTTATTTTTGAAAATTACTTATTATTTTCGCGTAACTCAATAATTTTGATCAAGAAAAGTAGTTTTTACTTTAAGTTTATGTTATTGTTGCTGTGCCAGAACATTTTCGTGAACCAACAAACAAGTAATTTTTATATATTTTTTTGTATCAAAATTTTTCTACTGTGTTACTAAAACAAACTTTCGAATTATCCAAAATGGTTTATTTTTTAAATGTGTTTTGAAAAGTTGTACATTTAGTAACTAATTTGCGTTAGGAAATGTTCGATTTTTACTAACCAGTGCAGGAAAAATTTTCCCGCGCGCAAAAGTACATCACAATTCTTGAACTAACTATTCAGTTATTATCAACTTAAATTATTTTTTATTATTATTATAAATTCAAAAATGCTGCAATTTTTTTAGAGGAATCCCCTATAGCATTTATATCAACCCATTTTCTTGTACATTTTCCATTTCTATATCCTAGGAAGAATCTGAAATGCTATTTAGTGACGGACGAAGAAAGGAATATTTTCCAAACATTTCGACAAAATTAACTCCTGCGATGTTCCCATTAGAAATAGCAAATTCTTCTATTCTTATTCTCCTTCTTCTTTTTCTTCTCTGTCGATGTTCTCCCATGTCTCACTGATACCAATAATCAACACTATCTAAAATGAGTAACAATTTTATTATTTGGAGAGTGTGAAGTGTGAAAATTACACTATACCTTCATTATCATATGGGTTTTATCATCTGCTTCTTTAAAAAAATCTCAACTTTTGATTTTCTTAAAATTTTCTGGATCTATGTCCTATCAATTTTTGTTTAAGGACGCAATTAAACTTGGAAATTTCATTATGTCAATATTCTTTTTCACTGACAATATTGTTTTCATATTATTGAGTAGACTCCACAAGAACTCTGGATATTTGTTGAAAATAGATTAGAAGGACTGCCTCAGTGATAACAGTTACTCCATTTTGATGACTCTATTATTCAAATAAGCTATACCCATTTTCAAGTTTATCTTTAGATTTTGTCAGCAATAATGATTGAATCGCAATTTTTGATCATTCTTCTATATCATCTTCCATATTACCGTTGTAAGCAAAAGATTCTGACATTTTTCATAAATCACTGACACAATAATATGAAAACCTAATAAACAAACAAATTCATCAGGCGTAAAAAAACTACGCCTCATACGAAAAAGTTACTTTTCCTAACCTATTGCACAAATAGCTATTGTGGCGTTATATTAATTGTCGAATTTGGACAACTTTTTTTGACCTGGTAAGTAAATTTGACGTTTTCAAAACGAAATCAGTCTTTCAAATTATACTAAAGTGAAGGTATAGTAATACTGCATTTTCATTACTGGTTTATCTAATTTTTTGACATTGCTGCAAATATATATTTTAATGAAAATAACAATTCATTTTATTTTGTCTAAAGTACGAGTATATGGAAATATTTAAAATAAAAACGAAATGCCATTTAGTGGTGGAAAGTACTTGGGACCGCTTAATATACTGGGGTGGTTACTCTCTGTCCAGGTTTTACTGAAAAAATAAATAAATAAATATTTCAAAAACCAAAAGAGCCAGAGAACTGATTGCAATTTCAGATTTCTTAGGGTCGTTATAATCTAAAGAAATTTTATCAGGTTTTTCAATATGTACAAGTTTTTATATATTTTTAGGTATTAATAATATTGTGTGAAACTAACTACTCAGTGGACAAAAGCCCCAACCTGCGTTGAATTACACCCACAATATCTACCCATATATTCCTTATTATTAGCTTTTGTAACATTTTTTTACTGTTTTAGAAAGGTATTTTAAGCTAATATAAATCAAATTTCCTACAATTCCTATCAATGAAGTCGATATTTAACTTCAAATAATTTTAATTTTTATAATAATTTTTATAGTTAGATATTTGATTCAACTTAAAGGAGACCACCTGAAGAAGCAATCCTAAAAATGCCGAAATAGGTCAGATCTCATCTATTGTGGTTGAATTTTTCGTGTTCCCACTGCCAAAAAGTGAAGTTAGATGTTTATAGAGTGAGTAAATTAGATTATTTTCTTTAGATAATTATTGAATAGAGCTTTGTCTGTGGAATTGTTCATTAGCGGTCTAGATGTTTGGTATCAGAGAACATACATATGACTTCATTGATAGGAATTGTAGGAGATTTGATTTATATTAGCTTAAAATATCTTTCTAAAACAGTAAAAAAATGTACAAGTTTTCCGAAAAAAATATGAATTTTTTTAAAAATATTACACAAACAAATCTCATATAAAGCTTGCGTTTAGTTTTTGTATCAATCTTGTTTTTTTACAGATAGTAAAACATCGAATTATCTAGAGTTGATGCATAACTGGTACCTCATTTTATATCTTTCGATTCTCTCTTCCAAATTAATGATTTTTTTTATACGGACAATATATTTTAATATTTCTCGATTAGTGAACATAATCTGATATTTTGTCTTTACGTTACTTTCTGTTGTCTGGCTCACCCAGTATCCCATTTGCGTATCGCCCCAGGTGGATCGGTGATCGAGAGTGAATTTATTGGGTCATATTTGGTTAAGAAAAGAAATCGGGAATCCTGAGTGTTCTCAGGTGACACTCCGATATTCCGTTTGTTGAGCGTATTTTATTTAAATAAATGTCTGCGGTCTTAAGTACACACAAAAGGGGTCGAGTTTGGAATCGAATCGACTGGAAACTTTTCTCATGGAATATTAGGGGTATTAGAATGGCATTCGGGAGCTCTATAAACAATTTAAGGCTAATCTTTGAGGGAATAGTTCCTAAGTCTTTCTTTGAGTTGTTTAAAGTCAAGAGAGAAGTGTCGCATTCGATACTATAAATCGAAGATTAAAATTTGGCGATATTCACGCCTTTATTTGTGCAATTTTTGTATATAAATTAAAATACTGTAAGAACCTATGTAATCTAAACGAATTATGTGATAGAGAAGGTTCTGATAAATCTTAATATTTTTTTTTTTATATAATGATTCATATTCGATTTATACAAGGTGCACATTATGACGTGTCAAAAATAATATTTTTTCTTATACAAGCTGTATATTTAAGAATATTTTCTTATATCTACATTTGCAGTACACCTTCCGCATGTTTGAGACACAGTATTAGATTTTAAAATTGTATAAATATTGTATGCACAAGACTCTCCAAGTTTTAGTATCACAACAAATCAGTGGTCTATGTTATATTTTTTATATTTTCCTCAAGAGTTATGTGACACGGCACTGAAAAAACATTTTTTTCCTTTGTTGAAATGTCAAACTAACTCTGAACGAAAGTAATTTTGGTGTTTGGCACGACTTTTATAGAGTTTTTGGTTCCAGTTTAAATAAATTTATATACATTTTTATTAGTACAGTGTGTTAAGACGACAACGTGTCAAAATGAGTGTATTGATAGACGAAACATTTGCTCTTGGACATACGGAATGTTGAAATTTATTAACATACAGAAATATTTAAGAATGTAGACATACAGAGTATTTTAAAAAGTTGAGGTTTAACCTTGTCTACCTATATACAAAAATACCTACGTGTTGAAGTTGAATTTTTAAAATTGGGTTTTTTGAAATAATTTTGTCCCATGTATCAATTTGAAAGTTAAGGTACTTTGTAAAGGACACCTAAAATACAAGCGTACAAACTGGAGAGAAGGGGTTACTTTCTCTCCTTAATTTTTTTAACATAGGCTCATATAGGTACGATTTTGTCCAATGTTTTACCGAAAAATTTTATGTAGAATATTTTAGATATATTCAACTTTGAAGATACAGCCGCAAGAACAAGAGACCCAGCTAGCAAAGTAGTTCTATAAATTTAGAGTAATAGGAGTTTTATATTCTGTTAATATTTTATAGTTGTATTTAGAATATTAAATTGTTGCATTAATGTGGCACATGAGACTATTTTGCCTTCAGAAACTGAATTGTTTTTTAAATTTGTTGCAAGAACGTTCTTAGAGCATAATTTATAGGGCACTTATAAGATAACTGCTAATGTAGCCCTATAAGTGTGTACAATAACACAATTTTACAGCAACGTTGCTTATAGAATCAAATTATTGTAAAACCGATGCAAAATACTGCTTTATAGAATTATACCATCTCCTGTGACATTCTTATAAAATTATTCCGTAATGTCGCTTATAGTTTAATTATAGAACTATTGTATAAGGCGTTGTTAAGTTACAATTCTGCTGCGGAAAACGAATTACAAATATGGAAGCTGCTATCGAACTTAAAAGAAAAAGCTCTTTAAAGCAGTTGTAGAGAATAATAATACAGTTGTTATAAAATCATTATAGAGTAAATAAGTAACAAAAGCCTTTTTGTTCCATAAAGAAACGCTATAGAACTATCATTTTTTATGTATGTAGGTTTCCCATAGCCCCATCTGACGAGACCTGCCTGTAATAGTACGAAATATTTTGATCAAAGGTAATGGGGAAATTTGTATAACATAGTCGTGGCAGAAAGAAAATTTCATTATGATAGATAAGATTTATTTGATTGCTAAGAGAAATTCATTTTCTTATAGAAATTTAGTAACATATTTAATTTAGACCATTCCATACCTTTTCCATTTGCACTTCTAGATGTTGAAGTTAAAGAATTTTATTAAATAAGATTGAAATAAGTGAAATTACCACAATAAAATATGACAATGACTGTGAATATTAAGTAGTTGCTTACGAAGCATATTTGCTCTATAATCATTGCAATCGACACAAAAATATCATATTAGTGAGAATCCATTGGAAGTACAAGATGAAGCCGACAGAATCGCCATATTGTGAAGAAAGAAAAAAATCTTAATTAAAAATATGTACAATATAAATAGGTGAAATGATATCAATAATATGGATATACTTACTTTCTGACTATTTTATGTACAGTTGGTTGTTAAATTCATCAATTTAGAAAACATTTTTTTTATTAAATTTTCAGCATCATAGGAAATATAAGGTTAACTGAGGGCGCGTCAAAAAATTACCATTATGTACCATATATTTTACGATAAAACTTTTTCCGCATTAAAAAGTACTGCTCACTGATGGACAAACAAACTAAGCAATTCGTAATGATATAAGTAAATACTCCTATGCAGGCTGATTAGGCCCATCTTATTGGTTCTTATTGCCCGTCCATATTATTTCTAACATGTGCGATACAGAAACATTTTGTTTTTAAAAGATACAATTAAACGATTTTAAAGTTCTTTAAATATAACACCATGCAACACAAAAATTGTATAGCGAAGTGCTATAGAATTTTTATGAGATTGCTTTGTAACTGTGTTATAAAAATTCTTTAAGACTTTTAAAACGTTTATTCAAAAATTCTATAAGTATTTTTGCAAGATTTACAGAACCGCTTAAAGAACTAAAAGGTTCTATAGAACGGTGCCCATTTTTATGGTATAAGTGATGTAAGAATGTTCTGAAAATGTTCTTAGAATAAACATTGTTCTATAAAATTTGCTCTGGAAACGTTCTTACGATTATTACAGAACAAGAAATTGTTAGCTGGGGAGGATCTGTGAAATAGATTAGTTTAATGTACTGTACAATCTACAGCACCTACGTGTTTTAGTTTTGTTGGAAATTACATTATGTTTGCGTAAAGATTGTGGCGTTTCATTCTTTAACGTCATATGACTTTCAAAAATTTTACCTTGCGACGATTAATTTTAACAGATAACAGTAGGAATTAAACAAAATATTGCGCTAAAAAATCTTTTTTAATAACCGAGATAATTGAGTGTAAAGTTATTGCAAATTTTGAAGCCGACTCTGTGTAACCCTAACCTACCCTAATAAGTCAGCAAACTATTTCACAATACGTCATCGATATACGACATGTGATAAGTTGTGCGCAGTCTTTGGTGAAGTCACGTGTTGTATATAACCTTAACCTTAAATAGCAACGTAACACGTATGTAAACTAATCGTGGTATTTTTATTATGTAGTTTAGATTTTTTTTATAGTGTGTACGTAGTATTATTTTGTGTACACGTATTTTGCTGACGTAGTGATATAACAATGGCCCAAGTGTGTTGATAATAATGACCTATGAATATATTATTAGTGTAACGGAAAGTCTAATCAAAATAGGTTAGTTCTGTTCCATGAAATGCACAGAAAATTTGCTTATATATTTCATCCTTCTGCACGACGATTTGTTTATTTGATACAATGAATCCGAAATGCAGGCAAACGCGAAAGGCATATATAATTTTCACATTTACTGTGATCGTACAGGATATATAAAACAGGACGTATAAAAATACGAGTTATTTATGATTATTTATATTAATACTTTATCGGGCAATTTTTTTGCATTTTACACCTGTTCTTCGAATAAGTAGACTTATACTAAAATTACTGCCCACCTTCAAAATCTCTATATATTCACAGTACACAGTTTTTTAGAAATAAGGTATCTTGTTAAATAACTCTCAACATATCCAAAAAATGCTAGCAGTTAGTATAATAAAACGGAAAAGCCATATTTTACCTAAATATTTATAAATTCATAATTCAACGAAAAATTTAAATTATTTTCATTGGTATGAGAAATATAAATAAAGTAGAACAAGTTAGACATATCTACTGTATGGAAAATAATTTTAATCATAAACCTTATACAAAGTGTAGCTGAACAGACTTTTAAAATATGATAACAACATGATAGAATTGTTTTATACTTATTAGTTATCATCAAAAATATTTTTCTTTATTTTTGATTGACCAAATTTTTTAACACACTGTATAATTGAAACATTTTTAAATTTAATCTAGCAAAACAGTTCTCCATTTTTGAAATGTAAGATTACACCTCTATCATTGAAACCAAGTTTTGATCTCTTCTTCGCCGCGCTAGCTACCCCAAGGTGTACCCCAATAATTAATAGCACTCAACAATTAGCCTAATAATGGAAAGCCAGTCATAGTCCCCGGCCGACACGCAACCTATCGATATATCTGTCGAAAAAAATTGTCAAGGGACTATACATATTCAATGTCCGTAATTAATTTTACAAAAACCCCCGACAAGTAAGGCATATCGCGTAGATGACCGTTAGATTATCTCGCACGAGATCTCCAAATGTTAAAAATTGTCGAAAGAGCCCGCAACTGTCGGGTATTAACAGGTGATATTAGCCCGAGATAAGGCAGTTCGGGTTATTTTTTATTCCGATAATTATTAGCCCTATTTTTCGCCTTGTTATGTTACAACACACCGAGTCTCTACGTTATGAATATTTATTTGTTTCCATTTTTTTTTTACCCCTATGTGTGCGCCAGTCGAACGGAACAATCGATAGGAGAAATAGGAATGACGCATTTCGGTCGGTTGACGCTGTGTGAAAATGTTAATTGCATATACAGGGCGATTTAGAACTTATCTAATTTTTTTTTAATGTGTAGGAGACTTACAAATACAATTTTGTAAAAAAAATGAAATAGGGCAGAGCACTGGAGACTGATGCACTGTAAAACAAAACAATTATAGAAATTCCCAAGGAAAGAAATAAATAACATTTTATAACACCTATTTTATACAGCAAATTCAACTGCTTTTGCCGCTATTATGAATTATTAATAGAATTAATTTGTGGTTGTAATTAATAAAAGAGTTTAACATAGCAACAAAATTTTGGGCCGGTCTTATCCAGTTTTTCCAAGCTAAAGCAAATATTTCTGCTTCTTGTCCGTTTTGAATTAGTAAGTTATTAGCAGCAGCTATGATAGGTTTGCATAAATCAATAGTGTCCACTTCGGTGCGATACACTTCATTGTTTAAAAATTTCCACAAAAAGAAGTCCAAATGATTTAGTCAGGAGATCGTGGCGGCCATGGCACCGGTCCTCCTCGTCCAATACCTTGGCATTAATGCTTGGACACGCTGTACATGGTTCGGATATAATTTAGGCACGTGTATGATACGCCACTCTGCTGCAATACGCCGTGGACGCTCTGGACATCTCTTTTCCGATTTGATTACAAATTTTTCGTTACAATATACACACAGTGCGGAGTAATATTTTACCTACATTATTGTAGGAACCACTTAAGGCAGTCAACCTCCAAAAAGAGTTAAGTTAAAGTAAAAACATTAGATATGTTGGTATTTAAATAGTGATGCATATGCAACATAAACATTATAGGTGATTCTAAAAGTAGCACTATAAATTTAATTGCATTTTCTAGTTACAAAAATAAGACGACACATTTCGTTTTCGACATACAGGGTGTGAAAGGTTTGTTCCTGATGACCACGATTGTTAGGTGTTTGTAAATAATAATTACAAATAGGTACACCTAAACATAGGTACATACCATTGCTATAATAATGACACTCTTTAAAATTAATTTAGCGACTTCCCCAACCAATAGATTTCATTCAGATATCTGATACCAGATAATTTTGCCCAGATTCGTCATAAATTAACATGCAGCAGGTCATGTTTACAACAAATTGTTCAATTTTTGTTTATGTACACTCACAACTATCAAAAAAGCACGTAACGCACTAGTCACAATTATACTACTATAATTACTAAATATTTTTAGGTTAACACTGTTAACGGCAGCAGCTGATGGTTTGCAACGTTGTCGTGCGCAAGTCCTAGAAGGAGGCTTTTCAGGCTTTGTTTGCGAATTTATATAAATAAGGCAACTGTCCGCATCAGACAAAAATTGTTGGTATGATCGAACGTGATCGATGAGAGGTCAGAGATAGTACGTAGTTAGATGCGGCGGTCATTAGCGTGTTTTCTAACAATATCAGTAGTGGTATTTTGAAAGTTTACATTGAAAGGAGTAAATTCATTGGTTAATATTCTACAATATTTGTAATTACATAAATATTGAGAAAGGTGAGGTTTTCAACAAATACTGAGTGAACTATAATTTAGGTTACATTTTTACATACAGAGTAAAATATGTATCATTTCTTCGCTTCATTAATACTGATATAAAAAATAAATTACAGAAGCTTTTAGTTAACCTTAGTTGTGTCTTTATTTGTAATTTAATAACTATTCGTTTTAGACATTTTTTTTATTGCTTTTGATTAGATAAACAAGCTCTTAAAGTTACGGCATTCATATTCCTATATAGAAAATTTGTTTTATTTTGGGTTCTAAAAAACGCAGTAAAATTTATGGAACTACTTTTAGAATAACCTTGTATAACTATAATAGTACCTAACTTTTCAGAACCTTCTTTAATAATTTAGGTCATATTTTGTAAGAAATTTTAAACCTATTCTTGAGTCATAATTTTCAAACTTTAGCATAATAATTGTCCCATTTTTTGTGGTACTTTTTGGTATTATTGTATCATACCCTCTTAAAAGGAGACTCATTACAGATTTAAAAATATCCAATTTCTCGATGAAAGCAGCACGATAGCATTTAGAAACACAAGGAGAAAGAAGGGCTAAGAGGGAGCGAAGTCCCGCGTATTCGAAACCGGAATGAAAATGGTGAAATAATTACGGATTGAATTAAGAAACATATGGCCTTGCTTACTGTTATTGCCCGCGACCAATAACCGCGCCACTTACAACTTCTGCGAAGTTCGTTTCACAAAGCTAAAACGGAAGTTGTGGCTGTGTCTAACAGAAACTGCCTCTCATTATTTTTTATGCACTTCGAGAAAGACAAGGAAATTAGTGTCGTAAGACTAATTCGACTATAAGGAACGATATCAATAAATGAAGATTGTTTCTATAAACGGCTTTTCAGAAATCAATCAATGGGAAAGTTGCATGAATTTTATATTATAGGCAGCGGCCGAAATTGTGTACAGTGACTAATAGATAATATAAAAACACTATTACTATTAAGCGTATAATATTTTTATAAGAGATTACACATTATTTACCTCATTATTACTGTGCCGCTTACTATGCACAACGATACTATACTCACATTTACGGCACCAAGGTAAAGACTCGGTCAAACTGAAGCCTGATGTATTCTCGATCTCTGTTTATTGCACTGTGGAAAACAATATTTTGGTGTGTGTAAACCGTGAACGTTAGTACATGGCTTTGCCGAGGCTAGAACGCCATTAGAAAATGCGTACTTTAGGGGTTTTGCTGCTATTCAAGGGGTGTTATTTCTATAGTCATATTAAATTATAATAGTATATTATGCAACGATCATGTAAATAGCATAAATCATACGAAACTCGCCTTCGGCTCGTTTCGTATCCCGGTTAATGTGTATTAATAACCATTACATGAGAGTTGCATACGCTATTTTTTCTACACCCGATAAATAATCAAAAACCATAAATTTTATATTTTTATTGAACACAATAGGTAACAGTAATTATTCGTATGAACTGCATTTTCTGCTTTTTCCGATATGTGTGGAGGAGTCGATGGTAATTCTTCTATATCACTGATATCAGACATTTTGATAAATTATCGAAGTTTAGCTAGGTATCTACGAAAATTTAATACGTACTGATTTTGACATCTAAAATAATTACATAAGAACCTAGGATAAACGTCAAATGCACAGCATGCTTGATTGAAAAATGATGGGTTTCTATTGTTTAAAAATCTGTATCGTAATGGGTATCATTATGAAACGGATTATGGGCATATAAGTGCATTGTTATAATACGGGTGTAGAAAAAAATAAATTATTGCTACCGTGAAGTTAACAAATAACAGTTAAAAATGGATCAGTACCAGTTCTAGTAAAAGGTCTGTTAGTAATCGACATAACCTGTGTAACGGACAATTCATAATAATAAAAAACGTATACGAAGGAATTCGAGTGCGAAACTCTAACATAAGTGTTAGTGAAGCTGTTGATATGTGTAGTTCAACACAAGTGTCAGTTTTTGGTGTATATCGTGCTAAAAAAAAGAGTGTGGAAGTAAATCCAAAGAAGAAAAAATAGAAACACGAGGAAGGAAAAAACAGAAGTCGATGATAACGTACAATAAGCCATTCGCAGGAAAATTCATGGATTCTGCTTCAGAAATGAAATACCGACGATAAAAAAATTCAAACTACGATAGCTGAAGATTAGGGCATGCCTCAATTATCTGACAAAGTTCTTAGAAGGACAATGCATGATATGAATTTTCGGTTTTTAAAACGAAATCGTAAAAGTATACTCGTTGAAAAAGATGAAATTGTAGTATGGCGAAGAGAATATTATAAATAACCCTCGTATATGATGGTATCTAATGTGGTGTACAACATGTTGATATCCCGCGTAAAGCACTTGTCAAGTTGATTTACGACTTCAGGTAATAAACCGTGATTCGCGTCTACTTTCTGTAATTTTTCGCACAAAAATGTCATCAATCGGATCAGAATTTTCATGCGTCCCCTACGACACTTGATAATTTTAATTCCTCCAAATTTATTAATTGAGTTAAAGCAGGAAAAGTACGGCCCTCTGCTGGCGAGCATCCGAAGACTCCTTCTCCTTTGTGAGATGTTCCTACAGGATAATCTGGATTCTAACAGAAATTGGCAATGTGCTTTAAAACAATTAAAACTGAGCGGGAGGGTGGCATCGAAAAAATCGGATGATTTGTAGAGAGGGGGGACGCCTCGCCAAGGCAAGAGTTAATTTTATATCTGGTGATATCTGAACGCCGAACGCTTACCCCCTCCTGCCCCTCTCCGGAAATTTATCTAAAATCGATGGGTGCTTAATTAATTAAATTAAAATAGCGCCGGATTTATGGACCAATCGGGACGGGGGAACGTCTTCGACGGTACGTCACTGCGCTGCGTCAGTTTTATGTTGTACCGTTCAAATGAAATATGCCTGCCGGTATCTACAGGGTGTCTCTAAAAGGTTTTTACAACGCGCCACCAGATATAGTGTTGCTCAAAATAAGTTGATTTAGCTAAACTTACCTTAGTTCAAAGTTGCCCCGTTTAGGCGCTATATGACCCTGAAGCAGTGAGTTCACCTTTCAAAATTTGTTTTCCTACTTTTGTATTTATCTTCCCGAGAAGAAGATATACCACTGTTACAGTACACTGCATTCATTGTCCGTCTCAAATTATTTGAATTTCATTATAAAATTCGCATAATTTCAGGACGAAGACCACTCTCCGGCGACCGGAGAATAACTCCGTAAGTATTATATGCTCTGTGCGGTTTGAAATAACCAAAATTTGTTCAACGTTAATTGGAGCTTTAGTCCGCAGAGTAGTTTCCACAATATTGTTAATACCTAATAACGAGGGTATATAAATGAAACCGATAATATAAAAGGTAGATTTTTCGATGAAGTAGGTGGATGTTTTTATATTTTTTTGACAGATCATTTTTGACATTGTCAAAATTTAATTTCAAATAATTTTAATTTATATATTAATCCTTATAGTTAGATATCTGAGTTAACTTAAAGAAGGTCACTTGAAGAAACAATCCTAAAAATGTAGAAATAGGTTAGATCTCATCTATTGTGGTTGAATTTTCGAATTCCCACAGTTTCAAAAGTAAACTTAGGTAATGCTTATAGAATGTTTCATTAAACCAGGTATGACTTGTTTGTAATCAATTTAACTAGTTTAGTTGTTATTTCAGATAGATAATTATTAAATAGAGCTTTGTCTATGGAATTGTTCATTAGCATACCTAGATATTTGGTTATTAGCTTAAGTACCTTTACAATACAGTAAAAATTTACAAAAGTTAATAATAAAGAATATATGGGTAGATGTTGTGGGTGTAATTCAATGCTGGTCGGGGCTTTAGAGTAGTTAGTTAATACCTAATAAAAAAAATAATGTCAAAATTAATACACGTATTCCAACGCTAGCTTAGTTTCACTATTCCTCAAGTATAATAATACTTCTATAATTAATGTTTTATTCACATTTTATGAAAGTAAAGGGAAACTAGGGAAACAACAAAAGAATGAATGGTTTGATGAGGAATGCAGGCATAGTCTGGAACACAGAAATAAATCAAGAGTAAGATTAATGGAGGTACAGAGTGAAGCATGGAGGAGAAGAACTGATTACAAGAATATGGCAACTGAAAGATAAGATTTGGAGTGAAGAAAGACTACCAGCAGACTGGAACAAAGCGCTCATCATACCCATACACAAGGCAGAACCGAAGGAAGATTGCAATAATTACCGAGGCATAGCAATCTTAGACGTGACATACAAAGTGTTAGCGAGAATAGTAAAAGATCGACTGAACAAGTACCACAACGAACATGTGGGAGAGTACCAGGGAGGATTTAAAGCTGGCAGATCGACTGTAGATCAAATCTTTATTATGAAGCAGCTGCTACAGGATACCTACGAGCATAATCTAAGTTTGCATATGTTATTCATAGATTATAAACAGCATATGACACAATTAGAAGGAAAAGCCTGTATGAGGCATTGATAAAATTGGGGATTCCAAGCAAATTGAGGAAATTCGTGGAAATGACTATTACGGTAACCAAGAATAAAGTAGCAATGGAAGGTGAGATCTGAGGAATTCATAGTAAAGAGAGGCCTGCGACAAGGTGACCCGTTGCCCACAATTCTTTTCAACCTAGTCCAGGAAATGATACTGAGGGAAAGTGGTATAAGCACAAAAGGCTTGATTTTTGGTAATAGACACCAGTGTTTGGCTTATGCCGATGGCGTAGTTCTAATGGCGAGGTCCATAAAAGAAATAGTGAATATATTTAGATTACTAGAAAAAGAAGCAAAAGAATATGGATTATGTATTAACGAAAAGAAAACTAAATATATGGTAATGAACGATAGTAACGGAAATGGAACTACTAACTTGGCCATAAATTGTATAGGAAATAAAAAGTACATAATAGAAAAAGTACAACAGATGGAATGGAATATCTAGGAGTTCGACTTACAGTAAGCCGAACGTAGAAACGCGAAGCAGAAGTAAGAAGACCTGAAGATGGTAAATGAGATTTTACCGAAACGTTGTCAACCAAATGGTTCTTTTGAAGACCATGCAGATTCATCGCGGAAAGGAACCCGGAGAAATTTTATAACCATATATATATATATATGAAAGAAAAGTGTTGAAATAAGTATAAGAATGCTTGAATGTCGGCAATATGTAAATATATAAATATACTTTATTACTAAATTAATACATATATTTTTGAATGAAGTTTAAAATTTTAAGTATATTATTATTATACCTACTTAAATACAGATCAGATTTTTTCCGTGTGCATGGAATCATGATTTTAATTACAAAGAAAAAAATCAACAATACTACAAGTAAATGATACGATTTCCTAACTACAGTATAGCAAATCTATCTGTGTAATCATGGATTTTATTGAAGTAGACTTTTTGTATAAAATTTTAAGACGGTGCAACATATTTCCCATTTCTTTTTCGACATCCACTCTTTGCAAAAGTATTACCGCATATGCAGATATAACAGCGATTGACAAAAAGACACTCTACCTGTACTCACCCTTCAGTCTCCCCGTATCACGTCACGAGCAGCAATCGAGAACAGCCGTAAAATCCTTTATCCGGGGTCAAATTCAAACCAAAATCCTCTTTTTATGGGCCGTAGGACATTAGCCATTCATCCGAAGGCTTAATATATCATCGAACACCATTGATAGAAGTACGAGTAATCCCGGCTCATTTGAATACGCGCATATTTGCATACTCCGTGAAAGTGTGGGACCGGAGGAATCGCAACCCGTTGGGTCCATCTGCATACTTTTATTTCTAATTTGTTTGCTTAAGATATTTAAATGTATGTAAGGATATAGGAAGAGGCAGGGTTGCTCCTTCCATTGATTTTTGATTTATTAATGTGTCTGTTTAGAATATCTAATCCTTGTGGGATTTTTTTCCACCGGATATGTACGTCTATGATATAAATTTGATACTGGCAGTTCTGGGTTTGGTTATAGGTATTTTATTTACTCGGGTGGAGATTTTGGCCGTTGAGTTTGCAAATTTTTCCCGTGCTGCTTATCCCACTATATTGTTATTGTGGCACTGTTTTGGAAAGTATTCAAATCGAGTTGATATTATTATAATTTCGACATATATAAACAATTCCAGCTTACAACTATTAAATGTAGTGCCTTGTTCTCATGGACGCTTTACCATTTTCGTCATTTACTGTTTTGGTAGACTGTCAACAATTCAAGATACACTTACTAATCCCATATAAAACCCCCTCACAAATTTTTCTTAGAGTACGTACATTCAATTTTCAAGAAACAGTCATGTTTTTAAACTACATTTAGCTCGCATATATAAACGCTATCATCTCATCACTATAATGTGGAGGATTCGTTTGATGTATTTGTTTGCTCTATTCAAGCAGATCCAAAAGTTGTGTATTTTTTGTATAATCATTTTACTGATACGTCTGAGTTTTTTGCTTTTTTCCTGTTGTAGTTATGTCTCTATACTGGTAGATATTTTGTTGTTAATATGTATTTCTTTTTAATTTTATATTTTTGACTAAGTTTTGTTTTAAATTGTAAACCTTACTATAATTTTGTAATCTACATCTACTGTACTGTGTCCTCATCCTGTAACTGGGTTACTCCTTTGGGATGTTGTATTTAAAATAAATAAATAAATAATGATGAAAATATCGGGAATATATCAACTGCTTTTCAGTTTTGCGAATTTGGCTGAAGTTAAGACTTTCTAACTCCAAAATTTATGTATATATTCACGATTTTGGCTGCTATGAATACAAGCCTTAATACAGATTTACACTTTAAGTTAGTACTATTGGCCGTTCTTGGCACTGCTTGGTGGTGAGCTTTGGATTTTTATTACAACTCATATTTATTTCCAAAAAAAGTAAAACCAATAAGCGAAAAAATAAATTTATCTACAATTTTTGGAAATTTCAAGGGAAAGTTCATAACAAGTGTGGCCTACCGCTTAACTCCTGAGATACCATACATCTAATATATAAAGCACGGTGGCCAGTATTATATTACGTAGAATACATACATTGCAATTATAATAACATTTGTATCATTTAATTAACAGCGTTTCAAAACACTGTGATTTCTAAGAAAACATTTTCTTAACAAATTTTTTCAATTTACAAGTTACACATTGATTTTTAAGATGTAATACTTCGTAAATACATGTTAACTTTACATGACAAGCATACTTGTTATTTTCCTAACAAGTGCGGAAAGTGACACTTTCACTGCCAAGCAATCAAGTGCGGGAAAAACACTTTCCGCATAGGTTAGGAACAAAATTTTTTCTACAAGCTCATGAAAATAAATGGGAAAGGTTAATGTTCGTAAATCTATATTAATACAAACGATAACAAAAGTAACATAACAAGAGTGAATACAAATATATTGGAATAAGAGAAGTATTGTCTTCTTACACATGATTAGTGATATTAATTGTAAATGTACAGTTAGACACGTTATGGTTAATTTAATTACGGAAGTCAGCATGTGAATTGAAGTTTAGCTGCTTCTTGGAAGAAGATTGCTCTTATACGGGGAAGAAAGATTGGAAAGAAGTTTCTTCAGAAACAGGCGTCAAATCGTGGCTGTTGATTACTTGTGGTACATCTGGGCAAGACGCTAATAGCTATAAATTGCAGTTTGAAGATGATGGAGTGCTCAAATGAAAAATGTTGTTGGTCATTTCTTTTTTCCGATTCCGGATTTTGAAGGTATAAATAGGCTGCGATTTCGTAGGACATCTTTTCTATTGAATTGATGTCTACAGGTTGGATAGTACATTTTCTGTGTTTGTATTGTATGAGTAATAGGCGAGTGGAGTTTCTTTTGGACGTAAGCTTGTATATTTTCTGTATACATTAAAAAAATAACCATTTGGTGGTGATGGTGATTTTCGTTTTTTGTCTGCACTTACTAGCCAATCCAAAAATAGTTACCAACTTAATCATCAGGTAAGTTTCATCGGGTGTCTCACTCAAATTTTTTTACGTCTTCTTAACTAACAATGTTATGTTTTTTTCGGACGAAATCCAACATTCTGTCTTTTTATAAAGGCAGTTATTTTATGAAATTTGCTAATATCCAAATCTTGTTTAACTTTACAAGTAGGTACTTTTTATCATATTCAACTCCAGGGAAGACATTGAAATAATAATAATAATAATCATACTCATTTATTGCCCAACGGATACAAGATCCAATTACAGGACAAATACGTAATATAACAACAAGAATTTTTAAGAAAATATAAAAGAAAAAACAATTTCCAGTGCATTTACATTAAGAATCACAAAACTATTAAATGTAGCAAAAAAAATAAAAAGACGCAATTAAGAAATGAGATTCTACAAATCTATAAAATATAAGAAAAAAAGAATAAAAACTAGAATGCTAAATACAAAAAGCATGTATATACTAAAACAGATGTTGGTATTCAATAATAAAAAAACGCAATTGTTTAACATCTACAGAATGAATGTCACAAAACATATCAATTTTATTTAAATTACCTACTACACATGACATACAATGGAGAGCGCAGTATTATATTGGTTCTAACTAATGGTACCACAAAATCAGCAACAGTCAAGTTCATTATGTAAAATTTTGTAAATCAATGTACAACTAGAAATGACACGTCTATCTTCTAATAATGTAACATGTGAAATAAACAACAGATTATGATTTCTCATATCCAAAAACATATATTCCCAAATTTTTAACTTGATATAGTCAAACACAATGCAATTACAAAAAATCACTTTTTAGATTCCAACTTTGACACCCTTTACCTTTTGTATGATCAACAATTTGTTAAGGCAAGTTGGCTTAAATCATAATATTTTGAAGTGAAAAATCTGATATGCCTTCATAGGCCATTACTTAAAGACCATCCTGTATATTATTATTAATCAAGAATTTTGTATACCATAAAGAAAAATTTACGTAAATTTGGAGACTTCTAATCTGAAATTAGAGAAAGTTGAATATAAAATCTATTACAGTCGAGTTTGTCAAAGCTTCTCTTATTATTCATAAATACTCACCAAAATTTAATTTTTATTTGGGTATGGATGTTTTTTTTATACGTACCTAGATATAGTAGCTCACAATAGCTGTCATTGTAGCAGAACATATATCACGTAGCTACCTTACGTACATACTCGTAATTGATATAAAAATTCTAGTCAAACTGATGATTATCAAGTGACAATAGCTGAAGGTGTAGGCTGTTAGATATATATAAGTCGTTCCCAAACACTGATGGCGGCCATCTGAGTATTAATACGTCGCCCACGCTCCACATAAGTGGGGTTATGGTTAACGCGAGAGGTAGAAACAGTTCAACTAATCTTTAAGTGATTCTGCAATTAATACAAATTCGATATAGGAGTTCTAAAGACATAGTAATGAGAAACTAATGATGTGTTGTGCCAGTCTCGTATGTTTTTTTATCTCGGCATTTCTGTCCCAGCTGGGACGGGAACTAATAAAACTCAATTTAAATTTCTTTCTGGCCGCCGTCTCCTTCCCCTCCGCGTCCCGCGCGGCACGTCTGTTTGAGTAGTCTTTATTTTAATATAAAATAATTAAAATTGCATTGTCTGGCCAGCTGTGTGTGCATGTAATTCTTTTGTTTTGCTTACCTTTCCAGCTAGGTGTGTATTTTTTCGTATTTATTATAAAACCCACACGTCTCTGGCGCGCATTTTAATATTTAATTCCTTCATTCTTTGCTTTGGAATTAGGCAAATTCTATTTTAAAAGTGACGCGCGCTAATGGCATTATTTATTTTTTCGCTAAAAAAGTAATAAAGCGGTGCGGTGGAATGTACGTGGATTTCAGGATCGTAATTCTTATAATCAGACTAAAAATCTTCCTCTCACATTTCATCTATCTGAAATTAGTCTTTGCGTGAATGAATCACATCGATATCTAGGCTGAATCACTGAAAATACAGAAACAGCTAAAAAATAATAACTTAAAACTTAATAATTTTAAGAAGGATACAAAATTTAAGTAGTCCATTTGATTTTCGTGATGAAGAATTTAAAAAAATATTTAGATTTAGTAAAGGTTGCGGCAATTTATTGCGGAATACAGCTGCATTCTGCAAGTTCCTTGAATTCCATTTTGCAGGTAACAGGCATGCGTAGTATTCTCTACTTAAAAAATTGTTAACAATTGTGTTTTTTTATGAGATATTAATGATTAATGATAAATTAATTTAATTATGTTAAAACTAAGGCTATTTAAACTGTTCTTGATACAGCTTACTCAGTTTTTATACGATTCCTACTGAGTTTTTTTACTGTTTTAGAAAGGTATTTTAAGCTAATATAAATCAAATCTCCTACAATTCCTATCAATGAAGTCATATGTATGTTCTCTGATACCAAACATCTAGGTATGCTAATGAACAATTCCACAGACAAAGCTCTATTCAATAATTATCTAAAGAAAAGAATCTACTAACCTTCTAATGAAACACTCTATAAATATCTAACTTCACTTTTTGGCAGTGGGAACACGACAAATTCAACCACAATAGATGAGATCTGACCTATTTCTGCATTTTTAGGATTGCTTCTTCAGGTGGTTTTTTTTAAGTTTAATCAAATATCTAACTATAAAAATTATTATAAAAATTAAAATTATTTGAAGTTAAATATCGATAATGACAAAAAGTGACATCCTGTCAATGAATTAAATATGACAATACCTACTTGAAAAATGTTCACCTTTTATGTAAAAGTTTTTATATATTTTTAGGTATTAATAATATTGTGTGAAACTAACTACTCAGTGGACAAAAGCCCCAACCTGCGTTGAATTACACCCACAATATCTACCCATATATTCCTTATTATTAGCTTTTGTAACATTTTTTTACTGTTTTAGAAAGGTATTTTAAGCTAATATAAATCAAATCTCCTACAATTCCTATCAATGAAGTCATATGTATGTTCTCTGATACCAAACATCTGTGGAATTGTTCATTAGCATACCTAGAAAAACTATCTTCTTTGACCTTCGCTTTAATCTCAATTTGACGTCGTATTTGATAGATCAGTCAAATGAAAACGTACTGATCTATACTATACTATACATTGTCTGTCACACACAAAATTTTATGATCTATTTTTAATTTAACCACGCTTGCATTGATATCAAACGTAACAATAACCCATTGAATTCATATATCGGCGAACAATAATTCGCGTATTTGAGAAGCGGATAAAAGCCGGGGTATTATTTTTTCCCGGAAGTAATTGTGATATAAAAGCTCTACGAATATATGTCCACACGTATACAAAATTTATACAATTACATACTAGGTTAGTGGGTATTTTGAAATTTAAGAAGGCCAAAATTATGCCTAAAATTTTCCAATTTTCGGCGAGGTTTGATGAAACCATTTTCCAACAAAGCACAAAGATTTTATCAAAGCAGGCCGATCTTTTTAAAATCCTTCACGTTTCCATAATTTACCGTTCTGAACAACTTTTTCAAGTAACATTTTGCTATATTTTCAGTAGAAACGGCACTTTAGCCGAAACGATAACAGTTTTCAATCGGTGCACTATTACAAATAGGATTATTTCGAAAACTGTTACAACAGGTAGGAGAATCGATTGTTTCAATTGTCAGATGGATACACTAAGCAAAAAAGTTCTGCCACAAGTGGCGTCCTCTACTACTGACGTTAAAATTGGAAACAAATTTGAATTTTTCGCTCGCAAAAACCCCCGATTTACAAATAATTGATTTTTTTAAGAAATCTACAAATATCGGAAATAAAATTATAACTTTGACACCCTGTATATTTTTTATTATGCGACTTTCATTTAAAAACACCCTGTATATTTTGATGTAAGTTAAATCAAGTGACATGGTTAACGTAATTTTGTATCAACAAAATTTTAAAAGGAATCAATTCAGGTAGACAGACTAAAAATTTGCTCATTTAATAATGATAAATTTACATTTTTATATGTAAATTTGAATCAGGAATCGTAAAATATGTAAAAAATTACTAGTACATTTTAAAATCTAAAAATGCGTTTTAAGGAGAATGTTGTAAGAATTCATACACTTATGATATAAATAGTATACGCAAATTTACGTGTAATTTAGGAAAGCTACATCTAGTGGTCACGAGCTTCGCCATGATGTGCCTGAGAAGCCACAGACAAGAGGCTTTCAACATTGCAGTAGATACGATTGAAAGCTACTGACCTATATCGCGATTCCGCGATAACGACATTTGCAGAAATGGATTTTTGGGAAACGCTACCCTGCGAGCCAATTCAGTGCAGGAATGAGGGAAACCTGGACAACCTCATTAATTGGATTGGATTAATTGGATAGTCAAATGTCGACCGGTATTAATCTCTCACATTGACCGAAGTTAACATTCTTCCCCCCTACAATACCCGTAGAGAGGGTGCCAATCTTCTCCACGAATCTAGCTGATATACGGTCTACCGGCTGCGGGGCTCGAACTCACACCGATCTAGCTACCTCGATTCAAGTACTGACGCCTTAAAACGCGCGACCACTGACAGACCCAATATTAATATCATTCTTATCCCAATAAATCAGATAGTGTTTATTTATAAGTTTTGTATTTATTACAACTGATTTCAAACAATCGTTCACACACAAATTTTGTATATCTGTATTCTTCAAATGTGTTACAAATAAAATAATTTTAGACATTTAAAAACAGTGATATATTAGAGATTTGCAAATAGCAGAAATGTTATCTCATACCACCTACGAATATTCAAAGGTACCGAAGTAAAACGAATATTAACGACATAAAACGGTCTAACCAACACATTTTTAGTTATAGAAATCTTGAAAAATAGGTATTTTTTACATTTAACTCTAGTTGTAAATATTGTTATAACACAAATTTATATAGTTCTGCATATAAAATTGTTTGCAGAAGCAAAATAAAGTGAGTCTTATAAACGCTTTTTAAAAGTTATTTTATTTGAGAATTTACATAATAAAAGTGAATAAACAAAGTATCAAGAATTTTATTTTTGATATTACATTTTTGTTCTACGTGTTTTATTTGATCATTAGAAATATAATAGTAATATAATAATAGTCTTTATTTAATAATAATCTTTAACAAAAATAAGGTACACATATGGCAACCAACAGTGTAAAATTTAATACTATACAAGGTGTCCCAAAATAGAAGGCCATATCATTAACCACATATTCTTTGGACAAAAATAATGCGACATTCCTTATGCAATTTTTTATTTGGGCGCCCTTATTTCAATATACAGGGTGCTAAAGTTACATTTAAAAAACATATTTTTGTTAATCCCATTGTTTTGTAAGAGACACACTTGAAATTTTGCACGTACTTTTATCTTATTCCGGCATACTTTTCATGTAATTTTGGTGAAAAAAATCGAAGGGTGAATGGAGGTAACTGAGGGATGCAGTACCCTTTATCCCCTCCAATTATTTCTAAGTACACCTATGCAGCTTTTTCCTGAAATATCAAACGTAGAATTTTCTTCTGATCATTTTATCTCTTTTATAATTTTTTGTTTAAATGTTCCGTTTTGGAGAAAAACGGCAATTTGTAGTGCCCATAAATCTATCATTCGCTATCATTTTCAAGTGAAACTGAAATTTTTTGGATATGTTTATTATTACAATACCTTGGCAACTTAGCAAATCGTAATACTTACTGAATGAATATTTGATAATTAAAATAAACGTTTGTTAAATTAGTAGTAATAATTTATTTTATTTAATGTTATTTAGGTAAAAAGTTATTATGTTGATCATTCATTATTACTATTACTAAACAAGACTATAATTTTTTGGTTGATAAGAGAACTGTATTACAGATTTTAATGCCACATTATTTTTTCAATTCATAAGTATTCCTCATTTTATAAAATTTAAAATTATCCATTCTGTTTTAATTAGCAATTATTCATTCAGTAAGTATTACGATTTGCTAAGTTGCCAAGGTATTGTAATAATAGGTATATCCACAAAATTTCAGTTTCACTTGAAAATGATAGTGAATGATAGATTTATGAGCACTACATATTGCCTTTTTCTTCAAAACGGAGCATTTAAACAAAAAATTACAAAAGAGTTAAAATGATCAGAAGAAAATTCTACGTTCGATATTTCAAGAAAAAGCTGCATAGGCGTACTTAGAAATAATTGGAGGGGATAAAGGGTACTGCATCCCTCAGTTACCTCCATTCACCCTTCGATTTTTTTCACCAAAATTACATGAAAAGTATGCCGGAATAAGATAAAGGTACGTGCAAAATTTCAACTGTCTATCTTACAAAACAATGGGATTATTAACAAAAATAGTTTTTTAAAATGTAACTTTAACACCCTGTATATTGAAACAGAGACGCCCAAATGAAAAATGGCATAAGGAAAGTCGCAATATTTTTGTCCAAAGAATATGTGGTTAATGGTATGGCCTTCTATTTCGGGACACCCTATATACAATAATTTTGATCTAAGTACGATGTTCGATTAGTATTAATTGAATTTACCATCAGATAGCTTTTAAACAAGACCGTAATGAATAAATTAGTACGATAGGGTTACGGCTATTTTATAAAAATATATCGTTGTCGTTAATGAACGGAAGTTATTAATTATTTAAAATAATTTCAAGGTAATGGGCAGCGCTGACAGCGGTTAATACAATTATTGTCAATTGAAAATAACTCATGCCCTGTCATATTTAATTTCGTCTCCTGGCAGAGCTGATTCAGTTGCTGATTAACGTTAAATATGTTGGATGTTGGTGCGGAAATATGGGGTTCCCACCAAACTGGAAAAAATGTACTTTGTTTCGAAATAAGGGTGTAAAAGCTCATTGTACGAGGTAGCTCAAATTGGTATGGTTTTTGAGGGATAGAGCAAGTCTGATGGACGAGTTCTTTTCGAGAAAATAACTATGGCGAAGAACGCATTTATTCAGTTACAGAATATTTTTCGGTATCACATGGCTTTGCAAACATCCTGTAGCACAAAGACGGTAAGAGCGATGCGGTGTTATTTTCTCGAAAGGGCACAGAACCATCGTAATCCCCTTCAAAGACATAAGTATCAATTTGAACGACCCTGTACGGAGTGTAAACATATTAATGAGACATAAAACAACAGTACATTCTTATGGATAAAATAATGCAATTTTGCCAAACTTACGTTAAAAGTAAATAGATACAGGATGTCAAAATTAATATTTTTAATTCAAAAACATTGGTTCGAAAATTTAGATATTTTGTGGGATAAAAACGAATCCTCACTTAATTTTGTTCTAAAACACTAGAGGGTGTTGGCTAATACAAATTAGTTACAACTATTTTCTCACTGTATACTATATGAAAGTTATAACAGAAAAATCAATTATTCTTATAGCTTGTTTGCATAAATAAGTAGTTTTATTATAAAACACGCGTGCCAGAACTTCACGTATAAATGTGTCATATCAGGTTTGTTCCTACAGTAAGTGGAAATGATTTGAAATTGTCAAAAATGTCCTTTCCAACTACTTCCTGCGTTAAAATTGATAACTCGTTCTCAACTGAATTGGTCGAATAGTTCTAACTGCTTCAAACCGTTCCTATTTGTTGCAGGAACAAGCCTATTCAGTGAAAAAGTACATAAATAATAATACAATTCCAAGAAAAGGCAAACATTCCTATAACTTGAACTCTCCACCACGTGCAAATTAAACAGAGCGATTTTTAGTATTCGCTATAATTAAATAGGGAAGTCAAATAGTCCGACACTTGAGGCCGCCGTCAAGAGAACGTTATTATTAGCCAAAACAAATAAGGCCTCGTACGGACCTCAGCGCGGGGCCCCGTTAATATTTAACTCCTCAAACTAAGGCCACCTTCAGGTGGATCGGCCAATGGTCATCGCACAATGGCGATGCAGCGAATTCGGAGGAATTGAACAATGCCGCGGCGGGCGGTCCGTCAACACGGCCACAATTCGCAAATAAATTTTTAATAATTACCTTCTTCGGGTGTATATTTTGTTAATTAATTTTCAGTGCTATTGACATAGGACAGGGGGCCGGCGCGGCCGTTCGCCTGTGAGGACTCGGTCCACGTGTTTGTCGAATTGTTGGAATAATTTAGGGAAGTGGAGAAAAACGGCCAGCGAAAGTTGATTCGAATTTTTGAGAAACCTCTCTGTAATCAGACAGTGTAGCATCTACATTGCGACAACGTTTTCATACAATTATAAATTCTCAGACCCCTTTTAATACTGACGCTACTGATTAGATCCTGTTGTAATTTTGCGACAAGATAGCGAAATTGCGCGGTGTTAACTTTTGAAGTCTATTTATCCGTGATTTTTTAACAATTAAAACCCATTAAATTCGATTTAACTGATTAGTTTCTGGTAAAATTTAACAGGCAGCTACGTACTAGGTATAAGGGAATAGGGTAATTTTGTCAAACCTCAAAACACACTATTTGACTAATTTTTATGAAGCATTTATGATGTATGGTGGAACCCAGAAAATTCTACCAACCCACAACATGGTACACATCAAATTAATTAGAAAGATGTAAGCTTTCATATGGTACAATAAAACAGCTGGTTGTTGTTTAAAAAACAACCTTATTCCTCTTCCGCCACCGCTAGTTTAATTTTTGAGAACTGAACTTTATCAAAGTTTATGCCCCATAACAACAATATTGACCTGTTCCAGCGATTTCCAAAAATTGCATGACTTTTGACACACTGTATATGTAGATACACTATTAACAAACCAATATCATTTATAACCAATATTCGAGTATACATAGGCAACAATAGAGACCCTATTTCTCACCTCGCTGGTCGGAAATGGGCTGCAGTATTCCGACTGTTCGGCGAAGTTCTAGCACTCTTTTCTTACAATTTGCACACTACCACCTGCATACCCGACTTTAATACTATTTATCCAGGGTGTTGGAAAAAGAGTGTAAAATATTTAAGGAGGTATGAACCAAAATAAGCAGAAAAGTCTCAATAAACATGGGTCCGCAAAGTAACGGTTGTGGAGATATGGAATGTTTTATGTTTTTTAGTCCCTTTTTTATTTTGTAAAAACGTTGTGTATTTTATTACAATAGTTGGTTGATGTTTAGTGAAATAAACAGTACGTGTTTGACAGTTGTTCTCAGTGCACAAGTTTTCTTTCGCTATGGCTGGTTACTCTAACGCAGAATTAACAGACATGCATTTCATGTATGGTCGTGCAAATGGGAACGCCACCGAAGCCCGACGTCTTTATGTTGACGCTTATCCAAATCGCCAGATTCCTTCACAACGCATATTTGGAAGAATTCAGCAAAGATTGCGTAATACCGGTTCCTTGAGCAAGCAGTGCCATTTATCCGGAAGACCAAGGTCGATATCCACTCCTAGAGCAGAAGAACAAGTTCTAGCACTGGTAGAGCAGAATCCAGGTACGAGTGTGCGGAGAATATCAGCCGAGGTAGGAATTAGTGGTCCTCTTGTTTGGAGAATTCTTCACGTGCAACTGCTTTATCCATACCATGTGCAACGAGTACAGGCCTTAAATCCAATAAATGATCATCAAGCACGTTTGGTTTTTTGCATCTGGTTTCTACGTCATGATGTTGAAGACCCTCGTTTTCTTGCAAACATTCTTTTTACTGATGAGGCCGGGTTCACAAGAAATGGAGTATTTACTTTTCACAATACGCATATTTGGGCCGACGAAAATCCTCATGCTCTAATAGAGAGGCACGTTTTTTATTAAACATTTGGATGAGTATTGTAGGTGACAGCTTTCTAGGTCCTGTTGTTTTACCAAACCGATTAATAGGCGCTGCTTACCTCAACTTTCTGCAGAACACACTATATGAGTTTTTGGAAGACATTCCTTTGAATCAGAGGCAACAAATGTGTGCTCCAGCTCATTTTTCCATGGCCGTTAGAGGGCATTTACAACAAACTTTATGGCCTCCAAGATCGCCTGATCTGAACCCTCTAGATTTCTTTGTTTGGGGATATTTGAAGACATTAGTGTATGATACTCCTGTAAATAGCCTGGAAAAGCTGCAGCTACGGATTAATCAAAAGTATCAAGAAATCCAAACCAATTAGGGTGTTTTCGTATCGTTGAGACGAAGATGTCGTGCCTGCTTGGAAATAGACGGTGGACACTTTGAACATCTTCTGTAACTTTGTTTTTTGTTTGTTAAAAGCTTCCTTTGTCGGTTTATTCCTAATAAAATAAAATGTTTGAAAAACGAATAGTGGTCCATATCTCCGCAACCGTTACTTTGCGGACCCATGTTTATTAATACTTTTCTGCTTATTTTGGTTCATACTATTATCTCCTGAAATATTTTACACTCTTTTTTTGTAGAAAATAATACTGCAATTGTGTCTTTGTAGTTTTGGTAGTGATGACTACTAGTGTTTTGTATTAATACAATCTATAAATATTCTTATGTTGAACTATACCCGTATTTTAAATGTTACAATACGTCTGTTCCTGCAGCGATTGGAAACGGTTTGAAACTATCAGAACTGTTCGTCCAACTACTTATTGCGTTATATTCACGGGTAACTCGTTCTCAACTTAACAGTAAAAAAAGTTTTAAACCGTTTCAAACTACTGCAGGAGCAGAGCTAATATGACATTGATTACAAAATATAGTAAAAAGTTTTATAATTACGATAAAATTTACAGCTGAATTGTGATAGATAATCCTTTTGATTTTACCACAACAACGAACTTATCTGGTTTGCTATACAGGGTGTTTCTTAAGTAGAGATCAAAAATACAGATACTTATTCCGTGCTCAAAAAAATAAGAGTTTTTATTATCCTGTACAATATTACAAATAAAATAGGTTATCATATGCAGCATTGTATTATTCTCACTTTTTGTTTTTTTACGCATTTTTGTATTCCAAATCGATTAACAACAAAATTGATTTACCTATTTGATCAAGCGCATTTTTACGATACTCATTACAGTACCTAAAATAATAACAAAATAGTTTACCATGGAATTACTTTACTATTATTTATTATAACAGATGTTGGAAATGGCCACCTCTTTATCCAAAATACATGCTTCAGACCTTTTTGAAATTGCAGCTCGAACACATGCAAAAATTCCAGAAATAGCTTTTACCACCTCACAGCCATCTATAATTTGTTAACGTAAGTGCTCCTCAGATTCAATGAGAACCTTGTACACTAATATCGTTTTCAGATGTCTCTAAACAAAAAAACTCAATAGGGTTCATATCGGATGGTCTAGGTAGCTAAGTCAAGTAATTCACGTAAAATGTCAATGCCAATGTGTAGGCAATGGTTAAAGAACTTGGTAAAAAGTAAGGCCCAAGTAGAAAATTTCCAGTAATACCCACTCATACATTCAAAGAAAACTGATGTTGAAATCGGGATTCCATTATGACATTAGGGTTTTCATCAGACCAAACGTGTTTATTGTGGAAGCATCTCTGGAAAAATTAGCTTCGTCGGTAAACAATATGCCAGCGTTAAAGTTAACATTTTGTTCTATTTCTGACAAATTTAGTGGCGTAATTGTAGGCCAAACTAATTTGTGATTCACATTTCTTTATAATTTGCAGCGATCTTCTAGTACTAGAATTTGGGTCTTTTTCAATTTCGTGTAGAATAACTTCTTCCAACTCAGGCATTCTAACACTTCCTTCCACGAATTGGACCTTTTTGAAACGAGCCTGAGTCCGAAAGGCACGAAAAACCATTTCTGGACATTGCAGTTAAATGATTTGGAAATATTTCCATATGAATTAGCCCAGCTTCCATACAATTTCTATCTGCTAGGTCATAAATGTAAACCATATTGGCCATTTCAACATTTGAATATGCATTATTAAAACTTAATCTTTAAACAAATGAGCCTTAATTCGACAATACACAATATTAAATAAGATGACAGCTTATTATTATTATTGTTTTGCATGGTCTCTCTAAGTATGTTTAAGTAATTTAAGTTACTGTGTAAAAATGCATTTGATCAAATATATCAATTTTGTTGTTAATGGGTTTAGAATACAAAAAAGTGTAAAGAAACAAAAAGTGAAGATAATCATACTAAATATGCTCACTGAATTTGGTTAAATTATCTCAATCGGTTTGACCAGATCATCAGCATGTGCCTGGACCTCGGTCTCCTACGCACAGAATATGGCGAGCAGGTCATCCACAGCGACCACAGCAGGGAAGAAAGGACCCCACCATGCAGATACATATGGTAGATTCGATTCTTAACAGCTGCTTCTGTATAGAGGAACTCTGGTAGGGCATTGTTAAATGTTCCTTCCATGTCCAGAAATGCAGCCACCGCGATACCCTTCTCCTGAAAGAATGAAAGAATTCAGTGATTTTCCCGACAAGGTTGTGTAATGCTAGTTCTGTCGATTTACCAATCTGAAAGGCATACCCATCCAGCGCCTTCTCTAGACTTTTCAACAGAAAAGATATCAGGCTGATTGGCCTGAAAGCTTATGTCTTTCCTACCTATCTTAGGTATATAGACCACCCTAGTAACTGACCAGCTAGATCGGATGTAATTCCCTGTCAAGCTGGCTCTGAACAGCTTGACGAGGTGCATCTTTATAATTTCCAGTCCATGTTGCATCAGAGCTGGAAAGATGCCGTCTTTACCAGAAGATTTGAATGGTTCAAATGATCTAATCGCCCATTCAATAATTGGTACTGTGATGACTTTTTTAGCTGCCAACCAGTCATCTGTTTTAGGTCGTCCATCAAGATGTGCCTATATTATCTTTCTTTATCTTCAGTGAACAGTTTTCGTGATATGCTGTGATGTGTGCACTTCGGATTTGCTCCGTGGCTACCTCTTTCTCCTCACGAGTCTTTATTGCGGTAATTGGAGCCCGAAAGTGCTCCTGGAGTGACTGTTAATATCCCCTCTAGTCTGTACTTTTCGGATCCCTATATGTTACCGCAGATCTAGTGTCAGTTTCTATATTAAATAGACTATGTGCGTGATCTGAACATGGTGGTTCAGAGGAAACATTCCAATTAACAATTTTATTACTCGCATTCAATGACCAAATGGCAGTTGTGCCTCTTACTTTATGCGAATAAATTGCGCAGACCAGCTGGACGCAGTTCTTTCAGTGTACTTGTTGCTTATATTCGCTCATCTTTCGAATCTCGCGTAAAAGATCAACGGTGCGTGGCCACCCTTACGACTCTTCCCCAAAAATATTCTTCACAAATAGTAACTGTCTAAGTAGTTTCTTTCAGTGTGCTTATTGCTTATATTCGCTCATCTTTCTAATCCCGCGCGAAGGATTGACGGTGCGCGGCCACCCTTACGACTCATCCCCAAAAATATCCTTCACTTTACACGTTTTTCGTCGTTGTGCGGACACAACAAACGCAAAAATAACGCGCCCCGAGGCCCCGCCGAATAAATTAAATAATTACATTCCTCAGTTGCCGGAGTGCAGGGGGCGGAGGGGGGCAGTTCTTTCCCGGTTTGAAATGTTAATTTCCCCGCCACCGCCGCCGCCGCCGTCCCGTAATTAGTGACGTCCAATCTAATGAGTGGGCACACCACAGAGGCGAGCAATTTACATCGTTCCGCAGAGGAATAGGAGAGAACGGAACACGCATTCTTGCGCCTCTGTTTGTATAATTCCTATTTTAAAATCCACTAATGAATTTTCAGCTAGACGTTATTATATTTTCATTCCGGGGAGACGTCATGTAATTATTTAATTACTTTAGTAAATTCCACAAGAAAATCTGGGCGAGAAAATACATATATTACCGCGCGTGCACGTAAGGACGGTCGCGTATGATGAAATTACGCTCGCCTCGGATGGAATTCGCGGCCCAGTTTTACGGATTTAATTAAAAATTTGGGGTTGCTAACTTACTGGCCAACGCTGTTTTGAATTTATAAATGATATAGGTTTTCAGTTTTCTTTAGAAAGAGGAAATCGAGAAAATTAAAGATGGTCGGTCGGAGCGGACAGTAAAATAAAAAACAATCCAGTAGTAATCGAGGTCCATATCCGTCTTTCTTCTTTTAGCAGAAAAAACAAACAGTTAATTTGTACTGATATTTATTAACTACTCTGGTACACTACGGAATACTAATTACTACTAAACACTATTTAATTTTGAAACTCCAGGAAATTTCCAACGAAACACTCCAATTCAAGACTGACTGATTCGGTCGTTTATTCTTCTTTTATAGGCCAAACGAATATTTCAGGTATTTTCTAGCATCTCTAGATCCATTTTCCGAACGATTCTCGTCGCTTCTCAATTTTCCATTCGCGCCTCGATACACGGCATTATTTTGCTTGTTTAACAGAATCGCGTAGGAGCGATCGGGGCAATCTAGCGTTTCGCGATACCACAGTTGTCGAATTGGGTGCGAGCGGGGCAAATTCTGTTACACTAGATTTCGGAACTGCTGTGGGCTGAACAACAAATTACTTGCATAATCCACTCTGCATAAGACAATTTGTAATAAATCGAATAGGGGGTAAACAACAAATTTGTTTTGCATAGGTGTAGTGGAAATTTTCTGTATTTTTTTTTAGTAATTTTGCAACTTACTTCTGATATTTCCCTGCAAAAACTTCTCATAGAATCATAACTCTGTAAGCAGTGGAAAATTAAATAGACACAGAAAATCGATAACTAAACACATGTAACAAACATAGATATGTACATATGTAACAAACTTTTTCTTACAGAGGATTTTATGCCAGGTAATTATAACAAGGTTGTGTTGTGAGTTTTTAAAATTTGTATTAGACTGCCATTTAATAAAAAATGAACATTATATATGGAGTGGCTGAACTAAATGAAACGGTGTAAACACAGACGTTTGCTTCTCGCGTTCTTCCCCTGATAAAATTATGTTCCTCATCTCCTTTTATAGGTAGCACACGATCCCTCAAGTAGTTGAATATTTCGAACTGAACCGTTATAACTCAATGTGAACCAAATAAGGCCATAGTCTAAATAAGGCCAACGTACAAAAAAAACGCCTAAAGTCTTGTCGTCATAGATGCGAAATTTGTGAATATTCACGCGAATTTCGCAGTTTTTGATTTAAATTATTAATTTCGAGAAAGTCTCACATTTTAGCGAAATTCAGAACATTAATATTGTTGGTTTTGTCATTATATAGGGTTGTAAGTCTCATTTGAGCCTCTGATGATATACCATAACAGTTATATGATGAAAATAATTATAGATGTTTAGTTACTCTGGTTTAGATAAAAAATAATGCAAAAGAAAACAGTCTTTAATACATAATACCAACGTTTCGATTAATATATAGAGAATGTATAATTTCTTTTCTGATTTTTATTGATAAAGAAACAAAGATCTAGGCTCCAGCCAACATAGTAGACGCATTATTTTGTTCTCTATCTGAATTAACGAACCATTGTTTTCCTTTAATTATGTTTAATTTCTACTCATACGAAGATTCACTTTGTCATAGAAAAACCACATTAACTGCAGATAATTGTTAATTGATTTTATTACACTAAACTACATTGTTGTTTTTAATAGCTTATTTATATTTTGTTTTACTCATTTAAATTCATAACTTGTAATTATAATTTGAATGTGTTTCTGATTTTATATGTAAGTTATATTATGTACTACTCACATTTCAGTACCCTGAAAAAGGTTGTATATTAGCCGAAACGTTGGTATTTTGTACTAAAGATTGTTTTTTATGGCATTACTTTTTCAACTATAGCAGACTAGCTAAACGTCTAGCTATAGTTAATCCATAGGTCACAAATATAAACATCTAATAATAAAAAATGTTACAGTTGGCGAAATTTGTTAAAAGTTGACACTTGTCCCGGCATTAAATTGCGCAAATATTCGCAAATTTTGAGTCCATGAGGATAAAGCATAATACTCAAATTGTTTTTCTTACCATTGAAACAGATTCTATAGTACTATGATAAGCCGCAACGGCAAATAATTGAAAATGTGCGAATTGTACCAAAGCTACATCTAGTTGGCATTAGCTACTGTGGAACTTTACCAGTATAGTATTTACGGAATTAAGGCGATAATAAAATAAAAGATTCAAAAGAAGAAAAGAGAAATTTAAATATATCTTAAATAATAATAAAGGAGCAATTGACTGAAAGAAAAGTTTGCTTATACAAATATTACCCCTTTAAACATGCAACGTTAATTTCCGAAAGAGATTGTATTGTTTATTTCAAGCCGAATGTGTCCAGAGAATACGGTTGATGGTCTATTATCGATACAAATATACCTAACTATACACAAACCATCACTGCTGCCTGTAAAATTATACAAATATGTTTATACTTAATTATTTGTAACCTCATGCAACTGCGAAGAGCACAGAAAGTATTTACTTTTGTACTGATTGTGAAATGTGGCCCCGCCTGCTCACGCCGATGGCTTGCCTCGCAACGGTTCAGCCCCACTCATTTTGATCTTACAAGACAGTTTAAAACGGAAATTGGACTGTAAAGTTAATAGCCAGATTAGAGATTTTAATTTTTATCCCACTCCTGATGTCGCTCTAATGGCGAAAACTCCAGTTGCATACAGTTGCCAAAAAACATGCCGGAAACGATCGAGTGACGGGGCGATTCGGGGCCGATCATCGCGGATCGCGGGCGGCCGGGCCCCGCGCCATAAATAAATGCCGCGCCGGCGATAAATCCAGAGGTGACGGCTCCCCGCGACTCTCCTCGGTCACAAAACTAAATTCCGGCTGGCAATAGTTCATTTACTGCAGTGTACGCCCGAGCTATTACCGCTCTAATTGAGAATCGCATTAAGACCGTAAATTTCGAAAGTCGCCACTTCTGTCTATTGTCCCGTCCCGGAGCGGCGGCGGAGGGGGCGGCCGCGGGGTGCAGGCGCGCGGCCGACGTGTTGCGCCGGGCCGCTTCCGGAATTCGAATTTGTAAATGGAATTTGCAATTGTTAATACACCCTTAAGAAGCGATCTAACGTGAATCAAATGTTGGTATTTTTGACGTTAGCTTCGATTAGTACAGACGGTCATCGTACGGTTAAATAAAGGACACTTTAGTTCTACAATATGGTGTGAGTATGGTAGCGACGAGACTAAAGTGCATATTTAATCCTGAGGGTAAAAGATGCGATGACTTTAGCTCTTTAGTAGGTACTGACGGTCTCCATTGGTTATAATCATTCTATGCAAATTCCGAAAAGAAATAAAATACATTAATTCTAGAGTATAATCGTGATACTATGGGACTAAAGTGTATAGATATAAGTTTATTGCAAGTTCATTAATCTTGTGTGTGATAGTTTTAACATGGAGACATACAAATTTCTTTTGTTCTGGAGTTGTAGGGGACTAAAGTGCATATTTAATCCCGAAGGTGGAGGATGCGATCGCACGAGATAATAATATACACTTTAGCTCCTTACTATGTATTCATGATGTTGCTTTTGATTAGAATCATTCCAAGTGCAAATGGCGCGAAGAAATAAATAGCGCTTTAATCTTGTAGTATAATAGTGATACGAGGAGACTAAAGTGCATATTTACTAACACGAGGAATAATAGGCATTTTAGCTTCTCTTTAAGTCTTAATCATATCATTTTTGGTTATAATTATTTAAAGAACAAATCGCATGCAAAAATAAAACACCATTTAGTTTTGTAGTATAGTGATACAAAGGGACTAAAGTGCATATTTAGTTTCGATTACACGATAGGATAGTATACTCGCGTCAAGAATTCAGACGTCTTACGTCACGGCTGACGTTACACATTTGTTTTTTTTTGTCAACGTAATTTTCGATATTTGGTCGCTTTAAAATCAATCATTTTTTGCAATTTAATGCAAACTTTTAGTGTAATATATAGTTTTATTACTATCAGTTGTAGTTTCTTAAATATTTTGATGGAGATATAATGAATTATTCATTTGTTCGTATGACGTAAGTCGTCTGAATTCTTGTCGCGAGTTATAGGCTCTTTAGTTTCTTAATAGGTACCTATTGATGATGTCGCCTTTGGTTAGAATCGTTGAATCCGATTAAATAAAATAAAATAAAAGGCACTTTAGTTAAAGTGTATGTTTTAGTCCCAAAGGCATTTTAGCTGTTTAATACGTAATGAGCTAGGGCAATGATAACATTAAGGAATAAAATGCACTTTTAGTCTTATAGTGATATTATAGTACCTATATTACATTACAAAAGGCTAAAATGTATTTATGATCTTAACTCTGAAATCTGGAATTAAGGGGAGGGTAGCAAAAAGGCTACAGCACCTTGTACCTTCTCCCATTAGGAGATCAGTCCACCTGAGCCGCCAGCCAGCTTAATAAGGAGAAAAAGGTGGTGACGTTGCTCAGGGAGATTTCATGATCCTAACTAAAATAATTCTTCTAATTTGATATATAGCGATTTTCGGGGTTCCGTGGGGCTTTTGCGGAGTAATTACTGAAGATGCCGACAGTTAAGAGCGGCGAAACGTTTGAAAGCATGGGATGCAACCAGTTACAGAGGCGGCTATGGGATGTCTCGGAAGACCACCATTATCCGAAGAACGGTTCCGACCGTACAGTCGTAATACCAACAACAGGAGCCGATATCAATATAAGGGCGATTCCAGAGATACTGATAGCATGATCGGAATTGTCTAAACAAAATAATTATAATCACTATAATATCAGAACACATTTAGTACATTTAAAACAGCGGTAAAAGGTCGGGAAACGCCGGACTTGACGAGACCACTTGTCTCCTACGTATTTTAGGGCGCTGATTACGAAAATGAGGGTTAAAGCTACCTGCAATTCTTGGAACACCCCTAAAATTAAATTGGGGTGTTTTTTGACTGTACTTGTTGTTTTGCGCCCCAAAAAACATATAAGATGGCTAAATTTGCAAAACAACAAGTACAGTCGAAAAACACCCCTACTTAGGGGTGTTTTGTGCAATTTTGGGGGTGGTTCAACCATTGCTACAAGTTTTAACCCCCATTTTCGTAATCAGCGCCCCAAAAAACATATAAGATGAGTTAGCTTGCAAAACAACAAATACAGTCGAAAAACACCCCTATTTAGGGGTGTTTTGTGCAATTTTGGAGGTGGTTCAACCATGACTACAAGTTTTAACCCCCATTTTCGTAATCAGCGCCCCAAAAAACATATGAGATGGGTTAGTTTGCAAAACAACAAGTACAGTCGAAAAACACCCCTATTTAGGGGTGTTTTCTTGCAATTTTGGGGGTGGTTGGAACCATTGCTGCAAGTTTTAACCTCGATTTTCGTAATCAGCGCTCCAAAAAACATAAGATGGCTAAATTTGCAAAACAAGTACAATCGAAAAACACCCCTATTTAGGGGTGTTTTTTGCAGTTTTAGGGGTGTTCCAAGAATTGCAGGTAGCTTAACCCTTATTTTCGTAATCAGCGCCCCAAAATACGTAGGGGACAAGTGGTCTTGTCAAGTCCGGCGTCTCCCTACCTTTTACCGCTGTTTTAAATGTACTAATTGTATGAAATACACTTGATTTGATTTCTGATAAAAAGACAATAAGAAAATCATCGCTGGTAAAAAATAAGCAAAATACCTTGCAAAGTGTTACTTTGTTAGCAAAACAATATAAGAAACAATTTTGTTGATAGATCGAGGCAACTAACCATTTTTCATTTACTATTCGTAAAATTGGTTATTTCTTTTCTATTTCTAATCTAATAGACGAACAAATAGAGAAATGAATACTAGAACTAGACGTCGCGATTCTATTCGAACGCAGTGTAATTAACTGTGTTTTGATGCGTCCAAGAATACCGTCAGGTTATTAATGCCTGTGGAGGTGCATGTGTATGTTATTGTCTTCGATAATAGCCGGTACACGGGGACGATTGCCAAGAATTTCGCCTATCTGCCGGTGCATCGGTACACAAATAAAGTGGGTGTTCGAACCGACATCACCCGCGTACACACAGAAAAACGTTACATTGAAAAATATTCATTGTTTTTATATCGTTTTCGAGCGTAAGTGCTTACAGTCGCGTCAAATTAGCATGAAAATGTGAAAATAGACAAGCTTTTGCGGAGAAGTCCGATTGAGATGCGGTTTTCTGCAAAATGTTCAGGGAATTTTTTATAACAAAAGGTACATCTAACGTCTGTACGCTCGCAAATTTTTAATTTTTTATTTAACAAATGACCCATTTTTGTTGAACATATGGCAAATGTCACACACGATTCAACGAAAATGTTTGAAAAATGTTCTCTCGGGGGTTTTCGAGGTCACTCTTTATCACTTTGGTGTTAGCTTTATTATTTATTGCTAAATTGTTGTAACTGGGCTAATTAACAAATTAAAAACTCCACCTCCGAAATCACTAGAGAACCGGAATTTTCTCCAGGATTTCTGGCTTATTAAGGCAAACCATCTGCACAAGATTTTTGCAAATATAATTGTTTATTATTCGATTGTTGCAACCTCGCTAATTAACAAATTAATAACTCTTCTCCCGGAATCGTTAGAAAATCAGATTTTTTTTGCAATAATTCTGGGATCAATTGAACAATAAACAATTATATTTGCATAAATCTTGTGCCAATGGTTCGCCTTAAAAAGACAGAAATCCCGGAAAAAATTTCGGGTCTTGTGATTACGGAAGTAGAGTTATTAATTTGTTAATTAGCCAGGTTGCAAAAATAGAAAAATAAACAATTTCGTGCAACAACCTTGTGCCGATGGTTCTCCCCATGATCCCAGAGTTATTGCAAAAAAATCTGGTTCTCTAACGATTCCGGGAGTAAAGTTTTTAATTTGTTAATTAGCCTAGTTACAACAATTTAGCAATAAATAATAAAGCTAACACCAAAGTGATAAAGAGGGACCTCGAAAACCCCCGAGAGAACATTTTTCAGACATTTTCGTTGAATCGTGTGTGACATTTGCCATATGTTCAACAAAAATGGGTCATTTGTTAAATACAAAATTAAAAATTTGCGAGCGTACAGAGGTTAGATGTACCTTTTGTTATAAAAAATTCGCTGAACATTTTGCAGAAAACCGCATCTCAATCGGACCTCTCCGCAAAAAGTTACAAGTGAAATGCTACACGTTGACGCGACTATTACTATAGACCACAGAATAATACCCTGCCGTCCTCTCTCCGCACAAGTCCTTGCTTTCTAGGCTAATCCTTGCTGTTTAAAATGGGTGATAGATTATTTATTATATCTAGATGGAGATGAGGGTGCTTGATGAAATTATTTGTAAATTTGCTAGTTTTAAATAAATTAATAAAAAAAATATATATATCCAAACTATACAAAAACTGAGTATGTTGATGATATTTTGAAATTATGGAAATATATTAATGCTGTCAGAATTTTATCAAAAATTCCACATATTTTTTTTTAATATTTTATGGCTCAACAACTTTGGAAAAGCAGAAAGTTTAAGCAGTAGCGATCCAAAATTATAAAACTTGAAGTGTGTAGAATTCTGGAATCCCATAAACCCTAAAACCCCATAACTTACACAACATAAATGCAATAAAGTGCTAAATATTTTAAATAATTGGTATGCTTTTTACAAACAACTCTGTAATGTAGAAAAAACTCAATATATGAGATCTCGCTGTCACTATAGCACTCTCGCCGAGATGTCTTGGCGACAGTGTGGATGCGGCATTAGATATAAAAATTGAAGACCACAGTTTGGCTAATGATAAGGCAATACAATTTCTAGGAATAATTATAGACGAAGGCTTAAACTGGAAACTGCAATGTGAACAATTAATTAATAAATTGAATTCTGTGACTTATCTGATTCGTAATATGGTTTCTCAAAAAAGAATGAAGATGTATGGCAGGGGTTGCAAGTACAGTGTCATGTAGGAATATATTTTTAAGGATTTCAGCAGTGTATTGTTTGTTGATATATGAATTATCGATATACGTTTACATGGATAAGAGCACCCTTTTTTGAGGATGCAAAATGGTGACAAATAGAAGCAAATGTTCGGAGACACTAAAAATGTTTCAAACTTGTTGGCAAACAGCTCTAGAATATTAAAATTCCATCGGTTTCCTGACGATTTTCGGTGCAAACAAACACTTCTACGAGCGTACAGGCACAAGACGGGACGTCGTTCGGAAATGTGCCTGATGAATGTCTCCGTCCGTGCCCCCTCGCCCTGTGGCCTGCCCCCGGGACCCGGCACGGCTGAGACGCCGATAGACTTATAAATACCTCCGATAAGGTGCGTCGGGACGCTTAGCGTCGGGCTGTTCGGCGGTCAAACTCTTTATGCACTCGAAGTAAGTGAATCACTGTAATTGTTACGACGCAGACCACACACCTAGAGCGCATGGAAGGCTCTACTTATTATTAGAACTATTTTTCTCTGCATTTTTCTTTGTGTTTGAGAATATGGATAGATGTCTTTCATCACTGCGGAACGGTTTATTAAATTTAGGCTAATTGCAGGAATTAATTAATTCTCCGTTTATTTCTTTAAAAAATATGCACATATGCAGACTTCGTCATTTAAAACTCCCCAGGTCTTTAATTTTGTAGGTTTGTTCAAGGCTTCTAGAGCTTCTAACTATTTAATTTAAAAAGACAAATTATTTATACAAAATAGTCGCTTTTGAGAGTATGTTTTCCCAGTCGTATTTTTTCTTTAACAGGTTCGCTGCCGGTGGCAGTTTCGATAACATGTTTGTCCATGCCAGTGGTTTTTTTCTATAAAATTTGAAATTTGATAGTTGAAAACTATCTAAATTATGTCTATATGAGTTGTAATAGCGAATTTGCTGACTGGATTGTAATTGTAATTTCGACGGTATTTTCCGTCAGTGGCACTGCAGGTCTAACTAAATTGAAAGCTATACGCCAGCGGCAGTATTTTACGTCGCAAATCTTGTATGTTTAAGTTCTCAGTGAATTATTTTGAAAATTTGGATTCGGGGATTATCTGAAACAGGAAAAACGAATTTGTACTTAACTTTGTTCTAAATGCTAGTGGCTGCTACAAAATGTAGGTACTCTTGGTGGTGGAACATTTTTCTCATTGTATGTATCAAAGTAGAATAATATTATTCTCTTAGCTTTTGTACACAAATATATTAGTACATACTAATTTCAAATCGCTAAATTTAACCGTTTTCAATTTATTTGCTATTTTGCCATTTTATCTAATTTAATTTTGAAGATAAGAGTATGTAAAATTATTTATATTAAATTTGAAGTTTCGACTTATTTAGTAAGTTATGTGATACTAAATAAAATGTAAAATTTGTATTAGGTACCTATATTAAAACCGACGATGTCATGAAAATTAAATTACAACAAGAAAATGGTTAAATTTAGCTACAAAAAATTAGTATGATAATAATTTTCTTTTAAAACATTGATACATACAGTGAGAAAAATGTTGTGACCAATTTTTATCCACGTGTAATAAAGTACGGATTTGTTTTTCAAAGCAATTCATTGAAAACATTCTAAAAATTTTAAATAATTTTGAATTCAAAACTTCCAATTTGAGATCCTGTGTGTTTTAAACTAAGATAAGTTGAGTAAATTGCATTATTTTGTCGCCTGCAAGAACCTGCTTATTCACCTCATCTACATCATCTGCCTCATCTGGATACCACGTGGCGCTTTCGGCTCTGTCGAACAACTATGTTCTGAAAATAATAATAATAAATGTCTTTATTTTCATTATCCAAAAGAAAAAAACAAATTGCACCGTATAATAAAATAAAATATATATAGGTAAAGAAAACCACAAGGGGAAGTTCACAAAATTGTGCTCTACCACTTAACCCTTGTTAAAACCTAGAGAAGATTAGCATATATATCTGGTAGATAAGGCAGAAACAAAACAATATTTCATATTCGACGCAAACAACATAATACAAACAATATAACAATATAATATTTTCAAGCATAAGCAACACTATACTTCCAAATCAGTATCACTACTGATCTGAAAATAGAATATCTCTTAAACATAGATGAAGGATACATTTTGAGTTCGATAGGTATGGAATTGTACAAACGATAGACATCAAACGTGAAGCATCTCTCAAAAAGAGCAGTATTGTGAATAGGAGGAGAGATGGAACCCTTATTTCTTATATTTATATGATGTACATCAAATCATCAAATTGCAAGAACTCTTCATCTGTATGGTAATGGATTATTCGGGCTCTTTTTGAGGTTGATTAGTACCAGCCTTGCCAGTTTTCCAGGCTAATTCTAATAAAAAAAGACAGGAAATTCGAGCCGTGTAAACCTATATCTTAAACCCTTTTCCGAATGTCTGTATAAACTGCCGTACTTGCACAAAGTACTCATATAGTGCAAAAAATACATGCACACAACCTGATTTTTTCAGGGTGGATGGAGGGCAGTCTCCAACCTAAAAATTACACTAGAGACCCTTGTGCGTTTTTTGCAATAGGGGTACTTTCTTATTTACTTTGTTTTTGTAATTTTTTGTCCAACTTGTACATAATAATATTAATATATTAACTTTTGTACATATTTGACACTTCACCGTCCATTAAATGAAAAAAAAAAAAAAAAACGATATTTATTTATGGTTCAGTAAAGATACAAACAAAAGGCTTAGGAAGTGGTTTTTGGAGGATTCTTCGAGGACTGTCTCCTTAGTGGATACCAAAAAAAGGACAGTCTACCCCTTCGGTGATTTGCGCAATAAGGGTGGTGGTACCTATGTGTGGTAAGGAAATACCTATTTAATTTGAACGTCCCTATTAAATATGCTTAAATGTTTTTAAAACAATAGACTCTCCGGAACTGAAGTAATGACTTTTATTAAGTACGTGTACACAAAATATTTTGGAGATGACGCAATAATAATAAACCACCCCTATTGCGTAAAACAAGGAAGGGGTTGGACTGTGCTTTTTTGGATGAAGACTCAGAAGACAGTGCTTGAAGAAACCTGCAAAAACCAGCTGGTTAGCCTTTTGTTGTATCTTTACTGAACCAGAATAAGTAAATAAAAGCAAAATAGCAAAAAACCACAAAGGTGTCGAGACTGATTTTTTGGTTGAAGACAGCTTTTCATTCACTCTGAAAAAATCAGCTTGTCTACATTTATTTGTTTTGAAATATATCTTTCCTGGGTTAATATTATAACTGATCATTTTATTAATTTAATTAAAAAAATACAAGCAAAAATTATAAACCGTACGCAAAAAACTATGTTATAAAACCTTTTCATTGTGCCTATGTATCACCGTTTGTCAAATGCAGTGCTGACGTAAATAACACAGCTATAAATGACACCAGAGAAGAGACGGAAAATTCGGTCAGCGGTACCAGAGTGATAGCGACTCCGACGGATTTTTTCGTCACTGGCACTGAAGGTATTAACGCACTGTACAAAAAAATATTATGGGACGATAGGTTTTGTTACTGCAGTATTGTTAAAATTTGTCAAATCATTTTTGGCTTTCAAACTGCAATGGCATGAAAATAAAACATTATCGGGACCTATTTACAGCTTCTCAGTCTTCTAATTAAAGTTAAAAAATACATTGTTATATGGAAATTATTATTATTTCAATAATAAATATAAACAGCACGAAACATAACCCATTTTTTTTAAATCATAAGTTCTCTTCGAAGTTTTCTCCATTATACCCCCAATGCTAAATTTGTAACGTTTTATTAATAATTCTGTATTTACTACATTTTCCAGAGCATTTACACGAATGGCAACAAATCCTGCTATTCTGTTCTTCAAATCTTCATCATATCTTGGCTTTGACATAATAAGTAATGCACGAAATAGCCGAAACAGAATCGGAACTCTTTCAGTCAAGTTGAAGTGAATTTGTAATTAGTTCTAGTTCAGCAGAACTGGAGCTAGATTCAACAAACTTTGATTTTAAAAATAATTTTATATGCTGGATGTCCTTTAAAAAGTGTATACCTACAATACAATGCATCACTTTAACGCAACCCCTTCTGATGTTTGCAGAATTATTGCCATAGCAATATTTGTTGTATTGTCTCGCAAAACTTTTTTTTTAAATTTTTTTTTCTTGCAAGTCGAGCTGTGAAGTTTTGTCTTGATTTTGTCTTGAAAGGTCAAGAAAAAGCAAGAGAAGATGCCCCAGCACTACTGAAAACGACTAAGTGCATTTTTTGCCCTTCCACAATAGTTTTATTTTTAAACGCAGTGTTATGAAGTTTGGTACTTTTGTATTGTTCTTCCTAATGGAAGTGGAACAAAACGTGCACCAACAAATGCCCACCACAATCAGCTTTTTTTAATTTTTATAGTCCCCATATTTGACTTTGATACCACCAAAAAAAAACAAATTCAACCATGTATAGCACATGTGTATTTTGACATTTTTTCTTCCAAAAATGTACAATTTAAAATTCTCGAAAAGCAATGAGTTTACCCCTAACAAAATGAAAAACCAATATTGTTATTTCACTTACCTTAATTGTAAAATCATGAGTGAGTGGGGTGTACTAGGTTTTAAATATTTACAACTTAGAACGATAACAATTATTTATTATTTAAATAGCACATAACTTTTTTAACGATCATAATTAATTGTAATTTTTCAAATCAATTTTCGGTTTCTATTTTGTTATGATAAAGTAGATAGACTTAAACTATTTTACCACCCACGACAAATAATCAGTTACATGTAACTACTCTAAAAATTCATGAGATAGCATATTTGATGAGTATTACAAAAATGTCTATACTTATGAAGAAAGAAGAAAAATTAAAAGTTGACTATGTGCATCTAGTTGGCGTAGAATTTTTTCCCACCTACATTGAAATGCTTATGTTGCATAATATTCGCGAAATTCACGAACCACTAGATGGCGCTGTAAAAATCAAGATGTCGGATATAGAGGTGATAACAATTTGTTTACTAAGTTTATAAGATTTTTAGTTGCCAGGGATGGTGTGATTCTTTGTATTTATGTAATTTTTTTAGTGAAAGGGTATTTAAGACTTATCAAAAGGATTATTTTAACTTGAATGTAAGACAAAATCCTAGTGCATATTGTGAATTCCTAGTATGCTCGTAACCTTTCAGATTCATGATTTGGTTCGAGATATTTTATTAAATGGTGAAAATTGGAAGTGCAATGTGTAATACAAATTTAAAAAATTTTCAATATAACTTTGTTAAAATTAACTGGCATAAAATCCTATAAGAAAAAGTTTGTTACATAGTATCATGCGTTTAATTATCGGTTTTCCGGTTCTCAATTTAATTTTCCACTGCTTTCCAGTAGATTGAAGAAATATAGATCTCTCGTACCACTATTTTGAACACCTACTCTAAAAAATAAATGAGTGCTCTTCGGACATACTTAAATATTTTAAATATTTTTTTGCACAAATCAGTCAGCCTTTTAATAAGTTTTATTTCCTTATTTATTTTTTGTACGTTTTTCAAATAATTTCATTAAATATCTTTTTTTCATTTACTTCTAAATTTTTCCCCTTAATGCTAATGCACTATTAGATCCTTATCTACTTTAAGTGTTTTGTCTATTCGCAATTTTTAATACTCTGAATTCGTGACAAATGTGAATCACTGATAAACGCCCAACAGAAAAGTAACTCGCTCTTTAATCGAATTTAATCTCCATCAATCACCATTATCTCTTATGCAAGGCCGAGAAGGTTTGTTTACCGTTTACCTTCGATGTATCTACTCCTTCCGCGCTCACCTTAGACCGAACTTGATTGCCTATAAGTCACCGAACTAATTAGCTTATAAATCTATGGGACAATGCAGGTTCCGATTTACCCCGCTTCGCATGATATGCACCGAGAAAACTGTTCGTGTCAAGACTCTGCAGATAAAGACAATCATTTTTTAAAAATATATAAAATCTTTGAATTGCATTAAATATGTGGAAAATGATAACACAAAAATGATATAAAGAGAAAAACAGGAAACAGTTGTTTGAAACAAATACTATTTAATATGACTTTGTTGGACGTATGTAACCCTCAAAAAGAATTGTGTTCACAAAAAGAAAATACATTTTAATTATGTATAAAAATTTGCCAATTGAAAATTCGAATACAATAAGAAAGCAGCTTATATATGTCATTTTAACAGTCTTCTGAAAGATTTGGTTATAAATTGGGTATGTTGTAAAATCCACATGGAAACTAAAGGAAGTACACTTTAATGATACAATGATATAAAAATTTGCCAAATGAAAATTCGAATACAACAAGAAAGCAGCTTATCTTTGTCATTTTGACATTTCTTTCTGAAAGATTTGATTATAAATAGGGCAATCCAACGAACTGTCAAATCACTTTAAAAATGACGGCTGTAGGACAAACAACTCGACATATGACAAGCAGAAATTTGTGATTTTGTGTAGAACTGTGTGTTTGGCTCATTATATTTTATACCTATTTCGGAATACCAAGGCTGCTTTAACAGATAACTTACATCTTGATTGGATTCCTACATTGAATTTGGATTATCAACGTTGTCAGAGACCAAGATGGGTAGATATAAACGAAAATGTAGTGTTGTGCTAATGTTTTCTGAAGTTTTAAATATCAGCAATATTTATATGTAAAAGTAATATATACCTACCTATGCAGGCCCCTATTTTCCATTGGGCACTGGGCAAGGCCCTGCGATTAGTGGGGTCCCCTAGTTCCTGCCAGATCAGCAACTCTTTCATATCTCATATTAGAAAGTGTAATATGAGCCTATTTCTCATATATAGAAAAAGTGGGTTTATATTTTAGGTAAAACGTTCTAGTTGCTGAATATTCGTAAAATTATTATTATTCTCAGTATTCACTGCACTTCGGTATATCTACAATTTTTTTCTTTCAAATGGGCCGAGGCAAGAAATAGTTGATTAATCAAAAATGAACTTGGTGCACTAAATTTTGATTTTCCCTGCTGCTAATGTTTTTTATTGTGCTGTAACAAACTTTAAATTATTATTGCAATGCCGCAATTATTTAAAATATCAAAAAACCAATTGATTATTAGAAATTTTGTACTATTTATCTATGTACCCAAATTTTTAGAATTGTATATATAACTTTTTAAAAAATTTTTAATTAAATATATTTTAGATTTTTTCTATCAAATGGACTTTTATTTATTATTTATAATTTTTGTCAAATATATGTGAATCGGAAACAGTGGCATTATTAAGAATTTCAAGCCCCCGCAGAATTTTTCTTTAACTGAAAATAAATTCTGCCATGTATCTATGCATAAATAATAATTGCTAAAATCAAATTACGTACCTCTGTAATAGTTTACTAATTAATTATATATAACTGCCAATATTGTTATCAATATATTTTTTTTATTAATATTATATATATTATTCTGCAGGACCCTGAATTGCTAGGGCTGGTGGGGGTGTAATTATGCTACTAGTTGGAGAGAAAAAAGAACTTAGGTACTTATTTATAAATAATATATTTAAAACTTGTACACTGTATTTAATTTTTTCTTGCTGTTTTATTGCACTAAGCCACTTTTGCCGTCTTATATGAGAATTCATTGAGATCAGTTCTGTCTATAATTCAATGCAGCAGGAATCCTAAAAAATCTAACTTGATCTTCTCGCTGTCCTCTACTCCAACAATTCATAACACAACAAAACAAAACCATTATGATAGTCTGAATTATACTTGGTATTCCGAAATAGGTATAAAATATAATGAGCAAAACACACAGTTCTAAACACAGACCAATAACTAAAAGTTCTACACAAAAGCACTTGCACTACTTGTCATATGTCGAGTTTTATCCTACAGCCGCCATTTTTATAGTGATTTGACAGTTCGTTGGATTGCCCTATTGGGTATAATTTGGTTAGAACTTAAAACAGAACGAACATGTCCTAAAATCCACAATTTATTGAAATCAGTAAATTGTAGCTAGTTTCTATTTTACACTTCTTAAAATAAATTGAAGGTCAATTTCTTCAATTTGTTGTTCAATAAATAGTTGTGTGTAAAAGCCATTTTACAGTCCAAAATTTTCTTGCTTCAAGCATGTGGCGAAGTGTAGAAGATAATGTAGGCAGATCTGTTGTCGATATTTTGTGTTCTACCGTGATTATATATCTAAATTGCTGTATTTAGTCAGTCAAGTAAAAAATATAATTTGACCATAGAGAATGTTCGCATTCAGCCATTGGCTTTATTGCGCTAAAATCAAGAGAGTTGTGAACTGTAAAACGATTCAACAAGAAAATTGAGTCAAGCAACGTGAACAAGAAAATTGACTCAAGAAACCTGTAAACTGTAAAACGGGTTTAAAACACCTGTTAATTATTTTACCGTACGGATACAGTTCTTTCTGCTTTTCTTTTCTTTTCCTTTCCAGATCGAAATAAATACCTATTGACTTCTCTTCTTTGATAAAGACTTTTACCTTCATATACACACAATAACCTCTAATCCAGTCGAAATAAACGAACATTTTGTTGAATAAAATCAATATTTTAACAAATTTAAAAATTGTTAAAAATGGTTTTAAATAAAAAATATATTATTGAACTAAACCATATAATTGTTGAATTAATATAAATCTGGCAAATCATTTTTTTACTTCTAGGAAATTGGAATTAGAAAAATTATATATATATTTTTTTTATTTAATTAATGTAGATGTTTAGGAAAATTATTCAAATTAATAAACTATCTTCTTAAATAAATATATTTTTTTGTTTAATGTTGAACAAACAATTATTTAAGTATTAGGAAGTCTTTCTTGGTTAGAAAGAGACTGCAAGTTTCTCTTGGTGTCTGCTTTACCACAGAATACAGAATTGGGATTAATTACATTATGACAACGTGAATTTAATTCTCAGAAAGGGAATTGCAACAGAAATTTCTAGTTTATACCGACGCCATATTTATTTTAAATAAATTTGAAGGTGTTTATTAAAATGATGCAGACGGTAAACTGGTATTATTATTCGGTCTCTTGCTTCAATAAGACTATAATACCCAAGTAACAGTTCAGTTACAACAGCTGCTAATAGGTAATATACATGACACAAAGAATTCTTTATTTCATGGGTAATAGGTAAAAACTAAAACTATACTTTTCTGATACTAGCAGAAACTAGGAATGATGATCGATGAGACGCTGATATAATCGATCGATAGTCGACAGAAAGAGCACTGAATATGGAATTCAGTGCAGCTGATTGCTAATCATTGGTGTTTCATTGGTACTCTAATGGTGTAGCAACAAAATATTTTGTTGTATTAAGTTCTCGTTATGTTAGATCAAAATTTTTTTCTGAAATGACAGATATTTGTTTTTTAATGATCAGAATAGGAGAGCTAAATAAACACTTGCACTATCAATCAACAAATAGCGCAGAACGTTTTTATGAAAATATTTTATTACATAAAAATAGAATACGTACAAATACAATTATATAGGGTTAACTATGACTTAGTACACATATTTTAAGAGGGGATAGGGAAAAATAAGAATTAGCGGAATCCCCCTTCAAAAAAATTCCAAACTTGTTTATAAAGCCAAAAAAAATTTGTTTCGATATTATAAATCCTTATTTAACGCCGCCAATGTACAGTAGGCAACCAACAAGCAAGTCATGCAACAGTCGCTCAGTCGGTATCGCTGTCATGTCATAATTCAATTGCTGTGTTTACGTTGTAATTTTGTGTTCGGATACAGATATTTTCCCACAATATAATAATAATAATAATAGTCTTTATTTATTTCCAAAAAGTCATATAGTTCGCCGGTTTGTTTTTATAGGTTATGGGTCAAGACTGCTGCCGTATTATTAGTACCACCCATTCCTTTCGTCTAATTTTCTTATAATAAATAGACATTTTATCTAATTGTACCTACGGGAAGTGTCTTTTATCGGTAATGAGTGGCTGTAATGAGCGAATATGTAGTTTTACCAGTTTATAACGAAATAATGAAAAACGAATGCAAAGTACTGGAGCTAACTGAATTAACTGTTACCTATCTATCAGGTATTATTACTAATACGAATGTTAATTTATGTCGTTTCTACATTTAGAAACGCTGCAGAACGACCGCATGGTAGTTGACATTTGTTAAGATGTTAGCTTTATCTATGAGCCATCTCAGTCGATTCTTATCATAGGAGCCGACTTTCCGTAGGAAAAAAGGGTTTAGTCCCATTTTTTAAATATCGAGCTAAAATTCTGGAATAAATTTTTTATTGTCTTTTAGGTCTCCCTGAGCACGTGGTTAAATTTTTTGTACTTAGTTATAGTGAACCCTGTATTATTTGATTGTTTCCAACTTCACAATTTCTTGCGGCTGCGAATATTATTAAAGGCAAATAGAATTTTTTTATTAACGAACAATTATGTCTTGAATTAACAAATCTATTTTTCCATGTATATCTATACGTTTCCAATAAATATGAAATGAGCTGTTCTCTCAGTGTAACGCATAGAAGAAGTAGACAAGGACAAAGCGTTTACGGGAAGGTAACGGCACCCAGGAAGTCGGGGGTAATAATATATAGAGACCAAATTAACCTTTTGATACACCTTTCCTTTGCTGATAATAAACTAATTCATTGATTTAGTGAATTTGGGAGTTATGAGTCGTTAATTTGTTATAATTATGGCGTGGCAATAGGCGAGGCGTTGAATTATCGCCTGTAGTAATACGCCCGTTAATAATTGATGCATTAAACGGTTTTCGTTTGGTTGTATTGTTCTATTGATTTCGTTAGTAATTTGATGTGAGTATATGTTATATTGAAAAATAACTAATAAAACAAGCTGAGGATATACAGAATTTTATAATGACAATAAGTATAGATATTTTTTGTATAAATTTTATTAGTCTCTCTGTTTATTAACTGTGAAATACACAAAAATTTGAAAATAAAATATGAGGACTAAATATTTTAAAATTTTTCAAAACAATATAAAAAGAGAATTCTCGCATTTGAATTTTAAAATTTGTTTCTAAGACAATTTATGTGTTAATTGTAATAATTTAAATTTGTTTATAATGTATGAAAATTTGTTAACAGTTTAAATTTATTTTTTATTAACTTATCGATAAAACTGAAAGAAACATATTAAAAAATATTTAAAATATATATATAACAAGATTTTAATGGTAGTGAAATACATATAGGGTGATTAAAAAGTTAGAACCGCAACCTGAGGAAAGAAGTCTAGCTCTAACAAAGTTTTTTTTTAAATACTATAATAAGCATACAGTAGGTAAATATACAAATTTTATTACACTCAACTTAACAAATTTTAACAATAATAAAATAATTTATCAAAATTAAATAAAAATACAAACAAAATATATTCTTTAACATTCTTTTAAAATTAAATAAATTACATCAAAACAAATAAGTATTTATAAAAAACAAAACAAATTAATATCTTAAAAATTTCAATTCTATAAATCAAAATAATTAAACAAAATTTAATAATAATTAATAAATATAATAATACATACATGGTTAGCTATCACTAAGTACAAACATTTTAACCACGTACTCAGGGAAGCCTTAAAGACAATAAAAACTATTATTATGGAATTTCAGTTCGATATTTAAATTGGCGCCTATGATACAGAGCGATCGTTTTTTACAGCATTTCTAAATGTAGAAACGACAAAAATGCATACTAATACGAATAATAATACCTGATAGGTAACAGTTAATCCGGTTAGCTGCAGTATTTTGCACTCGTTTTTCGTTCTCTCGTTCCAAACTATAAAAATTACATTTTCATTCATTATAAATCCGTCAGGATTGCCTACTAAAACACACACTTCGCACACAGTTAAATAAAATGCCCATTTATTCTATGGAAGTTGAACGAAAGGAATACTAATAGATAATAGAAAACTTGTACCTGCGACAGTCTTATCCGATAATCTAGAAAAACAATACGGTGAACTATATTATAGGAAAATATTTGTACTCGACACAAATTCCTTTATTTAATTACTATAAAATGTTTAAAATTAACACTAAAGGAAACCTCAAAACCATTACGTAAACACACAGAATTCCAGTTATGGCAAAGAATTTTACCATGAAATAAATAACCTCGCGGAGCCTTGCCGACATGGTTCGTGGTAGATAGGGGTTTAAAATAGTTTCGAAAAAAAATTCGCTTTATAAATAAGTTTGGAATTTTTTTGAAGGGTGATTTCGTTATTTCTTATTTTTCTCTATATCCCCTTAAAATACATGTACTTTATCACAGTTAACCCTGCATAAGTAATTTAGAACTTACACTGAAACTAAAGCGACTAACAGCTAAGAGATTAAAGCTTGGATTTTAGTTTTTCGGTACATTACTTTTATTAAAATACTTATAGTAATTTAGTTTCTGTACTGAGACTAATATAGTTAAAAGCGAAGCTCATTTACAGACTAAAGGAATTAAACAGCACTTTAGTCTAAGCTCCACAGAAGAATTCATATCAACTATAAAACTAAGTACATTAAATGTTTGCACTATATGTTGCAACAAATTGCAAAAAATGATTGTTTTTAACGCCACCAAATATAGAATATTATGTTGTCTATAAAAAAAATTGCGTAACGTCAGCCGTGACGTAAGACGTCTGAATTCTTGCCGCGACTATACTGCAAATGTTGCTGTTGACATGCTTCGGATAACAAATCAAGAAATTAAAAGCTTCTCTTTAGTTCATTCAGTACAAAAGATCCTTTTATTAGAATACCCTATAAGTAATTTAGTTTTTGTATTGAGACAGAAGTGCCTTAATTTAACCTATAGAATTAAAAAACACTTTTGAACTAAGGTTACATTCACATAGTTTCTCTCAATAGGTTTGTTCCTGCACGCAATCCATGACAAGTCATTTTGACAGTCATAGATTTTTAAAGGAGGGGCAGATCGGACATATCTGACAATTGGTACTACTTACAAATTTCTTGCTGGAACAGTGGAATGTGGATTGAATGAATGATGGAGCACGGAACAAATATAACGAATATCCGATCACGGTGACAGTAGCTATTCTGAAGTTCTAAATTATGATAACACAGATACACAGATTTTAAATTAAAGTTAGGTTACAATAGAGGCAGAGATCCATAAAATGTTAGATGCTTAGTAAGAATAGACAGTAGACAGACTAATACGCATGCGCCGAATTATCAGTTTACGAAGAATCCGCGAACTTTTTAAACTGTCAGCAAATTGGTCTTGGTCTTGCTGGAACAGTGGATTAGGAGTTATGGATTGTAGTTTCATTCTTGATGGAACGCTTACATTCATACTACGCATGCCTCTGATAGTTATGGACAGTTGCAGGAACAGACACTATAATAATAATAATAATAATCTTTATTCCTTCGAAAAAAATAATGCATTTTTTACAGGAAGAGTACTCTTTAGACAACACAAAAAGAAGAAAAGTTAGAATTTAATAACGAACCTAATACATACAACTAATACATTGTTTCATATTATGCAGTACAATATATAATCAACAACAAAGCAACAACAGTACAAAATAGCGAAAAAAGAAAATAGAAATAAATACAATAGGACAGGATTATTCACTCAACACAAATGAGCGAAGCTTTAGAAAGCCAGTTACAAATCTACACATTGCCTTAGCGTTGATGAGTGTTAGATTATCGAGAAACTGCACTAACGCCTCGACAGATGTGATATTTCTTAATTCTGACGGCTTCAAAGTATTGTATATAGGACATTCAGTGAAAATGTGCTCAATGGTTTCCAATTTATGTTGGTTACATATTGAACACAACTCTGAGTGATCAATTGAGTATGAAATACCATTGAAAAAGAACTTTATGCAGAATTTATTACAAAGGCGCAATTGAGCAATGATCCGTATAATGTAAATTGGAATTTGAAACTGCAAATAATTTTTAGCAGTACACCTTGGTATATCAAAATTTCTGTATAGTATAGGAGTTGTAGACTCCAAGAGAGAATTCAAGTCTTTTTGATACAGCATCTCCTTGTATTTAAGTAGCATCGTGGGAATTTGTTTTTTAAGATTGATATAAGTCAAGTTCTCCCACACATCGACACAATTTATACTAAAGCAAAATGATTTAATTTGTGCAAGCCAATTATATCGTGGATCGATACGGAAAACGGTTATGATTGATAGATAATACTTTAAGTAACCAGTTAAGTGAAGATTTAAATACTGTTAGTGATAAACTGATAGCACCTGTTTCAAGTCTAACAATATAACTAGGCGTATTAATTGGCAGCAATAGCAATCTTTTGAAAAAACCAACTTGGACCCTTTCTAATATATCAGTGTACCGTGAGCCCCATATTGGTAAGGAATTTGCTAGAGAATTAATTACTATTGAGTTATAAAGCACAATGCGTGAGTTCCAGGAGTTCATTTTAGATTTAGACATTAGAGAGATAACAGAGGCTACAGCTACGAAAAACGTGGATGATGAAAAAATAACTCCCAAATAACAGAATTGATTAACGCATTCAACAGACTCGCCGTTAAATCGAAATGGGAAATTATTAATTCGACCTTCTCGGGAAAAACACAATATCTTAGTTTTATCTGTATTAATTGTAAGCTGATTTAAAAGAACATATCTTTCCAACAAACTGAGTTTACGACACAGATCTATTTCGGAAGCAGCTAACAGGATCAAATCATCGGCATACAATAACATTACATCAATGTAATTATCAATATTAAGACCATGGACATGGTGAGATCTGAAAAAATCTTCAATGTCTGCTATAAAAAGGGCAAACGACAAAGGACTTAAAGGCTCACTCTGTAAGAAAGCCTTCGTTTGGTTAAAGTTTGAAGGGATTTTAATATGCGCGTTGGAATATAAATTCCTAATAATCCGAATTATGGTACATCTTACCCCAGTTTTGTAAAGTTTTTCCTATAGAAGGAAATAGTAAATGGAGCCAAAAGTACGTTTAAAATCAACGAATGCTACAAAAACCTTGCAACCTTTAAGCCTTAAATGAAGTTGTGCGACTGAACTAAGCACATAGACATAGTCAATACAGCCACGGCCTTTCCGGATACCAGATTGGCATTCAGGTAATATATTATAAGATTCCGCCCAAAGGGATAATCTAGAAAGAAGTATGCTAGTAAATACCTTCGCAAGACTATTGATCAATGCTATACCTCGAGGAACAAACACTATATATCACATAGCTCCTCTTCTGCCTTTTGGTTTCAATTCTAGCTTTGGTTGTTGGGTAATTCTGAAACAAATGAATAATTTTGATGTTGCGAATTAAGGAAAAATATTTGAAAATAGAATAAATCGTCGACAAAGTGACGGGTCTGAAACGTTATACACCGCATACATGCATTACCGTACATTTCTGCCTCCCTTCCCCCTCCATCTGCCGCGGCATAATTCGGCATCAGCATCAAACTAAACGTAAATGGCGAAAATACACACTAAACAGTAAACAGGGACAAAAACTAATGTGCGTGGAACATTTACGAAATTTAATTTGCCGGTCGAGTTGGTTTTATTGCAAAAATGTTGCGCGTCGGCCGCCGCCCGAACAAATGACGATATAAGGTCTTTTTTACTGCTTTTGATCAAACTATTAGCAGTATTAACAACTATTACGGCCGCCAGCTAATTTTATGCCCCACGGAGAGAGACAGTCTCTATATTGGACAGGCAGGGGCTAATTTGAACAAAAATGTTGCGCTGTAGTTTTAATTAGTGGCCCCATTATGTATTTCTTTTGTGCTATATTATTTGTCTGTGCCTCTGCCCTATTTTAGTATACAAGGTGTCTTGGTAGATTATCAAACATGAAAAAATAATAGAATTCTTTCCTCCATGACACTTGATTTTTGCGATAAACATTGAAAGCAATACCACTGAAGCAGTTACCACACTGAAAAAAAATAATGACGCATTTTAACATAAAACGACACAGTTGAGGTCTACATAGGATTGTGTATATTTTAACACATCTTTTTGTGCATAGAAGTGTGTTAAGGCTTTAACACAGTTCAATGTTATTAAACTACTAGGTACTAAACTGTTATTAAGCGTATAAAGATTAACATGTTAATTTTATTATGCAATGCTTTCGGAAAGTAACGAATAAATTCATTATTTTTGAAATTGGGAATACTTAAAAAGCAAGGTATACGTTACTAGACCGGTTAATTTAGAAGATTTAAAAGCAAGAATTCGTCACGAGATACATCGTATACCTCCTGAAGTTATTGATAATGTCCAAAAAGAATTTATTAATCGTCTTGGCTACTGTCAGGGAGCCAACGGTGCACAATTTGAACATTTAATTTAGTCGATTTTTTACATAATCATTATCATTTTCAGTATTGTGAATATTAAATTTTAAAATCTTCAAATATTATTTTCTTGAAATTTTTGTTATGTAACACCATAATTTTTCATGATGTATGTATGTAGAATGACACGCTCTTTCAATTGACATGGTCAAAATTGGAGGTTGATATTTCAAAAAATTGTCGATTATGACATATCTCGAACAACGATGGCGTCACAAATATGGGTCGTATGTCAAAAAGTGCCTTTTTGAAAACAAAATCGACGTGCCAGGGGATTTTTTCGAAAACTTCTCAATTTCAGAAATAATAAATTTATTCGTTACTTTTCGAAAGCACTGTATAGTATTTATAGAATTATTGTACTACAGTAATAATAAAATAGACATTTTATTTTTCATGATTTTTTTTAAAATAAATAACTCAGTTCAAATGAACAACGAAGGTTTCTAACAAAATTACATAGTAGTAGTAGTAGGAGTAGTAGTAGTAGGTACCTACATATTCTAATAAAGGACTTAGAAACAAATAACGTTCTCGTAAATCATAAACAACGAAACAACAAATATTATACAAAGACGTATTTAGGTAGGTACCACATAATAGAAGAAGAAGGAGAAGAAGAAGAAAATTAACGGGTAGTAATTTGAACATATAATTTTCTTTCTCTAAAATATACAAGAAAGTCAAAATATAGATAAATTATCAATATTTTTAAGAGATTTAACTAGTTTTAGCTTTATTATAATTGCCAGCAATATTTATTATAGTTACATAGGTACTTACCATTTTCTTTCATCAAACCTCAATTTAAATTTAAATATTTTTCATTTGAACTATGCAAACAAAAGTTACAACAACGCAACAGGACCAACATGGTGTAGTGATATGTGCTGAAACAGCTGATATTTATTTATTTATTTATTTATAAGGTATACCGCAGCTGCGCAGTTGTGCATATCCAGTCAGGAGTAGAGATATATAACACAGAGGTGTGTTAAGTTTACACAAAATGGTGTACGTTTAACACACCATTGATAAATATTACACAAATTCGGCATATCTTATTATAATACTAGTAATTTTAACACATTTTCTGTAAAATGAATAAAAAAAACATAGTGTGTAAAACTATTAACACGGAAATTTTGCGCATACTGAAACAGACTGGAAAATCCCACTTACACAGCAACTTTTTTACGGTGTATGAATTTCTGCTTGCAGTTTTGACTTATAATAAACTACAAAAGTAGTAAACCATGTAAGTTCATTGTTGTGGTAAATGCAAAAATATAATAATGAGGTTGAAAGTTTTAATATAATACATTATTTTGTGCTATATTTTGTAATAAATGTCATATAGGAAAATTTATATTTATAGATTCTGTTAATAATAATAAAAACTGTAAACAAGATTTCTTAAGGTACGTTTTATTCTTACTAATTGCATACTATTATTTATTTCATTGCAAGCTCTTCGTATGCGATTTAATAGATTTGTTTGTATTTTACACTGAAATTGCATATACCTTTTCCTTAAAAGAATTCCAAAGAAAAATATCTAGTAGGCTGAAGCTGGGTGGTCGAACTGACCAAACAATTGAATCATTTCGATCAATCTAGTTTTTCCATATACCTATTGCATCTAACGTATTTCGAGTTAACGTCGGTATTGTGCAGTAAATCCAATCAATTCCATCCATGAGCATTATTTAAATTAAATTGTTTGAGTAATAAATCATTTATATTGCATATTTCAAAATTTCATATGTTTAGTTAATTCGTTTCTATTGTATTGGGAAAGTGTTTTTTACCGTTGGTGTAGAAATTTGAACATATTTATTTTAAGGTACCACGAAAATGAAGTTTCATACAGTAAACGTTGTAGAAAAAAATACATTATTATTGTTTGCTCTATCTTTTACCAAAATCAAGAATAAAAAAGGGCACAGCCTGTATGCAATGTATTTCAAGATGGACATATATATTGTCAAAACCGAGTAAGGCAATATAGGTTAGTAGCTACCTACGGAATCACCATTCGTCCATGTACAGAGTGATCAGTAAATGAATATGAAAAGTGTTATCTAAGAAAACTTTGTTATTTTAGATTTTCTAGGCTAGAGATTTCAGTGCAAATATTGGTTTCATTAATTTTTCTGCTAAAATAGCAAATACCTTAAATCATCCTGTATAATATTTAAAAGTATTTCTCAAACTTGCATTTTCTATTGATTTTTCTTTCATCTAATGTAATGCAGAAATTCTTTTGATTTCTGACGCTGTCGATGGGCCACATCAAATAAAAATAAATTATCTGACAACTTATATATGTGACATTATGTTGTTTTTTTATAATGTATCATAATACTACTTTTGTTTTGACCGCTGATGATAGTTGCCACCATTACAGAGCAAAATTATTACAAATTGGAGATAATATTATAGGGGACTATATTTGATAGAATAATGAGCCCTTATAAATATTTTTTCTGCTTGCTAATGCAGATATATGTCTTTGTCGATAACAGCTGCTATAAAGTGTGCTAATTTCGAAACTTTCTCTCGAGATAATTGCACAGAAGTCTTTGATAGATGATGTTTTTGTAATTTCATTATATTTGATGCAAATAACATGTTCAAAGAAATGTAGATACATGAATGTGACGAAAGAAATGATTTTAAAAGATATTTATGAAATTAGTTAAAATGTTCTTTATTTGCTTAAATGAGGCAGTTTTCAATGGCTTTAGTGATATTGAAATATTATTATATAGAAGATAATATACACACAACGTCAAAAGTCCCCCTCATTCTTGTTAAAGAAATCTTTTTGTCAGAAAAATCCACCCCAAAACATTACGGAACCCCCTTCATACGTAGCAACTTCACGGGGAAAATGAAGTCGCTGTTGACGACCTGGTTCTCTCCAGACTCTTTGTCGATTGTCATAAGTAACCAGCGCAATTCTGGTTTCGTCTGTAAATAAGACCCACCGCCACTGGCGTAAAAGCCAACCCGTATACCTTGGAAGTAGAGTGGGGACCCGTAATGGTCTTCTAGAACGTAAATTTGCGTGTGGAATGGAGTCTTCGAATAGTAGATGTCGATATCATCATGTCATTTAAAACATAATGTAGGTATCCATTTTAACTGGAATTAAAGAAAACCTGTTAAGGTTACCGAGTTATTTTGTCAGAATTCTAAAAAGCATCAGCTATAAATCGACCTAAAACCTCATAAATTACCTAGGAGAGGTCTACATGTAATAATAACTGATTTACGTTTAATTATGCTGAATTTATAATCACTTTAGTACGCTCTATATCAATCGAGCCACTCTAAAACATGAATTAACTATTTGGCAATAAAGCAGAAATATAGGCGACGATTTAAAATACGAATTTATTTATATGCAGCTCCGATGGGTGAGCGAAATCCACGTCGTTGTCTAAAATTTCAGCATACGTTTAATACAATTTAGTTGACCATAAATGGGTACTTCTCTAAAGAATTTATGTAAAATTATAAAGAAATTATTTATATTTACATTACAGTTGTCATATTAATTATGGTAATTTTGTAGTTATCTCATGCAATTTCAATATTAATTGAAATAATACCTAAAGCAAGCAATAATCCTGTTATTCACAAAATATATTGTAATAGTTCTATTTCACTTTGTAATTTTAGCAGAAAGTCGTGCACAGTTCTGTAAATTTAATAAAAAATTACCAGTATGTTGTTGAAGGGCCCAAATACATAATAATGTATTTGGGCCCTTCAACAAAAGTGCTATATTCTGGTCCTTGAAGGGCAGCATTGTACGTATATTTAATTTTTTATGTTTATGTGTACTATAAATGTTGCTCTTGCTTTTATCAGCAAACATTAAACCAGGCAATTTTCTTCTGTAAATATCGACTAAATAGATGTTTTCTATGTTAAAGTAACAAGTTTCTTCTCTGCTTCAGCTGTTGTTACGAGTGGAGTACCGCAAAGATCTATATTGGGTCCTCTTTTATTTTTGTAAAGTCTCTTCTGCGTTTATGACAGGACGTTAAATGGAAATCGCTACCTTCTCAAATGGAAATTCAAGAATATTTAAATATTTTGCAGAAATGGTGTACATTAAATATAATTTTATTTTGAAATTTTTTTGGATGTTTACTTCTTTCGGAGAAAGTAAAAAATTATTCATTTTTCACGTTTATGCGTTAAGTTCTTTTGGAATTTTCATAGGTTATACTTTGATAACGTAGCATTCTGTTTTAAAAATTTCTGCCCGTATTTGTGCTGCAAGTATTGTGAAGCTTGTTACAAACTACATTTTTTATTGCTGGTTATGCCTAGAGTACGTAAATCTAGGCAGGCTTCCCAGCTTAGTGGCTTCAAAAGGGGGCCGATTGTTGGATTGCGCGAAACAGATTTGTCGGTGACAGAAGGACTAACAGATCCCTACGTACCATACTACGGTGTTTTTAGGCGTCATATGGTCAGAAAGGCCATGAACACAGAGTGAGAGGCACCGACCGTCGTAGAGGAACTACAAAGTGTAAGAGCTGCTAAAGTCTCTGAGATGTGTTGTAAATGCAGCAGTCTGCAACCAATGATGTCCCAGATATGTTCAATAGGTAACAGATTTGGCGATCTTGGTGGCCAGGGTAAATGGTTGATCTTATGTTGATCTATGAAATGAATGAAACATGTCCAAATGGCTGGAAATAATTAACCAGCAACTTCCATTCAATAATAAATAATTTTACCTGAACTATTCTCATTCTTACTCCAACGTGTTGTTAGATTTGTTGCAGTTATTTCTTACACAAATTCCACTAAAAACGGTATAGATAAGAGACCATTTTTCAGTCAGCGATTTTGTCGTAAGTGGTGTTAGTGGTTTTAGTGGCTGCTTTGCATTAAATACAAAATAATTAAAAATGGTTTATTCGACGAAAGAGAGGGTGGTAATAATTGAATTATTTTATAAAAATAATGAGCAGCTCAGTTGTTTACTGAACGACATGCCAATAAACCCGTCCATCGCAAAATTGTCTTGGAGTTAGTAAAAAAATTCCGGGAGATGGGATCTGTGGGCAATAGAAAGCGAAACAATGAACGTTCTGTACGTAATAAAGCTGTGGAGGTTGCAGTTCTGGGACACGCTGCTTTAGATCATGGGCTAAGTACACGGCCATTGGCTTCTGTAAGCGGTGTAAGTCGGGGTAGTGTACAACGAATTTTAAAACATTTCAATTTCCATCCTTACAAAATTCACCTTCTCCATGAACTTCACGAAGATGACTGACCGCCGGGTACACTTTTACTAGTTCGTGACAGACCGGGCGATGCATAATCCAAATTTTCTTTTAAACATTTGTTTTTCCGATGAGTGCAGTTTTTTCCTAAATGGCACCGTCAACCGCCATTGTTGCCGTTACTGGACAGACTCCAATTCAAGGATATTCCACGAACAGCAACTCAACACCCAGAAAAATTAAATGTTTGGGCTGGTATCTTTGGTGATTTCCTTGTTGGTCCTTTTTTTTATAAATGGTAATTTGACTGGTGATATGTATTTGGAATTGCTGCAAGAAGCCATTGATCCAGCCTTAACAGTAATTGTGGAAAACAATAATGATTACCTCGAAGATGAGCTGATGTTTCAGCAAGACGGGGTTCCCCCCCACTATACCCACCATGTGCGCGAATTCTTAAACCATACATTTCCGAATCGTTGGAAAGGTAGGCGAAGTGCCATTGAATGACCTCCTAGATCCCCAGATTTAAGCCCATTGGCCTGTTTTTTGTGGGGACACCTAAAAACCAAAATCTATGCCACCCACCCGGACTCTCTGGAAGATCTACGTTAACATATCATTAATGAATGTCGTCTAGTTACTCCTGAAATGCTACAGAATGTAAGACAACGTTTTGAACAAAATCTTTGTAATTGCATGGACGCAGGGGGCCAACATTTTGAACATTTACTGTAATACAATTTCATTAATAAAATTTTGCTTTCAAAACCCTGTATCTTTTTCAAAAATAGGCTGATTTTCAAAAGTGACACATGACTGTGTAGAGAGTTAAAAGAGCTTTGAACGATATGCGACTTGACCACCTTTCCCATTTAAAAATTTGAAGGGGATGTTTACCCCGCTCAGGGGGTAGCAGTTAGATTCATCTAATTCGGCAAAAAGATGTCACTCTCGCAAACAAAATCGACGGGTTTTTGCGTTTTTCCAAAAAAAATTATCCTAGCCGCTATGGGCTCTGTTACGTTTTCGTTGGGCCACCCTGTATATAGTCTCATAACTGTTTCCAAGCAACAAGTAGACAATGTTAACTTTGTGGAAATATTTACCTAATGATGTGGTTTGGATAACTTTTGGAAACTGTAGTAGATTATTTTTGTTTCAATATTAAGTATGTAGTATGCTTTTTTAATATAAATACAAAAGTGTAGTGATTGTTTTGTTAAAGAGTATAATAGAATTTTCCTTTGCCCAAATTTAATAATAATAATTAGTTTAGCCCGCCACATTTTCGAAAATGCATTTGAAATCGAACCTATATGCACTATCCTAGCACGTCTGGAGCACGCGGTATGCGCCCAAATTAAACAAAGAAACAACAAAATCCGATCTCGCCGCCAACTTGGCAATAGTCAATCGGAGGTATGCATAATTAATAGGCGACAGTCATATGTTCTCAAAGCACCCGCACTTACGGAATGGGCCCAAAACATACCACACGAGCCATGGACAGAGATGGGACGCTAGGTAGACGTGGAGACTAGAAAGAGACGCCTGGGCAATTGGTAGGAAGACCGCGGCGTGTCTAGGTCTGAGGTGTTTGTCATGTGTCTAGAAATAGACCACGGTGTGTCACTAATTCGGCTAAATTAGTGTTCGGGTCCGGGTAATCGGAAAGATGTATTTCGTCTCGATGTCTTTCTTGTTGCGCGTCAAATTGGTCCTTCGTCTTTTGTCACCGCTTATTTATTCGAACGAAAGAATGAGTTGTCTGGACGAAATTATTGGTAGTGACAAGGAGTGGATACTCTTATCTTCAGGGTATTTTGTCACGGAAAACTTAAATTAAAAAACCACTGAAAAGAAATGAATGTGTCAATTGATAGTTTGTTATCCTAGTTATTTTAAACTATATAGAAGGAAATTCAGATTAGACTATTTCCTTTTAATTAGGTATAAATACTTTAAGAGCGCCGTATTCTCGAAATAGTGTTTTCTTCAAATGCAAATAATTTTAGACATTTAGGAACCGAATAATATATAGAGCTTAGCAAATAACAAGAATGCTATCTCATGTCACCTGCGAATACTGAAAGATACCGAAGTAAAACGAATTTATAACGACACAAAACGGCCTCACCAACAAACTTTTAGGTGCATAAATCTTTAAAAATACTTTTTTTCCAATTTAAATATTATTATAACATAAACTTACTTAGTATAATGTTGTTTATTTTAGTTTATAAGCTTATTATGTGTCTTACAAACGCTTTTCAAATGTTATTATTTTATTTGAGGAGATATAACATCCAGAATTTTATTTTTGATATTAGTTTTGTTCTACGTGTTTTATTTTTCGAGATTTCTGTACCTAAAGAACACCACAAATTTGATCATTTTACGGCGGGAAATAATACGGCAGCCTTAAAATGATACATGACCATATCTGGGTACAGAGTGTTCAGTAAAAAATGGGGCATAGTTTAAGGTTAGCTTCCTTGACCAAAAATAAATGTGATTTAAATCAAAATTACTACCTTTAGAAGGTACTTATAGGTCTGGCAATGTACTTTTGTATTTCATTTTTTTTTTAATTTTATTACACGTACTCAAAATTTGGAAAACAAGGATTTTTGTGAGATTGCGTTCTGAGTGCTGGTGTCGCTATATTATTTCTTTCAGATTTGTTTTAAGACGAATATTTCTTGAAATATTATTAGTTATTTTGAAACAGCCTTCGATTAGTTTAAAAAAAAGGAACAAGTACATGTCGTTAAAATGTGTGTATTATTTTAGAGAAAATTGCGTTTAACTTACTTGTTGAGTTTGAAAATGAATAACAAAATAACCACTTAAACAACACTAAAACACAATAGTAAAAACAAAACCTTTATTTTAAATTTATTTTTTAAATTTATAGTTTATTAGAATATATACATATATATATATATATATATATATATATATATATATATATATATATATATATATATATATATATATTGATTTCCAAGCTTAACAATTAGGTACGTTAAACATTATTATTATTAAAATGTGTATGTACTTTAGTTGTGTGTAACAACTTTCTTAAAGGTAATCGAAGTTTGTATCAAAGGAACTAACCATTTTTCAAAAATCTATCCTAAAAAAATCTGTAAGAAATAATATAGTGGCACAGATATTCATGTTTATCTCGAAAGAAACCTCATACTCCAAAATTTGAGTATATTTACTCAACAAATAAGGAAATTATCGTAAAAAAAAATAAATAAAAATGTACTTTATCCTGCCTTTAACTTCTTAAGGAAGCAAAATTATACTAAGGTAAGTTGATTTAGATTACATTATTTTGGTCTAAGGAAGCTAGTCTTAAAGGATGCCCATTCTTTACTGAATACCGTGTGTATATAACTAATATTATTCCTTGTCGAAGTGACGAAAGCATTAGTGACAGTAACATTACTTCTTTATTTTGTAATAAAACAATCCAGGCATTTCATGAATCCGATAAAGAAACACTTAATAATTTATAATACACATTTTAACGAGAAGCCAGAAGAATACCAAGAATTATTAAATAGATTAATAGATAATAGATTTGTGGTCTAAATATACTTATAATTAACGTAACATATGCAAAGTAGATTTTAATAATAATTTTAATAAAATAAAATTATAAGGAAAAGTTATGAAAAGTGCTTAGCGTGAACATCGACAGTACGATCAAATTGTATTTGACGAGATAAGTATCATGCGATAAACTGTAATTACAAATGACCTTTGTTTTTTTTTGATTTATTTAATAGGTGCTTTATTTCTAAAATGTGTACTTATTGATCTAGTTTTCATAAAAGTGTGAGAAACATGATTTTTATTTATCGATGTCTTTAGCTTGCAAAATTTTGAAAAATTAAAACATGTGGAACAAACATAAGTACACAAATACAGTTATCGATGTTTTAAATATTCATTTATTTATACTTTTCTCAAGCAAAATAATAATAACTTTCAATAATAATAATAATCTTTATTCCTTCGAAAAAAATAATACATTTTTTACAGGAAGAGTACTCTTTAGATAACACAAAAAAAAAAGAAAAGTTAGAATTTAATAACGAACCTAATACATAAAACTAATACATTGTTTCATATTATGCAGTACAATATATAATCAACAACAAAGCAACAACAGTACAAAATAAAGAAAGAAGAAAATAGAAACAAATGCAATAGGGCATGATTATTCACTAAACACAAATGAGCGAAGCTTTAGAAAACCAATTACAAATCTACACATTGCCTTAGCGTTGCTGAGTGTTAGATTATCGAGAAACTGCACTAACGCCTCGACAGATGTGATATTTCTTAATTCTGGCGGCTTCGAAGTATTGTATATAGGACATTCAGTGAAAATGTGCTCAATGGTTTCCAATTTATATTGGTTACATATTTGAACACAACTCTGAGGGATCAACTGAGTATGAAATACCATTGAAAAAGAACTTTATGCATAATTTATTACAAAGGCGCAATTGAGCAACGATCCGTATAATGTAAATTAGAATTTGACTGCAGATAATTTTTAGCAGTACACCTTGGTATATCAATATTTCTGTATAGTATAGGAGTTGTAGACTCCAAGAGAGAAATCAAGTCTTTTTGATAGAGCATCTCCTCGTATTTAAGTAGCATCGTAGGAATTTGTTTTTTAAGATTGATATAAGTCAAGTTCTCCCACACATCGACACAATTTATACTAAAGCAAAATGATTTAATTTGTGCAAGCCAATTATATCGTGGATCGCCATTTAACAACTGTAGCTGCCTTTTAAGGCATAAATACGGAAAACGGCTATAATTGATAGATAATACTTTAAGTAACCAGTTAAGTGAAGATTTAAATACTGTTAGTGATAAACTGATAGCACCTGTTTCAAGTCTAACAATATAACTAGGAGTATTAATTGGCAGCAATAGCAATCTTTTGTAAAAACCAACTTGGACCCTTTCTAATATATCAGTGTACCGTGAGCCCCATATTGGTAAGGAATTTGCTAGATAATTAATTACTATTGAGTTATAAAGCACAATACGTGAGTTCCAGGAGTTCATTTTAGATTTAGACATTAGAAAGATAACAGACGCTACAGCTTATTTGGCTTTTGCAGCTGACGATTCTGCCATAACACGAAAAAACGTGGATGATGAAAAAATAACTCCCAAATAACAGAATTGATTAACGCATTCAACAGACTCGTCGTTAAATCGAAATGAGAAACTATTAATTCGACCTCCTCGGGAAAAACACAATATCTTAGTTTTATCTGTATTAACTGTAAGCTGATTTAAAAGAACATACCTTTCCAACAAACTGAGTTTACAACACAGATCTATTTCGGAAACAGCTAACAGGATCAAATCATCGGCATACAATAACATTACAACATCAATGTAATTATCAATATTAAGACCATGGACATGGTGAGATCTGAAAAAATCTTCAATGTCTGCTATAAAAAGGGCAAACAACAAAGGACTTAAAGACTCACCTTGTAAGACTCCTGTCGTTAAGTCGAAGGCCTTCGTTTGGTTAAAGTTTGAACGGATTTTAATATGCGCGTTGGAATATAAATTCCTAATAATCCAAATTATGGTACAGCTTACCCCAGTTTTGTAAAGTTTTTCCCATAGAAGGGAATGATTAATGGAGTCAAAAGCACGTTTAAAATCAACCAATGCTACAAAAACCTTGCAACCTTTAAGCCTTAAATGAAGTTGTGCGACTGAGCTAAGCACATAGACATTGTCAATACAGCCCCGGCCTTTCCAGAAACCATATTGGCATTCAGGTAATATATTATAAGATTCCGCCCAAAGGGATAGCCTAGAAAGAAGTATGATAGTAAATACTTTCGCAAGACTATTGTTCAATGCTATACCTCTATAGTTAGCAGGATCGTCAGTAGGGCCTTTTTTATGCAACATAGATAGTGAAATACTGGACCAACTCTCCGGGAGCACACCCTCGTCAAATATACGATTAAAAAGAACACACAAATAAATAATAATAACTTTCAAAAGGCGTTTACAAGTAGGCAATGAGTTCTCCTTTCCCCTTTGTCACCGAAATGTCCTTCTTCACTATAATGAGATTGCGATTAAAAAGTTACCAAACAAAAAAAAAAGCTATCCAGTCTCAAAATTCTCAAACCATGATGCCACTGTGAAAACTGACACCATAGTTTATGTTCGCTGTACTTGTCTTTTCTAGTTATAATTTCTTTAACATTGCAATATATAATATATGTGCCTCGAATTGCAGGAATCAAAATTTATCAAGTGATAGAACTTTTTAAAATAAGAAAATAAATTCATAAATATGGGTCGGAGCATGCTTAGTTTCCTAGATACAGGATATCAAGGATTAAAAAAAATGGTTTAGTTAATGACCTTAATTCAAAAGGTAAACATTTGAAAATTGGTACAAATATTTGGTACTTTAAACTGCTTTTTTGGAAACATCTTACCAAATAATATTCCTGTAATAGGATGGATCCGACCCCTATTTCCTCTCCATATATTTTTCTATGTAGCCTACAATCTTGAAACTCCATTTATTTGATAGTAAATTTGATTTCAAACTTTTATGTTTTGAATTTTTTAAATTTAAAGGTCAGACGATTTACGTCATACGAAGAAAAGATTAATTTATTATAATTTAATCAGAATCAGAAACTACAAGTAAGAATTATAAAACTATATTCTACACTAATTGTTTGCACATTACATTAAATTACAAAAAATTATTGCCGCAACTATATTTTAAACTTTTTTAGTCAAGTCATGCATTATTTTAATAATAAGTGCTTTGTATGGGTCAACTTTCGTTTAAGGGAAATCAGCTATGAAAAAAAACAAATAACAAACATCAGTCAGAGGCCTCTCTGAACACAGAAACATTAAAATTTTTCCGCGGAAATGCGTCATTTTCATTATAAAGAAAATTTTGTGGACTTTAGAAAAAGGGAAATCAGTTACATAAAAAATATTTTTTGCTGTGAGTTGTAGACATTTTTCTTAACACAGGAACGCCAAAATTTTCCCGCCGAAATGGGTCATTTTCATTACCTATATGGAAAAAAAGTAGAAAAGCGGAAAAATGTGACCAATTTTTATTTTTGAATTCTAAACGTATTTCGGAACACAAAAATTCAAATTTGGTAAATTTTCCTTTTGGAACAACATGTAGAGAAAGGGTCTATTATCCATTCGGATATGTGGAAAGCGTATGAGAGATTCACTAAATATGGCATTAGACTGTTAACCATAGTTTTATATTCGTTGCTGAAGACGGTACTCATACCCAACGGATCAAGTCGTCGTAGTCGGCTGCAAAAAAATTCAAAAAGGTCAACATATTCCACCGGACGAATTTGCATACCGACTCTGTACTGTACCGAATACTTGTGGAAACGCCATTGTAAGAAAAACAGTCTAGATCAGATGGATGAACTCATTAATTATATAAAATTAGAATATGGAGATTTTTTAAATAAATACTTTCAACATAAAAATCATTATCCGCCATAATATTGCTACAAAAGATACTTTAACTTTTAAATACATACAGAATTCTTACAAAGTCACATGATTTTTATTTAACATTTATATTTATATAACAAACATCTATGTGGATATAATTAATATACGTGCGCGCGCGGATTTCGAAACGTCGACCGGTCGCGCTCAATTTTTAAAAAATGCTTCAAATCCACATACTTTTTATAACTTGAATAACATTCGTTTATTCACAAAACTCAAAAAACATGAATACTAATATTAATTAACCGTCGGTTATTCACAAAACCCTAAAAAACATGAATATGTAAATGATTTTCCTCAATATTTTCCTTAAAAAAAATTTCCGCAAATAAAATTATATATCATTAAAGCGCAAATTAGTAGTCAAATCAAATTATCTAATTATCATTTCTATAACTGATTTCCCTTATTCTAAAGTCGAAGGAAAATGGAAATTTTCCGTAAATTTTTACATTTTTACATCAAATCAAAGCCGCAATTTTATTAATTTTGTATTTCTAGAGCAGCATGTAATAAAGACATTTAAAAAAGAAAATTTTGAGGCAATTTTCAGTTAAAATATAATATAAGAAAAATTCGAGTTTTTCGGAAAACGAAACATTTCCGCGGAAAAAGAAAATTGGTTATATACTAGTAATCTTGTGTAGAACCTTCCTATAGAACAATTTATTTTGTAACTGATTTTCCTTGAACGAAAGTTGGGCCCTTTGTATTGACTTCCCTCAGTAATAAACAAAAAAATAAAGTTTTACTAAAAATTTCTTTTCCACCTCATATTGTAGGGTTAATTTTGTTGTATTTTATTCTAAAAAAGGCATCATAAAGTAAAAACTATCAATTTGTACCTTGACAATTAAGGTAATTAATTAAAAAAATCATTTTTTTTAATGTTTGATACTGTTTGAAAACTAAGTATTTCCCGACCCACATTTATATGAACTTGCTCTTTTATTTTAAAAAGTTCTGACGCCTGGTAAAATTTGCCATCTGCAATTTGGGATTACACCGCTTTTTATTGCTTTATACAATTCAGTTATTAAATGTTTAAAATAATTTGCCTTTGTAGAAAACACTATTTCAGGAATATGAAGCCCTTAGTCATAGTTAGTTATTTTTATCCGTAAATTATAATTTATCCTCTGATAAAATAAACGCACATTTTCCGGTACAATTCATGTCAGTTGTCACGTAAATTTTACAGTTAATAAGTGCACTCGATACATAGATTTGATGTTTCTGATTTACCCTGGAGTTTAAAAGTTGAATTTTACTCCATTGTCGGCATTCACGATACTAATAATTGACGTCATCGTATTATGCAACCCTACCTACAGCGGCAAAGTTTGTTGTTTGAACTTTACTGTCAAAATACGTTACACTCAAATATTAATTAACTACTTGCAAAAATTGTAGCATAACTCCTAAATGTACCCTTTGAAACAAATCTAATCTAATTATACAGAGTGATTTATATATATTAATAAATGAGTTGGTCTTAAAACGAAACATATATATCATAAACGAAGTGTTTTTAGTTTGAACTATTTCATAAAATTTTCAATGTAGAATTTGTTTATGACGTTTGATCGACTACCTAACTAACATTTAAGCATAATAGACTACTACACAAGAAAAATAAACCTAAATTGATCGATATTTACTAATTTCCATCATAAAAATAGTCTTCAATGTTACAAAATCTTATAATACCAAAATTGTTAACCAAGAGCAATATAATGACTTCCAAGTAAAATGAAATATATGTCAATTTATATGGCTCGAAATTACAAATTGTTTACCTTTTCTGTGTTTTCAAATGCTAACATTCCAATAACGCGTAAGACGAAGTTATAATTTATTTAATTTCGCCTTGAAATATGTCTTTAATATCCAGGGATTTTTAAAATTATTACAATAGGTAAATATTTACATATTTATGACAAAATTGTAAAACTTATTTTGTCTTCAACCATAGTTAAAAATAAGGTAATAACTAGTTATTTTGCCCTTTTAAATCCTTCAATTTGCTAAGTTCTATATCTATTACAGTATAAATCTATTTGCAACTTTGTTGATAACTTCTAAGGAATATATTTCAATTAATCTAATATTTTCCTATATTATGGTGCAAATTTACTTGTAATTTGTTAATTTTGACGAAAATGTGTCTTAAAAAAGGCTTTCAGGAAGCAAGCTTCTAAGCTTCTTGTCATGTGTATTTAAACAGATGTTTTGTGTTTTGGCGATCTGCAGTGAAAATCTACCTTTGTCGCACAGATAGATCAAAAGATAAAGTCCTACAGCCCTAAATAATTATTGTGTTCATAATATCGCCTATCAAAATCAAAACCGACAATGTAAATCAAGCCAGTGATAATATATCATCTTAGATGATGTCAGTGGTGCACGTAAATTGAAATTTTAGTTGAGTTCCCTTCTGATGTATTTATTTTGTTTCTGTTTATTTGACTGGATTATACGCACACATAATATTATTGACTTCAATTTGAATTTTCAATCACAAATAAATCCAAGAGTAAAATTTTATATCGTAGCTAGTAATAATTTAATTGGTAATAAATTACCATAATATATCTTTATTTGGAGGAAATTTCAACAACAAAGTTAATATTTTGCTGTGACGTCAACATCGGCAATCTGCCTTATAGGTTAAAACTTACAGACAAATTGGCTTCAAAGTTGATGATATTTGAGCGTCCATATTGTAACAAACACTAGATGTTTTGCTTGTTATTTCTAATTGATTCTCATTAAAATTCCGATAATACAGGTGAATAATACATTTATGATGAAAGATTATTAAACATATTGTATCACGAAATACATTCAGTGTTTATTTTAGGTTATTTTTCAGCATAGCAATAGGAAACAGTATTATTATATTTTATTATTATATTTTTTGTTGAATGAAAGCCTGAAAATACAGACGTTATATTATATTAAAATCTAAATATCTATAGATAATCTTATTATACTTGTAGCTTGATATACAGTTTCTATCTCTCTCTTTCTATCCCTGTTCGCTATTAGAATGTATTTAATAAAACATATAATGTTGTCTCGCTCGAGCACAAGTAAGTCATATAAAGGGTACAATTGGGCTATATTTTGGTAATAATGTCTCATATTTTGATATTTTAACGTAATATTGGTCTGTATATCTTTTAAGTCCAATTATTTTATTGGAATAAAATTCTTGCCGACCAATTATTAACTATCGTATTACTTTAGTTTTTTTCACCACATAAGGAAAAATATACCGACAAATATAGGTAAACTGTCTCTATACGGAATAGGTCATGACATTTTTTTGACCAATTCATAGGTCCAATTAACGTAATTTTAACTTTAAATGTTTGTTGGGTAGTTGTTGAATGCACATAACTAATATTTTTATCTCACATCCATTAGAGACAGCCGCCCAATTTTTAGAATTTTTCAGTCGCTTTAAAACAACTGATTTGTTAAGATATCTATCACCATGGCAAGAAATTGCCATAAGAATTTAAATTTCAGTGCGAATTGGAATCTTTCAGTGGTAATATACATGTATATTTATACAGCGCCTTATTTTTATTAGAGTTTGATTATCACATTATACGAAAAAATTTCCTGAGTTGTACAATTTATTGAATGGAAACCTACAAATACAGATGTTAAAATCTATATAACTGTAGATAATCCTACTCATTTTTTTGACCAATTCAAAGGTCAAATTGACGTAATTTTAACTTTAAATGTTTGTTGGATAGTTGCTGAATGTCCATAATTAATGTTTTTATCCCACATCCATTAGAGAAAGCCGCTCAATTTTTAGAATTATTCAGTCGCTTTAAAACAACTGATTTGTTACGATTCTATCACAATGTATGAATTCTTATGGCAGTTTCTTTCCTATACGTTTTAGTAATGTTCACTTTTTATATTTCAGTGCGAATTGGAATCTTTCAGTGGTAATATACATGTATATTTATACAGCGCGTTATTTTTATTAGAGTTTGATTATCACATTATACGAAAAAATTTCCTGAATTGTACAATTTATTGAATGGAAACCTAAAAATACAGATGTTAAAATCTATATAACTATAGATAAACCTACTCATTTTTTTGACCAATTCAAAGGTCTAATTGACGTAATTTTAACCTTAAATGTTTGTTGGATAGTTGCTGAATGCCCATAATTAATGTTTTTATCCCACATCCATTAGAGACAGCCGCTCAATTTTTAGAATTATTCAGTCGCTTTAAAACAACTGATTTGTTACGATTCTATCACCGTGTATGAATTCTTATGGCAGTTTCTTTTCTATACGTTTTAGTAATGTTCACTTTTTATATTTCAGTGCGAATTGGAATCTGAAGTGAACGAAATTGGAGCGTCTGCATCTAGACGAAAGAGGACAGGGAAAGAATGCCACGTACACAGTAAGTCTTTGATATCTATCTGTAGACAAATACGAAAGTATCCGTTTATTTTCGCCGAAATTGGCATCTCCGGAACTAGTTCCTTCAGACTGGCGCTGGAAAACAACTCCTAGCCCGACCCATAGCGCAAAGTAGTAAATTCGAGATCTTAATTTAATAAGCCAATTTGACGAAATTTTCGTCTTGGAATACATCCCGTTCCGCGTCAATTTGAAGCTGGGATTTTTACGTTCGGGCGCAATCAGGAATCTAGGCCATAAATTTTAAAGCAATTTAATCAAAAATTGCAACACACAGTGCGACGACGGGAGCGACGAGAGATGCTTCCAAGTCGGGATCCGTTTTACTCGGCAATATTCCATTATCATGCATTACTTAAATCTCAATCTAAACACATAAATAATCCGCAAGGCAGTCGGCGACAATATTCCGAACCCGGGGATATAATTGGAGTTTTTACGGCGGCGGTGGGGTGGGATTAGTTCGTTAAAAAATTGGCAACGATTTTTAGTTATGACTTTGTAGTTATTGCGATAGTAACTGCTGTAGGAATTATGGGTAAGATCTGTGGACGATTCGTACATGCCCTAAAGATCAGGGACGGAGTCAAGGTACTGCTGTAATATACAGGGTGAACCTTAAATAAGTACAAATATTTTAACCAGTGTCCGAAGAACGGCCTTCTAGGTAAAACATTCTTATATTCATATAAAATAATCCTGACAAGTAATGAAACTTTAAGAAATCAAATGATAATACTGGCGGACCAAAGAGTGGCCCGTACTTTTCACAAAGTCCATCTAGCTTTATGTATTGTGACGCAATGAATCAGAATATGAAGTTTAGCTCAAACACTCCCATAACATGCCCGAAATAACAAAAAATAGCAAAAAATCACATTAGCGAGCGCAAAACATTCAGAATTTTTTTCTGACATTGACCAAGTGTATTTTTTATGTATTTTGATAAAGAAATAGCTGGAAAAAACATTAGTAAGCGCGAGAAAATGCAGAAAATTGTTTTCTTATCTTGATCAAGTATGTTTCTTATATATTTTGATGCGTTGAATCAAGATTTGGTGGTGGAAAATATCAAAAAATCATATTTTTCACTGTGTGGAACACATAATTAATGGTTTTTTTTTACAAAAAAATCAGAAATAAAAAAGTGAAATTTAAAATAAATTTTGTAATTTTTCTGTAGAAAACTTGTTGAGGACCGCTGACTTTCATACATTTATGAGTCATAGCACTGCAGATTGAACCTGTGGTTCACAGTGTTGCCAGTGTTACACAAATGTCTTTGCTTTTCTTGATATTAAACGCATACGTCAAGCTGCTATTTTGTTATTTAATATTGTGTGTACCTTTATTTTTAAAATTTGTTTTACTGATTAAAGTGCGAAGTCAATCATAGTTTTTCGTTATTCTTCATAAAATAACTTAAGGAAATTGTGTCTTGTGTCTCTTTCTAACAGTGTACAATGACATTTAACTTGTGAAATGTGGATTACTGATTAAATAGTTAATTTTTTAACAAACAGGTAAGCTTGTGTGCACGTTTATGTATAATTTTTGAACATTGAACATAGTAATATCACAGTATAGGGAGACCAGTAGAAACACTCGGACCGATATAATAAGTCGCGCATAGCAGCTCGCGCATCCATTTCAAGCTGCAGAGACCTCAGTTTACATCCAACTCTGGGAGTGCGAACATCGGCTATACAGAGCCGTATTAAAGCAATATTTTGAGTCTGATCGAGGAACGATCGAGTCGCTGCGCAGCAGTTAGATGTTTAAATATATCATCTATAATAGTAAAGTTTCTTTAAATTTCCTAACGGCATAAATAACGTATGCCTACCTATGCTGTGGTAATATCACGTAATATCTTCCTAAATACTTTATGGTAGTATGTAATTAACTTGCGGAAATTATTTTTTAGTCGTTTATAGTAAGGTCAGTTAAGCAGTTAAAATTTATGTTAAAAATACTACGTATCATCCAACATACCCAACTTTACTGTTCTTATGCTTCAAACAAGTATTTTTAAAATAGAATTTAACCGTATTACTTTACTATTACGTTAAAGGAAACTTAATATTTATATTAGAGGAGATATTGCAGCCTCGCAACAAATCATATGGTTCATTAGGTTGGTTATGATAGCGGTCCTCAAAATGTGGGTATTTTAAAAAAAAATTAATATCCGTAAATATTAGAAATTTTTAAAAATGGCTTTCACTAGACTGATCTATATGACGAACTACACCAGCAGTTAAAATATTTTTACTTATTTAAGGTTCACCCTGTATACGGTATATTCCGAACAAGAACCGACACAGAGTAGGTGCATATAGGGTGTCCCAAAATATTGTAATTTAACCAAACGCATCTACAGGGTTATTCAATAATAATGGGGCAGAGCTTAACGGCATGTTACTGACCTCGAAATAGAGCGATTTAGCCAAATATGCCTTATCCGAATGTTGCTCCTTTTCGATCTACAGGGTGTCAAAGTTGAAAAAATAAATCACATTTTCTTTTTCATTTTTCGATCGTATCGACTGCAGTTTATGAAATTTGGTATAGGGGGGTTTCTTGATACTAGAAATTCGAATATGTCGACGATTTTGATGTATCTGCTAGAGGGCGCCACCAACGAAGGTTTGAACCCTTTAAAATCGCTACTACTTTTTTATGCTACACTGTATCTCATTTTGGACTGGATAAATTTTCTTCCCTATCTTTTCTAGTTAAAAAAGGTACACCTTGTTGATGTCGCTAGAAGCAATGGTTTCTGAGAAAAACTCATCTAAATCTCGTGATGCATGCAATTTATCTGAAAGTAAAGTCAAATTGTCGCGTAAGTAATGGGCCCAACCGTAACAGCATAATACTGTGATTTGTAATTTAAGTTTTAGTTATTTCAGCTCGTATTTGTATAATAGGTCAAATACTTATTGAATTTTGAGGTAGGTTTCCCTCTTATACAGTTTTTTAAATACTCTCTCTTTTGTATTTGTACTTTTATTTTTATTTTTTTTTGACTGATCTTCGATAGATTAACATTATTTTTAAGGATGTAATGTATGTAGGTATATAAAATTAATCAAAAAGTCATAAAAAGCAAAAATATTAATTTTCTAGCATTATTTTTACATTCTAACCTTGATGTTAATTCTTTTGTTTCAAGTAGCGTAGGATAACTTGGCAAACACTCCAACGTTGTTCCATTGATTAAGTCTACAGGTATTTTACGCGTAATATATGCTATGCATTATGCAAAATGTGTGTCTCTATACACATTTAAATATGTTGAGTAGAACATTGGACAAAACTCTCAGACGCAACCAATTTTTAAAAAATTATACCTACATGATGTAACATATTTCACTTTAATGATATCTGATACCTAAACATTGTTTTTGAACAATTGATAGAAACAATTAGCCCAAGTATGTATCCCATTTTCGTCACAATAACATCTACGTTATTCATAGCATTGGTTATCTGTGTAATACAGTTACTATCTCATTTTTGATATTTATTAATTAAAATTATCACAAATACATGTCTGGTAACGACCTTGTGTTAAAACAATAAAGTTACAAATACTAGAACTAATCCACCTATCAAAAAATAAAATTAGAAAGCAGTAATTTTACCTCTACCTTTAGCTCTGTCGGAATAGTTTTTCTCTGTAAGGAACTGCCAAAAATGGTCTTAATTCATTAATAAATTGCCGTATTGCTTTTACTGTATCTAAATATTTTTTTTTAATTTTTCATCAGGCAAATCAAATGGATTACTTAAATCTTTTATCTTTCTTCCTTGGTTTTAAATATTACAACTTACCTTCCACGTGCATTTATAAAACTACGAATTAAATGTAAATTTAATAAGTCGTCCATTTTCTCAATTTAAATAACATATACGGGTCATTCCATTTGAAATCGTCTGAAAATAATAAAAATTGTTGCCGACCCATTTTATATTTTGGTGTAACTTTGAAAAACTCTACTCTAGGGTTCCAAACAACAAAATTTACACGAGTTTGATTTTTACAAGCACTTGTTTCCGCCTATTTAAAGACTCTTAAAAATTGCTATTTTTAAGCTTTATTAATTTTTGCTGTCAAATTTTTCTGTTTGGAGATATTTAAATGATCAAGACGGAATTCAGAGTAGGAAAGATAATAGTTTTAGTGTAAATGAAGATAATTGGCTCGGACGATCCCTTTGAATAATAGCAGCGTGCTGAAAATGAGTGTTTTTTAGTCATTTTTCGTGAATTTCAATCGACTCTAGCGTCTTAACTGCTGAGAGTTAAAAATTCATGCTCCACGAGAATTAAGTATACATATCATAGACAAAATTCAGCCACAAGTTGAGCTGAGTAGCCCACTCTTTATAGAAGAAAACTTTGACTGAAATTTTTAAAAATCCCAATATTCAGGCTATGAAACGAGCGTGTTGACTGCGAGATAAAAATCTGACGGAATCTACTGTTCTTACCTTCAACTTTAAATGACTATATCACCTGTTTTGTTATTTTCATGTTTAGTGAATGTACGAGCCGTTTTTTTACAGAAAAAATCGGGACGTTTTAACTAATGAATTAAAATTACTTACCATCAAAAATAATTATAAATATGAAAAATATTTCAAATTTTAATAAAGTTATGGATATTTAAGGTGTAAAATTGTTTCTGGAAGTAATTATTATCGAAAATAGTAACTGTAAACAATTTTTCAACGAGAAAATTATGTACATGCTCTAAACATGAAAATAACAAAACAAGTGATGTAGTCATTTAAAGTTGAAGGTAAGAACAGTAGATTCTGTGAGTATCAGATTTTTATCTCGCAGTCAACACGTTCGTTTCATAGCCTGAATATTGGGATTTTTTAAAATTTCAAAACTTCAAGCAAAGTTTTCTTCTATGAAGAGTGGGCTACTCAGGTCAACTTGTGGTTCAATTTTGTCTATGATATGTATACTTAATTCCCGCGGAACATGAATTTTTAACTCTCAACAGTTAATATGCTAGAGTCGATTGAAATTCACGAGAAATGACTAAAAAACACTCATTTTCAGCACACTGCTATTATTCAAAGGGATCGTCCGAGCCAATTATCTTCATTTACACTGAAACTGCTATCTTTCCCACTCTGAATTCCGTCTTGATCATTCAAATATCTTCAAACAGAAAAATTTGACAGCAAAAATTAATAAAGCTTAAAAATAGCAATTTTTAAGAGTCTTTATTAAATAGGCGGAAACAAGCTTTCAAAGTTACACCAAAATCTAAAATGGGTCGGCTTTGCCAATTAGACGATTTCAAATGGAATAACCCATACGTTAAACTATGCGACATCTAATTCCTTGTCTTTAAGAAACTCTGTTAAAATTCTACATAACGTGTTAGAAATAACATCGCCGTTATTTCTTAACAGTTATAGGTGGATACATACTACAAAAATTTAAGGTTATGAAATATAACATTTAACCTTGAAATAACGTAAATGTTATTATGACCAAAATGGGATACATACTTGGTCTGAATAATTGTTAAAATTAATGTGGAACTTAAACAATTTCGCCGATTTTAGTCAATGACCGATAATTCATGTGCAATTTTGTTTCAGATTATTATATAAATTATAGCATTATCAGTGTCCTATTTTTTCGATTTGATGCGGACGTCGTACCGCATTGACGTTGGTGATACGAAACATAAACATATGAACCACACTCTTTTGACTGGAAGTACCGCAGTCGTTAATGAAAAAAATAAAATAGAATGTACAGGGTTGTTCTGGAACAATTTCATAACTGTTGCTATAAAAATAGACTTATAATACATTATAATAAAAGTAAATGTGTGATATTTAAGACATTAAATAAGCTAGTATTGGGTGGTAGTATAAATGTATTGATAAATAACATTAAGTTGGAAATTGTAATGGATATTAATTTCTTACATGTTACCTTGGATGAAGACTTAAATTGGAAAAAGCACATAGCTTTACTATGCGCTCGACTAAGACAAAGTTGCTTTGCGCTTAATACTCTGAGATCTAAGTCTTGATCGGGAATCTCTGTTAAGTGTTTACTATGTCTTATTTTATGCTAGAGTTGATTACAATATATTGATATGGGGACTAAACTGTGATGTAAACAGAGTTTTCATCTTGCAGAAGCGTGCTGTGAGATCTATATTCTTTGTGGGCAGGTATCAGAGTTGTCGATCTTTATTTAAAAGTAAAAATTTGATGACTGTTACTGGTATTTATCTGTATAAACTGTTTAATTATACACACCTAAAGAAAGGTAGTTTAAGAAAACATGGGGACAATCACGAATATTCAACGCGTAGTAGGAATGACTTATATAGGGAAATATGTACGCTGAGTTTATACAAAAGGTCACCACAATTTTATTTCTATGTTGGCTGTGATGTAGTAATGGGCGTGTGTTTCTTTAATATGACTTATTCCATCCAAATTGTAATTAACTAGTGGTGCGAGAACTGCTATGTGTACCTACTATCCTTTTTAAGCTAGAAGATTATACAGGGTATCCGGAAATGATGAGCAAAAAATTCAGTGGATAATTCTAGACCGAAAATAAATGCTACCTCTTTCTATAACATTTTTTCCAAAACTGATTATTAACGAAACATAGCTGAATTTCTCGTCCGCAAAAACCCCCCATTTACAAATTTTATGTAAATTTCTTAAGAAAGTTATTTACAAATATCGAAAATAAAATTTTAACTTTAACACCCTGTAACTCCGTTAATAATCAGTTTTGGAAAAAATGTTATAGAAAGAGGTAGCATTTATTTGCGGTCTAGAAGTATTCCCTGAATTTTTTGCTCATCATTTCCGGACACCCTATATAATCTTCTAGCTTAAAAGGAAAGGTAGGTGGCCATAAAATGGGCCCATCTCGACCTATCCATCGACAACCAAATGTATTTGATAAGTGCTGACGAACTAAATTGCTAAAATGGGGCGGTGCACCGTCATGCATAAACCACATCTGATTTCTAATTTCTAAGGGCACATTCTCTAATAAACCGTTTAAGCTTTGTTGTAAAAATTGCAAATATATGGCACCATTTAATCTGTCTTCAAAAAAGAACGGTATGGGATGATTCCCAATAATCGCCGCCCATACGTTAACCATGAACCTTTGTTGGTGCTTTGTACTATTGCTTGTCAGTAACACATTTTTAACGTCATAAAAACGACTGGTGTTTTATTGCAGTACCTATTCTGATGTATTATTTCAATGACGTGCTATACAAAAACTTTTTTTTTTTAGAAAACAAACGTAGAGTACCTTTTTTAAAGAGGAATGACCAAAGTATGTAAAAATTCAGTTTTCGCCTCTATAAAATGACACCTGTCAAAATTTTGGCCCAATGAGTATGATGGCAAGTCCGTTCCTGACTTTCCTGACAGTTTAAAACATCTACTGTAGTATGGTTGTATGAGCCTTTATGGCCTACATAAAATATAAAAATTTCATTCAATTATACAGGTCAGTTCAAAAGTTAGAGCCGAAAAGTTATATCGCTGGGTATCCCTTAGGGGCTCTGTATCTCCGTTAAGGGGCACTTTAGGAAAAAAAATTATGACAAAGTAATGTTATTTTGACCTCCCCTATATACCCACGAAAGTAACCGTCCATTGTCGTGCATACCGGAAAAGTCCGGATGTGTGCGAAATACTAAATTTATACAAATAGGGTACTGTTTCTATGGTTTAAACGATCAAATAATTCGAATTGTCAACACATGAACAAAATTAACATATATTAAAAACCTAAAGTATTTTATATATTGGACACTTATCCCGAGTACATTTACTACCACAAAACATACACCTGAAATAGTACGTAACTACTTTAACTGAGGTAATTGTAAATAAAAGAGATTTATTAGTAAACCAAGTGAAATATAAAATTTATCTTATTATGTTGCCGCGTCAAATGTCATGATATATTAATCTCAAATTTAGCATGGAGTCTTTAATAACGAAGAAAATCTTTCTTATAACGCTCGCAATGGTCCAAGGTAAGTAAATTCTTCTCCACTAGGTAAAAAATTGCTCTGAAATCTCTCCACGATGAGACATCATTTTGAGATTTGGTGTGTGCTCCCCTTAACAACTTAAAATTTCAGCAGTACCAATATAAATCCCTTCGCAAGGGTCTAAGTAAAACCTGCACCTTTAGGTAAAACATTGCTCTGAAATCTCTCCACGATAAGATATCATTTTGAAATTTGGTGTGTGGCTACCTTAACAACTTAGAAATTCGACAGTACCAATATGAATCCCTTCGCAAGGGTCTAAGATAAGTAAAACCTGCTCCTCTTGGTAAAAAATTGCTCTGAAATCTCTCCACGATGAGATATCATTTTGAAATTTGGTGTGTGGCCTCCTTAACAACTAGGAAATTCAGCAGTACCCATATAAATCGTTTCGCAAGGGTCTAGGGTAAGTAAAACCTGCTCCTCTAGGACCAAATTTGAAAATGATATCTCATCGTGGAGAGATTTCAGAGCAATTTTTTACCTAGAGGTGCAGGTTTTACTTACTTAAGACCCTTGCGAAGAGATTTATATGGGTACTGCTGAATTTCCTAGTTGTTAGTGAGGTCAGACACCATATTTGAAAATGATATCTCATCGTGGAGAGATTTCAGAGAAATTTTTTACCTAGTGGAGAAGGATTTACTTACCTTGGACCATTGCGAACGTTATAAGAAAGATTTTCTTCGTTATTAAAGATTCCATGCTAAATTTGAGATTAATATATCATGACATTTGACGCGGCAACATAATAACAAGATAAATTTTATATATCACTTGGTTTACTAGTAAATCTCTTTTATTTAGATTTACCTCAGTTAAAGTAGTACGTACTATTTAAAGTGAATGTTTTGTGGTAGTAAATGTACTCGGGATAAGTGTCCAATATATACAGGGTGTCCGGAAAATATGCGCACAAACTTCGGGAACCTAATCTACTGATAAAAATAGCCGTATAAGCTTATGTAACACATTATCGAATTCTCAATAATAACGAAGTTATGGCCTGTCAAAAAAATTTTTTTTAATTTTTATTTCTGACATAACTTTTTTTGTAGTAAACCGATTTTCTTCAAATTCGGTACAGTTGTTATACGCATTAAAGTGGACCGTAAACATGAAACCACAACACCTTTAAACCTCCAATCCATGTAAGAATTCTGGTAAAATTTTTTTTATTTATAATTATTTTCTAATTTTGATATGCCAAAATAAAATCCCATTAAATATCCTATAAAAAAGGTACTCTTGTTTCAATTCACTAAAAGTAACCATTTTCGAGAAAAATGCCATTGAAGTTTTCATGAGATCACGTAGGACTACAAAAAAATACAAAGCGTGCTTTGGAATCGAAAACAGGATTTATTTAATACGTAACTAATAAAAAAATATTTACAAAAGACTTTCAAAGTGCTTCCCTGCTACTTCTATACATAAATTAATTCTTCGTAAAAATGACTGGCGGGTTCGAAAAAATATTCCGCGCTTCTGTTTAATAATATTACAACTTTCGATTATTTTTTCTCTTAATTCCACAATGTTGTTTATTGGTCCGTTATAAACAAGCGTCTTGAGGTACCCCCAGAAAAAGAAATCCATGGGATTAAGATCTGGTGATCAGGAATAAAAATTAAAAAATTTTTTTTTGACAGGCCATAACTTCGTTATTATTGAGAATTCGAAAAAGTTGTACATAACCTTACATGACTATTTTTATATCTAGATTAGGCTCCCGAAGTTTGTGCGCATATTTTCCGGACACCCTGTATAATACTTTAGGTTTTTTTAAATATATGTTAATTTTGTTCATGTGTTGACAATTCGAATTATTTGACCGTTTAAACCATAGAAACAGTACCTTATTTGTATAAATTTAGTATTTCGCACACATCCGGACTTTTCCGGTACGCACGCCAATGGTCAATTACTTCGGTTACCTGCCAAATGTACACCGGTCGAAAGTATGCCATATACTTACTATTTCCCATACCGGACACCCTGTAGTTGTGTAAAATTACTATTATAGTGACTGATTTTTTTTGTCATTAACCTTCGTAACTGTTTCGTCTGTTCGACAGTTCTTTTCGTTTTATTTTTTGGGCGCACTCAATAACTGTGTAAAATTACTGTCACAATTACTGATTTGATTTCTTTTTTTCAATAATCTAGTGATTAAAGACATCTTTAGTCTTGGACAATAATTTAGCATATCAAATAACTTTCACGTCTGTTCGACGGTTTGCTCGTTTTGTTTCTGGGCGAACCCGTAGCCGTTTCCTGTTACTCACAAATTTAAATTCGTTATTTGGCGTCCCGCCGTTTTCAATAATTAATTTATTCGACATATCGGTACTGTTGTAGGGAATATATCATTACGGAGTCTGAGCATCGGCATCCAGCAATTTGTCTTTTTTAAATCGGCAACGACCACGCAGGATGTTCATCACTTGTTGAGTGAGAAGTGGTCAGCGATTTGGCAGGAGCCTTTGTTTTCCGCGGATGAATAAATCAATAGCCGTATTTATTGCTTTGTTTTCTATCGGGAGTGATGTCAACTGCTGCGGTGACTAATTTCGAGAAATTTTTATTATTGGATACATAATTCGGTAATATTTTAATAAGGGGGCATATTTTGCAATCTAGGTTCGATATTGTCTGAAGCTATTTATTTGTGGCTTGGTTCGATGTCTAAAGTGCCAATTTATTTTTTATTTGATACTGGACAAATTTTATTAGTTTATTAATAGGTTTGTTCCTACACAGCATGAAACTAGCAGCAAACTGGCACGAGTTTGCGCAGTACGAATTTAATCGTTCCAACACAATCAATCCGGGAACTAGTTGTAAGATTTTTTGTTCCAACACAAAAGTGGATGGTTTGGAAACTGTTTGCTGACAGTCAAATCGGTTTGAGGATTATTAGGAAACCACTAGTCAGACGCATGCGCAGATAGAATCTAACCGCTAACGGAAGTCAACTTTTGGTAGGCTAGGTAATGAACGTAACTAAAGTTTTATGTAATAATACTATTTGAGAAAGTTATTAGAGTTGCACAAGTAATTTGCAGATTTTTAAGTACGCAATTCTGGAGTTTTTCAAAATGAGTGACTCTAGTGAAGAGGAGCAGGTTAGCAATTACAGCAGTACCTCAAATTCTATAGTAAATTTCGTATAGAAGGACATTGTAACCAACTGTGAAGAATAAGGTTTCCTCATATGCAGCGCCAAAAATTAGGTAATTAATGGTTTAATTAAAATCGTCCGGGATAAAATAGTACATTTTCCTGAAAGGATAATTACAAAAAAAAAAAAATAGACATAATGATAATTTGATTCTGCGAGTCGTCATCATGGTTTTCGAGAACATTTATAATAAAAACTTTGATGTTACAGATTGCATTCATATTTTACTAATATTTATATAGTTTAAGATAAGAAAAAAATCAGTCACACCTCCATTTTGTAGCCGCCATCAATGATACTATTTTAAAACATTACCATAGCAACGAACAAAATATCTGGATAATTTTTATTTCAAGATTTCTAGTCAATTGGAAGCTTGTGAAATTTTTGTCCTGCTTATGGTAAGCTGCATGTGATTACACTTGAAATTTTAGATGTTCATATACAAGATGATTCCGAATAATGTGCAAAAAAATTGAGGGTAGATTGTACGACAGATTTTATTAGGGATCGTTCATACAAAATTTATTAGAACCCCTTCCTCAACATGGGGTGAGTTTTATTTATATCTCCCAAATGTTTTTAATTTAAGAAGTGGAGTTTGGCAAGATATTTATACTGATGAAACTTCCTTTGGTACTATTATAAAATGTTGAAAGTACCCCCTGTATATTTTTCATTAGAGATTTTTTTTTGTAGTTAACTTTTTAAATTGAAAATAGTTCTTTTTTTAATGTTTTGCCTGTTGAATTTAGAACGGTATTTTGTCTCTAGCAATCTTTTGACAAATATTACAGTTTTTGAGTAAAAAAGTTCATAACCTACTACACGCACATAGTTTCCTTTCAAATATCTAATTTATTTATTGATATCTAATAGATTTCCAACATTTTTTATTTGATGACAGTTCATGGTTCTTTCATATCATATATTGCTATGTATGATGTAAATTTGGAACTAAACTAACACTTATCACACCCCCACCCCCAAGTTGGTCTTAGATAAAAAAAAATTATATGAAGGACCTCTATTAAAATCGGTCGTACAATCTATCCTGAACCTATCTTTTTTAACATTATTCAAAATCATCCATAAATTGTCAGAATTGTTTTGTTTGACAGATATCCATTGTTTTTTATTCTTGAGTCTTTAATGGTCAGTATATCTATACGGGTTCGGTATAAATATTGTCTCTGGTCTACAATAAGATGACAGAAATAGACTCGTGTGTTTGGGACAGGTATACAGAGAAATTGACATTTCCATGGTTGTTAGACTTTGGAAATGTCTCATTGCTTAATTTTATGCAGATTTGATTTGATCGTGCGTAATATCCGTCATCGTCTATCGTACAGATGTTTATTGACTTACATAAAATACAAAGCCTTATTTTCAAATATCAAAATTATTAAAAGATATGTCACACGCGAACCATGTTTGTACTTTGAAATTAATAGTTTGGTTGTGAAATTTTCTTATCAAAATTTTCCCTCGTGTTACCTTGGAAGCAACAGAACTAAACCATTGAAAATGGTCACTTTATGCATGTCTCATTTGGTAGTTGATTTCTCTGATCATTTATGCGAAAATTTTTAATCTTCCGAAAAATAAATTGTGGACTAATTTATTAGTTCTAATATTAAGTATTCTCCTTAGCTAAAGTAAACAAAAGATTTTGCATGAAATAGTATCTTTGTTAGTCAACATCAGAATGTGCAAGTCGACCTTCAGTTTATTTATATGTAAATAAAATTTAGAATTCAAATTTTATATCGATATCCGTACGCTATCTTCATAATTGGTTGATTATACTCGACTGGCTGATTATATTTTATAATGTCGCCCACTCACATATCAAAACCAAACAGCTGTACCATTTAAATGGATGAAATATTTTCAATAAATGTTAATAATGCAAAACGTTTCATGGCAATTCGATTCTAAATTATTGTGATAGTAAAAAAATATTTATTTATGTATAGACAGTAAAATGGCAATCACAATATAATTGTTTCACCGTTTATAGAATAATTTTAAAGGAAATTGTTGAATAGTTACTAGTTGGTTACTACGTCGTCGTTGTATTTATTTGTGTATTTATGTGTTTAGATTTCTTAGTGGTACCTACAGATCTGTATGCTGTATTCGTACATAATGTCGTAATGCGATCCTTGTTCCATTTGCCCGGTCAGATGCCCATTTTACGAGTCTATTTTGCAACTAATATTATCAAAAAATGACGACAAATTAGCTGTTCTAAACGTATTGTCACAGAATTTGCCCCGCTCGCACCCAATTCGACAACTATCGCGAAACGCTAGATTGCCCCGATCGCCCCTACGCGATTCTGGTAAGCAAACAAATAATGCCGGGTATCGAGGCGTGACTGGAAATATGGGGAATCGAAGAGAACCGTTCGAGTCGTTCGAGAAAATGGATCTAGAGATGCTATAAAATATCTGGAATATTCGTTTGGTCTATAAAAGAAGAACGGCCGAGTCCAGTTAGTCTTGTATTACAGTCTTGAATTGGTGTTTAGTTGGAAATTTCTTGGAGTTTAAAAGTGAAATAGTGTTTAGTTGAGTTGTAATTAATATTCAGCAGTGTACAGAGTAGTTAATAAAGATAAGTGATTACTTAACGGATTGTTTTTCTGGTAAAAGAAAAAGTCAGATTGAAATACTGGAGGTTGCAAGTACGTAAGCAAAGCTACACTACGTGTCTATATCCGTACGTAAATAATTATGTTAAATTTCTGATTCTTGCTTGCAACTCTCGGGGAAGGGTCACATGTGGGAGCATATCCTTTTCTTCAGTAACCACCGAATCTCCTATAACCACCGTAAACTACGTGCAGACTTTAGTTTTTTCAGTTCTCCCTAATTGACAATTTCAGATTGATTGAGCGAAAGATTGAACGAAATTTTCAGTTTCTGATGTGATACTGAAGTCAAAACATTAAGTGTACACTAGATTTTATGTTAGAATCTTATTTTGTCCACAGTTATGCTTATACCTCATCAGAATATATCAGAAACAAAATTGATTTTTAACATTTTTTGTCTGTAAAATGTAAATGTAAAATTTTGCCTCTTGGTAATTATGAGTACACATAAAATCAAGAAAACGGTTTTATAGGTATGTATTAGTTACTTCTGTGTATACTATAAAAAGAAGCATGGCACTCAATTTCATTAAATATGTTCAGAATACCACAGCTTACTTACAGTTATAGAGAACGATGAAAATATTACTGTTGAAATTTATAATTCAGATATTACTCTATATGAAAATCGAAGTTGGGAATGAGACTCCACGTATTTTATACTCCATTACATTTTAATGATTCAGGTGGGTTCCACTGGAAACAATAATAAATTAGAATAATTCAGCGGCCTATAAATTATATTGACAGTATAAACTGGGTAATAAAAATATATTTATAGAAATGGATGATTAACTTAACTGTATCCTGACAAATTGAGACGGCTCCTGCTGTGTGTGTACATTTAATATTTAAAATTCTGTCGTAAAATGGTTCTATGAATAAATATGTATGTATATTAAAGAAATAATAAAGTAATATTGATTATAGTGACAGTTTGAATTGAGGAGGGAATGGATAGGCCATCCTACACGTAAATCTGCCTGTGATAATTTTTTGGTTACTTTTCGACATATTTCGTTTGTTTCTTGAGAAATATCGTAGGCTGACATATTTGATTGTATAATTTATCTTTCTTGTGTTATGTACATCAGTTAAATATTACAATTTGAGGTTCGTTATTCCTCTTTATACTTCACGTATACGTTAACTTAATATTTTTATAACTGGAATACAATTATATACAATTATATTTACAATATACAATTATATTTGGCAATAAATAACACGTACGTAACATAATGAAATTTCGAATAAGTAACTATTATAAATAAAAAGTTATTCGTAAAAAAATTTTTCGTCGCACAAGTTAATCTAATTTTTTTGTATTCAATCAAGTAAATATACAACTAATTTATATGTGAATCGCATATTTTTTTCTTCGAAAAATACTTTTTGAGACACAATACAATACGTCACTTACAATATCTACATGCATAATGAACAAAATAGATCATCCTAGCCATTTTTGCTTAATTGATTAGCAATCAATTGTTGATCTTGAGTTTATGAAAATAAAGTTTTATAGAAATAATTTAGTTATTTTATGCAAGGTATCCCACAATTAGACTACCAAAAATTTACTGTGAATTGTACGACCAAGAATAAGAAAAAAGTTACATAAACATAGGTCCGAAAACACCCCTCAACAGAGCTATGGTCCCATAAAAGGGGACCCCATAATTTGATTTTTTCGAAATTATCAAATTTGAAATTGAGAATCATAATTAGATTGCGAATCTAATGCTCTAAAGTCAATTTCGTATATTTAGTCATAGGCGTGCGAAACTGTGAAGTTATTGGGTAAATATTCGCCAGATAAAAAAATTATTATTATTTTTATTTTATAATTTATTTGTGTGAAAATTAAATTTTAAAATCTTCAAACATTATTTTCTTGAAATTTTTGTTATGTAACACCATAATTTTTCATGATGTATGTATGTAGAATGGCATGGTCAAAATTGGGGGTTGCTATTTAAAAAAATTGTCGATCACGTCATATCTCGAACAACGATGACGTCACAAATATGGGTCGTATGTTAAAAAGTGCCTTTTTAAAATCAAAATCGACGTGCCAGGGAATTTTTTCGAAAACTTCTCAATTTCGAAATAATGAATTTATTCGTTACTTTTCGAAGGCACTTTATAAATATTTGTTTTAATTCTTTCGTATTTAAATATCTAATTTTACTGTTTTTGCGTTAGCAAAGTTACGGTTATTGAATGAGAATCAAAAGAGTAGATGCGTTAAAATAACATTTTTTAATCTGTAGATATTAGTTAAAAATATCTGCAAAGTAATCAAATCGTTACCGTCCCTATTACAACAGTTTTCGTGTCAATATATGTCACCGATACGTTGACAAATGAACGCCGCATTCTCAAAATAAATCACGTCGGCTGCGGGTAAGTAGCAATAATAATAGTATCATAAATACTGACCCGCTGAATCACTCTAGCTAGGTGTTAATTATGCTAAATGGTTGGTAAAAAATGTTGGCAAGAGATGAGCTTCGCGAACTTTTAAACCCGATCTATGATATAATGCACGTTATTTAGTGCAGTTTCGAAAAATCGTCTGAAATTTGGGTTGTGTAAAGATTGCTAAACCTTAACCTGCTTCAAGAAAGACGCCTTGTGTCGCAACGATGGACTATTTCGGTAGAGTTGATGGATGTGTCGCAGTTATATTGCGCTTTTTTTATTTTTTAACACGCTCAAAAATACATATTAAACACTTCAATACGACTACTGTTCATATTTTTATGGCAACAACTACAAATAAATTTATATTTCAGTAGAAAAGTACTAATAGTTTCTACAAGTCTATTTGTATACGAGATCGATTGAAATCTTTGGTGCATAAAACAAATATAATTACAAATAATTTCCATCGCAATTAAGGCAATCATCATCAACCGATGTATACTCTGCTCGTAGAATTCTTGCGCCCGATTCTAAACGTGATAGATCTGAGTTGTAGCGTGGATGCTTTAAAATCTTCCCCATTTGTGAGATGAGATCGAACCGAATGAAAACTTTTTGTTTTCGTCTTATCGCTTGATGAAACTTATTGAGACCTTCATTCTCTATCATCAAAGGTTATTCGTTGTCGAATAAATATGCTATAACCTTACATACAGAAGATAATAATAATAATAATAATAATATCTCTACCCCTCATTCTAATCACAGGGATTAGCCCAGAAGTCGGAGATTTGTGCGGGAGAGGGGGCGGTATATTATTATTAAGCAGGCCGCATTTGCGCCCAGGAACGACTTACGTTGGTAGGCCCTAACCACTATTCAGTGCAGGAATGAGGGAAACCTGGAAAACCTCATTAATTAGGGGGGTAGTCAAATATCAACTGGTATCAATCTCTCACATTGACCCAAGCCAACATTCTTCCACCCTACCATACCCGCAGAGAGGGCGCCAAACCTCTCCACGAATATAGCTTATATACGGTCTACCGGCAGCTGGGCTCGAACCAACGCCGATCTAGTAAACAATGTTAACAGAAGTGTGGCAAAAACCCAATAAAACTAAAGAAAAATGTTAACTGTTGTTTCGAATAATATATACATTCTAGATGTCACTATATTGAATATCATAGCGTAGATCCGATGAGTGTGTTGCTCTATCTGGAATTTCACAAGGATCAATACTAGGGCCGTTACTTATTTGCCACTTTTATTAGTGACATTGTTGATATTACTTACATCAATTGTCTTCTTTGTGTCGATGATTAAAGGGTATACTGTCCCATTAATTCGTTGCAAGAACAGAAAACAATAAAGAAGTTTGGACAACATTTAAAGTTTATATTTTGTTTAATTACACGCTAAATAATGAACATTTGAATAGGAGCCAATGAGTTAAAAAATTTGGGCATAATTGATAGTAAACATAGGTAATTTTAATCTACTCGTCTACAATTCGCACATAAAAGTTTTGGATTTGTTATACAAAATTCTTGTTGCTTTAATGATAAAGATTTTATTCTTACTTTTCAATTATTTGGTCTTGTCTGGCAGTAATCCGTCAGGTGTGGAAAGAAAAATTCATTGGTAAGCAGTTTTGGTCATCAGACAAAAGACCTATTCGTGTACAATACTACAGACATATCCTACATTCACACTATTTTCTTAAATTACTTTGAATTCCAATGATTTTCTCCAGTCAGATTTTTCACACCTGCTGCAGTCCATCGTTAGTCTACTTTTTTTATTTCCCTTAATATTCTTTCATAGGTGAATATACAATATACATTCACTTTTCAGTAACGGGTTTTGGACAACAAATGCAATCAGACACAAACGACATAGATAACTATGACAGTTGAAAACTCTAATGTTTGATACTAAACCTCAGCTAAATGGTTACAGTTACAGTTGTTTCCAAAGTTATCCTGGCTGTAGAAATAGGTTTCAATTGAACAGATTTCCTATTATAGATATAGATGTAATTAATTGTTATTTAATTAAAAACTAAATGTATTCATAATCTATTCTGTCTCTATTTTTATATAACGCGTGTACCTACATCTTTTATAATATAGATAAGATGCATTTAAATTATTATAATTTTGCTCTGTATGTCTCTTTTAAATGATATGAAGGATATATCTGTAATCGAACTTTATAATAATCGCTGCAGACTAATAGAATTCTTGGTTTGATTGACAGTCTTAATATTAATTTCAAGGTCCAGGTGCTGGTTAGAATAATAATAAACATGCAGAAGTTATTATGGATAACTCTGTGGAAAATGTTAATTCCTTCTAGTCAACATTTATATAGAAAAAAAAAACAATTATGGTTCTATTATACGTTTTTTTTTATAAAAATCTGACGCTGATTGACAAGTGATTCATATAATTACTTTATTATTTACCAAATAATTGTGCTTGATGAAAAATCTGTAAATTTTTTAATGAATATTTATAAACAACAACTTTTGTTTGCGAAAAAATAATGAGCGAAATAAAATGCATGAAAATTCATTTGTTTTTGTTTCTACATAAAAGCTATACACATCTTTGTTTGGTGTTCGGCATCGACAGGAATGCCAATGACGTGGTTATATTTGGATAGCCTCCGGATAAAATATATAGGACTATTTCTTTCACTTTTCTCGTTTCTTAAGACTAAGATATTCCAATAAATTAAAATTCTTCAAAGATTAAAACAATTTATATAAATTAGAGTCGAAATAGCCATGATTCATATACGTGAATTCCACAACAAAAATAAACTCTATTTTTAAATACAATCCATGAAATCAGATATCCCGGAGAAGGATCTCTTTCCAGTAATTGTTGTGAAATAAAAATTGTGACTAGTCGAAGTTCTAATCGGTAATTGGACATATTTGTTTCGTTGCAACTGCATTGCCATGAAAGTTTTCTGTTTAAAAGATAATTCTTCTATAGTTTGTTTGGAAATGAAAGAGAGCAATAAAACCCCGAGATAAGAACCGGCCATGGGCGTGGTAATATTTCGTTTCAGGTAATTATCGGGTAACACTAATGCTAACAAGTAATGGGTGTACATTAGTATATTTTACTGGATACATCATAGGGCAGGAGCCAGTGTATTGTGACAGATCAATCCAGTCTTAGAGCTGAATATACGAAGACGGGCTAGTGCAGTAGAGCGACTTGTGTTTAGTGACTATTGTGCCAGTGGATATAATATTGTTTGGGTAAAATGTCGAGCTTATCAGATTACGTACCTGCTAAACGCGTGAAAAGATGTGCGCTGTCTCAGAATGAGAAGATTATTATATTAAATGTATTTAATGCATTGAAACACCAAAATCCTACCAACAGTGTTGACGACATCGTGGAAAAGTGTTCCAAAATGACAGGAATTGGAAAATCGACTATCTACAGACTTTTAAAGGAAACAAAAAATGAACAAGATACTGTAAATCTCCCAAAATCATATACAGGAAGGTCAAAAGTCGTTATAGATGATTTCTTCAAAAATGTTATTTGCAGAAAAGTACACTCATTTTATTTTAAAAAGAAATACCAACGCTAAACAAAATTTTAAGTGAACTTTCAGAGGACAACGATTTGCCAAAAATCAGTAGAAGCAAATTACGGGCCGTCTTACGAGAGTTGAATTTTTGCTGGGCAAAGCAGAACAGGAAGTCAGTTCTTATCGATAAAGATGAATTTATTTGTTGGCGAAGATCCAACTTAAGATCAATTAGAAAATTTCGTGACGAAGGGAGGAATATTTATTATCTAGACGAAACTTGGGTCAACGAGGGATATACTGTAACAAAAGTATGGAAAGATAAAAATGTAAAAAGTTTTCGACAAGCATTTTTGGATGGACTTTCAACAGGGTTCAAGGCACCTTCAGGGAAAGGGCGAAGATTAATAGTGACACATATAGATAGTGCCAGTGGTTTTGTAGATGGCGGTTTACTTTTATTTGAATCTAAAAATACAGGTGACCATCACGAAGACATGAACGCAGATGTTTTCGAAGAGTATTTTACACAGATGTTGGATCTTATTCCTCCGGGGTCTGTAATTGTCATGGATAATGCCAGTTACCATTCACGGCAGACCGAGCGGACGCCTAGGACTGCTTGGAGGAAAGCCGATATAATTCAATAGTTATCCGGAGAAAACATTTTATTTGAAACAAATATGGTGAAAAAGGAACTTTTGACACTTGTCAATCTTAATAAAGATCAGAAAAAATATGTTATCGATGAAATGGCAACCAATCGCCAAATAACGGTACTACGGTTACCACCTTATCATTGTGAACTTAACTCAATGGAATTAGTCTGGGCGCAGGTAAAAGGAGTTGTAGCGCGAAATAATATGACGTTTAAATTAAGTGACGTGAAAATTTTGTTAAAAAATTTCTTGGAACGAGTAACTGCAGATAACTGGCATAGATGTATACATCATGTACAAAAAGAAGAGGAGAAAATGTGGGACTCGATAATTTAATTGACGTTACTGTGGAACCTATCGTTATCAATCTAGGAGACGAAGATAATTCATCAGAATATTCAGTGGATGAATTTTAATATACCTACTTTTTTATTTTCTTTATTGTACATTTACTCACCATAATTTGAATTTTCAAAATACATATATTTTTATGTGGAATAAAAGTCTAATCGTTAAATTTAAATAAATATTTTGATAATAATATTGAATAATTTTATTTGAGTTACTAAAAACCCTCAACCCGGTTATGATGCTTAAAGTAGCCTCTAGTTTTGAAATGCTGTTTTTATATTGTTTACTTATAAGAGAAATGGACCGAGACATTGAAGCGGTATAGACAAAGACGGATTGTCGGGGATTAAATTTTAGCTACCTGCTACAATTTAGTACGGTTCGATCACATAAAGTTTTAATAAAGTACACCTCATCTATACCGATAATACATAATATAAAAATATTGAATATAAGCACCAGTACTACATTTATTTACGATTTGCATACATAATAAGATTTTATTACTGTCTTTCGTTTCTAAACAGACTATAATGATACTCATTGTTCAGAAGTTTAGATGCCTATTCACTGAAGGTCTCGCACTGTTCGAATTCATTCCTCGCGGTTGGATTTTGCTTTAGGAATTATGCCATACCAAATTTCAGTTCTGCGTCATCCAAATATTGATTGAACTGTGGTTGACCTTTAAAGCCGCTTTACAGTCCTCCATTATTTTTGCAATGGCTTGCAGCAAGCCCTTGCAAAACCATTCCGAAAGTTCTGACTTACAGTCGTCAATCCGCAATTGCAATAGAACTGATACCAACTCGAATGCACACTAAAAACTAAACTGTTTATCCATATTTGACTGTAGCAAACAGCATAACATATAAAATAAAGGTTTTAGTTAATATATTTTGCAAGCTCGACAATCAATCAATCAAGTAGAAGTGAAAGAAAACAGTTTGAATATGACGGTTCGGCCTAGACATTTTTGCGTGTCATGGTAACCATACAAATCACTAAATTATTCGCCAGAATTGCAGAAAAGCTGCAATAAAAATCGACCTATATGTATATTGAAAATGCAAGTCTTTCAGATATGACAGCTTTTGCAATATGCTGCTGTTCGGTGGGCATGCTTACGTGCAAGAAACTTGCAACTTGCAAAAAGAGTTGCAGATTTTGAAACGGTTTTTACGTATTTAGACATTACAATGGTAAATCAATGAACAACTAAAATAATATGTTATTCGGCTGATATTTAGGTACCTTTGAAAAACAGTACCTAATACTCGCCTTGAAAGAATAGATGTGAGCATTAGTAGTAGGTATAAATGTTGACTATACTGTACTGTAAGCTGTATGACTAGTTTCTATTATCTTTTCATTCATTTTGTTGCATTATTTTGATCAATTTCACTATGTCTAAAACAATCTCTGCAGAAAGAGAACGCATCATAACTCAACGAAAAAAAATAGGGTTTTGCCAAGCATATCTTAGTAAAATGTTGCTGATTTGTCATTTTTTATAATCTTTCAGTAACGGCAGCAGATATATTGGATCTGGTTTATATCAAAAAGCACAACGTTTTTTATAATTTGAACCACCCTGTAAGAATATTTTACGGTTTCTGAGATGTCAATGGTAAGCATGAAAAATGGACCACCTTGTAGATGAACTGATCTGGTTTCGAAATATTCCCACTGCAATCATCCAATGCGGTGTATGCTTTCCGAACAGAGCTAGTATCACTAACATTAACTCAAGCAGGCATCGCCTTGTGAAGCCGATGCTAATGACAGAAAAAAAATTTGATTTGTCAATTTTTTGTACAGGGTGTTTATTAATTGAATGCCGATACTTAAGGGTGTGAATCCTTCGGTCATTTTAAGAAGGAAATTTAATATCAACATATGTCCTAAACCTCTTATTTTTTTAGCTACAGGATGTTAAAGTTTTAAGAAAAAATTTACTTTTTTATTATTATTTTCTTACCACTCCATATATTTTTATAAAATTTTATACATCTATTAATCATTAAGGAGCATTGTTTGATGTTAAAAATGTTTTAAAATCTTTGCCAATGACGTCCATACGAGGTTTGAACTAAACATTTTGGAAGAAAAAAATGGTACGCCACTGCCTTTTCTATAAACTAAAATTATTTTTAAAATATCCATTTATTTTACAGCAAATTCGGTCCCTAGACTTACTCTCGTACGACGCACCGCTTTCACGTAAAAAATTAAAACCAAAAAAAGTTTTTCCCCAAGTCATTGGCAAAGATTTTAAAACATTTTTTATATCAAACAATGCTCCTTAATGATTAATTGGTGTGTACAAAATTTCATAAAAATATCTGGAGTGATAAGAAAATTATAATAAAAAAGTAAATTTTTTCTTAAAACTGTAACACCCTGTAGCTCAAAATTTAAGAGGTTTAGGACGTATGTTGATATTAAGATTTCTTCTTAAAATGACCGAAGAATTCACACTTTTAAGTATCGGCATTCAATTAATAAACACCCTGTATATTTTTAGGTATTAACAATATTGTGTGAAACTAACTACTCTTGCCACTTGAAGAAGCAATCCTAAAAATGCAGAAATAAATCATATCTCATTTATTGTGATTGAGTTCCCACAGTTTCAAAAGTGAACTTAGGTATTTATAGAATGTTTTCACTAAACCATGTTAATACATTTAGCTAGATTAATTTTTTTAGATAGTTATTGAATAGAGTTTTGTCTACGGAATTGTTCACTAGCATACCTCTATATGTTTGGTATCAGAGAGCATACATATGACTTCATTGATAGGAATTGTAGGAGAATCGATTTATATTAGTTTAAAATACCTATATAATATAATAAAGAAATTGTCTTCAATTGTTGAAGCTGATGCTAATGACAGCTAAAAAAGGTACAATTGTCGAAGGATCGGTAATTTTAAGTAGATTTTTTACTGGGCCTTATAATATGCCGAGATACAATGAGTTTACACATTTTAAAATAAGGGATATGATTTGTTTTTTTATGAAAATGGGCTCATTTAACATAGTTTTACAATTTATTAGTATCGTTGACTAAAACAATTTCTGTGGAATGAGAACAACCAGAACTTGTACATCAAAAATAAAACTTATTTATATATCAGCAATTCATGAATCGAGCCACCGGTGCGCGTACCATTTATATTGTGACTTATTGCGATTCGGTCGAAAATCTAATCGACGCTCCGCTGTTACACCTGCCCGACAGTGTATCATCTCCGGCGATCTACCCAAGTGTCGCGCCCAATCACCTCAGTTCTAATCAAAGATTTCTATATTTATTCGGCGAGCACGCCGTGGCAGGTGACAATGTCTTACTCTGAGCGTTCGCTGAGAACTTGTAAATTCTTGGTTCAAAATAACCGATGCGCCGAATGAATCTGGCCGACGTACAATGCGGTTCAGGTGTAATTGTTGGTGTGTTGGAAAGCTAAATGTATAACCGTATAATGTACTGACAGCTACAAAAGCAAATTGTCCTGTTGAGCCACTCATCCGAAAAATATGGCAACATAAAAATTATCAATCAAAAGAATCGATCGATACTATTGATTTGGGCATATCGTACGTTGTACTAATAATAATTGTAGTGTGTACTAATATTGTTTAGAAGAGTACATCGTGCTGCCGATGGGAATATCAACGTAGAAGCTCAATTTGACTCTGGTTTCAAAAACATCAAAAGAACAACAAAAGGTAACACAAAATATGTATGTTATTAATTTTTTATCCAAGCTCATTTACCTACAGTATAAAATTATGCGTAATATGCTGTTATTGTATGCACCTGATCTTGAATGGCAACGCTGTTGGACTTCTATATCGCTTTAATACTCGTACGCGTCATCAGAAAACTTACAGCGCACCAGGAACGTCGTGTTACCGATTGTTATGGCCCGATTTGTTTATCTTTTGAAAATTAACGACATTATGACTGTATAACTATTTTTTTATTGTTTCCAATAGACCTTACAAAATCTCAAAGGCGACTAAAGTGCATTATAATATAGCACTAATATTGGTTGTGTAGTTGCTTATTAAACAATCTTACAATGTTTTTGTAACTAATGCTGATTCATGAGATTTGTTTCGAAAACGTTTTTGTAAATTAACACGTTTGGCTGAAATTATGTCAAGTTGGTACCTTAAATTGATATTATTTTTCATTAATTGTTCCACTGGCACTTTGGCCGTGTGGAGCAGTCCATCCCGTAATATATATTTTGATTAATCCGTGTATTTACCGACTGGTCCAATAAGTTTCGGGTTGGCCAGAACCAATTTAAATGCAGCGAACGGCGAATTTGCATGCAAACGTTGTTTCGTTATTAAATGGCCTAAACTGGAAACAAATGATCTCGTGCTCTGGTGGCCGCCTCGTATTGGACCTGCGGATGCGAGGCGAGAGTATCTGTTTTGCTTAAAATGAACTTCTGGAATATTGAAGTAGAATCTTAAAATAATTAGAATTGACGAAAAACACGCTTCACTCTCATCAAAAGTATCCAGTTTCGGATGAAATTTAAGGTAATGCGGGAATATCGTATGAATATTACTTTTATTGACAGTGGAACGACATGCAATGGGTATGGAGATTAAAGTTTGTTAGGTATGCTACAACCTGTTGAAGAAAGATGCTATATTGAAAACCTGATAGAACATTAATATAGGTATAATATTTAAATTTCCTAAGAGTTACAGACTTTATCTTTTGTATTTTAGCTTGTTACTTTAAAAATTGCTATTAATTTTTGACGTTCCAGTGATATTTTAGAAAATAATTTAGAATAGGTTACATTTTCTAAAATGCTTGATCCATATTGTTACGGGTTCCCTTCAAGTAGAGGTACCTGTACTACTTTGTCCAAAACGTCTCAAATATGCTAGATAATTCCAATTCCAATTCCAGTCTCGTAGTAGAGGAGTTTTCGGAGTAAATCTTACAACGTAAAATTTTATGCGGTATTGTAAAGGTGTTTTGGACTAATATAGGTAAATCAATTTTCCTAAACTGAAAATTTATTTAATATAATTTATTCTCGAGAAACATACTTTTTTGGTGCAATGCTACTTTTCGGTTCTCTTACGAGTACCTGATTAAATGAAACTAAACAAACATTGTAAAAAATGATTTGCAATATATTCTTTTCATTTTCCTAAATAATTTGTTCAAATCTGTATAAAATAGTTTTGAAACAATGTTGTTTGATTGAAATGAATGTATATTTCGAATCAAATTATGCATTTATTTAATTCAAAAATGTATATTTTTAATTGCAAAATTTTTAAATTAAGTTTTATTTTGAGAAACCATAAATAAAAAAAAGATTTTGTAATATAGTCGAAAAAATATTTGTTTGAAAGGAAAAGTTTCAATTGTTTCCTATAAACAAAAAAATAATTGTCAACAGATGGCGGCTATGTAGTTGTTCTACAGTATGCGCCAAAAGTATGGAATAAATTCAATAAAAACGAAACAATGATTTTTTGGGAAAAATCCTCAAACAGGTCGATTTTTAATTTAAAAAATAGATATTTTAGCGTAAAATGCGATTTTCAAATGTCATTTGTTTTCGAGTAATGACGTCATCGATTTTTTTTAAATGGCAACACCATATTTTTTTCCTTGATTCTGAAAGATCGTTTAATTTTCTATCAGACAGTATTAAAATTTTGCTCTCTTACATGGAAAAGTTTTCTAGTAAACGACGATTGAGTGTTAGAAAACGTAAATCAATTAAAATAAAGCAAAAACGTTATCAAGTTTAGTTTTTCGAATTCCATAGTTCTTTTATGGATCACGTAGGTGAAAATCTTTGCAAAGTGTCATTGTCACACCGACTTTTTAATAAGTATTGTAAGCGACATAGAAATTATTATTTAAAGTATTATGGCACATTTAACTGTTACTCAAAGAATTGAAATTTTAATTCTTATCGGATGCGGGAATATGACTAGAACTCAGCAGGAAGTTTGCGATTTATTTAATGAAAAATATCCAGATCGCCCTATTGACATTTGAAAATCGCATTTTACGCTAAAATATGTATTTTTTAAATTAAAAATCGACCTGTTTGAGGATTTTTCCCAAAAAATAATTGTTTCGTTTTTATTGAGTTTATTCGATACTTTTGGCGCATACTGTATATTCACGTACTCAGGTATGTTAAGTTTGAGAGTCATGAACAGTCAGGGTTGATCTTCAGTGAATTGGCGTACTGATGAGAACTAATAAGCTCCAAACCAGTATATGTTAATTGTTTGCTATAGATTTTTCAGATGTAATTCTATGCTGATCGAGGCATTAGCCCGCGGTTGTTTCCTGAAATTTCTGAGCAATAAGTTGTTGATGTAAATAAGCAATTTATCAGATAATATTTTTAAATCAACGCCAGAAGTATATTGATTCTTTACAACTTTACATTTTAACTGTTTCGATGAATTTAAACCTAACTGTATTTCCAATTAAACTTAACATTAAAATGGTCTTCACAAACAAACAATGTTGCACTGTTTCCTTTCGTCGCGCTTCATTGTCCTATACAACATTTATCTTTTCATTTTTTGGCACGGTGAAATAATTTTTATTAGGCATTGTATGCTGTATTCATACATAATGGTATAATGCAATAGTTCTTCTATTTGCCCGGAGAGATGCACTTTTACGAGCCTATTTTGCAACTTTATTTAATACCAGTCTATTTACCACTATAACATCTAGTAATATCACAAATGATATAAACTCTTCTATAGGTGTGTACAGCGTTGCCCGAAAGCATGGAAATCGTATACAGATATGGATTAAAGCGCACTGCTGTATTTAAGTATACAGGTGCAAATGGCGTCTAATGTCACAGGTCTATGCTGTGACGTTTTGTGGAGGCGTGGCCAGATTAAATCTTTTAATACCTTTTTTAGACTTATTTTTCCACGAAATTTTCTTAGAGAAACGTCATTTCGATTGTCACGTATTTGGAAAAATCATGCAATTTCTCCATTTGAAAAATACGGCAATATAAACAAACACAAATAATATGACTTTGATATTCAGGTCTCAATCATATCCGTTTTTATTGCTCGTAACATTCTGGATGTATTCACGAACCGCTCACAGGTACTCGAATTCCGCGGTTAACCTCCCCCTCCCCTTCACCACCAATCCGGGCATTTTCATACAAAAATTATCCGGGTATCTATCGCTTTCCCAAACCAATTATCGTTTATCATCAGTTGAACGTAGGAAAAAGAACAAGAACACGTAATAAGTATGGATTATAAGAGAGAACTGAACATAAGGTCTTGTCTGCAATTTACCCTCAACGTTGGCACAGCCCGTCTCACTCTTTCCCGCGCTGAAACGAATCGGGATAACAAGGAGACCGTCCGCCGTCGGGATCGAAAAAACCCCCCGACCGAATGGAACATAAGGCAATTTCCTATAAAATATAAAGAATATATATGGCTGCAACTTTTCTCCTATCTGCCCATTTTTTAAATACATTTCTTAATTACTGGGAAATGCGCGAGGGAACGTTTTTACTGCCTCGCGTTTTACTTAAAGGAAAATAATGTTTTCTTGTTGGGATATTTATAGGTTTGCGATTTTATCGCGGATCCGAATTTCCAGACAAACAAAAACGGCGGTAATGGATTTTTCTGATGCCGGGGAGGGAGGGGGAGGTGCCGTTTGGTTGGTTTAATGATCGCGATGGCATTCTTGCGGAATGAGCGAACTATTTCTTGATGTAACACTTTATCTAAATGTAATTATTAATCAACCTTTGTAGCCGTTATTTTGGTAATTATTAATACATATTTATTATTACTAACCTACTGCTTCATTATGTAGATCAACAGTATTATACTACTTATTAATTCACAATTGATATGTTTTATTTATGTGTATATTTTTAAGCAAACTGTTACTATTGCTGCCCCATTATTCCCCAAAGTAGATCAGCAGTATAATTTATGCTTCATTATGTAGATCAACAGTATTATACTACTTATTAATTCACAATTGATATGTTTTATTTATTTGTATATTTTTAAGCAAACTATTACTATTGCTGCCCCATTATTCCCCAAAGTAGATCAGCAGTATAATTTACTACTGTTTAATTATTATTATACCCATTGATAATTATTGTATTGTCTTGATATACGGATGAAAAGATAACTATTAATATTAGGCAACATACTTCTGATGATTTCATTATGTAGATGTGCAGTAATAGCTACTCTACTGACATAAATTCTTACGTTTTACGTTGTAGATCAACGCACAATCTACAGAGTTATCCGTAAGTAATGGCTCATGAACACATACTAGATCATACAGGGTGTCAAAATTGAAATTTGAAGTGATTTTTTTTTAATAATTACACTGTCTTTGAATTGATCAACTTCAAAATTTGAGAATAGATGTTTTTAGGAAAATCATCGTATGTTTCGACGTATTTCCTAGAGGCTGCACATCCGCAATATTTCAGGAAGAAATGTACACTTTTCATTCGTTTCAGAAATTGATCATTTTCGAGCTTTTCAACAATCAGCTGCATAGTTTATTGTACAATATTTTAACGTAGTAGGCGTCAAAATTCCCTTGTAAATTGGATATGTTGAAGGTAGATTGTCAAGCAATACAATTTGCACATGTAAAATGGTACGCATAGTATTTTTCAACATGCGTTTTTAAAATGGAAGTCATACTGCAGCTCCAGATAGTCGTATTGAATTAGTTTGTTGAATCGCAATGTGAACAAATTTTTCGCCCTTTTTTTATCGAAATTCCTAAACAGCTTTCTTAAATTGTTCATTTCGAAATATTCTTCTTCATCATCTCTCATATCGTTCTCGTTAAGAACCACCCAGTTTAACCAACCTATTATTATCGCTGTCTTATTATCCTTAGAAGATGTATATCCACAACATATTGTACTCTTTTGGATAATATTAATACACACTACAACTCTCTATTTGACATATTTATCAGCAGTATAATCTGTGTTTAACTATTATTTCAGCCACTGACCATCACTGTATCGTACTGTAGTATAGATAAAATATATAGATGATTCTTCAAAGATGACTATTATTATTAGTGGAAATTACTACTGCCCTTATTATGTAGATACAGGTACTAGCTACTCTACTGATTTACAGTTTATACGCTTGACAGTTGTAGATTAACGAACAATCTATATTTATAAGCAAACTATTACCATTGCTGTCCCATTATTCCTCGAAGATGTAGATCAGCAGCATGATTTACTTTTTTTAAATCATACACATTATAATTTTGACGTGTGGATCAGCAGTATAATATACTTTATTTACCCATTATCAACAAACAATCTATACTTTTAACCAATTTATTATAATAATTATTATTGCTGTCGTATACCAATAGCATTTTATTCTTTCGGACAACATTAATGCACACTATAACTCTTTATTTGGCATGCTTATCAGCAGTATAATCTAGTTTATTTAACTAATATTAAACCTGAATTTAATATTTCATCGTCTTGACATAGTCGTATATTTTTTAAAGATTAAATTAAACTATTATTATTAGTGCAGCTACGACTATTTTTATTATGTAGATCAGTAGTATTTGCTACTCTACTGATTTACAGTTTATACACTCCAGAAAATGTTCAGCAGCATGATCTACTCTTTTATAACTCATTTTTGGCGTGTGAATCAGCAGTATAATCATATAAGATATAAGATCAACAAGCAAACTATACTTTTACGAAAACTATTTCTACTGCTGCCCCTCGAAGATGTAGATCAGCAGCGTGATCTGCTCTTCTAAACAATATTGACACACGTTGGAACTCATTATATGGTATGTGGAGTACCAATATAGATTTCTTTGTTTGACTAGTACTATACCCATTGGCAATTACTCTACTGTCTTGACATATTGATGACTATAATTATCAGTGCAACTTACTACTGTTTTTATAATGTAGATGAACAGTATTAGCTATTCTACTTATCTACAGTTTATATGCTTGAAAGATGTAGATCAACAAACGATCTGTGATTATAAGCAAACTATTACTATTGCTGCTCCGTTATCTCTAAAAGATGAACAGCAGCATGATATACTCTTTCCTAACTCATTTTTTGAAGTACGGATCAGCAGTATAATATACTTTATTTAACTATTATTATACCCATTGACAGCTGCTGTATTGTCTTGATATATAATAATAATAATATCATCTCTACCCCTCATATATAGATTAATGGTCAGCAGTATTAGCTACTCTAATGACTAATAGTTTGCATATTTTAAAGTGATGAAATGAAGATTATCGACCAATCTATACTTTTAAGAAACTTATTAATATTACTACCTTTTGAAAATGTAGATCAGCAGCATGATCTGCTCTTCTAAACAATGTTAATACACTATAACTCATTATTTGGCAATTATTCTATTGTCTTGACATATTGCTGACTATTATTGCAACCTACGCCTTATTATGTAGATCAATAATATTAGCTACTCCAGTGATTAATAATTTTATATGCTTTACAGTTGTATGTCAACCAACAATTTCTACTCGTCTTTCATTTCTACTCTTCTAAACAATATACACACTACAATTATTATTAGTGCAACGTACGATATGCCCAAACCAATAGTATCGATCGATTCTTTTGATTGATAATCTTTATTTTCCCATATTTTTCGGATGAGTGGCTCAACAGGATAATTTGCTTTTGTAGCTGTCAGTACATTATACGGTTATACTTTTAGCTTTCCAACACACCAACAATTACACCTGAACCGCATTGTACGTCGACCAAATTCATCTGGCGCATCGGTTATTTTGAACCAAGAATTTACAAGTTCTCAGCGAACGCTCAGAGTAAGACATTGTCACCTGCCACGGCGTGCTCGCCGAATAAATATAGAAATCTTTGATTAGAACTGAGGTGATTGGGCGCTACACTTGGATAGATCGCCGGAGATGATACACTGTCGGGCAGGTGTAACAGCGGCGCGTCGATTAGATTTTCGACCGAATCGCAATAAGTCACAATATAAATGGTACGCGCACCGGTGGCTCGATTCATGAATTGCTGAAATATAAATAAGTTTTATTTTTGATGTACAAGTTCTGGTTGTTCTCATTCCACAGAAATTGTTCTAGTCGCAATCCTAATGGAATTGGTACGAAGTAGGACAACAAGGCAATGAAAGTGGATGGGAAACTGATAAGAATTGAGAGTTATTGGCGCTATATTATAATGCACTTTAGTAGCCTTTGAGATTTTGTAAGGTCTATTGGAAACAATTAAAAAATAGTTATACATAGTGATTTAGTCGTAATGTCGTTAATTTTCACAAGATAAACAAATCAGCCCATAACAATCGGTCCTCGCTCCTGGTGTGCTGCAAATTTTCTGATGACGCGTACGAGTGTTGAAGCTGTATAGAAGTCCAGCACCGTTGCCACTCAGGATCAGATGCTTACAATAACAGCATATTACGCAAATATACTTATACTGTAGGTAAATGAGGTTGGATAAAACATTAAAAACACACCTATTTTTTGTTACCTTTTCGTTATGTTTTTGAAACCAGAGTAAAATTGAGCTTGTACGTTGATATTCCCAAATAATGCAAATCACATTTCATTATAAATATGAATCGGAATGAAATCCATTACTCATGAGCAGTATGTTAGGTTGATAAAAGATGCACATTTCTAGTAAAATGTTTTTTCTAAATTTTTCCACGACGGTTTTTTACTACTTCACTTTACCTAACTTAGATTGCATTTTTAGCAAATTTAATTAATAAATAAACTACACTGGCGACACAAATACACGAAATTCACCAAACTCTACCACGCGAAATCCTGAAAATGTAACTAATGGATGTGGCATGTGGGTGAAGAAGAGAGAGAAATCGAGTAGTGTGCATCTGTTCCAGATGCAGTCGACGGCGGGCACGCCTGCATAGGGAAGCGGACCCGAACGATGTTCGATTTGTTCCACTGGTACCGTATTAAACGGGCATTTGAACGCCAACTGTTTAGCTGTGCTGAGTGTGCCGATTACAGTCTATCCGATTATCATGTTTTTATATTGATTACACTGGTTGTCTATAAAAATTCAAATTTAATTATTCCTTGTTTCTGTTATTAACCTAAATACGGTAGGTCAAAAATCAGATCAGAGGATTTTTATCACTGAATAGGTGAATAGGTGAATAGGTGATATCTCGGATTGTCTTTTGATGACAACATGAGGTTTTTTTATTAATGTCTGTATTTAAATACAAAATACATTTCAGCCTCTCTTACTAATTTAACCTAGTTAGTATTGGATTTTATTTTACTATTTATGCAATGAAATGTGAATGGTTTATTTTGATCTGTTGGAGTTTTGCAATTTCAATATTAATTATTCTTTATGTTAAAATTTATTATTATTTTGCATACTTTTAAAAAATATATTTGCTTAAAATTAATGACCTTATAACTAAATATAATAGCAGCTATAATACTGTTGGTATATCAACTAAACAATAATTTTTTAAAGGCTCTATTTTGGTACCTTTATTGGCAATAATACAACATTTTTGTAGTATAAAATCCATCAGTTAAAGTAAATTTTTTATTAACTGTACCGTAAATATATCAGAAGATTTAAGGTGACGGACATCTCTGTTTAATCATGTCTGCAACTGGAATGTTATGTGGTATATTGCGCTATATTATTTTACGCGTTTTACTGCTCTTTGTTGTGAGAGCAATTTTTATTACAAGAAAAATCTGGTTATTATTTGTAGGGCCCATATCTAGTGAGTTCTATATGCGCCGCGTGTTAAGTGATTGTTTAATTAAAATAAAAAGTTTTTTGAAGTGTCATGGTTTTTGACGTTACAACTAACGCCAAAAGCATTAAAATCATAACTTTTCATAATTGTCTTTGTTGTGACTATTCAATATTAGGAAACCGGTTAAATTTGTGATATTTTTGTAGTTAACACCACAAAGATTTTCAGTGTTGTGTCAAAATGACTGCCGCTTATAAAATAATATAGTTGTAAAAGCTTTCCGTTTCCTAAAATTCTGACTTGCATTTCGTTTTACAGTCGTCAATTCAAAATTGCAATAGAAGTAATACCAATACTTCAACCTTAATGCATACGAAAAACTAAATATTTATCCAAATTTGACATGTAACAATAACAAACAGCATTTTTATATATTTTTAGGTATTAATAATATTGTGTGAAACTAACTACTCAGTGGACAAAGGCCCCAACCTGCGTTGAATTACACCCACAATATCTACCCATATATTCCTTATTATTAGCTTTTGTAACATTTTTTTACTGTTTTAGAAAGGTATTTTAAGCTAATATAAATCAAATCTCCTACAACTCCTATCAATGAAGTCATATGTATGTTCTCTAATACCAAACATATATAAAAACTTACATAAAAGGTGAACATTTTTCAAGTAGGTATTGTCATATTTAATTCATTGACAGGATGTCACTTTTCGTCATTGTCGATATTGAACTTCAAATAATTTTAATTTTTAATAATTTTTATAGTTAGATATTTGATTCAACTTAAAGGAGACCACCTGAAGAAGCAATCCTAAAAATGCAGAAATAGGTCAGATCTCATCTATTGTGGTTGAATTTGTCGTGTTCCCACTGCCAAAAAAGTGAAGTTAGATATTTATAGAGTGAGTAAATTAGATTATTTTCTTTAGATAATTATTGAATAGAGCTGTATATTTGCCGTATAAGCTGTTTTACTATTTAGCTGCGAAAAAGTTCTTGTGATAAATTTATAAAAACAATTGTCGTAAAACCTGAAAATTATGAAACTGTTTTGGTGACTGGGTGGCATTTTGTATACTTTTGATGTCTGAAAGAAACCATCTCGCAGTCTCAATGCGACTTGCAGTAAGATTTTCAAAATTGTTGCTGCTGCGATTGTTTCGTAATTAGTTTCGGTGCTCGTAAAATATCTGCCTGCATCTTTCAACACTTGATTCATAAATAAGTATTCAATTAAGTTGTTTATCCGAAAAACGATTTTAAAGCTGTTATAAATATTTATTTAATGTGGTAGTGGGCTTGATTCAAATCGTATCAAAAATTTGGCAACGTAGATATACCTCTTGCGTATATTTATGTATGCAATAAAATAGGTGATATATTTATATTTTTAAATTTTCATGTCCATTGTTTGAAACACGTAAATATGTAGAACATGTGGTAGTTTAGTAACTAGTAATTTTTAGTACTTGAAATTTTTTTAATAATAGCAGTATTCAGTGTAACACTTTCGAGGGATCATTTTTGGTGTGAAAATGCATTATTTCCACAAACAACAATTTGCAAACGGTATTATTTAAAAAATAAACATTTTTACTCTTTTCTAAACCATTTCTTTCTTAGTCTATTTCTAAATCTTCAATCTATTATCTTCTTCCATGTAGTTACAATGTTCTGCACTCTTCATTTTTATTTTTACTGTCGTCTGCTTTTGCTATACTGTTGGTTATATAAAATTTTCGTATCAGTTCAGTTTTTCTATATCTCGGCAATTTCTATAAACATTTTTTAGAAGAGATTCAGTGTCTTTATTTTTTTTATTGTTTTTTGAAGCAGCCTTTTCTTTATTTTTTCATACCATTTTCTGGGTTTTGCTATTGTTCAAGTAAGTGCATATTAAAATACAGTTTGCAGTGAACGTTTGAATATAATAGTGTACAGAATATCATATCATTGACTCTTGCGTTTTGATTCAAACATAATTTTTTATTTGAACAAATATAATGATGTGATTACTATATTTGACATCGTCAAACGCCATCTATGGCGTTTTGATTTGGAGATCCTTAAGTTTTTAATAGGTAAGTCTTTAACATTTCTTGGAATTTACACACTGTGTTTTATATATCAAGTATCAAGTCATCACAGAATAAGTTAATTTTGTATATAAATTTGGAAACGAAGAATCAGACTAGCTGTTATTATATTTTTGAAGGCGTTGATGGTAAGGGTATCCTGACATTAAAAAACATACCTATATATTTAAAGTGTAATGTTCGTTCGTATATAAGTGTACTGCAACGGGATATTTAATAACTGTTTTAAGTACTTTTGGAGTACCTCAGGACTCTAACCTGGGACTTGTCCTGATTCCTGTGTTTGTTAACGATATTACAATTTATCTTAATTGTCGCAAATGAATCTATTCTGATGACTGCTACTACAAATAACTTATATTTAAATATTTATAAATGCAAAATTGTTACCTATAGATGTAAATTTAAGCCCATTCTATATATTTATGTACAAAATTAATTAGATCGCATTTTCAAACACAGGAATACCTTAGAGATTAGAGAATTTGGAAGTTATGTGTTAGTATTTTTAGTTAATGTTCAGCATTTGGTTTTTTTCTTCATCACTTATAATTGGGTTACATGATTAAACTAGGTCGTGAATTTCGTTACTTTATGCATATGTTTGATCTAAGCCTAGAACTGTGCTCTCCTGATAAGGTTAATAAACATCGTTGATTCACAACTTAATCGAAACAAAATTGAAAAATGGAGTCAATCCCGAACAAAGCACAATCCTTGTAGTTTCCGAGAAAAATAAATTGAAATTGTAGTATTTTCCACCTTTACATCGCTGGGCTACTATAGTCTCTAGCATCGGAATACTGAAACTCGATTAACGTTTCAAACAAATGTAATTTTACATGAAAGATGTAAATGTAAGTGTACAAGGAATATCCCAATCAACAGTGTGGCGTGTTATAAACGAGGCTCAATTATGCAAATAACTTACGACTCCAAACACATTTGTATCTTGTTAAAACGGGCCCAAATGTATTTACACGTCCGTGTACAAAATAAATTAATTTTATTAATTAATAAAAATAATAGCGGCAAAAGCAATTGAACTTGCTGATATAAAATATGTGTTATTTATTTCTTTGGGAAATTCTATTTGTTGTATCCATGGTTGTTGACTCTATGCTTTCCCTTACGCAAGGTCAGGCTTTCCGTGCAGAAGTGTATTCTTAAATTATTGTTGAACTGCCTTTTTTATATTTTTTACATAATTGCATTTGTAAGGGTCGTACATTCAAAATTTTTGTTTCGAATAAGTTCTTAATCACCCTGTATATCGTAAAAGTACCCATCTTATTTTTTATTTATAGGTTTGACTATTATCTCTTTTATTTGTAAGTATATGTAAATATAAATGCCACAATCAGATGACTGATTTTCAGTTATTAAATTGAAAAATTGGCACGAGAAAAATATGACTCATTAGTTTATGATCGATATCAGAGCCCGCTAAACATCCAGCATCCCAGCGTCCAGCTGCCACTGAACCCTACCGTTCAAAACACATAAAAAGCAACACTTATCGCACTATTTTTCAACGCCGCATGACTCACGCTAGCAAAAATTTCAATTTGCGTTTAAAAATACAGAAACCTCTCGAAAATAAATAAACGTTTGACACTAATGATGTCATTTGTTGGCGATCACTTCAGAAATTCTCAGCCGGGATACAACAACAATCGCCAGAATTGATCCGAAAAAATAACAGCTGTCCGTTCATATATTTCGGCGGGCGTAAAAATATTGAGAGCCGAAAAACAATGCGATAATAGAATGTTTCGGATTTATTTGAGCGCTGTCCAGATTAACGTCCCATCGGTACGGGAATCTAGGAAAAGTGAAAAAACACAAACATAAATTTCGAAAACAATAAAGTCACCACGCTGGCAATCTGCCTCCGGAGTAGTAGTCATTCATGGCCGGGGTCCTTGGATGTTACTTTATCGGTCGCGCATAACGTCAGAGTGTTCCGCAAATATCACAAAGAGTGCGCGACACGGGATCGATACTTTTCGGAAATTCGCATTACTAAGCCTGTCTCAGTTCGTACAAAATGAGACCCATCAATCTTATCTTTAAATAGGAGTTACTAATATACTAGTATATTAAAAATGTGTATGTACTTCAAATATTGTTTCCTTGTCTAAAATATTTAAGTACTGTTTGCATTTTTAAACAAGTATAATATTCTTATACCTAACCAACATGGTTTCGTAACGGAATGTGTACTTCCATCGCAGTACACAGTCTCTATGAGAAATTTTTAAAAATGGAAATGGAAAAATGGAAAATAAATAATAATAATAATTATTATTATTGTTAGCGTAATTGACTTCTACAGCAAGTAAGATTAACTACGTCAAAACTCCGTTTCAAAATGATCGAAGAGGTTATAAATAATAGTCAGTATTCAGCTCTTGTAAAAAAAAAATAAACTTTAGGACATAATAAATAATAATAATATCTCTACCTCTCATTCTAATCACGAGGAATAACTTAGAAGGATGGCATATTATTATTAAGCAGGCCGCATTTGCGCCCATGACGTTGGTAGGCCTTAACCACCATTGATTGCAGACATGAGGGAAACCTGCAAAATCTCATTAATTAGGGTGGGTGGTCAATCGTCGACGGGTATCAGTCTCTTATATTGATCCAAGCCTACATTCTTCCACCCTACCATACCTGCAGAGAGGATGCCAATCCTCTCTGCAAATGTCTACCTGCTGCAGGATGGAAAAAAAAATGAGGAAATTAAATAGAACTTTGTCTCCTTTAAGTTGAATCAAATATCTAACTATAAAAATTATTATAAAAATTAAAATTATTTGAAGTTTTTATATATTTTTAGGTATTAATAATATTGTGTGAAACTAACTACTCAGTGGACAAAAGACCCAACCTGCGTGAAGTTAGATTTTTATAGAGTGAGTAAATTAGATTATTTTCTTTAGATAATTATTGGATAGAGCTTTGTCTGTGGAATTGTTCATTAGCATACCTAGATGTTTGGTATCAGAGAACATACATATGACTTCATTGATAGGAATTGTAGGAGATTTGATTTATATTAGCTTAAAATACCTTTCCAAAACAGTAAAAAAAGAACTTTGTCTATCTACAAAATATTTAGTTAGACAAATCAAAATGTGTGTGAGTGAGAAAATATTGTGTAAAAATATCACCAACCGTTGTAGATATTACACATTACATTATGATTCATGATCCGATTAGAACAATATGCTTATGATTATCGTCCACAGGCAGCAGTGACTTGTATTATACAGTATGCGCCAAAAGTATGCAATAAATTCAATAAAAACGAAACGATTATTTTTTGAAAAAAATCCTCGAACAGGTCGATTTTTAATTTAAAACATACATATTTTAGCGTAAAATGCGATTTTCAAATGTCATTTGTTTTCGAGTAATGACGTCATCGATTTTATTTTAAATGGCAACACCATATTTTTTTCCTTGATTCTGAAAGATCGTTTAATTCTCTATCAGACAGTACTAAAATTTTGCCCTCTTACATAGGAAAGTTTTCGAGTAAATGACGATTGAATGTTAGAAAACGTAAATTTTATCCATAAAAATGTAACAATTCTGAGGTATGTAAAATAAAATACAACTGATTAAATTTTATACTTAAATTAAGTGTTCGAATTGCCATCCACCAACTTCTTGACAATGCACAAGTCTGTGAAGAAATTCTTCTTGCACATTATGAATGATTTCTGGAGTAACTCTGCGTATTTCGTCCCGAATGCGATTTTGAAGTTCTTCTAAATTACGTGGTTTATTAATGTACACTTTTGACTTCAAGTATCCCCATAAAAAATAGTCAAGAGGTGTAAGATCTGGCGATCTTGCAGGTCATTCTATCGGTCCGCGTCTCCCGATCTACCTCCCAGGAAAACAGTTGTCAAAAAAATCTCGTACAGGGCGCGCATAGTGCGGAGGTGCACCGTCTTGCTGAAACCATATGGTATCGTCAGGAATGTCAGGGTCATTATCGTTAGGAAAAATTACTGCAAGGGTTGGAACAAGGTCATTTTCTAGAAACTCTAAATATCTTTGTCCTGTAAGGGTTCCTTCAAAGAAGAAAGGCCCTACTATTCTGTCGTCAACTATTCCAGCCGACGCATTTAATTTCTGAGGGTGTTGGGTATGTGCCTCTGCCATCCAATGAGGATTTTCCCGACTCCAATATCTGCCGGTTTACTACTGTACCATTCAGACAAAATGTGGCCTCATCTGAAAAATGTATTTGCCGATGTAAATTTCTATTTCCTTGACATAAATCCTTTAGAATTTCGCAAAAGTGTAAGCGGCGATCGGGATCATATTCATTGAGTTCCTGCACAAGTTGAATTTTGTAGGGATGATATTTTTCCTTCCTCAAGATACGTAGGACTGTGCTCTGACTAGTGTCATTGTTTAATGCAACCAATCGTGAAGAATTATGAAGATTATCCACCATACTTATCAAAATGTTCTGTTTGTGATTTTCATTAATGCTTGGACGTCCAGGTTTTGGAATATTTACAACATTGCCAGTTTCTCTAAATTTAGACTCTACCTTACTGACTGTTGATTGACTGATAGAGCATTCTGGATATTTTTCATTAAATAAATCGCAAACTTCCTGCTGAGTTCTAGTCATAATCCCGCATCCGATAAGAATTCAAATTTAAATTCTTTGAGTAACAGTTAAATGTGCCATAATACTTTAAATTGAATAATAATTTCTATGTCGCTTACAATACTTATTAGAAAGTCGGTGTGACAATGACACTTTGCAAAGATTTTCACCTACGTGATCCATAAAAGTACTATGGAATTCGAAAAACTAAATTTGATAACGTTTTTGCTTTATTTTAATTGATTTACGTTTTCTAACATTCAATCGTGATTTACTCGAAAACTTTCCTATGTAAGAGGGCAAAATTTTAGTACTGTCTGATAGAGAATTAAATTCAGAATCAAGGAAAAAAATATGGTGTTGCCATTTAAAAAAAATCGATGACGTCATTACTCGAAAACAAATGACATTTGAAAATCGCATTTTACGCTAAAATATGTATTTTTTAAATTAAAAATCGACCTGTTCGAGGATTTTTCCCAAAAAATAATTGTTTCGTTTTTATTGAATTTATTCCATACTTTTGGCGCATACAGTATATAGCAAAACTGCAACATGTTAATTTGGAAGCATTTTAAGCACTGTATGGAGAGCGGATTTGTCCCCACAAAATCTAGTCCGAGAACAACAAAGACACTGTCATATCTTAGCATGTTTCCAAGTTGACAGTGCCAAGAGCGGCCAGTAGTAACGGTTAGTTAAGTGGTAAATATACATTCTAGTAAATTTAATCGCAACAAATCGTAAGCGCTAGTTCGATTGAAATATTGGAAATATCTTTTTGATCAATATTAGACAAATGTTTGTATTAAATAAAAATAACAATGGACCCTATAGCTTGCCCTCAGCTTTACATCTCAAAATATCCCTCTAGGAGTCCGTATTGTTTGCCGTTCGCAATTTTTAGGTCAGTAATAATTAAAAAACCCTCTTGCTGCCTGCACGGCATTAACAATCAATTCACTTCCGCCATTCACCATCTCCAGATACACCCGGATCGCTGCTCATCGTCTCGCTGTTTTCAGTTTTCAATTTTCCCCGTACAGAAACGCTCGAGTGTTTGTCGTTACAAGTGTTTTTCGAGTCGAAAACAAATCAACCAGAGCCATCGGGAGGAGTAAGTGGGGTCGGTTCTCGATGGCTGCAATAATATTGTTTTTATTGTGATTACGAGATCGCGGACGCCTACACTGAGAGAAGCTGCCGTGTGAATTTATGAAAATTCTTTCGTTATTCCAGTCACTGTGTTTACGTATTTTCAGACTTGTGATCTTTTCAGTAACCTCGAATAATTTCCTGTTGGGCATGCTACACATTGACCGTTTACACTTTGCATTGTCTCGTAAGGATTTTTGCAATATGCCAACTATATCAAATGTCTTATAATGGAACAAACAACAGCAGAGATTAGTACTGTTTTATTTGCAACGAATATTAAAGACCTTGACTTGTGTGTTGAATTGCATATTTATTTATTTAAAATATCCAAATTTATTAAAATTTTGTGTCAAAATAAAAGCTAACAAAGAATACACAATAATTAAAATCGTGTTTATAGGACACATTACAAATATATACTCAGTATAATAAAACAAACTATGACACATTAAACTTGTACTGTAAGGCAAGGCGCATATTGAGACGCGTATGACGCGTGTGTGGTGACACAGCACAGCACGTACTTTTGTAGCTTAAGGAAAGTAATGGGACAGCACAAATTCGTGCCACGACGTTGCACAGCAAGACTAGCGTGTGACGCGAGGCGCGCGGCGCAGTGGCAGTGGCACAGTTTTTCGCGCCGTACGCGCCACGTATTGATAATTTTGAGGTTAGTTGTGTTTTCTCCCGTGACAATGAAAACAAAACTTATAGAGCTGGTAGGAAGGCATAGAGAGCTATATGATACCAGACATGAGAATTATATGAAAGCGTATATAAAAAACAAGATTTGGGTGAAATTGCAAAAGAACTGCACGTAAAAGATGGTATATTTTATAGGTAGAAAACCGTAATTTTTTCTACATTTTCATTAATAACTAAAAAAAAAGATTACGAAACTACAGGCTACATATGGTCCAAGTTTCAAATTTTTTCGCCTTTACGTTTTCTCAATACTGGCTTCCAAACTCAGGGGTCTATTTCATTTATAAATCCAGTTTTCTGTTTAAATCATTCATTTTTATAATAAACAAGAACAATTAGAACGACGTGGCTGTTCGAAAGTCGTGAGAAAAACTATCTTGCAATATGCGAAAGACAACGCTACGCGTATCGCGCATTCGTGTCAGCTGGCCGGGTCACGCCATCTCACACGCGTCATACGCGTCTCAATATGCGCCTTGCCTAATTGAACAAATAAACAGATCTAATCGAAACGCTATTAATCAGTGCCTGTTTGTCATGTGGAATATACGATATCGCATATACATGTATTGTTCTTAATGTAGAATAAATAGTCTACTACTTCTGCTAATAATTCTTGGCACATGAAAATCCATCGAAGTCAATAGAGACGAACAATTTATTGTGGAGAATTTTAAGTAGAAACATGACATCTGTCATACTCCTGTTTTCTAAACTGCTCATGTTAAACCTCTCCAAGAAATAGTTGTAAGGTGTACCTCTCGATGAATATACACCATCCAAAGAAAAAACTGCATATTTAAAGAAACGCCTTTGCACTCTTTCAGTTACTGTGCTATGTACCGCATATACAGGGTGTTCCATAATTAATGTGCAATAATTTAGCAGTAGATTCTATGAGCAAAAATAAGATTTTTTCCATTTCTTAGATTATGTAACAAAAGCTTAAAATCGATTTTTCTTGAAAACGAGGTATTATATCGAAGTAAATCAGGAGTACATTTTCTTTATAAAAAGTCATATCTATTATAGTTTGATGTTTAAATATAATGAAAATATTGACATGAAAAAAATTGGGGGTTGATTTTACCCAATATTGTCCAATTTGTATTCATAAACCACCACACGAGACTTGTGACAGTATGACATTACATTGCACTTGGCATCATTTACAAGTAATTTATTATTAAAACACCACAAACACAAATTAATATGTTTAAGATTTTGCAGCAATTTATTACAGTCAGTGTATAATTCAATATTAGAAAGAACATCATCAGCATAAATTAGAACGTTTACATCCAGGTCAGCAGTAATATCGTTAATAAATTAAATAAACAATAAGGGGCCAAGATTAGATCTATGTGGGACACCTGACTTCTGTTGATATTTCATAGACTACCACGGTATTGCACATACTGCGATCTATCCGTTAAGTATGAACAAAATAAGGCAATAAGGTCGGTACTTATGTCTATAATAATGACAGTGTTTCCTTTGCCTTACTAAAATTGCTACAATTTATAAGTATGAATTATTACACCAATATAATCATAGTACCATATGTAGCCAATTTCGTTGCATGTTCGTGGAAAATCTGAATAGGAATTTACAAGTGTTCGTATCTATTAGATGTAATACGAACTTTTTGACATATTCCATATATTTTTTCATTTATTGTTGACAACATCTTCTATTGTTTAATAATAATACTTCTAAACTTAGTAAGTAACGATACCGTCTACTTTCTGTCAAATCGGCACTGTATCTCAGTGTAGGAGCCGGCCTGGAGCGTTGCTCATTAGAACGCACTTCATCTAGAGGGCCGGGAACTCTTCAATTGTCTGAACACGAGAGCCACGTTTCAAGAGTTCACTTGTCCCTCTTCTTCTTTGAGCGCGACGCTGTCACACACGACGCTGCCTCGATGACGGATCTGGAACGGCGTGATTTATATATTTAAGCGGGCCATGGAAAAATAGAAACCAGAATGACCGCGGAACCAGCCTTGTGCTTCCTTTCGACTACTAGATACTTCTTATAGCAATACAATAAACTAACTTTTACAGGTTTTATTAGTATGTCATCACCGCTATCTCACCTGAAACTGACTCAATCTCTAAGTTTGCTTAAATAGTTAGAATTGAAACCTCTGGAACGTCTCGAATTTTCTGGACAATCCGAAGGTGTAGACGCGATTTATCCCATACCATCTTCTAGACACGGCCATTGCAAACCACGTCGTAGCTGACGGACATCTCAGTTCCGGGTGTTCCGGGCAAATCTCATAACAATTTCAACGACAGTATTATGTACAGGATAATACCTTTATCACATGTAGTAGCATTAAATAGAAGAGCTTTAGTTACCAACTAGAAAGTTTTTGTAATGGGGCATCTCGTACTATGTGAGTGCGTACATTTGTGTATAAAGGCAAAAGAACTTCAGTAAATACCCAAATCTTTTTCTCCATTAGTCCTGTTTATATTAATGGAGTCTGATTATTATATTGAATATCTAACTGATTTTCTTCTAGCATTTTGGTATACTATGAAGCATATTGAAAGAATATCAGTGATTGATTGCAAATAATAAATTAAAGGTTCCATTAACTGTTCTATAAAATATCACCGACAAAATAATGGTTAAAAGTATCTAATTATATTCATCAAGTCAGTAATAAATATTAGAAATGATAATATAATATAATACTTTCAGACACATTTTGTAAGTAATTTCTTAGAATCATACTATTCCACAAATGCATTGTAAACAGATTCATATTACCTGATCTATTTGCTGGGAATAAGCGCGCACTCAAACATGATGACGATCATAACCATGCTTGAATGAATTGATGGATGGCACACTAATAATAGTCAGGTAGATGGTTCCACGAGTAGAAAACTATTTCACAAAAAATTCTGACGTATTCTAGCATTTGCTGTTTTTAATTTAAAGGAATGACTTTGTAGCCGTTTATCGTTCAAAGAAAACACACGTGGGGAATGCGATCTTCGCTGAAGATTCAAGAAGAAGTACATCACGGATAAGATGAGGAAACCAAATTGTTGCATTGGATTCCAGTTTTGGTCGAACAAGTTTCTTGAATATGCGACTGGAGAACTCTGCTGAAGGTGACTGAAAGGATTTTTTAAAGCTTGTCACGCAAAGCGTGTGACTCTATAGTGCGAAGTCTGGTGCTTCCCCCAAATGTCACGTAAAGTTCTCCACCAACCTTTAAAGATATACAAATAATACATCTATTATATTCTTGGGGTACTCGCTTGGCTCATGTGATAAAGAAACTCAACCTTTTAATACAAATATAAATTTATTAAAACAATCATTCCAATAACTATATTTACAATAAGGAGACCTCTGCGCTGGGGAGTATCTCTTCTAGAGGTCTGAGTCGGCCAACGGCTGACCGCCGTTCTTTGGCCATGAACTGGCTGACATTAGCCCAGTTTCAATAGTATTTATACGCATTCGAAAAATGCTGAGTACATCAAAATTATACTACCTATTGAAATAATGGGAACAACCAGCAAGTCTATTGCTTGGTTCTTAGAGAGAGCAAGAAGGATAGACATAGTTTGGTTTGATAGTAACATTTGCAACTGGACACTTTTTATTGATTTGAATTTCACTTGACACACAATCGATTGTAAAGAATGTTTATAAATTTGGTTCAATAAAATACTTTAATATGTAAAGGTTTTCAATTTAAAATAATTTATTAAAATATGTGTCCAGCTGCAAGATCGCTTTTGTTGACAAGCCTATTAAATTGAGGTAGCTTTTTTAACAACGCTGATAACTTACTATATGCACTGGACCATCGATATTGTAGGATATTTGGGGATTATTAGTTCCAATATGGAGGACAGTACTTTTTGAATTATTGAGAGGAACCAGCCAGTCTGCACACCATCTGTTTATGTTACAAATGCCTTGTATATTCGATTGAAGAACTCTGCTGAAGGTGACTCAAAGGATTTTTTTAAAACGTAGCAAGTTGAGGTAACTTTTTCAACAACGCTGCTAACTTGTTTGGACCAGCTTGAGATATTAATGATTGTGACTTCCAAATCGTTTTACTGATCTACTTACTATATGCACTGGAACACCATCGATATTGTAGGACATTTGAGGATTATTAGTTCCAATATGGAGGACAGTACTTTTTGAATTATTGAGAGGAACCAGCCAGTCTGCACACCATCTGTTTATGTTACAAATGCCTTGTATATTCGATTGAAGAACTCTGTTGAAGGTGACTCAAAGGATTTTTTTAAAACGTAGCAAGTTGAGGTAGCTTTTTTAATTTGCTTAGACCAGCTTAAGATATTAATCTTAATATGACTCTCAAATCGTTTTACTGATCTACTTACTATATGCACTAGAAGACCATCGATATTGTAGGGCAGTTGAGGATTATTAGTTCCAATATGGAGGACAGTACTTTTTGATTTATTAGGAGGAACCAGTGTGTCTGTTTATGTGGTTTAAATCCTGTTGAAGCGATTGGAAATTTGTCAAGAGATCTGAGAAGACGTTATAGTCATCTGTAAAGAAGGATAACCGTTGTTTAAGTGGCAAGGGAGATAAGCCGTAACTATGATATAAAGTAATGGTCCCAGAACAGAACCTTGGACCACGCCAGAGAAAACACACACACACATAACAAGGAACAGGACTGCAAAATTATTGAATTGTTGGTTATTTTTAAAACTTGTTTGTTGCGTTGCTGTAGTTACTAACGTGTCAAAGAATATTTGATATTGAAAAATTTGCAGTCAATTGTAGATGAGATGCGTTCACAGATATAACATACATAAGACATGCATGTGAAGTAAATTAATGTCAAAATTTTCTCTTCACAGTTTTAGTAATGCAAAGTTTATTAGGAACGTTTGAAATAGCTGAAGAAACGTATATCTTTATTTGACCGGTCCATAGTAATCCATTACCAGCGGCGGCGACGCAGCGGACTGTTGGAACACTCTCATTATCCGTCAAAAATGAATAATAACTCCCGTTGAAGGTCCTCGGCCAATAAAATCACAGCGCTTTCTTTGTTCTCATCTTGGGATGCGACGAACCATTCAATTTAGTCCATTTGCGCAAACACTATAAATCTCCGTGTAAATTCCCGTATTGTGGAACTAGCCGAAGTTTTACATTAAACGGTTTCAAAACTTCCGCGTGCCCAGGCCAGCGGGTGAGAGAAAAAAAATGGCTGGCATCGTTCCATCCAGGTATATCAGAGTGGATTAATGTATACAGGTTGTCCTCGCCCACCGCACAGACAATAGTGTTTCTTTAATTTTAAAACATAGATTTATGCCAGGAAAATATTATTTGAGACATATTGTTTTATTATTATAGGTAGAAATAATAATAAAGTTTATTTGTCTCCAGAATTGAATACGAGACACATGTTTTTGACGACAAAATAAGACGATTTATCTATATGTATACAAAATGCCTTCCTTAAATATACAAGATGTTAAAGTTGAATATTTAAAATTAGTTTTTGCAATAATTTTGACAAATTTTTACATACCAGTTCGAAATTTAGCAGAGTCTCTTATCGTAATTAACCAAATTTTCAAGGGCAAACGTAAAAGCTTGGGAGAAGATGGCACTTTGTGTGCCCCATTTTTCTGACGTACGTCCATGGACAATTTTGCTCAATATATGTAGTGGTGTAATATTTTATTTAGAATATATTACTACTCTTAATAATTTTTCTTAAAACTTTTTTTAGACGGGTTATGCAACGTTATAGCTGTAGCGCTGGTTGCACTTTATAATAATTTAAAATATTAAATTATTATTAAGTTATAATTATTTAGGTGTTATTTTAAATTTGATGAAGTATGAACTTAATAACAAAATAGTAATATACATATAATTATCTGTCGTCTGCATAAAAATGGAACTGACATTGAGTAATGAATGTTTCAAATCATTGTTCATGTAAACAATTGTAGAATTTTTTGAGATTTGACAAATTTTTATATTTATTTATTTCAAAATAAAATTTTAATAAAAATTCTGTTTTTTTTTCCAAATACTAAAGAAAATTAGAATAAATATTCCTGATATATATTTGTAAACTTATAATATCTGTAGAAGAAAATAATGGAAATTGTATTTAGTTTCAATAGAATAGTAACCTTATTACTTCTGGGGTACACCAGGGTTCCAATATGGACCCTCTACTGTTTTCTCTTTTTTTTTTATTGATATTAGGGTCGTACTTTGTTGCACAATTTATTACATCCAGATGATTTGAGCATATTTTTTCCGTGTGAAGTATTGACGATTGCATTCAACTTCAGGATTATTTGAATGGGGTAGTGAAATGGTATAATTTCAATAATTTAAATCTAAATATAGGTAAATGTAAAGTGGTCTCTTTTGCCGGTAAAATGTATCCCATTCTATTTAACTATGAAACTGATTCGGAGATAACACGCGCGGACACTTTAAAACATTTTGACAATAAATTAACTTTTAGTTTCAAAGCAAAATTTGTAATAAAACAAGGTCGTGATTTTCGTGATAATGTTGTGCTATTTAAACTGCTTAACACATATATCCTCTAAACTTGAGTATCGTTCGTTGGTTTGGGTTGTTTTGTACAATGTTCACATGTATGCAATCGACTGTGTGCACAAAAAGTTTCTAAAATTTTTAATTTTTTGAATAGATAGATACCCTGAACGCGCAAGCGACTACAAACTTTTGTTGGCGCAATTTCATGTTGATTCTCTTTAGTTCAGATGATGACACTTTCATAGTTTAAAATTTTTACACGCACTTTTTCCTTTTCTCTTCGACAGAAATTTTAAACCGATTAGATTTTTTGCCAGAAACAAACCCAGCTAGTCATGCGGTTCTTATGCTTTATTGTCTTTAGTCTCCTATTGCATTGATGTAAAATAATTCAAATACTATATATAACTTTTACGATATATTTAGTTGTACTTTGAATTGTTTGTATTCCGTTTTGAGGGGTGCTTACTGATTTGTGATTTACTTAGCTATCTTCACATCTATTCCATCTTGTTTTTTTTTTATATGTACACTGTAAAAAATAATTACAGTAAAAATAGATGGCAATTTATTTACCACTCGTTATTGCTGTAATTTTCTTATCGATTGTGACTTTACAAATAAAATGTAAAATTACGTTGTAAATTTATTTTGCGGTGTAATTTTAGGTTTTGCAATTGTAATATTACTTTGTGATTTTACAATACAAAAAGTATTTTTACAATGTAACTTGCACAATTACTTGTAAAATTGCAGAGTAACTTTACAGGCATTTGTATAGTTACATTGTAATAATACATTTTATATTATGACTACAATGTAATTTTGTTTTATTTATTGTACAGGATGGTCCAATTTGGGCACTTAGGTATAGAAGGTTTCTTCTATTTTCCGAAAAGACAGAAAAAAGTAGCCAATATATTTGGAGCTTAATTTTTGAGAAAAATTGAATAGTGAGAATCTCATTTCGATATTTTGATTTGTTTAAGAGATGACCTTACATGATGTTTTTAAATTTTGGTTGTTTTCTATGGCAGCTTTTTTTCATTTTTTCTCTATGTGTAATATCTAGTGGCATGAGGAAATTTTTTTATAACTTTTAGTTTTACGTTACTATAACAAACATATATTTTTTAATGAAACATCATACGTATGTAATATGGGGCATCATAGAAAATGCCTAAATTAAAAAAAAAATCTATATCAAAACGAATCAAGATATCGAAATGAAATTTTCGTTATTCAATTTTTTTCAAAAAATATTCCCGTGACATTTGGACTATCTTTTCGGAGAATAAAACAAATCTTCAAACAAAGTGTTGAAACTGACCTAACCCGTACAGTCAATTTTAGAAAAACTTACTTTAAAAACATCTTGTTTACCACACTCGAATTCACTAACAGTGTTTTGACATAGATACCTAAAAAAATCTGAATAGTAATTCATTTATAACTAATAGATTAATATGCCTACATGAGAAAAATTAAAATATCGTAAGGCATAAACGATTGTTACTTACCTTAAGTAACACATCAGGCTCTTCCGTGAGTTTCTCAATAGCACCACTGCATCTGAATGTTACTTCAAAAGAAAAACGTACTCATATTAAGTAACCTACTTAATATGCTTCTAATGTTAACAAACACCTTTAATAGTAATACTGAATTTTTAATATGATATCCCCAGTGAAGTCAAACATTTCCGAAGCAAAAGATTCGTTTTGTATATGCTTTTCAAATTTATATACAAAAAATTAAGTACTTTGGAATTTATGACTCATTTAGATTGAAAATAATACTTATTTCTATTATAATCCCCATGTACCTTAAACTCAGCAGAATAATCCCTTTTTAAATTTATAATTAAAATTTTTGGACAAATTGTGTGAAAAACATGTTACACAAAACCGTACTTTTCCTGATTATATAAATAGCTATTTTGTACACGGATTACGGCTCAGTTAGCTAATTAGTAGTTACAACTTTATTATATCTTCAATATATTAACTGCCCTTTGCTTCTTTTTAGCTTGGAAAGACATGTACAGGTACTGAAGTAATAAAATATTACATTTAGGTTATTTGTACAAAATAGAACACTTTTTCCTGTAATTGGTGTTTTCACTATTGGACAAATAAAACATATTATTTATTATTACTATTGATGGAAGTATTACAAAATTGTCGAATATCTCGGTGTATTTTACTTAATTGACTTTAAATCGAATGGTACAGGTATTACCGCATAATAAAGCTGTCCAAGTCCAATAAATCTATTTAATGTTATCCATATTGCAGCGATCCAATTTAAATTAATTTAGAGAGAACATCGGTTATACATATCGGTTTAATTTGCGAAAATTACGAGACACGCTCGCCATATATTAATACGCTATTGAAGTCGCCGGGACACATTTTACCAGCCTGTAAATATTCGATAAAATTACGGCTCTAATTTAGTTGTTTTCAATTTAAATTCGTCCGCAGATTTATATGTCGTTCCGTTTTATGTGTGCGAGCGCAGCCAGTACGCGATGTTTACGGTGTTACATTTATATATAAAATTAGAGGCTGGTGAGTTACTTTGTTGTAGTCTCTTTGTGAATTGGATGCTTGTCAAATTTATTGCAGTACGGCTAATGGCGCAATTAAGATCAATTTCGGAACTGCCAAATGCTAGGACGACGAAACCATCAGATGTCAATCATTCTTAGCTCAATTTATTTTAAAAATTGGATTGATAGTATTTTATATCAAATAAATATTGATACTTAGTGATTTATTTAAATAAATTAGAATCGTAACAAACTTTATTTACTTGAGAAGAAAAAGTATTTCCAAATATTTGTTAGAATTAAAATAATCTTTCTCTCAGTGTACCACTTTGCATTTATATTTTCAATACTAATTCAAATCATATATTTATGTTGGTTTGCATACCGGATCGGTGAAACGACTGTTATTAAAGATAAAATAAAATATGTGCAGTTCTAAAATTTTAGACATACTTTGAAGAAAATCTAAAATCAAGCAAACAATCAATGTAGATTAAGACGCAGAAACTTTTCAATTTTCATTCTGATAGATTTTCCGGAGAAAAAAAATTCACTAGTTATAGGTTGTAGTAGTAGTTTCAAAAAAAACTTCTATAAAGTAGAGGACAGATAAACAATTCAATTGTAGCAGCTAAATCAAGTTTTCTGAAAACTAGTAAGTAGTGTGGCTACTAGCGGTGACAAAAATTTCTTGCTAGAGTACTTGAACTGTGTTGCTGTAGTTATTAAAACTTTTAGCAAAATGTATTTAGGATACATTAAGGATAAGTGAATTGTACATTAAAGGTTTAGTTGACTGTAATGAAAATAATAATAGTAATAATAATAATAATGAAAAAGAGAATGTGACTCCCTTCTTTTTCAATGCAGAATTGATATTTTTTTACTTAGTTTTGCATGTTTTTGTATTATATTAAAAGCTAATTCCTAATTAAAAATACTTTATTCCATTTCTTTCATTCCAAATGTTTAAAACGATATAATTGATGAGTTAAATGATGTTGCATATTAACTAAGAAACATGCATTATCTCGAAAATCCAATAGATAAGTATCCCTTATAATATATTTTTGAAAAGTTCAATTGATGGTCTCTCTAACGGCGTTAAATATTACAGGATGTCCCGTTAAAGAAAAAAACAAGTTTTATATCAGGCTGTATCAGGTATCTATTTCAGGCTGCAGACTTCCACTACCCATCAGTTTGTCTCGAACGTTGGCGTGCAAACATCGGTTATACAGAGACGTATTGAAGCAAAACTATAAGTCTGAATTGAGCAATGATGCGCTGCGCAGCTGTTAAATGTTTAAACAGATCTTGCACTACCAATTTAAATTTCTTCAAATTTCCTAAATTCATAAATAACTGAGTAATCTATAAATATACTCACTGGTCCTGATCGTCGATCCTGTAAATCCCATCGGATGCGGTGTTGCATACGCATTTCAAGGTCACTCCAGTCGACTGAAATCACTTCTACTACAACTTTTTTCGTATCTGGAATGTCAACGGAGAACAAAATCGGAAGCAATTTTCGCTTGACCACTCTGTACACAGATATTTGCAGGGTTTTTTATATTTAAATCACTCAGGCTGATTGTACTTTAAAAGAATAGCGCTATCGGATGACATTTTCATGTAATATTCTCAGCAGATGCGTCCGTCGTGAGTCAGACAAAATAAAATACTTTTTTAATGAGACATTTTATTTTCGAATACAAATTTCAGGAGTTCGACGATATATCATTTGCCGTCTAAATTTATTGGTGTCTTTGATATTTCGTTGTAAACCCAATTCTTTTAGATTTCACGTTATTCATCACCGGTACCACTATAATTTATTAGTCGGGAATTTGGCCCCGGTTCGACTAGGCGTTTTCGGAAAAATATCGCTTCTAAAAAATGCCGGTGCAGTTGTTGGGAATATGTTAATGTCCAGTATGGTTAGCGCTTCATTGTCATAGAATGTTATTTGTAAAATGCACGTAATTGGCACGTGCAAATAATATGATAATGAAAACTGAAGTTCCAGTTGTATTGTATTGTACAGCGTGTCTAAAAGTAAAGGAACAAAATTCACTTATGTCTTTAAAAAATTGTAGAATTAAATAAAAACAATAGTTCATGCCCAACTAGTAGGTACTACTTTTTTTATTACGGCAGATGTTCAAAATGGCTTCCATTAACCATTGTACAGGGCGTCCCAATTTCGTTGCAATTGCAGTGTATCTCAAAAACTACGAAAGAGAGAAGGGTGAGGTTTTAGCAACACTGGACCACTTTTCGAGAAACTTCAGATGTCCGTAATCAGAACCTTCATAGACCTATTCGATTTTGAAATACAGAGCGAAATTAAAAAATACTGTTTTTAAGGGATTATTCGTATCTCAGGTTTGGTAGTCAATATAGTTTTAATGGAATTGTGGAAGCAACCATAACAATGAAAATAATAGTAATTATTATTATTATAATAGTTATTACTACTCCTAACTACACACTACTTGAAACAAAAGTTTTCTATAACAAGTTGAATGAAATAAAGGTTGAGATAATGTTTTATTTTATTATATTATTAAACAATACATTCTTTCTAAATTTAACAAAATGTGTATTTTAGTGTCACAAAATACTCAGTGGTGGTGTATGACTGATGAAGTTCAAACGGCTCTTTATTGTTTAAATAAATAATTTCCAGGTGCTTTATTTTTCAGTTTTATATCTAAGAAGTTGAGGATAAAATGAAATGATAATTATGTAATTACACACACACAAGATAGGTTTTTTGAAATAAGAAGCAAATAAACAATTTTTTTGTATTAGATGAAGACGCCCATTCTTACTTACCTATTTCTACCACATCTTCTTGACACAAATTCTCACTTTCCAGTTTACACTATACTTTCTTATTTTTTTCACAAATTCATTTCTTTGTTAAAATATTAAATCAAAATTCAACACCAAATTAAAGCACTCATAAATGAGTTTGAACTTACGCAATGTTACTTTTTTACTGTGAATGGTTAAAACTGCCTCTGATACAGATTTATAGTCAGAGTTCAGTAGTGTACTTGTAATTTCTCTACAGGCTCTCTCTTTTGTTGGTATTACGACTTCTAAAAAATTCACATTATACAAAAATAGGTTTAAAGTAAGTACTGTACACAAAATATACATAACAGTAGAATACGTTTTTTTAAAGTACAGAAGAGTAATCAATGCGACATAAAAGATAAATTTTATTTATGTATTAGCAGCTACCTATACCAAAAGAATGGCTATAACCTTATATCACTGAATTGGTATTTAGAAGCGCTATTTTCACTAGATTATGAAATATAAAGTGCCATATTTAAAAAGATGTCGGTAATACAAGTCTACCAAGCATGGCTCGAAAAATTAAAAAATATTGCAATTTCTATAAGTGGCAATTTCTATATACTAATTGGCCTGTTTTAGCGTTTATTTTTGATCTGAACTAGCAAAAAAGTTATTTTTGTATCTAGAATAATGAAACTTCAAATATTCCTTTGAAGAAAACAATATGAAACAGTGTGGTAAAGAATAGGTATAGTTCACGGCAAACGTATTACTTACCTTTTTGTTAAGAGATTAATAAAAATAAAGTCTTCATCACATTGGTCTGACAATTCTATGAAGGCATGTCAATTCCCGATTTCGTACGATACTTACCCACAACATTCATATTTTGATTCAGTACATCATAGGAGATAGGAGCAACAACTATCGCACCGGGTACTCAAACCGCAGTTTAAGGAATTCAATGAAACAATTCGAACATTTAAGATGTCTGCATTACGTTTTATTAAAAAATTATGATACGATCATCGCTACCACATCCCGGATTTTAATAGCCTGCAGCGAGATCATAAACATCTTAGAGGAAACTTCGATGCAAATAAACGTTTTATTGTACCCGTATTTTTCATAAATAAAATAAAAAGTTAACGCGCCCCACATGTCGGGCATTAATACCTGGGATTTGAACGTGGATTTATGGCCAATATATATAGACGATTATATTTAGAATTCTTCGCAATTCGCTTCTTGGGTTTTATTGGAAAACGGCGTATTTTTGGCGCTTCGGCAGTATTTGTTTTGGCTATTTCGTTTTCATCGGAATTTTCGGTCGTATTTTTTATTTTAATGTCCTGCCGGGTTGACAAGAGAGGAGCTCTTCGACATTTGTTATTAATAAAGGAGGAGGAATTACACATAGCGCGTTTTAATGGGTTCGAGGACGAAAATAAATCGTTAACCGTTCCGCCGACGGCTTATTTTTGGACTTGTCGATTGTCTAATTCCATTCCGATACTGTTTATTAATGACCGAATGTTGCGCAAGGCGAAAATGTCTCTGTAACGTTTTTCGAGTCCGAGTGATGGATGGCAGAAGTGTATTTCTATCACAAGACCAGTTGCTGACTTATGTTGGATCGTGCATGTGAGACACGATCTAAATAAAGTATATTGCACGTTTATTGGAGAAAATCAGTATCTGAATTGTTTATATTCGAGTTGAATATGTTAACAGTAATCTCAAAGTTTACCAGTTCTTAATTTTTTACTTATTTTTAAATTTAAAGTTCTAAATTTGAATTTTTTATACAAATAAATTTTCTTGATGTGTTTTTTACTTAAAATTATTTTCATATAGAGGGTAATCTTTTATTAATGTTGGAATAAGAAAGTAGTAACTAATAAATAATGATGATGATTGATGATGATGACTATTGGCATCCTGCCAATTTCCCACTCCTCTCACCCACCAATCACAGACATCAATTTGAATAATGTCATATTACCGCTTGCTTGCTTGCTTGAGGTTTGATAACATAGGCGTCCGTACCAGGGCCGTATTTAATATGGTCTTGTTTAATTATAATTAATAATTTCTGAGTAACAAAATAATGTAATTGATAATGAAATAAAATGTGATATTATTTTCGATAACTTGCTGCTTGCTTGCTGAAGTTTTATTTAGAAATATAATTTTGGATTTCCTAAAAATAAAAGAAGAAACAACTTTTGAATAACTGCACTAAATTAAAGAAAAGAGAATGTTTTTCAATATTCTAATGTGTGCCATTTTCATAGATGAAATAAACATCAAAATATTAAGGGTATTCCTATCAAAATTTAAATATTCATTTTAAAGAACAAAATGTATTTATTTACTTTACTTCAAATCTGATTCAGCTAATTTCATCTATATAAAATATATAACTATCAGAAAGATCACTCTATTACAATAAAATGTAATTGTTAAAAATAAGCTTAAGAGCAGTATATAATAAACTACTTAATTTTATATATTTAAGGGTTGCTGTCTTTCTTGTTTTATGTTTTAAAATTATAATAAAAATGTTTAATCAGTACCTCCTGTTTTCTTAATTTAATTTTATAGATTTAAAATATAGTACATATGAGAAAATATGTATATACTTCAAATTTCTCATGATGATAAAACGCTTAGCCTTCAGTAAAAATACATGATATGTAATAATACTACAATTTTCTATTTTTGTCTTCAGTATAACTTTATAAAAGTTACATATTAATAACGGATATTAAATAAAAACTGTCGAGTTTTGTATGGGTGACATAACAGATTCGAAAAGCATGTCATCGAGAAAAAGTTTTATTATTAAATACGTACATATGCCTGTTTTAAATCATTAATTATACATGAAGATGGTCATCAAATTTTTTAAATACAACCCTGACGTTTCCCCCACTTATGTCACCCAGTATCTGGAAAACAGGCAGCCTTTGCTCAAGTAAAATTTAGTCATTGATCTCCATTCCTTTCAACCTATTTGAGTAGGTACAATTAAAATTCAGCAAAAGTTCTTAAAGTACCTAATTTGTTATCAATATATAATCATGTTTGTAAGCGTAGGGACATAAATAATTATAGTATAGTTTAGTAACCATGAGCTGCATGACATGTTGTTAATTTGCGATGAAGCTGGGCAAAATTCTGTGGCCAGGAGACGTGTACACGGAGACCATATCAAACTGTATTCTGTGTTGTGAGAAAACCCTAATAAAACCATTCCTGGTAAGTATTTTTAGGTGTACTTGTGATTTTTATGCAGAAACACCATGTACGAGTATGGTAAGTATGCGACATCAAAGATTTAAAACTTATTAGCTGTTATAATTCTATTGTTAAACCAGTTATATTTGATAAAGTTTATCACGCACCAAAATAAAGGCACTTCGGACATCCTATTTTTCTTTATGAAGTTATCACAAAAAGTTATTAATTTTTATTTTAATTTAACACCTTATTAAATCAAACAACGTGCGAGATATTAAAAAATTGTAAGACTACCTGATTTGCATCCTGTTCAATTTTTGCACGTTCACTCAGCTCTGTATGTAAAATATGTTCTTCCATAACTGATTGATAAACAGAAAGCAAGGTATTTTATTCTTCAAAAAAAATAAATTTTCTTAAAATTATAGCATTATAAAGTTTTGATAAATGAAATGTTATTATCAAATTAAAATTTAAAAAGACTTTAAAGAAAAGATAATTTTGAGACAACTAAAAAAGCATGTTTCATAATCGGTTAATTATAGAAAAAATATTATTCACAATATTTGTGTTTTCCAGTGTGTAATTTCGGATGTGTACAATGTCCATGTTAATAGTTTAACACACTCCAAAATTACTAGTAATGCAGGGTGTTAAAAAAATAGTGTAAAATGTTCAGGAAGTAATAGTATGAACCTAAATAAGCAGAAAAGTCTTAATAAACATGGGTCCGCAAAGTAACGGTTGCGGAGATATGGACCACTATTCGTTTTTCAAACATTTTATTTTATTAGGAATAAACCAACAAAGGAAGCTTTTAACAAACAAAAAACAAAGTTACAGAAGATGTTCAAAGTGCCCTCCGTCCATTTCCAAGCTGGCACGATATCTTCGTCTCAACGATATTCGAACTCTTTCGAAAACACCCTCCTTGGTTTGGATTTCTTGACACTTTTGATTAATCAGTAGCTGCAGCTCTTCCAGGCTATTTACAGGAATACCATACACTAATATCTTCAAATATCCTCAAACAAAGAAATCTAGGCCCTTCCTACCCATCTATGTGGAAAAGTTTGGTGGAAATGTTCTCTAACTGCCATGGAAAAATGAGCTGGATTACCATCATGCTGGAACTACATTTGTTGCCTCTGATTTAAAGGAATGTCTTCCAAAAATTCATACAGTGTGTTCTACAGAAAGTTGAGGGTAGCAGCGCCTGTTAATCGGTTTGGTAAAACAACAGGACCTAGAAACGTGTCACCTACAATACCCTTCCAAATGTTTAATGAAAAACGTGGCTGATGTCCAGATTCTATTAGAGCATGAGGATTTTCGTCGGCCCAAATATGCGTATTGTGAAAATTAAACACTCCATTTCTTGTGAACCCGGCCTCATCAGTAAAAAGAATGTTTGCAAGAAAACGATGGTCTTCGGCATCATGACGTAGAAACCAGCAGCAAAAAACCAATCGTGCTTAATGATCATTTATTGGATTTAAGGCCTGTACTCGTTGCACATGGTATGGATAAAGCAGTTGCTCGTGAAGGATTCTCCAAACAAGAGGACCACTAATTCCTACCTCGGCTGATATTCTTCGCACACTCGTACCTGGATTCTGCTCTACCAGTGCTAGAATTTCTTCTTCTGCTTTAGGAGTGGATACCGACCTTGGTCTTCCGGATAAATGGCACTGTTTGCTCAAGGAACCGGTATCACGCAATCTTTGGTGAATTCTTCCAAACATGCGTTGTGAAGGAATCTGGTGATATGGATAAGCGTCAACATAAAGACGACGCGCTTCGGTGGCGTTCCCATTAGCACGACCATACATGAAATGCATGTCTGTTAATTCTGCGTTAGAGTAACCAACGATAGCGAATGAAAACTTGTGCACTGAGAACAACTGTCAAATACGTACTGTTTATTTCACTAAACATCAACCAACTATTATAAGAAAATACACAACGTTTTTGCAAAATAAAAAAAGGGGCTAAAAAACATAAAACAGTCTGCAACCGTTACTTTGCGGACCCATGTTTATTGAGACTTTTCTGCTTATTTTGGTTCATACTATTACCTCCTTAAATATTTTACACTCATTTTTTAACACCCTGTATAATGAAGCTATAATATTTACCAATCATGTCTCGGTAAAGCTAATCAGGATTATAACTACCAAATGTAGTAGGGGTTCACGAAAATTCAGTCTGAGTGTTTATCTCTTTATGTGTTTCTTGTGATTTTAGAGGAAGACTGTGATATATTTAGATCACTACGAGTTCATTTTCGGAAAGTAATATTATGTAATTAGATATATTGTTAGTGTTTCTTTATAGTAAAACGTTTTTAAATTCTTTATTAGAATAGGTATGTTTAAAGCTAAATCTAATTTTGTTAAATACAGGGTGTAATTCAACCACGTTTTTAGGGAGGCCCAATAAAGACAGAAAACCGCAAATATTTTTTTTACTGGAGGTAAGTCCATATCATTCGCTAACACGGTACTCTTGGTACATTCGAGCGTTGAATGAAGCAGGCCGACACCAGTCCAGTTCACTTTATTTATTTAAAAAATTTCGTTTCAATTAATTTTTTTATCACAAAACTTCTCTTTGTGACCACATAAGTTATACCCATAACAGGACGAATCCCGTGCCTCATTATCAAAAAATGACCATTTTAATTTTCGATAGCCTCTACTGATGTGTGATTTAACCGTATAAGTAATCACACCATGTTCCCGTCAAGCGCAATCTCGCCCAATTTTTCCTCCTCAACCGCCGGCGCAGCTCCGTCTAATCATGCCAACGTGACGATTCCGGCGATAATAAATTTTTGCGTCGTTCGGAGAGCTTAACAACTACTAAATTACCGTTAGTTATTCGCGTATTAGAACGACACGCAATATTTCTGGGGCCGCCGCTTTTCCGCGCATTACCACTCGCCCCCTGGAAGTGTAGCTCTGATATGAAATATGCCCCTACTTAAGGTGATAGCTTTCCTTAAATTCGTCGCATCGCGTCGCCTCGCAAACCTAAATAAATTATGTGTATTTTTATTTTCGCGTGTATGTGCGAATTTATCTATTTTCCGTGAGCCCCCGAAAAGCGCCGCCGCGATTTATTGTTTGGGGAAATATGGCGATTTTTTCTTTGTTTTACAAATGGGCGCGGCGACGTCTAATGCAATACGAAATGGAGATTTTCTTACCAGCTATTCATTGCGGGCGGCGTTCGGGGGCGCGACATTTTTATATCAGAACGGCAGCTCCATCACGCGCGACATCTGAGTGAACGGGGAGGATTCGCGGGGCAATGCGGAAAAAATTGCGAAATCCCCGCTGTATCCGTCATTTCGGCATTTAGTAAGAACCAAGCTGTATTCACGGTGTTGCGTTAATGATGTACAAATATTAAATAGTTTCTTGACAGTAGGTATTTGGCAAAAAGGTATATAAAAATCATGTAAATTAAATTTGAATTATCGCAACGAAAAATTATCACTAGTACGGTCCTGTATGCAGCGGTTTTAAGTACATACTTGTATGTAATACGTGCTTGTAGGTACTAATTTGAGACTAGCTGCATAAACACAAAGAAATTGATTTTTATTTTGTAAATATGTGTTCTACATAGTGAACTGTACTGCTGGTTAAAATATTTGTACTCATTTAAGGTTCACCCTGTATATAAATAAATCAGAAGGTTATAGCGGCCATGGTACCGGGCGTTCTCGTCCAATCTCTTGGCATTAATGCTTGGGCATGCTGTACACGGTACAGATGTAATTGGGTCTTCTGCATGATACGCCACACAGCTACAATAGGCTCTGGACGCCCTGGACCTCCATCTCATCCACGATTCAGTTAAAAATTTCCCGTGTCACCGTTTTCATTACACTTGCACTCACTGCACACCGTTGTAAAGGTAGCTGCATTTGGCACATGTTTATCGAGAAATTGTTCTGCTAAAGCATTTTTACTTCACCATAAATTAAAACGATATCCATCAACTGCGACTTGCTATAGACGTAAGCCATTTTAGATATTTGAAAAACTAATGTAAATACTTGCATAACAAGAAAGTTAATAAGATAGCCACAGTAGCCCAGCGATGTAAAGGTTGAAGCTGCTATAATGCAAACAATTTGTTTGCTATATCGACTCAATTTTTCATGACGCATTTATTATCAAATTCTTTTAGATAAGTTCTGAATGATGTTGTATTATTTATTTTATTTTAAAAATTGCACATTGGTTGTTAAAAAAAAATTTGCTACTTCTGTTCGGCAAATGCGGAATTTCAGGAAACTGCGGGCTAATCCCCGATCAGCGTTTTACCTGAAAAACCTATAGTAAACAGCCAAAGTCATTAAGTCGTTTGTGGCAAATCCGACTTTATCGGATTTCAGCTTATTGGATCGCATCGGTATGCCATAGAGTCAGGCAAAAGATCTCTTGATGGATCTCTAGCTGTTCTTGTCTGTCGCACTCAACAGAAATGGATCTGAGTACACGTGATGGAACACGTATAACGTATAACTCTGGTCGGTTTGTCATATCCGACGGAAAGTCAAGAATGCGCGAGATGTAAGAGACTACACCTAACGATTACTAACTTACTCCATGACTGATTTGGCGGTTTCAAAAACTGCTTTAATACAATTTGTAGTAAATAATACTACAATTATCTCTCTGTAGATTTGGTGATGATGACTATAAGTGTTGTTTGTATTAATATAATTTATAAATATTTTGTTATTTTGCCACTATGACATTTATTACACAATATAGTAAAAAGTTTTACAATTATATTAAAATTTACAACAAACCAATTATTAAAATATTTTGCATTTACCACAACGAACGTAATTTTTACTTATGGCAGTGAATTATCTTAAAGTAGTAAATAGTAGCAATATCTTCAAAATTATAGTAACTGAAATTTCTATAAATATTTCGTCACCAAGATAAAAATAGCTTTAAGAAAGAAAAATAAATGTAGAAGAAATTTTGTTTAATTTTGTGGCATATTAACTTGGTATGTAAGTCTTATGTTAAGTTTGGTCGATGGCAGAGAAGACGCACTTGGCAATAAATTACTAATAATATAATAATTCACTTATATTAAGAAAGAAAACATATTTTCACCTGTTATGTTTCGTTAATATTTAGTATTTTAAATTTATTTTGACTAAATAAATTATTTTTAATATTATAACATTTTCTGAACTCTAGTGTATAGTTCCCAACTGTAAAAAATGTTCGTCCAACAATTCCTCGCATGATGTTTACTGAAAACAAACTCATAACTTCACTGGTCGAATATTTCTGACAGTTTGAAACTATTCCGGATTCCTTGCTTGAGCAAACCTTATTTTTCCTGTGCGCACAACATTATACCAAATGGCAATATTGATTTTGTAATAATCAAAATTAAATACAGAGCAGTAATAATATTTGCATTGGTTTAATCAGCTCTACTTTGAATTCTAGTTTATACCTAGAAACATTGACGTACACTGAAAGCTATAACTTTTGTAATAAAGAATATAAGAATATACTATACAAATTATCATGCTTAAAAGCTATGCTAATGCAGCAGCAATTAGTCCCATTTGCTTCCCTGGCGACACCACGAACCGGTAAGGCCGAAAAGCAATGAACGCCTCAAACAAAACTGCCATCGCCCGAGAACCCAGAGATCTCATCCCCGAAGAGCGAACGCTGGAACAAAAGAATATCACGGAACACAAGTGAAAATACTACGTACTTCAATTGTTCACACTTGCCAAGATTCAAAACGCTTGACTCTATTTCCAGTATAAGAAAACTACTCGAGCAGTGCACGCTTGATTTTGTTTGCCTTGGCGGCCGTCCCCCGGGTGCGTCTCCTTCTCGTACGCGGGGATCGTCGTCGTCTCCTCGTCTCGCTGGTGGAGTTCCGTGTGGCAGGAACTCGTCGCTGTCTCGACATCGCATATTCCGTTTGACAGTAGTTGTTGTCCAATTAAAAATGTCCTCATTAGTTGGGAAATAGTATTGTGTTGAAAAGATGCAATTGTGAGGATGTGGAGACGTCTTGCGTGAGCACGGGGCCCACTGTTCTCGTCCTCGCCTTCTCTTTCTCCGTTAATTGATATTGTTATCAGCTCACGTATTTCCCTTCTACGATCTCGTTCTGTGGAACAATGAAATACATGGTTTAAGAATATTAATATACCTACAAAAACTCATTAGGCACTTATCAATACAACAAATTTTAATTAATTAATTGTCGATTTAACATGTAGTGAAACAACTGTGAAATAATATACAGGGTGTCCAAAAACTCCACGCGAAGAGTTTAGTTTGTAATACTACTCGAAAATATAATGTGATAACATTTTCTCAAAGTCAATATTAACCATCCTCAACCTGAACGTCAGTTATTTTTTGTAATTTGTTTTTTGGCTATAACTTTTCTAATACTTTAACGAACTAATTTACATACTTATTTTTGTGACAGTAAAAATTGTAATTTCTTACAACAGATATTAACATTAGTTGTAGTTACGTTAATTATAAATTTACCGTAACTAAAATTCGAGCTAAACATACAACAACTTTATTGTCACTCTTGATTATACAAGAAATCTCCTTCAACAAATTCACAACTCATTCGCGTTCGACTGCTCAATATAAACTGACTGTGACGGCGGAATTGATCCGCTTATATAAATTTTTAGAGTTCTCGAAGTTTCTGCGACCTCGAGAACGTGTCGAGAAACAAATAGAATATAAAACTACTGTATTTATAGTAATTTGTTAGTAAGAGATCCTGCATATTATTTACATTGACTGGCTCAAACCTGTACATTTTTACACAAACAGAGATGTCTTTCCATGACATTAAAAGTAAAACCTTTTCCCCTCTTATCCGTCAATAGGTACATTCTCCATATAGCTACAAATACAATATAATATATTTTTAAATTGGCTTTGTTACACTATTCAGGTTAAACATAATGGAAATATTTGAATCATTGATGAACTTTTTGTTATATAATTTTTTTAACACGTGCATATTGTTCAATTTTTTACACATTGATATTCAGGCATATAGGTATGTGAAATAATATTAATTATTGAAAAAGTTTTCTCGATACATATTTTTCAATGTTCAATATGTTATTCAATAAAATGTAAGAAAATTTAAATAATCTACTCAGTAAAATTACACATCTATATTTTAAAATTCCAACCTAAGAATTACAATGTTTAAATCAATACAAATTATAGTGACGCAAATTTACACTGAAATTTATCGTAATATGGGATTTTATCTATATTTATTTTTGTAATATTGCAGTATACTTATTTCATATACAAAATTATTATGTAATTTTACATAATTTTGGCTGGTCACAAATTGCCAACGTAGTTATACGAAATTACAGACAAATTTTTATCAGTGTGTAGTTATAAAATAAGAAACCAGTAAGAAGGAAAACACACGAAGAAAAACAGTAATAAGTTTACTGCCGTCGCCTTACCCCTTCTTTGAAATATCTCGCCTTTGTTGATATACACAAGTGCAGAAAATAATAAATTGATTTGTGTTTTAAGTATTTTAGAACAGCATCATTGTAACGATTTCCAGTCAGCCTTCCGCAATGGAAACCCGAGCAATAATTTCCAATATAGCCGAACGAACCCGGCGATTTGACGACGCCCTGATTGGAAACGGTTTTTTGTAAATTTTTCACTGATTTCCAATCGCCTCACGCCACCCACCCTCACCCGACCTATCAATAGTCAACTCCGACCTTCGTTTTCCCATATCGTCCCGCCCCCGATACCCTTTTTCCGCGATATCGGAAACCGATCGAACCAATACGGGCGGCGGGCACCTCCGCCGGGACGCCGCCGACGCAGCGTCGCAGTGAAGGCAGATCCGATATCGAACAGGGCTGGATATCGTAAAAAAGTCCATCGGGGAGGCCGCCCCCCGCCCCCGGTGATCGGGCGACCCCCCCCTGCCTGACCTCTGACCTCTCGACCTCACTTCTTGCGCACTCTAGTATAGACGTTCGATTTTTGCGGACGCCGACGCCGTGGAGCATCGGGGCGCGCGGGAGACGCCCAGAGAGGCCTTAAGCGGTGTCAATGCGATGAAGGGATGATGGAAGAGCATTTTTTTCCGGCCCAGGTGCAAGCGGGGCCGTGACGGCCCCGTGTCGGGCCGTCGCGTTCCTCCAGGAGGCCACGATGGCTTGGGACCGTTTTTGATGTGTACAGGAATTCGACTATCTCACGGTTTAAGGTGAAGAATGTTGTCATTTTGAATGTGCTGCAGTGCAGTATCGATCAGATGCAAAAAGGCACGTGTCTCGGCTGTTTGGGCCGTAATACAGAGCAAAAATATTGCATGGGCTATATTTTTAAGAGCACTTATATTCTTTTGGCAAAAAATTGTTTAAAAAATCAATTAAGGAGTTTAATATGTAAAATATTATATTAGTGTGGAATAGTATCAGATCCAGATATGTATTAATGTATCTTATTTTTGCTTTTTTTTTCTCTCTTACCTACATACACATATAGATTATCTTTTATTGTATTGTATTGCAACCAGTTTATGTTTAAGCTAAGGTGATGCTACTTATGTTTGTTAGGTGTCATCTGCTAGCACATATTTTACATAGCATTGTAATTCCAAAGAAAAAACACAATTCAAAGAAATTTCTCCATATTTATTTTTAATAAATGTTTACTGACAATTTTAATAGGATTGCTTCACTTATGCATAATTTTTTATCTACACTAAGGAACATGTCTTTTAGTAAAGTAATATACTACTGGTTGAAAAAATGGATGCCAACAAATATTTCTTATTGTTTCAAACAAGTTTACTTTGTAGTCACTAGATATTAAATGTTTTTCTTGCCATTACTGTGTGCACTTACACTGGTTCAATTATCTTGGTTATAAATTTTCACTTTACATTAAAATTTGGACATATTCAAATTAATTTTTTTGAAATTAAAAGAAAAGTTATAAGTTACTGTTGATAACTAATGAATATTAATATAGGCACAAGTACTATACACACTCTCGTGTATCATGTATTTATTATTATTTTAATATTTTATATCATATTTGTTATAGTACTACTATATTGGCTGCTGATATAGTATAGTTCTTGTGTATAATATGTTAATGTACACGAAATATGGGCAACGCGTCTATTTTGTTGTAATGTTGAGTAAAAAATGGCAAAATATTACTTGCATCTGCGTACACTGAGGGAAAATGTATTTTAGCTATTAGTAGATATTAATTATTTCCAGCAAAATATCTGCATTAATAGATTCCAGAATTATTTTGCTAAAGGAGCCTACTACCGGTTAAGTTTTTTTTTTAATTTTTGATTTATTGCTGCAATTCCACGTTTTAGTGTAGTAGCTTGCTTTTTCACTCAAGCAAAAATTGGTATTGGTTTTTATCCTAGGATGACTAGTTCTATAGCGATACCAGTAAATATTCCTTTATATTTCAAATAAGTGATTTGAAAGCCACTATTAAATGATTTTTTTGCCATTACTATATGCACTTAGATTGGTTCAATTATAAACTTAGTATTTAAACTTTAATTTTACATTAAAACTGTTACAAGCAAAATTTAAAGTAGTACCTACAGTTTGGATACAGTCGACCAACACTCGCTTTTCATTAAAATTTAATATAACAGAAAAATTTTCAGCTCATGAATACTATAATAAGTATTGGCACTACACACATTCTCTCATGCATTCTGTATTTATTATTTTTTTACATAACATTTTTTCCTTCACATAATGTATGTCACAAGTTAGTTCTTGCTAGTTATTATTACCTATTTAATAGGTACTAATATTTAAATCTTTGTGTATAATAATATGTTAATGAATATGAAGGACAAACAGTCCGTCCGTCCTGTTGTAATGTCGGTCACAAAATGGCTATGTATTTATGCGTTTGCGTAGATTTTCGACGATTACTACGCATTATCAAGATATCTAGCCACTGTTACACAATTTTTATTTGGCGCAATTTCAAGCTTTCTAGCTATAAGTAAACTATTTTTAATCGCTAATAAGTAGGCCTAAACTAAAGTCAGTTAGCTGCTGCAATAAGTTACCTACTAGTTACCTTTAGTAGATAGACAATATCTACCTATTCAGCCTAAGGTGTTCTATTATTTTAGCAAAACGTCGACTTAGATGTGTTAATAAAATATTTTTATTGTGCTAGGCACATGCAACACTGGCAAGAAATATTTCGTCGGTAATGCAGATATTTTAACAAAACTGTTATTATTGATCGATTTACTTCAGTGTAAAAAGTAGCTATTCAAAATAGTAATGTTTTAATTCATGTTTTGATGTCAAACTGTTGCATCCACCACGAATACATTTATTGCTAAGGGTAGCAATAATAGGTACCTCACATTCCGGTAATTTTTAATATCATTGAAAGAAAATGTTTATTAAATTTGTATTGGTACACAATTTCTATGCAAGTAAGCTGGTATATAGGGTGAACCTTAAATAAGTACAAATATTTTAACCAGCTTTAGTTCACTTTGTAGAACACATAATTAATAGTTTTTTTACAAAAAAATCAGAAATAAAAAAGTGAAATTTAAAATAAATTTTGTAATTTTTCTGTAGAAAACTTGTTGAGGACCGCTGACTTTCATACATTTATGAGTCATAGCACTGCAGATTGAACATGTGGTTCACAGTGTTGCCAGTGTAACACAAATGTCTTTGCTTTTCTTGATATTAAACGCATACGTCAAGCTGCTATTTTGTTATTTAATAGTGTGTGTAGCTTTATTTTTAAAATTTGTTTCACTAATTAAAGTGCGAAGTCACTTTATGGTTCTGGATTCGAAATGGTTAATACTGACTCATTTGGGGTTATGTGGCGAAAATTAAATTTAATATGCTATCTGAAAACCATAGTTTTTCGTTATTCTTCATAAAATAACTTAAGGAAATTGTGTCTTGTGTCTCTTTCTAGCAGTGTACAATGACATTTAACTTGTGAAATGTGGATTACTGATTAAATAGTTAATTTTTTAACAAACAGGTAAGCTTGTGTGCACGTTTATGTATAATTTTTGAACATTGAACATAGTAATATCACGTAATATCTTCCTAAATACTTTATGGTAGTATGTATTTAACTTGCGGAAATTCATTTTTAATCGTTTATAGTAAGGTCAGTTAAGCAGTTAAGATTTATGTTAATAATACTGCGTATCATACTACATACCCAACTTTGCTGTACTTATGCTTCAAATAAGTATTTTTAAAATAGAATTTAACCGTATTACTGTACTATTACGTTAAAGGAAACTTAATATTTATATTAGAGGAGATATGGCAACCTAGCAACAAATTATATAGTTCATTAGGTTGGTTATGACAGCGGTCCTCAAAATGTGGGTATTTAAAAAAAATAATATTCGTAAATATACGAAATTTTTAAAAATGGCTCACTAGACTGATCTATTTGACGAACTACACCAACAGTTAAAATATTTGTACTTATTTAAGGTTTACCGTGTATAAGGAAACGTTTTTTACAGCCACTACAATATCCTGATATAACCGTTCTTGACATTTCCTAGGTATAAAGGAAAATATTAAAATCAGTTTCATTTATCTGAGACATTCTTATTATTTACTTATTTATTCATTCGATTTCAGATCAACATTTTGGTAAAGCTTTTACAAGCTAGTAACTTGTATAAAATATCTCAATTCTTTATTTCAATCGAAGGATTAGCACAGACGCTGAATGCGGTAGTAGGTATGGCTTATTATTATTAGGTGTCAGTGAACCGTATTCACGTAATATAAACATTGACCAAAGCCCATATTTTTTAACAACCAACTAATCTCCGTCATTAGTGGCACTCCATCTCCGCTGCATCCCTAACTTTGCCCTGTGGAGGAGCCAGACGCCCGGGCAGCGAATGCGAAATTACGTTCACGTCCGTCCGAGCCGTTCGATGTAATTTGTAGAAACGGATTAATAAAACTAGAAAAGCGCAGCTCGGACATGTAGAGAGTATAAAATCGATACTCTCCAGTCGCGGCGGCCGGCGGTGGTGGTCTTATAAAAAGCGAAACTACGGATGACATCCCGTTTCGCGACGAATAACGCTCTCCTGAATGGCCCTCGTTCGGCCGGGGTTCGATCTTACGCTCGGTGCTTCCTGCTGGCGCTTCCAGTGGAGCTCGGGATCTGAAATATTCAAAAATACGTCTAAGTAGCGGGAGTAAATTGTTCTTTGTAGTTATTTAAGTACTTTACAATCACTTTATCGCTCTTCGTCTATAATAGAGCTCCCGGGCGATAAAGTGTCATCAACAAACTGGTTTGTAGAAATGTTACTCAATAAATTGTATTTTCATTACCTAGTAACAAATAAATAAGTATCAAATATTTATTCTATAGGCTTACTATACAGTATAACTAAATATTATTTACAACGTTTTGATAATTTAAAAAAAGAAATAATAATTTTCATAACAGGATACGGTTTTGCCCTTACCCTCGAGGCAAGACCGTATGTGTGATGAGGCAAAACCATATACTATGAGTACATATATAAAATGTTTATAAAGACTTGCGCCAGGAGGATCTACATTCAAACGCATCTAGTTCTTTACCTGGAAGTCCGGTACAGCTCTCGTGACACAATTTCAGGCATTTTATACATCTTACTCAGCCATCCGTCTTTTTAGATTCATAGTAACGTCGACGACAATATATACATGGGGCGTTAGCCGTATCATCTTCTTCGGAACTTAAATCTTCTTTATTTTGCTTCCTGCTGTGTCTTCATTTTCGTATCGGTTTTCCTCTTCACCGCCCGAATGGCTGTTGATTTCTGGATCTTTTTATTTTGTTGCTCTACCAGCTCGTTTTTACATGGCGACTCCATAATAACCGCCGTTTTCCCACGTCTTCTGGTAGAAGTTGCTCTAATGGCGTGTAGAATGGGTAATATTGGTTGGGGTGTTACAGTAAATATATTATTTTTATCATGTGCAAATTTTAGTGGACATGAGTTTGGTTTTTGTGTTTCAGGTGGCTGAGAAAGAATTTGTTGTTGTGACGTAATTGGTCTCAGTACTGGACTTAACTGCTCTAAATGATTTGTGGTTTGAGTAGTTGTTCCTGGTTGTGGAGTAATTGGTCTTTGTAAAGTATCCTCAAATCTGTATTGTTATATTTTACCCAGTCCTTTAACTGCAGCATTGGGTATTGCAGTACCTTGCTTAACTCTTTTCGTTCTGTCTTGAAGCGTAGATTTGGGTACATTAAAAGACAGAGAAGCTTTTAAATATCCCATCTGGCCACTAGACACAGCATCGAGGGCCTTCTCCATATCAACTGCACTCCACGACTGGCGATCTGTCTTCCTAAGGTATGTGCGCACCATGGAAACCTGTAAATTAAGTGTTATCTAATAATTAATTGAATTAAACCGTATGCTCATAGATGGGACACAACCGTATAGTGTACGGTTTTACCCCTTACGGTTTTGCCCCAGGGCACATGTTTTATTTTATTGAGTAATTACTTCACATTGGTATTGAGAAATAATTAAAACTATATACAGATTGATAGAGACTGAATCCAGTAACAAAGCTAGCTAATTAGAAACAACATAAAAATTGTACATACCTGTTTGTAGAATCAATAAAATTGAAGCAAAATTAGATGAAGAGCTGCGAAATATCCTAACCTGCCAAAACAGTAACAAAGGAGATACTAAACACGACTATCGTTTGATTTCTCATATCTTCAGAGTGAAACTAGAGCATGAGTATTATATAGTTTCGACTGGCGCGCTTTTGCAAAATTTTAAGTGCACTATACGATTTTGCCTCGCTGTACGGTTTTGGCCCATTTTCCCCTACAATTTTGTAAAGTCGCTTTATCGTCCCTACTTAATTTTAAAGACGTCAGGCGATAAAGTGATGTAAAAATGTGTTACATCCGAAATGTTATGCATAACAAATATGGTCAAAAATTCTGATATGTTTTCTATATTGAATTTCACGCAAATGGTTTTAACATATATAATTAAACACGTCACTTTATCGCCAATGGTTTATTAGATACGTTGTGTACGGGCGATAATGTGCCTATAAGCATTAGTTCACAGAAATTTAGCTCAAATAATTACCTTTTTTCATTACCTAGCGACAAAAAAAATAAATAAAGGCAGTTGTAATGTGACTTTATCGCCTCTACTTAATTTTAAATATGTCAGGTGATGTAAAGCGTATTAAGTCCGAAATGAATACAATTAATTGACTGTCAAAGTTATATTTTAAAATTGTGTGTTGTTTTCTATAGGAGTTGAATCAATTTGGTGCGGAAAGTTTTAATTTCTGCATGTTACTTTATCGTCACTGAGATATTAGCTATAGAGTTTTCAGGCGATAAAGTGGCGATAAACGCTTAAGTTTCCAAACTCAATTAGGTGTATAATTGAAATAATTGCTAAAAATGAAATGTAAAATTAGCAAATATCCTAAAGTGACTTTATCTCCCAATAGCTATAATAAACACAATTACAATCACTAATAAGTTGTTTTCAAAATTAAAGATAAGTATAACAGAGCCACTGAAAACTTGACACAAAATGTTCGATGTGTCATCATACTGAATTGCAATGGTCAGTATAGTATCTAACGTAAATTGTCACTTTCTGGAAGAACATTAATTTAATTATTAAATTGAGCAAGACAAATAAAACAAACCCTCTGCTTGAAGCTGCTTTATTGCCTGTCGTCTACTATAATTTTTGGGCGATAGAATGTAAATAAATAGTTATTACAATGGAAATACTATTACAAATGTTATGCACTGCTGGATTGCAAACCTTAAGTCACAAATTTTGTCAGTGGGCTTTTATAGAGCAGGCGATAAAGTACTACTAAGGTAACTTTATCGTTAGTGGGCTACTACAGGATCACATGCGTTAAATACAGTAATATAAAAATATTTTTTAGTTACAGACACATTTAGTGATGTTTTCAAGACGTCAAGGTAAGATCTACAATAGAGAGTTATCAGTTTAAAGTAAGGTGTTGCTTTGATACCATCAATTAAGCAAATCGTTATCAGTTGAAAGGCAAATTCATTGCCAGTAGACTTATGATATAGTTCGTAGAAAACATGACGTTTTCCTTAGTTATGGATATAGTATGGAGAATGTGTATTGCTTTAATGATATAAATTAAACAAGTCATTACCTTTACACAGCAACAGATTACAAAAAACAGTTGTAAGGTAACTTTATCGCCAGTAGCCAACGATAAAGTGCTTCTTAGTGCCGTGAAAGGTGCTTTAGGCATACGTTCCGGAGTATGGATGCCGTAATTTTAAGGACTTACTTATACATCTGACCAAAAGCAATAAAAAACTCTTATGAAAAAAAAAAATGTCTAAATCGAATAGTTTGTGTACAGATACATTTCAAAAATTAAAATACAACTACAGTGATGTGCAAAACTATGTTACGAAATTACCAACTAAGGTACAATTAAAGTTAAGTTAAGCGCCTCTAGCATAATTTGTTCGTAATTTGATTTTTGGATCAGTATTAATGAAATAAACAATTGCAGTTTCCGAGAAATTTGTTAAAACTGTATCTGTATGTAACTGTACTGTGTCAGGCTGTTGTTGATAACCTAAAACTAATATTAGTCATATTGGTGCGTGTAGCTAATGCGTTTCAATTTCCTCTAGTTTTCCTTTGATGTTTATGAGTGTACATAAACAAAAATACAACTGTGAGGTCAAATAATGTTTTGTTTAGTAAAATTTATCATATGGCAAAATTAAAGCACTGATATTCCAGACACCCTGTATGAAATGAATATTAACCATGAAATAAAGGAAAGCGCTACACAGGCGTAGCCAGACCAGAGAACACGGATTTTTGCGGCGTAATCGGGACGCATTCGCTTAGGGCAACTCTCCAAGGGTCAGAAAAAAGCGTCCACGTGCCGCCCGGCCGCCTAGATCGGCCCACGTTCGGCTCGGATTATTTAAACAAACGCGCCCCGCAGCTCCGCACCGCCCGCCGTCGTAGAGAGAGAAATCAATCGTTCGCACACCCATCCTCCACCCATCGATGCCCGGCCGGCGGCCGTCTCGCCTCTCTCGATAAGAGCCCGTTTCCAATGGCCGTGGTATAGATGCATCGGTTGCGGCCTATAACCCGATATCTCCGATCACCGTTTCCCACTCCGAATGTGCCATCTGAACAGCCATTGGCCGTGCTCGGGCGCAGAATCGATACATAGCTATTCTATTGCTATAGATGACTACCTATCGAACCAATCGAGGTGGGTACGGGGCGAGTAACTGCTCCGGTTGCACCTGAAAAGTCGGTTTTCCGGCGATGACGGCAGCTGTGCCTTCAGGAGGCCCTGTATTTCGACCCCCTCTGGTCCAGTTACGTGTGCAATGGATGCATTTATTTGCAGTTGTGCATCCGACAATGTGTGGTAAATATCAGTAACTTTCATACTGCGCTACGTTTTCGGATTATTTTTTTGTCGCTATTATTACACTGAAAAAACTGCTTGTTTGTCTGACTCACTTGTTCGTGCAACCACAAATTGAGATCGAAGTTGATTTTGCAGTATTTTATGGTAACTATAATTTTCTACTCTCAGTAGAAAACTAAATGCACGCAAAAAACATTCGCCCAACTGTAGTTTCAAATACAAATTATGTTAGACCTCGCTAGGATGTCACTGAAGTGCACTATAGTTCGTAGTTTACATTCTATAGTAACAGGTACAGCCTATCCTAGGAATGTCCGACACAATTTGTATTTGGAGGTAATGTGTACAGTTGTGTGAATTTCCATGACAATATTTTTTCCCGTGTGATATGTTCAACCAATGGATTAAATATGAAGAAAATATAAAGACCTACCTACATGTACCTACCTATATAATCATACTTAGTATTTTCACACAATAGACGTAAAAATACTTTATGTACAATCGTTTGCAATAATGATGGTACTCTTTAAAATGAATTTTGCGATTTCTTTTCAACTGCTGACGTGTTTAGAATCAAATCTACTTTCAACTGTTAGCATTAGTTGTTTCACTGCAATAGAGATTTAATGAACTTTCAGAATTTCAAAAACTGGTTTGAGGGAGTGTCATTGTTATTGCAAAAGCATGTATCTACTTAATCGTTATATTGCATCATATTGCTTTTATTAATTCCAAATTCAACTTTACCATTCATAAAAGTTTCCAAAAAGATGTTTACTTATAGGGTTTTAAGGTATACAACCTTAACTAACTACAAATATTTTAATTGCAGGTGTATTTCGTCATATAGATGAGTCTAGTGAAAGTCATTTTTTAAAATTTCAAATATTTACGGATATTAACTTTTTAAATAAATCCTCACATTTTGAGGACCGCTGACCAGATAGTCCACTGACGTAACCTAATAAAATAAACCATATGATTTACTGAAGGCGAGGTTCGAAGACATTAGTGTAACACTGGCAACTCTGTGGAATTCACATCCACCATGACTTTTAAAAATATTAGTATCGGAAACGAATCAGCGGTCCTTAACAAGTTTTCGATTGAAAAATCACGAAATTTATTTAAAATTTGACTTTTTTATTCCTGATTTTTTTGTAAAAGGACTATTATGTGTTCTACACAGTGAACTGGACTGCTGCTTAAAATATTTGTACTTATTTAAGGTTCACGCTGTATACCTAATAGACACGTTATTCATTACTACAGTTTTTAGATGATCTATTTTTCTCAGTGTAGCCATAATCAATCATAAAGACAGATCAGATCTGTTTTGCTAGTAATTTATATAATTCCCTACATAATTTTCTTTGTTTTAAAATAAATCATGTGATATATTTCCAAAACATTTGAATGGAACTACAGTCCAAGAGTAAATTAAAAAAACGATTTTGGTATAATTTTGTCACAGCATTTTATGATAAATATTAAAACTGCAGCACAATTTAAAATAATTTTAATAAACCGATTTCGTTATTTCAAGAAGTATATTTTTGTCAAATTTAATTTATTTATTTTTTTTTTATTTGAAATATGTATACTTACAGGTTTATTTCAAACAGTACCTAGGTACCTGCACGATTTTAAAACACTAATGAGGTTAGAAACAATCAGCCAATATAATTGTATTTTTTTAAAATTCAATATAAAATTATTCGAAACCAATATATGATTTTTTAAAAACGTAAAGGAATTCGTTAAATAAAAAAAATAGTTTAACTTGTAAAAATGTAAGTAAGTGTTTTTACATAAAGTAATTAGTTTGTTACAATACCTAATAAAGGAAGATATCTATATTTATTTCAGTTCAGTTCTGAATATGACCCCTTTTGCTCGAGTTAAAGATTATTTTCGTTAAATTAAGCATGTTTTTTTTCTGTGCGTTCTTGTTTTAATGAACTAAGTAGTACAATAACATGTCTAGGTATAATACATATATTTTTTGGTTACCTACACTGTGTCATATTTAGGTGGGAATTATTTTTCTCGGTGTACCTTAATCTGCCGTTCGCGTTCGCCGTCTCCGGCTGGGAGCGGCACGCGATTCGCGGCCCCCGTTAGCTGGATGCTGCCCCCGTATCGGTGGCGGAGATGAAGCGGTGGCGATGGACGGACGCTGACGACGTCGACGTCGAGGACGGCCCGGACTGATCAAACACTAGTCGTAGCTCTCCGATCAATATGAAGGCGCGGAGAAAGAGAAAACCTAAACAACACACACACATACACCACCACCGCACGGCGGCGGTCGACGTCCTCTTCGCGCGCCCGCGGGACGCCCCCCCGGGGCATCCTCGGGGGAGGTATCGGGGGAAGGGGTGGACCGATGGCCCAGTTTGACTGGGTTGTTTATATAGATCTATGAATTCATTTAATACGACTTCAAATCTACATTATACAGGGGGTGGTGTTCTTCAAACATTTAATAAGTTACCTATAAAACTTAACAAATAAATTATTTGTTTGTATAGGGCCAAACAAATATTTATTTCTTGAGACCAAATAACTTTTTTAAAATAAAACTGCAATAAATTTGTGTAAAGTAAGCATTTGTCCATTAAAAAACATTATTTCCTTTTCAATTATACATGCACTTCTGGTTTTGATTTAATTATATTTTATGATCTATGATAAAACCATATTTGTATACTTTTTCCACCTAAAAACTAGGTACCAACCTACTTATTTAGGTCAACAACTTATTGTCCAGGAATTTCAGGAAATAACTGCGGGTAAATACCCGACCAGCATTGAATTACACCTGAAAAGTTTGTAGCAATTAGTCAACATATACCGGTTTCGAGTTTATTAGCTCTCATCAGTACGCCACAGTTGAGTGATGTGTTAACTCATTAACTGACGGCTAACAATGGTTGTTCATCTCTCAAACTCGACATACCTGAGTTCAGAAAATATAGCACAGTTACATCTAGCGGACACCTATCGACAGTTATTTTTTGTTTACCTATAGGAAACGATTCGATTTTTTCTTTTCAAATAAATTTTTTTCACGATAAAAAATTATATAACCTAATAAAACTTCATTTAAAGCTTCATAAGAAGAATTAAAAGATATTTTCCTTTCCCTCAATTAAAAATATGCATTTTTGAATTAAATAAACACATTATTTGTTTGTGAAATTTAATTCCAAATATCAAATGCTAATAGTAAGTTATTAAAAATTTTATTTAGAAGTGAAAGAATGAAATAATGACATTACATATATTGTGACATGCGTTTAGTGAGTAAACTTTTTATTAATGCACAAAAGGCGAACATTTTTCAATTAGTTTTATGGAACAACACACTTTGCAAAAACTTGCGCCTTAGATCTTCCATAAACCTGGATCTTTTCTAGCAACTATAAAGATAAATAACCAATCGATTATAAGATACTGATAGAGCGAATACTATTGGCTATTGCTAGTACTGCATACTTAACAGTATAGTAAGACTAAAAGTTTTAAAAAGTAGTTTTACTATTTATCGATATGCATACATAAATTGTAAGTACTTATTTAGGTTTATGTACATGGAACTTCAATTACCTATGGAAACAATCATCTTTGATAATAATTTATATAACCTATTTTAACGCCAGCTCAAGTAAAATAATAAATAAAACTTAGATAACAGATTTTAGTCCACAGTAACCGGCTAGATAAGCGTTTTTATGCAAATTTATAAGTGAAAGGCATGCATTTCATGTGCAGTCGTGTTAAAAGTAACGTCCAGGAAGTTGGCTATTTGTACATTGCAACCTAACTCTTAACCGCAAATTTCCTCTCTTCGTTGAGTGCAATTTCGATTTTTCTAATTTGCACATATGCCTATACAAGGTGTAAATAATTTACATTAAGCAAGCTGTGGTTTAATATGACATATTTTAGTAAAAAAAAACTTATCAGATTAAAGAGACACAAAATTGGCTGTGCTGTATTACATCTTTGACTGAAGTTCATTTAAAAATAATAGAAATAAATTACTCACCATAAATCAATATTAGGTAGTTCTGCAAAAATTGCTCAGAATTATTAATGCGAGCTAATAAGCATGCTTCTAAGCGGCGACTGAAAGTGGTTTGCTATATCAAAATAATAATATCTCTACCCCTCATTCTAATCACAGAGATTAGCCCAGAAGTCGGAGACTTGTGCGGGAGAGGGGGCGGCATATTATTATTAAGCAGGCCGCATTTGCGCCCAGGAACGACTTACGTTGGTAGGCCCTAACCACTATTCAGTGCAGGAATGAGGGAAACCTGGAAAACCTCATTAATTAGGGGGGTAGTCAAATATCAACCGGTATCAATCTGTCACATTGACCCAAGCTAACATTATTCCACTCTACCATACCCGCAGAGAGGGTGCCAATCCTCTCCACGAATATAGCTTATATACGGTCTACCGGCAGCTGGGCGCGAACCAACTCCGATCTAGTCACCTCGATTCAAGTACTGACGCCTTAAACCGCGCGACCACTGACCGACCAAAATAGGGTTAGTATTCATTTATTAAAATAACTGTTACTGAAACTAAGATCTGGTGATTTTGGCAGCCAACCTATTTCTATAAGTGAATGCAATTTGTTATTCAAGCTAAAAAATTGAAATAAATCATTCACGTCTCGCTCAATAATATTTTAGTTCCTGTCAACAACAGACTAATTGAAATGTTCACTAAATAGTTAAAAATATTTAATATTTTTTCTAATAGAAGCTAAGTTCAAATAATATTAAGTTAATTTTAACATAAGCGGTTTGTTATTTTTAACTGTTCTGAGTCAATATTCGTTAAACTAACTGTAACAATCACTAGAACTGATGATCTTGGCGGCCATCCTCTCTTCATAAGTGAAATTCGTTTGTCATTCAAGGTAAAAATTCAAAGAAATAATTCAGATCTCACTTCATACTACAGATTGAATAACATTTCATTTTCAATTACTTAGTTAAAAATATTTCTCTAATAGGAACTATGTTCAAATATTAAAGTAAATTTTGACATAAGCGGTTTGTTAACTATGCTAACTGTCAATATTCATTTCTTCCTTACACGAACAACTATAATAATCACTAGAACTAAGATCTGGTGATCTTGGCGGCCATCTTCCCTTCGTAAGTGGAATCGTTTGTTATTCAAGGTAAAAATAGAGATAAATGACTCAGATCGCATTCGATAATATATCATTGTTTGTCAACAACAACAGATTTAGTAAAATTTGCAGTTAATTCGTTAGGAGCGTTTAATATTTGTCTACTAGGATTTAAGTTAAACTGTTATTAAATTAATTTTGTCATAAGCGGTTTGTTATTATATCAAAATTAGATAAATATTAATTTATAATATGTGCTAATGTAAAAATTATACCCCTCGAAAAACTAACTGCATAGTAAAATTTCAGTGACAAACCTTTGTGTCAGTATTCGAAGCTGTAAAAAGTGGTCAGCCCTGGTCAGGGATTGTAACCCTTGGGCGACCCTGACCAGGTCTTCTTCTGTTACTTTTAGTTTTTCAAGGCGTGTCAAAACTCTAGAAATTGTTGATTGACATTAAACCGTAAAGCGTTTTGATGCAATCAGCTTCAGACAGAATGCACCATATCAAATTGAATAGGAACTGAACATACCAAATTTATCATTTTTACCATTTATTGGAAAGAAAAGAACAATTCTACTGAGAAACCCCGACAATAAAAAAGAGATAAACATAAGCATTGACCACAACCTTAGAAGATACCTACATTTTACATATTTATAACAATTTTTACAATTAAGCATGTTCCAAATGCAGCTTCTTTTACAATGGTGTGTAGTGAGTGCAAGTGTATGCAAACGTAGATGTGACGCGGGAAATTTGCAACCGAATCGTGGAATAGATGGAGGTCCAGGGCGTCTACGGCGTATTGCAGCAGTGTTGCGTATCATACACGAGGCTCAATTATATCCGTATCATAAAGTATATTTTTATATCATATTTGAATTGCTATTTTTATATTATAAAAGTGGTTGAATCTCAGTTCTGGTGATCGCGGCGGTCATCTTGTAATCGTGAGTGAATTCAGTTTGTTATTTAAGGTAAATAATTTCAAGCATCTTACAAAATGGTTCCTTGGAAGACACGTCTTTTAACTGACCGGTGTTCATTTGGCAGGTAAAATTTACGGAAACACCATTGGCGTGCGTACCGGAAAAGTCCGGATGTGTGCGAAATATTAAATTTGTACAAATAAGGTACTGTTTCTATGGTTTGAACGGTCAAATAATTCGAATTGTCAACACATGAACAAAATTAACATATATTAAAAAAAACCTAAAGTATTTTATATATTGGACACTTATCCCGAGTACATTTACTACCACAAAACATACACCTGAAATAGTACGTAACTGCTTTAACTGACGTAAATGTAAATAAAAGAGATTTACTAGTAAACCAAGTGAAATATAAAATGTATCTTGTTATTATGTTGCCGCGTTAAATGATACATTCTATATATATCTCAAATTTAGCATAGAATCTTTAATAACGAAGAAAATCTTTCTTATAACGTTCGCAATGGTCCAAGGTAAGTAAATCCTTCTACACTAGGTAAAAAATTGCTCTGAAATCTCTCCACAATGAGATATCATTTTGAGATTTGGTGTGTGGTCCCCTTAACAACTTAAAATTTCAGCAGTACCTATATAAATCCCTTCGCAAGGGTCTAACGTAAGTAAAACCTGCACCTCTAGGTAAAAAATTGCTCCGAAATCTCTCCACAATGAGATATCATTTTGAGATTTGGTGTGTGGTCCCCTTAACAGCTTAAAACTACAGCAGTACCTATATAAATCCCTTCGCAAGGGTCTAAGGTAAGTAAAACCTGCACCTCTAGGTAAAAAATTGCTCTGAAATCTTTCCACGATGAGATATCATTTTGAAATTTGGCCTTCATAACAACTAGAAAATTCAACAGTACCCATATAAATCTCTTCGCAGGGGTCTAAGGTAAGTAAAACATGCTCCTCTAGGTAAAAAATTGCTATGAAGAATTGCTGAGATTTCAGAGCAATGTTTTACCTAGAGGAGCAGGTTTTACTTACCTTAGATCCTTGCGAAGGGATTTATATTGGTACTGTCGAATTTCTAAGTTGTTAAGGTAGCCACACACCAAATTTGAAAATGATATATCAACGTGAATAGGTTTCAGAACAATTTTTTACCTAGAGGTGCAGGTTTTACTTACCTTAGACCCTTGCAAAGAAATTTATATGGGTACTGTTGAATTTCCTAGTTATTAGTGAGGTTCCACACCAAATTTGAAAATGATATCTCATCGTGGAGAGATTTCAAAGCAATTTTTTACCTAGAGGTGCAGGTTTTAGTTACCTTAGACCCTTGTGAAGAGATTTATATGGGTACTGTTGAATTTTCTAGTTGTTAAGGAGGCCACACATCAAATTTCAAAATGATATATCATCGTGGAGAGATTTCAGAGCAATTTTTTACCTAGAGGAGCAGGTTTTACTTACCTTAGACCCTTGCGAAGGGATTTATATTGGTACTGTCGAATTTCTAAGTTATTAAGGTAGCCACACACCAAATTTGAAAATGATATCTCATCGTGGAGAGATTTCAGGGCAATTTTTTACTTAGAGGTGCAGGTTTTACTTAGATCCTTGCGAAGGGATTTATATTGCTACTGCTGAATTTCCTAGTTGTAGAATGAGTTTGTTTTGTATAAACGCTTGTTTAGAGACCGCGATTATTTTGTTGTTCCGTAAGCATTGATCATTGTTGGCTACAGTTGTATCAGGAAGAAGTAAAAATAAAATACAAATCATTTTATCATCTCTATGGAAGCAGATAAACTCTGTCAAACTTGACTTACGTTTAACACATTTGGAATTTCTGAGAATAAAAACAGAAAGTTTTTCGCAACGTCAAAAAATACGGAAGTACGCAATAGTGACGTGATTTTTGTTATTTTTACTTATCTGCTTTTTCAATGTGAGATTTTTTGGTTGGGCAAACTTAGTTTGCACCAGGGGTTAATTCAATTAATCTTTATTTTTTCAGAAGTGCGGCAAAATAAACCAATTAAACTAAAGAAAAACTAGAATTATGCTACAAATAAATATCAGAGAATACCTTAAAAATGATTCCTTCTCAAACAACTTTTTCAACTCTCCAGTGTCGAGCGGTACGAAACTCGCCGCACGACGCGTGTGTGCCAGTGCCACATGCTGGCGTGCTAACTGCGGGCTACAATTAGGCTGGGGGAACCTTACACTTGACCTAGAATGGGGTTTGTGTTGGAGAAAAATGTAGGTCAGAGACCTGCTGCTGCCGGCGGCCGGGGCGGGCACGCCGGGGGAGATTTCTTTTGTTTTTCGTGGCGCGTTCGTCTCCGAGCACTCGCGTGGTTGCTACAGGAGTCTGTCGAACAGCAGCAACAATCAATAAGTCAGTTGGTTTAATGATGAGATGAACACTGAACCATTCTCGGCTGCTTTTACTCTCAGTTAAAAACCGGTGTTCATTTGGCAGGTAAACTTGGCAGGTAAAATTTACGAAAAAACCCGGAGTAACTGACCATTGGCGTGCGTACCGGAAAAGTCCGGTACGCACGCCATCTGTTTCGCGGAAAAATTTTACACCAATAAAAACGATCCATTTAGAAGTAACGGGAACAAACTTGCTACAAAATTCTTCTATAAATTTCATGTGTAGAACCTTTATGTAATAAATAGAACTGCAAGAACATTTAAATTGTTTTTGTTAGATGATTTTTGTTTTATTATAGTGTTTCTTTAACATGGATTTAATTATTTTTTACATTCTGAAAACCTCTTGTTCTGTAGTTGGGTGAAAACCTGTAGAAAATTGTAGATTAAATTTCCAAATATAATGTACCTATGCTTAATTCATATTATTGTAACATTATTAAGAATAATCCAACTATGATACAGATTATCTTAGCAAAACTTTTCGATTTTCCGCAGTGTAAAGTATCAAAAAGTGAATTTATAGAAAAGAATATTTATTAAGTATTCGGAGGATGGGTGAAAACTTAAGATATACAGATCAATAGCATCTTGCCGCAGTCTTTTTAGTAGAAGAGAAGAGAGAAAGAGAGAGGTATTTATTTAGAAAAAATATTCAAACATCATTACGTTTCAACTTTTGGTTGAGTATATTCAGAAATAAGATAATAGTCAAAAGAGGCCAAGATGGTAAACTAAGCCATAATTTCGATTATGACTATGAGATAAATAAGTTGTTTTTATTCTGTTTCATTTACATTTTCAGCTGGCAGCATTCCCTTGACCTGTTTCCATTTCTATTTCATCATTAAATATTATCCTATCTTTCATTTCATATGGTTTTTTAATTTTTATAGTCTTTTCACTAGAGCAATTTCGAGGGTGGTGGCTATTTCGTTCTTATGCTCGCAATTAAGCACCTTTGCGATATACAAATATGACTACTAGGTACATGGTTTAAAAACAGTTTTAACTTACTATATTTGTGTCAAGTATTCATATCAAAGATTTCATTGTTTTCCCCCAATATGTATACCACTTAAATCAAAAATGTAAATGAATAATATTTGAAATAAGTAAAAATTCTATAAATTTTGAGTTACTTTATCTAAATTTACTATTGTAACGATGTTAAAATAGTGATAATTTCTCATTGTATTTTGTTAGCTATTATATAATTTTGTTTAGCCTATCTCTATTATTTTATTTATAATAATACCTACCTAAGTATTATTATTGGTCATAAAAATTATCAAAATTTGTTTGATAGCTGCATAATGTAGGATTAATGGGTAACATTTTGTAAGCAACCATAATAACAATAATAATAATTATCTTGCTTATGATTATTTAATATAATATTTGGTACATAATATTTTAACATTTATCACTATTTAGTATTTGCAAAAAATTCTATATTAATTAAACACGATGAAAGAGGAGGGATTATTTCTGTGGATAATAACTACATGACGTAGTATTTAGGTACTTAAAGATGTTTTATTTTAATATAAATATTTATAAAATAAACAGCAAATTCTCTCTCAAGGTTAACTGGACTTTATTGAAAGTCTTGGGAACTTTTTTCTGGCTAAAAGTACAAATTTCAGTAAAACTGCCAGTGCCTCTGAAACACCTTGTTTAATTACAATATAATGACTATTTAAAACAGAATACTCTTCACTTACATGTACATATTTTTGTTAGCAGGCAACTGGACAAAATGACTAACCTAATAATAATTAGGTACAACAGCCAACTGTTATTTATTTGCTTAGTATCGTTGTAACAGCAGAAAAGAATCAACACTCACCACTACTTTTGAATGAAATCTATGATATACAATTTTGTTACCTGTCTTATAATTGTAACTTACCAGTTTCTACTATAATTTCTGTCTTATTCCATACTTTTTTGGACGTAAACTGTATGTAATTTGAAAAATATTTACGATCCATGCTGTGTTTGCAAAGCTACAGTACTTTGTGGCAACAAAATTCAAACTGCTCGTATACCTGACTTTGTGTTTCTCTTTCCTTCTAAATAAGAAATATGTAATGTTGATAAAGTGTACTCACTCACACTTATTTTGGTTTCTTTAAACATAAGTTGAATTGTTAAAATCGCTTAAAATTCAACACCGAAATAAGTTCACTTATTAATGAGTTTGAATTTATACAACAATGTTATTTTTTACAGTGTAGATTGTCATCGTCATTGCTAACGATATTCATCGTCATCTACCACCTCTGCCGTTATCACCACCACCTTCAATATGATTATCATGTCTTCGTAATTATTAGTTGTGACAACACTTTATAGTAGTTTTTGACTAATTAGAATAAAGTAAAGTATACTTATAAATGTACAGTATGCGCCAAAAGTATGGAATAAATTCAATAAAAACGAAACAATTATTTTTTGGGAAAAATTCTCGAACAGGTCGATTTTTAATTTAAAAAATACATATTTTAGCATAAAATGCGATTTTCAAATGTCATTTGTTTTCGAATAATGACGTCATCGATTTTTCTTTAAATGGCAACACCATATTTTTTTTCCTTGATTCTGAGAGATCGTTTAATTCTCTATCAGACAGTACTAAAATTTTACATAGGAAAGTTTTCGAGTAAATGACGATTGAATGTTAGAAAACGTAAATTTTATCTATAAAAAAGTAACAATTCTGAGGTATGTAAAATAAAATACAATTGATTAAATTTTATACTTAAATTAAATGTTCGAATTGCCATCCACCAACTTCTTGACAATGCGCAAGTCTGTGAAGAAATTCTTCTTGCACATTATGAATGATTTCTGGGGTAACTCTGCGTACTTCGTCTCGAATGCGATTTTGAAGTTCTTCTAAATTACGTGGTTTATTAATGTACACTTTTGACTTCAAGTATCCCCATAAAAAATAGTCAAGAAGTGTAAGATCTGGCGATCTTGCAGGCCATTCTATCGGTCCGCGTCTGTCGATCCACCTCCCAGGAAAATAGTTGCCCAAAAAATCTCGTACAGGGCGCGCATAGTGCGGAGGTGCACCATCTTGCTGAAACCATATGGTATCGTCAGGAATATCAGGGTCATTATCGTTAGGAAAAATTACTGCAAGGGCTGGAACAAGGTCATTTTCTAGAAACTTTAAATATCTTTGTCCTGTAAGGGTTCCTTCAAAGAAGAAAGGCCCTACTATTCTGTCGTCAACTATTCCAGCCCACACATTTAATTTCTGAGGGTGTTGGGTATGTGCCTCTGCCATCCAATGAGGATTTTCCCGACTCCAATATCTGCAAGTTTGACGGTTTACTGTACCATTCAGACAAAATGTGGCCTCATCTGAAAAAAATATTTGCCGGTGTAAATTTCTATTTCTTTGACATAAATCCATTAGAATTTCGCAAAAGTGTAAGCGGCGATCGGGATCATCTTCATTGAGTTCCTGCACAAGTTGAATTTTGTAGGGATGATATTTTTCCTTCCTCAAGATACGTAGCACTGTGCTCTGACTAGTGTCATTGTTTAATGCAACCAACCGTGAAGAATTATGAGGATTATCCACCATACTAATCAAAAGGTTTTGGAATATTTACAACATTGCCAGTTTTTTTAAATTTAGACTCTACCTTACTGACTATTGATTGGCTGATAGGGCGATCTGGATATTTTTCATTAAATAAATCGCAAACTTCCTGCTGAGTTCTAGTCATATTCCCGCATCCGATAAGAATTAAAATTAACAGTTAAATGTGCCATAATACTTTAAATTGAATAATAATTTCTATGTCACTTACAATACTTATTAGAAAGTCGGTGTGACAATCACCTACGTGATCCATAAGAGAACTATGGAATTCGACAAACTAAACTTGATAACGTTTTTGCTTTATTTTAATGATTTACGTTTTCTAACATTCAATCGTCATTTACTCGAAAACTTTCCTATGTAAGAGGATAAAATTTTAGTTCTGTCTGATAGAGAATTAAACGATCTTTCAGAATCAAGGAAAAAAATATGGTGTTGCCATTTAAAAAAAAATCGATGACGTCATTACTCGAAAACAAATGACATTTGAAAATCGCATTTTACGCTAAAATATGTAATTTTTAAATTAAAAATCGACCTGTTCGAGGATTTTTCCCAAAAAATAATTGTTTTGTTTTTATTGAATTTATTCCATACTTTTGACGCATACTGTATAACTAGTGATGAGAATTTGAGAAAATTCGGAGTTAATACTTTTAAAATAAATTAATGAAATTCAGACTTCCTCAGGTGTCTTAAAACGTATCCATATCTATCCTTTTCAATTTTTTTGTTATGCATATCAATACGTTCGCAGAAAAAAAATTATAGCTTTATGTGCATGGATATTCTCAAAGGCTTGCTATGATTTGTGGCATCTACGACCGAACAAAAGAATTAAGCTGGATGATAATCATTCCTGTTAAAAACATAATTATATTTTAATCGCCTGATGTCTGCACGCTCGGCTTCGAATGGTTTTACGAGCCGCTCGCGTGAATTTACTCACGGATTGACATTTCCGTATGTCACGCCGTCGTGGAGAGACTTTTACGGCCCAGCGGCCCACCGGAATATTTTTTAGAACCCCAGAAGACATTAGCGCGAAGAACATTGGAATTTTCTAGCATCTTCAGAAATAATATAACATACATTCACGAGATGTACTCTTGTTTAAAGTGCAAAGCAGTTATTTAACATATGCATCAACGTTTCAACTTAACACATCTTCAGGATGAACTGTTTTCCTTGGTCGTTCCTACTGACAGAAGTATCTTTTAGCCATTAGTACCTAGATGTTGATTATTCCTAGCAAAATATCTGCACTTTAATTAAACTCCGCAGAAAGAATGCGTTGCTGTCATAATGAAACAAATTTGCTAAAAGAGGGTACCTACTAATGGTTAAAAAGTTATTTTTTATTGTTGCAGTCTTATCTGCAACCTTCACATTACCGAAGTTTTTGTAATTTTTCACCGGTTCACCCTATAAAAAACATTTATATTGAGGCGCCTAGGCTTTCATCTTAAAATGCCTAGTACGAGTACTATAGCAATATTAAAAAATATTTGTATTTCACATAAATTACCTACTTAATAATCACTATTCAATGATTTTCGTGCCGTTATTGTGTGCACTTAGATTAGTTCTTTTGGTAATTTTGTGTTTAAATTTTTATTGTCAAAAATGCTCAGAAGAAAATACTGACTTTTTTAAGACTGTAAATATTTTTATGAAAATATCAGATCTGCTCTCTTCGTTCAGTAAAATATACTTTACTTATACCACATTGCTGTCAGTGTTAAATACCTTTACTACTATTCAAATTTACTTTCGTATTATAAATATATAGCAAAGCGATGGAAATATTTTTACTGTTATAGTAATTTACATCACTAGCAAGATAGCTAGAGCAAAATTATTGATTAGAAAATTGTTTGTTTATTATTTATTTCTACTACTGTAGGTACATTTCTCCTGTCCCAGCAAAATTTACTTTATAAAGAAAACGTTCGGGAAAATTCGTATGCTCATCCGTATGTGTAAACGAATAAAAATTACTTCGCCTTCGTCAGCTATGGCGTGAATAATAATTGCGGATTATTATATAACAATTTTTTTATTCAAAACTTAATGAGTGTGTTACAATTTTATACATTTTTTATATTCATAAAAAAATAAGTGACACTTTATACTATTTAGTGTCATGAATTACAGTTCCCTAGTAACGACATTTTATGACGTAAGTTGTCAAAACGAAAAATAGTAACTTAACACTTATCTATGTTTGTTAATTTTTCAATTACTTCACGCAGTCAATTTTTATGATATTTCACAAGAATACTTTTTTGTCGAGAATTGATTGATCTAAAAATATCTTGAAATTTTCGAAATGTCAGTAGCGTATTTTTCTTCTTTAAAAAATATGCGTATCTCGCCCAATAACTGCACCACTGGAGTATATTTTGATTAGTATATAGCTAAATAGTTCATGTAGGGGAAATAACAGCGCCTAAATATTATCAAATAATCTTTCCCTGTATTTAAGGTACAGATAAAAAAAACACCCTGTAACTCTCTTATTAAGCGTCAAATTAAAAAAAAGTTATATATAACATAACCCAATTATTTTCATCGATAGAATATGTCGGGTTAGATTCAACTGTAACTTTGTTATTTTAGATGTCGGAAAATTGAAAAGTGCATTCATTGCCTAATTTTTCACAAGAATTTAAAATTTTTTATAAAAAAAAATTAGCATCACACTGCTGATTGATATCATCACATTGATACCAGCTTTATAAACTATTCTTTATATAAATAATAGTTTTATATTCTTTATAATAAAAAAATTATATTTTAATTATAGAATTACTTCATCAATATCTTACGAACAGTAAAAGATAACTCATTACATGTTTATATCAATGCAGCCAGGAAAAATCGGAGAATCCAAAAATATAATAACATACTGGGTGTTTAAAAAAAAAATCAAGTTGATATCAACATCTTTGCAGTGCTCGATTGTTATTTTGATAATAAATTGAAATCCTTGTGAAAAATTGGTCAATGGATGCACATTCCGATTTTCCGATATCTCTTAATATAACAAATATATATGTACTGGTTCTCAAAATAGAGGTTGTTAATAAAAAAGGTGAAAAGGTTTTATTGACACATGACCGAGACAAGGAGACCCACTCTCAACGCTTCTTTTTAATTTAGTACTAGAAAAGAGATCAGAGTCAGTTGAACAGAGACGGACACATATTGTTTAAAAGTCACCAAATAGTAAGTTATGCAGATGACGTAGCCAGTATTGCTAGAGATAAGCTGTTTTTTTGCGACGAACCGTATTCATCGACTGTTTCAAAACGTATTCAATGGTGACGTCAGTAATGTATTGCATCAAGAAAATGTATAGTTTCAAACCGTAACGTCATCAAATATTTGTTTTTCTTTGATATCACCTTCACACTTTTTAATTATTGTTTGCACTATATTTGGATTAAAATAGAACGATTATTAGTGGTAGAAATTATTAACAATACCTATTTCCGCATGTTTTTGTGCATATATTTTGAAAATGTGTGAATTTTGCAACAAAAACATAGAAATTGATTTTAGCAACTGTAAACGAAAAACAAATATCTAACATGTTTATATGAGTGGCAGGTTTATGAAATTTAGATAGAAAAGTAATTGGATTATGCTTTTAGATTATATAATTCAGGATGTTTAAAAATACGTTTAAATTTGCAGTCCACAACCAACTCCTTTTTAAATAAACAAGAATAAGAAGTGTCAAAATAACAACCATTTTAAATGTTAATCTAAAAATTTAAATCACACCGATTTTCAAATCTCCACTTTTTAGGCAAATGCTGCATAGACCAATAGCAAAGCATCTAAAGTTCAAACCGGACTCAGTGAACGTTTTAAATACGGTTTAACCAGCGACGTGTGTAACGTCACTGGTTCAACGCAAAAATATAATGTTTTGAACCGGGTTGAACACAGTTCGTCGCAAAAAAACAGCTATAGTAGGGAATTAGAAGAAGTTACTTATGAAGGAAGCACGTAAAGTGGGATTGCAGATAAATCAAGAGAAAAGTAAGCTTTTGAGGATAGGAGAATAAAAAAGAGATACCAATTTCAAATTGAGAACACAACATGGAGAGATGGTTTGAAGAAGTTCAAGAATATGTGTATTTGGGGGCGCTATTAACAGCTAACTGTGATGAGAAGCAAGAAATTAATAGGAGAATAATAAAAACAAACGGAAGTTGAGCAGCAGAAATCACTTGAAATCAAAAAATTTGTCCAGATGAGTCAAATTTAGAATGTATAAAACAATTTTGAGACCGACAGTGCAGTATGGTAGTGAAACCTGGATCTTCAATAAGAAATCAAGAGAAAACATTTTAAGGTGGGAAGGGAAGATCTTAAGAAGAATTCTAGGGGGTAAAAAGACGGAGGAAGGCTATGTGAGGAGAAATAATGAGAAAATATGTACAATGTATCAGGCACAAAAATAGAAGTTTGTAAAAGCCAGAAGAATGCAGTGGCTAGGGCATCTAGAACGTATGGAAGATGAAAGGATAGTTAAAAAAATTGTAGGGAGTAAACCAAACTACAAGAAAAACGAGGGAGACCGAGGAAGCGATGGACAGAGGTAGTGGCAATAGAATTAAGGGAGAAAAATGTAACGGATTGGATAAGAAAAACGAAGAACAGAATGGAGTGGAGGAGAATAACGCAGCTCTGGCTTAAAAGGCCTGTAAACAGCTTTATATATAATAATACATAGTTTTTTCATTTATATGAAAGTCGGTCAGTGGTCGCGCGGTTTAAGGCGTCAGTACTTGAATCGAGATGACTAGATCGGAGTTGGTTCGCGCCCAGCTGCCGGTAGACCGTATATAAGCTATATTCGTGGAGAGGATTGGCACCCTCTCTGCGGGTATGGTAGGGTGGAATAATGTTAGCTTGGGTCAATGTGAGAGATTGATACCGGTTGATATTTGACTATCCCCCTAATTAATGAGGTTTTCCAGGTTTCCCTCATTCCTGCACTGAATAGTGGTTAGGGTCTATCAACGTAAGTCGTTCCAGGGCGCAAATGCGGCCTGCTTAATAATAATATGCCGCCCCCTCTCCCGCACAAGTCTCCGACTTCTGGGCTAATCCCTGTGATTAGAATGAGGGGTAGAGATATTATTATTATATTATATGTATTACATATCTTACTTTTGAATCACATTTATTTCAAATTTTTGTTCTCAGTTGGTCACTTTCTTTTTTCTAGTATCTTGAGTTTAGAGCTCTATTCGTGGATATTTCAAATAATCAACCAATAGCGAGAAAGCGCATTTTCAGTGTGCAGCAACCGATTATGTTGTGGTGCAGTTGCCCGTCAAAAAATCGTCGCTTGTCGCGAGCGGTTGCGCGTATCCTTCGCCAATTTCTACCTTCGGAAAAAAGACCAAAAACTGAATTACAAAAGCATAATTCGAGATTTACAGCTGCCTCTGAAACGTAAACATGCCTCTATGTGAAACGTAGTTTGCGGAGTGAGATAGAAAGGCTCGAACAGACTCGTTTCTTAGCGAATTCGCGGGACCACACAGACTCACTCGGGATGCTTTCAGGGAGGATCGGCCCGTAAGGAAGTTGCCTTAAGAGGCCTACTTCCCAAGGTCGGACCGCCTGGAAAATTAATGATGAAAAAATGCGTCGTATGTAAATCATAATAAATACCGTGTCCTGATTGTTTCAAGTGTTTGTCAGAATTTAACGTGCGACTAAATTAAATTGTGTGTGATAGTTATTCAAATTATTTGCTTATTTAAAAGTTTGTTATGTTTAATTGCCGCTGTTAAAAATTCATACTTATTTATTGGGCTAATAGCAGTAAATTATTTTTATGGAACTTACGTAATTCAGCAAATGTGTATTTTTCCATATACAATTAATGTGATCAATGGCGTGCTAAGCAAATTTCTAAGGGGGCAAATAAAAAAAATATATTTCCATTTAGCTGTTTATTGTAACAGCAGACATTCGTATAAAGTGTAGAGTGCAAAACCATTAAGATAAGGACAAAATAAAAAGTATCAAACCAAAAATTAATTAATAATGGGATCATTTCCATTTTTTTTTAATAACGTACAAAATATGACACAATTGAGTGAAATTTGCACGTCAGACAAATCTACTATTGCTACTATTGATCGTTGTTGATACTGCCATCTAGACTACAGATTTACTTAATTTTGGGGCTACCACCATCACACTGCATTTCAATAAAATATTGAAAACAAATAAGCATTTTATATTTATAAAATACTTTGTAAAAACTATCAGGTGGAAAACACCCTATTGTGACTATTGACAAAAATTCATTTCGTATTTACAGCTTCAGTCGTTTTTCTGTCTCAATGGATATTATCTGTTTCATTTAGAAAAATTTCTGTCATCATCGGAAGACGGTAGTTTTCATTCTTCATAGAGGATGAAAGTACCATTAGAATAATACAAATTTTAATGAAAATTACAGAAATATTTTTCATTATCGCATCTTAAATGGTACACTTGTCATTCCATATGGTGATTGTGAACGAAATAAGTACTTACTTAAAAGTGGAGACAGTTCTAATGAATAAAATCTAACAAATAAACCAATGTCCTAAAAATTGTCCAATAATGATTGTTACAAAAGCAGTAATTTCTCTATGCCAAAAACTAATTAGAATTTACAGCTTTTCCTAAAATTATCCAAATATAGTAAATTATATATTTGTTTTTCTTATTTATTGACTTGCAGACACCATTATACCACTGCTCGTCCTTGTAACAGCGCCCTCTTAAGTCGCTTCCTTTCCTAAATAGTAAATCATTGACTAGGTGGAAGATCTCCGAATAGAGAACGCTGCATTCGATCCAGACTGGCGGGAAAGAGACGGGGGATGCGATTTCTAGCTGTAACAATATATCTTGGTGTTTTTTTTAAATACGTACAGTAACCAAAACATATATAGCGGTTTCTCTTGGTGCGAGCTAAGTTATGGGCGACGTTAAGACGTTCTTGCGTCTTGTATTGAACGCTTCCGTTTCTGGAAATGGGAATTGGGGAGTTTCGAGGGTTTTTAGCACTTTTCGATGGTTTGGAAAGCGATCGTTACGTCTTTTATACATACAGGGTAATTGGGAAATAGTTAATAGAAACTAATACCTTGTGAAACTCTCTGCAGAGAAAATAAGCAAGACGGTAATGATCATTGGATAGATGGATTAGGTCCGATAATAGTATTTTGACAAAATCTATATTAAAGTTTTGTTATGCACTGACTATAATTATGAATGGAAGATAGTTAACTTGAGAATTACCCAATACTTCAACGTAAGGTTGTTTCAGCAATAAATAAATTTACGTTTTTAAAATTACATAATTTTAAATAATTTTGCAAAAATTGTAATAATAATTGTATAATATAATATGTTACTTGATAAGAACATCAAAATGATGATTTGAAAGTTATGTTGAGAAATGTCGAATACTGGACAGTCTGGTTTTGGTTGGTGATACTAAAATTGACGAAACAAAAGAAAAAAAAAACATTTTCAATCGATAACAAAAAGCGACTAAATCTAATATTCTACGAATTCACTAAATTCTCTTCTCATCCATATTTGTACTGAATCTACTACTTGTTTAAATCTAGTTATACCTAGAGTAGTTAGTTATGTTATGAGAAGTTGTGTTTTCTTTATATAGTCTTATCTCTTTCTGTAATATTTTGTTTTCGCATATTTCATGGCTATACAGGGTGTTTAAAAAGAGTGTAAAATATTTTAGGAGGTAATAGTATGAACCAAAATAAGCAGAAAAGTCTCAATAAACATGGGTCCGCAAAGTAACGGTTGCGGAGATATGGAATGTTTTATGTTTTTTAGCCCCTTTTTTTATTTTGCAAAAACGTTGTGTATTTTCTTATAATAGTTGGTTGATGTTTAGTGAAATAAACAGTACGTATTTGACAGTTGTTCTGAGTGCACAAGTTTTCTTTCGCTATGACTGGTTACTCTAACGCAGAATTAACAGACATGCATTTCATGTATGGTCGTGCTAATGAGAACGCCACCGAAGCGCGACGTCTTTATGTTGACGCTTATCGATCAGATTCCTTCACAACGCATGTTTGGAAGAATTCACCAAAGATTGCGTGATACCGGTTCCTTGAGCAAACAGTGCAATTTATCCGGAAGACCAAGGTCGATACCCACTCCTAGAGCAGAAGAAGAAATTCTAGCACTGGCAGCCGAGGTAGGAATTAGTGGCCCTCTTGTTTGGAGAATCCTTCACGAGCAACTGCTTTATCCATACCATGTGCAACGAGTACAGGTCTTAAATCCAATAAATGATCAAGCACTTTTGGTTTTTTGCCGCTGGTTTCAACGTGATGATGCTGAAGACCCTCGTTTTCTTGCAAACATTCTTTTTACTGATGAGACCGGGTTCACAAGAAATGGAGTGTTTAATTTTCACAATACGCATATTTGGGCCAACGAAAATCCTCATGCTCTAATAGAATCTGGCACGTTTTTCATTAAGCATTTGGATGGGTATTGTAGGTGACAGGTTTCTAGGTCCTGTTGTTTTACCAAACCGATTAACAGGCGCTGCTTACCTCAACTTTCTGCAGAACTCATTTCTGTTTCGATGGACTCATTGATTTCCATGAGATGAAAAAATTGAACAAGATAATTCAGTTATCTAATAGATAAAATTGTAATATTCATTTGTATTTACGAGTTCCCTTTGTATTTACGAGTTCAGTATGTTGTAACAAGAAGGGTAACTCTTGCCCCTAATGAATATTTAAAAACATCAATTCCTGTAGAAGCAAATTTTATAATTAGAGAAACGGTAACAACCAGTTAAGATGGATATACCCCAGCAGTTTTGTTTAACCCCTCCAGTGAAACAAAAAATTGTTATTTCCAAAAAACTTTTCCTTGTGAAAATATCGAAAATGATGAACTATACAATTTTTTCCAGTACGAACAAGTATAAAAAAGAAGAAAATCTAAATTTATTAAGAGCAACATTTACCTACGGCCTCTTTGCAAGAATGATCACATCTTCTAAATTCCCGGTGAGTCTTTAACTTTTTCTAATCAAGCCAAACACCAAATAGGTAACCTGAAATTCATAAACAAGAAGTGCAGACTCAAATTAACAAATGCTTTAAAATAATATCCTGCGGCAGGTAGACCGTAGACCAACTATATTTGCGGAGAGGATTGGCACCCCTCTGTATATATGGCAATGTACAAGAGTGTTGGCTTGGGTCAATGCGAGAGATTGATACTGGTCGGCATTTGACCACTCTCTAATTAATGAGGTTTTCCAGGTTTCCCTCATTCCTGCACTGAAAGGTGGTTCGAGCCTATCCACGTACGTCATTCCTGGGCGCAAATGCGACCTGCATGATAATATACCACCCCCTCTTCCGCACAAGTCTCCGATTTCTGGGTTATATTCATGATTAGAATGAGGGGTCAGATATGATTATTATTATTATTGTTATTATTATTATATAATTAGACTGTGTGTCTGGACAAGGGTGAATCTCAATTCACCCTTGTCCAGACACACGCTAATATTTTTAATTGTTAAACATATAAGTAGTTGAGATAGATAAGTGGTCTTGGCTGTTCACAAAGATACTGCAGGTGTAATTCAATGCCGGTCGGAGCATTATTCGTGCAGTATCATTTAGTATCATTTATAGATATTAGTTCTTCAATTTCCATGTTTTCCATTGATCAATATTGTTACAGTTTTTACTCTGCATATCTTTAATTTTGTTATCCTCATCCACATTTCTTCATCCCACTCTTATCACAATTTTCATCAATGAAACTGTCTGTGAACGATTTCGAGTAGTACTACTTTCACAAAACGAAAGTGTCAGAATTTCTTATGTCTTGTTAGCAGCGGTAAAGTACGATGCTCATAATTATACCTATCCTTTTTTCTTATAAGTTTTAAATTAATTATTTCAAAGTAAACGCGTTTTTCTTCAAGGGTTTATGATATGAAGAATTTAATAGCTCGTCTAATCTACAGCAGCTCCACTTTGTGCATTCTCTTCGTACAAAGGCACATAAATAAAGCCATTTAGTGAAGTATAAACATTTTGATAACAACAAAATGCATATTTCACCTCGCTGAGAAGTTTCTTTTCTCACGACCAATAGAACGGCGGTCGTGCCTTGTTGGGTGACCTTTGACGATTTTACGTGTTCTTACGTACCATTCTTTCTCCTCATCGTTGTTTTATAGGAATAACTCTAGAAGAGACATACCTATTAAGCCCGCGTAATAATTCTAACAGCTGCGTTTTAATATTTATCAGAATTCGGTAATATCCCGATTCTTCGAAACCGAAACGCGATATTAAGATCTTCCGTCCAGATAAGAACCCGTCCTTTCGGATATTAAATTTTTAGCTTTTCTTACAGTTTCGTCGGGCTTCTGGTTGTTTATGGATTTATTTGCGTCATTAGACGCCGAATTTATGTCGATTCCTAACGCCGCGGGAATGCTATTATTACCGAATTAAAAATAAAAGTGATTTTTCTATCTGATTTACATAAAAGGCTTGTCCGCCTATCTCGCTGGTAGAACATAATTAATTTCTTAACGACGTGCTGATACTCTGGTATATAAAATTTATTTACAGGATAGGCATAAGTACGTAAATATTGAATATTTAATATGTTTATTTATACAGAATGGTCCAGCAGTAAGATGGAATTAATTTAAAAAAAATAGAAATTTTTATTTTCGGAATTTTCAGAAACGTTCTGAAAGTAGGTTAAATAATTTCTATAAAACGTTTTTTTTTTCGGGATTACATTATTCTCACAGGTATTTTAAACAGCAAAATAGCGGCTGTTAGCAAAAAAGTCTCAAATGGAACAATTGTACCGCTATATATCTTTTATATAAATTTCTGGTCTTATAATTTTAAATTTTAAAGTCTAGTGTGCTACTTGGGTAGTTTCACAAATATTAATCTCTATTAGTCTCAAAATTTATTTTTTTTTTCAAACAATTTATTTTATGTTATTCTTTATATAAATATTGATTCAATTTAAAATAAAGGAGTCCACCTGAGGAGACAACATTGGAAATTTAGAAATAGGTCAAATATCATCTATGTGATTGATTTTTCGTGTTGGTTATGTTCAAAAACAAATTAAAATTAGAAAAATTATTGAATCATTTGATTATGCCAGACATGTCTTTCTTTTGTTGGTAAATTTAGCTAGATTAATTTTTATTTTAGATATTGAATCCCAACCTTGTCTATGGAATTGTTTCTTAGTATACTTAAATATTTGGTATCAAAGAGCACACGCATGACTTTATTAATAAGCATCGATTTATATTAACTTAAATACCTTTGCAATACAGTAAAAAATCTACAAAAGCAAAAAATAAATGCATATGGAGGGTGTGTTAATTAATCGCTGGTCGAGCTTTCCTCCACAGGGTAGTTAGTTTCACACAATATAATAAATGCCTAATAAAAACTTGTTAAGTTAGTCGAGCTTACATTGTCATAAAAACCTATGCAAATATTATGTGGAATACAATTTTTTATTAGCCTAGAACAGTATTTACTGAAACATATGGCGTTGAACATTAATCCTTCAGTTTTAAAGTGTTTTACGGAGTTCCTGGATTGCTGAAAAAATGGAAAAATGTTTGCCAAAATTAGGTGCGTCGATGCCATGCTTGTGTCAGTGAAAGTGGAGGTCAATTTCAACGTTTCCTGTAAGAATGGTAAAGTTTTCATTTTGTGCATTGATATCTTGTGGTTCCAGGTGTTGTCTGCTGTCTACCATTAATCTACTTTAGAGATAATTTACTACCGAAATAAATATATAAAAGTCATTTTTTTAAAATCTGTATTTTAGTTATTAGTTTGTGATTCTTCCTTGAAAATTGCTAAAAAGTGAAAAACGACTTGCCATCTAGCAACGCTCACCTATTTGTTAATTCAGCTCTATTACTAATCAGTAGAAGCAGGTATTACATGAAATCATTTATAACTGCTACATACAGGACCGTACCAGAGTAGTTTTTTGTTGCAAAATTTAATTTCCATGAAAATATATCAAATTCGAACTTTTCTTTAATACTTTTTTATTCTAAATATGAGTTATTCATTTTATTATCAATAACTAATTTTATTTAAAAACAAATATTTATTATCCATTTCCATTTTGTTCACCAAGTGTTTCGCTGTTACAGAAATCCTGAACATATTTTGAAATAGAGGGATGCAGTACCCTTTATCCCATTCAATTATTTCTAAGTACGCCTATGCAGCTTTTTCTTGAAATATCAAACGTAGAATTTTCTTCTGATCATTTTATCTCTTTTGTAATTTTTTGTTGAGAAAGTATTTTCTTGTCCTGCAAAACAAGACGAGTTTTGTTCTTGTTCGACCTTTACACTGTAAAAAAAAATTAAAGTTAAAATAGATGGCAATTTATTTACCACTCATTGTTGCTGTCATTTTCTTATCGATTGTGACTTTACAAATAAAATGTAAAATTACATTGTAAACTTATTTTGCGGTGTAATTTTAGGTTTTGCAATTGTAACACTACAATGTGATTTTACAATACAAAAAGTATTTTTACAATATAACTTGCATAATTACTTGTAAAATTGCAGAGTAACTTTACAGGCAGTTGTATAGTTACATTGTAATAATACATTTTATATTATTACTACACATAACTCTTGCATGATTCTTCTATGAATATTTCATAAAAATGAGAAATTGGAAACAGTGGTGGTTACTCTCGGTCGGCTACGGTCCCGCTCAGAGCGCACACATAATTGTCGACATGGTCTATCGTCGACAGTGGTCAATTATAGTCGAGTATAGAAATAGCCAGTTCTACATAACACCTATTTAATGGACAAAATAGACGAAACAGAATCAGAGCAGCTTCGGTCAAGTGTCAGTGAATTTATAATTAATTCCAGCAAAACTGGACCTAGACTCACTAAACTTCGATGTTCACTTAAATGTTATGCCTTCGTATATTTGCAGGATTTCTTATTTTGTCTTGCGAAACAAAAACCAGATCAAGAGAAAGCAAGTCAAGATGCCAATGACTATGTGTCACTATTTGTAATATAAATAAATTAATAATATACTAATATGTTGACCACTACGTTGTTCATTCCCTCAAAGCGTAAGTGTAACGGGAAATATTCGTGTGCGCCACTGTGGCTTATTCATATATTTCTCTATATGTATTACATGATGTCAGCCGAATGCAATTGGGTATGAATTTTTTTTTATTTCAAAAGGAAGTCGTAAGATTGTTCCGCTGTTCGGAGGTGATTACGTTCTGTTTTTGTCTAACTCCTGTCCGTGGGAAATCAACTCGGTTAATTACCTGTCGTTCATGTGTTATTGAGAACGATTTTTTCAAATTGTCGGAGACAATATGCTGCTAGGTGGCCGAATAATCGGTGTTTCTCGTCGTGGATGGGTGAACGCTCTGGCGTTAGTCATTATTTATTTATCCTTGATGGGCGGTTTTTATATTTGAGATACATTGCATTTTTTTGTAGATGAACTACTATTACCTACTAAGAATTGGACAGTTCACAAAAATACGTTCCAGGAATAATATTTTCATCATCAGAATCTCACCTCCAACCCATCTGTTGCATAATAATTTTTCTTTTATTGTTGGATCGTTTCGATGTATTGTAGATAGTTTATGGACGCCGTATTCTTGTAATAGTGGTTTCTACAAATACAAGTAATTTTAGACATGTAAGAACTGAATAACATGTTATCTGGCGTTGCAAAAAAAATTGGCTTTTATATTTGAAAAGTTTGTTATTAAATGACATATTTGGAATTTTATTTAATGTTATTAAGAAATAGTTATAAGAGGGATGTTTATCTAAGAGATTTAGAATACGAAGTGATTAGTGTAAGAAAATGTCAATGTAGAAATATTGACAAATATTTTGTGTTACTGATGAAACAATCAAAATCAGTTCTTTATATTTTTCTTGGAAATAATAACAGAAATATCGGTTCTATCTTCATTTTCTAAATAATTAAATTAAACTAGTACGTGACAGATATTTACGTGTAAAGATACCACGTGGTATTTAAACTATGTAAATTTATGTGTTATAGGCAGATTTTGTGTGTGCATCTTCTCATTAGAATCGAACGAGTGCGCGTTGTTGTTATACGTGGTGTTGAGCCACCGAATACGATTTAAAGTCGTAGGCAGTACCAGCTTACAAATAAATAATTCAAATTATAATTAATTATCCCCGTGTTCAGTTTTAAGATTCATTCAAATTCAAATTCCTCCTTGGAACGCCTGCTTATGGAGTTAATAATTTAGAAACGTAAGGCGTTGGTTATATTTATAAAAAAAAATAAGCCCGCACTCTTAAACGATTATCTATTCAGAACAGTTTATCTCCAATTTCCTTTCATCGCGCCTCGGCCATATTTTAATTACTGGCTTACTGTCACCTTTTTTATTCTGCTGTGGGTGAATCTTCCTCACAAAACTCGTTTTCGTCAAATGTAAACTGTCTTTGAGGATTTTGTTTGATGTAGAACCGAAGGAAGTAAACACAATTAATGAAAATATCGATTAAAACAAATGATCAAAATTCCAATAGTTGTAGTTATCCTAGTTTGATGGGGTACGCAATAATATGTAGGAATAATTGTAGTTCAGTCTGTACTTAGGCAACTCTTTCTACATATCTTGTGCGATCTAGTATCGTGCTTTTTGTTTTAATTATCTAAAACATATTTTATGTGAATAAATAGCAGCTTCTCGTCTGAGCGTCCACGGCATATTGCAGCATCTGAGGAACACATTTTAGGGACTGTTGAAGGGAATCCCCGGATATAAGTACCAGGAAAATCATTTAACAAGTACAAGAAACGTCCCAATCAACAGTGTGGCGTATCATACACGAGACTCAATTATATCCGTACCATATACAGCGTGTCCAAGCATTAATACCAAGGCATTATCTCTTACGAATTAGAGTTTCTGATTGATAAAATGCTGAAAATCCCAGATTTAAAGCTGACGTGTTAGTTACCGATCAAGCTATTCATAATACTCATGTTTCTAATTTTTCTTTAAATGGAAGATGAATTGGACAAGGAGGACTGGTACCATGACCGCCACGATCTCCTGACTTAAATCCTTTGGACTTCTTTTTGTGGAAAGTGGACATTAGTGATACGCAAACGTAAATCATTGCTGCTGTCAATAAATTACTAGTTCAAAACAGATAAGAACCAGAAACATTTTGTTAGTTCGTAGAAACTGGATAAAACGTGCCCAAATGTGTTTAGATGTCGATGGAGAATTTTGGACAGTTTTAACATCGGTAAATTATTTTATTAATAAGATTGTAGGAGTACATTCAAATTTTTTTATAACTTCTGAATCACTCTGTAGACCTCTCAGCGGAAATAGAACGATTTTCTATATTGGTAGACATAAATCTACATAAACAGCATGTCCGCATGGTTACAGTGAAAAGGAGGGACAAGATTTTAATTTTTTATTATTAAAAGAATCATACTTGGTAATCAATTTTGTTTAATTTGAAAATGAGGTTACTACAGCAAATTTTAAATTTGCTTGTACAGGAGAAAGTAAATATTCTGAAAATCAGCGTCAGAGTAAACTGCACTTATTTCTGATGACACCAAATATGTTATTAAGGAAAGTTGTTTGGAATTAAAAGTTATGCTTTAACTTTTAAAATTATCTATTGCAACATTATGGGATAACGACCATTCAATGTTTATAAAATGCTACCTAATCTGTATCATGATTAGAATTTTTCTGAATCATAATAACAATTATTTACAACTAAATATCTTATTGCTATAAGAAACTGACTTTCAGTGGAAGCCTACTTGTTAACGATCAAGAATAATTTTCCTATGGCTACAAAGTTTCAAACTATGGGAAGTAAAATGTTATAGCAATAGCTAGATATTTTGCTAACGCGTACTCAACTCATACAGAAAGTTACAGATGAAGACAATTATTTAGTAGTGTCTAAAAATTCACTTATTTGAAGTAAAAAGACTTCTCGATGCAAAAGAAAATGTGTGTAGAGTGCTTACTAGTTTGAAAGTTAAATTAAAATTTTTGTTTTCCTATTCAAAAAGTTAAAAATAAAAAGCGAGGGATTGTTGATTCTTTTCAAACTATATCTTGCATTTTACTTGTAACTTTTTATATTTGAAATATTAAATTTTATAGATACACTGTAAACAATAATTACAGTTAAAATAGATGGCAATTTATTTACCACTCATTATTGCTGTAATTTTCTTATCGATTGTGACTTTACAAATAAAATGTAAAATTACGTTGTAAATTTATTTTGTGCTGTAATTTTAGGTTTTGAAATTGTAATATTACTTTGTGATTTTACAATACAAACAGTATTTTTACAATGTAACTTCCACAATTACTTGTAAGATTACAAAGTAACTTTACAGGCAGTTGTATAGTTACATTGTAATAATACATGTTATATTATGACTACAATGTAATTTTTTTTATTTATTGTACAGGATGGTCCAATTTGGGCACTTAAGTATAGAAGGTTTCTTCTATTTTCCGAAAGAACAGAAAAAATAGCCAAGATATTTAGAGCTTAATTTCTGAGAAAAGTTGAATAGCGGGAATCACATTTCGATATTTTGATTTGTTTAAGAAATACCTTCATGATATTTTTAAATTTTGGTCGTTTTCTGTGCTAACTTTTCTACTTATTATATTAATATTTATACATTTTAAAGACATTTTTTCTCTATGTGTAGTATCTAGTGGCTTGAGGAATATTTTTTTTATAACTTCTTGGTTTCCGCACAAACATATATATGTTTTAATGAAACATCATACGTATGTAAAATGCTATATAAAAACTAATCAAGATATCGTAATGAAATTTTCATTATTCAATTTTTTTCAAAAATATTGCCGTGACATTTGGACTATCTTTTCGGAGAATAAAAGAAACCTCCTAAAAGTGTCAAAACTGACCAAACTCGTACACAGGACATTCGAATTCATTAACAGTGCTTTGACATACCTAGATCCCTAAAAAAATCTGAATAGCAATTCATTTATAACTAATAGATTAATATGCCTACATAAGAAAAATTTAAATATCGTAAGGAATTAACGATTGTTACTTACCTTAAGTAACATATAAGGCTTTTCAGTGAGTTTCTCAATAGCATCACTGCATCAGAATGTTATTTCAAAAGAAAAATATACTCATATTAAGTAACCTAAGTAACATGAATGTCAATTGCTTCGAACCAATAGATTTGTTTTCTATATGCTTTTCAGATTTATATGCAAAAAATTAAGTACTTTAGAATTTATGACGCATTTAGTTGAAAATAATACTTATTTCTATTATAGCCTCGATGTATACCTTAAAATCAGTAGAATAATCCTTTTTAAATTTATAATTCAAATTTTTGGACAAATTGTGTAAAAAACATTTGTTACACAAAACCGTACTTTTCCTAACTGATTATATAAATAATTATTTTGTACTCCGATTACGGCTCAGTTAGCTAATTAGTAGTTACAGCTTTATTATATCTTATATCTAAGTGCCCTTTGCTTAGTTTTTTAGCTTATAAATACATACAGGTACTGAAGTAATAAAATATTATGGTTTTACAGCAATTTTTTATTAAAATTTGGTACCTACACATTTAGGTTATTTGTACAAAATAGAACACTTAACTTTATACAAGGCATATAACAATGTAAAAATATATTCGTAGAACTAAATTTAACATTTTATAATATTCAAACGAAATCTATGATCTTATACAAACTATTACAAAGTAATATTAATTATATAAATGTGCGTAGAGAATAAGTAGGTACCCAGAACTTAAATCATGCTAATCCTCTCCTGTTCTTCAAATATGTATAAAATATAATATAATAGAAAATATAACATTTTTATATATTATCTAAGATGAACAAAACAACAGTGGGGTACCCGATTTTTGTAGATGCAATGTTTCTTTGTTTCAATAATTATGTATAACTTACATACCTATTAGTTCTTAATCTCATTGAGGTTATGTTTAAACAAGCACTAGACAAAACTATTTATAGTACTAAAAACACTCACTTATCACTCTAGATATGTTTATATTGCTAGTCACTACTCACTAAATTAATTATGTAAGTACCTAGGTCCTAGGTACACGCTGCATTCATCGAAATGAAGCAAGAATAATGAGGCGTCACCACCCAACGCTCTCAACGGTTAAGTTAGGTTAGCGCGATTTAAACCTTCACATACACATTAGGCATATTTTTACAGTCAATTATATAGCAAATTTGGTATTTTCAGTAATTTTACAGTGTAAAAATGGATTTCACATTGTTAATTGTAAATGTATTACACTATATTCTATAAATGTACAAATTATATTATAATTACATAGGAAGTTTACGGTTTTATTGTATATTGGCAGTTTTCTTGTAAAATTACAAGTGTCAGTGTAATATCATCATTATTTTTAGAATTATTTTAAGACAGTTATAAGGATATTCTTACAAAATAAATTTGTAAAGTTACTGGCCTTTTTTTCAGTGTATATGTTGATAATTGCACCAATCTAATGACACCAGTAACAATAGCAAAATCATTTAATAATGACTATAAAATCATTTATTTGAGATAAAAAGAAATATTTGCAGATATTTCAGCAAAACTAATCATTCGAGGATGACAGTCTTCATAGACTATACAAGTTGCAATAATATATTGCATGTATTGTTAAATTTTGAAAAATATTACATATGGCATTCCTATCTTTAACCGTTTTAGAGTTATTGAACATTGCAAATTAAAAAATTATTAAGAAAACTATAAAACATTTATTTCAATTGATTGATTATATAAATGTCACATAACAGAAATTTGGAATTTTCATAGACTACTTTAATAGTTGTAATTTTCGTTTGTATAATAAGTACTTAGCTTAAATACAATATTCAATGTTCAGTAACTAGACGCTTAAAGATAGGAATATTACGTCATATTAATTTAAATTAAGAAAAAAATAGAATAATCCAAAATTCGACAATACACAGTGTGTTCAGTTAATAAATATATTATTGCTTCTTATACCTCTCAACTTCTGCACGCCACTAAGATTATTACTTACTTATTAACGAGGTTAAGTTACAGCAATACAACTTTTATTCGAATATAATCCTGTACCTTTGTTGGAAATGAATTGTTTCCAGAAAAATTAATGGAACTGATGTTCTACTCCTTCCATTAAGGCATATTTTTATAAAACACTTTCTAGATTTATGGTAGGGTTGCCAGAATTCTTATTTTTAATATGAGTTTCAAATCTTTTAACTCTTTCTCATATCTCATATTATCATGTGCAATATGAGCCCATTATTTTAATTATGAAAAAATAAGTGAAATGTGGGTGTATATTTTACGTAGAACGTCTGAGTTGCCGAGCATTTGTAAATGTTTCCTTTCAAGTGGGCTCGTGGAAATCGAAAGTTGACTAATTAAAAGTGAACTTAGGTTTACATTAAATTTGGATTTTTCCTGTCGCAAATTTATTATTAAAGATTTTTTTACTATTTATCTTTGTCATAAGTTTTTTTATTACAATTGTTATGATTTGTATGGTACATAATTCATTGATTCATGCAATATTACAAAAATTCGTATTGTTTCTTTAAGGTCCCCATATTTCTTACGGTAAAATAATGAAATGAATATTTATGGTGTTTTTATGTACAGAAATCACGGAAAATAAAACGCATAGAATAAAAGTAATATCAAAAATAAAATTCTTGATGTTTTATTTATCCAAACTATTTAAATTCCCTTCAGATAAAATAATAATTATTAAACAACGTTTGCAAGACATATTATTTTGCTATTCTAACACATTTTAACAATTATTTTCAATACTTATAAACAAAAGTCAACAATCTTATATGTAGAACTATATAAATTTATATTAATAACAATATTTACATCTACAGTTAAATTTTGATAAATACATATTTTGCAAGATTTCTGTGCCTAAAAATTTGTTGGTTAGACCGTTTTCTTCGTTATGTCCGGAAAAATGTGGGAAATCTCTTGGGTTCAGATAGAACATGAAAAAATAAGATGACAAACTCCTATTTTTTCCCCTCTTTAAGTTGTAAAACTTTGCTCGCCTCTGGTAAACTAAAAAAGCTAAATATGTTTCAAGGACACTATTTTAATAGATCCTTACTAGTGTGCATTAAATTGTTATTAAATTATATTGAGTACTTTAAAAGTTATTCAAGAAAAACCGATTTCCAGCGGTGTCCTTCAGGGACGGATATTTCCGTAGGGTGGGCCTGTAGGAAAAAAATTATAGGAACTTGTCATCTTATTTTTTGATATTCAATCTGCATCCGAGACATTTCCCACATTTTCCCGGATACCTTCTATATTCGCTTTACTTCGGTACCATCGAATATTTGCAGGTGGTATCAGATGATGCTCTTAAATGTCTAACATTACTTGTATTTGCAGAAAACAATCTTTTCAATAACACGGCCAACCTAAATTGTAGTTCTGTGCTTAATAAAGAGTTTATTTTCAAATTTTTATTGATTTATTAAAAATTTAGGTGTTCTGCAGTAAATACATAAAATATTCTGATACGTGTTTATACAATCTCCTACAAATTTAACACTGGTTACCCTACTTTTTAAAATCATATATTTATTTGGTAACCCCAATTTGTCGAAATAATTAATTTTCTAACGTGTCATTTTAAATAGAATTTTAATGAGTGTACTTTCTGCATCGATATATTTTGTTTCCTGCATCTTTCCAAGGCCGGCTATTTTAAAACACCACATCACGCTCATTTCAGGGCAAACAACATTAATAGAAAACAATGAAACGCTAATTAATTAATTAATTGATCATCTAACTGCATAATTTTTTCCCAGCGCCGCTTACATAATCAAATTGGTCTGTAGAATTGGTCGTCGGCGCATTAACGTTCTTCGCGGTCTCCCCACAAGTAGCAACTTCCGTCTCCCCAATAAAAAAAATAAAAGACGTGAATCATGCAAGTAGGTAGTTATTAGGTGAAATTTCGGCGCTTGAACTAACCCGAACCCGGGTTTGATTTCCTTTCCTCGGCGACGGTCTTGTGAGAATCGTCGAAAATGTGTCATTAATATAGGTAGACGATGCCCAAAATGTCATGAGTCACTACGTATTTATGCTGTTATTGTTGATAATTGTGTGGAATCTTCCAGTTGTAATTAATTCTTCGCGCCGCGTTTCCTCCTTGATAACTTTTGGAGCTTAACCACATCCGATTTTTGTCTAATGCTTGCAATAATTTATTGTGGGATCTCTGTGCCATTAATGGAAAACAATGTCAATATACAGCGCCTGGAATCGTTCGTGTGAGAATCTTTGCCGGTTCTCACGCAGATTTGTTTTGGAAATGAACGATAGTGGTGTTTTTATAATATTTACAGCACCTATAGTCTGTTTGGAAATGAAAGAGAGTAATAAAACCCCGAGATAAGAACCTGCCATGGGCGTAGTAATATTTTGTTTCAGGTAATTATCGGGTAATACTAATACTAACAGTTAATGGGTGTACATTATTATATTTTACTGGATACATAATGGCATCTGTCACAATACACTGGCAGGAGGAGCCAGTGTATTGTGACAGATCAATCCAGTCTTAGAGCTGAATATACGAAGACGTGCTAGTGCAGTAGAGCGACTTGTGTTTAGTGACTATTGTGCCAGTGGATATAATATTGTTTGGGTAAAATGTCGAGCTTATCACATTACGTACCTGCTAAACGCGTGAAAAGATGTGCGCTGTTAAAATGAGCAGATTATTATATTAAATGTATTTAATGCATTGAAACACCAAAATCATACCAACAGTGTTGAAGACATCGTGGAAAAGTGTTCCAAAATGACAGGGATTGGAAAATCGACTATCTACAGACTTTTAAAGGAAACAAAAAATGAACAAGATACTGTAAATCCGTCAAAGTGATGATGATTTCTTGGAAAATGTCATTCGCAGAAAAGTACACTCATTTTATTTTAAAAAAGAAATACCAACGCTAAACAAAATTTTAAGTGAACTTTTAGGGGACAATGATTTGCCAAAAATCAGTAGAAGCAAATTATGGGCCGTCTTACGAGAGTTGAATTTTTGCTGGGAAAAACAGAACAGGAAGTCAGTTTTTATCGATAAAGATGAAATGAATTTGTTGGCGAAGATTCTAGTTAAGATCAATTAGAAAATTCTGTGACGAAGGGAGGAATATTTATTATCTAGACAAAACTTGGGTCAACGAGGGATATACTGTAACAAAAGTATGGCAAGATAAAAATGTAAAAAGTTTTGTACAAGCATTTTTAGATGGACTTTCAACAGGGTTCAAGGCACCAGGTAAAGGGCGAAGATTAATAATGACACATATAGGTAGTACGAGTGGTTTTCACGAAGACATGAACGCAGATGTTTTCGAAGAGTATTTTACACAGATGTTGGATCTTATTCCTCCGGGGTCTGTAATTCCCATGGATAATGCCAATTACCATTCACGGCAGACCGAGCGGACGCCTAGGACTGCTTGGAGGAAAGCCGATATAATTCAATGGTTATCCGGAAGAAACATTTCTTTTGAAACAAATATGGTGAAAAAGGAACTTTTGACACTTGTCAATCTTAATAAAGATCAGAAAAATATGTTATCGATGAAATGGCAACAAATCGCCAAATAACGGTACTATGGTTACCACCTTATCACTGTGAACTTAACCCAATCGAATTAGTGTGGGCGCAGGTAACAGGAGATGTAGCGCGAAATGATACGACGTTTAAATTAAGTGATGTGAAAATTTTATTAAAAAATTCCTTGGACCGAGTAACTGCAGATAACTGGCAAAGATGTATACATCATGTACAAAAAGAAAAGAAAATGTGGGAACTCGATAATTTAATTGACGTTACTGTGGAACCTATCGTTATCTAGAGGAGATAATTCATCAGAATATTCAGAGAATGAATTTTAATATACCTACTTTTGTATTTTCTATATTGTACATTTATACAACACTACATTTACTCACCATAATTTGAATTTTTAAAATACATATATTTTTGTGTGGAATAAAAGTCTATTCATTAAATTTAAATAAATATTTCGATGAAAATATTGAATAATTTTATTTGAATTTCTAAAAACCCTTTTAACCCGGTTATGATGCTTAAAGTAGCCTCATGTTTTGAAATGCTGTTTTTATATTGTTTACTTATAAGCGAAATGGACCGAAAAATTAAAGCGGCATAGACAAAGACGGATTGTCGGGGATTAAATTTTAGCTACCGGCTACAATTTAGTACAACCCGGTCACACAAAGTTTTTTTAAAAGTACACCTCATCTATACCGATAATGCATAATATGAAAATATTGAATATAAGCACCAGTACTACATTTATTTACGATTTGCATACATAATAGCTTTTTTACTCTCTTTCATTCCTAAACAGACTCTATAGTTCCATTTTTCCGGTAGGTAAGCCGTTAGTTTAAGATTGGAAAAAATTGAAGCAAAGTAAATAATATTAAAAGATATGCTTTTGACGTGTTTGATGGAGTTAATTATATGGTCAAAGAAACTATTAGGATAAATCTGGAATAGATGGCACAATTAGTCGTTGGAACATAGCTACGACAATTGTAAGTAAATTGTTTTGCCATGGGCACGTAATATAAACGTTTCCATTACGTGCCTACGACGAAAAATGGGAATAAGTTTTTGGTGCTCGCTACGTTCCGGCGACGTTTCCGGAACTTGTACGCGACGTTGTGGTTCCATGGAGATGACGTTGTAGCGTGGAAGCCACAACTTTTCAGAATTTTAACACTCTCCCATCACTTTTTCATATTAGTATATTGTTTGCTTTGACAACTTAACTCTGAATCAAATAGATATGAGGCAGATATTTAAGTGCAGTGCGCGTATTACTTACGCAAGTGAAGCTTGCAGGTACGTCGAAATAAATATTAGGGTGCGATGGTCTGAACCTCAAATCCAGCACGCACCTTTAAAATGTATATGTTTTAATAAAAAAGTTGTCTAAAATATCTGATATTATGTGTGAATGTGATACTCTGGATGGTGAAAGCTGTTTTTTATTGTTCCTTGGAAATGGCATCAATTTTGCCAGTATGTAATTTTGAAGTAATATTTACTACAAAGTATTGAACGAAGCTGTACTTTAAAGTAAAAGTAAAGCTGTGACTGCCACACTATCAGGTATCAGGGAAAATAGTGGTAATGTATTAAAAAAAAAGTAAATTTAGACATCAATAAAAGGTGGCTATATTTACCGAACTGTTTCGTAATTGTCAAAAGTTTTTGCGCAAACTTTTAAGGAGACTAAACATTTGGAAAGAGAGTGTCAAATGTTGATATGTATTGGTAATATCATTTAAAAATGCATTTAATTCTGTAAAATGAATTTGAAAAATCAAAAATTTGCGAACACGCTTAGGAAAACGGTCATTTGATTCAATGCGGTTCGGCAAAAATTTTAGAGAAGGAAGATAATGCAACAAAAAGAAAATTTAAAGAGACACGATTATTTTGTTGAATTGAGATGTGTGTGTCAAACTGTTCAGTAAACATTGATCATTGTTGGCTACAGTTGCATGTATCAAGAAGAAGTAAGTAACAATAAAATAAAAATCATTTAACATCTCTATGGAAGCAGATAAACAATTTTTTTTCTACGTTCATGCAAAAAACAACTTTATTGAACTATATTTAGTGGAAAAATTAGTTCTTTATTGCACTAGTGCAATAAAATGTACAAAAAGTGCTTATTGCTCTCAACGTGTTGTCCTACTGGACACTCGAGGCGTAGCGAAGAGTTACATTTTTTCGAGAGAACTAAAGGCTGGTTAATTTTTCGAATGTAGTTCAACGTTTTATCCATGACCACGGTCAAAACCGGTCAATTAAGAGAGAGATAGCCATGTGAGAGCAGGTGAAAAATATGGCTTTGAAAAACGTCATATTTGACTAATTTATTTTAATCAGGAATTTGAAGCTGAATACTAGAAAACCTTGGAATCGTTTCTATGGCATACGTTTGTTTATTTGTCAACAAGAGTGAAAAAAATTGCAAAATCGACACAAAAAATGAGTCATAATGCTGGGAATTTTTTCATTCCGGCTGAAATTCAGCAAGAAGTTCAAGAAGAAGCATTATGTTTGTTACCAGCGAAAAGCAAAAGTGTGTACGAGAAGGAAAGGGGCATAGAAGATGGAGTAATTACAGGAGAGGTGCTACTATCCTACTTTTTCAATGTGAAGAAACGGTTTGCTGGCTCTTCGATGTGGACAAAATATTCCATGCTAAAATCAATGTTGAAAGTGCACAAAGGTGCATATTTCGAGGTATGGTAAACTTCATATTTGAAAGTAGAATCATGAAATTATAAACCAAAGAACGCAAAAATACTGGAGAGAAACCAAATCGAAGAATTAAAAAAAAAAATACGTGGATGAGGAATATTTACAAGTTAATGTAGAAAATACACGATTTTGATGTTTCAATTTATACATTGGGCGTTTTATTTTGAACTCTTTACAGGTTGCAATGGTTATGGTTGTCGCAGGTGCTTGTCGATTCAGTGAATTAACCTGTTTGGATATCATTCATGTCCAAGACAAAGCCATTTACATATACTTCATTCCTGATACGAAAACCTTTCAAGAGGTTTCACGATCATGGATGAAGTTTATTCAGTCGATGCTGTAGATTGCTTAATGTGTCGAAAATATATTAATCTGCGACCTGGAAAATGTACTACACAACATGTAGGCATCAACATAATTTCTAAAACGTTTTCAAAAGTGGTTGCATTTCTTGGGTTCCCTGATCCAGAAAGTTGGGTGTGGTATTATCACTGTGAAGCGTCATGGTAGTTGGAAATCGATTACGGTAGCGGAAGGTTATATTGAAGATTTACTGTCCAGCAAGATGGCAATTGATGAAAAAATCCAGGTGTCCTTTCTGACGCCGTTGTGGACCCCTCCAGTCCTTCAGAAACTTCTTATCGACTGAATTTAAATAATTCCGGTCAAAATGAGAAAATCGTTCTTGAGATAAATGTTAATGTTAATAATAATAATTCTAAATAGTGTGTTAAAAGGCAGACGTATTAAACATTCTTAATACAAAGTGTTAAAAAAGAGTAAAATATTTTAGGAGGTAATAGTATGAACCAAAATAAGCAGAAAAGTCTTAATAAACATGGGTCCCCAAAGTAACGGTTGCGGAGATATGGACCACTATTCGTTTTTCAAACATTTTATTTTATTAGGAATAAACCGACAACGGAAGCTTTTAACAAACAAAAAACAAAGTTACAGAAGATGTTCAAAGTACCCTCCGTCCATTTCCAAGCAGGCACGACATCTTCGTCTCAACGATATTCGAACTCTTTCGAAAACACCCTCCTTGGTTTGGATTTCTTGACACTTTTGATTAATCCGTAGCTGCAGCTCTTCCAGGCTATTTACAGGAGAATACACTAATGTCTTCAAATATCTCCAAACAAAGAAATCTAGAGGGTTCAGATCAGGCAATCTTGAAGGCCATAAAACAGGTCCGGCCCTTCCTACCCATCTATGTGGAAAAGTTTGGTGTAAATGCTCTCTAACGGCCATGGGAAAATGAGCTGGAGCACCATCATACTGAAACCACATTTGTTGCCTCTGATTCAAAGGAATGTCTACCATACAGTGTGTTGTGTAGAAAGTTGAGGTAAGCAACGCCTGTTAATCGGTTTGGTAAAACAACAGGACCTAGAAACCTGTCACCTACAATACCCATCAAAATTTTTAATGAAAAACGTGCCTGATATCCAGATTCTATTAGAGCATGAAGATTTTCGTCGGCCCAAATATGCGTATTGTGAAAATTGAACACTCCATTTCTTGTGAACCCTGCCTCATCAGTAAAAAGAATTTTTACAAGAAAACGAGGTCTTCAGCATCATGACGTAGAAACCAGCGGCAAAAAAACAAACGTGCTTGATGATCATTTATTGGATTTAAGGCCTGTACTCGTTGCACATGGTACGGATAAAGTAGTTGCTTGTGAAGGATTCTCCAAACAAGAGGACCACTAGTTCCTACCTCGACTAATATTCTCCGCACACTCGTACCTGGATTCTGCTCTACCAGTGCTAGAATTTCTTCTTCTGCTCTAGGAGTGGATACCGACCTTGGTCTTCCGGATAAATGGCACTGTTTGCTCAAGGAACCGGTATCACGCAATCTTTGGTGAATTCTTCCAAACATGCGTTGTGAAGGAATCTGATCGATAAGCGTCAACATAAAGACGTCGCGCTATTAGCACGATCATACATGAAATGCATGTCTGTTAATTCTGCGTTAGAGTAACCAGCCATAGCGAAAGAAAACTTGTGCACTGAGAACAACTGTCAAATACGTACTGTTTATTTCACTAAACATCAACCAACTGTTATAAGAAAATACACAACGTTTTTGCAAAATAAAAAAAGGGCCTAAAAACATAAAACATTCCATATCTCCGCAACCGTTACTTTGCGGACCCATGTTTATTGAGACTTTTCTGCTTATTTTGGTTCATACTATTACCTCCTTAAATATTTTACATTTTTTTTTAGCACCCCGTATAGTGGACGTGGAGAAAAAATCAAACAAATTTCTTCGATAATTGGCGTTATACTTAACTAGACTTCATTTGATATGGCCTGGAATGCGCTCATAATTACAATTACTTGTTTTTAAGAACTGAATCGCCAAAATTTTTGTTTCATAAAAGTAGTTGTTTAGTTTTAGGTGTGGAGGATAATAATAATTGTAAGAAACAGTGCAATTCTAAGGACACCTGCACACAATAAATCATTTGAATTATTCGTTCGCAAGGCAATCGTCGTCGACTGCTACAGCCGTAAAAATAGTGATATAACATACAAGTCTATAATATTAACGACATAACAGTATCAGCGGCAAAAAAGGCGGTGCATTTAGAAAATATTTCAACTAGCGCACATAAAAATATTATGCGCGACATTAGGTGGCCAACCTCTAATTAATTTTCGGTGTAAGCTTCCTGAATTCGTCCGAATAATTATGTAAGACCCATTATCCAGTTCACGGAACTGCCCGTATGGGTCGGACGTGACCGTTCCTTACGATTATTGTTAATTTTTTGAGCCTACCTCGCGACCAGGACCGCATGGCTTAATTAGTGTACCGAACAGTTTCCCATGGCTCCGAACAGAAATTTAATACACTTAATACGGTAGCGGGGCCGTTCGTAAACGTTAAAAAGTGTCCATAATAAGTATTTGTTTATAATTTCCTAGAATATAATACCTGTTTTTATATTAATTTTTATTGCCGGTTGTCAACACGTACCAGACACTCAGAAACCCGTTCCACGGCATTAATCACATCGTCGCACACTCGTATTTTAATTCTGAATATCCGAAGAATTAATTAAAGCCGCAATAAATTCGTTTTAACACCTGCGATAAATTCGTCAGAGCGGGAATAAAGATCGGCGGGTTCCCATAAGACACGCGGTGCAACGAAGACATGAAGCAAGCCAACATATTTATTAACCTTTTTTGCCCCACGGGTCAGTTTAGGTACAAACAAAAATCTATAAATTTACTATTTATCTTTATTATTTCGGAGAAAAATATTACTTTATGTGTCCATAACTACATCTATGACACCTATATCATACATTTAGTTCCTCTTCCTACTTGTAGATGAGCGCTAGTTGTATTTTGTTGTTTAACCTAAAAATTTAAAGTGTCTCGAATTGGTTTCAAAGTGCACCTGGTGTTTTGAATTTCATGTAAGTATATGGAAATAAAAATACTCATTATGTTTGTTATACGACTCAGAAGCACTCTCTATGTTTGCATTTACATAACGGAAAAAATCAATGTGAAATATTGAGAAAAACGGTTTATTCCTAATGTGGCACTATGTATATTGTGTACAGGACAGGGCAATATGCAGGGTGTTCAAAAAAGAGTGTAAAAAATTTAAGGAGGTAATAGTATGAACCAAAATAAGCAGAAAAGTCTCAATAAACATGGGTCCGCAAAGTAATGGTTGCGGAGATATGGAATGTTTAATGTTTTTTAGCCCCTTTTTTATTTTGCAAAAAAGTTGTGTATTTTCTTATAATAGTTGGTTGATGTTTAGTGAAATAAACAGTACGTATTTGACAGTTGTTCTGAGTGCACAAGTTTTCTTTCGCTATGACTGGTTACTCTAACGCAGAATTAACAGACATGCATTTCATGTATGGTCGTGTTAATGGGAGCGCAACCGAAGCTCGACGTCTTTATGTTGACGCTTATCCAAATCGCCAGATTCCTTCACAGCGCATGTTTGGAAGAATTCACCAAAGATTGAGTGATACCGGTTCCTCGAGCAAACAGTGCCATTTATCCGGAAGACCAAGGTCGGTATCCACTCCTAGAAAAGAAGAAGAAATTCTAGCACTGGTAGAGCAGAATCCAGGTACGAGTGTGCGGAGAATATCAACCGAGGTAGGAATTAGTGGTCCTCTTGTTTGGAGAATCCTTCACGAGCAACTACTTTATCCATACCATGTGCAACGAGTACAGGCCTTATTAAATCCAATAAATGATCATAAAGCACGTTTGGTTTTTTGCCGCTGGTTTCTACGTCATGAGGCTGAAGACCCTCGTTTTCTTGTAACATTCTTTTTACTGATGAGGCCGGGTTCACAAAAAATGAAGTGTTTAATTTTCACAATACGTATATTTGGGCTGACGAAAATCTTCATGCTCTAATAGAATCTGGACATCAGGCACGTTTTTCATTAAACATTCGGATGGGTATTGTTGGTGACAGGTTTCTAAGTTCTGTTGATTTACCAAACCGATTAACAGCCGCTGCTTACCTCAACTTTCTGCCGAACACACTGTATGAGTTTTTGGAAGACATTCTTTTGAATCAGAGGCAATAAATGTGGTTCCAGCATGATGGTGTTCCAGCTCATCGGACCGGAGCTGTTTTATGGCCTCCAAGATCGCCTGATCTGAACCCTCTAGATTTCTTTGTTTGGGCATATTTGAAGACATTAGTGTATGGTACTCATGTAAATAGCTTAGAAGAGTTGCAGCTACTGATTGATCAAAAGTGTCAAGAAATCCAAACCAAGGAGGATGTTTTCAAAAGAGTTCGAATATCGTTGAGACGAAGATGTCGTGTCTGCTTGGAAATGGACGGAGGGCACTTTGAACATCTTCTGTAACTTTGATTTTTATTTGTTAAAAGCTTCCTTTGTCGGTTTATTCCTAATAAAATAAAATGTTTCATATTTTGGTTCATACTATTACCTTCTGAAATATTTTACACTCTTTTTTTAACACCCTGTATATGTATGTGATTGTGCCTGTTATGGAACTCTAGTCTCTGATTTCATTATTTAATTTTCAGTGGAAATGGTTGAATTATTTCCTTACTACAGTGATGCTGATAATTTAAACAAACCGTTGGGTCTGACTAAGGATGAATTAGAACACATATCCGTGTAAGTGATGTGATATCCAGAAAGAGATGGGAATCTGTAAAAATGAATGTACATTTCAATAATAATCACCATATGCCTCAATGAGATGATCCTAGACGAGATAAATTATATAAGAAACGACCTCTGATAAATATGATGTTCCCAATTTCCAAAATCAAGTAAAGCCTCAAATGTTATGCATTGACGAGCAAATAATTCCATTTAGGGGTGCAATATAACCTAAAAAACCCAATAAATGGGATTATAAGGGTTTTGTTTTATCTGACGTAAATGGTTTAATCCACAATTTCGAGGTGTACACAGGAAATATTGAACCTGCTCATGGAAAACTAGATATAGGAAGTGGAAGTATTGTTCTGCGATTTGCTAGAATAATACCAAAAAGCTGGAACCATTTATTGCATTATGACAACTGGTTTTCATCTTGTGAGCTCTTGGTAAAATTACTATCAGATGGAATTGGGTATCTAGGAACTGTAAGAATATAGTTCCAGGTCTGAAGACAAATGACGATGTTATAAGAAAGGTCGATTTTAATTTTTGAATTCAAGTTCAAGATGTTTAACAAAGATATGCTTTTTCAGTTTACTTAAAGTCGTCGTATTTCTCGTTGTAAAATGATCAAATTTGAGGTGTTCTTAGGTACAGAAATCTCGAAAAATAAAACGCAGGACAAAAGTAATATCAAAATTAAAATTCTTGATGTTTTGTTTGTCCACTTTTACTATTTAAGTTCTTCTCAACTAAAATAATAACTTAATACCCTTATTTTGCTGTTCTAACACATCATTTTAACAATTATTTTCACATACTTATAAATAAAAGTGAACAATCTTATATATAGAACTATGTAAGTTTATGTTATAATAATATGTACATCCACAATTAAATTTAAAAATATATATTTTCAAAGTTCTCTGTATCTAAAAATGTGTTGGTTGTCCCGTTGTTTTACTAAATTATTATTATAAATACATATTGAATTAAAAAGATGTAGAAATTTTTGATTTGAGTTTAAATTGCTATCGGTTAAAACAAATATGTTGTTTAAATAAATAAAAATAATAGTTCCTTAAAATAACAAATTTATTTTGTTCAATTTTAAAATATAACCAACGACGGAAGAGCGAGCACCGGTCATTGATGCGGCTTTAATGGAAGTTTCTAGTATTTCCTTTGAGAAAATTAAGTTGATTTCTCTCTTATACTTACTGTGTGTCAACTATTATCACGGAGAAAATCGCTATACCTACACATTTTCAACATGAGTTATGCAATCATTTTCGTGCATAAAATTCGCACATTTGTGCAATATTTATATAATAGGAGTATTTTTAAATTGCAGTGAATTATATTATGACACTTAATCACTATTATTGAGAGCTTAATTTTAATATTATATAAATTTGAACAAACATAATGATTTTTTATTAATATAAATTGCTTTGAAAGCACAATTGTGCAATGTTCACATCTATTATTCTTGACATCAGTAAATATTATTTTATTGAGTAGCTAGTGACCACTAGATGTAGACACTTACATCTCGCGCATTCTCATCCATCCTTCGGTTATGACACAGATGAGCACCAACAGCTGGCTATCAGTTCAAATCCAATATTTGTCTGGTGGCACCGTTGTTGACAATGACAAATATCTGTGACTGTTTGCTATAGGTTTTTCATGATACATTGTGCATAAATTACGCTTAGTTTTAATGAGATGGTGATCTCGCTAATTGGAAAAACGTAATTTATGTTATGCTAAAGAACAATAATAATATTTTGTAATTTTAAGTATTTTTTGTTTTTAAATTAAAAGTCATAAATTGTTAATTTAATTTGTACGAGTAATCAAGTGACTGTTAAATTTGATTAGTTCAATAAAATAATTTGTTAAAATAACAAAATATTACCCTGCTGTGAGTAACCAATAGTCTTAATTTGATCAAAATATATTTTTATGTTAACAACATTTGTACCTATTATTATCTTAAGCAATAAAAATTGAAATCTGTTTAATATCTGTTATTATTCATTCTCTTGTCAATTTTATCGTTTCCTTTTAACTGAATGTTTCTGTAAAATAATTCTGACAATTTTTTTTTTATTTTATTAGAATTGATATTATACAAGTACATTATCGTATTATTTCATATCTCATGTATTAATATTATTTGGCCTATTGCTTAAATTAAAGTTTAAATTTTCCCATCTCATGTACATGCACATCTGGTTTTTATTTCAATGCTTTTAAGATTTAGTGGCATTTCTGCAACTCTACAAAGGAACAAGTGTACTTTGTTCTATATTATTACTATACAATAAAACTTCGTGGCGACGACATGGTCTCGAAGCTTGACCACCACTGCAATTGAGGAAGCGTGCATTAAAATTCTAATTATTATAAAATAATGCGCCCATATGCACTTAATTAATGAAGGTAGTTAATTACTAATTAAAACTTTCGATTGTTTCCCCGGGTGTCATATGTTTCAAATGGATTAAAACAGTGCGGAGTGACTCATTTAGGACGTATTTACATCTCTCTATAAATGAATATAATTTTAAACAAATTAACGAACTGGTAATGCATACCCACACACACACATACATATACGCGTCTCTCCGGAAATAACCAATTACTATATGGAGACATCACTTAACACCATACAACTGGATATCATGTTAATTAATTCATCTTATTACAATTATACTTTGTTAATATATATGTGAATTTGTCAGTTTTCATTAATTCGTCGTGTGAAACGTTAATTATCAAACAGCGTGTATACCTTCCTCTGACGCGTTTGCTTTCCTGAAAACTTCCTTGAATTATTTATGCGCAATTGGGGCGGATTATGTTACTCAGAAATACAAATACGGACGATAGAAATAATTTGTATAGAATATAGAGTATCAAATTTCGAATTTTAGGCGGGTAAATCCTTTATTCCTCGCAATATTTAGCTAAATATTTTAATGAACAATTAAATTTTCATGTTTCTTGATACTGGAGAAAAGTAAAAATAAATTCAATTTTATCCACGATCACCTTATAATCGGACCTTTATCCGCCACTTTATCTATTAAAGTAACTTTATTTCACTAGTAGAGTAATAAAAAAAAACATAATTAATTGCATTTAATTTATTTGTTTATTAACATTACATTACGTTTACAGAAGTTCCTCAAGGCTCTGTCTTGGGTCCATTATTATTTTGAATTTATACTTCACAACTAATAAAGTTTATTAAATTTTGTTCTCTTCATATGTATGCAGATGATACTCATGATATTATTCATTTTTCCCGATCATCAATCTGCTTTACAAAAAATTAATGATGATTGGAAGAGCCTGTTTGAAATATCTAGTCCGCATTCGCTCAATTTAAACCCATTAAAGTCAGCTTTGCTTCTATTTGGAAAGAAATCGGATACTGTAAATTTACAGAATTTAATTAACATTAAAATTAATAGTTGTCGCTTAAAATATTCTAACAGTGCACAAAATCTTGGTTTAATTTTTGAGAAAACTTTAAGGTTCAGGGAGCAAGTAAGTAAAATGATTCAGAGAGCCTATGCGGCTTTAAGGATTTTATTTTTCCATCGTCAGTATTGATAAAAGCATTTATTATTATTATTATTATTTGTTGTAATAGATATTTCGTTTCTTGTTTTATCACATTTAACTTCCTTTCAGTTAATAATAACCCTTGTAGCATTGTTGCCGTCATTTTCGGCATATAACATATGCCGAAGTTTGTGAAAATTTTGCACGAGTTACGGATATCTCTTCTTGTAAGGAACAGCTATATTTTTCTTAGATTTTCCTGGCAATATGAAGTTTGTTAGATATGGACTCCTCAACATAACTTCTACTACGGAGAGCTCTTCCATCCATATTTAGGAATGAATCAACTATTGACAGTATCTTCGCCAATGTGTTGATTTGAACAGGCTGAGAAGTACGTTTTTGATTGATATATCTTAAACAGAATCTGTCTTGTATTGCAAATTGGACGCAGAGAAATATATTTTCTTCATATTTCAACAGCATTCACACAAAATTCTTCTTCAATAATTGCAAATTTTCTTGAAGTGCCCGTCTTGGTGTCATGCAGTGGAACAAGTAGGTAACAGCCAACGTCTTGTACATTAGTAATTTTAAAAGTCAAAGTTCACTATATTAGTTCCTATCAACATGTAAAAGGTAAAAAGATCTTAATCATTAAATATTCATTATCGGAAATTCCAGTCAAAAATGCATATTTTTCTTCAAATTTCCTGTATTCGTTAAATTCGGCGAACACTTTTTCGTAATGTTCCCTGGATTTCGCTGACAATAATTGAAAAATTGCTTCTTAGGCTTCTTCAAAAACAGTCACAGGAACACAATTACTTCCTTGCATTTTTACCAAATTAAGATAGAAGTGTTTATTAAATAATTGATAATAGCAACTGGTAGGTACAACAAAACTTACCGCGTTTCATTGAGTACTAAGAAATATCGAGTCATGCAAATATGTTTTTATTAAATTCCAATAATTCTCACTCCACAAATATGATTGTGATATGAGACATTTAAAACACGATTGCAATACAACGTTTTATCCATAGTCTTTTATCCACTTAAGAATATTAAACATTCTTGCGTGGATAAAATGCTACTTAAAATACTCTTACTCCTCTTCGGACCCAAGCGTAATATAAGACAAAATTTTTATGATCCTGTCCGTTTTTATCACTATATGGGTTCTAAGAAACAAAAAATTAAATATAAAAAAACTCTTAGCTCTTTGGTTCTTGTAAAAAATTAGGTATATATGATACTTTGGGTATATATCACTACCAAACACAATATTTTTCAAAAATATTTTATTTGCTAATCATAAACATAATCAACAAAAAAAGTTACATCTATCTACTTTTTGTGGAATTCAACGAAGCAATTTTTTTCCGTTGAGCAACAAAGAAAAATTTTGCACGCGGTGCAACAAACAAACGTTAATTATTTGCACCCAGGATTTCTGCATTTTGATCTGCATTTTTGTTATCTGTTTTTAAAATCCGGTAAATGTTTGGCACTCGAAGATGCAAATTTCTTATGGCCCTCGTCTGAGAGTGGAAATTCCCCCAAAAGATCTTCGTCGTCAGCCAAGCCAAGTTAATTCTGCTTAAAGACTGTATTTTGAACTTTTTCCTGACGTTTTCGAGATAAAAATTAACTTATTAATCATTACAATAGACCGACTTTGGAATGCTAATTAAAAAAATAATAATATAGGTGGCATGTGCCAGTTTGTTCTAAATTTCCATGTCAGACTTAAAAAAAATAATAAGTAGCACACAGTGTCGAATGACTTGTTTTAGTCCATATTTTTGTTTTTTTTTACTGCTTTAGAAAGGTATTTTAAGCTAATATAAATCAAATCTCTTACAAATCCTATCAATGAAGTCATATATATGTTCTCTGATACCAAACATCTAGGTATGCTAATGAACAATTTCACAGACAAAGCTCTAATCAATAATTATCTAAATAAAATAATTTAATTTACTGACACTAGAAAGGCAAAAACGAAACGTACTAGCCATAATACTACTACTTAATATCTAATAATTGAGGTTAATAACATCAGGTAATGGATTTCAATGTCATATGTTACAGTACATTACAGTTTTAATGATTTTTTGGGAAATGTCTATTGTTTACTTCATTAGTACTGACAAGAAAACGAATGACGTTAAATGAGGTTTGCTTAACCTTAGTTGTACACAATTTTTCATTTTATTGCAGTTATATTTTTATTTTTGAAATGTATTTATAAAAAAAAAACTATTCGTTTTTAACAGTTTTTTGTTGCTTTCGATCAGATATGCAAGCCAATTTAATATCAACACTTATATTCTGGGCATCATGTATATAGAAAAATTGAAGACATACAGTATGCCAGGAATTTTAAATATAATAATAAGTTATTTTTCAGCTGTGTGAATTTTTGAAAATTATAAATCGGACACCAAATTGAAGCAGCACATTCGACTTAAAGTGGACATAAGAATAGTGTTTTTAAAAAATTAATATTTGTAAAATTATTGCAATTCCCAACAATAAATTCATAAAATTTTATCGCTCCTGTTGATTGTACTGTATTATTAAAAGTAAGCTTCACATTAAAAACTACTTAATTAAGAAATGCTGTCTTGTGTAGATAATTTTTTTACATTTTGATGTTATAGGTAGTTGGTTTGCAGTACACCAATTTAGAATATTATGAAGGTCATATTGTAACTTTAGACAATACTTACGTCATTTATAGTTGGAAATATTTTAAAATATATAAGCATTATAATTTATTACTACATTACTTATATGTCGATGAATAAAAGTGATTTCAAGTTTGATCTCTGCAAATCACTTTAGGTTGCCTACAACACCCAGTATGTAACGTAAACACGAAGAAGTGAACATCCTCGCCAGCGAATGACATAACGCCGCTGAATACGTTAAAGAGCACGGCCATACGTGCTAAATAAATTAATAGATGTACCCCATTAGTACTAATTCCGAATTATTCTAATTTCACAAATTGAACCGAAATGACTCACGCTCGCCTATCATTAAACTATTTATTGCCCGTTTTACAGCGTGAATTCATATCGCGCATTATTAGAATTAGAAAGAATTACCGGTTTCCGCCAAACAATTATTATTACCGTCATTATTAAAACTGTCTGGGACGCGACCCGACATCGACGGTGAAACACCGCGATTGGTCCGTTTCGAAAATAGTACCCAAGCAGGACAGACTGGTCGGGTTGACGTCGAGTCGACGTCGGCAGTCTAACCTGAAGTCGGTAGCCGACGTCCGCGTCACGGCGTACCGACCAATTTTTATACGAAAATGGTCAGATAAACTCCGGTCGACCCGACGTCACCCTGTCGACTAATAAAGTCGCTCTTATATTCAAATTAATAACCATTTCGACAAAATTTTAGGTAAGGCTAATGTTACCCAAAGTGACCTTTAGCATATGGTAATTTAAGTAAGTAGCGTTAGGTGTAAATGTTTGTACCTACTTCCACGCCACATTAGATACGACAAATATTGCCTAACATAACATTTTCTATAATTTACGTACAAATTTTTCTATATAAATCAGACAAGTAGGTACTATGTTTTTGTTCCGTTTATACTAATTTTGTAGCTAATACTGCAGCATAGAAGATATGCATCTACTCGTATACGATTCAGTATAATAGTAATGAAATATAATTTTAAGGATATCGAGACCTGAAATTATAAATGCATGCAATTTTATTGATTATATTGGACAAAATAGACCATTAAAATTAAGACGCCATTAAATAAACACTATTTTTATCAATATATATTTTTATTTTGTATTTTTTAGAAAATATCTTTTTTATTAATAATGTCAAGAATAAGAAGATCAAGTTTAAGAACTAAATTCTCATACAATATAGTATCTTAAAATCGTAAAATCGCTCCTCAAAAATTAAAAATGAAAAATTATTATGTTATGTTATTATGTTAACTCTTCCAAAATGGCTTATTTTTTTAAAAAGATGTCGTCGGCAATACCGATCTGTTATATACCTATGATTTAAAGTTATTAAGTTTATTTATTTGCCTTAATTATATACCAGTCCTCACAATTGGTATAATAAACTCCCATTTCTATATACTGAAGAAGTTAAAATTGCTTCACCAAGTTGTACTAATTGCGTACTTTAAAAAAACAAGATATAATAATGGTAAACAAAAGTACACTTCCAACATACTTACTGTACAGTAGGTATAAATGCACGTATCAACTAAGTATATATATACCTGTGTAACATTATTAGGTCATAATGGTCTCGACGTACTTGAATTATTCATTATCAGATTTGTTAATACTTGACAGTTTTCGTTACTTCACTAACAATATAGGTAACATCATGTCAAGCGTCAAAATGTTTCAAATACGTGTGATTGGTGTATAGGCCAAAATATGGTATAAACACCGACGTCGCACAGTGGCTCAAAGCGCCACTGTGCCACCCAAATTACTGTACACCCCTTAGGGTTGGGCCGTTTGAGTTGATTTTTTTTTAAATGTTCATCACAAAAATGCCTATCGATCCCTCTTTCTCAATTTTCGCTCTGGGTTTTCATTTTTGCGGAATTTTTCTCCAAAAATGGGTTTGCATGGAAAAAACTAGATTTTTCGCACAAAAATTACCCTACGAAACACGAGATTGAGATTTTGCTGGACTTTTTTTATGGGGAAATGTTCGTCTTGGAAAGCCCCACAAGACTGTCCACTTAGATTTCGGGGAGAAATTTTCACTATCATACATTTCCATCGGAACAGTTCCAGGACAAATTAATCAGTTCTCATTAACAAAGAACTATTGTATCCAAAATGGCCACTTTCGTCAAAAAATTGAATTCCCAAGATCATTTATGGAACCTTTCTGACCTTTTTCAGAATTACGGGAAAATTCGGAAAATCTCTGTATGTGGCCATTTTGGTGAATGTCCAAAAGTGTGTCCAAAAATTCTGAAAAAATTTTTGCGGAATTCTTGAATGTGTACAAATAATTTTTGTGAGATGATATTTTTCCAATACTTTCCCAGTTTTCAGTAGAACGATTTCTGATATGTGAAAATTTTTGGATGATTGTGACCATTTTAAAAGCAACGGAAAATTTCTCCGAAATCGAAGTGGACAGTCTTGTAGGGCTTTCCAAGACGAGTATTCCCCTATAAAAAAGTCCGGCAAAATCTCAATCTCGTGTTCCATAGGGTCATTTTTGTGCGAAAAATTTAGTTTTTCCATGCAAACCCATTTTTGGAGTCAAATACCGCAAAAATGAAGACCCAAAGCGAAAATTGAGAAAGAGGGATCGATAGGGAATTTTATGACGAACATTTAAAAAAAAATTGCCTTCGCAAGTTAATTATTATCATTTTAAACTTGTTTTCAATTCTTTAAGTGTTTTCTGTATCTCCCTCTTTGCTTATAATTGTTTGTTTAGGTTTTTTTTGACTTGTTTTGGTTTCAAAAATGTGATTATACAGTTCATTTGACTTAATAATCGTTGTTTTTAACTTGTTTTCAGTTACTTAAATGTATTTTTTTAACATATTATAGTGTGACTTACGCTATTTGTATTAATATCCCAATGCTTGTGTGTTATAAAACTTGCTACTATAATAAATATTGTTAAATGTATTACATTTTTTGAGTTCCGAATCTTGTTGTTCACTTAACACTGGTCCACGTTAAATGGATACAATTCACAAAAAGCAGACAACCCCGTCAAGTAAATATAAAAGCCGAGGCAGCAATCTAATATTTAACTTTGATCGTTGGCCGGAATCCGGCAATAAAACGATAAAATCCATTCCAGATAAACATGCGGCCGTCCTCCCGAATTGGACGGACCCCGCGTCGTCTCAAGTCCGACAACAAATTTCAGCGGCCCCGTCCACAAGACAATATAATTTTCAAGTTGATAAAATCTGCGTAATTCCGTGCCCGGGAAATGAGACGTCCCAAAATGAGTCTTGACCGTTTTCTAATGGACCCGCTGTAACGGCGGCATGCCGTTTGAAATCGCAAACGGTCGAACGCCCCGTATAATAGAAACAAACGCCAGTCGACCGGCTGCGAATACAGGACGCATGCGACGGCCGCATTCCATACGTAATGGCCGGCATTCTTCGCGGCTCTGTATCTACTGTCCCTTTCGGAATTATGTCCCTGGCGAGGGTACCAAATTCCCACTTTCAGTCGTAGGGTTTGAAAAAATTGCTTACAGTTATAATCGTAGCTCAAAACGCGTTTTTAACCAAAGGGTACCAGAGTAGAGTCTGGGCATTTGTTTATAATAAAAAAGGATTATCTGGAAGGATGCATTATAAAATTCAAACTCCTTATGATTCTTCTCAAAACATAGTTACTGGTTTTTCACAAAATTCTAGCAGTGTTTTTCTTCCAGATAATAAATAGTTTGGAATATCTGATGATACAACGAAATTTTGGGCCCGTGTTACCCACTTACAATTTCTTAATTAAAAACAAATTAACAGGTGATCATGATTTAGTTCTTAGTTTTTTAGTTAAAAACTGCTCACGTGTTTTAATGGCTCCGTTGTCAGTTCTATTTAGCTCTTCTTACTTTGCAATTTCCCGATTGTTGGAAATTAGGAAAAATTTGTCCCGTTTCAGTGGTGATTCTGGTGATGGGGCTAACTACAGACCATTTCCATTTTGCCTAACTTTTCCAAAGTTTTTGAGAGGTCTCTATACGATTTCATTTATCTGTCTATTAAAAATTCATTATCTGCTTACCAACATGGCTCCATAAGTAAACGATCAACAATAACACATTTATCCTTAGTTGCACAGAATATAGCTAAGATACTAGACTCCAGAGGGCAGATGTATGTGATCTATATGGACTTTTCGAAGGCATCTAACACATACATATATAAAAGGACGGTCGTACTATGTTGTTTTGAAAGAATTTGAATGTCATAAATTTGTGGCCACTTCTGGTGTTTCTCAAGGGTCCTACTTTAGACCTTTCATATTTTATTATTTATAGATGATTTTACTAAAGCCAAAACTACTTTTTGCTGAATATTTAAACATCTATTGCAAAATTAATAGCATTGATGACTGTCACTTTTTGCTGTCCCAAATAAATATTACTGAAAATTGGCGTGAGAAAGGTTGTAATGGAGAGGTTCCAACAGTTTTATTAGTATTTATGATATTTTACTTTACGTCTTTATATATTAATGTACGTGTGTTATTATTATTGTTGTATTTATTTACTGGCATTTTATTGTTTTTTTCTATATTTATTATATTTTTTGTCCTGGAAGTGTATGAAGGGATTAGGGCGCGAGACAAATTCTCGGAAAAACCTCAACTTACTAGTAGAGATCAAACGGATAGTGAGAGAGAAGATGCGGAGATTAGGACCAACGACGATCATGCTCTGTTAATTAGATATAATGTATATAAAAATATAAAACACAATGAGGAAGAACAAATGGCATTAGAAAAAAACGGCTTATTTAATAATAGTATTAAACAGCGCTCCATACCATTCAAGACTTTAAAAAAGGACTCCAAATACTGGCAAAGAATTCAAGAATTTCTTAAAATCTATAAAATTGCATACGATGCTAGTTTGAAGAAAGATGCTTTGCTGGATATAGTCAAGGACAATAATTTTGCAAAGAAATGCGCTATTGATGAGATAGCTACGGTGTCGTTTTTTTTTATTTTCTTATATCGACGAGATAAACCTTGTCTCCGGACAGCGACTATTTGTTTTGTATGCCTGCCTACGAAATTTAAAATTAATGTGAACATGTTCTGTCAATATTACAAATTTCGGCAACGTAAATTTCAGCACCGGGACCTCGCCATTTTTTTGTCAAACCCACGTTATAGGAAACAACCCCCGGCAGTGTTCTTCCTAATAAGTCATTACTTTGCTAATTAGACTCGGAGAAGCGTCTATAAATTTCACCCCTTTTTCAACAGTTACAATTCCAACCCTTTATCTGAATTTACCGATATCACCACCCTTATGCCAGCCCTTAAATAATTCCCTAGATCATTGACGCTTAAACCCTTTTTTAGCCCTCGCAGCACATGTGTCTCTGTAAAGAAATCATCCCCCGACGCGGTTCCTTCACGCACCACCCCCGTCTCTCTCTGGCTGCCGAGAATCTTCGCTTCGTAAGGGATGGCAACGTAGCGGTCGTGTGGCCGTCGCTTCGGGGGTTGTTCGTATCGAAGATGCGGGCGAATTCTACCCCTTTCGCTTTTGTTTTAACTGCAATGCTTAAAGAGACACATTAAAGTATAAAACTACCCTTGAGATGCGTATATTCTAATACGTTTGGCAGTTTGCTCGCCTAAAAGGGTGATTTTTCGACCAGATCTGTTGCACTGTTCGAGGGGGTCGGTTTCGAGTTATGGGGCGTTAAATTATCTGCCGATGGACTTGAAATGTGCGCGGAATTCCGACGGTTTCGGGTTGAAATGAAGATTTATCTGTCGGCGACGAATTTGGAAATTAATTAGATATTTGTTATACGCAGATATTGGTACACGACATTAACGACTTAGGTTTAAGTTGAAAGAAATTATAATACAAAGAAAACATAAGGTACATTGTTCTTACCTGAAAATATGTACAGAGCGTCCCAGAAAATTTAGTGCAAATTTGACCATAGTCACCTGCCACCAAAGTAAGACGATTTATACTTATCTATATATATGGTGCTTTCGAAAAGTAACGAATAAATTCATTATTTTTTAAATTGAGAAGCTTTCGAAAAAATCCCCTTGGCACGTCGATTTTGTTTTTAAAAAAGGCACTTTTTGACATACGACCCGTATTTGTGACGTCATCGTAGTTCGAGATATGACGTCATCGACAATTTTTTTTACATAGCAACCCCCAATTTTGACCATGCCATTTGAAAGAACGTGTCATTCTACATACATACATCATGGAAAATTATGGTGTTCCATAACAAAAATTTCAAGAAAATAATGTTCCCGAATCGTTGGATAGGGAGAAGGGGCCGATTGCGTCTTCAGCCAGATCGCCTGATTTGACACCCCTAGATTATTTCTTGTGGGGATACTTAAAAAGAAAAGTATACTAGACCGGTTAATTTAGAAGATTTAAAAGCAAGAATTCGTCAAGAGATACATCGTATACCTCCTGAAGTTATTGATAATGTCCAAAAAGAATTTATTAATCGTCTTGGCTACTGTCAGGCAGCCAACGGTGCACAATTTGAACATTTAATTTAGTCGATTTTTTACATAATCATCATTTTCAGTATTGTGAAAATTAAATTTTAAAATCTTCAACCATTATTTTCTTGAAATTTTTGTTATGTAACACCATAATTTTTCATGATGTATGTCTTTCAAATGGCATGGTCAAAATTGGGGGTTACTATTTAAAAAAGTTGTCGATGACGTCATATCTCGAACAACGATGAAGTCACAAATGTGGGTCGTATGTCAAAAAATGCCTTTTATATATATATATATATATATATATATATATATATATAAGTCTAACATACACTTCTTTTTTATTTATATGAATGTATACTGGGTTTCATGCTGAAATAAATTAATAAAAATTTATTGGATACATGTACAGGGTGACTAAAATGCTTGTAAAATTTTAATAGCGAATTAGACGTTACAAATTGCCAAGAAAGTTAAGTTAAAATTAATTGTTATTTTCAAAATTTAACGGCTCAAATACAAAGCATTTTTTAGTTTTCTAATAACCCGTAACAGAAATTATTAGAATTTTTTGTTCGTTTGAATTATCAAGCAAATATTATTATTTTTTAATAAAGTAGATTTTTTAAAGAAAAAATGTATTCACAAATTCTGCGCTGTTTAGTCAGAAATAATATGGTGCAGATCAGTAACATGTGATGTGTAATGATTGTCACTTTCGCGAGCTATCATTTATATTCTTACGTTTCTTTATTTTCTGAGTTTTGATCTTTCTGCATGCATTTCATTCGATTTTGTTATAGCCATCAAAAGCGAAAAAGTGGTCAAGATATTTGGAGCTTAATTTTTGAGAAAAGTTGAATAGCGAGAATCGCATTTCGATATTTTGATTTGTTTAAGAGATACCTACCTACATGGTTTTTAAATTTTGGTCGTTTTCTATAGTAACTTTTCTACTTATTATATTAATATTTATACATTGTAAATACATTTTTTTCTCTATGTGTAGTATCTAGTGGCTTGAGGAATATTTTTTTATAACTTCTAGTTTTCCGTTACTATAACAAACATATATATTTTTTAATGAAACATCATACGTATGTAATATGGGGCATCATAGAAAAGGCCTAAAGTTAAAACAAAATTATATATCAAAGTTTATCAAAAATATTCCTGTGACATTTGGACTATCTTTTCGGAGAATAAAAGAAACCTCCTAAAAGTGTCGAGACTGACCTAACCCGTACAGTCAATTTTAGACAAACTTACTTTAAAGACATCTTGTTTACAACACTCGAATTCACTAACAGTGTTTTGACATAGATACCAAAAAAAAAATCTAAATAGTAATATATTTATACCTAATAGATTAATATGCCTACATGAGAAAAAATTAAATATCGTAAGAAATTAACGATTGTTACTTACTTAAGTAACATATCAGGCTTTTACGTGACTTTCTCAATAGCATCAGAATGTTATTTCAAAAGAAAAGTGTACTCATTTAAGTAACCTACTTAACATGAATGCCAATTGCTTCTAATGTTAACAAACACCCCTAATAGTAATACTGAATTTTTGATATGATATCCCCCAGTGAAGTCAAACATTTCCGAAGCAATAGATTCGTTTTTATATGCCTTTCAGATTTATATAAAAAAGTAAGTACTTTGGAATTTATGACTCATTTAGATTGAAAATAATACTTATTTGTATTATGGTCCCCATGTACCTTAAAATCAGCAGAATAATCCTTTTTAAATTTATAATTAAAATTTTTGGACAAATTGTGTGAAAAACATTTGTTACACAAAACCGTACTTTTTCTAACTGATTATATAAATAGCCATTTTGTACTCCGATTACGGCTCAGTTAGCTAATTAGTAGTTACAGCTTCATTATATCTTTAATATATTAACTGCCCTTTGCTTATTTTTTTTTAGCTTAGAAATACATGTACATACAGGTACTGAACTAATAAAATATTATGGTTTTACGGCAATTTTTTATTAAAATTTGGTACCTGCACATATAGGTTATTTGTACAAAACAGAACACTTAACGTTATATACAAAACATATAACAATGTAAAAATATATTCATAGAACTAAAGTTAACATTTTATAATATTCAGACGAAATCTATGATCTTATACTAACTATTACAAAGTAATATTAATTATATAAATGTGCATACATAAGTAGGTACCCAGAACTTAAATCATGCTAATCCTCCAGATGCCCTTGTTCTTCAAATATGTATAAAATATAATTCTAATAGAAAATAATATATACTTTTAGGTATTAATAATATTGTGTGAAACTAACTATTCAGTGGACAACCTGCGTTGAATTACACCCACAATATCTACCCATATATTCCTTATTATTAGCTTTTGTAACATTTTTTTACTGTTTTAGAAAGGTATTTTAAGCATACCTAGATGTTTGGTATCAGAGAACATGATAGGAATTGTAGGAAATTTGATTTATATTAGCTTAAAATACCTTTCTAAAACAGTAAGAAAATAATATATTTTTATATATTAGGTAAGATGAACAAAACAACAGAGGGGTATCCGATTTTTGGAAATGCAAGGATACCAATGTTTCTTTGCTTCAATAATTACGTATAACTTACATACCTATTACTTCTTAACCTCATTTAGGTTATGTTAAACCAGCACTAGACAAAATTATTTATAGTACTAAAAACACTCACTTATCACTCTAGATATATTTATATTGCTAGTCACTACTCACTAAATTAATTATGTAAGTACCACGCTGCATTAATCGAAATGAAGCAAGAAATAATGAAGGCGAAGACCCAACACTCTCAACGGTTACTGGTAGTGCGTATTAAAATTAGTAGTACCTTCACACACACACACATTAGGCATATAATAGTTAATTATATAGTAAATTTTGTATGTTCAGTAATTTTACAATGTAAAAATGGATTTCACATTGCTAATTGTAAATATATTACAATATTTTATTTTATTTTATTTTATTTTATTTTATTTACACTATTCAACAGGTCAAAGACCCAGTTATAGAATAGGAAAACACACAAAAAAGCATACATGAAGTAAATTACACAATACTTAGACATAACACATGTAAACAAATACGAAAAAATAATCAATCTAATTATCAAGATAAAGACAATAACAATTACAAAACAAGTTTTTTCAGAGTTGAAATATTGCAATCCATAAAATCTACGGGCAAGATAACTTCATTACATAAATCACACATATTATGAAGTGGAGAGTGTTGCAGAATATTTGTCCTAGCTGGTGGCAAATAAAACATGTTAAATTGTCTAGCTTCAATTCTGGGAACATGAAAGCTCAACATTCGCAAGATGGCACTGCAGTCAATGACATTATTCATTACTTTATGTAAACAAATTAAATAAGCCTTTTTACGTCGATTTTCCAAAGTTTCAAGGCCAAATCTATTAAGCATTTTAACTTGAGGGAACCCAACAGAGGGATACTCACCATCAGCTTTAAAACTAATATATTTCAAGAATTTACGTTGAACATTTTCAAGAGCATCCACATGTATAGCATAATTAGGACACCAAATAATTGATGCATATTCACAATTGCACCTGACAAAAGTAGAGTATAAAATTTTCAAAGTGTTAGAATTCCGAAACTGTTTACTATTTCTTATAATGAAACCAAGAGATCTATAAGTTCTTGTAGTAATATAATGTAGATGGTTGATAAAAGACAGTTTTCTGTCAAAAATAACACCTAAGTCACAGAAAGTATCAGGTCTAGACAGCGTATGTTGCTCGATGGAATAATCAAAAGAAATTAACTGTTTCTTAGTAGAAAAAGACAGTACATGACACTTACTAATGTTAAGTGACAGATTATTAACCCTGCACCATTCATTAATGACATTAGATTGTACTGAAGTTCAGCAGCATCATTAGCGTTCTTGATCGTACTAAAAATTTTGAGATCATCTGCATACAACAGGCAGGGCACAGTTAAATTATTAATGATGTCATTAATGAATAAGCTGAAGAATAAGGGTCCCAAATTAGACCCTTGAGGGACACCCGAGGTTGCTCGTACTTCAGCAGACTTGCAACCGCGGTAAACAACATGAAGACCTCTGTTAGAAAGATAAGAGCCAATAAGACTTAATAAGTTGAAGGAAAAACCAAAATAATTATCTAATTTATTCAAGAGTATTGCGTGATCAATTCTGTCAAAAGCCTTCGTCAGGTCAGTGTAAATCACGTCAGCTTGAAATCCATCATCAATGGCATTGGCTAAAAACTGTGTAATACAGAAGAGATTTGTAACAGTAGACCTGCCCTTAAAAAAACCATGTTGCGCCTCCGTAATTAAGTGTTTTGTGTGATGAAATATAAAATCATACAACGGCAGTTCAATATATTCTATAAATGTACAAATTATATTATAACTACATAGGAAGTTTACGGTTTCATTGTATATTGGCAGTTTTCTTGTAGAATTACAAGTGTCAGTGTAAATCATCATTATTTTTAGAATTATTTTAAGACAATTATAAGGATATTCTTACAAAGTAAATTTGTAAAATTACTGGCCTTGTTTTCAGTGTAGGGAAACGGTTTCAAATTCACGTAGAGAAAAGCGATGCATCGCCTACAAAAAAGAAGCGCCCCATTGAAGTATACCTACGCGAAAGCGATTTCTTTTTGTGGGGGGGAAAAAAAGAGTAAATTCTATTTCTGCATACAGCGCTCCCCTTTGAGTGCGGCCCGCACACAAACGATTTATCCATATGAACGGCCTTATTATTAGATGAACTACCGAGGAATTTATTTTCCAAACTAATTACATCTGATAATTGTCTTTATGGCGGACTCAATGCCGTCGAGTTTAATATTTTTAAGTCCGTTCAGGCGCGAATCAAAATAATTTGCGCGGCCCTTTGTGCATGCTTATTCTTTTGTGCGTTTACTTTGTGTGCGCCTAACTTCGTTAAGTGTATTGTTTTTTAGTTTCTGCCGGCTCGGTACGTCCGCTGACCGATATAGCTACAGTCAGATTTTTGTATTAGAATGCAGCTTCGCAAAATGTTCGATTGGGTCGTCTGGAAATCCAAATAAAGTTGATCATAGTGATTTACCGGGTTGTAATGCCGTGACCTATATTAGCCGGGATTCTTTTACCTGCCCTGGTTGTTCTCGGGCTAGGCTCTGTGGGGGGGCAGATTCGCTATCGGTCTCTCTGGGCCCGCCCATATATCGATTCTGGTTCTTATTGTTGGTATTACGATAGGGTCGGAACCGTTCCTCAGACAATGGTGGTTCCGTAGCCGCCGATGTAACCGCAAAAGCTTCGTCGCGACTCGCCTAGCCCGAGAACAACCAGGACAGGTAAAAGAATCCCGGCTAATACTAGGGATGTGCATTTTAACTCTGTTTCTGGCAGTGACCAGTTGCCGAGGTCACGGCATTACAACCTGGAAAATCACTATGTGTCAGATATAGAGCCATTTATTATTTTGATCATAATTTCATGATTTTGCATTAATTTGTATCTGCTTCTTATATTATTTGTTATTTGTCAATTGTGAATGACAGTTATATGTAGTTTGAAATTTACGTTTGAAGTCAGCAGAGAAGTGTAGCCAGCAGAAGTGAAGTGAAATAAATAATTTAACTGCGTTGCATTTGTATTAAGGTCGTGGAACAAAAGTTGTATCAAAAATAAAATTCATGATGTTTTCTTTATCCGCTTTTACTATTAAAATTCTTATCAAACAAAATAATAATTTTTAAAAAGCGATTGTAAGACACACATAATTTTGCTATTCTAACCCCATATTTTAACAATTATTTTCATTGTTATTTTGCCTCGGTAGTCGGTCGAAAGCTTTTTCCATAAATGCCAAGTATGCTCTCCTTTCTTATTATGGTTATGGAGATATATGGTCCTGTGTACTTCTGCCCTTCCGCAAACCATAAATTTCTAGAAGGATTAACAGATCCTTACGTACCATAGTACTGTGTTACCAGGCGTGGACTCAGGAAGACCGTGGACCCAGAGCGAACCGTTGTAGAAGATCCACAAAACAAAAAATAGTCGATTGTGACTTTTAGATCTCAGAAACAGATTTTGCAGCAACCGGACTATTATATATCAGTGGTTTTGGGAGATGGTATGCGTACAATATGTCGCCGAATGCAAAGTTTTGACCTCTTCTCTTATCGTCCACATTGGGTGCTGCCTTTCACTCCTCAACATCGAATTAGCCGCTTACAATGGTGTAGCGAGAGGATTTAGTGGGACCAAGAATGGAATCAGGTGATCTTTAGTGACAAATCTCATTTCTGCCTGGGAATGCACGATGGTCGTGCAAGGGTGAGAAAGTGACATGGTGAAAAACACCAAGAGAGCGTCTATTAACACAGTAGGTAGTGGAGCCATATGTTCCATATCTTCAGACCATCTAAAACATCTAGCAAGACAATGCCATGATATTGCCCGATAAAGAATATCTTTTATGAATCAACATCAGATCAGTCATTTTCCCTGGCTACTAAGATCGCCCGGTCTGTCATTTATTGAATATATCTAGGAAATTGTAGGACGCGGACTGCTGTATTTACAACACCCCCCAGTGACTCTACCAGCCCTAGCTTGGCATGACATACCCCAAGAACTTATCGACAACCTTATTAGATCCGAACCGAGTCATATCAATGAGTATTAGGAATGGGGGGTTCTCAACAGACATTTGAACCAGTTTTTGCTGTAGGTTCCTTCTAAATTTGTTAACCGAACTTTTCGCTTTTAAAATCCTTTAAAAATGTTTACGTTTCCTGTCAACTTTTACTTTTACAAATGAAGAGCAAAAAATAAAGGTCGACGTCAAAAAATTTATATCAATAAGTTACCGTACCAGGTGATACCATATTCAGTGGCTTTAATTTTTTAGTAGTTTCGATAGTCTCTTTTCTCTTTCATCATATAAAAATAAGTATAAAAACCGTCATTTAAAATTCTCCTAATATTTTATGTTCCACCAATTCCTATGTTTAAGTATCATTTTTCAAATTACTCTATACAATTTAATTTGATAACAATTTAAAAAAATAGAATAAATGCGAGTCTTAATACCTTTAAAGTAACCTTATACCTACTGGGTTGCAATATTTGTCGTTGCTACATAAACTAATGACTTCATCGGCCCTTATCCCCCTGCCAAATGAACAATAAAATCCAGTGTAAATATTAAATATTCATTACGCCGTTTAACAAACTATGGTTAGTTCGCCCCGTCGAAGTAGGCACTAATTAACCAGCAAGATGCGGGCAGCAGTCATTTGTTTTTAATTGAGACGACTCGATCGCTACGACGCTCCGCTTTCTTCTCCGTCTTTCCCCGCATCGAGGGCGAGCAAGAGAGAGACGGAGAGTCCCCGTGAGCAAAGATGAAGGCGATCCAGCGGCTAATTAACAGTTTTAATAATGATATCCTAATAAAGTAAGTTTGTTCACACGAATAAAATGACTCAGATATTTTGAATTATCGTCAGCGCGATGTTGTAAATTGTGAGGAGGTCCGTCACACAGTCCGTTACTGTCCTGGGTCTGTGGGATGGATGGGCTCTTACCAGGAACAATTCCATGGACGCTTGGCCGTGCCACTGCAGCGTAAACGACCTCTCGGATTGCTGGTGTATTTTTTTAAATAATGATTATGTGGGAAATGTGGGAAGGAGTCAAATGGCATCGGCGTTTTGACTTTACATTTAAATTCGGTATTTGTTAATTACAGCCTATGGGTCAATTAACTCAATTTTTATCTGAGAAAAATTTAATGCAGTTCTCGGAATTAAATGTGTAGGTAACTTCATTTAGTTAGAAGTTTATTGGGTTGGTGGATTATATCGTGGCGTTTTTACTGATCTCAACATTTATTTTAACATAGGAAATGTTTAAGGAATCGGTTGTATAATACTATTTATTAAAATCAATAGATATGAAAAATAGAGGATAATAAATAATTAAGTGTCATAAAACGTAGAACGTTAAAAGATTTCTCAAAAAAACATTGCCCTTCCTGAGTGCATCTACTGATGTCCATTGCATGAGCAAAAACGGAATATGCATGAGTTAAAATACACTAGTTCATCAGCCTTATGATTGCCAGCGATTGCTATGATAACTAGGACGCGTGTAGCGTACCAGAATTAGCTGGTGCTGCGGAGGTCGAGAACTGTTTTATAGCAACGTTGGCTTTTCAGCGAACGGAACACTGAACGGTTGTGACTTATTCATCAGTGCATAATTCGTTTTCATCATTGATACTCTGTGTTTACAGTGTGATTTTATGTGTTTTCTTCATCAATTTCAGTTAATTTCAGCTTATAAATGAATTTTACAATTCATCTTTATTTTGTATTTTGTGTTTTAGTATTTAAACGTACTCAATTTACCACTAATGTACAAATATTTTTGGAAATATTTTGGAACAAGTTTCTTAATAGAACACAAAAAATGTATATAATTATTATTTTGTTGTTATTAAATTACGTTAATTGCAATATCTGTGATCAGATTTGTGTTGTTGTTGGTAACTCTTGAGAATGAAACTGTAAACTTGATATTATATAAATTTTCAAAAGCAAATGATTAATAATAATAATAATAATATATATCACTAACCCTCTTTCTAATCACGAGGATTAGCCAAGATGTCGAAGACTTGTGCGTTAGAGGGAACGGCATATTATTATTATGCAGGCTACATTTGCACCCAGGAACGACTTACATTGGTAGGCCCTAACCACCATTCAGTACAGGATAGAGGAAAACTGGAAAACCATTAAATGGTCAAACACCAAACGATATCAATCTCTCACATTGACCCAAGCCAACATTCTTACACCTTACCATACCCACAGTGTACACAGTCTACTTGTAAGATTCGAACCTGCCTGCAGAGTGGGCACCTCGATTGAAGTAATGACGCGTAACATAATTATTAAAAAAATTTATTTTCTATTTAGGCTATTGTAATTTTGTTTTGATAATTATATTTCCAATTTATAAAAAAATAATTTTAAAGGATTATAAAGTGCTTGTTAAAAATACGTTTGTTTTAATATCGTTAGACATTTTTTCCACTAATGTAGTTTTGTATTGTATGTATAATTTTCTGTTAAGTCGCTTCCACCACTTCGGCTGACAAATCGAACGAACTAAGCAATTGTCTTAGTTACGATCCTTGATTATTTATGTGTCGGATATTCTGTTCTTCGCACGTTCTGAATATTTAAATTAATCATATGCTTCTATTCTATGTACCAAGTTTTTCTTGCCTAAAAAGAGTTAAAACTTATCTGCGTAATTCAGGAACAGAAAACAGACTTCAAATTTGACTAAAATATTCCAAATCAGAAATGATTACTAAATGAACTCTTCTAACCATTTTATACACTGATATATAATGTTCAGTCCTGATCGCTAGGCGTAGTGGTGGAATGAGGACTGCAGAGTCACTACTGAATATGCCGACAGTGAAGAACAGCGAAACATTTGGAAGCAAGGGATGCTACAGAGGCGATTACGGGACGTCTTAGAAGACCACCATTATCCGAGGAACGGTTCGGACCGTATGAGTCGCAATACCAACAGTAGCCGAAACCAATGTATGAGCGGTCCCAGAGATACCGATAGCGGATCTGTCCCCACAGAACCTAGCCCGAGAACAACTAGGGCAGGTAAAAGAATCCCGGCTAATGCTAAGGATGTCCACATTAATTCTATTTCTGGCACCGACCAGTTACCGAGGTCACGGCATAACAACCCGGAAAATCACTATGACTTCTAGTTAAGTTTCATTGGTATGTTTTGTACATTTTTCTGCCATCCAGTTTAGCAGTTTGTCATATTCTATGTCGCAGGTGATTCTCGATTTATTCGGTAGAAAGTTTTTTTGTGAGAAATTTCAGAATTTTCCTGCATTTTGATTTTTTAACTTTCCAATCTAGTAAAATTTGTATATCCTAAGAAATACAGCATTTCCCTAACAACGATAGTGTCTACCATGATCAAATTATTTATTAAAATCAAACTGAATTTTACAATGTTTTTTCAATATTCGTATAGTCAAAGTAATAAGGAATAATTAATATAACATATAAATTTGTATGCACCCCGCGTATTAATACATGTTTATGCCTTCGATCGACAAAACCTTGTAGAATCGGTGCCCTCAAGGCATAAACGTCCACGGTTTAAGGCGTCAGTACTTGAATCAATGTGGCTAGACCGGTGTGGGTTCGAGCCCCGCTAAGCCGGTAGACAGCTATCAGCTATATTCCTGGAGAGGATTGGCACTCTCTGCGAGTATGGTAGGGTGGAAGAATGTTAGCTTGGGTAAATGTGAGAGACTGATACCGGTCGACGTTTGACTATCCCCCTAATTAATGAGGTTTTCCAGGCTACCTTCATTCCTGCATTGAATGGTGGTTAGGGACTACCAACGTAAGTCGTTCCTGGGCGCAAATTCGGCCTGAATAATAATAATATGCCGCTCCCTCTAACGCACAAGTCTTCGACTTCTGGGCTAATCCCCGTGATTAGAATGAGGGGTAGAGATATTATTATTATTATAGATAACTATTATATGCCAATGATAAAGTGTTTTATTTTATATATCACAACTGCGTTCATTTCCAATGTTCAGAAGTTTGCTTGGAGGCGCCTTCTGTACCTTTTTTCAAATAAAATATATGAAAATATGCAAATATTCTTGTCAATTATTTGCGATTGCTTCTCAACGATCTAAGATGGACTTCTTCCGAAAATCGTTCGATGCAGAGTAGAAAAGATGGAAGTCTGGTGGCTTAAGATTAGGAGTACAGACTGTGCAATAATCTCTCAACTGCGACTCGTCAGTTCTTTGTTCTATTTAAGAGTCCTGGTTCCGAAAAACAAAGGTACGTTATATCTTCCAGAGAATTGTGTTTTTCTTAAACTATCTGACCAAAAATTCTACTGTACTATGAAAGAGATGTTCATCCATGTAAAGTTTTCCTTGGATAACAAAATTGGCCCTAAAACCAGCGGTGTAGTTATACAGTTACATGCCTGTCATTGAAAACATTCTTAATTAAAATTAGAGCAGCTCATATATAAAAATAAACAAATAAAGAGTTTTTAGAACGTTATAAGGACCCGCTGAGCATTATATGTGATTAATAAAGTTCCATCTAATGGGAATATACAAAAATAGAAGGGCTCATCCGTTACGAGAGCTAAAATAGTGCGACAAACAGGTGCAATTGAGGCACTGCTACTATTAATTTAGTCGGTATCTAATTTAGGTCGCAGATGGGAGAAATTCGAGTCATCTTAAATATTAGGTAATTAAAAAAATATATCAATATGACCTGTAACATCTGTCAAACGATGTCGAGGGAATGGCGAGCCTGTTTATTCATCAGCTTCAGTTATTCCCATTTCTATAAGTCAATAATATCGTATAATTACTGACTCACCACTCTCGTGTACTTGTGTGTCAAGTGATGTCAGACATGTGTCGATATTATCGAGACGCTACGGAAGCGTATTCCTTATGTGTTTGCAGTTGGTGAATTGTTAAATACGTATATGCAAAATAGTGAGTACAAGGCTGTTAATTTTAATATCGAACAGTTGAAGATGCTTCTAGGGTCAGGGGCGCCTGTGGTAAACATTCACTTGTTTCAGAGTCGACTTTTGGTTTACTATTATTGTTAATTTAGTTTTTTACGTATACCTATATTAACATTTAAATAGGCTTCACAGATGGTGATGATAATGATGATGACTGTGATGATGATGATGATGATGGTTTGGTATAAACATACAGGGTGTAGCAAGCTTCATAGTTTGGTTGTTAATAAATATAAGATATCCGTCACATACGAGGTATGATCAAAAAGTAACTAGAATTTCGTAGTATCTTGGGTTGTATTAGTCCAATTTGCTCGATATTTTTGTTGTTGTGTTGGTAAATATGTGAAAAGTAGCCATATTGGATGTTTAGTACTGCTGGCAACCGAAATCGGTTTTTTGGATAGTTCGGTTAACCGGTTTCGGGATAATTCGGTTGTTTACAAAATCCGAAAACCGGTTATTCGATTCTTCAAATAACCGATTTTAGTGCTGACAACTGAAGTCGGTTTTTTGGATAGTTCGGTTAATCGGTTTCGGACAATTCGGATTTTTACAAAACCGGAAAATCGGTTAATTCGATTCTTCAAATAACCGATTATTCGAGTTATTTGAAGTGTAAATCGAATGAACAATTCGAACCAAACATCCGAATAATCGGATAATCGATTCTCTCCACTCCCCGTTCCTCGTCATCATTCCACATAGTAGATGTACTGGAGTAGAGAATGTACAGGGTTATTCATGCAATTAGAAGGATTGACAAATAGCGTAAACATTTTTTTCTGAAAATTTGATTCCTTGAGTAATTCAGTACGAACTTTTCAATGAAATATTTTAATTTTTAAACGCTATACCACTTCCGGTTATACCGGAAGTATAGGAGTGGTATATCCGGTAGTAGGTACCAATTTTGTTATTTTAAATGGAACGCCCTGTATATTTTTGCATTTTTGAATTCTATAGTAAATTTTAGTGTCACTTTATATAACATTTATCATCTAAAATTAACTGTTTTGGAGGTAGTTCGATTTTTTTTTTTTGTAAAATGGCATGGCTAACTTTAAAAATTAATATTTTAGAAACAATAAAAAAGGTGATCTTTATTTTTATTAGGTGTTATGCTTCGTTTTGATGTATTCATATTTAGCCTGTCATGTACAGGGTCCTCAAAATGAATTGACAAACTTGAGGAAATTGAAACGTGCTTGACCTGAAAACAAAGATTCCCACTTTCACTGTTTCTGAAATATGAATTTTTAAAGTTATGTTATGATATATTTGATAATACGAGTATATGCCAAATGAGAAATGTTATATAATTATAAAGTAACATTAAAGTTTATTATAGAATTAAAAAATTCAGAAATTACAGGACGTTTCATTTAAAATAAAAAAGTTGGTACCTACTTCTGGTATAGCAGGAAGTCGTATAGCGTTGAAAATATTTTCATTGAAAAGTGTATCGAATTACCTAAGTAGCTAAATCTTCATAAAGAAATGTTTATCCCATCAGTCAATCTAACCGGCTATTCGGTTAACCGATTATTCGATTAACCTGTTATTCGGTTAACCGAATATTCGAATAACCGGTTTTAATTATCCGGTTTTTACCACTATTACCGAGTAACCGGTTTTATCTGAAATCGGTTTTTACGGAACTCGGTTAATCGGTTTCACTTTTTTCCGGTTTTGCCAGCACTAATGTTTTTAGTCTGTTGTCACCTGTCACAAAGTTTACATGTGTACGATCAGCAAATTCAACTGCTTTTGCCTCTATTATTTTTGTGATTTTAATTAATATAATAGTTTGACATACCTGATATTATTACAACTGTTAGTCCGTCTTAAGTAACGTTAAGATAAACGTTAGTGCAATGGCACTGCAGTTGTACTGTTGTATTGTAAGTTCGCGACATGCAAAAACTCAAGATTCTTGACCTTCAGAGAGGTTATGTTTATGTTTTGTCAACTACGTCCCTATCTACGGAAATTGTTGGTTTTTATCTTTTGCCGAATAGTAATTAAAAGCCTATCTTAGATAAAATATAAGCCTACAATCTGCAGGAATAGATGGCTTATTTGAATGTTTGGTTAAATCACATTATACTAGTATACTGTGGGTTAAATGAGGCTCCACTAATTTCAGCAAGTCATCAAACACTGCCACATGTCATTCGGGTGAAATGAAAAAGTAATCGGCATTCTCATTTTGCATTTATTTATATAAATTATAGAAATCACCTTGCATGTGCTATCTGCGATTAATAGGTTGCACCCACCATCTCCGAGTTCTTCTTTTCATATTTTTTTGCATGTATAGTTTTTATACATATTGACGTCGCTGCGAATAAGAGCAGCAAAAGTAACTGTTTCTAAACCAAACAGTCTTCTTCATCCATTTTTTTACAAACAAATCAATTCTAAACTAAATATCTAAATTAGAATCTAATTTAAAAACTTAACCTGCAAAAATGTGAATCTTCTGTTTACTGTCAAAAAAGCCGTTTTCTGATTGGTCCTTGTATTATTGTTGGAAAAGGATTAGTAAAAGCTAAAATGCTTTTAGCTTCTGCCATGCAACTGCAGTACAAAGGCGTTACTGTTAAGTTTATCTGAACGTTACAAAAGTCACCCGTATTTCTCGCCGGTTTACTTCAGTATCTTTGAATATTTGCAGGTGGGATGAGTTAAGATTCCTATTATTTGCTAAACCCTAGATTATTCAGTTATTAAATGTCTAAAATTATTTTTTTTGTAGAAAACACTATTTCAAGAATACGGCGCCCTTTTTAATAACTTTTCTGCAGTACCAATGCAACCGCCCTAATCTGATGTGAATGAAGCTTTACCCAATTTCTATCAACTGACAGAAATGTTTCTGGTTCTTGTTCGTTTTGAACTCGTAAGTTATTGGCATCAGCTATGATGCGATCACGTAAATCATCAATAGTGTCTACTTCGGTGCAATACATTTCATTTTTTAAATAACCCTACAAAAATAAATGAAAAGGATTTAAGTCAGAAGATCGTGGAGGCCATGGTACCGGTCCTCTTCGTTCAATCCATAGTACTTCATTACTTCCGTACATTTTGTCGAAAATAAGAAAATTCCAAATTCCCCATGTCACGCCCGCGTTGCACTATCGAGATAAAATTAGCTGCATTCAGTCTGTAGCCAGTTTAAAACATATTGGATACTTGGTAAATAAATGTAAACACATTTTTTGATATTTATTGAATCCCACCGTTTCTATTTATTTTTTCAGCTTACCTATATTCTTGGTGCCAAAAAGCATACATGATTTTATTGATAGGAATTATAGGAACTTTTATTTTAAGTAAATACTTGAATACCTTTACAATAAAATAAAATAACAAAAGATATGTTCAAATTAGCGTGTAGCAAAAAGGAAAAGCAGTTGCTTATCCAGTATCTGTTAGTATAGAGTACCATAAATGTCATAATATTGTTAAATCTTGAATATATCCTGTATAATTATCAAAATGTGTATCAAAATACTTCGTTAACCAATATAGTATATTATTCAACGAGCATATAATGATGGCTGTAAAGGTTAAAGGTAAATATCACCCGTGTGAATTACTATTAGCTATTAAATGCAAAATAGTAGAATATTATATTTTGTCCATGACTATTAATAGTATTTTTACAAATGTTTTACTGAAAAAATTATACAATATTTTGACATTGACAACATGAATATAAGTGAGTTTAATTAAAATTGTTACAGCTGTATTTTTCTACATAATTTGTCGTCTATTTAGTATTGTTAATATTTATAAGTTGTAAAAATTCGTAGATTGTAACAAAAATCCGCATACCTACGGATTAATACGAAAGTCTGGCACCAATGAGTGCATTATGTATATCGTTAGCGGTCGGTGGTCTAGAGGTTAAGACTCTGCAGGCACGGGCGGCAGGAAAACCATAGAGCAGCTATATCTGCGAAGAGGATTGGCACCCTCTCTGTGGGTATGGTAGGGTACAAGAATGTTGGCTTCGATCGAAGTGAGACACTGATACTGGCCGACGTTTGACCACTGCCCTAATGAATGATTTATTTATTTATTTATTTAATCACTTAGGCTGTTATAAAACAGATGTGAACGTCATACAATTCTTACAATAATTAGAAGATAATGTAAAGTTAAAAGAATACATATAAAGCATAGTCGACAAAAAATATAGTAGACAGAAAACAAAGATTAAAATTCATTGTAAGAATAAACACATTTTTCCAATAAAAGCTGTTTAAGATTCGATCTAAATTTGATAAAGTTGTTGGTGTTTTTCATCGTATTAGACAGTCTGTTAAAGAAACTAATGCCGGAGTAATATGACGATTTTTCTAAGAAAGTTGTATTGTGGTGAAGTATAGTCAGCAGATCTTCATGACGGGTGTCATAGTTATGATAACTAGCGGTTGTTTTGAATTTGGTAATATTGAGTTTAATATATTTTAATAAAGAAAAAAGATAGATGAAAGGGACTGTTAAAATTTTGTACTTTACAAAAGAATATTTGCAAGAAGTAGTGGGAGCAATATTAAAGATCTATCTTATAATACGTTTTTGGAAAACAAAAACACGCTGCAAGTTTTTTGCTCTCCCCCATAATATAATATTATAAGAGATAGGACAATATGCCATGGAGTAATAGACATTCAATAAAGCGTCTGTACTTAACGTCTTCTTCAGTTTGCGAATGCAAAAGTAAGCTTTATTAAGTTATTTGCAAACTTCATCGATCTGGTTGTCCCAGCTCAATTTTGTGTCTAATATTATTATGCCCAAAAATTTTGTGTTTTGGCTAAAAGGAATTGAGGTGTTATTGAAATGTAACTGAGTATCATCCGGTATAGGTTTTCTCAGCGAAAAATACATACACACCGTCTTATCAATATTTAATATTAAATTATTTTTATTACAGTAGTCCCCGAATTCATGCATAACGGTATTTGAACTGTCGAGGAGTTCCACAAGGTTCGATGTTGAGATCCCAAAAGAGTAGTCGTCCGCAAACATGGTTATGTTACCTTTAGACATAGATGATGGTAAATCATTCACAAAGAGTAATAAGATCAGTGGACCCAGCACAGAGCCCTGGGGAACGCCAAGACCTAAGGCCTGTTCATTAGATACACATTCATCGATTTTTACCTGAAGAGATCGATCTGTTAGATAAGACATAATCCAATTTAACATAGTGCCACGAATACCTATTTTAGAAAGTTTTTCTTCAACAAAAGACAAATTAAGTGAGTCGAAAGCGCGCGATAGGTCAATGAATAAACCTATGACGAGCTTTCCCTTGTCCAATTCATCATAAACAAATTTCAAAAACTGGATTATCAGTTAACAGATTAAAAGAGCTTATAAAAGACATTATGCGATTAAATACAATTTTTTCTATAATCTTAGAAATTACACTTAAGATTGATATCGGCCTATAATTTTCAGCGTTGAAAGGATCATTTTTTTTGAAGATCTTAAATATGGAGGGAAAGACACCTGCTTGTAAGCATGCGATAATTAGGATACATAAAGGTTCAATGATGTAGTCGCTTGAGTACTTGACAAACTTGACAATACAACAATAGTTTTTCAGGTTTTCTTGATCCCTGCACTGAATAGTGGTTAGAGAACACTTGCCAACGTAAATCGTTCCTGGGCCAAACGCGGCCTGCATAATAATATGCCGCCCCCTCTTCCCCACAAGTCACCGACTAGTGAACTAATTCTCGTCATTGGAATAAGGGGTAGAGATATTATTATTATAATTGAAGAAACAAACTAATAATGCGTATATTATAATGTAGTTGCTCAAAAAAAATTCGACATATTTGTGAAATTTTTACGAACTTCTGGCCTGTGTTCTATTCGAGACCTTAAACCGGCCGGGATTAAAGTAAACGGGCTAAAAATAAGCCCTAAAGAGGCACACATAACAAATGCATCGTCCTTTCCGGTGTCCCTCCGACCCCCTCCGGCAGTGGCGGAGACGTCGAACGGGGGGCGCGCCTCTCGGCGGAACTTAATTCGGCGGTCCCGGCGCTCGGTCGAGTCGCCGGGACGCGGGCCGCCCCCGGACGGCACCCGGGCCACCGACGGGCCGCTGTTTGCCCCACTGAATCATTTATGGCCTCGGTCAACCGGTGCCTATACGGCATAATAGAAAACAAAGTTAATTACGCCGCCGTTCGCCTAAGAGAGGGCGCGCGCCGTCGAATTAGGGATTGTAGCATTCAATTTATGAATTATTAGCGAGGGCTGCTCGGCGGTAGACGTTCGTTTGTTTCTCTATTTCCACGTTTATTTGGTAAAATTTATATTAGATTAGACCGCTAACTAGATTTTAAGTAAATGTTGGCTCGGAGCTTGTCGGTGGCTGGGGTTTTTCGGTTATTCCGGTTGTTAATGCGCGGCTGGGGGCGGGGGGAGGTGCGTTCGGGTTCGGCGGGGGAGGTTGAGCGTTTAGCTTTTGGGGAGGATGGTGGGTGCTGCTTCTAATTGCGGGGTCCAGATATAGGGGGACGGAATACTTTGAAGTGTGCATACTGTAGACCTTGTTGAGCTAAAGTGGAGGAAGGGGTACTTTTGGATTCAAAATTTGGCACTTTCTTCTAAATATGAAGAATTTGTCTTGTTCTACATTTGGCCCAACAAATTGAGCATAAGCTTCTTTGTATATTTCTTGGATATGACATAGTTCATGGACTTGAATTGACATTAAGATTTTTATTTTGCTGAACTAAAGTGTCAATTTTAGAAATCAACAGATACAATTATTTATATGTAATTTGTAAACTATAATAAATACTTTAATCTCTAGTTATCCAAGGGTCCAAAGTGTCGATTTTAATTACCAGTGGACATAAGTTGCTAGTATGTTTCTACAATATGATTGAAATAAAAATACTCTGCAATTTGAGAACTAAAATGCCACTTTTACTTTTGAAGACGTGTATATTCCTTTGTTTGATCTACGATATATTTAATCTATGTAGCATCTAACAACTTTGTTTTATTTTATCACGGTTTCAAGACTGTCACTTTTATTGCTAAGTCTGGGGTTCCGCAAGGGTCTGTCCTAGGTCCCCTTCTCTTTAACTTGTTTGTGAATGACATTTGCCTTGAGATTAATTCAGAAGTTCTTTTATATGCCGATGATTGCAAACTGTTTCGCGAAATCACCTCCTTAGATGATTGCTTAATCCTTCAAGAGGATATTAATAAACTGGTTCATTGGTGTGATATTAATTTGTTAAATCTTAACATTTCTAAATGTAATATTTTATCTCTTCGCAAAAAAAAACATTAACTAATTTTGCCTATACTATAGATGACATTAACACGAACAGATGCTTCCAATTTAATGATCTCGGAGTAGTATTTGATAGTAAATTAACGTTCTCTTATCACATTAATAAGATTGTTTCAGAATCTTTTCGAAATTTAGGTTTTGTTATAAGGAACTCCAAGTGACTTTTACGGACGAATTCAGTTAAACTCATTTTTAATGCTTTTGTTTGACCTAAGTTAAAATATGCCAGTATTGTTTGAATATGTTATATGTAAATAACATTGAATCCGTCCAAAGACGTTTTGTGAAATACTTTTGTGGTTTTCTGCTAACCGGTGTTTATCCATGTCGTGGTATTTTGCAGGATGTGCTAAACAATGGGTTTAATTTACAGTTGTTGGAATCGCATCGAAAATATTTTGGACTACTAGTTTTATATAGAATTTTTATACGACTGCCTTGCAAAAGGGAGTTTTGCACACGGAAAACACGCTCTGAAAATGGTATTTTGCACACGCCGTGTGCTAAACAATTTGCACACGGTTATGTCACACGCCTCTCCAGATTGCGATTTTTGTTTGATGTTGTCACCCAAATTATGCAATGTTTCAAGTTAGCTGAGTTTCATAGCCGTCACGGCTCCTTTATTTTGTTGATTAGATACGTCAAAAATTGTTGAATTTCCGAAGTTTGGGTGTGAAAATGTGTGATTTTAAAGAGATTTTACAGAAAGCAAGCGAAATATGTTCGGAACTGCTGCCCACAAAATCCAGAAGCAGGAGTTAAGCCGATATATGGACTGGCGATTAGCAAAAAATGTCCAAACTTTCTCAGAAAACGTAGTAATCGTGTATTTTGAAGAACTGTCTAAGAAATATAAATCTTCGACGTTATGGACGATTTTTTCGATGCTCAAGTCAACGTTAAGTGCCAATCAGAACATAGATCTTGGAAATTATAAAAAGTTGCAAGCACTAATCAAACGAAAATCCGAAAACTACGTCCCAAAGAAGTCCCAAATCCTCACAGAAGATGATTTTTGCCGGTTTTTGACGAAAGCATCAGACTACAAATATTTGCTTATCAAGGCGGTGGTGGCAGATGGACTATCTGGGTCATGTCGAAGGGAGGAATTATGTTATCTCAAAATAGAAGACACCAAAGATTTCGGCAGTGCTATGCTGATTAAACTGAAGAATACAAAAACAAAGATACCAAGGTACACGACACCAAAAATATTCTCTATTACCGAAAACATGGTGCGCAATAATACTGCTTTTCCCAGCGTAACCTTGAAGGAATGTTTAAATGTTACCATAAATATTAAATATTAGTTTCTTCTGTTAACGCGTTAGCAATTTTCTTAATAAAAACGAGTTAAATTAAAAGTTGTATTTAATTTATTTTGTTAATGCGTTGGCAATTTTAGTAATAAAAACGATTTAAATTAAAATTTTATTTTTGTGATCTCTTGCTTAAACGACTTGTGGACCTCGCCTTCGGCTCGGTCCACCAATATGTCTCGATTTCAAACCTTGTTTAATATACTATTAAATAATATAATTGATTCTCCCCAACTACTATCACTTATTAATTTGCATGTACCGAGATTACCAGGTAGGAACTTAAATGTTTTTTATCCTCCGCTAGCACATACTAACATATTAGATTTTTCTCCGATGCATAAGATTTTAAATGGTTTTAGTCTCGTACAGGCTATCATTGAGATTTTTGTTTGTAGACTGGCGATATTAAGAAGGCTTTCCTTGGCCCTCCAATGTAATAATAATGTTTTTTTAAACATATTTATTGACTGATTTTGTAGATCATTCGTTTTGGTCTGCAGTTCATATTTGAAATTCATTTAATATTTTTGTTATATTTTTGATGTTATATATTAGTTACTGCGATTTTATATATGTGTACTTTTAAATAAATAAATCATCTAGTAGAACTGGCTTTAGTTTTTATTTTGAAGGATTAATGTATGGATTTTAGTTTACTTAGAAATAATGTTTACAATTTTCACAAAACATTCCTGAGACTATGAGATAATGGTATGTAATCCTTAAGAAATAAACTTAAGTTTTCGAAGGAAAAATATATCTACTAGTTTGATAGTGTACTTCGCGGATTAAAATTGGTTAAAGTGTCAATTTTATTCCCTAAGACTCAAAATTTTTGAATTTTATGTACATATGTTTCAGGTTATGTGTTGTTCATGTACTATAATTGCTATTATCTATTTTGAAAAACTAAAGTGTCTATCGACGACAACATTTGCTCTCCACTGAACATTTTTAGTCCTTCAGGAATTTGATTTACTTTTAACTCCTCAAAAGCAAACATTACCAATGCAAGTAGCAGCTAGAGCATCGGTTCCCACACTTTTTTGTCTCGTAAACCATGTGCCATTTTTTTGTTTTTGTTTTGGGGCCCTTCTAATATTGAATAATAAATTGCGTGTAGTTAATAAAATAATTGTTTACTATGAAATTAATAAAAAATTCTTAAACAGTTTGATGTGTGATAAATATATGTATAAGAAAATAATAGCTAAAATTTCAATAATGAAAGTATAACAATCATTTTATATAAGTAAAACGAAATATTAAGGATTAATTTTTCTCATAAAACTGACGGTATTACTTTCAATTATGTTCAGAGGCAGCTTAATATTTTTATACCAGACACTAATTTTAGAAATACCTTTTTCTGGGCGAACACAATCAGTTTCAGAGGCTATAAATGTAAATATTTTTTAATCATCAGCATACAATAGCACATGAGATTCTTGACAAATGTCGTTAATGAATAATATAAAAAGCAGAAGCCCGAAAACTAAACCTTGTGGCACTCCTGACATACATTGTTCTCTTAGAGAGAACAAAAAAATTGAAGAAAGATGTAGTTAATCCAAAATTAGATAATTTATTCAATAGTAGGGCATAATCTAACCTATCAAAGGCTTTCGACAAATCTCTATAAATTACATCAACTTGACGACCATGATCTAATGAATGTGCAATATAATGAGTAATACTTAATAGATTGGTAGTTGTAGATATACCAGTAAGAAAGCCATGTTGAAAAACAAAAAAATAACCACTAATAGCTACTAAGTTTACCTTCCTACAATTACTTATTTGAATTCAGTGGTAAAAACAGTGGTGTTTCAGATCATAATTTCACCGAGAAATAATAATTCATCAAAATAAATTTAACATATATTCAATGACTTGGTACGTCAACAAAAAAACCTGTGTTCCATTTCATATGAGACATATTTTTTTCAGAATTATTACAGAGGTACTTGGCACAATATATATCTTTTAAATAATTTTAAACATAATAATGTTTTTTTAAGTCTGTTAAAGTGACAAATTCCATTCGAATAAGTACGTAATTGCTACACATTTACCTTATTTTAAAAATACCTCACTAGCATTAAAACCCTTATGTGAAATACAGCTGCATTGAGCAAATTACCCAACGCAAAAATAGCAACCAGCCCAGAACTCTCAGTCTCTCCCTTTGCGATATTTTCTCGATACACGCAGTCTTCCTCACCTGCCGGCCGAAATTTAGGAAGTTGGGGCCCAGATAGTGGTAAAATATGGCTATTTGAAAACTCCACAATAATAGCTGTTTCCCAATGGCTTAACGACGACGATATATCTCCCCGGCGAACATATTGCACTATTTAAATTCCACTTAGTTATTTCCTCTAGCTTAATTGTCGAAATATAACCCTTAACCTTTCAGCAGCACACGCCCCAAAGACTAAATTATTGTATAAGTAATTACGAGTTATTAAAACGCTCAAAATCGCCCAAATACGGTCCAGATGCATTAAAAATAGTCATCTTAAGTCATCAAACTGAAAAAATTTAAAGATAAAAGCATGAAACAGTTAACTATGATTAAGTATAAATATTTTGGAGGAGAGAGAGGAAAATTATGAAATAACTGAATCACCCTTAAAAACTCTTTAATTTTATTTTTAAAACCAACAATTTTTTTCCGTACTTCATATATCAAGCCCCTATTTATCGACAGCTAAGACGTTTACCGTTTAGAGAATACGGCAGCCAGCAACACTAAACGGTAAAATTCGTTGTAATATTTGAAATATGTGTATTTACGTTGAGATTTTGTGTTTTCTTCAGTGTTTAGTGCTTTTTTCAATTTTAAACGTTTTATAGTAATTAAATAAAAGAATTTGTGTCAGGTATTAAGTTATCGGACAAGATTTTATAATAACGCCTGCCGCGGGTGCATTCAAAGTTTTCTGTTATCTCAAGTGAATGGGTTATTTATAAATATTGCAGAATATGTGTTCTCTATTAAAATAACCATCAGTTCAGTTACTTTGTATATTAGCCAGCTAGTTTACAAACTAACCATGTTTACACTTTAACCGTAACATACAGGGTGATGTTAAAAGTGGGGCAATAATTTTAGTACACGCCTACTTATTTGAAAAACAAGTAATGTGCCCATTATAATGTTAATATAAAAAATAGTAATATAATTCACCTACTTTCGCATTTTTAAATTATGTAAGCCGGTCCTGTACACTCATGGCAAATGTTCAAAATTATATCCGAATTTTGCAGTTTATCCGTGGCATCCCAGGTTAATTGTGTAAATAAACAAATCGTCGTGCAGAGGGATAAAATCTATAAGGATATTTCTGTGTTTTTCGTCCTGCAATACGGATTTTGTTTACACTCTCCGTATGCAAATAACATATCTACAGTCATTATTAGGAATACACTTGGGCCATTGTTATATCACTGTGACAGTAGATTACGTTTAACACAAAATGATACAACGCATAAAAACAAAACATCAAAATTTTAACCATAACATGATTCTTTTCTAACACGTATAATACGATGGTCCAGATGAAATTGAAGTTTAAGGTTAGTAAGGTTATGGATGGGTAAGGCCATCGTATCACATGTCAGTTATCAATGACATATCGGACAACATTCATGAAACAGACGTTATGTTACAGTTTTATTACAGAGCTGGCTTCAAAATTGGCAATAACATTATACTTAATTATATCGGTTATTATTATGACAATATTTTGTAAAATGATTTAATTAATGTCTAATGCCATCAGTTAATATGAATACGCCAGTCAAAGTCAGTCTGTATTCAGGGCGATTGCGTTATAATGTCATTAATTTTAACCACGTATTCGCATGGCCTAATAAAGGCAGAAAATCTGAAAAAAAATGTCAGTACTGAAGTAATAGATTTTTTTCTAATGACAAACCTCTTGTTAGCAATTTAAAATGTAGGCATTTTGTATATTCTTTAAAAATTGTTGTATTCTTAAGGTATTCATTAAGCGTTTTGTCAAGTTTTGACGTAAAATTCATTCGTCATGCCCTGTGAATAATTTTGGATAAAACATTAAGGTCGCCGTACTTCTCGCCATAAAATGATCAAATTTGTGGTGTTTTTTTAGGTACTCAAATGTCGAAAAATAAAACACGTTGAGCAAAAGTAATATCAAAAATAAAATGACTGATGTTTTGTTTATTCACTTTTACTATTTGAACTCTCCTCAAATAGTATAATAACTTTTAAAATGCATTTGTATGACACACATTATTTCTCTATTCTAACCCCACATTTTAACAATTATTTTCAGATACTTATAAACAAAAGTGAACAATCTTATATGCAGAACTATGCAAGTTTATGTTATAACAATGTTTACATCTATAGTTGAATTTAAAAAATACGTATTTTGAAAGATTTCAGTACCTAAAAATTTGATGAATAGATCCCTTTCTGACGTTACACATTGATTTTACGTCGGTACCTTTGAATATTCGCAGGTGGCATGAGGTAACATTCTTGTTATTTGCTTAACTCTATGTTATTCAGTTCTTAAATGTCTAAAATTACTTATATTTGTAGAAAACACTATTTCAAGAATACGGCGCCCTTAAAATCATGCCTAATCATACCACTAATTAGGTATGCCTCGTCTGGTTTTTGTTGACACGACGAGAGTTTTTTTTATTACTGTCTATATTTATTTACAAAAAATAATTCAGCTTCTCTTAATAATTTAACCCATTGAGTATTCGATTTTATTTCACTATTTATGTAGTGAAATGTGATTGGTTTATTTTTATCCGTTGGAATTTTGTAATTTCCATATTCAATATTTTTTATGTTGAAACTTAATATGATAATTGCATACTTTTAAAAAATAATTAATAGCATTAAGTATATATTACAATAAGTAGGTACTATAGGAAAATATTTAAATTTGGCAACGTCGCGTCCAGCAGACACCGAATTGAACTGCCGCCAACGGTCAGTAACAGTTTGAAAAGGGGGTTTAAATAATGGTTTGAAAATATTTTTCTTCCAGCGTAAATATGTATTTAATTTTTTTAATCTCTTTTCTCTCTCTAAAAACTAATGACATTATGACTGAATCACTTGCAATTTCTTAGATTGTTGATATTTTGCATATGACTGCTTAATTTTCTTCTATTTTTGGTTTACTTCGGAAAAGTAATAAAAGAAACGAGACCCTCCAAGTAATTCACTAATGAGTAATCCGTTAATGAGTACAGCAGCGTTTGCGCCTAACGTTACGCCAGCGGCTGAAGCGCGCGCAGATAAAAAATCGCGCCGCCATACAATTAACGTTTTCAGATAGTTTTCCGTGATAATGGCCGCATAGCAGCCCATACGAGACCAAGGTGTAACGTACTATAATTCTCCGGGTGTTATTCTTTTCACGGCTGCATGGCCGTGCTGAACTTGAACAATAATAAATACGAATATAATGACAGGCGGTTGGGAGGTGCTCGCCCGTGAAACAATAACCTGCTTAGGTAAAATTTAGATTTTCAGAAGTGGATGACTATTATTTTCACATTTTACGTATTGGTGATCGCGGTTCGTAAAAAGCAGCGTCTCACTTTGCTTCCTCCCCGTTCGCCATACCTTGCCGGATATAAAGAAGACCCTCTTCCTGTTCTGGTTTTCAACCGAAAATTTCAGATTTGATTGTTATTTTTAATGGGCGAAATCACGAGTGCATTTTGACGACAGGTTTTAACAGTGGCATGCAACCCGAGCGGCTGGTTCAATTATTGATAATTGGTTAAGGACGTCGTATTCTTGAAGTAGTATTTTCTACAAATACAAATAATTTTGTACATTTAAGAACTGAATAATATAGAGTTTAGCAAATAAAAAGAATGTTATCTGCTGCCATCTGCGAATATTCAAAGATACCGTAAAGTTTTTTCACTGTTTTAGAAAGGTATTTTAAGCTAATATAAATCAAATCTCCTACAATTCCTATCAATGAAGTCATATGTATGTTCTCTGATACCGAACATCTAGATATGCTAATGAACAATTCCACAGACAAAGCTCTATTCAATAATTATCTAAAGAAAATAATCTAATTTACTAACCTGCTAATGAAACACTCTATAAATATCTAACTTCACATTTTGGCAGTGGGAATACGACAAATTCAACCACAATAGATGAGATCTGACCTAATTCTGCATTTTTAGGATTGCTTCTTCAGGTGGTCACCTTTAAGTTGAATCAAATATCTAACTATAAAAATTATTATAAAAATTAAAATTATTTGAAGTTATATATCGACAATGACAAAAAGTGACATCCTGTCAATGAATTAAATATGAGAATACCTACTTGAAAAATGTTCACCTTTTATGTAAAAGTTTTTATATATTTTTAGGTATTAATAATATTGTGTGAAACTAACTACTCAGTGGACAAAAGCCCCAACCTGCGTTGAATTACACCCACAATATCTACCCATATATTCCTTATTATTAGCTTTCGTAACATTTTTTTACTGTTTTAGAAATGTATTTTAAGCTGATATAAATCAAATCTCCTACAATTTCTATCAATGAAGTCATATGTATGTTCTCTGATACCAAACTTCTAGGTATGCTAATGAACAATTCCACAGACAAAGCTCTATTCAATAATTATCTAAAGAAAATAATCTAATTTACTAACCTGCTAATGAAACACTATAAATATCTAACTTCACTTATTATTAATACCTAAAAATATATAAATACCGTAAAGTAAAACGAATAAATAACGATAGAAAGCGATCTAACCAACAAATTTCTAGGTACAGAAATCTTTCAAAATATGTATTTTTTTAAATTCAACTGTAGTTGTGAATATCGTTAACATATACTTACACATTTCTGCATATAAAACTGTTCACTTTTGTTTAGATGTATGTGAAAATAATTGTTCAAATGTAGGGTTAAAATAGCAAAATAATGTGTGTCTAATAAATGCATTTTAACTATATTAATTATATTATTTAAGGAGAATTTAAATAGTAAAAAATAATATTGCATTTATTGCCCAACAGAATAGACATTCCAATTACAGGACAAAACATATTATAATAAAGTAATGAAGTAACACTGTACTTAATTTTAATTACTAATAATTAACATTTACTAAATTAAATCAGTCTGAAAGCTACAGCACAGTACAGATGAGGACAGTTAAATTTTTCTAAAAAATTGAGAACCAACTGATAATAATTGTTTGAGTGTATCAAAATTTAGGTCACATAAATGAGAAATTTGATCAAAATTAATTGACATGGTGTATACAGGGGATTTTGTAAGGACATTTGTTCTTACATTACGACAGTAAAACATGTAATCATCAGGATATTCTGGTCTAGGTACACGTAAGTAGAACATTTTTTAAATCTCTGGTGAATCAATGAGGTTATGAAATATTTTAAACAAAAAAGATAGACTTGTGAGAACTCTTTTCAACTGCAACGATTTAATATATAACAGAAGGCCATGATCAAATCCTCTAGCAGGATAAATATTATCAACACGATATTCCATGAATTTTAAAAAGCGACGTTGAACACCTTCAAGATGATTAATATTAACTTGATAGCACGGGTACCATATAAGGCTAGCATATTATAATTTGAAACGGACTAAGGAAAAGTATAAACATTTCAGAGCACGGACAATAAAGCTCAAAGTTTTAAAGGCGGTACTAGATATTCTATTAATGTTTCGGAAAGTGAGAGTTTAGGATCAAATATTACCCCTAAGTCTTTATTATTACTGCTGCGTGTCAATGGTTTTTAATCTATATTATAATCAAATGAAATTATATTTTTTTTTAAACTGAAAGAGCAAACTTTACATTTATCAATATTTATAGAAACCATGTTTTCTTTACACCACACCTGTATTGTATTCAAAAGTGCTTGCAATACTTGACAATAATCATAACAGTTAATGTTACGAAAAAGCTTTAGATAATCAAAAAGGTGATTACACTGCAAAGTTGACGATAAATGATTTATATAAAGAATAAACTGGAGTGGTCCCAAGTTCTACCCTTGAGGTACCCCTGAAGGAGCTATAAAAATATTAGAACGGTATCCATTATATGACACATACAACTCACGACGCTAAAGATAAGATTTTATAGGAAGTAGCAAAGAATCATCAAATTCAAATGATTTTAATTTCTGTAATAATATAGAGTGATTTACCTTCTCAAAATCTGTATATATTACATCTACTTGTCCTTTACTATCAACAAGGTATGAGACAAACTGAGTAAATTGGACTAAGTTAGATCGACGTGTAACGAACCCATGTTGATTAGACGAAATGCAGTACTGACATTGTTCTAGATATATGCATATAATTTCAAACATTTCAAAATCCTTAGCAAAGTTTGACAAAATGGCTATAGATCGATAGTTCTTGATGTTAGAAAGGTTACCACTTTTCAAAACAGGGCAAACTCTTGTAACTTTCCACATGGCAGGAAAAGTGGCTGTTGACAACATGAGATTAAATAAAATAAGTGGAGTACAAAATACGCCAGAACAGTCTTTAATTGGGAAACTAGGAATAGATCATTGCCGCAAGTCATTTTATTTTTCAATATCTTAATAGAATTACGAATATCCATCTCAGTAAATGTTTGCACATTAAAAACTTGAATGTTATTAAGCGGTACATCAAAATTATTAGCTAGATCAGTAGAGTATACACTAGAAAAATAAGTGGCAAAATTATTTACTATCAGAATAGGATTATAAAAATTGTGATCATTTAGGAACATGTTAGATGGTATACGTGTAGTACGTTATTCTGAATAAAAACTTTTTGGGTTAATTACAAAAATAAACAAAACATCAATATATATTATTTTTTTATATTACTTTTGCTCTAAGTGTTATATTTTTCGAGATTTCTGTAGACACCACAAATCCATCATTTTACGGCGAGAAATACGGCGACCTTAAGGGATTTTAATGACGAATAGTTTCACTAACAACAATTTTGCACTAGTGATTTTTGATAGTAACAGATTTCGACTGACAATGACATTTAGCTAAACAAAGTCAAGTGCATTTTTGCGCTAGTGTAATTAATAATTTTTGTAAGAATACACTTCGAGGTCAATATATTTTCATTGACAGCCATGTTATGCTGCAATAATTGTTAATTATTGCACTATTTGGTAATCTTCTTATTCAGTTAGATTGGATATTGATACGTCTAGAGCGAATTCCGTGATAATTTTAAACAATATTTAGCTAATCTAATAAAACTATTCATAACCACATTTTTGAGATTTTTACGGATAGAAATGACTATCATAACGAAATTGTGGTACAATGGAGAAATGGAATGATTTAAGCCTAAAAATGGTATTTCAAAAGTTAGTCTGGTCACGTCCCCCACAAAATGTATACAGGGCGTTTAGAAAAGCAATTTATTAAATTAATTTTTAAAAATTAATAAACGTTAAATATCATTATTCATAACTTATTGATTTTTCAAACCAAAACAAGTCGTTTAATGTGAAATCAGATAGCATAATATTATAAATAACTCAAGTAAAACCATCTATCTGGTACGTGTGAAAGTAATCTGCACGCCTTTTTGCGCAATATTTTCAATTCGCGCAATTCTATCTGCCACATTGTATGGTAAAGTCGTGGTTGTACTGACTTCTTCCTTGGGCCTTGCTATTTGCTCACACCGAGGTCTTTCTTAGGGGAGTCATTTGTTAGGAACACAGATCGGAGCGAATCTATTTCTTCCTGTCTCATCAGCCAATATTAATGCACGATGGATATATTTCCAGTATGTGTCTTCTTCCTGTAGGTACCGTATCCCAAGACGCCAATGGTCTTCCTTTTTAATATAATTGTCTAACGTAAATAATATGACAAATGTTGCAAAATTGACAGTCAACCTGTAAAAGTTGTAGTAGCTTGATTAATACGGTGTTTTTCTCTATGAAATATTTCATATTCACTAGATTTTTCAAGAATACTGCTGCTTTAGAACTGTTTCTGTTGCTTATAATGCTTTTCAGCAGAATAGAGGCATCCATAAATGCCTTGAACATATGTCCATAACATAACGTTAACGTCAACAGCCAAATGTAAAAATTGTTTGTTCTTTTGCATCGTTCTCCCACCACTCAACGGATTACATGCAACATATAAGTTACAACATTTAAATCACAATGAAGGAAAATTAGTATTACCTAATTAGTCAACTCTAATAGATTTTTTTGTGTAGTTTGCTTCTATTTTCTTACCCCTCTTCTGACATAACTTCAACCGATAGAAATAATGATTCTAAACGACGGGTAAATAGCATTGAAAGGTTCAGAAGAGACTAATTTTTCATCCATCAGTCAATCATTCCAAAGCACTTCATCCCATTTTTCCGCATCGGCGGATCGCAGTCACGCGTCGGAGCAACAACCCGTTTCGGCGACGGGCCGTCGCATTTTTCAGCCGTATTTTTTCACCCCACCGTTCAACAGGTAGCTATCGATATCAGTTTATTGGAAAATGGGGTAGTTTACGGCGGTATCCGGCGCCGAGCGCCGTTTCCACCGCTTTCCGCCGGCCGTAAAAAGGGGACGAATTCGAACGGTTTCAGGTTTCGACAACGATGCTCTCCACTGTCACTTGTCATTCATTTGTTTCAAGATTAATCGGGTATTGTGAACGGCTATTGGACGAGCGGGGCCGTTCGTCGCTCGTTTGTTTTTACTGTTTTGTCGGCGTCGATGAGCTCTAGATTTCAATGGGTCGGAGAGCTAGATTGATTGAAGCCCGAAATGAATGGAATGTTTGATTTATTTTGTTTTGTGTAATATCTAGTGAGCCGCGATCGGAACGCTGCCGGGCGCGCTCTCTTGTTTTGTTCCCTTTGATTGATATGATTTTTGATGTTCTTGTTTTAATTCGCGCTTCATTTGTTTCAATTTGTATGCGTTCTGTTTGATTTTTGTTGGGAGCGTGTAAAGCGATATTGTTCGGTGAGGGGGAAATGTAGGCCAGGAACCGATCCCGATTGTGCGGATTGTAGGTATTTGTTTGATGTGATTTAAATTTGTATGCGGGGGCGGGGCGGGCGAGGGTAGGCTTGATGCGATCCCGCACAAAAGGTGTCCGTTTTGTTTGTTTTAATGGACGGTTAACGTTTTTATTGTTTTTTGTTGCTTTTGTTTCGTATGTCCAATCGAAATAAAGTACTGTTTGATAGTACATTACATTATTACTTGGGGTTCACGGCGAATATTCGGAAAACTATTCGTTACAACCCTAGAAATTGCAGTCTATACTTCGATTGGTGTTGGCATCTTGTCTTGCTCTTTCTAGATCTTGTCTTGATCTGGCAATGCAAGACAAAACAAGATTTAAACGAATAAAAGAATGTCTTGGGAGACGAGAAATATTTCTACGCCAAGAAATTTTGCGAATGTAAGAAGGGATAATAAAGTGGATACTAGCTGAAAAAGTAAATATCGATGTCCATTGTAGGTATACTGTACTTTATTTAAAGGACATCTGGAATCTCGAAATGGACCTAGTTCAGTTCTGCTGACCTAGCTATAATTATATGTAAATCTACTGCTACTCGATTGAAAGATCTGTCGACGATCGACCGTATCGATGGTTACTTATGAGCTCCGAGTGGGATCGTAGTCGACCGAGAATAACCACGACTATTACAGAACTGATAATAATGTCCATGTTTCTCATTTGTATGCAAGCGTCTCAAAAGAATCATGCAAAATTGCGAGACAAGACACAAGAAACTCTTGTCAGGTTTTACAAAACTTTTTGCATTTTGTATCATTTTTTGTCTCAGCCAACACTACCTGCGATACCGAAGTGTCAGCCAGTAATTTTACGAGAAAAACTGACATGAAAAAATTGCGAAACCGAAAGTCGAGCGATTTTGTCAAAAGTCAAATTTGAAATTAAAAAATATTAGTAAGTGCAAGAGTAATAAAATATTCTAAATATAATTTGACATAATAACATTGTAAAGAAATCGTAGGCACTTTTGTATGCAGGTAAGTAGGGTTAAATCGCAATGTGTTGCCGTCAAAAATACGCAGTTAACGGGATAACCTGGTTTATTGATACACCCTGTATGCGAGCAGATAATAATTATTTTACCAGATTAGCAACTTGTAAAAATTGTGGTTAAATTTATTTTATTACTTCACTTTCGGCATCGTAATATTTAGTTAGATTACAATACGATTGTAGAAAATTGATTTGAATTAGGCAGCTAAACGCGCGACTCTTCAATGTCTATTTTTAAGCCTGTGAAAAATTCACTAACAAATCAAATTAAACGGTAATGTTAGGAACTTTATGAGACCAACAATAATAAAATCAAAGCGCAGCGATATTAAACAAGTAAAATTAGTAATCGCCGAGGAATTGGTCACGTATTGTATTTAATTTTCCGATAATTATTTATGCCATTCTGACTTTAACAAAGTGTTAAATAGTTAGGTAAAGTGGAGTCCCAGCGTATGGCTTGTGGTGTCAACGTACACATCGAATCGAGTCTGAGTTACAAGCGAATTATTTCCATTTGCGTGGAATCAACAGACTGCACACATACATTCTGCAGCAAATCGGAAAAATGTGTTTTATTTCGTCGACAGGGACGGATTTAGAAATTTTGTGTAATCGAGTTTTATATTTCAGTCAGTTTAGCTGCTACTATAGACTTTTTTTATACTGGTAACGTAAGAATATAGTAAAGACGTAGATAATAGAATAGTCTTTTCTAAGTTTTATATAGTAAAATGGTGATGATATTATTGAGAAGAGGTTGAAGCATGAATTATATAGGGTGATTCACAACATCGGTATCCAAAAAAAAAATTTTGGGAATAGATGCGTTATGAAAAATGAAATTAATTTTGTAAAAAAAAAATTGGAAACTCCTTATAGTTTCCAAGAAAAAAAAATATGTAGTATTTTCAACATTTACATCGCTGGACTACAATAGTATCTAATGTCATCGGAATGCAGGCTATGAAGAATAGTGAAATATGTTAACATTAGTTTTCAAATGTTAAAAATGGCGTGTGTAGCAAGTCAGAGTTGGTTTTAATTTATATTGAGGTGAATATGCTTCAGCAGAACGACTTCTTGTTAAGCGTGTGCCAAATGCAGTTACTTTTACCGCGGGGTGCACTGAGTGCAAGTGTAGTACAACGCAGACAAGACATGGGAAATTTGCAACCGAATCGTGGAAGAGAAGGAGGTCCAGGACGTCTGCGGCTTATTGCAGCAGTGTGGCGTATCGTACACGAGGTTCAGTTATATCCGTACTATGTACAGCATGTCCAAGCAACGAGGACGATCTCCTTTGGACTTCTTTTTGTGGGAATATTTAACAAATGAAGTGTATCGCACCGAAGTGGACACTACTGCTGATTTATGCAAATGCGTTACAACCGCAGCCAATGACTTACGAGTTCAAAACGGAAAAGAAGTAGACACATTTGTGTTAATTTGTAGAAAATTTTATAGTTGTAGTTGCTGTAATTATGTCTAATTTTATTAATTAATACTAGCAATAGCGGCAAAAGTAGTTAAATTTACTGATATCAAATATGTGTCATTAAATTTTATTTATTTATTCCAAATTTTTGTCCGTTAATTTTTATGCGTGCTTTGCCTTGCACAAGGTTTTACAGTCGACCAGTTTCCAGCGCCGTGCGGAAGTGTATTTTTTAAATCATTTTCGAACTATCCTTGTTTATTTTTTTATACATTCAAACATTTTTATAAGTTCTGAATTACCCTATGTAGAGTGAATCTTAACCGTCATTGTCTATCTAATATTGGCTTACTTTGTCTTTCTTACACAAACATAATAGAAATACACTTTACGAACTTATATAAAATAGCGTTGAAAAATACATTGTGCTAAAAATGTAAGAAATTAAAAATATAATAGATCTTTCATTTTTTCTGTTATTACGGTTTTTGTGATAAGTAATTAAATTGATCCAATTTCTTGCGACGATGCCTGTGAAATTTAATAACTAATATGTCATCAGTGAGAATTGGGAGAATTAATAAAGTAGAACTCTCTGTTCTGAGCCGCATCTCTCTCTAAAAAAGTCGAGAAAAAACTGTTACGAATATAATTCGCCATCGAAGCATCTAATAGCAAATCGATGGTTACACTTTTGCCAGTAAAGACGCATCCCGGCGTTTTATCTTACATAGTCCTTCTTAATAGCGATCGTCTGTTGTTTTCTCGACGGCGGCGGCGGCAGCGCGGCCTCCCTCGATATTCCCATTAAGGGAGCGCGCGACGTTCGGCTGCTTGATTTATTTTATTGCTTTTAGTAGCGTTAATGTTTATTTCTCTAAATTACAAGAAAGGGGTTTGCATATATATATATATATTCCGTGAGTGTGAGAGTGTATGGGAATCGAGTGGATGCGGCGCGACGGCGTTCGGGGTAGTACACACTGCTACCAACTATGCAAATAAATTCACTAATACGCAGTCTGTTTCGGCGAGGCATAGGAGGATCCAGATAAAGCCGCTGGTTGCGGGCAAAGTGCCTGAAAGAATCCGTGACACATGTGGTGGGCAGGGTCGGCTTCCACGAAAAATGAGGCCGAAGGGAGTGAAAACGCTGCCTACAAAAACTTGGAAGACAGTAATAACGTAAAATGTGTTCCTTACAAAATAGTAATTATTGAAAAACAAAATTCAACAAAATCTTGTAATTCTTTCTTTAAAGTTTTTAAAAGAAGTTCTATTAGACTATATAATATTTTGAAAAATCGTAAATTAAAAAAAATTCAGTTTCCTAATAGTCGTATCGTCGAAAAAATTATGTTTGAAAGGAACAATTCGCGTACTCAGATATGTCGAGTTTGAAAGACATGAACAGCCATGGTTAGTCATTAGTTAACTCAACACTCACCTGTAGCGTACTGATGAGAGCTAATAATCTCGAAACGGGTATATATTGACTATTTGCTATAGATTTTTCAGGTGTAATTCAATGCTAGTCGGGGCATCGGCAGTACGTTCACTCAAGATAAGCAGATGCTAATTGGAAAACAAAATTAAGTATTTGTTGGGTAACTGTACTGAAATTTAGGAAAATGAGGTTCTTTGTGACAGAATATCTAATTAATATTTTAATTAAATATACAGGGTTTCTGAAAGCCTGTGCTATTATTCCTTTCAGATTTTTTTAAGGATAAAGATTTTTTGAAAATGATTAGATATTTTGAAACAGAATTCAGTTACTTTTAAAAAAGGTATAATTGTTGCATGTCGCCATAATGCACAATTTCAGAAAAAACAAACACCATCTGAAAAAGGGGTATAATATAACAGAACTTTATGATTTTATGGAAGCATTTGTTAACATTTAGGTTTAATCTGATATTGGCATTACGATATTCACATTATTTGGCAATAATAGTTGGTGATGAACGATTCTATCTGTTAAATCTTTTATAAAAAAGCAGTAGTCCACGACTTGATCCTTACGTTTATCTATCTTAAATTTATTATTATATCTCCATTTTACTAGTTGTAATCAGATCCGAGAAAAAAACTGTTAAATTTAATCAAAAACTGTTAGATTAACAGTTTTTAACGGTTATATTATGGCGAACCGAAAAACTACTTCACTCATCCTTTTACAATTAACAAATATTTGTTAATTCAATATTCCATTATTATTTTAGTTCAACGTAAAAGAATTGGTTAGAGGAACCTAAACAATGTGTTTATTCAATTCACGATGTTGATTCTATTAACTGAAACAAAGATTTCATACAACAATTACGAAACTGTTCTATATAAACATCATATTGATAATCTAACGTTCGATGGTATATATGTTTATATATCGGTTATATTTTTATTTTTGAGGTGTAGACTTAATTATCAGTTATCTGTGTCTAGTCCTTTTGTGTATAGGTATATGTATTAGCCATTGTAGTAGTTATATACAATAAATATATTTTGATTTGATTTGATCGGATGGCCGAACGTCTTCACCTTGTAGAGGTGGGCCTCCGAGTCTTTTCTCCATTCATCCTCGACTAACGTTTGCGGCCGATTCTGGCGGTTCTAATAGAGGTTTCGTTCTGTCTGCCGTTCTGGTAGACCCCGTCGGTAAGGGTTTACCTTCTGGCCCTCTACAGGATATGCGAAATGTAACAAGCTACATCTAGCGGGCTAGCTCCATAACGCCAACAAAAATTCTTTTCGAGTAAACGGCTAGAGATATTTGAATCAACATTTCATAGTGTTAAACTAAAATAGTTTGAAATTGAAGTTTTTTGTGGTTGAATTTAAGAGTTCGTTTTCATTAAACCAGCCACCTAAATTTAGCTAGATCAATTTTATTTAGATAATTATTGAATAGAGCTCTGTCTGTAGAATTGTTCATTAGCATACCTATATGTTTTGTATCAGAGAACATACATATGACTTCATTGATAGGAATTGTAGTAGATTTAATTTATATTAGCTTAAAATACCTTTATAATACAGTAAAAAATGATACAAAAGCTAATAATAAAGAATATATGGGTAGATATTGTGGGTGCAATTCAACACTAGTCGGAACTTTAGTCCGAAGAGTAGTTAGTTAAGTTGTGCCCAAAAAAATACTTAATATAAGAAAATAACCAAGAGTTTGTCGTTTGTCTCAATGCATCTAGATTATTTTAAGATAAATACATTTTCATTAATTTGATCCTTATTTTCGATAAGTGAAGTACAAAAAAAAGGTTGAAACGTATTTGTCCCAACTTAGTTTGAGTTGGATTAATACAATGATTGTTCTAAAATATGGTTAGCAGTATTTCGAATCAGGTTTCCCACGATTCTTATCTTCACCTCATAAATCTGCAATTTACTTCTGCCTTTCCACTCCAATCGATATTGAAAACGATAAATTTCAATTCTCGATAAAGACTCCTAAGCATCCTGAGGCTTTTTGCGCGAGATCGGGCAAAGCAAAAGGGGTAGCAGAGTTATATATTTCTTGCAGGAAAATTAACAGAGTCGTAGATCTTTGAGAGACAAAAACATCTGAACACTGTATCAAGACTTAGGGGGCTTCCGGTTCAATCGCATCCTCTTAAGTTACAGGAAATAGTTTCAAGTAATGCAAATAATGGGTGAGCTTAGTGTGTATTTAAAAAACATAATTGCTTCTCGAACTCCAGTATCCATCTATTGAATTTGTTGTTTTAGGATGTTTCGTCCTCATAGGAAAATTAGTCGTTGTAATAAAGGTTCAAGATTTAATTTGCAAAAATTAATAAAAAATCTAATGGAAGTTCTTATATATTTTATTAAGTTTAGCAATGAAATATCTTTAAAAATTTTATTTCTTTCCTGTTCAATAACTAGAGAAGAATTTGGGAGAATAATTATGATTTTTCACTTTTACGACCATAAAATTTTTGACAAATGAATCAAATAAGCAGCAACACAATAAAACAACTATTATTTATTAAAATTACAGCTGATAAAGGTACGTACAGTTATTAAAATTAAAGCAACATTAGATTAACTATTTTTTCCTAATATAGATGATCTTATTGTAGTGTTCTTGATCATTGTTTAAGTATGGTTTTATTGAATTCGGATTGTTATGACTAGTAATTTTCAGATATTATTGTTTGTGCACGCCATTTTTTGCCAATTCGCTAACATCAGTTGACCTGTTCAAATGGTTTGTTATCTGTTGTCCTTTACATTCAGCCTCAGCAGGTGATATATCCAATAGCATTTTTTCCAACAGGACCGTACCAATTATCGGTTTCCATTTCCAGTGTCCATTAGGTTTTAAGAACAGCCGTGGCAAGTCTTACTAAACACCGGAGCCATGGTTATTTTTCTCGATTTGAAAAAAATCCAAGGAACAGGCAACTGCCTCGCCACCTCTCCACACTAATTCTATAGCAGCAATACGGTATAATTTACGCATAAGACTCAGAACTCACCAGAACAATATTATTTGGTTTACTTCCGATGAACTTAAAGAAACTGAACTGGTCTTAGGTGTACATGAATCTGTTAGCAGTTCTTTCCTGTAAATGTTTATATAAACCGTTCCACATAGTATTTACTGTTGCTTCTTTGAATTCTGTCAAATATTTCTTCTTCATATTGACCGCTCAATCTTTTAGGATCAATGCCAGTTCTTCTACGCTTCTATGCTCATTTAACTCGTATTTTTGTTCACAGCAAAACTTTATGGCATTTTTTTGGAATTGTTCTTAAATTAAATGCGTCAATAGATTGAAAAGTTGCCAAAACGTAACATCTTGACATTTATTTGAAATATGAAGCTGTCGAACTTAAACAATTTTGGTGTCTCAGTGATTGATAACATCTCTGAATGTCATCAGTTACATATTTAAATCATTAGGTTCTTCTATTTTTTGTCATTGCTTTTGCTTCATTCCGCGTCTTGCCTTTTCTAAAAATGATGTTTTGAACTGTTTTATTCCACGTTTGTAACGGTCTTCCTCTTTTCCTCCGCATTTGTGTTCTTGCTTCCCCAACTTTTTTTGGCTTGTCTATCACTTTCCATGCTTTGTAGATGTCTCCGTCAACTTGATTCGTCTATTATTTCATTATTTTTTATTCTGTCTATTCTCATAACACCTTAAATGCATCTTAGGAATTTCATTTCTATCGATTGGATTATACTTTTAATTTTTTATGTTAGCACCCAAGACACTGATTTTATTTTTATTTGTTATTTCTTGGTTATTAAAAACATTGTTTTTCAATGTATAGTATGTACTTCTAGATATTCATTGTTTGTAGTTACTCCTAAAAAGTTGAAATGACATGTTTGTCCAATCTCTGTTCCTGAAATTTCTATATTCAGTTATCCATCTCCTAAAACCATAACTTTTGTTTTACTCTTGCTGAATTTAATTTTCTTATACCATAGTACTTCATTCCACATATTTAAGTTGTCCTAAAGAATTTTTTACTATCTGCTGTTAAAATAATGTCATCTGCAAAAGCCCTATCTGATATTTTCACGATCTGTGGATTCTTATAGCCAACCTGCATCTTCCTACATCTTAATGCGCATTTTTTATAACTTCGTCTATGTAGATAGGAAATAAGACTGGACTCAATCATCCACCCTGCCTTAAACCAATATTTGTTGGGAATTCCTGAGATCCCATGTTTCTCCTTATTATATAGTTTTTATTATTTTTATAGTATAGTGTATGTGTCAAAAGTATTGAATAAATTCAATAAAAACGAAACAATTATTTTTTGGGAAAAATCCTCGAACAGGTCGATTTTTAATTTAAAAAATACATATTTTAGCGTAAAATGCGATTTTCAAATGTCATTTGTTTTCGAGTAATGACGTCATCGATTTTTTTTTAAATGGCAACACCATATTTTTTCCTTGATTCTGAAAGATCGTTTAATTCTCTATCAGACAGTACAAATATTTTGTCCTCTTACATAGGAAAGTTTTTGAGTAAATGACGATCGAATGTTAGAAAACGTAAATTTTATCCATAAAAAAGTAACAATTCTGAGGTATGTAAAATAAAATACAATTGATTAAATTTTATACTTAAATAAAATGTTCGAATTGCGATCCACCAACTTCTTGACAATGCGCAAGTCTGTGAAGAAATTCTTCTTGCACATTATGAATGATTTCTGGGGTAACTCTGCGTATTTCGTCCCGAATGCGATTTTGAAGTTCTTCTAAATTACGTGGTTTATTAATGTACACTTTTGACTTCAAGTATCCCCATAAAAAATAGCCAAGAGGTGTAAGATCTGGCGATCTTGCAGGCCATTCTATCGGACAAAAAATCTCGTACAGGGCGCGCATAGTGCGGAGGTGCACAGTCTTGCTGAAACCATATGGTATCTTTAGGAATGTCAGGGTCATTATCGTTAAGAAAAATCACTGCAAGGGCTGGAACAGTGTCATTTTCTAGAAACTCTAAATATCTTTGTCCTGTAAGGGTTCCTTCAAAGAAGAAAGGCCCTACTATTCTGTCGTCAACTATTCCAGCCCATACATTTAATTTCTGAGGGTGTTGGGTATGTGCCTCTGCCATCCAATGAGGATTTTCGCGACTCCAATATCTGCAAGTTTGACGGTTTACTGTACCATTCAGAAAAAATGTGGCCTTATCTGAAAAAAGTATGTGCCGGTGTAAATTTCTATTTCCTTGACATAAATCCATTAGAATTTCGCAAAAGTGTAAGCGGCGATCGGGATCATCTTCATTGAGTTCCTGCACAAGTTGAATTTTGTAGGGATGATATTTTTCCTTCCTCAAGATACGTAGCACTGTGCTCTGACTAGTGTCATTGTTTAATTATGAGGATTATCCACCATACTTATCAAAATGTTCTGTTTCTGATTTTCATTAATGCTTGGACGTCCAGATTTTGGAATATTGACAACATTGCCAGTTTCTCTAAATTTAGACTCTACCTTACTGACTGTTGATTGGCTGATAGGGCGATCTGGATATTTTTCATTAAATAAATCGCAAACTTCCTGCTGAGTTCTAGTCATATTCCCGCATCCGATAAGAATTAAAATTTCAATTCTTTGAGTAACAGTTAAATGTGCCATAATACTTTAAATTGAATAATAATTTCTATGTCGCTTACAATACTTATTAGAAAGTCGGTGTGACAATGACACTTTGCAAAGATTTTCACCTACGTGATCCATAAAAGAACTATGGAATTCGAAAAACTAAACTTGATAACGTTTTTGCTTTATTTTAATTGATTTACGTTTTCTAACATTAAATCGTTATTTACTCGAAAACTTTCCTATGTAAGAGGGCAAAATTTTAGTACTGTCTGATGGAGAATTAAACGATCTTTCAGAATGAAGGAAAAAAATATGGTGTTACTATTTAAAAAAAAAATCCATGACGTCATTACTCGAAAACAAATGACATTTGAAAATCGCGTTTTACGCTAAAATATGTATTTTTAAAAAAAATTTTCCCCAAAAAATAATTGTTTCGTTTTTATTGAATTTATTCCATACTTTTAACGCATACTGTATAGTATATTTCTAATAATTTTATTATTTACTCCTATGTTTTGTAAACTTTTCCACATGTTTTCTCTCGGTATAGTGTCAAACGCTTTTTCAATATTAACAAAAAATAAAGAAATTCGAACGACTGTTAGGACTGTCAAAAAATGTATGCTGACGATAACCAAATAAAGCGAAACAATAGTACATTTGAGAAGCTACTGCTATCTCTTAACTTTTACATATGCTTTGAATTTTCATTCATCCCGTTCGCCAATAAAAAGTAATCGACTCGGAATACCTGGATGCCGAACAATTAAAATCATCCGAGTAACGATTCCGCCGTACCTAGGTAAAAACACGTCTGCACGATTTGAAACCGGGCCTTTTGTGCGAAATATTTTAAATGCTGCCTGTAATTTTCAATGAAAAGCGGTTATGCTCGGAGAGATCAAAAGGAAATCTAACATTGGCAGCAATTTTACTGAAATATTTCGTCGATGTTTAATCAAAAGGAAAATATTCCTTCGCGTTTGCCGGGGCGGAACTGAAAAGGGTGAAGTTTTTTATGGACGCGTACGGGTAATGATATTTATAGCACGGGGTGGTGGCTGCTAAGATGCTTCGTTAGTTATCTGTTTCGGGCGATTAAAATGAAAATTGTTATTTATGTTGGAAATTTTTGTCGCCGCAAGTAGTTTAGTACCTATTTTATAAGCTTCGTCCTATTTTATAAGCTTCTTTACCAAGTTCGTATTCCAAATTTGATACATATACTCCTCAACTAGTCTCGGATATTATACAAGTTCATTTTTAAAAATCACTGTACAGGGTGATACTCGTTCAAGGTTCAGCTATCATGAAACCCTTCAGAAATTTTTTCTTATACCTTCCTGGTAAAGTTTGAAATGTTTTTTTACTCCCCTGGGTCATTGTCTAAATTTTGTCTCTCTTGACTTTTGAATGTATTCTTGTAAATTTTCTTGTAAAACGTTAATTCTCGTGTATAGAAGGGAAATTATCAAAAAGTATCATCAGTATCAAGAATATTTGAATATTACCTATCATAATTTGTAAAAAAAGTGAATAATTTTTTAAAATTACTATTTTAGGATGCAACCGAATTTTAAGTGCAATTATTATTTATTGAAAATTGCTACAGGTTACGCCTTCGATAGAGAAATTTGTACACTTTCCCTGAATAAGTATGGTAAATTTTCACAATTGACGTGGTTTGGATCAAAATAATCTACATAAAATAAGAGATCTACACATTTTTCAAAAGAATTCGGTGTATCTGGATGAGAATAATTGGTACTGAGATTTGAAATAACAGTGAATTTGTGGAGATTTTGCCACTGAATTTTCTTTTAATTTAACTGTAGTCTATACATATATGGCAATCAATATTATCTTCTTTTATGTACGATCGTGGGTTTCTTCATTCTAGTATTGTTTTGACACTTCTTCCGTGACATGGGGTTACACGTACACAGCACTTGTCAGTCGATATAATCCTATACTGTGTTGTTGGTTGCATTGTTTCTAAAACTCTACAGATGTCAAACAGCAGTAGTGGTCAAAAAAGTAATATTACAGAGCACTGTAAACGCCTCGGGAAATTTAAAATAATAATACTACAATGTTATTATATGCAAACATGGTCGATTATTGTGTGGACAATTATTTTGTTAATAAAAATATCTTAGTTTAAACTGTAGTAAAGTAGGCATAAGTATATGTTTTGTAAAATGTAGATCAGAAAGGATGTAAGAAGAAGAAGCAGAGGTGTGTCAGAGTTGAGTTGTTGTTGTAAAGATAGAAAGTGCGAAATAAAGAAAGTAGTAAAACGTTATTGGGTATTTATTTAATTAACAAAGAAAATATTACCCTAACAATTGTTAATATCGTTACTATTATTAGTTTTCAGTATTTGCTTTTCGCACATTCAAATTCGTGTAATCGCGGAAATTACGGATATGGTACTAATTTATGGGCAGTGCGACGAAAGTGCATATCGTGCAGCAGCAGAATATCAAATACGTTTTCCAAATAGACAAAATATGTCAAATCCGCGTACATTTGTACGAATTGTACAACGTCCACGAATGTTGTTTTACACGTGCTGGAGTTTTAAATACGTATGTACCTACCTAACTTGAAAATAAAAAAGAACCAATTTCATACTTTTTAAAATTCCTTGAAACTTCTTTTTTACAGTGACATAAAAATAAAGCATTTTTAAACTACAATAGATATACTTGCAGAAAGAAAGTATTTTTTTATTTATGAAATGGTCGAGGGAAACCAAGAGGTCCCCAGCAAGTACAACAATTTGTACAACGACACACGTTACAAGTTATAATGTAAACAAGTTCGAAAACAAAAAAAAATTTACTTTCTTAAAATCTCCAAATATCAGTTCTGGAAGTATCAGTAAGGTAGGTTTTACTCTCAGTGCTGCCATATCGTGTTTCTCATTATATAATCTAAAATTTTTCTTTAAAAGCGCCGTAAATCGTTACACGTGGCAACGCGGTGTTCTGTCACTACCATTGACAACTTTGACTTTGACAGAATATATCTAACCCCGCAGCTGACAGGCGGCATAGTCGCCGAGAAATTAGGGGTTAATAAGGTTTTGAAAAAATTTTTTTTTCGCTTTATGAATAAGTTTGAAATTTTTTTGAAAGGCTATTCCGTTAATTCTGAATTTTCCCTATCCCCTCTTAAAATATTTGTACTAAGTCATAGTTAACCCTGTATGTCCAGAAAATCTACATAAAATAAGAGATCTACACATTTTTAAAAAGAATTCGGTAGATCTGGATGAGAATAATTCATAATGAGGTTTGAAATAACAGTGAATTTCTAAAGATTTTACCACTGAATATTCTTTTAAGTTAACTGTAGCCTATACATATGTATGTATGTATTTATTTGTTTGTTACTTGTTAGTAGTATTTTTATTAAATGTGTTAATTAAAATAAGGAAAATTCAAATTGAATACATAACGTTAAGAATTTTTAGAAAACGATGCTTATGTTAGTAACATCTAAACAATTTCTTTCTATGTTTTATTTACAAATTTCTCTATCGAAGGGCTAAGCTGTAGGTATTTTCAATAAATAATAATTGCATTTAAAATTTGGTTGCACCCTAAAATAGTAATTTTATAAAACTCTTCTTTTTTTTACAAATTATCCTACGAAATATTCGAATATAATATTTTTTGATAGTTTCGCTTCCATATATGAAAATTAACATTTTACAAGAATACATTCAAAAGTCAAGAGAGACAAAATTTAGACAATGAATCAAGAGAGTAAAAAAACATTTCAAACTTTACCAGGTACGTACAAGAACAAATTTCTGAAGGGTTTCATGACAGCATATCCTTGAAAAAATATTACCCTGTATAACGTTTTTAAAATATGAACTTGTATAATATCCGAGACTAGTTGAGCAGTACATGCATAAAATTTGGAGGCGTTGTGTGCAATACGTATTAAAAATATATATATATATATATATATATTTTTTGAAACTTTAGCTCCCCGTAACTCTGCTACTGATTGAGAAAAAGATCATGTTTTCCTCTTAAAATTGCTTATTCTATCTATCGTTTCAATTTGTTCCAAACAAACCGGAACACTGTATATTTTTAGGGAGCTCGCAGTTTTCTAGGTCCTCGAGAACGCATCTCGAACCAAATCCAATAATAAATGATTATTAAATAAGTAAATATTGTTTTGTTACAACCCATTGCTAATATTTGAGAAACTCTATTTGGTGTTACCGACACTATCGATTTTTCCTTCCTACCGTATTCATCGGGCACATCGCAGACAATATTTCTGTATGATACAGCGAAAAATATCTAACGCTGTCCTTTTGTTTTATGGCGTCCCCTGGGCTCAGCGCCGGATAAAATATAGAACGAGATAGAGATATTATCATAAAAGGGGTTTTCTTTACCTTTGATGTGAATTTTAATGCCTCTTGCTCATCGGTTATGGCAAATTTCGTTAGGGCAGTATTTGCCTTTAAAATATATAGGAAGTGGGAGATGTGTTGCGGAAAAACGTACGTGTACGTCGACCAGGAATAAACGAATCCTTTTTGTGGTTTACGTTTTGTGTTTATGGGTATTACTGTACTTGAATCATTTTTATAGAGGACTATTTAACGTTTGGTGTCCGTCAATGTTGATTTTTTTTGGTATTGTAATTTTCTTTATAAAAATTACAGTGTTAAATTTTAAAAACTGTACTTAACTGTCAACAATTATTTGGCGTGCTTACTTAAGGGCACAATATTTTTGATATAATGTTTTCTACAAATACAAACAATTTTAGAGATTTAATAACTGAATAATCTAGGGCTTGTCTTGAAATGCTATCTCATGATACTTACACAATTTTAAAGATACCGAAGTAAAATTAATAAAATAAGAAAAAGCGGTCTAACCAACAAATTTTTAGGTACAGAAATCTGTGCGAACTTACGTTTTTTCTACGACAAAAAGTTACTACTTTTTGCATATCTACTGTGTGCCAAAATTTAAACATTTTGTAGTAGTGCAAAAAGTAAGTTACTTTTTGCGTTAGTGCAAAAATACTTTGATACTCTATTGATTACGAGTTTAATCTAAAGATAACATTTTTTTTCGTGTAATTTCAGTATACGTAAGAACGTATATGTACTTAGTATATGTTATATGTACTTAGATACCATAAAATATTGTTTGATATTAAAAAGAAAAAATTTTACTCTAATTTCGATTATTCCAAATCTTGTTACTAAAGAAAGCATATTCTTAGTTACCCATAGATGGCGTTTGACATTAAGGATATTCTTTAATTAACTTGTTGTTAGTTGTCAGTTTGAAATTTTAATAGTTTGTTGTAAAGCTGTTAAAAATGTCGAGTTTGGATAGTACAGAAAGTATTTGTACTCCTCCAGATATAAATAAAACGTTAAATGAAGCTACAGCAGATTTATTATCCGATAAATCTAAAAAATTAAATTTATTATAGACGGTTTATGGACTGGTGTGGCAGAAATTTGTTAAGAATATTGCTGAAAACATCCTCATAGCGTATTTAAAGGAACAGTCAGAGATATTAAGATCATCGACCTTATCGTCAGAGTATTCAATGTTAAAGGCTACACTTTTAATCAATGAAAATGTGGAAATTCGACATTTTACCAAATTAATTCCATGAGAAGATATCGGATACCGTAAGCAATCAAAAATATTTACCTGACAGGAATTTGATAAATTTTTAATTGAAGCTCTAAATAACTAATGATGAAGGTAACACATGCAAATGATGTTAATGATGTTAAAAATGATTTTAACTCTATACTTATTTGTGTTGTGTTCTAGATAGTTGCAGTATTTGACATTGCAGGAACATGCCGCAGGAACGAGTCATACCTGTGAATATTCCCGATAGCAACACAAACAAACCTCGATCATTTGTAGCAAGCGGTAAAATTAGATATTTTAATTTTGTTCAACTTGTGAAATTCTAAGTGATATTGCAAAATACTTAAATATTAAAAACCCAATGCAACACACAGGCCACTATTTTCGCAGATCTTCAGCAACATTGCTTGTGGAATCGGGGAAATTCTGGTAGATGAACTAAGCAAATTTCAAAACAATCAGTAAAAGAGTTTTAAATGAAGAACATGAGACTTCCCCAAGCAAAAAAGAAATTATTAATTTATTAAAAAAAATACTGGAATTCAAATTTGTGTATCAGTTATCATAAATAATTGCTCTAACTACGATATTAAAATTGAAATTAACTTAAAAAAAGTAAATAACTAGTTTTATAAAAATAACGTTAATTTAAACTTTTCATGTTATTCTTAGAACTATTCTAAGAATTAGTAATAATCTTCAATAGAATTTGGTCCGTTGTTGATCTTCCTTTTCCAAAACCTGCTTGATATTCCCCTATTTGTAGTTCTGCTATAGGTTCTATTCTCTGTTTTATTAACGTTGCCATAATTTTATACCCTACATCTAACAATGATATACCCCTATAGTTTCTGCAGTCTGTTGCATCTCCCTTTTTTAAGATTGGTATAATCAAAGCATCTCTCAAATCTTCAGGCATACATTCTCTTCTCCAGATCAATCGTATCATTTCGTATATTCTTTGTCTTAATTCCTCTCCTGCCTACTTAATGTTCTCTGCTGTTATTCTGTTTTTTCCTTGACTTTTGTTATTCTTTAAAGCTTCTATAATTGTATCTATTTCCTTTTTTGTAGGTTCTTCTACATCCACTTCCTCTTCCTTTCCCGGTATCATCTTCACGTGCTCCTCTCCTTCCCTTACACTCTCTTCATTCAACATATCTGCGAAATATTGCCTCCATCTTTCTCTCACTTCTGTTTCCTCTGCAATTAGATTTCCACTTTCATCCCTCACATATATTACTTCCTTCTTTATCTTTTTCCCTTTTTTATCTCTCTGTAGAAGTTACGTATTTCCTTCCTCTTATAATGTTGCTCTATTTCATCTATTTTCTTAACCTGTTCTGCTCTCTTCTTTTGTCTAAACACTTTCTTCGCCTTTCGTCTTTGTTCCCTGTATTTTTCTTTATCTTCCTCTTGTACTGACTGAAGTGCTTTAATTCTTAGCTTATTTATCTTCTCCGACTCTTATACACTCCTCATCCCACCATCTTCTCCTCCCTGCAAACTCTTTTTTTGGTATTACTTTCTCACTTGCTGTTTGTATGACATTTTCGATCTTTATTCATTCTTCATTTATATTTGCTTCCAATATCTGTATGTTTTCTTGCAAACCTTTCCTTATCTCTTCTTCATACTTCTTTTTGGTTCTCTCATTTTGTAATGTCGCCATATCTAGTTGTCTTTTTTTCCTTTGTAATCCTTTCCTTTTAATAGGTTTATTTATCTTCAAATCTATTCTCACTAGATAGTGATCCGAGTCTGCCCCTCTGCATGACCTAACATTTGTTATTATGCTTCTGTGATTCTCATCTATGCAAACATGATCAATTTGATTCGTATATGCTCCATCTGGAGAGGTCCAGGTACCCTTATGTATGTCTTTTCTCTTAAAGAATGTGCTCATTATTTTTCATTTTTTGTTCTTCTGCAAATTCAACTTACTTTTGATATATATCGAAGTAATATAATCCGCATTTTCAATAAATCAAGTCTCAATGGACACCCCTCGTCGATTCCACCCCTGCAAGAAGTCCTGGCGCCACGCACGCAACCCCATCCCCGCAAGCACCGAAAATTGCGGACAAATTTGCTTTTTTTACACCGTTTAACCTTTTATCGAGTGTATTTTTATTTGGTCGTCGAGAGGGTCGTCGGTGTCCCCGAGGGTAGTCCGTGGTGGTGTTTCGGATATTGTTACTTGTTATCGGCGGCTCGATAGCCCCCGAACTCAATGGCCAGCGGAGAGGGGTTGTTTTATTGAGATTTTATGCCGAAGCACAGATAAAAAGATCAATTTGAAAACCCTCCGAAGTGATTTCGGTCGGCGGATGTATTTGAAAAGGGACGAGGACACTTTGGGGATTCAACTAGTGCCGTTTGAGGCCATTTTTTAGGATTCATCTAATTGGCGTGCGATCCTTAAGCCTTCAGTGAATATTTTATAATTTCGCCACAGTTTTTCCAATACCTACTTATTAATCCATATTCCAATGGAATTACAATCTCTGCAACTTTTTGGAATAAGTACTTTGATAAACCTTTCAACCTGTTCCTTGGAAAATGTTCTGGATTTTCTGGGGACTTGCTTTCCTTTTGAAGAAAGCAATAAATAACATTGGTACATTTTCTAATATCCATATTTTTATTCAAATAAATTGTAGTTAGCAGTATAGAATAATTACTCCATAATGTAGAGGGTACACATTTTAAAGACACCTGAGGCAAATACGTTATCATAATTTCCTCCGATATATTATACATACCTTTTTTCGGCACAACAAATATCAAATTTTGTTGTTTTTTTTTTTGGTACAATTTCTTCGATTTCTGAGGAATCGATGTAGCTACCTACACAAGGCAGCTTTCGCCTCATTTTCTATTTCAGATTTTTCAGTATCGCTAGAATCTGCGTCACACATACTGATGTTTTATGAAGAATTAATATCGAGTTTAATTATTGGGGTTTAATGTACACAAACGTTCACATATTTCAGAATTTTTAATGTGTTTGTAAACATCGTACCAAAGCAACAACCTTATAGGCAGCTTAGTTATAGTTGTTTAAAAATAACTAATTTGTGCAACAAGTACAAAAAGGAAGTGTTTATTGCACGCGACGTGAAATTGTCCAACGAGGCCGTCAGGCCGAGTAGGACAACACGTCGAGTGCAATAAGCACTTTTTGTACGAGTTGCATACAATATTTTTTCTACGTTCAAGCAAAAACCAGAAATGTTTTATTTAGATGACATTAAGTGCAGAAAAATATGACGTCGATTTGAACGTTTATGATTGTCATAATAATAATAATAGTAATAGCTTTATTGCTCAACAGTTACCCATTTACAGAGCAATGACACTAAATTGCTAATACATAATAACAGTAGTGTATATTATAACAGAAAATATGAGTAGCCAGTTACAGTTATATACGAAAATTAAAAGAATAGAAGATATAATTAATTCAATAACAAATTAATCGAATATATGATCCTCAGTCAGCAATTACGTAGCAGTACTCACTATATGTTTAAAATTATCAACATATATATGTATATATATATATATATATATATATATATATATATATATATATATATATATATATATATATATCACAAACACAACACAATTTATTAAAGTTAAAACACATTGAATATATAGGGGATTTTAAGCAAAGATTAGTTTTCGGCTTATTAAGAGAAAAAGTTTTTACAACTCTCAAGTTGGATCTAGGTACATTTAATTGAATTTGCGATAAAAAGCAGGGTAGTCAATGTCATTATGCAACATTTTATATAAAAAAGATAGTGAACACTTCCTTCTCAAATCCAAACTAGAAACATTCAATCTTTTTAATAACGTGTTGGAATCTGTATTAATTTCTGGCTAACTCCAGTTACTTTGAAATACAAAAATTTTAAAAACTTTGAATATTTTCAATAGCGATTTTGTAACATTTATAATATGGATTCCATATTACAGAACCATATTCCAGTTTAGACCTAACGAAGGAATAGTACAATGTTTTCAATGTTTCAACATTGTCAAAGTTTCTACAGTTCCTCACGATGAAGCCATATGATCTTGCTGGCTCTTTTACTTTGTTAAATATGTGCTCTCGAAAGGATAAAGCGCAATCAAATAATATACCAAGATCCTTAACAGTTTCACAACGGACGAGTGCATTGTCATCAATAGCATAATCGAAAACAATTGGTAACTTTTTTCTGGTATAGGAGGTAATTTTACATTTCGATACATTCAGATATAGTTTGTTCTTAAAACGCCATCATGACAAAACGCTGTAGTAGAATGACAGATGAATGCAATAAACATTTTATTGCACTAGTGCAATAAAGAACCACTTTTTCCACTAAATATAGTTCAATAAATTTAAGTTTTTTGCCTGAACGTAGAAAAATAAAATAATATAGCGATCATAGTAAATGCAATCGAAGACTATGTCGAAACAAGTTTGAATATTTATTTGACGACATAGGTACTACACACGAACACTCTTGTTCTACATATTTCAACCACATCACTTAAACAAACATATTTTGGTTCAGTGCCTTAATTAATTATCAATTACTCCAATCAATCACTGCTAGACGTTAATATTTGTCTCAGGTTTTATACGTATACCGCAATAAGGCGGGGGCGTATCCGGTAATATACCGAAAAACTTTTAAAAAAACGGGATGCCGCTCCCGGAGCCACCCCCCAACCGATCGTATTGAAATTTTAAAGACACGTACTCTTTGAGATGCGGAATCGAAAAAATTAGTCCGTCTTCGCGTTAGGGGTTCCTAGGGGCAGATTAATAATAATAGCGCCGCCTCCGGACTTTATTCGATTTTTTGGATAAACTGATCGTCTTCATTTTCGGTATGGACGAACTACACACAGCTGCAATGCTGTGTACTCTTCTATCGCATGGAATGGTTCGCTGGGGAATATTTCACTTTTTAAAACACGGCAACCGGAATTCAGGACTGATTTTTCGCAGACAACCCTATACCACCGTGATGGTAATGAAATAATCTTTATTTTAATTTAACTTTAATTTATTAACCACACCGGTGCAAGTTACTAGTATCGATTTACCTGTTTATACCTGCCTACCCAAGAGTTGTGACGGGAAAAAAATAATCAATCTAACGTTTACATATTCTATGGGCTTCATACTTTCGATTGATATGGAACTTGTCTATTAACCAAACCAGTGAAATGTTTAAAAAAAAATATTTTTTAATTGTTAATTAATCATATTCTGGACTGAAATTTTTTAGACAACCCATTTGCAATGGATTTATTGACATATTTAATTGGATATAAAATACTTTACATCCATTAACCAGCTCGGTTAAGGTCGTTTTATAGTGGGATCCTATACTATATAAAAAAGGTAGTGAAGAACACTTTCTTCTCAAATCCAAACTGGAAACATTAAATATTTCTAATAATGTGTTGTAATCTGTATTAATTTCTGAATAAACTCCAGTTACTTTGAAATGCAAAAATTTTAAAAAATTTCTCTGAATTTTTTCAATAGCGATTTTGTAACATTTATAATGCCACGCTGTAGTATAATGACAGATGAATGCACTAAACATTTTATTGCACTAGTGCAATATAGAACCACTTTTTCCACTAAATGTAGTTCAATAAATTTTAGTTTTTTGCCTGAACGTAGAAAAATAAAATAATATAGCAATCATAGTAAATGCAATCGAAGACTATGTCGAAACTAGGTTGAATATTTATTTGACGATTTTACGGAAAATCTTGCATAATAGGTGTTTTAGGCACTTAACCTGTTGCCACCATTATTGGCTACTGAGAACTTTTGTCTTGTAATAAACTTGATCATGTATCACTTGTTTGGTGTCCTAATTATGAGATTCATATATAAATATACAATACTCGAATTTGAAAATTGTAGAAAGTGATGCATTTACAGCACTTATTCTATAGACGTGCCACTTAAGTAGGATTCAAAGAACACAAAATTACCAAAACTAAATTGACGTTGAGTGAGCCTAGCACTTTAAAGAGTCTATACTCAGCCGTAGAATGGACCTGATGCGCACTTCGCTAATATCACACTTTAACATATAATACACTGCATTATTTACATACATACTGTACAGTACTAGTTACTAGCACTGTCACTATAACGGTCACACGTCGGCTGTTATAGGGTGGATTATTTACTATAACCAGCACCAGATTACCAGGCACTTTTGTTATCGTATGGCCTTCAATAGTCCATGTTTCATCAGTGTAATATATTGTTTGATTAAAATTTCAACCTTCGAATATTTGTCTGAAATAGTTTCTTCGCCATATAGCTATTTCGTCTTTTTATATCACTATACTCTTTCTATTTCGTTTTATAAAACGAAATAGAATCATATGCACCATTCGCAAAAACACCTTTCCTGATATTCTAGATAATGTTTCATCGTGTGAGATAGCAACCAGATTTTTTTTATTGTCGGATCAACTTAAAAATCAACTTCAGTCTTCTTCTTTCCAGCATTTTCCGTTCCACAGTTGTATATTCTTCTTTGCTTTTATTCATTGCACGACATAGGTACTACACATGAACACTATTGTTCTACATATTTCAACCACATCACTTAAACAATCATATTTTGGTCCAGTGCCCTAATTAATTATCAATTTCTCCAATCAATCACTGCTAGACGTTAATATTTTTCTCAGGTTTTATTTATAAGACTACATATGTTTTATTGTCCACTGATACAATTCAAACTGAATCTGTCAGTGCCGTAACTTGACTCTCATACGAAAGAAAGTGTATACAGAAACTATACAATCTTGTATTTAAAATGTGTTTTACGCAGGAAAATAATACACCGGTTTGGAATAATCTGAATAAATAAATAATATGCACAATTTTTTTACTTATTTATTAATTCTAAATAAAAGAAAAACGTACAATTTACATGCACAACTCCATAAATATTTTTAAAAAGTTTTGAAATTAGTACAAAATTGTATGATTTTTGTGCACGAAGATTTCTACTTAGCATACGAGGTGTGAGAAAAGAATTGTACTAAAACACATGTAATCTTTGTGACAAGTGACAACATACGAAACATCCGATATGGCTAATAATAATGTTTATAGTTGCAGCAAGGATTCAGACGACTTACGTCACGGCTGCTGTTACGCAATTGTTTTTATTGTCAACATAATTTTGGATAGTCTGTCGCGTTAAATACAACAATTTTTTGTAATTTAGTGCAATATATAGTGTAAACATTTAGTGTAGTATATAGTATTATTATTCTCAGTTGCAGTTTCTTAAATATTTTGATGAAAATTTAATGAATTATTCATTTGTTCGTATGACGTAAGTCATCTGAATTCTTGCCGCAACATATTTCAGACATATTTATCAACACAACAACAAAAATATCGGGCGAATCGTACTAATACAACCTGAGACATTACAAAATAATTCCCGTTACTTTTTCATCAGACCTCGTACGTATAAATAGTGCCAAGCTATTTTTTAACTAATGATTCAATTTTTTTAAAGAGCAGGTATCCAAATACGTTCACAACCAACAGTTTAGTAACATTGTTACAAATGTAACAGGTATGTATTTCGAAATATTTCATCAGTATTTATAAAATAACTCTTAATATGATTATGAAATTAATTCGTTGGCCAAAAAAACATCCATAAGTTTCCTTCAATGTTTTTTCTTCCTTCAAGAGAAACGCTTATCACGATCTGTAAAAAGATTAAGCGCCCGTAGATTTATCCCCGTCTGGTAGTAGAATACACAAAACTACTAATATGATTTCCATGTTTTATTAATAACTCCCATGTATACATTTTTACGAAATTAATCAACCAGATATTTACATTACTAAATGATATTCGGGGCATAACTGTATTAAATAAATAATAAACTGCCACTTGGAATATCATTTGCATTCCGTGACAATTTACATCCTACGCTGATACCGATGACCGGCGGGGAATAAAAAAGAACACAAAATTTAGACTCGAAAACACCGAATGCTAATTTCGCGCACGCTGTTCGACAACTCAAACGCGAAAATTGGTATTAACGGTCTCTGATTCTATGACAACCATGGTATAACTGTATGTTGCATTTTAACTAATCAGAATAGGCTTAAGCAGTGGCCTTATAATGGTAGGACTGAAATATTTTATACAGGGAAAAAATTGGAATGCGGTGTATGCTACAAGATTGTAAGTCGAAAATGAGCTTGTCCAGCATTGTTTTTACTTCATAAATCGAAAATATAAGTGAAAAATAATGGATCTGTAAAATATTAGAATTTTATTTGAACGTTTAGTCCCTCTGGGGATATCTAAATCAAAAAGTTTACGCCACCGAAGTCGATACCCGTGAGGAATTGCTGCAGCGTATCAATGATGCCAATGAAATTCGTCAAAACCGTTTTAGCATCTTAATAGCTTCGAGAAGTGTTACACGTAGGGCAAGACTTTGTATCAGAGAAGATGGAGGGTTTTTTGAACAGTTTTGAATAGCTTGTTGTCTGTTATCAAAATTAAGTTTCCATCTTATGATCCCTTCGAAAAGTGACGGTTGCAGCTAAATTGCGGAATACAGTGAGGAATGTCCTCCTTGATGTCAGCCTTCTGTTTGGAAACCTTCTGCCGTACTCGCGTTCTGCCGCGCAGCATTACCATCGCAAAAGCGATAAACAAATCATCATATCATAATTGTTCTACATCAATAATGTGTATTACTGATTACGTATTAAATTATTATTTTTTGTTTAAATTACTATGAAATTGACCAAAGTGGGATTAATTAGAGCGATTTTCTCAGAAACCGTTGAAGATAACAATTTGAAACAAGAGTACTATTTTAACGTAAAACAGTTCGGGAAAACGGAATTTGCTCCCGTACTCGCTGCAGCATTACCATCGCAAAAGCCATAAATAAATATCATATCAATTAACTCTTGTCCCATAAACTTTTCCATTTTTTTCGCTTAGAACTATTAAATTGGCAATCGGGTTGACAATACTTTGACATAAGAATACCTTGATAATTTTGTTTAAATTACTATGAAATTGACCAAAGTGGGATTAATTCAAGAGCGATTTTCTCAGAAACCGTTAAAGATAACGATTTGAAACAAGAGTACCTTTTCAACGTAAAACAGTTCGAGAAAACGGAATTTGCTATCCAATTTATATCCAGTTAAAAAATCAAAGATGAAAAAGTTACACACGCACAATACCAAGGGCCCCCTCCGTACCCACCCCAATGGACCTTGTGGAAATAAATGGATTAGTCCATCAAAATTCATTCATTTATCACAACGCGATTGAGAGATATTACAAAAAAATGATTTCCATTCCTCCCTCTTCAATGGGTCCCTGTGCCCTTAGGAAGCATTTCCGGACCCATATTCATATGAACTTTTTTACTTAGTTTTGATCATAGAATCGGCCTGTTCAGGGTTGGCAGCTAATTATGAGGCACCCTGTGTCTATGTGTCAAAAAAATTATTTATTTTTTGCCAATAGGCCAAAAGCAAAGAATAGCATGGTAATGTGCAATGCAGAGATCTGATTTTGTTTCCGACAAAGGGATGAGATTTTGTTATATGTATTACTTTCTTTAATAGTTTTTGTTTTAAATATAGGTTCAAGAGATCATAGAAAATTATGTTTTGTTTAACCCTCCCATGAAATGTGGGAGAATATAATTGAAATCAGAAAAGTTTCGTATTACACACTTTTAAGTCTTGATTATTGACACAGGGAAAAGAAAAAATCGTTATAGAAGAATTATTACGTAAAATTTGGGCAAGTTCATTTGGAAAAGTGGCTTTGAAGCTTCTACGGCCGGTGCTGTTATTTAATCTATAGTAATTTTCCGGGCAAGTTTAGTTAACCTAGGTAACTGGTCACTTCCGGTAACAGAATTAACTTGCATATTTCTAGTCTTAGCAAAGATTCTTTTATCTGTCCTTGTTGTTCTAGGGCTAGGCCTTGCAGAGAGCGGAGCCGTTAGCGTTCATATAATCGGTCATATAATTATTTCCGTACCTCTATTCCTATTGTTGTATTACGGCTGCTACAGTCGACACTACGCCTCCGATAGCAGTGGTCTTCCTAGATGTCATTTAGCAACCGTCGTATTTTTATAAATTAAATATTTTAGAGAAAACTGTAAATGCAGTTAAAATATAAAATATCTCATTTTTTATTTAATTTTGGGAGAAGATTTTAACTTTGTCATTTTATACCACTACTTTTTTGCGTGATTAATCAATTATAAAATAAAATATAAAGTAATAATATATTTAAATAATAGTAACTAAATATAAATTAATTTGGTTACCTTTAGCTTCATTTTATAAATCCTAATCTAGATGAATGAACACGAGAAAAAAGAGCGAATTAAGTTACACGAAATAGAAAAAATATTCAATGTCTTTATTGAAGTAGTACATAATCATGGACATATCAACTTCTGGTAGATTGTCAGAATCAGCTTACTGTTCAACTTCAATTGAACATATACTAAAATATTTACAACACAATAACGAAACAACATAGCACATTTTTAACTGATCGGATATTAGCGTGTTAGCGGTAGATCTCCTACTTTAGAGTTGCGTGTAGTGAGGTTACAAGCGCACTGTTTTTTAAACTAACACCAATTTCAACTTCTCTAAAATGCAAAAAAGTAAATCATGAAATTTTAAGGGATAGTAGCAAACAATAATAATAATCTAATATGAATCTTGATTCTTTTCTCGATTTGATAGGAGTTTCTCTCATTGTAGAAGCGGCTTTAGATGACAATAAAATGGTATTTTTTCATGTGTGTAATTCCCTGGAAAATATTAGTTTCCATTTTATACCTTTCACACATTACAATCAGCATTGGTGGATTCCATCACACCGAGCTGCTGAATATAAAAACAAGCTCCTACCTAAATTTCAATTTTCGCAAAAACCGCATATGTCTAGGATCTGTGTTCTTCTTTCTAATTATCTATTAAATTAAACAGTGTATCGTTTTTAGCTAAAGTGAATAGAGAACATAATATGCTGTTTGTTCATAATATGATACAATGACCTATGTGGATTCATTTCCTATAACAATCCTATTTTAAGCGAAAATGGACATGTGTCATTTCTGCTTATACCAATCCATTTGTAAACTTTTTCGATACTTTGTAATTTTTTTCTATTTTTCGAAGCGTTCGTTTTAAGACAATGTATCTCCAATAAAAACAGAGATAATGTCGTGATTAAAAAAACAAAATGTTCACAAAGGATGAGGCTACAGTGTGACTCCAGTTAGCAACAGCGACTGTAGCTGCTGCATCCCACAGGGTGTTACAAATTTCGGGAAAAAGCTTCGTCTTTTTGTTGCGCCTCGTATATGTTCAAATTAAATTCCGAATAAAAATTTCCGACATAACATCCGTTCCTGAGAAATCAATGTACAATTTAAAAAAAAGATCATCAAAATCAAATGAGCGGTTCGCTAGGAAGCCAACTTTAAAACTGGAGCTGGTTTTTAGTGGTCGGTTTTTTTTACCGGTGAGTTTAATAGGAAATCTACCTTCAATACTGCAAATACCTAATACATAGTGAATAATTGGTGGAAATTTACATTAATTTTTCCATATAGTCGAACAACCTACGATTCGGAAAGCGTCTAATGCTAATTTTAAAATAAATCCTTAGTAAGCAGCGATAAAACCGACGAAATATATAATAGCGGAACGGAATTACCATAAACTAAAATATTCGTTTATACTTATTAATGATTTTAGTTTAAAATCTCCCCCTTCGCTAATTTATATTTTGTGCCTGACTTTCGCCGATACCAACTTAACGAATTAAAACTATAAACGCGATACCGTTACTCACGATCTATCGCATAAATTATTCCGCTTCAACGTTTTTAGATCTGAGCGGGACTCATTAATACCCTTTGTAAATTTCGATTCTTATTTGCGGACACGGAACTCGAATCAGCACTGGTTTCGGTCCGCATAAATCATTGTTTTAATGTTTGCCGTTTAAGGAATTCCGTATAGATCGAATAACGACGAACTTGGTCGAAAACTCGGTTAAAGCAGCTACTAATACAAGTTGTTCACTACATTTACATTAAGTGTGAAATTACGGAACGGGCAAAGTCAATAAATAGCATAGTTACCTTGTTTTAATTGAAATATTGGACATTACCATTACGCTTGCGTTGATTATTTTGTCCTGACTTATTTTGGTGTCGATTTGGCAGTGCCATCGGCGGTAGCAATAGTAAGAACTAGTCACTTAAGTGTAATTCTACAATAAAGTGAACTTGATCCCAATAACTCCACCGTAAATACATTCCTTTATCGACAAATCAATGCTGAAATTGTTTGTATCCAAGGTGTAGCTTTAAATGATGGTCAAAAATAATCGAATTAATTAATTTTGTATACTGTTGTATATGCCGTCGTTCATCAATTCGGCACAGGTCTATGTCAATTGTATGGGAGACAACATGATTGTAATGGAAATAATTATAAAATCATTCACCAATATGCTTTTCTGTGACATGTTATACGTTATTTTAAAGTGCATTATTGATCTCTGATACTGATTTAATTACGGTGATCACTAGTATTAATTGAGAAAAGAAATCTTTACAAAATTTGAAAAAGTCTTGTTCTTGTCTAAATCTTGCAAAATCATCTCGTATACTTTTGCTAGTCTGGCAAATGTTTTGTCTCACAATTTTGCAAGGCTTGCATGATTTTTACGAAACTCTAGCACACTCTTGATATAGTCGATCGTTAAATCGAGTCAGTAGTCTATTGGTAAATGTTATAAACTATAGAAACGGCCAGTTTTACCTAAGAATAGAGTTAGGTGATCTTAGTGACAATCCTGTTTCTGTTTGGGGATGCAAGAGTCGTGTAAGGGTGAGAAGACGATGTGGTGAATGATGCGATCTATAATTTGACAGACAGCGTCATGTCCATTATACACTTGGCATTATGGTATGGCGTGCTATGGTGTGTGTAGCAGATCACTACTAGTTTTCATTAGAGGCAGCATGACATCACAACGTTAGTTTTTTTTTTTTTTTGTTAACATTGTCCTTCTGCTGATAAGGCCAGTTACGCGCAGAACAATAAATGCATAGTTATTAACAGGCAGAAGGCTTCATCCATATGCTGATAGTGAACTGTGCTGGTCTTATTGTTTGTAGGCGTGTGAGTATGATACATATTTTATGTATAATTTGTCAAATGTAAGAGCTACTTTGCGAATATCGATATTGGACTGTCATTTTTCATATTCTACTGCGGCCAACACAAATTTAAAGTTAATGGTATTACTCATTTGATTTTTTACACACGTACACGACTGGAAATAATTCAGCAAATTGGTTTGAGATATTACTTAGTTGTATTCTTAAAATAATTCGTATTCACTTATTTGTAAAATATAGCGCGACTTTCTGTCTAGTGCCTTAGTTATCAATCAGCAGCATGTACAGCGTATTTCAGGTATTCTACAAGGTTTAGTGTTCAGACCACTGTTTTTAACAATTTCATTAATGATGTTTGTGTTGATGGCCCCATCTATTGCTGATGATTTAAAGTATAGTCTTATTATTGCTTAACGCGAATAAATGTAGTATTGCCACCGTTTGTGTTTAAATCATAGTTATCTAAAATGTATAATCGGTTCATGATTTTGAAGTTACTTTTGTCACCAAATATTACCTAACAACGATAGATTTTACTCTGGTGTCCATATAAAATAAATAACGTAAGACAATATCCACAATTGTGTCATAGTTGAGATTATATTCAATAAATTTTGATTCGGTTATTTCTACAACATTCGTCATTTATTTCTTTTTTTTTTTGCTCTTTTTGTAATAAGTTCATCTACGTCTTAGGAAAAGGTGCCAACGATTTCCACTTGACCTTCTTGGTGTAAGATAATAATAATAATCTCTGCCCCGCTCTTTAATCACGAGGATTAGCCTAGAAGTCCGGAGACTTGTACGGGAGAGGGGGTGGCATATTATTATTAAGTAGGGTATTTGCGCCCAACGACTTATGTTGATAGGTCCTAACCATCATTCAGTGCAGGAATGAGTCAAACATGAAAAACCTCATTAATTTGGAGAATGGACATACTCCAACCGGTATCAATCTCTCACATTGATCCGTGCCAACGTTCTTCCACCCTACGATACTCACAGAGACGGTGCTAATCTTCTCCACAAATATAGTTGATCTACGATCTACCGGTCGCAGGATTTGAACTTGCGGCGGGAGACAAAAATGATTCAAGTACTGACGCCTTAAACCGCTCGACCAGCGACCGACAAAGATAGGTTGTTTTATATTAAAACAAATGGAAAATATAAGGTGGATTTGATGTGAAATTCGCTTTTTATGGCAAATCAGTCACAGTAGGTCATGCACGTTCAAAAACTGTAGAAAAAGACAGTAAAAATCGTAACCTCCCTAATGAAGCGTCGCCTTCCATATCAATTTTTCATTTTACATTGTTTATATTTAGACGTAGGCTGAAAAATTATAGGATGGCCCGCTAATGAAGATCGATTGCACACTCGCGTTCTCCCGTCTGGATCCCACCCCTCTCCGGGGCTAAAGTAACATTTGGCATAATCTTTAACATCGAATTAATAACTCTGTCCACTCGCCGGCCGAAAATCGATAATTTGATAATTTATAACCTCCCCTGATCACAATAACACTCCTTCGCAGAGCGGAGCTTCCCCTCGCCTCCCTACCGATCTCCCCCACACGTCCCGACAGTCTATTGTTTCAAAATCCACATCTCATGTCCAGCTCAAGTTGATCCATGATTCCACGGCGCACTCTTGATGTTCCTTCAAAGACTGTTCGTTCGTGGTGATTAGTCAGGCCGTTATATTGTAATACGGATGTCACGGCACACTTGTGATATATGAATCGAATCATATATCAAACAATATCAAGCTAATTCGAGTCGTGGAATTTCTGGGGTATCTTTTACTTGTCTGCGTTCGTCCGATCCGGCCTACAGGGCGGCCCCCAAAAATCTCCACTTCGTAGAGAAAGGATAGGAAAATTCCAAAGCCTAGAAAAAACGGTCGCTCTACGTAACCAAAATACAAAAAATTTCGAGTTTGTAGTATTCTATAAATACAAACACACAACGAAAGAAAGCATGAAAACCTCAGCTCATATACAACTTTTATAAATTATTATTATTTTTTTGAGTACCTACGCATTTTTCAATGTAGTAATGCTATAACATTTATTTTAGAGTTATATTACAATATTCCTATTTCTATCTTTGTTTATCGTATACAAGAGGAAAAATTACCAAGGCTCTATCTACATACGGGCATCTCTAGCAAGTGTTATTTTTTACATTTTAGTCATTCTAATAATGTGTTAACATATAATCAGTTCCGAGTGTTAGTGACCACAGCTAGGAAAAATACAGGAAAAGTGTTCAATTCATGAATACTGACTATATTCATAACATATTTATGATTACTTGAATCCTAAATACATATTTAAAGTACTTCAATCCTGAATATTTACTTATATTCAAGTATTCATTTGATATGAATACAATGCGGAATATATGGATCAATATTTAAATCTGTTTAAATACATTTCACAGCACCAGTGGCGGCTGGTGTTGGAGCGCCCTAGAGCACCGCCTCGCTGTAAACTATTAAAATAAAAAAAAATAAAATTTAGTTTAGAACGTTATCTAGATAAATACATAGATCCCTATGATACATTAAAAAAGAAATATTGAATTTGTAACAATATTTACTGTCGGATATCAGTGGACGCCTATTTACTTCTCTGTTTGAGCTGTGTTTAGTCGGCCCATGTCAGTAATCAAAGAGTATATTGTATATATTGCATCGATCAGTGGTCGAGTTCAAGGCGTCAATACTAGAATCTATGTGACCAATCTACTGTGGGATCGATTCCAGCGGCCGATAAACCGATTGCTACCCTCTCTGAGGTTGTGATAGAGTGGAAGAATGTTGGTGTGGGTCAATGTGAGAGATTGATACCGGTCGATGTTTGACCACACCTTACCACACCAATTAATAAGGTGCGGTCTGCTTAATAATATGCCGCCCCTTCTCCCGCACAAATCTGCAACTTCTGGGCTAATCCTCGTGATTGGAGTCAGGGGTAGAGATATTATTATTATATAAAACAAAACCTAGGTTTTTGATCTTATTCAATGTATTAGTTTTATTGTGTAAGATGTTGTAATCTATGTATTGTTTCTTGTGTGTTTAAAGAATCCTCAGAATGACATTCAAGTATATCCTAAATTCATAAAATACTTTCACTACTCATGAATACTACTTTCAAGTACTGAATCCTGAATATATAATTAAAAGTAGTAGATACGAATACTGGTTATCGTCGGATAAAAGTATTCATTACTTGAATACTGATTACGCAAATAATGTATTGAATGCATATGAATACAATGTAATATCCTGCTAGTGACCAATCTCATAATAGTCAATTTAGCCGTAAACGACCGTATTTAATAGATAAAGAATTTTGTATCAAAGATTTTGTGAATTAAACGTGCATATATTGGTAAATGATGCAATGGAAAGCTGCAGTTTTTTTAACAAAAGTTTATGTTGCAAGTGGTTTATTGAAACACGTGGTAGGAAAAACTAAGTTAAAAGTCCAGTTATAACAATTGCAAAAATAAGAAGGCCATATATTCCACTATACCATTGAAATTTTATCCCATTCAATCAATATGGGCAACTATAATAGTGCATTATGCACCTACAAAACGAAAAAGGAAAACGAATGTGGGAGCTCGATACAAGAGCTGCAGTTATGATAGAATCAGTTATCATAGCTTTAGGCGACAGCAGTAATAGCGATAATAGTACATATTAGTGGTTTTAGAGATTGTATATGGTCTTACTGTTACAATACTACGTAGATAGAGATTTTGCAAAAGTCACTATACCATTGAAATTTTATCCCATTCAATCAATATGGGCAACTATAATAGTGCATTATGCACCTACAAAACGAAAAAGGAAAACGAATGTGGGAGCTCGATACAAGAGCTGCAGTTATGATAGAATCAGTTATCATAGCTTTAGGCGACAGCAGTAATAGCGATAATAGTACATATTAGTGGTTTTAGAGATTGTATATGGTCTTACTGTTACAATACTACGTAGATAGAGATTTTGCAAAAGTCACTTGTTTCAAGTAGTGAAAGCAGTGGCTACGTCTCAGAATAAAAAAACTGTGTACTTTTAATTATATAAAAAAGTACCTAACCATCTTGGATATTTGAATATATTAAAATGAGTGCAAATTTATGAGGATAATCTAAAATGATACGACCATGAAATCGTATGCCCATCGCACGGATTCAATGTTTTGAAATGACGAACGCTACTCTGTACAATTTCAGCACTGTAGTTTGTGGTTGTATTCTTTTCTTTAATATACATTGAATCACATTCTTAATTATTGGACTAAAATGATGTGTTCGGTTACCAGGTTTAGAACTTACAATTTTGTCTTTTAGATAAACGTTACCTCGTCCATAGATAAAATGTCCATAGATAAAATGTTTTTCATCTGTCTGCTTTTATAAGAACCATTCGCAAAACTGATGCAGTTGTTTTCGATTTGTAGTGCTTGAATATGTTTCACCTGAAAGAGATACCACTCATGTTGTTAAATGTCCTCCACACTTGTAGCTTATGTTCTTCCGACTGCTATTTTCCGAGTATATATTGTATGATCTTTCTCGACAAGATTAAAATTTCCTCCTTATTCACGGCTTGTTCTTGGTATTCTTATATGCATGCCCTCTACGATGAGTAGGATGTTGACCAAAAATACAAAAATTTCTCAAGTTGGGATGGATGCTAAAAGAGCAGCCGCATTTTGACGACACCATTATATAGAAATGGCCAATTTTCAGATTTTAGATTTAAAATTAACTATCTGACTGAGTAACATTAACATATGGAAAGCAACAACAATAATTAAAAAAGATATAGATGGAGCGACACGTAATAGAAGCTTTACAATTTAATAATCTACCTACAAATCAAGAACCTAATGTTAAAAAAACAACAAGTACTCTTTCTGAAAAGTTTTTATTTGTTCAAACAATAATAAATGATATAAAAAGAAACATTTCGAAACAAAAACAATACGAACTTGAAAATTAAATGTTCATAAGTTTTCTAGGATTTCTTTGATAGATTGAAAACTACTTGATTAAATAACTTTGTAGGTACCATTGAAAATAATTTTTTAAGATCTTTGAGGTAAGGTATCACAAGACGTCTTTTATTTGTTCTTCAGATACAGCCATTGTAAGTTTCATCGGAAGCATACTAATTCTTATTTTTATATTTCTCTGCTCAATTTACTAATTTCTACGGTTGTCCTGTTATCATCATTTATCTATGTATGCTTTATACTTTCTTGATTATTAGAATAAAAAACCAAGAAAATGGTAAAAGGCTATTAACGACAGGTTTCGTGATATACAAATTTAGCTTCACATCATCAGGCAAGAATTTTTTAAACAATTGTTTTACAAGAAATTGTCCAAAAGAATACATATGAATTTTTAAACTTTATAAAGTCCTTACGTCCTTGTAGGATGTTCCCCTGCATATCATAAAATTAGAAACAATAAATTGAATAAAAATAGAGAAGAATACCAAACGCGGACAAATAGCTTAAAACTTTGTAAATTACTATACTGACCATTGCCAAATTAGAACTTTCTTGGACAGTTCTAAAAAGTAATCTGATTTCCTGATTTTTTATATAAATAAATTGAAATATTTTGTTTTATATGTGAAATTCATAAAATCAATTTTGGAAAATAATATATCAGTAATTGGTTTCACTGTAAACTTCAACCTTAGGTATATGAAAATTTATCTATTTCCTTCATGTGTAAGTTAGACCAGTGTAAAAATATTCACTAATATACAATCCTTAACAGTGATGATTCCTAAATCTGATGGTTTAACTCTATTATATACCTTATCATTGATTTCCGGACATTTTCACACATTTTTCGTGCCACCGTGTAGATCGCCGCGGCACAGCAGTCTACTTACTTCTAGCTCTCCCTATAAAGGATTTGATATGTTTTGCTCAATGGATGAATCAAAAGCGGGACGGAGCGTGGGTGGACACCGGGGACAATAGATTTTACTAATGATGGATTTCGCTTTTTTGTCTTATACGTATGCATGCGATGGTCATTTGTTAAAATCCCGCTTTTATTCCACCGAATTCTTGATCTTTGGCGAGAGGGAGAGGCGACGCGGCTTCCATTTTTCAATGCCACTGGCCCGGATTGCTCCTTATCGATGCCCGGAGGTTAATCAAGAAGCTATCGACCAACATTTATACAGTATGCGCCAAAAGTATGGAATAAATTCAATAAAAACGAAACAATTATTTTTTGGGAAAAATCCTCGAACAGGTCGATTTTTAATTTAAAAAATACATATTTTAGCGCAAAATGCGATTTTCAAATGTCATTTGTTTTCCGGTAATGACGTCATCGATTTTTTTTTAAATGGCAACACCATATTTTTTTCCTTGATTCTGAAAGATCGTTTAATTCTCTATCAGACAGTACTAAAATTTTGCCCTCTTCCATTGGAAAGTTTTCGAGTAAATGACGATTGAATGTTAGAAAACGTAAATCAATTAAAATAAAGCAAAAACGTTATCAAGTTTAGTTTTTCGAATTCCATAGTTCTTTTATGGATCACGTAGGTGAAAATCTTTGCAAAGTCTCATTGTCACACCGACTTTCTAATAAGTATTGTAAGCGACATAGAAATTATTATTCAATTTAAAGTATTATGGCACATTTAACTGTTACTCAAAGAATTGAAATTTTAATTCTTATCGGATGCGGGAATATGACTAGAACATCCTGCTGTGTTCTAGTCATATTCCCGCATCCGATAAGAATTAAAATTTCAATTCTTTGAGTAGTTTGCGATTTATTTAATGAAAAATATCCAGATCGCCCTATCAGCCAATCAGCAGTCAGTAAGGTAGAGTCTAAATTTAGAGAAACTGGCGATGTTGTAAATATTCCAAAACCTGGACGTCCAAGCATTAATGAAAATCAGAAACAGAACATTTTGATAAGTATGGTGGATAATCCTCATAATTCTTCACGATTGGTTGCATTAAACAATGACATTAGTCAGAGCACAGTGCTACGTATCTTGAGGAAGGAAAAATATCATCCCTACAAAATTCAACTTGTGCAGGAACTCAATGAAGATGATCCCGATCGCCGCTTACACTTTTGCGAAATTCTAATAAACCACGTAATTTAGAAGAACTTCAAAATCGCATTCGGGACGAAATACGCAGAGTTACCCCAGAAATCATTCATAATGTGCAAGAAGAATTTCTTCACAGACTTGCGCATTGTCAAGAAGTTGGTGGATGGCAATTCGAACATTTAATTTAAGTATAAAATTTAATCAATTGTATTTTATTTTACATACCTCAGAATTGTTACTTTTTTATGGATAAAATTTACGTTTTCTAACATTCAATCGTCATTTACTCGAAAACTTTTCTATGTAAGAGGGCAAAATTTTAGTAAGTAGTAGAATTAAACGATCTTTCAGAATCAAGGAAAAAAATATGGTGTTGCCATTTAAAAAAAAATCGATGACGTCATTACTCGAAAACAAATGACATTTGAAAATCGCATTTTACGCTAAAATATGTATTTTTTAAATTAAAAATCGACCTGTTCGAGGATTTTTCCCAAAAAATAATTGTTTCGTTTTTATTGAATTTATTCCATACTTTTGGCGCATACTGTATATTAAATTGATTCTTCAGTTCTTGCATTATGTAGGGTGATTCACAACTTCTAAAAAAAAAAAAATCTAAAAAAAAATGAAAACTGAAGTTAATATCGTTAAAAAAATTGTAAAATCCTTATAGTTTCCATGTAAAAAATTATTAAAGTTGTTGTATTTTCAACCTTTATATCGCTGGCCTGGTTAGTCTCTAGCCAGACGATTCCGAATATTGAAATCCCATTACTTATAGTAGTAGTGTTTTTGTGATGCGAGTATTTACATTAGTTTTACCAAGTGTTAAAAGTGGCTTACGTGTAGAGCAACTCGTTGAGTTGATGGATATCGTTTTACTTTATGACGATGTGAAATGCTTTAGTAGAACGATTTCCTCGTAAGCATGTGCCAAATGCACCTACTTTTACCGCGATGTGCAATGAGTGCAAGTGTAGTGCAACGCGAGAGAAATTCTAAACCGAATCGTGGAAGAGGTGAAGGTCCAGGACATTCACGGCGAATTGCAGCAGTGTGGTGTATCATACATGAGACTCAATTATATAGGTGCCATGTACAGCTTGTCCAAGCATTAATATCAAGAGATTTGACGAGGAGGACCGGTACCATGGCCGCCACGATCTCCTGACTTTAAATCATTTGGACTTCTTTTTGTGGGGATATTTAACAAATGCACAGTGCAAAATGCAGAGTATTGCACCGAAGTGGACACTATTGATGATTTACGTAAATTTATCATAGATGCTGCCAATAACTTATGAGTTCAAAACGGACAAGAAGCGGAATCATTTGTATTAATTTGTAGAAATTGGGTAAAACGGACTCAAAATTTTGTTTAACACACTATTTTATTAATTAAAACCACAAATTAATTCTATTAATAATTAATAACAATAGCGATAATAGCAATAGTTTGAATTTGCTGGATAAAATAGGTCTTATAAAATGTAATTAATTTCTTTCTTTGGGAATTTATTTCAATTTTTTTGTCCGGTTGTCGATTATATTTGTAAGAGTCCCCTGTACATTAAAATCTTTTTTTAGATAAGTTCTGAGTTACCCTGTATTTTTATTAAGTTGTAAAGAAAATTAATTATCCCAACTTTTCAGGTTAATATTTCTTCTAAATGTATTATACTTACGTTTAATTCAGAACATATAAATTGTATTTCATTTTATTTCCAAAAATGTTATATCTATTTCAAAATGAGTAACATATTTTACAAAGCGTCAATAGTAGATATTTCACAGGAAATATTAGGTCAAGCTTTGAACTGATATCAAAAACATTAAAACGAATTTCTTTATTACGGTTTATGCAATAACTAACATATATAAATTGATATCTATTTGGAACACATTTGCTATTTTTTTAAATAAAGGAAACGAAATACTTCCATAAATTAATCAAGGATATATTCTCTTCTATTTACGATTACCTGCTAACGATGTGGTAGTTTTTCTCATTCACATCTGAAGATATTTGGTGGTTTGAAAATGAAGAATGTACCAAAGTGCGACGTTGCCAAGAAAGAAAATTTCTCAAATATTCTTTGTTAGAGAGCAGAAAAAATGGAAATTTGTTTAACGATAACCTAAAGCCTACCTATCGAGCTCAGTTTTAGCAGTACGTCAGCGAGTGTTATTACTTAATATGCTCCAGAATCTCTCGATGATGTCGTCTCGGCCTTTTTTCCCCAAACTGCGGCTTTAGGTCGATGGATTTATTATGGGACAATAGTGTCACCAAAAGTAATTTTTATAGTAGACAAACCTTCGTTCACCAAATGCACATCAGCTTCTTTGTTGGATGAAGTAATTTCAGCAATTAACATTAAATCAACAGAATATAGCAGAGCATTTACACGAAAGAATGTACAAACATCATACATAAAAATAACAAGCAGTAAAAGTCACGGAACTGATCGTTGTGGAACGCCAAATAATAATAATAAATTGGTCCAACACTACACAAACAAATTACAGGACAAGTTTACAAAAAAAGTAAATACATGAATAAACCAAAATTAAAACTAAAAGTAGCAATACAAAATTAATAAAGCAATCTAACCCGAGTATAAGCATAATGCTGTATTACCTATTGATATTAAAGGTGGAATATAATTCTTTCAAATTTCAGTGAAATATATCACATGAGGTACATATCTTGCTATAATTACAAGTCACTGTATACATAGGAAGACATTAGTAGGTATTGACGATCGGACAGTTAAAAAAGTTCATGGAGTACGACTAGCTATTCTATGTGTTAAAAAGATAATATAAGAAAGAGAATATGTTGCATATAAGTGTTAGTATTGATGATTTAAACAATTAAAATTTTGCAGAAAACTGTAACGTTCGACAACATTGTAATCTGATTGTAATTTGACATTTCAAACTATATCGGTTAAGAACGATTCCAAGAAAGCTAAAATAAATGTCAAAGAATGGTAATTTGACAGAAGTTACTTTGAAATTTTACTTCAACCTTATCATATGTTTCTGGCAATGTCAAGGAAGCTAAACCGACGACGTGGCTACCGGTTCGGAAATTGTTATACCAATAAATTAGTTAAATGTCTATTTTCTCAATAATATCAAATTTTTATATAAAATATCAGTCTTTAATGACAAAAAAGTTATGTTCATTGCTTCACCTAGCATGCGCCCTTTCTACTATTTAGGGCGCTTCAATTTTATAAATATTTTATCTAAAACTGCATATTTATATAAGTAACAAATGTGCCAAAATTGAAGAAAATCGTTCCAGTATTAAAAAAGTTATACTCAAAATACAAATTATAAAAAAACAACTTTGATTTTAGTTAACAGTAAGTTACTAAACCCAATAATTGTTGACATTTGTTCTTTGTTGTGTTTGCCATACTTTTTGGAATTTACGAAGTTGCAAATTTCGCCACCACACGCGCCCTCGTCAAAATCTATCCCCCTCCCTCCCCTTTCTCGACCACACAGATCGCTCGAAGTATCATCGAACCCTTTTTTTTCAACGGAAAAGCCCTCTTCAACCGTCTTCATTCCCGATAAAAAAAAACGAGGAGAACCGGCAATCTAACCTCATTATCTCTATTGTTATTATTGCGTATTAAAATGTCGCGCTATCTGGCGGAATCGCGAAACGTCGTCGAAGCGAGACAAATGACTTCTGGAAGAAACAATTCACCATCAACTTATGTCGTTAGATATTACGGGAGATAAGGTGGAAGGCTTTGGCCGATCGTACGTCATGCGTGATGAAAGACACCGCGCATCGCCACCATTTTTAATTGACGACCGAAGAAACGGGACAGCTCGGGAGCTTCATTGTTTTTTTACTGATTCAATAAATCCGGGCTTTATTTTCATGGTTTTGTTGTTCATCGAAGTGACAGGGTCTGTTTGTTTGTGTTGGTAGAAGTAGATCCGAGCAATGGAAGTGATTTTGTCTTTTTTTATCTTCTATGTCGTAAGTAAATATACGTATTTGTATTTTGAAGTAGTCAGTGTTTATGTTACAGGAAATATCCGATTTCAAATCATTTCAATTTGACGTAGAACACACCAAAAGTTCCTATCGTTGTTAGTGCACGTTTATGTTGGAGCGGCACGCCAGGCCACTACAAAAGCTACGCGCCTAATCACGACTATTCAATACATACGTTTTTATGAAGGTGTTTATAGTGGACTACTACTAAAGTCGAGCCACGCGCTAAAGCAGAGAATCTAGCAAGGTATTATTTGCGCGCGGCTCGATGGTCGATAGTAAAATCTTAGCTTTTGTCGTAGCTTGGCGTGCCGCTCCAACATTAATGTGCACTTAGGAACTTCGCATTTTTCCTAGGACACACTAGTATCGCCTGACAGTTTTTAGGACAAATTGAAGTGGCCTGATTATTATTAGGAAATACGCGAATAAAAGTTGCGTCCAGAAATTCGATGGTTACTGATATTAGTGTTGTAGCTTCTTAATCGGAATCGCGCCTATGATTTCTTTAAGATCTGCAGCTACAAATTCTTCGGCTAACAACCAGGGATTACTAGATATCAATGCACAAGACACTGTGGCACAAATGCGTGTTTATGTAGAAAACGAATAAGTCGCAAAAGCAGTCCTTGCAGAAACAAATAGAGTAGTTACCCTTTTCTTGTTTATTTAGTGTTTAATGAAAATCTATATTTTATGTTATATTATTTAAATCATATTTACCTTTAACAAATAAAAAGCGAAAAGTTACCCTTTTGTTGTTTATTTACTGTTGAATGAAAAATCTATATTTCTTGTTATATTATTTAAATTATATTTACCTTTTTATAGGTAACTTTGATTTGTTTGAAATATAGCGCTTTTAAAGATAAAGTTTACCTTGCTTCATCCTTTTACCCTGTATTAATTTTCCTAATATAATATTTTTTTTTCAATGATTTACATCGGATATGTCCTATTATTAATGAAGCTATTTTAGTTTATCCTAAAAACTATCAGGTATACTAGTATGTCCTAGGCCAAATTGAAATAGCCTGAAATCGGATATTTCATGTAACATTAACACCTGAAGAATAATAGATTGATGCCTATTTTCATTTTGTGTTGATAATTGTATTTGATACTGAATGCGGACGACTTCTCTTATCTATATATTTAGTACAATAGTATGAAAGCAAGTCAAGTGACTAAGAGAATTTAAAAAAATCAAATTTTGTATTTTTTTAAAATTCAACATTTTTTATTAACATTTGTCACAGATACGTTTTTGGTAGTGTCCAATATACTGGCATTATTATTTTTTTTTGTACAAGTAGAGGGCGCTGGTTGATAGTATTTCCGCTGTTATTTTAATTTGTAACTTTTTTAAATTTGTTTATTCCTCATTCCAAGCCTTGTTATATTATGTAATATTTAATTTTATGCAAAAAGGTGCTCTTAGTAACTTTGTTAAAAATGCACCGTTTTCAAGGAAAATGCAAAAAAATTGTTGTGGTAAAGTCAACAAGGAAATTTCTCTAATAGTACTTATTAATCAAGTGTGCATGTGTCATATTGTGTGCATGTGTCATTATTTCATTCATATGTCATATTTTGTATAAGGGAAACTCCGTTATGTAGTAGTATGTATTAGTAATACAAATACAGTAATATCTTAAAATGTATATGCAGTCTTGACGTAGACACACTGAAGAATTCCTGGCTTAACGGTAGTTAAGTTGGTACAAGGCGATCTGTTAAGATACACATTTTCTAATCTCACTCTAACGATTTGGTGGAATTCGTGTTTTCTTCTGATTACTTTTGTATCAACTTATCTCCGTTTTGTCGGAATATGTGTAAACAGACATTCATGGACCGAGATAAGTTTTATTTTAGAGGTTATTAGCTCTCGAGTTTGATATTTTTTATTGCTTTTTTATTACATGAAAATACACAAGGCACAAGACTTAATATGGTAGACAGAACTTTTGGAAATGCATTTTATTATATAAAACTATACGTTTGACTAAGGCAAAATATTAGTTATTAAACAGATTTACACTAATTGATGCACGTAAGCACCCTACACATTGTCCATTAACATGCTTAGATGTCGCGACATTGTTAAACTTTCTGCAAAATGATTTGCTCCTTACTCTTTGTCAAAATATGTGCATGCTACTTGATGGTGCTCCAACCTTATCCAATATTCCAATATTTCAGTTTAATTTTTCCAAATCGATGAATTGGAAGTGGAAGAGACGCAATTATTTCCCCAGATTTTAGTCCATTGGACTTCAGTGATTGAAGATTTATGAAGGACGACGTTTATTCAGAATTATTTGAGAATATTGATCAACTAGAAAAGTGTAAACGAATGTAACTGAAAAAATTAGGCAATAACCACAACCACAATTTGTCAAAATGACAGATATTCTATGCTCGTTTATACATTTCGGAGGCGGGTGGACATGTAGAGCAATTAAATTGTTGAGTTAGTAAATTAAAATTACAATTTTCAATTAGGTTTTAGTATAAATCTCCTGTTTAATAATAATATGTTTTTTAAATCCCTGTTTTCCTAAATACACAAATTTACATTGATAACGAACCTTTATCTGTGTAAAAATTATACATGTGGCTAGCCCTATGTTCAGACAGCCTCTGTATAAAATAAGTTAAAACACTTTAGAGCAAGTTAGGACATTACAAATTGTTCCTTTATAATTTGAAATTTAAAAATGTTACTAAAAAGTGCAACACATTTTGCTGCGACTTTAGGCATCGTTTACAATGATATCCTTGAGGATTTGATTAACAACAAAAAGTACCTGTATAATATTTCAGTGAATAAATTATAGCGAAAAAAAACAATTTTAAAAGTTCAACTTTTACACTCTGCTCTATATCTTTTAAGGGAGGCATTTTTGTAGATAAGTAGGGTTAAATCTGCCAAAAATAACGGGATTTTCTGCTTTTTTGTTACACTCTTTGTAAAACCGTACGTTTTACTAAGATGGTTGTAGGATTCAACTGCGTTTTGTGTTCCATTTATTTGGTAATCTTCAATTAACAGATCTACTTGTACATTCTTTCAGATACCCTGCACCGAGTATCGTACTAGTTTTCATATGAAAGAGAGCAGCGATAAAATTTGCCCGTAACTATTTCAACGTACGTTGGCGTACAAAGCTATAAAAGACTGCTTCCCATCGGTGTCGATTATCGCGAATCGTATTAGTGCATATAAGAATATAAAATGTGTGTATGTGTATCAGACAACGATGCATTTCCGGCGGATATGCGATGTACGAGGCACCGTGTCATTATAAACGGACTTATTTCGCCGACCCCTCGACGATACACTACTTGCCAGCGATCGGAAAAAAATGTGTGCTTTAGACTGACAGAGTTCACCTACTCGCTTGAATAATGTATGGTCGAATAGGAGCATATAACAAAATTTAGTACTCGCTGTAGTAGTCAATACATGATTTGTGTTGATTTTAAAACTAAGTGTATATGTTGCAAGTGTAAGTGTAACAAAGATGTCAATAATATAAATACTGGGCATAAAAATTAATTTTTGCTCTCTTTGTACAAACAGAACGTTTCTGTTAAATCGCCTAAGTGTTTAGGTTTATTTAATAATCTTCCTGTAGAAATAAAAAAATGTGAAAATTTATTCTTATTTAAAAAAGAATTAAAACAATTTTTAATAGAATAGGCGACTTATAATATGAACGCATATTTCAATATATGAATATCTGAATTATTTTAATATTGTATTTACACGCTTGTGTTGTTTTTTTAAAATATGTGTACACTGATTCTCCTTCTTGGTTGTTGACTATTCCTATGTAACGTGTGAACTATATTGTCTAAAAGGAAAATAAACATCCTATTTAACTCCAATGGAGGATAGGAGTCTAGATTGTACTTTTAAACTTGGATAATTAGGCTGCTCCGATAAGATGAAGCTCTTGATTGACTAGCACTAAATTACCTCATATAAAACATACCTACTGTCTTGTAATATCCGCCATGCAAGAGATTATTGACCAAGAGCTGGTTATGGTGCTTAAGGAAGGCATTGTAGAAAAGTTTAAACCACCCCTTTCAGTGTTTATTTTTCCAATTTACTTGATCGAAGTGAAATTCTAAGGTAGTTTTATTTTATTCAGATCCTTTCATTTCTTACAGCTGTAATAAGTATTCAAGTTTAATGTGAATTTTCATTCCATACATTTATTTAAATAGTACAGAATATAATCCATGTGAAAATATTATCGAAATATTTTTTTCTCCTGTATAAACTCGAGTGATTAAGAATCACACGTTACTTAAGACGTCGCCATAGTCGACGGTTGCTGCAATTTCCTCTGCGAAATCCATTACGGTGTCATAGAGACTAGTTATAGTAATTAGAAAAAAATCGTGGGTTATTTATGCATCCATAACGATAGAATAATTGTCTGAACAAGATGTCGTATGGGAAATTATTGTGAGCAGAGGCATGCAATTTGAGGATGCTCGCCCAATGGAAAGATGGATATAAAAGATATGGATCGGTATATCAGTTTTCGTCTGTTGCTATAGGGAAATAGTTTAGACAAGCATTGTTATCTTTTTTTATATTTTAATAATAATAATAATAATATCATTTATTTCCAACAGGAAAAACCCAATTACAGGAAATACTTAAATAGAAAAAATAAAGTAATTTCATATAATAATAATAACTAATTACAAATAAAACCACAATAAAACCACAAGAAATACATTTAAACGGGCTGTTTTCTACAAACAAAAAAAAAAAAAAAGAAATAAATAAAATAAACGATACATAACAGTGACAATTACATTTACAGTAGCTCTCTGTTGTATATACTGTTTTTTATTGTATTCAATGATGTAAAATTTATATCACAATTATTACAGGTACTATTAAACGTATTACATGCATTACAAATAGGTGCTTTCAGCAGTATGTTAGTTCTTAGTTAGTAAAAAGTTTGAGTATGTCTTGAACCAGCACGCGGTACTAAAAAGTTTATTTTACAGAAAAGATCATCACAGTCCACATTATTATGTATCAAGTTGTACAAAAATGAAACAATAGACCATACTCGCCGTACGTTAAGAGAAGCAATATTGAATCTATCCAACAGTATCTGATTATTAATTCCCCTGATAGGGTAGATACCATCTTCCTTAAAAGAAAGATATTTTAAAAAACGCCTCTGGACAGATTCTATATGATCAATATGGCATTGATATATAGGGAACCAAATAATCGATCCATACTCAAGCTTACTTCTGACAAAGGAAAAATACAAAATTTTCAATATATTGGTATCTCTAAAATCCTTACAGTTTCTCAATATAAACCCTAATGGCTTATTTGCATTACCAATCATCTAGTTAATATGATTAACAAACGTAAAGGTAGAATCAAAGAAGATGCCCAAATCCTTCACGCAATAACTTCTTGAAATTGCAGTATCATTAAGTGTATAATCAAAAATGTAAGTTTCCTTTTTCCTACAATACGACACTACATAACATTTATTAATATTTAGATTTAAGCGATTTGTGTTGCACCAATCGTTAATGCGATCCGCTTGAGTCTGTAAGTATTTGCAATCATCTACATTTTTAATATCTGTATAAATCTTTAAATCATCTGCAAAAAGAAGTTTACAGGAGGATATAGTATCGGGTAAATCATTTATAAACAAGAGGAACAACAATGGTCCCAAATTTGAACCCTGTGGTACCCCCGACGTAACTTCAAATTTTGATGAACTGAAACCTTCGCATCTAACAAATTGCTGTCTCTGCATTAAATAAGATTTTAAAAATTGAACAAATCTGTAAGATAGCCCAACAGCATCTAGTTTGGCAAGCAATATGTGATGATCAACCTGGTCAAATGCTTTGCTGAAATCCATATATAACACATCAACCTGTCCGTTGTGATCAAGGCATTCACAAATATACTGGGAAATACAGGCCAAGTTTGATATACACGAGCGTTTATTAATAAAACCATGCTGACTTTGGGAAAAATTGTTTTTGGTAGACGCATATATATATATATATATTCATAAATAATTATTTCAAATAACTTAGAAAAATTACACAAAATGGAAAGAGGTCTATAATTAGAAATTAAGGATGGATCACCTTTTTTTAATACCGGACATATGCGTGCTATTTTCCATAAATCTGGATATGTTGCTGTAGCTAACGAGAGGTTAAACATAAAAAACAATGGAACTACTAGAGCCTGGCCGCAGTCCTTCACAATAAAGCTAGGAATAGTATCAGTACCACTAGTCATTTTATTCTTAAGTTTCTTAAGAGCATTGAAAAAATCAGCATCAGTTATTACCGGTGTAGTAATGTTTTCATTGAAACTATGCTGTATGTTAAACATTTCATAATTAGGATCAGGCGACATATAAACACTACGGAAAAAATCAGCAAATCCATCAACAATAGCTTGGGGATTTTCATAATAACTATCATTAAGTTTCATCACACCAGGAATATTAAATATTTTTATGTGTCAATAATATTGTGTGAAACTAACTACTCAGTGGACAAAAGCCCCATCCTGCGTTGAATTACACCCACAATATCTACCCATATATTCCTTATTATTAGCTTTTGTAACATTTTTTACTGTTTTAGAAAGGTATTGTAGGAGATTTGATTTATATTAGCTTAAAATACCTTTCTAAAACAGTAAAAAACATTGTTATCTTTAATTTTAAAAAGGGAAATTTAACATTTTAATTTAACTACGTATATCAAATACGAAGCTTGACACGTTTTAATAACATATTTACTTTCTTCTATGTCGTTCTATTTCCACAATCGATTTTATTTGTACTATAATTATATTGAGTTCTGTTTTAATATGTTATCCTATTACTGGTATACTGAAAATAATTAAATCGCCCTGGAAATATTTGATTATTTATTGAAACAATAAAATACTATCTATATACAGGGAGTCTGTGAAAGGTTGGAAAGTCTCGAAGCTGGAGATACTGGTGACCAAAAAAAGCAAAAAAAGATTGAGCCAAATATATCTTATCCGAATGTTGCTGGTGTCAAAAATACAAGGCGTTCAATGCTAGAATTTTATATTGAAATATCTCGATAACTTTGTAACCTGTTGGAGTATTAAAAAAAATTGGCACAATTATGTTTTTTGGCACGGCAAATAAGAATTTTAAATAATGTTGACGTCACTAGTAGAGGGCGCCACTTATGGCACATCACATTTCTTTTAAACAGCAGAAATTTTTTGCAGCTTAGTGTATACATCTGACTATAGAAACAATCGATTCTCCTACCTGTTGTATCTGAAAAAGGTAGACCCTTTTGAAGTCGTTAGGAGTAACAGTTTTCGAAATAATCCTATTTGAAATATTCAGTGCACCGATTGAAAACTGTTATCGTTTCAGGTAAAGTGCCTTTTCTGCTGAAAATACAGCAAAATGTTACTTGAAAAAGTTGTTCAGAACAGTAAATTATGGGTACGTGCAAAATTTCAAGAAGATCGGTGAGGTTTGATTTTGAAACCATTTTTCAACAAAGCACAAAGATTTTCTCAAATGTTTTTTAAATTTTGCACGTCTCCATAATTTACTGTTCTGAACAACTTTTTCAAGTAACATTTTGCTGTATTTTCAGTAAAAAAGCCCTTTACCTGAAACGATAACAGTTTTCAATCGCTGCACTGAATATTTCAAATACGATTATTTAAAAAATAGTTACTCCTAACGTCTTCAACAAGGTATACCATTGTCAGATATAACAGGTAGGAGAATCGATTGTTTCAATAGACAGATGGATACATTCAACAGCAAAAAAAATTAGTTAAAATTCTTATTTGCCGTGTAAAAAAACATAATTGTGCCAATTTTTTTTAATATTCCTACAGGTTTCAAAGTTATTGAGATATTTCAAAATAAAATTCTAGCATTGAATGCCCTGTATTTTTGAAACCAGCAACATTGGGATAAGGCATATTTGGCTCAATCGACTTTTTTTGGTCACCGGTATCTCCAGCTCCGAGATTTCCCAACCTTTCACAGACACCCTGTACATATACACTACTGAAATATGTCATGTCAACATTCATTGTTTGTTGTTAGATACTTAATAAAAAAATATGATAATAATAATAATACCTCTACTCCTTATTCTATTCACAAGGATTAGCCCAGAAGTTGAAGACTTGTGGGGGAGATGGGGCGGCATATTATTATTAAGCAGGCCGCATTTGCGCCCAGGAACGACTTACGTTGGTAGGCCCTAACCACCATTCAGTGCAGGAATGAGGGAAACCTGTAAAACCTCATTAATTAGGGGGGTAGTCAAATGTCAACCGGTATCAATCTCTCACATTGACCCAAGCCAACATTCTTCCACCCTACTATACTCGCAGAGAGGATGCTAATCTTCTTCACGAATATAACTTATATACGGTCTACCGGCTGCGGGGGTGGAACCCACAGCAATCTAGTCACCTCGATTCGAGTACTGACGTCTTAAACCGCGCGACCACTGGCCGATCATGATACTAAAAGTTTTTTACAAAAAAGTGTTTGTAACATTACAGTCGATAATTTCACATTTAAGATTAAAATTTATAAAAAAAATTATTGTCAAATAGCATGTAGGTAATTTTACTGCAAAACTGTTTTTGTATAAAATAGTATTTTGTAAAAATACAGTCGCCTTTACTATAGTTTCACGTATAAGGCTAAAAAGCTTCCACAAGTACACTATGCGACTGTCAACAAACCAAAAACGATGTAATTTTAAAGTAAAATTACAGTTGTGTATAAAAATATATTCTGTAAAGCTACAGTCAACCTTAATGTAATTTCACATTTAAGATGACAAAAGTGTAATTAATTTAGTCTGTAGTTACCAAAAAACTTGTGTAATTTTACTGTAAAACTGTAATTACATGAAAAAGTATTTTATAAATTTATAATCGCCTTAAATATAATTGCACTTTTAAAGCGACTTAATTAAATATACCAAAATACTCTACCAAAATATATGATTTTTTTTTTGTAAAATCACAAGTTTACATAAAACAATATTCGAATTATGTAATATCACATTTAAAGTCTTAAAATTTTAATAATTGTATGTAAAATATAATCTGTAAAATTACTTCTACTAATACTAACTACTTACTAATTTCACATTTTTTATATAAAACAAATTTGTCATGTGACTTTGTATTAAGGTAGATATACCAATACAATACCATATAATACCATCAACATGTTATAATAAACAAAAAGTCATTTTTTATGAATGAGGTTTTATACATCTGGTTCCATACTTTATTTATTAGGTATACTATATTTAAATTAATAAAATTTTAATAATTAACATTGAAAGTAATCGAATCTTCTAAAGGTAACATTGAGTACATTAATAAAAGATATAAACAAAGCTTTTTTAATATAGGATTTTTTTTTGCAATTCTGAAATATAATTTCCGCATTTAAAGGTATAATAAATTACAATTTTTGTTAAGGAAACCAAGTATTTACATGGGAAAGTGGTAGTATTTGAAGTCTTTTGTCATTGTAAAGCAAGTTTCTAATAGATTGATTTCAGTTAAGTGATTAATTACAGTTTCTAAACAAGTGTCGCATGAATGTTAAAATACATTCCAAAAATATTCATCCACATATATCAAAGGATCTTCTAATACATTTTTATAATCAGAATGTTGTAATTGGTGTAATAGTTTTATTTGTTTATTTTTAGGAAGTTTACTTGTTTTACAATTATGATATTATGACAATAACATTATTATTATTATTATTATTATTAAAAATTCAATAAGGGCAGAGGACAAAGTCCTATTATGCCCATTACAAGAAAAAAAAAAAAAAACAACAAATAATATGCCTGTGACAAGTAAGTACATACAATTAATTTACATTTACAATTAATCGGTGTGAGAACAGACAAACAGTAACAAAATGACCAATAAACACTTAAACTTATAAATAGTAGACAAATGCACAAATTTAATTGAGAAACCAATCTAGCCAAAAGCGATCATATAATTGTCAATCTTATTTTTAAAAGAATTAATTGATTGAGCATCTAATACATCAAGGGGCAGATTATTCCAAAAGTCAAAGTTCCTGTTACTAAGAAAATACTGTCTAGCCCGTGTCTTGAATGATTCCTTTTTTAATTTATATTGGTGTCCACGCAGGCGAGCATCTGTGTTGAGTGGAAAAATTGAAGCTAGGCCGCCAAAGTTGTACTTCAAAATGCGGAACGTTAGAATCAGGTCGCCTCTGAGACGTCGTTGCTGAAACGTTGTAAGATTGGCTAAGTCCAATCTCTCTTCATATGACGGCCTAACAGGGCCAAAACAAAGTCTGGTGGCACGGCGTTGAACTTTCTCCAACATTTCTCGGTCGCGAACAAGTTCAGGGTACCATACTGGACCGGCGTATTCGAGAATCGGACGAACATACGATTTATACAGTCGGCAACACGTATCAAACGACAATTTGGAGAACGATTTTTGTAACAAAAACAGTCTAGCGTTGGCACGTTTGCACACTGCGGCGATATGATCACTCCACGTTAGATTAATGTTCACTGTGAGTCCGAGATCGTTATGTGATAATACGCTCCTGAGCGACTGACCGTTATACTGAACATGTCAGATATTATCTTGCACATTGGCTTTACATCCACTCACCCTAACAATAAGATCAATAATAAGCTATTATCATCGTTTAATAGTTATTTATGTACCAAGGGAGATACAGGGATAATTATGGCCCGATGGAAGCAAGTCGCCTAAGAGCATGATCATCCTAGTATCTACCATAGTGCATACAACATTTTATATTTCACTGCATACGAAATCAAAACTATGAAAGGTCCTAGCTGTGACGTTTTTCGATCAATCGCACTTAAGACAACCGTTTTGTGTGTGTATCAAACAGAGGCAAGAAACAATCGATGTCGAGCTGTTGTCGCGGGGAAATGCGTCTGCAGGAGGGAAACTTTAGAGGCGAAAGCGAGAATAAGCTGACATATTCTACAAGGTGTAACTTTGAAGGAGGGTCCGGTTTGGAGTGGGGGTACCTGTGACCTTTACAAACACATATCACAAGTTTGTTTTCTTAAATTCTGTCACAAAAACTGTTTTTTTTTTGTTGTCTTTTTTCGTAATTTTCATAGTACGCCACTGGGCAGAACAGCGCTAAGCACATCTAGTTGCAGGGTCACCAGCATTGTTGTCATATTTAATTATTGAGGTGGAAGATGGGAAAAGGAGTTCTATTAGAAAGCAAAGTCCTAGTCTGGTTTCATGTATTGTGTGCAGTATTTATGCGATATTTTTATTTTATAAACTAGGTCAATGCCACGGTTATTGTGATTCGCATCGCCGGAATATCATCGCGTATGTAATAAATACATCATCACAATAAATTGGAAGTTGTAGTTTTGTATATCCAGACTATTGCCTACTGCATTCACATTATCTCACTAAACAATCCTCACTTTCACATTTCACGGCCCCACAATTCTGTCAAACTATGTCACTATTTTTGTTATAGCTTCTACAAATCGTGAATCCATTTTTCTATGGTTTTCTGCATGGTATCCGTTATGACATTGTGTACAGTTAACTTGTACTCGTGAACGTAATGTAAATAAATAACACGTAGTGCACACCATCAAATCTACGTATGAACGTATGTACTGAATACTGATTACTGAATTCTAAAATGTCTGCTTCAGTCGCGCTGCGCTGCTTGAAATACGACTCTGAAATGACGGGACAAGTTCCGACGTCTAGACTGCTAACAATTAACTGGCAACATGGTAGACATGGTCCTGCAGTGGAACTCGGACGCTGTACAGGGGCGGCGTGGTTAGCAATTCGGGTGTAGTTTATAAATTTAATTATAACTCGGCTATTTATTTAAAGGGGACCCCCACTTAAAGTTACACCCTGTATATTTGGACTATGGTAAAACTATAATTGTAGTTTGAAATTGCATATAATTGTACATTAGCGGACTGTATAGTTACAAAATATTTCTCCAAACATTAAATGTTGTGTAAAAATACAATACTTAAGTGTTAAGTTTTCGTAAGTTCTTGTTAAATTACTGTAAAACTCAGGAAGCCAATGTTAATAGCAAAATTATTTTGATTTTACTGTCTTAGTAGTTGTTTGGACTGCTTTTATTCAGGTGTACTAAGGGGGAAACCACAGAATTCACGTACACGTCGCGCTTTCGGCCATTAAAAATTAACTCACACAAATGACAACAAAATCCAGGAAAAACTGACATTACCTAATAATTGTTCCGAGTTCCGAGGCGGTTCCCAGAACCGGGGGTCGCGGGTGACTGGATGACCCCTAATGACCGTAATTAATAGGCAAAACGGTAGACGGTTGGCAGGCCGGAAGCCAGATTTACTTGTAAGAGTGATTTTTTCCTAAAGAGGAGTCCGTCCGACCGGTCTCCGATACAACAATGCACACATGCACCCGTCCCGTCATTATTACTATTATTTTTCTACTCCGGGACGTGTACACTTGTTACGCAGGTCGTTGTCGTTTCGGTTTCGTTGACTGGCCGCGCTGAATGAGCTCTAAAATTTCGTGTAATGCCTCCGTAATAAATAATTTTTCAACGGTAACGAGCTTTTTAACGATGTACACTGTCTCCCTAGATTTATACAGTTGATTTAATTATATGGATGTACAGGAGTGTCGCTGTTTTTGCTAGATACCGCTCGATACAGTCTACACCCTCTGTTTTTTTTAACATTCTTATTATGCGACTAAAAATCTTACCAACTTCGCAGTAATTGCCTTTTCTCTGAAAAAATGTTGGCTTTGTTAGCTAATGTAATTTTACATCTGTCACAGATAAATATTCGAAATTTACAGGGAGTATACTGGGGGTGTTTCGTAAGTGGATAGAATACACTCACATTTTTTTACTGTTTTAGAAAGGTATTTTAAGCTAATATAAATCAAATCTCCTACAATTCCTATCAATGAAGTCATATGTATGTTCTCTGATACCAAACATCTAGGTATGCTAATGAACAATTCCACAGACAAAGCTCTATTTAATAATTATCTAAAAAAATAATCTAATTTACTCACTCTATAAAAATCTAACTTCACTTTTTTGGCAGTGGGAACACGACAAATTCAACCACAATAGATGAGATTTGACCTATTTCTGCATTTTTAGGATTGCTTCGTCAGGTGGTCTCCTTTAAGTTCAATCAAATATCTGAGTATAAAAATTATTATAAAAATTAAAATTATTTGAAGTTAAATATCGACAATGACAAAAAAGTGACATCCTGTCAATGAATTAAATAAGACAATACCTACTTGAAAAATGTTCACCTTTTATGTAAAAGTTTTTATATATTTTTAGGTATTAATAATATTGTGTGAAACTAACTACTCAGTGGACGAAAGCCCCAACCTGCGTTGAATTACACCCACAATATCTATATAATATATTCCTTATTATTAGCTTTTGTATTGTCTTATTTAATTCATTGACAGGATGTCACTTTTTTGTCATTGTCGATATTTAACTTCAAATAATTTTAATTTTTATAATAATTTTTATAGTCAGATATTTCATTCAACTTAAAGGAGACCACCTGAAGAAGCAATCCTAAAAATGCAGAAATAGGTCAGATCTCATCTATTGTGGTTGAATTTGTCGTGTTCCCACTGCCAAAAAAGTGAAGTTAGATTTTTATAGAGTGAGTAAATTAGATTATTTTTTTAGATAATTATTAAATAGAGCTTTGTCTGTGGAATTGTTCATTAGCATACCTAGATGTTTGGTATCAGAGAACATACATATGACTTCATTGATAGGAATTGTAGGAGATTTGATTTATATTAGCTTAAAATACCTTTCTAAAACAGTAAAAAAATGTTACAAAAGCTAATAATAAGGAATATATGGGTAGATATTGTGGGTGTAATTCAACGCAGGTTGGGGCTTTTGTCCACTGAGTAGTTAGTTTCACACAATATTATTAATACCTAAAAATATATAAAAACACTCACGTTTGTCGTTAATGTTAACAGAGATAGAGGGTGTTGAGGTACATATTTTCACGAAAACTTTTAGTTATTGTCGTATTGATTTCAAATTTGATGCTGATGGGTTTTTGGGGATGCTAAATTTAAGTATTTTGTCACTTCTGAGCTGTTTCATTGGGACGGCATATAAGGTATGCATGATGAAAAAACTTACTTTAACTTTTACACTAGAGCTAACATTTTTTTAAAATTTAGTGATTTGGGCTATTCCAGTTAAATTTAATGGCCTTGAACTATGAAAATGCGTTGAGGTTTTTTGTACTTTTATATAGAATTTTTTAGGCATAATTGTAGAGTGTCTCGCTTAAAAGTGGAACAAGCCTGTAACATGCCTACCGTGCGACCGATTTCAATAAACTTTTTTTTTTTCAAATTTTACACGAAAGATGTAAATGTACAGTAGTCACATGGAGAATCTTGTAATAAATTCAGTATGGATTTGGCATTTGTTACATTAATGCATGATGTGGAAAACGTGTAAATTTACAATTATTTTTATCAGTGTACGTTGATTAAATATAAAATTTATCTATAAGTTGTGTGTAAAAAGTATTATGTAAAATTACAGGCGACTTTAATGTGATTTTACAATTAAAATGGTGAAACTTTTGTATTGTTTGATGGTCGATAATGTATTTGTGCTATTATTTCCTATAAATTGCAAATTAAGATGGAGATTAAAGAGATGGATGTGTGGATGGAGGTGGAAATTGTAAATAGCCGTTATTATTGGCCGTCGTTGACACTGCCGTCTACCAACCATTATTTCCTTACTTTAATGTCATAAAAAAAGTGATGCTATTTTGTATAAATATTATATAAGATATCATTAGAGTATTACCTAAAAAACAATTCCATCCTTTACGTAGCAGAACGGAGGATTGTGCGCGGACGAATCCACGTTAACTATGACTTTATAAAACGTTAGAGCCGCTGTTTGCCCCGAAATCGGGCTCCTTGATTTTAAGCCCCGTTGACTTATATCGATTTTCTTTTGTTTCAGGTGAGATGCGGGCGAAAGGGGAGATCAAAGCGTGCCGCAGTAAGTGTTTAATCCGTAATTTCGGCAGTTAATAACAATAATCATGGGTTAAATATTAATTTTTCGCATAGTTTGAACTGCCGTGCTCCTTTGAAGGGCCTTTGATCCCCGCTCTCGTACGGCTACGAGCCCGGGGTATCGGGAATACCGAATAGTTGATGAATTCCTACCTTTGCCGGCTGGCGGGCGGCGCTCCTGGGAGATTTTCGTCGGGAAAAATTAATTTTTCGTCGACATGTACGGTATAGGATCGCCGCGATTTGCATACTGATAACTGATATATCAAACTAACTAACTTCAGGTAGTTACAGTTATTTTTCCTCCGAAAATAAAAATGGTACCTACATTTGGATATACAAATCGTTCACAATTTTAAACTCATTCCGCTGCCAAAAATTAAATTTGTGTTTATATGGGTCCGAAAACATCTACTCTATTTCTAAATACATTACAGAAGGCGTCAGTTCCTTAAATATATACAGTATGCGCCAAAAGTATGGAATAAATTCAATAAAAACGAAACAATTATTTTTTGGGAAAAATCCTCGAACAGGTCGATTTTCAATTTAAAAAATACATATTTTGGCGTAAAATGCGATTTTCAAATGTCATTTGTTTTCGAGTAATGACGTCATAGATTTTTTTTAAATGGCAACACCATATTTTTTTCCTTGATTCTGAAAGATCGTTTAATTCTCTATCAGACAGTACTAAAATTTTGCCCTCTTACATAGGAAAGTTTTCGAGTAAATGACGATTGAATGTTAGAAAACGTAAATAAATTAAAATAAAGCAAAAACGTTATCAAGTTTAGTTTTTCGCACTATGCGCACCCTGTACGAGATTTTTTGGACAACTGTTTTCCTGGGAGGTGGATCGGCAGACGCGGACCGATAGAATGGCCTGCAAGATCGCCAGATCTTACACCTCTTGACTATTTTTTGTGGGGATATTTGAATTCAAAAGTGTACATTAATAAACCACGTAATTTAGAAGAACTTCAAAATCGCATTCTTGACGAAATACGCAGAGTTACCCCAGAAATCATTCATAATGTGCAAGAAGAATTTCTTCACAGACTTGCGCATTGTCAAGAAGTTGGTGGATGGCAATTCGAACATTTTATTTAAATATAAAATTTAATCAATTGTATTTTATTTTACATACCTCAGAATTGTTACTTTTTTATGGATAAAATTTACGTTTTCTAACATTCAATCGTCATTTCCTCAAAAACTTCCCTATGTAAGAGGGCAAAATTTTAGTACTGTCTGATAGAGAATTAAATGATCTTTCAGAATCAAGGAAAAAAATATGGTGTTGCCATTTAAAAAAAATCGCATTTTACGCTAAAATATGTATTTTTTAAATTAAAAATCGACCTGTGCGAGGATTTTTCCCAAAAAATAATTGTTTCGTTTTCATTGAATTTATTCCATACTTTTGGCGCATACTGTATACAGGGTTAACTATGATTAAGTACAAATATGTTAAGACGTGATAGAGAAAATTAAAAATTATATTTAATCCTTATTTAACGCCGCACGATTACAGAGTCCGAGTAGGCCAACCAACAAGCAACACTGTCATTTCACAATTCCATTCCTGTGTTTACATTGTAGTTTAGTAGTCTTCTTCAGTTTTTAGTGCCTGATTTTAATTTTAAATCTTTTATAGTTATTAAATAAAGGAGTATGTGACGGGTACAGATATTTTCCCACAATATAGTTCACCGGTTTGTTTTTCTAGGTTATGCGACAAGACTGCCGCGGGTGCATTAAAAAAGTCTCTATCTATTAGTACCTACCCCGTTCCTTTCGTTGGATTTTCTTATAATAAATAGGCATTTCATCTAACTGTAGCTAGGGGAAGTGTATTTTATCGGTAGTGAGTGGTTGTAATGAGTGAAAATGTAGTTTTGCCAGTTTGTAGCGAAATAATGAAAAACGAATGAAAATACTGGAGCTAACTGGATTAACCGTTACCTATCTATCAGGTATTGTTACTAATAGTAATGTTAATTTTTGTCGTTCCTGCGTTTTGAAACGTTGCAAAAAGACGACCGCATGATAGTTGACATTGTTGACAGAAGTGAGCTTTATCTATAGATCTAAGCCATCTCAGTCGATGCTTGTCATAGGTGCCGACTTTCCGTAGGATAAGAGAGTTTTGCCCCATTTTTTAAATATCGAGCTAAAATTCTGGAATAATTTTTTTTATTGTCTTTTAAGTCTCCCTGAGCACGTGGTTCAAATTTTTGTACTTAATCATAGTTGTACTGTACACAACTGTATACAACTACGAGAGATGTAGTGTATACATCTAGTGGTCACTGGCTACTGAATGCTGAGCCTAGACTGACCACAAGTAGAGAGCGACCTACTATACTGTGGGTACTATTGACCTGTATCGCCATCGAAAACTGTGATATTTGCAGAAGCGACATTTCAGAAAACAACTACTCTGTTGGCTAATGCCCCCATCGACTGAAAAACCTTTACCAAATAACCACCATTACTTATCAGTGGTGACACCAAATATATAACTTGTTAGCTCTCATGGGTGAGGACACCGACGAAAAATATTGAGTATCCAGTAACCATTAGATGTAGACACTACATCTCACCCACTCATGACGTTCTGTCGATTATGACAGAGAGTAAACAAATTTTTTTCCCGGTGGCCTCATCCATAGTATACTGAGGTGACAACAAGCTAAAAGACAGTATATGTCTAGTGCACCCCTGACAACTAATTTTAGTTGTTTACTGTAGGTGTAATTCCATGCTAGTCGAAGCACTAACCCCCAGATTAGTTGTTTCCTGAAATTCTGCTTGTATTAACTAACCAGAAATTCAAATTGGTTTAGATTGCCAATGATTGATTTATCTATAGCCGTGCCACCAATGGGTATCACTCTATATATCGCGAATTAGTTGGAAAATTAATGATGGCAGCGTACGTAACACAACTTTACGTGCTTTGCAGGCAATAGAAAACATTGTAGTTGCCAGCTTTTTAATTTTTTTTGTTCTGTAAATGGAATAGGCTGTCACAGGTTAACACCTCGTCGAGATCCCAGATAGTCACGTCAAGTCGCGCAGTTTTTAATTTCAATTATCTAATTAAACGTAGAATTGTGCCCCGAGGTGTCGCACAACGCCGCCGTCCGTACGTACGGCCTTACGTGCCGTATTTTTTCCTTGCATGTTACACAATTATATTTTGGCAGCGCAGAAATTGAGAAAATACTATTTATTCCAGATATATTTGCTGTGGTTTCAATTATAAATATGTCCAAATGGACATTTCAATTAGCCCTATTGCGTGATCGCGCTGAATCTATGTGCCCCTTCGCTTCGTTTGCCCCCTTCCAGTCCGCCCACAAAAATGCTGTTATTGTTCACATATTTCGTCGATACGGACGGATGCACACACCTGTTCCCACACACTACTTTTCGTATTCGGACGTTAATTTGTGCGCGGCAAAGGATTTTCTGAAATCCGCGATGATTTGTTCGGACAATGGTAATTGGAAAAAGAGGAAGAGAATATTTCTAAGTTGTCTCATGTCAGAAGTCAGCACCAAATATTCTAATTTCACGTATATGCCTCAAGAACTTCTCATACTTTGTCAACAGCAGACGTTGAGCGGTCATTTTTATTGTACAGCTAACTACCATTAAGTGATACGTGAAAATGTCTCTTTAGAAGGCATACAAAGTACGTTTTAAAAATAGCCGATATTATGCTGAAAGCTTGTTTGAACTCTAAACATTTTGATGTATTTTCTTTTACTTTTGTATTTTAGCGTTGCTACTAACACTAACTACTACTAACTATTGTACTGCGAATTATTGCCTGCTTTGATTAAATATTGGATATTATTATGTAATTTTAAATTATTTCCCAGCGGGGACCAATTTGAGGAGCGTTCTCTGCTAGGAGGATGGGATAAGGATTGGGTAAGGATGAATAAAAGAGAGAAAAAATAACTAATAAGTTAAAATGTATCTATTTAAAACGAAAACAAAATAAAAATAATAATAGAAAACAATTATACAGAAATATTTTTTGATGTATTTGTATCCTAGCAGTGTATAGATACAATATATAACAAAATAAATATATTTCCCAAGTTTTTCATATACTACATAACAACGACACCATAAAAACACAGTAAAAAAATACTTATACATTATAATAATGCAAACATACTAACAGTAATATTCGTCAGAATCACTACTAACGTTACTTGTATCGGATTCTTCATCAACAGTTATGATGAAACCACATTCATTTAGCCCAATCAATTGGTGCAGCTTTATATAGTCTCCCTCAATTTTTATGACATATTCGACGCATTTTTTCTAATTAACTGATGTAATTTTATTTACCTCGCTCTTTCTTTTAATATCTCTTTTTAATTGGCTACCTGTTAATTAATGTAGTATGATTAAAAATACGGTAGAACGGTATGTTCCTGAGCCGTAGCCACCTCATCAATAACGTATTTCTTTGCATAAATATTGCCCTTGACTCTATGCAGCAACGCGTCTTTCTATAAACTAGCATTGTATGCAATTTTATGGATTTTAAAAAATTCTTGAATATTTTTTTTGTGTTGGTATCTGGAAACCTTTCTGAAAGTCTGGAATAATATGAAGCGTTGTCTGATACTATTATTAATTGTTCTTCCTCGTTGTGTTTTATATTTTGTATACATTATTTCTCTATCACTATTCGCTTGATCTCTACCTATACCAGGTTGACGTTCTTCCGATAAATCCTCCAAAGGTCTGAACATTCTCTCCGTATCCTACTAGATATGTTGTATCTAACATCACATTACATTTTTAAGGCGAATAAACGAATAAATACTTAAAGGTATTAAGTACTAGATAAACACACACAAGACAACATTGAGTACAACATTAATATATTACTTACAATACTGTTTAAACAATTATGTATTCACACTAATTTATAATGAGCAACAATAATTAAAAAAAAAACATCACTTAGTAGGTGATCAAAGCAAAAATTATAACATGCTCGAACCTTCCAAATCACCTAGCACTTAAAAGTACTGTCCTGCACTGTCAGCAAAGTAAACAAATAATAATCTAAGTTGCATTCTTAACTGCCCTCTTTGTCTTCCATACTATGTCCAAAGACGACGTATGTCGGCGACGGTAGACGAAAGACTACATAGTTGCCTACGATTCATAAAATTAAACGAATCTGCAAAACGTTATTGCGAATTTGCAAAGTGCTAATAATTTGAAATGGCATCTATACATATTTAATACCTTTAAGAGTATTACTTTAATTTTATGAAGACAAGGCGTCATTTCCGTGATGTACAGAAAGCGATTACCTTATTGTTACAACGTTGCATTCAAATAGCGGCTTGTAACCGCCATTCCGGTATAAGTAATGCAATCGCGAAATGCGTATCTAATTTTCATGTACTGGGAGTGTACAGGATCGCCTTACATAATCTAAAAATGCGAAAATAAATTAGTTATTTATGATGTTTTGTATTAATTATAATTTTTTTGACCTATATTCTGCATAGTACTTGTTTCTCGAATAAATATACAATACACTAAAATTTCTATCCACTTTTAAAATCTCCCTGTATAGACTGAAAAATCTATCCGAAGTAGGCGTCTTAGCAGTGAGCCTGTGAACTTTTTCCAGATATCTCCAATATTGTTAGAAGTAGTGCAATAACACTTGAAACATGATGGTACTAGTTTTCACTTGGTTTTGAATGCAGTGGTCAAAAACATTTTTATGAAACTGAAGTTTTAATTTAAGAGGAAGAATTGTTATGACCAAATTTTGTCCTGTTTTGCAGTAGACTGCAGTCTACTAAAACTTTTTTACTATTTTCATATTGTTTCGGATGGTTATAGCATCTCAATTTATTTAAAAATTATGTTACATTTCAAAAAATGTGTATTCTAATTTGTAGTAAGTAAACCTTTTGAATTTATATTAAAGCAAAATATTTTTCAACTTCAAGAAATATAAGCAAACTATAAAACATTCTCTAACATTCTTACTGTAGCTAATCATAACTATGTGAATTGTGCTACTGTACTAACTTATTTTCTTGTTTGTGGACACTAGATGTACCTATGTTGATGTGCTTAACACAAAGGATACGATTTAAGTATAACTAGTCTTACATGATTTAGAATCTTAGCATTCATTTTCTGTGACCACTCAGGTCCAGCTGGAGTAGCTTGTGGCCACTAGATATAGCTATTTTGATGTCCTTAACATACAGAATACGATTTAGTATGACTAGTTTCACATTATTTAGAATTAATTTCTGTCGTCTTTAAATAAGACATAAAATATATGACATTTTTAAATATCGCCTTCAACATCTCAATCGCCATTTTCATCTGAATGTAAGACAACTGTTGCAACAAACATTATGTATTTACATAAATACGGTCGCTTGTAAATTTATTTAGTAACATTATAAATAATAAATACTGATAACCGAAGCTAGCAAACCAAGAGTGTCATTCTGATTTGAAGTCATAATCATCGTCTGTCATTGCGTCTCCATTGTACTTCTGTGTCGCATGTTTTACAAAACGGCAATACCAGCAAACGAAATCGGACGTGGCGACAGCAGATCTGTAAAAAGCTACGCACAACACGAACAGGAAGTTGTAGCGCTATAAATCAAGTATAACAAATCGAAGGAAGGCAGAGAGGCGTTGTGGCGGGCTAATGGTGTCTCTTGTCATTAATAGAAACGTCCTCGAAAGAAGAGAAAAGAAGCACTTACCAGTTAGTGCCATTGCATACAATCGGTATAAGACGTAGGGAAAGATTTTCCGAAATAAATTGTTCCATAATTTATTTCAGAATGTGGTAGAACAGAAATTGTATCTGGGATAGTTTCTTATATTTATATAATTTATAATATTTTTAGTGGAATATTTGTGTAAAATCTAGAATATTAGATCATTTAAATAAATAGATTATCTGATAATCAGTTTATTTTTAGGGAATATGTGTCAACAGAAAACGGAATTTGTAGTTAAATAATTAAAATATTACAAATAATGGAATAAATTTAGGAAAAATTAGACAAACTAACTATTGTTAACTAAATTGGAAAACATTGCATAAATGGAATGGTATATGTACTGATCCGATGACGTTTACTAGAGGTGTACTCCGAGAAACTATTTTAGGTCCAATACTGTTGTTAATTTTTATAAATGATTTATTAAAATTTGAAGCAAATGGTGATATAATATCACCCATTGCATAAATAGCTATTAAAATTCTTGTAAGTTCTAAACAAAAACATGTTGGACCCAGCTACTATCTACCAGTGTTTATACAGGGTATCCCAACGAAAATTTGACCCCCCCTATAATTGACATTCAAACTGTCAAAAAAGCTCCCCTCAAGAACAAAAATCGACGGGTCTCGGCGAATTTTGAAATATTATTCGGTTTTCCAATTATAGGGGGGGTCAAATTTTCGTATAAAGTATAGTTAGTCAACCGGCCTTAGTTGTGGACCATGTCGGCTAGATGGCGGGGCTATAAAATATGCAAAATCTCTTAAACGATCCCTAAGCAAGTCAATAAACAAAATCAGTCTGACTGTTTTTAAAATAAAGTTAGCCTAACTTTGTTTACCGGCTTTTCTAGAGCTCGTTTAAAAGATTTTGCATATATTATAGTCCCGCCATGGTCCACAACTAAGACCAGTTGACTAACTGTACTTTATGCAAACACTGCATCTACCAAAGTTTATCATAGAGCTTGTATAACACCCTGTATAATTCCTTCGAACATTTTGAAATAAAGCAGTCTATTTTTGGGGTCAGTTTTAAAGTATTGCCGTTAAGCCATCGTCGAGCAGCTTCCAGCACTTCATCTTTACCCAGGAACGTCCCATAATTGATAGGATTTGTATTCAGCGAGCGCGTCCCGTCATATTGTGACGTCGAGGCAGCAACATCGGTTCGGCGGCTTGACGGACGGGGACAGGCGGGGGCGGCGGCAGTCGCAAGGGGGACGCAACCGGAAGGGTTAAAAGGGATAGATTTGTCAACGACTGCTGCTGTCTTAACTTGACCGCGACGCGGAGCAGGAAATTGGGAAAATCGAAAGGCACGAGGACTGAATTAAAATCATCGCAAGCGGCTACCTGGCCTACTCGGATGAAACACGACTTGTCGCTTCGCGTTGTCTTCCTGTTCCTGTTTTTCTAACCGTACCGTCTACAGGGTGTCCGGAAAGTAATGGGACTCAGCTTAAGCATAGCTTACTGTGATCAAATAGAACCGATTTAGACAAACTTAGCATAGTCCAAAAGTGCCACGTTTAGAAGTTACAGGGCTGTAATTAAGAAACGAAAAGTCCAATCTTGTTGAAATTAGGTACAGTTATGTTTTAGATAAGTACAAGCATTGCAAAGGAGTATGTAGTGCCGCATATCGTAGAGGACGCTCTTGGCATTTTTTTTGTAACTCATTTTTATCGTATATTATTTGTTTGAGAAATTAATTTTACGTAGAAAAGCTATACAGTTCTACACGAAATTGGACAAGACCCAAATACTAGTATAAGGAAGATCGCTGCAAATCTTAATGTGAATCATATATTAGTTTAGTCCATTCTATTGCATCAACCCGCATTTCATACAAAGGGTTCAAGTCATACTGTCTCAAGGCTATCCCGCTCGTCTACAGTTTTGCTACTGATTTTGCAAAAAAATTAACAAAATTCCGACTTTACCGCTTATTGTTTACCGACGACACTAATTTATCTAGATATGCTATAAGGAACTTCCATAATAAACACATTTGGTTTGATGAAAACCCTAATGCCATAATGAAATCTCAATTCCAACATAAACTTTCTTTTAATGTATGGGTGGGTATTAAAAATTTTTTTGTTGGACCTTACTTTTTACCAAGAACTTTAACCAATGCCTCCTATATACTTTTTTAAATGTTTTACCTGAACCACTTGACGTTGTTCCTTTTGCACTAGGACGAAGCTCCCCCACATTTTAGTTTTACTGCTTGTGAATTTTTAAATGAACGATTCGGTAATAACGTGATTGGACGAGGCAAGAACCAGGTCAACTGTGACCACCCAGAGCTCCTGATATGAACCCTATTGATTTTTTTTTGTTCTGGGACATCTCATTACATTAGTTTACAAGGTTCGCATTGAATCTGAGAAGCACTTACGTCAACAAATTATAGCTGGTTGTGATGTGATACGATTATTTTTTTAAATTAATTATTGAATAGAGCTTTGTCTGTGGAATTGTTCACTAGCATACCTAGATGTTTGGTATCCGAGAGCATACATATGACTTCATTGATAGGAATTGTAGGAGATGTGATATATATTAGCTTAAAATACCAATACAGTAAAAAATATTACAAAAGCTAATAATAAGAATATATGGGTAGATATTGTGGGTGTAATTCAACGCTGGTCAGGGCTTTAGTCCACAGAGTAGTTAGTTTCACACAATATTGTTAATACCTAAATATATATAACAGTAATAAGTAACAGTAGTAAGTATTCAAAACTTATGAGCTCGTAAAACAAGTCGAAAAATTACAAAAACCTTAGTACAACTTTTGTCAGTGGCGGCTCCTAAGAGATACGCTCACTTAAAGGGGTAACCTCAGTAACAGTTTTTAATGCGTAACATCAAAACGGTTCAACATTAAGTCACGAAATTTTGGTGAATTTTGTTGTTAATCGATTTGGAATACAAAAAAGTGCAAAGAAACTAAAAGTGAAGATATTGCAATGGCGCATATGATGACCTATTTTATTTGTATGTTTTCTTTTTATCTATTTTTTAATCGTTTTAATTTTTTTTCTGTCATTGTTTTATTGAATAATTATCTGTCTTTCAGATTTGTTTTTTTTATTCCGAACCATCATTGCGACAGGTGGTTTTTAAAATTTTAATATACTACCAAGTTATGTTAAAATGTCCATGACCTTTGACTTTTCTCGTAGAAATTGTCGATCGTGGCGGCGAACGCTGGTAACCTGTTGACAACTGGGTTGTTTAAAATAACGTAATAAGTTCCGTCGAAATCATTACCATTAATCTACTTAACAGGAGTGCGCCCAAATGACCATAAATATGTAAGCAGGTGCCTCGAAGAAGGTCTGTAATCGAAGCAGATAAAGCAATTTCACTTAATACTTTCTCACCTGCTTCCTGAACGGAATCATTAATACTCAATAATGGATAAATAATTGCCCGCTGGCTATTTGATTATATTTTAATTCGATCCGTCCAATTTTTATAGACTGGACGATGGAAATTGCTTATTTGTGGGTTTCGGAAATTGACTTGCGTAAGAAATGAACTGTTTTAAACAAGATGAACTGCCTTTAGTATGTATATGTAGTCGATACGAATTGTATAACGTCAGTAAAACGAATCGTCTGTGCCTGTATAATTTAGAAGCACTCTCATTTCTTCAACATTTGATACTGAAACATCCTGTATGTACAGGCATAAGAACCGACACAGATCAGACGCATGTAGGGAGTCCCAAAATATTGCAATCTAGCCGAACATATTATCTATATACAAAGTTGCACTCAGGCGGAGTTACAGGCCTTCAAAGTAGGGCCAAATATTTCGAAAAAAAAATAGTCTGAATTACTTTAACTTGGCATAACCAAATTTGGTAGATGATTTAGGTTTATTATTGGTCTTCTTTGACTCTGAGTTCAAGTAAATTGAGATTGAGTCACCCCTAAAATTATACCAAACTTTTTTTTCCATTAATCGAAATAATATCCCGCGCAGAATTTAATTTAAAGCACTTTTCTTACGTTTCTTAAATTAAAAAAAAAACAGCTTTTCAAGAAAAAATTAATTAATTAAAACAATATTTTAATAGTGCTTATTAGAAGAAATCAAAAAGTCAGTAGTAGGCTTTGTCTTTAAAATTTGACAGTTATTCTTTAGTTTTATTGGGTTTTTGCCACACTTCTGAACAAAAATAAAGCCCTTGCGCCAAACGGATCAGTCAAAGGTTATTTTTGAAACTAAGTTTGCCTAACCAAAAAATCTCACACTGAAAAAAACAGATAAGTAAATAATAACAAAAATCACATCACTATCGCGCACTTCGGTATTTTTGACGTTTCGAAAATCTCTCCGTTTTCGTTTTCAAAATAGTAATAAAAATATTGAACGTATGTGAAGTTTGACATACATGACATTTGACATTAAACCTATGTCAAGTATAGTAGAGGGCTAAGAACTGAACCCTGAGGTACTCCTGATATAATAATTATTTCAAATGAAGTAAAACTACGATATTGTACACTTAGCAATCTATTAGAAAGATAAGTTTCAAATAATTTTAAGACGTTTATAGTCAAACAGAAATTAGACAGCTTACAAAGAATACCGTGATCCAGCCTATCGAAAGTCTTTGACATATCTGTGTAAGCCACATCAACCTGTCCACTGCTATCCAACGTATTAGAAATAAAATCAGAAATACAAACAAGATTAAAGTAGATAGTACGGCTAAAAATCTATGTTGAAATTTGTGATTTAACATTAAAGTGAAGTATATTGTGAATAATATTATATATTAATAATATTACTTTAAATGAGTATTGTCACGGAATTTGCCCCACACACCTAATTCGACGACTGTGGTATCCCTACGCGATTCTGGTAAACAAACAATATGCCGTGTATCGAGGCGTGACTGGAAAAATGGGGAATCGACGAGAAGCGTTCGAGTCGTTCGAGAAAATATTAATTTGGTCTATAAAAGAAGAATAAACGGCCGAGTCAGTCAGTCTTGTATTACAGTCTTGAATTGGAGTGTTTAGAGCGATTTAGATAGCGATTAAAAGTGAAATAGTGTTTAGTTGAGCTGTAATTAGAATTCAGTAGTGTACAGAGTAGTTAGTAAAGATAAGTGATTTATTAACGGATTGTTTTTGTGGTGAAAAGAAAGACGGGTTAGGAAATCCGTGACAGTATTAACTTAAAAAATATCAATCATATAATATTGTCACGGAAGCTCACCTACCTTTTTAGTTTGTTAACTATGTTCCTGTTTACGTTACAATTTATAATTTAAGCTCACCTACTTCTTTAGTTTGTTAATTATGTTAGAATTCATAATTTTTGTGATGCCTTTATTTTGACGTTTTCTGGAATATTCTCGGCCACATTCTATTTGATTCTCGAGACTGCCGAAATCTTCTAGAACCCTAAAAGCCTATATAAGCGGATCGGTTTCGCTGACACAGTCAATTTATATTGAGCAGTCGAAGGCTGAGTCTAGCTTTAGTTGTGATGAACTAAAACTAATTATGAATTCAGGACCACTTCACTGAAAGATCTCCGATTCAGTTTTGCCTATTCATCCATTACGTATTTATAAAACTGGCCATTTATATACATTTATAACATATACCAATCGACCACTGTCGACGATCGACCATATTAACAATTACGTGTAAGCTCCCAACGGGATCGTAGCTGACCGAGAGTAACCGCCACTGTTAACCATATTCGTAATAAAGTTCCACGTTTCTATTCTATTCTATTTGTATGCAATAGTCTCACAACAATCATGCAAATTTGGGAGACTCGCAAGACAATAAAAGACATGATCTTGCAAGATCGAGCAAGAACAAGACTTTAAAGAACCTTTTAAAACATTTTAAAATTTTGCAAGATTTCTTTTCTCAGCCAACACTATTACCAACAGCTCTGTTGAGGTCACAAAAATGGCTGTTCAGGGCCGTTGGTAGGTTATCCATTATCCTTCATATGTTCCTGAGCTTATTCCGTCAGATTTTCTATCATCTTTTTCACTCTCTACCGAGTAACTTGCTTTAAAGCGACATCGCATAAAATTATCTTGGTAAATTCTTCATTTCCAAACTACGAGATTTCTTCTGGTGTGGAACCGAAAAACTGCCAATTCATTGAGAAGCAGCAACAAACAATGGAGGAGAATATGCCTTTAATTGGTATTTTGTTTATTAAAGAGGAGTAAATTTTGAATTCAATGAACAATGTAACGAACTTATGCGTCAAATCAATAAAGAAATGGGGCATCTGCGTGAAGAAACAAAATAAAACTATTATTGATTCAACTAGGCTTCATTGTTAATTATCTGAGATTCTTCTGTGCCGTATCCGGAAAATATCAATTTAACAATAAAACTAAATTGTTTGCCGCAACTCCGCAATTGGCCGTCCTCTATTATCTTCAGTTTCATCCGAACGCGACCAGTTCAGCTCTTTTTATGCCGAACCGAACCTCACCTAATGGATCTTAGCGACCGGTGACAAAGATTTGTATAGGCGTTAAACCTACGGCGACTCTGATAGATTGCTTAATCTCACATGTGCTGTGTTTATGTCGTTGCTCTATTGTTAGACAATTGATGAGCCCGGCCGCCTTGATTTTAATGCGCTCTCTCAATGGATTAATGATTAATTCTCGGGCAGGCGATGGCCCGGCCATTCGGACGGAAAAATACGATCATTTTTCAAGGCGAGGCGGGCGGGGATCGTACGTATAAAAAATGTACATTATAGTTAATGTCGGGCATTAGTTTTATTTTTTATCGAGATTTTATCTATCGGATTGTGACTACCAGGGAGTTTGTTCTTCTGTGGTAATTTCGTGTTGGTCGGTCGCGTTTTTGTCCAGAACCGGCCGGCCTTTGTAATCTAAGCCTTAAGTGGGTTTTTAAATTGGATAATCCGGTGTCGTGCCGCAGAAGCTCGTCAGTGGGTCACGTAATTAAATTATGCTTATCATTCACAGGGTGTTCCGCCGTATCCATTACGACACTGAGAAAGAAATATTGAAGTGAGTTATTATAACATTAATTAAATTCTTGTACACTATGTGGGACTATAAGACGATTTTTTTTAGTTGTAATTCAGATTAAAAAAGTACTTATACTGCTAAGTGTATACATTATAATACCATGAATTTAATTTTAATAATGAACATTTATTTTTTTATATTTATAATAAAAGAACAATTGTGAAGATTTGCATCATTTAAGAATCTTCTTACTTCTTGCGATATCAGTACTCATGACAATATTTCTAGGGTGAAATGAAATTCTGGGAAAAGAAACCACATGATAAATCCTGTAAAATTTCGCAATAAGTTAAATAAAAATATAAATATATAAATTGTATTATCACATTGTTCCTAAAATTTGAATTTTATTATGTCAATCTACATACTTCATTTTTCCTTAATATAAATGAATGCAAATTAAAAATTACCAGTAAATATGATGAAAATAGAGCATAACCAAACATGGCAATTTCCACCCATTATTATCATCCGAGTACTCAGATTCCCATCTGTCGGGTTTGACAGACACGAACAGCCAGGGTTAATCGTCAATTATTCTCACGTACAAGCTCAAAATCGGTATATGTCTGATGGTACCGCTGACGAATTACTTTGGCTGCATGCTATAGGTCTTTCAGGTGTAAAATTCCGATTTTGTCTTCAAATGTTTGGGAGAAATTTGGGTTTTTACTGTTTTTTATCTCAACGGTAAAGGATGCATTAGGTACGAAATATTCTGTTAGGTTCAAATATTCTGTACGTTCTACTTTCCGCTGTATAAATTTGGCTACATATTTCCGAATCATCCTGTATATTCAATAATTTTGCTTTCATCTTTCTAAATCTATTAACGCAATTTCTCTTACCGATACGGTCCGTGTACGAGGCACCCATTAGCTTATAAAAGAGCGACTCCCACTCCATCGCCGCCCAAACTTATTGGCAAGGCATTTTTATGTGGGTTACTAATACATTTTTTTTTACTCCTGGCACACCATTTGTCATTCTCCGGTTAAAGCTGATACGGGACTAACGACACATTTTCGCCGGTTTATATATTATTTCTGATAGATCGCGACAAGAGATCTGAATTAGCGCGCCCGTATACCAGAAGAAACTCTCGACAAATTTGGTAAATAAACGCAATCGGAATCATTAATAATACGTCGAAGTTATACGTGTAATAAACGCGTATCTCTGCTGATATATCTCGGGATTAATAATGGGTCCTGAAAGGACATCGAGACGGCGATTAGATTGGTTTTGTAAGGTAAAAATGTTTCGAAAGGTGAAAGACGGTGGACGTTGTAAAATATACATTAAAGTTTGACACGCCGAATGTATCTGTAACCTTTGATATCTTCTAATAATGCAGAATTATCACACATCTGTAGTAGTCACACAAATTTTATATAAAATTACACTTCATTGGTAATATTCATATATACAGGCTGTATCACATAAGAGGGCCACTCCCATGTATCTCGCTTAATATGCGAGACACGTCAAAAATCTTTTAATTGTTTTTTGTTGCATTTTTGGATGCTCGTAAAAACAAATTTGAGATCCATGGCCAACTTTATGAGTAATAACAAAAAAACCTGTGCCCAAACTTTAAGGCTGTCTAACTTTTTTATTTTAAGAGATAGAGAAAACTTATTGTTAATAAATTTTTATTGCAAAATTGATACCGCCCTCTAGGCGGATAAAAAGTTTTTTTATTGAAGCAGGCTATGGCCACAAAAAATTGTCTGTTTTTTCGTCTTTCATGCAATATACTACATGTTGCCCTTATCTTTCATATTTATTACATTTTTTTCAATTTTATTTAAAAAAAAATGAACCTAAATATTTTCGTGTTGCTCAAGATAATGTAGAACCTGTTTTAAAGACGCCAACTGCAAAAAAATAATAAACAGAATGTACTTTTTTTATGAATTGATATAAATACCTGCTTTGCTTACAGTCTGCAGGTAAATGATTAAATATTTTAGGTCCCAAATAATTTGATGATCCACGGACAATTGACGACTTAGAAAATGGTATACAGATGTAATTTTTATGTCTAGTGTTTAAACAATGTATATCCCCATTTAAATAAAACTTATGCCTATTCTTAAAAATATAAACAACGACGTCAAAGTTAAAATGTTATAATTTTTAAAAATGGTTCTACATGTGTGTTTTCTGGGTACACGAGCCACTGTACGCAGAACACGTTTTTGTGCAATAAAGACACTATGTGAAAGGGCACACCATAACGAAGGCGAGATTCAACCTGTGTGTAGTAAAAATTTATTAATTCTTTTTTAGTTAGAATCGTTTTCATATTTCTAAATTCTAAAGAAATTGATAGAACTCAGGAACTAGATAATTACAATTAACTTTCCAATTAAGGATTTCATCAAAATAATTCCTTAAAAATTTTACGCTACTAACAGTGTTAATGGCACAATTATTAATGTTTGCTGTTATATCATCACATATCTTTTGTCTACTGTAAAATCTAATCATTTGTGTTTTATCGGGATTTAAGTATAAACAGTTTTGATTAAACCAAGCACAGATATTTTGTATAGTTCTATCAATATCAGTATTACAATTGTCAAACAAGTTACCTGGAATAATTAGAGATAAATATCGACTTCACATGCGTAGAGTTTCCTTACGCGGATAAAATTACATTATTAATCTTACAAATTTTACTCATTTGTCGGTCATTTCAAATCTGAATGCAGGATCAATACAATTTAAAATGTAATCATACAACAGAGCAGCAAGTAACAACATATTTATTCATGTAAAATTACCTTAACCAAGTCAAATTATATTTAGATTGTAATTTTACCCCTTTTACACTATTCTGGATCATTTAACGTTTAAATTTACATGAAGATCTAATCTAAGTTAGATTTATATCAGGAATAGTCAAAGAGATGAAAGATTAGGATTAATAATTTTAAAATGTAGGTAAAAGTAGGAGAGAATAACACCAACTTTACTGATATCAAATTAGCTTACGCTTAGGATGTAGTTTTCCCGCTTTTGCTATTTTGTAATCATATGAAATGTAAAGTTATACGAAAACAATATAATTGAGTGTACCAAAATGATTTAGTGCAGTACCTGTGCATTGCAAATGAAGAAAGCACAATAGTTTAAGTTAATACATTTTAAAATTTTGATAATACGTGTAGCAAACACCGTAAGGAGTAACATTACATGGTTTCATGAAACATTTGCTAAACCAGTGAAATTACATGTAGCATGTAGTTTTACAGTTATCACACTTACAAATCGCACAAAATTTAAATTATTTGAATAAATCAAATTTGATTGGAAGAGTCAAAAACGCTTTTCTGTAAATTCTCTATTAGTTTGGTATATTTTGTAAAATTACTTTTAGCACATAGTTTTACAGTTAGTAAATGTAATCTTACTTGAAAATAATGTAATCTGATTTATGGAACCAAGAAGTTTTATTCTAAATTATGTCGGTCAGTGGTCGAGTGGTTTAAGGCGTCACTACTTGAATCGATGTGGCCAGACCGCTGTGGGATCGAATCCCGCGGCCGGTAGACCGTATATTAGCTATATTCGTGGAGAGAATTGACACGCAGGTGATAATAATATACCGCCCCCTCTCTCGCACAAGTCTGATACTTCTGGGCTAATCCTCGTAGTTAGAATGAGAGGTCGAGGTATAATTATTATGCAGATATTTATGTATATTTACGTCACGTAAATACATTTATATTTAGCATGTAATTGTTCACTTTTTACTTTTTTGTTAATGTAATATTATTTGAAATACTGTAATCTAATTGATGGTGGCGAAAATATGTTACTGAAGTAAATACACAAAGGATTAGATTTAATACATAAAATTCAATAATACAATACAATATAATAATAATTCGTCGTAACGCGGGTAAACTTACATTACAACTTACACTTTTGTAAATCATGTAAAATGTAAAGTTATGAAAGAAATTAAATCTGACTGATTGTGCCAAATAGGTGTAAATTGTCAATTACTTTTGTATATTAATATCAGTATTACTAAATAAAAATACAATAATAAAACAGTACACTTTTATAAAATGCTTATTCATTTATATATATTGGTTTGCATAAGTAAAATTACATTTTTCCACGATCGGGAGTAGAAATCAGTTGCTATGACATCAAAATTAAAACAGAAGTAGTCGATTATTCCCAAGGGAGTATAATGCTCCCAAGGGAGTTTGCATTATGGAGAACGTTTTTCATGCAAAAAAAAAGATAACATTTAAATTATTTATTGACATTTAATTTAAATGTTACATTTGTACAATTTTCAAAATTAATATTAAAAGGAATATTACTTTCGCTTACATTTACAGTTTTTGTGATTGCGCTAGTAGTGGTACCTACTAAAACCTGATTAGCAATCCACACCAGCATCTGCCAGTAATGTCGCTGAAGATCTTCGTAAGCAGTGACCAGTATAACATGCAGCATCAGGTAATTTTAAATACGAAGCTACTACACTCGGAATTTTTCCCATGGTATTCTTGCCAACTGGCTGCGAACTACATTTTCCTGCTTTGTAGTACAAAAAAAGGCGCTTATGCTTGACGTGGGGAGGACGAAGGGACAGTTATTTTCGAAACAATTCAAGCATATTTCCCACATCGGTAACCAGAAAGTTCGTGGAATCTTTGTATTAGTGTTTGGAATTTTTACAATCAAGGAAGAGCCTACATCCTCAATATCATCTACAGTTAAATTAACTAGTTTATCAGTTCGGCAAGCTCCGGCAATCCCCAGAATTAATCCAACCTATAAAAAATCAAAATACTTAATAATTGAAATACCTAACAACAAAAGTAATATTACCTTAATCATTAAGAATTCTTTGTCATCTGCACTTGACAGAAAACGGTCGATTTCACCCTTTGTCAATATTTTCGATTTTTTCGCCTGATATCCGTCACCGGTTCTTTTCAAAAATGCGATCAGCTTAGGGAATTTGCTTATATCTATGTTGTCGTAAATTATCAAGCATGACTTAACCATAGAATATTGCGCCCATAATGTGGAAGACTTGTAATTCTTTGCATTTTCACTGAAGTATGCCAACAAAACATTCTCGCTGTATACTTGAACATTTTTCTCGGCGCACCACTTTTTGAACCGATTGTAGGCAATATCGTATAAAGATCTTGACTTCGTAGGCAGCAAATTGCTTATTGCAATATTTGCAGCCTCCACAATCTCTTCCGACTCACAATTATTCATTGTGCACTAAACAAACTTTAAACTAATCCAAACTAGCACCTTAATTTGACAATTCTTTTTGTGTGTTTATTTTGTAGTTATGACAAGAACTCAACGACTACTAAATAAATGCTCAAATCCGAATACAATAATTCTGGTGCTACTTACTTCATAATGACAAAATATGTGTTTTTAAGTTAATGAGACCGTGTAAAAAATAGTATATACCATTCGGGAGAGATGCTATTCTCTCGCATTTCTCTCCCTTATAGTAGAATGTACTATTAAGATCATATATTACAATTTTTAGATTTTACTATCAGATACAGAGAAAGTTACATGAAAACAAACATATAATGTAATCGATGAATCTAAAACAGCTTACTCGATATTCAGAGTTATGTAATTTGCAAGAACAAATATTTAGTTACTTTACAATTTTTTTTTATCTTAAACACAAAACATATTTTCGTTTTTAATCGTCAGTGTTTAACAGTAGTGAAGTCAGGTATATTTAGCTAGTTATATCTTTGTACATAACTTCAGAAATTAAAAAAAAATAATTGCAATTAACCAAACAGATAGTTATTATCAGCCAACTTAGTTTTCTTCGATCTAATTGGAAGAGATAACAAACGAGCGTTCGCTTCTACAAAGCCATCTCGAAATCGGGTGTCTAGACGTGATTATACGAAAAATAAAATAGCGAACGGTAAGTATTTGAAAAGTTTTAATGGGCCCATATACCGGGGTATTAATTAGTAAATTTTTTGGCGGATTTATCGTTCCGTAATATTGGAACACGAAGTATTTGGCGTAAAGGATTTCAAGGGTGGGAAATCGCGCCGTGCTATGCAACCGGGCCGCATATTTCTAGAAGTATTCCGCGACCGGCTCGGATCAAACGTGTTTTTATATAAATATTTAGCGAATTTTAGTGATTGGAACTATCGACGTTTGCCGTATAACAAGATCTGATTTATTTTTTAAATTGCCAGCATTAAGCCGGCGAATAATTAGCGATAATAAACGTAAATTCGTTGAGGATTCATGGCGACCGGTTCTCCGCTCGCCGCATATACGAATGAATCGTCCCGGTTTTCCGATTGCCCCGATAATAAATTTAATTCCTCTATAATGCCCCCGACGGACAACACAAAGACTCTCCAAGATTATGGGCAACATACCTTAATATAGCCACGCTTAAAGATACCCCATAATTGTGTCTTACAGCAATTAGCTTTAATTATTAATTATCGGTAGTATTTGTGTAATGAGGAAGTTGCATGAATTTGATATCGTTTGAAATGTATTATAGGGTGATATTTCAGATATATTGAAAGGACAGAACATGTGTCTGATGGTAATAATCACATAATAAATTAAAATATTAACATTAATAAATTGTCGTAGGATGTAAACAATATAACGTGGCCGAAAACGCGATAGTGTTATGTCACACGCCGTTCAGCACGATTTAATAATAATAATAATAATAATAATAATAATAATAATAATAATAATAATAATAATAATAATAATAATAATAATAAATGCTTTTATTTCCAATTTCTACAATTACAATGAAAGACAAAAATATACATATATATATATATATATATATATATATATATATATATATATATTAAATAGTACGCAAAAAGAAGAAATCTCAAGGGGAAGTTCACAGCTAATGTGTGCTCTACCACTTAACCATTGAATATATTTTATCAAAAGACTCACAGATGTAGACGAAAACAAAAATGTTAAATAATTAACAAGTAAAATATCTATGTTATCAAATACAACAAAAAAATATACATATATTTTCCAGATTCACACTGCACATTATTTACTCCTCAGCAAAACTGCTTTAATATGCCTTTTAAAGTTTATAAGATTAAGAGACTTTGCACCAGGTGGAACATCATTGTACAGCTTATAAATACAATATTTAAAACATCTCTCAAAAAAGTAGTTCTATGTATGGGGGGGCTAAGTAATCCTTTTGATCTAATATTAACATTATGTACATCACTTCGAAATGTTATTTTATTATACAAATAAAGTGGAGTTTTGGATAAAATAATTTTGTGAAATAAACAAAGAGAATAAAGTTTTCTTCTTTTAGACATATTTAACCAGCATAATTCAGATAACTTATGTGAGACATGATCATATTTACGTATTCTATAAATAAAACGTACACAGGAATTTTGGACACGTTGGAGCACTAGAATCAAAATCTAGGCATGGTCCATATACAGGAGCACAGTACGCAAACTGAGACAAAACTAGAGCCTCACAAAACATTTTTTTGGTATTAATATTTAAATACTGACGATGGGGATATAAAATCCTTAAAGCCGCGTAGGCTCTCTGAATCATTTTACTTACTTGCTCCCTGAAAGTTTTATCAAAAATTAGCTCAAGATTGTTAGCACTGTTAGAATATTTTAAGCGACAACTATTAATTTCAATGTTAATTAAATTCTGTAAATTTACAGTATCCGATTTCTTTCCAAATAGAAGCAAAGCTGATTTTAATGGGTTTAAATTGAGCGAATGCTGACTAGATATTTCAAACAGGCTTTTCAAATCAACATTAATTTTTTGTAAAGCAGATTGATGATCCTTCGGGAAAAATGAATAATATAGCTGAGTATCATCTGCATGCATATAAAGTGAACAAAATTTAATATACTTTATTAGCTGTGAAGTATAAATTGAAAATAATCATGGGCCTAAGACAGAGCCTTGAGGAACTCTTTTAAAAACACTTCTGCTTTGAGAGAACTTATCAGATATTCTTACAATTTGTGAACGACCTTGAAGATATGACTCAATTAATTTTTAGCTATTAATATCAAATCCAGAAGATTTTAAAATAGCAAGCAGGAATGTATGGTCGAAGGTATCAAAAACTTTACTATAGTCGAGAAGAATCAAAACTGTACACTTGCCTAGATCAGTAGCTTCGACAATATCATCTACTATATGCATTACAGCAGTGGAACAGCTATGCCCAAGCCGACAACCAGATTGAATAGTAGGCAATATATTAAAACTATCTATGTATTGCCTTATTTGAGTTTCTATAACTTTTTCTGTTAATTTTGATAATCCAGTTAAAATACTAATAGGTCGCAAATCTGACAACGTTTTCGGATCATTTATTTTAGGTATTGGTGTCACAAGCGCTACTTTCCAAGAAGTTGGAAACTGACACTCTAGCAAAATACTATTAACGATATGTGCAATATATTTTAAAATATGAGGACAACATAACTTAATGAAGAAGATACTAAGTAAATCAGTACCAGCTGATGTGTTTTTTAGGGTATGTAGAATATTTCTCAAAGAATCAACAGAAACTAAACTAAAATTAAAATATGAGTTAACAATCATATTTGTATTATAATAGTTTAAAATATCGGTAGTGTCTATATTATTTTGTGGAATACTGTCTATAAAATGATTATTAATAGAGTCTGGATTCGACAAATTTAAAGGCAACTGAAATTTATTTTTATTAGAAGTTACATTTAATGATTTAAGTTCCCTCCACAGATAACTTGAATTTTTATTTGTCGCAGTGTAATTAAAATATGCTTTTCGGCTGTTTGAGCATGATTACTAGCATTCCTCAATTGTTTATAATAGTGCCATTTTGCAGGTGAAGGATTCCTTTTACATTCAGCCCTAGCTTTATCTCTCTGTCTCATCAGCAATCTAATATTATCTGTCACCCAAGGAGCTTTTTTTCTACATATGCGTACGGTTTTCAGTGGAACATGCTTATTAAAAATGTCTTAAAGATGGAATGTAAAATGATTTACTTTAGCATCAATATTATTCATATAAAACATGTTTTATATGTTTATGTTTCCATTTGATACAGATGCAGTTTACGGTGTTGGTGATGTAAACATGCGTTTATTTCTTTTGTTTTTGTGGCATTTTTGGGTCATAGATAATGTGGAGGTCATAAACACTGTGTAGGTAATGCCATAATTATTATTGGAGATGTGACGTACTTATGATATTGTTAAAAGGAACTAATAGACGGCACGTGAAAATTACGGCGACATTGCTCTTAGTTTCGTCCAGACAGAGGTTTATTTATAAAATTATGCCGTCTGATTTCACATTGTTTTAAGTTGAAAAATATTAAATAAATGTAAATAATTAATTCATGTTTTCAGAATAAAACAGATAATTTAATGAAGTGAAATCAGATAGCAAAATGTTATAAATGAACATGTTAATTGGAATCGGAATGAAGCGTTAAATACAATAAATGAAAAAAAAAATGTAAGTTTGCTTTACCATTGATTTTCTAAACGCCCTTTAGACATTTTGGTAAATTAATAGACAAGTTTAATTGATTCTTTATAACTTTACTTTTTAATTTTTTCGATCAACTTAAACGTACCTACTTATGTATTTCCAACTAAACTTACTTATTAAAATGATCTTCACAAACGAACAATGTTGCAATGCTCTACAGCACATCTTTCTTTTCATTTCTTGGTGTGGTAAATTAAATAAGAAGCTTAATTATTCAACGTATTACCAAAAATAACAGTAGAATTTACACTCATACAATTAAAAAAGTAACTAAAGTAAATAAATAAAACTATTAAACAGTTTTGAAAATATTACATAAATTAACCAGCATAGCCTTCAGTTATGTATTATTAATACAGCAATTAACAGCACAGCCTAAAAATTACCATTATTATTAAAATTTTATATTCGATATCTATCATTTAATAATAATAATCGTTACTGCTAACTCATTTGAATATTTCAAATTCAACATAAAATACAAGGCGAAGCAAAACTTGTGCCTTTCTGAGACTACATACTACGGCATCCTTTTTTCTACTTCACTCTCGCGTTAACACGTGATTGGATGCAAACAATTCTATTGGTTGTTATTACATCTTGTCTGCAAATTCAAATTACATTATATGCTATCATGTACTCGTCAATATGTATTTTTTCGGAATAAAATCGCATTTTAATGAGCATAAAATGCAATACTACTGTATTTACCTGGGGTTTATTGTAGTACAGTATGCATCTGCTATTTTTTTACAATAATGAGTGATGCTCCTAAACAACGTGTAAATTTACTAAGATGTTTATCAATGTATCGCCAAAAACGCATTCTTATAATCCTGTTGTTGATTTTTCACTTCACAAATAGGGTACGAAAATTGTCAAAATCAAATTTGTACGTTTTTTTCACATTCTTTTTTGCAGAATAAATTCATATACAATATACAGGGTTGACGAAAAAACGAATCAAACGCTCAAATACATAAATTTTATTTAATAGGGGAATAGAAAATATTCTACATAGTGTTTTAAAGTGCACTTTTATGCTCGCATGTTAAATGATCAACTTAAAAAATAAATTACTTGAAGAGTGTCACAATATTGAATTTTAGAGCTGGTGTTGTTTTATGTGCAGTAACAAGATAGAACTTGTAATCAATTTAGTTAAACACAACTTACTACCAAAATAAAAATAAAACTTTGTTCTATATTTTTAATATTGATTTATCTTTTTTTTTACAGAACTTCTTGGATGAGTTTTCTGGGAAGAAGTCTTTGCATGGTGAGTATGAAAAATTTATAATATATTAACAATTTATTATGAGTATTATTCAAACAATAGTTTAATTTATTATTACACAGAAAAAAATATAAGTACAAGAATTCGATATCATCGATTATATTTATAAATTCAATTATATTGTCCCAAGATCCAATGGGTATGTGAAAACTAGTATTTAAATCATTAACATTAACTAGTCTTAATCCTATATACGTGTATATTTTTTTAACGATATGGGCGTAGAAGAAATTTTAAGAGATATGGCTGCTTCGGAATAGCTTATCATATTCGACGCATTATAAAATTGAATGGTACAATATACGTTCATGCTTTTGAAATAATAATGACACTCTGTAAAAACAGTTTTTGAAGTTCTGGAAATTCTGAGTAGGAATTTCATTAAATCTCTATTGGTGAGTGAAGCAACTAATAGTTAATGTCAAAAATTTAAAGTTTATTACGAATACGTCAGCAGTTCAAAAGAAATTGCAAAATTCATTTTAATGTTATTATTATTGCACACGATTGTACGTACGGGTATCCTCTATGTTATGATGATGTGTTAATAATTATATATGTCTCAGAGTATGTCGACAGTTTTATTGTTTTAAAGTTTTATAATACTCAAATGAACAGTAAAACATATATAATTTTTAAAGAAAATGGCTTATTTACTTTCGGAAATATACGATTTGCTTGTAAAGTGTAAAGTAAATGTCACTAATAAAAATTATTGCAAATTTGCAAGTTGTTCACATCAGACATTAATGTAAACAATACCAAATCAATACTATATTACAAGAATCTCCATGTAAATACCATTTTTCATGTTAAATGCATGATTTCTTCTATATTTTAAATTCATAAAACGTTGTAAAATTACATTTCATGTGTAATATTTGAGGAGACTATATTATACATTCCGTGCAGCAGTCATTTTTTAAATAACTAATTTTTGATTTATTGTCTGACTTTCTAGTTAAAAAGGCTCAATCGTTGAATGTACACACTGCAAAATCCTAACCACGTACATATACAGGGTGTTTCATAATATATGTGGAGGACTTGTAGCCATATACGTTATGTAATAGACATCCAGGATACAAAATTATTTTTAAAATCCAAGTTTATTGAGTCTAGATCCAGTTCTATTGATTTAGACTAACTATAAAATCGTTAATTCTGTACAATTTGCCAGTATAAGATAATCAAATAATATAGGATTTTAAAATAAAGTCGACCTTTCGTTTTTATTTAAAAACTTCTTCAGGACTAATTTTATGTATCCAAAAGACAAACATAAGTTCATTGTCCAACTTTCATATAAATAGGTAACTATTTATATGAAAATCTAATATGATTAGATTTATATATTATTAATAGTCTGGTTTGAAAATGTGTTTTTCCCATATCAATGTTACATATTTATATGAAAGTTGGACAATGAACTTATGTTTGTTTTTTAGATACATAAAGTTAGTCCTGAAGAAGTTTTTAAATAAAAACGAAACGTCGACTTTATTTTAAAATCCTATATTATTTGATTATCCTATACTGACAAATTGTACAGAATTATAGAACATTAAGGATATTAGAAGCTCGGAATTATAAATTCGTTGTCAGTGAAAGTGCTCTGAAGAGTCTCTCATTCTGTATCTCTTGAACACATAGAGATATCTTAACTCACTTTGCAACTACTTTTTATGTGTCTACAAGAAACCTCTCGAAGTTGTCGCACCCTGTAGCTCCTTTTCATTAAACCAAACGTTGTTGCTGCACCAGGTTAACTCGTAGGTAATTATTAATGTTCGATTCTTTGAAACCAAAATCAGAATAGGTGCAGTTTCCTTTTTAAAACGTTCACACAAGAAATTAGTAAGAAAGATTAGTATTCAATTAACGACAGGTATCCATATGGAATGAATGGTTATGCTGAATAATTAATTACTGTTATATAATAATTGTAACATATTAGCACAAATGGGAACGCATTTTATGTGAGAGTACAGTTCAAAATCGAAGGCCTCAATTTTTTTGATACACAGAATATTATATAGCAAAATTTCCAATCGAAGAAATCCCTTAGTGGATATTCGTACAATGAAATTTGTAGCATCTTTTTAAACAATAGACTTGTTTAGTGTTTAGACAACCCACCACAAATTGTCATAATTGAAATTGTACAGAGTGAAATTTGACCCCAAACATTTTATTTTACTGTAAAATTCAAGCATTTTACCTGAATATTGAAACATGTTTCCAAATTCTTCCACAAAAATCAGTCACGTTATTTTCACAATAACCACATATGGGCTGAAGAAAATCCACATGAAATTGCAGAAGGCAATCATCAGCAACAATTTTCCGTGAATGTTTGGGCTGGCATCGTCGGTGATCATTTGATAGGCCCACATTTTTTACCGAACAGATTAAACGGTGCAGTTTATCGACAATTTCTAGAAGAAGTACTGCCGGAACTGCTGGAAGATGTACCGCTTCAAGTAAGACAAAACATATACTTTATCTCCGGCCCACTTTAGTTTGGTTGCTCGTCAATACTTGAACGACGAATACCAAGACCGTTGGATCGACCGATGAGGTCCCCACCTTTGGCTCCCGCGATCTCCCGAACTTAATTGTTTAGATTTTTTCTTTTGGGGCCATCTCAAAACCCTAGTCTACGCTACTCCAGTTGAAAATGTTGATCAACTAAGAGAACGCATTGTTGCATCTTGCGACATAATTTGGAAATTTTCTTGCGTGTTAGAAGAATTGCTGCGTGCATTGAAGCTAACGGAGGACATTTACCAACATTTAATTTAACTGTGTACGATTTTTTTTATTTTGCGACTATGAAGTTAACGTTTGGTTTTGTTACTTGTTCTAACGATTAAATAAATTTTGTTTAATTAGTCAACTTTAGAGCTTATGACCAAGAGTACATTTTTGTGTAGAAAACATTGGCGGTTCAAATGGGCGTCTCAAAACCGTACTTTTTCTCGTGGCGTAGAAGTTGGGGAGAAAAATACCCACTTCCTCTTCAAAATCTTCACCAATTATGACTTTGAAAAAAATGTTTTCTCTCACAGAACACAGCTTATTATGAGTAGTAAATGCTTACAAAAGCTGTTTTCTGTACGATAAACGGTTCCGAAGATATTCGCAAAAAACAATATATTTTTTTAAAATTTCAACACCCTGTATCTCGAAAATTGTGCATTTTAAAGGGTAAGTTAATACAAACTTTTTTTCAAATTTTTGGGCAAACTATCATCTTGAAGTCCTGCGCATATATTATGAAACACCATGTATGTTTTGAAAGAATAATAATACGCCATTTACAGATATATGCGTTAGGACTATATTTCTATCTAAGCGTTGAAGAAGTAGCTGCCTGCCTTTGCATTGAGTAACGTCTGTTAGAAAAAATTTTCGCCGTACTTTCGAATTCTTCAAAATACACAGACGGACAATAAAGCCCTGTATTAATTCGAATTATAGTCAGGAGGAGCCAATAGTTCCCTCACAAATGTTACTCTCTTCACACCACATCGTCCCATTGTAACTCCAGAATAGGTAGCTATTATTTTATAAGGTTTATAGCCAATTACCGATTCGGGGGTCTCGCTTCAATCATACGAAGTGACATAAAAACGTCAAAGAACAATAGGTTCGGGTTCGGCCCTCTCCATCGTTATTCGAGACTGTTTTTATGAAATATCACGGACTCCGCGGGTGCCCAACCCTTATACGTCAAAACTCGGATATTTTTCTATGAGATTGAATGTATATTTTTAATTGTCAGGTATTTTTTTTCTTAGCGGCGTTCAATAGGATCGACAGCACGGGGAGGTTGGTTGGTGCTGTTGTAGGCGATGTTGGAACTAGTATCTGAAGCTATATGGTAATAAAGAGGCGCAGTATATCGAGGGTTTCTATGTGATAGTGTGTACAGGGTGATTCTGAACTTATCTAAAAAATTTTTGGAATAGATGCGTCTTGAAAAATAGAGTTAATATCGTATTTTTTTTTAATTCTTATAGTTTCCAAGTAAAACTTTTTTACATTTACATCGCTGGGCTACTGTCTCTAGACAGGCGACTCCGAATATTGACATCCGATAACATTTTGTAGGCATTAAAGTTTTTGTGACGCCAGTCTTTACATTAGTCTTTCAAGTGTGAAAAATGGCTTATGGCGAGGTAAAAATGCTTTAGCAGAACAATTTATCGGTAAACTTGTGCTAAATGCAGCTACTTTTACCGCGGTGTATAGTGAGTGCAAGTGTAGTGCAACGCGAGAGAAAGGACCCAGCACTTTTTATATGGAAAAGTGGTTTCAGTCGGGAGGTCTAATTTTTGGTGGAAAAGGTAGTTCTCAATCCTGAACACAAAAGCAAATGGGCACAAAAAAATCTACCGTCAGCATTTTGCTCTACGACGCATACAAGGTCGGCACCTGGGTTTTCAGGAGTCGGGTTATTTTTATCAAAAATGAGCGTGTTCAGTGACCCATTATGGAGACATGCATGCGTGGAGGTGTGTTGAAGTGAAAAAGTACTATATACAGTGTGGAAGAAAAGTATGAAATAAATTCATTATTTCTATAACAACGAAGTTTCATAAAATTTCCTCGGAGACGTCGATTTTGCTTTTTAAAAAGACTCTTTTTTATATACCAACGCAATTCCGAGGTTCATTTGTTTTCGCGTGATGACGTCATCGGATATTTTTTTAAATAGAACCCCTATATTTTTTCATCGGATTCTTGTAGAGCAACATTTGTGTTAGTTTATAGAAACTGGATAAGACGGGTCCAAAATGTTGTTGTAACATTGGGTATGTCAAACTAATTTATAATTAAAATCACAAATTAAATCTATTAATAATTAATAACAATAGCGGCAAAAACAGTTAAGTTTGTTGTATAAAATTGGCTTTAAAAGATGTTATTTATTTCTTTCCTTGAGCGTTTCTTTTCATTTTTTGTCCTGTTACATCTTGCCGCCTTATCAGCTTTTACAGTGGACCACTTTCCAGTGTCGTGCAAAAGTGTAATTTTAAATCATTTTCAAACTGCCCTTTTTGATTTTTTTTTACATAATTGTATTTGTAAGAGTCCCCTGCACACTCTGAGCACTCTGTATAATACTGTAAAATTTCATAAAAGTGATGCAAAATGTAAAACACTGACATCTTACAAATTGCAAAACAGAAATATTTTTAGATTACATTAAGAAAAATCGACCAATAAAGAAGTTTTACTAAGATAATCTCATATTCTAAGCACAGTGAGCATTATTTTATGAATACGATTTTACTTTCTTAAAGCCGTATGACACTGCAAGAATTCTCTAGAGATTTTTTGGAATAATTCTATTCTACGCAATTTTGAATAGAATTTTGTTTTTATATATATTTAGGTATTAATAATATTTTGTGAAACTAACTACTCAGTGGACAAAAGCCCCAACCTGCGTTGAATTACACACACAATATCTACCCATATATTCCTTATTATTAGCTTTTGTAACATTTTTTTACTGTTTTAGAAAGGTATTTTAAGCTAATATAAATCAAATCTCCTACAATTCCTATCAATGAAGTCATATGTATGTTCTCTGATACCAAACATCTAGGTATGCTAATGAACAATTCCACAGCCAAAAAGTGAAGTTAGATATTTATAGAGTGAGTAAATTAGATTATTTTCTTTAGATAATTATTGAATAGAGCTTTGTCTTTTAGAGCTTTTAAATATAAAATGAAGCTTAAAGACGAACTTGTTAAATAAACGAAGCTAAGTGCACACACATAATAATGATGTACATATAGTAGTGTCTAAAAAGTCACTGGTTTAAAGTAAAAATTAATACTTGCTGGTGTTGATAAGGAACCAATCATTCTAGAATAAAAACCTAGCAGCCTTGACCCAGATGTTTGCTAAGATAAAAATATTTGCAAGAATAAATCAGAAATTAAAAGAAATTTAACCATTAGTTCCTTTAACAAAAGTGTTTTGTTATTACAGCAACGTAACCTATTTTACACGTATTTTGCTGACAATCAATTTCTACTAATGGAGAAATATCTTTTCTCTCGCTGTTTGGGTCGAGATATTTAAATGAAAATAAATGTTGCATATTCCAAAATCAACTTTTTCCAAGAATTTCTCTGTGGTTTCGAATTTTCAACTTATCATATTTAATTGTGTGTTGAAGAAAAAGAGCATGTTTTATATTTCGTAGCGATGTATTTTTGTAGAAGAGTGGAGTATTTTCGAAAATATATTTTTTTCAAAATATTTCGAAAATTTCCAATGTAAAATTGGTAGCGAAATTTTCTAAAACTTTTCCACATTTATCCATTTTTCTATTTATTACATTTTTCAAGATTCTAGTACAGTAAATATTAAATAATGTGATTTTACTTATATTTGCAATGGATAATGATTTTTCATTGATTTGAATGTAATTTCACTGTAATTTTACACTGATGACTGTGAATTTAGCCATTTCTATTGCGAAATATAAGAGTTTTGAATGTACTTAACTAAAAACAATGTACCTATTTCTTCATATGAAGTATCAGTAAATGTACTATTGTTAACCATTAAATATATAGGAAAAAGTTTATATAACCAAACCAATTTAACTGATATATGATTCTGATTGTAATATATGTATCTCTCTACTGTATATGCAAAGGATATTTTCACAGACATATTACAAACAGTACATTGTAAGCTATAAATTACTGATAACATGTAATCTACTTCAATTTTGTAATTTTACAACATTACTTTTTGTAACTGGCCCAGCCTCGTTGGGTAAAATTTAACACTTCCGGACATTGCAAGATTTTCTAGATAACATACACATGTTTGTAGCTAAATAACCAGTTATCAATGTATTTTTACAGAATATCTTTATTCTGTTTACTTCGTTGTGTACACTATTAAGTCTTAATGAATTATGTAACATACTTACATTTTGTAATTTTATAATATTACTCGATACCTGTGTCTTGCGATAGGCAGTGCCTATAAGTAAGATAAAATTTAACAGTTCAGAAGATACACTGTAACTGTAAAGAAACGCTTTAGTTAGTAGGTATACAGGATGATGATAATGTTGCAACAATTTTGGGCTTGTCTTATCTACTTTCTACAAACTGACACAAATACTTCTGCTTCTTGTTCGTTTTGAGTTATTGGCAGCTATTATGAAACATTTGCGTAAGTCGTCAATAGTATGTATTCACTTCGGTGCGATACAATTCATTTTTTAAATATCACCACAAAAAGAGGCCCAAATGATTTAAATCAGGAGATCGTGGTAATACCTACAAAAAATAATGGAATTTCAATATTCGCAATCGCTAGGCTAAATACTACAGTAGCCCAGCGATGTAAAGATTGAAAATACTACTAATTTTTTACTCGGAAAGTATAAGCATTTTACAAACATTTTTTTTACCATATTGACCCCATTTTTCAGAACGCATCTATTCCAAAATTCTTTTATACAAGGTGTTAAACAAAGAGTGTAAAATATTTAAGAAGGTAATAGTATGAACCAAAATAAGCAGAAAAGTCTCAATAAATATGGGTCCGCAAAGTAACGGTTGCGGAGATATGGAATGTTTCATGTTTTTTAGCCCCTTTTTTATTTTGCAAAAACCTTGTGTTTTTTCTTATAATAGTTGGTTGATGTTTAGTGAAATAAATAGTACGTATTTGACAGTTGTTCTCAGTGCACAAGTTTTCTTTCGCCATGGCTGGTTACTCTAACGCAGAATTAACAGACATGCATTTCATGTATGGTCCTGCCACTGGGAACGTCACCGAAGCGCGACGTCTTTATGTTGACGCTTATCCAAATCGCCAGACTCTTTCACAACGCATGTTTGGAAGAATTTACCAAAGATTGCGTGATACCGGTTCCTTGAGCAAACAGTGCCATTTATCCGGAAGACCAAGGTCGGTATCCACTCCTAGATCAGAAGAAGAAATTCTAGCACTGGTAGAGCAGAATCCAGGTGCGAGTGTGCGGAGAATATCAGCCGAGGTAGGAATTAGTGGTCCTCTTGTTTGGAGAATCCTTCACGAGCAACTGCTTTATCCATACCATCTGCAACGAGTACAGGCCTTAAATCCAATAAATGATCATCAAGCACGTTTGTTTTTTTGCCGCTGGTTTCTACGTCATGATGTTGAAGTCCCTCGTTTTCTTGCAAACATTCTTTTTACTGATGAGGCCGGGTTCACAAGAAATGGAGTGTTTAATTTTCACAATACGCATATTTGGGCCGACGAAAATCCTCATACTCTAATCGAATCTGGACATCAGGCACGTTTTTCATTAAACATTTGGATGGGTATTTTAGGTGAGAGGTTTCTAGGTCCTGTTGTTTTACCAAAGCGATTAACAAGCGCTGCTTACCTCAACTTTCTGCAGAACACACTGTATGAGTTTTTGGAAGACATTCCTTTGAATCAGAGGCAACAAATGTGGTTCCAGCATGATGGTGCTCCAGCTTAATTTTCCATGGCCGTTAGAGAGCATTTACACCAAACTTTTCTACATAGATGGGTAGAGCCGGATCTGTTTTATGGCCTCCAAGATCGCCCGATCTGAACCCTCGAGATTTCTTTGTTTGGGGATATTTGAAGACATTAGTGTATGGTACTCCTGCAAATAGCCTGGAAGAGCTGCAGCTACGGATTAATAAAAAGTGTCAAGAAATCCAAACCAAGGAGGGTGTTTTCGAAAGGATTCGAATATCGTTGAGATGGAGATGTCGTGCCTGCTTGGAAATGGACGGAGGGCACATTGAACATCTTCTGTAACTTTGTTTTTTGTTTGTTAAAAGCTTCCTTTGTCGGTTTATTCCTAATAAAATAAAATGTTTAAAAAACGAATAGTGGTCCATATCTCCGCAACCGTTACTTTGCGGATCCATGTTTATTAAGATTTTTCTGCTTATTTTGGTTCATACTATTACCTCCTGAAATATTTTACACTCTTTTTTTAACGCCCTGTATAAGTTCTGAATCACCCTGCATATGTTTACAGTAAGTTTTACTATAAATTACCTACTTTTACTGCATTATGAAGCAAACATATTCACTTTTCACGTGTAACTTCCCATGGAGTTATTAACAGTACCCTGGCCGGTTTTTTTCCTTGTAATAATCAGCAAAATAACCAGGCGTAAGTTACGAGGCAATCCCCGTGAGATATCTCGATCCAAAATACACATAAATACAATAAATAATAATTCCCGGGGAACATTAACGATAAAGAATGATATCTGAAAGCATTAAAGGTGAAAATAGAAGTGGGACGCCGGCAAAGACACAATACTAACAATATTACATTATTTTCTATCTGTTCGAGAACTGAGAGCGGTCGTAGCGGGAAGGAACAAGCACATTACAGTATATCTACATTACATCATATCACCAATAATCTTGATGATTCTTCGGGAGATGAAAGGGAACAGGGAAAATGAAAGAAAATTCGTAAGAGGCCGTATTAATAAATTTATTACTATAATGGACATTGGAAGCGGCTGCATTATCGCCAGGCATCTGTTTTTATGTTCTTTTTACGGGTAGCTGATTCGATTGCCTTTGTTTGGAGTCATGTTTTCTTAAGGGGTGTCTTGAATTTTGTTTTCAAAGAAAAAAAGGAGTGGCATACTTTTTTACGGGGTAGTCAAATTTCGATGTTTTTATTAACTATATCTCGTTAGCTGTAGGAGAAATAAATAATGACTACCCCCCCTCTCCGCTCTCGATCTCTTTTTTTAATAGAAAATTAATGGCCACAACCAAAATGAAATATCGTCTTTTGTTTTCGAGTAATAACAAAAATTTCAAATTTTCCACTTTTCGATACATGTCTGTAACTTGGTTGTTTGTAAAATTAGAAAAAAATTATTAATACGTTCTGGAGACACTTGTTCAAGTAGAGTTCAGTGAAGTGCCTAATTTTTTATAGTTTTATTATTTTATAACCTAAAGTTGTATTTTCTTTTAAAAATACAAACCATAGGTGGTCATGGGCCAGTTATTTTTTTTTCTCTTTATCTTTCTATTTTGCTAAAGCCCTTGAGGTGGCTTTGTATATCCGAATATATCCTCCTATACAAATATTAATTTCACCGCATCAACATGGTTTCTTGCAAAAATGATCAAACAATTTATTCTTACTAAATCAATATACAGTATGCGCCAAAAGTATGGAATAAATTCAATAAAAACGAAACAATTATTTTTTGGGAAAAATCCTCGAACAGGTCGATTTTTAATTTAAAAAATACATATTTTAGCGTAAAATGCGATTTTCAAATGTCATTTGTTTTCGAGTAATGACGTCATCGATTTTTTTTTAAATGGCAACACCATATTTTTTTCCTTGATTCTGAAAGATCGTTTAATTCTCTATTAGACAGTACTAAAATGTTGCCCTCTTACATAGGAAAGTTTTCGAGTAAATGGCGATTGAATGTTAGAAAACGTAAATCAGTTAAAATAAAGCAAAAACGTTATCAAGTTTAGTTTTTCGAATTCCATAGTTCTTTTATGGATCACGTAGGTGAAAATCTTTGCAAAGTGTCATTGTCACACCGACTTTCTAATAAGTATTGTAAGCGACATAGAAATTATTATTCAATTTAAAGTATTATGGCACATTTAACTGTTACTCAAAGAATTGAAATTTTAATTCTTATCGGAAGCGGGAATATGACTAGAACTCAGCAGGAAGTTTGCGATTTATTTAATGAAAAATATCCAGATCGCCCTATCAGCCAATCAACAGTCAGTAAGGTAGAGTCTAAATTTAGAGAAACTGGCAACAGAACATTCTGATAAGTATGGTGGATAATCCTCATAATTCTTCACGATTGGTTGCATTAAACAATGACACTAGTCAGAGCACAGTGCTACGTATCTTGAGGAAGGAAAAATATCATCCCTACAAAATTCAACTTGTGCAGGAACGCAATGAAGATGATCCCGATCGCCGCTTACACTTTTGCGAAATTCTAATGGATTTATGTCAAGGAAATAGAAATTTACACCGCCAAATACTTTTTTCAGTTGAGGCCACATTTTGTCTGAATAGGGCCTTTCTTCTTTGAAGGAACCCTTACAGGACAAAGATATTTAGAGTTTCTAGAAAATGACCTTGTTCCAGCCCTTGCAGTAATTTTTCCTAACGATAATGACCCTGACATTCCTGACGATACCATATGGTTTCAGCAAGACGGTGCACCTCCGCACTATGCGCGCCCTGTACGAGATTTTTTGGACAACTGTTTTCCTGGGAGGTGGATCGGCAGACGCGGACCGATAGAATGGCCTACAAGATCGCCAGATCTTACACCTCTTGACTATTTTTTGTGGGGATACTTGAAGTCAAAAGTGTACATTAATAAACCACGTAATTTAGAAGAACTTCAAAATCGCATTCGGAACGAAATACGCAGAGTTACCCCAGAAATCATTCATAATGTGCAAGAAGAATTTCTTCACAGACTTGCACATTGTCAAGAAGTTAGTGGATGGCAGTTCGAACATTTAATTTAAGTATAAAATTTAATCAATTGTATTTTATTTTACATACCTTAGAATTGTTACTTTTTTTATGGATAAAATTTATGTTTTCTAACATTCAATCGTCGAAAACTTTCCTATGTAAGAGGGCAAAATTTTAGTACTGTCTAATAGAGAATTAAATGATCTTTCAGAATCAAGGAAAAAAAATATGGTGTTGCCATTTAAGAAAAATCGATGACGTCATTACTCGAAAACAAATGACATTTGAAAATCGCATTTTACGCTAAAATATGTATTTTTTAAATTAAAAATCGACCAGTTCGAGGATTTTTCCCAAAAAATAATTGTTTCGTTTTTATTGAATTTATTCCATACTTTTGGCGCATACTGTATATTACATCAAAATACTTTCCAAATCAATCTTCTGTTACGTTGTCGTCGAGCACTCTGTATAGCTCTGTTGGCATCTCCCTCGTATTTTAAGCATACCCGATCTGTCATAAGTCGATTAGATCGCCGCTAGCGCCTTTATGGGCGAGATCATTACTTTCTTCCTTTCTGGAAGCCCTAAGAGATCAGCTCTTGATGTGGCGTATAAGGCCCTTATGGCTGCGGAATCTAGTAGGCTATCAAGCCGCCGGCCATTGATTGATTATCGCATATTAACTGTAACGACTCTATCCGCCTTCCCCGCCGGCGATTTATAGAAAATATCGATGGGCTTCGAGATAAAACTTAGGACATAAATACGTTTTCAGTCAGTGTATCGGTCTGCTTAAAGCGATAAAATTTTTAATTTTTTTTTTGCTTAATTTGGTTTTTTATTGATAGTAATACACAACTAACATTGTGTAGATAATTTTTGAGTGAAAGTAGTGACTCAATTTTTGATGTTTCTACATTTGATAGAGCAAAGGATTGGTTTTCAGCCAACGAACTTAAGTTAAATGAATCTGAAACTCACAGAATTAACTTTTTTCCCACAAATGGGCTCCAAAATCCTCCCCAGTGAAACTTTTAGGCATAATGCTAGACAATAACCTAAATTCGAAAGCACGTATTGATATTTTATGTTCAAAATTAGCTTTACAAATATTTGTACTAAGACAACTTAAAAACTGTTTGCTTCGCGAGGTCAGTATATTTTTCCTTAAGCTAAACCCGTAGAGATATTTTTAATTGGAAAAACTGTCACATGTGGAACGAAGAAAATCGACACGCAATAAGAGAGCATCATTTCCAACACGAATTTTCAATTAGCGTTTGATGCGGTATTATAGGAAATTTTATTTTGGAGCCTATCGCTCTACCTGCAAGGTTGAACGGCCAAAATTATTTGGAATTTTTTTGGCAAGAACTTCGTGGGACTCTCGAAGAAGTACCCGTTAATACTAGACGACAAATGTGGTTCATGCACGATGGTTTCCCTGCTCATTACAGCCATTTGATCAGATATCATTTCAATCAATGATTGCCAAACCGTTGGATTGGGCGAGGTAGTGACTTTTCTTGGCCTTCTCGCTGCCCGGATTTTAAACCGTTAGACTTTTATTTTTTGGGTCATTCGAAAGAAATTGTTTACAACTCAGTAACACCTAATATAGGAGAAGAACTGGCATAAAATACAAGACGCCGTACGACATATTAGACGAAGGTATAATTCGTTTCCTGTTCTCCATAGTTTCATAAAATATTGAAGGAAATGTGTCTTAGAGAACGGGGCACACGTAGAACATTTATTATAAATTAGTAGACTTTTTATTACTGCCACCTTTCGGTTTATTATGTTATTTATTATGGATACGTAATCCAAAAAATATAGGGTGTTAATAAATATTTTCTGTAATATCTTTATATTCATTTAAGAAACAATAAATATTTACAATATACAATTAAAGACCTGGTATATGAACATTTTATAAAGGCAAATCTTACATGACATGACAAGAAAAGAAACATAAAAGAGAAAATAAACTCACATAGGTAAACTTGTACGTGGGTTAATAATTCAATAAATTATTGTTCCTACCTAGACTAATATATTCAACAGAGAAAAAAAAATGCAACAAAAGAATACAAAATTAAAATAATATATAATAATAATAATAATAATATCTCTACCCCTCATTCTAATCACAGGGATTAGGGATAGGAATATATTAGGGATATATTTAACCACAAAAGCCAGTAAGTTTTACAAAAATCAAATATAATACCAGATAATATCAAAAGGCATATATACAGGCTGTATCACATAAGAGGGCCACTCCCATGTATCTCGCTTAATATGCGAGACACGTCAAAAATCTTTAATTGTTTTTTGTTGCATTTTTAGAGGCCTTTATGCTCGTAAAAACAAATTTGAGATCCATGGCCAACTTTATGAGTAATAACAAAAAAAACCTGTAAAGTGCCCAAACTTTAAGGCTGTCTAACTTTTTTATTTTAAGAGATAGAAAAAACTTATTAGTAATAAATTTTTATTGCAAAATTGTTACATTCCACTTGATATAAACAGATTTTTGAAATATCGTATGTGGTTCGCTGCGCCCTCTAGGCGGATAAAAAATTTTTTATTGAAGCAGGCTATGGCCACAAAAAATTGCCTATTTTTTCGTCTTTCATGCAATATACTACATGTTGCCCTTATCTTTCGTATTTATTACATTTTTTTCAATTTTAGTTAAAAAAAAATGTACCTAAATATTTTCGTGTTGCTCAAGATAATGTAGATCCTGTTTTAAAGACGTCAATTGCAAACAAATAATGAACAGAATGTACTTTTTTATGCAAAATACAGATTTTCTTATAATATTATTTTATTACATTGTCTGTGTCAAAATAATTTTAGACCCAATTGCTTCTAATGTGAAAACCAATATAATAATATTATAAGAAAATCTGTAACTGGAGTTATTTCTATATTACTATTATCATCAGAAATTCTCAGGTTACCGAAGTTTGGCATATGTGAGGTTAAACTAGTCAGCAATCACTGCATACTTCATGAAGAGAAACTTAGCAACAGCATATGCCCTTGTGTGGACTCTCGGTGGTGTCCGCATATATTGAGACAGAAATAAATTTAAAAATTAACATTTATTTCGTGTTCGCTAATGGAAGGCTCTAGCCTGTTCTTCATACAGAATAATGAAACCTTACTGTATCTTCTTCATTCTCCCTATCTTCTTATGCAACACTTGCTGCAATTTGGGCCGTATTCGACTGAGTAAGGCGCAGGGATTTAATTATATATTTTTCATTCGGGGTACCAAATTTGTCATATAGCTATTGAGTTTGACGTGTAGCCCTCGATGGTATCTCAGCATTCCAGGGGAATATCATCCACCTCGGGAAGAATTATCGGCACCCTCCGCCGACGTGAGTTATAGACTCCAAACGGAGACTGTCCACGGAAAAAAAAATCACAATCGGACGTTAATTCGTTTCCATCGGAGCCACACCGGCCCATCGGTTGACAAAAAGAAACGGGGCCCGTCCGTGGTCCCGCGCACAAAAGCACCGAATCGAAGTGGTTAAAATTAATAATTAATGTTCTATAAAACGGCTCTAAATTACGAAATGACGGCCGACATATTTTATTAGTTGTTGAATCCGCCGGATCTCGCTGCGCTGCCCGCCGTACGAAGATTTGTGGATGTTTAATACATTGTATTTTATTTTTGAAGGTTTTATTCTCTCCGAATGCGGCCCGTTATAAGGTTTCGTTGTCGATTTTAATCTTCGGCGACGCTGGATTCGCGTTTTAGCACTCCGGATTGGAAATCAATTTATCGTGCCTATGGGACTGACAACTCATAAACTCATTAATGTAAATTTCATACTATAGCATTGGTGATTTTGTTGGCATCTATATTCATATATAATTAACTTACAAATTACAGTTATTACATTAACCATCCCAACTAACATTTAAGCATAATAGACTACTGCACAAGAAAAATCAACCTAAATTGATCGAGATTTACTACATTTCGCCATAAAAATAGTCTTCAATGTCACAAAATCTTATAATACCAAAATTTTAGTCAGAAATTTGTTAACTAAGAGTAATATAATGACTTCCAAGTAAAACGAATTATATGTCAATTTATACAATTCGAAATTACATATTGTTTACCTTTTCTGTGTTTTCAAATGCTAACATTCCAATAACGTGTAAGAAGAAGATATAATTTACTTAATTTCGGCTTGAAATATGTCTTCAATATCCAGGGATTTTTTAAATAATTATAATAGGTAAATATTTGCATATTTATTACAAAATTGTAAAACTTATTTTGTCTTCAACTATAGTGGTTAAGAATAAGGAAATAACTAGTTATTTTTGCCATATTAAATCCTACAATTTAATGAGTTCTATTTTTATTACAATATTAAATATATTCAACTTTGTTGATAACTTCTGAGAAATATTTGATCATTTCAATTAACCTAAAAGAAATATTGTTCTATATTATGGTACAAATTTACTTATTAATAATACTTCGACGTAAATGTTTCTTAAAAGGATCTTTTAGGTAGCAAGCTTCTTGTTATATGTATTCAGATAGATATTTTCATGCAATAGGGTGTTGAAGTTGTTTTGTGTTTTGATGATCTGCAATAAAAACCTACTTGTGTCGTACGAGTAAATCAAAAGATAAAGCCTAACAGGCGGCTTACCACACAATATTTCAGAGTTGTAAAAAATAATTATTGGGTTCATATTTTCCTACCAAAATCGATAAACACATCATAAGTATTCTATATTATAACACTGTTATCGTCTCAAATGAATTAAGTAGTGCATGTGAATTGAAATTTGAATTGAATTCCGTTCGAAAATATTTATTTTGTTTTTGTTATTACACACACATAATATTATTGGCTTTAATTTGAATTTTCAATCACAAATAAATCCAAGAGAAGAATTTTATATGCAGGTACCTAGTAATAATTTAGTTGGTAATAAATTACCATAAAATTTCTTTATTTGGAGGAAATTTCAACCACAAAGTTAATATTTTGCTGTGACGTCAACATTGGCATAGGCAATCTGCCCTATAGGTTAAACTTCAGACAAATTGCCTTCAAAGTTGATTTTATTTGAACGGCCATGTTGTAACAAACGCTAAATGTTTTGTTTATTATTTCTAATTGATTACTCATTAAAATTACTTTAATAGAGATAATATTATTTAATACATTTATGAAGAAAAATTATTAAACACATTTTATCACGAAATACATCCAGTTTTTATTTTAGGTTATTTTTCAGGATAATAATATTATTAAGAAGCAATAGTAAAAATGTATATTTATAAGGCGCGTTATTTTTATGAAAGTTTGGTCATCACATTATACGAAAAAAATTTCTGGGTTGTACAATTTGTTGAATAGAAACCAAAAATACAAACTTTATATTATATTAAAATCTAAATATCTATAAATACTCATATACCAACTCCTATTCTACTTGTAGCTTTGTAGCCTGACTTAGGTATATTCTTTCATTCTCTTCCTATCCCTGTTCGCTATTAGAATGTATATAAGCAAACATATAATGTTGTCTCTCTCTAGCAAAAGTAGGTCATATAAAGGGCATAATTAGGGTATATTTTGGTAATAATGTGTTGAAATTTTAACATAAAATTGGTCCGTATTTCTTTTAGGTCCAATTATCTTATTGGAATAAAATCCTTGCCGACCAATTATTAACTTCCATATTACTTTAGTTTTTTTCCCCATATAAGGAAAAAGGCCAACGAATATAGGTAAACTTTCCTTATGCGGAATTGGTCATGAAAAGTTTATGACCAATTCAGAGGTCAAGTTAACGTAATTTTAACTTTAAATGTTTGTTGGGATGTACTTTTATATTTTTGCCGCTTTACTTACTTTAATTGCAAACTTTCACAGAAATATAATGGCACATATATCATGTATAATTAGCTTACGAATCCACAATTACATTAAGCATATTATTTTACACTTTCTCTTTATTGTAATTACACACTTATGTAGAAACATACATATAATGGCACATATATCATCTAAAATTAGCTTACAAATGTAAAATTACATTATCCATGTAATTTTACACCTTTTGCACTTGCAATTGTATACTACATAGTAACATATGTAGTGGCACACAACCATTCATGTAAAATTGATTTGCAAATGTAAAATTACATTAACCATATGTAATTTTACACTTTTTGCACTTGTAATTATAGACATACATAAGAAGACATCTGAAATGGTGAAAATACATCTATTATAGGGATTAATACATTTTTAAATGTACCTAATGGTATAGTGCATGAAGTAATATACTTGAAAATGGGAAATAACATAATCAAATATTAGATTTTATAGAATATATCATGTACGCACTCTTATAAATAATCTAAAATATAAATTTATATGAATACATGTACATCACATAATACATTTGCATAATTTTATTCGTTGAGGCATAATGCTTTACTGTCATGTAAATTAACAATTGTGTATTATTTATACTTAGAAATAATGCATGCAAGATTAAGACTAATAATATACAATATATCCACTGTTATAGTGAATAAAAAAATATTTTGAATTTAATAGAAAAGAGCATACTTGATACAAAATTTTGCTTGTATTGAAAGAGGTGTTGTCATATATAAAGTTAACATCTCATGTACGAGGTGTCCAGAAAAGTAAAAAAAAGATTGGAAATGCCATAAGAGTAAACTACCATTATTTTTACTTTTTCGAAAAATGTCACTAATTGTTCGGAATTAAAAGTTACGGAGAAATTAGAAATAATAAACAAAACATTTAGTGTTTATTACAACATGGCCGCTCAAATAAAATCAACTTTGAAGTCAATTTGTCTGTAAGTTTTAACCTATAGGGCAGATTGCCTATGCCAATGTTGACGTCACAAGAAAATATTAACTTTGTGGTTGAGATGTTTTCCAAATGAAGATATTTTATGGTAATTTATTACCAATTAAATTATTACTAGGTACCTACATATAAAATTCTACTCTTGGATTTATTTGTGATTGAAAATTCAAATTAAAGCCAATAATATTATGTATGCGTAATAACAAAAACAAAATAAATATTTTCGAACGGAATTCAATTCGAATTTCAATTCACGTGCACTACTGAATTCATCTGACATGATAACAGTCATAAGAATACTTATATATGAAGTGTTTATCGATATATTGGCATTAGATTGATTTACATAATATGCAGTGTTGGCTTAAATTCGTTTTTTACAACTCTGTAATATTGTGTAGGGCTTGGTTTTCACTGCAGATCGCCAAAACACAAAACAATTTCTACGCGCTATTACATGAAGATCTGTCGGAATACATATAACAAGAAGCTTGTTTCCTAAAAATCCTTTATAAGACACACTTACGTCGAAGTATTATTAACAAGGAAATTTGTACCATAATATAGAACAATAGTTCTATTAGGTTAATTGAAATGGTTAAATATTCTTTAGAAATTATCAACAAAGTTGAAAATAGGTTGATATTATAATAAAAATAGAACTTAACCAATTGAAGGATTTAATAGGGCAAAATAACTACTTATTACCTTATTTTTAATTACTAGTTGAAGACAAAATAAGTTTTACAATTATTACAAATATGTAAATATTTACCTATTGTAATAATTTAAAAAATCCTTGGATATTGAAGACAGATTTCAAGGCGAAATTAAGTAAATTATAACTTCGTCTTACACGTTATTGGAATTTTAGCATTTGAAAACATAGAATAGGTAAACAATATGTAATTTCGAACTGTATAAATTGACATATATTTCATTTTACTTAGAAGTCATTATATTACTCTTAATTAACAAATTTTTTACTAAAACTTTGGTATTATAAAATTTTGTAACATTGAAGACTATTTGTATGGAGGAAAGTAGTAAATCTTGATCAATTTAGAATTATTTTCCTTGTGTAGTAGTCTATTAGGCTTAAATGTTAGTTGGGTTACTTTCATAAATTTAATTTATAAATATTTTACCATTGAAAATTCAATTATAAATTTCTATAATTTGTATCAGTACGCTTCTATACTTGACCTATGATTGTAATCTAAGTGTTTTTTTATATGTGGATTAAGAAACCAATGATTTTATTAACATTGAGCAAATCAACAACTCGTTTTTTTACCTTAAAACGCTTTTACTCGTACCATAAAATCTACTAGGAAAGATGAGCCCCACAACAACCCAACTGCTTGAGAATGCACACACACACACAGAAAAAGAATAAAGGAATAATATTGAACTGTTGATGGTCAAAGTAGGTATTGGAATTTACAGTATAGCAGTAAATAGTAATAAATGTCCGTCCCTCCGTCTTCGAGCAGCAATAACGCCCGGCCAAACAACAATACCAAAACCCACAGAAACCGAACGAACGCACTTATTATATATTTATGATTTTTCTGATATTTGGTGTTTTATTTCATCTACCTGCTATTGTTTATGCGATATTACGTTTCCTACACTGTTATAAAGATTGGACGGAGTGTTACAGACAAGCTAGCAGGCTTAATTTGTAAAAAGTCCTCCAGATTTATTCGACTGTGATGATAAATTGCAATTTTCTGAAGAAAATTTAATGCAGTGCTGCTGTTGATGAAGGGGAGTAAGGTTGTAACAATAAAAATGGGTTAATTTATGTAATTTTGTGTGTTACATCTTTGATTGTGAATTTACTATTCACAGTATAGTATCAATTCAGACTTGTAATGTAATATGTAAAATTACATTCAATTTCTTCAAGTAGTTCTACAAAATTGCAATACTAACACAAATAATACTTAGTATGTGTATTAGTGTGTCTAGGGAATTTACGTTTAGCAATGCACCTATTATAAATTCATAACTATAATATTATAGGTATGTAAAATTGATGTTGTGTCTATCTTCCGCCGAGGGATGAATACGCCTTTGCTTGTTTTCTACAAAATCTTTATGTTCTCTTAAACAAGTTTGGCAATGATGTTGTTTTGATTTGTGGAAATTTTAATATGCCAGGCGTAACATGGAATACTAAAGAAAATCTTTCTTTTTTAATTCCTACAACGATTACTGATAGAAATGCTTCCCTTATTGATGCGTTTTCTTTTTGTAATTTAATGCAGTTTAATCTGTTTGTTAACTGTAATAATCATTAATTGGAATTGATTTTATGTAATGAGGACATTATAAAAAATCTAAACCACTCCCAGTTTCCACTGAAGATGTCCACCACAAATCTGTTGAATTCATAATTTCCTTGAAATCTTTTACATTTTTATCTGTAACAAATAATATTTTTTTTAGAAATTTTAAGAAAACTGATTATAATGTTATTAATAATCTGCTGGAAAATATTTGTTGGGACAATTTATTTCAAAATAAATCTGTGGATCAATCAGTGGACACTTTTTATAATAAAATTATTGATATTATTGATAACCATGTTCCAAAAAAGAAAATTAATGGTAAATATCCTCTTTACTTCACATTTAATATTATTAAATATATCTTAGAAAAGAATAAAGTACATAAAGAATGGAAAAAATATAAAAGTCGAACTCATTATGATTTATTTTGTTTATTAAGAAAAAGATGTAAGCAGCTTATTTACACTGATTTTAAGAACTATACACATTCTATAGAGAATAATTTGCCTAGTAATTCTAAAAAATTTTGGCATTTCATATCTGTCAAAAATCGTAGTAGCGGTATTCCTAATATTATGATGTATGACCATGTCACTGCTCAAGGTGGATGTGACGTAAGTAATTTATTCTCAAAATTTTTTCAAAATTCTTTTGAACCATATAGTCAAACTATTTTCGATAATGTTACAAACTTTTATGAAAATTGTACACCTTATTTAGTTGATAATTTATATGCTACTACTGAACAGGTTTTAGAAATTTTTGAGTCATTTGGATGAAAATAACCGTCGTTTTTTGTTAAGAGGTGTGCGAACAGTTTACATGTCCCATTGACTATTATTTTTAATAAATCTTTTGAGGAATGTGTTTTCCCTAGATTATGGAAGCAAGCTTATATAATTCCTGTTTTCAAAAATGGCAATAAAAATGTTGTCACTAACTATAGGCCTATTAGTAAAATAAATATATTCCGCAAGGTTTTTGAAAAAATAGTGTATAATTTTCTCCTTAGTAAAGTAAAGCCTAGTGTCATTGAGCAACAACATGGATTTTTACCTAATAGATCCATAGAGTCTAATTTAATAAATTACTCCGAACACATTTTGTCTGCACTGGATTCTCAGATACAGGTGGATTCCGTGTACACTGATTTCAGTAAAGCTTTTGATAAGTTAAATCATAATATACTCATTGTTAAATTAATGAAAATTGGTGTGCACGGAAGTCTACTTCGTTGGTTTTCGTCCTATCTTTTCAACAGATCACAAATTGTATCGTTAAATGGATTTCATTCAGCTCCTTATGTAACTACTTCTGGAGTGCCCCAAGGTTCACACTTGGGACCACTGCTTTTTATTATCTACCTTAATGATGTACATTTATGTTTTCATCATAGCAAGTTTTTAATGTACGCTGATGACATAAAGATATTTTCCGAAATAAATAGTTTAGCTGATTGTTTTCTTGTCCAATCTGATCTTGATAGATTTTTTACATATTGTAATGTGAATAAACTGTTTCTTAATATAGAAAAATGCTTGTTTATTACTTTTACTAGGAACATTAATAAATTCTCATATGACTATAATTTTAATCAAATTAATTTGAAACAAGTTTCTGTAACCAAAGATTTAGGTATAATGTTTGATAGTAAAATGTTATTTAACACACATGTTGATTATGTCGTTGCAAAAGGCAGTAGAATGTTAGGTTTTATTATAAGAAATAGCAGATCTTTTAAATCACCTGAGGCACTGAAAACATTGTATTTCGCATATGTGCAAAGTAAATTAAGTTTTGCATCTGTAATTTGGTCCCCACAGTATAATATTTACATTTCTAGAATTGAATCAGTTCAAAACAAGTTTCTTAAATTCTTGGATTATAAAGTCAATGGAGCATTTCTTTACAGAATCGGCGTGAATTGAGTGACGTAATGTACCTATATAAAATACTCCATAGCTATGTAGATTCGCCCTTACTTTTATCTAATATTAATTTTTATGTGCCTCCCTGCAATTTTAGAGTACGTCACCCTTTTTCAATAAATTTTTGTAAAACTCAATCTGGACGGAATTCTCCAATTAATAGAATGTGTAAGTTTTTTAATACGAACTTTTCTAATGTGGATATATTTAATATTACTATAGGTATTTTCATAAAGCATATTATGAATTTTTTTCTTACAAATTTGTAAATTATTTTTTCTGATTATAATGTAGTTTTTTCTCTCTTTTACTTGATAAGTGTATTTATGTTACATTTTTGTAGTGTTGTTTCTTTCCAACATTGTACACCAATTTCTTTAATTCTTTTGTTACCTACTTTGTGGAACTTTTTTAGGCTACTTTGCCTGTTGTGTTTTTCCTTATTGATAAATAAATAAATAAAATAAATAAAAATTATATTCACGGAAATTGTATTAGTATAATTCTACTTACATCTGAATCGTAAAAGTAAAATTACAGTAATTAGAATTTTTCCTGTATGTTTCCAAAATTTATTATAAATGTTCTGTGAATTCATATTGCAGACGTAATATTATGAAAATCATCGTGAAACGTAATTTCACAACTACAGTGTATATATGAATTCACATTTCACAAATCTAAAAACCTACCCGAGACGTAAATTCACAACTGTAATGTAAATTTGCCAGATTTATTGTATTTAAATATAATGTGAAATTATATTTCTCAATGTAATATTACGTTGTAGAGATCAACCTGAAACGTAATCTAAGTATATAGTAAATTAAAAAATATATATTTTACATAAAACGTGAAGTCACATTTAATATGTAATATTACATTGTGAAAATCATCCAGAAATATCAATTTTCGACTATAATGTACAATTCTAAAATTTATTGCAATTAAAATGTAAATTCACATTTCACAATGTAATATTACGTTCTGAAAATCGATCTGAAAAGTAAGTCAAACCTATAATGTAATATGTAAAATTACATTCCACATTTTCGATAATTATAATATGAATTTTAATACGTGTTAATACTCGTATACCCACTAACATGTTAACAGATCAGAGGATTACAAATTGAAGTTACATTTATCAATACAGGAAAATCTATTCCCATTGTAAATTTGGGAACTATAAGTTTCAAATGAATTTTTAATGTAGTATTACATTAATTTAAATTGTTACCTTACATTGTAAATATTATGTAAATTTACAGTATTGTTTGTATTAAAATGAACATTTTTCAACATTCGATAACATCTGACCCCCTTGCATGGAATAGCAGCAACTCTTAAGGGCAATTTTTACAGTGTAGGTTATAATGATATGATAATGGCCGGGCCGATAGGGCATTAATTCAACAACGACGTTATTTTATGGACATAACGTCCGATTTTATGATTGTTTATGTGATACAGATGATTGGTTAGTATGGCCGCGGCCGACTCGGATTATAATCTCAGTAATAGCCGCCATAAGGTGACTTTTACTTAATATCTGCCATGTAATTAAATGCAATATTTGTGTTTCGAATTTGCATTTATGATATCGAAATCCGAACCGGGCGGTTTTTTCTCTTTCGTTTTCTCCTCGTATTTAAACAGATCGGGAAGATATATGGAAGAGGACGGTCACCCTTACACAAAGGGGATAGTTTTTTTAAAGAAATGTTAAGTCTGATATCTAAAAAACTTAAATCCAAAAGGTCATCTGGCTCTGCTGATATACCAAGTTTTATCATAAAACAGTCCATAAAATCTATTGTAGAGCCACTGACACATATGACAAATTTATCATTTGAAACAGGAATTTTTCCAAATATATTGAAAAATGGAAAAATAGTGCCCATTCTAAAAAAACAGAACCCATAATTGTTGGAAAACTATAGACCAGTTACTGTGTACCTTTTGGATTTTCAAAAATTTTTGAGTATTGTTTTTTAGATAGATTACTTAATTTTTTAAAAAAATTTAATATAATAACAAAAAATCAACATGGATTTCGGAATGGTATGTCGACAATTTCAGCTGTGCACTCCTTTCTTAATAGGATTTTAGATTATATTGATGCGGGAGAATGTCCTGTGGGAATATTTTGTGATCTCAGGTTATTGATGTCCAAGTTGTCCCATTATGGTATTAGAGGAACATCTTTTAAATTGGGTAGCCTCATTTCTTGAAGGTAGAAAGCAGTGTGTGAATTTAAAGCATTCTGAGCAGCATATAGTGAAATGTGTAACATCAACATGTTTAGATGTAAGTATGGGAGTTCCTCAAGGATCTGTTCTGGGACCCATTCTATTTCTTTTGTATATAAATGATATTGAGCACATAACATCTTCTGCACATTTCACTATGTATGCGGATGATATCTCTGTTATTGTTTCTAGCACATCTGATGAATTAATCCAACACAACTGCAAGTATATCCTAACCTTGTTAGATAATTATTTCAATCAACAAAATTTCTGTATGAATCCTACTAAAACTCAGGTAATACGATTTCATAATAGGCAAAGAAAATGTGACAATTTGGACATCAATTTTTGTAATACTAAATTTAAATGCGAGGAAACTGTTAAGTTTCTCGGAATGCGCTTAGATGAATGTCTAAACTGGAAATACCATTGTGAAGCATTGATATCCAAAATTTCTTCATTAACATATTTATTTCGAAATATTAAACCATTTCTAAGTAAAGCACAGATTAAAGCATTATATTATGCACAGATTGACTCACGCTTAAGGTATGGTGTCTGTTTTTGGGGCAATTCCACATTAAGTTCTAACGTTTTCTTAGCACAAAAAAGAATTTTAAGGTGTATTGTTGGCATACCAAGTAGGCAGTTTTGTAAACCTATTTTTAAAGAATTTGAAATTTTAACTTTGCCCTGTATATATATTTTTGAAATTAGTGTATATGTTTTTAAGAATAGAAATGACTTTGTTTTAAATAGCCATTATAATAAGTTAAATACAAGACAAAAGAATAAGATGTATGAGCCTATTTCTAGATTAAAAATAACCGGTAACTCAAATAAATTTATAGGGCCTAAAATATTTAATATGTTACCGCAAAATGTAAGTCAGAGTACTACGGAATCGATGTTTAAAAAGAGGTTAAACAACTTTCTAAAAGAAAAATGTTTTTATTTAGATGAATATTTTAGTTTTTAATTACTAGACCTAGGTTAACATGATTATTCCTATACAATAATTAATATTGTCATAAAGGAAAATAAATAAATAAATAAATAAAAATCGCAGTCTTTAGCGGTGTTACCTTGAAGTCATTGGGCAAGCATTCACAATTGTCTGATGTGGAAGTCGATTAAATAAAATGTGAGTCATTTGCATGATTTCCAAACGGGTAATTTTATACATAAAATCATCATTTACCGGTCGCTGTTGTTGAATATTAAAATAGACGATGCAAAGAAATAAAAAAATAAATTCTAATATGTTTGATCTTACGGAGAAAAACAAACTATTTCCAACTACTACTAAATTTGTAAATATTGCTGATATGAATCTTGGTTGGTATCATTAAAAATTCTTACGTCCCTCAGAATTTTTAAAAGTCATTTGTGGTATGTACAGATGTCGCAACATAAGACCAACCAATTAGGAACATATACAAGGTGGTTTTGCTATAAATACCGAAATTGTAGGAATTGATTCCTTATTTAAAAAATAGGTGAACTTTGTTCTTTAACGTTTTGCTTTAATGGAATAAATGATACTGCTATGGAGAAATATGAATATGTACGTACTAATTATTAAAATGCCTTAAAAAATTATTATTCAAAATAAACTGAAAATAACAACGACACTAACGAGGCTAGCAAACGATACCTGCAGTGAGATTAGCGCTTGTCACGTCACACCGCGGAACGGACTGTACATTTACTTTCTACTGTTTTAACTTAAACATAACCAATGGCTGAGTCCCCATAGCTTTCTCTAGAACTAAATGTTTTTTCTAAACAATATTAAATCCTTATTTATCGCCGCCTCTGACCTTCTGTCGGCCTCGACGTTAGGTATTTGCCACAAGTCAAAAGTCAAAAAAAATATTTGCAAAATATAAATAATTATTTAATGATTTAATGAGAAACACGATATGGTAGCACCTACCTTACTGATATTTATTTGCATGATTGATATTTCGAGAGATTTCAAGAATATTGAATCATTTTCTGTTTTCTTACATTAAAACTTGTTGCAAATATTTTTTTACTTGCTACCTCTCTTCTTTGGGGACCTCTCCTTCCCTTAAGAGATTTCAAGAATATTGAATCATTTTCTGTTTTCTTACTTGTTTACATTAAAACTTGTCGTTGCAAATACTTTTTACTATTATTTAAAACTAATTACCGCATACGATATCTTATTTGATATCTGAATCTGATGCAGTTTCCATCTGTAGGCCACTCACTGGTGCAAAATGTACTTCACACTGATAAATTTTTGAACCTCTTGTGTTCCTGGGAAATTAAGTTCTGTTAATACTAATAATAGTAACAATAATAACAATAATCGACGATGTTTTCACAAAATAGTTATATATTCCTCTGAAGCTTTGATCAGTACGCTTTGATGTTTGGAGAGTATGCAACTATAAATGCAAAATGTCAGTTGTCATTATAATCGAAACCTGGTTCAGTACTGGTTACTAATTTCTAGTTTTCAACGTTTTATAGTAATTAAATAAAGGAATTTTTGTCGGGTACAGATATTTCCTTATAACATAGTTTGCCACCCTGTGATATATACTGTATGGTTTTTTAGAGTCAGGAACAAAACCAGAGGAACTAAAGCAATCATAGTAATCGTACGCGATTTTAGCTTTTGCACAAGAACTGGACTGTCATCTTTAGCATTCCGAGTTTTTTATTAGTAGATATTCCTTGGATAAAGTTCCAATTTTCTTAGAATAAAAGGGTATTTTATTTAAAACGGTCTAATCTGTAGTGAAGGAACGAATGAAAAATACAGCTAACCGAATTAATAATAATAATAATAGTAAATTTTATTTCTCGTATCGTTACACAGAAAAATACGTCATAGTAATACTAACTGAAATAAATACCACAACAATACACATATAAATACACAAGTACAAAATACTGGATGCATTTCGGAATTCTGTCTCGATGTTTAAAAAATGGGGCAAAACCCTCTTTTCCCACGGAAAGTCGGCGCCTATGACAATCTATCATCATCCGTCATGACTAGATATGTCAACTACTGGTCGTTTTTCAACATTGTCAAGTGTAGAAACAACGAAACGAAACATTTGTATTAATAATAATAATAATGTCTAAGTACCTGGTAGATAACAGCTAATCCGGTTAGCTGCAGTTATTTTGTATTCGTTCTTTTGTTGCATACTGCCAAACTACATTTTCACTCCTTGCAGATCCATCATAATTATCCACTAACATATCCGACATAAAATACTTTATTTAATTACTATAACACGTTTAAAATTAGTCACTTAGCTGATTTAAAGTAACAGTAAGTTCTAGGTTATGCCATACTGCATTGCTAATTGCATACCTTCCATGCTCCAAACCATCTAGAATTCTAAGTTAGTTATAATCTAAGGGTCATTTTTACAGAGCACTGTAAACATCTTGGGATGTTACAGTTTAAAATATTACTAATTATTTTATGCAAACATCGTCGATTACAGTTAATATTGTTGCTATTATTAGTATTAACAGAATTTAATTACACAACAACACATGAAGTTTATGTGGTAGTGTTTTTATATATTTGTGTACATTTACGTGTATTTTGTTGTTATCCTTTGTGCTTTTTCCCGACGTAAGTAATCGACATGGTCAAGACCGCCAAATCAAGTAGGTACCCCGCTTTACACAAAAAGAACGATCGAGGGAAGGAGAGGTCCACAGGAAGTACAAAAATCTTTAATTTAAACAAGTAAGAACACAGAAAATGATTCAACATTCTTAATATCTCTTCAAGTATGAATCCTGGAAATAAATATTAGTAAGGTAGGTGCTGCCTCTCTGTGCTACCATACTGTATTTCTCATTAAATCATTAAATAATAATCTACGTTTTGTAAAGATTTTTTTTTCTTTCTAAGAGGCTTAAATTGATACACGTGTCAATGGACCTGTCACTATATTTGACACCTTTGACTGGCAGAATATACCTAACCTAGCGGCTGACAGAAGGTCAGTGACGGTGATAAATAGGGATTTAATATAGTTTTGAAAATAATTTTTTTTTGGCTTTATAAATAAATTTGGAATTTTTTTGAAGGGTGATTCCATTAATTCTTATTTTTCCTTATCCCCTCTTAAAATATTTGTGCTAAGTCATAGTTAACCCTGTATATAAGTATAAGTATACTTATAATAAGTATAAGTATGCTTATAATAAATATAAGTATAATATAAAATATAAGTATAAATATACTTTATATTTCTAATCTCGATTGGTAGAGAGTTGTATATACTACAACCACTATAATAGCTTCTTTTTGATATACTCGTAAGGGTGAATAATGTCGTTCAGAACACAGAATATGTTTATTTCGTGTATAATATAAATGATTAAGATTATTTTTTGTAAATAATCTCCAATATATACACATCATCAGTTACTGTCAAAATTTTGCAATTTTTAAATGTTTCTCTACAAGATTTTCTACCCTAAACTGTCAATAATACGAACGGCATATTTCTGTATCACGAATACCTTATTAATATCTCTACACAACCCCCAGTGAATAATCCGATATCGCAGATGCGAATAAAAACTTGCATAATACAGTGATAATAGAACATATTGGCTACACTGTGTTGATAAATATTTAAGGCCATAACAAGAAGATATTAATTTGTGACATAAATGATTAATATTACAAGACCAGTCGAGTTTATCATCTATATACATGCCAAGGAGTTTCGCTGATCGAGAAAATTGCAAATAATTACCCCATCAAAAATTATTTTATATTGTACTGATTTAAAAAGCATGATAGTGGTTTTATCTGCATTTAATATAAATATTTTTTTCTAGCCACAATGCTAGGTTTTTAAATACTAAATCTAAAAAGCACATTTGTATCATCGACGTAAGTCACTGACAAGTTAAGACAATTATCAATTGCTTTATGCAAATCGTTGGCAAATAACAAGAATAATTGTGGTCCCAGAATTGATCCTTGAGGCACAACAGAGTTATTAGATTGAATTGCTACTATTTCACTTCGCCGATAACTGTTATATATTATGGTAGTTGACATTTCTAGGTCATCTCGGACGATGATTGTCATAGGCGCTGAAGCTAGTTTTTTACATATTTTAGGTATATATTAACAATATTGTGTGAAACTAACTACTCTGCGGACTAAAGCCCCGACCAGCGTTTAATTACACCCCCATCTACCCATATATTCTTTATTATTAGCATTTGTAACATTTTCTACTGTATTAGAAAGGTATTTTAAGCTAATATATATCAAATTTCCTAGAATTCCTATCAATGAAGTCATATGTATGCTATCTGATACCAAACATCTAGGTATGCTAATGAACAATTCCACAGACAATAATTACACAGGTCCACAAAAAAAAAACAAAAAAGTGGTGTGTGCTGAGGGTCCCATTACATTTTTTCCATGTATATTTTCTCGCTGAACACGAATCTGAAGTCAAAATGGGGGGTTCTTCAGCAAATTTTAGAGAAAACCCATAAAAACGATAAAAATCACATCGAAAGTTTAAACAGGTTAAAAAAAAAGTCGTGTGCTGGGAGTTAGATTATATTTTTCTTTTGTATTTTTTCCCGCTGAACACGAATCTGAAGTTAAAATTGGAGGTTACACAACAAATATTTGAGAAAACCTAAAAAAATCGATAAAAAATCACTTTCTCGTAATTTATTCCATATGATACCCTCTAAAACTGAAGCAATGAGAAATGCTATGGATTAGTGAATATTTACTATTTTACAGCTATAACTATACCAAGATAGCTGTAAAATACTAAAAAATATTCACTAATTCACAGCATTTCTCATTGTTTCAGTTTTAGAGAGTATTATATAGAATAAATTACGAGAAAGTGATTTTTATCCATTTTTTAGGTTTTCTGAAATATTTGCTGTGTAACCCCCAATTTTAACTTAACGGGAAAAAATACAAAAGAAAAGTATAGTCTAGCTCCCAGTACACATGATTTTTTTTGTGGACCTGCCTAAACTTTTGATGCAATTTTTTATCGTTTTTATGGGTTTTCTCTAAAATTTGCTGTGCGACCCCCCATTTTGACTTCAGATTCGTGTTCAGCAGGAAAAAATACATGGAAAAAATATAATGGGACCCTCAGCACACACCACTTTTTTTGTGGACCTCTGTTATCTAAAAAAATAATCTAGCTAAATTTACTAACCTGGTTTAATGAAAACATTCTATAAATATCTAAGTTCAGTTTTGAAACTGTGGGAACTCGAAAAATCAACCAATAGATGAGATCTGACCTATTTCTGCATTTTTAGGACTGCTTCTTCTGACTGACTGCTTGAGTGAAATATCTAACTATAAAAATTATTATACCAGTAAATTAAAATTATTTGAAATTAAATATCGACAATGTCAAAAGTCGACCTGTCAATGAATTTAAATTAAACATGACAGCTGTCTACTTAATTAGTAAAAAAAATGTTTTCCTTTAGGAAATTTAATAGATATTAGTTTAAAATACCTTTCTAATTCAGAAAAAAATAAAGCTAATTATTGTCTTTTAGGCCACTCTAAGCACGTGGTTAAAATTATTACATATACATCATTTGACCCAATTCTGCATTTTAAGGACACCTATTATTTCTTGATGAAAATACCCTTTAAGGCATTTATAACGCACACACCACTTTTTTATGTGGACCTGTGTTATCTAAAAAAATAATCTAGCTAAATGTACTAACCTGGTTTAATGAAAACATTCTATAAATATCTAAGTTCAGTTTTGAAACTGTGGGAACTCGAAAAATCAACCAATAGATGAGATCTGACCTATTTCTGCATTTTTAGGACTGCTTCTTCTGACTGACTGCTTGAGTGAAATATCTAACTATAAAAATTATTATACCAGTAAATTAAAATTATTTGAAATTGAATATCGACAATGTCAAAAGTCGACCTGTCAATGAATTTAAATTAAACATGACAGCTGCCTACTTCATTAGTAAAAAAAATGTTTTCCTTTAGGAAATTTAATAGATGTTAGTTTAAAATACCTTTCTAATTCAAAAAAAAATAAAGCTAATTATTGTATTTTAGGCCACTCTAAGCACGTGGTTAAAATTATTACATATACATCATTTGACCCAATTCTGCATTTTAAGGACACCTATTTTTTCTTGATGAAAATACCCTTTAAGGCATTTATAACGCTGCCCTACATTCGCTATCTAGAAGGCAGTGCCCACGTCAGCCCGTGTTCCGGCGTCGGGCCGTTATGGCCGTTTTAAAGATTCCTCGTTAATCTTTTAATATATCCCATTAACCCTGCGGAATATTAATCTTAAATTAAATCGCCCATATATGGCTTAGATTAGAGATTCGCGCACACACACTATACATAAAATTTTCTTTCGGGGGGCCCTCAAATATAATATATTCATGAGCTATGAATATTGGGTACGTCCATATAAAGGAATGAGATATGGACATCATCTAGAATGCCTTGACGTGCGTGATAGGGGGCGTTCGGGGGGTAAGAATATGTCTCTGGAATAGCGAAAAGGGTTACAGAGTGATTGATAACTGAAAATGAATGCGTCCTGGCCTTCGGGCCGAAGGGAATTGCCAATATCTGCTGCCGTTCCTACAGGGTGGTCGCCGTCAACTTGACAAACTCATCACATATTCAATTGACGCAAATTCGTGAAACGCTTGAGAAAAATTTGTTTTATAAGATGCAGGTTGTTAAAAATTAATGGAAAACGTGATTTGTTTTGGTAATTTATGAATGTTTCGATACCACATCGTGACATTCACACTGTTCTATGTCCATTTTATTAAATTTTACAGGAGAGCATATTTAAAACTTTGTACAGGATAATTTTTTCTACTTTCAGTGACTATCTTAGTATTAAATAATAAATAATGCATGTAGTAATAGTTTCTTGCAAAAATCGCCTTCTGATTATTTTGTCGACTCTTGGAAGCAATTTAAAGTTGTTTATAATAGTTTTTTTATGTCCTCTCTTTATCTTGGCTTTAATATCACACATGCGTCTCTTTTGTACTAGTCCTCTGATCAGTACCAAAAGCTGTAACTTGACTTACTATTAAATATTACCAACTGTTAACATAAATATTTTCATAACACTGACTGTTGATATTCTGATCCTGAGTCCTCAAATGACACAGAAATTGATACCTTCTGATTACTAATCGTATAAGCAATAGAGACAATATAGACTTCAGTCAATTTATTCTATATCCACACACACGACTATAATACTGTGACGCTTGGACTTGGAATAGTATGGTTCAAACTTTAACAAGGTTTGCATGGACATGGAATAAAATAGTTCTTTTGATTACACAAAACTACTAATCTATGTATTTAAAATATATTAGTGCATAGTTAGCTGTATAGAATAATTTAATATAAAAATGTCGATTTCAGAATGAGATGGACATATAACAGTTTGGTTGTCAGACGGCGACCAAATATCATAAAATAAGGAACATATCGATCTATATATGATGAAAATTGCAGGAAAATCGATTTGAATAACCTTTAAAATTAACTAAAAAGAAAAAAAAACGTATTATTTTAACCAATGTTACAATAATGCGTTGTATATTTTGATTTCTCTCTGGACGCGGCTTATGCAACTTGAGGGTAGATGGTTTAAGGAATATACAGTCCTTCATATATTTTTTTTTATTATAGTGCCCCCGGAGGAATTAGGACCTCTTAAAAGGGGCTGAAAAATGTAAAAAAAATGTTCTGCTTGAAATTAAAAACTGAGTGATTTGGTATATTTAGGCTACTTAAGCTTCTTCTGAATCAGTATTTTTTTTATTGTCCTTGTCTTGTAAGACGTTGAAATAAGAAGCTACTTGATTGATATGCTAAACCTCATATTTTACTCAAAACTTATCAAAAATCTGAAAAAGGCAAAAAGTTTCTAAATTCAATAGGTGTTCAAAAACATTTTTTTATTCAAAAAAATTTACTCCAAGAAAAAATCTAGTAAAAGATGTAGAGATGGTAGTTAATTTCAACGTCTTATAACAAGACGAGAACAATTAAAAATACTCGCTTAGAGAGGCCTCATTAGTTTAAATGCCAAATTTCAAACCGTTTGAAAAAAATATGGTTTTTCAGCCTCTTATCAACAGCAAAACAGTAATGCGGGGACCCTGTATATATTTTTTTAACTTAACAGAACGATACATAATCATGAAATGTATTTCTTTAAATAGAATATGTTTTTCTTGAATTCAAATAGAACGACTCTTTAAGGCAGTGCATTATGATAATCCCGGTAGGTCCTGAAGGATGTAACGGAAGTAGCCCGAACACGTTTCCGCATTAAAGGTACCAATTAGACAGATTAAGTATTAATTAATCCTGTCCGAGGAACTAAAATCGCCCAACGAACAGCTACAAATAACATTTGGCCTATTAGATATTACACGATCTAACACTTACTTTGCAATCCGGGCCGGCCACTTGATATTCCCTGACGTTTAACATTAGTTCACGTCATAAATATTATTATGGACCGTAATTCAAACAACAAATTGACTGCAAACGTCAGATTACACTCATGTAAATGAGTTTGGGTCGAATTATCCTCCACCGAATTTCCTTGCAGCATAATGTAAGCCATCAGAAGCGGGATCGGTTTTTATTTTGACGTCTGAATTGTGAAACTCGTACCTGGAGTTAATCAAACTAAAATCTTTATATACATGTACAACGAAAATTGTTAAAATTAAACCGTGTCTTTTAACAGGCACTTGCATTGATGTAAATTTACAATTTCATTATCGCAAAAGTGTAAAACTGCATGCTTAATATTATTTTACTTTTGAGGTCTTTTTGAAAATGAAAAAAATACCACGTATCAAAAATAAACCATTAAATTATTACACATCTATCGCTTATTTATGTATTTTCTGATTTAAATATACATTATAAGTATACATTTTCAGTATAGTGTGGAGTTAGTTTTAGATTATACCTATTGATGTATTTTTACATTATAATTACATATTGCAATAGTGCGAAATTGTATTAAAGTGCAAGTTAAGCTATTTCCAAGTATGAAAATGTAAATCTAGATTGTCAATAAAATTAAACTATATGCGCCTAGATAAGTGTGTTCTACTAGTTTTATGTATTTTTATACTTAGGTAATTAGTAGTTAGGTAATTAGTTTATATTAGTAGTAAACTTTTATCTATTACTTTCTTTTATGTATTTTTACGTTTTGGGTATTACAATATAAGTATAAATTTACAGCGTGCAGTACAGTTGTTTTTAAATTACATGTAAAATAATTTAACATTTTAATAAAAAAAATATTATGTGGTTAATGTAAATTTTACTCAACCAAATTATCAAAATTAAACTACAGATGTGTTTTTCTCTTGTTATGCAAACTCTTGGGCAAAATTAACGCACCAGTTTAATAAACTTCAATAATATAATAATAATAATAATATATCTACCCCTCATTCTAATCACAGGGACTAGCCCAGAAGTCGGAGATTTGTGCGGGAGAGGGGGCGGCATATTATTATTAAGCAGGCCGCATTTGCGCCAATGATTACATAAATAAAATTAAACTGAATTATAATGAAAACTTACAAATTGATATTACACGATCACTGATTAAATAGATCAAAAATTATTTTATCTCTGAATGTTTTTTTATAAATGTTAGTAGTACTGCAAAAGTGCCAAATTGCATACTTAATATAATTTTGAATGTTGTGAAGTCAATATTGAAAAAATAAATAAATCTTATTCTATCAAAATTACATTATTCTTGTAATTTTATATGTGTCATTTTTGAAAAGTAAGAGATAAATTTTAACTAAAAATATTAAAATGAAGCTAGGTTTATACTGGTGTACCCGTTTTTCTCTTTGTGTATTTTCACAGTGCTGATGTAAATTTACATTCAAGGTGTAAAATTACATTATAAATGTAAATTTACAGTGAATCGTTTTGGGTCGAACGGTAGATTACACAATTTGCTGTAACATTATGATTTAAATAATTTACAAAGCGAAACATTACAACCTCAGTGTAATTTTAATTGTTAAGTCAATTTTACAGCAATGATGTGGCGTCAAAGATTTCGGTAGGTGTATAATTTTACATAAATATCCCATTAGCTGTTAAATTCCGCCAAAGATTTACCTGTGCAACAATCCGTTTATCTCAAGAGGAGTCTGACACTGTTTTCCACATTTGAAAATTAAAGTATGGCGGTATCGAATGGCTTTTTAATTAAAAAAGGACATAAATTTGATATCGTATCCTTTCCACCGGACCCATAAGTCACCGATTCGAAATCATAACTCACGCCACAAAGGCATACTTGAGCCTTCTCCCCGTGCGTTATAAATAGATTTCACCACAAAAGCAACAAACAAGACAACAAATTACACAAATTCAACGGGCAAAAATAATAAATAAATATATAGAAAGGCACGGTTTACAAGGCGTCCCACACTCTGCAACTGATCAATAGCCAGCCTACTTTGATTTAGTACGTGTTTACGACACTAAAATATTCTTAAGCCGGAGATTTATTAGATCCATTCGATTCTGAACACAAGAAACTTGAGATACGACTTTGGCGAGATATTGTTTAAAGGCATGGGCGGAGCGGCCAGGGGATTAAGGCGCCTCGATCAGGCTGAATCGTCTAAGTGTGAAGTAAATCCAGATATATATACGTTCCTCAAAATATCCTGGGCTTTAATCGACGTAAAAATTATAATCGTGACGATCATCTACAACATCTTTAAGTACAACAATGTTGAAAGTTATAGTCATTTATATATATATATATATATATATATATATATATATATATATATATATATATATATATATATATATATATATATATAATAATAATAATAATAACAATAATAATAATAATAATATCCTACCCCTCATTCTATTCACAAGGATTAGCCCAGAAGTCGGAGACTTGTGCGGGAGAGGGGGCGGCATATTATTATTAAGCAGGCCGCATTTGCGCCCAGGAACGACTTACGTTGGTAGACCCTAACCACTATTCAGTGCAGGAATGAGGGAAACCTGGAAAACCTCATTAATTAGGGGGGTAGTCAAATATCAACCGGCATCAATCTCTCACATTGACCCAAGCCAACATTCTTCCACCCTACCATACCCGCAGAGAGGGCGCCAAACCTCTCCACGAATATAGCTTATATATGGTCTACCGGCAGCTGGGCTCGAACCAACACCGATCTAGTCACCTCGATTCAAGTACTGACGCCTTAAACCGCGCGACCACTGACCGACTGGATGGTTTTTAAAATCTGAAAACATTTGTACACTCCTTTTTATCATCTTCTATCTAGTCTTAATAGTAAAGGCACAGTTATATGAAAAATTAAAAAGCACTTTAGTTCAGCAAAATAAATCAAATTAAGATGTTTATTAGGAGATCACATCTGGTTGTTGTGTAATATACTAAAGAATCAAAGTGTATATTTTAATCTTCACTGTATGGTTCAGAAAAGAGATTAAATACACTTTAGTCTTTAGTATTAATTTTTAAGTGTGTTCTAAAATGCGTCAATGCGAAAAATAAAATGCATTTCAGTTCACGTAATTTTTGTATTTCTTAGCCTAAAATAACTAAAATTCTGTTTCCATAATGTGATGGCTATGATACCTAGACAATATTACATCCCATTTAACGAAGCTAAAGTGTATGATGGGAAAGACTAAATTACATTTTAGTTCAGTTGTACATGTACTGCGTTCTTATTTCTTGATCTGATATAATTAAAATTAAATTGTTTGTTATAATGGATATCATTCTGTTTCAGTATTATAATAGTACATTTCGTAGGGACTAAAGTCCATGACCAAAGGGATTATAATGTATTTCAGTTCAACTGTACATATGCTGCCTTTAATCAGAAATAATAAAGTGTCAATCTATAATAGCTATATTTACAAAAGTTAAAATGTACAATTTTGCCTCTGAAAGTGGTACTCTAGTCGATGAATAATACGGTATTTTAATTTTGAAGTATATTCACTAATTTTAACTGGAGACTAAAGTGCATGATGAGAGGGATTAAAATGCACTTTAGTTTAACTATACCTGTACTGTTTTTGTACTTCTTAAGTTCAAGATTTTATGTTTTGGTACTGTATAATATTCTATAGTAGCTATATAAAATGCTATTCAAGAAAGCTAAAGTGTGAAATCTTTTAACTTCTAGACTGATGAATCAGGCGGTTTATTTTGGAGTACCGATATACCTTATTTTTAGGTAAGGGACTAAAGTGCACCAGACATATTAGAATGCACTTTAGTTTAACTGTACGTATCTGACTTTGCATTTCCTTGTCTAAAATATCTAAAATTTCATGTTGTAATACTGTATAAACATTTGATGAAAGCTATAAATAGTACATCCTATTTAAGGAAGCTAAAGTGTTTTAATTATGAGTCGTAAGGTTCTTTAGTCTTGCAAGTAGCTATTTTTATGTGTCGAGGAAAATGCATTACTGAAGGGATTAAAATGCACTCTAGTTCAACTGCGTAATGCTGCTTTTGTACTTCTTAACCTCAAAAAGCTAAATTTTATTTAATTTACCATAGTGATTTAACGTAAATATTGGGAATGTCGGATTTTGATACAGTATGTACCTCATATAGCAAAGAACTAAAACTAAAGTGTATATTTTCTTTTAATATTGAGGATGAAGAGTGGCTAGAGGGATTAAGGCACTTTAACCTTGAAGATAATTATACAGGGTGAACCTTGAATACAAAACACATACAAATATTTGATCTGCAGGCGTAGTTCGTCATATAGATGAGTCTAGTGAAAGTAATTTTTAAAAACTTCAAATATTTATTGAGGTGTTATTTTTTTAAATACCCACATTTTGAGGTCCACTGACCCGATAGACCACTGACGTAACTTAATAAACCATATGATTTACTGAAGAGGACGTTGTCATATCGTCTATAAGATAAATAATATTTTTACCTAATTTCAATTTAGCAATTAGTTAAGTAAAACTAGGTAGGTAGTACGCTACACAATAATATTAATCCAAACTGTAACTTCTTCACTGATCTTGCCATAAAAGATTGAAAAATGTCCGCAAATTCAATACTACCAATTAAGGTATTTACTTTGTTCAATAATTCCAAAAATTATCCATAAAACATGCATAAAAGCTTACCTACTTGCTGGAAAACCAACTATATAAACAGTTATCTACATTTCACAAGTTAATAGCATTGTGCATTGTTAGAAAGAGACACAAATTATCCCCTTAAATTATTTTATGATGAATAACAAAACACACATAACACCTTAGAGTTAATTTTTGCCACATATCCTCAAACAACGTGTTAGTGCTAACCATTTCGTACTTCGTAGTTTTGTAGTGGGCGAAACATGGAATAACAAAATAACCAGCTTGATGTATGCGCTGAACATCAAGAGAAGGCAAAGTTAAATATTTAAAAGCAGTGTCAATCGCATGCAAAAAAAGCTGATGTCGTAGGAATAGATGACAGGTAAGTGTCACGGGCAATAAGTGAAATGTCCCGCACCAGCCCCATCCTCTAGGATTGATAGTTGGCAAGGTGGACGAAAAGGTTATGTGCACTGGTCCAGGGTAAATTGAAAATGAGATACTTTTGCATCTTCTGAACTAAGCTAATGGTTTCTTTAAGTAATGCATCTGTTTTAAGAGTTACGGCACTAATGTATAAAGCGTATTCAAATCGTTTTATTATTTTCACAGGCAGTGTTTTTCTCTTAAATGTCTTGTGCATTTAGTTAATATTTTTGGTGAAATACAGTGTAATTAAGTCAAATATGGCGCAATGTTCAAACAGTGAGCATTGACATACTAAAAACATATTTGTTTAACAGTGATAGTGATAACGATAGCATGTATTATGATCAATCAGTTGGAGTGTTGTAAAAATGGCTAATGGCCAAATTCTGTATAACTGTGAGTAGAGAATCTGGTAAAGGGGAGGAGGTGGCCATTATCTTATGCTTTGACATATCTAAAAATTCTAGTCAAGAAAGTTAATTCTTATCTATTGAAAAATCACGAAATTTATTTAAAATTTGACTTTTTCATTCCTGATTTTTTTTTGAAAAAAAAAAAAACAATTAGGTGCTGGTTGAAATATTTGTACATATTTAAGATATTATTCAGACTTGTGGTGATTGTATTGCTCAACCAAAACGTTTCGGGTACTGCCACGTCCATTCGCACTACTAGTAGCCTTGACTATATACACTAAGACTAAGCAATCTAATGGGAGACCTTGTTGGCCTGAATGGGAAACCAACTCTCGCGTAATGGGAAACGAACTCAAAAAGAACGTTTACGCTTGGGCTATTTGCTAACAGATGGCGCAATATTAGGTAAAATGACATGAATTTGGATATATAATTTTGAAAGCTCCTCCCATCGAAGATGATTGGTTCATACATATTATGTTATGTACAATCGTTTGCAATAATATTGACACTCCTTAAATTCAATTTTGCTATTTCTTTTGAACTGCTGACGTATTTGTAATGAAATCTACTTTCAACTTTTAACATTAGTAATTAGTTGTTTCACTTACCAATATAAATTTAATGAGTTTCTACTCAGAACTTCGAGAAGTTCAAAAACTGTTTTGAGAGAGTGTCATTGTTATTTCAAAAGCTTGTATGTACTTAAAATTCATAACTTTAATGACATTCGATAGGATTACTGTTTATTTTATTATTAAGTGAATGTGTTAGTCATGAGGAAGCAGGCAGGAAATAAATGTTAATTTTTAAAATGTAATAAAACTAGATGAAACATTCCAGGAATAAAACTTTTCCGCGCAATGCGAAAATCGACTATAATGATAGATTTTGAATTCTGATAAGTAATTATAGTAATTTCATCACGATTTTTAATAAAAAAAAATACAGAACTGCAGTTATCCAGTTCATATTCACTTTCGCGTATCAATGAAAGTTAAAGCTTAAAATATATTAACCGCCAGATAACACTTTTATCATACTCCTCCAGCTTTGGTAAATTCAAGTGAAGAAGTCATTCAATACGCGTCGATAAAAATATACAGGGTGGGCCATTAATAAGGGGACATAGAAGAGGAGTAACATCATTGGGAGGAAATATGAAGATATAGCTAAATATATCTTCGTAAAATATTTCTGTGGAAAAAGATACAAGGTGTCAAAGTTGAAATATTTTTATTTTTGTTTTCTTTTTTTGTATTAACGCAAGTATCTCTCAACTGATTGAAATTTAATTCAAAAAAATTAGTAGGTATCAATGAGTCGTTTACTTTTTTTAAATGTCCAGAGTAACTTTGGAAAAAAACTCATATTTAAAAAAAAATTATCTACATATTTACTTTTATGGACAAAAATAACAACAGAGCAGTAAAAACAACTTAGCCCTTGAGCAAACTCTCTCTACTTCTACATGTCTTAATTAATTATACTAATTATTACAGCTAATTACAGAAAATTTTCAATATGGCAATTTTCTAATGCTCCTAACAGATATCCTCATGTCGAAAAATACATTTGGTTGTTTTAGATCAGTTTTCTGGAAAACGGTAGGAATTTCGTTAACAAAAAATAAGATAGAAATTGTCATCATCTGGCAATGGTCTATCTGTTTTAATAGGTACCTACTACATAAATTATGATTGCTTTTCTTAAAATATGTTTCCCTACCAAATTTGATGACAATCGGTTGAGCGATCCTAAAAAAAAAAACGAAAAAAATATGTAAACCTGTATCTTTTTCCACAGCAACATTTTAGTAAGGCATATTTAGCTATATCTTCATATTTTGCTCCAAAACTGTCATTCCTACTCTGGCACATCATTAATGGTTCACCTTATATAATACTTACAATAATAAATTTTGAAACACATTCTTTTCTGATGAGGCCTGTAAAGTTCACAAATTATTTTTACTAAAAACATTAGTGCATGTAAATTTATTTAAATTTGCATGCGCAAATGTTAAATTATTTGAATTTTTAAATTAATTTAAATTTAATTTTAATTTAAAAATTACTCTTCAAAAAGACTACAAAATAATATTTATTTCACACCATCACAAAATTATACTTAGATCAAACATTGAAAAAAGATACTTGGTGTTTTAGAATTTTTACTAATGAATTTTTCGCAAAATAATAATGCATCTTATGCAGTAAGAGAAACCCACACGATAATCTGCAGTTCTATATGTCTCTTTATAGAAGTAGGTATGTCGAATTCATTTGAATTATCTTAATATGTTTAAAGGAAATAAAACAGAAAATGTAAATTTTGGCATGTCGCTGAAAACTCTTTTAACAATCTTATTTTTCTGTTTTTTTTTTAATTAATTTACAGTTCCCAGTTTTTTGCGAATTAAAATAGTAGCGCTTTATTTCCTTCGTTTGAATAAATGCGTATTGTTACACAGTACGACATCTAACAGGAATTATGATAACTATTTAGGTCTTTATTAAGGATTGACTCTCTTGGTGTAAATACTCAAGGCTAGTAGGTACATTTTAAAGAAGGAAACGTTATGAAATCCTTACGAACAGTTTCGCTACGCCATTGACTTCGGTGCGATACCATCCAACTCCTCATTGCTTTTCAAAATGTCACCTTCCTCCTTTGTCGCGCCGTATAAAACGCTTATTTGTTTCACTTTAAGGCCTCTAAATCATTTATGGGTATGCAGATATTTTTTTATTCTCTGTCTGTTATTTACGGTCGATGTTACCGGTGTGAATCAATATGTATTTTATTTTGTCAGGATAAAGATGCAGTTTGTCGTGGGACGGGACATTTACTATTGTGGCCCGTGATGTATGGGGTCTAGGGCGCGTTTCTCTGTTCTTATTAGTATGGCTAATATGTCTGGACGTATTCCTCTCGTATTCGAATGTGTGTGTGTGTGTTGTACAGTAAGGATAGGACGTGTGCCTATAATACAAAATGTAGCTCTTGCTGTAGTATCGTACTCGCTGTGTTTATGAATACAATTAGCTAACAGGCGATTTAAACTCTTTGAAATTGTTTATGAATGTCGGACATTTTAAATATATTAATTCTATAGGTGTAGTGTGTGTTGCATGCGAACGATTATTTAAAATGCCTGTGAGGAATACAAAAATGCAGCAGACATAGTGGAATAAGTTTACGGTACTGTTTAGTTTTAGTTCGTTGGGCATTTATCATAATAGAAGAAATAAATATACAGGGTCTCCGGAATACGAGTGCCTTAATTTTGCCATATGAAAAGTTGTACTAAACAAAACAAATTTGACTTAACAATTTTTTTTCTGTGTCCAACGCAACGGTAACAGAATTATAACAGCAAACAGGTCTTGAATATATGACAACGTCGCTCACATACTATCTTGAGATTGTTATGTATTTATACATAATAATTACCTCCCTTAAAATTACGATACTCATATTCTGGACACCCTGTATGAAGAATGATAAAATATATAGTCACATATGTAGGTATCATATGAATTTTTTTTTAAACAGTAGTTTTTGTTTAAAAAGAAATGTAAAGCAACGTGCTCAAAAATAAAATCATTTGATTTTTCATATCTAAATACCAGGTTTGACACATTTTTCCACAAAATTACCGAAGAATATTTAAAGACAAAAGTTGTTTATTTTCCAGTTTTATATGAATATTTTGATAGATACTCGGCATGTGCTCAGGAAGGTCTAAAAGATAAAAACTGAATTTACGGTTCCCATATGTTCAAAAATTAACTTGAGTTTTGAATGTTATAGAATGATTCATTCAAATTTAGATAGATTAACTTTATTTTAGATAATACAGCTTTGTGTATGGAATTGTTCATCAGCATACCTAGATATTGGGTATCAAAGAACAGACATATCATTTCATTAATAAAAATTGTAGGAAAATTGGATTTATAATAGCTTAATCTGGAGAGTAATTAGTTATTCACAATATTGTTAATACCTAATAAAAAATATATATAAAAATGTTAAATTGAAGTTGGATTTAGTAAAGCTGATTCTGATAATCCACCAGATATGTTCATGATTATGACCACTTTAATAAAGAAAAATTATATTAGTACAGAAATGAAGAGAATAAAAGATACAAAGTTATTAACATATTAAATATGTTTTCTATTTTGTGTCATTTAAGTTAGGATTTATAAAATTATGTGCACTTTTTTTAGTTTACTGTTATATAAATATTATTACTCTATATTATACTTATAATTGATTAATTATGCAAAAAGAGCGACGGTATTAAATGACAGTTGAAATTTCTTTTTCCAAAATAAAAAAATAATGCTGCTCATTTTTGGATTGAAAACTTCGATCTTTGATTATTGTACATTTATGGAAAAAAAAATTTAAAATAAAACAAGTGATTTTATTTTTACCTGTATTTACAGTTCTCTCTAAAACATTTAAATCATTAAAATACAGAGGCTGTATGACGTTTCGGCCGTAGTAGCCGTAATACAACAATACGAGTAAAAACCGAAATCAATATATGAGCTGGCCCAGGGGTATTGAAAGCAGGTTTACCGCCCCACAGAGCGTAGTCTGAGAATAACAAGGGCAGATCAAAGAATCTAAGCTAAACTAGGGATGTGCAAGTTAATTCTGTTACTGGCAACGACCAGTTACCTATAGCACAGTTTAACAATATATTCTAAATGATCTCGCCGAAATTTCACGCATTAATTTTTCTATAACGGCCGTGTCTTCTCTTTTCTGTGTTAATAGTCAAGGCTTAAAAGTGCGTAATATGAAAAGTTTCTGAAATAATTTTCAATGTCTTCTTCAACTTGTATTTAAAACAAAACACATTACAAAAAGATCTCCGCATTGCACATTGCCATGTTCTTCTTTGCTAACTTTTCGAAGCTATTCTACTTATATCTGTGCATTCTGATACTGTACAATACTTAAAATTCTTTTTTTGCACTCACATTGAACATAAAAAAATACATGTAACAGTCGAGCGCAATCGCTGGGCATATGCGTATAGTGACGTAGCTCCTGGCCACTCCCCATTCTCGCGCTGTTGAGACTTAATTAATTTTAAATTACTAAACGTTTGAATAAAATTGTAATATTTTGCATTTCTATTATTTTTTACTTACTTACGTTTACGTACTTTCGCTTTATGTTAAATTGATAAAAAAATGCTCAACAAGCCAATGATCTGTATGACGAAAGCGTGCCTTAGAGAAAAATGTTATAGGAAAGCTGATACGTAATTACATTTTCATGATTTATAAAAATGTAAGTGTATTTCAAAATCTTGTTGAAGATATGTCTGCATTTCGTATTATATTCAGACTCCAAATATGGGTCAAATCTCGCATATAAAGTGTTAATTGTTGCACAAGTTGCAATCACGCTCAAATCTCGACTTTCGAACGTTTTCTTTACTTCCAGGACACCTCCTCTGCGCGAATACCCAAATGTCCAGAAGTTACGATCCCCCTAAGAGTAAATGTCTGCCGTCGGTAGCATCATCAGTTAAATTATATTACACACATTTCCTAGTGTTAGTTTCCCACTCCACCTTATTACAGAACCATGTCTGATTCAGGAGCATGCCAGGTTTGACTTAACAAATTGTTAATCCTGTTTCAGGATATTAAGGATATATGTTACATCAACTGTACGGGATTGAACGCGTCCTTTCAGCATGCAAGGTGGAGTTTCTCGCTGATACTCGTCGAAACAGCTCGAGGAAAAACATAGAAGCTCGAGAAGCTTACAAGGTGGACAGATTTACACATAAAGTTGGATATTTTTATTTCAGTTTCTTACTCGAATGATAGAATTACTGGAAGTGAACTTAAAATGGATCGGTTTTACCAAAACCTGTTAAATTGTCTCGGAATTGAACACCAAAGTAATTTCTCTCATAAATGAGTTTGAATTTGCACAATGTTATTTTTTACTGTGTATGAAACATAGATAACATTTTTATGTTACTGTACCGGAGTAACAGAGAGCGTAACAGCAATAGAAAATAATTTTATAGAAGCAGTTTACTTTTCTATAAATTTACGATTACCTACTATGATATGCCAACAAGATGGTAGATGGTCAACAAAATAAACAATCAACTTAACTTCATAATTTTAAAATACATTTTAGTTAATACATATTTTAATATTTTTTAATTATTATTGGCTGAAATGAGCAAGATAAAACAAGAGTTTCTAAATTAGTCAACACGATCGTTTATTTATGATGTTCAATATTAAGAAAATATTTCAATTTGGCAACGTTAAGTTAATTTGAGAGTTGGGAATGAATCGACGACGCCAGTAGTCAGTAACAGTCTGAAAGGGAGGTCAAATAATGATTTGAAAATATTTTTCTCAGCGTTAATTTGAAATTAAAAATCAATTTTTTAATCATGTATTTGTATTAGACTCATATTTATCTTCCCTTAAAATTATGACTGGTATGTAATTATCAACTCTCTTAGTGAAATCTAACAACACAGATAGTAATAATTTTCTATAAGTAGAAGAAATAATGAGAACATCGTTTGGCTTCTGATTTTCTTGTAGGCTATGATACCCTTTATTTTATATGTATACAGGGTGAGTCAGTTTTTTGTAGACAAACTTTAACAGAAGTTAGAACATATGTTTTTAAGGAAAACAGTTCCTATAAACATATGTCGTAGAAGGCTTCGTTTCGTTTTCGAATTTTCATTATAACATAAAAAAATACTGAGATTTTTTTCATATTTGGGGGATAATGCCTGTTAATTAAGGGGTATAAAACAAGCGATAAGAATGTTTAAAAACTTGCACAGTGGTGGAGTGGACGGGGTGCTCAACCCCTTTCTTAAACAGAATTTCTACGCCAATGACTTTTTTTTTAATATTATCTACATACAGTTTACCAAAAATAATGTATCTTCTTCTGTTTCGATATTAATGTGCATTTCCGAGTTGTTTTGATTTGTATTGTTTGATGTGGTAGTAAATTAAGTAATTTATTTATTATTAATTTTGGCTAAATATTAAATTCTTTCAACGAAACCTACCTTAAGGAGGTTTGTTAAGGATTCTAAAATGTAGTCAAAATAATTATTTGTTATATTAAACCATACTCAAATACAAGACTTATAAGTTGAAATCTGTTTAGTACACAAACTTTAACAATCCTTATTTATTTGGGGTGCGTAAATACTAATGTACTGCAGCTAAATTAAAAATATATGTATATATAACATTGAATTAATATTGATGTTAATGTTTTTGGAGATTTTTTTTTAATTTATAACAATATTTATTTAACAATTGTGGAATTAATAACAATTGTTAATCAAAATAACTCGGAAACGCACCGGAATTTTGAAACACAAGAAGGGACATTATTTTTGGTAAACTGTATGTAGATACTGAAAATAGCAGTTTTTTTTAAATAATCATTGAGAAGTTCTCTTGATCACAGTATTATGCTGTTACAGTATGGCCCATTACTTACGCAACAATTCGATTTTACTTTTAGATAAATTACATGCATCATGAGATTCAGATGCGTTTTTCTCAGAAACCATTGCTTCTACCGACATCAACAAGGTGTACCTTTTTTTAACTAGAAAAGATAGGAAAGAACATTTTTTCCAGTCCAATGTGAGATATAGTGTAGCACAAAAAAGTCGTAGCGATTTAAATGGGTCCAAACCATCGTTGGTGGCGCCCTCTAGCAGATACACCAACATCGTCGACATATTCCAATTTCTAGTTCCAAGCAACCCCTCTATACCAAATTTCATAAAATACGGTCGATGCGATCGAAAAATAATAAAGAAAATATGATTTATTTTTTAAACTTTGACACCTTGTAGAGCGAAAAGGAGCAGCATTCAGATAAGGTATATTTAGCTTAGTCGCTCTATTTTGAGGTCAGCAACATGCCCTGAACCTCTGTCCCATTATTAATGAATCACCCTGTATTATTGTATCATTTACTAAATGCTTTGCGAGTTTGTTGACACAAAGACTGCAATAGTTTACCAGCATTTTTGTAACCCCCACTACAAAATTTTATAAAAATGTTTGTTAAATGCATTAATAATTACCATTGAATTATTTAAAAAATTATCCATTGGTCGATAACAAATGCGGGATTTCTGGAAACAACTACTCTGCAGGTACTTGAAAGACCTATAGGAAACAGTCAAAGTCATTCGTCTGTGGCACATCCAACATATACATATCTAGTTCGAGCTTGTTGGCTCTCATCAGTATGCCATAAGGTTAGGGATGGTAACGATACAACGGCATTCAAACATAGTTTGCCATCGATGTTTATGAACCGATATATCGTTGCATCATCATGATGCGCCATTTAGTACCTAATATACAAAGGTACCTACTGAATGATTTATGAAGAAAAAATCAGTTCTTATAGAAATTCCCTTGCAGTTTATTATAAAGTTACTGGTTTTATCGACGAGTCGCCGTAAGTTCTGATAGAACTAAGTAGAAAAGTCACGTATTAAGTTATAAGCTTTAAACTAAAGAACTTGTCTTTTAGCGTTGTGTTCTGTGTATTGTTTAAAGTAATGCCTCCAAAATGATGTATGGATATTCCAAGAATGAAGCCAAGTGTTAGATATGGGCATGAGTTCTGGAAATGCTTCAAATTTGGGGGAGCATCTAAAAATTTATAATTAAAGTGGACGAATACAGACGACTAAAATGGACAAAAAATTAGATAATTCTAGTAGTAATAGTAGTAGCATATTGCTTCCAATTTAAGTACATACCTTTTCGAGTATTTCTATCCTATATTAAAACAAGAAATATTAATATCCCAAGTTAAACAAAATAATTTATATTTTCCCTGGTAGGCAAACAAGATACACGTTACGTTATATATAATAATGTTATTTGGATAAGTACATCGAAACATCAATATTCTACATAAATTTGCCATCCCTAAATAGGGTCAGCAAAAGATCTCTGAATCGATCTCTAGCTGACATAACACGTATAGCTGCTCGATATTGGTCATATCCAACGGAAGGTCAAGAATGCGTGAGATGTAAGTGTCTACAATTAGCGGTTACTGACTTAAGCTTCATTCACATAAGATTAATTCGGTTGCAGAAAAGTTATTAAAAAGGGCGCCGTATTCTTGAAATAGTGTTTTCTACAAAATACAAATAATTTTAGACATTTAATAACTGAATAATCTAGGGTTTAGCAAATAATAGGAATGTTAACTCATCCCACCTGCAAATATTCAAAGATACTGAAGTAAAACGGCAAGAAATACGGGTGACTTTTGTAACGTTCAGATAAACTTAACAGTAACGCCTTTGTACTGCAGTTGTATGGCAAAAGCTAAAAGCATTTTAGCTTCTACCAATCCTTTTCCGACAATCATACAAGGACCAATCAGAAAACTGCTTTTTTGACAGTAAACAGAAGATTCACATTTTTGCAGGTTAAGTTTTTAAATTAGATTCTAATTTAGATATTTAGTTTAGAATTGATTTGTTTCTAAAGAAATAGATGAAGAGGACTGTTTGGTTTAGAAACAATTACTTTTGCTGCTCTTATTCGCAGCGACGTCAATATGTATAAAAACTATACATGCAAAAAAAATTAAACGAAGAACTCAGAGATGGTGGGTGCGACCTGTTATCCGCAAGGTGATTTCTATAATTTATATAAAGAAATGCGAAATGAGAATGCCGATTATTTTTTCATTTCACCCGAATGACAGTGCCAGTATTTGATGACTTGCTGAAATTAGTGGGGCCTCATTTAACCCACAGTATACTGTGATTTAACCAAACATTCAAATAGACCATCTATTCCTGCAGATTGTAGACTTATATTTTATCTAGGGTAGTCTTTTAATTACTATTCGGCAAATGATAAAAACCAACAATTTCCCTAGATAGGAACGTAGTTGACAAAACATAAACATAACCTCTCTGAAGGTCAAGAATCTTGAGTTTTTGCATGTCGCCAACTTACAGCAGATAAATTCCTCAACTTCTTAAGTCTAGTAGTAATTTTATGTAAACAGAGTAAATAATATTTAACACCATACAATTACAATACAATAGTACAACTGCAGTGCCATTACACTACCGTTTATCTGAACGTTACTTTACTCCATGCTGGATTTGGCAGTTTCGCAAGAACTACTTAAATAAATTTGTAGTAAATAATACTGTAATTGTGTCTCTGTAGTTTTGGTAATGATTGCTAACCGTGTTGTATTAACACAATTTATAAATATTGTTATTTTGCACTATACCCGCATTTTAAATTTTACAATATTACATTTATTACATATAGTAAAAATGTTTGCACATATTAAAATTTACGACAACCTAATTACTATAATATTTTTGCATTTACCACAACAACGAGCTTATATAGTTTATTATTACTACATTTGTATTTTATTTTACGACAAAACTTTAAGCACACATTTATAGTAACTGTTTCAGTTGTATTTCTTTCAGTGTAGCATCCGGTAAATATCGGCATTTTCCATCCCTCTGGATGGTAATAGGGAATGTTGTGTAAAAACATCCGCAGCGAGTGACCAAGCCACTTAGCACTTTCCCGATGACGCAAAATCGAAAACCCGAATAAAAACCGGTGGGGCGTTGCATTGACCCGCGCCAAAACGGATTCAATACGATCAAATAAAAAATTCATTAATTTATCAAAAGGGCCGGGGCGACCGCCGCGAGCGAAGCCAAATCAACGATATTAAAATTTTAATCAAATCATTGAATGAATCACAACAAACGCGTGGTTTTTCAATCCGACAAATTATTAAAACAAAAACCCTCCGATCTGCGGCTTTAATTAATTTTTCGGAAGGAAGAAAAAACGACGCCGACTTTCGGACGATGAACGTTAGATTCGCCATTAATCAGGGCATTTAATTATCGGTGGGTGAAATATCCCATTTCCATTTCCATTCGGAAAATGAAAGGGGTAGATCCTAGGTGACGATAATCGAGACGGGATTTGTGGGGGGCGAAAGAAAATTCACTTTTGAAGAGTGCCGAGCCTGTATCTTGAGATTTGTGGCTTGAAATTGTATTTTTCTCGACACTTTACCAATTCAATAATACAATGGTTAGTGCTTACAATTATCTTTACATTTATGTGGTAGTGAGAGTGTGGAAGTTATACAGTATGCGCCAAAAGTATGGAATAAATTTAATAAAAACGAAACAATTATTTTTGGGGAAAAATCCTCGAACAGGTCGATTTTTTATTTAAAAAATACATATTTTAGCGTAAAATGCGATTTTCAAATGTCATTTGTTTTCGAGTAATGACGTCATCGATTTTTTTTTAAATGGCAACACCATATTTTTTTCCTTGATTCCGAAAGATCGTTTAATTCTCTATCAGACAGTACTAAAATTTTGCCCTCTTACATAGGAAAGTTTTCGAGTAAATGACGATTGAATGTTAGAAAACGTAAATTTTATCCATAAAAAAGTAACAATTCTGAGGTATGTAAAATAAAATACAATTGATTAAATTTTATACTTAAATAAAATGTTCGAATTGCCATCCACCAACTTCTTGACAATGCGCAAGTCTGTGAATAAATTCTTCTTGCACATTATGAATGATTTCTGGGGTAACTCTGCGTATTTCGTCCCGAATGCGATTTTGAAATTCATCTAAATTGCGTGGTTTATTAATGTACACTCTTGACTTCAAGTATCCCCATAAAAAGTAGTCAAGAAGTGTAAGATCTGGCGATCTTGCAGGCCATTTTATCGGTCCGCGTCTGCCGATCCACCTCCCAGGAAAACAGTTGTCCAAAAAATCTCGTACAGGGCGCGCATAGTGCGGAGGTGCACCGTCTTGCTGAAACCATATGGTATCGTCAGGAATGTCAGGGTCATTATCGTTAGGAAAAATTACTGCAAGGGCGTCTGGAACAAGGTCATTTTCTAGAAACTCTAAATATCTTTGTCCTGTAAGGACCAATCGTGAAGAATTATGAGGATTATCCACCATACTTATCAAAATGTTCTGTTTCTGATTTTCATTAATGCTTGGACGTCCAGGTTTTGGAATATTTGGAACATTGCCAGTTTCTCTAAATTTAGACTCTACCTTACTGACTGTTGATTGACTGATAGGGCGATCTAGATATTTTTCATTAAATAAATCGCAAACTTGTTGCAACTGTTGAGTTCTAGTCATATTCCCGCATCCGATAAGAATTAAAATTTCAATTCTTTGAGTAACAGTTAAATGTGCCATAATACTTTAAATTGAATAATAATTTCTATGTCGCTTACAATACTTATTAGAAAGTCGGTGTGACAATGACACTTTGCAAAGATTTTCACCTACGTGATCCATAAAGGAACTATGGAATTCGAAAAACTAAACTTAACGTTTTTGCTTTATTTTAATTGATTTACGTTTTCTAACATTCAATCGTCATTTACTCGAAAACTTTCCTATGTAAGAGAGCAAAATTTTAGTACTGTCTGATAGAGAATTAAACGATCTTTCAGAATCAAGGAGAAAAATATGGTGATGCCATTTAAAAAAAATCAATGACGTCATTACTCGAAAACAAATGACATTTGAAAATCGCATTTTACGCTAAAATATGTATTTATAATTGTTTCGTTTTTATTGAATTTATTCCATACTTTTGGCGCATACTGTATAAGAAAGGTGACCCAAATCAAATGGAAAATTTTAGCCCAATAACTCTATTATCATCTTTTTCTATGGTATTTGAAAAAGTAGTAGGTAACATAATATTAGATTTATTTGAAATTAGTAACTTATTTAGTGAAAAACAACATGGTTTTTTTAAGAGGCGAATCAATAAATACCGCTGTATTTGAATTTATTAATGGGATATTAAATACAATATACACACAAGGATTTTTTTAGGCTTGTCTAAAGCCTATGATAAAATAGATCATATTCTTGTCAATAACTATATAGATATGGAATAAGAAATACTGCTTTAAAATGGATAATGTCATATTTGGAGAGACGAAAACAACTAGTTAAAATCAGATCAAATCATAAGGAAATAAAATCTGAAATTAAAAGTACATTGTTAGTAATTCCCTAGGGAAGCATAATAGGTCCAGTTCTGATTTATATATATACAATATGTATATATTAATGACTTGTGCGGACCATTAATACACAGCAGGCATATTACCACAAATTATACAGATGACACGTCTTTGTTGATTAAAGCAAACAATATCAATGATTTAGTTATCGAAGCGGGAGCTGTAATGAAATTAGTAGAAAGCTGGTTAGTACAAAATAAATTAGTTCTCAATAAGGAGAAATCTTATTATTATATTAATATATCAAATGTAAATTGCAATGATAATCATATTATAATAAATAACGAAAGGAAAAAGTTGAGTTTGGTTACAAAATTTTTAGGTATATTTGCAGATGTGAATTTAAACTGGGTTCAACATTTTTTTACTGTTTTAGAAAAGTATTTTAAGCTAATATAAATCAAATCTCCTACAATTCCTATCAATGAAGTCATATTATGTTACCTACCACTTTTTCAAATACCTTAGTGGGTGTAATTCAACGCAGGTTGGGGCTTTTGTCCACTGAGTAGTTAGTTTCACACAATATTATTAATACCTAAAAATAAATGGGTTCAACATATTTCAGAATTATCAAAAAAGCTGAATGCCGTGTGTTACAGTATGAGGGTTATTAAGAAATATGCAGAAAGACCAACTATCAGCACGGTATATTATGCTTTCTTCATTTCAAGGCTAAAATTTGGTATTATCTTCTGGGGAGGAGCTGTTGATATAAATAAAATTTTTGTTATACAGAAACAAGCTATTCGTATTATAAATAATATGTCAATAACAGATACATGCAGAGGTAAATTTAAAGATAATAAATTGTTAACTTTAGCTAGAATATATATTTATGAGTGTTTGATGTTTAATTTTTAATATAAATACAAATATGTTGAGCAGCAAATTCAACATGAGTATGTCACGAGATTTGCTGCTAATTACAATTTTCCAGTTCATAAATTAAGTATGCATGAAAAAGGTCCATTCTGTGTAAGCATGAATTTTTTTAATATGCTGCCAAGTAGACTAAAAAAACATTAGAAACAAAGAAGGTAACTTTTTAATTATTTCATAAAAATGGAACCGTACATAATTAATGAGTATATTATTTTGGAAAAGCAAGTGTATAAGATATTGTGCGTAGTATCAGATGTAGTGTTTATAATGTTTTGTACTATTGTATGGAAATTTATTTATCTATGTAGTTAGTAAATATGACATTTTTTTAACCTACTTTGGCTTGTGTGTACATGTAGCAAATCAAGTGTAGCTGTTCGGAATAAATCATTTTTATTATTATTTAAAAAACAAAGTTTTTAAAACCTAAATGTCATGGAAATATCAACCTTGCCTAATTATAAATCACAGTGGTCCAGCACATTCGAATCGATTACATAACTGAACAATATTGTATTACGTTTACGAGTAAATTACACCATTTTACATTTATTATTATTCAGAAATAGTTTGTTCAAAGTACACCATCGACTCGCATTGTTTAACTACAGCTGAAGTTTAACACAGTCATTGACCGAGTTAACAGCATTAAACAATTTCAAACATTAGCAAAAAATAATTTTTCACAATCAATTACACTATTAAGATCATTAATAAATAGAGAAAAAAGTAACGGACCTAAGTTAGACCCTTGCGGAACGCCAGGCTGTACTAAATAACGATAATAAACTAATAGATATTTCTTAAATAAATTCTAAGGCAACATATTTTTTTGGTTACCATAAAGTTATCCCTTGTATATATATATATATATATATATATTTCTTATTTAAATACCAACGAACGCTCTCGTTGTATATCAAAAGACAGTTTTTAAAGCTGGCGTTACTATGTGGAAAAATTGCGCAAAGTGATTTATATTTAGAAATTTATTCATTACGTATGCAAACTAGTGCTTTTTCTTTTCAGACGCCTTGAACTCTCTGATAGAAACCTATAAGATAAACAATAATAAACTGATCTGTATTCTGAAGCTAGATAGTTGCAGAGTATATGCTCAACTGCTCAACTCACTCAAATACAATAAAATACAAGGAAGTGTCTCATACTTTCAGCTACAACAACAAACGACATATAGGTGAAAAATGTTTATCTTATTTCGTTAGTATCAAGTAGCAATCATAAAAATGCAGAAATAGGTCAGATCTCATCTATTGTGGTTGAATTTGTCGTGTTCCCACTGCCAAAAAGTGAAGTTAGATATTTATAGAGTGTTTCGTTAGCAGGTTAGTAAATTATATTATTTTCTTTAGATAATTATTGAATAGAGCTTTGTCTGTGGAATTGTTCATTAGCATACCTAGATGTTTGGTATCAGAGAACATACATATGACTTCATTGATAGGAATTGTAAGAGATTTGATTTATATTAGCTTAAAATAGCTTTCTAATATAGTATTCTACTTGCATATAATGGCTCTAATTCACTCGGATCACCTTTACCCTCGTAAATTACAGCCATCATTATTTGCTCCACTGCTACATTGACAGCAAAATTACAATTGGTTAAAATAATACCTGCTGACATGTCTAACGATTTGCTTGAATATTTTAAGTCTGAACATCATATTTAGATGTTGATGAAAAAATCTGCCCAGTATACGCATTTGTATTAGGCAGGTTAAGAAATCGTGTTGGGCCAGCTTTGGCACATTAGTATTTATACCAGTAGGTGGTTTGGTACATTTACCAGCTTATATCGAAGAAGGAAGCGACTGTGGGTATCAATTCTGCTAAAGTCAAACCATCAGTATTTTCAGATGTAACAAAAAATTCACTTACACTTTTACTTACATATTTTTACTTAGTGATTGTTAGTTATGTATATCCCATCAACAAATTGAAATATAAATAATAATTCCTGATCATTTATATGGTGTACTGAATCTAGCACAAGACGAGAATACTACGGCAAACGTCTAGCAACTTTTTTCAGTTACGGTTTTGGTTATTCGAAACGTTTAGTTCGGCGACAGCGCGCATTGTCCGCAACGCCAACTAGGACGTAACATAATCGCCATCCGTTATTGTGAATTAAATTGTTCCAATTAAAATGCAGTTAGAGCCGAGTATAATCAAATAAAGTTAATAAACACACATCGCAAATTGGTACAATAGAAACGAAATTTCGCTTTGCTCTCGTTCCTCGAAAAGTTCGCGTAATGAATATTTCCAGAAACCTCACACGCATATTTTAGAACTCCCCGGAGAATAGTTGGTTATTATTTTGTCCATTCTAGACGTTTCCAATTAACAATATTAATTAAAATTTCCTGGCCACCTAGATAAATATAGAGATGTTATTTCGAATATGGACGGTACATAGGAATACCTTATATGTATGCAGCCGGGGAAGCGGAGTCTCGCGACAAACTATTTTCATTTCATAATAAATTATTATATAAATATTTGTCGTTCGCTGGTCGCAGGGACGATATTTCTGCATACTTCTGTTTGCCTTCGCCGGCTGGTGCTTCGCTGGATAACGTGTTCCACAATAAAACGTTATTAATTAGGTCTGAATTGGAGCAATACGTATTTCGCTCTGCGGTAACTGTATTTTGAGTCACCACTTTAATACGTGATTTTTTTTTCTTTTTTTCAAAGAAGAGAAAGTCAATAAATTATTAAAATAGAATGTTTTGAAGCGTGTTCGTAGTAGGGGGTATATTATCAAAAGAAGAGGAAAGTCTAGCAAATTTGAGAAGGGATAATAGGTGAACATTAATTGAAAAAATAAAGATTGCGTTTCTATTGCAGCAAGGAATCCAGACTGGATCCTACTTTCGTCCAAATACTTATTGCATGATATTTACTGAAAACAAATTCATAATTTTACTGATCGAATATTTCTAACCAGTTCGGATTCTGACTTGAATAGATCTAGCTATACAGGGTTAACTATGACTAAGTACAAAAAATTTAACCCCGTGCTCAGGAAGGGCTAAAAGACAATAAAAAAATTATTCCAGAATTTTAGCTCGATATTTAAAAAATGGGGCAAAATCCTTTTTGGTCGGCGCCTATGATAAGAATCGACTGAGATGGCTTAGATTCATAGATAAAGCTTACATCTGTCAACAATGTCAGCTACCATGCGGTCGTCTTTTTGTAGCGTTTCCAAATGTAGAAACGACAAAAATTAACATTCTTATTAGTAATAATACCTGATAGGTAGATAACAGTTAATCCAGTTAGCTCCAGTATTTTACATTTCGTTATAAACTGGTAAAACTACATATTCGCTCATTACAGCCACTCACTACCGATAAAAGACACTTCCCGTAGGTATAATTAGATAAAATGCCTATTTATTATAACAATATCGAACGAAAGATAATAGACAAGTTTTATTGTAACCGCGGCAGTCTTGTCCCATAACCTAGAAAACCAAACTGGCGAACTATATTGTGGGAAAGTATCTGCACCCAACACAAATGTCTTTATTTAATAATTATAAAACGTTTAAAAATTAAAAAAGGTACTAAAAACTGAAGAATACAAAATTACAACGTAAACACAGGAATTGAATTATGACATGACAGCGATACCAACTGAACGACTGTTGCATTCTTGTAGAGTAGGCTTGTTGGTTGCCTACTCTTCATTGGTGGCGTTAAATAAGGATTTAAAATAATATCGAAAAAAATTTTTTTTGGCTTTATAAATAAGTTTGGTATTTTTTTTGAAGGGTGATTCCGTTATTTCTTATTTTTCCCTATCCCCTCTTAAAATATTTGTACTAAGTCATAGTTAACCCTGTATACACGATGATTCCCAACTTATCTAAAAAAATAAATTTGGAAATAGATGCTTCATGAAAAATGAAGTCGATATAGTATTTTTTTTGTAAAATCCTTATAGCTTCCGAGAAAACCAACCTTTACATCGCTTCGTGGTAAAACTGAGCGTTTCTATACTTTACAGTGTCTTCCAACCGACTGCTGTCGATGATTGACCATGTCGATCCCGGTACGTGTGAGTAGTGACATTAAGCTTCTTGCAGTTCTTGGTTCGAAGAAGCCCCTCCGCTTCCTTGGTTGGATTTGGACTTTTACTCTTGATAATTACTTCTCCAAAACTACTTACTTAAACTAATTACCCAAAAAAAGATATTTGTTCTTTCTAATTGTGTTTTATTTAACAGCAGGTATTTTACTAAGAATAAAACAGAATTAGCTCAAATCTTTAACAGTGTTTTGACTTGATAAAGACTGAACTGAACTGAAAGCTGAAAGTCTAAATCATATATATATATATATATATATATATATATATATATATATATATATATATATATATATATATTGTAATAAAATTAAATTTAAAACAGATTAAATAATAAAGTAAATTTTCACACTTTGTAAAAACATGATAAATTGGTTAACCTAATTATTGATGGTATAAAGAAAAGGTGTAATATTGAAAATAAGTAGTATATACAAGAATTAAATATAACGTATCAGAAGAATCACATAATACAGATTACATACTTACACACACACACACCAAATAAAAATCATAACAATTTGTCGCCAACAACGTGAGGCTCGAAAAAGAGGGAAAACAAGATAAAACAAGAAAAAGAACATACAATGGATTTAAGAAGCGGACGACAGGTTGGAGAGGAGTCGTGTGAATCTCACTCTGAACAGGAGAGTGCAGGAGAACAAGGAACGAGTAGAAGACGTGGAAGGAAGACAGCAGTACAAACAATGTTAGAGGAGCTAATGAAGACCATACAAGAACAAAGAGAAAAGGATAGAGAAGAAAGAAGAGAACAAGATAAGAAACAAGAGGAAGATAGAAAGCGATTGGAAGAAACCATCAAAGAAGGTAGAAAACAAGATATGGAAAAATTAGAAGAAGGAAGAAAACAAGATTTAGAAAAACTGGAGGAAAGTAGGAAACAAAATTTATAAAAACTAGAAGAAGGAATAGAAAAATTAGAAGATTAAAAAAAATTAAAGGTAAGAAAAGAAAATTTGAAAGCGCTATAAATTTACTTCATAAAGACTCATACACATTCACACATATTAGACACAATAAAGATCACATACTTCCATACACACACACAAATAAAAATTACTAGATTGCCTCATGCATTAGGAACAATGAACAATAGATCATTTCTAGAATTAACCTAAGGTTACTGATAATATACGCTATAAAAGATACACTTCGACAGGAATCTTTATCAGCACTTCTACCGCACTTTACCACTTATGGTGTAGGTCAGTTAACACAGGGTCGGCTCAATGTCTATGTAACAGGTAACTGAGTCCCGAGCGGGACCGTAGCCGACCGAGAGTAACCACCAAATTCGTAATAAAGTTCCATGTGTTTCGTTTGTGCGAAACAAAAAATTTATCGTAGAAGACAAGACATAATCTTGCAAGGTCGAGCCAGAACAAGACGTTAAAGAAAGTCTTGTCTTATTTTTCAAGGCAGGAGAATATTTTTTCAAATTTTGCAAGAGATCTTGTCAGCTGATACTGATGTCTACTTTTGAACGCCTTTAAAAACTTCAACTTTTATTTTTTTATACACCACCCTCTATATTAGAACTTTTTATAAAAAAATGTAATATATGTAGTGAAAAACTGTTTATTATCATTGGTAGAAATTTGAGAGGTTCAAGGGTGAGGAAGTCCCAAACCTACGCTACTAGCATTAGTTCAAAAAAATGTATACACTTCAAAATATGAACCTTTTCTTATCATTACTGCAGACCAAACTTAAATGAAAAATATTTGTTTAGTAAATAACAAGAAATTCCATAATTTTTTGAAATTTTTTCTACCTGTTTTTTTTTTTTTTTTTTGAAAAAGGTTTAGCAATCAGCTTTTTGTAGTATTGCCCTATCAAGTTCCATGACATATTTTTTGGACATCAAAATAGGACAAAAAATCTTTTTGAGACATAATGTTCTGGGAAATTTGAACTTACATTATTGCTGACTTTCACAGAAAATTTGAAGTAAATACGCCCTTTGTGTTTACCTGTACTAGAACCATATTGCAATTCTTCGCGCATAAAACCCCCATAATTCCCATAAAAAATCTCTTTGAGACATAACTTTCTGGAGAATTTGAGCTTACATTATTGCTGACTTCTACAGAAAATTTTAAATAAATATGCCCTTTGTGTTTACCTCTCAGCTAGCAAAGTAGTTCTATAAATTTAGAGTAATAGGAGTTTTATATTCTGTTAATATTTTATAGTTAGTTGTATTTAGAATACTTAATTGTTGCATTAATGTGGCATGAGACTATTTTGCCTTCAGAAACTGATTTGTTTTTTAAATTTGTTGCAAGAACACAAGAGCACTTATAAGATAACTGCTAATGTCCTATATGTGCCCTATAAGTGTGTACAATAACACAATTTTACAGCAACGGTGCTTATAGAATCAAATTACTGTAAAACCGATGCAAAATACTGCTTTATAGAATTATACCATCTCCTGTGACACTCTTATAAAATTATTCCGGAATGTCGCTTATAGTTTAATTATAGAATTATTGTATAAGGCGTTGTTAAGTTACAATTCTGCTGCGGAAAACAAATTACAAATATGGAAGTTGCTATCGAACTTAAGAGAAAAAGCTCTTTAAAGCAGTTGTAGAGAATAATAATACAGTTGTTATGAAATCATTATAGAGTAAATAAGTAACAAAAGCCTTTTTGTTCCATAAAGAAACGCTATAGAACTATCATTTTTTATGTATGTAGGTTTCCCATAGCCCCATCTGACGAGACCTGCCTGTAATAGAACGAAATATTTTGATCAAAATGTAATGGGGAAATTTGTATAATACGTGACTTGTAATTATTATCTGCTTGCAGAAAGAAAATTTCATTACGATAGATAAGATTTATTTGATTGTTAAGAGAAATTGATTTTCTTATAGAAATTTAGTAACATATTTAATTTAGACCATTCCAAACCTTTTCCATTTGCATTTCTAGATGTTGAAGTTAAAGAATTTTATTAGATTTATTAAATAAGATTGAAATAAGTGAAATTACTACAATAAAATATGACAACACTGTGAATATTAAGTAGTTGCTTACGAAGCATATTTGCTCTATAATCATTGCAATCGACACAAAAATGTCATATTAGTGAAATCCATTGGAAGTACAAGATGAAGCCTTTCTTCCTGTCGCCATATTGTGAAGAAAGAAAAAAAATCTTAATTAAAAATATATACAATATAAATAGGTGAAATGATATCAATAATATGGATATACTTACTTTCTGACTATTTTATATACAGTTGGTTGTTAAATTCATCAATTTAGAAAGCATTTTTTTTATCAAATTTCCAGCATCATAGGAAATATAAGGTTAACTGAGGGCGCGTCAAAAAATTACCATTATATACCACATATTTTACGATAAAACTTTTTCCGCATTAAAAAGTACTGCTCCTTGATAGACAAATAAACTAAGCAATTCGTAATGATGTAAGTAAGTACTCCTATGCAGGCTGATTAGGCCCATCTTATTGGTTCTTATTGGCCCGTCCATATTATTTCTAACATGTGCGATACTTTAACATTTTGTTTTTAAAAGATACAATTAAACGATTTTAAAGTACTTTAAATATAACACCATGCAACACAAAAATTGTATAGCGAAGTGCTATAGAATTTTTATGAGATTGCTTTGTAACTGTGTTATAAAAACCCTTTAAGACTTGTGAAAACGTTTATTCAACAATTCTATAAGTATTTCCTGCAAGCTTTACAGAACCGTTTAAAGAACTAAAAGGTTCTATAGAACGGTGCCCATTTTTATGGTATAAGTGTTGTAAGAACGTTTTGAAAATGTTCTTAGAACAAACATTGTTCTATAAAATTTGCTCTGGAAACGTTGTTACGATTTTTACAGAACAAGAAATTGTTAGCTGGGCTGTACTTGAACCATATTTCAATTCTTCGAGCATAAATGAAACCCCCCATAACTCCCATCAAAAATCTCTTTGAGACATAACCTTGTGGGGAAAATTTCATCTTACATTATTGCTGACTTTTACAAAAAATTTGAAGTAAATACGCCCTTTGTGTTTACCTGTACCAGAACCATATTTTAGTTATTCGCGTATAGAGTCTTGTCTGTACCTTTTTATGATATTTTTTTCGGGTTCATCTCAAGCTCGCCACCATAAACGTACAGAAATATCACCACCGACGCTTTAATCAAATCGAAACGGGCGCCGTTCGTTAGCTAACAACGGCCCGCGTGTTAATTAACATCGAGCCCGAAAGGAAGAGTGCCAATTAAAGCCGAATACCGAAAAAACCGAACGGAACCATCGGCTGTCGATAGGCGAGCGGGCATTCCTGAAACGTATGGAAGACATATGTTCGCGTTCTCATTAGGCACCGCCGACAAAGGGCCGTTTTAGCGATCGAACCGACGGGTTTTTTGTGCCCGCAATCAATCTATCGACGACCCGCATACTTTCGGACATTCTAATAACTAATTTGTTTAATACCTTTCCTTTTTACGATCCACCAGCCGAACTGCTAATCAGTGGACCTGTTTAATTAGGACGACTAAATATCTTGTAAAGATAATTAATTTACTTATTTATATTCAAGAGTTTTTTTTGGTATAATTAATAGACCGTTTTATTGGTGGTTATAGAGATGTTGGAGATAATGGTAACGAAATGATTATGTTATTAGTGAATAGTGAGGTACCTCTTGTATGTTTTTTTTAAATCGCTAGTGAGTTTGAAAATTACACAAATTAAAATAGACCAGGGTCGATAATTTTTGAAACCAAAAAAAAGATAATAGGATGAAACCCATTGGAAAAGGAAGAGAATACAACAAAAATGACAGCAAAAATAATTTACGGGCGATCTGAGGTCGGGAAGTGGAAGGGGGTGAATTTTTAAGGGTAAAAAAACGGTTTATCTAGATTTCTGGCAAAACTACAAGTCCTATGGAAAAAAGTTAAATGGCAACGTTGTAGGTAATAAAAAGATCTACAGCTTTTGTATTTACACTTTTTTCGCATAACCTCAAAATTTATGTGAAAAATTCAGATAACCAAGTTTTTTATTTTTATATTTTGCAATAAAAATATTTTTTTCACGGGTGAAAACTTACCTTTCCCCCCAAACAGACTGTAATTTTTTTGATTTAAAATATTTATTTTTTCACCTTATTTTGATTTAATATCGAAAAAGCACTCTAATTTTCAATCGAAAATTCTCACGTCAAAATATCTGCTTTTTTAAAAAAGTCGGTGGGCTTTTTGTTTCTTGAAATATCTACTTTCTGATGATGTAAAAACAATACACATTACTAGGGTAAATGTTCCCAGAAAATGCAAAGTTTTCACCAAATCTCGTGAACAATTTTTTTTTTTTGTAAAATATAACAATAAAAACCAAAAACTTGGTTATCTGAATTTTTCACATAAATTTTGAGGTTATGCGAAAAAAGTGTAAATACAAAAGTTGTAGATCTTTTTATTACCTATTTAACTTTTTTCCATAGGACTTGTAGTTTTGCCAGAAATCGAAATAAACCGTTTTTTTACCCTTAAAGACTCACCCCCTTCGACTTCCCGACCTCAGATCGCCCGTAAATTATTTTTCCTTTCATTTTTGTTGTATTCTCTTCCTTTTCCAATGGGTTTCATCCTATTATATTTTTTTCACTTTTTACCATTTTCAAAGGCTTCAGCACTGGTCTAAAATGTAACATGCCAGTTTCAAATTCCGGTCAAAAGTAATTCCACAATTACAATATAGTGTGTGTAAAAATATTCTGTAATTTTACTTTCAACTTGTAAGTTTGCAGTAACTGACAAAATCTTTCCGAGTAGTTGCTCAAAACAATGTTATTTTATTTGTACCAGAACTGCTATAGCCATAATTACATTGAAAGTTTTTTAAATGTTTAAATTGAAGTTGAACGACTAAAGATAATTAATTTACTTATTTATATTCAATAGTTTTTTTCGTATAATTAATATATCGTTTTATTGGTGGTTATAGAGGTGTTGGAGATAATGGTAATGAAATAATTATGTCATTAGTAAATACGAATTAAGTACATCTCGTTATGTTTTTTTGTTCGCTAAATCGCTAGTAAATTTGAAAAGTGCACAAATTAAAATGTAACATACTGTTTGAAACTCCAGTCAAATGTAATTTCACAATCACGACTTACTCTGTCTGTAAAAATATTCTGTAATTTCACTTTGAACTTATAAGTTTGCAGTAACTGATAAATCTGTCTAAGTGGTTGCTCAAAAGGATTTAATTTTGTTTATAAAACAACTAGAACTGCTATAACTATAATTACATTAAATTTTTAAAAATATATAGAATTAAGTTGAACTGGCTATTACCTTAATAGTTATGAAAAATAAATCATCAATGCATGTAAGTTTTCAATTTACGAAATATATTTGTAAAGTTACATCAAGAAATGTAAATTTCAGCTATTTACCGAACAATATTCTGAAACGTTATATGTTGCTTTTGTCGCACGTTGTGGCACATCAGTAATTGTAATTTCACAGGTACAGTGGTCACAATAAAAATCAAATCTAGCACGCAACTATACTAGGAATTTTGTAAAGCATCAGTGATTAGATCAAGTCAATATATGCCAATAATTTTTGTTTCTGTCTAGACTCATGTTACATGTGTGATGGACAAGCGATTAATTTAAACAAAATATGATATTGATTAGGGCTGGAAACTTTTATGTTGCGCTGAGTCTACATTGCAAGATGTACAGAACCTGCCGACTTTTACATTTGAAGTAGATTGAGGATACGGATTAAATTTTTGAAACAGATACCTCCAATTGTAAAACTACAATGTTTATATAATTTTAATAAGAATTATAATTTTACTATGATAAAGATAAAATTACATAGATATTACATTAAACTTATAGAAAGATGCATAGTTACTGCATATAACAATAATGTAAATTTACATAAATTTATAGTATTCTGTAAAATTACTTTCGGCACACCAATTGCAATATTTAAATTTGTAAAATTACATTTCTATATGTAATTTTAATATAATTACATTGAAAATTCTTGAGTGTTAATATTACACCACCTATTGATAACATTTTAGCAGCTTAGATTAGACAAGCACATGATTCACTACGTACTTTTAGCCATTGTAAAATTACATGGAAGTTACAATAAATTTGGAGAACACTGTAAGTATGTCCAATACAAATTTCCGGTTTTATGATAATTACGGTAGAATCACAGAATAAAATGACATTAAACTTACAGAAAAATGCTTATTTACTGTAAATTTTCACTTCAAGGAGATCTATATTTGTATAATTATTTTTACATTATCCTGAAAGGCATATTGAAAATTTTATCTATGACAAATAAACATATGCATTTACAGCAGCTAAATAATAAGCAAAATTACGTAGAAATTATATGAAACTTATGGACAGTTGCGTAGCCACTGGAAATTTCAGTTAAATAGGAATTATATTTGAAAAATACATTTATGTATGCAACAATAGTAATTTACATAATCTAATAGTTACCAACTGAAATGCCTTGACTTTTAAAATTACTTTTTTTATATGTAATTTTAGACATAATTTAAAAATTCTGTGATGCAAAATTATACCAACTATTGATGACATTTTGTATAAGCATGCGCACGATTTGCTTTGCATACTTTAGTCATTATAAAATTTCATTAAACTTATAGAATAATGTATGTCTACTGTAAATTATCAGGTTAACTGTAATTTCGGTAGAACCAAAGAGTAAAATTTCTTTAAACTTACAGAACATACATATTCACTGAAAATTTTCATTTTAACGGGAGTTATATTTGTATAACTACGTTTACATTATTCTTAAAGATATTCATAGACGATTTTACTTATACCAAGTAAGCATGTAAATTTACAAGTCTATTTTCAGTGTAATTTGAAAAATAACTGGTGCTTTCAGTAAAAACAGTCTTTCCTAGCAATCTCAATTAATGAATAATTTGTTGTTTTCGTTCATATGGTGTCACACACCTTACCCATATTGTCGATAATGCAAATGCTTCTATCATAGCGCCTCAACGTGCAGAAACCAATTCCACGGTCTTTAAAGTCAACATTCGGCTGCATCCCGTCTGTAAGTTCTCGCATTTATCGACGAATATTGTCTAAATCTGGCAGAGCGAATTCGCATACCTCCACATATTCCCGTTCGAGACAATATTAATTGTGTATAGTCGTATTCAACGTTTCGATTGTTTACATATGGAGCAGCAGAAGCAATTACTTGATAGGATTGGTTGGATTCCTGCTTCCAAGAGATATATCGGTACAATGGCTGGATTTATCAGTTGTGTTACGTGGAAGTCTGTTTCGTTCGGAAAACCGACGGCGCTGTTTTGAAGAAAATACACAGGGTGTTCTAATGTTTCGTGTACCTGGAGCACCACAGACCAGCGGGGAATGGAAAGTGGTATTGAGTGATATATCATTTTAAAGGATATTCAGTTATTTTCAACGACATCTAGTAGGATGATCATTGATCAGTTCCCGAGAAATTAAAGAGGGAACAATTGAGATCATTAAATTCGGTTAGCAGTAATGATATGATATGATTTAGATATGCAAAAAAATATTGAAAATGCGCACCACCAACCTTCATACAGTAGGACATTGTCCAAAATGTTCTCAAACATTATAAAGCATTTATGGAGTTTATTTATTACTCCAAATTTTTATATTTAAATTTTGCCACAGAAAAAGTCCAATAGAAAAATTTGGTGATTGTGAATGCCATTCAGTAGGCATTCTTGAAATGGTTCGGTGGCATCGCATATGTGAAGGAGTCTCATCTTGTTCAGAAATAAAGTTTTTGGCATGTCAATGATCGTCATGCTGAAATATATACAGTATGTTCCGTTTTTTTCAGGTTAATGCTTCTAGAAATGTAAGAAGGTTGTGGAATTTCTGCAAACCAATTTTTTAGAATTAGTACCCAGAAGGGAGGTTATATTCTACTAACCATTTTATTGATGTGATAAAAGCTTGGCCTACTATTATTTTATGCGGCTACAATACAAACAATTAACGTACAGAAAATATATTGAATTGTTAAACAATGTTATCTATGTAATTTTAAATTTGAGAAGACTGTTGGAAAAATGTGTTCGTCTAGAAGCAGATAAGGTGGAGAAAACTAAACTTTAATGTAGATTAACCTTTTGTATTTTTTTTACAATTTAGTATTTATAATTCATTACTAGCTTCATTAATCGCTTTTACTGTGGCCGCAATTTAAAGTTTTAAACTTGTAGTGTATGTGTTATTTGACCGATCGGTATTTGTTTTCACTTTCATGGCAATCTTTGACCTGCTTGTTATAATTTTTATTGTTTGCTTAAGTTTGGCATCCCATAAAAACACTCAATATACATTTTGATGAGTGCTGAATAGCCTGTTAATATTATTATTTTGATAAAAAATGCCTAACAGCACTTTCTGGAAAAAGTATACATTTAAAGAATTGTAGTGGGCTAGGCTTTTACCACATCAATAAAATGGTTAGTAGAATATAACTTCCGTCAGGGCACTAATTGTAAAAGATTGGCTTGCCGAAATTCCACAGTCTTTTTACATTTCCAGAGGTGTTAACTTGAAAAAAATAAACGTTAAAGCAGAATTGATAGCGTTTTCCAATATATTAATGAACATACATTTGATTTCATTGATGTTGCAACTGTAATGGCAAATTACTACTTATGAATATGCATTTTTTCATGTTGTGTTTTTGTACACATGAAATGTAATTTTACAATGTTATTATATATTTTGATATAATAACGTTGTAAACGAAATTATTGCAGTAGTAAATTTATCATTTAATCTAAGTGAAACCATTCACATTTGAATATGTTTTAATGTCTTTTGCACGTATTAGATCGCTAAGTTATTCACTGTACATTTTCGTTGGTGAATAATGCCGTAAAAACTGACAAATATGCAAATATTATATTTACTGCTACAGGGAATTTATAGAATGTAGTGAAAATACCTATAACTAAGAATTTCAATTAGTTATTTCGTTTTATTACAAAATTATAGCTGCTTCTGCAACCGCTGTATAAATTCAACAACAAAATTCTATTGTTTCTCTCTTTGGGTAAAAGTAAAACACAAATATTTTATTCCTATTCCAGTAATAACGTCCATATTCCATGATGACTCTAATGGTAGATAGTTCTTGGAGATATAAACTGGAGACGTTTAGATGCCGTTTATATAAAACCAACATTCTCCTCGATAAATTTGAATATTATAATCCACTTTAGTGCAGTGGCGTATCGTGAGTTTTTAAAGTGGGTGGTTTCTTCTCCCATAACTTTCTAAAATGTGACATAGAGATAACTGCATTTTATAATTATTACAGATTTACTTTTGCAATAGGGACGAACTTATTTAACATAACGGAACAAATAAAAACTTTCTGTCATACAAAATTTCAATTTTTTTTAATATACAGCATGTCCGTAGAATATGAGTGCCTTTATTTTGCTGTATCGATTTTTAAAATTAATAAAAATTCATTACCTTCTTATTTATTGACTTACTATAGGATGTGATAATCATTTATTTACTCGTTATAGAGATTTAGCCTAAATATATGCCTGCGCAGTTTGAAAGAGGTTTTACTTACAATGCTTGTAATATTTTCAACGATGTTTCACATCACATTAAGGCTGTCTCGAATTTAACAACATTTTGTAAACATTTCGAACCTTGGATATTGTCAAAACGTTTACTACTATAGTAGTAATTTATGTGTATTAGTTAGCATAGTTCACATTTCATATTTGTTAGGATTGTATGTGTTTATTGGCCTATCTGTTTTGTCCATTTGTAAAGATTGGTTACGTGGAAAATCGGCATTCTTTCGAATGGAGCTCACCTATTTGATTATTTTTTGTATTATATTTTGCAAACATGCAATGAAAGCAACATTATTATTATTAAATGTTCAAAATGATGATGACGTTGATTACAAAATTGTACAAACGTCTAGTTGCCAGAGTTTTGCCATAAATTAACATGTCATGGTTGCTATAAATTGTTCCATTTTTGTTTATGTACACTCACAAATATCAAACAAACACTGTAAATACTGAAAAACGAAATACACTAGCCACTCTACTACTATTAATAATAATAATTTGAGGTGTGTAGCAGCAGGTAATAGATTGAAATGTTGTAGTACCTTACAGTTTTAAGGATTTATTTGCAAACTTCTATTATATACTTAATTAAAAAAAAACAAATTACATTACAGAAGCTTTTGCTTAACCTTAGATTGTCATTTCTAAATACATTTTTGCATTTTATTGCAGTTGTATTTTTATTTTTGAAATGTATTTGCAGAAAAACTATTTGTTTTAGATATTTTTTCACTAGTTTTTTCTTCCTTTTGGTCAGATATATAATAGAATCGTTTTCGGAAAACAAAGTAGGCAATAAAACTTTGGTGAAACCCGGCATATGCCTATGAGCTCTTTCCACTTGTTTGTAATATACATAAGTCATGCTCATGTACGCCCCTTAATTAAGGTACGACTAACGTTACGGAGAAATTAACTGCACTAGAGAAGGATGGCCAATAAGATGTATTTCTAGTCAAAAGCAGAGGATTGAACAGAGCCGAACTTGAAATAGTTGGAATGTGTTGAATGTGTATTAGAAATTGAAACAACTAGATAATTTACAAAAATAAATTCAATGTCACAAATGCTGAAAATGTCCTCCATTCACTATTTGGCATTCCCCAAGACGATAGTGAAAGCTGTGCACAACATTTCGAATGACTTCAGCTGGTAAATTATGCATCTCCGCCCTAATCTTGTTCTTTAAATTCTCAATATTATCCGGTCTGTCCTAGTAGACTCTTTCTTTCAAATATCCCCAAAGAAAATAAATCCAGCGTTGCGTTAAGTCGGGGGATCTTGGCGGCCATTCAACTGTACCCCATCTACCAGCCCAACGATTTGGAAACTTTCATCTAAGTATCTTCGAACATCAATTCCAAAATGTGAGGGAGCGCCATCTTGTTGGAATCAATCTGGATAAATTCCATGAGGAAAAAATCACAGCTAAAGCAGGTATCAAGTCAAATGTTAGTAAATCCAGGAAGCGTGCGGCAGTAAGATTTTATTCAAAAAGAATATGCCCAAGATTCTGTTGCCTATGTATTAACTTTCTGTGCTGCGTATGCGATTTGCATATCCTGTGTGGATTTTCCTGAGACCAAAAGCGATAGTTATGCCTGTCAAGTACTCCATTTAAATAAAACGTAGCTTCATCCGAAAAAAGTACATCTCGTTGAAAACCATTATTGTCGTCACACCGTCCCATCATTTCCTCACAAAATTCTAATCGCCTATTGTAATCTTCTTCCAAAAGCTCTTGGACAAGACACACCTTATAGGGGTGGTATGTCTCTCTTGTTTCAAAAACATTCGAATTGCAGTTCGAGAAGCATCGTGATTGCGGGCCAATGAAACAGTTGAAGTATGAGGATTTTCAACAAATTCTAATGCAATGTCTTTCTTTTCTTCATTCAAAGCACGTCTCCGTTCAGTTTTGGGCAAAGTCTGTAATGCACCGTGTTCCTCAAATTTGTGAAATATTTTACTATCAGTCCCTTCCGAGATTTGGTTTTCGGGATATTTCTCATTAAATAAATCGCGCACTTATCAAGATTTCGATGCGTTGCCTTTCCGACAATACCATTGCGATTCAGTAAATTTTGACGCAATAGCAACATTTCGAACTCCAATTTACAACTAAAGCGAAAAATTAACCAGAAAGCCTGGCAAGTAAGTGGTACCAAAAAAAACGCAACATGAAAAAGATATATTTTTTGCGTTAGGTTAAGTTTAATATTCTTTATTTTAATCTGTGCAAATTCATGGAGAATAACACTAAAGATAATTAAATTTTACTTGTTAAGTAGGTGTTTTATACAACCCTAAAAACCTTGCTATTGAAAACATAAAACTTGTTTAGTTGGTATGGCTGGATTCGGTTTTTTATAAGCTTTTCAACGAGCTCCCTCATGCCTTATGTTTCCATTTGAAAAAAAGGGATAGCTGGGGGTTATGGGGTTGAAGGAAAATTAATTATTATATAACCGAAAGATGGGGAAAAAATCAAGATCAGTTAACGTGTTTCGGCGTTTTAAAAAAAAATAACTTATTCAAAAGATATGAATTTTATTCCGTACTTCTGGCCATCCCTGTATAATTTATGTGTGTATGTAGGTATATGTAAGTTTAATTGTGAATATAAGTATAATGTGTAAAAACAGTATTAATTAAACTCTATGAAAAAACCGCAGACAAAGCCTGTTTTTGTGGTTGTCTCGCAGATCATTTGGTATTAAAATTGTAACTGTTGTTTTAAGCTGTACCTTGTATCATTCATGTAATGTTGTTATTGTTATTACTTTATATACTATATGGCAAATAAATATTATTATTATTATATTATTATTATGAAGGTGGTTTTGTAATTCCAATATGCGCTACACTTTTGAATTCATTAGAAACTGAATCCGACTAAATTTCACATATGGAAGAGGTCTATCAAGCAAATAAAAACCAGTATCTAACAATAAGCCACACCTAACTGTCGGGATCGTGATTTCTCGCTAATAATTTCATATTTGACGGCATTTCGTGACTTCGAGGACCGATTTCACCGACACCATACTCATTTTTCCATTAAAAAACTTTCGACATCGATAATTCGGGGAATGTGTTGCGCGCTAAACACCACCTTGAAATTATCTAGATTGTAATAAATAGTTTCTTTTTAACAAACTTTTGGATTCGTTATATAACTCCGCGTTGTTATTGCTTCGTGTTTTTGTAAGGTTTATTACTATAATAAATATTTCATTGTGGCCATTAGCATTTATATCGAGGTGATTTGACGTAAACAAATGTTGGACTAATTTTTCGTACGTAAAAAGCATGTTTTAAGTGATTTAGATTGTTTATAATGTCACTGTAGTTCGGCATGTATTGCGTCGCGTTTACATCATCCGGCCTTTTTTTTAACATGCAATGAAAAATAAATCCAAGTAACAATCGAAGAATTACTTATACACAAGTTTATACGGGATCTGGCGTATTTTATGTAATATTTTTGCAATAATAATGACACTCTCTCGAAACAGTTTTTGAACTGAAAGTTCTAAGTAGAAATTTCATTAAATCTTTATTGGTGAGTGAAAAAAGATTGATTGAAAGTAGATTTCATTTCAAATACGTCAACAGTTCAAAAGAAAGCCCAAGATTAATTTTAAAGAGTGCCATTATTATTGCAAATGATTGTACCTATAAAAATTTTAAAACAGCTGTTTGACAGTATTAGGAATAAAAAAATACTTTCATGTAATTTAAATTTCAATGTTTGCAACGAAAAATTGCCTCTAGTACGATCCTTGATGGAGCGGTTATAAACGCTTTCTTTTAATACGTTCTTGTACTCGTTGGTAAACTAGTTGCATACACAGATTTAGTGTTGGTGGAGACAAGAAATCTTGCAATAGCTTGCTTTGAAAAAGTCTTGCCTTGTCTTACAGAAAAGGACAAGAATTTCTTTAAAATATTGTTTTTATTCGGTATTGCAAGATTATATCTTGTTTTGAGAGAACCGCTCAAATTGCTTGTTTGACAATTTTACATGATTCTTGTGAGAATTGCATACAAATACATGGAATTTTATTATGATTTATATAGTCGTTACAATTAATTCAGTTCAGCAAAACTGGAATCAATAAACTTTGATTTTAAAAATTAGTATTGCCAATCTTATCTTGCTTTTTCTTGGTCCCGCAAGACTAGATTTGATTGCTTGAATTGCAGGAAGATTTAAAAAAAAATCTTGCAAAGCAAGACAAGAAATACTGCTACGGTTAGAGGTTTGCAGATATAAGAAGGGGTAATATTTAAGTTAAAAATAAATATTGTATTTCTCTTGTAAGTATATACTTTATTTAAAGGATATCCAGTGTATAAAATTACTTTTTACATTCAAAATTTATGGAGTCCAGTTTTGCTGAACTAAAACTAATTATAAATTCACTGCCACTTGACTGCAATAGCTTTAATTCTGTTTTGCCTATTTCGTGCATTATGTATGACTGATTATGTAAAACCAATCGATCACTATCGACCATCGATCGATAGTTACGTGTGAGCTCCGAGCGGGACCGATAGTAATCACCACTGGTACCCAATTCCTTGCATATTTCGTCCATTATTATATTTATAACTTCTACCACTGTCGACGATCGACCATATCGGTGGAGTAACCACTACTGCTCCCAAAGTTGTAAGATCGAACAAGATTAAGACTTTAAAGAAACTCTTGTCTTGCAAGAAAGGATAAAACTTTTTAAAATTTTACCCGTTGACTCGGCCAACACTATTAAAAATAATTTTATGTGCTGAATGTCCTTTAAATAAAGGATATACCTACATTAGAAATCCAATATTTATTTTTGCAGCTAATGTCTTGTCTTGTCTTCTCTTGCTTTTTCTTCTCTTGTCTTGTCTTCTGTTGTCGTGTCTTCTCTTGTCTTTTTTTTACTGTATTATAAAGGTATTTTAAGCTAATATAAATCAAATATCCTACCATTCCTATCAATGAAGTCGTATGTATGCTCTCTGATATCAAACATCTAGGTATGCTAATGGACAATTCCATAGACAAAGCTCTATTCAATAATTATCTAAAGAAATTAATCTAGCTAAATTTACTAACCTGGTTTAATGAAAACACTCCATAAATATCTAACTTCATTTTTAAAACAGTGGGAACTCGAAAATTCAACCACAATAGAGATGAGATCTGACCTGTTTCTGCATTTTTAAGGTTGCTTCTTCAGGTGGCCTCCTTTAAGTTGAGTCAAATATGTAAATATAAAAATTATTATATAAATTAAAATTATTTGAAATTAAATATCGACAATGTCAAAATGACAAATACCTACTTAAATAATATTTACCCTTTATGTAATCGTTTTTTATATATTTTTAGGTATTAATAATATTGTGTGAAACTAACTACTCTGTGGACTAAAGCCCCAACCAGCGTTGAATTACACCCACAATATCTACCCATATATTCTTTATTAGTAGCTTTTGTAACATTTTTTTACTGTTTTAGAAAGGTATTTTAAGCTAATATAAATCAAATCTCCTACAATTCCTATCAATGAAGTAATAAAGTTAATACCTAAAAATATATAAAAAATTATCTTGTCTTGTTTTGTCTTGCCTTGCCTTGCCTTGGTCTTGTTGTGTCAGTATCAATACCAAGATTGCAAACACTACACAGATGGGTGATGCCAACTTTTCGTGTTTTTTCGAGGATAGTGACAAATCAATTAAAATAGAGACTTAAGATGTAAGATGTAACTTTGTTTACCGTAGTGAATTATTTTAAACTGTAATGTAGATTATTTATAGTGAACACGAAATAATGGCAACTGTAACTCTACACCACACTCACATATAGCAAGGCACAAAATGAGGTAAAAACTTACCATTCTTACATAAAACTTTGAAATTGCACTCACTCACTTTACCGAAGTACTCTAAATTGGTACTGAAATATCAAGTACTAATTTTGTGACATAGCCCCATACAGTGTAATCTATGGGATTGATATCGGGGGAATAGGCCGGTCAAGGTATGTAAAAAGAGGCCATGTTGGAACAAACCTTTAAAACCCTGTAACTAATTTTCATTGGTAGAATACCATCACTGAAGCTTGGGCAAACTTATCATTAACACTCTGTATATTAGGAAAGTTTTTTCAGACTTCCTATTAGTTCTGAAAGTGAAGTTTTGAAAATTGGTTCATAACTTCTTTTACTTCGCTTTCAAGTTACATAATTTTTGGGTAAAATTTGTTGCATTTGAAGACATTTCTGCTGATGTATTTACTTTGCGCATAATTATTCACCATCTCGTGATCACTTTGTATATTAATATTAATATTAAGTTAAGATTCAAATTTAAACAAGGAGATAGCATTCACGAAGACGTAAACTATTTTTTAATTGACTTATATTCTTTCTAATAAAATTCTTGTCGGAATTTATATTCACTTAACATAAGCATAGTTTTAAGTCTCGCACGACTATTCCTTATTTAAGCATTCCAAGAAATACGTATATAACCACTATATCTTTATATATCTAACTCGATTCGGAATTTTACCGTGACGATTCAACCAATAAATAAGTTACACGGTAAATAAATTGAACAAAATATATAAATATACTACTGTTCCCAACATGCTGTAAATAAAACAAACAACTGCGACAGTGACTGCAATAAAATACCAACGAAATCGGGTTTTTATTGACAGAAGATTGAGTTGTAATGATATAGAAATGTTACCAAATGTTATAGACGTCTTGGCATCCTCGCCCTTCTTTCGAATTTATTTATTTATTCAAAGAAAAACTAAAAATGATCACAAGTCGATTTTTTACAATCATGTCATATTCTAATACCCTCTTGACGACAGCTGCACTGTCAGTTGTTTTAGAAGCAAATAATACATCGTTTGAAATGTTCTAAAACCATCACTTCAAAGATGCGAAGAAATTAAACTTTTCCGAACTACAAAATTGCTTATTAAAAGTCCTTTAACAATGCGATATAGTGACAAAAGAGACTATACCCGAGATCCAAAATTATGGTGAGTTAAGTGTTGCAGGGTACAAAATTCCATAGGCGTACGGTCACACGTGCGTTGTTTCTGAAGGTTGGCAACTGATTCTGGTGTATTACTTTAAGCTAATATAAATCAAATCTCCTACAATGCCTATCAATGAAGTCATATGTATGCTCTCTGATACCAAACATCTAGGTATGCTAATGAACAATTCCACAGACAAAGCTCTATTCAATAATTATATTTGATTGCCGATTTAGATTTCAAGAGTATATATCACTGATAATTAAAAAATCGTATTTGGCTTTTAAACATCTCTACAGGAATAGAAATATTATGACATTTGAATTGAGGAAGTCTGACCGAATCAACGGTTTTATCTTTTGTAAATTACTGTCTCATACTTTACTTTCCGTGTTTGGACAGTGTAACAAAGTATAGAATTAAAAAAATTTAGAACTCGTGTTGCAGGGCTGTGTTTGGTTTGAAGAGGTTTGATAGAGTTGCATTGGCTTAATATTGAAAATGTTTTTAAGTACCATATGCCTGTATTTGTGTATCGTTTGTTTCAATCTTCTACTCCTTATCTTCGAAATAAGTTTATTTTTATGTATAAGACACACCCAGTTCAAACTAGATATAATTTTAAATTATCTCCTCCACGGTACTCCACGGCGGTATTTACATGATCTTTTACTTACAACTCTATTAAAATTTATAATAGCCTTAATGAAGAACTAGACATTCTATCTGTGAACAGTTTTCGTAAAAGAATTAAAGAGTTTTTTTTACCTTGTCAGTAACGTGCTAATGATAAAAATTTTTTTTTGCACTTTCTGTGGCATTGATTTTGTTGTTCTTTTTGCCATTTTTTGTGCTGTTTACACTTTTTTTATTCTGAATTGATTGTAGAAGTAGCATTAAGTTGTTTTTGTTGTTAGTTTTTGTTTTTTTGTACCTTATATTGGGTTAAGTAGAGTAGCGAAAACTAGACTTCGCCCAGAAGTTGTGTGTTTCTTTGTAAACACTAATAAAGACCGTTTATTATTTTATTATTATAATTATCTAAAGAAATGAATCTGTCTAAATTTACTAACCTGGTGTAATGAAAACACTACAAATATCTAACTTCACTTTTGACACATTGGGAACTCGAAAATTCAACCACAATAGATAAGATCTGACCTATTTCTGAATTTTTATTATACGGTGCATAATCCATACAACCAGGTTCCATATGTGGCAAAACTGTGCCACACTTCTGTTATCTTGGTCTTTATTTATCCATGCTCCGTCAGTGTCAATATAATCTATAAGTATATAAAATATATTCTTCGATTCAGACTTTCAAATATTTAGTTGTCTAAAATTTAAATAGTTTCTTTGCCACATCACTATTTCTTTTTCTATCAGCATACTTTTTCGATTTCGTTTTATGAAACAAAGATCCAGGTCACACAATTCGCAAAAGTACCCTTTTAGATATTCTAGGCAAAGTTAGTTTCATTCTGTGAAATAGCAACCTGATTTTTTTTTATCGTCGGAAGCACATTTTTAAAATATCATCCATGAATTGTTCACGTATATTGTATCATCAACTTCTTTCTTCTACCTTACGTGAGTTTCCATTTTGCAGTTGTATATTCTTCTTTATTGCACGATATACACTACTCACAGACACTCTTGTTAATGAACTCAACCTTTCAGCCTCATCACTTACACTCATATTTTGGTCTCGAATCCTAATTCCTATATAAGTATTTTTAGCATTCAATATCCTTCATTTGTTAGATTAGAGCGTGTACTATTTTGAGAGCATTTCTATACCTAAAAATTTGTTGATTAGACCGCTTTCTGTCGTTACATTGAATATTTGCAGGTGGCATGAGATAACATTCCTGTGATTTACTAAGCTTTATATTATTCAGTTCTTAAATGTCTAAAATAATTTGTATTTATAGAAAACACTATTTCAAGAATGCGGCACCCATAAGAACATAATACAAAATAACTAATAATTGATCACAATTAAATAAGATATACCGAAATTTTTCCACACACACCCCCATGATAGTACGGGAGATGGAACAACTGTATCCGTCAAAGCGTCTATCAATAGAAATTCACAATTCCAATCTGGCTCATCTGTATTTGCTGCATCATAAGCTGTATAATCGTGTACGATAAATATATGGGTTGTATATATTTATCTTTGTGTTGAATACTTTAAATGGTGAGCGGTTGTATAACTTGAATCACTGTCTATTATTTTGGGCTTTGACTATTTTGAGTTACGTATACTTCCAATGCCATTTCAAGATACGTAGTAGAAAAAAAGGTTTTACTCCAAATTTGTACTACTTATCAACAAATTACAAGAAAAAACAACAATCTAAATTCAACAAGCATTAAAAAATAATGTTTTTTTTTTCAATCGAAAAATCATAAGTACGACCCTGGAATGTACGACTTATCTACGGATCATATTAGTTACTTAGGCTGAAGTATGAACAAAAATACTTAGAAATCTTTGAAATTGTAAACGCTCCTGATAGAAATTCGAAATATTCCATCCCTCACCTACAAAAAAATACGAAAACCTCAACCATAATTCACTAATCCAAGATCGTCGCCACGTCCTAGGGTAGTTTAGAATCCTCCCGGGGTGTTCGTTTTTGATGTATTCGCCAACGTTTGATCGGTTGAAGCGTCGGTGAGTTATGGACCGTCGATCTTTAACTTATCCTGGTGATCGGATACTCCGTACTTATTTATTTTTCCATCTCTATGGATGCGTGCGTCCGTAACTGCTTGATTTGTGAGGACTGCGTCGCCACAGGCTGTTTGTTTTGCTAGATGAGCAGTTTGACAGGGGTTAAGGACAGAGCGGGTGCGGATAACCGATGGTTATAAACTGCGAACTGTTTTTCGACTGGGATTTATCGCCGAAATTCGTGGACTGCGAATAAATGTGGACTAACTGCTTCTCTTCTTTCACAATATCAACTCTTTCCAGCATTAGAACGTTTAGAAATGAATTATGCACCCATTTTAACACAAACGAACACAATACTGTGTCAATCAAGCTCGACACGGTATTGTATTTATATTTTTTCGTATAATCGTTGTGTAATAATGACATTTCTATTGTCATTTCAGTATCTAAATGACAGTCCATTAGGCACATGTGTTTAAAACAACCTTTTTTACGCAGTTGTGTAAAAGTGAAATAAAATAACTGAATCTTAAAGTATTTATTTATATATATTATATATTAATAACACAATCTTTTAAATCGTATAGTTGGACATTGGAACACATATATTTTTTCTTCACTTCGTATAACTTCAATATTGAAAAAGATAACACATGCATTCCGGTGTTGTTGGTGCCCTGAGTTTTTGGAACGAAAGCGGTGTTTCCTTTTCTCCGAGAATTTTCCTTACTATCGCCTGCTTATTTTGTATGGAATTTCCTATGTTATCTGCCACAGAAGTCGAACGCCAACCTCCGTGTCTCTTGAGCTTCGATATGTTAGCTCCTGCATCTGCAAGGAAGGTTGCAGAACATCGTCTAAGGCAGTGCTCAGTATCCTCAGGAATATTGAGTAATCTAAGAAATTCGCCAATCTTTTTAGGAATTGAAGCTATACCCACTGCTTGTGTAGTACATTTTGAATTCATGTACCTGATAAAAAAATCGGTTGTTATCAATGGTGGATCGACGTAGACTTGCAAAATTGCGGAAAATTTCCATAAAATTGACTCCTTTGGTATTGTAAATGATCTAAGCGTTTTGGTATTGGGAATAGTCAATTTAATGAATGACTTAACATCTTCAATATCCTCTGTACATAAATAAGTTAATCCTTCTCTCCTTCTAAATATACCAACAATCAAGACAACTTTTTGGAATAAGTACTTTTCGTCATCTGCCTCTTGATTTTCTTTTGACGAAAGCATCAACTTTGGTATAGTTAATAATATCCATATTTTTATTGAAATAGATGTAGTTTCCACCATGGAATAATTAATTCATGATGTAGAGGGTGCACATTTTAAAGATAACTTGGACAAGTACGCTAGAATAACTTTCTCCGAAATATTACATACCTTTTTTCGGCACACCAAATATCAAATTTTGCATAAGTTTTTTGGCACAATTTCTTCGATTTCTGAAGATTCAATCTACATGAGGCAGCTTCCGCTTCATTTTCTATTTCAGTATCACTAAAATCTGCGTCACACATATTGAAGTTTTATGAAGAATTAATACCGAGTTTAATTATTGGTGTTTAATGTTCACAGATTTCAGATTTTTTTAATGTTTGTATACTTTATAAACATTGAACCATAGCAACTGCTTCATAGCAACAATCTTACAACTTGGTTAAAGTCGTTTAAATAAAATAGTCTAGCGATGATCATATTAGCAAAAGCAGATTATGTCGAAAAATCTTGTTCGATATATGTTGCGAAATAGGTGTTTTATGTTTGTCGTCTCTAACCACCATTCCCTGACAGCTATGTTTATGCCCGTTGATACGATAACTTCTTATTTATAGATGTTTACATTATGTTGAACTAGAATATAAATTATAATACAAATTATTATTAATAACCAATACAGTTGTTGATACAACGTTATTCACAATCCGTGTGATACTACATTATTATCACACTTACGTGACTATACGACTCAACCTACGGTTGATATATTGTGCAAATTATGTAAAATTAATGAAGTGGCAGAGAGCGTATCTGCAATAGGAAACAAAGAAAAAATAATTTGCCTTTCGTTAACTTTACGACAAGTTATTTGAAGGTTTCAGTGGTAGTGACTTGTATCATTGACCTAGATTGGATGAATACGTGATATACCTATTCAGTAGCGGAATTTCAAGTAGCCATGTGGAAGACCTAATAGAAGCCGAAACGTTGGCAATTTGTAGTGAATTGTTTTCTCTTTTTTCCCTATTTTGATCTATTACCGGATAAGATTAAACTAAATAATATACAAAGGTCACAATACAAAATTAATAATAATTATTATCATGTTCTTAACTTCTACCGCGTTTCCATAAAACCATAACGCCAATAAATCCGAACAGGTAGTGTGTTTGGGTAGTCCCCGGCAGGATGAGGCGAAAACACCTAATAAATCGGGGTAGGCCTTGGCATTCGTGGCCGACAATGACGTATGAGTCAATAAGCCGGGTAGGTTCGAGTGGGCCATGACCGATCGTCAGCTGTTCCCCGCAGAGATCCCATGCGGAGCCAACTCTAATCGGGGATCTGTTATCTGACAACCACCGATAGCGCGATGTCTGATAGAGACGCGCGGCCTTATAGGAAAAAACTGATTTATCGGCGGTATTGGATGCTATTATTTTAGTAGGTCCGCTTCTTACGCCCCCGACGGTCCGCTTAATCACGGGCGTATAAGAGAGAGCGTCCTCGAGTGGGTGGATTAAAAAGAATCGCCAAATTCGTCGAGAGAGTGAGTCCTGCTACGCGTTATAAATAACGATTTCATATACAGGGTGTTAGAGGTTTGACTCATAAATTTAACAGGCGGTAGTATACATCAAAATGAACAAAAAAACCTTATAAGACATGGGTCTTAAACTCAGCTATGTTCGAGAAAAAAAATTAAGAAATCTCCAATTTCACGTGTAAAAATTCTGTTAATTAAGGGTTCTCACCATAATTTTCTGCATTAAATAATCATAAAGTGTAATGCTTAGACCGTCTTTCAGTTTATTTGGACAAAGTCGATATCACCATCGCGGAATGTGGCAACGGCGCGAGAGGTACAGTGACAGGTCAGTTGGTATCTGAACTGCGAAGTGTCTATCGCTTGTCGCAAATTCTTTTACGTTCCACTATTTCCTTTATTTTTTTTTATTTGTGAAATGTTTAGCATACGTGAGTATTACGATGTGTTATTAATTTATGGAGAAACTTGCCGCAATTCTGGAAGAGCACGACGTATTTATTTAGATCGATTTCCTTAACGGCGGTTGTCTAATAGAGACATTCGTTGAAGTATCTCAACGTCTTCTTGGTATTGGTAGTATCGAAGAATTTTATTATTATAAAATAATAAAAAAAAAATATTATAAAATTATGGGGTAGTGTAGTGCATGTGTTGAAAATAACTGTGGACAATTTGAACATATCTCGTAATTATGTATATGTTGTAGTAGTGTATTTTGATTTTCGGTAAGTACTTAAATTATTTTTTTATGCATAAGTTACGATTATTTCTGTCAGGTGAGTCTTAGAAGTATTTATTACTTATTTTTCAAATTCCTATTTGGTTTAAATTATGTTACTGTTTAAACATTTATAAATCGCCAAAATTTAAGTATTTCATACAAAAAATTCATTAATTCTACCATTCTCTGTTCAAAAATAAAATTGCAAAGCAGTTGTTTAAATTAAGTTCATTCATTTCCACAATAGTTGTTTATCTTTGGATTTATTGTCACCGCCAAAAAACAATCTGGCACAAGGTAGGCAACCCACAAACCGCTCGCCTGGCCCAACGTGTACTTGCACTGTTGCCACGTTGTGATAAAATTCCTTGAAACAATAACGGCTTGAGTTATGCCCTTGTACTATTTTACTTTTTTGTTCATTTATAATATACGCGGTTAGTGCCTGCTAATATTGCTGAATTTCTAAATTTGCCTGATTATCACCTTTATACTGGACATTGCTTCAGACGATCTTTGGCTAGTTTGTTGGCAGAATATGGTGCTAATCTTACTGCAATTATTAAGAAATTTAGTGGCTGGAAGTCCAGTACAGTTGCAGAGGGGTATATAGAAGACTCGTTACAAAATAAGAAGAGGATTGCGTGCCAAATTTTGTCCAAAACTTCGGCGGATAACATTGCTCCCTACCCTGGTACAAGTTTCACAGGAAATAATTATATTGACCATAGAATTACTTATTCTAATCGCAGTTTCCTAAATGTACCTTTTAATTAAATATGGTCGTGGATACTTTGTCAAACATAGTCGTCATATTGCTAATCGAGTTTCTTTGTGATTGTTTGTGGTTCAATTTGCTGTAAAAATGGGATCTAATGAAGATTTAGGTGTACCTGAGGAGATACTGGAGTGTGCGAAAGAGGTTTCTTTGAATGTTCTCCCAAAGAAATTTCAAAAAATTTACGAATGTGTCTACCAATGTTTTATGCATTGGTCTAAAGAAAAAAAAACATTAAGTAGTATTCAGAAAATCTGTTGATGGTGTATTTTTCTAATTTAGCAAATAAAATGAAGCCGTCAATGCTTCGATCACAATATTCAATGTCGCGGTCAACGTTGGATATAATGAAGGAGATTGGTATAAGCAAATATTCAAAATTTCATGCTTTTCTCAAGGAACATAATGAGGCTTATGCACCGAAAAAATCGCGAAGGAGCAAGTTGATTGCTTTTTGCAGACGCATGCCGATCTGATGAATTAGTTAATTTAACAATTGATAATGTTGATGATGTGAAATTCGCCTTAATTATAAAAACTCCCAACGCAAAACCAAGAAACGACGTTCTTCTACTGTGCTGGGAGACAATTATTTAAGTTTTTATCGAAAATATGTTGTTTTACGTCCATCTGGATTGGTAGAACGTTTATTTCTCAGATATGTTAGCGGAAAGTATCATCGAATGGTGGTCGGTATTAATAAAAACAGTGCCTTCTCGCCAAAAAATTGCCAAAATTTTTGAAGCTGGACGACTGGAAAGAGTACAGTGAGCACGCATTTTGACGAACGCTGCTACCCTATTAGTTGACGGCGGTGGTGACTTCACTTGTCTTAAAATACACGGAGGATGGAGAGAGCACTGTGGTGGAAGGCTATATTGAATACTCACTCTTTAATAAGAAATATTGTCCGTTGTCATCTGAAAATGATACAGTATGCGCCCAAAGTATGGAATAAATTCAATAAAAACGAAACAATTATTTTTGGGGAAAAATCCTCGAACAGGTCGATTTTTAATTTAAAAAATACATATTTTAGCGTAAAATGCGATTTTCGAATGTCATTTGTTTTCGAGTAATGACGTCATCGAATTTTTTTAAATGGCAACACCATATTTTCCTTGATTCTGAAAGATCGTTTAATTCTCTATCAGACAGTACTCAAATTTTGCCCTCTTACATAGGAAAGTTTTCGAGTAAATGACGATTGAATGTTAGAAAACGTAAATCAATTAAAATAAAGCAAAAACGTTATCAAGTTTAGTTTTTCGAATTCCATAGTTCTTTTATGGATCACGTAGGTGAAAATCTTTGCAAAGTGTCATTGTCACACCGACTTTCTAATAAGTATTGTAAGCGACATAGAAATTATTATTCAATTTAAAATATTATGGCACATTTCAAAGAATTGAAATTTTAATTCTTATCGGATGCGGGAATATGACTAGAACTCAGCAGGAAGTTTGAGATTTATTTAATGAAAAATATCCAGATGGCCCTATCAGCCAATCAACAGTCAGTAAGGTAGAGTCTAAATTTAGAGAAATTGGTAATGTTGTAAATATACCAAAACCTGGACGTCCAAGCATTAATGAAAATCAGAAACAGAACATTTTGATAAGTATGGTGGATAATCCTCATAATTCTTCACGATTGGTTGCATTAAACAATGACACTAGTCAGAGCACAGTGCTACGTATCTTAAGGAAGGAAAAATATCATCCCTACAAAATTCAACTTGTGCAGAAACTCAATGAAGATGATCCCGATCGCCGCTTACACTTTTGCGAAATTCTAATGGATTTATGTCAAGGAAATAGAAGTTTACACCGGCAAATACTTTTTTCAGATGAGGCCACATTTTGTCTGAATGGTACAGTAAAGCGTCAAACTTGCAGATATTGGAGTCGGGAAAATCCTCATTGGATGGCAGAGGCACATACCCAACACCCTCAGAAATTAAATGTGTGGGCTGGAATAGTTGACGACAGAATAGTAGGGCCTTTCTTCTTTGAAGGAACCCTTACAGGACAAAGATATTTAGATTTTCTAGAAAATGACCTTGTTCCAGCCCTTGCAGTAATTTTTCCTAACGATAATGACCCTGACATTCCTGACGGTATCATTTGGTTTCAGCAAGACGGTGCACCTCCGCACTATGCGCGCCCTGTACGAGATTTTTTGGACAACTGTTTTCCTGGGAGGTGGATCGGCAGACGCGGACCGATATAATGACCTGCAAGATCGCCAGATCTTACACCTCTTGACTATTTTTTATGGGGATACTTGAAGTCAAAAGTGTACATTAATAAACCACGTAATTTAGAAGAACTTCAAAATCGCATTAGGGACGAAATACGCAGAAATCATTCATAATGTGCAAGAAGAATTTCTTCACAGACTTGCGCATTGTCAAGAAGTTGGTGGATGGCAATTCGAACATTTAATTTAAGTATAAAATTTAATCAATTGTATTTTATTTTACATACCTCAGAATTGTTACTTTTTTATGGATAAAATTTACGTTTTCTAACATTCAATCGTCATTTACTCGAAAACTTTCCTATGTAAGAGGGCAAAATTTGAGTACTTTCTGATAGAGAATTAAAAGATCTTTCAGAATCATGGACCTGTTCGAGGATTTTTCCCAAAAAATAATTGTTTCGTTTTTATTGAATTTATTCCATACTTTTGGTGCATACTGTATAACTATTAATGAAAACGTGTTGGACTGCTTGAATTGCACCAAGAGTGAGCGTAGTGGCAGCTTAAGTGGTTTATTTAATTTTCAAACTGTGTATTAAATATCATTGTAAATAAACAAAAATTATAGTAAATATTGTTGAATAGACTTTTATAAATTAAAACTGTAGCTCCTAAGATTATAAGTGAATACTTTAGTTGCTAATGTACAATTTTTTTCTCAGTAAGGAAAATGCCAACCTTAGAGACTCCTGCCAGTCAAAAAATGTTATAGTTTTATGATGGTTGGAGAGAAATTATGTAGTTCCTCAGTCTGTTCCGTCATCGAGAGACCGTTCGGTTCCAATTTTAGCCTAATCCGACCGCACGAAATCCGCCTGCTGGTTTTCGGCGATTACCCCTCCCCGGCCGCCCGCGATTGTTAGATAATTACACATAGACATTGTTGGATTGTTTCGGCCGCATTCTCAATACGTAATCAAAGGAGTGTGCACGGTAAATTTACCAGCAGCAGCACAACAGAGCGCGCAAGGGTAAAGCCAGTAAATGAATACGCTCGGGGCTAGCGAGAGGAGCGCGGCGGCGGGCCAACCTTTGACCCTTCTGTCAAATTTCCTGGTCTTTGGTCGGGCCACTGTTTCCTTTGTGCTACGGTTCACATTCGGCCTTCGGCGCATTATCGCCTTCTGATTTTCAGGACTAATTATTGCCCTTTATGCGTGCGTCTGCCGGACCGAGCAGGCGAGCGGTGCGGTTTTTTTCGGACGTCAATAACAGCTCTATTGCCTAACCAAGTGTGGCCGGGTTAATTAATTTGCGGCGGTGGAAACGCGCGGAAGAGAACGGAGAGGCGCCTGTCTCTTCGACTGTAACGATGTTAGCTCCAGGTCCTCCTCGCTCGGCCGGAACAATAGCGCCGTTTCCTCAAGTTTCAAAAATTTTCTTGCTGTCATCTTTGGTAGTATCTTAAATTAATACTGTAGTTATTGCTAGAGCAAAGGGCGGGACGACGAATAGGGTCATTTGACATTTTTTTGTTACGTTACGTCTAAATGATTTTGTAATTTTAGTGCGATCTGAAAAAATCCATAATTTTGGATATCTTAACATGGACTCGAGTAAACAGTTGTGTGACGCTACTGCCTCTTATGGCATGCCGAGTTGCGCTCGCTTCTGTTTATTTGCATTTAGAATACGAAGCGTATCGATAGGATTGCAGTTTTTATTTCAGTTATTGAAAATTGGTGTTATATACATCAAACAAAATAGTCCAACTTTAGATATTGTATTATACCGAAAATGTCTCGGTACAACGATAAAATGTCTAGATAAGTTATTTATTACTTTGCCCCCGAATCTTAATACGCGAAATTTGGAGCAAGAAGTAATGAATCGCAACATATTTCTTGTACCGAAAACAAATAAATATGTATAATAAGATTTATTCAGTTTAATAATAATTTATAATATATAATACCTATGTACCTAATTAGTCTTTTTAATATCGAGTTTATAGATTGCTTAATTTTTGATTTTAGAAGGTGGCCCAATAAAATAAATTAAGCTACTAAATTCTAATAAAGCTACTGAAATTAGTTTGCAATTTAAATTTGAAAAATATATTTATTTATTTATTTATACTAAATATTTACTTAATGATTTTTATCCTTATTATGGGAAATTGGGGTTTCATTTTAGTTAAAAGACGCTTTCAAATTTTTCTTTTAATTTAAAAATAAGCTGCATTATCTCTGTTGCTTTCTTATGAATATATATATTTTTCTTTATAAAAGTTAAAAGATTTGCTTACATATCCTGTATATTAGTAACAAAACTTAACTAAAATTTTAAAAGGCTACCTAATAGATATAACAAAACAAATGTTTGATATACAGGATGATCCCGAATAATGTGCAAAAAAAATTAAGGCAGATTGTAGGACCGATTTTATATAATTTTTTTTAATATGAGCCCCCTTTAAGGACTTTCGACCTCATAACAGGGGATAAACTTAGAGTTTTATTTAATTTCTTTGAAAAACGTTTTGAAATTAAGAAGTGAAATTTGGCAAGATATTTAGGCTATCGAAAGTTTTCCTGGTCGAATATTTTTTATTCTTCTCGTCCTTATTTTTGGAATTAACTTTTTCGATTGAAAAAACAAAATTATGTTTATTGAATTTAGAATGTTTTTTGTCTCTTGCATTGTTTGGATAAGTTGTATAGTTTTCAGTAAAAAAATTATGTTCATGAACCTACCCCCACACATAGTTTCCTTTCCAGTATCTAATTTACACATCGATATCTAGAAAGTTTCCATCATTTTGCATTTGATGAGATTTCATGGTTCTTTGATATGAAAGACTGCTGTGTTGTAAACATTTGGACCTAAATAACACTTATCGTAACCCCTCCTTCGGCTATACTGACAGTTTTTGACAGGAACAGTGAAACAAATGGAAAAAGTCAAATTTGTTAAGCAACAGCAACGATACAAAAATAAGATAAAATACGGTTTTTGTATGAAATTATACTTTATGTCAAAAAATACCATAAAAAAATTTGAGGATATTTATAAGTACATATTCATCTACCACTGGTTGAAAGTGCTCAATACTACCATATTTTATGAAACCTTGACTAGTATACTGTATATTAAATATGTTTATTATTATTTGTTTACTGAGTGCCTTCTCTATAGCAGAAAATTTCTACTTAATTTCAATTCCCTTTATAGTATTTCAGTATACAGAGCAGAGCAGTGTCATCTGACGAAATACTTGCAGTTTGTTTGTTAAGTAAATAGAGGTTGTTAATAAGCGATACACAACTTAACTGGTCGAATATTTCTTACAGCTTGAAACCAATCCCTGACTTTTGTGGGAACAGAACTTACGTTGGACTAGCGCAGCCTAGCATAGAAACGACCTGCAGTGACGGTCGTTGCAGGTGACGATCCATGCAGATGCTGGTCTAATGTGCGATGCTCCATTAAATAACATGAGAATCTTCACGAGCAGACTCTGTAGATCCATGCACAAAGCTTTATCAGTTTCAGACAAGCTATTTTAATGGGAAGTAGGTATTTTTATTTGCTTATCGAGAAAGAATAAACAATTTTTTTGGTAATCAATGTTAGGTATCCACATACCACGTACGATTTTATTTTAATTTATTGTCAATTTAATTTTAATTAAGTATTGAAAAATAAATATATGATTTCATTTTGGTGTTTTGTACGTTGTACGTGCCGTGCCGTTAGTTGATGCAAATCTGTTTATTTCTTCCCAAAGCAACAGTTACTTTTGAAGCAAGTCACATTCTTTATTGGACACTCTATATTCCAAGGCATTCAAGTGCAGTTACCAATCCCAAGAATTTAAAAACACTTTAACATAAATCAACGAAGTTTTTACACTTCTCACCCTGTAAACTTGCACACACGGTCACCCTGTACGCACCCCCGGCCCATATAAACAAAAACAGGTTCCCGTTATTAAAACGCCATAAATTTCTCGTATGCTACAATATATTCCATAAACAAATGGGACGGTGTCTCGAGGCTAATCGAGCTTACGTCCAGATACGGGCGATTATCGGTGGGATATCTGCGGTTGACAAAAACCGAGAAGGCCAAAAATGCGGTACGCTCACCCTTCCCGGCAACGTTCGAAGCCGGACCGATATCACAGAGGTAATAAATAAATATATTCGATATGGCTGGGAGAACATAAAGAAGGCTTCGGTCAATAATTCACCGGAGGGACTTACGAGGCAGGTATGTTACACGTGAAATATGTCCACATCCAATTTCAGATGTGGAAAAGATTAGTTATTAAATATTTTGGGATTCCTGGGTGTAGGATAAAATTGAAAAAAACGACACAGGTACGTAAAGTTATTTATTTTTAATATTGGATGTCAAAAAATTATGTACCCTCTTAAATTCGAGGACTGATAGCATCTTGTAATATCGAAGTCACGGTCACCCAAGGAATTGAAGTGAATTGTAGGTTGCACAACGTTGGTTTGACAATGTGAGAGACATATTGCTCTTTTCATCACGGGCTTTTGTACTCTCAAAACTAAAATGAACAGCTAAATAGACAATTCTTGATTATCCTCACACAAATTGTGTCCCAAAGAGGCCCAAAAAAAAAGTGTACTTTGTACAACTATTTGTGATATAATATTATTACTATGTAACTAAATACACAAAGCAGTAATGAAATTTTCTCTAAATAGCTATAATTTTGTAGAATTATGGGTATGTGAAAATGAGAACCTGTCAGATATTAGGCTACTTTCTTCTACTGGGAAAATTGTAGTTTTCTTGTAAAAATTCAAAGTAACGCAATTTACATCTTCAATTTTTAATATGACATTCTCGCATTTTGATTGTAATATGTTCGTGTCATCTTCATAAATCCGTCCAAAACTATCAGTAACAACAATGGATAAATTTAATTAAAATGAACGAACGATATATTAAAAACAAAAAGATACGTCAATTATTTTTTTTACTTCAATAAATTACTTAGTTGACTTGTAATGTAAATTTACTTTGTACACTTCCAATCTAGTAATTCTAGCACATCCTGGCGAACTCGGTAATACGTATTGCAAACTCTTGAATCATACCCTAATTTTGATGTAACAAAAGCATAATGTGATAATTTTAGAGCTTCCGAGTTAGTAAACAATTTATAGGGTCTCATTAAAAATCCCAGAACCAACTTAAATCTTTTATATACATATACTTTTCGGTCTGTAATATTGTTTTTCGTTATTATTTTCTAGTGTAAATTATTATAGCTTACATTCCTCTGTTAATTTCCAATATATCTTTCATGGGCTTTAGCCCACAGAGTAGTTAGTTTCACACAGTATTATTAATACCTAAAAATATATAAAAAACCATTACAAAAATGGTAAACATTATTTAAGTAGATATTTGTCATGTTTAATTTAAAATTCATTGACAGGCACTTCATTTTGTCTTTGTCGATATTTAATTTCAAATAATTTTAATTTATATAATAATAATTTTTATAGTTAGATATTTGACTCAACTTACAGGAGGCCACCTGAAGAAGCCAAATCAAAAAAATGCAGAAATAGGTCAGATCTCATCAATTATGGTTGAATTTTCGAGTTCCCACTGACAAAAGTGAAGTTATATATTTATATAGTGTTTTCATTAAATCAGGTTAGTAAATTTAAATAGATCAATTTCTTTAGATAGTTATTGAATAGAGCTTTGTCTGTGGAATTGTTCATTAGCATACCTAGATGTTTGGTATCAGAGAGCATACATATGACTTCATTGATAGGAATTGTAGGAGATTTGATTAATATTAGCTTAAAATACCTATTTTTCATGCAATTCTTCTCTTCTAAAATATTTTTAAAAATTTTTACATTACGGCTTCACAATTAAATAAGCCTGTAAATCATTAATGAATAATAAAAAAAATATTGGGCGTAGATTGCTTCCTTGAGGTACTTACTCCCGATGAAGATGTGTATATTAAAGATAAATAACAATTTACAAATTGAGACCTATTCGTCAAATTGCTACATTAAAATTTACACATTAAGGGCGCCATATTTTTGAAATAGTATTTTCTGCAAATACACATAATTTTAGATATTTTAGAACTGAGTAATAGACAGTTTAGCAAATAAGAGGAATGTTATCTCATGCCACGTGCGAATATTCAAAATTACCGAAGGAAAATGAATACTTATATAACGACAGAAAGTGGTTTAACCAACAAATTTTTAGAGACAGAAATCTTTGTACCTTAAACACAAACAAATTTTATCATTTTACGACGAGAAATACGGCGACTTCATACATCACAATAATATGAGAAAAACAGGTTTAGGATAATAAATAAATATTATTTTAGTTTTACGGTTTCATTTTTTGATATACAGATAAGTCAATTTTTGATTGATATGTACTAATGCAATTAAGGTGCAGTTTATTTTAAGAAACATACAACTTTGTTTTAGAGAAATTTTTAAATAGAGAAATGTTCAATATAGATAAAATATAGTTACTAAAAAACCCCTACTGATAGGAAAAACTACAAAAATAAACTATGTTCCTGTTCACTTCCACAAATTTATTGTTATTGATCTGTTATTAATAAAACCATACTGAATTTGGTATAAAGGATTTCTTCTAAATTAATAGATTTAAATTTAATTGGGTTTTTGCCACTGAAAAAATAAAGATTACTTAAATAAGCTCTTACGCCAAAAATATTAGTCGAGGGTTATTTTTGAAACTAAGTTTGCCTAACCAAAAAATCACACTCAAAATGTATATAAGTAAAAAAAATCAAAAATCACGCCACTATCACGCACTTCTGTATTTTTTGACATTTCAAAATACTCTCTTTTTCGTTCACAAAATAGCACATGTATTAAAAGTATCTCAAGTGTGACAGTTTAACATTTATTTGTCTGCTTCCATAGAGATGTTAAATGGTTTTTATTTTATTGTTCCTTACTTCTTATTACAACTACTGTAGCCAACAATGGTCAATGTTTACTGAACAGTTTGACACGCACTTATCTCCGTTCAACAAAATAATCGCGGTTTCTTTTAATTTTCTTTTTGTTGCATTATCCTCCTTCTCTAAAACTTTTGCCGAACCCTATTGAATGAAATGACAGTTTTCCCAAGCGTGTTCGCAAATTTTTGATTTTTCAAATTCCCGCCTTTTTATATAATTTTTATGTTCCACAATTGTAACATTCATAGTCCGAGACGTTTCTCCAATATAATATTTATTGCATTGACAATATATGCTGTAGATGCAATTTTTTTAATTTTATATATTATTTTTTAAATGTATTTTTTGTAAAAAGGTTCGTGAAGTATTAGTTGTCTGAAAAACTGTTGGAATGTCAAATTTATTACCGATTCTTCTTAGTCTTTCTGATAATATAGTTATTTGTCTTAAAGTGTTCATTTTATCTGTAATATTTTTTAATGTTCTAGCAACAAAACTAGGAGGGTTAGCTACAGTTGTATGAAGAATAATTAAGTAACAATAAAATAAAACTCATTTAACATCTCTATGGAAGCAGATAAACAAATTTTAAACTGTCAGACTTGACATACTTTTAATACATTTGCTATTTTGAGAATGAACAGAGTTTTTCGAAACGTTAAAAAATATAGAAGTGCGCGATAGTGATTTTTGTTATTTTTTACTTATCTACTTTTTCATTGTGAGATTTTTTGGTTAGGCAAACTTAGTTTCAAAAATAGCCCTTGACTGAGCAAGGGTTAATTTTTTCAATGGCAAAAACCAAATTAAACTAAAGAAAACCTAGAATTATGCCACAAGTAAATAGCTTCAGAGAATATTGTTTTATTAAGTATAGATAATATTCGCTTTTACGTTGCCAGATGTCAGTTCCGTCGCGAGGAATAAATTCCGAATTTGCCATGGAATCGACAGCCGCCCTTCCCCGAGCTATAAATCGAAGTTGGCGCACTATCCGTTAAAAATTCCTCGGGAACATAGTGTGTGGCCGGTAATAAATTGTTGTCCTTACAGGCACCCCGCGAACCAGCGGTGAAGCACCTAACAGGACATAAATAATGTAAACTTGCACTTCTGTATCACTCTGTTTATTTTATTGCTCTCGCGTTCACCTGGCCGATTTATCAATAAATTTGCATATCCGAGTGCGTATGGATCCGTACAGGGTGTCCCCTGCGTAAATTTGTGTCGTCAGTAGCATGAAACGTGCGCCAAATTTGACATTTCATACGGTATAAACGATATTTAAAAGAAAAATGTGTCAACGAAGCTTTTTCAAGCTACCATAACATTTCTATAGTCTGTTTAGATATGAAAGAGAGTAATAAAAGCTTATTATGTATGCAAATCGTAAATAAATGTAGTACTGGTGCTTATATTCAATATTTTTATATTATGTATTATCGGTATAGATGAGGTGTACTTTTAAAAAAACTTTGTATGACCGGGTTGTACTAAATTGTAGCAGGTAGCTAAAATTTAATCTTTGTCTATGCCGCTTCAATTTCTCGGTCCATTTCTCTTATAATGAATAGACTTTTATTCCACACAAAAATATATGCATTTTGGACATTCAAATTATGGTGAGTAAATGTAGTGTTGTATAAATGTACAATAAAGAAAATAAAAAAGTAGGTATATTAAAATTCATCCTCTGAATATTCTGATGAATTATCTTCGTCTCCTAGATTGATAACGAGAGGTTCCACAATAACGTCAATTAAATTATCGAGTTCCCACATTTTCTCCTCTTCTTTTTGTACATGATGTATACATCTTTGCCGGTTGTCTACAGTTACTCGTTCAAAGGAATTTTTTAACAAAATTTTCACGTCACTTAATTTAAACGTCGTATTATTTCGTGCTACATCTACTTTTACCTGCGCCCAGACTAATTCGATTGGGTTAAGTTCACAGTGATAAGGTGGTAACCGTAGTTATTTGGCGATTTGTTGCCATTTCATCGATAACATTTTTTTCTTCTGATCTTTATTAAGATTGACAAGTGTCAAAAGTCCCTTTTTCACCATATCTGTTTCAAAAGAAATGTTTTTTCCGGATAACCATTGAATTATATCGATTTTCCTCTAAGCAGTCGTAGGCGCCCGCTCGGTCTGCTGTGAATGGTAACTGGCATTATCCATGACAATTACACACCCCGGAGGAATAAGATCCAACATCTGTGTAAAATACTCTTCGAAAACATCTGCGTTCATGTCTTCGTGATAGTCACCTGTATTTTTAAATTCAAATAAAAGTAAACCGCCATCTACAAATCACTGGCACTACCTATATGTGTCACTATTAATCTTCGCCCTTTACCTGAAGGTGTCTTGAACCCTGTTGAAAGTCCATCCAAAAATGCTTGTCGAAAACTTTTTACATTTTTGTCTTGCCATACTTTTGTTACAGTATATTCCTCGTTGACCCAAGTTTCGTCTACATAATAAATATTCCTTCCTTCGTCACGGCATTTTCTAATTGAGGATTAAGTAGGATCTTCGACAACAAATAATTTCATCTTTATCGATAAGAACTGACTTCCTGTTCTGCTTTTCCTAGCAAAAATTCAACTCTCGTAAGACGGCCCATAATTTGCTTCTACTGGCAAATCGTTGTCCTCTGAAAGTTCACTTAAAATTTTGTTTAGCGTTGGTATTTCTTTTTTAAAATAAAATGAGTGTACTTTTCTGCGAATGACATTTTTGAAGAAATCATCTATAACGACTTTTGACCCTGTAGATGATTTTGGGGGATTTACAGTATCTTGTTCATTTTTTGTTTCTTTAAAAGTCTGTAGATAGTCGATTTTCCAATCCCTGTCATTTTGCAACACTTTTCCACGATGTCGTCAACACTGCTGGTAGGATTTTGGTGTTTCAATGCATTAAATACATTTAATATAATAATCTTCTAATTCTGAGACAGCGCACATGTTTTCACGCGTTTAGCAGTTACGTAATCTGATAAGCTCGACATTTTACCCAAACAATATTATATCCACTGGCACAATAGTCACTAAACACAAGTCGAATTTTACTCTACTGCACTAGCACGTCTTCGTATATTCAGCTCTAAGACTGGATTGATCTGTCACAATACACTGGCTCCTGCCCTATGATGTATCCAGTAAAATATACTAATGTACACCCGTTAGCATTAGTGTTACCCGATAATTACCTGAAACGAAATATTACCACGCCCATGGCCGGTTCTTATCTCAGGATTTTATTACTCTCTTTCATTTCCAAACAGACTATAGACTTTTATACGGTATAAACGATATTTTTTTTAAAAAAGTGTCAACGAATGTTTTTCAAGCTACCATAACATTCCTAGTTCATTAGAATATTCAATATTTTTTTAAATATTTATGCCGATATTTAAAAAAATTTTGAGATTGCAGAGGTTGTTTAATCTTGCTTTAAGTTTTTACTTTTCACAAATAATGTAAGATGGAACTTTAGCAAAATAAAAATAATTATTTTGTTGTTTTTATTACATTTTTGAGTTATCCGGTATATATACAATTCGTGTACTTAAATAGTTTTTGTCGCGGACAAGTTTTTGCGCGAATAAAAAGAGAATGCTTGGGGAACCTACGGCGATTCGATAGCAGATAACGGAAAAATTGATTTCGAGACCTAGTGAACGACATTAAAAATTAATCGTATTTAAACGGATTTTTCACTAGAATATTACATAGCTGATATTTTGGGAAAATTGGTTTAGAAAGTAGGAGTTACATTTTGATTAGGGAGAAAATCTCCCTTAATGATTAGGGAGTCAATCACAAGAGGCATTTTTTTATGGTATAAAAAATGGTATGGTATATTCCTCCGCCCATTGAGAAGTACACGTGAAATATTGTCCCATTGAGATACGAGGGAACCAAAAAGTATTAAATACTCCAAAGTCTTCCTGAGGGACCAAGCAAAAAAAGGAAGGATCGTCCTATTTCTGAAAGGCCCTGCGGGCGAACGTGGATAAATACCACACAGTGGACTATTTTATCGTTTTTTTTTTAATTTCAAAATCTAAAAAAAAAAACATGACCACATTTCCGCCGTTTCATATTATGTAGTTTATAAGTTAGCAATACTCCCTCCTTATTAGGAGGAATAAGAGAGTTCGCTTATTGTAAAAATTGTGGTATTATTAGTTACCTTTAGATTATTATTTTTTTGTCATTTCTCGCGAAAACTAGATAAATTTTAGTAATGATAAATTGTTTGTTTGTCTACGAGATTCACTAGTATTATTGTTGTCCGCCATTTACTATACTCCCACTTTGTTTAAATATATTAAATAAAGTGTGGTTTTTATTTATACATTCTGCCTTTAGAAACATTGCTTTGGCAATCTTATTTTAGTGATTTTAACTTACGATAGAAAGGTATGGTTAGACAAATCACTTGGCGCCCTCTTTAAATATTTGAAATCATTTATATTAATCTTACAACTTTAAACCCACTCCCGACTCCACTGGGCAGTTGGAAATACTTTTATATATATTTTTTCTGGTCATCACCAAACAGTGGCACTCGCGGTAGCTGCAAGAGATGAGGTCCAATTAATACCTAAATAGGAATAAATTTAGACGTCTCCCCTGAGATAATATTCCTTGACGCGTTGATCATTTTTTATTATGGAGGTCTTCACCAATAGCCCTACTATAACCATAAATTAAAAAACTAAATAACATCAGAACTCCGATTTTTATTTATAATATAAATAATAGACAAAAATATATGTTTCAGCATCTAATAATTTGAAAAATTGTTCCTACGTGTTTAAAATACTAAAAAATATGAAAAAATATAAAAACCAATTTTCAACTACTTGTCTATTTACATACAAAACAAAGCCACTTTTACCAAAAATGTTTTAATACTTTCACTTCTTATAAAACAAGTCTATTCGTCTGTCTTTTAAATTCGCAAATTTATTTATAATGTCTTCATGAAATTGGGAATCGGCGCTAAGACTTTGTTCTTTTTCTATAGCCATCATCGATAAGTTGTTTAAGCGCTCTTGTGTCATCGTATTTCTTAAGTAAGTCTTAATGCGCTTAAGGCACGAAAAGTTTCGTTCTACTGAAACACTTATTGCAGCAATTGTTAAAGCCAAGCAAAATAATTTGTATGTTTCCGAAAATAACATTTTAAATTCCTTGTACAATATTTCTACCGTTTTCTGAACTTCTAAAATATAAAATTGTTCATCTCTGTACAAAACATAAAGTTCGTTTTTCGACTCATCTATGTCAAATATGTTTGGATACATTTGTAATAAACAATCAAACAGTATTTCCGGAAATTTGTTTGCATATTCAGGATATTTTAAAGCGTTGGCCGACTATTCAAAATTTGTCATTTCTTCATTACGTATTGAAAAAGGCGTTTCAAATAGAGATAAAACAATATCGTGAGATTCGTGAGAGGGATTCATTATTATAAATAACTATCGACGAGCCTATCGATAATATATATTTAAATTAGGTTCCTATTCTATGTTAAAATTAGTCTTACCTTGTAAGGAAGTTGTTTTTTATTTCTTTAAATTAATCCTACCTGCCTTGTCCCTAAAACTTTACCACCGCGCTTACCACCTAATCTTCAGAATATTTAAGAAGTCACATTTAACTAATCAACCACTAACATTAACCACTGGAAATTCAAAACACATAAATAAAAGTATTAACACTTGAACAATCGATTAATCGTGTCACACACGTAAATAATCTACAGTTCACAAATTACCTACAGTCACTAGCCACCATCGTCCATTTGCCGTTGAACTGAAAACTTGAGGCACCAGAAATCGGGCCTCAGTCTCGAGCGGACATGGAGCGAAGATCATCTATTTTAACCGTCACGCGCGTGGTGGGGGTAACCATAACGTATAGACGTGCGACGCAATTTGAGGCTCGGAAAATTCGGCCTCACTGTGGTGGGATTGGTAGGTGACGCGGAGTCCCCACGCGGGTAGAAACATAAACGGCGCGATATTGAAATGTAAACCAAAGGTACGTTATAACATAGGAGGGCTAAAATTGAAGCAATTATTTTATTTACATTGATTTTTGATAAACGTAGTAGGCAATCGGATTAGAAATTAAGGGGGATTAAAATATACAGTGAAAGCCCAATTTTACAGTGAGACCTCAGTTGCTTCATACGACGAGCCGCCACTGTCACCAAAGTAATGTAACATTTTATTTGTCTGTTACATTAATGATAGAACGTACAGGCTGTCCTACTGGAAGCGCTTCCAGAAGTACTTTTGTACAAAGCCTAAATACAACTAAAGAAACGTAAACGCCCATAAGATAAGCCTTCTAGAAGTGCCCAAGTTTTTTCTTGCAAGCCATCCATAACACACCTATATACAAAGTTGAGTAAGGTGGAGTTACAGATGATTTAGGTGTATTATTGATTTTCATGTATTTAGTTATTCCAAGTTAAAAGTAATTCAGGGATATTAATTTTTTTCCAAAAATTTGGCCCCACTTTGATGGCCTGTAATTCCTCCTGTGTGCAATATTGCAATATTTTGAGACTGCTCCTACTTGTGTTCTAATGCGGATCACTCTGTAGATTATATAGATTTTTTTTAAATATTACACCAAAATTGATGATACATCTTTATTATTAAAACATATTCCTTTAATAAAAACATAACAAATCAATAATTAGAATATTCCAAACTGAGAAACACTACCAGAGTTGCCCTTTTTACTATTGCATACAGCAGCTAAGACTGGCACACGTTGTCCCACGCATATTATTTCTGTGACTAAAATGGAAGCTTTTCAACAACTTATAACTTGAATGAATGGAGGTGTAGTTACTGTTGAAAAATGCAAGTTAATAATATGTAGATTTATCCTGATGTAAAGTTTGTACTGCATAACGTATACAAAATTCTAAATCTAAAATATTGTCTTAGTTATCCGATGGCAACGTAGATATTTAGCATCTTTTATGAACTATAAAGATATTTTTATTATCCTAAACTTAAAATAACTCTAAAAGTAGTATTCTGGTTATTATATTACTTCATTAACAGCAATAAGCCCTGTATTTATGTCATACATATTTGCTCCAGTCGTTCGTAAAATATAGCAAACTACAATTTTTAAGTTCAATAAATAAGATTGCCATGGAGAATTATGGACCGTAGAAACGATTTACCCATCGTTCAATTGTTTTTTCATTACGGTTATAACTTTTACATTTGCCATTTTTTCTTTCTTAAAATACGAAAATGTAATAAAAATAATTAACCAATTCGCAATCAGTACCGTACAGAAGACACGCAAAACAAATAATATGGTAAATTTAAATTTAAAAAAATATTATCAGCTGAACAATAAACAAAGAATAAACCTGGTTCAGCATATACCATTTTGGCAAATTCATACATACTTATATTTTTTCTAAATAAAACATTGTTCTTTTCCTTTCCTCTCAATAAGTGCACTTTTTCTCGAAGTAGAATTATATGAAACTAAAAATTACTATGGAAAAAGGATTTCAAAATCCTAATCTCAAAAATGTTGTTACTCAAAATATTCTTGGTTTGTTGCGTACAAACGCCCTGTGTTTAAACCAAACCAAAATATTTAGATACTCTTAAAACTCTCTAAGTTTCAATAATGCAGCATTACTCTGAAAGATATTGACAATATGATGGAACGATACTTTAAATCATCCTGTATATATTTGAGTCTTGAACTATGTAAATAAGAATTTACCCCAAACATTTCCAAATAGAAACATTTTGATATTTTTTAATGAAATTTAGACCAGCCTCTAGATAAATTCTTTAAAAATATACAATTATTTTAATATGCTAAACATGCATTTTCTATATACCTATTCTCGAAGAAGAATTATGTAAAACTAAAAATTACAAAGGAAAATAGGACTTCAAAATCCTAATCTCAGAGAATTTGTTACTCAAAATATTCTTGGTTTGTTGCGTACAAATGCCTTGTGTTTAAACCAAACCAAAAAATTTGATACTCTTCATATAAATTGTGTAAACCCCAGAGGATTGGCACTTTAAATCACCTTGTATATATATGAGTCTTCAACTACGTAAATAAGAATTTGCCCCCAGAAGCATTTCCAAATAGAAACATTTTGATATTTTTTAATGAAATTTTGTTCAGCCTCTAGATAAATTCTTTAAAAATATACAATTATTTTAATGTGTTAAACATACACCTTCTATGTTTGGACTATTTCTCCAAGTAGACTTATGTAAAACTGAAAATTACAAAGGAAGAAGAACTTCAAAATCCTAATTTTAGAAAAATTGTTACTCAACATATTCTTGGTTTGTTGCATACAAACACCTTGTGTTTAAACCAAACCAAAATATTTAGATACTCTTAAAACGCTCTAAGTTTCAATAATGCAGCATTACTCTGAAAGATATTGACAAAATTCATATGAATTGTGTAACCCCGATGGAACGATACTTTAAATCATCCTGTATATATTTGAGTCTTGAACTATGTTAATAAGAATTTGTCCCCACAAGCATTTCCAAATAGAAACATTTTGATATTTTTTAATGAAATTTTATTCAGCCACTAGATAAATTCTTTAAAAATATACAATTATTTGAATGTGTTAAACATGCACCTTCTATATTTGGACTATTTCTTCAAGTAGAATTATGTAAAATTAAAAATTACAAAGGAAAAAGAACTTCAAAATCCCAATCTCAGAAAACTTGTTACTCAACATATTCTTGGTTTATTGCGTACAAACGCCCTGTGTTTAAACCCAACCAAAATATTTAGATACTCTTAAAACGCTCTAAGTTTCAATAATGCAGCATTACTCTGAAAGATATCGACAAAATTCATATAAATTGTGTAACCCCGATGGAATAGTACTTTAAATCACCTTGTATATTATATTTGAGTCTTGAACTATGTAAATAAGAATTTACCCCCACAAGCATTTCCAAATAGAAACATTTTGATATTTTTTAATGAAATTTAGAGCAAATTCTTTAAAAATATACAATTATTTTAATATACTAAACATGCATTTTCTATATATTCTCGAAGAAGAATTGGGCAAAGCTAAAAATTACAAAGGAAAATAGGACTTCAAAATGCTAATCTCAGAAAATTTGTTACTCAAAATATTCTTGGTTTGTTGCGTACAAACGCCCTGTGTTTAAACCAAACCAAAATATTTATATACCCTTAAAGATATTGACAAAATTCATATAAATTGTGTAACCCCGATGGAATGGTACTTTAAAACACCTTGTATATATTTGAGTCTTGAACTATGTTAATAAGAATTTAACCCCACAAGCATTTCCAAATAGAAACATTTTGATATTTTTTAATGAAATTTTGTTCAGCCTCTAGATAAATTCTTTAAAAATATACAATTATTTTAATGTGTTAAACATGCACCTTCTATATTTGGACTATGCCTCCAAGTAGAATTATGTAAAACTAAAAATTACAAAGGAAAAACAACTTCAAAATCCTAATCTCAGAAAAAATGTTACTCAACATATTCATGGTTTGTTGCGTACAAACACCCTGTATTTAAACCAAACCAAATTATTTAGAAACGCTCTAAGGTCCAATAATGTAGCGTTAATCTGAAAAATATGGATAAAATTCATATAAATTGTGTAGTCCGAATGAATTGTTGCTTTAAAACAACCTGTATATATTTGAGTTTTAAACTATGTAAAATAATTTACACCCCATATGTATTTGAGTCTTATACCTATATCATACATAATCATATCAGAATAATAGTAAAAATGTAAAATAACCGTACTTAATATTATTTGCGTCTCACCTGCGAATAAGAAAATGCGTCTCAAATACTAAGTGAATTGAATTGAATCAATCAGATCGAGAGCGAGTCGTCCAACTGCTGTCCTAATCTTAACTGTGAACAACAATGAAAACTCACACGCGTCGAAAAGTAATTCCGGTGGAAATGTGACATTAAAGTCGTTTTGAATATGCAAATGAATTTCTGCATGTTGTACTCGTCTATAAAACAGCTTTTGAAAAGTTCATATCACTTCTTAATTGTTTAAAATTGGTATATTACAATTATTATTATTTTAAATCAAAGGGTTTCAAGATTATGATTTCAAACCAAGCGCGTAGGCTGCGATCGTAGTGCTTCTTCATGTCTATTGTTGAGTGCGATGGCGTTTCCCGTAATAACAGAGTTTTAAATTTAATTACTTTGGGTGATTTTTTGGTGAATATAGTTTATTTAAAAGTGCGGTATGTGTTCATCAGTATTTTTGAGATATTATTTCGCTGGAGACCAACATATTGTTCTAATTGACAATTTTAACGGTAAGTGCCTTTGTTATGTTTATTCACAGTTCACACTTGCCTTGCAAAAAATGTCACCTGTTACTTTTTCTGTGGCGATAAATCTTTATTGATGTTATCTTTATACTAAGTGGTTCAAGGTCAGTTACTCCCTAGATTTATTTACTTACTGACCCTTTACACAAGGTTTTTAAATTGTTGTTATTACTTTATTAGTAAATATAGTGTTTGTCTATGTATCAAGGTAGTTTACAACAAGCAAGCATTACAATTTATGTTCAGGAGCTGCGTATTCGCTACGTGAGTTATTTTATAAATATTTGCAAAGTTGCACTATTAAATCATATTAAATATGGTAATTGTTATACAGGGTGAGGAAAAAGTAATGCAATATGGCTACAATTTGTGAACTGTTAATTTTTCGAAAAAGTGTGCCAAACAAAAGTTGCTAGGCAACAAATGCTTCATATTTATGTGACCTTGAATTTTTATTATGGTATCGGGGGTCAGCGTGGAATACGAAATTAAAAAGAAAATAAATTGTGACCAATGTTTTTTGCCTTTTTTGGAATCGTGAGACGTTTTTGCTTGTGTTGGAATAACATGCTATGTAGGTTGTATAACTAAATTATTGAGAAGAATGCTTTTACGTCTGAACGCTTAAAAATGTTGAACAGGTAAAAGCTGTACTGAAAGAATTCATAATTGAGTGAAATTAAGAGTAATAATACAAAACAAAAAAAAAATATCAGACTGTCAATATTTTGTGTTTATAAAAATATCACAAATATTTGGTAATGTGTTTTTTATAAGTGTACTACTTTAAAACAGCAATAAACTAATTGTCTAAAAGTACTGGTTTCACAGAAATGCCACGAAATGTTCAAAATTATTTCTTTATTTTGATTAAGTAAAAAATTCAAAGTAAAATATGCTCACTTACAACTTACCGAATTTCTATAGAATCCAGTATTTTCAAAACAAAACATAATATACAGTATGTCTCATTATTGTTTCATAGTAAGGAACCTTTCTGAATTTTAAATATTATATATATATATATATATATATATATATATATATATATATATATATATATATATATATAATTTAAAAATAACTACAAAGTGCTTATTGCAATTTCTTCAAATACTGAAAAGTTTCAATTGATTTCTGTTATAATTTAATTTATTTCAGTCCCTCCGGTGTTTGAACTTTTCTTATTTAAGAGTAGTATTCAAAAGTAATTTTTACTTATCTACAAAATAAATAAATATTTTTCATTCACAGTTGGTATGCAGTTATAATAAAATGTTAACATTTGACGTAAATAACTTAGTTTAAAAACCAGTGGCGTATGTATTGGGTTTTGTTCATTCTTGAACCCCTTAATAACACGTTATACGACATTTAAAAAAAATATATATAAGGATTATAAACATATTGTGAAAGAGTTATGTAATTAGATTAATTTTAAATTAAATACCTATTATTATAATTAACTAATAATACTTAGCTAATCCTAACAATATTAATATACTTATGTAATGATACTACCTAATATTTTAAATTTCTAAATTTTTTATAAAACTTGGCAACTTCTTTCGATGCAAACATTATCCACTTGCGCACACAAATTTTGAAATATATTTAAGACTATAAAACCATTTTATTGTATAAAGTTCTAATTTACACTAAAATATATTGTTATGCCTTTATGTGGAATAAAATCATTGTATTATAAGCCGTCATTTTTAAATGAAGATTTGTTGGATCAGCGACTGCCGCCATTGGCCGCCATTTAAAACATAATTTTACTATTTTTGGAAGACTATTTTATAACAAGATCATTAAATATAATTATACAACGATATTATAAAATGAAAAAAGCATAATTTTAATATTTTTTAAATGTATTCTTTATAATTTTAAAGCAAATGTGGTCTAAACCAAAGCACATATTTTTTTGTCACAAACATATCCATAGTTTATCAATAAAATTTGCGGCGGAATTAAATTTTCTTTGTTGAAAGACGTGATTGTTGAAATGATAATATTGTAAGTATTATACCTATCTACCATTTTCACAAATGATCGCCATTGAGTTTGGACTATCCCGTTTTTAAATATAAGTACAAATAATATATATCTGCGTTATACACCAATCTTAATGGTTCTAATATTATTCACTAAAAAATATAATGTTTCTTTAATTAATACCAAAATACATAGGTACTACAAAACGTTTTTACAGTTGCTGTATAATATTATTTTAAAAGTACTGTATACATTTTTTATAGAACTGTTACATTACCAAAGTGTTTCATAAAAGTGGACCCTTTTCGATTCTATAAGTATCGTATAGAGGCATTTAACCACGTTATATGAATTTGAAGCTCCTATAAGATTTATATTACAGCAATTTATACAGTATGCGCCAAAAGTATGGAATAAATTCAATAAAAACAATTATTTTTTGGGAAAAATCCTCGAACAGGTTGATTTTGAATTTAAAAAATACATATTTTAGCGTAAAATGCGATTTTCAAATGTCATTTGTTTTTGAGTAATGACGTCATCCATTTTTTTTTAAATGGCAACACCATATTTTTTCCTTGATTCTGAAAGATCGTTTAATTCTGTATCAGACAGTACTAAAATTTTGCCCTCTTACATAGGAAAGTTTTCGAGTAAATGACGATTGAATGTTAGAAAACGTAAATCAATTAAAATAAAGCAAAAACGTTATCAAGTTTAGTTTTTCGAATTCCATAGTTCTTTTATGGATCACGTAGGTGAAAATCTTTGCAAACTGTCATTGTCACACCGACTTTCTAATAAGTATTGTAAGCGACATAGAAATTATTATTCAATTTTAAGTATTATGGCACATTTGACTGTTACTCAAAGAATTGACATTTTAATTCTTTTCGGATGCGAGAATATGACTAGAACTCAGCAGGAAGTTTGCGATTTATTTAATGAAAAATATCCAGATCGCCCTATCAGTCAATCAACAGTTAGTAAGGTAGAGTCTAAATTTAGAGAAACTGGCAATGTTGTAAATATTCCAAAACCTGGACGTCCAAGCATTAATGAAAATCAGAAACAGAACATTTTGATAAGTATGGTGGATAATCCTCATAATTCTTCACGATTGGTTGCATTAAACAATGACACTAGTCAGAGCACAGTGCTACGTATCTTGAGGAAGGAAAAATATCATCCCTACAAAATTCAACTTGTGCAGGAACTCAATGAAGATGATCCCGATCGCCGCTTGCACTTTTGCGAAATTCTAATGGATTTATGTCAAGGAAATAGAAATTTACACCGGCAAATACTTTTTTCAGATTAGGCCACATTTCGTCTGAATGGTACAGTAAACCGTCAAACTTGCAGATATTGGAGTCGGGAAAATCCTCATTGGATGGCAGAGGCACATACCCAACACCCTCAGAAATTAAATGTGTGGGCTGGAATAGTTGACGACAGAATAGTAGGACCTTTCTTCTCTGAAGGAACCCTTACAGGATAAAGATATTTAGAGTTTCTAGAAAATGACCTTGTTCCAGCCCTTGCAGTAATTTTTCCTAACGATAATATGAATATGATCCTGACATTCCTGACGATACCATATGGTTTCAGCAAGACTGGGCACCTCCGCACTATGCGCGTCCTGTACGAGATTTTTTGGACAACTGTTTTCCTGGGAGGTGGATCGGCAGACGCGGACCGATAGAATGGCCTGCAAGATCGCCAGATCTTACACCTCTTGACTATTTACGAATTACGCAGAGTTACCCCAGAAATCATTCATAATGTGCAAGAAGAATTTCTTCACAGACTTGCGCATTGTCAAGAAGTTGGTGGATGGCAATTCGAACATCTAATTTAAGTATAAAATTTAATCAATTGTATTTTATTTTACATACCTCAGAATTGTTACTTTTTTATGGATAAAATTTACGTTTTCTAACATTCAATCGTCATTTACTCGAAAACTTTCCTATGTAAGAGGGTAAAATTTTAGTACTGTCTGATAGAGAATTAAACGATCTTTCAGAATCAAGGAAAAAAATATGGTGTTGCCATTTAAAAAAAATCGATGACGTCATTACTCGAAAACAAATGACATTTGAAAATCGCATTTTACGCTAAAATACGTATTTTTTAAATTAAAAATCGACCTGTTCGAGGATTTTTCCCAAAAAATAATTGTTTCGTTTTTATTGAATTTATTCCATACTTTTGGCGCATACTGTACAACCTTTATAAAATTTATTTTGCTAGTTGAGTTTAATTTGCCTCATACAGAAATATACGGTGGTTCCAATAATTAATCCGTCTCTGTTATCTCACCTAATTTAAAAGACAACAAATTAAACAATGGTAAAGTCGGTTTAGGGTGTTCCAGAAACAAGTAATTAAAAGAATTTTTTATTTTTTCTTAAATGTATAAATCTATAATTACTGGTATAGATTACTCTGTCACTTACACCTTAAATCGTAGTACGGGCCAAGTTTGAGACGTTTTTCTTCAATAAAAATGTTTTATGGGGTGGTCCGACCAGACACTTCTACACTTTCATCTGTTATTTTTATGTATAGATAGGTAATAGTACTTTTTATTTCTGGAAATAAAAATGAACCGCAACGTCTATACGAGACACTTACCCTGCCTTCAACTATTTACGGCCCGAATGAACTTTTTAATATACGGAATTAAAAATTTATCACCCCATTAATGGTATTACTCCCGCAATAAAAATAATACAGGTATAACAGTCCGGAGTACAAAATGATTCACTAATCAAAATTATATGACCAATAATAAAGCGATAACTATCTATTTTATGCTCTTTGTCTTAAGAAAACATAAAATCCAAAGTCATGAATTTTTATTGGGGCCTTTTTCGTGGTAGGCCTTTTTCAGGGTAATTTGAGGAACAGAAACGCATCAACGCCTCGAGAAGCAGCCATTACTTGTCGATACACATCGAGATAGCTGCGGATAGTCGATTGTTTTATCGGGGTTCGGGGCAATAATCATTAGTGAACAACCTGAGAGAACATCGGAGCAACTGGGCTCCTACATCTGATAGCCGTTCGGTCGACAGTCGACTGTTTTACGTGCCTGCGCCACCTTCGATTCGTGATAGGAATTCGACGGCTCGCCATCGGATTCCTGAAAACAATTGCACAAAAATATGTTTCTAATTTTGTTCGGGTCGTTAGTTCCCAACATTCTTCAAATACAATCTCTAAATACTTAATGCCAGAGGATATTTTATATAAATTAATTGTTTTTTTTTTCGTTGTCTCCAGGATTAGATAGAGCGTGATGTATACCAAATATGTACCTACGTCAGTTTCAAAATTTAAATATATAATTAATTTAATTATAGTTATAATATTATAAAAACTAAGTAACATTTTGACATCCAACAGATATAGCACATTTTTATTCTATGTACACACAAAAGTCTTGGACACCCTGTATATGGTGGTAAAAAGGAACAAAAAAGACAATAAAAATTGCAGACCATGAACTTTTACTTTATTACCAATGTTTTCACAAATCTGGTCAGTGTGGCAGTGTATTCAGCCAAGTGTTCCTTTGAATTTTTGTGGATTGTAATGCCAGGTCGTGAAATTTCTGCGTTTACCCGAGCAAGAATGACTGCTTTGCATGATGCAGGACATTCTAATCATCAGATATTGAACATGTTGGGCATTCCTAGATCTTCTGTTGTACGAATAGTACACAGATATGAAGAATTTGATACACTGGAAAACAGACCACGTAGTGGACGTTCTCGAGTATCTAATGAAAGGGAATATCGGTATTTGGCGCAATATTCCGGTGGACACCGCACATCTTTAACCGCCGCACCCCATTAATTCGCATACCTCAGAATATGACCAATTAAATTTATATCGAACAAGTTATTACGCCCATTTTCTACCCCCTACATAATGAATTAGTTGAAAATGTTGTGTTTATGGACGACAACGCACGACCACATCGCGCAAGAAGGGTTCAAGAGACATTCGAAGCAGGACACATCATAGATTAGATTGGCCAGCCAACTCTCCTGACATGAATCCTATTGAAAACATGTGGGATTTTGTTGCTAGAGCCATCCATAATGATATTCCTCCACCTCGGACTGCAGACGAGTTAGTCGTGGCGGCAGAAAGGGAACAATATTCCTTAAGAGATCGTTAACTGCTTAATTATTTCAATGCATAGACGTGTCAATATTGATTTAATAAATTTTGTCGAAAATGTTACACATTTGCTGGTTTTTAATTTTCTAAGTACTCAGTTTATCTAATATATTCTTTTCACAAAAGAAAGATTCAGAAAATAATATAATTTTATAAATGTATTTGGTTTTTCTGACAAAAAGGAATGAGGGGGAATCTAAAACTTTCGACGTTGTGTGTATTTTGTAGCTTCTACCTCTCTCTTTCTTGTTATTTAGAACAAAAAATTGGAAAAAATGTCAGCAAAATATTTATACAGCGTGTCCCCTGACAGGCGAAACTCTTGCAAGAGACAAATAATATTGGTGTTGAAAAATGACCTTCTTGGTTCGGCTCTGCTATTTTGTGAAATAAAAAAAGACGTAGAATAATAGTAATACTAAAAATAAAATTCTTGAATTTTTGTTTATCCACTTTTACTGTTTAAATTCTCCTGAAATAAAATAATAGCTTTCAAAAAGTGTTTGCAAGACATATTATTTGCTATTCTTACCCCACTGTTATTTTCACAAATAAACAAAAGCGAAAAATCTTATATGCAGAACTATGTAAGTTTATGTTATAACAATAGTTACATCTGTAGTTCCATTTAAAAAAATACGTATTTTGAAAGATTTCTGTACCTAAAAATTCTTTGTTGGTTAGATCACTATATTGTTATATCGATATATACTTGTTTTACTACGGTACCTTTGAATATTGATAATGAGTCCTTAAATGTTATTTATATTTGGAGAAAACACAATTTCCAGAATACGGCGTCGTTAAGGAAAGTTTCTATGTATACTTTAAGATTCTGCTTAATTCTTCATTCTGAGAAACATGTTATATCTAATACAGAAACACTATGAGCAAAAGAATTCAATCTAGCAGAAAGTCAAAGTTTCTTGAGATTTTTTGAAAAACCAAATAAAATAAATAAAATATTCTCGCATTCTATGCAAAAACGGCAGTTTACTGATGAAAAAGATCGTATTTTTTTCGTGAAAACTTGTGCATGTGGAATTCTTCTATTAGCCATAAACCATAAACATGATGAATATCGGCATATTCAGCATTTGTAAACGTTCTTGGCATTTTTTCTTAGCACTAAAATTGCTCTTTAAATAATACTTTTGACAATGATTTTCACAAACGTCAGTTTATATAAATCATTGAGTTTTGTTTTCATGGGTTGCTATAACGTTAAATGAAATTTACGGGGCTGGTACGCTATACTGTCACCAATTTCTTTGAATATCTCAGAAACAAGACCAAACGTCGAAAAAAAAAAAACAGGAAACAAAAAAGTTTCGAAATTAATCAGGTCAAAGTGGTGTGTAATTGTTTTATTGAAATTATTATTTATTTTTTTTGTAGTTTTGAAATAAAGTAAGAGGGGGTAGCATACAAAATATACGTCTAAGAGGGGTAGGTGATTCAAACTTCAGAAGCTTATGTAAGATCATAAGGAGTGTTTGTGTTCCGAATTTCACTTAAATCGGATAAGTGGTTCAAAAGTTATGAGGGAAAAACGAGAAAAAAATTCCTACTTCAACGCCCTCTATTTAACAATGTGACATATTTTGAGTGTTGGTAAAATGCCTGAGAAATTACAAAAGTACTACGACCGTGATCCTAAAAATGCTAATGTAGATATAGCCGTAGTAAAGGCAATAATCGTATCGAAATAATTGCAATATAATCATCGCAATAACGGTGCCAAAGGCCCGTTCTAATCACTGTGAAGCCCCTGAGTCGTTAGGCCATCAATATCCCAATTATAGTAATTACAGATTACTGCCGATATCGGATATCTGCCCATTCACTAATTGATTTTTTATTAGACGCCCGTATGTTCCCCGTCCGGTTCATTGAGCGTATCGAACTGTTGATTAGGGCATTAATTGGTTTAATATGGAATTTAATTATGCGTTGGCTTTTCGGAGAACTGGGTTTCATTCGTATTTATGATGTAAGGCTTTTCCATGGGGCAGGAAAATCCGTAATAACATTGTTATTGCTGCTACGTTTTTTTTTATTAAAAACTATCCCTCGTCACAATATATTTGAGAGATTTTGATATTTGGAAATTTAGTTCTTAAGGTCGCCGGATTTCTTGCCGTGATTCTTGATGTTTTGCTTATCCACTTTTACTATTTAAATTCTTCCAAAACAAAATAATAGCTTTTAAAAAGCGTTTGTAGTACGCACATTATTTTACTATTCTAACCTCACATTTTAACAATTATTTTCACATACTTATAGACAAATGTTAGCATTCTTATATGCAGAACTATGTAAGTTTATGTTATAACAATATTTACATCTACTGTTAAATTTAAAAATATACGAATTTTGAAAGATATCTGTACCTAAAAATTTGTTGGTTGGATCGCTTTCTGTCGTTGTGTTACTTTTACTTCGGTATCTTTGAATATTAGCAGGTGGCATGAGATAACATTCTTGTTATTTGCTAAACTCTGTATTACTCATGTCTTAAATGTCTAAAATATTTGTATTTGTAGATTATTTCAAGAATACGGTGGCCTTAAGTTCTCAGTTACTCAAAAATATTATTTCCGCCATATTTCTTCTACTCACACAAAACCAACAACTTATTAGCTTCTGCAGCTTTTTTGTAATTTGAGTGCATAAACTTCAGAACTGCTAAACAAATTCTATTAGAATGCCAAATAAAACAGAAAATAAATTACTATTGAATCAAATCTATACAGGGTGTAACTAAATAAGTGTAAAACATTTAAGGGGGTGATTCCTCATCGAAAAAAAAATAGGAAATTTCATATAAGGAAACTTCATTGGAGCATCCCTTGTTAAGATACAGCCCCTTAAAGAGGGTACATAAAATTTGTTTAACAATTTTTTTACAAGCACTAAACAAGTTACAATATTGAAATTAACCTGACATTTTCTACTACCGAAAAGACACTTAGCCAGTAATTTATTTGGTTTACCCCATGGTTGTAAGGGGTGGAAAACGCAACCCCTAAAATTTATTTCCAACGTAACTTTTTGTCTTATTATTTGTTTACCATTTAAAAATTTATTTACGATAGCCTGTTTCATTCTAAAAAAAATGTCTCTTGAATTTTTTGCCCAAAATAAACCAGTTCGCAGCAAGAAATTATGTTACGAACACCTACAGAGATACATCCAGTCATAAATGCGAACTGGATTTACTGTTATTTTGTAGTTACTACCTGCATTAAATGATTAAAGGGGAATAATCAAAACTAATGTATTAATAACAAAACATACAACATGTAGAAATCATAGTAAATGTTCAATATGTCTATCTTCAGACATTACGCATGCGTCTAAACGTCGGCGCATTGAGCCACGTATTCGCTCAAATATTCCTGGAGTCTCTCTAATTACCCTGCACGCATCGATAATGAGGTTTCTTAAGTCCTCTACATCGCGAACAGGAGTACGATAAACCAAATGCTGCAAATGGCCCCAAGTAGAGAAATCGAGAGGATTGAGATCCGGGGATCGAGCGGGCCAATTCTGTGGTCCTCCTCGACCTATCCACTGATTTGCATATGTTTTAGTTAAATGCTGACATGCTACTTGACTAAAATGGGCGGGAGCCCCATCATGCATAAAAACCATATCCCTTCTGACGCCCAAAGGAACTTCCTCCAGCAGTACGGGATGCACTTCTCTTAAAAATTGAACGTATGCCTCACCATTTAATCGAGGAGGTAGAAAGTGAGGCCCAATTAAATAATCCCCAATAACTCCGACCTACCCGTTAAGAGAAAACTGTTCTTGATGGTTAGTTTCGACAATAACGTGAGGGTTTTCATCAGCCTATATGTGGTAATTATGAAAATTAATAATCTTGTCCCGAGAAAAACTACATTCGTCTGTGAATTCGATCGTCTTCAGAAAGTCACGATTTCTTCTAATCATTTCCAGCATCCAATTGCAAAATTCAAGACGGTTCGGAAAGTCTCGCGGTAACAGTGCCTGTACTCGTTGCAGATGATAAGGGTATAAGAGATGTTCCTTTAAAATTCGAAATACCGTCATATGATCAACATTTAGCTAGAAAGCAATCTTTCTAGTACTGGTAGTAGGTTGTTCTTCTATCAAATTAAGTACTGCTTCCTCAAGCTGTGGTGTTCTTACTTCTCGATGGCGACCACAATTCTGCGTTCTTTTGTTGAATGAACCATATTCTTGTAATCGTTGATGAAGTCGGGCAAATATTCTATGTGAAGGATGTTGCCGTTGACGATACATTTCAGCATATCTTCTAGAAACTTCTAACCCATTCCCCTGCGACAGACCGTAAACGTAATGCATATCAGCCATTTCCTCATTTGTGTATGCCATTTTAATAACAAGTGAATTATTAAAGTAACAAATTAAGAACAGAACAACAATACACAATTAGTATTACTTGAATTTCAAAAATTTACAAACTGATAGCTTGATTCCAATATAATTGTCAGTATCGCTAATAGCGGCCTACTAGATAAATTAGTTTCGTATTTTCGTTTTATGGTATCTTGTTCGTAAAATAATTTTTGGCTGCGAACTGGTTTATTTTGGGCAAAAAATTCAAGAGACATTTTTTTTTAGAATGAAACAGGCTGTCAGAAATAAATTTTTAAATGGTAAACAAATAATAAGACAAAAAGTTACGTTGGAAATACATTTTAGGGGTTGCGTTTTCCAGCCCTTACAACCATGGGGTAAACCAAATAACTTACTGGCTAAGTGGTAGTAGAAAATGTTAGGTTAATTTCAATATTGTAATTTGTTTAGTGCTTGTGAAAAAAATTGTTAAACAAATTTTACGTACCTCCTTTAAGGGGCTGTATCTCAACAAGGGATGCTCCAATGAAGTTTCTTTATATGAAAGATCCTATCTTTCTTCGATGAGGAATCACTCCCTTAAATGATTTACACTTATTTAGTTACACCCTGTATAAACAATGATACTAACAACAGTATTCACACTAAAGTACCAACAGATAACAATATACTATTATACTATTCCATCTTCACTTATATAAGACCATCTTTATATAAAATTAGTAACTGCTTTAAACCCTTCACAAAAACAGCATTTAAAAGTTGAAATGTCTTTACTTATTTTTTAATAATAAAGACAAAATAAGTAAATTAGAAAAAAGAGGTGTGTATATATGTTGTCTTGTCCGGATTGCAATAGTGTATATATAGGGAGAACATACAAAAGTCTTGAGTTCAGATATAACAGATTCAACATTTTCTATTCCCTTAATTCTCAAAATCAATTTGAATCGACTCTTAGATTTTCGTTATTGCTTTGAATCGTACCCTGTAATTTTTGTCCATTTGTTTTTAATATATTGATATTTTTAAAGCGTTGTATTGTTTTTGCTATGTATTTTATTGAATATTTTATATTAAATAAGTTTCATGTTTTTTATAGCTTTTCAGTATATGATTTTAAAATTTAATTTTAGATCTATGTATTTAATTATTAATATTTCGAATGTTAGTTTGGGTGTTGGAATTTAAATCGTCTCTTGGGACAATTTGTTTAGTCACATTACTTCTAGTAATAATTGTTGGACAACTGTTGTTTATGATTATTTGTAGGTAAGTAATTTTGTTTTTCTACGTTCATGCAAAAAACAAAACATTATTGAACTATATTTAGTGGAAAAAGTGGTTCTTTATTGCACTAGTGCAATAAAATGTGTATTGCATTCATCTGTCATTCTACTACAGCGTTTTGTCGTCATGACAAACATAAACGTTCAAATCGACGTCACATTTTTCTAGACAATGTCATCTAAATAAAACATTTTTTGGTTTTTGCATGAACGTAGAAAAAATATTGTATGCAACTCGTACAATAAGTGTTTATTGCACGCGATGTGAAATTGTCCAACGAGGCCGTCAGACCGAGTAGGACAAACACTTACTTTTTGTACTTGTTGCATAAATAACTATTATAAGTATTACTTAATATGTTCAGTGGTTGTTTTTGATCGTACATGTTTGTTTCAATATCTGTTTTGTTACATGCTCTTTATATTTTTAGCCTTTTGTTTACCTGATGATGTAGTTTTGAGGCTACGAAACCGGTAGTAAATTAAAAAGGATATAAATTATTAAACACTTCCTTAATATCAAAATTTGTTTTATGGTATTTTAAAACTAGACATCGTAACTGCAAGAAACCATATTTAAATATTGTTAATTATGTTCGTCTACAACACGCGTATGTTGTCCTGTCATCTGCAGGCACCCTTAATAACAATTCACGAATGGAGATCGGATCCGTTGGACGATATTTCTTAATTTCGACCTGGCCCAACACAAAAAAAAACTAATAAAAAGAAAGTCCCGGGCTATAAATACAGTTTTATCGGAGTGATAACATTTCCCTGGTCTCAAAAATATTACACCCGGCAGTACATGTATTATTTTTGTCACATTCTTCAAAAGCGACATTAAGACCTTAAAACCGTCTCATCAATATTCCGCTCGGATTCTCCAAAATCGTTGATGTGCACCTTCTCAGAACGAGAGACGGGAGAAAATTTGAGATTTCTCGGCGTGTAGGTAAGTAAATCAACGCTACTACAAGACCGAGTACGTACAGGTGTTCCGATCCCCGAGATACCTCAGATTACTACCGCAGATAAGAGCTTTAATATTTATTTGACGTTTTTCTGTTGTGGGTATCGGGCATTCCTGTTCGCTTATTGATTTATGCCGTTTTCTATGGGTTCGAATTTTGGTCTTCGGGGTCTTTGGAATCGTTAATTCGATTAGGTGTAGCTGCAATCAGTTGGCGAACAAATATTCGCATTGTCAGAGGTCGATTATACATCAATACCATCTACAGGGTGATTCACAACTTATCCAAAATAATATCGGGCATAGATGCGTAATGAATTTAGTCAAAATCGTAAAAAAAGAATGGTTTACGTGTAAATATAGTAACTCGTTTTAACATATGGTGAAATAAAACAAAATGCTTAAGGTGGTAAATTGAGGGTGTTTTTAGGTACTGAAATCTAGAAAAACGAAGCACGTAGTGCAAAAGTAATATCAAAAATAAAATTACTGTTTATCCACTTTTACTATTTAAACTCTCCTCAAATAATATAATAACCACATAACACATGTTTTTGGTATGTACCCAGAAATACACTAAATATTAGTTAGGCACATATCCATTGTAGGGCGCTAGTGTCTAAAAATTCTATGATTTGATTGGACGATTACTAACGTAATGTTTGTTTTTGATGTTTGATTCTTTTGACGTGCTTTTGACGCATAAAAAGCTCGCGCTCTCAATTTTATGCATTTTAACTTATCTAAGAATTTAAAGTGGTATAATTTTATGGTGAAAAGGAAGTGTTTTCTGAATTAATTGCTTTGAAGTGTTCTTAAATGCCTGATAAAAACAATGGAATTGGAAAAAAAATGTAAATTTACAAAGTCGATGGTAGCAAATGTAATGGTAAAATAGTTTTGAGATTTACTTTGATATTCTCATTAGCCTTGCTTTGAAACCTTAACTTTATGTACGTTTATATGTAAGAGTTATGTTAATTATGGCATTAAAAAATATATATTTTAGTTTAGTGCTACATACATCATTACTACTATCAGCTTTCTACATTTATGTTTTTTTTTTAATTTGATGATACAGGATGAGTTGGGAGAAATACGACAAACTTCAGGAATAGATTCTACACAAAAAATAATAAGAAAAAACTCAAATGTTACATAACTTTTACTTGTTTTCAAGGCACTAATTCGACGTCAACCCTTGCATGAATCAAAACAGCTACAGACGGCCTTCGTTGCCAAAGCAGAGAGTGTTTAAAGGTCAATGGTGGTGTTTTTGAACATTTAATCATTGCAAATGCTATGATTAGTAGAATATCAATAAATATATTTGTTTTATTGAAATGAATGAAAATCGCATGACAGCATCTGAGTTTTTTCTTATTATTTTGACGTGTAGAGTTAATTCCTGGAATTTGGTGCGTTTCTTCCGACCCATCCTGTATATTTTAAAATAGTGTTGATGAGATATAGTGTTTATCATATAGGTGGCGCTGTGGTCAATCAAGTTAATAAAGAGATCTATAAATTGCATATTTAGTAAGTACATATCCGTTGGATGGCGCTGTTTGCAATATACAAATTTTCCAACAAAATTTCACCCATACAGTTTCCATTATATTTTAAGTGTTATGTGATAATAACTTTTAAAATGCATTAGTATGACACATTATTTCGCTATTCTAACCCCACATTTTAACAATTATTTTGACATACTTATAAACAAAAGTGAACAATCTTATATGCAGATCTATGTAAGATTATGTTATAAAAATGTATACATCTATAGTTGAATTTAAAAAAATACGTATTTTGAAAGATTTCAGTACCTAAAAATTTGCTGGATAGATCGCATTCTGACGTTATATATTGATTTTACTTTTTTTTACTTCGGTACCTTTGAATATTCGTAGGTGGCATGAGTTAACATTCTTGTTATTTGCTAAACTCTATATTATGCAGTTCTTAAATGTATGAAATGGTTTGTATTTGTACAAAAGAATACGGCGCCCTTAAGCAGCTTCTCATCTGTACGTAGAATGATTTTCTGGTAGACACGTGCCAAATGGAACTACCTTTGCCACGGTAGCTGAGGAAGACATTTTAGAGATTGTTGAAGAGAATTTCCGAATAAGTAGGTACCAGGAAAATCTTTCAACAAGTACAAGGAATGTCCCAAGCAACAGTGTGGCGATCATACACTAGGCTCAATTGTATCCGTACCATGTACAATATGTCCAAGCATTAATACCAAGGGATTATCATTTATGAATGGTTGCTGTAACATAATGCTCAAAATCTCAGATTTAGAGTGTTAGTTTCAGATGAACCAATAGGTTTCCCATTGCGTGTAAAAATATTTACGTGGAATGGGATGTATAACATTTATAATACTCACGTTAGGGATTTTGAAAATCAGCACGCGATTCTATGAGATCATTTCTAACAACGCCTTTCCTCAAATGTTGGGCAGGGATTGTCGATGATCGCTTGATTGGACCAGGTGGACTGTTAACTTATTCCTATTTCCGCATTTAAACGACGGGTATTCGTATTGTTTATATTTTCAGAAATGCGAAGTCCTGTTTTGCTTCAGTAGTTGTAAAAATTTAAAAAGAAGTTTGTGATTTAAGTTGCTGGCGAATCAAAAACCAAATCTCACGTCTCTAGAAAAGTCATTATGCCATAACAACCTGGAAAATAATAACACCGGCCGTGAAAACCTAAAAACCACTTTCAACGTAAGAAGAAGAAATTTAATGAAGCCGGTGTTAAGGTTTTCTATCTTCGTCGGTATCACTATATTACGTGTTTGGATTTTGTATAAGGCAGTGTTGGTTCATGGAAGAAATGGTTGTGACCGTTTTTATTTTGTATTAAACTATATTTGATGCTGAATATTAGTCTATTATTAATGTAAACAATAAGAAACAATGAAGTACCGATTGTATGTTACTCATTTTTTTGGATATTAATTTATTTATTGTGGTATAGGAGTCTCTATATGTATCGATAACCTCTAAGCTTCTATCTTCGATGATGTACCATTATCAGGATTGAGATTTGAACGTTGATTGTTGCTTTCACTAATGCGTCATCAAATGCCTGGCATCTGGTGTGTCGAGATTCTGTAGTCCTCTTCAAAAAAGATTCAAAAGAAAATTTAGACTGTAAATTCCAAATTTGATCATCAATCATTGACTCACACAGGATTTTTTAAGAGTTAGTTATTGCTAAAAATTGTACAGTTGCGCGCGATATCAGCGTAAATACACGACGATCTACGGTCGGCATTCATTCCGGTGATGATCCACGGCCTACCTAGTTTTAATTAGCAGCCAGCCAACAAACGCCGATAAAGCATCGGGCACAAAGGTTAGTATCAGAGGGGGCCTCCTAAAACTTGATTTATAAAAGGAATCGAAGCGATTTTAATAAAGGGACGTTTCGAATTATGTCCCATATGTTATAATCAGCCAAGGGTGTGTGTATTCAACTGTTTAGGCGCGGACCGGTGTCGGTCGGCCGACTTGATGTACGGGATCGATTCAGAAAATAGAAAAAAGAGCGCGTTGCGGGAATTAAATATTCAAATTCATATCACACAGGTGTTAAAAATTATAATGGAAAGATTTATTCTGGTGCCTGTTTGGGTTATTTATCGCTTTTGAGTTAGGCTAGGCCCAAGTGTACATATAAATTCATCTTCAAATTTTTGTGATTAGTAGGGGTGGAATTATTTGGCACGGAAGAAGTTGTTGCTTTATACAGTGAATTTATTTAATTTATAATAGAAAATATATATTAATGTTGGCAATCTTGCCCTGCTTTTTGTCTCACGAGACAAGACAAGACGAAGACAAGATTTGACAGCTCGAATTGCAACCCAAGACAAAATTTAAAAAAGGGACAAGAAGTCTTACAAAAACAAAGATGTAATATTTCAGTGAAAATTAGCTGTAAAAATAAATATTGCATTTCTGTTGTAGGTATAATACTTTATTTAAAGAGCATTGAAACATATAGTTGCTGCAAAAATTCAGACGACTTACGTCACCACTATCATCACGCTATTGTTTTCATTGTCAATATAATTTTCGACAGTTTGTCGCGTTAAAAATAATCGTTGTTTGTAATTTAGTGTAATATATAGTGCAAAGATTTAGCGTGAATATAATTTTATTATTCTCAGTTGCAATTTCTTAAATATTTTGATGAAAATATAATGAATTATTCATTTGTTCATATGACGTATTTCACTTGAATTCTTGCCTCAACTATATACAATTATTCTTGAAATCAAAGTTTATTTAGGTTCAGTTTAGCTGAACAATAAATCATTATAAATTTACTGCTACTTCAGTGAAAGAGATCGATAGTTACGTGTGAGGCCCGAGCGGGCCCGTAGTCGATCGAGAGTAACCACCACTTTTACCAAACTGCTAATAAAGTTCCATCTTTCTCAATTCTATGCAAACAAGACAAGACATAATCGAGCAAGAACAAGACTTTAAGGAAACTCTTGTCTTGTTTTGCAAGAATAAGACACCCAAATTTTCTTGACTCAGTCAACACAAATCTATACAGGTTGCCCCTAAAAGGTATGTACAGAACACAAATTCCTGAAGCTAAAATATGATGATCTACGCCAATTTACCTTAGTTCAAATGTTTTTCAAAAGACAGAGGGTGTCTGTAATTATTTATCTTAATAATAGCATGATTCGCACGAAATATGATAGTTAAGAGTTTGTTAGGATGAGAAATCGAGCCGTTTAGATAATCGAGGCTACAAAAAAACTATTCTCAAACAATTCAATCTGACCATCGTCTGTTAAATCGCGTTGCCTTTGTAATACTTGTCTGTCGATTCACCTGAATTTCAGTCTAAAATTTTATAATGTGCTGTAGTATAGTGACACCAATGTTAGTATTTGGAAACATATACATCAGGGAATAACACTGGTAGATATCATTTTTTCACAAAATTGGATACATGCGTATTAATAATGGACTACTACTTCTACACTTCCACCGTAAAAATACAATACTGATTATTTTAGGTTGTATCTATTTATAAATTTAAAAATGATATTTGACATAATTTCTATGAAAACAATTGACGACTATGTCCGACTATGTCATTTGTGCTGTAGTGTGCTGCCACGCGTGTTGGATCACTGCATACGAGCAATAGAACATACCAGATAAAGCACGGCTGCTGTGATTTAGCCTACAATGATCTGACAAAGTCCAAGTCTGGTGCTCAGACTCAGATATTCTTTAACTCGTTCTAAAGTTTATTTACTCAACATCTGGTGTCCTAGTCCTACGAATTTATCCATAATTAACCGCTGCAGGAGCAAAGCCAGCGGTTGTTTTTGTAACTAATGACGGCACTTATCATTGTTAACTCGTTGCTATAGTAGTTTCAGTATTCAATAAAATATTTAAATTTGATTATCTCAGAAACGGATACTCGAAGCGACACCTACTAGGTATACCTTTTTTTGTAAAAAAGATGTCAAGAAATAAAAAAATTTAACTATAAAGTTAATATACCGAGGTACAAAAAAGTTATGAAGCTTTAGATGTAGAAGTGCTACTGGTGGCGCCCTCTGCAATGTACACCAAAACTGCGTTCAGATCTCGATTTGTCATCCTAAAAACCCCTAAGCACCAAATTTCGTGCGCATCATGCTATTATTAAGATAAATAGTTACAAAAAAGTTTTAAAAAATAACTGTAAATTACACTTGATCCTCATATTTAGCCTCAGGAATTTTTACTATTGTGTCAAATATCAATGTCAGACTTTAGATATATTGTGTTTTGCACAAAAACAGTTTGTTTATATATTTCTTGTGAATTTTGTGCTAATTGCTGCACAAGTTGGCATCTCTGCCCCAGTCACTTTAACACAACGCGTGTGTACAAGAACAAATAAGAAAATACCTAACTCCGCTGGTTGATACATCTGTGTCCTATCACGCACTGTTATCTTTGTTAAAACGGTCGTAATATTACATGAGAGTACATGGGAATATACAAGTGTTTCCAGCGTTTATCGAACGATCGGAATGCCGGTAAGTCAGAGAATTCTTGAAAAGCCTGGATTCTTTAACGGCCTTAATATTACCATCGTTCACCTCCGAGTACCTGCAACAGATTTTCTTGCTGTGAAGCGATGCGCGTGTAGATATTTGTAACAAATTGTTCCAGTGCGAAAAGTAAACAGGTGCAAGTCCTAAAGTCGAGCACTATATGGATAATTTGTCGAGACTAAATCTTCACAGCTCATATTTTATTGATGTATCAATATACAGTATGCGCCAAAAGTATAGAATAAATTCAGTAAAAACGAAACAATTATTTTTTGGGTAAAATCCTCGAACAGGTCGATTTTTAATTTAAAAAATACATATTTTAGCGTAAAATGCGACTTTCAAATGTCATTTGTTTTCGAGTAATGACGTCATCGATTTTTTTTTAAATGGCAACACCATATTTTTTTCTATGATTCTGAAAGATCGTTTAATTCTCTATCAGACAGTACTAAAATTTTGCCCTCTTACATAGGAAAGTTTTCAAGTAAATGACGATTGAATGTTAGAAAACGTAAATCAATTAAAATAAAGCAAAAACGTTATCATGTTTAGTTTTTCGAATTCCATGGTTCTTTTATGGATCACGTAGGTGAAAATCTTTGCAAAGTGTCATTGTCACACCGACTTTCTAATAAGTATTGTAAGGGACATAGAAATTATTATCCAATTTAAAGTATTATGGCACATTTAACTGTTACTCAAAGAATTGAAATTTTAATTCTCATCGGATGCGGGAATATGACTAGAACTCAGCAGGAAGTTTGCGATTTATTTAATGAAAAATATCCAGATCGCCCTATCAGCCAATCAACAGTTAGTAAGATAGAGTCTAAATTTAGAGAAACTGTCAATGTTGTAAATATTCCAAAACCTGGACGTCCAAGCATTAATGAAAATCAGAAACAGAACATTTTGATAAGTATGGTGGATAATCCTCATAATTCTTCACGATTGGTTGCATTAAACAATGACACTAGTCAGAGCACAGTGCTACGTATCTTGAGGAAGGAAAAATATCATCCTTACATAATTCAACTTGTGCAGGAACTCAATGAAGATGATCCCGATCGCCGCTTACACTTTTGCGAAATTCTAATGGATTTATGTCAAGGAAACAGAAATTTATACCGGCAAATACTTTTTTCAGATGAGGCCACATTTTGTCTGAATGGTACAGTAAACCGTCAAACTTGCAGATATTGGAGTCGGGGAAAATCCTCATTGGATGGCAGAGGCACATACCCAACACCCTCAGAAATTAAATGTGTGGGCTGGAATAGTTGACGACAGAATAGTAGGGCCTTCTTCTTTAAAGGAACCCTTACAGGACAAAGATATTTAGAGTTTCTAGAAAATGACCTTGTTCCAGCCCTTGCAGTAATTTTTCCTAACGATAATGACCCTGACATTCCTGACGATACCATATGATTTCAAGACGGTGCACCTCCGAGATTTTTTGGACAACTGTTTTTCTGGGAGGTGGATCGGCAGACGCGGACTGATAGAATGGCCTGCGAGATCGCCAGATCTTACACCTTTTGACTATTTTTTATGGAGACACTTGAAGTCAAAAGTGTACATTAATAAACCACGTAATTTAGAAGAACTTCAAAATCGCATTCGGGACGAAATACGCAGAGTTACCCCAGAAATCATTCATAATGTGCAAGAAGAATTTCTTCACAGACTTACGCATTGTCAAGAAGTTGGTGGATGGCAATTCGAACATTTAATTTAAGTATAAAATTTAATCAATTGTATTTTATTTTAGATACCTCAGAATAGTTACTTTTTTATGGATAAAATTTACGTTTTCTAACATTCAATTGTCATTTACTTGAAAACTTTCCTATGTAAGAGCGCAAAATTTTAGTACTGCTTAATAGAGAATTAAACGATCTTTCAGAATCAAGGAAAAAATATGTTGTTGCCATTTAAAAAAAAATGTATGACGTCATTACTCGAAAGCAAATGATATTTGAAAATCGCATTTTACGCTAAAATATGTATTTTTTAAATTAAAAATCGACCTGTTCGAGGATTTTTCCCAAAAAATAATTGTTTTGTTTTTATTGAATTTATTCCATACTTTTGGCGCATACTGTATATGGATGATATTAGTAGTGACAGTACTACTTTTCTCAATCATCTCGCACGTTAGGTAAGATATGATAGAATATATAGCTTTTCAGACAGTTAAACATCTCGTATTGAAATCTCACTGAGTAGATTTATCCATATTACCAAATATGCAGATATATTGTGTTGTGGATTTTAATAAAAACATTGCTGAAATGGTTAATTGCCAATTTTTCTATATTATCATTCAACGTGTTGGAAACGAAGACACTGTACCTTCCTGCCTTCGACAGATGTTACTATAGTTTGCATCCGAAAAAATATTATTTTAATAGCTTGACCTTAACTATTATTAATTTTCTTCAGTCTTGTTTATTTCATACAGTATTCAGTAGTAGGAATTCAAATCCGTTGCAGTATATACACAAATATAATATAATATGCACTAGTGTGATAAAGTGTACTGTGTACTTTACACAGTAGGGCTGTCGTATTGTTGTGACAATGGTTGTGTCCAAAGTAATTCAGCGGATGCAGGTAGCGCTACATTTTTCCCGAGGAGCTGATGAGTACCACTCGATACTTCGACGCTGAATTACGCTTTGACACAAATAATCACCGATAAAAATTCTTACCGTTTCCATAACTAGTTTTGATTGTTAATATTTTTTGGCATAAGCTTTCAAATTTTCAATCTGTTCAGTTTAAAGATTGAGTTTGATTTATTTTTAATTTCTCTTCGTCGTAAACTCCCCAAAATGAGTGAGGAGTTTCCCAATGTTGTTTCGACAGAGATATTGGTTAATGATCCAAGTAATGCATTAATTCCTGTAACATCAAGAACTCGTTCTGAAAAAGAGCTTGTTACCTTCTACCTATGGCGCATGAGGAACACTTAATCTTTACAAGAAGAGGTATTTTTGGTCTATTTCCACGACATTGTAAAACGTAATTCTCCGTCAATTCTATTATCGAAGTATCGATGTTGAAACTATGCTTCAAAGTAAAGAAGGACGTTAATATTGGAAAACATATTTAACGGCATATTTGAAGAAATCGAATGTTACTTACAAGTCGAAGAAATCAAAGGGATTAGAAGAATAGAAAATTTATTTTAAATGCCCCAAACAACGTATATCTTATGACCAAAGTAACTACGATATTTGCAATTGCTGATCCACGCAAATATGACGATCCACGACATAGAAAACAAAGGGGGTGTGCTTATTATTACCATACCAAATACGAAAACCAATTTTTCAAAATAATTTGTGGTGCACAATGAAGAAACAATTACTCGTCAATATGTCGATATCTATCGAAGTTATGATCAATTTTTCTTATTCTGTAAAGGAGGTAAATGTGTATCAATAGCTTTAACAAAATGTTATATAACATCGCTGGTTACTTAGGCCACCCAAATCCCGAAGCGTATACAGAGCATTATTAGCCTACTTCGGGTTCAATATTACAAACATAAAACGGATTGTTTGGATAACAAAAAGAAAGTAGCCCACAATACTATAAAAATTGGATTTTAAAAGTCAGGTGCTAGATTCACATACAGGTATCTTATTAATATTATCTTGTTACTTTGTACGTAAAAAATGTTTCTTCCTGATGCTGTGGCTGCTCCGACAGTATTATCGATAACTTTGGACAACAGTACTTCTCCAATAATTATTAATTGCGTTAACAAAGAGCAACCTCTGCGTTTCTTCTTTGGTTACCAACATCTTCACTATGCTTTCTCTTCTCGAATTCTTTCCATTGATTCTATTATTACCAACTCGTTCTCAGTTTTAATTGAAACCATTACAGTCACAGCAAGCCCGATTTCGGTAGCCGCGTGGTGATTTTTATTGAACCCCATCGAGGAGAGATCACAGTAGGCCATTTCCTCGGGCGGCGCTCCTCAAAGCCGCCTATGACTCGCCCGCCGCAGTATTTATTGGAATTATCAGTCCACGGTAAATTGAGGCAATCATGAGAATTGATTATTTCGAATAAAAGGGGAGTGTGAATCTCTTCCATGTGTCCGAATCATCGCGCATAATGCGATGCCGACGTCGATAATTTTCGGAGGTGATTCGTACGATTAGATTTTATAATAAAAATAATCGCGTCTGGGTTGGCGCTTTGTTTGGGACCACACACAGCGGCGCAATAGATGAGTGTTCTAATTAAAATGAGGATTTTTGTTTCGTTAATTGTTCTGGGAATTATTTTGATGTTTTGTGTGTTTCATATACAGGGTGGCTCGAGGTATTGTTGGGCCAAAAATTAATGAGTAGATTCTTAAAGTAAAAATATTGCGATCAAGTTGAACTTTTTGTCCAAAAGTTGATAGTTAAAGAGGTACAGGGTGTTAAATGTAAAATATTATTTTATTTTTTGTTTAATTTATTTCTTAATAAATGCTAATATCTATTTAAAATTTGGGATTTGGGTAAAGAAACTGAAATATGTTCATAAATTGGTAGTAATATAGTTCATACACGGCGCTAGTTGTCGTAGATTGAATGTGTTAAAAATGACAGAACTTTTTTGTATTTTAAGGTATCTCATTTTTGGAATCAAATTTTTATTTTCCAAATGTTTCCACAAAAATGGTATACCTTACCTTATGAAAGTCGCTGTGTCTCACTGTTTTCGAGATATTTGGCTTTGAAGCTTCCAATGGTGATAGTTGAAATAATCAACAGAATATAGAATGATCAAAAACAAGAGTTTATTTAGAGTGAATATATGAAAATAGTAAAAATTAGTAAAAAAATGTTTTAAATTCTGCGATCATTTCGAGATAAGTACCTATCTTTATTTTAAAATTAAAGACAAACTATTAATAAATGTGTTGGAAAAAAAATAAATAGAAGTTAGAGGCAGATATTTTCAGCAATTACTGTCAAAAAGGTATATTTTTTGACTAGTGTTTACCATTTTACTGTTCATTACAATTTTTTGTGTAAAAAATGTTGGAAAATAATAATTTGATTGTAAAATCAATGAAATGAGAAATGTAGAGGAAACATGGACAAAAATAAAAATAGAAAAGGCCGGTAAAAAATACAACAAAGAAAATAATTGTTATTTAAATTATACTTGTAAATGATCAAAATTAAAAACTTCTATTTCCCATTTTTCGTCCAAATTAGAAAAAAACTTGAATATAATACATTATGAAACATGCGCAAACTTACACTCATTATATAAAATCATACTTTTCATAACTGATTACATAAATAGCTATGTTCTACAAAACTGTTAAAAGTGGGCTTTTTAATTGTCATTTTTGATGTTAAAAATGTCATTTTTTGACACGCGTGTTAAAAGTAAATAACAGTTTATTTAAATTTTGTTTTGAAAATTAATAAAACGTTTTAACAAACACATGAACAACTTTTTATTTTAAATAAGTACAAACCGACATTTTAACTAGTTATTACTATTAACATTTATAGTAAAATTGGAACAATTTGAAATTGTAATTCCCAACGGAGTCATCATACTTAAGCTGGTTTTACTGTCAACATGTGTGACACATCTATTTTCTGTAGAAATACTACTGGTAGTACTGGTGGTCTTGCTAGTAGTTGCAGCAGTAGGAAGTATTTGGCACGCAATTTCCTTCTTCTGTTCCAATGTAGCCAGCTACCGTCGAAAATTTCCATCCTCCATGTCTCTTGATGGTAGTAAGATTTGCACCAGAATCTGCTAACAATGTCGCCGATGAACGACGAAAACAGTGTCCGGTGTAGAGTTGAGGATTTGGTAGATTCAAGAACTCTGCAATGTCGGCAGGCATTTTGCCAAACATGTTAATTCCAACTGGATTCTTCACACATTTATTCTTCATATATTTAAGAAAAAGTCGTCTATGGTCAGCGTCGGGTGGACGGAGTGCCATATACTTTCTAAAAAAGTTTAAATAGAATTCACCAACAACAATGAAAGTCCGAGGCACTTTCGTTTTAGTATCTGGTATGGTCATAACAGCCGAAGTGCCCAAATATTCGATATTGTCTATGGTCATCTGACACAATTCCTCCCGGTGACACACCCCGAAGACACCCACTATTGCTGCGACTTTCATCATCAGATATTTTTCGTCTTCTGCTTCTGTGAGAAATTTGTCGATATGTTTGTCTTCGTTAAAACTTTTCTCTTTTTTACTTGATATCCTTCACCCTTCCGTTTTAAAAAAGCAATAAGTTTATAATGTTTGCTTATATCTTGATTTTGCTTTATTTTTAACATAGTTTTGATCGTGGAATAATTTGACCACAGCGTTGACGATTTCCATATCTTGGCTTTTTCCTCAAAATATGCCAGTAAAACACTTTCGTTACATTTCCCAGAAACCTTTTTAATGTTGCACCATTCCGAAAAGCGTCTATAAGCGATTTCGTACTGTTCCTTTGATTTCGCCGACAATAATTCCAATGTTGCTCGACTGGCGGCTTCTTCGATTTCAGCAGGGATGGATTCGTTACGCTCATTATTGAGATTATTCATTATACTTATAATATTACCAGAAAATGCTGTCAATATTTTTGCGTTTTTTCCTTAACTAACAACAGCACTGGTTGCTACGAAAATTTTGGTTCATAAACATTGCGATCTGTGTGGTATTTTTTGATTTCTTATTTTTATTGAGTTTAAAGTTCTTCCGATTGTGTTAAAAGTGATTTTATTTTGTTCGTGAAGTTAAAAAACTCGCTACGCTCTTCACTCACAAAATACAATCTTACTTTTAAGACGTATATCATAAATAGCTATTTTGAAATGTATTTCTAGAAAAACTATTCGTTTAAATACATTCAATATTGAAATTCCGAACACCCTGTGTGCTATACTGTATTATTTTTCACAAATTATTTTAGTACCACTAATGTTTGTTGCTATTGTGATAAATTTTTATTTATTTGGTAACACCAAGCCTACTCGATTTTTATGAAATTTTTTAAAAAAATCGTAAAACAGGATAGCGGGGATTGAAATGGCGTCATATAGGATGCGAGGTAAACAGAACTGCTCGCTGCACGTGTTAATTTGCGGAATCGGAAAACTTTGTTGTGAATCAGTTATAATTCTCTGATAAATCCGCAATATTAAAAGGGGCAGGCCACAACCGGCTAATGCGGGGCAGTAAATTGCCGTGAATTTACCGTGGAGTCAAAGATGTTGCTTGCCGAGTTAAAACAGTATCAATTTATTACATTAAAATCGTGCCAAATCGTTCGGATGTCGCTGGGAGCGCTGAAGTTCACCTCGTCGCCGAAACTGGACGTCCTTCTTTTCTGGCGGAGGCCCTCGTAAATATCTCTTTGTAAATTAGTCTTTCGACGGCGCGTTATGACTACAATTTTGCGTTTATTTATACGTATTCGCGTCCGAACTTTACTGCCCCCCGACTAGCTTCAACGTAATTGGTAAATTTATTTGCTTCGGAATATTATTAGACCGGGAATACGAGTATGTTAAGAAATAAAAGAAAATTGATGTCTATTTGTCATCGCGTAGTTGTTTCTTCTACTCTATTTTTTCCTTTGTGAAACAAAAATACGTCAATTTGTGACCGAATAAATCGATCAACAAATTAAGTACTTGATGATACAAACATTTTTTCACTTTTTCGTGTATTACGCTAATTCAAATTTTCCAACAATCCCAATCAATGGAATTATATATATACAGTATGCGCCAAAAGTATGGAATAAATTCAATAAAAACGAAATAATTATTTTTTGGGAAAAATCCTCGAACAGGTCGATTTTTAATTTAAAAAATACATATTTTAGCGTACAATGCGATTTTCAAATGTCATTTGTTTTCGAGTAATGACGTCATCGATTTTTTTTAAATGACAACACCATATATTTTTCCTTGATTCTGAAAGATCGTTTAATTCTCTATCAGATAGTACTAAAATTTTACCCTCTTACATAGGAAAGTTTCCGAGTAAATGACGATTGAATGTTAGAAAACGTAAATCAATTAAAATAAAGCAAAAACGTTATCAAGTTTAGTTTTTCGAATTCCATAGTTCTTTTATGGATCACGTAGGTGAAAATCTTTGCAAAGTGTCATTGTCACACCGACTTTCTAATAAGTATTGTAAGCGACATAGAAATTATTATTCAATTTAAAGTATTATGGCACATTTAACTGTTACTCAAAGAATTGAAATTTTAATTCTTATAGGATGTGGGAATATGACTAGAACTCAGCAGGAAGTTCGCGATTTATTTAATGAAAAATATTCAGATCGCCCTATCAGCCAATCAACAATCAGTAAGGTAGAGTCTAAATTTAGAGAAACTGGCAATGTTGTAAATATTCCAAAACCTGGACGTCCAAGCATTAATGAAAATCAGAAACAGAACATTTTGATAAGTATGGTGGATAATCCTCATAATTCTTCAGGATTGGTTGCATTAAACAATGACACTAGTCAGAGCACAGTGCTACGTACTTAAGGAAGGAAAAATATCATCCCTACAAAATTCAACTTGTGCAGAAACTCAATGAAGATGATCCCGATCGCCGCTTACACTTTTGCGAAATTCTAATGGATTTATGTCAAGGAAATAGAAATTTACACCGGCAAATACTTTTTTCAGATGAGGCCACATTTTGTCTGAATGGTACAGTAAACCGTCAAACTTGCAGATATTGGAGTCGGGAAAATCCTCATTGGATGGCAGAGGCACATACCCAACACCCTCAGAAATTAAATGTGTGGGCTGGAATAGTTGACGACAGAATAGTAGGGCCTTTCTTCTTTGAAGGAACCCTTACAGGACAAAGATATTGAGAGTTTCTAGAAAATGACCTTGTTCCAGCCCTTGCAGTAATTTTTCCTAACGATAATGACATTCCTGACGATACCATATGGTTTCAGCAAGACGGTGAACCTCCGCACTATGCGCGCCCTGTACGAGATTTTTTGGACAACTGTTTTCCCGGGAGGTGGATCTGCAGACGCGGACCGATAGAATGGCCTGCAATATCGCCAGATCTTACACCTCTTGACTATTTTTTATGGGGATACTTGAAGTCAAAAGTGTACATTAATAAACCACGTAATTTATAAGAACTTCAAAATCACATTCGGGGCGAAATACACAGAGTTACCCCAGAAATCATTCATAATGTGCAAAAAGAATTTCTTCACAGACTTGCGCATTGTCAAGAAGTTGGTGGATGGCAATTCGAACATTTAATTTAAGTATAAAATTTAATCAATTGGATTTTATTTTACATACCTCAGAATTGTTACTTTTTTATGGATAAAATTTACGTTTTCTAACATTCAATCGTCATTTACTCGAAAACTTTCCTATGCAAGAGGGCAAAATTTTAGTACTGCCTGATAGAGAATTAAACGATCTTTCAGAATCAAGAAAAAAAATATGGTGTTGCGATTTAAAAAAAATCGATGACGTCATTACTCGAAAACAAATGACATTTGAAAATCGCATTTTACGCTAAAATATGTATTTTTTAAATTAAAAATCGACCTGTTCGAGGATTTTTCCCAAAAAAAATATATATATATATTGTAATGAACACAAAAATTAAAATAACAGGAAATAAAAATAAAAAGTTTCAACTAGCAAAAAAAAGGAGGAATTTAAAAGCATATTTAGTATATTTATTAAAAATTCGTATACATGATGACAATTTTGAGAGTGGGCAGTGTATGACAGAAAACATAAATATTTAGTTAGTAAAAGTTTGAAATATAGATAGATATCAAATTAAAATAATAAAATGTAAGAAAAAGAAAATTATGTTCAACCTAGTTTATAATTAGTAAATATAGTTGTGAAGTGTATTAAAAACTCTCTGTGAAATAGTCAGAACGTTGCATAGGAACAAAAGAAAAATAAAATGTTGATTTTGAGAATAAACAAGTAGAAGCAGAATTTATGAAGAGAAGAAGTTTTATCAGAATATATTAATAAAAACATTACCTGAATCCATAAAGTTAACCTGCAAGAAGAATAAACATTGCTGTGTTAAAATCCAAGGTTCCAGAACAGAAGAAAATCATAGTGAGGAATATACCAAATATTTGCCACATCACAAGGAACAAATAACTCCACAAAAAGGTATATATTTAATAATAAACTATTCCAAAGCCTGAAAACAACACACTGGACATTTTGCAAACCGAGTCAACAGCAAATGTGACAGATAAGAAGGCGCTAAATATAAACACGACAATAAGTAGTTCAACACGATATCCAGAGAAGAAGAAGACGAGCTGCTAAGGACAATCTCTGACTAGAAATAAAACTGAGTTGAGAAGGTAAACTAAAAGACTTAAAGTGTTTTGCAACTCATTTAAGGGACATGAAACAGGGGTATAAAAAAATTGTTTTTGTTGAATTATGAATGATAATGTTAATTATAATAATTAAGATATAGCAGGTTACGTAGGATAATTTAAAAAAAAATTGTAACATAAAAAATTCTGTCTTACCTTTTTTATTTAAAAGCTAAATTAATGAAAAAAAACAAACATCACTGAACCGCCTTTGAGATAAAGACTTCTCATGCTTACAATAAATTAAATTGTTTTAAAAAGAAAGAATATACAGAATAGTGTCTGAAGCAATAAAAATTTTTTAAAATAAATAAAAACAAAAAAAAAATTATTCAGGAACTGTATTCAAAATTAAAGGTAAAAGTGTTACGTTTCAGACTGGCGAATTAGAAAATCAAGTAAATTAATTAATTCTGAGCTATGCGGGAAATACACATTACACACATAAAATTACACATTACAATATATGCTCTTAAGTTCCAAATATGTAGGTATAATAAAGTCGTACAAAGACATCCAGTCTACAAGAGTACGCGTGGAAGATATTACCCTATTTATTCTACTTATCACGGAAAGAAATCGAAAGTCGATGTGTGCTATAAAATTGTAGCTTGAAAATTGGCGTAAACATTTTGAATATGGACCCTCCGGCGTATTTTTTGTTATTAAATTTATATATATAAGCATAAGAGTTTTTAAATTTTATGGATGAAGGATATGATATGAGAAATATGCTTTTTCTATAAATCTTGTGAACTGATTGTAGCAATAATTAACAGAGCTCATTGATTATTATGTAGTAACAGTAACAACCAGTTTAGTAGCAATGCATTGTGGCCTCTCAGTTCTAGCATGGAGTAGCTAACGGTCATAGATGTAGCTTTGCTACATTTCGCGTACGCAGGTTTTCACCCAACTACAGAACAAGAGGGGGCAGAATGTAAAAATAACTGAACCTATGTTAAAAAAAACAATAATAAACAAACAAAAACCGTCTAATAAAAACTATTTAAATTGTTTTAAATATTATTTAAAATCATCAAGACTACAAGACAAATGCCTATGTTCTTGCAGTTCTTATTCTAGGATCTACACATAAAATTTACAGAATTTTACAGCAAGTTTGTTTCTGCTGCTTCTAGATGGAACGTTTTTACTTATCTCAAATTTTTCCGCCGAACAAATAGATTCAGGCAAAGCATATTTCGTTACATCCGGATAGCATTTTGTCCCATAATAGAACAGAAAATGCGTACATAAATTTAACATTTTTTAACATAACATAAGTACATAATGGAGTATATATAAAGTTAACACATTACAATATTCAAACATAATGCATTATTACATTATAACAAAACAGTAGAGCAAGAGTAGCAAGAACAAAATCAGATGACCGAATCACCTTTACAAGTTATATTTGTTCTAGTATGAGATTTGCTTGTTTCCTGATAGATTATTATTTTAAAATTTTACCAATAAATTGGCCAATACACAGTCGAAGATCTTTGATAAACCGCATGAACATCGGCTGATGTATCCTTAAGAAGTTGTTCGTCTGATCAATGGTCAAATTGTTGAATTTGTTTCACAAGTAGCATCCAAGGTTATTAAAAAGGATTATTCAACCTTGCGTAGTATCGTCCTTTCTTCTAAAAAGACTTAATACTTAGGCCCAGAGCTGCGTTATTTTCCTCCACTCCGTTTTGTTTCTCATTTTTCTTTTCCAGCCCGTTACATTTTTCTCTCAGATCTATTGCCATTGCATCTCTCCATCGCTTTCTAGTTCTCCCATTTTTCTTCTTATAGTTACGTTTACTTCCTATAATTTTTTGACTATCCTTTCATCTTCTATTCGTTCTAGATACCTTAGCCACTGCAGTCTTCTGGATTTTACAACTTCATCAATCTTTGGTACCTGGTACATTCCGCATATTTCCACATTATTTTTCCTTAGAGCTTCATTCACATAAGATTAGTGCGGTTGCATTGGTACTGCAGAAAAGTTATTAAAAAAACACCGTATTCTTGAAATAGTGTTTTCTACAAAATACAAATAATTTTAGACAATTAATAACTGAATAATCTAGGGTTTAGCAAATAATAGGAATGTTAACTCATCCCACCTGCAAATATTGAAAGATACTGAAGTAAAACGGCGAGAAATACGGGTGACTTTTGTAACGTTCAGATAAACTTAACGCCTTTGTACTGCAGTTGTATGGCAGAAGCTAAAAGCATTTTAGCTTTTACCAATCCTTTTCCAACAATCATACAAGGACCAATCAGAAAACTGCTTTTTTAACAGTAAACAGAAGATTTACATTTTTGCAGGTTAAGTTTTTAAATTAGATTCTAATTTAGATCTTTAGTTTAGAATTGATTTGTTTCTAAAAAAATGGATGAAGAGGACTGTTTGGTTTAGAAACAGTTACTTTTGCTGCTCTTATTCGCAGCGACGTCAATATATTAAAACTATACATGCAAAAAAAAATTAAAAGACGAACCCGGAGATGGTGGGTGCGACCTATTAACCGTAGATAGCACATGCAAGGTGATTTCTATAATTTATATAAAGAAATGCGAAATGAGAATGCCGATAATTTTTTCATTTCACCCGAATGACAGTGACAGTGTTTGATGACTTGGTGAAATTAGTGGGGCCTCATTTAACCCACAGTACACTAGTATACTGTGATTTAACTAAACATTCAAATATACCATCTATTCCTGCAAATTGCAGGCTTATATTTTATCTAGGGTAGGCTTTTAATTACTATTCGGCAAATGATAAAAACCAACAATTTCCGTAGATAGAGACGTAGTTGACAAAACATAAACATAACCTCTCTGAAGGTCAAGAATCTTGAGTTTTTGCATGTCGCCAACTTACAGCGGAAAAATTCCCCAACTTCTTAAGTCTACAGTAATTTTATGTAAACAGAGTAAATAATATTTAACACCATACAATTACAATACAACAGTACAACTGCAGTGCCATTGCACTAACGTTTATCTGAACATTACTTAAGCAAGGTGCGCACTGAAGTAGTGTGGTAGTGGTGATGAAATAGTCGCGAAGTGGTATGAAATGAGTGACGCCACTGCCACGTTACTTGCTGACCGCTTCAGTGAGCGCCTTTCCTTTTACACAGCCTTCCTCCGTCTTCTATCCCCTTAGGATTCTTCTTAAGATCCTCTTTGCCCACCTTAATAGGTTTTCTTTTAACTTCTTACTGAAGGTCTAGATAACGCTGTCGGCCTTATTTTATACATATTAAATTTTACTCCACTTGACAAATTTTTTGATTTCATTCAAGTGGTTGATTGCTGCCGAACTTCTTTATTTTGTTTTTATTATTGTCCAATTAATTTCATGCTCCTATCACACAGGGCTTTCAAATATACATATTCTTCAACTTCTTCAAACTCCATCTCCTCCGATTTCCTTCACCATGAAGATTTGGCCCATTTTTGATCTCCCTTTTTTAAAACCTGCTTAATTACTCGCCTGTCTATAGTTCTGCTATAGGTTATTTTCTGTTTTATTAATGTTGCCATTATTTTATATCCTATATCTAGCAACCTCTATTGCTTATGCAGTATGCTGTATTTCTTTTTTTTTAAATTGATATAATCATAACATCTCTCCAGTCTTCAGGCGGACAACATAGTTATGTAATAAAGGTTTTATATGGCTTCAAAATTATATTGTTTTATTGCTGTGTCCTTTTCCACAACTTTTCTTGAGAACCTGATTTGACCAGCAAAAGTTATATGACAATGCCGTCATTTCCGTTAAATTTATAGTAAGTAAGTGCATCAAAAACCAGTTAGTATTGGGACTCATGGGAGCACATGAAAGACATTTCCATTCGAGTGGAGATAAACGCGCATTCTATTTTTACCTGGATGGCGACACTTCGCTTTCCCATAAATCTGCCCGGCCGAATTGATAGATTTACGTATTCTTATTAGAACGGAACGGAAATTACGACATATATTTACAAATTAAATTGGAAACCGCCATTTAATAACTCACCACTAATGGGTTCTTTCACTTAACTTTATTCGAGAAATTTATTATGTTGTACACGCGTACCCCGGTAATGAAATAAATAGTGCTTAGGACTTTCATAATTACGTCTCAAGTTTTCACCGGGCTTGGCTCCGGATCAAGTTATTGCCCGAATGGTTCTCCAAATGGATTTCGCATTATGGCTTGATAAATAGTTAGTTGGCCGCGGATGAGATCGTTTCCGGGAAGGTTATTAATAAAATTTGGAATAATTCGGTACAAGATTTTGTTACTTGGTCCTCTAGACTTATCCAACCATAGCACTAGTCCAAATTTGTATGTCACACGTTTAGTAATAATATGTATGTTAGACTAATTTATACACAGTATACTAAGCAATCAGTAGGGAAACTCAGCTTTCCCGCGTCTTCCAAAAATCCGCCATCTTGTTGGCGACTGACAGTTATTACTATAATTTCTGTGTGTCAGTTAGGTTTTTTGAATATTTGGCATTATTACATGGTTATCCACTCGTTATCGTTATTGTACTTATATTCCTGCTTTGTATGTCGTGTTGAGTGTTGAGTGTTTAATTATTTGTGTTTTTATATTAGTGATTATTTATTAGTGGAACTATACCCAGTAAATAATAAATAAACTATGGGAGGAAATAAATGTGCTGTAAAAAACTTACGCATAACGCAGCTCTGGGCGTAAAAGGCCTGCAAACAGTTTTATATATGGGAGACCAAGTTAGACGTGATAACTTAATTGAGAAAATCTTAAGGAAGAATTAAAACATGAAAGGGGGCAAAGGATTTAACTCCAAATAGGAAAGAGACTGCTTTCATACATGAATGAAAGAAACTACTCCATACACCTAATAGAGCAACGGGGGTTTTTGATTATGTTACCAATATATATATTTTGTAAACCTCAAAATAAATTGTACCTAATATTCACGTTTTAATTTCATTTCGTACTTTCCTAAAAAAAAATGAGTAAAAATATAAAAATTACACTGGGCTTAAATTTGATAATCTGCTAACAAAATAAGGTAAACGTATACATCTTGACATAAAGGCAAAAGTACTACAAAATATAAAATAAAACTACACTACTAGTTGACCTAGTTTCCATGTTTTCGCAAATTTTTTAAATAAATTTAAATTCATACTGGTTTTATAATCAAATTCAAATTATATCTGCTAGAAACCTAAATTAAGACAAAATGTGACCAAAACCTCAATTTACATTTAACTACACTGGATTACAACAGTTAATTAAGAATTAATGCAAAATTATTAAAACTACGAACAACTTTGGTTATATTTACGCCAAATTATTAGCTATTTTTTCGTATGTTCTCTGATATCCGCCATATTCTTGGCGACTTTTTCTAGAGTGGGGGTATTTAAAAACTGCCAGACGTATTTCATTCATAAATTGTCTAAGATTCCGTACTGATTGCTTAGTATACTGTGAATTTATATGACGTGTCATATCCCGTGATAGGCCTACATGAATAAAGATCTATTACTATTATTATTCTTATTATTATTATTATTAACAGAATTTAGTTCCCAGCAACACTATAAGTTTCAAAATGTATCGGCGTTAAGTACATTTTGTACTAGTGGCTTATATATGACGACTGCAGACTACATCAGATTCTGTCAAAAATAAGATATCATATACAGTGATTAGTTTTTTAATTAGTAATAATTTTTCAGTACTTGCCTAAGCAAATTTAATGTTTCGCGTTTTTTTTTTTGTGTAATTCATGTGACAGGTGCATATTATCGTGTGCCAGCGTAACACCAAAGACGTTTTCATAGTGGACACAATATTATGCCAAATCCTCTTTGAACCTTAATGAATAACTGCTATAATGCTTTGGTGGTAAACGTGTGGCAGTGTTTTTATGTATTTGTGTACATATGGTTCAGGGAACGAGAGGTCCCCAAGAAACGAAATGTAGCAAGTAAAAAATCTTTACAATGACAAGTTTTAAAGTAAACAATTAAGAAACCAGAAAATGATTCAACATTCCTTAAATCTCTCCAAATATCAGTCCTGGAAATAAATATTAGTAAGGTAGGCGTTACTCTCTTATCTACATTTTGCAAACAATTTTTTTTCTTTCAACGTGACTTCTGGCATATAATCTAACCTCGAGGCTGATAGGAGGTCAGGCACGGCGATAAATAAAGGTTTAATACAGTTTTTCGCTGTATAAATAGGTTTGAAAATTTTTTGATGGTCTATTCCGTTAATTTTTATTTTTCTCTATCCCTTTTAAAATATTTGTACTTAGTCATAGTCTCTGTATTTAGGAAAACTGTATGACCAAACTGTACAACAAAGTTAAAATTTTAAGTTTACAGGGGTTGTATGTACGAGTAGAATTGTTATTGTTAAAGATATATAGGTTTTGATTGTATGTTCTTTAGCGTGGGTCCCCCTGACCGACGCCGCTGCGTAAGTAATTCGTTGCTTTGTCAATTTATAACTTATTCGCCCTTTGGGCATCATCAGCGTAAAGATTTTTGATTTTTGTGGGCGGCCCGCAAGCACACTCATGAAATGGTGTTATTCAGCATTATTTTCATTATAAATTGAAGCAGCAAAAATACTACAGATTCCTTAGGTGAAAATAAATCGATTTAACCTAACACACCTATATCCCAAGTCTCATAATAAAAAAGATACAGGGTATCAAAGTTAAAATTGTAGATCTTCTTAAAAATCCAAATATTTACATAAAATTTGTACATCAGGGTTTTTTTCGGGTGAGATATTCAAATTTGTTTCTAATTTTGACGTCACTAGTAGAGGGCGCCACGTATGGCACATTATGCTTCTATTAGATGGCAGAACTTTTTTGTTGCTTAGTGTATCCATCTGACTATTAAAACAATCGATTCTCCTACCTGTTATGTCTGAAAAAGGTATACCTCGTTGAAGTCGTTAGGATTAACAGTTTTCGAAATAATCCTATTTGAAATATTCAGTGCATCGATTGAAAACTGTTATCGTTTCAGGTAAAGTTCCTTTTCAACTGAAAATACAGCAAAATGTTACTTGAGAAAGTTGTTCATAACTGTAAATTATGTAGACGTGCAAAATTTCAAAAAGATCAACCTGATTTGATGAAATCTTTGTGCTTTGTTCAAAAATGGTTTCATCAAACCTCGCCGATCTTCTTCTTTGCACGTCTTTATAATTTATCATTCTGAACAACTTTTCCAAGTAACATTTTCCTGTATTTTTAGCAGAAAAGGCACTTTACCTGAAACCAAAACAGTTTTTACTCGGTGCACTGAGCATTTCAAATAGCATTATTTTAAAAATGGTTACTCCCACCGACTTCACCAAGGTATATCTTTTTTAAATAAAACAGGTAGGAGAATTGATTGTTTCGATAGTCAGATGGATACACTAAGCTGTAAAAAAGTCATTTAAAAGAAACATGGTATGTCACAAGTGGCGCCTTCTACTAGTGACGTCAAAATTAGAAACAAATTTGAATTTCTCGCCCGCAAAAACCCCCGATTTATAAATTTTATGTAAGTTATTTACAAATATCAAAAATAAAATTTTAACAACACCCTGTGTTAAATCGATTTATTTTCACCTGATGGAAAATGCGACCACAGGAATCTGGTCGCATTTTTTCTACTTCATTTAAAAACACATAATTTTGTGACGCCTAAAGCCTAAAAAAGTGATTTGAGTGTATGGACTCGCGTAAACCGCGGTGTGACGTCACTGTCTCTTATAGCGTGCCGGATTGCGCTCGCTACTGTTTACTTGCATTTAGAATACGAAGCGTAAGAGAGTCGTCGGCGTCGTTAAGATTCAAATATTGAAGATGTTATTAGTAGATTTAGTGCCAGCGTGGAGTCTAACAGGGTTGAATGCGGATCGTTGGCTTTCTCAGCTGACCCACATTTCGAACCGCGCTTTTAGTTTTAATTATTTACGGAACGCTGTTATAGTCGCTGTTGCGTGTCGATATGTTTCTTTTTTACGTCTGATGTAAGTTGTATTCGCCCTATGTATTTAAATAATTATTTATAAATAATAACATGATTTACATTAACAACTATTAGTTGAAAGGCGAAGTGAATGAAGTGAGGTAACATGCCAAAGGAGAGAAGAAATAGACGGGAATTATTTCAAATGTGGTTTTGACAGTGATCCCGAAAGTTAAAGGGACAGCTAGCTAATGGCAGCAGCGCCATACACTTGCTGCAGGACTTCAACGACCAAAATATTCACAATCTCATACGTTATATAATAGGTACTATGGTTTCTTAGTGGAAGGATAGTGGATAGTATATTCGATTCCAATTTCCTTATTGAAATCACATATACTATCCCTAAATGAACAATTTGACATAATGGATGATGTACAAAAAAATATATACGATGCCATTCCAGTACCAGTCAGTGGTACCACAAAATAACAAATGCAAAGCGTGTTGAAAGAAATCCAGGATACACCATTTTGGAAAACATATGTAAAGTTTTAGCTGGTACATATCAGGAGTTACCAGTAGACGTTAAACGGTCATTTTTCTTACACGATTATACCACCGCCTCCCTCTCTCGATTTTTATTTTGCCTTTAGCATTTCAGTTGTTATCAGACGCAGATGTATTTTCACCTGTGTAGACTACTATGAGATGTCGAATCACCATATCTTTATAAATAACTATATGTATTATTTGAAAATATTTGTGAATTAAAATATAGAAAAGACACAGAATAATAATAAATAGAAATAGTTTTAATGATTTGTGATTTTGAAATTATTCCTGCAGATTGTAAGGACATACGTATTAAAGGGGGATGTCGTAAGAAGTAACTCCTTTGGAATGAAACCAAAAGTGGCATGTGGGTTATACACTGCCATGGTTAGATCAATGCCTACGCCTGGCATGCAATGATATGTCTGCTGTCTTTGAATATCTATGTAAAGGAATTTGTCCTGACAACTGTGCTTCACCACAAGTAGGTTATCTGCAAACCAGATATAGGATGTGGAGAATTTAGGAGTCGCCTGAGGTATGAGGTCATCATCCTTCTGCAGGCAAACACTGAGCACACTTCGACCTTACACAGTACTCATCAGAAGTGAGAAGGAAACCGCCAGTGTGGGTAATCAACATCTTCAAAGATGGATATAAAAAAGAAAGGTGCAGTATGTGGGATCTATTCCAGGTCTCTACATATTCCATATCATTTAGGCAATGGATAAAGTACTACCTTGGTACAAACAGAATTAGCAAATATAACTATAGCCGCCAAAGACACTATCTATTTAACTACCTATTGAAATCTCTACAGATAGTAGACAATCACTTGCGCAATCATAAGATCAGACTAGACTAGATCAGCGTGGAAATACCATAACACATCCGTATGCTAGATCAAAAAACATGAAATGCTGCAAACTATCAAACTAGCCAGGAACCCCAAAATTTTGTGTGAATATTTGCATTCGCAATATTTTTGCGTCGGGAATCTACTCACGAATTGTGGCCCATTGCCAAGGGACCACCCTGCATATTGTTTTTGATGGCATTTTACCAGATTTTCTTTTTGCTGTATTGGAAAGAGAGCCAAATTTGAGATTTTAGAGAAAATGTCTGTTTAAAAATTATATATAGATATAAATATATGACCGCATATGTATTATTAAAGATATAAATGTACGCATGGGTAAAATTGTTGGCATAGTCGCATCCATCGTAATTGTATGCATTTACACGCTCCATTACGCCATAGTCACTATCACAACATCGTTTCTCTCCGACTTTCAGCATTTTTCGTGCTATTTTCCCACCGATTTTTTCAAGTGCGGCCACCTTCGCCTGCGCCCATGTAAACAAATACCCATTATACACCGAAATTGATTTGCGGCTAATAATCATACCGCCCATGCCGTTCGTTCGACGGTCGCCGACCGTCGCACCAAGCACGATTGCCCATAAGGCCCAGTTCGGCTCGAAACCGCTCCCGCCGACCACATACATTATCAATTATGTCTGGTCACAGGTAATAATCGACTAATATCGATAAAATATCGGTTGAGATCGATAGGAGACGTGTCATTAGACGCGGTGTTTGCATTTCGATTTCTGCATTCGGCACGGTGGAATGGAAAAAGTCGAAGGGGTTATTCGAGTTGGTCGGATACAGGGTTTCCTAACCTCACATTTCTGCAGGATTCAAGCAGGGCCGGTTTGGCCCAAAGGTTATTAAATGGGATTAGGTTGCCTGGTAAGTTTCGACCAATCACGGTGCAGCAGACTGAGGCGTCCAACACATTATAGTATTTTTTTTTAGAAATAGAAAAAATATATTATTATATTATACTAAGTTTTTGTATTTTTTTAATTTCTTGCAATTATTCTTTCTGCTCATATCGGTTTTCAGTTATCTATGTATATACCATTAAATGGGAATGAATGATCGTGTAAACCACCTCTGGTTCTTATCTAGAAATGCAAAATAATTTTGACCGATCATTAAACTTCATTATTAATAAAAATAACCTACTTGAGAAAACAATTTTTGATTTTCTTTAGTTTTATTGGGTTTTTGCCACACTTCGGAAAAAATAAAGATTAATTAAATAAGCCCTTGCACCAAACGGATCAGTCAGTGGTTATTTTTGAAACTAAGTTTGCCTAACCAAAAAATCTCATACTGAGAAAAAGCAGATAAGTAAAAAATAATAAAAACCACATCACTATCGCGCACTTCCGGATTATTGACGTTTCGAAAAACTCTCTGTTTTCGTTCTTAAAATAGTAGTAAAAATATTAAACGTATGTCAAGTTTGACAATAGTACGGAAGTGCGCGATAGTGATGTTATTTTTTACTTATCTGCTTTTTTGGTTAGGCAAACTTAGTTTCAAAAATAACCCTTGACTGATCCGTTTGGCGCAAGGGCTTATTTAATTAATCTTTATTTTTTTCAGTAGTGTGGCAAAAACCCATTAAAACTAAAGAAAAACTAAAATTATGCCACAAATAAATAGCTTCAGACAATATCAAAAAATTTTTTCCAGTGAATCTTCATTTAACCTATGCGTTAAAATGTAAGAGATTTTATACTTTTCCACTAACTTGGTATTAATGCTTGCATAGAACTGCATGAAATATTTTTTTCTCTACAAATTAGCCCACTGAACGTTTCTTTTACTTGATTTAAAGTTGCTATTTGCTGTTCTAATATTTTCCCGTAACGTTGGACGTTGGTGTATATGAATTCATAATAATCAAACCATGAATTGATCCTATTAATAACACAGAAATTGTCAGTTTGATGTTTATTGCTGGAAGCGTAGGTACCTGCTAAGTGGAGGCAAGCCAGGCAGGCGAACATGTAATTACATTTGATATTATTATATTATAAATAGGTACAAAAAGTCTACCGAACACTAAAATTGTAGAACCGATTTAACAATTTTGACTTTGACATATAAGCACTACATACAAACTTTGCTCTGAGTGATGCGTAAGTAATGGAATCACCCTCACTCCCACACAGTTATCAGGCAACCTATTCCTTTTTAATAACCTTGGGTTTGGCCACAGTAGGCCATGGCCGTCGTCCAAAGATATTCTAATATCGAATCAAATAACCAACTATGAACGATGAAAATTATTTGAAAGGTTCGATTTTGCAACGACGATTTAATTTATTTATAAAAGAACCCACATGTCACAGTGTTATTGTCACTTTTACAACGACTATTGCACTAGTGGTTTTTTCACTTATTCATTTTTTAATCAATTTTTGCGGTGTCCGTTGCCAAAATAAATAGTTTGACATTTTTGTCAATAACTTATTGAATTATTAACCACTAACAGTAACTCGATTCGGCAACTTACTGCAAAACCACTTATTTCGTATCTGAAATTGAAAATAAACTGAACGTATCGAATATTATCCTCTGTCGAAAACGAGACAAGGCGGTGATAATAAATTATGTGGCAGCAAATGGATTACGCCTAATACTTTAGAGGAAGACAATTTGCCCACTACGCTTATTCAAAAAGTTGATGGAAAAACGAGGCACTTCTACAACATTGGATATAGTGTTTCTTACACCAAATCCCTTTTGGAAGAAGAAAAATTCTAGAGGTTGGTATAAAAATGTGCCGATTGAAATTTCCAAATGGACTAAATGCTATAGTGTGTAATAACACCAGAATGTAATGAATGTTACAACTCTCATGGAAATTGAAGTGTAGTAGTACTGTTACCAGTTCTATTTAAAATTAATATGTAACTTTCCAGTTCCATGTATTATCACGTTGGGTTTTGCTATCATTACTGTGTAATTTTAATGTAAGATTTATATTAATTTTTCCAATTTTATTGTGTTATGAACTGATAATACTACTCAATCTGTCTTGTAATGTGGACCTGAAGTTAATATCAACTTGCTTATTATATTACCAATCAAAATCGTAACATTGCGATCATTTAAATGTTTTTATAGGCATTAATTATTTTTAGCAAGAAATATAGGAAAACCGCTTAGTATTTAGAACAGTAATTATTAATAAAATTTAAAAATAATTAAAGAAAACTGACAACAAATATATACGTTCTTTCTTTTGCCTAAACTGCTGTAACATAACTTTCGACTATATTATATTACTAATACAGTAATTTTCGAATGGGTTTTGTACGTCGTAGCATTTCTAACATTACTGCTACCTTATTTGGAAATTTTAAATTCAACATAAAATGAAGGCATTACCTCTGCCTCTCTGAGTCACTACTACATGCTGCGACATTGTTTTTTCTTATGTATTTTTCAAAACTGTTGTTTTCAAAAAGTACAGTAATGAGTAAATTAATATATAAAATAATATATGTCAGGTCATTTGTACATGTTTTGTAAAATATAATACAACAGCACAAACAACGATCATAAGTATGCTTTCTTGAGAACAGCATATACTTAAATGTAACTCCTCACCTCACACTCGCGTTACCACGTGATATGGTGCAAACTATTTTATTGGATGTTATTACAAATTGTGTGTAAATTCACAATATACTATGTAAATATACTTCATACACTTATGAATAAGTGTTTTTCGGAGTATAACCGGATTTCGGTGTGCATGGAATGCATAATTTTACATCATTACGTATTTTTAATAAAAATTATGTCATTTAGTATAAAGGACTGTATTTGGAGTTTCTGGTAGTACAATATGCAAGTATTTGGTATATTTGACACTAATACATAATGCGGAGAACGTGTAAATTTACTAATCATTTTTATGAGTGTACAAGTATTTCCTTGCGTTATTACTCTCTATCCTATGATTTATATTAATTATCGGGGAGTTGCGTGTGGACAAACAATGAGTATACTTGGGTATATCGTGGAAAAGTGCAAATAGTCTGCTGCTTATAAAAATCTATATTATATAGGCGTGTATATTTATCAAATATCAATTTAGATGCTATATCCGGATGCGCATTCTTTCCATGTAAAGAATAATGGGCCGTTGTAAGGAAATAGGTTCAGAACACGTCACACTAAGTATCTATAACTCTAAGCTTAATTAAAATTCAATTATTCTCAAGTGTGAAATTTTATTCTAAACGTCTATAACTGTAGGGAGTCAAATAATCGGTTAATATTATTTAGTAGTGTTCGAATAATAAATATCTCTAGGAGCCACTGAAATGTAACTTTATATTATGATGACTGGAATGCTCGAAAAGCTGCGCGAATGGGATTACTCATGATCAGCACCATATTTGTTTTGTGCCTCCTAGCAGTGGCGGAACAATAAAGATTTAGCTGATTGTGAATTGAAATGAAATTGAATTCTGCATATGAAGAATTATTTAGTGCTATATGCTGGTTAATTTTACAGTCCCTTATAAAACATGACATGTTCCAATAATAACATCCACAAAAACAAAAACACAAAGAATAACACTAACGAGATACAAGATAAAAGAATGTGCTGGTTAACCACACTGTACGCCAATGACATATTTACAAACAAAATAATAGGAAATTAAGAACACAATTCATATCGTACGTGCAGATGATTGTCTCTCCCGCACTTACATACATAACCAATGAAGTATTTCTTTACCGAGTTTCATGTGCCTTCTTTTATCTGCTCCTAGGTGTAGTACCTTTATTTGGATGCGCAATGGAACTAAAAGCATTCCACATCGTACATTTCAGTGGTAGGACCACATCGGGAAAGTTTGTTCGCTATCTGGTATATTTACTGACTGTCATTTGTTCCCACCTTAGTATCTTGATTCAAATGCAGCTTACAATAATTGGAGTACAATAAACCATTGACTATTGTTTGCAAGCTTTGTATAGTATTAAGATTTATTTTATATATGTATATTATTTTAAAATTTTATGATGTTTAGGTTCCACGTCGCAATGTTAACAAATTCTCCAGAACTTTTTCCAGGATAACAAAACCTCCATTGTTGGGGATGATAAAACCACGCTTTTGTTTATAATTTTATAGCGCTTGGTAACTCCACACCTGAGGTCGAATTGCTAGATTTTAATAGAGGAAGGTTTTATTTAGTATTAAATTTATTTATTTCATTTGTTGGAACTGGACTACGATTTTCTTTGGCAGTTTGGCTTATTATATGCGCTCTCTTATGAAACATGTAACATTACGTTTTGGCCTTTTAGAGAAGAGTCTGTATACAATTATTGCCCCATATACTGAAATAATAGTTCATTCATTACAGAATTCGCTAATTTATGAATGTATTTCATTAATAACAGCATTCATATCCTGGGATTGTCAAATGAATGATGTTAATACATGAATATATGGTCAGGAAAATTTCAAAGAATATTGTATTTCGTTAAGAAATTTTAAATAGGAGAATCACTGAAATATAGCTGTAAATATTTTTCGCAGAGATCATTTATAATTCTTATTAATCTATTGCTATTGTAGAATCAGTCATTGCTGATATTCCACATATTCTTTGATTTCAGGAGATTTAAAGCGATTTTTCAGAATATGGTGTGCGATTAGGCTCAAATAAAATAATATTCAAAAAGCTTAGAGATTTTTATCTTCTATATGGTGTAGTCATCCACATTTTTGAAGATTTAAGATAATTTATTGCGTTTTATGACCAATTTGTTGCTGGTTACGCTTCTTTTACCTCCTCTTTTACTTTTAATCTGTGTTCTTTGTATTTATTATAGTTTTCATTGTTCTTTTCGCTGAGATATTTTTTTCATTCTTCATTTTTACTTTCTGGTATCTTCATTCCACCAACTTGTTTGTTTTTTGGTTTTACCTATTTTGGTACAGCGCAGCGGTATGTTTCTTTTGCTATTTTTAATATTGAATCTTTAATTAATTATTGTCCACATATCCTCTAATGTCATGTTGTTTAATCTTTCTCTATTTGTTTCCATCCTCTCGACGTATATATATTAAATATTTGAACTAAATTTATAAACATATTTCCAATGAATTGTATGTCAATGTTACACAAGTGAAATTAAAAACAACAAAAAATGTCCAGTTGGCATGAGTTACTACCAAACCATAATATGTCTCTCTTTCTTACTCTCTCTAAGAATTAAGTAATAGATTTCCTTTGTTCCCATTGTTTCAATAGATATTATAATTTTAATGCACTCAACATTTCCCTAATGTGTATAAATACTATTGGAACTGGGTTAATGTCGGCCTAGTTTATGGCCAACCAACAATTTGTTTATTGTTTTTTTTTCTCTTTACCTCAGATGCCGGGTGAGTTTGCTTTAAGGTAAAAAATGATTCTTTTCATTCGCAATTACTTAATATTTATAGGTGGACGAGACAACATGAAACTACAGACGGGAAAAATAATCAGATGGGTTCAAGTAATGTATTTTAAAACCTAATAAATCAAATTGCGTTGCAACAGTGATAAACGTACGCGTTTGAGGAGACCACTACAGAAGTCATTTTAATGGTATGTTGATGGGTCGCTGTTTCTTTCTAGCAAAATATGACTTATGTAGATCTATTTTAATACACAATGATTCACAACTTATCTAAAAAAAAAATGGGAATTAATGCGTCATAAAAAAGGAGTCAATGTCGTAAAAATATTTTGTTGTAAAATTCTTATAGTTTCCGAGCCAGAAATGCTACTGTAGTCTCTAGCTTCATCGGAATGCATTTTATTCAAGTTTTTAGTGTTAATGTTTTTTGCGATATGTTTACATTAGTTTTTCAAGTATCATAAAATGGCTTACGTGTATAGCAAATCCGAGTTGATTTTATGGTGAAGTAAGATAAAATGCTTTAGTACCTTCTCGTCTGTATCATAGCAATCATAAAAATATACAGGGTGAACCTTAAATAAATACAAATATTTTAACTGCACGTGTAGTTCGTCATATAGATGAGTCTAATGAGTCATTTTTAAAAATTTCAAATATTTACGGAGATATATTTTTTTTAAATAACCACATTTTGAGGATCGCTAACCAGATAAACCACTGACGTAACCTAGTAAAATAAACCATATGATTTACTGAAGGCGAGATTGCCATATCGTTCGATACTATTAATTAAACTGTTATTAGGAAGTTAAACAGTTATCCATATTTCACAAGTAAAATACACTGTAGAAAGATTATCACAAATTATCCCCTTAAATTATTTTGTGAAGAATAACAAAAAACTGTCATTTTCACACATCTTAGAGTTAATTTACGCCACATAACCTCAAACAACGCGATTTTAAAAATAAACACAAAACATGGAATAACAAAATAACTAGCTGGATGTATGCGTTCAATATCAAGAGAAGGCAAAGTAAAAGATTTAAAAGCAAAGTCATCCGCATGCAAAAAAGAAACTAGTGTCGTAGGCACAGCTAACAGGTAGGTGTCACGAGCAGTAGGCGAATTGTCCCGTACCAGCCCCCACTTCTAGGATTGATAGAGGTTATGTAATATGTTGATACCGATGCCCTAGAATGGTCAAGGACAAAGGAAACTGTAGCAAAGGCAAGTGGAAACAAAACGTGCAATATTTGTGGAAAGGGATTTGATAATTTCAATACACGTAAATTGAAAGTTAATATACTTTTGCATCTTCTGAAACCAAACTAAGCTAATGGTTTCTTTAAGTAATGCACTGCTTGATCTGCATCTGTTTTAAGAGTTGCGGCACTAACGTATAAAAAGTATTTAAATCGTCTTATTATTTTTACGAGCAGTGTTTTTCTCTTAAGTGTTTTGTGTATTTAATTAAATTTTTCGTGATAGTGTAACGGTAATGTATTGTGATAAATCAGTTGAAGTGTAGTAAAAATGGATAATAACCAAATTCTAGATTGAACTATAATTATGAGTAGAAAATCTGGTTTATATTTTCAATTTATTGGTGAGGTATAGGAATGGCAAAGGGGAGGAGATGGCAGTTATTATTTTCATAAATTAACATATTGACAGATCTAAAAATTCTAGTTTACATTGTTGAAGCATATTGGAACAGTGGCAACGCTGTGGAATTCTCATCCATCATGACTCTTAAAAGCGATCCTCAACAAGATTTCGAATGAAAATTCACGAAATTTATTTAAAATTTGAATTTTTTTATTCCTGATTTGTTTGTAAATAATTTATTAATTATGTGTTCTACATATGTAGAACACTACTTATGTCTTCTGTACTGTACTGCTGGTTAAAATATTTCTACTTATTTAAGGTTCACCCTGTATAGAACGCATGAGGAGCTTAGAAAGCTGCCATCTAGGGAAAACTTAATGTACGCTATTGGTAATACAGCATTTTAGAAAACGAAATGTTTGTAATTGGATCATAGAAATCAAATCTTTCTACAAATTGTACGTAAAATTGACTATTTTCGGTACCTCTTTTGCCTTTCTATACAGGGTGTCCGGTAAGTACCTCCTAATCTCTCGGGAGTATATAGGGGAGGTCAAAATAAAACTAATCCTTCCTATATTTTTTTTCCTAATGTGCCCCCTAACGGAGTTATGGGGGGTCAAAGGGGTACCTAGAAATTAACGTTTAGGGTTATAACTTTGAAACCACCCTGTATATTTTAATACAATTTTCGTACGTTGTATTACACATGGAGCTCTACGATTTGATGCTAAAATCAACTTTTTACTATTATCAGGTGTCCAGAAACGGACTGACCCTATCACAATTTTTCTCAAAATTTTGACAGAAGTAATTTTATCAAACTGAAAATATTATTATTAGATACTCTGAAGGTTTTTCTTTAAAAATGGTACTCTTTATTTATTTCGAAAAAATGAACGGTTTGCGAGATAAATCGGTTTTGAAAAAAAATTGGTAACAAATACAACAATTAAAATTTATTTTTTTATAATAAAATCATCCCGCTAGTGCCAGCCTACAGATTCACCATAAACATTTACTGGTGGTGAATTAAGGGAATGAATAATGCCGTTTCTTGTAAAATCAACATCTATGATCAAAATACATCTACAAATTATTATTGCTCTTGTCTTCATGGAGTTCTTTTCGAACTGTCCTTTTTGATTTTTTTTTAATTGTATCTGGATAAGTCCTGAATCACCTTATATAATAGTTAATATTGCATCAGAAAGGTATTTTAAGCTAATATAAACCAAATCTCCTACAACTCCTATCGATGAAGTCATGTGTATGCGCTCTGATACCAAACATCTAGATATATGCTAATGAACAATTCCACAGATAAAAGCTCTATTCAATAATTATCTAAAATAAAAATTAATCTAGCTAAGTTTACATGTTGATAGGAATTGTAGGAGATTTGAATCATATTAGCTTAAAATACCTTTCTAATACAGTAAAAAATGTTACAAAAGCTAATAATAAAGAATATATGGATACATATTGTGGGTGTAATTCTAGGCTGGTCGGGGCTTTAGTCCGCAGAGTAGTTAGTGTCACATAATATTGTTAATACCTAAAGATATATAAAAAAAGTTAACATTTTGTAAATATCTTGGTGACGGTACTGTCTTCGCTCGCCAAATTCAACTAATGACACCACCTAAATTAAAAGGCAATGATTTTTACAGGTATTTCTGAATGTTTACACACATTTTTACATGCTTGCTAGATCATCACTAGCCATAATATACGTACATAACGTGGCAACCACAAACAATAACGAGCATTACACGCGAAAAATATGGCACCAGAAACGCAAGACCAGGTACAATTCCGCGGTTATTGCCAGATGTTCTCCGCGCGTCACGTATTAATCTCATAAACATTTATTACACATTTTTACCCGCAAATCAAGTGAGCATATTAAATGGAATGGAACAACGCTTGAATCGGCGATCGAGGTAGGCCACGGATATCAATGGTAAATAAATCCTCCGCCGCCGCCTTTGATGTGTCGCCGACGTGCTGGTCCCTCCCGATCGGCTAATATTGGCTTCCCAGATTCCGTTTTACAGGTGTAGTTGTCACAATTGTGCGATTCCTACGGCAAACACAGCGGTTTCCTTGTGTATTTGAGGAAGTCCGATATCTAATGTACTTCCTAGCCGTAACAGGTGAATTTTTCGTCTACTTTGTTGTTTCGTTTTACGATTATTTATTGCCTTGCGATAAGGCGGGTTGTTTGCTCCGGGTAGTATGTGAATATTTCGGATCGTGGGGGCTGGGAACTTTGATTTTATTCCCTTTTTCCGTTGGGCGACAATCAGTTTTATAACCGGGATATTTTGTTCTCCTAACTGCGTCAGTGTTTAAAACTGTAAGAAAGAAGGACATATATACAGGATTAACTGTGACTAAGTACAAATATTGTAAGAGGAATAGAGAAAAATAAGAATTACCGTAATCATTCTTCGAACAGAGAGTTATAGAAATTGTCGGACTTGTATTTTTTTGTAGGAAGGGTGGAATTATACTATTTTTTAAAGTTTCGTGTACTATTTTAATAATAATCCTACTAAAGTTATCACTAAATAATTATAGGCCTATTTCTCTTTTATCGACTGTATCAAAATTATTCGAGAAAGTTATTTGGAATAGAATGACGAAATTTTGTAATGACTATGATATATTGTGTAATGAACAACATGGTTTCCGAGTGGGTAAATCTACCAAATCTGCAATTTATTCATTTTTAGATCAATTATATTATAATTTGGACTGTGATAAAAAATGCTTTGACATTTTTATGGATCTAAGGAAGGCGTTTGATTTGGTGGACCATACCATTCTTTTCTTGAAGCTAAATAGATATGGTTTCAGGGGAAAGTTAGGTCAGTGGCTCAGTTCATATTTGGAGAACCGTTTACAGCTAGTTCAGATAAACGCAACACAGTCTGGTAAATTACCTATTTCACGAGGAGTGCCACAAGGCTCCATTTTGGGACCTTTAATATTTTTGCTTTTTATTAACGATCTACCACATGCGTCATCATGTTTTTTGGTAATGTTTGCAGACGATTATACTCTTTTAAATATAAAGGATGATATACCTGCCTTGATTGCTGACACACAGACAAACATTAACACCATTTCAACTTGGTTTGAAGCGAATAATCTTTTGTTGAATCGAGAGAAAACTGTTTTTGTAAATTTTCAATCAACGATAAGAGATAATTATGAGAATTATTTACTTAAAATGAATGGTAAATCATTAGAGCAAGTAGCATCAACTAAGTTTCTTGGTATTTATATAGATAGTGTTCTGGGTTGGAGTAAGCATATTTTAGAATTGTGTAAAAAATTAACTCCTGTGTGCTATGCACTTTACAGACTGAGAGGTGTTACAAATAAAAGTGTGTTACTCTCTTACTATTACGGTCAATTTTACTCTAGGCTATCTTATGGCATTATATTTTGGGGTTCTTCCTTCTATTCTGAGAGGATATTTAAGTTGCAAAAAAAGCCATACGTAACATTGTAGGAATAAGTACTTTTATGTCATGTAGACCATATTTTAAAAGCTTGCTGGTGCTGCCCTTGGCTTGCATATATATCACTGAAATACTTATGTTTGTAAAAGTACATCATGATTCTTTTATAAAAAATAACTTTCATCATAATTATAATACTCGTAGACAAGATGATTTGCTTTTACCTAAACATAAATTAGTACTTTATGAAAAGAGTCCTATGTACATGGGTATTAAATTGTTAAATAAGCTGCCACGTATGTACAGAGATATTATTAAAGTAAGAACTTTTAAAACTAAAGTAAAAGAAATGTTGTTGGTGTACTGTTTTTATACAATTGATGAATTTTTGGAATGTCAGTTTTAGTTGTTTTTTTTTACTAACTGTGTCCAATGAGTATATTTGTAACCAGTTTATATTATTTTGTATTGATTGTTTGTTGATGTATTTTTTTTTCTGACCTACCACTAGTTTGTATTTCCTGACGACTCCTATACCTGTACTGGTCTATTGGATAATAAATTATTATTATTATTATTACTAGTTTCGACATTTTTATCCTAAAATTCAGAGTGGAAAAAAGAACACGATCAACGTTAAAGTTTCAAATACCATCAAACACAATCACATTTCCAATGTGTAAATTTACATACTACCTAAGTTTACTCTGAACAATACATATTGTTTTTCTTATATTCGTCGGTATGAAACAAGATCAATTGTTTCTATAACGTTTTGGCTTTGTTTATCAACTCTTCATCAGCAACTCTGCAATTAAACAATTCACAAATACTTCTAATGTAGAAAAGCAAAAAAGAAAGACCTACCTACTTGATTTCATTATAAAGGCATCATTATTTGTGTTTAATAGTTATTCAAGTGAAATTATACAAAAGTTGTGAATGCCTATGAAGTTTGTGATGTAACTGGTGAAACACAAAACGTTTATTGGCGAGAATTTTGGATTTTTTTGACGTCTTGTGTATTGCCAGTATTTTAATATTGTATACATTGAATTTGATAGCACATATTAACCAATGTTGTATATCGAATCAACTCATTTATGATTTGATTTGTTTTTTTTAATATTAAATAATAATATTAATAATAAGTTTATTTCTAGAAAATTATTTGTGGTAAATATTCGTTACTTGAAGGTCGATGAATATTTCAATTTTCTATGGTGGCACATTTTTTTTTGGAAAACATGGAACACACTTATAACATATAGATTCGTTATCTTTATTCATTTCATTTTTCTTGCTATATTGTTTGTCCTCAATTTCATGACTATTTCAGTATTTCACGTAACGACAAATTTTTCATCATTTAGTATTAATTTTTCTGCAATTTTTCTACATACATAATAATATGTGCATGTTGTACAGATATCCTCCCAAATATTCAGTGTCATCAAAATTCTGAAATTCTTAGTACAAATTTGTTCACTAATTCAATAAGTTTGGATTGTTTTTAAATAGTTACATGAGTGGCCTAAGTTTCATCAGACAGCCAACCGTGTTCAGATATGTTGTGTGATTTATCGCAAACGCCCTGTATCTTGAAAACCAGTGGCTTTAAATCCCAGATTTTTGGACCCAAAATGGACAAGGATCAAATTCCTCAAGTTCCAACATACATAACACTGTATATGTCTAAAATATTTTGAAAAACTTGAGAAGTAGATATACTGTTGAAATAGTGTTTTCTACAAATTAATGATTTTAATTTAAACATCTATGAACTGATTTATATTAGGGTTCAGCAAATAACGCGAATATCACAGGTTGGGTATTTTCAAAGATACTGAAGAAAAAACAAATAGTAACAACAAGTCCAACCAATGAAATTCTAGGCACTCAAATTTTTTGTGTTATATTGTTTGTCCTGAATTTCACAACGCCTTAGTTACAACAAATTTGTAGCACTTTATAATGATTTTTCTATATGCATATGGTACAGGTAATTACCCTCAAATATTCCGTGGGGTCGAAATTCAGGAATTTTTAGTACAACTTTGTTCATTAATTCATTAATTTTAGGTTGTCTTTAAATAATTACATGATTGACCAAAGTTTCATCAGACTGTCAAACATCTTCAGATGTATCGTGTGATATATTTAATGTCAACGCCTTGTATTTCGAAAATTGGCGACTTTAGCCATCCAAAATGACCAAGGATCAAATTCCTCAAGTTTCTACATACACTGTTTATGTGGGTATTTTTAAAGATACTAAAGAAAAAACGAAGAAATAGCAACAAAAAGCGATCTAACCAAAGAAATTATAGGTGAAAATGCATATTTTTGTAAATTTAACTGAATATGTAAATATTCTTATAATATAAATTTAGCATATGTGCAAATAATTGTTCAAATAAAGAACAGTATATACTCGCGTCAAGAATTCAGACGTCTTACGTCACGGCTGATGTTACACATTTGTTTTTATTGTCAACGTAATTTTCGATATTTGGTCGCGTTAAAAACAATCATTTTTTGCAATTTAGTGCAGTATATAATGCAAACTTTTAGTGTAGTATATAGTTTTATTACTATCAGTTGCAGTTTCTTAAATGTTTTGATGAAAATATAATGAATTATTCATTTGTTCGTATGACGTAAGTCGTCTGAATTCTTGTCGCGAGTATAGCAACAAAGAGTCTTCCAAAGTAACGATGAATAAAGAAAATATCAACCATTTTATTCTTGCGCTAACATTTGTTCTCCATGTTTTAATTTTAGAGATCTTGGTACCTTAGAATCATTTGGCATTTTGTTATTTATTAACAATATTCAGTTTTTGTGTGTACCTTTCAGAATCCGCAGGATATTAAGCTTCCAAAACAGCCAAATGGTACCACAACAAATTAGAGTCCCTTTAAGAAATTATTTATTTACAGTGGAACGCTCTTAGCTGGTCGAAGTCGTTAACGGTGTTTTACACCGTCGTTAATGAACAAAACAGACAAACAAAAATAAAAGATTCACCTGATTTAGACGTTAGAAGTCGAGTCGAGTCGAAGACTGAAATAATAAAAATTAGGCGCCGATTTTTATTGCTCTTGAATTTGTAGCTGTAAAAGGTCGGATGCGCCGTAAAGATCATTATCGGTCAATTACTGATCAATAAAATCAGATTATTATAGGGATGCTCGGGCTTTTATGGTCCTTTGTCTTTTTCAGGCGGCCTTGGTAACGCGTCGGAGAGTCCAGCGCTAACTATTTCGAGGATAATTATTGCTCGCGGTCGAAATTTATTTATTTACAAGAGTTTACTGCCCGAGGAACCTACAGAGTGTTTCACGAGGATATGTACATACTTCAGTGTTATTCTACGTTCAGTTTTAAGTAAAAAATTTGCTATGAACTTAGGTCTGGAAACGCTTCGTTTAAGATATACAGGATGTCAAATTTAAAAAATAATAGTAATTAAAAACAATTACATTATCTTTAATAACTTTCGACTACTTTGAGTTAAATTCATAAAATTTTGTATGCGGAGGTTTCTTGGGACGTGAAATTCAAATTTTATGCACAATTGGCTGTATCTCCAAGAAGGCGCCACAAGCGAGGATCCTTTTAAATGGCATCAATTTTTTTGTGCCACGGTGTATGTCATTTTGGAATAGAAAAGCATATTTCCCTACCTTTTCTACTTGAAAAATGGACACCTTATTGACGCCTCTAGGAGCAGCCGTTTCAGTTAAAAACTCATCGAAAGATGGTGGTGCATGTAATTTGTACCCATTCCGTGTAAAAATAGCATCATGTGTTAACACGTCAGCTGTAAATCTGGGATTTGGAACATTTTGTTGCAGCAACCATTCACAAAATCTAATTCGTATAATTATTTGGTATTAATGCTTATTGAACACGTTGTACATGGTTTTACAAAAAAAAATTACGACATTGACTTCATTTTTCCTAACGCATCTATTCAAATTTTTTTGGATAAGTTGTGAATCGCCCTGTTTGATAATATTGTTTATTGACCAAAAACTGTCAGCAATTCTTGTGTCGATCAACTTCTCGACTTTATAAGTGCTAAATTGATTTATTATGTATTAGGATTAGATGTTATTGATGTCCTTTTGTAGTAGATTTGACTGGTCGTTGTTAGAAAGTAAAATTGGTAATAGCACATCTGATTTGAAATCCTTTTGTGCTGGAGTTCCTCAAGGGTCTATCTCAGATCCATTATTTTTCCCTCGAAAATACAGCAGATATGTTCTATACCTTCAAACTTTATGCTGTTGATTATTAAATTTTATATTATTTTTATTATTTTATAGCAGATGGGTAGATCAAAATAAACATCTGGAGAATGGTATGCCGTTTTCTAAAAAATTCCAATAATCAGCGCAAAATTTTAAATCAATCTTGGATATTTGTACTGAAATATAAAGTTTAAAATTAGTGAAAACTTACCTACACTGATAACAATTATTTGTAATATTACGCGATGGATTTTTGGTCATTTATTGCTGGTCAATAGTGTGAAATAACACACCAGTGTGTAATGTTAAACTCTAATTAGGAAATTACTATTTGAAGTGCATGTGTGTAAGTGAAGTACTGTTGCCAGTTCTTTTGTAACTGTACGTGTGTAAGGAGCTTGGTAAGAATAGACTTATCTAATCTTCACCTCTGTTTTTTTGTATTACTGAAAGCATTGAAGATATTATGTTGTGTAAAAAATCATATATTCATCTCCACTACAGCAAATCCCTCATTAAAATTTTATGTGCAGGCGATTTTAATTCGGTATATTTCCGTTTTGTGTATTTCCAGTGCCTACATTATTTCCTCGTTGCGATTCAAACTTGTAAGTGTTAACTGACATAATATAGAAACAAAACAGAGCAATACTGAGACTATTAAAAAAATTGTGATAATTTATAAAAATCCATTGTGATGTTAAATACATTTTATATACCCGGCAGCTGGATTTTGCACGATGAAATTATTGATTCAATGAGGTCGGGCGGGGAGTTTGAAATTAAAAAACAACTTTTTTATAGTCGCTTTATTGCCGATTCGCGATCTGCCCCCGATACGGAAGAATTGCAGATAAATAACCCTTCCGCCCAATTAAGCAATACCACCCCTTCAAAGGCCCGCCAGCAAATCAAATTATCAGGAATTCAACCCTCTTAGGCGAGCCTAAAGAACTCCGAAAGTGTTGAGACGCGTAATTAAAAAAAATAATATCGAATACAAATTGAGTTATGGCAGCAATTTCAAGTTTAAATAAAGGGTTGAGGGACCCCGATATAAAGGAAACTTGCAAGAAAAAACGTATAAATCACAAATTAAGTGGTTTTTTAGGTAGATAAGGGGTGACTCGTATAAAACAAGGGGGGCCCGTCTTAAATTAAAAAAAAGGGGTAGATGGTATTGGATAATAAATTTTGGATTCTATTTAAAAGTTTAATACACTTGTTACAGTGAATAGAGGACTTTTGTGAGGAGCCAGGAGTCATTGATTACGTCCTGTTGAATTCTTTAAGACGCCGGAAAACCCTAATTTATTTCTTTTAATTTGCCGGAATTTATTATTATCCACATAAAAGAGAGGCTTTGCTTGTAATTCCGTCCAACTTTCGCGAGATAGCAATTCGCGTAAAGCCCACAATTCACGAAAAGTAAAACTGGGATATATACTTTGCGCGAGCCTGTGTATGGTCTACCTGAAGTAGTTATTAGGTATTGAAGTTTATTTTGCTTTTGTCCAGTTAATAACTAATAATAGAAGTTCTCAAGAGACCAATATATAGGATGATTTAGAAATTACAAACTCCTACTACATGCAGTATTAAAAAGAAAAATAAAAAAACAAATAATTCATTTAGATAATGTTTTTGAAATAAGTGCGTTCATACAAAGGGGTAATAAAGGACGTAAAAGCACTAAAAATATTGAACCTGTTTTTTATTTTTCCAAAATTCTCTTTATAGGGGGTAGAAACCACCTCTGATATGGTAAAATACTCTATGATGATATTCGGGCAAATTAACTATACCTAACAACGATTTTAGCAGTAGTATAAATTACAATTTTTAAATGAACTAATAATGCAGAGTTACTTTTACCATGAAAACGTATTTTAGGGGTCAAAAACTCCGTTGAAGGGAGTAGGATGCTTTAACTTAATTGTGGACAATTTTTAAATCAGTGCCCTCAAAAAATCCGTCGCATAATTTTTCTCTAGTTGTGTTTATAGTTTTATTCGGACCATGCTCGTTTAATTGCCGGTGTTAGCTTTGACCTAAGACTAGTGAATCCAATATGGCTTTTTACATTGCAATTTTATATAAAAAAAATATGTCAGATATCTATTTACATTTTTAACAAAAAAATGCGAATAAATGTTTGCAAGTTAATAGACATTGCCAATTAAATAATTTTCAATCCAGTATTACCTTTATATACGGGTGTTTCATACAGATAAGAGTGAAATTCACGTTAAGAAAAAAATCTTGATTTTCAAGCTAAAAAAAATCTCTTTTTATGAAATAATACACATATTTCTACTAGATAAAATTTTCTCTTCTACGGATTTAGAGCACTCTTAGATAAGGGTTGCAAATATTTTGCTACACCATTTTTAACGGACATAAGCACTCACAAAAACCTTTTTAAACAATTTTTTTACCTTTTTTATATCAGTAAATTCAGATGTTTTTGCCTCTATTGTTATTAATAATTAATAAAATTAATTTGTGGTTTTAAAATAATTTGAACAACAGTTCAAAATTTTGTCCACCGATGTGGGCCCGTGTTAAGCTTCATTCACATAAGATTAGTGCGGTTGCATTGGTACTGCAGAAAAGTTATTAAAAAGGGTGCCGTATTCTTGAAATAGTGTATTTTCTACAAAATACAAATAATTTTAGAAATTTAATAACTGAATAATCTAGCTTTAGTTTTAGCAAATAATAGGAATGTTAACTCATCCCACCTGTATATATTCAAAGATACTTAAGTAAAACGGTGAGAAATACGGGTGACTTTTGTAACATTCAGATAAACTTAACAGCAATGTCTTTGTACTGCAATTGTATGGCAGAACCTAAAAGCATTTTAGCTTTTGCCCATCCTTTTCCAACAATCATACAAGGACCAATCAGAAAACTACTTTTTTGACAGTAAACAGAAGATTCACATTTTTGCAGGTTAAGTTTTTAAATTAGATTCTAATTTAGATCTTTAGTTTAAAATCGATTTGTTTCTAAAAAAAATGGATGAAGATGACTGTTTGGTTTAGAAACAGTTACTTTTGCTGCTCTTATTCGCATCGACGTCAATATGTATAAAAACTATACATGCAAAAAAAATGAAAAGAAGAACTCGGAGATGGTGGGTGCGACCTATTAACCGCAGATAGCACATGCAAGGTGATTTTTATAATTTATATAAAGAGATGCGAAATGAGAATACCGATTATTTTTTCATTTCACCGGAATGACAGTGGCAGTGTTTGATGACTTGCTGGAATTAGTGGGGCCTCATTTAACCCACAGTATACTAGAATACTGTGATTTAACCAAACATTCAAATAGACCATCTATTCCTGCAGATTGTAGGCTTATATTTTATCTAGGGTAGACTTTTAATTACTATTCGGCAAATGATAAAAACCAACAATTTCAGTAGATAGGGACGTAGTTGACAAAACATAAACATAACCTCTCTGAAGGTCAAGAATCTTGAGTTTTTGCATGTCGCCAACTTACAGCGGAAAAATTCCCCAACTTCTTAAGTCTACAGTAATTTTATGTAAACAGAGTAAATAATATTTAACACCATACAATTACAATACAACAGTACAACTGCAGTGCCATTGTACTAACGTTTATCTGAATGTTACTTTACCCCGTTTTTACGAACTAACACAAATGTTTCTGGTTCTTGTCCGTTTTGAACTCGTATGTTATTGGCAGCACCCATGATATGTTCGCGTAAATCATCAATGGTGTCCACTTCAATGCGATATACTTAATTTTTAAAATTTCTCTACAAAAATAAGTCAGGAGATCGTGGCGGCCATGGCCGTCCTCGTACAATCAATGGTGCTCCTTGAACTTTATTAATTGACTCCCGAACATTTTGTCGAAAATGAGAAGGAGCATCATCGTGCAAGAACCACATTCGGAATTGGATAGCTATGGGCAAATATTCCAGAAGTCCAAGCGGATCATTTCGAAGGAGCTCAGCAAACTGAACCCCATTCATTCGATGTGGTAATATGAATCTATCGATCATCGACAATCCCTACCCAAACATTTAAGGAAATGCGTTGGTGGAAATGATCCCGTTGAATAGCTTGCGAATTTTCAAAATCCAAACATGAGTATCATGAATGTTATACATCCCATTATGTGTAAAAAATCTGTAACTAGCAAATCAACTGTAAATTTGAGATTTTGTGTATTTTGTTGCAACGACCAGCGTTGAATTACACCCACAATATCTACCCATATAGGTATTATTAGCTATTGTAACATTGTACTGTATTAGAAAGGTATTTTAAGCTAATATATATCAATTCTCCTACAATTCCTATCATTGAAGTCATATGTATGCTGTTCGATACCAAACATCTAGGTATGCTAATGAACAATTTCACAGACAAAGCTCTGGTCAATAATTATCGCGATTTACCTGGTATTTATTTGGATATTCTCTTCGACAATCTCTAAAATGTGTTCCTCAGCTGCCGGAATACGCCGTGGACGCCCTGGACCTCCATCTCTTCCACGGTTTGGTTGCAAATTTCCCGTGTCACATCCACGTTGTATACCGCGGTAAAAGTATGTCTACAGGGTAATCGTTCTGCTGTCTTATTTCACCGTAAATTAAAACGATATCCATCAACTCCGACGTGCTATATACGTAAGCCATTTTTGACACATCGTAAAAACATCAATACTACAGTCGAATTTTAATATTCAGAATTACCTGCATTCCGATGACGCTAGAGACTAAAATAGTCCAGCGATGTAAAGCTTGAAAATACTACAAATTCTATAATTTCTTTCTTGGCAGTTATAAAGATTTTCTATAAAAAAAAAATGTTACGATATTGGCTCCATTTGAATCATCTTGTATATGTATAGTCCCAATAAACTAATCTAAATCATTTTCACTATAATAACTATATTTTGCAACAATATTGACTTCATCTGGTCATTTTGGTATATTCTCAAATTTAGCTGCTAGGTTTGGTTGGTATACTCGCGACAAGAATTCAAACGACTTACGTCATACGAACAAATGAATAATTCATTATATTTTCATCAAAAAATGATTGTTTTTAACGCGACCAAATATCGAAAATTACGTTGACAATAAAGACAAATGTGTAATGGCAGGCCATGACGTAAGACATCTGAATTCTTGACGCCAGTATATTTTCATACCGCTAGTCTTGTTAACCTTATCCCAATTCGAAGCAAACTTAGGGTCGGTTTATCAAAGCAACTTTATCATGGATTAAACTAGCGAGTAACAGCCTACCAAATGTCTCGTACCTTAGCAACCAAACTCGTTTAGCTCAATCGCAGTTTTAAATTTCATTACTCTGTGTCATATATGAAAACGCTTCTGAAGAATAACCAGAGATCAGTACGTCACGGTCCTGTTTCACCGTCAAAAAATCCGTCGGGACAAAGAAACCTTCCAAAAGAAGAAACCCGCCCGGTTCGAAGGTATTTATAGTTTGTATTTACAATAAACATCACTGACGTCTTGATCTGGTCTGCCGCGGCGAGGCATGCGAATGTTTGGGGTTAAACCTAACCTCAACCAGGTAATCACATATTCAGGTAGCATAAAGGCGTTTCTATTGCGCTGCGAAGCCGGACCATACATCAACTTTATAATTGCACTCCAAAGATCCGATCTTCGCTCGTAAATTTGTGGAATAAATACTGAGGATCTCGGTCCGCGTTACGTGTAGCTATTTTGTTCAGATGCCGAGGTACGATTTTGTCTTGTTTATCGCCATGGTGACGGACTTATGTTATAGTTATGATTATTGTGGTTTCGGTTTTTTTTCCTCCTCGTACGGTCTTGCACGCCGCTTTAGGAGGACAGGGTTATTATTATTATTATCGTGGGCATATTTTATTAGAAATATTATACCTCGGACCGAGCAGAAGGTAAGACGGTAGCGGGTCGCGTTAAACCGTAAATATTATCGGAATTAATTGCTCGAGGTTCACTTGTAAATATGGTACCTGGTACTGCTTGCCAGTTGTGTGTCTGGAGTGAATAATGTTTATTCAATCCCACCTCGATTCAGCAGAACTAGATATTTCTTGAGAAAGCATCCTGCGGTCAAATAAGAGAAGTTTTGTAGATGTTCATTCATTTGGTAGATAGGGGTGTTATAATTTGAAGCTGAATAGCCATCAAGTACTTGTAGGGTGTACTATACAGGGTGTCCGAAATATGAGTGCATTTATTTTGCTGTATGATGAGTTGTATCGAACGAAACATAATTGAATTAACAATTTTTTTCGCTTACCAACAGTAATGGAAATACAGGGTGAACCTTAAATAAGTACAAATATTTTAACTGCTGGTGTAGTTCGTTGTATAGATCAGTGTAGTGAAAGCCTTTTTTAAAAAATACCCACATTTTGAGGACCGCTGTTATAACCAACCTAATGAATCATATGATTTGTTGCGAGGTTGCCATATCTCCTCTAATATAAATATTAAGTTTCCTTTAACGTAATAGTACAGTAATACGGTTAAATTCTATTTTAAAAATACTTGTTTGAAGCATAAGTACAGTAAAGTTGAATATGTAGTATGATACGCAGTATTATTAACATAAATTTTCACTGCTTAACTGACCTCACTATAAACGATTAAAACTGAATTTGTGCAAGTTAAATATATACTACCATAAAGTATTTAGGAAGATATTAAGTGATATTACTATGTTCAATGTTCAAAAATTATACATAAACGTGCACACAAGCTTACCTGTTTGTTAAAAAATTAACTATTTAATCAGTAATCCACATTTCACAAGTTAAATTCTAACGAAAAACTATGATTTTCACACAGCATATTAAATTTAATTTTCGCCACATAAACCCCAAATTAGTTAGTATTAACCATAAAGTGACTTCGCACTTTAATCAGTGAAACAAATTTTAAAAATAAAGGTACACATAATATTAAATAACAAAATAGCAGCTTGACGTATGCGTTTAATATCAAGAAAAGCAAAGACATTTGTGTAACACTGGCAACACTGTGAACCACACGTTCAATCTGCAGTGCTATGACTCATAAATGTATGAAAGTCAGCGGTCCTCAACAAGTTTTCTACAGAAAAATTACCAAATTTATTTAAAATGTCAATTTTTGTATTTCTGATTTTTTTGTAAAAAAACTATTAATTATGTGTTCCACACAGTGAACTATACTGCTGGTTAAAATATTATACAGCAAATAGTTTGTGCTAAACGCTGTAACTTCTTGGTTTTCAAGGATATTCAGTTCAAAACAAATTCATGTTAAAGAGCATAAAATGTACAATGTTTTCCCTCCAATATATAGGGTGATTCAGAAGTTATTAAAAAAATGTTTTGAATGTACATGGCACTCTTTCAAATACAATTTTGTAAATAAAAAAAACAAAGATAGTTCAAAAATGATTAAAAAATACAGTTCTGCGCCACTGTGGGAACTGGTCTACTGTAAAAACTGATAAGGCGTATAATCGGCGACCGGAAAATTGAAAGAAAGTCCTAAGGAAGAAAATGAATAACATTTTATAACACCTATTTTATATAGCAAATTCAGCTCTTGATGCTATTATTATTAATTATTAATAGAATTAATTTGTGGTTTTAATTAATAAAAATATAACAGTCCTTTGCAGTCTTATTAAATAAGTTACATGCTAAGAAAATTGTGATTTCGCCAGTAAACTAATTCTAGGAGCACCCCTAAAGAAAAAGCTTGATTATCTCGAATTACCATGTGAAATCCGAATAATTTTTTTACCGAGTAGCTAAGAACAATTAACTTTGCCGTTCTATATATTATAAATTAAGCCGAATTAACACTGTATAGAATTAATTCCTATTCAACGAAGAAGAATTGTGTGGTCAAATCTTATAGGTGGGTAAAAGCCATCTTGGGTAAATGCTAGGAATTTCAGAAACTTTATACACTGCACATTATACGAGTATATTGGGTACCAAATAATCGAGCCATACTCCATCTTAGATCTAACTAAGGAACAAAACAGAATTTCGAATGTTCCCACAAAACTTATTTTCACCAGTGGCATGCATATTTATTATTAACAAAAGGGGTTAATTTTTTCAGAAGTCACATTAGACAAATTTTAAGGGACAAACTGATAGCATATTGTTAGATCAGCATGCTTTGAAATCTCCATAATTAAAATTTCAAGAATAATTATGCACGTTACTGGTGAAAATAAGTTTTGCCCTACTGAAATAGATTCCATATGTAGAATCACAACAGCGCATTTAAATTTTATTAGTTAACTATAGGTATGACTATACAACGTTGATTCTATAAAAATTGCGTATCAATGATATCGCTTTATAATTAACTACTGTAAACTTTACCCTCAAGCTATTTTCTCGTACCCTTAGTATAAATTTTGTAGTGATCTCTATTGCATATTGATAAGTACAAAAAGTTCAAAATTTCGTCATTTTAATTAAAAAAAAAACATTTTCGTGGCCAGCTTCCTTAGAAGGAGTTTGAGAAAAAAACTGTACCAAGGTTTTCGTCATCTTTTGATTCATTCTACGAATTTATGCTCTGAAATTCTGAATACTCATTTTAGAAACACCTTGTATAATTACTGGCTGTTGAGGGAAACGTATGAATTGATATTGTAGTGACAGCTGTCTACTTATAGTGGTTTTTTGGCTTTCACGGCCGGTGCTATCATTAGATACATAACCTGGAACAACCGGGAAAATCACTATATATCTAGCTGTCTACTTCTTATTTCCACGCCTACTTTGGAAAAAACAATTTTCTAATTTAATTCCCGCCGAATCTCAAAAACTTAAATCGTCTGTTTCTCGAAAACTGTTGCGTTTATCGATTTGTAACAGGTATGCCTTTTCTTTTTAGAATTGAAGATAGTTCAATAGTATCTTATTAAAAAAATTCAAAAGTGTAAAATACAAAAAGCTAGACATATTTTTACATCGACAGTACAGTATAACTAGCGCCCCCTAGTCGTGATTGCCATCTCAAAAAACTACAAATACGTTCTTAAAATACTGCAAAAAATCGAATACATTTTTTCAACTTTAACACCCTGTAGAAAAAGGAAAGGAAGCAACAGTTGAATAAGGCATGTCGGGCTCAATCGCTTTATTTTGACAATCTGCCTTTAAGCTATGTACCATTATTAATGACCCACCCTGTATATGCAGGGTGGATTAAATTGCGCACTTTTATGCTTCACAGTTTTCTAAACCGAAATGTGAGATATTTTGCGTAATTCTTGAAATAGCGATTGAAAATTAAAAAGGTGTATTCGCTTCGTAGCTTTTTAAATTTTAATGGAGATGTTGGCAGGTTTGGTTTGGTATTGGTCGGGATATGCTTTAAAACTACTTGTTCAATTTTGATATCCAAGAAATATGTCATGGAATTTGATAGAGCAACACTGTAAAAAAAATATTGAACTTTTAAAAAAAAACTGGTGAAAATTATTTTAAAAACTTTGGATTTTTATTAGATTATGCTGCAGAACATATGAGTTGAAGTGCAAATACAAAGCACCTCCAGTTTTTCTTTCTTTGGAAAAAGATAGAACATGAAAAAATACTACCTAGTTGTCTTTCCTATAACATTTTTCTCTGTGACACTCTGTTTTATTGCTATATAAAACAAATACATATTTTTCTCTCAAACTTGGTATGCAGTAGTAATCATTATAAAAATATGTTGGTAGGTATAGAATATAAAATTACGTAGTAGTATCAGTGGCGGGGTTATGAGTACTATCGTGAATTTTTCACAAGAAAAAGTATATAACCCTGTATAATCATGCAAACAAAATTGATTTTTATATGCTCCATTGCATTCTCAGTATTTTTTCTCTCTGCACATTCTTTTTGCGTCTCTAGCCGTTTAGAGACAAATTTGATTTTCTTAAAAGGAGTATGCAATGGGTACCTTATTTAAGCTGCGAATTTTATACCCACCAATACAGTATGCGCCAAAAGTATGGAATAAATTCAATAAAAACGAAACAATTATTTTTTGGGAAAAATCCTCGAACAGGTCGATAAAATGCGATTTTCAAATGTCATTTGTTTTCGAGTAATGACGTCATCGATTTTTTTTAAATGGCAACACCATATTTTTTTCCTTGATTCTAAAAGATCATTTAATTCTCTATCAGACAGTACTAAAATTTTGCCCTCTTACATAGGAAAGTTTTCGAGTAAATGGCGATTGAATGTTGGAAAACGTAAATCAAAATACAATTGATCAAATTTTATACTTAAATTAAATGTTTGAATTGCCATCCACCAACATCTGTGAAGAAATTCTTCTTGCACATTATGAATGATTTCTGGGGTAACTCTGCGTATTTCGTCCCGAATGCGATTTTGAAGTTCTTCTAAATTACGTGGTTTATTAATGTACACTTTTGACTTAAAGTATCCCCATAAAAAATAGTCAAGAGGTGTAAGATCTGCCGATCTTGCAGGCCATTCTATCGGTCCGCGTCGGCCGATCCACCTCCCAGGAAAACAGTTGTCCAAAAAATCTCGTACAGGGTGGGCATAGTGCGGAGGTGCACCGTCTTGCTGAAACCATATGGTATCGTCAGGAATGTCAGGGTCATTATCGTTAGGAAAAATTACTGCAAGGGCTGGAACAAGGTCATTTTCTAGAAACTCTAAATATATTTGTCCTGTAAGGGTTCCTTCCAAGAAGAAAGGCCCTACTATTCTGCCGTCAACTATTCCAGCCCACACATTTAATTTCTGACACATTTTACTTTTACACATTTTAATTTCTCTTTATTTTAATTGATTTACGTTTTCCAACATTCAATCGTCATTTACTCGAAAACTTTCCTATGTAAGAGGGCAAAATTTTAGTACTGTCTGATAGAGAATTAAACGATCTTTCAGAATCAAGGAACAAAATATGGTGTTGCCATTTAATAAAAATTGATGACGTCATTACTCGAAAACAAATGACATTTGATAATCGCATTTTACGCTAAAATATGTATTTTTTAAATTAAAAATCGACCTGTTCGAGGATTTTTCCCAAAAAATAATTGTTTCGTTTTTATTGAATTTATTCCATACTTTTGGCGCATACTGTATGTTGGTAGGTATAGAATATAAAATTACGTAGTAGTATCAGTGGCGGGGTTATGAGTACTTTCGTGAATTTTTCACAAGAAAAAGTATATAACCCTGTATAATCATGTAAACAAAATTGATTTTTATATGCTCCATTGCATTCTCAGCATTTTTTCTCTCTGCACATTCTTTTTGCATCTCTAGTCGTTTAGAGACAAATTTGATTTTCTTAAAAGGAGTATGCAATTCGTACCTTATTTAAGCTGCGAATTTTATACCCACCAATATAATAAGTTATGCCGAATTTGTAAAAAATATCTCGAGGAGTTTAGAAGTTATGAATTTTAAATTGATTTATTTGAAATCTCTATATCTGGTAAACCATATCCTTGGAACCCTAATGTGTTTATTTAACAAAAGTACCTTAATCTGAACCGTAGAGTACGCCGCTGTATTTTCTGTTTTCTGCATGCTATTAGGATACAAACGTTCTGCTGATCCTCCGAATTTATTTGAAACTGAATCACCCTGTATACGACTTTTAAAACTATTTGAATTCTGGAGAATAAGTAACTCGATAATTATCCGTCCGTGTTTGCCGTGCTACTTTGCGCTGAACTTCGGGGCGATTTAGAGAATAGCCCACTTTTTCGAAACGAAAATTTCCGTCCCCGCCTTGAATCAATATTTTCCTAAGCTTAAGCCCCCGGAGCAGCGATGGCCAAACACCATATATCAGCCTATAATATATACGATATGTTAAATTTCGGATGATTAATTAATAAATGAGGAAAGGGGTAGGACATCCAGCCGAGTCCTTGCTAAAGGATAACTAATGATTTGTAAAGACGTTGTTCATGTCTAAAAGGGAGCCGAGGGACGGAACGTCCCTGCGTCCTGTATACCGTTCTTTATTATTGTGTTTATTAATAGTCCTCTGTCCCGGAATGAAGGGCCATCATTTTCGTCGCCGCGCTTAAAATCGGGAAATCGGGTGCACGGCCATCGTAAAATAGGACGCAGGCACGGATCGGGGTGGCGGCGACCGCCGTTTTTTGTTTTCCCGCCAGTGCAGTGGCGTAACGTACCGCAGAACGTACATATTTGGAAGATTCGAATGTTTCGTCTTGTCTGTAATAAAATTGAAATAAATACACTTTGGTTCTAAGGCAGTCACGCCGAGAAAATAATATTTCGGCATCAATAGTTGTCAAACTGCGGAAATGTCTGTTCGTTTGATGTTATTAGTTCTCTCCGTCTTCGATATTCTCACAAACATAACAGGGTGAACCTTAAATAAGTACAAATATTTTAACTGCTGGTGTAGTTCGTCATATAGATCAGTCTAGTGAAAGCCATTTTTAAAAATTTCTAATATTTACGGAGATATTAATTTATTTTTAAAATACCCACATTTTGAGGACAGCTGGCAGATCTCTCATAACCAACCTAATGAACCATATGATTTGTTGCGAGGTTGCCATATCTTCTCTAATGTAAATATTAAGTTTCCTTTAACGTAATAGTAAAGTAATACGGTTAAATTCTATTTTAAAAATACTTGTTTGAAGCATAAGTACAGTAAAGTTGGGTATGTAGTATGACGTACGCAGTATTATTAACATAAATTTTAACTGCTTAACTGACATTGCTATAAACGATTGAAAATGAATTTTCGCAAGTTAAATACATACTACCATAAAGTACTTAGGAAGATATTACGTGATATTACTATGTTCAATGTTCAAGAATTATACATAAACGTGCACACAAGCTTACCTGTTTGTTAAAAAATTAACTATTTAATCAGAAATCCACATTTCACAAGTTAAATGTCATTGTACACTGTTACAAAGAGACACAAGATACAATTTCCTTAAGTTATTTTATGAAAAAACTATGATTTTCACGCAGCATATTAAATTTAATTTTCACCACATAACCCCAAATGAGTCAGTATTAACCATTTCGAATCCAGAACCATAAAGTGACTTCGCACTTTAATCAGTGAAACAAATTTTGAAAATAAAGGTACACACAATATTAAATAACAAAATAGCAGCTTGACGTATGCGCTTAATATCAAGAAAAGCAAAGACATTTGTGTAACACTGGCAACACTGTGAATCACACGTTCAATCTGCAGTGCTATGACTCATAAATGTATGAAAGTCAGAAGTCCTCAACAAGTTTTCTACAGAAAAATTACAAAATTTATTTAAAATTTCACTTTTTTATTTCTGATTTTTTGGTAAAAAAAACTATTAATTATGTGTTCTACACAGTGAACTATACTGCTGGTTAAAATATTTATACTTATTTAAGGTTCACCCTGTATATGCACTGATAACAATTATTTGTAATATTGCATGGTAGATTGTTGGTTATTTAATGTATAGATCAATAGTGTGATATAACACACGATGTTGTGTAATGTTACAATTCTAATGGAAAAGTACTATTTAAAGTGTACTGGCACCTGGTATATGTAAAATTCATATGTAACTCTCCATTTCTTTTGTATTATTATCTTGGGTTTTACTAACTTTAAGTGTGTAATTTTCATGTAACATTTATTCTTAATGTGTCTTAATGTTTTCTAGAATGTTTCTCAACCTGCCTTGTTATGTGGATGTGAAATTTATATCAATTAAAAGCACGGAGCATTATATTAGCCACAAAAACAGTAGCTTTACATTGGTACAAATGTTTTAGGTATTATTATTTGCAAGTAATATAAGAAAACCACCTAGTGTTTAATTTTGAACATTAATTATTAACAATTTAATTTAATAAATTTAAAAGTAAATAAAGAAAATACTAGATAACTTTAAAAATACGTAGATATATTTACAACAAACAAATATATATGTTCTTTGTTTTTTCTAAACTAACCTAGAACTTAGCATAACCTTCAATTATATATTACTAATACAGTAATTTTCGGAATAATTGCGAATGGAAACGTCGTAGCATTTGCAGCGTTACTACTACTTCATTTGGAAGTTTTAAATTCAACATTAAACAAAGTCAAAGCAATGCTTCTGCCTTTTTGAGACACTATTACATGGTGCGACAGTATCTTTCAAAGCTGTTGTTTCCTATAATACAATATACGGGATGTCCGGAATATGAGTGCCTTAATTTTGACAAGTTGTACTAAATAAAACATATTTGACTTAACAATTTTTTTTCTCGGACCAACGGCAACAGAATTATGACAGGAAACAGGTCTTGAATATGTGACAAGGTCGCTCGCATATTTCTCTTATAGTCCAAGATCCCACTGCAAAGTATCTTCATCCAATTGTTAATAGAAAGAATTGCATTTAAACAAGTATTTCATGTATATCACACACACACACACACGAATTGGCTAGGTTGATTAATCAAAGTCGGGTCCTAGAGGCATTAATTATGCAATAAAAATATTAATTATGGAGGTGAACTACAAATTAGTTTAATGTAACAAAATATATACCAATAAAAAGTTCATAGTCTGCGTTTTAAGAATATATAGAGTTATTTGCATATTTCCAGGTCTAAGTGAGACAACTCCCGGAAAAATTTAAATTTTTTGGTGATTTAAGTTTTGGCTGGTTTTGGGTCACACTTTAGACTCGAAAACATACAGACAACTCTATATATTCTTAAAACACAGTCTATGAATTTTCTATTGGTATATATTTTGTTGCATTAAACTAATTTGTGGTTCACCTCCATAATTAATATTTTTAATGCATAATTTATGCCTCTAGGACCCAGCTTTGATTAGCCAACCTAGACAATTCGTATTAGGATGTACATGGAACACATGTTTAAAAATTATTTCTATTAATATTTGAGTGATGGTACTTTGCAGTGGAATCTTGGACTATTAGGTTTGTTACATATTTATACATAATAATTACAAATAGATACACCTAAACATAGGTACTGGCTGTGACTGATTTTTTTAAAGCTCTTTTCACAACACAGAATAATAGTTACAAGTGTTTAAAATCACTTCTGTTTCCTACAAGAAGCGTTTGCCGTACAAACGTCTCGTAGCCAGAGAGTTTTGCCTAGATTCGCCGTAAATTAACATCTCATGCAGCTGGTTATGGTTACTATAAATTATAGAGAAAACTGAAGCGCACTAACTATATGCACCACTATGACTAATATTACTTTTAGGAGTTTTAGGTTATCAGAAGCAGCCTGGCACTGCAACGTTGTCGAATGTTACAGTTTCAATGAATTTGTTGGAAATTTCAATTGTTTACTTCATTAATACTGATCCAAAAATCAAATTACGAACAAATTACGTTACAGGCGCTTTTACTATATTTATTATTGGAATGTATTTGTAGACAAACTATTAATTTTTTTCGTAAGAGCTTTTTTTATTGCTTTTGGTCAGATATATAAACCCTTAAAATTTTGTCACTCATATTATAGACACCCTATATACAGGGTGAATCTTAAATAAGTACAAATATTTTAACTGCTGATGTAGTTCGTCATTTAAATCAGTCTAGTGAAAGCCATTTTTAAAAATTTCTAATATTTACGGAGATATTAATTTTTTTAAAAAATACCCACATTTTGAGGACCGCTGGCTGATTTTTCATCCAACAACATAATGAAACATATGATTTGTTGCGAGGTTGCCATATCTCCTCCAATATAAATATTACGTTTCCTTTAACGTAATAGTTCTATTTTAAAAATACTTGTTTTAAGCATAAGTACAGTAAAATTGGGTGTGTAGTATGATACGCAGCAATATTAACATAAATTTTAACATCTGAACTAACCTTACTATACTTCAACGATTAAAAATGAATTTCCGCAAGTTCAATACTACCGTAAAATATTTAGGAAGATATTACGTGATATTACTATGTCCAATGTTCAAAAATTATACATAAACGTGCACACAAGCTTATCTGTTTGTTAAAAAATTAACTATTTAATCAGTAATCCACATTTCACAAGTTAAATGTCATTGTACACTGTTAGAAAGGGACACAAAACACAATTTCCTTAAGTTATTTTATGAAGAATAACGAAAAACTATGCACGCGTTTTTTATTTAAAATGGAAAAAATGTCAACTTTTAGCAAATTTTATTGCTATTTTCATGCATTATGTGGGGTTAACAAGTTTGACTTGGGCTTCCGATAATCTGTCATGACAGCCAATGACAGTTTGATAATAAAAAATAATATAAAATGTTACACTTGACAAAATTCGCTAAAAGTTGAGATTTTTTCTTCCTTGAAGCAAAGACATTTGTGTAATACTGGCAACACTGTGAACCACACGTTCAGTCTGCAGCACTATGACTCATAAAAGTATGAAGGGTCGGTCTAGGCCAGCGGTCCTCAACAAGTTTTCTACTGAAAAATTACGAAATTTATTTAAAATTTCACTTTTTTATTTCTGATTTTTGTGTAAAAAAACTATTAATTATGTGTTCTACACACAAAACTATACTGCTGGTTAAAATATTTGTACTTATTTAAAATTCTCTGTATACAGTAATAAATAAGTAGTTATACAGAGTGATTTAAAATAAAGTAGCAAAAATGAGACCACATATTCCTTAGGTGAAAATAAACCGATTTAACCTAACATACCTATATCCCAAGTCTCATAATAAAAAAGATACAGGGTGTCAAAGTTAAAATTGTAGATATTCTTAAAAATCCAAATATTTACATAAAATTTGTAAATCAGGGTTTTTTCGGGTGAAAAATTCATATTTGTTTCTAATTTTGACGTCACTAGTAGAGGGCGCCACCTATGGCACATCATGTTCCTTTTAAATGGCAGAACTTTTTTGCAGCTTAGTGTATCCATCTGACTAACACAACAGTACAAGAAACGATCAGAAATATCCTTCCTTGAGAATAACGTATACACAAATCTAACTCCTCACCTTATCTCCCGTTACCACGTGATATGATGTAAACAACTTTATTGGACGTTATTATATCTTGTTTGCAAATTTATAATACATTATGTAAACACACGTCATGCACTTCTGAACATGTATTTTTTCAGAGTATAATCGCATTTTAGTCCGCATAAAATGCAATTTTACAGCATCGTTACGTATTTTTATCAGTATACGTAGATATCCATCAAGTTACGATTAAAGGATTATTAATTCGAGTATCTTCATTTATTAAAACATAATTAAATAAGGTATGTAAACAAATTAAAATTTTCAGGTTCCTCATTTAAATAAACATAATTGTCACACGATTTGTTCAAAGTTATCATTTTGTCTTATAGATTAACGTTTATTATTCGTTTTGACAGAACCAAAACAACTGCTTTCAGTGATTTAAGTTTTAACACACTGTTTCTCGAAAACATTTAGTTTTCTTACTACCAGGTAAAACTTGGCGTGTGTAATTCGACTCACCCAGTGTTTTTAAAAGGCGCCAGTTGCGAAATATAAATTATTAAATAAATTATTGTTCTGAAAAAAATATTTCAGTAGAAATGGCCGTTGTAAGTTGGACTTGAATGTGTTATGCCAGACAAGTTTTTCCAACAAAGATATTAATCTCCAGACCACTTTTTTACTACTCTTATCAATTGTTGCGTTCTGTAGAACGTTTTTTTTATTGTTCTTCGTGTAAAATATCAATCGCTGTAATCATAATCGGTGTATATCAAGAATTTTTTTAAGTAAATGGGCGTGATTATTTATTCTCAAATGTATGTGTTTTAAGGGAATAGGACATTATTTGCCCTTGACCACGCGACCATTTTGCAGTAATTACTATCAAATTTTCCAGATTTTCATTTGATTTTTAAATAAATGAATAAATGGTTGGCAAGAAATTGCTTAGCAAAATTTCTGCATATACTATGGAGACATTAGTTTTATAATTATGTAGATGCTAATATCAAGCATTACGCTTTAAAAAATATTTATCGAGTGTGTGGATGTAAATTGTACCTTACCTTTATTTACTTTGTAATAAGTTAGTTTAAAATTGTGCATATTGTGTCGCTACAAAAACACGTGATTGTATAGTTATCTTATACATTTTATTTCATGTGAAAATCAGGTTATTTAATTGATATTTTGTATACATTTATTAGAAGTTATATTAATTTTTCTGCACAGTTGTGTAAAACTTCAAGAATACGCAAATATATTGCAAATATTTTACTTAACATTATTCTTCTTTCGCACATATTGCAATATGTGACCTAACATTGTTTGTATTACATGTGAGACAAGGACATATATCTTTCAGAGTCGAGCTCAATAATTAAAAAAGGTAAGTTATATATATATATATATATATATATATATATATATATATATATATATATATATAGGCCTTTTAGGCGCAGAGTTGTGTTATTCTCCTCCATTCCATTCTGTCCTTGGCCTTTCTTTTCGAATCCGTTACATTTTTTCTCCCTTAGATCTATTGCCACTGCCTCTCTCCATCGCTTCCTCGGTCTACCTCTTTTTTTCTTGTAGTTAGATTTACTCCTTACTATTTTCTTAACTGCCCTTTCATATTCCATACGTTCTAGATGCCCTAGCCACTGCACTCTTCTGGCTTTTACAAATTCGTCTATTGTTGGTGCCTGGTACATTGCATATATTTCCTCATTGTTTCTCCTTACCATAGCCTTCCTCCATCTTCTTACCCCCTAGAATTCTCCTTAAGATTGTCCTTTCCCATCTTAAGAGGTTTTCTCTTGACTTCTTATTGAGAACCCAGGTTTCACTACCATACAGCGATGTCGGTCTCAAAATTCTTTTATACATTCTAAATTTTACTCCTCTGGACAATTTTTTTTATTTCAATAAGTGGTTGACTGCTGCCGAACTTTTGTTTGCTTTTATTATTCTCCTATTTATTTCTTGTTCCTCATCACAGTTAGCTGTTATTAGCGCCTTCAAATACACATATTCTTGAACTTCCTCAAACTCCATCTCTCCATGCTCTGTCCTCAATTTAAAACTGGTATCCTTTTTTTGTTCTCCTATTCTCAAAAGCTTACTTTTCTCTTGATTTATCTGCAATCCCACTTTACGTGCTTCCTCCACAAGTTTTCTCGTTACATCTTCTAATTCCCTACTATCTCTAGCAATAATAGCCTCGTCATCTTGTAGGTACTTTATTAAATTAAGATTTTTTTGTACTGTAATATATATGGTTCATTTCAATTCTGTATCCAGAGTGTACTCCAAAAATATTAAAAACATTTTTACAATCCAATATTGTCAAGAGTTATCTCAGAGACAAAGAAAGGTAAACATCTATTAAATATCATTTTATTTTGATATTTTTTTGCATTTTTACTTCTCTTGGCGAAAGTAAAAAATTATTAAATTTATCTGTCAAGTTTTTTTGCAGTCTGCATAGGTCGTACTTTGATAACGTTACATTCTGTTTTAAAAAATGTTACTTACATTTGTTTCACAAGTGTTGTAAAGCTTGCCACAAACGATTTTTTTTGTAGTTGATTATGCCTAGAGTACGTAGACTTAGTGCATATTTCCCAACTTAGTGACTTTGAGAGGGGGCGGATTGTTGGGTTGCACGAAGCAGATGTGTTGGTGAGAGAACTTTCTAAAAGGACTAACAGATCCTTACGTACCATAGTACGATGTTACCAGGCACGAACTCAGGAAAGTCGTAGACACAGAGTGAGGGACAACAGACGCGCCTTTGTTTCAGTTGCATGCACTTGCTATTGGAATTCTGATTCTGGTGTTATGCGAACGAAGCTATTATCTTCTAAAAATATAAAGAAAATGTTGATAAATTATAATGTGAGAGTAATGTCCAAGTAGGCAAATAATCTATTTCTATATTTTATTTCTGATGGTGCTTTCGAAGTTATCATGTCGATGGTGTTTTGTGTCTATGTGAAGTTGTATTATATTTGTTTGTTTATTTTTAAGTGAAACAATAAATTAGAATTTTCCATATATTTACTTTATTTGCATATATTCAATCCTTTGTGCATATTTTGGCTATATTCTGTGCATATTTATCCACTTGCATATTTGGGTATCTCTATTCATAAGCATGTATTGACAATTGACGTTTTCGGAAAAATCACTTTGCTCTGTTTTTAATAGTAAGAAACTACGCCCTGTACATTGGAGTCCTCAAAACGCTAATCATCCCGGATAAATTTCGAACAGCACAGACTCACTTCTGCAGAGCAGCGCTAATTTCGGTAATTATTGAAGTTTCCCCGTCTGCATAGGCATGTGTCATATAAGGATACATCGGTGGATCCTTTCGGAATCCTCGTCTATCTATTTTAATCCTGCGGCTTGTGTCTTCAATGTCATTTCTTGATTTAGAACGTCACGCTATCGGGATTAAACGAATGTCCTCTACTAATATCTATTATTAATTAAGGAGGCTTTGCCGAATGGAAATCGTCTGCGTTGTACAGGCGACTGTAGTAAAGGTTACTAGCCTTTTAGATGTGTCGGATATGGTTTTAACACCTAGAATCAATAAATACAATTAGAAAATTTATACAAAATGTCCGGAAACCCGCGTAGATAATACGATCGTCTGATAATACTCGAAAAAATTGTGTGTCGAGTTCATGTAGCATGTTCAAGTCAATATTAATGGACTTAATCTCAAAGTTATTTGTTTTAATTTCTTTTTTTGGCTATAACTTTTTAAAACTGGAACGATTTTTTGTCAAATTTTCCATACTTGTTGTTTTGTGGAGAGGCAGTTTTAGGTAAGATAGATTTAAAAATATTTTTTGAACCTATTTATATCGTAGTATACATAGATATCTTCAATATATAACAAAAATATTTCCCATTTAATTCATATACTACAAAACAACGAAACCATAAAAAAAACACTGCAAAAATTTACTTGTACATTATAAGAAAAACACACTAGCAGTAACATTCGTCAGAGTCGCTACTAACGTCAGTTGTATCCGATTTTTCATTAACAATTATGATGAAACCACTTTTATTTAGCCCAATCAATTGATGCAGCTTTATATAGTCTCCCTCAACTTTTATGACATGTCGATGCAATGTTGTCAAATACCTGATTAAATATTAAGTAATTTTATTCATCTCGCTTCTTATAACATCTATCAATTGATGCAGCTTTATATAGTCTCCATCAATTTTTTAACATGTTCGATGCATTTTTTCCAATTACCTGATTAAATATTAGGTGATTTTATTCATCTCGCTTCTTATCACTTCTATAAATGTTTTTGTAAAATTTTGGAAAGGTGTTATTTCTTTAAAGTCTATTTTTAATTAGCCCCATATTAATTGCAATCGGGTTAAAAACATAGTAGTGTGGATGCAATCGTAAAACGGGATGTCCCTGACCCGTAGCCCATCAATAACGTATTTCTTTGCAAAATTATTGCTCTTGACTATATGCAGCAACTCATCTTCAAACTAGAATCGTACGTAATTTTATGGATTTCAAGAAATTCTTCAATATTTTTTTTGTGTCACTATCTTGAATATTACGGAGCGTTGTCTGATATGTTATTAAAGAAGCTGTTTTTTTCAAATGTCCTCTATTCTCTCTCATTGCGTTTTATATTTTTATAAACATTATATCTAATCAAGTGAGCTTGTTCGTCATCCATCTTAACCTCCGCATCTTCTCTATCACTACTCGTTTGATCTCTACTTGTACCAGGTTAAGGTTTTTCGAGAATTCCTTCCAAGGTCTAAATATTCTCTCCGTATGTTGTTAGATATGTACAATGTTTTTAAGGTGAAAATATGAATAGATATTATAGAGGCACTAAATACTCACAACAGTAATATATTATTAGCAATTCTGTTAAAACCATTATATAGTCACTACAATAATTAATGATAAACAGGCGATTACAGCAATTAAAAAACACCTAGTATAAAAATCAGTTAAATTATTTACTTATCTTTATTAAACACTCTGTACACCACTGAATACTAAATACAACTAATCTAATCGTTATCTAATTAATTACTATCCAAATCGCTCTGAATCTCCAACTGACATCACTGAAATATCCAAATGAAAAACTCTCGCTCGGTCCGCTTATTTTTCTTATATGGGCAAAACGAATAATTTAAGTATTTTCTAGTAGCTCTGGATCTCATTCTGAAGCGGCTCGCGAATCTTCCTGACGCGCCTCGATCGACGGCATCATCCACCAAATTGGGTGCGATCGGGGCAAATTATTAACCACTCCGCTTTGAATAATATCGAGTTAGATGACTAAAATAGACATCGCCTATAGAATTATGATGAATATATTATGTATATACACTATCTCACGATTTAGTTGCTGCGGTATCTTTTGAAATTTTTTATATTCCCCTATATCGATGAGATGTAGTATACAATTAAAGTAAAGGAATAGAAATATGGATAGTGTATCGTACAACACCCTGTACAAACAATGCGCCGGTCACTTATTAACGACGTCTGCGATATCGTCGATAAAAAATCCTTTAGAGCCGTCGTTAAAATGGTTTTATTGACGAAGTCTTCAGGTCTGCGACCCACATAATAGGCATAACCTGAAAACCCATAAAATATCATTTCGCGTATGTGTGTTCAGTTCGTTGCCGACGCATTACAATCCATCATCGGGTTTTAATACGCCTTTATCTGGAGCCGTACTCGATAAATGTATTGATAACCCGTGTACATTATAGGCAAAAGTAAGTACACCCTTGGTAGGTTCCAACACGCGATCGTATAGTCTACATCAAAATATTGACAAATAACAGAGCGGTTTTGTCATGTAATTTCTAATTAGCCGAGTAGGATCGAGTTGCCTATTTACAGTGATGTTAACATATTAGGGTGTATAAATTTGTAGCGTTTTTAATATCCATGGCAAAACTTTCTTCGCAGTGGACTCACATAGTCTCACGAAATAAAAAGTGACGTTCCAAAAAAATGTTTCATATAAAATCGCAATCATACTTTTTCTGCAACAGGTTTAAAAATATTGTCACCGCAGCCCTTGATTTTTTAACAATATAATAATATTTAGTAATCGCACTCAATGTTTTTATTGTCGCTTTACTTTAAGGCACTGGTGTTAAAAGTAATTTACTTGTAGCGCTGATGCTAAAAGTAAATGACGTGATTTACTTTTGCGAAAATAGAAAACATTATTTACTACTACAGGGTTAACTATGACTTAGTACAAATATTTTAAGAGGGGATAGGGAAAAATAAGAATTAATGGAATCACCTTTCAAAAAAATTCCAAACTTATTTATAAAGCCAAAAAAAATTATTTTCAAAACTATATTAAATCCCTATTTATCGCCGTCACTGACCTTCTGTCAGCCGCGAGGTTAGGTATATTCTGCCAGTCAAAGGTGTCAAATATAGTGACAGGTCCATTGACACGTATATCAATTTAAGCCGCTTAGAAAGAAAAAAAAATCTTTACAAAATGTAGATTATTATTTAATGATTTAATGAGAAATACGGTATGGTAGCACAGAGAGGCAGCACCTACCTTACTAATATTTATTTCCAGGATTGATTCTTGGAGAGATATGAATGTTGAATCATCTGTGTTCTTACTTGTTTAAATTAAAACCTGCAAAGATTTTTGTACTTCCTGTGGACCTCTCCTTTCCTCTTTCGTTCTTTTTGTGTAAAGCGGGGTACCTACTTGGTTTGGCGGTCTTGACCAGGTTGATTACTTACGTCGGGAAAAAGCACAAAGGATACCAACAAAATACACGTAAATGTACACAAATACATAAAAACACTACGACACGTTTACCGCCACGGCATAAAACAGCTGTTCGATGTGGTTCAAAAAGTATTCAGCAAAATATTTTGTATACTCGGGAAACGTCTTTGAGGCTACCGCACAATAATATGCACTTGTCACACTCCCATAAATCAGCACCTTATCCGTCATCTAGGCATTTGAATACGACATGTTTGTAAATACTCATAAAATACGCGAAAAATTAAATTTGCGAAAATCAAGTACTGAAAAATTATTTCAAACTAATCAGAGTACCGTAACCGTAAATTTACGTTATTTGACATCTACAGACGACATCTGACGACATCTGTCACTAATACAAGGTGCACTCACGCCGATAAATTTTTAAACTTCATATGTTGTTGTGTAATTAAGTTCTGTTAATACTAATAATAGCAACAATATTAACAGTAATCGACGATGTTTGCATAAAATTATTAGTAATATTTTAAACTATAACATCCCAAGATGTTTACAGTGTTCTGTAAAAATGACCTTAGATTATAACTAACTTCATTCATTCTGGATGGTTTGGAGCATGGAGGGTATGCAATGCAGTATGGCATAACCTAGAACTTATTGTTACTTTAAATCAGCTAAGTGACTAATTTTAAACGTCAGTATGGCATAACCTAGAACTTATTGTTACTTTAAATCAGCTAAGTGACTAATTTTAAACGTGTTATAGTAATTAAATAAAGTATTTTATGTCGGATATGTTAGTGGATAATTATGATGAATCTGCGTAATAAGATCAGGGGTGGCAGCAATGTTATCCGTCAAAGTTTTTGACAAAAGTTGGCTTGCGATGCTCTTCTTGTTTTGTAACGAGTATTCTATGTAGCGCTCCGTTGCTGTACTCGACTTCCGTCCACCTTGTCTTTTAATTGTAGTAATATCAGAGTCTGCCAACAAACTAGCCGAAGATCGTCGGAAGTAATGTCCAGGATAATGGTGAGAATTAGGAAAATTTAGAAATTCAGCAATATTGGCAGGCATCTTACCAAATTTGTTGATTCCAACTATCATGACATATAACATTTTTCATGTCATATCATTTTAAGAAACGATTGTACGAAAACTTATACTGTTGCTTTTATTTACTAGTCAATAACTCGAAAGTGGCTTTATTAGCAGCTTCTTCTATTTCCCTCGGGAGAAATTCATTTTTATTTTCTTTCGATACCACGAAATTTGAAGTTATTTGTCAACAAACGTCCAACCTTTAATTATGTTAGCAACAAAAAACTGCATGGGCAATTGGATTTGAAAATGATATTTTATTATTGTAATAACGTAAGAAATGCGTTGATTTGTACTTCTAATAATGTTTGTAGAGAAAATGGTGTATAATATATGTGCTAAAAGTGGTCGAGGGCCTTCGGCATTGTGTCCCAAATTTTCCTTAATAGAATGTCTCTTTTAGCACATATAAATAACTATAGTTATCTATCATCACACTGCTTAAAGAAATTATAACGTTCAATGTTGCAATTTTGATACTGTGTCATTAACATTGTTCTTTGGGTCGACTGCAACTTAGATAAATAAAGTAATATTCCGATGCTAAATTTCTATGAACATAAAACACAAAGCATCCTTGAAAGCATTTTTTACTTACTTAAAGGACTGTCATATCCAACTGAATTTTGAATACAAAATTCTTTCTATGTTATACATAGTTATAATTTAATTATTGTTATAATTTTTACGGCAAAACACTTTGTTGACATAAGGTCACTGTATTTCTCGCCGTAAAATGATCATATTTGTAGTGAATCTAGGTACAGAAATTTTGAAAAATAAATCATGGAACAAAAGTAATAACAATAAAATTCTTGATGTTTTGTTTGTTTGTTCATTGTTATTGTTTAAATTTCCCTCCAATAAGACACACATTATTTTGCTATTCCAACTCCACATTTTAACAATTATGTATTTTCAAAGATTTCTGTACCTAAAAATTTGTTAGTAAGTCCTTTTTGTCTAGTTATTTATTCATTTTACTTGGGTGTCTTTTAAAATTCGCGGGTGGCATGGGGTAATATTCTGTAATTTGCTAAGCTCGAGATTGTTCAGATATTGAATTATTTGTATTTGTAGGAAACACTATTTCAAGAATACGGCGCCCTTAAATCCAGGATAGATATTACTGAAAATTGTAAAATTTGGATTTAAAACTATAATATCTTAGTCATTTGTACTTGGGTTTTCTAAACTCATATTATACTATACCTTTAGCATACTGTTTTTGTGTTAAATGTAAAAAAGAAAACCATAAGTAGGCTATCACGATGGCCAAAGTTAACAGTAGAAAAATTTATCTTGTATCAGTAGTTTCGTTTACAGTAGATGATTTGTTCATAACTTGGCAATCAAATATCATACTTCCTTCTTTCCAATTGTGCTATTTCCTTTGATATTTAACTAGGTAGATGTCAATCTAGAGGAGTGGGGGGAGTGGGTATGTTCATTATTATTTTGTATAGTATACATATACCAATTTTATTCTAATTGCAGGATATCTTGTATTCTACACTGGGACAAATGTTAACTTATTCATTTTTAAAATATGCGACAAAATTAAAAAAAAAACATTTATGGGATTCTTCCAACTTCAGAGAATAGCTGAGATATCGGAATAATGAAAATAGAGTTTTTCAGGTAGAATTATGTGTCTCTTGTAAACTTTTTTCTACGTTCATGCAAAAAACAAAACTTTATTGAACTATATGTAGTGGAAAAAATGGTTCTTTATTGCACTAATGCAATAAAATGTTTATTGCATTCATCTGTCATTTTACTACAGCGTTTTGTCATCATGACAAACATAAACGTTCAAATCGACGTTACATTTTCCTAGACTTAGTGTCATCTAAATATAATTTTTTGGTTTTTGCATGAACGTAGAAAAAATATTGTATGCAACTCGTACAAAAAGTGCTTATTGCACTCGACGTGTTGTCCTACTCGGCCTGACGGCCTCGTTGGACAATTTCACGGCGCGTGTAATAAACACTTACTTTTTGTACTTGTTGCATAAATAGGTAACTATTAAACAACCAAATAAAATATATTTTTTTAACGGAACTCTGTACATTTTTATGAAATTCAATTGCATTATTTGTTTTTTTTATATATATATATATAACTATATAAAAATGTATGGCCAACTGTGTACCACGCAACATCAGTATTTTGACAATTTTGAAAATATAAAGTAGCAATTGTCAAAAATCAAAATGAAGAAAAAAACATAATGCAAGTTGCATAAAAATATACGGAAAATTTCATTAAAAAATTTTTTGAAAGAGATACTCTGTAGAGAAATTACAAGTACGTCACTGAATTCACAATTTCGATGTCTCAGTTGTTTTCTAAGATACGTAGAATCCCTTGAAAGTAGTTATTTTAAATTTCGCCCTGTGTCTCAAAAACGAAAAGGTTTCTGAAAATTCTGATTACGATCTCTTCTAGTTTCGGAGATATTCTGAAACGCAACGAAATTGGAACAGTCATTGAGGTACAAGTTGTAGCTGCACCACCAAAAATTTCAGGAGAAAAGCCTATGAAAATTTAGAAGCCAACTGTTAGGCACAGTTTAGAAAATGTTGATTCCCTTATGTTATCTTCCATTTCGATTACATCAATTTATAAAGCAGTAGTCAGTCTTCAAATTTACGAATTTTATTTGTACTTGTTTACATCAAATTACAGGCATGTTATTATAATAACGCAAATATAGACAAACAAAGCGAGGCGATACGAATAATAACAAGATTGAATGTAATTGCTTATTTATGATATCATGCAGATGCTTAAAAATAAAGCATTTGTCTCAAGGTTCGCCTCGTAAATAACGAAAATATCTTTCGATCTGGGACATAAATTTAAATTACCTGTGGAACCGTAGGGGGATCAAATATCAGCTATGTGAAATTTTAAACAATGTAACAGTCTACTTGTTTGGAAGAATATTTTATCGAGTTTTTTTATTGCGAATTACGTCATTTGTCGAATTTATTGCCTATGTATAGCGTCACGTTTCGAAAAAAAATCAGACTACTTTAGTAACTCACTAAATTTCGATAGGTTGTATCTCGTTTTGCGATAGATATCTTTAATTAATGAGGAATTTATATTTTATTGCTTCTTATAGTTTCGATCTCTTCGAGATAAGGAAATTGTTCATTTTTCCATAGCCTAATCTTAACGGGTCTAACCAAGAAGCTTTATATTTTAATTGGTATGTAACATCATATTTCAAAGAATTTTGTGAATTTTTGACATATTCTAACAAGATATTTTAGGTAAAAACCTTTGATTATTCCTTATAACTTTCAATAAGGATCAACTCGCAATTCAACCAGACTGATATATACACTAAAAAAAAAATTATTACCTTATTACGATGATAACCTTAATTAAATTTTTAAATGCTACAGGGAGTTAGAAATTAATAGGTTAAGCCGTTAACCACACATTCTTTCGACCTAATGAGATATTGGCCTTTTCTTAGGCCACTTTTCATTTTGGAGCTCTGTTTTTATAATTAAAATTTTAGAACTGATTTTTATTGATTAATCATAATAATATCTCTACCTCTCATTCTAATCACGAGTATTAGCCCACAAGTCGAATACTTGTGCGGGAAAGGGGGCGGCATATTAATATTAAGCAGGCCGAATTTGCGCCGAGGAGCGACTTACTTTGGTAGGCCCTAACCACCATTCGGTGCAGGAATGAGGCAAACCTGAAAAACCTAATTAATTAGGGGGGTAGTCAAATGTCGACCGGTATCAATCTCTCACATTGACCCAAGCTAACATTTTTCCACCCTACCATACCCGCATAGAGGGTGCCAATTCTCCACGAATATGGCTGATATACGGTGTACCGGCTGTGGGGCTCGAACCCACACCGGTTTAGTCACATCGATTCAACTACTGACGCCTTAAACCGCGCAATACTTTAAATATCTGAATGCCTGATTATTAAATTATTTTTTATTGTTTCGTCATCTCAGAGACTGAAGAATTCTTCAGTATTTTTATTTGAAAAATAAAAAAAAATTTATGAAATGTTAAAATATTGTTTTTATTTATGACAACGTGGCAATAACTATTTCTGCATATCGCATTTATTAATTTTCGTTTTTTAACGATCTGTTGTACATGTAAATTAAATTTGAAATATATTAAAGAAGAAAAATAACTAGTCATTAAGTCTATCTAAGAAATTACACCTCTAATAAAAAAAATAGTATGCAATAACATTGAAAAAAAAAATAATAATAAAGTATACCTGTCAAATAAGAATGAAATCAAGTTATTATAAGTATAATTTGAAAAAATTGTAGTTTTGTTATTAAATGTCTATTTGAAAACCTAAATGTTCTTGAACGTATCTACCTATTTAGGTATAATTATTATATTTTTATTGTACCGTAAAAGTTTAACTATTTTAAAAAATAAAAATACCTATTCATCATTCTCAGTGTAGCTATATTATTTCTGCATATTGGGACAGCATTTACATTTTAAAATATTATCAATAGATAGCTATCTGAATATTAATAATTTACTTTAATTGGTATTTTTCTCAAATAACTCACTTTGATCTTATCAATACTGTTTAATATATTCGTTATAGTTCTGAATAAAATAAATGAAAATGAGATAGGTAGTATCTAAATATACAAATAATTTATATGACTGTGTAATAGAAAGTAAAGTACTCAGTTTTGTAGAAAATCTACAAAAAATATTCATACGTTATATTAATAAGTTTTTCTAAATCAATTTTTTGTTGCAGACGTACCCAATGAAACTTTTGGTCTGGATCTGCTGGTCAGTGGTAAGTCATCTGAAAATACTTCGCCATTGACAGTAACCTAACCCTTACAGTTTTTGAGATGTTTACAATATATCGCAAAATAATCATTTTTCGTCGTCTTGTTTCTAATTGGCTATATGGAATGCTATGGAAGTTAAAGAAATAATTTATATACAAGGAATAAATAGTTGAATCTTTAAGCTTCCTAGCATTGTCTTACAAGTAGCTTAATTTCGTAAAAGGTGTTGAAAAGGACAATTTCAGCTCTTTTTGTTGAGAAATAACTACGCTAGATGGTATTTTCTAAAATCGCTTACGGGTTTTTTCACAATATTTTAGCAACGGCAGCAGATATCATGAATTTGTTTGGTTTATGCTAATGACTATCAAAAGGCCCAAGTTTTTTTCTAATTTGAGCCACTTTGTATATTTTACGGTTTTCGAGATACCAATGATGAGCCTTCTATAAGATTGTTTTCATTTAAAATCAAATCTTTTGATTCACTTGGGCAGACTACACGACCACCCTGTATATTCCCGTACATTACAGTACTCGTAATGCTTTTGACGAGTAGTTATGCCTCCGCACCCCGTTCATTATACCATTGACCCCTGAATCCACGTCTTGCCCGCATGGCGATTGCCATTTTTTTAATTCGGTTCGTCGTTGGGTCAATAATGTTCTATCTAACCGTGATCGGCCGGCTCACCCCTTGCCTCGGGAGGTGGTTCTTCAACCCCAAAGGTGCGTGTGAACTGGATAGCCGGCCGACTATTGCTTTCTTTATATGTCCAGTTCGATGTTGAATATTAAAGAGGCGACGCAGGTGATCAGATAATCTATAACGGTCGAAGCGGACGTTAGGATATTGAAATAAATGCCTTCTGCGGTGGACGAAATTTATGATAATGCCCGCTTTAATGATGTTTTAAGTAGCTGTTAATAGATGTAAGTCTCCGATAGGGCGCCGATGTGTGCGTCGGACAAATGTGGATGTTCAGGATAAGTTTGGAATGTTTTGTCCGTACGTCTAAGATATTAATTACGTTTTTTATATGTTTTTCTTATTAGGTATTAATAATATTGTGCGAAACAACTACGCGGACTAATGTCTCGATCAGCATTGAATTACACCGACAATATTTTACCCATACATTTTTTTTATTATTAACTCCTTGCAGTTTTTTTACTAACAATTGTATAATAACAATATTTATTTACCATAGTAAAATAAGTACAACAACAGGTACAGGTAAATCAACACAAAAGAGACCTACAAAGGAAAAATGCAAGTAGGCTAACTTTCATGTCAATTTAATAACACTAAAATACTTACATCATTATACATGATATACAATTATAAACATAAATTGTCTATAAACATACACATTATATATATATATATATATATATATATATATATATATATAAAGCTGTTTACAGGCCTTTTAGGCCCAGAGCTGCGTTATTCTCCTCCCCTCCATTCTGTTCTTCGCCTTTATTTTCCAATACGTTACATATTTCTACCTTAGATCTATTGCCACTACCTCTCTCCATTGCTTCCTCGGCCTCTTTCTTTTTTTTTCTTGTAGTTAGGTTTACTCCCTACACTTTTCTTAACTGTCCTTTTATCCTCCATACGTTGTAGATGCCCTAGCCAAAGCACTCTTCTAGCTTTTACAACACCGTCTATTTTTGGTGCCTGGTACACGCATATATTTCTTCATTATTTCTCCTTACATAGCTTTGTTGTCCAAATCTCCTGCGTACTTAATGTTCTCTGTCGTTATTTTATTTTTCCCTGGACTTTTGTTATTCTTTAAAGCTTCTATAATTATGTCTATTTTCTTTTTTGCAGAATCTTCTACTTCCATTTTCTCTTTTCTTACCAGTATCATCTCCTCCTGATCATCTCCTTTCCTTTCACTCTCTTCATTCAACATATCTGCAAAATATTGCTTTCATCTTTCTCTCACACTGTTTCCTCTCCAATTAAATTGCCACTTTCATACTTCTCATATATTACTTCCTAACTGCAATTTCAAGGACAAAGAATCGTATCTAATGATGCACAATAATATCCACCCTCTAGTTGGAGGTTCTTATTAGCGTAGTACTAAAATATGACGCTAAAATTATAATTTCTTTTAACTTTTGGGAGGAAAATGCGCTAGAGAACATGAAAAACCGTGAACTGTACTTTATCATTGTGTTTTTATACACCCTGAAAATAATTAATAATTTACATCAAGTGTCACTAGTTTTTTAAAAAGAATTCTGCGGGGTGTAATAATGTTGTTTATCCGTATACAATTTTCTCAATGTGCATGTTAACATGTAAAATTAAGGAGATTTTATGATAAAATATGACAGGCGAAAATGATGATTTTTCTTATTCTAAATGACTTGTCAGCCTGGAAACTGTTATACGACCTGGAGAAAACTTTAAGTGATTGATTTAATCCTCTAAGATAAAACAATACAATTTGGAACTGAGTTGATCATTAGACAACAAATTTAGTATTCCAAGTCTTAGACAAATATTGCTCTAACTTTTTTGTATCTCGACATTTTCGACGTCACACCAAGAAATTATAAATGTTCGGGAATTTTACATAAAAAGGTACTCATCCTATTTCACTTCTATAAAATACTCGTGTAATATTAATTTAAAAAGTTTGTGACATACCACAAAACTTTAGAATGGAAACTATAAATAGTTAAAGTATTTCTAGTAGGCTCATTTGACAAAGTGTTATTCAAAGCACAGTATACTAATCAAATATTCAAAGTTTTGAAGTATTCAAATGCTATTAAAGTGCATATCAGTTAAATAATTATTTGCAAATATTATAATTTTAATATAGTCTATTAATATTTCAAAAAATCTTGAGATATGGAAAAGTTAGGACAACATTTACCCAATGCCACCCCAGTTTGGCACGCCTATAACTAATTTCGAGGAACATTACATTCGCAATCTAATTGTAATTCTCCATTTTAAATTTAATTACTTTATCTCGATCCATTTTGAAAATATTTCAAAATAATTACATTTTGGGATACCCCTGTAAAGGAGACCGTTAACCGATCTATGTTTATATATATATATTTTTTCTTATTTTTGGTTGTTGAATCCACAATTTACTTTTGGCAGGTTATTTTTGGGATCTTGTATATTGTAAACGTAATAAACTAATTCATACTTCAGACAGATAACAATATGTCGCTGTTTGACCACCTCGGAAGTAACCCAGGGATTTAATCTTGGCCCGCTATTATTTTTGTGTTTCATAAATGACCTCTCAAATACTCGATTTCATTAATCAACGGCGTTGAATCTATGCGACTGAGATAAAATAGTTTACTTCGACTTTAAATTTAACTAAATATTTCCAAAATAGTGATCTTGATTAGAATCACCAATGTCATTGATTTTAGAGAGATTTGGATGTAGCTTTTGTCAAAGCTACAATTTTATGCATTCAGAACTTAATAACTAGATACTTTTATACGTAGTAATGCACTAAAATCGACGTATTATAAAATGTTTCAGCTAATAGCGAAATAACTTATCGACAAATGTGAAAATAAAATAAGTAGATACAAACATTGTAAATAACGCAATTATATGTCAACTTCAACAACAACATAAAACTACAGCATACTACCAATGCAATGGGTTTCCATGCGAATACAGCCATGCAGTGTTGCATTATTTGAGCCCATAAATAAGCTTTCCTATTTATTAATAAAGCGTTATTTTAACAACCTGTGGGAACTATATTTGTCCCTTATTTTCTGATAAGAATAGTTTACGACGGCTTTAAGTGCGGCTTTATTTAAACTCTGCCAGTGGCGTACAGCAAGCGAACAATGTCAGAATAGAACTGTTTGATAGATGCGGCTTGTGTTCTATTGAAATCCATATTTGGCTCATATAAAATTGGTTCAGAAACATAATCACAAATTATTATCACCGTAATTAAGTTTGTTGTTTGTTTCGCCAATTGGTGTCTTGATGCTTATAAAAGCCTGGTGGCTGCATATTGAAGCATTTTATAACAGCGTCTTGTGTGAAGCTTAACACTTTGGTCCTGTTACGGAGAATGAAGAACAAATGAAAGTATGTTTCTTTCTCAGACAAGGGACAGAGAATCCATTAAAATCTCGGTCGACGTACACTCGACATTACACGACATTATTTTTTAAAATTTGCTTATACTAACCCGCCGTAAATCTACACGGTGACTCATAAACCCGCTCACAATTTATAGCAGTCGACACAAAGAAACATACATACAGCCAGTATATTTTTCCTATAAAATCGTGTGCCGGATAATGATATATGTCAAAGCGTACCCGATTACACAGCTTCTGCTGCATCAAATACGCATGCGCCAGATTGAAACATTAGCCTTCTATTGGTTGTGGTGAATTGTCGGATCCACCTGTTTCATATCCGCCGCTGTCATGGGCGGGCATATCTCTCCGCTAATTCCGCTATGAATGTAATTAATTTATTAGCAATTTTGTGTTTTTAAGAATGGAGGCATGCATGAAAGGTTTAGGGCGCTAGGTAAAAATATGAGTGTAAGGTGATGTTGAAATATATAGTTTATTAATAAGAATGTACGAGTAACATATATGTATAATGCAATAAAGAGTGGCAAAAAAGTACAACTGCGAAACGGTAAATAGAGGAAACTCGCGGAAGGAAGGTATTATTTTAAAAATTAGCTTTCGAAAAAATATAGGTTTCTATGTATATCTTATAAGATGAGACTTTGCCTAGAATATATAGAAGGTGCGAATTATGCGTGACATATTAATTATGGTATATGAATTTCCGTAATGAAATGAAATCGTAGAATATACTGATGGAAAAGGACGAACTAGTGATGTGACGAAGGATCTATTTAATTAAAAGATCGAAATCGAAAAATATATTAAATTTTGACGAAACGTGGATACATGAAGGTCATACGGAAGGCGGTACAATATCATATAATAGGTGTTAATGTGTGACCGTTATAGTGACAGTGCTAGTAACAAATAGTGAACTGCCAGTTTGAATTCCCCGCCTAATTTTTAAATATTCTATCAATTTGAATTTACCGCCACTATTTCCAGCGTAAGCCCATATATCACCCATTCATATTACTCATCACCTATACGATGCGATGGTCTAGCGGTAATGTACACGCTTATATATTAAATTTTGACGAAACGTGGATACATGAAGGTCATACGGAAGGCGGTACAATATCATATAATAGGTGTTAATGTGTGACCGTTATAGTGACAGTGCTAGTAACAAATAGTGAACTACCAATTTGAATTTACCGCCACTAGACTAATTTTAAATATCTCGCCAGTTTGAATTCCCCGCCTAATTTTTAAATATTCTATCAATTTGAATTTACCGCCACTATTTCCAGCGTAAGCCCATATATCACCCATTCATATTACTCATAACCTATACGATGCGATGGTCTAGCGGTAATGTACACGCTTCGCACTTTAGAAGTCCAGAGTTCGATTCCCAGCGCTACCAGTTTTTTTCATACATATTTCTAAATATTTAATATCACCTTAAAGTCTTAAATATTCTATTTAATATCATAACTATAATATTTCAAACAGTAGTAAATGCAAGTCATACTCTAAACTGCTAAGAGCCAGAAGGGCACTAGTCACGAAATAACCAACACGTCACGTGATAGGTCTTGATGAGGAACCAATTAAATCACTTCAAATTTTAGTTATTAGCAAAAAACCGTATGTGTGACGTCACTATAACGCTACCACTCCAAGTCGCTGCAGATCTTTAGCCTACTGCGCATTTTTTTCTGATAGGTTAGGTCGTTACTGCGCATGTTTTTTCTCTTAGATTAGGGAAAACCGGAGCCATGTGACAGTGCACACCTGTAATTACCTAGTTTTAAATCAGGGTGTCAAATTTCAAAACAAAAGGTGTCAAATTACAAATTTTCCCACGGTCCAAGAAATTTTCCCATACTCAACCGTATCCATACCTACTTGTGTGTATATATAATGCAATGTATTCTAAAGCCTTTTGTCCTTATGGATGCGAAATTCACGAATATTGGCGCGATTTATTTAATGGTGGGAAAATCTCTACTTGCAACGAATTTTCTCATCTACCATTTTCTATCATTTTCATCATGAAACTTTCATGGTAGATTGTTAGAAGCTCAAAACAAACTTATTAACACCACATAATAATGCAAGTAGAAATAATATTTTTACTGTTTTGCAAAATTTGTCGAAAATTGAGATTTTACCGCCATAAAAAATTAAAACAAAAGTTGTGAAAAGGGTTAAGTGTGATATCAGCGGAGTGCCCATCAGGTACGTGTGGGTGGTGGTGGGTCATGGCCGTCCAAAAGGAAGCACTCTAATTTGTGGCAAACCTAGATAATCACCTCACGTGCTTATCTCTATACTGTGAATACCATTTTGTAATTCATAATAAGATAATAAAATAAAAACTGGAAATATTTTTTTTATTTAACGCCTCGAAATTATCAAAAACTGTTATATTACTGTTTCTACTAAAAATAATGGATATTTGTGTATATTTCTTATATCTGATTGCCTTCAAATTTAGTACGTCTATGAAATGTTGCTCCTTGCACGCTTCGCCCGTCGCACTAGCAGATTTTCTGCGGTTGGGTGTAGTTGCAATGAAGATATGCTTAACTATAAAAGACTAAGGGCGATTTTATTATATCCGCTTGTATCAAATTTGACAGGACAGCGCCGTTTAATAGTATCAAAAAATATAAGAACTCGCCCTTTCATGTACTGCACTGCATGCAACTTTTGTGATTTATCCCCTAAAATTACATTAGTATTTTTGTAAACGCCAGGTGGTCTCAATCTATTAGGTTCGCTCTGGTTCTAGGTGTTTAACCTGTTTATACGCCTCAAAAAAAAAGTCAAATAGAGAGCGTCACGACAATGCTCGCCCCACAGAGACTAATAAAATCATTGCGTCCTATTGGAGAGTCGCGTGATCGGCAAAATTTCTTGCTAGACGTTGGCGCAAGTATACTTTATCAAAATACATCGGGTTCATAAATAATGGAAATTTTTCATAAAACTACTGTTGTTTTAAAAAAAAATAACAGTAGTAGCAAAGACAGGGTGTTGCATCAATGTTTGTGCTCTAGGAACAAAGACAAAGGAAACCCTTTAAACATTACAAACACGGAATTCCAAGAAACAACTAGTCTGCAAGCTAATGCCCCGACCAGCATTGAATTACACCTGAAAAATCTATAGCAAACCACTAAAGTTGTAGTTGTTTCCTGGAATTCTGTATTCTGGCCGCTAGAGGTGGCTTGTCTACACCACGTAATTCTTTAAGCATTATTTACCCTAGTTTGATTCGTTTTCAAATTGAAGAGAGTTAACTTTTTTCAACATAGAAAAGTTTTCTTTAGTACCTTTTTAATTAATTAATTATATTGCTCTAAAATTCTCGGTAGATCAGTCTAGTGAAAGTCATTTTTAAACATTTCTAATATTTACAGAGATATTCATTTTTCAAAAAAATACCCACATTTTGAGGACCGCTTCATAACCAACCTAATGAACCATATGATTTGATGCGAGGTTGTCATATCTCCTCTAATATAAATATTAAGTTTCCTTTAACGTAATAGTAAAGTAAAGTAAAAAATACGGTTAAATTCTATTTTAAAAATACTTGTTTGTACCATTTCGAATCCAGAACCATAAAGTGACTTCGCACTTTAATTAGTGACAAAAATTTTAAAAATAAAGGTACACACAATATTAAATAACAAAATAGCAGCTTGACGTATGCGTTTAATATCAAGAAAAGCAAAGACATTTGTGTAACACTGGCAACACTGTGAACCACACGTTCAATCTGCAGTGCTATGACCCATAAATGTAAGAAAGTCAGCGGTCCTCAACAAGTTTTCTCGAGAAAAATTACAAAATGTATTTAAAATATCACTTTTTTATTTCTGATTTTTTTTGTAAAAAAACAATTATGTGTTCTACACAGTGAACTATACTGCCGGTTAAAATATTTGTACTTATTTAAGGTTCACCCTGCATAATTTATTACCAATATGACATTTCAACAATTATCAGTGGTGAAACAACATCACACAAATCGGAAATTTTATAATCAGCTGGGAAATTACGCAGAATCGAAACCTGCTTTCAAGTTAAAAGACGTCAGTTTGAACAATTATTATAAATTTTAGGTGCCAAAATACTTGTAGCTGGTGTTTAATAGCGGTTACGTTGAATTACATAAATTTTGCCAATATGTTGCCAAGTTTAGTGTGTCTAAATTGTGCAAAAATATGCAAAAAAATGAAAGGCTGCTTTGTGTTAGGAACAAATGATAATTTAACAGTGGTATATTTTTAAAATTAAATCAGTGGCATCACATAATTCTTTTTCCGTGTGAAATAGTTGAAAGCCGTATTTCGGTAATAAATGCCGTATTCTTAGATATGCCTAAAATAAAACATTATAGTAGCCGTATTTCTCGCCGTAAAATGATCAAATTTGTGGTGCTTTTAGGTACAGAAATCTGGAAAAATAAAACACGTAGACCAAAAGTAATATCAGCAATAAAGTTCTTGTTGTTTTGTTTATCCACTTTTATTATTTAAATTCTCCTCAAATGAAATAGTGACTTTTAAAAAGCGCTTGTAATCCCACGTTTTAACAATAATTTTCACGTATTTATATGCAGAACTATGTAAGTTTATGTTATAAGAATATTTACATCTTAAGTAGTTAAATTTAAAAAAATACGTATTTTGAAAAAATTATGGAAGTACCTAAAAATTTGTTGGTTAACCCGCTTGCTGTAGTTATATATTCGTTTAACTTCGGTACCTTTGAATGTTCTCAGGTGGCATGAGATAACGTTCCTGTTATTTATTAAGCTCTATACAGGGTGATTCTACTTGTCTACAAAAGAATTAGAATGCACAAGCGACTATTATAAATACAATTTTGTAAAGAAAAAATAGAAAACAGTTCACAAATGGTTTAAAAATACACTTCTGGTAGGCAAAGCGTGTAATCGACGTTCGGATAAAAAATGTAATGAAATTCCCAAGGAATAAAATAAATAACAGTTTATAACACCTGTTTTATACAGCAAATTCAACTGCTTTTGCCGCTATTATTATTAATTATTAATATAATTAATTTGAGGTTTTAATTAATAATATAGTTTGACATACCTGGTGTTACAACAAAATTTTGGGTCCGTGTTATCCAGTCTCTATAAGCTAACACAAATGTTTCTGCTTCTTATCCGTTTTGAAGGCGTAAGTTATTGGCAGCAGCTATGATACGTTTGCGTAAACCATCAGTCGTGTCTACTTCGGTGCGATACGCTTCATTTTTTAAATATCCCCACAAAAAGAAGTCCAAATGATTTAAAGTCAGGAGATCGAAGGGGCCACGTGGTATTAATGCTGGGACGCGCTGTTATAATTGAGTTTCCTGTATGATACGTCACACTGCTGCAATACACCGTAGACACCCTGAACCTCCATCTTTTCCACAATTCGGTTTAAAGTTTCCCATGCCACATTCGCATTGTGCTACACTTGCACTCACTGCACACTGCGGGAAAAGTAGCTGCATTTGGCACATTACCGGAAAATCGTTCTGCTAAAGCATTTTCACATCACCATAAATTAAACCGATATATACCAACTGTGAGTCGCTATGCACAAAAACGTTAATACTTACTAGTTATAAGTAATCGGATTTTAATATTCCGAATCTCCTGGCTAGAAATTACAGTATCCTAGCGATGTAAAAGTTGAAAACATTACTTCAATAGTTTTTCATGTTATTGACTCCACTTTTCATGACGCATCTATTCCCAAATGTTTTAAGATAAGTTGTGATTCACCCTGTATTGCTCAGTTCTTAAATGTTTAAAATTATTTGTATTTATAGAAAACAGTATTTCAAGAATACTGCCCCCTTAATACTTGAAAATGTTACTGTAAAATGAACACGAATCATATATATATATATATATATATATATATATATATATATATATACATATGTATATAAAGCTGTTTACAGGCCTTTTAGGCCCAGAGCTGTGTTATTCTCCTCCATTCCATTCTGTTCTTCGCCTTTCTTTTCCAATCCGTTACATTTTTCTCCCTTAGATCTATTGCCACTGCCTCTCTCCATCGCTTCCTCGGTCTACCTCTTTTTTTCTTGTAGTTAGGTTTACTCCCTACTATTTTCTTACCTGCCCTTTCATCTTCCATACGTTCTAGATGCCCTAGTCACTACACTCTTCTAGCTTTTACAATTTCGTCTATTGTTGGTGCCTGGTACATTGCATATATTACTTCATTATTTCTCCTTACATAGCCTTCCTCCGTCTTCTTACCCCCTAGAATTCTCCTTAAGATTTTCCTTTCCCACCTTAAAAGGTTTTCTCTTCACTTCTTATTGAGAACCCAGGTTTCACTACCATACAGCGCTGTCGGTCTCAAAATTCTTTTATACATTCTAAATTTTACTCCTCTGGACATTTTTTGATTTCAGTAAGTGGTTGACTGCTGCCGAACTTCTGTTTGCTTTTATTATTCTCCTATTTATTTCTTGTTCCTCATCACAGTTAGCTGTTATTAGCGCCCCCAAATATACATATTCTTGAACTTCCTCAAACTCCGTCTCTCCATGCTCTCAATTTAAAACTGGTATCCTTTTTTTGTTCTCCTATTCTCAAAAGCTTACTCTTCTCTTGATTTATCTGCAATCCCACTTTACGTGCTTCCTTCACAAGTTTTCTCGTTACTTCTTCTAATTCCCTACTATATCTAGCAATAATAGCCACGTCATCTGCATAACTTACAATTTGATGACTTTTAAACAATATGTGTCCTTCTCTGTTCAACTGACTATCTCTTACGACCTTTTCTAGTACTAAATTAAAAAGAAGCGTTGAGAGTGGGTCTCCTTGTCTCAGTCCTGTATCAATAGTAAAGCCTTCCGAACATTCACCTTTTATTCGTACTTTGGATTTGGTATTTTATAAGGTCATTTTCAATAGCCTAATCAGTTTGGTTGGTAGCCCAAATTGTTTCAAAATTTTACTTAGTTTATTCCTTTTGATAGAATCATATGCTTTCTTGAAGTCCACAAATAGAACCATTGCTTTGATCCCATACTCATAGCATGTAGTCAGAATTTCCTTCACCATGAAGATTTGGTCCGTTGTTGACCTTCCTTTTCTAAAACCTGTTTGATACTCCCCTATTTGTAGTTCTGCTATAGGTTCTATTATCTGTTTTATTAAACGTTGCCATAATTTTATACCCTACATCTAACAATGATATACCCCTATAGTTTTTGTAGTCTGTTGCATCTCCCTTTTTTAAGATTGGTATAATCAAAGCATCTCCAGATCATTCGTATCATTTCGTATATTCTTTGTCTTAAATCCTCTCCTGCGTACTTAATGTTCTCTGCTGTTATTCTGTTTTTTCCTGGACTTTTGTTATTGTTTAAAGCTTCTATAATTGTATCTATTTCCTTTTTTGTAGGTTCTTCTATATCCACTTCCTCTTCCCTTCCCGGTATCATCTCCTCGTGCTCATCTCCTTCCCTTACACTCTCTTCATTCAACATATCTGCATAGTATTGCCTCCACCTTTCTCTCACTTATGTTTCCTCTGCAATTAGATTTCCACTTTCATCCCTCACATATATTACTTCCTTCTTTATCTTTTTTCCCTTTTTTATCTCTCCGTAGAAGTTACGTATTTTCTTCCTCTTATAATGTTGCTCTATTTGATCTATTTTCTTAACCTGTTCTGCTCTCTTCTTTTGTCTAAACACTTTCTTCGCCTTTCGTCTTTGTTCCTTGTATTTTTCTTTATCTTCCTCTTGTACTGACTGAAGTGCTTTAATTCTTAGCTTATTTCTCTTCTCCGCCTCTCTTATACACTCCTCATCTCACCATCTTTTCCTCCCTGCAAACTCTTTATTTGGTATTACTTTCTCACTTGCTGTTTGTATGAGATTTTCGATCTTTATCCATTCTTCATTTATATTTGCTTCCAATATCTGTATGTTTTCTTGCAAACCTTTCCTTATCTCTTCTTCATACTTCTTTTTGGTTCTCTTATTTTGTAATGTCGCCATATCTAGTTGTCTTTTTTCCTTTGTAATCCTTTCCTTTCAATAGGTTTTTTTTATCTTCAAATCTATTCTCACTAGATAGTGATCCAAGTCTATGTCTGCCCCTCTGCATAACCTAACATTTTTTGTTATGCTTCTGTGATTCTCATCTATGCAAACATGATCAATTTGATTCGTATATGCTCCATGGAGAGGTCCAGGTACCCTTATGTATGTCTTTTCTCTTAAAGAATGTGCTCATTATTTTCATTTTTTGTTCTTCTGCAAATTCAATCAACCTACGCCCATTGTCATTGCTCTCTAGGTGTTTACTTTCTGTCCCTACTATACTTTCATACATCCTTTCTCTCTCTATTTTCGCGTTTGCATCCCCTACCACCATTCTTACTGTGTTTTTATTCAGCTTTCCATAATTTTCTTCTAGAACACGAATCAAGCTAGGAGAAAAATTTAACACGACCACGTTTTTGTGGATGACGATTGTGCAACACACTGTACACTACTAATTATTGAGGCCGCGAAGCCCAATCACTGACACAGAGAAGACCATTTATTGGTAAAAACCGCACCGTCCTATTACGCTCCTGTTCTACACGGCGGCGAACGAAATTACAGGCCAGATCCTTGATTACAGCGTTCGGTGGTGCCATTTATTCCAACGTATTGATGACCCGCAATTATAAAAAACCAATACTAGAAAGGCAATTTATTCAATCAGCGACGGCTGGGGTCTCGCTTGCTTCATTTCTTCGCCTAGGTATGCGTCTTGCGGCTTAAATCGATGGTTTCGATCAAGAATTTTATCAAATCATAACGGTTTCTCCTTAGAAACATACAGAGCTGTTATTGAAAGTGGAGTTCCTTAGTATATGATTATTTTTTTATTTGAATCGGGCGTGTACATGAGAAAAATACGGGATGATTCAGAACTCCAAAAAAAATTTTTAAATATGCAGGGGACTTATACAAATACAAAAAATTGAAAATTATTTAAAAATATACTTTTGCACGGCACTGGAAACTGGTTCACTGTAGAACCTAAGCTTGCGTAAGACAAAGCATGCAGTCGGCGACCGACATTGCGGCAAAGATAAACGGACAAAAAAATTCTCAATAATCTCAAAGAAAGAAATAAATAAAACTTTATATTAGCAAATGCAACTGATTTTGCCGCTATTGTTATTATTAATTATAAAAAAATGTCGGTTTTTTTAATTAAATTATTACATACCCCATACACTTCACCATAAATTAAAACATTTTTTTTATATATATTAGGTATTAACAATATTGTGCGAAACTACTCTGCGGACTAAAACCCCGACCAGCGTTGAATTACGCCCACAATACCTATCCATATATTCTTTATTATTAGCTTTTGTAACATTTTTTACTGTATTAGAAAGGTATTTTAAGCTAATATATATCAAATCTCCTACAATTCCTATCAATGAAGTCATATGTATGCTCTCTGATACCAAACATCTAGGTATGCTAATGAACAATTCCACAGACAAAGCTCTATTCAATAATTATCTAAAAAAAATCTAATAATCTAGCTACATTTATCTACTAAATGACTCTTGCGGAACTCCGAGTTTTTTTTGAAATTTTTAAAAATATAACTAGTCTAATAACTAAAAGTAGGTAAATTATGATTTACTACTTTTTAGTTCTTCCACTAATTATTATTCACACGGTTTTTTAATCTCACTGTATATTTAGAAACTACAGGAATGCCACTTAATCACTACACTATCGTCTCCAAACTTCTGAAAAAAAAATCTACTAAACCAAGTTAGTAAATTTATTCAAAACATTAGGACCTTATTTTAAAATAGTTCGATTTCTTTCTAAGTCTATATTCAATCCACACCTCTCCACAACAAATGTAATCGTCTTAATTTTTCGTTAAGATATTGAGTGATATTCTGATTATTCTTCTCCATCTTTATTTCCTTTATTTTGTCTTAGTTTATACGAATCAGTATCTTAATCTGTCAATATTTAACTGCAATTTAATTGATTTATACAGTTTTTTTTTTGCTTAAAATGACAAACAAATGACATCTTGTACTGGGGGTTTATCTTAATGTTCGGCCACTTCTTTGTTACATTTATGTCTTATTTTTTATATCAAATTACTAGACTGAGGTTGATTTGTTTGTTATGTAACACCTCTAGGCATGAGTTAAAATTGACTGCTCCTGTTCCTGAAGATGCTCCAATGAAAAAACTAGACGGCACTAAATTTAATTAACTGATTCCATATGAAATCCAATTCCTTACCGTAATTTACTATACCAGACGCACTGGAAATATCATTAGCATTAATCGATACAATAAAAATCCGAATCTCATCCTCGGACGATCATTCATCAACATTTTTTTTTTTGAAGAGCGCATCTATAAGGCCGATGGATGTGGTAGCGTCAAACTTGTCAGTCATAAGAGGCCGAGGTAACAAATGGTCGTTCTTAACTCAGTCGGACAGTGAGGTGTCTTGACTTCTGCCCGGCTACCGTTGATGTGTATAGAGAGGAATGATGTATTATCTATACGCAGAGAGACGGATTGTCGATGTTGTTGCTTCGGGAACACTGGGGCCATTATTAATGATAAGACTTGTCTTGTTCGATCCTAGAAGTGTTGGAGAATTAGTAGGACCGATGTTAAGTTGCACAGTTTTGAGTATGAGGGTGCAGACCTTTAAAATCATTGACGTTATTAAAATTCACCATAAAATTTATTCAAAATTCTGATCAGATAAAGTTGTTTACTGTTTTAGAAAGGTATTTTAAGCTAATATAATTCAAATCTCCTACAATTTCTATCAATGAAGTCATATGTATGTTCTCTGATACCAAACATCTAGGTATGCTAATGAACAATTCCACAGACAAAGCTCTATTCAATAATTATCTAAAGAAAATAATCTAATTTAACTAACCTGCTAATGAAACACTCTATAAATATCTAACTTCACTTTTTGGCAGTGGGAACACGACAAATTCAACCACAATAGATGAGATCTGATCTATTCCTGCATTTTTAGGATTGCTTCTTCAGGTGGTCTCCTTTAAGTTGAATCAAATATCTAACTATACAAATTATTATAAAAATTAAAATTATTTGAAGTTAAATATCGACAATGACAAAAAGTGACATCGTGTCAATGAATTAAATATGAGAATACCTACTTGAAAAATGTTCACCTTTTATGTAAAAGTTTTTATATATTTTTAGGTATTAATAATATTGTGTGAAACTAACTACTCAGTGGACAAAAGCCCCAATATTATTAATACCTAAAAATATATAAAAACAAATAAAGTTGTACGTTTACAAGGTGTAACTGAAATAAGTAAAAATATTTCGGGAGGTGAAAATGAGTTATTAATTTGTTAATTAGCGAGGTTGCAACAATCGAACAATAAACAATTATATTTGCAAAAATCTTGTGCCGATGGTTTGCCTTAATAAGCCAGAAATCCTGGAAAAAATTCCGGTTCTCTAGTGATTTCGGGGGTGGAGTTTTTAATATGTTAATTAGCTCAGTTACAACAATTTAGCAATAAATAATAAAGCTAACACCAAAGTGATAAAGAGGGACCTCGAAAACCCCCGAGAGAACATTTTCCAGACATTTTCGTTGAATCGTATGTGACATTTGCCATATGTTCAACAAAAATTGGTCATTTGTTAAATAAACAATTAAAAATTTGCGAGCGTACAGAGGTTAGATGTACCTTTGGTTATAAAAAATTCGCTGAACATTTTGCAGAAAACCGCATCTCAATCGGACCTCTCCGCAAAAAGTTACAAGTGAAATGCTAATCGTATACTAAGGTATGAACTAAAGTACACTGTTGTATTTAGGTATACACGTGCTAACGGCGCCTAACGTCACAGCTCTACGCTGTGGCAACGATCGTTTTGTGAGGGCGTGGCTATATTAAATTTATAAATATTGTTTTTAGGCTTATTTTTCCACGAAATTGTCTAGAACAAACATTTCAATTAAAATAATATATTCACTTTTCTGCACGTATTTGGAAAAATCATGCAATTTCCCCATTGGAGTAAAATTTCGGATACGTTTAGGTGTAGGATCTTGTTGCAAGTGAATTAATGCTGACCAAGTAACAGTTACGTCCATTTCTATGAAAAACGGGTACGGGCGATGGAGGTTTTTGCTTTTGGTACACAGTCGTATATATTAGATAAAATAGCAGAGCATTAAGCCCGGTACCAGTTTGTTCGACGTTCACGCGACCATTCCCAATAAAAATACCTAGTTCTCGGAAATATCAAATTAGTATTTAACATACGCCATTCCAACACCTCCATTCGTGCGTTGCGTCCCGTAAATTATTTCATAAACAGAAGTATTATGTTTTATGTAAACACCGTGTTTCGGCGTATAAATAATAGTGTGACAACTTATAATTAAAATTAGCGCTGATTATTCCTAACGTGTAGCATGTTCGGGCATTATATTATAAGGGCCATAAAAGGTAATGGATTTTTTATGCGGCCATGATTATGCATATTAATGCCATTTAAATACACCCCCGGTGTACGTACACGTTATAATTTTACAATACATTCCGGTGGTGAACAAAAGTTCGCTTTCAGTCCGGCGTATTACTCGGTCATATTGCGCTGTAAAAATAATGAGGGATTTGTCGTTAGGAAGGAAACAGGCTAAATACATTAAATGCAGAAGTCTTACTCTTTCACCTATATTCAGACACCGGTGATTTGTTTATTATATACACATATCCAACTTCTGATTATTCATATACTGATATCCCACTTCTGATTATTAAATTATCAAGTTCCAAGTCGTAAGCTATTGTACATATACACGGTGTCCGGTAAGATTATAAAGGTTCATAAAGCCATACTATAGTAAATGTTTTACACTGTCATACTTACCACAACAGTCATTAAGTGTCATTTTATAAAGGTGAAAACTGAATGTTTAAAACTTGGGTCATTCCTCTTTAAATAAGGTACTCAACATTTGTTTCGATAAAGTTAATCGTTTTTCGAAAAAATAAGTTTTTGTAGAACACGTCTTTGAAATAATAAATCAAAATACTGCAATCAAACCAATCATTTTTATGTCATTAAAAATGTGTTGTTGACAACGCTTGTCAAAATTGTCCGATTGATTGAGTACACAAGACTAAATAATGGAGCATTATTCGTACAGCGAATATGCTGGCATGCATCTAATTTAGGACAAACATTCGGCAATTGTGTTGAGGAAGAAGAATTTACTGATACATTTGGAAATCGACGTTTACCACACCGAAGAACTTTTGAAAGAGTTAATCGTTGCTTACGAGAAAGAGGTAAAAAGTCAAGAGAAATGAAATAAATCTATAACTAGCTAATCTTTTGCTAATCCATTTTAGAAAGTTTTTTGCCGTATCGTGGTGGAGAAGGGCCTCCAAGAAGAGCAACGAATCCTCAGTTAGAGGAGGAAATTCTGGTTGAGATTGCTGAAAATCCCTCTTAATAGTGTAAGAAAGCTGTTCATGCGGCAAAATGGGCCGTTCATGAGACCCTTCGAGAACAACTGCTACATCCTTATCACGTCCAAAAAGTACATTTAGGCAAAATCCAAATTTTACTTAGTTCTGTTCACGGACGAAGCCGGTTTCAGCCGAGACGGAGTAATAAATAGCTATAATTTCATATCTGACATGAAGAAAATTTCCAGTGATATAGACAAATCATCCTCAAAAGTTCATGGTTAACATATGTGCTGGAATTATTGGAAATCATCTCATTGGGTCGTTCTTTTTGAAGTCAGATTAAATAGTGCCATGTATTTGCAATTCTTGTTACAAATCTTAAACGGTTTATTAGAAAATGTGCCATTAGAAATTAAAAATCAGATGTGGTTTATGCATGGCGGTGCACCACCCCATTTTAACAATTTAGTTCGTAAGCACTTATCAAATACTTTTGGTTATCAATGAGTAGGTCGAGGTGGGCATATTTTACGGCCACCGAGGTCGCCCGACATGACTCCATTGGATTTCTTTTTATGGGGACATTTAACTTGTGTATTCGACACCAGGGAAGACGTGATAGAAACAATAACACACCATTGCGATGAAATTCGAGACAATCCTGGAATGTTGTTTCAAGTACAACGGGAAAACATCCGTCGGATAAGGAAATGTATAGAGGTACAGGGCGCTCATTTAAAAAATCTGATCAAGTACCTAAACGAGAAGAAGTAATGTTATCGATTTTCTGACATGCTTTAATAATTTCTATATTAATAGTACAATAACACTTCTAACTTTTGCAGGAGTAGTATGTAAGAAAACGAATTCGACAATTAATCAACCGTAAAATGAAATTGTTTTTATTCTTGTTTCTACTGGTAAAATGCCTCACCCATAACTAATTCACATAAGTATCTAATGGTATATTATATATAAAGAGTGTAAGAGTGACAGTATCAAAATTTGGCGAAACACATCAATTTACACATATTTCTAGATTTATTTTTCTTAACTTATTGTATACGATTATACGTAATTCCCATGGTAAAAATACTGTTCAGCTATACTGAAATTTTACAAAGCATTAGTTACTTCACAAATAATAAGTAAAATTACCATGATAGTTATGGACATAAAAAAACCAATAATAATCTTGACAAATTTTCGTAAATCATTTTTTCAGTGTATAGTGTTAATGCGAATACGAATCTGCTCATTCATTTTCAGTGTAACTGAATTTCTGTACCATTTAAAAAATTCCTCGAAACTACACTACACTAACTGATGAAATGCCAATATAAGAATGTTTCTAAATTATTGTACTTAAAATTAATTTATCCATCCACCGTTTCAGTTCGACACCGCATTTTAGCAGCATCCTGTGTAACGTAAAGTTATATGCTAGAAACATCTAAACAAACGTGTTCAGGAAAGGTATAGATAGCCTGTCTCATACCAACATTCCCCAGGTATTGCCCAATGATGTATAATCAATATTTTTTACGAAACCTCAACCCTAAAGCGCTTGGTATAGCAACACTATCCTCGACATCTCTCACGACACCACAATCGCGACCTGAGGATGGCTGTTACACTGATAAAATAGTTTCGTTGAACATGCTCTTTCATTTCATTAGTGACAAATTTTTCGGGTAACAATGCTTGAATAGTCCAACTGAAGAAACTGAATTATTCAAAACGAATTCAGTAATAAATAAATATATTTACTTTACGTTACCGTTTCAAATGTCCAAAGTATTTGACCTATTAAGCTGCATTTTATCGTGATTTTTATTCATTCGATTCATATACAGCGTGTCCTGTTTTTCAGGTTAACACCTCTAGAAATGTGTGAAGGATGGGGACTTTCCACAAGCCAATTAGTACCCGAAGAAAGGTTATATTCTACTAACCATTTTATTGATGTGTCAAAAGCCTCGCCTATTACGATTTTTTAAAAGGGTCGTTTTTTCAACAAATCTATTAAGCATTTTTCTGTCAAAAAGAACATATTTCCATCGTATTAAACAGCCATATAGATATCAAGTTTGATCAACAAACTGGATACTGAGTTTGAACATCATCTTATTTGTTGTTTCCTTTTAAAAACACAGATTTCTATGAACTAGTTTCCTTATTTTTCAAATTTACACCAATATTTTTTCAAGAGGAATTTACCTCTAGTTTTTTTTTTTTTTTTGAAGTATGATACACCCTGCAGGTTCGGAAAGTACAATGTTCCTTGTTGTCTACAATAAAAAATAAATTTTTGTGGCAGCAAGACTTAAAACCTTGCCAGCCAGTAAATATCTGTTTATTTCATATTATTTTGTTCCTATCAACTCCGTTACTCAGATAAACAGAAATCAAATAATATAGGACAGATATGTAAAATATAAGTACGAGTGTACACGCCCATCGTCTTCAGTTCATTTTCTACTACTGCCTAAAGTTTTCCTTCTACTGACGTTCTTCTTCTTTCTCTGTCTATGCAATAGACATTGCATATATGTCTGTTGACTTACCTTGTTGCTCTTACATAAAATCGATGGAAAAACCTGAACTTTCTGAACCTGTATACATGATGTTTTCAAAAGAAATAGCACAAATAATACCGGAAAATCTACAGGTAAACATAACACATTTCCATTAAACTTTACCTTAGTAAAATGTTCACCTTGTATAAGATACAGCCCTTCAAAGTGTTCAAAAAAATATATATGGAGTAACGGCTGTAATTTGAAAACCAAAAAAGTATATAGTCAGATTTTACAAAAATTTTCTACTAATGCAACTTCTCAACAATTTTTGCGAAAATTTCTACCCCTTGGAAGGGGTTTAAATAAGTATCTCCTAAGTTATTTATTGCTACAAATTCTTTGTTTGACAAAAATTGACCATTCAAACATACGTGTCAAATAGCCTAGTTTATTTTAAAACTTTTACCTCTCTTACTTTTTTTGCTTTAAAAGTAATGGTTTATTAACAAAAAAAATCATTATCATTCGCATTACAACTTGCACGATTGCAACTAAGAAATATTCAAGTAGGCGGCTGTCATGCTAATAATTTCTGTTATTAGATCATTTGTGAGTGCTTTCTTAAATTTACTAGTTAAAAATTTAAACTTGGAAAGAACTATGGCTAATAATTTTACTAATGATGAATATGTTGACATGCTGCGAATATTTTTTAAATGTCTGAAACACTGTGCTGCAACAAGAATAAACACCACAAGAGATCTAATAACAGAAATTAGCATGACAGCAGCCTACTTAAATATTTCTCGGTTCCAATCCTGTAAATTGTAATCCGAATGATACTAAATTTTATTTTTTTTATTTTTTTTGTTAATGAAGCTAGTTTTAAAGGAAAAAAGTTAGAGATGGAAAAGTTTTAAACCAGACTATCTGATACGTATTTTTTGAATATTCAATTTTTGTCAAACAAGTAAATTGTAGCATAAAATAGCTTAGGGAATGCTTGTTTCTACTTCTTTCAAGAGGCAGAAATGTTTGAAAATTTGTTGAGAAGTGTATTAGTAGGAAATTTGTGTAAAACCATTATACCTTTTCCTCCTTAGGACTGAACATTTCTATGCAAACGTGTTCTTTCAGCTGTAAATTCACCGGTTCAATTTGTGCTACTTCATTTGAAAACACTCTGTATTTTTATTTAGTATCAATTTAGAGCGACTATTGCAAAATAACGGTCTAGTGAGACTTTAAATATTTAACTCGTGTTCCGCTAGTTTTCGACTTTCTATCGATTTGCTTCTAGAAAAAGAAATATCCGAATAATTTTTGCGCGGGCAAACGTGCTGTTCTCCGCGTGTACGTGCACCTTTCGAACGTCAATTAATAACAGTCGGGCCGTTCGCTGGCCATGTTTGTATAGATAAATACCGGCCTGTGGCACGATTTGTCATCCATTGAATTAATTCCGCTGTCATCGGGGAATCTCCGGGCGATATTTGTCATTAATTCGAAAACGCATCGATTTATCCCGATCCGTGCGGCGCGCACAACAGTTTTATGGACGGCCGCGGCCACCTACGTGGCCAGGTACTGTAATAATGCCATTAGAGGGCCCGAGATTACAGAGCGATGCCGCACAATCGAGAGTGCCTTGCTACCATTCGCGCCTCCGTTGTCAGGGCCGGACGCCGACCGCGATTTTTTGGTAGGTATTCTGTACACACACTGATATATAATGCGGCGGTTTGTTGTCGAAATGCAGACCAAGTTCGGCAACGGCGTAAGTTTTATGAAACACACATTTGGTTATTTCTTTTACAATAGACACTAAAGGTGGGCACATTACTGTTTTTTTTATTCTACTCACGCCTGTTGTGATGTCACATTTATACACTCACGATATTTGCAAGTCACTCACTTACATTTGTTCGTTACTCACGTCTATTTTTTTGGACAGTCACGATTCCGCACGGATGAATTACATATAAACATTTGGGTGCAAAAACGTCAAATTCTTTATTTCAGCATTAATAAATAAATATGCTATGCAATCTTTGTAAATAGTTTTCTCTACCACAATTTTTGTTCGACAGTATCTATATTATTCTCAATTTTTTCTCTTACGCAATGCATGTATCAATAAAGTTTACGGTTTTTGGGCTACATGGTTTCTTAAGTACATATTCCTGCCAAAATAATTGACATTATCTATTATAATAATAATAATAATAATATCTCTACCCCTCATTCTAATCACAGGGATTAGCCCAGAAGTCGGAGACTTGTGCGGGAGAGGGGGCGGCATATTATTATTAAGCAGGCCGCATTTGCGCCCAGGAACGACTTACGTTGGTAGGCCCTAACCACTATTCAGTGCAGGAATGAGGGAAACCTGGAAAACCTCATTAATTAGGGGGGTAGTCAAATATCAACCGGTATCAATCTCTCACATTGACCCAAGCCAACATTCTTCCACCCTACCATACCCGCAGAGAGGGCGCCAAACCTCTCCACGAATATAGCTTATATACGGTCTACCGGCAGCTGGGCTCGAACCAACTCCGATCTAGTCACCTCGATTCAAGTACTGACGCCTTAAACCGCGCGACCACTGACCGACCCTATATATCGACCATGTACATTTGTAAGACACTTACAATTGTTCATCACTCACGTTCACTTTTTGGACACTCACTTTTCCGCACGCGTAATTTACATATAAACATGTGAGTGTTACTAACGATTGATTAATTAATGTAAAAACGGTAAATTCTTTATTTTGGGATTAATAAATATACAATGCAATCTTTGTATGTAGTGTTGCTTTCCACAATTTTTGTTCGATAGTATCTATATTATTCTCAATTTTTTCTCTTATGCGATGCATGTAACATTAAAGTTAACTGTTTTTGAGCCAAATAGTTTGTTAGGTCAATATTTCTGCCAAAATAATTGACATTATTTATTATCCACCATGTATCGATATATTACACGTACATTTTTAAGACACTCACTTACATTTGTTCGTCATTCACGTTAATTTTTTGGACATTTACGTTTCCGCAGGATTTATTTACATATAAACATCTAGGTGTTACTACCGAAAGATTAATTAATGCAAAAACGGTAAACTCTTTACTTCGACATTAATAATTAAATATGCAATGCAATTTTTGTATTTAGTTTTGCCTAACCCAAAATTTTATTCAAAAGTATGTATATTATTGTCAATAATTTCTCTTACGCGATGCATGTAACATTAAAGTTAACTGTTTTTGAGCCAAATAGTTTCTTAGGTAAATATTTCTGCCGAAATAATTGACATTATCTATTATCGACCATGTATCGATTACACGTACATTTGTAAGACACTCACTTACATTTGTTCGTCACTCACGTAATTTTTTTGGACATTCACGTTTCCGCATGCGTGATTTACATATAAACATCTGGGCATACATTATACAGTATGCGCCAAAAGTACGAAACAATTATTTTTTGGGAAAAGTCCTCGAACAGGTCGATTTTTAATTTAAAAAATACGTATTTTAGCGTGAAATGCGATTTTCAAATATCATTTGTTTTCGAGTAATGACGTCATCGTTTTTTTTTAAATGGTAACATCATATTTTTTTCCTTGATTCTGAAAGATCGTTTAATTCTCTATCAGACAGTACTAAAATTTTGCCCTCTTACATAGGAAAGTTTTCGAGTAAATGACGATTGAATGTTAGAAAACGTAATTCAATTAAAATAAAGCAAAAACGTTATCAAGTATAGTTTTTCGAATTCCATAGTTCTTTTATGGATCACGTAGGTTAAAATCTTTGCAAAGTGTCATTGTTACACCGACTTTCTAATAAGTATTGTAAGCGACATAAAAATTATTATTCAATTTAAAGTATTATGGCACATTTAACTGTTACTCAAAGAATTGAAATTTTAATTCTTATCGGATGCGGAAATATGACTAGAACTCAGCAAGAAGTTTGCGATTTATTTAATGAAAAATATCCAGATCGCCCTATCAGCCAATCAACAGTCAGTAAGGTAGAGTCTAAATTTAGAGAAACTGGCAATGTTGTAAATATTCCAAAACCTGGACGTCCAAGCATTAATGAAAATCAGAAACAGAACATTTTGATAAGTATTGTGGATAATCCTCATAATTCTTCACGATTGGTTGCATTAAACAATGACACTAGTCAGAGCACAGTCATCCCTACAAAATTCAACTTGTGCAGGAACTCAATGAAGATGATCTCGATCGCCGCTTAGACTTTTGCGAAATTCTAATGGATTTATGTCAAGGAAATAGAAATTTACACCGGCAAATACTTTTTTCAGGTGAGGCCACATTTTGTCTGAATGGTACAGTAAACCGTCAAACTTGCAGATATTGGAGTCGGGAAAATCCTCATTGGATGGCAGAGGCACATACCCAACACCCTCAGAAATTAAATGTGTGGGCTGGAATAGTTGACGACAGAAAAGCAGGGCCTTTCTTCTTTGAAGGAACCCTTACAGGACAAAGATATTTAGAGTTTCTAGAAAATGACCTTGTTCCAGCCCTTGCAGTAATTTTTCCTAACGATAATGACCCTGCCATTCCTGACGATACCATATGGTTTCAGCAAGACGGTGCACCTCCGCACTATGCGCGCCCTGTACGAGATTTTTTGGACAACTGTTTTCCTGGAAGGTGGATCGGCAGACGCGGACCGATAGAATGGCCTGCAAAATCGCCAGATCTTACACCTCTTGACTATTTTTTATGGGGATACTTGAAGTCAAAAGTGTATATTAATAAACCACGTAATTTAGAAGAACTTCAAAATCGCATTCGGGACGAAATACGCAGAGTTACCCCAGAAATCATTCATAATGTGCAAGAAGAATTTCTTCACAGACTTGCGCATTGTCAAGAAGTTGGTGGAAGGCAATTCGAACATTTAATTTAAGTATAAAATTTAATCAATTGTATTTTATTTTACATACCTCAGAATTGTTACTTTTTTATGGAAAAAATTTACGTTTTCTAACATTCAATCGTCATTTACTCGAAAACTTTCCTATGTAAGAGTGCAAAATTTTAGTACTATCTGATAGAGAATTAAACGATCTTTCAGAATCAAAGAAAAAAAAAGGTGTTGCCATTTAAAAAAAATAGATGACGTCATTACTCGAAAACAAATGACATTTGAAAATCACATTTTACGTTAAAATATGTATTTTTTAAATTAAAAATCGACCTGTTCGAGGATTTTTCCCAAAAAATAATTGCTTCGTTTTTATTGAATTTATTCCATACTTTTGGCGCATACTGTATAAACATTTGGGCACACATATGTCTATTCCATTACTACGTAAATCAGGACGAGCTTCAATATATCTTAGATATAATTATTTATATATCTATATATTAGTTAGCTACAACGGATATTCTTGTTTTGAGCTGTATTTTGTTGCAACTTCACATCGCCGTTGTACAACGGCGTCCAATACGGCCCTGATTTTCAATGACGCCGATCGTGATCGAAACCCGAGGCGCGACCATGAAGACATTAATTTCATGTAATTTCAGCAAAAGCTGTGTTTAATTAAAATTAAATTCTCTGTTTATTCTAAAACGTACACGGCATTGTTCAATTTACAAAACGGCACCATACAATATTGTTATACACGTTTCAGTTTTCAATTTCAGCATCATTAAGTCCCACTAATTATTTTTACAGGCTTCGATATTACTTTTAATTGTTCGCGCCGACGAAAAAATTGTTCGTGATGTTGTTACACGAACTGTAAGCTGTGGTGGGGGTGGAAGAAAGGTAATAGTGATGTAGTGAAAATTTGCTTAAGGCGTGTTCAAATTTTTATACGTAAATGATCAAATATAATATTGATATACTATAAATATTTAGCGTGAATGAACACATTGACAATGAGTGAATTGAGTCAAATCATTGACTATACAGGGTGAGCCTTAAATAAGTACAAATATTTTAACCATCAGTACAGCTTACTGTGTAGAACACATAATTAATAGTTTTTTTTACGAAAAAATCAGGAATAGGAAAATCAAATTTTAAATAAATTTCGTGATTTTTCAATAGAAAACTTATTGGGGATCACTGATCTGACTCAGATTCTAAAATTTTTAATAGTCAGGGTGGATAACTAAAATTTTTAGACATATCAAAAAATGATTGAAATATATTTATTTTGTAAAAATGTTGTGGTGAGGGTGGAAGAAAGGTAATAGTGATGTAGTGAAAATTTTGCTTAAAGCGCGTTCAAATTTTTATACGTAAATGATCAAATATAATATTGATATACTATAAATATTTAGCGTGAATGAACACATTGAAGATATTGACAATGAGTGAATTGAGTCAAATCATTGACTATACAGGGTGAGCCTTAAATAAGTACAAATATTTTAACCATCAGTACAGCTTACTGTGTAGAACACATAATTAATAGTTTTTTTTTACGAAAAAATCAGGAATAGGAAAATCAAATTTTAAATAAATTTCGTGATTTTTCAATAGAAAACTTATGGGGGATCACTGATCTGACTCATATTCTAAAATTTTTAATAGTCAGGGTGGATAACTAAAACTTTTAGACATATCAAAAAATGATTGAAATATATTTATTTTGTAAAAATGTTGTGTAAAAATCATAGTTTTTTGTTATTTTTCATCAAATAATTTAAGGGGATAATTTTTGTATCTTTCAAATAGTGTACAATGGTATTAACTTGTGAAATTTGGATAGCTCTTTAAATAGTTGGGTTTTCAGCAAGTATGTAAGCTATTATGCACGTTTGTAGGTAATTTTTGGAATTATTGGACAAAGTAACTTCCTAAATACTATAATCTTTAGGAGTATCAAACGTGACATTTTTTTTTAATCGTTCATGGTAAGGTCAGTTAAGAAGTTACAGTCTGGGTTAATATTACTACTTAGCGTACTTACCCAATTTTCCTGTTCTTATTGCTAAAAGAAAGTATTTTTAAATCAAAATCAACCGCAAAAATTAAATTTGCGTTGAAAAAAGAAAATCTGTTTAGCGGACCTCTATATGTGGGTATTTAAAAAATATGTATCTCCATAAGTATTTGAAATTAAAAAAAATTACTTACGTTTGTCATATAGACTCATCTATATGACAAACTACCCCTGCAGTTAAAATATTTATACTTATTTAAGGTTCACCCTGTATTTTCACTTAATATTAAGCATTTTGACAATGTATCTCAAATATAACATTATTTCTACTAAAACTGCTGCATAAATATTTTTAATTTAATTTCAATAGTTTTTGTTTAGGTATTTTTACATTCTACACCCTCTTGTTCTGTGGTTGAATGAAAAACAGTGTAAATCAAATAAATAAATGTTTATGTTACATCCTCCCGCTTAAGAATAAATCGTCCTAGTGTCTAGTGTCCTAAACGTTGTGAAACCATGCTGATGAAAACAACAGTCTAGCTTCCGACGACTTCACATCGACGTTGCAAAAAATACTCTGACACCCTCTTTGTTATCTTTTGAAATCAACTGTAAGAAACTAATGGAGTGACAGAAAGCGTAACTGCAAGAGAAAATAATTTTATACTTAATTTTAATGAACGCCTGCTAGAAACAGAGAGCTGACGTTAATTTAGCAAAGACAGACCAAATATGTAACGACCTCATTCTATTATCTTTATTTCCAATTTATCAATTTACGAGGTGTTTGTTTTTTAAGGTTATTATCTTCCCACCCAGTCTAAGTCGAATTTTTCGATGATTGAACGTATGAAATAACAGCATCGCTATTTAAAAAATTGCATGTGTCAACTAGAAAAACGTCCCGATACCTAGTGCTCCCGTCAGCGCCAACATGCATACCGAGCCCGTCCACTATTTAATTTGTACCTCGTTAAAACTTCTAATTAATAAAATCCCCAGCTCGTAAGAAAATATATATTTTCCATAATCGCAAATTTGCGATTCCTCGCATGACTAAACTTGCCAAGTAGAAACTGGCAACAAAACTTACTAACAAATTTCCCCACGGCCGGAAAACTTCACTTCAAACATCTCGCTCTCCCTCCTCGTCTGACGCGCGCGCGACAAGGACGAAACGTCGCGGCGGGGAAGGGAGGGCCTTCTTCGGGATAAGCACAAAACATGCAGATTTCGAGACGTGTATCAAAAACAAACATCTTATAGTAATTGCAATCAATCAAGGCTTTATTAACTGGGGAAGCTGATAAATCCATATTTTCAACCCTTGTCTCGGGGTTTTACTTGAACCTGACGTGATCGCGTAATGGAGGAGCGCCCCGGAGGCGCACTTTTAATGGTTTTATGGTGCGGTTTGATTAAAATTAATAGCCGCGATCCAGGAATGGACGCTAGTTAATAATGGTGTGCCTTACCAACCAAAAAATTGCGTTAAACACCTAAAGCCGTAATTATAATAATCGTGAGAAGCGTACGTGCGTATTTATTAATGGAGACTAAGACATTACCACCTAGATGGCCTAGACCCGGCATATGGTGCTCTGTTTAGTGACGTCACAACTAAGAGTTTTGTTCGTCTCTAAATTGTAAATGTAAAAAGTCGACGTTTGGATTTTGACGTTCCGATAAGGATTGTGTTATACAAGAAATTATATTTCGTACACTCTGTATATCTAATATCTGCAAAGGACAATGTTAAAAATAGCCGATTTTTGGCTTATCCGGGGGAACGCATAAATCATAAAAAAATCAATTGATTATTGTTAATTAACATTAGAAATGGCCCAGAAATACGTCAGATAGCTGGGGAAATGTCGCTACTACCCCTAAATCTATATAAACTACCCTTAAATAGCTTTAAATGGATAATCATTAATTATTGTTATAAAATTCGTGTAAAATGAAAAAAATGCTTGAAAATGATTTGAACAGACAGTATGTCAATATAAAAAGTGATAAATGACTGTAAAAGTGCCCATTTAATGGCGAAATAGCGCCAATTGTTCTCACTTTGCGAGCGCGTACTGAAAAAATGGCAATTTATCCTTGCGCCCATTTTTCAGGTCGCAATAGTATAAAGGAACCTTAAAAGTGATTAAAGCATTTTTTTCATTCTAAACGAATTTTACAACAATAAATAATGATTATCTATTTTAAGCTATTTAAAGGCAGTTTATATAGATTTAGGAGTGCAATTAATATTTTCCCACTTACTTAATGTACTCTAGTATCAGTTTTTACATTTTTTGACAGTAATCTATAATTTTTTTCTAGCAATAGGCGTTCCCTTGAACATTTAAGCATTATCTATTTTTGATGTCGAAGTAAGCTCACCATTAGCTTTGGAAAGTCGTTTTTTTAATTTTTAGGGGTGGAATGGACATTTTTACAGTTATTTATCACTTTTTATATTGACATACTGTCTGTTCAAATCATTTTCAAGCATTTTTTTTTCATTTTACACGAATTTTATAAGAATAATTAATGATTACCCATTTAAAGCTATTTAAGGGTAGTTTATATAGGTTTAGGGGTAGTAGCGACATTTCCCCAGCTATCTGACGTATTTCTGGGCCACTTCTAATGTTAATTAATAATAATCAATTGATTTTTTTATGATTTATGCGTTCCCCCGGATAAGCCAAAAATCGGCTATTTTTAACATTGTCCTTTGTAATGTAGCTTATTGAAAATAATATCAATCTCTTCAAATATGATATTGAATGAATTGAAAACTGAACTGAAATATTTACAAAATAAATTCCGACATTCTTTGATTTTTGTTGCAACGTTATGAATTATTAAATTTAATCTTAATGTGTAAATAAGGATGTAGGGACATATTTTATTTGTTGTTTGCAGACCTTGTTTCCGTTGTGTTTTACTTATTCAAATTTTGTGTCAGGCTAGGATTGTAATTTGGAAATAAATAATTTAACGTTGTGGGAATCAAGTATGAAGTTTTTTTATCTTTTGTCTAATAAGTAATTTATAACCATATTTTATTTTAAAAAGTTATCGAAACACTATATGGAAATTCCTAAACAAGATAAAATTGCTCTAGCCACCACTATTAACTCTAGCCAGAACAAATAAACGAATACAACTGAGTCTCAGCGTTTTCACGTGGGCATCTGTAATTATTTACATTACTTATTAACTCCACTTATTGTTAAAGATATTACTGAAATTATTAGAAAGGAAACATTTTTTGTAATTAATTGTTCCATTGTTTAAATATTCAGTACCTGACAACAAACTGATTTGCAGCGAATAAGGAACATTTTTACTTTGCATACATTTTTTGATAGAAATTATAATAAATTACCAAATAGATGCTATACTACAAGAAACTTCAGATACAGACAGTAGTATGTTACTTCTTTTATGCCAAATTTGCATTTCATGGAAGCTTGCTTGTGATCGTTTTTTTTGTGTTGTTGTGTTATATTTTACAGAGTATGTACAAATGTCCTAACATATTTTATATATTTATTCATTATTGTACTTTTAGAAAACAACAGTTTTGAGATATACATAACTACTAAAGAACAATGTCGCAGCATTTAATAATACATCAGAGGAACCATATTGCTTCATCTTTATTTTATGTTGAATTTAAAATTTCCAGTTGAGGTAGCAGTAACGCTGGAAATACTACAGTTTCCATTCAAAATCTATTCGGAAATTACAAATAATAGTTTAAGGTTATGTTAAGTTAGTTTAGGCAAAATAAAGAACATAACATTTGTACTGTATTACTACTATTTTCGTTTGTAATATAATGAGTAAACTTATTGATAATAATTTCATCACATCTACATTACAAGACAGATTGAGAAACATTACGGATTAATAATACAATGAAATTGGAGATATTTTTATAAATCTTATATTATTATTGAAATTACATATTAATTTAAATTTTTTGTTTATAAAACCTAAGAAATAAACATGTCAGGACGATATTTTTGGTATTTGTACCAGTACTTTGCTATCAGTTGTCGTCTTGTTCGAGTTTATTTTCACGCGCTTATAAAAGTATGGCGGATAATTTCTCAAACTAAGAGCTTATGGACATGGTACTAGTATTGAGTAATTTACTAGTTATTACTGAATGATACTAGCATACGGGGAATCACATCAAAATTCAGTGACTTGAGCTCATCTTGATGCCCAAAGATCTCCCCAAACATATCATCCGAGACGTGAAGCCTTTTTAGGTGTGTACAGCGGGGTGAAATTTGCGACCGAGGCCTGGGCAACATATGAGAACCATTAAACCTAGGAAAAATGTGAATCCCGAGGAAGAGATTTGAAATGCCGTCGAGGAACCGCCTGGCATGCGCACTAGGACAATTGCAGTGCAATTTAGGATATCACAATCCACAGTTTGGCGAACGTTAAGGGACGACTTCTTCTACTTACGTCACGTGCTTCAGGTACAAGCCTTACTTCCAAGGGATCTTCCATTTCGAGTGGTTGTTACATCAGCAACACTTAAATCCAAACTTTGCCATGAACATTTTAGTTACGGATGAGTATTTTGGTATTTAACAACGATTTTCGATGTGTGGGCTGGAATTATCATCGGAGTACTTATTGGCTCTTTCATTCTTGAAAATCGGTTGACTGGCGCTTTTTATTTAAGATGTTTGCGTAATAATTTACCGGTACTCCTCGAAGAAGTTACATCAACGTTAGACAGCATATGTGGTTTCTTCACGATGGTGCTCCACCACATTTATCGCGACTAGTACGACAACATTTGGATCATGTGTGTCTCGAACAATAGATAGACCGAGGTCCATTTGGGTGGTACCCTCGATCGCCCGTTCTAAATCCACTTGTAATTATATAATGCGGTTCATAAATCTTAAAAGTTAATTTGTTTTATAGCTATTGTGTGAGAAATAGAAATAGTTGAAGCAGGTACATAAAACCGTGTAAACTTGGACATTTTTTTTGCACTGCTGTATCTACTTTTGTCAATTTAAGTTGGTAGGGCATTGCGCTTGTCCCTTCAACTTGAAATTGTAATGAAATTGTAAGTATATTTTCGTTGTAATCATAAACTAAGTATTAAATTTTAGTATATTTTCAAAATTACTAGTTTTTCAAAGAAAATGGAGACAATTACTTTTAGTATAAAAATAGTTACAGTAAAAGTAATTGTAGTTCTACTGCTTGAAAATAATGAAAAGAATTAGAAGACGGTGAGTTCGATAATGGGGTTCGAAATTAACGTTAATAAAATTACATTAAAATATAAAATATATAAAAAATAAATATAAAATAAATTATAATAAATATAAAATATATAAAAAATATAATTACAAATACATTGTTGTAAACGTTAAATATGTATCTATTGAAGCATTCCTTCTGTACTGTACTGCAAATTAGATACTTTCTACTATTTTTAAACTCGGATATAAAAAATTCTGTAGCCCTCTGTATTTTATAAATGGACTTAACATTTTACATAAAAGAACACAAGAGACAAATACATTTCTGGTTACGCCACTGCTATACGCGGCGGTATTATAGAAATAAAATTGATTTTTTGTAGCGCTTTTTTATTCGTAGGTTGTTTTTACTGAAACACGTTAGAGTTTCGACAGTCTAGTAGAATCGTTTTGAATAGTAAATTCTTGTGGTTCAGTTCAGCAATCATTTTCGTCCCTATACTCTCTCCCAAAACACGATCGCTTCGGAAACATCGTCTGTTGGTAAGTTATATAGTAATTTTTGTTACTTATTTATTATACAGTCCACTGTAGTGATATAATTAGTAGGGTGGCGGTATCAATTTCTAAATTCAGTAGACTTTCTAAAAATTTTGTAATACTTGTTGTATCCTTGAAAAAAAAAATTGCGGAAAATAGGATACAGGATGATAAAAACCGCTGTTTCACTGTCTTGTTTTTATTCACCCACATTATTTATTTAGTTCATTTAAGAGTGTTTATGAGGTTTTACTCATATTTTTTTATGTGCTACCTATCACCACCCAAAGTTTGTAACATATATTTAAAATCTTCATTCTGAGATACCGCCTGGATTGAGGAATTAGCTGTGCCATCAAATCTTAATTTTTTAATAAAAATATTATTTAATTTATTATTGTATGTTTCATATTAGATTATATTAGACCAGAACATACATATACTAATTACCAAGTTGTCAGTGTTGTACAATTTTTTTTTTTCTTATGGCAACGTAAGTGCGTTAGCTAGCTTTTGCTTAGTACAGGAGCGTCGTGGATTACGGTAGCTACATAAATTATACTTGCTTAATCGGGCGCCAATTGATTTATCTAGGAAATTTAAAGATGAAGAAAAATGTAATTACTCTGACTAATAAATTTCAATTACTATGCTATATTAAAAAAATTAAAGGTACAACGATTTTTTGAGACCTATATTACTAACTAGGACATACACAAAACACACAGGCAGCAAATATATAGGATTAACTAAATGTTATCAACGGGACAAAGGATATTAAACCATGAATTTAAATTATTTGATTAAAACATTGACTCTTGAATAAAATGTGTTTTTGTGTCTACTCTTTGCATAGGTATACGTATACACTTGCGTAGATTTATACTACTAAATTAAAATATAAGATGGATAATAATTTGAGGCAAAATTAGGTTCAATTAATAACTTTCAAATAGATAAATAAATATGACTTAGCTGGATTTCCTTTGGTCACTGGCGGAACAAGATGGCGACAGCTTGGCGTGTTTTTATAATGGGATGATGTAAATCCAAGTAATGTAGTTTGGTTTACCAGAATCTAATAGTTTTCCATTCCAAAAACAGATCTCTGGTGGCTTCGACTTGTTAACTCGTCCTTATTCAGAACAGTATTCAAAAGACAAACGGTACTTGTCTGATATTGCCCAAATTTTAGCATATAAATTTAACGGCAATTATTTTAAGAAGGAAAGCGAAAAGGCCTAAAAATGGAAAAGTACGGAATTAACTGATGTACCAGAACAGAGCCATGCTGCTTACCTAAGATGTTGTACGGCCTTAATGTGAAATTGCAAGTAATTTGTAGGTTGAGATTTTGCACTTATCAAAATAATATAATTGTGAAAATTGATCCAGTATAACTGTTTTGATCACCACTTTTATTTAAATTTTTGTGTGCTCTCACCTATGTTTATTCTAGTCTCGCTAGCTCGCCTTTATCAGTTCTAACGTTTCTTTATCTTTTTTTTGCTTTCTATTAATTTCAACAAATTAAACTGAGGGCAGCACCATACAGAACACAAAGAAAAAATTACTTAAACAACCAGCAATATCTAAATGTCGTGAGAAATAATTTTAGTATGATTTTTTAAAAACGTATTAATTAAACACTAAGTAGCATCTTTAAATGCTACAGTGTCATAAACCGAAAATGATAAAAAATGTAGATACGACTTCTACTGTTATACTATAAAGAAGATAGTAGAAGATGTCTAGTATATTAGGCTTGTGTGAAGATTGTTATTGGTATTATTACTATCATTTTCAAAATGATGAAAACTATCTACATCTTCTTCGATCAGTTTGTTATCAGATAATCTAGCGATCTTTGCGTAGAGCGCATCGTACATTGTTTCTCTTATTTCGGGAGTACCTCCGACGTCTGAAATTAATCCCCAAAAGACAAAAATCAATCTATAAATAGCGCTCCGACCTCGCCATATTGCTCCTTTTCCCAACAGGTCGTACGGCATGGCGTTGGATAAATGATCCAAACGGAAAAACATGAATTTAAACTTAAGAAACTAGTCGATCCGAACGAGACATATTAGTCCAGTCAAGTAGGCATTGTGATTTATGACCGTTGCATTTCGTAGATAGCACAAATACGGTACATTACGCGAACAAATAATTGATTTTATCGTGGCGATTTATTTTACACTAAAGGTGTTTGTATTAATGGCATAATTGTGTTATTGGAGATTGCTGCGGCGTAATTTATTTATGACGGTACCCGTGCTGGCGTTATTAACGCATGTAAGGCGTACGCTATTCGTTTTTTTTTTTCACGCCTCGGCCCGCGGGGAATGCGTGTCCATTGTTTTGATAAATCGAACGGCTTCGAATCTTTTTTGTCAAATGACGAGACAGTTTCGCGTGGGTATAAACACTGATCACACACGTTACTGATTTTGCATAAGGGCTATGTACTACAGGGTGTCCCGAAATTAATGCAACATAGAGCAAGAGTAAATCCCTGACGACGAAATATTGCGATATTGCCAAACTTACCTTAGTCAAAAGTTAATGGTTAAACAGATAACAGAGATATTTGTAAATAACTTTTCCAAAAATCTTAATATTTGCATACGAGGTGTGCCAATTAAGTTCCAGGAATTCGTCTATGAAAAAACAAGCAAATTAAATTTTGTCAAAATTTTATTATAGACCTTCACAATAGTCTCCCTCAAACTGCACGATTCCAACGTTGCTCCCACGATTGGAAGCACCCTTGGGGAATAAAAAAATCGCAGGGGGCAATATCTGGGCTATAGGGTGGGTGCGGCAACGTTGGAATGCCTTTATTTTTATTTTATTTTATTTTATTTACTTTACACCACTCAACAGGCGAATGCCCAATTACATAATGGGAAACACATACAAAAAAAAAGATATACATTAAAAATAACAAACAAACAATATATAAGAAATAAGAAAGAGAAATATTAAACAGATACAAAAAACAGAAACCAAAACAAACTTAAATTCTTAAATTAAGATACAGAAAATTATAATAATAGTAGTTAACACTAAAAATAGCATCATATTACAAAAACAGCATCATAGTGCTGCTTGTTTCAAGCTTGCAAGAGAACAATGAAATATATCAACCGATGACTTTAAGTTGTTATAAGTATTGCACATAAAATTCAATGGGGAAAAACTTCTAATATTAGTTCTTGGCGTCGGCAAGTAAAAAGTACCAGCGTGTCTTGAAACCGCCCTGGGAACATGAATATAAAGTCTATTTAATAAATCACCACAATCAGTTAGGTTTTTTAATAATTTAAATAAAAATACTAAATAAGCAATGCTACGTCTGTCCTCCAAAGATTTAACAGAAAACTTCCGTAAAAGCTCATCCTGAGAAATGCCAGTTTGAGGATAAATTCCGTCAGTTCTAAAAGAGACGAATTTTAAAAAAACGACGCTGAACCCATTCTAAACTGTCAATATATGTTACATAATTTGGACACCAAACAACAGAGGCATATTCCAATTTTGACCTAACTAAAGTTTATACGCTTTAGAAGTAATATCCAATATGTGGTCATTAAACGATAATTTACAATCAAATAATACTCCTAGATCTCTAAAAGTTTGTGTCCTCTCTAAGAAATGGTTATTAATCTTATAATTCAATTCAATAACATGCTGCTTTGTAGTAAATGACACTTTTACATTTTTCAGGATTTAAAAATAAATTGTTTACTCTACACCACACACAAATGGAATCCAAATTCTGCTGAAACAACAGACAATCATTAATATTGGAAATTCTGCTAAATATTTTCAGGTCATCGGCATAAAGCAAACAATCTACATTCAGATTACTAACAATATCGTTTATGAATAAAATAAATAATAATGGGCCCAAAACCGAACCTTGAGGGACTCCTGAGGACGCAATCACTTCAACAGACTTAAAACCACGATACAGAGTTAAAGTTAAATTAGTTAAATAGTTTCTAATTAAATGAATAAGTAGATCAGAAAATCCAAATGACTTTAATTTATTTAGCAATAAAACGTGGTCAACTCTGTCTCTTTTTTGCCAAAAATGGGCTGGCGCGTTGTCGTGGTGCTAGATCCAGCCGTTCTCGGCGAGTTCGGGTCGCACATGGAAAGTTGTCATAATTTTCGGTGTATTTGAAGCTTGTCGTCGGAAAAGAAATGTACAATAAACTTGCGTTGTTACTGATACAATATATTTAACCTATTATAAAAAGTACTTAGCCCTTCGTCCAACAAACACTAGTCCTCAAAGAATTTTCTTAAAATTCCTTAAGAATAAATGTGCCACGACGCCAGTTGGAATCACCACATTTGGTAAGATGCTGCCAATATTGCTGAATATCAAACTTAGCCTAATTTTCACCTTTATACTAGACATTACTTCCGACGGTTTTCGGCTAGTTGGCAGACTCTGGTGCTAACCTTACTACAATTAAGAGACACGATGAATGGAAGTCTAGTACCGTAGCGAAGGGTTATATAAAAGATTTGTTACAAAACCAGAAGAGCATTGTGGATCAAATTTTGTCCAAAACTTTGGCGGACAACGTTGCTTCCTGGCATGATATAAGTTTCACAGAAATAGCACTACTACTGCTACTAATGATATTGGCCATAGAATTATTTCTTCTAATTGTAGATTCTCTAACTGTACATTTAATGAAGGAAACAAATATTTAAAATTTCTTCATGGTTTTCTATTTTTGCACCATATATTTACTGACATTTGTAGCATTTTTTCAACCTTGACTTAAATTGGCAGTCAGTAATTTCATTGCCATGACAAACTGGCAAACAATTTTGTTTTTATTTGGAATCAACTATTGTTGTGCAATTGAGCGTGTAAAAAGTGTGTGGTATGGTATGGCGTTAAAATATATTTGAAAAATAAATCAGTAAAAATGCAAATATCCCAATTCCAAGAGAGTTGTTAAAGAGAAGACAGTGCCTAGTGAAAATTTAGGCACTTTTGCATGTAACGTTATGTTGCCACTGAATGCTCTCAATGTAAAAACTGGTCCGAGGTTTGGTTGGGTTAGAATTTGTAGAAAAGGCCACAGACTTTGATTGTGTCTTTTTGTGTTTCCCATATCCGTCTATCATTAAAATGTGAATTCTTTCGGTATGCTGTTGTTGTGTCTGTATCTCTTACGTGCAAACTAAATTGATAAACAGATTCAAAAGTTGAAAATTTGTACTATTCTTCTTTTGTCATTGCTTCATAAGAGGTTTTTATTACAATTTATTCCTGTTAGCATGTTGACAGCTAATTCTGCAAATTGTGTCTGCATCTAGTGTTGAAATTCTGAAATATTTTTATTGATACATTAATATTTTGGGCAGCGTAGCAATATTGCATCAATTTTGATGTATATAAGCCGAACATAACGTATAAAATAAAGCTTAAATATTGCCCAAGACGCTTTTAAAAATCTCCTCTGCGATAAGGCCCAAATTATGCGTTTATATGGCCGGGGCCGAACCAAACACAATTATAAAACAAACTTAAATCTTATCATCTGGCGTACGTCTGTTAGCAGGCATTGTATGAAACGTCCCAGACATAATATATATCCGCATTATAAACAATAATTGTTCCACGACATACCGAATAAAGATATAAAATTAACCGCAATAAATACAAGAACAAACAGAATCGTGTTTTATTCTTTCTACACGAATACGTCGTAAACCTCTCATATTCCAGCATGTCTTTATTATTATCTCTTATTTACGGAACATTCGCTCTTATTTCTTTTGTTTTAATAATCATAATTCCACGGGCTACTAGGTGACCCCTGAACCCGAAGATGGCCGTGAGTGAGTTTCTCAGAAACATACGAATGTCGTCAGTCCTGATCTTAACGCGATATTTTATTACGCCGTGCGCATGTCGAAGGAATCTTGGGAACCGGCTAATTAATATTAATTTTTGTAGAACGTTATTTTCGTCATAATAAGTTATTGTTGTCTATGGCTGTTCATGTGTCACACTCAAATTCTTGATTAAACGACTAAAAAAACATATTTTATGTACAGGGTGTTAAAGATTTGACTGCCATAATTATAATATCAAAGAACATGTGCATAGGATACAAAAATTTGCAAATAGTCAAAATTTTGGAAGGGGCGTTTGCTGACGATGTAGTTTTAATAGCAGAAAATGAGGAAAATCTAAAGAGAAATATTCAAGTATGGAGACAAATACTAGAAGAGAAGAAAATGAAAATTAACATAAATAAGAGAAAGGCTACTACTGAAGAAAAGGAGATCAAAATAGAATTGTAAGGAGTGAGGCTGGAACAAGTTAATTGCTTTGAATATTTAGGGGTAAAAATATATAGCAAAGAGAAGCAAGATGCTGAAATAAATGAAAGGATTGAAAAAACAGTGAAATTACATTATTCAATTAATAAGAAGTTTATAAATAGAAAATAAATATCAGGAAAGACAAAAATGGACATTTTTAAAACGATCTATAGACCAATTTTCACATACGGACGCAAACCTTGGGTGCTTACGATGAAGCAAAAAAGTAAACTGCAAGCTACAGAAATGAGATTTCTGAGAAGATTTAAGGGTGCTACAAGAAGGGATAGAATCAGGAAAGAAGATATAAGAAATGAACTGGGAATAGTCAATTCTGGAGTTTATAGAACAGAAACAGCTTGGTTGGTAGGGACATTTACACAGAATGAACAGCAACAGACCAGTGAAACAAATATGGGAAGCGAATACTACCAAGAAGAGGAAAAGAGAGAGACCGAAATTGAGATGGGATAGAATGTTAGAAAATATTATCAAAAAAAAGGGAACACTTGGAATGAAGCAAAAGTGATAGCAAGAGACAGAAAACAGTGGAGAAATTTTGTGTACGAAAAATCAAATATTTACATATTCTTGACATCGAAACAGTCTTGTATTAAATTCAATACTTTTCCTTCTTAAATAGACACTAAATTTAATAAAATATTTTTAATTATAAAATAGGTTGTTCTTCTTTAAATTATAGATTTTCACGAATTAAAATTATTAATAGTTTGTAATAAATTCCATACTGCAAAATTTAAAATGCGGTTGTAGTGCAAAATAATATTTATAGATGATACAACACTTGTGGTGATGACAGAGACACAATTGTAGTATTATTTATAACGAATACATATGGTTTGTCTCTATGGCATACTGAGGAGGGCTAACAAGCTCAAAGGTATATGTCTGGTGTGCCTTTAATGAAGATGATATTTTTTCTTTGTGCAATGTTATTATTTACTTAATTATTTAATGTTATTTCAAATATTTACAGCAGTGGCAACTGGTGAAATTTCAGGTATGTCATATCTTAATAACCAGACATGGGACCCAAACCAAACTTTAGTAAAAGTTTAAAAAAATGTGGTCCTCACCTAAGATTTCCAAATTGATTTGTTTAAATTTCGAAAGACATTTTTTTTCATAAACTAGACAATTCTACCGATAGGTTTCAGATTTTATTAAAAAAATTTTAATTTTTATTAAAGTTGCAGCAGTTTGAAAATTAATATTGTATATGTGAGACATTATGAAAATTTCAAAATGCTATAAATTCTACAAATATACTTATTATTTAATAAAACTTATCCGCAAAATTACATCTAGTTTATGGAAAAAAATGTTTCTCAAAATTTAAAAAGCCATTTTGAAAATTTGAGGTGAGGCCCACGTTTTTTTCAACTTTTTTTCACAAACTGTAAAATCGTCCTTCTTCTACCAAAGTTCTCTATATGGCCACAGTACATATACCCTAAAGTTTGGTTTGGGTCCCATGTCTGGCTATTGAGATATAGTATACCTGAAATCTCACCAGCCGCCACTGACTTATAGTAACTCTTTTAAGTCACTTAAAACTTCAACACATACATATATGTCATCCCTGTTTTCATAATAGTGCAGAAAGTTAGACATACAAATACTAATGCCAACTATAAAGTAGTCAACACAGAATCAGTGTAAAGTCAACAAACAAATTTTTGCTTTTGGATTACCCATTCCCCATACGAAATAAAGACGTTAGATTATGTTAGATATATCCACATTCACTAATTTTATTTCGAAATATACTCTGTTCCTAATATGGTCATATACAGAATTTGCTGACAACTATATTTATAACTTTACATATTTAGTTATTATTACATTTGAATTCATATCTAAAGCATTTTGAAAATTTGAATATCTTAATTTATGTACTCTAAATATGGACATTCTCTATATTACAAACTACAACCATGCATTTCTTGTCTAATTTCTCATAAGAATTTCAATTTATTTTTATCAAAGAAACAATCGAGCATCGCACCATAGTTTCGTATTATTTATAAGAAAAGCAAAAATGCAGTTAGGAAATTATTTATTTTATCATTAATATATAACAGTAACAGATATAATTACATATTTACAGCAATTCAATCAGAACAAAGTGTATAAACCAAAAATGTAATAATATACATGATATAGTGATTTTTAGGCTTTCGCGGCCAGTACTATTATTTGATATATAGCGATTTTCCGGGTTGTTATGCTATGACCTCGGTAACGGGTCACTGCCAGTAATATAATTAAAGTGCACGTCTCTGGCTTTAGCTTGGATTCTTTGACCTGCCCTGGTTGTTCTCGGGCTAGGCTCTGTGTAGACAGACCCGTTATCGGTATCTTTGGGCCCGCCCACATATTGATTTCGGCTCCTGTTGTTGGTATTACGACTGTCGGGACCGTTCATCGGATAATGGTGGTCTTCCGAGACGTCCCGTAACTGCCTCTGTAACTGATCGCATCCTATGTTTCCAAACATTTCGCCGCTTTTCACTGAAGATGCCGACATCCTAGTCCGAGAACAAACAGGGCAGGTCAAAGAATCCCAACTAAACCTAGAGATGTGCACTTTAATTCTGTTACTGGCAGCGACCAGTTACCGAGGTCACAGCATAACAACCCGGAAAATTACTATGTATCAAATAAATATACCTACAGGCTGTTTCGTAAAAAAAACGAAGTATGTCAATATCTCTGTAGTGCGATGTTCGATTGTTTTTTAAGAAAAAATTGAAATCGTTTTGAAAATTTAATCAAAAATGCACATTTCAGGTTTTCAATATCTCCTAGGGTAGGAAAGTAGCAGTCGGGTTTATCGTTTTGGCATGAACAGTGCGTGCCTTATAAACTAATTTCTGATTTTCTAAAATCGATGATCTATATTAAACATTTCCATCACACACCAGGCTTAACTTGTCGAAATGCATCTCTCTTAGGTTGATTAAACAAATGTTTCAATGATAATTATCATTGTGACTGAGCAGGTTGCTTTCAATGATGTCTTCTGTTCAGATCTAATCTGGTTTTACGCTTTTACGTCACCGAAGATTCAAAAGCGTGTTGTTTTTACTTGTAAATTAATAATTATAAGAGTTAGCTCAGCACTATATGGCGAACTTCCACAGTCCAAGATTTTGGATAAAGAATGCTTTCACAGTGTTTAAAGTTCATCTAGATCGACTTATTAAAATAGCCAGGACATTAAAAACCCGGCCACCATTATATTCTAGAAACCCGTTCGCCAACTAGATTATTCCTATACATAAACTGCACATGTTAACTGTATTTGGGAAATGGAATTAATAATAAATCTAACTTAATTTTTTTCGTTCATGTTAATAACATGAGTGATTTATCCTTCGGTGTAATTGTAGAACCACCTTGAGTGTGCCGCGGTGAAAATGATTTATTGTTTTGTGTACAGCGTTGTTTCTTTGTTTTTGCGGTTGAATTAATTAAAGGAATATTTTTATGGTATTTGCTACATTTTTTCTTTGCCTAGGTACACGGGCAATTCATTTGGTTGCAACTGTAATGATGTAGTTGTTTAATAGTCTATGTCTCGTGTAATATAGACTCGGTTATTCTTTTGTTTATTGTGTCATTATGTCATTAATTGTTTCCTGTGGCAAGGTGCGATAATACATATACAGGACGCTCGGAAGGTAAGTGCCAATACTGAAAGGGTTTTTTATATTTTTACCAATTAAAAAAAATTGTCTATTACGAATCGTATTCTACAAGTACATTTCAAAAATAAGAATACAACTAGATTAAAATTAAAATGGCTATCAGCAAAAGATATTTTAACATGATTTTATTTTTTTACTGTATTAGAAAGGTATTTTAAGTTAATATAAATCAAATCTCCTACAATTCCTATCAATGAAGTCATATATATGTTCCCTGATACTAAACATCTAGGTATGCTAATGAACAATTCCACAGACAAAGCTGTATTCAATAATTATCTAAAGAAATTAATCTATCTAAATTTACTAACCTTGCTTTAATGAAAACACTATAAATATCTAACTTCACTTTTGGCAGTTGGAACAAGACAATTCAACCACAATAGATGAGATCTGACCTATTTCTGCATTTTTAGGATTGCTTCTTCAGGTGGCCTCTATTAAGTTAAGTCAAATATCTAACAATAAAAATTATTATAAAAATTAAAATTATTTGAAGTTAAATATCGACAATGACAAAAGCCTATGACTTCATTGATAGGAATTGTAGGAGAAATAGGTCAGATCTCATCTATTGTGGTTGAATTGTCGTGTTCCAACTGCCAAAAGTGAAGTTAGATATTTATAGAATGTTTTCATTAAAGCAAGGTTAGCAAATTTAGATTAATTTCTTTAGATAATTATTGAATAGAGCTTTGTCTGTGGAATTGTTCATTAGCATACCTAGATGTTTGGTATCAGAGAACATACATATGACTTGGAATTGTAGGAGATTTGATTTATATTAGCTTAAAATACCTTTCTAATACAGTAAAAAATGTTACAAAAGCTAATAATAAGGAATATATGGGTAGATATTGTGGGTGTAATTCAACGCTGGTTGGGGCTTTTGTCCACAGAGTAGTTAGTTTCACACAATATTATTAATACCTAAAAATATATAAAATGGTTTTCTTTGTAATTGTTTTTTTTTTTGTATCAGTATTAATGAAGTAAACAATAGAAGTTTTCCTAACAATGCTTCAAGTAGTACTCTAACATGCTACAATATTGCGATTCATTACTTGTTATTGTCAACTTCAAGTTTTAGATTAAAATAGTGTTGTTTTGTTGCATCGTACATACTTTCTTGCACAAATCTAGAAAAAATATAGACGTTGCCGGTCTGTGATATAGGTCACGTGACAGGTATCGCATTTCTAGGTCCAGAAAATGGATATTTTATTTGCTTTTTTGTTGACAGTTTTGCAAATATGATGACTGCATTGCAATATGAAATTATTAAATTTTAACTTGTTTTCATTTTAAATGTTATTTAAAGATGTATAACTCCAAAATTTATAAATTTTTATATACAACAGTCAAAATTAAATTTCTTCTTAAAATCTTTTATGAGAATGCGTTTTCAATTTAGTTTAAATTAATTGGTTTGCATAAATCCAACATAGTAAAAAGTAATTGTGGATTAGAAGAAAAGTATTAGAGATAAATACAGATAACTTTATATCGGGTGAAAGGTAATGAAATGTGTGAAATCTGGTGCGGTGAAAAAAATATGTGGGTTCCATTTAAAAGTTTTCAAAATTAGCCAAAACAAACAGAGTTTATAATTGACTTTCTACCTCTTGGTAGTATGAAGGGTGGTCAATAATTTCCCCCAATCACAGCCTCCTATGTTGCCCCCCACCTGTGATATTCACCTGTTTCTAGACATCAACTTTTTGGCAAAATATCGAATAACGTCCAAACAGTACGTTTTAGGCACCAAGTATGGTACATGAAGTCATTCTAGAATTGACCGGGGAATCCAAATATGCAATAATATACAGGGGGTTCCATTTAAAAAAATGCAACTTTAAATTGAATCACCCTGTATATGTCTAGAAATTCCAGTAAAAATATTTTTAGTTTGTGGCTCTTACTACCCCCCACCCCCCACCAACAGCAGATTTTAAAAATATATATCAGTATAGCCACAATCTTCCGTCCACACACTATTGGCCCACCCTGTATAGCAAAATAAAAACACTCATATTTCGGACACCATATATAGCACTAGTAAGTCATGTGTAGTAGAAATGCTCTAAATGGCTTCTCTAAAAAGGTCTGGACAAATAAAAGTGGTTCAATTTAGCCAAATTAATCTTAATCCAAATGTTTTTTAAGACTGAATACACCCTCGAATTTTGAAAGAAAATAGCTACTATATACTGAAAACAAAACTTTTCATACCTTTTATTATTAGTTTTTATAGTTTTTTGTCTATTTTAAAGGCAATTAAGCTACCTAATTCAAATAAATTTTCTACAATTTAAAAATGTATTTGAATTTTGAAAATGATGATATTTGTATGTTTCTTTCTTTAGTAAATTTAGCAAGATTTATTTATATTTTAGATATTCGCTGAATCAAATCTTGTCTACGAAGTTGTTGCTTTAGATATCTACATAGCTATTCGGTGGCAAAGAACTTACATTTGACTTTATTGATAGGAATTAGGATAATTTAAAATAGTTTAAATACAATAAAGTAAACAATGAAAAATTGTTGTCCTGACCTCTTTTTTATTTATATCTGTTATATAAAAAATGATCATACTTAAATGATATAATTTTTCAGTGACATACATACTTGAAACATTTTAAAATTATTTTTTTTTATGCGAAGATTTTAAAACATTAATACAATAGCTTCTACCTGTGTTTTCTTGAATTGTTTTAATTGTGGGTCAAACCGCATAATCAGATTCTGTGGTTGACGTAGGTAGGCCTGGTACATCTGTTTCGAAGATAGAACATCTGTTTTCTTTTTTTGACATAGCAACCTATCTGTCATTGTAATTTGTATTTGAATTCTGTAGGTATATTTTATTAAATTCGGCCAAAACGCTTATTGGAACCATTTTTCATTAATTTCTGGAAAAAAAATGCCATTTATATAATGGGTTGTTATAGTGGAGGAACATTAATTTCACTGTTGTGTTTTTTGTTTGATGTTCAATTATGATTTTAGAAAATGATTATAAATTTGTTGGAAAATACTGCTTTAGTCACATAGCAAATATTGAAAGTTGATAAACAGATGCAATAATGAATGAAATATATAAACAATGTATAATTTCCTACAAAATTGCACACTAAATTATTAAAGTACACAGCAAGTTTTTCTACAGTATATAAATTATAGATAATTTTCGTTGCAACATTTTCTAAGAATATTTCGTGAATCAAACTTTTACAAAGTATTTGTAATTGTTTAAGTCACAATGTATATATAAATTGACATGCAATCCTGTCGTGATATATGAATAATGAAAATAATACTCATAAATCTAGCTGTTGGAATTTTACATTTGAATTAAATTGTTTATCGAAAATTGTTGCTGTCGTTGCTTTAAATAGAATGTAGGTAATTAACTCAATTTGTTAGTAATATTTTTAAATCCATAAAAAAGAATCAGTACAATGTTCACGATGTTCGACGAGTTCACGACGTTTCGACCTTGACACGTTTCTCAGTCACCCGAAATGGACCGTAGATAATTAGTATGATTTACATAATTCACACTATGACACTAGGCATCCAATCAATATGAAAAGTAGTTGTTGAAATCTACTACACAGTATTACGTTGTATGTACCAGTAGTAAACCTAAGATCTACGAGTACAAGCATATATCATTGTCATTTCCCAACCTCTTGCTCTATAGTTCCTCCCGAAGAGTACCGGCGTTCGAAATACAACAACCGTTCGAGATTTATGTTATTAAAACGTCTTTGTCTGGCTGGCGTAAAATTACATTCTCAGCATCCCCAATTATAGATAGAGTGAAGAGCATTAATTCCTCGACTTCTTGTCCGAACCCGGTATTCGATTTTTCGAACTGCTTGCCGCCTTGTACCTGGTCGGAAGAGAAGAGAAAATTCTCGTTTAAAAAACGTGGATAATTGTTACTGATATACGTGTAATTCAGTACAGGGTCGGACTTTGAAATTGATGATAGTTTATGGCGATCCTCGGAGAGGGATTAATATACGTCTCCCTTTTTCACACAATCCTGGGCATCATGTCGTCAATGTGGTAAAAGAAAATAGTTTGTAAAAAAAATAGAAGAGCATGCACCATAGACAAACAGGGTGCTTCAGAACTGATCTAAAAAAATTTGGGAATAGATGCATCATGGAAACTGGAGTCAATATCGTAAAAAAATTGTAAAATTCTTATAGTTTCCGAGATAACACCTTGGTGTATGTAACACGAAAATGATAACGTTTTAATTTATGCTGCAGTGAAATTGCATTAGCAAAACGATTTCCCGGTAAACATATTCCAAATGCAGCTACGTGTAGTGTAGTAAAAACGATGGCGTAACACGGGAATTTTGCAACCGAATCGTGGGAAAGATGGAGGTCCAGTGTGTCCACGGCGTATTACAGCAGTGTGGCGTATCGTACACGAGGCCCAATTATATCCATACCATGTACAATGTGTAAGCATTAATACCAAGGGATTGGACGTAGAGGACCGGTACCATGGCCGCCATGATCTGACATTAAATCATTTTGACTTATTTTTGTGGGTAAAAAATCAAGTATATTGCACCCAATTGGACACTATTGATGATTTACGCGAACGTATCATACCTGCTGTCAAGTTCGAAACGGACAAGAAGCAGAAACATTTGTGCTAGCTTGTAGAAACTGGGTAAGACGGGTCAAAAATGTTATAACATCAGGTTTGTCAAACTATTTTACTAATTAAAACAAAAAAATAATTCTATTAATAATTAATAACAATAGCGGCAATAGCAGTTGCATTTGCTGTATAAAGATAAGTAAAATGTAATTTATTTCTTTCCTTGGAAATTTCTTTCAGTTTTTTGTCCGGTCGCCGGTTATACGCTTTATTAGGTTTTACAGTGGACCAGTTTCCATTGCCGTGCGGAAGTGTACTTTTAAATCATTTTTGAACTGTTCTTTTTGATTTTATTTTAACAAAATTGTTGCTCTTCGTGCTATCAACATTGTCAAACTGTGAACAGAAATATATTTATTATATTTCGCGGCAACAATATTTTAATATTATGATCTAATATCTGTTTTAGATATTGCTTTCCTTCAACCTTTTCCTTTAACGATGTTAAACAATTCAATATATTTTAAAACATGATTTAATCTTGTCAAAAATAAATTGATATATTTGGAAGAAACTTTCATTTTTTGACAAGTATTTGTTTAAATGAAAAAAATAGTTATTCTATTAAAAAATCTTATGAAGATTTAGTTTTAAAAAATTATTTTGAAATAATATTTTTTTTTCTCATTTCTTTATACAACTTGTTCTAATGTGCATACAAATAATGTTTTTTTGATGTGATGTGATGTGTGAATGTGCATTTCGATAAATTAACTTTTATTAGGTTATATAATCTTTTTAAAAACCGTAAATTAAAAAAAATCAATTTTCTAATATAGTCGTATCTTCGAAAAAAGTATTTGTTTGAAAGTTAAAATTCGAATTGTTTCCTGTAAACAAAAAATAATTGTCATTAGATGGCCACTAGATGTAGGTGTGCTATATTTTGCGTACTCAGATATGTCGGGTTTGAGAGGCATGAACAGCCAGGGTTAGTCGTCAGTTAACTCACAATTCACCTGTGGCGTACTGATGAGAGCTAATAAGCTTGAAATCGGTACATGTTGACTAATTGCTATAGATTTTTCAGGTGTAATTCAATGTTGATCGAGGCATTAGTCCGCAGTTGTTTTTTGAAATTTCTGAGTATAAGTTGTTAATAAGCAGTTATTTAAATAGATAGAATTCTTTGCAATATACAAATATTGTTTTATAATAGAAAATAATTAAATCAGCACCGGAAGTGTATTACTCAAAAGGAAATAACGTTTTTTAATGGAAACAAATGCTTTCTTTACACAAATTTCCTGTATCTTTGCTTTTTCAAAAAAATTGATTTGGTATCAAGAAATAAATATTTGTTGGGCCCTATACAAACAAATAATTTATTTCCATGAAACAAATTTTTTTTTACAGGCACCCAAATTATTTTTTTTCGGTGTAGGTAGATATTTTCTGGGTGGATTCAATCTAACCAATCAGGATTATTTCAAACGAACTGATAAGAGTGTATTGGTGGATTCCACAATACCAAACTGCTGAATTTAACCCATTCTAATGGCAAGCATTTGAAATTTAAAAATTAACTATTCCTTAATTTCATTAAAATTGACTTATGTATGGATCAAACGGAGACCTAGAATATTTTTTACACCAAAATAGTTACCGTCAAATAATAAAATTCCGGGCCTACTTGTTGAACCCAGTCCTGCCCTGCCTTTTCTATAAATTAGTGCACATGGAAAACACATTTAATAATACACAGAGATAAAACATCATTTATAACACCATTAAAAAAAGCCGTCGTCCGTCCTCTTCCCACCCGCTACAGCGCCGCGCCGCCGAAAAGGACGGACAGTGGCGTAACGTCAGTGGGGGGCACCCCACAGTGCCGGTGGACGCGGGGGGCCCGCGTAAATCAAAACTACCGATCGCATTAATACGAGTTTAAGTTGCGCTCCGCAATTATGGATACGTCAAAGTGTTATTTATGTCCAGCCGCTCGCTGGGCTCAATCTAGAGTGCGCGCGCTACAGGTGGACGCCGGACTGTCAGTTGTTTTCTATGCGTGATCCCCGTATCCGATTCGAATCGGGCGATTTTGAAAAATACCCCGAACTAATTGGGGAACGCTTGAGTTATGCGACGCCCGCTGGTACGTGTTATTGGAAACCCAGTGCGATGGTCTCCGATGCTTTTACTTCGGTGATTTATTCTGATTTCGTTGTATGCATTAAACGTTTGTTCGTTATGATCGCCGTTTCTTCGGCTCTGTCATGTTTAGAGAACAAAATTTAAAAACAAGCGTGTACGACATATACAGTGTATGGCCTTTATTATGTATAAGTACATCAAAGAAGAAAAATTTGGTGCCTGTAAAAAATTTTGTTTCATGGAAATACATTATTTGCTTGTATAGATTCAAACAAATATTTATTTGTTGATACCAAATCATTTATTTTTTTATTATTATTTTTTTTAATAAAGCAAAAATACATTTATTTTGTGTAAAGAAAGCATTTGTTATTACATTAAAAACATTATTTTCTTTTCAATGAAACACTTAGTGTAATTATATTTTCAGGAAATAGAGTTAGGAAGCCAATAAATAACGTAAATATGAATAAAATCGAGAGAGCAAAACGGTTTTCTATTTTCTGCTAAAAAACATTTTCTTACAAAAGTACAAGAAATTTTATTTTTATTGAATTTAGATATTGTTTTGTATAAAATATTTAGTTTTCTAATAGATCTACAAAATCCAGAGGGAATTATTTTACATAAAAAATATAAAATACAAAATAATTGCTAAATACAACAGCCTTACTAAAAATCTTGTGAAATTTGTTGTATCTTTGTAGAAAGATGTTAAAAAACATTGTTCCGCTTTCTCGATTTTATTTATATCCACATTATTGATTGTCTTCGTAAATCTGAGTCCCTGATAATTTCATAATGTTCTCTTTTTCCAAAAAAGAGTTACGTCATAAAAACTACTTTTACAGTTGTTTATTGGAGGATTGTCTTTAGTCATATTTTGTTCACGCACACATTCTTTACGGGACAGTCACAAATAATTTATGGTTGTTTTTAAGGAATATTAAACGAAATACGCCAGACAATGATCATTTCCTGCAGATTTGATAAATTAATACAAAACCGAAGAAAATTTAAGCATGTTGATCAAAATAATTTACTTATATTGGTAACACCTGTTAAATTGCCATTTTTCGTCACATTGTAAATAAATTTCTTGATAAGTTCGTACATATCATGTGCAAAACTTTTCGAAAATATGTTCTGCAACCAAGTACTCTGAATCCAGCTGAATTATTATAATTTTAATCTATTTTGACGCGACACTTTTGGCGGAGGCGCTGGGGTCAACTACGCCAAATTTTTGTGAAATATTTTTGTTGTAAACCTTCCATACTTTTCATGAAAAGTATGTGCCAACGCTGCTGTAAACTTATTTTACGGAATAAAATTTCAGATCTTGTAACAATGCTTATCACCCTAATTTTGCTTTATCTTATATTGTCTATGGAATTTTAAGATTTGAAAAGTATAGAGACTATTTACGAAGTGGTGTTCCTTCCATAGGAATTCTATTTAATAATAATGCCAACGCTCATCATAAATTGAGTTTCGGACCAAGCTGATTGTAAAAGTCAACTCAAGGGAAGGTAATACTTTTTACTTACCCACCCCGCGTACAAATATTCTTAAACATTCCCCTGTGTATAAAATGTGCACTTTTTGTAATTTATTGGAGCATCGCCTTGACATTTTCAATTCCAGCACTGCCAAGATAAGGTCATTGTATTTTAATTGATGTATTATTTTAATTGTGTGTTAGTTTTTAGGCTTAAGATGCATTTATATCCATTATGTGTTCATGCACTGTTCTGTAATTGGGTTTTGTAACCTGTAGAACAGAGTAACAATAAATAAATAAATAAATAAATAAATAAATAAATTTCTTTTTAAATTCTAGAAATCAAGTAACATTCGCTTCCAAGAAATATAAATAATTTCAGCTTTTTGATTTGTTAACGTAGTTGGTATATTATTACGTTTAAGGTCTGTGTATTGCAGATTCTTCCTTAAGCGAATAGCAGCTACTATTGGCCATTCTTGGCACTGTCAACTTAGAAACATAATTAGATCTGAAAAAACTGTCAATGTAAAGATAATCAAATTTCTAATTGTGTACACTAATCTCTATTTTACATTTATCAGGATTCAATTTACGGAGACAATTTATTCTGTCTGTTTGGACTCATTTCTGAAAAGTTCACCGAGTTAATGCAATAGTTTCAAGGTTGTTGGAATTACGTATCAACCAATCTTTTTACACTGTAAAAAATTTCACTTGATAACACAAAACAACACAAGATGTTTGTATGTAGCAGTGTGTTAAAGGTTTAACAAATAATATTCTACTAAATTATACAACAAAAAAGCATTAAACGAAGATATATTTTGGGTCTGCATAATAGAAGTTTCCGAAAATTAACTTGTAGTGATCTGAACATACTCTCTTTCTCTAACTCAATATATAAAGTCAGTTTTTAGTGCTTAGTTTTTCAATTTTAAATGTTTTATAATAACTAAATAAAATAATTTGCATCTAGTGCGGATATTTTCCTATAATAAATTTCGCCGGTTTGTTTTTCAAGGTTATCGGACAAGATTTTATAATTAAAGACTGCTGGAGGTGCATTGAAAGTTTTCTGTTATATATTTCTTTCGTTCGATTTTCTTGCAATAAATGGACATTTTATTTAACTGTACGCACAATATATGGTTTAATGTGTAATCCCGATAGACAGGAACGAGAAACGAATGTAAAACAGCTAAGCGGATTAACTACACACAACGTCAATAGTCTTGGACTCCCCTCATTCTTGTTAAAGAAACCTTTGTGTCAGAAAAACCAAATACATTTACAAAAGTGTATTGTTTTCTGAATCTTTTCTTTCTGTGAAAATAATATGTTCGATAAACTGAGTAGGTACTTGGAAAATTAAAAACCAGCAAATATGTGACATTTTTGTCAAATTTTATTAAATCAAAAAGAAGTAACAAAGCAAGTTTTCTACTTGACTAATAGTAGGTATGACCTCCACCACGTTCCAATAGCATATTGACACGTCTGTGCATTGAGATAATCAAGCGGTTAACCATCTCTTGCGGAGTATTGTTCCATTCTTTTGTGCCGCAACGACTAACTCATCTGTAGTCTGAGGTGGAGGAATATGATTATGAATGGCTCTGGCAATGAAATCCCATATGTTTTCAATAGGATTCATATCAGGAGAGTTAGCTGGCTAATCTAATCTATTGATAGCGTTGTCGTCCATAAACACAAAATTTTCACCAAATTCATTACATAGGGATAGATAATGGGCGTAATAACTTGTTTAATGTAAATTTAACTGGTCATATTCTGTGGTATGCCAGTTAATGGGGTGTGGCGGTTGAACATTATTCCACCCCAAAACATTACGGTACCCCCTTCATACGGAGCAACTTCACGGGGAAAATGAAGTCGCTATTGACGACCTGGTTATCTTCAGACTCTTTGTCGATTGTCATCAGTAACCAGAATAATTCTAGTTTTGTATGTAAATAAGAGCCACCGCCACTAGCGTAAAAGCCAACCCCTATGCTCACGCGCCTACTGGAGATGGGCCGCACGATGCCTTAGAAGTAGAGTGGGGACCCGTAATGGTCTTTTAGTACGTAGATTTGCGTTGTGAAGTCGATTTCGAATAGTAGGTGTCGATATAATACGGCGAAACGTACCTGGAAAGTGGGCCCTGAGAGCAGAAGCTGAAGATGAGCGGTGTCTACGGACATATTACACCAAATACCGATCCTCTCTTTCAATAGAGACTCGAGGACGTCCACTACGTGGTCTGTTTTCCACTGTATCAAATTATTCATATCTGCGTACTATTCGAACAACAAAAGATCTAGGAATGCTCTTCATGTTTGATATCTGATGATTAGAATGTCCTGCATCATGTAAAGCAGTCATTCTTGTTCGGGTAAACGCAGAAATTTCACGTCCTGGCATTATAATGTACAAAAATTCAAAGGAACACTTGGCTGAATACTCGTACACTGCCAAACTAACCAGATTTGTAAAAACATTGGTAATAAAGTAAAGGTTCATGGTCTGCAATTTTTTATTGTCTCTTTTGTTCCCTAAGTACATGTACTTTTTTACCACTTTAAGAAAAACCAGTAGGTTTAATCGAATCATTTTATATAAAGGGGATCCAAAACTTTTGACGTTGTTTGTATTACCTATCAGGTATTATTATCTATTATTAATAAAAATGTTTTCGTAATTTCTACATTTGGAAATACTGTAAAAAACAAACCTCGTGGTATTTGACAGATCTGCGCTATCTGGGAGGATGCTTATCATAGGCGCCGATTTTCCGGGGGAAAAGAGAGTTTTGTTCCATTTTTACACACGCGGTTGAAATATTTGTACTTACTAGTAGTTAACCCTGTATAGAGGAGTTTAAAATGGAGACTACATTTTTTTAAATTGAAATTCTACCATCGCCAGACCTTCACACGAAACACACGACAACGTTAAAGTCGATTTTTGTTGTGTATAGCAACAATGCTTAATCTGGGCCATAAAAATATCCGCAGCCACTATAAAGGAGTTAAATATAACGCTGGTGTAACGTCATGTCGGTAGCTTATAAAATTCCTGACGATTCCTCCATAAATCACCCGACAAATTTCTGATAACAGGCTCGCCTACTTGGCTCATTTTTTATGTGAATTTTTCACCGGCAGATTTGATCAGTATTGCGCCGAGCCATGTCACATCCAGCAATAAACTAAATTTAATAACTATATTTATACACCGACACGGTGTTATCAAAATTCGGTCTTGAGACACGTTGATTATTTGAGAAATGTCGGCCAATATATCACAAAGATTTCCGCCACGGAAAATCCCGCGATTCCGTGGCAAGATCGCCCACGACTTAATTTATTTTTTAATTTAGATTATATGCAAACACGATAAATGACACGGGTCGCATGCTCACCTTATATTATTGCCTTTTTATGTTAAAATAACCGCCGTAAATTTATGCGGTAATGGCTACTCGATTTCTTGCCGTATATACATTCTAATCTCAACTATCAAACATTTATAATTATAGCCTGGTAACTGTAACATAACCTCTAAATTTATACGGCTTTATGTTTGCCAGGGCTGGAGAAATTCGTGGTTCTCGACTGCAACTTTTAAATTAAAATACTCAAAATCTATTTCTATAAACACACGCGTATAAAAAACGTTTATTAAATATATTGCAGCTAACCGTTACACTTGCAGTACCAGTTCTGACTTGCAGTTTGTTTTACAGTCGTCAATTTGCAATTGCAATAGAAGTGACACCAACACTTCAACCCTAATGCACGCTAAAAACTAAACTGTTTCCTAATTTGACAAGTAACAATAACAAACATCATAACATATAAAATAAAGATTTTATTTAATATATTTTGCAAGCTCAGCAATCAAACAATAATCAAGTAGGAGTGAAGAGGACAATTTGAGTTTGACAATTTACATTTAAAATTACTCTCTGTGAATAGTTTTCTTAGAGGCCTTTTTATATATAAAATGCGAAATGTTCAAAATTACTTTAAAAGCATTTACGCCCGGATTTGCCTTAAATTAACATGTCATGCAACTGGTCATGATTTAGTTTTGTTTATGGACATTCGCAAATATCAAGCAACCACTACAAAACGCACTAGCCACAATACTACTACCACGACTTTTAGGTTAACAGGAGCAGGTGATAGATTACAATATTGTCATACGTTACAATAAGTTAAAGTTTAAAAATTTTCTGGGAAACTTCAATTGTTTACTTCATTAATAGTGATACAATAGGAACAAATTATGTTACAGGAGCTTTTACTTAACCTTGGTTTGTAATTTCATAACACAGTTTTGTTTTGAATTGTATTTTTAGATAAACTACTCGTTTTAGGCATTTTCTTCATAAGATGTTTTCGTTGTTTTTGGTCAGATATACAAGCCCGTTTTGTATAGGTACTTATATTCCAACCACCCTGTATACGTTTATTTAATTGATGATACACTGATAAATAAGCCGTTTTGGTACATTCAAATGCTGCTTTTAACGCAATCATAAACACATTTCAAAATGTGATAATAGTCCGATTTTTCGATTCCAAATTTATTAAAGAAAAACATACATCAATATCAAAGAAAAACTATACATATTCAAAGATTCTTGTTGCCTTGGAAGAGTCTTCCTACTTTTCATCACTATTCAGATAATCCCAAATTATTATTATTATTATTATTTTCATTTGCTGTATAGTTCAGCTTTGAAGCTTCTAAAACCAAAAGTATAATATAGACAGCGGAATATTGTTTTTTAAATATAAAATTAAGTTTAAATTAAAATAAAAATACTAAATAAAATTGTATTTAAATAACTAGCGATTTGCATCGGATGTATAATACAGGGTGTATCTAAATAAGTGTAAAAAAATAAAGAGTGATTCTTTGGTGAAAATTAAGAGAATTAGAAAAAACTCCCCTCAAAATTTAGGGCCTTCCAAAAAAAAGGTGAAAAAAAATCTGTTTTATTTTATTTTCTTCTTGTATATTGAGGTAGACACAAAACTTATTCAATATTATCTACTAATATGAGTGCCCATTTGAAAAAATGTTCCACTCTGTAGTAGTTTTGTAAGGAGGTTTTGTAATCCATAGGACATTTTTTTCTCATTTAAAAAGTGTGTCTTAAAAGCATGATTCATTTACTGACTGTTAGGTCTCTTAAATTGTCCTCGAAAAGTTAAGGGTTTAGGAAAAAAAAAATGTGTTTCAACGAATTTTCAACATTTTTTGTAGCTTGCATTATCGATGTTTGGTAGGATTTCTTCTTATTATTTTTTTATAAAAGGTGTTTAACATTGTCTTCATCCTATGTTCTCTTTTATTCCTAGTTTTATTTTCGTCAGTTTTTGTTCGTTTGTCGTTCTTTAATACATCCTGTATAACTATAATAGTAAATAACTTTGTGGAACGTTTGTTCTTTACCCAACATAGAAAATAGAAAATTCAAATATCATACTGTAATGGCAAAGTCGGGCAACAAAGTGAGTAACGAATGATTATTTTAAAACAATCGTAAATGAAAATACAATATGAAGTTGTGCTAAAACTTATTGCAGTCATGATATTTTAAGTATTTTTGACAATTTAAAACACTCTTGAAGTCAGAATTCCAAACTATTCGTTTTAACATTTATTTATAAGAGTTTTAAAATTACGACTCCGGACACCTTGTATATGATCACACCTGCAGATTGATGTGATGTTTGTTACCAGTCATATAGAAAGAATTCATGAAATCCACCAGATTTAGCCACCAGTAGTCACAAAGTAGTCCAATTTGGCAGACACCTAAATATACTCTTGTAATGGAATCTCAAAAACAGGATTCTACAATTATTATTAAATTTCATTTGCCACTCGTTTATTAGGTGAATTAACGACTCGTCTTGACAGTTCTATTCTCCTTTTGGACTGGATACAATTACGCGCCTAAATAGATTTTTTTTCTAGCCGTACGGGCGAAGGGGTGACATTTGACACCCCTTGTATCACACGAATTAAATCACGTAGGGAATTATTGGTTACGCTTTGGCAGTTCAACGCGAATGAAAGTTCAGCCGAAAAAAACCTGTCCCATTTGTATTCATTGTTTCTTCACACCTGGTTCTCTCAATAGACCAGGGTCGATAATTTTCGAAACCAAAAAAAAAATAATAATAATAGTAGGATGAAACCCATTGGAAAAGGAAGAGAATACAACAAAAATGAAAGGAAAAATAATTTACGGGCGATTTGAGGTCGGGAAGTGGAAGGGAGTGAGTTTTTAAGGTAAGTCCTATGGAAAAAAGTAATAAATAACCAAGTTTTTGGTTTTTTATTTTTCTTTTACAAAAAAAAAAAATTTCACGAAATTTGGTGAAAACTTACCTTTTTATGTCCCAAATACACTGTAATTTTTTTATTTAAAATATTTATTTTTTCACCTTATTTTGACTTAATATCGAAAAAGCACCCTAATTTTCATCCGGAAATTCTCACGTCAAAATATCTGCTTTTTTAAAAAAAGTCGGTGGGCTTTTTGTTCCTTGAAATCTCTACTTTTTGATGGTGGATGGTAAACGTTCTCAGAAAATGCAAAGAAACGAAAGAATATTGTATATGTTTTATTAAATATTAACTTTTTAAATTTATTTAGTTGTTAATTATAGTAGTATATTTCGACTTGCAATTTTTTTGTTTATTAATGCAATATGAAATCTTACGTTTTTCGAGTAATTAAAGTATAAATTTTAATAAATAGCTCAAAATTGTACATAATGATTAAAAAAAAATTTTTCGGATTCGAGTTTGTCGCATCATTTCTTCGAACAAAAAGCCCACCGACTTTTTTAAAAAAGCAGAAATTTTAACGTGAGAATTTTCGATTGAAAATTACAGTGCGTTTTCGACATTAAGTCAAAATAAGGTGAAAATATAAATATTTTAAATAAAACAAAATTACAGTGTGTTTGAGACATACAAAAGTAAGTTTTCGCCAATTATCGTGAAAAAAAAATATTGTGTAAAAGATAAAAATAAAAAAACCAAAAACTTGGTTATTTGAATTTTTCACATAAATTTTGAGGTTATGTGAAAAAAGTGTCAATATAAAAGTTGTAGATCTTTTTATTACCCACAACTTTGCTATTTAACTTTTTTCCATAGGACTTGTAGTTTTGCTGGAAATCAAGATAAACCGTTTTTTTACCCTTAAAAACTCACTCCTTCCACTTCCCGACCTCAGATCAGGCGTAAATTATTTTTCCTTTCATTTTTGTTGTATTCTCTTCCTTTTCCAATGGGTTTCATCCTACTATTATTTTTTTTCACTTTTTACAATTTTCAAAGGCTTCAGCACTGGTCTACATTAGAAAACAATGAAAAATACGACGACGCTCCGGTGCATAGAGCAAAATAAATATTTAATTTAGGCATCGTGATATTTTATAATCCCGATTTTAATTCGGTTTTATTGTTTTCTATTTGCCTTTCGCAACGTGTCGTGTTCGTTTCCTTATCAACGCCGTAAGTATGTGTCGTACTAATTTTCGAATTCTAGCTTATTATATTTGTTTTATTTCTAGGGACTCGGTTTTTATCGGATAATAAATATTTATTATTCAGGTCGAGCTTTTATTAATTTATAGCGGGCCAGATAAGGAAAGCGTTGCTTATAGAATTACCATTATCGTTCTAGTCGTTTATTGTTTGTAATTTAGTGATATTGCGGTGGTAGTCCTGACGGGCAGGTGGGAAAGCCAACAAGGGCCCTTTTCATGCTGAAGAACCTTCACGCATTTCGTTAAGGGTTCGAGCCCGTTTTGAATAAGAAACTGCCAGGTCTTGTAAAGAAATTTAATTAATTAATTAATTAATTATTTTATAGTTTGCTAAGTAATTTTTATGTTTTTAGTTATTTTCCATTTTAAAAAATGGTAAGTAAACCATGTAGTGATTAATTTTGTTTATTAAGTAATCACGGAGGCAAAAAAATACTTTTGATCAAACCCACCTATCTTTGTTTATTTTGATGCATTGAATCCGAATCTGAAATTCGTTTAGCTCAAACACGCTCAAAATTTTGAGTAAATCGCAAAAATAGCGAACAATGGTAAAAAATCATGTTATTGCCCAATTACCACAATTTGTGATTGAAACGTAGCTACGACTATTGTAGGAGCTTTAAAGGGTTTAGTCACTAATCATTACATGTCTGAGACGAAAATGTGGAATAAGTTTTTGGTACACGTAGATGCAGAAATAACGACAAAAGCATTATACATTATGTAGTTAAGATTAATATTTTGCAATAGTAGTGGCGACCTCAGTCTTACCCCTCCAAAAGCACATTTCGCAATTCTTACTTTGAAGTCGTTTACTCTAAGAAAACGAAATACACACAACGTCAACAAAGACAATAAAAAATTGCAGACCATGAACCTTTACTTTATTACCAATGTTTTTACATATCTGATCACTTTAGCAGTGTATTCAGCCAAGTTTTCCTTTGAATTTTTGTACAATATAATGCTAGGACGTGAAATTTCTGCGTGTACCCGAGGAAGAATGACTACTTTACATGATGCAGGACATTCTAATCATAAGATATCGAACATGTTGGGCATTCCTAGATCATCTGTTGTACGAATAGTACACACATATGAAGAATTTGATACAGTGGAAAACAGATCACGTAGTGGACGTCCTCGAGTATATAATGAAAGGGAGGATCGGTATTTGGTGCAATATGCCCTTAGACACCGCACATCTTCCGCTTCAGCCCTCAGGGCCCACTTTCAAGGTACGTTTCGCCGTGTTATATCGATACCTACTATTCGAAGACGACTCCACGGCGCAAATTTACGTCTACTTTCAAGGCATCGTGCTACCCGACTCCAGTGGGCGCGAGAGCATAGGAGGTGGCTTTTACGCCAGTGGCGGTGGGTCTTATCTACAGACGAAACCAGAATTGGGCTGGTTACTGATGACAATCGAGAAAGAGTCTGGAGAGAACCAGGTCGGCAACAGCGACTTTATTTTTCCCGTGAAGTTGCTCCGTATGAAGGGGGTACCGTAATGTTTTGGGGTGGAATAATGTTCAACCGCCGCACCCCCTTAATTCGCATACCACAGAATATGACCAGTCAAATTTACATCGAACAAGTTATTACACCCATTATTAGGTGAAAATTTGGTGTTTATGGACGACAACGCTCAACCACATCGCGTAAGAAGGATTCAAGAGACACTCGAAGCAGGACATATCAATAGATTAGATGGGCCAGCCAACTCTCCTGGCATGAATCCTATTGAAAACATGTGGGATTTTGTTGGTAGAGTCATTCATAATCATATTCCTCCATCTGGAACTGCAGATGAGTTAGTCGTGGCGGCAGAAGAAGAATGGAACAAAATTCCGAAAGATATCGTTAATCGCTTGATGATCTCAATGCACAGACGTGTCAATATGCTATTGGAACGTGGTGGAGGTTATACCGAGTATTACTCAAGTAGAGAACTTGCTTTGTTACTTCTTTTTGATTTAAATTTTGTCAAAAATGTCACACATTTGCTGGTTTTTAATTTTCCAAGTACTCAGTTTTTCGAACATATTTTCTTCACACAAAAAAGATTTAGAAAATAATATACTTTTATAAATGTATTTAGTTTTTCTGACAAAAAGATTTCTTTAAGAAGGCTTTTGAGGTTGTGCATAGTTGATACCGTAACGGGAACTATCAATATGTAATTTACAGGTAAAATTTACTACAAAGTTATTTTAAAGTAGCAGTAAAGTTGTGACTACCACATATTACTTATTTAAAGTTCCCCCTGCGACTTCTTAGTAATATTTTTCTTGTTGTTCATTCTGAACGCGATACGTCAGACGTACGAATTGAACATAGTCCCTGAATTGTATATTTTGGTAGTAACTGAATACTTATCCCTTAACTATTATTTTTATGATATTTCTTTGTGGATTTTCTTATCTCTGTTGCATGTTTTGTCTTTTGGATTTTTTGTAATGGTTTAAATAATAATAATAATAATATTAATATATTGCTTTTATTTTCCAAAACAGTAAATCATATAAAGAACAAAGTAAATTATTAGCGCCGTTCAGCAAAATGCCGCTCTTCCACGTAACCAGTCTCATAGTTAAACATATGTTTTACTAAAAACTAACAATTCGCTCTGAACAAAGTTATTACGATATATCATTAATATCGAAGGGATCCATGCCTTGACCCGTTTACGGAATATAAACATACTAGGGGCAGACTTAATATTATCTGGAATATTATTATAAATTTTACAAGCATTGTAAGTAAAAGATCGCCCAAACAAAGCTGTGCTATATTTAGGTACAGAATACAAACCACGATGTCGAGTAGGCATATCATGAGTAGGGGAGACCAGGTACGAAAGTAACATATTTTTGTAAAGTCGGATAAATAAAAAATTAACAAAGTTAAATAAATTTACTTAATATAAGCCGTTTCCTTGGCATTTTATATATAGAAGAAAAATAATATTGAAGTAATTAAAGTTCATATTGATGTACAATTAATAAAAAAGTAGAGAGTGCACGTCGTTACAACCTACCCAATGGTATGGGTCAAAAGTAACAGAACATGGGGACGTTTGTAACATATGAAGAATAGGTAATAACTAGTTATAGAAAGTTAGTATTTACAAGGTATTTGTTTATGGATTAAACCTACATAAAAGTAAGTTGTAGTGCAGGTACATAATATATTTTTTTATTTGAAAAAAATAATAAATAAAAAATAGAATAATGAAATAAAAATATAAAATAATAACATATTTTTTTTGGTAATAACAAAGAATCCTATCCCTATCTGGCTTTTGCACGGTTGTCTGTCGCCAGACTCGTCCATATTCCATATTTGGGTTGGACCAAGTTTTTCCCAATCCATAACAATCTTTCCCACGATCTGTTGTCCGTTGTCTTTTGTTAGACATCCTAAATAAAGAGAATGAATTTGTATATTCCCAAGCAGTATAACAAATACTGAAGTAATTATCTGGATATCTACAGAATTATCATTTTAAATATGACAAATACGATCATAGGTATTAAATATGAGGGATGTTGTAACATGCTACAATCGTCCCCCTATGGCGATTATATTTAATTAAAATACCATGCTTAGGTTATGGCCAATATTGGTATTAACTGAACAAGCCAATAAAATAATTCAAAATAACATTCAGTTCTAGGATTATGATAGATTAAGATAAAAAATGAAAACTTAGTTTGCATATCATTTTGCACCGTGCAGGTCTTAACTCGAACTAAAACACACTACAGATATTGTTGTTCAAATAGGTTAATGTAGATTTCACTGCCGACTCTATGTTGATATAATATCATAGACAAACCTCTTTAGAAAGACAGGCTTACTGTTACAACCAACCCGTGTTACTTTCGTACCCGGTCTCCCCTATCACAACCTCTAATCAACTTATTAAACAGATACCTGGGTAGAAAAATATTACTTATTTTATAAACAAGACACTTTTTATGAATTTTTGAACAAAATAGTAATATTTCACACAGTTGTATGGTTATACCATTAGAGGTAGTAATGGGTTATACGTAACATCACTGTTAAAAATTTAAAGGGAAATTAGGCATACTCTGGCATTCATTTGACAATAGGTACATCCTTATCTGTATAGTTTTTTATGTTTACCCTTAGTTCCATTTAATAATCAAAAATCAAAATTAAAATTGAAAAATTGCAAAATGTCTGAAAATGATGAGGAAAACAATCATGTTTTTTTTAATTTGTAATGTACCCAACAAAAAACTTATCACAACATTCATATTTCTATCAGAATTCCTAAATAGCCTCGTAAACGTTATGTTATTCGCACACATTGAAAAAAAATCTGAATTCTCAGCGACCGTCCTTTCATGAAACCGTAAAGGGTTCAGAAATTAATTATGATCACGGCATGCATATAAATTATTACCCATACTGAGCGCACATACAAACACGTCACTTCGGATATGCAAATCCACCTTTTGAATTAACATCGGCCTTCTCATAAGCCCATCCATTCAATCGAAGGTGGTTCGAACTGACAAAAAAAACTGGACCCGTTCAAAGCCGTCGAAGACACCTGGGCAGGGGTTCGCTATCGTCATTTGTTCTGTCCCGCGATGTTCGCTTGTCTTCTTCGTCTAGCGCATCGCCTGCGTGATTTTCGTTGAGATACAGAAAGAGGAAAGCGTTGACGTAGTGAAGTAATGGAGGATGGAGAAGTACTGGTTAATTTTGATTTGTGCGTTATGAGCATCTTAAAAAAAATTTTGTGAATGCATGTCAGTGGCGGCTCGTCGGGCGACACTGGTGACGCATCCTTTCACCTAAAAATTATCGCTTGTATATGTCACTTACTACTCAAATATTAATTTTGTAATTTATATGTCGATAAAAATGTATTCCGTTAGTTTTCTTAGATTAAAATGCATAGTTTATGTACGAGGTTTATTTTTACGAAATCAGTAGATACGAAAAAAAAACAATTATTATAAAACTTAGGGTGCTGAATGCCTTTTCAAAATAAAAAATACATAAACAAGAAGTGTTGCGGAAGTATCAGTTAAAATCCACTGCAGTTGACGAGCCTTACTTCCACCAATTGCTATAACTACGAGGATGCGTATAGGTACGGAGGCACGGAGATCGAGAGCTGCTTTGCCTGTTTATACAATTAGAATAAGCTTTTATTGGGAGCAGTTTTATGACTATTGGAATTCGTCCAAATGTTTCTGTTTTATGATCCCGTTTGTGTTTTGTTGAAAATGCCATTATAATACCATGGTTTTCTTGCCTAAAAAGAGTTTTAACTTATCTGCTAAACTGAAGGGCGGAATCCAGACTTACAGATTTGGGCAAAAATATCAAATGAGAAAGGACTGTTAAATGAAGTTATAAGCGTAGATCCATTACAACGTCATCATTAATAAATTTGCAGCCTTAAGTTGAAGAATATATTGAAACTACAAATACGACTAATACAGGTTTACAAAATTTAGAGTTTAGTGCACTAAATCCGAATCAAACCTCAGGATTGTTCCATCACCAGGTTTTTAAGATATTCTAAGCTAAAACAGCAAACATGCTCTTTTTCGCTATATTTAAGCTTCTTATTTTATGCCAAAGGTACATGCATCTTAAAGTACCAGTATCCTTTTCTATTAAACAAAGTTTGCTCAAATATCTTGTTTCCTCTTCCAAACATCGTACATTGACATGTATTTCAAACCCATAATTTACATCCCCCGTTCCCCTATACTCTCTTATCTTCTGTGATTCATCACATTCCATCTCTGTCCCGTTGTAGTCAAACTGTAAATTACATTCGTCAGGGCCAAAATGACCTTCTCCGTAGCCACTTTTTTGCTGTACTTCAATTCCATACATTGTTCCACCATCGTTCGATACCCTGCGATCCCCCGATACTCCTTACACACACAGAACATGGAGGCCATCAACACCAATACCGTTAAACCCCAAATTCTACAACTCACAAATCCACACCACCAAAATCCATACAATCTAAAACTGTAAATCCCGAAACCCGTACAATTGAAATTTTACAAACACCGAAACTCATAAACCCTAAATCGCAAAACCTCAAATTCCATAAACCTCTAAACCCATAAATCGCATACCAGCCAAACTATTAACCCCAAATTCTTGAAGATGATACAAATGATTTTTAAGTTATTATTTTAAAAATTTAAATACTTAGTAATAAAACATCAGGAATTTTATTTTTGGTATTACTTTTGTTCGCCATGTCTTATTTTTCGAGATTTCTGTACCTAAAAACATCACAAGTTTGTTCGTCATTTTACGACGAGAAATACGGCGACTTTAAATCCATGAGTTGCCACTGCCATATATGCAAAACAGCGACAACTAAAACAGACTGATAATTCATCGATTGACGACTCACAACAACGTACATTCTACAAAACCTAACTTTGGATATCGGATATCAAATTTTGAACTAAGTTAGGAGCCATGTTCGTTCTTTTGAAATTTTTTCTTATTCTATTACTATATTCATGGAGAGGTTTGGCACCCTCTCTGCGGGTATGGCAGGGTGGAAAAATGTTGGCTTGGGTCAATGTGAGAGATTGATACTGGTCGACGTTAGACCACCCTCTTAATTAATGAGGTTTTCCTCATTCCTGCACTGAATGGTGGTTAGGGCCTACCAATGTAAGTCCTTCTTGCTTGGGTGTGAATCCAATTGAAAAACACTGTGTATGTAGTTTTCTTGTATATTTAGGAAATGTTTTGCACTCAAAGTTAAGATGTCTATCAAAAAAGCAGCTTCCGCTAAAACAGTTTTACACATTATTTTGAAAGTAAAGACGAGCTCAACAATACATAACCTCTTATTTTCATTTAGAAACAAATTAACAGGATTATATTTTTGTAGGAAATGCTATCTTTACATGTATATAAATAATATCATACTGAACACCCTGTTCAGTATGATATTATTTAATTCTATGTTTCTCTGACGGAAATAAGTTGATTTAAATCAACTTGGTACGATGTTGTTTCCTTAAGAAATTATAGGCTTGAGAAAGTATTCTATTTAATTTTTTCATTACGATTTATTTTATAGGTGATTGTAATCAAAATTTGAAAAAGATGATTATTTGTGTGATAAGTACTAATTTCTGACTGATTTTTGCATTAAATGTACATATAAGGCGTTCTGAGCGTTTGTGCCGCTGTATTATTCTGCTCATTTTTTTAAGATACGAAATTTCGGAAGTATACCTCTTTTAGTCAAGGCAAAATAACTAATAATTTTCAAAAAATCTCTATCCTTAAAAAATCTTAAAGGAATAATATAGTGATACAGGTGCTCTTAACGCCCTGTACACTTAACGAAAAAATCATTCAGATATATTTGTATTTATCACAAAAAAAGTCTTATATTTTTCCAAAATTTATAAGAAATATATCGTAAAAAAAAATGAAGAAAAAAGAATATTTTCGCACACCTATATATAACTTCTTAAGGAAGCAAAATTACTAAGGTAAGGTGATTTAAATCACCGTATTTTCGCCAAAGGAAGCTAGTCTTAAAGTATGGCCTATTCTTTACTGAGCACCCTATATAAGTTTGTTATAACTACATATTGAGTTTTAGAATCTTTACTACAGATCTAAAATCTCGATACCATACTTGATTTTAGTTTGTTTCGTTGAAACCTTGTTTGTTCCTTATTCATTATGATTGTCTTAGGAATGATAACAAACCAAAGAAACATATAATTTCGCCGCATTCAGCCCTCGAGCAGTGCAGTGCTTCTCAAAAGCAGATGCCATATTTTGCATATATTAATATATTTCGCTTTTCATCGTTAAGTTATAGATTACGAGCAGCTAGTATTTCCTCTATTCCGTATAAATCGTAGCATCTTGTTAGACGGAGAACGATGTTTTCTATCGGAGGATCAAGTTTTATGTATCAGCTAAGGGTTCGTGTAAACTGGACTTTTTTCGTCGGGCAACTACTAATTCTCCTAGTATTGACAACTGCATGTGGAAAAAACAAAGTAGGAGCATCTTTCTGAATTCATCCTCACAATATTCGGTTTCCTTTTATTCATTTTGTTTACTATACAGAGTGGACCATTAATATTGGGCCATAGAGCAGGAGCGACATCTTGACAAAATATGACGGTATAGTTAAATGTCTTAAATGTTACTGTGGAAAAAGATACAGGGTGTCAAAATTTATTTTATTTTATTTTCTTTTTTTTTGTAATAACAACCGATTGTCACCAAATTTGATAGAGAAACGTTTTTTACGAAAAGAAATCATAATTTATGCATTAAATTAGGTACGGCCATAAAGGGCACCACAGTGCCTGCTGATGATCTTTTATTTTTTATTAACGAAACATTCTAATCTATTGACCACAAAATGTTATCCCGGCGTCATTTCTACGTAAAAAATACATCGGTAGAACTTGATAATTTCTGCTCTTTTCGAGAAAATTGCGCCAAAAGATTTCTATTTACGTGCGACTTCAAAAATTTTATTAAAATTTATTTTCAATCTTTTTTCTACAGCAAAATTTAATCATAATATATTTAGTTACATCTTCATACTTTGTCACAAAGGTGTCGCTTTTAGGACACATTATTAATTGTCCACCCTGTATTGTGCTGTCTATATGTTATATTTTTCTATTTTATGTCTACAAGACTATAATAGTACTATTGACTATAATTTTTATAAAAAATATGATTCATTTATTATTATTTTATCACAGAAGATATATTTTATGAGTGATTACTAGAATTTCCATTTGCGTCAGTATCGTCATTAAGACATTTATAAAAATCAGCCCAAATATGTATCCCATTTTGGTCACAATAACATTTATGTTATTTCAATGTTAAATGTATTTCATATCTTAAATTTTTGTAGTATGTATCATCCTGTAACTGTTAAGAAATAACGACGATGTTATTTCTAGCAAGTTATGCAGGATTTTAGCAGATTTTCTTCAACACAAGTAATTAGAAGTCGTTATAGTTTAACGTATGTGTTATTTAAATTGTGAAAATGGACGGTTTATTACATTTAACTAGCGGTTTTATAAATGCACATCGAAGATAAGCTGGAATATTTAAATCCAACGAAGAAGAATAAAAGATTTAAGTAGTCCATTTGTTTTGGCTGATGAAAAATTAAAAAAATATAGATTTAGTAAAAACAGCACGGCAATTTATTAAAGAATTAAGATTTTTGGCAGTTCCTTAGAGGTCAAAAGTATGTCGGCAGAGCTAAAAATCAAATTACTGCTTTTTAATTTTATTTTTTGATAGGTGGATTGGTTTTAGTATTTGCAAAATTATTATTTTTAACATAAGATAGTTACCAGACTTGTGTTCGTGCTAATTTTAATTTAGGACTGCCAAAAATCAGTTAATAACTGTATTGCACAGGTAACCAATGCTGTTACTGAACATTTTTTAGAAATATGGATATATAATGGTTCCACTCAACAAGCAAGGGACCACATAAAAACTGAGTAAGCTGTAGCAAGAATAGTTTAGTTTAAACAGCTTTACTTCTATCATAAATTAATTGTCATATTTAAATTAAAAAACAATAATCGAATTAACAACAAGCAGATAATACACATGCCTGTTACGTGCATAATGGCATTCAAATAATTTGTAGAAAGGAGCTCAATATACAGGGTGTTAAAAAAGAGTGTAAAATATTTAAGGAGGTAATAGTATGAACCAAAATAAGCCGAAAAGTCTCAATAAACATGGGTCCGCAAAGTAACGGCTGCGGAGATATGGAATGTTTTATGGTTTTTAGCCTCTATTTTTTATTTTGCAAAAACGTTGTGTATTTTCTTATAATAGTTGGTTGATGTTTAGTGAAATAAACAGTACGTATTTGACAGTTGTATTTCATGTATAGTGGTGCTAATGGGAACGCCACCGAAGCGCGACGTCTTTATGTTGACGCTTATCTAAATCGCCAGATTCCTTCACAACGCATGTTTGGAAGAATTCACCAAAGATTGCGTGATACCGGTTCCTTGAGCAAACAGTGCCATTTATCCGGAAGACCAAGGTCGGTATCCACTCCTAGAGCAGAAAAAGAAATTCTAGCACTGGTAGAGCATAATCCAGGTACGAGTGTGCGGAGAATATCAGCCGAGGTAGGAATTAGTGGTTCTCTTGTTTGGAGAATCCTTTACGAGCAACTGCTTTATCCATACCATGTGCAACGAGTACAGGCCTTAAATCCAATAAATGATCATCAAGCACGATTGGTTTTTTTGCCGCTGGTTTCTACGTCATGATGCTGAAGACCCTCGTTTTCTTGCAAACATTCTTTTTGCTGATGAGGCCGGGTTCACAAGAAATGGAGTGTTTAATTTTCACAATACGCATATTTGGGCCGACGAAAATCCTCATGCTCTAATAGAATCTGGACATCAGGCACGTTTTTCATTAAACATTTGGATGGGTATTGTAGGTGACAGATTTCTAGGCCCTGTTGTTTTACCAAACGAATTAACAGGCGCTGCTTACCTCAACTTTCTGCAGAACACATTGTATGAGTTTTTGGAAGACATTCCTTTAAATCAGAGGCAACAAATGTGGTTGCAGCATGATGGTTCCATGGCCGTTAGAAAGCATCTACACCAAACTTTTCCACATAGATAGGTAGGAAGGGCCGGACCTGTTTTATGGCCTCCAAGATCGCCTGATCTGAACCCTCTAGATAGCGACACCTAATTCCTTGTTATTAAGAAACACTGTTAAAATTCTACATAACATGTTAAAAATAATATCGCCATTATTTCTTACAGTTACAGGGTGATACATACTACAAAAATTTAAGGTGCATTTAAGGTAGCATTTAAATTTGAAATAACGTAAACGTTATTAAACTCTTCAAAATCTGCAATGCAATAATAATAATATCTCTACCCCTCATTCTAATCACAGGGATTAGCCCAGAAGTTGGAGACTTGTGCGGGAGAGGGGGCGGCATATTATTATTAAGCAGGCCTCATTTGCGCCCAGGAACGACTTACGTTGGTAGGCCCTAACCACTATTCAGTGCAGGAATGAGGGACACCTGGAAAACCTCATTAATTAGGGGGGTAGTCAAATATCAACCGGTATCAATCTCTCACATTGACCCAAGCTAACATTATTCCACCCTACCATACCCGCAGAGAGGGTGCCAATCCTCTCCACGAATATAGCTTATATACGGTCTACCGGCAGCTGGGCTCGAACCAACTCCGATCTAGTCACCTCGATTCAAGTACTGACGCCTAAAACCGCGCGACCACTGACCGACCCGAAATTAAAATTAAATACATATTTTTGATGAACAGATAACAGTTTTAGATATAGTTGCGGCAAGACTTTCAGACGACTTATATCACAGCTGACGTTACGCAATTGTTTTTGTTGTCAACATAATTCTCGATAGTTTGACGCATATTTTTTTGTAATTTAGAGCAATATGTAGTGCAAAGGTTTAGTGTAGTATATAGTATTATTATTCTCAGTTGCAGTTTCATAAATATTTTGATAAAAATATAATGAATTACACATTTATTTCCATGATGTAAGTCGTCTGAATTCTTGCCGCAACTATACCCACCAATTTACGTCGTCCGCCTGAGGAATTTACCCGTGTCCCGTTGATAGATGTAACCGTAATCCGTAAACCATCAGCAGACATACGGTAGACTTAACTAAAGTTAAAGATAATATAAGTTTGAGATAAACATGTCATGAATATGCAACAAGACGTGCCTTTGGGCGAGTTGCTTTTAATTATCTTTCGAATATTGCAAATTTCCATCTATCTCGTCGGAAAATAAATGGAAAAAACCTTATTTGCCAGGAAGCGAAGGAAATTTTAATGCTGAGGGAAAAGCGCGGGATGTAATCAGAGATGTTTTTTGAATAAAAATATACATGCACAAAATGGCAAATGTTTAAGCAGAAAGAAAAAAACAAAATTGTTAACTACATTTTATATGTTCAACCATTAAATAAAACTTTTGCTCTAGCATTTTTGTTTGTGGGGGAAAGGAGAAATCTTGTAATTAGAACAATAGATATAACAAGCTCTTATATACAGGGTATAACAAAAAAGCAGGTCATTCCGTTACCTGCATAATTTTTACGCCAACATATGACGATATAACCCTACGTACCTATAGGCGAAAATGCCTCCCTTAAAAGTTTGAAATTTTATACAGATCCTTATGGTTATTAACCAAATCCTCAAGGGTATTATTATAAACGACGCCTAAAAAACAAATATAGAAACAGGGTGGATAGGGGTATTTTATCCCTCCACTTTTTTCTGACGTACGCCTATTGACATTTTTTTATAACACAATGTAGAATTTTGTTGGAATCCAATTTTGTTTTGTGACCTCAGAATATTATGTGTATCTATTAAAAAATAATTATCCTACGAAATTAATCAAAAAAAATACTTTTTAAAAATAATATACCTAGTGTAGAAAACAATAATGAAGTTACACATAATAATAAAAAATACTTCAAAATTACTTATATATACGGACTTTCTGAAAGAATATCAATAGTACTCAATAACAACATTGTAAATATAGCATTTAGAAAAGAGAATACTGTTAAAAATTTGTTCACAAATTGCAAAAGAAATCACCAAAAGAGTTTAAAAGTAATATTATATAATTTATTGTTTACAATGTAGAGACGTACGTTTATATAGGACAAACTGGCAATACATAGTACAAAACCGTTAAATTTGTAGAAGGATAATACAACTGCTATTGCTGAACATGTACAGAGTTTCTTACATAATTTTGATTCCACGGAAGTGGTAGGAAGCAATAGAAATTATAAAAACGCTTATTGCTCCAAATGATAAACATAAAAAAATATAAAAATACTTCATATTTTGATTAATATAATTATTATTATTGTTCTATTTAACAGACACTTCTTGATCTCTGTGAATTTATTCCGACTGTATATATTTACATATTTTTTTAAAAATTTAATTACCACTAGGTTTTTATCATAAAAACTGAGAGGGTTGAAAACGCTGATAATATTGCCTAAACTTTTAAGATTTCTATTTAATAATTTATTGCTGTATTTCCGGTAGTAGAGACAGTTGGATTTAAATTTTATTTATCTATATATCCTTTTATTTCATATATTCTTGACAATAGAAACCAAAACCCAACTGTAAGTATAATTATAATTAATGTAAAAATTGTTAAATTTGTTATCTGTATTTTATTCGATTTTAATATAGGTAGGTACTTTTACCAACATTTTATAATTCTGTTATTATAAAAACATAATTTTTCCATTTTTATGTAGTGTCCTGAGGAAGGTTTGATAAATAGCTGAAACGTTGGAAATTTTAAAAATTGTGTTTTCTGTAACATTTTGTTTACAATATTTTACTACTTTTGATAATTTTTCGTAAAACATTTTCGAAATAAATTAGATTTTCAGGTATGCAACATTAGAGATAGGCGCAACAAAATCAGTTGCAGTTAATAACAAATTTAAATTAAAAATTACAAATGAATAATTTGTAATATTCTAACTTGCTCTAAAGTGTTCTAACTTATTATATACAGAGTGTCTGAATATAGGGCCAGCTGTGCAATTTTTATACAAAAAATAAACATTTTTTATCGATATAAATGTGGAAAATACAGAGATTTAAGAAACAGATTAGTTATTAAATAGATTCACACTAGTTGCTGTACATACCGTACCAACAAGTTTAGATGCCGCAACATTCCTAAAGGTCTGCGTAATGATTTTTTCATTTTGTTCGACAATTTACCACCTGCTCTTCGTCAAAATATGTGGATGCAACTTGATGGTGCTCCCCCTCATCTTGGATTAAATGTTAGATAATGTTTATGTTTAATTTGTCCAAATCGATGAATTTGAAGTGAAAGAGACACAGCTATTCAGGAACCATCACACTCCCTTGATTTTAGGAGATTTTTTTGGGGATTTATGAAGAACGACGTTTGTTCCGAATCAGTTGAAAATATTGATCAACTGAGAAGGCGTATTACAATTACTGTTGAAAAAATGAGGCAATTACCGCGAGTTTTTCAAAATGTCAGATACTTTTTATTGCTTGTTTATTCATTTCAGAAGCAGGGGGACATGTTGTACAATTAAAATATCCTATTAGTGAATTGCAATATTATAATTACAGTTTTCAATTAAATTTGAGTATAAATCTTCTGTTTAATAACTAATATGTTTCTTAAATCCCTGTTTGTTCTTAATAAACAAAGAGTAACCGCAAAAAAAAACATTTTTTCGCCCGTTTTTGCGTAGTGTGTAACAAGACGGGGAAGGTCGTCCAGAGGTCTCCGTGGGCTTAAATTGATCGTCATGAAAAATCTAGGTGAGCATAATTCGATTTTTCCAATATTTGTCCGACTTACCCCTACAGAGATCAGGGATGTTCCTCCAAAAATGCTCAAGGTGAAAAACACCCACCGCGTGGGGGTAAAACCACCCCTATTGCCGAAAACCGGCGGCAAATAAGGTTCCCTTCATGAATTGCCTTTTTTGTGCCACTCTTCCTTATAATTCCAAATGATATGAAATACATGCCCTCATAATTCGTTCTTCTGTCGGATTCTGATCAGTTACCCCTACTTAAGGGGTGGAAACCACCCCTAAAACAAGAAAACAGAAAAAATGGTCACCAAAATCTGGGTAAAAATTGGCGGAATTCCACATGGCAAGGGTATCAAGAATGCCCTCCTAAAAATGCTATAGGTGAAAAACACCCTCCGCGTGGGGGTAAAACCACCCCTATTGCCGATAGCAGACGGGGAATGATATCCACTTCATAAGTACTTTGTTTCCCCCACTACCTGACAAATGATACGAAAGACGGGCCTCATAATTGGATCTTTTGAGAAATTCTGACCAGTTTTCCCCGACTTCAAGGGTGGCTTAAGTAGGGGCAAGTCGGGCAAATATTGGAAAAATCGAATTATGCTCACCTAGATTTTTCTTGACGATCAATTTAAGCCCACGGAGGCCTCTGTATAACCTTTCCCGTTCTTGCTATACTCGCGTCAAGCATTCAGACGTCTTACGTCACAGCTGACGTTACACATTTGTTTTTATTGTCAATGTAATTTTTGCATTTGGTCGCGTTAAAAACAATCATTTTTTGCAATTTAGTGCAATATATAATGCAAACTTTTAGTGTAGCATATAGTTTTATTACTATCAGTTGCAGTTTCTTAAATATTTTGATGAAAATATAATGAATTATTCATTTGTTCGTATGACGTAAGTCGTCTGAATTCTTGTCGCGAGTATATACACACTACGCAAAAACGAGTGGATTTTGCGGTCACTCTTTACAGTGATAAAAAACATTTATTTGTGCACAAATGATGCATCTCTCATTATTAGACACACTATGTATAACATAAGAACACTTTAGAGCAAGTTAGAACATTATAAATTGTTTCTTTATAATTGAAATTTAAAAATATTATTAAGTGCATTTAACTGCGAATATATTTAGCGTTGCATCCAAAAATAGAGTTTATCTTGAAAATGAATATTCGAAATATAATTCTACATTATGATGCTATAAAAAATCGTCCATCGACGTACGTAAGAAAAAGTGGGGGGATAAAATAACAGGTTCCTCTCGTTCCTACGTTTGTATTTTAGTCGCCGTTTCCAATAATACCCTTGTAGATTTGTTTAATAATAAGAATTATATAAAATTTCAGATTGCTACGTGAAGATCTGAAAATATTATAGCGAAAAAACTATTTTAAAAGTTGTATCTGTATCTTTTAAGGGAGGCATTTTTTGAGAAGTACTTTTTTGTATACAAATGCCAAGGTTGCTGCAATAAATTATACAAAGCCTTATGGTTCTAAAAGTTCTAAAATATTTTTACCGTACTTTACTGCTTTTGTAAAATGTGAAATCAAATATAAAAATGAGTAAAATTTATTATCATCTGTGTGAGTCATACGTGCAATTAGTAGTAATTCAATATTTTCACTTAAATCAATTTTTTAAACCATGTCAGAAAGCAATTAACACGGATTCTGCGGGAAATTTTGCAGCAAATTAAACATTCTGCAGCGAAAAGGAATAAGGTACTTGTAATTATTGCCCGAATGAAAAGAAGTATGGAAATTTAATATTGCAAACTTCGGTTATAAACGCCTGTCACTATTGCAACGAACCTACTATAAGTTAATATCAAATGGTGTTCAGTTACTAACCAAATGAAATATACCAGAATACAGCTTACTGACTCATTTTACTAAATGGTGTTAAATTAAATAGAAGATTATATGAAATATCAAAAATACTACCTACACTGATAAAAATTAGTAGCGATATGACACGATGGAGTGTTGGTTATTTATTGCATTGGTGAATAGTGTGAAATAACACACCAGAATGTAATTTAATGATTTATTATTTCAAATGTGAATATATTAATAATTATTATCCATAACTTTTCATTCAGTTGGAGTAAGTAAACGATATAGTGTCGTGATTAAATGGCTCAGCAAATAACATAATTAGTTATTTTGTTTATTGTGTTCAATTGAGATTCTTAAAAATTATATTAAAATGGGAGAACCACGATGTTTTTATTGAAAGTGAAATATATAGTTTCAATTATTCAACATTGAGAGTTTTGTCAGATTTTATCTTATAGTAAGGCAGTGCAACAATGGCCAATAGTATTCACTATGATTGTGTGTTTGTCTGTAGAGTAGTAGAAAACAGTTCTAAAGCGTAAACAACGAGGTAAATCATTTGCCTACACGAAGAAACGTGTATTGTCTCCTCATGTGCACATTTGTTTCAAGTAAATAATGTAAATAAATATGTCCACAAGTAAATGAGGCTTTGAGAATTATTTGTAAATATATTTATGACCCAATCATTATTATTCTGAACATTGTTAAGTTATGTAGACCTGTGTCTTCTATATTTTATATTACCTATTTTATGCCCCCATTGGGAATGGGGTCCCAATAATATTTTTAAGCATTAAGGAATGCAGGAAATTTGAAAAAGTTTTGTCAGCAGAACTATGGACATATACTCAATAAACTTTGATTTTAAAAATAATTTTATATTCTGGATGCAATTTAAACAAAGTATATACCTACAATAGAAATGTAATATTTATTTTTTCACTTATACTTTTTATATATGCAAGACTTCTTTTCCTGGTCTTGACTTGTCTTACCTTGTCTTGTCTTGCGAGACGAAGAAAAAGCATGGCAAGATTGCCAACACTATCCAACTATCTATTAAAATTTGGATTCTTCCTGCATTTTCTGTTAAATGAACAATTTCACACTTAAAGCATTCAATAATTGTTTTTTTTTTCTGTTTAAGTGCCGAAATGTTCACTAGACGCCGCCCTCTCTTGGGCAAAGCTTTTCGGTTTTCTGCATTTTTACTGAAAATGTTGGTTCTTCGAAACAGAGAATAGTTGAGAATAACAAAATTGATTGCCATTGCAACGAAATTAATGGCACCGAAACGAACCCAGGCTTGCCAAAAAGAGCAGAACACTTAACTAAAAAACTTTTGTCTGAACAATTATGCTTCACAGGATACGAAAGTTATAAATAATGTTCGATACAAATTGGGCGTCCTCTATACAATCTATTTTAATCGCAGGTAACACATTTTGTGTGTCAATTTCATCTACCACTTTTGCAGACTGTTTTCATTGACCATTAGAAAATTGCCGCTTGCAGCGGCCAACCATGTCCCAGACATGTTCAATAGGTGAGATCCGATGATCTTCGTGACCAGGGTAAACTGTTCCTCCGATATTGATCTATAAAAGCTGTTGATTGTCTGGTAACATGAGGTCTGGCTTTGTCTTCCTGGAAAATGGATCGCGTCTTTTACCACGTCATCTCACCCTTGCACGACCATTGTGCATCCCCAGACAGAAACGGGATTCATCACTAAAGATCACCTGGTTCAGTTCTTGGTCCTACTGAATCCTCTTCCTACACTATTGTAAGCGGTTGATTTTATGTTGACGAGTGGAAGGCAGCACTCGACGATAAGACAAGAGGCTAAAACTATTCGTATACGGCGATGTACTGTACCCATACCGACCATCGTAGAAACTGCAATCTGGTGCTTCTCGCTCTGTGCCCATGGCCTTCATGAGTCCACGCCCGGTTCTATGGCACGTAAAGATCTGCTAGTCCTTCTAGAAACTTTTCTGACCGGCAAACCTGCTTCGCGCAACCTAATAATCTGCCCCTCTCAAAGTCACTAGCTAGGAAGTATGCCCAAATCTATGTACTCTAGGCCTAATTAGTTGTAAAAAATGTCAGGCATAAGTTTTTTGTCTTTAAATGGCCCCACAGAAAAAAGTTTGTTAACCGTCATAATGGTCGTTATTGGACGAACAATATCCAAGAATACTTCGTACACACCCAGAAATCAGAAAAACTCGACTTTTGGAAATTTTTTACCTGAAATTTAACCGGAGAAATGTATTTGGAAAGCCATTACTTCCATCCGCATCCGCAAAGCGAATGTTATCACGTTAAAAACTTAAGCCAACAAAACAGGTATCCTCAACATCATGCGAAACCTGTTAGACAATTTTGAAACGAAACATTTCAGTAATTTGTCTCCGTTAGACTCTTCATGGTGCTATTTGATAGCAAAAATTTATGCCATAGAATACTCGCCTGAAAATTGAATCATTTTTTTCCTGAGTGAAGTGAATATGGAAAGAATTGTCAAAATAAAACGATATTTAGTGGGTTTACCTTTCTTTGTCGCGTAGTATATGCGGTATTCTTGATATTTAATTAAAAAATATAAAAAAGTGGTACACATCCCTCCATACGCTCAAAATTTGCCGCTCGAGTGTCATTCGGACCAAACTATATATGCATCTATAACGAATTTTAACGAATTGCATATTACAAATTTAAATGTGCCATTTACATCAGAATGCTGCCGAAACTGCAATGATAGCCGTCGAGGGGTCACAGTCTGAGCCGGCATTATGTAGAGCGAACATCACAGACGATATTCTGATTTTTAATATCGTGAAAGTCGCTGTGTGGTCTTCTTACGGCTAATCGATTAATGACAGATTGATGTTCACTTGTCGAGATTACCGCCACGGACATTAATTTCGTTTGTTGGATGTTAATATCCTTTGTAATAATCCTTATCGGCGATTACATGTGTGTGTAGAGGTGGCATGGATATATTCGAAAATGTATGCGTATGATTTTTTCTTCTGTCACGGTCGACGTGTCCGAGCTGTGACTAACGGAAGAAGTGTTAAGTCGAGATAAGATTCGGCGATAATTGAGCAATTTGGGATTGGGGAGGTACCGAGAGGCGTCAGGCATATTTTCGTTCGTATTTAAACCCCACAACGTTTGTGCTACAATGTAAGGAATCTAAAATCGCGCGGCTAAAACAGGATTGTGTTTTGGAAATATAGTCCATTGAAATGTTACATTTGGGGTTGCATTTTTTAGAGGACGCAATTTTATTATTTAGATGTGAGGTGGGGGTCAAAAAAAGCTTAACTTGAAGTTTGTGGGGTCGCAACCCACCAACTTCGGCCGCCATCTTGCAAAAGGGGTTTAAATTGTTTTTAGCATTTATCAGGTAAACTATTGGTCATACAAAATTTTTTTAAAAACATTTTTTATTGCAAATTGAATCCTATACAATTTACAAACTTTCAAGAAGAGGTTTGATGAAATAATTTTTCAACAAAGCACAAAGGTTTTATCAGGCCGATCTCTTTGAAATTTTGAACATCTCCATAATTTACCCTCCTGGACAGCTTTGCTGTATTTTCAGTAGAAAAGGCACTTTACCTGAAACGATAACAGTTTTCAATCGCTGCACTGAATATTTGAAATAGGATTATTTCCAAAACTGTTACTCCTAACGACTTCAGCAACGTATACCTTTTTCAGATATAACAGGTGGTCCAATAGCCTGGCAAGCGCGATCACCGGATTTGAATCCGCTAGATTATTATCTCTGGGGTCATATGAGTAATATGGTTTATGCAGTTGAGGTGGATACTCGTGAAGAATTATTTTAGCTGGCAATCAAATAACAGAATAATTTTCAAATTCTCCGTGCCTCGCAGAATATTCTACGCCGGGCTATATATTGTATTGAATAAAATAGAAACTTATTAGAGCATTTGCTCAACTAACAAGCAAATTTCCTAATGCCCATAAAAAAGTGTCCTGTAAAAACGTCTTATTTATTATTCGATGCGTATTCCAATTTTTATTTTATGATGAGATCAATGTTTTCTTTAAATCGATTTTGCTCGAAAACGGCGCATCCTGTCGAGATCGAACAAAAGTACCTTTCTTGTGTAGAAAAAAATTTTATAATTTGATCTCAACAAGAGAAAATACCTAAAAATAAAAAAGTGAGACAATATTTACCTTGGGCCCCCTCAGCATGTGACGCCTCTGAGTAAATATTTTAAGTTGTAAGAACAGAAAATTTTGTAGCATACGAAATGTACGCTACCCACCAAATTTCGTGATTTTATTTTGAATAGTTCGAAAGATATTCTGGAAAAACCATCTTCAAGATTCCCCTTTTGGGCGGTTCTAGCCCCCTTATGAAGCATTGTTCGGGTCATGCTTACAGGAACTTTTTGACTTATTTTCACATATATAATACATGGCAGAAAATTTGCGCGCTAATTTCGGAACACTCTGTATAAGATCCTCAAAAAAGTAACCAATGTTGCGAAAACCTCATCCTTCTATTTCTTGTAGTTTCCGAGGTATCTCAATTACAGTGAAATTGGAACACACCATACATTTACTTTTAAACTAAATTACTTGTTTCTAAAGGTATCAAATCAAATGAATATTTGTTTGTTGGCAGTACGTATTAAAAAAAACAGAAATTCCATTGTTTTTGCGTAGGAGGAAAAATATAAGTGCGTCGGCAAGAGAAAAAATTGTTACGAGATGGAAAGCGACCAACTTAATATAATATGACAGAATTGTAGAATTATTGATGAAGAGAACATTTTTGGGTACGTTCGTGAAAAAGCAATTTTGTTGATAATGTCATAACTGCTATTTAGAGAAATCCCTAAATAATAAAATAAGAATGCTTTAGTGTAACAAATTGACAATTCAAAATTAATCTGCATATGATATGTACATATATTTTAACTACTTAATTGTTTATTAATGTTTTTATGTTATAGTTTAGTCCCTGTATGTTTACTTATTTATTTATTTGTTTGTTTATATTTTAAATGAACTTTATGTAGTTCCATTTGAGACAATATATTGATTTTACTTTCTTTGTTTGCTTCCCCGTAACAAGACCGAGGATCCATATTTAAAATACCTTTATTAAGCGACCTTCAAAAAAGTTCAAAATCTCAAAATAGCGTTTTTGTGAACCTTAAGCAATTTTAATTTTATTTTGAAGTTATTTGGCGATTTTAACAAATAGTAGTGATTACTGGTGTGATATAGGCCACCTGAAGAATCATTATTAGAAATGCAGAAATAGGTTGATTATCATACATTGATAACCACAAAATACAGGGTGTCTGCTAACGAATGTTACATATTTCAAGAGTTGAATCTAGAACCCGAATGGTGTCGATTTAACCAAACTTGCTTAAATGAAAAATATCGCAAAAAAAGTTACAAAGTATAAAAAAAAATGTATTAATATATGTGTTAATAGATATTTTTTTGTACAGAATAAAATTATCTACATATTTCTGATAGTTGCGGGTAAAAATTTAAAAGTATAAAAAAGTTACAAAAGATTATTCACAAAGGGTAGAGTAAAGTAAAATGAAGACCATGTATGATTTAACCTAATAGGAACATAATCACTGCATAATTCATGAAGGGAAACTAAGGAACAACAAATTTTGATCAAATTGGTTAACTCCCAACTAGCAAAATAAATTTTATAAAGGTTGTATAAATTGCTATAATATAAATCTTATAGGAGCTTCAAATTCATATAACGTAGTTAAATGCCTTTATACGATATTTATAGAATCGAAAAGGGCCCACTTTTATAAAACACTTTGGTAATGTAATAGTTCTATAAAAAAATGTATACAACACTTTTAAAACAATTTTATACAGCAACTATAAAAACGTTTTGTAGTCTGTATTTTGGTATTATTTAAAGAAACATTCTATTTTTTAGTGAAGAATATTAGAACAAAATCATTTTAAGATTGGTGTATAACGCAGATTCATAATTATTTGTACTTATATTTAAAAACGGGGTCACTCAATGGCGATCATTTGTGTAGATGGTAGATAGGTTTAATACTTACAATATTATCGTGTCAACAATCAGTGTTTCAACAACGAAAATTTTATTGCGCCCCAAATTTTATTGATAAACTATAGATATGTTTGTGACAAAAAAATTATGCGCTTTAGTTTAGACCACATTTGCTTTAAAATTATAAAAAATAAATTTAAAAAATATTAAAATTATGCTTTCTTTAATTTATAATATCGTTGTGTAATTATATTTAATGATCTTGTTATAAAATAGTCTTACAAAAATAGCAAAATTATGTTTTAGATATAATTTTAATAAGGCTTTCAACTAATTTTCCATAATGGCGGCAGTCGCCGATCCAACAAACCTTCATTTAAAAATGGCGACTTACAATACAATGATTTTATTCCACATAAAAACATAACGAAACATTTTAGTGTAAATTAGAACTATATACGATAAAATGTTTTTATAGTCTTAAATATATTTCAAAATGTGTGTGCACAAGTAGATAATGTTTGTATCGAAATAAGTTGCCAAGTTTTATAAAAAAAATTACAATTTTAAAATATAATGTACTATCATTCATTACCTATATTAATGGTATTAAGTATTATTAGTTAATTATAATAATAGGTATTTAATTTAAAGCTAACCTAATTATTGCATTACCAAAAAAATAAATCATAGATTCTTTCTCGTACTGATTTTTCGTATTTTTTCGCAGCCATGAAGCGTTTTTAATGTGAATTCTCGAACATGGACACCATCATTATTTATATAATAAAACCTATAAGTAAAATTGAACGTCGGCACGTTTGCTTGGTAATACACAATACCTTAGGAGTTCAAAAACTAAGGTTAGGTTTGGAATTTTATTACGCGGTATATACAATAATTTTGTTTTCTCAAGTCACAATTTTATTCTATAACATATTTATAAAACAGGAATATTTTTATAGATTAAACACAACTATAAAACTATTTTAAAAATAAGCGCATTTCGAGGCTAAAAAATAATTTTATTATTTTCCTTATATATCCTTAATAAAACACGTTTATACAACTATTTTATAAGATTATAATTAGAAGTCATTTGCCTAAGTACACAGCTCTTTCACAATATGTTTACAATCCTTATATATATATTTTTTAAATGTTGCATAACGTATTATAATACTTTTATAAAAAATTTAAAGAACTGAAAATTATTTGTTCTATAAAACACGTTGTAAAAACTATTATAAAACAATATTACACAATTACTTTCTTCAGGAACAAAATTATGGTAATTATTTGCTCTATAAAATCAAACTGTTCGTTAAACAACGCAATTCGATAGTTATAAAATAATTCGCTTCTTTTAAAGTTCCATTTTGCTAGTTGGGCTGGGTTATGAGTTAAGGAGAAAACAAGAAATAAAAAAAACTAACACCTTGTAACTTTTTTGCGACATTTTTCGTTTAAGCAAGTTTAGTTAAATCCACACCGTTTGGGTTCTAAATTAAACTTTTGAAATATGTATTATGTATTTATCAATATATGATAATCAACTTCAGCAACGTACAACGGAAAACTTTTAGGTATACTTATACGCATATTGGAACGTACAAAACGAACTAGTGTTTACAAAGAGGTCGATGGAGACGTTTATAAATACACCAGCGAAGTAAAAGAACAATATTTTTAACCGTTTAATTTCCCTTTGAGCATATTTTTAATTTCTGCGAGTCGGCCGTCTCGAACGCAGGCGTCTCTAAAAATAAAGAACCGTCCCCGATATAATTGAAATCTTATTAAAATTAACGAGACAAAACGTCCGTTCTGTTTTCTCGATCCATTTCCGACGCTGTTCGGGATCAAGAATTAAATTTAAATTAAATATCGCGAATATAAAAGTTGTTTCCAATTATTGCGCAGTCAATGGTAGTGACAGACGGGGAAATTGTCCTGCGACGTTGGCAGCACTGCTACGAAAATAAAAGATGCTCGCTTGTCTGCCGTCCATTGCAATCTACGCGAAGCTTTTTATAGTTGGCGACTCTCTATGTTAAATTACTTCTTGATATGCATTCCAGTTTAATTCAACAGCAAAGAAGAATACGTCCGAAAGTGGAATATAAGTAGAATTTTATAATACAGAACCTAATAACCATAAAAAAATACTTTCAGCATCTATGCTTTAACAGGGTGATTCATTCATTTTAATCAAGTATTTGGAAGGCTTAATAAAGACAGAAAATCTTTAAAAAAATGTTACTCGACCTTTTAAAAAAGATGCAGATCAATCCAAAACTCCCGGTAACATGGCGTTTCTGGTGCGCAACAAATTTTCTGATGATGAAGCCATATAGCGTTTGAGCATTGAAGCGAAACAGCGGTATCACGTCTGGGCCATATACTCGTACGTAATAATATTTTTTAACATTACAGGATGTTTATTCAAGTCTACCACAGCCAATCACAACTCCCTCATTTACTTCCCGTAAATTATGAGATCACACCACGCATATGCATGAGGAATACGTGAAGTAATGCAGTGCAACCAGTAACCGTTAGTTTATTTCGGATTATTTCGCGTGCCGGTCGTAAGGGCTTATTTTACGAATGTAGAAATTGTGGTTTAATGAATTAATTGTTTAATATGTTAATTGTATACCTTTAAAAAATAATTTATAGCATTCGTTACATATCTTTAACATTTTAAATTATTATGGACTAAAATGAGCAAGAAAAGATATAAAAGTTTATAAAATAGTCAACACAACCGTTTATTTATGTTGACCAATACTAGGAAACTATTCAAATTTGGCAACTACCCTTTCCGATTCGAATATTTATTTTTTGAAATGGTCAGCAGATTTAGAGGCAACATTTACAACATTTTAAAGTTGTTACTAAATTTTTTTCTCGAACTGTCAAAAAACTATGATATTTTTTCAGTGTGAGAAGTCTCAAAGGTTGACATTTTCCTTACTGGAGAAAAATGGTATCAGCAACAAAAGTATTCACTTTTAATTCTAGAAGCTAAAGTCGACAGTCTTCCATATTTTTTTTCTGTAAATAATCATTTGCAGATAGCTCTAGAATTTTATATCATAGTTTATTAAGGTATATTTCAATATTATCTATTGTTTTTATTGTCCCCAGCATTACACGTTTCTGTAACAACAATTATTAAAAATGACAATTTCTTAATGTTATGCAAAGGATAAATAAAGTTTTTATAAATCTCTATAAAAATTTTGTTCTTTCATTCTATATGCATTTTCAATATCTCAAAGGTTAATTTACAAAGTTGCAACTATTAATTTCAAACCATTTAATTATGTTGTTTATAAAACATCATTGTAAACTTATTGACCAGATGTATGTAACTCATAAATCTTGCAAGCTCAGACTTCCAGTTTCGGATAGCGCTGACCCAGGCATTGTCTCACAGCACAGTAAAAGAACGTGGTCTCATGGCCTCATCTTCAACATTATCAATTGTTAAATTGACTAATTCATCAGAAAGGCATGCGCCTGCAACCCCCAATATTAGGACGACCTATAAAGAAGCTTTTTAAAAACTTTGTTCTTTTATTTTTAAAGCGTTTACCTTCATCGTCGAATATAAATTATCAGCACTTTTCAGAAAGCAGTCAACTTGCTCCTTTGTAAATACTCGCGATTGTTTCGGTACATATCCCTCATTTTGTGTCTTGAGAAGAGCACGTAACTTTGAATATTTCCTTATATCAATCTCGTTCTCTATATTCAACGTTGTCCGCAACATTGAATATTGTGACCAAAGCGTTGACGGTTTCAATTTATTTGCTTAAGTTTAAGAAATACACTTCTTCTGAATACAACTTGTTTTTTCTTTGTACCAATCTATACAACGTTGGCACATGCATTCATAAATTTCTCGAGATTTCTTTAGAAGATTCAAAGAAATCTTCATTAGATTTCATTTTTACAGACTTCAGCAAATTGAACCACAATGAACTCAATTAGCAATATGGCAACTAATATTTGGCAAATACAAAATTTGCTCGTCACAAAAGTGACACTTTTAATTCCAATATAACAATTTACTATCGTTCCATTTTATAACATTCTTCTGTTTTTACAAGTACTATTACTTCCCGGAACATTTTACACAATTTCAATGACGTACGGCGTGCTTAATAAAAACTATGATATCCGGTGTACGTAGGTAATAACTAACTTCGTATGTACTTAATAACTTTTTCGAATAAAGATAATTTTCAAAATATTGTGATAAAGAGAAAAATTTCCGGAATAATTTTAGTATTATAAAACACAATTTTTTCGAATAATGCATAAGTCTAATAAATTAAATGTACTTATATTAGATTAAGAACGTGTGTTTCCAACTGATATCACAGAAAATCCGTTGAGACCACATTGTCGAAGAAACAGCCGATAATAAAAAAAATACAAAAACCCATAATAACAGCCATCAGGCGGAACCTATTAAGGGGCACTAATGGCCATGAACATTACTGGCCCACCAAGGAAAGTGGTAAAAGACAAAATAATATATGCGAGCCTCGAGAAAAAGTTAATTCATAATAAGTACAAGAATAAAAGTGAGTAAATCGGCGTTATCTTCATCGACTGATCTTCAGATGTCTCAATCAAACACGATGACAAGCATGGGTGATTTGATTTTCGAACACAGGGCTGTCCAAAAGGTACAAGATGATTAAGGGAGATTCTAATCCCAACTAGCAAAATGGAACTTTAAAAGAAGCGAATTATTTTATAACTATCGAATTGCGTTGATTAACGAACAGTTTGATTTTATAACAAAATTATGGCAAATAATTGCCATAATTTTGTTCCCGAAGAAAGTAATTGCATAAAATTGTTTTATAATAGTTTTTACAACGTGTTTTATAGAACAAATAATTTTCAGTTCTTTAAAATTTTTATAAAAGTATTATAATACATTATACAACATTTAAAATATATATATATATATATATATATATATAAGGATTGCAAACATATTGTGAAGGAGTAGTAATTTTATAAAATAGTGTATTAAGGATATATAAGGAAATTGTTAAATTATTTTTTAGCATCGAAATGCGCTTATTTATAAAATAGTTTTATAGTTGTGTTTAATCTATAAAAATATTCCGTTTTATAAATATGTTATAGAACAAAATTATGACTTGAGAAAACAAAATTATTGTATATACCGCGTAATAAAATTCCAAACCTAACCTTAATTATTTGATCCTAAGGTATAGTGTATTACCAAGCACTAATCAAGAAAGAGTACAAACAAATTCTTGAAAGTAACGTTTCCAGTCAAACGTGCCGACGTTCAATTTTACTTATAGGTTTTATTATATAATGATGGTGTCCATGTTCGAGAATTCACATTAACAACGCTTCATGGCTACGAAAAACCAGTACGAGAAAGTAACTTTTATTTAATTTTTTGGTAATGCAATAATTAGGTCAGTTTTAAATTAAATACCTATTATTATAATTTACTAATAATACTTAGCTAATACCTAACAATATTAATATATGTAATGATAGTACATAATATTTTAAAATTCTAATTTTTTTTATAAATTTTGGCAACTTCTTTCGATGCAAACATTATCTACTTGTGCACACACATTTTATTAACACAATTATATCTGAAACATAATTTTGCTATTTTTGGAAAACTATTTTATAACAAGATCATTAAATATAATTACATAACGATATTATAAATTAAAGAAAGCATAATTTTAATATTTTTTAAATTTATTTTTTTATAATTTTAAATCAAATGTGGTCTAAATAATTTTTTTGTCACAAACATATTTATAGTTTATCAATAAAATTTGCGGCGCAATAAAATTTTCGTTGTTGAAGTATTATACCTATCTATCATTTACACAAATGATCGCCATTGAGTGACTCCGTTTTTAAATATAAGTACAAATAATTATGAATCTGCGTTATACACCAATCTTAAAATGATTTGGTTCTAATATTCTTCACTAAAAAATATAATGCATAAATAATACCAAAATACAGACTACAAAACGTTTTTATAGTTGCTGTATAAAATAGTTTTTTATAGAACTGTTACATTACCAAAGTGTTTTATAAAAGTGGGCCCTTTTCGATTCTATAAGTATCGTATAAAGGCATTTAATTACGTTATATCAGTTTGAAGCTCCTATAAGATTTATATTATAGCAATTTATACAACCTTTATAAAATTTATTTTGCTAGTTGGGATTGTAAGTAGATGTACGGATTTTTTTGAATTGTTAAATATTTTGTAAATATTACCTTTCACAAACCAGAACCGAAAACTGGAAAAGTAAAATTTATTTTAATTTCGAAAAAAATTTCTATAAATATAATTTTTATTATTGTATCATAAACTCAATATTGTTTTTCTCCAATAATACCAATAAAAACGTCCTGGATTTTTCTTATGAGATTTCCAGATACATAAACGGGGTGTTCAACAAGCTCTATGATAAACTTTGGCAGATAGTAGCTCGGTTAATGTCAAACATTTTTCTCTTACATTAACCCGTCCGTTTTTGCTTAGATGTTACAAGCATTTTAAAAAATATAATTTCATATTTCAATCAAAGTATTGTCCTTTATTAACCAAGGTAACGAGTTATAGTGGACTTCCAAAATTGTAGAGAGTGACTAATGCTATAAACCTGCTCACAATTTATAGCAGTCAACATAAAGAAATATACATGCAGCCCTACAAAATCGTGTGCCGCATATTTCTGAGAGCATACCCGATTACACAGCTTCTGCTACGCATGCGCTGCAGTTAGTACACGTTAATACGCATGCGCTGCTGCTTTTTGATTGGCTGTGACGAATTGTCGGATCCAACTGTTTCATTTCCAGCGATATCATCGTTCGGGTGGGCAAAATTTCGTTAATTTAGTTATGAATGTAATTAATTTTATTAGTGATTTGATCGAAATGAGGGATATCGGATGATGACATGTATGAAGAGTTTAGTGCGCGAGGTCAAAATATGAGTGTAAGTGATGTTGAAATATATATTTCATTAACAAAATTATACGTGAATAGCATATGTGTGCAAATAAAAAAGTGGTAATGAGGTACAACTGTGAAACGGAAAGTGATAGAAACTCGCGGAAGGAAGATTGTATTTTTAAAATGAAAAAAATCTATTGCTATATCTTACAAGAAAAAACTTAGTCCGTATAAATGAAATCGAAAAGAGTATACTGATAGAAAGGACGAAATAGTGATATGGCGAAGAAACTATTTAAAATAAGTATTAAAAAATAAGAATCTGGATCGAAGAATATATTAAATTTTTACGAAACATGGACGTATGAAGGTCATACGGAAAACGGTACGATATAATATAATAAGTGTTAATGTATGACCATTATAGTGACAGTGCTAGTAATCAATAGTAAATAGTGTGTATGTATTCTAAAGCCTTTTGTTCTTTTGATTGCGGAATTCGCAATTATTTGCGCGATTTATTTAACGGTTGAAAAATCTCTATTTGTAACAAATTTTGTCAACTACCTATAACATTTTCTATCATTTTCATCATGAATCTGCCATTGTAGATTATCAGAAGTTCAAAACAAATTTATTAACACCACATAATAATGAGAGGGGCAAAAGTTGAGATTTTCCCGCCATAAATAATTAAAACGGAAGTTGCAAAATTCATGCAAAAATCCATGAATTTCGCGTCCATGAAGACAAGGCTTAAGTGTGATATCTGCGGAGTGCGCATCAAGTAGGTGTGGGTGGTAGTGGGCAATCGCCGTCCATAAGGACAGGGGCACATTTAAAGTAAATTGTTAATGTGCTAGGTTCAGCCGACGTCAACTTATTTTTGACAATTTTGTGTGCTTTAACTCTTCTCAAGTGGTACGCTTAGGTAATCATGCCACCCGTATCTTCCGTACTCACCTTTGCATTGTGAATTACTCACTCTCTATTATTTTCGACTTTGGAGTATTGATAATACAAGATAAAAACTTTAAATTTTGAAATATTCTTATTATTTTTATTATCTAACGGCTTGAAATTGGTAAAAACTGTTATATCACTGTTTCTATTCTAAAAATAATGGATGTTATGTAATACAAATATTTTTGTCATTTTTGTATATTTTTTATATCTCATCGCATTCAAATTTAGTACGCCTATGAAATGTTGTTCCCCGTACAAAAAAAAATATCTGCATGCTCTTCAATTGTAAAAAAATGCATCTTTTATTTATCACTTTGACGCTAAGTGTCAAATGAATAAATAAATAATAAATATTGTTACAGCAACCATCATTTTTATTTATCAGGCTACTTTGATTGAAATAGAAATTTTATTTTCTAAAACGCTTGTAACTTTTAAAAAACGAATCGACTTATATTCATATGAGAAAATATAATCGACATTAATCCAGCTACCAATGTTTGTCATAAAGGTTGTAAAACACCCTGTATTGAATTCAATAGTGATGTGTGGACAAAAAAAAACATTCCTAATCAAAAACTTTTAAAATTGGTTAAGAACGAAGTTGTTTAGGTGGGAAATTTGATTTTGTTCACGCGGTACACGAACAAAAATGAAATGAATTATATTGTACAAATCGTCTAATACGTTTTGGACAGCCCTGTTTTGGAGTTTCAGTGAATTCCAGCAGCTGAACCGCCAGCGACAATAGACAATCGACTTTAAAAGGTATTTAATAGCCGCATTCATAGGTGTCATTGTAAACAGTTGACAAACTGATTTCCACTTCTGCTGACTCATTCAAACAAATCAATCGGATATTATTTGATCTTTTTTTTGTGTAGGACTTACATCGACGGCTTGAGGATCTTGTTAAAAGCTGTCGTATAATTGACTTTATGGAGAAAAATGAGGTAAATTTACATTATTTTTATACAGTGGGTATTGGTGAAAACATTTTAGAAATTTTGAAATACTGAATGTTTCTACATAATAATAATTTTATTCTAGCGGACCATATAAACATAGCACAGGAAAAGTCAGTGCAACACGAATGATACAAAAGCATTAATAATAAGTAGAAAATACACGTTTAAAAGAAAAAAATATATATATATTACCTACAAAAATTATCAATAAATGAATAAAATAACATAATACAAAGATCACAGGTGAATCATGCTTTTGCAATAATAATGACACTTCCTCAAAATAGTTTTTGAACTTCTGGGAGACTGAGTAAAAAGAGTTAAAAGTTAAAAGTAAATACAAATACGTCAGCAGTTCAAAACAAATCGCAAAATTCATTTTAAAGAGTGTCATTATTATTGCAAACGATTGTACAGTTAAAACAATTCACATATATCCAAGGAATTATTAAGTGCCATAAAAACATCATCCAAACAATTTGTTTCTGAACAGCTGCAAACTTTATATATTTTTTCAGTTTATTAAGTTCCAATATACATTGGATTCCTCTCATAATCTAGCTATAAGTTTATAATATAATTTTTTTAATTTCAAGTATTCTTTCCATATAAATAGAAGAACCCCAGATTTATAAAACCTTATCACACACAGAAAACAAATTGAGAATAATAAAAGGATATAAGACTAATCGTATTAGATTTTAACCTAAATAATGCATAAAGCATTTATGTAGGTTTGTTACAAAGATTATTTGTATTGTCTATATATAGGTACAGACCTAGGCATTTAAGTGTATTCAATTTGAATTAAGCGTGCCGTATTCTTGAAATAGTGTTTTCTACAAATATATAAATAATTTAGACATTTAAGAACTGAGTAATATAAAGCCACTACAAATTTGATCATTTTACTGCAGGAAAATAAGGGACTCGTCGATGTCTTCGGAGTAAAGTTTATGAAAACTGCCTTTGATCTATTGAGGCACATTTTGATTACTGAGAACCAATTCATAAAATTAGTAATCAGTGCCTGCATTGCTGTGATACTGTATTATATAAAGAAATATTACCTTCAGCAGGCATAGTTAAATTGACAGCACATGTCACCAGAATTCGGAAAGTCATTGGCAAATACTAAGAAAGTTAAGAGACCCAAGATGGATCCCTGAGGTACACCAATATTTACAGTTGGTTCTTTACAGTAATAGTTTTATATCAGCAATGTTTACTCTTAAGTTCATAATGCAGATCTTTCTCTTTCAGATCGTAACTAACTAAGATGCAGAAATAAATCAATACATTTTTTATTTTAATTTCAAGATTTGTAAAAAATATTTATAAAAGAAAGTACCTCCTGATACACCTCTCAAATTACGAGTGAAATTTTACTAGAAAATTACATATTTGATCTAACAACATTTCATTAAATAATGGTTTATTATTATTACCGTTATACATTAATACTGTTTCTAAATTAACTTTTTTTTCCAGGTGTAACCTTTAAGGACGTCTGCCGAAAATAGAAATAACCGTGGGACTAAATTAAAACTTCGGTGAGTTTAACAACAATAACTTGAATAAAATTAAGAAATAATCTTGAAATGTTCTTGAACACAACATATTTCCATGCTCTAATTGAGACTATTAATGGTAAAGTTGCCCAACGTTGCTTCATATCTGATATTTATTGCTTGTTAGAACTATGAATTACTCTAATAACATTACGCATTTTATTAATTAACCACTTGCATTATTTATTTTTATGTGAGAAGTTAATGGTGTATTTAATACTAACAATCGGAATTATAAATATTATAACACTAGCTTCCCAAGATCTACTGCTGAATCGGTATGCATCGAAGAGTTTGTTTCTACAATTAATTAACTAATAATTATAATGTTTTAAACAATTTTTGTTGTCTGACCAACGGTAATAGAATTATGACAGCAAACAGGTCTTGAATATGTGACAAAGTCGCTCATATACGTAGGTACTTACTGCGATTTTTTTAGAGATCTTTTCACAACAGAATAAAATGTGAAATTGCTAGGTATTCTAGTAGCCAACAATTTTGCCCAGATTCGGCAGAAATTAACTTATTATTATGGTTACATTTTTTGTTTATGGACAGGGTAGGCAAATTTCGAAGTTTTTATAGATTATCTCGTTAACTATAGGAGATAGAAGAAAATGAACCCCCCCCCAATCTTGATCTCTATTTTTTTAGAGAAAATTAAAAATTAAGTTTTAATTAAAGTTTTATTTTCGAGTAATAAACGAAATTTCAAATTTTCCGCTTTTCGATACATGTCTTTAACTTGTTGTTTGTAAACTTAGAAAATAATAATTAATACGTTCTTCAGACAATTTTTTGAGTCCAGTGGCGTGTCTAATATTTTTGTAACTTTGTAACTTAATTTTTGAGTTATAACCTAAAGTTATGTTTTTTAAATACAAACCCTGGGCCGGTTGAAACCGTTATTTTTTCTCTTTTCATTAATTTATTTATTAATGACATTGGCTTGGACATACATGTCAATATTCTTAAGTATGAAATCAAATCTAGGTATTGCGGACTGTCAGTACCTTCAAATAGCCTTGCAATCAATAATGACTTGGTGTATAAATAATAGCTTGCATTGCATCCTTTCATAGTCGTTGAAGCCGGTTTTGTATGATTATAAAATTGGAGATTCAACATTGCACCGTCCGAGTACGATCAAAGATCTTGGTGTTATTTTTGATCACAAACTGAGTTTTAATAAACATATTGTGACGATTACTCCTTTGAAAATGTTAGGGTTTATAATACGCAACTCAAACAGTTTTCATAATATTACAAGATCTCGGTTGGAATATGTTTCTGCAGTTTTTTATAATATACACATATCAGCAATTGAAAAGGTTCATAGAAGTTTTTTGAAGTCCGCTTCATTTATAATTGATGGACCATATTCTCCTATTGGCTTTTCACATAAACTGTTGTTAGAGCGTTTTTCTCTGTCAACTCTTGAATCTAGGAGGGAACTGCACTGAGCTATAATTCTGTAGAAACTCGTATACAATAAATTAGATAGCGTTACACTTCACAATCAAATCAAATATAGGATACCAAGATTTTCTTCCCGACGCTCTAATATCCTTTGTTGCACTATTTTACAAATTAAGTCGATATTCCCATAGTTAATTAATAGGATTTTTCTTATTTATAATTATTACGTGTGTCTCCATAAATCATTTTTGTTGTGTTTTGTTGATTATAGTTGGTATTGTATTGTTACTGCTATTTATATTTTTAAATTTGATGTTGTTGTCTACTAATTTAGTCACTCTCTTACATATCAATGTAAATATTTCTATTTTTTATGTAACCTACCCTGTAATTGGGCTTTTTGCCTGTTGGGTTTGTATTTAAATAAATAAATATATATATGTGGGGTTAAATATGATTTTTTGCCATTTTATTGAGACAATAATTTATTATAGCATATTTTGTTTCTTTCATTTTCTTGAAATAGGCGTGTGTCATTTGAAATAAATGCTAATTTAATTACGTCTTAGATACATTCTCCGAATGATTGTTATTGCGAATATATGATTTTAATCATATTCATTCTATCATGATAATAATAATATAATATCTCTACCCCTCATTCTAATCACAGGGATTAGCCCAGAAGTCGGAAATTTGTGCGGGAGAGGGGGCGGCATATTATTATTAAGCAGGCCGCATTTGCGCCCAGGAACGACTTACGTTGGTAGGCCCTAACCACTATTCAGTGCAGGAATAAGGGAAACCTGGAAAACCTCATTAATTAGGGGTGATGATGTTTTCTAAAATTAAATTATTACTCTGGAATAAACTGTTTCCTCAATAAAATGGTGAAAAATCATTTTTAACCCCACATATTATATGTTAATGGAAAAAGAAAAAAATAACGATTTCAACTGGCCCATGGTCACCTATGGTTTGTATTAAAAAAAAACACAACTTTAGGTTATAATTAAAAAATTAATAAAGTTTTAATAAAATTAGGCACGCCACTGGATTCTATCCCAAAAAAAGTGTCTGAAGAATGTATTGCTTATTTTTTTCTAACTTTACAAACAACCAAGTTAACAGACATGTATCGAAAAGCGTAATTTGAAATTTTGTTTATTACCCCGAAAACAAAACACAGAGATTATTTTGGTTTTGACCATCAATTTTCTCTTAAAAAGAGGTCGAGAGTGGGAGGGGTCGTTCTTTCTATCTTATATACTCACAAGTATCAAGAAAGCACTAGAGAAAAATGAAACACAATGCTACTATGACTAATATAACTTTTAGCTTAACAACAGCAGTTAACACACACTGCAATGCTGTCGAAGGTTACAGTACATTACAGTTTTAAGGATTTTCTGAGAAACTTTAATTGTTTACTTCATTAATATACATACAAAAAAAACAACAAATTACTTTACAGGAGCATTTACTTAACCTCAAATGTACCTTAGTTTGTAATTTTATAACACAGTTTTGCATTTTATTGTAGTTGGATTTTTTAAATGTATTTGTAGAAGAACTATTCGTTTTAGACATTTTTTTTTTCATAAGAATTTTTTGTTGCTTTTGATCGAATATACAATAAGCTCCTTTAGTATCGACACTTATATTTCGGACACCCTGTAATATACAGGGTGATTTACTTAAAACTCCTCAAACAGATTACAGGGAAATAAAAATATGTAGTGATGGTCTTAAAAGTCAGATTGACTTCAATTTTCTATGCAGACACTACTGTGATGTTCCAGACTACGACGTCGCGACGCACCCAATTTTTGGTTTTTGTTGTCGGAAACTCAAAACGAAGGAATGTATTCCTCAAAAAAGGTTTAGAAACTAACAATCTTTCTAAATACAGCACCGTCAGAATTTCCGCCATCGACATCTGGTGCAGCTAGGTTGGGTGCTTTTAGTGGCTTCTAAAAATCTATAAATACAAAAAAAAATCAAAACAACTAATTAATAAAACATTTTCATTGCTGAGAGTGGAGAAAACAAGGAGAACTGATGATTTCTAAAAAATTAGTTTTGTTTCATGCTGTTTTTATTTTTAAAATAAAGCTGAAAGTTTCCAGATTTTTCCAGGTTTTTTAACTTTTTTAACATAAATGTTCCGATAGTGTTTTGTTTTAATGCCATTGCACTTTGAACGCCAAACAAGATTTGATCACTTTTAACAGAACTACAGTAACCAAAGCTTATCGTCCCATACATCAAATAAAAACTCTTTTTATGGCCTATTAAATGGTAAACTATGTTTTTATACAATGCGTTAAATAAAAAATCTGCCCGACCATTTTGTAAAAAATATATTTTATTATTAAATAGTTGGCTTAGAAAACCTTGAACAGGCATATATAATGATATTGTAACCTCTACTTGAATTTACGTGGAAATTCGTCACGTAGACAAACAAACTTTATTGTCACTTGATTATACAAGAAAATATTCTTCAAACTGAAGTCTGGCGTCGAAATCGGTTCGCTTATATATGTTTTTTGGATTCTAAAAGCTTCCGCGGTCTCTAGAAGGTGTCAGGAATAAAATCAAATATGGTGAGCTTCCATAACAATATTTATACCGCTATCTAAAAAATATCGGAGATATAGGCCTTGGGAATTTTAAATGGCAGACCCTGTATAAAGTCTGTCACTCATTGAATGCTCTTTTTGAGTATTTATATAACAAAAAAAATGGTTAAAATAGGACATAAAAATGATTTTTCTAACGTAATAAGATGGACACGTTGTATGCAATTCAGTGAGCTTCTTTGAATTAGATTGTTAAACGTTTTTTTCGTAAAAAGTTAGCCACCCTGTAAGCTCCATGCGCCATCCCCGACGTCGAAAATTTCCGCAACTAGGCGACAAACTTACCTATTTCCTTAATGGCCGATTACCCGATCCATCTGCTCGATACGCATTCACAAAAATCAGCTGATGGCTTTTTAATATCATAATTTCATGCCCAAATTCATCAGCATCATAAAAAGCGAGGCGCCTCGCTCCCAAACTAATTTCCCACAGCATCGTCCCTGCCCGTCTTCTTCGATCATCAATTTGTGATCCACCTTAACGTCCCCTCCCGCCCCCTCTGTTTCCCCTTACCCGCGGCATTGTTTTTGTTAATGACACATCGGCTGATTGATACCGGGGAGGAGTACAAAATTCGGATTTCAAATAATAAATTGATGGAAGGAAGTTTTAGGCGACGGCAGGTTGTTACGACCCAGCGGCGTCGCCAGAACGGATTGCTTTAAGACACTTTAAACAGCATATGTCGTAACAAGAGCTAAAGTGCACAATAATAATTCCCCATAGGGATCAAAATACTCTTTAATCGTAATATCCAAGGACTAAAGTGCATTTTCCATGAGGTTCATTTTAAGTCTGAAGTTTATTGGCATATATCTAGGTACTAAAGTGCAATTGGTTTAATTTAGTCTCGCACGTAATTTTTTGCACGCCTTGGATTGACATAATAAATAAATAAATAATTATATTGATTTTACATATCGTGGAAATTTTAAATTTAGATCTAAAAATATTTTTACCACGCTTTAGCTCTTAGAGGTAAAACGTAAATGTAATTTTTTCACGCTTCCATATTTTAGTTATATGTTTCCAAGGGATTAGTCATATATACTTCAGGGTATTTAAACTGACTGATACATAAAATCATACTAAAAGGACTAGATACCAGTTTAGCTCAATAGTTTAAACATATGTGGAGGAACTAAAATGCATTTATTTAACATCCGGTAGAAGTATCAGATTTGTATGGTATTAATAAATTACATGCATTACGCTTTAGTTGCATATCGCCAAAGAATTAAAAGTAAGTTTAATCCTTCTTACTAAGGATAATAGTTTATTGATAAATAATTTTTTAATTTTTTAATTACTATATATATGACAGTATACCAAAGAGGCTAAAATACGTTTTAGTTCTATAGTTTACACATATGTCCAGGAACGAGGTGCATCGTTAAATCTTGGGTATCTAAAATTTATTAATTTTCCAGAAGTCAGAAGTATAAGATTTGTATATGTTTCAATTGTTTACTACACTTTAGTTACGTTACATATATCGGAGAGGTTATAAGTAAATTAATTCGTCTCATTTAAGAATAACCATACAACATCCCTTATAATTATTAAAGTTGCCACTAGAAGGGGATTTAAACAGATACATAACGGTATACTTCTGTAGGTACTGTAAACTTTGATATAATAAATATAATACATGTTTAAGAAGTAAAATACATCTTTAATTACCGAGGAACTATAGATGACACTTTTATATTATTACTTATTAGTATGCTATATAAAAAACACTTTAGCTCTGAGTATGTACTCTTTGACTAAACTTAATGAGGAATTTACATTTATTTTATATTGGTTTGAAATTTGTTACTGGGTAATATTTCATACATATGGAAAAATCAAAACATGTGTCTGGCGGCAATAATCACATAATATTTAAAATATTAACATTAATAAATTGTCATAGAATGTAAACAAAACCATGTGGCCAAAAACGCGATATCATTGGTGTAACGTTACACGCCGTTTAGCGCCGTTTGATTTCGTGGATAAAGATGCAGGTTACTGTGTAGGTAATGCGATAATTGTTAGTGGTGATGTGGTGAACTTGCGATATTGTGAAATGTAATTTGATAACAATGATGTTGAAGCGGTGAGTACAACAAATGAAAAAAAAGTTTACTTTATACATACATAGACATATGCTGTACCTGTATAAATTCCGGTACATAATTGAAAAGTTTAATTGATTTTTTACAACTTAACATTTTAATTATGATGATGATAAAGTTCATCACCTGTATTTTGAATTAAACTTACATTAAAATGGTCTTCACAAACAGACAATGTTGCAAAGCTTCCTTTCGTCGCGCTTCATCCCCCTACACCACATTTTTCTTTTCAATCTTTGGCAAGGGGCAAATTTTTTATTCGGCTCTGCATGCTGTTTTCGTACATAACGAAACGTCTAGGAGAAACGCCATTTCGATTAAAATAATACATTATTTCTTGGAATTTGGAAAAATCATACAATTTCCCTATTATATTAATGTCGAAAGTTGTAGGAAATCTTAAGCATTTTAAAAACAGTAAATTAGAGAGTAATGAGAAACATATTTCTATAGATGCTTCTTTTTTTTAGAGGGGACATTTTAGACCTTAGATGAAACGTTTGATGCTCCACCTTCTATTTCCATTAGCTAGTCTTATTTTTTTTATTCTGTACATATGTCAATCAAATATTTATCTCCTACATTTTACCTATCGACGTCTTCGACGAAACGCCTCTGCCCCTCATAATACTAATACTTCAACATCAGCCCGTGAAAGGCAAAACCACTATTAGATTTTGGATTTAATTACCACCCTTCGAACCTGATTAGCTTTTCTGTAACGCGTTTTCCACGAAACAACGAAACTTCAGCCAGACTCGACGAACCAAGAAGGGGAACTAAGATTATAGATTATGTTAATTAAATTTTATTTATTAATTATGGTCTGCTTAATAAATCGATTTTATTTTAAAAGACGATTACTCGATATCCCCCCTAAAATGCTCTCTAATATCGCCGATGTTGACAAAAAGCGACCTAATCCTTTCTTTCTCTTCTTCTCATTCTTCTTCTTCTGATTCTTCTTCTTTTTCTAAATGAATGTTGTGTCTGTGATCGATAAGTCAAGATGCTTACATAGTTTTAAATGCAAGAACACTAAAATTTAATTAGTAGTTGCGCACTTTCTTTAGCTTACCGCACTTAGAGAGATATTCTCAAGTTGTCAGCGACAAGGCATTTTAATGATACGTCCAAAGAATAGTGGAATAATAATAATGATCGCAGGCAGACATTATCGCAGATAGTAAATCTGATTAAGCAGCCCAGTGTATCGCGTTATATATAGAGGAAATAAAAGGATTTTAAATGCGTGTAAGCTCACCGTGTTCACTGCTGAGACAAAGGAATATTATTTTGAACAATAATTAACTGTATATCTCTGGCAACCAAGGCTAATTATTTGAACTAGTTAAAATTTTAAATGGTGTAATGCTTATACGATAAAAGGACACGCGTGAATTCCACCTTGTGAGTTTTGCACGTGACAGTGCAGAGCAGTCCGGGAAAAGGAGATTGATTTTCAGGGTAGCAATATGGTTGCAACTGTTTTGTATGAATTTAATTTTATATAGTGAAAATTGTTATTTTTAGTCGTTTCTGCATTTAGAAACGCTGCAAAAAACGAGTGCATGGTAGTTGCCATTGTTGACAGGTTTATCTATGGATCTAAGCCATCTCAGTTGGTGTTTATCAAAAGCGCCGACTTTCCGCAGGAAAAGAGGGTTGTGCCTTATTTTTTAAATATCGAGCTAAAATTTTGAATATTTTTTTTATTGGCTTTTAGACCTCCATGAACGCGTGGTTCAAATTTTTGTACTTAGTTAGTTAACTCTGCATATTTCTAATGGTGTAGTATACGTCGGCGTGGTAAACTTGTGCAGAAAATAAGTTACGCTTTCAATAGCATTTTTTACATAATTTAAAAAAAAATCCTTATTGAATCCAACGCAATTTGAACATGGTGATTAAGTGAGATACTCAATACAACAAAATATTTTTTTGGTATACCACTAACACTGTCCTCACAAATACCTTGTGACTGTGAGTGTTCCATGTAGTCTCATTGATAAGATATATCATATTATCACGGAATTTGCCCCACTCACACCCAAACCGACGACTGTGGTATCGCGAAATGCTAAGATTTCCCCGATCGCCCCTACACGATTCTGTTAAACAAACAAAAAGCCGTGGATCGAAACGGGACTGGAAAAATGGGGAATCGACGAGAAGCATTCGAGTCGTACGGCAAAATGGATCTAGAGAAGAATAAACGGCCGAGTTAGTCGAGTCTTGTATTACAGTCTGAATTGAAGTGTTTAGTTGGAGAGATCAAAATGATTTAGATAGCGATTAATGAAATAAGTGTTTAGTTGAGTTGTAATTAGTGTTCAGTAGTGTACTGAGTAGGTAATAAAGATAAGTAATTAATTAACGGCTTGTTTTTCTGGCAATAGAAAAATTCGGATTAGGAAATCCGCGACAATATTTATCACATTTACATTAAGATTTAATAAATATTCAATCTTAAAAAAAGATATTGTTAGATTTCTTAAAATACTTTTTTCATTCAAATATCTGTTATTTCAGCCGCATTAAATGTAAAAATCCAATGAAATATTTTGTTATAGAAAATAATTTTGTTACATTAAATAAGTAAATTATACATAATAAATGTGTTTCTTATGTATTTCGATAAGCTGATTTCGAAGTCTATTGAGCTGTACCACCCACAGATTTTGAAAAAATCGCAAAAATGACATTCTAAGCACGAGAAAATTTAGAATTATTTTTTTATGATTTCGATCGAGTGTGTTTCAACCAAAGAGTAAAAAATTCGGAGTCTAGCAGGTTCATTAACAAAGATTTTACAAAAATCGCAAAAAAAGCTAAAAATGGGGCATTATATTATTGAAAGTGAAAAACTTTGGAAACATGTTTGCTAGATTGTATTTTGGAAGTATTCTTCTCAATCATATATTTTTCTCTTGTATCTTCTCTCTATTCAAATTCGTTTGTCTCTTCACTGTCCAACAGAAATTTACCCTCATGTCCCACCTTTCTTGGTATCGATTCTCCATTTCACTTATATCTTGATGGAATTGTTCTCCTTGTTCTTGACTCTAGTCTCCAAGGTTTCGAGGAAAGTGTTCTAGGCAAGAGTGTAGAAAGTCAACTCATCATTCAACCAAAATCTGGTATTCCTCACTCTTCCTATTTCCTCAGATATATTCTTGATACGTTGCCATGGTGTCCTTCCAGTGTCGTTTATCTTTGTAATAAAATTTTCGTGTCGAAAGAGATTACACATTTAAGTACCATCTAACATACTTTTTTTCAATTTCGTATCGCTAATCATGGGAAACCTTTCTCCTAAAATATTGAAAACAGTCACCATCTACGTCTAGAGCTTCGACAAACTGCTTCATGAGACCAAGCTTGATATGAAGAGGTGGTAGTAGATCTTTTAAGGATCAATCGAGTGTTGTGATGGAAGATCCAATGCGTTTTGTTTTCTTTGTGGTGAATTTGAAGTTTTTAAAAAAATATCGGAGGCATTTATCTGATAAATTGAAATCTGTCTAGATTGCTTTGAAATTCCCAACCAGGATGTGAACTCTTCTATTTCTATATGACAGACGTCTCAGGTTCTAACTCGACTACTAAATCTAACATTTTATACGCAAATATTTCTTCAGTTGTAATACCAATATCCATTTTTTCTTAGTAAAACTTTGTTTTTATACACATGAAATGTAATTTTATATGGAAAAAGTAAATGTACACGGTATTCACATGAAGATTATTTTAATACAGTATGAATTTGGTACTTTTACATTAATGTATGATGTAACATATAAATTTACAATCATTTTTATTAGTGTGGGTCTGGTCAAAAGTATAGACCACTTTTTGATTTTGTGTACCAGTAAAATATTTATTTCGCTTACAAATTTAATTGTGGATGTTTTTTCCGTGTCAAACATTATTTTATTTTCAGAACAAAATCCATTGAAATACTGAGCGAAAGTTTTTTTGTGTAACTGTTTTTTGCTTTTATATTAGGGAAGATATTTATAAATACAGAAAACTGTAATATGTTACGTATTTATGAATAAAAAAGGGGCGATATCAACAATCTGATTTCCACAAAAAACATGGTTTGACGTTTGGTCGAATTTACCATTTCCGTCTATTTGTGCACTTACTTAATATTTAATTTGCCCGTTTCATAGCTTTGATGGTGGCGATTAATAACAATACGGTTTCACACATGCTGTATCCTCTTTGTTTGTGCGTAACTGTGCTTGTATGAGGTCTTTTTCGACGTTAGTGCAACGGATGTTTAATTTTTTTAAATGCGCCCACTCGTAATACCCGTGGAATTTGCCATTTCCCCCAAAAAATTATTCCAAATGCCTTTCGTTGCGATACGCCATTGAGATTGTCTTAATCAAGATGGCTCTATTTAAATTATGTGAGCGCAAACAAGTGAAACAGTCGGTGTTTAAACATCGAGCAATACCCGCATATTTTATTCAGGCATGGTTGTACTGTTACCTGAAGAATTTATTACCTATTTAATAAAGTAAAAAAAAATAATGCAATTGTATCACTGTATCAGATCCTTTGGGTTGCTCAACGAAAACATTACGTTATACTTGAATTACTTGAATTAATGTATGTAAATAAGTGTACCTTATCTCTTCTTAATTTGGTTAGGATGTATTTATATTTTGGAGGAACAGTGATGTCATTATTTCCTAATATAACAGCGGTGTTGTCGAGTTCGTCAAATTTGCTTGGTTATCTTTTATCTTTTATTCTCATTAAAACCGTTTCCCAAATGACTGTTTGTTTTTGGTTTAGATGGACCAGGTCTGGAGATGCTATATATTGTTAATGTAAATATTGTATAACTCTTGTAATGTACGCTATAATAAAACCATGAAAAAATATTGCTGGATATAGAGGATAGACAGATTGGTGGTGGAGTTTCTTCAACTCTTCGAATAGTCTGACTATAGATATAAACAGTATGAATATATGAAGGGTTTGATAATCTATCTATAGCATCGTCCAAAGATGGAATAAGTTATGAACACCAATGCCCAAATTTGCCATATAAATATTTGGTCTCTGTCTAGAATTTGATATACTTTTATATGTTTGTATTAATCTTGTAAAAGATCCGAATTCACCCAATATTATATTTTAATTATTATTCTAAATCTGTAAATGTATACAGGGTTTCCCAACGAAAATTTGACCCCCCCTATAATTGGAAAACCGAATAATATTTCAAAATTCCTAATTGTTATTGATGTGTCTATCAGTTTACAAAAAAGTCAAAAATGAAATAAAAAAGCTGAAGCAAATAAAACTAGATACTAAAATAGTTATTAGTAGAAGATACTTCAGTTTATAGGAATTCAGACCTTTTCAAAATAACAAAAAATCACTATTACAAAAAAAGTCGGTATTTTTTGCTTGTGACCAAGAAATCGTTAGTTTCAGCCGTTAGTGAAAGTATTAACGTGTGTTCGAAATGGTTTATTCTATCGCGGAAAGAGTAGAAATTGTTGCAATATATTATCGAAATCACGATTGCGATAAAGCTATAGCACAAATTTTTAATGCCAATCACCCTAAAAAAAATGTAAACCACTAGTACGTTAAACACCTGATTGACAAATTTCTTGCAACAGGTTCGCTTTTAAACAAGAAACGTGAAGTAATTGGGCCAGTTCGAAATGAAGCAGTTGAAGTGATAGCTTTGGGTCATGTACAGATGGATAATAAGCAATCGATTACAACTGTGTCTCAAGCTTCTGGCGTATCCCGTTCCAGTGTTTATCGAATTTTGAAAAAACACAAGTTTCATCCATTTAAGATGATGCTGGTTCAAGAGTTACATGAAGATAACTTTGATCGCCGTAACCAATTTTGCGAATACTTTAGTGAACACCTTCTACTGAATCCAAATCTTCTCTACAATACATGTTTCTCCGACGAATGCACATTTATGTTGAATGGCGAAGTGAATAGACACAATTGTCGTTATTGGAGTGATACTAATCCGCATTTAATCAGAGAATTTCATACTCAGACACCTCAAAAATTGAATGTTTGGGCAGGCATTTTGGGCGACCATCTTATTGGACCATTTTCCATCCAAGGTAATCTCAATGGAAACACCTATCTAGAATTATTGGAAAGTATCATTGATCCTAGGATAACAGAGATTTTAGAAAGTGACGACAATTTACTAGAAAATGAAATAACTTTCCAACAAGATGGTGCACCTCCGCACTATGCTGCTGCTGTGCGACAATTTTAGGATGACCATTTCTCGGGGCATTGGATTGGCAGAAGAGGTCCCGTCGAATGGCCACCAAGATCTCCGGATCTGTCCCCTTTGGACTTTTTTCTGTGGGGGTCATTTAAAATCACGAGTGTACGCCACTCAGCCGGAAACATTGCAAGTGCTACGTCAGAGAATTGTAGAAGAATGCCGATTAATAACTGCGGATGTCTTTAATAATGTTCGAACAGAATTTGAAAACAGACTGTATTATTGTTTGGGAGTTAACGGGGGTCATTTTGAGCAATTCATCAAATAAATCTGATCTGATTTATTATTTGCTTTTTTATTTCATTTCTGGCTTTTTTGTAAACTGATAGACACATCAATAACAATTAGGTAATGCGGTCATGTGTAGTAGATGGTAAGTTGGTTTGTCATCTTTTCGTTTGTAACCAATAATTCTGTCAAATCTCAACCGATTTCTAAAAACGGTACGTCACTGTATTCGCAATGAAAAGGGCTTTAAAATGATGTGCCACAAGTGGGGTAGTTGCATTTGAAACTTTTAAGTTGGGATTGCTAGGCATTAGGGGGATGAACGTATCGAGTTGACTTGACTGTCAAAAAAGCTCCCCCCAAGAACAAAAATCGACGGGTCTCGGCGAATTTTGAAATATTATTCGGTTTTCCAATTATAGGGGGGGTCAAATTTTCGTTGGGATACCCTGTATAGTATTTTATATCCAATAATAATAAATAGCCCAATGAATATATTGGAATGACTTACTGCAAAAAATAATGGCATATTCATCATTATAAAGTGAGCCAACGTATTACAGGGAGACTTGTTCCTATGCTACTGGAAAATACTGTTTGATTTCTTTTCTTTAATATCACAAAATCCGTCAAGATATACCTTCATACCTAATTTGAAGAAAGAACCTTTTGTGACTTAAAAGTCATGTTAAGAACACGATTTTAATCATTAATCCTTTTTGAAAGAATAAAATTAGGACATAAATTTATAAAGCTAAGTGCTATTATTTTTAAAAAATCTACCCACAAGTTAAGTTTCACACACTAGTCGTAGATCACCCTGTATACATATAGGGCTTAACCAAATTTCAATATTTCATATAATTAGTTTGCTGTAGGAACTTTATAATTTTCGTTGCAATCGTTTTATTTAAGACACTACTTATATTTCTCTAGGGATTTTGTAATTTAAAATAGAAAGTTAGGTTGTAATGGTGTTTTAAGGATTAGACATTACATTTTTGGTTTGATTTATTGTGCATTGTTGATTAGAGCTTGAGAATGGAGAAATTGCATGATTTTTCCAAATATGTACAGAAGAAAGAATGTATTACGCATTACATTTAGAAGAGTTAATTTGTCATTTGTGATATTATTAGGTGTTATTGTATTAAATATACAGGGTGTTTCTAAACTATAGTGCCAAATAAATATGACAGATAGCAAATGTCATTTTGAGCAAAAAGTTTCATGTAAACATAGGTCCGAAAATGCATAATAAAAAAGATACAGGGTGATAAAGGTACAGTTTGAGAAACAATTTTTCGCAATAACTTCTATAAAAGTTAGGCAATTTAAATGAATTTTGGTGCAGTTTCTTAGACACTAAAATGCAACAATTTCGTGCAAAAATAATTTATTCCCATCGCCCAGGAGCGGAGAGCCGGGGTAGCACATAGGATTTTATAATGAAAAAAAAATTGTCTTTTGCATTTTCGGAAAATTGATCAAATTTTCTGAAAAATAAACTAATATATCACAAAAAGGTACTCTTGTCCAATGTCGCCAACATGAACCGTTCTCTTTAAAATTTGCAAAATTTATTGTCGTGCGCCCGACAACAAGAATGCTGTAATCAAGAAGGCTATACTTTATGTGGTAACTGGGTATGGATTTGGTTTGTAAATTTGTTATAACAAATAACATTTATTTTTAAATTACAACATAACAAAACTACTTACTACAAAAAAAAAGTTATTTAAGCATATGTTGAAAGTGATCACCGTTAGCTCTAATACATGCTCTAACTATTTTTAAGAAATGAAAGGGGAGCTTATTCAAAACTTCTTCATTCGTCTTTATTTCATTGAAAGTGTCCGTTATTCTTTGCCTTAAATGATCCTCGTCTTCTATTGGAATTTCATACACTTTAGAATTTGCGTATCCCTAAACAAAAAAATCTAAAGGAGTTAGATCTAGGCTTCTTGGTGGCCATGGCTGAGGAGCATCCCATGCACGACCAATCCATCTATTTGCAAAAAATATTATTTAAATGTCGCCTTACTTGTCGAGAGTAGTGAGGAGGGGCCTCGTCTTGCATTAGCCACATATTTCTTCTGGTTTCCAAATCAAGGCCATCCAAAACTTCAACAAAGTCGTTGTTCAAAAAATGTAAGTAATTTTCCCCATTAGAGGAAGTTCAATTGGACCCAAAAGTTTATTGCCAATTATTCTCGCCCATAAATTGATTTTAATTTTGTATTGTGAATGTCACACAACTGCTGCATTTGAATTTTCATCATTCCAGTGATGACTATTTCTTAAATTGAAAATGCCATTTTTCGTAAAACAACACTCATCAGTAAACAAAATACGTTTGGCAAACATCGCATCAACACGAACCTTTTCTGACATCCAGTTGCAAAATTGTAGTCGTTTTGGCAGATCTTCAGCAAGCAATTCTTGTACTTTAGTCATATGATATGGATGCAGTTGTTGTTCCCTAGCAATCCTCCTTACCAAGGAATGTGGCATATTTTCGGCGAAAGCAATTCTTCTGGTGCTTAAAGTATCATCTTCTTCAAAACGTTGGAGAACACGCTCTTCAACCCCTGGAGTTCGGATCGTGCGGATGACACTGGCCCTCCCAGTGTCATAATGACTTTTTTTAAAAAGTACCTGATTCTCTAAGGCGCCGGTCGATGGACATAAACAATTTTCGAGAAGGTATTCTCCTATTCGGATAGGTTTGTTCATATAATCTACTTGCCATTCTTGTATTACAGCCACGTTTTCCGTAAATTAAATGCATATCTGCAAGTTCTCCAAAGGTGTATTGTTCTGCCATAACAACTTTTAATGAATAACGCCAGCTAAATTTTATGCTATCAAAACTTACAATTAACTTTTGACAGGAAAACTGAAAGGTTATTTTAAATTTCATGGCTACTATGATGACGAACTTCCATTGCTACCTCTATCTTGTCGGGTGCACGACAATAAATTTTGCAAATTTTCATGTTGGCGACATTGAACAAGAGTACCTTTTTAGTGACATATTAGTTTATTTTTCAGAAAATTTTCCGAAAATGCAAGGGACAATCTTTTTTTCATTATAAAATCCTATGTGCTACCCCGGCTCTCCGCTCTTGGGCGATGGGAATAAATTGTTTTTGCACGAAATTGTTGCATTTTAGTGTCTAAGAAACTGCACCAAGATTCATTTAAATTGCCTAACTTTTGTAGAAGTTATTGCGAAAAATTGTTTCTCAAACTGTACCTTTATCACCCTGTAACTTTTTTATTATGCATTTTCGGACCTATGTTTACATGAAACTTTTTGCTCAAAATGACATTTTCTATCTGTCATATTCATTTGGCACCATAGTTTAGAAACACCCTCTATATTGGTATTGAATAAATTTGCAAAATAGACTCGTAAAATGAGTACAGAAAGTGCATTTCATCGGGCAAATGGAAGAAGTACTGTATTATGATATAGTGTAGGGCGATGGAGCACGACGAAAGGAAGCATTGCAACATTGTTTGTCTGTGTAGACCATTTTAATGTAAGTTTAATTGAAAATGCAGGTAGGTTTATGTTCATCGAAAAAAAGAATCAATTAAACTTTTCTATTAAGCTACCCCAATGTACTCAGGGCGTTTAGAAAATCAGTGGTAAAGCAAACTAACATTTGTTCTCCTTTTTTATTATATTCAGCTTCATTCTGATGCTAAATAACATGTTCTGTATTTGTTCCGACCATTTACGTAATGTAGAATATTATTTTATAAATACCTATTTATAAAATCTTGCTGACTTCATTACATTAAATTACCTGTTTCATTCCGAAAACATAATAAACAAAAGTAATAAATAAGGATTTTTTTAAATTGTTTAAGGAGAAATTAGTAGTAAATAGCAATAAAAATTTATAAACAATTAAAAAAAAGCAAAAAATGTTGAATATTATTATTCATTGCTCACAAATGCCACAAAAACGCAAAAATACAAGAAACACCCGTCTATTTACATCACCGACATCTTAACCTGCACCTGTATCCCCGGAAGCAAACCGCGCCAAACAGCGTGTAACGTCACATCAATAATATGGCACTTGGTTCTGTTTATATTCTATGGCAATTACCCCCTTACCCCCTATTTGTTTAAAAATGATTTTATTGATTACTATTTCTATTATTTCTCTGATAACGATAATGCGGTATTTAATTCAGAAGTAGTTAGAAAGCAGAACAGAAGAAAAACAACAACACTTCCAACACAAAATGGAAAGCGACTTATAAATAAAAGTTTGTAAGGTATACGTTCCCGCTGACTTCTTTTTCTTCTTCTTCTGTAGTTGGACGCACAAGAATTGTCAAAATATTTAAGGTTATGTTTCTCTACACTCTTCGTTTTTAATAGCCATGTGTTGACAGATGTTTTGGATGAATAATACATCAATTTACTCTGTTTTTTTGGTAGATCTAGACTTGATTCTCGATCACGGCGTTCGGAGAATGGAAATTCCCACATCTCACCCTATATTCGGCACGAATTATGGTTTTTTCAGCCTTCCGAGGAAACAATCAATAACGTCACGAGTCCGGGTATCGCCGAACAGTCTTAATATGATTATAATGATAACCTGCGTCAGGGATTATTGATAACCGCCGTTCTCGATCGGTCGGGGTGAAGGCCCAGCTAATCAATCAAACTAATCTTCTTTCGACGAGGTCTTGTAGACTGCGATTCTGAAGAGTTTATTCAATTATTTGTGTATTAACCTAGCAATGCACCGGTTGCTGCATATAGACGCACCGCATTTAGGTCAGACAGGGTGGTGCACAGTATACGGAGTTGTTCAAATTTTATGTACAGATTTTTAGGAACCGGTGTAATTTTCTATTGAACTGTAAAGTTATTTAAGGCCGTCGTATTCTCGAAATAGTGTTTTGTACAAATGTAAATAATTTCAGACATTTAAGAACTGAATAATATAGAGCTTAGCAAATAAGAGGAATGTTATATCATGCCACCTGCGAATTTTCAAAGTTACCGAAGCAAAACGAATCTATAGCGACAGAAAAACCGCTTTCTGTGCAACCAACAAATTTTTTGGTACAGATATCTTTCAAAATATGTATTTCTTTAAATTTATCTGTACATGTAAATATTATTATAACAGAAACTTACATAGTTCTGCATATAACATTGTTTACTTTTGTTTATAAGTAACTATGTGAAAATAATTGTTAAGGGGTTAGAATAGCATAATAATGTGTGTCTTACAAACGCTTTTTAAAAGTTATTACTTTATTTGAAAAGAATTTAAATAGTAAAAGGGGATAAACAAAACATCAAGAAGAATCAAGATATTAGTTCTAAGTGTTTTATTTTTCTATGGTTTTTGTACCTAAAAAACACCTTAAGCTAATTCAATTTTACTAGTTCGTAGAGTAGTTAGTTTCACACGATATTATTAATACTTAAAATCTGTGTAGAATCGATAATTGAATTTTTTAAGTAATATACGGGGAAACTATGCTCTGAAAATTCAAGGGGTGGTAATGTTCCTAGCTTGTCAAGTTCTGAGATACCATATGCCCTTAAACGATTAAAACCTAAACTTACTCGAGGTGCTAATGATGTACCGGCTTTTGTTATTACAGACTACGCCCATGCGCTTGTTAATGCCATTTTAAATTTATCAGTTACTGCTGACGTTGTCCTTGATATTTGGAAGAAGCCTCATATCTCTCCAGTTTTCAAAAAGAGCGTCGAATCAGATATCCATAATTACAGACCTATTGTGTTCCGTGCTTGCCAACGTTTGTTTATGAAGGGCAGATCAACTGTGTCCAATTTGATATGTCTCACACGGTATGTTTCTCAGAATATTGACTAAAATACGCAAGTTGATGTATTATACAGTATGCGCCAAAAGTATGGAATAAATTCAATAAAAACGAAACAATTATTTTTTGGGAAAAATCCTCGAACAGGTCGATTTTTAATTTAAAAAATACATATTTTAGCGTAAAATGCGATTTTAAAATGTCATTGGTTTTCGAGTAATGACGTCATTGATTTTTTTTTAAATGGCAACACCATATTTTTTTCCTTGATTCTGAAAGATCGTTTAATTCTCTATCAGGCAGTACTAAAATTTTGCCCTCTTACATAGGAAAGTTTTCGAGTAAATGACGATTTAATGTTAGAAAACGTAAATTTTATCCATAAAAAAGTAACAATTCTGAGGTATGTAAAATAAAATACAATTGATTAAATTTTATACTTAAATTAACTGTTCGAATTGCTATCCACCAACTTCTTGACAATGCGCAAGTCTGTGAAGAAATTCTTCTTGCACATTATGAATGATTTCTGGGGTAACTCTGCGTATTTCGTCCCGAATGCGATTTTGAAGTTCTTCTAAATTACGTGGTTTATTAATGTACACTTTTGACTTCAAGTATTCCCATAAAAAATAGTCAAGAGGTGTAAGATCTGGCGATCTTGCAGGCCATTCTATCTGTCCGCGTCTGCCGATCCACCTCCCAGGAAAACAGTTGTCCAAAAAATCTCGTACAGGGCGCGCTTAGTGCGGAGGTGCACCGTCTTGCTGAAACCATATGGTATCGTCAGGAATGTCAGGGTCATTATCGTTAGGAAAAATTACTGCAAGAGCTGAAACAAGGTCATTTTCTAGAAACTCTAAATATCTTTGCCCTGTAAGGGTTCCTTCAAAGAAGAAAGGCCTTACTATTCTGTCGTCAACTATTCCAGCCCACACATTTAATTTCTGAAGGTGTTGGGTATGTGCCTCTGCCATCCAATGAGGATTTTCCCGACTCCAATATCTGCAAGTTTGACGGTTTACTGTACCATTCAGACAAAATGTGGCCTCATCTGAAAAAGTATATGCCGGTGTAAATTTCTATTTCCTTGACATAAATCCATTAGAATTTCGCAAAAGTGTAAGCGGCGATCGGGATCATCTTCATTGAGTTCCTGCACAAGTTGAATTTTGTAGGGATGATATTTTTCCTTCCTCAAGATACGTAGCACTGTCCTCTGACTAGTGTCATTGTTTAATGCAACCAATCGTGAAGAATTATGAGGATTATCCACCATACTTATCAAAATGTTCTGTTTCTGATTTTCATTAATGCTTGGACGTCCAGGTTTTGGAATATTTACAACATTGCCAGTTTCTCTAAATTTAGACTCTACCTTACTGACTGTTGATTGGCTGATAGGGCTATCTGGATATTTTTCATTAAATAAATCGCAAACTTCCTGCTTCTAGTCATATTCCCGCATCCGATAAGAATTAAAATTTCAATTCTTTGAGTAACAGTTAAATGTGCCATAATACTTTAAATTGAATAATAATTTCTATGTCGCTTACAATACTTATTAGAAAGTCGGTGTGACAATGACACTTTGCAAAGATTTTCACCTACATAATCCATAAAAGAACTATGGAATTCGAAAAACTAAACTTGATAACGCTTTTGCTTTATTTTAATTGATTTACGTTTTCTAACATTCAATCGTCATTGTAAGAGGGCAAAATTTTAGTACTGTCTGATAGAGAATTAAACGATCTTTCAGAATCAAGGAAAAAAATATGGTGTTGACATTTAAAAAAAATCGATGACGTTATTACTCGAAAACAAATGACATTTGAAAATCGCATTTTACGCTAAAATATGTATTTTTTTAATCCTGTTCGAGGATTTTTCCCAAAAAATAATTGTTTCGTTTTTATTGAATTTATTCCATACTTTTGGCGCATACTGTATAAAGACTTCTCGAAGACATTCGATATGCTCGACCATAATATCCTAATTCAGAGGCTGAAGTTTTTTGGACTACCTAAGTTGCTGCTTCAGTTGTTGAAATCTTATTTAAATAGTAAACACCAATTTGTCCAGTGTTTCGGTTGCACGTCTAGATCGATATCTGTTACATCGGATGTGCCTCAGGGGTCGATTTTGGGCCCCCTATATTTGTGATTTTAATTTTTTCTTTACCTATTTTAATGTTAGAATTTTTTTTCCAAATTTACCACACTTCTAACTTTTTATAAAGATGTAGTTTTAGGCAAAGTATTCATTGCTTACCTGCATATAAAAATAGTCTCGACAGTATATCCAAAAAAATTTAATATCAATTTCTGACTTCGAATAAGAATAGAAATTCTTTAAATTAACTTTCAGTCCTTAACAAAATACTATTAAAATTTCAACAAAATTTAAAAGTTATGATTATTTTTTCTAATAGCATTTGCCCTTTCTACCCATTAAGGCGCTGCAATTTTAGAAATATATTTTACCTAAAACAGTACCTGTCTCTATATAAGTATGCCAAATTTCAAAAAGGCCGCTCCAGTATTAAAAAAGTTATATCTAAAAGACGAATTAAACACAATGACTTTTGGAAAAAATGTTACATACCTTGAAAACAGCAAATGTTAAGGTTAAGGTTAATTTAAGTTAAATATCAAAAAATTTATTTTTTTGCGTTTGTGCTGACCCTTACTGAACTTTTAAGTATAGAAATTTTAAAGTTTAAAGTTTTCGACTTTATATCATATTTATCTCTGTGTCATTTAAATCAGTTTTACTTTTAATTCATTTAAATATTGTCAGTGTATTCGGCTCTTAATATATCTACTATAAAACCACTACTACCACTTGTGTCTCGAATTTAAGACACGGTATATTTTAAATACGTTAACAAATAAGTATGGATGTAAAATTTCCACTAGAACATTAATACCTGCTCTATTTTTTCTGTCTCGAATTAAAAATATTGACATACAATTCTACAGTTCAAATGTAAACAACAAAAGGCATCGCATAACTTCCACTAGCTATGACTTTCCAGGCTGTCTATACGAAGTCCCTTGTCCCTTAAAAATAAACCCTGTTACCTAAGACCCCACCACCTGTTGATATGCGACTGAATTTATGTCGATCGGGTCCATTCAGTTCGGATATTTATTGGAATTTGATTTCGAGGGAAGCTCGGCCTTTCTCTCTGGTCCTCCCGCTATAGATGCGTTTTGTAGGTGGTTCCCACGATGATTTTTTAGATATTGGACGGATTTATTGGACTGATTCAGTTCCTTTGAAAGACGCGACTTGAGGTCCTCAAGACTTTTGTCATTTTTTTTTTAGAATTGCACGCTTCAGCAGCGTAATTGTTGAAAGGGATTATGATTTTTTTTTGACGAATAATAGGAACTCAACTTGTCACGTCGATATAACTAGAAAAGGCTTTCTCTGCATCAAAACGTCACTTTTTTTTTGCAATGTACCATGTGTTCAAATTTCTATACATTAACATCAGGCTCTTGGTTATTTTGAAGGATATTTAAACGATCCTTTTTAGTGTTTATACAGGGTATTAGAAGTTTGACTGCCATACATTTTACAGGAGATAGTATACATCAAAATGAACAAAAAAACCTTATGTGACATTGGAACCAGACCCAACCATTTCCAAGAACAAAATTAACAGATCGCCAATTTCATGTGTAAACATTCGATTAATTAAGGGTTCTCATCATAATTTTCTGTATTAAATGATCATAAAATGCAGTGTTTACCCCATCTTTCAATTTATTTATATTTGGTTTGAATAAAAACAATGTTTGTCGATAATCAATAAAATTCGACAAAGTCGATAGAACGGAATGTGGCAACAGCGCGATAAGTACAGTGACTACAGATCAGTTGGTATCTGAAGTGTAAAGTGTCTGTCACTTGTCGCAAGGTCTCACTATATTAACGTTTTCTTTAACAATGTGTTATGTTATTTAGGAATTTGGCATTGCATTTTTATTTTCGGTAAGTACTTTTTTTCGTTCATAAGTTATGGTTATTTCTGAGATCTGATCTGATCTGATCTTCTTTTTATTGCTTATTTTTCAAATTTCTATTTGGTTTAAATTATGTTACTGTTATAAACATATGAAAATTACCAAAATTTAAACATTTAATATAAAAAAGTCATTAATTTTTGGCAACAGTTGTTTAATTTTGAACAAAATACAAGCTGACATTTGGTAGGCAACCCACAAACCGCTCGCCTGGCATAGCTTGTATCCACACTGTCGCAACGTTGTGATAAAATTCAATGATATAATAACTCGTATTTTAAGAACGGCTTGAGTTATGTCCTTTGTATTATTTAACTTTCTTGTTCATTTATACTTTATCTATTTTATATTAAAGTTATGAAAGTCAAACCTCTAACACCCCGTATAATAAGTCTGTTTTGAAAATTTATAAACATTGTAAATTGAGCTCAGAAATCTGGACACATGATCCATATTTAACATGTTAGGCGGATAATAAAATTTTAAGGTATCTGAGTAGATTATTTTTAATAGAGCTAAATACAAAAACAAGAACAAAAAGAATAGTAATTATTTTATTTCATATTAATACATTATAAACACTTACCGTAACTATAAACATGTTCATAACTCCCGAGTTATACTAAGTAGTTACTCCCTCTACAGTTTTTACAAAAATAAACCGACAATTGTCGACTTTTCCACTGAAATTATTTCCTGAATTGCAAGAATTTTTCGTTGAACTGCTCACTACCTATAGCTGTAGTCAAACACGAAGTCGATGTTCCACTTCTTTCATGCGACATGCCATTCTTGTAGTTTTATTTTTCAGTTTAATGCTGTTGACCAAATACCCTTCTGCTACCGTTGAACTTCGCCATCTACCGTGTCTCTTCAAAGTCGTCGTATTTGCTCCTGTATTGACCAAGGCAGTCGCGGAAGTGCTCCATGTCCCGTGAAAGCTTCTAGATCTGGCAAACCCAAAAAACTAACAATTTTATTTGGCGTTTTTCCAAATGTATTTTTCCCAACAGGCTGAACTGTGCAACACTTTTCGCGATACGTTTGAAAAAATCTTTCTGAACCCGACGGACACAAAGACATATACTTCCTCACTAGACCCAAGGCAGAGAACTCGTTTTCTTCCATAATTGTAAATTTTTTACGCATATCTATTTTACTTTCCGGAATGTCATCCACCGTAACCGAGTCCCTATCTTCAATATGATTAATCTTCATATTCAAAAGTTCTTGACCTCTATAGGCTTCTTGACCGAAATAACTTATAATCAGAACCACCTGTACAATAGAGTAATAAATGTGTAATTCTTAAAGCGTATGTAGTAAATGTTCTTTATCGGAAGCATTCTTAAAAAATTTGACAATGTCATGCCGACTAAACACTTTAGACTTTTTTGGCTCATAGCCTTTACTTTTTCGTTTGAGAAACGCTTCCAGTTCATGAAACTTCCTCCCGTCTGTATTATTATAAATTTTCATCATTGCATTTAACATTAACCACTCAGTTCACAGTGAATTAGGACTGTACGATTCAGAGTGTAAGAAAAATAAATCAATATCACTTACACTAAACGTGGAAGAATAAATACATACCATGTCATGTACGTAAGCCAACGTTATAGTTTCATTTATATTTTTATTTTCAATACAGTTAGGTAAGTTTCAGCCACTGCAGGAATTTGTCATATTCTTTTTTATACTTTGGTTCCGACTTTGTTGGTAGTAGTGCAACATGAGCTTTCTCAGCCTTTGTATAACAAATCGCCTTAAATTTCACTTCTCTCCAGGTTTTCATTCATTTTACTTTAATTAGAAACTTGTCAGTTGATATATCCATAGTAATCATGTCTTCTTAATTATTAAACAACGTTTGTTTAATTTTGAAAACCAATAAAATTTGGTTTTCATTAGTATGAAATAAAACTCTTCATCTATCACGTGAGTTATTGGATGTTAATAATCTCGGAAAAATTAACAATTTGCTGCCCTCGATAGTTAACATCCTCATAACTCCCTCGATACATAAATAACTATAATAACTAAATTGATATAATAAAATAACAACGAAAATTTGATCAATAAATTAAATGCTTTAATTTTTTCCTTGATACGGCCACAAGCAGAGAGCGATTTACTATACTGTGGGTACTACGAAAACCGTGGCTTTCGTTTATTCCATAAAGGTCCGAGTTGTAGAAATGAGTTATATATTTCTCCATACAGGGTGTCCCAACGAAAATTTGACCCCCCCTATAAACCGAATAATATTTCAAAATTCGCCGAGACCCGTCGATTTTTGTTCTTAGGGGGAGCTTTTTTGACAGTCAAGCCAACCCGATATGTTCATCCTGGCCTAGCAACTCCAACTTAAAAATTTCAAATGCAACTACCCCACTTGTGGCACATCATTTTAAAGCCCTTTTCATTGCGAATACAGTGACGTACCGTTTTTAGAAATCGGTTGAGATTTGACAGAATTATTGGTTACAAACGAAAAGATGACAAACCAACTTACGCGTAGTAATTTCTACACAAATGCCCACCACTAATAAGTTTTTCATCTACTACACATGACCGCATTACCTAATTGTTATTGATGTGTCTATCAGTTTACAAAAAAGTCAGAAATGAAATAAAAAAGCTGAAGCAAATAATAAATCAGATTTATTTGATGAATTGCTCAAAATGACCCCCGATAACTCCCAAACAATAATACAGTCTGTTTTCAAATTCTGTTCGAACATTATTAAAGACATCCGCAGTTATTAATCGGCATTCTTCTACAATTCTCTGACGTAGCACTTGCAATGTTTCCGGCTGAGTGGCGTACACTCGTGATTTTAAATGACCCCACAGAAAAAAGTCCAAAGGGGACAGATCTGGAGATCTTGGTGGCCATTCGACGGGACCTCTTCTGCCAATCCAATGCCCCGGGAAATGGTCATCCAAAAATTGTTGCACAGCAGCAGCATAGTGCGGGGGCACACCATCTTGTTGGAAGGTTATTTCATTTTCTAGTAAATTGTCGTCACTTTCTAAAATCTCTGTTATCCTAGGATCAATTGTACTTTCCAATAATTCTAGATAGGTGTTTCCATTGAGATTACCTCAGATGAAAAATGGTCCAACAAGATGGTCGCCCAAAATGCCTGCCCAAACATTCAATTTTTGAGGTGTCTGAGTATGAAATTCTCTGCTTAAATGCGGATTAGTATCACTCCAATAACGACAATTGTGTCTATTCACTTCGCCGTTCAACATAAATGTGCATTCGTCGGAGAAACATGTATTGTAGAGAAGATTTGGATTCAGTAGAAGTTGTTCACTAAAGTATTCGCAAAATTGGTTACGGCGATCAAAGTCATCTTCATGTAACTCTTGAACCAGCGTCATCTTAAATGGATGAAACTTGTGTTTTTTCAATATTCGATGAACACTGGAACGGGATACGCCAAAAGCTTGAGACACAGTTGTAATCGATTGCTTATTATCCATCTGTACATGACCCAAAACTGCCACTTCAACTGCTTCATTTCGAACTGGTCCAATTACTTCACGTTTCTTGTTTAAAAGCGAACCTGTTGCAACAAATTTGTCAATCAGGTGTTTAACGTACTGGTGGTTTACATTTTTTTCAGCATTAAAAATTCGTGGTGTAGCTTTAGCGCAATCGTGGTTTCGATAATATATTGCAACAATTTCTACTCTTTCCGCGGTAGAATAAACCATTTCGAACACACGTTAATACTTTCAATAACGGCTGAAACTAACGATTTCTTGGTCACAAGCAAAAAACACCGACTTTTTTTGTAGTACTGATTTTTTGTTATTTTGAAAAGGTCTGAATTCCTATAAACTTAAGTATCTTTTACTAATAACTATTTTAGTATCTAGTTTTATTTGCTTCAGCTTTTTTATTTCATTTCTGACTTTTTTGTAAACTGATAGACACATCAATAACAATTAGGTAATGCGATCATGTGTAGTAGATGAAAAACTTATTAGTGGTGGGCATTTGTGTAGAAATTACTACGCGTAATACCAATACTTCTGTCAAATCTCAACCGATTTCTAAAAACGGTACGTCACTGTATTCGCAATGAAAAGGGCTTTAAAATGATGTGCCACAAGTGGGGTAGTTGCATTTGAAATTTTTAAGTTGGGGTTGCTAGGCATTATGGGGATGAACGTATCGAGTTGGCTTAACTGTCAAAAAAGCTCCCCCCAAGAACAAAAGTCGACAGGTCTCGGCGAATTTTGAAATATTATTCGGTTTTCCAATTATAGGGGGGGTCGAATTTTCGTTGGGATACCCTGTATATCTATTCTACATCGACTGTTTCACAAATTTGGACGAATGTTTCAGAGTATTGGTTCGGAATAGAGTTGTCGAATCGAAGAAAGGGACGTGCCGCTATCTAACTAGCGTTAATAACCCCCCACCCAATTTAAATACAGATTGAATATGTATACCTTTTAGGAATTTTAAACCAATAACCCGGGGCCACGACCTATCGGAACGGCGCAACGAAAACAATGTATCTCACTAATTGTAAAGCAACACACACATACAAAGTAGGCTTTGACGGGGGTTTATTCCAGATATTTTCTTCAATTGACTGTATGTAAGGGAGCGGCGGCAACGGCCCGGGCTTAGAAATGGAATAAATCGCCCAGGGAAACAAATTCGAATCGACAACGTTCTGAATTACTCGATTGTTTCGTTCGACTTGCTTTTGTTTTCGTTTTCGCCTTGATGCTCGGATGTTTTTTGCGGCGGGAATTTATACACGAGCCGGGCCCGCTCCTGGCAAGCTGGATGTTCTGTTCAATTTAATTTCGTAATTAATTCTATATTTATAGGCAGAGGATAAAGTTGCTTAACACCGAGCAGGATATAGAGGAGGTACCTACTATCCAATCTAATGACAAATGTGATGAGAGTCATTTGGTACAATCAAATTTTATCTGAAAAAAGCATAATTCTACATTTTTTAAGAAACACTTTTTTAAAAATAACTTAAAAAAAATTAAATACATACAATTTATAAAATGTACAAATGTACATGTACTTATAATATATTACGCAAGAAAGATAGATAAACTAGTTATTAATTTGAAAATAAATTACAAAAATGTATGGGTAACTATGCTAAAGAATACAAAGTTAAATGTGCAAATGTAGTGATTATCTATATAGAATACGACAACAAAACATAGCACATAATGGACATAATCCAAATGAAGAAAAATAAGTTTTTCGTTAAAATCTTTATTTATTTTTAAAAATGGCAATTTTTCTACGTATATAGTTATTTCGCTAGCATAAGTGTATAAAATTATAGTTTAAAAAAACTAAAAAATCACACTTTAATAGAAAACCGAACTAAAAAGTAAAAAATAATTTTGAAGTGTCAAGAGTTTGTATTACAGCAGGGTTCTTGATATTAAATGTTACAATTACTTTAGTAGTGCAGCTATTTACAAAATTAAAGGCACAAATGAAAATTATTTTATAAAATTTTAGATTCAAAACTTTCTTCAAAATTTTGCCAAAATTTTCTAATTAAAATTTCTCTGAATTTGAAAATTTACTTATTTCAAAATTTTTAAATTCAATTTTTTTTTCAAAATTTTTCCAAAATTTTTGAATTTTCTTTAGATTATCAAATTTTTATTTATTTCTAAAATTTTTTAATTTTGATTTTATAGATATAATTCCAAAAATTTTTTTGAGTCGAAATAAAATTTTTTCTTGACAATTTTTCATTCTTTTTTTTTCAAAATGTTTAAATTCAAAATTTCTGTTAAAATTCAGTTTCGTTTCCGTTTCAAGTTTTACATTGTAATATATTACAATTTATCTTGTTTATTGATTTAAAATTAATTCAGAAACTTATTATTTCTATTATTTTTTTCTCAAAATCTCAAATTATTTAAAAAAAAAAACAAACTTATAAGTGGTCCATTACAATAAGTTTCACTTAATAATTCAATAATTTGCAAAATATATGTAGAAAAGTTCCGACGACAACTAAATATGCTCTAGTGGTAAGAATTCTTTTTACTTATATCGGTAAAGAAGAATGCAATTTACCATCGTTCTATGGATTGTATACACTTAACCTGCAAACTAATCTAAATAGTTTCTTTTTTTTATTCTGATGATCCTAGTCAGGGCATTAGAACAAAGTTATTAAATAATTGTATTGTCATCAGTCCTTGACCCCTGTGCAAATTTTCAAGCTGATCAGACTTCTTGAAATTGGTGAAAATTGCACTGAAAGATTCCGTTACATACGTACAGGTCAAGCTAATAAAAGCGTGTTAATAAGCAGATATACTTATCTTCGTTTAATGGAAAATTTGGCATTAATGTAATGTAATACTTTGATTACTTGAAAATAAAGTTCTGCCAATTATTAATAATACCGAATAGCGAAACAGTTGTGAACATAAACTCACGTTTAAAAAGTTGCGATCACAAATTCACCTTAAATTTTATTAATAAAACCGTAAATCGGAGCCCACCCCATCTGTCGATTTGAATTCAACAGCTTGTTCGAAGGGTATTTCCGATCGGGCGCTAAAATATTCGCCTTGAATGAAGTGGCGGTCGGGGGTGGTCAGGCAGTCTTAAAGAAAGCTTTGAAGAGGGTCGAGATCGAGGGGTGCCAACCTGGAAAACGAGACACCGTTGTCGGAATTTTAAAAGTTGTGTTTACAAATCGAGCAGTTTGATTATTAAAAGGGCTTCTTTGGGGCCGCGAAAACATAATGAGTTCTTCCCGGTGAATTGTAATCGCTTGACTTCTTCGAAAGTGAGGTGAATTTTTATGACTTCTATGAAATAGAAATCATCTTGTCTATATTGTGACTTTGTGGCAATGGGTTTGATTGCTTGTATCTAAAATAAATTCAAAGAAACATGAAAGTTTTGAGAAAATTCCGATTTACTACGATTCATCTTCTATTAGACAATAGTATGGTTTTTTAATTCGTCGTTAGAGGGGACAACATGTAACACAATATAAATTTTAAACTGGTATACGAGTATAAGTTGTTGCGAAAAACATTTTAAAAGTTTACCTTCAACACCTTGCATCTTTTAAGAGTGGCATATTTGTATACCTATAGGTAGTAGGTAATATTTTGTCGTCAAAAATAAGCAGTTAATGAGATGACTTGCTTTTTTACACCTTGTAGATTATTTTATCAATAAAATATGAAAAAAAAGACGTAAACTTATTGGATATTTATTGGCGTAAATAAAAATAAATGTAAAATAACTACCTACGTCTGTATTACAAGACTTTACAGTGTACGAGTATAGTAGGAAAATTTTGTTAGATTGCTTGGAAAAGACAGAAGTGAACCTTCATAATACAATAAAAATAAATAATATGTATCTAATAGAAAACAAAAATCAATTGTTTTATTTTATATTAAGCAAAAAGTGTCTTATGAACAAGGATCAGAAAACGGTTAACGAAAAATGTCAGAAAGCGATATAACCAAAATACATTTTTGTTATTTTTAATAGAGTATCAATTACTATAAAATCGTGGAGCTATATTTCATTCCTTGTATTTAATAAAATAATACATTTTCGGAAGGATCATTGGAAAAAATATTGTTCGATATCGATTATCAACATTTTCGTGAAATTTTGTGTAAACATTGCTTTCATAGTTTATTCATATATTTTGCTATTTAAAATAAGAATACAGAAAAAAATGGTAATGATTTTCTTTATTTAGTATCTAGTCTTGTCGTCTCATGTCATGGTCTTTGATATATAGGAGCTAATAAAAAATTAGTTTATTTAAATATAATTTATTCTTGGGAAATAAATAAATATATAAGAATTCAAATAAATATTTTTCCCCTAAATTGTTCAAATCTGCATTAAAATAACATGAAATAAAAAAAAATGTTTTTTGATTGAAATGAATGCATTTCGAATCAAAATATGCGTTTATTTAATTCAAAAATGCTTATTTTGAATTGAAGCATATGAAAAAGGAAAATATGTAATCTTTTCATTTTTTTTGTAAAGTTTCGAATGAAATTTTATTAGGTTATATAATGAAAAACCGTAAATTAAAAAAACTCAATTTCCTAATATAGTTATATCGGCAAGAAAAGTATTTGTTTGAAAGGAAAAATTCTAATTGTGTTCTATAAATAAAAAATAATTAGTAATAGGTGGCTATGGAATTTAAGAGACATGAACAGCCAGAGTTAGTCAGTTAACTCACTTCTTACCTGTGTCGTACTGAATAGTAAGCTCGAAACCAGCATATTTTGACGTTGACTATTGGTGCAATTCAATGCTGGTTGGGGCATTTGCGCGCAGTTGTTTCCTGAATTTCCTAAGCAATAAGTTCACTTAAATCAGCAGTTGTTTAATTTTGAGGTATATAAATATTTTTTATAGAATATAATTAAATCAACACCAGAAGTCTATGTATAATTGGAAATAATGTTTTTTAATAGAAACAAATGCTTTGTTTACACAAAATAACTGTATTTTTATTTTTTCAAAATAATAATTTGGTATCAAGAAATAAATATTTGTTTGGCCTCTATACAAACAAATAATTTATTTCTATGGTATTTGGCAGGCACCAATTTTTTTTGTGTGCAATTGATTAGATCTGTCGACCACCGTCAAGTTATTCAAGTGTATTTTATAGTGTATCTTAATTATTTTATTATGCGGTTTCGGATCTATGTGCTTAAGGAACATTTTGCTTAGTATTATTTTGTTATCTACGACTGTTCATGGCACCACATTTTAAAATTATTCTGAATATTGCATAATATTAATATCCGTTAATATCGTCATAAAATAGTTTCGAACGGTAGTCTCTTCACCGTCGAAGTCCCGATCAGCTCAAAACTATTTTCCAACCCGTAATGTGATTATAATTACAAGGCCTGATAACTCAGATTGAAGTCCAGCGGGCCGCCCACAAAAATCAAAAATCCTTACGCTGATGATGCCCGAAGGGCGAATAAGTTATAAATTGACAAAGCAACGAATTACTTACGCAGCGGCGTCGGTCAGGGGGCGATATCCGAAGATTTTAGTATTAGACGCAACTAAGACCGACGCTAAAGAACATACAATCAAAACCTATATACAGTATGCGCTGAAAGTATGGAATAAATTCAATAAAAACGAAACAATTATTTTTTGGGGAAAATCCTCGAATGGGTCGATTTTTAATTTAAAAAATACATATTTTAACGTAAAATGCGATTTTCAAATGTCATTTGTTTTCGAGTAATGACGTCATCGATTTTTTTTAAATGGCAACACCATATTTTTTTTCTTGATTCTGAAAGATCGCTTAGTTCTCTATCAGACAGTACTAAAATTTTGATTGAATGTTAGAAAACGTAAATTTTATCCATAAAAAAGTAACAATTCTGAGGTATGTAAAATAAAATACAATTGATTAAATTTTATACTTAAATTAAATGTTCGAATTGCCATCCACCAACTTCTTGACAATGCGCAAGTCTGTGAAGAAATTCTTCTTGCACATTATGAATGATTTCTGGGGTAACTCTGCGTATTTCGTCCCGAATGAGATTTTGAAGTTCTTCTAAATTACGTGGTTTATTAATGTACACTTTTGACTTCAAGTATCCCCATAAAAAATAGTCAAGAGGTGTAAGATCTGGCGATCTTGCAGGCCATTCTATCGGTCCGCGTCTGCCGATCCACCTTCCAGGAAAACAGTTGTCCGAAAAATCTCGTACAGGGCGCGATAGTGCGGAGGTGCACCGTCTTGCTGAAACCATATGGTATCGTCAGGAATGTCAGGGTCATTATCGTTAGGAAAAATTACTGCAAGGGCTGGAACAAGGTCATTTTCTAGAAACTCTAAATATCTTTGCCCTGTAAGGGTTCCTTCAAAGAAGAAAGGCCCTACTATTCTGTCGTCAACTATTCCAGTCCACACATTTAATTTCTGAGGGTGTTGGGTATGTGCCTCTGCCATCCAATGAGGATTTTCCTGACTCCAATATCTGCAAGTTTGACGGTTTACTGTACTATTCAGACAAAATGTGGCCTCATCTGAAAAAAGTATTTGCCGGTGTAAATTTCTATTTCCTTGACATAAATCCATTAGAATTTCGCAAAAGTGTAAGCGGCGATCGGGATCATCTTCATTGAGTTCCTGCACAAGTTGAATTTTGTAGGGATGATATTTTTCCTTCCTCAAGATACGTAGCACTGTGCTCTGACTAGTGTCATTGTTTAATGCAACCGATCGTGAAGAAAATTATGAGGATTATCCACCATACTTATCAAAATGTTCTGTTTCTGATTTTTATTAATGCTTGGACGTCCAGGTTTTGTAATATTTACAACATTGCCAGTTTCTCTAAATTTAGACTCTACCTTACTGACTGTTGATTGGCTGATAGGGCGATCTGGATATTTTTCATTAAATAAATCGCAAACTTCCTGCTGAGTTCTAGTCATATTCCCGCATCCGATAAGAATTAAAATTTCAATTCTTTGAGTAACAGTTAAATGTGCCATAATGCTTTAAATTGAATAATAATTTCTATGTCGCTTACAATACTTATTAGAAAGTCGGTGTGACAATGACACTTTACAAAGATTTTCACCTACGTGATCCCTAAAAGAACTATGGAATTCGAAAAACTAAACTTGATAACGTTTTTGCTTTATTTTAATTGATTTACGTTTTCTAACATTCAATCGTCATTTACTCGAAAACTCTCCTATGTAAAAGGGCAAAATTTTAGTACTGTCTGATAGAGAATTAAACGATCTTTCCGAATCAAGGAAAAAAATATGGTGTTGCCATTTAAAAAAAAATCGATGACGTCATTACTCGAAAACAAATGACATTTGAAAATCGCATTTTACGCTAAAATATGTATTTTTTAAATTAAAAATCGACCTATTCGAGGATTTTTCCCAAAAAATAATTGTTTCGTTTTTATTGAATTTATTCCATACTTTTGGCGCATACTGTAACTCTAACAATAACAATTCTAGTCGTACATACAACTCCTGTAAACTTAAAATTTTAACTTTGTTGTACATTTTGGTCATACAGTTTTCCTAAATACAGAGACTATGACTAAGTACAAATATTTTAAAAGGGATAGAGAAAAATAAAAATTAATGGAATACACCATCAAAAAATTTTCAAACCTATTTATACAGCGAAAAACTGTATTAAACCTTTATTTATCGTCGTGCCTGACCTTCCATCAGCCTCGAGGCTAGATTATATGCCACAAGTCGCGTTGATAGAAAAAAAAATTGTTTGCAAAATGTAGATAAGAGAGTAGCGCGTAATATTTATTTCCAGGATTGATATTTGGAGAGATTTCAGGAATGTTGAATCATTTTCTGGTTTCGTAATTGTTTACTTTAAAACTTGTCATTGTAAAGATTTTTTACTTGCTACATTTCGTTTCTTGGGGACCTCTCGTTCCCTGAACCATATGTACACAAATACATAAAAACACTGCCACACGTTTACCACCAAAGCATTATAGCAGTTATTCATTAAGGTTCAAAGAGGATTTGGCATAATATTGTGTCCACTATGAAAACGTCTTTGGTGTTACACTGGCACACGATAATATGCACCTGTCATATGAATTACACAAAAATTACGCGAAACATTAAATTTGCTTAGGCGAGTACTGAAAAATTATTACTAATTAAAAAACTAATCACTGTATACGATATCTTATTTTTGACAGAATCTGATGTAGTCTGCAGTCGTCAAATATAAGCCACTAGTACAAAATGTACTTAACGCCGATACATTTTGAAGCTTATAGTGTTGCTGGGAACTAAATTCTGTTAATAATAATAGATTTTTATTCATGTAGGCCTATCACAGGATATGAAACGTCATATAAATTAGTCTAGCATACATATTATTACTAAACGTGTGACATACAAATTTGGACTAGTTACGTAGCAACATAAACAGCACAAACCAATAGACAATTAATAAATATAATAGAAATCGATACATATTAACAAGAACAATTCACCTTGCAGCAGGAAAATCATAAAATTCCTGTAATGTATAAAAACAGTTTCCGACAAGGAAGGAACGTAGCTCTTTTTTAAATAACCTAATATTTGCATTATTTTTAATACTCACGGGTAATCTATTAAAAATTGTTCCACATAAGTAAAGCGGCCCCTTCTGGTATGTTGTTAAGTTATGATTATTTAAATAAATTAAATTATTTCCTCGTGTATTATAGGAGTGAATGTTGTTATGCTGTATGAAAAATTCAGGATGATTCTTAACAAATAGTGCTGCTTCATATATCAATATACAAAGCAGAGAAAAAATTTTATATTGTATAAATGATGGTCAGCAAATGACAAATAAATATTCTATGAAATTCAGAATTAGTCCCCCAGTAAATTATTAAATATTTTAAATGTGTATATGCTAATGCAAAATAAACATCTAAAAGATAATGTTTATCCATTATATTTCTCAGGTTTCTGATTGCGTAATAGGCAGTATTTAATTTTTTTACGAGATGCTCAATATGAACCGACCAAGTAAGTTGCTTATCAATGAAAAGTTCTAAAAACTTTGTGTGTTGTGCTTTCTCAATGATCGTGTTGTTTAATGAAACTACTACGTTAGGGCATATTCGTCTTTTAAAAAAGGTAATGTAAAGAGTCTTCGTTGGATTAATAATAAGCTTATTTTTAAAACACCGCGTATAAAACTGTTGAAGTGTGTCGTTTACTTTCCTTTGAAGCTCGTCAGCTGACGAGGCACTAATACATATTGTACTGTCATCTGCGTAAAGAATTAAGCTGATACCTTCGACAGTTATATGTTGCTCTAATATCATGTATAAATAATATAAATAGTAGAGAAGATAAAATACTCCCCTGAGGAACCCCCAATGGAGTCCTAGAAGAGTGAGATATGCTATTACCAATTTTTACATTTATTTCTCTGTCAGTTAAAAAAGAAGTAATCCAGTTGTCAACTGGATACCTTAAACCCATTTTTCTTAGTTTTCTTGCTTAGTTAATACTAATAATAGTAACAATATTAACAATAACCGACGATGTTTGTATAAAATAACTAGTACTATTTTAAACTATAATATCCTGAGATGTTTACAGTATTCTGTAAAAATCCCTTAGAATATTTCTTCTAAGCTTTGATCAGCTATCTTTAATGTTTGGAAAGTATGCAACTAACAATGCAAAATGTCAATTGTCATTATAATCGAAACCTGGTTCAGTTGGCTAATTTTTAATTTTATAGTAAATAAAGGAATTTGTCAGGTACAGATATTTCCCTATAATATAGATCGCCCTAAGATGTGTGTCGTTTGTTTTTGTAATCAACCATAGGTATAGGCAATCAGAGTAATAAAAAATTTCAATTTTCTTAGAATAAAAGGGTATTATATTTAACACGGTCTGTTAGTGGATAATTCTATTAGACCTGTAATGACTGAAAAATGTAGATTTGGCAGTGTGGAATGAAGAACGAATGCAAAATACTGCAGCTAACCGGATTAACTGTTATTGATAAGAATGCTTATTTTCGCCTTTTCTACATTTGACAACTCTGGAAAAAGACAACAAGTAGGTAGTTGACATTTCTAGACCATCTCGGACAATGATTGTCATAGACGCCGATTTTTCACAGGAAAAGAGGATTTTGCCCCATAGAGCTAGAGTTCCAAAATACATTTTTTAGGGCTCCCTTACAGCGTGGTTAAATTTTTTGTGCTTAGTTATAGTTAACACTGTAGAGGTGATATCTATACAATTTTCAATCGTACGCCGCTGTCGCGACTAATGCGGACTGAGAAACAACAACCGCCGCATTTGATCGAAACCCGGCTCGATGATTATTTACTTTTTTTACGTCTGTGGCCGCCTTAATATGTTGCATATGCACTGATTCGTTTTTAAAGTGTCTTTTTATGTGGGATAAACGTGTGAATTGGTAGACAATCCGTGCATAGAAACGTGAGAATCAGCTGAATGGGCCCCTTTACAATGTTTTAACCAGCGAGGAAAATTGTCGGTTATTTAGTTTTATTCAATTTGCCGGAATAATTTATGTTACCGGTGGACGTTGAAGAGAAGTAGGTGGATGAGATTCTCATCAATTTTATTTAGTTTTGTTTATTTCCTAAAAAATGCTCAACACAAACGAAGCCATTGTCACGCACAGCAATGAATTTGTAGTAATTTTTGAGCCATTGTTGCAGGAAATTATATAGAATCTATTTCGCATTTTATTATGTGTTAATGGGTTAAAAAAAATTGTTGGTAATTACTCTGAACAAGTAGATTCCAATCCAAATATTAAAGGACGGGGGACATTAAGGGACATTTAGAGAGACATATATTATAGGCAGTGATGTAGAAAGCACTATGATAGCAAAACTGGCGTAGGCGTATGTATAACACATGAAAACTTAGCGAATAAGACCAAATGGGAAGCTTACAGTGAAATAAGGTTATGGGTAGGAATCAAAGAAAATAATGGGAATATCAAAACATTTATAACCGTATATGCACCGGATGAAAATGAATGAGCAGAAATCAAAGATAAATTTTGGGAGGATTTAAATATTGTTGTAGAAAAATGTAAGGGATGTATCTATAGTTATCTTACGTGATGGAAAAATAGGGAGAAGGGACATACAGGGTGATTCAGAAGTTATCTAAAAAGAATTTTGGAATGGATGCGTCATGAAAAATGAAGTCAATATCGTAACAAAATTTTTTGTAAAATACATATAGTTACCCACCACCATAACCTTACATCGCTGGGCCACTGTAATCTCTAGCCAGGCGATTCCGAATATTGAAATCCGATTACTTTTTGTAGGAATTAAGTGTTTTTGTGATACGAGTAGGGGTGGGCGATAACGGTTTGGAACTATCGATTATCGATAAATAAATTAAACCAGTATTATCGAATTATCGATATTATCGACAATTATCGATATATCGATAAATATTCCCAACCCTAATCACTAGACATCATAGAATGCAAACAAACTGACAGACGCGTTCACTCCACATCTAGCCTTAAGGTAAAAGTTGCCAGATTTCAAAGAACCATAGACTCATTGCCGGGGTTTGTAAACTATAGGAAACGTTACCAATATATGGCGCGATTTGGGTGTGAAAAACAATGTTTTGAAATCTACTTGACGTCTCCTTGACAATTATCACATTTTTGACATTTTTGGTGTTTTAAGTGCAGTTATTTGTCAGTCCTTATGGAAAAGTGTTATAGAACTATTTAAAGTGTTAAAATAATTAAAATATTGAAGTAATATTGAAGTAATAAGATCTGTGGCCTTTGTTATTCATCCCCGGAAGGATTTCATTCTCGAAGTTGATGGACATCGTTTTACTCGTTAATCTATTAATAATTAATAAAATTAATAATAATAATAGCGGCAAAAGCAGTTAAATATGCTGTATGGCGTTATAAAATGTTATTTCTTTCTTTCTTTGGGAATAAACCTGAAACAATAATGCGGCAAGATTACCTACTGGAATTTTATATTTATATAACAGTAAAATCAGGATATTGTGTTATCGGATAAATTTCTCTTTGTAATGAAATAATTTCACCAATCAGTAATTTTACAAGAAACACTGGCATGAAAAAAGATTTTGCCAAATGTCAGTTTAGCGACAAAAGTGCGGTACTGAATTCAACACTTTTTTAATTCATTTTCTTTTAGAAAATTATAAATGTATTTAATAAAATGAAGCCTACATTAGAATTGTTATAAATCTCTCGTTACTAATATTTGTGTACGAAATTAGACGACCTTAAAATATATAAATTTTAATATTTTGCGCCAGAATTAAATTTTTACCATATTTTAGAAAAAAAGTTAATCAGATAGATAATAAATACCTATTTTTGGTCTGGTTATATTTAAAATTTGTTATACTGTACAAAGTATTATCTGAAGCTATTTATTTGTGACAGTTTTTCTTTAGTTTAATTGGGTGTTTTGTAAAATATCCAAAATACTCGTAGACACTTCTATTTATCCATGTTTTATAATTTGCTGACTATTTTCATGATTATATTTAAAATGGTCACCAAAGGAAAAACTTTCTAAAGTTTCTAAATATTTTTTCAGTATTAAATAATTTTCAACAGTTTTTAAATAACATTGTCGATTAATTTTCTTTTGTTTTTATTTATTTTCAAATGTAATTCAATTAAAGGTATATATAAATTATTTTTTAAATTATTAACGTTTATTAATTTATAAAGCAATTTTGCATAATTTTGTAAATGCATGACGCCAACTGTGCATTATGTAACATTAGTTTTATTAATTTATCGTTTATTGACAATTTCCAAAATTTAAGGTAACATACAGGGTGTCCCAAAATAGAAGGTCATACCATTAACCACATATTCTTTGGAAAAAAATAAAGCGACTTTTCTTATGCCATTTTTTATTTGGAAGTCTCTGTTTCAATATACAGAGTGTTAAAGTTACATTTTATAAAACTATTATTGTTAATAATCCCATTGTTTTCTAATATACACACTTGAAATTTTGCACGTACTTTTATCTTATTGCGGCATACTTATCATGTAATTTTGGTGAAAAAAATTGAAGGGCGAATGAAGAGGAACTGAGGGATGCAGTACCCTTTATCCAATTATTTATAAGTACGCTTATGCAGTTTTTTCTTGAAATATCAAACGTAGAATTTTCTTCTGATCATTTTACCTTTTTTGTAATTTTTTGTTTAAATGCCTCGTTCTGGAGGAAAACGGCAATTTGTAGTGCCCATAAATCTATCATTCACTACCATTTTCAAGTGAAACTGAAATTTTGTGAATATATCTGTTATTACAAAAACTTGGCAACTTAGCAAATCGTAATACTTACTGAATGAATATTTGCTAATTAAAACAAAAAGAGTATATCTTTCAAAAGATAAGATTTTTACTACTTAAAAGGGCATGTACCTACATGTGTTAATGAGGAGAGTGGACAAGTAAAACATTTGTTAAATTAGTAGTAATTAATTAATTATTTTATTTAATATTGTTTAGATAAAAAGTTATTATGTTGATCGTTCATTATTACTATTACTAAACAAGACTATTATTTTTTGGTTGATAAGAGAACTGTATCACAGATTTTAATACCACATTATTTTTTCAATTCAGTATTCCTCATTTTATAAAATTTAAAATTATCCATTCTGTTTTAATTAGTATTAGTATTACAATTTGCTAAGTTGCCAAGGTATTGTAATAATAGGTATATCCACAAAATTTCAGTTTCCCTTGAAAATGATAGTGAATGATATATTTATGGGCAGTACAAATTAACGTTTTTCTTCAAAACGGAGCCTTTGAACAAAAAATTACAAAAGAGATAAAATGATCATAAGAATTTCTACGTTTGATATTTCAAGAAAAAGCTGCATAGGCGTACTTATAAATAATTGGAGGGGATAAAGGGTACTGCATCCCTCAGTTACCTCCATTCACCCTTCGATTTGTTTCACCAAAATTACATGAAAAGTATGTCGGAATAAGATAAAAGTACGTGCAAAATTTCAAGTCTGTCTCTTACAAAACAATGGGATTATTAACAAAAATAGTTTTTTAAAAAGTAACTTTAACACCCTGTATATTGAAACAGGAGCGCCCAAATAAAAAATGGCATAAGGAAAGTCGCATTATTTTTGTCCAAAGAATATGTGGTTAATGGTATGGCCTTCTATTTTGGGACACCTTGTATATCATATATCATTATGAAAGAAAAATAGTGCAATTGAATGGCCAACAAATATACAGGGTGTTCTATTTTAATAAAATTGTATGTTTAAGTGATATTTTAAAAGATACACCGTGCAGAGAAGTTATAAGTATGTAGAACTTTACGTAAAAAAAAACTTTCAGAAGCAATTTTTACCATTGCGATATCTCGGCTATTCTCTGGGATTCGAAGAATCTTGTAAAAGTATTCAAAAACCACATTTTTAAAACTCTTGTGGTTTTCGAGATATCATGCAATTGCAACGAAATTGGGACACCGTGCACATTTATAATAATATCTGTACCCCTCATTCTAATCACGAGGATCAGTCGAAGACTTGTGCGGGAGAGGGGGCGGCATATATTAAGCAGGCCGCATTTGCACATAGGAACGACTTACGTTGGTAGGCCCTAACCACCATACAGTGCAGGAATGAGGGAAACCTGGAAAACCTCATTAATTAGTAGTCAAACGTCAACCGGTATCAATCTCTCACATTGACCCAAGCCAACATTCTTCCACCCTACCATACCGGCAGGGAGGGTAGCTTATATACGGTCTACCGGCTGTGGGGGTCGAACCCACAGCGATCTAGTCACCTCGATTCAAGTACTGACGCCTTAAACCGTACGACCACTGACTGATAAGCAGCGATGAGTCTTTATTTAAGTCCCTGTTAGGATATTAATCAGAAGATTGTTACTTTTTATTATTTTAAGATCTTTGTACCGTATTAATCAGAGACCGCTTGCCCGGTCTAGGTATGGGCGCGTTTGACAAAAACCGAACAGCCGTCATTTTTTCCAATAGTAGTAATTAATACGGGGCGGAGGACCGACACATCTCGCGCCTCGAACAGACAGAATGGGATAATGACGAAAATGGTGAAATTGCGATTTTTAAATTACGTTTTTGTTATCTTAGAACTGAAATGAAAATGATACGTGCCTCCGGCGTTTTTAATTTTCGAGAAATGATCGCGCATGTTAACAGTAATAAGGAGCTTCAAGATTTTACAATAGATTCAACCGCCCCTCCTCCCCCTTAATACCTGGTTTTGTGCGCGGCCTGTCTAAATGAGGCAGAGCCGTAACTCGATCGTTTTGCCTCACAGACGAAAAATTACCGTATTATTTTTGTCACGATAAGAGATATGTAAATATGATTATTATTAATTGTATGAAATATTCCTGCAAATCGAAAAAGGATAAGCAATCACATGAATTATAAATTTAATAGAAATCGAAATTATTTGTCATATATGATAATAATCTATCTTTTTGTAAATTAAATCGCTTGAAGCTCTGGTGACGTTTCATTGATGGTTATTTTGTTTATAAAATGTTTAACAATTTATTGGACTCTTATTGTATAGACTCTTTTTAACATTAACTGTAGACCTTATGATGTTAGAAACAGGCATATTTTTTATTATCCAAATATTACAAATAATTAAATATTGAATTCGCCTTTAGTAAAATCTATGAGAGCCAGTAATTTGATTTGGGACTATATTGATTTATTTGATTCTAATAGTAATAGATTTGAGTAGCTTCTAAAAATACATCTGCGTTGTTTTCAAAATTACGTTACTTCATTTCATTTTTTTTTGTGTCACTCTATTATTGGATACTTAACTTTATCTGTTGAATGGTCGATTAAAAAAAAAACAGATGAAAAATCTGTATAAATTATGACTTTTTTTATTTTTTTTGTTTAATTCACATAATTCAGTTTAATTTTGTGTGATATATTGATTTAACAAATGTCAGAAATGTCTGGTTAGAGGGTGTTGCTATTCGAAGAGTTAAAAAAATTGTTTTTAGTAAATTGAACATCGTAAATATGATTTTTAGATATATCCATAGCATAAATGAGTAAAACTTCATTTAGAACAAAAATGGCAAAGCATATATACAAAATGAAATTCGGGTGGCCTTACAGATTTGAAAAATATTAAAAATAAGGCTTTTTATTGGAAACGTGAAACACAAACCTCCAATTTTAAAGCCCTCACTAGAAGAAACGTGCACATTTTATAATCATCATTTTTTCTTAAATTCTAAAATTAGAAAAAATTTCTTAAATAATCTTCTTCGTCTAGTAATAATTCACTATACCGTATGTTGCACCTAATAAAAATAATAAAGCCTTTCATTTTTGTCACGGAGGTAAGTAAATAATTTTTTGTGCATATATGTAATTTCATTGATACTGGGACCACTTGAACCAGGCGAAATAGAAATATCAAAAATAGTTCCATCTATCAATTTTTAAGATATACATCTACATATCGAGTTTTATAGAAAAATTCGGTCGATCAGTGGTCGCGCAGTTTAAAGCGTCAGTACTTGAATCGAGGTGACTAGATCGGTGTTGGTTCGAGCCCAACTGCCGGTAGACCGTATATAAGCTATATTCGTGGAGAGGTTTGGCGCCCTCTCTGCGGGTATGGTAGGGTGGAAGAATGTTGGCTTGGGTCAATGTGAGAGATTGATACCGGTTGATATTTGACTACCCCCCTAATTAATGAGGTTTTCCAGGTTTCCCTCATTCCTGCACTGTATAGTGGTTAGGGCCTACCAATGTAAGTCGTTCCTGGGCGCAAATGCGGCCTGCTTAATAATAATATGCCGCCCCGCTCCCGCACAAGTTTCCGACTTCTGGGCTAATCCCTGTGATTAGAATGAGGGGTAGAGATATTATTATTATTATTATTATTATTATTATTCGTATTTTTTTCCTAATTTTTTTGCAAATATGCCATAACAAAACAATTGAACCTCAAATTATCCCTCAATTAATTAACTATATATCATTATAGTGAAAATAACAAAAATACTATAGGCTATATTCATACTATATCCAATCGCTAACTATCCTAATACTGGAATGTACCTATAGGTATCTGTATATAGGGTGAACTTATCTAAACAAAAAATTTAAATTGTACAGGGAACTCTTACAAATACAACTTTGTAAAGAAAAAAACAAAAACAGCAGTTCAAAAATGACACACTTCTGCACGGCACTGGAAACCAACGACCGCACAAAAAATTTAAAGAAATTCCCAAGGAAAGATATAAATAACATTTTATAACTATTATTTTATACAGCAAATTCAATTGCTTTTGCCGCTATTGTTATCAATTGTTAATAGAATTAATTTGAGGTTTTAATTAATAAAATAGTTTGACCTATCTGATGTAATATGTATACAACAACAAAATTTTTAACCCGTCTTACCCAGTTTCTACAAACTAACACAAATGTTTCTACTTTTTTGCCCGTTCTGAACTTATAAGTTAATAGCGGCAGCTATAATACGTTTGCGTAAATCATCAATAGTGTCTACTTCGCTGCGTTACGATTCATCTTTTAAATATCCTCACAAAAAGTCATAAGGATTTAAGTCAGGAGATCGTGGCGGCCATCGTACCGGTCCTCCTCGTCCAATCTCTTGGTATTAATGATTTGACATATTGTACATGGTACGGATATAATTGAGCTTCATGTATGATACGCCATATTGTTACAATACGCCTCCATCTCTTCCGCGATTCGATTTCGAATTTTCCGTGTCATGCACATTTGGCACATGTTTACCAGGATATCGTTCTGCTAAAGTATTTTCACATCATCATAAATCAACTTCGAGTTGCTATACATAAACAATTTTTGATAATTGAAAAACTAATGTAAATATTTGCATCGCAGAAACGGTAATACGTACTATAAGTAATTGGATTGTAATATTCGGAATCACTTGGCTGAAACTTCAGTAGCCCAGTGATGTGAAGGTTGAAAATACTACAACTTCAGTAATTTTTTATTTGGAAACTATAAGGATTTAAAAAAAATGTTATTACCTTATTGACTCCGTTTGTCATGATGCGTCTATTCCAAATGTTTCAAGATAAGTCCTGAATCACATTTCTTCAGTGGCGCCATATTCCGATCACAATCGTCGTATTTCGCGAATGGAAGAATCCGTCCCTGCGTCGCGATCAGCACGCTTGTTTAATATCGCCCTCGGCCGATAAAGTAGGGTGCTGCATTATCAAGGTAGAGCAATAGGAGACACCTTTTACGCTAATTGGAAGCTCTGGTTATTCTTCTTGATATAAGAGTGCCAGCGTCAGTGATTTTTCAATATTCCGCTACTCCTCCTCTACCCTCACTTCACTGCCTAACTACTTACTTTAATATACGTTAGGAATTGTTTAGCGGCATTTACGTGTAATGGAAAATGTAAATTGGAAAATTCGTTTCCCAACTTTGCTGCGAACCATCGCTATGGGGAATGATAGAAATTTATTAAGTTTAGAATAATGTAATAGCAAGAATTTTTTTTTTATTGAAAAACAGATAAGATTTTACGTAAGTATGGCGAACTATTAAATGTGTTGAAGTATTGTTATTGGTTAGGGGTTTAAGGCGTCAGTACTTGAATCGATGTGCCTAGACCGGTGTGTGGGTTCGATCCCCGCAGCCGGTAGACTGTATATAAGCTATATTCGTGGAGAGGATTGACACACCCTCTGCGGATATGGTAGGATGGAAGAATATTGGCTCGGGTCAATATGAGAGATTGATACCGGTGGACTTTTGACTACCCCCCTAATTAATGAGGTTTTCCAGGTTTCCAACGACGTGAGTTGTTCTTCGGTGCAAATGCTGTCCGTTTAATAATAATATGCCGTCCCCTCTCCCGCACAAGTCTTTGACTTCTGGGCTAATCCCTGTGATTAGAATGAGGGGTAGGGATATTATTATTATTGGCAGCTTTTTAGAATATTTCATGGACTACTTCAAACATCCAATGTCATAAGTCATCAGTTGCTTGGTCCTTTAGCTTTTGAAATGTATGTAACAAATGATATGTATACAGGGTGTTATATTTAAAATGAGCAAGTATATGGCGACTTATATTTCAGTATAACCGGAAGTGCTACAGGAATGGCATTTTATTTAAAGAGAGCATTGCCGAAAACCCCACAGCCTAAATTTTCAAAATTTAAATCAAAGCAGACTCTGAAGTGTTCTAGTGGCCGTCACCATAAGACAGCTTGTATAAACTGTTTATTTATTGCAAGTAAACGTGTAGTGCTTAGTCATATATTTCTTCCAATGGCATCTCCACTGCTGGAAGCTGAAAAAGCTTCTTCCGGGTTCTTGCTTAGTTCCTGCATGATATTTGTTATATGAATCAAATCAGGTGAGTGTGAGGATTGACAAAGAACTGCTGGATTACTTTTTGAGAAAAAATCGAAAGTAACAAGTGGCGAAAGAGCGGGAGCATTGTCGTGATGCAACACCTATTCACTATTTACACTAAGGTTGAGGTATCTTCCTTCGAACTCTTCAGGTCTGATTTTTCAAACTTTTCATCTAAAAAATTCACTACAATAAAAATAATTGAATGTTTAACTTGAGAATTAAATTTGCTTTTTCATTGTTATGATTGAATTTTAGTGTCCATTTCATAACCGCTAACCCATGTAGTTTGATATTATTATTATTATGTATTATTTCGGGTTAAATATCCAAACTTTTTTCTAGCAAAGTACAAAAAATGAGCCTTACCAATCCTGGCACCTGCTATATTAAAAAACAGAATAAGGGATAGGAAAGAGGGAAATTCTGCTTATTCAATCAAATTTTCGCCTGGATTGATACTGTTGTTACTCGCTAATTTTCCAAAATAAGTGTTATTCCTTATCACTTAACCACTTACATTGAACAAATTGTACTTAGGAGTTAAGGGAAAAAACCGGTCCCTAAGTTTACAAAAATCGTAATTTTTAATGAATTAGTCCGAGTGGATCTTAACTACATTTTATAACTTAACAACCAGTCTTTAATGACAAAAATGACACAATAACGCTCAATAACTGACATCGAAAAATAATAGTTTAACGACAACGCTGTGGTCAGTAGTACTACTACCATGTGTAGTCACTTATTATGATGCGCTTCAAGAATGTATCGTCATTGTACTCTCTCAAGAAGATCCTCTCACAGATTTCAGCTCGGTGTTATTTTGATCCTCTGTTACGACTTAGTCCATTCCCAATTTTTGTTGCTATTTCTTGAATGAACCAAGCGAAACACTAGATTCATCAACTATTTTTGAGATAGTTAATCAACGATTTGACGTCGTTCATGCACTTACGCAATATGACACTCGTCGGTTGATGTTGATCGTTCAGAACCACTACCATCTCCGACTGACAGGCGGTCTTCCTTGAACCTTTTAGACCGTCCTTGGCTGTCTCAAAACTTCATACCAGTAAGTCATTCTCATCACAATTCCTATGACTGTCACAAATTATTCACTTGATCCTATTCAATGGAACTCGCCGTCAAGTTTCCTATGCACAAAAAAAACAACTACACGTATCTACACAAGGAGTTGTTGTATCAACATTTACTAAACAGCTATTTGTAGAAGATTTGTGTGTTTTGGTTAAGTATTGTTTTTTTATAATTGTATGGGTGATTCTTCAAATAAAATAGTAGTGTTACATAAAGAAAACAATTGAATGTTGCATAACAGATGCTAGTGATGATCGTAGAAATTTTCTTTCCACGAAAATCGATTTCTCGTGTATTCTTATCTCTATACCAAATTTTGGCCCTCCCTGTTCAGATATAATGACGCTATATCTCTAAAATCGCTATTTTCAGTTTTTTTTTTAATATTTCAGCAACAGCAGCACATACCGTAGATCTGTTTGGTTTACCTTAATGGTTATCAAAAAGCGAACTTTGTTCTAATTTGAGCCCCCCTGTATATTCTATATGATAATTAAAGGAATTGCATTACACTATTAGCTGAAATATGTATGTGATGCTTGCGCAGCAAATAATATCGTTGTCTGTTTAGGAAGAAAAACCTAAGAGAATGCATCTCCACAGGTGGTAACCGATTCAAATGATCTAACAATAGAAGTTCGCGCCTTATCTTAGCGAAATACACGTTTTATTTAGAACAAATGATCCGCTGATCCTTAGATTTGAAGAGATGGCGTTTTTCAAGAACAGCAACAACAACACATAAAAGAAAATAAATTAATGAGCCCGGTTAAGTGTAAATCATTGTTTAATCTGCGCGTACTGGGTCTTAAACGCGATCGTATCTGACTTCCTACTCGGCTGATACTGTTAAGGCGTGTGAAAGCATAAAAACGTTCAAGCAATTGTCTAATATTTATAAAATATTAGTTTTTGAAAACGGGATATGGGAAGCTTGTGTACTGGTGATTAATTCAGCTACAGATTACCCATTGTTTTTCAAGGATCGGAGTATTAGCTTTTTATATAAGCGTTTATTAAGGAAACTCTAGGATATAGTTCACTTGATAATTGTAAAGATAATGGTAATGGAGTGATCTACCTGAGAAAAATGAAATGTTTAAGGCACGAAGAAATATTAAATAGAAATATGCAGGGGCGCCGGCAGAAAAAAATTCAGGGTGGGAGCAACAAAAATAACGCGTAGGTAGTTGTTTCTAAAGTTTAATGAAAAATAAAAATAAACAAGAAACTTTGGTAAAATCTTTGGTCCTATAGAAAAAGAATCTAAAAAAAATAATATGGAACTTGCAAACAAATCATAAAAAATTACAAAAAAAATCCATTCTATAAAACAGAAACAAATAATAAAGAAAAATAAAAGTAACAAGAAATAACTACAAAATTTAAAATTCTTACCTCTTATGCTTGCTACAGACTATGCGTGAATTCGCGATTCGTTGTGTGCGATGCATTTGTATAGAATTCGTGCACAGTGTGTAGGTCTTTATAAATGGATTTTTAACGAATAAGACCCTTAACACTATTCGCACAGTCTCTTCCAGAAAGAGGGTGGGCTAAATTTTATACTTAAAATTATTTTCTTCCATTGGTGTAGAATTATGGAAAGCGTAATTATTAAAAAGAAACAAGTTTTACTTCAATGGATTGATATTACTCATAATGTTGGTATGAGGTTCATTGTCCTATAGAGCGGTGTCAACCAATTTTAGCAAAATCGCATAATGGCGGCCACAGACATGTGAGGTTTGACAAATGTTGAATGTTTAGCTATTGACAAACATTTGCCCAGCTATTCGTAAAGCCTCGAACTTACATCTACACACATGGATGTAGAAACTACAGCTGCTGCTTGTCTTTTTATGAAGTGTTCGGGAATGCTAAGAACTCCAAAATAAAAAATAGTACCCCGAAAATAAAAAGCAACAGCTCTAAAATAAAGAATAGCATCCCCAAAATGAAAAATAGCACCCCCAAGATTTAAATTATTTTCCTTCTGTAAATTAGCAAACAAATTGGAAGACCGTCAGAAAGTCCTGTCTAAAATATTTTTATTCTTATAGTGAAGACTTTTTTTCGGAAGGTACTTCATTTTTGTGGCAATACATATGTTACTTTTGCATCTGTAGGTAATAATATTTATTTGTTACTAAAAATAAATAAGTAAATGAAAGAGCGCCAAAAAGATGGTGAATGGTGTCGTGTCACTTTCCAGAAGGAGATTTGTTCATTTTCATGTAATGTGTGTCTGAGATTATTGCCAAATAACAAACATTTGCTATTTGGAAGTTACCAACTGCACATGTATGTGGCCTCTTTAAGACGCTTTAAATTTATAAAAAAAAACAATTTGAAAATTGCAAGCTATGCGAGCAAGACAAAACATTAAAGAGATTCTTTTCTTTTTTGCAAGACAAGAGTTTCATCAGATCAGATCGCAACCATAACAATGCTTATATGAGTTGAAAGATTAGAGAACTAGGCTGTTTGTCAAAATGTATCAAAAATAAAACGGATAAATTCAGGGCCTGATAGATTTTACAAAAATATTACAATTTGTTCCTATGAACCAGGGGCGTATCTTTTTCATTTTCAAGATACAAGGCGTTGAAAATAATTTTTTAGAATCTAGAAATTCAACCGAATGAAGCAACATTTTGTTGTGTTTCTGGGGATGCCAAATGCTCTGGAGTTATTTTAAGTAATTTTAAGCTATTTCATACAGGGCGTTCACTGCAGTACTCTGCAGGAACATTTTAGGTCCTAACTTTTTTATTGTTAATCTTTTTGCCCCTTTTATAACTCACTGTTGTGGTAAATTTTATTCTAAACCAATAATGTGCTCTCGTAAGAAATGCTAAAATGAGTCCGTTTTCGAGAAAAATCGGGCATAGTGCGCCAAAGTCAAGCAGCTAGTATCCCAAATTGTTTTTATTTCAAGCAGGCTTTGGCACCTAGTTATAGTTTCATTAATAAAACTCAAAATCAAAGTTATTTCTTTAATGGTAATGATAAAAAGTAATGGTTAGTTTATTTCTGGAAATGCTTAACACATACTGAAAAAAAAAAACAAGAAGAATAATTAATTATTATTAACAGAAAATTAAAATTTAAGGAACATAAAATCAGAATAAGTGTGAAATGTCCCCCGTTTTCACGAATACAACAATTTAGGATACTAGCTGCCTGACTTTGGCGTACTATGCCGGATTTTTCTTGAAAACGGACTCATTTTAGCATTTCTTATGAGAGCACCTTATTTATTTAGAATAAAATTTACCACAACAGTGAGTGATAAAAGGGGCAAAAAGATTAACCTCAAAAAAGTTGCAGTGAACTCCCTGTATGAAATAGCTTAAAATTACTTAAAATAACTCCAGAGCATTCCCGAAAACGGGCAAATTTTAGCACTTCTTACTAGAAAAGTTAGGACCTAAAATGCTCCTGTGCTGCAGTGAGCATCCTGTATGATACAGTCAAATGTTAATAACTCCAGAGCATTTAGCATCCCCAGAAATCACACATAACAAAATTTCATTTCATTCGGTCGAATTTTATGGCAAATAGGACCGAACCTAGATTCTTAAAAATTATGTCTTTAAAACGGAAAATGATACGCCCATGGTTTATAAAAACAAAATGAAATATTTTTTGAAAATTTATGCTAGTATTTTTCAGAACATCCTGCATAATAATTCATCAAACCGGGTATGTTTTTTCTTTTGTAGTAAATTAGATTAAATTTTTATAATAGATAATATAGGTTTGTCTATGGTATCAAATAACATATATATGACTTCAATAATAGGAATTGCAAGAAAATTGATTATTAGCTTAAATACCTTTACAATACAGTAAAATATCGATTCTATAGTTTTGCGCTTCCGACCGGACTGTACTGATCAACGGCTCTGTATAACTAACCCCACCCCTGTAATTATTAGGAGTGTCAATTGATGCCAAATCCTCGACGTCGACCTGTCAAACCCCAATCGAAACAGCAGCTAATTATTTCCCCATTAACAATTCATCACTCTCAGATCGCCGGAATGAACGCTTTGCCTAATTGAGACGCTCAATATAAAAAGTGTCAATAAAAAAACCATTAATAAGAACCCCTTTGCGCGGGGGCGCCCGAAAATTGATAAGGGTTGAAATTGGATTGACAGGAAAGGAGAAAAATCGCTCAGACCGCGCAGCCAATTGACCCGAAAATTCGGCCTTAAGACCTTTTGAATAAGGAAGGCGGAGGGGCGTTGAAAAATCGCGTCGATTTTTCCGGCCGGTTAGATTCGCTTCCTTAAAATTTTCGCAGTTCGTGTCGGTAACAAGCTGTGAGGAATGATCCGGTGTCGATACCTGACTGGAATAAATTTAAATTGAGTCTGGGGTGCTTTAAAAATAAGGTTATTGAATGAAGCACACTGGGAAAAGAATTATTTGTATAGACTGCCGAACATGCGTCGATTCCTTGTCATATACAATCTGTTATTTTAAAAAATGTGCGTTTTTGACTTACTTAAGAAATCGAACGTACCATTTTAGATGTCATGTCGGAAAAATATTATAAGGGTTATCTCGAATAATTGTTTTTTTTTCCAAACGCTTTGAAATTAAGAATTGATTTGGCAAGGCATTAGGCTGAGGAAACTTCTTCTGAACGAGTATCTTGGATTCTTCTCATCCAGTCATAAGGCGTATATTATTCATTGCATTTTTTTGAGGTTAACTTTTTCGATTGAAAATAATTTGTTTTTGAATGCCTGCTGAATTTAGAATGTTTTATGTATCTTGGAATTTTTCGATTAGTACAGTTTTTGAGTAAAAAAAATAAAGTTCATGACCCTACACGCACATATAGTTGCGGTAAGAATTCAGACGGCTTACATCACAGCTGGCGTTACGCAATTGTTTTTATTTGTCAATATAATTTTCGATAGTTTGTCACGTTAAAACCAATAATTTTCTGTAATTTAGTGTAATACGAGTATATAGTGCAAACATTTAGTGTAGTATATAGTTTTATTATTATCAGTTGCAGTTTCTTTAATATGTCGATGAAAATAATTATTCATTTGTTTCATTTCATTTTGGACAGTTCAAATTTTTCAATTTCAAAGTCAGAAGCGATGCAGTAAATAAATAAAACTTTTCAACTCGCAAATAACATACCTCAGGGCATAACCTTTATTAGTGTTCTTTGTTATCACTGCTGTCACTATCATTATTTTCAATGTGGACTTATAATTGGATCGATACGAGCGCTTTTAAGATAAATGACGTGACTTATACAGTTTTGACAATCTTCCGCACTTACTTTTGGAATTGCTGTTTTAAGGATTACTTCTATATCGGCCAATTTAAACGTCCTATTCTCTTTGGCTATGTCTCTTTGTACTTGCGCCCATGTCATTTTATATCAACCTCCCCGTGCTGAAAGTTCTTGTTATGCCAATTTTTTCTCATTGTGTCCTTGCCCATTTTAGGAATTATTTCGTTTTCCCCAATAGCCCAATTTTTCCCCAATTTTTCTAACATTGGTAATTCATTTTTAAAGAAAAAACTGTGAACAATTTGTCGTATGCCATATATAGCATCTTCATTTATTTCTATTTTTTTTTTCGACCGCTGCTTGTGTTTGGCTTTTCCATATGCGTTTCCTTCTCTCAAAATTCTGTTAATGCTTGATTTGTGTAATCAGAACAGATATCTATTACCGCATCCTTTCAACGCGGATGATCTCTTAAAAGATTTTTTTTTCTCCAACTGAAATACGAAAACTTTATTTGCTTTGAAGCGTCAATATCACAACACAATAGCGTTATAACTAAATACTTAGTGTATACTAAAAATTATACATCTCACACAGTTCACACTCCAAACTCGCAAAAAATATATTGAGATTACCACAAAAAAAAAGAAACATTCACGAGAATGTTAGACACTGTTATAATAGAGGTTATATTATTGCAAAATATTACACTTTACTTATTCACTTTTCACGACTAAAGAAACTTTTATTTCCTATCTATATCTATTTAAACACTCACCTATAAATCAAATGATTTACCGAAGGTAAGAAATTGCGCGCGAAAATCCTATACCGGTGTTAATGTTATGGAATGTCAGGATGTACATCGCAGAGGCTGTACGTGGTATAGAGATAGACTTATACATATGCATTTGTCAGAAAAGGATAACAATGTATCTTCATATTGTTACGGAAGCTCACCTATCTTTTTAGTTTGTTAATTATGTTCCTGTTTACGTTAGAATTTATATTTTTTGTGTTCTTGGCCACATTCTATTTGATTTGAGAGACCGCCGAAAAATTCTAGAACCCTAAAAACCTATATAAGCGGTTCGGTTTCGCTGACACGAGTCAGTATATATTGAGAGGCCGAACGCGAGTAACAACCGTCAAAGTAAAGCGTTGATAGTTGCGAAATTTGTTTGAAGGATATTTCTTATATAATCAAGAGTGACAATAAAGTTTGTTTGTCTACGTGACGTGGTCCCACGCACAGTCTACATTGAGATTACAATATATACAGATCAGCTGTACGTCTGTTTCATACGTTGCCACATTTCCTTTAACAGTAAAAATATATCCATTAGTTAATTCGAATACTATTTAATAAAACAATAAAACTGAAAAAAAAATCAACTAAACATTAAAGGTTTACTTAGTAATATTAAACTTCTTAAGTAAACATGAAATAGACGTTAAAATTAGTGAGAACTCGTTCGTTTATTCGTTTATCAGGTCATTCAAATGTTTATAATTTGTAAATATAAAAACCTCCTATTAGTTCAGAAACACCCACTATATGTCTTTTTGGGTGAACATGCCATGTTGATTCTTTTTATAATATATTTTGTTCATTTGTTTCAATTTCTTCGACAGCTGGCATTTATTATTCTTAATTTATTGTGAGAAGAACCGATAATTATAATCTTCCTGTCTATTCCAAATTTACCCTTTTCTGAGTATCGTGAAACTAGGCAAACAGTAAATCAACTCTCCAATAACTTCGGCAAACTTAACCCCGCCGGTCCCAATCATTCGGGCCAGATATCGAACCGAGAGGGTATCGGAAGGGAATCGGCCGAAGCCCTCCATGCGTCCAACAGGTGGTTTATTGTTCGGAAAAAAAAGCAAATCCCATTTCAATAGCCCCGATCTAGTCACCTAACAAACAATTGACAGTCGAGAACATTAATCAAACTTTTCCAGCTGTAAATTGGAAAGCGCGCCATGTAAAAGAGGGAAATCGACACGGATCGTCGTGTTATTTTTATTAAGCGATGTTCATTTGGTCGCCCCCGTTTCTCTTCGAATAGAATTTCGGGAAAATAACGTCGTATTGTCTCTTTTGTGCTTCAATTTGTTTATATCCGAAATGAAAAATTGATGCTTGGGAATTAATGAGACGTGAAAATTGATATACAGACATCTCTTTTCTGGAGAAACTCGCTTAAATTGCTCTACTAAATTAACATTTTGCACGTCGTAAACAAAAATTAGTTGGTAGGTATTTTTGTGGTAGGTGGTGGTGGTGGTGGTGTGGTAGGTATTAGATTCAATTTGACCTTTCTACCGATTTTTAACTATTCATTTAACTTACTTTCAGTCAGTCAATTAAACTATTTAAATCTTGATTATAGCCATCTTATACAGCTTCTGTTTTCAGTCTAAGGGGGGCAAGCTATAAAAGACTAAAGTGCATTTTAGTCTGAACGGTAAAGTACGCACTTCAGTGATAAGTTATTTTATTTTTCTACGTTCATGCAAAAAACAAAACATTATTGAACTATATTTAGTGGAAAAAGTGGTTCTTTCTTGCAGTAGTGCAATAAAATGTTTATTGCATTCATCTGGCATTCTACTACAGCGTTTTGTCATCATGACAAACATAAACATTCAAATCGACGTCATATTTTCCTAGACTTAGTGTAATCTAAATGAATCATTTTTTGGTTTTTGCATGAATGTAGAAAAAATATTGTATGCAACTCGTACAAAAAGTGCTTTATTGCACGCGACTTGTGTTGTGTTGTCCAACGAGGCCGTCAGGCAGGTAAATAAACACTTACTGTTTGTACTTGTTGCATAAATAACTATTACAACCATATATAATATTGATATTTCGAACTTACAATAAATTCCAAAGAAATATATTCCTGACTTTGACATATATCCAGATGGAAATTGATAACATTAACATTTATTGAATTACCAAAATGTTTGTTACAAAAAATATCTTATTGTACAATAAAACATTTTAATTATTCCACTAAATTAATTTTAACATTTGATTGGTTATAAACGTCAACAGAAATTGTTAATCCATACTGAACATCCTACGGAGAAATGGTAAAATTTTTTAGAACTAGAGTTTGACATTTTGCCAGATATACACCCACAATATCTACCCATATATTTTTTATTATTAGTAACATTTTTTACTGTATTAGAAAGGTATTTTAAGCTAATATAAATCAAATCTCCTACAATACCTACCAATTAAGTCATATCTATGCTCTCTGACACCAAACATCTGACATCTAGGTATGCTAATGAACAATTCCACAGACAAAGCTTTATTCAATAAATATATATCAGCACAATAGTTTCAGAAACAGCTTTCTGAACTCCTTTTTGCGAGCAGCAACTTTTGAAAATATCAAACTTCATGGCACCTTGCACGACTCTTCTTAAGTAACAAACCTTTTTCCAAACTTTCAGCGGCTTCTCTCAGTTGAGGAGGAGTACAAATAATTTCTTCTACAGGGTGTCCCATAACTTATGGGCCATAGAGCAACCGGCGATAGTAGCTAGTAGTTTGAGCCAAACTTGCCTCAGTAATATGTTACTATTTAAAGAATTACAGGGTGTTGAAAATTTAAATAAATTTTCGAAAAATGATGGTAACTTCACTAATACTTTTTTTACATGTACAGTTATTAGAATTTATAAATTAAACTATAAAAAAGCCAACATTTTTACGTAAAAATGGGACTCTTGGTCGATCTCGATATATCAAGCCGTTTTCCAGATTTTCACAATTGAATGTGTCATTGCACATTATATCGATGGCTGAAAAATATTTAATTTACATGTATGCCTTGAATGTTAACAACATTTGTTTCAGTGGCAACTGTCAGTGTTATCTACCTTTTCATGTGATAGCTTAGCTACTTAAAAAAATATATTTTAATTTTCAGCACCCTGTATTTCTTTAAATAGTAATATATTACTTAGGTAAGTTTGGCTCAAAAGACATATTTTTATGTCTACTATCTCCGATTGCTCTATGGCCATAAGTTATGAGACACCCTGTATATTTCGTCCTTATCCAACTGCTATTTTAAATCATATCATGCCACAATAAACCTTAGACAATATTCAGCGATAGGCAATAAAAGTTAACCTAATTCGATTAGGCCAAGTGGGAGCGCATCGAATACAGTCTAATTAACAAATGCTCGGTTAACTATGTGAGAAACTGTAAATCCCAATTACAAGTGTAAGATCCTCTGTTACATATAAACTTAATTAAATACAATATACGATACTTTTGTTAATGCGTATTATATGTAAATCGATTTCGGTGAGGACTAATTATTTCGATTGTTGGTTGAGATGCGAACCCGCTGAAGCGATTTGAAAAATTTCCATTCTTCGACCGGAACACCACTACTTTTTGATCACTATCGAGTTCAGAATAATTATACAGTGTATTTGATACGTACAAGCTCACCAGGGGGAGGCCGCGCTCGGCTATAGGAAGTCGTGTGGATGAACTGAAGAGGAAACTATGACTGCTTCATTGTAATAAAAATGTAGTTAAACGCTTATCTTGAAATAAATATATTACATAAATGACTAATGCACCGTATTGTAATAGAATACCACTTCCTTATGCTGTGTTAAAAATATTTTTCCCCAACCGTCACAAAACTATGACATTTTATGACTGCTAGGGAGTCTCTAAGGTCGCCATTTTCCTTACTGAGAAAAAATGGTATCTTACAAACAAAAGTATTCGCTTTTAATCCTTGGATCAAGTGTTAATCAAGTTTTAATTTATAAAACTTTATTCAATAATATTTACAATAATTTTTGTTAAATTGTTTTGTTTTGTTAAATGACAACAGTGCTTGGTTTATCATTATCACTATCAACTTTCAGTATTCTTTTCGCAATATTTTCTTTATTCAAAATTTAATGTAGCCTTCTGACACAGTGCTCGATCTCCATCCACCGTGTCTTTTAAGACAAGTGACGTTACCACCGTCGTCAACTAAAACGGTAGCAGACGTTTGTCGTAATGCATGTCCACTGTACTCTTTCCAATTGTCCAGCTTCAAAAATTTTGCCATATCTTGCGAGACGGCACTGATTTTATGAATGCCGACCACCATTCGATGACACTTTCCACTGACATATCTGAGAAATAATCGACGTTATACCAATCCGGGTTGACTTAAAGTAGCATATTTTCGATAAAAACAAATAATTGTCTTCCATCACACGAAAAGGACGTGGTCTCTTGGTTTTGGTATTAGGAATTTTTATAATTAAGGCGGATTTCATATCTTCAACATTATCAATTGTTAAATTGACTAATTCATCAGAACGACTTGCTCCTCCAATTCCCAATGTTAGAACGACCTACAAAGAAGCTTTTTAAAAATTTTGTTCTTTTATTTTTAAAGCGTTTACTTTCATCGTTAAATATGAATTATCAAGTGCATTATTCAAAAAGCAATCAACTTGTTCCTTTGTAAATACGATTTTTTCGGTATATATCCCTCATTTTGCCTCTTAAGAAAAGCACGTAATATATATTATATCAATTCCTTTCTGTATATCCAACGTTGACCACAACATTAAATATTGTGACCAAAGGGTTGATGGCTCCATTTTATTTGCTAAGTTGAAGAAATACACCATCAATGCATTTTATGAATGTATGTAGACATATTCATAAATTTTTCGAGAAGATTCAAAGAAAGCTGTTTAGCACACCCAGTATCTCATCAGGTTCACATAAATCTTCATCATCTTTATTTTTACAGACTTTTTCCGACGAATTGAACCACAAACAATCACGAATGAACCTAATCAGCAATATAGCGAGTAATGTTTGACAAAATATTCATGACTACATCGATATATCCTACTTACATACTTTGCTTTATTACCCAAATTCAATTTGAATAACTTCAGAGCAAAAAGTAATAATAAAATGAGTGATTTTGGTTGGAGAAAAAATATCATGTTTTATTCGGATTAAAAGTGTCTTTTTTGTCTCGCATCCGTTCGGCTACGTTCCGCTTCGTCTGGCAAATACAAAATTTGCTCGCCACAAAAGTGACACTTTTAATCCTAATATAACAATATACTCTTTGCACCTTCTACAGAAAGAACTCTTTCTTGATTGAAGTAGTAGTGTAGGCAGGCTTTTAATAAACGTCTGTAAGTAGTAAGTAAAAATATATTAACACATTGGCGATCAACATTGCATCCATATATGGAACCATTATTTTGAACATATAAAATATGACACCGTACGTACTAAGCCTAGAAGTTCTTAGACTTAGGCCATCAGTACCTCACAATCGTGGTTGAAGGCAGGCGGAAACACAGACACATCAATTCGTATCACAGGTGAGCTGTTTTTTATTGAAGACGTTAGACAATTGAACATGCAGCGGATGTGCCTACTGCGATACTTACTTCTAAAGCTCGAGCTTAACTTGAGGCCATCTATGATGATAACGTTATTATTTACTACGTCAGTTGCGAATGGGTAATTATTTCAAGACGAGCAAGCTAGTACATGGTACTTGATGGATCGTTGATTTTTTGACATAAACTAGTGTGCAGTTAGAGGTAGGTAAATTCGACATTAGGATGGTCTGTTGCTGCCGTTTATGGCACTAGAAACTCATTGGGAGTGATATGGGTTTTTTTGCCTATCAATGAAAAATACATATTTTTTCAAGCTATTTGTCAAGCCAAATTTAATTTTCAGCCAGTGTTTTTTTTTCATAAAACAAATATTATAGATTTATCTTTTTGGGTAAAAATTAATACATAATATGATCAAATAAAGTAAGAGACAATTGTTTCTTTTTTTTCAAATATTTTCCAAACCGATTGGAGTACCAATACCAAATTTGGTATACAGGGTGTCGCACCAGGAACCGCGTCAATCATTGGACACTGTGGAAAATTTTGGAGTCATTGTGTATATGTCCTATAGCTAGAAGTTATATATTGTGCGATATTAATTTAAGAAAAAAATTAATTGAATCTGGGGTGAATGGAGGTGTCGGAATTTTTTTTTCCTGGAAATAGTTGATCTTTGATATTCATAAAGAATCTAGACGATGCTAAAAGAGGGTTTTGCCCCATGTTTTAAATATCGAGCTAAAATTCTGGAATATTTTTTTTGTTGTCTTTTAGGCCTCACGGAGCACGTGGTTAAAATTTTTGTACTTAGTCATAGTTAACCCTGTATACTATTACTAGAAATCATAAAAAGTAAATTGGTTAAACACATTAAGTATAATCTCTGTACCACTAACGGTACAAATAATACCTATATAACTTACAAATAAAATGTGTTATATTAACACAGTCTATTGTGTTAAACCTGTAACACGCTGTTACATATCAAATATAGTTACATTATCACGTGTAGACACAGGATTGTGTTCTTTTGTGTTAAAATATGTATTTGTTATAGTCTGTTTGGAAATGAAAAAGAGTAATAAAACCCCGAGATAAGAACCGGCCATGGGCGTGGTAATATTTCGTTTCAGGTAATTATCGGGTAACACTAATGCTAACAGGTAATGGGTGTACATTAGTATACTTTACTGGATACATCATAGGGCAGGAGCCAGTCTACTGTGACAGATCAATCCACTCTTAGAGCTGAATATACGAAGACGTGCTAGTACAGTAGAGTAAAGTTCGACTTGTGTTTAGTGACTATTGTGCAATGGATATAATATTGTTTGGGTAAAATGTCGAGCTTATGAGATTACGTACCTGCTAAACGCGTGAAAAGATGTGCGCTGTCTCAGAATGAGAAGATTATTATATTAAATGTATTTAATGCATTGAAACACCAAAATTCTACCAACAGTGTCGACGACATCGTGGAAAAGTGTTCCAAAATGACAGGGATTGGAAAATCGACTATCTACAGACTTTTAAAGGAAACAATGAACAAGATACTGTAAATCCCCCAAAATCATCTACAGAGAGATCAAAAGTCGATATAGTCGATTCTTCAAAAATGTTATTCGCAGAAAAGTACACTCATTTTAAAAAAGAAATACCAACGCTAAACAAAATTTTAAGTGAACTTTCATAGGACAACGATTTGCCAAAAATCAGTAGAAGCAAATTATGGGCCGTCTTACGAGAGTTGAATCTTTGCTGGGAAAAGCAGAATAGGAAGTCAGTTCTTATCGATAAAGAAATTATTTGTTGACGAAGATCCTACTTAAGATAAATTAGAAAATTCCGTGACGAAGGGAGGAATATTTATTATCTAGACTTTCAACAGGGTTCAAGGCACCTTCAGGTAAAGAGCGAAAATTAATAGTGACACATATAGGTAGTGCCAGTGGTTTTGTAGATAGCGGTTTACTTTTATTTGAATCTAAAAATACAGCTGACTATCACGAAGACATGAACGCAGATGTTTTCGAAGAGTATTTTACACAGATGTTGGATCTTATTCCTCAGGGGTCTGTAATTGTCATGGATAATGCCAGTTACCATTCACGGCAGACCGAGCGGACGCCTACGACTGCTTGAAGGAAAGCCGATATAATTCAATGGTTATCAGAAAAAAAAAATCATTTGAAACAAATATGGTGAAAAAGGAACTTTTGTCACTTGTCAATCTTAATAAAGATCAGAAAAAATATGTTATCGATGAAATGGTAACAAATCGCCAAATAACGGTACTAAGGTTACCACCTTATCACTGTGAACTTAACCCAATCGAATTAGTCTGGGTGAAGGTAAAAGGAGATGTAGCGCGAAATAATACGACGTTTAAATTAAGTGACGTGAAAATTTTGTTAAAAAATTCCTTGGAACGAGTAGCTGCAGATAACTGGCAAAGATGTATACATCATGTACAAAAAGAAGAGGAGAAAATGTGGGAACCCGATAATTTAATTGACGTTATTGTGGAACGTATTGAATAATTTTATTTGAATTTCTAAAAACCCTCTTAACACGGTTATGATGCTTAAAGTAGCATCTAGTTTTGCAATGCTGTTTTTATATTGTTTACTTACAAGAGAAATGGACCGAGAAATTGAAGCGGCATAGACAAAGAGGGATTGTTGGGGATTAAATTTTAGCTACCTGCTACAATTTAGTACAACCCGGTCGCACAAAGTTTTTTTAAAAGTACACCTCATCTATACCGATAATACATAATATAAAAATATTGAATATAAGCACCAGTACTACATTTATTTACGATTTGAATACATAATAAGCTTTTATTACTCTCTTTCATTTCTAAACAGACTATAGGTTAGGATAAATACTCGTAAATATGCACTTGCCTTCATAGCACGCGACGGACGCGGCCAAATCATTTGCACCAAACAGCAACGCTGGGAATTAAATCTGGAGCACCATCCATCATCCCAGGTACTGAAAAGCAATAAAATAACGCGGAATCAATTGCGAGTCAACAGCAAATATCTGTTTCAGATCGCGAAACAAACAATAAATAACGAACATTCGTTCGGAGGTAAATTTCGAGCTCCTGATCGCGGAGCTCCACGCTTGTTTTCCACGGCTGGCTCGATATTCCGCTCCGCCGATGTTTCAATTTTCAAGTGTCTATTATTCCCGATTCATAAACAGCTTTTAACAAGTCAATTGGTTTATTTCCAGCCGCGCGTTCAACAACTTATCGGCGGCGGTTTTGGCGCGATTTTGAGCCTTATTGAGGTGGCGTTTCGGGGTGGAGTTGGCGGAAAACGCAGCCGTGATTTATTTACGTTTTCTGTCAATTACAATAAACACTTCTGATGCGATTTTCATAGGTTCAATGGATTTACTGCGTGCGACTGCGGTGGAGTTGTCTTTGAATTATCGCGCAACGGATCGGGTTCGATGGATCGCGTAGTTTTGTTCGAGTACTCGAGAGTAATTTGCATGTTTTCCGCTGTACGTGGAGAGTTTTACATTCGGTTTATATTGGGGGAAATGGAAGCGATTTGAGAGGTCTGATGATCGTATTGTCGTACAGTTGGCAACACTGTTTTTGCAATGAAATCACAAGGCCAGCATTTTGATTAAATTGTTATTCAAAATCGACACAATTAGTTCCATACGACTCCGTACTCAATTGTGTGGAAATAATAGCACACTGGGGAGATTGCATGATTTTTCCAAATACTTCTTAATTCAGCATGCACCACGAATGAAAAGAAAGATGTGCTGTAGGTCAATGAAACGCGGCGAAAGGAAGCATTGCAATATTCTTTGTTTGTGAAGACCATTTTATTGTAAGATTCATTGGAAATACAGGTAGTTATTCATCGAAAAAAATAAGATGTAAAGAATCAATTAAACTTTTCTATTACGCTACCATAATATATACAGAGCGTTAGAAAATCAATGGTAAGGTAAACTTACATTTTTTCTCATTTATTATATTCAACGCCTCATTGTTATTTGATATCAAAGTGAATCTTTTATAGGCAAAATTTAATGACTTTTGAATTAGCTTACTAAATTATGTGTTAGTATACTCACAAAACTGAGTCAATATGTTCGTTGTTTCAATCAATACTGAGTAGATACATAATCGAAGTGAATAAATTTTGTATCACTTTATCTAATGTATTATAACAAACTAAAAAGGATAATATTTTTTGTTATACTTTGTTGGTTACTTATACAATTTTGATGAACATAAAACCTATATTATGAGTAATCATACCGTGGTAATAAATAACAGATGAAACCATTCAAAGCCTTTATCGCGATTCGGCGAGAATTGCATTTTGCTACCACGGAATTTCAGGAAACAACTACTCTGCGGGCTAATGCTCCGACCAGCGTTGAAATTACGTCTGAAAAACCTATAGCAAACAGCTAAAGTCACTCGTCACCCACCAGACATATACCGGTTTCGAGCTTATTAGCTCTCATCAGTTTGCCATAGGTGAGGTGACCGAAGAATAATAACTATTTTACCATGAAGGTATCATGACTACACGGTGTAGCAAAGCTACTATCTGTAGTGGTTTGATGACTAATTAAATATTTTTGTACAATGCACATTTTCTACACACATCTCTTCAAAAAAAATTCAAATAGAGGCATTTGTTCGTCATGATTAATTTTTTCAGTTTAAATATACCTATTCCAGAAAGATTTAAATCCTAGTAAAAATTCCAGCATATTATTCATTCACACTTATCTACCTGTTGTTCATGATGAAAGCTGATGGTTAAATTATTGCTTTTAAATTTGTTTCAGATGCTGTGTTCCAACTGACCTTTCCAACCGATATTTATAACCGGATGATTGACTGACAGGCATATACGGAAATTCCAGTCATATTTCATAGAAAGCAGGTAAGTCACAAAAACACTTCTGTTCGAATATATAAAGACGTTTGGGTATAAAAAATTAAGTATATATTTCAAATACAATAGACATAACATATTTGTTTCTAGCTGGGTGTTTCAAATTCGTTTTCAAATAGCCTAAATTACGATTAAAAAGTTTGAGATACTAAAATTTGCCGCAGTTATAGCACTATCTACGATCTTCTGCACCTATTTATTAATTTCATATGTACTGTATTTTTTATTGCAGCACTTATATTAGTGTTTTCATGTATTTTTTGAAAAAAAGCCAGACAATTTATGATATTAAAAAAATATGAGAAAAACAAAACACTTCTCGAAATTTGTATGGACGAGTTAATGCGACTGAACCAGACTAGACTAGAAGTATTCTAATTAACCGACACTTAGATGATGTCACGTATTTTCTTACTTCTTCTTCTACTGCCACTTCAGTGGGGTTGTTTACCATTTTTTTTTGCTACATTTTCTGAATGATTTTTAATTTTAGTGCGATCTGAAAAAGAATATTATTTTCTGACGTCTCTAAAGCCATTAGATTAATTTGAGAATATGAGGGCATGCATGCCGGGTTGCGCTCGCTACTGTTTACTTGCATTTAGAATACGAAGCGTAGGGGGGGCCGTTTTTATTTCAGTTATGCCCAGATGCATGTATTATTTGTTTATTCAGGAATCCCAATATGCAAAACCTTAGCAAAAAGTAATGAAGCGCCAAAATTTTATTTTTGATATTTGAATTTTATTATTGATAGAAATTTTCCATCCTCCGTGTTGCTTCAAACTACATATATCGCCCCCGCATTAGCAAGAGGTGTAGCTGAAGTTCTCCGAAAAAAATGACCAGTATAGGCATCAAAATTTGGTAATTTCAAGTATGTTGTCTGAAGCTATTTATTTGTGGCATAATTGTAGTTTTTTCTTTAGTTTTATTAGATTTTTCCAAACACTCTGTTTTCGTTCTCAAAATAGTAGTAAAAGTATTAAGCGTATGTCAAGTTTGACAGTTTAAAATTTGTTTATTTGCTTCCATAGAGATGGTAAATGATTTTTATTTTGTTGTTACTTCTTGATACAACTGTAGCCAACAATGATCAATGTTTACTGAACAATTTGACACAAACTTGAGAAAACGGTTATTTGATTCAATGGGGTTCGGCAAAAATTTTAGAGGAGGAAGATAATGCAACAAAAAGAAAATTGAAAGAGACCGCGATTATATTGTTGAACGAGGATAAGTAATACTTTTACTACTATTTTGAGAACGAAAACAGAGAAGTGCGCGATAGTGATGTGATTTTTGTTATTTTTTACTTATCTGCTTTTTTCAGTGTGACATTTTTTGGTTAGGCAAACTTAGTTTCAAAAATAACCCTTGACTGATCCGTTTGGCGCAAGGGCTTATTTAATTAATCTTTATTTATTTCAGAAGTGTGGCAAAAACCCAATAAAACTAAAGAAAAAAAATTCAAGTATTTTGCTAGTTAGGGACTAGCAATAATTTTTGTGTACTCATCTTGAACACTTAAAGATATTTCATTCAAATTTGACACAAAGAGGTTCCCTTCGCCTATGACTGAAATCCGATATTATTACGTAAAACTAACATAACTAAGCATAACTTGGATGAAGAGCAGCATATTTTCGGTAAATGTCAATATAATCTAAATTTGAAACTGTAAAAATTCGTTGTATCGAGTACTTTAACAATCAAAATCGAAATACCCAGTATTAAAACGACCTAAAAGGAAATCATTGACAATATTTAGTAATTTAAAAAACACATAAAACAATCATTATAAATGTACGTTAACCATCAAATATATTTCATCATCTACCTCTCTTATGAATTGATTAACTTCCTCTCGACCTTAGATTCCTTAGGATAATTTCCAACTAACAATTTTTTCAAACATGTAACCAACTTGGTAAATTTCTTAAATTTTAAAATTAAGTGTTGATTTCAACATAGAATTTACTGCCCATAACGTGGAAGACCTCACCTTCTTAGACGTTTTTGCAAAATATGCCAACAACACATTTTCGGATATTTTTCTTGCTTTATTTGCTTCACACTACTCTTTCAATTGCTGATATGCATTTTCATACTGCCGCCTCGATTTCTCCGGTAAAATATTTGAAATTACCGAATCGGCTGCATCTATCAAATTAGGTGGGGTACTGCTTAGTTCATCGTCTGTCGAAATTTTCATTATTTTACAGTTAAAAATATCAGGTACTAAAAAACTGACACTAGCAAAATATCACTTTCAAATAATTATTGTTGTCAACAATTGCCATTCTTTTTCCAAAGTTGCAGTGATTACTTGATTTTGAAAAACATTTTAAGCCAGTGCCATAATATTTTTTTGTATTAAACTAAACATTACTAAACTTATTTTAGAATAATTTTAAGGGATATACATATTTTGTTTGCAACACGTGGGCGAACTACTTTGGTGATATTGACTAATTTTTTAACTCAGGTTGACTATATGTCTTAAATGCTTCATAAAAATTGGGCATATGGTGTGATGAAAGGACACAAAAATTCTTCTCACAATGCTGTTCTCCTTTTCCATAGAATTGTGGGAATTAAAGCTACACAGCTAGTGCTACCTACATATACATATATTTAACTCTCGGCTGATCGGTCTAAAAGAAGAAACTGCGAATATGATCGCATTAAAGACACCACCAAAAACTCACTTAGAACAATAAAACGTAGAATCGAACGTTTATTAAGCAAATGTTTACAATGCTGGGGTATATTCGTAAACACCGACGGCGGATTTAGGTATAGCACCAGACGGGGTTCATATACACATATATATTTTGAAAGATCTGTATCGGAGAGATCATAAAACGTCTATAGACCACCCACTCGCTTGCATACTCGAACATTATTTTTACAGCGCCGAACAAAAAATCCAATAATTAGGAGCCATGTGCGGAGCAGGCCGGGACGCGCGCCAACCGGCGACCTCTGTCGTCCCAGCATCGCATTTTTAAATTGATGAATGATGTGAAATATCCAGCTTTGTATAACCTGACATCTTTTTAAATAACCTCATATAATTTTCAAGTTTTCTGCCAATTTTTTTCATATTAATACACGATGTTGCATTCATAATAGGACACAACTAATGGGCAATTATTCAACTCAATTTACATGCATCTCTTTATCAGTCTACACTGAGAATTTTTTTTCATGACACAGCTAACTGTCTACATATCTGAACCACTGGTTTTATAAGCTTCGCTAATAGAAAAGTCAAAGTAGAGATTCAGTTTTGGCGACAAAATTTAGACCGTCTTGAATTACGAGGCCGTCCGAATCCAGAGGGTATTACAATCGACAACCTCAGATCTGACAAATTAAAAATTTGTTATTATTATTTATAACATTTAGCACATTCATTACCCTATTAAAATTAGTATAAATAACAAATTATCCTTTTTCTGGTACGCAATGCCTGACAGTTTACAAACGTCAAAAGTTGTAGGCAATGTCAACAATTAGACGGGACCCTCTTATTCCTATAAATCTAATGATCTGCATAAAAAAAAAATTGGAAAAATATAGTTATGGTTAATTATGACGATGTGCAAAATTTTAAGAGTGGATTTTCAAGTTTTCTTCGGCATATGCACAAACTACGCAAGGATGTTTTAAATGCATAATTACTTGAAAACAATACATTTTCAAAGAAAATGCAAATAATTATTAGTTAAAATAATCGTTTTTATAATTAAAACATGCTTTCTACGTCACTGGTGATAATGAGAATATTTAAACATACTGAATAATTAGACCTAAAATATGTCATTATAACCTAGAACTATTGTTATTTTATCACTAAGGGTTTCCAAGTAAATAAAAAATATAATAAAAATTTCAAAATCTCACCCTGTATCTTTTAGATATTCGGGTAAATATCATTTATTTTGACTGTACTGTCACCCCTTTCAAATATGCTAGTAATACCTGAGACATCCTGTATATACTCGACACAAATGTCTTTATTTGATTACTATAAAATGTTTAAAATTGAAAAAATAAGCACTGAAAACTGAAGAAAAACAGAAAATCACAAACGCAAACATACGGAGTTTCTATTATGACAGCAAATGGTTACTGGTTGCCTAACTGTCTAAATGTCAAATGTGCTCGCGATTGAAGGGCCACCATCAGCAATAAAATGGGGTTTAATATGGTCTCGAAAAAAGTTTTTTTGCTTTATAAGTAAATTTGGGCATTTTTTGAATGACGATTCCTTAACTCTTATTTTTCCTCTCTCCTCTTAACTAATTTAACTTTGAATAATCAAAATGAAGCGCAGTAGGCCAAACACGAGTGTAGGATAACGTCTTGCTATAAGAATTCGAATAAAAAAGCACATCAAACACTGACACTAGGAAAATCGTAAAAAGTTATAAGAAATTTGCAAGTGTGCACATACCCTGTACCTGTGTGTTTTTATACACTTCAGTTTTAAGATACAGAGTGGTTAAAGTTTGTACTTTTTAGGTTATAATAAGCAAGCAGATTTGTTCCATTTTGGTGGGTGGATTCTTTATTTTGATTCCGTATATATAAATCTACAAGGTGTTTCCAAAATAGGGTTTAAACATCCACTCATCAAAGTAAGCTAAAAGGTTCCTGTCAACGTATGGCTGAAAATGCATCCTTTACATGCTCCTAAAAGGGTAGCAATGAGACAATTTTTTTTCTGTTATTGAAAATAAAGTCGAAAATAGACATAAAAATTACGGAATGTACATTATTATCATAGGTATCTCATTTAGGAGAAAGGATCCGAAAACGTTTAAATTCAACTTTTTTAAAATTTTTTCAACAAATTCATGTTTTCTTTTTTAATATGTTTTCGATTTAAACAAAGACGGATTGTAAAAAAATTGAACGACAAAAATACGGATCTAACACCTTTTGATCCCCCCTAAATGGCACGTCTATGATTTGAATAAAAAACGAAAAATGTTATTCAATATAAAAAGTTTTATATAAGTTCCGCAAATTTTGTCTCTTTATTTTCAACCGTTTTGTCAACACCCTGTATAGAAAAAAATATATTTTATATTCTGTAAATTGTTCTATCTCTAAATCTTGATAAATAGATCTTTGGGATTAACGAAACTATTTCTATAAAATAAATAAGTGACGATCGGGAGCAACATTTTTCTGTCGTCGTTCCAGACCAGGCCTACCGTGATTATTTATAAATTTCTAATGGCTATTTGTTCAGAGCCGTAATCAAACAACCCCCGTGGAATTCCGAGAACCTTTTCGACCGCCATCGACACATCCCAGACACTAATAAACTCATTTGGCCAACAAAAGACGTCGACCGATTAAAAACTGTTCGATACAATCCGGCAGGCCGTGACTTTCAATAATAACGTTTAACGTCGAAGTTGGCTTACAATAAACAGGATGTTTATTATTCCGCCGCTCGGCTACCTGATTTTATGACTTCATGGCAGCCTTGATCATTTATTAAGATTAAGTTTTGTTATTGTAACACAGTCAGCCGTCGTGAGGCATTAGCGTCCGATAAAAAAATAAATAGGAAGGACGGCCGTCTGGGCCGCGTACTGACGTTTCGGGGGTTCGAGGCGGTGTCTCCTGTGTACCTTCGGAAAAATTGTTGACGCAGAAATTAATATTTTGGTAGCATTTTTATAACGATAAATGTAAATATATTTACACAATATAAGTATACTATTTTCACAGGGTGGTCCACAAGTGATGACCCTTGGAGAGATTCTAGATTTTTCACTTCAAAATATTACGATTTAAGCCAACTTGAAAAGTTGAAATTTAAAAAGAGATGTTTTGTAATAATTACACTGTCTTAGACTGTATCTACTTAACAATTTGGGAATATATGTTTTTGGATATGAAAAATCATAATCTGGTGTCTATTATGTTATGTATTAGGGTTAAATATAGGTATACCCAATTTACCGTACTATAAAATATAAAACGTGTACTAATTTTTACATACAAAAAGTACCATGTGTAGGTTAGCCCGGCGGCACGTTCTAATAAATAAATAGTATGTCTCTGACCATTGTTTCAATCATAATATTCCCTAGAAGACGTCACATCCGCCATATTTATAACGTAAATGCGAGCATAACTTTTTTGGACCTAACGTTATCACGTTTTCTATTAAAAAATCTTAAACCTACATTGTTTTTGAAAAAAAGTATACTTGTCAATTGACCATTTTCGAATAATAATAGCTTTTCAACAATCAGCTGCATAGTTTCTTACAATATTTTAAAGTTTTAATGTTGATAAGTATTTCTAAATGTAAAGTATTTATCCAGTGTTGGTCAAAAACAATTACTCTACAAAATCTAAAAATTCTGAGACAATAATTTTCCATATTCAAACATGAAAGATGTGGCGGTTATTTATTGGTACCTAATTAAATTTCAACGGTCGTGCTGAGCAACGAGAATGTTAGGGAGGATTTCGAAATAGATTACAGTCTGATAATCAACAGTTTAAAAATTTGTTTAGAAATTTAGAGGAAAAAAAGGCGAAACATTTTTTCACATTGCAGATTATCCACAAACTAATTCAGGACGACTATCTGGAGCTACAGGAGTCAGTATTACTTTCATTTTAAAACGTTGCCTATTGAAAAATGCTATCCATACCACTTTACACCAGTGCAAATTTTATCGCTTATCGATCTACCTTCAATATATCCAATTTGTAAGGAAATTTTGAAAGCTACTACGGTAAAATATTGTTCAAGGAACTATACAACTGATTGTTGAAAAATTATTTTTTCGAAAATTGAAAATTTCTTAGACTAATGACAAGTATACCTTTTTCCATCAAAAACAATATAGGTTTAATATTTTTTAATAATAAACGTGGTAGACACAGACAAATATGGCGGAAGTGGCACCCTCTAGGAAATACGCCGAAATAGACAACAGATTATGATTTCTCATATCCAAAAACATCATCACTTCCAAATTCTTAAGTTGATACAATCAAAGACAGTGTCATTATTACAAATAATCACATTTTAAATTCCTACTTTGACACCCTGTATCTTTTTTATTTTTAATATTTTATTTAGGCAACTTGGTTTAAATCGTAATATTTTGAAGAAAAAAATCTAATATGTCTCCATGGGCCATTTGTAGTATTATTAAATGTTATCAAATACTAAAACATTGTTCGGAATTCGGATATTTAAAAAATGGGGCAAAATCCTCTATTCCTTCGGAAAATCGGCGCCTACGGTCGTTTTTACAACGTTTCTAAATGTAGAAATAACAAAAGGAACATTGACACCTGACAGGTAATTAATCCTGTTAGCTACTGTATTTTCATCCGTTCATTCATTCTAAACTTAAAAAACTAAATGTTCATTCATTACAAGTCCATCAGGATTACCCACTAACAACAGAACAGAACAGAACGCGTACAGTTAAATAAAATGCCCATTGCTTCTAAAAAAATCGAACGAAAGGAACACTAATAATAGAATATTTTGAATGCAATAGCGACAGTCTTGGTCGACGTAGAAAGACCAACAGGCGAACTAGGAAAATATCTGTACCAGATACAAATTCTTTTATTTAATTACTGTAAAATATTTAAAAGGACTAAAAACTGAAGAAAAATACAAAATCACAACACACAGGATTGCAACTATTTTGACAACGAATTTTACCATTTGGTGTTGCTGGTTGTCGTACTCTGTATGACAATATATTTTCGACATTCTGGTTAAAGGGTGATTTCGTTCATTCTTATTTTTGTCTATCCTTTCTTAGAATATTTGTACTCCATCATAGTTAATCCTATATATATAGAAATAATTAATATGATCAGAATACATTGGAAGTGGAATAAATTTAAGGTCACATTAAAAAATGTTATTTTATCGGAAATAAAATACAACTGTAGAATTTTTGTAATTTGAAAATATAGCTAAATTAAATTAAATTTTTTTATCTTAATTTTTCAAAAATCATTACTACCTTTGCTCAAACTATCCAAGAAGAACATAACATGATCTTGATATGGAAAATAGAAGAGTGTCATACTCACACCATATCTGTAAATTCTTTATTAGAATTGGTCATTTTAAACTAAATCAGTGTAAAGCAATCTACCGTCGACGAGACGCGTCCGCACTAGTTCCGCTAACCGCACTGAAGCTAGGCAGGGCCGATCCAAGAAAACGCTGTATAACAACATAGGTCAATTTAGTGCCCTGTGCACTAATTTTTAATACGACTATTCAAAATTATTGTTAGGACTTTTCAGTTTATTTTAAAAGGAAAACCATTGTTTTACATATTCTACGTTTGAAGATATCTTTTTCGATTTTAAAAATATTTCTTCAATGGAAATTTCTTTAAGGTTGATATATTTACTGCGTGTGCTTGTATCTTTTATAATCTGTTGGACTATCAGCTGTTTTAAAAATATACAATTTGTTTCTGATATGGTTAAATCCATACATTTTCGCAGTTTAAATCCGTAAGTTCAGTATTAAAGACCCTAGTGCAGAGTTAGTAACGGAATTACGCGTCTGGAAGATTTCCCAATGCAGATGGATTACCGCGGGTTTAATTATTATTTATCGCCGCCTTAAGAAGCTTCCGAGCGAATGATTGGGATTTTGTAAATATGTAATTTATCGATTGTTTTGTTTATTGAAACTAGGAGGCAGGAACGACTCGAGGATCGAGAGCGTAAATCAGGATTAATCGGTGCAGTAGGTAGGTACATATTTCGCGATTTTTTTGGAGTTCTGCGAGATATAGTGTGTCCCAACGAAAATTGGGTACGCGCGTTGAAGCTTTTTGTAAAAGGCGCATTCTAATTTTTCAAATCATCTTTTCTACTATTTCTAATAAAATAAATAAATTTGATAATGAATTTTTTACGATACATTCTACAGGGTGTCCCTAAAAGGTCTTTACGCTCTACCAAATACTGCGGCTCAAAATAAGTCGATTTAGCTAAACTTACCTCAGTTCAAAGTTGCACCGTTTAGGCGCTATACGACCCTGAAGGTGTAATCACTAAAAAAAAAACAAATTCCACGCCAATGGATTGATTTTACTGATAATTTTGATATGGGATTTATTGTCCTATAAAGTAGGGTCAATTAACCAAATTTTAGCAAAATCGCATTTTAAATTTATATATAAAAAAACGATTTCAAAATTGAAACTTCAGGGTCGTATAGCGCCTAAACGGGGCAACTTTGAACTGAGGTAAGTTTAGCTAAATCGACTTATTTTGAGTCGCACTGTATCTGGTGGAGCGTTGTAAAGACCTTTTAGGGACACCCTGTATATTATAAACTCTAAACGCACCTATTCCGTTTCGAATAGCTTTCGCTTTAGCTTAGTAATTGAAAAGTATCTTAAGTGCGTAAAAAAATCCACATTTATAAAATACATTAAAATTTAAATATAAATGTTTTGTGAAAATCAGGATACTAAGTCTCAAAAAATGTTGTTCCTATGAACAAATATAAACTTTAATAGGAGAATTAAAAATGCTTTAGGAAGTTTATATAAACTTCTTTTTTTATTTTGATCAGTTAGTACTATCCACCTCCTGAAGTTCGGTTTACATATTTATAGACTTTAAGGTGAAAAGTATCTCGAAAAGTAAAATACATACATAAAACAAAAGCAAGCACAAAAATAAAATTCTTGATGTTTTGTTATTGTTACTTTTTTTCTCAAATAAAGTAATAACTTATAAGAATTGTTTGTAAGATAAGTCTTTGTTGCGAGATTTCTGATAATGATTTACTTTTAATACTGGTGCGAAAATATAAAACAGTTAAGATATTTTAAATCAAGAAAATGTTTATTTACTTAATTAAATGTGTATTTAGGGAAACTACAATTATTAGAATAAGTAACTTCATGGCCAAACTCAATGGTAGCTGTAGTAGTAATTATTTCTGTGAAACTTGTACCAGTATAGGGAGCAGTGTTATCCGCCGGTGTTTGCCAGAATTTGATTTTCTATATAACTCTCCGCTACTGTATTTGATTTCCATCCACCGTGTCTCTCAATTTTAATAAAATTAACACCAGAATCTGGCAACAAATTAGCTGCAGATCGTCTGAAGCAGGTTTAGAAATTCAACAATATTGGCAGATATCTTACGCAATGTGCCGCTCCAACTTGAGTCGTGGCACATTTATTCCATGCCAAAAGCAATTTTTCACTGAACTTTCCACTAATATTTTTCATATCACACCATCTCAAGTTCGAAAGTAGTTTTATTATCAGCTTCCCCAATTTCTGCTGAAAGAAATTCACTTGATCACTTTCCATGTCACAAGATTTGAAGGTACTTGTCCACAAACGATCGACCTTTCATAATCTTAGCAACAGTTAACTTCATACACAATTGCTTCATTTTAAAAAGAAATTTTATAAATTTAATAACGCAAGAAATTTGTTGACTTGTACTTTTAATAGGGTTTGTAGAAAAAACTGATTTTATTTTGTTCGAAGGGATGTGACACTTCGCCCTGCGCGTCGCGTCGTGACCAAACTTCCTTTTTCACAAAATGAAATGTCACATTTAGCACTTATATCATAAATAACTATTATATTCAATATTAAGTATGTTTATGTTATAAGTACAGTTACATCTACAGTTAATTTTTAAAATATGTAGTTACAGTATCTAAATTAGATCATTTGTCATTGGAGAGAACGCTATTCTAAGGCATTTTATTTTTTTTAGTATTTGCACAAAACATTATTTATATTTCTTGGTAGCAACCAGGATATCCAAATCTGTGTTTACAGTCCTCCGTGCAGTAAAATATCAGTTATCCGTCCCTTGTAGGTAGAGGCATTTGCGCCCCGAAAATAGAAACAACAAATAATAATTTTATTGTCGAACTTGAGCACGATTTTTAGTGTTGGGAGCCGGTATAGCGCGCCGGCCCATCGTCACATGTTCATTTGATAGCTTTATTTATATCCCCGGTTATATTATACTAATAATCCGGATCTCGGAACACATGTCAGCGCGTCCTGTGGGGGCGAGTACCAGTTATTGCCGTGCGATTTCCGCCAAAGATAGAGGCGCATCTTTTGAACTTCGATCGGGTTTGTTTAAATTGTTTAAACCTCCATTAAAATGCTTTTAACGGCCTTCCATGCACATGCAAATATTAATCTATCACGATTCAGGGCTTCAGTGAGGATGCCGCTAGCGGGCCTACGTCGCAGCATTGGAGACAGATGGGCGCATTTTCTTTTTTTTTTTTTTGGTTATAGTAAAATCAGCGCTAGTGTGTTCTGACCATCGCAAATATGCTGCGTTTGAAGCATTTCAGAGAGTTTTCCGTACCGTTTATAACACAGCTAAAAAGACGGGTAAAATTTTGCACGAAATTTACACTATTTTTGGTCCAGGGAAGTCCGCACGGAAAAAGGGTAATTTTTCCCAATCAAGATTTGGTAATTTTTTTCACACCTTTTTTCCTCTGCGTTGTAAATTATTTGCACGCGATCCAAATTTATTATATTATTAAACATCTGTTTTCTTTTATACTTACCACAGTGTGACATTCAGTCAAATATTTCCCAAAGTTTAGTTTATTTTGCGATACATTTCAAACTATATTAAAAAATTATAATACATAACATTAAGGATAACATAAATGTGCCACTTACTGCTCAGTAACAATTTTAACAACCTGTTTTCCAATAATATTTTTCTGTAGTAACACTTAACACTTAAACAAACAGATTAAAAATAAGATTACAAAATTCTAATATTTCCGAAGAGTTTGACCAGGTTTGACTATAAAATAATCAAGTCAGTAAAAAAATTATTTTACAAATAAAATATTTGAGCCTGTTTGCTACAACAATGATCGACCTCGCTGAACGTCTTCCACATGCCGCGCACACCCCCTCGGATAACTAATAAATGCAAGGTATATAAAACGGTACAGCCTTTAAAACTATTATTTTAACATTTTTTTTTTCAGATTGTTGTTTACAGTTATTTATTATGTCAGTTTTTTTCTTTTTGTAAAGAACGTAATATTTACGAACGTACGAGACAAATGATCTCCACAGTACTAAAGACAATACTTCGACTTATCGTCAGTAAAAATTTGTATCTTTTTAAGCAGTGAACAAAAAAATTACGACCAGTTAAAAGAGAAGTACCTATCAAATTTGTAGGAAAACCGTGATTTTGTCAGCATTTTCATTAATAACTAAACAATGGTATAACGAAACTAACTGATATTTTAGCACATAATAGAATAATAGTGAGGCTATACAGGATGATTCAGAACTAATCTAAAAAAAAATCGATGTGTACAGGGGACTTTCACAAATGCAATTTTGTAAAGAAAAAATCAAAAGGGACAGTTTGAAAATGATTTAAAAATACAGTTCTGCACGCCATTGAAAACGTGATAAGGTGGTAATCTGCGATCGATTATGATACCTTTGCTTAAATCATCAATAGTATGTATCCACTTCGGTGCGATTCGCTTCATTTTTTAAATATCTTCACAAAAATAAGTCAATTGATTTAAAATCAGGAGATCGTGGCGTCCATGGTACCAGTTTTCCTCATTCAATCCCTTGGTGTTAATGCCTGGATATGCTGTACATGGTACAGATATAATTGAGCCTCGTGTATGATACGTCACACTGCTGGAATAGGCCGTGGAAGTGGACCTCCATCTCTTCCACGATTCAGTTTCAAATTTTCCTAGCATTGCCTACATTTGTACTCACTGCACGCCGCGTTAAAAGTAGCTGCATTTGGCACATGTTTACCGGAGAATCGTTCTGCTAAAGCATTTTCAAAAGACTAATGTAGACACTGGCGTCACAAAAACTTAAGTGCCTACAAAAAATAATCGTATTTCAATATTCGTAATCGCCTGTCTAGAGGCTACAGTGGCCCAGCGATGTAAAGGTTGAAAATACTACAACCTGAACAATGTACGATATCGACTCTATTTTCCATGACGCATCGATTCCCAAATTCTTTTAGATAAATTCTAAATCATCCTGTATACAGGGTGAATCTTAAATAAGTACAAATATTTTAACTGCTGGTGTAGTTCGTCATTTAAATCAGTCTAGTGAAAGCCATTTTTAAAAATTTCTAATATTTACGGATATAAATTTTTTAAAAAAATACCCACATTTTGAGGACCGCTGGCTGATTTTTCATCCAACAACGTAATGAAACATATGATTTGTTGCGAGGTTGCCATATCTCCTCCAATATAAATATTACGTTTCCTTTAACGTAATAGTTCTATTTTAAAAATACTTGTTTTAAGCATAAGTACAGTAAAATTGGGTATGTAGTATGATACGCAGCAATATTAACATAAATTTTAACATCTGAACTAACCTTACTATACTTCAACGATTAAAAATGAATTTCCGCAAGTTCAATACTACCGTAAAATATTTAGGAAGATATTGCGTGATATTACTATGTCCAATGTTCAAAAATTATACATAAACGTGCACACAAGCTTACCTGTTTGTTAAAAAATTAACTATTTAATCAGTAATCCAATTTCACAAGTTAAATGTCATTGTACACTGTTAGAAAGGGACACAAAACACAATTTCCTTAAGTTATTTTATGAAGAATAACGAAAAACTATGCACGCGTTTTTTATTTAAAATGGAAAAAATGTCAACTTTTAGCAAATTTTATTGCTATTTTCATGCATTATGTGGGGTTAACAAGTTTGATTTGGGCTTCCGATAATCTGTCATGACAGTCAATGACAGTTTGATAATAAAAAATAATATAAAATGTTACACTTGACAAAATTCGCTAAAAGTTGAGATTTTTTCTTCCTTGAAGCAAAGACATTTGTGTAATACTGGCAACACTGTGAACCACACGTTCAGTCTGCAGCACTATGACTCATAAAAGTATGAAGGGTCTGTCTAGGCCAGCGGTCCTCAACAAGTTTTCTGCTGAAAAATTACGAAATTTATTTAAAATTTCAGTTTTTTATTTCTGATTTTTTTGTAAAAAAACTATTAATTATGTGTTCTACACACAAAACTATACTGCTGGTTAAAATATTTGTACTTATTTAAGATTCACCCTGTATAGTCCAAATTTCAAATTTTGTCACCCCTACGTTTTCTTAATATCGGTTTCCCAAGTCTATTTCATTTATTTCGATAGTAGGGATGAATTTGAATTGAACAGATCTGGTATCTCGCCATTTTCTATCGAACTTTAGCTCCCGGTAAATGAATCTCACGGAGAGTCATAAAATCGTAACAGCGTTGTCTCCGATTGCCGGCAAACAAGCAAACAAACTTTATGCCGCGTAATTTACAAATATAAAAGTAATAAATTATTGGCAATTAGCCCTCTCCGTCTGCTCGAGAACAAGCGGGCCGGTGGGGCGGAAAAAATTAATGCGATCTCGTAAATATGGTTAGAGGCAATAAATATGATAGTGCCGTTATTGCCGCAGACGCGGGAAACCCGAAAGATGTAATAAGTAGGAAATATGAAGACCAATACTGTATTATGACCATTCGGTGGTCGGGAACTGGTCAATTGCCCCTGTTCCAGCTTTTTCGTAAGGAGTAGGCTGACAGAATAACCTTGCATTCGCCTGTTTAGTTAAAAGAGAATTACACTGAAAAAATCTAATATGTATTTAAGTACAATTTTTAAAATTTTAAACTTAATTCAGGTGTTCATCTATTAATTCAGAAATAAAGCATATTTAATATAAATATTTACATACTCTTGACGTTCTTATACTTAATTCAATACTTTTCTTTCATAAAATCACACTAAATTTAAGATTTAAAAACTGCTTATAACTTTTTTATCAGTGTGTGTACGAAAGTTTTAATAGAAAAATATTGTTTTTCTATCTATTTTTCACAAATAAGGTATACTTGTTTTATGTCGATAAATTTAACCGTTTTCAATTTATTTCTTGCTTTTCTATTGGATGCAATAAAATAAAAGTTTGTAGTTACTTACGTAAGTCTGTCATAGTAAGCTTTGGTTATTTGAAAAGAAATTGTACTATTGACAAGTAACTTATGTTAAATAGTGTATTCCTTTAAGTTTTTGTTTACAATTAATAATATCGCGGGAAATATGCCTCGTCATAATTTATTTTCTAATGAAGAAATGCGGGTGAGTAGTATTTAATTATTTATACAAGGTGGGTAGAGTAGTACCTACTCTATAAAGCAGTGCAATATAGCAAAAATATTGAAATACTAATTATATACTTCACTTTTATTTCTTCATAATGCAATGTTATTTACTTTATTCAAAATTATTTAATATTATTTCAAATATTTGCTGTAATTCTTTCAAGTTACTTAAAACTTCAAATGAAGAAAACAATTTGATTTTGAGAATAACAACACAACGCAAGCAATTCTTATGGTCTAAATAAAATTAAACAATTCTTCAAACAAACAAAACTTTACTTCATATTCAGTATAGAGCTTTCTTCTTCTTCCGAGAGGCATATATAGTGTAAATGGTTAAAAATATTTAGGTTCAAAATGTTTCAGTAATCAAATAAAAAGCAAAAATTAACTTTCCAGCTACATCGGGCAATATCGTAAATACTCGTTAACTTCCTTATTTCAGATAGAACACCCTATATTTTTGAAAGAACTTGAAATTTTGAGTTGAAAACATTGTAGCATATGTTCTCTGTATTTATACTTATATAACATTTAAAAATCAGTGTTGAAGTTTATAGGAATCTCTATAATTTATTTTGTATTACATTTAGACATCTTTTAATAGCAGTTTTAAATTACTATATCATTCGGTTACATTTTACTAACTTCAATAGGCGAAAATTTTCTTATTTCAAATAGATCACCCCGTATTTTTCATAAATTTTCTGAATCAAAACATCTACCTACATATTTCAAAAAAAAATTACTGAATGAATACTCGTTTTACTCCAAAGCGATCACTGAAAATGCTCTTTTCATAAACTTATTCTATTAAAATGTCATTAATTAACGATTTGATTACTTTAGCCTTTACTTTTAATAAGGGTGCTATTTTGAAATGTGCACTCGCCAATATCTGCATAGATCCAGTCGAATTGATCACCGTCCTTCTGCCAATGTGGTATTGCAAAGTTGGAAGTCTCTAAAATAACGTCCATCCACTAATGTGTTCTAGTTTGTTGTTTCTTTTGATTTACTGACTATTTCTTATAGGTTTAGTGTGCCTCCCAACACTAAAATGCTGTCTAATGCGGTCTATAAATAACGTAGCCAATAATATTTTTTGTTCATTCTTCATTTCATTAGATACTTGTTTTGTTCGAATTATGCCAAGAATGTTATTATCTCGAAGAAGAAACGAATGTGGTATCGAATAAAGACGAAAGAGGTGTGAAATGTATAGTATGATGGCTAAACAGAATGTCACATAACGAATCTTACATACTTCAAGGGTATAATCTAGAACCCAAGTGGTGTCGCGTAAATTTTTACACGAAACTAACAGAAATAGATAGACAATTTTATTAGTCTACACAAAAATGTATATCTATCAAAAATCGAAATTATGCTCGATTTTGAAGATATTACAGAAAATATTTAACACATATCCCATATTTTTTGGGAATAACTACGTATCATTTAATTCTTCATCAAATATGCAACGGAAACTACTTTAGGATAAGGATATCACAACGGGTACAATCGATTACAGCCGAGCGACCCGATCTATCAAATAAGGGATTCGGTGTTACCTTAATCTTGCTTAAATATGGTCAAGCACAATCCTTATTACTGCATTCTTAAAGAAACAGCACATATTCGCATGCTTAGATGTCAACATAAGGGAAACCTAAATACTGCTTAACCGTATGATGTCCAATAACTCTCTAATATTAGTCGACATTATTGGGCGTATTCAGACGAGGTCAGCCGCTAAGTAAGAAATTCAAACTGAATAAAACGCTGACCAAATGCTAGCTGTTAGCCGCTGAATATTTTTGTAAGCCAAGAAAATTTGCGGTTTCTTCGTAAGCGAAACGTTGACGTATTTCTGAGGTTATGTTATTTATTTACAATTTTCCAAGGGTCATGCTTTGGAATTTCAATGAATGAATGTTTTGCTCTGAATTGGCCTCTTATAGAATATAAATAAATTTGTTTATTATCTATTACATTTTTTTTATAATTCTCCCTTATCCCTAGGCAACCGATAAGAAATATGCTACTTAGAGGCTTCTGAATCAGGCTCTAAAAAGTGACAATTCACCACTGACATTGAGCTATTATAGATTCTTGGGATCAAAATAAAAATGTTAAGATAAAATTACTAACGTAGATAGAAAATTTTAATTTTTGTTGTACCATAAAGTTAACAATATTTTCTCATATATTTTATTTTTAAAAAAGAAAAAGAATATATGATAGTTACATGTACATGGAATACGAGAACACTCTATACATAAAGTGAGACCCACTTGAAACCGAGCCACCCCTATAAGAGCTAATAATGGTCCAATTTCAATTGTTTGGCTGAATGTTGTTATCAATAAAAAAATATTTATTTTTACTTATTTCGGCGTTTTATTCTATGGAACATTTGATGAATACGAACATATTTATTATTTTGTGTAATAGATAGGTATTATGACTATTTAGTATGACAATGTAAGGTTATGTTATATATATTTTTTTCGCTGCTCCGCGGAGAACAATCAGCACACTATTCGGTGTTGTTTAAGCGGCTGATTAACAACCCTGTTAGCATTCTAGCAGCTTTTAATTAGCGGCTGACCTCGTCTGAATACGCCCATTATTTGGTGGTAAGTAATGTTAGGTTAGGTGACTGTAATAAACGATAAAATCAAAACTTTTATTAAACTTTAAAATTTAATTGATATTTTATATTAATTTTGCTAAGAGAAACTCACTTCCCTTCTTTTTAAGGTTGTTGTTTGTTTTTTATTAAATACAAATATTTATATATAATTTTAAATATGTTTATTATAATACAGTGACAGTGGTCACATGTTAATCCTTGGCCCTCTGTTACCGCTTGCCTTGCCCAGTTTCTGTTGTTAACAACCAACGCATGCTCCCTTATCCTACCACTTACCGTCAGTACCTAGTACCATTGTCAAAATTGTAACCGGTGGATTTCGTACTACGATCTACGGATCACGCTTTGTTGGTTGTAACAGCAAACGGAGGTACCTAGCGAATCTGTTATATCAGGTTATCAGAAAATAATAGTTCCAAAATAACAGATTGGCATATCACAGTCCATTACTACTAAAAAGAAATTTCGTAAATTCGAAATGGAACAGTGACAAGAAAATAATAATTCCAAAATATTAGATTGGTAGAGGTATATCACCAATTGCTACCAAGAAGAAATTTAGCAAAATTTAGAAAAGTATTAAAGTTTTCAGGCGTATGTTTCTTATAATTACTTTATAATTAGCTCTCAAAGCGGCCTTGTAAATTATAAGCGATCGATCGACATAGACAATAGACAAATCGGCCTTAACGCCTCGTTAACCTTTCCAATGATGCAGTAAATAGTTCGACGCGCTGTCGTGTTTGCGTTCTGTTCAGATTAACGCGTTTGAGTGCCACACAACACCCGCTAAAGGATTTATTCAGCATTATTTGTACGCCATGCCGGTTAGTCGGACATATAGAGTGTCAAAAATAGTATATAATTATCGATCTGTCTGTAATATTTCTCTTGTTCATTTTGTCATAACAAAATTTACAGAAATAAATTACAAAATACTATTTTTTGGCGGATGCGCCGGTGATAATACAAAAAATAGCTATTTATGATATACGTGTTAAAAGTAAGATTTTATTTTGTGAGTGAAGATGATTAAAAAACGAGCGTAGCGAGTTTTTTAACTTCACGAACAAAATAAAATCACTTTTAACACGTATATCATACACTATTTTTTCTACAAAACAATCGGAAGAACTTTAAACTCAATAAAAATAAGAAATCAAAAAATACCTCGCAGATCGCAATGTTTATGAACCAAAATTTTCGTAGCAACCAGTGCTGGTGTGAAAAAACGCAAAAATATTGACAGCATTTTCTAGTAATATTATAAGTATAATGAATAATCTCGATAATGAGCGTAACGAATCCATCCCTGCTGAAATCGAAGAAGCCGCCAGTCGAACAACATTGGAATTATTGCCGGCGAAATCAAAGGAACAGTACGAAATCGCTTATAGACGCTTTTCGGAATGGTGCAAGGTCCCTGGGAAATGTAACGAAAGTGTTTTACTGGCATATTTTGAGGAAAAAGCCAAGATATGGAAATCGTCAACGCTGTGGTCAAATTATTCCATGATCAAAACTATGTTAAAAATAAAGCAAGATCAAGATATAAGCAAACATTATAAACTTATTGCTTTTTTAAAACGGAAGGGTGAAGGATATCAATCAAAAAAGTCAAAAGTTTTGACGAAGACGCATATCGACAAATTTCTCACAGAAGCAGAAGACGAAAAGTATCTGATGATGAAAGTCGCAGCAATAGTGGGTGTCTTCGGGGCGTGTCGCCGGGAGGAATTGTGTCAGATAACCATCGACAATATCGAATATTTGGGCACTTCGGTTGTTGTGACCATACCAGATACTAAAACAAAAGTGCCTCGGACTTAACACTAGTGTTAAAAGTAACTTACTTTTAAAGTGCAAATGACAAAAATTTCGTGTCTTTCAAAAAAATTAATAAATTAAAATGCTTTTCAAAATCTTCAAAAACTGCGTAAAAACCAAAAATGGGTATAAAATCATTTAAACTGTGTCATATTTTTGTAATGTCATTGACTTAATAATCAATGTGTAAGTAACGTATCAGTATTATACTGAATAAGAAGAAGAATGACATTGGCGTACCATTTAGTGTTGGCTAGATAAGAAATCTTATCAACTGTATAATAATATATAAAGTCATTATATGCGCATTGTATTATCTTCACATTTTGTTCCTTTACACTTTTTTGTATTTTAAATCGAGTAACAACAAAATGGATTTATTTGATCAAGTGTATTTTTACACAGTTATTTAAATTATTTAATCATGTCTTAGGAAGGCCATGCAAAACAATAATAATAATTGTGTATTGTCAAATTAAGCTAATATTTTAAAAATGTTAAGTTTTAATAATCACTTATGCATATTCAAATGCTGAGATGGCCAATATGGTTTACATTTATGGCCTTACAAAAAGAAATGGTACTGAGACTATCATCCAAGTCCAAATGCAAGAATGTTAGGAAATGTTTTTCAACGTCTTTCGGAGTCAGGCTCATTTCATAAAGGTCCAATTCCTAGAAGTCCTTTGAGTGTTAGAACGCCTGAGTTGGAAGAAACTATTCTAAACCAAAAGAAGACGCAAATACTACTTAATGTGAATCATAAATTAGTTTGATTGAAACATCAACAGTTATACCCGTATCACATGGAAAGGGTTCAAAACTTACTGCCGCAAGACTATTCCGCTCGCCTACAACTTTCCCACTGGGTTTTGCAAAAAATTTAAGAAAATGTTGACTTTACCGCTGGCATATTGTTCACCGACGAAGCTAACTTTTCCAGAGATGGTATAATGAACTTCCACAATAAACACGTTTGATGAGAACCCTGATGCTATAATGGAATCTCGATTTCAACATTAGTTTTCTCTGAATGTATGAGTGGATATTATTGGAAATTTTCTTGTTGGGCCTTACTTATTACTGAGAACTTTAAACGGTGCCTCCTATAGACGTTTTCTTGAAAATGTTTTACTACTACTTGATGTTCACTATGCGGGGGGACAAAGAATGTGGTTTATGCACGACAGGACTCCCCCACATTTTGGTTTGACTGCTCGTGAATTCTTAAATTTAAAATTCAGTAACAGTATAATTAGACGAGGAACTCAATAACCAACTCAACCTTGGCCACCCAGACCACCTGATATGAACTTTAGGTATAGTTTTTTTTTTATTTGGGGACATCTCACGATATTAGTTTAGAAGGTTCACATTGAATCTGATGAACACTTACGTCAACAAATTATAGCTGGCTGTGATGTGATAAGAGCTACTCCTGGAATTTTTGCACGTGTTTGAGCTGCAGTTTCAAGAAGATCTGAAGCATGTATTTTGGTTGAAAGGAGTTCGTATTTCCCTATTATTCTAATCGAGTGGATGGTATTTACTTATCTATGCTTTTATTAAAATCGGGAATTAACATCGTTGGCATTACTAAATAAACAATAAAGCAAATAAACGCATCGGTACAGGAAATACATACTGTACACGTGCAAACAGGCGGCAGATTGATGCCAGCAATGTAGATTGGCTCAGATGAGCCGAACATTCCTGTGGGTAACCTGGGAATCCGTCGAAGAATTCGCCTCCATCAATACCCGTCTGATGTTCATTTATTTCGATCCCGTATGGGATTCCCCATTCCGCAAACGGGAGACAAGAGAATGGGGCGCGAGTAGCGCCACTACTTTCTTTGGTTCATTTAAGCTAGACAGCGAACTAGTGTTGTTTTTTATGACAATGCAATGAGTTGAGTGATTTAATGATATTTAAGATACAATACTAAGGTTGTCATAGTTCCTGCAGTCTATATCGAGACATATCAGTTTTGAACTTTCAGTTGCCGTATTTGTCGCCGTAAAATGATCAGATTTGTGGTATTCTTTAGGTACAGAAATCTCGAAAAATAAAACACGCAGAGCAAAAGTCAAAAAAGTTTTGCTTGTCTCGAAATGTACATATCAACTGTGAAATTGGCGTTGAATAATGCAGTGTATTATTATTAAATAAAAAATATTGTTTCTATTGTCAATGTAACTTCATACCCAGTAAACACATATACGTTAGAAAAACGTTTATAATGTCCATACAACGTGTCTTTTTTACGTACAATCAACTGAAAAATGTCGCGGTTTTACACGTTTCTGGTAACCAAAGTACAAACGTTTAATATTAGTAAATGTGGAATTATCATTTTTAGTATTAATAAGCTTTAAGTTTTACGTTTAATAATGATATTTTATTAAGGTTTTTAACTAACGTAAATTAAACCTTGTTATTGTAATGCCCAAAAAGATGTTTTAGAGACGTGTTTTTTAACGTATTTTACAATGTTGTTTTTGGATTCTTCTGGTGGCATTGTACAGGGTGGTCCAGAATTATGTACGAAATATGCTAGATTAGATAGTATATTAAAAAATAAGGGTACTATATATATATATATATATATATATATATATATATATATATATATATATATATATATATATATATATATATATATATATTACAATACTAAGGTTGTCATAGTTCCTGCAGTCTATATCGAGACATATCAGTTTTGAACTTTCAGTTGCCGTATTTGTCGCCGTAAAATGATCAGATTTGTGGTATTCTTTAGGTACAGAAATCTCGAAAAATAAAACACGCAGAGCAAAAGTCAAAAAAGTTTTGCTTGTCTCGAAATGTACATATCAACTGTGAAATTGGCGTTGAATAATGCAGTGTATTATTATTAAATAAAAAATATTGTTTCTATTGTCAATGTAACTTCATACCCAGTAAACACATATACGTTAGAAAAACGTTTATAATGTCCATACAACGTGTCTTTTTTACGTACAATCAACTGAAAAATGTCGCGGTTTTACACGTTTCTGGTAACCAAAGTACAAACGTTTAATATTAGTAAATGTGGAATTATCATTTTTAGTATTAATAAGCTTTAAGTTTTACGTTTAATAATGATATTTTATTAAGGTTTTTAACTAACGTAAATTAAACCTTGTTATTGTAATGCCCAAAAAGATGTTTTAGAGACGTGTTTTTTAACGTATTTTACAATGTTGTTTTTGGATTCTTCTGGTGGCATTGTACAGGGTGGTCCAGAATTATGTACGAAATATGCTAGATTAGATAGTATATTAAAAAATAAGGGTACTATATATATATATATATATATATATATATATATATATATATATATATATATATATATATATATATATATATATATTAAATAAATAATAATACGTACATAATGCAAACAAAATATAAAAATACCAAAATAATATATCTTATTTATGCTACTGATTGGAACCTAAAAACAATGAAATTAGATCTGAACAAGTTTCAGATTAATAACTTCACTTACATTGGATAATGATTATTTAAAGAAAGTCTAAACTTTAACCATGTCTAAGTTTAATCTATTATAGTTATTAATATAATAATAATGCTAATAATAATAATAACCTAATATACATTTAAAATGACCACGAAGCAGATAGTTAAGAAAGGAAAAAAAAAGTTTAAATCATTTCCAATAATGATTAGAAATATATCAGTGTATCTTAAATTTCAATATAAAGTAAAAAAATTACCAAGTCATAATAATTGTTACCCATTTTACAAAGTAATTTAACGTAGGCATGTACGAGTACAAAATTCACGCGCCTACTTTTATTCATTTTGTCATCGCCTTTATAAGTATTTTGAAACATAAGTAGGAAAAGTTTTAGCGGAATAAAATTATATTCCATTATATAATTATTTGTAATATGTAATGTAAAAAAACCCTAATACTCTTATATTAATAAAATAAAATTAAATACTTATAGAAATTATGGATCACGATAGGTACGTACAATGATGAATATGCAACTGACAAACTTTTACAAGAAATAACTCAAAATGGTATGTGTGTAACACGTGATCTTTATCTACCAATAAGATCATAAAATTCGTACATAACGTTTAACCGCATTATAATTGACACGTGTAATAAACGGTAATTCGCTTCCTTATTTCAACGAATGATTATAACGTATAATACACGTTTGAATTATACTGTTTTTTAACACTTATTTTTATTCCGAAATATTTATTAAGTGCTAAACGTTTATGATACGTTTTGTATTACTAATGCCTGTTATTCTAAAACGTTGCAAACACGTTTTTGTTCAATTCCCATATATTAATCAGTTGATACAGACGTTTTATAAAGGTTTAAATAAATAAGTTTTATTTAAATATTTGAAATGACGTTCATTTAACGTTACAACAGGTTTGGTAACATTTTTTGTTAAAAAAGTACGTATTTTAAAAGTTATGTTAGACCGTTACTTTTCTAACCATAAAATAATGGTTGATTTTGTAACGTAACACGAATTATCAACCAATGGTACGTTGACAATACGTTTAAATAACGTATGTGTGTTTACTGGGTATATGATCTTTGAAGATTGTGTATGGAAATTTTTATTTTTGGATTTATTGAGAACACACTGCGACACTGACTAAATAGACATTTTAATAACGAATTGACTGGACATAATAAAGCAAAAATACAAATTTTCATATACAATTTTCAAAGTTTATATCTGAGGTTATATTGGCAATAGAAACATTTCTCTATAATATTTTTTTGTATTTTTCAACGCCATTTTCACAGTTGCCATGTACGTTTTGAGGGTCAACTTTCGTTTAAGGGAAATCAGCTATGAAAAAAAAAACAAATAACAAATATCATTCAGAGGCCTCTCTGAACACAGAAACATTAAAATTTTACCGCGGAAATGCGTCATTTCCATTATAAAAGAAATTTTGTGGACTTTAGAAAAAGGGAAATCAGTTACAAAAAAAATATTTTTTACTGTGGATTATAGACATTTTTCTTAACACAGAAACGCCAAAGTTTTCCCGCGGAAATGCGTCATTTTCATTACCTATATGGAAAAAAAGTAGAAAAGCGGAAAAATGTGATCAATTTTTATTTTTGAATTCTAAACGTATTTCTGAACACAAAAATTCAAATTTGGTAAACGAAAATATAACAGAGCAAGTGTAGTTAAAGGTCCCTGGATATTCGGAATGATTGCCGATAACTCAGAAGACTTAAGAATGGTAATTTGTCCCGAAAATAAAAGGGATGCAGGCACGTTAATTCTCTTTTTGGAACAACATGTAGAGAAAGGGTCTATTATCCATTCGGATATGTGGAAAGCGTATGAGAGATTCACTGATGGCATTAAACTGTTAACCATAGTGTTAAATTCGTTGCTGAAGACGGCACTCATACCCAACGGATCGAGTTGTCATAGTCGGCTGCAAAAATTTTTTTTAAAAGGTCAACATCCACCGGACGAATTTGTAGACCGACTCTGTGAGTACTTGTGGAGACACCATTGTAAGAAAAACAGTATATATCCGATGGATGAACTCATTAATTGTATAAAATTGGAATAGATTTTTCAAATAATTCAACATTAAAATCATTATTTTGACATATCCGCCACAATATTGCCACAAAAGATACGTTAACTTTTAAATACATACAGAATTCTTACAAAATCACATGCTTTTTATTTAACATTTATATTTATATAACACTCAATTTTAAAAATATTCTACAAATCCACTTACTTTTTATAACTTGAATAACATTCGTTTATTCACAAAACTCAAAAAACATGAATACTAATATTTATTAACCGTCGATTATTGACAAAACCATAAAAAAGATAAATATGTAAATGAATTTCCTCAATATTTTCCTTAAAAAAAATTTCCGCAAACAAAATTATATATCATTAAAGCGCAAATTAGCAGTCAAATTAAATTATCTAATTATCATTTCTATAACAGATTTCCCTTATTCTAAAGTCGAAGGAAAATGGAAATTTTCCGTAAATTTTTAAATTTTTATATCAAATCAAAGACGCAATTTTATTAATTTTGTATTTCTAGAGCAGGGTCGATAATTTTTGAAACCAAAAAAAATAATAGTAGGATGAAACCCATAGGAAAAGGAAGAAAATACATCAAAAATGAAAGGAAAAATAATTTACTGGCGATGTGAGGTCGGGAAGTGGAAGGGGGTGAGTTTTTAAGGGTACAAAACGGTTTATCTTGATTTCCGAAAAAACTACAAGTCCTATGGAAAAAAGTTGCAGATAATAGGTAATAAAAAGATCTACAACTTTTATATTTACACTTTTTTCACATAACCTCAAAATTTATGAGAAAAATTCAAATAACCAAATTTTTGGTTTTATATTTTTATCTTTTACAAAAAATAATTTATTTTTCACGATATTTGGTGAAAACTTACTTATAATATTTATTATTTCACCTTATTTTGACTTAATATCGAAAAAGCACCCTAATTTTCAATCGAAAATTCTCACGTCAAAATATCTGCTTTTTTAAAAAAGTCGGTGGGCTTTTTGTTCGTTGAAATCTCTATTTTCAGATAGTGTAAAAAAATATACATTATTTTGGTAAACGTTCTCAGAAAATGCAAAGAAACGAAAAAATATTGTAGATGTTTTATTAAATTAACTTTATTAACTTATTTAGTTGTTAATTATAGTAGTATATTTCGACTTGCATTTTTTTTGTTTATCAATGCAATATGGAATCTTACGTTTTTCGAATAATTAAAGTTTAAATTTTAATAAACAGCTCAAAATCGTACATAATGATTAAAAAAAAATTTTCGGATTCGAGTTTGTCGCATCATTTCTTTGTTTTTTTTCTGAGAACATTTGCCATAGTAATGTATATTTTTTACACCATACGATAGTAGAGATTCCAACGAACAAACAGCCAACTGACTTTTTAAATAAAGCAGATATTTTGACGTGAGAATCTTCGATTGAAAACTAGGGTGCTATTAAGTCAAAATAAGGTGAAACAATGTATATTTTAAATCAAAAAAATTACAGTGTATTTGGGACATAAAATGGTAAGTTTTCACCAAATATCGTGAAAAAAAAATTATTTTTTGTAAAAGATAAAAATATAAAACCAAAAACTTGGTTATTTGAATATTTCACATAAATTTTGAGGTTATGTGAAAAAAGTGTAAATATAAAAGTTGTAGATCTTTTTATTACCTACAACTTTGCTATTACTTACTTTTTTCCATAGGACTTGTAGTTTTGCCAGAAATCAAGATAAACCGTTTTGTACCCTTAAAAACTCACCCCCTTCCACTTCCCGACCTCAAATCGAACGTAAATTATTTTTCCTCTCATTTTTGTTGTATTCTCTTCCTTTTCCAATGGGTACTATTATTTATTTTCACTTTTTACCATTTTCAAAGGCTTCAGCTCTGGTCTATATGTAATATAAAGACATTTAAAAAAGAAATTTTTGAGGCAATTTTCAGTTAAAATATAATATAAGAAAAATTTGAGTTTTCCGGAAAACGAAACATTTCCGCGGAAAAAGAAAATTGGTTATATACTAGTAATCTTGTGTAGAACCTTCCTATAGAACAATTTATTTTGCAACTGATTTCCCTTAAACGAAAGTTGGGCCCGTTTTGAGACGAGCAAATTTTTTTTGAAAGAATTGCTATTTTCTAAAACGTAAAATAAAAAAATCACAGATATAGTTACGTGCATCTGTGGACACAGTCGAACCAGAAAGTATAAACTATAGTTGAACGCGAGAAACGTAAACGTCAAAGTAGCGAATCAATTGACAGGTGTGAATTTATTTGAAGTTGATTAGTTGTACATTTATCAAGAAAAGCCTCTTTCATCGTGTGAATTATTTTGAAGGTTAATAAATTTAACGTAAAGGTTACAATAAGCATCTATAATCAAGTTATAATCTTAAATTTTGATAGAAGTGAAATTATAAATATATAGAAAGTTTCAAAGTAGAATCACCAAGATATATATATATTTCTTTATTATCTATTTTGCTTTTGTTCCTTATGTAAATAAAAATTTTACCTGTGCCTTGATTGACGAATCAGCCTTAGATTAAATTAGTTATTAAGAGTTCAAAAAGAGGAAACAGGATTTTAATATTCCGCATATATTACACAAATAGTAAATAGCTACATGTAATATAAACATAGCAATTAAGATTCGGTTAGTGAAGGTCGCATTTTCGCAAGAGGGGGCAAAGATCCATATGTCATCTATTTGCATACGGCATAAGCTTGAATACTTATGAAAGCATCCACGAAATATATTACTCCGGTAATACATCCAATGATGCCGGCTATGATGATTGATACAAGATTAGTGTACGACAGCATCCAAGCGCATACTATCACCAACCATAGCCCTTCCAGTATCTCTATGATGAACTGAAACTTCAGTACGCAATCGATAGCTTCCCCGACGGATTTCCACAAACTGAAGATCAAAATCAATAACGTTAATACCATGCAAAATATGATAGCCGGTTCTGGTCCGCCATAATAAGTGTCGAAGCCTCTTCCAATGATCAGAATAACTAGGACGACTATTAGTAATATGAGTTCTATTACTTTGAGTATTCCAACTGGCTGCTGGATCCAGGCTTTTCCATAACTAACCGCCATTTGGGAACAGTGTTTTCGATAAACTAACGTCACTCGAATTGAGTGTGACACAAGGCGTCTCGAATTGTTATTATATATAAACTCAATGACAACAGCGAAGAACAACGAAAGTATAAAGCCTCGTTCTCATAACCAGTTTTTGCGTCTATTTGAAAATGACAGCCCGCCAGAAATTGGTAATTTTCACCTTCTTGCGTTTGATTTTAACATAAATCTAAACAGCTGCCAACGGGTATTTAAATATTTTGAAGACAAACCATTTTTTAATCACACATAAGGTATTACACACATTTATTTTGTATTTATTGTGCATTCTTATGTTTAGGTATAAATATTATTCAAATTCGTTCTTCCATAAGAAATCTGTTCCATCTAACTGCTAGCAGCTACAAAATATCCTCAACTTCCAATAGAAAATAAGTAATAGTAATAAGATCATTTTATATTTTATGCAGAAAATTATGAGATATAAATTTTTTGAACGGTAATTTTTAATAATACAAACGAATTTTATTATTCAACAAATACCTGCGAAATTTAATAAATAGTGTACTAGATTTAGGAGAGGTGCCATCAAAATAAGAACAAAAATTCTTATAAACACATACCCTAAATAATTTTTAAAGGCGTCTTATTCTTGAAATAGTATTTTCTGCAAATACAAATAATTTTAGATATTTAAAAACTGAGGGCTTAGCAAATTACAGGAATGTTATATCATACCACCTGCGAATTTTTGAAGATGCCAAAGTAAAGCAAATAAATAATGAGAAAAGAAATTATAACCAACAAATTTTGAAGTACAGAAATCTTTGAAAATACATATTTTTTAGATTTGACTAGATGTAAATATTGTTTTAAAATGAAATTGTCAAAAATGGGATCAGAATAGCAATCCGTGTCATACAGATGCTTTTTAATAAAAGTTATTTTATTTGAGAAAAATTAAATATTTTTAATATTATTTTTATTGTACATGAAAAGCTGTACAAATTTGATCATTTTACGACGAGAAATATGGCGACCTTAAGGAGTTATCTACATCTCTTGAAATGGTGAATAAAAACAGTTTTAATTTTTAGTAGATTTTTCTTTAGGCGAAGTCGTTGGTAACCTTACAAAGGTCGTATCCATTAAGAATTTCTGACTCACAATTTTTTTTCAGTAGAGATAATAACAATTTATAATAGGTTAATGATTATAAAAAAAATATATTTACAAATAGTCAAAAACATGTAAAGAAAGAAACCTTTTTACTCAACTTAGTAACAACAAATTAAATCAAATATAATTTAAAACTAAAAATAATAGATAACAGAAATATACAATGCTTTCCTTCGCCTTTGTAAAAAATTAAACATTTTTGCGTTGATCATATGCTTCGTTTAGTCTAAATTACAAAAAACTACTACATATGTTCAAGCTATTACTTTATTTTCTTTGAACATATAAATAACTATTAGTTATCTCTTTAATTTTAGGTCACAGAGACAACAGTATTTTCCGTTCAATCACTTGTGATAGCATTTCCGATAGTAACGGTCTGAAAACTCTGTATGGCATTTCTCAATTATAATATACAATTACACAAACAGTAAATTACTGTATGCAACATGACCACAGTAATTCAGATTCAGCGATTTTGTCAAACATCTGACAGAGAAAATCAAATTTCCTCAAATGTGGCAAATCCATATGTCATCTATTTACATATGTCATAAGCTTGAATAGTTAGAAAAGCGGCTACAATGATATTTACAAGGCTAGAGTACGACAGCATCCAAGCGCATACTATTATCAACCAAAGTCCTTCCAGTATATGTAAGATGAACTGAAAATTCAGCACGCAGTCGATAGCTTCTTTCCACAAGCTGAACATCAAAATCAATAACGTTATTACCATGCAAAAGATGATAGCCGGTTCTTGTCCTCCATAATAAGTGTCGAAGCCCCTCCCAAGGATCAGAATAAGTAGGATAATTATTGGTAATACGAGTTCTATTATCTTCAGTATCCCAATTGACTGTTAGTAACAAAACTGTTTTATACTACATGACAAAGAAAGGTAAACACCTATTAAATATCATTTTATTTTGATATTTTTGCATGTTTACTTCTCTCGGCAAAAAGCAGAAAATGAATAAATGTTCAGGTCTGCCAGTATTTTTGGAGTTTGCATAGATTGTACTTCGATAACGTAGCATTCTGCTTTAAAAATGTATGCTTTCTTTGTGTTGCAAGTGTTGTGAACCTTGATGCAAACGTAATTTTTTTACCGATTATGCCTAAAATACATAGATTTGGGCAGATTTACCAGCATAGTGACTCTGAGAGGGAACGGATTGTTGGGTTGCGCGAAACAGGTTTGTCGGTGAGATAAATTTCTCGAAGGACTAACAGATCCTTACGTATTATAGTACAGTGTTACCAGGCATGAACTCAGGAACTCACCTTCCGTCGTAGAGAACCACAGAGCATGAAGATCGTCGATTGCGACTTTTGACTCTCAGAGACCGATTTAGCAGCAGCTGGATTGTTGCAAGTCAGTGGTTTGAAGAACATGGAGTGAAGTGAAGTTTTGGCCTCGTCTTATGTCTTATCGTCCACATTAAGTGCTGCCTCTCACTGGTCAACATCGAGCTAACCGTTTACAATGGTGTAAAGGGAGGATTCAGTAGGACCAAGAATTAAATCAGGTGATCTTTAGTGACGAACCCCGTTTCTGCCTAAGGATGGATGTTGATCGTGTAAGGGTGGGAAGGTGACGTGGTGAAAGACGTGATTGACAATTTGATAGAGGGCGTCATGTCTATCACACAGTAGGCGTTACGGTATGGGGTGCTATAGCGTATGGAAGCAGATCACCACTAGTTTTCATTAGAGGCAATATGACAGCCCTACGCTACATTCAGGAAGTGGTGGAGCCATATGTGATTCCATATCGTCACATCAGATCAACTGTTTACCCTAGCCACCAAGATTGCTGGATTTGTCACCTATTGAACATGTCTAGGACATGATTAGCCGCAGACTGCTTCATTTACAACACCCCCCACAAACTTTAGCCGCTCCTTCTTCATGGAAGTTCAGATAGCTTGGAATACCCCAAGAACGTATCGACCACCTTATTAGATCCGAGCTCAGGCGTATCAATGAATGTGTTAGAAATAGTGGATTCTCAACACTATTGAACCAATTTTTGGAGCAGGTTCTCTGATCTTGAAGAAAATGCAACCATTCAATAAGAAGAACTGAGTCTGTGTACCAAAAATTATTAAAATCTATTAATTGTAATTATATAGGTGTTTAGCTTTTTTTATTACATACATATTTAAAAAATGATTGCTGTTGTCTGTTGTTGGAAATGGCAGATATATTTACATCCAACGAACAAGTTGACATGCTTGTGCTTGTGATTTTTGCGAAGGAAACTAGCAGGAGTATGGAAGAATTTCTAATCCTGTAAATTCCCATAGAGAAACATTTTCTAACGTCGAAAGACGGCATCGGCAGACACGAACATTTTTCAAAGCATTCAAGAACATTTTAATGTAACAATTTAACAATTGAAGATGAACGTCAAGTATTTTAGAAGTTTATCTCCACGTACTGTGGATTATCAAGAACGTCTGTACTTAAACGTAATATACTCATCCATATTATGTTCAAGAGCTGTTGCCCCAAAATTTAAGGCAACAGACGTTTTGGGAGTTTGTCGTGCATCAGGACACAAATTTTCACAAGAAACGTCTATAATAATTTTTATGAATATTCATGAAAGTAAACCCTTATACAGTAACTTCTCGTCATTTTTAACGTAAGTTTTAGAAAAATGTCTAGATTCTGGAATTGTGGGAGGTTAGTTTAAAAGGATACATCACATAAGTTTAGGTTTTAATGGTTTTAAATGGTTTTAGGTTAGGATTTAATGGAAAATTTACTGTTGCTTCTTAGAAGTTTCGATTTATACCTTGCTATGATGGAGCACCGCATCGCCATCAACTTGTATTTTTTTGTTTACACGAATATGATTTTTTAGGGTCAAGTAACACAGAGGGCACTGATGCGTAGTTCTATTTAGTTTTTTAAATAATTTTCTAGTTTTCTTCCAAAAAAGTACATTACTTTTTTTATTTGATGAGGAGGACAAGACAAATATTTTCTAAAAAGTACGTGATCTCTTCATTTTCGACTTGGTATTTTACAAAAATATTTGGTATTTAGCTGAATATTTTTAAATTCAGTAATTTATTAAAATAATACAGCAGCATCTCGTTGCCATTTAAGAACTGTCAGTTTTGATTTCATTATTGCCGCCACATTTTCTATTTCGTGAATTTTCGAGCCTGCGAATGGTAATACTACAGTTAGTAATATTTTTTAGAGAAAAACAAAAACAATTTAACAATAATTTTAGTGATCATTCAATCACTCAATCCGCCCCCTTCTCCCTATCCAACGATTCGCGAACAGCTCATCTAAATAAGCACGGACAGGTGTTGCATAATGTGGAGGTGCACACTATTGTGTGTGTTAAAATCTTCAACATTATATTCTTGAAATTTTTATGTAACATCATAATTTTTCAAGATGTATGTATGTAGAATGGCATGATTAAAATTGGGGGTTGCTATTTAAAAAAATTGTTGATGACGTCATATCTCGAAAACGATGGCGTCACAAATGTGGGTCGTATGTCAAAAAGTGTCTATTTTAAAAACAAAATTGACGTGCCAGGATTTTTTCGAAAGCTTCTCAATTTCAAAAATAATGAATTTATTCGTTACTTTTCGAAAGCATTGTATATAGGGTGTCTCATAATTAGCTGCCAACCCTAAACAGGCCGATTCTATGATCAAAACTAAGTAAAAAAGTTGATATGAACATGGATCCGGAAATGCTTCCTAAGAGCACAGGGACCCATTGAAGAGGAGGAAGGGAAATCATTTTTTTGCAATATCTCTCAATCGCGTTGTGATAAATGAATGAAATTTGGTATACACAGCTAAATTTTGATGAGCAATTTGATGGACTAATCCACTTATTTCCACAAGGTCCATTGGGGTGGGTACAGGGGGGTTCCCTTGGTATTTTGCGTGTGTAACTTTTTCTTCTTTGACTTTTTAACAAATTGGATAGCAAATTCGGTTTTCCCGAACTGTTTCAAATCGTTATCTTTAACGGTTTCTGAGAAAATCGCTCTTGAATTAATCTCACTTTGGTCAATTTCATAGTAATTTAAACAAAATTATCAAGGTATTCTTATGTCAAATTATTGTCAACCCGATTGCCAATTTAATAGTTCTAATCGAAAAAAATGGAAGAGTTTACGGGACAAGAGTTAGTTGATATGATATTTATTTATGGCTTTTGCGATGGTAATGCTGCAGCGGCAGAACGCGAGTACGGGAGCAAATTCCGTTTTCCCAAACTTTTTTACGTAAAAAGATACTCTTGTTTCAAATTGTTATCTTCAACGGTTTCTGAGAAAATCGCTCTTGAATTAATCCCACTTTGGTCAATTTCATAGTAATTTAAACAAGAAATAGTAATAATAATTTAATACGTAATCAGTAATACACATTATTGATATAGAACAATTATGATATGATGATTTGTTTATGGCTTTTGCGATGGTAACGCTGCGCGGCAGAAGGCTGACATCAAGGAAGACATTCCTCACTGTATTCCGCAATTTAGCTGCAACCGTCACTTTTCGAAGGGTTCATAAGATGGGAACTTAATTTTGATAACAGACAACAAGCTATTTTAAAAACTGTTCTCTGATACAAAGTCTTGCCCTACGTGTAACACTTCTCGAAGCTATTAAGATGCTAAAACGAATTGACGAATTTCATTGGCTGCATCATTGATACGCTGCAGCAATTTCTCACGGGTATCGACTTCGGTGGCGAAATTTTCGTTTAGGAAATTTAGAACATTGCGACCACTATGGGTCGGGGTTCCATCGTGTTGAAAAAACATGTTACGTCGTAAATTTAGAGGCAGATCATCGAGAATTTGGGGAAGATTTTCTTGAAATAAGTTTAAATAAAGATTTGAATTGAGACGTTGTGGAATTTCAATAGGTCCAATCAAAGTGTCGCAAATTATTCCCGCCCATAAATTTATGGAAAATCGTTGCTGGAAGTTCTCCGAACAACATGTGGGTTCTCTTCTTCCCAATAATGAGAATTATGAAAATTTAATTTTCCATTTCGGATAAAAGTAGCTTCGTCACACCACAAAATTTTGGAAGCTTGCTCGTTGTCCAGCGACAAAATTGCATACGTGGCGCAAAATCTTCTGGTATCAAGCCATGTACACGTCGATAGTGATAGGCATGTAGACCTTGTCGCTTTAATATTTATCAATTCTGTTAAGGAAATCTTTAAGATATGTAGTACCGTTGACAGAGGAACATTTATTTGCCTTGAAATGTTCCGTATGCTAGTCGTAGGATCTTGTTCAATAGCGTCAAGGACCTCCGGTTCCCTATTAATCTTGGGACGTCCTTGACCCGATGCCTTTCGAAAAGTGGCGGTTGCAGCTAAGTTGTGAAATATCGTAGGGAATGTCCTCCTTGATACTTCGATACCTTTGAATATTCGCAGGTGAGACGAGATAACATTACTGTTATTTGCTAAACTCTATATTATTCAGTTAAAGTTATAAAGTTACATAGTTAAATGTCTAAAATTAGTTGTAAGTATTTGTAGAAAACACTATCTCAAGAGTACGTCGCCCTTAACAGACAAATTGTTTTATTTGTACTGAACATAAAAGATCAATATTTCTCTAATTTTAAATTACAGATTAAAAATTAATTTCTTGAAATTTGTAGGCAAAACGTATTCCAACAATTTTTAAATTTTCGGAAAATTGAAAATATTACAGTAACTGTCTCGTGCAGACTCTAAAAAACTTTTTCCATATTGATTGATCGCCCTGCCATGGGAAAGCGAGCCTCTTGATGAACGAATTTAAACTTTATTGAACAATTTATACCTACTGGAGTCTCGACTGCTTCACAACGTCGTTTAAAAAGCATTTTAGGAAATACATTCGCATGAACTTCTTTAAAAATAAGAATTTTGATCAGTAGGAAAATTTTCGTAAACTCATCTTCGAAGGATCTGTGTAGTGAGTTTCCTTTATGCTTTATTATCGGAAGCGCCCTGTATATCTCAAGGCAGTGTCTAACGTACTCGCCGAAAATAACTTCCATTAAAAACGAATCCGGATCCGGACAGACGCAAACCCATATACATTTATATCAAGAAATATAATTTCGGAGTTATGTAAACATCGAGCAAGCACTTGGCAAATAAACGAAGAAAAACATAAAAAGCGCTGATTGGCACGAAGGTGGGCGGGGGAGACCAATGAAAGTATATTAGCGGCGCGCGTACACACTATGTCGACTTTGATCAAGGATCAGCTTTGAAAACGGGACGAGGCCGACTATGATTGTATGAAATATTAATGAATCGACTGGTAATGGAATAAATTAATTTCTAAAAGCAATATTTCGACGGCGGATTAGGCGAGCATCGGAACTGCAAGAGGAAATTAAAGAGAATACCTAATCAGCGCCTACTCGGGATCAATATGAGTAATTGATTTCGCAGATAGGTTAGGCGGGGGCTTGTTTGTGCATGTTTCTAGACTCGACGGCCCCGGTTGCGGAGGTAATTCCACGAAAAAAATAGGCGAAATTGGCTTTAAGTGTACCCGTGTAGTTAATGTTTAAGTGAACTAGAGTAGGGTACGGGGAAACAAAGTCATACTGTGAAATAATGTCACCGTCTGAAGATATGCTAGGTTATTTCATTTCTTCAGGGTAGTTGGGATATGCCGGCTTTTTTGCAACGATGCAAAAATATTGTTCACAGGCGTCGAATTTTGTATACATTACGAGAGTTATCAACAAGTTGTACACCAACTTATGGTAGTAGGGAAAATACGAAGGATGTACTCGTACATTAAGTTTTGTTTCACTTGCTTTCAATATTTATACCGATTAAAATTTTTAACGCAGTGGGATAACAATTATTATATTCGACAAATATCCGTATTTTGAGAAATGAGGCTTTATGTATTGTCTACACTGGGAAAAATATTGTAACCTCGAAATTTCCTTAGCGTAGATACACTTCACGTAGACAAACAAACTTTATTGTCACTCTTGATTATACAAGAAATATCCTTCGAACAAATTTCACAACTGTCAAAGTAAAGCGTACTTTGACGTTTGTCAATCGCATTCGACTGCTCAATACAAAACTGACTCCAGCGGGGAAAACTATGCGCTTATATAGGTTTTTAGAGTTCTATAAGTTTCTGCGATCTCGAGAACGTGTCAAGAAACAAATAGAATATAACCTGGAATATTCCGGAAAACGTAAAAATAAAGGTATTACAAAAATTATAAATTCTAATGCAATCAGGAACATAATTAACAAACTAAAAGGTAGGTGAGCTTCCGTAACAATATTTAGTAATGGTAGGTAAAAATACACTTGCCCCAGCAAAAAAAGTTGTGGAAAATAGAGGACAGATAAACAATTCAATTGCTATATTTAAATCAAGTTTTCTGAAAACCTGTCACAAGTGAACAGGTCATGACTATCGGCAATGACTAAAATTTCTTGCTGGAGTACCTGAACTCTGTTATTATAGTTATTAAAATTTTTAACTTAATGTATTTCTAATGTATACATTAAGGACATGTGAACTGTACTTTTAGGCCCGGCGCAAAATGAGACGCAGCTTGGTGAGGTGACGCAGCGTGAGTCACGGCGAGTTTCTGTGAATCTAAGTAATAATACGAGGGTTGTCCATAATTTAAAGTCTCCAATGTTTTTTCAAATAGTAAGCATCTTTTTATTGCAACACTAAGTACATACTCTGAAAGCTTGGACTTTTAGCTCTTTTTCAACGTAGCCTCCGTCACGATCAATGCATTTCTGGAGTCGTTCTGGGAGCTTTTTCATACCCGCATCGTACCACTTTCCCGCCGACTCGCGCAGGAAGGTATCGACGACTGCCTTCAGCTCTTCGTCGCTGAAGAATTTCATTCCTCCTAAGTGTTGTTTCAGGTTGGGAAACAAATAGTAGTCACTAGGGGCCAAATCAGGGCTGTAAGGAGGATGGTCTATGATTTCCACAAGCAAATGCTCCTCAAATTTCGTCACTGACTCGTCCGAAACTGTTGAACGCCCGCGGCCGGCCTCGTCATGCACGTTTGTACGACCGGCTGCGAACTCTACACCACATTTTTTGTGTCCATACTCAATACACATCGATCAACTGACGATGAATTTCAATAGGGGGTGACCCCTTAAACCACAAAAATCTAATCATCGAACGCAATTCACACTTGGCAGAAGCGTCGATTTTTCCTTCCATCGTTAACGGCTGCTAAGCCAAGACCAGTGATGTTAACCTTTCAAAATTTGTCTCCCTACGACGAAGTATGAAATTCCCCTACTCTACTATAAATTTCCCTACGTTGCCTGCCCAAGCCATAGACCAAGCCCAAGTTAGAAATGTTAAAATTCTGTATAAAAGATAAAGCGCTGTTGGCATATTATTATTTACAAACGAATATGAGAAATGATCCATAAAATCTTCTTTTTCCCCTACAAAATAAGAATATTTTCTCTACCAACCGATTTATTGACAAATTTTTCCTACAACTAGGGAATTTCCCTACGTGATAACAACACTGGCCAAGACTCCAAGATTGACCGTCACAGCGAGGCAGTGACCAGCCAGATTAGTGGTGGGGGAAGCAAGGAACACGGTGCTGTTGTCAGATTTAAGCTAGGGGAGCTTGTTGGAGACCTTAATTTACGGACAACCCTCGTAGTTATTCCGCATATTTCTTCGCAGCGTGACGTGACGCAGTTTTGGCTCAACGTGATCCTGCGGAACGCAGTGTAGTTGCCGCAGTTTTAGAAATCACGGCGCGTGTTTGAAAACATGGAAAAAAATTAATCCAGACTGTGCGAATTCGACAAGTTTTGTACGATACAAGCCATGTAGACTACATGAGAACAAAATCGTCACTAAATTCTTTAGTTAAGGCAAATTCTCCATGAGTTTTTGGTTTTTTTTTCAAGTACAAGCTTTTCACAGACTTTTTTTACTACCCATCTGGGTGATACACGATGCCATTTCGCACTCAAACTCGTCTTCTGAATCAAATTCAGAACTAAATTGATAATCAATGAGTGTAGTAGCAGTTGCCATTTTTCGGTAATATGGCTTGCCTGCGAAGTGAAAACTGCAATCGTATGTGCGCGGTACCCGCGCTAGCAGTTTCCTCCCGCATAAAACTCGCCGTGACTCACGCTGCGTTACGTCACCAAGCTGCGTCTCATTTTGCGCCGGGCCTAAAGGTTAGTTGACTAACGGAATAATAGAACAAGGTATATTGCTACAATGGTACTCCTTAACTTGTAAATTAGCTGTATTTTAGACAATATATGTATAAATTTTGAACTTACCTTAAAGTGCATACTGATTTAACATAAATAAAAACGATAATTAGGTAACAATTAGAAAAAGTAAGCATATAATGCGAAATAGGTAAGGTGTTATTGAAACATATTTTTATATACCAATCATATACCAAGATCACACTTTTTACTGTTATATTTTCTTTGAAAACTAGACGAAAATGCATTTTTTCTCACAACATAAATCTACTTCAGAATCCAAAAACTTAAAATATGTTTTATAGTGACAACTTTACTCGTTGTAATTAAAGTCTAAGTGAATATTTTGAACATTTGACAAACTTGTAAAACAAACTCATTTATGACTAACTAGGATGAATGTTATGCCGTCAAATATATTATTATTATTAGAGACAAAGTATATTTGTTGTTATTAGGTAGGTAAATACAAATGTGAAAACAAAACGGGCAAATCAGATCATAGAAAAAAGTACTTTGTATGATACCTACTTCTATAAACAAAAAATCCATAAATAATTTAAAATCATGGCAAATTGGTTGAAAATACACTGAAATACTGAATAACAAACACAAACTTATGTACTCAAACTAGTACGGTGACTGACGGTAAGAGAGACCATTGGTCACAACCATGGATAATGAATAGATGGACCATAAGCGCTTAGAGTTGAATGCCACTGATGCAATAATATTTTTTTCTACACCCGTATTATAACAATGCACTTATATGCCCATAATCCGTTTCATAATGATACCCATTACGATACAGATTTTTCATTACGATACAGATTTTTAATCAATAGAAACTCATAATTTTTCAATCAAGCATGCTGTGCATTTGACGTTTATCCTAGGTTCCTATGTAATTATTTTACATGTCAAAATCAGTACGTATTAAATTTTCGTAGATACCTAGCTAAACTTCGATAATTTATCAAAATGTCTGATATCAGCGATATAGAAGAATTACCATCGACTCCACACATATCGGAGAAAGCAGAAAATGCAGTTCATACGAATAATTACTGTTACCTATTGTGTTCAATAAAAATATAAAATTTATGGTTTTTGATTATTTATCGGGTGTAGAAAAAATAGCGTATGCAACTCTCATGTAATGGTTATTAATACACTCGTATAAACTATACGAAACTCGCCTTCGGCTCGTTTCGTATCCCGATTAATGCTCGTGTATTAATAACCATCATTACATGATCGTTGCATAATATACTAATATTCCATAGTTCATAGTTTAATTAGTCAACTATACCGCCTCGATGTACACACCATGACCACACAAAACATAACGACGCCAAATTGAAAGATTCTTCGGCACATTTTTCCTTTATTCGTGACTTATTTGGCGGTGATAAATAAACAAGTTCACTTAACGCAGCAACATAATTAGTTGTGGTACCGATCTGTACCGCTGTGACAATAATGGCTTCCAGTTATGACAATAATTTATGTTTCATCATAACCTACAGTTAATTGCAAAAAAAATTACAAGTAAATCAATGACACCGGAAGTATAATTCAGTAAAATACTTTATAGTCCACATTGCACATGTGCAGAAATTATTTTACCTATGGTTAAAACTTAAGACACCCACACTAGATAAAAAATATTAACGCAAATTAATTTTTTTAGCAACATAGTTTACTTGAAAGGTTCTTGGCAGTGTACAAGGTGAAAAGTATGTACGCATGGTTGTTGAAAATTCGAACATCCTGTATCCTACGCCTTTGAGGATATAAAAATATTCTCTAAAAAAACTGTAAAATTGTTCAATGCCTTCATTAGTTTTTAGTTCACAGGATAATTTCTTAATTCTCTTCAAATGATTTAAAATGCTAGTGCATTCCTTTCTTTTGTTAATAAATCTTCAGTGGGGCATTTCTAATATTATAAAAGTTCTAATTCAAAAATAAGTAATTCTAATGTTGTTTTTGAATTATTTTTACCACCATTCATGATTCGAATCGATCGAAGTCTAAAGAAATCAATTAAACCTTATCTTAACAAGCAGCAGCCAATAAAAGCATAGCAAATTAATTAAGACTATGTAGGGGCTATGTAATACGATCTCCTGATATTTGGAGACAAAGAGTCAACATTTATTACGTCTACCAAGTATCAATATAAGGGTTCGTCTAGCCATTTTAGTATCCGCTCCCTACGGTTGTACCAAAATACTTATAAAAACGCCGAAATGTACCGGGTGATTTTATTCCCAATATTCCGAATTTTAGAACTTTTGAAATTTAAATGGGATAGGCAGGTATACTATACAGGGTGTATAGATTTCAAACGTAAGGACATAAAACTATACTAGACAGCCGAAAATCTAGAGAGTGAATCGCTAGCCCCCCGACGAGCGAAGCGTGCGAGGAGCAACATTTCATAGGCGTACTAAATTTGAAGGCGATCAGATATAAAAAAATACGAAATACAAAACTGATAAAAATAATTGCATTACATAACATCCATTATTTTTAGTAGAAACAGTGATATAACAGTTTTTGCCAATTTTGAGACGTTAGATAATAAAAATAATAAGAATTATTTCCACATTTAAAGTTTTCATCTTGTATTATCAATTACCCAAGGTTAAAAATAATAGAGAGTGACTAATTCTCAACACAGAGATGAGTAGCGTTCAAATCACAAAATTATCAAAAATAAGTTGACGTCGACTGAACCTAGCACATTAGCAATTTACTTTAAATGTGCCCCCGTGACATCCTCTCTATAAATTAGAATGCCGTCCATTTTGACGGCGATTGCTCACTACCACCCACTTACACCTACCTGATGTGCACTCCACGGATATCACACTTAAGCCTTGTCCTCACGGACGCGAAATTCACGAATTTTTGCAACTTCTGTTGTAATTATTTGTGGCGGGAAAATCCCAACTATTGACAAAACACTACAAATATTATTGCTACTTTAATTATTATATATATGGTGTTAATAAATTTGTTTTAAGCTTCTGACAATCTACCAAGGCAGTTTCATGATGAAAATGATAGAGAATGATGACAAAATTTGTTGCAAGTAGATTTTCCCACCATTAAATAAATCGCGGAAATATTTGCGAATTCCGCATTCAAAAGGACAAAAGGCTTTAGAACACATACACACTATTCACTATTGGTTACTATCTGTCACTATAACGGTCACACATTAACACTTATATCATGTCGTACCACTTCGTATCGGGTATGCTTTCAGAGATATGCCTCACACGATTTTATAGGAAACATATAAGGGCTGCATGTATGTTTCTTTCTGTCGACTGCTATAAATTGTGAGCAGGTTTATAAAATGAGTTGCTCTCTAGATTTTCGACCACTTTTCTTAATTTATTGCACAAATAGCTATTTCCGAATTTACCGACGCAAGTCATCACTTCATATAATTTTTTAATGTTTGGTTGTAATCAGTGGCGTACGTGGGATCTAATTGAAATGTTAATTTTTGGGTGTATAACATATAAATTTCTCATATTGTGGTTGTGTACGTACGCCTGTGGTTATAACTGAAGGACATATCTCACCGAGGCGCCAATGTCCTAAAAAATGTAAAAATTAGCCCACTTCTTCCCTAATTTTTATTTTCTCTCCTTTCCAGATATAACGGAAATGGCCGCGACGTACGTGAATGAAAAGAAGAATCTCCAGCTAGTGTGTAGTTTTATTTTCTGTGTAATATGAATAAATAAATATGAATATTGTAATTTTCTGTTGTTTTTTTGACCAATGGCCGCTGATAATCAGACTGCAGCGTCATCTATCGGAATTTCCATGAACTACGAGGTTCACGGATTTGCCACTAGGGGGCGCTGATAATCAGACTGTGGCGCCAGCGACGTACGTGAATGAAAAGAAGAATCTCCAGCTAGTGTGTAGTTTTATTTTCTGTGTAATATGAATAAATAAATATGAATATTGTAATTTTCTGTTGTTTTTTTGACCAATGGCCGCTGATAATCAGACTGCAGCGTCATCTATCGGAATTTCCATGAACTACGAGGTTCACGGATTTGCCACTAGGGGGCGCTGATAATCAGACTGTGGCGCCATCTATCGGAATTTTCGTGAACTAAGAGGTTCACGGATTTGCTACTAGAGGGCGCTGATAATCAGACTATGGCGCCATCTATAGGAATTTCAGTGAACTACGAAGTTCGCAGATTTGCCACTAGGTGGCGCTGTTGATCAGACTGTGGCGCCATCTGTCGGAATTTCAGTGAACTAAGAGGTTCTCGGATTTGCCACTAGGGGGCGCTGAAAATCAGACGGTGGCGCCATCTATCGGAATTTCAGTGAACTACGAAGTTTGCAGATTTGCCACTAGGGGGCGCTGTTGATCAGACTGTGGCGCCATCTGTCGGAATTTCAGTGAACTAAGAGGTTCTCGGATTTGCCACTAGGGGCGCTGAAAATCAGACTGTGGCGCCATCTATCGGAATTTCCGTGAACTAAGAGGTTCACGGATTTGCCACTAGGGGGCGCTGAAAATCAGACGGTGGCGCCATCTATCGGAATTTCAGTGAACTACGAAGTTCGCAGATTTGCCACTAGGGGGCGCTGTTAATCAGATTGTGGCGCCATCTGTCGGAATTTCAGTGAACTAAGAGGTTCACGGATTTGCCACTAGGGGGCGCTGAAAATCAGACTGTGGCGCCATCTATCGGAATTTCAGTGAACTACGAAGTTCGCAGATTTGCCACTAGGGGGCGCTGTTAATCAGATTGTGGCGCCATCTGTCGGACTTTCAGTGAACTAAGAGGTTCACGGATTTGCCACTAGGGGGCGCTGAAAATCAGACTCTGGCGCCATCTATCGGAATTTCAGTGAACTACGAAGTTCGCAGATTTGCCACTAGGGGGCGCTGTTAATCAGATTGTGGCGCCATCTGTCGGAATTTCAGTGAACTAAGAGGTTCACGGATTTGCCACTAGGGGGCGCTGAAAATCAGACTGTGGCGCCATCTATCGGACTTTCAGTGAACTACGAAGTTCGCGGATTTGCCACTAGGTGGCGCTGTTAATCAGACTGTGGCGCCATCTATCGGAATTTCAGTGAACTACGAGGTTCACGGATTTGCCACTAGGGGGCGCTGATAATATTTACGCAATTTTTTCATCTACAGCGATTTTAAATAAAACAAGGAATAAATGAAATATTTATTTGCTAATTTCAACAAGTTTAAAGGGAAGTAAATGAATTACATATATTAACTTCTGCAAGATGTTTTCTAAGGTCCTGGTTTTATAAAAGCATGACCAAGGATCTAAACCCCCTGCGGGTATATTACTTTTCCAATGTAGGAATAACGCACTAAGGCAGTCAAATAGCTGCAGCGGCCTAGTGCGCTTCACTATATCTTAAGCACTTACGACAAAGAGACGAGGCTCTTTTTAGACAAGTAGCGACCGCTCCGGCGGTCGACTTGGCACATCATCGGGACTATAAGCCAATCGTCTTCTCGTCCATGCAAGACACACAAGGCTTATTATAAACAAGCGGCCGCCGCTCCGTCTAAAATGAGCCTCGTGTGTATTTGTCCTTAAGGGAGTCTCGTCTACTGAGAACAAGCAACGCATCGCTAACGAACGCGTCATTTTGATCATAATATATTCGCTCACTGGAACGAAGAGAAGTAATAAAGAAATATATATTATTATTGAATAAGATAGAAAAAAATTAATAAAAATATACAGGGTGTTTCATTAAAAGGTTAAACTTTCCTGTTATATTTGAAAAAACAACACATTCTCACATATCCCTGAAGATGCTAGAAGTAGATTTGTGAAATAACAAATTAATTATTTAATGAAAAGTAAAAATTGTCTGAACAGGTTTGTCAATCTGTGGCCCAAATATTGGGAAACACTGCCGCTAATAACCAACCTTATCATTTAGACACCAGTGAATATTTTGTGTTTCTTGAATAAAGATCTCTTTAAATCTGGCCGAAAAAATTAGGTAAGTTGTATTATCTAGTATTTAGGAATTAAAAGTGGCAATCGTATTTCCAAAATATTCAGTGACCGATTTGCAATGACAGTGTTGATATACTCATATATCAGTTCCGTAAATTTTTATTCTAAATTTGTAAGTAGTAGTTAAAGCAGTTTACTCAGTACATATCATCTTCAGTGATGTTTGTGTAAACATCACATTGTCCTTTTAACTGTAACATCATGTATAAAAAATAGTAGTTTTAAACCCTTGGCTCATTAAAGTAGCTTATAAAAGTTATCCAAGGAACCTTCTGAATTATGTAATGAATTTAGAAATCATCTTGTAGATGTACTCGAACGCGGACTTTTTTTATAATCTTAATACATGCTAATAGTCTATTAATTCTTAGATTTAAATTTCACATTGTTATTATTTTTTAAATAAACCTTTAAATAACTGCAGCTAAATAGAACGCTGATCGGTTTACATATAAATATTTTTCTAAAAATTTTATTTTACCCTTCTATGGGTGTTGTCCTTTGTATTTATTAAAAGTCCGCGCTCTAGTATACTATTTATATAGAATATAAAGAGAAATGAAAAGTATATTCTAGATTTTTAAACTATACCAGCTTCACTTTCCTGTAGTAGCATTTCTGTTCCAAACGACCAGAGAAGTTGGTCCAAACCTTATTCATTATTTTGTCCTGTTGTTCGTCTCAGTGCTCAGGGTGGTGATTAGGTGGCTACAAGATCGGTTCCATGAATATTTGCTGATTCAACAGTCATCTGCAAAAGAAGAAGGATACGTATTCAGTGTACTGGTACGTCGATCTTATCACAAGATAATCATCGTGTTAGAAATATGTGTAATCTAAATTTGTAAAGAAATTTACAAAACTTTTTTCAAATCTACAATATCGACGCTCATAACCATAAGTATACGATTTAGTGAATAGTGCTGAATACAAAATAAGATATTACAGTTTTCTTAACAAAATTATATACAGAATGTTAACGATACATTTGGCAAAACTTCAAAGAGGTATTCTACCCATAAATATAACTAAGGTTTGCATATAACAGTTTTTTATTTAAAGCATCGAAAGAGAATTATGGGGTGTTATCCATATCTTTTAATTCCAAAAGAGTTTATTTAACAAAATTTGAATAGGTAATTATGCTTTATTTTCCAATATGGACTATTTTTCTATAGTTAAAATAATTTAAAATGTACAATGTATATTTAAAAAAACAGGTACGCCACTTAATTTGGGACAAATTACAGTTGTAATTATTTGTGTCAGTGTAAAACAGTTCATTTGAATTAAGATTTTTTTAACATCATCACAAGATGATGAGACCTTACCGAAATAGAGCATCTTTGAAAGAATAAATTAAGAATTAAAATATTGTAAAAATAAAACTCTGACATCATGTAATTCCCTTACGAAGTTTTTAATAAAAAACTGTTAGAAGAGATTCGCCAATTATTTTCATCGGTAGAATACACAGCTTGATTTAACTTATCATTAGTAGGCTGTATACACAGGGTGTCCGCGAAAATGTGGGAAATCTTTCGGAAACATGAAAAAAATAAGATGAAAAGTTCCTATAAATTTGTCCCCTACAGGCCCTCCCTACGGAGATATGTGTCCCTGAAGGACGCCACTGGAAATTGGTTTTTCTTGAATAACTTTTAAAGTACTTATTATAATTTAATAAAACTTTAATGCGATGGACACTGCTAAGGCCCTCTTAGTATACCAGTGGCGGGCTAGTTTAACTTAATGCCTACATTTTTAACACTGTATGATAAAGACTTTAAAACAGTCTTATGAAGTTTTTCAATAATTTCGTTCGATGCCTCCTGGGACACCACTGCGTTTTTTTTTTAAATTCGGATTAAACATCTTAAAATAAAACTTTCCTGTTTCAATGACTTTCGTATAGCACTTTGTTGTCCAGAAAAAAAAATAGAAATCATGGTCCTTTTTATTAAAAATATAACATTCGAATTCGTTTATTATTCTTTCTGTCGTAAATGGTTCATTTTATCGACAATAAGCAAAAGTACCTTTTTTTTTGTCTAACGTTGAAACTGACCAGATTTATTATTTTAAGGGTGTTAAAAATTTAGGTATTAAGTTGTAAAGCTTAGCCCGTCCCTGGAAAACTATAAAAGCTAATTACTATTTGAAAAGTCCTTAAGTCCATCACTTTACATTTTTAATAAATTATTGTCACAGAATTTGCTCTGCTCGCACCCAATTCGCCGACTGTAGTATCGCAAAACGCTAGATTGCCCCAATCGCCCTTACGCGATCCAGGTAAACAAACAAAATAATGCCATGTAACGAGGCCCGACTGGAAAATTGAGAATCGGTCGAGAAATGGATCTAGAGATGCTAGAAAATACCTGGAATATTCGTTTGGTCTATAAAAAAGAATAAACGGCCGAGTCAGTCAGTCTTGAAATTAGAGTCTTGAATTAGAGAGTTGTTATTTAGATATTTCGGAGAGATCAATTAGAATTCAGAGCGATTTAGATAGTGACTAATTAAATAGTGTTTAGTTGAGTTGTATATTCGGTAGTCTACAAGAGTAGTTAATAAATATCAGTAAAAATTAACTTTGCTTTCTGGTAAAAGAAAAAGTCGGATTAGGAAACCTGTGACATTATCTTGAGTACTATAAAATCTATTCAAGAAAAAACGATTTCCAGTGGCGGCCTTCAGGGACACGTATCTCCGTAGAGATGGCCTGTAGGAAAAAAAATATAGGAACTTCTCATTTTTTTTTGTGTTATATCTGCACCCGAGAGATTTCCCACATTTTGCCGGACACCCATATAGAAGAATACTATCGAAAGCTTAGATAAAGATGACGGTGAATGTTTTCCCTATTTTCCCCACTACGTTTTCCCTATAATATGATAAATAAACATATGACAAAAGCTTGTCAAAAAAAACTACGAGACACCATTTCACGTTCAATATCTCTAGTACTGTGGCTCGGTTTTGCTCGACAAGGTAAGTAAAATCATGCTAGCAGAAGACACTAAAGGAGAGAACCCACTATAAGGTCGCGGTCTAGACGCATAACAGACTGCTCTATAGTGAACTGATCACGGACTTTTACAAAATCAGTCGCATATGTCATTCTCTCTTTTCCGACTTGTTCTACTGTGTTACTTAGATGTCAAAATATATTCTGTGAAAGATATATTAGGTCTGTTCAAGCAAAGAATCCGGACTGGTTCCAAACTGTCAAAAACGCTCGTCCAACTACTTCCTGCACGATGTTTGCTGAAAACAAATTCATAATTTTACTGGTCGAATATTTCTGACAGTTTAAAACCATTACGGATTCTTTGCTTGAACAGACCTATTGTTATTACCTCATTTCTTCGACACGATGCGAAGGTGTATATTTAAAATCATTGCAAGATAGTTCACTAAACGAGAGTGAGACTAGCATGGTTTGCGATGCGCCTAATACGTGGCCGATTCATAGAATTAGTTGGTCTGATTAGCCAACAGTATCGAATTACGAAAAATAAAAGAAAAACATTTCCCACCCACTTGTCGCAGCTATTATTGTTACAATATCCGTCGAAAACAACACCGGGGCGCGATCACCGCTGCTGCAAATAGTGTGATGCGAACGCAACGAAATCCAATCACACGATCGAATGATCGTTTTATTAATAATGTCGATGCGGTGGGCGCGCTATGTGATATCGTCGTCAGCTGTTGCCCCGGCGGCGCGTTATGCCCCGATGCCCGCAATATTGCCGATAGGACACATCGCGTGTCACAGTTTCATCGATATGAATCCGGTTTTCCCCCCTCGCTGGATAAATGAAAATTCGATGCGATGGGATACGCGAATAACCGTCCCCAACTACGTTACTGGGCCGTACGTTTGTACAGCTTTGAAAGCTGCAAATTACAATGTGTCACACATAACACCGGTCTGTAGAAGGTGATTCACAACTTATCTAAAACAAATTTGGTAATAGATACGTCTTGAAAAATGTGTAAAATCTTTATAGTTTCCGGGTAAAGAATTATTGAAGTATTTTCAATTTTTACATCGCTGGGCTGTAGTCTCTAGCTAGACGATCCCAAATATTAAAATTCGATTACTTATAGTAGGTATTATCGTTTTTGTGACGCGAGTGTTTACATTAATTTTTCAAGTATCAAAAATAGCTTACGTGTATAATAGAAACGGATAGAAATGGATATCGTTTTAATTTATGGTCATGTAAAATTGCTATAGCACAACGATTTCACGGTAAACATGTGCCAAATGCAGCGAATTTTACTGCGGTGTGCAGTGAGCGCAACTGTAGTGCAAAGCGGGCGTAAACCGAATCGTGGAAGAGATGGAGGTCTAGGGCGTCCACGGCGTATTGCAGCAGTGTGGCGTATCATACGTGAGGCTCATTTATATCCTTACCATGTACGGCATGTCCAAGCATTAATACTAGGTCCCCTACAAATATACAGCAAAATATCAAGAACATTGATGTCAAATTAATTGAATGGGACACCCTGTGTAACTTCTTTGATAAATATGAACCTCACTTTAATTTTCGCACAACATCCATTTACTCATCACTAGTAACTAGAGTTACGGCCTATTTTTTTAATTGGTATACAATATGGGTCTAATTTATGAGAACAGCAACAATAATAATAATAGTAATAACAAAATATTAAAAACAATGGTATTGCTGAAAATGCATCTTCCCCAATGCAGTTTCGACAAAATATAAAAAACATGCCTTACAGTGGTGGACAAATGTTTACTAATATTTTATCCAAAAGGTAGAATATTAAGCAAGAACTTCGAACAAACTTTTTGTTAAAAAAAACTGTTCAATAATATTTGCAAAGATTTGATTTGATTTTTTTTAATTATTAAGAATTTTAAATGTTATTTATTTGGAAGATGGTTCATCGTACAAAACAAAAAACATGTTTTCTTTTTTTTAAAAAAAGTGCCACAAAAGTAAATAAAAAAATAGTTTTAAGATCAGTGAGGTAGAAGCTGTGGTGGAAAAGGGGCCACCCACCAGTTGACGCTACTGGTGACGTAGAGTATGTATTTGGATATGGTACGTTTTAGAGGCAATATTTATTAAGCAAACTCATATTATGTTTTGATGTTCTACCGTTCTCTGGATTTTCTGTTTTGAAAAGTACATCACCCTGTACAATGCGTTTATAAATTCAATGGGCAAATTATTTGTTTGGAAACCGCTTTTCTTATATGGAAAGCGAATTTATCTACTTGGATCGTTCATTTCCGTTATAATGGTAAACCAATAAAAAATATTTAATTTTTACCTTGATTCGAAATTTCGCTAACATATTTCAAACATAGCTGAAAACGACAATTACCAACCGATATTTCACCGTCCGAGAAAAAAAAATTCGGCATGTCACGACATACTAACTGCAAAAAAAAAACATAAATAACCTTTTTTACCTAAATTTCCCGTGGCCACATTTTCTTTTATGACTTAAGTGTCACCAAACTTGCCCGGACGAACCCAACCGTCAATCACCGGCTTCAATAACACATTTTTATGTGTGCGGTATTATTTTTGAACGTGAGAAAGGCTTGCACCCAAAGGTATAGTCAGGATGGTCGACTTAAACTGTCATATATTACTGAAACTTCAAACTTTTTTTACCAACTGACCAATTCCTCACGCATGTACTGGAAAATTAAAAATTTTATATGCGCACTGTTGACTGAAGTGTGTACGGGGTAATAATTTTATTAAAATTTTTTGTACCCTCACAGTAGACCCATACTATCAAGTTTGAGACGCCCTGTACACTGTTTTAACCATTGTTTTGATCGTAACATTGAGGAAGGGCTTGTGTCTCTGAAAGATATGTTTTCATAATTTTACGATTTGCCGTTTTTTATTAATAATTCAAGTTCATACAAAATTGGAGCTCGTTTCAAGTATACTGTTTTCGAAAAAAATTAAGTAACATTTCTGGCTCTATTAATGGTTTTCAAAATGACCAGTAGGCAAATGCATAAAATTAGTAGATTAAGATGAGGCGATCTAGGTGGCCAACGTAATTATATTGATTGCTTCCGATTCAGCCTACCAGGAAGTGTAAATTAAGCCACTGAGATACTTGCCTTTAGCTGTTAGCAGGTGTGCCATCTTGTGAAACACCATTTGCGGATTAAGTTTAGCAAAATAGAAGAGAGAAATATTTAGTCACCCCTAAAATTATACCAATCTTTTTCTCCATTGATCGAATTTAAATAGAATGATAATATGAAAGACGGACTCGGGAGAAAATATAGTATTTCAATAATATCCGAGAACGTCCTAGTGTAATAAGGGTACAAGATGAAGAGAATATTTTGCAAACAGTTAACGATGAACCGCAAATAAATACTAAACGTTTTCCTCGAGGAATTGCAAAAAGTGCAAGAGCTATTACCTCAAGAATTGGGTCGACGAGGAACCTCTTGCGAGTTTATCATGCATCAGGATATTAATTTTCACAAGAAAATTCTTTTTACTGATGATGATGACTTGTTTCACTCATAGAGGAATTACAAATGCTCACAACTTTCATGAATATTCCGATGTAAACCCCTATGCAACAACTAGACTTTTTCAACGCGAGTTTAAAATAAATGTTTCGACCGGTATTATTGATCGTTATTTCTGCAAAATATTGCCCCTGATGTAATCGAAGATTTACCTTTACAATTTAGACTAGAATCTAGGTTTATGCATGATGAGGCCTTTTAGTGCTATTGCTAGATATGTTAAATTTTCCAAATAAATGGTCAGGATGAGGAAATAATTGTCCTCAAAATTGGCCACCACGATCGCCAATTGAATTTCGAGAAGATTTGTGGAATAGTATTACGAATAAATACAACTCTACAACAAACGATCATCATTTATCAATTTTTAAATTCGATCTATGAATAAAAAAATAATAATAATTTTAGAGGTGACTCACCGTCAATGAACATCCTGTAACGTTTCAATTTATTTGAATTCATAGTCAAAAAAGACTAATAGTAAACTATGTACCAAATTTGGTGATTCCAAGTTAAAGTAATTAATTTTTTTTTTTTGAATATTTGTCCTCACTTTGAAGGCCTGTAACTCCACTTGTCTGCAATGTTTGTATATAGGTATGTTTAAATTGCAATATTTTGGAATCCTCTACATGCATCTGCTCTGTGTTGGTTCTTATGTGGAACACCCTGCGTATCGAAAAAATACACGCTATGGATGAGAAAGAAAAAACTAAAAAGATTTCCCAAATATTTTGACTGGATAATCTACACGTAGATAACATGCTCGTTCTCCCGACCTTTGCGTCGATCTCCCGTACTACAAGACGTTTCTCGTAGCAGGGAAGGTTTTATTAAAGACTAGTGGACACTGCCTCCCGTCACCGCCGTCAATACATCTCCCACTTTTACTACATTTTAGCCGCGGTGTTATATTGCCGAGATTTTATTCGTTTTTGATGGGGGAAACGTATTAGACAAATGTGTATATCGCGGCATCAGGGGGATGATTTTTTCTTGTATCGGCGGCTTTAGTAATACTAAAATCGCAGTAAAATATTTGTTTTTCGTTTCGGAGGCGATTCGAAGGCAGAAGTACGCCGTAAAAGCTGCGTCTGCTCGCCTCTGAAACACCTTTAGAAAATAGTTCGCGAAGTTTTATATTTGCAAGTGGTATGTTAAATATTTGATTTATCAACATTGATATCTTGGTTATTATGAAAGCTGGCAAAAGAGAAAAACTTTTCTTGGCAATGACCTCAAGACGAATTGAAGAAGAAGAATATTAGCTACTATTATTGTTTTTTCTACCAATAGTTCAGTAATAGTTCACAGTTGCTTCTAGAATTAATACAGGGGTAGATCGGAAAAAATTTAAAAATGAAACTAAAATATTTACTCTCCAGCACTTTCAGTCATATCGAAAGCCGACACCTACTTTATTATTTTAACTTCAGAAACAAGAAAATGGAAAATATTGTTGCAGTGTCCAGATATGACGAAAATTGCCAAAATAGTACAAATTTGAAAATATCTCCAAAAGTTGTAACCTAACAATGCTTTTTGGGTTGAAAGATAACTTCAATGTGCACAACAAAATGAAAAAATATAAGGTGTTCCATTTAAAATATAAAAAATTATAACTGTTTGAATGTAACTTAGTGTTCCTTAAGTTTGATATACAGTGCGGCGATAAAGTCTTGCCTTCTCATAAGTCATCAACATTTATGTGGTCATCATTTATCATTTATTTTAAATGGAACACTAATATTTTTGTTGCAGATATCGAATCTAAGGTAAATCCAAAATCAGATGATACGGCACAATGCCTGTCAAACCTTGACGGATAGTTTAAAAACGAAGAAGAACCTGTCATTAGACTGAATAAAATATTTAACCATACGTATGATTTAAAAGGATCCTAATGGCCGCTTGTGGCGCTCTCTTACAGCCCATTGTGCATAAAATTTGAATGTCCCGTCCTAAGAAACCACCGCATACAAAATTTCATGAATTTAACTCAAGAGAGTTAAAGAAAATGTAATTAATTTTTTAAAATTTGGTACTCGTATATCCCAAACGAAGTGTTTCCAGATCTAAGTTCATAGGATTTTTTTGCTTAAAATTGAACGTAAAATAACATACTGAAATGCGCATGTGCATGTCCTCCTGAAACAACCTGTATCTCAAATAATAGCACCGGCCGTGAAAGCCTAAAAATCACTACGTTGTCTAAGTTCTTTATAATACCAAACATCACCATGATATCTATTTCCAGGAAAAATTTGCATTCGCATACCTCATTTTTTATAATAAATTAATATTACAAAATCAATGATTCCTAGCTCTACACCAACCCCAAAAATTTTCCGTAGAATTCAAAAATGCAACAAAATATAGGGTGTACCATTTAAAATAACGAAGTTGGTGTTGATAAAGTGCTGAAGAGTTCTAATATTTTGTGTTAAAACTTATATAATATGTTCACAAAAAACACTGAAATTAAGGGCGCCGTAATCGTGTATTAGCAGAGTAGTCTTCAAGACAGTAATATTTGAAACCCTTGACAGATATAAATAATAATATATTTATTTATGACTCAAAAAATACCGATAACTGTATATTACGTGATCATACTATGGTTAAATATGGCGATAATCAAAACAACGTGCATATCGACATATATAATTTTAAGTTTACGTTTCTCTTCTACAAAAAAGTCAACACTTTTTTTACTGCAGCAAAATACCCTTAAAGGATGAACTTAGGAAAGGTTTGTGTGCATTTTTCTTATTTTAGCTTTAAAATATGAACAACTTGTGGAAGTTTATGTAAAAATTCCATAAAAAGAGCCATTTTCAATAAGTATAGTTTCAATATAAAATCGCTACATTTTGTCAATATAAATACTAACACTTCCTAGTATCCAATAATGTATAATTCTATCTGGTAACTTTCACAGGGTTTAAAATGACATCGACATTCCACTATATTCAGCCACAAATATGGCCACCTTAAATGTACAATTTGTGACATTTTGTAAATTCAGTGCTGAGGTAATAGCAATTTGAGAATGTTCTTCAATCGTGGAATTCACTATTGACAAAGTATGTGCTACAGGATTAGCTTGTAACTTTAGTTATGAGGGAATAGCTGCTAGATGCTGTTCTTCAGTCACTGTTCTCTTGAAGTTCTGATGAGGGATTTGATGCTTTGAGAATGCTGTGGGCTATATTCTTTTTGTTATCCAATCCTCAATGTATGACTCAGTTATCTAGTCGCGTCAAATTAACATTTCACTTGTAACTTTTTGCGGAGAGGTTCGATTGAGATGCGGTTTTCTGCAAAATGTTCAGCAAATTTTTTATAACAAAAGGTACATCTAACCTCTGTACGCTCGCAAATTTTTAATTTAACAAATGACCCATTTTTGTTGAACATATGGCAAATGTCACACACGATTCAACGAAAATGTCTGGAAAATGTTCTCTCGGGGGTTTTCGAGGTCCCTCTTTATCACTTTGGTGTTAGCTTTATTATTTATTGCTAAATTGTGTAACTAGGCTAATTAACAAATTAAAAACGCCACCCCCGAAATCACTAGAGAACCGGAATTTTTTCCGGGATTTCTGGCTTATTAAGGCAAACCATCGGCACAAGATTTTTGCAAATATAATTGTTTATTGTTCGATTGTTGCAACCTCGCTAATTAACAAATTAATAACTCTACTCCCGGAATCGCTAGAGAACTATCGGCACAAGGTTGTTGCACGAAATTGTTTATTTTTCTATTTTTGCAACCTGGCTAATTAACAAATTAATAACTCTACTCCCGGAATCACTAGAGACCCGACATTTTTTCCGAGATTTCTGTCTTTTTAAGGCGAACCATCGGCACAAGATTTTTGCAAATATAATTGTTTATTGTTCAATTGATCCCAGAATTATTGCAAAAAAAAATCCGATTTTCTTACGATTCCGGGAGAAGAGTTATTAATTTGTTAATTAGCGAGATTGCAACAATCGAACAATAAACAATTATATTTGTAAAAATCTTGTGCCGATGATTTGCCTTAATAAGAAATCCTGGAAAAAATTCCGGTTCTCTAGTGATTTCGGGGGTGGAGTTTTTAATTTGTTAATTAGCCCAAGTGATAAAGAGGGACCGCGAAAACTCCCGAGAGAACATTTTTCAGACATTTTAGTTGAATCGTGTGTGACATTTGCCATATGTTCAACAAAAATGGGTCATTTGTTAAATAAACAATTAAAAATTTACGAGCGTACAGAGGCTAGATGTACCTTTTGTTATAAAAAATTCCCTGAACATTTTGCAGAAAACCGCATCTCAATCGGACTTCGCAAAAAGTTGTCTATTTTCACGACTAATCGCTGTAGACTTCCACCCACCGCCGCTTTATGTTTGTAATATTGCACCCAGAGTTAGCTAATAATGTGACAGAAGAGCGCCGAAAACAATGTCCTGTATACGCTTCGAATATACCTACTGCATAAAGTAACAAAAATCGTGCGGAAAAGTGCACTTTACCGCACTAGTGGAAATAGCTCTTAACGTGTTCACGTGTGTATAATTTCACGTTTTTTACAAGATTTTTCGTAAAATCGTTAAATAAATTATCAAAATAGTTTCGATATAATCTTCGATTGCATTTGCTAAATGATCGCTAGACTATTTTATTTAAACAACTTTAACTAAGTTGCCTATAAGGTTGTCGCTATGGAGCAGTTGCTACGATGTTTACAAACTACACAAACATTTTTAAAAATTCTGAAATCTGTGAACGTGAAACTTGGTATTAATTCTTCATAAAACTTCAGTATGTGCGACCCAGATTCTAGTGATACTAAAAATTCTAAAATATAAAATGAGGCGGAAGCTGCCTTATGTACATTGATTTCTCAGAAATCGAAAAAAAAGTATGTAATATTTCGAAGAAAGTTATTCTAGCGTACCTAATTATCTTCGCAATGTGCATCCTCTACATCACTGTAATTATTCCATGCTGCGAACTAAAATTTATGTTATTTTTTTCCTCAAAAGAAAATCAAATTGTTATAGGCCCAGAAAATTGAGAATATTTTCCAAGAAACAGATTGAAAAGGTTGTCAAAGAGACAGATGACGAAAAATACTTGATTGTTGGTATATTTGGAGCCTGTTAACTTGTTTGTGATGCTAAGTCGTTCAATAAAGTGACTATTCCCAATACCAAAACTAATACTCTTAGATTATTTCAATACCAGAGGGAGATAGACGGTGTCAATTCTTTGGAAATTTTCCGCAAATATGCAAGTCTACGTCTATCCACCATTGGTCACATCATAACCGACATTTTTACCATGTACAGGAGACCAAAATGTACTACACAAGCAGTAGGTATAAATAACAGCATACTGGGCGCTGCTTTAGACGATGTTCTGCAACCTTCCTTACAGGTCAGGAGTCAACATATCGATGCTCAAGGGACACGGAAGTTGGCGTTGGACTTCAGATGCAGAGCACATAGAAAATTCCATACAAAATAAGCAGGCGATAGTAAGGAAAATTCTCGGGGAGAATAAGGAAATACCACTTTCATTCTAAAAACTCAGTGCACCAGCAGCACTGGGACGCAGGTGTTATTTTCTTCCAATATTCAAGTTCTACGAAGTGAGGAAAAAAAATATATGTTCACCTAATGTCCAATTATCTGATTTTAAAGATTGTGTTATAAATATTTTTAATAAATAAGTATTTTAAAATTCAGTTGCTTTATTTTACTTTTACGCACATGTGCGTAAAGAAGACTGTTTTAAGCACATGTGCCTAAAAGACTGTCAATTTGATACTGAAACGACAATAGAGATGTCATTGTTATGCAACGATTTTACGAAAAACATATTTCCCTACATTACGCATTAATCTCAAGATGTGGAGTAATGCACAATGTGTGTAAATCTAGTACGTTACGTACGGTATCCGTTCATATCTATAAAAAAAAGGATGAATGTCTTTTTGACAAATATCTACACATTGAAATTTTCGACCCCCGGCTTCACCCCCCATCAAGTCAGTCGATCCTCCACGTTCGGATGCCTACCTAACAATCAGGGCGCGTAGTCGAAAGGCAGGCAAATAAATCCATAACTCCAATTAAAATTCAGATTCCGCTGCCTCCGCGGCGATGCGGTCCCGTGACGTCACGATAATTGAGATCCGACTGGGACAGCCATGTTGTGCCTTCATCAATAATAATCAGATCTATTGATAATTATACGAAGACGTCACCTTGGAAACTGACAACAATTAGGATAAATTAAGGGATGCGTGGGGCGGCGCGGCCGCCGGTCCGCCGCCGCCGCCGGCGAATTCGACTTGACGCCGGAATCGGCCTCCTCAGACGAATGTATCTACGAATTTGGTAATTTTTTTCTTAAAATGTCACAAATGTAAACAGTGCCCCATTTATACTTAAAAAATACTGGGAAGGGGCGACGTTTCTCTTGGAAAAATATTGATGAAGATACAGGGTGTTAAAGTTGTTACTCTGAAGGGCAAAGCCAAATATATTAGAATTTGTACATGAATTAATATCAATAAAACGTAAAAACCGTCTGATTCCCAAAAAAATTTTGAAAAGATTCTGCAAAATTTTTAACTGTATTATTTATTAATTTTTCGATAGAACTGCAAGAGATAGAGCTACTTCTTTTTCGAGAAACTTAATGTTATAATCAGAATTTTCGTAGACCTTTTGCTTTTTGAGATACGAGGCGAAATTAAAAAAACACTTAAGGGATTCTTCGTACGTAGTTCAGTGGAGGACTAGTAACTCTCTACAGGGTGTCTCTTATATAATATGACCCAATCATACATATTTTCAAATCGAACACCCTGTATATTTGTTGCTATTAAATCGCATTATGTTTTACTTCATAAAATATATTATAGCTAATATTTTACATTTTGGAAATTGTCAAAAAACGTTAAATTGATAAAACTGAAGTTCCGCGCGTGCGGTTCTCATAAAAACCGACACAGAACAGATGCATGTATGGGGGTCACAAAATATTGCAGTTTAACCAAACACACCTATATACAAAGTTGCACAGGCGGAGTTATATGCTTTCAAAGTGGGGACAAATATTTCAAAATAAATTTATATTTCCGAAATAGGTACTTAACTTTGAATAACCAAATCTGGTACATGTATAGGTTTATTAATATTTTTCTTTGACTAAGAGTTCAAGTAAATTGAAACTTTTTTTCCATTGATCGAGTTTAAAAAGATCTCGTGCAGAATTCAATTTAAAACACTTTTTTACTTTTCTTCAAATTTAAAAAACAATTAATAGTGTTTATTAGAAGAAATTAAAAGTCAGTAGTAGGCTTTCTCTTTAAAATTAGTAATAGTTAGTAACAAAACTATAAATTAAAAATAAAATGAAAATTAAAAAAATTGAAATTACTCTGTTTAATAAATGATGACGATTTCTTATAACGTTACTTGTATTCCTAATACAATCCCACAAATCTTCATAAAATTCAATTGGCGAGGAATAAACAAAATCTTTCAATGTTTCCCAATAAAAATTATGACATTTGTTGAGTTCTGGCGATCATGGTAGACAATTTTTAGGACAATTATTTCCTCGCCCTAACTATTTGTTTGAAAACTTATAATTCAAAAAGTCAGTAGCACTAAACTGAGGCCGTCCAAATATCTTTCGTCATTTAATCGATTTGGCAAAATAACTGGTCCAATCAAATAACGATCAATAATACTGGCCCAAACATTTATCTTGAATTCGCGTTGAAAATGTCTAGAAGTTGCATAAGGAAATATTCATGAAAGTTGTGAACATTTGTAATTCCTCTACGAAACAAACCTCATCAACGAAAACAATTTTCTTATGAAAATTAATATACTGACGCAAGATAAGCTCGCAAAAGGTCACTCGTCTATCCAAATCTTGAAGCAATAGCACTAACAGTACAGAAGTTCTTGGCGTTTCCAGTTTCTTGAAATAAACGTTTAGTACTTATTTGCGGATCATTTTCAACTGTTTGCAAAATATTTTCTTCATTTTGTACCCTTATTACATTAGGACGTTCTCAGATATTACTAAAAACAATGTACCTGTCTCTCGAACTCGTCTTTCAACATTAGAAAATATTTCTCTATGGGAAATCTCCTCAATATTCTTCCACAATTTCCTTCACAGAAACCTAGCACAAGTAACATGTCAACTTGTTCGGTGAATGTAAATTTTCCAGCTGTTTTTTTTTTGACCAATCCCAAAATATAAAGTGGCAATTATTCTATGTCAATACAAATATACAGGGTGTTCTATTTAAAAAAAATGTATGTTTGGGTCATATTTTAAGACACCCAGTAGATAATTTACAATTACGTCACGGAACCCGTAGTTATAAACTCTTTCAGAAATAATTTTCAGAATTCCACTGATATTAGCTATAATATGAGATACGAAGAATCCTGTCAAAGTAGTTTTTTCTAAATTTCGCCCTGTATCTCTAAAACGAAGAGGCCCATGAAAGTTCTGATGACAGCATCTTAAGTTTCCCGAAACAGTAGTCCATTGTTACGGAAACGACATCCTTCTATCACTTGTAGTTTTCGAGACGAAACGAAATTGGGACACTATAGGTACATGTGAATTTGTACTGATCACACAAACAAAATAAATTTATCTACAAATTTAAAATCAACTTCGTTGATTCAACACTGGGCCCTTTATTTTTCTTAAATTTGCATTTAATTTAGTTAGACATGAAAGTGCAGTTCATAAATGCCACGTGTTAAAAACTCGGTATTCAGAAAAGAATCTAAAAAATCTTATCAGTTTCAAGGCAGGAAGTATAAAAATCACAAATACCTCGAAACTTGACAAAGAGTCGGCAGGTCCATAAATTCAACTGCTATTGATTCAACCATTAACAATAATTGAAATAAACAATACTGAGAGCACATAAAAACAACTGCTTCAGGCACTCGGCCAACTAGATGAATTGACGATGACCCGGATCGAACGCAAAAAGGTTCCCGGCGATAACAGAAGAAGGGGGTAAAATCGGGAAATCATGGAAAGGGGTGAAACACGTCGGCGAGGAAAAGTTTGATCGTATAGAAAGGAAGGGTAAGCTTATTAATATATATTGGGGCCTTTGTTGCCCATGCACGCTAAAATATTGATGGGATGCTCGGGGATAAACGACCTCCTTGGCGGACACCACCGCTTTTAGTAGATGGACGGTATCGTTTAAATAATTACGGATTAAAACGACTACATTTAAGTTATTATACGTCAAACCTAAACAGTTTAATTACTAATTAATCAATATATTTTATACAGCTATAACTAAGTATAAACGTTTTAACAAGTACTCAAGGAGGCTCTACGTTTAAAAAATGGGGCAAAATTGTTTTTTCTCGTGGAAAATGGGCGCCTTTGATAATCGTCGTACGAGATGCCTTAGAAATTCTCGTTCCTTCGTTGCACACTGCCAGAACTATATTTTCACTCAACAGGTCCGTCAGAATTATCCACTAACAGGATGCACAGACCGTGTTAAATGGACACAACAAAAATAACGAGTAGGTAGTTTTTTCTAAATTTTAATGAAACATAACTTAAAAAACAGGAAACTTTGGTAAAATCTTTGGTGTTACGAGTATAGCAGATGACTTACACTCCTAAACAAAATAAAATGGAATATTACACTTGCAAACGGGATCAAATCATAATCGCAAAAAACTATTCCTACATTCTACAAAAACATAAAAACAAATGAAAACAAAAGTAACAAGAAATAACTATAAAATTTAAAATTATCATTATTTTTAACTGGAATATTAAATTCCAAGGCAACTGCCGGCGCCCTTGCCCAACAACACAAGAAATTTAAAAATGTATCGGCATAAAGTACATTTTGCACTAGTGGCCGACAGATGGCGACTGCAGACGGCATTAGCACATAGAAGGAAGCTTGCACCGGATTCTTTCAAAAATGAGATATCGTATACGGTAATTAGTTTGAAATAATTTTTTTAGTACTTGCCTTCGAAGATTTAATTTTCGCGTATTTTTTGTGTAATTTATGGGATGTGCGGCAAGAGCATATTATCGTGTGGCAGCGTAATACTAAAGACGTTTTCCGTTTATTATGCCGAATCATCTTTGAACCACAATGAACTGCTATAATGCTTTGGCGGTAAACGTGTGGCAGTATTTTTATGTATTTGTGTACATACGGTGGAGGGAAGGTCCCCCAAAAACGAGATAGAGTGGCAAGTAAAATAATATTTGCAACGACAATTTTTTAAAATAAACAAGTAAGAAAACAGAAAATGTCTCCAAATATCAATTCTGGAAATAAATATCCGTAAGGTAGGTGCTCCCTCTCTGTGCTACCATATCGTGTTTCTCATTAAATCATTAAATAATTATCTATATTTTGCAAATATTTTTTTTCCTTCAAAGCGAGGCAAATCGATACACGTGACAACGCGTTGCCTTGTCATTAGTTTTCACACCTTTGACTTGTGACATATACCTAACCTCGAGACTGACAGAAGGTCGGAGTCGGCGATAAATTAGGATTTTGTATCTTCTTTCAACACAACTGCCAAATATTTAATTATAATCAAACGTTCTTGTTTTCTCAGTGTAAGTCGAATTTTTTGCCTCACTTTCGTATTATTTTCAATATTCTACCAAAGATATAATAACAAACTGTTTCACTTCTCGAATTGTGTGTCCAGAAAAGACCCACCATATAATTTTTTTCCGCTCGGCCTTCACTTCACGTTATTAGCTGCCATCAGCTGTCATACATATTTCATACTTGTCGGTTCTCATCAGGATCGGACTAAAGGGCATCTTTCGTGTGCGAATCGGCCAGATAACCAATAGAGAAGCCATAAAAACACTTTTACGAGCTGAAGCAAGCCGGCGATCGCCCGAAAAACCGGAAATATTGGACTTTGAGCAGGAAGGACGCCAGCAGCGTGATTGTTCGACCTACTCAAAGTAGCCAAGGAAGACCTCTAATCCCATATTGGCCGGTTATTGACTAGTTTTGCCCTTACAGGGTAGCTCCGGAAAATGTTCGATTCTGACGCGAATTTACCACAAATGTGTACATATTAAATGACAAAAAAACTACTAAATTTATTGTTGTAATAAAAATAAAACTAGTGTGTAATACATATGTAAGGGGTTCCATAAGTAATGGCATATAAGGTGATAAACGACAAATTGATAAAGGAAAAAGATTTTTTGATAATGCCTCAGAAAGCCCTTCGAATACGTCATATAAGAGATTTTTTCTAGAATAGTTGTTCTGCATCGTCTTTAAATTTTGAGCTAATTATCTTGTAAATTTAGATTTCGAAAAAAACAGTGTTATATGATAAGGTTAGGTTAGGCGAGTTAAGGTCTCATAACACGTAATATTTTCAAGAGCAATAGCTTGAATAAAAAAAAATAAAGTAAACTATTTATACAGAGTGATTCATTAATAATTGTACATGCGCTAACAGGATAATACTGGGTTGAAAATATGAAGAACTGACACATAACGCTTAGATAAAATATGTCTCCTTACGGAGTTACAGGGTGTTTTATTTAAAAAAAATTAAATGATTTTTACGCATTACTTTAACCCTGTGTGATATTTCACTATCATACTTGGCATAAAGTTTAGATACTTCAGAACATATTAAAAAATGCCCCAAAATCGTTGATGGCTACTACCAGAGGCGTATGTCAAGGGTAGAGGGGCAGTTTCTCTTTCCTAACTTCTACGTCACTGGCGGATTTTTTTTTTTTTGTACAATCTACTATTCCTTCATAGAGTCATTATTTATCGAGATTTTTTAAGTTAAACATGGGGCTGTACAATCATTATTTTTATTTTATTATGTAACTTATTTGTCATTATTATTCAAGTCAGTGTCTTCTGTCGGGATTGCATTGCATTTGTTGAATTACACACCGATTAGGATACACCGACTTTGAATAATAATAATGTGACAAGTAAATAACATAATAAAATAAAAATGATTGTGCAATCCCGAAAAATAATAACTTTACCGCTATGAAGGAATAGTAGGTTAATTGCACGGAAAGTATTGAAGAACTGAAAAATTGTACCAAAATAAAAATTCCGCCAGTGGCATAGAAGTTAGGAATGGCAAACTGCCCATTTAGAAAAATATCAAACAGGGTTACTTTCTAACATAGAGATATGTGATATGGCTTGAAATATATCCAAACAGAAACAAACAATGTTAAATTAAAATTACAAAATGACTAAAATACAGCATCCTCAGTATCAAATGATTATTTGCTTAATTTTATTGAATATTTATTTTTTGCCGTCTGCATTTTGTGCAGACACATGTTCTTATATTTTATTAGCAATTTATTGTGTTTTACGTTGTTTTTTTATTGATTGTTGCTATTTGTTCTAATTATTGATTGTTTACATTTTATATTTTGATGTATCCCGTTAGACAGTGCACCTTAACTAAATAAATAAATAGAATTGATTTCCCTTTTAAATTCTAATCCTGTTCTTGGGAAAAAACTATCCTACAACAATAGAAAGAACCACGTATTTTGAAATGCGACTGTGGTGCTACTCAAGTGGATTATACTATACGAGTACGTTTACTACCGAATAGGTAGTTAGTCATAACTTGAGTAACTACGTTTAAAAAAACGCCCTGTATAGGATCATTAACTCCACGTACGCACGTATAGGACCGCATCTGTATTCTCCCAGTTTTTAACTTTTAATAAAATTAAAGGTAAACACATAAATAAATTAATTAATCTAATTTGGGCTGAATCTCGTTAGTATTACTGATTGCTTTTTTGTGTAAATATACTGAGTTGGCATTAATCCTAAACAAAAAATAATGAACCCACCTTCATTAACAAAATAACAAAGAAAGCACAAACATCAGAGATACCCAATCCCACCGAAATTATTAAGTGAACAATTTGGGATTAAAAAGACCAAGGGAGAAGAGGGAGGTGAAAAATCGAAGTTAATATATCAAAAAGTACACGGTTGGGGCGGATGCGAGGGTATTTTTACCACAGCACATCTAAATCCTAAGTAATTAATACTTTGCTTACTTAAAAAAACAAATAAATAACTATTTACGTATGTAGGTATAAATAAATATCTTTATTTTATAACTTTTGGCATGTGTCTGTTCTAGTTTCTATTATCTAATCTTGTCACAGTGAAAAAGTCACAGGGCGAGTTATCCCCTTTAACTTTTTTAATGATCGTATTCGGAAACATAAGAGTGTTACTTTAAGTGGCGGTCATTTATTTAGAGGTAATAACATGTACGTGTTCTCCAGAGTCTAAAATTATTTTCCCTAATCAAATAAATAGTCATTAATAATTCCCATACATTGAAAAACGACACTTTTTTTCGCTCCCACAGTCTACTAGAACCGCCCCTTTCGAAAAATCTGAAAAATGCCGGAAAAAACGTGTTAAAAAGTATTTGTGCCTTCCAGAACCTACTTTTAACATGAAGATTTTGAGAGTTTTGCTTACATGTGTGGAGAATTGCACACTGAAACACCCATGCACAATTTTGACAGATGGCGCCGCAATTCAGTTTATAAAGTCTCGGTTTACTAAACCCAAGATCGGTGGACCGATTCTCGAACGAGTAAAATTTATTTTACTTTCTTTTACTACTTAATATTTTCTTTCCAAATATTTTAATAGAAAATAAATATATTTATGCCTTTTTGAGCTTTAGGTATACAGAGTGAACGCAGAATCTACTTGAGAAACTATTTGACCCGTATTTTTTGTTTTACCAATTTCCTATTTTTGGGGGCCCTGCGGTTTCTTGAAATTTTGTTTTCTGCAAACATCTTTAGAACCCCTAAACCGATTTTAATGCAATTTAGTATGAGCTTGTAGATAGTCTGAACATTATTAAGAAAGTAATTTTGTCAAGTACCACAACGGGTGCAACTAGCACGAAATTATTTGTTGTTGAATTCGAAGCAGCGTTTTATTCTACACAAAAAAGTACTCTTTACTTTTTTCATTTGAAGTTTAATTTTCCACAAAAAATTGGTAACCTTGTAGTGCGACCATTAGCAAATGCAACTGAACAATCCGTAAGGTGTGGTATTCTACTAAAAACCTTAGATTTATGCTACTATCTTTATCAAACAAACGGATAATAGAAAATTTTAAAAATTACATAATTTTTTAAATCCCTTAAAAAAATAAAGTGATAATGTAATCATAAATCGACATCTCAATCTGTGTGAATTATCTTCGCAGCCACCTTTATCATTTTATGCATTCATAATTTTTCAAGTTTGTCGATAATAGTACTACAGCTTTGAGAATCAAACAGTGCTAATGCAATGGCAAAAAATTAGAAAAAATGGAAACGAAAATTTTTGGAAAAACTAAATAGAATTACGCATGACTGGCACCACCTGTGATACGTGACAAAACTACTTTATTAGTAATGGCCAGTATAACCCTACACCAAATTCCATTCAAATCGCCTTAGAGATTACAGAGTTATTAGCAAAAAAATAAAAAATAGGCTCAATTTCAAGGAGCCCCAGGGCCTTCTAAGATTACAATTCTGAAAACAAATAAATATAGGTTAAATAATTTCTCACGCAGATTATATACCCAATTTCCGAATCACCCTATATATATATATGGTGTTCAACTAAAGTAGACCAGATTATTCTGAACACTGAAAAATTTTCCACATTCAAATGTACACTACATCACAGAGCGCCGAGCGGTGAAACGAGCAACGTCACACTTGCGTTGCCACATCACGGCTAAATGTTTGTGTTCTTTCATAGATTATTATCCGCTAATACGTACAAAACCAATAAAATCCAAAAAAATAAAAGAGAGATTTTAACAATAGTATTAACTAGGCCATGCAAAATGTTTTGGTGAAGTACAAGTTACATTTTCAAAAGTCATCTTTCATAAAAGAAAATAAATAAAGCAGAGGTATTTACCTGTTTGAATTTGCATTGCAAAATTTATACTCAAAACGGCACACCGCATTTCATCAAATAAACCAGACGAGACACTAAATAATAACGCCCGAATATACAAAACATAACCTCCAATACACAGACAAAGTTAGAAAGCCAGTTCTTTGATAAGAACAATTTCAAGGCGATTGCAAAATGCAGATATCCCAAACCAAGGTGCTCCAGGCACGACTGTATGCGAAACTATTACTATTACGAAAAACGTACCGCGTACGTGTTTTAAGCGAATTTGCAGATTTATTCTAACTTTGGGATTGTAATTGTACTGCTGGTTGCATATTTACACTTTTCTTTCGACATTTCTTGATAAACCTTTAACAAGTGGAATAATTAAGAACTTATGCCCCAAAGATGAAAGTTACAAATACGTCAGCAGTTTAAATCACCAAATTCGTTTTAATGAGTCATTATTATGGTAATAGATAGTATGTAGTCAAGTTTATTTATGTTACGATTAGCGAATATTTTCAGGCCGTAAACGAATTGGTTTCGGAGCTGAAGTAATCGGTCAGTGACAGCCCGAACAGGGGTCTAACTGTTTTGAAAATATTTTTTTCAACGTAAGTATGCATTTAAAAATTTTTTAATTGCATTCCACTCCTTTTTCCCTATCTCCTCTTATGAATGACATGACTGAATCACTGTGTAAACAAACCTAACCTCATCTAATCATTAAAAACTATTTTACCTGGTAACTCTCCACATATTCCAGCATTTTCCTGCGACCAACTCTACAAACTTTGTCTTCTTACTTCCTGTCTAAGTAAATGCTGCAATCTGAAATGAAGGAAAAAAATTAATGACTGAATAAAACATATACAGGGTGTTTTTAAATGAAGTAGCAAAAATGAGACCACAATTCCTTAGGTGAAAATAAATCGATTTAACCTAACATACCTGTACCTCAAGTTGCATAATAAAAAAGATACAGGGTGTCATATTTAAAATTTTATTTTCGATATTTGCAGACAACTTCTTAAAAAATTCAAATTTGTTTCTAATTTCGACGTCACTAGTAGAGGGCGCCACTTATGGCACATCATGTTTCTTTTAAATTTCATTTAAAAACACCCTGTATATGCATTTGTAAAAAAATATTTTCAAAATGTCGGTAAATTGGAGATACCATATACCAAATTATCTCAATTAAGTCAAATACTGACAAAAGGATACAGGACCAAAGCAAAGCAATGTTAACGGATATTTTATTCTGTACACTGGCCGAAGTTCAATTTTATTTACAATAGTAAAGTTATTTCTTTATTGCTGAAACATGTTCTTAAGTCTTGACTAAAATTTTGTATATATATATTTTTTTAATTTGAAAAATAAAAATCTATTGTAATTTTAAATAAAATTTTAATCATCTGCTAGCTATCAATATTTGGACTAAATGTGTGTGTTTCAATCGACATATTTTGGTGTCTAATAAATAAAAATTTTCCAACTTTTCGAAGCCACCCTTTATATGCGTGTAGCTTAAAAAATACTACGTTTATAGGAAATCTCTTCTTAATTGTGACCATAAAGCTGCGTAACACTCTGTATAAGATTAAAAGTAATAAATATATGCAATAATTTGATTTTCATGTTGAGAATAATAGAAATAGCAATTTTTAAACGAATATGATCTTGGATTGTTATCGCGGAAAGGTGTGCTTGTAAAAATCACCCCCCAGACTGCGCCACTGTCACGCAACGTTAAAAAATAACGCAGAGCGAGCGCATCTCGCAGATATTAATTACTTGCTAAACATCGTGCGGCGGCTTTATTAAATTGGAAAAAGAAATTTCGGCCCCCCCTGATCGGGCGCGTAATCCGATGTCAAAGGGGGCTTTACGTTTAACTGAAAACTTCAAAATATATTAAAAAGGCCTAGACTGCGGATCGGTTATACGTAAAAACGGATGCAGGGAGATGAAAGGGACCGTATCGGTATTTTGTAGGTCAAATAAGTAATAAAGCATTACAGGAGAATATACTAATAGCACTGTTTAAAGATAATAAGTTGGTCCACTCTCCATTACGCACCTAAAGTTTAATTCCTGCCGACGCACTGTACCTTGTAAAAATATTAGGCCAATTGTAATAGTAGAAACTTCTAATTACTAAAATTTATTGACAGAAATAGGACATGCATTGGTATAAGTGGATCGATATTTTTTTCGTTAAAGGCGTTCCATGGCTAGGTCGCCATAATTAAATAAGTACATTACTAATTTTGAGCTCCATACTTGTTGCAATGAGCTAATTTTTAGCAAGTAGCTCACACAGTGCAAAATAATTCACTTTCATGTAAAACAATTATTTCATGTTTTTAAAAAATGTTTCCTTCCCTGATAAAAATAACTACCTTTCCACCCTGTCTGATACAGAAATAAATAATTTTTTCCTATAAGATTTTTCCAAAAAATTTGTAATTTTTCGTAAATTCAAAATTTCTTGATATTTTATTTACCATGCCGAGATGTGTTGCCATTATACTGTATGTTTTGACTACAATATATTTAAAAAAATATGCTGCCAAGATACAGTCTGTCCGACAGATGTGTGGTTGGTAGCATAAATAACGAAATGACATAAGGTACTAGGAAATTCGGCGACTCTTAAGTGTATTTTTAGAAATTCAAATTTAAGGGCTAATAAAAAATACATGTACTTTTACCTGGCAAAGAATGTAGAGTGTGTGGAATAACTGCATTCCTACAAAATTATTCAAACATAATTATGGGCAACCTAAACCGACCCTATATCATTCAACTGTTCCAATGCATTCGCTATGTTAAGTTTACTATAGTCTATTGTAATTAACGGCGTAGTGCGGACGTGTCTTGGCAACTGGAAATTGATTTATGTTGTCCTATTTAAAAAAATGCTATATTCGATTCAAATTTGGGACATATGCATAGAAATCATAAAATATATAGGACGCCAAAAGAAGTACTGAAAATAGTCAATCTATGAAGAAAACGCGGGCCTGGTAATGTTGCAGTAACTTAGCGTTCATGAGTTGGTAGCACTAACGGGGTAGCTTCACACTAATGGGCGGGAATTTCAAAATATGAAAATTCTACGTCCAATTCGTAGAAACATATGATTTCTATAGTCCACAAAAATTCCGTTTTGTATGCTGGGATTAAAATGCAGTATAATCAACAGCTTACATTAAATTCTCTCTAGATGGAAGCTTTCTAAGCTACACCATTGTCTAACTATTTTTGAGTACCTAATGTAAAGGCTTTTGGCGTTCTATATATCTTATGATTTCTATGGACATATGGCATTAATGCATGGGAAGCGCGAATATGATTTAAATGTGACTTGTCTTTGTATGCAAATCTTTACCCTCAAATACAACATCTAAACAGTATCAAAACAGTGCAAAACGTTGTTCAAACATCGACACCGGTAGATTGAACCTAATATATTAAGAGGGCAAGAATAACTGCAACGTATATTAAATAAGAGAGAAGGCATTTTACACCTTGTAGAGGAAAATTCTAGTACTGATAAAATTGCAAGACGACGTCCTTGAAATTGGCATGTGTACTATGCACAACAGGATTAGTTTCAAAACTTGTTTTTTATTTGAAAATTGTTCGTATCTTGAAAATAGTACTATTTTTTTTTTCACGTCACCTCTCGCTCTCTAACGACGCATTTATTTCAAGACCACGGCCTCAGTTGCCCCATTCGGACGTATTCCCTCTGCACTTAGGCAATTGAAACCTAAGTAATATGGTTTACATTTATGGCATTGTAGATGGAAATGGTATTGAGGCTAGGCGAATTTATATGGAAAGATTTCCAAATCATCCAACTTCAAATCCAAGAATGTTAAAAAATGTTTTTCAACGTCTTTCGGAGTCAGGCTCATTTCAGAAAGGTCTAATTCCTGGAAGACATATAAGTGTTAGAGTCTGAATTGGAAGAAGCTATTGCACACGAAATTGAAGAAGACCTAAATACTAGTACTAGGAAGATTGCTGCAAATCTTAATCTGTTCTGAACCCGTACCCGTATCACAAACAAAGGGTTCAAGCATGTATTTTGGCAGAAGGTGGCCATTTTCAACATTTCTATTGTTAATTAATTATATTGTTACTATTTTAAGTAATGTAATGAGCATCATAAAAATGCACTTGATCAAATAAATCAATTTTGTTGTTAATCGGTTTGGAATACAAACAACTGCAAAGAAGTGAAAAGTGAAGATAATAAAATGGCGCATATCACCTATTTTATTTGTAATATTATACAGGGCCATATATATATTTTTTGTAAATTATGATCGATGATACTGACACCTCCGTCACTAGTAAGTTTCTAAAGCTGGTAATTTTTTGTTTCATACTAAATATACATACCGAATTTAGCTAAAGGAATAAAAAATTAAAAACTGATTTTTTTTTTTAATTTTTAACACGCTTGTAACTGGACAATGACTGTCCTAAGACCCACATTTATACAGGATAACTATGACTTAGTATAAATATTTTAAGAGGGGATAGGAAAAATTCAAAATTAACGGTATCACCCTTCAAAAAAATTCCAATCTTATTTATAAAGCGAAAACGACTATGCCACCTATCAGCTGCGAGGTTAGGTATATTTTGCCAAAGTCAAAGTTGTCAAAGGTAGTGACAGAGCCCGTGTTGCCACGTGTAACGATTTACGGCGCTTTTAAAGAAAGTTTTATTTACAAAATACTAGATTATTTAATGAGAAACACGATATGGTAGCACTGAGAGTAAAACCTACCTTACTGATACTTCCAGGACTGATATTTGGAGATTTCAAGAAAGTTGAATTATTTTTTGTTTTCTAACTTGTTTACATTATAACTTGTCGTTGTAAAAATTGTTGTACTTGCTGGGGGACCTCTTGATTTCCCTCGACCATTTCATAAATAAACAAATACTTTTTTCTGTAGGTATATCTATTATTGTAGTTTAAAAATGCTTTATTTTTATGTCACTAAGTAAAAAAGAAGTTACAAGGAATTTTAAAAAGTATGAAATTGATTCTTTTTTATTTTCAAGTTAGGTACATACGTATTTAAAACTCCAGCACGTGTAAAACAATATTCGTGGACGTTGTACAATTCGTACAAATGTACGAGGATTTGGCATATTCTGTCTACATATTTGCAAAATGCACTTTCAACGCACTTCCCATAAATTAGTACCATATCCGTAATTTCCGCGATTACACGAATTTGAATGTGCTAAAAGCAAATACTGAAAACGAATATCAAAACATTTGCGATAATTGACGGATCTTCCGATGATGGCGCCATCTGTAGATCATTAGCGCAAAGTGCAGTAAAGCTCGTTCCATTTTTTAACTTATTATAGAATGAAATAATAATAATACTAATAATAGTAACGATATTAACAATAATCGACCATGTTTGCATATAATAATATTGTAGTATTATTATTTTAAATTTCCCGAGGCGTTTACAGTGCTCTGTAATATAACTTTTCTGACCACTGTTTAACATTTGGAGAGTATTAGAAACAATGCAACTAACAACACCGCATAAGTTTATATCGACTGACAAGTGCTATGTGCGTGTAACCCATAGACCTTATAAATCATGGACGCGCTCGAAACCGTTTTCTGCCTATACAAATCGTTGCTGCTCAGATGTGTGCGACAGAGATACAGCTAGTCCGGGCAAAAATCCACAGATCATTGGCCGAGAAAAAACAAAAACCGTAAATGACAGACGTATGACATTTACGGTGACAGACCGACTCCACCATAGTTTATGAGTCTTTAAAAACTATTGCTAATAAACACACTAAACACAACTAAATCACAAAAGGCACACAAATCATTAACAATATTAACAGGAAAGGTTGTGTCAAGTTATGTTTATATATTTTTCTGTCATAGAACATCTGTTTTTGCCCGGACTAGCTTCATCCCTCTTGTACACATCAGGACAGCGGACCTCTCTTTCTAGGACCGGTCCATGATTTATAAGGTCTATGGTGTAACCCCGTGTCACTGAGTAACTGTCAAAACAATACTAGGATGAAGATATCCCACGATTGTACACAAAAGAATAAAATATTGATTATATTGATTGCCATAAGAATATTTATCTGAAGAATATTAGGTTCTCGGTGGTGACAGACCGAAGACTGAATGGCTGTGTTGACATTGTAATTTTAGTTTTCCGTTTTTAGTGACAGTTTCAGTTTTAAACGTTTTATTTATTAAATAATGGATAGTTGCGATATATTGGGACATGTGTAGTTTTCCTCAATTTTCTTTAAACGTACGTAGACATATTTTCTAGAGTTGAGAGCAATGCAGTGGAGTTACAGTTATCGGACAAAATTTTCTAAATGAAAAACTGCCACGGGTGTATTCGAAGTTTTCTGTTAGTATTTCAATCAATTTTCTTAAAATAAATGGGCAATTTATTAACTGCATCTACGCGAAGTGTGTATTTTGTGGCGAGTAATTCTGACGGACCTGTAATGAGTGAAAATGAAGTTTGGGCAGTTTGGAACGAAGGAACGAAAAACGAATGCAAAATACTGTAGCTAAACGAATTGACTGTTATCTATCAGGTACTTGGGTATTATTATTAATAAAAATGTTTACTTTCGTTGTTTCTACATTCGGCAACGTTGTGAGAAACGACCGCATGGTAGTTGACATATGTAGCCATCTTGGACGATGACTGATCGACATAGACGCCGACTTTCCGTAGGAAAAAAGGGTTTTGCCCCATTTTTAAAACATCGAGCTAGAATTCCGAAATAATTTTTATATTGTCTTTTAGGCCTCCCTGAGCACGTGGTTAAAATTTTTGTACTTAGTCACAGTTAACCCTGTATAATAAAAAACCCTTATTTTTAGCTACAGAAAACGCTCCTAGATTTTTAACCTCTACTTACGAAACACTCTGTATATTTCAATGAAAGGTAAAAATCATTACAAACTAGTCTCATTTGAGGTAACCTATCCATATTTAAGAACGACATTTTCGTCATTTATACAATTCCGCCTCATCCCTCCTTGCCAAGCGGCCATCGACTTTTTCCCCGACAATAACTTCTTCGCTGTCTATATGGAAACATCTTAAATAATTCAGGGAGATTTTCTAATTATAAATTTATGAGTTTGAGCCGGGGACTTTTTTTGATTAGATTGGGACCAATTTTTCTTTCCAAATTAAAAAAAGTTGTATATTTGATGAGTGCCATTCAATTAGCCCTGCTTAATTGGGTTTCGCAGGAGCGGCTGTATACAAATGTGTATAGAATTAACGGCGTCGGGGTGGGGGGAGGGCTCCCTTTGCCCTCCGCCCCTCCCTCGATGCCTATTAGGACACTATTTTATATTTATTTAAATTAACGAGTCCACGCGGCGGCCCATTTTTTTCGAGATATCGTCCCCGTGCAGCATGTTTAATTCCGACGATTCGAACACGTACCGGACCTACTAAGGTGTGGTAATACAGGGTGTTCTGACGCTATTATCGTCAAGTTCAAAGGTGAATCTAAACTTTTTTGTTTAGTTTAATCGGATTTTTGCCACACTTCTGAGAAAATAAAGATTCATTAAATAAGCCCTTGCGCCAAACGATCAGTCAGGGGTTACCTTTGAAACTAAGTTTGCCTAACAAAAAAAATCACACATGGAAAAGTTCTGTTTTCGTTCTCAAAACAGCAAATGTATTAAAAGTAAGTATGTCAAGTTGACAGTTTAAAATTTGTTTATCTGCTTCCATAGAGAAGTTAAATGATTTCTATTTTATTGTTGCTTACTTTGGAAAATATGTTAATCTATTCTTATAAATAGTGGTACTAGTTCGATCACTTAACATTAGCTAAATACAGGGTGTCCACATGTTAACAAATATTTTCACATACTTGTAAACAAAACTGATCAATGTTATATGCACAACGCATTTAGAAATTTCTGTACCTGAAAATTTGTTGATTAGGCCGCTTTTTATTGCTATACAGGAATAACTATGACTAAGTACAAATATTTTAAGAGGGGATAGAGAAAATTAAGAATGAACGGAATCACCCTTCAAAAAAATTCTAACTTATTTATAAAGCGAAAAAAAAAAATATTAAATCCTTATTTAACGCCGCCTATGCGACTTTTTCCCACAATATAGTTTGCTGGTTTGGTTTTCTAGGTTATGGAACAAGACAGCCTTGGGTACATTAAATGTTTTCTATTCCTTTCGTTCGATTTTGTTAGTTAATAAATAGGCATTTTATCTAGCTGTACCTACGGGAAGTGTGTTCTATCGGTAGTGAATGGTTATAATGAATGAAAATGTTATAGTTTTGCCAGTTTGTAACGAAATAATGAAAAACGAATGTAAAATAGTGGAGCTAACTGGATTAACTGTTACCTACCTATCTATCAGGTATTATTACTAATAAGAATGTTAATTATTGTCGTTTCTGCATTTAGAAATGCTGCAAAAAAAATCGATCGCATGGTAGTAGTGTAGAAGCTACTGTTGACAGATGCCCCATTTTTTAAATATCGATCTAAAATTCTGGAATATTTTTTTATTGCCCATTAGGCCTTCCTGAGCATGTGGTTAAAATGATTGTACTTAGTCATAGTTAGCCCTGTATATTCGTTTTACTTCGATACTTTTGAATATTCGCAGGTGGCTTGAGATAACATTCCAGTTATTTAAAGTCAATATTATAATAAACAAAATCCTCCAATGTTTATAAAAGAGAATAATCACATTTGTTAAGATCTGGCGATCATGGTGGCCAATATTGAGGACAATTACTTATTCCTTATAATCATTTATTTAGAAACGTCAAAAACTCTAACAGAAGCACTAAAAAAGACGGTGCCCCATCATACATAAACCTAGAATCTAGTCTAAGTTGCAAAGGTAAATCTTCAATTTTTCAATTTATTTGAACTCAGTCAAAAGAGACCAATAATGAACCTAAACCATGTACCGAATTTGGCTATTCCAAGTTAAAGCAATTCAGAGAAATATTTCAAAATATTTGGCAACACTTTGAAGGCCTGTAACTTCGCCTTCAACATTGTATATAGTTATGTTTGGTTAAATCGCAATATTTTGGGACTGCCTACATGCACCTGCTCTGTGTTGATTCTTAGGCGAAACACTCTGTATACTTATAGATAGCTGTCAAGGCTACAGGTCTTTCGTACAAGTCTATAGTTCTAGTTCGTTTTAGCACTAAAATTAAAGCGTCTTAGTGGAACCAAACTCTTTTCTTAGTGTACCTAAATCTATAAAAATGGTGATTTTTCTTACTATCCAAAAAAAAAAGGTTTAGTATTTTTGTTAGTACCTTACCCGTGCAAAAAAGTAAATTTCTATTCGTACAAGTACACTGTATGTATAAAACCCGACGTTTGACCAATAACTCTTCCCGACTGAAAAATCACCCGAAAATCTTTCTTCGTTAGTCACTTGGCGAGAGATCCAGCTTGTTATCGGCGAACGCCTGAATGGCCAAACAGGTTCAATAGGGCGATAGAGAAGGGCGATCACATAAAGGGTTTATCGAGTGTATACGATTGATGAGGACCTTGTTAGGTGCCTTCAAAAGGTATATATTTGGATGATGACATCGCTCGTTCCGGATTATACATAATCGAGGATATCGGGGATCGTCGGTGTCGACGAGGATTTATGACGTCGTTGTCGATTGCGTTTTTCGTTTCTGATTTTATTCACTCTACGTTGCACGCACATAAACGACAGTTCCTAAAACTCAAAATTTTAGTTTCAGTGAACCTTTTTTAATTGAATAACCGCGTGTAATAATAGTCAAAGTAACAAGGTTGTTAAGGGAAACAACAAACTGAAGTCGGTATTGTACATTGACCGAGGTCGTCATTATAACACTGTAAAACAATCCAATAGAACCAACAATATCCTCAGGCCACTTAAAAATCTTGCTTTTGTCAAATGGTATAAGATTGTTTTACAACTAATATTTGTTGTGTAAACTGAATTCCGTACTAACGCCCTTAATTAATGAGGGGCGTTGTAGATATTGATAAGGCCCCAAGGCGTTGTCTTGTAATTAACTATACCAAAATAGGATGGTTTTTGTAAACGAACTATTAGGATGTATTTTCACTCTAAGGTGGGAACATAACATAAGTTGTTCGTGTACGAGATTTGGAAAAATGTGGCATAAAATCAGAGACAGACAAAACATAAATAAAAATAATATTAATTTTTACTATAAACTACTATGCATTAAAATCATGTATAAATATATTTTTGAGAATACTGAAACCGAATGCTGAATTTTTCTCCAGGAAATGGTAGTTAAGGTACTAAGGCTGTTGTTGATAGTAACGCACGTAGGTCAGGATTTTATATAGAAAAAGGACATTACGCTGCATTAAATTTGTTAAAAGTAAATAATTTACCTTTGTGCAGAAGTGGTACCAAAGACGGAAGAAAGACGATGTACTTGTACCCAATAAAATTTTTCCACCTCCACTTAGAAATGCACATTTTGGTATAAAAAATATGTTCCAAAGAATGATGAAAGCGTCAATACTATTAATTTTGGACTATTTTGCAGAGAGCGTTAATTGCGATAAACGCGCTTAATGACAGCTTATGTTTAGGTACCTTATAGATATTGATAAGGCCTCAAGGCGTTATTTTGTAATTAACGTATTTCTCTAATAGATATTGTTTAAACTAACTGATTTCCGTAGTGATGCTCTTAATTAGTCAGGGGCGTTATAGATATTGATAAGGTCCCAAGGCGTTATCTTGTAATTAACGTATCTCAAAATAGGGTAGTTTTGGTAAACAGGCTAATGGGATGTATTTTTACACTAAGGTTATAACATAAGTTATTCATGTTCGAGGTCTTTAAAAAAGTGTCATAAAATCAGAGACAAAAAACATAAAAGAAAATAATACGATGTTTTAATATAAACTACTGCCTTGCATTAAAATTAGGTATAAATACATTTTTGGGAATGCTGAAACCGCAATTGCAATTTTCCTTGGTATTTTATACAGAAAGAGGACATCATTATGCTACAGAAAATTTGTTAAAAGTAAATAATTTACCTTTGTGCAGAAGTATTACAAAATACTAAAAAAAAAACGGTGCAATGCTATTAGCTTTGGACCATTTTGTAGAGAGCACTAATTGTGATAATCGCACGTAATGCCAGCTTATGTTTAGGCACCTTACAGATATTGATAAGGCCTCAAGGCGTTATTTTATAAATAACGTAGTTCGAAATAGAGAGATAGAGCAGACTAGTAGTTATATATTTTCACACCAAGGTGAAAAAAATGGCATACAATGAAGAGCAGACAACAAGAAAATAAAACCATTATTACTGTAAATTACTATGTGCTCCATTAAAATTTGGTATAAATACATTCTGGAGGATGCTGAGCGCCATTCAGAGGGCGCTAGAGGGCGATCTTTCTCGCGAAAAGAACTGCACGTAATAGTGGTTAAGGTACCAAGGCTGTTATAAGATGATACCGCCCCGAGACCGGTATTGCACATAGGCCGAAGACATTTTAATAGTAAAAATGTTAAACGTAGATAATTTATTTTGGTGCAGAAGTGTTGCTAAAGATAATATTTTACTACTATACAATGTGTTGCATTACACTTTTTTGACGATGGTGATAATGTCATTGTTGTTAGTCTTGTACTATTTTCCAGGAGCATTTAATTGCGATTCTTCTCAATGACATTTTACGGCTTATTTTGAGGTTAGGTTATATACGTATCCGATCAATTACAGATATACAGATGATAATTTTCGGCTTTTTGGTTTTCACTGAGTCATCAGTATATGATAAATACCTTTTATGACGATTTTTTATGATTTATTTGACGGTACGGAATAAAACGCCCGCATTATCTATCCGTCGTCAAAATCACGGCTTACTGCGACCGAGAATTATCCCGTGGGTCCGTATAATGCGGCGCAAAGAATGTCCAATTTGCTGTGGTAATTAATAAATCAATTCGGTAACGTTCTAATCCTTATCCCGGGACGAGATCCTCGATGTCCTTGATGTAATTTCCGTTCTAAAGGATATACGGCGCGATAACCAATTAATTACCTAATCTTATCCTATATCAACCCTTTAGGTAGGTAATGCGAGTCTGTGCGGACCGACGTCATATATCAGAGCGGGACGGGCGCGACGCTGGACGGACGTCCCGGGCGTCGATGCGTCCGCAACAGTGGCGGCGTCACAGAAAATTTCCTCGATAGCGGCACATTCAAAAATTGAATAAATATTTTATTTTACACGTTGATGCGTAAAGCATTCGATATAACGGGCTATCATCGTGTACAGCCGTCGAAGATAAAACCTTACTTATCTAATTATCATCAAGGACTATAGTCTTTAGAGAATTATCCTATGCGCGCTTTCAAATTGAATGTCTACGGTGAAAAAATTCTCACATTCAACAGATTCTTGAATCGGACCAGATATATTTTACTTTAACTCAGCAGGATAATCCTAACCTAAAATATTTTATTTTTATGTTCTATAAACTAAAATTTACTGGTAGCAGTAATTTTAGTAAAAAAACAAGGTAAGTAAGAATAGTAACTAGTATGAACGTTATATTTAAATTCAAGTTCGATGGATCAAAGTGGTATGGAAACCTAAGCTATTTTTTACATAGCACAACCGCAGATGTGTTCGCTAAATTAAGAAATCTGGACCTAATTCGACGATGCGCTTGCGCACTGATAAAATCCACAATTTCCTCTGTTGTTTTAAAGACATTATTTTTCATCTCAGTAACAATCTGAACCCAACGACGAGCCAGCAAAGTGGCACAAACTGGACACGATTTTCGATCTTGGCCCGTACAGTGCCAATGTATGTAAATGATCGATTGCTCATAATTCATAATTCTGGTCAATTCCTGGATTACAACATAAGCTAAAACGATCAAATGATCTTAATTGAAGTCGGTTGCCTTCTTTCTAAATGTAGGAAAAAGTTAGTATCAAAATGTTCCCTTTTGAAGCGAGAACATAATTTTCGTACTATACTCTACCCAGTGACGTTCTTTCCACAAGTGGTACAAATGATTCTAGAAGTATACAATGCACTTGACTCAAACAAAAGATTATATTAGGAATGCTTGTTCATTTTTAATTGATATTTGATTTTTCTTTAGAGATAATTTACATCTCTCCTCAAGTTCAAAAACATTTAAACAATCATGCGCGTCATGCCAATAAAACATAATTTTATGAATTTTGCTCTTTAACACTCTTTAAGGGTAGGTAGGATGGAAACATTTTTTTGTCTACAGCTGTACTAATAACAAAATGCTCACATATTCTTGTAACATTAATATTTTATAGTCATTATTGCCTGCAACTAATTTTAATTATTAAAATTGTTTTCTCTAATAAGAAATTACCTACCAAACCTATTTGATAACTAGAAAATTTAATTCTCTTTGTATACAGGGTGTGCCAAAATTAGACTGCCAAAAATTAACTGTGAATTTTACGACCAAATATGAGAAAAGTTATATAAACATAAGTCGATAAACGTCCTCTAACGGCATTATGGCCCCTTAAAGGAGGACTAAAAAATTTAAATTTTTCCAGATATTTGCATGATAAAGAAATAAAATTTGAAATTGAGAATCATAATTAGTCATAGGCGGCCAAACTGGAAGTCATTAAGTAAATATTCCCCTAACTTTTTTGTATCTCGAGATATTCAACGTCATATCAATAAATTTGAATTTTAGTGACTTTTAGATGGAAAAGGTACTCCTATTCCACTTCGATAGACTACTCCGTTTTCGAGTAACATTAAAGTTTAAAATTTGCTCGTGAGTATGCCTATGATTATTTGTGCAAATTTATTTTTGGAACATCAGATTTGTTGTCTAATGATGATATTCAGTTCAAAATGTTATTGTTTTATGTTAGGCGGTTTTTTGAAATATTTAGAAAATGACACATTCTGGGCCACCCTTTTAACGGACCACAGCTCCCTTGGAGGCGTTTTCTCACTTATGTTTAAATAGATTTTTTTCTAATTTTTGATCTTAGAATTTATACAGTTAAATTTTGGCAGACTAATTTTGAAACACACTCATTTGAGTACTTGTCCATTTATTTTTTTTTGTTTTATTGGGTTTTTGCCACACTTCTGAAAAAATAATAAAGAATAATTAAATAAGCCCTTGCGCCAAACGGAACAGTCAAGGGTTATTTTTGAAACTACGTTTGCCTAACCAAAAAATATCACACTGAAAAAAGCAGATAAGTAAAAAATAACAAAAATCACATCACTATCGCGCACTTCCGTATTATTGACGTTTCGAAAAACTCTCTGTTTTCGTTTTCAAAATCGTAGTAAAAATATTAAACGTATGTCAAGTTTGACAGTTTAAAATTTGTTTATCTGCTTCCATAGAGATGTTAAATGTTTTTTATTTTATTGTTACTTTTCTTCTTGATACAACTGTAGCCAACAATGATCGATGTTTACTGAACAGTTTGACACACACTTATCTCCGTTCAACAAAATAATCGCGGTCTCTTTTAATTTTCATTTTCTTTTTGTTGCGTTATCTTCCTTGTCTAAAATTTTTGCCGAACCACATTGAATCAAATGACCGTTTTCCCAAGCGTGTTCGCAAATTTTGGATTTTTCAAATTCCCGTCTTTTTATGTAATTTTTGTTCCTCAACTCTAACATTCATAGGCCGAGACGTTTCTCCAACATAATGCTTATTGCATTCACAAGGTATACTGTAGATGCAATTTTTTGAATTTTGTATATCATTTTTTGGACGCGTTTTAGACAAAAATGATCGTAAAGTATTAGTTGTCTGAAAAACTGTTCGAATATTAAATTTATTACCGATTCTTCTTAACTTTTCTGATACATTCCTATATTATCAGAAAAGTTAAGAAGATACATTCCTATGTTATCAGTCAGTCCGAGATGTCAAATATCATGCAGTTGTTTTTTACAGTATTGCCAAAAGTAGAAACAAGGAAAATAAACATTTTTATGATTAATAATAACGATAGATAACAGTAACATTTAATTCGGTTAGTTGTAGTATTTTGGATTCGTTCTTTCGTTACACACTGCCAAAAATACATTTTCACTCATTACAGATCTGTCATAATTATCATAAATTCTTTTATCTAATCACTATAAGACGGTTAAAAATAAAAATTAGTCACTAAATGTTTTAAAATAATCTAGAATATTGCGTTGCTAGGTGCATACTCTTCAAACATCGAAGATCATGGACAAAACAGAATACAATATTCTAAGAGTCCAAGAAACATTTTAACAGAACACAGCAAACATCTTGGGATGTTATAGTTTAAAATAGAACTAATTATTTTATGCAAACATCGTCGATTATTGCTAATATTATTGCTATTATTACTATTAACAGAATTTCATTTCCCAACAAAACCAGAAGTTTAAAAATTTATCGGCGTGAAGTACACCTTGCACTAGTGGCCTACAGATGGCGACATCAGACATCAGATGCTGTCACAAAATATCGCATGCGGTGTGATTAATTTGAAATAATTTTTCAGTACTTGCTTTTCTCAAATTTAATTTTTCGCTTATTTTTTGTGTATTTACAAACATGTCGTATTCAAAAACCGAGATGACAGATTAGGTGCTGATTTATGGGAAGTGTGACAAGTGCATATTATTGTGTTACAGCGTAATATCAAAGATGTTTTCATAGTAGACAAAATATTATGCTGAATACTCTTTGAACCATATCGAACAACTGTTGAAATGCCTTGTGCGGCAAACATGTCGCAGTGTTTTTATGTATTTGTGTATATTTGCGTATATTTTGTTGTTATCCATTTGTGGTTTTTCCCGATGGAGGAAATTGATACAAGTGTCAATGCAGTGACCTGTCACTACCTTTGACACCTTTTCACTTTGGCCGAATATACCTAACCTGGCGACTGACAGAAGGCCAGTGAAGGCCATAAATAAAGGTTTAATATAGTTTTGAAAAAAAAAAATCTAGCTTTACAAAGTACCCAATAAGTTATGGGCCATAGAGCAACCGGAGATAGTAGACATAAAAATATGTCTTTTGAGCCAAACTTACCTAAGTAATATGTTACTATTAGATTTACAGGGCGTTAAAAATTAAAATAAACTGCATGAAAAGATAACACTGACAGTTGTCACTGTAACAAATTTTTTTAACATTCAAGGCACACTTGTAAATCAAATATTTTTCAGCCATCGACATAATGTGCAATGACACATTCAATCGTAAAAAATCTGGAAAACGGCTTGAGATATCGAAATCGACCAATGACCAATCGAGATGACCTAGAGTCCCTGTTTTACGTAAAAATGTTAGCTCTTTTATAGTTTAATTTATAAAGTCTATTAACTGTACAGGTAAAAAAAAGTATTAGTGAATTAATTCAACACAAAGCAAGTAGCAAGCGCCCTCTAGGAAATATCTTGAAACTAATGCCAAATTCGTATTTCTCGCTCCCAAAATCCTGTTTATACCAATTTTTAATTCGATATCTTCAACCGTATATAAATGATATACATGTTGAAAACGTGTCCTGGGTCGAATACAACACCCGTTACATCATCCTGGACGACGCTGCCCATGGTATCGGGGTCCTCTAATGCCTCCGCATCCGAAGGACCTCCAGGATTACCGTCTTATTGGAGCCGGGCGGGGTCAGCGTGCGTACCGATCCTCTGGTAAAGTCCTCCGTAATCCGATACTTGATATAAAGGAACGACCGGACATCGCAAACTAATATACTGTTGATGTTAATTGCTCCATAAATTAATTTGTCCAAAGCGGGAGTTATGTTTTACCGCACATGAGAAAAAAAAGCGCCCCGCGTGCGTACGTAGCTTCGACCGAGGATCGTCAGAGGCGAGCTTTTTTATGTTGAATTGATGGGAAAAATTATATCTACGTAGTGAAATGGCATATCAATACGACGTTGCTTGTAAAATATTTTGCTGGAAAAGAAGTTTGACGATTTACGATTTACAACAGTGTTATTATTAATAATAATAATAATAATAATAATAATAATAATAATAATAATAGCCAGAAGGTAAGATATGATTTTCAGTTAGGAAGGTATTAAGCTGATCACACACAATTCTTTCTAATACTTTAGATAAGGTACACAGAATACTGATAGGACGATAATCAGAAAGGGTAAGGGGTAAGGGAAAGGGTATTATTAGGTTAAGAAAGCGGTTTTATTACCACTTTAGTTCTGGAGGATACAGACAATTTTAGTTTTACTTTCTCGTGGATTTTATATAAAAATAATACTATTAACATCGACATACTGTACTGTACACGTAACACTAACTTTTTACATTGTGATTGTCACTTTAGCTCTGGACTAAAATATCAAGTTAGTGTTGAAATATGATGTTCTGGAATACCTACAAGCTCTGCTTGTTTGTAGGAGAAAATGTGTTATGCTATTCATATCAAATTCCTAAAATCAAGTTAGCCTTGAGAAGTAACCTTAATATCTTCACTAGCAAAATGCTTTTAAAAACTATAAATATAGACAATTTTGCTTCCAAGAGTAACAAATTTTTTTAAAAATAATGATTCTCTTGATACAATGGTACAAAAATTTATTAATAATCAAACACAGTACACCAAAAGCAGATGGCAGATGCGACAGTGAAAATGAAAATAAAGAGTAAATAACATCGTCAATGCATGGAAGATGATGGATTGAAGATTTAGAAAGAAATGTTTAAAATAGAGTAAACCTTTTTAATATTACTGTTTGTAGAAATAATAATTTTCGTTCAAAAATATTGTATGAGTTTGATCCGCACGCAGTATTTTAATATACAGGGTTAACTATGACTTAGTACAAATATTTTAGGAGAGGATAGGGAAAAATAAGAATTAATGGAATAAACCCTTCAAAAAAATTCCAAACTTATTTATAAAGCCAATAAATTTTTTTTTCGATATTATTTTAAATCCTTATTTAACGCCGCCAATGTTAACTTGCTTGTTGGTTGCATACTCTACAAGCATGCAACAGTTGCCCATCAGTCAGTATCGCTGTCATGTCATAATTGAATTCCTGTGTTTACGTTGTAATTTTGTGTTCTTATTCAGTTTTTAGCGCCATATTTTAATTTTTAAACTTTTTATAGTTATTAAATAAAGACATTTGTGTTGGGTGCAGATACTTTCTCATTCGATTTTGTTATCATAAATAGGCATTTTATCAAATTATACCTACGGGAAGTGTCTTTTATCGGTAGTGAGTGGCTGTAATGAGCGAATATGTAGTTCTACCAGTTTATAACGAAATAATGGAAAACGAATGCAAAATACTGGAGCTAAGTGGATTAACTGTTACCTATCTATCAGGTATTATTACTAATAAGAATGTTAATTTTCGTTTCTACAATTAGAAATGCTGCAAAAAAAACGACGATGGTAGTAGATACTGTTGACAGATGTAAGTTTTATCTATGCATCTAAGCCATCTCAGTCGGTTCTTATCATAGGCGCCGACTTTCCGTAGGAAAAAAGGGTTTTGCCCCATTTTTTAAATATCGAGCTAAAATTCTGGAATAATTTTATTATTGCCTTTTAGGCTTCCCTAAGCACGTGGTTAAATTTTTTGTACTTAATCATAGTTAACCCTGTATTTATTTCAAAATGCAGATTTCGAATTTTTCCTCAGATTCCAAAGCACTGAATACATACACATACATTTGAATACATATTGAAAATCATAATCTTACGCATAATAGTTTATAATTTCCCCCCCAAAATTATGAAAATTTAATAACTAGATTGCAACAAGATAAGGACAGTTTATACTGCGTTTTGATTTGAAATTCGTCATTTCTTGACAACATTTTGTCATATATTATAGAGAAAAAATACAGATATTCGTAAGAGTCCCCTGCTCAATCAAAACATTTTTTTAGATAAGTTCTGAATCATTCGGAATTTCAACACTAACATTTTTGTCTCTTTCGTCTGACCTATCCGGGGATACCCCGTATATGTTTATGCCTCGCTAATAGCCAGATGGCCTACTCCACCTACATAAAACATACATCCCCAGTTTAAAATCTCTTTAAATCCGAAATAAAACCTCGTTTGAAGTCCGAACAAGCGGCGCAAGAGGCCAGAAGATGCACCTACTTCTAATTCGTACCTTTTTTAACGAGGACACGTACGCGACGCGACAAAGCAGCGAATTTGCGTCCTATAAATCAAATAACCGCAGGTACCTACACGCGAAGTCGTGCCCGGCGATACCCATACGCGTAGCCGCGCGGAATTTTAAAATCCGTTCCGCAAAGATGGCCACGTTTTAATGAAATAATACCGAACGGACGCCGGCCCGACGCCCGCGACGCTCAGCCGGGTAAGCCGCAGTCGGCCATGTGTGCAACAATTACAAAGAAAAGGGTGGATGTGTGTTTGTTTTATTCCGTTGCGCGATATTTCCTACGAGGCGGGTGTGCGGGCCTCTCTCCTCCCTTCGTCTCCCTTTGCGGGCGTAATGTAATTATTATTATTAGCGTATTCTGCCCTTTTTTGTGCCGGGGAAGATGGGCGAAATAATTAAAATTTCTTTGGGTAAGCGCATCAGCCGCGCGGCCGATAGCGAGCGTTTCTGGATGCACGTCTGTTTCCAGAGTCGGTTTGCTCAAACGTTTAAGGGCCCTGTATTCTTAAAATTGCATTTTCTCCGAATGATTGTAAACATTTATCCACGATCACTATATTAAGGTTTCACGTTTTCCGTGGATTAAAGGCCTTTTAACACACTAGCGGATTAGAATTCATAATTCCAAGCTTCGATTTTATAACATTTTATTTAGAATTATTATTATTAACATTTATCTCAAGAACGATCTTGTCATTTTGATCGGGATTATTTAAATTCACTCAGAGTTCCTGAAGCACTGGAGGGGCTCACATCTTCGCCAGGTAGGACCTGAATTTTTTCAGCAAATACCATCTTGCTGGACAGTGAATCTACCATAGTTGATTTCCAACCACCATGACGCTTCACAGTGGTAAATCACCTCCAAAATTGGACAATAATGATGCTGAAGAACGCAAATTGTGTTGATGCCTATATGTTGTGTAGTACATTTTTCAGCTACATATCGCAAGAAAAACCCTCTACCGACAATTTTAGGTCGCAGATTGACGTATTATCCTTATTGAAATTGGGTCTCGGTCAAATTTGATGAAACTCTGGACTCTGTTAGTTCTCGACGAGTAGAACAAAAGTTCTCATGGCCACTGAGTCCAAAAGTCTCATGGTTTTGAGATATAGCTCTCTGAAGTTCGACTTTGGGTGCATTTTGCAGTATTACTAGTTTCACACTTACAATAGTATATACTTGTTTCTTGGACATAAGCAAATGTATACAGATGAGAAACCGTATAACTGCAGGTTGTGTGGGAAGCGTTTTGAGAAACAGCGTGGCCTTGAATGGCGTGGTCAGGATTTCTCTTAAAATCAGGATTGTCCGGGTAATGCTACAAGGTCTATACGCAACGTGAAGAACGCTCCGAAACATTTACGAAAATGACTTTTCAAGCTCGGCTTGATGAGCAATCAGTTTTTACTTATTAGTAATGTATCATAAGGAGACGCCAGATCTTCTTCGGAGACTCCGATATACTTTTGAAGGAATATTCTTATGAGAATCGCTAAAACATTTCTATAACCATAAGTATCTTTCGTATAACTTGATTCAACAATAATATAATATACTATTTTGGGGGGTAAGTGATGACTGAGTGGGAACAGAGAAGACTCACGCTAAAAAAGCACCCCAAAGAGAACAAGAATCTACCACGTCCACGCCGTTGTTCCTGGATCACGCTAAGAGTAGTCAAATAATAGTCAATTGAACTCCCAAGTACAAACACACACACACACACAATCACAAGTTGATATTAATATCAATATTACTATTAGTTTTAATCCTGTTTGAACTTTATATGTGTTTGAATATACGTGCTTGAACAAACAAGTATATACTATTGTATACTAAGTGTGAAACTAGTAATACTGCAAAATGCACCCAAAGTCGAACTTCAGAGAGCTATATCTCAAAACCATGAGACTTTTGGACTAAGTGGCCATAAGAACTTTTGTTCTACTCGTCGAGAACTAACAGAGTCCAGACCGAGACCCAATTTTCATAAGGATCCTGCGGGGTCCTTTCTACAGCATTGACTGGAAAAGCATCTTTCATGATAGTGACTTCTTGAAATATTTATTTTCGTATCCGGAATGACTACGTATAGGTTAATTCATTGCACCTGTGACTCCCATGATAGTTGCAACGTGTAAAGAGTTCAAAATAAAACGCACAATGTATAAATTGAAATATTAAAATCGTATATTTTCAACCTTGTAAATATTCCTCATCCGGTGCTTTTTTCCAAAATTATTCGATTTGGTTTCTCTCCAGTATCTTTGCCTTCTTTGGTTTATAATTTCTTGATTTTATTTTCAATACCTTTATGCACGTTCAACATTGATTTTAGCATGGAATATTTTGTTCACATCGAAGAAGTAGCAAACCATTTCTCCACATGGAAAATGTAGAATAGTAACATCTCTTCTGTAATTGCTCCTTCTCCTAAGCTCCGTTTTTTCGCCAACTATCGAATTCCATCATTTCCTTATCGTACACACTTTTGCTTTTCACTGGTAACAGAAGTAATGTTGTTTCTTGGCCTTCTTCTCTTCTTCTCAGCATTCTTACTCATTCTTTGTGTCGATTTTGCAAATTTTCTCACTCTTGTTGACAAATGCATGTCATATAAACGATTCCAAGACCTTGTAGTATTCAGCTGACAATCAATATTCTTGATTAAAATAAATTTGACAAATATGACCTGCACCTGCTCTCACACGCTCTCCTATTGACAGGTTTTGGCCGTGGTCGTGGATAAAACGTTTAATTACATTCGGAAATTAACCAGCCTTTAATCCTGTCGACTGCCCTTCGAGTGTCCATTTTTTGGATTTCAAGGGTGTCGAAGAAACACGAACAAATAACATAAAAAATCATGAAAATTGAAACAAAATTCTTAGTTCTTTAAATTTATAAATATGTGAAAATACCTAATTATCAAAATGTGGCGTACAGTGGTTTCACTTTATATTTTGAATTAACTATAAGCGATAAAAATTTAGTACACACGATTTTTGAGTATCCGAAGTATAGTCGACCAACCAGATAAGGTCCATGTAGGGCAGTTCCAAAATATTGCAATTTAACCAAACATATCTATATACAACATATCTATATATATATATATATATATATATATATATATATATATATATATATATATATATATATATATATATATATATATATATATCTACAAAATTGCATACAGGCTGAGTGGGGTCAAATATTACGAAAAAAAATTATATCTCTGAGTTACTTTAACTTGACATAACCAAATTTGGTACATGATTTAGGTTTATTATTGGTCTTCTTTGACTATGAGTTTAAGTAAATTGGAACACTACAAGGTGTTCATTGAGGGTGAGACACCCCTAAAATTATACCAAACTTTTTTCAATTGATAGAATTTAAAAAGACTGATAATATTCCCGCAGAAGTTAATTTAAAACACTTTATTACTCTTGTTAAACTTTAAGGTTTTCAAGAAAACAATGTGTTAATTGAAACAATATTTTAATAGTGTTTATTAGAAGAAATCAATCAGTAGTAGGAAACGGCCACCAATATTTCTGTCAAATCTCCATTTGATTTATTTTTAATTTTGAGATGTACTTGTAGAAAAACTATTCGTTTTAGATATGTTCTTAATAAGAGTTTTTTGTTGTTTTTAGTCGGATATATATATAAGCCTTTAAAATTAATCGTGAGATTTAAGTGCCATTAAAGTCGGGAGATGGGTTATCTTACAATATGATAACTTTTTTTTAATTTACTACAAATGAAAAAAATGCAACCTACTGCAAACATATAAGTACGTACATACCACTATCTATATGTATGATCTATGATGTTACTTTGTACATTTTCCTTGAAAAATCACAAAAAAGTCACTACATCTTGCAATTCGGCAACGTGCATTTGTTTATAAAGTTAGTTACCAACTAGTACAAGCATGTAATACATAAAAGCGTTTATAACCGCTGCATCCAGGACCGTACTAGACCCAATTTTTCGTTGCAGAAATTGAAATTCAATTTACATGAAAACACTTAAAAATCGTTTCCGTATAAGACCAAATATCGCCGGTATTGTAAATTTTTATATATTATGAACACCACATCCTGTATACAGAATGTTTCCCGATTAACGTCGAGTTTCCCCCCGCGGCAATCACGGCAGACTATTCGCGTCGCACTACAGAAATGAAAATATATTATTTAACCGTAAAGTCCCCATAATAATAAATACATTCCAGTTCTAATACCATCCCAATATCTGTCATAGCCACTCTCCCTGCGAAGGAAATTGGCAATATCACCTCCGCCGTGTCCGGTCTTCCTATCGGGTTGCCATCATAAGTTCCAATAACTGATGACAAGTAATGTTTGGAAGGAACTTCCGCGCGGTCACTATTGAGTAAGAGATATTGGGCCTTAAAGCCGCCGTATCGTAAAACAACTGTTTTATAGCCCCGGCAGTTCGGAGAGTGGGTCTACGGCGGACGGTTAGTGGGTTCGAACGATGCCGATATTGCCCTACAGGGTGGACGCCCCGATATAGACATATTTCGATCCCAACCACATTAAAAAAATGATAACATTATAAAAGTACAAATTATAAATTACAAAGAAAATCCAAATCTATTTGATTTACATCTGTAACGGTTTTAGACATAATAAACTAACTAGTCCCTCACCTATGTAGGCACTTTAAAGTATTTTGCCATTAGCTATGAGCACGTTCCCATTGCGTGCTTGCAACTGAAATGGGGAATAAGTTTTTGTGCCTGTTACATTTCGCCAACGTGTCCGGGTCGCTGAGGTTCCATGGAGATGATAACCACACCCTAATCAACATGCATAGGTACACTCCAGGGCAATCCACCCTTCACCAAGTGGTGGGCAGGGTCGAAAAATCATTGGACAATAAAGAGTCCACCCTGGGGGTATTCATAGATATAGGGAAATCGTTTGCTAAAACTATTCCCAAAATTAATTCAGCTCTTGTGGAAAGGGCTCTCCTACCATCTGTGGTCGGATATCAAATATGCTCACTAAAAGAGCTATACAAATCAGCGTGGGATATGCTTCCGTAGGAGGCATTGTTGCAAGGGGTTGCCCGCAGAGAGGTGTTCTATCACCGTTATGGTCCTGGACAATCTCCTGTGCCACGTCAACTCGGAAATTGGCATCTATATCATCGATTATGCCGATGATCTTATTATGCTGTTTAGTGGAAGGTTTGAATGGATCCTTTGCCAAAGAATGCAAACAGCCCTAACAGCCATTGAAAATGGGGCCGATAAAGGCACCAATTCTCCTAACCTCTAAGTTAAGCTGCGAATCGGATGTGAAATACCCTGTAGTCACACTTGATTCGAAACTAATATAAAGAAGCATACATCGGTAAAAATTCAGGAATGAAACTAAAGTTGGTCATTTGAGTATATACTGCTATTGTGAGACCAATGTTAGCCTATGAAGCTGTTGTATGGTAACGGAAAGTCCAACTGACGACAGCTAAACAAAAGCTCAGCCAGGTACGAAGGATTGCCTGCCTAAGCATAACTGGAACTATGCATACGACATCCACTATAGAAATGGAGGTAATGCTATGTCTGTCACCTTTGGATATTTATCTAAAAGAAGTGGCTGCGACAACTATACTCCGCCTCAAAAATACCTGAAGTAGGATATGGAGAAGTTATGGGTCGCCTGGTGAATGGGGTTGTCAGAAATATACCCCTTTTGCAGACATACACTGACAGTATTTCTCCCAAATTTGTGTTTGACAGATCCTACACGGTCATTATCAGGAATGAGGATGAAGATGTAATCAACATCTTCACAGACGGATCAGAAATGAAGGAAAGTACAAGATGTGGGATTTATTCCAGATCCTTACATATTCGATATCAATGGACAATGGATAGACATGCTACCGTGGTACAAAAGGAATTAGCAGTTTTTGCCCGTAAACATACAACAGGTAAAACCATTAGAATCTACACAGATAGTAGACAATCACTACTGATCTTACGTTATCATAAGATAACAACTAGCGTGGGCATTGCTAGTGGCCTCAACCAAAAACAACGTATCTATGCTGGGTAAAGTGACACGACCGGCGCAATGGTAATAAAGTAGCTGACAAGCTGGCTAGTAGTGAATCGGGTTTCAATATTTTTAGACCTGGTCCCTCCAGTATGCTTCTGTTCTCAGCATTCGTAGAAATTGTCAAAGAGGACACCTACAAATAGTTTAAGAAATGTTGAGATGAAAAGAGCTGTCAATGGGGCCTAAGTGCTGTACTGTTTCTGCTACCCTCCGCACAATTCCAGATTCTAGAATTCCAGACGTGGAGACCGCAACTTTTAAGGAACTTTACACTCCCCCACCACCTTTTCTTATTAGTATGTTTCTTGCTTTATCTGATACCTAATATTGTTTAACAAACAATTAAGGTTCTCTAAACGTCGCGGTAACTATCAAAACTATTTGAAAGTGATTACAATTTTGTCATATTTTAGTAACATTAGTGCTGTAATTTAAGTAACGATTACGTAATAGTTACTCTTTTAAGGTTCCCGCCTCAGTACTGTTATTTTAGTGCTTGTTGGGCAGTTGTATATACCAATTATTTGTAATTTATATTTCTATATTAAAAATGTCTTCTATTTGGTTTTTAGTTAAAATACAGGGTTTGTATTTATAGTATAAAATATCAGAATCAGTACATACACAAAAAAATTGTTATAAACGTAAAATATTGCATTGTTTTTGTTTGCTTTTATTTCCTATTCTGTGTACTGTTGTCTTTTTGATTTGTGTAAATACGTCGTATATTTTGACATCAATAAAAAAACTAATCTAAATATTAATAGAAAAAACTGCCAGATCCAAAAGAACTAAAGTATACGTTTTAATTCCATGAGAGTAATATACAATATATAGTGCGGAATATAAATTATTCTGTCTTAAATAAAGATAGAAAAAAATAAACAACTCGATACAATATTAGATATGAGACATTTTAACAACTACAATGCTACAATAATCCTTGTATTTTATTAATTATTGCAAGTTTTCTGTGGTTCTGTGCATTTAATCTAATCAATTACGAATTAAATCGAATTATGGTAATATATGAAACAACATTTCACCCATTAAGCTGAGAACTGTAGCGGCTATTTTAGAAAACAAGAATTTCAAAAATAGTATCAGTTTCTCTTAATAAAAAATTTAAAAAATTTTGTTTTTTTTACTGTCTATGTAAACATTCTGTAATATTTATACGGAAGTACAAAGAGAATTCGCTATACCCATAAATATTAATTGAACTACGCTAAGCTCAGTAATAAAATATTTACGATATAGTACAGCGATGAGGCGGCTCTGTCAATTTGAAAATTCCATTTGAGCATAACAGTGTTTATGGCGGTCAAATATTCCAATTTACCGACTGCGTGTGTGAATTTATTGTCTTATTTTCACTACTAAATATTCAGTCGATATGAACTTCCAGCTCGATTAACTTTTCTGTATAATTTTATTGCCAATTTTTAGGTTATTCATGTCTCCCTTGCCGTCTTTATATTACATCGAAATATTTCCCTACCGACGCTCTTTATTAAAAGTGGCGCGATGTTCATTTGTATTCAGTTCGAATCGTTTTTATTGTCTTCGATTGTTTTAAATCCCGTGCCGGATACTTAAACCATAGCCGACTGGTCTGTCGAAAAGGATTAATAGGATCTAGGTACAGCGTGAGCCAAACAACTCTACCATGTCGAGCACGGCACGGATTGCTCACTTAATCATTCGATATAGAGGATGTTTCTGAAACAAAGGCGTTCATTCAATAGAAGATGTGGAAGTTGAACAATTTCCAACTCGTCGGTTTAGGCTTCTTAATGTTTTCAGATACATATCGCAGTCTTCTTCAGAAGTAACTGAACATTAACTTCTCTGGTCGATATATATGTGGGTTTGTGTCACTAGTCTGTGACGTTCCAGTCTATGATTTTTACAGAATAATTGTTTACAAATTACAGGTTTAAGACGCTCGCCTTAGTTGAAACGATCCACTCTTCTGAATTTGTATTGCTTACAGTCTATACCTAGCCGCCGAAAATCTAGAAAGCGCTCACAATTTATAGCAGTCGACACAAAGACACACACATGCAGCTGGTATATTTTTCTTATAAAATCGTGTACCGCATATCTCTTAGAGCATATCCGATTACACTTTTTATTGCTGCAACAAATACGCATGCGTCAAATCGAATTGTTAGCCTACTAGTGGTTTTCACGAATTGAAGGATTCACCTGTTCCATCCCCAGCGCTATCATAGGAGGGTATATCTTTCGCACGGACAAAATTTCGGGTAGGTATATCTTTCTGCTAATTTAATTATGAATGTAATAAATTCATTAGTAATTTTGCGTTCTTAAGAATGGATAATAATTCAAGCTCTATAGCATATTCTCGATAATCGTAAACGCTCTAATCTAACAAGTGAGGAATATTGGACGATCATATGTATGAAGGGATTAGGACGCGAGACCAAAATATGAGTGTGAGTGATGTGGTTGAAATATGGAGTTCATTAATAAGAATGTGCGTGAGTAATGTATATGTATAGTGCAATATAGAGTAGCAAAGAAGTACAACTGTGAACCGAAAAATAGAGGAAACTTACGGAAGGAAGATGGTATTTTAAAAATAAGCTTCGGACAATAGCAAAAAATTGGGTTGCTATATCTTACAAGATGAAACTTTGCCTAGAATATATAGAATGGTGCTTTTGCGAATTATGCGTAACATATGAATTATGGTATGTGAATTTCCGTATAAATGAAATCGAAAAGAGTATACCGATAGAAAAAGTGATATGACGAAGAAACTAAAATATACAGGGTGAGTCAGTCATAATGTCATTAATTTTAACCACGTATTCGGGAGGCCTAATAAAGGCAGAAAATCTAAAAAACAATTTTTTTACTCGACCTTTAAAAAAATAAACAAATCACCCTATAAAATGTTTACGAAATGTGACTGACCCTAATTTTATTAATAAAGTGCTATGGACGGATGAGTGCAATTAACAGGTTAGTAGTATCATACTACTTAATAAACAATAAATTTCTAGGCTAGACGTACGTAACTACAAACTGAATAATTAATTGTACGAATAATACTAAAAAATTCATATTTATTTGTAAAACGTAGTGAAAACGTAGTATCAAAATTATTAAACTGTAATAACCTAACATTCAAAACCATTTATTTATTATCTAGATTTGTTTTTATTAACAAATAAATCAATATTTAAGGAAAATTCATTCATGTATCTAGATTAAAAAAAATTATTTTATTCCTTGTCGTTAAATAACAGTGCAAAAACTAGGTAACTAGGTTATTGACCTAATAATACGGTAGGTCAAAGTTCACTCTCGATAACTTAGATTAGCGGCGTGCCATTTCGGTCTTGGACAGTTTTCTATCGACAACACGATTGTTTTTTTATTATTTAGTATTTAAACACGAAACACTTTTCAGCTTCTCTTAATAATTTACCCATTGGGTTTTATGTAATGTACGTAAATAGTTTATTATTCGGTTTATTATTAGACACGTTGGAGTTTTCTTGCAGTCATAACAGCTACATTTGCTCAGAGAAAAATCCACACGCTACTTGTCGGTTTAGCTTTCAGAGGCGATTTGTTGTCAACGTATGGACAAGAGTGTATGGGTATCGTTTGATTGGGCCCTATTTTCTACCGGAAAACCTGAGTGGACCGCGTTACTTGCAATTTTTAATAGAATTATTTGATTATTATTATTTGATTTCATTGGAAATTAACATTTTAAATTATTATTGGCTGAAGTTGAACTGAGCAAGAAAAAAGGATATTCTAAAATAGTCAGTACAACCGTTTATTTGTGATGTCTAAAACCTAGGTAAGTAGATACGAGAAAAATATTTCAACTTGACAGCTGTGAGGGTGTGAGCGATCAGTGACAGTCTGAAAAGGGGGTTTAAATAATGATTATAAAATATTTTTTTCGTCGTAAATATGCATTTAGATTTTTTTTAATCGCGTATTCGCATTATACTCATTATTCCCTATATCCTTTTAAAATTAATGACATTATGACTGACTCACCCTATATATTAAAAGATCGGAATCTGAATTGAAGTATATATTAAATTTTGATGAAACATGGATACATGAAGGTCATACAAAAGGCGGTACGATAAGATATAATAAGTGTTAATGTGTGACTATGCGTGTGAATATTCTAAACCCTTTTGTCCTTATGGATGAGAAATTCGCGAATCTTTGCGCGATTTATTTAATGGTGGGAAAATTTTTACTTTAAAAGAATTTTGTCAACTATAACATTTTCTATCATTTTCATCATGAAATTGTCAAGGTAGATTGTCAGAAGCTTTAAACAAACTTATTAACACCACATAATAATGAAAGTATATTGGAAGTGTTTTACTGTTTTGTAAAATTTGTCAAAAATTGAGAATTTCCCGTCATAAATAATTAAAACAAAAGTTGCGAAATTTAAGCAAATATATGTGAATTTCGCGTTCAGGAGAACAAGGCTTAAGTGTTGAAGTGTGATATCCGCGGAGTGCGCATCAGGTAAGTGTAAGTGCCAAAAAGACGGCATTCTAATTTGTGGAGAGGATGGCATGGGAGGAGGATATTTAAAGTAAACTGTTAATGTGCTAGGTTCTCAATTGTTATATCACTGCTTCTACTAAAAATAAGGAATTATGTAATACAATTATTTTTGTCATTTTTGTATATTTTTATATCTGATCGCCTTAGTACGTCAATTTAGTACGTCTATGAACTGTTGCTCCCCGCACGTTTCACTCATTGCGCTAGTCACCAAGCTAACGATGAGTCATTCTCTAGATATGCTCCATCTCATTAGATTCTTGGTCTATCGCATGCTATGGTATCCGCTCTACTATACTCCGCAACTGTTGTTATTCAACAAGGTGGCAACCTGTTATAACACCTAATAATATAATATACACCACGGCTTTGGAGTGCACTGCTCTTGCACTGATACCGTATCTTAAGAGCCAGCCTATCTTATCAGTACATAGGATATATAGGTTGTTGCCAGATACCTCTCCTTTCCCTTGATCTTAGGGTCCATCTAAGGGCTTGTTCACTGTTTGTGTTGATATAGGTATCCATTTCCCTGAAAGCAGATCGTAGATGATATAGTTCTTCTTCCAAGTGTTCTAGTTCACAAATGTCGATGCACTAAGTCCTAGTTTTTCAGATTGAGCCTCAGCATTCAAATACCTGAGTGAGTAGGTTTTCTATAAACACTACGAATATGTTTTAACTAACCTGTTGGTGTGAATAGACTTTGTATAAACACTTTCTCCCTTTGTCTGTCACCTGCATTTCACACAGCGCAACTTATTAGATCAATAAATAATATAAGAAATTTTAAGAAGGAACTAAATAAGAAGGAAAATGCAATTTTTGTTATTTAACATTGTAATAGTATTTTGCATACCTATTGTCCACAATGCAAATAAATCTCTGCAGATTCGATTATTTGTCCTTGAAACGCCAACCTTAATAACTGCGGCTTTAATGTAGCTGATGGACAACTTTACAATTAATTATTCTTTTATTTATTTATTTTTCTAAGTGTCCCCGTGGCGAGGTTTGGCACCCTCTCTGCGGGTATGTTAGGGTATAAGAATGTTGGTTTGGGTCAATGTGAGAGATTGATACCGGTTAGCGTTTGATCACCCCCCTAATCAATCAGGTTTCCCTCATTCCTGCACTGAATGGTGGTTAGGGCCTACCAACGTAAGTCGTTGTTTTTTTTTCTGGTTGCAAAAAGTTATCATGTAACCCTAATTTGAATTTTATTTTCATACCAAAAAAATAAAATCAAATTTGGCAACACGATCTGTACATAAAGACTCAATATAATGAGGTACTAGTAGAAAAGTACACGTGCAGCCGTAATTATTTTATACAAGACCCTTCTGATATATATTCATAATTTAAATATTCTTCAAGTGTGAATATCGAACTTTTTTTAAAAGTATCGCCACATTCTTTTAAATTTACGTCTTACTGACTATTATAAGCGAAAAAAGTATTAATGTAATTTTAGTACCTAGTCGAAGCACATTCTACATAAAAATCCATGACAACAAAATACGGTGAAAAATCGGATATTATCCCAATTGCGTACCATCCATCACAACCTGCTATTTTCCTTAATACGGACCGCTTCCGTGCCATCGGAAGGGCGGAAAAAAGCATAAAAACTTAAAAAACTGATAAGAAGAATTGGTAGTGTCATTCCCTGAAAAGAAATTGTTGTTCGATTCCCTCGAGGTGGAATTGGTGCCTTCCAATTCTTGTAAATTCTCGGGGAGGCAACCCCCAACCCTCTCCAGGCTGCAACAGGGTCTCAGGCATGTCACCCCCTCTTCGAATCTGATTGTATCCTGTAAAAACAGCGCTGCCGCGCGACGTGCCACTTAAATATACACTGAGAAAAAGTACCTTACTTGTAAGATAAATTCATTTATAGTTCATTGTCCGACATTTCTTATTAACATACCAAAATTAGTTGTTTAGTGTATGTATTAATATGGTAACCATAAATTGGTACAAATAAACGCATTGTTTTTCTCCTCAAAATGTATATAGGGTGATTCAGAATATTAACAAAAAAAAAAAATTGAGTGTACACTTTACAAATATAATTTTGTAAAAAAAATAAAAAGCGTAGTTCGAAAATGATTTCTGCACGGCGCTGGAAGCTGGTGCACTGTAAAACCTGACCTTGCGCAAGGCAAAGCATATTGGCGACTGGCACGGCGGCAAAGTGTAATAGGACATGAACGGACAAAAAAATTTATAGAATTTCCCAAGGAAAGAAATAAAAGAAATAACTTTCCCTTGGTATTAATGCTTGGACTGGATTAATGCTGTACATAGTACGGATATAATTGAGCCTCGTGTATGATACGCCACTGTTGATTGGGATATTCGTTATACTACTTGTTGCCTGGTGCATCGTAAAAACATTAGTACTACAATCGGACTTCAGTATTCTAGAGACGACAGTAACCCAGTGATGTAAACTATATAGATTTTACAAAAAAAAAATAATGCATTTATTCCCAATTTTTTTGTCCTTAAGTTGTGAATCACCCTGTATACGTCTCTTTGACTTCAATAATTTGGGCATGTGTATTCAAAGTGATCTAAAATCTTGTCAAAAATTTTTTAGATATGATTTAATTATAACAGAGCGTCATCAGATGACAAATGAGCGCTAGATGTACCTTTTACTACACATCAGACCTTAAAGGTAATCTAATCAGTTGGCTTACTTTTCTCTTGATGTGGTCGAATATGTATTCATTTTTTGCAGGAAGCATATCATCTAAACATACGCATTACAAAAATTATAAAGTTGTATACCAAACCAGTTAAGCCAGAGCATTTATATAAAGGTAGTTTATAAGTTTTAAAAATAATATTAACTACAATTTTTAACAGTGTGTGATAATAAATGTATTAAAATACCTTATAATATTAATTTATAAAATGTATCAATATTGTATTGTAATTATAGATTTAGCAATAGATTTTTCCCATTCTAACAACCTTTCAATCCGGGAGAAAGCTAAATTTCAACACCTCGTATCTTTGTAAGGAGATATGTTATACGAAGAATTTATTTGGATAAAAACCTTATTTTGGCGAAAATAATCTTCAGTAAAAATTTTTGCACCTATTTCTCATATCCTGTATACAAGATTATCTTAGCAGATGCAATTCTTGTTCAATAACAGTCTTTTACAGACTCACTGTCTAATTTGACCACAATTATAATTTGGCTAAACATTGTTAACTCTTTCATATTCAAAGGTCTTTATTATGATATTTTAGAACAAATTAATCAGTTCATATTCAATACAAACAGTTCCTCATTACACGCTTTTGTAGCACATTATAACGGTAAAAGTACGGAATTATTTTAAACATTTCTTGTTTCGTTTTTTCGTGTATTTAGTGTGCCACATTTGAGTAAAAACATGTCTCTTAGTGTACCCGCCCAAACCGCCGCGGTTGTTATTAAATTTCCGAACAGTATTGGAGCCCGGAGCCGAACCATCGGTCGTACGTTTAAAGATACGGAAAAGAGGCATTAAAAAGATCGAGGGTGAGATACGATGTTTTACAAAAAACAGTTAAACTTCGAATGGCAATTTCTCGTTCGAGATCTCAGATAGCGACTCTCGACATCCACCTAAGACGTGTCAATGTGTTCAACACATCAATTTGCATGCGTTAAATTGGACGGAAAGGGGCGCATCCAGACGTTTTTGTCTCCCGTAGACCTGGGAAGATTTGAATTGGATGTGTTGGGATTATTTTCCCCTCTAAATGACATTTGATAATACAAATTGTTTATTTTTTATATATTGTTAGGTATTAATAATATTGTGTTAAACTAACTACTCAGTGGACCAAAGCCCCAACTTGCGTTGAATTACACCCACAATATCTACCCATATATTCCTTATTATTAGCTTCTGTAACATTTTTTTACTGTTTTAGAAAGGTATTTGAAGCTAATATAAATCAAATCTCCTACAATTCCTGACAATGAAGTCATATATATGTTCTCTGATACCAAACATCTAGGTATGCTAATGAACAATTCCACAGACAAAGCTCTATTCAATAATTATCTAAAGAAAATAATCTAATTTACTAACCTGATAATGAAACACTCTATAAATATCTAACTTCACTTTTTGGCAGTGGAAACACGACAAATTCAACCACAATAGATGCACTTTTAGGATTGCTTCTTCAGGTGGTCTCCTTTAAGTTGATATTGTGGGTGTAAGTCAACGCAGGTTGGGGCTTTTGTCCACTGAGTAGTTAGTTTCACACAATATTATTAATACCTAAATATATATAAAAACTTTTACATAAAAGGTGAACATTTTCCAAGTAGGTATTGTCATATTTAATTCATTGACAGGACGTCACTTTTTGTCATTGTCGATATTTAACTTCAAATAATTTTAATTTTTATAATAATTTTTATAGTTAGATATTTGATTCAACTTAAAGGAGACCACCTGAAGAAGCAATCCTAAAAATGCAGAAATAGGTCAGATCTCATCATTCTCATCTATTGCACTCTTGAATTGGAGTGTTTAGTTAGAAATTTCCTGGAGATTAGAGCGAATAAAAGTGAAATAGTGTTTAGTTAAGTTGTAATTAGTGTTCAATATTGTACTGAGTAGTTAATAAAGATAAGTGATTAATTAACGGATTGCTTTTTCTGGTAATAGAAAAAGACGGATTGGGAAATCCGTGACACTATGAAACCTAGTTCAGATAATGTCATCAATAAACCCTAGTACAGCGATCCAAATTTATAAACTTCTATGCGAAAAATTATAAATAAATTTAAATTTCTCGTCTCCCAAAAAAACCGATCTGCAAAATATGTGCAAAACTTTGTATTTTATAAGTTATTTACAAATATCAAAAATAACACTTTAACTTTGACACCCTTGTATCTTTTTACTGTATTGTAAAGGTACTTAAGCTATATAAAACAATTTTCCTACAATTCCTATCAAGTCATTATGCATGTTCCCTGATACCAAATATTTAGGTATGCCAATGAACAATTTCGTAGAAAAAGATGTATTGAATAATAATTATCTAAAATTAAAATTAATATAGCTACACTTACCACAAAAAGTAATAGGTACATGTTTTAATGAAAACATTCTGCAACATTAAATACATAAGCCCACTTTTGAAATTGAGCGATCTCGAAAAGTCAACCATAATAGATGAGATCTGACCTATTTCTGCATATCTAGGATTGCTTCTTCAAGTTGCCTCCGATAAATTATTGTAAATTAAAAACATTTACCTACTTCATTAAAAAATCTACCGTTTTGTACATTTTTTTATTAGGTATTAAAAATATTATGTGAAACTAGCTACTATGCGGATTAAAGCTCCGACCAGAAATAGGTAAGATCTAATCTATTGTGGTTGAGTTCCCACAGTTTTAAAAGTGAACTTTAGTTTTGAATGTTTGTAGTAAATTTTGTTAGAATAATTTTTATTTTAGATAATTATTGAATACAGTTTTGTCTATGGAATTGTTCATTAGCATACGTAGTTGGTATCAGAGTACATATGTGACTTCATTGACAGGAATTGTAAGAAAATTGATTTAGCTTAAATACATTTACATTATAAAAATAATCTAGAAAAGCTAATAGTAAACAATGTATGGGTAGATATTGTGGGTGTAATTCATCGCTGGTTGGGGCTTTAGCTCGCAGAGCAGTTGATTTCACCTAATATTGCTAGTGCCTAATAAAAAAATGTATATATAAAAAAAACCTGCAGCTTTTTAACCATCAACTTGTGACTAAAGTAAGTTTAGCTACATCGCATTATTATATTGATTCATGAAGAAAAATTCTTTAAGATTTTGTGGTATTCCTGAGACTATGGGTGAGACTGTTATTGATGTTATTACTGATTTTATCAACACCAATCTGAATGTTAACTGCAACGTTGATGCAGCTTTTCGATTAGGAAAAGTGGATGGGAGTCGAGATAAGCCTCGTGCTATTTTGGTTAACTTCATAGCCAACTGGAAAAAAAATGAAATATTAAATGCTAGTAAATTTTTGAAAAACTCCACTTATTCTATATTTGAAGATTTAACTTCACAAAGATACAAACTTCTGACTGTTGCTAGGAAGAAGTATGGAAGTAATAAGACTTGGTCTACCGGTGGCAAGATTTTTGCTTGGAAGGACAATAAAAAGATTTTAATTGGTGCTATGGGTGATATATAATGATTTATATGTTTTGAAATTAATATAAATGATATGTTGGTTTCCTATTTAATCTTATATTTTATGGATTCGTATAATTTAATTGCCTTGGTAGGACTATAATTCTTTGTGTATTTTTTTGCGTTAGAATGATAAATTGTTTTTTGGCACTGATACGTATAAGTTTTTGCAGTTTAAAAGAATACAAGTTATTATTTTCAAATATGTTTACTTATTATTAGTTGTACTGTAAACATTGGCATATATATGTAAACAATTTGTATATTAGCATTATTTATTCATGATTATTAATTCTGCTGCTTGTGTAAATTTAGTTAGTAAATACTATGCTGGAGACTAAAAGCGATTTATGCAAGACACATGGATACATTTTTCTCATTTCAATGCTAGATCACTTTGTGCAAATTTTGATCTATTTTCCGATTTTATTTCTGATAGCACCTTTGATGTCAATGGGTTGTCTGAAACTTGGCTCACCCCCTCTATTACAAATAATGTCATTAATATACCTGGTTATGTCTTAGTTAGAAAGGATCGGGTGGGCAGGGGAGGTGGAGTGGCATTTTTTATAAAAGAATCCTTTACATTTACTGTATTGACTGACATGTTCCCAAATAGTCCGTTGGAAAATATGTGGATTAGTATTAAGGTGGCAGGAAGGAAAATTTGTCTTGGAACATTATATAGGCCGCCATCTGCTACTACTGCTATTAATTGGTACAGTTCTGTTTATATATTTTTTGTTTTGGTATTGTAGTTATTGATTTAATGTATTTTTTCAACTGGGGTGGTTGTATGAGCAACATGGTTGGATACCGCCACCCGATATAGATAATTTTGTTATACTCATTGTTTTTTTTTTAACAAAATAAAGTCCTATTATTATTATTATTATATCGCCAAGCATTTACTCTTGCTCTATGTTGCATTAATTTTGTAACACCCTGTAGTATTAGTACGAAAAGGTCATAGAATGCTAACTTTGAATGTTTCAGTCTATAAGTTGTGTGTCTTAATAGTAAATTCTACATCATTATAGACTTCAAGTTGTTTTTCGACAGTGTAGAAAATTCCTTACGTGTAACATTTAAACTTATTTCAGATTCAGCTTCAGCAAGCAAATATACATGAAACGACCATCGTCGCATCCAAGGAGAAGTCAATTTATTTATAGGCCTGTGCTATCACTTGTTACAAAACTTTGGTACCGTTCCGTTCTCTCAGTGTAGACTTGGAGTAATAAAAACCGCTTTTTCCGTTCCCCCGGCCATCGACGGCGCGTCCACCGTCCGCATCCCGGTAATAAGCCAATATGAAAAGTCATAACTTATAATTTGAACCGCATTATGTCCGCCGAGTGACGCCGGAGGCCCTCTTAGATCTACTCTCCTAATGGGGTGGACCGATAACGGCCTGATGGCGTCATTAACGCAGACGGACATTACATTTACACACATCGCAGAAGGCCGGTGCTTCGCCGAGGTCCCCCCGTTCATCTGTTTCGATGCACAATAAACCCACTTTGATGTCCGAACATTGAAAATATCTCGTGTCTTCGTGCCTTCATATAGCCCCGACGTTTGCGTTGGGGTGATTCTAGTGGCTGGAAGTAAGGACAGTTTGGAGAAAATGTCAATGTAGTTTTATAGTATTAGTAGATACCGAATTCGAGTTTAAAGGACCAGCAACAAAAATTCAACCACACCTACAAGATCTCAGCCTTGTCCAAAGGAAAGGAATTAAACCAAATAACATTGTTTCAAACTTTGATATACCTTGATATATAGCTGCGGGCTGCGAGTTAATTTTATTTGCGAGAAAAATTCTTTACGCACAAAAAATGTACTTTTCTTAGCATATGTTCCAAACGGTATTTGAACGTAAATGCCGGCTTAACATATTCTATTAGTTTAAAAACTCTCAATAACAAAAGAGAATATTTTCTTCTTTATTCTACTTTGACAGTGAATTGACAGCTGTCAACTGTCAATTTTTCCAATCTGGCATGAGAATTGAATTCAGCGACCTCAAGAACCCAAACTCTCAATGTCAACAAGAGAGTATTTACTTCTCTATTCTTCGTTGACAGTGAATTGACAGCTGTCAACTGTCAATTTTGCCAATCTGGCATGAGAATTGAATTCAGCTCCCTCAAAAGCCCAAACTCTCAATGTGAAAAGAGAATATTTACTTTTCTATTCTTCGTTGAGAGTGTATTGACAGCTGTCAACGGTCAATTTGTCCAATCTGACATGAGGGTTAAATCCAGTGACCTCAAAAACATTACCCTATATATTAGAATAATTAAAATATGCTTTTGACATCTGTAAATAGTATTGAAAATGAATAGTTGTGCAACGGATCAGGGGAGCTTTGGCAGCTCCGTAGCTGCCAAAATGTTAATTTTGGCACTTTGTGCCCATGGAGACTTTTGTTCAGGATGACAAAATCTACAACATTACAAAAATTCAGACAATTTGACAGAAACCCAATTTCCATAAGATTGCGGGGTCCTTCATCGACTTACTTGGGTATACAGTGAAGTTTGTTTATTCATTGGTTTCAATCATTCACAGTAAAACAGATTTCTTAATTCAATATACAGGTTGATCCACAACTTATCCAAATAATTTTGGGAAGAGATCGTTCCAAGTAAAAAATGATTGTAGTTGTAATATTTTCAAATTTTACAACGCTGGGCTACTATAATCTCTAGCCAGGCGATTCCGAATATTAAAATCCGATTATTTATAGCAGGTATTATCATTTTTGTGATGTGAATATTTACATTATTTACAAATTTAGTGTCAAATATGGCTTACGAGTGTAGTAATTCGGAGTTGATGGATATGGTTTTAATTTATGGGGATGTGAAAAGTAAACATAAGCCAAATGCAGCTAGTTTGACCGCGATGTGCAGTGAGTGCAAGTGTAGTGCAATGCGTGCGTGACACGGGAAATTTGAAACAGAATCGTGGAAGAGATGGAGGTCCAAGGCGTCCGCGTATTGCAGCCGTAACACTGCTGCAGGTTTCCAATGTTATGCAGATGTGTATTTTTCAACTGCTGGTTTTGATTTTTTCTTTACAAAATTGTATTTGTAACAGTCCCCTGTCCATTCTATTTTTTTTTTTATAAGTTGAAGCTGTTGAAGTTGAAGGTTGAACCTGAATCATCCTATATATTTATTTTGTGAATTTTATTTTGTTTAATTCATGTGTACCTATTTCTTTCTAATACTTACATTATTTTCAGAAAATTTGTGGTGAACATCGAAGAACAATTAGTATGTCGATAGATATCTATCGAAGTTATGCAATTTTGCATCCTAGAGATACTCCTCACGGTCGGTGTGGGTATCAATGCTTCGGGAAAATGCCATTTAACATCGCTGGTTACTTACACTTACCAAACCCCGAAACGTATACAGAATATAGTTTTCGGCGCTCTTCTGCCACATTACTAGCCAACTCTGGGTTCAGTATTATAAATATAAAACAGCATGGTGTGTGGAAGTCCACAGAGGTAGTTAAGTCATACATAAAAGAAAATAGACAGCATTCTCAAAGCATCAAATCTCTCATCACAACTTCAAGACAACCGTTCTGTAGCATCAACAGTAACAGTATGTTCCATGAGTAAATAAATAACAGCATTTAGCAACTATTTCCTCATCACTGAACTTGCAAGCTAATCATGTAGTACATACTTTGTCAACACGACTGAAGAACATACTCAAGCCGCTATTGCCTCAGCACTGAATGCCCCAAACGTTTAATTTCAATGTTTTTCATTAACATATTCTATTAGTTTAAAAAACTACTTTATTAATAACTTGTCACTTTTATAAATTGGTAATTGAATTAAACTGTTTCGCCCGATTTGAATAGTCATGATCGTAGGAAAAATGTTGTACCTAACACGTGCGGGAAGTGTCTTTTCCGCACTCGATTGCGGTGAAAAGTATCACTACCCGCACTTGTTAGGTAAATAACTGTTTTAATCAACCACAAGGAAGAATCAACAATACAGTTAACGCCAACTGTTAAATTTAAATGTGTTGTTCTCCCTTCACTTTTAGGATTACAACTCATTTTAATAAGTAAGTCACATTACTTTAATCATATAACTAGCTCATTTAAATCAGAACGAAAGAAATTAGTATCGCAAACACTGTCCAGGAAACAACTACTGTGCAGGTTGATGCCCCGACCAGCATTGAATTACACCTGAAAAACCTCTAGCAACAGATAAAATCATTCGTCGGCGACCCACCACTTATAATAATAATAATAATAATAAATTTATTTGTCCAACAGTCACAAACCAATTACAGGACAAAGTTTACAAAGTAAATAAAATAAATAAACCAAAATTGAGAATAATTAAGAAATGAATACAAAACAAACTAACACGAGAACATACAAAATTATGTATTACTTATATAACTGAAGATGGTATATAATTCTTTCAAACTACAGTGAAAAATGTCACATGAGGTGCATATTTTATTATAATTGCATGTCATTGAATACACAGGAGACTTCAATAAAACATTAGTGTTAGCAATCGGACAGTAAAAAGTTCGTGGTGTACGACTAGCTACTCTATTTGTTAAAAAATATACGGAATTTAGGATTTGAGGACAATCGATATTATTACTCAGAAGTGAATGTAAAAACTTTAAACTGTAAAAGTTCCTCCTAAACTCTAACGAATTAAAATTGAAGCGAGTAATCAATTCCTTATAATCACATCCTCTGTTAGGATATACGCCATCAACATGAAATGCCAGAAATTTTAAAAATTTTTTCTGAACGGATTCAACTAATTTGATGTAATAATTGTAGTACGGATTCCAAATAAGGCAACAATATTCAAGTTTCGATCGAACGAAAGTGAAGAACAGTTTTATTAAAACTTCCTTATCTTTAAATACACGACCTTGTCTTACTACGAATCCCAAACGCTTTAAAGAAGCAGAAACTGTTTGTTGAATGTGCTCAGAGAAACTCAATTTGTTGTCGAAGCATACACCCAAATCTCTAGTCGTGTCAGTACGTAATAAAACTTCTGTATCTACATTGTAGTGAAAAAGCATAGGATTTGTTTTACGTGTGTATGATATTACTTTACATTTTGAAATATTTAATTGTAACTTGTTAGAATTACACCACTGTGAAACCTTGTTTAACTCATTCTGAAGAGCCATACAATCATGTAAAATATTAATAGACGATTATACCGATTTCGAGCTTATTAGCTCTCATCAGTATGCCCCAGGTGAAGTGACCGATGAACAACTTTAACTTGTTTAAATCTGTCTAACCCGACAGCAGAGACCATGAGTAACGCACAGTAGTAGAATTACCTCTACCTCAACCAGCATTGAATAACACCTGAACAATCTCTAGCAGCTAAAGTCATTAAAACTAGTATTGAATCATATTTAATGGAATGTGATTGATGAAACGATCGTGTAACATAGGCAGATCATGATGCAATTTCTTCCACAACTGCAGAGTGACACGATGCATTTCTACAATAAGCAACTTATATCGGAGCATCGTCACATTCGAACAATCATCTGAACTAAATCTAAGAACCTTTCCGATCTATTTTTAAAAATATTTCGTTTGGGTATATCCTATTTGTCTATCTTTCAGCGAAGTTGCCCTTAGATTTCGCACAAAACATCCCATTTCCTCACTATCTCCTGGATAATAACTCGGAACAGAGCGACTATATCTGCAAATGAAAGCGACTTTCCCCGGTAGATTTTCTAATCTCGGCGAAATAAGGAGGCGCCGACCGATTAGGAGGAAATTGAGAACAATTGAATTGTCAAGTTCAAAGGTACACTCGACGGGAGCGGGTTCGGATCTAGCACCCTGCGAACGTATTGAATAGTGTATAATGCATGTCTATTCCATGTGTATGATTCCAGAATCCGGGACCATTGTTGCCGGCATCCTTCACCTAATCACCAACCTTCCGACCAATTTGCGGGCCGGGGTGATGCTGCGGCTCGCCTGCCGCCGCCTAATTCGTTGCATAATTGCCGGGCCATGTGATTGGGAAACGGTTCAGTGACTTCTTTTTAGCAGGAAAATGTAAAAAATCAAGTCGAGTGTTGCGTACAGTCTATGGCGTTTATAGTAGAGAAAAATTTAAGTGAATGTTTCTAGTAGTATGTTGAATAGAAAACTTTTAAGTATACGAAAAAGATTAATATTCTCATTTTCTGAAAAAAATTGTACTTGAAATGGAAAAATTTGGTCTACAATACGGCCCTGGATTTCACGTGCGCTCCATCATCTTGGATACTGCATTGTCACAGGAAAAAATCTAGGATTTCTGAGGCTGTTTGCTTTTGCTTTGTTCTTACTAAAATGAAAGAATTTTTGCAAAAAAAATACACAGAACTATAATATCCACAAAAAAAAAATCTATTTAAAATGGTTAAAATAGCCTTATAGTCACATCTGAAATGTCTTTACAAATATCAGAAAAAATAATTGTATGGGAAAATCCCAAAAGAAATATCAATATTCGTCTGGACGAGCGAAACGCTATGTGACGTCACACTACGGAGTAGCGCGCGGGAATGGAGTATGAATTTTATATTGGTTTGAAATATGTTACAGGGTAATCTTTCAAACATATTGAAATGTAACATAAAAATTAAAACATTAACATTAATAAATTGCCATAGAATATAAACAAAACCACGCGGCCGAAAACGCGATATCATTGGTATGACGTTACAGGCCGTTCGGCGCGGTCTGTTTCCATGGAAACAGGTGCAGGTTACGGTGTTGATGACGTACACAGGCGTTTGTTTCTTGTATTTTTACGTTTTTGTGGCATTTGTGGGTCATACAGGTATGCATAGTGTAAATACTGTGTAGGTAATGCCACAATTACTAGTGGTGATGTGTGAACTTACGGTATTGTTAAACGTAACTTTCCGATTAAAATAATACATTTTTTCTTCTGCGCGTATTTGGAAAAACCATGTAATATCCCCATTAGTGGTGAGGTTAGGTTTTTATATGATAGTCTGCCATGTGTGTCTTTATTGACGTTTGCGTATTTGTATTCTTCTTCGTTTCGTAGATTTTATAAATTTTAATTCAGGTAACGAAATATACTAAAACGGAAAAGGTTTTCAAGGCAGACCGACGTAATCTGTCAACTGTGGACATTATTATGGTGTCAGAATTTTTAGCCATGTACTTGAATCAGGTTGAATCCATTGGTGTAAAAGCAAAACTGTTAAGTATTGTTTTACATAAATAAGTACTACATATAATACCTTTAGTAGTATTATATAGCGTGTTATAAATTAAATGTAATAGCTTTGCTACGTCTGAAATAAGGACGTGCAAAATGTTGCATAACAGGTGGCCAGTAAGAACTGGCAAATGCAGTTAACAAAGTATTCAAATTTCAAGGAAAAACTCATATTTGTTTTAATTTTAAAGTGTATTGTATTAAAAAAAAATTCGGTATGTGAAAGCTTAGCAAATAACACTAAATGATATAGTTGATTGAATACAAATTTATGTTTATTTACCTAAATCACACCAACATTTTATTCAAAAATTGTATTAATATCACTTAGTATTTAGTTATTATTTTGAAGCTTGCACTTTATGTATACATAATAATACTATTTTGTAGAAATAGACATTTATTCCGCAAAAGAGAAAAATTAATATAAAACGATTTGTAGGTTTAAAAAAAATACGTTTAAAGTATTCCCAAGTAGTCCCACATCACTAGTATATTTTATTTAGAAATTCATTACAAACTCATTCTTTTATTTTTTTCACAATATATTCACAAGCGCTAATCTCGCTGCAGGTACTATTTACTAGCCTCGTTAGCTTCGGTTTTTTATTTTTGGTTTATTTTGAAGACAACCATTTTTAGTCGTTTAAATAGTTAGTATGTATTTATATGTCCTTCAATTTTTATTCTAATTAAAAAATAGTGAACAAGTACACAGTACTGTTGATGCCCTATCCGTCATTAAAATAAACACTGGATAATAGGACAGTAAACCACTAATTAATAAAAAAACTTAAAAGTTATTGTTGTCTCGGCTTATCTAGGTAGGTTTATATATTACCATATTACTAAGCAGTGACTGAGTGCAATGATGATGATAGTAATGTAATAAATTAGTTGAATGTGCTTTATGATTTCAATTTCATGTACTTACGTACATAGGCATACCTTAGAGGTATAGAAATGGCAGAGAGGAGGTCAATCACTCTTTAACATGTTGTCCGAAAATCCTAGTTGTTAACTTTCTTGTACTTTATTTTATATAAAAAGAGAGATGTCAAGACATTAGGGTAACACTGGCAAAGCTGTAGAACACACATCCAGTCTACAATACAATGACTTATAAGTCTGGTCAGCGGTCCTCAACAAATTGTCTGTTGAAAAAATAACGAAATTTATTTAAAATTTAATATTTATACTCCTTATTTTATTTTTTTGTTAAGGATCACACTGTGTAACCACCAGCTAAAAGACAGTATCCTGATTTTCAGGTCAGGTACGATAGTCCACAGACGCGAGCTACTTCATAAAATAAAACAGTACTCCTTTTTCTTCAATCTAATAGTTGGAAACAAATAGTAGCCGTTTGAAATTGTTTCTATTCATACTCTGAATTTAATTCTACCTGAAAACGCCGAAACAACGCGCCGTATACACGAAGCAGGCATGTATAATTCAAAATCACTCCGTTCACATGCGCCTATGTGGGAGTCTCCTAACAATGCTGACTAACAAAATTGGTCCATTCTCTGGTGATCACCGGACGTCATTATGGGTTATATTTATTTTAAAATACAACCAATTGTTATTTCCTCTTCGTTATACGCTCCGGTATCACTGTTTTGTTAAGGTGCATTAAAATAATAATAAATGGCTCGCCCACACTGGCAGAAATATTCGTTTGAACTCTATAAAATACTATTCAGCTCAGCAATTTCTTTATACATGTAAAAATTAATAGGTATCCTGGTAGCTGAAGTAAAACACAAAAAGTAAATGAAACAGTATTAATTTTTCTAGTAGGTACAAATGCTGATGTAAAGACAAGATACAAAATATTGTATGATATTAAGAATTTACTGATGACATGAAGATTGCTGGAATTGTGGGGAGGGTAGCAGAAGTGCTACAGCACTTAAACCCCATTGGGACATTGGTTGTCCCTCCTCCCATTAGGAGATCAATCCACTTGAGTCGCCAACCAACCTAAGAAGGAGAAAAAGATGGTGACGTTGCTCTAATGTGGACCATAGAAGGTCATTGTTCTCCCAACACTGATTGTCTTATTGACGAGATGGTAGTGTACTTACAGAGTGCATTCAGTATTGTCTCGTCTTCCTGTTCGCAACCCCTACAAAGAGGTGCTTCACACTTCCTCATGTAATAGAGGTACTTCCTTAGCCAACAGTGTCCAGTTTGAAGAATACCTGTCACCAGGTACCTATCCTAGACATAGCTGTACTTTGGCTGTACCCTTGCAGGAGTACTCTACGAACTCCTTACCAAGCTGACAGCCATTTGATTCATCCCAACGTTTCCTGAACCCTTTGTGGGTGTCCTCTTTGATAATTTCAACAAAGGTACCAGGTCCAAAAATATTGAGACCCTATGCACTCCTAGCCAGCTTGCCAGCTACTTAATTGTTATTACATCCGTCGTGTCCCTTTACCCAGCACGTTGTTGTTGGTTGAGGCCCTAGTGATTGTCTAGCATCTGTGTAGATTCTAATAGTTTTGTCCGTTGTATGTCTACGGGCAACAACTTTGGCGGCCATGGCTATACCTGCTAATTCCGTTTGTACCACGGTAGCATGCCTATCCATTACCCACTGATATCGATTATGTAAAGATCTGAAATAAATTCCACAAACTGCACCTTCCTTCATTTTTGATCCGTCTGTGAGGATTTTGTGTACATCTTCCCTGGCGGTCTCCTCATACCTGATAACTACCGCGTACGGTCTGTCAAACAATACTGTCAGTGTCTGCCTGCAAAAGGGGCATCTTTCTGAGGACCTCATTCCACAGGCGCCTCCTAACTTCTCCACATCCTACATCATGTATAGTATCAGCATAGTTGTCGCAGCCACTTTTAGATAAATATCCAAAGGTGGTTGGATTTCCGGCCAAGTAGTGTTTAGGAGAGCTGGTGCCTTTCGAATAGGAGTTTAAGAAATGCAAGAAAAATTCAAAATTGTAATTTTATTTGACAACTCAATTTGGAACAAGCTGTGTATCGTGTAAAACAACAAATACATTTCTCTGAGTGTAGCAACGATTCTGACGGAAGACAATATACCTGGATTATATTATTCTTTTTTTCTCATTGTGAGCTGTAGACAAGTCTACACCTACGTTTATCAAAGGGATCGAGGCAGGTCATTTTTTTGGAATACAATAAAAGGGTGCAACTTTTTTATGTCTTTATTAATTTTCAATTTGAAATTCATGTTTAAATGAATACATTATTTATTGATAGGTCCGTGGACAGCAACAAATAGAGATGTACAACCCACACCGGCTACGATTCCTATATTTACATATAATATTTGTTTTTTTTGTCTGTCTGTTCGGTGGAATTACATGCATAGAAATGAAATATTAACATGGGTGATGATGTACTTTTTTTCAGATATTTAGAAATTATAATGAACTGTATACAATGTCGTTCCATATATTTCGTATTAATGAACCTATATGTTTGTTTCTGTTTGAGTGAGAGCAAAAATGTCAGATGCAGAGTGTTTAGTAAAAATGTCAAATACTGGAGGTTACTAAAATAAGATCAAAACTCTTTTTTGGGAGCAACTACGTTCCAACGACGTTTTTGCATCTTATATAAATACAGAGTGGCCAGATGGAAACGAAACAGAGCCATTTTCAGGAACTGAGTCAAGATTGTAGAAAAACGTTCAGACCCGTCGATTTTATACTGTATTAGAAAGGTATTTTAAGCTAATATAAATCAAATATCCTACAATTCCTATCAATGAAGTCATATGTATGTTCTCTGATACCAAACATCTAGGTATCCTAATGAACAATTCCACAGACAAAGCTTTATTCAATAATTCTCTAAAGAAATTAAGTAAGCAACTAAACATAATTTAAATTTTAAAATGTAAAATTTTTTCAATGTATTAGGCGGAATAATAAAATTTAAAGTCTGTTGTAAAGAGACTTATAAGAGCTTTCAAAATAAATATTACTCAACCCCCAATGCTATTTAAATAGTTTGGGGTGATGCTTACCCTTGCTTGGGGGTGAAAGTGGCGGAGTCAAAAAACCAGTAAAAAATGTCACCTTTTTTTTCTACAATCTTGACGCAGTTCCTGAAAATGGCTCTGTTTCGTTTTCATTTGGTCAACCTGTATATTTAAGCCACGTTGTGATTATTTTGCGAAAATGGAGAGATGGGGTAGCCGCCTCTAAAAAAGAAACTGGAGAAACAGAGAAGTTTGCTAGATATACTTACTTATTCAGTATGCGCCAAAAGTATGGAATAAATTCAATAAAAACGAAACAATTATTTTTTGGGAACAATCCTCGAACAGGTCGATTTTAAATTTAAAAAATACATATTTTAGCGTAAAATGCGATTTTAAAATGTCATTTGTTTTCGAGTAATGACGTCATTGATTTTTTTTTAAATGGCAGCACCATATTTTTTTCCTTGATTCTGAAAGATCGTTTAATTCGCTATCAGACAGTACTAAAATTTTGCCCTCTTATATAGGAAAATTTTCGAGTAAATGACGATTGAATGTTAGAAAACGTAAATCAATTAAAATAAAGCAAAAACGTTATTACGTGGTTTATTAATGTACACTTTTGACTTCAAGTATCCCAATAAAAAATAGTCAAGAGGTGTAAGATCTGGCGATCTTGCAGACCATTCTATCGGTCCGCGTCTGCCGATCCACCTCCCAGGAAAACAGTTGTCCAAAAAATCTCGTACAGGGCGCGCATTTATTTTATTTTATTTTATTCTATTTTTTATTTTCATGCTAATACACGGAAGTGTTTGCACACGTCAACAAAGTAATTCCAATGACATACAAAGCAATAATACGCTACACAAACTAATAAAAAATATAAAAAATATAAGACATACAAAACACAAAATTATATAGTTACAGATTAAAATTATACAGTAAAATATTTACCAACTACTCGAAATTAAATAAAATTATTATTAAAATACTCACAGAAAGTATAAAAAGCCTTGTTAAGTAAGTATGTTTTTACTTTACGTTTACGCATTGTGCGGAGGTGCACCATATGGTATCCTCAGGAATGTCAGGGTCATTGTAGTTAGGAAAAATTACTGCAAGGGTTGGAACAAGGTCATTTTCTAGAAACTCTAAATATCTTTGTCCTGTAAGGGTTCCTTCAAAGAAGAAAGGCCCTACTATTCTGTCGTCAACTATTCCAGCCCACACATTTAATTTCTGAGGGTGTTGGGTATGTGCCTCTGCCATCCAATGAGGATTTTCCCGACTCCAATATCTGCAAGTTTGACGGTTTACTGTACCATTCAGGCAAAATATGGCCTCATCTGAAAAAAGTATTTGCCGGTGTAAATTTCTATTTCCTTGACATAAATCCATTAGAATTTCGCAAAAGTGCAAGCGGCGATCGGAATCATCTTCATTGAGTTCCTGCACAAGTTGAATTTTGTAGGGATGATATTTTTCCTTCCTCAAGATACGTAAGTAGCACTGTGCTCTGACTAGTGTCATTGTTTAATGCAACCAATCGTGAAGAATTATGAGGATTATCCACCATACTTATCAAAATGTTCTGTTTCTGATTTTCATTAATGCTTGGACGTCCAGGTTTTGGAATATTTACAATACTGCCAGTTTCTCTAAATTTAGACTCTACCTTACTGACTGTTGATTGGCTGATAGGGCGATCTGGATATTTTTCATTAAATAACGTTTTTGCTTTATTTTAATTGATTTACGTTTTCTAACATTCAATCGTCATTTACTCGAAAACTTTCCTATGTAAGAGGGCAAAATTTTAGTACTGTCTGATAGAGAATTAAACGATCTTTCAGAATCAAGGAAAAAAATATGGTGTTGCCATTTAAAAAAAATCGATGACGTCATTACTCGAAAACAAATGACATTTGAAAATCGCATTTTACGCTAAAATATGTATTTTTTAAATTTAAAATCGACCTGTTCGAGGATTTTTCCCAAAAAATAATTGTTTCGTTTTTATTGAATTTATTCCATACTTTTGGCGCATACTGTATATACTTTGTTGGCTAAACATTCGTTTGTAGGTCGGTTTCTTTCCTTTTTGCCTTTATTTCCGCTTCTTCTGTTATATTTAGGAAAATAGTAATTATTATAATAGTGTAACATAAACATCTAATACAGAATTAGAATAATCCGAAGATATGAAATTGGAAAGATTGAAAGTTTGCTGTCAAATGTGGATTTTATACGGAAATATAAGCAAGCGCTGAAAAATTCGATATTAAAAAACAGTTAACAAATAATTCTGTAAATTTCGCGAACCAAAAAATGATGTATGCCTCAAAAAATTTTATCATTTTTTTTTTACCTGAAACCAATAATTATGTATAGACCTACGAAATTTCATGCAGTTCTGATGAGTAATATTTTTAAACTTCTGGCGACCTTAAACATACATTTGTAATCACGTCTGCTTTTGAAAATAAAACTTTGAAATGACATACACCTAAAATGTATACTTGGTGGCAGAAACTAGAAATATCTAACTCTTTAGTTACATTCATCAAGCAAAGTGACCAATGGAACTAACCCAACAACTTTCAGACCACAGTTTATGACAATATCTCACGTCGCGTATTTTTATATCTAGTGTATCTGTACAATGAGTTTAAATATAGTATCTACAAAACAGAAAACAAGTATTTGTTTCTGTGTCGTTCCATACCAATGGGAAATTGACGGAGCATTATTCTGAACAGAACACTTAACTATTATCAAAGAGAAACTTTAAGACACAGTCCAACAAGTGCTCTCGAAGACAATTGGTCTTCGCTTAGGTGCATTTTAAAATTATCAAAATTAGGAAATTTTAAAGATGCTCTTCAACTCGAAAAACAATAATGTTTAAGAAGTGTACCACTATCTGTTTGTTGTTTTAGTTTTCTATAAAACGTAGTAGAATGCCGAAGTCTTCTTACACACAGATAAGACAAAGCTGGTAATAAGCTAATGTATTTTCTCTAGCGTTAAAAGATCATGTAGGAAGCAGATCACTATGGAGTACTCCATTGTGGATTTTGAAGGTAGTGGCAACTTAGTATACGTAGTAATTTTGATCCCATGTGTAAAATGTGGCATTCACTTATGGATGAAGCAATAACGTGGCGACAACTGCCATAATTGTCAAATGTCGCCACATTAAAAGTTTTTTAAAGGTTCCCAATACGTCTCGAAAACTATTACAAACTGTTTTAGCTACTGTCATTTCTAAGCAATATGTAAGTGATATGGTTTGGCTGCCGTACCTTTAATATCCACTTTAAAGTTTGAGCAAAAACAAAACCCTAAGTGATAAGCGATTATCATTGAAGATTAATTAGTTACAACTATGCTAACATAAATTGGAGTTATTTTTGCTATGTAGTGTATTTGCTGTTTACTACGTAATATCCACTTAATTAAAGGGCAAGGGGCCCAATGGGCTTAAGTATTATAGCTCTTTGAGCTACCCTCCCCACAACTTCAGAATCCAGAAGCATCGTTGTCGTTGGACATAAAAGATGCAGTAATTGCTTACGTAGCACATTCCTCGCAGTATCCACGTAGTAGGTACTGCTGCTGGAAATTTTATCTACATAATACGTTGAAGTTTTTCTTGTCCATGGCCATCATAGGCTGGATTCACTATACTGGTGTCGTCTCGCACTCTCTTAACAGTGTTTTGCACTGCTCTGGGATTCCATTGTTGTCTTTGGAGGTAACGATTTGCATAATAATAATAATAATAATAATATCTCTAACCCTCATTCTAATCACAAGGATTAGCCAAGAAGTCGGAGACTTGTGCGGGAGAGAGGGCGGCATATTATTATTAAGCAGGCCGCATTTGCGCCCAGGAACGACTTACGTTGGTAGGCCCTAACCACTATTCAGTGCAGGAATGAGGGAAACCTGGAAAACCTCATTAATTAGGGGGGTAGTCAAATATCAACCGGTATCAATCTCTCACATTGACCCAAGCCAACATTCTTCCACCCTACCATACCCGCAGAGAGGGCGCCAAACCTCTCCACGAATATAGGTTATATACGGTCTACCGGAAGCTGGGCTCGAACCAACTCCGATCTAGTCATCTCGATTCAAGTACTGACGCCTTAAACCGCGCGACCACTGACCGACCTACAAACGACAAATCATATATGCTATTTCTTGACTTGATTAAGGGATTTTAAAATAAAACAATGCAACACATACACTGAATCTAACTCAATTACAATACTGTAAACAACTGATTCAAGGATGCACTTATTTCAGAATTTCTACCTATCTTGACTTATAAGTCGCGTCTCAGAAGTAGACCTATTCGGAAGAGAGGCCGGCATATTAGTATTTCAAAAGTATATTTTCTGTTTCATTATGAACAAAGAAAAATTAGTGCACTTTATCTGTAGTGGGCAACTTCTTCTCATAAAGACGCCGTATATAAGCCTCAGCAACGCTTCAGTAAAATATTTTTTGGACGAACAAAGGGTTCCTTCATTAATTCGTAGTTTAATAAGATACTTGATGAATGTTTGATATAAATTAGAAGTACGCAGGGGTTGGTATCCAGATTTCCTGTAAAGACAATTGCGCCGAAGGGACTTGGGTAGGGGGTAATGGGGGGGCGGTTGGCGAACGGCAAATATCAAATAATATACAAGTTCGGCGAGATATGGATTTCGTTCCCCGAAAGTAGTTCGTTATATTCATAAGTTTGCTTGATACAAACTTTATATTGCCGTCTCCGGGATAGACGGAACTTCAAAAGATAGAAATGTAGAAATGTTTCCTTCGTGATGTTCTTCTGACAAATATCTATCTCTATACGCTCCGCTTCTGGCCCCGAAAAGTAAACTCTATATATATTATTGCCTTCATGTGATAAATGGCTCTAATCTTGAACTTCATTAAGCCCATAAATCCGCAATAAACTTTGTTCGAGGGTTATTAATGTTTCGTCCTATGGATAATGATTTCCTGCTACTACTACTATTGAAAAAAAATACTGAGTGAACATAGAAATTAATGAATATGAGTATTTACCAAAATATTATCTTTGAATCATACAGGGAGATGTATTAGTAACAGTAGAACACTTAAGTGTGATATTAGAAACCAAAATATTTATAGTTTATCAGTGATAAGATAAGCTATTAGATGTCATTGTGACTTGAGTGTGACTAGATCAGAAAACAGTATTACATTTATGTCCATCTCGTCCCATCCAAAAACACGTCACCGTGAAAAAAAATTTTTTTCACAATTCGGATACTTTTTTCACGATAATGTCACTTTTGACATTGACAAATACTTGGACAGTTGGACATAAAATATTGTTTTTCCACGGTCGGGAGTAGAAATCAGTTTCTATGACATCAAAATTAAAACAGAAGTAGTCCATTATTCCCAAGGGAGTATAATGCTCCCAAGGGAGTTTACATTATGGAGAACGTTTTTCATGCAAAAAAAAAAGATAACATTGAAATTATTTATTGACATTTAAATTAAATGTTACATTTGTACAATTTTCAAAATTAATATTAGAAGGAATATTACTTTCGCTTACATTTACAGTTTTTGTGATTGCGCTAGTAGTGGTACCTACTAAAACCTGATTAGCAATTTTGGTCTTATTTTCAATGGAGTTCTCGATATAACCCTCAGCGACTGTCGTTGATTTCCAACCAGCATGACGCTTTATTGTCGTGATATCCACACCAGCAGCTGCCAGTAATGTCGCTGAAGATCTTCGTAAGCAGTGACCAGTATAACATGCAGCATCAGGTAATTTTAAATACGAAGCTACTACACTCGGAATTTTTCCCATGGTATTCTTGCCAATTGGCTGCGAACTACATTTTCCTGCTTTGTAGTACAAAAAAAGGCGCTTATGCTTGACGTGGGGAGGACGAAGGGACAGGTATTTTCTAAACAATTCAAGCATATTTCCCACATCGGTAACCAGAAAGGTTCGTGGAATCTTTGTCTTAGTGTTTGGAATTTTTACAATCAAGGAATCATCATCAATATCATCTACAGTTAAATTGACTAGTTCATCAGTTCGATAAGCTCTCGCTGTATACTTGAACATTTTTCTCGGCGCACTACTTTTTGAACCGATTGTAGGCTATATCGTATAAAGATCTTGACTTCGTAGGCAGCAAATTGCTTATTGCAATATTTGCAGCCTCCACAATCTCTTCTGACTCACAATTATTCATTGTGCACTAAACAAACTTTAAACTAAACCAAACTAGCACCTTAATTTGACAATTCTTTTTGTTTGTTTATTTTGTAGTTATGACAATAACCCAACGACTATGAAATAAATGCTCAAATCCGAATACAATAATTCTGGTGCTACTTGCTTTATAATGACAAAATAAGTGTTTTTAAGTTAATGAGACCGTGGAAAAATAGTATATACCATTCGGGAGAGATGCTATTTTGTCCTCGGTGCAATGTACGTATATATTTCATACGTAAAATCAGTGTTTTATGGAGCTTTGAAATGATGACCAAAAATTCCCATTGTCATTCTCACAATGCTGTATCAGATGTGTGAAATTCCGATGATTGATTTGACCTGCGTGAATTTTTATTTCTGGAAACCATATTTTTTATTTTTTTTTTTTACTATAAATTAATATAAAGCAATAATACAGATCTTATTCTGTGTAAATTTAAAATTTGTCATAATTTTTACGAATTCCTGTTTTCGTTGCTTCTTAGTGTAATGCATTTTCATTAATTATAACTAAATAAATCTGTTGCAGATATACCAATATTATTCATCATAATATGTGAAAATTTTACGAAAATTTTTTAATTTTTTTATTATTTTTAAATCGGAATAATAGGACGTCATCAATTTCATTTAGCTCATAGAAAGTGCTACGTATGCTATGTTTAAAGTGTTAAAAGATCCTCACTTTTTACCCAATATTTTACTAAAAAAAAATTAATTTTTGACAATTTTTCAATCAAATATGCATACTTGTTTCAAATCACATCATTATTTTATTCTTTTTTAGAAAGTACCTAAACAAAAAAAATTGTTACGCATAATCTGCTTTAACATTGAGGGGTAAGACAGGTACGATCTTAAAGGTACTTCAAATGTAGCATATTAACTAAATGAAAATCAGACGTGTATTATAATTTCTCATCTCAACATTCACGACGGCTGCTACGGGTTGCCGCACAGCCGTAGTACCAACAACAGGGACCGAAATCAATATAGGGATACCGACAGAAAGTCTTTCTCTACAGGACTTAAGCCAAGAACAACAAAGGTAGGTCAAAGAAATCCAGTTAAGTCAAAATATCAGAAAAACAAAGCTGCATAGTAAATTTCTTCAATATCACTTTTTTAAAAAAATACAAAATTTTAATATTGTATTGAAGACTCATACTTACGTTACTGACTTTATTTCAAGAAAAGTTATTCGCGTCAAAATATTAACCCGTTATTATTAGTACTGCATACCAAGTTTAAAGGATAAATGTTATTTGTTTAGTAGATAAAAAATAAAATACAACATTTTTGTTTAAAGTTGAACGCTCTGCATCAATGAAACGGAGTGTTACAGAAAAAAACGTTGTAGATAAGTCAACCATTATGTATGATCTTTTCTCAAAGTAAAGAACAAAGAACCGGGGACACTCTGCCACCTTACACTAGATAAATAAAATATTTTTGTGACCATGACCAGATACCATCAAAAAAAACTTAAAAATTCAAAAAAAAATTTTTACGTGCTTCTTTTTTGGAAAAGAATGTTGCAAATCCTATCCAAATCCATGCCATATATTTTGGCCTATAAAATTAGACAAGGAGTTTCAGAGAGAAATAAAAATTTTCATAAAACCTCCAAATCTTTTTGAGACATAACCTGGGAAATTTACGCTTATATTATTATTGACTTCTACAGAAAATTTTAAATAAGTCAGCAAGGGGGCAGCACATACATATACTGATCCTGCTAAACCCTTTATAAAAGTATTAAAGCGGAAAATCGGATAGTTATGTAAAATCATAAAAAATTACAGTAATTTCTAAAACTCACTGAAATTTCATAAATAATATATTATTACTGTCATTTTGGAGCTATGTACTTGCAAACTTAAAGGTAATTTTACAGTAGTAATATTTTAAATTTACAATTGAAGAGGTCAGTGCAAAAAGTGGTTAAGTCACATTTTTGAGTTTCTGAGTTACCTATAGCTGTTGAAAATTTGAAAAGGTCCCACATCAACATTTTTATTGATCACCATTTGTAATATTTTTAATCAAAAATTTATTCGGTTACGAGAAAATTTTTTTTTGAAAATTTGGACTACTTTTTGTGGAAAAAAGGGTTCAAAATATAAACATGAGTAACTTTTGCTTTATTGCCCTCTCCCTTAAATAGGTTAAAAAAAATTAAAATTATGCCGAAAACATATTTCCCAAAAAATTAAAGAATTCGATATTTTGTTCGTCATTCACCGTTAATTCAATCTCACAAAAATATGGACTTAGCTACTGTTTTAAAGTCGCCGTATTTCTTTCTGTAAAATGATAAAATTTGTGGTACTATTTAGAAATCTCGAATAATAAAACACGGAAAACAAAAATATTTTCAAAAATAAAATTCTTAATGTTTTAATTAACAAGTGAAATTCTCCTCAAATAAAATAATTACTTTCCAAAAGCGTTTGTAAAATACATTATTTTGTAATTCTAACCATACGTTTTAACAATTATTTTCACATATAAACAAAAGTGATCAATCTTATATGCAGAACTATGTAAGTTCATGTTATAACAATATTTACATCTAGTTAAACAAAAATACGTATTTTGAAAACATTTCTGCACCTAAAAATTTGTTGGCCAGACCGCTTTCTGTCGTTATATGTATATTCGTTTAACTTCGGTACCCTTGAAAATTCGCAGTTGGGATGAGATAACATTCCTGTTATTTGCTAAGCTCTATATTATTGAATTCTTAAATGTCTAAAATTACTTCTATTTATAGAAAACATTATTTCAAGAATGCGGCGCCCATAACTGTAAAATTACCATTCACAGCGTTATTTGTTTATGATAAAAATTAATAAAGTTTGAAATCATAATTTTTTTTGGCCGTAAAAAAATATTTACGCATGCCTCGCCTATTTCACGTATAGTAATTCTCATACTCGTGTCATTCACAGTGTACTAATGATACTGTTACTACTAACACACATTGTATACTAAATATTCAGGAATCGATGATAACGACGTATATACCCGTCGCCGAACCTTCCGCGACAACGACGTGAATCGCCGGCCGAACAAAAAACCTACCCCGCCGCAATATTCAAATGCCCAGTTTTACATTTCTAATACATTCAAAGAGAGATACATACAAATTGTGTATTTATCGGCAAGAGGAATCAGCATGGCCGTGGTATCCTTTGGTCCGATAAGGACATTCCGAACAGGATATAGCGGGGATATACTTCCTGATGTCGCCTCTAGACCGCATTATGGATTATATCTATAGCTTACCATAGCCTACTAGGATGCAGCGGCGTAGCGATGTCATTTGTCTTGGACTCCTTATCGAAACTTCCGTTTGTACGTCAGTATATTGATGGAGAACGCACATTTGTATGGAGGGACGAAAATATACAAATCCTGGCTAGAAACAGAAAATGTTTTAGTAACATGTCGAATTGTAATTAAGATTTGGAAAAATCTTGAAAGGTATATAAAAACATTTATAGAAGTAATATCTACGATATACGAAACGCCAGGAGAACTTCTAGAATCGGATCTGAGGGCACTTCTTTACATGACATTTATTAATGATTTGTCATGACGTCTGAACCCACACTGAAGGAAATATTACTGAAATAATTACTGCAAATTTGGGCTGACAATGTAGAATAAACTATAATAGTATAGGATCCCACTATAAAACGACCTTCACCGAGCTGGTTAATGGATGAAAAGTATTTTATATCCAATGAAATATGTCAATAAATACATTGCAAATGGGTTGTCTAAAAAAATTCAGTCCAGAATATGATCAATTAACAATTAAAAATTATTTTTTTAAACATCTCACTGGTTTGGTTAATAGACAAATTCCATACCAATTGAAAGTATGAAGCCCATGGAATATGCAAAAGTTAGGTTGACTATTTTTTTTCCGTCACAACTCTTGGATAGGCAGGTATAAACAGGTAAATCGATACTAGTAACTTGCACCGGTGTGGTTAATAAATTAAAGTTAAATTAAAATAAAGATTATTTCATTACCAACACGGTGGTATAGGGTTGTCTGCGAAAAATCAGTCCTGAATTCCGGTTATCGAGTTTTAAAAAGTGAAATATTCCGCAGCGAACCATGCGATAGAAGAGTACACAGCATTGCAGCTGTGTGTAGTTCGTCCATACCGAAAATGAAAACGATCCGATTAATCTGCCCCTAGGAACCCGTAACGCGAAGACGGACAAATTTTTTCGATTCCGCGTCTCAGAGTACATGTCTTTAAAATTTCGATTCGATCGGATGGGGGGGGGGCTCCGGGGGTGGCATGCCGTTTTTTAAATATTTTTTCGATACATTACTGGATGCGCCCCCGTCTTATCGCGGTATACGTACATAAAATTTGAGGTCGATCGGATTCGATTTGTGGCCGTGAGATGTGAGGATTTTTTTTTACTCCTAACGACGAATATGAAGCTAGGTAAACGGCGGCTGTGAGACGGGATTGGAGGTTTCCCGAATTCCTAACTGAGGGGCGGAGTTTCGAAGTCACGAGTTCGAGAATTCGACGTTTTCTGTTTCATTTCGAATACATATGCGAATGTTTTTTTTATGAAAATATGAAAAAATGTTTCTATACAATTTTTTGTACTAACAACGGTTTACGGGTTGGGCGGCAAAATACCACCGCCCCCGGACTTTATTAGATTTTTTGGAGAAACGAATAAAAGGATTGTCTTCATTTTCGGTAGAGACTATTATTTCCTGGTATTGACTTGAAATTATATTATAACGTTCCTGCCGCCCCTCCGGGGGCGGCCCTTGAAAACACGAAATTTGTTTAAAATCATTGAAATTTTTTTGTGGCTTCTTCTCCACCTTATCTATCTAAAAGTGTAATAAAATTTTTTGATTATATGTATCGTTTCCTTAAAAAAATATTAAACGTAATTCGGGGCGGCAAATGGATTATCATTAGTAAGGTCGAAAATGTTGTTTTATAGTCCTTGAAGGGCGTTAGAGGTTCCTAGAGACAGATTAATAGTAATAGGTAGCGCCGCCCCCGGACTTTATTCGATTTTTTGGAGAAACGGATAAACGGATCGTCTTCGTTTTCGGTATGGATGAACTACACACAGCTGCAATGCTGTGTACTCTTCTATCGCATGGAATGGTTCTCTGGGGAATATTTCACTTTTTAAAACACGGCAACCGGAATTCAGGGCTGATTTTTCGCAGACAACCCTATACCACCGTGTTGGTAATGAAACAATCTCTATTTTAATTTAACTTTAATTTATTAACCACACCGGTGCAAGTTACTAGTATCGATTTACCTGTTTATACCTGCCTACCCAAGAGTTGTGACGGGAAAAAATAGTCAACCTAACGGTTGCATATGCAAACGAGTGAATGTTTAAAAAAAAATATTTTTAATTGTTAATTAATCATATTCTGGACTGAATTTTTTTAGACAACCCATTTGCAATATATTTATTGACATATTTAATTGGATATAAAATACTTTTCATCCATTAACCAGCTCGGTGAAGGTCGTTTTATAGTGGGATCTTAGACTATAAATGTAGTAAACCATATAGCGTCGTCGTTGTGGTAAATGTAAATTTTAAATATCATAAAAATTTTTACTACTAGTACATTTTGTAATAAATGTTATATTGAAAAATTAAAAATGTGAGTATAGTGCAAAATAATATTTATAGATTCTATTAGTACAACACACTTTAGTCTTTACTATAGAGACACAATTGTACCATTATTTAATAAAAATCGATTAAAGTAGTGTGTGCAGGTGATCGTATGCATAATATAAAAAAAGTGTGACAGAACAGTCGAATCCTGCACTGCAGCCGATTCTACAACAGCGAGGTGAAAAGTAGGTTTTCTATTATAGCGTTTGCATATATTAGGTGCACAATTTTGGTTTGAATGATATACTTGTTAAAAGTAAGATTTTATTTTGTGAGTGAATATGATTAAAAAACGAGCGTAGCGAGTTTTTTAACTTCACGAACAAAATAAAATCACTTTTAACACGTATATCATACACTATTTTTTCTACAAAATAATCGGAAGAACTTTAAACTCAATAAAAATAAGAAATCAAAAAATACCACACAGATCGCAATGTTTATGAACCAAAATTTTCGTAGCAACCAGTGCTGTTGTTAGTTACGGAAAAAACGCAAAAATATTGACAACATTTTCTAGTAATATTATAAGTATAATGAATAATCTCGATAATGAGCGTAACGAATCCATCCCTGCTGAAATCGAAGAAGCCGCGAGTCGAGCAACATTGGAATTATTGCCGGCGAAATCAAAGGAACACTACGAAATCGCTTATAGACGCTTTTCGGAATGGTGCAACATTAAAAAGGTCCCTGGGAAATGTAACGAAAGTGTTTTACTGGCATATTTTGAGGAAAAAGCCAAGATATGGAAATAGTCAACGCTGTGGTCAAATTATTCCATGATCAAAACTATGTTAAAAATAAAGCAAGATCAAGATATAAGCAAACATTATAAACTTATTGTTTTTATAAATCGGAAGGGTGAAGGATATCAAGCAAAAAAGTCAAAAGTTTTGACAAAGACGCATATCGACAAATTTCTCACAGAAGCGGAAGACGAAAAGTATCTGATGATGAAAGTCGCAGCAATAGTGGGTGTCTTCGGGGCGTGTCGCCGGGAGGAATTGTGTCAGATGACCATCGACAATATCGAATATTTGAGCACTTCGGTTGTTGTGACCATACCAGATAAGACGGAAGTGCCTCAGACTTTCAGTGTTGTTGGTGAATTCTATTTAAACTTTTTTAGAAAGTATATGGCACTCCGGCCACCCAACGCTGACCATAGACGACTTTTTCTTAAATATATGAAGAATAAATGTGTGAAGAATCCAGTCGGAATTAATGTTTGGTAAAATGCCTGCCGACATTGCAGAGTTCTTGAATCTACCAAATCCTCAACTCTACACCGGACACTGTTTTCGTCGTTCATCGGCGACATTGTTAGCAAATTCTGGTGCAAATCTTACTACCATCAAGAGACACGGACGGTAGCTGAAGGCTACATTGAAAATTCACTGGAACAGAAGAAGGAAATTGCGTGCCAAATACTTCCTACTGCTGCAACTACTAGCAAGACCACCAGTACTACCAGTAGTATTTCTACAGAAAATAGATGTGTCACACATGTTGACAGCAAAACCAACTTAAGTATGATGACTCCCCAGGGAATTACAATTTCAAATTGTAATTTTACTATAAATGTTAATAGTAATAACTAGTTAAAATGTTGGTTTATACTTATTTAAAATAAAAAGTTGTTCATGTGTTTGTTAAAACGTTTTATTAATTTTCAAAACAAAATTTAAATAAACTTTGATTTACTTTTAACACTAGTGTTAAAAGTAACTTACTTTTAACACGCGTGTCAAAAAATGACATTTTTAACATCAAAAATGACAATTAAAAAGGCCACTTTTAACAGTTTTGTAGAAAAAATATGTTAAGATCAGTCACTCCATTTACTTTAAGAATTATTTTAATACGAATAAAAAATCAAAATTTAATACAATTTATTCTAGCAAATATTAATAAATTAGTTGTTTTCAAGTTTCACAATGGAGGTTCACGAACGTCACTGGAACAGTTTGTCTTTACGAATATTAAAGTCAGTCAGTCCAGCGCCGATGGGTGCATTGTTTTTATGTCCAATGGCTATTCTTTAAGATAAGAAGCATCCTAACGTAAAATATGCCTATAATATTCATATAAACAAAGCATATGTAAATTTCTATTATTTTATTGCAACATTAAATCACCAAAATGTAAAGTATTTGATATTATATATCTTAAATAGGTGATATTTCCATCTATAATAAAACTAGTGCGATAGCTATTCAGGATAAAAAATGATCATTATCTTTCTTGACATAAAATCAGGAAATATATTTACAAAACTTCTTCTATATCAAGTTTAAGTTACATTATTTAAAAGTACATTTTGTTGTATGCTATGGTCCTTTACGGCATTATTCTTTTCCTAAAGTTAAAATTATTACAAGAGTATCGTATTTAAATGCATATTAATTCGTATTTAAGCAATAATTTTTGCTTGTGTTGCTCGTTAGCACAGGCGGACATTAAAACTCATTTACCTGAGAAAAGGAGTAATATAAGGCATAAAAAATATGATACGGCAGCGCCACGCCACGGCCGTGATGTAAATAAAAAAGAAGGATAGATTACAATTACCAACGGGGTAGAATATTTCCCAGAGACGTGCGTTCAGGTTGCAAGATATTACCGTTCAAATTTATTAGAAAAAGAAATGTGGCATTTTGAGGTTATCTATATAAATAAATACACATAGGCAGTTAAGTGTTAAGGACTAAGTTAAGAACTGAAATTGGAAATCTATTGGGAAATGTACCCACAGTCTTAGGAAAAGAAAAGAACATTATTTATTTTTTAGCTTAAGCAGCAATATATATCAAATGGTTAAAATAATTATTACACTGTTAAAAAACATACAAGATGCGACGTTAATATCACATTGACGAAACTGAAAATATAATTAAAAGAACACCATAAAATTATCATAATCAATAAAATTGTATATAACCTCGCATTTCGTGAGTTGACATTTTTTAACAATCATTTAATCATTTTTAACATTTGTACATGTACTGTAGAATACATTTCTGAAAAGCTTGAGCTAAGAAATAAAGAATGATATTCCGTTTTTCCAAGACTATATTCCCTATATTTTCCAATATATGTTCAATTTTGGTTCAAAATAAACATGTCCTAAAATGGTGGAACAAAATTAAAATTTTTGTCTGAGATTTAAAGAAATTGGTGCAATAGGTCAGTATCCGTTTTTATATTTTCCTTCTATTTTTAAGCCATATTTAACAGAGCTAAAACATTTTTCATTATATTTTGTAGTCTATAAAATCAAATTTAATAACATATAGTGCCCATTTCGTCGTCAAAAAATGGAGGAATAACTGAAAATAATAGTTTCTCTACTAGCTGTACACAATACCTAATACATTTTAAATAATTGTAGCCTTGACATCCCAAAGGAGGCAAGTGCCAAAATCATGTATCAGAGATATTGATAAAAAACTTTTTGTGTTAATAAATTTAACCACTTTAATGAGTGTAAGGAATCATAAATCTAACTACAATTAGAGTTCGTTGCTATAAGGGTTTTTTTGAAAAAATACAACTTTAATGTTTTTAGAAAAGGGGTAGGTGCCCATAATTAATGTTATTGTTATTTATTTATTTATTTTGTATTATTATTTATTTATTTTTTAATAATAATAATAATAATATCTCTACCCCTCATTCTAATCACAGGGATTAGCCCAGAAGTCGGAGACTTGTGCGGGAGAGGGGGCGGCATATTATTATTAAGCAGGCCGCATTTGCGCCCAGGAACGACTTACGTTGGTAGGCCCTAACCACTATTCAGTGCAGGAATGAGGGAAACCTGGAAAACCTCATTAATTAGGGGGGTAGTCAAATATCAACCGGTATCAATCTCTCACATTGACCCAAGCCAACATTCTTCCACCCTACCATACCCGCAGAGAGGGCGCCAAACCTCTCCACGAATATAGCTTATATACGGTCTACCGGCAGCTGGGCTCGAACCAACACCGATCAGTCACCTCGATTCAAATACTGACGCCTTAAACCGCGCGACCACTAACCGACTAATGTGATGAATAAAAACGCAGTTGTTACAAATATTTTTATTAAACTCTTTCATAAAATTTAACTTTTTTCATTCTTTTTTCAGAGAGTAAACTAAACTACTAGCAGTTAGGTAATTTAATATATATAATTTTTTTTATTTTGCAAGTAAATCTTCATAAAATTTCTTGGCTTCAGCATTATCCTGTAAAAAACGGGATCATACTGCGAAGATTTTCTTTTTTCTCAGCTGATATTGAATTTAAACTAGAAATGGCTTTCAACTCAGATTTCCTTACATCTTCCATTTTTTCCTTTTTTTTAAACATTCATGCATTTTCATTAAAGGTGTCTCTTATTTGCACTACTGCTGGGTTACTAGACTACTACTTACTACTTTTATCCATGAAGCTTTTTTAATATTTAATTTTGTTTTATTAATAACTGCATGTTTAAAAAGTTTTCTGGCTCCATAGAAACAACATTAAATTTGTTATCCTGTTTAACCTCACGTATAATTTTGCATAAGCCATCAGGTACCATTGCTCTTGTTACTTTCTTCCTCTTTTCAATGTGAGCAAAATCGCGATCGCAGAGAAGGTAGCTATGTCCTATGAGAAATTTGTGCTCTACACTTTCAAATAATCCAACAGATACCATGAAGACTAAAAAAAACATCATTCGATTTTTATTTTGGCCTGTGCAGTTGTCAGACCAAATACACAGGTTTTTGTTGTTTGTTATGCCTGAATTAATTACTTTTAATAAACACGAAATTATTTCATTTCCTCCTCCTGCTGGCAATGCCCTCATGCCAGATGCACATATAAGCACTACTTGTGTCTCCCACATGTACCCCAAAATTGTAACAGGACAGTTGCCTCATGTAGAACATATCACTGTGGGTTAAAGTAGACAAAAATAATACCTGTTGTAGATTAATAAAAATCGTGCAAGTTTTTGAGTTCACCTCAATATAATAAATGCTCAGATCACATAGGCCAAGCAAATGACAAACAACTATTGACTATGGTGACTCGATTCTGTTGGCACTTATCACATCTTCGAGGAAAATTACCCTGGAGGTACACCCAGTACTATCTTTTAAGTTTATTAAACATTACTAGAATAAAGGCATTGATGTACAAACATGCGTTTTCCAAATTTTGGCACTTGCCTCCTTTGGAACGGCAACGCTACAATTGTTGATGGTATGTTGCGAATTTCTTCGATAGGATTATTCATTTCATCAGTAGTGCCTGGTCTGTTCACATACATTTTGCTTTTGAGATAACCCCACAAAAGATTCTATTTGGATTAAGTCAGGGGAGCGGGAAGGTTATTCCAGAGATAACCTTCTTCCTTTCCATCGATTTGGGAAAACAACTTGATATGCATTTTTTTCCAAAATTTCAAGAAATACTTTTCCAACAATTACACAGCACAAATAATTGATTTAAATTGCAGTCAAGGCATACTAAATATTGAATTTGTATATAAAAATATATCGTCTTCTAATAGACAAATATATAGCGTCCTTTAAATAGAAAAATATTTTTTTTGTCCCGTAAAAATTGCTATAAGAACTGTCAAGTCTTGTCTTGCAACACTAGATTTTATATAAAAATCAAAATTCTTTTAAATTTAGTTTTTTAAATTTTTTTATCTGAACCACTATTAAGTAAAAAACCCACATTTACGTTGCATAGTTGTCTAGTTATGTTTCCAATATTTGTTACGTTAAAATACAGTTATCAATTTAAAGGAAACATTTGTTTGTTAATTACAGATAATTCTTTAACTTCATACAACTATTTGAAGAATGTCTTTTTTCAAAAAATTTGAAATATAAAGATTTTTCATTTAATCTGCACAATTTTAACTTAATTCAAACACAAATATGTATGTATATCATATTGAAACCATATACGCAAGGAAAACTATTCCTAATATCAATCTCTATCATCTCTTTCACTATTTCCTAAGTAGTAATACTTTATTGAAAGATTCACTTATTTCTTGTATATTCTTCATTTGAGAATAAAAATTACTTGAAATCAAGATTACCATGCTTAATATGAAATAAAGTTATGTTTGTTTAAAGATTTATTTATTATTTTATTTAGATAATATGAATTACTTGAGTGAACAATCGTTATTATCAAAATAAAGTTATGTAAATAATTTTGAATAAAGTAAATTTAGACAGTATTTCAGTATTCTCGCTATATTATATTGCTTTCTGAAGTAGTGACTACTGCTGTACCCCCCTCATATAAATAATTAAATACTACTCACTCAGTTTCAGTACTATTTAATTGTGTATATAAGTAAAGAAAGCCTTATAGCAAACTGTCAAAGTGATCCATTAGTGGCACACCAGACATATACCGGTTTAGAGTTTGTCTCCGCTTGTCACCGACGACTTCAGACAGATCTAACAGAAAGGAACTTAAGTAGATGTGATTCAACGTGGAACTACATTTATTGGCCACATAGTGACAGGCAGTCCACCTGAACATACAACTGTAATACAATTTATAGTATTAAGAAAGAATAACCTATCCCATAATTAATAATATTTTATTCATATTTTAACAAAATATTATTATTTAAGTGATTCTTAAATTTAGTGTCGTTTTAAGAAAGAAAAATGTTAAACTAAGTATAAGAATGCTTGGATGTGAAAAATATGTATATATTTATATAAAATATACTTCATTACTGAATTAATACGTATACACTTGAATGAAGTTTAAAATTTTAAATATATTGTTATACTCAAATACAGTTTAGATTTTTTCTCATGTATTCATCTATTCTACCCTTAAGAAAAAAGTACGGGCCGCCCATGCTTCTCCCGTGAAAGCGCACAAGGGAGAATTTTATATTTGGAACATTAAATTCTTTTAATTACTTTCCGTATCTACATATTATACGTGTAGTTCGGGCCATTATTTTAGGAATTGCGAATGTTGCAAGGGCCTTTTTGGAATACTGATTAATACCGCCGCGTAATACATTTTATTCCGCAAAAATTTACACATGAAAAAAGTCGGCGCCGTTCGCCTTTACACAATGAATATTAATTTTATTTTGCAAATATATATCAACGGTAGCAGCGGACGCGATGTACCGCACAAATTTGTATCGCTGCAGCCACCGCCGGTGTGTAATTGTTATTTTTATTGCGCTATTTTAAATAAAATAGAGAACAAGTAATTACATGATGCTTCTAGTAATTTTTAGTGAGTATAAGTATTCTGATATATTATAAGTAAGTATGATGTGATTGGACAAATATTTTTTTAATTTTTAATGTTTCAAAGCAGTAATCAGTACACAGAGAAAACTAGTTGCTAAAGACAAAGAAATTTTGATTCCATTAACCAAACTGTTTGGTCATATATGCACAACAAAATATAAGTTTCAGCCAATTGATTATTTCTGCTGATTTCTAAATACATCTGGTTAAGCTAATTATACAAGGTTTTCTTTGATTGGAGTCTTCAAACAAAATATTTGTTTCTATTTCAGAATCATTAAGTCAGTCTGACCATTTTATTTAGAGAGATAATACAAATGATGTTAATATAAACATATCTTGTTCAAATCGAGACTATTGAATACTCACAGCAAGGCAATATTTTATTATTTTAACAAATTATTTTGTTGGACTAATCAATTATCACAACATTCAATTGATTACTTAATTAAATTAACAGTTTATAACTTTTGATTTAAAGACAATAAAAACTTAAAATTGCAAAATTTCTGTTGATTAGAATAATATAAATTATGTTTTTCCAATTAGTCATCACACTAAAACTAAACGTAATTTATGCACTAAGCAAATACTGGGTTGTTCCCCACATCCTGAAAAACCTATAGAATATATGTAGTGACATTTAATTTCAACCAATAGTACCATCAGATATTTATCGGCTTGGAGCTTGTTAGCTAGCTGCTTAATAATAATCTTTACCAATGCCAAACATAAGAGATGTGAACATTGCACAATTGTGTTTTTAACGTCGCCTCATCTCTTGTAAAATGATCAAATTCATGCTGTTTTAATTTCGGTTAGGTTCCCAATTCTACAAAATTATCGCTATGTTAGAGGCAATTTCATTACTGTTTATTTATGATATTTTGTGAGTGGTGTTTTTGATATTTATTCACATTTTAGAACTTTGAATAAATTGCTCGGTAAGCATAGGATATAATAGGTGTTATGTTTACAATAAAAAGTTATTTTTTAGTTTTGACAAAAAAAGTCAAAACTAGATTTGCTCCTAATTTCGTATATTAATATGCACTCAATTTCAGGTATCCAAAATTAGACAAGTAGGTATCCAAAATTAAGAAATCTAAAATTTTTTTTAATTATAATTTTTTTTAATATAATTAATTATTATTATTATTATTATTATTATTATTACATAGAGATAGATGCCCAAAGACAAAAAGAAAACATACGTTTGTGATTTTTGTCTGAATGGTCAGATTTTATTTAAGACAATTTGTTAATTTTTTTTAAGCGCCCTAATTTCAGATAACCTTTCCGAAAATAGTATACCATTTTTTTTAACTGTCAAATTTGCCAGTTTTTATTTTCCATATTTACTTAAATTTTCTTACTCAATGTAATAATTATGTGAAGACATATTACAATAAATTAATCAAAATTTTGTTAAATTATGTTTAATTACGTATTTTATAGCTGCTTAAGAAAACCTATGCGATATACTTTCCTCTACACAAATATCAAAAAGTAAAACAAAAGTAATATGAAAAATAAAACTCTTGCTGTTTTGTTTATTCATTGATACTATTAAAACTGTCCTCAATTCAAATAATAATTTAAAAGTGTTTGCAAGATAGACACTATTTTGCAATTCTAACTTCACATTTTAATTATATTTTCACATACTTACAAACAAAGGTGAGCAATTTTATATGCAGAAGTTTATGTCATAATAATATTTATATCTACAATTAGATTAAAAAAAAACGTATTTTGAATGATTTCTTTACCTATAAATTTGTTGGTTACACCGCTTTCTGCCGCTATATATTCTTTTTACTTCGGTACCTACCTTTGAATATTTGCAGATGGCTTGAGATAACATTCCTGTTATTTGCTAACCTCTATAATATTCAGTTCTTAAATGTTTAAAATGATTTGTATTCGTAGAATATGTCGCCTTTAATGAAAATTATTTATTTCGACGTCATCTATTACCTCTTTGAAAAGGATATTTGAGCTAATTCCTTATTTCAAAATTCTATTTAGGATTTGACTTTTGCTCCGTTGTTTTATTATGAGAATTATTATTATTTTATTATCGAATATTGTTACTACTTCTATTTTGCCCCCAAAAATTCACATCCACAAAAAAATAGCGCTCTCTACCAGTGAAAATAACAAAAAAACAATACTTTTGAATTTCTCACCTTAAAAAACAGTTTTTTTCGAAATTTTCAACTGGGCAGATTGTTTTTGAGCATCACTTTTAGTATTATACATCTTCTCTTGCTTTTTCTTGGTCCTGCCATGGTTTCGCAAAAACAAAAACAAGAAAAAACTTGACAGCTCGAATTGCAAAACAAAATTAAAAAAAAGTTTTGTGGGACAAAACAAAACATCTTGCTACGGCAAGAAGTCTTACACATATGAGAAGGGGTAATGTTTACATGAACATTAGCTGAAAAAAAAATATTGCATTTCTATTTTTGGTATATAGGTTTTTATTTAAAGGACATCCAGCATGTAAAATTATTTTTAAAATCAAAATTTATTGAGTGTCAGTTGAGTTGTGTTGAACTAGAACTAATAATAAAATCACTGTTTAACCTATTTCCTCCAGTACTAATTATTTATTACGTAAAACTAACCCTTTCTATACATTATAACGTCTACCAATCGACCATTTCGATAGTTACGAGCGGGATCGTAGCCGACCAAGAGTAACCACCACTCCAAACCGCCACCACCAAATTCGTAATAAAGCTCCATGTTTCTCCTCATGACAAGACATAATCTTGTGAAATTGCGAAACAAAACAAGACACGATCTTGCAAAATCGAACAAGAACAAAACATTAAATACAAATTTTCAAATTTTGAAAGATTTCTTGTCTCTGCCAACACGAATCACTTTATGAAGATATGCCTGCCTTATCCGCACTAGTTTGATTTCCCGTTAAGCTGTGTCTCATTTTCAACGAAAAATCCTGTATACCCGTGCAAATAAAATACTACTGAATTACTTTTGAATTTCTCACCTTAAAAACAATTTTTTTCGAAATTTTCAACTGGGCAGATTGTTTTTGAGCATTACTTTTAGTATTATACATCTTCTCTTGCTTTTTCTTGGTCTTGCCATGGTTTCGCAAAAACAAAAACAAGAAAAAACTTGACAGCACGAATTGCAAAACAAAATTTAAAAAAAAGTTTTGTGAGACAAAACAAAACATCTTGCTACGGCAAGAAGTCTTACATATATAAGAGGTGGTAATGTTTAAATGAACATTAGCTGAAAAAAATATTGCATTTCTATTTTCGGTATATAGGTTTTTATTTAAAGGACATCCAGCATGTAAAATTATTTTTAAAATCAAAATTTATTGAGTGTCAGTTGAGTTGTGTTGAACTAGAACTAATAATAAAATCACTGTTTAACCTATTTCCTCCAGTACTAATTATTTATTAAGTAAAACAAACCCTTTCTATACATTATAACGTCTACCAATCGACCATTTCGATAGTTACGAGCGGGATCGTAGCCGACCAAGAGGAACCACCACTCCAAACCGCCACCACCAAATTCGTAATAAAGCTCCATGTTTCTCCTCATGACAAGACATAATCTTGCGAAATTGCGAAACAAAACAAGACACAATCTTGCAAAATCGAACAAGAACAAAACATTAAATACAAATTTTCAAATTTTGAAAGATTTCTTGTCTCTGCCAACACGAATCACTTTATGAAGATATGCCTGCCTTATCCGCACTAGTTTGATTTCCCGTTAAGCTGTGTCTCATTTTCAACGAAAAATCCTGTATACCCGTGCAAATAAAACGTTTCAAGGAATCACATTGTGCTTCTGTCTTAAAAATGTACACAATAATTAGTTCCTACAAAAGTCTTTCTGCGAACTGCAAAGAGATTGCGTGGGCATTAGAATTAAAAAAAAGTTTCCGTGGAAATCCTTTAATCCGAATCTCCCCCGACAAAGTAAATAAACATTAATAAAAACCAAATTAGACAAACGCAAAGGAATATTACGAAATTAATACCCTACATCTTGTTTCAAACGTATATTTTTAAAAAATCCTCATAATCTTTTTAGTTACTAATACATGGGCCGAGCCTTTTAATGTATGTTTCTACATACGGGATTAAACAATTTTTAGAGCGCTCGCGGCGATTCCAACCCTTATGCTCCCTGAAAATATTGAAATCCGCTCCTTCTCCTACGCCGCCGCCGTTCCGCTCTTGCACGCTAATAAATAACGTATTTTAAGGTAACTTAATGTTTCAAATTAAGGGGTTGGGAATTTTTCAGATGTGTGTTTTATATCTCCATTATCCCCCGCGTGCGCGCCGCCCTCTGCCCCTCGCTCCCGCTCGTTCTCCCTCTTTTATTTTACTTGCCCTATAATTAGAAATTAGCCCTGTTAATCCCTAATGGCCGTATGGATGTTTTCGGACAATATTATGGCCAACTTTGACCCGCCGCCTTCATTAATAAATTACCGGATTAGGTGAACGTATTGGGTTGAAATTCGGATATTATTTCGTAATGAGATGTTTGAGAGTGTGTTATTTTGGCTCTTAATATTAATGGAACCGGCCGCAATCAGGTTATCTATTGAAATATTCATCGCCTTAGTCCTGGAGCTGATCTAAATGTCCAGACTGGACTCGGAACTGACTATTGTCAGTTCGACAATCTGGTAGATCGACGACGATGTGACATCTAATATATATGTACCCCTTCACAGAAGACAAACGTCAACCTCTGTGTTTCTTGAGCATCGATATATTGGCTCCTGCATGTGCAAGGAAGGTGCAGAACATTGATAAAGCAATGCCTAGTATACTCAGTTACATTGGGTAATCTAAGAAATTCAACTACTTTTTAGGAATTGCTTGTGTAGTACATTTTGAATTTCTATACGTGATAAAAAATCGGAACATTAGTTTTGGTATTGGGAATAGTAACTTTAAGGTACAACTTAGTATCTTCAATGCTCTCTGTAATAAGTTAATTCTTCTCTCAGCTCCAGACTCCAAATATACCAACAATCAAGACAACTTTTTGGAATAAGAATTTTTCATCGTGTGCCTCTTTGATAGACATATCAACCTTGGAAAATATTCTGAATTTTCTAGGTATATAACCACTATATTTACTTTTGAGGAAAGCAATAGCATTGGTATTATTAATAATACCCATATTTTTATTCAAATAAATTGTAGTTAGCAGCATGGAATAATTAGTCCACAATGTAGAGAGTGCACATTTTAAAGATAACTGGGACAAGTACGCTAGAATAACTTTCTCTGAATTATTACATACCTTTCGTCCGGCACAACAAATATCAAATTTTGCATTTGTAGTAAGTTTTTTGGTACAATTTCTTCGATTTTTGAAGAATCAATGTAGGTACATAAGGTAATTTCACACATACTAGACATACAATTTTTTAAAATGTATAGTTCGAAAATATCGTACCATACACACATAAAACTAATTGCTTAATTCAATGCAGCAAAATTTAATCCAAACAAATAATATCTTCCCATATCCGCAACGCAAACATGTATTTGAACAAAGACTAATATTTTTTTCAAATATTTGTTTCAGTTAAACAGTAAATGCTTTATATGAAAAATATGCATTGAAACAACATAGTACATACTATTGAGTCAAACTTTTTACTGGTTAAGGGAAAACAATTATAATTTTGTTTTAAAAATACTATAAAATTAATGTAACACTGCATTTGTTCTAACAAAATAATATTATGTTTCAAATAAAACTAAAATTGTTTTAATATAAATAAATGTTTTACTTGATATGAAATTATATCTTTTCTGAATTAAAGCAAAACAATTCTTTGGAATAAGAGTTTGGAACTTTTTTAGGAAACAAGTTAAAATAAAAGTATGATTGTTTCAATAAAATGTCCAGTTTTTTCATTATATTTGGGTAGTGACGTAAAAAATTAAATTCAGTATTATTTTTTTAAAATAGTTTTAAATACATTAGGTGATGCTCTTCAATGAGAGATTTTAAAATATCAAAAAATATTAATGGATACCCAATAATTAAACTAAAATTTAACTAACTTAATTAAGGAAAGTATTTTGAAAGATGACATAATTTGTTCATATTTAATGTTTAAATAGTAATTTTAGTCATTTCATAAAGATGAATGTCTTCGACAAAGTCATGCATTACATCACAACTAATATTTTTATTTTTTAATTTTATTGGGGTTTTGCCACACTTCTGAAAAATAATAAAAATTAATTAAATAAGCCGTTGCGCCAAACGAAACAGTCAAGGGTTATTTTTAAAACTAAGTTTGCCTAACCAAAAAATCTCACACTGAAAAAAACAGATAAGTAAAGAATAACAAAAATCACATCACTATCGCGCACTTCCGTAATATTGACGTTTCGAAAAACTCTCTGTTTTCGTTTTCAAAATAGTAGTAAAAATATTAAACGTATGTCAAGTTTGACAGTTTAAAATTTGTTTATCTGCTTCCATAAAGATGTTAAATGATTTTTATTTTTACTTACTTCTTGATACATCTGTAACCAACAATGACCGATGTTTACTGAACAGTTTCACACACACTTATCTCCGTTCAACAAAATAATCGCGGTCTCTTTTAATTTTCTTTTTATCGCGTTATCTTCCTTCTCTAAAATTTTTGCCGAACCCCATTGAATCACATGACCGTTTTCCCAAGCGTGTTCGCAAATTTTGGATTTTTCAAATTCCCGTCTTTTTATATAATTTTTATGTTCCTCAACTCTAACATTCATAGGCCGAGACGTTTCTCCAACATAATGTTTATTGCTTATCTGCTTTTTTCAGTGTGAGATTTTTTGGTTAGGCAAACGTAGTTTCAAAAATAACCTTGACTGTACCGTTTGGCGCAAGGGTTTATTTAATTAATTTTTATTATTTTTCAGAAGTGTGGCAAAAACCCAATAAAACTAAAGAAAAACTAAAATTATGCCACAAATAAATAGCTTCAGACAATATCTTAATATTTTTATGTGTGAAAGTCTTCTAGTTCAATGAAAATGCAATTTTCCTTAACACCATCAAATCAGAAGTAGTTAAATGCTCCAAATATTCTTGTGCTTGTCTAAGACTCCACGGATTTTCATATATTTGTGTAAAGGTTTACACTTTGACTTTGACACTCACTTACTACGATGAACGACACGAGACAACCGCTGCATCACCTGCATTGTACTTCGCTCCATGCAGTAGTTTGGAAAATATGATAAATTTGGATAAAAACAAAATACTAAAATCAATTATGCCATACTGTTCAATATAGTTTATATGAAAATTTAAAGATGAAAATTATAATTCCTTTGGTAAAATAAATATTTTAATTTGAATTTAATATTTATTTGTTTCAAATAAGTTTGTTTAAATTAAAACAACCAAAATATAGATTTAACCTTAAAAGATAATTGTTTTAAATAATTGGATTTGTTTCTTATTATAATTGACTAAGTTTTAATAGATTATATTTTCTGTTTAAATTTAATATATATCTTTGATTTTAATACATTTCTTAAATATACAATAGAATTGTGCCAAATACAAGAGTTATATTAAAACTAAGATATATAATGAATTAAATAAGTATTTCTTCATAAGAAACAAAATTTTTTAAAGAAATTTGTATTCTATTAATAAAGATGCGCTTTTATGTGTGTAGCAACTTAGTTAAAGTTGTTTAAATAAAATAGTCTTATTAGCAAATGCAATTGAAGATTATGTCGAAACAACTTGGTAGGTATTTTAGGCACTTAACTTCACGTCGCCTGCATAAAACATCATTATTTCGCAACTTATATCGAAAATAGCTATTTCTCTTGTCTAATTATCTATAATTATCTTTAAACCATCTGTAGTCAATACACCATCTGCACACAAATGATTCAACTATGTATTGTGAAAAAATGAAAATAGTTTTATCAGAAAAAAATATGTTAAAAGCATAATACAAAAAAAATGTACCTATACTAGTTGAATATCAATAAGACGTACACTTTTTGACAAAATTAAGGGTTCTTTGCTCGTTCAGAAATTTTGACTTAATACCTATATTTTTTCTTCAATTATACCCCTCTACTACCAGCACTCACGTCACTGACATTAAGAATAAAACTAGTTGCACATTCTTTTCCAGATACAGTTGATAATAATTGGCTATTCATGTCTCTCAAACCCGACGTACCTGAGTACGAGAAATATAGCACAGCTACATCTACGTATTAACAATTATTTTTTGTTTATTGGAAACAATTCGAATTTTTCAACGACACAACTATATTAGGAAATTAGGTATTTTTTAATTTACTGCTTTTCAAAAGATTATATTAAGCATTTCAAAACTTAAAAAAAAAGAATTAAATTACATATTTTCTTTATCCACATCTCTAAATTAAAAATATGCGTTTTTGAATTAAATAAACGCATTATGTATATGTTATGTAGGTATGTATAAAACCTTTTTATACATACCTACACAGGGTGTCCCAAAATAGAAGACCATATCATTAACCACATATTCTTTGGACAAAAATAATGCGACTTTCCTTATGCTGTTTTTTATTTGGGCGTCCCTGTTTCAATATACAGGATGCTAAAGTTAGATTTTAGAAAACTATTTTTGTTAATAATCCCATTGTTTTGTAAGATAGACACTTGAAATATTGCACGTACTTTTGTCTTATTCCGGCATACTTATCATGTAATTTTAGTGAAAAAAATCGAAGGGCGAATGGAGGTAATTGAGGGACGCAGCACCCTTTATCCCCTCCAATTATTTCTAAGTACGCCTATGCAGATTTTTCTTGAAATATCAAATGTAGGATTTACTTCTGATCATTTTATCTCTTTTGTAATTTTTTGTTTAAATGCTCGGTTTTGAAGAAAAACGGCAATTTGTAGTGCCCATAAATCTATTATTCACTATCATTTTCAATTATATAATTATATATTGAAACAGAGACGTCCAAATAAAAAATGGCATAAGGAAAGCGGCATTATTTTTGTCCAAAGAATATGTGGTTAATGGTATGGCCTTCTATTTTGGGACACTCTGCATAAACAAATTGTTTAGGAAAATGAAAAAAATAAATTTATTTGAAAATAATTTTTAAAAATTAAGTTTTCATAAGATGTTCAAATGGAACAACTGTGTGTTTCATTTAAACAAATACGTAAAAAAATGAAATTTTCTTACCAAATAAATCAATTTATTTTTGACAAAAAAGTGAGCAATATACCAAAAAGGATTTGTTTACCGCGAATAAATTACGTTCAAATATATCGAATTGTTGGGTGGAATAAAAAATTATTTTCCGATGTACGACGCTACTCGCCATAAACCGAACAAAATCTTCCTCTGAAAGTAAAATCCGAAAAAGCGTTATTGATATTCCTCGAATAGGACAAACGCCGCCCCCTGTTACCCCCTTCCGCCGCCCACGCGGCGTGCAGGTCGTGTATTTGCCAACTTAAATTCGCGTTTCTCTTTATAATTAAGCAAAAAATCTCGCTCATTTAAAAGAAGACAAAAGAAAGAGCAATCCTTTGATGTGAGAAACCAAACAGAAAAGGCAGAACTGATAAATAACGGCGAGACTTTTCCGCGCTCGAGCCCGAGGCCGTTCTTTAATTAAAAATGGGTGAAAAATCAATTCCTAAAAGGTATTGAGACCACCTGATTTGGAAGAAATTAATTGCTGGAAGGCTGTGTCGGATCAAAAGCGCAGCGCGCCTTTATGCGTTCATCAAACACTCGCGGAAAAATTCTACATTATGTCGCGGCAATATCCTATTAATTAAAGTAGCGCGAATGTTTAGGATAAAAAGCCGGATCTTAAATCCGCCAACATGTAACCTCTTTCAAAGCTGCGGCTTTCCGAACTGTAAAGTAGCAATTACCGAATCATTCAAATATGGCAAATTTTCTTTTGGTGGAAAATCAACTACAACTAATACATATTTGAAAAGCAAAGTCGATAAGTGGACTAAGTGCCAAACTTATAGTTTACAGATAATGATACTTTACTTTTTGAACCAAGCGTATGCCCTTCTAATATTTATTTTAGAACTAAAATAAGTCTTTAATATATTTTTAGGTATTAATAATATTGTGTGAAACTAACTACTCAGTGGACAAATGCCCCAACTTGCGTTGAATTACACCCACAACATCTACCCATATATTCCTTATTATTAGCATTTGTAACATTTTTTTTACTGTTTTAGAAAGGTATTTTTCAAGTAGGTATTGTCATATTTAATTCATTGACAGGATGTCACTTTTTGTCATTGTCGATATTTAACTTCAAATAATTTTAATTTTTATAATAATTTTTAGTTAGATATTTGATTCAACTTAAAGGAGACCACCTGAAGAAGCAATCCTAAAAATGCAGAAATAGGTCAGATCTCATCTATTGTGGTTGAATTTGTCGTGTTCCCACTGCCAAAAAAGTGAAGTTAGATTTTTATAGAGTGAGTAAATTAGATTATTTTCTTTAGATAGTTATTGAATAGAGCTTTGTCTGTGGAATTGTTAGCATACCTAGATGTTTGGTATCAGAGAACATACATATGACTTCATTGATAGGAATTGTAGGAGATTTGATTTATATTAGCTTAAAATACCTTTCTAAAACAGTAAAAAAACTAAAATAAGTCTTTAAAAAATTTGACAAAGAACGAGGTACTCTACGTGCGTAGTTTTTTTAATGAATTGAAATGCGCAATAAAATTAGAATAGGCTAAATGCCTATCATGACTACTAAAGTGCCATAAGTTGCATTATAACAGATGCGGATATATGCCATATTGTTTATATTTAAAACATTATTAGAAGGCTATTACACAGCATAGGTAGACCAGCAGCTTCGCTCCGTTGTCGGCACTTTGAACTGCTTTTAGCTTTCTGCGGTGACCTCGAAATGTGAGGGCAATAGCGCATCCGATGGAATTTACAGAATCGGTGATCAGGACAGGAATAAGAATTTTTTATTTGCGCGTGAAAGCGTAGTTATTCCACATGAAAGTTTGCGTTACATTATGTAATAATTCATTATACAGTTATAAATGGGTAATTCAACATGTATTATACTTACTATCATTTACTGCTACTAACATACAGTGTGAGAATTCGATTTACTTCTTTGGACTCTTAAAAAAAAAGAGTTTTAATATATATTATTGCACTACAAAACATTTTTATTTATTTACTTACTTTTTTTGTTATTAGTGATAATTACATATTTTTGGGATTTTTTTTAAATTTAAAATTTGACGTTTGAAGTTTAGTGGACAAATAATTTATTATGATTTTTTTTTTGTCTTAAATGATCTACGTAAACCAGAAGATAAGTATTTTTCAGAACTGAAAAATTATGTTTACTTAACTTTGAAAATTGTTAAATTGGAGATAAAAGTGCAGTAAAATGTAAATTTAGAAAAAAAATATTTTTTATTATTTTGTTTTGAGACTTACTCTCATTATAGTGACTACAAGAAATATGATCATCTACATAATTTGAAGATGAGCCGTCTTGTGCAGGAAACGTTGGAACGGCCTCTTTGCGTAATCTATTGCGCGAATCGTTAGAAAACATATTATTTTAAAAATGTATTTGACATAGTTTGTATGAACTATTACTAATCCTGAGCAGGTTTTGTAATAAATCTTCTCTATTAGAAACCACTGCACAGAACTTTGCTCTAAAATAAAAATTTGTTTTTGTCAAAAATATAAATATGTATATTTTAAACTTCACTTTCATGAGAAGTATTTCATGAGAATAATAATTTATCATTAAGACGGTAGACAAATATATATTTTTCAAAAATATTACAACTTCTGTCTAAAGTATCTTATAGTTGACTGAATGACAGTTTATTATTAAAACAATAATTGTTAATAAAGTAAAGAATGATAGTATTCCATTGAATCGTTAATGATTTTCAAAAGAAGCTTATAGTTAAAACAATGACATGTTAATTTTAGTTTTCAATAACAAAGTTATGTTTGGACTGAACGAAGTTATGTCCGAGGAATACTGAGCATGTGTGTGATTGGTTGAAAAGGGAAATTGGGAATAGGATAGCGTTTTCTCCGTGTATACTCGGAGACTTAAAACCTTGATAAACAGAAATGTATATTGTAAATCGGAAATAGTGAAAGCAAATCTTGACTTAATGTAAATTTAACTAGACTGTAGCATATTATAAGTATTTTAAGATATAAAAGTGCATTTTCCTTAACACTAAAGTGCATTATTCGAAGCATAAGAGAAGAACAGTAGTCAATTTTAGTTGGTATTTTATTGTAGAAGACTAAAGTGCATCTTTCAACTCCAAGGGTAAAGCAACAACCACATGCTTTCTTTATCTTATTTTCTTCTGACACGTTTATATATTAATAAGTTTACACTTAAGATAAGCGTTAAAAGACTGCTGTATGTTACAAATAGTAAAAAAATAGTGAACAACTGTATTATATTACACTAATTGAAGGCTTTATATTATCGAGAAAAATAATTGTGTCGAAAAATACCAAAAACACATCCCTCCTTCACTACTAAGCTGTTCGTGACTTCTCAGACTCATAAAATGCCACAGAAATAGGTATGAATTAATTAAACACTGTGGAAATAATTTTACGCCTACTAAATTAGCGCAAGTAGTGGCAAAGTTGACTTTGATTGAATTGCCGTTAGTATTGGTCAGCAGCGTCTCGTGTCAAGAACAAATCGTGTATTATTTTAAAAAATATATATCTAACAAGGGTAGAGGTATTAATATTATTATTCGATATGTATACAGGGTGAACCTTAAATAAGTACAAATATTTGAATCAGCAGTACAGCTCACTGTGTTGAACACGGGAAAAAAAAGCCAAATTTTAAATAAATATCTTGATTCTTCAATAGTAAAACATGTTGAGAATAACACTAATATCTTGGAATAGGCTTCAAGAAGGTTAATAACTAGATTTTTTAGACATGCCAAAGAATGATGTTTATTTATAAAAATACCCCATTGCCACTCCTATACTTCAACAATAAAGTATATCCATGTATGTACATGAAATTGAAAATATAAACCAGATTATCTACTCGCAGTTACTTAGAATTTGGTCATTATCCATTTTCACTATCACTGATTATCACTGCTTAACAAATAAGCTTCAGCATGTCAACTTTTTCACTGTTTGAATAACGCGCCGTATTTTACTTAACTACACTGTATTTCACAAAAAATATTAATTCACAAGACACTTAAGAGAAAAACAGTGACCGTCAAAATAATAAAACGATTTAAATACATTTTATAAGTTGTATGCATTACTTAAAGCTTAGTTCAGTTTCCACTTGTACCTTGCCTTTGCCACCGCTTATTCCTTTGCCCTGGACCAGTGCACCGGTACCAACATAACCTCTTCGTCGACGTCGCTGACTATCAATCCTAGAGGATGGGGCTGGTGCGGGATATTTCGTGTACTGTCAGTAAAACCTACCTATTACCTGTACCTACGATCCCAGCTTCTTTTTTGTATACCATTGACACTGATTGAAATATTTTACTTTGCCTTCTCTTGATATTGAACGCGCACACCAAACTGGTGATTTTGTCATTCCATGTTTTGTGTCCATTTTCCAAATATGTTTCACCCACTACGAAACTGTGAAGTACGAAATGGTTAGCACTGACATGTTGTTTGATGTTATGTGGCAAAAATTAACACTAAAGTGTTGTGTGAAAATCATAGCTTTTTTGTTATTCTTCATAAAATAATTGAAAAGGATAATTTGTGTATCTTTCTAACAGTGTACAATGGTATTAACATATGAAATGTGGATAACTGTTTAAATAGTTGGTTTTTTAGTAGGTAAGCTTTTATGCACGTTTATGGATAATTTTGGAATCATTGAACAAAGCTCCCTCTCACTAAATCATATTGTTACGTCAGTGATCCATCTGATCAGCGGACCTCAAAATGTGGGTTAAAATATTTGTACTTATTTATGGTTCACCCTGTATATGTTTGTAACAACATGAAATAACGTTTTGGTAAATATTTTCCAACACTGGTAAATATACAATTTAATTTCAGTAACAAATATAAACGTTTAAGTAGGTTTTTTGTTAAAATTTATACTGCACTATCCATCATTAACCTTAATCATGTTGAATTCGATGAACTGAAGATCAGATGAACACGTCACTGCTGAAACACCTTTATAACCTTGTCGTTCCGTCTAATTTCAACATTTAATATATCGGAAGCGACCCCCGTCCGCCGTCGCTGGAATTAGTAGGTGACTTTGATGGAAATGGTGCCGGTATCAGAAATAAAGCGAGAATATGATTGGTCACTTATTTAATTACATTCATCTATCATTTGCTGTCGACAATGGCTGACTTTGACCGATTGAGCCGACGGTGGCCCTCCAGTAGTCTGTGGAAAATTGCATGCGATCTATATAACGCCTTTTCTGCACTAGAACCGGACTTGGTTAATTAAAAAACGATGTAGACCGAGAGCTGTCACTTGGGCCGTTCGATTGACCGTCGCAGATATTAATCCGCGCGACATAATGTATAGGTTGTTTGTTTGAACTAGAAACGGGACACAGCTAATGAAAGATTATCGAGGTCAAAATAGGTAGTCGAGCATGTGTTGATCAACTGTTGCTTCTTCTCAGTCTACAGAAGTTAAACTATAAAAAAAATTGTAATTGTCAATATTTTGAAAACTACCCCTTAAGTTGAAAAATGCAGTAGTTCAATTTTCTAGGGCGACAATTTTGTAATATCTAGTGACTATTAGCTATTCCATGCTGGATCTGACAGGTCACTAAGCAATGAAGCGTTCTACCGTGCTGTAGGCACCATTGAAAACCACAGAATTCTATCGCGTTTCGGCGATAACGGAATTTCAGGAAACAACTACTCTGCGACCTAATCCTCTCAATTGGATCATGATAGATGACATGTTGATATGACTAGTCGACAACCGATAGGGAGCACTAGAAAGAGTATTCAGCGCACATGATTACTAATCATTTTGTTATTGGCCGCTCACTGGTACACTAGCGGTGTACCAACAAACTATTTTGGTGTATTAAGTATTTGATTTTCTTTAGGTTAAGTTTCAATGAAATAAATATATACAAATTTGTATATTGAGTCAACCCATATGGATTTTTTGGCATTGTCAACCTGGAGATGTAATTTTTGAACTACAAAACCGGTAGTCGTTTTTTGAAACAAACATTTTGGTTATTCAATGAATGTTGACACTTACCTGGGCTGTAAGTGATATTTGTCTGAGTGGAAAGTAATCACTTTCCACCCTGGTACATGTCACTTTTCCTCCGGATATATGTCAAGGTCAGAAATATGTTTCTTTCAAACTTACTGTAAGTGTGAAATATCAACATTACGTGTATGGTTGCAAATAAAAACCTTTACATATAAATTATTCATTTTGTGTTTAATAATAATAAAATATAAATATATCATATCAAGTTTTTCAAACCAATGCAAATATTATTCAACACGCGTTTCTTAATAGAAAAAAGTAAATAAAATAGACAAAAAAGTATATCTCCAATTAACAGATGCATTTCTTTAGTTTTATTGGGTTTTTGCCACACTTCTGAAAAATAATAAAAATTAATTAAATAAGCCCTTGCGCCAAACGGAGCAGTCAAGGTATATTTTTGAAACTAAGTTTGCCTAACCAAAAAATCTCACACTGAAAAAAGCAGATAAGTAAAAAATAACAAAAATCACAGCACTATCGCGCACTTCCGTATTATTGACGTTTCGAAAAACTCTCTGTTTTCGTTTTCAAAATAGTAGTAAAAATATTAAACGTATGTCAAGTTTGACAGTTTAAAATTTGTTTATCTGCTTCCATAGTGATGTTAAATGATTTTTATTTTATTTTTACTTACTTCTTCTTGATACAACTGTAGTCAACAATGATCGATGTTTACTGAACAGTTTGACACACACTTATCTCCGTTCAACAAAATAATCGCGGTCTCTTTTAATTTTCTTTTTGTCGCGTTATCTTCCTTCTCTAAAATTTTTGCCGAACCCCATTGAATCACATGACCGTTTTCCCAAGCGTGTTCGCAAATTTTGGATTTTTCAAATTCCCGTCTTTTTATATAATTTTTATGTTCCTCAACTCTAACATTCATAGGCCGAGACGTTTCTCCAACATAATGTTTATTGCATTCACAAGGTATACTGTAGATGCAATTTTTTGAATTTTGTTTATCATTTTTTGGACGCGTTTTTGACAAAAATGATCGTAAGGTATTAGTTGTCTGAAAAACTGTTCGAATATTAAATTTATTACCGATTCTTCTTAACTTTTCTGATAATATAGTATGGATAATATAGGATTGTCTTAAAGTGTTGTTTTATCTGTATTATTTTTGAATGTTCTATCAACAAAATTTGAAGGGTATTCATTATTTATTAAAACATTTTTAATAAATTTTAGTTCGTTGTTAAAAATATCATTGTTTGATGAAATTAATTTTGCTCTATCATATAAACATTTAACAACACCTTTCTTAATATCGATGTGATGGTTAGATTTAAAATTTAAATATCTATTGGTGTGAGTTTGTTTTCTATAAACACGCTTGGGAAAACGGTCATGTGATTCAATGGGGTTCGGCAAAAATTTTAGAGAAGGAAAATAACGCGACAAAAAAAAATTGAAAGAGACCGCGATTATTTTGTTGAACGGAGATAAGTGTGTGTCAAACTGTTCAGTAAACATCGATTATTGTTGGCTACAGTTGTATCAAGAAGAAGTAAAAATAAAATAAAAATCATTGAACATCTCTATGGAAGCAGATAAACAAATTTTAAACTGTCAAACTTGACATACGTTTAATATTTTTACTACTATTTTGAAAACGAAAACAGAGAGTTTTTCGAAACGTCAATAATACGGAAGTGCGCGATAGTGATGTAATTTTTGTTATTTTTTACTTATCTGCTTTTTTCAGTGTGACATTTTTTGGTTAGGCTAACTTAGTTTCAAAAATAACCCTTGACTGTTCTGTTTGGCGCAAAGGCTTATTTAATTAATTTTTTGTTATTTTTTAGAAGTGTGGCAAAAACCTAATAAAACTAAAGAAAAACTAAAATTATGCCATAAATAAATAGCTTCAGACAATATCTTAACAGATGCATTTTCTAGAGCTTTCAATCCTGCAAAAATTTTGATATCGGGATTTCGGGATTGATCCCGTTATATTATAATTAACATGAATAATCATAAAGGTATAGGTATATGAAATTTATTTTTTAATTCATATTATCGAAAAAATAAAATAACAAATAAGAAAAACTAATTGATCCGGCACATTCGGTTTAAAACTCGAATGAATTTTGGTGGACTACGTTCCAACCGCCGAGAACGTCCTCTTCGATTTTACACTTGTAGACGAAATTGATAATAAAAAATCGTAGGATACACCATTTTTATATAATCCCGTTTCAATGGTTAGAGTAGAAAATAACGAAACTACCTTATTTGTACTTTAACCTAGCCGTATTAAAAATATCTATTAGACTGTAAAGCAGTTATTACTTGTGATCAATGTTACCTTGTTTAGACTTGGTCACTAAATTTAATATAATATATGTGTATTAATTAATTATTATGTGGCCTTGTATTTCATATTAGACCCCAACGTATATATAAAATTGACAAGGCGAAGGCCGAAAATCCCGGGAACCAAGCTGTCGGCATGCCGGGATTTTTATGGCTGAAAATTAGCATAATCCCGGGATTGCGAAAACGATTGACGATCGACAATTGACAGTCCTAGTTTGATCGTGTAATCCTTAAAATTTTTATTTATCTCATGTTTTCCTGTCTGTGCCGTGATTCCAAAAAAGACGATAGATCGAAGAATTCAAGAAACATCTTGTTTGGTAGGCACCACGAACATTTTCCTACGATAACGACACTCTTTGCGGCGGCGAAAACCGCCCCCTAAGACCACCGTCGCCGTAACAGCCGCCGCACGCGATAATTGGACGTCGATGAGACGGAAACCATATGGAAAATAAATAGGTTATCGGAAAACGGCCCCGTCGGCCCGGCCTAGACCCAGCTAATATCGCGCTGATTAACAATAATAACCGTAGGGGTTAATTTATAGAACACCTGTCTGTAATTAGCCGGGCATAATTAACCTCCGCAGACCTTACTTGTTGATTTTGCCGATGCTCCAACTTTGTATAGGTCGCTATTTGGTTTGCCGCTCGCCCTCCCCACCTGTCTTCGTATATATATTAGCGAGATAACATCGCGTAATAGTAGACAAATATTGGGATATCGGTAATGGCCGGTAATAATGTTGTTATACCCACATACGTCCATAAGGAGAAGGGCTCCCCACGGATTCCTAAAAGTTCTTATTAAGGATGGCCGTATGGCGGCGCAAAATGCAAGAGTTATAAATTAATAAATAGTAATTAGAAACGATATAAATGTATTTTCGAACGTAACAATTTGTGAAAGTTTTTAGGTGTTAGTACACGTTCTCCACCTGGCTAATCTGAATATATTTTTAAATCAAATAAATTGTCTTAAAATTAACTAGACAGTACTTGAAAGCAGTTGCACAACGTAATTTTTAGTGTTATTAATTACTCTTTTACAGTACTGTATACAGGGAACGTTAATGCAATGGAAAACGCCACAACACCACAAAGAAAAAGTAGTCTGTCAAGTTTATCTTTGGGATTTGGCAGAAACGACTAATGATGTGATCAATTATATTTTTTCCAGAATCATACCTAAATTTGTTTCCTGTTAAAAAGTTCTGTTTTTTTTCTAATAAACTTTTATTCTAGAATTTTTTCTGTATTACTTCCCGTTTAAAAGTTATAAGGAATATCGTTCTGAAGAGTCTCAAAAGAAATACCATCTAAAAATCACATTAGCAGTGGAAGCAGCAAGTAATCGATGGAAAATAATTAAATATGGAGGACATTAGAAAAAATCATATTAAAAAATTTACACATTATTAATGGGAGAATACTGTCCAGATTGAGTTTTACAAACATTTAGTGAAAAATTGTGGTGTGCTCTAATATTACAGAGAGGCACATAAAAGTTAATATTAGAGAGATAATGGATCACTTTGTATAGGTCATGTACATAAAGATATATGTATACTGCTCTTTGACGACTGCGCATCGGTACGGAGCATGCAATAAAAGGGGATGGAAAATGACCACCATTTTGATATACTCTCTTCTTCTTCCCATGTTTATGTTTACGTTTGTCGGTTTGTGAGGTTAGGTTTGGAATTTATTTGGTTTACAAAAATGTTAATTTAATTACAATATTTTATTATTCTGTGCATGAAGAACATGTGCTTTAATAGAAGTTGTAAAAATGTTAGAAGTCTGATGCCTCCACAAATGTTTTTAGGATTCCGAAGTGACTTTTTCATAGACACAACCAGATTTACTAATATATCTATGGACTTTTTATAGGTATGTTTTAAATGCGTGTTTTGTTTTTGTTTGTTTATTTTAAAAAATATATTTTATAGTATAAACAGTACAACCTATGAGTTCATCATCCCGTTCATCCGATATATTTTTGACACCTTCGTCTTCTTATCTCTTTCCAAAAACAAAAAAAAAAACAAATACAAAGGATGGCAATTCAATTTCAATGGGAGTGAAACAGGTTGGGTTTCATCAAGAAAAGGCTCGAGTATAGCTAGTCGAAGAAAACTTTAAAAAGCTAAGCACAAATATTTGTAAGTATCCTGCATGTTTTAGATATAAAAATCATACTTATTAATCCACATTTGGTATTTTAGAGTAAGTCCTCGATTTGCCAAAAGAAAGTGAAAAATTAAGAAACAAATATATCGAAAGAAGAAAATGTATAGGGCCAAACAGTGTATAAAAATATTAGAGTTGTCATTAAAAGATGTGGTGAAGCATTTAACGTCAAGAAAAGTACATCTTCCATCTCATGGCTTTGATCGCAGATATTATTGCTGTATTAAGAAAATTATTTGTATCACTTGACAATTTATATAAAAGACACCTAGATCAGCTTTTTAAATTTACTGAAGATTACCATAAACTGTTATAAAATTATGTAATTATGATATCATATACACAGTGTTCCATAATCAGAGAGAATCATAGAGAAGCTGAAGATAGTAAACGTCTAAATATATTGTATGCAAAATATAGTGTTTAGAAATATAGTGTTACAAGTGAAAATATGTTGTAAAGGTTTGAATTAGTGTATGTAATTTAGTAAGGTTGACAATAAGTAACTATGTAACTATCATTGATTTTATTAGTTTGGCTATCAGATATGTGAAAGTAAGGTTTCACTTTTTGACGACAAATTTTAAGCCGTACAAAGTTACGAGGCCGTCTAAATCCAGAAAAGCATTAAGATCAACACCCTTAGATCTAACAAATTAAGCATTTATTACCTTTATCATTCAATTAAAATAGTATAAGTAACAAATTACCTGTTTTTCTGGCACAGGTCTTGAGATCTGGCGATGCCAAACGTAATGCTTGACATGTCTGACGGTCTACAAATAGTTTTAGACAATATCAACAATTAGAAGAACCCTTCTTATTCCTATATATCTAATGGTAACTGTATAAAGCAGAAATGATAATTAAAGACTCTTTTCCATACTAGTCACTAGCCTTATAAATTTAAATTACAAAAATTTTGAATTTCATATTCCTCATATAGCTTATTTGGATGTAAACCTTTCAACTTTATGATATCCTGTATATTATAATTTACTTATTTTGACTGTTATGTTTTATGTGTAAACTAAACTCTTACCTTACCAATAAATTTTCGTAAAGCATTCATTATTATTAACAGTATAAAATAAATACTTCTACTTCCTCTTTATAAATAAAAATTGATGTAATCAAAATAAAACTATTTTCAGGTTTGGTTTCATGATTCTGTAGTCCTAATTTGTTCATCTGGTTTTAGTGTTTTAATCCTTATCTATGACAGTTTTATAACAGACTAGTTATAATTTAATTTCTTACAAAAGATGTTTAAATTTAGAAATGGATATTATATTTACCGCCCACAAAATATTTGGGATTTGTAGTGTTTTCACTAAACAGTTGGCAATGAGTACATCAAAATGGCAGCATCCTTTCCGGTCGTCGCACTCACGCAGTATATATCTTTATGTATATGATATAGGTACATCACGTCACTTCATTATCGTCGATTCTTTAAATAAATGATATTTTAAATGCCTCTTTGGTGACACTATAGGATTAATGTTATATGCTCCAGTGACTTTATAATCCAAGAATTTAAGAAACTTGTTTTGAACTGATTCAATTCTAGAAATGTAAATGTTATACTGACGGGACCAAATTACAGAAGCAAAACTTAATTTAGATTGCACATATTCGAAATACAATGTTTTTCAATTGCCTCAGGTGATTTAAAAGATCTGTTATTTCTTATAATAAAAGCCAACATCCTTTACAACGACATAATCGATGTGTGTATTAAATAACATTTTACTATCAAACATTATACCTAAATCTTTGGTTACAGAAGCTTGTTTCAGATTAATTTTAATAAAAATATAGTTTCATAAGTATTTATTAATGTTCCTAGTAAAAGTAACAAACGATAATTTTCCTATATTAATAAATAGTTTATTCACATTACAATATGCAAAAACATCTATCAACATCGGTTTGAACAAGTAAATAATCAGCTAAACTATTTATTCCAGAAAATATCATCGGCGTACATTAAAAACTTACTATGATGAAAATATTAATGCATATCATTAATATAGATAGAAAAAGCAGTGGCCCCAAGTGAGAACCTTGGGGCACCCCATAAGTTACATAAAAAACTGAATGCACTTTTACGATACAATTTGTAACCTGTTGAGCAGATAGGACGACAACCAACGAAACGACTTGCTGAATCCTAATCTGGAGCATATTTAACACCATCAGCCAATATTCAAGGTCATTTTGATAATCCAGTCACATCAAAATATAAACGTACAAGTGTAGACAGACTATTGTACACATGTTTTGGGTTCACTGCATCTGAATCAGAGGCTCATTTTACCCAATCACGTCAATTTCAAGGTCATTCCAAGGTGAAATCGTTATGCAAATGAACAAAAATCATCATACTTATAGTTATCTTTTTGGGGTCGCTAGATTCAAAACCGGAGTTCATTTGACTTAATCAGGTTAGATGAAAAAGGACAAAAACGTAAAAGACGGCCGTTATACCTATAAAAATATATAGGTCTAGGCGGTCTGACAGATCACAACATTGGCCTAATTTAGGTGAACACATGCTATGATATGACAACAGTGGTAGCCGGACAGTCGTCAGTTTTAAATAGGTCCAACAGGCTTAGAAAGACAAGATTTAAAATTATCGGTACATATATGGCGTCTCAAAGTAGTGAGAGAAAAAAATCTCTACAGTTCATTACCTCGAAACGCAGACAAATATCATTTCTTTAGTGTTCTTTCATACATTCAAAATATCAAATGCATAAAATACTTCTACAGTCTACTCCATACAAACGCACAAAACCTTGTAATTTATAAAACCTGATAAATGGGGCCCTTTGTGCTTGATGGTGATCTTAAAAAATTGATCTCTCAACGTCCCCATCAGCTCAAAGATATACGAATCGATCTGCGACATCCAATTGTCACAAATAGTCGCACCTGGGTGAGCTGTACGTAATACCAGTGGGCATTTTTTATATTAATCCCGTGTCTATGGTTTGGGGTTAGAGGATTAAGTCCTGCCGTTCCATGACCAGCGCTTTGTCGAGTTTGAGTCTCCTTCAAGAAGCGATGGGTTCTTAGTTAGTTATCGTTCGTTTGTCATCGCTTATTTTATAAAACGAATACATTAATACGAGACTTGATTTTAGTATATGTACACGGTGTGGGTAAATTTCAATGTTTTTATAGGCTCATGACCACCTATAGTTTGTATTTAAAAAAAAACACAACTTTAGATTATAACTCAAAAATTAAAAAAGTTACAAGAAAATTAAGCACGCCACTGGATTCCACTCAAAAAAATGTCTTACTTAATTATTAATTAACGTATTAATTACTTTTTTCTAACTTCACAAACAACCAAGTTGGGGACAAAAAGTAGAAAATTTGTTTATTACTCGAAAACAGAAGACGATAGGTAATTTTGGGTTTGAGCATTAATTTTCCCTTAAAAAAAAAGATTGAGAGTGAGAGGGTCATTTTTTTCTATTTCGTATAGTCTATAAAAACATCGAAATTTGTCCACCCTGTACAGGGTGTTTTATTGAGAAATGTACATATCTTAACAACGAGTACAGGACATCTAGGTGTGGCTTCAAAACAACCTACTGTTCAAGGGTCTAACCATTGTCATTATTGAGACACCGGGCGTTTTAACGGTTTTATCTGTTTTTTTAACTTCTAGTTATAATGTCCATCATATTTGCTTGATAATCTTTTTTACTCTTTAAAAATGCCATGAGATTTGTAATATTGCTAATGATAAAATTTGTTCCAAATGAAATGACAACATAGAATGATTACGCTAAAGTACTAAAATTTTGCCCTCTTACATACGAAAGTTTTCGAGTAAATGACGATTGAATGTTAGAAAACGTAAATCAATTAAAATAAAGCAAAAACGTTATCAAGTTTTCGATTTATTTAATGAAAAATATCCAGGTCGCCCTATCAGCCAATCAACAGTCAGTACGGTAGAGTCTAAATTTAAAGAAACTGGCAATGTTGTAAATATTTCAAAACCTGGACGTCCAAGCATTATTTAAAATCAGAAACAGAACATTTTGATAAGTATGGTGGATAATCCTCATAATTCTTCACAATTGGTTGCATTAAACAATGACACTAGTCAGAGCACAGTGCTACGTATCTTGAGGAAGGAAAAATCCCTACAAAATTCAACTTGTGCAGGAACTCAATGAAGATGATCCAGATCGCCGCTTACACTTTTGCGAAATTCTAACGGATTTATGTCAAGGAAATAGAAATTTACATCGGCAAATACTTTTTTCAGATGAGGCCACATTTTGTCTGAATGGTACAGTAAACCGTCAAACTTGCAGATACTGGAGTCGGGAAAATCCTCATTGGATGGCAGAGGCACATACCCAACACCCTCAGAAATTAAATGTGTGGGCTGGAATAGTTGACAACAGAATAGTAGGGCCTTTCTCCTTTGAAGGAACCCTTACAGGACAAAGATATTTAGAGTTTCTAGAAAATGATCTTGTTCCAGCCCTTGCAGTAATTTTTCCTAACAATAATGATCCTGACATTCCTGACGATACCATATGGCTTCAGCAAGACGGTGCACCTCCGCACAATGCGCGCCCTGTACGAGATTTTTTGGACAACTATTTTCCTGGGAGGTGGATCGGCGCGGACCGATAGAATGGCCTGCAAGATCGCCAGATCTTCACCTCTTGACTATTTTTTATGGGGATACTTGAAGTCAGAAGAGTACATAAATAAACCACGTAATTTAGAAGAACTTCAAAATCGCATTCGGGACGAAATACGCAGAGTTACCCCAGAAATCATTCATAATGTGCAAGAAAAATTTCTTCACAGACTTGCGCATTGTCAAGAAGTTGGTGGATGGCAATTCCAACATTTAATTTGATCAATTGTATTTTATTTTACATACCTCAGAATTGTTACTTTTTTATGGATAAAATTTACGTTGTCTAACATTCAATCGTCATTTACTCGAAAACTTTCCTATGTAAGAGGGCAAAATTTTAGTACTGTCTGATAGAGAATTAAACGATCTTTAAGAATCAAGGAAAAAAAAATGGTGTTGCCATTTAAAAAAAAAATCGATGACGTCATTACTCGAAAACAAATGACATTTGAAAATCGCATTTTACGCTAAAATATGTATTTTTTAAATTAAAAATCGACCTGTTCGAGGATTTTTCCCAAAAAATAATTGTTTCGTTTTTATTGAATTTATTCCATACTTTTGGCGCATACTGTATTATGTTTAGTTTGATACGAGTTGTAAAATAATAGCGTGATTTGGAATTGTTTGCTTGCTTACAAGAATTATCGCAACGATTCCATGAACCCAATTGATTTTGTTGGTATTTGTACCTGATAAATTATTTTGATATTTCATTGATGTTTTAAGTTTTCTAAATAACTGGTTTTGAATTTTAATAAAATATTTCCTACTTTTTATTTACCATTGCAATTATTGCTCACTGAAGTGGGCTTGCCTACCGCCTCGAAATCGTTCTGCCGAAAACGAAGTTTCAATCGCGATATTAATTTTCCCGAAACTTATTATTGAAGATGAGACGTTGATGAGAGAACTCCAATATTTGCGTTTTCAATTAATTAGTATTTCTTGTTTTCGGTTCGAAATCCCTCCACGACGGATTTAATTGATTCTATTATTATTCCGATTGTTCCTCGGAAAATATATTCATCGAAATGCCGAACATTCCACTTCTCCTTCTTTGTCAATTACGGGACCGGATGGAAAGAGGGAACAATGGGATTGAGACACGTGGTCGACATTCGGTTTCGGTGGGTCTGTAAAAGTGTGTCAGTGGTTTTTCTGCATTTCTCAATGTAACACACGTATTGGGAAACTGGTAACAATCGTCTATGCAATATCTCTTCTCAAATCAATAACCCTACCAACCAAAATCAGTGCTACCGACTACCGGTAGAATGATATAAGAAAGTTAAAGCACTTATAGTCGTTTTTTCCTCATTCTTTATGAAAATATTTTAACTAACGTATTAAAAAATAAAAAAAAAATTCATTCTACCTACGTAGGTAGACAACCGACAAGGCTTCAAAATCGAAAAAACTATATCATAGATAAATATAAATAAATAGAATGGAATGGAATATAACCTAAGGTTTAAGCCACTTAAAATATTTTTATTATCACAGAAGTTTATAACTATCCAGGTGTAGACCAGTGCTGAAGCCTTTGAAAATGGTAAAAAGTGAAATAAAATATTAGTAGGATGAAACCCATTGGAAATGGAAGAGAATACAACAAAAATGAAATGAAAAATAATTTACGGGCTGAGGTCGGGAAGTGGAAGGGGGTGAGTTTTTAAGGGTAAAAAACGGTTTATCTTGATTTCCGGCAAAACTACAAGTCCTATCGAAAAAAGTTAAATAGTAAAGTTGTAGGTAATAAAAAGATCTACAATATTTACACTTTTTTCACTTAACCTCAAAATTTATGTGAAAAATTCAAATAACCAAGTTTTTGGTTTTTCATTTTTATCTTTTATAAAAAATAATTTTTTTCACGATATTTGGTGAAAACTTACCTTTTTATGTCCCAAATACACTGTAATTTTTTTGATTTAAAATATACATTTTTTCACCTTATTTTGACTTAATATCGAAAAAGCTCCCTAATTTTCAATCGAAAATTCTCACGTCAAAATATCTGCTTTTTTGAAAAAGTCGGTTGGCTTTTTGTTCGTTGGAATCTCTACTATCTTATGGTGTAAAAAAATATACATTACTATGGGAAATGTTCTCAGAAAAAACAAAGAAATGATGCGACAAACTCGAATCTGAAAATTTTTTTTAATCATTATGTATAATTTTAAGCTAGTTATTAGAATTTATACTTTAATTACTCGAAAAACGTACGATTCCATATTGCACTGAACAAAAAAATTGCAAGTCGAAATATACTACTATAATTAACAACTAAATAAGTTAATAAAGTTAATTTAATAAAACATCTACAATATTTTTTCGTTTACTTGCATTTTCTGAGAACGTTTACCAAAATAATGTATATTTTTTTACACCATCAGAAAGTAGAGACTTTTTTAAAAGAGCAGATATTTTGACGTGAGAATTTTCGATTGAAAATTAGGGTGCTTCTTCGATATTAAGTCAAAATAAGGTGATAAAATAAATATTTTAAACCTACCACTTACTAGTCAAAATCAAAAGAGTAACTAGTTTTCACCTTTCTAACGAAGCAATCCCGCGAATCAGACGAATATTTCTTATTGAAATACCAACCACTTCCACAAATGCAACGGATTAGAATAATTCAAAAGTCCCGGTCCGAGGAACGTAACATTTATGTGGCATAAAAACCGTTTCCGCAACAAGAAAATAATTGTATTTTAGAAGCTCACCTTTAACGGCCCTTGAAGATGAGTAATGGGTTGTACACTTTCAACCGACCATGGCCGCCTTTAACTTTTATCGCTTTTACATTATTCATAGTCTTCAGCACCTGAAACAATATGCCCGGTTAGTGTCGTCGTCTAATATTTAAAAAGGAATATAGCGATACATAAACATAACCTAACTTAACAATGTATTATATTATACAGTGTTTCTGAAACTAGTGGACCTGCACTGAAAAAAATATGGTTATCTAATATTAATGAATACCCTTTATTGGACAAAAGTTTATTAAATTATTCTATTTATTAATACACTTGTTGATTCGTTGTTAACAGTGTTCGTTGAATCAATGTGTCGACATTTATTATATTAATAAATAATTTTACATTACCCAATGTAAAATAGAGATTAAAGGAATTATTGTGTAGCATTGACCATTGCCTATTAATAATTTGGAGTCTGCCTTTAAGCTTCACCCCCTTGCTGACTCCCTCAAAATGCTGTGTTTATGAGTGCGCTTAGTTTCTGGACTTTATAGAAGATAGGTAAGAACATTTCTTGTGTGTTAGTATAATTATTATTTATAGTAGGATGGACGATTAAAAATTATTTTAAATATATTTAATCTAAAACAAAGATATGATTTTTTTTTATCACAAACGGACACATTGAAGGAATAAATATGGTGGAGATGGTTCGAAGATATATAGCGACGAGGCCAAGCAACACAGACTATACTCGATTTTTTGTGGGGTACAGAAATGGAAAATGTATCAAGCAGTCATTTGGCATTAACATTTTTGGGAAAATGTCATGTAATGTAGCATTGTTCCTGGGTCTTCCAAATCCTCAACAATATACTGGACACAAATTGTTCAGAAGTTGTAATTAATGTTTACAATAAATAAATGTTGTTGAATTTTTATAGTCTATAATAACAAGTTAAAGTGGTGCCTAAATGTTTTTGTTTATTTTTTACTTTAACATTTACGTGTTATTCCAAGTCCGCGCAGGATGCAATAAATTTCTAACAACAAATATATATAAAGCCTTTAATGAAAATAAATTAGCCCTTTGCATTTTTGTAGATCTAGAGAAAACATTCGACACAGTTAACCATTCGCAATTGTTGGTGTCACTAGAAAAACTTGGATTCCGTAGAATGACTTTAAAATTATTAGAAAGTTTCTTATCTGATAGAAAACAATATGTAGTGATTAGCAACAGTAAGAGTGATTCTAAAACTGTAGAATGTGGCGTGCCACAAGGGACTGTACTTGGGCCAATTCTCTATAACATCTATATTAATAACTTATTTAGTATAAATACTTGTGCATCTATAATTGGCTTTGCTGATGACACATCGGTACTATATGTTGGCGATACTTGGACATCAATTATTAATAACGTGGAAAATGATTTTAAACACATAAAAGATTGGTTTGATTCTAAACAATTAACTATTAACTTTTCAAAAACAATGTTTCTACCATTTTCACCTAGTAATGTTAGACTCCCGCAGTTTAGTTCATTAAATATAAATTGTGACGGAAACGTAATAGAGATCCCTCCCACAACTAAATTTAAATACTTAGGAATATTTTTTGATAGTATGATGAAATGGAATGTACATATTAATGAACTCGTAAATAAAATTAGAAGTCTTTTATCCAAATTTAAATATTTGAAACATATTTTGAACATTGAGCATCTCATGGTACTTTATTATGCTTTAGTGGAATCTCAGTTACGATACGGGATCACTGCTTGGGGTGGGGCTTATAATAATGTAATAAAGAATCTTGAAGTAATACAAAAATGGATTTTAAAGATTATATACCAAAAAGAAATTACTTACCCCAGTGACGATCTCTATAATCTCTATAAACTGTCAAGAGTTTTTGATATTCGGCAATTATTTACCTTAAGTTTAGTTATAGAACAAAAAAAAGACGCCAACAAGATTAACATTGTTTATAATTATCCAACAAGGTACAAAGAGATGGGTTTATGGATATCTTTTACTTATAAAACGTTGATACAAAGGTCTGCTTATTTCCTTGGTCCAAAAATATATAATGAAGTTCCAAATAATTTAAAACTAATAAATTCTTTTGTAATGTTTAAAACTCGCATTAAAAAATGGCTATTAAATAAACCACGTATTTTTTGTTATAATTTAATTGCACTTAACTTAAACTGAAATATTGATCTGCATCTATTTTTGTTTTTATTTCTTGTCTCATGTTTTGTGTTTAATTATCAGGAAAGTTTTCATAATTTTTAATAACAACAGAACTTAATAATTGTTAAATGAAAAAGAGTTAAGTATAATTCCCTTGACAAGTTTTGCTTTTGGTTTTTTTTGCAACTCTCTTATATTAGTTATTGCATACGTTATATGTCACTACAGACAATCTTTTTGTCTTTGTAATATTTTTATTTGCACAGGTATTTATAAAAGTAAAAATTAAGTTCTACTGTACATTTTGAGCAAATTTTGTTACTTAATGGATTATTGCATTGATTAAAAAAATATTTCTTTATGTTACTGTAAGTTGATGTATTAGTGGATTTATCGCATTTAACTAAAATCAATTTTTTATTGTTACTCTAATTTATATTGTGTGTAAATAAATATTATTATTATTATTATTATTATGAATGGCATCGAGTGTTCTTTTGAAGGACATAATGACATCCAAATGAGTATGCTAAATATGTCATAATGGCGTCGTAGATTATAGTTATTAATTATGTAAGGGAATTAACAAGCCCTTAATCCATGAGAAGAAATGGAGACTCCAGACTGCGAGAGTTACACTTTTTCGAGAGAGAGATAACCGGTCAATTAGGAGAGTCAAAGCCGTGTGGGAGCAGGTTAAAAATTATGATTTTGTAAAACGTCATATTTGACAAATTTCCTTTAATCAAGTATATTGACTGCCAGCTAAATATCGGAAAGTCTTGAAAGTGTTTCTATGACATATGTTTGTTTATTTGTCACTGAATGAAAAAATTTGCAAATTCAACAAAAAATGACGTCTAACAAGAAAGCCAAGAAGCAACATCGTCTGTTACCAGCAAAAGTATGTACGAGAAGGAATTGATAGAATTCGATAACTTACGAAAAATAAGGCATGGGAGAGAAAGCAATTACAGAAGAGCGAAGAAACAGTTTGCTGCCTTTCGATGTGGACAAAGGTATTAATTTTTGGAAGTATGGTAAACTTACCTACTTCATCCTTGAAAGTAGAATAAAGAAATTGTAAACCAAAGAAGGCAAAGATAGTGAAGATACATCAAATCGAAGATTTTGTGAAAAAAGCACCGGATGAATAATATTTACAGGTTAAGGTAGAAAATACACGATTTTAAGATTTCAATTTAGCGTTTTATTTTGATCTTACAGGTTGCAACGAACATGGGAGTCGCAGGTACTTGTCGATGTAATGAATTAACTTTTTGGATATCACCCATGTCCAAGACAAATGCAGTTAACTATACGTACTCATTAGGGACACGGAAACAAATATTTCAAGAAGTTTCACGATCATGGAAGAAGCTTTTTCAGGCAATGCTGCAGAAATGTGTCGAAAATACATCAATCTGCAACCTAAAACTACCGGTTTCGAAAACATTATCAAAAGTGGCTGCACTTCTTGGGTTCCCTGAACCAGAAAGTTTTACTGGAGACGGAATAATGAGACATTCTTCGGCAACATTACTCGCCAATGCTGGGGGTGATATTACCACTGTGAAGCGTCATGGTGGTTGGAAATTGATTATGGTAGCGGAAAGTTGTATTGAAGATTCACTGACCAGCAAGATAGCAACTGCTGATAAAATTCAGGTTCTACCTGTCGAAATTGTGGGCCCCTCCAGTCCTTCAGAAACTCCTGATCGAGTGAATTTAAACAATCCTGGTCAAAATGACAAGATCGTTCTTGAGATAAATGTTAATGTTAATAAGAATAATTCTAAATAAAATTCTATAAAATCGAAGCGTGGTATTATAAGTTCTAACCACTAGTGTATTAAAAGGTCTTTAATCCATGGAAAACAGACAAATCTTTTTAATATAGTCGTCGCGGATACCCTTTTAGATTATTGTTAAGTCCATATTTGCACCTTTCTAATAAACTGATAGCTAATATGTGCAAAGGCATACGTGGGCCGATGATATTATTTGATTTACTATTAGCAGAGTTCTAAAACGAAAAGAGCGATATTTCTCGAGGTAGGATGCGACGTTCATCAAACCGCACCGGCCTAGGGCCGTCATCCTGACAGATAATGATAGTTTAATAACTAGTAATAACACGTCGAGAGTCCACCGTACCGACTGACTTAATTTTCGCTCTGAGCGACCGCCTGGCACAACGTAACATGTGATAAACGTAAAGGATTAATAAAAAAAATACATTAAAATTCGCAAAAGTCATCATCGTATACAGGGTGCCCAATATGTATAGAATATCAATTCAATTTTGGGGATTCAGTTTATGGTCCATGTGTTGATGCTGCTGACTCCAGTCGAATTCTGTTAGTGCAGAACTTTTGCTTGAGGTTAATTTTTGGAATCAGAAGACGTCAACACATTTCTTATAAATCATCTGAAATTGGTTGGATAAATATGAATAATCGTGGTTTTATGCACAGTGCTTGTCTATTTCACAAAACTGTTTTATATAAGGCACCTCTTTATTTTTATAATAAAATATCATTTAGAACTGATGTACCTATAACATGTTAACATACAATTTAAAGGTAGTTTGACTAGTTCTCTACACCATACCGAGTTTTTAAGCGGTTACTAACATTTATAATTCCTTACACTATAGATACTATTAAAACGTTATTACATTCCTTAATTTAAAAAATAAATAAATTGAAATTTTCTGATCAGATTAGGAAAAATTCACTGAGTATATTAATCTTCCAACTATTCGTGTTATTACTTAAACAGGTGTTGATAATTCTGTTGTTTTTTTTTAGGATGTAAGTGTCATTTTGTAATTAGTTTTTGTATTAGATACACAGTGGCTTGTACGGTGAAGGCTGTATGGTGAATTTTATATTTTCTGAACTGAAGAGAACAATAATGATTGTTAATGCTATTTAATTATCAAAAAATTATGTTTCTATAACACAAGTTGCAAGTTAATGGAGTTACGTAATCAACGAACTGCACATCCTTGCCTACTTTAAACGCAGTTTATTTTTTCAAAAACTGTGTCTCTCAGCGATATTCAACAAATATACCTTTTTTGTTGAAAAATCATTGAAAATTTTAAAAACATTATTTATTTCCGCTTTATGCAGTGGCGCATTTATTTTTTAGAAAAGAATCTCGAAAATATAGTTGCACGCCACTGTTTTTTTCATATTGACGTGAAGTCGCAGCAAATGAAGTAAGCTGCCATTAGAACTCCTCATACCCAATTAGACAAAAATACCTTAATGCATCTCCGAGATAGATATGCCTAAAAATCGTTTTTATTTTTCAACTTCAACACCCTGTATCTGGAAAACTAAGCTTTAATGAGCAACATTGCATGACTTTTCCCAATTAATTTTCGTCGTAGAATCTAATGGTAAGGTTTGGCCTATTTTTCAATGGATACCCTGTATAAAAATGAAAAATAATACAATTAGGACAGAAAATGGTAACTAAAAACATAAGGCTTTTCGAGGTATTTCCTGACATTTAGAGGCATTTTGTGGTATTTCTGGTATTCCGGTAACATTTCGGTGGCATTTAGGGCATTTCGGGGGTATTTCGAAAATTGTTTAGCATATTGAGGTAATTTGTGGCATTTCGGAGGCATTTTGGTGCATTTTCCGCAAGGAAGGAATTTTGGTGTACAAAATCTGGACAGCAAAACGCCCCTCGGTTGCTGCCAAGCAAGAATATCCGACAGTTCAGTAACACATTCACAACTTAACTGGTCGAACATTTCTAACACTTTGAAACCAATCCTTGACTTTGGTGGGAACATAACTTTGGACCAGCGCGACCAAGCAGACTACCGGCACGACCTGCAATGGCGGTCGTTGCAGGTGCTGGTCTAGTGTGCAATGCTCCATTAAATGATATGGGGATCTTCATGAACCGGCTTTGCAGGTCCGTGCTGATCCGTGCAGGCATAATGTGCGCGATGTTTTAAAGAGAGAGTGGACAGCACATTAGGTCTATTTCTACAGTAGTCAGGGACTAGTTTCAAACTGTCAAAAATGTTCGTGCAACTACTTCTTAAGTCATCCACAACTTAATTGGTTGGATATTTTGAAAAGTTTGAAACCAATTCCCCACTCTTGTAAGAACAAGCCTTATGTCGATCCCAAAAGTATCAAGTCAAGCTCGTTACTGCTAAATGAATACCATGGGGGTTATGGATAAGAACCATAGCAGCTTTATTTTAAATAAAACAACTTTCTTTCAAGTGTGTTTTTCCGTTAAATAATAGTTTCCTTTTATTCATTTGAATCATGCTCATTCTTTGTAAACGAAAGTGGGCCAATCTTAGCATAAATGAGAAGTTTTTAAAATTAAGTCTAGACTTTTGCTATTTTTCCAAAATAGTATAAGCAATAAAGACTCTTAACACATTTTTTACTTTTTTGAACATGAAATATTAACTTTCTTCATGACCATTTTATTTTTATTTTTAATACAATCAGAACTCTATCATATGCTTTTTCGGTAGAGTAAAATAAAAAAAGTTTTTCCATTTATTTATTCTAAATATTTTGTTATGAAAGTTTGCGATTTTTGCAATAAAAGATAATTCTTTTTTACTTTTAATCCATACCACTTTTGCTAGTGACACTTTTCCCGAAGAGTAAAAATAGGAATAATTTACTCTTATGCTATTTTTATATTTTTTGCTATTCTGGATACTACGTAAAAGAAATGTTTCTCCATAACAATCTCATTTTAAATTCAAACAAAACTCAAAGGAACTTTTCTTCGTAAAAGGTAAAATAAAAATGGAAATGGTATTCCATTTGCAGGATGTCCGGAATATGAGTGCCGTAATTTTAAGGGCTTACTTACGTGTCTGATTAAAAACAACAAAAACGTCAAACGAATAGTTTTCCTACAAATACATTTCAAAAATGCAACTGCAGTAAAATGCAAAACTGTGTTGTGAAATCACAAACTAAGGGACAATTAAGGTTAAGTAAAAGCTCCTGTACCGTAATGTGTATTTTGTATCAGTACTAATGAAGTAAAGAATTGAAATTTCTTAGCACTGCAACGTTCGACAACATTGCAATGTATCAACTGCTACTGTTATGTTGACCCAAAAGTAATATTAGTCATAGTAGCATGGCGGCTAATGCGTTTTCCTCTAATGTTTCTTTGATATTTGTGAGTGTACATAAACAAAAATGTAACAATAGGGCGAATCTGGGCAAAACCTTCTGGCTACGACAGCCATTTTGAACACTTGTAACTATTATTATGTAACTATTGTACCTATTTGTAATTATTTTCTACAAATACTTGACAATCCTGACATGATATGTGAGCGACTTTGTCACATATTCATAACTTGTTTGTCGTTATAATTTTGTTACCGTTGGTAAGAGAAAAAAAATGTTAAGTCAAATATGGTTAGTCTGGTACAATTTATCATACAGTAAAATAAAAGCACTCACATTCCGTACAACCTGTAAATTTTGTAATCAAAGTGAACAAAATTTTTCTACATATGGGAATCGTTTCGTCTGCTAGTAACACTTTTCCGTGGACATATTGCTTTTCTTAACAAGAAGCAACCGACACCGACTTAAATGCAATTCCTTTAGTATTTATACCTTTCTTTTAACTACTTAGTTCAATGAGATTCGGTACCGGGTAACGACTAACCATTAAAGCAGTCCGACGCAGATGTTTTCACGCATACAACAGTCACCCGCCAGCACAGAGCAAAGAACTGCCTAGACAAAAGGACACAATCGAAAATATGCCATCGACGCTGATAAATTTATTATCCGTCCCCTTGGCGCTGCGACACGGACGCGTCAAAGTGTTGATGCCCTAAGAAAGAAAAATGTATTTCTTTGGATGTGCCGGGGGCTTCCTTAATCCGATAAATCAAATCAAAGATCACTAGATCTCTCCCCGACGGAACTTATAAGAGCTTATGGAAGCTCCACAAGAATAGATCGGCTCCGTCGGATATGTGGCTTTTCACGTAAACTCGATTTCCTTCTAAGTAGGGGTGGACGCGCGTGGCGGTCCTTTGAGACGGGCATTACTTGTTTTTCGAATCGGATCGGGGATGGATCGGTATCATGCGATACGACTGATTATGTGACAAAATGTAACGGTGAAGAATAACGTTTTATTATTACAAACAGAACAACGCAATTACGTAATGAAGTAAATAAAATATCTTGTTTTAGAGCTTTTTTTAGTCATATCGTGTTTTCAATAGTAAAAATAGTACATTATACTATAAGGGAGAGAAATGCGTTATTTTGGCAGAGGTGCAATTTGAAGCCCGAGGGCTACAATGCACCGAGGACAAAATAGCATCTCTCCCGAATGGTATATACTATTTTTTTCACGGTCTCATTAACTTAAAAACACATATTTTGTCATTATGAAGTAAGTAGCACCAGAATTATTGTATTCGGATCTGAGCATTTATTTAGTAGTAGTTGAGTTATTGTCATAACTACAAAATAAACAAACAAAAAGAATTGTCAAATTAAGGTGCTAGTTTGGTTTAGTTTAAAGTTTGTTTAGTGCACAATGAATAATTGTGAGTCGGAAGAGATTGTGGAGGCTGCAAATATTGCAATAAGCAATTTGTTGCCTACGAAGTCAAGATCTTTATACAATCGGTTCAAAAAGCGGTGCGCCGAGAAAAATGTTCAAGTATACAGCGAGAATGTTTTGTTGACATACTTCAGTGAAAATGCAAAGAATTACAAGTCTTCCACATTATGGGCGCAATATTCTATGATTAAGTCATGCTTGATAATTTACGACAACATAGATATAAGCAAATTCCCCAAGCTGATCGCATTTTTGAAAAGAACCGGTGACGGATATCAAGCGAAAAAATCGAAAATATTGACAAAGGGTGAAATCGACCGTTTTCTATCAAGTGCAGATGGCAAATAATTCTTAATGATTAAGTAAGGTAAGATTACTTTTGTTGTTAGGTATTTCAATTATTAAGTATTTTGATTTTTTATAGGTTGGATTAATTCTGGGGATTGCCGGAGCTTGTCGAACTGATGAACTAGTCAATTTAACTGTAGATGATATTGAGTACAGTTTTTAATTTAGTTTGTTTTGTTACAATTTAATTTCTCTATTTACAAATTTAAGTGTATCCTAACTCTTGGACATAAAGAAAGTAAATATTTATATGGGAAGTTTGAGCATGGGTACTCAATCAAGTCTTACATCTGAACATTTTTATAACATTCTCTGGCCGATGCCATGGCAAATTCAAAACTTATTAAACATAGATATAAAAATATTTTATAGAGATAGGTATTATACAGGGTGCCCCGAAATTAATGGGACACAGAGCAAGAGTAGATTCCTTACATCAAAATAATGCGATTAAGCCAAACTTGCCTTGGTCCATTTGTGGCTAATAAAAAAGTTACAGTGCATTAAAGTTCAAATTTTGAATTCGACATTTGGATAGAAACAATATTTGTGTGTAATAAGCTAGTTCTCATCCAGTACTCCATGCTTTATAAATCTTTTGAAAATCAACCCATTTCTAAACTGATGTTGCTATTCGAAATGGAACACACATGGGTTTTTGCTTACAATTAATGATCACCGTAACATAGACTTACATCAGTTTATGCAAAAAATGTCTAATATATCAATTCCTGCAGATATGTGTCAGTTTATATTTACTAAATAAACTAGACTGTAGATGCTGAAGGACAAGACAATGATAACTTAAGAAAATTTCAAAAGTCTTCCAATCGCTTTTAAAAACATACCTACTTAACAAATATACAATTTATAGCTAAATTTAAAAAGAAATTATCTTATCATTCATTTTCTGTCTACTCAGGTATTCCACAAGGCTCTAACTTAGAATCATTCTAGTTTTTATATTTTGTCAATGATCTTCCAGATTGTGCCGTCATACGATGTAATGCAGCAGCTGTGGCAAGCAATTTTAAATGCTAGGAATTTATTAACTAACTAACAATGTCGCCGATGAACGACGAAAACAGTGTCCGGTGTAGAGTTGAGGATTTGGTAGATTCAAGAACTCTGCAATATCGGCAGGCATTTTACCAAACATGTTAATTCCGACTGGATTCTTCACACATTTATTCTTCATATATTTAAGAAAAAGTCGTCTATGGTCAGCGTTGGGTGGCCGGAGTGCCATATACTTTCTAAAAAAGTTTAAATAGAATTCACCAACAACACTGAAAGTCCGAGACACTTTCGTTTTAGTATCTGGTATGGTCACAACAACCGAAGTGCCCAAGTATTCGATATTGTCGATGGTCATCTGACACAATTCCTCTCGGCGACACGCCCCGAAGACACCCACTATTGCTGCGACTTTCATCATCAGATACTTTTCGTCTTCTGCTTCTGTGAGAAATTTGTCGATATGCGTCTTCGTCAAAACTTTTGACTCTTTTGCTTGATATCCTTCCCCCTTCCGTTTTAAAAAAGCAATAAGTTTATAATGTTTGCTTATATCTTGATCTTGCTTTATTTTTAACATAGTTTTGATCGTGGAATAATTTGACCACAGCGTTGACGATTTCCATATCTTGGCTTTTTCTTCAAAATATGCCAGTAAAACACTTTCGTTACATTTCCCAGAAACCTTTTTAATGTTGCACCATTCCGAAAAGCGTCTATAAGCGATTTCGTACTGTTCCTTTGATTTCGCCGGCAATAATTCCAATGTTGCTCGACTGGCGGCTTCTTCGATTTCAGCAGGGATGGATTCGTTACGCTCATTATCGAGTTTATTCATTATGCTTATAATATTACTAGAAAATGCTGTCAATATTTTTGCGTTTTTTCCGTAACTAACAACAGCACCGGTTGCTACGAAAATTTTGATTAATAAACATTACGATCTGTGTGGTATTTTTTGATTTCTTATTTTTATTGAGTTTAAAGTTCTTCCGATTGTTTTGTAGAAAAAATAGTGTATGATATACGTGTTAAAAGTGATTTTATTTTGTTCGTGAAGTTAAAAAACTCGCTACCGTTTTTTAATCATCTTCACTCACAAAATAAAATCTTACTTTTAACACGTATATCATAAATAGCTTTTGTAGAAGAGAAAAGTAATCTTAAAATTATCTTACATTTTTATCGATTTGTACTTGATTTTGATTATTGCCATATTTGAAGATGGCGATAATATACAGCTACCGGTAATTTTTAAGAGCCCTTCAGAAGAAAAAAAAACACAAAATGATTTGGACAATTTCGCTAATGATGTTTCTTAACGACTTCATAATTAGTTTTAGAGCAACTCACAGAATGTGTGTACTTTGCAATAAATATATAAAAATTTTAGCAGCAAATGCTAAAATCGTTCTATTGAACCAAGGAAGATTATGTTTAATACAAAATCACAGGTAACCATCTCTACCACCTCAGTCCAATCATCCGCATTCCTCCTTGAATATTGGTTTATTGTACTTAGAACTGCGAAAATCGTCCATAAATCAATTAAGCTTATGTTTGTTTTGTATTTTCGGATCAAAGTCCATAAATCGTACCATCGCCACTTATTTGGTGAGTTCGCTCTCTCTTAAGTTGGTATTATATCATTTTCGCGTTGCAGTGACATCTCTCGCTATTCGAAGAGGGTTAATACGTCTTTGTCAGGATTATACTCGAGCCTGCCTTTGGCTGTCTCATATGAGATATATATAGAGAAGTATCGCCCTGTGTTTTTCTGCGACACGGGGGAAATATAGTTTTCTGATAGCGGAGACAGATGACGATACAAAATAGTCTGAAGAATTTCTTTATTTCCTGACATCGATAAACATTTAGAAAGGAATAATCTGAAATAGGACACTATAATTAATGGTCTAGATTTTCTAACTAAGCTAACGTTTCGATTTATTTTAAATCTTCTTCAGGGCTACAACAGAAAGCAAGAGATAAGAATTATATAAAAAAAACAATATTGACAATGTAAAATTTAAAAAAACAAAACAAAAGACAAAAGAATAGTTATACATACATGTGAATTTTTTTTTTTTTTTTTGAAAAAACATGATATATGATGAATAATAATTTTATTGTTTTTGACTCTGGTTTTGTCTCACTAGGTAAGAGTGCTACTAATTTTTTAAACAAAATTTTAAACTAATATTTTAATCTAATGTTTTGTTGTTTAATGAGTATTTTAATGTTTTAAAAAAAAAAAAAAAAATTCACATGTATGTATTCTACAACTATTCTTTTGTCTTTTGTTTTTTTAAATTTTACATTGTCAATATTGTTTTTTTTTTATAATTCTTATCTCTTGCTTTCTATTGTAGCCCTGAAGAAGATTTAAAATAAATCGAAACGTTGGCTTAGTTAGAAAATCTAGACCATTAATTATAGTGTCCTATTTCCGATTATTCCTTTCTAAATACAACTTTAAGGATATTAACAATATAACATATCGATAAACATTTTCAATTTATTGTTATATACAAGGTCTTTAATTAATATAAATATATTCAATTTTGAATCGAATTCTGTTTTAATTCAGAATGATCCGAATATGCCATCCAAACAGCCTATATCATCAGAAATTATTGAATTAATCAGTCAACAGTTTTTGTTTTTTTTTTGTCAGTTCAAATAGCGTAATCAAATTTCAATATTTATTTCATGAAAAATATCGGCAACAATCAGAAAGTTGACATCAAGAAAACTATTGCACCAAAAGTTTATTTTTTTCTCAGTGTAGAGATTTGGTAAATGTGAAAAAGACTAAATTAAAATTTTCAAAAAAATTCGAGATATAAATTTGAAATGTACACAAAAAATGTGGCTTTAGAATGACACACTGATATACGCTCTAAAAAACATGTTAAAGAATTCAAGAAGCTTAGTGAAATCTTAAAATGTTTCGATCGTCACTTATTATCTTATGTCAAGTTAACTGACTGTCTGTAATAATAGAACTGCAGCAGTCCATAAGTCTTTATTGCGGTTCATATATGGCATTAGAAAATATGATCCAGTTTCATTTGAATTGAGATACAAACTGGATAAGATGTAGGACAAACAAAGACTTCGTTCTATAATTTTGTTTCATAATATTATTTACAATAAGCATCCTCTATATCTGTATAATAAAATACAATTCAGGACATATATGTTCATATATTATTAAATTTAAGATTTAAAAGATGTTTCAACCTCTTACACTTACAGGTAGGTTTAAGCTTATCGAAAAAAAAGTTGTAAAGAATCAATTAAACTCTTCTATTAAGCTACCAGAATATATACAGGGCGTTTAGAAAATCAATGGTAAAGCAAATTTTTCTCATTTATTGTATTCAGCGCCTCATTCTGATTCCAAATAACATGTTCTGTATTTGCTCCTACCATTTAAGTGATGTAGAATATTATTTGAAGCATTTATAAAAATTGCCATCTGACTTCACTACATTAAATTACCTGTTTTATTATGAAAACATAATAAACAAGAATAATAAATAAGAATTTTTTAAAAATATTTAAGGAGAAATGAAATCAGGAGTAAATCGCAATAAAAATTTACGAAATTAATAAAAAAAAAATTAATAAAGATAAATATCATTATTTTTATTTATTATATTTCAAAATAAAACAAGTAGTTTAATATGAAACCAGATGCCAAAAATATAAGAAACAAACGCTTGTTCACCAACATCGTAACCTCCTACACCTGTATCCACGGAAACAAACCGCGCTAAACGGCGTGTAACGCCACACCAATAATATTGCGTTTTATGACAATTTATCACTGCTAATATTTTAATTATTATGCGATTATTGCCGCCAGACACATGTTCTGAACCTTGAAATATTATCTTGTAATATATTTCGAACCAATATAAAACTCATACAACTTCCCCATTGTTCGAACAGTTGCTTGTTTAGGGGTTCGATCTTGATCTTTTTTTAACAAATGCCAGTTCCTACTTGCAATGTTAATAAAACTAAATTAATTGTACCTTATGTATTACGAACATGTATTAGAAATAAATACTATAATTATTATAACAACTGATATGTTGATTAGTTTTTATACTTTGTAATTGCTGTTACCCCGCCTCTGACAAATTGTCTGTTGAACCTATGACCATTCCGCATTTCGTAAGCTATATGCCAACAATTCAGGACCCCCAATTTTAGAATTGTGGATAAAAATAATCCCAAACTAGACGTTTCCTAGTCAAAACCAACTCAAGAACGCGCATTTGCATATCCCTTTGCCGTTTCCTAACGCAAATTCATTTGGATTCAGGATGCCGCCCGAGCCCAGCCAATTGATTTGTGACAATGTTGTTGAACGGTATAAGTAATCAAATCCAAACAATACGATACCTTTGTAGCAGACCTTTTGTTTGTCTAAGCGACTGAGATAATTCAGAGACGGGACCAGGCGAACGTTCACTCATTTGCATACGTTAAGGTGTAGCTCAAACGGAACGTTGGAATGCCTTCTGTTTTGCCTGATGCACACACACAGTTCAATTATTAGAATCCGGAACTGTGGCAAAATATTTACTCGGCGCCGAAGGAGGCGGGAGCCGCTGAAAGATCTAATTACGCGAAAATTCTAATTTTCTTTAGTCACGTTTCAGAATGGGCATCCATTTTTTATACAACAATACCTAATGATAACTTCAACAATAGATTGGCCTCAACGATATAATAGGTTCATGAATTTGGACATCAGCAATAAAGTTGTTTCCACACGTCGAAATCTAAAGGCTGTTTCAGACCAGGCCTTAATGAATTAAGGGAGCCGTACTCTTGAAATAGTGTTTTCTACAAATACAAGTAATTTTAGACATTTAAGAACTAAATAATAGAGTTTAGCAAATAACAACAATGTTATCTCATGCCACCGGCGAATATTCAAAGGTACCGCAGTAAAATCAATATATAACGTCAGAAAGGGATCTATCCAGCAAATTTTTAGGTACTGAAATCTTTCAAAATACGTATTTTTTCAAATTCAACTATAGATGTAAACATTGTTATAACATAAACTTACATAATTCTGCATATAATATTGTTCACTTTTGTTTATAAGTATGTGAAAATAATTGTTAAAATGTGGGGTTAGAATAGTGAAATAATGTGTGTCATACAAATGCATTTTAAAAGTTGTTATATTATTTGAAGAGAGTTTAAATAGTAAAAGTGAATAAACAAAACATCAGTAATTTTATTTTTGATATTACTTTTGTTCTACGTGTTTTTTCTTTAAGATTTCAGTCAAACATCACAAATTTGATCATTTTACGGCGGGAAATACCTTAACAAATCTACTGCTTATACTGAGAGATACAGAATATTAAAATTAAGATAATAACTATTTTAGGTTAAGTTCCTTTAGTCTATCTAAAACATCTCCATAGGAAGCAAATATCCAATTATTATTTTTTTATGGTTCATTTATGGGTATACGTCAAGGAACTTATTCCCTACGACTATAATATGAGACTGGAAAACAAAGGGTTAACTATGAGTTCTAGTCATATTCCCGCATCCGTTAAGAATTAAAATTTCAATTCTTTGAGTAACAGTTAAATGTGCCATAATACTTTAAATTGAATAATAATTTCTATGTCGCTTACAATACTTATTAGAAAGTCGGTGTGACAATGACACTTTGCAAAGATTTTCACCTACGTGATCCATAAAAGAACTATGGAATTCGAAAAACTAAACTTGATAACGTTTTTTATTTTAATTTACGGATATAAGTGTGTGTAAAACTGTTCAGTAAACATCGATCATTGTTGGCTACAGTTGTATCAAGAAGAAGTAAGTAAAAATAAAATAAAAATCATTGAACATCTCTATGAAAGCAGATAAACAAATTTTAAACTGTCAAACTTGACATACGTTTAATATTTTTACTATTATTTTGAAAACGAAAACAGAGAGTTTTTCGAAACGTCAATAATACGGAAGTGCGCGATAGTGATGTAATTTTTGTTATTTTTTACTTATCTGCTTTTTTCAGTGTGAGATTTTTTGGTTAGGCAAACTTAGTTTCAAAAATAACCCTTGACTGTTCCGTTTAACGCAAGGGCTTATTTAATTAATTTTTATTATTTATTATTGGCAAAAACCCAATAAAACTAAAGAAATACAAATAATGCTTATAAAAACAACTGTTTTATTTTAAAGTATTATATCTTATTTGGATCTCATTTTGGATCCGCTTAATCATCATCACTATCACTGTCAATTTGCATGTTTGAAGTAGCAAAAGCTCCGGAAGTAGTAGGCTTGTGGATCTCTGTATGCTTCTGGTTCTTGCTCTTCGTCAGTATCCTCTTCATCGGTTGTTTGGTTGTTGCACTGTTCGCATTACAATTCACACGATAGGTAGCAACTAAGAAATATGTATGTAGGCAACTGTCACTGTTCTCATGGAGATTCTTTTAATACAGTACGGATTTAGTATTTTTTACATTAATGCATGACGTGACAAACGCGTAAATTTACAATCATTTTTATCAGTGTAGCTTTCCTCAATTTTTAATGAAAAAATTGGCTCCATTTATTACCTACTTAATTTTTCCAAGTCTTGTCAATTTATGTCAACAACTTTAAAGATAATTGACAAAAAAGTAATATTTTTCAAAAGTAATAACGCCTTCTTTCTTGGAAACTAGTAACTTTAGACGCCTTGTTAATTAAGGCTTTTGGGCCTAAAATAACCCAAGGAATCATTTGACAATGTCTTAAAACCACCCTTAGAAGTAAGTATAACGAACTGGAAACACCAGAACTTGCTCACCGTGTACCCAACAGCAAAACACAACGTCCGGTCACTAACCAATTACCAACGCCATTTTTTAAACGGGGCTAACATACCGCAACTTTTTTCTTTACTTCGCGATCGGGCTGTTCCCATTACCCCGGACGAAATTAATCAAGACTAATTTCGGATAACAAAAACAAACGCGCATCGCCGCGCGGCCGGCGGTTCCACGATCTGTTAATATCAATTAACGAAACATTTTTCCGGTTGTACTCCGGCACTCGCCGCCCGCGATGGCGCTACGTACTGACGTCGCGCCACTCTAATTTTGATTGATCGGGCCAGCGAGAGAATTAAAAAAGCGGGCCTTACGGTGTTCGAAACAGTTGAAACGCTATCGAATAACAAGTTGACAACCAATTAAAAACCGTTTAACCGGGCCCGATCCCCATTTATAATTAAGTGTATCGGAGTAGGCCGTGTAATTACCGGCCAACCACGATCAAAGGCATGCCAGGCCAGAGTTTGACAGCCGGATAGACAAGTGACCATCGGCCGGTGCCGTGGTGCTGCTATCAGAGCCTTCTCTGTTGTTATTAAAACACTGCTATCTGGACCACCTGCCAGCCGCCGCATAGCGCGCGTTCTTTTGTTTTTTATCGCGGATGCCTTCTTTGTGTTTTCTCTGTGGTATCGAGATGCGCCTAGACGGGGATCAGGAGAACGTGATCCGATGATGTCGGTGCTGATCATGTAGAACTTGTCCAAATTTCCTTCGAGATTATTAAAACAAAAATATTTCGCCCACTCTAACAAAGCGGCAGTTCTGACAGCTAAAATATCATACGAGGTGGTCCAAGCCATAAGACCTATTACTTTGCCGATACGTGTTAGCTACATACGTAAATGAGTAAAATGGGGATTATGCTATTGAAAATGAGCTTAGAAAATACTAAAGGCAAAGTACGAATAAAAGGTGAATGTTCGGAAGGCTTTACTACTGACACACGACTTAATTTAGTATTAGAAAAGGTCATAAGAGATAGTCAACTGAACAGAGAAGAACATATATTGTTTAAAAGTCACCAAATGGTAAGTTATGCAGATGATGTGGCCATAATTGCAAGATATAGTACAAAATTAGAAAAAGTAACGAGAAAACTTGTGGAGGAAGCACGTAAAGTGGGATTGCAGATAAATCAAGAGCAAAGCAAGCTATTGCGAACAGGAGAACAAAAAAAGATACCAATTTCAAATTGAGATGGAGTTTGAAGAAGTTCAAGAATTTGTCTATTTGGGAGTGCTAACAACATTTAGATGTGATGAGGAGCAAGAAATTAAGAGAATAATAAAAGCAAACAGAAGTTCGGCAGCAGTCAACCCCTTAATGAAATCAAAAAATTTGTCCAGAGGAGTAAAATTTAGAATGTATGAAACAATTTTGAGACCGACAGCGCTGTATGGCAGTGAAACCTGGATCCTCAATAAGAAGTCAAGAGAAAGCCTATTAAGGTAGGAAAGGAAGATCTTAAGAAGAATTCTAGGGGAAAAGAAGACGGAGCAATGTACCAGGCACCCAAAATTGATGAAGTTGTAAAATCCAGAAGAGTGCAGTGACTAGGGCATCTAGAACGTATGGAAGATGAAAGGATAGTTAAAAAAAATTGTATTGAGTAAACCTAACTACAAGAAAAAAGAGAGGGATCGAGGACGCGATGGAGAGAGACAGTAGCAATACATATATAAGGGAGAAAAATGTAACGGATTGGAAAAGAAAGGTGAAGAACAGAACGGAATGTAGGAAAATATGACAGCTCTGGGCCTAAAAGAATACGGAGATGGAAAGTGTTTTATACTTGTCGAGAGAAACGGTTGGTTTACCGCGGCACGTAGCGTAGCGACTATGTCATAAAGAGATCTTTCGCAATAAGAAAAAATAATAAACGAAATTTGTGAAAAAAAAATCACTTTTGTCTACAGAATGTGTCAAATTTGGTTACAAACTCTGAGACCTAAGCATAAGAGGTTAAAACATGAATAGAGTTGCTATGTTTCTCCAAAACTTATCGGAACACATCATTTTTTATACCTTAAAAATTGTTAAAAAAAAATAATAATAAAAGAATCCAATAGAAAAACCGTTTATTTGACTAAAATACGTATAAAATATACAGTGTAACCACAAATAGACATACCTAGGCCTATGAACTTTTTTATTTCATATATATTTTTTAAAAAGTAATTCTTTCAAAAAAGTTTGTCTTGAAAAATACATAGCAGCTGTGAAAATGGCGTTGGAAAAAACATGGTGTTATAATCATAACATAATTGAAAAGTTCGTAGGTATAGCTACGTTTATCAGTGGACACACTGTATACATAATGAAATATATACAGAGTGTCTCAGGTATTATTGACATCCTTGAAAGCGGTGATTGTTTAGTAAAAATAAAAGAGGATTTACCCAAATGTACCTGTATTTAAAAAGTCACCGTTTCCGAAACGCAGGGTGCCAAAGATTTCGATATTCCTCTTTTTACCAATGGCATATAAACTCTGGCACTCTTCTTTTTTACAAAAAAAAAATAATAATAGTAATAATACGCCACTGTTTTAATTATAAAACACGTAAGATACTTTAAATTTTGATTATTTTTAACACATAATTCTTTGGATTTTTCTTTAAAATGCATTGCATTGAAGTAATTGTTCATTTCAAATATTTTAAATTCCTTAAAATTACTTAAACACGATGCATTTTAAAGAAAATTTGAAAATAATCAAAACTTAAAGTAGATACCGTACGTTTTTTTATCATAAGGACAGTGGTATACCATTTTTATTGTGAAAATAGAAGAATACCAAAGAATTTCTGCGCCACTGGTGATAATAGGAATATTTAAACATACTGAATAATTAGACCAAAGATATCCCATTACAATCAAGAATTATTGTTGTTTTGTCACAAGGGGTTCCAAGTAAAAAAAAATTAATAAAAATTTCGAAATCTTTGACACTGTATTTTGAAAACAGTGCAGTTTTAGATATAAGTATAATTGGGCACACCTAATTTATTTTGCCGTACAATCACCCTTTCCAAGGATGCCAGTAATTCCTGAGCCACCCTGTATATTGCGTTACGGCTAAAATGCAAATTGTTATAAACGTTAATTTGTGAACTAGCTGGCTAGCATATTTTTTAGTAGATTTTGAAATATATGAAAACAAAAGAAGAACTGATTTTTTATATTTTTTTTACATCTCCGTCATTTGCTTCTTAAGGCTTACGGTGAGCGCTCATAAGACGATATAAAGTTTTCGCTCAATAACTCCTCAAGGAATAAAGATAAAAATATGCGTTTTTTTAAATAGACTACAAATATTATTTTACATCGACGCTGTGTTTTGAAATTTTGAAAAACTGTAAAATTATTTTTTTTAAATGAATTTTGCTCTTTTCCGAAATTTCAAAACACAGTGTCGATGTAAATTAATATTTGTAGTCTATTAAAAAAAACCCGCATATTTTTATCATTATCCTACTAGCTACTGAGCGAAAACAAAAAAAATATTTCTTAGCAATAAAATGCTGCCACCTTGCGGTGGCATTGATAAAAGAGACGATCACATTAGATTCTAAATGTCCAACACTGAGAGAAGTGATTCAGGCTAACGGTAAATGCTCCATCATACGGAATATAGTTTTCGCCACGTTTTCGCTCAATAACTGCTCAACGGAAAATGATAAACATAAGCGTTTTTTTTAATAGACTACAAATATTATTTTACATCAATGCTGTTTTTTAAAATGTTGAGTAATGTAAATTTTTTTTTTTTTATTTAAAATTTTTCACTCGATGTAAAATAATATTTGTAGTATATAAAAAATAGAATAACATATTTTACTATATATATATATAGTTACCGAACGAAAATCGAAAAACTAAAATAAAAGGACTGAAACGCGACGGATTTTATAAAAGACTAAGAGAAATGATTACGTATTGTAGTTTAATAGCTTTATTATAATTACGAATTTGTTAAATCTTGAAACTAAAAACATAATGTTTTTCAAATACAGATATATAAATTATTTTTAATATAATATTCTGGGTCTGCCTACTGAATAATAGACACCAGCTAAGACATTGCTAAATAGACTTATTCATTAAAATATAATTAATATTTTTAATAAATATTAAAAAAATGGGGAATGCAAATGGGTAGTTGAGATTCATGGAATATATAAAAATGTTATTGAAATATGGTTTTGTTTATCTAATTTTATTTTTGTCGCATAGTATTTTTTTACATGGCATCGATGGTTTGCTTCTCAGCACTTCAGTAAATAATAATATATTATTTGTTGCAAATCCAAACTTAGTAGAAATACACATAGAAAGAAAAAATGTGTCAAAAGCATTTTATTCTATAAATGAAATTATCTCTTTATTCCATATTTTCTGATTTAAGTTGAGCCCTATGTCAAGTGAAAGTATTTATATTTTAGTATTAAAGGAACAAACAAAAAATTAAGCATCGCAATTAGTGGAACTATTTTGGATCCTACCGTTAAAAGTGATATTTTTTTTGTTAGAAAGTGTCGTTCCAGATGGGGTAACGCATTCTGGTCAACTATTTTAATGTCGATTATTTAATAAACGATCATTCTTGATTTAAAAAAATGTTGCTTGTTTTGAGATATTACAAACTGTAGTCCAACTTATGATAAAATATGGTGTATAAAAATCATTAAATGTTGTGGATTTTCGATCAATGTTTATAAAAGATCATCAACATTGAAAGATCCACTTCCACAAGTTTGTGTACATATATGAATAGAACTCTGTGTTTCGTAAAATATGTGCAACCTACATAACCGGTCGGCGAGGCGGTAAATGTATATTGTGTAGAAAAGTTGTTGTTATAAATTATAACACTTCGCTGTATTTTAAGGGTGAAAAAAAAAAAACAACTAAAATACAATTCGTGAGGAAATGCTTACTTAAATCCGTTACCTTCCTCATACTGGAAAAAGTTATTTAAGGTAGATTCTAGATTTAGATATCTACCTACAAACCCTGTTTGTATATTTTTTTCCACCAAAAACTTTAATAAACGTATATCTTCGCGACTGACGGTTTTAGACCCATGTTTATATGAAAAATTGTATTTAAAATTATAATTTTTTTATTTTCAGTTTAGCACCATGTTTTAGAAACACCCCGCATAATAAACTAATCATAAAATGTACGAATTTTAAAAGACACACTGTATTTTTCAACGCATCAAGAAAATACAAGAATAAGACACATAGACCAGTGCTGAAGCCTTTGAAAATGGTAAAAAGTGAAAAAAAATAATAGTAGGATGAAACCTATTGGAAAGGAAAAAAATACAACAAAAATGAGAGGAAAAATAATTTACGGGCGATCTGAGGTCGGGAAGTGGAAGGGGGTGAGTTTTTAAGGGTAAAAAACGGTTTATCTTGATTTCCGGCAAAACTACAAGTCCTATGGAAAAAAGTTATATAGCAAAGTTGTAGGTAATAAAAAGATCTACACTACTTTTATATTTACACTTTTTTCACATCACCTCAATATCTATGTGAAAAATTCAAATAACCAAGTTTTTGGTTTTTTATTTTTATCTTTTATAAAAAATAATTTTTCTTCACGATATTTGGTGAAAACTTACCTTTTTATGTCCCAAATACACTGTAATTTATTTTATTTAAAATATATATTTTTTCACCTTATTTTGACTTAATATCGAAAAAGCACCCTAATTTTCAATCGAATATTCTCACGTCAAAATATCTGCTTTTTAAAAAAAGTCGGTTGGCTTTTTGTTCGTTGGAATCTCTACTATCTTATGGTGTAAAAAAATATACATTAATATGGTAAATGTTCTGAGAAAATACAAAGAAATGATGCGACAAACTCGAATCCGAAAATTTTTTTTAAATCATTATGTACAATTTTGAGCTATTTATTAAAATTTATACTTTAATTACTCGAAAAACGTAAAATTCCATATTGCATTGACAAAAAAATTGCAAGTCGAAATATACTACTATAATTAACAACTAAATAAGTTAATAAAGTTAATTTAATAAAACATCTACAATATTTTTTCATTTCTTTGCATTTTCTGAGAACGTTTACCAGAATAATGTATATTTTTTTTACACCATCAGAAAGTAGAGATTTCAACGAATAAAAAGCCCACCAACTTTTTTAAAAAAGCAGATATTTTGACGTGAGAATTTTCGATTGAAAATTAGGGTGCTTTTTCGATATTAAGTCAAAATAAGGTGAAAAAATAAATATTTTAAATAAAAAAAATTACAGTGTATTTGGGACATAAAAAGGTAAGTTTTCACCAAATATCGTGAAAAAAAATTTTTTTTGTAAAAGATAAAAATAAAAAAACAAAAACTTGGTTATTTGAATTTTTCACATAAATTTAGGTTATGTGAAAAAAGTGTAAATATAAAAGTGGTAGATCTTTTTATTACCTACAACTTTGCTAGTTAACTTGTTTCCATAGGACTTGTAGTTTTGCCAGAAATCGAGATAAACCGTTTTTTACCCTTAAAAACTCACCCCCTTCCACTTCCCAACCTCAGATCGTCCGTAAATTATTTTTCCCTTCATTTTTGTTGTATTCTCTTCCTTTTCCAATGGATTTTATCCTACTATTATTTTTTTTGGTTTAAAAAATTATCGACCCTGGCCTAACAAGAATAAGAATAAATACAAGAAAAATGTACTATTTTTGCTTTAAAAGATGAACATCTGTTTAGAACATGCTCATCTTATCACCAATACAACACTAGACATGGAGATTTGTTATTAAGCGTACCTAAGCATAATACTGCACATTTTAAACACTCCATATTATAAAGCCGTTGCCTTATTTAATATGCTACCAAATAATATGAAACACACAGCATCATACAATAAATTTAAATATGAAGTAAAACGTTTTTTATTAGATAATGCTTTTTACAGTCAGAGTATTTAAAATTAGGTTGTACTCAGACTTTTTCTAAGACATCTTTTTGTATATATTTTTAGGTGCTAACAATATTGTGTGAAACTAACGTTGAATTACACCCACAAAATTTACCCACCTGAAGAAGCAATCCTAAAAATGCAGAAATAGATTAGATCTCATCTATTGTGGTTGAATTTTCAAGTTCCCACAGTTTCAAAAGTGAACTTAGATATTTATAGAATGTTTTTATTAAACCGGATTAGTAAATTTAGCTAGATTAATTTCTATTTTAGATAATTATTGAATAGAGCTTTGTCTGTAGAATTGTTCATTAGCATACCTAAATGTTTGGCATACATTGATAGAAATTGTAGGAGATTTGATTTATATTAGCTTTTAAAATACCTTTCTCTTACAGTAAAAAAAAAACATAATTTTGGATCTCACCATATATGCGCGTTAGGGTACTTAACACTGTATATCCTAGTGACAACGCATTTAAGCACCGATATGTAGACATTCTGGGCTTTCTTATTATATTGCCCCTGCAAATCTCCATCTCCAGTTATTTCTTGTAAGTCAAATCGCTAAACTATGTTTTATCAATCATCAAACATATTTCAAGATTTTTTAAGAATATGATTTTTTGAAATAAAATAAAAATATACTTAAACTAAATATTATCATTGGTTTAATGTAACATTAGTATTCAAATGATGCAATCAAAATAGTATGTTTCTTGCATAAGGAATAATGTATATACAGGGTGTCCCAAAATTTGCCTGCCAAAAATTAACTGTGGATTCTTCGATCATCATAAGTCCGTAGGCGCCCCCTAACGGAGCTATTGCTCTTTAAAGGGAGACCCCAAAATTTGATTTTCTCCAAATATTTTCAAAACGGATCGAGTAATCAAATTTAAAATTGAGAATCACAATTAGATTGCGAACCTAATGTTATAAAAATAATACCATCATTAGTCATAGGCGTGCCAAATTGGGGGATAAATATTGCTCTAACTTTTTCATGTCTCGAGGTTTTCGTCGTTAGATCAAAAAATTAAAAACGTTCAACAATTTTACAAAAAAAGGTACTCTTATTTTACTTCGATAAATTATTCCGTTTACGAGTAATTTTAATTTAAAAATTTTGTGGCATACCACAAAAATATTAGATATGATATTCAAGCGGTCAAATTGTTTCTAGTAGGATTTGAAAAGTTATCTGTCAATTTATTTAACACATCTTACATATATTTTTAAAACATTTTGAAGTATAATAGGCTATATTAAAATTCAAAAATTTACAAATAATTCCATTACTGATATGCATTTTAAAAGTATTTTAATATGTTAAAACGCTTGAAAAAAACCTGTGTTAAATAAGTCGACAGTATTCTCTCAGCGCCTACTAGGGATATATTGCCTATTTATAGTTTCCATCTTAAACTTTTGTGGTGTCACAAAATTTTTAAATTAAGATTACTCGAATACACAGCAGTTTATCGGATTGAAATAGCAGTACCTTTTTCATATAAAATAGACCAGAATCTGACGACGAAAATCTTGAGATAGAAGTAAAGAGTAATATTTACCCACTGACCCCCCAGTTCGGCACGCCTATGACCAATTATGAGGAATTATTTTCAGAACATTAGATTCGCGATCTATTTGTGATTTTCAAATTCAAATTTGATTACTTCATCTTGATCTCTTTTGAAAATATTTGAGAATAATCAAATTTTGAGGTCTCCATTTAAGAGGCCATATCTCCGCTAGGGGGCATCTATGGACTTATGACTATACAACTTTTTTTTCTTATTTTTGATCGTAGAATCCACAGTTAATTTTTGGCAGGTTAATTTTGAGACACCCTGTGTACATATAAATTATATAATGGCACACACTGTATATAATTTAATATTGCAGATTACCTATAAAATATCCCATGTAATCAGCAAATATTTTGAAATGAACCAAACAAAATGATGCGTAACTAAGTATTATTACTACTATTAATACTACCCAACACTTTAAAATCCTGGTTAAAAAAAGCAAGTAAACAAATCTAGTAATAACTGACCTTTAAATATCGTATTTGTATAAAAATAAGAATTATTACTACTATTAATAATACCCAACACTTTAAAAACCTGGTTCAAAAAAGCAAGTAAACAAATCTAGTAATAATTGACCTTTAAATATTGTATTTGTATAAAAATTATAATAAATAAAAAGAATTTATCACTACGATGAGAACAATAAGGTAAGGCTTTTTACGGATGTGCGCTAGTGCAAAACAAATTTAGCAAAGACATTTACCTCTAAAATTGTGTCCAGTTGTGCCTAGTCTGTCGGTGACTGCAGTAAAACACATCACAAAAACACTGAATTGCATACTTAAATCAACTACGATTCACATCTCTCAAAATATTTGAAGTTAAGACGTATTTATTACGCGAAAAGAACTTCGAGACGCCATCAAGTCAAACAATGCACGCACGCTACGCGTAGACCTACAACCTACACGTCCGAAATTATAATCTAAAACCCTTTGATTTAAGACGACAATTATTATTATTACAAAGCAACAATTTTAATCGTTTAGGTGTACCACAAATATTTCCAATACTGTTTTACAGTACGAATATATCATAAGAAATTCACTGCAGTATTTAAAATGACTTTAATGTTACATTTCTGTAAGAATTACTTTCCGACGCGTATGAATTTTCATTGTTGTTCGCAGTAAAGATTAGCTAGCAGATGGACAACTCGTCCCCGATCTGATTGACCCAGTTCAATTGGCTATTTGAATCATCCTTTCTTATTGAAAAGTAGGAGAACGTATTTCTACTTACGTTTATGTCTTTCTTACTCAATTATTATTGTGATAATAGGATTATGTCTATAAATATTTTAAAGAATTTGTCAATAGACTAATTAAAATTGTATAAAACTATATTAATATTGATTTCTTCAACTATTTGGAGATACTGAACGAATTGTAAAATTCTTATTTGCTTTGGGATCTACGTATTATACAGAGTGGTTAAAAATTGTATCTGTTAATAATAATAAAACTGATATTTTTGTACAGGATTATTTGAACATGACACGTTTTCATATGTAAAATTATAAACGACATTACTATCAACAGGATGACGCAAAACTTCTTTAATAATATTTATTCGTTTACTACTGAACATTCCAATGCACCCAAGATACAGATTTACACGAAGTGACTCGTGGAATGAAAACCAACAATTAAAAAAGCACTGAATAACGATCGCAAAAAGATATGACACAGTTTTTTTGCAGATAAAATAAACGATTCACATTTTCTCAAAAAATTATACGAGATCGTATTTAAATTAGTTTGTATATTATCTCCGGAGACATTCTTTATAAAATAAATATGCATACATAAATAATATACAGGGTATTTTGGTCTGCGGTGTACCTTGTCCGACTTTTGATGTTCTATTCAAAATCCGATTAGAATTTTATGTTTCAAGAGAAGGAAAGTAAACTACATATGCTAAAAAGACATTATATCAAAATTATGGGTTAAAGATAATATTTAATTGCATCATGATGTAATTGATTTAAGATATAAGTACAGGGTGTTTTTCTATTCCAATAGTACCTATTCTTTGACCTTATATAACTTCTTTGTCTGAGTTTTTTCGTCAAGAGGTTTTTTTATACAGGTTGTTACGTATAGTTCAGTGCCGTACGGTTACTTAATAAATATACAAAACAATCGAATGGTATTTTATTTTTAAAGTTTAATTTTATAGAAAAACCTAAAAGTATACAGTATGTCTACGATTAGAGTGGAAAAGAGGGAAAATATTTTTATTTTTCATTTTACGGAAAAAAGGCATTCTTAATTAAAATTTTTGCTTATCTAAATATAAATAAATAAATATAAAAATTGTTCAAAAATAAACTGCCTTTGTTTTGAACAATACAAAAATATGTTATTAAGAAAAGTTGCTTAGAATTGAAATTTACAATATAATTTCAATTTGTGCATGAATCGGCCTACTTTGATAGAAACGGACAGTAAAACATTTTTATTTTTCATTTTATGGGAAAAAGGCATTTTTAATTAAAATTTTTGCTTGTCTTTAAAATGCGATTGGCATGGAGAACTTTCATGTTGAATGTACAGGGTGCTCAGAAAATCGGTAAATATAAAAAACGTTCAAGAATAAATTGTTTCTGTTTTTTTTACGTAGAGTTCAGCGGCCTACTTGTAATTTCTTCACAGAAATTCTGTTTTAAAATATAAGTCACACATTCATTTATTAAATGGAGCACCCTGTATAATTTTATGACATTCAATTACATGTTTTTCCCTTTATAATGATACACAGGATGTCCGGAAATGATGAGCAAAAAATTCAGGGGATAATTCTAGACTGAAAATAAATGCTACCTCTTTCTATAACATTTTTCCCAAAACTTATTAATGGAGTTACAGGGTGTTAAAGTTATAATTTCAAAAATGGTTACGCCTACCGATTTCAGCAAGGCATACTTTTTTCAAATAAAACAGGTAGGAGAATCGATTGTTTCGATGGTCAGATGGACACATTAAGATGCAAAAAAGTTTTGCTATTTAAAAGAAACATGGTGTGCCACAAGTGGCGCCCTCTACTAGTGACGTCAAAATTAGAAACATATTTGAATTTCTCGTCCGCAAAAACCCCCGATTTACAAATTTTATGTAAATATTTGGATTTCTTAAGAAGTTATTTACAAATATCGAAAATAAAAGTTTAACTTTAACACCCTGTAACTCCGTTAATAATCAGTTTTGGAAAAAATGTTATAGAAAAAGGTAGCATTTATTTTCGGTCTTATCCCCTGAATTTTTTGCTCATCATTTCCGGACACCCTTTATAATAGTTGGTACTTTATATTAGGGAAATTGTCAAAAATGGTAAACTGATAAAACCGATGCTGCGTGATGCATAGGCCATGCATTTTTATATAATTCTACAAAATTGGTTTATGGATTAATTCACTTTAATAATTCTAAATTTTTTATTATAATAATTAACCAAATAATTATATTAACTAATTAAGAAATGTATATACAGGCTGTATCACATAAGAGGGCCACTCCCATGTATCTATCTTAATATGCGAGACATGTCAAAAATCTTTAATTGTTTTTTGTTGCATATTTGGAGGCCTTTATGCTCGTAAAAACAAATTTGAGATCCATGGCCAACTTTATGAGTAATAAAAAAAAAACTTGTAAAGTGCCCAAACTTTAAGGCTGTTTAACTTTTTTATTTTAAGAGATAGAGAAAACTTATTGGTAATAAATTTTAATTGCAGAATTGATACCTTCCACCTGATATAAACAGATTTTTGAAATATCGTATGTGGTTCGCTGCGCCCTGTAGGCGGATAAATTTTTTTTTTATTGAAGCAGACTATAGCCACAAAAAATTGCCTGTTTTTTCGTCTTTCATGCAATATACTACATGTTGCTCTTATCTTTTGTATTTATTACATTTTTTTCAATTTTAGTTAAAAAAAATGTACCTAAATATTTTCGTGTTGCTCAAGATAATGTAGAACCTGTTTTAAAGACGCCAACTGCAAAAAAGATAATAAACAGAATGTACTTTTTTATGCAAAATACAAATTTTATTATAATATTATTTTATTGGTTTTCATATTAGAAGCAATTGGGCCTTTAAAATTATTTTGACACAGAATAAAATAATATTATAAGAAAATATGTATTTTGCATTAAAAAGTACATTCTGTTTATTATTTTTTTGCAATTGACGTCTTTAAAACAAGTTCTACATTATCTTGAACAACACGAAAATATTTAGGTACATTTTTTTTAACTAAAATTGAAAAAAATGTATTAAATACGAAAGATAAGGGCAACATGTAGTATATTGCATAAAAGACGAAAAAACAGGCAATTTTTTTGTGGCCATAGCCTGCTTCAATAAAAAATTTTTTTATCCGCCTAGAGGGCGCAGTGAACCACACGATATTTTAAAAATCTGTTTATGTCATGTGGAAGGTATCAATTTTGCAATAAAAATTGATTACCAATAAGTTTTCTGTATCTCTTAAAATAAAAAAGTTAGACAGCCTTAAAGTTTGGACACTTTACAGGTTTTTTTCCTATTACTCATAAAGTTGGCCATGGATCTCAAATTTTTTTTTACGAGAGTTTTTACGAGCATAAAGGACTCCAAAAATGCAACAAAAATCAATTAAAGATTTTTGACGTGTCTCGCATATTAAGCGAGATACATGGGAGTGGCCCTCTTATGTCATACAACCTGTATATTTTTAATTGAATTATATTTGAAAACAAATAAAAACAAACAAAAAAATAATTAATCTTCAATGTTATTAAAAAAACTATTGAGAATTATTTAATACTGAAAAAATATTTTAAAACTGTTTAAATTTTCCGGTAATAATTGTCAAATTGAATAAGCGTTATATTGCAATAGAGGTTACAATTTTAAATATTTTATTTCGAAAATTAGAGCTGATCGCACAAAACTAATATTATATTTGTGTTCAGCATTCTCGAAAATAGGGGGTAGAAATTTTGTTATTAAAATTGGAGAAGTTTCCGCTAATGTAAATAATTATCAATTTTCCCTCTGGTGAATATTTTAAATACAATCATGAATGCAAATTATAAAATAGGGAAAATATATTATTATTCTAAAAACACATCGTACTGTTGTGAAAACTGCATCCTTCTATCTATTATAGTTTCCGAGATACCCGCAATTACAATGAAATTGGGACGCCCTGTACTCTATGATACAGAAACTTACTTTTTTAGTTTAAAAAGCATACATTACCGACGAACCTTTTTTGTATACTTTTTCAGAAAACGTATTGCTTTACCCTTTTTATGTCTGCCAAAAACTTTGATAACCGTATATCTCGCGCCTAGGGTTTTTAGACCCATGTTTATATGAAACATTTTATTTAAAATTATGTTTTTTATCACCTGTTTCAGTTTGGCACCATGTTTTAGAAACACCCTGCATAATAAATTAATGAAAAAATGTACGGATTTTATACACATTGTATTTTTCAACGCATCAAGAAAATACGTGACGACTAACAAAAAATATTTAAGAATTTTTATACAACAGCGGTTGTACTCAAACTTTTTTCTAAACCATCTTTTTGTATCTCATCAAATAACCGCGTTGGAGTGCTTACTACTGCATATTCTAGTAGGAATGCATGCACCGATATGAAGAAATTCTGAAGTTTTTAATAATATTGCCCCTGTGTACCTCCACCACTGGCAGGCATAATATATCAATGCAGTGGTTTTTCTTGCAAGTCAAATCACTAAACTACGTTTTATCAATCTGCATGAAACATATTTCAAGATTTTTTAAATGATGTGGTATTTTCAAATAAAATAAAAATATACCTGAACCCACCCTGAAATCAGCGATGTTAGATTTGATGTGGCATTAGTATTAAAACGATAAATCAAAATAGTATAAAGTTTCTTACATAATATATCTTATATATATTTATAAATGATATAAAAGCACACACTGTATATAATTTAATTTTGTTAATTTCCTGTAAAATAAGCCATGTAATCAGCAAATATTTTGAAATGAATCCAAATGTAAATGATACGTAACTAAGTATTATTACTATTAATAATTATTTTAACACTTTAAAAACCCCGTTCAAGGAAGTCAGTAAACAGATCTAGTAACAAGAATATAAAAATAAAAATTTGTCTTTACGATGATAATAATAGGTAAGGTTTTCTACGGATGTACGTTAGTGCAAATAAATTTAGCAAAGGCATTTACCTCTAAAATTGTGTCCAGTTGTGCCTAGTCTGTCGGTGACTGCAGTAAAACACATCACAAAAACACTGAATTGCATACTTAAATCAACTACGATTCACATCTCTCAAAATATTTGAAGTTAAGACGTATTTATTACGCGGAAAGAACTGCGAGACGCCATTAAGTCAAACAATGCACGCACGCTACGCGTAGACCTACAACCTACACGTCCGAAATTATAATCTAAAACCCTTTGATTTAACACGACAATTATTATTATTACAATGCAACAATTTTAATCGCTTAGGCATATCACAAATATTTGCAATACTGTTTTACAGTACGAATATATCATAAGAAATTCACTGCAGTATTTAAAATGACTTTAATGTTACATTTTTGTCGGAATTACTTTCCGACGCGTATGAATTTTCATTGTTGTTCACAGTAAAGAAGAGTTAGCAGGTGGACAACTCGTCCCCGATCTAATTGACCCAGTTCGATTGGCTTACCATTTACTCGTATTTGAGTCATCTTTTCTTATTGAAAGAGAGAAGGAGAGCGGATTTCTACCTACATTTATGACTTTCTATTTCGATTGTTATTGTGATATGGGATTATATCTATAAATATTTTAAACAATTTGTCAATAGATTAATTAAAATTGAATAAAAGGACGATAAAATTTATTTCTTAAAGTATTTGGAGATTCTGAACGAATTGTAAAATTCTTATTTGCTTTGGAATTTACGTATTATACAGAGTGGTTAAAAATTATAGCTGTTAATAATAATGAAAGTGATTATATTTTTGTATAGGATGTTTTGAACGTCACACATTTTTATGGCATTCTCCATATATAAAATTATACGAGATCGAATTTAAATTAGTTCAATAATAATTGTAGGCACATTTTACATAAATAATATACAGGGTATTTCGGTTTGCGGTGTACCTTATTTGACATTTGGCGTTCTATTCAAAATTTGAATACAATTTAATTTTTTAAGACAAGGGAAGTAAACTAAATATGATAAAAATGACATGATATTAAAATTATGGAATATAGAAAATATTTATTACACTACTAACAGTGAGCCAAATTCGATACTTGCAGGACGCCTCCCATTTACACTCGATTTGCGAAAATTCAGTAAAAGCTGCATCACGATGTAATTGAACCAAGAGATACAGAGTGTTTTTCAGTTTCAATCATGGGCGCCGGCAAAAAAAAAATCCAGAGGAGGATGGCACCAAAAATAACGCGTAGGTAGTTTTTTCTAAATTTGAATGAAAAATAAAAATAACTTAAAACAAGAAATATTGGTAAAATGGTTAGTGCTATAGCGATAACTTACATCCTAAATACAATGGAATATTACACCTGCAAACGTGATTAAATCATAAAAAATCACAAAAAATTAATCCTACATTCTAAAAAACATAGAAACAAAAACAATAACTGTAAAAAAAATTAAAATTCTTTCTTACCTCTTAACCGTTATTTATAATATAAAATTTTATGCAGAGTTGAAAACGTAAGAATACATAAGATGTTTCATTAAAAAAAACACACAAATGGCGTTCATCTCTTAAATGAATCAAGATCTCATGGAAATCATCAAAAAGTGGCCGCGCGGATTAAGGTGTCAGTACTTGAATCGATGTGGGTTCGAGCCTTGCAGCCGGTAGACCGTATATCAGCTAAATTCATGGAGAGGATTTGCACCCTCTCTGCGGCTACGGTAGGGTGGAAGCTTAGGTCAATGTGAGCGATTGATACCGGTCGACATTTGACTACTCTTCTAATTAATGATAATTTCCAGGTTTTCCTCATTCCTGCACTGAATGGTGGTTAGGGTTTACCAACGTAAGTCGTCCCTGGGCGCAAATGTGGCCTGCTCAATAATAATATACCGCCCCTTCTCCCGCACATTTTAAAAGAGGCACCCTGTAGAGAATTACAAGTATGCTATTGAACTCTATCAGAAGCAGATTTCACAATTCCGATACCTCAGTTATTCTCTGAGAAACGAACAATCATAAAAGTAGTTTTTTTAAAATTTTGCCCTGTATCTCAAAAATGAAGAGGTCTATGAAAGTTTTATTTTTCTATCCCTTGTAGTTTCCGAGATACCCTGCAATAACAACGAAATTGGAACACCTTGTACTCTATTATAAAAAAAATACTTTATAAAAGGCACAGGTTACCTACAAAGTGTCTTAAGAATTATGGTAAAAATTAACGATGGGTTAGAATTATTTTAAAATGTTTGCGTATGTTCTAAAATGCTCTCCTTAATTCTGAACCAGTAAAAAAATCTAGTGTCATTTTACAGGGGTTTGAGGGTTTTTGACAGCTACTAATTTTAAAAGGGAAATAAAATAACACATGTATAATACATTTTCACTTATCTCTTGAATTTCTTTACTGACTTTTTTTGAGAAAATATAACGTAAATTTTTTCTCATGTTAAATCGGACTACGATGTAAAATAAAGTAACATTTTATTTAAATTTTGTCTATAACTTTAAGGCGCCGTTTTTCGATTGCATAGTTCTTTGTTGAAATAGTCTAAAAAAAATATAAAGTAAGTTAGAAAGAATATCTCGTCACTGTGTCAATTATACAAGTTTTCTTCAGGGGTATAACAGTTTCCAGGCTAACAGGGCACTCACAATACTAGTAACTTGATGTAGATTATTAAGTATTTTTCACGGTGATACATATGGTATATAAGTAATTCAGGGTCATATTCTCATATCATTCTCACATAAAGCTATGGAATTTCTTCAATAACTCGAAACCAACAAACTTCTTCCTTACCAAATTGATAGTTTTATGCTTATTTGAAGAGCCTATATTATTTCAGTCGCGAAATTTGATTGTCAGTTACATTTAACGTTTTGCAATTGATTAGAAACAACTATTTAAGAATAGGAATCTGAAAATAAGAAAGTGGAAGGAGGAACGCGATGTGCAAAAACAGTTTCAGATCGACAAAAAAATTGAACGTCTAACATTCCCCATTTAATCCGAGCGATTGGTTCCAATTAGGACGTTAATTGAATGTTAAGGGTAGGCGTCGGGGTCCTGGAATAGGAAGAGACAGATCGAAGCAGCCTTAGATTGACAAGTGACAGTCGCGGGACTTCAGAACGTAGCCAACTTAAATTGGATTTGTATTTCCTCGTTTAATTCCGGAATAAACAAGGATAAGACAAACTCGAGTCGAACTTGATGGAAATGGGAAAAACCTACGTGTATATTTGATTGTCTTTCCGGTACGATATGGATCCGCCCGGAGGAAACCAAGGCAAATTAGATTTTTTATGTGTGCAAGTGGAAATATGCAGAAATAGATCCAATTAATGTAAGAACACGCAATTGTAAAGGTTATCAACAATATAATAATAATATATTGCTTCTATTAACAGAAAATTTTGCCTTCAGAACCAATTTTAATAATAATAATATTTGTTTCTAAGAAAATATCTAAACACAATCAAGACAATATCAAGTTATTACTAACAGAAATAAACTTAACGGTGTCCACTAAAGGGTAACCCTGTGCGTGAGAAATATCTTAAAATACATAATAAAAAATATGGATTAGATTTTATATCATATAAACTAACTCACTAAAATATACCTATACCAACAAATATACTACCATACATGTAACAATCGGGTAAAAATGATTGTAAAATTAAAACACAATGCAATAAAAAAAAACTTAAAAAATAGCGCACAACAAATTGTCGACCGAGTAATAGAAGATTAGACATCACATATTGTTGGAGTATCCAACAATTCTTTGAAAGTGACACCATATTTGAAGGCCCTTAGCTCATCCGGTACTAGTACATATAATTATGCACGTGGCACGTGCGTGTACACTTTTGTCCTGTACATTTATTTATTTAAAGTGCTATAAACATTTTGTTTTTATAGCGCGTCCAGTAACAATGTTCTCTTATTTACAACTAATCCTATTTCCTATGTTGAAAAATATAAATAAAATAAAAGAATAGTTGCCTCAGATTCATAATAGAAGTTTCAACACCATCATTCGACGGATAAGTAGATTTCAATCGACACATTATTTTGATGATTCTTTTTTGTGCAACTTCTATATTATTAAGAACCATCTAGTTTTAGAGTGTCTCAATTATAATCTTCATAAAACATACAAGTGTTATCTGCATAAGCTATTATTTAATCTGAAGTACGAAGGGAGAACAGGTCATTTAAATAAATATTAAACAATCTTGGTCCTGAAATAGACCATATCAATAACAGACTATGGCTTACTAAATCAAATGCCTTATAAAAACACTATTCTATTCTTGTCCATAGCGGAATATATATTAGAAGTTAAGTGGAGTATAGCATCTTGGGTCGACATTCCGCTTCTAAAATCGTGTATTGTCTTATCAACTTTTCAAACTCCTTCGCAATTGTAGAAACTAGCGATATTGGGCGATAATTATTGACATTTGCTTACTCGTCGGATTCAGACATTGGAATCACTAAAGAAATCTTTAAAATACTAGGGATATAACCTTCTTCAATACATTTATTAAATAGAAACATTAAAGAATGTTCAATGGATGAAGCTATACATTTCAAGATTTTCAGCAGTGACTCCATCTTCTCCGGGGGCTTTATTATTTTTAAGTTGTTTTGTAATATTTTTTACTGTTTTAGAAAGGTATTTTAAGCTAATATAAATCAAATCTCCTACAATTCCTATCAATGAAGTCATATGTATGCTCTTTGATACCAAACATCTAGGTATGCTAATGAACAATTCCACAGACAAAGCTCTATTCAATAATTATCTAAAGACAATAATCTAATTTACTCACTCTATAAAAATCTAACTTCACTTTTTTGCCAGTGGGAACACGACAAATTCAACCACAATAGATGAGATCTGACCTATTTCTGCATTTTTAGGATTGCTTCTTCAGGTGGTCTCCTTTAAGTTGAATCAAATATCTAACTATAAAAATTATTATAAAAATTAAAATTATTTGAAGTTAAATATCGACAATGACAAAAAGTGACATCCTGTCAATGAATTAAATATGACAATACCTACTTGAAAAATGTTCACCTTTTATGTAAAAGTTTTTATATATTTTTAGGTATTAATAATATTGTGTGAAACTAACTACTCAGTGGACAAAAGCCCCCACCTGCGTTGAATTACACCCACAATATCTACCCATATATTCCTAATTATTAGCTTTTGTAACATTTTTTACTGTTTTAAAAATGCAGAAATAGGTCAGATCTCATCTATTGTGGTTGAATTTGTCGTGTTCCCACTGGCAAAAAAGTGAAGTTAGATTTTTATAGAATGAGTAAATTAGATTATTGTCTTTAGATAATTATTGAATAGAGCTTTGTATGTGGAATTGTTCATTAGCATACCTAGATGTTTGGTATCAGAGAGCATACATATGACTTCATTGATAGGAATTGTAGGAGATTTGATTTATATTAGCTTAAAATACCTTTCTAAAACAGTAAAAAATGTTACAAAAGCTAATAATTAGGAATATATGGGTAGATATTGTGGGTGTAATTCAACGCAGGTTGGGGCTTTTGTCCACTGAGTAGTTAGTTTCACACAATATTATTAATACCTAAAAATATATAAAAACTTGTTTTGTAATATCACCAATCTCACCAATTCCCACCGGTGTAATAAACATAGATTTTATTTGCTAAATTTTCACCTACAGTGGCATAATAGTTGTTAAATACATCAGCTATTAATTTATTATCTTTTATTACATTTTCATTGTGATTAATAAATTTAATATTCCGTGACAATTTTTTTGATTTTGTTAAATTTTTAACAGTTTAAGTAGTGTTTTATTATTATGTTTTTTTATTTTTTGCTTGTAGTACTCAGCTTTGGTGGTTTTAATGAAGTTATTTAGATCACTTCTATTATTTATGTATTTCTCGTTTAAATTTGCATCAAAACGTATTTGCCACTGGTGGTACATTTTATCTCTTTTGTTTATTAATTTAATAATGGCGTTTGATATCCAGCTCTTACGTTTTCTTTCCAAGGCAAGTCATGATTGCACACATTTCCGTCCCCTACCGTTTCGCAGGCGATATGGATCGAAACATGCGTGATTTTTAAATACAATAATTGGAAACAATTTTGGATTCTCCCACAAATCCCCCCTATCGATTTTTAGCCGCGACGGAGAAAACGCGGTTAAAACCGAATTAAAATTAATGCGAAAAACAAATAGTGCGGCTTCTAGATTGTCAATTGTTATAGGAAGAAGGGAGGAGATAATTGAATAGTAGAAAATCAAGCCAGCTACAAAAACAAAAGCGAATCAGCGTTTGCCGGTGCATGACATGCAAATACGACGGATTCTCTAAGTTTTAACTACGAGGAGAGGTTTTTTTTGCGTTCAAAACGTTTTTGCACGGCAAACTGGAGAGTAGGATGGAATAAACTAACATGTATCTCGATTTAAGCACAAAATCGAATATGCTGTGACACATGCATACATATAAAAAATGCTGTAAAGCTAACATAATTTCTACCATTTATCGATCTATAATATGCCTTTGCCAATAAAAGTATGGAAACTTTAAATAAAATGCATTGCTCATGAGATTATAAAAAAAATATTAACAGCAAATCGAATTGATTTTTCTTGTGTTTGTTGGATATCTTAAGGCCAGGTTGTTGTTTAAATACAGGGTGTCCGGAATATGAGTGCCCTGATTTTAAGGGCCTATATTCCTGACTAAAAGCAACAAAAAAATTCTTATGAAAAAATGTCTAAAACGAATAGTACATATTTAAAATAAAAATACAACTGCAATAATATGCAAAACTATGATACGAAATTACAATCTAACATACAATTAAAGTTAAGTAAAAGTTCTTGTAACGTAATTTGTTCGTAATTAAACAATTGAAGTTTCCGAGAAACTCGTTAAAACTGTAACGTATTGGAATGAGGGGACGGCCAAGGGAGATGTAATCAACATCTTCACAAACGGATCAAAAAAGAAGAAAGGTGCAGGATGTGGGATTTATTCCAGATCCTTACATATTCGATACCAGTGGGCAATGGATAGGCATGCTACCGGGTACAAACGCAATTAGTAGGTACAGCCGCCAAAGAAATTGCCCGTAAACATACGACGGGCAAAACCATTATAATTTACACAGATAGTAGACAATCACTACTGATCTTACGTAATCATAAGATAACAACTAGATCAGCATGGCAATGCCAACAGGCACTGGTAGTGGTCTCAACCAACAACAGCATATCTGTATGCTGGGTAAAGGGACACAACCGGTGCAATGGCAATAAAGTAGCTGACAAGTTGGCTGGGACTGCATCAGGTCTCAATATTTTTAGACCAGATCTCTCTAGTATGCTTCCGTTGTCAACATTTGTTGAAATTATCAAAGAGGATACCCACAAAGAGTTTAGGAAACGTTGGGATGAAACAAATGACTCTTAATTTACTAAGGAGTTCGTAGAGTACTCCTGAAGGATACAGCCAAAAAGTATGGCTATGGCTATGTCTAGGATAAATCTTCGTCTGGTGACAGGTTTTCGAACTGAACATTGTTGACTAAGGAAGCACCTTCATTACACGAGGAAGCGCGAAACACCTCTTTGGGGTTGCGAACAGGAAGACTAGACAATACTTCATGCACTATGTGAGTGCACTGCCACTTCGTCAAGAAGAAAATCCCTGTTGGGAGAATGATGGCCTTCTATGGCCTACATTAGAGAGATACCCCTGAGCAACGTCACCACATTTTTCTCCTTATTAGGTTGGTTGGCGGTTTAGGTGAATTGATCTTCTAATGGGAGGAGGTACAAGGGGCCCAATGGGGCCTAACCTTTTTGCTACCCTCCCCTCAATTCCAGAATTCCAGGCTGGGGATAAGGGCAAACCCAAAGCTGATCCTTTGTTTGGTTATAAAATAGTCCTTAAAGAATAAGGTCCACTTGGTGCACATTTTTACCAAATCTGTTTGCTTCTTCTCTTGCTTTCTCTCAAACCTTCAAAACACAATAGAATATCCTATAGATTCACATATAGAATTCCCGATCTTGGACGTAATCTCCAATGTTGCTGACATGTTTTATGTTTTGATTTTTCGAAGGCAACACAGTTGGATTGTTCTTCACAATAATTTTCTCGAGAATGATAAAAAGTCAGACTGGAGAAGCCAGTTCCTTTTCAATTTTCTTGATCGGACTGGTTTTTATCATATACACCAGATCCTGCAGTGGGTTCTTCATCTTGAATCCATATTCTGTTGTGTGTTCTTCAACTCTCGCAATTTTTTTTATGGTTAGCTGATACATGAATCTCAACTCTTTAATTATTCTGTAATTTTTCATTTACACATTTACAGTAAATAAAATGAAGAAATTCACTAGACTGAGAAACACAATGGTGATGCTGAAAAGGTATGTTTGTATTATTTTTCTTATCCTAATTCAAATAACATTCAATTAATAGATGCTAAATTAAGAGCAGTCCCACAAAGCCCGCCTATAAAGAGCATCTCGATAAAGAAACCCCCCAAAACAAACAAACAACACGCTACGGGGTCGCGCACAATAAGTTTTTTAACCCATTTATCTCCAATCTATAGTGGTAGCGAGACCAACTCACGGATATCTATTATCCGGGAGGCTTATCTGCCGTATTCAAATGATTTAAATCAAAGATTTCAATAGGAATCCAAACTTTAAATCTGAATATGAATCGCCTCGAATCTTATTGATGGTTCGCGCAGGTGTACCGACCTTTAGAAATACGTATCGGGGGGCACGAACTTCACTTTTCAGTTGCCCTCGAAGACGGGAACTAATTTCTTTGTTGGGGAATCCGGATGAAAGCGTAAGTGAGGTGCGGCGTAGGTATATCAATTGATCTGTATGGGTCGTGGGGCGAGGTCGATGTTGTTTGAATTTGGGTAATACGATATCGGACCAGATGCGTAATATTGGGACATGAGGTGAAAGGGTGGCGTTGGCGCCGTTCTTGAATATTTTAATGAGTTCTTACGCTTATAGAGGGTGTTGACTCGATGACTGACGCTCATGAAAATGGACAATAGCTATATGGCAAGTCTGCATAATCTTAATAATACTATCCATTTGTGGTATGAGGATCTCAAATATTTCCTGAATATAATCATATTTCCACAAACATTGCTAGACACATACACTGATGCAACAAATCACCGGCTATTAATGTTGGATAGGTAGGAAGAAAAGCGTCGGCAGAAGGGAAACTTTAGGACAGTATACCGACTGATTAGCATATCATATACAGTGTATTCCGTTTTTCAGATTAACACCTCTAGAAATGTGGTGTGAAATTTCCGCAAGCCATTTTTTTACAATTAGTACCCTGAAGGGACAAAAGTCTGGCCTATTACGATTTTTTGAAAGGGTCGTTTTTCCAGAAAGTGGTATTAGGCATTTTTTTATCAAATAGTACCAAGCTATTCAGCAGCCATCAAAATACACATTAACCAAATTTGATAGACACATGTATATTTAATGTTTTTTTATAGGATGTGAAACTTCGAAAAATCAGACAACTAAAAATTATAATAAGGTCAAAGAATGAAATGAAAGTGAAAACAAATACCAAAACTACAAAGAAAAAACACACTACAAGATTAACAGTTTTAATTGCGGTCACAATAAAAATAATGAACGTACAGATACAATGAATTAATTAATTATGAATATGTACTAAATTGTTAAACAAAAATTTACAAAACATTAATGTAAATTAAATTTCAGTTTTCTCCATCAATCCTGCGTTCAATCACACATTTTCCAATAGTCTTTTTAAATTTAAAATTATTTCATGCGGTTGCAATAAAAACAATTGACAAGAAATAAATTGAATTATTAATATTATCTATAAGTTGTTAAAGCTATGTAAAGCAATTTTAAATTTAAGAAAACGAGTGGATAAATGTGCTCCCTTGGAGGGAGATATGGTGGAGAAAAACAACATTTAATTTAGAAATATAAAATTTAAACTTTTGTATTTTTTTTATAAATTTCATAATTCATTGTATGTTAATAATTTTTACTGTGGCACAATCTAATGTGTTAAATTTGTAGTGTATGTGATATTTCTCCGATTTGTATTTGTCTTCACATTCATGGCAATCTTTGACCTGCTTGTTGTAATTTTTAGTTGTCTAATTTTTCGAAATTTGGTATCCCATAAAAAACACTGAATATACATTTGTCGATTAAATTTGATATATGCGTATTTTGGTGGGTGTACCCTGGTAACCAGGTAATATTATATTTTTGATTAAAAATGCCTATTACCACTTTTTGGAAAAATGACCCTTTTAAAAAATAGCAGTAGGCCAGGATTTAACCATATTAATAAAATGATTATATTCTAACCTCGTTTCAGGGTACTAATTGTAAAAAAATTAGTTTGCTGAAATTGCTCAGCTTGCTTATATTTCCAGAGGTGGTAACATTAAAAAACGGGCCGTATTCCTGGCTGTAAAATTGTTTTGGCGTTTAGGTACAGAAATCTCCAAAAATATCAAAAATAAAATTCCTGATATTTTGCGTACCCGGTTTTACTATTATACTTTCCTCAAATAATATAATAACTTTAAAATGTGTTTGTATGACACACACATTATTTTGCTATTCTAATTTTAACAATTATTTTCACATACTTATAAACAAAAGCGAACAACAATCTTATATGCAGAACCATGTAAGTTAATGTTGTAATAATATTTACATTTATAGTTAAAATTAAAAGAATATGTATTTTGCCGTTATAGACAATACAGGGTGTCCGGAAATTATGCGTCAAGACTTCAGGAGAACTTCCTCACAAGAAATTAGGGTCACGAAGTCCTATAACAATTTTTCGAAAACTCGTTAATATTGAGTTTTGAGATACAGGGTGTTAAAGTTAAAATTTTATTTTCGATATTTGTAAATAACTTCTTAAGAAATCGAAATCTTTACATATAATTTGTAAATCGGGGGTTTCTGCGGATCAGAAATTCAAATATGTTTCTAATTTTGACGTCACTAGTAGAGGGCGCCACTTATGGCACATCATGTTTCTTTTAAATCACAGAACTTTTTTGCTGCATAGTGTATCCATCTTACTATTCTCCTACCTGTTACATCTGAAAAAGATATACCTTATTGAAGTCGTCAGGAGAAACAGTTTTCGAAATAATCTTATATGAAATATTCAGTGCACCGATAGAAAACTGTTATCGTTTCAGTTAATGTGTCTTTTCTACTGAAAATATAGCAAAATGTTACTTGAAAAAGTTGTTCAGAACGGTAAATTATGGAGATGTGCAAAATTTTAAAAAAATCGGCCTGCTTTGATAAAATCTTTGTGCTTTGTTGAAAAATGGTTTCATCAAACCTCGCCGATTTTCTTGACATTTTGCACTTTACCTGAAACCAAAACAGTTTTTACTCAAGTGCACTGAGTATTTCAAATAGGATTATTTAAAAAGTGGTTACGCCTACCGACTTCAGCAAGATATACCTTTTACAAATAAAACAGGTAGAGGAATCGATTGTTTCGATAGTCAATGGATACATTAAGATGCAAAAAAGTTCTGCCACTTAAAAGAAACATGGTGTGCCACAAGTGGCACCCTCTACTAGTGACGTCAACATTAGAAACATATTTGAATTTCTCGTCCGCAAAAACGCCCAATTTACAAATTTTATGTAAATATTTGGATTTATTAAGAAGTTATTTACAAATATTGAAAATAAAATTTTAACAGACAGGTGGATTTTAACGGCTTGATGGATCCAGAGAAAAAAGATGGAGGAAATAACGAAGCAACTGCGGACAACGTTGTTTCTGGGTTTTTGCCCTTCATCAGCGCAGTGCAGCTTAAAAACAGGATGGAATAAGAAAGAAGGGCAAAGGACACGAACACGAGAGTCCTTTGCCCTTTCTTCTTATTCCCTCCTGTTTTTAAGCTGCACTGCGCTGATGAAGGGCAAAAACCCAGAAACAACGTTGTCCGCAGTTGCTTCGTTGTTTCCTCCATCTTTTTTTTCTCTGGATCCATCAAGCCGTTAAAATCCACCTGTCTCTTATAAGATTAAGGATCCATTAAGCTTCTTTCCTTCTTGTAAAATTTTAACTTTAACACCCTGTATCTCCGTTAATATTGAGTTTTCGAAAAATTGTTATAGGACTTTGTGACCGTAATTTCTTAATCACCTCCTGAAGTCTTGATGCATAATTTCCGGACACCCTGTATTATTCAGTTCTCAAATGTCTAAAATTACTTGTATTTGTATAAAACACTATTACGGTACTAGAATACGGCGCCCTTAAGCAAGCAACGGCTCATTCCTTACTAAACACCTTGTATATCAAGAAAATTGTTGACTTTTTTCATTGTAGACATTTCGCATTTTGCTTAACATGTTATTTCAATTTTATTGGCTCCATCGCTAACTTCAGAACTCATTATCTGCATCATTTGCTCTATCGTTCTTTGCCCCAACCTGGAGACGAACCCGTTGAATTTTATAATTATTGCTGCCCTTATCGCCGACGTTAACATTTTGCATATTCATACAGCGAGCGAGTCTATGGATTATCGATTTCTTTTTGTAAGTCGAAAACCGTATTCTCAGGCATGTTCCGTCCTGCATCACTAGACACTGTTTATTACGCCCCATTAATTACCAAAGCCAGCGGCGTAGGCACCTCAGATGCGGAGTCGAGGCCTACTATTACTTAAATTGACAACATTGTCAAACCCCTTAGAAAGTCAAAAAACGAGGCCGTTTAGTGAATTTCTTCAAGAGCACTTTTTTAGAAAATATAATAAAATTTTAATATTTGTACTGATAAAATACTTTTCACCATTAGTGTAGAGGTTTGGGGGGTTCAAGGGTGAAGAAGACCCATATCTATGCCACTGGTTTTAGTTAAAAAAAGTATTGACATGAAAACATAAATTTTTTATTATGATTACTGCGTACCAATTTCGAAGGAAAAATATTTATTTTTTAGTAGACAAAAAAGAAAATAAAATATACATATTTTTAAAGTTGAACGTGCTATATCAGGAAAACAGTCTTAGGGAAAAATGTTATAAGAAAGACAACTATTATTTTTTTCATCTTCTATCTTTCTCCAAAGTTAAGAACGAAAAACCGAGGACATCCTGTATAATTACATTCCAAGTTTTTAATGTTTACTCAAAAAAAAAAAAAAAAAAAAATAGGATTTGATTATCATGAAACAAGTCTCTAAATGTAGTTCGACCCTTATTTTCATGTTTTAAACCTAATATACAGGGCGATTCACGACTTCTCTAGTTTGATAATAGATGCCACATGAAAAATGGAGCCTATATTGCATTTTTTTTGTAAAATCCTTACAGTTTCTGAGAAAAAAATTATTGAAGTTGTAGCATTTTCATTCTTTACATCGCTGGGCTACTGTAGTCTCGCCAGGCTATTCCGAATATTGAAATCTGATTACATATAGTATTAACGTTTTTGTGAGGCGTGTTCATATTAGTTTTTGTCGCGACAAAAATGGCTTACGTGTATAGTAAGTCGGAGTTAAGGGATATCGTTTTAATTTATGGTGAAATGAAAATGTTTTAGCAGAACTATTTTCCTGTAAATATGTGCCAAATACAGCTACTTTTACCGCGGTGTGCAGTAAATACAAGTGCAGTGCAACGCGGGCGTGACACGGGAAATTTGCCACTCGTGGAAGATATAATAATAATAATAAGGCATTTATTTCCAACAGGCAAGTAGCACTCAATGACAGAAAACACAGTACAATAAGTGACAACTAACTAACATATCTTTAAAAACACTATAGAAAAAAGCTAGAGCTGAGTTCTTCAAATACATAAACATTTATGACAAAATCCAAGAAATAAAAGAAAACAAACCCTATTATGTACTATTAGCATGTGCTATAAAACAATTCTTTATTTTAGAGATTGTATCAAAATTAATATCGCAAGAACTACAAATCAAATTTATGTTATCAGCCATAACATAAATAGGTGACTTGAGAAGCAGATTGCTATGTGGAGTGGATACTTGTAAAAGACGCTCAGGTCTACTTCCGATTTTTCGAATATAAAAACTAAACATACTCAGTAACTCAATACAATCAACATTGTTGTGTAGTAAGTTGTATACAAAAGAGACTGATGAAATTTTGCATCTTGTATGCAGGGATACAAAATTGTATCTATGTAGCAGTAAGCAATTATCTATACCTCTCTGAGGATATATACCATCTTCCTTATGACAAAGATACTTCAAAAATCGCCTTTGAGCAGATTCAATTTTGATGTAGCGGGTACCAAATTAGTGAACAGTATTCCAACTTCGAACAGACCAATGTTATAAAATTTTATTTGTTTTCTTGAGAATTTCTTTCAATTTAATAAATTGTTATAGTCGACTTCCAAAATTGTAGAGAGTGAATAATGTTATAAACCTGCTCACAATTTATAGCAGTCAACACAAAGAAATATACATGCAGTCCGTATATTTTTCCTACAAAATCGTGTGCCGCATATCTCTGAGAGTATACCCGATTACGCAGCTTCTGATACGCATGCGCTGCAGTTAGTACACGTTAGTACGCATGCGCTGTTGGCTTTTGATTGGCTGCGACGAATTGTCGGATCCAACTGTTTCATTTCCAGAGCTATCTATCATGAGCGGGTATACATTCGGGCGGGCAAAATTTCGGGTATATTTTTTCGTTAATTTAATTATGAATATAATTAACTTTATTAGTGATTTGATCGAAATGAGGAATATCGGATGATGACATGTATGAAGAGTTTAGTGCGCGAGGTCAAAATATGAGTGTAAGTGATGTTGAAATATATATTTCATTAACAAAATTGTATGTGAATAGCATATGTGTGCAAATAAAAAAGTGGTAAAGAAGTACAACTGTGAAACGGAAAGTGATGGAAACTTGCGGAAGGAAGATTGTATTTTTAAAATGAGTTTTCCAAAAAAAATTCTACTGCTATATCTTACAAGATGAAACTTGGTCCGTATAAATGAAATCGAAAAGAGTATACTGATAGAAAGGACGAAATAGTGATATGGCGAAGAAACTATTTAAAATAAATATTAAAAAATAAGACTCTGGATCGAAGAATATATTTAATTTTGACGAAACATGGGCGTATGAAGGTCATACGGAAAGCGGTACGATATGATATAATAAGTGTTAATGTGTGACCGTTACAGTGGCAGTGCTAGTAACCAATAGTAAATACTGTGTATGTATTCTAAAGCCTTTTGTCCTTTATGAATTCGGAATTCGCAAATATTTGGGCGATTTATTTAACGGTGGAAAAATCTCTATTTGTAACATATTTTGTCAACTGCCATAACATTTTCTATCATTTTCATCATAAAACTGCCATAAAAAATAAATTATCAGAAGTTCAAAACAAATTTATTAACATCACATAATAATGAAAGGGGTAATAATATTGTAGTGTTTAACAGTTTCGCAAATTGCAATTGTCAAAAGTTGAGATTTTCCCGCCATAAATAATTAAAACAGAAGTTGCAAAATTCATGCAAAAATCCGTGAATTTCGCGTCCATGAGGACAAGGCTTAAGTGTAATATCTGCGGAGTGCGCATCAGGTAGGTGTAAGTGGGTGGTAGTGGGCAATCGCCGTCCATAAGGATAGGGGCACATTTAAAGTATTGTTAATGTACTAGGATCAGCCGACGTCAACTTATTTTTGATAATTTTGCGTAATTTAACTCTTCTCAAGTGGCACACTTAGGTAATCATAACACACGTATCTTCCGTACTCATCTATGTGTTGTGAATTAGTCACTCTTTATTATTTTCGACTTTGGGTAATTGATAATACAAGATAAAAACTTTAAATTTTGAAATATTCTTATTATTTTTATTATCTAACGCCTCAAAATTGGTAAAAACAGTTATATCACTGTTTCCACTCTAAAAATGGATGTTATGTAATGCAGTTATTATTGTCATTTTTGTATATTTTTTATATCTGATCGCATTCAAATTTAGTACGCCTATGAAATGTTACTCCCCGCACGCTTCGCCCGTCGCTCTAGTCTACAAGCTAGCGATTAGTCACTGTCCACAATTTCGACCGCTGACTATATTGAACACTGATTTTGCGTTCAACTGTGACCACACCATCAACCCTTTGCAAAGAATTCGAATTGAACATTGCAACATCGAATTACTTCAAAAAAATGTTAGGTAACAACGATTAAAAAATTAACTTCCGCAAATTCGATACTACCAATTAAGATATTTAATAAGTTACTTTATTCAATGATTCCAAAAATTATCCATAAACGTTCATAAATAAGAGTTTACGTACTTGCTGAAAAAAAAACTAGTAAATATTTAACCAGTTCCACAATTCACAAGTTAATACAATTGCACACTGTTAGAAAAAGACAGATTATTCCCTTAAGTTACCTTATGAAGAATAGCGAACTACTATGATATTCACGTAACATATGTTAATTTTCTGCCACAGTTATTTTTTTCTAAGGCACATTTTTTTACTCTTCTAAGCAAAAATGGAAGTGTGAAACATTAAAAATATTTTAATAATTATAAATTTAATGATAAAAACAAGCTACAAAAGATCAGATATTTACCTGTTTTCCAATATAAAAATTATTTTCTTTACATTAGGAAACTGAGTCCGGCCCTGTCAAGTGTCTCGGATCCCCGAATTTTACACGTCGTAAGAAAACTACAATTCGATAATCGATCTGTATCACTAAATACAAAAATATTTACGTGCGAGAGCACCTGGAGTTTGTAATTTTTGACCAGACAGCATCACATGGGTCAAGAGGTTAATCGGTCTATATCAACTTTTTAATAGACACCAAGGCATCAGTCAAATGTCAAAAACCAATCAGATTTGACAAAGACGGATATTGCTTTACTTGCGGCGTACGTTTAGTGGTTATATTAAAGTCATTAAAGCTTGTGGAATAGGCGGATTAACGTTTTCTTTTTTAATATTTATACGATTTACATTTAATTGCTATGTAGATATTTATACGAGTTATAAAATTATCTATCTAATGATATGTTGTGTGCCATTAATATGGAAATTACGTTTTTAATTAACATTAATAGAACAACTGTCTGTACCATTACCAACAAGGTTCGTAATTAATTGAACAAATGAGAATGTTTCAATTTTTTACAGAAAGAAGTCCATAGTATATTCGTTTAGTAATATCCTTATACTTTATACAGGGTGAACCTTAAATAAGTACAAATATTTTAACTGCACGTGTAGTTCCTCACATAAATGAGTCTAGTGTCATTTTAAAAAATTTCAAATATTTACGGATTATTTTTTAAAAAATACCAACATTTGAGGTCCGCTAACCAGATGCGCTGACGAATAAGCCATATGATCTGCTGAAGGCGAGGTTGTCATACCGCCTCTAAAATAAATATATTTTTTTTTTACTTTAAAGTAAATTAAATCTTTAAGATTGTTTCTTAGTAACTCAGTAATATTAACCCAAATTTTAACTTCAAACATACCTTACTACCAGAAACGATTAAAAAATTTATTTCCGAAAATTCTATACTGCCTATGAAGGTATTTAATAGGTTACTTTGTTCAATGATTCCAAAAAGTATCCATAAACGTTCATAAAAGCTTATGTAATGAAAAAAAAAACTAGTAAATATTTAACCAGTTCCACAATTCACAAGTTAATACAATTGCAGACTGTTAGAAAGAAGCACAGATTATTCCCTTAAGTTATTAGTCAATAGTAAATAGTATTAGTAAATAGTCAATTGCCACATTAATTTTATATTTTAATTAATAGTTTTTCTGTAAAATATATAGACATTCAAAATAATTCTCTCCGCACTAAAACGTAATCGTAAACAAAGACGGCTTGGTCTTGCATGATCCGGTCAAAGGTTCTGCGCACGGTTATGGTATCGTAGGCGCAGGTGTCACGGGACCTGGTTGTGGGCAGTAGGCACAATGTCCTGTAAGGATATCGGTACCGGGATTGCATGGCATGGTACAAGTGAAAATAAAGCATGTAATATTTGTGGTAAGGATGCCTAACGTATTTGTTTTCAGAAAAGTGTATTTAAATCGTTTTATTATTTTCACGGCCAGTGTTTTGCTTCAGTATCATGTGCATTTAATTAATATCTTTGGTGAAATACAGTGTAATTAAATAAAATTATTCAAACAGTGAAACGGTTGATATGAAGTGAAGTGACAGTGATAACGATAGTTTTATGATAAATTATTGGAAGTGTAGTAAAAATGGATAATAAACAAATTCTGGATAACTGTTTTAAGTTTTCAATTCAATTTCATGTACATACATAAACATACTTTTTTGGTGAGGTATAAAAACCGCAAAGGGGAGGTCGCACAAACATTTTTATAAACATATTTCAATCACTCTTTGATATGCTGTGGAATACACATTCAATCTACACAATATTATGACTGATACGCTTTAATACTGGAGTGTATCAACGGTTCTCAATAAGTTTTCTATTGAAAAATCAAAAAATGTATTTAAAATTTCACTTTCTTGTTCCAGATTTTATCATAAAAAAACTATTATGTGTTCTACACAGCGAACTGTACTGCTGGTTAAAATATTTGTACTTATTAAAGTTATATGTGATAAGAAGACAAATAAATGTACGTAACACATTTCTACATTATAAACCATTTTGTATAGAAAGTAATAAAAAAATTAGAATCAGAGACTAGTATGAATAAGAAAGAGAAAATTCAATCTTCCTAAATTATAAACAAAAAAAATGTATAAACTTACCCTTAATAGAGAATTAATTATACTGGATGTTTTCTCGTTAATTCAAAATATCGAAAGAGGTGATTGATCAGGCCATTCTGAAAAAAAAAAACTTAATGTAATCACATGTTCTAAAAGAGTAGTTTCTGAATAAGAGACACTGAAAATTTACGAATTTTGCATTTACTTTTCAGATAATGATCTATTTGTTACATTTTTTTATCACATGTACATAAACTATATCAATGATAGAGTGCCTATGGGGAATGTTACACTACTGACTTCTACTTCATATTAATATTCACAATTTGTTCTTTCATTTCTTTTCATGCTGAATACTATTTTTTAACAACCGATTAAATAAAAAATGTCTTATCGCTTGTTTCTTAAATCGCCCTGTATTTCTTATGAAGAGAAAAAAAAACAATAATGTTTAAAAATATTACAATGAAATTCTGTCAACTACATTATGATTTTTATTACTGTTTATTCTTAATCCTTCAATAGTTCAAGTAAATTGAAACGTTCCAATTCATTGACGGTGAGTCAGCCCTAAATTTATACCTACCATTTTTTTTTCTATAAATCGAATTAAAAGGAATGATAATAACCCACGCGGAATTTAATTTGAAACACCTGTTAAATTTTAAAAAACTTTTAGGGTTTTCACGAAAAAAATAAGATTATAAGTGTTGTAGTGCAAGAGCTATTGCTTCAAGATTTGGATCGACGAGTGATCTTTTGCGAGTTTATCCTGCATCAGGATTATTAATTTTCACAATAGAATTTAGAATTTACATTTTCAACGCCAGTTTAAGATAAATGGTAAAAATTATTTGGACTTTCTGTAAACTACTCTCCCTGATTTGTGGAAGCGTACTATGCATAAATGTAACGTTATATTAAACGATCATTATTTATTAGACAGAGTAAATATCAGTTTCCGACGAAGAGTAAATTTATGCTATAACGTTCATTTTTACATGGAACGTTCCCCTGTACAATAATCTGCAGTGTAAAATATCATTTATGATAATTACTGTAAATTATAGATATTGTTTTGAGAATTATATTTAAAAATATTTATTTTATGTTACAGGCATTTGGTCTTTATCAGCGATTATATCAGTTCAGATATATAGGTTAAGAATAATTAATTAATATCAAATCTTATTGGTTCATTCAGGTAGTTGGTCATAATTTATTTCACATACGTGTCAAGTTAATTATCTATTTGTTTATTTACAATCAGTTCAGTACGGATCACATAAATATATAAATTCTAAAGTTGGTAATAAGGATTTCATTTAAGTTGGCATGATAGGTACACCTGTTCAAAAGAACGGATACGCTAAGCCTTTTGCTCTGCGGCTGGCACGCGGGTCGGCGTGTTTTTGTAACCTTTATAGCGCGACTCGAGAACTCCAACACCACGAGGTAAAAATATGTAATCACATTTTATATGGGTCATCCATCTAAAACAATATATTTTCTTGATTATTTAATTTCTAAAATAATAATTATTTTCAGATTTCAAGCATATTTTTTGGGAATTTTTTATTAAAATAAAGAATTTCATACGTTATAGGTTACAGGGTGGAAAAAAACATTCATATAAATGTCATTAATAGGGACATATTTTAAAGTTTTTTATGTTCATAGTTAATTGCCAATTTAAGGAAATCGAGTTATCAATATTTTTGTCGAACATTAATTAATAAGTTCAAACGGGGAGGTTTATCCAACAAGTGTGAGATAAATTGTAAGTAGAGTATGATTTCAGATTTTGGAGTTTTAATGCTGGGCATGCATTAGTCAAACTGGTTCAAATTGGACTTTGGGTCTAAGTTGAAAAACAATTCTGAGGAACCAATAAGGCGGCTGATAGTGGAGGTCAAGGTTTCTTCCGAGGACTACGGAAGCAATTCATGATGGCCGAAGCAGAATTAACATTCAATGATAGAGACAAGGTGACTTCTGTTTTGATGAGACCGATAAGGATTTATTTGTTTTGCGACTTTGAGCCATATTGAAAATCTGCAACCATCATTACGTTTTGGTCATTATAATATTATTGTTTTTTTGAGGCTTAGAGCCATATGTAAAACCACTAGTAATTAACTATTTAATTTTATGATTTAAAACAGTGTAAAGGACAAAATAGTTATTTTTTTCTGAAAATATTAGATGTTTGTTAGAATTAATATATAAAATTTGTTAAGTTGAATATTAATGTCCGAGTGGTAGTTATTTTTTTGGCCAACCACAATTTGATAACTGAGACATTATTTTAACGGTTGGTGGCGCTCAACAATTAACATCTAAATAAAATTTATAAAAATTATTCATGCATTTATTCCGAACCACGATCTAGATTCCACTATACAGGGTGATTCAAAAGTAAGCTGCATCCTTTCAGTAGCATAATCCTTGCATAAAAATAAGAGAAAAAGTTCATATTAACATGGGTCCGAAAATGCTTCCTAAGGGAGCTACGTCCCTTTGAATATGACACCTTATAGACGATTTTTTCTCTATAACTTTAAAATCCTTTACAATTAAATTTTGAAAGTTGGTGTACTGTATAAACTTTTGATGCTAAATAAGATACTAAATTCGAAATTTTCAAATTTTATTCAGTGGCGTCACATACGAGGGTGGTAAGGGTTAAAAGATCCCTATTTCTTTTACTCTTTAGGTTATTGCGATTTTATTCATAAATTATAAAGTTTTAGAGTTTTTTACGTAAAAGAGGTGCTCTTAGTTCAATTCGATAGAGCGTACCGTTTACGAGAAAATGGACGTTGAAAATTTTCTGATTTGCTTATGTTTATTGATGAAAATTAATCTGCATTACCATAGAAAAAAGAACACATTTTTTTACTAACATTTTATTTAACAATTTAGAGAAAGTGTTCAAAATTATTACCATTAGCTTCACGACAAGCTGCTAATCTTTTTATTAGATTACGATGCACACGTGGTAGGGTTCTTGGGTTGTTTTTTATTGTCTGAAATCCTTCCTCTATCCTTTGTCTGCGAACATCAATATTAGGTATTGGGCGGAAATAAACTAGCTGCTTCATGTGTCCCCATAAATAAAAATCAAGGGGGTTTAGGTCAGGAGACCGTGGTGGCCATGACACTGGACCCCCACGACCTATTCAACGATTTCGGTAGGCATTATTTAAATGGTCCTTAGCGATAATGCTAAAATGTGGGGGAGCACCGTCGTGCATAAACCACATTTGTGCTCGCAATAGAAGTGGCAGATTATCTAACATTTGTGGTAATTCATTTTGTAAAAAATTTGTGTAAATTTGTCCATTTAGTCGTTGCGGTAAAAATACGGGTCCTATTAAATTCCCATCGATAATTCCCGCCCACACATTTAAACTAAACTGCTGCTGATGTGCTCTCTGTACCGTAGCATGGGGATTCTCATCCGCCCATACGTGGTTGTTGTGGAAATTGAAAATTCCATTTCTTGTAAAGCCGGCCTCGTCGGTAAATAAAATTTTCTTCTCGAAAGTTTCAACAGCAACGCGTTGTTCTTCGAGCCAATTACAAAATTGTACAGGTAAAGGAAAATCTCGCACTTCCAATGCCTGATTCCGTTGAACATGATAAGGGTAAAGTAACATTTCGTGCAAAATTTTCCATACAGTTGACTGAGAGGACCTTTCTTGATTTGCGATAATGCGGGTACTTAAAGATGGATCGTCTTCAATACGATCTAGCACTCGTTCTTCTAATGCTCGGGTTCTGGCAACCCTTGGTCGCCCAGCAACTTCCTGTCTTTGAAAAGTTCCTAAAGTAGAATGTAAGTAGGTATTATGCGACAACTTTTTACTAAATTTTTAGAATTTACCTGTTTCCCTTAAAATACGATCTACTCTTGCGAAAACCGTACGGCATGGAACTCGTCGATTAGGAAATGTCTCTTCATACAACCATCTTGCTTCCATACAATTACCAAAAGCCCTTCCAAACATAATGTGAATATCAGCTTGTTCTTGATAATTAAAAACCATTTTTTCTTTATAAACTTAGACACACAAACTACTTTAATTTGACTTTGACAAGGTAAATCTTATTTTACAATGACTATCAGTCATTTAAAAAAAAATTAATCGCCAAAAAAATTGTCTACAGTATTTAATTCTTTCTTTGGCCCATAATAATAAAAAAGCAGTTTCTTTGGGAGGGATATACCATTTTAAATTAGGCACTGAACTTCGTTTTGAATGCGTAGTAATTTTAATATGAATAAACGAATACCAGAACATTTTCAACGTCCATTTTCTCGTAAACGGTACGCTCTATCGAATTGAACCAAGAGCACCTTTTTTACGTAAAAAACTCTAAAATTTTATAATTTATAAATAAAATCGCAATAACCTAAAGAGGAAAAGAAACGGGGATCTTTTAACCCTTACCACCCTCGTATGTGACGCCACTGAATAAAATTTTAAAATTTCGAATTTAGTACCTTATTTAGCATCAAAAGTTTATACAGTACACCAATTTTCAAAATTTAATTGTAAAGGATTTTAAAGTTATAGAGAAAAAAATCGTCTATAAGGTGTCATATTCAAAGGGTCGTAGCTCCCTTAGGAAGCATTTTCGGACCCATGCTAATAGGAACTTTTTGTCTTATTTTTATGCAAGGATTATGCTCCTGAAAGGATGCAGCTTACTTTTGAATCACCCTGTATAACATCTGAGACCGGGCCAGTGAGAATGCTTCAGAGAAAATGGTGCTCATTTTGAACAATTTCTTTAGTTTTCATTCTTTTAATTTATAATTTGTAATAATTTTATTAAAACGTTTGGTATACTTTTAGGAGTTACCACACCTTATTGTTACTTGAACTCCTAGTCAAAGAAAACCGATAATAAATCTAAATCTAATGTACCAAATTTGGTTATTCCAACTTAAAGCAATGCAGATATATTTTTTTTGGCTCCTCTTTGAAGGCCCGTAATTCCGACAGTGTGCATCTTTGTGCATAGATATTATTTTACTTTTGATTATTTAAATAAAAAGAACCTCGTCCCAATAAGACCCAAGTTATTCGTATTACGATTTTTTTACAGTTCATCGAAATTTCAGGGACGATATGACCCCGTGTTACACCCCTGAAAATCACGAGCTACCTAGCCGATCCGCCAACAAATCTCTCCCGGAGAAAGGGTGAGACGGGGGTCCGTGGGCACGTGGAGCACCTATCACAATTCGCCAATGACACCAGACAAATGACCTGGACTTGTCTAATTGATGATCAGTTTGTCATATCTGGAGTGGGATGCATGTTTCCCGAGTGTTAAAGACTGAAGCGGCCGGGTGGTCGTCTCCCGTCAAACGATGGGACCCAGTGGCGGCGCGGACGGGGGCCGTCTTCGACAAGTCGGAAAAATTCGAAAGCATCGTATCATCAAAGCTGTTTTTTGTGACGAACCGTATTCAGCGACTGTTTCAAAACGTATTTATGTATTGTACCAAGAAAATGTATAGTTTCAAAACGTAACGTCATCAAATATTTATTTCTCTAACATCACACATATTTTTTGTTTATTGTTTACAATTTATTTATAAAACCTGTACTAGATTTGTATTAAAATAAGACGGTTATTAGTGGTACAAATTATTAACAATATATGTCCACAAGTTATTCCTTTTATTAAATATACATCTGCCCATGAAAAAAATTTTATAAATGCGTCCCTATAGCATTCTACATTACGTTAATGGTAGTCTATAACACCTAATAATATCACAAATGACAAATTAATTATTCTAAACGTATGTATTGCGTTTTAAAAAAGCATAGAAATCGTATACAGATGATATAAACTAAAGCGCCCTGCTATATTTATGTATACAACTGTAAACGGCGTCTGACGTCACAGGTATACATTGTGGCAGCGACTAAATTTTAAAATACCGTTTGGAGGCTTACTTTTCCACAAAATTGTCTAGAACAAAAACCATTTTGATCTTCTTTCTTCTGCGCGTATTCGAAAAAATCATGCAAGTTCCCCATTAATAGTTTTATGATTTGAATAATTTCAAAAAGGTCTGCTTAGGTACAGCATGTACAAAATTTATTTGAACAAATCTAAAATATTTAACAATCATTTAGATTTAGTTAGGTAATTTTATTCTTATTTGAAATTGAAAATCAAGTGAAATAGTGTAAGAAATATTTATTTAATTTGATCCGAAAATGGACTATGATCTACAGTACCTGGTTTTATTTGTCAAAGATATTATGGAAAAATTTATATGTCCGCCACTGCTCCCAGAACCAGATATTATCATTAGAACGGCGTTTACACCCACACCTTGTTCATTGTATCTGCTGGAGATATTCGTTGTCTTTCTAACAATAATCCATCGTTAGTCATATGTTTCGGTATATTATGATCATGGTGATATTAGCATCCATCCCAAGAATGGTTACGGGTGCGATATACGCAGAGAGAGAGAGACAAAGAGAACCTTAATAGGTCTTGGATATCTTGATTTATTTATACCTTTGCCTCCGATCAGGTCCCGTTGGATTAATCGTACAAGAGATTGTGTAAATAATAGATGTTTTTGGTTATCAGTAAACCTCAAGTTGTAATTGATGATAGGACTCGGAATTGATTCTTAAATTTTGTATGTGACTTTAAACATATCAGGCTAAGTGCAATTAATTCCAGCATTTGCTAGCTTTACTCAAAAATTCTATACAGGAAGATTCATAGCCATGTTAAAATATTAAAAAGAAGACAACAGGACAAAGAATAATTTTTCTAAATTCTCCTACTACTTCAGTTTTCAGAATTTCTTCTCTCAATTTCCAGTCATAACCGGGGTTTGAAAGAAATAAAAAATAAAAATAAATTTTTGTAAAACAATGCATATCTACTATAACCTGTGAAAAAATGATTAAGCTAACATTTTGATAAAATTGAACTTCCACTTAAAGGGACTTTGCAGGATAACTTTATATATGTGTGCTGCCTGCTCTTTGACCGATTTACGTCAAATTTTCTGTAGAAGCCATGTAAACTCAAATTTCCCAGAAGGTTATGTCTCAAAAAGATTTTTTATGGGACTTATGGGGGTTTAACGAAAAATTAAAAATATTTTTTTTCGAGAATTGCTTCCCCGAAAAGAACTGGTAAAATTTTTTTTTTAAAATGTTCCGATTATTTTTATTTGACAGCAGTTCTACCACAAAAATGTTTGATTCTGTCATTACTGTTGCTATAAACTTAGTAACAAGCAGTGCCTATTTAATCCTATAATCTTTATAATCTCATAGGAACTCTGATTTGAAAACGTCAAAATATCTAAAACATAATGCTTTTTAGAGAATTTCCTCATGAGCACATTTTCCCAAAAAATAAAATAAAATTTTAATATTTGTACTAAAAAAATACTTTCCACCATTGGCGTAGAAGCTTAGGCGTTCAAGGGTGAAGAAAACCCACACCTACACCAGAGAAATGTTGTTTAGTAGACAAAAAATAAAATTAATATATATTTTTTAAAGTTGAATACCCTGCATCAGGAAAACCGAGTGTTATGGGAAAAACACCTATTACTTTTTAAGTTTATGTTAAGAAGGAAAAACCGGGGACACCCTCCTTATTTGAGCTCCAACTCATGTGTGTTAAACTATGAAATATCCGTTCTCAATCAGTTTGACAATTTTATATCTTATACTAGAAAAATCAAAGATTTTAGTGGTAGAAAATGGTGATGGATGTATATTCCATAAATAAATTTCCAAAATTTTTGAAATTTTTTTACATTTCTTTTTCAAAATAAATTGAGCAATTTTTTTTACAGTGTTGTTAGTTGTCAAACTCAAATTGAAATTTCTAAGTGTAACCGTTTTTAAGGAAAAATAAAAAAACTATTTTTTCCCGTCATTTTGAGACTCGAATATCTTAACAGGAAGAACCGAAATTGAAGAATTTCATATGAAGATCCCCCCCTGAAATGGCTCGTGGAATACAATGGTAAAATATTTGACCATCATTTTGGAACACCCTGTATAGAGGTTCAGTTGTGTTAAAGTATCATACTTGTAAACATGCTGTACGCCCTTACTTTATGTCGAGTCCAATATGGAATCAGCCTCTATATAAAAACGATTTTTATCCAAAATCACCTTACTATGGGACTTTTATTCACACATATGAAAGTGATACTTTATCCACTACTGAAATAAAGTAACTTTATTTCACTAGTAGAATAATGAAAAAATAATAAACTTATAATATTTTAGCGTAAAATGCTATTTTCAAATGTCATTTGTTTTCGAGTAATGACGTCATCGATTTTTTTTTAAATGGCAACACCATATTTTTTTCCTTGATTCCGAAAGATCGTTTAATTCTCTATCAGACAGTACTAAAATTTTGCCCTCTTACATAGGAAAGTTTTCGAGTAAATGACGATTGAATGCTAGAAAACGAAAATTTAATCCATAAAAAAGTAACAATTCTGAGGTATGTAAAATAAAATACAATTGATTAAATTTTATACTTAAATTAAATGTTCGAATTGCCATCCACCAACTTCTTGACAATGCGCAAGTCTGTGAAGAAATTCTTCTTGCACATTATGAATGATTTCTGGAGTAACTCTGCGATTTTGAAGTTCTTCTAAATTACGTGGTTTATTAATGTACACTTTTGACTTCAAGTATCCCCATAAAAAATAGTCAAGAGGTGTAACATCTGGCGATCTTGCAGGCCATTCTATCGGTTCGCGTCTGCCGATCCATCTCTCAGGAAAACAGTTGTCCAAAAAATCTCGTACAGGGCGGGCATAGTGCGGAGGTGCACCGTTTTGCTGAAACCATATGGTATCGTCAGGAATGTCAGGGTCATTATCGTTAGGAAAAATTACTGCAAGGGTTGGAACAAGGTCATCTTCTAGAAACTCTGAATATTTTTGTCCTGTAAGGGTTCCTTCAAAGAAGAAAGGCCCTACTATTCTGTCGTTAACTATTCCAGCCCACACATTTAATTTCTGAGGGTGTTGGGTATGTGCCTCTGCCATCCAATGAGGATTTTCCCGAGTCCAATATCTGTAAGTTTGACGGTTTACTGTATCATTCAGACAAAATGTGGCCTCATCTGAAAGAAGTATTTGCCGGTGTAAATTTCTATTTCCTTGACATAAATCCATTAGAATTTCGCAAAAGTGTAAGCGACGATCGGGATCATCCTCATTGAGTTCCTGCACAAGTTGAATTTTGTAGGGATGATATTTTTCCTTCCTCAAGATACTGTGCTCTGACTAGTGTCATTGTTTAATGCAACCAATCGTGAAGAATTATGAGGATTATCCACCATACTTATCAAAATGTTCTGTTTTTGATTTTCATTAATGCTTGGACGTCCACGTTTTGGAATATTTACAACATTGCCAGTTTCTCTAAATTTAGACTCTACCTTACTTACTGTTGATTGGCTGATAGGGCGATCTGGATATTTTTCATTAAATAAATCGCAAACTTCCTGCTGAGTTCTAGTCATATTCCCGCATCCGATAAGAATTAAAATTTCAATTTTTTGAGTAACAGTTAAATGTGCCATAACACTTTAAATTGAATAATAATTTCTATGTCGCTTACAATACTCATTACGACTTTCTAATGAGTGTGACAATGACACTTTGCAAAGATTTTCACCTACGTGATCCATAAAAGAACTATGGAATTCGAAAAACTAAGCTTGATAACGTTTTTGCTTTATATTAATTGATTTACGTTTTCTAACATTCAATCGTCATTTACTCGAAAACTTTCCTATGTAAGAGGGTAAAATTTTAGTACTGTCTGATAGAGAATTAAACGATCTTTCAGAATCAAGGAAAAAAATATGGTGTTGCCATTTAAAAAAAAAATCGAAGACGTCATTACTCGAAAACAAATGACATTTGAAAATCGCATTTTACGCTAAAATATGTATTTTTTAAATTAAAAATCGACCTGTTCGAGGATTTCTCCCAAAAAATAATTGTTTCGTTTTTATTGAATTTGTTTCATACTTTTGGCGCATACTGTATAATTCAAAGTTCACTATATACCTAAAAACATGCAAAAGGTAAAGAGATATTACTTTAATCATTAAATATTCTTTATCGGAAACCCCAGTCAAAAATTATTCAATATGTGCCCTTTCTAATACTGCAGCTTATTTTTGTTTTGTATTCTCTCGATTCACTCTTCAAATAAGCAGTACGTATATTTTCCAATATCTATATTTTTGTACACCTTTATAGTAGTCTTCAACATCGAATACTTCAACCACATAGATAAAACTGCATAATTTTTTTTTCAAATTTAAAAAATGCAACAGCGTGATTTCGTCATTTATTGTCATTACTCTCCATTTTTTCCTCCATTCTTTAAATTCGGCGAACACTTTTTCGTAATGTTGCCTGGATTTCGCTGGCAATGGAAAATTGCTTCTTGAGCTTCTTCGAAAACAGCCTCAGGAACACAATTACCTTCTTGCACCAAATTCAGATAGAACTGTTAAACAATTGATAATAAACAACGTACCAGAGCAACCAGTAGGTAATGGGTGTTTTTTATAGAGTGATATAAGTTTAAATCATAATAAAACATAGTAATATATTTTTGATATCAATGAAACGGTCTTTATTGGATAGAACATTTTATGACATTAATGTTTAAATACGATTTCGGTCATGTGGCCGCCACGGCTGGCGCGTACAAGGCACCAATTTTCACAAACTTTTCGCAGCATTTGCGGCCGTATCTCGCCAATAACTCTTCGAATGTTGATTTCCAGGTGTTCAATTGTTTGTGGTTTATCGACGTACACAAGTGACTTTACATAACCCCAAAGAAAATAATCCAATGGGGTTAAATCACACGATCTTGGGGGTCAATTAATTGGGCCATTTCGTGAAATTATTTATTCGTCAAAAGTTTCCTTGAGTAAATCAATTGTAGCGCCCGCTGTGTGGCATGTGGCTCCGTCCTGTTCGAACCACATATCAGCAAGATTAATGCCAGCTAATTGAGGTACGAAAAAACTTCGAATCATGTTTCTATACCGTTCACCATTGACAGCAACATTCTGATCATCATCGTTTTTGAAGACATATGGGCCAATGACTCCGCCAGCCCATAAAGCGCACCAAACAGTAATTTTCTGTGGATGTAATGGTGTTTCGACAAAAGCTTGTGGATTCTCCTAACTCCAAATGCGACAATTCTGTTTATTTACGTACCCATTCAACCAAAAATGGACTTCATCATTCATTCAAAATCAATATCAATTTGTGCTTCAGCCCATTCGCCGAATTGGCGGCGCATACGATGGTCGTTTGGCTTTAATTCCTGCACAAGTTGAATCTTGAAAGCTTTTAAGCCAAGATCTTTGCGTAAAATCTTCCATAAAGTGGAAGGACACAACCCCAGTTGCTGAAAACGGCGACGAATTGATTGATTAGAATCATCTTCAATGCTTTCCTGTACAGCGGCTATACATTCTTCAGTGCGCACTGTTCGGCGTCTCACGGGATGCACATTATCAGTAACAGTAAATGTGGTCCGAAAACGATCTATTGTTCTTCGAATTAGCAGCTCTGAAGGACGATTATGTACGCCATAAAATGGACGAAGTGATAAGTTTGACGAACAGAACCATTATTTTGATTAAAAATTTCCACAATTTGCACGCGTTGCTCTGGTGTAAGTCGATCCATAATGAAATGTCAAAGCAAACTAAACAAAAAGCAACTGTCAGCTGTTAAATGGGTGGTCAAATAAAGCAGTGATGCCAACTCAAAGTTGTATCACTCTATAAAAAGCACCCATTATAACAAATCATTGAGTACTAAGAAATATCAAGTCATGCGAATATTTTTTTAAATAAATTCCAATAATTCTGACTCAACAAATATGATTGTGATGTTATTATCGATAAAGCGTTGTATTGCATTCGTGTTTTAATTGTCTTTTATCCACTTAAGAATATTAAACATTCTTGCGTGGATAAAATATTACTTAAAACACTTCTACAATAAATATTTTCTGTGATCAAATTGAAAATAATTTGGAATCTATTAAGACAGGTGCATTGAACTTTCGTTTATTTAGGAAGAACGACGCAGATATCAACTTTTCCAGTAAACGAGGAAGTCACAATTAAATCTTGTTAACTGCTACACATTTCTTTAAATTTTGGCACCCACGGTTTCCCGTCGTTCGGGACAAAGTGTTAAACCAACTTTTACCACGTTCATTATACCCTCATTCAGCTGAAACTACACCGTCACAGTTTCGCTTTGCGATAAGAAACAGCCATGTGTCGATTTCTCAACAAAAGAAATGTAAACAAACCGAAAACCATCACAGTCCTGTCGTTCAAAATCGTTAATCATAATTTTTAATGGTCGATAATCACCCATTGACTACAAAATCGAACCGCACGGTCATTCTGCTACTTTTTTTTTTACCTCAGTAAGCTTTAATAGAGCGAATAATATGGAAACTTGTTTTGAAGAATAGTTTCAGACATCTGTATTTACTTCATAGTTAGTAAAGGTAAGAAAACATATTAAAAAACCGACATGGAAACAAATGAATAAAGGAAACATGATTTATTATGCATTGCAAACTGTCACTGACTGACTCGTGACTTTTCATGTGTAGGAATTAGTATTATTCATATAAAAACAAACAGATTTTGTTATATTCATCGGCTGCTACTAGTCTCAGTAGTCAAATGTATAATAAAAAATATACCATAATGTACAGGGTGTCTTGAAAATACGTGTACAACACTTGATCACACGCTCCTGGATTTTAAATAGATTAATTGACGTTAACTTGTATTCGAAATTGCTTCCCTTCGTCGCTGGACAGCTTTTCTAATTCTTACCAGATTTTAATGATTTCAGGTGTATAGTGACATCATATGCAATCATATCTTCCAATTCCAAAAATAGGTAAATATTGGGAGTAAGCATTTTAAAAGTAAATAGAAATCATGAATAAAAGATATGAGAAAAAAATACCGTTTTGTACTTATTAACATAAACATTTTAAAAATTAACTGGAAAGGTATTTTCATTGGTATATATCAGGAGATCTTTAGCCACTGCGTTCTCCAAATTTAATTATATGACTTCATTTTGTGGAGTCCTCTTAAAGCAGTGTTTATAAATAGTTTTGTTAAATTTCCAAATTCGGCCAGTTAAACAATAAAAATATCCTGTGTTCATAACGATGATGACAAAAACCCGAATTTCGTTAATTTTTGTAGAAACCGAGCTGCAAACATATACGAGTACCTACAAAAACATCTTACCTTGTACTAGTAATTTATAATATCCAACATTAATCATATTAAGTTTATTCATTTACAAAACACTCTACATAACAATTTCTTTGTAGTACTGGATAAAATTGAATGACCAGCAACTGCTGTAAGTGTTCAACGTTCATATTTAAAGAATATATAATTTTTCATGGATGGTACATTTAGGGTGAGTTCAGAAAAATCTACTTCTTTGCCGTCAAAAAATCTACTATACGGCATAAAATCAAGAAATCCCGAATTGTTCTGCAAAACGGTATCAATTTTTTTCTTCACATGTTCAGCACTAGGTCCTGATAATTGGGAAATAAACTGTCGCAAATAAAGAATAATTTACTACGCTATTTATTGGATATTTTAAAATTTAATAATTAAATAATAAGTAGGTATATTTTTTGATATATCATAGCAAGCGTTACCTTTATTTGTCTTCAAAATATCTCAAGTGGTTTAGAAATAGTCCAGGGCATTTAGATCCAAATCGATCGGAATAGCGGAAATTTTTAGGCACAGCAGATATCGAGATGCGGTTTTCTGCATTGTGTTCAGGAAGGTCCCAGGAAAAAAGTCTATGGCCTGCAAGATCGCCAGAGGTGTAAGATCTGGCGATCTTGCAGGCCATTCTATCGGTCCGCGTCTGCCGATCCACCTCCCAGGAAAACAGTTGTCCAAAAAATTTCGTACAGGGCGCGCATAGTGCGGAGGTGCACCGTCTTGCTGAAAGAATATGGTATCGTCAGGAATGTCAGGGTCATTATCGTTAGGAAAAATTACTGCAAGGGCTGGAATAAGGTCATTTTCTAGAAACTCTAAATATCTTTGTCCTGTAAGGGGTTCCTTCAAAGAAGAAAGGCCCCACTATTCTGTCGTTAACTATTCCGGCCCACACATTTAATTTCTGAGGGTGTTGGGTATGTGCCTCTGCCATCCAATGAGGATTTTCCCGACTCCAATTTCTGCAAGTTTGACGGTTTACTGGACCATTCAGACAAAATGTGGCCTCATCTGAAAAAAGTATTTGCCGGTGTAAATTTCTATTTCCTTGACATATCCATTAGAATTTCGCAAAAGTGTATGCGGCGATCGGGATCATCTTCATTGAGTTCATGCACAAGTTGAATTTTGTAGGGATGATATTTTTCCTTCCTCAAGATACGTAGCACTGTGCTCTGACTAGTGTCATTGTTTAATGCAACCAATCGTGAAGAATTATGAGGATTATCCACCATACTTATCAAAATGTTCTGTTTCTGATTTTCATTAATGCTTGGACGTCCAGGTTTTGGAATACTTACAACATTGCCAGTTTCTCTAAATTTAGACTCTACCTTACTGGCTATTGATTGGCTGATAGGGCGATCTGGATATTTTTCATTAAATAAATCGCAAACTTCCTGCTGAGTTCTACTCATATTCCCGCATCCGGTAAGAATTAAAATTTCAATTCTTTGATTAACAGTTAAATGTGCCATAATACTTTAAATTGACTAATAATTTCTATGTCGCTTACAATACTTATTAGAAAGTCGGTGTGACAATGACACTTTGCAAAGATTTTCACCTACGTGATCCATAAAAGAACTATGGAATTCGAAAAACTAAACTTGATAACGTTTTTGCTTTATTTTATTTGATTTACGTTTTATAACATTCAATCGTCATTTACTCAAAAACTTTCCTATGTAAGAGAGCAAAATTTTAGTACTGTCTGATAGAGAATTAAACGATCTTTCAGAGTCAAAGAAAAAAATATGGTGTTACCATTTAAAAAAAAATCGATGACGTCATTACTCGAAAACAAATGACATTTGAAAATCGCATTTTACGCTAAAATATGTATTTTTTAAATTAAAAATCGACCTGTTCGAGGATTTTTCCCAAAAAATAATTGTTTCGTTTTTATTGAATTTATTCCATACTTTTGGCGCATACTGTATGTTATTCAGCATGACCATAGGTAAAACAAATTCTCGGATGCACAGGAATGTGTTTCGCCTACTAGACATTAGGCCACATTAAAGGCATATCTGTGGGCAGATATAAAAATCTAGATCACCGGGGGTCGATCTGTAGGATAAGCTATCGCTTTCAGGATAAGGTAAAACAGTAGGTAAGGCAGGTTACCTATATCTTGATATAGGTATGCAGTCAGCGGGAGGTACCAACTACCAATGTTGTGGTCGTCCCCCTGTCATTCGTTTGGATATCAGTTCCACGGACGGCGTCTCACCCGAAGGAATTCTTCGAATCGAAAATTAATATGGCATCATCGTTCACAAATAATGTTATACAAATGCATTTTAAAAGTTATTATATTATTTGATGATAATTTAAATAGCAAAAGTGGATAAAAAACATCAATAATTTTATTTTCGATATTACTTTTGCTGTTTAATTTTTCGAGATTTCTATACTTAAAACACACCATCAATTTAATCATTTTACGGCGACCTTAAAGGCCCCTTATTCTTGCAATAACGTTTTCTACAAATGACAAGAACGTTACCGCATACCACCTGGCAATATTCAAAGGTACCGAAGTAACACGAATATATAACGACAGAAAGCGGTCTAACCTTCACATTTTTAAGTACCTACAGAAATCTTAAAATGACATGTTTCGAAAACAAGTAAATCTTAGGAAAAACATCATATTACAATACATTTAACGATCTTTCAGAAAAATCACATTTCCACGTTCCAGGAATCAAAAATATTTTTAGTATCGCCATGCCATCTATACAGAAAGATTTGAACTAACAATTTTAACTGCAATTTGAGGCTATTCGAAGGTCCCAATTTATGGAACTAAAATTAATTTCTTCATTTCCGAGATAATCGTTTTACTTCAGTAGCTTTGAATATTCGCTAGTGGAATGAGATAACATTCCTGTTATTTGTTAAACTCTATATTATCCAGTTCCTTAAATGTCTAAAATTACTTGTACACATATGTAGAAAACACTATTTCAAGAATACGGCGCCCTTAAAGATTCCTTTTCGTCGACGTCGTCCAGATCAGCGCGGGGCAATCGAGCCGGGCCTCTTTGACACCGTGGGCCGGTGGGCTGTCAGTCAGTCATTTCGATCCCACATCAAACGTCTCACACGCCGCTTATATTCGCTTCATTTCATTCGTCCGGATTTTTTTTATCCCCATGCGATGTTTAGCGTTCTGTATCTCGTACCGTATCAATATGAAACGTTGACTGACACGTTTAATATTGAGAAACACAAAACGTATTATTAGCCATCTCCGTATTAATATTTAATACATATTTATTAGTTTCTGAAGACGCAACGCTTCAGGAGGATCCGCTGCGCCTTCGGGTGGAATAATTTTAATTGTCTGGACGAGGAGGACGCACACACACACACTCGGGAGAAAAAAAAGAGGTGAAATGGTCTGATAATTCGACGGTAATTATCGGTACGTAAGGTGTGCTCGCTGGGGGATAATGAAATGTTATTAATTTATTCCGGACCAGAACAAAGCAAGAAGATGCACTGGAAGTTAATAAAACAATCGTATATTGAATGTTTTTTTCTTCGCGAGTTATTCAATTTACTGCTCTTAGCAAGAGACTCCCAAACGCATCTATCTATTGTAACCAGGGACAGTTTATTTTTAAATTAATCAGTTTGATTTTATTACTTTAAAAGTTTTCAAATTTAAAAATGATCTAATTTATCATCAAATGAAACTATAATAGAAAAAGTATGTTACGTGTTAAGTACGCTGAAAAAAATACGGTTCACACATTCATCAATGTCGTTTCTTGGACAAAAGTTTATTAAATAAATGATTATATTTGCTAATATAACGTACACATGTTGGTTTATAATTGTGCCCATTGAATCAATGCATGGGCAATTATTGTATCAATAAAAAAAATTACATTAGCTATAGTCTGTTTAGAAATGAAAGAGAGTAATAAAAGCTTATGATGTATGCAAATCGTAGGCTACTTTAAGCATCATAACCGGGTTAAGAGGGTTTTTAGTAATTCAAATAAAATTATTCAATATTATTATCAACATATTCATTTAAATTTAATGAATAGACTTTTATTCCACACAAAAATATATATATTTTGAAAATTCAAATTATGGTGAGTAAATGTAATGTTGTATAAATGTACAATAAAGAAAATAAAAAAGTAGGTACATTAAAATTTATCCTCTGAATATTCTGATAAATTATCTTCGTCTCCTAGATTGATAATGATAGGTTCCACAGTAACGTCAATTAAATTATCGAGTTCCCACAATTTCTCCTCTTCTTTTGGTACATGATGTATACATCTTTGCCAGTTATCTGCAGTTACTCGTTCCAAGCAATTTTTTAACAAAATTTTCACGTCCCTTAACTTAAACGTCGTATTATTTCGCGCTACATCTCCTTTTACCTGCGCCCAGACTAATTCTATTGGGTTAAGTTCACAGTGATAAGGTGGTAACCGTAGTACCGTTATTTGGCGATTTGTTGCCATTTCATTGATAACATATTTTTTCTAATCTTTATTAAGATTGACAAGTGTGAAAAGTCCCCTTTTCACCATATTTGTTTCAAAAGAAATGTTTTTTCCGGATTACCATTGAATTACATCGACTTTCCTCCAAGTAGTCGTAGGCGTCCGCTCGGTCTGCCGTGAATGGTAACTGGCATTATCCATGACAATTATCCAACATCTGTGTAAAATACTCTTCGAAAACATCTGCGTTCATGTTTTCGTGATAGTCATCTGTATTTTTAGATTCAAATAAAAGTAAACCGCCATCTACAAAACCACTGGCACTATCTATATGTGTCACTATTAATCTTCGCCCTTTACATGAAGGGGCCTTGAACCCTGTTGGTCCATCCAAAAATACTTGTCGAAAACTTTTTACACTTTTATCTTGTTGACCTCGTTGACCCAAGTTTCGTCTAGATAATAAATATTCCTACCTTCGTCACGGAATTTTCTAATTGATCTTAAGTAGGATCTTCGCCAACAAATAATTTCATCTTTATCGATAAGAACTGACTTCCTGTTCTGCTTTTCCCAGCAAAAATTCAACTCTCGTAAGACGGCCTATAATTTGGTTCTACTGATTTTTGGCAAATCGTTGTCCTCTGAAAGTTCACTTAAAATTTTGTTTAGCGTTGGTATTTCTTTTTTAAAATAAAATGAGTGTACTTTTCTGCGAATGACATTTTTGAAGAAATCATCTATAACGACTTTTGACCTCCCTGTAGATGATTTTGGGGGATTTACAGTATCTTGTTCATTTTTTGTTTCCTTTAAAAGTCTGTAGATAGTCGATTTTCCAATCCCTGTCATTTTGGAATGTCCAATGTCGTCAACACTGTTGGTAGAATTTTGGTGTTTCAATGCATTAAATACATTTAATATAATAATCTTCTCATTCTGAGACAGCGCACATATTTCCACGCGTTTAGCAGGTACGTAATCTGATAAGTTCGACATTTTACCCAAACAATATTATATCCATTGGCACAATAGTCACTAAACACAAGTCGAATTTTACTCTACTGTACTAGCACGTCTTCGTATATTCAGCTCTAAGACTGGATTGATCTGTCACAATACACTGGCTCCTGCCCTATGATGTATCCAGTAAAATATACTAATGTATACCCATTACCTGTTAGCATTAGTGTTACCCGATAATTACCTGAAACGAAATATTACCAAGCCCATGGCCGGTTCTTATCTCGGGGTTTTATTACTTACTTTCATTTCCAAAGATTATAATGTAAAATATTGATAAAAGCAACGAATTTTGCATACAGCGTGATTTAAAACTTATCCAAAACAATTTGGGAAGATATGCGTCATGAAAAACAGAGTCAATATCGTAAAAAAAAAAATTGTAAAATTCTTTTTCCGAGAAAACCATTATTGAATTTGTAGTATTTTCAACCTTTATATCGCTAGGGTACTGTAGTCCCTAGCGTCACCGGAATGCATTCTATCCGCGTTTTTAGTATTAACGTGTTTGCGATAGTGGTCACATTAGTTTTCCAAGTGTAAAAAATGGCTTACGTGTATAGCAACTCAGAGTTGATGGATATCGTTTTAAATTAGCGTGAAGTAAGACAAAATGCTTCAGCAGCTTCTCGTCTGTACGCAGAAAGATCCCGATAGTCACGTGTCAAATGAAACTACTATTACCGACAGTGGACGTGACATGGGAAATTTGCAACCGCATCGTGGAAGATATGGAAATCTAGAGCATCCACGATGTATCGCAGCAGCTGAGGAACATATTTTCGAGATTATTGAAGAGAATCTCCGAATAAGCACCAAGCAAATCACTCAACAAGTACAAACAATGTTCCAATCAACAGTGTGGAGTATCATATACGAGGATTAATCGTATCCGTACCATATACAGCGTGTCCAAGCATTAATACCAAGGGATCACCCCTTATTAGATTTTGTGAATGGTTGCTGCAACAAAAAGCTCAAAATGCCAGATTTACAACTGACGTGTTAGTTACAGAAGAAGCTATTTACACGGAATAGGATGTATAACATTTATAATGCTCATGTTTGGGATTTTGATAATCTGCTCTTGATTCTATGGGTCATTTCCAATAACACTTTTCCTTAAATGTTTGGGAAGGGATTGTCCATACTGCTTAATTGGACCATTCATATACTCACGTCAAGAATTCAGACGTCTTACGTCACGACTTATTTAACGTTATTTTTGGTTCTTTGTAGATCCTGGGTGTCCTGCTGTCCTGATGTTTTCCTCGATGGTTTTCCAGCGATGAACAACTCTCCCTTTGTCGTTTTCTTTTGATTTCCACTGTTGATGGAACTGTAATGCTGATCTGGAAACTCGTACTGATTTCGAAGCACTACACTCGGTTTTAATTTACCCCTTTGACACACTTTGCCTAGTGAAGTTAGGTTGTTTTTTTATTTTTATAAAAATTTGCTTTATTACGGTGAACTTTCTCAAATTAATGGGTTTACTTGCCTTCTTCCCCTTTATACTTTTACTATTAGATTATACTTATACTTTTGACTCTTTCAAAATTCACTAATTATTTGTTGTGGAAACGAATTATTCAATTGTTTTGATTTGACAGGAGATGTTACCTGTTTGGTTTTGCAAATTGAACAGAGCTCACGTCAGATCTGAGTCTGACTATTTATAGTTTTTCTCAAAACAATTGAAAGTTTGACATGTTATCCTAGCAACAGAATTTTTAATTTTAATATTTGAAAATTGCGTCCTTATACTAAAATAAAACTTAAATCTAACACTGTAGTCTTTTTTCTCATATCTTTCTGATTATTTTGATATCGTTTACTTTTTAACTATCTGTCTGTTTCACACATTTTTGTCTTTAATTCTAAATAGTTCAATTTTTATGTCCTAAAACTACACTAAATTTGTTCTTATCACTATTTACATAGGTTTTTAGTCTAAATTTTGCATTTAAATTCCAACGTCAAACATTTTTTTAACATTTTATATTTTTCAGGTTTTAAACTTACAAATTGAAATAATCTATTTAAAAGGATAAACTAGAACTTAAATGAGTCTTCCTGAGCATATTTACAAGAGTGGTACCTTTTTTAAAAAAACGAAATTTGAAAATTGCTTTCGAGCTGTCAAATTCAGAAAATTATTTCAACGATTTGTCCCACAAATTACTACCAAACTTGAGACTGTAGATGTGAGAAAACTCAACCTAAAGTCTAATTATAAGAAACAAATTTACTTTACACAAATATCCTTTTTATAGTATAGTATAGTGTTTATTAACAACATTATGCGTTACATAAGCATTTGAAGCAGGTCACAATTTTAATGTAAAAAACTACAAAAAACACTGAATTTATAAAGGTAATAATTAGAAACACAATATAAGTGTAAATATACGCATACAGCACAAATAAAATGTGACAAACAATTGAACAAAAAAAAGTAATAATAAAACAATAATAAAAAATAAAAGAAAATGTCAATGTAGTAACACAATTCTTACGAATAAATAAATGTCAAGGTATTGTATATAGGGAGAAATCATTCACATATATTAAAAATAATAGAGGTCCCAAAACGGAACCCTGAGGCACATCATGATTTAATTCTAAGAATTCAGACTGAGACTTAGTAGTAGTAACACATTGTTTACGATTAAATAGATATGACTGGAACAAGAGTAAGGGAATACCACGGATCCCATAGAGTGAATGCATTTTTTCAATGAGCCTACCATGAGAAACGCAATCGAACGCCTTGGACAGATCACATAGGGTGATAGCTGTATGCCGGCCGCCTTCAAGGCCATCAACAATGTAACTGATAATATTAAGTACTGCTTGTGTAGTCGATCTACCACGCCGAAAACCAAATTGTGACGGATTTAAGAACGAATATTTGTCTAAATAAGTAAGGACTGTTTCAAAAATTTTACTCAAGATGGGGAGTATATACAAGTAAGTAATTTTCATTACGTTACGTTCAAAATTTTGACATATCATATCCGATTTATGTTTTGCATGTTTATATAGGCATTGAAATTTCATAACAAATTAGCTTTGTACATCTCTATTGTACTGTCTTAAGCCTTTCTGTGTAGAGAATTTCTTTATTTAAAAATATTTTTGACATTTGTCATCGTACCGTTACGATGTAAGTTTCATGTAGGTTTTATTTGTATGTATCATTTTGATTATGGTTTGGGTGACTTGTAAGTACATTCCAGAACAATATATTTATATACAGTGTTTAACAAAATTAGACAAACCGGCGTGGAGAATATACGAGGTTTTAATGTAATTTCTATATGTCCAAGCGAAAAAATCTTACATATTTTATGAAAACATGGCTTAAACTAATTAACTGAACTTATTAATCCAGGTTTTCCAGCTTGTCGGGGAATCAGCGAACGTGATTCGATACAGGAGCCGTTCTCTGGCGAGACTTGATTACGTAGACAATTATTTATTTTTCCCAGAAAGCGGGATATTCGCCTGGACAAATAAATTCCAACGGTTCCGGGGGCATCGTTATATTTTCGCTGTACCTGTATCTCACAATTAGAGAACAAAAAATGTAATTCTGCATAATTAACTATTTTGTTTGATTTTTCATTCGGACCCGGCGAGATAATAAGGGCCGTAATTATATTTTTATTTATCAACACATCAGCCTTTGTGCCGGGGCCGTTACAAAAAACTGCGAACGCACGGAGCGAAGATAGGGCGACGTTTGTAGGGTCAAAATTATTCCGTATCTCGATTGAAAATTCTTTTAATTTAGCTTTCTGCTTGTTTAAAGAAACCCTTTTTTCTCTCTGTTTTATTTAATTTGTCATTTTATTGTGCTGGCCATTCGTAGGAGACGTGCGCTCAGATATCGCGAATTTTTTAATTGCCTTGTACTGAGATAACAAAATCAAAATGTTAATTAACAATCCGGGTGTGCTCTCTAGTTAAAATTAAAGAAAAATACTCAGGCCCTGAATATTTCATTACAACAGACATCATTTTTATTTTATTTGTTTTGCATACAAACGACGTCGGGGTGGGAAGTCGGGTCGCGGCCTTATTAATTTAGATGGGGAACGGATTGGAATTACATTGAACAAAAAAAAATCACCAAACAGGCTTGAATTCCGAAATTCATTGCATTGGCAACGAAAAAATTCATTTTTAACTAGCATTTTTCACTTTCAAAATTTTGGAAATATACAGGGGTATTTTATTTTAAATCAATGAAGCACCCAACAGAGTATATGAGAAAATACAGGGTAATTCAGACTTACCTAAAAAACAATTAAGATGTTACAATTGTAATTATATTTTACAGGGTGTTAGAGGTTTGATTGTCATAAATTGAACAGGTGATAGTATACATCAAAATGAACAAAAGGAACCTTACATGACAAGGATCCTAATCCAATCATTTTCAAGAAAAAAATTAACAAATCTCCAGTTGCATGTGTAAAAATTCTGTTAATTAAAGGTTTTCGTTAATCAATAAAAGTCGATATAGCGGAACGTGGCAACAGCGCGAGAAGTACAGTGACTACAGATCAGTTGGTATCTGAATTGCGAAGTGTCTGTCGCTTGTCGCGAGTTCTTTTACGTATCACTATTTTCTTAATTTTTCTATGTTTGTCGGAATGTTTAGCATACGTACCACGATTTGTTATTAATTTATGGAGAAGCAAGAGAACGATGTATTTATTTAGATTGTCTCCCTCAATGGCGGCTGTCAAGTAGGGACATTCGTTAAGTAATTTAACGTCTTCTTGATACTGGTAGTGTATAAGAATTTTATACTTTTACAATGCTTGTTTAGTGTCGTGCATGTGTGAACATTATTTCGAACATATGTTGCAGTTATGCCTTATATTAATTAAAAATAGCATTGTATTTTAATTTTCGGTAAGTAGGGGAGACCAGGTACGAAAGTAACATATTTTTGTAAAGCCGGATAAATAAAAAATTAACAAAGTTATATAAATTTTCTTACTATAAGTCGTTTCCTTGGCATTTTATATATAGAAGAAAAATAATATTAATTAAAGTTAATATTGATGTACAATTAATAAAAAAGTAGAGAGTGTACGTCGTTCAACCTACCCAATGGTATGGGTCAAAAGTAACAGAACATGGGGACGTTTGTAACATATGAATAATAGGTAATAATTAGGTATAGAAAGTTAGTATTTACAAGGTATTTGTTTATTCATTATACCGATATAAAAGTACGTTGTAGTGCAGGTACATAATATATTTTTTTATTTGAAAAAATTAATAAATAAGAACATAGAATAGTGAAACAAAAATATAAAATAATAATAATAAATTTTTTTTGGTAATAACAAAGAATCCTATCCCTATCTGGCTTTTGCACGGTTGTCTGTGGCCAGACTCGTCCATATTCCATATCTGGGATGGACCAAGTTTTCCCCAATCCATAACAATCTTTCCCACGTTCTGTTGTTCGTTGTCTTTTGTTAGACATCCAAAATAAAGAGAATGAATTTGTATATTGCCACACAGTATAACAAATACTGAAGTAATTATCTGGATATCTACAGAATTATCATTTTAAATATGACAAATACGATCATAGGTATTAAATATGAGGGACGGTTGTAACATGTTACAATCGTCCCCCTATGGCATTGTTACAATCATCCCATTACGCATTTTTCACGTGATTGACAGGATACTTGCTTAAAACTTTTTTTAACAATTATTTTTAATTAAAATACCACGCTTAGGTTATAGCCAATATTGGCATTAACTGAACAAGCCAATAAAATAATTCAAAATAACGTTCAGTTCTAGGAGTATTATAGATAAAGATAAAGAATGAAAACTTACTTTGCATATCATTTTGCACCGTGCAGGTCTTAACTCGAACTAAAACACACTACGGATATTGTTGTTCAAATAAGTTAATGTAGATTTCACTGCCGACTCTATGATGATATAATATCATAGACAAACCTCTTTAGAAAGACAATAGGCTTACTGTTACAACCAACCCGTGTTACTTTCGTACCCGGTCTCCCCTACATAAAATATTTTATTTTTGTATATATGATTATTTCTGCGACATGAGTCCTCTTAGAAGTTTCTGTTACTTATTTTTCGCATTTCTATTTCGGTCGAGTGACCAGTCCGCTGTGGTACCGAATACCGCGGCCGGTAGACCACAGATCAGCTGTATTCGTGGAGAATTTGAACCCTCTCTGTGGGTATGGTAGGGTGGAAGAATGTTGGCTTGGGTCAATATGAAAGATTGATACTGGTCGCTGTTTGACTACCTCCCTAATTAATGAGGTTTTCCAGGTTTCCCCCATTCCTGCACTGAATGGTGGTTAGGGCCTACCAACGTAAGTCGTTCCTAAGCGCAAATGCGGCTGCTTAATAATAATATGCCGCCCCCTCTCCCGCACAAGTCTCCGACTTCTGGGCTAATCTTCGTGATTAGAATGGGGCTAAGTATCTTTTAATCTAATACTTTTATAGGTTGACAACCCACATCTAAGAAACAATTGTAATATTTTTGTATAGCGCTGTTAGAAATACTACGGAACTTTACTAAAAAATGTTTTATAAGCTTGTCACAGTAATATTTATAAAATAGTTATATATTTGCCGTATAAGTTGTTTTATTATTTAGCTGCTAAAATGTTCTTGTGATAAATTTATAAAATACTTCAGTTGCTGTCAACAAAATAATGTTACTTGCCGCTATAATAAAACAAATATGTATCTTGTAAGCACTACTTAATAATACGGCAATAAAACATAATTATATAACCTGAAAATTACAAAACTGTTGGGATACCATCTATTTCATCTTTGAAAATATTTTACTTAAAAACACTAATATATTATGTTACAAATTGAAGTAACGTGTAATTTGTTACCACACAATACTTTTCTAATTTTTTATGCCTTTACGATGGCTGCCAAAAAACGCATTTTGCAGACTCAGATTTTTTTAAGCAAAAACCTATATCTGCTGTACTAGTAATTGCAACCCTAATGCTTCCATAAGCTGAGCAACAATTTCAATATGGTTAAAACACAGAAAAAAATTGTGTTCCATTTGAGAGACAAATGTTATAGATGTTTAAAGTTATCAATATGTGACGGCAAAAACAAAACGTTTGGTATATTTTTAAATTTAAGGATATACCGTAATTTAGCGTCGTGTTCTTTACGAACACTAACCAAAAATCAACTTGATATTTGTTTTCAAGAAAAAGTTACTAATAAATATATACAATTGTTCACTTTACTGTCTTCCGCAAATTTTATCATAAAACGAAACACCAGTCGCTTATTGTCTTATTAGTATGCCCTAACGCACAGTCACTGCAAATTATCCGGCCATTAAGAGAATATTAACAGCGTTTTGTTCAATTCCGATTTATTACAGAAAATTGTCACCGCCGACATTAAAAATTCGTCATGCCCGTTCATTTAATACAGAGGCCTTTGAGTGACCGAACTACCGCTCTTATGGCAGATAATTCACAGCGATGAAGAAGCTGATAACCAACCTGAATCATTAGATAAATACTATCTATTAACTTCACGCGTGAGTCCTGTTCACTTACCTTAAAAATCGTAGTTTATCACTGTAAGGTAAGGTACCCAACAAACATTTTAAGTTAAAATTACGTTAATTGTCCTCAGAATTGGTCAAAAAATGTTCGTGACCTATTCCGTATAGGGAATGTTTACCTGTATTCGTTAACCTTTCTCCTTATGTGGGGGAAGAAACTAAAGTAATATGGAAGTTAATAATTGATCAGCAAGAATTTTATTCTAATAAGATAATTGGACCTAAAAGAAATACAGACCAATGCTATGTTAAATATCAAGATATTATTACCAAAATATACCCTAATTATGCCCTTTACACGGCTTACTTGTGCTGGAGAGAGACAACATTATATGTTTGATTAATGGCCGGTTTCTCAACTAGTAGATATCTATTAAATAAACTTATAGATTCCATAAACTGGAGATGTCACATGAATTCGGTTTCTGAATCATTCGATAATGCTTATCTATTGCATAAGTTATCGAACACATATCCAAAGAAAAATGGCAAGATATCTGTCCAATAAACAGTAGCGCACGCGCGCAGCGATGTAGCTGTTGCTTGTTTACATCTTTATCGCAAGGCTTAACCCAACTTTTTTTGATATTTTCGTGACGATAACTGTGCAATGGAAAATTCTGATTCGTCTGCCTCATCAGATGAAGAATATTTAAATATAGTCAGATATCTTGAACGGCCATCACGTTATCGTGAAAGAGAAAACCAGTATGAAAAATAAAGCGACAGAATTTCGAGAGAGGTTTAAGGACGTCGTATTCTTGAAATAGTGTTTTCTACAAATACAATAATTTTAGACGTATAAGAACTGAATAATATAGAGTTTAGCAATTAACAACAATGTTATCTCATGCCACTGGCGAATATTCAAAGGTAACGAAGTAAAATCAATATATAACGTCAGAAAGCGATCTATTCAGCAAATTTTTAGGTACTGAAATCTTTCAAAATACGTATTTTTTAAAATTCAGCTATAGATGTAAACATTGTTATAACATAAACTTACATAGTTCTGCATATAAGATTATGCACTTTTGTTTATAAGTATGTGAAAATAATTGTTAAAATGTGGGGTTAGAATAGCGAAATAATGTATGTCATACAAATGCATTTTAGAAGTTATTATATTATTTGAAGAGAGTTTAAATAGTAAAAGTGGATAAACAAAACATCAGTAATTTTATTTTTTATATTACTTTTGTTCTACGTGTTTTATTTTTCAAGATTTCAGTACCTAAAAAACATCACAAATTTGATCATTTTACGGCGAGAAATACGGCCACCCTAACGAAAGAAACTGTAAATTTACTGATAGATTTAATAGGAGAACTAGTATTCAATGCTATGATTCAAGTGTCTAGTACCAGAACAGATTCACTATCAGTATTAGAAAAGGTTTTAATAACTTTGGTTTTATGCAACAGCTTTGTATATATTTCTATTTAGTTAATGTGATGTGATATCATTAGGTAGGCGATAGTGGCGCCATCTACAATTATGTCTTGAATGTCTTACTTCCATAAATGGCATCTGCAAACACTTGTGCATTTGCTAGCTCCCTCTATGATTATTGCAGATATTAAGATATCCATTCAACTGTTATGTATTCAACAAAATTTGGAAGGTATGTATTCAGAAACTAATATAAAGTTATCGGTCTGGTAAATTTATGTACTCGATAGTTATCGAATGGATTGCGCCAAATGTTGAGAAACCGGCCATAAATACATTCTAATAGCAAACAGAGATATGAAGAGAAAGAGATAGAGGCTGTAAGTCAAGATACAAGCTACAAATAGAGTAAGAGTTGGTAAATGGAAATCTATAGATATTTAGATTTTAATATAATACTATTATAAAGTCTATATTTTTGGGTTTCCATTCAACAAATTGTAAAACCCATGAAATTTTTTCGTATAATATGATGAATAAGGCGTGGAACTGTCGACTAGTCACCAATGTCACCGGATTTTAACCTTATGATTTTTCTTTTAGGGGTGACCTAATTAATGTAGTGTACAAAAATAAACCTGGCAATATTGATGAAAATTAAAAAAAAACAAAAGAAACCGATTGGCCTGCAACAATTCATTGGTCGTTTGGGATATTATCACGCAGAAGAAGGTTATCAATCACATCTCATTACATCATATCTACGAACACTATATCCTAAGTTTTCGAAATTTACTTTAAATGGAGAGTTCAAATATGAAAATAGTGATCCATTAAAAATATGTTCCAATTAAGAAAAACAACTCAATAATTAAATATAAAAATCAACTTCCGGAGAATTTTCTGAAATTTGTTCATATTTCGAGACAGATAAACTCATTCCATATTTTATGTGCATACTATACCAGGTGTCTGGAAACTCCGTGCAGAAAATTTAGGGGGTGATACTACTCCAAAAAATAATGTGCTAAGTTCAAGTTAAAAAAGTCAATATTAACTGACGTAACCTAAAAGTTATTTTTTTAAAAATTTATTTTTGGCTATAACTTTTTAATATTGGAACGATTTTTTTCAAATTGACACACTTGTTTCTATAGAGGTGCAGTATCAGGTAAAATATTTCTAAAATTGCAGCGTCCCCTAAGAGACAGAAAAGGCACGAGCTGCGTGAAGAAATGATAACTTTTTTGTCTTTAATTTTATTAAGATTTTGATTGAATTCCTTTAAAGAATGAAAGTTTATCTAAAAATTTGGTAATATTGTTTAAAGTCAGAAAAACCAACCGTTTGCCTTTAAATTTTTTGGACATTCTGCTAAATATCTTTTATTTTAAGATTGAGCAAAGTATACTTTGAAATCAATAGCCGTCATATTGCTTTAATGGTAATTTCAAACCTTATATATTTCGTTCATACAATACAAAAGCACAAACGCGACCGTTTATGAGAAAATATATATTTAACTAATTTATTCTGCCTTTGGTAGAACAATTTTCGAACTGATCGCCACGTCGTCGGTTTTGCTTTCTTACGTTTCCACAGACACATGACAAGGTTAAAGTAAAGTTACTTCTGAGGAAGATAATATGTCAAATGTCAAGGTGAACTTTTGTGCGAGCCTTTCAACGTGTTCGCTACACCGGTTTTTTTATACACCGCGACGAGGTATGCCATATCTCAATAACGCTCTAACGTTTGGTTTGGGTCCATGTTTGGCAACTGACATATCTGAAATCTTACCAGTCGCCACCGCTTGAAAGTTAACGTTAGTATGCTAATAAAAACTGATTTATTATTTGGCAAAGCATGCTCTTACCCCCTTTATGGGCAACAGTAGCATTCTAATTTGTTAATTAATATATGAAAAAAAAATGATTTATAACATTCATTACATATTAAATTATTTTGGCTGACCAAAAAATTGTCAATACAACTGTTTCTTTATGATGTTTAGGAAAATATTTAAATTTGGCAACGTCGCATCAGGCCGACACCGCGTTGATTTGAGAGCTGTGAATGAATCGAGGCAGTCAGCAATGGTCAGTAACAATATGAAAAGGGGTTTAAATAATGATTTGAATATATTTTCATTTCAGCGTAAATAAGTATTTAAAAAAAAATTAATCGCGTATTCGTATTATACTCATTTTTCCCAATGTTCCATTAAAACTAATGACGTTATGATTGAATCACCCTGCATAATCGAATATAAAATTTGTTCAAGTGTAAGTAGTCAATTCCAGGTATAATCAAACTTATTGGAAGGGCTGCCAGACAGATTAGAAGATCAAACTGAATTTTGTGCACTTAAATGACGTGGAACGTATAAAAGCTACATTACAAGATACAAAAAAGGGAAGCAAGGTAATTGAAAGATGACTTTTCAAGCATCTACAACAAACCAATTCAACGTCCCAAACTTTCCGCATGTCGTTCAGGCAGATTACTCGAACTGAACGACTGTATAAGACTTTCCGTTGCCATATGCATATCGCGTATATTTTTAAGCTCATAATCAAATGTTATGCCCGCGATTTTTCATTGATAGAGGCTTTTAACGAGGCTGAATATGGCCCGGGGAGGGGAATTCGTGGAAAAATGAAGGAACCAGAAACATGAAATTACCGAGACGTGCAGTCGAGATAGAGGAGGGGATCGTACAAAAATAAGTGGAACATGATAAAATTTCCGATCGAATGAATGTGGCATGTTGTTGACTATTCTAAATCATGTGTAGGGTTGCAAATGATACGAAATATTGTACAGGATGTACTTCAGTAGGTGCTTTTTTAGTTAATCAAAATATTTTCAAAATTCAACAACCAAGATGTTTTTCATTATTATTTTAAGTTAGATTGCATGTAAAATCGTGTTACTTAAAATAGTTTTTTTATATATATTTTTATGAAATGAATAATTTCAGATTTTCTATTCAACTAAGTATGGCTTGCGTGGAAAATGCTGGTTTCATGTCAACAATAAAAAAGGGATGATGATTTTTGTGCATTCACCTTACATTTCAGATCTATAGCTGTGTGATTACCATATTTTTACCATTAAAACAAAAAGTACGTGTTTTGAGTTAGGCGTAAGTAAAAAAACGATGTGAAAAAATAATTCAATCAGCAGATACAACAATTATGAGCGCAGGACAAAACAATGAGACACGTATGGTTTATTTCATCGATATAAAGGGATACAAAAAACCGGCACAAGAACATCAAATATCAATTTTTTCGCAAATCTGCCAATAATAATTTAATATAAAATTAAGCATAAAAAAAGTTAAATACGCATTTTGATTAAATGTTATTATGTAACTTTAAATTATTATTGCTCAGCAATGACCACAAGGAGGCACAAGCATTCTCTGCCAGGAGAGTGGGATTTAGATTGGAAATTGGGTGCGGTAAGGGCAACAAAAAAAAAGTAGAGAAAAAAACTAATAAGTTAAAATACCTTTTTAAAACGAAAACAGAATTAAAAAATATGTAATAATTATACAAAAAAATTTTTTGTATGTATTTATACGGCGACATATAGCATATAATATAACAAATAAATAACAAAAATAATAATCCCATGTATTTCATATACTATATAACAACGATACCATAAAAAGTACAGCAAAAAATTTTATTATTCGTACACTAGCATTAACAATCGTCACTCGATATTAATGTTACTTGTATCCAATTCTTCATTGACAGTTATGATGAACCCACTTTTATTTGGCTCAATCAATTGGTGCAGCTTTCCCTCAATTCTGATACATACATATTCGATGCATTTTTTCCCATTAGCTAATGTAACTTTATCCACCTCGCTTCTTTTTCTATTAGCTGATGTAATTTTATTCACCTCGCTTCTTATAACATCTACAACTCTTTTCAGTTGGCTCCATATTAATTCAATACAATTAAAAACACAGTAGTATGGGAGCAGTCATAGAACAGTATGTTCCTGAGCCGCAGCCATCTCATCAAAAACCTATTTCTTTGCAAAGATATTGCCCTTGTGCAGCAACTCATCTTTCTTTAAATTAGCACCGTAGGCTATGTCATGGATTTTAAGAAATTCTTGAATATCCTTTTTTGTGCCAGTATATGAAATCCATTCTAAAAGTCTTGAATGGTATGGATCGTTGTCTAATACAATGACACTTCTAATGCTCTTTGTTCACCTTCACTGTGTTTTATACTTTTATATACATTATATCTACTTAACTGAGCTTGTTCACCAAGTTGTCGAGAATTTCCATATTCTATATCGTCCGTCCTAATCTCCGCATCTTCTCTATCACTATTCGTTTGATCTCTACTTGTACCAGGTTGAAGATCTTCCGAGAAATCTTTCCAAGGTCTGAATATTCTCTCCGTATCTTATTCGATATGCAGTATATTTTTAAGGCAAAAAAAACGTAGAGGTACTATAGAGACACTAAGTACTAGATAAATTACAACAAACACACAACACTAATGTTTTAGATATTCTAGAACACTGAGACTAAAAAAAAAACTTTGTATATCTCAAAAACACGCTCGAGCCTGCGACCTAGCACAGAAAAATATTGTCCTGCACCACTAGCACAGTAAACAATTAATAAGGTAAGTTGCATCATTAACTGTTCTCTTTGTTTTTCTTAAGATGTATGTCGGCGAGTTGGTAAACGAAAGAGGTAGTTACCAAGTTTGTTGCCTACCATTCATAAAATTAAACGACGACTTATAAAGACAAGGACCCATTTTTGTGATGTACAGAAAGCGATTTTTTTGTGATTGTGTTACAACGTTGCATTCAAAGAACGGCATGTGGTCCCGTGCCCATATAGGGTTTTATATTCGAGCTGTTGGATTCGATTGGGAAAATCTGATTGATGACGAGACATAAAAGATTTTCTTAATATCGAGTTTATGATACACACATATTCTAATTACCTGTTAAAATTATATTACACTCTGTCCCACGACTTATTGTCGTTGTCTTTTATGTTTACTCATATTAATGAGGATAAACTCTACCTTATTATTTATGATAAACATTTTTAGATTTTTAATGGACCAAAAATGAAATTCAACAGAATACACATTTGGTACAATGTTTTTAATTAGTCAGTTGAGGTGTAAGTCTAATATATTAAACAGACTGGTTCAGGTACTTAATATTTCATTTTATTTTGTTTAGGACTGTCAATTCCGGAAAAAAAAATCGATCTCGGGATTTCGTTATTAGAAATTTATAATCCCCAATCCCGGGATTGATTGCTTCCACAATGTCGATATATTATGAAAAATTAATATTTTTTATTTATTAAAAAAAAAAACAGAATAGTAAATGTAAAAAACCTTATATTATAATTAATATGAATAATCATATACAGGGTTAACTATGACTTAGTACAAATATTTCAAGAGGGGATAGGGAAAAATAAGAATTAATGGAATCACCCTTCAAAAAAATTCCAAACTTATTTATAAAGCCAAAAAAAATTATTTTGTATTATGTATTAAATCCCTATTTATCGCCGTCACTGACCTTCTGCCAGCCGCGAGGTTAGGTATATTCTGCCAGTCAAAGGTGTCAAATATAGTGACAGGTCCATTGACACGTGTATCAATTTAAGCCGCTTAGAAAGAAAAAAAAATCTTTCCAAAATGTAGATTATTATTTAATGATTTAATGAGAAATACGGTATGGTAGCACAGAGAGGCAGCACCTACCTTACTAATATTTATTTCCAGGATTGATACTTGGAGAAATATTAAAAATGTTGAATCATCTTCTGTGTTCTTACTTGTTTAAATTAAAACCTGCAAAGATTTTTGTACTTCCTGTGGACCTCTCCTTCCCACGATCGTTCTTATTATGTAAAGTGAGGTACCTACTTGGTTTGGAGGTCTTGACCAGGTCGATTATTTACGTCGGGAAAAAGCATAAAGGATAGAAACAAAATACACGTAAATGTACACAAATACATAAAAACACTACCACATGTTTACCGTCACGGCATAAAACAGCTGTGCGATGTGGTTCAAAAACTATTCAGCAAAATATTTTGTATACTCGGGAAACGTCTTTGAGGCTACCACACGATAATATACACTTGTCACACTCCCATAAATCAGCACCTTATCCGTCATCTAGGCATTTGAATACGACATTTTTGTAAATACTCATAAAATACGCGAAAAATTAAATTTGCGAAAATCAAGTACTGAAAAATTATTTCAAACTAATCAGAGTACCGTAACCCCAAAGTTACGTTATTTGACATCTACAGACGACATCTGACGGCATCTGTCACTAATACAAGGTGCACTTACGCCGATAAATTTTTAAACTTCATGTGTTGTTGTGTAATTAAATTCTGTTAATACTAATAATAGCAACAGTATTAACAGTAATCAACGATGTTTGCATAAAATAATTAGTAATATTTTAAACTATAACATCCCAAGATGTTTACAGTGTTCTGTAAAAATGACCCTTAGATTATAACTAATTTTGCATTCTGGATGGTTTGGAGCATGGGGGGTATGCAATTAGCAATGCAGTATGGCATAAACTAGAACTTACTGTTATTTTAAATCAGATAAGTGACTAATTTTAAACGTGTTATAGTAATTAAATAAAGTATTTTATGTCGGATATGTTAGTGGATAATTATGATGAATCTGTAAGGAGTGAAAATGTAGTTTGGCAGTGTGCAACGAAAGAACGAATACAAAATACTGCAGCTAACCGGATTAGCTGTTATCTACCAGGTACTTAGACATTATTATTATTAATACAAATGTTTCGTTTCGTAGTTTCTACACTTGACAATGTTGAAAAAACGACCAGTAGTTGACATATCTAGCCATGACGGATGATGATAGATTGTCATAGGCGCCGACTTTCCGTGGGAAAAGAAGGTTTTGCCCCATTTTTTAAACATCAGGCTAGAATTCCGAAATATATTTTTTATTGTCTTTTAGACCTTCCTGAACACGTGGTTAAAATTTTTGTACTTAGTCATAGTTAACCCTGTATATGAAATTTCTTTTTTATTCATATTTTGGAAAAAATAAAGAAAAACTAATTCATCCAGCACATGGAATACATTCCAATTCCTCTCCGATTTTACACTGGTAAGTAAAATTAATACCAAACACTCTTTATAATAATACCCTTTCTTTGGTTAAAGTATAAATTATCGAAACTTTCTTATTTGTACTTGAACCTGGCTGAAATGGCTACATAGACTCTTTCAGACCTTGATTTTATATACTGAACAAAGCCGTATTAAAATTATCTATTAGACTGTAAAGCAGTTATTACTGTTTAAAAATGTGATCATTGTTAATTTGTTTAGACTTGGTCACTAAATTAAACATAACATTTGTGTATTAATTAATTATTCTGTGGCCTCAAATTTCATATTAGACCGCAACGAATCTAGAAAATTGACAACGTCAAACCCAAAAATCCCGGAAACCAAGCTTTTGTGGCTAAAAAGAATTAGAATCCCGGGGTCCTGAATTTTCGGGATGTTATGTTAAGAACTGATATCGTTCTTACAGCTTCTCTCCATCATCTAACGATTTGTTTTACTGTACCAAAGAGATATGTCTACCCTGTAGGTATTATCGTCTTCGAGTGGTAATTAGAGTTAACGATAATAATTATAAATACATGTTTACACTGGAAGGCAATCAGATACGTCCGCCGAGACAACGACGCACGCACCAATTATCACTCATTAAGGCCGAGTTGGCCGCGCTCGTCAGACGGCAGCTGTCAATGGTGACGTCACTTCCTGTCAATGATCGGCTTATTGACGCCCCGCAGCGCGCCGTCCTGACTCACTTATCCGTTTAGCGGCATAGTATTGGTACATTATCTACTTTACTTGAGCCTCATTACGCTTAATATGCTTAAATTGACACTCCATGTTCATTGTTTACCAGTTCTTGCGAGGATATGGAGTAGGCGTTGGATGATGATGTGCACGCACCGTTCTAATATCTGGCTTGTTAACGGATAGTGCGCCGCGCCTGGTTCTCCGCCTTTGATTTTTATGGCAAACTGTTAGTTAAAACGTATACAGTGTATTTGACTTCTACCAGGATCAGTCTTGTAAAAGTCTGACTAAGCTATAGGAATTAATTTAAAATAAAAAAAAAATCACACCACTATTTTGTAAAGGATAAAAAAATAAATCGCAGGAGTTACACAACCGGTTAAAATTGTGTTAGTCTTTGGCTTTGCAGGATTAAAGGTGTTCTTCTTGAATGTATCCTAGGTAACCAAAACGATTTATAACAGAATATAACTTTAAATCATTAGCGTAAAAAAGTATAGATGAACTAGTCACATCATTCAAATCATTAATAGGTATACAGTATGCGCCAAAAGTATGGAATAAATTCAATAAAAACGAAACAATTATTTTTTGGGAAAAATCGTCGAACAGATCGATTTTTAATTTAAAAAATACATATTTTAGCGTAAAATGCGATTTTCAAATGTCATTTGTTTTCGAGTAATGACGTCATCGATTTTTTTTTAAATGGCAACACCATATTTTTTTCCTTGATTCTGAAAGATCGTTTAATTATCTATCAGACAGTACTAAAATTTTGTCCTCTTACATAGGAAAGTTTTCCAGTAAATGACGATTGAATGTTAGAAAACGTAAATCAATTAAAATAAAGCAAAAACGTTATCAAGTTTAGTTTTTCGAATTCCATAGTTCTTTTATGGATCACGTAGGTGAAAATCTTTGCAAAGTGTCATTGTCACACCGACTTTCTAATAAGTATCGTAAGCGACATAGAAATTATTATTCAGTTTAAAGTATTATGGCACATTTAACTGTTACGCAAAGAATTGAAATTATAATTCTTATCGGATGCGGGAATATGACTAGAACTCAGCAGGAAGTTTGCGATTTATTTAATGAAAAATATCCAGATCGCCCTATCAGCCAATCAACAGTCAGTAAGATAGAATCTAAATTTAGAGAAACTGGCAATGTTGTAAATATTCCTAAACGTGGACGTCCAAGCATTGATAAGTATGGTGGATAATCCTCATAATTCTTCACGATTGGTTGCATTAAACAATGACACTAGTCAGAGCACAGTGCTACGTATCTTGGGGAAGAAAAAATATCATCCCTACAATATTCAACTTGTACAGGAACTCAATGAAGATGATCTCGATCGCCGCTTACACTTTTGCGAAATTCTAATGGATTTATGTCAAGGAAATAGAAATTTACACCGGCAAATACTTTTTTCAGATGAGGCCACATTTTGTCTGAATGGTACAGTAAACCGTCAAACTTGCAGATATTGGAGTCGGGAAAATTCTCATTGGATGGCAGAGGCACATACCCAACACCCTCAGAAATTAAATGTGTAGGCTGGAATAGTTGACGACAGAATAGTACGGCCTTTCTTCTTTGAAGGAACCCTTACTGGACAAAGATATTTAGAGTTTCTAGAAAATGACCTTGCAGTAATTTTTCCTAACGATAATGACCCTGACATTCCTGACGATACCATATGGTTTCAGCAAGACGGTGCACCTCCGCACTATGCGCGCCCTGTACGAGATTTTTTGGACAACTGTTTTCATGGGAGGTGGATCGGCAGACGCGGACCGATAGAATGGCCTGCAAGATCGCCAGATCTTACACCTCTTGACTATTTTTTATGGGAATACTTGAAGTCAAAAGTGTACATTAATAAACCACGTAATTTAGAAGAACTTCAAAATCGCATTCGGGACGAAATACGCAGAGTTACCCCAGAAATCATTCATAATGTGCAAGAAGAATTTCTTCACAGACTTGCGCATTGTCAAGAAGTTGGTGGATGGCAATTCGAACATTTAATTTAAGTATAAAATTTAATCAATTGTATTTTATTTTACATACCTCAGAATTGTTACTTTTTTATGGATAAAATTTACGTTTTCTAACATTCAATCGTCATTTACTAGAAAACTTTCCTATGTAAGAGGGCAAAATTTTAGTACTGTCTGATAGAGAATTAAACGATCTTTCAGAATCAAGGAAAAACATATGGTGTTGCTATTTAAAAAAAAATCGATGACGTCATTACTCGAAAACAAATGACATTTGAAAATCGCATTTTACGCTAAAATATGTATTTTTTAAATTAAAAATCGACCTTTTCGAGGATTTTTCCCAAAAAATAATTGTTTCGTTTTTATTGAATTTATTCCATACTTTTGGCGCATACTGTATAGTAGAATGAAAAGGAGTCCAACAATGGAACTTTGAGGAACACCATAATTATAAAAAACAAATTCATCATGTATTAACTAAAACCAAAATTTTTTAACGCCTTCGGCATAAATCACATTCACCTGTCCCCTATTATATAATATAGCTGTTATTACAGCTATGTTTGTGGAAGTAGATCTACCTTTTACAAAACTATGCTGATATGGAGAAAATAAATTACAGACCGACTGATATATACGGTTATATAAAACTATATCTCAAAGATCTTGGAGAAATTTGATATTATGATATGGGCCTATTTGATGGTATCATAGATATGGACCTTAAACGAAATTACTCTGAAAATTTCACACCTCTACTTTAAAACCAATAAGATGCTTTTATTTTGTCTCGTTACCATGGCAACCAGAAAAATTTCCGGAAAATTAAATGTAAATTTTTTGATAGTTGAGAAGGCAAACATATATGATCTACACATTGCCATCTTATCTATATACGAAATATGGTGGATATATCTACATACAAATTTCTTCAAAATTGCGTCAAATTTCCTCAAAGAAAAAAAATCCGGAAATAATTTAGACTCTTGTGATAGTATAAGTGACAATTTAATTTATACATAAAAAAGCTTACGTGCCACAGTGTGTTACTTTGACAGCAGCAAAAGTTGCCTATAACTTTTACAACGACAAATGCACTAGTGGTTTTTTCACTTATTCATTTTTTAATAAATTATAGCGGTGTCTGTTGCCAAAATAAATAGTTTGACATTTTTGTCAATAACTTGTTGAATTATTATTAAACACTAAAAATGAGTCGATTCGGTGAATCTACGAACAACGAAATTAGTCAAATTGTTAATACCTGTGTGCGTTGTGACCATAGACCTTATAAATCATGGACGCGCCCTAAACCGTTTTCTGCCTACACAAATCGTTGATGTTCAGATGTGTGCGACAGAGATAGAGCTAGTCCGGGCAAAAATCCACAGATCATTGGCCGAAAAAAACAAAAACCGTAAATGACAGACGTATGACATTTACGGTGACAGACCGACTCCACCATAGTTTATGAGTCTTTAAAAACTATTGCTAATAAACACACTAAACACAACTAAATCACAAAAGGCACACAAATCACTAACAATATTAACAGGAAAGGTTTTGTCAGGTTATGTTTATATATTTTTCTGTCATAGAACATCTATTTCTGCCCGGACTAGCTTCATCCCTCTTGTACACATCAGGACAGTGGACCTCTCTTTCTAGGGCCGGTCCACGATTTATAAGGTCTATGGTTGTGACTCAATTATCAGTCTGGAGACAATTTTCTACTTCTTGTGATGCGAATGGATATAAATTTGAGCCTGATCTTCCACTGAGAAATTGAATGTACTTAATATTGCAAGACTGGGCTTTTAATATCCGAAAATGACGGAAAAGACTACAAAGAAGTGGCAGTTAAAAGAATTTGGAACACCACCGCTAAAATGCTACAAAGTAAGAACAGAGAATTCAATATTGTATTTAACCCTTTCACCGACGTACAGTTTAATTCATTACGAACTGCACGTAACGCCAAATGTAAAATCCTACAAGCACAACCCGAAAAGAGAAAATCCAGTGCATCAGCTTCTAATAAATGTGAAACATTTGCAATTACCATATTATATGACGAAAATGAACCGGAAGGGCTTCAAAACCACTTATTTCGTATCTGAAATTGAAAATAATAATAATAATAATAATATCTCTACCCCTCATTCTAATCACAGGGATTAGCCCAGAAGTCGGAGACTTGTGCGGGAGAGGGGGCGGCATATTATTATTAAGCAGGCCGCATTTGCGCCCAGGAACGACTTACGTTGGTAGGCCCTAATCACTATTCAGTGCAGGAATGAGGGAAACCTGGAAAACCTCATTAATTAGGGGAGTAGTCAAATATCAACCGGTATCAATCTCTCACATTGACCCAAGCCAACATTCTTCCACCCTACCATACCCGCAGAGAGGGCGCCAAACCTCTCCACGAATATAGCTTATATACGGTCTACCGGCAGCTGGGCTTGAACCAACACCGATCTAGTCACCTCGATTCAAGTACTGACGCCTTAAACCGCGCGACCACTGACCAAATAATGGAAAATAAACTGGACGTATCGAGTATAAGCCTCTGTTTGTGAAAACGAGACGACGTGAAATAAGAAAAGGCGGTGACAATAAATTATCTGACAGCAAATTGATTACGAATAATATTTTAGAGGAAGATATTTGCCTAGTACGCTTATTTAAAAAGTTGATGGAAAAACGAGGTACTTCTATAACGTTGGAGTATTATCTTACACCAAATTCTAAAGGGTGATATACAAATGTGCCGATTCGAATTAATGAAATTTCCAAATGACTAAATGCTCAGCACAACGCTTTGGTATAGATGTCAAACGTGTCAAAGTGACTCAAAAATCACTCAAATCGAGCGGCAGCAGTTATCGAATTAAGTAAAAGCGGAATTAAAGAACAAGCTCTAATAAAAATAACAGGACAAATCAATTCATCATCAATAAAACCATACTTACAAGTTAATATTTTCAATCGATTCGTGAGGAAAAAGAACAAACTTGAACATATACTACAGAAACGATTAGCTGTGGCACCCGTAGTGACATTAGTATTCTTCATATGAGTGTTAATAACTGCGTGTGTAATAATCAAGTTCAAATAAAAATGTATTTATTTTTAGTGTTTCATAAATAAAGTTTGCATTGATATGTTTCTAAATCTATCAGTTAATTTTAAAAAATCCAAAAATACCAGAAACAGTCACAAATACACGTGGGAAATATTTATGGAGTTTTGCTCTGTACAAAAATACGAGTTAAATGAGCATAAGAGAACTGGCATTGATACTAAAAGATTGGGCACTTAATATGAGGAAGGAAGATGGTACAGAATTTAAAGAAGCAAAGACTATGTGGAATGTTTCGTGCAAACTTGTACACAAGTAGTACCTACTATCATGACTCTAAGATTATGATTGAGCTGTTTAAAAGGATAATATTTAAACCTGCCCGAGATTCCTGCGATGCAACCAGGAAGAAACTGCACACAGATCCATATAAACTAAGACCAGTTCAGTTTCATTAAGCTTGTCAGAAGTAAACCGAATAATATTGTTTGGGATGAAAATATCCCTGAAAATCTCATGCGTAAATTCTACCATATTGCTGTTGCATTTGACTGGAGACAATTTGAGGCGGTTGTCTGTCTCTAGAATTTTCTTAAAATCGGGAAAAATAACGATGGCTTTCCAATAAATCGCATTGTATATAATCCAGTGTTCAGTAAAACTTGCCAAGACGGTTCAAAAAGTTGTACAGCTAAATAATAATAATAATACATTTATTTTCAACAGGTAAAAAACCCAATTACACAAAATTTAGAAACAAGAAAAACTACTAACAAATATTGTGTACATGTATAACATATTAACTAAATTGATGTGGATAATAAAAAAGAAAATTAGGACACAGACAAGGTAACAAACTTTTTATATATTGACAAAATATGAACAACGCTATCTTGATGAATATCGCATGAAAAACAGATCTTATTAAATAGACTGCACATATTAAAAAGCGGTGATCTAAGCAATACATTGCTCCTACATGGTCTATTGAAAAACACTTGTTGCTGACGAGTTTCTAATCTTGGTACAAAATATGAAATCTGCTCCACTAACAAAGGGCAGTCAGCTTCATCATGCAATAATTTGTATAAAAACTTTAAGGCAGCAGAGTTGCGTCTTACATGCAGTGAGTCTATGTTGAACATAGTGAGAAGAGTGTAATAATCAAAACCTCTCTCAGGGTAGTGACCATTATATTTAAAAAACATATATTCCACACAATTGCGTTGTACTGACTCAATACTACAAACAGCATTCTGATACAATGGCGATATGATAACACAATACTCTGATAAATGTGACATATAATAATTTTAACGTATTTATATTAGTAAAACAATTCCAATGTGGTCAGAAAAAGTAAGTTTTGAATCAAAGATCAGTCCTAAATCCTTAAATTTCTCTGTTTTGTCCAAAATATTACCATTTAACGAATAATGAAACACTAGTGGGTTTTGTTTCCTATGAAATGAAAGCAGTTTACATTTAGATATATTGATATTTAAAAAATTTTCACTGCACCACTGATTAATTGTGTTTAAAACATTCTGTAGGCACATGCAGTCGTTTATACTATTAATTTCTTTATAAATTTTCAGATCGTCAGCAAAGAGTAAGTGGTGCGAGTTTAACGATAGAGATAAATCATTGATAAATATCAAGAATAAGAGTGGTCCAAGATTTGACCCTTGCGGAACACCAGATGTGAAAAAAATTCGAAAATTCACTAATTACATCCTGAGGAGTGTCAAATGTACTGTCATTATAATGCATTATTCCAGGTATTCTTGATGTATTTCTTTTAGATTGAATGAATGACCAAAATTTGGAAGGCTCATTTACTATATTTTTTTCAAGATTTAGTATATACGCTAAATAGGCTGTTCTTATTTGAGCTTTAATTAAAGATCTTAAATATTTAAAGTGTTCAAAATAATAATTAGTTCCAAATTTGTTGTAATTATTATGCGTCGAACATTTTTTACGTAGGTTATTTATTATGTCTGCAGAATACCAAGGCGGCTATTTTCTTTTAAATCCTTTATTATTGAATATATATTTTATATAAATGATTGATTGTCAATAGTGAAAGTGGAGGCTGCTCTGTACGCCTTTTCCATAAACTGATATCAAAACGAAGCGAACATATTACCTCACCACGGCTGTTCTTAAAACCTAAACGAAACGACACTGGAAAACGCAAACTGATAATTGGTACGACAATGTCTCTGTTATAAAAAAATACTATTAATGGATGGACTTAATCGTCTACTGAGGCTATTGGCCTGACTGTTAAAGGAAAGAAAAGTAACAAACCATTCGAACAAGTCAACTACTGTTAGCGCCTGGACAAAAAATGGTGTGGAAAAACAATAACTATTGCTGAAAATTACTAGTCATAACAATCCAAATTCTATAAAACTATCTGTGGTGCCAGATTCTTTTGACAAAAAATTTTCTGACCGAATATTCTAACATTGACAAATGCTTCATAATTTAGTCAAATATCTCAAGCACGTTGCTTGGTAACAGTAAAGTTATCTCGTTCATTATCAATGTTCTAGGGATATTATAGCTGAAAATTTCACACTACCGCTTGCTAGCCAATTATAAGTTTGTATTTTGCCTTGTAGTAAACAGCATGTGATTACTCTGTACATTTTTTGGCATTTATGTATAACTGACATTTTGTTTAACACAACCTGAATTTTAATTATTTTTTTATTCTAGAGTTTTTAATGATTTATATATACAGGGAGGTCGCGATGTAATGGGCCAAAATTCATGACTAGATTTCTGACGTAAAAATATTGCGATTTAGACAAACTCACCTTAGTCCAAAAGTTGATACTTACATTGATACAGGATGTTTAATGCAAAATATTATTTTAATTTTTTCTTATTTATTTTATAATAAATGCTCATATCGAAATGAAATTTTGGTGTTAGGGGTTTTCTGGAGCGAGAAAATGAAATATATCCCTGGTTTGCTTGTAGCTCATAGAGAGCGCCGCCTGCGCTAAGTCGAATGCGTTGAAATGGACAGAACTTTTGTATCTTTCAAAAATCTAATTCTGATTTTACAACTTCTTTTACACAAAAAAGCTATACTTTTTGATAGTCACTATCTTGAACCGTTCTCAAGATATTTAGCTTTGATAATTCGAGTAATCAAAATAAGGTACGAATGTCAAAAAGAATAAGAGTTTATTTCACATTATAAATTGTGATGAACAATTGAATATCGAATATTACAATAAATGTTCAACATGTCCGCCTCCAACTTCAATACATTTATTAACGCGTTTGCTCAAAGACTGCCGTATTTTAAAATTGACTCTTGTTACGAAATGATTCGGCGGCATTTACAATTTTCTGCCATAGCTCTTCGCGGGTGTGTATAGTTTCTCTATAGACAACTGATTTCATGTAGCCCCAGAACAAAAAATCCATAGGATTAAAGTCAGGACTACGAGGAGGCCATAATTTTCGACTCCCACGACCGATTCAACGATCCGGAAAAATGTGGTCAAGATAGTCCCGTACTCTGACAGAATAATGAGGGGGAGCTCCATCTTGCATGAAAAATAGATTTTGCCGTGTATTCAGTGGTAAATCGTCGAGGTAGTCAACTAAATGGTGCTGCAGGAAATCTAAATACAAGTCACCATTTAGATTTGGAGGAAGCTCATGTGGACCCAGAAGGTGATTTCCTATGATTCCGCACCAAACATTTATCTTAAATTCATGTTGCAAGTGACGCTCCTGACTATTATCCCATATATGCTTGTTTCTAAAATTGAAAATTCCTTGACGAGTAAAGGTCACTTCATCAGTGAATAGTACATTATCCAAAAATTCCTGGTCAAGGTTTTGCCGATTGCGCATAAAATGAGCAAATTGTAATCTAGCTGGTGTCTGCTGCTAAAAGATTTTGCACGGGTGTAAAATGATAAGGATATAAATTTTCCTTGTGAAAGATTTTGAGAACTGTTGTTTTACTATCACCGGTTTCTCTAGCTACCTGCCTGCTGCTAACTTCTGGATTTCCTGATACTCTTATTCCCAATTTTTTTGTTCTTAAGTTGTGAATCACCCTGTATACGTCTCTTTGACCTCAATAATTTGGGCATGTGTATTCAAAGTGATCTAAAATCTTGTCAAACATATTTTAGATATGATCTAATTATAACAGAGCGTCATCAGATGACAAATGAGCGCTAGATGTACCTTTTACTACACATCAGACCTTAAAGGTAATCTAATCAGTTGGCTTACTTTTCTCTTGATGAATATTAACTACAATTTTTAACAGTGTGTGATAATAAATGTATTAAAATACCTTATAATATTAATTTATAAAATGTATCGATATTGTATTGTAATTATAGATTTAGCAATAGATTTTTCCCATTCTAACAACCTTTCAATCCGGGAGAAAGCTAAATTTCAACACCCCGTATCTTTGTAAGGAGATATGTTATAAGAAGAATTTATTTGGATAAAAACATTATTTTGGCGAGAATAATCTTCAGTAAAAATTTTTGCACCTATTTCTCATATCCTGTATACAAGATTATCTTAGCAGATGCAATTCTCTTGTTCAATAACAGTCTTTTCAACAGACTCACTGTCTAATTTGACCACAATTATAATTTGGCTAAACATTGTTAACACTAAAATTTCTTCTTCTTGGCGAACTGTAACAGTACGCCCTGCGTTGTCTCTTTTAGGATGAAAACTACCAGTTTCTCCAAGTCTATTAAAAAGTTCTTGAAATAGTTTCCGATTTGGTTGCCTTCCAAACCATATCGCGCATTTCTCCATTTGAAAATAAATTATGGCGTGGCATGTTATCTCGCACTACGATTTAGATCATAAAGTAAAGAATACTTTTAATAAGGCACGAATAATACTGTAATATTACTGACAGCACTAAGATAAGTGGAAAATGTCAAAATTGGATTTTAACATAAGCCTACTTGAAAATTTTTGCCGATTTGGAATTGAATGCAAATACATTGGAATTTTCAATGGCAAATTTTACGATTTTACGGTGCAAGATAGCGACTATCAAAAAGCATAACTTTTTTGTGTGAAAAAAGTTGTAAAATCAGAATTTGCTACCTGAGAATTAGATTTTTGAAAGATAAAAAAGTTCTGTCGTTTTCAACGCATTCGACCTAGCGCAGGTGGCGCTCTCTATGAGCTACAAGCAAGCCATGGATATATTTCAATCTCTCGCTCCAGAAAACCCCTAATACCAAAATTTCATCTCGATATGAGCATTTATTATGAAATAAATAAAATAAAACTAAAATAATATTTTGCATTAAACACCCTGTATCTCTGTAAGTATCAACTTTTGGACTAAGGAGAGTTTGTCTAAATCGCAATATTTTCACGTCAGGAATCTAGTCATGAATTTTGGCCCATTACATCGCGACCACCCTGTATAAATTAAAAACAAACAGTAATTTATTATATTCTACATTATTTTCAATTACAAAGTCAAATTTTACACGTGATCCCCGTTTGCACCCTCAAATTAGTCTGGTGTAAAATTTTCTTATTGAATATTACACGAGTTTAAATTAATAACCGAAAATATTTCTGTTTATAATTTTAAGACCGATATATGGTATCTTTGCGGTAGCCCACTCATTATACTGTTGAAACGTCCATTTCAAATTTGTAAACGGTCTGTAATATTTCATGACTTGAGCTGCTCCCAATCAAAATTGCCCCAATATGCGATGCTGTCTTTGTTTGCAATTTTAATGTAGCTCTCATAAGTAAAAATTGAGAACGAAAGTTATATCAGTCTGCCATTCAGCACGATCCTTTTGTGTCAGATATTGGCCGTATATTGTCGCGGAGGAAAGGAACGAAACGTCAAATCTTACGTTCCTTCTGCGATTGAAACGGGAATTTTAATAACTATAATGGCCCGGCGATCATCGACGTCGGGATTTTCATTGAAACCGCGCGATTGCGATTGTCGTTTCTGATCCATTTCACCCGATGTTCATTTGTTCGGGTTTCTTTTCAGGGAGACGGAGCATCGATTGTCAGATGTCTCTTTGTAGCGGTTTTCATATCCTTTAATGGATATCGAGTACTTTGAATATCGCTGGGAAAAGATACGAAGTGGCAGTCGCGCTGATGGATACGTCTGTTTGTGCCAAGAAAATAAAAAGAATGCAAATACAGGCTTTTCTCGAAATTCATTGTGCTATTTTGCAAAACCCGCTTATTCTACGTTAATGTCTTTTGTATTTTTAATTATTACACTGTGTTTAATATTGGATTTACAAAAAAATCTTATATATACAGGGCGTTCACTGACAGGTGGCACGATTCTTGTAAGAGATACAAGATAGATAAGAAATAAAAGAAAAATCTAGACTTGTTTACTAGTAATGTGACTCTATATGAGATTCAACAAAATATTGTAAAGAAAAATGTCTTACCATGTAAAATTGAGTACAGAGTGTCAAACTCGATAGTATGGGTCCATTATGAGCATACAGGGTTAACTATGACTAAGTACAAAAATTTTAACCACGTGTTCATGGAGCCCTAAAAGACAATAAAAAAGTTATTCCAGAATTTTAGGTCGATATTTAAAAAATGGGGCAAAACCTTTTTTTCCCACGGAAAGTCGGCGCCTATGATGAGTATAAACTGAGATGCCTTATGGCTTAGATACATAGTTGGCATATATCTGTCAACAACTACCATGCGGCAGTATTTCTAAATGCAGAAACGACAAAATTAACATTCTTATTAGTAATAATACCTGATAGTTAATCCAGTTAGCTCCAGTATTTTGCATTCGTTTTTCATTATTTGATTACAAACTTTCACTCACTACCGATAAACACACTTCCCGTAGGTACAGTTGTTAGATACAATGCCTATGTATTATAACAAAATCGAAGAAAGGGGTGGTAGGTAGGTTCTAATAGATAACAGAAAACGTTTAACACCCGCGGCAGTCTTGTCCCATAACCTAGAAAAACAAACCGGCGAACTATATTGTGGGAAAATATCTGTACCCGACACATATTTCTTTATTTATTAATTATAAAACGTTTTAAATTAAAATAAGGCACTAAAAACTGAAGAAGAACACAAAATACAACGTAAACACAGGAATTAAATTATAACATGACAGCGAACCGACTCGACTGGACCGACTGTTGCATGACGGTAGCTTGCTGGTTGCATACTCTGATTCTCGCATTGGCGGTGTTAAATAAGGATTTAATATAATATCGAAAAAAAATTTTTTTCGCTTTATAAATAAGTTTGGAAATTTTTTGAAAGGAAATTCTGTTAATTCTTATTTTTTTCTATCCCCTCTTAACATATTTGTACTTAGTCATAGTTAACCCTGTATAAAAAAAATAAATAAAATATGGGACACCTGGTGTTAAATGGGATGAAGTAAGCTCCACTTTTAATCGAATGTATTATCTATAAGATTTAACAGAAACGACTAATGACGTCATCAATAATATTTTTTCCAGAAACATACCCACCCAAATTTGTTTCCTGTTAAAAAGTTTTCTTTTTTCTAATAAACTTTTATTAGAGAACTAAAAATCACATTAGCGGTGGAAGGATCAAGTAGTCGTTGGAAAATAATTGAATGTTCGTTGTTTAAAGTGCAAAAATGTTTAAATACTTGTCATTTGTAATTACAAAATGTATTCTCAATCTCATTCAGAAAAAGTTGATATGTTGCTAATCTACGGCGGAGCTGTTAAGAGTTACATCGAGAAAGGTATTTAAAGCGCCTCATTCCTCATCATAGAACAGAAAAATTTATCTAATAAAAGTTTATTAGAAAAAAGAGTGCTTTTTAACAGGAAAAAAATTTGGTGTTTCTGGAAAAAATATAACTGATAACGTCATTAATCGTTTCTGTCAAATCCCAAAGATAATATTTTCCATTCCAAATGGAGCTTACCTTGAGTCACCCTGTAGTAGGTACATAAGCATGCTTAATTGCTTTTCAAATAAAATGCATTTTTTACGGCAAATAAAAAAATTAAGAATCGAACATTAAACAATCAAATCATAAGCATTGCCATATAGAATCTCCACCACTGGATAATTCCACAAAATTCATAACCTACGTCAAACATATTTCGGAAGTTCAAAATTTCTTAATTGCAGCAGCATTACAAAAACCAGGTAGTAACACAGTAAAAATGTCAAATTATGACAAAATCGATTTATTACACTCAACAGATTAAAAATACTGTTTAGTTCACGAACTAAAGTGAAATCCTCAGTTCCCAATTTAATTTACGAAACGGATAAATATTTACAAGAGTTATTCAGCTGAATAGCATATGTAGCTCTATTTGAGAATATTTGAATTTAATGAACTAAAGTATCATTGCTACCATCAGATGATTGACCAAACTGCGAAACTAACATGTATTTTTGTTTTAAATCTAAATCTACACCAAACTATTATTAATATAAATTAATTACTTTGGTAATAGAATATTATATGCAAAACAACTAAAGTGCATCTTTCATAACACATTTTCATTCTAAGGTTATACAGAGTGGTTCATTTTTCATGGCGCACTATTGGCATTTCGGAAACTGTAAAATATACAGGGTAACTCAAATTAGAAAAAAGTTGCGTACCTTGATAGCCATTAAGATAAATCAAATAGATCTAAGGTACCTATTGCCGTTGCTGAAATATTGTTAAAATAGGGATTTTAGAAAATGCAGTATAGCGTCATTATTTTTCAATAGAAAGAGCTGAAATTTGGTACAAAAGAATAAGAATATATGTAGGTACCTTGATCCTCGCATTTGGCTCACTTTTAACTTTCCGCAATGGAGAATTTGCTTGATTTTTAAATACGTGCAGAAGAATGTATTATTTTAATCAAAATTGCGTTTGTCCTAGACAATTTCGTGAAAAACATGCCTAAAATCCTTAATTAAATATTTAACCTGACCATGTCTTCACGAAACATCAGACGCTGTTTACACGTTTACATTTAAATACGATTTCCATGCTATTGGAGAACGCTGTATATACGTTTAGAAGAGTTAATTTGTCATTTGTGATATTATTAGGTGTTATTGTGTTAAATAGACATTGATATTGAATAAAGTTGTAAAATAGGCTCGTAAAATAGACACAGAAAGTGCAACTCACCGGGAAAATGCAAGGAGTATTGCATTATGCGCCATTATGTACGGATACAGCATACAGCGCCTAATAAAAAAATTTTCACCGTACCAAGAAAGAAGAAAGAAAATGTGATGTAGGCTGATGAATCGCGACGAAAGGAAGCATTCCAATATTGTTTGTTCGTGAAGACCATTTTAATGTACCTAAGTTGAAAAAATTAAAATAATGAAACATTTCTATTAAGCTACCAGAATGCATAGAGGGCGTTTAGAAAATCAATGGTAGCGCTTCATTTCGATTCCAAAAAACATGTTCTGACTCTGCTTGTACCAGTTACGTGCTGTAGAATGTTATTTGAGGCGTTTATACAATTTTGCTATCTGAATTCGCTACATTAAATTACCTGTGTTATTCTGAAAATATAATAAACAAAAGCAATAAATAAGATTTTTTTTTAAATGTTTGAGAAATGAAATCAATAGTAAATAGCAACAAAAAATTATTATATTAATTAAAAAAATAATAAATGTTAACTATCATTATTTTTACTTACTATTTTTCAAATTAAAACAAGTAGTTTAATGTGAAATCAGATGGCATAATTCTATAAATACTTTAAGCAAACCATCTATTTGGTACCTACCCAACAGCATTGTCGCCGTAATTGTCACCTGCACCTGTATCCTCGGAAACAAATCTCGCTGAACGACGTGTAACGCCACACAAATGATCGCGTTTTCGGCCACGTGGTTTCGTTTACATTGTATGACAATTTATTAATGCTAATATTTCAATTATGTGATTATTGTCTCCAGACACACGTTCTGACCTTTTAATATGTTTGAAAGACTACATTGTAATACATTTCAAACCAATATAAAATTCATGCAACTCTCCCATTTCCTCGTTATTACAACACCAATTTCACGGTGATAAGAGGTGCAATGGATCTAGTAAGTACGCGTTATCCCTCGTATTCGGTCTCAGAACTAATCGAACCGTCCTCATACGACGGAGGCGGCAGGTATGGACGTGTGCATCTCGAAAAAGATAACAATAAGTTAATGGAAGCATACGTGGAACGCGCGGAGAGGCCCCGCGAGTAAAACGTAGCCCATTTGCGGGCCCGGGCATTCAAATGCGGCGGTTAAACTGAATTTATCTTCGACTTTATGGCAGCTACAAGAAAAATCGACTCGCCTATGAATAAAACAAAACGATTTTTAGAGTCAGGAGCGCCTCGTGCTCGGCCGGAATTATTCAATACCCTTAAAGAGGCGGCGGGCGGGGTCACGTGCCGGCAGTAGGAATATTTGAAGGCATATAATATTGAAAGAAAGGTATATAACGTAAGTGACATCTCGCCAAGGAGAGTGCCTCCATACGTTTATAGCGAGTGACGGTTCATTTAAATATTTATGTCATCGAATGTGTGTGTGTGTGTGTCTTACTTTCGTTCGGCGGCGTCGGCGAGCGTGGGGGTGCGTAATATCGACGAGGAGGCCGATTAACTTCCAAATTTATCCTTATAAATATTAAATGGGCGCCGTATCGTAATAATATACGCGTCTATAAAAAGAAATCCGGAAGAAAAATATCATTTCCCCGTGAAAATACCGCGCAGCCCGACAGCGTGCAATTCCCGCTGGCGGGAGTTTGTTAGACAAAAAATGAAATTAAAATGTACAGGGTGGGCAAATATTTTTATAGGCTGTAGTTAACTGTAGGAGAAAAAAATGATCCCCCACTATCGATCTCTTTTTTTTAAGAGAAAATTAATGGTCAATACCAAAATTTTAGATAAATGCCTGTAACTTGGTTGCTTGTAAAGTTAGAAAATAGTTCCCAAGTAGCAATTTATGGCAAAACTTGGGCACAATTTTCTTGTGCCTGAATCGTGTCGACTCTTTTTGGAGCACTTCTGCCGCCGTTCAAATTGTGTCCAAAATTTTTAAGTTTGTGTCGACACACTTCGTACTTATTGTGTCAAAAGGATATGCGTGTCTAAATAGCAACATTTTAAACACATGTATTTAAAATGTATCTATTTTGTGTCAGTTTGGACTCTTCAAATATATTTAAACACAGACGGTCACTCTAAATAGACTCAAGTTTGTCTGTTAACAAGACGTTTCTATTTTGTTACTGAAATGAGTTGAGTAGACACAATAATTTCCATTTGGGTACATTTTAAACGTAAAGTTTCTTTATTGTTTCTACCATGTGTCGTACAGGCACACATGTATCTATGTCAAAAAATTTTGCACACAGAATTCCCATTTTGTTTCTATAATGTGTTTAGTTCATCCGGTTAAAGTGTTTGTGTACTTGACATGGCGCATATTATTATGATAAACGTTGATCTGTGATAGTGTTAATTTTACAGTTACAATATGATTAAAATAAAAAAGGTGCTACTCCAAAGGTGCACACTAGCACTTACTATCGACGTGTGAAAAAAGAAATAGACATTACTCAGAGGAAATTGAGTGATTTATGAAAGCAAGAGCAAGTGCACCATTTCTATTAAACAACAAAAAGAAAAACATTGTAATTGGCGATATTTCAGTGAATTTTTGGTCTATATGTAGAAACATTACTCTAAATTGTTTCTTATATTTTCAAATGTGTTGGGATGGACAATTTGAGGGCAAATTTTATTCACGTTACGGAAACATGGTCCTATTTGGACGCCACCAAGTACGCCATATTTCAACAAGTACTTCAACGTGAATGCACTTGGCAAAAATGGTGGCCTATAAAATATTATTTTAAATTAAATCTGTTAAGAACTATTTAAGCCACAACTGTACTAAATATGATGTCCTAAATAATAAAATATCATTGGTTTTTGGTTTTTTTGAGAATTTCAAAAATATATTTTTTATCGAAAAAAGAAAAAAAACATCGCCTAATTATAATTACGTGGTATTTTTAAGGTCTGTTTAATTTTGAGAAGTACCATGTCAACTATTATCGGTAAACTTTAGTTCGCAAGTGTACCTACGCGAGAAATAGAAAAATGCTCAAGATAAATTAAAATCCCATTGTTTTCTAGGAGATGAATGCCTTCAAGCCTGTGTTCATGATTATCCATAATGTATCGGGAAGAAATATGATTTGTGTCTATTAGGATTTATTTTGGTACACAATGAATAGAAAATAATAATTTCGGCAACATTGAGAACACCATGTGTCAAATTTGTGGCTCTCATTAGAGTACAATAACGAACACATTTTGGAAACAACATGACCACATACGAGGCACATGTAAAATAACTTTTGGACACATTATCGACACATATTTTGGCCAAGTTAGGAACAAAATATACATATTGTGGCCACTTCAAGGTTCAATTTTAGATACATATTAGAAACGAAAGGCAAAATCTAGACAGATTTTTGAAAAATTTTAGGTATATTTCAGACTCGCTATTGGACAAATTTTAGACCATATTTAGTACACATTTTAATCACCATTTTAGTTACATTTCCCGCTTATAATGGTCTAATAGTCGACAATATGCCTTAAAAATGTGTCGTGTCCAAATTACAGTGTCGACACTTTTCCCAAAATGAGTCGGAAATTGTTACTTGGGTTACTTATAGTACAAGTGGGATATAGGCATTATTATACATGAGTGACACATTACGAATGTAACAAAAACTGCCTTTATCCCACGTGTACAATATAAAATTTTATCCAGATCTGCAAAAATTTGTATCTATAACTCCCTTAATTTGAGATAAATACAAAATCAGATCCAGTTTATAAGCTTTGATTCAAAATTAAGAAGCAAAGGCATTGTTATGGTAAACTGTCGAACTTATTATAAACAAAATTGAGTTTTCGGTTTTATATTTTCTTGTGAAAATACTGGTTTTGATTGAAATAATGAGTGATTGAGAAACAGAAAACTTGCCCCTTGAAATTGAAAAAGCTGCTGCAACTGCAGTACTTCACTTTTACCAGATAAATCGAGAACCAAGTATGAACAATTTTATAAACGATTCACTGACTGGTGTGTATCTAAGAATATAAAATATGAAACAAAAGAAAAGATATTATTAGCATTTTTTTGAAGAATTATCCAAGAAATACAAATCATCTAGTCTTCGGGCGTTCTATTCTATGCTGCGGTCTACAATATGTATCCGGCAAAATGTTGTCAGTAAATTCAACAATTTAATTGCTTTTCTGAAAAAAAAAAATCAGTGGGATAGAAACCAAAAAAAGTCAAGAATATTACCGAAAGAGGATGTTTCAAAATTTTTACAAGATGCCGATGACATAAAATTCTTGTTAACAAAAGTAAGAACAAGAAAATGTTGAAATATTTGAAATCCGTAAATGCATAATTTAAGGTTGCCTTTACTATTGGATTTGGAGGTGCATTCAGAGTGGACGAGTTAACTAATTTGCTGTTAGAAAACGTAAAAAATGAAGAACATTTTTCATATCTTCATACCGGATACGAAAACCAAAGTTTGCCGAGAATTCTATATCACTGCTGGCGGACTCGAAAATATGAATATGGTCCAAGTAAAACTAAAATACCTCGCGTGCGTCCTAGTCATGCCGATCAGCAAGATTTTTTGTTGGTTACAGAGGTGGTAAATGCATGAAACTTCCTGTTGGTATAAATACTTTTAGTGACATGCCAAAGAAGATTGCTTTTTTTCTCAATTTATCACAGCCTCAACAATATACAGGGCACTGTTTTCGACGATCATCTACTTTACTTCTAGCCAACACAGAAGCAGTCCTTCTAACTATAAAACGGCATGGTGGTTGGAAGTCTAACACCGTGTGTGAAGGCTATATTGATATATTTTTTTACTGTTTTATAAAGGTATTTTAAGCTAATATAAATCAAATCTTCTATAATTCCTATCAATGAAGTCATATGTATGTTCTCTGATACCAAACATCTAGGTATGCTAATGAACAATTCCACAGACAAAGCTCTATTCAATAATTATCTAAAGAAAATAATCTAATTTACTACTAACCTGCTAATGAAACACTATAAATATCTAACTTCACTTTTTGGCAGTGGGAACACGACAAATTCAACCACAATAGATGAGATCTGACCTATTTCTGCATTTTTAGGATTGCTTCTTCAGGTGGTCTTTAAGTTGAATCAAATATCTAACTATAAAAATTATTATAAAAATTAAAATTATTTGAAGTTAAATATTGACAATGACAAAAAGTGACATCCTGTCAATGAATTAAATATAATAATACCTACTTGAAAAATGTTCACCTTTTATGTAAAAGTTTTTATATATTTTTAGGTATTGGTATCAGAGAACATTATTATATTAGTTTAAAATGCCTTTCTAAAACAGTAAAAAAATGTTACAAAATCTAATAATAAGGAATATATGGGTAGATATTGTGGGTGTAATTCAACGCAAGTTGGGGCTTTTGAGTAGTTAGTTTCACACAATATTATTAATACCTGAAAATATATAAAAACTTTTGCATAAAAGGTGAACATTTTTCAAGTAGGTATTGTCATATTTAATTCACTGACAGGATATCACTTTTTGTCATTGTCGATATTTAACTTCAAATAATTTTAATTTTTATAATAATTTTTATAGTTAGATATTTTATTCAACTTAAAGGAGACCACCTGAAGAAGCAATCCTAAAAATGCAGAAATAGGTCAGATCTCATCTATTGTGGTTGAATTTGTCGTGTTCCCACTGCCAAAAAGTGAAGTTAGATATTTATAGTGTTTCATTAGCAGGTTAGTAGTAAATTAGATTATTTTCTTTAGATAATTATTGAATAGAGCTTTGTCTGTGGAATTGTTCATTAGCATACCTAGATGTTTGGTATCAGAGAACATACATATGACTTCATTGATAGGAATTATAGGAGATTTGATTTATATTAGCTTAAAATACCTTTCTAAAATAGTAAAAAAATGTTACAAAAGCTAATAATAAGGAATATATGGGTAGATATTGTAGGTGTAATTCAACGCAGGTTGGGGCTTTTGTCCACTGAGTAGTTAGTTTCACACAATATTATTAATACCTAAAAATATATAAAAACTATATTGATACGTTCCTTGAAAACAAGAAAAAAAATCGCCACAAATGTTCTTGGAGGAGAGGTTGTCGTCATTGAAGCTATTTCAAGTGCTTACAAAGAAAATTTAAACATTGTTAATACAAATACAGACCAGCTGCATTCATCTGGTATTGATCTTATCTTGCCATAGTTCTGTTGTTAATATTTATAACAGGTAAATCAATTTAATTTAAGTTAAATTGTCAAATTGATAAAGCTGTTGGTTCTTAATAAAAATACCATTAAGCAGTGATCTCTTTGTTTTAATATTTTACTAATGGGGCAAATGTCACATTACTTCACCAGTGGTGTAATGACGTTTATTATTCAACTGTAACAGTGCCAAATAAATGCTGCAATGAAGCTCTTATAAAGCAGTTGTAGATAAGATACAAATAATTAATACATTCTTCAGAAATTTTTCTGAGTAAAGTCTAGTGGCGTGCCAAATTTATTTATAACTGTTCATTTTTGAAGTAACCTAACCTAAATTGCGTTTTTTTAAATATAAACTATATCACCATGGGCCAGTAGAAATCGGTATTTTTTCTCTTTCCATTCATATATAATATGTGGGGTTAAATATAATAAAATCTTCTTTTAGCTGATGCATATTTTTTTGTAAACCGTAAAGTTTTTGTAAAATTTAACAAGAATAAAGAGGTGTTTTAAATTAAATTCCGCGCGGGATAATAACATTCTTTTTAAATACGATAAATGAAAATAAGTGTGGTATAGTTTAAAGGGTGACTTACCCTCAATGAACACTTTGTAGTGTGTCAATTTACTTAAACTCATAGTCAAAGAATACCAATAATAAACCTAAGTCATGTATCAAATTTGGTTATTCCAAGTCAAAAGTAATTAGGGGATAAGGGATATTAATTTGTTTCGAAATATTTGGTGCTATTTTGAAGGCCTGTAAGTCCGCCTGTGTGCCACTTGGTATATATGTATGTTTGGTTAAACTGCAGTATTTTACACTGTAAAAAAAGTTGCTGTGTAAGCGAGATTTTCCAGTGTGTAATTTAGGATGTGTAAAAATTCCGTGTTAATAGTTTTACACACTATGGCTTCTTTGTACGTTTTACACAAAATGTGTTAAAATTACTAGTTTTATAATAAAATATACTGAATTTGTGTAATATTTACCAGCTGTGTGTTAAAAGTACACCATTTTGTGTAAACTTAACACGCGCACAACTTAATTGTTCTATATCCCTACTCCTGACTGGCTGAGTACAACTGCGCAGCTGCAGTATACCAGCTGATCCAACACAGGTCACTACGCCATATTGGTCATGTAGCGGTGTTGTGTACAGTTACCTCTCGTTCACTGTGTTCAAATGGAGAATATTTAAATTTAAATTGAGGTTTAATCAATGAAAATGGTAAGTACTTACCTAACTATAACAAATATTACTGATAATTGTAATAAAACTAATTAGAATATAACTATTAAAAATATTATGAGTTTACTCTCTAGAAAATGTCAAAATAAAAGTATTTCCGAAATTATTTTTATTAAAAATTATTTCTCTGAGTCTCAAAGGCCTGTAAACAGCTTTATATATATAAATTATTTCAAAAGTAAACAGGAAAATAATTAACAAATTAAAAAGATAGGTGAGTCTTCCATATCAATACCTATTATACAATAAAATTAACATGTTAATGTGTAAAGCCTACACCTTCAATGATACAAATAACACAAAAATGTGTAAAAGTTACACATGAAATTATATTAACACAGTGGATTGTGTTAAACCTTTAACACACTGCTACATACAGAGAAATGTGTAAAAATATACAGAATTCCGTGTGGACCTCGATTAACACAGTATTGTGTTCTTTTGTGTTAAAATGTGTAATTATTTTTTTACAGTGTAGAACCCCTTACGTGCACATTCTGTGTCGGTTCTTATGCGGATCACCCTGTATATTAAACATCTAAAACGTATGGTGTCTTGGAAAAGATCGCTGCAATATTAAATATATCTGAAACACATCGGTGTAATAAACCTCATAGAAGGATGTAAAACATCGATAACACAATGTCGAGGTTTCAGGATCCCCTTCAAGTGGAGGAAACCGAGCCAGTCGCTCTAATGAAATCGGGTAGAACTTCAATAAGTCTGTTCTTTTATTGGCGGCGCGTCATCTCAAATTAATTGAAAAATTCAAAGTGATAAAAGGTATCTTCAAACAAGGGGTCCTCGAGATCAAAAAACCAATACTTTAATTAAGTCAATTCTTCTACTGCGGTTGTCTTGCGGACGATGCTTTGCAGTCTTCATTCTAATTGCTACAGCCGGGTGATACTGACGCGATTCGTTTGTTTTCAACAGGTTCCCTTCGAGGAACATCGCGGTAAAAGACCACATCGCTATATTTAACATGTTTACTTAAAAAAAGAAATCCATTTAATTTCTATTCATTGCTACAAGCCCTAAAGTGCACCTTAGACAATCGAGACAAAAACATGCACTTTAGCTATGTAATAATATAACATTCCTACTATTGAATTCCTTCTTTATTAACAGATAATATTAGAGCATATATATTTGTGTGCATGACTTATATAGAACTTAAAAATGCACTTTAGTTTGGTAAATCATAAATTATTTAATTATTCCAGTATTACTAAATTCAAAAGGATCGATAAAACTAAAGTGTTTTATAGTTTTAATAAACTGAATTAAAAACTTCAGCCGTTTTATGTATTATACACGATTTAATTCCTCCGTTACTAAATGCATAAATCCCAATCACATTATGGCATAGCAACATGAATTCTTCAGAACCATATTGTATTGACATAACTCTTGGGATTGCCAGTCACACTTTAGTCCCTTGTTATGTACTATTTCTCCCTTATTAAATGAAAAAGTAAACTATATTTATTTTAAACAGTACGTGACAGAGAGCAAAAATGTAAAATAAATAGAAAGCTAAAGTGTTTCATAATAAATTGGCTTATGCAGTTTAATATCCATGTATTATACATACAGTATGCGCCAAAAGTATGGAATAAATTCAATAAAAACGAAACAATTATTTTTTTGGAAAAATCCTCGAACAGGTCGATTTTTAATTTAAAAAATACATATTTTAGCGTAAAATGCGATTTTCAAATGTCATTTGTTTTCGAGTAATGATGTCATCGATTTTTTTTTTAAATGGCAACACCATATTTTTTTCCTTGATTCTGAAAGATCGTTTAATTCTCTATCAGACAGTACTAAAATTTTGCCCTCTTACATAGGAAAGTTTTCGAGTAAATGACGATTGAATGTTAGAAAACGTAAATTTTATCCATAAAAAAAGTAACAATTCTGACGTATGTAAAATAAAATACAATTGATTCGAATTGCCATCCACCAACTTCTTGACAATGCGCAAGTCTGTGAAGAAATTCTTCTTGCACATTATGAATGATTTCTGGGGTAACTCTGCGCATTTCGTCCCGAATGCGATTTTGAAGTTCCTCTAAATTACGTGGTTTATTAATGTACACTTTTGACTTCAAGTATCCCCATTAAAAATAGTCAAAAGGTGTAAGATATGGCGATCTTGTAGGCCATTCTATCGGTCCGCGTCTGCCGATCCACCTCACAGGAAAACAGTTGTCCAAAAAATCTCGTCTTGCTGAAACCATATGGTATCGTCAGGAATGTCAGGGTCATTATCGTTAGGAAAAATTACTGCAAGGGCTGGAACAAGGTCATTTTCTAGAAACTCTAAATATATTTGTCCTGTAAGGGTTCCTTCAAAGAAGGAAGGCCCTACTATTCTGTCGTTAACTATTCCAGCCCACACATTAAATTTCTGAGGGTGTTGGGTATGTGCCTCTGCCATCCAATGAGGATTTTCCCGACTTCAATATCTGCAAGTTTGACGGTTTACTGTACCATTCAGACAAAATGTGGCCTCATCTGAAAAAAGTATTTGCCGGTGTAAACTTCTATTTCCTTGACATAAATCCATTAGAATTTCGCAAAAGTGTAAGCGGCAATCGGGATCATCTTCATTGAGTTCCTGCACAAGTTGAATTTTGTAGGGATGGATTTTTCCTTCCTCAAGATACGTAGCACTGTGCTCTGAACAGCGTCATTGTTTAATGCAACCAATCGTGAAGAATTATGATGATTATCCACCATACTTATCAAAATGTTCTGTTTCTGATTTTCATTAATGCTTGGACGTGCAGGTTTTGGAATATATACAACATTGCCAGTTTCTCTAAATTTAGACTCTACCTTACTGACTGTTGATTGGCTGATAGGGCGATCTTGATATTTTTCATTAAATAAATCGCAAACTTCCTGCTGAGTTCTAGTCATATTCCCGCATCCGATAAGAATTAAAATTTCAATTCTTTGAGTAACAGTTAAGTGTGCCATAATACTTTAAATTGAATAATAATTTCTATGTCGCTTACAATACTTATCAGAAAGTCGGTGTGACAATGACACTTTGCAAAGATTTTCACCTACGTGATCCATAAAAGAACTATGGAATTCGAAAAACTGAACTTGATAACGTTTTTGATTTATTTTAATTGATTTACGTTTTCTAACATTCAATCGTCATTTACTCGAAAATTTTCCTATGTAAGAGGGCAAAATTTTAGTACTGTCTGATAGAGAATTAAACGATCTTTCAGAATCAAGGAAAAAATATGGCGTTGCCATTTAAAAAAAAATCGATGACGTCATTACTCGAAAACAAATGACATTTGAAAATCGCATTTTACGCTAAAATATGTATTTTTTAAATTAAAAATCGACCTGTTCGAGGATTTTTCCCAAAAAATAATTGTTTCGTTTTTATTGAATTTATTCCATACTTTTGGCGCATACTGTATATTTGATATTGAGTAATCACTCTTTTAGACGATATTGCTTATAACTTTTAAACGAGAAGTAATACTGCTGCATCATTATCCACTCTTTCGATGGCTTCAGAAAATAACATAGGTACAACAGGACAGGGAATTATTGAAACAATTATATGATCAAATACGTTTATTTGAAAGAGGAGCGAAATCAGCCGAGAGCCGATCCTGGCCCGAAATAAGTATAAGGGCCGCACTTCCGTGCACCTACGCACATATTAGTATCCATATCGCAATAAATCAGGCTGCCATGCATCAAAGGCTTTTGCAAATCGGCGTATATCTGCGCAAACGGCTTATCGCTCGCGTGAGATTCCGCCATTATAGCATCACCCGAACGGTTTATCTCTCTGTGTATCGCTCTTAAACTGCAATGTATATTAGTTATTGCTTGATAGAATCGTTGGCCATCACTTTTCAGTTATCTCGCTTTATCGCAGGATATCGCCCGGCGGCATTGCGGCCCAACTACAGTTTAAACTGTTGTTCCGCTATTGTTTATGGCGTTTCAGCGAAATTATTATCAACAAAATGGCGAATTCGGTATCATATTTTCTGTTGGTACTTCGTATTTTACCGGTCGCTGATGGGAGTTTAGTTTTAGTGCTTTTGCACATTCGCGATTGCGGAATCAACAAGACGATCCTGTACATCGCATAGTGGCGCAAAACGCCACTGTGCCACTCAAATTACTGTACAGCCCTTAGGGTTAGGCCGTTTGAGGTGATTTTTTTTTAAATGTTCTTCATAAAATTCCCTATCGATCCCTAGATTTTTCGCACAAAAATGACCCTACAAGACTGTCTACTTAGATTTCGGGAAGAAATTTTACTTTGCCCTTAAAATGGCTACCTACAATCATTCAAAAATTTTCACATATCAGAAATCGTTCTACTGAAAACTGGGAAAGTATTGGAAAAAAATCTCATCTCACAAAAATTATTTGTACACATTCGAGGAATCCAAAAACATTTTTCGGACACATTTTTGGACATTCACCAAAATGGCCACATACACATTTTTCGAATTTTCCCGTAATTCTGAGAAAGGTCAGAAAGGTTCCATAAAAAATGATTCCGAACATATTTTTGGGAATTCAATTTTTTGACAAAAGTGGCCATTTTGGATACAATAGTTCATTGCTAATGAGAAATAATTGATTTAATTATTTTCTTCCCAACACACAGAGATAACATAAAACAACGTCGAAATTTGCTTTTTTATATCGAGCGCTGTACAAAAAATATAAAAGAAATAAAATATACAAAAACAATATCTGTCCTAGAAAAACATACACTATTCTACATGAATTTATATACAAGGTATTGATAAAATATATAACAATAACCCTTCAAAAGACTGAGCTTTGAGAATTTATTTGGACAGCCAAAATATTTAAACGTTTCGGGAATGCCAGATGATTTCCCAGTATTTTTGAACATTTGTGGATTTTGGATCAAAATGACCAAAAAGAGAAAGATCCACATAGAATCTTATGGTCTCGAAAGTTTAAAGCATCCAGTAGATGCTGAAGACTTTCACTATCATACAATTCCATCCGAACAGGTCCAGGAAAAATCAATCATTTTCAGGAAAAATCGGAAAATTTGTATATGGTCATTTTGGTGAATGTCCAAAAATGTGCCCAAAAATTCTGGAAAAATTTTTGCGTATTCCTCGAATGTGTACAAATAATTTTTGTGAGATGAGATTTTTTTCCAATACTTTCCCAGTTTTCAGTAGAACGATTTCGTCTCGAACGACGAACATTTAAAAAAAAAATCACCTCAAACGGCCCAACCCTAAGGGGTGTACAGTAATTTGAGTGATGCACAGTGGCGTTTTGCGCCACTGTGCATCGGTTGACGTTTTAAATGACCGTGATGCAGTAAACGAAACAATTAGAGATGAAAATAAGTTTAGTTACATATTTTATTACATTAAGGTACGGCAACGAAGTAAATTTACATTAAATTTGAAATTGATGTAATTTTACATTTATAAAGGGTGTCGCTAAATGTCAATGTTCTATATGAAAAACCAATACCACAACTTCCTATAACATTTTTTCGAAAATTCAAAGAGTGACCGCAAAATTCGCCCGTTTTTGGTTGTACGGAGGTCTCCGTGGTCGTCATGAAAAATCTAGGCGAGCATAATTCGATTTTTCCAATATTTGCCCGACTTACCCATACTTAAGCCACCCTTGAAGTCGATCAAAATCAGTCAGAATTTCGCACAAGATCGAATTATGAAGCCCGTCTTTCATATCATTTGTCGGGTAGTGGGGGAAACAAAGTACTTCATGAAGTGGATATCATTCCCCGTCTGCTATCGGCAATAGGAGTTTTACTCCCACGCGGGGGGTGTTTTTCACCTTGAGCATTTTTAGGAGGGCATTCCTGATGTTACCCTTGCTATGTGGAATTCCGCCAATTTTTACCCAGATTTTGGTGACCATTTTTTCTGTTTTCTTGTTTTAGGGGTGGTTTCCACCCCTTCAGTAGGGGTAACTAATCAGAATCCGACAGAAAAACCAATTATGGGGGCAGGTATTTCATATCATTTGGAGTTATAAGGAAGAGTGGCACAAAAAGGCAATTCATGAAGGGAACATCATTTGCCGCAGGTTTTCGGCAATAGGGGTGGTTTTACCCCCACGCGAGGGGTGTTTTTCACCTTGAGCATTTTTGGAAGAACATCCCTGATCTCTTCCTTGTTATTCACGTTCCCGCCAATTTTTACCAAGAATTGATCTACCATTTTCCACTCCTTAAGTAAGGGTAAGTCGGACAAATATTGGAAAAATCGAATTATGCTCACCTAGATTTTTCATGACGATCAATTTAAGCCCACGGAGAACTCTGGACGACCTTCCCCGTTCTTGCTACACACTACGCAAAAACGGGCGAAAAAATGGGTCTTTTTGCGGTTACTCTTTAGCAGAGTTAAAAGGTGTAAAAGATTTTTTCTAAAGGTAAAAATAATTGGAATGAAGTCATCAATAGCCAAAAAGACTCTTTATTCTATACCATCAAGGTAACTTATATAATGTCAGCATCAGGATGTTATAATTCACAAACAAATTAAAAAAAAAACACACAAAAATGTACAACACAAATGTATCCTATTTTTATTTATACAAATAGAAAATTTTAATAATAATTATTAACTACAGTGGCACACAAATACACGATATTAACCAACCTCTACCACCTGAAAATAATGACTAATGGATGAAGAATGAAGAAGAGACAGAAGATGGCTCGCGTGCATCTGTTCCAGATGCAGTCAACGGCGGGCTCATCTGCATAGGATGACGGACCTGAACGATATTCTACTTAATCAACCAAACTTTTTAAAACCGCTCAAAAAATTATTAAAAATTGAAAAATGGTTAAGATAGCAATTGTATATGATAGTTTAAGGGCCCAAGAAGGTGTAAAAGCGCGGGCGCAAAAAATATTCATAACTTTTAGCCTGGCACAAAAATTAAAAAAAAAAGATATTTTTTTTCCAGGTAGGTTAATTAACAATTGCATTATGTAAAAACTGTCAGTCCGGTCTTAATCGGCCTTACGGCTCTCGTTTTGTACTGAAGTCAAGTACTTTCCTCTAAATGTATGGCGTGATTGGGTTATTTTTTCATTGCTAAATAAATAATTTAAAATTACCTTGTTTTTTACCTACTTTTTTGCACTTTCGAGCATTTTGCAGCGAACATTTCAAATCTACGGATATCGGACAACACTATCTTGTAGAAAATTGTACAACGAACAAATTTATAAGTGTACATTTTTTCTCTAAAATGCATACTTACCGAGTTATATGCGATTGTTTCCGAAAAAAAAAACGCGATTTTCGCAATTTTTTTCACTTTTTCGTTGTTTATGCAAATAGCACACCTTTTCAAGCTGGCGCACCTCGATATTTTCAATAAGTATACCATTCCCGAGCGATTCCAATAGTTATCTAAGTTACGTCACGTTAGAGCCATGCCAATCTGTAACACTCCTGGCCTATAGGTACTATAAGAAAATATTTAAATATGGCAACGCATCAGGCCGACACCGAGTTGAATAATTGCCGCCAACGGTGAAAATATTCGTATTATACTAATCTTTCCCTATCTTCCCTTAAAATTAATGACATTATGATTGAGTCACCCTGTATATATTTAAAGAAAGACAGTTCAGACAACTGAAAAATAATTTCATTCCGCGTTAGATAGGATAAAGTAAAACTAAAAACAACCTGATTCGCGCAGTACTGAAGCTCTGCAATTTTTTTAGTTTTTAGCTCCCCTTATTTTCAAACTATCTAGGATTGCGAGTGTTTCACTTGGCTCGAAAGGTTACGAAAATATTTGAATACCTTGCTACTTTAGAACCGCTGTATTTTGCAGTTACAGAAAATGCAAAACGAACCCTGGAACCTCCCGTATCTCATTAGTTTAATAAATATATCCTTTCAGGGATCCAGCACAGACCGATCCGCAATCTATTCGGTAACATGGAGTATTTTTATTGTACGGGAATTCAAGAACACTTGTGCGAGCCCGCCGCGAGGCTGCTGGGTTATTGAAATGCTTCTATATCATATCTGATTTATTTTCTTTTCAATAAAAAGCACTCCAGAATTCCAAATGGTATAACTCTGCATATCTTTGCCTTTTGCGAGAATATTTTCGCTCGATCCTCTATAGATGCGGACCCGGAAAATATTTTATAGCTGAATAAATATTTCAAATAATACCTGACTTCCATAATTTAGTTTCTGTGGTTGCGCTGGGCCTCGGCGCTCTCCCGCTCGGCATGTTATTAAACGTTTTTGTGTAGGAATTGCTTAATAAAGTGAACGTCAGTTTTCTAATGAACAAAAACCATAACCATCGTATAGTCGATGCAGACTATGTGATAACTGCTAAATGACACCGAATACACAATACAGTCATTAATAGTGCGATATTATGTTCATGGATTCATTAAATTGAAGTTCTAACAATATTTTTTTCGAAAATATTAAATTACTTCATAAGAAGCGCAAAGATAATATTTTAAAAATCCTATTCCCTTCCCAACTATAACTGCCGTCTGTTATCCAATACACATGCGAATTACGACAACGCGATTAGAATTTTTATTTACGCTTCATACATGAGTCAGAATTCGCGTTTATTGTGTTAACGGTTAAAACATGATATAATTTATTGTGCAATAGTGAATGTTTGTGCTTGTTGTGTATTACACTATACTACAAAATGGTCCTATTATTTTTTACACATATGGGCTGTGTCTACTTACCGCCAGGTGACACTTTTGCTTTAAATTTATTTTGTTCTAAGTTAAGTGAAGTTATTTTAAATAATCCTAATGAAAAGATTATTTTATGTGGTGACTTTAATTTATCCAATATATCTTGGAAATTATATTACATTAATGTTTAGCAATTAGTGCAATATTGCAAATATGCATGAATCTACATCTTCTTTGGTACCGGTTGATGTAAACCATAATACTCTAGAATTTATTATAAAATTGTCTATTGATAAGCCTAATCCAAAATTGCAGCACGGTTTTAACACATATAATTTTCAATTGGCAGATTCGGCAGCTATTAATTCTGCTCTATTAAATACTAATTGGCATAATATATTTACTAACCTTTGTACTGAAGAGTGTGTAGATAAGTTTTATTGTATAATTAATGCATTAATAGAATCTCATGTTCCAAAAAATTCTAATGTTTATAGAAAATTTCCATTTTGGTATAGTTTTGCTACTATTAAAGTTATTAAGGAGAAGAAGAAATATCATCGTTTATGGAAGAATTTTGGTAATAACATTGATTATCTAACATTTAAAATTTTGAGAGGCCGTTCCAAATTTCTTATATCTGAAGATTATAAAAAATACGTTAGATCTTGTGAAGGTGATCTGATGCATAATCCAAAACAGTTTTGGCAATTTATAAATAACCGGAGAAAGTCATTTAATTCTATAAATTCTATTGTTCATAATGGTATTCTATTAACTGAAGGTCAGGACATATGTAATTCTTTTTCTCAATATTTTATATCTTCGTTTAATGAATCAAATAATGATAATGATTATAATACTTCTCTCCATTTTCAAAATAATAACTATATTAATAATTATCATATTAGTAGAGAGACTATTGTTCAAAAAATTAAATCTTTATCAAAAAAAGCTGCAGGGCCAGATAATTTACCTACGGATTTTTTCAAGCAATGTATTGATGGGATCTCCAGTGCACTATTTATAATTTTTAATAAATCTCTTCTGGAAGCTCACTTTCCCAATATCTGGAAAAAGGCACATATTGTCCCTATTTTAAAATCTGGAGATAGGCATTTTATTGAAAACTACCGTCCCATATCAAAACTATGTATTGCAGCCAAGCCGTTTGAATTCATTATCAGGGATTTTTTGCACTATGATGTCGTAAATTTGCTTAATATAGAACAGCATCGGTTTATGAAAAAAAGATCAGTAGACAGTAATCTGTTTCTATATGCAGACTATATCCTTAGTAGTATCAATCATAAATTGCAAGTAGATGCTGTCTATACAGATTTTAGTAAAGCTTTTGATAAGCTGAGTCATCGGATCATGTTCAATAAACTTTCTGAAATTGGTGTGAGCGGGTGTTTACTTCGTTGGTTTCAGTCGTATCTCTCAAATAGATATCAGGCTGTTAGAATTGGTCAACACACTTCTGATTTTTCGTTAGTAACGTCGGATGTCCCTCAAGGGTCGCATTTAGGACCTCTGTTATTTAATATATATGTTACACACAATACTCGAATTCGGACAATGTCCGAAAAAAGTGTGCAAAACTAGTTCTGAGCTCCGAAAAATTCCCAAACCCGAAATTATACATTTAAACGGTTATTGTATATTACAAAATATGAAGAACTAGTTCTGGGCATTATAAGGTGTTCAAAACTAGTTTTGTGCATTTTGAAATGACCAGCACTAGTTCTTTCATTTTCTGAAAGTTATACCAATGAACAAATTAAAAGCAGGGTTATGTCTGTATTGTCATCAGTTATCACACAGTGGTGTTTAAGAATTAACTCGTATATGTATGAATCGAGCATGTTCTTGTCGAAGAATATATTGTGCAACTCGAAATGTCATCATTCCAGTTCGTGCTCAAATAAATAATACATTTTTTAATATGTATATTTTTTATAGCTATATAAAAACAAAGTTTTATTTTTTATTACAGTTGGCAATATTTGAAATAAAATATCTAAAATAATACATCTGCATTCTTATGTTGTAACTATTCAATTATGCATATTGAGCATAAATCTTAAGGGGCCTCTTTAGGTGTCTTAAAACTAGTTGCAAAATAACTCTCGATTTTGATGCGGCTTGCACCACTTTTCTTAGAAAAAAATCTAGTTCCTAAGATGCTTAAATCATATTTTTTTATACGAATAAACTAGGGTTTAAAACGTAAAGAGAACAAAATAAATGAGCATCCTAGAAGCGATGCATTATTTTATTAATTTAAATTGTCTAGATAATAACTTTGTTAATTTGGAACTAAGAAAATGCAATGGCATACGTTCAAATAGAGGCGATGTGAGATACGAGGCGGCACGCAAAGATGGAAGGTGTAAGGAAAGTCATACGAGTATAGTGAGCTTAACGGAACGCGAGCTGTACGAATTTGTATGGCTGCAATTAGCGTGGCCCCTTAATAAAGTATCTAATTGTAGTCCTTCATATTTTGCAATAGTCAAAAACCGTATAAACGTAAAATTTCGGATTTGGGAATATTTCGAAGCTCAGAACTAGTTTTGCATACATTTTTCGGACATTCCGAATTCGACTATCGTGTGTAACTTTCAGAAAATGAATAGAACTAGTTCTGATCATTTCAAAATGCACAAAACTAGTTTTGAACACCTTATAATGCCCAGAACTAGTCCCTCATATTTTGTAATATGCAGTAACCGTTTAAATGTATAATTTCGGGTTTGGGATTTTTTCGGAGCTCAGAACTAGTTTTGCATACTTTTTTCGAACATTGTCCGAATTCGAGTATTGTGTGTAACATATACATTAATGATGTAGCCAATTGTTTTCACTTTTCTAAGTTTTTAATGTATGCAGACGATCTTAAAATATTTCATTCTGTAAGCAATGCTCATGATATTGAATTAATACAACAAGATTTAAATACTTTCAAAAACTACTGTGATGAAAACAGCTTATATATATATACTTTAAGAAATGTGATCATATAACATTTAATAGAAATAGGAATCATATTGTAACAAACTTTTGGGTATTATTTTTAATAGCAGGATGATATTTGATCGTCACATTAATTACATTTCTGCAAAAGCTAATAAAATGTTCGGTTTCTTATGCAGAAATTGTGTTGATTTTCAAAACCCAGATATTTTCCGTAATTTATTTATGGCTTATGTTAATAGTAAAGTAAGTTACGGCTCAGTAATTTGGAATCCTCAATATTCTATATACATTCATCAGCTTGAAAAAGTCCAAAATAAATTTATAAAATATATAAATCATAAGCTCTACCCTGGCATTTTAGATAGTTCTATAATAAAAAAGAAATTATACTTAATATCTCTCGAGGATAGGAGACGTATAACAGACATTAAATTTATTTATAAAATTATTAACAATTTAATTGGTTCATCCGAAATTAATAATTTAATAAACTTTATAGTTCCATCTTATGCAATTAGAAACAAAAATATATTCCATTGTGAACATGCTAATACCAATTATTATTTGAATTCACTCTTAAATAGGTGTTTATCTAGTTGCAATAAAATCTTCCAAGATATGGCTATTGATATTTTTTCTCTCAATGTATTCTATAGATAAGACCCTCAAAAAATATTTCCGTAATTTTGTTTGATTTATTTGTATTTATTGTTATTTTTTTTTTGTTTACTGTTTGAACGTACTTTATGTATAAGTCATTCATTCATTTAGTGGTACTTTTATTACTATTATATTTATTATTATTTAGTTGGTATTGTTACCTTTTTTCCTCATATTCACTATTACTGTATGTATTATTATTTTTGTTCTTATAAGGGAACACGTATTGGGGTAAATCTTGTTGTTGTTCCTTATACAATAAACAATATGCTTTTAAATATAACCTATATCTACTGCTATCCTTCATAGATTTACCTGATGATGTAGTTCTGGAAAATACTTGTTAAATTAAATATCTATCTATCTATCTTTACAAAAATACTTTTTTTGTTTATATTTGAAAATTTCCCTAGTTTACAGGAAATTTTTGACATTGTTTTAAAAAATGGTCTTACTTTTTTATTACAAAATGCTGGAAAAACTCTTATCAATTAAAGTTTAGTGATTATTGCTGATAGTTGTGATGGGAAAAAACCTAATTAGGACTATAACTCATAAGAATATTAGGAATTCATTCTGACGTTATAGAACGTTATTAGTTTATACAGCCTTTATTGAAAAATATACTACTACTATTAATTTTGTTAGAAGACTGGATTGTTGTTGATTTGAACTGGATAAAAGCGTAAAAAGTAATATATATATATATATATATATATATATATATATATATACATGTTATTTTAAAATTACTGTAACACCATTTTAGTCTGTTAATTATTATGTTGTTAAAATAAAGGTATTACAAAAATTATACACAAAATATACACAATTCCGTGGATCTCGATTAACACAGTTCTTTTGTGTTAAAATGTGTAATTATTTGCAGTGTAGACAATTTTTTTGTGGGAATATCAAATTAGAAATCAAAATTAAAAGTACAAACATACAGGCTGTCCGGAATATGAGTGCCTTAATTTTGCCATATAAGTTGTACTGATCAAAACATGTTTGACTGAACAATTTTTTTTCTCTGATCAACGGTAACAGAATTATGACAGCAAACAGGTCTTGAATATGTGACAACGTCGCTCACATACTATCTTAGGATTGTTATGTTTTATAATAATAATAATAATAATGCCTTTATTAATGCGTGAAAAAAATAAGAAAATAATTCAAGGGATGGCGATATTCATCAGACGGTGCTCTTCCATATAACCATACAGAAAATTAAGAAAACATAACAGAACGTACGCTACTGAAAATTACAAAATAACATATAACAAACCAATTACAGTAATTTAAATGTACATTTTTTTAAAGACTTTTTTAAACCTGTGAACAGACTTGAGGGACCTGACATCATTAGGCAAGGAATTATAATTTTTTATAGCGTTATAAGTAAATGACCGCTGAAACAGAGTAGTTCTATGCCTTGGAACACAAAACTTGTAACGATTACGAGTGGGTAATTGGTGAACATTACAATTTGTAATAAACTTTGAGGTTAGATTTTCAGGTTTATGATTGAACAATATCTTAAAGGTCAAGCAAGATAACTGAATCTGAAATCTGGTATTACGATTCAACCAATTCGAATGTTTAAAATAAGTAGAAATATGATCAAACTTACGAAGATTATAACCTGATACAAGCATTTTGAATCTGCACAACCATGCAGTTTGCCAAAGTGAATAATATTAACGAGTCATATATTTTTAATTTAATATCAGTTCTAAGATCTTTATGCATGTAAAGAACTTTCAACTTACTAAATGATTTCTGAGTAAGGTAATTAACATGTTTAGTAAATCGAAGAGAATTGTCTACACATAAGCCAAGATTTTTGCAGTTATCAGAAGGAACAAGAGGATGGCCATTTAAATTGATGGTAAAATCTGGGTCACTTATAATGGTATTTTTCTTATTTCCAAAAATTAATAATTGAGTTTTAGTTTCATTTAAAATAAGGTTATGAGCCAAAGATATTTGAGAAATAGAATTAAGGCCAGAGTTGATCTGAACTGCAACTGAAGAAATGTCAGAAGGATTAAGAGATAAGAAATATATCTGAGTATCATCAGCGTACTGATGAGATTGACAGGCGTATGTTGAAGGTAAGTACAAAAGTCAGCAGTATAAATAGAAAAGAGAAGAGGTCCTAGGACACTACCTTGGGGAACACCAGTGGAAATATTATTAAATCGAGATATATCAGCATTCACAATAACCCTTTGGCGTCTACCTGATAGATAATTTTTAAAGAATAAGACAGCAATGTCGCTGGAACCGAAGTATTTTAATTTAGTACAAAGTTGACATGATCTAGAGTGTCAAATGCTTTACTAAAATCCAGAAGAACAAGACAGACACATTTATTCGCATGTCTCTAATTAGATCATCAGTGACTTTTAGTGGAGCAGTGCAAGTACTATAATGAGTTCGGAAACCAGACTGAGTATCAGGAAGGATATTGGTATTGTTACAATAATTATTAACTTGTTCAGAAACAACTTTTTCTTAGATTTTTGACAGTGTTGGAAGGATACTAATTGGTCAAAAGTTAGATGTAGATGTGGGATTATAAATTTTCGCAATAGGTATAATGTTTGCATCTTTCCATGCAGAAAGAAAAACTCCATCCGAAAGGCATTTGTTTATAATAAAAGCAATATGATTGCTTAAATATGGAGTAACAAGAGATACCATTATTGGGTCGATTCCATCACAGCCTTTAGCAGAAGATATAAGTTTACTAATAATTCTATCAATTTTATCCGAGGTAACATCAGTAAATATGAACTTGTAATCAGAATTACAATAAGACTTACTTTACATAATTGTCTGAGATGAGAGTACTGATATTCTGTGATGAGTGAGATAAAGGAGTAGCAAAAAAGGTAAGAAAATCATCAGAATTTCCCACATTATAGGAATTATATGTAGGTTTTGAATTAATTTAGAGTTTTGAGAAGTATCCAAAAGTTTTTAGGATCAGTTTTGAATTTATAATTTAAGAAAGCCTTTTTTCAGATGTCACAGATCTGTTAACAAGTATTGTATTCCGCCCAAGCTGACTCCGATTTAGAACGTTTATACTTTAAATAAGTTTTTTTCTTTAAATTGATCATATATCTTAAGTTATCAGTGAGCCAAGGGGCAGGTAACTTAGTAAGTCTAGCAGTTTTAATAGGAGCATGAATATCAAAAATTTTACTAATACTACTGCTAAGAAAATGTACAATAGCATCAACATTATTCAAATCATAGATAGAGTCCCAAGGTACAGAATACAAATCCCCCAAAAATGATACATACTCAAATTCAGAATAATCTCTGTAAGTTTTAAATATCATGGTCTGATGTGGTTTTTCAATATTTAAATTAGTTGAAACCAGCCTGTGATCAGAGATACCATCCATCCTAATTATTTCAGTATTTGAACAAAAATCCACACTCGAGGTAAAAATTAAATATATTAAAGTACTAGAAATAGAAGTAACACGCGTAGGTTCAGTTACAAGCTGATGAAAACCATATCTTACAAAAAATGTATTTGAGTGGCTACTTGTGTTTAAAAAATCTATATTAAAATCGCCTGTGAGAATAATATAATCAAAATCTGGAGTAAGAGAGGTTACAACATATTCTAGGTTATTAATGCAGGCATTTAAATTAGCCTTTGGTGGCCAAGCAGATTCTTTTACCATTAATTTTTAAACAAATCCATAATTGTTTCAAAGGAGAATCAGGTCTGCGTCACGTCTTATACATAATTATTACAAATAGGTACATCTAAATATATGTACCTACTGTGAATGGTTTTCATAGAGCTCTTTTCACAACACACAATAATAGTTACAAGTGTTTAAAATGACTTATATTTCGTGCAAGAAGCATTTACTGACCAAACGTCTGGTAGCCAGAGAGTTTTGCCTAGATTCGCCGTAAATTAACATTCGATGCAGGTGGTTACGGTTACTATAAATTGTTCCATTTTTGTTTATGTACACCCACAAACACCAAAGAAAAATTAGACAAAAATGAATCACACTTCTTAGCTGTACGCACTAACATGACTAATATTACTTTTAGGTTATCACCACCAGCCTGGCGCAGCCACGTTGTCGAAGATTACAGTTTTAACGAATTTCTCGGAAACTTCAATTGTTTACTTCATTAACACTAATCCAAAAATCAAATTATGAACAAATTACGTTATAGGCGCTTTTATTTAACCTTAATTGATTGTAATTTCGTAATATAGTTTTGCATATTATTGCAGCCGTATTTTTATTCTTCTTCATAAGAGTTTTTTATTGCATTTAGTTATATATAAGCTCTTAAAATTACGGCACTCATATTCCGGACACCCTGTATGGATGGAAATCACATAATAATAAAATAATAGACACGTAATAACTTTTTTAAAAACGTTAGATATTCCCAACATGAGGAAGGTTTGTCATCATCTGAAGAAGATGAACAATAATGTGTCGTTGATGAATTATATGATGACAAGCTAGCAAAGACACACCATGTTGACAAGCTGATTTTTACTGTACTATAACTGTCTAGTCACAATGCATCAAAATGAATAATACTCAGGTTGACTGACGTCAATAATAAATTAAAGCGTTCAAACGATCTTCGTAAAAGTTTTCCTGAACATGGAGAATCGTTCATCTCAAAATGGCCCTCTATGGAATAAAATTAAATCCAGTGCATTAGCGCAACCGGTTATTACTAATAGCCATTGTTGGCACTACCAACATATAATAGAAGCATAACATAATTGCCAATTTCAATGTAATAAGTTATCAATTCCGAACCTCCAGGAAAGAAGTCATCATTCCCTCATTTTAATATTGTTTTTATAATGAATATTTATATACCGATTTGATATGGCGTTACCTAATATTCGGTAGTTTCCGAAGACACATCGCCCCCGCCAAAAAGCGAACACTCAACAGACACCTATATAAAATAATTAAAAAACGATAATCCCCTCCCGCGGAGCGGCGCCGCGACTCGCTTGATTTCTAATAAGACGTCTCGGAATAAATATCACTCTCCTCTGCTTAATTATTCACCGGAGTTAATTACTTTTTTCTTGTAGTGACGTTCGGTTGGCACGCTCGAGTTTTTTTCTTAATTTGTAGATACTCCAATTAAGGGACGTCTTCATAAATAGGCCCTCCGCGTTTCTATTATTTATTCGCGCGTCTTTTTTTCCTCCGAGACTGTCAAATCAATATTCATTAACGCCCTGGGGCGGAACTTGACCCTCTACAGGGGTAATTTAAATTAGGGCAATTATAAAATCTTCTGGTGGGGGTAAGACGTTCCGCGAATACACGGGGGTGTATTCTCGCTGCATGTTGATTATCGTTATGTTTTTGTATTAGTATGTTTCAAAGCTGAAATGATTTAATGAAGTACCTATGTAACATGACGCTGATACTTTAGCGCTCGAAAAAAGTATAACAGTATAAAGTTGCACCTAACGCCCCCATAACAATATTGCACAAAGATAATAAGGGGTATTTATATTATCAATAATTTTCCCACATATTTTATATATCTGAAGTCATTACCAAAAAAGAAATCAAATACAGCTACTTACATAGCAAGGGTATTGAAAGCATACAACAATATATACATATTTAAATCTCATGATTAATTCATTAAGTAGCTTACGTAGCGCCCTCTATGAGATATACTAGAAATGATAGCTTATTCGATTTTATAGCGTTAAAAGCTTCCCAGTACCTCAGTAAATATTAATATTTGACCACCAGTTAAAATAAGTAAAACATTAATATTTTCCGCTATACAATCTGCTAGTAATATACAGTATGCGCCAAAAGTATGGAATAAATTCGATAAAAACGAAACAATTATTTTTTGGGAAAAATCCTCGAACAGGTCGATTTTTAATTTAAAAAATACATATTTTAGCGTAAAATGCGATTTTCAAATGTCATTTGTTTTCGAGTAATGACGTCATCGATTTTATTTTAAATGGCAACACCATATTTGTTTCCTTGATTCTGAAAGACCGTTTAATTCTCTATTAGACAGTAGTAAAATGTTGCCCTCTTACATAGGAAAGTTTTCGAGTAAATGACGATTGAATGTTAGAAAACGTAAATGTTATCCATAAAAAAGTAACAATTCTGAGGTATGTAAAATAAAATACAATTGATTAAATTTTATACTTAAATTAAATGTTCGAATTGCCATCCACCAACTTCTTGACAACGCGCAAGTCTGTGAAGAAATTCTTCTTGCACCTTATGAATGATTTCTGGGGTAACTCTACGTATTTCGTCCCGAATGCGATTTTGAAGTTCTTTTAAATTACGTGGTTTATTAATGTACACTTTTGACTTCAAGTATCCCCATAAAAAATAGTCAAGAGGTGTAAGATCTGCCGATCCACCTCCCAGGAAAACAGTTGTCCAAAAAATCTCGTACAGGGCGCGCATAGTGCGGAGGTGCACCGTCTTGCTGAAACCATATGGTATCGTCAGGAATGTCAGGATCATTATCGTTAGGAAAAATTACTGCAAGGGCTGGAACAAGGTCATTTTCTAGAAACTCTAAATATCTTTGTCCTGCAAGGGTTCCTTCAAAGAAGAAAGGCCCTACTATTCTGTCGTCAACTATTCCAACCCACACATTTAATTTCTGAGGGTATTGGGCATGTGCCTCTACCATTCAATGAGGATTTTCCCGACTCCAATATCTGCAAGTTTGACGGTTTACTGTACCATTCAAATAAAATGTGGCCTCATCTGAAAAAAGTATTTGCCGGTGTAAATTCCTTCCCAATTTCCTTGACATAAATCCATTAGAATTTCGCAAAAGTGTAAGCGGTGATCGGGATCATCTTCATTGAGTTCCTGCACAAGTTGAATTTTGTAGGGATGATATTTTTCCTTCCTCAAGATACGTAGCACTGTGCTCTGACTAGTGTCATGGTTTAATACAACCAATCGTGAAGAATTATGAGGATTATCCACCATACTTATCAAAATGTTCTGTTTCTGATTTTCATTAATGCTTGGACGTCCAGGTTTTGGAATATTTACAACATTCCCAGTTTCTCTAAATTTAGACTCTACCTTACTGACTGTTGATTGGCTGATAGGGCGATCTGGATATTTTTCATTAAATAAATCGCAAACTTGCTGCGTCATATTCCCGCATCCGATAAGAATTAAAATTTCAATTCTTTGAGTAACAGTTAAATGTGCCATAATACTTTAAATTGAATAACAATTTCTATGTCGTTTACAATACTTATTAGAAAGTCGGTGTGACAATGACACTTTGCAAAGATTTTTACCTACGTGAACTATGGAATTTTTGCTTTAATTTAATTGATTTACGTTTTCTAACATTCAATCGTCATTTACTCGAAAACTTTCCTATGTAAGAGGGCAAAATTTTAGTACTGTCTGATAGAGAATTAAACGATCTTTCAGAATCAAGGAAAAAAATATGGTGTTGCCATTTAAAAAAAATCGATGACGTCAATACTCGAAAACAAATGACATTTGAAAATCGCATTTTACGCTAAAATATGTATTTTTTAAATTAAAAATCGACCTGTTCGAGGATTTCTCCCAAAAAATAATTGTTTCGTTTTTATTAAATTTATTCCATACTTTTGGCGCATACTGTATTACCATTTCTTACCCAGTATAAGGACTGCGTTATATATTACCTCTCACCATGTCAGTATTTTTTAAATTATATTGGCACACGTCTAATTTAACACGAATTTAACTGAACGACACTGATAGAGACATTCTACTTGGTTGATATAATAACAGCCTTCCCAATTAGCACCAAAGTAACACTAACTAAGACTGGAACCTTCAAAGAGTAACTATTACGTAACCGCAACCAAATTTGCTACTTTGTTATATAAACAACGTGTCAGTCGCTGCTACGTATTGTCACGGAATTCCCAACCAGTCTTTTTCTTTTACCAGAAAAACAATCCTTTAATTAATCACTGATCTTTATTAACTACTCTGTACACTACCGAATACTAAGTACAACTCTACTAAACACTATTTCACTTTAAAACTCCAGGAAATGTCCATCAAAAGACTCCAATTCAAGACTGACTAACTCGGCCGTTTATTCTTCTTTTATAGACCAAATGAATATTCCAGGTATTTTCTGGCATCTCTAGATCCATTTCCCGAACGACTCTCGAACGCTTCTTGTCAATTCTCATTGTTTCCAGTCGCGCCTCGATACACAGCATTATTTATTTGTTTACCAGAATCGCGTAGGGGCGATCGGGGCAATATAGCGTTTCGCGATATCACTGTCGTCGAATTGGATGCGAGCGGGACAAATTCTATCACAGTATTTTCAACTTCTGGTTAATTTATAGTTATGTGACTTGTAAGTAGTTTTCTTGGCTTTGGAGACACCAAATAAGTTAGTCAGTTATAGATGCGGCAAGACTTAAGACGTCACGGCCGACGTTACGCAATTGTTTTTATTGTCAACATAATTTTCGAAATTTGTTCGCATTAAAAACAATCATTTTTTGCAATTTAGTGCAAAGTACATTTAGTACATAATGCAACAATTCAGTATAGTATATAGTTTTAGTACTCTCAATTGCAGTTTCTTAAATATTTTGATCAAAATATAATGAATTATTCATTTGTTCGTATGACGTCTTCTGAATTCTTGCCGCGACCAGTAGGACGACCTTTAAGTATTCAGAATTTGAAAGTGGCAAATAATGGTAACGGCAAATAACTCATGTTACTAAAATACGACTTCAAAATTGCAATAATTTTCAAGTAATTTTGATAGTTGCCACGACCTAGGTATTCAACTGCTACTAGAAGATAAAATTCAAGGAGTGCGTATAAACGACGGACACACTGCATTTAGAATGAACAACAGGAAAAATGTTACTAAGAGGCAGTGGCAACTTGTGGGAATTGTTCTGACTTAAGGATTCAGTATTATCTAGATTTAATTTTGGAGACACCATTTATGGCTCTTGTATTTGCTCTCATGACATCAGGCGTATTCAAGTTGTTAAAAATGCCTGTATGAGGCTCATTTATGGAATAAGAAAATTTGAACATATTTCCCATAAATTGAAGGAGGTGGGTTGGCTCAATATGTCAAATAGACGGTTATTGCATTCTGCTTCCCTATATCATAAAATTATAACTTAGAAAGAACCTATTTACCTTTACTCTAAAATCACTTATAGGACTGATGTACACAATATAAACATAAGGTCTAAAGGTAGTTTGACACCACCTAAACATAGAACTCAACCATTTAAATGTTCCTTTTCTTATCAAATTACTAAAATTTACAACTTCCTTCCCTCATTTTTTTAAAAATTATCAGTTACTCGTTTTAAGTTTAAATTTAAACACGATCTCTTTTCCAGATAATAAAATAGTCACTCTTTTTGTAGTTACCTTTGACTATGTATTATCCTCCATCTACTCTCTGTACCTTATTAAATTCATGTTTAATTCACATTTATTAATTTGCTGTCATTATTTTAGTTGTAATGTCATATTATAAATATTGGTTTAAGATAAAAAACAGGGAACTTTCCCTTGTGGGAGGTTCATCTGATCTTCGGCCATTTCTCGAACTAATATATTTATTTTTTTTATTATTGTTATATATTTTTTTGTAACTATTTGTGTAGAGAAATAAAGACCTATTATTATTATTATTATTACTTTAAACAGGCAATGTGTGGTAGTCACAATTTTACTGCTTTAAAATAACGCTACAGCCTAGTTCGATACTTTGTAGAAAATATTACTTGAAATAAACAATATTAGCTGCCAGACAAACCAATATGAGTGGTAGGAGAAAGTCGAGGTTCCTTAAAAGTTACGGTTCCCACGCCGCGACGTCATTTCTACGGAACCACAAAGCCGCTGGAACGTAGGCGTACAAGTTCCAAAAACGTCGCCGGAACGTAGCAGGCAACAAAAACTTATTCTCTATTTTTGCCGTAGGCACGTACTGGGAACGTTTCCGTTACGTACCCTTGGCTAGTTACAAGACACTTTAAAGTACCTACAATAGTCGTAGCTACGTTCCAACGGCTAATTCTGCTAGCTGGCTTGCGTCCAACCTCCAATAACGTCCGGCTTAAAGTTTTAAAGAAACAACGTCGAAATAGAGCAAAAGCCGCCCTTCATCCATCCCTTAAATCCATATCTGACGTACGTATTAAAACCGATATCCGCCTAGCTTCTCCGGCCGAGGAAAAAAAACGACATTGTTCTTTTAATAGCCGAACGGATGATGCGAGAAGGGTTTTGCGGAGTGAGTGGTATAGCATCGGGTCCCCGGGGAGGATTCAGACCGCGGGGCCGCGCGCAAGGAAATGAAGCAACAAACTTACAAATGGCCCGGAACGGCATTAAACAGCAGCCGATCGTAGAGTGCCCTGGATGCTCAACCGCGATCTGTTTTTGGTTTACCGACCGAATCAGGGCCGCTGTTGATAACGGGTGTCGAACGCGCCGTATGGGAAAGCTACGCGGGAGGGGTAAATGCCACCCGGACGAAGAAAATATCAGAGGCGACGGTAAAAGTATCTTGTAGTGAATAAAAGCTCGAGGTAATTCTAAATTAGAATAATGAGTACAAACATTCAACATATTTCACTTCAAAAAAGATGATCTGATATTTTATAGTAAATTTAGGTGTACTTAGCTGAGAATCTTTGACCAGCTCTTGTTGTTCTCGTACAAAACTCTGTGGGGGCAAACCCCAGTACTCATAATACCCCCCATATGATGATTTAGTTCCTACTGTAGCAACCACTCCTCAGACAACGGTGACACTGTGAAACTTGGGGTCTTAATTGCAGCGAAGCTTGTGCAGAGTCACCACTAAACTTGCCGACATTGAAGAGCGAAAAAAATTTGAGGTGCGAGCAGAGGCTAATACGAAGACCTACCGTAGCAAGCGTAGAACCAATAGTAGGAATCGAATCGGTATATGGGCCCCATTTCCTCAAAGCCTAGTCCTAAAACAACCATGATAGGTCAAAGATTTCCAGCTAAGACGGTGTAATAACCCGGAAAACCATAATAGAATAAAAAAAATTGTTATACAGGGTGGTCCGTAACTAACGGCCCATGAAGACATACTAGATTCTTCACTTCAACATTTTACGATTTAAGCCAACTTGCCTTAATAAAATGATAATAGAAAAGATACAGGGTGTCAAAGTTGGAATTTAAAGTGATTTGTAATGTCTTTGAATGTATCAACTGAAAAATTTGGGAATAGACATTTTTGTCTATTTCGACGTATTTCCTAGAGAGCACCTCATCCGCCATATTTGTAACGTAAATGTGACCTTAACATTTTTAGACCTAATGTTATCTCGTTTTTAATAAAAAATCTTGATCCTACATTGTTTTTGAGGAAAAAGGTATACTTGTCATTAGTCTCAGAAATTTACCATTTTGGAAAAAGCTTTTCAGTAATCAGCTGCATAGTTCATTGTATAATATTTTAATGTACCTAATGGACGCCAAAATTCTCTTACAAACTGAATATGTTGAAGGTAGATCAACATAAAATTTGCACTGGTGCATTAATCATGATGATATTCATCAATCATGATTAATTAGGTTTGTTGTTACAGTATATGGACACAGATATTATGCAGCCGATGAAGTTGGAACATATGGAGCTAATGGAGCTAGAGAAAGAGTTTGCACCATCCTTAGTCTAGAAACACACGAAATGGTCTTCCAGACTGAAGTGATGGTCATTAAATACTATGTAATTTCATACTAACTAACTATTTTTTGTATTTAGTTCTAAAGAAATTTAATATATCGCCAAACAAAATTCAAGCTAATATGTATAGTATGGTTAGAAAGTGATATTGGCCCAAAAGAAAGCTGATGAAACAACCAGAGCAAGTTCATATAATATCCATCCGAAATCCTGAACTCTTCTGTGGCATCCCTCAATTCATGTAGGATAATGGTGGCAAGAAACACGTATGAGGCTGATCAAGTAGTTCTAAAAAGAAACGTGGTAGAAGTTGACAACAATCGCAGGTCGATTAGGATAACAGGTTGTCAGGTTATATTTAGAGGAAGATGAGTTCGCAGTCCATGTATTATTGTCAGAGTGTGAAGGATTAACCAGAATGTGTCATCTAGCAGATAAAAACCAGAAGCAGAAAGTTATACGAAGGAAACACTGTCAAAACCGTGAATGCTTATTTGAAGGTTATAGTTAGATAAAGAACGCTAAGATCATGAGGGCCTACAATAAACCTACGGTTGCTATCAATAGGAAATACAGTATATACATTTCATAACATATATTTATTAAATACAATTAATAGCTAAATTGAACGCTTTACAATACCTTGTTATTTTGTTATTATCGTCACCAACGTTATCATAGTTACCATGATCATTGCCATCACTATAATGATCATTACCTTCCATACTGCGAATTTAGTTATTAATGAATTCTCAGTTCAAAATTATTACTGAAAATCAGAATCATCCCAATAAAGATTTGAATGACCACTGCTCAAACTCAAATCGATTTGCTAAGTTCTACCCCGTAGCTATTTGAAATATCGATTGATTCCTCATTTGTTTTATAGTATCAGTCGATGTTCGGTCCTGATAATTGTCAGGAATATCGTCAAACGTTCAACGCAGCCTTTGACGGATCGTTCTATCGCATGACTTCAGATACAGGGAACTTAAGGAAAGATTTCCTATATTTAACGCGACTGTAGCAAGCCAATCTCGACCCAATAGGCCGACACGCACGATACTAATTAGGAAAAATCATTAATTATGCCATAAATACACGACAATTATTTCCTACAGATTTACCGTCGGTTTCGTAGGAATTAATTCAGTGTAGTTTTACGGTTCTAGGTTTGTTAGATCGATGAGGGAACCACTCTTAAAAAAATGGTGTGATTTATATCGGATATTCCATTTTATGTTGGGGTCAATTAATTTCCTGAAAATCACAGCCCTCCCTTACAGAAGTAGAAGAAATATTCAAACATTAGGCAAAAACCAAGGCTGTAACACAGAAATATGAAGAATTTCATTTATTTAAACGCTTTATGTTAACATGACTTTTAACGCAGTGTTATTTATTTATAAGTTTTAATGTTAAAAAGCAACTAAGTTAAGTGAGAAGCCATGTTCGCTTCTTCTGTGGACGATTTGTTGCAAAACATTTAGTACCTTTTGTTCAAGATTTATCGGAAGCAACAGACAATAGAAATAAGTAGTTATACACAAATTTCTCTAAGGCATTTAGTAAGATACATCTTCTTTCCATATTTGTAAAAGTAGAGAATTTAGGAATGCACAGCAATCTACTATCCTATTTGTTAAACAGATCTGTGTTTGAAAGTAAATAATTCGACATCAAATTATGTGCGCGTTACGTTTGGAATACCGCAGGAGTCTCATCCCAGTAACCTTTGCATTCACTTTTTTATTTTAAATTATAAAATATTGCTACAAGTCTTGCAAATATAAGGGGTAATAAAGTACATTAGCTGAAAAATTAAACATTTATTTCTATTGTAGGTACCATACTTTATCCAAAGGACATTCAGCATATACAATTATTTTTAAAATCTAGAAATGGACCTAGTTTAGTTTTGCTGACCTAGATCTAGTGGGCAAGTTGCATGAATTTTATGTTGGTTTAAAATATGTTACAAAGTAATCTTTCAAACATATTGAAAGGTCAGAACATGTGTCTGGCGACAATAATCACATAATAATTAAAATATTAGCAGTGATAAATTGTCATAGAATGTAAACAAAACCACGTGGCCGAAAACGCGATATCACACGTCGTTCATCTCGGTTTGTTTGGATACATAGTGTAAATACTGTGTAGGTAATGTCATAATTATTAGTGGTGATGCGGTAAACTTACGGTATTGTTAAACGTAACTTATTCCTTTGTTTACAATATAGATCCACTCCTGACAATTACGGCGACAATGCTGTTGGGTACGTACAGATACATAGTTTTACTGGAGGTATTTATAAAATTACACATTAAAGTACTTGTTTCAATTTTAAAAATAATAAATAAAATTAATGCATAATGATATTTAATATTTATTTTTTTTTATTGATATTTAGTATTGATTTCATTTCTCCTTAACATTAAAAAAAAATCCTTATTTATTACTTTTGTTTATTACGTATTCAGAATAAAACAGGTAATTTAACGTAGTGAAGATAGCAAAATTTTATAAATGCATCAAATAGCATTCTACATTACGTAAATGGTAGAACAAGTTATTTGGAATCAGAATGAAGCGCTGAATACAATAAATGAGGACAAATGTAATATTTCTTTTCCATTGATTCTATAAACGCCCTGTAAACATTCTGGTAGCTTAATAGAAAAGTTCTTTACAATTTTACATTTTAATTTTTTCGATAAACTTAACCTACCTACCTGTATTTCCAATTAAACCATTAAAATGGTCTTCAAAGACAAACAATGTTGCACTGCTTTCTTTCGTCGCGCCCTACTTTTTCTTTTCAGTTTTTGGCACAGTGAAATATGTTTTATTAGAAGCTGTATGCTGTATTCGTGCATAATGGCATTAATGCAATACTTATTACATGTGCCCGATGAGATGTACCTCATGCATGAGATGCAACTTTATTCAATACCAATGTATATTTGACCCAATAACACCTAATATCACAAATGACAAAATTAACTCTCCTAAACGTATGTACTGCGTTGTCCGAAATCATGAAAAGCATATACAGATATGAACTAAAGGACACTGCTGTATTTAGGTACACACGTGCGAACGGCATCTGACGTCACACGTCTACACTGTGGCGGCGATCGTTTTATGGGGGCGTGGTGAATGTTCATGTTCAACTGACCAATCAACGGATATCAATGAATGAAGGCGTATATAGTTTTCTAAATACTGAAGACACACAACCTTCGCATTCACTTTTTTATTTTGAATTACAAAAACGTCCCCTCAGGGTGACGCTACTGCATGTTCATTCTTGTTCGATGCTCCTCGTCGTGCCAGCAGAATATCAATATCGCGTCCTCTACTTTATTGCCTTTAATATGTACACAATATAAGTTTGACAAGTTGCAGCGAAATTCATTTTGAATATTGAGAATTTTACACAGAGGGCGCATCAGTCGCTTCGTTACTCGGTCTTAGCGCTTTCAGCTGTTTGCCTCGAAGCCGCATCTCAGTTCTGTATCGAGAAAACGATGCCGTCTCGTATTTACTGTTTCTTTTTTTTCCATTAACGAAAAACCGAGACGTTTGTTTAGGCAGAAGAATCAAATAGATTTATAAATTATGCAACTTACACTTAAGTGTTTGCATACTTTTGAATTGCAAAATTGAATGTGTTATTGGTTTGTTGTTGTTTTGTAATTATATCAGTTCTATCGTTGAAATTTCAATGATGAATGTGCTGAGCATTCTAGATATAGTCGGTTTAGAATTGAAAGAGAGTAATAAATGCTTATTATGTATGCAAATCGTAAATAAATGTAGTACTGGTGCTTATATTCAATATTTTTATATTATGTATTATCGGTATAGGTGAGGTGTACTTTTAAAAAAACTGTGTGATCGAACCGTACTAAATTGTAGCAGGTACCTAAAATTTAATCCCCGACAATCCGTCTTTGTCTATGCCGCTTCAATTTCTCGGTCCATTTCTCTCTAAGTAAACAATACGAAAACAACATTTCAAAACATGAGGCAACTTCGAGCATCATAACCGGGTTAAGAGGGTTTTTAGTAGTTCAAATAAAATTATTCAATATTATTATCAAAATGTTTATTTAAATTTAATGAATAGACTTATTCCACACAAAAATATATGTATTTTGAAAATTCAAATTATGGTGAGTAAATGTAGTGTTGTATAAATGTACAATAAAGAAAATAAAAAAGTAGGTATATTAAAATTCATCATCTGAATATTCTGATGAATTATCTTCGTCCCCTAGATTGATAACGATAGCTTCCACAGTAACGTCAAAGAAATTATCGAGTTCCCACATTTTCTCCTCTTCCTTCTGTACATGATGTATACATCTTTGCCAGTTATCTGCAGTTACTCGTTCAAAGGAATTTTTTAACAAAATTTTCACGTCACTTAATTTAAACGCGTATTATTTCGCGCTACATCTCCTTTTACCTGCGCCCAGACTAATTCCATTGGGTTAAGTTCACAGTGATAAGGTGGTAACCGTAGTACCGTTATTTGGCGATTTGTTGCCATTTCATCGATAACATATTTTTTCTAATCTTTATTAAGATTGACAAGTGTCAAAAGTTCCTTTTTCACCATATTTGTTTCAAAAGAAATGTTTTTTCCGGATAACCATTTAATTATATCGGCTTTCCTCCAAGCAGTAGTAGGCGTCCGCTCGGTCTGCCGTGAATGGTAACTGGCATTATCCATGACAATAATAAGATCCAACATGTGTGTAAAATACTCTTCGAAAACATCTGCGTTCATGTCTTCGTGATAGTCAACTGTACTTTTAGATTCAAATAAAAGTATACCGCCATCTACAAAATCACTGGCACTATCTATATGTGTCACTATTAATCATCGCCCTTTACCTGAAGGTGCCTTGAACCCTGTTGAAAGTCCATCCAAAAATGGTTGTCAAAAGCTTTTTATATTTTTATCTTGCCATACTTTTGTTACAGTATATCCCTCGTTGACCCAAGTTTCGTCTAGATAATATATATACCTCCCTTCGTCACGGAAGTTTCTAATTGATCTTAAGTAGGATCTTCGCCAATAAATAATTTCATCTTTATCGATAAGAACTGACTTCCTATTCTGCTTTTCTGCTAATTTACCGTTCTGAACAACTTATTAAAGTAACATTTTCCTGTATTTTTAGTAGAAAAGGCACTTTACCTGAAACGATAACAGTTTTCAATCGGTGCAGTGAATATTTCAAATGGGATTATTTCGAAAACTGTCACTCCTGACGACTATAACAAGGTATACCTTTTTCAGATATAACAAGTAGGATAATCGATTGTTTCCATAGTCAGATGGATACTCTAAGTAGCAAAAAAAATTCTGCCATTGAAAAGAAATATGATGTGCCATAAGTGGCGCCCTCAACCACTGACGTCAAAATTAGAATCAAATTTGAATTTTTCGCTCGCAATAACCCATGATTTACAAATTTTATGTAAATATTTGGATTTTTTAAGAAATCATCTACAAATATCGAAAAGAAAATTTTAACTGACATCCTGTATGTATTTTATTATGCGATTTGGGATATAGGTATGTTAGGTTAAATCAATTTATTTTCGTCTAAAGAATCTGTGGTCTCATTTTTGCTACTTCATTTAAAAACACCCTGTATGTTTTTATGTCAATATTCATTATTTGATTTAAGTCGCTACTGATAACATACTAACGAAAAAATGTTACATCAAAAATACATTAGCTTAGAAAAATCAATTTCCTCGCTAAACAGTAGAGGACGAAATCCGATAATTTATATTCAATCACTATAATGGCCACGGAAAGCCGTACCTGCAATATAAGGCGCCCAAATCTCTTACATCGTTATACACGGCCTATTTGATATTTGAAAATACTAAAATGTTTCTTTGAATGTTATTGACGGCGACATTAAGGGGATAGAGGAACGGCTTCCCCGGTTCTTCCCGGTATCATAAAATCGACATCTGTAACAGATCAGCTACAAAGGAAAAAGGGAATCGATTAGGCCACCCCGCAATGTTCTTTTAAATCGTTCTCCACCCCACAAATACACCCTCAATCACACCCACCCCTTGCCGCTTGTTTCTTGTTTTCGGAACATGCCATCGGCTGATCGGCGAAACGCGAATACCACATTGAAAATAATCAATATGGAGATACGGTTACGTCACGAAAATAGGCCTTATTCGTCAAGAATGGTATAAAATTTTTAGAAGTGTCTAGCCTACTTTGTGGTGATTATTTACCGGACGCTTAATGCTAACGGATTTGGAAGTGTTTAGTCTACTTCTTGTCATTTAGCATCTAGCGGCCGTTAGATGTGAAATCTTTATCATACATTATACTTCGGTGTCGAAACTACAGTACCGTCACTTCAATATGTGGATTCACATGACAGGTAATGCGGCGAATGTGATTTCATGGGCGATCATTTTGAAGAAGCTTAAAAAAACTATTAAATATAGAACAGCAGATATAGCGATCTTGGTAAAAACTAGAATATCTACCACTCAGTAGGTAGAGGTTCTTATATTAGTTCAGTACTAAAATATAATGTAAAAGTGGAGCTAGACAATATGAAAAACCAGGATCTGTATCTTATCACTGTGTTCTACAGGGTGTTAAAAAAAGAGTGTAAAATATTTCAGGAGGTAACGGTATGAACCAAAATAAGCAGAAAAGTCTTAATAAACATGGGTCCGCAAAGTAACGGCTGCGGAGATATGGACCACTATTCGTTTTTCAAACATTTTATTTTATTAGGAATAAACTGACAAATGAAGCTTTTAACAAACAAAAAACAAAGTTACAGAAGATGTTCAAATTGCCCTCCGTCCATTTCCAAGCAGGCACGACATCTTCGTCTCAACGATATTCGAACTCTTTCGAAAACACCCTCCTTGGTTTGGATTTCTTGACACTTTTGATTAATCCGTAGCTGCAGCTCTTCCAGGCTATTTACAGAAGTACCATACACTTATGTCTTCAAATATCCTCAAACAAAGAAATCTAGAGGGTTCAGATCAGGCGATCTTGGAGACCATAATGTGGAAAATTTTGGTGTAAATGCTCTCCAACGGCCATGGAAAAATGAGCTGGAGCACCATCATGCTGGAACTACATTTGTTGCCTCTGATTCAAAGGAATGTCTTCCAAAAACTCATACAGCGTGTTCCGCAGAAAGTTAAGGTAAGCAGCGCCTGTTAATCGGTTTGGTAAAACAACAGGACCTACGATCCTGTCACCTACAATACCCATCCAATGTTTAATGAAAAACGTGACTGATGTCCACATTCTATTAGAGCATGAGGATTTTCGTCGGCCCAAATATGCGTATTGTGAAAATTAAACACTCCATTTCTTGTGAACTCGGCCTCATCAGTAAAAAGAATGTTTGCAAGAAAAGGAGGGTCTTCAGCATCATGACGTAGAAACCAGCGGCAAAAAACCAATCGTGCTTGATGATCATTTATTGGATTTAAGGCCTGTACTCGTTGCACATGGTATGGATAAAGCAGTTGCTCGTGAAGGATTCTCCAAACACTAATTCTCTCTCTACTCCAAACCACTCGTACCTGGATTCTGCTCTACCAGTGCTAGAATTTCTTCTGCTCTAGTAGTGGATACCAACCTTGGTGTTCCGGATAAATGGCATTGTTTGCTCAAGGAACCGGTACCACGCAATCTTTGGTGAATTCTTCCTAACATGCATTGTGAAGGAATCTGGCGATTTGGATAAGCGTCAATATAAAGACGTCGCGCTTCGGTGGCGTTCTCATTAGCACGACCATATATGAAATGCATGTCTGTTCATTCTGCGTTAGAGTAAGGTAAGCAGCGCCTGTTAATCGGTTTGGTAAAACAACAGGACCTAGAAATCTGTCATCTACAATACCCATCCAAATATTTAATGAAAAACGTTTACTATTACCTAAAGCTGTAACTATTTCATTCTCTATATATTTCAAGTAATTGGCTTTTCGATTTGTGACATTACATTAATATCGGATATTTCACATGGTTGCTAATTTCAATATTTTTTTCTTGTCGTGTTTCACTTTTTTGCTTTTGTTACATTTACTACTTTTTAACACAGGCTAAACACTTCTTAAAGAAAACTACTAGATAACTTGAAATATATACAGTATGATTCAGAACTTATCTAAAAAAATGTATTGAATGTACAGGGGAATCTTATAAATATAATTTTATATAAAAAAAATCATAAAGGCCAGTTTGAAAATGATTTAAAAATATACTTCTGCACGGCATTGGAAACTGGTTCACGGTAAAACCTGATATGGCGGCAAAGCATGCAGTCGGCGACCGGATAAAGAATGGAAAGAAATTCCAAATGAAAGAAATAAATAACATTTTACAACACCTATTTTATACAGAAAATTCAACTGCGTTTCCCGCTATTGTTATTAATTATTAATAGAATTATTTTGTGGTTTTAATTAATAACATAGTGTGATATACCTGATGTTACAACGAAATTTTGAATCCCTCTAGTTTTGAAATGCTGTTTTTATATTGTTTACTTATAAGAGAAAGAAATTGAAGCGGCATAGACAAATACGGATTGTCGGGGATTAAATTTTAGCAACCTGTTACAATTTAGTACAACCCGGTCACACAAAGTTTTTTTAAAAGTACACCTCATCTATACCGATAATACATAATATAAAAATATTGAATATAAGCACCAGTACTACATTTATTTACGATTTGCATACATAATAAGCGTTTATTACTCTCTTTCATTTCTAAACAGACTATAGCCAAAATCGGTAAAACGGCCATGACAATGGTTAGACCCGTCAACAACAGTATGCTTGATATACGATGCGTGCCTGTATACACTTGTAACATATGTACATTTCCCAATGAAACACCATGTATATATTCTCTATTTTCATAATACGTAATTTTATATGATTATCTGCGACAAAGTATTTAATTTTTACGAGTGTATTACAGAATTCGAATACGCTGAGGATCTCCAGGAGCATATAGGCAGCAATGTTGTAATGAAAATATGTAAATACTGGATTTCGCAAAGGGAAAAATGTGGGCTATTCGTGGCTGGCGGGGAGGTCCCTGTCAATGTGGTATTCCAATATATTTAAATGAGTATAAGGAATTTGAGACAGCGGCCAGTGGTCACTGCAATAAAATACAGAAAGATCTCTGATATTACTCGGTTATTTACATTCCTTCAAACGGTTTTATTTGCCTACTTCTTTTATATTCCATATATATCCGGCGGACGACTCCGAGGGAGACATATTATTATTGGGGTTATATTTTTCTGTTTTCTCTTGGATTTCACCGAATTAGTAACGTTGGGATTTAGCTCTATAACTTCTCATATTTTAAAATGTAAATATTCTATGTGTTCTTGTTCTTCCAAGTGCAAAATTACAATAAAAAGTGAAAATTGCCGTTTTGAAGTTTTACACACAATTTTTAAGAACGTATTATTCTGAAATAATTTAAATACTTGATTTACAGAAGTACTTACAAAAAAATTACATGAACAACGTAATGTAATCTATGTAAGCTAATTTCTATATTTGGGTAGGTATGCTATTGTGAAATAATTGATTCAGAAAAGTGCTCAATTCAGTTAGCTGATTTTACAATATGTGAAGTACCACTATTCTAGTGTGGAATTTTACACATAATTCTTATTAGCGTATTATTGTGTAGCAATTTAAATAATTTACAAAATAAATACTAATTTTACGTTAATGTAATATGATGTAGTGTGTAATTTAAAATACAAAAAGTGTTAAATCGCATGATTAATGTAATTTAAATTGTGCAAGGTAATTTTACAATAGTATTGGATGTGGCTAGGTATTACAATTTCAGATTATAACAGAGCTGAAGTTATTTACAAAAATTAAAATATTACATGATAATGTAATTTATTTGAGTCAACTAATTTTCCATGAATATAAGCGGCGCATCACTATTTACATGCAATTTTAAACACAATTTGTATATTATGAAATATTTTAAATAATTTACAAAAGAACAGAAAGTAAAAAATTACAGAGCTAATGTAATTTTACTTAAGACAGTTAATTTTACAGTGATATGTACTGTACAAATATTCTAGTGTCGCATTTCAGTATGGCAAATAATGTAAATAATTTACAAATGTACAAAAAGTGTAAAATAACATGATCATTGCAATTTAACTTTTATTTTACATGAATATTGTGTGGCAAAATCAAATACCAAATTTTACATCGCTTTAGCTAATTGTATATGAATATACGCGTACAATCATTTCATTTTAAACATGAGTCTATTATAGTAAAATAATTTAATTGATCTAAAAACAGAAAAAAAAACTGCAAAATTACATGAATGAAGCTTATTTTACATGATTATATGTGTCATATCCAATATTCTAGAGTAAAATTATACACCGAATTTTTTTTCCAGCAAACAATTCAATTTACTTTACATAATATATATTGGAGCAACATATATTTTTAATATATTTGGTAAAAAAAACATTTTTTTGTGTCATTTGTTTAAATTAAACAATTAGTTATTTCATTTGACCATCTTATGAAAACTTAATTTTAAAAAATGATTTTCAAGCAGATATTTTTTCTCATTTCCCTAAACAATTTGTTCAAATCTGTATAAAAATAACGGTTTGAAATTAAAAAAAAAATGATTAAAATGAACGTCCCAATCGAATCAAATAATGCGCATATTTAATTAAAAAATGTAATATTTTAATTCTTTTTATAAAGTTTTTAAATGAAATTGTATTAAGTTACTCAGGTATGTCGGGTTTGACAGATCAACACAGCCAGGATTAATCTTCAGATAACCAGTGGCGTACTGATGAGACCTAATACACTCGAAACCGTTACATGTTGATTTGCTATAGAGGCGTAATTCTATGCTGGTCGGGACATTAGCTCGCAGTATTTCACGCAGTTGTTTATTTGGAAACAAATCTTATTTTATCCTAGAATAAAATTAAATCAACACCAAAAGTGCATCATTGAAAAGGAAATAATGTGTTTTAACTGAAACAAATGTTTTCTGTACACAAAATATTTATATTTTTTCTTTTTTTTTTTAATTTAGTATCAAGAAATAAATATTTGTTTGACCCTACAAATATTTTTTTCCCATGAAAAAACATCTTTTTAAAGGCACTATTTTTTTTTCGGTGTATAGAATACAATTAAATCAACACCAGCAAGTCTAGCATTGAAAAGGTTTTTTAATGGCAACATGTTTTTTACACAAAATACCTTTATTTTTGCTTTTTTAAAAAAATTATTTGGTATAAAGCAATAAATATTTGTTTGGTTCTATACAAAATAATTTATTTCTATAAAACAACATTTTTTTACAGCCAACAATTTATTTTTTTTTTTAGGTGTATAGTTTTGTATTGTAATATTATGCAAAGGGTTTACAAAAGCAAAAAGTACAAATTAAAAAGTAAAATATAATTTAACTCGCCCAATTTCCGGGAACAGGCTGTATCACATAAGAGGGCCACTCCCATGTATCTCGCTTAATATGCGAGACACGTCAAAAATCTTTAATTGTTTTTTGTTGCATTTTTGGAGACCTTTATGCTCGTAAAAACAAATTTGAGATCCATGGCCAACTTTATGAGTAATAACAAAAAAACCTGTAAAGTGCCCAAATTTGAAGGATGTCTAACTTTTTTATTTTAAGAGATAGAGAAAACTTATTGGTAATAAATTTTTATTGCAATATTGATACCTTCAACCAGATATAAACAGATTTTTGAAATATAGCCAGCCTCAATAAAAAAAATCTTTATCCACCTAGAGGGCGCAGCGAACCACATACGATATTTCAAAAATCTGTTTATATCAGGTGGAAGGTATCAATTTTGCAATCAAAATTCATTACCAATAAGTTTTCTCTATCTCTTAAAATAAAAAAGTTAGACAGCCTTAAAGTTTGGGCACTTTACAGGTTTTTTTGTTATTACTCATAAAGTTGGACATTGATCTCAAATTTGTTTTTACGAGCATAAAGGCCTCCAAAAATGCAACAAAAAACAATTAAAGATTTTTGACGTGTCTCGCATATTAAACGAGATACATGGGAGTGGCCCTCTTATGTGATACAGCCTGTATATGGCATATTTAATATTCGAATACATAACATACTGTTTTATGAGTGTATTATTTCAAGATAAGTTAGAACACGTGCAGGTGTTATTTTGCAAGCCATCTGAATAAAAACTAATAGGAAGCTAGATTCACTCAACGAATAAGCATCCGAGCGCAAATGATTGAGACGAGCAGGTCGTGTCGTCGTTTAACCTCAACCTGGTGTCAACTGACTCGGTCACAGGCCAAATCATGATTAGGTTATTAAAGACATTATATGTGCCATAAATCTTTTAAGCGGCAATTGATACTATTGATTGTCATTACTGCTGCCATTCAAGATTGAAGTTAGGTAGTAAGTAATAAGATGTAAAGATAATGGTAATAGCTATTTATAACTTATTGACACCAATAAAATTATTAGGAAAAATTACTATTTTATTTCTCAGTTAAGTTCAATAACCAGCAACTAGTTTCAAATAATGGTAAGTACTTTTTTGTGACATAAACGGTTATACAGGGTAAACTATGACTAAGTACAATTTTTTTTTCAAAGCAAATAAAATGACAATCAATCATCATCCGAGAGTTCCTAGATATGTCAACCACCATGCGGTGGTTTTTTACAGTATTGTCAAATATAGAAGGGGGGGGGGGGGAATAAAAACAAATATGAATTCATAAGTAGCTGCTAGATAACAGTAATAGTTAATCCGGTTAGTTATAGTATTTTGCATTCGTTCCTTCGTTGCACACTGCCAAAAATACATTTTCACTCATTGCGGATCCGTCATAATTATCCACTAATATATCTGACATAAATTCTTTTATTTTACTACTATAAAACGGTTAAAATTAGTCCCTAACTGTTCTAAAATAACCTAGAATATTGGGTTGCTAGTTGCATACTCTTCAACCATCACAGAACATGGTCGAAGCTAAGATAATATATTCTAAGGGCAAAAGAAACATTTTTACAGAACACTGCAAACATCTTGGGATCTTGTTGTTTAAAATAGTACTAATGATTTTATGCATACATCGTCGATTACTGTTAATATTTTTACTATTATTAGCAGTAACAGAATTTAATTCCTCAACAATACGAGAAAATTTATCGGCGTGAAGTACGTCTTGCACTACTGGCCTACAGATGGCGATGTCAAACAATATCGCATACGGTATGGCGATTAATTTGAAATAATTTTTCATTACTTGCTTTTCTCGAATTTAATTTTTCACTTATTTTTTTATATATTTGCAAATATCTCGTATTCAAATACCTAGAAGACAGATAACAGATAAGGTGCTGATTTATGGGAAGTGTGACAAGTGAATATCGTCTGGCAGCATAATACCAAAGACGTTTTCCTCTTTGAACTACATTGAACAACTGTAATGCTTTGGCGCGATGACCTGTCACTACATTTGACATCAAAAGGCCAGTGACGACGATCAGTAAGGGTTTATTATAGTTTGGAAAAAGAAATTGTTTTCACTTTATAAATAAGTTTGGAAATTTTTTGATGGACGATTCCGTTAATTCTTATTTTTCCCTATCTTAAAATATTTGTACCGAGTCATAGTTAACCATGTATACACAATTTCGTTTGGACCTCGAGTGCGTAAAATCTGACATTATTTTTTAAAACAATCCATAAAAAAACATATGTTAGGTTTATTCAGAAACGCAACAGCAAACTGTTTCTTTTTTGTAAATATATTGTCACGGAATTTGCCCCACTCACACCTAAATCAACGACTTTGGTACCGCGAATTGCTAAGATTGCCCCGATCGCCCCTACACGATTCTGTTAAACAAACAAAAAGCCGTGGATCGAGACGGGACTAGAAAATTAGAGAAACGACGAGAAGCGTTCGAGAAATGCTAGAAAATAGATCTAGAGATGCTAGAATATACCTGGAATATTCGTTGGGTGAAGTGTTTAGTTGGAGATATCAAAGTGATTTAGATAGCGATTAATTAAATAAGTGTTTAGTTGAGTTCTAATTAGTGTTCAGTAGTGTACTGAGTATAGTTAATAAAGAAGTAGTTAATTAACAGATTAGTTTTTCTGGCAGTAAGTAAAATTCGGATTGGGAAATCCGTGACAATATTTTTGAGATAAGGTAAGATATTTGTTAAAGTTTAACGCTTCCTACTTACATTGTGTTTAAAACTATTTCTTTCTACTAACAATTCCTATAAAGATTCGTGTTAATCGAGATCAACAAGGAACTGTGTATACTTTTTCACATTTTTCTGTACGCAGCAGTATATTGAAGGCTTAACACAATTCAAAGTGTTAATATCAGAAGTGTTCTGTGGAACCACATTTCAGTGTTATTTCTCACATTAGGTGCAGAGATACACATTAAAGTGTTAATTTTATTATATATTATACAATAAAATAATAGTTATTTATGCAATAAGTGCGTAGACAATATTACCGTATGAATGTGTCACACATAAGTGCGATAATAATGTAGTATTCTAAGTATTGCGTACAACACTTTATCTACATTTGTCGAGGTTATTAATAATAATAATTATTATTATTATATATAATTTATATTCACACAATACGTACATCTACTGTAAAAATCGTTTATTAAGAACTTACGGGCATAAACATAGCTAACGAGAGAGGATTATTAATATATTTCAACAAACTAAGCAAAACACAGAAGCCTTCATTTCTTTGGTGCTATTATACTAAACGATAAGAACAGAAATATCACTCGAGAAGAACATCGATATCAAAAAATACTTAAATTTTATTGAATTCCTGAAGCGAAAATCAGGTACAAAGCTAAAAGATGTTAACAAAGAAAGAAAAAGATACAGATGTTTAATGAATGCGAATGAGGATAGCTATAATACGAATATGTTTTTTAGTGTAGTTTAGTTTTGTCGGTCAGTGGTCGCGCGGTTTAAGGCGTCAGTACTTGAATCGAGGTGACTAGATCGGTGTTGGTTCGAGCCCAGCTGCCGGTAGACCGTATATAAGCTATATTAGTGGAGAAGTTTGGCGCCCTCTCTGCGGGTATGGTAGGGTGGAAGAATGTTGGCTTGGGTCAATGTGAGAGATTGATACCGGTTGATATTTGAGTACCCCCCTAATTAATGAGGTTTTCTAGGTTTCCCTCATTCCTGCACTGAATAGTGGTTAGGGCCTAACAATGTATGTCGTTCCTGGGCGCAAATGCGGCCTGCTTAATAATAATATACCGCCTCCTCTCCCGCACAAGACTCCGACTTCTGGGCTAATCCCTGTGATTAGAATGCGGGGTAGAGATATTATTATTATTATTATTAGTAAAGAAGTTTTATAACCTATATTTATTTTAGGATATTTTGATTATTGATTTGACAGCCAGATTTCGGCGGAAAAAACTCACAAATTTGCTTGCAGAACATATGAAAAATGAAGGAATATGCTTCCAAGTCATGATATCCAATACCAAAGCAAAAGTGTTTAGAGAATTATTTGTAACAACTAAAGATATTGATGGCTTGAATTTAGTAGAACTGGCAAATACAAATTAAGAAATGAAACCTGTGATCCTGTTCACTTCTTTATACGATATAAAGCTGGTAAATGTACCAAGCAACCCTTATATAAATATTATTGGAAATGTGCCGACACTTCCACTGAAAACAAGAAACGAAGGGCTATGAAAATTCTAGGCGTAAGCGAGAATATTCCCTTGGAAAGCAAAAATATCCAGTATCCAAGAAAATCGTTAGGCATCTGGTATTAACTTATCAAATTAGTTTTTTTTTTAAATTTCCTGATATTTTCATTAAAAAATATTTTATAAAAGTTGTATCAGAACGCAGTATATGAAAATATTTGCTTCAAAATGCAGTTTTTCGAATTTTTCCTCGGCACCGGCGATTTTTTATTACCGCTACCTTTTAGTTTGAGAAACAGCAAATTTTGCTCAAAACGGTTGACTGGGTTCTGAGTTATGGAGAAAACAAGAAATAAAAAAAGAAACTTAAACATCCTGAAACTTTTTTTTGCGACATATTTCTTTTAAGCAAGTTGGTTAAGTCCACTGAAGTTTGTTGTCATTTCAGGGATTGCCTCTTTCATTGTCGTCAAACAGAGTACGTTACAGCGTTTGACGGACGTTGAATTGTGTTGTGTAGAATTTCAGGCCGTAATAACTAATAATTCTACTTTTTTAATGTAAATGAACAACTATATGTACAGAGTGATCACGTGAAAATTACTCTCCCTCCCCTTGTTCTTCGTTATTGTTTGAATTTGTTTTTTAAATGGAACACTCTATATGTTTACACCATTGAAAAGACCGTCAATTTAACTTTTCAGAAATATTATACATGATTTTTTACTGTATTAGAAAGGTATTTTAAGCTAATATAAATCAAATCTCCTATAATTCCTATCAATGACAATTCCACAGACAAAGCTCTATTCAATAATTATCTAAAGAAATTAATCTATATAAATTTACTAACCTGCTTTAATGAAAACACTATAAATATCTAACTTCACTTTTGGCAGTGGGAATACGAAAATTCAACCACAATAGATGAGATCTAACCTATTTCTGCATTTTTAGGATTGCTTCTTCAGGTGGTCTCCTTTAAGTTGAGTCAAATATCTAATTATAAAAATTATTATATAAATTAAAATTATTTGAAATTAAATATCGACAATGACAAAAGTGACAGTCTGTCAATGAATTAAATATGGCAATACCTACTTGAATAATGTTTACTCTTTATGTAAAAGTTATTATATATTTTTAGGTATTAATAATATTGTGTGAAACTAACTACTCTGTGGACAAAAGCCCCAACCAGTGTTGAATTACACCCACAATATATACCCATATATTCCTTATTATTAGCTTTTGTAACATTTTTTACTGTATTAGAAAGGTATTTTAAGCTTAAAATAAGCAACATGATATAACTGACATATTTTAAGTGTTTAAACAATTAAATTTATGAGAATGGTTCAATATTACTTCCTTATTTTTGAATGCAAAGTTGATAACTTTACTAAATTTTACCGAAGTAACCTTATTTTCCATTAAAACCTAATTAAAATGCTTAACTTTATATATTTCATTTAAAAATGAAATCATATATCATGAGTTATATGATGATGCATAATTAACAATAAACATGTAATATCTTGAAATTTAAAAGTTGTTTCAACTTTCATTTTTACACATTCGACTAATAACGGAGAAAAATACGAGGGGGGGGGGGGGTAATATAGCGTGTCCACCCTTTATATAATAATATGTTTATACATATGTATCTACAAGCATTAACTTTGTAACTCTACAAAGTTACCTCTACAAGTTAACTCTACAATGTTACACCTGATCGAGTCTGATTGTAGAGAGCCATTTTCATTTACGTTAAGTCTAAAATATTTTTTTTTATTTTCATCTAAAAGAGATTTTGATCTATTATTCAATTTAAGTCCTACTCACCATTTGGTATATGATTTATAATATATGTTTGCATTGTTCCAAATGCACGGAACTAATATTTTGCCAAAATAAAAATATTTTGTTTACTTTCTATTTTGCATTTTTCTACAGGTAGTATTACATATTCAGCAAACAAAAAAAATCCGTCAAGCACCATAACGTGTAATCGATTAACCATTTACTTTGATTGACGAAAATTAAACAGCCAATTTGTGAAATGACGTAAAATTTCAGTCAATCAAAGGAATATTCATTTCTAGATTGTATAACCCTTAAAGTTAAGTTAAGTTAACACGGAATGGGGTGCTACATTTTAGGTAAAAATTACATGACATCATTATATTTAATTTATATTACTAGTACCTAGATTGTGTCAAAACTATTAACACAAACATTTTCCACATCCAGAATTAGACTGCAAAATCTCATGTACACAATAACTTTTTTGGCAGTGTAACATTCTAGAGCGACGAATAGCATGTTTCGCTCTTTGTTTAGATACACCTTCAATCTGACGGGGTCCCGACTACCCCTGCCCCTCCCAACGATCCGGAATTTCCCCGAAGGAATGCATAAATTATTTCCGATCCTGGATGGCGAGCTAATGATTTTATTTTAGACCTCGCGAAGAACGAATCCCGAAATTAATGTTCGAGGATATTGAATAAATTAATTCGACAAGGATGGGGTCCAAACAAATTAGTAAGAAAATTGTAATCAATGATTCGGAAACGCTCCGCGACGGCCCAGAATCTGTAAATTAAGATTGCTTTCACTTAGTTTCTCTCCATTTGGTTTCCTTCGGAGGAAATATGTTAAAATTAATGTAGCTCTCAATACCGAACCGGTTCGGAATATAAATTTTCAGATATTCGCTTTATATCTTTCTGGAAATTTAATATCGCCTCTCCCTAATTTGTATTCATGCTACAACTCCAAATAAAGCATTTAATTTGCTTTATTGTAGCCGATAAAACATATACAGTATGCTGCTTAATTCGCGACACGGCGTAAGAACCAAAATATGATTTACGCTATCGGGAAATTGTAATGCCACCCGCGGAAGAAGCTTTTGATAGCAATAAAACTGAGCACAAAATAATACAAAATAACTACAATTACCGTTGCTTAATGTACAGGGTGTCTCAAACCCGACAGTAATCAGCGTACTACGAGGAGACAAAAAAATTAAAGAAGATTTGGGACACGTGATGTTAAAAGGGATGAGGTAAGCTCCAGATTCACTCGAAAGTATTTGATATTTCACAGAAAGGACAAATGACGTCATCAATTATATTTTTTTCCATAAACATACCCACATTTTTTCCTATTAAAAAATTTTCTGTTTAAAAGTGATAAACAATATTGTCCTAAATAATAATAATAATAATAATAATAATAGAAATCAAATTAGACACACACTAGATAAATATTCACTCACAGAATAAAAACAATGATTAATTAATAAAATTTCTACTTCACACATAAAAGTTTTCAAGCTAGTTGTTAGTTCTTTTCTACTGGGTAACTTATTATATATTCATATACTCATGTACTCCGGACTCTTCTTAAAAAATGTTAAACTATGAAAATTAAGTATTAAGTTATTACAAGATCTCGTTGGGCAATTATGGTAAAAGATATTCATTTTAAAAACACTAATATTAGTTTTAACATAAGTTAACAACTCTTTAATATAAATACATGGAAGTGGCATCAACTTTAATTCCTTAAACTTAGATCTACATGACATTCTTGGACCCATTGATAACATACTTCTAAAAACCCTCTTTTGCATATTAAAAGCTCTAACTGCATGACTAGATGACCCCCAGAAAACAATCCCATATTTAAGTCGTGAATAGTAAGATAAAAGAACAGATTTGTTAACAATATTTCTGAGTCTGTACAAAGCAAAACAAACAGTTGCAAGCTTTTTGCAGAGGATACTTATATGTACTTCCCAACTCAAAGTGTTATCCAAATACAGTCCTAAAAATTTAGTTTCTTGTACCTGTCTTACAGATATCCGGTCGATTCTAAGCAAGTGACTAAAACAATTCCTATTGCTTATATCAGGAGTGAAATTCATTATGACCGTTTTATCTTTATTCACAATAAGATTATTGCATTTAAACCAATTACAAAGGTCATCCAATCTCGATTGAGCTGTAATTCTCAAATTAATGGCATCATTCTCAGACAGCAAATATCGCGTGTCATCGGCAAACAATACAGTTACTATCAACAGTAGATGTTAAATCATTCACGAATAATACAAACAGTAACGGTCCCAATACTGATCCCTGGGGGACTCCACATGTGATAATGAGCCCTGAGCATACATTATTCATTTCTGTCAGGTGTAAAGAGTCTCAAAAGAAATACCACCTAAAAATCACATTAGCGGTGGAAGGATCAAGTAGTCGTTGGAATATAACTGAATGTTCATTGTTTAAAGTGCATAAATGTCACAAAATACTACTCAAAAAGTTGATATGTTGGTAATTTACGGCGAGTCACAAAAAAAATTGATGAAGAGCTGTAGAATTATATCGAGAAAGGTATAGAACATTTGCAAGATTGGAGGCGACCTTTCGACGAAATGAAGAAGCATTTTCTGTTCGGAAGAATCAAATAATTGACCGAAGGGTAAGAAACAATGTTAACAAAATTCACAATTTGTCTGCCTGAGTCTCACATTCGATAGGCATTTAATTGGCCTTTATTTTTATAAAAATATATTGAACGGAGTTAAACGGAGAAATGTTAATAAACGCAGAAGTCAGGCGAAGATTAATGTCTTGAAATTAGAGGAGGTAAAGATAAAGAATGAATTGTAATATGTATGTAGTACGAGGGCATTTGCCTAATTTTTAAGTTTAGTAACTGTTGTCATCACCTTTTATTTTAACTATATTAAAGAATTATCAAGTTTAATTTTTTATTTATTATTAACATTTACGCACTTTACACAACGAACATTCAATTATTTTCCAATGACTACTTGATCCTTCCACCGCTAATGTGATGTTTAGGTGGTTTTTCTGTTGAGACTCTTTAGGATGATATTGTTAACTTTTAAACAGGTAATAAATACAGAAAAATGTTTCTAATGAAAGTTTATTAGAAAAAAGAGAGTTATTTAACAGGAAAAAAAAATGTAACAGGAGATACTACAAAAAAGAGTGGTATTGGCGCCTTCGCCAAAATTCACACTGCCACGTGGCAGATTATAAGCAAGCGTATCAGTATTGCCAGTTGTTGTCACCTTTTTAAACCATCCACATGAAATTAATTTAATGGCAGAGAGCGTATATGCAATGGCAAACATTTTATAAAAACATTTGCTTTCCTATCACTTCACGACATCGCTGGCAGTCTCCTAATTCATGTGCAAATCACAAACCTTAGCTGTGAATTGTTAACCTTCCCTAGTTGCTCTCGGGCTTAGGATCTGCTGGGTCCTCTCATATACATAATTGTTTTGTGAAGACAAATGTTTCCGCTTCTTGTCCGTTTTGAAGTCGTAAGTTATTAACGGCAGCTATGACACGTTTGCGCGAATCATTAGTGGCCAGTCGCTCCAATACACTTAATTTTCCATAAAAATAAGTCCAAATGATTTAAAGTCAGGAGATCGTGGCGCTCATGACACCTGTCCTCTTCGTCCAATCGCTTGGTATTAATGCTTGGACACGTTGTACACGGTAGAGATGTAATCAAACCTCGTGTATGATACGCCACACTATTGCAATACGCCGTGGACGCTCTGGACCTCCATTTCGTTCACGATTCGGTTGCAAATTTTCTGTGTCATGCTCGCGTTGCACGACGCTTGCTCTCATTGCATACCGCGGTTAGAGTATCTGCATTTGGCACATGTTTATCGGAAAATCGTTCTGCTAAAGCATTTCCACTTCACCGTAAATCAAAACGATATCCATCAACTTCGAGTTGCTATACACGTAAGCCATTTTTGACACTTGAAAAGCTAATGCAAATACTTGCATCGCATAGTCATATTGACTATAAGTAATTGGATTTCAATATTCGGAATCGCCTGGCTATAGAGACTACAGTAGCCCAGTAATGTTGAAGGTTGAAAATATTACAACTTCTATAATTTTGTTTCTCGGAAACAATAATGATTTTACAAATCATATTTTTTCTACGGTCGGGAGTAGAAATCAGTTTCTATGACATCAAAATTAAAACAGAAGTAGTCGATTATTCCCAAGGGAGTATAATGCTCCCAAGGGAGTTTACATTATGGAGAACGTTTTTCGTGCAAAAAAAGATAACATTGAAATTATTTATTGACATTTAAATTAAATGTTACATTTGTACAATTTTCAAAATTAATATTAGAAGGATTATTACTTTTGCTTACATTTACAATTTTTGTGATTGCGCTAGTAGTGGTACCTACTAAAACCTGATTAGCAATTTTGGTCTTACTTTCAATGGAGTTCTCGACATAACCCTCAGCGACTGTCGTTGATTTCCAACCAGCATGACGCTTTATTGTCGTGATATGCACAGCAGCATCTGCCAGTAATGTCGCTGAAGATCTTCGTAAGCAGTGACCAGTATAACATGCAGCATCAGGTAATTTTAAATACGAAGCTACTACACTCCATGGTATTCTTGCCAACTGGCTGCAAACTACATTTTCCTGCTTTGTAGTACAAAAAAAAGGCGCTTATGCTTGACGTGGGGAGGACGAAGGGACAGATATTTTCGAAACAATTCAAGCATATTTCCCACATCGGTAACCAGAAAGGTTCGTGGAATTTTTGTCTTAGTGTTTTGAATTTTTACAATCAAGGAAGGGCCTACATCCTCAATATCATCTACAGTTAAATTGACTAGTTCATCAGTTCGACAAGCTCCGGCAATCTCCAGAATTAATCCAACATATAAAAAATCAAAATACTTAATAATTGAAATACCTAACAACAAAAGTAATCTTACCTTAATCATTAATAATTCTTTGTCATCTGCACTTGATAGAAAACGGTCGATTTCACTCTTTGTCAATATTTTCGAATTTTTCGCTTGATAACCGTCACCGGTTCTTTTCAAAAATGCGATCAGCTTGGAGAATTTGCTTATATCTATGTTGTCGTAAATTATCAAGCATGACTTAACCATAGAATATTGCGCCCATAATGTGGAAGACTTGTAATTCTTTGCATTTTCACTGAAGTATGCCAACAAAACATTCTCGCTGTATACTTGAACATTTTTCTCGGCGCACCATTTTTTGAACCGATTGTATAAAGATCTTGACTTCGTAGGCAGCAAATTGCTTATTGCAATATTTGCAGCCTCCACAATCTCTTCCGACTCACAATTATTCATTGTGCACTAAACAAACTTTAAACTAAACCAAACTAGCATCTTAATTTGACAATTTTTTTTTTGTTTATTTTGTAGTGATGACAATAACTCAACGACTACTAAATAAATGCTCAAATCCGAATATAATAATTCTGGTGCTACTTACTTCATAATGACAAAATATGTGTTTTTAAATTAATAAGACCGTGGAAAAAATAGTATATACCATTCGGGAGAAATGCTACTTTGTCCTCGGTGCATTGTAGCCCTCGGGCTTCAAATTGCACCTCTGCCAAAATAACGCATTTCTCTCCCTTATAGTATAATGTACTATTTACGATATCGATAATATTATTCGTGATGCATCTGTTCATCACCCTGTATAAATATCGCGTAATAAACGTCGTTCTAAAATGTAAGCATTTACCGACCTATACGCTGAAACGGAGCAACGATACGAAACTCATCGCGTACGCCCATCGACACATTCGCTTCCATTAACCGGATTAGCCGTTTTCGAGCACAAACAGTGCATATTTATCGATAGGAAACCAGATCTGCAATGGATGGCGTTTAACGGCCCGTGAAATTCCTAATTCGGCGCCCGGTTAGAATAACTTTGTCTTCATTTCGACACTCATCTGTTATTCATTGTATCGGTTCCACGGCCCACTGGTTTCTTACAGCCGTTCCCGGCGATTAATTCCATTAGGGCCCTTTCTCGAAGTCCAAAAATTACGCTGATTAATTAGGTCTTTACTCCCGATTGTTCTCGGCTGGTGATCGCTTTGAGGAATTAGAAGTGTCCCTCGAAGACGGCTGATCGATACGGTTAAGTGCGCCTTCGGAGGGGCTGGCGGTTTCTTTCCCATTGAATGTTATAGGATAGTTGTTAGAAAATCTACTAGAAGCATCTTTATCGTAGTAATAAGAGTATATACTGAGACAAAATGAAATATCAGACATTCAATACCTATGAAGATTTACATGTGTATTTAAAAACCATACAATATTATTGAAATTGTTATTGTTGTTAAAATTAAAATACAGTAGAATTGAACAAAATAATATAAAAATGGACAATACAGAGCATATAGGTTGATTATTATAGTGAAAATTAAATAAATTAAACATTTTAGAAAATAAAATATAGTTAAAATTTATCTCATATTGTGACATGATCTCACATTTATGAAGAGTACATAAACAAAAACAGATTTAAACCCAGAGCAAAGTATATAGAAAGAACAAGTAAAGATCATATATTAATTTACTAAATATATCGACAGGAGTCAAGCAAAAATAATAAAAGTATTAACAATTTAAGTAAATAAATTTTATAAAATGTTCAGAAATGTCAAATAAATTTCATAGCCATGAACAAATGTCAAGCATAAAGTTGACTTCACAAAAGATATCACAATGTACATAAAAAAGTAGTTTTTTTATATATTTAAGAATATTTTAATATTTAGTTATAAGTAAAATTGTAAATACATATGAAAAATTGTAGTAGGTTAAGCAGTGCAGTGAAAAACATAAAAACAGTGCATCGAAAAAATCATTAAAATCATATATATGAACCATAACATGTATGTAAGTTTTAAAACAAGGAATCAAGATATCAAACTGATAGAAAAATAAAGGAAAAACAAGTTTTTGTAGATTAGATACGAAGAAAAGAAAGGACGTACAGCGTCGGTTTTTAGAGAAGTTCCCGAAAATTAAGAAAATTAACAAGAAAAAGTTAAAGTAAAAGTTAAAAATTAATACTAACGTTATAAGAAAATTGTTGGTCAGCATTAGAAACAGAGATCCAGGTCCAATCTAGGAATTTGGCAGTACCATACAGTGGGTAAAGCATTCACCAACATCTGCAGCCCCCTATCACAAGTTATGATGGATTTCTAGAAGATTTCTAGTAGAAGTCCTATAAAGATCAACATTAATAAAGGTATTTTATGTGCACAAAATTTAATAAAAGAAAATAAACGCTAGCTAGCCATTAAACTCAACAAAAAGACAGTAACACACTTAAAAATTTAGTAAAACAATAAAGTTACTTACCATATAGTTATTTGTTATTTTATGAACCATCTGTCAGTCATTGTACAATATAGTATATCACCAGCAATGAACATCATAGAATAACATTTTTTAAGAAACTTTGTACTAGAATTTTAAGTTCTAAATATAGGCAACCCTTAAAACGCAACTGCATTAAAAAAATATCTGTTACCTATAAATTAAATGTACATAAAAGTTAAAATATTCTTGAATAAGTATTAGACAACAATCTATTATGAAATAAACATTGTCAATTGTGGAATGATATTTATTTGATAAAATAAGGTACAGTGTATTGTAAGATTTGACTTGACGAGCGATCCGACTACCAGAGTCTATGTTCTACAAGCAGCCAGGGTCGTTGAATAAGCTAAAAAAAATAATATACAGGTTTGTAGCCCAATAAATACAATTTTTTTTAATGAGACATACATAAACACAAAACATAAAAAAAACAAACACAATTAAATATCAATATTAATTGGCGCCCAACAAATTAAATATATCACTATAATACCTATTCGTAAAATTTCTAATCCTGTTCTTATTTTAGATCTATAACAATATTATCAGTCTAAAATATTAGAGAAAATTGTTAATGATCAGTTTAATAAAAAATAAAATTGTTTTCCTAGTCAGTCAGGTTTTCGTAAATCTCACAGTTCTACTGCATTTGCAGTATTACGGATGATATCATTAGTGCTTGCGGTAGTGGTAGAGATACTTGTTTGATTTTATTGGATTATAGCAAAACATTTGATACTTTGTATCGTGCTATTCTTGCAACTAAACTTCGAAATACTTTGGTGTTGGTGATTTGTTCATATATATTTTTTAAAATTATGTAAGTAATAGACAAGAGATATTTGTTTGAGTAAGGGAGTAGCTCAAGGTAGTATTTTAGGTCCCTTAATTTTTTTTATATACCTCAGATTTGTCCATTCATCTAACACACACATGTCTATCACATCATAATCAGATTCGATTTAATTCCGATGTATATAATTTAGTAAAAATGTCTTTTGGCAAATTAAAACTTTTTATAAGTATAAAGATATTCTATCTACTGACGTTAAGATGCGAATATGTGATTCAATCATTCTCTCTCGAGTAACATATTGTGATGTCGTGAAGCTGCGTTGTTAGAAAGAGACAAATATTCTATACAACAAATTCAAAATGCTTGCCTTAAGTTTTATTATAATTTTTATTTTACTGTTTTAGAAAGGTATTTTAAGCTAATATGTTCTCTGTTACCAAACATCTAGGTATGCTAATGAACAATTCCACAGACAAAGCTCTAATCAATAATTATCTAAAGAAAATTATTTAATTTACTAACTTGCTAATGAAACACTCTATAAATATCTAACATCACGTTTTGGCAGCGACAAATTCAACCACAATAGATGAGATCTGACCTATTTCTGCATTTTCAGGATTGCTTCTTCAGGTAGTCTCCTTTAAGTTGAATCAAATATCTAACTATAAAAATTATTATATAAATTAAAATTATTGTGGTTGAATTTGTCGTGTTCCCACTGCACTACACTTAAAATTAATAATTTTATTAATTATTGATAAAATAGGAAATAAATAATTATGGCCCAGCAAATTAATAATAAATTTACTTGAGAATTACACTTAGAAGGTAAAATGATAATTGTAAACGTCACTACGCTCCATTCATACACAATAATAATGGTCGAAAACTGTGTAGGGCTTCGCTCTCATCCCTATTCCGTACTGTTTACTGGGTGAGAAGTGACACCGGTAGATGCCTGGCGGGGATAACTGTTCTAGTGATAATCGATCAGTTATCGACCAGGGTTAAAAATGATTAAATTACTAAAATGGTTATTAAAAAATAGGGATTTGTGATAGAAGGATGAAAATTAAGGGTTGTATGTATTTTTTAATGCCACATCATAAAAAAAAATAAAAAAAATTGTCCATAAAATAAAAAAAAATTGTTTGGGTGGACCACCCTTATCACTTAGGGGTATGAAAAATAGATTACGACCGATTCTCAGACCTACCGAATGTACATATAAAATTTCACAAAAATCGGTCAAGCCGTTTCCGAGGAGTATGGCGTCTAACACTGTGACACGAGAATTTTATATATTAGATTTATGTTCTGTTACCTGTTACAGGTGACAGTTTTTGTATTTATTTGTATATTACCAATATTTATATTATATTTTTGCATTAGGGTGGATGTACTGAGCAGCACTGTTGAATACCGCCACTCATTTTGGTATGATTAGTTGTAAACTGTTGTGGCAATAAAGACTGAATAATAATAATAATTACTATTATTATATTGGTTAAAAAAGATGTTGCAAGTAATTAAATAAATTATTTTACTAGTGAAAGACACTGTAGTCGACAACAATAAAGGCACACCCTGAAATTGGTTTTTGAACTGAAGTTCTGAGTACCTTAATGGTGAGTGGAAGAACTATTGTTCAAAACTGAAAGCAGATTTCATTGCAAATACGTCAACAGTTCGAAATAAATCATTTTAAAGTGTGCCATTCCCAAGAAGTACCAAAGTAACACTAATTGAGACTGGAACATTAAAAAATATCTGTTACTTAACCTTCACTATGTTGTATAAATAACTTCATGCAAGCAAGTTACAGTCACTGATATGTATTTTCGATTACTTCTGGCTGCTTTACAGTTATGTGACTTCTAAGTAATTTTTCTAGTTTTGGTGACGTTTTAGTTACCAGTGGCACGATCTTTAAGTTTTCAGAACTTGAAAGTGGCAAATGATCGTAGGAGCTAACTCATGTTAGTAAAATATGACTTCAAAGTTATAATCACGTTCAAGTAGCTATGACAGTTGTCACGACGTTCAGAGAACCTTCATTGTTTGTTGACAGTCGGGGAATTTGTAACTAATACATTAATCCAAACAACGTCATCTTTGCTTGTACAAGTATTAAGCATCATGCACATCAACTACAAAGTACATATCACCATGAAGTAAATATTACCATGTAGTTTCCAAAGTTGAAAACCTTCATGCCGTTCGTCGCTGTGTAATGTGTATTCGATCATGTTACGCGTGGAATGTATTTTTTCTTTGGAATATATATCATATTTTTTTAAATATCAACTTAGTGATACGTATGGACATCCAAACTCCATGTAAAACTATACCTACACTAAACTATAAACTTTGACCCAGATTAAATATCTGAGTCGAAACACCTCAAAAAATACAAAGAACAACATGCAACATGGGTAACAAGTAAAACCACAAAGAAATAAAGAAATGTAAAAAAATAATATAGTATTCAACTACTATACTTTATTTTTAAACTGAGGAACGTTTTGAATGTTGCGCTCCAACCTGTTTTTCTATCTATTTATTATCTCAGTTACGTATAAATCAGTTCTTATCAGAACTAAGCAACTTATTATATTGTTTGTCATTTTCGTTTTTTCCGATTTTCTTTGGATATGGATGATAGTGTGCCGACCACAAGTAAGGCAGGCGCGGGAATTACATCGCCGACGCCCCCAAGGAAACGAAAACAACTCAGTTTGGAGCATTTATCTCTGGCAGAAAAACAAGCAATATTGAATTTGTACAAGAAAAGCGTAGATGATAAACCTACTCTTAAAACTGTCCAACTTGTATCAAAAATAGCGATGACATTAGGTAAATTTATATAAACATTATCTACTGTTGAACTATATTACACATTATACTTTTTTAGGTGTTGCAAAATCAACAGTATATCGAGCCATAAAACAGTATAAATCTACTGGAAGGGTGTCTACTTTCAAACACTGTGGTGGCCGACCTGGGATTGTTACATGTTTGGATGAAGTAATGAATAATTCGATAAGGCGTATAGTATACAGCTTTTTCTTCAAAAATAAGATCCCCACTTTGGACAAAATATTAACCGCAATAAAAAGTCGTCAGGATTTGCCACAAATGTCCCGTTCATCATTATACAAAGTTATGAAACAAATTAACTTCAAGTAAGGTTGATTCCAATAAAAACATTTTATTTTTTTTACAGATACTTAAAACGGAGTCGTCAAAGTGTGTTGATAGAACGTGAAGATATAGTGAGGTGGAGACTTGACTACTTGATATCAATTAAAAAGTTTAGATTTGAAGGTAGACCTATTTATTATTTAGATGAAACATGGTTAAATGAAGGTCATACAAACGAAAGGGTATGGGTTGATACCAATATTAAAAGTAAACGTGAGGCGTTCAATGAAGGGCTGTCTATGGGTTTAAAAAATCCGTCCGGTAAAGGCATGCGTCTTATCATCTTACACACTGGCTCAGAGGAAGGATTTGTTGTGGTTTTCGAAGACAAGAAGAGTGGGGATTATCACGAGGAAATTAATGCAAATGTATTTGAAAAGCGGCTTTCTGAATTTTTGAAAAAAGTACCAGATAATTCTGTTATTGTAATGGACAATGCCTCATACCATAGTCGAAAAGTAGAAGCTATTCCGACAACATCAACAAGAAAAATTGATATGAAGGCATGGCTACAATAAAAAAATATCGAATTTGAAGAAGGTATGGTGAGATCGCAATTATTATATTTAATTCGCCAAAATAAAGATAAATATAATTTGTATGTAACTAACGAAATGGCAAAAAAGAAAATAAAGTTGTCTTACGATTACCGCCATATCATTGTGAAATAAACCCTATAGAATTGATTTGGGCACATGTGAAGAATGAAGTGGCAAGCAAAAATAAAACATATTAATTGAAAGACGTAAGGGAACTATTAATAGAGGCTCTTAATAATGTTACAAATATGAACTGGAAAAGTGTGTAGAACATGTGATTAAGGAGGAAGAAAAAATAAGAACACTTGACGGAATTATCTCATTCAATCTTTAATCATATCAATTAATAATAGCGAGAGTGATATGGATACTAATTCATCAAATAATTCAGAAAATTGTTGAAAACATGATTTGTCCCTCATTTTTACCAATAATAATTTTATAAATTATAAAAACTTATTTTGTTAGTTTGAACACCTGCAGATGATATATTACGAACGAAGTTCAGTTATCAGTTATTTGGCAATTATCCGGTAGCTTAATAAACGTAGTTCGTAGAAGTGCAACAATTCAAATTAACAAAAACACCATTATATGATTACTTCAATGCTAATTGTAAAAATGTGAATCAATAAAAAAAAAATTTTAAAGTGAAAACTGGAATCAATCATTTATATATGTTTGGTTCGTAGTAAATTATTTCATTCATATTCGTTTTTTCAATGTTATGTAGGAAGTACCTACCTACTTTAAAAATATACAGGGTGGTCACGATGTAATGGGCCAAAATTCAGGACTAGATTCCTGACGTGAAAATATTGCGATTTAGACAAACTCACCTTAGTCCCAAAGTTGATACTTACAGAGATACAGGGTGTTTAATGCAAAATATTATTTTAGTTTTTTCTTATTTATTTCATAATAAATGCTCATATCGAGATGAAATTTTGGTGTTAGGGGTTTTCTGGGGCGAGAGATTGAAATATATCCATGGTTTTCTTGTAGCTCATAGATAGCGCCACCAGCACTAGGTTGAATGCGTTGAAAACGACAGAACTTTTTTACCTTTCAAAAATCTAATTCTCAGGTAGCAAATTCTGATTTTACAACTTCTTTTTCACAAAAAAGCTATACTTTTTGATAGTCGCTATCTTGCACCGTTCTCGTAAAATTTGCCATTGAAAATTCCAATGTATTCGCATTCAATTACAAATCGGCAAAACTTTTCAAGTAGGCTTATGTTAAAATCCAATTTTGACATATTCCACTTATCTTAGTGCTGTCAGTAATATTACAGTATTATTCGTGCCTTATTAAAAGTATTCTTTACTTTATGATCAAAATCGTAGTGCGAGATAACATGCCACGCTATAATTTATTTTCAAATGAAGAAATGCGCGATATGGTTTGCGTTTATGCGCAATCAGATTACGTTGGACGTCGAGCGCTTCGTCGGTGTTCAGATTTGTATCCGAATAGAAGGCAACCAAATCGGAAACTATTTCAAGAATTTTTTAATAGACTTGGAGAAACTGGTAGTTTTTGTTCTAAAAAAGACAACGCAGGGCGTACTGTTACAGTTCACCAAGAAGAAGAAATTTTAGTAAGAGTGGCAGGAAATCCAGAAGTTAGCAGCAGGCAGGTAGCTAGAGAAACCGATGTTAGTAAAACAACAGTTCTCAAAATCTTCCACAAGGAAAATTTATGTTCCTACCATTTTACACCCGTGAAAAATCTTTTAGCAGCAGACTTACCAGTTAGATTATAATTTGCTCATTTTATGCGCAATCAGCAAAACCTTGACCAGGAATTTTTGGATAATGTACTATTCACTGATGAAGTAACCTTTACTCTTCGAGGAATTTTCAATTTTAGAAACAAGCACATATGGGATAATAAAAATCCTCACGTAGTCAATGAGCGTCACTTCCAACATGAATTTAAGATAAATGTTTGGTGCGGAATCATAGGAAATCACCTTTTGGGTCCACATGAGCTTCCTCCAAATCTAAATGGTGACTTGTATTTAGATTTCCTGCAGCACCATTTAGTTGACTACCTCGACAATTTACCACTGAATACACGGAAAAATCTATTTTTTATGCAAGATGGAGCGCCCCTTCATTATTCTGTCAGAGTACGGGACTATCTTGACCACATTTTTCCGGATCGTTGGATCGGTCGTGGGAGTCGAATATTATGGCCTCCTCGTAGTCCTGAATTTAATCCTATGGATTTTTGTTTCTGCAGCTACATGAAATCAGTTGTCTATAGAGAAACTATAAACACCCGCGAAGAGCTATGGCAGAAAATTGTAAATGCCGCCGAATCATTTCGTAACAAGAATCTCTATTTTAAAATACGGCAGTCTTTGAACAAACGCGTCAATAAATGTATTGAAGTTGGAGGCGGACATGTTTAACATTTATTGTAATATTCGATATTCAATTGTTCATCACAATTTATAATTTGAAATAAACTCTTGTTCTTTTTGACATTCGTACCTTATTTTGATTACTCGAATTACCAAAGCTAAATATCTTGAAAACGGTGCAAGATAGCGACTATCAAAAAGTATAGCTTTTTTGTGTAAAAGAAGTTGCAAAATCAGAATTTGCTACCTGAGAATTATATTTTTGAAAGATAAAAAAGTTCTGTCGTTTTCAACGCATTCGACCTAGCGCAGGTGAGTTTGTCTAAATCGCAATATTTTCAGGAATCTAGTCATGAATTTTGGCCCATTACATCGCGACCACCCTGTATATACAAAAGTTAAATAAACCTAGAATTAGATATTAATTCATTGCACATTATTTTGAATAGGTACTTAATAACCCCATTTGAAAGTAATTAAAGCTTATTGTACTCAAATTGAGGTTAAACACTTGCAGTGAGTATATACTTGATAGTCGGGTAGATTTTAGTAAATTTTGCAGTGTAAATTTGTCTTTGGCATTCGCTCCTCTTAGTTTAAAAATAGAGTATATTAGAAGATGAAGTTCAAGGAATGTGTTCACTGTAAACGCCGGACGTACCGCGTTCAGAATGAACAGGGAAAATTGTTAGGTACTAAGAAGCGGCAGTGGGAAATTTGACCAAACAATGTGTGGCAGTTACAACTTTACTGCTACTTTAAAATAAGTAAATATTACTTGAAACTTACATATTGGCAGTTCCTGTTACGGAGGCTAATGTATCAATTACATAAAAGTTGCGATTCTTAGAGCCAACGACTTTATAGTAAGATTTGCGAATCTTATTTTGAGAGAAAAGACTTAGGTTGCCATTAGTGCAAAATATTAACCTTAATTTTTCTTTAGTTTATTGGGTTTTTGCCACACTTCTGAAAAATAATAAAAATTAATTAAATAAGCCCTTGCGCCAAACGGAACAGTCAAGGGTTATTTTTGAAACTAAGTTTGCCTAACCAAAAAATCTCATACTGAAAAAAGCAGATAAGTAAAAAATAACAAAAATCATATCACTATCGCGCACTTCCGTAATATTGACGTTTCGAAATACTCTCTGTTTTCGTTTTCAAAATAATAGTAAAATATTAAACGTTTGTCAAGTTTGACAGTTTAAAATTTGTTTATCTACTTACTTCTTCTTGATACAACTGTAGCCAACAATGATCGATGTTTACTGAACAGTTTGACACACACTTATCTCCGTTCAATAAAATAATCGCGGTCTCTTTTAATTTTCTTTTTGTCGCGTTATCTTCCTTCTCTAAAATTTTTGCCGAACCCCATTGAATCACATGACCGTTTTCCCAAGCGTGTTCGCAAATTTTGGATTTTTCAAATTCCCATCTTTTTATATAATTTTTATGTTCCTCAACTCTAACATTCATAGGCCGAGACGTTTCTCCGACATAATGTTTATTGCATTCACAAGGTATACTGTAGATGCAATTTTTTGAATTTTGTATATCATTTTTTGGACGCGTTTTTGACAAAAATGATCGTAAGGTATTAGTTGTCTGAAAAACTGTTCGAATATTAAATTTATTACCGATTTTTCTTAACTTTTCTGATAATATAGGAACGTATGGAATTTTTATTGTATGATTAATTTCTTTTATTTGTCTTAAAGTGTTAGTTTTATCTGCAATATTTTTGAATGTTCTATCAACAAAATTTGGAGGGTATTCATTATTTATTAAAACATTTTTAATAAATTTTAGTTCGTTGTTAAAGATATCATTGTTTGATGAAATTAATTTTGCTCTATCATATAAACATTCAACAACACCTTTCTTAATATCGATGTGATGGTTAGATTTAAAATTTAAATATCTATTGGTGTGAGTTTGTTTTCTATAAACACTTGTTTCTACAGAATTATCGTGTTTTTTAATTAAAACATCTAAAAATGGTAGCATATTATTATTTTCAATTGCCAAAGTGAATTTTATTGTTGGTTCTTTATTGTTAATATCATTTAAAAATTCATTTAATTCTGTAACAGTAAAAGGTCAAATTGCAAAAATGTCATCTACATATCTCCACCAGATAGTTGGTTTTTTATTTATATTTTGAATATAATTTTCTTCAAAAAAATCCATAAAAATATTACTTAAAATTGGTGATAATGATGAGCCCATTGCCATTCCGAAATTTTGTTGATAAAATTCATTATTTATTTGAAAATATGTTGTTTTTATACATAGACTTAGTAATTCCATTATACATCCTACATTTAATTTTGTTCTGTTTGCCAAATTGATATCATTTTCCAGTTTATTTTTAATGATATTCAGTGTCTTGTCTACTGGTACGTTAGCGAATAAACTAACTTCGTCAAAACTCACCATTAAATGATTATTATTAAAATTATTTGAGGAAGAAATCTTTTCTAAAAGATAACGCGACAAAAAGAAAATTAAAAGAGACCGCGATTATTTTGTTGAACGGAGATAAGTGTGTGTCAAACTGTTCAGTAAACATCGATCATTGTTGGCTACAGTTGTATCAAGAAGAAGTAAGTAAAAATAAAATAAAAATCATTTAACATCTCTATGGAAGCAGATAAACACATTTTAAACTGTCAAACTTGACAAAACGTTTAATATTTTACTACTATTTTGAAAACGAAAACAGAGAGTTTTTCGAAACGTCAATATTACGGAAGTGAGCGATAGTGATATGATTTTTGTTATTTTTTACTTATCTGCTTTTTTCAGTGTGAGATTTTTTGGTTAGGCAAACTTAGTTTCAAAAATAACCCTTGACTGTTCCGTTTGGCGCAAGGGCTTATTTAATTAATTTTTATTATTTTTCAGAAGTGTGGCAAAAACCCAATAAAACTAAAGAAAAACTAAAATTATGCCACAAATAAATAGCTTCAGACAATATATTAACCTTAATTTCACAAATAAAGCATTTGTTGTTATTTCTGCATCAAATGTAATAAAATAAATTTAATTTAATGTAATTTCCAATGAACAAGAAAAAATAGCTTTCAACATCCACAGTATCATATTCACACATAATCTTATTAGATTTGACTACCTAATAAATGTTACCTATGAGTTCGACGACTTTAAACAAACAATTAAGGTTCCATCAACTTTGCGACAACTATCAAAGCTACTTGAAAATGATTGCAATTTTGAAGTTATATTTTAGTAACATAATTAAGTCGCTGTTACGATCATTTGCCACGTTCAAGTTTTGAAAACTTTAAGGTTGTCGTCAGTAACTGAGACGTCTCCAAAACCAGGAGAGCGCAAGTGTAAAGTTACCAGAAGTAGTTGAGAATGTGTAGCTTTGTTGTATGAAGTTATTTACATAACAAAGAAGCAAATTTGCTCGCTGTTACGTAATAGTTACATTTTGAAAGTCGTCTCAGTTAGTGCTACTTTGGCGTTAGTTGGGTGAGGTGTATACTGATCACTATTAAAGGATGTCCAGTTAGTTCAGCAGCTCATATGGCAAGAGTACGGTAACATAACGCCATACAACCGATTCTTATTAAATATTAAAGTTCTGGCGGCGACTGTAGACACTCATCGACACGAAAACTGCCTATAATAAGCCCCCCGATTGTCTGATACCGTTCGCAGGAATGAATTATGTTTTACTAATTATCCAGGATACTAACCAAGTTCATCCTTCCAATTATACCTAATTTATGACAATGTACTGACGCTAAACGTTCTACTCACTCAATTTACAACCGGTAAATATCGGTAGGCACGGAACAATAATTTCTCTAACGTTACTCGCCCCCTTTCCTCCCGATCTAACTGCGTACAGGTTATTTTAACTCTTTCATACTATCGTGGTTCAGTCGTTAAACTAAGTTAATGGAGCGTGGAATGTAAGTTCGACAGACATTAAAATATTTTCGGAGTGTCTACTGTCGATTTTCTTCCTACCTTCTTTTAAAATTTCCTTTAAAATTTATACACGTTCTTATCATGACGTTCTAAATAAAAAGATACAACAGTACCGTATTCGAGATATTCCATTGAAATGATAAAATCGTATCTATTCAATAGAAAACAATTTGTTATAGAAACGGACAATACTGGTGTTCTGTAAATGATACTGCAAGAAACAACTACTCCACGGACTAATGCTCCGACCGGCATTGAATTACTCCTGCAGTATCTGTGTGAACAGCCAAGAACCCTTGTTGGCCACACCACCAGCATAGACCGGTTTCGAGCTTGTTAGTCCTCATCAGTATACTATAGGTGAGATAACGAACAATTGAACTGGTTGTTCCTTCATATGTATGTTCACATATAAACTGAGTGCAGGTGATATATAAGAGAGATATAACAGATACTGTAGGAGTAATTCAATGCCGGTCGGGGCATTAGTCCGCGCAGTAGTTGTTTCCTGCAGTATTATTTACAGATTTAATGGCTCGTCGCCTAGAGCGAGAGGTCTGCGTGAAGTACCTGCTGCAATGTAGGTCGCTTAGGCCGAGCAGGAAGTAAGCAGACCACTTATATCTCGCAACACTGGTGTTCTCATAGCCAGACGTAGTATTAATAGAGTGGAGGTGTAACTCAAGGGTCCATATCGGGTCATCTGTTGTATGTTTTATACACCAATGACGTAATACTAATAACGAAAATCAATATAGACACTGAATGCTGCATTGGATTCTCTGGAGGGCTATTTTTGTAAAAATAGTCTAAAATTAAGTAAACAAAAAACACAAATAATCAACTTTACATACCAAAAAGATGACAATGAGGTTATACTTACTAGTGGCAATTACATCATAAGATCGATAAATAGCACTTCTCTCTTGGGGGTAAAGATTGATTCGCGATTGAATTGGAAAACCCATATAGACCATGTTGGCAAAAGGTCGCTAAATATTACTATGCTCTTAAAGTGACAGTGACACATACTGATATATCCACAGCATTTATGGCATACTATACATATGTTCAATCCCAAATAAAATATCGAATAGTTTTCTGGGGAAATTCCATTGATGCTGTCAGAATATATGTGCTACAAAAGAGATGTATTAGAAATATCCTAAACATGAAGCAGACTGAGAGCTGCAAACAAATTTTTATTGATAAAAGAATACTTACCTTAATAAGTTTATATACAGGGTGATTCAGATTTTAATGAACAAACATCGAGGGTAAGTAGAACTTTGAAAAATATTGGCAGTTTGTTATATAATAGTTATAATTTTGGGGCTTTATAAGGAAGATACACGGTGTTAAAGTTCGAGGAGAAAATTTGATTTTTCGGTATAATTAAAGTAACGGACATATTTAAGTCATACTTGATACACAGTGTAATTATTTAAGGTGTCATAAAATGTGAAAATATCAAGCACATTGAACAACCAGTGGCGGAGATATGGGCAGTTCTTATCTTTAATTTAGGAAGAAAAGTTGTATCGCCCTGTATAATGTTAAAGTTTATGACACTTTTAAATGTGTATTTTAATTTCTATCAAAAACCTTATCTTACATTTTTTTCATATCTGCTACGGTTACGTGAATACCGTACAATTACAGTTGTAACAATACATTATGGTATGTTGTAATAACTCTAATGCATATGCATTCGATGAACTTGTATTTTTTTTAGAGAAATAATATATTGCTTCTCGTATCTACATGGTGCTCCCCTAATTAAGAATAACTTGCCCAGGTTGGAAGTAAGCCGAGTCATATTTTGTAGCATCATCGAAAACACTTGTCATACCTAAATACTTAATTATAGGTTACAGAATGTTTGTGATTCTTTGTTATATGTTCTAAACTGTTAATGATATTGTAATAGTCATAAGTCTCAAAAATAGCGCAATGCTATTGAGGAAAGTTTCTAGGCAACCTCCTCTGTTTAGGGATCTTGCCCGATTACACCTTGAGAGATAAAATGACAAAAGAAAGCAGAAGAGAGGGGAGGAAAGAGAAATAAAATGAGAGATTATTAATGTCTGCACCTCGTATAGTTTTCATCATATAGGTACCTAATAATTGTAATTGGATATAGCTACTTAATACATTTTCTTCTTAAAACAAAAATCAGCGAATATACAGGGTTCACTATGACTATCCATAAATATTTAAAGGTTATTAGCCAAATTTCAGATTAATACATCCCTTCGACGACACCCCTACCCTTCCAACTATTAAAAATTCCAATATCAATTTCCATCCGAGGCACTTCGATTAACGGCGATGGCATAAGTAGATCACTAATCGTTTTTAAACTTTTCTTTTAGACGGCCGAGGGTGAATTTTTATGTAATGGGCGCCGAGTTCTGCCTAAAGAACCATGTAATTGATACAAGATATCGTCATTTCACTTTCAAAGTAATATCGGGGAATTTTATATCGGATTTCGGATTCAGCACGGGTCCTCCGGCGCTAATTAATGCAGATTCGAACGACGCCAATGACCGGGAAAATAAAACTGATGGAACGTTAAGGTCTGAATGCAAAATAAATAGTGGGTGCTCTATCAAGAGCGGTAATGTACGACAGTTCTCGAAATAAATACAAATTGGTTCTTTAGTACTTATGTTCCAATAAACGGAAGTAATCCTATTTTAAAGAAAAAGTTACCTAAGAACATAGCGCTTATGCAGAGAGACGAATTCAAATCGGTTCCAAACAGTTTCTTCCATGTGAAGAAAACTGTTTTATGTGACATTATAATAATGTCTGCGAAATGGCAAGAAGTATTCCCTAAAATTAATTCAGCTCTTGTTTAGAGGGGGGGTTTTCCCTCCATTTGTGACTGGATATCAAACATCACTAAAAGAGCTATACAAATAAGTGTGGCGGATACCTCCTGAGAAGAATTGTGGCAAGAGACTGCCCGCAGGGAGGTGTTTTATCACCACTGCTATGGAACGAAAAGGTTTTCTTCACACGGAAGAGGGAAATGGCGCCAATAAAGACACCAACTCTTCTAAACAATACGTTAAGCTTTGAATCGTATGTGAAATATCTTGGAATCACACTTGATGCAAAGCTAACAAATAATTTTCATTTGGAGGGAAGACTAAAAAGGTGTACATATTCTATAAGTGCAGCAGGACTATTCGTAAAACCTAGGGAATGAAACCAAAAGTAGTTATGTGGATATACACTGCCATTGTGAGACCCATGTTAGCCTATACGGCTGTTGTTTGGTGGTGTCCAACAGACAATAGCTAAACAAAAGCTCAATCAAGTACGAAGGACTGCCTGCTTGACTATAGCAATGGAGGTAATGCTATGCCTGCGACCTTTGTATATATATCTAAAGGAAGTGGCTGTGACAACTGTGTTTCGCTTCAAGTATACTGGCATTATATCCGATGTAGGATGTGGAGAGGTTAGAAGTCGCCTGTGGAATGGGGTTGTCAGAAGGATGCCTTTTCTGCAGGCATGACAGTATTTCTCCCAAGTTTGCTTTTGACAGATCCTACACGGCAATGATTAGTACTGATTAGACCGCCCATGAGGATGCAATCAACATATTCACGAACGTATCAAAAATAAAGGAAGGTGCAGAATGTAGACTCTACTTCAGAGCGCTGCACATCCGATATCAGTGGCCATAGCCGCCAAGGAAATTATCCGTAGGTATATAACGGGCAAAACCATCAGAATCTACACAGATAGTAGACAATCACTACTGATCTTACGTAATCATAAGATAACAACTAGATCAGCATGTAGCCTCAACCGACAACAGCATATCTGTATGCTGGGTAAAGGGACACGATCGGTACTATGGCAATAAAAGCCAGGAGTGCATCGGATCTCAGTATTTTTGGACCTGGTCCCTCCAGTATGCTTCCGCCGTCAGCTTTCGTTGAAATTATCAAGGAGAACACCCACAAAGAATTCAAAAGAAGGTGGGATGAAACAAATAGCTGTCAATTTGCTAAGGAGTTCCTAGAGTACCCCAGCAAGCACCTGTATTATATGAGTGTGAAATACCTCTTTGTAGCGGTTGCGAACTGGAAGACGAGACCGTGCTTCACACACTCTGTGAGTGCACAGCAGTCTCATTAACAAGAGAATCCGTGTTGGGAAAGCGATGGTCTTCTATGGCCTACATTAGAGGGATCCCCCTGAGCAACGTCAGCACCCATTTCTCTTTACTAGGTTGGTTAACGGTTCAGTTGGATTGATCTCTTAATGGGATGAAGCACAAGGGACTCAATGGGGTCTAAATGCCGTGGCTTTTTAAGGAAACCCTCTCACAAGAAGCAATTTTCACGATTCAGATATCTAAGATATTGTTCGCTACACAATGAATCTCTTAAAAGTTGTTTTTTAATTCGCTCTATATTTCAAAAACGAAAAGACATCAAAAGTTCTGATTGCGGCATTTTTGCAAAATTGGTAGACAAGAAATTTGCAAAACTATCTCAAGACAAGACAAGACATGATCTTAAAAGCCGAGCAAGAACAAAAGTTTAAAGAAACTCTTCTCTTGTTTTGCAAGATTCCTTGTGTCACCCAACACTAACAAAATCTCGTTCGTCTTCGACACTTTGATATCTTACAACTGTTGGAATTAATATATTTCGACAGTTCGAGATAACGTGAACACTGAAGAAATTAAATAAGGAATATAGGATCATAATGATGCATCAATTGTTCTTTATAAGTAATGCTGAAAAATTTGTATCATTCTTAATTAGAATTCGTGCCGATTCTGTTTCGCATATTTCGTCCATTACTTATTATGTAAAACTAGCCCTTTCTATACTTTAAAACTCCTACCAATCGACCACCACTGTCGCCAATCGACTATATTGACAGTTACGTGTGAGCTCCAAGCGGGACCGTAGCCGACCGAGAGTAACCACCACTGTTACCAAATTAGTAATAAAGTTTCACATTTCTCATCTCTAAGCAAGAGTCTTGCAAGAATCATGCAAGTGTCTTGCAAAATTGCTAGACTATCGCAAGACAATAAAAGACATGATCTTGCATGATCGAGCAAGTACAGTACTTTAAAGAAGCTCTTCTCTTGTTTTTCAAGATTTCTTGTTTCATCCAATACTAATAATATGTAAACGAAAAGGCAATACTGACTTTTTCCATTCAACATTAAGTAAATCAAATTTGTCCTCAAAACCGAAAAACAATTATAAAAGTACAATTTGAACGTACGGTCGATTTTACATAAAAAAAACAATTACCAGAAGACAATGCGTCTGGATCCAATAATTAATCCTTCTCTTCTCTCCCGGAAAGAGTTACGGTCATCTCTGAGCGCGTCCCCCGGATCGGTGCTGGAGAGACAAAGCCCCAGAGAGGCGAATCAAACGCTCAACAGATACAAAGTCTATCTCTCGCCCCGATCGCAAAGACATTTTTAATTTATTCAGGCCCGTCCGTCTGCCCCCTCGCCCGTCGCCCTCCCGATGGCGATATACCGCATCACCAATGACTCATTGATGACTTAATTTAGCCGTCGCCATGGCGACGTCTTGCGTCTCGATCTCGGTCGCGGATCGACGCCTGGCGTCGTCTTTTTCTGGCCGGCCAGGACGTCGTTCGAATGAATATTCACAAGTTATTAAACCAGAACACGCTCTTATACTTTATAGACGGGATCGGGATGGATTCGTTTTTACGCGGCGACGTTTCGTCTCTTTTTGACGCGCTGGCGTCGGGACGCCGACGTGAGTGCCGGGCGAGGACGTGTTTTAATATTAGTTTTGCGAAATACGATTTCGGATTTAGATTAAGGGCTTAGGACGTTTTCGGTTTGTTTGAATATTTTATTATTTTATTGGGGAGGGAGTTCGGCGCTGGATGTGTGAGCGGGTTGTTTTTCTATGTGAAGAGTATGCAGTAGTTCTACTATACTCAAATATGTTCTTTTCTGGCTATGAAAACAATTATTCTTGTTTATGACCGTACGTACGAGTAGAACAGAAAATTTACATACTTTCTTCAACGCGAAATAATCATTTTTACGCACAAATGCGTATTAAAATATTTAATGCAATAGTGCGTAAGGCGTAAGGAAAATATTTTACACATAATTTAAACAATAAAGTGTAAGCCAAACATATTAGGTACAAGTTTACATACGCTCTACAACGCGAAATATCCATTCTTACGCATAAATGGGCATTAAAATATTTAGTGCAATAGTGCGTAAGGGAAAAATATTTTTCACGCAACTTAAAAAATAAAGCGTAAACTAAACATTTCAAGTAGCTTTAAGTTTACATATGCTCTACAATGGGAAATATCCATTTTTACGCACAAGTGCGTACAATAATATTTAATGCAATGGTGCATAAGGGAAATATTTTACACACAGTTTAAACAATACAGAGTAAACTAAACATTTTAGATACACGTTTATATATGTTTAATGTAATGGCGCTTAAGAGCAATATTTTAAACACAATTTAAACGATACAGCGTAAAGCAAACATTTTAGATATAAGTTTACATACGCTTTATAATGCGAAATACCCATTTTTACACACAAGTGCGTATGAAAATATTTAATGCAATGACGTGTAAGGGAAATATTTTACAAACAATTTAAACGATACAGAGTAAGCTCAACATTTTAGATATCAGTTTACATACGCTCTACAACGCAAAACACCCATACAAAAATATTTAATGCAATGCTGCGTAAGAGAAATATTTTACACACTTTAAACGATAAATATTTTACAGAGAGTAAACCAAGTATATTATGGATACACAACAATGCGTAAAACAAATCTTTTACGTAATAGTGCGTACCAAAGATATTTTGCATGTGCATAAAGCAATTATTTTATGTTACACGTTAATGTGTAACATATTTCGTACTAAGTAAATATTTTGCGCAATAGTGCGCAACATGTAGCTGTAGTGTAGGTTTTCGGCAATGGTGTCAATTGAGTAATGTACACTTTTTGGGTTGGGCAAGTCAGTAGAAGGTTTTGTCTTTAAAATTTCACAGTTAGTAATAAAGCTATTTCATTTCTGCTACTATTTGTTGCTGAAAATGGCTGAACAATTTACATTCAGCGAACAAGTTGAGATGTTACTTACGCTAGGTTTCTGTGAAGGAAGGAGATTTCCAAATCGAGTGATTCCATAGAGAAACATTTTCTAATTTTGAAAGACGGGCTTGAGAGACAGGAGTTTTCCAACCGTCCTAGTGCAATAAGGGTACAAGAGGAAGAAAATATTTTGCAAACAGTTAAAGATTAACCGAAAATAAGTACAAAACGTTTATTTTGAGAAACTGGATAACCAAAAACTTCTGTACACCGAATTGTTAAATGTAATATACTACATCCATATCAAATTTAAAAAGTGCAAGAACTATTGCCTTAAGATTTGGATCGACGGGTGACCTTTTGTGAGTTTACCTTGCATCAGGATATTCATTTTCACAAGAAAACTCTTCACTGATGAGGCTTGTTTCACTCGCAGATGAATTATAAATGCCCATAACTTTAATCAATATTCCAAACACATTTGCAACGCGAGTTTAAGATAAATCTTTGGACTGGTATTATGGACCGTTATTTGATTGAAGTTATTTTGCCAAATCTATTAAATGGCCAAAGTTTTTTGAAATTTATGCAAGATACTCTCCTTGATTCAATCGAAGATTTACCGTTTCAACTTAGACTTGAGTTTTGGTTTATACATGATGCGACACCACTTCATTTTGTGCTACTGTTAGAGACTCTTTGAATTTTAAGTTTCCAAATAAATCATTAAGACGAGGAAATATTTGTCCTCAAAATTGGCCATCACGATCGCCAGACTTCAACACATATGATTATTTTCTTTGGGGAATATTGAAGGATATTGTTTATTCCTCGCTAATTGATCCCGAGAAGGCTTGTGAAATCGTATTACGAATAAATGTATAACGTTATAAGAAACGATCATCATTTATTACAGAGTAAATTACAATTTTCGGCGAAGAATAAATTTAGGTTTCAGAGAAAATGATACCCATTTTGAATAATTTCTTTAGTTTTACTTTTATTTTATAGTTTTTTATAAACTGTCAAATTTTCAAGACAAAGCCTACTACTGGCTTTTACACTACTAAAATCTTGTTCCAATTGTTCCATTTTTCTTGAAAACCTTAGTTTTTTCAAATTTAACAATAGCAAAAAAAGTGTTTTAAATTAAATTATGTGCAGGATACTATCATTCTTTTTAAATTCGATCAATGGAAAACTTTGTATATATTTATTACAAACACGTTCACATTATAATTAAAAGTTTTAGAAATCGTTTTGTTTGAATTTATTTGTTGCTAAATAAGTAATCAATAATTATTACAGCAGTTGGAAAACAGGGATATTCTTTAGTTACTTACACAATTTTGTAAATTATTTTGTCATAAAAAATACGTGTACCTAATTATTATTGTACACTGTAGTAACATAAAAAAAACAATTTACTGAAGTTTTATTACATTATAACGGAACAATTTAAAAATATCCACAGATATTTTACACAATATTCACGCTGTAACTCTAGCTGTAGCGGTAGACTGCGCCGGCACGGCGACCCCAATGCTCCATAAGCCTCAAGTCTACATTTTTATCGACAAGTCTCAATAACACCGTGCATACGTAAATTGCATTAAATCCATTATTTAGCGTTATTTATGTAAAATAAAATACTTTATGCCATTAATATTTCACAATTCAATGACAATTCATAGTTTTGACGTATAGCGAATTTAGTTTCTTCTGTGTAAATCTGGCTCAAGGCTATGCACGTTTTACATGACAAAATAATGAAATTTGGGTACATTTTGGAGGCATTTTGTTATGTTAAATTTTGAAATTTTTTAATGTGTATTTATCAGAATGTGTTCATAATTAAGTATATTTCAATTTAAACATAAGTTTTAGCAGGGCTGACAACCAAAAAATCAAAATTAAATCGATTTCTTGGAAAATGGAACACCCTGTATAAGAATTGATATTACCATCAGATTCTACGCGCCATCTAGTGTCTGTATACCAAATTTCGTCGCACTGGCTATGATGGTTTCTGAGATATTAGCACTGAAAGTCTTAGAGGGAACACCCGGTATTTGATTAAATTGCAATATTTTGGGACCCTGTACATGCACCTGCTCTGTATCGGTTCTTATGTGGAACACCCTGTATTGTGGCAACATTAATAGAAAAAACAATCCGAAGCCTATCAAACAACATTTATAATACATTCCTGCGTGTACGTAACAATTTAAATGATGAAACCAACATCGCGATTGTTTAGCAGAGCGCTAAGAGCGAGTCGCCGAAAAGAATCCACGTTATTAAAACAAAACTGTAAGCGCAGTGAGTTCCTTTATCAATAATCGGCATCGTTATAAGAAAATAACTCAATTCAATGCTTAATTCAGAAAACTGCATTCGTTTACTTCATTCCCTGAACTCCAATTAAGGATTTTTAAATGTTTTTGATTATTTTCAGCGTTAATAAACCACATTGCATTGGGCGGTGACTTCAAACGGAGTCGCATGCACCGCTTTTTTTTTCTACACGCCCCTATCTCCATTTCTTACGGTCACTTCCCGTTTCGCAAACACCGACAGAAGATGTTACGAGGATCAAATTTTATAAAACAGAAAAGAGAATATCAAAAAAGTTCATTCCCTTTATGATAGATATTAGAATACCAGAAAATATTATCTAATAACATTTAAACTAAAATATAGAAAATGAACAGTATTCAAATTCAAACCGAGACAAGAAAAGTAGAAGAAATTTGTTTTTACTTTTGTCTAACACAATTACTGTGATGGCTATTTTTATTACGCATAGCAAACATAACCAACATAGCGTATCACACTGTGTTACCGAAGTATTAAATAGTGATGGCTATTTTTGGAATACATAGTAAACCTAAAGAAAGCAAAAGTAATGCAATTTGTTTTTACTTTTGCCTAATATAATTGTGATGGTTATTTTTATTACGCATAGCAAACATAACCAATACAGCGTAGCGCACTGTGTGACCGACGCATTAAATAGTGATGGCTATTTTTAGTATACATAGCAAACCTACAAGGACAAAGAAAGCAAAAGTAATGCAATTTGTTTTTACTTTTGTCTAACATAATTGTAATGGATGTTTTTATTACACACAGTCACATAATCAATACAGTGTAGCGCATTGAATAGTAATGGCTATTTTTATTACGTACATCAAACATAGCCAACATAGCTAGCGTAACTCCGTGTGTGGCGTTAAACAATGATGGCTAGTTTCCACAATCATAGCCAATATAGTTAGAGCAACACTGTGTGACTTTAGCATTACCTATTAATGAATATACTTAATATACGTAGCCAATATACCTAGCGTAACTTTCTTTGTGGTCTTAGCATTAAACAACGATGGCTGCTTTCAATATACGTAATAATCATAGCAAATATAATTCCTGTCACATTCTATGTAAGCAGTAGCAATGGATATTCTTAACATAGGTATATAGCTAATATAGTTAGAGTCTAGCAACAGTGATAGCTATTACTAAAATAGCCAACAGAAGTAGCTTACTGTCTTCTGTAGCTAACATCCACATAGCTAAATGACCTTATAAAAATATAACCAAGAATCAAATTTGCATAGCGTACGAGTGATGCACATTAGAAACAATGGTTGCGTTATATTTTCATATGCTACCACTTCCAAGTTCGTCTCAATAGTATCCACTGCGAGACCAGTTAACTATGATGGGTTTCGAGATGCAATGGGATGAACGGTGATGGTTATTTTCAATATATATAGCTATCACAGTCAACGTAATTAGCGTAAAACTCGTGCGATATTAGAATTAAATATGAATGAATGTTCTTAATACATATTGCCAACATAGCTAGCATAGCTCTCTCTGTGATCCTAGGATTAAACAGTGATACCTATTTTCAATATATGTATCAATCATGCCCAGCTAAGTAAACGTAAAATTTTATGTGACCGTAGCATTAGTAGTAAGTATTATTAAAATACGTAGATAACATAGCTTACGTAGCTCTTCGCTTGATACTAAGATTAGAGTGATGGCTATTTTCAACATACGTAACAATCATAGCCACCATAGTTAGCGTCACACTCTATGTGACATCGTTAGGTGGTCATATATATTCTTAATATACGCAGCCAACATAGTCAGTGGTGCTCTCTGTGTGTCCCTAGCATTAAATAGTGATGGCTATTTTTAAAGTACGTAGCTTATATAGTCAACAGAGGTAGCTTGGTGTCTTGTGTACCCCTAATATCCAGCTAAATAACTTTTGAACATACGTTTATTACGCATTTCATGTTGGAGCAAGTAACTGCCATATAAAACAATGGTAGCCCATTAACATATATAGTGAACATGGGCACAACATTCTGTGACTTTAGCATTCAACGGTGGTCGCGTTATTTCGATCTAAGTAAACGTAATCAATTCAGCAAAAAGTAAGTTTGCAATTTATCTACCAGAGCAAGCACAGCGTACAAGTGGTGCACATTAGAATCAATGGTTGTGATATATTTGCATATATTTTCACAAGATTTATCTCGATAGGCTCTAATGCGAAGGCGTTTTAACTATGATGGACTTCGAGATGCAATGGTATAAGTCACGACGATGTATTGGAATTGGGCATTAAGTTCTAGACGTTCCCGATATTTTGATAATGACTTTTTAACATTATTGGAAATTAAAGTTTAGTTTAGACGGTTTAGTTGAGATGTAGGACCGATAAAGTTAATATTCTAGTGATTTAAATAGTGACAGCGGGTATTTCTGCATACACAGCGTGATTAATAAAATATTAACAATTATCAAAGTACAGTTTTATGTCCTGAATTTAGTATTATCACTGTTTAAATCTAGATTTTGAAAACTATAAAGTTAATAGCCTAAGCAAATTTTGCACACTTTCTTGATCTGTCCCTGTATGCGAATAAAGTTGACGGAGTACGTGTAGCCAAATACAAACGTATTCTCCGTATAGACGTTAATCGTCAATAGCTTGTGTATTTGCCAATTTTTTGTTCGTTTTGTGGTGTAATGAAATCTTTGCAGCTTCGCAGATGTAGGGAATTTGTAGACAAAAACCGTCGTGTGTTTCGTCGTGATTTCAAAGTTTCTCGATCTGAATTCTTTAAAATTTTTACTTAGCTGCAACAAACGACTGTTTAGGTACGTGAGAAATACATTTTAAAATTACTATTTTAAAAAGTATGGGAAGTCAATTATGTACCATAAAGCGAACTCAACATTTGGTAAAATCATGCATCAAAAATTATGAAATATATGTTTTATATTGAATGAAAAACAGGTATTTTCTCTTTCTTGTATCAAATTTTGTACATATAATTCCATAATTTAGTGAGGAATCTGGACATATGATTTATCTTTGATGTCAAAAACATAGACGGGGGACGAAATTTTTATATGTAGGTAGGCATATAGATAATGAAATCAAGAAATTTTCATTTTTAATATTATAGTAAACGGATACAGTGTTTTAAAACATTTTTCATGTTAATAATATATTTAAATTATTAATTTCTAACTGGAAACGGTACATAATGTTTATTAAATAAAAGATATCCTTATTAATTACTGAAAATAATTGGTAAGAAAATATAGGAGTCGCCGATTATTTTTCTAACCTGCAGGATGTTCTTGGAATAAGTGGGTTCCTTTAAAGAGGCAACATAGAAAATGTTGAAACCGACCTTGATGTGTAGGATGTATACAGCAATTTTAAGAATATTGCTTCGTGATGTTTCCGGAGTAAATGTTTACTTGTAAATGGCTTTTTAGAAACGGTGTTGCTACGCTGCAACATAGGCACACTAAGTCTGCATATTCTTGATTTGCATGAGGAATTTTTAAACAAAATACGTAAATAGTTCGTTCAGTGCAGGATACACATTCCAACGAAAACAAGCTGTAGATAAAAAACTTACGTCATTAAATAGGGTTATAGAACTAGAGCACTTGTGCCACCGAAGGAAAGACCATCTTGTAACACCTATTTTATACAGCAAATCAACTGATTTTCCGCTACTCTTAATAAGCCATGGTACCGGTCCTCTTCGTCCCATGCCTTGGTATTAATGTTTGGAGACGCTGTACATGGTACGGATATAATTGACCTTTGACCTCCATATTTCCCGTGTCCCATGTATACCGGGAAATCGTTCTCCTAAAGCATTTTCACATCACCATAAATTAAAACGATATCCATCATCAAGTTGCTATACACGTAAACCATTTTCTACACTTGAAAAAACCAATGTAAATACTCGCATCACAATACTACAATTTCAATAATTTTTTACTTAGAAACTATAGACTACAAATTTTTTCTTTACGATATTGACATTTCTCATGATTCATACTCAATTTTTTATATACCCTATACAGGGTGTTAAAAAAAGAGTGTAAAATATTTAAGGAGGTTATAGTATGAACCAAAATAAGCAGAAAAGTCTCAATAAACATGGGTCCGCAAAGTAACGGTTGCGGTTGCGGAGATATTGAATGTTTTATGTTATGTTGGTTGATGTTTAGTGAAATAAACAGTACGTATTTGACAGTTGTTATCAGTGCACAAGTTTTCTTTCGCTATGGCTGGTTACTCTAACGCAAATTTAACAAACATGTATTTCATTTATGGTCGTGCTAATGGGAACGCCACCGAAGCGCGACGTCTTTATGTTGACGCTTATCGAAATCGCCAGATTCCTTCACAACGCATGTTAGGAAGAATTCACCAAAGATTGCATAATACCGGTTCCTTGAGCAAACAGTGCCATTTATCCGGAAGACCCAGGTCGGTATCCACTCCTAGAGCAGAAGAAGAAATTCTAGCACTGGTAGAGCAGAATCCAGGTACGAGTGTGCGGAGAATATCAGCCGAGGTAGGAATTAGTGGTCCTCTTGTTTGGAGAATCCTTCACGAGCAACTGCTTTATCCGTACCATGTGCAACCAGTACAGGCCTTAAATCCAACAAATGATCATCAAGCACGTTTGGTTTTTTGCCGCTGGTTTCTACGTCATGATGCTGAAGACCCTCATTTTCTTGCAAACATTCTTTTTACCGATGAGGCCGAGTTCACAAGAATGGAGTGTTTAAAATCCTCATGCTCTAATAGAATCTGGACATCAGGCACGTTTTTCATTAAACATTTGGATGGGTATTGTAGGTGACAGGTTTGTAGGTCCTGTTGTTTTACCAAACCGATTAACAGGCGCTACTTACCTCAACTTTCTGCAGAACACACTGTATGAGTTTTTGGAAGACATTCCTTTGAATCAGAGGCAACAAATGTGGTTCCAGCATGATGGTGCTCCAGCTCATTTTTCTATGGCCGTTAGAGAGCATTTACATCAAACTTTTCCACATAGATGAGTAGGAAGGACCGGACCTGTTTTATGGCCTCCAAGATCGCCTGATCTGAACCCTCTAGATTTCTGTGTTTGGGGATATTTGAAGGCATTAGTGTATGGTAGTCCTGCAAATAGCCTGGAAGAGCTGCAGCTACGGATTAATCAAAAGTGTCAAGAAGTCCAAACCAAGGAGGGTGTTTTCGAAAGAGTTCGAATATCGTTGAGACGAAGATGTCGTGCCTGCTTGGAAATGGACGGAGGGCACTTGGAACATCTTCTGTAACTTTGTTTTTTTGTTTGTTAAAAGCTTCCTTTGTCGGTTTATTCCTAATAAAATAAAATGTTTGAAAAACGAATAGTGGTCCATATCTACGCAACCGTTACTTTGCGAACCATGTTTATTAAGACTTTTCTGCTTATTTTGGTTCATACTATTACCTCCTGAAATATTTTACACTCTTTTTTAACACCCTGTACAAGGTAAAACTTTATACCAGAAAATAGGACCCTATAATACACTGTACTAGAAACTAATAACTAAAAAAAATGAAGCGAAAAAACAGAAAACTTCTCACAAATATTACTTACATAGTTTTAATGGATCTGGTTTACTACTGGGCTGTATAAATCCATTAATTTAGGAGATTTACTCCTGTTTTCGTAAAGTATTAACGAGATTAGCCTCTATATTAAAGGTGTAAACCGATGTGCTAATTAGAAATCCAATAATTACTGATTAAATTGTTATTAAAGTAGATTAAAGTATTGCCAGCCCCCGGTAAAGTTTCCCTTATATTGGAAATTATCTTGTTAAAACACCCTTCTCAATATTTCTATCGAAGTAAGCTCTTTGTAATACCAGAATACCGCACTGAATCTCAGACCCGCTTAAAAGTTAACTGAGAAAGCGAAAGCGGTGATTGTTTAAAAAAGGGAACTTAATGTTGGATAACACACTGAATTCAGTAGACGTAAAAAAAGATTAAAAACGAATTAAATAACACGATATAATAAGATATTACGCAATTTTCAACAAGTAACAATTTTAGTCAAGAAACTGTGTCATTATAGCATGTGCAAATTCGTCATCGATGCTTTGAAGAAATTTTCAAGTCAATGATTTTTTTTAATTAATTTTACAAGTTCTAAATGTTGTTTCTCGGTTCGGACTGATTAAAGTTAGGTTAGAAACAATTATTATAAAATATGGGTAATAATGTTTGTTTATCATAATATATACACAGTGTTTCTTAAGTAGAGGTCAAAGTTCAGGGGCGAATTATTTGGCCAACAGTAAAGGTTTTTTTAGCGGTGAAAAATTAAAAAAAAATCAGTTTTTAATTTGCAAACCTCTTGAGACAAATTTCAGGCTACCAGTGGGGAAGATGTGCGTATCACCGATTATTATTTACCAAAAAAATATGTCACCGTGTATGATATTACAAATAAAATCGGTCATTGTATTATCTTCATTTTTAGTTTCTTTACACTTTTTGTTTTCCAAACCGATTAACAACAAAATTACTTACTTACTTAAATTTCTTACATATCTTACTGAGGCCAGGCAAAATAATAATAAGAAGAAGCCGTCATCTTATCTAATATTCTGTATTGTCAAATTAAGGTTATTTTATAAAAAGATTAAATTTAATAATAGCTTATGCATATTCAAATTCTGAAATGGCCAATATAGTTTACATTTACGGTCATGCAGATAGAAATGGTGCTGAGGTTAGGCGAATTTATATGGAAAGATATCCAAACCATACAAATCCAAGAATGTTTTTCAACATCTTCCGAAGTCAGGCTCATTTCAGAAAGGTCCAATTCCTGGAAGACCATTGAGTGTTAAAAACGTCTGATTTAGAAGAAGCTATTCTATATGAAATTGAAAAAGACCCAAATATTAGGAAGATCGCTGCAAATTTTAATGTGAATCATAAATTAGTTTCAGTCTGAAGTTAATAGTTATACCCGTATCGTATACAAAGAGTTCATGTTTTACTGCCGTCAGACAATCCTGCTCGTCCAGAATTTTGCGACTGGGTTTTGCAAAATTTTTTTAAAAAAGTAGACTTTATCGCATATTGTTTACCGACAAAGCTATTTTTTTCCGAGATGCTATAATGAACTTCCACAATAAACACGTTTGGTCTGATGAAAAGCCTAACGTCATAATGAAATCTCGATTTCAACATCAGTTTTCTTTGCATGTAGGTAGGTATTGTTGGACCTTACTTTTTACCAATAACTTTAACCGGTGTTCTACAGGCATTTTTTTGAAAACATTTCATCTGAACTACCAAGCTACTTGACAATGTTTCACCTACTATGTTTCATATTAATTATTTTGCTTGCTCCACAGCTGACGATATGTACGTATGTGGATTTTTTTTTTAAAGGAAACGCGTGTCTGCCTAAAAATACTAAGAGGGGAAAAATTAGTAAATTGATTGTTATATTTACTGTAATTTTTTCATATCGAGAAACGTTTAGAAAAAAAAGTTCTAATTAAAAAAACAACAGAGGTTGGTGGTTGCCACCCTGGTAGACATTTGGTAAAAATAAAAATCGTACTCAACAATGTCACTTAATTAACTAAATGTAGTCACCGATTTTCAGATTAATAAGTTTAACAGTTTTTGAGTAAAAAATGGAAACCGAAATTTTTTCAATTTTTTAGAAGCCCTTATCTCGTCAGGGACGGCTCAAATCGAAAAATTTTATAGAAAGAACCCTCCCTAAAATAACGCAAGGAACACCCCCTCTAAAGGATCGCACATCATTATGGGGCACCCTGTATATCTTTTAAGTAAATAATGATCGATGATACTCACACCTCCGTATATAGTACTGCAGATAACATAATTTATTTAAGCTGAAATAATAGATAGATAAATCTAAGAAAAAATACCACAAACAAAAAACAAATTATTAGAAGAAGGGGTGTTCGCTTTCTGTATTAAAAAAAGAAAACACGCTATTAATTTGAAAGAAATCCCTTGGACTTCCATATATCAGACCGCGGCGTAGTCAAATATATAAGTTTAAAAAAAAAACGACCAACAATATGAACCGATACGGGGGGTTCGACGTAATGACAATATTAAAAATGCAGTCGGATCGGGTCAGCGGGGGGGCCCCGCCCAAGTAGGAATACAGTAGCCGGTACAATAGGGCCCATTAGTCCGTGCCACGGTAAGTAATGTAATATTGTCTACTGAGCGGACACCAATATTTGTCACTAATAAACTGGGATTTATTGCGGGGAGGCAGTGGCGGCGCCAGAAGATGGTAAGAGGGATACAGCAATAAAAGAAGTGACATAAATTGTGCTATACCCTACGTATTTTTCCAGTTGAACATAAATCTCAAGATAGAAATAAGCGTTGCACAACGAATTTGCTAAATAATTAGGAAACATCTATTAAAATCATTCTCCGATTTCGATTTCAAGGAGAAAATTAGGAACAGCATCAAAATTCATTATATCAAAAATTTCCAGGAAGGAAAATTACAACTAGAGAATTTAAAAAGACTAGACCTTTTGCTTCATGATACCATAACCAGGGTTAAAAACCTTTATAGCTCACACTTTTTGAAAGCAGAATATTTACATGGCAGGGATGCAAACCACAAATTCCGAGGCTTAATTTCATAACCAGAACGAGGAGCCTGGGGAAGTTGCAAGAATTTTATATACTTAGGTTTGAAATGTATTACAGGGTAATCTTTCAAACATATTGAAAGGTCAGAATATGTCGCTAGGTGGCCGTGCGGTTTAAGGTGTCAGTACTTGAATCGAAGTGGTTAGAGCGGTATGGGTTCGAGCCCCGCAACCGGTAGACCGTATATCAGCTATACTCGTGGAGAAGATTGGCACCCTCTCTATTGGTATGGTAGGGTAGAAGAATGTTGGCTTGGGTTAATGTGAGAGATTGATACTGGTTGACATTTGACTACCCCCTAATTAATGAGGTTTTCCAGGTTTTCCTCGGTTTCCAGGGCGCAAATGCGGTCTGCTTAATAATATGTGCCTCCCGCACAAGTCTTCTACTTCTTGGAAAAAAATGAAAGTTGCTTACGCCCTGTATACATTCTGGTAGCTTAATGGAAAAGTTTAATTGATTTCTTCGATAAACCTGATGATAGTCTTCACAACCTTATTTTTATACAAATTTGAACAAATTGGGAACGAAAAAATATATTTATCTGAAAATCATTTTTTAAAATTAAGTTTTCATATGATGCTCAAATGAAACAACTATTTATTTAATTTAAACAATTACTCGTCAAAAAAATTATATTTTCTTATCAAATAAATTAATTTATTTTTGACAAAAAAGTGGGCACTACACCAAAAAAAGATGTGTTTCCCGATTATGTTCAAATATATCGAATTGTTTGGTGACAAGAAAATGTTTTTCGGTGCGTCAAAGAAGAATGTTTATAATTCTCTTATTATAATGTCATCGTGCATAAAATAAACAATATTTAGCCTCGAAAATAAACCAATAAACCGACAAATTTTTTATTTTTTTTATTCAAAATTTTGGCTCACCTCAAACTGCAGTTTTTAAAAAATATATGAAACGTGCGCATGTTATCAAAAAAATTTGTACCGCCACTGGAAAGAATCGTGTTATGTTTCGTATTATGATAATGACTATTTGTTGCGACTAATGAATAAAAACGCCGAATTAATCTCACGACGTCCCATGAATCTTTCGATTTGAGACCATTGAGCATCTTGATCACCGATGGTCGCCGGTCCGCTTGATCGATTGGTACGCTTTGTCCGACAAGAATGACTACTCGCGTAGCTATGTAACCACCGATTTGAAATTTTAAACAGGATAAGTGAGCGATACGCTGAATAATATTAACGGCATTAGTGCCGTGACAACAGTAAAAATGAAATTATCCAGTATTATCGAGGAAAAAAATCAATTAGCTTAAATGGAAACTTAGGTACACACTCAACAAAACCCTTAATCATAAAGGGCCTAACTGTAACTACAGGTATGTTATAACATAGTAAATAGAACAGTCTACGTATGTAATAAAAATCGTACATTCCTATGAACATACAAGTATACGTGAAGATGTACCTTGAATATTTATAACAAATAGGTACTGATACGAATTATGATACTCAGGCAAATGTATATTACAAATACAGTATGCGCCAAAAGTATGGAATAAATTCAATAAAAACGAAACAATTATTTTTTGGGAAAAATCCTCGAACAGGTCGATTTTTAATTTAAAAAATACATATTTTAGCGTAAAATGCGATTTTCAAATGTCATTTGTTTTCGAGTAATGACGTCATAGATTTTTTTTAAATGGCAACACCATATTTTTTTCCTTGATTCTGAAAGATCGTTTAATTCTCTATCAGACAGTACTAAAATTTTGCTCTCTTACATAGGAAAGTTTTCGAGTAAATGACGATTGAATGTTAGAAAACCTAAATCAATTAAAATAAAGCAAAAACGTTATCAAGTTTAGTTTTTCGAATTCCATAGTTCTTCTATGAATCACGTAGGTGAAAATCTTTGCAAAGTGTCATTGTCACACCGACTTTCTAATAAGTATTGTAAGCGACATAGAAATTATTATTCAATTTAAAGTATTATGGCACATTTAACTGTTACTCAAAGAATTGAAATTTTAATTCTTATCGGATGCGGGAATATGACTAGAACTCAGCAGGAAGTTTGCGATTTATTTAATGAAAAATATCTAGATCATCCTATCAGCCAATCAACAGACAGTAAGGTAGAGTATAAATTTAGAGAAACTGGCAATGTTGTAAATATTCCAAAATCTGGACGTCCAAGCATTAGTGAAAATCAGAAACAGAACATTTTGATAAGTATAGTGGATAATCCTCATAATTCTTCACGATTGGTTGCATTAAACAATGACACTCAGTCATGACAGTCACAATGACAATGACAATGACAGTCAGAGCACAGTGCTACGTATCTTGAGGAAGGAAAAATATCATCCCTACAAAATTCAACTTGTGCAGGAACTCAATGAAGATGATCCCGATCGCCGCTTACAGTTTTGCGAAATTCTAATGGATTTATGTCAAGGAAATAGAAATTTACACCGGTAAATACTTTTCTCAGATGAAGCCACAATTTGTCTGAATGGTACAGTAAACCGTCAAACTTGCAGATATTGGAGTCGGGAAAATCCTCATTGGATGGCAGAGGCACATACCTAACACCCTCAGAAATTAAATGTGTGGGCTGGAATAGTTGACGACAGAATAGTAGGGCCTTTCTTCTTTGAAGGAACCCTTACAGGACAAAGATATTTAGAGTTTCTAGAAAATGACCTTGTTCCAGCCCTTGCAGTAATTTTTCCTAACGATAATGACCCTGATATTACTGACCATACCATCTGGTTTCAGCAAGACGGTGCACCTCCGCACTATACGCGCCCTGTACGAGATTTTTTGGACAACTGTTTTCCTGGGAGGTGGATCGGCAGACGCGGACCGATAGAATGGCTTGCAAGATCGCCAGATCTTACACCTCTTGACTATTTTTTATGGGGATACTTGAAGTGAAAAGTGTACATTAATAAACCACGTAATTTAGAAGAACTTCAAAATCGCATTCGGGACGAAATACGCAGAGTTACCCCAGAAATCATTCATAATGTGCAAGAAGAATTTCTTCACAGACTTGCGCATTGTCAAGAAGTTGGAGGATGGCAATTCGAATACAGTGTTGCCATTTAAAAAAAAATCGATGACGTCATTACTCGAAAACAAATGATATTTAAAAATCGCATTTTACGCTAAAATATGCATTTTTTAAATTAAAAATCGAACTGTTCGAGGATTTTTCCCAAAGAATAATTGTTTCGTTTTTATTGAATTTATTCCATACTTTTGGCGCATACTGTATAATTTCATATGGTTCAAATTAAGGTAATTGTGTTAAATAATCATAGGATCCCAAGGACGTCGTTTCCGAGATATAGCGTTTCCAAAGCTGATAAAAAATCAATTTAAAATTCTTGTTAGTTATGCAATTTAAATTTTTTTTATGCATTATGCACATATTTGCTTATTTGTACCAGAATATCATCAGTAATTAATTACCTATCTTATTATTTTACTATTTTTGTTGGAATTGGACCTTAAATCACTAGCAAATGTAATTTATTTCTGAAGTTACTTTACAAATATGCATACAAATAAAAAAAGAAGCATTGTTTTGTACATTTAATGTAATTTCTCTCTCATTCTCCATTGACCAATGCAGTCTATGTACGTTATGTAAATTCAAATTACAAGTTAATTTAAGACAAAGACAACTATAGATTTACTTCTTTGTAACAGAATACCACTAACTCATCAATTGTATCATTATCGTGGTAGTACTTTTGTTATAATTTTACCTGCAATCACACATTTTAGAGTAAAATAATATATTTTATGTAAGTTTACAAATAAAAATTTTCAGTGGACATACATTTTTTGTAAATTTACAGTAACTCCTATTATAGTAACATACACTGAAAATATTAATTTGTAATTTTACTTGAAAAATAAAAGGTATTTTATTACCCACTATTTTACTAGTAAATACCCTGCGCCTATACAATTTTATTGTAAAGATGTACATCACGTGATAATAACTCTAACGCCATAACATATGTAAAAGTGAACCACTTACATATGCTTCGTTAACACATTCCTTATTGCAATTTCACGTTTTGTTAACAATATACAAATATTCAGTATTTTTGCATTGGCATTGTAAAAATACATTGGTTATTTACAAAGACATTGTATTAATTTACAAAAAAGTAGTAAACATATAAAAAATGCGTTTAACAACAATTTTTGTATTTGTATTGTAATGTTATTGCGAAAATACACCGGTTTTTTCGTAATTACAATATATTCGCATACAACTTTTTCTTCAGTGTAACATATCTCTGATACGTGGTTTAACAAATTTCAATCAAAATAAACATTTAGGTACAGTGGATATACATTTATTGTAAATTTAACGTCACTGTAATTTTACATTGACAAATATAGTCTAGGTTCATTATGTAAATTCAATGTATGTTAGGTCTATGAATTAACTGTACATATACTTGCTTCTTTGTACCTACCAGAATATCATCAATAACTGATTAGACTTTCACATTCTTCTGGTATTTTTTTATAATAATTGTACCTTCAACACAAGCAACTGTAGTTTTACAGTAAAATAACATCATTTTGATGAAATTATCAGTATAATTTTCATAAAATTGAAAATTTATAATGAATATTCATTGTTTTATAAGATTAATGTATTTTTCCTACATTATCAAATATGATATGATCGTTATGTAAATTCAAACTGTTATATGTTTTTTAACACTAATTTTGTGGTTTGCTTCGTTGTACCATGAACAACCAGTTAATTGTATCACATTCGCTCTAGTTTCTGTAATTGTATTTCCAATCACACGATAATTTATAGTAAATTTACATTATTTTAATATGTGATCTTGTATAATATAAAATAAAAAAATTACACAGAATATACAAATGTCAATTTTAAGTTTATTGTTTGCTATGTATGACAACCATATACTTACTTCTTTATACCATAGTAATAATTAGCACTATTTTATCGCTCGAATATACTAGTTTAATGCTACATAAACAATAGTAATTTTACATTATAATCATATCTTTTGCTGTAATATTTGATTTAACCAAAATCTTTACTTGAAATTTTTACATAAGGTTCAAAGTGGCAACATAATATTTCTGCACACATTACAATGCTATTGTGGATTTACATTTATACCGTAATTTTAATTACTGTACATTTTACAGCAATGCTGTTTGCAGTGTATGTATTCTATGTTTTTATTATCCACACGCAATCGGTCACTACTGCTATTTTTAAAAATCACCATAAGCATGGTTAAAACGACTGGATCATATTTAAGACACTTGCTACCGCACTATAAGTCCGTATATGTTCGACAGAAATTATTAAAATTTAAACAATAAGTTGAACATATCATGTTTTAATAAATGAAGGTAAAGCGGATTTAAAATCCAGTGTGGGCGATACATAGAAGGCTTAGGCAGCGGCTGGAGCACATTCGTCTCTAATAGGGTTATTATGGTACAATATATTTATAATATTTTTAATGTGAATAATTTATTTTTGATTTATTATTGACTATATTACGGCCATTACAAACACAAAAATCTGATTTCTCATGTAAATCTATAATGACTTAAAGAAGACAGAAGTTTGTCACATGGTATTATAATAATTCTTCATTCTTTCAAATTAACGTTATAAAAATGCAAAACTAATCTTTATCTGATCTAATCTAGTTTTATAAGTGTACTTGAGATCGTTTTTTGTGCTGCTGTGTTATATTTTACAGAGTATGTAGAAATGACCTAACATAAATTATTTTATATACTTATTCACTATTGTATTTTTAGACAAACAGTTTAGAGAAATACATAGAAAAAAAATAGCTTCGCCTTTGATGTATTTCAAATTCCCAAATGCATGTTTTCTCTAAATATATAAGTTTTCAAAGCTGTCCAGTAGTTTTCTTCATTTACTTTAGCTATTTTTAAAATTAAATAGTAAGTGGTTTTACTTATTATATTTTACAAAAAATAATGCTAAACACCATTTGTACGAATGCAAATCTAGTAGATTTGTTGACATTCACATTGAAAGATACATTGAAATACATTATGGGTTAATAATACAAAGAAATTGGAAAAATGAATATATAAATCTTACATGAAAATTACATAGCAGTTAGTAAAACCCAGGATAATAATAAAAAAGAAATGGAAAGTTACATATTAATTTTACACAGAACTGGTAATAGTATTTTACACTTCAAATAGTAATTTAAATTGTAACATTACATTTTGGTCTGTTATTTCACACTATTGTGATACTTCTGAGCTAATCGTCGTGATTAGAATGAAGGGCACAGATATAAAAACAGATACAGATAGAAAAATAATTGTTATCAGCGTTCAAACTATATTATGGAAATTGATATTTTTCTACACCCGTATTATAACAATGCACTTATATGCCCATAATCCGTTTCATAATGATACCCATTACGATACAGATTTTTCATTACGATATAGATTTTTAAACAATAGAAACCCATAATTTTTCAATTAAGCATGCTGTGCATTTGACGTTTATCCTAGGTTCTTATGTAATTATTTGAGATGTCAAAATCAGTACGTATTAAATTTTCGTAGATACCTAGCTAAACTGCGATAATTTATCAAAATGTCTGATATCAGCGATATAGAAGAATTACCATCGACTCCTCCACACATATCGGAGAAAGCAGAAAATGCAGTTCATACGTATAATTACTGTTACCTATTGTGTTCAATAAAAATATAAAATTTATGGTTTTTGATTATTTATCGGGTGTAGAAAAAATAGCGTATGCAACTCTCATTACATGATCGTTGCATAATATACTATTATGAAATTATTTTAAAGTCTGACCTAGTTTACTTAAACACCTGCTAGGATCGATATGTGATGTGTAATTAGTTTTCTAATTACAGGGTACGTTACAAAAATAAATTTAAACGAAAATATTTTGTTGACAGAATTTGAGAAAACAAAGTTATGATATGTGTTTGTAAAGACCAAAGATAGCTTTCTTATAAATATGACAGTTATTCAAAGCTGCACCTCCTGCTTTAACATTTGTGGAACGTACTGTATATATATTTTTTTGAGTTTCGAGATATGTTGAGGCGTTCCAAATGGAACATCCTGTAGCTTTTCAGATACACTGCAACGGAATACTGAAAATGGATAGTGAAATGTGACGATATCGGAGAAAGGAAAGAATGCAATAGGTAGAGAAAGGACTAAAACCCGCCTACAAAGAATATTATACTAGTGTATCTACTTAAACCCGAACGCCTCGCTTTCAATAAGAGATAAGTCCATAAATAAAACCGAAGAAAAAATTCAATACGCCATAATTCAGCGCCATCAGCCGTATCGCCTTCGCGGGGGCCAGGATTGAAGGAGTATCAAAGAAGCACTTAATTGTAAATTACTATAGTCGAATGATCACTGATTGCCTATACACGGCCGTGTATCAGAATCAGAAATGACCCTATAAATAATGGTTAATCTCGAGTCAAAGGGTCCCCGATTCAGTTACTACGGTGGCTCTTATGTCGAGGAGTCTTTTAATCTCATAATTTCTAGACTCCGTCGGGGATTATTCGCAATCAGACTGCCTCTTATGTAAGACACTGTTTTCTATCTCGGGAAAGATTTACAACTAATATAACTGAGGTTATCGATTGACGCAATCCTCGTTGTATTGTCTCGTTCTTCCGTAGCGTTTCCGTGGATAAAACACGGGATGTCTGAAAGTTGACGCTCCGACCTCGGAAAAACAAAAAACTAAAATCAAAAATTTAACTTATGGCCTCAAATGGGACGAAATAACATCCAAAGCGGAAATTTTAAGAAACTACATGAGCTAACGCTCTGATCAGCACTGGAAAAACATATACAGGATGGTACGTTTTTCGAGGGTCACCATTTCCATTTCGGAAACTGTACAATATACAGGGTGAATCAAATCAGAAATAAGTTGTGTCTTTTGATGAACATTTCTTAACCTAAACAGATCCAAGATATCTGCTGCCGGTGTTGAAATATTGTGAAAAAATTGAAAAATAGCGATTTTAGAAAATGCCATCTAGCGTAATTATTATTCAACAGAAAGAGATGAAATTTGGTGTAGAGGGATAAAAATAAACGAAAAATCGATTTTCATCGAAATAAGGTTCCTACGGCCGCTAGTTGCGGTTATGCAACATTCAATTGTTTTATTTTTCTTATAAGCACCATATTCGATCTTAACAGTATTTGAGGAATAAAAAATAAAAAAAATCTACTACTAAGAGAACGAATTATACAAGGTAAAGAGCACTTTAGGCTCAAACCACATATTTTCCAGAATATTCGTTAATGGCTAATTAAAATAGCCGCAGGTGGGTGAAGGGGTACCCAAATTGAACATTTAATTTAAAATTAGTGAAATTTGTTTTTTGTAATTGTTTGCTGTTAGTTGTGCTGTTTCTTTATTTCAATTTACAAATAAAAGGGAAATAACCATTTCATACTTAGCGATATTTAATTGTGCTACACCTAGCACATGCAGAAAAGTTGCAATATCTTGTAAACCGAGCCTCAAATTAAAATCTTATACAAGTGAAAAAAGTAGAATAAAAACACGCTCTATTTATATAAAAAAAAATCTGGGTACTGAAGAAAAATTGAGGGGTCTGTGGGTACTATTAACCCTCTCTTCGTTCATGCTTTGAGACCAATATTACAAATTTCAAATATCTATTACCGGGTTTCAATAAAAATCAGTTTTAAATTTTAATTTTGATACTGAAAATAGAGCTCCAAAATGAAAAGTGGCATAGGAAAAGTCCCATTTTGGTTCAAAGAATATGTGATTAATGGTTTGATCTACTAATTTGCAAGACCCTGCATATTTTTTTCAAATTGAATACCGTCTGTCACGAAAATGGAGCATTATAGAGAAAAATGTGATAAAAAATAAAACAAAAAAACGGAAACATTGTCTCAACCAAAATTATTTAGAAAAGGATATGTGTGACAATGGAGTGAAAGCGTATAAAAAATTTGTATTAAGTAATTTTAGTTCCTATGTTAAATAATAAATTAAATATATTATTAAATTATTGCACCTTTTTTAAATTGGTCAATAATTTAAAACCAAATAATCATCAAGTATCAAATATACTATATATGTAATTTTTTATTACTAATTTAATATAAAAATAGAGCAAACAAAAATGCTGAGAGAGCTTTATTTTCGAAATTCATCTCTGAGACAACCTCACAGTAATAATAATACGTCTGCTGTCATGTATATGCCATTGTGCATAAAGTAATACCTAGATCAAAAATTTAAAATTGACCAGTGAATCAATACAATTTCCCTTTTTTGTGTACGAATAAATAAAGTAAGAATATAATTAAATTAGAATTGAAACATAAGTGCTTTTACTTTAACAACATATCTACCTTAATAAAATTTAGAAAACTCACCTGCTTCCTCTTTCTATCGTTGGCGTATCAAGCTTCAAAAATCGACTCCTGTAAATAAAATAGCCTAAATTAATTTATTAATACGTATACAGTATGCGTCAAAAGTATGGAATAAATTCAATAAAAACGAAACAATTATTTTTTGGGAAAAATCCTCGAACAGGTCGATTTTTAATTTAAAAAATACATATTTTAGCGTAAAATGCGATTTTCAAATGTCATTTGTTTTCGAGTAATGAAGTCATCGCTTTTTTTTTAAATGGCAACACCATATTTTTTTCCTTGATTCTGAAAAATCGTTTAATTCTCTATCAGACAGTACTAAAATTTTGCCCTCTTACATAGGAAAGTTTTCGAGTAAATGACGATTGAATGTCAGAAAACGTAAATTTTATCCATAAAAAAGTAACAATTCTGAGGTATGTAAAATAAAATACAATTGATTAAATTTTGTACTTAAATTAAATGTTCGAATTGCCATCCACCAACTTCTTGAGAATGCGCAAGTCTGTGAAAAAATTCTTCTTGCACATTATGAATGATTTCTGAGGTAACTCTGCGTATTTCGTCCCGAATGCGATTTTGAAGTTCTTCTAAATTACGTGGTTTATTAATGTACACTTTTGACTTCAAGTATCCCCATAAAAAATAGTCAAGAGGTGTAAGATCTGGCGATCTTGCAGGCCATTCTATCGGTCCGCGTCTGCCGATCCACCTCCCAGGAAAACAGTTGTCCAAAAAATCTCGTACAGGGCGCGCATAGTGCGGAGGTGCACCGTCTTGCTCAAACCATATGGTATCGTCAAGAATGTCAGGGTCATTATCGTTAGGAAAAATTACTGCAAGGGCTGGAACAAGGTCATTTTCTAGAAACTATAAATATCTTTGTCCTGTAAGGGTTCCTTCAAAGAAGAAAGGCCCTACTATTCTGTCGTCAACTATTCCAGCCCACACATTTAATTTCTGAGGGTGTTGGGTATGTGCCTCTTCCATCCAATGAGGATTTTCCCGACTCCAATATCTGCAAGTTTGACGGTTTACTGTACCATTCAGACAAAATGTGGCCTCATCTGAAAAAAGTATTTGCCGGTGTAAATTTCTATTTCCTTGACATAAATCCATTAGAATTTCGCAAAAGTGTAAGCAACGATCGGGATCATCTTCATTGAGTTCCTGCACAAGTTGAATTTTATAGGGATGATATTTTTTCTTCCTCAAGATACGTAGCACTGTGCTCTGACTAGTGTCATTGTTTAATGCAACCAATCGTGAAGAATTATGAGGATTATCCACCATACTTACCAAAATGTTCTGTTTCTGATTTTCATTAATGCTTGGACGTCCAGGTTTTGGAATATTTACAACATTGCCAGATTCTCTAAATTTAGACTCTACCTTACTGACTGTTGATTGGCTGATAGGGCGATCTGGATATTTTTCATTAAATAAATCGCAAACTTCCTGCTGAGTTCTAGTCATATTCCCGCATCCGATAAGAATTAAAATTTCAATTCTTTGAGTAACAGTTAAATGTGCCATAATACTTTAAATTGAATAATAATTTTTGTCGCTTACAATACTTATTAGAAAGTCGGTGTGACAATGACACTTTGCAAAGATTTTCACCTACGTGATCCATAAAAGAACTATGGAATTCGAAAAACTAAACTTGATAACGTTTTTGCTTTATTTTAATTGATTTACGTTTTCTAACATTCAATCGTCATTTACTCGAAAACTTTCCTATGTAAGAGGGCAAAATTTTAGTACTGTCTGATAGAGAATTAAACGATCTTTCAGAATCAAGGAAAAAATATGGTGTTGCCATTTAAAAAAAAATCGATGACGTCATTACTCGAAAACAAATGACATTTGAAAATCGAATTTTACGCTAAAATATGTATATTTTAAATAAAAAATCGACCTGTTCGAGGATTTTTCCCAAAAAATAATTGTTTCGTTTTTATTGAATTTATTCCATACTTTTGGCGTATACTGTATATACATTAATATACACATTTTTTCTTTTTGTTCTTTAAATCTAGAAGTCCCAATTATTCTACATAAGGATCTATGAATATGAAATTAATTCAACTTTATCAATTCCTGTCAAAATTAGATATAACACCTTGAAGTATTTAAACCAAAGTTGAGATACGCTAATGTAGCAAGTACATCTAGTAGCCACTAGCTACTCCATGTCGAACCTGACAGGCCGACGCAATGAAGCATCTTGCATGATGTAGATACCGATGATATTTGGAACACGAAAAATCAGGAAACATTTACTCTGCGGCTTAATGCCACGACCGGCAATGAATTACACCTGAAAAATTTAAAGCAAACAACTAAAGTCATTCATCAGCGAGCCACCAGACATATACCCATGTTTAGCTTATTAGCTCTCATCAGTATACCATAGATGAGGTAACTGATGAATAACACTGACTGTGTCCGATGTCGACGGCTTTCAATTAAATGTAAAACGCTTTATTGCTTCAGTCTATCAGGTTCGGTATGGAGTAGTTAGAGGTCACTAGACGTAGCTTGCTTAATTTCGCATACTCATCTTCTGCCGGGTTAAATACACATAAAACAGTCAGTGGTATTCGTCAGTTACCTCACCTATTGCATACTAATGAGAGATAATAAGCCGGTATATGTCTGGTGGGCCGCTGATAAATGACTTTGGCTGTCTACTATAGATTTCTCTAGTGGAATTCAATGTTGGTCGGGGCATTAGCCCGCAGAGTAGTTGTTCCTGCAATTCCGTTTTGCACAGTTGGCATGATCAGTTGGCAGTAGGCATTAATCAATCATATAAATTTTTAAATTTTTTAAAATTTCCCAACTAGTTATCTCACTACTATGGTCTCTATGGAAATCCCTAGATTCGGTTCCTATTGTTGATTATAAAACTTCTACTGACGTAACTGCTGTTCAGACAAAGGCTGAAAATGTTAAAAAAGTAGAGAAAATACAGAATATTGTCTGAAGCTATTTATTTGTGGCATAATTTTAGTTTTTCTTTAGTTTTATTGGATTTTTGCCACACACTGAAAAATAATAAAAAATAATTAAATAAGCCCTTGCGCCAAACGGAACCGTCAAGGGTTATTTTTTAAACTAAGTTTGCCTAACCAAAAAATCTCACACTGAAAAAAGCAAGATAAGTAAAAAATAACAAAAATCACATCACTATCGCGCACTTCCGTATTATTGACGTTTCGAAAAACTCTCTGTTTTCGTTTTCAAAATAGTAGTAAAAATATTAAACGTATGTCAAGTTTGACAGTTTCAAATTTGTTTATCTGCTTCCATAGAGATGTTAAATGATTTTTTTACTTCTTCTTGATACAACTGTAGCCAACAATGATAGTGATAGTTATGTGATTTTTGTTATTTTTTACTTATCTGCTTTTTTCAGTGTGAGATTTTTTGGTTAGGCAAACTTAGTTTAAAAAATAACCCTTGACGGTTCCGTTTGGCGCAAGGGCTTATTTAATTAATTTTTATTATTTTTCAGAAGTGTGGCAAAAACCCAATAAAACTAAAGAAAAAATACAGAATATTAAAAAAATTGGTAAGTCTGGTATATTTACATTTTAATACGATTTTTAAAACATTCGATTATTCTCAGACAGTAAAACATAAAAAAAATAAAACGAGAATAAAAACAAATTTCTTAACACAGACACAAATAAACTGATTTTATAAAAACCTCGAAGTGGTAGCACTGTACAGAGTGCTTTAGAAATAAGTTATGAAGTGACAGAACATCAGAAAATAAGAATTCTTTCCAAAAAATTATGCGTATATGGGTCTTTTGGTTTTGAGATACTAATTGTTTTAAATAAAAAAAAAATCTAACACTGACTATAATGGTTTTCCGGGTTGTTATCCCGTGACCTAGGTAAATGGTTCCTGTCAGTAACAGATTTAAAATACACATCCCTTTGACATGCCCTTGTTCTCGGGCTAGGCTCTGTATAGCTTGCGGCGAAGCTTTCGCGAAGTCATCACTGAAGATGCCTATAGGATAGTATAGGATAAGGAGCGACGAAATGTTTGAAAGCGTTTGATGTGACCAAGAGCAGGTCAAAGACTCCCATCTAAGGCTAGGGATGTAAATTATAACTCTGTTACTGGCAGCGACCAGTTACCTAGATCACATAATAACAACCCGGAAAACCACTATCACACACAAACTACGAAACGTTGTAACAAACTGACTCTTCGTTTAACCATAATCTTAGAAAAAAACAAATTTCCTATCCGAAACAATGGCAAATTTCCAATGTACCTCCTCTGCTAACTATCTCCTGCACTATCCCGATACCCAATTAAGATCCGGCAAATATTTTTACCGTCTCATCACGTTCAATGGCCCCACTAACGAGCTACAAACTCGCCGAGATATTGTTTGAACATTTCCGTTCAAGTTAAAGGGTTGTAAACGAAAGGCGCCCAGATAAACGAAGGCGAGGGGCCATAAGCCGCTACTATACACTAAATTGCGGGTACACAAACGCAGAGCATCTTGTAAAAATCTCGATATTAAATCAGGTATGCAAACAGATTACCTATCTGAAATTATCCCTAAACTCGGTTAGATGCGTCTAACAATAAATAGGGGATTACGGGAGAGACGAGAAGAGAATGAAGAAAGACAGGGGCGTGCCTTCCTTCCAAAGGCACGTAAGATACCTGCCTAATTTAAAAATTTAAGAAAAAGGACAGTCATCAAGATCACTAGATTGCAGTCCTATAGACTCTCAACGAGGCCATTCTAAACAATCGTTGTATAATTAAACATGTTTTCTTCAAATGGCTAGGAGTAGGGGAATGTAAGGCAGAACCATATATCTAAGAGAGAAAATTGATAATACGTAGATTTTTATTTTAGACAAGACGTAATAATAGGAAATCAAATATTTATTCTATGGACTACTCTACAGTGTAACTAAATATTATTTACGTTTTGGTAATTTAAAAATATAAATAATAATTTTAATAATAAAATACGGTTTTGCCCCTACCCTCGGGGCATGACAGTATTTGTGATGAGGCAAAACCATATACTACATATACAAAATATTTATAAAGACTTGCGCCAGGAGGATCTACATTTAAACGCATCTAGCTCTTCATGTGGAAGTCCGGTACAGCTCTCGTGACACCATTTCAGGCACCATTTCTGTCTCTTTAGATTCATTCTGGTTCACAACAATATATACATGGAGAGTTAGCCGTATCATCTTCTTCGGAACTTGAATCTTCTTCATTTTGCTTCCTGCTGTGTCTTCATTTTTGTATCGGTTTTCCTCTTCACCGCTCGAATGGCTGTTGATTTCTGGATCTTTTTATTTTGTTGCTCTGCAAGCTTGTTTTTATATGGCGACTCCATAATAACCGCCGTTTTCCCACGTCTTGTGGTAGAAGTTACCTTAATTGCGTGTTGAATGGGTAATATTGGTTGGGGTGTTACGGTAAATATATTATTTTTATCATGTGCAAATTTTAGTTGACATGAGTTTGGTTTTTGTGTTTCAGGTGGCTGAGAAAGAATTTGTTGTTGTGACGTAATTGGTCTCAGTACTCTAAATGACCAACTGCACTCCACGACTGGCGATCTGTCTTCCTAACGCATGTGCGCACCATGGAAATCTGTAAATTAAGTATTATCTAATAATAAAATAAATTAAACCGTATACTCATAGATGGGACACAACCGTATAGTGTACGGTTTTACCCCTTACGGTTTTGCCCCAGGGCACATGTTTTATTTTATTGAGTAATTACTTCACATTGGTAATGGGAAATAATTAAAACTATATACAGATTGATAGAGACCGAATCCAGTAACAAAGCTAGCTAATTAGAAACAACATAAAATTTGTACATACCTGTTTGTAGAATCAATAAAAAAGCAATATTAGATGAAGAGCTGCGAGATATCCTAACCTGCCAAAACAATAACAAAGGAGATACTAAACACGACTATCGTTTGATTTCTCATATCTTCAGAGTCAAACTAGACTACATACGATTTTACCTCGCTGTACGGATTTGCCCCATGTTCCCCTATAAGTACTTATACTACTAAGCATATAAACACATTATAGTATTATGGATTCAATTTTATTAATGAACATTTATTTTCATTATTTATTATTAATATTTATAATAAAAGTACAATTATGAAGATTTGGATCATTTACGAATCCTTGCGATATCAGCATTCATGACAATATTTCGAGGGTCAACTGATCCATTGCCTGTTAAATGAAAATTGTTCGACATTCTCCGCAGAGCTAGGTTGAAGGATGCTCTTCAATTTTGGTCTATTTTCGATGTATCCTTCAGCAACCGTATCCGATTTCAAACCCCCATACCATATTAGCGTAGTAATATCTCCCACTATCTACAAGCATCACTGCGGAATTTCTTCACAAACAATGCCTTGTATGCTCTTCCAAATGGAACTTCAAATACAATGCCGCATCCTTTGTTACATTACCAATTTTATAGATACCTATAACAGCTCTATAACATTTCCCATTTTAAAATCGGGAGGACGCAAATTAATGTGTTTTCGATATTTACTTAAATGTTCATCCCCCAAGATGGTGAAAGTTCTACTCTTATTAGTTTTAGCGTTAGGAATTAGCAGCAAAAATTCCATGTCTTCAATATCATCAATAATTGTCATCTTCACGAGTTCCTCGAAACGACATGCCCCAGATATACCAAATATCAAAATTACCTAAAAAAATAAGAGTTGGTTAGCACAATATGAAATAAACAAAATGTAATTTTATTACTTTTATTGTCAAATACTTTTTATCTGGAGCATCAGGCAAAAAGTATGAAACTGTTCCCTTAACAAGACTCTCTCTTTTTGACTTATAACCTTCTCCTTGTTTTTCGAACATGCACTCAAATCGTTGTATTTTTCGATGTTCATATTATGCCTCAAACTCAACCCATACTTTACCATTGAATAGTCCGTAAACTATAACTCTTCAGTTTTGTACCATTTCCGAAAGCCAATAAAACGTTCTCAGAACAATGCGTTACACTTTTTCCAATACACCATTTCTCGAACTTGACAAAGGCAATTTCATATACTGCACCAGATTTCGTCGGCAGCAAATTTTCTACAGCTATTCTAGTCGCCTCTATCACCTCGAGAGGTGCATCAGCCACTTCTACGCTCATTTTCAGACTTCAGTCAAGTATGGCAAACAAAAGTATATGATCGAAAACGTTTAGAGAAAATTTTTAAAGCATGTTTATGTTAAGGCTCGATTAACCTGTTTGATACCTAGGCTTCTAAAATCAATTGTGGCCTTAGCACATGTTTGTTCCTATGTTTCCTTTAACATAATTTGATATTTTTATTTTTTATTTGCTTTTGTGTTTTTATTATTTGTTACCAGCTTGCCCTATAACTGGTTTTCGATGTTGGCAGTTGTATACTAAATAAAATAAAAAATATATAAAACATAAAATAACATTACAATTAATATAACATTTTTTTCTCGCAGATCTACTGTCACGTATTTCTAAATAATAATAACAAGTACCCCTCTAGCTTTCTTGTCGTAAATGATTATTTTAGAGTTTTTCTCACAATAGAGAATGAAGTTTGAAATGGTTATAAGTGTCCAAAATAACTGTTTTTTCACTTTCGCCCATGGTTTTAAATGTCAAGATTATCATTTATTTTAGGGACAGAGGCATGTCCTAAATTATTATTTTCCATATTAATATTTCGTAGTTGTAAACATAATATAATAATAAAGCATTATTTAACATTGCCGCAATTAATAATCATTCCTCATCGATATACAATCCAAGTTTGCATTTTTAGCAAAGCCTATACGCCTGTTTCCTTGACTTAATGAATGAAGAAAAGATGGAAGAAATTCCACCACTCTCTTTCTACAATTGCTAATTAAACATTGCATACAAAATAATAGCGAACGAGGGAAATTGGTGGAAAGAATAAAGTCAATCGACAGTTGGGAATTCATAACATATAGCCGACTCATAAGATGACCCCCATCCCTACTAACCCCAAAGTATCCTAAAATGGCCCCAATAGGTTGGTGAGGTAGTCCCTTGTAATTTATTAATACCTAACATATTTGTATTATTGTCATTATGTTCTTTGTTATTTCATTACCATTTAGAAGAAGCACGCCAGACCGGTCGTGATATTTGGTGGAGGCGCTGGGCATTTCTTTCGTGACATTTAGAAGCACCCAGGCCCATTCGTGACAATATTTTTCGTTGCTTTTGATCAGATATAGTCTTTTAAATATTAGCACTCAAACATTTCTATTTCATTTTTATTCATTATAATGCATAGGTATATGGATTATTTCGCATTGTAGTCTTAATTCAATCAAAATAATTAACACAAAAAGATGTTCACTTTGAAAGCAATATGGACGCACCTTTTCAAGGACGTTATGAATTTGGATATGTTCAAAGAGGTTGCCTTTTTCTCTTGGTCCAGTAAATAACGACACTTCCAGCAACAAATTTTTCAGTCCAATTATAAAAGTTATATAATTAGAAAAAAAATATCTTAAACGCTTTCCTGTATGTTATACTCAATTCTGCATTTTTTTCTTATTCGGTTGACCATTATGCCCAATCTACAAGAAAATAGTTTGAATAGTATGAGGTTTACCGCAATGGAAAATTGGCTAACTTCAGTATACTGTCCAAGATATTGGAGACAATAGATCTGAAAAACTTTGCGTGTGTTCAAGTAAAAATCAATATATTGCTTACACATAATTACACTGTGGTCATACAGGGCGTTCCTATATTACACGTATATGAAACTACCATATATTCATTAGTAAACATTTTATTAATTATCAGCGACACATTTTCAATAAAATTTTAATTAATTATTCGGACTGGTCGCCACGTTATCGGTATAGCTTCCTTACGATTCCAGAGACATATGAAGGTTATAGAAAAGTTTCAAAGTTATGAGAAAGATAGCGATATGTCAAACGTCAAGAAAGCAACCAGTAAGGATATTGCTGTACCAAGGTTATACTAAATTAGTTAAATTAAATATTTTATCTGAAACTGCGTCTCTATAAAAGTAACAAGTGTATTAAATTTGAAGAAAATCGTTCCAGTATTAAAACAGGTTATAGCCAAAAAACTAATTAAAAAAATAACTTTGTTACGTAACTCCGTTAATATTGACTTTTCGAGAAAATATTACATGAACTTGACACATTACTTTTTCGAGTAGTATCGCCCCCTGAATGTTCTTCGCGGAATTTCCAGCCACCTTGTGTATAGTTGAAGGTTATGTTACATTAGTTTAGACAAAATAAAGAATAATATATTTTTCTGTTCAGTTTGTTGTCGATAGTGGGAAATTAGCGACCAAATTTCAAAGAAAACACCAAATTTTCTCAATTGTCGACGTTTCGTCACTTACCGTGACATCCTCAGGACACTATAAAATTTAATAAATTTAAAATTACATCACAATTTATAAATAACAAACTTAACATTAAAGTTTTAAAAAAGTGTGTTTAAAACATTACAATAAAATTAATACAACAATATCTATATAAGAAAAAAGAAAACACAATTACACACACACTAACAATTATTATATGCGCAAATTTAAAAGCAAAAGTATTAAAATTATATAAACATCAACCAACTATTATAAGAAAATACACAACGTTTTTGCAAAATAAAAAAAGGGGCTAAAAACATAAAACATTCCATATCTCCGCAACCGTTACTTTTCGGACCCATGTTTATTGACGCTTTTCTGCTTATTTTGGTTCATACTATTACCTCCTTAAATATTTTACACTCTTTTTTTAACACCCTGTATTTTTTTAGATAAGGTTCTGAATCACCCTGTATAAATCTTACATGAAAATTACATAGTGAAGTTAGTAAAACCTGTACAAAAGAAATGGAAAGTTACATATTAATTTTACACTTCAAATAGTAACTTTCCATTAGAGTTGTAACATTACATTCTGGTGTGTTATTTCACACTATTGACTAAGGCAGTAATATTTACAAACAATTGTTATCAGTGAAGACCCTCTCTGGCGACGCCGCTGCTAACGGGGGGCTGAAATAAAGGGCAAAATAAATCTGTTAGTGTGTTTGTCTAGCACGGGCTTAAGAACACTAATTATCAAACTTGCGAAACTGTATTAAGATTATGCAGCAAGGTGAGGCTCTCCTGCTGTTGGCTGGTATTAAATATTGTCAATTTAGCAATTCGCAAACTTCTGCCCGCGCCCGCGTGATTTCGGCTGTTATTATAGATAATGGCATGCTAAATGCGTTGACTTTAGCGTAAGAGTTTGTTTTAGAATGTTATTATTTGACAGCTGACGGCTTACCAAGCATTTCAGGTTATGTGCACAGACGGGGTCTCGATACCGCCTAATTTTACATCCGAATCGTTATTTTCGCCTCTTCAGCCAGACGGAATTTTGCTGTCTCACATTTACTTTACTTTTACTAAACTGTCTACCTGTTTAACACTTTCTCATATAATTGTCGGGAAATTTCAGATGACTTATTATTTTTTTCCAGTGCACACAGGACGTTTATTCAATACAAACTGGCTCTTAGGAAGATTGGTGCTTGTATCATTTTAAAAATCAAGATCAATCAGACGATTATCGCAAAGTTCTTCAAAGGTATCAAATTTATTTCAATAAGTTTTATATAAAATGATAAAGGTGACGATTACCGTAATCAAATATTAATTTCATCAAAATTAATATTAGCAACTTTTATATTTTTACTTAAAAATTTTAAGAAAATAATAGTTTAAGACATTCAAATTTACTGGTAGTTTAAGGTTGGTAATTCAAAGTCACATTTGAATTTTACAAGTTTCTAATTTAAAGTAGGTCTATTAAAAATCGTCAAATACGTGTGTGTATAGATATCCACCAATGTTATTTGTTGCAAATAAAAATGTTTATTGTAATCTCTATAAACTTAAATGATGCTTAAGCTTTGTCCTCATGGATGTGAAATTTGCTAAAATTCTGACGAATTTTGCAGAATTTGATTTAAATTATTAATGGCGGGAAAGTGTCAACTTTTAGCGAATTTCGCAGAACAGGAATATCGCAGTTGTCAAAATTGGCTAAAAGTTGAGACTTTTTTCGCCATTAAATAATTCGCGAAAATTTTCGCGAATTTCGCATCTATCAAGGTTTTAGAGGCGATCATTCTCGACAAGTTTGAAGTTTCATGGAAATTGACGATTATCAAAACATATATTAGTTTCATCAAAATCAGTTATTAGTAATTGAAGCAAAATCTGTGTTTATTTTAAAATTTGAGGAAAATAATGTAAGAGTTCCAAATTCACTACTAATTTAAGGATGGCAATGTAGTTGCCAAATTCAAAAGTTACTAGTTCTTCAGTTTACAGCTCCCCAGAGATTGTTTATTGGGTCATTTAAATACAAAAATAAAATAAATGTTATTTATTTATATAGGTACTTATTTATTCCACTTTCCTGGCTCATTCAAATACCAATCTCCAATTTTAAGGAAGATATCTTACCGAGTCATATTATAAATTTGTATAACAGTTTTGAGAAAATTGTATTTAGATGAAAAAAATCAGTAACAAATTATTGAAAATGAATAATTAAGATGAATAAATTATTAAAAAAATTTAAACACTTTACGCAAAATTAATTGTTGTACATATGATTAGAATAGTTAATTTCTCGTTTGCTATTATTGTATTAATTAGACACTGGTGTTGAATAAAGTTGCAAAATGCAGCATCATCGGGCAAATGGAAGAATTATTGCATTGTGCCATTATGTATGAAAACAGCATAGAGCACCTAATAAAAAATATTTCACAGTACCAAAAACTGGAAAGAAAAATATGGTGTTGGGCAATGAAGCGCGATGAAAGGAAAACGTTAAGCTCTAGCATTGCAACATTGTTTGTTCGCGAAGACATTTTACAGTTTAATGTGACTTTAATTGGAAATATATAGGTTTAAGTTCTTCCAAATTATTAAAGTTCCAAAAAATCAATTAAACTTTTTTCTTAAGCTGCAGTTTAAAAAATCAATGATAGGGCAAACTTATCTTTTTCTATTTCTCGTATTCGTGCTTCGTTACGATTCCAAGTAACATGTTCTGTACTAGGTCGTACTACTTACGAGATTTTGCTCTTCTCAGCAAATTACCTATTTTATTCTAAAAATATAACAAACATAAGCAATAAGTAAGGATTTTTGTAAATGTAAGATAGCATAATTTTGTAAATATCTCAAGTAAAACCCTCTGGACGTAACCAACAGCATTGTTGCCTTAATTTTCATTAGCGAATCTATATTGTAAACCAATAAATAAGTTACGTGCAACAAAACCGTAAGTTCACCACATCATCACTAATAATTATGGTAATATTGAAAACGTAAAATAAATATCAGATTGCTTTGACTACGTATTTCTGCAATAATGAAGTTGGGATTCCCACCAATGAAGTTCATAAGTATAAAATTAAATAAATCCACTCGTGATACACAAAACCGACTTCCGTCAACATGAAATTTGCACAGTACCTATATCCTACACAGTTTTTACACTATCTATGACCCAAAACGCCATAAAAACGCATAACACAAGAATCGAACGCCTGTCTACACTACCAACACTGCACCTATATCTACGGAAATTTAAACCGCGCTGAATATCATGTGACGTTCACACAAGTGATATCGGTCACGTGGTATTGTTTACATTACATCGAAATTTATTAATGTTAATATTTTTGAATTAAATAATAATATTATAATATCTCTCCCCTCATTCTAATCACGAGGATTAGTCTAGAAGTCGAAGACTTGTGCGGGAGAGGGGACTTTCATATTATTATTAAGCAGGTCGCATTTGTGCCCAGGAACGACTTACGTTAGTATGCCCTAACCACCATTCAGTGCAGGAATGAGGGAAACCTGGAAAACCTCATTAATTAGGGGGGAAGTCAAACGTCAACCGGTATCAATCTCTCACATTGATCCAAGCCAACATTCTTCCACCCTACCATACCCGCAGAGAGGGTGCCAATCCTCTCCACGAATATAGCTTATATACGATCTACCCACAGCGATCTAGTCACATCGATTCAAGTACTGACGCCTTAAACCGCGCAACCACTGACCGATATTTTGCGACAGACCGCCAGACACATGCTGTGACATTTCAATATGTTTGAAAGATTACCCTATACATAATACATTTCAAACCAATATAAAATCCATGCAACTTCACCATTAGACATGCATTTTCCTCTGTGTAAGTGTAATTAAAATCCTTAGGATAACACTCCTGTATCTCAGTGCAATAGTATATAACTCGCTTCTTGTTATCCTTAAACATATGTCTACCCTTAAGCAATTCAAAATCAAAGCTAAAAAATACATTTGAGAAATCCACACATCCAGAAAACAAATTCATGATGCAGATAAGCCTATAATACACTGTTTTAGCTTCTGCCATTGGAGTTTCATGTATTGCGTAATATCTAATTTTTTAAAATTTTTATTACATATGTATACTGAAAAATGTATGAGTTTCCATCTGTAGCGATAACTCTTCCCTATGCGGAGAATGAAAGTATCTGCGCATTTTTGGTCTAATGTTGTGTATTTTTGTGTCTTTCTATTATAACTATTATGTTTTTTAATTATATAAGTGTAATTTTTAATTGTATTTTCTATTATATCTTTTTTTTTGTTTCTTCATGAACAGTGCATGTGCGCTTATATGAAGTAGGTGTGGTTTATTTACAAATTTCCCGTTTTACTGATGACTATGTTTTATATTTTTTAGTAAATAAACTCTATTCTATTGTAACACAATAAAAATTTGAGTAATTACTACTTACTGACAGTTTCAAATAACTATTCATAAGTATGTTTTAGTTTACTTCAACATTTTCTATAAAATTTCACTAGCAATAACGAGTATACAGGGTTAACTATGACTAAGTACAAACATTTTAACCACGTGCTCAGGAAGGTCTAAAAGACAATAAAAAATTTATTTCGGAATGCTAGCTCGATGTTTAAAAAATGGGGAAAAAACCCTCTTTTCCCACGGCGCCTATGACAATCTATCATCATCCGTCATGGCTAGATATGTCAACTACTGGTCGTTTTTTCAACATTGTCAAGTGTAGAAACGACGAAACGAAACATTTGTATTAATAATAATAATGTTTAAGTACCTGGTAGATAACAGCTAATCCGGTTAGCTGCAGTATTTTGTATTCGTTCTTTCGTTGAACACTGCCAAACTACATTTTCACTCCTTATAGATTCATCATAATTATCCACTAACATATGCGACATAAAATACTTTATTTAATTACTATAACACGTTTAAAATTAGTCACTTAGCTGATTTAAAGCAAGGTTATGCCAGACTGCATTGCTAATTGCATACCCTCCAGGCTCCAAACCATTCAGAATGCGCGTGAGTGCACCTTGTATTAGTGACAGATGTCGTCTGTAGATGTCAAACGTAAATTTAAGGTTACGGTACTCTGATTAGTTTGAAATAATTTTTCAGTACTTGATTTTCGCAAATTTAATTTTTCGCGTATTTACAAACATGTCGTATTCAAATGCCTAGATGACGGATAAGGTGCTGATTTATGGGAGTGTGGCAAGTGCATATTATCGTGTGGTAGCCTCAAAGACGTTTCCCGAGTATACAAAATATTTTGCTGGATACTTTTTGAACCACATCGAATAGCTGTTTTATGCCGTGGCGGTAAACGTGTGGTACTGTTTTCATGTATTTGTGTACATTTACGTGTATTTTGTTGTTATCCTTTGTGCTTTTTCCCGACGTAAGTAATCGACCTGGTCAAGACCGCCAAACCAAGTAGGTACCCCACTTTACACAAAAAGAACGATCGAGGGAAGGAGAGGTCCACAGGAAGTACAAAAATCTTTGCAGGTTTTAATTTAAACAAGTAAGAACACAGAAGATGATTCTTAATATCTCTCCAAGTATCAATCCTGGAAATAAATATTAGTAAGGTAGGTGCTGCCTCTCTGTGCTACCATACCATATTTCTCATTAAATAATAATCTACATTTTGTAAAGATTTTTTTTCTTTCAAAGCGGCATAAATTGATACACGTGTCAATGGACCTGTCACTATATTTGACACCTTTGACTGGCAGAATATACCTAACCTCGCGGCTGACAGAGGGTCAGTGATGACGATAAATAGGGATTTAATATAGTGTTTGGAAGTTTGGAATTTTTTTGAAGGGTGATTCCATTAATTCTTATTTTTCCCTATCCCCTCTTAAAATATTTGTACCAAGTCATAGTTAACTCTGTATTGATTCCATATTATAAATATGCAACTATATTTCAGATTCTGATCTTCATGAGATAAAATTAAGACATGATATTACCTGGCAGCGTTCACTTTATAATTAGTCCTGTACTTACGTGTAGTTTGTACGTCTACGAGCTATTTTAAGGGACCGGCCATTGGTAGTGTAACGACACGCTGTCTAAATTAATTTATAATTTCATAAATATAATTGGGAGGCGACTTAAGTGCGCGCCGCGACTCTTATGACGAATCCGTAATGTCTAATTGGCACCGCTCGTAGATACTGTCTAAAATTAATGCTTATTATTAATGCGCGTATTTGTGTGAATCACTTTGGCTAGGCGAGTATTCAGTTATTGCGAAAATATCGCCGATTTATGCATGGCGGAAGTTCCTCCCTGGATCGGACGGTATTTCTGTGTCCAATTTTTCATTATGTGAAATTTTTGTTATAATCTAGGCGCTAGAGGTTGAAAATTATCGGATTCTTCGAATAATTGCTACTGAAGTTTTATACTTTTTGATCACTTATTTATACCCATAAGGAGAGAAAGTAGTGTTTTCTACAAATATACAATTACGATTTTAGACATTTAAGAACTGAATAATATAGAGTTAAACAAATAACGGGAATGTAAAATGAATATACAGTGTGTTTCATAATGATGTGCAAATATTTTACGGGGGTGTTTAGAAAGTAATTTTATGGGACGTCTTTCCTATACATTTTTTCAATTTGATCCCTCCCCCCCATTAGTTTTTATTACATTTTTATCTTGAATTTTGTTACACGTTAACAGCTAGTTGATTGATATTTTATGACATTCTTATTTTTTTTAATTCATGTCTGAATGAAAAAAAAATAGCATCCCTTAGTTTTCTATCTCCCGCAGAACTTTTTTTACGTTAGGTAATTCTAACAAAAAAAAATAACTTTTACTGTATTATAAAGGTATATTAAGCTAATATAAATCAAATCTCCCACAATTCCTATCAATGAAGTCATATGTAAGCTCTCTGATACCAAACATCTAGGTATGCTAATGAAACAATTCCACAGACAAAACTCTATTCAATAATTATCTAAAATAAAAATTAGCTAAATAAGAAAAATATCTTTGAATACTTACATTTCATATATAAAATTTTTCCACGAGCAGAAGAATAAATTATTTTTCCTTGTTTATTATACATTTTTACTACCAACAGTTATTAAAAACCGTACTAAGCGATTGCCATTTTTGACAATATGTTTGTTTCATCAAGCAGTCATATATGAAGATGGGTGAGTGTTATTATACAAATTTTGATTGTTTTTTATTTAAATTTTGGGAAGGAAGGTATGAATAATCGCTACAGCAATCAAGAATATGCCGATATGCATTTCATTTACGGCAAATGCCATGGAAATACGCTACAAGCCAGAATGGTATATGAGGGTTTTCTGAAAAGTTTCCGACCTAACAAAGATACAAGACATTTTTTCAGAATTTTTTTTTATTTTTCAACATCTCTTCTTGTCTCCTTGTAACTGTACACATTTCTCCCAGCGATGCTCCCATCTCTGTAACCCGTCCAAATAGTACTCGGCGTTTTTCTCTGCAAAATAATTGTTCACGAAGGTGATTGCCTCTTCATTTGACGAAAATCTGTCCTCCGAGTGCAATTTTTAGACGAGGGAACAAAAAGAAGTCACTTGGGGCTAGATCTGGTGAGTAAGGCGGATGGTCAAGCAGTTCAAACCGTAATTCGTGGATTTTCGCCATGACAACCGCTGAGGTGTGAGGCGCCGCGTTGTCTTGGTGAAACAGGATTTTCTTTTTCTGGAAATGTGGCCGTTTTTCCGCAAGTTCTGCGTTCAGCTTGTCAAGTAATGATGTGTAGTATGCTCCTGTAATATGTTCATAACCTCTGCTATCTCTCTCACTATAATTCGACGGTCGTCTAGCACCATTTGGTGAACTTTGGCAATGTTTTCATGGGTAGTTGCAGTTTTTGGACGTCCGGAACGTTTATCGTCTCCTAAGCTCTTACGGCTACGTTTAAATTCAGCTGCCCAAAATTTCACTGTGGTAAATGAAGGTGTAGAGTCCCCATACACAGAATCCAACTCATCTTTGTTTTACGTAGGCGTATTACCTTTCAGTGTTTAGTGACGGCTCGATACTCGATTTTGTCCATTTTCATAAAAACACTCACATCAACTCACTGAAATGACTGTTATATAACAACTGCGCGTCCAAAATGGCTGAAACTTTGATGAGTAACTACCAACAGATGAACAACGAGATTCACTAGCTTTTATTTAAGAGTGCTGCCATCTTCATGTTGAGGTCGGAAACTTTTCAGACCACCCTCGTATATGCAGATTTCATAATCATCGTATTCCCAATGCTTTTTACAAATGTTAATTTAAGATTAAGAGAAATAAGATCTTTTAATAGCCAACAACCAAATGAAGGAAGGAGAATGAAACTAACATTCAACATGAAGAGGCGATTTTATAATTTTTTTAAGAAAACTCCAGAATAAGTATTAGAGAAGCATCCAAGTTGCCAGTATCTGTGCGAAAACATTACATCCCTACCAGTTTAAAAGGGTTCAGGAATTGTTGCCTGCTGATTATAATCTCCGAAGAGGAGATTATTTCACTGCAGTTTACCGAAAAATTACTATTCACAGATCAAGCATTATATACAGGTGGTATTTTTAGTAGCTATATGCATGAATGGTCCGAAAAAAATCCACACTGTATTAAGATTGGGAAATACCATCATACATTTGTTATCAATGTTTGGGCTGGTATCGTAAGAAATTTTTTCATCGGACCTTGCATATTGGTTCAATGATTAGGAAGTGTAGAATATTTGCAATGTTTGCAAAATAATCTTTTCTTTTTCAATTATTAGAAGAATTGATAGGTAGTGGTCGCGCGGTTTAAGGTGTCAGTACTTGAATTGATGTGGCTAGATCGCTGTTTGTTCAATCCCTGAAGCCGGTAGACCATATATCAGCTATATTCGTGGAGAGGATTGGCACTCTCTCTTCAGGCATGGTAGGGTGGAAGAATGTTGGCTTGGGTCAATGTGAGAGATTGATACCGGTTGACATTTGACTACCCCCCTAATTAATGAGGTTTTCCAGATTTCTCTCATTCCTGCACTGAATAGTGGTTAGGGCCTGCTTAATAATAACATGCCGCCCCCTCTACCGCACACGTCTTCGACGTCTCGGCTAATCCTCGTGATTAGAATGAGGGGTAGAGATCATTATTATTACTACCTCTCCAACTGAGACATTTCCTGACTCAGTATATGCACGACGGAGCTCATGCTTATTTTTCTGGATTTGATTATTCGTCAGTGGCTTAATGAACATTTCCCAGGTAATTAGATAGGAAAAGGGTATGATACACTCATTTTTTGAATTCTGGAATTGAGGAGAGTGTAGCAGAAAGCCTACAGCACTTCCCACTTCCTCCCATTAGGATATCAATCCATCTGAGTCGACAACGAGCCAAATAAGAAGAAAGAGGTGGTGACGTTGCTCAGAGGGATCTCTAATGTAGTCCATAGAAGGCCATCGTTCTCCCAACACGAATTTTCTTATTGGCGAACTAGCAGTGCACTCACATAGTGCATGAAGTATTGTCTCGTCTATGATGTACCCATACATTGGTCACTGAGATCTCCTAATTTAAATCCACTCGATTTTTTATTTATGGGACCATATGAAAAACACGAAAAACACATTATTTGACGTAAGTTAACACCATAGAAGAATTGCAATAAAGAATCTTCAACATATCTAATGAAATAAATTTTAATCTTATTAAAAGACTACAATTATAACAATGAACCCCATTTGAACAGCCTCTTTAAGTTGGTTTACATGTATACTATTGCCCACTCTTATTGTATTTTTTGTTGTATTATTATTTTGTTATTTCGTTGCTGTGCTAATATTTAGGACGATAAAATTTTTAGTTTATATTTGTTTAGCTTTTCTTATTTTAAAAAAGGAATTAGGTTAAAATACGCCGCTGTTATAAAAAAAAATGTCAATAGAAATGGTGAAAAATGGCAATCGCCTACTACGTTTTTAGTACCTAAATGTTGATATTAAATATGTGCAATGGGCAAGGAAAATTAATTTATTCTTTTGCTCGTAAACTATTAAGCATACGCAGAAGGATGAAGAGTTTTATATGAATTAAAGTATTCAAAGGTAATTGTAGGAATTAGCTAATGTATAAAAAAGTTTTGAGAGAAAAAAAACAGGAGGTACTATTTTTTTCATAATACATGAACTAGAAAAAAGAAGAATGCTATAAAATTTCATTCAACTAATTGTTAACGTCAAATTTCTAAGTTTAATCTTTTTCGCGAAAAAAAAATAAAAACTAATTTTTTCGGTCATTTCGAAATTCGAATATTTTCGCAGGAGAGGGGCTCAAATCCAAATAATGCATTGGAAATAACTTTAATAAAATTACTTTCTAAACACCTTAAAATATTTGTACATTATTATGAAATATTTAACTTACTATTGGTGCCTACTACCTTAAAATACAGTATGCGCCAAAAGTATGGAATAAATTCAATAAAAACTAAGCAATTATTTTTTGGGAAAAATCCTCGAACAGGTCGATTTTTAATTAAAAAAATAAATATTTTTGCGTAAAATGCGATTTTCAAATGTCATTTGTTTTCGAGTAATGACGTCATCGATTTTTTTTTAATGGCAACACCATATTTTTTTCCTTGATTCTGAAAGATCGTTTAATTCTCTATAAGACAGTACTAAAATTTTGCCCTCTTACATAGGAAAGTTTTCGAGTAAATGACGATTGAATGTTAGAAAACGTAAATCAATTAAAATAAAGCAAAAACGTTATCAAGTTTAGTTTTTCGAATTCCATAGTTCTTTTATGGATCACGTAGGTGAAAATCTTTGTAAAGTGTCATTGTTACACCGACTTTCTAATAAGTATTGTAACCGACATATAAATTATTATTCAATTTAAAGTATTATGGCACATTTAACTGTTACTCAAATAATTGAAATTTTAATTCTTATCGAATGCGGGAATATGACAAGAACTCAGCAGGAAGTTTGCGATTTATTTAATGAAAAATATCCAGATCGCCCTATCAGCCAATCAACACGTAGAGTCTAAATTTAGAGAAACTGGCAATGTTGTAAATATTCCAAAACCTCGCATTAATGAAAATCAGAAACAGAACATTTTGATAATTATAGTGGATAATCCTCATAATTCTTCACGATTGGTTTCATTAAACAATGACACTAGTCAGAGCACAGTGCTACGTATCTTGAGGAAGGAAAAATATCACTCCTACAAAATTCAACTTGTGCAGGAACTCAATGAAGATGATCCCGATCGCCGCTTACACTTTTGGGAAATTCTAATGGATTTATGTCAAGGAAATAGAAATTTACACTGGCAAATACTTTTTTCAGATGAGGCCACATTTTGTCTGAATGGTACAGTAAACCGTCAAACTTGCAGATATTGGAGTCGGAAAAATCCTCATTGGATGGCAGAGGCACATACCCAACACCCTCAGAAATTAAATGTGTGGGCTGGAATAGTTGACGACAGAATAGTAGGGCCTTTCTTCTTTGAAGGAACCCTTACAGGACAAAGATATTTAGAGTTACTATAAAATGACCTTGTTCCACCCCTTGCAGTAATTTTTCCTAACGATAATGACCCTGAGATTCCTGACGTTACCATATGGTTTCAGCAAGACGGTGCACCTCCGCACTATGCGCGCCCTGTACGAGATTTTTTGGACAACTGTTTTCCTGGGAGGTGGATCGGCAGTGCGGACCGATAGAATGGCCTGCAAGATCGCCAGATCTTACACCTCTTGACTATTTTTTATGGGGACACTTGAAGTCAAAAGTGTACATTAATAAACCACGTAATTTAGAAGAACTTCAAAATCACATTCGGGACGAAATACGCAGAGTTACCCCAGAAATCATTTATAATGTGCAAGAAGAATTTCTTCACAGACTTGCGCATTCTCAAGAAGTTGGTGGATGGCAATTCGAACATTTAATTTAAGTATAAAATTTAATCAATTGTATTTTATTTTACATACCTCAGAATTGTTTCTTTTTTATGGATAAAATTTACGTTTTCTACAATGAACTATGCAGCTGATTGTTGAAAAGCTATTATCTTGAAAATGGTCAATTTCTAGACTAATGACAAGTATACCTTTTTCCCTCAAAAACAATGTAGGTTAAACATTAAAAAAAAACGTGATCACGTTAGGGTCAAAAAAGTTATCCTCACATTTACGTCACAAATTTGACAGATGTGGCGCCCTCTAGGGTATACGTCGAAATAGACAACAGATTATGATTTCTCATATCCAAAAACATCTATTCCCAAATTTTTAACTTGATACAGTCAAACACAGTGTAATTATTACAAAAAAATCACTTCTTAAATTCCAACTGACACCATGTATCATTTTTATTATCAACATTTTATTTAAGCAAGTTGGCTTAAATGGTAATATTTTGAAGTGAAGAATCTAGTAGTCTCCGTGGACCATTACTTACGGACCACTCTGTAGAACACTCGGTAGATTTCGCACAAAACAAATGACTCCCGTTGATCGCAACAGAGTCAGACACCACCCATCCGCTAAGATAATGCGAAATTTTTCAGAAGCAATTAAATCTTGGCGGGCGTACACAAGTAAATATATTGTATATAACTGGAAGCGAATGGTAAGAACGACATGAATAAATATCTCTTATGGTACATTAAATCAAAACCATATGGTCCCCGAACGGCCTGCCCATAAATTTAGACACATAATGAGAATTTATGAACATATTAAGCCGTTTTTTCAAATACTATTGTTACCGGCTAAAATAATAAGACTCAACAAATCTTGTCGTCGAGTAGGTATATCAAGATGGATTACGTTGTGGCGTACTATCCGAGTAGGCCAATGAAGTATTAGATCATGCAAGGATTTAGAAGGCCGGTTATACAGTGTGTTTCATTGGAAACTGAATGTTAAAATGAATACAGACGACATTTAGGGGGACTCAAAAACTGGGTGTTGTCTAACGATTGTCAGTAAAACGCCCTATTTACTGATTTTAGCTATTTCTTTAACTTGCCACAAAATGCGAAACGCTCTGTATAATCACGTGAAATTCGGTAGAGATACTTATTTCATTCAATTCACTAAAGTTATAAGGGAAACAAAAATACAGGTCTGGTGGCATAAACATGTTGTATTTTATTTATTCACAAAAATACCGCCCTGTATATAGGCTTTTGAAGAATCTGTTCAGGCATTTGAGTAGATCAGAAATAATAGAGTTTAGAATTTACTATAGTACATGTAATTCTTCATGCTCGATCGCTCGATGACATACCTGTCTGTGACGGATTTCTTCAAGTAAAAACTAGTAATCTTACTTTTATCATCAAATTCACAACTAATTCTTATTTTATACGTAAGACTTCCTTTCCATTTGAGAGGAAAGTCATTTTGAACAACAATTTTCCAAATATAAATCGGAGTGGGAGTGTGAGTGGCTTTCAAGGTCACCAGACATTACTCCCGTTGATTATTACCTCTTGTGCCATTTAAAATCAAAAGTATATGAAATCAAGCTTTGAATATTGATTTAATCATGCAGTAAAAGCCAGAAAATTCAAACTATTTTGTCAAATTTGAAATACTTATCAATTTTTAGTGCAAACTGATAAATATTTTGTGTAGCAATAATAGTACTAATAAAAATGTATTATTTTGTAAATTTGAATGGTTTTTATAAATTCGTCAGTCTGGTGGATAGGGTTGGAGTGGGGGTATGCTCTCTAGGTGGTAAACGAACGAGGTCAGCAGTGTTGTTTCATTTATCGTGGGAGTGTAAATCTTCAAGATTTTCAAAATGGCTTATATGTACAGAAATGCTGAGTTAATGAACATGATTCTTATTTATGGTGAAGTTAGACAAAATGCATTTATTGTTTCGAACTTGTGTGCGGATCAATTTCCCAATCGACACACACGCTAGCTAAATCATTAAACATTTACGGCGGTGGTGCAACGCGAACGTGATACTGGTAATTTACGTGCAAATTGTAGATGAGATGGTGGCCCTGGGCGACCATAACGTATTTTAGCAGATGAAAAACAAGTGTTGAATGTGGTCCATGAAAATCCGCGAATATTTACAAGGCAAATTGCTAGACAGGTGCTTGGAACATCCCAATCAACGCTGTGGCGCTTACTACACGAAGTTCAATGATACCCATGTCATATTCAACGTGTTCAAGCACTGTTATCAGCGGATTATCCATTACGAGTTGAGTTTTGTGAGTGGTTATTGCAGCAAAATGCTGAAAATCCCCAATTTACTGCTGATGTACTAGTTACAGATGAAGATTTATTTACTCGAAATGAAATACAAAACATTCACAATACACACGTTTGAAAACTCAAAAATCCGTATGCAATTGAACGGAACCACTTTCAACGGTTACTGAATGTTTTGGCAGGAATTGTTGATGAGCGCCTAATTGGATCATTCATATTGCCCAATCGTATGAATGGTTTACGCAATCTCTAACTTCTTAGCAATGACCTGCTTGCCCTTCTTGAAAGATACGGTGGACTGAACGAAGAGAACCGGTAGCATGGCCTCCACAGTATCCCGATTTAAAACCTAAAACCCGATTTACTTCTTTTTGTGGAGCCATTTAAAAAATGAGTTGTACCATGCTGAAGTGGAAACCGTCGAAAATTTGGGCAAGGAACATTCGCTTTAGTACGGCAAAGTTGGATTGGAAAGGCGTGCCCAAATGTGTGTACAAGTGGAGGGACAAAATGTTTGTAATAAGTGCTATTTTTTTTATAATTTTAATGTTTCTAACAGTGATCAAATACCGCAATTATTCTTCGAAACTAGTGTAACGAAATTTTATTCATTTTAAAAACACGTTACTTTGGTCAGCTCCATTTATTTTAAAGCTGCAAATCTTTTTTGAGCCGGTTTTGATTTAATCACAAAAGTTCGGATATTTTTTCGTGCGATACGTGACATTGCTAGTTTGCATTGTCATTCCATTACAGTAGACCAGATTCCAGTGGCGTGCTACTAAATATTTTCAAATAGTTTTCAGAATGCGCATATTATTTATTTGCATTACCATATTTGTACATGAATCTTGAACATTTCCATTTTTTTTTCAGATAAGTTCTAAATCACCCTGTATAAATATGGCAATGGACAAATACATAAGTACAACTGTCACGATGCTGGTCAATGGTCTAGTTCAGTGTTTTATTTGGTCTAATGTAAGCCGGTCACCTCTCTTAAGACATATTTGTTTTGAGATATGGATCAGAAAAATACCTTGTTTATGCGCCTGAGAACCTCATACTTGCCAACGTTTTCGTTGCTTAATAATTTCAAATTGTTATTTTATACAATTACCATTATGAATATATACATTTTAATACGGCGATTTTAATGATTTTTGCATAAAAAATCGCTCGCCTCACGTTCGGCTCATTCGTATTGCGCATAATATTGTGATATTCGTACAAAAGGAAACATTAATTAACCCTGTCGTGATATTATTGATAAAAAGCCAACTTGGTTCTTTATACGTGCCTATAAATTTGAATACAATCACTTTTTCAACGAGGCATCAATCATTCTTAAAGGGAAATACACAATATTTCATGAAAAGCTGTAGATCTGGGAACAATAAAAGTTGTCACGTAATCAAGATCTATTTTTTTAATAGTCGTTGTCTGCTACTATTTTTTTATGTTAAATAAACACCTGTGTTATACAGGGTGGTCCGTCTATTGTCGTTTTAAGAAGCTCATCGCACCGACAATCTCCCGAAACTCTAATAACAAGAAATACCTACGAATGAAAAATATGTCAAAAATTACATTAATTTGAGAGATACACTATAATAGGTATATGTTAATATTATTATCTTCTTTGGTAAATGTTTTAACTTTATTTGGTTTGTATTCTGTACTTTGACGTTTTAAAAATGCCTACATCTGTCAGTGAGTCTTAGCATGCTAGGATATATTTGCGTTTTTTTTTATACCAAAATGAAATTGGGTGCCTATATTTATGTTACAAATATTAGTATCCTAATTTTATAATTGTGCAGAATGTTCCATAGGTATACGGCCAAAATTTTGGATCAATAAAAATAGGTTTACCTACAGTACAGAATGTTCCATAGGTATACGGCCAAAATTTTGGATCAATAAAAATAGGTTTACCTACAGTAATATCTACTAATGAAACAATAAACTACTTTACTGAGAAAAAACATTGTATATAAGCAACAAAAGTATTCACTTTCAATATTAGGAGATAAAGATGACACTTTTAATCCTTAGATTAAACATGTAAAGTTTGTAATTTATTAAAGTTAATTTAAGAATATTTACAATAATTTTTTGTAACATTTTCTTTATTAAAAAATGAATCTTCAATGTAGCCTTCCGCCACAGGGCTCGAACTCCAATCCTCCGTGTCTGTTAAGACAAGTGATGACAGCACCGCTGTCAACTAAAAGGGTAGACTTTCGTCGTAATGTGTCCACTGTACTCTTTCCAGTTGTCCAGCTTTAAAAATTTTGCCACTCCTTGCGAGACGGCACTGATTTTATGAATACTGCACGGCACTGATTTTATGAATTCGATGACACTTTGCACTAACATATCTGAGAAATAATCGACATTCTACCAATCCGGGTGCACGCAACATATTTTCGATAAAAACTTAAATAATTGTCTCCCAGAACAGTAAAAGGACGTGGTCTCTTGGTTTTGGTAATTTTTATAATTAGGACGGATTTCATATATTTAACATTATCAATTGTTACATTGACTAATTCATCAGAACGGCATGCGCTTGCAACCCCCTATATTCGGACGACCTATAAAAAAGCTTTAAAAAAACGTTGTTCTTTTCTGTTTAAAGCGCCTTACTTTCATTATCAAATATAAATTATCATGTGCACTATTCAAAAAGCAATCAACTTGCTCCTTTGTAAATACCCGCGATTTTTTTGGTACATAACCCTCATTTTTTTCTGTTGAAAAAAGCACGTAACTTCGAATATTTGCTTACATCAATCTCCTTCTTTATATACAACGGTGATCGCAACATTGAATATTGTGACCAAAGCATCAATACATCTTCTGAATAAAACTTAATGTTTTTTCTTTGTGTGGGTAGACACATTTTTAAATTTCTCGAGATTTATTTGAGAGAAGATTCAAAGAAAGCTCTTTCGCACACTCTAGTTATCTCCTCATGTATACCTAAATCTTCATCAGATTCAATTTTACAGACTTTTCAGCAAATTGAACTACAAATGAACTCAAATAGTAATATGGCGACTAATGTTTGACAAAGTATCCATGACTACATCAATATATCCTACTTGCCAACAGTGTATACTTTCTATATAGGTAGTACAAAAAAACATTAAATACAACCAGCGAACTAAATTAAATGCTTTAGAAAGATGCAAATTCCGTCGTGGTATCCCAGACTCTTTCCTTTGTTCCTAAGTATGCGTCAATGGTACGATTATCTTTATGTAGCATCACGAAATGCATCAAAATTTTGGATAAGAGGCCAATTGTTCATCCCGATCTGTCTCCTACATGCTACAAATCACCTCCTCATTGTGCGTCGTGTATCCCCAATATTGATGGTTATAATAGACAATATTCAATCATGCGTAATTTCCCGTGCTAGGTCTCTCGCGCCTCATTGACAACATCAATTCGAATTAGTCGCGTATAGGCCGGCGCGCATATTCCCGTCATGTGTTATTGTACAATTACATCTCCAATTGCACCGAATTGATTTACAACTTTGCAGGGCCAACAAGGAACTGATGGCATAATGGCTATTGATATGCGTGTGTGTCGGGTACACTTCGTGGACAAAACCGGTGTCTCGAGACAGGATGGAAAACTTCTTTCAATATACGAAACTGGTGATAGAGAAAGCTATTTGCTGCAAGGAGAATGATAGTAGAAAACTGGGATCGCCAAAGTTTGCAAATACTAGATGAAAGTAACAATGATGTGCACTTTTGCTTTATTCATGTTACACACCAAAGTAATCTAATGATAGTGTCGATGACGAAGAATATGAAACGATAATAATAAAAGTAGATTCGGCAAAGACAATTAAAATGGTTGATAGTGGTAAGAGTGATGATGGTAATAAAAATAACAATAGTATGACTTGTGAGGACGACGATGATGATATCGATCATGATGATGGTGATGATGACGACGATGATGACAATGATAATGACTATGATGATATATAGTGGTACGCACCCAAGTCTAATACATGTATAGATGTTCCACGGTACATTATTGCAAATCTAGGGAAGTTTCATTATTGATAAAAAGTTTTACTTATCTAGCGATGCCTTAAACAGTGGTTAAATTTACAACAAATTAGACAAGGTGCCGTTAAAAAAGAATAAAATGTGTGTAGATTGCAGAGAGTAAAGTACCATTATTTTTTTGTAAAAAAACTATTTTCATTCTTCAGACCACTAACCAAACTTGCGGAAAAAATATATATGGTCTTCAAAAAAACTGAATATGTGAAATTTGGCTAGAGCAAACTACCTTTATTTTTTTATTTTCGTTAAAAACTGTAGTACAAAAATAAAATGGTAACATTTTTTAAAGCATAGTATTCTTATTTTTTATTTATTTCAAAACCTTATTTAACAAAATTGTTTAAAAAACCAAAAATCTATTCTTGTTTAAAAAAATATATATTTAATATTGCTATGTGTATGTATTCTTTTCTTTTCATGACAACGAAATAAATTTTTTCCTACGATCATGTAGTAGGCCTATTGTATTGTTGTGGCAATGTTTGTGTCCAACGTAATTTTGCGGATACAAGCATTATTAAGCGAAAAAGTTTGCTCTAGATTTTTCTCAAGATACTTATGGGTACCGCTTGATGCAGCTTACCGTCTAACAGTAAATAGCAGTAAAGCTGCTGCGACGCTGAATTGCGCTGGACAAAAGTAATCACCGATAAAAACTCCTGTCGTATCCATAAATACGTGCAGTTTTGATTGTTAATATTTTTTGACATAAGCTTTCAAATTTTCAGTCAGTTCAGTTTGAAAGTTGAGTTTGTTTTGTTTTTCATTTTTCTTCGTCGTAAACTACCCAAAATCAAGAATTCGTTATGAAAAAGCTTGTTGCCTTCGACCAATGGCGCGTGGAAAAGAACACTTCATCTTTAAAAGAAACGGTATTTTTGGCCTATTTGCCACTATTGGCTTAGCACTGAATTTACAAAATGCCACAAATTGTATATTTAATTTCATTGTTTTTCGTTAAAATATTATATTAGTTTAAATAACTACTTAATAATTACTTGTTAATGTTATTAATTGGCAATTAAAAAAAGGTTTCTCCTGATTAGAATTGACATGATCATAGGAAACATATTGTACCTAACACGCGCAGAAAGTGTATTTTCCGCACTCGATTGCTGACTGTCAACTGTAATCAGCGTGCGGAAAAGTACCACTTCCCGCACTTATTAGGTAAATAACTATTAACTATAGAAATGCATTAAATATAAAAGAATGCCGTGTTTCTTGTAAGTAACAATTTATCATTATACTTCGTATTTAATTATCTCTTGGGTTTTTGAACAAAAGAAAAAATATAGATACCATAGATTAGAAATTGTGACAATTTTTTTGAAACCCGGTATATTTTATCAAAAAGTCAATTATAAAAAAATGCCAGAGTGTGGTACCCCATCCGCAATTGTCAATTTTTTCTTCGCTGACCACTTTCCAATATTGAAAAAAATCTTCCGATATCTCCGTAGTAAATCTAGGTAGCGGGAAGGCCGAGGCCCATAAACAGAAATCTATTAATATTATAATCCGTGTCCCATGTTATATGCAAATCGTCCGTTTTTCGATTTCAATCTAATAAAATCGATCTATTGTTCTTATAAAGTAATAAATAAATTAATATTTTATTAAATCGAGTTCGTGCATATCTACTTTTGTCTTTACAATACTTCATTTGAATATCGTCGAATATCTTCGGCTGTATTATTTCAATATTAAATATCTGATATGTCCCGTACAGTTAGTCGACATTGTAAATATGAAATTATTTTCTCTGCCGCTTAATTCCTATGCCATGTACGGTCTGAGACCCATTTGCATCTATTCAACGATTTACAAAAACTGATATCCAAACATATACGTGCATTATTAGCACCGTCAAAAGTGTCATTCTACATCTCATCAAATGGTCTTCAAAAAATGATAAAACGACTAAGAAAACAAAATAGAATTACATAAAATGTTACTGATGTCGAAGTGATACTAAAGATGACGATAATTATAATAATAATTATGATGATAACTATAACCGATGACAAGTTCAAAATAGATATACACAAATTACTATAGTCGACTTCCAACATTGTAGAGAGTGACTAAAGTTATAAACCTGCTCACAATTTATAGCAGTCAACACAAAGAAATATACATGCAGCCCCTATATTTATCGTGTGCCTCATATCTCTGAGAGCATACCCGATTACACAGTTTCTGCTACGCATGCGCTGCAGTTAGCAGACGCTAGTACGCATGCGCTACTGGCTTTGATTGGCTGCGATGAATTTTCGGATCCAATTGTTTCATTTCCAGCGCTATCATGAGCGGGTATACGTTCGGGCGGGCAAAATTTCGGGTATATCTTTTCGTTAATTTAATTATGAATCTCATTAATTTTATTAGTGATTTAATCGAAATGAGGAATATCGGATGATGACATGCATGAAGAGTTTAGTGCGCGAGGTCAAAATATGAGTGATGTTGAAATATATTTCATTAACAAAATTGTACGTGAATAGCATATGTGTGCAAATAAAAAAGTGGTAAAAAAGTACAACTGTGAAACGGAAAGTGATGGAAACTCGCGGAAAAAAGATTGTATTTTTAAAATGAGTTTTCCAAAAACAATTCTATTGCTATATCTTACAAGATGAAACTTAGTTTGTATAAATGAAATCGAAAAGAGTATACTAATAGAAAGGATGAAATAGTGATATGGCGAAGAAACTATTTAAAATAAATATTAAAAAATAAGAATCTAGATTGAAGAATATATTTAATTTTGACGAAACATGGGCGTATGAAGGCCATACGGAAAGCGGTACGATATGATATAATAAGTGTTCATGTGTGTCCGTTATAGTGACAGTGCTAGTAACCAATAGTAAATAGTGTGCATGTATTCTAAAGCCTTTTGTCCTCTTGAATGCGGAATTTGCAAATATTTGTGCGATTTATTTAACGGTGGAAAAATCTCTATTTGTAATAAATTTTGTCAACTACCTATAACATTTTCTATCATTTTCATCATAAAACTGCCATGGTAGATTATCAGAAGTTAAAAACAAATTTATTAACACCACATAATAATGAAAGGGGCAATAATATTTGTAGTGTTTGACAGCTTCGCAAATTGCAATTGTCAAAAGTTTCCCGCCATAAATAATTAAAACAGAAGTTGCAAAATTCGTGCACAAATCCGTGAGTTTCGCATCCATGAGGACAAAGCTTAAGTGTGATATCTGTGGAGTCTGCATCAGATAGGTGTAAGTGGGTGGTAGTGGGCAATCGCCGTCCATAAAGACAGGGGCACATTTAAAGTAAATTGTTAATGTACTAGGTTCAGCCGACGTCAACTTATTTTTGATAATTTTGTGTGCTTTAACTTTTCTTAAGTAGCACACTTAGGTAATCATACCACACGTATCTTCCGTACTCATCTCTGTGTTGTGAATAGTCACTCTCTATTATTTTCGACTTTGGGTAATTGATAATAAAAGATGAGGAGTAATTTAAATGTGACGACTAAATGTCATTAATGATAATAACAACAAGAATGATGATGGCAATGATTTCAATAATGGTAATAAAGATTAGGTACTGGCTTAAGAAACCTCTGACGATGATTCCGGAAGTACAGCCATGAAATAAACAAAGCAACACAAAAAATTAAACTGCCAAAAAGTTAATGAGCAAATAACCATGATGGTGATGATGACAATGCTGAAGATCTTAATAGTAGTAATGATGACGATTACTAATTGACTACTGAGACGATAGTAAAAGTAGCTGCCATAGTGATGCCATGTTAAAATACTACTGAAGATCACAATCATTGTGTGCGTAATGGTATACTGGTGCCTCTGATGAAGACTCAAAAAAACTTATCAAAAAAAAAGGGAATAGATGCGTCATGAAAAATGGAGTCAATATCATAAAAAAATTGTAAAATGCTTATATTTTCCGAGAAAAAAATTATTGAAATAGTATTTTCAACTTATACATCGCGAGACTACTGTAGTCTCTATAGTTCTCTCTCCATGTAACCCCAAGCGATTTCACATGCTGAAATACGATTGTAATATTAACTTTTTTACGATAGTGTTTACATTAGCTTTACAAGTGTCAAAATGACTTACGTGTATAGTAACTTGGAGTTGATGGATATCGTTTTAATTTATGGTAAAATAAGACAAAATGCTTTAGCAGCTTCTCGTCTGGAGGCAGAATGATTTTCCGGTAGATATGTGTCAAATGCAGCTACTTTTAAAACGGTAGTGCAATGCAGGCGTGAATCGGGAAATTTGCAACCGAATCGTGGGAAAAAGGAGGTCCAGGGTGTCCATGTCGTATTGCAGTAGATGAGAGACACATTTTAGAGATTGTTGAAGAGAATTCTCGAATAAGTACCAGACAAGCCGCTCAACAAGTACAAGGAAGGTCCCAATCAACAGTGTGGTGTATCATACACAAAGATCAATTATATACGTATCATGCACAGCGTGTCCAAGCATTAACACCAAGGGATTATCCTTTACATCCTTTGTGAATAGTTGCTGCTGCAACAAAACGCTCAAAATCTCAGATTTACAGCTGACGTGTTAGTTACAGATGAAGCTATTTTTACACAGAATGGGATATATAACATTCATAATACTCATGTTTGGAATTTTGAAAATTCGTACGCGGTTCAACAGTATCATTTCTAAGAACACTTTTCCTTAAATGTTTGAGGAAGGATTGTCAGTGATTGCTTAATTGGACGATGTATCCTTAGCTGAACGACTCATTTTCAACAAAATATTCCGGAATACCTTAATGAAGTTCAAGCGGTACGAAGGAATGGACAAGGAGCGGTACCATGGTCGCCATGATCTCCCGACTTAAATACTTTGGACTTTTTGTAGGGATATTTAAATAATGAAGTGTATCGAATCAAAATGGACACTAGTGTTGATTAACGCAAACGTATCATAGCTGCTACCAATAACTTACGAGTTCAAAACTTGAAACTTTTATGGTGAAGTTGACAATGCTAGTAATAATGATTGTGATAATCATAATTATGATATTGTATGCTCGCAATTAACCGATTATTTATCAAAAGAAATATTACCTATAACACAGTCGGGTTTTAGAGAAAAACATAGTACCACATAATAACTTTAACACGTGTTTAATCTTGCTCGATTTTAGTAAGGCATTTGACACGTTAAATCATAAAATTCTTTTACAGGAACTCAAATATTTCGGGCTTAACCCAGTTGCTGTTTCATTTTTTGAAAATTATCTTTATGGTAGACGTCAGAGAGTTTTTCTAAATAATAAATTTTCATCCTATAGGATACTGGATAAGGGCGTACCTCAAGGTAGTATACTTGGTCCGATATTATTCTCTATATATACTGCTGATTTTATTTCTTAGTTGAAATACTGTAAAATGCATCAATACGCTGATGATACTCAGTTATATTATTCTTTTCATTTGTCTAATACACTTTTAGCTTCAGAATATATTAATGAAGATTTAAATTCAATAACAATTGTTGCGAGAGCTCATAACCTTTTATTAAATGAAAATAAAACTGAAATAATTATGTTTGGAAATAAGTCCGAAACTGTTATAAATGATCCTAATTTTAATATTATTTTGTGTAACAAATTACTAACATTTGTAAAGCAAGTTAAAATTCTGGGCTTACGAATTGATGATAGATTACGGTTTGATAATCGTATTACTTATTTAACAAAAAAATCGTACTGTATGCTGAAAATGCTTTACCTAAATAAAGACATGTTGGATAAATCTATTAAAATTAGATTGTGTGACTCTCTCATTTCTCTCACTTAGCGTATTGTGATGTAGTATTGGAAGAAGAATTGGCCAGCTTTATTATCAAGAGATAAAGCTACCCTTCAGAGAATTCAAAATTCTTGTGTACGATTATCTTGTGGATTACGGAAATTTGATCTGATTCTTTCTCTTCAGTAAAATGGTTAAACTAAGATGAAAGATTCACCTCTCATTTGGCAACTTTAGTTTACAAGATTAATAAATTTCGAATTCCTAAATATTTATTTGACAGATTGAAAAAAAGTATTGATACTCATTCTTGTTCTACTCGACACTGTAACTGGTATGAAGTTCCTAAACATAATACTGCACAGTATGAACGCTCCTTTCTTTACAATGCTGTCAAAATTTACAACACCTTGCTTGCTTACCTGAAAAACGTATCCTCTGTACCTCTTTTTAAAAAACAGATCAAAGACCTGTCAGTTTCATCTCGTTCTTAATATGTTAATTTAGTATTAATGTATTATTATCTCATCATATTTCTATTATTTATTGTAACGCTTCATATAATCTTTATGCTCTATGTATGCTCGCGTTATGTGTGTGTATATATATATTTTGTATGGTTAATACATTTTCTTCTGAGCAGCGAAGCTGAATGGCGCCAACCACAATGCCTAATTTTTTGTCATTTTTTTTTTAACCCCGTTCAAACACATTTATTATTATTATTATTAATAAGTAATAGTATGTTATGATGCCACTGATAATACCGGAATCGTCAATGTTGCAATGTTTTACAGGTGGCTAAGTTTCATACAAGCTGCTGAAAAATTTTGTAACTTTAAACCTGTATATTTATATCTATATTTTTACATTTTCTGATGCAAACTTTTATTATCTGTTAATACATATTAACCTTTCCTATACCAATATCTTGTTTTTTGTGTAAATCATGATTATTGTTAAAATTAAGTAAATGCGTCCTATTTATGCTGAGAATTAGTTCTCCAAATTTAAAAAAATTTGAAAATAATCATCTGCATTCTTTTTCGGTTACTGGTGGCAATGAACATCATCGTTAGGTGTGGAGTCCGTCCAAATTGATTTTCGTTGCAAAGCATGTGGTATTGCACCTAAAAAGAGCCCGTCCAAATTTGACTATGTTATATTACATATTGTGCTGCACCTAATCTGTACCCGTCCTTAAATGTCGCAGATGATGATTCATATCCTAGTCGGAGCCTTGAAAGAATTAAATTTAAAAAGTTTATCGTCGTCCTTCACGGCCAGCGTCCTTGACGGACCCGGAAAACTAACAGGGAAAAATAGAAAAACCGGCGACCATCGGCAACGACCATAAATCAACGGCGGGGGCAATAAAAAGGGTTCGGCGGCGGCGTCCTCTGCGTCGAATTGACATCGGACGGCCGCAGAACAGACGTCTCCACTTTCCCGGACGATAAATATTCCTAAACAACGATAGTGACAGATCGCCCGGATAAAATAGACCGAATTTGAGGGGATAAAAGGGCATTCCTTCCTTATTTTTTATTTGCCCACTTGACTGGTGGATTTAGAGGGGTTACTTGGGGTTTCCGCCAAGTGCCGGTCGGACCGCAAGGGTTCCAAACGGCATCCCTTCGATTTTCGGCTGTTTGGTTAAAGTACGATTGTGACCGTTTACCAAGTAGTATCTACTATTACTCCAGAAGTGTTGTTGGCTTATTAAATATTATTTGTTGCTAGTGACTTTTAGTTTACTGCAGAGGAAATTATTGCCTGATGATGGGTCTGTAGATTTATAAAGAAACAAAATTTGTGTACATACTGCCAACGTCTCGGCCTACATTGTGCTTTCTTCAGGGCTCTGTAGAAGGCCCAATATAGACCGAAACGTTGGCAGTATGTATTGTTTTCTACATACTCAACAACACTCCTGGAGTTATGTTATTACAAAACCACTTTGGATTTTATTGGTTAAATCATTTAAAAAACATTCATTCCTAATAAAAAATGTAAAGAAATACTTATTATAAAAAAATGTGTTTTTCTTCCACACTTCAATAATTACTGTAGAAAAGCACGGTTAAATTAAAAACTATTAAAAAATTAATTATCACAAATACTGTAACACTTCGTATATAGGTATGTTTGTTTCAATCGACTCAAAATCACGTATTCTATCACCTCCTAAAATTATTGTAAGGACTTGCAAGACACCCTGTATGTACGTAGCATGTATTTAAAGTTGCATGGCAAATTAAATTACATTTGTAAGTAAAAATCCTAAGGAATTAAAAGTCCTTAAGACTAAGAAGTAAAGTATCATTTTCATTAGCAGTTGAGTAAAGTTGTATGGCGATTTGTAGTTGCATTTGAAAGTATTGTTTTTTGACATATAGTTATCCAGAGGTTTAAAGAAATCCTTAGGGATTAACACTGACACTTTATTCTTAAAATAAGGGACTAAGACAGCACTTGAATTCCTGTATTTATATTATAATAATTATGTCGAATTACATGGCGATTTAAGTTGCACTTATAAGTGCTGTATTTGCATTTAGGTATTCTAGGGATTGACACTTTAAAATTAAGAATTAAAAGAATTATTTTTCTGTAATCAGCTATGTAAAGTTGCTTCATGATTTCCGTTGCAAGAGGTTTAAATAATCCCCATGGACTGGCACTGATAACTACTTCTCAAAAATAAGATTTTTAATCCAGGATAGTCTATAGATAATAGTAATACTAACGTCCTCGAAGATGACATTAATTAGGGGGATGGTCAAATGCCGGCCAGGATCAACATCTCATATTGACCAAACTCAACGTTCCTCTATTCTACCATGCCTGAAGAGAAGCTACCAATCCTCTCTATGATTGATTATTATCGATTAAAATAAGTCTAGCGAACAATGAGCTTCAAAACCATCTGTTTTCTATAATGTATGATGAAGACCATGTAAAATTCTGGTTGATGAACGTATACTATTAACTGTGATGTGCCTTCAAGATAATTGAAAGCCATCATACTGAAACGGTCAAATGCAAGATCCCTCTTTAGTTATCCGCCAATTTAAATATATTGTCAAAAGATTTAGTCGTTTTTTAGCGTATCTCCCTCCGTATCGGAAAGAATGCGTAAATCAAATATATTGTCACCCGAATATTTGGCGTCGCTCTATTGCCCGCATAAAAAAGCCCCGACAAGCTACTTTAAAGCGGCAATAAAACCCCTCCACGGCCGATAGAGTATCTAGCCCGAGATGGATGGTCAGATATCAATATAAGAAACGGCGTCTGGCCGCCCCCTCGATCTAGCCGGCCGTGTGAGGACGTGGCCTGCCATGTTTTACAATGTAACATGTATTTCCTTTCTGCACTCACCCCTTCGTGTTTGCGTTGGCGCTCGGGGACCGGATGCGGAATTGGACGCCATAAAATCAAACCGATATACGTGCCAGGGGTCATCGAGGTTTTAAAGTCCGGTTTCTTCAAATACTTGAGGAGTAGGGCGGTTTTGGATTTTTGAAACTTGGCCGTTTCATATGATTCGTTTGTGAACATCTTGTTTCCTATACATGGAGATTTTTTTACATTACCATTACAACGCTACCAAGCCATTGTTACAAATTTTTGCTTTTTGTTGTAAATATATTCATTTTGCGTCCCTACGCAGTAAAAAATAACATTGAGTAAGTTCAAACTCATTTATGAGTACATTTGGGTCGGTCAGTGGTCGCGCGGTTTAAGGCGTCAGTACTTGAATCGAGGTGACTAGATCGGAGTTGGTTCGCGCCCAGCTGCCGGTAACCCGTATTTAAGCTATATTCGTGGAGAGGATTGGCACCCTCTCTGCGAGTATGGTAGGGTGGAATAATGTTAGCTTGGGTCAATGTGAGAGATTGATACCGGTTGATATTTGACTACCCCCCTAATTAATGAGGTTTTCCAGGTTTCCCTCATTCCTGCACTGAATAGGGGTTAGGGCCTACCAACGTATGTCGTTCCTGGGCGCAAATGCGGCCTGCTTAATAATAATATGCCGCCCCCTCTCCCGCACAAGTCTCCGACTTCTGGGCTAATCACTGTGATTAGAATGAGGGGTAGAGATATTATTATTATTATTAATAGTAGAAATAGGTAAGTAACAATGACCGTCTCCATCTGATACAAAAAAATTGTTGATTTGCTTCCTATTTCAGAATACCTGTGTGTTTCATTACATGATTACCATTTCATTTGATCCTCAACTACTTAGGTATACAATTTTGGAAAGTAAATAAAACCTGGGAATTATTGAATTTAAACAACTTATTCAATAAAGGGCCGTTTGAACTTCATCAGGCATACAACACAACTGACTATTTTGTGACACCAAAGTACATATTTGGTTAAATTTAGAAAGAATGTATTGTCTAATAATATAATAATCTTTACATACTGCGTCATGTTATTATCTACGAATATAATCTCAACCTTCATTTTATTCAACTTGTTATAGAAAACTTTTGTTTCAAATAGTCGTGTCCTTAACTTCACGAACGACTCTCAAAGTATGACCGCCAATGGTTCAATTGTAATCAATATTAAGTTTTTTTTCCGGAAAATGTTACACTATGGCATTTACTAATACATATTAAGGAAAAGTTTATGAAATTTGCAAAATTCATTTAATTTGTACAGATTTTCCTCGAGTTTAATGCAGTCATCCACAGATTGAACAGTCATTGATAATTTTAGGTCATCGGTAAATAAATTATAATTTAAATAATTGAAGCAGGAACCCTCGTCGTTTATAAGAAGACAAAAAAAAAAGAAGAGGTCCCACGAGTTGTGTGAACCTTGCTCTCATGACTGTTGAGTTTATTTATTAATTCTTCGTATTTTTCATGGACGGTCATGGTAATCTTTTGATTTAATTTTCCACAGACATGGAAAATTTTAGTTAGTGCATCTATGTGGTACGTATGTAGTAAAATGGAACGAACAACACACACACTGCAATCCAGGAACGTACACTCCTATCCGAGTGTTCCAAAAATCAAACCAAAACAGATTTTACACTATGGTTAAACCGTGCCACATTATTCTCCACACACTGTGTGCCTGCCACGTTCGTGCATAACTGTACGGACCAATTCGCGCGAATTGAACGAGGTCTATTTGACCATACAATTTCGGTTATTTAGGTTACAAAGTAAAATAAAAATGTAGATGTGAATATTGTTAAAAGACGCACTTTTTATACAGGGTTCACTCCTTAAATAAGTACAAATATTTTAACCAGCAGTATAGTTCACTGTGTAGAACACATAATTAATAGTTTCTTTTACAAAAAAAATCAGAAATAAAAGTGAAATTTTAAATAAATTTTGTAATTTTTCTGTAGAAAACTTGTTGAGGACCGCTGACTTTCATATATTTATGAGTCATAGCATTGCATATTGAACATGTGGTTCACAGTGTTGCCAGTGTTACACAAATGTCTGCTTTTCTTGATATTAAACGCATACGTCAAGCTGTTATTTTGTTATTTAATATTGTACCTTTATTTTTAAAATTTGTTTCACTAATTAAAGTGCGATGTCACTTTATGGTCCTGGATTCGAAATGGTTAATATTGACGCATTTGGGGTTATGTGGCAAAAATTTAATTTAATATGCTGTGTGAAAATCATAGTTTTTCGTTATTCTTCATAAAATAACTTGTGAAATGTGGATTACTGATTAAATAGTTAATTTTTTAACAGGTAAGCTGGTGTGCACGTTTATGTATAATTTTTGAACACTGAACATAGTAATATCACGTAATATCTTCCTAAATACTTTATGGTAGTATGTATTTAACTTACGGAAATTAATTTTTAATCGTTTATAGTAAGGTCAATGAAGTAGTTAAAATTTATGTTAATAATACTGCGTATCATACTACATACCCAGCTTTACTGTACTTATGCTTCAAACAAGTATTTTTAAAATAGAATTTAACCGTATTACTTTACTAATACGTTAAAGAAAACTTAATATTTATATTAGAGGAGATATGGCAACCTCGCAACAAATCATATGGTTCATTAGGTTGGTTATAACAGCGGTCCTCAAAATGCGGGTATTTAAAAAAATATATATCCGTAAATATTCGAAATTTTTAAAAATGGCTTTCACTAGACTGATCTATATGACGAACTACACCAGCAGTTAAAATATTTGTACTTATTTCACCCTGTACAATATATTATTTCTAACTGTTTCAGATCATAGATAAATTGTATTCCAAAGGTTTAAAGTGTCTTCTAAATCCTACGGAATAAAAAATGCGCAATATTACGCAATACAATATTTCCACGTATTAGAAAAAGTTCTTGTGGTGTATTTTACACCTTGTGAAGTTAAAACAATAGCGACAGACACATAGGACGGGGGACAACTTCTTTCAGCGGCGATTAATAAACTAATTACCGTTTGATATCAAACAATTAACAATAACTAATTGTTGGCAATTGTGCGCGTGACGTACGGCCGTTTTGACGGCAGATGGCGTTGTCACAAGTAATGTATCACGATCACCATGTATAACTGCGGCGCATTATTCAGATAATATTCTAGAGCCGGCCGCCGAAATAGATCTCAATTGACATATTACTGGTGTGCCACACGTATACAAAGCGAGGGGCGATGCACCTGCACCTGCATAAATTTAACTTAATAACTATGCTAATATTTCACGCTTATATTGCTTGTTATCGTTTGTTGTTATCGCCAAGGAAATAAGTAAAGTTCATTATATATAAATCGGGAACGGTTTCGAGATGTTTACGGGATACGTCTAAATCTACCGTCAAGTCGGATTTGTCGCGCGAAATTTTCCGTGGCCTATTAATTGCGACGTTTCCGCCGGCCAGACTTACAGGACTGCTCAAATCGCTTTAGATTCCTGTGGGTAAAACATGAATATAAAAAATGGATGCTCACGATAAAAAAAAACTATAGTAGGATTGAATCCGAATTGGAAAATTATGAAGCGTACTGAATAGTCTAAGCAACAACAACTTAGTCGGTCAGTGGTCGCGCGGTTTAAGGCGTCAGTACTTGAATCGATGAGTTAGACCGGTGTGTAGGTTTAAGCCCGGTAGACCATGTATCAGCTATATTCGTGGAGAGGATTGGCACTCTCTCTGTGGAAATGATAGGGTGGAAGGATGTTAGCTTGGGGTCAATGTGACAGGTTGATACCGGTCGCCATTTGACTACCCCTCCAAATCAGGTTTTCCTGGTTTCCTTTATTCCTGCACTGAATAGTGGTTAAGGCCTACCAATGTAAGTCGTTCCTGGACGCAAATGCGGCCTGTTTAACAATAATATGCCGCCTCCTCTCCCGCACAAGTCTCCGACTTTTAAGCTAATCCTCGTGATTAGAATGAGGAGAGATATTATTGTTGTTAACTATTATAATAACTGCATGTCAACAGCTTTAAAATTCATAAACTATGTAGAGGTTTAATGAAAGATGCCTTAATCGTGAGGAAACACCTAAAGAATAGAGGAGTTCCTATATTCACTATTCAGAGTCAGAAGGACGACCCAAAACATTTCCGTGGTATAGCTATCATACCGACAATAGGACTGCAGGAAAACAAATGACATTTGAAAATCGCATTTTACGCTAAAATATGTATTTTTTAAATTAAAAATATCGACCTGTTCGAGGATTTTTCCCAAAAAATAATTGTTTCGTTTTTATTGAATTTATTCCATACTTTTGGCGCATACTGTATATACTTTTAAATATCACCTGTACTGTGGTTTTAGATAGTAGTTCTTCCAGATACTAGTTGGATTACACATACCTCTCATTATAGAAATAGAGATATGTTTTTTATTTATACTCATAATGTATTTGAAAATGTATCTAGCTTCCTCCGCTTTCTCTAGATTTTAATAGATAGATAAACCGGCTTTTTTGGAGTCAACACCAGACGGTATAGTTTATAACATAACGTCTATAGTATGGAAATCTACACCACATATGATAGTAAGTGATTTATACCAGATTTTGTAATGTGATGTAAATTTCCTATAAAATTTTACCGGTCTTTTTTTTGCTGTGATAGAAGAAAGCTCAATTACGTGTCTAGTTGAAACAAATTATGTTCGCTTTACAAAAGTAAGCAACTAAATATGCTGGTATTTTGGTGCAAAGTATAACATTTCTCAGCATTTCAGTTCAAAATATGTTTAGTAAGAATGGTTCATTTACTAACATTTAAACACAAAACAAAGTAAGTCCGTATCCCCCTTCCCCGTCGCCGTCGTCAAGTCCTCTACAACTGCTCTCGTGCCACCTCTTGCATTTCGAACGCCCCAAACAATGACTCCAGAAATCATTAATTGAAACGGAATGACCCTTTGCTCTCTAAAATAAGTTATTGGGGTCGAACGAAACAAAGGAAGGGGGAATATAGTGGCCGCGGTCCACCGCGGCACACTAGATTGTAAATTGTAACGTATCAAAGCCTCAGGTCGCTCTGATTCAATTGAAAATCAGTTGAGAATAACCGGCGGCCGTGGCCTGCTAGAACTAATAAATCTTTGGCGAGCCGAGGGCCCAAAGACGGGGGTTCTGCCAGTCCGAGGGTTGTCTCGAGTTAAAAAAAAAAAATTGGACATCGACAGAGAGCTAAGACCAGTAGGTCACACGCCAATTTAAAAACTGAATATTATAAAAGTTTTATACTAGAAATGAACAAAACCAACATTACAAATATGAAATGAAGATCCAGGATTCTTTCATTATTGCTTATAACTTAAGATGAGACTGAAGATTCTTTTTAACATAGAAAATTTGTCTTTTATTTTTGCTTTGAACAGCGGCGTGGCCTGCCAGAACTAATAATATTATGATAGAGCAATTTTAATCTCATCAAACAACCAAATTTTTAACAGCGAACTAAAATTTATTAAAAATGCTTTAATAAATAATGAATACCCCCCAAATTTTATTGATAGAACATTAAAACATATTACAGATAAAACAAACACTTTCAGACAAATAAGAGAAACTAATCACAAAAATTCCATACATTCCTATATTATCAGAAAGATTAAGAATAATCGGTAACAAATTTTATATTAGAACATTTTTCCAGACAATTAATACTTTACAATCCTTTTTTTATGAAAAACACGTCCAAAAATGAAATACAAAATTAAAATAATTGCGTCTACAGCATACTTTGTTAATGCAATAGACATTATGTTGGAGAAATCTCTCGGCTTATGAATGTTAGAGTTGAGGAACATAAAAAATATATAAAAAAACGGGAATTTGAAAAAACTAAAATTTACGCTTGGGAAAACGGTCATTTGATTCAATGGGGTTAGGCAAAAATTTTAGAAATTGAGGTTAATGCAACAAAAAGGAAATTAAAAGAGATTGAACGGAGATAAGTGTGTGTCAAACTGTTCAGCAAACATTGATCATTGTCGGCTACAGTTGTATCAAGAAAAATTAAGTAACAGTAAAATATAAATCATTTAACATTTCTCTGAAAGCAGATAATAGTATATTACACTATTAGGTTGGTAAGTGGGGTATAAAAGCGTTAGCCACTTAACAACCGTATAGTGTATAACATTATTTGCACAATCGCATTTATCAAATAAAATAATAAAGAATTGATTGATTGCTGAAATGGCGTGGCCTATCTAGCGTGTTTTGAATTTATTTTGTTGGAAATCAAAAAAACAATTTGAAGTTAGAACAATTTTGTGTCTTGTTGTCAAAACTGTGCTTATAATGGCTGATAAAGACGATTCAGGTAGATTCGGACATTGAACAATCGTATCAAATATGTTTTGGGTCATTAATTCCCACAAAATCAAAGGTAAGGTATGAAAAAGAATGATGTCTTCAGGAAATGGTTGAATGAGAAGAAAGCGGAGATATCTGAAAAAACTTTGCTGGCTTATTTTTTTCAGAGAAATTTAAGATTGAAGTCTCCGGGAAGCTTATGGGCAGAGTACTATATGCTTAAAAGTACGATCAGCTTAAATAATGGTGTCGATATATAGCAATTTAAGAAGTTAGTAGCATTTCTAAAGAAGAAAAATATTGGACATCATGCGAAAAAATCAAAGGTATTTACCAGAGAAGAGATGAACAAATTCCTGCTGGAAGCCCCCGATGAAACCTATATTATGATTAAAGCAGTGATGATAATGGGAATCGCTGGGGCTCTTAGGCGTGATGAACTTATGAAGATGACAGTTGATGACATTACGAATGAAGGTACAGTTGTCATTGTTAAAGTGCCTGATACCAAAACACATATTAGACGAATTTTCACAATCACTGACAAGGCCAATGAAAAAGTCCTTTTTTTTACGATTTTGCGAAAATATACAGGCTTAAGACCAAAGGAGACTGACTCTCGTCGATTTTTCTACTCAGCTCGTCAGGGAAAATGTGTAAATCAACTTGTGGGTATAAATACATTGGGACCAATGCCACAAAAAATTGCCGAATATTTAAAACTGCAAGATCCAAAATCCTATACTGGACATGCTTTTACAAGGACGTCGGACTTTGTTAGCAAATACTGGAACTTGATGTTATGGTACTGAAAAACGGCATGGGGGTTGGAGGTTTTAGTGATAACATTAATGTATTATTTGATTAACAGAAAATGTAATTTTAGGTCTTCTGGTGTCGCTGAAGGATATGTTGCAGAATCTTTAACAAATAAAGTAGAGTTTGCTGATTTTACATACCAACAGCGGCAGTGACAATGAATTTGACTCCATTCCAGTGTTTGAAGACAGAACTACTGAAGTTTATTCTAATCCTAACATATCTAACTAAATAAGTAATACAGAAAATTCAATTGCTGTAAAATCAATAGATAAAAACGAGGGAAAAATATTACGTTTAAGAATTGTACAAATTGTACCTTTAATTTTTACAATAAATGAGTCCAGCATTTGTTGGTGAAAAGAATTACTGATTTTACTTACCGCATTAATGGTGTTATGAACTTAAACACTATTATTTTTTTGATTTCTATCGAAACAAGCCACAGTGTTGTATATTCAACTTACAGAATGTGTCAACAATGACAGAAAATGCATATTTCAGAACGATTGTGCGAAAATAAATGTTAAACTATCAAACTTGACTTACTTTTAACGGATTTGCAATTTTTAAGAGCGAAAACAGTTTTTTCGAAACATCAAAAATATGGAAGTGCGCGATAGTGATGTGATTTATGTTATTTTTTACTTATCTGCTTTTTTTCAATGTGAGATTTTTTGGTTAGGCAAACTTTGTTTCAAAAATAACCCCTGACTGATCCCTTTCGGCAAGGGTTTACTCAATTAATCTTTATTTTTTCAGAAATGTGGCAAAATACCCAATTAAACTAGAAGAAAAACTAGAATTATGCCACAAATAAATGACTTCAGAGAATATCTCTGGCAAATCGAGGACCCAAAAACGAGGGTTCTGCCAGTCCAAGGGTTGTTTCGGGTTAAAAAAAAAGATTTGGACATCGACATAGACCTAAGACCATGGTAAACACTCGCCAAAATAAAAATTTCATTTTCATTATTGCTTATTATCTAAGATGTGACTATGTCTCCGCAGTGTTAACTTAAATAACCCCTTTTGCAAAAACAGATCCCTACGCCCCTGACAGATCGCGCACTTGAACGTCCCGTATCCAAAGTCCTGCCGTCTCGCTTCGTTGCAGTCTAAATTCACACCAATTCATTACCAAAGTTTAGCATTAACTTGAAGTTAGCCCAGAATGACCAAACTAAGTTTGTCCGAAGTTGAATTGTAATAAATTTATGGCTCGGACGTCCTTGACGTTGTTTTGGCTGAAAAAGTTGTAGTAAATTGCTCTGGCTGTTTACGACGGTCCCTTAGGACAGGAAGAAGCTTCCTGTTCGGACCTGGAGTTGGAATCAATGTTTACCTTATATTGCGGGATTTTGTTCAACGATTTGTTTTGATCTGCTGACGTATTCGTAATGAAATCTACACACAACGTCAATAGTCTGGGATCCCCCCCTTTCTTGTTAAAGAAATTTTTTTGTGAAAAGAATATGTGCGACAAACTGAGTACTTAAAAAAATTAAAAACCAGCAAATGTGTGACATTTTTGACAAAATTTATTAAATCAAAGAGAAGTAACAAAGCAAGTTCTCCACTTGACTAATAGTCGGTATGACCTCCACCACGTTCTCAAGAAAACTGCTGCTGAGTTTTGTCTATTATCAATGTGCTACGTGTTTTACATTTGTAATGTCGTAGGGCATTACAAACTTTCAATAACGCCCTAAGGCTTTATATATTTATAACACCCTAAGGCGTTATTTTTCTTTTAAAATATTTCAAAGTAAGACACTTGTACGATAATAATGAAATAAATTTTCAGTCTACGCTTAGATGTTATAATACAGAGAAAGCTTGTCCGCTGTAAAGCGTTTTCGTCTAACGTAAACAGTACTGTTGCAGCAAAACCGAAGTTTACGACCACCCATATAAATTAAATAGATTTTAAATAAAAAACAAGATGCGTCCCCAATGATAAACCGTCGGTCAGCTTTGAAGCAGAACATTACCGATAGTACGTATTCAAACCGCGTGTTTCCTTTCTTCTCGGCCTCGAGATCTCTTGAAATTATGTCGCACAATTCAATGTAGTTCAAGGAATTCCGAGGAATAATAATCTTTATTTCATATCGTGTATTTATCGAAAAATATATCGCCGTTCCCTTACCGTTTTATTACCCGTTTTATAGCCCGTATTTTAAGCGAAGTAATAGTAGTCCGGCTTTATCGATAAAAAGTCATTTTTTATATATTTTTAATGTACGCTTCGACGGTATGTCCAACGGAGGAAGAGATACATATTGTCAACACTTAATACCGAGTGTCGGTAATATATTAGCGCCCGCTTCGGTCCCAAATCAGGAATTTTTTCGGAATAGTCACCGAGAAGGTGAAACGCCGGTAGTTTTATTTTACGATATTGAGCCGGCCGCATTCCTACGCTTTATACCATTTTTTTTAGACACGCGAATTATTTCTCAAATTTATTTGTGCTGATTGCATCTGGAACTTAGGAACGTTTCGCTTTTTATTGTGAGTTCCGATGCTAGATAGCTTTATACCCTTAGTAATACGATGGAAACACTTATTACTAGAGTTCGAAATTTGCATGTCAGCAGCGTCACCAAAACGAATAATTTAACTACATTACACAAGGTGATCCGTTTTTTTCATTGCTCGCTGTAGGCATTTAGAAAACCGTAAAATTATCTGATCGCTCAAAGTAGAAAAAAGTGGCAACTCTTTATTGAATTGAATTGAAAATTTATTAAAAAACAGAAATGTTTACAATACAAGCGTGTATCACATACATACTAACAAAACTATAAGCATATGACAAAACAAACAGAACAGTTACAAACATAAGCAAATACATGAAAAGTATAAAAAAGGAAAAAAATGTACAAAAAACGTATAATTGCTATGACAACAAATGTTTAAAAATGTTTCTTTTGAAAATTGCAAGAGCACTAGATTCTTTAACATTAGATGGAAGTTTATTAAATTCATATATTCCGGCATCGAATGTACCTTTTTTGGTAGTCATGAGCCTTACCCTGTTAATATTTAAATGCCCTTTATGGCGCGTATTATATGTATGAATGTCATACCGGTACTACAAGTTAGCTGACATATAATCATTAGCATGTCATTAACTAGTCTGTAGTTTATTTATATCAGATTCGTGACACATAAATAAAACAGAGGAACAATATTCAAACTGAGGTTTGATAATACAGTTATATATTAGAAATTTACTATACTGGGACAAGTTTTTACTGACTCGGTATGCAAATCCAATCTTTTTAGCAATTTTTTTAACAAGGTAATCTATATGTTCACTAAAGATGAGTTTGTTATCAATTATAACTCCTAGATACTTTATACTGGAGACTTGTTCAAGATTATAATCATCAAACTTGACCAAAATATTATCTTGAATTATACATCTTTTACTTTTTATAATCATATATTTACATTTATTAACATTTACAACTATTCTATTTTTATTAAACCAGTCACTGATTCTTTGAAGAGCTAGATTCATATAGACTGCCAATATTTTTATGTCTACACCTGAAACGTATACAATAGTATCGTCAGCAAATAGATGAATTTTACACTCGCCCAAATTCAAATGCAAAATATCATTTATGAAACATATTAACAGAAGAGAACCCAAAACACTACCCTGTGGTACACCATTGTGTATGCTCTTTACCTCAGAGTAACAATTGTTTAGTTTTGTCTTCTGGTATCTATTATGTAAATATGACTTAAACCAATTAAATGCAGTTCCATCTATTCCAAAATATTCTTTTAGTTTATATAAAAGAATATCCCTGTTAACCACTTCAAAGGTTCGACGAAGGTCTAAAAAAAAACTACTAGAATTATCTGACCTACGTCGATAGCGTATTTGAAATCATTAATTACTCTCTGCAAAGCTGTCTCACAAGAGTGACCACTTCGAAAACCAGACTGATTTTGACGAAGCAATTTTTTCGAATCAAGGTAATTAGTAAGTTGACTGTAAACAGCGACAATTTTCAACAATTTTTTCTAAACAAACAAGAGTATTAACTGGCCTGAATTCTTCAATGTGTTTTGCATTTGATATTTTTTGAACGGGTATTACTGTAGACGTTTTTAATATATCAGGAAAAAAACCTTTATCTAGAAAAGTATTAACACAATGTAGCAGAGGATATCCAATCACATCAAAAGTATTTTTTATTAATTTAAAGTCGATTTCATCTTCAGAGAATTTATTGCTTTGCGCAAAAATTAATTTCTTTAATTCAATTAATGTTAAGAGATTTATGAAGATAAACCAGGCAAATCAAAGATATCTCTGTCGTTACTTTTCATGTTGTTCAAGTATTGTAGAATCTACAGTCTCTTCACATGAAGTTATAATACCCATTGGTACGAATTAGAACTCTAGTGTCTCTTAGTGTAATTCCGTGCCTCTCTCCAAGCATGTTCAGTAACAGCGGATTTCTCCTTGTATAACCGTGTATGCCTTTCTTGTTCTTTTTTCTTGGTTACTATAGTTCGTTTGAACATTCCCACGTATACTTTGTCCCAGCCACGGCGTGGTACCAAGTACTAACTTATTTTACATGTTGGTGTAAAAGTAGTCCGCACGTCTTTTGTTGCGTACAATTTTCGCAATTCTATATGTCATATTAGGGATGTATGGTAAAGTAGTTGGCTGTTGTGACTTCATCCTTGAGTTTTGCTATATCTATGTTGTTTTTAAAGTATCCATTTGCTAGTACAGATCGGCGCGAATCTATTTCTTCCTGTTGATGGTCATCATCAGCCAACGTGCACGGTGAACAAACCGAGCGTTTTTATGTCAGATGATGGTTACTTTCCATGAAGATATATATTAGTATGTGTTTTCTTTCTGTAGATATCGTGTCTCAAGACGCCAGAGGCATTCCTTTTTATCAGAACGTCTAGGAATGGTAAAGCTTTGTCTTGCTCCACTACTACGGTAAAGTTGATCTTATTGTGTTGCTGGTTAATATGATCCACAAATTATTCAGGGAGTCTATTCCATGCTGCCAAACGATGAAAGTGTCGTCCACGTATCTACGCTCTCCATAAAAAATTCACCACTGCAAAATTCAGTGGACTATCCATCGTGACACCATCCCTTTATTCGCAGAATTGTCCATTCCAGACGAAGTATATGGGATGACGTCCTTGTCCAACAATTGCAGGCTATCCTGGACCGGAACGTTGGTGAAAAGCGGCTCCAGATTGAAGCTGACCAAGATGTCCTGGGGATCGATTGTCACTGAGCCAATGATGTCCTGAAATGTCCCGAGTTTCTTACATAATATCAGACTTCCTACCAGTGGCTCATTTATATCAGCTAGCTGACGTACTACATGCGGCTCGTATATTCTAACCCCTTTGTACTAAACTTCCGTTTTTTTCCGTTATGAAATAATTATTTTCTAAAATCACAATTTTCAGTTTCTTCACAATATTTTAGCAACGGCAGCAGATATCTTAGATCTATTTAGTTTATTTTAATAGACATCAAAAATACGATGCTTCTTAGCGATTTAACACAATTTCGATGTGGTGTCATGAGTTCATCGCAGAATGCACTGTTTTGAACTGTTTCGGACGAGCTTCAAAAAAGTAATCGGAAAAACATCTTCTGGAATCACGAAGTGACTGCATATTACTATTTATAGTATGTGTGATTTAATATTCTTCATACGCCTCGGCAGTTTATAAAATATACATCAATTAACAACCCATAACTTTTAAGGCTTCGTCTTCAATAAAAATTCAATACTCGTTTATCTATACCTAACAAAACTTGTCAGTAATACATAAATTGCTAGTATTAAATATTTTAATCTATAGTTTCAAGAAATAAAGTGTCATGTTAATTTCTGGAATTTTTAGGATGTTACAAGAAAGTAGATCAAGCTGCTACCCAAATTACGCCATTACGCCATTTTACACTCCATGGTCAATAATTAAGATAATTGTTCTTATTTTACATATTCATAATTGAGATAAATCTTTTCGCAGAGTTACATCACTTTCTGTGTTTACCTTTAACATTCACTGATCAAAGACCATCCGCCAATACAGCTGTAAAAGCTGTTTACACGCATTTTAGGCCCAGAGCTGTGTTATTCTCGTCCACTCCATTCTGCTCTTCGTTACATTTTTCTCCCTTAGATCTATTGCCACTGCTCTCTCCATCGCTTCCTCGGCCTCCCTCTTTTTTCTTGTAGTTAGGTTTACTCCCTACAATTTAACTTAACTGTCCTTTCATCTTCTATGCGTTATAGATGCTCTAGCCACTATACTTTTCTGCCTTTTACCACTTATTCTATTTTTGGTGCCTGGTACATTGCATATATTTCCTCCTTATTTCTCCTTACATAGCATTCCTCCGTTTTCTTTCCCCCTAGAATTCTTCTTAAGATCTTCCTGTCCCACCTTAATATCACTGTGAACAAATTTTTTGATTTCATCAAGTGGTTGACTGCTGCCGAACTTTTGCTTGCTTTTATTATTCTTCTATTAATTAATTGCTCCTCGTCACACTTAGCTGTTATCAGCGCCCCCGAATTCTTATTCGGGGGCCATATTCTTAAACTTCTTCAAACTCCATCTCTCCGTGTTGCGTCTTCAATTTGAAATTGGTATCTTTTTTTTGTTCTCCTATTCTCAAAAGCTTACTTTTTACTTGATTTATCTGCAATCCCACTTTATGTGCTACCTCCACAAGCTTTCTCGTTACTTCTTCTAATTCCCTCGTACCTCTAGCAATTATGGCCACGTCATCTGCATAACATACTACTCGTATTTGGTGACTCTTAAACAATATGTGTCCTTCTCTGTCCAACTGACTATCTCTAGCACTAAATTAAAAAACAGCATTGAGAGTGGGTCTCAGTCCTGTGTCAACAGTAAAATCTTCCGAACATTCACCTTTTATTCGTACTTGGCTTTTAGTATTTTCTAAGGTCATTTTCAATAGCCTAATCAGTTTGGTTGGTAAATTGTTTCAATATTTTACTTAGCTTATTCCTTTTGACTGAATCATATGCTTTCCTGAAGTCCACGAATAAGACCATTCTTTTAATCCCATATTCATAGCATGTAGTCAGGATTTTCTTTACCATGCAGATTTGGTCCGTTGTTAAACTCCTCCTTTCTAAAACCTGCTTGATACTCCCCTATTTGTAGTTCTGCTATATAAGTTTTATTCTATGTTTTATTAACGTTGTCATGATTTCAGACTCTATATCTAGCAATGATATACCCCTATAGTTTCTGCAGTCCGTTGCATCTCCCTTTTTAAAATTGGTATAATCATAGCATCTCTTCGGTCTTCAGGCATACATTCTCTTCTTTAAATCTTCTGGATCATTTCGTATGTATATTCTTTGTCTTAAATCCTCTCCTGCCGTTATTCCATTTTTCCATGGACTTTTGTTATTCTTTAAAGCTTCTACAATTATGAAATAAGGAGAATGCTGGGGAAACCAAAATGAAAATTTGGAGTGATCCGACAAAACAATATATATTCTGTAAATAATTTAAATGTCACCTTTAAGTTAGTTTAGTTCTACACCCCAGACTACAAATAATCATCGACCACCGAACAAAAATGCGTATGCATCTCTAGATGACTGATACTTTAAGGATTAAAAACTATACTTTAGTCACCAGGTACAGCAGGCTTTCTAAGTGACCAAAGCCACAGACAATCGTCGAATGCTAGCCCCGACTGTACCGAATACAACGAGGCGATCGGCCCTAAGTGACATATGCCCGGCGATCTGCATATGCGGACTATGTTAATGCCCGTTTCTAATTGCAGACAGTCGACGGCGGCGTCGGCACTACGTCAGGCGGTCGTATCGCTTGTCGGCCACCTATTGACATGTATATTAGTGGTTTGATAGAGATGTATAGTTACGATTCCGGTGCACATACAAACGACATGCGTCGACCCGCTCACACAAATCATCGCCGTGGCCGATTCAACAACGACGCCGGTGGGTTACGGATTTGCACCAGGAGCAAAGACGGAAGGCAGCCTGCTTTTGGTCGCTTAAAAGCTGAGCTTGTATACCTAACACACTTTGGAAAGGATGTACTTACTACTGTCTACTTTCTATTAATTAAAAAATAATACCGCAGGAACAAGTATATTTCGCCACCGTCACACTTTCAACTACTAAAGCTAAACTAAAAATCTAAAGTGAGTTTTTAATACTAAAAGGTAAGGTGACTCTTCGAATGAGCAATATAACACTTTAGTTTTGTGGCTCGCATACTAATAAGAACCACAATTATTTCATAACCATCATATTTATAAGAGCTAAAAAAAAGAACTAAATTGCAAATCTTAAAGTCTAGAGTCAGAGAAACTAAAAAGCATTTTAGTCCTGCAGTACATAAGATTTGGTCTACTAATTAGAATAAAATTAAAAAGCACATTATTTTATCACTATCGCACTAAAATCTAAACATTAGACTCGAAAGAGAAAGGGCCAAAGGACATTTTAGTTCTGTGATATGTATAATTTGGTCAATTAATAACAAGCATATGAAGAAATTCGAATTTAATTAAAAAAAAACTTCAAAGTGCATCTTTTACATTCGAAACTGAAGTGGTAACTAACACATTAGTACGTTTTGATCAACAGAAAAAAGACATAACATCGAGAAAAAAACTAAATCGCATCATTTAGTCTATAACGTACAGTAAATCACTTGTGGGACTAAAATGCACTTTTGTGCTGTAGAATGTACGTTTCAGTCTGCTAATAAGAACAACACATCTAAAACTTATTTCAGTTATACTTTTCAAAGCTAAACTAAAAATGAAATTCATCTTTCCAAAGAGAAATGAATCGTTAAAAGAACTAAAATGCACTCACTTCTGTAACGTGCATATTTCAATTTGCAAAAAAGAATAAAATGAAAGAAGTGGAACTCTTATTTCAATAATTATACAATTAAATTATTATTATTAAAGAAGAAATTTTTACTCAATCATAAAGTGGTCTTATGAGAAGCTAAAAATCACTTTAGTGTTATGGTTATATAGTTTTGGATTATTAGAAAGAATTAAATGAAATAAGTATTACATAAATCTTTAGGAGCTAAACTCAAGTGCATGTTTTTACCGCAAACCTGAAGATAATCATATGGAAACTAAAATACACTCTAGTTGTGTAGTGTGTTTAGTTTTTGTATACCAGTAAGAATAAAATAAAATGAGTAGTACTCCACCAACATCGCAAGTTAAGAATTAATTTAAAAAGTGCAACTTTTTGATAGGAGTGAATAGTCAGAGAGACTAAAATGCTTTCTTGTTCTGCGGCATGTACGTTTTAGTGTACTGTTTAGAATGCAATAAAAAAATTGGAACTTATTTCACCGTCATAATTTATAATAATAAACTAAGGTACATATTTTAGACCCAATTTTTTAGAAAAACTAAAAACGTGGGATGTACCTTTTCAAACACTGCCACTTAGTTTATGGTCCACTAAAATACACAAATGAAATAAATATAATACATTTTAACGCAGTAGTGTTTTTAAGAACTAAATGAAAAACTAGAAAAACTAAACTAAAATGCCATTTAGTCCCTAATATGTGCATTTTTGCCTTCTGTAACCTACAGCGATTAAAATTACAGGGAAATTTATTAGTACGTTGATTTCTCATGTGAAAGATGTCAAATTTTGATATTACTCTATGCAGTTTGATTTACAATCTATGTAAAAATATGAACTAAATGAAAAACTGGAAAAACTAAACTAAAATGCCATTTAGTCCCTAATATGTACATTTTTGCCTTCTGTAACCTAAAGTGATTAAAATTACAGGGAAATTTATTAGTACGTTGATTTCTCATGTGAAAGATGTCAAATTTTGATATTACTCTATGCAGTTTGATTTACAATCTATGTAAAAACATGAACTAAATGAAAAACTGGAAAAACTGAACTAAAATGCCATTTAGTCCCTAATATGTACATTTTTGCCTTCTGTAACCTAAAGTGATTAAAATTACAGGGAAATTTATTAGTACGTTGATTTCTCATGTGAAAGATGTCAAATTTTGATATTACTCTATGCAGTTTGATTTAAAATCTATGTAAAAAATGGGAACAGATGCGTTATGAAAAATGAGGTCAATATCGTAAAAAAATATTTGTAAAATGCTTATAGTTTCCGAGAAAAAAACTATTAGAGTTGTATTTTCAACATCTACATTGCTGTAGTCTCTAGACGATTTTTAATATACAGTATGCGCCAGAAGTATGGAATAAATTGAATAAAAACGAAACAATGATTTTTTGGGAAAAATCCTCGAACAGGTCGATTTTTAATTTAAAAAATACATATTTTAGCTTAAAATGCGATTTTCAAATGTCATTTGTTTTCGAATAATGACGTCGTCGATTTTTTTTTAATGGCAACACCATATTTTTTTCCTTGATTCTGAAAGATCGTTTAATTCTCTATCAGACAGTACTAAAATGTTGCTCTCTTATATAGGAAAGTTTTCGAGTAAATGACGATTGAATGTTAGAAAACGTAAATCAATTAAAATAAAGCAAAAACATTATCAAGTTTAGTTTTTCGAATTCCATAGTTCTTTTATGGATCACGTAGGTGAAAATCTTTGCAAAGTGTCATTGTCACACCGACTTTCTAATAAGTATTGTAAGCGACAGAAATTATTATTCTATTTAAAGTATTATGGCACATTTAACTGTTACTCAAAGAATTGAAATTTTAATTCTTATCGGATGCGTTCCCTGCTGACTAGAACTCAGCAGGAAGTTTGCGATTTATTTAATGAAAAATATCCAGATCGCCCTATCAGCCAATCAACAGTCAGTAAGGTAGAGTCTAAATTTAGAGAAACTGGCAATGTTGTAAATATTCCAAAACCTGGACGTCCAAGCATTAATGAAAATCAGAAACAGAACATTTTGATAAGTATGGTGGATAATCCTCATAATTCTTCACGATTTGTTCCATTAAACAATGACACTAGTCAGAGCACAGTGCTACGTATCTTGAGAAAGAAAAAATATCATCCCTATAAAATTCAACTTGGACAGGAACTAAATGAAGATGATCCCGATCGCCGCTTACACTTTTGCGAAATTCTAATGGATTTATGTCAAGGAAATAGAAAATTACACCGGCAAATACTTTTTTCAGATGAGGCCACATTTTGTCTGAATGGTACAGTAAACCGTCAAACTTGCAGATATTGGAGTCGGGAAAATCCTCATTGGATGGCAGAGGCACATACCCGACACCCTCAGAAATTAAATGTGTGGGCTGGAATAGTTGACGACAGAATAGTAGGGCCTTTCTTCTTAGAAGGAACCCTTATAGGACAAAGATATTTAGAGTTTCTAGAAAATGACCTTGTTCCAGCCCTTGCAGTAATTTTTCCTAACGATAATGACCCTGACATTCCTGACGTTACCATATGGGTTCAGCAAGCCGGTGCACCTCCGCACTATGCGCGCCCTGTACGAGATTTTTTGGACAACTGTTTTCCTGGGAGGTGGATCGGTAGACGCGGACCGATAGAATGGCCTGCCTGCAAGATCGCCAGATCTTACACCTCTTGATTATTTTTTATGGGGATACTTGAAGTCAAAAGTGTACATTAATAAACCACGTAATTTAGAAGAACTTCAAAATCGCATTCGGGACGAAATACGCAGAGTTACCCCAGAAATCATTCATAATGTGCAAGAAGAATTTCTTCACAGACTTGCGCATTGTCAAGAAGTTGGTGGATGGCAATTCGAACATTTAATTTAAGTATAAAATTTAATCAATTGTATTTTATTTTACATACCTCAGAATTGTTACTTTTTTATGGATAAAATTTACGTTTTCTAACATTCAATCGTCATTTACTCGAAAACTTCCTATGTAAGAAGGCAAAATTTTTGTACTGTCTGATAGAGAATTAAACGATCTTTCAGAATCAAGGAAAAAAATATGGTTGCCATTTAAAAAATAATCGATGACGTCATTACTCGAAAACAAATGACATTTGAAAATCGCATTTTACGCTAAAATATGTATTTTTTAAATTAAAAATTGACCTGTTCGAGGATTTTTCCCAAAAAATAATTGTTTCGTTTTTATTGAATTTATTCCATACTTTTGGCGCATACTGTAGAAATTAAATTACTTATAGTATAAACGTTTTTGTGACACGAGTGTTTACATTAATTTTTCAAGTGTCAATAATGGCTTACGTGTCTTATAAACTTGGAGTTGATGGATATCGTCTTAATTTATGGTGAAGTGAAAATGCTTTACCAGAACGCTTTCCCGCAGTGAGTGCAAGTGTAGTGCAATGCGAGCGCGACATAAAATATTTACAGTGGAAAGTGACTGGATGAGGAGGATCATGACTGCCACGATCTCCTAACTTTAAATCCTTTTTCTGGTGGGTATATTTAAAAAATGAAGTGTATCGCACCGAAGTGAAATAATCATAGCTGCTGCCAATAACTTATGAATTCAAAACGGATAAGAACCAGAAGCATTTTTGTTAGTTTGTAGAAATTGGGGAAGACGGGCTCTAAATTTTGTTATACTATCAGTTATGTCAAACTACTTTATTAATTAAAGCCACAAATTAATTCTATTAATAATTAATGCAATACAAAATCAGCTGACTTTACTGTATAAAATAGGTATTATAAAATGTTATTTATCCTAGGGAATTTATTTCAATTTTTTGTCAGGTAGCCGATTGCATGCTTTGCCTTATCAGGTTTTACAGTGAAGCAGTTTCCAGTGTCGTTCAGAAGTGTATTTTTAAATCATTTTCGAACAGATTTTTATTATTTATTTTTGCAAAATTGTAATTATCTTTATAAATCTTGCATTAAACATGTAATACTGTCGATCCTTTGAGATAATAGCAACACTTTAGTCCTTGAATAAAATAGTAAGTTAGAGATTTAGGCAAATGAGCACCTACGCAACTGGAACACAAGCAGGCGCGTTACGATGGATTCTTAAAACGGTAAAATACGGGGACAAAAATATACTTCTAAAAGCATATACCGACATAAAACAACCGCCTGAATAATTAAAGAAATAATGCCACATAAACGTCCGCTTATGCTAATAGAACTGTTAGATACGTTTAACCGGAATGTTCCGTCTTACGCGGCGGGGCCCCCGCTGCCAGTACTCCAGACGTGCAGGTATACGGTATTTGAATCCGGGTAAGACCGCACTCCGCTCCGGAGGTATTTCCTGCCCGGAAACCGGCTAAATGCTCTCGAATCCGGATACGTTGGCCGCCGGAATAAATACACATATATATCCTTGAGTTGACGTGGCGCGGCGCGGCGGTCCGCCCACTTACAAAAAGGCTCTCGCAGCAATTAGAAAGCGGGATAATAAATTAAATTAGAGCGGGAAACAATCGAATATTCTTTTTATTTAACAGTAACAGTTAGACGTTGTTAAAAAATAAATAAATTGAAATGTGCAAATTTTTCTGTCTAAATAAGCAGCCAACAATGAAAAAACTATCATAAACATGTTTGATTGAGAGAACGAATCGTCCGTCAATGTATGGAATGGGTTTCCATGACCCAAAAAAACTCTGCGATCCTCGTGATCATACAGGATATTTCGAAAATATTTGAGGAAAATGGAACAGCGGATTCTTCAGTCGATTTTAGAGGGGGTTTTTATACAAGATATCCGGAAAGCAATAAAACCAAATTTCAACATGATTTTGCGTTTCGTTTCTTAATTATGCCCATAACAAGAAAACAATTTTTTTCTTGAAGCCATGTAACTTCTAAACAAGGCACTTTTGGACTAAGCTAAGTTTTTATATATTTTTAGGTATTAATAATATTGTGTGAAACTAACTACTCAGTGGACAAAAGCTCCAACCTGCGTTGAATTACACCCACAATATCTACCCATATATTCCTTATTATTAGCTTTTGTAACATTTTTTAACTGTTTTAGAAAGGTATTTTAAGCTAATATAAATCAAATCTCCTACAATTCCTATCAATGAAGTCATATGTATGTTCTCTGATACCAAACATCTAGGTATGCTAATGAACAATTCCACAGACAAAGCTCTATTCAATAATTATATAAAGAAAATAACCTAATTTACTAACCTGCTAATGAAACACTCTATAAATATCTAACTTCACTTTTTGGCAGTCGGAACACGACAAATTCAACCACAACAGATGAGATCTGACCTATTTCTGCATTTTTAGGATTGCTTCTTCAGGTGGTCTCCTTTAAATTGAATCAAATATCTAACTATAAAAATTATTATAAAAATTAAAATTATTTGAAGTTAAATATCGACAATGACAAAAAGTGACATCCTGTCAATGAATTAAATATGACAATACCTACTTGAAAAATGTTCACCTTTTATGTAAAAGTTTTTATATATTTTTTAGGTATTAATAATATTGTGTGAAACTAACTACTCAGTGGACAAAAGCCCCAACCTGCGTTGAATTACACCCACAATATAGATATTTATAGAGTGTTTCATTAGCAGGTTAGTAAATTAGATTATTTTCTTTAGATAATTATTGAATAGAGCTTTGTCTGTGGAATTGTTCATTAGCATACCTAGATGTTTGGTATCAGAGAACATACATATGACTTTATTGATAGGAATTGTAGGAGATTTGATTTATATTAGCTTAAAATACCTTTATAAAACAGTAAAAAAATGTTACAAAAGTTAATAATAAGGAATATATGGGTAGATATTGTGGGTGAAATTCAACGCAGGTTGGGGCTTTTGTCCACTGAGTAGTTAGTTTCACAGAATATTATTAATACGAGTTTTTGCACGTGCTGGAGCTGCAATTTCAGGAGATCTAAAGCATATATTTTGACTGAAAGGGGGCGTATCCAACATTTGTTATAATAAATATGTATATAACGTTAACTTATTCGTACATTTAAAAAATCACAAATTTATAATAATAAGTAGCACACCCAGGGTCCAAAATGCAAATGTTATATAGTTACATCTACAAATTCTTTATAGATAAAAACAAAACATTTTTCTTGCTCAAATCACGCAATTTTTTCATTTGCAAACGGAAACTCGCAAAAGGTTGTTATAAATTGAAAGATTTTCTACTGATATAATTTCGGCGTCGGCGGGAATACAGGGTGTTAATCTACCTATAATTTCATAAAAATCATATATGACCAAAAATAAGAAAAATGGTTCACATAATATTTGTATCAGTAACACAATTTTTTTTCTTACTCTTACTAGCAGAACTATCACCAGAATTTTGTCAGCTTGTTAAACATCGTTGGTTTCAATAATGTGATGTAACTACACCGAACGTTTCTAAAATATGATGTCATACTGAAATAGAAATAGTGAAAATGTTACAAGGCGATTAGGATGCACTGCTACAAAATACATTTTTTTTAAAGTATCTTCAATGTCATACTGAAATAGAAATAGTGAAAATGTTACAAGGCGATTAGGATGCACTGCTACAAAATACATTTTTTTTAAAGTATCTTCAAAACAAAATAAATACTACTAGAAAAAAATTACTAATAAAAAACCGTTAAAATATCAATAATATATTAACAATACCTATATTGCCACTCCGGTTACACACGGTGTACCTCAGGAGTCAATATTGGGGCCGATTTTTATAAATATTTAAACAAATGCAGACGATTTACAAATTTAATTCAGTTTCTCATAGAAGACGTAATTTCTTCAAATAATGTTATCAATAACGATCTAAAATTATTATTTAACATTTCTCTTAGAAATTCCTCGCCACGCTACAGCTTTGTACACTAGAAGTTTTATTTATGAAACCTGCAAGGATTACGACAGCTTACCTGGAGAATTAAAAAAACCATACAACTTTAAATTTCAAGAAAGAATTAAAGCAATATCTTTTGCATAGGACTTGTAGCATTTATTGACCATGTTTTCGTAGTTATTTTCTTATATCTATTTATATTTTAGTTATTGTAGGTATAGTATTTAATTACAATACTTTTTTGTGTTTCAGCTCTGAGCAATACTTCACTTTATTGGTTTTTCATACATCTGGTTTATGCTTGTTTTATACTTACTAGTACTTATTTATTGTGATGGGTACATCGATATGTATTGTAAATGTATACATGTATGTATTCTCTCGGGGGTGAAGTGGAAAAGCAGTTTCGACTGACATTTCGCCCCCTCCTTCATATTTATTTTTCAATTTATTACGTGTTGCTCAAATCATGTATTGATATATTATGAGAAATAAAAGTAATTTTTTATTATTATATGTATATTCATAGAACAGTATATTTTGCTGTTTCCCAGAAAATCCTTGGTACTGTAACGATCGACAACATTGCAATCTATCAGCTGCTGCTGTTAACGTAAAGGTATTAGTCATAGTAGTGTTGTGGTTAATCTGTTTCGTTTTTCTCTAGTGGTTGCTGATATTTGTGAGTGTACATAAATAAAATTGCAACAATTTATAGTAACTATGACCAGCTGCCTGTTAATTTATGGCGAATCTGGGAAAAATTCTCTGATTACGGTAAACGCTTTTGGCAAACAACACAAATCATTTTGAACACATAACTAACCATTCACAGTAAGTATGTTGAAGTGTGTTTGTAATTATCATGTATAAACATGTATGGTATGTGTGCGATGTTGTTGCATAACCAAGACTTGTTTGCTGTCATAATTCTGTTATCATTGGCCAAAAAAAAATACTCATATTCCGGACACCCTGTATGCAAAAAAATGACATATATTTCCCGAGGAAAGAATAGATTTCAGAACTAATGTTTTCATAAGTGTTTTCTTACTTTGATTTGTATTATGTATCCGTATAATTTCGAATAATATCCAAGGATTTTTTTATTTTCAGAATATGTATTACTGAAATACATAAAAAAGTAACTGCCGTTTTCTCAAAAACTGTGCAGATTATCAATATCGAACAAGAATACTATTTTTGTATAAAAGAAGTATTATGTTGTTGAAACGGGCAATTTTTCTTAGGAGGAAACCTATAATTGCAACAACAAGAATTCCTCTATAAAACTATTGAAATGCATAATTTAAATACAGGGTGATTCATAACTGTTGCAACAACATTTTTGGCCCGTCTTAGTTTCTACAATCTAACACAAATGTTTCTGCTTCTTGTCCGTTTTGAACTTGTAAGTTATTGGCAGAAGCTAAGATACGTTTGCATAAATAATCAATAGGGTCCACTTTGGTAGGGGAGACCGGGTACGAAAGTAATACGGGTTGGTTGTAACAGTAAGCTTATTGTCTTTCTAAAGAGATTTGTCTATGATATAATATAGGATCATAGAGTCGGCAGTTAAATCTACATTAACTTATTTAAACAACAATATCCGTAGTGTGTTTTAGTTCGAGTTAAGACCTGCACGGTGCAAAATGATATGCAAAGTAAGTTTTCATTCTTTATCTTAATCTATAATAATCCTAGAACTGAACGTTATTTTGAATTATTTTATTGGCTTGTTCAGTTAATACCAATATTGGCTATAACCTAAGCATGGTATTTTAATTAAAAATAATCGTTAAAAATAGTTTTAAGCAAGTATCCTGTCAATCGCGTGAAAAATGCGTATTGTAACAATGCCATAGTTGGACGATTGTAACATGTTACAACAGTCCCTCATGATGATAATTCTGTAGATATCCAGACAATTACTTCAGTATTTGTTATACCGTGTGGGAATATACAAATTCATTCTCTTTATTTAGGATGTCTAACAAAAGACAACGAACAACAGATGGTGAGAAAGATTGTTATGGATTGGGAAAACTTGGTCCATTCCAAATATGGAATATGAACGAGTCTGGCGACAGACAACCGTGCAAAAGCCAGGAGATAGGATTCTTTATTACCAAAAAAAAAAAAATATATATATTATTTTATATTTTTGTTTCATTATTCTATTTGTTTATTTATTTATTTTTTTCAAATAAAATAGATATTTCGTGAAGTTAAAAAACTCGCTACGCTCGTTTTTTAATCATCTTCACTCACAAAATAAAATCTTACTTTTAACACGTATATCATACACTATTTTTTCTACAAAACAATCGGAAGAACTTTAAACTCAATAAAAATAAGAAATCAAAAAATACCACACAGATCGCAATGTTTATGAACCAAAATTTTCGTAGCAACCAGTGCTGTTGTTAGTTACGGAAAAAACGCAAAAATATTGACAGCATTTTCTAGTAATATTATAAGTATAATAAATAATCTCGATAATGAGCGTAACGAATCCATCCCTGCTGAAATCGAAGAAGCCGCCAGTCGAGCAACATTGGAATTATTGCCGGCGAAATCAAAGGAACACTACGAAATCGCTTATAGACGCTTTTCGGAATGGTGCAACATTAAAAAGCTCCCTGGGAAATGTAACGAAAGTGTTTTACTGGCATATTTTGAGGAAAAAGCCAAGATATGGAAATCGTCAACGCTGTGGTCAAATTATTCCATGATCAAAACTATGTTAAAAATAAAGCAAGATCAAGATATAAGCAAACATTATAAACTTATTGTTTTTTTAAATCGGAAGGGTGAAGGATATCAAGCAAAAGTCAAAAGTTTTGACAAAGACGCATATCGACAAATTTCTCACAGAAGCAGAAGACCAAAAGTATCTGATGATGAAAGTCGCAGCAATAGTGGGTGTCTTCGGGGCGTGTCGCCGGGAGGAATTGTGTCAGATGACCATCGACAATGTCGAATATTTAGGCACTTCGGTAGTTGTGACCATACCAGATACTAAAACGAAAGTGCCTCGGACTTTCAGTGTTGTTGGTGAATTCTATTTAAACTTTTTTAGAAAGTATATGGCATTCCGGCCACTCAACGCTGACCATAGACGACTTTTTCTTAAATATATGAAGAATAAATGTGTGAAAAATCCAGTCGGAATTAACATGTTTGGTAAAATGCCTGCCGACATTGCAGAGTTCTTGAATCTACCAAATCCTCAACTCTACACCGGACACTGTTTTCGTCGTTCATCGGCGACATTGTTAGCAGTTTCTGGTGCAAATCTTACTACCATCAAGAGACATGGAGGATGGAAATCTTCGACGGTAGCTGAAGGCTACATTGAAACAGAAGAAGGAAATTGCGTGCCAAATACTTCCTACTGCTGCAACTACTAGCAAGACCACCAGTACTACCAGTAGTATTTCTACAGAAAATAGATGTGTCACACATGTTGACAGTAAAACCAACATAAGTATGATGACTCCGCAGGGAATTACAATTTCAAATTGTTCTAATTTTACTATAAATGTTAATAGTAATAACTAGTTAAAATGTTGGTTTGTACTTATTTAAAATAAAAAGTTGTTCATGTGTTTGTTAAAACGTTTTATTAATCTTCAAAACAAAATTTAAATAAACTTTGATTTACTTTTAACACTAGTGTTAAAAGTAACTTACATTTTTAACATCAAAAATGACAATTAAAAAGCCCACTTTTAACAGTTTTGTAGAAAAAAATATATTATGTACTTGCACTACAACTTACTTTTATATAGGTATAATCCATAAACAAATACCTTGTAAATACTAACTTTCTATACCTAGTTATTACCTATTATTCATATGTTACAAACGTCCCCATATTCTGTTACTTTTGACCCATACCATTGGGTAGGTTGTAACGACGTACACTTTCTACTTTTGTATTAATTGTACATCAATATGAACTTTAATTACTTCAATATTATTTTTCTTCTATATATAAAATGCCAAGGAAACGACTTATACTAAGTAAATTTATATAACTTTGTTAATTTTTTATTTATCCGGCTTTACAAAAATATGTTACTTTCGTACCTGGTCTCCCCTATACACTATGTGTAAAAGACGCGGATCTGTCAGACGCACTGCTTAGAGATAAACAATTCTAGGGAAATTGGAAAGAATACGAAACTAAATAAATTTCACGCGTGTCTATTAATTAGACAAAGTCAGGGGGGCCACACATCGCTGCTCTCCCTACTGCCGACCTTCGTGCGGCCGGTCCAAATTGAGATGTTTCCTCTTGTATCGAAAAATACGGAAAGGCTTCCCCGCCGAACATGATTCAACATCCGCATCGCCGAGAGAACAACTAAATATATTACCCATTAGCTGCCGGCCGAAGCTCTTAGAGAAAGATCATAGCCAAACAACAGAGAAAAAATATTAAAAGAATATTTGAAACACGAACTACATAAGGTACATAATACATAAGGTTGCCATCTTAAGTTAGAAAAGCCGGACGTCACTGTTGACTTAGCCGGGCATTTTGCAATTTTATACATGAACTAAATAAAAAAACATTTTTTAAATAAAGAACATTGATGTATGTCATACATATACAGGGTGACCAGATGAAAACGAAACAGAGCTATTTTCAGAAACTGCGTTAAGATTGTAGAAAAACGCTCAAACCCGTCGATTTTAGATTTAGCAGCGTCGCTGTAAAATTTGCGTCAAAGAATCTCGACGAGTGCCGTCGAATCACTCCGGAAATGCTTCAGAATGTGCGCGAACGTTTCGAACAAACTAAACATAATTAAATTTTTTAAATAAAATTTTTTTCGAAGTATTGGGAGGAATTATAAAATTTAAAGTAAAGTAAAGAGAACTGTAAGAGCTTTCAAAATAAATATTACTCAACTCCCAATGCCATTTAAATATTTTTGGGTGATGCTTACCCTTGTTTGGGGGTGAAAGTGGCGGAGTGAAAAATACTAGCAAAGAATGTCCCCCGTTAATCTAAAACCGACGGGTCTGCGTTTTTCTACAATCTTGCCGCAGTTCCTGAAAATGGCTTTGTTTCGTTTTCATTTGGCCGCCCTGTATCCCGATTACAGGTAGAAGTATAACAAATTGAAGACTCAACAATTCACATAATTTAAAGTGCCTTTCGCTACGTATTTTATGTTGAAGAAAAAGTCAGACACGTCAATTTTTAGCCACGCTGCTAAGGCAGGATGTCTGACAACTCTAATTATACAACATTATTTTCTTCTATTCCTTTAAAAACAATATTACACTACTTTCTGTCCTTAAACATTGTACAAAATGAGTGCTGCCCAATTTTTCAAATCTTTGGGTACTGAAGAATAGAATTTGTCGCCTTCCTAATAAATTTTGAAATTTAACGACTATAGAGTTTGTTCTACTAGCTCTATAACTTACCAGGTAACTGATAGGTTAATGTCAACATTTTTGTAACGCATTTTTGTAAACTAGACTGATATTTATTGCTTAAAAATTGACGAACTGTCAGTAAATAATTATCAAATTGTCTACAAAGTTAACGTCAAGTTTCTTGCTGTTCTTTTTTTTAAATGAAACTTGTATTCAAATTGTTGCTTCAGTGTCAAGTGTGTGGAGAAGTCTGTTCTTTTCATGCTAAATTGTCTTTCTTTTCAAGTGTAATCAACTGGAATTGTCAACACGTCTTCGGAAATTATTTGCGACGTTGCAAGGAGTCGGAGTTATCAGGTTTTCTCTAACAACTTTCTTTGTCATACACATGCACAGTGTTTGTTTGATATGAAATAAATTATAGTTTACGAATGAAGGGTATCCCTCTGCTTATAAATCTATTTTGGACACCAATCCCAATTAGCACAATTAGCCGTTGGAACGTAGCTACGACTATTGTAGGTACTTTAATGTGTTTTGTCATTAACCACTAGCATGTAATAGAATTGTTCCTATTAAATTCCTACGACGAAAATTTGGAATAAGTTGTTGCTATGTTCCAGCGACGTTGTGGTTCCGTAAAAACAGCGTCATGGCGTGGAAGCCACAACGTTTAAGGAACTTCAACTTCAACACTCTCCCACCATTCCACTTCCTATTAGTATGTTGCATGCTTTGTCTGAGAGCTAACATAGCCACATTTTATTTCATTCTTCATATTTATTCCATCTCCATTTCTTTAACTCCGAATCAAGTACGTGTTAGGCAGATATGTATAAGTACGTATTACTTACGCAAGTGAAACATGTAGGTACTTCAAAATAATAATTGTGAACCCCAAAATTAAAAATGAAATTTTATTGACAAACATAGTGATAAAACTTTAAAACCCACCACGCGCCTTTAAAATGTATACAGGATTAACTATGACTAAGTACAAAAATTTTAACCACGTGCTTAGGGAGGTCTAAAAGAGAATAAAAAAATTATTTCGGAATTCTAGCTCGATGTTTAAAAAATGGGGCAAAACCCCTTTTCCCACAGAAAGTCGGGACAATCAATCATCATCCGTCATGGCTAGATATATCAACTACTGGTCGTTTTTTCAACATTGTCAAGTGTAGAAACGACGAAACGAAACATTTGTATTAATAATAATGTCTAAGTACCTGGTAGATAACAGCTAATCCGGTTAGCTGCAGTATTTTGTATGCGTTCTTTCGTTGCACACCACCAAACTACATTTTCACTCCTTGCAGATTCATCATAATTATCCACTAACATATCCGACATAAAATACTTTATTTAATTACTATAACACGTCTAAAATTAGTCACTTAGCTGATTTAAAGTAACAGTAAGTTCTAGGTTATGCCATACTGCATTGCTAATTGCATACCCTGCATGCTCCAAACCATCCAGAGAGCGAAGTTAGTTATAATCTAAGGGTCATTTTTACAGAACACTGTAAAGATCTTGGGATGTTATAATTTAAAATATTACTAATTATTTTATGCAAACATCGTCGATTACTGTTAATACTGTTGCTATTATTAGTATTAACAGAATTTAATTACACAACACATGAAGTTTAAAAATTTATTGGCGTGAGTGCACCTTGTAATAGTGGCCTACAGATGTCGTCTGTAGATGTCAAATAACGTAAATATACGGTTATGGTACTCTGATTAGTTTGAAATAATTTTTCAGTACTTGTTTTTCGCAAATTTAATTTTTCGCGAATTTTATGTGTATTTACAAACATGTCGTATTCAAATGCCTAGACGACGGATAAGGTGCTGATTTATGGAAGTGCGACAAGTGCATATTATCGTGCGGCAGCCTTAAAGACGTTTCTCGAGTATACAAAATATTTTTTCTGAATACTTTTTGAACCACATCGAACAACTGTTTTATGCCGTGGCGGTAAACGTGTGGCAGTGTTTTTATGTATTTGTGTACATTTACGTGTATTATGTTGTTATCCTTTGCGCTTTTTCCCGACGTAAGTAATCGACCTGGTCAAGACCGCCAAACCAAGTAGGTACCCCGCTTTACACAAAAAGAACGATCGAGGGAAGGAGAGGTCCACAGGAAGTACAAAAATCTTTGCAGGTTTTAATTTAAACAAGTAAGAATACAGAAGATGATTCAACATTCTTAATATCTCTCCAAGTATCAATCCTGGAAATAAATATTAGTAAGGTAAGCCTCTCTGTGCTACCATATCGTATTTCTATATTTGACACCTTTGACTCGCAGAGTATACCAACCTCGCGGCTGACAGAAGGTAAGTGACGGCGATAAATAGGGATTTAATACATAATACAAAATAATTTTTTTTGGCTTTATAAATAAGTTTGGAATTTTTTTGAAGGGTGATTCCATTAATTCTTATTTTTCTCTATGCCCTCTTAAAATATTTATACTAAGTCATAGTTAACCCTGTATGTTTTAATAAAAATGTTGTCTAAAATATTATTTGTGAATGTAATACACTAGATAGTGAAAGCTATTTTTTATTGATCGTTGGAAATAACATTCATTTTCATGCATAAATAATGACTTTATTAGTGAAGTTAATGGCGACCTAAGTCTTGCCTGTCAAAATAGTGCATTTTACAAATCTTACTTTGAAGTCATTTTGAAACGGAACTTGAATGTAGGTAACTGATAATTTGGCATCCGTAACGGGAGCTGCCACTATATAACTTTCGAGTAATATTTACCACAAAGTACCGAACGAGACTGTCACTGCCACTTCTTAGCATTTTTCCTGTTGTTCATTCGAAACGGGGTACGTGCGACGTTTACACTCCTTAAATTTTATCTTTTAGTAGTAGTTGAATATTTACGCCCGCATTACTATTTTTATTACATTTCATTTTTTCTTTGTGGTTTTGTTTGTTGCCCCTGTTGCATGATTTGTCCTTTGAATTTTCTGTGGTGTTTTGACCTAGATATTTATACAGTATGCGCCAAAAGTATGGAATAAATTCAATAAAAACGAAACAATTATTTTTTGGGAAAAATCCTCGAACAGGTCGATTTTTAATTTAAAAAATACATATTTTAGCGTAAAATGCGATTTTCAAATGTCATTTGTTTTCGAGTAATCACGTCATCGATTTTTTTTTAATGGCAACACCATATTTTTTTCTTGATTCTGAAAGATCGTTTAATTCTCTATCAGACAGTACTAAAATTTTGCCCTCTTACATAGGAAAGTTTTCGAGTAAATGACGATTCAATGTTAGAAAACGTAAATTTTATCCATAAAAAAATAACAATTCTGAGGTATGTAAAATAAAATACAATTGATTAAATTTTATATTTAAATTAAATGTTCGAATTGCCATCCACCAACTTCTTGACAATGCGCAAGTCTGTGAAGAAATTCTTCTTGCACATTATGAATGATTTCTGGGGTAACTCTGCGTATTTCGTCCCGAATGCGATTTTGAAGTTCTTCTAAATTATATGGTTTATTAATGTACACTTTTGACTTCAAGTATCCCCATAAAAAATAGTCAAGAGGTGTAAGATCTGGCGATCTTGCAGGCCATTCTATCGGTCCGAATCTGCCGATCCACCTCCCAGAAAAACAGTTGTCCAAAAAATCTCGTACAGGGCGCGCATAGTGCGGAGGTGCACCGTCTTGCTGAAACCATATGGTATCGTCAGGAATGTCAAGGTCATTATCGTTAGGAAAAATTACTGCAAGGGCTGGAACAAGGTCATTTTCTAGAAACTCTAAATATCTCTGTCCTGTAAGGGTTCCTTCAAAGAAGAAAGGCCCTACTATTCTGTCGTCAACTATTCCAGCCCACACATTTAATTTCTGAGGGTGTTGGGTATGTGCCTCTGCCATCCAATGAGGATTTTCCCGACTCCAATATCTGCAAGTTTGACGGTTTACTGTACCATTCAGACAAAATGTGGCCTCATCTGAAAAAAGTATTTGCCGGTGTAAATTTCTATTTCCTTGACATAAATCCATTAGAATTTCGCAAAAGTGTAAGCGGCGATCGGGATCATCTTCATTGAGTTCCTGCACAAGTTGAATTTTGTAGGGATGATATTTTTCCTTCCTCAAGATACGTAGCACTGTGCACTGACTAGTGTCATTGTTTAATGCAACCAATCGTGAAGAATTATGAGGATTATCCACCATACTTATCAAAATGTTCTGTTTCTGATTTTCAATAATGCTTGGACGCCCAGGTTTTGGAATATTTACAACATTGCCAGTTTCTCTAAATTTAGACTCTACCTTACTGACTGTTGATTGGCTGATAGGGCGATCTGGATATTTTTCATTAAATAAATCGCAAACTTCCTGCTGAGTTCTAGTCATATTCCCGCATCCGATAAGAATTAAAATTTCAAATCTTTGAGTAATAGTTAAATGTGCCATAATACTTTAAATTGAATAATAATTTCTATGTCGCTTACAATACTTATTAGAAAGTCGGTGTGACAATGACACTTTTCAAATATTTTCACCTACGTGATCCATACAAGAACTAACTTCTAACATTCAATCGTCATTTACTCGAAAACTTTCCTATGTAAGAGGGTAAAATTTTAGTACTGTCTGATAGAGAATTAAACGATCTTTCAGAATCAAGAAAAAAATATGGTGTTGCCATTTAAAAAAAAAATCGATGACGTCATTACTCGAAAACAAATGACATTTGAAAATCGCATTTTACGCTAAAATATGTATTTTTTAAATTAAAAATAGACCTGTTCGAGGATTTTTCCCAAAAATTAATTGTCTCGTTTTTATTGAATTTATTCCATACTTTTGGTGCATACTATATATATATCGTCTTACATGCGGTTTTGTCCATACACATAACATGATTGAATAGGTACAGACATTATACACAATGACGAATGCATGGAGGTTTTCAACTTTAGGAAACAACATAGTAACATTTATTTTATGATGAATTTAAGAGGTGATACGCATTTTGTAGTTGCTGTACATGATGACGCTAAATAGTACTAGTAGCGATAACGTTGTTTAAACTAATAAATATTACTTACAAGTGCTACGAATTTAAATGAACAATTATGGTTCCCTGAACGTTGCGGCAACTATCAAAATTACATAGATACAAAACATGAGTTATTCACTGCTACAATCATTTGCCACATTTTAGCTCTGAAAACTTGAAGGTAGTATTACTAGTAATTGAGACATTAATAATGGCATTAAAATAAAAAAAAATGACAATTTTGTTTTTCTCCTACATATCTCGAGTAGTTACAAGTCTAGAAAGGATAGAAACAAATTTTCAAAATTTAATATTTTTTTTCCGAGTATCAGGAACTAATCGGAATTTATTCAATTTTTACGTAATGAATGCTCGAGCACCAAATTAGGCACCCAATTGACAATATACACGTCTTCGTATCTCTTATATTTTCCGAGACCTCAATGGTCACCTTCCAATTTGGACTCCCCGTATATGAACGTAACACGACATTTTTATTAGTCCAATTACGCGAATTCCGAAAAGTTAAATTACGTCCGAAGTTCTACACATCCCGATTGACAATTTACCGCCGCAAAATCGGCACCCACACAAACGGCCAACTTCCGAACAGACTCCATTCATGCCCTTGATACATTCAGACGGGCAATGTCAATACCACCCTAACCCCCGAACGCATTCACATCGGCGTCGGCTGTGCCCAGGACAAACAATTGATACCGCAATTGTAGACGTCACACGGCACGTAATGATAAAGAAGGCGTTGAGATAAGTTCGTGGCGGCGGCGGCGGTCAGTTTGGAAATGCACGGTGCAGAACTAAAGTTAGCCATGATTGTTCCGTTTGTTTCGAGTATCTGAAGCATGGACGAACAATGGGCATTCAAACTGTGTGTGTGTGTGTACACGGCCGGTGGACACTGGAACGGCCATAATGTCGGCCGCTCGGACCTTAGAAACACAAAGGTAGATATGTGGAGACGCTCCGTCCGAGTCGATATATGAGACAATATTGATACGGAGATAGTTCCGAGAGAAACGACTGGGAATTACGGCGTGAAACTGCCCAATTTTATCGTCTGGGGTTTCTATTCACCGGTTCTGAAACTACCGCACACATAAAATAAAACTTCCATTTTTAGGCCCCACAGTAGCTGATACCATAATGGGAAAAGTGCATGATTTTTCCATCAATTAATTAAAAATTAAGAGATTAAAAAAAAATCTCAATTTTTTGCCATTTTTCAAACGGCTGTATCTTTGGTAAAAATGGTCGTATATGAGTGAAAAAAAAAGCAATTTGAAGTTTGAAGTGTCTAGTTTATGGATCTTGCAATAAAAACATTTTCCAAGCAACAATTAGCGCAAAATCCTAATGAAAATCATGAAAAAAATAGACAACATTAATAAACCACGTAATTTAGAAGAACTTCAAAATCGCATTCGGGACGAAAGACGCAGAGTTACCCCAGAAATCATTCATAATGTGCAAAAAGAATTTCTTCACAGACTTGCGCATTGTCAAGAAGTTGGTGGATAGCAATTCGAACATTTAATTTAAGTATAAAATTTAATCAATTGTATTTTATTTTACATACCTGAGAATTGTTACTTTTTTATGGATAAAATTTACGTTTTCTAACATTCAATCGTCATTTATTCGAAAACTTTCCTATGTAAGAGGGCAAAATTTTAGTACTGTCTGATAGAGAATTAAACGATCTTTCAGAATCAAGAAAAAAATAATCGATGACGTGATTACTCGAAAACAAATGACATTTGAAAATCGCATTTTACGCTAAAATATGTATTTTTTAAATTAAAAATCGACCTGTTCGAGGATTTTTCCCAAAAAATAATTGTTTCGTTTTTATTGAATTTATTCCATACTTTTGGCGCATACTGTATGTATAGTATTTTACCATTATTCTACAAAAGATATCTATTATATCTAACCCGATATTATTCAAATCTGGGTGGTTATCAAGGGAACGTTTTATATCTAATTAATCAGTATAATTTTACCCCAATCAAATCCACTGTTCGCAAATAAAAACTTATATCGGCACAGCGGCTACATGCCGCTGTTTCAATGTAACATTTCAAAGAAATAAGATAACCGCTCTCTGTTTCGTTCTACGATTGCCTCCATACTACTGTGTTTTTTACCCCATTGAATTAATATGAAGTCAACTAAAAAGAGGCGTTCAAGTATATAATACCTTTCCAAAATTTTGAGAAAACAGTGTATTATAAGAAGCGAGGAGGATAAAATTAGCTAATAAGCTAATTAGAAAAAATACGTCGAACATGTCATAACAATTGAGGAAGACTATATAAGGATTGGGGCAAATAAAAGTGATTTCATCATAATTGTCAATGAAATATCAGATACAAGTGACATTAACAGAGTGGCTCTAGTGCTTTTCTTATAACGTACAAGTACTTTTTTGCTGTTTTTTATGGTGCCGTTATGTAGTACATGAAATATATGGGAAAAATATTATTTGCGTTATTATTTATTGTATTTATACAGTGCGGCTCAAAATAAGTCGATTTAGCTAAACTTACCATAGTTCAAATTTGCCCCGTTTAGGCGCCATACGAAATTGAAATCATATTTTTGTTATAAATTTAAAACGCCTTATGCGATTTTGCTAAAATTTGGTAAGTTGACACCGTTCTGTAAGACAATAAACCTCATATCAAAATTATTAGTGATATCATTCCATTGACGTGGAACTTGTTTTTTTTAGTAATTACACCTTCGATAATTCTACGCCAATGAAAGATTTTTTAGTATAAAATTTAGATGAAGTAAATTATTTACTACAAAAAAGGTACTCTTGATAAGACTCGATTACTCTCGTGGTTTATTCGAAATTTGTAATTTTAATCATTGGCAGCAATTTAGATATAAAAATTAAATTAGGAAAAAATTATTCAAAATTGTTCCTGATATTCTTGAAATAAGTTAGTTTTTAACAAACACACTTATTCGTTTCCGTGCATTTCACATGGTTTTTTCACAAGTTTCCAGGTACTTTATAATTTTGATTGTTGGTTGGTTGGTAAATAAAACTTCTGACACTTAAGACACCTAAATTATTACTAAGATAGAAAATTTTGACGTTTACTTAATAATTTGAATTAAATTTTCATTTTTTATGGACATAACACCAGTGCCGAATATACCGATATGTTATTAGTTTTTGGTAATCTTTCAGAGTCTACTCTGACACACTCTCGACCATTTCCTTCTCAATATCCAAATTGAGCGAATACTAGTATCACAGCATAGGTAGACCAGCAGTTTCACTCCGTTGTCGGCACTTTGAACTGCTGTCAGTTTTCTGCGGTGACCTCGAAATGTGAGTGCGATAACGCATCCTATAGAATTTACAGAAGCGGTGACTAGGACCGGAATAAGATTTTTTGCGCGTGAAAGCGTAGTTATTCCACATGCAAGTTTACGTTATATCTATCAACATTATGTAATAATTCATTATACAGTTATAAATGGGTAATTCAACATGTATTATATACTATCATTTACTGCTACTAACATACAGTGTGAAAATTCGTTTTACTTCTTTGGACACTTTAAAAAAAAGAGTTTAAAATATATATTATTGCACTACAAAACATTTTTATTTATTTACTTACTTTTTTTGTTATTAGCGATAATTACATTTTTTTGAAATTTTTTTAAATTTAAAATTTGACGTTTGGAGTTTAGTGGACAAATAATTTAATTTGATTTTTATTTTGTCTTAAATGATCTACGTAAACCAGAAGACAAGTATTTTTCAGAACAGAAAAATTATGTTTACTTAACTTTGAAAATTGTTAAATTGGAGATAAAAGTGCGATAAAATGTAAATTTAGAAAAAAAATATTTTTTATTATTATGTTTTGAGACTTACTCTCATTATAGCGACTACAAGAAATATGATCATCTACATAATTTGAAGATGAGCCGTCTTGTGCAGGAAACGTTGGAACGGCCTTTTTGCGTAATCTATTGCGCTAATCGTTAGAAAACATATTATTTTAAAAATGTATTTGACGTAGTTTGTATGAACTATTACTAATCCTGAGCAGCTTTCCTAATAAATCTTCTCTATTAGAAGCCTCTGCACAGAACTTTGCTCTAAAACAAAAACTTGTATTTGTGAAAAATATAAATATATATATTTTAAACTTCACTTTCATGAGAACTATTTATATTCCAATGTTATACTTAAGAAATAAGTTAATAGGTAAGGCAATAGCAGTAAAATATCATTTATGGTTTGTACAGTATATTATAGATTACTTATTACTTATTTATGCCTTTAGGAAATTTAAAGAAACTTTACTATTATAGATGATATATTTAAACATCTAACTACTGCGTAGCGACTCGTTCCTTGATCAGGCTCAAAATATTGCTTTAATACGGATCTGTATAACCGATGTTCGCACTCCCAGAGTTGAATGTAAACTGAGGTTTCTGCAGCTTGAAATGGATGCGCGAGCTGCTATGCGCGACTTATTATATCGGCCCGAGTGTTTCTACTGGTCTCACTATACTGTGCTAGTATCGAGAATTTAAAAAGACATGGCCACATTTTCTATCTTTTTTTGCTGTTCCCTAAACGCAGTCTAGTTTAGACATAAATTACACTTCAAGCACACAACTTCTGACATGCTCCTCTTAGAATTTCAAGAGGATAATCTTAGGAAAGTATATGTTCTAATAACCAACTTTATATATTAAAACATATTTTAAGTTGTTAAGAACTTCCACTCATAAATTTTATGTCAAAGTTTGATACGTCGGTCGGCTTGATTGCTACTAAATTATTCACATGTTAAGTAGCTCCGTATTACTGAGTTACTGTTTATGTATTTCGATTTTAAGTGGTCTTTTAATCCGAGCAAGGTTTAATTCAATCTCAAAAATTGCAAACGCCACAAACCGGTTAAGAGTTTTCAAAGAAAACCGGTGTTTCCGTTTCCTGCAGAAAATAAGTCATGTAAAATAACCGAAATATTCATGCAATTGTAAACGGCACAATTGTAATGTGTGTAGCAGTATAGGTGCGAAATATACGTAGTAGCTACAGTTCGTCCGTTTTTGTAGCAAATGATGTGCATTAGTATTTTATAATTTTGTAGAAGATTTTCATGACGCATAGTGACATGGAAGGCGCTCAAAACTATGGATATTGTTAAAAAAAATTGTTGAGTTGATATAGCGGATTCTATAGGTAATGTTGATGAAATTAATTCATATTTTATTATCAGTGCAAATATTAATGAGAAAGTTCATCAGATTTCTGAAGATAAATATAAAAATTCTCGTAATAATAAACTTTTTGCTATTCAAACTATCAATGGTGTCATCATTTTGAGATTTGTTTGCAAAGTTAAAACAAATTCTGGAGGCATTGACGACATTCCAGTTAAAATGCTTATTATAGTAAACTCATATTTAATAAATCATATCATAGATACAGTGCTTTCGAAAAGTAACGAATAAATTCATTATTTTTGAAATTGAGAAGTTTTCGAAAAAATCCCCTGGCATGTCGATTTTGTTTTTGAAAAAGGCATTTTTTGACATACGACCCACATATATGACGTCATCGACAATTTTTTTAAATAGCAACCCCCAATTTTGACATAACAAAAATTTCAAGAAAATAATGTTTGAAGATTTTAAAATTCAATTTTCACAATGCTGAAAATGATTATGATTATGTAAAAAATCGACTAAATTAAATATTCAAATTGTGCACCGTTGGCTGTCTGACAGTAGCCAAGACGATTAATAAATTCTTTTTGGACATTATCAATAACATCAGGAGGTTGTACCATTTTTTTTATCTTATGGCAACGTAAGTGCGTTAGCTAGCTTTTGTTTAGTACAGGAGCGTTAGGGTCGTGGATTACGGTATCTACATAAACTATACTTGCTTAATTGGGCGCCAATTAGTTTATCTAGGAAATTTAAAGATGAAAAAAATAATAAATTGCAATTACTATGCTATATTAAAAAAATTAAAGAACGATTTTTTGAGACCTATATTACTAACTAGGACACACACAAAACACACAGGCAGCAAATATATAGAATTAACTAAATTTTATCAAAGGGATAAAGGATATTAAACCATGAATTTAAATAATTTGATTAAAACATTGACTCTTGAATAAAATGTGGCAGTATAACTATTTTGATCACCATTTTTATTTAAATTTTTGTGTGCTCTCACCTATATTTATTCTAGTCTCGCTAGCTCGCCTTTATCAGTTCTAACGTTTCTTTATCTTTTTTTTGCTTTCTATTAATTTGAACAAATTAAACTGAGGGCAGCACCATACAGAACACAAAGGAAAAATTCCTTAGACAACCAGCAATATCTAAATGTCGTGAGAAATAGTAATGATTATTTTAGAAATGTATTAATTAAACACTAAGTAGCATTTTTAAATGCTACAAGGTATACGATGTATCTCGTGACGAATTCTTGCTTTTACATCTTCTAAATTAACCGGTCTAGTAACGTGTACTTTGCTTTTTAAGTATCCCCACAAGAAATAATCTAGGGGTGTCAAATCAGGCGATCTGGGTGGCCACTTAATCTGTCCCCTTCTCCCTATCCAACGATTCGGGAACAGCGCATGTAAATAAGCACGGACAGGTGTTGCATAATGGGGAGGTGCACAGTATTGTGAAAATTAAATTTTAAAATCTTCAAACATTTTTTTTTAATTTTTGTTATGTAACACCATAATTTTTCATGATGTATGTAGAATGACACGCTCTTTCAATTGGCATGGTCAAAATTGGGGGTTGCTATTTAAAAAATTTGTTGATGACGTCATATCTCGAACAACGATGAGGTCACAAATATGGGTCGCATGTCAAAAAGTGCCTTTTTAAAAAACAAAATCGACGTACCAGGGGATTTTTTCGAAAACTTGTCAATTCCAAAAATAATGAATTTATTTCGAAAGCACTGTATAGTAGCAAATTTATCCGTTTTGGCCATAGACAGTTTCAAAATTTTATCACCTTATACTCTGTATATATTTTCAAGTAAGTTACGAAGGAGACGTTTAGGACATTATTCATGGCATCTAAAATATTAAGTTTGAAATTTCGCTTACGAGACGACAGCGATAGATATGAAATAGACAAGGACTGGGTAATGGACTAGCATTATAAATATGTAACGTACACGAGATTCTATCACCTCGTAAACCATTTCGGAAGTTTAAAACTTTGGAGCGGCTCCTTTTCTGTCGGGGCAATAGTAAGAAGTTTACGGCACATCGGGGAGGAATTATCAGGACAATATAGCTGAAAAGTCAAATATCTGCTGAATTTTTTAAGTTAATATGCTGAAAATGGTACATTTTCATATTTATGGGCCGATGTAGCCCCGGGAGGAGTCTCTGTAGATTTTTTGCTGCTGCGTTGCCTCCGCAACAGAAAAAGTTGCGAACGGGAATATACAGGGTGGCCGGAAAAAAGGCAAGGTAGTGTTTGATTTAATCAATGTTAGAAGTTTAATTAATAAGAAAATCAGATCTTGTAAATATGACCCCATGAAGGTATTTTGTTTAATGTATACAGTATGTAACTAAAATGCTTGGGTAAACCCTTGTGGTGATTTTACACAAATTAACATGAATACCATTATCTTAAAAAAAGTAACACAAATTAGCAATAAGTAAAATTTTACACAAGTTCAAAACATATTTATAATATATTTTTCTAATAATACAGATAAACTTAAAACCTTTTCCAAGTTACTTCATCTTTTCAATGACCACCACTTTTTTCTAAATTTATTATATTTCAGAATTTATACAATGGCCGCCATAAAGTTTGCATCGTATGGAACCATTTCTCTCTGTAATATTAAGAAAAAAATATATTCCGACAATGTTGCTGCCTGGATATGAAATAAGGGCAAACTTATATACCTAGTTCACTGTATTGTTCATTGTACAATATTTTAACGTAGATACCCTTACACATTGAATATGTTGAAAGTAGATCGACGAGCAATGACATTTGCGCTGGTAAAATGGTACGGATATTATTTTTCAACATGCAACGTTTTTAAAATGGAAGTCGTACTTATTCTTGCAGCTCCAGATAGTCGTCCTGAATTAGTTTGTGGATCTGCAATGTGAACAAATTTTTCCTAAACAGATTCTTTAAATTGTTGATTATTACGTTAAGGAAAATATGGATATTAGTATATACCAATGTTATTGCTTTCCTCAAAAGAAAATCAAGTGGTTATAGACCCAGAAATTCCAGGATAGATTGAAGGTTTGTCAAAGAGGCAGATGATGAAAAGAACTAATTCCAAAAAGTTGGCCTGATTGTTGGTATATTTGGTACCTGTAGGAGAGAAGAATTAAATTATTTACGTACAGAGAACATTGAAGATGCTAAGTCATTTATTAAAGTGACTATTCCCTATACCAAAACTAATGTTCCTAGATTATTTACAATACCAGAAGGAGATATAGAAGGAGTCAATTTTTTGGAAATTTTCCGCATATATGCAAGCCTACGTCCATCCACCATTGATCACAATCGATTTTTTATCACGTACAAGAATTCAAAATGTACTACACAAGCAGTGGGTACAAATAACACAGGTTGAATTCCTAAAGAGATTGCCGAATTTCTTAGATTACTCAACGATACTGAGTATACTGGGCACTGAGTTAGGCGATGTTCTGCAACCTTCCCTGCAGATGCAGGAGCCAACATATCGATGCTCAAAAGACGGTTGGCGTTCGACTGCGGCAGAGGAGTACACAGAAAATTCCATACAAAATAAACAGGCGATAGCAAGGAAAATTTTCGGGAGAAAGGAAATACCACTCCCATTCCAAAAACTCAGGGGATGCAGGTGTTATCCAATATTGTTCTACGAAGTAAAGAAAAAAAAAATATGTTCACCTAATGTCCAATTATCCGATTTGAAAGATTGTGTTATTAATATTTATAATAAATAAATAACCTCACAAAATATTGTTTTTAGCACATGTGCCTAAAAGACTGTTTCTATACTGAAATGAAAATCGAAATGTTACTGTTATGCCACGATTTTACGAAAAAGTTATTACAGTTAATAATGTCTAGTATGCAGCTTTCTGGTGAATATTTCAAAAATAAATTTAAACTAATAATTTTGTTTGTATCATTGCATTTAGGTTTAAAATGTTATTTTTTTACATCCCTATACAGGGTGAATCTTAAATAAGTACAAATATTTTAACTGCTTGTGTAGTTCGTCATTTAAATCAGTCTAGTGAAAGCCATTTTTAAAAATTTCTAATATTTACGGAGATATTAATTTTTAAAAAAAATACCCACATTTTGAGGACCGCTGGCTGATTTTTCATCCAACAACGTAATGAAACATATGATTTGTTGCGAGGTTGCCATTCCTCCTCCAATATAAATATTACGTTTCCTTTAACGTAATAGTTCTATTTTAAAAATACTTGTTTTAAGCATAAGTACAGTAAAATTGGGTATGTAGTATGATAACGCAGCAATATTAACATAAATTTTAACATCTGAACTAACCTTACTATACTTCAACGATTAAAAATGAATTTCCGCAAGTTCAATACTACCGTAAAATATTTAGGAAGATATTACGTGATATTACTATGTCCAATGTTCAAAAATTATACATAAACGTGCACACACTAAAAAATTAACTATTTAATCAGTAATCCACATTTCACAAGTTAAATGTCATTGTACACTGTTAGAAAGGGACACAAAACACAATTTCCTTAAGTTATTTTATGAAGAATAACGAAAAACTATGCACGCGTTTTTTATTTAAAATGGAAAAAATGTCAACTTTTAGCAAATTTTATTGCTATTTTCATGCATTATGTGGGGTTAACAAGTTTGACTTGGGCTTCCGATAATCTGTCATGACAGTCAATGACAGTTTGATATAAAAAATAATATAAAATGTTACACTTGACAAAATTCACTAAAAGTTGAGATTTTTTCTTCCTTGAAGCAAAGCCATTTGTGTAATACTGGCTACACTGTGAACCACACGTTCAGTCTGCAGCACTATGACTCTTAAAAGTATGAAGAGTCGGTCTAGACCAGCGGTCCTCAACAAGTTTTCTACTGAAAAATTACGAAATTTATTTAAAATTTCACTTTTTTATTTCTGATTTTTTTGTAAAAAAACTATTAATTATGTGTTCTACACACAAAACTATACTGCTGGTTAAAATATTTGTACTTATTTAAGATTCACCCTGTATATTAAAAGCTGTAGGTAACTCTCGCTCGCATACTAGACCCGAAAATTGCCTATTTTACCGGTACAAAGGCTTTTTTTGCGAGCCGTGCAGCGCCGAACAGCTAAACGCTACGCCTTTCGCCGTCTTTCTAGATTGCCTACGACGTATTTTGATGCCGATTTTTTCGCGTTTTTCTAGCTAAATTTCCATTTTCCCGAGGCTTTTCGACCAAAAACGGCGGATTTTTTTGACGAGGAACGAGAATAGTTGAGTCGGTTACGCCCCTTTATAGAAGATAGCTATTTTTTTTTCGAGTGGAACGAGGATAGAGCGAGTAGGTTACGCCCCTTTTTCGACATTCGACAAATGGCAGACGAAATGCGTTTTGCACGGCGTAAACATCAGAAATGTCAAACTCATTTGTTGTTGTTTACGCCCTTTTGTAGAAAAAATTATAGGGTGATTCAAAAAGGCTTGATAGACAGTTTTAAATAAAAATTGACAAAAAAAAATCCAAATTCGAGGAAATTTTCGGTTTTTTCGCTTCGGAACGGTTGTCGAACGTGCGAAAGACTGTTTCGTATACGGTGTTGAAAAAAATATTACCGTTAAAAAAAACTCAAAATTAAGGGAATTACAAAAAATGTTTTTGATGAAACTTCCATCAAGGATCTATTATGATACTAACTAACGGAGCAAATACAAAGTGTTTGAAAATAACGAACCATTCTCTAAAAACCCTTTAAATTCATGGAATTACTACCCGATTCAATATTTAAAATGCAGGATATTAAAAAAAAATAACCAAACTCGAGAAAACACTAAAAATTACCAAAATATGCTAACCACTTCCAAATTATAGAGTTCTGCCAAAGTCCCGTTTACATTTTATTATTCACAGGCGTAGAGCCGTGCACAGTAATGGCAATTAAGTAATAGACACTACGCAGGGGCGGTAAAGACGCGCGCAGCGCGGCCTGAGGGCCCGATGAAAGGTCAAGTCGGCGATAGCCGACTTGCCACCTTTCTAGTTATTATTTAAATGCTGTATTTCCTTCATGTTGTCATATCTCTGTGTGTCGTGTTTCATGTTGTTTTTATAAGAGTGACTTTATTAACCGTAATAACTTTTTTCTGTAGCTTAGTGTCAATTGTACATATAAGATGACGTCTTCCATTTCAGAGTTTTTAAAAAATTTCCAAGGTGTTCTTTGTAAATCTACACTTTTTGGTAAATTATTTGTAACTTGCATGGTTAAGTATATTAAACACCTTGCAATAAATCACTAAATCTACGTGAATGCATCCTGCCCATTATGAATATTAAACGAACGAATCAACTCAAATGTATTCAGTGACTCGTAAAAAACCTCTGCCTTCGTATCCGCGGGAATCGTGTGTCAAACGTCAATTTCCGTCGGGGGCATAAAATTGAATAGTCACCCTTAAAAAATCCACCCTTAAAATTGTCTATAAACCGCTAAAGTTGTCCCGATAGGTTTGGAAAGCTCGATGGTCAGTTGGGCCGGATCATCCCCTTTACATATATTGAATTTAAAACAGATTTCGCAGTCGATTGAATCAAATGTATGATCGTCGTAAAAAAATATGTCGGGGCAAGGGATTTTTACGGAATTGAATAATAAAATTAGTGTAGTTGAGGGGTTACGTACCATTTCAAATAACATAGCTGCAGAAAATATGAATAACTGTTATATGAGAGGGAACGATAATTTATTAATATAATGAAACTAGTGGCATTATTGAGTATACAAGATGTTTAAAAAATAGAAATATTACTAGGGCTGATAGAACATTGAAAAATAAGTGGTGTTTGCTTAAAATAATGTATGCCCTAGAACCACTAATTTTTTAGATACAGGGCGTGCAAGATAATTTATAAAATCAAATTTTGTATAATAACCAACATTGATAATAGATAAATGATTTTAGTTGAATAAATGATGGAAATTGAAAATAGTGAGAGTGATATCCCGAATACACCAGCAGAGATTAAGAAATGCTGCTGAAACTATAACTTTAGGTTTGTTGCTAGAAAAGTTATACTAGAGGCAATATAACCTATTCGTGACATGGTGTAACTCGAAAGAAATTTATAAATATTAAAAAAACGTACTCCTCATCTATATTTGAGAGAAAGCAAAGGCACTAAAATCGTCATAATTATGGTCGATTTACTCGATGCTAAAATTCACATTATCTACCAAGAATAATATTGACGTAGTTCTAATTATTGGAATTTCTGGTGGCTGCCAGACCTGACGAATGAGTAAAAATGAATGTTACAGAGTTTAAATACAAGAAGAAGTCGAACTTTTACTGTCACAAATAACATTCAAGATAATTCTATAGAAACGAAAACACCAGGACGATTGTTGTTAAAATTTCAATAAAGGCAATAGTTTTAATCAAGTTGCAGGAATGAATGTTATTGCTAAAATGCCGAACCATATTGCTAATTATCTTAACCTACCAGACTGTCACAGGGAATTGCTGTCGCCGAACATTACCTATTTTATTGGTCCATGGTGGAGCTGATATCATACAATTGAAGCGACACGGGGGATGGAAGAGTTCAACAGTTGCAGAAGGATACATAGATAAAAATATTAATGAAAAAATTGAAATAAGTAAGAAAATCTTAACCAGACCATCAAATAATGTACAAATAATAATTGAATGTAGCAATCACAGTGATGACAATTATACCATATCCAAATATAGCTCTAATATGCCTTCTGGATCAGGATTGTAAAGATTGTTCTTTCAGCATCTATATGACGAATGCTAACTAATGAATTTCTTATATTTGTTCTATTTGTTATAATTATCTCGTAGTAAAGTTAATAATTGAAAAGCTTTATTTTGTTGAGTGATTATAGATAAAACTTTGTATGCATTACGAGCAAAAAGTGAAATTACTGTTTTCTGATGATTACCGTCAGTCTTTAACAATAATGTATCACTTTTCGTTCTTAATATATAAATAAATTTATTACTGAATTAATACATATACACTTGAATGAAGTTTAAAATTTTATATATTATTAAACTTAAATATAGATTAGATTTCTTTCCGGGCATCAAATATTTTTTCTAAAAGTGATAAATAAATGTCTTCACCCTGTATATGGTAAATCAAGAATGACAAGCTGCTTTTTTGCAAGACATTTAACATATACACAACTACCTAATACCGATAACATCGTAAATTATTGATTGTAAAAGTTGCAGTAAATTCAGTATTAGTCGTAAAGTGAATTTAATGCTCCGGTCTTGGGGCTAATAATATATTAATATATTTATTAACTATAAAGCGGCTTTAATTGTTTATGGAACCATTATTGCGTTTATGGACTGAAGACACAAAATTCGCAGACGCAGGTTTTATGCGTTTTCTTATCTCTCCATTAAGGCATTAAGCTTGCAAATACGGCTAAATAATATTCGAACGCCGGTATACATTCCGAGAAATAACATCCGATGAAGTTTCTCGGCGAAAAATATTAATAACGTGCCGTATACATCCAGTTATGGTTTACGATGGTCACTATGTGCTTTATTTGTTTAGATAGGATGCTACAAATATTTATAGGTGCTGGCAACTCGTATTGATACGACTACGGGTTTTTATTCTCATCTTCAGGCTTCTCGTGTAGATGGGAGATAGAAGAAATTTGTGATAAAGAGAATTTAAGTACATATACAGTGTGGCTGATTAATAAATATGTATTTATTTCATATATAATTAGGTATTTTAACAAAGGAAATGTCAGTTAGCGAGATCGGTGTCATAACTCTAGAATAACTGGTTACCGTATAATGGCTATACAGGAAGGACCTACACATATATTATAATAATAATGATAAAAGGTTTATTGTAAAAAAAGTACAAAACAGTTTTCACAAAAGGAAGGTGTGTCAACAAGTTGATTTACAACACCTCCAGCAAGGATACAAACAAAATAATAAAAGAATAAATGTCAAATTCAGTTTAAAACAATTGAATATTGAAATGTTCAATGGCAGAAGAAAGTATGTTCAATTTTAACTTATTTTTTACAGTCATTACCGAGAGATTGTGATAGTGAGCCGGCAGATTATTAAGAATGTATGAAGCCATATAAGAAAAAGAACATTTAAATCTACCCAACAGTACCGTTCACTGTGTCGAACACATACAAAAAAAATCAAATTTTAAAAATTTCATGATTTTCCAATATAAAACTTGTTGAGAACCGCTGACGCCACTCCAATATTAAGGCTTTTATGAGTCATGGTATTGTAGATAGGATGCGTATTCCACAGCGTTGCCAGTGTTACACTAATGTCTTGAAATATAACTTTGTACATAATAGGCTTTAAAGACAGTTAAAATTAGGATTTTTAGACAACATGTCAAAGAATGATTGATATAGGTTTATTTATAAAAATGTTAATAGTCACCTCTTCCCCTTTGCCATTTTTTACTCACAGATATCCACAATTTGATGATTATCAATTTTTACTACACTCCCAACTAATTTATTTCAATACATTCGTTATCACTATCACTACACTCTCATTGTCACTGCTTAAATAACATGCTTTAAGCCTGTCACCACTTGCATTGTTTGAATAAATCGTCATAATTTGACTTCATTACACTGTATTTCACCAAAAATATTAATTAAATACACAAGACACTTAACACTTTTATGTGTTAGCGCTACAACTCTGAAAACAGGTGCGTTAGACATTGCATTACTTAAAAAAACACCAGTTAAATTTGCAATTTAGATGTATTAGAATTAAGAAATCCTTATACACAAATAGTACATGTTTTCTTTCGCAGTATCGAACTTGCGCAAATTAATTTTTTAATCGTTTGTAATAAGGTCAGTTTATAAGTTAAAATTTGGTTTAATAATACTGCGTAGCATACTACCTACCCAATTTTACTTATCGCTTAAAAAAGTATTTTTAAAATAAAATCAATTCTAATGATTTAATTTACATTATAGTAAAAAAAATATTTATTTTGGAGGTAATATGGCAACCTCGCCTTCAGCAGTTCATATGGTTTGTTAGACTAGGTCAGTACCTGATCAAAGGTCTTGAAGATGTGGGTTATTTTAAAAAAAAAATAATGTTTCTCCAAATATTTGAAAAAAAAATTAAAAAATGACTTTCTCTACACTGATAAAAATGATTGCAAATTTACACTTTGTTAACATCATACCTTAAAGTAAAAAATACCAAATCCATACTGTATTACAAGAATTTTCATGTGAATACCGTACCTTTAGCTACATCTTTTCTGAAACATGAGCGTCTTAAGGTGGCCCCACAAAAAAATCTAAACTATTGAGATCGGGGGAACTTGGTGGCCATTCCTGAGGTCCACCGCGCTCAATCCAATAATTTGGATAAATTCTTGGCAAATAATTGCGTACTGTTATACTGAAATGTGCTGGTGCACCATCGTGCATGTACCACATTTAGTTTCTTATTCCTAAAGGAACATCCTCAAGCAACAAAGAAACTGTTGTTGAAGGAAATTCAGGTAAGATTCTCCGTCATGTCGTCCCGGCAGGAAGAATGGTCTAATAAAGTAATCACCAATGATACCCATACGTTAACCGAAAATTGTTGCTGGAAAAGTGTTTCAGTTATAGCATGAGAATTTTCATCCGCCCAAGTATGATTGTTATGGAAATTTTGAATGGAATTTCTTGAAAAATTGGCTTCGTCAGTGACAGAATATGTGATCTAAATTGCGGATTTTGCGCAACATTATGAAGATACCACTGACAAAAGGTCACACGCTTTGGAAAATCTTTGGGAAGCAACACCTGCACTCTTAAAATATGATAAGAATATAACAAAAAACCACTAAAGCACCAAACAATTTGGTGGTAAATATTCAAGTTTCTAGCGATCTTCCTAGTACTTGTTTCAGGATGTTCTTCGATAATGTGCAACACCCCCTCCGCAATTTCGGGTGTTCTTACATTTCGAGGTCTATCTTCAGATGCACCTTTTTGGACACTACCAGTTTCAAGAAAACAACGATGAATATTAGAAAAAGGCATATAGCAGAGCACGATTGGGATATCTCTCATGATAAATACGTCTAGATTGCTCTGCTTTACCGTCGGCTAGGCCATACACGTAATGCATTTCCACCAATTCCACATTTGAATAGTTCACCATTATTATCATAAGAGAAGAAAACGTTATATTCATATACAGGGTTAACTCTGACTAAGTACAAACATTTTAACCACGTGCTCAGGGAGGCCTAAAAGACAATAAAAAAATTATTTCAGAATTATAGCTCAATGTTTTAAAAATGGGGCAAAACCCTTTTTTCCTACGGAAAGTCGGCGTCTATGTCGATCAGTCATCGTCCAAGATGGTATGTCAACTACCATGCGGTCGTTCCTCACAACGTTGCCGAATGTAGAAACAACGAAAGTAAACATTCTTATTAATGATAATACCTAAGTACCTAATAGATAACAGTTAATCCGTTTAGCTACAGTATTTTGCATTCGTTTTTCGTTCCTTCGTTCCAAACTGCCCAAACTTCATTTTCACTCATTACAGCTCCGTCAGAATTACTCGCCACAAAATACACACTTCGCGTAGAGTTAATAAATTGCCCATTTATTTTAAGAACATTTATTGAAAGAAATACTAACGAATACACCCGTGGCAGTTTTTCATTTAGAAAATTTTATCCGATAACTGTAACTCCACTGCATTGCTCTCAACTCTAGAAAATATGTCCACGTACGTTTAAAGAAAATTGTGGAAAACTACACATGTGCCAATATATCGCAACTGTTCATTATTTAATAAATAAAACGTTTAAAACTGAAACTGTCACTAAAAATGGAAAACTAAAATTACAATGTCAACACAACCGTTCAGTCTTCGGTCCGCCACCACCGAGAACCTAATATTCTTCAGATAAATATACTTATGGCAATCAATATAATCAATATTCTATTCTTTTGTGTACAATCGTGGATTATCTTCATCCTAGTATTGTTTTGACACTTCGACTGACAAGTGTAACCTCCGTGACACGGGGTTACACTTGTCAGTCGATATAAACCTATGCTGTTTTGTTGGCTGCATTGTTTCTAATACTCTCCAAATGTCAAACAGCAGTAGTGGTCAGAAAAGTAATATTAAAGAGCACTGTAAACGCCTCGGGAAATTTAAAATAATAATACTACAATATTATTATATGCAAACATGGTCGATTATTGTTAATATCGTTACTATTATTAGTATTATTATTATTTAATTCTATAATAAGTTAAAAAATGGAACGAGCTTTAGTGCACTTTGAGCTAATTACCTACAGATGGCGCCAGCATCGGAAGATTCGTCAAATATCGCAAATATTTTGATATTAGTTTTCAGTATTTGCTTTTCGCACATCCAAATTCGTGTAATCGCGGAAATTACGGATATGGTACTAATTTATGAGAAGTGCGACAAAAGTGCATATCGTGCAGCAGCAGAATATCAAAAACGTTTTCCAAATATGTAGACAGAATATGCCAAATCCTCGTACATTTGTACGAATTGTACAACGTTCACGAATGTGGTTTTACACGTGCTGCAGTTTTAAATACGTATGTACCTAACTTGAAAATAAAAAATAACCAATTCCATACTTTGTAAAATTCCTTGTAACTTCTTTTTTACTTAGTGACATAAAAATAAAGCATTTTTAATCTACAATGATAGATATACCTACAGAAAAAAAGTATTTTTTTATTTATGAAATGGTCGAGGGAAATCAAGAGGTCCCCAGCAAGTACAACAATTTGTACAACGACAAGTTATAATGTAAACAAGTTAGAAAACAGAAAATAATTCAACTTTCTTGAAATCTCCAAATGTCAGTCCTGGAAGTATCAGTAAGGTAGGATTTACTCTCAGTGCTACCATATCGTGTTTCTCATTAAAAAATCTAGTATTTTGTAAATAAAAATTTCTTTAAAAGCGCCGTACATCGTTACACGTGGCAACGCGGTGCTCTGTCACTACCTTTGACAACATTGGCTTTGGCAGAATATACGTAACCTCGCAGCTGACAGGCGGCATAGTCGCCGAGAAATTAGGAGTTAATAAGGTTTTGAAAATAATTTTTTTTCGTTTTATAAATAAGTTTGGAATTTTTTTGAAGGGTGGTACCGTTAGTTCTGAATTTTTCCTATCCCCCCTTAAAATATTTGTACTAAGTCATAGTTAACCCTGTATACCTCAGTGGCATTACTATACATATTCTGCTTAATACCGTATATTGACACCGACTAAATTCAAAAGAAAAATAAGATGTAGCTGCTGGAGTCTATGCATTTCCTCCAGGAGACAGAAAGACCATATAAATCAGACCGGATCCATTCAGATAAATTCAAAATCTTGATATAAATTATGTTGTTGTCATTGCGATTCGCACTGAATACGAAATATAGCCGTCTATTGCTTTAAAATCCCTAAGACCTTGTCGAATGGCGAACGGTCCATAAATCTCCTATATATGACTCGAAAAGAATTATAATGTGTTGTATGTCTGTGTGTGTGTTGATATGCAGGCACTGCGTCTGCCAAATCGATAGAAGAAGATCCTGTACGTGGACGATTATATTAGTTTCGTTTCATTACTATAAGTGGACCTGAAGTTCAATAAATACAAGGTGATTCTGAAATAAATGCGTCCTTAAACGAAGTAACAGGAGCCGTAAAAATAAATAAATTTTCATTAATAACACTAGTGCATAAATTATTTCGAACAGAAATATTTTGGAAACTATTTCCAATCGAAGATGAGCCATTTTTTTTAAATTTTCATAACCAAGAAAAACATTAACGGATGAATTTAAGTACGTGTGATATTCAGAAGGAAAATTTCACCTTCATCTCAATTGTGGATGAAATGAAAAATCAAACATAACATTGTTAAGACGAATTATAAGAAAGAAAATTGCATGAATGTCTATTAATGCCGTCATACTGACGTCATTGTTTACTAAGCATTAGATCAAAAAGAGGTTGGAAGGAATAGAGGTAACAAAGACTAAATTTTATTTGGGCAAAGGCTGCCTGTTTTCCGGAGACTGGGTGACTTAGGTGGGGGAAACATCGGGATTGTATTTAAAATTTTTATTGACCAATGATTACCCATTTTCGTTGATCTAATTCACAAAATTTCAATCTTTTTTTTTTGTGAGAGTTGCAAAAATAAAATCTACAAAATGTACAAAACCTGACAACAATGACTTTCGATTCACATAATTTGCATACATCATCATCTTCAGATGAGTTTTTAACAGAAACTGCTGCTCCTAGAGGCTTCAATAAGGTATACATTTCTTAAGTAGAAAAGATAGGGAAAAATGTTTTTCTATTCCAAAATGACATAGTGACACAATAAAGTTGAATTTAACTCAAAGTAGTCGAGAGTTATTAAAAAAATTGTAATTTTTTTTTTTTTAATTTGACATCCTGTATATTCTATACAGCGTTTCCAGGCCTAAGTTCATAGGAAATTGTTTGCTTAAAATTGAACCTAGAATAACATACTGAAGTATGTACATCTCTTCTTGAAACACCCTGTATATATCTGTAATCTTCAAATATGGCTTTCATTGCGTATAACAACATAGGTATCGAATACAAAAGGCGCAGTACCGTGACAATATTTGATCCTTTGATAATCCAGCGGGCTGCAATGTAACAGACGAGACCATTATCTAAATGAAGTAATCAAAAACAGAAAGGTCGAAGGCCGTCTCCCGCCCGCCGGCGATTATTCCGAATGTCCACGGGAAATAAAGGAGAAGCGGCCACATCGGGGCTGCCCATCGGAACCGACTGCAATGGGCCGATGCGTTAACGGTTAAGGTTCGGGAGGCCGCTGAAGTGTGCCCATTAAGCGGGATCGTAGATGGCCCTGCTCGCCCTCCGATCGCTCGCCACCGGATCCTCATTATCAGTTGTTCTACGCGTAAAACAGAATTGCCAATTGCTGTGTTTGGCTCCTATTGCCTCGCGCAGTGGCGTAGTTAGACGTATATTGCATACAGGAAAAATGTAAATCCATTAAAAAAATAAAGGAATAGACTAGCACTTATCTCACAATTGTGGGTTAATTTGTTTTCTTCGATTTTTGATTAGTCGTTTTCTTAATTTTTGGAAGAATTTTATATAAATATATACAAGGCGTAAGTTTGTAATATTATATTTTTCAATAGCTCAAAAATTTATTTTATTCTTTCTTAGATAAAGCTAACAATATGATGAGAATAATGGTTTATAACAACGTTATATTTTTAATTGTAATTTTTTTGGCTGAAAATTTGAAGATATATATAGAGATATTAAGCAGGCCGCATTTGCACACAGGAACGACTTACGTCGATATATAGGCCCTAACCACCATTCAATGCAGGAATGAGGTAAACCTGGAAAACCTAATTAATTAGGAAGTACTCAAACGTCGACCACTATCAATCTCTCACATTGACCCAAGCCAACATTCTTTAACCCTACCATACCCGCAGAGAGAGTACCAATCCTCTCCACGAATATAGCTGATATACGGTCTACCGGCCGCGGAAATCGATCGCATTAAACCGCGAGACCACTGATCGACCGACATTATAGGCAACATATTTCTATGAAAATCAATGAAGCGATGAAAATGTATGGATTTATATTTAGAAATTATAAAATATTTACTAACATTGATGGTTTGAAAATATTATACTACTCTTATGTTCACCGAATATGGTTGTGTAATCTGGTATCCATTCTATATAATTATATATTATATTATATTGATGTTGAATCGGTTAAAAAAAATCTAGTATTTAAAATGAATAGTGCATATCCTAAGAGAGCTTATAATTAACAGGTGGCGCAAAAGTCATCACCCTATCGGAAGCTGTTAAATTTTTGCAAATGGTGGCAAATTTCAATTCTGCTTTGACATTTGTGAACAGATACAAAACACACGTCAACAAGACATGAAACGCTATACTTATCAACAACGCGGAATAATTATTTCGATTTGTTGCGGACTAATTCGTCGGTGGTGTTGGCGCAGCGTGAATTTTGACGCAGATTTCCCGGTCGTCCGACACCAACTGGACAAACACTACGGCGTTTAGCGGCTAGCCTTGAAGAGTATGGGACGGCACGATATGCTGCCAGGCCGGCCCCGGAGCAGCTGTTCTGCTGAAAATATCGCGACTGTGGCTGAAGATGTCGCAGAGGACCCACGAGTCTCGACCAGACGACGTGCCAGGCAATTGGGCATCAATCATCTGTCTTTATAGAGAATTTTGGCTAACGACTTGAAGATGTTCCCTTACAAAGTGCAGACAGTGCATCAGCTGTTAGCTGTTGACCGCCAAACGCGTGTAACCTACGTCCAGACCATCCTGAATCTGCACCACGAGAAAGACAACTTTTCATCGTAAATCATCATGAATGACGAAGCGCATTTCCATCTCTGTGGATATGTTAGTAAGCAAAATTATCGCTTCTGGGGCATCAAAAATCCGCATATAACCCACAAAGAGCCATTACACCCGCTCAAAGTTACTGCATGGTGTGTTGTTTACGCTAGAGGCGTCATCGGGCCTTAATTTTTCGAAGACGCTGCGGGCCAAACGGCTGCTATGGATGGCGAGCGCTACAGAGCCATGCTCAACGACTTTCTCCTTCCTCAATTGAATGAATTGGGACTGGAGAATATGTGGTTTCAACAGGATGGAGCAACGGCGCATACTGCGCAACGTACAACCGAAATTCTGAAGGCTGCATTTCCGGGTCGCCTAATGTCTCGTTTTGGCGATTTGCATTGGCCGGCAAGATCATCCGATTTATTAGTTCCAGCCTTCTTTTTGTGGGGTTTTCTGAAGTCACGAGTCTATGTGAACAAGCCGCAGACTCTTGAAGCCCTCGAAGAGAATATCCGTCAAGAATGCAAGAACCTATCAACGGAAGTTGTGGCAAGAGTGTTGGAAAATGCCATAAATCGGGCCCGTATGGTCATCATTTCTGGCGCCGGCCACTTGGCCGATATCATTTTCTCGACTTAATGGAAAACAAATGTAAGACATCTAATAAACATAATCCAAAAGCAGAATCAAAGTTTTTCATTATAAAAAAATATATAGCCAAAGAACATTGGATGACTACTTTTGCGCCACCTTGTATATAAGATCTTGAATTGTCAGTTTGATTGCCGGTGTCAATTAGACTTTACTGGGTCTAGATCATCGAGAAGAGGTTTAGTATTCCTTAAAATCAACCAGAAATCACTCCAAACTTGCCATAGCCGAACATCTTTTTTGCAATCTTATTTAACTTACAAATGCCACGTGACATGGAAGTGATAGTCTATAGATCGTATTCATTAACACATTAAATGTCGAACACTGATTCTTAAGTCTCAAAGTGTTTAGGAAGTTTAAATTAACATTATTCAACAAAGAGAAGAAATTCATTTGTTACCATTCTTAATCTGGATGACAAAAGAACAGTTTTTAAAAATAATTCCTGATCCAAAAGGTATATCAGACTATATTCTGATATGGTAAAATACTCTTCACTGCGATTGCTACAATCAATTACTTGTCATTATTTGATGACATGGTTGAAATTATCCTACTTCTTTAAATTTGATCGTTGATGTTATTATTTATGTATCCTTGTGCAAGTCCGTCCACGTCTGAAGGCAACCAATAATTTGAACAACCTAATATAAGATATTTCTATTAAGTAACAGATGTTACAATAATCAATAACTATATACAGAATTTACCTTTTTTAATAAGTATCGGCTTCGTCCAAGAGTCTGTATATTTCCGCTTGTTTTTGATTTCTTAGACTTATATCTAACTTCTTGCTTCTTTAAAAATGCTGTTGGTAGATAAAGTAAGATTTTAGCATCGAGTAAATCGACCATAATGCTAACGATTTTTGTGTCTTTCCTTTATCACAAAACAGGCGAGGAGTACGTTTTCTGAATATTTAAAAATTTCGTTCGACTTACACCATGTCACAAATATTGCTTCTCATATTCTGGTGGTGTATTTGGGATTCACTGTCACTATTTTCAAATTTCATAATTTTTTGAACTAAAATTATCTCAACCAAACTGCGCAAATTTTACAAAATTTGACAATTGTTAAATTTACTACTTAAAAAGGACGTTGTTTACTTGGTTGCTATTGACCACGAGCGTTTGCTAGATTTTATCTCTCGGCTAGCAATAAAGTGGCACTCATTTGACACATTTCAATAAACGTCAATTTTTCGTTGTCACTGTCAAGCAAAAAACCCTACTTTAATTAGTGATTGTAGATAAAAAAGCGTGTGTTACGTTGTTCTGAAAGTAGCAATGAATTCTATTTTTGGTTCCCTTTTTTCGAGACTGCAGTGTGGAAAATGATTCCATATTTGTTTGATATTTCTCTTTTAGATGTATTTGAAAATTGATGAGGAAAAAAGAAACAACACCTTGGCAGTAAGTGACCTCCGACGCCGCTGGCGATATTCTCGGTCCTTCCTGGCGGACAGGACTTCCTTGTGTATCCTGGACCCCCCTATTGGGCCCCTCCCGATGATTCGGTACCGTTTAATGTCCGGCCGTTCGCACAGGACTCCTCAATGTCTATCCTTAAATAAATTGGAACCGTTTGCGGCCGACACGGTTTATTGAGAAATAGAAAGGAGTTTGGCCGGAGCTTGTTGGGCATATATTGACTGTAAAATTGTATTACATTCGGTCTGGGGTACGGATTAAATCGCGCTTTGTTCCTCGCCGTACTAAACGAATACACACTGTTTGTTTTTTGCCGAAATGAATACTTAACTGTTAAAGGTTGTAACAAAGATATCAATACAACCACAACATCTTTAAAGCCGCTTGATTCTTATCAAGACATTGATCAAAAACTTAACGAAGTCGCATTGGCACATATAATTAAAAGAGCAATATTGGATATTTTTATTATACTTATCTGTAATAAGTATTTAATATACTTACCAATTTTAGTTACATGCTAACATTTTGTGATTTGCCTTACCTATTTTTATATATTTTTAGGTATTAATAATATTGTGTGAAACTAACTACTCTGTGGACAAAAGCCCCAACCAGCCTTGAATTGCACCCACAATATATACCCATATATTCCTTATTATTAGCTTTTGTAACATTTTTTACTGTTTTAAAAAGATATTTTAAGCTAATATAAATCAAATCTCCTACAATTCCTATCAATGAAGTCATATGTATGTTCTCTGATACCAAACATCTAGGTATGCTAATGAACAATTCCACAGACAAAGCTCTATTCAATAATTATCTAAAGAAAATAATCTATCTAAATTTACTAACCCGCTTTAATGAAAACACTCTATAAATATCTAACTTCACTTTTGGCAGTGGGAACACGAAACTTCAACCACAATAGATGAGATCTGACTCTTCCAAATACAATTTTGTAAAAAGAAAAACAAAAAGGGCAGCTCGGAAATAATTTAAAAATACACTTTTTCACGGAACTGATCCACTGCACTTGACCTTGCGCAAGGCATAGCATGTAGTTAGCGACCGGCATCGCGGCAGTGTAATTAAAAAAAATTAACGAACAAAAAATTGAAAGAATTTCCCAAGTTCAGAAATAAATAAAATATTTATAACACCTATTTTGTATTAGTGAATTCAACTGATTTTGCCGCTAGTGTTATTATTAATTAAAATTAATTTGTGGTTTTAATTTTAATAAAATCATTTGACATACCTGATGTGTAACCACATTTTTGGCTCGTCTTACCCAGTTTCTACGAACTAACACAAATATTTATGATTCTTGTCCCTTTTTAACTCTTATTGGTAGCAACTAAGATACGCTCCTGTAAATCATAAATACTATGAGTACGATACACTCCATTTTTTTAAACAACACAGATTAAAGGTCATGGTACCGATCCTCCTCATCCAATCCATCGTACGCCTTGAACTTCATTAAGGTATTGCTGAATATTGTGAATAAGGAACTGAACCCCATCCATTCGATTTAGTAATATAATTGGCCCAATCAAGCAATCCCCGACAATTCTTACTTAAACATTTAAGAAAAAGCTATACTAAATAAAATAAAAAAAAATAAAAAGCTTTGTTGGAAATGATCCCGTTGAATTGCGTGAGAATTTTAAAATCCAAAACAAGCGTATTATGAATTCACAAAATTTAATTCGTAATGGATAATCCCTTTGTACCAAACGTGTGGAAACGTTGTGCATGGTACGGATATAATTGAACTTCGTGTATGACATGCCACACTGTTGATTGGGACATTCCTTGTACTTATTTAGCGATTTGTCTGGTACTTATTTGAGGAATCTCTTCAACTATCTATAAAATGTGTTCGTCAGGTGCTGCAATATGCCGTGGACGTAAAAAATTTGGGTATTTATTTTTTTATTTTCGTTATTTATTGAATTCACCTATGGAATTTTGTCTTCAGCATGCCTAGAATATTGGAGTACATACAGGACTTCCCGAGCTGGGTATGAATACAATTATTCTATCCATGAATACCAACTGGCTTAGATAGACTTAGGACAGCTAGGGTTATTCGTCAGATACCTCATCTATGATATATTGATGGGAGCTAACAAGCTCGAAACAGGTGTATATCCGGTAGGCTGCTGACAAGTGACTTTAGCTGTTTGCTATATGTTTTTCAGATGTATTCAATGCTGGTTGGAGTATTAGCCTGCATAGTAATTATTTCCTGGAATTCCGTATTTGTAGTTTTGAATGTTAATTCTTGACAACTTTTAATGAAATCATCAATTATAGGATTGCGGTTGGTAAGATTAGTATCATCCGCAAATTGAATAGTCAAAATAGAGTCATGCACTGAAGAAGATAAATAATTTACATATAAAAAAATGAGAACTGGACCAAGAATTGATCCTTGTGGTACTCCAACATGAATACCGATATATGAAGATGTTATTATGAATAACATATTGCTGCCTGTTACTGAGGTAAGAGACAGCAATTATCTTAAATGACTTCACAATAAACTAAAAAAACTGATAAAGTTAATAGCTAAAATATTGTAGTCGAGTAATTAGCCAGTAAAGTAGTTAATTGCAAAAAATATTTTATATGAAAATTTCACAATAGTATTTTTCAGCCAATTAAGGCCTGTATTTTGTAGCGTTACTATAGCAACTAAGAAAATTTCCGGAAATTTTTCTCTTCCTTGGGGTAAGGAGCATGAAATTACCCTGGAAATTTTTTGACATTTATAAATAAAATGACATTTATATTTAATTTCAAATTTATCATAATTTAATAAGTACAAATCATTTATAAATAATTATTTACCAAGTATGTACTTTTAGTAGTTTTAATTAAAGCTTTCAAATGTTGCTGAAATTCCTCAGCCACGTCTTCTTTTCTTAAAGAGGAATAAACAAGCACACATTCACTAAAATTTATTAAATGTCTTTGTTTCAAAAAATAATTGTACTTTGAAACAATCTTATTCTGCTGTGATCCACGAAGAGCTCCATATTTCTTACACACCAGAAGCAAATGATTTTTAATAATCCCAAACAAGTTTGACGAATAAATTTCTGGCCCGCATTCTTGTAATAAATACATTAAAAATTTTAGGTTCCGATGATACATTTTAATTTCACTAACTTTTTTGCAAAACTTGCATAAAACGTATTTCTCAAACCGCTCCATTTTTCAATTGTACAACACAACGATTTTAAAGCAAAATGGTCAAATAACGTCACGTCAAAGTCACGATTACCTTGTTTGATTGCATGGATTGCATGGCCTTCTTAATAATATATACATATGAATTTTATTGATATTACACAGTGCTTAAGGTTCTTTGTTAGAAAATATATTTCTACCAACTATAGTAAAATGAGTATGTGGAAAACTGAGAGATTGATCTACTATTGACTTATTTTTTATTATTTTGCTTAACTAAAGTCGGTTAGTTGTATTTTATTTAACCTAATGTTATATGTATGTAAGTTACTTTGATTATATATACTGCTTCAAGTTTTTTTGCAATAAAATATATTTTTACCAACTTTAGTACACTAAATTTTTAGAAAACTGATAGACTGAACTACTATCAACTTATTTTTTATTATTTCTGTCTCTTCAAAACAATCAAAAAATTTTAATATCTTTATATTTTTGTCGATATTTTTTAACACTTCATTGTGAAATTTTCTTACCGAATACCACTCTAGCTTCAATTAAAAACTGGAAATTTTTTCTTGCACACGAATATTTTTTAGAAAATTTCAAAATATTCGTGTGCTCGAAAAAATTTCCAGTAATAATTGAAGCTCTAGTTGTATTATAAGTGAAAAATTCCGGATATTTTATATGAAAAAATATTTTTTAACACCAAATTCACAGTTGTGCATCTCATTAATTCTGGAATACCCTGTATAAAAACCAATCAAGAACAATATCAGAATCCGTACAATACCAATATATTCCCGACATACCTTCCTCCGGAGATAAAAAATTAATGGAAATGCGCCCTATCAATTTCCAACTTAAAGCGACGTCTCCGTTCCTCAGTATAAAACTCACATAAATTCAAGGATTACCGATTGACAGAGCATACAGAACTCACTTGATCCCATAAAATATCCAGTTGACAGAGGGAGAATAAGAATAGTCGATATCTCATCCGGATTCTATATTTTTAAGCCCTTATTTGTATTTGAGATGTGTAGCCGCAGACTTAAGGTTGGTCTTTCCTTCGGAAAATCTACCGAGAATGTAAATATGTCTGACTTGAGTTTTACTAACCGGAGAACGATGGGTTATGTGAAACTGAGACGCCAAGAATTGTGCAGAGACCTTCACTGAACCTTTTATCGAAATATTATAACACATAAACGACCGTAAATATACAGGGTGTCCCGGGACTTGATACAAATTATTCACTAGTAAGATATCAAAATAATGTTAGTACTTCCTACAACTTTTTTCCTGCGGGCCTCCGTTATTAAGTTACAGGCCTCTAAACATGAAAATTGAAATCTCATACAGGATGTTTCTGTTCTGAACTGACAAATTTTAAGAACCTTTAAGACATTTGAAAAATAATTGCACTTGTTTAAATATTAAAATAAAAATTATTGTAATTTAATTTTTATGTTAAAATTGAACCATTTTGTTTTTCTATTACATAACAAAATTGTGCACAGACAAATTTATATATAAAAAATTTTATATTTGATTTATAAAATTCGTTATTCTTAAAAGAAAACTGCCGATCAAACAATTCTCTTATTTGATCAAGCTCTAAGTAGGACAAGAAATAGTTATTTCAAATGAAAGCGCAAAAAGCTATTATTTACAGAACGAACTAAGCCAGTGTATTTAAAAGCCTATTAACTGAAATAAAGACATTTTTTATACGTACTTTACTCCGTTTTAACTTCAATCGTGCAAATTCTCTTAAAAATATTCAGTTTTGTCACTTTGACGGCTCGACCGTATTTGAGTATCATCACCGCCACCTTCCAAGCAATGTCTGCTATTACTGACATAGTGTCTACCATAATATATTAAGGATTCAGAATTCTTCTTGATTTTTTTTATAGCAATTGAAGTTTAAGCAGTAACAGATAATATGGAATAGAAAATTGTACTACAAATTTTAAAAATTTGCATAGTATAATGCACGTTGTATCAAAATGTATATCGGGCCTTCAGTCAATGGTAAGGCAATAGTACATTATACTATAAGGGGATTGTATTCGGATTTGAGCATTTATTTAGTAGTTGTTGAGTTATTGTCATAACTACAAAATAAACAAACAAAAAGAATTGTCAAATTAAGGTGCTAGTTTGGTTTAGTTTAAAATTTGTTTAGTGTACAATGAATAATTGTGAGTCGGAAGAGATTGTGGAGGCTGCAAATATTGCAATAAGCAATTTGCTGCCCACGAAGTCAAGATCTTTATACGATATAGCCTACAATCGGTTCAAAAAGTGGTGCGCCGAGAAAAATGTTCAAGTATACAGCGAGAATGTTTTGTTGGCATACTTCAGTGAAAATACAAAGAATTACAAGTCTTCCACATTATGGGCGCAATATTCTATGGTTAAGTCATGCTTGATAATTTACATACATAGATATAAGCAAATTCCCCAAGCTGATCGTATTTTTGAAAAGAACCGGTGACGGATATCAAGCGAAAAAATCGAAAATATTGACAAAGGGTGAAATCGACCGTTTTCTATCAAGTGCAGATGACAAAGAATTCTTAATAATTAAGGTAAGATTATTTTTGTTGTTAGGTATTTCAATTATTAACTATTTTGATTTTTTATAGGTTGGATTAATTCTGGGGATTGCCGGAGCTTGTCGAACTGATGAACTAGTCAATCTAACTGTAGATGATATTGAGGATGTAGGCTCTTCCTTGATTGTAAAAATTACAAACACAAATACAAAGATTCCACGAACCTTTCTGGTTACCGATGTGGGAAATATGCTTGAATTGTTTCGAAAATACCTGTCCCTTCGTCCTCCCCACGTCAAGCATAAGCGCCTTTTTTTGTACTACAAAGCAGGAAAATGTAGTTCGCAGCCAGTTGGCAAGAATACCATGGGAAAAATTCCGAGTGTAGTAGCTTCGTATTTAAAATTACCCGATGCTGCATGTTATACTGGTCACTGCTTACGAAGATCTTCAGCGACATTACTGGCAGATGCTGGTGTGGATATCACGACAATAAAGCGTCATGCTGGTTGGAAATCAACGACAGTCGCTGAGGGTTATGTCGAGAACTCCATTAAAAATAAGACCAAAATTGCTAATCAGGTTTTAGTAGGTACCACTACTAGCGCAATCACAAAAACTGTAAATGTAAACGAAAGTAATATTCCTTCTAATATTAATTTTGAAAATTGTACAAATGTAACATTTAATTTAAATGTCAATATATAATTTCAATGTTATCTTTCTTTTGCATGAAAAACGTTCTCCATAATGTAAACTCCCTTGGTAGCATTATACTACCTTGGGAATAATCGACTACTTCTGTTTTAATTTTGATGTCATAGAAACTGATTTCAACTCCCGACCGTGGAAAAAAATTATTTTTTTATCATTTATTGTATTCAACACTTCATTACGATTCCAAATAACATGTTATGTACTTTCTCTTACAATTTACGTGATGTAGAATGTTATTTAATCCGTTTATAAAACTTTGCTATCTGACTGCACTACATCAAATTACCTGTTTTATTCTGAAAACATAATAAACAAAGGTAATAAATAAGAATTTTTTTAAAATGTTTGAGGAGAAATGGAATGGGAACGAAAAATTATTAAATTAATTTAAAAAAAATAACAAATCTTAAATACCATTATTAATTACATTTACTACTTATTTTTTAAATTAAAACAAGTAGCTTAATGTGAAATCAGATGATATAATTTTATGAATACTTCAAGTAAAACTATATATCTGGTACTTACCCAACAGCATTGTCGCGTTATTGCCACGAGCAAATCATAGTTGTAAACAAAGGAATAGGTTCAATACGTGTAACAATACTGTAAGTTCACCACATCATCACTAATAATTATGGTATTACCTACACAGCATTTACACTGTGTATCCATGACCATAAATGCCACAACTGCGCTGAATAGCGTGTATCATCACAGCAATGATAACAACGCTTTTTCGGCCACCTAGTTTTCTTTACATTCTATGGCAATTTATTAATGTGAATATTTTAATTATTATGTGATTATTGCCACCAGATACATGTTCTGACCTTTCAATATGTCTGAAAGACTACCCTGTAATATAAACCAATATAAAATTCATGCAACTTCCCCATTCATTGCACGAAAGAACAGTGTAACATTGCATATGTTCGTTATAGCGTATTTTTTAACATACTTTGAAAAGTTCTACGTTTGAAGTATCATATAGATACATGCGTAATGTATGTACAATATTACTGGCGACGTACGTTTCTAGTACATACCAACAAACCCGAGCATTATTTCTTCCTCTCTGACAAAAGCCGTCCTTTCGCAGCGGCTTATTGCGAGAAGGCGCGAGTGAATGGGTGCGCGAAAATAATATCCTTTGGAATATTCGAAGTATCATTATTCTTTCTTTGATAAACGTCACTGGCGATGTTCAACTCGCACTTTTAATTTGACTAATGGATCCCAAGATTGGTGATTACTCTCCAATTCGTATACGTTCAGCGGGGACAAAAACGCCGAACATTGAAAAACTGTAAAAGATGAGCCGGCTGTCGGGTCGGGTTTCGCGAAGCCATTTTTACACAGCAAATTGTTTCCTCTCCGTTCGACCAAAACCGATGGATCGAGTACTGTGGCGTTCGAAAAGGCACAATGGCAAATTATACCATTAAAGTAGTAAGAACGATTTTTATAAAAGTAGCAATGCATCTCTAAAATATACAAGGTAATCCCCTATAAAATGTAAAATGTATAGGACGCGATTCTACATATCAACAAGTAAGCAACCAGAAACAGAATATCACAGAGACAGACCACAACATATTTTAGTAACATAGGCAGCAAAAAATACTGGATTACGATATTCCCCTGTAATTTTTGTCCGTTGAAACTGAACTGAAGTTAGTTTTTAACCTCGGCAAGTCAAATATTTTCTCTAGAGTCAAAAAACTTTGATAAATCGATGAAATTGTAGAATTAACTATTAAATATCATCGAATATATGCGCTCAAACAGTCAAATTTATGATTCTCTAACCTTTTCGTGGTAACATTATAACACTACAAGAGACTTATGTGGACAAATAACCCCCTAATATCCTAATGTAGAATTAAAACAAGCCAAGATGATCGATTGGATCGATCTAGCATAATTAGATTCTAGCCTCATAAAAACCACATAGTTCATAGTAGAGGAGCCTAAAAAGCACACTGCACCAGGAGGCGGAAGATAGTAGCACATATCGACACAATCGAGTGTATTATTTTGGATTTGCAAGAGACTCTTTGGGAAAATGTGGGGGCTTAACCCAAAAGCTACGTTATGGCTTCACACTGCAGTGGCACTTATAATGCTGTGGTAGTAAGAACGATAGAGACCTACCGAACCGCATTCCACCATTACTCAGAACCGACTATTTTCAACGTTGTGATTTCGAAAGCACAAACGATCAAGTTTTTAGTTAGAGTTACTCTGAATGATAAACTAACCTGGGTACCCTATATCAACAGGCAACTGCAAAAGGCCACTGCATCTTTTGGATTTGCAGAAGACTTTCGAAAAATATGAGAGTGTCATCCAAAAGCTACGTTGTGACTTTACCTGCCACAACGTAGGTCTGCGGGTCACTATTACAGAGGCTCTACTGTCTCTTCCAAAACTGCATTTCGTTGTTGAAGATAAGGTGACAGGGGTCCGCTTATCGGCTAAAACAATGGGGGATGTGAAAATGCAAAAATTACGACAGAGGTCACACCATGTTTCTTAAGTTGTAAATGGAGATGAAATTCTTAAAGCACTCAGCTACAATATATTCCCTATCTATGCTTTCCAAAGGAACTTTACGATCGAGTTTCCGACTAGGGAACCCTTACTCACTAATCCAAACGCTCAGATCTCAAAAGGGTTTGTCTGGTTCACGAATGGGAATGGAAATCTATGAAGTGAGACCAAATTTATTTCACTCTCTGGGAAAACACAACACGGTTTTTCAGGCTCAAGTATTGGCTATCTCTTCCTGCGTTCAAGAGAATCTCAGAAGGAAAATTCAAATATGTAGAGACAGTCAGCCCTTTCGTGTGGTCGAGTTCTTTCCCTTTTGGGAAGGGATAATCGTGTTAAGCTGAGTTTCGGGTCACGGTGATATGAAAGGCAATGAGAGAGCTGACATGTTGGCCAGATAGTAGTCAATCTGTGGGACCTGAACCAGTTTTAGGGTTACCACAATGGTATCTCTATTGATGACTGGATCAAAAAGCGTTGAATGGAGATTGGTCTGATGGATCCGGTCTGCGTCAGGCCAGGCTTCTTATAGAGGGCAAACCGAAATTTTATTATGCTAACAGAAGCAACATCACCTAATAGGCCCCGGATATCTCAACAACAACAGCATAGGATTGGCTTAAGTAATGTCGCGAGGTTCAGACTTTGTGGCAGTGCAGATGAAGATTCAATTCACATCCTTTGCAACTGTGTCTGTGTAAAGAGACACAAATATCTTGGGGAGGCTTTTCTATCTCCTCAAGACCTTAGAGAGATTCAAGCAGACATGATGGTAGCTTTTGCGAGCAGCCTTGTTTTAAACTCTACAGTCAGCGGCATACACAATGGGTCTCCAGATATGAGTGCTGCAGGTAACACCCTTTATAATTTCCAATGATCCAATGAGATTCCTATGGTCACTCTAAAATTTGGAACTTCCTGCATATCTAAACGAATTAAACCCTTCAACTTTTTCAGGGAGGCAAATCCGTCGCAACTTGAGACCGTACGGGAAGGGCGCTGCCACTCGGGATTCCTCGCACGATCCGCGGGCTATCAATGCTCGGTATCTATCTATAAAAGTTACATTCGGCGTTAGCGCGCCGTCTTCCACAATCGCCGGCAGCCATCTCTCCCCGTGAGTTACTGCAGCCAGCGCTCGGTCACATATCCGCAATTTTTCCGTCCGCGCCGTCACATGTCGTAATGTTCAGCAATTTGTAGCCGGGCTCTTCAGTGCAATAAAGATATTACCGGGCGCGCCATAAGAATAACACATTCGGAATTGCACGTTACATCTATAATGCGCCCGGCGCGATGGCAATGATTTTATTGTTAGCATATGTGGTGCGATGAGATACCGCCGCAGCAGCCCTGACGTATTCCGCTGGCGTGACGCCGAGGGAATTTGCAGCGATGTATCGCTCTATTATCGCGTCGTCCGGGCCAGCGGCAACTTGATCTTAAAACTGGAAATGTTTAAGGAATCGAAAATGTAACCCTTGATCTTTGATATATAGGGCGGTATGTAAACTTCATAATGTAACGCGACTGCTGGGAGCCAGAGTAGTCTTATGACAGCATGGTATTTTCATAAAGCTGTTGATGTAGATGTGATCTAACGTAAAAACTAAGTGTTCCAAGGTACAAACGGTAATTTATTATACGGTTGTCAAGAACAAAATAGAGAAAATTGTGCAACATTTCACGTTTTCTGTTCATCACGCCCAGGGCATCGAACTTATAATGGACCAGATGGTCCACACAGAGCTTTTGAAAAGAACATCAGTTAGGGAATATTTGCCTGTCAGTTTGTTTACTTAACCTAAAATACTTTCTTAATATAATATCATCGTGTTTAATATAACTATTGATCTTGATATAATATAAATAATCACTACTCACAATTAAATTGTATATAATCACTCTTCTCCTGATTTTGTTTTTAACAATCTAACCTAACCCCACTAATATTATGAAGCTGTCAACCCCGTCAAGCCCCTGTTAAAATGGTAGTGCTCGAAAGGGACAGCTCCGAGCTTCTCAAAGCTGCCGAAGCTCTTGAAGAGAATGCAATGATAGACTTGGTGGAGTGTTGTTGATATGGCAATACGGGTGTGCAGTTGAAATTGTTTTGTAAATTTTGAGCATATATGGTGGAAATATACAAAACTGTCCATAAAAAAGGCTACAAACATTGAAACAAAGAAAAGGTATGAGAGGGAAGGAGGGCCCGAAAACGTGCCATTTTGGTTTCAATGCTACAAATTGTTTGTTGTCAATACCGGTTATGCATCCTTAAACGACTACAATACAACGCTTACTCATGGGAAAATGAAAGAACATACCATGGGTTTATACACGTTCATACACACAAATTGCTTTTGACTTACAAGATCTTAATGCCAATAAAATACTTACCATTTGTTAAGTAAATGATGGGTTATAAGACTGATTCAAAATTATAATCCAGAAAATGTTAGCCTATTTCTGTGGCAAATGTATCTCAAGAAGTTTCTGATGCAAGACAAAAACTCTTATCATACAAATCATAAATCGTCGATAAACATGAAATAAAAATTGCTCTAATAAAATCTATTCTATTTCCTTCGAAAAAGTCTTGCTGAAACCCATGATGCAATTTTCTTTTATTGAGCTTAAATCCAGCAACAATAGTCGCTCGACTGCATGTATTTCAGCAGGGATTTTCAGATCGTCATCATCCATCTCATGAAATGTTTGCCACAATTTAGCAAAGGCTCCGAGATATGTGCGCTGGGTGGATTTTGAGGAATAATTCTTAAATCAAGTCGAGGAAGAGCATTGGACAAGTTCTCGAGCAATTGCTACCAGTATGTGTGCTTCCCACTCCACCTTCTAGGATGTTTTGCACTCTTACCGTCTGCAACGAGTAGTACAAGATCTCTGGCCTGCAAACTACAAACCGAGGATGCAATTTTGTCGCTGGTTTTTGAAATATCCTGTGGAAGCGCTGGATTTTGCATCTAATGTTCTATTTATCAACGAAGCCTGCTTTACAAGAGATAATCATTTCAATAGTCTGAACATCCACATTTGGAGTGACCATAATCCTCAGGCCATAGCCTCCAGAAGACATCAGCATCATTTTTCAGTTAACTTCTGAGCTGGTATTGTCAAAAACAATCAGATCGGACCGTATATGTTGCCTCATCGCTTAGATGGCAACATTTACTTAAATTTTATAAAATGTTTTACGTGACCTGTTGGAAGACTTGGACACTATGAAGAGGGCACGCATCTAGGTACTATTAGACTTCTTGTACCTCCTTCCATTAGAAGATCAATCCATCTAAGCCTGTTAAAGAGAAAAAAAATGGTGAGGTTGCTAATGTAGACCGTAGAAGTCCATCGTTCTCCCAACACGGATATTCTTGCTGTCGAGACCGCAGTGCATTCAGAAAGTGCATGAAATATTGTCTCGTCTTCTTATTTGCAATTCCTTCGAAGAGATGTTTCGTACTTCCTCATATAGTAAAAGTGTTGTCTTAGTCAATAGTACCCTGAATCGGGTCAGACGAATATTTGTCCTAGACATGGTCAGGTACTTTTTGGCGATATCCTTGCAGGAGTACTCTAGAACAGGTAAATTGACAGATATTTGTTTCATCACTATTGCTATTGCAGTTAAATGAGTACTTAAATCAATAAAGTATGTATCCCTCCAAAACAAAAGTTAACATCTTCAGGTGTATTTCGTTGCCTGTACTGTATCTATAGGTTAGATATCTTCTAAATAGCCTACAGTAGAGTTACTATTTAATAAATTAACTCTCATACATTATTTTTCTTTTGGAGCGAGTGCAAAACGGCGAGTTTTCCCTTCAAAGCACCGTCCCAATTCCATATTCAAATTACCCATAAAAAAGCGACCGAAAACAGAGACGCAGCATCGCGAAATGACCGAATCGGGCCCACCAAAAACACAAATTGAAAACAATTAGCGGATTTCCAATTCAAACGGCCGGGGTTATTGGCAAAATCAAAAGGCTCAATAACAGATCCGGAGCGTACGGTGATGCACAGCCGACCAAATCGAGGGGTGGTCGGATCAGCACGACGTCGCCGATGACGAACCAAGCGTTCGATCGCGGACTCGCACATGCGAGCTTTTACCGCAAAACCGATGTTCGGTTAATATGTTTAACACCTAACGTGGCGTTATTTGCACACCGAAACGGGAGTGCAAATGAGAAGGGCGGCCGGAGGTTGGCAATACTGATAGATGTGTCTACATTGGTCATACCTGCAATTGATATTGCGGCGAGGGGATTTTCCCGGCGAAAATGTGCGGGGGATCCCCGGCCGAGGCGGAATTGGGTTTGTAATGGTTCGGTGTTTGATGTCGGATTAGTCCTCGGTGCGTTCGATATTTGGTTGTAATAGTCATAATTAGAGAGTGACGTTTGAGTGCGAGGTCAGCAGCGTCACTAAGAAATTTAAACATTATCTAATCTAATCTAAATATTATCATAATCTAATATATTTTACGCAGTTTATAACTAATACTATTGATCAAGGAGGGCAGGTGGATGTGGTTTACACGGGCTTTTCGAAGACATTCGATCGTAGTGACCATAAGATCCTGTTACCGAAATTGGAACGATATGGATTTTTCGTGCTTAGTTGAATTATTAACTTCTTATCTAACCAATCGTTTGCAATATGTTACATACGGTTTTAAATCAAATGTTTTCACTACTACGTCAGGGGTTCCACAAGGTTCCAATCTCGGTCCGCTTCTTTTCTCTATTTTTATTAACGATTTACACTCTATCATTACGTGTCAAAAATTATTTTTCGCCAATGATTTAAAAATATATACACCATACACCTACTACATCCAGAGCCGACTGTGTAAGTTTACCGACTAATATTAATAAAGTAGCTCTATGGTGCAGATTGAACCATCTCAACCTGAACATTTCTATGTAAAGCTGCAACATTTTCTCGCAAAATTAACAATATTGCCTTAATTATCAAATTGGTTCCAATGTTTTAACTTGTGTATGTGAAATTAAAGATTTGGGAGTGCTTTTCCATACTAAGCTTTGTTTTGTGCCACATATAGAAATACCTGCTTCATCGCCTATGAGAATGTTGGGGTTCGGTTTCAGAGATATTAATGTTCTTAATAAACTTTATTTTACTCATGTTCGATCTAAATTAGAATATTGTTCTCTGATATGGAACCCTTTTTATAATTGTTATATTAATATGATTGAGGCAACACAAAGAAATTTTTCGACTTTTCGACACTAAGCTGCAAAAAAGTGCTGCCATTTAAAAGAAACATGGTGTGCCACTAGTGACGTCAAAATTAGAAACAAATTTGAATTTCTCACCCGCAAAAACCCCCGATTTACAAATTTTATGTAAATATTTGGATTTTTTAAGTTATCTACAAACATAGAAAATAAAATTTTAATTTTGACACCCTGTATCTTTGTTATTACGCGTCTTCGGATATAGGTATGTTAAGTTAAATCGATTTACATTGATCTAAGGATCTGTGGTCTCATTTTTGCTACTTTATTTAAAATCACCCTGTATAGATAACAGAAAGCAGTATGTTCCTATTAACAATGTTAGATCTGATGTACATTGCCACCACAAGAATCCCACAGGGCTCTAATTTGGGACCCTGTTTTACTGTTTGTGGATGATATTGTTCGTGTTGTGCATAAGAGCTCTACTTTCTTGTTTACTGATAACTTAAAAATATTACGTATGATATTTATAAACATTGGCTATACATCTGATAATTCTTTTCTGCGATATGAACACATCCGAGGATAGGGAGGAATTACCCCCAAAAATTACTCCGTAACAGAGACGTGATCCCACCTGCGCATGGTATAGACCAGGGATTACCAATTAGTTTCAGTGCAGGTCCGTTTAAAAAATATATACATCTGTCGCGGTCCGTTTGGTAGATGATGACTAACAACCGAGATTTATAATATCAATTAAAAAATAAAACGAAAAGAATAGGTACATCTAATTAAAAAATAACAGAGTAAGTAGGTACCTAATATTAATGCGAAAAATGACATTTTTTACTCTGAACAATCTGTCTGAAGTCTGGAATTAAGTTGGTGTAAGCTATTGCCATTAAATCCTGGAGACGGTCAAAATTGAATTACGACAAGGTTTTATATTGATATTCTTAGATTCTTCTGAGTCCGCACAAAATAGGTCGGCGGTCCGGATCCGGACTGCGACCCGCCATTTGGTGACCCCTGGTATAGACATATCAGTTGTTCTTTAGACAAAATTGGAAAAAGAACGAAGTATGTGGGGCCCTTAACACCTAATCATAAACCGCGCTGAACGTCGTCTAACGTCACACCGTCAATATATTTGAAAGATTACCCTGTAATACATTTCAAATCAATATAAAATTTTTCTTTAGTTTTATTGGGTTTTTGCCACACTTCTGAAAAAATAAAGATTAATTAAATAAGCCCTCGCGCCAATCGGATCAGTCAAGGGTTATTTTTGAAACTAAGTTTGCCTAACCAAAAAAAGCAGATAAGTAAAAAATAACAAAAATCGCGCACTTCCGTATTATTGACGTTTCGAAAAGCTCTCTGTTTTCTTTCTCAAAATAGCAAATGTACTAAAAGTATGTCCAATTTTGGATATCGTTTATTGGACGTGTTTTTGACAACAAGGATCGTAAGTATTAGTTTGAAAATCTGTTCGAATATTAAATTTATTACCGATTTTTCTTAACCTTTCTGATAATATAGGAATGTATGGAATTTTTATTGTATAATTCTTCTTTTATTTGTCTTAAAGTATTCGTTTTATCTGTAATATTTTTTAATGTTCTATCAACAAAATTTGGAGGGTATTCACTATTTATTAAAACATTTTTAATAAATTTTAGTTCGTTATTAAAAATATCATTGTTTGATGAAATTAATTTTGCTCTATCATATAAACATTTAACAACACATTTCTTAATATCCATGTGATGGTTAGATCTAAAATTTAAATATCTATTGGTGTGAGTTTGTTTTCTATAAACACTTGTTTCTAGAGAATGTTCATGTTTTCTAATTAAAACATCTAAAAATGATAGCATATTATTATTTTCTATTTCCAAAGTGAATTTTATTGTTGGTTCTTTATTGTTAATAAAAGACAAATAAAAGTTTAAGACAAATAAAAGAAACTAATTATATAATAAAAATTCCATACATTGCTATATTATCAGAAAGGTCAAGAAGAATCGGTAATAAATTTAATATTCGAACAGACAACTAATACTTTACGATCCAAAAACAAAAATTCAAAAAATTGCATCTGCAGTATGCCTTGTGAATGCAATAAACATTATCTTGGAGAAACGTCTCGGCCTATGAATGTTAGAGTTGAGGAACATAAAAATTATATAAAAAGACGGGAATTTGAAATATCCAAAATTTGCGAACACACTTGGGAAAACGGTCATTTGATTAAATGGGGTTCGGCAAAAATTTTAGAGAAGAAAGATAACGCAACATAAAGAAAATTAAAAGAGACCGCGATTATTTTGTTGAACGGAGATAAGTGTGTGTCAAACTGTTCAGTAAATAATGATCATTGTTGGCTACAGTTTTATCAAGAAGAAGCAGATAAACAAATTTTAAACTGTCAAACTTGACATACGTTTAATAATTTTACTATTATTTTGAGAACGAAAACAAAGAGTTTTTCGAAACGTCAATAATACGGAAGTGCGCGATAGTGATGTGATTTTTGTTATTTTTTACTTATCTGCTTTTTTCAGTGTGAGATTTTTTGGTTAGGCAAACTTAGTTTCAAAAATAACCCTTGACTGATCCATTTTGCGCAAGAGCTTATTTAATTAATCTTTATTTTTTCAGTGTGTCAAAAAAACCAATCAAACTAAAGAAAAACTAAAATTATGCCACAAATAAATAGCTTCAGACAATATAAAATTCATGCAACTTACCCATTCAAATAACTTAATTGTAAAAGCTTTTATTAAAGTATCATTGCAAAATAAAACTATACAGGTTACTCATTTTCTTTCCGTTTCTGGTAATATGTGAGATAGGTATCCACAAAACTACCATCCATATCGTAGGTTTTTCTTACCCAGTTCGTGGAAAAACGAAACGCAGTGCGAATTACAATAATACAGCATATCTTCTACAAAATCAAAAATAAGAATACCTTAATAACGGGTAATTTGCAAGTCACCGACATGCGTGAACATCAATATGCATTTTTTTTTCTCTATCGTGTCCCGTAATGTTATAATTCCCCAAGTTGTGCCTAACAGAGGCAAATTTAAATATATTAAATATTATCTCGAAACGACTCGATGGGTGTGAAAAAAATTCTATTCATTCGCACGGCTAGTGGAACATGTCAGTGCAAGAATTACAGTCCGGTGAACGAAGTGCGCGTCGAATAAAATTTCAGTCAATTCCAGATAACAGAGTATATACAGGGTGGTTCCTAACCTATACATATAAATTTAACTGCGTTTTCTAGACCTCAAAATAATAGGAAAAGTCTAGATAACAAGTTGTGGGAACCTATTCGAATAAACGTAAATGTAAATATTCGAATAATTCAACTATTTGTATAATTTATCTATTCAAATAATTCAACTATTCGAATAATTACTTTGGAGGTGAAATAATGAAGCGAAATATGTTATTAAAACTGGAAAAAACATATTTATCTACTCCTATTAATTTATATATTAATTATTCAACTGCTTTTGAGCAATTAATAGTATCAATAAACAAATAGCGTGAGTTTTTATAGTGAGTTATTATAACTCACGCTGGGGGGCTTCTACAACGATAATTCGGTATGTAAATAGTGTACGCAGTAAATTCTTGGAATTTTTTAAAACGATAAATACGTTCCATTGGTGTAAAATGGAAAGAATTTTTAACAAGTGGAAAGGAATGAATAATTAAAAGATTTTAAAATTATTAAATTGCCAACGCCTGTCAGCAGGCGGAACTGTCAATTATTATCATTGAGGGGACTAACGTCATTTGATATTTTAACAAAATAATTTTGACGTTTTCAAATCAATTTTCTTTCTCGATACTTGTATCTTAGTATTTATTGTTATAGTCGTAGATAAAGTATAGTATTCAACTTGCGGTAATGGTCATAACTCACTTGATGAATTACAGCACTCGCCAGCGATTCGTGCTGCAAACTTCATCTGCGCGAGTTATGACCTGCATTGCCGCTCGTTAAATAATATACTATTATTTATTTATCCATTTATTCACATAAGCCATATACAGGTTGTGAACGTCATATAATAAATGATACATAATAGATTAAAGATTTTAAAGAAAAACATAAAAAGTAAGTAACACATATCAGGCGTATGATTGAACATTCAGGTTAGCGTAACCGATGACAGTTAAGTTACGATAACTGGGTGGGCATAACTGAGCTCTTAACCGAAATGGAAAGATCGCTATGATTGAACAAGCAGTTATCTGTGCCTGTTCGTAGAATACATTAGAACTTGAATATTTGACTATATATCTAATTTCGATTATTTGAATAATTTAAATATTCAAATAGTTCGACAAATTCGAATAATTCAAATATTCAAATAAATATCGAAATAACTATTCGAATACGAAAATTTTAAAAAGTCTCAGCCCTAATATAAACATGTATCCCTTTTGTAGTGGAGTAGATCCACAATTTTCAATTTTCCATCTACTTTGATCTTCGACTCGATTCTGCGTATGCCAAGTAAATATCTATAATATCTATAGATAGCTGTCATACTTATAGGAATCTGCAGCATACAAGTATTCACCATATTGAACGTTCTCTATGTGACAATTGCCACCACCATCAAGCTCAATTTTCCACTGACTTTGGCCTCCTACTCGCCCCTTTGTATGCCAAGTAAATACGTGAACCGTCTGTAGTCATCATACTTATAGGAATCTGCAGCATACAAGTATTCATCATACTTAACATTTTTAATACATACTCTTGACGAAAATACTGCATTCCTCAATGATTCTGGTAATCTACTTTTTAGTTTCTCAAAGTCAGTTCTTTTTTCTGAACGGACACTAGAATATTTACTAGAGTCTACTGTATTTTTAATACAGCGAGCTAACTCAAATAATGCACCACCGTTCTTTGGCATTTTATCAAACACAGCCACATAACCTGAGATAGTCTGACCAGGGTTATTATGACTATGTATAAACTTTAACATTTCTTTTTTATCTACTTGCCAATATACGTCATTTACAGCTTCCTTAATTGCTTCGGCAAACAATATTTCATCGAAATTATAAACCCTATCCACAAGTTCAATAGTTGAAGCACTAAGATTATGCAGCATACCGTCCTTTAGCACCTTTTTGGCTGCATGTTTTATTGAATCTCTTAAACTACTTATACAAGACTACCGATCTTTTTGCATTAGATGGAATATTTGCTTGGTTAACAACTTCCTTCTTTAAAAATTCAACCTGTTTTATCATTTCAAATGCGTCATTACTTTTAGTCTTGATCCTGTTACAAAGACGTTCAATTACACCTGAGTCATTATTGTAAGCAGCTAAGTACAGATGTGTTCTACCATCGTTGTTTTTAGCCTCGATATCAGCATCTCTATAAAAATGCTTTGATTACACTCTTGCTTAATTCTACATTAACGTTTTAAGTAGCATAATGCAAAGGCGTCCAGCTCTGTGAACACTGATTTTTATGTTCAATATTAACATTACTTTTTTTAGCAGTTTTATCAATAAGAGTTTTAACTTCATCCCATTTACCTTCATAAACTGCTGTAATTACCAAAGGTTTCAATACTCCCAACCCTAAAGAGATCATCCACTTATTGCACTGATCTATTATGTTTGAATCATAGTCATTCAGCAAAACGTTCGACATATCGAGTGTAAAACGTTCTTGATGAAATTTGGTACAATCCCACAATTTTTATGCCCTTTTACAAAATCTAAACAGAAATCAATACAGTTTGTCCAGGGGTGGGTAAAACACGATTAAAAAATACCCAAACATTTTTGTGTATATTTTTTTTAATAATTTCATAGCACAAATGACAACTTTGAGGATTTTTACATACAAATTTTTGTAAATTTCCGAAACTAAAAATTTACTACATTTTTTTCCACTATCACCTCGGATACTTGCTTTAAATTTATTATTTTCGTCTATCCATTAAAGATTTCTCAAAAGCTGTTTAAATTTTTACAAATAAAAATTATAGCTGAATTGAAATTTTGCAAATGTTTTCGAAAAATGTGGAGGAGCATTCAATTTTACCAAGAAAAAGCCGTCTTTTGCCCGAAGTCGATAGGATATGACGTTTACAAGAAAAACCGAAAATAATGTTTAGATGTCAAATCATAATTTCTAAATTATTGTGTTATAATTAAATTAAATAGTTCAAAAAAAAAAACAAAAAAAAATAACGAAAATCATATTCAGTGAGTTTTTAGATATCAATAAAAACATTTTATAAACTTTAAACCTACCACATTCTGCGATTGCTGTATGACAACTATATTATGGTACGCCGGGTATATTTCTAAATAAATTCACTTTTTTAAGAAATAATTTTTCTAAATAAATGTAATGTAAAATTTCTAATTTCTTGTTTTTACATTTTCTGACGGGTTCACTCAAAAATATAGCTGAAAAGTACACAAAGTAATAAAAAAAAAACGGTACTCTTCTGTATAGGGTGGTCAGCGTAAAAGACTATAAGTAGGTACAAATAATAAAAGTAAATATCACAACTGACAAAAACATTGTAACTTAATATACGAGTATATTACATGTTTATGAATTAATAAAGAAAAATATTAACTTTAAATGAACAATACAATTTTTAGATTGATTGAACTTTGCGTAACATACCTGTAATTATGATTGTTTGTCAATCTTAAATATAAGACTATAAGGATATTTCTAGACAACAGAAAACCCAGATATTATTTCAAATGATCAAAGAATTTTTGTAAAAATCGTTTTTTATAATTATTTTGTAATAATTTTTTTCATAATCAAATTTAAAATAACGCTAATATTATTTTTTATTTAGCAGCGACAAAGATTATTCACTGCAACTAAAAGCCGAATTTTTGAATTTGTACTGATCTAACCAATTTTAATGTGCCTAACGTTATTATACTAAAGCTTTTTCATTATGTGTTTAAATATCAACATTTTTATTATTTTATATCTATTTTGTATGTGTCAATAGTCAGATATTCATCTTGGCATAAATGAGACACGAATTTTTGTCGCTGAAAGCTCGACGACGCGCCCGTCCGCCTTCAAATTAATAATAAATATTAATTATACGTTATCCGAGCTGAAATCAATGATTCCCGAGAAAGATCAGTCGACTGGCATGAGCATACAGGAGGAGCGCTTACATTCATATCTGTAAAATCTCTATTCGAATCCCTTATAACCATTCAAATTATTTCCTTCGAGATTTACAAGACACATTCGCTCGGAAAATAAGCCACCATGACTTCAAAGCTCCTTCCTTTTAATTGAATATGGCATATCTATAGACGGAGCCGTTCCTTTCAGATAAAACGAGTAATCGCGTCTGATCTGCGTTTAAAGACAAATTAATTAATAGAGCAGGCACACAGATGTACCTTGTCTCTTCCTAATAACCCCGGAAAAATCGCAGGGTGCATTTGCAGATGGAAAAAGTTTAATGGAATTTACGAACTGCTGTCCCGCACTGAAAAAGAAAGGGTAAAAGGTATACAGTTATTGTGGAAGTAATATAATATTTAACGTACTTGATTTTTGACGAATTATTGCCAGAATATTATTAAAAAATACAGAACGAAGCTAGAAGGACGGAGAGCGGGAAGACAGGAAAAGACGGAAAGCAAGAAGGCACAAATCAAGAAAGAGGAATGAGAATGGGAACATGGAATGTAATAGGGTTAAATGAGGAAGGATCATTAAAAATCCTAGAAAGAGAAGCAAGTAGATACAAAATGGACATAATAGCGATACAGGAGACGCATATAAAGACGGACACATGGGAATTAGAAAATTATTTAATCTTTACGAGCGGAGGCAAAACAAGGCGATACGGAACAGCATTCTTAGTAAATAAAAATATGAGGGATAAAATTTCTAAATTTGAAGCAATTTCAGATAGGTTAGGTATGATTAAAATCAGGGAAGAAATAAACATATATTAAATGTATATGCGCCAACAGAAGAAAAAACAGAAGAAGAAAAAGATGAGTTTTATGAGAAGTTAGAAGAAAATTATGGAAAGCTGAATAAAAACACAGTAAGAATGGTGCTAGGGGATGCAAACGCGAAAATAGGGAGAGAAAGGATGTATGAAAGTATAGTAGGGACAGAAAGTAAACACCTAGAGAGCAATGACAATGGGCGTAGGTTGATTGAATTTGCAGAAGAACAAAAAATAATGAGCACATTATTTAAGAGAAAAGATATACATAAGGGTACCTAGACCTCTCCAGATGGAGCATATACGAATCAAATTGATCATGTTTGCATAGATGAGAATCACAGAAGCATAGTAAAAAATGTTAGGTCATGCAGAGGGGCAGACATAGACTCGGATCACTATTTAGTGAGAATAGATTTGAAGATAAAAAAAACTATTAAAAGGAAAGGATTACAAAGGAAAAAAGACAACTAGATATGGCGACATTACAAAATGAGAGAACCCAAAAGAAGTATGAAAAAGAGATAAGGAAAGGTTTGCAAGAAAACATACAGATATTGGAATCAAATATAAATGAAGAATGGATAAAGATCGAAAATGTCATACAAACTGCAAGTGAGAAAGTAATACCAAAAAAAGAGTTTGCAAGAAGGAAAAGATAGTAGGATGAGGAGTGCATAAGAGAGGCGGAGAAGAGAAATAAGCTAAGAATTAAAGCACTTCAGTCAGTACAAGAGGAAGATAAAGAAAAATACAGGGAACAAAGACGAAAGGCAAAGAAAGTGTTTAGACAAAAGAAGAGAACAGAACAGGTTAAGAAAATAGATGAAATAGAGCAACATTATAAGAGGAAGGAAATACGTAACTTCTACAGAGAGATAAAAAAGGAAAAAATATAAAGAAAGAAGTAATATATGTGAGGGTAAAAGTAGAAATCTAATTTCAGAGGAAACAGAAGTGAGAGAAAGATGGAGGCAATACTTTGCAGATAAGTTGAATGAAGAGAGTGTAAGGGAAAGAGAGGAGCACGAGGAGATGATACCGGGAAGGGAAGAGGAAGTGGATGTGGAAGAACCTACAAAAAAGGAAATAGATACAATTATAGAAGCTTTAAAGAATAACAAAAGTCTAGGAAAAAACGGAATAACAGCAGAGAACATTAAGTACGCAGGAGAGGATTTAAGACAAAGAATATACGAAATGATACGAATGATCTGGAGAAGACAATGTATGCCTGAAGATTGGAGAGATGCTTTGATTATACCAATCTTAAAAAAGGGAGATGCAACAGACTGCAGAAACTATAGGGGTATATTACTAGATATAGGGTATAAAATTATGACAACGTTAATAAAACAGAAAATAGAACCTATAGCAGAACTACAAATAGGGGAGTATCAAGCAGGTTTTAGAAAAGGAAGGTCAACAACAGATCAAATCTTCATGGTGAAGGAAATTCTTACTACATGCTACGAGTATGGGATCAAAGCAATGGTTTTATTTGTGGACTTCAAGAAAGCATATGATTCGATCAAAAAAATAAACTAAGTAAAATTTTTAAACAATTTGGGATACCAACCAAGCTAATTAGGCTATTGAAAATGACCTTAGAAAATACTAAATCCAAAGTAGGAAAAAAAGGTGAATGTTCGGAAGGCTTTACTATTGATTGTATGTATGTGACTGAGACAAGAAGACCCACTCTCAACGTTTCTTTTTAATTTAGTACTAGAAAAGGTCATAAGAGATAGTCAGTTGAACATAGAAGGACACATATTGTTTAAAAGTCATCAAATTATAAGTTATGCAGATGACGTGGCTATTATTGCTAGAGATAGTAAGGAGTTAGAAGAAGTAACGAGATAACTTGTGAAGGAAGCACGTAAAGTGGGATTGCAGATAAATCAAGAGAAAAGTAAGCTTTTGAGAATAGGAGAACAAAAAAAGGATACCAATTTTAAATTGAGAACAGAGCATGGAGAGATGGAGTTTGAGGAAGTTCAAGAATATGTGGATTTGGGGGCGCTAATAACAGCTAACTGTGATGAGGAACAAGAAATAAATAGGAGAATAATAAAAGCAAACAGAAGTTCGGCAGCAGTCAACCACTTATTGAAATCAAAACATGTGTTCAGATGAGTAAAATTTAGAATGTATAAAACAATTTTAAGACCGACAGCGCTGTATGGTAGTGAAACCTGGGTTCTCAATAAGAAGTCAAGAGAAAGCCTTTTAAGGTGAGAAATGAAAATCTTAAGGAAAAATCTAGGGGGTAAGACGACGGAGGAAGGCTATGTAAGGAGAAACAATGAGGAAATATATGCAATGGCACCAACAATAGACGAATTTGTAAAAGCCAGAAGAGTGCAGTGGCTAGGGCATCTAGAACGTATGGAAGATGAAAGGGCAGTTAAGAAAATAGTAGGGAGTAAACCCAACTACAAGAAAAAAAGAGGTAGACCGAGGAAGCGATGGAGAGAGGCAGTGGCACTAGATCTAAGGGAGAAAAATGTAACGGATTGGAAAAGAAAGGCGAAGGATAGAATGGAATGGAGGAGAATAACACAGCTCTGGGCCTAAAAGGCCTGTAAACAGCTTTATATATATATATATATATATATATATATTACTATGTAAATAATGTACATTATCCACAGTTGAGATCATCTCTGGCGTGGTTTTATTATGTATTTTTACATTTAAAATAAAAATTTACAATGAAAATAAACTTTTCTGTAAAACTAATGTAATTTATTTGCAATTTTACATTACTCCGAGTTGAAATATCGTATACAGTCGTTTAATATGTATTCTTGTCTAATATTGTTCTTTTGCAGAAATCAATTGTCAGAAAATTCTTATTCATAAAAACAATTCCTTTTATTAAGTAATTTCACATTTACGTTATAGGTATAAATGTAATATAATATTTATAGAGAATGTACTTTTCCCTGCAAATTGATTCTACTTATTATGTGATTTTACACTTTATATTGAGAGTTCATACACGGTAGTATCATGTAGTAATTTAAAATTTAAACTTATATATAAATATAATTATACAAAGATATTTTTCATTAAACTGAAAATTTACAGTCTATAAGAGTAATGTAATTTCTTTATAATTTAGCAACTCATGGATGAAATTTCATATGCAAATGCCCAATATGTATTTTAGTCTTCTAAATTCTAATCTATAAATATAATTTATTTTGTTTTACAAATTACAAATAAAAGTAAAATTTGCTGTGAGTAAACAAACATTTCTCTCTACCAATACCCTGTTTTTTTTATAATTTACATATATTACAGTTCAATCAAGAAAATTCCGATGGGTAAAAATAATTTATATTGTAATTTTACATTTTATATTCAGAATAAACGATAGAATTTAATGAAATTATTTTTGTATTTTTGTAATTTTGCAGTGTCTATAGTTGAGATATCATAATCTGAGACTATGATTATCATAGCGGAATTGTAATTTCACAACTATTTCGTAAATTTAACCAATTTGGCAATGTAATTTTATAGAATATTTTTAGATAGGGTTTACTATGTAATTATGAATTTACATTTCGAAGATAAATATAGCGTAAATATTTCTAATTATCGTAATTTTGCAGTATTTTACAGTGCACTTTCGATAAAATTTAAATATACTGAGCTTACTTTCAAGACAAATTCATTCTTCTAATAAATCAGATGCACTGACACAACCGTTTGGTTTTCGGAGAAGATTTAAATAATTGATATCAGAGAAAAACACTGCAACATATATTTTCATCAGTATTTACTGTAAATTTCTCAGTGCAGTGCATCTCAAGTTCTAGAAACCGTCTCAAAAGCCGCCGAATGTCTATTATGCGGGTCTACACCCTTCAGATTCCTCGAAAAACGTGAAACGCGCGTCGCACGATTTTTTCCCGGTAAGGGGCACGCGCTGCGTCGCATAGATTGTGGGGTTAGGACAAGATTTTGGGCCGCAATCAATTAAGATAAAAGTCCCGATGACATCTGGAGTCACTTCTGTGCGTATACTTGGGGGACGCAGGTATACGTGAGCAAAGAGAGAATGCATCGACGTCGAACGCTATCGCGGATTAACATCTAACATTTTTTAGATTGGGTATTGTACTTCGGTACGTGACGCCTGGCCTTTATGGCTTGTACCAGCACGATTTCTTGGGCAGCGCGGTGAAAGCCTGTCGAAATCTTTTCGGTGTAATTTGAGATACACCGCGACATGAGCTGGGTATGGAAACATCGCTTGGGTTCCTATAAATAATATTGTGACAGCAATAATTCACTTTTAAGGAAAATACGAGGGTGCTCGAAACGTAACAGAAAATTAACGATATGTTGAATTGTTATTGTTCCTTGTATACACTAATAAAAAATCATTATTAATTGAGTAAATTTACACGTTTTTGACACCATGTATTACTGTAAAAAATACCAAATTTAATGTACTTGTAATATGATGAAAATTTACAGTGAATATCAACTTCTCCACAAGGTTAATTTAATTTCCTTACAATTTAACAACACTCATATGCAGGATATCATATGCAGTGTCCAATATACAGGCTGTCTCACATAAGAGGGCCACTCCCATGTGGGAGTAGCCTTCTTATGTGACACCGCCTGTATATTATAGTCTTTTAATCTAATCTAATCTATAAATATATTTTATTTTATTGTTTTATAAATTACAAATTAAAGTAAAATTTGCGCTGAATAAACAAACATTTCTCTGTACCAATTCCCTGTTTTTTTTTTTTTGTAATTTACATTTATTTCAGTTGAAGTTTAATATACGGTTACATTATGTTTATATTACTTATATTTTCTTAATGTAATTTTACAATATCTGAGGTCGCACAAACGGCTACCAGATATATAATACATATATTCTTATTTTATTATTATTCTTTTTAAGGAATCAGTTGCTAGAAAATTTTAATTTACAATGGATTCATTTATGTAGCCTTACATTTATGTTACTGAAAATTTACATTTCTCTGCAAATTTAATGTATGTATGTTTTGTAATTTTATACTGTCTATAGTTGTATCATATAAATATTGTATTTACATTATGTATATAAATATATGCGACTTCTATTAAACTGAAAATTTACAGTGAACCTATAACTGCATACACAAATGAGGTACTAGTACATTGATAAAAAAATGATTAGTAAATGAGTATATTTGCACGTTGTTGATATCATTTATTAGTGTAAAATATACATAATGTACTACGAGAAACTCGTCTTTTATGTCAAATGACATATTTTAATATAATTACGTATCGAATTTGTAAAATGCGGTTATACTTCGTAAAAAGGCACAAGTGCATAGTATATTTACATAATGTATTGTGAATTTTCAAACAAGATGTAAAAACGTACAATAATAATGTTTGCACCATATCACATGTCAATGCGAGAGTGAGGTGAGGAGTTTCATTCACGGAAGCAATCTTACACAGTTTGCTAGCTAATTTATCTGTGTTAGTAGTAATTGCTTTGAAAATTGGCAATTCCCATAAAATTGCAAATAACACCATATATAAACAGTAAATGTGTAAAATGTAAATTTGATTAACCTTATAAAATAAATATTTCAACGTCGTTCTTCTTTCAATGACAAACATAATAACGCTAAATGTTGCCTTGTGAATCACTATTAACAATAGTTTAAATAAATAAAGCAATTACGTTATAAATATTACAATATTTTCAACGCCAACATGTAGGTATTAGACATTCATCCTGGTTGACATTATTATACTTATATATCTGCTACTAGCCGATTGTATAGCAGGTCATGGTAAGTTTATGTTCCACATTCAACATCGTTACATATTCAACAAAAATATTGTTGACGGCAACTAAATATATATTTGTTAACAAATTTGATTTTAAACAAGTTTTTCCCCTAGTCATTTATTTTTGTCTAAATTTGCGTAGGTTTTAATTTTAGGAATTACTTTCACCAGTGGCTATATTATTTATTAGTTACTTTTAGAAATTCACAGTAATTGAAGGTAATTTACTTAATTGTGTATTCTGCTATATGAACATATTTAAAATCCTACGAAATTATAATTTTAACACCCTGTAGTTTATATAGAACGTCACTTATGGAAACTACTTAATTCTATAAAACATTTCTTATCCTTTTATGAATATTATCAATTATATATTATTTTTTAAGTATTTGTTTAAATGCCCATATGTAACTAATGCGCATATTTTGAATATTTGGATTTATTCTTTAAAATGCTTTGTTTTAGCTGGAATGCGCATGCATCTGACAATTGGAAACCGGATTCTGGAGTCGACAAATAATCCATTTTTAAATTTTATTTCTGATTGTGATTTTAATGTCATCACATCGATAGTGTTTTGTGTCTATGTGAAGTTGTATTTTATGTTTATTTTTAAGTGAAACAATAAATTTGTATTTTTCAAATATTTACCGACATATTCTTAATATTATTATCTTTTCTTATTTTAGTAGTTTATATTTTTACTGTACTATAATAATTATTTACAATATAAGTGTAATTTGCAACAAGAATATTGCACAATATTTTATCTACTTTCATTTAATAACACGAAAAAAATTATGTATTTTCTACGAACAGGAAAAGTAACTCCTATTAAATTTATGGATCAAGTTTTCTCATGATACAGGGTTCCCTCTTTTAAATTCATGTTAAATTCCCTGACTTTTCCAGGTTTTCCCTGACACATTAAACAAAACATAACTCAAAATATTGTAACAAAATAACTATCCTTTGGCATGAATACATAGTATTTGGATTTGTAAAATATATAAAACAGAAGTAAATTAAAAAATATATATTTGTCAATTTCAATTCATTTTAAAACTCCCTGACTGTTGTGAATATATTTAAAAATTCTTTTACGCCATATTTTTAAATTCCCTGACAATTCCTTGACTTTATTGCGCTTAAAACGAGCCTGATTTCCAGGTTTTCAAGGTTTTCCAGGTGAGAGGGAACCCTGTGTTACCTTTTGCATGGTTACTGTCAAAACTTTGTCAAACAAACCCATACATATAAACAGCTCTTTTCAAAATGAGTGATCCTGATGGAAGTTTGCTCTTTGATATAAAAGCAGCGGCACACGGAGCGATTTCATGTCTAGTTCCGATAAAATTCAAGGCACGGTATGAGTTGGAGAACCAACGGTTTGAAGATTGGTGCATAGCTAACAAGGTAAAGGACGTGTCTGAGAAAATCCTTACTTATTTTTCCGGAAAGCAACGCTCCCAGAAACCATCTACACTATAGATTCACTACTTACTGTTGAGAGAGATTATGATTTGAGTTAAGAAAAATCAAGATATAAGCAAATTTTGTCAACTAACTGCATTTTTGAAAAGAAGTTCAGACGATACAAAAAAGTTCTTTTCTACAAAGCGAAAAAGTTCAGAATTTTTACGAAGGAAGACGTATGCAAATTTCTAAGTAAATGCAGATGATGAAACATATTTACTCATGAAGGTTGCTATGATAATCGTCATTTATGGAGCCTATCATGGCAAATAGTTAAAAATTGTGATTCGATACACGAAAACAAAAATTGTCCGAGAATTTGTTATGACACAAGGAAATGTGGCAGATATCAACTATTTTTCGAAAATATGCTGAATTTCGTCCTCATAATGCAACTTACAGGCACCCACAGGCAGTTTTTTGTATTATACAAACAAGGAACCTGTCGAAATCAATACTTTTGAAAAAATTTCAAAAGTGGTTGAGACTAGGTTTGTATTGAAGCAACCCGAAGAAACACTGGACATTGTTTTAGAATCTGCACTGAAATCAACCATTCTGGGTGCAGATATGCAGATGTTAAAGCGTCATGAGGCCTTGAAATCTATGACAGAAGACTGTGTTGAGAATTCTTTAGAGAATAAGAAACAGACAGCAAAGAAGATCATGGTCAAACACGGATATAATTATTGGAAATTCGATTGTATTACAATAAACATTTGGTTTCATAATATATATTTTTTAATAATAAATAAAACATTCTCCTCAAAAGAATTCTTCTATTTAACAAAAAAATGACAATAAAAACTGTTCCTTTTCATTACAGTACTAGTGCTGTAAGGGCATCTATTACAAAACTAGTGCTGTAGATGCATAATTATTTATAAAACTGTAAAATTTATACTACTAAATGAAAGTAAATTGTGAATTTGAGTTTAAGAAATCATTGAATGATTCCATTAAGTCGGATATATCCTTTTTTAGCTAGTAAATTTAGTTTTTATTTTAGATATTTATTGAATCCAATCTTGTGCATGAAACTGTTCATTAACATATCTAGATCAATCAATGAACATATACATACGATTTCATTAACAGGAATTATAAAAAAAATTATTTGTATTAGCTTATATATCTTTACAGTACAGTAAAAAGATAAAATATAAACTTCTAATATAACGCATCTAGTCGTAAATATTTTAAATAAATATCAATAAACAATTTACCTCTTTGTTACTCCATTACAGCCCCTTTCCATATATTTGAAATCACCAGGTATCTCCTTATTATCTCCACTAAAAAAAAATAATTATAATTAATTTCCTTTTTTCTCAATTACAAATTAATGACTGCAGGCTATAAACCAATGGCATTAAAAATTTCTCCCATAAACGAGATCTAAAAATTGTTAATCTATATGCAGAAATGTGGGTTACCCATAAAATATGTCACATCAATAAAAAATATTCCATTTCTGTATCAATAATTAACTTTTTTTGGTCCTCTTGTAATTAATATAAAAATCCCGCCGTTAATGGAGGTTAAAAAATAGTAATTCGTGTAATAGAGAGTGGTGGGACCACCCGTTTTAAAAAAATACCACTCCTTTATTTGGTAATAAAATTGGCAGGACGTCTACTAAATTAATAAACGATAAGCTGCATTAATTGCAGTATAGATTAATACAAACGATTCCACATGCCCCGATGATTTTATGAACTTTTCAAGCGACAGGCCTTCTCCGCGGGGGATGCATACTTAGTATTTTATGATGGCTGTAAGTGGGCCGTAAAATTGCCGAATTATAAATTTATCGCATTTTTATTGTCGTTTTCTTATTAATGGTTTTAGAAGTAGGAGATACGCATAAATATCCGGCGTCAATAGACGGCTTTTGTCCTAGGCTGTTTGGCTACAATATGATTTTTATGGCCCTGGCCATACTTTGTGCTTAAAAAGTCAGATCAGGTATATATTCGACGATATGGTCGCTTAGCGGACAAAACGATTCGATCTGCACGTGAAAGCCTTTATTTTTGAATACTATTGTTACTTTACATCATCCCTAAGAATCGAATTTATAGTTTTAATTCCTCAATCCCAAAAATCCCGGGATGCGGCCAGTTTGGTTCCCGGGATTTTCAAGTTTAATCTTGTCAATCTTATAGATCCGTTGCGGTCTACTGTGAAATACGAGGTCACAGAATAATTAATACCCTTTGACCTTTGAGCCTTTGACCGTATAGACCACGGAATATTGCTCTCAAAATTACTTTAGTATAGTTTTAGTGACTCCCTTATAAAATTAGTAAAAAACTATCTTTCCAGCCGATCTCAGTTTGTATCTTACAACGGTTAACTCGCGAATATTCTCGTTAACTTCAGGTGTTCCCCAGGGAGCCAATTTGGGGCCCTTACTGTTCTTATTATTTATAAACGATATTAGTAGTATAATAGACTGCAAATTTGCTTTATTTGCAGATGACTTGAAAATATATTATAGCGTGGAATCAGTGAATGATTGTGAATTTATTCAAGGTCAGCTTAATAAAATTGAGACTTGGTGTACCATTAATAAATTATACTTAAATGCTAGCAAGTGTAAAATTATGAGTATTTCTTTGAAGAAACAGTTTATTGAATTTGAATACAGATTAAATTCGTCAGTGCTATCTCATTGTAATAGTAATAGAGATTTGGGCATAACTTTTGATAGCAAATGGTCATTTAATGGACATATTTCCTTAATCGTATCAGCAGCGTTAAAGATGTTAAGGTTCTTAATTAGAACTTGTAAAAATTTTCGTAATGCACAAAGTTTTAAGGTTCTCTATTACTCCTACGTTAGATCTAACATTGAATATGCTTCGATAGTATGGTTCCCGTTTTATAGGTGTCATATTGCAGCTATTGAGAATGTACAAAGAAAGTTCTTGAAATTTTATTATTTTAAAGAGTATGGTTCGTATCCAGAAAGAGGAATTAGTCATGAAGTATTATTGAATACCTTTGATGTTACATTATTAGAAGTTACACTTGTCATTTCTAGTTGTACATTGATTTACAAAATTTTACATAATTAACTTGACTGTTGTGATCTATTGCACGCATTAAATTTTCATGTTCCGCAATATTCTGCAAGAAGATAAAATTGGTATGTTTTGTGACATTAATTCTGTAAATGTTAAACAATTGCGTTTTTTTATTATTGAATACCAACATCTGTTTTAATATATACATGCTTTTTGTATTAAGCATTCTAGTTTTTATTCTTTTTTTCTTATATTTTATAGATTTGTAGAGTTTCATTTCTTAATTCCGTCTTTTTATTTTTTTTTGCTACATTTAATAGTTTTGTGATTCTTAATGTAAATGCACTGGAAATTGTTTTTTCTTTTATATTTTTGTTTAAATTTTTGTTGTTATGTATTTGTCCTGTAATTGGATCTTGTATCTGTTGGGCAATAAATGAGTATTATTGTTATTATTATTATACACAGATATTATATTCGATCACATTTTTGTAACTGCTTTACAGTCTAATAGACATTTTTAATAGGGCTTTGTTTAGTACATGAAGGCAAGGTCTGAAAGAGTATATGTAGCCATTTCAGCCTGGTTCAAGTACAAATAAGAAGTTTCGTTGTTTTCTATTTTAACCAAAGAGACGGAATTATATAAAAATGGGGTATCCTACGATTTTTTATTAACAATTTTACCTACTAGTGTAAAATTGGAGAGAGCCTTCATTCGTTTGAATTCGAATGTGATGGATGGATTAGTTTTTGTTATATATTTTTTAAATAAATAAAACTTGAAATAATATTAATTTTTCATAACATATCGATGTGGTAGTCAATGTAAATATTCCTGTGATTGACTGTTTGTCGCCATCTCAGGGATTGCCTGTTTCAATGTCGCCAAACAGAGTCAAACATTAAACGATTACACGGTACAGCGTTTGACGGACGTTTGTTTAGTCATTTGCTGAATTATGTTGTGTAGAATTTCAAGCAGCAATAACTAATAATTCTACTTTTATATTGTAAATGAATAACCATATGTACAGAGTGTCCACGTGAAAATTGCCCTCCCTCCTCTTGTTCTTCGTTATTGTTTGAATTTGTTTTTTTTAATGGAACACTCTTTATATCTTTACGCCATTGCGACTTTTCAATTCAAAAATATATTATACATGATACTTATATTTTACAGTTTTTGGTATATTACATGTTTATTGTTAATATACAACATCATATAACTGATATATTTTTAAAGATTTTAAAGGTATATGAAAAATAAAAGAAATAAATTTATAAAAACGGTTCAATATGACCTCCTTCTTTTTGAATGCAAAGCTGATAACTTTACTAAATTTTACATAAGTATCCTTATTTTACATTACCTAATTCCCAATTAAAATGCTTAACTTTATATATTTCATTTAAATGATAGCATATATCATGAGTTATATGATGGTAAACATGTAATATCTCGAGAACATTAAAAGAGAATTTGCACTATTCCTCAAATACAGTAATCCTTTATTAAAGGATTAACTTATTCTTGTATAATAACATTATATATTCTTCATTTGAAAATAAAAATCACCTGCAATCAAGAAAACTACTACACTTAATATGAGATAAAGTTATGTTAGTTTAAAGAATTAAGAGATTTTTTGAGAGACTTGACAATGCATTCTTCAATCCACCAGAAACATATCAGTTTACGTAGAATGGTAGGTACAAGCTATTACTCGGGAAGTTGCCTTAATGTTGCGATCTACAGATCAGAAGCATACTGATGTCACTGTAATGAATCATGTCAATCGGGTTGATTAATTATTAATTAACACGTTCAAATAGTCTTCATCAAAGTTAAATGATTTTCCTGAACCTGAAGAATCAATGGTTCATGCCCAGTTAGCCCTTTTTGAAAGAAAAAAATCATTTTAGTTCTATACTTTCTCCGATAACGTTATGTAAATTGAACACATTGATTTAGCGACATAGGATGTCTTGACTCTCTACTGATCTCAAACAAAAGGATATATTAGAAACGTTCGTTAATTTCTATTTGACATTTCGTTTCCTTTTGGAAATAATTCAAACAATTTCTGCTCAAATTTACAAGTCCGAAAACTATTCAATAACTTATAATGACACTATAACTGACGTATTACGTGTAACAAACAAATAATTTCTCAGACATTCACGCCATGAAAACCAAAATCGCTACAAGCTATATGCATCTCTCCTACATGAGATTTTTAAAATAGATTTCCCATTACGTTATATTATTTACTTTTCAATAAAATAATGCTCATATATTTTATATTCAATAATATCCGGTACGAAGGACCACGTATTCATTTTTTTCTTACAATACAAGTTAAACAGCTTTTAATACATTTAATTTCGCTAAATAAAGCAAACATATATTGTTTTGCTTTATGATGTTTATCTCAGTGACTGCGTATTCCGAAACGAAACAAACAATCCAAACATAATTATCCCCCCTCGTCCAATTGCAACACTTATCGATTGATACGATCTGCATCTCGGTCCATAAAACCCCACCGCACGGCATCAAGTATGGATTACACAAAAGAGAGAATATAAGGGTGCCGTGCTTAAAATAACTGAAAGTGACAGATAAACAAATGAGAGTTGATATCCAGCTCTATAGATATTCCCTATTTGAGATATTGCTCCGCTGGCAAAGCACACTTTTCAATAATGTCTAATGGAAATGAAAACGATGCCTCCTCCTTCTTTGTTCTAACTTGTCAATGCGTCGCTGGAGTCCCGTTCACACAGCACAAAGATTGGATTTAAACTTTTTGGCTTAAATTAACCATCTCATATGCTTTAAGAATTTCAATTAGAAATTAAATGAATCTTACTATAAAGATTGCCCAAATCAGGTGAGTATCTAGATAACATATATCAGAAACACAATTAAATATCTGAACTTCGATGAAGAAAACTGATAAATGTTTGGTCCTTCGAGCCGGAGATATTATGATCTTCAAGATGTAAGTGGCAAGAAGTAGATTTGTTACATTTCTGAGAATTGTATATAACTTGATAATGTACGTTTAGTTAACTTTGTTAATTATCTAAATCCTAATTAGTATATTTTCATTCAGTACCTGCCTGTTGAAATATAAAACCTCAATTACCTTTGGTAGACGCCATTTTAGAACAAATCGTTATATTTACTTCATCGCTACTTCAAAAAAGCCTCACATACATTTTTCTCTCCCTAAGGTCATTACAATCCACTTAATTTCATTTTATTTAATCAGTTCAGAACTTAGATATCATTAATTTCAAGAATTTAAAATCGTATATAAATTATAATGAGTTGATGACATTACAACCAGAATTTTCAAGATAAACTGAATTGTTATTTTATTTTCCTAATATATCACTAACATGGACTTTTGCGAAAAAAATGGCAACAACCAACAACACAGAGCTTATTTGGAGATGATTCTTCATATATATTTCCAGGTAGGTTACCTAACGTACACATCTTAGCCAACCAAACAACGACATTCTGGTGGATGAGATCTGTTAAGGCACCCCCAAAATGACCTAGACATCATCTTCAGTGGTCATACACTATTTTTATATGTTCTTGGTCAGAACATGAACAAATGAACTACTGATCAGTTAATTAGTTAGAGCGTTCATTTGATTCCTGTAGTACTATTTTCTAAACTTTTTCAACTGTAGTAACATTATTATTTGCATTAAATTGATTTTTAATAAATATATGTTTTGTGTTCTCCATAGGAACATCTAGACATTTTAACAATAGTTATTCATTATAAGGGAAAAAAGTACTAGATTTTAGATCGAACCGATAATTAATATCTAATATTTTTACCCGTGTATATTACATTATTTTTTTCTGTGACCGGGAAAACGATATTTTAATAAAGAAAAAAGCATATCATTACAATATGCTAGTCACAAAAAAAATTGAAGTTATAAACTGTTACAAGTTGTACTTATAGCAACATTGGACCTGTGTTGCTAAAGAAACCTTTAAAGCTATCAAATATCTATCGATTTAATTATGTGATTGGGTTTAAAAAAATTGCGAACTTATTTATTAATTATTTTAAAATATTCAAAGTTCAATCCGATATCCGATTATATCCGATAAGGTCGTGGTACTGACAATTATCTGTTCATATGTTCTGGATATTTTCTATCTATTAAATACGTGTTTCGTAACCTACACGTTCTGCGTGCTGTGGTTCTGTACTTCTATAACTGTCAAGTGTCAAAATTATTGTCATTTTCATTACTTACCTTGGTTAATAAATCAAGGTCATCATTATTCACCCAGGTTAAAAAGATAGAAGTTTCTCCAACAAGATTTTAGAAAGTATACGTTTAACAACTAAAAATTATATCGTCATTCCAGCATACTGTGTTAAAATGACATTCTATCACACTGTGTTAGAATGTTATTCTAACTGTGATGGAATATGTAGAAATAAGCAACTTTTTTGTGAGATGAGAGATCTAAAATCTTGTTGGAGGAAGTATAGTCTAAATCACGTTTAGAATGGCAAATGTATGCCATTCTACAACTTGTTGCAGAATATACTATTACTGGTCAAATATAGGTCGATAATAGTGGGCCTATAGGCTAGTAGTGGAAAAATAGTACATTATACTATAAGGGAGAGAAATGCGTTATTTTGGCAGAGGTGCAATTTGAAGCCCGAGGGCTACAATGCACCGAGGACAAAATAGCATTTCTCCCGAATGGTACATACTATTTTTTCCACGGTCTCATTAACTTAAAAACACATATTTTGTCATTATGAAGTGAGTAGCACCAGAATTATTGTATTCGGATTTGAGCATTTATTTAGTAGTCGTTCAGTTATTGTCATAACTACAAAATAAACAAACAAAAAGAATTGTCAAATTAAGGTGCTAGTTTGGTTTAGTTTAAAGTTTGTTTAGTGCACAATTAATAATTGTGAGTCGGAAGAGATTGTAGAGGCTGCAAATATTGCAATAAACAATTTGCTGCCTACGAAGTCAAGATCTTTATACGATATAGCCTACAATCGGTTCAAAAAGTGGTGCGCCGAGAAAAATGTTCAAGTATACAGCGAGAATGTTTTGTTGGCATACTTCAGTGAAAATGCAAAGAATTACAAGTCTTCCTCATTATGGGTGCAATATTCTATGGTTAAGTCATGCTTGATAATTTACAACATAGATATAAGCAAATTCCCCAAGCTGATCGCATTTTTGAAAAGAACCGGTGACGGATATCAAGCGAAAAAATCGAAAATATTGACAAAGAGTGAAATCGGCCGTTTTCTATCAAGTGCAGATGACAAAGAATTCTTAATGATTAAGGTAAGATTACTTTTGTTGTTAGGTATTTCAATTATTAAGTATTTTGATCTTTTATAGGTTGGATTAATTCTGGGGATTGGGGATCAAACATAAGCGCCTTTTTTGTACTACAAAGCAGGAAAATGTAGTTCGCAGCCAGTTGGCAAGAATACCATGGAAAAAATCCGAGTGTAGTAGCTTCGTATTTAAAATTACCTGATGCTGCATGTTATACTGGTCACTGCTTACGAAGATCTTCAGCGACATTACTGGCAGATGCTGGTGTGGATATCACGACAATAAAGCGTCATGCTGGTTGGAAATCAACGACAGTCGCTGAGGGTTATGTCGAGAACTCCATTGAAAATAAGACTAAAATTGCTAATTAGGTTTTAGTAGGTACCACTACTAGCACATTCACAAAAACTGTAAATCTAAGCGAAAGTAATATTCCTTCTAATATTAATTTTGAAAATTGTACAAATGTAACATTTAATTTAAATGTCAATAAATAATTTCAATGTTATCTCTTTTTTTGCATGAAAAACGTTCTCCATAATGTAAACCCCCTTGGGAATAATCGACTACTTCTGTTTTAATTTTGATGTCATAGAAACTCATTTCTACTCCAGACCGTGGAAAAATATTATTATTATAACCTCTACTTAACCCACAGCCATTACCTAGAAGCTACAGTGTACCTTTACATATTTTGAGCAGGAAAGTATTCCAGCATATGCTATTCCTTTATTTCCAAAACCATCACCTAAACTTTTTATACTCCATAACATAACTTCATTGATCATATTTTACAATTTCTACAAGAGGAAAATTTAATTCAGGCGTGTATAGCTACAGAAATACATTTGGTCCTTCGAACCGGATATCGCAATGGCTATCACTATCTAAGAACAAGCGAATATGTCGCAGCATACGCAATAGCTGTAGCTCCGACATAAAATATCCTATCACCCATTTATTAGGAATAACACAAGAAGCAGTATAATCGGAGCCGTAATACTTAAACCGTCCCTTAATTGAAAAGATGATATAAAACAAAACATCACTGTTTATATCCGCAGCGCCCATTACGCCCCCTCTCGGAGAGAGGGGCCATGAAAGCGGCATTAAAACCTCGCTATTTGTTCGGTACGGGCCTCACCGGGTATAGACACCCGTTTGATGGGCGATTTTACCGATTTTGGCGATATAAAGAGCGAACGGAAGGCTGCCGGGGGCAGATATGGAGCAGTAACGATACGATACCAATTAGCGTTATGGCCCTGGCCTGCGATTTCTTACTCACACTTATAGGATGGGGCCATTAACGGTGGGACGTTAAGTTAGGCCCTGGTTCGTAAATTCGTTACGGCCGAATGACTTACTTAGCTATTAGCTATTTCTTCAGATCGATGGCGAGGCAGAGAGGATTTGACGAATTTGCTCCCTAATACGTCTACGAGTAGAAGACATAGCATCAAACGAAAGAGTATACTCCTATACAAAGGAAAGTAGATATGAGAAATATGGATATTACATGCGACATCGCTATTTTTCTAGATGAGATTTAAAAAATTGCTAAAACAGGTAAATTTTTATATATAAATTGTTAATTGTCTGCAATATTTTCTTATTTTTTTGCCATGTCTGGCAGATCGATATTAGCGTTTGATATTACCGAAATTTTTTTCAAATAGGACGCTCTATTTTGAAGAAAAAGAAGAAGAAGAACTTACAAAATTGACTGTTGATCACATCGAAGACAAAGAAAATCTGTTAATTACAAATATTTCCGAACTCTAAAAATCACACTTCTCATAGATGAGCTTTGTCTTTTATAAAGCTTACCTACCTATTTAATTCCAGGCTCTATTCAATTTGGTTCCAGATGCGTTCTCGAGACCCAGGAAACTTCGAGAACCTTAAAAAATATATATAAGCGGAATGCGAATGACAGAAACGTCAAATAAAGATTTGACAGTTGTGCATTTGTTTCAACCACATTAGTTGTATAATCAAGTAGTAACAATAAGGTTTGTTTTTCTACGTGACGTATTGCAAGGCTAAGTCTACATAGAGGTTACGTTAGGTTTGTTCCTGCAGCAGTTGGAAACTGTTTGAAATATTCAACCAATAAAATTGAGGATGAGTTACCTACCAGTGAATTTAACACAAGAAGTAATTGGATGGATATTTGTGACAATTTCAAACTAATCTGTGACTGCTGCTGGAAAGAACTTATTGGTGGATGTTCCACAAAGAAGACATTTGGAGTAGAAAAGTGAAAACCAGTGACGAGATCGAAAGCGACAGGAAACATTTAAGCAATTAATGGAAATGATGATACCTTTCATCATTTCCATTAATTGCTTGAATATTTCCTGTCGCACAAAAATCAAGAGAAAATGAACACTAGTTAGGCCGAAATGAAGGAAGACTTAAAGAAACAATAAATAACAGTCAAGAGCAAGTCTTTACAGTTATAACAAAACAATAAGAAGTCAGACGCAATTACGGTTAAACTAAATGAACTTGAAGAAACTTTTGAAGAGGAAATTAATCAGTTAAGGAGTGAGGTACAAGATAAGAGCCAGAAAATATGACAGAGTGAAGTCTTAAATTTGAAATCCCAGTTGTCCGCAAAGAGGTCCTTTAAGACAGAGCGGTTTTCTTCTATCGTCAAGGATTAAGCCACCAACGTTTGATGGAAAGGTATCATAGAGCACTTAAAGCAATTCGAGGCGCCCACCTTGGCAAACAATTGATCAGAAGAAGAAAAAGTAACATCTCTAATAGTTGCTATACGCTAGCCGAAGATAAACAAAAGGATTATCAAACGTTGAAGACTGCTGTAGAAATGAGATATGTTCCAGCTCATCTCCAACACGTTCACCAAGAACAAGTAAAAGACCGAAGACAACGAAAAAAAGCTACAGCAATTTGAGGCAGATATAACACGTATGGTTAAGCTAGCCTACCCAACCGCACCGGCATAGTTCCAAGAATAGATAGTGAGCAGTTTCATTAATGGCCTGCGAGATTCTAAAATTAGTCAGGCATTAAGGTTGGCGAAACACAAAAGTCTATCCAGCGCTCTAGTCCTGGCGCAAGAAAGAAACCGCTCGGAAAGCATCTGGTCAGAAGTGGTCAAGGTAAGATAAGGCGAATTAGGGTTCAAACTGAGAAATTACCTAATAGAAGTTCAATAAAATATTTTTCAAAGGTTTTGCTTATTTGATTAAGTCAAGTTTGCTAGTTCAACACAGTTAACAGAGAGGTTCGGATGGATCTCATGAACTTGTTTGCATTATTTTATTGTAAAATCAAGTAATGTTTGGGGAGTACCAATATGCTTTAAATGTTGCTTGCCGTTTATTTGCAAATCTTTACCCCTAAAAACAACAAACAAATGCGAAAACAGTGCAAAATTCTGTTCAAAGACTAAAGACGCAAAGCCAGTGTATGAAGGTCATGCACAAGGAAGATCACAAATATATTAAGTACGTAAAATCATTTTGCCCTTACTTCTTCCTTCTACACGTCTTCCATTTTTCTTTCAATAATTTCAAGGGTTTTTAAAGTCAAATTTGGAATGACTGTAAAATGAAGTGCAATAAATCAATTTTAGCAGTTCTTAAATATAATGTCTGTGAGTGGTAGCGTGGTAGCTAGACGCATTCATAATAACTTCAAATCAAGGTTAATTATTAATTATTTATAAAAAATACTGTTCAGGTAGTAAGTATCGTGAATAAGCTAAAGGAGGTTTTTCGGGTGTAATGCAATGCTCGTCGAGGTATTGCCTACGAGTAACTGTTTTCTGAAATTCCTCTTTTGCAGTTTCGTTATCGCCGATGCAATATAGGTTCATCATGTCACCACTAGATGTAACTACATGCTGCCATAACGTGTACTCACTCAGGTTACTCGTCAGACTTCTCACCTGGCATACTGATGAGAGCTAACAAGCTTGAAATCGGTATATATCTGGTTGCGCCACTGACAAATGACTTTGGCTGTTTGCTATAGGTTTTTCAGGTATAATTCAATGTTGGTCGACTGCAGAGTGGTTATTTCCTGGAATTCCGCTTTTGCACCTAAAGAGGGAATAAATGTTTTTGGAAAATTTTCGTTGCGTCCTTTCCAATAGATCAGTGCAACTTGTATAATTTGGAACTCATATAGATGAACAATATTGCAGTCATTGAAATTGGTTAGATAAGTTATTAATGTATAGAAATTGCTCCAGTTTTGATTTGACGGAGCCATATTGTATAACATTTTATGATGTCAAATTTAGACAATTATTTAACTTTGCTTGCTTCTGAAATTATTTTAAATACATAAAGGTAGAAAATTATCTTTGAAATGCACTCCAAAGACAAGATTTCGCGCCATTGAACAAGTCGTATTGTTCTTTCAAGGGAAGTGTCATATTAATTAATCATATCAAATTTCCGGTAAACCAATACAAATAATAGCGTTCAACGTTAAAAGGTAACTCAACACTTTGCACACGCGTACCGCTTCGATAGATCTGTTCCGAACAAAATAAAGGATCCTGGAGATATTTTACAATACAAGTGTCGTGTGACTGCCTCTTTGTCAAGCGATACCTATTTCTGATACGTTTGATAACACGCAAATTATCTGAAGTTTTCCTTGTAAAACGGATTCAGCGTATACCAAGATCTATAATTTTCTTAAATCTGCCCTTACATTTATGAGATTCTGATCCAATAATCAGCTCAAATGTGCATCCCATTTTGGTCATAATAACATTTACGTTATTTCAAGGTTAAATGTCAAATAACACATATGTTAACCTATAGCGACACCTAACTCCTTGTCTTTGAGAAACTGTTAAACTTCTACATAACGTGTTAAAAATAACATCGCCATTATTTCTAACAGCATTATTTTTAACAGTTACAGAAGGATACATACTACAAAAATTTACGGTGATGAATAGAGCTTCTTTATTTTGCTGTATGATAAATTGTACACTGTAAAAAAGGTGCTGTGTAAGCGAGATTTTCCAGTGTGTAATTAAAGATGTGTAAAAATTCCGTGTTAATAGTTTTACACACTATGGTTTTTTTTGCATGTTTTACACAAAATGTGTTAACATTACTAGTATTATAATAAAATATACTGAATTTGTGTAATATTTACCAGTTGTGTGTTAAAAGTACACCATTTTGTGTAAACTTAACACGCACACAACTTAATTGTGTTTTATATCCCTACTCCTGACTGGTTCAGCACAACTGCGCAGCTGCAGTATATCAGCTGATCCAGCACAAGTCACTACGCCATATTGGTCATGTAGCGGTCTCGTTCACTGTGTTCAAATGGAGAATATTTAAATTTAAATTGAGGTTTAATCAAGGAAAATGGTACTTACCTAACTATAACAAATATTACTGATAATTGTAATAAAGCTAAAACTAATTAGAATGTAGCTATTAAAAATATTAGGAGTTTACTCTGACGTTTTAGATTACTCTGCAATATAACTTTTTTGTAACTTTAGAGAAAGAAAATTATTAATCCCTTATTAGAATATGTACTGTTATACTGTTAATTTTAATACATACATATTTTGTTAGCAGACTTGATTGTTGTTCATTTGAAGAGAATTTTATTTTTTAATAAAATCATAAAAAGTAATATATATTTTTTATTTTATAATAAAACAATTCAGAAAATTCTTTATATTGATACGGAAGCTCACCTACCTTGTTAATTATGTTCCTGTTTGCTTTTGAAATTATAATTTTTAATAGCTATATTCAATGCATTCTCGATGATAGGCAGAACCTCTAGAAAATGTCAAAATAAAAGTATTTCAAAAATTATATTTATTAAAAATTATTTCTCTGGGCCTAAAAGACCTGTAAAGAGCTTTATATACATATATAAATTATTTCGAAAGTAAACAGGAACATAATTAACAAATTAAAAAGATAGGTGAGTCTTCCATATCAATAGCTATTTATACAATAAAATTAACATGTTAATGTGTAAAGTCTACACCTTCAATTATACAAATAACACAGAAATGTGTAAAAGTTACACATGACATTTGTTATATTAACACACTGGACTATGATAAACCTTTAACACATTGCTACATACAGAGAAATGTGTAAAAATATACAATATTTCGTGTGGACCTCGATTAACACAGTATTGTGTTCTTTTGTGTTAAAATGTGTAATTATTTTTTTACAGTGTACCAAATAAAACATAATTGACATTTTCTTCTCTAGTCAACGGTAATAGAATTATGACAGTAAACAAGCTGACAACATCGCACATCTACAATGTCAGGTGTTTCTACATAATAATGGCAAGTACACCTGGATATATTGTCACGGGTTTCCTAAACCGACTTTTTCTTTTACCAAAAAAACAAACAGATAATTTTTACTGATATGTATTAAACACTCTGTATACTACTGAATACTAATCACAACTCAACTAAACACTATATCACTTTGAAACTCCAGGATTCCAACGGAACACTCCAATTCAAGACTGACTGACTCACCCGTTTATTCTTCTTTTAAAGACAAAATGAATATTCCAGGTATTTTCTAGCAGCTCTAGATTCATTTCTCGAACGATTTTCGTCGATTTTCAATATTCTAGGAGCGGGTCGATACACGGTATTATCTTGTTTGTTTACCAGCATCGCTTAGGGGCGATCGAAGCAATCTAGCGACCACAGTCGTCGAATTGGATGCGAGCGTGGCAAATTCTGTGACAATATTTACTGTGAAAGGTCTTCTTAGAGCTTTTCTAACATAGAATAAAGTTCGAAATAGTTATAATAAGGCATCAAAATGTCTGATGTTGCTTGCGGAAATTGTTGACTGTGCAATTGTTTCGTAGCCACAGAATATTGCTCAGCCTCAGTGTAAATTAACGTGTTGCATGACATTGTTTCATGGTTACTAAATGTTCCATTTTTGTTTATGTATGCTCATAGATATCAAGCAACACACAACAAATAAACGATGCACAACTATTTTGATTTAGATTTGACGTTAATTATATCAAAGTAATGCGTTGTTGTACCGCATTGCAGCACGTTACGTTTGGACGGATTTTTAGGAATCCTTCGATTCAACAAATTACGTTAAGAGTTTTTGCCTCACCTTAATAATTGTTAATCAAACTTACATAAATGACCAAACTAAAATAAAAACTGAATATATTTCGTGATAAAATGGGTTTAATAATCTTTGGTCATCAATGTATTAACTAATATTATCTGTATTAACATAATTTTAATGAGTAATCAATTAGAAATAACAAGCAAAACATCTAATGTTTGTTACAACAAGAACGCTCAAATAAAGTCAATTTGTCTCTAAGTTTTTACCTATAAGGCAGATTGTCTATGCCAATGTGGCCATCACCGCAAAATATTAACTATGTGGTTGAAATTTCCTCCAAATGAAGATATTTTATAATAATTAATTACCAACTAAATTATTACAAGGTATCTACATAAAAACTCCTACTCTTGGATTTATTTGTGATTGAAATTCAAATTAAAGCCAAAAATATTATTTGTATGCGTATAACAAATCTCATTTGATATTGATTAACAAAAATAAAATAAATATTTCCGAATGGAACTCAAATTTCAATTCACAAGAATTCATCTGAGACGATAACAGTGTTATCATATGTAATACTTATTATGTGTTGATAGGCAAAATATGGATATAACAATTATTTTTTTAATTCGTTTTTTACAACTCTATAGGACTATCTTTTGATTTACCCTTACGATACAAGTTGGTTTTCACTACAGATCGCCAAAATAAAAAAAATAAATAAAAATTCAACGCCCTATTGCATGAAGATCTCTCTGAATACATATAACAAGAAGCTTGTTTCCTAAAAGATTTTTTTAAGACACTTACGCAATTTCGCAATAAATACGTAAATATTTATTTATTGTATTAATTTAAAAAATCCCTGGATATTGAAGATTTCAAGGCGAAATTAAGTAAATTATAACTTCGTCTTACACGTTATTGGAATGTTAGCATTTGAACACGGAAAAGGTAAACAATTTGTAATTTTGACCTATATAAATTGACATATATTTCATTTTACTTGGAAGTAATTATATTACTCTTGGTTGTGTGGTAGCCTATTATCCTTAAATGATAGATGGATATCGTTAGCTTTTAATGGTTTCGTATATTGTTTCTCTATTATTTCTCACTCTGTATATCAAGAGAATATAAAACTTTATGTAGTAATGATAAAATTGCACAAACATAAGAATGTCCCCGAATGTAAAATTGTCTAGCGTTGACTAATACTTCCAAATCATACGAACTAGTCCTGACTAGAATATTTAAAAACGTCGTAACAGCGAACAATATTCAGGAAATATTATTTTTTACCAGTTTCTTCATTCCACGCCATCGCTACGGTAGATTATTCGGTCACGATCACGAACCTGGATTTCCACATCGGACTTATCAGATACGATCGTCAAAAACAAAAATACTTTATTTTTTCGGGCGAGTGTCGTTACGAAAATACCAACATCCCACGCCTACGCCGATACTTTTATTCGGTTTTTAGCCGTTTTGATGAATATCTAAATTATGGCAGGTAGGCTTTTGTGAAACAATTTTCGGCAATATGGCCTGTTTGTTTTATTTAATAAACTGGATAGATGTAATCTATTCGGCGACTTGTGTTTGATAACAAATTGCTGGATATATTTTAATATAATTCGCATGATATTTGTGACTTTTATTGCGTTCTGGTTACTATATCCTCATGCGACTCTTATTTGTCAACACACTTACCGGGTAATAGCACAAGAATGTGAATAATGGAATAATTATCATAAGTAATAATAAAATATGCCTAATATACAAAAAATGAGACAAGAGCGAATGTCAAAATTACAGGGGTATTTCTCTGCTGAACGTGGCGTACAAAATATTGGCAATGTACTTAAAAAACATGTTGAAGAAGGAGGCAGAGCAGGTGATAGGTGAATGTCAATGCGGTTTTAGACAGAGAAGCACAGTGGACCAAATTTTTGTATTAAAAGAGATACAAGCTGAAAGCTATGATCATGAAAAACAGACAATGGTGCTTTTTATTGACTTTAGGCAGGCGTGCGATAAAACAAAAAGGAAGGAAATATACAAAGCATTGACGTTACAAGAAACAGAGAGTAGTGGTTAGGATAAACGGGGACTATCGGAAAAATTTGAAATTAAGCAGGGAGTTATGCAAGGAGATCCACTATCGTCAATCTTGTTTAGCATACTACAAGAAGGCAATAAGGAAAGCAAAACTTAACAGAAGTGGACTTCTAATAAAAGGTACCAATGTCTAGCGTTCCCAGATGATATTGCGATTGTGGAGAGAAGTAAAGAAGAACTAAAGAATGTAACAAGGTTGGAAGAAGGAGCCAGAAAAATGGGACTAATCAATGAGCAAAAAACAAAATTCATGGAATGGAGTAATAAGGAATTTAGAGGGAAAAGTTTTTTGAAAGTCGTGTCTGAAGAGGGTAAAGAATATAAGTTTGAAGAAGTGGATAGATTTACATACTTAGGGAATGAATTTACAAGGGTACCAGCTGTAAGCATAGAAATCCAGGCGAGAATAATGGCAGGAAATCGGTGCATAGGAGCATTAAATAGAATACTAAAGAATACAAATATATCTAGAAAAGCAAAGGTGAAAATTTACAAACCAGTAATAAGACCGGTAGTGACGTATACGTGTGAAACGTGGACGCTTAGCAAAGCGGATCAGGCAAGACTACAAGTATGGGAGAGGAAAGTATTAAGGAAGATATATGGAGGAGAGAATGTAGGAGATGGGTAAGAAGAAGAAACAACAAACTGAAGGATCTATACAAAGAAGTAAACATAATACGAATTATTA